>CM060906.1:819949198-829949198 GCA_030737815.1 Allium fistulosum
TTTTTTTTTTTTTAAAACCCAGGAGAACCCGACGAGCCGGTAAACTCTTGAGGAGGGTATAGTAAAGCCGTCCGCTGATCCAAGCCCCCATACCCCCGGATAAATTTATATAGGATGGGGAAGCGCATGGTAGGAATCGAACCTGGGTCTTTTTATCAGAACCCAAGTCTCATTTTCACTGCGCCGCACCCGTGGACTCTCGTGGCATAAGTTTGAAGATAAGTAAATTGGTAGAACTGAGGTGATTTGTTTATACCTAAGGGCGAGAATCAATACGTGTAACCCGATGGAGCCAAATTAAATAAGATTGATCTTTGTATCGGATTTTATCTAGTTCAGATCAAGCATTTCAAGATTACAATCTACCAAACTCAAGGTTCGGATCGGATTAAATAACATCACTTCTTTAAATGTATGATTGAGATTTTATGATAATTTTTGTTCTAGGCAACCGATTCGAGATTTGTAAAGGTCCAAATTTTTGTACCATTTGAATAGACAATAAACCACACATGTCCAATCCAAATTGAACGAAAAGATTATCTTTAAAGGTAAGAAAGAAAAAAATAGACAGAACATAATCTCAATCGATTAGAATAACACATATTATTAAACAATAATCTTTACACTAGAAAAATTAAAAAATACATATACCATAGTCTAACCTAAATTCAACTTGGACAGTTATAATACCTGTCATTACAATTTGCTGAAAAACAACAAACAAGTGCAGTGGAAATAGAATACGTTCATACGTGATGAAGATCTCCAGCTCTCCTTTGGAAACTTCCGGCATCTTCAGCTAATCTTGAAACTACTCGGATCTGACCCAAGTATAAAAATACCTGGATCAGTCTAGCAAACCGGCGTGAAAAACTCAATTCATAGATGACAGTGTCATAGATCGGAGATTGGTGACAAAAACTTTTTGAAAGAAAGAGTATCTCATTAAACCACGCCGTACAAAAACACAGACGGATTTTTACCTTATGATAACTAAAATATTTTATCAAAATATTTGATATTATTTTTAATGATATTCTCTGAAAACATTTGCAAGTAAACTTATTAATCGTAGCCGAAATTGTTAAGTTGGTTAAATTTCAGCATACTAGCCACAAAGTGGGTTTTACAAACAAAATGGCAAGCATTTATTGGAGAATGAATTTTCATACAAATGACCGGATGAAGGGACTACCTTGCGAAAGTACATCTCTAGAGGAATGTACCGAGCCTATAGAACATCTGCACTTATACCAACACAAAACCGGCCTACCGAGTCTTACTAGATAGTACTGAATATGTCATTACCCCGGTCGTTACTGACTTATCCGAGCGCTCGTTTATCATATACCACATTAATTCAAACCCGAACATTATAGCAGGTAAAAATAAATCTAGAAGGGGATGATCATACCCTAATGGTTGCAAACCACATAGCCTTGCTGCATCTACCATGTTTTGGTCATTTATGGGTGTGAGATTTGATGTAACGATTACCTTTCACATAGCACATTATCTTTTTTATTTGAATGCCACATTGCCATTCCATAATCAAACAACTGATTTCTACAAACGTGTAACTCCTAAGCTCATACTCTCAGGAAAGGGTGTCAAGCTAAGAAAAGTTGTCTTCTCCGCCACCAAGCAGATGATACGTTTATAGTGATCAATTAATGTGATTTTAAATTGCAACATCAGACATTCATCCATACAAGTTGTCCAGGAACAAAACAAACCGAAGGCACTTCTCCCGTCGCACCCTGTTTTGTGAATCACGCTTAGAATCAGTAGCGATTAGTCTTTACAATTCGAAGATTTTTATAACGGAGCACTATTGCCAATATATATGATATGGTAAATTTCCCCAAGGGTCTAGTGGCAAGTAGCCCTACATCATGAATATCCTCGTCTACGATGATCTTATCTTCAACATGTTTTACTTCGAAACGTAAATTGGTTCGAAGTGGTTTTCGGATAGGAATTACCCAGTTCCTACCCCGTTCTCTTCAAATTCCTATCATCGATAAAAATGTGAATTTGTGTATACAAGATTTGTTAAGCCTCTTTTCATTTTAACTTTTTACCGATAAATCAAAATCCTTTTAACTTTGGAAATATTCACGTCATCTACTTTCTAATCAAATAAAATTCCCTTTTTTCGAACACATGTCTTAACTAGGTCAAAAATAATGTTATTTAAGACATCGTTTACTGTAAACCCAAAACCAATTATATTGAATAAAAAATTAGACAAATTTTATTCAGATTAATTTTCGTATTCAACTTGTATTATTTGTGGAATAACGGTGGAAAATCACCTCTTAAATTTACACAGATAGTACAAACTTCCGTCCTCATAACGTAATACAGAGTTTGACTAGAACATTCTTTATATTACTGAAAACCCTGTTTAACTCCTTTTATTTTGGAAGAACTTTAAAATGATCTTTTCAATTAAAAGCATTCGGGTTTTACCTTCGATCTGTTCCATCCATCGCCTACAAAGAGAAAACAAAGGCCAAGTAAGTTCAGGGCACTGGTTGCTCCATTCCTAGCCTTAGTTACATACCTTGTTTTATCTTTCCAGATCTCACAGGCGTGACAAATGTACTAGTTGTTTTCGCATACTTGGTTTATTATTACATCCCATACTTTTAAGGAAAATTTTCAATTATTATTTAAGTGTCATAAACAATTTCTCTTAACCATTTATTTAAACTCTTATTAAAACCTTCAAATTATCTTTAAAATACTAAGTTATTTATTTAAATACATTTATAAAAAATTTAGGTAAGAATTGCTAAGTTTAAATCTTTATTTCTAAAGTTATTAAAACCGCTGCAGAAAAGTGCTACAAAAAGTGCTTTTACAAGCTTATTTGATTAAAACAACTTTTCTGTCATTTGGAAATCCATATTTATAACTCAAATCTTTTCTAAAACATTTTAACATATTTATTTAACTTATTTCATATTTTTAAACATTTCAAAATACTCATTTTAAAGAATTTTATACTTCGGTCACTTAATTGCAAAAGCGCGATTTTCCTGAAAACATGATTTGGACATATTTTAAAATCAACAGGATGAAATCTTGGTTTTTCTTTTCCATGTGAAAACTATGGTTACAAGGATCCGGAAAATTCTTATTTCAAAAGATTTCCGAGCTATATTCCAATTCGTATACTCATTTGAATTCTTTGGCGCGAAATCGCGAACTATCTTTGCACGATGCACCAAATTTTGACATGTTTTCCAATATTTGTCGTAACACTTTCAATTTTTTTTATTTGCCTATAAACTATTTAAAATCAATAATTTATCATTTTAATTATTTAATATCTAATTTTCACTTATTTCAAAATATCTCATATTATATTATTATAATATTAAAATTGCCGTCTTTTAAACTTTTTAAACCATATACTATTTACTTTTGAAATTTTAAAACCTTCAAAATTCATTATTTTTAAGATCTTAAATATTAACTTTCATTTCAACTACTATCTTTTTCCAAAATAGATTTCTTTCCCATAATTGATTTTAAAAAGAGGCTTACCATTCAAAATGTACAATATATAATTTCTAACAATTGGTCTTATTTAAAAAGGGAATGGTTAATCATTTCAAATAAGTAAACATAACCAGTTTAGCTCATATGCCAATAAATTATTATCAACAATTCATCCATTCAACCAAACTCATCCATATAACATCCAAACATTCATATTAACAACTAAATGGTGTTAATTATCATAACATCATAAGGGTATAAACATGGTCATCATAGCATAACAAATAAATATGATTTAAAAGAGATAAAAGTTCACTCACTTTCATTTTCCTTTGCAATTCTTTTTCTACAACTAGCATGTTTTTCTTCTTTTTTTTGTAAAATCAACACGACTTTTCACGTACTATTTTTTTGAAGTAGTGAAGCGGACGGACTGGGGTTTGATACATGGTGGGTATGGCTTATATAAGGAGGGTATGGCATTGCAAATGGAGGGTATGAGGATGTGTGTGGGGTGTGGGCTCGGCCGTGGGTACAAGGGGTATTTAAGCTCGGGTGTGGAGTTTAGGAGGTGGGTGTGTGGGTTTGGCATGTGTATGAGGGGGGTAAGGCTCAGGTGTGGCTGTTTGAAGATGTGTGCGTGGAGTAGGATGGAAGGTACGGGTCTTAGAGAGGTGTGTGGGGGAGGGTTCGACCGTGGGATTTAGGTGGGGGTGTGCGTGTGGGAGGCTTGGGTGTGGGTGTTTAAGGGAGTGCGTGGGTTTTGGAGGCGGGTGAAGGGGGTGTGGGCTCTGGTGGTGGTTAGGTGGGCTTGGCCATGGGTTAGGGTAGAGGGTACGGGTCTTGGAGAGGGGGTATGGAGTGTAGGAGCTTAGGTGAGGGTTTTTAGGAAGTAATGAGGTTGGATGCCATGGAAGAGAGGTAGAAAATGAAGAAGAATTTAGTGTGAGAAAATATAGGGATTGCGCTCCTATTTATACATGAAGCTTCACATGCCAAACGGCCTTTCTACCCTTACAAACTTTTGATTTTTCAACCCTCCCTTTACCTTTTTTAAATCCATGATTTATATCCTAAGTACAAACTTTAAATGAAGTGGAGATGGTTGGATTTGAGGTGGTACTAAAAAAGAAATGATTATGCTACTTTCAATAATTAACAAACTGGAGTGTTCCTTTTCCATGCTTTCATTAGTCTTTAGGGTGCTAAAGCATTAATGTGGAAAGGATGCATGAATACTTGTGGTAATGATTTGGTTTAGTAAAGGAGCTATTAAAATAAACATGTCAAATTAAAATCTTTTATATTTTATTTTATAAACATTCCAAAAATAAACTTTTGTCTTATATGCTAAATGTTTGCATATTTACAAGTGTGTAAATGTGTAGTTACATGGGTTTAAAAAGAAACCATGTTGTGATAATCTTCAAACAACTTTTATTCGGAAATCGGTCGTAAATCCAAAATTAGATTTTTGGTCATTTTTATAGTTTATATTTAAACTATATATCAATGTAATCAAAATTTGAAAATAAGTTTCTTATCTCTTTTAATTTTTTATTTATTTTAGTCATAAAACCATATTGAATATTATTAAAATCTAATTGTAAAAATACGACGTTGATTTGTCAACGTACGACAACATTTGTCAATTTTTATAAAACAAGTACATATGTTTATAAATTCATTTTAAATCAAATTACTATCATTATATAATAATTTTAAAAAGGATTGTTTATCATTAAAACAAAAATTGAACTTTTATCCAATTTTATCGAATATCGACTTTTGTCACTTTTGGACGAAAATCCAAATTTCTCAATTTTGTAATCACAATCTAAAAATAAGTTTACCATTCTTATTTATAAAACATGATTATTAAGTTTGAAAATTCTATATCTGAATATTTAAAATAAACTAAATATCTCATTTTCAAAGTGGTAAAAATATGAGTCGTTACATTCTCCCTTCCTCAAAAGAATTTGATTCCGAAAATTAAAATTTAGACTTATAAGGAAACCTATCCTGCAACTGAGCCTACATAAAAATTCTACTTTAATCTATTTTCAAAATAAGGCAACAAAAAGAGAGACATCTGCTAAATACTGATACTACATGATCCTGTCATCAAATACATAAAACCACATAGATCCACATCCCTAGCCTTGGCGCGTACTACGCACTTAAGGTAATATACATAGTCAAAAAATATACATCAGCTATATTGTAACAACCCGCATATTTATCGATTTTATATTTAAATATTTTATTTAAATATAGAATCGTTAATCGAATTGATATCCAAAAAGCTACTTTTTGCAAACAGTCGAATTAGGACTCGAAACCACTTCCATTGAGTTCAAAATGCCGTTTGCGACCTTTTTAAGTATAAACTTCGATATGTTTCGAGTTAGTAGAATTTTGCTACTTTTTCACTTTGGGTTTGGGTTTGTGTTTCAGCCCATCAACCTTCTAATATCCAAACTGAACCCCTCTCCCTTCATTCACTTTCTTTTCCTAATACTTTCAGCTCTAAAGGGAATAATGGGGGAAAAGATTGGAAATTAGAATTCCCAAGCACTAGTTTCCATTTGCAAATCAAGTTCTAGCTCCAAATTCAAAGAGAAGCTATTGGTAAGCATCCTCTTCTTCTTGTCCAACTCTTTCTCCTTTCAATCTCAGAAATTCCTAAACCTAACTTTAGAAAATAATTCTCTTTTAAGCTTAGATTCAAGCTTGTTGAGTTGGAATTGAAGAGTGATTGTCCTTGCCTTGCTCTATAGCTTCCTCTTCATTGTTTTTGTGTAAAAGGTGAGATTTTTATCTCACATCTATGTCTATAACTATCTTTGGTTGTTAGGTATGAATTCCTAACACTTATTCATGTGCATTTGCTTTTGATTTGGATTGGTTTTGTGAATATTTCAATTTTTGGTGTTTTGAACCCAAATCTTTAATAATCATAGCTTTGGTGTTGATCATGCTTTTGGTGGTGTATCGTCGAGCTTGTAAGGCTGGGTTGTCGCTTGGCATAAATCCCTAGTCTCCGTCGCTCGTCCGATCGCTTCCGGTTTGGTTTTTCGCCCATTTTGGGCAAGGCTGATTTTTGCCTAGCAGGCAATTTCAGACGTCTGAAACTAATTTCAGACGTCTGGTTTCAAATTCAGACGTCTGGATTGGAAGTCCAGACGTTTGGAATTAGTCCCTGGAAAACGTAAAAAGGCAGAGGAAAAATCCAGGCGTCTGGAAATCCAACCAGACGTCTGGTTGAAATTTCAGATGTCTGAAATGTGAAGTTTTGCCTATTTTGGGCCAGAACTTAGGGCCAGACGTCTGGATCAATCCCCCAGACGTCTGGAACTGTTCTCATAGCCTATTTTGGGCTGTTTTGAGTTGAATTTCCATTGTTTATCGATTTTTGTTGATCCGACTTATTGTCATCAATTATTATCGACTTTGATGACATTTTCTTCCGGATTTTTGGAACGTCCATTTTGATGGATTTGGTATCGATTTCTTTGGATTTTATTCACGTCTTCGAATGTGAATTTTTATGATTGATTGTTTCTACAATCATTTCTATGATTTGTCACTTCTAAATACAAAGGTTTCTATACTAGTAGTAAATATTCAAACTCTTTTACAAAGATGATTTCAACTCTATTTTTAATACAAAGCTCCTTTATAAAACCATTTTCTAATCTATTAGTATATACAAGCCTTTACCTCATTCGTATAAGAAAATATAATTAAACGGCTTAGCAAAACAAGTGGTATGAAACGCTTGCGTTTACTTCGTCGATTAATTTTTGGACTTGTTCGATTGAATCTCTTGTGACAATTTTCTAGTGGAGATCTACAATTTGTTCGTAAATATTTAAGTTAAGCAAGTGGTTATGGGACATGAAGCTAAACTCATATATTTACTAGCTTAATGTAATTGACACTTCTTGATGATTGATGATGATCATTTTATGGTTTAGACTAGCAATGTGCGATGTCTCTTTGTCCACGTGGAGGACTGTTCTTCGTTTTATTGAGCTTCGTCTCACTTCTCGCATGGGTCGTACCTATTTAGGTGCGTCGATGTTTATTTCTCACATGGGTCGTACCTATTTAGGTGCGTCGATGTTTATTTACTTCGTGGAGCAATCGGCTCAACAAGTCGGGGCATGGGGTGTATCTATTTAGGTGCGTCGATGTTCGTCTATGCATGAGTCGTATCTTTCTAGGTGCGTCTTTGTTCGACTTTGCATGGGGTGTATCTTTCTAGGTGCATCGATGTTAGACATTACATGGGGCGTATCTTTCTAGGTGCGTCGATGTTTATTTATGCATGGGGCGTATCTTTCTAGGTGCGTCGATGCTAGAGCATGGGGCGTATCTTTCTAGGTGCGTCGATGTTCGACTTTGCATGGGATGCATCTTTCTAGGTGTATCGATACTAGACTTTACATGGGATGTATCTTTCTAGGTGCGTCGATGTTTAGTTTATGGGATTAGCCATCCTCTTTCTTGTGTTTTCTGGATTTCTTGTTTATGATTTCTAGAATTTGTGTGTCGTTAACTTTTGTGATTTCTGGATATTGATTTCTAGAATTTATGTTTCACCAGCATTTACGATGGGCATTGATATGTATGTCATTATTTGTGGCTTGGTGAATTAAATTAAGAATATGACGTTCTTTTCTGTGTTTTGAGACTCTTGAGATATTGTATGACTTTTGTGGGTTTTCTAATGTATACTTATCATAGTATGACATCCTTTTGTTATCATACGTTTTATTATCATATCTCATATTCTATCTCATTTTATCTGATAATTTTAGCTAGACTGATCCGTTTATTATTTTCTTCTTAAATAATACTCGGGTCAGACTGAGATTTTACAGGTGCTTCCTCATGACTTCCTATCTGGAACCATCATCTGACTTTTGGCTAACTACTCTAGTTTAGTAGTTTTTGTTGTATACATTTGAGATTAGACTCCTTGATGTATACATATTCTATTGTCTTGCACTTGTATCTATTCTTTTGTGTTATGGCGGATCTTATTTGACCACTACTCTGATGTACACTTTCATGTGTTATATTCATATCTATTTCCGCCTTTGTGATATGAATTGTCTGTGACTGATTTGTGTTATGTTTATTTCTATATTTGTTTCCGAAGTCCATATAGCCACTATGTGTAGTAGCTTTGAGTTTGTATCGGTATGTCGGATTTCCTCTTGAGATGAAAAGTTATATTTTTATTTGGCATATCGGTACTCGCACAAAGCAATTATACAGATGGTCGCTCCTCAACAGCCTTATTCTCCGTGCTAGTTGACGGCATTACCTCGTAGTGTCCTTGGCTAGCGTGGGTATAGAGGTGGGGCGTCATAGCTTGGTATCAGAGCCAAACTTCGGAACAATGTAGAATAATCTAGCAAGGATCATTGTCCTAAGTCTTTCTTAGGAATCGTGCCTTAGGATTTTATTCGAGTCAATTGGACCTGTTCTATCCTATTTTCTTTTATGATTCCTTGTTTTATCAATCATGATTGTTTGATATTCATTCTGAGAATAACTTTTTCTTCTTCTTTCTTTCTTAAAGAAGAGAAATGGTTAGATCTGGCCGTACCAACGTCGGTCAATCCAGTACTACTCCTCAGGAGGGAGTATTTATGTCTGCCCAGCAGCTTCTAGATCTTGTTAAGAATGCTCAAGCTATCGGACCCATTCCAGAGCCTACTCATCCTAGATCCGGTTTCGCACGCTTGTGTAGAGATTACACCGATTTGGGTGGAAGGCCATTCCGGGGATCTGAGAGTGTCATTGAAATCCAAGCTTGGCTTAGATCATGCGACCGCATCTTTTCTCGCATGAATCTTATTAATCTCCACCGAGTCCAAGTAGCTTCTAGCATGCTCCAAGAAAGAGCATTGGATTGGTATGAGCTTCTTATTTCTGAAATCGTTGAAGCGGATCGACCTTGTTCAAGGTGAATCTTCTGTGACGGATTACGTCGCATCTTTCAAATCTCTTTCTAAATACGGGGTTGAATACATTAATACCCCATTGAAGAAAAATCAGAGATTTGTTTATGGCTTGAACAAGAATCTCAAGAAGCCATTACTTCTGAAATTGGAAGTTTCTTTCGATCAGCTTATTGATATCGCTCTTCGTCTTGAAGAGGCCGATAATGAAAGTAATGTTGAAGTTGTGGGTGCTAAAAAAAACTTCAACAACAAAATGAAAAGGCCTATTAAGTTCAAAGGCCCCAATCCCACTCCAAACAAGAAAGGGAAGCAAGAAACTTCAATAGCAAAGTCTCCAACCTCTAGTCGTGGACGATGCTATAATTGTGGTTCTACGGACCACTATGCAAATGAGTGTCCGAAACCGTTTTTTTGTGTTATTGCAAAGGTTCGGGACATCTTTTATCTTCATGCCCCAAACTTCCAAACAAGAGAGAGGGAAAGCTAAATGTTGTTCAAGCCCTTAGTGACACTTCTCTTGGTCAAGGTATCCATTCTATCCTTGATGACATTTATTTTGTGATCATTTTATTCGAGTTCTTTTTGATATGGGTTTCGTCTCATTATTTTATAACAAAAGAACTTGTTGATTCCTTTTCTTTAGACATTTTTGGGCTTGTTGACTTCTTTGAGGATTGCGAATCCGGTTGGTGGATCCGCAACACTCAATTTGCTTTTATTGATGTCGAAATTATTTATGTGATTTTTCTTTCCGAGCCGATTTTTACTTAGGCCTCGGAATTGATTTTTTTTTGTGAAAGGGTTTGGCTTAATCATTATGAATCCATATCCTTTGTCCCGTGTGGACTATTCATCTTCGACATTTTCAATCTGTTAAGCAGGTTTCTATTTTTCTTTATGATTTTGATTCTAATTGGATGGCATCATTTTATTCTTTAAGCCCTCATGATGAGGAAAGTATTATTTCTCTCATTCATGTAGTTTGAGAATTTCCGGTATTTTTGAGCTTGTCTTAGGATTATCGCCTAAGAAATCTTTTGAGTGGTGTTAAGGTCTTTTCAGCTCGACCTTGCCACCGGTTTTCATTTGCTACGAGTTGTGGAAGTTAGCCTTCAACTTACCGCATTCCGTACTCGTTATGATTCTTATGAATGACTTATTATGTCATTCAGTTTGTCCAGCTTATTTCATCCATTTTATAAATCGAGTCTTCTATGAGTATCTCAATGACTTCATTTTTGTATTTATTGATTTTGGATGGAAATAGCAACTTAAAATTTTGCAAATCTTTTTCATAAGATTTATTTATAAGTATAATTGGATTTTGTTCTTCAATGAACAAAGAATATTCTTAAAACTTCTAAGAGATATTTTTATCATATGGAAGATGATTTTGTGATTGTATTGCCCATTGAGTGCTTTAAGAATTCTAGTCGATGCGCATGATCAACGTTATCGATAGGAATCTCCTAAACGCTTTGATGAGACAAGTTGACACGATATATTGACTTGTAAAAATGTAAATTTTTCTAGAAAGATTAGTACATAAAGATAAATGTAATTTTTGAAAGTTTTAGCATTTCGGGAAAGAAGATTATTTGAAAGAATTCTTTTCCGATACTCTTATTCTTGTGATTCCCCAAGGGAACCAAGATTTTATCTTTTGTACCAATGCTAATTGTATTGGTTTGGATGCCGTTCCCTTGCAAAAGAGAACGTGCTATCTCTTGTGTTTCTAAATCATTAAAGCCGATCGAGACTAGGTATGCCACTCATGATCTAGTGCTCGCGGCTACTGATTTCATTTTCAGAGTTTGGCATCATTGTGTTTGGCGGAGAAATTTGTTTCCCACCTCGATCATAAATCTTTGGAATATTTATTTTTCATAAGGAACTTAATTTGTGTCAACCTCGTTGGCTCGAGTTCCCTGCGTCTTATGATCTTGATATTCTTTGTTTACTCCCGGATGGGAGAATCGTGTTGCCAATGCGCTTAGTCGTAAGCAACAAGCGGTTGTTTCTTTGATGATATCCGAATGGAATGATCTCGAGAGTTTATCCACTTATGGGATTCGAGATCGTGAATCCAATTCATGTTCGTCTCTTGTTTTGTGTAGCCTGGAGGCTCATCCTTCTTTTGGAATATACTTTTTTTTAGCTAAACTCTATGTCAAGCTAAATTCATGGAGTTCTTACTCTTATTGTTAACAATCGTGATCCATTATTTTACTAGTGGATTTTGGTAAGGTCTTCAAAAGCTTTAGAATCAACTCTTGAAGATCTCTTTCGTTCATGTGTTCTCGATTTTTTGCGGAAGTTGGGAAGATCGTATTTCTCTTGTTGAGTTTTCTTCCTATAATAGCTTCCAATCTTGTATTGGTATGGTACCTTTCGAGCCACTCTACGGAAGGCCATGCCGATTCTCTTTGTGTTGGCATGAAGCCGGTGAGAAGCTGGTTTCAGGTCCAGATCTTATGGTGTTCGGTTCATTGGACGTATCGTTTTTGTACTACGACGGTGTTCCGAATTATTTGAGTTTTCGTTCATTGGACGTACCATTATTGTACTACGTCGATGTTCGGAGTTATTCATGTTTCCAGATTCTCGGGCGTATTGTTATTGTATTACGCCGTTGCACCGGCTCAATTTTCTGCTATTCTTGACGTTTTCCACGTCTTTTAACTATGGAAATGATTTTAGGTTTCCGATTTTTATTCTTGAGCCCGGTGTTATTGTGAAAATTGAAGTTTCGCCTATTTGACTTATGAGCAACATTATATTCGCATCATTGCTTCGGAGGTTGAGCGCCTTCGAAATAAAGATGTTTTTCTTGTGAAAGTTCAATGGTTCTCTAATCCCAAGGATTTCTCTTGGGAAATCTAGAGAATTCATCGAGCGAACTCGTCCGGGTTTACTCTTTCGTGCTCTTTATGGTGAACTTCTTATTTCAAATTTTCTTTTGTGTTGATATGCTTTTATGGTTGTTACTCTTTATTTTCTTCTTAAGTATTGCGAGGACGCAATTTCTTTAAGGAGGGGAGTCTGTAACAACCCGCATATTTATCGATTTTATATTTAAATATTTTATTTAAATATAGAATCGTTAATCAGATTAATGTCCAAAAAGCTACTTTTTGCAAACAGTCGAATTAGGACTCGAGACCACTTCCATTGAGTTCAAAATGCCGTTTGCGACCTTTTTAAGTATAAACTTCGATATGTTTCGAGTTAGTAGAATTTTGCTACTTTTTCACTTTGGGTTTGGGTTTGTGTTTCAACCCATCAACCTTCTAATATCCAAACTGAACCCCTCTCCCTTCATTCACTTTCTTTTCCTAATACTTTCAGCTCTAAAGGGAATAATGGGGGAAAAGATTGGAAATTAGAATTCCCAAGCCCTAGTTTCCATTTGCAAATCAAGTTCTAGCTCCAAATTCAAAGAGAAGCTATTGGTAAGCATCCTCTTCTTCTTCTCCAACTCTTTCTCCTTTCAATCTCAGAAATTCCTAAACCTAACTTTAGGAAATAATTCTCTTTTAAGCTTAGATTCAAGCTTGTTGAGTTGGAATTGAAGAGTGATTGTCCTTGCCTTGCTCTATAGCTTCCTCTTCATTGTTTTTGTGTAAAAGGTGAGATTTTTATCTCACATCTATGTCTATAACTATCTTTGGTTGTTAGGTATGAATTCCTAACACTTATTCATGTGCATTTGCTTTTGATTTGGATTGGTTTTGTGAATATTTCAATTTTTGGTGTTTTGAACCCAAATCTTTAAAAATCATAGCTTTGGTGTTGATCATGCTTTTGGTGGTGTATCGTCGAGCTTGTAAGGCTGGGTTGTCGCTTGGCATAAATCCCTAGTCTCCGTCGCTCGTCCGATCGCTTCCGGTTTGGTTTTTCGCCCATTTTGGGTAAGGTTGATTTTTGCCTAGCAGGCAATTTCAGACGTCTGAAACTAATTTCAGACGTCTGGTTTCAAATTCAGACGTCTGGATTGGAAGTCCAGACGTCTGGAATTAGTCCCTGGAAAACGTAAAAAGGCAGAGGAAAAATCCAGACGTCTGGCAGACATCTGGTTGAAATTTCAGACGTCTGAAATGTGCAGTTTTGCCTATTTTGGGCCAGAACTTAGGGCCAGACGTCTGGATCAATCCCCTAGACGTCTGGAACTGTTCTCATAGCCTATTTTGGGCTGTTTTGAGTTGAATTTCCATTGTTTATCGATTTTTGTTGATCCGACTTATTGTCATCAATTATTATCGACTTTGATGACCTTTTCTTCGGGATTTTTGGAACATCCATTTTGATGGATTTGGTATCGATTTCTTTGGATTTTATTCACGTCTTCGAATGTGAATTTTTATGATTGATTGTTTCTACAATCATTTCTATGATTTGTCACTTCTAAATACAAAGGTTTCTATACTAGTAGTAAATATTCAAACTCTTTTACAAAGATGATTTCAACTCTATTTTTAATACAAAGCTCCTTTATAAAACCGTTTTCTAATCTATTAGTATATACAAGCCTTTACCTCATTTGTATGAGAAAATATAATTAAACGGCTTAGCAAAACAAGTGGTATGAAACGCTTGCGTTTACTCGTCGGTTAATTTTTAGACTTGTTCGATTGAATCTCTTGTGACAATTTTCTAGTGGAGATCTACAATTTGTTCGTAAATATTTAAGTTAAGCAAGTGGTTATGGGACATGAAGCTAAACTCATATATTTACTAGCTTAATGTAATTGACACTTCTTGATGATCGATGATGATCATTTTATGGTTTAGACTAGCAATGTGCGATGTCTCTTTGTCCACGTGGAGGACTGTTCTTCGATTTATTAAGCTTCGTCTCACTTCTCGCATGGGTCGTACCTATTTAGGTGCGTCGATGTTTATTTCTCGCATGGGTCGTACCTATTTAGGTGCGTCGATGTTTATTTACTTCGTGGAGCAATCGGCTCAATAAGTCGGGGCATGGGGCGTATCTATTTAGGTGCGTCGATGTTCGTCTATGCATGGGTCGTATCTTTCTAGGTGCGTCTTTGTTCGATTTTGCATGGGGTGTATCTTTCTAGGTGCATCGATGTTAGACATTACATGGGGCTTATCTTTCTAGGTGCTTCGATGTTTATTTATGCATGGGGCGTATCTTTCTAGGTGCGTCGATGCTAGAGCATGGGGCGTATCTTTCTAGGTGCGTCGATGTTCGACTTTGCATGGGATGCATCTTTCTAGGTGTATCGATGCTAGACTTTACATGGGGTGTATCTTTCTAGGTGCGTCGATGTTTAGTTTATGGGATTGGCCATCCTCTTTCTTGTGTTTTCTGGATTTCTTGTTTATGATTTCTAGAATTTGTGTGTCGTTAACTTTTGTGATTTCTGGAATTTATGTTTCACCAGCATTTACGATGGGCATTGATATGTATGTCATTATTTGTGGCTTGGTGAATTAAATTAAGAATATGACGTTCTTTTCTGTGTTTTGAGACTCTTGAGATATTGTATGACTTTTGTGGGTTTTCTAATGTATACTTATCATAGTATGACATCCTTTTGTTATCATACGTTTTATTATCATATCTCATATTCTATCTCATTTTATCTGATAATTTTAGCTATACTGATCCGTTTATTATTTTCTTCTTAAATAATACTCGGGTCAGACTGAGATTTTACAGGTGCTTCCTCATGACTTCCTATCTGGAACCATCATCTGACTTTTGGCAAACTACTCTAGTTTAGTAGTTTTTGTTGTATACATTTGAGATTAGACTCCTTGATGTATACATATTCTATTGTCTTGCACTTGTATCTATTCTTTTGTGTTATGGTGGATCTTATTTGACCACTACTCTGATGTACACTTTCATGTGTTATATTCATATCTATTTCCGCCTTTGTGATATGAATTGTCTGTGACTGATTCGTGTTATGTTTATTTCTTTATTTGTTTCCGAAGTCCATATAGCCACTCTGTAGTAGCTTTGAGTTTGTATCGGTATGTCGGATTTCCTCTTGAGATGAAAAGTTATATTTTTATCTGGCATATCGGTACTCGCACAAAGCAATTATACAGATGGTCGCTCCTCAACATCCTTATTCTCCGTGCTAGTTGACGGCATTACCTCGTAGTGTCCTTGGCTAGCGTGGGTATAGAGGTGGGGCGTCACAGCTATATATAGACAATATTCCCCAAAATGAATCATCCTAAACATACCATAGAAATTCCCAAAATATCATCTATACTAAACATTCTTACTCGTCGGACTCCTCGTCCATTGGTCCTCCCAAATTCACCACATCTGGTATAACCTCTTCTCCTTCTTCCTCTTCAGGATCCTCATCCTCCTGTACGATGTCCCAACCTGGTGGCTGCCAAGGCTGTCCTATTGGAACCCATGGAATTTGACTCATCTTTATTGGAACATACTCATCTATCTCCTCCAAATCAAGATCCTCGATCGGCTTTGCAATTGGAGATCCTATCTCTGGAATAGGAGTGCCAATCTCCCATATAGTACCCTCGTCACTATCTAGTGGGCTATCGTAAAATCAAGTGTCGTACATCCCTGAGTCCTCTCCTGAAGGCTCCTCCTCCATGAGCTCATCTCCTACTGGCTCCTCTATGATGGGCTCCTACTCTGTAGGCTCGTCCTCCTGATCCTCCTCACTCAAAGTGTCTGCAATCCAAAGATCCAAAATGTCTGCCTCTGCTCTTATATTTGCTTCTGCCTCAACCTCCTCTACTATAGGAACCATAATCATATCCTTGTCATCTGAATAACTATCGGATCTTCAGCCAATCCCATCACAACTCCAAACGGCTCCCCTATTTGGGCGTCCTCCTCCTCGTCACTAGTAATAGGAGCATTTAATACCTCTAAATCCCCATACTTTGCTAATGCTCTCCTTAGTCTTTCCCTTAACTCTAAACGCTCTACTTTAGTTAACTGATAGAAAAATTAGAATTAGTTACTAGCCCTTTTCAAATTCTTACACTTAATAATTCATGAAGTCTTATCTTACTTAACACCCCTTTTTCTCTTTCTTATTTACCTAAGGTCTTAATTATTATGTGATTTAAGCTTATTCTATTTGTCTTACTCATATATTGATAAGAAAATTCTTACTAAATGTGCATCTTTACCTCATGATTTCAAATCCATGTTACCTACTTTAATTTAGGAATTTTATCTAACTGAACTATTTTTAAATTATCTTTCCCAAACCTTTATGTTTTATCCATGTTAAATTTTCCAAATGCAATATATTTTTCCTTGGAAAATGTTAAATTTTAAAAGAATTTAATTGAAATCATTTTCTCCTAGATTCATATGAAATTAGTACTTTCAAAATTTATATAAAATATCTTCCATATTTATCTTTTACAAAACCATTTTATTTGTAAAACATGCTCATAATTTGTTTATCTTAAATAAATTTCTTAATCTTAAGCCTATATTATTACCAAACACCTTATAGTCAAATCGTGAGACTTAATTCACAGAGTGTTCGTATTTAAACCTTTATATCAAACAACCAATCAATTGTGATAATAACTGAATATTATCATCTCTTAAAAACCAAATATAACTATATTATTTTGAAAATATCTTTTATATCCAAAATATATCCTCGGTAAATTATTTCATTTACCAAAAAAAAAATTCTTTTCCCAAACAAAAATTATTCTGTATAACATTAACAAATACACACTCATATATATAATACTTTCAACTAAGTCTAGGGTATTACTTACCATATCTCTAATGAGTTACTCATCCTAGGGTATTACTAAGCCTATCTCTGGTGAGACTTTTAACCTTATCAAGCTAAGGTGTTTGCTCAACCTAAGATTTGATACCAAATGTAAAGGCCCAAATTTCCGTATAATTTGAGTCAAAAATAAACCACGCATGTCCAACCCAAATTAAGCGAAAAGATGGATCTTTATAGGTAAGAAAGAAAAATAGACAGAACATAGTCTTACTCGAATGGAATAACATATATTGCTGAACAATAATCTTTACAACGGAAAATTTTAAAAACACATACATCAAAGTCTAACTTAAATTCAGCTTGGACATTTATAATACCTGTCTTTACAATTTGCTAAAAAACAACAAACAAGTGCAGCGGAAATAGAATACGTTCATATGTGATGAAGATTTCCAACTCTCCTCTTGAAACTCCCAGCGTCTTCAGTTCATCCTGAAACTACTCGGATCTGACCCGAGTATAAAAATATCTGGATCAGTCTGGCAAACCAGTGTGAGAAACTCAATTCATACATGATAGTGTCATAGATCAGAGATTGGCGACAAAAACCTTTTGAAAAGAAAGAGTATCTCATAAGACCACGTTGCACATAAACATGGATGGGTTTTTGCCTTATGATAACTAAAACATTTTTATCTAAACATTTGATACTATTTTCAATGGCATCTTTGAAAACATTTGCGAGTAAACTTATTAATCTTAGCTAAAATTGTTATATCGATTAAATTCCAGCATACAAGCCAAAAAGTGGGTTCTATAAACAAAATGGCAAGCACTTATTGGAGAATGGATTTCCATACAAATGACCAGGTGAAGGGACAACCTTCCAGCAGTGCATCTCTAGAGGAATGTACCGAGGCTACAAAACATCTGCACCTCTACCAACACAAAACCAGTCCACCTCTTCCTAGATTGTATTGAATATGTCATCACCTCGGTCGTTACCGACCTATCTGAGTGCTCGTTTACCATACACCACATTAATTTAAACCCGAACATCATAGCAGTTAGAAATATATCTAGAAGGGGATGATCATACCCTAATGGTTGTGAACCACATAAGCTTACTGCATCTACCCTTTTTTGATCATTTCCGGGTGTGAGGGTTGAGGTAACGATTACCTTTAATATAGCACATCATCTTTCTTCTTTGAATGTCACATTGCCATTTCATAATCACAGAACTGATTTCTACAAACGTATAACCCTTGAGCTCGTACGTCTCAGGAAAGGGTGTTAAGCTAAGAGAAGTTGCCTTCTCCGCCACAAAGCAGATAATACGTTTATAGAGAACAATTAATGTGATTTTAAAATGCAACGTCAAACATTCGTCCATACAACTTGTCTAGGAACATGAAAACGAAGGTACTTCTCCCACCGCATCCTATTTTGGGAATCACCCCTAGGATCAGTTGCGATTAGTCCTTGTAATTCAAAGATTTTCATAATGGAGCACTACTTCCAATATATATGGTATGGTAAATTTCCTGGAGGGTCTAATGGCAAGTAGCCCTACATCATGAATATCCTCGTCTTTAATGATCCTATCTTCAATACGTTTTACTTCGAAACGTAAATTGGTTCGAAGTGGTTTTCAGATAGGAATTACGCAGATTCGACCTTGGTCACTTCGAAATCCATTCGTCTATAAAAATGTGAATATGTGTATATAAGATTTGTTAAGCCTCTTTTATTTTAACTTTTTATCGATAAATCAAAATCCTTTTAGCTTTGGAAATCTTTATGTCATTTACATTCTAATCAAATAAAATTCCTTTTTTTTCAAACACATGTTTTAACTAGGTCAAAAACAATGTTATTTAAGACATTGTTTACTGTAAACCCGGAACCAGTTATATTGAGTAAAAGATTAGACAAATTTAACCCAGACTAATTTTCGTATCCAACTTGTACTATTTATGGAATAACGGTAGAAAATCACCTCTTAAATTTACGTGGATAGTACAAACTTCCCTCTTCATATCTTAGTAAGGAGTTTGACTAGGCATTCTTTATATTACTGAAAGCCCTGTTTAGTTCCTTTTATTTTGGAAAAACTTAAATATGATCTTTTCAATTAAAAGCTTCTGGGCTTTCCCTTCGATCTGTTCCACTCCTCTACTAGAAAGAGAAACAAAGGCAGGTAAGTTCAGGACACTGGTTGCTCCATTCCTAACTTTAGTTACACACCTTATTTTATCTTTCCAGATCTCTGAGATGGGACAAATGTACTAGTTGTTTCTACATACTTGATTTATTATACATTCCATACTTTTAAGGAAATAATCCAATTATTGTTTAAGTGTCATAAATAATTTCTCTTAACCACTCATTTAAACTCTTACTAAAACTTCCAAATCATCTTTAAATACTAAAATATTTGGGTAAAGACATTTATAAAAGATTTAGGAAAGAAACGCTAAGTTTAAATAAAGTTATTAAAACTGTTGCAAAAAAGTGCTACAAAAAGTGCTTTTACAAGCTTATTTGATTAAAACAACTTTTCTATCATTTGGAAATCCATATTTATAACTCAAATCTCTTCTAAAACATTTTAACATATTTATAAACATTTAAAAATACTCATTTTAAAGAATTTTATACTTTGGTCACTTAACTACAAAAGCGTGATTTTCCTAAAAACATGATTTGGACATATTTTAAAATCTACCATATGAAATCTTTATTTTTCTTTTCCAATTGAAAACTAAAGTTACAAGGATATGGAAAATTCTTATTTTAAAGATTTTCGAGCGATATCCCACTTTGTATACTAGTTTGAATTTTTCGAGTCGAAATTGCGAAATACCATTGCGCGACGCGCCATATTTTGACTTGTTTTTCAATATTTGTCGTAACACTTCCAAATAAAATTTTATTTGCTTATAAACTATTTAAATCAATAATTTATCATTTTGATTATTTAATATCTAATTTTCACTTGTTTCAAAATATCTCATATTTGGAGTAAGAATGTTTTTGGAAGTATTAAAATTAAAAAAGAAAATATTCTTTCTGAAATGCTTAAAGTAAACAAGATAGAAGAAACTAGACAACTAAATCTAGGTGAGTGTATCGTTCTCGCTAATTTAAAAGAAGAGCTTAGTTCTATTTTAGAAAAAGAAGAAGTTATGTGTAAACAGAGATCTAGAATTCAATGGATTAATGAAGGTGATAATAATACAATTTTTTTTTCATAATATGGAAAATGGTAGAAAGCGTAGTAACATGATAAACTCTATTTTTGTGAATAATGTAGAATTGGTTAATCAAAGGGATCTTAATATGGCTTTTACTGATTATTATAGATATATATTTGGTACTAAAAATAAACATAGAATTAACGTTAGATGGAATGATATTTATCCTATTGATTCTAGAATTGACCTTTCTGAGTTTGATAATCCTTTTTTTGAAGAGGAAATATTTAAAGCTATTAATGACATGCCCAGTGATAAAGCCCCGGGCCCAAATGGGTTCCCTATTTTATTTTACAAATTATTTTGGGATATTTTAAAATTCGATTTAATTAGCATGTTTAATGAATTTTATAATGGTAAATTACAATTAGGAAGATTTAATTTTGCAAATGAAATTTTATTACATAAAAAAATCAGTGCTAATAATTTAAAAGATTTTAGACCTATTTCTTTAATTAACTGCTCTGTTAAGATTATCTCTAAAGTCTTAGCTAATAGGCTTAGTACAAAAATGAATGATTTAACTGATTGTTCACAAACCGCTTTCATTAAGGGTAGAAATATCACCGATGGAGTGGCTGCTATTCAAGAATACATTAATCATTGCTATAAAAATAACATTACATGTGCTCTTCTTAAATCGGACTTTGCGAAAGCTTTTGATTTGGTTGATTGGGATTTTCTAGTTGATATGTTATTTGATAGAGGTTTTAGTGACTTTGCTTAAAACTGGTAACTCCAGTATAATGATTAGTTGTATTTTAGGTAATAAAATTCAGTCTAAATAAGGTTTAAGGCAAGGTGATCCTTTATTGCCTCTTTTGTTTAACTTAGCTGTAGATGTTTTCGCTAAGATAATTAAAAAAGCGGATATAATGGATCTTTGGGGAGTGTTGGTAGTGAAATCTCGCATAATGGTCTTTCTGGCTTTCAATTTGCAGATGATACCTTACTATTTACCTCTCATTTGCCTAACCATGTCATTACCCTTAAATTTATTTTATATAGTTTTGAACTTCTTTCAGGTTTAAAAATAAATTTTGATAAAAGTTCGGTTTTAGTTTTAAATGATTTTGAAAAGGTTGAAGATTTAGTTGCTAATATGCTTAATTGTAAAACTATGAATTTTCCTTTTGATTATCTGATTAGGCCAACTAAACTTAAGCATGATGACTGACTTATTATTATAGATAAAATTAAAAATAGGATTTTTAATTGAAATTTGAGATTTTTATCCAGAGCTGGTACATTAGTTCTCATAAATTCGGTTTTATCCGCTCTTCCAGTCTATTGGATGTCTATAAATCTTTTTCCAGATTTGGTGATTGACAAAATTGATAAAATAAGAAGGTGCTTCTTATGGAGTGGGGACAACTCTAACAGTAGTATTAAATGTTTAATAAATTGGTAAACAGTTTGTAAATCCAAAAAGGAAGGTGGTTTAGGAGTTATTAATTTGCGTAACATGAATTTGTCTTTGTTAGGGAAATGGTTATTGAAATTTAAGGATATTAATGATAACTCTGTTTAGCAAGAAATCATTTGTAAATATTACTATAATGATAGTAATAGCTTATAGCAAATTACACCTTCTTTTATTAACAAGTTGTCTAATTTTTAGAAATCAATTTTAAAATGTCAAGAGATTTTTAACCTTACTACTAATTCGATTGTTCATTCAGGAAATAATACTTCTTTTAGGCATGATCATTGGATTTCTATCATTCCTCTTAAGATAGAATTTAAGGAGCTTTACGATATTTGTAACTTTATGAACGCTATGATTTTAGATATTTTTTCTCCGGATAATGATCCTCCTGGGAATTTTAGTTTTAATAAAATTTTAGAAGGTACAACTCTTAGGCAATTTTCTTTGCTTTATACTAGATTGAATTTATATAATATTAATAATGATAATGATAATATTATTTGAAAGTGGGATAAGAGTAAGAAATTTACTTCTAATTCTTTTTATAAATTTCTTAATTTCTCAGGCGTAAATAATATTTCTTTTAAACTTATTTGGAAAACAAATGCTCCTTCTAATCTAAAATGCATATGTGGTTAATCATGCATGGAAAATTAAATACTATTGAATTGTTAAAGAAAATTAATATGCAAATTGATAATAAATATTTCATTTGTAATTTGGATTTTGAAGACATTATGTATGTATATTATGACTCCATAGACACATATTATATTCTAAATAATACTCTCAAAATCTTTAACTTTATTCTTACAACTAAAATTATCGATTGTGATTTTTATTGGAATAATTTTGGATTTAAGTTTAAAATGGACAATAGATTTTTTACTTGATACTTTATTCGTTATAATTTGTTGGTATATTTGGTTTGAGAGAAATCAGAGAATTTTTAATAATAATAATAGTCATTTTAATAAATTGTTTTTTATAATATCTTCATTTTGTTTTAATTGGATCTCAAATCTTAAATATAAATTAGCTAATAATAATCGTTTTAAAGAATATCTTAATAAGGTTAGTAATAATATTAAGTTATTTAAACATAAAAACAATATTTTTGACATTAATAATTGTAGCATTAACATTTTTTCAAACTTAAATGATGATTTCACTGATTATCATAATATCCTTTTGATCAAAGGACATAAGGATAAGTTTTAATTTGTTTTAGTTTTTTTATTTTTAGTTTGTTTTTGTTTTTATATTTTTTACTTCTTTTGATCATGGATTCCTTTTTAGTCCGTTTCTAATTTTTATTGTTTTTCTGTCCTATTATCTTAGCTTTCGTATCTTTACTTTTATTTTATTAATACATATATATGTATATAAATTTCATTTTATACATATATGTGTTTTATTCTTATAATTTTCTTAAGTTTCTTTTATAGATACATGTTTTGGCCAGAAATAGGGTTAGATTCTTTTTGCAGGTTCACAGGATTGCTGGTAGCAGTATTGCTGTTTGCAGCGAGGAGTTCTTCTCAGTTCTTCTGCATCTTTAGTGTGGCATTCTACTTTCTAGATGATTCACTTTTACAGTAAGGCGCTCTCTTCAGTTCTTCTGAGTCTACAGAGTGGTGTTTTTCATCATTCGCATATGTAGTGAGGCATTTTTTTTGGATTTTCTGGTATCATTGGAGCTGAGTTACTTCATAGATTTTTTAGGTACTTCTAACACCTTACTACCGGGCGGTGGCCTTGCCGGAGCTCGATATTGGGGTGTATTGGGCGGTGGTCTTGCCGGAGCTCATTCTAGGGGTACTTGGGTTCTTTTCTTTGTTTGTTGTACTATGATTAGCTACCTACCAGGCATGTTGGCAGCATCTTATTTTCAGCGATATATATATTTACATGTGTGCTCTCCTCTATTCTAGAGGATTACATATTTCTCTCAAAAAAATATTATTATAATATTAAAATTGTCGTCTTTTAAACTTTTTAAACCATATACTATTTACTTTTGAAACTTTAAACCTTCAAAATTCATCATCTTTAAAATTTCAAATAGTAACTTCCATTTCAACTATTTATTTTTAACTTTTGGTTTTCCAAATCAACTTTTATCCTTTTTCAAAATGAATTTATTTCCCATAATTGATTTTGAAAAGAGGCTTACTATTCCAAATATACCATATATAATTCGTAACGATTGGTCTTATTTAACAAAGGGAATGATTAATCATTTCAAATAAGTAAACATACCAGTTTAGCTAAAATGCCAATAAATTATAATCAACAATTCATCCATTCAACCAAACTCATCCATATAACATCCAAACATTCATATCAACAACTAAATACTGTTAATTATCATAACATCATAAGGGTATAAACCTAATCATCATAGCATAACAATAAATATGATTTTAAAAGAGATAAAAGTTCACTCACTTTTATTTTCCTTTGCAATTCTTTTTCTACAACTGGCGTGCTTCTTTTTTCTTTTTCTTTTGTAAAATCAACACGACTTATCATGAACTATTTTTTTAAAGTAGTGAAGCGGAAGGACTACGGTTTGATAGATGGTGGGTATGGCTTATATAAGGAGGTTATGGCTTTGCAAATGGAGGGTATGGGTGTGTGTGTGGGGTGTGGGCTCGGCTCTGGGTACAAGGTGTATTTGGGCTCAGGTGTGGAGTTTAGGAGGTGGGTGTGTGGGTTTGGCATGTGTATGAGGGGGTAGGGCTCGGATGTGGCTGTTTGAAGGTGTGTGCGTGAGCTAGGGTTGAGGTACGAGTCTTGGAGAGGTGTGGGGGGTTCGACCGTGGGCTTTAGGTGGGGGTGTGCGTGTGGGAGGCTCGAGTATGGGTGTTTAAGGGGGGTGCATGGGTTTTGGAGGAAGGTGAGTATGGGCTGTGGTGGTGGTTAGGTGGGTTTGGCCGTGGGTTAAGGTGGAGGGTACGGGCCTTGAAGAGAGGGTATGGGGTGTAGGAGCCTAAGCGAAGGTTTTTAGGAAGTAGAGAGGTTGGATGCCATGGAAGAGAGGTAGAAAACGAAGAAGAACTTGGTGTGAGAAAATGAAGTGATGGCGGTCCTATTTATACATGAAGCTTCACATGCCAAATGACCTTTCTACCCTTACTAACTTTTGACTTTTCAACCCTCCCTTTACCATTTTTTAAATCCATGATTTAACTTCTAAGTACATACATTAAATGAAGAGGAGATGGTTGGATTTGAGGTGGTACTAAAAAGAAATGATTATGCTACTTTCCATTGATTAACAAAATGGAGTGTTCCTTTTCCATGCTTTGATTAGACTTTTTGGTAATAAAGCATTAATGTGGAAAGGATGCATGAGTGCTTTTGGTAATGATTTGGTTTAGTAAAGGAGTTATTAATATAAACATGTCAAATCAAAATCTTTTATATTTTATTTTATAAACTTTCCAAAAGTAAAATTTTGTATTATATGCTAAATGTTAACATGTTTAAAAGTGTGTAAATGTGTTAATGTGTAGTTACATAGGTTTAAAAAGAAACCATGTTGTGATAATCTTTAAACAATTTTTATTCAAAAATCAGTCTTAAATCCAAAATTATATTTCCGGTCATATTTATAGTTTATTTAAACTATCTATCCATGTAATCAAAATTTGAAATAAGTTTTTTTATCACCTTTAAAAAATCAAAACAAGTTTATTTTAGTTATAAAACCATATTAAATAATATTAAAATCTAATTGTAAAAATACGACGTTGATTTGTCAAAGTGCGACAAAATTTGTCAATTTTTATAAAACAAGTACATATGTTTCTAAAATCATTGTAAATCAAATTACTATCATTATATAATAATTTTAAAAAGAATTATTTCTCATTAAAAAAAATTGAACGTATATCCAATTTTATTGAATATCGACTTTTGTCACTTTTCGATGAAAATCCAAATTTCTCGATTTTGTAATCACATTCTAAAAGTAAGTTTATCGTTCTTATTTATAAGATATGATTAATAAGTTTGAAAATTCTATATCCTAATATTTAAAATAAATTAAATATTCCAATTTTAAAGTGGTAAAATTACGGGTCATTACAAAATTCATCGATTTCCTATCCGGTTTGAATATCTTATTGGTATGATTTGATTAGATTCAGATTTTGATTTTAGTCAACAACTCGACAAGTTAAGTAAGAAAGCAAGGTCGAGGTCAAATGATCTAAAGCTTGATTCAAGAAAGATAGGAGAAAGAAAAAAAATACTACTTTTGAGTACTTCAAAAGATTGCAACCTTAATTTATTTGTGGTGCGGGGTGTGTGTGGGGATGTGTGTGTTTTTTTGGAGGGAGGGGGGTGTTGAGGGGATCTCATTTAGTATATGCTTATTTCTTTGGCACTCAACAAAAAATCCAAGTTTTAACATATACATGCATGCATATACATATGTACATATAAACACACACACACACACACAATCTAGGTCCATAATATAAACAAATTTAGATCCTGTTGTGGGTATTTTCGCCCATAGCACGTCGCATGTGGAAAACTCCAAGGGACCCTTAGGACCAAAAAGCTCATGATAGGCTTGCTATTGCATGATTGAATGGATGGAACGAAGAAGTAAGAGGGTTGGAAGCTAGCTCGAGGAAAGCTAGAAGAAAATGTGAAGAATTGTTAAGTGTAGAATTCTATCAAGTATAAACGATCCAACATCGAACAGAATCATACCGAACCGTAAAAATAGTTTGGTAGTAGAAGCAAGAGCAAGAATTCCTATGAAACATACTTACACTAAAGAAAAAAGTATTTTGGTACAATGCCAAATAGAAATATGCCAAACTACAAAATTGATTTGGTAGTGAGAAAATGTCAAACAAGAAAAATTATCAAGTAGTTGTCGTACCAAAAGGATGAAAGCCAAACAAACAATATGGTTCAGTAGTTTGCTTACCGAACTGTTTGCCATAGAACCAAATATTATCAATCAGATTAGGTCATATATGGACAATGCCTATTATGTTGGGAATACCGACCAGATTTTCTCATAACCTCAAACACATAAATATGTCAAGGATGGACAGTAATTTCGGGCAAAATATAGAGCTCAAAAAGCAATCAAATAGAGTTAGCCAAAAAGAATTTCTAGAGCATTAATTTTCATTTCTTTGATTACTACATTATTGTATTTTCTATTTAGCCTTTGCAGTCAAGATCAGTAAGGAAATGAATAATGAATCATAGTGGATGTAGGCAATTATCGGTCTGTCCACTTAAAATATATTGTGTTTTTACGTTTGTACATTTTTCTTCTTTATCATGTCTCTCTTAACAAATAATTAGTTTATATAATTTGTAGCTATAGAATACATCCAATATCCGTAGTTCTTCATTATCTCTTGGAGGTGTTTAATTTTCCATGCAAACATTTTTTGGTGCGTTCATTGAGAGCTTTCATACATGCCTCCTAAATCTAAATTCAAAGCTAGTGCTACCAGCAAGGGGGTCTAAAACACAAGTGCACCTAACCCACTAGCAACTAGCCATGGTGAACAGCTCCTTCATTTTCCAAAATGGTCACTAGAGAAGACTTGGATATGTGATGGCCAACTAAACGACTGATTGACTGCCCAATGATAGACAATAGTGGACCAACTTCTACACACATAGGATAGCAGAAAACGTCAATGTGACAACAAGCCCACACCTTTGGTACAAAAATAGACATTTGATACCCAAAAAAAAGTGTTGTTTAGATACTCGAGCAACGTAGTGAGACAGTCAAGGGTGAAGTAACAGTAATCCAAAATAACATCCGTCGTGTATCTCACGAGGCATAGATATAATATAATAACCAAAATAGGTATAAAACATACAAGATAATGATATAATTAAACGATCAAAATAATTTAGAGTGCATCAGTTCATCATGTGTAGTGGTACAAAACAAGTGGAAATAGATTTATACATTTGAACAATAAACTCTAAATAGAAAGTTGTCTTTAATAGATAAATGAGTACTGATATAGCTCTAAAGTACTACAATGGAATATAGTGATGGCTCCAAAAATAAATATATGAAAGAGTAAGCCTCCTACTCGTTCTTTGCATAGTTTTATGTGCCATCTCATACATGTCGTCGCAATCTACTCATTATAAAGTACTTCAGACAGTAAGAAGTAATGTAAATAATATCAGCTTAGGCAAAAGTCAGGTATAAGCGATCTATAATATCAAAATGGATACAAAAACTGTAACATCGTAAATATGAACAAATGATATGTATAAACATACCTTACCTATCTCTGCACCAAAAAATTAACATATAAAATGGATGTATGCTAATCTACTATCATCATCATATGGGTGTTTTACTACTAAAAGACAGTATGGGGTGCCTAGGTATACTACTCAATATTACGTACACCATTTTACATACATATCAAACATAACAAACATAACAATCATTAAATAGTTTCACATCTCTCAACTTAAATGTCGTTAGATATAAGATAACTCATATGATTGCCTTATATTGATCAATGACCACTCAACATCGTGGTCACATCGATGCTTAAATCTATGCCACTCTATAGGGCCAGGAAACTAGACCACCTAGTAAATGTCTAGGGTTAAAAAGATCACCTCGTACGAATCTGCGGTGATCATCCTCACTAACCCTTTCTTCTTGAACATACATCAAGACCTCTGGTTTATACAACCCCTTGTCAGACGTTCTTATAGTAGAAATTCTCGTATGTTCTACCCTACAAGTTCACCCTTTATCAAACTTGCCTACTTAGACAATCCCCCAGATGCTACGAACATTTTTTTGCTTGAAGTTCTCGATCTAAATCACTCATGTCATTGAGTATCATCAAAGTTCTTAACTTCTTTGGTCGCTTTAGAATTTTTTTGATATTTCCCCGTGTCTATCCCAAAGTATCCCTGATGTAATGACCACCATATACCTGTGATACATAATATACCTATAATGCACCCTGGAATAGTATCTTGCAAATGTAGAGTGACAGTCAAGGGTAAAATAACCAATAAAGAACAGAACCTATTGTATACCCCACATTGTAGAGGATAAAATATAATAACAATATAAATATAGAACAAGCAAGATAGATATGTATAACCAAGATAAACAAAATAAAACATCAAAGTGGATAAGTTCTTAGCAGTTATAAAAAGAAAATGGAATATAGTTATACATCGAACATAAACTCAAAGAAAATCTATCTTTAATAATAGTTATAAGCACTAATACACGCTCCATAGTATTGCACAGCGTAATACTAATAATGTAACGACCCCGAATTTTACTCCTTTGATTTGAGGATATTTAATTAATTTAAATATTCAAATAATATATTTTATAATTAAAATAAAACTTTTTTAAATAATAAATAATAACGCTGAAATAGTTTTTGAAATTTTTTACATAAATATTTAGTTCGAAGAAAAATTGAAAATGTGACTGGAATTCATTTTCCAAATTTTTGACATTTCGTCGGCTAAAAGTTATCGGAATATTGGGAACTCTAGTATAAATACATATATATACATTTGTAAATAGGTTACCATGTATTAGTAATATATATGTATATATGTGTGTTTACCCAATGTTAAATAAGTTAAAACTTTCAAATAAAAAGAAATGAAAAAAGTAAACATCATGTCACATGAAACATGTGAAAACATAAGTACAAATGCATTAATTTTATGTTGGAACATTAGAAAGGAGGGTGGAAACAAGGTATTTTCAAAGTTACGAAGGGGGGACAAGTTTGGTGACGTGGTAAAAGGAGGTGGAGGGTAAAGGACCAAGGGTGATTTGTTAATTTGCTAAATACAGTTTATATAATGACAATTTTCTTTTTGTCCTTTCTCATTTGATCATTTCATTACTTCTTTTACTTCATCCTCTTCTTCAAACTTTGCAAAAAGTTTTCATGGCTTCCAAAGGAATTTCAAATATTTAAAAATATTATTTTCAACCACTTTTATTTTTTAAAATCTTGTTTAAATCCCCTTCCTTCACTCCTACAACTCTACCTCTCTAAAATAAGGTCTCACCTTCCCTTTTCTATAATGGCGAACCCTTAGGGCCCAAGGTCAAGCCTTGTTTCAGCATGACTAAAACTATTGTGGCCCATAACGCCACCAAAATCTCATTTTTCCATAAGCAAAGCTAAGCTCTTAGTCTTTTGCAAAATTAGTAGAAGTTAGAGTAATTTGATTAGCTTTTGGTGAGTTAAAGCTCACCTTTTATTTAAAGTTTTGAACTTATTTATAATGCTATCTTGGTGTTAAATATGTTGGATGTTTGTTTGAAATCAATGTGGTTGTGTTCGCTTATGTATGTGTATATGGATGAGATGACATATAATTTGAAATGAAGTTGAAAGTGAAGTACGAATTTCAAGTTAGAATCTTTCTTGTTATGGCATGTTTATATGTTGATACTTTTGCTTATGATGTTGTATACTAAAGAAACAGTACTTGATCTTATTATGTTGCGACATAGAAAAACGCTTGTTTTTATCTGATTTACTTAAATGTTCACTAAAAGGGTTGATAAAGGTTTTAAAACTTTGCCTTTAGATTCATACTTTTCTAAAATTAGTAAGTGGGTTAAAATAGGTCAACTCATAAAGTAAAGGTTTTGAAAGTATTTTGGAAAATAAAACAAGTTTTGAAATTTCGGGTCCTATAGTGATAGTCACTATAAATGCAGTTCGTGAACATGAACTCCTTTTGAATTGAAAATGTTTCAACTTAAGTACCTTTTTGAAAAGTGTTTTCAAAACTTATATAAAGTTTTTAAAAATAATAATTAATTATTAAACTATTTCGCTAATTATTTTATCAATTAATTTAGTAAGGTAATTTGCACTTGATCATTTGTTAATAAAGATAATTAGAACTTAAGTGTAATCAAGTAAGTTAATTATAATTAGTTAAATAACTAAAAGGTAAATTATTATTTAATTAATTATTTAAGGATTAAGTATTATTTTAATCAATTATTAAAGATTGAATATTAATTATTATTATTATAAAAGGGTTTACTTATTAATTGCCATGCCACCATTTAACCAGGTAATATATCATAAAAGTTGGCTAAATGGCTTCTATGATCATCAAGGCAGGAAGCACGGAGAGACGGCTATCAGGCTCGAAAATCGATGATATTGGAACTACGGACAATAGTTGGCAGATTAGAACCTGGTTCCAATCAAGGTGCAATCAATATGAAGTGACAAGGAAGGCCCCGTGAGGCCACATTTCAAATTCAAGTCAATTGGAGTTCGTATGCTCGAATTATGGACAAAGGAAAATTTTATATGGATCAATCGGGAACGATCCATAAAACAACATAAATCAACGATGATCAATCAATATCTCAAAATCTACAAAGCCAATGCACTTGAAACATTCAGAGCATCGATATATTGAAGAGTGGAGCCCACAAAAATAATCGCATGACAAAACTCCCAAATCTTGGGAAAAAAGGCCGATCGTTATTGGAACGATTCTATAAATCAGCCAGAACGATCCATTGTTTCACGGAAAACATGATATCTCACAAACAGTATGTCAGAATTACATGATATTTAGAGACTAAGTAGTTTACATCATGGAGCACCCTTTTGATTGATTCCAACTCAAAAGCATGAAATTTTGGAAAAGAGGCCGATCGTTATTGGAATGATCGTAAAAATTAGCATAACGATCCATAGTTTTACGAAAAATGCGATATCTCACAAAGGTATGTTGGAATTGCATGAAATTTGGTAAGCAAGTAACTTACATCATGGAGCACACCCGTGATTGATTGCAGCTCAAAAGGATGAAATCTTGGAAAAGTGGTCGATCGTTATTGGAATGATCGTACAAATCAGCATAACGATCCATAGTTTTACAGAAAATGCATCCCACAAACGGTATGTCGGAATTGCACGAAATTTGGAAAACAAGTAGCTTACATCATGGAGCACCTCCATAATCGATCACAGCTCAAAAGGATGAAATATAAGAAAAGAGGCCGATCGTTTCGCTCAAAAGGATGAAATATAAGAAAAGAGGCCGATCGTTATTGAAACGATCGTACAAATCAGCATAACAATCCATAGTTTTACGGAAAACGCGATATCTCACAAAGGTATGTCGGATAGCATGAAATTTGGAGAGAAAGTAGCTAACATCATGGGGAACCTACATGATCGATCGCAGCTCAAAAGGATGAAGCTTGGAATGGTCTCCTATGATCTAATTTCTAGTCAAAACAACGAAGATCGATATCTCATAAATGGTAAGTTGGAATGGCGCAAAACTTTGGGAGCAAGGACTAGAGGTATGGGGGACCCTAAAAAAACTATCAAAGCCCCATTGGAGTTAGTATGGAATGATCAGCCTAAATTATTTTTTGGTGTTCGATCGATCCCAAATTTTGTGGGTCAGGTCGTATGTTCCTGGAGGTTCTTCTACTGAAATTTAAGCCTATTCGATGCACATCTTCACCTATGAATACAATGGGCTTGGCTCATTGCAAGGAACTTTTTGGCTGGCTCTCCTTCATCACTTCTTATCTCTTCCTGCAATAACTTTCTAAGGCAAAAACAACTGTACTAGTAATCTCACAGTATAAATAAAGGTTATTGGAGTGGACCAACCTTTACCTCATTCGTATGAGAATTGTTAAACAAGTGGTATGAAACGGCTTAAACGGCTTAGTAAAACAACCGTTCCAATCTATTAGTATATACAAACCTTTACCTCATTCGTATGAGAAATCTAATTAAACGGCTTAGTAAAACAAGTGGTATGAAATGCTTGCATTTACTTCGTCAGTTAATTTTTGGACTTGTTCGATTGAAACTCTTGTGACAATTTTCTAGTGGAGATCTAAAGTTTGTTCGCAAATATTTAAGTTAAGCAAGTGGTTATGGGACATGAAGCTAAACTCTTATATTTACTAGCTTAGTATAATCGACACTTCTTGATGATCGACGATGATCATTTTATGGTTTAGACTAGCAATGTGCGATGTCTCTTTGACCACGTGGAGGACTGTTCCTCGTTTTAATGAGCTTCATCTCACTTCTCGCATGGGTCGTACCTATTTAGGTGCGTCGATGTTTGTTTACTTCGTGGAGCAATCGGCTCAATAAGTCGGGGCATGGGGCGTATCTTTCTAGGTGCGTCGATGTTCGTCTATGCATGGGGCGTATCTTTCTAGGTGCGTCGATGTTCGACTTTGCATGGGGTGTATCTTTCTAGGTGCATCGATGTTAGACATTACATGGGGCGTATCTTTCTAGGTGCGTCGATGTTTATTTATGCATGGGGCGTATCTTTCTAGGTGCGTCGATGCTAGAGCATGGGGCGTATCTTTCTAGGTGCGTCGATGTTCGACTTTGCATGGGGTGCATCTTTCTAGGTGTATCGATGCTAGAGCATGGGGCGTATCTTTCTAGGTGCGTCAATGTTCGACTTTGCATGGGGTGCATCTTTCTAGGTGTATCGATGCTAGACTTTACATGGGGCGTATCTTTCTAGGTGCGTCGATGTTCAGTTTATGGGATTGGCCATCCTCTTTTCTTGTGATTTTTGGATTTCTCGTTGTGATTTCTGGAATTTATGTTTCACCACCTTTTTCAGTTGGCATTGATATGTATGTCATTTATTGTGGCTTGGTGAATTAAATAAAGAATATGACATTCTTTTTATGCTATGAGATTCGTGAGATATTTGTATGATTTTCCTTTGTTGATTTTCTAATGCATACTCGTCGAGGTATGACATTTTTGGTTATCATACTTTTTATTATATCTCTTCTTATATCTCATTTTATCTGATAATTATAGCTAGACTGATCCGTTTATTATTTTCTTATTAAATAATACTCGGGTCAGACCGAGATTTTACAGGTGCTTCCTCATGACTTCTTATCTGGGACTATCATCTGACTTTTGGCTAACTACTCTAGCATTGTAGTTTTTGGTTGTATACATTCGATATATTGACTCATTGATGTATGCATATTCTGTTGTCTAGCACTTGTATCTTTTCTTTTGTGATATTGTGGATCTTATTTGACCACTACTCTGATGTACACTTTCATGTGTTATATTCATATCTATTTCCGCCTTTGTGATATGATCTGTCTGTGACTGATTTGTGTTATGTTTATTTCTATATTTGTTTCCGAAGATTTTATAGCCACTGTGTGGTAGCTTTGAGTTTGTATTAGATATGTCGGATTTCCTCCAAGATGAAATGTAAGTTATATTTTCTGACATATCGGTGCTCGCACAAAGCAATTACACAGATGGTCGCTCCTCAACAGCCTTATTATCCGCGCTAGTCGACGGCATTACCCCGTAGTGTTCTTGGCTAGCGTGGGCATAGAGGTGGGGCGTCACAATTATGTTCTTGATCATGTAAGATATTATCCTGAATTATTTTGGATTCCTTGTGTCCAAACGATCTTTAGTAATACGTTGTGTTGAAATTAATCCCACACACTAATAATGTATACAGACTTTTAGTCTAAGTGAATTAGAAACAACATGAAAACATAGTTTAACGCTACTTCATTGCGCTTTCAAATGGTAAACTTCCTATGATAGCACAAACGTAGAAGGACATTAAAAGTAATTTAACAAAACAATTTTGCTAATAAAATTATATAATATTTTTAGAACTTTATTAAAATATTATACCATGAGCAATGGTCATTATAATATATAGTTATTGAGATAAACCATAGCGTAGGATGCAAACAACCAACATGAAAAAGTCATAATAATATGCGAAGAGTGACAAGTCTATTTCCATCTATTGATGATTAAAACATTCATAATACTCATTATGCTCAGCTTTTTGTGGATTAGAAGTAAAGTGAGATATCTAATTAGAACTAAGAATGATGAAAGTGGTTGATATTCTAGATTGGGATGATTTTTCGATTATTCTCAATAATGGTTTGAAGCAAACAAAAACATCATCACGTCAAGTTTTCTTTTGAATGGATAAAGCCCTATGTATTTTGTATAATGATCAACAAAAGTATATCATGTTCGAAATTATAAATGGAATTAATGTAGAAGTCCACACATCAAAGAACATTATTTCAAGCGGAGAGGTTGAAATAAGAGTGGGAGTGTAGAAATGTAACTTATTATTAGATTTCTATAATATAATATTTCCAAATTAATATAGATTTTGGATATACCGTGAGTTGATGTGAAGTTGAAACTCAAATATATTGCCTTTTTATAGATTTGGTAGATTTTAGAGAGTGAGTAAAAAAATTAGTTGCATCTTTTATCACTTTAAAGAAGGCAATGAATTATTTACATGGGAATTACTTATTTTGGAAGATGGAAGTAATCAACAGCAGTTTAAAGAAGTCATTTTTATCATGTATATGGTTTATTAGATGTGTATGGTGAAAAGGGTTTTGTATTAGGATTTTGGGAATCGAGGTATCTTCTCAATTTTAGGTTTTCTCTTGTAATCTTTTAGTGAATTAATAAGGGTTTATTTTAGAGGAATTTATTTATCATTGTTTTTTCTTCACTTCTTATCTCTTCTAAAATCTAATTGCGTATGAATCCTAAAAAAACTCTAACAATTTTTCATAACACTAGCAAGCATTACAATTTAGATTCAAATATGATGAATTTGAGACTTCTAATTCAAAGCTAGAAATGACATGCCTAAAATTGTACGTAGTGGATGATCTAAATGGTAATGTTAGATCGAGTAATTTGACATTTGAAAAGATGGTTAATGGAGAAGAGTTGATAGTACCATTCGCATACACCTTTCTTAATTCGACCTTATATCTCATGCGAATATCCTAAAAAAGTGGATAAGAGTTGAATGGAGAGATCGTTTAAAATAGTGGTAATATGGTGTGATGCACTACTGCATAGGAACCAATCTAAGCTAGTTTAGGAACTGGTTATCATAACTTGAGTGATTTCGCCGATCGTGACTTCAAAAAAGATGATTATGGATCTATTATCATGATAGAATAAAGGAGAGAAATTTGAACAATTATATATTTGTTACATTGAATTTACCTTTTTATTTTAGATACTAATGTTTTACCCTATTATCATTCACCATAATAGGTAAAATCCTTATTTTGCTTTCCATATTGTAAATTTAACATATAAAACTGACATTAATGAAATCACATATAAATACATCACAATAAAAATTAAAAATATAAATAAAAAATTTAGAGACAAATTCTTCAAATCAAGTCCAACAACAATGATTCAAGTTGAATCCACCATTCAAAATGAAACAAAAAATATGCATCATGGGTAATGTTATGAACATTTAGTACTTTTGTATCTTTCTAAATGCATAAAATATATCATTATTGTAAAGATAACACATGTTTTTTTAACAATATCATATAAATGTTTAATCCTTATGTAAGTTGCATTATAGTAATGCAATAAACTAAACAAACATTACCTTACCCTGTAAAAATGCAAGGTACGATAAAAACAACCAATGTTGCATGAGAAATACATTATAATATTTTTAATGGTTTATAAAATTTGTATACATGTCATATTAACTAGCAAATATAAATTCAAATGTTTCGAGTAGTTTACATTGTAAAAGTGTAATGTACCCCTAAACTAGTAAATCTGCAAAAAATAAATAAAATGACATGTAATAATCTAAGCCATTTATTATCATATATTATTTCATTTAGTAACTTATTAAGAGAAATTGTAATAAAACATGTAAATATAAAAAAGATAGGGTGTACTTCACTCTAAAAGAGAAAAATAAGTTTGTTTTATAAAATAAAAATGCAACTTACATGGTAAAGAATGCAAAATAAGGAACGGTTTTATATTTTGACAATAAGTTGGGGACTAGTTTCCATTTTGATAAAAGGGATAGTAAGGTGTAAACATAATTTCATCTTTATTTATAAATAGGTTTTGAATCTAGTTTTAAATTAAATAATAAGCAACATTTAAAATCATAATCAATTGTAGATACATCCCTATGTTAATTTGTTTAAACATTAGTTCAAATTAATTATGAATAATTCTTTTAATTAGTGTTAAAGAAAACTAATCCGAGAATTAACATATGATTATTTCTATAGTTTAATTTAAAATAAAATTTAAAAGAATAAATTATAACTATTCTTCTAATTAGTTTGAATGAAGTTAGACTAGAAAAAGATTTACCGAACGTAAATGATGGATGCGTAGTTGTTTGAGAGAATGGTTGACCTTGATACTAGAAGATTAGGTAAAAAAACTCGAGTATGGGGCCTTCGTTAATTAATGCAGTTATGTGAATGTTGATGCCAACTTCATTTCTATTTTGACTACGTACATCGAAGGTAGATATAAGAGTTGTTGAAGATACGGTCTATATGAGAATAATATTTAGTTTGCATATTAATTGATTGATCGATCCTTTAATCGGTTAATTAATTGATTAATTAATTATGCAAAGCATTATGGTTTGATTTCAGGAAAGATTCGATTTGCATTTTAGTCAATGACACAAATCTTTAGGGTCATTTTAGAAGTGAGAACATACAAATATATGGATAATATATTTATTTATATAATTTGTTTTGTAAGAGATATTCATTTTGGGAAATATATCTCTAGCATTATATGATGTCTATTAAATAGAAGAGTCACTATTTGGGTTTTGTAGTTGAAATTGGTTCTTAATTCCGGTTTCTTTGTAATTCTTTGGTAAAATCAGATAAAATTGGTTTTTGGAGGAATCGTTTGTGTTTTATATTCTTTCTTGTATCTTCTTAAATCTTATTGTGTAGAGATCCTTTGTTAATCCTAATAATTTGTATTAGAGCCATATACACAAAATTTTCTAAAGAGAAGTTTTATATTTTGAGTGATGGATAAAATAACATAGAAAATTAAATGGAAGGAAACTGGGAGTTTGGAAGATTACTTGTACGTCAATGATCTTCACTAGCCATTAGAGAATAAAGAGGAAAGGCCAAACAACATAATGGAGGATAAAAGAAGACAGTGGATATAAAGGCTGTATGGGTTATTAGCTGTTTCATAGAAATTCGGTATTTCATATTGTTGCCAATGAAACATCAGCCAAGTTGCACTCATTAATATTATATGCTATTACAGTGAAAAATATGTCATCGGTTGAAATCTTGCAATAAGCTAAAGAGTGATAATGAGAGGATGCAAGCATTGAAAGAAGGAAAAAAACAAGCCGAGGGAAGGCTGCGACGATGAGGTAAGTTTTGGTATTAATAACGATATGCTCTATGAACAAAAGAAAAGGAAATGAGTAAATGCTTGAATTGGCTGCATGTTTCTGTATTTACAACCAAAAGGAAGCAGCCATTGATTATAAAGAGAGAGAAAAGCTAGATGGAGCATGCTAATGGTGGCGATGTAAAGGTGAAGGTAGGGGTGGTAATTTGACTCATCGGGTTGGACCCAGTCTCAACCTGATGGGTCTTAGTTCTAGGAGGATCGGTTTTTGTTGAGTCCAAACTGCATTTGAAACATAGAGCCGATCCAAACCCAGGGAACGGTTTGGGGCGGATCAGCTCAAGTTGGGTCAGTTTGGGTTTGGTTGGGAAATTACATATAAAATGCACATATTTTTATGTTTTTTGGTTAGGTCTTTCAATTCAGGTTGGATTTTGTTAGGTCTAAATGGGATTTTTTTATTACCACGATCCGACTTACGGCCCATCGGTTTCTAGTCTGGTTTGGTTCGGGTTTGCAGTCTTGGTTATAATTGTGAGCTCCATGCAAAGGGTATAGGTTCAGTTAGGTTAAGAACACCTAATGGAAGGATAGTAATACTTACTGGAGTTAGTCATGCCCCAAATTACGAAGAACTTCATTTCAGTTGGACAATTGGAATAGAAATGATGCACGTAACAATCCATAATTTTTAATTAGAATGGATTTCAGTTGACCATTTAATTGAAGATTAGGCAAACTAATGACTTAAAATAGGAATTTTTAAAAGTAAATGAATTACGAATCGAGACATATTTCATTGAGTTTGCAATGTCATTTGCATATAAATACATATATAGTTTGTTAAAAATTAAAATTGGGCGAAGTTTACAAAATGAGAGAAAAAGATGAAGGATGGGCACTGTTGGCCAGCATCCCTATATCATTTCCAAAATTGCCCTCTTCTCCTCTTCTCTTCATTTACACTTCTTCCTCCATTCTAAACTTAAAAGAAAACTTTAACTTCTTAACTTCAAATCTTCATAAATCCTTCGACCCTTAACGACCGAAATAAATTTATAAAGTCAAGTTAGGAAATTCTCTACAAATCTATACCAAATGTTTGCATATTGAAAAAAATCTGAGTCGTATTTCAAGAATAAAAAAATATTCAAAATGGGTTCCATTAGAGCTTGGATTTCTTAAGATTTGATGAGTGGGATCTATTCTTTATACTGTGATCATTAGAATGCTAAAAAACATGTGTTTGATGCTAATGTTGGTTAGGGCTTGAGTAATGAAATTGGTTTGAAATTTTAAAGATGAGAATCTAGTTAAACAAGTGCTTTTGAAGTATAAATCGTATAACTTGATGTGTTAGGATGTTTGGTATGAATTGAATTGTGAAGTTTGATTTTTGATTTTGACGATATGTAGAATTGTTGAGTAGTAACCTAATTATAGTTGAAGTCGTCATTTGAATGATGGAAGTACGAAGTTGGAATAGTTGAGAAATAGGTTCACTGCCTTAAAATTGTTTTTCGAGTGTGATGTAACACTCGACTGAATGTTGAATGACTAATAATAATAGCGAGAATTTGAGTCGGACGATGGTCGTGCAACGTATCTTAGTGATTCGGAGTCATACATCAAAAGCACTCAATGTTCAAATTCATGATTTTATGTTCTAAGTTGAAGACAATTTCACCATGATCACAATGGAAGTAACGACGAGTCGTTTAGATTTATGGATCGAAAGTTATGGACATTTGAAGTTCATAGTTCACTCGCATAAGCTTTTAAGATGTCTAAAAATTAAATTTAGATGTCTGAATTTTGGGGAATTTTTCTTGAAATTTCCTTATGTATTTTCTAGGTATTTCAGATGTTTAAAATCTAATTTAGATGTCTAAAAATTAAATCAGATGTCTAATTTCCCATTTCAGACGTCTAAAATGCTACTTCAGCTGAAACTTCAAAATACGATAACTTTTGTATATGAACTCGGATTAAGATGTGGTTTGGACCAGTTTGTCACATATTCCAAAATCATAGATTTTGGGATAGACGGGAAGGTGAATCAGAAAAGTAAGATAACGTTAAGGTCATCGTTAATGATTGAGGATAACTACGATTTGTATGGTAACTGTTATATAGTCGTTTGATGGTTTTGAGATGAGATGACTATAGTATTGCAATATAGCGTATATGGAGTAAGTCTACTTCTCATGGTCTTGGTCTTGAGATTTGATAGTTATAGAACATTTGCAGCATGAGCAATTGTTGTTTCGTTTGCGCATCTTTGGGCGATGGCAACCGGGAATAGGAGATGTCTTATCTCAGGCTACATTGTAGTGAGGGTTATAGGCTAGGACGGACTTGTCATTAGTTCTCTGGATAAACAAATAGTAGCAGTTAGGCACATGTGCATATCTGTTAAAGTTTGATACGATTCTTAGATGGTGGATAATGAGTTGGGGATGTTGGTTAAGGCTTGAGTAAATAACTACATTTGGGATTTTAAAGACGTGAATCTAGTTAAATAAGTTTTTTAGAAGTATAAATCATATAATTGATGTGTTACGATCTTTGGTATGAACTGAATTGCATTGTTTGATTGTTGGTTTTTGTGATAGTAGGATTGTTGAGTAGTAATCTAATTATAGTTGAAGTTGTCATTTGAACGGTGGAAGTATGAAGTTGGAATGATTTAGAAATAGGTTAATTGTCTCAATTTTTTTTATCGAGTATGAATTAGCACTTGCCCGAATTTTGAATGACTAAGAATAAGGACGTGAATTCGAGTCGGACAATGGTTGTGCAACGTATCTCGATGATACGATGTCATACGTCGAAAGCATTAAAAGGAAAGAAACTTGTCCAAAATATGTGCAAATTCATGATTTTATGCCTCTATGTTGAAGATATTTCTCCTTGATCGCAACGGAAGAAACGACGAGTCGTTTGGAGCTACGGTTCAAAAGTTATGGGCATTTAAAGTTCGCGGTTGGCCCGCAACAGGTTTTCAAGCATCTAAAAATTAAATTTAGAGGCCTGAATTTTAGTGAACTTTTCCCGGAAGTTCCCTATGTATTTTCTGGGGATTTCATACATCTAAAAATTAATTAATATGTCTAAAAACTAATTCAAACCTCTAAATTCTCATTTCAGGCAAATGAAATGTTGCTATGGTTATTTGTCGCTAGGTTCGGCTGAAACTTCAAAACGCCATAACTTTCGCATACGAACTCAGATTGAGATGCAGTTTGGATTGGTATTCATAATTTCTCAGGTGACACCATCCATAAAGTTTTGGCCAGTTTTGGAGCATTTTGATTATTGGGGCCCATGGGACCCACTTTGTCACATATTCTGGAATCCTAGATTTGGGATAGATCGGGAGGGTGAATCCAAAAAGTAAACTGATGTTGAGGTCATAGTTGATGATTGAGCATATTTTGGATTCGTATGATAACTTTTATAAAGCCGTTTGTAGTTTTGAGACGAGGTGACTAAAGTATTGTGATATATGATTCCATACTATATTGCATATACGGGGTGAGTCTGTTTCCCATGACCTTGGCCTTCTTATTTAATAGTTATAAACCAGCCTGAGAAGTTGCTGTTCCGTTCGCACGTCTTTAGGCAGCGACGATCTGGGGATAAGAGACGTCCTATCTTGGTACAAAGGCTATAGACTTTGGGCTACGTTGCAGCAAGGGTTACAGACTGGGACGTACTTGTCATTAATTATCAAAACGGTAGCCCTTAGGTATGTGTATACATTGATTTAGGTTCACTACGATTCTTAGGTTGTGGATGATGCGTTGGAAGCATCATAAGTATTGGTTTTATATTACTGGCTATATTTGGCTTGTTTTAGCCTTACCGAGAGGTCTGTGGCCCACTAGCCTAGTGTCTGTGATGATTGAGTCACGATTGGTACTGTATTATTTTGTATATGATAGTTTTATCATATAGTGTAGCGATAGTAGAAATGTATTGACTTGTTGGATGTGCGTGAAGATACATGTTGAGATATGGTTCTGTTACCTTGGGTATTACCGTTTGGTGTTATTCATGAATTATTATCATATTGGTAATCTTGTAGATTAGTGATAATTCCTTTTCGTCGGATATTAAGATTGACCCTCTCTCTATTGTCTCTTTGTTGTCCATTCTTCAAGTTGGTTGACATAGAGCTGAGGATCTCCACAAGCTGGAGGCGATTTACAGAGCCATGACTATTTTACCACGATGATTATATCTATCCAGTTTTTGATGTGTTTACACGTGGACATATGTATTATTTTGAGACGTATAAATAGATGAGATTTGATTATACCATTTATTATTGTAATATGATATTGGATATTTTGTCTCTTTATATGATATACATTTAGTCATCTACATGTCATGTATATTTTGTATTCTTCTGCTGTGATAATTAGATGTATGGTGATAGATATGCTCTGTGATATTTGTTGATGTTTCCATATTTTACCCTTAAAGGAACGTCGTCCGTAACACCATTGGAGAATCTAGTTTCTTAGGTGCCTGGATTATGAGTGTTGTGGAAGGGGAGTCAATAGAATACAATTTTTCAATTGAGGTATAGTTACAAGAATGTGAACAACAAATAGTGAGGTGCTGCGTGCAAAACTCAAAAGCTACAACATGTATATATATTGCTTCGAAAAACAGTAGAGAATGTTGGGAATTTCCAAATTGTATTTGAAGAGGCCAATTTAACTGAATCAAGCTGAAGCCAACAAAGGACCACAAAACCTGCATGGAAGTCATTATGGTTTTACAAACATTTTTGATTCACTGATGATATGCATATTCAATTGGTGGACATGTATAATTATATGGTTTGGAGGTTGGCTAAGATTTTTTTTAATAAAGATGGAGCTCATGAATGATATTATGTCAAGGTGGAGTGCTAAAGACACACGATGCAATATTTAATTTAAATATTAGCTAAATTGATTGCTTTATTAATTGGTTAATTAATTGATTAATTATTGAAGTATTATGGTTTGATTCAGAAAAGATTGGGTTTGTATTATAGTTAATGACACAAATCTTTAGAGTCATTTTTAGAATGAGAATAAATATATATAGGATAATATATTTATTTATATAATTTGATTTGTAAGAGATATTATTTTTTGGAAATACATCCCTAATACTATTTAGTGGCTATTATGAATAGGAGGCTATATGGATAACTATTAATAGAAGGGTATAGTCTAAGTATTGCAATTGAGATTGGTTCTCAATTTAGGTTTCTTTTTAATTTTTTGGTTAATCGAATAAATTTGGTTTTTGGAGGAATTGTTTATGTTTTTTTATCTCTTGATAAATCTAATTATGAGATCCTTGGTTAGCCCTAGCTTGCATCCCCATCGGTGACTTTCCGCTTATAGAACTTTTAAGAACCATTTGTTTTGAGTAGAAGTTTATAATAGTCTTAGATTGACAGTAGATTATGTGTTTAATTTTTTGACTCGCGTGACATTTTCCAACTAGAGAATATTAGTTGTAGTTGTTCTGTTAATCTATTGTATTTGGGGCAACCATCTAACCGCTACATTAATATTACAATTCCATATTAGCATAGGTGAGACTAATGAATGCATAATTGTTTTTTTTGTATTGGTTATAGCTTCTTTATTATTAAAATGAAAAAGATATGTACAAAATGTTATATTCAAACACAACCAGGCTTTAGGCCGCGTCTCTCAAATACATAACTTCAATTCAACATGGCCCACAGACCAGAATAAAGAAAGATCTAGATGCATTTATTAGTTCAGCTTGTTCAATATTCCCTAAATCCATTTTCTTCAATTATCACCAATAATGGCAGTAGCTTGATTTCGAGCAAAAAATTAATCTTTGGTTCTTCCATAGAATTTCCACTCCTCTCTTTTTTGCAGCATCTACCTTAGCTCGAACTTGAGTGAATTTATTATTCTGGTTGCTATACTACATTCTTTAGTGTTAAGAGTGACAGATCTATTTAGATCTACTCATATCCGGTCAGATCTGAGTAGATCTGGTGGTGAACTTTGTGAATGCTTTATAGGTTAGTATTATTAAGTTGTGCCCTTTTCCTTTTATAATAAAATCTTCTATCATGATTTAATTCTTTTCTTATCAGCGAGAAATATTTGTTCAAATTTGGATTTTACATCATTAGTTTTATTAATATACCTTTTGCACTTAAGATTTGATATAAGAAATGTGTTGGGTAGGAGGTTTAGTTTAGAATCCTTTGCAATCTAAAACACACCTTAGCAACTATATTCTTTCTTTTTTATTCTCGCTTAACACATATTCAAACTCATAAAATTAGCAGAGATGCCCTAATAAAAGGAAATGTTTTAGGGATAGATTTTAAATATGCCTCATTAAAAAACTTGCTTCTCAAATATAAAGTTAGATTTGATGTTCATATGATAAGAATTTGCACATGAGTCTTTTTTAAAGTGCTTGTGTGCAAATTTGTATTTGTACATGTACACTAGTAAAGTGTGCATTTATAATTTTTTTTAAAATATTGTGTAGTTTTATGAAGTCAAGTATACTTATGTAATAAATTTGAAATGAAGTTTACTTACATAGTATCTTTTTTTAGGTAATTTAGATTTAAGGTTTACCCATTGTCCATTTATTTACATCCAAAAATGCATTGCTGGTTTACTCCATTCAATTAAAACACGCCTAAGGTAAGCCAAATTAAAGTAATGTGTTCTCAATTAAGTGACAATTCACTAGTTTTAAATACTATCTACACACACTTAAACTATCACTAACGCCACTTAAAGAGGTATTAAAATTAAGTCAATAAAACATTATAAAAACCCACTTTGCTCGGTTATGCAAAATTGAGTGAAGAAACAACCAAAGGCTTGGCGAAACCAACCGAAGCTTATAAAAGTCATTAAACCCTAATTATCAAAATTAGAAAACCTCTCCTATCTTCAATTAATGGCAGAGCATATCCAAATTAATAATACAAAGAAGACATATTTCAATGTTTTTGAGAAATTCCTTGAATTAAAAGTAGGTTTTTTTTGTCCCTAGCATACTATAAGTGGAATTTATGTGTTGTAATTTCATGAATTTGAAAGTTGGATTTATTGTATTAGTTGTTGTTTTTTTGATTCGAGATAGTAGTTAATTTCATGATTAATATTTGGTTCATATAACAAATAAGTCTTAAAATTAATTTTTGTTTAAATACCTCGATTTTAGATTTAATCGAGTTTGTAGGCCCGTAAATTTTGATGGTCGAGTTGTTTACACGATTGCTTAGAAAAATTCTTGTTTTGTCTTTTTTGAATTTATAGGTTGACGAATCTACCTTAATTTTGAATTTTTTTGGGAATTATATGCTATTATTCTATTTTTTCTTATTTAATATGCAGATTGTAAATGATATTGGATGATCCTATTCAATAGTTTGCAGTAATGATTTCAGAGATGAATGGAACGAATGCGTAGAAGATTTTTAAGGTAAAATAAAAGACGTGGTTATAAAAGAAAGTGGATTCAACATCTGTTTATGATTTTTTTGGAAGAGGAAACAAATTGATGTGTGCGTGGGGAAAAGAAACAAAAATAAATTGGGAGGGTGTAAGTGGGTATGTGGAGTGCTTGGTTGGGTAAGAGGATAAATGGGTATAGAGTGTTAATTGTATGTAGACAGTAACACTCTTAAATATTTACCGTTGAATCCTATATAAATTCTAAATAAACTAGTTCTTCGATCGGTGAAAATATGCGGCTTAGGGAGAAAATGAGAAAAGAAATGAAGCACCATGAATTCCCCACAATCTATGTTTCCATCATCTTCCCTCATATTCTTCTTCCCTGGTTGTTGTAACAATGTTCTAAATCATATGGTTGCCTACTAATTTCTTAGGCGGTTATACATCTTGGCTTTCTCCTTTTTTCATTTCTCTTCTCTTTTGTCTAGAAGCAGTAGTACAATTTAAAACATAGGTTATACAATTGGAAGGAAAACTAAAATGTAAGTGAAAAAAACTAAGTAAAACATTTGTAATTTTTCAATATTAAATATTAACCGTTAAAATTATGAAATTAAACACCTTTCGAATCAATGAAGTATCTCAAGAGAAAAAGAAGTTAAATTCTATCAATATGATTGTCTGCCATGGAAAATTAAGTGTTTCTCTTTTTTCACCTATATCTATTTCTTTATTCTTAATGCTTTGCTTTTAAAATCCCCAACTAAATATGTAGAAATGTTCGTATAATCTTATGGTTGCTTCATGATCATGATTGACAACGACTCTTATAGTTAGATAGTTTAAATTAAAATAATTTGGAATATAATGATGTTATGTTTTAAATTTTAATTTATTGGCTTAGTTCCAAATGATAACTAATTACTTTATATATTTGTTACTTATAGAAATTTTTGTTTGATGGGTCCAAATATGTATTTATAGCCAACAACATATTTAATTTATTTATGTATATGGTACAAGATTAAGTCCACTTTTCATAGTTATCATGATCGAACTGTGTTGTTTTATGATTTAAGGTTAGAACAGTCTGATCAGTTGAATCTTCGAAACCATGCATTTTATCTTATTAATACCGGTACTTAGGCATGTACGATGGACATGTTCAAAGATTTTCTGTGTTTCAAGTCCTTACTTGTATTTTGGAATTATATGTAAATAAATATTGAATTACAAACATAAAATAAAGAAGGGTTCCTAGACCAACTATGTACTGCATTGTTAGGGAAAATGTCCATCTAATTAATGAATTAGTAGTCACATGACGTGAAGTGTGAATGGTTCTCACAACCTTTTTATTTCCATGTTACTTTTATAAAAAAGAATGTCAAATAGAAGTGTTTTAAGACCACTTATAACAGTAGCTCTTAACCAACTTTATAACTTTAAAAAAAAACATTACAAATACATAAGTATAACGAGCAAAGAGTGACGACAATAGCTAATATAGTAATAGATAGCTGATAGATGACACATATGATAATAGCATGTACATGATACAACATGTAAATAAATATTATAACATTATTTGTACATAGATATAAATGCTTTTAGAGAAGTGTTATACATATATACGTATATACATATATAGATGTGTGTGTGTGTATGGGAAATCTATTTGAATGCAACAAGCCAACATAATGGATCTCCACTATTGAATTGGCCCATGAATTTCACCTTCTATACAAGGACAAAAAGATCTAACGGTTCACATTTTTTGTGTTACCATTTGTGTTTCATTTTGTGTCCAAATAACCGGCTCTAGACGTTGTATGTGTATGTATATGCTAAATGCTAATTATTTGTTACTAACTTAACTTATAATAGGTGTAAGTTAAAGTCAGACCAAACTAAGTAGTATAACATACAATACTCATTAATAATTAGCAACAAATTTTTGAAAAATACAACATGAAAGTCTTCCTAAATTTCGTAGAGAGAGGATGAAAGTCAATACAAAAACAAACATCAATTTGTACGGATTATGAACGGAAATGGCAAATCTAAGAAAAAATACATCTTGAAAGTCCCTATAAGTTACATCCAACACATGATCAAAGTCAAAATAATAAGTTTATTTCTGTTTATTTATTGAGAAAAGAAGAAAATTACTATGAAAATTTTGGAATAGAGTATACTAACATGTCAAGACCGAAAACATAGATGCAACAATTAACAAATATTTTGAAAAAAAAAGGAAGTTGACTTTGAAATAGATGCATATAGTTGTGTTTGTGTAGAGGTGGAGGAGGTTCATCTTCATGCTTCAAGTTTATCATAGCAGTCAAATTGAAAAGAATATGCAAGAAAACAATAGGAATACGATGATGGTAACATATAAAATATATGACATGCACGTATATCATGCTAATATACGTAGGTCGAGTAGATTAGTTAGGAATAAAAATTATGAATCTTTATCATGCTAATGGAGATGGAGTGGAAAGTATGTTGTAAAAACCAAAAAGGGGTAATATTAGAGAAGAATTAAACTGTTTGAGTGATATAAGTCGAGTCTATATATGAAATCATTTAGTGGCCGTGAAGTGCTTGTGATCATTGTGCATTGTAGCATAATGGGGACCAAGTTAAGTGGAATAATAATGGAGTTGTAATTGGAAAAAATAATGAAAATTTGTTTATTACTATATTTATCCTATAATATATCAAACTGAATGAATACAAACTAAATTATCATTCATGTTGGGTTATCACTATATTTAGCATAAGAGTTTTAATCAATTAATCTTTTTTACTAATCCAATCTTCTTGAGGAAGTACAGACACGTAGGATATAGTGTAAAGTGACTAAAAATATGTATTGAAGAATGTACAGTCTTTTGTTATAAATATAAGAAGTGGACCGCTCATACGACTTCTTTTTGAGTATTTTTATTAAAAAAAACGAATATGACTAAGTTTAGACATTCCCTACCTTCTCATTGTCGACCATGATTGATTCACTTTCACTCTTATTCCTTTTCCTTTTGTTACTTTTTACCTTAGACATTCACCACACATCTAATTGTTCACTCTTCTTCTTCTCAACAAAAGGCATTGGATCGCCGTGATGGTCAAGAAAAGAAAGAATACTTTTAATTAGCCAAATTCTCTACTTCCTCGTATCTTGATCTTCGCAACACATGATAACAAAGGGTCATGATTGCCCTAATTTTGTCAGCTTTCTAAAAAGAACTATTATAAAGCAAGAGTAGAAAGTAGAAAACATAAAACTGTTTGAAGAAGAAATCAACATTGAACCCAAAAGAATTGAGGATATCTTGAACAAAAATCAAGTGGGTGGGCAGATCTGGGGCATCACGAGTAGCATAACTCATTTTGATTGTATACTTGTCCATTTGTTTGGTTGATACCCGCATAACTTTTAGTGGTAGCAGCATGGATAATTGATGAGTAAACTTGTTGGAAAAGTGAGGAAACTGAAGTTGTAAAAACATGGAGAGCTGTGGATGTGTTGATATTTGTTGGGAAAGTGAGGAAACTAAAGCTGAAAACATGGAGAAACGTGAACATGGCGAGGTAGTGGGGGAAAACAAAGGTATACGGTGTACAATATATATTATTTAGGGATATTTTTGGAAGTCTATAAAAGGTTTCACTTCGACTCGGTTGACCAAGTATTTGCTTTATATATAAGATATAGGATATAAATTATAAAACAACACACCATATAAATGTGTATCACAAGATTTTTATTTATATATTTAGTCAATACAAAACTACTAGAATAAATATAGGTAAATGTAAAAAATAAAAGTGGACAGATAGAAATTAAAACTGGACCTAAGTGTAAAATTGATGTTATAAAATGGAGTGCGGTGAAAATACCATACAAAAATAAATAAATTGAGGGCTTATATGCAAGACTATGATAATTTTGATATGTACTATTATCTTCTTTTCCTCCAGCAACTCCAATCCCAAAATTTTAAAAACCTAACCCACTAAGGCTCTGTTTGTTTTTAGGAAAAAAGGCTGAATGCTTAACTAAATAAGTGATTAATGGCTGTTAGCTTGTTTGTTTTGAAATAAGTGCTTTCACTAAGCTCTTCTTTTCACTTAATTGAATACATAAAATTTTAATGCTTATTATAAGTGCCGATCACTTATTACACCATATTTTCCAATTATACTCGTATGCAACATATTATGTAAATGTTTTATAATGTCTTTTTAATTATATCAAACAATTAAAAAGTTCAAACATAACATTAATTTTTTTCAGTTCAATCTTCTTCTACGTTGTGGTTGTTTTGATTTTAATTTCATAGTGTAGTTTCCAATCACTAGAAATGAACATACTAAAAATTAGTGATGAAATTTTTTTATATCAACCTACTACGGCGTTTTCATACAATTTGAAGTTAACATATGATAATTTATGAATTGGTCAATAAGAATTGAAATGGAAAAATAAAAAAAAAGAAATATGTCATGCACTAAAGAATAACTAATTTTAATTTCAAGGGGTAATATTGTCTAAATAGTAATTTATGCTCACAAAAAAAACTTCTAATCAGAATGCACTGAAGAATAATTATTTTTTATTCGAGGGGTAATAATGTCAAAATAATAATTTATCTTCACAAAAAAAAATTTCTAATCAAAATGTAAACAAACAATAATTTAAGTATTCAACAATCAACATTGAGCAATCAGTATTCAGCATTCAACATTCAGTATTCAGCATTTAACATTTCAAACAAACGATACCTAAAAGCCTCAAAAATCTCACAAGATCAATGGTTAATATCACGGCTATTAGGAGTTTTCACGGTTTTGCGTGAAGGATTTCACAGTTACATGGGGTTCGACCACGGTTGGTTGTAATTTAGCGGTTGGACCGATCGATCGGTTTCTAATAAGTACGATATTTCTCTCCACTTCTTCTCATTCTATATGTTTGCATGTGTGGCAGTTCAAGCTACCAACCATGGACACAACTAGACAAAATAGCCCATTTCAGGTAGGATCATCAGATTTTCCTTTTTCATTGCAAGGCTTAAAGTTCTTTACAAATGAAGTAATGTAGCTATATACTTGTGTAGCGGAACTCATTTTTGATTATATACTCGTCCATTTGTTTGGTTGATACCACTTAACCTTTAATGCTTAGTAGCATGAATAATTGATGAGAGGATTTGTTGGGAAAGTGAGGAAACTGAAGTTGAAAACGTGGAGGATTGCGAACGTGTTGAGTTTTGTTGGGAAAGTGAGGAAACAGAAGCTGAAAACGTGGAGAATCGTGAAAGTGGTGAGGTAGTGGGGGAAGATAACGTCGAAAAAAACAAAAGTATAATATATATCGTACACAATATGTACTTTTGTTTTTTTCGACTTTATCTTCCCCTACTACTTCACCACTTTCACGTTTCTCCACTTTTTTAGCTTCGGTTTCCTCACTTTCCCAACAAAACTCAACACGTTCGCTGTTCTCCATGTTTTCAACTTCAGTTTCCTCACTTTCCCAACAAAGTCCTTTCATCAATTATCCATGCTACTCACCATTAAAGGTTATGCGGTATCAACCAAACAAATGGACAAGTATATAATCAAAAATGAGTTCTGCTACACAAGTATATAGCTACATTACTTCGTTTGGAAAGAAATTTAAGCCTTGCAACGAAAAAGGAAAATCTGGTGATCCTACCTTAAATGGGCTATCTTGTCTAGTTTTGTTTCCATGGTTGGTAGCTTGAACAGCCATGCATGCTTGCATGCAGAACGAGAAGAAGTGGAGAGAAAATATCGTACTTATAAGAACCCGACCGGTCGGTCCAACCGTTAAATCACAACCAACCGTGGTGGAACCCCATGTAACCGTGAAATTCTTCACGCAAAACCGTGAAAACATCCTAACAACAGCGATATTATTCATTGATATTATTCTTCGAGCTACCAACCACGGAAACAAAACTAGACAAAATAGCCTATTTCAGTTAGAATCATCAGATTTTCCTTTTTCATTGCAAGGCTTAAATTTCTTTCCAAACGAAGTAATATAGTTATATACTTGTGTACCAGAACTCATTTTTGATTATATACTTGTCCATTTGTTTGGTTGATACCCGCATAATCTTTAACGGTTAGTAGCATGGATAATTGATGAAAGGACTTGATGGGAAAGTGAGGAAACTGAAGTTGAAAACATGGAGAACTGCGAACGTGTTGAGTTTTGTTGGGAAAGTGAGGAAACTGAAGCTGAAAACGTGGAGAAACGTGAACGTGGTGAGGTAGCGGGGAAGATAAAATCGAAAGAAACAAAAGTATATACTGGTACAATATATATTATTTAAGGGTATATTTGGAAGTTTATAAAATGTTTAACTGTGACTCGGTTGACCAAGTATTTTCTTTATATATAAGATATACATTTAAGATATAAATTATAAAACAACACACCATATAAATTTGTATCGTAAGATTGTTATTTATATATTTATTTAGTTAAACTACAAAACTATTGGAATAAATATAGGTAAATGTAAAAAAAAAAAAGTGGACTGATAGAAATTAAAACTGGACCTAAGTGTAAAATTAATGGAAAAAAATGGAGCGCGGTGAAAATAACGTACAAAACTAAACAAATCGATGACCTATATGCAAGACAATGATAATTTTGATCTGTACTATCATCTTCTTCTTCCTCCTTCTTCTTCCTCCAGCAACTCCAATCCCAAAATTATAAATTCCTAACCCACTAAAAGTCTCAAAAATCTCAAAATATCAATGAATAATATCGCTGTTGTCAGGAGGTTTTCACGGTTTTGCGTGAAGGATTTTACGGTTACATGGGGTTCGACCACGGTTGGTTGTAATTTAACGGTTGGACCGACCGGTCGGGTTCTGATAAGTACGATATTTTCTATCTACTTCTTCTCATTCTGCATGTATGCATGCATGGCAGTTCAAGCTACCAACCATGGAAACAAAACTAGACAAAATAGCCCATTTCAGGTAGGATCACCAGATTTTCCTTTTTCATTGCAAGGCTTAAATTTCTTTCCAAACGAAGTAATGCAGCTATATAAGAGTGGAAGACCAGATTTTGATACTGATTTATTCTGAAAAATAAAATCTGTCTTCTGATTGTGGCGTCAATCCTTACTTGGTAGTAGCGAAACAACCTAACTTTCCTTTCTACTAATTTACAGATGGGTGAAATATTGTCTTCATATGAGCAAATATTAGCTAGTACCTTGATTTATTGATCTGCCTGTTGGATTGATTTCCTGTTTATTAAATTTATATAAATTTTCATTTTTGGTTAAAGCGGTTTACTTCAACCAATCATATTTGCGGATATATTTTCTAACCTTTACGTTGATTTTATTTCCTCTGAGAGAGAAAGCTATTGATGCTCTGGAAAATGAGGAAATGTTCTCATTTTAGAAGCAAAGATCAGCCAGTTCTATTAGTGTAACAGTGTTAGTCCCAATTTTAAATGTATGCCTTTTGCTTCAGGATCTATCAAAGAGGAGAAAAGGCACGATTTTTCTAAGCAGAAATTCCAGATTTTAAAGAGCTTGTGAAATTTAAGAGCTTAATGGATGCTCCTGATTGCCATCAAAGGGCTCATGCTGGGTCATCAAAGGATCAGTTGTTGCTGAATGGGTTGGTTTTGTTACCAACTAGCCGAGAAAATGGCAACACTTGGCTGCAGTCATTTTTAATCCCAAACAATCCATGTATGTTTTGTTTTAATTTTTTCCTTTTACCTGTGGTGATTGATTTTATGTTGGTGCATTCTATTTATCCCCCATGAATTTCCTTCCACTCCCTGTGACTTGGTTTATGGAACCATGGTTTTTCCCTTTAACGCCTGATGCAATTTCTTCTTAACCTATATGTTCTTCGAATTTTTCCTAGGTTTCTTCCAGATCCTTTATTAAAACTGTGAAAAAGAAAAGGAACAAAAATGTCAAAATCAAAATCAGATAATTCTTTTCCATTCCATTTGCATTTAAATAGAAATAAAATGATCTAAGGTTTGAAAACACAGTAGGGTATTTGGGATTTTTGAAGAATTATCTAAGGGTAATATCTAGCTGGATTTTGTTAATCAGTCTGCAAGATTTTTTAAATTTGATTCCACTTGTTTGAATCATATTAAAAGTTTTAGCGAAGGATCAGAGGAAATAAATTCTTATTTACAAAAGGCTGAATACTTGCTTCATGGGTCGAGTGACACTTTGTTTCAAAGACAATTTCTATACCCAATAACGGGTACGCATTTTACTGAAGTTGCTGACATGGCAACGAATGGTTGTTCTGCCACCCCAGCGAAGTAGTAAAACATATGGACTTGTCCAATGTTCAGTTCCTAAGCAAGTCAATATGTTTGCCACATACAATTTTCTTTGTGAAATTTATGAATGAGAAAAGTAATCGCTTACCTGAGATAGTTGAACCTTGAGCAACTTTTGCTGCCGGATAGTTGACTGTTGTTGTCCGGCAGAAAGATAAATGGTGACAACCCCGCTTGCTACCCCTATTGGTGGTAGCAAACAAGTATTAATACTCATTTGTTACCCCTATTGGGAAGCTCCAAGGAACACATGTTTCTTTCCTATTGCATAAAAGTGGAGCTTGGCTCAGTATTTTATAAAAAAAAGTTCAAGTTATGAGACACTTACGAGGTTATACCATGTTAGCACACACTATTATGAAGCGTGCCGCTTCTGCTTATAAAGCCGACCCTTTTACATTCGCCGAGTCACAATTTTGAATTAGATGACACAATTTTTTTCTTATTTTTTTTTTGGTAGTATGTTTGGTTTCATCTAACCTTAAAGTGTTAACTTGGATCATATTAATCAAAATTTCGTAAATCAACTATGGAAGTTGATCTTCCTTTTTCCAATCAAATCAAGCTCAAAACTAGTAACATCATGAGTGAAAACTCAAAACTAGTAACATCAAAAGGCAGAATTAAGATCATTATGTATTTCAAACTGTTTGATTCTGTGAAATTTATATTACAGCCAACTCAGTCATAGATTTGTCGCCAAACAAGGACTCGGTGTCGCTATACAACATGGCCAGCGGTACTGCTGCTACTAGGGCAATGGTTGCTCCACCAACACCTGCTTCTATTAAAAAAACAAATGTGGGAATCTAAAAGAGTACATCCCTCCTGAAATCAGTGATTTGAACAGTGAGCTACCGATTAATCCTTTGGAGGATTGTGTCCCAAATGGAGTCCAACCAGCTCAAGTTGTTACTTCATTGAACATTGAAACTGAAGCTGACAATGTAGTCAATGTTGATCCTTCCGAATGTTTCGAACGGGAGAAACAAGATACAAACTTAAATAGGACACCATCACAAAAACCACGAAAGAAAAAGCATAGACCTAAGGTAATTGCAGAAGCAAAGGTTGCAAAAACACCCAAAAAGATGATTTTAGAAACAGCAGAGAATTCTAGAGTGAAGAGAACGTATGTGAGAAAGCCGAAAGAGGATAACCCTCTGCAGAGTCCTGGTAAGAGAAAATACACGAGAAAGAAGAAAGAGGTCAATCCACAACCAAACCCAGGGTCTGTGTTTGAAGAGCAAAATGTCACTGATCTGAATGGTTTTTGTAGGAATCAGTCTGTCAAGCGACGTTTGAACTTTGATTTAAACAAGAGACAGACTAAAAAGCTAAATACTCAAGTTAATGAATCTAGTGACGCAGTTAAAGATGTTCTTAGCACTCAGATTCCACCATCTACACATTCTTCGACTAATGAAAATGCGAATGAGAGGGTGAGAGCTCCAGAAACTCCAAGTCAGCCTCAGCAGCTTTCAAAGCTAGAACTGGCAAACAGGAAGCGGAGGGAAGAGTTTGCTAGTATGGTTGTTAACATGAAATCAAGAAAAGAAGGTGAAAATTTGAATGGAGATGATAACGAAATTGTCTGCCTAAACACTGATTGTGGTCAGACTCCAGGTTCCCAAGTAGTACCAGAAAATGTGAGCTTTGGAGCCAAAGCACGTGCTGAAGCACTAACTGCATCCCAAAGTAAGCCGAAAAGTAAAAAACGAAAGAGGAAGGAGCAGAATCAACTTGTTAGTTCAATCGCGGAAGACAGGAAAAGAATGGAGCTTATCATTGAGTCCATCGTTAGCAAGTTGGCGTGTTTGAATATTAACGAAGTGCATGAAAATGTCATAAATGAACCCGGCAATGCACTTGTTCTTTTTGTTGGTGGTGGGGTGATGGTGCCATATTCGGGCCCACCTGAGGTTAGGAAAACTAAAAAGCCAAGGGCTAAGGTTGATTTGGCTGATGAATCAGAAAGAGTATGGAACCTTTTAATGGGAAAACAGAGTAATGTTGGTGAAGGGACAGATGCTGATGTAGAACAATGGTGGGAAAATGAACGGCAGATTTTCCTTGATCGCACAGCATCGTTTACTGCTCGCATGCATCTCATACAAGGTATTTTATGTCATATATATTTCCCATTATTATGCAACTGTTTTAGAATAAGAAAGAATATGAATAGGACTGCAACTTTGTGCATTGTCATATATTTGTTCTTGTGAAACAAGCATGAATTTTGTCTTTTTGTTTATAGGAGTAGAAACTCACTTACTTCTCGAATATATCGCTAGCAAAGTGACTGCTGATAATAGTTTTCTTTTATTTGGAAAACTGAACTTGTATTATAATAGAAATCTATACCATAAGACCACTGGGATCCCTTTATAATTCTGTTACAAGTCTCGTCATTATGACCGTCCAACATTGACAGTGTATGCATATATTTATTGATACATGTTTCTGTGTAATTTTAAGCTTATCAATCATTTTACGTTTCTGTGTAATTTTAATCTTATCCACCATCAGGCAATAGAAAATTTTCTCCATGGAAGGGATCTGTTGTGGACTCAGTTATTGGCGTCTTTCTAACACAAAATGTCTCAGATCATCTATCGAGGTGAAAATATCATTTTCCGAATATATAAGCGCGTGCGCGCGCGCGTGCGTGCGCATGTTTGTGCGTGCTTGCATGCGTGCGTGTGTTGTGCGTACTTTCAAGAACCAATGGTCCATTATAATTCTGTATTCATAGAGTAGTATTTAAATAACAAACAAATTTTATTTGCTCCTTTTTCGATTTTACCTTTTGTGCAGCTCTGCTTTCATGTCCCTTGCTGCTAGATTTCCTGTTAGACGTAATTCAAGCAACACAGCTACCAATGTCGAAACTCCAGCAGGGCCTATAGTAACTGAACCAAATATGCATGACCAAAATCTACCAGGAGTTTATGATTCTAAGCAATCATATAGTAACAAAAGCAGTTTTTCAGATAGAGGAGTTGGTCATCATGAACCACCAGATACCGTTTTAGGCTTGACTGTTACAAGTTGTGCAAATACAGTAGAAGGTGAAGAAGATAAAATTCGACCGGTAGAGGATGTGGTTTCATCACAATATAGTAATAGTTTCATATCTTTTACCCAACTTTTACAAATGGCAAACAATGGAGCATTGTATGCCCCAAATGTTACGGGTGATAAGAGCTCAGATGAATGTGGCGGTGGAATCGATTGGCCTACACTTCTAAGAAGCAATGAAGTACCAAATCCATCAAAAAAACCGGATTTAGCAAATCAAGAACAATTGAACAATAATAAGTCCAGGAAAAAAAACAAATATTCTGAAGCTAAGAAGGCGGCAGAGTATGACTGGGACAGCCTGAGAAGGCAAGTATTTGAGAATAGTTTTAGCGCAGAAAGGAGTTGTGATGCAATGGACTCAATGGATTATAATGCACTAAGGAATGCTGATGTCAGCGAAATATCCAAGGCTATCCAGGACCGTGGGATGCATAATTTGCTCGCAAAAAGAATCAAGGTATGAGGCGGATGGTTTACAAAATAGTGATAACAAATAAATATGATAATAGAGAATCAAGGTATGAGGTGGATGATCTACAATAATAGTTGATAACAAATAAATATAATAATAGTAATAAAAGTTGGTTCTTGTTTATGTTTATACTAAAATCAAAAATTCTGATTACTTATTTTAGGCATTTCTTGATCGGCTGGCAAGAGATCATGGAAGCATTGATCTTGAATGGCTAAAGCATGTCTCACCAGACAAAGCAAAGTAAGATCTCTAAAATTAAAATTGTTTAACTTATCATTTGTTTTTATTGAATGTTAAACCTTTTAAAAGAAACAATATGATAACACTTCTATTAGGTTTGTTAGATTTATATTATAACTGAAATTTTCTTTTGGGTGTTTCTTCTAGGGACTATCTACAAAGAAACATAATACTATTTCTACTAGCTTTGTGAGATAATTTAATCATAATTCTTTTGGATCAAGTGATTTCCTGTTTCTTTTAGGGAGTATCTACTAAGCATAGATGGACTAGGGCTCAAAAGTGTTGAATGCATTCGTCTTCTAACGCTTCATCAACTAGCTTTTCCGGTGAAATTTTTCTATAATTTCTTTTCCTCCTTTTATCCTGTTGTTTTATGTACTCTTAATTATCTATATGTGACATTTAACTTTCTGTTTAACATGGCAACAAGGTTGATACAAATGTTGCTCGTATTGCTGTAAGATTAGGATGGGTCCCGCTTCAGCCGTTGCCTGAATCTCTGCAGTTGCATCTCCTAGAAAGGTAAGCTTAAGTTAACAAAAATTCTCTAGACCATAGTTTCAAAATTTATTTGGAAGAGAAATAATCTTTGATAACTTATCAATTTATCCTTTATTATCGTACTCTTTAAAGGTACCCTTTGATGGAAAAAATTCAGAAATATCTCTGGCCTCGATTATACAAGCTTGACCAGGCTATGTTGTAAGAACGTGAACCCGACTAATCTTTGTTTATTTGTTAATTTCTTTTCATCGTATGTATCTGATAAAACTTAAATGAGTGAAAGTGGATATCAATTTATTCCTACTGTATTGTATTTCTTAGGTATGAGCTACACTATCAGTTAATAACTTTTGGGAAGGTACTTTGAACAACTTCTATAGCTTTATGTTGTTTTCGTGATGCAGAGTGAGTTATGAGAGTTTTCTTGCAGGTTTTCTGTTCCAAAAGCAAACCTAATTGTAGCGCATGTCCAATGAGAGCAGAGTGCAGGCATTTTGCAAGTGCATATGCTAGGTATGTAACTCAAATTTCGAGAAAACTAATTCTTTTTAAAAAATAAAATGAAACAATGTTGGATTAATAGATAGAAAGCAGTGTCTATTTTAAAATGTATACCATAGACGTTATTGAATGGAAGTTACTAAACCATTATATATGTGTTCCTTTTTAGTGCAAGGTTAGCACTTCCTGGACCAGAAGAGAAACGTATAGTGAATTCAAATATTCCTCTTTGCTCTGAGCAAAGAAATGCACCTATTCCTGATACTTTGCCGTTTCCTCAACTTATGGGACCGGCAGAATCACAAATGAAAATTAATAGTACAACAAATTATGAGCCGATAATTGAGGAACCTTCTAGTCCAGAGCCCGACTCCATCAAGACAACCATCCACGATATTGAAGAAGATTATTATGATGATACAGATGAAATGCCTACTATAAAACTTAATTTCAAGGAGTTCGCAGAAAATTTGCAGAGTTATATGCATGAAAACAGCATGCAGCTTCAGCATGGGAATTTCTCAAATGCTTTAGTTGCTATTTCTCATGAAGCTGCATCACTTCCTCCACCAAAGCTGAAAAATGTCAGTCGTTTGCGAACCGAGCATCAAGCGTAAGTCAGTGTAAACTTTCATTATTTACTAACATTACTAACTAATTAAGATTTTTCATCAGAAATCAGTCCTGAATTATTTGTTTGTCATTCAATTCATACAGCTATGAACTTCCGGACGGGCATCCACTTTTGGAAGGAGTATGTTTTTTTTTCTTTTCTCGTACATATATTCTGACATTTTCCATTTTCCTTCATTTTAATGATATCGCATTTATCTCCTCCAATTATATTACAGTTTGACAATAGAGAGCCTGATGACCCTTGTAAATATCTGTTAGTTATATGGATACCAGGCATGCCCAATTTATTTGCTGTTCACACATTTTCAAAATCTTCCTTCATTGTATTTTTGGTTATTTAATGCTAGCGATTTGATGTAATAGGAGAAAATGCTGAGTCGACTGAAGTGGAGTCTCAAACAGTCAGAGGCACTATATTGGTAATTTTTGACCTTTGAATTTTATCACTGAATGTTTACTTACTACAATACTGTGCATATCTGATGCTTGAAGTGAAAAAAAATTGTGTGTACAGATTCCTTGTAGGACAGCAAATAGGGGAAGCTTCCCGCTCAACGGTACATACTTTCAAGTAAACGAGGTAACTAAAAAGTGACAGTTGGGTAATGTAAAGCCTTTTGCTTTTACTGAATGTATTAAAGAAGTAGAATAAACTTTGAATCAGGTATTTGCGGATCATCATTCTAGCCGTTACCCGATTGATGTTCCCAGGGAATTGATTTGGAATTTAAAGAGAAGGACTATCTATTTTGGTACATCTATACCATCGATATTCAAAGGTACTATTTTGATGAAGTAAAAATAACATATAAAATGTATATATATGAAACATATAGGAAAAAACACTAAACAATCTGTTTGGCTAATTCACTGACATCAAATGGAATTTGAATATTGGCAGGTCTCAATGTGGATGAGATACAGCAGTGCTTTTGTAAAGGTATGTGGTAGCATAGTTTTGACATCAAACTGTAAAAATTATAATTAGCAGCTACCATAGATAATGAGAGAGAGGAGGAAAAAGAAAAAGGAAAAAAAGAAAGAAAAAGAAAAACAATACTTAATAAATCTGAAAAGAGAAGCTACGATTCAGTTTGACCATTAATGATGTGAACTTGATATTTTCTTTCATTGTAACTGGTTCCAGATATATTAATGTACATGACACAATAATGCTTGCCTATGTGGGTCATCCAGTTCATAGAATTTGTGATAAAAACTGTAATGTATTAGCCCAGGGCAAATATTATTCATATGATTTGTAACCTTTTTGCTTAAACCATAGGCTGAAATAAAATACTAAATCATCAGACCTAACATACAGTTATTTCTTGTATACCAGGTTTTGTATGTGTTAGAGGATTTGATCGAAGCACAAGAGCACCGAAGCCTCTGTATTCAAGATTACACTTTTCAGCAAGTAAAGTTGCTCGAACCAAAAAAGCAGCAGCACCAACGGCAAAAACCGCAGAAGCGGTATCAGCTAAAAGTACAGAGCGAAAGAGTAGAAGTGTAAAGTCAAGACGATCAAATAATAGTTCAGAAAAAACAAAAAAGAAACAGTCGCGTGATTAATGTCAGTAAGAGAGGGAGTTTGTCCCATGTTTTTTAGCATATATTATGTGGCTAAAGCATGTGTATGTTATGAAAATGAGACATGAATAATAGTAGTTATTATCATTTAGTATATTATGCTAGTATCCTCCTCTGTTTGTCTAACTGGATATCTTCTTTTAACTTGTATAAATTATAATTGAGTTTTCCTTGCGTATTTTCTTTTAACTTATAATTGAGTTTTCCTTGGGTAAATAGAATTATTCTGTTATTCACTACACATCTTGAATTTTATTTGCAATGACCGGTTCTTTTACCTATTTTCAGTTATACAATCAATATTTGATTTCTTCTCTTTTCAGGTTCTAAAATTATTATTCAATAATAATGGCAAAAGAAAGAAAAACATATGAAAGTCAACTGTGTTAAATCAATTTTTCTTCAAGTATTTGATGTCACAGGTTTTAGTTTGAATGTATATACTTTTTAAAACCCTAATTTGGTTCATTTAAAACAGTTGAGAATTTTGTCCTCGGTTGCACAATGGTGATTTTGATTTATTCATTACACCGCATTTGTATTCATTTCATAACATTTTTCATTGTGTTTTCATTAATCTTAGATTTTGTTGGACAGAGAAATATGCAATGTTCACTAAAAAGTAGTTTTTTCGAAATCAATGCAGTCGGCTATAGTTAGTGGTATCGTTCGTGACATAAGATTTTTTTTTTTTTTTTTAAAACCCAGGAGAACCCGACGAGCCGGTAAACTCCTATCTTGAGGAGGGTATAGTAAAGCCGTCCGCTGATCCAAGCCCCCATACCCCCGGATAAATTTATATAGGATGGGGAAGCGCATGGTAGGAATCGAACCTGGGTCTTTTTATCAGAACTCAAGTCTCATTTTCACCGCGCCGCACCCGTGGACTCTCGTGGCATAAGTTTGAAGATAAGTAAATTGGTAGAACTGAGGTGATTTGTTTATACCTAAGGGCGAGAATCAATACGTGTAACCCGATGGAGCCAAATTAAATAAGATTGATCTTTGTATCGGATTTTATCTAGTTCAGATCAAGCATTTCAAGATTACAATCTACCAAACTCAAGGTTCGGATCGGATTAAATAACATCACTTCTTTAAATGTATGATTGAGATTTTATGATAATTTTTGTTCTAGGCAACCGATTCGAGATTTGTAAAGGTCCAAATTTTTGTACCATTTGAATAGACAATAAACCACACATGTCCAATCCAAATTGAACGAAAAGATTATCTTTAAAGGTAAGAAAGAAAAAAATAGACAGAACATAATCTCAATCGATTAGAATAACACATATTATTAAACAATAATCTTTACACTAGAAAAATTAAAAAATACATATACCATAGTCTAACCTAAATTCAACTTGGACAGTTATAATACCCGTCATTACAATTTGCTGAAAAAAAACAAACAAGTGCAGTGGAAATAGAATACGTTCATACGTGATGAAGATCTCCAGCTCTCCTTTGGAAACTTCCGGCATCTTCAGCTAATCTTGAAACTACTCGGATCTGACCCAAGTATAAAAATACCTGGATCAGTCTAGCAAACCGGCGTGAAAAACTCAATTCATAGATGATAGTGTCATAGATCGGAGATTGGTGACAAAAACTTTTTGAAAGAAAGAGTATCTCATTAAACCACGCCGTACAAAAACACAGACGGATTTTTACCTTATGATAACTAAAATATTTTATCAAAATATTTGATATTATTTTTAATGATATTCTCTGAAAACATTTGCAAGTAAACTTATTAATCGTAGCCGAAATTGTTAAGTTGGTTAAATTTCAGCATACTAGCCACAAAGTGGGTTTTACAAACAAAATGGCAAGCATTTATTGGAGAATGAATTTTCATACAAATGACCGGATGAAGGGACTACCTTGCGAAAGTACATCTCTAGAGGAATGTACCGAGCCTATAGAACATCTGCACTTATACCAACACAAAACCGGCCTACCGAGTCTTACTAGATAGTACTGAATATGTCATTACCCCGGTCGTTACTGACTTATCCGAGCGCTCGTTTATCATATACCACATTAATTCAAACCCGAACATTATAGCAGGTAAAAATAAATCTAGAAGGGGATGATCATACCCTAATGGTTGCAAACCACATAGCCTTGCTGCATCTACCATGTTTTGGTCATTTATGGGTGTGAGATTTGATGTAACGATTACCTTTCACATAGCACATTATCTTTTTTATTTGAATGCCACATTGCCATTCCATAATCAAACAACTGATTTCTACAAACGTGTAACTCCTAAGCTCATACTCTCAGGAAAGGGTGTCAAGCTAAGAAAAGTTGTCTTCTCCGCCACCAAGCAGATGATACGTTTATAGTGATCAATTAATGTGATTTTAAAATGCAACATCAGACATTCATCCATACAAGTTGTCCAGGAACAAAACAAACCGAAGGCACTTCTCCTGTCGCACCCTGTTTTGTGAATCACGCTTAGAATCAGTAGCGATTAGTCTTTACAATTCGAAGATTTTTATAACGGAGCACTATTGCCAATATATATGATATGGTAAATTTCCCTAAGGGTCTAGTGGCAAGTAGCCCTACATCATGAATATCCTCGTCTACGATGATCTTATCTTCAACATGTTTTACTTCGAAACGTAAATTGGTTCGAAGTGGTTTTCGGATAGGAATTACCCATTTCCTACCACGTTCTCTTCAAATTCCTATCATCGATAAAAATGTGAATTTGTGTATACAAGATTTGTTAAGCCTCTTTTCATTTTAACCTTTTACCGATAAATCAAAATCCTTTTAACTTTGGAAATATTCACGTCATCTACTTTCTAATCAAATAAAATTCCCTTTTTTCGAACACGTCTTAACTAGGTCAAAAATAATGTTATTTAAGACATCGTTTACTGTAAACCCAAAACCAATTATATTGAATAAAAGATTAGACAAATTTTATTCAGATTAATTTTCGTATTCAACTTGTATTATTTGTGGAATAACGGTGGAAAATCACCTCTTAAATTTACACAGATAGTACAAACTTCCGTCCTCATAACGTAATACAGAGTTTGACTAGAACATTCTTTATATTACTGAAAACCCTGTTTAACTCTTTTTATTTTGGAAGAACTTTAAAATGATCTTTTCAATTAAAAGCATTCGGGCTTTACCTTCGATCTGTTCCATCCATCGCCTACAAAGAGAAAACAAAGGCCAGGTAAGTTCAGGGCACTGGTTGCTCCATTCCTAGCCTTAGTTACATACCTTGTTTTATCTTTCCAGATCTCACAGGCGTGACAAATGTACTAGTTGTTTTCGCATACTTGGTTTATTATTACATCCCATACTTTTAAGGAAAATTTTCAATTATTATTTAAGTGTCATAAACAATTTCTCTTAACCATTTATTTAAACTCTTATTAAAACCTTCAAATTATCTTTAAAATACTAAGTTATTTATTTAAATACATTTATAAAAAATTTAGGTAAGAATTGCTAAGTTTAAATCTTTATTTCTAAAGTTATTAAAACCGCTGCAGAAAAGTGCTACAAAAAGTGCTTTTACAAGCTTATTTGATTAAAACAACTTTTCTGTCATTTGGAAATCCATATTTATAACTCAAATCTTTTCTAAAACATTTTAACATATTTATTTAACTTATTTCATATTTTTAAACATTTCAAAATACTCATTTTAAAGAATTTTATACTTCGGTCACTTAATTGCAAAAGCGCGATTTTCCTGAAAACATGATTTGGACATATTTTAAAATCAACAGGATGAAATCTTGGTTTTTCTTTTCCATGTGAAAACTATGGTTACAAGGATCCGGAAAATTCTTATTTCAAAAGATTTCCGAGCTATATTCCAATTCGTATACTCATTTGAATTCTTTGGCGCGAAATCGCGAACTATCTTTGCACGATGCACCAAATTTTGACATGTTTTCCAATATTTGTCGTAACACTTTCAATTTTTTTTATTTGCCTATAAACTATTTAAAATCAATAATTTATCATTTTAATTATTTAATATCTAATTTTCACTTATTTCAAAATATCTCATATTATATTATTATAATATTAAAATTGCCGTCTTTTAAACTTTTTAAACCATATACTATTTACTTTTGAAATTTTAAAACCTTCAAAATTCATTAATTTTAAGATCTTAAATATTAACTTTCATTTCAACTATTTATTTTTAACTTTTGGATTTCCAAATCAATTTCTATCTTTTTCCAAAATAGATTTCTTTCCCATAATTGATTTTAAAAAGAGGCTTACCATTCAAAATGTACAATATATAATTTCTAACAATTGGTCTTATTTAAAAAGGGAATGGTTAATCATTTCAAATAAGTAAACATAACCAGTTTAGCTCATATGCCAATAAATTATTATCAACAATTCATCCATTCAACCAAACTCATCCATATAACATCCAAACATTCATATTAACAACTAAATGGTGTTAATTATCATAACATCATAAGGGTATAAACATGGTCATCATAGCATAACAAATAAATATGATTTAAAAGAGATAAAAGTTCACTCACTTTCATTTTCCTTTGCAATTCTTTTTCTACAACTAGCATGTTTTTTTTCTTTTTTTTATAAAATCAACACGACTTTTCACGTACTATTTTTTTTGAAGTAGTGAAGCGGACGGACTGGGGTTTGATACATGGTGGGTATGGCTTATATAAGGAGGGTATGGCATTGCAAATGGAGGGTATGAGGATGTGTGTGGGGTGTGGGCTCGGCCGTGGGTACAAGGGGTATTTAAGCTCGGGTGTGGAGTTTAGGAGGTGGGTGTGTGGGTTTGGCATGTGTATGAGGGGGGTAAGGCTCAGGTGTGGCTGTTTGAAGATGTGTGCGTGGAGTAGGATGGAAGGTACGGGTCTTAGAGAGGTGTGTGGGGGAGGGTTCGACCGTGGGATTTAGGTGGGGGTGTGCGTGTGGGAGGCTTGGGTGTGGGTGTTTAAGGGAGTGCGTGGGTTTTGGAGGCGGGTGAAGGGGGTGTGGGCTCTGGTGGTGGTTAGGTGGGCTTGGCCATGGGTTAGGGTAGAGGGTACGGGTCTTGGAGAGGGGGTATGGAGTGTAGGAGCTTAGGTGAGGGTTTTTAGGAAGTAATGAGGTTGGATGCCATGGAAGAGAGGTAGAAAATGAAGAAGAATTTAGTGTGAGAAAATATAGGGATTGCGCTCCTATTTATACATGAAGCTTCACATGCCAAATGGCCTTTCTACCCTTACAAACTTCTGATTTTTCAACCCTCCCTTTACCTTTTTTAAATCCATGATTTAAATCCTAAGTACAAACTTTAAATGAAGTGGAGATGGTTGGATTTGAGGTGGTACTAAAAAAGAAATGATTATGCTACTTTCAATAATTAACAAACTGGAGTGTTCCTTTTCCATGCTTTCATTAGTCTTTAGGGTGCTAAAGCATTAATGTGGAAAGGATGCATGAATACTTGTGGTAATGATTTGGTTTAGTAAAGGAGCTATTAAAATAAACATGTCAAATTAAAATCTTTTATATTTTATTTTATAAACATTCCAAAAATAAACTTTTGTCTTATATGCTAAATGTTTGCATATTTACAAGTGTGTAAATGTGTAGTTACATGGGTTTAAAAAGAAACCATGTTGTGATAATCTTCAAACAACTTTTATTTGGAAATCGGTCGTAAATCCAAAATTAGATTTTTGGTCATTTTTATAGTTTTTATTTAAACTATATATCAATGTAATCAAAATTTGAAAATAAGTTTCTTATCTCTTTTAAAAAATAAAAAAAAGTTTATTTTAGTCATAAAACCATATTGAATAATATTAAAATCTAATTGTAAAAATACGACGTTGATTTGTCAACGTACGACAACATTTGTCAATTTTTATAAAACAAGTACATATGTTTATAAATTCATTTTAAATCAAATTACTATCATTATATAATAATTTTAAAAAGGATTGTTTATCATTAAAACAAAAATTGAACTTTTATCCAATTTTATCGAATATCGACTTTTGTCACTTTTGGACGAAAATCCAAATTTCTCAATTTTGTAATCACAATCTAAAAATAAGTTTACCATTCTTATTTATAAAACATGATTATTAAGTTTGAAAATTCTATATCTGAATATTTAAAATAAACTAAATGTCTCATTTTCAAAGTGGTAAAAATATGAGTCGTTACATTCTCCCCTCCTCAAAAGAATTTGATTTCGAAAATTAAAATTTAGACTTATAAGGAAACCTATCCTGCAACTGAGCCTATATAAAAATTCTACTTTAATCTATTTTCAAAATATGGCAACAAAAAGAGAGACATCTGCTAAATACTGATACTACATGATCCTGTCATCAAATACATAAAACCACATAGATCCACATCCCTAGCCTTGGCGCATACTACGCACTTAAGGTAATATACATAGTCAAAAAATATACATCAGCTATATTGTAACAACCCGCATATTTATCGATTTTATATTTAAATATTTTATTTAAATATAGAATCGTTAATCGGATTGATGTCCAAAAAGCTACTTTTTGCAAACAGTCGAATTAGGACTCGAAACCATTTCCATTGAGTTCAAAATGCCGTTTGCGACCTTTTTAAGTATAAACTTCGATATGTTTCGAGTTAGTAGAATTTTGCTACTTTTTCACTTTGGGTTTGGGTTTGTGTTTCAGCCCATCAACCTTCTAATATCCAAACTGAACCCCTCTCCCTTCATTCACTTTCTTTTCCTAATACTTTCAGCTCTAAAGGGAATAATGGGGGAAAAGATTCGAAATTAGAATTCCCAAGCCCTAGTTTCCATTTGCAAATCAAGTTCTAGCTCCAAATTCAAAGAGAAGCTATTGGTAAGCATCCTCTTCTTCTTCTCCAACTCTTTCTCCTTTCAATCTCAGAAATTCCTAAATCTAACTTTAGGAAATAATTCTCTTTTAAGCTTAGATTCAAGCTTGTTGAGTTAGAATTGAAGAGTGATTGTCCTTGCCTTGCTCTATAGCTTCCTCTTCATTGTTTTTGTGTAAAAGGTGAGATTTTTATCTCACATCTATGTCTATAACTATCTTTGGTTGTTAGGTATGAATTCCTAACACTTATTCATGTGCATTTGCTTTTGATTTGGATTGGTTTTGTGAATATTTCAATTTTTGGTGTTTTGAACCCAAATCTTTAAAAATCATAGCTTTGGTGTTGATCATGCTTTTGGTGGTGTATCGTCGAGCTTGTAAGGCTGGGTTGTCGCTTGGCATAAATCCCTAGTCTCCGTCGCTCGTCCGATCGCTTCCGGTTTGGTTTTTCGCCCATTTTGGGCAAGGATGATTTTTGCCTAGCAGGCAATTTCAGACGTCTGGTTTCAAATTCAGACGTCTGGATTGGAAGTCCAGACGTCTGGAATTAGTCCCTGGAAAACGTAAAAAGGCAGAGGAAAAATCCAGACGTCTGGAAATCCAACCAGACGTCTGGAAATCCAACCAGACGTCTGGCAGACGTCTGGTTGAAATTTCAGACGTCTGAAATGTGAAGTTTTGCCTATTTTGGGCCAGAACTTAGGGCCAGACGTCTGGATCAATCCCCCAGACGTCTGGAACTGTTCTCATAGCCTATTTTGTGCTGTTTTGAGTTGAATTTCCATTGTTTATCGATTTTTGTTGATCCGACTTATTGTCATCAATTATTATCGACTTTGATGACATTTTCTTCGGGATTTTTGGAACATCCATTTTGATGGATTTGGTATCGATTTCTTTGGATTTTATTCACGTCTTGGAATGTGAATTTTAATGATTGATTGTTTCTACAATCATTTCTATGATTTGTCACTTCTAAATACAAAGGTTTCTATACTAGTAGTAAATATTCAAACTCTTTTACAAAGATGATTTCAACTCTATTTTTAATACAAAGCTCCTTTATAAAACCGTTTTCTAATCTATTAGTATATACAAGCCTTTACCTCATTCGTATGAGAAAATATAATTAAACGGCTTAGCAAAACAAGTGGTATGAAACGCTTGCGTTTACTTCGTCGGTTAATTTTTAGACTTGTTCGATTGAATCTCTTGTGACAATTTTCTAGTGGAGATCTACAATTTGTTCGTAAATATTTAAGTTAAGCAAGTGATTATGGGACATGAAGCTAAACTCATATATTTACTAGCTTAATGTAATTGACACTTCTTGATGATCGATGATGATCATTTTATGGTTTAGACTAGCAATGTGCGATGTCTCTTTGTCCACGTGGAGGACTGTTCTTCGTTTTATTGAGTTCGTCTCACTTCTCGCATGGGTCGTACCTATTTAGGTGCGTCGATGTTTATTTCTCGCATGGGTCGTACCTATTTAGGTGCGTCGATGTTTATTTACTTCGTGGAGCAATCGGCTCAATAAGTCGGGGCATGAGGCGTATCTATTTAGGTGCATCGATGTTCGTCTATGCATGGGTCGTATCTTTCTAGGTGCGTCTTTGTTCGACTTTGCATGGGGTGTATCTTTCTAGGTGCATCGATGTTAGACATTACATGGGGCGTATCTTTCTAGGTGCGTCGATGTTTATTTATGCATGGGGCGTATCTTTCTAGGTGCGTCGATGCTAGAGCATGGGGCGTATCTTTCTAGGTGCGTCGATGTTCGACTTTGCATGGGATGCATCTTTCTAGGTATATCGATGCTAGACTTTACATGGGATGTATCTTTCTAGGTGCGTCGATGTTTAGTTTATGGGATTGGCCATCCTCTTTCTTGTGTTTTCTGGATTTCTTGTTTATGATTTCTAGAATTTGTGTGTCATTAACTTTTGTGATTTCTAGATATTGATTTCTGGAATTTATGTTTCACCAGCATTTACGATGGGCATTGATATGTATGTCATTATTTGTGGCTTGGTGAATTAAATTAAGAATATGATGTTCTTTTCTGTGTTTTGAGACTCTTGAGATATTGTATGACTTTTGTGGGTTTTCTAATGTATACTTATCATAGTATGACATCCTTTTGTTATCATACGTTTTATTATCATATCTCATATTCTATCTCATTTTATCTGATAATTTTAGCTAGACTGGTCCGTTTATTATTTTCTTCTTAAATAATACTCGGGTAAGACTGAGATTTTACAGGTGCTTCCTCATGACTTCCTATTTGGAACCATCATCTGACTTTTGGCTAACTACTCTAGTTTAGTAGTTTTTGTTGTATACATTTGAGATTAGACTCCTTGATGTATACATATTCTATTGTCTTGCACTTGTATCTATTCTTTTGTGTTATGGTGGATCTTATTTGACCACTACTCTGATGTACACTTTCATGTGTTATATTCATATCTATTTCCGCCTTTGTGATATGAATTGTCTGTGACTGATTTGTGTTATGTTTATTTCTATATTTGTTTCCGAAGTCCATATAGCCACTGTGTAGTAGCTTTGAGTTTGTATCGGTATGTCGGATTTCCTCTTGAGATGAAAAGTTATATTTTTATCTGGCATATCGGTACTCACACAAAGCAATTATACAGATGGTCGCTCCTCAACAGCCTTATTCTCCGTGCTAGTTGACGGCATTACCTCGTAGTGTCCTTGGCTAGCGTGGGTATAGAGGTGGGGCGTCATAGCTTGGTATCAGAGCCAAACTTCGGAACAATGTAGAATAATCTAGCAAGGATCATTGTCTTAAGCCTTTCTTAGGAATCGTGCCTTAGGATTTTATTCGAGTCAATTGGACCCGTTCTATCCTATTTTCTTTTATGATTCCTTGTTTTATCAATCATGATTGTTTGATATTCATTCTGAGAATAACTTTTTCTTCTTCTTTCTTTCTTAAAGAAGAGAAATGGTTATATCTGGCCGTACCAACGTCGGTCAATCCAGTACTACTCCTCAGGAGGGAATATTTATGTCTGCCTAGCAGCTTCTAGATCTTGTTAAGAATGCTCAAGCTATCGGACCCATTCCAGAGCCTACTCATCCTAGATCCGGTTTTGCACGCTTGTGTAGAGATTACACCGATTTGGGTGGAAGGCCATTCCGGGGATCTGAGAGTGTCATTGAAATCCAAGCTTGGCTTAGATCATGCGACTGCATCTTTTCTCGTATGAATCTTATTAATCTCCACCGAGTCCAAGTAGCTTCTAGCATGCTCCAAGAAAGAGCATTGGATTGGTATGAGCTTCTTATTTCTGAAATCGTTGAAGCGGATCTCACTTGGGAGCAATTCCGGGAAAGATTCGAATTGAAATTTGTGTCGGAGGCTGAAAAAGTAACTTTGGCCTGGCGTTTTATCGACCTTGTTCAAGGTGAATCTTCTGTGACGGATTACGTTGCATCTTTCGATTCTCTTTCTAAATACGGGATTGAATACATTAATACCCCATTGAAGAAAAATTAGAGATTTGTTTATGGATTGAACAAGAATCTCAAGAAGCCATTACTTCTAAAATTGGAAGTTTCTTTCGATCAGCTTATTGATATCGCTCTTCGTCTTGAAGAGGCCGATAATGAAAGTAATGTTGAAGTTGTGGGTGCTAAACAAAACTTCAACAACAACATGAAAAGGCCTATTAAGTTCAAAGGCCCCAATCCCACTCCCAACAAGAAAGGGAAGCAAGAAACTTCGATAGCAAAGTCTCCAACCTCTAGTCGTGGACGATGCTATAATTGTGGTTCTACGGACCACTATGCAAATGAGTGTCCGAAACCGTTTTTTTGTCGTTATTGCAAAGGTTCGGGACATCTTTTATCTTCATGCCCCAAACTTCCAAACAAGAGAGAGGGAAAGCTAAATGTTGTTCAAGCCCCTAGTGACACTTCTCTTGGTCAAGGTATCCATTCTATCCTTGATGACATTTATTTTGTGATCATTTTATTCGAGTTCTTTTTTATATGGGTTTCGTCTCATTATTTTATAACAAAAGAACTTGTTGATTCCTTTTCTTTAGACATTTTTGGGCTTGTTGACTTCTTTGAGGATTGCGAATCCGGTTGGTGGATCCGCAACACTCAATTTGCTTTTATTGATGTCGAAATTATTTATGTGATTTTTCTTTCCGAGCCGATTTTTACTTAGGCCTCGGAATTGACTTTTTTTGTGTGAAAGGGTTTGGCTTAATCATTATGAAGCCATATCCTTTGTCCCGTGTGGACTATTCATCTTCGACATTTTCAATCTGTTAAGCAGGTTTCTATTTTTCTTTATGATTTTGATTCCAATTGGATGGCATCATTTTATTCTTTAAGCCCTCATGATGAGGAAAGTATTATTTCTCTCATTCATGTAGTTTGAGAATTTCCGGTATTTTTGAGCTTGTCTTAGGATTATCGCCTAAGAAATCTTTTGAGTGGTGTTAAGGTCTTTTCAGCTCGACCTTGCCACCGGTTTTCATTTGCTACGAGTTGTGGAAGTTAGCCTTCAACTTACCGCATTTCGTACTCGTTATGATTCTTATGAATGACTTATTATGTCATTCAGTTTGTCCAGCTTATTTCATCCATTTTATAAATCGAGTCTTCTATGAGTATCTCGATGATTTCATTTTTGTATTTATTGATTTTGGATGGAAATAGCAACTTAAAATTTTGCAAATCTTTTTCATAAGATTTATTTATAAGTATAATTGGATTTTGTTCTTCAATGAACAAAGAATATTCTTAAAAATTCTAAGAGATATTTTTATCATATGGAAGATGATTTTGTGATTGTATTACCCATTGAGTGCTTTAAGAATTCTGGTCGATGCGCCTGATCAACGTTATCGATAGGAATCTCCTAAACGCTTTGATGAGACAAGTTGACACGATATATTGACTTGTAAAAATGTAAATTTTTCTAGAAAGATTAGTACATAAAGATAAATGTAATTTTTGAAAGTTTTAGCATTTCGGGAAAGAAGATTATTTGAAAGAATTCTTTTCCGATACTCTTATTCTTGTGATTCCCCAAGGGAACCAAGATTTTATCTTTTGTACCAATGCTAATTGTATTGGTTTGGATGCCGTTCCCTTGCAAAAGAGAACGTGCTATCTCTTGTGTTTCTAAATCATTAAAGCCGATCGAGACTAGGTATGCCACTCATGATCTAGTGCTCGCGGCTACTGATTTCATTTTCAGAGTTTGGCATCATTGTGTTTGGCGGAGAAATTTGTTCTCCACCTCGATCATAAATCTTTGGAATATTTATTTTTCATAAGGAACTTAATTTGTGTCAACCTCGTTGGCTCGAGTTCCTTGCGTCTTATGATCTTGATATTCTTTGTTTACTCCCAGATGGGAGAATCGTGTTGCCAATGCGCTTAGTCGTAAGCAACAAGCGGTTGTTTCTTTGATGATATCCGAATGGAATGATCTCGAGAGTTTATCCACTTATGGAATTCGAGATCGTGAATCCAATTCATGTTCGTCTCTTGTTTTGTGTAGCCTGGAGGCTCATCCTTCTTTTGGAATATACTTTTTTTAGCTAAACTCTATGTCAAGCTAAATTCATGGAGTTCTTACTCTTATTGTTAACAATCGTGATCCATTATTTTACTAGTGGATTTTGGTAAGGTCTTCAAAAGCTTTAGAATCAACTCTTGAAGATCTCTTTCGTTCATGTGTTCTCGATTTTTTGTGGAAGTTGGGAAGATCGTATTTCTCTTGTTGAGTTTTCTTCCTATAATAGCTTCCAATCTTGTATTGGTATGGTACCTTTCGAGCCACTCTACGGAAGGCCATGCTGATTCTCTTTGTGTTGGCTTGAAGCCGGTGAGAAGCTGGTTTCAGGTCCAGATCTTATGGTGTTCGGTTCATTGGACGTACCATTTTTGTACTACGTCGGTGTTCCGAATTATTTGAGTTTCCGTTCATTGGACGTACCATTATTGTACTACGTCGATGTTCGGGGTTATTCATGTTTCCAGATTCTCGGGCGTATTGTTATTGTACTACGCCGTTGCACCGGCTCAATTTTCTGCTATTCTTGACGTTTTCCACGTCTTTTAACTATGGAAATGATTTTAGGTTTCCGATTTTTATTCTTGAGCCCGGTGTTATTGTGAAAATTGAAGTTTCGCCTATTTGACTTATGAGCAACATTCTATTCGCATCATTGCTTCAGAGGTTGAGCGCCTTCGAAATAAAGATGTTTTTCTTGTGAAAGTTCAATGGTTCTCTAATCCCAAGGATTTCTCTTGGGAAATCTAGAGAATTCATCGAGCGAACTCGTCCGGGTTTACTCTTTCGTGCTCTTTATGGTGAACTTCTTATTTCAAATTTTCTTTTGTGTTGATATGCTTTTATGGTTGTTACTCTTTATTTTCTTCTTAAGTATTGCGAGGACGCAATTTCTTTAAGGAGGGGAGTCTGTAACAACCCGCATATTTATCGATTTTATATTTAAATATTTTATTTAAATATAGAATCGTTAATCGGATTGATGTCCAAAAAGCTACTTTTTGCAAACAGTCGAATTAGGACTCGAGACCACTTCCATTGAGTTCAAAATGCCGTTTGCGACCTTTTTAAGTATAAACTTCGATATGTTTCGAGTTAGTAGAATTTTGCTACTCTTTCACTTTGGGTTTGGGTTTGTGTTTCAGCCCATCAACCTTCTAATATCCAAACTGAACCACTCTCCCTTCATTCACTTTCTTTTCCTAATACTTTCAGCTCTAAAGGGAATAATGGGGGAAAAGATTGGAAATTAGAATTCCCAAGCCCTAGTTTCCATTTGCAAATCAAGTTCGAGCTCCAAATTCAAAGAGAAGCTATTGGTAAGCATCCTCTTCTTCTTCTCCAACTCTTTCTCCTTTCAATCTCAGAAATTCCTAAACCTAACTTTAGGAAATAATTCTCTTTTAAGCTTAGATTCAAGCTTGTTGAGTTGGAATTGAAGAGTGATTGTCCTTGCCTTGCTCTATAGCTTCCTCTTCATTGTTTTTGTGTAAAAGGTGAGATTTTTATCTCACATCTATGTCTATAACTATCTTTGGTTGTTAGGTATGAATTCCTAAAACTTATTCATGTGCATTTGCTTTTGATTTGGATTGGTTTTGTGAATATTTCAATTTTGGTGTTTTGAACCCAAATCTTTAAAAATCATAGCTTTGGTGTTGATCATGCTTTTGGTGGTGTATCGTCGAGCTTGTAAGGCTGGGTTGTCGCTTGGCATAAATCCCTAGTCTCCGTCGCTCGTCCGATCGCTTCCGGTTTGGTTTTTCGCCCATTTTGGGCAAGGCTGATTTTTGCCTAGCAGGCAATTTCAGACGTCTGAAACTAATTTCAGACGTCTGGTTTCAAATTCAGGCGTCTGGATTGGAAGTCCAAACGTCTGGAATTAGTCCCTGGAAAACGTAAAAAGGCAGAGGAAAAATCCAGACGTCTGGAAATCCAACCAAACGTCTGGCAGACATCTGGTTGAAATTTCAGACGTCTGAAATGTGCAATTTTGCCTATTTTGGGCCAGAACTTAGGGCCAGACGTCTGGATCAATCCCCCAAACGTCTGGAACTGTTCTCATAGCCTATTTTGGGCTGTTTTGAGTTGAATTTCCATTGTTTATCGATTTTTGTTGATCCGACTTATTGTCATCAATTATTATCGACTTTGATGACCTTTTCTTCCGGATTTTTGGAACGTCCATTTTGATGGATTTGGTATCGATTTCTTTGGATTTTATTCACGTCTTCGAATGTGAATTTTTATGATTGATTGTTTCTACAATCATTTCTATGATTTGTCACTTCTAAATACAAAGGTTTCTATACTAGTAGTAAATATTCAAACTCTTTTACAAAGATGATTTCAACTCTATTTTTAATACAAAGCTCCTTTATAAAACCGTTTTCTAATCTATTAGTATATACAAGCCTTTACCTCATTTGTATGAGAATATATAATTAAACGGCTTAGCAAAACAAGTGGTATGAAACGCTTGCGTTTACTTCGTCGGTTAATTTTTGGACTTGTTCGATTGAATCTCCTGTGACAATTTTCTAGTGGAGATCTACAATTTGTTCGTAAATATTTAAGTTAAGCAAGTGGTTATGGGACATGAAGCTAAACTCATATATTTACTAGCTTAATGTAATTGACACTTCTTGATGATCGATGATGATCATTTTATGGTTTAGACTAGCAATGTGCGATGTCTCTTTGTCCACGTGGAGGACTGTTCTTCGTTTTATTGAGCTTCGTCTCACTTCTCGCATGGGTCGTACCTATTTAGGTGCGTCGATGTTTATTTCTCGCATGGGTCGTACCTATTTAGGTGCGTCGATGTTTATTTACTTCGTGGAGCAATCGGCTCAATAAGTCGGGGCATGGGGCGTATCTATTTAGGTGCGTCGATGTTCGTCTATGCATGGGTCGTATCTTTCTAGGTGCGTCTTTGTTCGACTTTGCATGGGGTGTATCTTTCTAGGTGCATCGATGTTAGACATTACATGGGGCGTATCTTTCTAGGTGCGTCGATGTTTATTTATGCATGGGGCGTATCTTTCTAGGTGCGTCGATGCTAGAGCATGGGGCGTATCTTTCTAGGTGCGTCGATGTTCGACTTTGCATGGGATGCATCTTTCTAGGTGTATCGATGCTAGACTTTACATTGGGTGTATCTTTCTAGGTGCGTCGATGTTTAGTTTATGGGATTGGCCATCCTCTTTCTTGTGTTTTCTGGATTTCTTGTTTATGATTTCTAGAATTTGTGTGTCGTTAACTTTTGTGATTTCTGGATATTGATTTCTGGAATTTATGTTTCACCAGCATTTACAATGGGCATTAATATGTATGTCATTATTTGTGGCTTGGTGAATTAAATTAAGAATATGACGTTCTTTTCTGTGTTTTGAGACTCTTGAGATATTGTATGACTTTTGTGGGTTTTCTAATGTATACTTATCATAGTATGACATCCTTTTGTTATCATACGTTTTATTATCATATCTCATATTCTATCTCATTTTATCTGATAATTTTAGCTAGACTGATCCGTTTATTATTTTCTTCTTAAATAATACTCGGGTCAGACTGAGATTTTACAGGTGCTTCCTCATGACTTCCTATCTGGAACCATCATCTGACTTTTGGCTAACTACTCTAGTTTAGTAGTTTTTGTTGTATACATTTGAGATTAGACTCCTTGATGTATACATATTCTATTGTCTTGCACTTGTATCTATTCTTTTGTGTTATGGTGGATCTTATTTGACCACTACTCTGATGTACACTTTCATGTGTTATATTCATATCTATTTCCGCCTTTGTGATATGAATTGTCTGTGACTGATTCGTGTTATGTTTATTTCTCTATTTGTTTCCGAAGTCCATATAGCCACTGTGTAGTAGCTTTGAGTTTGTATCGGTATGTCGGATTTCCTCTTGAGATGAAAAGTTATATTTTTATCTGGCATATCGGTACTCGCACAAAGCAATTATACAGATGGTCGCTCCTCAACAGCCTTATTCTCCGTGCTAGTTGACGGCATTACCTCGTAGTGTCCTTGGCTAGCGTGGGTATAGAGGTGGGGCGTCACAGCTATATATAGACAATATTCCCCAAAATGAATCATCCTAAACATACCATAGAAATTCCCAAAATATGATCTACACTAAACATTCTTACTCGTCGGACTCCTCGTCCATTGGTCCTCCCAAATTCACCACATCTGGCATAACCTCTTCTCCTTCTTCCTCTTCAGGATCCTCATCCTCCACCTCATCCTCCTGTATGATGTCCCAACCTGGTGGCTGCCAAGGCTGTCCTATTGGAACCCATGGAATATGACTCATCTTTATTGGAACATACTCATCTATCTCCTCCAAATCAAGATCCTCGATCGGCTTTGCGATTGGAGATCCTATCTCTGGAATAGGAGTTCCAATCTCCCATATAGTACCCTCGTCACTATCTAGTGGGCTATCGTAAAATCAAGTGTTGTACATCCCTGAGTCCTCTCCTGAAGGCTCCTCCTCCATGAGCTCATCTCCTACTGGCTCCTCTATGATGGGCTCCTCCTCTGTAGGCTCGTCCTCCTGATCCTCCTCACTCAAAGGATCTGCAATCCAAAGATCCAAAATGTCTGCCTCTGCTCTTATATTTGCTTCTGCCTCAACCTCCTCTACTATAGGAACCATAATCATATCCTTGTCATCTGAATAACTATCGGATCTTCAGCCAATCCCATCACAACTCCAAACGGCTCCCCTATTTGGGCGTCCTCCTCCTCGTCACTAGTAATAGGAGCATTTAATACCTCTAAATCCCCATACTTCGCTAATGCTCTCCTTAGTCTTTCCCTTAACTCTAAACGCTCTACTTTAGTTAACTGATAAAAAAAATTAGAATTAGTTACTAGCCCTTTTCAAATTCTTACACTTAATAATTCATGAAGTCTTATCTTACTTAACACCCCTTTTTATCTTTCTTATTTACCTAAGGTCTTAATTATTATGTGATTTAAGCTTATTCTATTTGTCTTACTCATATATTGATAAGAAAATTCTTACTAAATGTGCATCTTTACCTCATGATTTCAAATCCATGTTACCTACTTTAATTTAGGAATTTTATCTAACTGAACTGTTTTTAAATTATCTTTCCCAAACCTTTATGTTTTATCCATGTTAAATTTTCCAAATGCAATATATTTTTCCTTGGAAAATGTTAAATTTTAAAAGAATTTAATTGAAATCATTTTCTCCTAGATTCATATGAAATTAGTACTTTCAAAATTTATATAAAATATCTTCCATATTTATCTTTTACAAAACCATTTTATTTGTAAAACATGCTCATAATTTGTTTATCTTAAATAAATTTCTTAATCTTAAGCCTATATTATTACCAAACACCTTATAGTCAAATCGTGAGACTTAATTCACAGAGTGTTCGTATTTAAACCTTTATATCAAACAACCAATCAATTGTGATAATAACTGAATATTATCATCTCTTAAAAACCAAATATAACTATATTATTTTGAAAATATCTTTTATATCCAAAATATATCCTCGGTAAATTATTTCATTTACCAAAAAAAATTCTTTTCCCAAACAAATATTATTCTTTATAACATTAACAAATACACACTCATATATATAATACTTTCAACTAAGTCTAGGGTATTACTTACCATATCTCTAATGAGTTACTCATCCTAGGGTATTACTAAGCCTATCTCTGGTGAGTCTTTTAACCTTATCAAGCTAAGGTGTTTGCTCAACCTAAGCTTTGATACCAAATGTAAAGGCCCAAATTTCCGTATAATTTGAGTCAAAAATAAACCACGCATGTCCAACCCAAATTGAGCGAAAAGATGGATCTTTATAGGTAAGAAAGAAAAATAGACAGAACATAATCTTACTCGAATGGAATAACATATATTGCTGAACAATAATCTTTACAACGGAAAATTTTAAAAACACATACATCAAAGTCTAACTTAAATTCAGCTTGGACATTTATAATACCTGTCTTTACAATTTGCTAAAAAACAACAAACAAGTGCAGCGGAAATAGAATACGTTCATATGTGATGAAGATTTCCAACTCTCCTCTTGAAACTCCCAGCGTCTTCAGTTCATCCTGAAACTACTCGGATCTGACCCGAGTATAAAAATATCTGGATCAGTCTGGCAAACCAGTGTGAGAAACTCAATTCATACATGATAGTGTCATAGATCAGAGATTGGCGACAAAAACCTTTTGAAAAGAAAGAGTATCTCATAAGACCACGTTGCACATAAACATGGATGGGTTTTTGCCTTATGATAACTAAAACATTTTTATCTAAACATTTGATACTATTTTCAATGGCATCTTTGAAAACATTTGCGAGTAAACTTATTAATCTTAGCTAAAATTGTTATATCGATTAAATTCCAGCATACAAGCCAAAAAGTGGGTTCTATAAACAAAATGGCAAGCACTTATTGGAGAATGGATTTCCATACAAATGACCAGGTGAAGGGACAACCTTCCAGCAGTGCATCTCTAGAGGAATGTACCGAGGCTACAAAACATCTGCACCTCTACCAACACAAAACCAGTCCACCTCTTCCTAGATTGTACTGAATATGTCATCACCTCGGTCGTTACCGACCTATCCGAGTGCTCGTTTACCATACACCACATTAATTTAAACCCGAACATCATAGCAGTTAGAAATATATCTAGAAGAGGATGATCATACCCTAATGGTTGTGAACCACATAGGCTTGCTGCATCTACCCTTTTTTGATCATTTCCGGGTGTGAGGGTTGAGGTAACGATTACCTTTAATATAGCACATCATCTTTCTTCTTTGAATGTCACATTGCCATTTCATAATCACAGAACTAATTTCTACAAACGTATAACCCTTGAGCTCGTACGTCTCAGGAAAGGGTGTTAAGCTAAGAGAAGTTGCCTTCTCTGCCACAAAGCAGATAATACGTTTATAGAGAACAATTAATGTGATTTTAAAATGCAATGTCAAACATTCGTCCATACAACTTGTCTAGGAACATGAAAACGAAGGTACTTCTACCACCGCATCCTATTTTGGGAATCACCCTAGGATCAGTTGCGATTAGTCCTTGTAATTCAAAGATTTTCATAATGGAGCACTACTTCCGATATATATGGTATGGTAAATTTCCTGGAGAGTCTAATGGCAAGTAGCCCTACATCATGAATATCCTCGTCTTTAATGATCCTATCTTCAATATGTTTTACTTCGAAACGTAAATTGGTTCGAAGTGGTTTTCAGATGGGAATTACGCAGATTCGACCTTGGTCACTTCAAAATCCATTCGTCTATAAAAATGTGAATATGTGTATATAAGATTTGTTAAGCCTCTTTTATTTTAACTTTTTACCGATAAATCAAAATCCTTTTAGCTTTGGAAATCTTTATGTCATTTACATTCTAATCAAATAAAATTCCTTTTTTTTTCAAACACATGTTTTAACTAGGTCAAAAACAATGTTATTTAAGCCATTGTTTACTGTAAACCCGGAACCAGTTATATTGAGTAAAAGATTAGATAAATTTACCCAGACTAATTTTCGTATCCAACTTGTACTATTTGTGGAATAACGGTAGAAAATCACCTCTTAAATTTACGTGGATAGTACAAACTTCCCTCTTCATATCTTAGTAAGGAGTTTGACTGGGCATTCTTTATATTACTGAAAGCCCTGTTTAGTTCCTTTTATTTTGGAAAAACTTAAATATGATCTTTTCAATTAAAAGCTTCCGGGCTTTCCCTTCGATCTGTTCCACTCCTCTACTAGAAAGAGAAACAAAGGCAGGTAATTTCAGGACACTGGTTGCTCCATTCCTAACTTTAGTTACACACCTTATTTTATCTTTCCAGATCTCTGAGATGGGACAAATGTACTAGTTGTTTCTACATACTTGATTTATTATACATTCCATACTTTTAAGGAAATAATCCAATTACTGTTTAAGTGTCATAAATAATTTCTCTTAACCACTCATTTAAACTCTTACTAAAACTTCCAAATCATCTTTAAATACTAAAATATTTGGGTAAAGACATTTATAAAAGATTTAGGAAAGAAACGCTAAGTTTAAATAAAGTTATTAAAACTGTTGCAAAAAAAGTGCTACAAAAAGTGCTTTTACAAGCTTATTTGATTAAAACAACTTTTCTATCATTTGGAAATCCATATTTATAACTCAAATCTCTTCTAAAACATTTTAACATATTTATAAACATTTAAAAATACTCATTTTAAAGAATTTTATACTTTGGTCACTTAACTACAAAAGCGTGATTTTCCTAAAAACATGATTTGGACATATTTTAAAATCTACCATATGAAATCTTTATTTTTCTTTTCCAATTGAAAACTAAAGTTACAAGGATATGGAAAATTCTTATTTTAAAGATTTTCGAGCTATATCCCACTTTGTATACTAGTTTGAATTTTTTGAGTCGAAATCGCGAAATACCATTGCGCGACGCGCCATATTTTGACTTGTTTTTCAATATTTGTAGTAACACTTCCGAATAAGATTTTATTTGCTTATAAACTATTTAAATCAATAATTTATCATTTTGATTATTTAACATCTAATTTTCACTTGTTTCAAAATATCTCATATTTGGAGTAAGAATGTTTTTGGAAGTATTAAAATTAAAAAAGAAAATATTCTTTCTGAAATGCTTAAAGTAAACAAGATAGAAGAAACTAGACAACTAAATCTAGGTGAGTGTATCGTTCTCGCTAATTTAAAAGAAGAGCTTAGTTCTATTTTAGAAAAAGAAGAAGTTATGTGTAAACAGAGATCAAGAATTCAATGGATTAATGAAGGTGATAATAATACAATTTTTTTTCATAATATGGAAAATGGTAGACAGCGTAGTAACATGATAAACTCTATTTTTGTGAATAATGTAGAATTGGTTAATCAAAGGGATCTTAATATGGCTTTTACTGATTATTATAGATATATATTTGGTACTAAAAATAAACATAGAATTACGTTAGATGGAATGATATTTATCCTATTGATTCTAGAATTGACCTTTCTGAGTTTGATAATCCTTTTTTTGAAGAGGAAATATTTAAAGCTATTAATGACATGCCCAGTGATAAAGCCCCGGGCCCAGATGGGTTCCCTATTTTATTTTACAAATTATTTTGGGATATTTTAAAATTCGATTTAATTAGCATGTTTAATGAATTTTATAATGGTAAATTACAATTAGGAAGATTTAATTTTGCAAATGTAATTTTATTACATAAAAAAATCAGTGCTAATAATTTAAAAGATTTTAGACCTATTTCTTTAATTAACTGCTCTGTTAAGATTATCTCTAAAGTCTTAGCTAATAGGCTTAGTACAAAAATGAATGATTTAACTGATTGTTCACAAACCGCTTTCATTAAGGGTAGAAATATCACCGATGGAGTGGCTGCTATTCAAGAATACATTAATCATTGCTGTAAAAATAACATTACATGTGCTCTTCTTAAATCAGACTTTGCGAAAGCTTTTGATTTGGTTGATTGGGATTTTCTAGTTGATATGTTATTTGATAGAGGTTTTAGTCATAGATGGATTAACTGGATTATGACTTTGCTTAAAACTGGTAACTCCAGTATAATGATTAGTGGTATTTTAGGTAATAAAATTCAGTCTAAACAAGGTTTAAGGCAAGGTGATCCTTTATTGCCTCTTTTGTTTAACTTAGCTGTAGATGTTTTCGCTAAGATAATTAAAAAAGCGGATATAATGGATCTTTGGGGAGTGTTGGTAGTGAAATCTCGCATAATGGTCTATCTGGCTTTCAATTTGCAGATGATACCTTACTATTTACCTCTCATTTGCCTAACCATGTCATTACCCTTAAATTTATTTTATATAGTTTTGAACTTCTTTCAGGTTTAAAAATAAATTTTGATAAAAGTTCGGTTTTAGTTTTAAATGATTTTGAAAAGGTTGAAGATTTAGTTGCTAATATGCTTAATTGTAAAACTATGAATTTTCCTTTTGATTATCTGATTAGGCCAACTAAACTTAAGCATGATGACTGACTTATTATTATAGATAAAATTAAAAATAGGATTTTTAATTGAAATTTGAGATTTTTATCCAGAGCTGGTACATTAGTTCTCATAAATTCGGTTTTATCCGCTCTTCCAGTCTATTGGATGTCTATAAATCTTTTTCCAGATTGGGTGATTGACAAAATTGATAAAATAAGAAGGTGCTTCTTATGGAGTGGGGACAACTCTAATAGTAGTATTAAATGTTTAATAAATTGGTAAACAGTTTGTAAATCCAAAAAGGAAGGTGGTTTAGGAGTCATTAATTTGCGTAACATGAATTTGTCTTTGTTAGGGAAATGGTTATTGAAATTTAAGGATATTAATGATAACTCTGTTTAGCAAGAAATCATTTGTAAATATTACTATAATGATAGTAATAGCTTATAGCAAATTACACCTTCTTTTATTAACAAGTTGTCTAATTTTTAGAAATCAATTTTAAAATGTCAAGAGATTTTTAACCTTACTACTAATTCGATTGTTCATTCAGGAAATAATACTTCTTTTAGGCATGATCGTTGGATTTCTATCATTCCTCTTAAGATAGAATTTAAGGAGCTTTACGATATTTGTAACTTTATGAACGCTATGATTTTAGATATTTTTTCTTCGGATAATGATCCTCCTGGGAATTTTAGTTTTAATAAAATTTTAGAAGGTACAACTCTTAGGCAACTTTCTTTTCTTTATACTAGATTGAATTTATATAATATTAATAATGATAATGATAATATTATTTGAAAGTGGGATAAGAGTAAGAAATTTACTTCTAATTCTTTTTATAAATTTCTTAATTTCTCAGGCGTAACTAATATTTCTTTTAAACTTATTTGGAAAACAAATGCTCCTTCTAATCTAAAATGCATATGTGGTTAATCATGCATGGAAAATTAAATACTATTGAATTGTTAAAGAAAATTAATATGCAAATTGATAATAAATATTTCATTTGTAATTTGGATTTTGAAGACATTATGTATGTATATTATGATTCCATAGACACATATTATATTCTAAATAATACTCTCAAAATCTTTAACTTTATTCTTACAACTAAAATTACCGATTGTGATTTTTATTGGAATAATTTTGGATTTAAGTTTAAAATGGACAATAGATTTTTTACTTGATACTTTATTCTTTATAATTTGTTGGTATATTTGGTTTGAGAGAAATCAGAGAATTTTTAATAATAATAATAGTCATTTTAATAAATTGTTTTTTATAATATCTTCATTTTGTTTTAATTGGATCTCAAATCTTAAATATAAATTAGCTAATAATAATCGTTTTAAAGAATATCTTAATAAGGTTAGTAATAATATTAAGTTATTTAAACATAAAAACAATATTTTTGACATTAATAATTGTAGCATTAACATTTTTTCAAACTTAAATGATGATTTCACTGATTATCATAATATCCTTTTGATCAAAGGACATAAGGATAAGTTTTAATTTGTTTTAGTTTTTTTAGTTTTAGTTTGTTTTTGTTTTTATATTTTTTACTTCTTTTGATCATGGATTCCTTTTTAGTCCGTTTCTAATTTTTATTGTTTTTCTGTCCTATTATCTTAGCTTTCGTATCTTTACTTTTATTTTATTAATACATATATATGTATATAAATTTCATTTTATACATATATGTGTTTTATTCTTATAATTTTCTTAAGTTTCTTTTATAGATACATGTTTTGGCCAGAAATAGGGTTAGATTCTTTTTGCAGGTTCACAGGATTGCTGGTGGCAGTATTGCTGTTTGCAGTGAGGAGTTCTTCTCAGTTCTTCTGCATCTTCAGTGTGGCATTCTAATTTCTAGATGATTCACTTTTACAGCGAGGCGCTCTCTTCAGTTCTTCTGAGTCTACAGAGTGGTGTTTTTCATCATTCGCATATGTAGTGAGGCATTTTTTTTGGATTTTCTGGTATCATTGGAGCTGAGTTACTTCATAGATTTTTTTAGGTACTTCTAATACCTTACTACCGGGCGGTGGCCTTGCCGGAGCTCGATATTGGGGTGTATTGGGCGGTGGTCTTGCCGGAGCTCATTCTAGGGGTACTTGGGTTCTTTTCTTTGTTTGTTGTACTATGATTAGCTACCTACCAGGCATGTTGGCAGCATCTTATTTTCAGCGATATATATATTTACATGTGTGCTCTCCTCTATTCTAGAGGATCACATATTTCTCTCAAAAAAATATTATTATAATATTAAAATTGTCGTCTTTTAAACTTTTTAAACCATATACTATTTACTTTTGAAACTTTAAACCTTCAAAATTCATCATCTTTAAAATTTCAAATAGTAACTTCCATTTCAACTATTTATTTTTAACTTTTGGTTTTCCAAATCAACTTTAATCTTTTTTCAAAATGAATTTATTTCCCATAATTGATTTTGAAAAGAGGCTTACTATTCCAAATATACCATATATAATTCCTAACGATTGGTCTTATTTAACAAAGGGAATGATTAATCATTTCAAAATAAGTAAACATACCAGTTTAGCTAAAATGCCAATAAATTATAATCAACAATTCATCCATTCAACCAAACTCATCCATATAACATCCAAACATTCATATCAACAACTAAATACTGTTAATTATCATAACATCGTAAGGGTATAAACCTAATCATCATAGCATAACAATAAATATGATTTTAAAAGAGATAAAAGTTCACTCACTTTTATTTTCCTTTGCAATTCTTTTTCTACAACTTGCGTGCTTCTTTTTTCTTTTTCTTTTGTAAAATCAACACGACTTATCATGAACTATTTTTTTAAAGTAGTGAAGCGGACGGACTACGGTTTGATAGATGGTGGGTATGGCTTATATAAGGAGGTTATGGCTTTGCAAATGGAGGGTATGGGTGTGTGTGTGGGGTGTGGGCTCGGCTCTGGGTACAAGGTGTATTTGGGCTCAGGTGTGGAGTTTAGGAGGTGGGTGTGTGGGTTTGGCATGTGTATGAGGGGGTAGGGCTCGGATGTGGCTGTTTGAAGGTGTGTGCCTGAGCTAGGGTTGAGGTACGAGTCTTGGAGAGGTGTGGGGGGTTCGACCATGGGCTTTAGGTGGGGGTGTGCGTGTGGGAGGCTCGAGTATGGGTGTTTAAGAGGGGTGCATGGGTTTTGGAGGAAGGTGAGTATGGGCTCTGGTGGTGGTTAGGTGGGTTTGGCCGTGGGTTAAGGTGGAGGGTACGGGCCTTGAAGAGGGGGTATGGGGTGTAGGAGCCTAGGCGAAGGTTTTTAGGAAGTAGAGAGGTTGGATGCCATGGAAGAGAGGTAGAAAACGAAGAAGAATTTGGTGTGAGAAAATGAAGTGATGGCGGTCCTATTTATACATGAAGCTTCACATGCCAAATGACCTTTCTACCCTTACTAACTTTTGACTTTTCAACCCTCCCTTTACCATTTTTTAAATCCATGATTTAACTTCTAAGTACAGACATTAAATGAAGAGGAGATGGTTGGATTTGAGGTGGTACTAAAAAGAAATGATTATGCTACTTTCCATTGATTAACAAAATGGAGTGTTCCTTTTCCATGCTTTGATTAGACTTTTTTGTAATAAAGCATTAATGTGGAAAGGATGCATGAGTGCTTTTGGTAATGATTTGGTTTAGTAAAGGAGTTATTAATATAAACATGTCAAATCAAAATCTTTTATATTTTATTTTATAAACTTTCCAAAAGTAAAATTTTGTCTTATATGCTAAATGCTAACATGTTTAAAAGTTTGTAAATGTGTTAATGTGTAGTTACATAGGTTTAAAAAGAAACCATGTTGTGATAATCTTTAAACAATTTTTATTCAAAAATCAGTCTTAAATCCAAAATTATATTTCCGGTCATATTTATAGTTTTTATTTAAACTATCTATCCATGTAATCAAAATTTGAAATAAGTTTTTTTTATCACCTTTAAAAAATCAAAACAAGTTTATTTTAGTTATAAAACCATATTAAAATCTAATTGTAAAAATACGACGTTGATTTGTCAAAGTGCGACAAAATTTGTCAATTTTTATAAAACAAGTACATATGTTTCTAAAATCATTGTAAATCAAATTACTATCATTATATAATAATTTTAAAAAGAATTATTTCTCATTAAAAAAAATTGAACGTATATCCAATTTTATTGAATATCGACTTTTGTCACTTTTCGATGAAAATCCAAATTTCTCGATTTTGTAATCACATTCTAAAAGTAAGTTTATCGTTCTTATTTATAAGATATGATTAATAAGTTTGAAAATTCTATATCCTAATATTTAAAATAAATTAAATATTCCAATTTTAAAGTGGTAAAATTACGGGTCATTACAAAATTCATTGATTTCCTATCCGGTTTGAATATCTTATTGGTATGATTTGATTAGATTCAGATTTTGATTTTAGTCAACAACTCGACAAGTTAAGTAAGAAAGCAAGGTCGAGGTCAAATGATCTAAAGCTTGATTCAAGAAAGATAGGAGAAAGAAAAAAAATACTACTTTTGAGTACTTCAAAAGATTGCAACCTTAATTTATTTGTGGTGCAGGGTGTGTGTGGGGATGTGTGTGTTTTTTTGGAGGGAGGGGGGGGGTGTTGAGGGGATCTCATTTAGTATATGCTTATTTCTTTGGCACTCAACAAAAAATCCAAGTTTTAACATATACATGCATGCATATACATATGTACATATAAACACACACACACACACACACATAATCTAGGTCCATAATATAAACAAATTTAGATCCTGTTGTGGGTATTTTCGCCCATAGCACGTCGCATGTGGAAAACTTCAAGGGACCCTTAGGACCAAAAAGCTCATGATAGGCTTGCTATTGCATGATTGAATGGATGGAACGAAGAAGTAAGAGGGTTGGAAGCTAGCTCGAGGAAAACTAGAAGAAAATGTGAAGAATTGTTAAGTGTAGAATTCTATCAAGTATAAACGATCCAACATCGAACAGAATCATACCGAACCGTAAAAATAGTTTGGTAGTAGAAGCAAGAGCAAGAATTCCTATGAAACATACTTACACTAAAGAAAAAAGTATTTTGGTACAATGCCAAATAGAAATATGCCAAACTACAAAATTGATTTGGTAGTGAGAAAATGTCAAACAAGAAAAATTATCAAGTAGTTGTCGTACCAAAAGGATGAAAGCCAAGCAAACAATATGGTTCTGTAGTTTGCTTACCAAACTGTTTGCCATAGAACCAAATATTATCAATCAGATTAGGTCATATATGGACAATGCCTACTATGTTGGGAATACCGACCAGATTTTCTCATAACCTCAAACACATAAATATGTCAAGGATGGACAGTAATTTCGGGCAAAATATAGAGCTCAAAAAGCAATCAAATAGAGTTAGCTAAAAAGAATTTCTAGAGCATTAATTTTCATTTCTTTGATTACTACATTATTGTATTTTCTATTTAGCCTTTGCAGTCAAGATCAGTAAGGAAATGAATAATGAATCATAGTGGATGTAGGCAATTATCGGTCCGTCCACTTAAAATATATTGTGTTTTTACGTTTGTACATTTTTCTTCTTTATCATGTCTCTCTTAACAAATAATTAGTTTATATAATTTGTAGCTATAGAATACATCCAATATCCGTAGTTCTTCATTATCTCTTGGAGGTGTTTAATTTTCCATGCAAACATTTTTTGGTGCGTTCATTGAGAGCTTTCATACATGCCTCCTAAATCTAAATTCAAAGCTAGTGCTACCAGCAAGGGGGTCTAAAACACAAGTGCACCTAACCCACTAGCAACTAGCCATGGTGAACAGCTCCTTCATTTTCCAAAATGGTCACTAGAGAAGACTTGGATATGTGATGGCCAACTAAACGACTGATTGACTGCCCAATGATAGACAATAGTGGACCAACTTCTACACACATAGGATAGCAGAAAACGTCAATGTGACAACAAGCCCACACCTTTGGTACAAAAATAGACATTTGATACCAAAAAAAAAGTGTTGTTTAGATACTCGAGCAATGTAGTGAGACAGTCAAGGGTGAAGTAACAGTAATCCAAAATAGCATCCGTCGTGTATCTCACGAGGCATAGATAAAATATAATAACCAAAATAGGTATAAAACATACAAGATAATGATATAATTAAATGATCAAAATAATTTAGAGTGCATCAGTTCATCATGTGTAGTGGTACAAAACAAGTGGAAATAGATTTATACATTTGAACAATAAACTCTAAATAGAAAGTTGTCTTTAATAATAAATGAGTACTGATATAGCTCTAAAGTACTACAATGGAATATAGTGATGGCTCCAAAAATAAATATATGAAAGAGTAAGCCTCCTACTCGTTCTTTGCATAGTTTTATGTGCCATCTCATACATGTCGTCGCAATCTACTCATTATAAAGTACTTCAGATAGTAAGAAGTAATGTAAATAATATCAGCTTAGGCAAAAGTCAGGTATAAGCGATCTATAATATCAAAATGGATACAAAAACTGTAACATCGTAAATATGAACAAATGATATGTATAAACATACCTTACTTATCTCAGCACCAAAAAATTAGCATATAACATGGATGTATGCTAATCTACTATCATCATCATATGGGTGTTTTACTACTAAAAGACAGTATGGGGTGCCTAGGTATACTACTCAATATTACGTACACCATTTTACATACATATCAAACATAACAAATATAACAATCATTAAATAGTTTCACATCTCTCAACTTAAATGTCGTTAGATATAAGATAACTCATATGATTGCCTTATATTGATCAATGACCACTCAACATCGTGGTCACATCGATGCTTAAATCTATGCCACTCTATAGGGCCAAGAAACTAGACCACCTAGTAAAGGTCTAGGGTTAAAAAGATCACCTCGTACGAATCTGCGATGATCATCCTCACTAACCCTTCCTTCCTTGAACATACATCAAGACCTCTGGTTTATACAACCCCTTGTCAGATGTTCTTATAGTAGAAATTCTCGTATGTTCTACCCTACAAGTTCACCCTTTATCAAACTTGCCTACTTGGACAATCCCCCAGATGCTACGAACATTTTTTTGCTTGAAGTTCTCGATCTAAATCACTCATGTCATTGAGTATCATCAAAGTTCTTAACTTCTTTGGTCGCTTTAGAAATTTTTTGATATTTCCCCATGTCAATCCCAAAGTATCCCTGATGTAATGACCACCATACACCTGTGATACATAATATACCTATAATGCACCCTGGAATAGTATCTTGCAAATGTAGAGTGACAGTCAAGGGTAAAATAACCAATAAAGAATAGAACCTATTGTATACCCCACATTGTAGAGGATAAAATATAATAACAATATAAATATAGAACAAGCAAGATAGATATGTATAACCAAGATAAACAAAATAAAACATCAAAGTGGATAAGTTCTTAGCAGTTATAAAAAGAAAATGGAATATAGTTATACATCGAACATAAACTCAAAGAAAATCTATCTTTAATAATAGTTATAAGCACTAATACACACTCCATAGTACTGCACAGCGTAATACTAATAATGTAACGACCCCGAATTTTACTCCTTTGATTTGAGGATATTTAATTAATTTAAATATTCAAATAATATATTTTATAATTCAAAATAAAACTTTTTTAAATAATAAATAATAACGCTGAAATAGTTTTTGAAATTTTTTACATAAATATTTAGTTCGAAGAAAAATTGAAAATGTGACTGGAATTCATTTTCCAAATTTTCGACATTTCGTCGGCTAAAAGTTATCAGAATATTGGGAACTCTAGTATAAATACATATATATACATTTGTAAATAGGTTACCATGTATTAGTAATATATATGTATATATGTGTGTTTACCCAATGTTAAATAAGTTAAAAATTTCAAATAAAAAGAAATGAAAAAAGTAAACATCATGTCACATGAAACATGTGTAAACATAAGTACAAATGCATTAATTTCATGTTGGAACATTATAAAGGAGGGTGGAAACAAGGTATTTTCAAAGTTACGAAGGGGGGACAAGTTTGGTGACGTGATAAAAGGAGGTGGAGGGTAAAGGACCAAGGGTGATTAGTTAATTTGCTAAATACAGTTTATATAATGACAATTTTCTTTTTGTCCTTTCTCATTTGATCATTTCATTACTTCTTTTACTTCATCCTCTTCTTCAAACTTTGCAAAAAGTTTTCATGGCTTCCAAAGGAATTTCAAATATTTAAGAATATTATTTTCAACCACTTTTATTTTTTAAAATCTTGTTTAAATCCCCTTCCTTCACTCCTACAACTCTACCTCTCTAAAATAAGGTCTCACCTTCCCTTTTCTATAATGGCGAACCCTTAGGGCCCAAGGTCAAGCCTTGTTTCAGCATGACTAAAACTATTGTGGCCCCTAACGCCACCAAAATCTCATTTTTCCATAAGCAAAGCTAAGCTCTTAGTCTTTTGCAAAATTAGTAGAAGTTAGAGTAATTTGATTAGCTTTTGGTGAGTTAAAGCTCACCTTTTATTTAAAGTTTTGAACTTATTTATAATGCTATCTTGGTGTTAAATATGTTGGATGTTTGTTTGAAATCAATGTGGTTGTGTTCGCTTATGTATGTGTATATGGATGAGATGACATATAATTTGAAAATGAAGTTGAAAGTGAAGTACGAATTTCAAGTTAGAATCTTTCTTGTTATGGCATGTTTATATGTTGATACTTTTGCTTATGATGTTGTATACTAAAGAAACAGTACTTGATCTTATTATGTTGCGACATAGAAAAACGCTTGTTTTTATCTGATTTACTTAAATGTTCACTAAAAGGGTTGATAAAGGTTTTAAAACTTTGCCTTTAGATTCATACTTTTCTAAAATTAGTAAGTGGGTTAAAATAGGTCAACTCATAAAGTAAAGGTTTTGAAAGTATTTTGGAAAATAAAACAAGTTTTGAAATTTCGGGTCCTATAGCGATAGTCACTATAAATGCAGTTCGTGAACATGAACTCCTTTTGAATTGAAAATGTTTCAACTTAAGTACCTTTTTGAAAAGTGTTTTCAAAACTTATATAAAGTTTTTAAAAATAATAATTAATTATTAAACTATTTAGCTAATTATTTTATCAATTAATTTAGTAAGGTAATTTGCATTTAATCATTTGTTAATAAAGATAATTAGAACTTAAGTGTAATCAAGTAAGTTAATTATAATTAGTTAAATAACTAAAAGGTAAATTATTATTTAATTAATTATTTAAGGACTAAATATTATTTTAATTAATTATTAAAGATTGAATATTAATTATTATTATTATAAAAGGGTTTACTTATTAATTGCCATGCCACCATTTAACCAGGTAATATATCATAAAAGTTGGCTAAATGGCTTCTATGATCATCAAGGCAGGAAGCACGGAGAGACGGCTATCAGGCTCGAAAATCGATGATATTGGAACTACGGACAATAGTTGGCAGATTAGAACCTGGTTCCAATCAAGGTGCAATCAATATGAAGTGACAAGGAAGGCCCCGTGAGGCCACATTTCAAATTCAAGTCAATTGGAGTTCGTATGCTCGAATTATGGACAAAGGAAAAATTTATATGGATCAATCGGGAACGATCCATAAAACAACATAAATCAACGATGATCAATCAATATCTCAAAATCTACAAAGCCAATGCACTTGAAACATTCAGAGCATCGATATATTGAAGAGTGGAGCCCACAAAAATAATCGCATGACAAAACTCCCAAATCTTGGGAAAAAAGGCCGATCGTTATTGGAACGATTCTATAAATCAGCCAGGATGATCCATTGTTTCACGGAAAACATGATATCTCACAAACAGTATGTCAGAATTACATGATATTTAGAGACTAAGTAGTTTACATCATGGAGCACCCTTTTGATTGATTCCAACTCAAAAGGATGAAATTTTGGAAAAGAGGCCGATCGTTATTGGAATGATCGTAAAAATTAGCATAACGATCCATAGTTTTACGAAAAATGCGATATCTCACAAAGGTATGTTGGAATTGCATGAAATTTTGTAAGCAAGTAACTTACATCATGGAGCACACCCGTGATTGATTGCAGCTCAAAAGGATGAAATCTTGGAAAAGTGGCCGATCATTATTGTAATGATCGTACAAATCAGCATAACGATCCATAGTTTTACAGAAAATGCATCCCACAAACAGTATGTCGGAATTGCACGAAATTTGGAAAACAAGTAGCTTACATCATGGAGCACCTCCATAATCGATCACAGCTCAAAAGGATGAAATATAAGAAAAGAGGCCGATCGTTATTGAAACGATCGTACAAATCAGCATAATAATCCATAGTTTTACGGAAAACGCGATATCTCACAAAGGTACGTCGGATAGCATGAAATTTGGAGAGAAAGTAGCTAACATCATGGGGAACCTACATGATCGATCACAGCTCAAAAGGATGAAGCTTGGAATGGTCTCCTATGATCTAATTTCTAGTCAAAACAACGAAGATCGATCGATATCTCATAAATGGTAAGTCGGAATGGCGGAAAACTTTGGGAGCAAGGACTAGAGGTATGGGGGACCCTAAAAAAACTATCAAAGCCCCATTGGAGTTAGTATGGAATGATCAGCCTAAATTATTTTTTGGTGTTCGATCGATCCCAAATTTTGTGGGTCAGGTCGTATGTTCCTGGAGGTTCTTCTACCAAAATTTAAGCCCATTCGATGCACATCTTCACCTATGAATACAATGGGCTTTGCTCATTGCAAGGAACTTTTCGGCTGGCTCTCCTTCATCACTTCTTATCTCTTCCTGCATTAACTTTCCAAGGCAAAAACAACTGTACTAGTAATCTCACAGTATAAATAAAGGTTATTGGAGTGGACATAGGCCGGAGTTTGTCGAACCACTGTAAAACTCGTGTGTTCGTTTATTTTTTCAGCTATTTATTCTGTGATCTACGTGCTTATCTTTCTATTTGGATATTGTTTTTGGAAATTGGTGCTTTCACATACAACTGGATATTCGTGACCATCTTTAGCGGAAACATTAATTATTGCTAATTAAGTTAAATTTAAGTTAAGATTTAATTAAAACTTAAGTATGATTTAATTATTAAATTAAAGGTTTAATTTATTATTGGAGTTTTAATTAAGGATTATTTAATTAATCACTCGATATTAATCAATATTTAATTATTATTTAAAAGTTTAAATTATTATTTAATAACCTAATAAAGATTAATTATGGTATAATTCCTTTTTTAATTGTTAACTATAATTTAATTATTTATTTAAGGATTATTTAATTATTTATTTGTTAGTTAATTATTGTTTAATTGTTAATTTAAGGTTTAACTATTATAAATAAGAAGTATAAATGTTATGTAATTATTAAATAAAAGTTTTAAAATCTTAAACTACTTTGTTTCCAAAGATCGGTTTGTTCTAAGATAACTTTCTTTTAAAAAAATATTTTAAATCCAAGGGATTTCTTTGTCGACTACCCTTAAGTAACCTCAAATGAATATGAAACCCAATAATATATGTTTAGTAGGATAAATCACCGTCTTGCAAATTAAATTATATTGGACATCTGTTTGGTAGAATAAATCATAGTTCTGCCATAATTCCCCAAGTAGATTATAATGACATCTTTATTCGCAGAAATAAAACACAATTTTGCTATTTAGTTAACTTGGATATTTATCTATATGTTGATTGATTGTTATTGGCTAATTCCCTTTAAATATCTTCTTGTTATGTAAATACTCATGTTATAACTTGGATATGTAAAACTCAACTATATGAACCATTGTGGTCACTAAGCCTCCGTTTGATTTTGTTAAGTCAAATATTTCATTTTATCCTTTTGAAATTGGTTTCAACTTTATTATTATTTTAAATAAAATATTTAAAGAATAAGTAAGCAATTATTTTATTAAGGACGTTTTTAAAATAACTTGTTTATTTAAATGTGTTTTAAATAATTGTTTTGTTTAGCAAAGATACTTTATTAACTAAAGTTTATTAAAAGAAGTTTTGTTCCAAACAAGAGAAGTTTTATATAGGAAATTTTATAAATAATTTTTGTATATTTATAGAAGAGTTTTATAAATGATATTGAATATTTATAAAAGAGTTTTCTAAATGATTTGAATATTTATAAAAGAGGTTATAAATGATTTCGGATATCTATAAAAGAAGTTTATAGATGGTTTGAATATTTATAATGAAGTCTTAAATGATTTTGGATGTCTATAGAGGAGTTTATAAATGAATTTTAATATTTATAAAAGAGTTCTGTAAATAAACTTGGAGATTCATAAGTGTTTTATAAATGGATTTGGAATTTAAGTAAAGGCGATTTTATAAATTAAAGAAACTTATTAAAAGTATTTATTGAAGAAAATGTATAAAATAATTTGAGACTGGATTTCCTTTAACCGCCCTTCTTAATTATTGTAGTGAAAATCCCCTCTTCGCTTACCTTGAACTTTCTTTTTTAAAGCCACATGCCGAAAACTCAATGAAATCATTTTCTGGTATGAGCTTTCCCCTTATTGCTTTCCCTGCTTTCGGACACAGATAGATAGCATACATCTGTTCACGAATCAGGAAAGCAGGTGCTTGCGACCTGGAACTAAGTCCCGTTAACCGCTTCTTGCTAACAAATGTAGTTTACTTGCTTACTTATTAAGGCCTTAGATTACACTCCCGAATGTGCATTTGATAAGCATTCAATACGTGCTCCTCTTTCAACATTAATTACCCATGGCATTCTTCTGTTTCATACTTAATATCGAAGGAATAGTTTAGGGTTATCCTATCTCTTTTTAAAATAACAATTGTTTTTTATCTTTATAATATGATTTTGAAATAAGAATTATTTCACAATATTTTGTGAATATACTTATGCTAGTGAGATAAGTATATGAATTTTTTAATAAATATTTTGAAAAGATATTTAAATAAATGAAAGATTTTTTTAAAGGCTTAGGAGTTTCTATGGATAATTAAATCTTTGAACTTTTGTTGTTTGTTTATTTGATTGTTAAATAATCAACTATCAAATCTTGGATAGTTTTGACTTAGGAAGTATGATTGTATACTCGTGTTCCCTGGTGAGGACTCAAATACTTGTTGCATACTTCTGAAAGAACTAAGAATGAGTCAACCGAAAATTATCAGTCGTTGGTTCGGAGAGACCGGGATCAGATAGGTATAAATTTTCGAAAATCACTGTAACGACCTGAAATTTTCAACCATTCGCATCCATATATGTCGGATTTGAATTGCTCAAAATATCAGATTGTTAATTTAAATTGGAAAAACTCAGCATATATACAGTAAATAAATAATCACAAAATCACAGACACAGAGTAATATAACAATAGTACAGCGGAAACAAAAGAATAGTAGTTCATGAAGCTACTATATATATAACAGAGTTAAACAAGATACAACAGAAGTCTCGAATACAATAGTCAAATACAAGATCAGAATACATCACTGGAATCAACTGAATATCTGAAAGCTGGATAGATTGCTGGATCTCCAAGCGAAGCTCCAACTCCAAAGGTGAGTCTCGAATACTGGTACACTCAGTCTGACCCGAGCGTAAAGCAAAATACAAAACACTCGAGTCAAGATTAACATTCTTATATCATCAAATCCAACTCAAGTGAAATAACAGCTGAAAATACAAGTAACTCAAAGGATGTTTGGCATAACCATCCTCTAAGGATCCGTTAAACTATTTATATATAGTAGTGTACGTTAAGTAGATAATGCCTATCAGTAATATAAAGTATCAAAATAGCGTTAAGGCGTTACCATTATCCCCCTTAACACATTTTATATAAGCGTCATAGTCTATACAGCACTGTAACTCCACTGTAAACTAGTGGGCTATCAGAGAGTACTCAATAGGTATAACACGAAATAAATCGTAGTGGTCGCACGTAGGGATACGAGTATGACAAGGCACATGAGGCAATACCCAAGGTAGTGAAACTACCATTTGCCTGATCCGGATTGGTAAGAACGCATCGCCGCAATGATCGCAACACCGCGAAACAACACTCCCAATTCAAGGGTGCGCACCAATCAAAAACAAGTAATGAGTAGTTTACGAAGAAGTGTGTCCGCTAGAGGTAGCTAACCTCACTGGCCCGGCACGACTCCTGTTTAAGTCATTTCAAATTTGACACAAGTGTCAAGGCTATCCATTATCGTTCTCTTTCTTCAAATCCAGCAACGTCATCATTCCAACCACTTCATTCTGGGTCACACTCCGCGTATAATAGTTATTAAAGTGGTTTTCGGTTTAGACAGAGAGTATGTCCCTAACCGATCCCGGACTCTTCAATAACTACGTAATTATTTCACCGATTGGTCATTTAATAAACATTCAAAATAGTTTATATTTCAAAACCAAAATATCATTACTATTTCAAAACCATATCAATACGATATCACTTCCATTTCAAAACCAAATACGATATCATTTCCATTTCAAATATATCCACCTCAAATATATCCATTTACAAAATCTTAGTACTTCAAAGTTATAACACTTTTTAGATCAAACACTTTGGAAATCATAATTCTTTGGAAATCAAAATTTAGAAATCATAATGCTTTGGAATCATAACACTTCCCACTTAACCGTTTAAATATAAATAATAGTATATATAATAAAATAGTTTATATAAAAATAGTTATAATTTAAAATAGTTTATATTAAAAATAATTTATATTAAAATAGTTTATATGAAATAAATTTATAAAGTAACATATATAAATAGTTTTAAATATAATTTAAAAATACTTTATATAATAAAATAGCTTCCTCAAATTTCACAAATCAATTCCAAATCAACACCAATCCCAAAATTTCAAATTTAGTCAAATCTCAAATCATCAATTTCAATTCAATTCAGTTCTCAATAAATTATTATATCAATTTCAAATACAGATTTGAACCCCAAATAAACCATTTAAATTTCGATATATTCCAAAGCTTTAAATATTTCACAATCTCAAAACTAAATTTGATAATTTCATATATATCTTAATTTAACTTTATTATTATTTAGTTTTGAAATATTCACTTAATAAATCCAATATTATTTAAATAAAACCCCAAATTACAAATAAACTAAATATTTCCTTCAACTTGTTTAAACTTGAAATATTCATTTAATCACCTTAACCAAAATCAAGTTATAAAATTATATCCTTTAAAAATCTCAAACTCAATAAGTTCCAAATCGATTTCTAATTAAATATATTTCTTAATTAAATACAATTTCAAATCTATCTTCTCAACCTTAATTTATTAAATCATTATAAACTCTATATTAAAATATAATTTAAATAAATACTTAACCATATTATATTTTAATAAAATCAAACTTTATTATTAAGCTTATTTTATATTAAAACAAATTTATGCATAGCGTAAAATCAAGAATTTAACTATATATAAAATAACATTTATATAATATCTAAAATCAATATTTATATAAAACCATATATTTCCTTCCAAAACCATAGTAATCATTTCAAATTATTTATATATAGACCAACGGTGTCTGTGTATATATAATTTTCTATCCTATGGTCAAGTGATACAGATATTTATCATTTCAATCCGCAATTTAAATATATACGGGTATATATCATTTCAACTCGCAATCCCAAATTCAATTCAATGAAAATCGCTTGGGTTTATCATTCAACCCATAACGATTTCCTCATATTCTACAGATCGTTCAGGTATGTATCATTTCAACCCATAGGGAATTCTATACTAACAGGGAACTTGCAGAGTGATAACATATATGATAATAACATAACAGGCATATATCATCAATATAAATAATAAATAATGGTGTCAGAGGTCACAGGTGAACAGATATAGATAATAGCATATATAGCAAATGTAAATAACTAACAACAGCATATTTCAATTGTCGTTTCAATTGAAATCAAATTTAATATATTTAAGCACGTAAATCATGAGTGAATGCTCACCTTTCGAGGCTAGATAGATTTGACAAAGAATGAGCTACAAGTACCAAAGCAATGCTAGATGGACGCGATTCAACGAACAAAGGTGATAGTTTGAATTGATGAGAATGAATTAGAATCATCTAGATAGAGATAGAATATATGTTATTAATTTCCATGAAATTAAATCTTAAATTTAAGACGAATAATATATATATATATAATTAAAAATCATTGTTCTTAAAATATGCATATGTAAAATCAAGGATATATGTGTTTATATTTAAATCAATACTTACATATATACTACTAGATACACATATAATAAAACATATGTACACAAACATATACATACGTCGGTGCAAACCATAAACAAAACAAAACATGCATACAGGCAGATAACTATCAAAAACTTGCACAGTATAGATAGCTTTTATATATATAAGTCACAATGTAAACAGAACTTGTACACGGAATAACACATATATAAGAACTTTCATAATATATAAACATATATATAACTGACAACGGACCATTATATGACTTAAAATATATAACTTACATTCATTAAAGTAAAATACATATATATAAATTCCAAAGTAATATACATAATATATATATTACATACATACCATATAAACAGAACTCGAGTACCAACAGTGAAAAGAAAAAAAACAATGGAAGAAATAAAACAGGACCTATTATAGAATCAATATGCGTATATACTCAGATATATAAGCTATCTTATCAATGTAATATATATGACTATTATTTAAACTTTACACCATAACTGATAATATATAACACATAACTTTAAAATAAAAACATATATATATATATATATATATACGTTCAATGAAAATAGGCAACCTTATATTCATATAGATATTGTTATGACTTTGCTCATGATACAAGAACCCAACTTTCCAACTTAGATGCTTTAAAATATATAAGATGTATACATACCCCTTTTTATAAAGCAACAGAGGGCTGCAGGCTACAGGGAGAGGCACGACAAGGAGGACGGGAGTGGTGGTGGTGGGTAGGGCGAAGCAAGGTGTTTGTGACAGAGATGTGGTGCCAGGTTGGTTTCGGTTGAGGCTAGGCTCACAACAAGGCAATGGCAAGGTCACGGCAAGAGGAAATGGTGGCTGAAACAAGGGGAAAAGGGGATGCTAAGGGTTGTCACGGCCATGGTTGAGGAAGAGGTCGGCTTTGGGTAGGGAAAGAGAATGATGGTCACTGCCACGAGAAGTTTGGTGGTGGAGAGGTGGTACGGTGAGCTTAGCTGCTTGCAGGGCGGAGATGGAATGATGGGGTGATAGATTGGTTTTGAAGAGGGAATAGTTCACAAAGGCAAGCTCAAGAGGATGAAAGAAATATTCATTTTTCTTTTTTTTTCTTTTTTAGATCTGGAAGAAGAAGTTCAGCTATCATGAAGAAGGAGGATGGTGTGAGCAGTTTTAGGGGAAAGAAATGAATAGGCTTCAATGGGTAGTAATGCACTTTTTAATATAATTTTTCTTCTAAACGGCAGAACCAATAAAAGATAGAAAACGAACCAATGCAAATGGAAGGAACCAGATATTATATTTAATGTTGGGGAGAGTGACAGGCATGGGAATTTATGAATTAATCAAAATAAAGAGCTGTTCGTTTTTCAACCGTTTGAAAATTGAATCCACACATGGAGTAAAAATGTTTCAAAATGAAGTACCGATACGATATGAGTAACCGTTTTACGGGTTTCGCCACTTATCGGACACCGAATTACAGAAATGAATATACCGCGGAGATTAGCACGGTGAGACGATCACAACAGTACACAGATATCAGTGGTACGATCATCCGATCAAAAGTCGATAATCGGTACCGATATACGTTGCTATTCCGTATGGAAAAATCCAAACGAAGCTAGAAACGTCCGAATTTCGCGAAACGAATTTCGCAGTCTGATTTAGAGTGTTTTAAATAAATTTTCTCATGTTGACATATTTAGGTTTCGGAACACTTTTAAATTCATCAATTTTTAACTGATGTAAATTGGAATAAAATTACACTAGAAAATAAACTTCCATATTATCCGATGAAAATTTACCAGTTGCTATGTTTAATTTGACGTATTCCAAATAATAAATTTTTATTTCAAAATTTTATTGTTTAAAATTTCACACAAATTCAATTAATTAAATAAATAAAACCACTGAAATTTACGGGTCGTTACAATCACTTCGATGCAACCCAAGCTTTACGAATTGAATACATCTTGAAGAGTATAAAATCAAAGACAAATCTTTTAAAGTGCAAGGGTTACTTGCTACTAATCCTAAGGGTAATTCCAAAATTGGTATAAAAAAGGTAATGCCTTTGGTTTCGTTTAGACCCAGAACGAACTTGTATTAATGAATGTTAGCATTGCATTCCTACCGGGAGGGTAGTGTTAGCATTCCAAGATGGATTACTATAATGAAATGATAAGAGTGTAGCCTTTCAAGCCTCACACCCTGAAAATGGTTAAAATAGGGTTTGCTGCAAGACTATGTGGGCTGCACCCATTAGGGTATGATTATGCCAAGATCAAGTGTCGATATCCCTATGTATGCTTCAGGGCCCATTTTTGATTGTTGATCACAATAAGGGGTGATCATATTCGGTACTATCCAGGCATGGATAGGTTGGTCTTGTCAAGCGGGTTGCAAAGGTAATTGCAGCGCAGGCACATTTTATTTGGAGGTGTAGTGTATGGAAGATAGTCCCTTACCTTGCCATTTGTTGGAAATCCATTCTCCAATACAGACCTATGATTTTTTATTGTTTATCTATTATTGTTGTCATGTACACACATCATAACTACTTGGTTATTAGATACTTTAAACCCTACACATTATTATAATATCATTGAATTTTCTATAGAAAATCTTTTCGTTATCGTAAGCTAAAAACCCATCCGTGTTTATGTGCAGAGTGGTCTTACGAGATACCTTTGATAGGGTTTTACAAGTTAAATGAATAAAATTCCTTACGATTTGAGTTTCTCACGCTGGATTTACTAGACTGACCCGGACGTTGTTTTCCTATAATGCTCGGGTCAGCCGAGCATATTTTCCTAATTTAGTTGGATTCTTTGGATCTTTCAAAAGACGAGCTAGATTCTCCTAGATGTATTCATGTATCTTATATTCTTCCATAGTCTTATTGTTCTTGATGTCTAGTTACAGTATTTATCAAATTGTAAGGACATACTATTATAAATGTCCAGCTGATAATCGGTTAATGTACTCTATTGTTGTGTATAATAAAGATGATTTCATTTTGTAAAGACTTGTTCCTATTATATATTACTCGTTTTGTGAGATTATGTTTTTTTTCTTCCTTCACAATAAATGATCTATCTTTTGAATGCTTAAATGATTGGCATACGAATACCGAGGATGTATTAGGTGTCATTTTTAAGTGTAAGAAAGGCGGAACGTTACACGTGGTATCAGAGTTAGGTTGAGCGAACACCTAGGCTTTGGTGGGGTAAACTCATTTGAGATAGGGTTAGTGAGACCCTAGAAGGAGTCTGAGTATATTATATAAATGAGCGCATATTTGTTAGTGCTATAAAAATGTTTTATATTGTGTTGATTTATCGATAGAGTGGCTTATGAATTCTGGTCGATACAGAAGGTACTGCTGTATCGTTAGGGCTTCCTAAAATTTAAACAAGTCCAATCGACACAATATCATTTTAAAAATAGTGAATGAAATAATTTTACCCAGGACTTTATTTTATATATATAAAGGAAAAAAATTTCAAAAATAAATATAGTTATCTATGTTTTGGTTGTTGTTAGGAGTTGATAATATTTAATTATTATCATATAGGATTTGATTAGTCATGCTCATCCATTTTTTAGCATTGACTATTTTCTAGTTTATTAGTAGTTTTTCCTTTTAAGTATAGGTCGGGTAAATAGAATTTATGGGAATATTGAATCGAACACCTTATGAATTAAGTTTCACAGTTTGACTATAAGGCTTTCGATAATAATGTTGGGTTAAATTTTGATTTTAATAAAAGGTGTTCATTAAAAGAAATATTTCAGATGATTTTATAAAAGTTGATTTTATAAATTAGAATTATAAATATATTTTGAAAATAAGATGGATTTTTAGAGGATTTAAATCCCGGTGGCTTTGTTAAAATTTTCATATAATTTGGAAAAGTGTAATAATTTTACTAGAAAATGCTATAAAGTATAAATTATTGGAAAGGAATCGAAAAAAGATTTTTTTTTCTTTGGACAGTTCGGGGAATGAGTCTCGATTCTATTTTGTAATAATCAGAATAATCTTCCAAGTGACTTTCGGATGTTTGCCTAGGTGAACATTGTAGTGAATTTAGTAAATTATTCTCTTTGTCATTGTACGATTGGAAAAAGTTTGAATTCGAATGAATCCAAAGCAAGTGAATGATTATTATTTTGTAAAATTTATTTAGCTAGAAATATATGTATAGTACTGTTCAAAAAGGTATTTGAAAAGAAAATGTATTCTTATAATTAACTAGTTCGAGTGACTCAAAGGTGACTAAAAATGCATAGGAGATGTGTTCGGATGGTAAACACTTCTCTTAAGTATGAATTTTCTTGGTAATGGGATATATGATACTACTTGGTAGTACCTAGTTCCTTAATATCACTTTGGAGTTACTTGGGCTATATATATGTTTTCTAAGGGCTAAATATAAAGCATCATTTCAAAAAGATTTTTAAATAAAATCCGGATCTTTGGCTCCTAAGTTTTCAAAATAATATGGTATTTTAATTAAAGAATGGGTTAATAAATGAATTTTTAATTGGGTTAAATTTAAAAATTAGGTTTAATAAAATTTGTTAATTTAAACCATATCTTTTGATTTTAACATCTAGGAAGTGAAAAATTATTTGATGTGTTAGGCCGGCTATTAAACATCTTTACTCTAAAAGTGTCTAAGAAAAAGTAGACTTTAGGATGGAGTTTGGATACCAGCATCCTACCCTTCTTAGCTACTTACCAGACCGAATGGGTAAAGAGGTGGTATTCGTTGACTCGGTTTTAAAACCCAAATTATTTTTGGATCTACATCCGATTAGATTTTAAAATCAAATGTTTTGTATACTTAGGATGTAGGAGGGTACTATACAAGTTAATAAATTAAAAATAATGTTTGAAAAGGTTTCATAAATAAGTTGTACCATTTATATTGGTTGAGCCCAAGCTGAAATTTTGTGAAATACTTTCATAAATATTTTTGGGAGGGTAAAAAATAATTGGGTAAATAAGAACCTTTAGATAAGTACATAAGATGTATGTAGATCATTTCCCTTTCTCACATAGTTCTCGATCCAAAATTCCAGTACATGACTTGAGGTGTTTCACATCGTTCTGAATTGGAATTTATAACTCGATTTTTGACGGCGAACACTTGGTGAGGGTTCTTAATATGGAACCTAAATTTTTCTATCATAGTATGGCTATGTAAGAAGAACTGGGATTTCTAATTAAGAAGCCTGATCAGAGTCTGCACTCGAAAGTCGGGTGAGCAATACTAGTTCGGAAATAAAGTTATGTATTCGAGTGAGTGACCAAATCAAATTCTGCATAAGGATGATCTATGTACATCATATGGACGGTGGGTAGTATTAAGTATTACTAGGTTAGGGTTGGGGTACAATTTCGATGTCAAAATTTTTTTAAGGGAGGAGAGTGTAATAACTCAGAATTTTACTACTTTGATTTGCGGATATTTAAGTAATTTAAATATTCAAATAATATGTTTTATAGTTAAAATATTTTTTTTAAATAATAAATAATAATGGTGAAACATTTTTCAAAATTTGTTGACATAAATATTTAGTTTAAAGAAAAATAAAAAATGTGACCGGAATTCATTTTTCATATTTTTGACTTTTCGTCGGCTAAAAGTTAGTGAAACATTGTGAACTCTAGTGTAAATGTATACATATATTTGTAAATAGGTTAGCATGTGTTAGTAATATATATGCATATATATATATATATATATATATATATATGTTCACTTAAGGTTAAATAAGTTTAAATTTTCATATAAAAAGAAAAGAAAAATTAAACAATACATCACATGAAACATGTTTAAACATAAGTTCAAATGCATTAATTTCATGTTGGAACATTGGAAAGGAGGGGTAAACAAGGTATTTTTGGAATTATGAAGGGAGTGACAAGCTTGGTGATGCGGCAAAAGGAGGTGGAGGGTAAAGGACCAATGGTGTTTAGATAATTTGCTAAATACAATTTATATAAAAACAAATTTCTTTTTCTCCTTCTACAAAACCCATCCTCTTCTTCAAACTTCCAAAAAGTTTTCATGACTTCCAAAGGAATTTCAAATGTTTAAAAATCTTATTTTCAACCACTTTTAATTTTTGAAACCTTTTTTAAAGCCCTTTCCTTCACTTCTACAACTCCACCTCTCCAAAATTAGGCCTCACCTTCTCTTTTCTATCATGGCCGAACCCTTAAGGCCCAAGGCCGAGTCTTGTCTCATCATGGACAAAACTATTTTGGCCTCCATGGCCACCAAAATCTCATTTTCCATAAGCAAAGCTAAGCTCTAGGTCATTTTGCAAAGCTAGTGGAAATTAGAGTTAATTTGGTTGCTTTTGCCGAGTCAAAGCCGACCTTTTATTTAAAGTTTTAAACTTATTTATAATGCTATCTTGGGTATTAAATATGTTGGATGTGGTTGTGTGTTGCTTATGTATGCGTGTTTGGATGAGATGACATATGGTTTGAAAATGAAGTTGAAAGTGAAGCAGGAATTTCTAGTTAGAATCTTTCTTGCTATGGCATGTTTATGTGTTGATACTTTTGCTACGATGTTGTATACTAAAGAAATTTAGCACTTGATCTTGTTATATTGTGACAGAAAATCACTTGTTTTTAAAACTAGTTTACTTAAATGTTCAGTAAAAGGGTTGATAAAGGTTAAAAAACTTTACCTTTAGATTCAAACTTTTCTAAAATTAGTAAGTGGGTTAAAATAAGTCAACTCATAAAGCAAAGATTTGGAAAGTGTTTTGAAAACAAGTTTTCAAATTTCGGGTCCTACAGCGATAGTCGTTATAAATGCAGTTCGTGAAAACGAACTCTTTTTGAATTTAAAATGTTTCAACTTAAGTACCTTTTTGAAAAGTAATTGCACATTTTTCTCAAAAAGAAAAGGGTTTTCGAAACATATATTAAGTATTTAAAATAATAATAATTTATTATTAAATTAATTAATTAATTAGTAAGGTAATTTGCACATAATCATTTGTTAATAAAGGTAATTAATACTTAAGTGTAATCAAGTAAGTTAATTATAATTAGTTAAATAACTAAAAGGTTAATTATTATTTCATTAATTATTTAAGGATTAATTATTACTTTAATTAATTATTAAAGATTAATTATTATTATAAAAGAGTTTAATTATTAATTAATTACTAATCAAGTTAAATTTAAGTTAAGATTTAATTACTTAAATTAAAGGTTTAATTTATTATATAAGTTTTAATTAAGGATTAATTACTTAATTGATATTAATCAATGTTTAATTATTATTTAAAAGTTTATATTATTATTTAATAATTAATTAAAGATTAATTGTGGTTTAATTCCTTATTTAAAGGTTAACTTTATTTAATAAGGATAATTGTTATTTAATTATTTAATAGTTAATTATTGTTTAATTATTAATTTAAGGTTTAACTATTAATAAATAAAAGGTTTAAATGTTATGTAATTATTAAATAAAAGTTTTAATGTTTTAAACCACTTTATTTCCAAAGATCAGTTTCGTTCTAAGGTAACTTTCTTTTAAAAGAATATCTTAAATCTAAGGGAATTCTTTGTCGACTACCCTTAAGTAACCTCAAATGAATATTAAACTTAATGACGTCTGTTTGGCAGGATAAATCACCGTCCTGCTAATTAAAGTATATTGGACATCTGTTTGGTAGAACAAATCACTGTTCTGCTATAAATTCCCCAAGTAGATTATAATGACATATATTTAAGCAGAATTAAAACAAAGTTCTACTATTTTTGTTAACTTGGACATTTACCTATATGCAGATTGATTGTTATTGGCTGATTCTCTTTACATATCCGCTTGTTATGTAAATACTCATTTTATAACATGGATAAGTAAAACTCAATTAAATGAACCATTGTGGTCACTAAGACTCTATCTAATTTTGTTAAGTCAAATATTTTATTTTATCCTTTTGAAATTGGTTTAAAATTTATTATTATTTTGAATAAAATATTTAAAAGAATAATTAAGCAATTATTTTATTAAGGATGTTTTTAAAATAACTTGTTTATTTAAATGTGTTTTAAATAATTATTTTGTTTAGCAAAGAAATTTTATTAACTAAAGTTTATTAAAAGAAGTTTTGTTTCAAATAAGAGAAGTTTTATAAAGGAAATTTTACAATTTTTTTGATATTTATAGAAGAGTTTTATAAATGATATTTGTAACGACTAGGTATTTCGAACCGTTCAAATCGACAATCATCCACTAATGTCAGACTTGAATCACACAAAACACCAGATTGTTAATTTATATTTGGAAAAACTTAGCATATACAGTAAATAAATCAATCATAGAATCACAGACATAGAGTAATATAACAATAAGCAGTGGAATATATAAATAGTAGTTCAGGAAGCTACCATATAAACAACAGAGTCTGAATAAAATACAACAGAAATCTCGAATACATAGAAGTTACTAATACAAAACAGATGACAAGTCTGAACATAAATAACTGGCAATAACTATAATAACTAGAAGTAGAATAGATAGATGATAGATCTCTAAGCGAAGCTCCAAGCTCAAAAAGCCAAGTCTCAAATGCTGTGTCACTCAGTCTGACCCGAGCCTAAAGCAAAACACAAAACACTCGAGTCAGGATTAACATTCTTATACTAGTAAATCAACTCAAGTGAAATGTCCAAGTGAAATACAATATAACTTAAAGGATGTTTGGATTTCCATCCTCTAAGGATCCGTGGAACTATTTACTATGTAGTAATATACATTATTATAATATGTTTATCAGTAAAGTAAAGTATTAAAATAGCGTTAAGGCGTTACCCATATCCCCTTTAACACATTTTATATATTCACGTAGTCTATACAGCACCGTAAGCTCCACCAAATCGGTGGTTTACCCAGAGGGCACTCCATAGGTACGGTACAAAACAAACTCATAGAAGGCGCGATAAGGCATGTGACAAGGCACGCGAGGCAATGCCCAAGGTAGGATTCTACTGTTTTGCATATCCGGATTGGTGGTAACACATAGCAGCTACTACCGCCCACCTCGAGACACACTCCCAAATCAAAGGTACACCCAATCAAATCACAAAGTAATAGAATGGTATCGAAGAAATATGCCCGATCGGAGGTACGACCTCACTTGGCCCGGCATGGCTCCTGTTTTAGCCACATCAAGCTGACTCGCGGGAGTCAGGGCGGCATTAATACCTCATACAGAATCGTCGCCAAACCATCATACTTCGTTCTGGAATCTCCACCATGTACATATTGTAAAAGTGGTTTTCGGTATTGGCAGAGAGTATGACAATATCCGATCCCAATCACTTTAATAACCAAACGCTTATTTCACACCGTGGTCATTTTATTTCAAAATAGTTCATACTTCATATCGAAATATCATATACATTTCAAAGTCATATCAGTTTCGAAATCACATTTCTTTCAAAATCATAGAACTTTAAAAATCATTATTTACTTTAAATCATTTTTATTTTCAATAATCATAATCACGCAATAGTTTATATATTAAAATAGTTTATAAATTAAAAATAGTTTATATTTAAAATAGTTATATATTAAAAACTATTTGTATATTAAAAATAGTTTATATCAAAAATAGTTTCAATTTAGAATGGTTTCTTCCAATTTCACAAAATAATTCAAATTAACTTAAATTTCAAAAATTCAATTTAAATCAATCTCAGTTCAACAATTTTGATTTCAATTCAAATTCTCATAAACCATTATTAATCTATATTGATTTCAAGTCTAGGTTTGAACTATAATTTAAACCATTTTAAATTCAATAGGTTTCGAAGTTAAATATTCAAATAATTTACAATGACTCAATTTAATAAATTTCATTTATATTTCAAAATTGAACTTCAATTTTTATTTAAATTTGAAAATATTCTCTTATCATTTTTATATCATTTAAATAAAATCAATAATTAGATATCTAACTTCAATTATATTTAATTTAAAATATTCATCTAGTCAATTTTTATAAGCATTTAAATAAAATCTCCAATTACACATTTAAATCAAACTAAATATTCAGTATCAATTTATTTAAATTTGAAAATATTCATTTAATCACCTTTAATCAAAAATCAAGTTATGAAATCAAATCTTTAAAATCTCAAATTCAATAAGTTTTAAATCAATTTTATTTAAATATAATTCTTAAACAAATAAAATTTCAAATCAATTTCAATTTATCTTCCCAACCTTAACTTATTAAAGTTATTACAAAATTTATTTTTAAAATATAATTTTAAATAAATACTTAAACATTTATATTAATTAAATTAAATTTTATTAAATTAAATCTTATTATTAAATATATTTTATATTAAATCTTATTTGTTATATATTTAAAATAATAAAATTATAAGTAAAATCTTAAATTTATAACTTCAAAACTAACTTATAAACTTAAAATTTCCAAATAGATAATTTTTTAAAATCTAAATTTTACATATATGATTTTTTTAAAATATCTTTATATTATATTTAAAAATCAATATTTATAAAACCCATATATTTCCTATCAAAAATTCTAGAAATCATTTAAAATAGACCAACGGTGTCCGTATATAGTTTTCTATCCTATGGTCAAGTTATACTGATATTTATCGTTTCAATCCGCAATTTAAATATAATATTTTATGGGTATATATCATTTCTACCCGCAATCCCAAAATTTAAAATCAATGAAAATTGCTTGGGTTTATCATTTCAACCATAACGATTTTCCCCAAATCTATAAGATCGTTCAGGTATGTATCATTTCAACCCATAGGGATTTCTATTCTAACAGGGAACTTGCAGTGCGGGAATATAAATAGCATAAAATGACATACATATTAGTGACAAGCATATATGGTCATAATTAACAATTTAAACAAGATATAAATATAACAGGAAATGGTATCATATGTCAATTAATATACATAAAAAATTGCAGATAATAATATATCATACTTAACAATTAAATAACTAACAATTCTAATTTAACAACACATTTCAATCGCCATTTCATGTGAAATCAATTTACTAAATATAAGAATTTTAATCGTGAGTGATTGCTCACCTTTCGAGGCTAGAGAAAATAGACAACACGACAAGCTACGAATTGAATCACGAACTAGACAATCGACCAATCCAAATGACAAATCCCAAAGTAGAGCAAGGTGGATTCGAGATCGATGAAAACAACATATATATAATTTTATATGAAATATATATATATACCTTTATATATTATATTTTAAAATCAATATTCCATTTAAAACACATATCAAAATAAAATCTCTCAATATATATATATATATATATATTAAATTAATATTTAAATTTATACACGTATTAAAATAAAGAATCTTTATATATTCTATTTCAAAAATCATTATTTCTTAAACCCCATATATTTAAAAATCAATATATATATATACATTTTAAATCAAGATATATATATATATATATATTATATTTTAAAATTTAAATACATTTCATAATCAAAATACCTACATCTATAATATATATTAAAACACATAAACACATTATTATACTAAAATAAAAAAATCAGATATTAAAACACATATCAATTGGAAAATGAAAACTGCTCGGAGGCGGTTGGTGTGAGAGGGCTGGAGATGCTTGGTTGTGAATGGCTGGAGCGTGTTTGGCTATGGCAGGCGATGCAAGGTGGAGGGTTGGCTGCTCGTGGCGGAGCTTGGCAGGGGAGTGGAATAGGCGCGTGAGGCCGGAGGTCTGGGTCTGGGTTTTGATGGTAACTGGGACGAGCAGGTCACATGGAAAAGTGAGCAGCTGTTGTCAGTGGCGGGTCTGTTGCGTGGAGTCGTGGCTGGAAGCGGAGATGGGATGTGTTGCATGGCTAGAGAAAAGAGAGAGGGAACCAGGAAGATATGGTGGCAGCGCGGCGGACTGTGGAGGAGGAAAGGCGATGTTTGGGGTTTGAGATGGTCGGCTGTCCGGTTGAGGCGTGGAGAGGCAGTAGGTGGCCGAGGTGAGTGGTTGACGTATAGAGGCGGAGGTGGGAGGATGTGGCAGTGGTGCATGGGTATAAGGTTTGAGTCTGGTGGAGTTAGGCAGAGCGTGGGTAGGCGGAGGAGAAGAGGGCATGGAGCTAGTTTGGTGGAGGAAAGTGGGTGAGCAGGTCAGGGCGGTGGCTGATGGATAGCGGAGGGGGACAGCTGGGCATACAGGTTCGGTTAAGGGTGCAAAGCCTCCGGTGGCAGCTGCTGTAGAGGCGCGGTCACAAGGAGGCGAAGGGCGGGTATACAAAAAGGACGAGGCGAGCAACTTTCTCGAAATAGTCGCATGCTTTCACCATTTCATTTTCGTTGTGTGTGTGTGTGTGTGTGTGTGTGTGTGTGAGTGTGTGTGTTAAACGATGAGCAGTGAAATATGGATGAGCTGTCAGGTAAGCAAAAAGAAGTAGATTTATTTGAGAAAGATGAAAGCAAACTTGAATTCATTTTTCTCTCTTGACAGAACGAAAATGAAGACAGTAGAAGGAATGGACGAAATAAATTCAACTAGCAATATAATGACCATAGGGAATGTAACAACCCTGAGATTGCAATTACCGAATAATAAATTAAAATTATGATTTTTAAGTTGAAAAGGGAGCTAAACAAAAATTTTGGGAATTTAAATTTGCAATTGGTTTGCAAATTAAAGTATTTTGGGTTTAAAATGGGGAAATTAATATTTTTGGAATTTAATATTTAAAAAGGGGAATTTTTTTAATGTGATAATGGGTTTAATTGGCTAATGAGACAATTATATGGTTTTGATTAAAACTAGGTTGCTACTTAGGATTTTTGTTCACATGATAACCTTAGAAAATAAACTAAGTCCTAATGGGTTTTAAAACCTCTTACCATGACCCATTAGCCTACCCACTTCTATATAATATCTTAAACCTATTTCATAACCCTAACCCTCCTCCTCTTCATAATTCCTAAACCTAAATCTAAACATAACTAATGGCCTCCCTTTTGTAGAAGACCCACCTCCTTCTCTACATGGCTAAACTTGTTTAATCCTAGCAAGGTAATGCAATCCTAGGCCTAATCACCTTCTAATCTTTAGTTTAATTTGTGAAATCTCTTTTTGTAATCCTTGGTTTTGTTCTCTTTTTAATTTTGAAGCTCTCTAATCTCCATCCTCTTTGCTTTGGAAATTTGCACTTGAAGTGTTTGCTTATTTGCTTGATATTATGCACACAAACCACTTGATCATTTGCTTCTTGGAGGTAATTATTATATATTAGTGATTATTGCTAGTTAATTTTGATGAAAATGATTATTGCTAGTTAATTTTGGTGAAAATTTGATGTCAAAACTTGAAAAAAACACCCTAAACGATCAAAAATCACAAATTATGTTGGCTAGAATGTTTCAGCCTGAAAATAGGCTGAAACAGTGATCTGGGTGCATCAGGGCAGGCCTGGGCTGCACCCAGGCTGTTGCACACCCCAGCCCACCTGGGCTGGGGCAGACCCACACCCCAGCCCAGGCGGGCTGGGGACCTAGACAGCCCCCAGCCCGCATGGGCTGGGTCCTCCCCAGCCCAGGTGGGCTGGGGATGGGATCACCCCAGCCCGCATGATCGCATCCGTCACGATCTGAGTTGGAAAGGTGGAGTTTCGATCGCATCCGAAGTCGTCACGATCGCATCGCGATGCCGTCACGATCGCATTCGAAGTCGGAATTCGACGTTTTTGGTCTCGTTGGAAAGGTGGAGTTTCGATCTCCATCTCTGGAAAGTTTGGGCAACATCGGAGTTCGTTTGGTACTTTGAATTTCGTGTCAAAGTTGAACTCAGGTCGCTGTTGGTAAACAGTATGAATCTGTTTCTGGGTCCAAATTTGAGATGTCGCTGCCACTTCGTCTCAACTCGGAATCCAGAAATTCTTTTTGCATCTTAAAGTAGGGTTGTTGGAATACATTCCTGCAAATTTTCATGACATTTGAACACCGTTTGCTGGTCCAAATAAATTGCCGAACTTGGGTTCGCAGCTGTTTTTGAATGTTTACAAACACTTAGAATATTTTTCAGTGATTTTCTGGTTTTATTGATTTCTTTGAGATTTGTCTCTAGATTTCGTACATGGGTTTTATGAATTATTTTCAAAAGATTTTTCACTCCTAAATGGCTTTAGAAATTATTATATAATATTATTTTTAATTATTAAATTAATTACTCCATAATAGGAGAGTTTTCAAAAGCCATTCTAAAGTGATTTAAAAATCAATTATAAATCCGTTTCGCACCATTATTTTCTATAATAAAAATCTCACACTCAATTTTTAGCACGTCGAGCGAAGTGGAAAGGTGCTTAAACGGTTAGGAAATCTCCGGCTTATGGAACCATGTGTATTTTCTTTCCGGTTAATCCCCGACCTATTCGATTGATCGTTTTGACCTTTGGGTCTAGTTTACCGATGATACGAGGTGGACTTTTTATTGTTTGGAGTGTGAGCTTGCTATTGGTTAGTAAACCGTTTAGTGCGAACGTGGGGTATGGGACTCATTGTTAACACTTTACGGGTTCCTCTCCAAAAAGTTAGTGACACATTAGCCTCTGGGCGGCCAGTACTGGACCTCTGGGTCACCACGCCTCTGGGCAACCGTCTCTGGACACCTGCTCTATGGAGCAGTTTATTTTTCGGCATACGCCTCTGGGCCTTTATCCTTCTGGGAAGGATCTTGCTGTCTCGCGCATTCCGCATCTATGCGAGTGATCGATCACAACTCTACAGTACTTGGCAACAACGACTCTGGTCGGTGCACGTGCAATATTGGTATTATTTGATGATTTTTATATCCATTCGAGTACCGCCATTCGGTGTTGGTTCTATGGAACCATACGATGTAAGTGTGATTGCCTTGTGGATTCACAGTGTCTCTGGACACTGCTTTTCAGTGTTGGATTTCATTGACTTTTCAGTATATCCCCATTGCTCTTTGGAGCATCGATCTTTGCTTGGGCATTGATTACAGACTCTGGTCACTCTTGGGATTATTGCCTATGGGCATCTTTTTATAGCTTTGGCTACGCCGATGATATGAGGCGATTTTATTTATTCTACACTTTGGTGTTGATTTCTCTTTGGTGATTTTTATTGTTTATTGATGATTAGGGATCGTCATTATATTCATGTGGTTCATAATATACTTCTCTTTGGATAAGTACTGTTTTATTTATGTACCGCATTATTATATATCTCAGTTATTACTGATTGTTTAGCTAGCCTAACCTGAGTGTTTTCGCTTGGGTCAGACCGAGTTGTTTCAGGTTAGGTCTCTGGACTTAGCTTCTGTGCTTCCACTTGGACATTATCTGCTATGCTTATAGATAGCGCTTTTATTTGTCCACTATTCCGCTACTCTGTTATTATTCAGACTTTGATATGTACATATTTTTGACCCACATGTGTGGGCAGTGGCTTTGTACCCACTTATAGTATTTGGATCTGTATTGACGATGTATTGTTCTGGGATTTTATATCTGTTATGTGATTCTGTTCTGTGATGCTATTTCATTATGTTATTATGCTTTGTCCTGATAGATCTTTAGCCATTTTTAATTTTGTTATAAATATTTATTGAATATGTCGAACCACTTGAAAAAAAATAGATACCACCCTTTCGACGTATTCAGTAGATAGTTATAGCTTGATTACAAATGGTCGCTTCCACTATACTCTATTCTCCGCTTTAACAGACAGTATTACACCCGTAATACTCTTTGTTACAGTGGGTCTCAGAGTGGGGCGTTACAGCTTGGTATCAGAGCCTAGTTTCAGGAATAAGCGTAATAAACACAGAACAGATACACTTAGTACAATACATTTTAAATTAGATCCGAATTAAATCAAATCCCTTCCTTATGTTTATTGATAGATAAGTTAGGAATATGTATAGGAATCCGTTATATTCCGTAGTATTCCTTAATTAATTATCTATCATTGAATCATGTCTAACTCTAATTCCCGTTACGACATGTTTGACCAATTGAGCGGTGCGAAGGTCTTCTCTCAGCTTGACCTTGCCACCGGATTCCATCAGCTACGAGTCATGGAAGACAGCATTCCTCTTACAGCATTTCGCACTCGTTATGGTTCTTTTGAGTGGTTGGTCATGCCGTTCGGCTTGACGAACGCTCCGGCTTTCTTCGTCGATCTCATGAATTGAGTATTCCGGGAATACATCGATAGATCCGTTCTGGTTTTCATCGACGATATTCTTGTTTATTCTAGATCCGAGGCAGAGCATGCTCGTCATCTGCGAATCATCTTAGATACTCTTCGTCAGCATCAACTTAGGGCCAAGCTCTCCAAGTGCCATTTTTGGGAGAGCAAGGTCAAGTTCTTGGGTCATATTGTTTCATCTGAGGGTATTTCTGTCGATCCTGCCTAGATCGAAGCTATTCAGAATTGGAAGCAGCCCGATAACGTTCATGATATTCGCAGCTTCCTTGGGCTGGTGGGTTATTACCGTCGGTTTATCAAGGATTTCTCTCGAGTTGCACTTCCCCTCACGACTCTGACTCGTAAGGGGGTTCGTTTTATTTGGTCTGATAAGTGTGAAGCTTCCTTTCAGCGACTGAAGGAACTTCTCACTCATGCTCCTATCCTTATAGTTCCTGAGAGTAACCAGGATCTTGTTGTTTACACCGACGCTTGTGGTAGCGGCCTCGGTGTTGTGCTTATGCAGAAAGATTGGGTAGTTGCTTACGCTTCTAGGCAGCTACGTCTGAATGAGGTTCGCTATCCTACTCATGATCTTGAGTTAGCAGCTATCGTCTTTGCCTTGAAGACGTGGCGTCATTAACTATTGGGCGAACGTTTCATTCTCTACACCGATCACAAGTCGCTGAAGTATTCATTCAGTCAGAAGGATCTCAATATGAGGCAGCAGCGATGGCTCGAGTTTCTCGCCTCATATGACTTATATTTTCAGTATACCCCTGGCAAGGGGAATCGTGTTGTAGATGCGCTCAGTCGCAAACACTCGGTAGTAGTTTCTATGATGATTGCCGAGTGGGATATTCTTGAGACTCTTTCTATGTGTGATATTCGAGATCGAGCTCCGTCTTCTGGTCCTCAGATCTTGTTATTCAGCTTGGAAGCTCGACCTATTCTATTGGATCGCATTGCCCATGCTCAGCGGCACGATCCAGACTTGTTGCGATACATTCATCTCCTTGAGTCTGGATCCAGTGATGAGACATTGTTGGATTATTCTATTGATTCTCATCGGTGTCTTCGCAGGAAGAACCGTATTTTGGTACCATCTGATTTATCACTTAGGCGTGACATTCTAGACGAGTGTCATCGCACTAAGTACACCATCCATCCTGGTTCGAGCAAGATGTATGCCGATATGTGTCGGGTATATTATTGGGAAGGCATGAAGAGTGATGTTGCAAGTTATGTAAGCCGTTGCATGACTTGTCAACAGATCAAAGCTGAGCACCAGCGTCCATCCGGTCTTCTTCAGCCGCTAGAGATTCCATTGTGGAAATGGGATCAGATATCCATGGATTTTATTGACGGTCTGCCTCGATCGAGGTCAGGCCATACTTCTATTTGGGTCATCGTCGATCGCTTGACCAAATCAGCTCATTTCATTCCTATTAAGTCCACTCGGACTGCTCCTCAGCTTGCCAAGTTATATGTGAAGGAAGTCGTTCGACTTCATGGCATTCCTAGCTCTATCGTCTGTGATCGAGACACTATCTTTACTAGTCACTTCTGGAAGTGCCTACAGTCAGCTTTGGGCTTAAAGCTGAATTTCTCGACTGCTTATCATCCTCAGACTGACGGTCAGACAGAGAGGGTGAATCATGTTTTAGAGGATCTTTTGCGCTGTTGTATTCTGGATTTCGAAGGTAGTTGGGAGGATCACTTACCGCTTGTAGAGTTCTCCTACAACAACAGCTTTCAGTCTAGTATTGGCATGGCTCCTTTCGAGGCTCTTTACGGAAGGCCATGTTGTTCTCCTTCGTGTTGGTTAGAATCTGGCGAGTAGCTCCTTCTTGGTCCAGATTCAGTTCGGTAATCTTCTGAGAAGATTATTCTTATTCGTCAGAGAATGAAAGAGGCGCAGAACCGTCAGAAATCCTACGCGGACAACCGTAGGAAGCCTCTTGAGTTCTCCATTGGTGATCATGTCTTTATTCGAATATCTCCTATGAAAGGGGTTGTGCGTTTCAGCTCTACAGGGAAGTTGGCTCCTCGCTATGTCGGACCATTTCCTATTACGAAACGCATCGGCCCCGTTGCTTATCGTGTGGCTCTACCTGCTCATTTCTCTGGAATACATGATGTGTTCCATGTTTCTCAGCTTCGCAAGTGTGTGCGCGACCCTGATTCCATTATCGAGCCTCATATCGTGCCCGATTTGGAGATCTCACCCGATCTATCTATAGAGCAGCAACCTCTTCGTGTGCTTGATTCGAAGATCAGACGTCTTCGAAACAAAGAGGTTCCGCTTGTGAAGATTCAATGGTCGTCTAATCCTAAGGACTGCACTTGAGAGACCAGAGAATTTATCGAGCGTACTTATCCTGGTTTTCTTTCATCTTCCGGCACGGGTGAGCACCTATATTTTATCTTCAGTATTCCTTTTGTGGATTAGATGTTATAGACGACTTCTATATTTAAGGAATTGCGGGGACGCAATTTTCTTAAGGGAGGGAGTCTGTAACAACCCTGAGATTGCAATTATCGAATAATAAATTAAAATTATGATTTTTAAGTTGAAAAGGGAGCTAAACAAAAATTTTGGGAATTTAAATTTGCAATTGGTTTGCGAATTAAAGTATTTTGGGTTTAAAATGGGGAAATTAATATTTTTGGAATTTAATATTTAAAAAGGGGATTTTTTTAATGTGATAATGGGTTTAATTGGCTAATGAGACAATTATATGGTTTTGATTAAAACTAGGTTGCTACTTAGGATTTTTGTTCACATGATAACCTTAAAAAATAAACTAAGTCCTAATGGGTTTTAAAACCTCTTACCATGACCCATTAGCCTACCCACTTCTATATAATATCTTAAACCCATTTCATAACCCTAACCCTCCTCCTCTTCATAATTCCTAAACCTAAATCTAAACATAACTAATGGCCTCCCTTTTGTAGAAGACCCACCTCCTTCTCTACATGGCTAAACTTGTTTAATCCTAGCAAGGTAATGCAATCCTAGGCCTAATCACCTTCTAATCTTTAGTTTAATTTGTGAAATCTCTTTGTAATCTTTGGTTTTGTTCTCTTTTTAATTTTGAAGCTCTCTAATCTCCATCCTCTTTGCTTTGGAAATTTGTACTTGAAGTGTTTGCTTATTTGCTTGATATTATGCACACAAACCACTTGATCATTTGCTTCTTGGAGGTAATTACTATATATTAGTGATTATTGCTAGTTAATTTTGGTGAAAATGATTATTGCTAGTTAATTTTGGTGAAAATTTGATGTCAAAACTTGAAAAAAACACCCCTAAACGATCAAAAATCACAAATTATGTTGGCTGGAATGTTTCAGCCTGAAAATAGGCTGAAACAGTGATCTGGATGCACCAGGGCAGGCCTGGGCTGCACCTAGGCTGTTGCACACCCCAGCCCACCTGGGCTGGGGCAGAACCCCAGCCCAGACGGGCTGGGGACCTAGACAGCCCCTAGCCCGCATGGGTTGGGGCTTCCCCGGCCCAGGTGGGCTGGGGACGGGATCACCCCAGCCCGCATGGGCTGGGGCCACCCCAGCCCGCACGGGCTGGGGCCTCCCCAGCCCGCACGGGCTGGGGCCACCCCAGCCCAGGCGGGCTGGGGCCTCCCCAGCCCGCACGGGCTGGGGCCACCCCAGCCCAGGCGGGCTGGGGACTGGTTTCCCCAGCCCGCACGGGCTGGGGCCACCCCAGCCCAAGTGGGCTGGGGACTGGTTACCCCAGCCCGCATAGGCTGGGGCCTCCCCAGCCCAGGCGGGATGGGGACTGGATCACCCCAGCCCAAGTGGACTAGGGATTCCCCAGCCCAGGCAGGCTGGGGCCTGGATGGACCCCAGTCCAGGCGGGCTGGGCAAGGCTTGAATCGAAAAAATAATAATAATAATAAATTAAAATATTCTGTTTTCAGATTTTTTTACCTCCACTTCGCGATGCCGTCACGATCGCATCCAAAGTCGGAATTCGACGTTTTTGGTCTCGTTAGAAAGGTGGAGTTTCGATCTCCATCTCTGGAAAGTTTGGGCAACATCGGAGTTCGTTTGGTACTTTGAATTTCGTGTCAAAGTTGAACTCAGGTCGCTGTTGGTAAACAGTATGAATCTTTTTCTGGATCCAACTTTGAGATGTCGCTGCCACTTCGTCTCAACTCGGAATTCAGAAATTATTTTTGCATCTTAAAGTAGGGTTGTTGGACTACAAGCCTGCAAATTTTCATGACATTTGAACACCGTTTGCTGGTCCAAATAAATTGCCGAACTTGGGTTCGCAGCTGTTTTTGAATGTTTACAAACACTTAGAATATTTTTCAGTGATTTTCTGGTTTTATTGATTTCTTTGAGATTTGTCTCTAGATTTCGTACATGGGTTTTATGAATTATTTTCAAAAGATTTTTCACTCCTAAATGGCTTTAGAAATTATTATATAATATTATTTTTAATTATTAAATTAATTACTCCATAATAGGAGAGTTTTCAAAAGCCGTTCTAAAGTGATTTAAAAATCAATTATAAATCCATTTCGCACCATTATTTTCTATAATAAAAATCTCACACTCACTTTTTAGCACGTCGAGCGAAGTGGAAAGGTGCTTAAACGGATAGGAAATCTTCGGCTTATGGAACCGTGTGTATTTTCTTTCCGGTCAATCCCCGACCTATTCGATTGATCGTTTTGACCTTTGGGTCTAGTTTACCGATGATACGAGGTGGACTTTTTATTGTTTGGAGTGTGAGCTTGCTATTGGTTAGTAAACCGTTTAGTGCGAACGTGGGGTATGGGACTCATTGTTAACACTTTACGGGTTCCTCTCCAAAAAGTTAGTGACACATTAGCCTCTGGGCGGCCAGTACTGGACCTCTGGGTCACCATGCCTCTGGGCAACCGTCTTTGGACACCTGCTCTATGGAGCAGTTTATTTTTCGGCATGCGCCTCTGGGCCTTTATCCTTCTGGGAAGGATCTAGCCGTCTCGCGCGTTCCGCATCTGTGCGAGTGATCGATCACAACTCTACAGTACTTGGCAACAACGACTCTGGTCGGTGCACGTGCAATATTGGTATTATTTGATGATTTTTATATCCATTCGAGTACCGCCATTCGGTGTTGGTTCTATGGAACCATACGATGTAAGTGCGATTGCCTTGTGGATTCACAGTGTCTCTGGACACTGCTTTTCAGTGTTGGATTTCATTGACTTTTCAGTATATCCCCATTGCTCTTTGGAGCATCAATCTTTGCTTGGGCATTGATTACAGACTCTGGTCACTCTTGGGATTATTGCCTATGGGCATCTTTTTATAGCTTTGGCTACGCCGATGATATGAGGCGATTTTATTTATTCTACACTTTGGTGTTGATTTCTCTTTGGAGATTTTTATTGTTTATTGATGATTAGGGATCGTTATTATATTCATGTGGTTCATAATATACTTCTCTTTGGATAAGTACTGTTTTATTTATGTACCGCATTATTATATATCTCAGTTATTACTGATTGTTTAGCTAGCCTAACCCGAGTGTTTTCGCTCGGGTCAGACCGAGTTGTTTCAGGTTAGGTCTTTGGACTTAGCTTCTGTGCTTCCACTTGGACATTATCTGCTATGCTTATAGATAGCGCTTTTATTTGTCCACTATTCTGCTACTCTGTTATTATTCAGACTTTGATATGTACATATTTTTGACCCACATGTGTGGGTAGTGGCTTTGTACCCACTTATAGTATTTGGATCTGTATTGACGATGTATTGTTCTGGGATTTTATATCTGTTATGTGATTCTGTTCTATGATGCTATTTCATTATGTTATTATGCTTTGTCCTGATAGATCTTTAGCCATTTTTAATTTTGTTATAAATATTTATTGAATATGTCGAACCACTTGAAAAAAAAATAGATACCACCCTTTCGACGTATTCAGTAGATAGTTATAGCTTGATTACAAATGGTCGCTTCCACTATACTCTATTCTCCGCTTTAACAGACAGTATTACACCCGTAATACTCTTTGTTACAGTGGGTCTCAGAGTGGGGCGTTACAGGGAATAGAAAACATTGGATATTAATTTCTGGAAATATAAAGAGTTTGTGGCTATTGGTTTATACACGGTGGGTATATGAATGAACATGGGAAAACAAAAGGCTCTAATGCGGAACCGATACGGCTAATCATTTCACGGATTTCACCGCGTACCAGATGCAGAAATATAGGAATGGATATACTGCGGAGATTAGCACGACGAGACGAATAGAATTGTATATAGATATCAGCGATACGACCAAGTTATAAAAACTCAAATTTTCGCTGCCGAAAATGCTGCTAAAATGCCGAAAATAAGATAAATGAGGCCATAGCAGTCCAAATTTAGCGAAACAAAATAACGTCTTATTCAGAAAATAGTAAACAATTTTATTATATAAAAATATTTAGATTTCAGGAATATTTAATTTTCATCTAATTTAAATGATTTTAAATTTGAAATTGAAAATTACACAACAAAACTAACTTATATATTACCAATGAAAATTTGTCATTTGCTATGTTAAAATAGACGCATACCAAATATCAAATTTTAATTGTTAAATTTTCAAGAATTTTTTTAGTTATTTACGTTATTTACCGTTAAAAATTTCCGGGTCGTTACACTCTCCCCCACTCAAACTTTTCGTCCCCAAAAAGGAACAAGATAGGAGAATAGAAACAACCAGAAAGGAAAATAGATTCAAAATACAAAATACAATAATTAATTCAAAACCATATAAATTTCATTAGTTTTTCTAAATTGATTAATATTTAATAAATTTTGTTTCAATCCATTCTATTTAATCAATAAATATTCATTGTATTCACTTTTGGTTGATTTCAATTCAAGGTATTTCATTCAGTTGATTTGGTTTCAATTTATTAACATTTATTACAAAATTTTCTTTCAAAACAAATTTATTTTATTTAACTCATTTATTTAATCCATTTAACTTCACTTAAGTTAATTCCACTTAAAATTTAAATTTCAATTATTCTTCAGCTCATATTTATTTACTTAAATAGCATTCTCTTTTTATTATTCAATTTATGTCACTTAATCAGTGTATAAACATTTATTTTAACCACCCACTTTTTATTTATAAATTTCCTCAACAAAATGTCATTTCTGGACATCTTATTTCATACATTTATATTGTATACTTATTCAATTACATTCAAACCCCTTTCAGGTAAGTTTTATTAATGTTTTCGAATGTAATTAAATACTATACAAAATTTTCTTTTATTTACACCATTTCTATTAAGCAAAATTTAGTTTCAACATTTTTATTATTTAAATTTCTTTTGTATAACCTTCAATTACAAATTCACCTTACATTTTTAACTCTTTGAATATTTCAAGCAAGTTATATCTATGTTTTAGACTATAATTGAGTATTATACAAATAAATTTTATCCTAGTTCAACTGTCTCAAGTGGTTTTAATTTCATTTCTCATTTTAGAAACTCCAATTATTCAAAAAAAATGCTTCATTTTAATAATTGAAAACCATCACTTAACACAAAACTTAAGAGTTAAATTTCCAGTTTCACTTCAAACTATTTTGAAATATATATATATATATATATATTATACATCAAATCGTACTGAAGGAATTCAAATCAAATCCACTTTCTGAAACAAAAGTGTAGCAAAGTTACTATGAGGTCTCTCCACCTCGAGACTCGAAAATGAATGTCGATGATGTTGCAGTCATCACCGAGATTATTTTCCAACGATAAAAGAGGAGAGTACTGATTTACATCTTTTAGAATTCTTTGGAAAGAATTTCCATTTGAAAATATTTTCTAATAATATATTTTTCCAAAATTTTGAAAACCAAATTTTGAAAATCATTGGAAATTTAATTCTCAAATCCTTAGTTTAAATTCATTTCATTTTCAAATCAAATTTATAAACCATGTTTAAAAATTCATCTCCTTATAACATACAACAATTGTTAATGGTTAGAAATTGTAACAACCCTATATTGTACAAATATTTTTAAATTGATTTTTCCAGATTCAAAAGATTTATTTATGAAAAAGAATAAATTTTGTTATTTTAAATATAAACTTTGATTTTGATGTGGATTAGAATTCCAAATATGACTAGATTTAATATTTCCAGAAAATGTGAATTTTGGTCAATAGTCAAACTTTGACTTTTAAATTTAAATTTTTAAATATTTGAAATTATAAATTTTATCTTTTATTATGAAAATAGATGTAATAATTTGAATACTGCTTTTCGTTTCGCTGAAAACGGAGTTAAACTGTAAAAGTTATGTACATTTCAGCTTTGAGTATAATTGTTTATTTAACAATTTTGTCTATTTCAAATGATATAAATTTTATTTTTCTTTGTTATGTTTTATTTTAATTGGGTTAATACTTTATTTTGAGTATATTTTATCTTTTAATATTTTTAAAAATGATCATATAATTTTTCTAAAGTTTACTTGAATTTATTTCAATTTATAAAGCCTAGTTTCTATTTTTTCTGTTATTTTCTTCATTTAAATTTTATTTAATTAAAATTTATTTATTTATTTTTGTAAATAAATTTTTATTTCATGTTCTTACCTTTATTTATAAATATTTTTAAGTACATAAAAAGTTTCCAAAGTTCATTGCATTTATTTTTCATATTTTCAAGACTAGTTGAAAATTTTGCTGTTTTATTTAATTAAATTATATATATTTAATATTTATTTATTTTTTATTTTGTTTATTTAATAAATTTTCGTATTTTTACCTGAATATATATATATATATATTTCAGTTATTTAAAAATTTAAAGGAAATGGTTGGATATATGAAAAGTTTTAAACTCTTTTGTCTTTTAGCCTTCCACCTCTTCATTTTCTCAACCTACATCCTTTATGATTTTGGCCGTTCATCTCTTTACCATTTCAGCTGCATCTTTCATTTGTTTTCACGTATCTTAACCTTCCCAAACTCACAAAAATAATGCACGGCCATAGGATCAAAAGTTGGGTAAGAAATCTCTTCTTCTTTTCTTGTTTTTCTATGTTTTTCTACTTTGATTTGCATGTTGTTCTCATCTTTGTTGATCGGCTCCTCCTCCACCAAGTCATTGGCCAACCTCCACCACCTGATACTCCGACCAGCAACCACCCTAGACCACCATCCTACCAGGCCGAGCACTCATGGCATGAGAACCACCACAAAAACTTCACAAACCATCACCTAACATTGCAAACCGAGCCTAGATTGCCACACCCACCTTTATCCACCACTAGCCGCCACTTCCACCACCACCACCACCTCTGACCTGACCTCCACCCTCTACCACACCACCCAACATCTTCTGGACACCTGGCCATGACCATAGGACCTAGGGCCGAACCCTTTTGTAGCAATAAAAGTGATGATAGTTGCCTTGTAGTTGAAGATTGTTTTACCTATATACATATGCACCATTTAAACCCACGTAGGTCGACCACTATGGACCCAAACCCAGCCCTTAGTCCCTGCCTTAGCTGACCTTATTCCATCACTAACTGATCCATGTGAAGTTGAGAACAAGTGCAAACCATTTGATGTTGTTTTGGGCATTTATTTCTAGCGTTAATTGGTGATAGCTTGTGTTGAAACTTATTTGTACATTTGCATTGTTTTATGTAAATGAATTCAAGGTGTATAGCTTTGGCTCTCTCCACTCTCTTGTCATATCCATGTTGTCGTGCCATAGTGCTTTTGAAGATCTCAGTTTGTGCTTTTGATCGTTGTCTCCAGCTTATACAAGTGAGTTATTCTCACCAGACAATATGTACCTATATAACTAGTAAATTGACACCCTGTGAATCTGTAGAAATATATTATCATGTTATATATGCCTATATTATTATCATATGATGTTCACACCTGTTATTACACCTGTTATATCATATGTTACTGTTATTTAATGTTATTCTGTTATTTATATCTGTTATCACCATTGCAAGTTCCTTGTAGACTAGAATCACTATGGGTTGAAATGATACATACCCGAACGGACTTTAGAATAGGGAAAAATCATTATGGGCTGAAATGATAGGCCTGAATGGTTTTTATTTAATTTATTTTAACTTGGGATTGCGGGTTTGAAATGATAGAACCCGGATTTTTCTTTTTTTAACTGCGGATTGAAATGATACATATCCGTATCACTTGACCTAAGTTAGAAAATTATATACAGGCCCGTGGTTATTTTATAAAGTGTTTTGGATATTTTTAAGTATTTTAAAATTATAAATTTATGAAATTTGATTTAAATAGATTTTGAAATGTTTTAAAATAAAGAAATTATGATTTTTATATGTGTTAAAAATGTAATTAATGAATGGTTTAACTGGATTTTTGAAATATAACTTAAGTTGGAAATTTGGAATTTGGTTAAAAATGATATTTAAGTTATATAAATAAAATGGATATTAAATTTTATTTGGAAATGGTAAATATGATAATTTGATTAAATTTTAATTTAAGTGATTTATTAAAGTATTATTGATTTTTCTATGAATTTAAGTGGTTAAATAAATGAATGTTTAAAAGTGATCTTTTAAAATATAACTTGACTTGGAAATGTGAAATTTGGTTTTAATTAAAGGTTTAAGTTAATTAAATAAAATTGGAAATTTAGTTAAATTTGTGAAATGGTAATTTAAAATTTGAAGTGTTAAGTTATTTGTTGAAATGTGAAGAATTGGAAACTTTTACACTTAAATTTATTAAGTAAATTGTTGAAAATTGGATTTAATTATAAGAAATTTATTGTGAAAAAGATACATGTTAAATGATATGTAAATGAACATTTTAAATGTTAAATTATGATTTTTAAAATGTTTAAAGAGTTTAAAATGAAGTTATTTAATTGCTGGAAATACACTAAAAAGCTGGAAATCACTTTTAATAGCATTCAGAAATGCTATGGTTCTGAATTACACTAAAAATTGAATAAAAGGGCTACTACAGCATTTCTGAAATGCTGTAGTTGCTGTAATTAAACTTATAGGCTAATATTGAACTCAGGCATATTATAGCATTCCCTGGAAATGCTATAATGGTCTGCAGTCTTTGCTGAAACCAAATTTAACCCTTGTTTTGAAATCTGAACTACCGCAGCACTTCTGAAATGCTGTCTTTTCTATTTTGAACTATAATTCAACTAAAACTGAGTTTTAACAGCAGTTTTAAGTGCTGTCTTTGCTGAATTAAAAATGTTTTCAAATATAACCTATAGCAGTTGTTTTTAAATGCTGTGAAATGCTGAAATTTTAATAATTAGGGTTTTTGACTTAGTAAACGAACTCAGAATGGTTTGAAACTTTGAAAATTGAATACTTGATTTGAAAATATAATAATTACACTTTTAAAAGGTTTAAATGAATTATTTTGATTGGAATATAAACTATTTAAAGGTGATTTGAAATGATAGTAAATGAACGATATCTTTGAATTTAAAAGGTATTTAAAGTTGAATATTTGGATTTGAACTGATAGGATATTTTATTTTATTAAAATGATTTGAAATGAAGTTTTGTAAGGATATGATATTTTATTATATTAAAATGATTTGAAATGAAGTTTTGAAATGATATGAAAATTTAAATATATGGAAGTGGTTTGGAATTGATTTAATCTTTATTTTGATAAAGATATGGTTTGAAATGATATTTTATTTTGAAGTAAAGTATTGTTTTTAAAAGTTATAACCACGGGTTATAATAACGTTGGGTTGTTAAAGAGACCGGGATCGGATATGGACATACTCTCTGTCTTACCGAAAACCACTTTGGCAACTGTGTACGCGGTGGAGATTCCAGAATGAAGTAGGATGGTGGCGACGTTCTTAAGGTATGTTACGTGGACCCAACTCCCGTGAGTTGGCATAAGGTGGCTAAAACAGGAGCGATCTCGGACCAGTGAGGTAGCACCTCTTCTCGGACACATTTCTTCGATATTATACTCTTACTTGTGATTGATTAGATGGCCATCCTCCGATTTGGGAGTGTTGTTCGAGGTGGAACGGTAGTGGCTGCTATGCGTATCCATCAGTCCGTGTGCGTAATTGGTATATCTACCCTGGCATTGCCTAGTTGTGCCGTGTCACCTACCATATCGAGCTTTACTACGATTATGATTTTAAGATCCGACCGCGTTAAGGTTCTCCATCCCCTTAACGCTATTTTCTATATGATTATACTTTACTTATTAGACATTATTATAATAGCGAATATTACTACATAGTAGATATTTTAACGGATCCTTAGAGGATGGGCGGTCCCAAGCATCTTCTAAGTTACTTGTACCTTTATTACAGTTCACTTGAGTTGGTTTACATTATATAAGTATATATTGTCCTGACTCGAGTGTTTTGTGTTTTGCTTTACGCTCGGGTCAGCCTGAGTTATTCACAGATTTGGATTTCCACCTTCTGGAGATTTGAATCGCTGGAGATTATCTGCTAGTCTTGTTCTATCAACTTCGGTTCCGTTGTTCTATTCAGCCTGTACTTGGTTGTTGTATTGAGACTTCTACTGTACTTTATTTCTTATATTGTATCTTATGTAACTCTGATATATTTACATAGTAGCTTCATGAACTACTATTTCTTTTGCTTCCGCTGCATTATTTTACTCTGTGTCTGTGATCTGTGATTATATTTATTTACTGTATATTCTGAGATTTGCCAAATTTTATTTACAACGCGGTATTTTGAGCAATTCAACTCCGGCATGAGTGTCTACCTATACACTTATAATGGATGCGAATGGTTGAAAATATCGGGTCGTTACAGTTGGTATCAGAGCTTTGGTTTTGAGGCAAAACTTAGAATGTATGGTAAATTTATTTACATAATCACTTTCGTTCGAGTTTGAATCTCTTCCTTTTGATTCGATTTCCTTTGAATTTTGGAACGTTTCCTGCGGTTCCAAAATTCATTCTTGTCCCTCACTATTCATCTTCTTTTGATTTTGGAGTATCACATAACTCCACTTCGAATGATCTTTATAGTGAATTGGCGATCTCGCCAATATTCTAATTTTCTTGTAAAGGGGTGAAAATCCTTTACAGTCAGCATCGATTCACCAGAGATTTTATCTATCCTTGGTTTAGATGCTAATATCTTTTATTATTCCAAACTCTATCTCTTGAGATCGAACGTAGATTTATCCCAGAAAAATCCACATCGATCTTATTATTTAAGTCACGGTTGACCCGGTTAAGGTTGTCCGCGATTTACCTAAGCTTACCCATCTCTCTACTCTGTTTAACCATCTTGTCTTTTGTTTCTAAATTATCTCCAAACATTTTGAATTGTACTTGTAAATCTATGTTTTGTTTTATATATGGTGTTGTTTGAGTTGTTGATGTTGATTTGGATTTCCGATCGATTCGTCTGATCAACGCTATCGATAGGATTTCTAAAACACTTTAACAGAACAAACTGACACCATATTATTTTAAATTTGGTTAATGAAATAAAATTTTGAGATATAAGCAAATTTATGGAAGTTATCATTATTGTTCTACAAATGAATTTATAAATAGTTGTTTATAAATTTATTTGGGAACTGAAATGAATTTAAATCAAGAATTTGAGAATTTAATTTCCGATGGTTTCAAACTTTGTGTTTAAAGCTTTAAAAGGATATATTATTTAAAGTATTTTTGAATAGAAATTTGTTCCAAAGAATTTTAAAGTTAAAAATAAAATAAAAAATCAGTGCTCTTCTCTTTGTCGCTGGAAAATAATTTCGGTGATGACTGCAGCATCATCGACGTTCATTTTTGAGTTTCGAAGTGAAGAAACCATTCCGTAGTTTTGCTACAGCTTTATTTTGGGAAATTTGATTGATTTGAATTTCTAAAAGATGATTTGATTTATTATATATATAGATATTGATTTAACTTTGATTTGACAAATTATGTGCATACATTTATTTATCTCTAAATGGTTTGAAAAGAATCAAAAATTTTATTCTTAAATTCTATCTTAAATAATAACTTCAAGTATAAAAAAGAAAATCAAAAATTTGAATAAATGATTCAAACTTGAGATAATTGAATTGGAAAGTTTTATTTGTATAACACACAATTTCATTTCCAATATAACTTACCTAAATTACACAGAAGTTGAAAATGTAATTGGATAATATACAACATAAAAGGGTTTTATAAATAAAATTTGAGTGGTTATAATACATGTTACACACTTAAATTTTAGTTATAAAAGATTAACAGAGGTAAATAGTGAAAAAGGAATTTAAAGAGATTTTATTTAAATAACTTAATAATCAAATTTGATTTACTTTGGAACCTTAAGTCTAACCTAGGAATTTTAATAAAAGTTATTTCCTGAAATGAATATGTTGTATAATAAATAATGTATCTTTGAATAGATAAAATAAAATACATTTGAATTGGACTTTTGGTAATAAAGTTTATTTAACTTGAATTCATAGTTTAATTGATGTCTAAATGAATAAATGTGTAAAGAAATTTGATTGTTATATTTGCTATGATAAATATTTTATTTATAAAATTGATATGTCTTGGAAAATAAATAATTATGATTTAAATAGTTAAAATGTATTTTTACATCACTAAAACTTGATAATTGAGAATTTGGTTTTCAAATGGAAATTTTAAGTGTAACTTATTAAAGGAATATCTATTTATGAAATGGGTATTTTAAATAAAGTGTTAGGTTATGTGTTAAATTAAGAGTTAAGTAAAATAGTGAACTTTTGACTTAATAAACGAAGTATAGTTGAAAGTGGATACTCCATTCATAAAAGTTTGTTTTAAATAAGTCATAAGTTAAATGATATCCAAATGAATATTTCTGATATTAAACTGATTTGAAATACTAATATATCTACTTTAGCATTTTATAAGTGCTGCTATTTTGAAAAGACAATGTTTTGGAAATTTTTATAATTGAATGAACTTAGAAATGTTACAACTTTAAAATGAATATTATTTGACCTTGAATTAAAATGGTTTAAATGAAGATTTTTTTTTTAAAAGGAGTTTTGATTTTTCTAAGTGTTATGTTTTTTTAGGAATAACATTTCCAATGTGTTATGATTTTAGTAGTATGATTTCCAAATGATAAACATCCCAAAATTGTTATGATTTCAAAGCATTATTGTTTCAAATTTATTATCTTAGTTTGTTTTTTTTCAAACTATCTTTTGGTTGTCCTTATTTCTCTTATCTTGTTACAAAATGGGAAGGTTATTGCTTATACCAGTCTGTTTAGAAATCTTTTTTATGATCTTTGAAATCTTGTTACTCATTTTGGAATCTGAACACTGTTTTCCACCCATGGACCGTCGCTTAAGTGAAAAGGGTGATTCAGACTCTAGAGGATCTTTTTCGTGCTTATATTCTTGATTTGACCACCTCCATCTTGTCAAACTTACCTATAACAATAGTTATCAGGTGTAATTCCAATCTTCTTATCATCTTGTCTTAATTCTATTTCATTCTATCTTTTTCTATGCTTTCCCGTACCTCGTTCCTTTTCGGGGACGAAAAGTTTTGAGTGGGGGAGAGTGTAACAACCCTATATTGTACAAATATTTTTAAATTGATTTTTCCAGATTCAAAAGATTTATTTATGAAAAAGAATAAATTTTGTTATTTTAAATATAAACTTTGATTTTGATGTGGATTAGAATTCCAAATATGACTAGATTTAATATTTCCAGAAAATGTGAATTTTGGTCAATAGTCAAACTTTGACTTTTAAATTTAAATTTTTAAATATTTGAAATTATAAATTTTATCTTTTATTATGAAAATAGATGTAATAATTTGAATACTGCTTTTCGTTTCGCTGAAAACGGAGTTAAACTGTAAAAGTTATGTACATTTCAGCTTTGAGTATAATTGTTTATTTAACAATTTTGTCTATTTCAAATGATATAAATTTTATTTTTCTTTGTTATGTTTTATTTTAATTGGGTTAATACTTTATTTTGAGTATATTTTATCTTTTAATATTTTTAAAAATGATCATATAATTTTTCTAAAGTTTACTTGAATTTATTTCAATTTATAAAGCCTAGTTTCTATTTTTTCTGTTATTTTCTTCATTTAAATTTTATTTAATTAAAATTTATTTATTTATTTTTGTAAATAAATTTTTATTTCATGTTCTTACCTTTATTTATAAATATTTTTAAGTACATAAAAAGTTTCCAAAGTTCATTGCATTTATTTTTCATATTTTCAAGACTAGTTGAAAATTTTGCTGTTTTATTTAATTAAATTATATATATTTAATATTTATTTATTTATTTTTTTGTTTATTTAATAAATTTTCGTATTTTTACCTGAATATATATATATATTTCAGTTATTTAAAAATTTAAAGGAAATGGTTGGATATATGAAAAGTTTTAAACTCTTTTGTCTTTTAGCCTTCCACCTCTTCATTTTCTCAACCTACATCCTTTATGATTTTGGCCGTTCATCTCTTTACCATTTCAGCTGCATCTTTCATTTGTTTTCACGTATCTTAACCTTCCCAAACTCACAAAAATAATGCACGGCCATAGGATCAAAAGTTGGGTAAGAAATCTCTTCTTCTTTTCTTGTTTTTCTATGTTTTTCTACTTTGATTTGCATGTTGTTCTCATCTTTGTTGATCGGCTCCTCCTCCACCAAGTCATTGGCCAACCTCCACCACCTGATACTCCGACCAGCAACCACCCTAGACCACCATCCTACCAGGCCGAGCACTCATGGCATGAGAACCACCACAAAAACTTCACAAACCATCACCTAACATTGCAAACCGAGCCTAGATTGCCACACCCACCTTTATCCACCACTAGCCGCCACTTCCACCACCACCACCACCTCTGACCTGACCTCCACCCTCTACCACACCACCCAACATCTTCTGGACACCTGGCCATGACCATAGGACCTAGGGCCGAACCCTTTTGTAGCAATAAAAGTGATGATAGTTGCCTTGTAGTTGAAGATTGTTTTACCTATATACATATGCACCATTTAAACCCACGTAGGTCGACCACTATGGACCCAAACCCAGCCCTTAGTCCCTGCCTTAGCTGACCTTATTCCATCACTAACTGATCCATGTGAAGTTGAGAACAAGTGCAAACCATTTGATGTTGTTTTGGGCATTTATTTCTAGCGTTAATTGGTGATAGCTTGTGTTGAAACTTATTTGTACATTTGCATTGTTTTATGTAAATGAATTCAAGGTGTATAGCTTTGGCTCTCTCCACTCTCTTGTCATATCCATGTTGTCGTGCCATAGTGCTTTTGAAGATCTCAGTTTGTGCTTTTGATCGTTGTCTCCAGCTTATACAAGTGAGTTATTCTCACCAGACAATATGTACCTATATAACTAGTAAATTGACACCCTGTGAATCTGTAGAAATATATTATCATGTTATATATGCCTATATTATTATCATATGATGTTCACACCTGTTATTACACCTGTTATATCATATGTTACTGTTATTTAATGTTATTCTGTTATTTATATCTGTTATCACCATTGCAAGTTCCTTGTAGACTAGAATCACTATGGGTTGAAATGATACATACCCGAACGGACTTTAGAATAGGGAAAAATCATTATGGGCTGAAATGATAGGCCTGAATGGTTTTTATTTAATTTATTTTAACTTGGGATTGCGGGTTTGAAATGATAGAACCCGGATTTTTCTTTTTTTAACTGCGGATTGAAATGATACATATCCGTATCACTTGACCTAAGTTAGAAAATTATATACAGGCCCGTGGTTATTTTATAAAGTGTTTTGGATATTTTTAAGTATTTTAAAATTATAAATTTATGAAATTTGATTTAAATAGATTTTGAAATGTTTTAAAATAAAGAAATTATGATTTTTATATGTGTTAAAAATGTAATTAATGAATGGTTTAACTGGATTTTTGAAATATAACTTAAGTTGGAAATTTGGAATTTGGTTAAAAATGATATTTAAGTTATATAAATAAAATGGATATTAAATTTTATTTGGAAATGGTAAATATGATAATTTGATTAAATTTTAATTTAAGTGATTTATTAAAGTATTATTGATTTTTCTATGAATTTAAGTGGTTAAATAAATGAATGTTTAAAAGTGATCTTTTAAAATATAACTTGACTTGGAAATGTGAAATTTGGTTTTAATTAAAGGTTTAAGTTAATTAAATAAAATTGGAAATTTAGTTAAATTTGTGAAATGGTAATTTAAAATTTGAAGTGTTAAGTTATTTGTTGAAATGTGAAGAATTGGAAACTTTTACACTTAAATTTATTAAGTAAATTGTTGAAAATTGGATTTAATTATAAGAAATTTATTGTGAAAAAGATACATGTTAAATGATATGTAAATGAACATTTTAAATGTTAAATTATGATTTTTAAAATGTTTAAAGAGTTTAAAATGAAGTTATTTAATTGCTGGAAATACACTAAAAAGCTGGAAATCACTTTTAATAGCATTCAGAAATGCTATGGTTCTGAATTACACTAAAAATTGAATAAAAGGGCTACTACAGCATTTCTGAAATGCTGTAGTTGCTGTAATTAAACTTATAGGCTAATATTGAACTCAGGCATATTATAGCATTCCCTGGAAATGCTATAATGGTCTGCAGTCTTTGCTGAAACCAAATTTAACCCTTGTTTTGAAATCTGAACTACCGCAGCACTTCTGAAATGCTGTCTTTTCTATTTTGAACTATAATTCAACTAAAACTGAGTTTTAACAGCAGTTTTAAGTGCTGTCTTTGCTGAATTAAAAATGTTTTCAAATATAACCTATAGCAGTTGTTTTTAAATGCTGTGAAATGCTGAAATTTTAATAATTAGGGTTTTTGACTTAGTAAACGAACTCAGAATGGTTTGAAACTTTGAAAATTGAATACTTGATTTGAAAATATAATAATTACACTTTTAAAAGGTTTAAATGAATTATTTTGATTGGAATATAAACTATTTAAAGGTGATTTGAAATGATAGTAAATGAACGATATCTTTGAATTTAAAAGGTATTTAAAGTTGAATATTTGGATTTGAACTGATAGGATATTTTATTTTATTAAAATGATTTGAAATGAAGTTTTGTAAGGATATGATATTTTATTATATTAAAATGATTTGAAATGAAGTTTTGAAATGATATGAAAATTTAAATATATGGAAGTGGTTTGGAATTGATTTAATCTTTATTTTGATAAAGATATGGTTTGAAATGATATTTTATTTTGAAGTAAAGTATTGTTTTTAAAAGTTATAACCACGGGTTATAATAACGTTGGGTTGTTAAAGAGACCGGGATCGGATATGGACATACTCTCTGTCTTACCGAAAACCACTTTGGCAACTGTGTACGCGGTGGAGATTCCAGAATGAAGTAGGATGGTGGCGACGTTCTTAAGGTATGTTACGTGGACCCAACTCCCGTGAGTTGGCATAAGGTGGCTAAAACAGGAGCGATCTCGGACCAGTGAGGTAGCACCTCTTCTCGGACACATTTCTTCGATATTATACTCTTACTTGTGATTGATTAGATGGCCATCCTCCGATTTGGGAGTGTTGTTCGAGGTGGAACGGTAGTGGCTGCTATGCGTATCCATCAGTCCGTGTGCGTAATTGGTATATCTACCCTGGCATTGCCTAGTTGTGCCGTGTCACCTACCATATCGAGCTTTACTACGATTATGATTTTAAGATCCGACCGCGTTAAGGTTCTCCATCCCCTTAACGCTATTTTCTATATGATTATACTTTACTTATTAGACATTATTATAATAGCGAATATTACTACATAGTAGATATTTTAACGGATCCTTAGAGGATGGGCGGTCCCAAGCATCTTCTAAGTTACTTGTACCTTTATTACAGTTCACTTGAGTTGGTTTACATTATATAAGTATATATTGTCCTGACTCGAGTGTTTTGTGTTTTGCTTTACGCTCGGGTCAGCCTGAGTTATTCACAGATTTGGATTTCCACCTTCTGGAGATTTGAATCGCTGGAGATTATCTACTAGTCTTGTTCTATCAACTTCGGTTCCGTTGTTCTATTCAGCCTGTACTTGGTTGTTGTATTGAGACTTCTGTTGTACTTTATTTCTTATATTGTATCTTATGTAACTCTGATATATTTACATAGTAGCTTCATGAACTACTATTTCTTTTGCTTCCGCTGCATTATTTTACTCTGTGTCTGTGATCTGTGATTATATTTATTTACTGTATATTCTGAGATTTGCCAAATTTTATTTACAACGCGGTATTTTGAGCAATTCAACTCCGGCATGAGTGTCTACCTATACACTTATAATGGATGCGAATGGTTGAAAATATCGGGTCGTTACAGAAATGTTGACAAAACAATAAATGATAGTCTAGTACTATCATTTCTAACAACCAATTCATTTAACTATTTAATTTCATAAAATTATATAAATTATAATTATACATAAAATTATTCATTTACCAATTTCGAAAACAATATTGTGTCAGTTTTTCTCTATTCAAGTGTTTTTGGAATTCCTATCGATAGCATTGGCCAGACGAATCGATTGAAACCCAAATCAAACTTAACAATTCAAACAACACAACATAAGATATTTTATATTAATAACAAATACGTTCTCTCATAGAATGATTCAAGGATGGATAGACTTATATTAATCACAGACGACCTTAACGGGTCAACCGAGAATTAGAAAAACAAGAATATCATCAACGAAAACTAGGACAGCTTATTGAGAACATCGCGGAAAACGTGATTCATGAGAATGACGAAAAGGCAGGAGCATTGGTTAATCCAAAGGGAAAGGTCGAGCTCAAAGAGTAAGATCAATGCGGAATTCAATTTCCCACTGAGAGGTGGAGAAGTGACTTCACCCAAGACATCCAGAAATAGTTAGACACAATGGTGGAGTCAAGATCATTAGGATGAGAATCAAACGAAAAGATGAAACTGCATGCATAAACCTAAGGCAATCGACATTCGATCATAAGAGAATTACACGGATTACCTATTAGGGAGAGACAATTTGGGCTTTGAGAGAAATAACAGCATCATAACCGAGGACGTAGAAATCTTCGGTAAATCGACGCATGTTGTAAAGGAGTTTCACCCCTTTACAAATCATACCAAGGTTGGAGGAACCGTCAATGGAATGAGTGACACATAAGGATGAAGTTGCCAATTGAGGTTGAAGCTATGGGATGCTCCAGTATCAAAAGAACACGAACAGCACAAGACAAGAATGGATTTTAGAACAAAGGGAAAGTTCCAAAATCCGAAAGAATCCTAGTCTAGGAGGATCCTAACGAAGAAATTTCAAGCTCGAGCGAAGGTGATTCTGTAATTAATTTTTACTCCATATGATAAGTTTTGCCTAAACCAGAGCTCTGACACTAACTGTAACGACCTGGTATTTCGAACCGTTCAAATCGACAATCATCCACTAATGTCATGTTGAATCGCTCAAAACAACAGATTGTTAATTTATATTTGGCAAAACTTAGCATATACAGCAAATAAATCAATCGTAAAATCACAGACACAGAATAATATAATAATAAGCAGCGGAGTAGATAAATAGTAGTTCAGGAAGCTACCATATAAGCAACAGAGTCTGAAATAAAATACAACATAAATCTCGAATATATAGAAGTTACTAATACAAAAGCAGATGACAACTCTGGACATAAATAACTGGCAATAACTGGAATAACTGGAAGCAGAATAGATAAATGATAGATCTCCAAGCAAAGCTCCAAGCTCAAAAAGGTGAGTCTCAAATGTTGTGTCACTCAGTCTGACTCGGGCATAAAGCAAAACACAAAACACTCGAGTCAGGATTAGCATTCTTATACTAGTAAATCAACTCAAGTGAAATGTCCAAGTGAAATACAATATAACTTAAAGGATGTTTGGGATTTCCATCCTCTAAGGATCCGTGGAACTATCTACTATGTACTAATATACGCTATTATAATATGTCTATCAGTAAAGTATTAAAATAGCGTTAAGGCATTACCCGTATCCCCCTTAACACATTTATATATTCCCGTAGTCTATACAGGACCGTAAGCTCCACCAAACTGGTGGTTTACCCAAAGGGCACTCTATAGGTATGGTACAAAACAAACTCGTAGAAGGCATGATAAGGCATGTGACAAGACACGCGAGGCAATGCCCAGGGTAGGATTCTACCGTTTTGCGGATTCGGACTGGTGGTAACACAAAGCAGTTACTGCCATCTACCTCGAGACACACTCCCAATTCAAAAGTGCACCCAATCAAATCATAAAGTAACAGAATGGTATCGAAGAAATGTGCCCGATTAGAGGTGCGACCTCATTAAGCCTTGCATGGCTCCTGTTTTAGCCACATCAAGCTGATTCGCGGGAGTCGGGCTGCGTTAATACCTCATACACAATCATCGCCAAACCATCCTATTTCGTTCTGGAATCTCCACCATATACATAGTTGTTAAATTGGTTTTCGGTATTGGCAGAGAGTATGACAATATCTGATCCCAGTCTCTTTAACAACCAAACGCTTATTTCACACCGTGGTCATTTTATTTCAAAACAGTTCATACTTCGTATCGAAATATCATATACATTTCAAAGTCATATCACTTTCGAAATCACATTACTTTCAAAATCATAGAACTTTAAAAATCATTATTCACTTTAAATCATTTTTATTTTCAATAATCATAATCACACAGTAGTTTATATATTAAAATAGTTTATAAATTAAAAATAGTTTATATTTAAAATAGTTATATATTAAAAATAATTTGTATATTAAAAAGAGTTTATATCGAAAATAGTTTCAAGTTAGAATGGTTTCTTCCAATTTCACAAATCAATTCAAATTAACTTAAGTTTCAATAATTCAATTTAAATCAATCTCGGTTCAACAATTTCGATTCAATTCAAATTCTCATAAACCATTCTTAATCTATATTGATCTCAAGTCTAGGTTTGAACTACAATTTAAACCACTTTAAATTCAATAGGTTTCAAAGTTAAATATTCAAACAATTTACAGTAACTCAATTTAATAAATTTCATTTATTTTTCAAAATTGAACTTCAATTTTTATTTAAATTTGAAAATATTCGCTTATCATTTTTATATCATTTAAATAAAATCTCAGATTACAAATTTAAATAAAATCAACAATTAGATATCTAACTTCAATTATATTTAATTCTAAAATATTCACCCAGTCACTTTTTATAAGCATTTAAATAAAATCTCCCACTACACATTCAAATCAAAACTAAATATTCAATTCAATTTATTTGAATTTGAAAATATTCATTTAATCACCTTTAATCAAAAATCAAGTTATAAAATCATACCTTTAAAATCTCAAATCAATTTCAATTTATCTTCCCAACCTTAACTTATTAAAGTTATTAAAAAATCTATTTTTAAAATATAATTTTAAATAAATACTTAAACATTTATATTAATTAAATTAAATTTTATTAAATTAAATCGTATTATTAAATATATTTTATATTAAATCTTATTTTATATATATTTAAAATAATAAAATTATAAGTAAAATCTTAAATTTATAATTTCAAAACTAACTTATAAACTTTAAATTTCTAAATATATAATTTTTTAAAATCTAAATTTTACATATATGAAATTTTTTAAATATATTTATATTATATTTAAAAATAATATTTATAAAACCTATATATTTCCTTTCAAAAATTCTAGAAATAATTTAAAATAGACCAACGGTGTCCGTATATAGTTTTCTATCCTATGGTCAGGTGATACGGATATTTATCATTTCAATCCGCAATTTATATTTAATATTTTACGGGTATATATCATTTCAACCCGTAATCCCAAAATTCAAAATCAATGAAAATCACTTGGGTTTATCATTTCAACCCATAACGATTTTCCCCTAATATATAAGATCGTTCGGGTATGTATCATTTCAACCCATAGGGATTTCTATACTAACAGGGAACTTGCAATGCGGGAATATAAATAGCATAAAATGACATACATATTAGTGACAAGCATATATAGTCCTAACTAACAATTTAAACAAGATATAAATATAACAGTAAATGGTGTCATATGTCAATTAATATAGATAAACAATTGTAGATAATAATATATCATACTTAACAATTAAATAACTAGCAATTCTAATTTAACAACATATTTCAATCGCCATTTCATGTGAAATCAATTTACTAAATATAAGAATGTTAATCATGAGTGATTGCTCACCTTTCGAGGCTAGAGAAAATAGACAACACGACAAGCTATGAATTGAATCACAAACTAGACAATTGACCAATCCAAACGACAAATCCCAAAGCAAAGCAAGGTGGATTCGAGATCGATGAAAACAACGTATATATATAATTTCATATGAAATATATATATATATATCTTTATATATTATATTTTAAAATCAATATTCCATTTAAAACACATATCAAAATAAAATCACTCAATATATATATATATATATATATATATATATTAAAAATTAATATTTAAATTTATACACATATTAAAATAAAGAATCTTTATATATTCTACCTCAAAAATCATTATTTCTTAAACCACATATATTTCAAAATCAATATATATATATTCTTAAAATCAATAGTTAAACCAATATTATATTCTTAAGACACATATATAAAAATGAAATCTATATATATATATATATTTTAAATCAAGATATCTATATATATATATTATATTTTAAAATCTAAATACATTTCAAAATAAAAATACATATATCTATAATATATATTAAAACACATAAACACATTATTATACTAAAATCAAAAAATTAGATATTAAAACACATATCAACTGGAAAATGAAAACTGCTCGGAGGCGGCTGGTGTGAGTGGGCTGGAGATGCTTGGTTGTGGATGGCTGGAGTGTGTTTGTTTATGGCAAGCGATGCAAGGCGAAGGGGTCGCTGCTCGTGGTGGAGCTTGGCAGGGGAGTGGAATAGGCGCGTGAGCCCGGATGTCTGGATCTCGGTTTTGATGGTAATTGGGACGAGTAGGTCACATGGAAAAGTGAGCAGCGGTTGTCGGTGGCAGGTCTGTTGCGTGGAGTCGTGGCTGAGTGGGTGGAAGCGAAGATGGGATGTGTTGCACGGCCAAAGGAAAGGGAGAGGGAACTGGGAAGATATTATTGCAGCGCGGCAGGCTGTGGAGGAGGAAAGGCGATGTTCAGGGTTTGAGATGGTCAGCTGTCTGGTTGAGGCGTGGAGAGGCAGTAGGTGGTTGAGGCGAGTGGTTGATGTATGGAGGCGAAGGTGGGAGGATGTGGCAGTGGTGCATGGGTATAGGGTTTGAGTCTGGTGGAGTGAGGCAGAGCGTGGGTAGGCGGAGGAGAAGAGGGCACAGAGCTAGTTTGGTGGAGGAAGGTGGGCGAGCAGATCAGGGTGGTGGCTGATGGATAGGGGAGGGGGACAACTGGGCATACGGGTTTGGTTGAAGGGTGCAAAGCCTCCGGTGGCTGTTGCTGTAGAGGCGCGGTCACAAGGAGGCAGAGGGTGGGTATACAAAAAGGAGGAGGCGAGCAGCTTTCTCGAAACAGTCGCATGCTTTCACCATTTCACTTTCATTATATATATATATATGTATATGTATGTATATATATATATTGAACGATGAGCAGTGAAAAATGGATGAACTGTCAGGTAAGCAAAAAGGAGCAGGTTTATTTGAGCAAGATGAAAGCAAACGTGAATTCATTTTTCTCTCTTGACAGAACGAAAATGAAGACAGTAGAAGGAATGGACGAAATAAATTCAACTAGCAATATAATGACCATAGGGAATAGAGAAAGTTGGATATTAATGTCTGGGAATATAAAGAGTTTGTGGCTATTGGTTTATACACGGTGGATATATGATTGGACATGGGAAAACAAAAGGCTCGAATGTGGAACTAATACGGCTAATCGTTTCATGGATTTCACCACGTACCGAACGCCGAAATATAGGAATGGATATACTACGGAGATCAGCACGATGAGATGAACAGAATGGTACATAGATATTAGTGATATGACCAAGTTATAAAAACTTGATTTTTCGTTGTCGAAAATGCTGCTATAGCAGTCCAAATTTGGCGAAACGAAATATGACGTCTCACTCAGAGAATAGTAAACAATTTATTATATAAAAATATTTAGATTTCAGGAATATTTAATTTTCATCTAATTTAACTGATTTTAAATTTGAAATTGAAAATTACATAACAGAACTAACTTATATATCTACCAATGAAAATCTATCATTTGCTATGTTAAAATAGGCACATACCAAATATCAAATTTTCATTGCAAAATTTTAATTGTTAAATTTTCAAGAAAATTTTTAGTTAGTTAGTTACGTTAGTTAAACCGTTAAAATTTCCAGGTCGTTACAATATTGAATATTTACAAAAGAGTTTTCTAAATGATTTGAAAATTTATGAAAGAGGTTATGAATGATTTTGGATATCTATTAAAGAATTTCATAAATGGTTTGAATATTTATAACGAAGTCTTAAATAATTTTGGATGTCTGTAAAGGAAGTTTATAAAAGATTTTGAATATTTATAAAAGAGTTTTATAATAAACTTGGAGATTCATAAAGTGTTATATAAATGGATTTGGAATTTAAGTAAAGGAGATTTCATAAATGAATTTTTTTTATTAAAAATGATTTGTTGAAGTAAATTTATAAAAGAATTTGAGATTGGATTTCCTTTAACTAACCTTCTTAATTGTGGTCGTGTGGAACTTCCATTTCATGCTTAACACCGAGGGAATAGTGTTTGGAGTTATCCTATCTCTGTTTAAACAACGATTGTTTTTGATCATTTTAATATTATTTTGAAATAAGAATTCTTTCACAATGTTTTGGGAATATACTTATGCTAGTGAGGTAAGCATATCAATATTTTGATAAATAATTTGGAAAGAGATTTAAATAAACGAAAGATTTCTTTAGAGGCTTAGTAGTTGCTATTGGTAATTAAATCTATGAACTGTTGTTGTTTGTTTATTTGATACTCAAAAAACCGACTATCAAATCTTGGCTAGTTTTGAATTAGGAAGTATGATTGTATATTTGAGTTCCCCAGTGAGGACTCGAATACTTGTTGCTTACGTCTGAAAGAGCCAGGAATGTGTCAACCAAAAATTATCGATGTTGGTTCGGAGAGACCATGATCAGATAGGTATATATTTTCAAAAATCACTTCAATCCAACCAAGCGTTTCAAACTGAAGACATCTTTAAGAGTATAGAATCAAAGACAGAGCTTTTAAAGTGCAACGACTACTTGTTACTAATCTTAAGGATGATTCCAAAATGGATGTAGTTGAGGTACTGCCTTTGGTTTCATTCAAACCTAGGATGAACTTGTATGGATGAATGCTTGCATTGCATTTCGGCCTGGAGGGCAGTCTTAGCATTCCAAGATGGATTGCTATAAGGAAATGGTAAGAGCGTAGTATCTCAAGCCTCACACCCTGGAAATGGTTAAAATAAGGTTTGCCGCAAGACTATGTGGGTCGCATCCATTAGGTTATGATCATCCCAAGATCTAGTGTCGTTATCTCTATGTATGCTTCAGGGCCCATTTTTGATTGTTGATCACAACCAAAGGTGATCATATTCAGTACTATCCAGTCAGGGATTGGTCGGTCTTGTCATGCGGATTGCAAAGGTAACTGCAGCCTACGGTACATTTTACCTAGAGGTGTACTGTATGGAAGGTAGTCCCTTACCTTACCATTTGTTAAAAATCCATTCTCCAATACGAGCCTACGATTTTTGATTGTATATCTATTATTGCTGTCATATACACATACCACAACTACTTGGTTAGTAAATAATTTAAACCATATACATTATTATAATATCATTGGATTTTTTTATAGAAAATGTTTTGGTTATCATAAGGTAAAAACTCATCTGTTTTTATGTGCAGAGTGATCTTACGAGATACCTTTGATTTCAAAGGTTTTTAAAAGTTAAATAAAGAAAATTCCTTATGTTTTGAGTTTCTCATGTTGGATTTACCAGACTGACCTAGGTGTTGTTTTCCTATAATGTTTGGGTTAGCACGAGTATATTTTATAGATTTTGCTAGATTCTTTGGAGCTTTCAGAAGACGAGCTCGATTCTCCAAGATGTATTCACGTATCTTATATTCTTCCTTAATCTTATTGTTCTTGATGTTTATTTATTGTATTTATAGAATTGTAAGGACGATCTGTTATAACTATCCAGCTGATAATCAGTTAATGTACTCTGATGTTGTGTATAATAAAGATGATTTCTTTTTGTAAAAACTTGTCCACATTATATATTACTCGTAACATTTTGTGAGATTCTGTTTTGTCTTTTCTTGCTTTACCCCATTGTATTTCAGACACTAAATGATCGGCACATGAATACTAAGGATGTATTAAATATTGTCTTTAAGTGTTAGAAAGGCAGAACGTTACAGATAAGCTCAAATAAGAATATATATATATAAGCACCAGTCTCCTACTCATCCTCTGAATTTCTCCATGCTAATCTCAGACTACTTATCTAATATACACATTTAAGAGTACCCTGGATAATAAGAAACAAGGCATAATATCTCAAGTTATACAACAGTTTGGTGTGAGCGATACATGTGCCTCAAAATACTATAAAAGTTGATGTAGTAAAAGGAACAACCGAGTATGAAGAGTCATACTTGCAGTGTTCCTACATCCAACAAGTTAGCATATAACAAGGACTCTATGTCACTAACATGAAAAGTACCAACATTGTGTGACATCAATATTAGACGTAGCAACCATCATACCATCTCATGTCATTCATTATGCCATTGGAATATGATAAATCATATGGCCACATCTTACAACCAGAGAATACATCTTCATCTCGAATTAACTCATACTCAAATCCATACCACTCCGTAAGGTCAGGATACCAGACTCATGTCCTATGACTCCAGGGTAGATCACCATCCTAAGATCTAGATTCATGTCTTATAACTTCAACGAGAATCCTCACAAGCCCCTTCTTTATGAGAATGCATCAAAACCTATGAGTTACCAAGGGTCCTTTCAGCCCACGTCCAGTAGCACACATCCTACATCCTACTCCATAAGCTATCATCCTCGAACCTGTCCTTGGAACATCATCAAAACTCTCGCCATTGAGTTGTCACTATTCGAAACTTCTTTGGACTATCATTGAATGTCCCAAAACTCCATATTGGTCCCGAAGTAATCTTACTGCTTTTTACATCATCTCTAAAGTAGAACCTCCATTATCCTATAAAGAATCAACATCGTTTCCCCTCATCATTATATCGATCGATCGTGGTAATATCATCCTAACCCAGCATCAAATCAACACATGCTTACTTATGCATCCTCCCCCATGCAATCTCCTCATCATCTAACCAATTTTGTAAGGGTCGGTACTGACTCTATGGGTCAGACCAAATCTATATGTTTTTATTTAGCCAATATTTGGCTAAGTAAAAACCATCCCTACTCCCCTAAGCTTTCCTTAAAGTCGCCTTGATGTCCTTGCCTCCATACCCTAAAGTAGCTGCCTTAAAGTCTCCATGTATAAATGGATCGACCATAGGATGGTTCAATGGTGAATCACATCAAGTCTCCCTTGCTCCAGCCCAAAGCCTCTATTACCTAAGCCTGAAGTTTGCATCATGCTGCCCCAAAGTAGATCCGGCACTTCCTCTACCTCCACACAAGTGCAAATTTGCACTTTACACCCCTAAAATATGGATCGGTAACTATGACAGTTGTGGGATTCGAACCCCTGCCACCTTAGAAAGCAACAACCTACACTAACCACTGTATTAAAAGGTCATTTTGTTTACTTTTCGAAAGTGATATTACAAACTATCTCCTTAAATAGCCAAACATCCTCGCTGGCTCATCATCGCATACCACCTAGACATTGTGCATATAAACTGCATCAATACTACATAATCTAACATCCACAACATTACCACAAACTTTTTCGATTAGGTATAGGCTTTAATACCAAATGCGATGACTGTGGGATTCAAACGCCCATCGTCCTGAAAAGCACCACCGTGCACTAACTACCATGTTAAAAATATTTTTGTTTAATTTACAAAAGGGATATTATAGTAACGATCCTTATAACTTAGGAAAAATTTTACCTAAGTTATATTCCTGACTTACCTGCTCGATTTCAGTCTGTTTTGCTATATCGTGTTATGTGAAGTTTTCAGATCTGCATTGATTCTCCTCCAGAAACTCTAATCTCTACATTATCCATTTTATTACATCAATTGGATTCTCCATCATTTGTGCAATTATCTTTGGATGACCTGTAACGACCCGCCAATTTATTACTTTGATAAATTGTATTTATTTTTAAATTTATGAAAATAAAAGGATGATAATATATATAATATTGTTTTAAGTGATAATAAGTAACGGTAATCTTATTTTGAATAAATATTTTCCTTAAAATTTATATCGTTAAAATGACATTATATTTAAATTAAGATTTATGAATTTAAATTAAGATTTAATGATTTAATAATTATTTTAATTATCCAAATAATTATTTTAAATGATGATAATTTATTTTGAACAGTCATAAAGTGATAATGAATCATTTGTAATAATTTTATAAAGATATATATTTTGTTTGAAAATATAAGGAAAAATCGATAACGCTTTATCAGTATAATGGCAATTTTTATAAATAATTTTTAATATTAATTTATATGGTTTTATAATTCATATACGATCATTTAATTAATTTAAAATAATAAGAAATTTATTTTTGCATTTTTTTACAAATATATGTACGTTAATAAATAAGTGAAAATGTGACTGATAATCAATTATTTGGATTTCAACGATTTAACGAACAAAACTTGTTCGTAGACGTTCGAAGTGTTATGCACCTACATGTACATACATATATATGTTACATGCACATGATAACATGAACAAACATACATAAATACATACATACACACACACACACACACACACATATATATATATATATTACAAAAATGATTTAATAATTTCTAAGCTTAACCTTTAAGTAACCATAAGAAAACATCACTTCATTGTACCATACCATCACCTCACATTAACCATCACATGCTTTGAGGAGGGAGAGCCGTACACTAGGGTTAGGGAAGTGGTGTGGGCTAGGGGTATTTAGGTAATTTTTCAATTGAATATTTTATTCTAAGGTTTTTTCTATAAATACCACCCCTCTTCTCACAAAAATCCTAATACCATTCCACTCTGTCTTCCTCTTCTTTTCAAGCTTTTTAAGAGCCTTTTTAATGGCTTCTTATTCATAATAAAATATTTTATAAAAGTTAGAAAAAATATAACAAATAAAAAGAGAAAAAGGTATATACTAGCTTATAATATCAATCCACTTCAAAACTAGTCCGAAACACCTCCTCTTCACTTCCAAAACCCACGACCACCACCCACCTTTCCCTTGGCCGTGAGTGTTAGTCCATGAGTTGATGGTTTTGATGACAACAACCTTAGAATAAGATTATAAAATATAAATACTAAAATTATAGTTTAGATATATATGTATATGCAGGATTTAACCATGTAGGTACCAAGAATGAAGACTGTACAGTATAGAGATTCAAGATATCAAGATTGAAGACTCATGAGTATCAAGATTATCAAGAGTTCAAGATTTCAAGATAAGTATTGAGTCTAGAATTATGTTAAAACTTCACAATAGCACTGAAATCTTCACTCCATTTTTCTTTTGGGATGGAACCCATTTCTACCTTTTTAGTGGCTTACAAACCCACGACAAGTAGCTTACAAACCTACAACAAGTGGCTTACAAACCCACGAACATCTTGGTTTTGTACAAGTTCTCGAGTCCTGTCATGATGAGATATTCTGCGGGAAGAAGCTTGCAAAACTACTTCAAAATGATTTTCAAAACTACTTCAGAATGATTTTCAAAATTATTTTTCAAAATGTTTTAGCCTTAAAAATTATCTTTTCAAATGATTTTCAAAAAGATGTTTTAGCCTTAAATATTCTTGTTTTTAAACATCGGTTGTTTTAAACTATCTTTTAATTACAATATATTTATACTTTGATTTAAATATAAAATTATAGTAAAATGTTATATATATTATTCTTTATATTCATCTATGTATTTTATCTATAGTCAAGTATATTTATAAAGTTTAAAATAGTTTTAATATAAGATAAAGGTTATTTTCAAAGAAAAACAAAACATCAAAATTTCCTTTGGGATGTCGACATGCCCTAGTACCCCATGTCGACATAGTGTCAGTTAGTTTCAAAATTTGAATTTTAAAAGAAGTGTCTATCCGCCATAACCTTTCACGAATGGACATGACTGTTTTTCTTCTATAAATAGGGGTTAGTTTCAATGAATTTTATATCAGTTTTTCTTGTTTTTCACTTCTCTTCTTCTTCCACATTTTCTTAATCAAAATTCTATCATTACTCTGCCGAAATCAACATTGAATCTAACTAGATTATCTCTGGTTTGATTCTCTATCACTATCTCAACAAGATCCAATTGCTATTCAGAGTTATAGGCTTCTTTGTAATCTATCTAGCGAGAAAAGGTGTGATTGTAGCCTTGGAAATCAATCAAGCGAGAAAAGGTGTGATTGTAGCCTTGGAAATCAATCAAGCGAGAAAAGGTGTGATTGTAGCCTTGGAAATCAATTGGGTGAACTTATTGCCCTGGAAATCAAGTATCTCTACCCAGAGGATTGTGATTCTGGAGGGTGTACCTCGTAGCCTTGAAACCGAGGGTTGTAATTGTTGAATTGCTTTTGAAAGGAAATCCGTAATTAGTTGTGCGGGATTGGATGTAGGGTAACTCCGAACCAGTATAAAATCCGGTGTGTTCTTTCCTTTACTGCATTTACTTTATTTCTGCATCTGTGTTTGTTTCTGTGATTATATATGTGTTTGAATATTACATACATTTGTGTTCAAATTAACATAAACTCAAAAAGATTTAGTAATTTCTTATAAACACTATTCACCCCCCTCTAGTGTTATTCCTAGCCTTAAGATCCGTAATCCGCATTCCTCACAGTGAGCACCATCACCATATAGGCTAAGCCGAGCTCCCTCTTAGGTCATAGGCTTGGTTTCATTTGCTTTGGTTCGATCGTAGCGGAGCTATAGCCGATTTTCTATTAGCTCGAAGCGAAAATGAAGGTGAGAACTCCTAAACTATTATATTATATGTTGGATGATGAAATGATATTAGCAAATGGATGTTTAATATGCTTAGATCATCAAGTTTGGATTGTTTCATATGAATGTTGAATATATATGCAAGTCACGGAAATACACGTCGATAAGCACAAAGGAAATCACTTTCCTCCATATAAATGAATTGGTGTATATGGAATGTTAAACCTTTTTAAAATGGTTTAAAAATGATTTTTAAATGTTTTATAAACATTTGAAAGTGTTTTGATGAAGTCTGAATGAGAATTAAAAATTTAATCAAAAATAGGCGCGTCGCGTAACAGCAGTTCGCTCCATAAAAGCCAAACGAGCGTAAAAGATGGAATATAGCTCGGAATTCTTCGAGATAAGAATTTTTTGAATTATTATATCCATATTTTCCAACGAAGAAAGAAAATTGAGATTTCGATGAGTAGATTTTGAGATATGAGTAAAACAAGCTTTTTGAAAAATTGCGGTTTTGCAGTTCAGAAACCAAAACTAGATTTCTTTGAAAATAATGTTTTAATTTTTTTTTAATATGGAATAAATCTTTTAAAATATTTTAAAAGTGATTTGAGTAATAAAAATGAATTTTAAAATAATAAAAAGTCATTTTGATTAATACAACTTATAAAAGCGCTTTCCGCGGCACTTTTCTATAACTTTTAAATTTTAGTTTAAAACTTACGTTCCTTTTCCAAATCTTTTACAAATGCCTTTAAATGGATAATTAAGTATTTTAATAATGATTTGGGATTATTATATCTTATTTAAAAGTGTTTAAATAAATCATTAAAAGAAAAGCTACTGATATGCGGTTTAATCTTGGCTCTAAAAGCCGACGAGTAGACTAGATTTTTCTATTCATGAGATCTGGATGTTGAGAGGCTTAAACTAAGGAGGTATTTAGGAGCAACTAGTGCCCAGGCTCACCTGGACTCTTCCCTGGGCGAGGGATAGATAAAGTTGAAATGTCGGAAACGAGTTAAGTATAAAAAGGATTTAAACTTTCCAAATTTAAATTAAATACAAATTTGATTTTATGGGGATGATCTTCTTATACTTAGTGTTAAATCTCGAAGAGGGAACTCGTACTATTCGTGGAATTTAGAAAGGGTGATTTCGCCACTATTCCGCGCATAGTATTTGTTGAATACGGGAATTGTTATTGAGTAGAATTAGATGATTTCTATAGACTCTACTCACTTAATATTTACCAGTTCTGGATTAATATCCTAGATAACATGGTTTTAACCAAATCAAATTACGAGTTTGAATTTAGAAATCTTTGTCAAGATTTAAATGAAATAATTTAGAATTAGTTTAATTTCTATATTTAAAATTTATTGGTTTGGATTATAGTAAACGATGTCTTGAATAACATTATTTTTGATCCATTTTAAAAGTTATGATTTGAAAATCTTTGTTGAGATTTAAATAAATGATTTGGAAATATTTTCCCAGGAAAAGATGAAATGATTTAGAATTTAAAAAGTGTTTTATGTAATCAAAGGATTTGATAAGAGAGGTTTAATAATTCCATATATACCAGAAAGAACGTTTTAGAAATATATATCTCTCCAAAAGAGATTTTAATAAAAAAAATTAACTTAATCAATTAAGAATAATTCCCTATTCGTAGAACCTCTTTTTATCGATGATTAGTTCGAAGGAACCGGGGTCGGATCTAGGGTAATTCCTATCCGAAACCCACTTCGAACTAATGTATGCGTTCGAAAATGAAGACCCGATAAAGAGAATGAAGGATGAAAACTGAAGATTTTCGTAGTGAAAGGACTACTTGTTGATAATTCTGGTTAGCTCCCAAATACTAAAGTAGCAGTGATCCCTTCATATCTGAAACTCTTTGGGTAGCAAGGACTTCTCGCTACTAATCCTAGGGGTAACTCCCGACAGGATGTGGTTGGAGAGTGCCTTCGGTTTGTCCTATTCCTGGACAACTTGTATGGACGAATGTCTATGTTCCATTTCTAGTTACATAAGTGATCTCTACGAATGTATTGTCTGTTTGGTGGCGGAGAAGGCAACTTCTCTTAGCTTAACACCCTTTCCTGAGACATACGAGCTCAGGAGTTATACGTTTGTAGAGAATCAGTTGCGTGATTATGGAATGGCAATGTGGCATTCAAAGAGGAAAGATGATGTGCTATGTGAAAGATAATCGTTACCTCAAGCCTCACACAAAAAAGGCCGAAACAGGGTAGATGCAGTAAGGCTATGTGGTTTGCAACCATTAGGATATGATCATTCCCTTCTACATATATTTATTCCAGCTATGACGTTCGGGTTTTAAATTATTGTGGATGTATGTTGTGAGGGCCCTCGGATAGGTTGGTAACGACCAGAGTGATGACATATTCGGTACTATCTAGAAAGAGGTAGGGCAGTCTTGTGTTGGTAGAGGACCATCAGTTGGGCCTCGGTACATTCCTCTAGCGATGTTCTGCCAGAAGGTAGTCTCTTCGCCTGGTCATTTATATGGAAATCCATTCTCCAATAAGTGGCTGCCATTTTGATTGTAGAACCCGCGTTTGTGGCTGGTATGCTGGAATTTAATAATGTAACAATTTCGGCTAAGATTAATAAGTTTACTTGCAAATGTTTTAGAATGTCATTAAAAATAATATCCCTTATTTGTACATAATAAAGATTTGGTTATCATAAGGTAAAAACTCGTTCCGTGTTTATGTATGACGTGGTCTTATGAGATACCTTTTGGTTTTCAAAATGTGTATTTTTGAGTTCTCACGCCAGTCCTATGACTGACCCGGAGTTTATTTTCCTTTCCCTTAAACGCTAGGTGCCATAATTTTCCCGGGCAGCCTAGTAGTTAGGTTTAGTTTCGAAGAAATTTGGATGGAGATCGAAGCATGGAGTTAGAAGACTCATTTGAAGACTATTATCTGTTTCCACCACACTTGTGAAATATTGTATTCCGCATTTGTAAGGGCATGAATTTATAACTGTCCATGTTTTTAACTCTGATAAATACATTTTAATTTCCACTGTAAAGTTTTTATTGAAATAACATATGTGAGATTCTATTCTGTCTTTATTTTCTTCTTACCCTTGAGAATCCACTTCTTCGGCACTTGGATTTACAGCACGCGAATACCGAGGATGTATTAGTGTCGATTTTTGAGAGTCAAAGAAATGGGTCCTCACAACATGGTATCAGAGCTTAGTTTGAGAAAATACCTGAGCCTGATAAGGGTAAAAGACTCATCAGAGATAGGGTTAGTAAAGCCCTAGGATGAGTAGCTCATTAGAGGTAGGGTTAGTAACACCCTAGAATGAGTTTGAGTATATATGAGCGCGTATTTATTAATACATATACAAATGAATTTGGTTTTATATGAAATCATTTTACCTATATATATATATATATTTGAAAAGGAAAAGATATTTTGTAAAATTTTCAAAAGAATTTTAAAAAGCTATCTTTAATGAAAAATATCAAAACATTTTCTGAGTATTGACCAAACCTCTCTACCTAAACATACTCTAGCAATTACTTACTACTTATGTCTAAAATAATAATTCTTTACCTTGTAGAAACCGTATGGGGGAAATTGCGCAAAAGGGGAGTCCTCTAGAGCAAGTTGGGGCAAGAAGGATAGCCTCATTGTTCTCTCTAGTGACGATGAACCCGGGCATGCCTCGACAGGAAATTGGATAGCAGATCATGCTAGCTCCATTTTGGAACCAATAGAAGAGATTGAGCCAACGGAAGAAGAATCAGAACCCATGGAAGAGGAAATAGAGCCCATGAAGGAATAATCAGAGCTGATGGAAGACCCTGATGCTATCTTATCAAGTGGATGTAGCAATGTAATATGGGATATGGACGGGGAGCTTGTCGTATGGTAGGAGGGATCATCTAGTTCATACATAAACTATAACGAGATAGAAAGCACCAATGAAGAAGCAACATAAGAAGAGGAAGAGGTGGGGGTCGAAGAATTTGAGAACCCTTGGGAGGAAAACGTGCAAGGCTTGGAGGAGTTAGAAGAGGGAGGAATCATTCATGGAATACTAGTCGGTATGAGACATTTCCTATAGAACCATCCATTTCTACCCTAGGTAATGTGAGAAATACCAGAAGAGGATGGCAATGAGGCTGACAATGAACTGGACAGTGATGAAGAAGGAGAAGGTGAAGTGATGATTGACCTGGGATGTTGAAGTCCACCACTATCATCGGACTTGGAAGAATAAGCATAGCATTTGGGGAATTGAGAATAATTCTTGTATGTATGAGTATGGATGGGATGTTTATTTTTGATTTGGTGTTTTGTATTGTATTAGAGTAAGGAAAGGAGGGGAATTTTTCTTTTTGGACCTAAGCTTCAAAAAATTTAAGTGATTTAAGCTTGTGAGAATTTATAATATGATGTTGTTCTAACTTCTCATAAGTACAGATCTTTAAAATAAATATTTAAAGTTATTAATGAATGGATTTGGGTTGACAGTAAACGATGTTTTAGAAACAATTGTTTTTAAACCCTTGAATGACACTTTCGAAGAAATCTTATGGGTATATTTAGATCCTTAATAATGGGATTTTAAAGAATTATGGATTTGAATAGAAGATCGAATTGGATATTGCGTATAAGTGATCAATATACATCGTATGGGTATAAATTTAAAAATAAATATTTTGGGCAAATCTTTGGGGTTTTTCTTGGTAATTTCGGGGACGAAATTCTTTTAAGGAGGGGAGTCTGTAACGACCCGCCAATTTATCACTTTGATAAAAAAAAATTTAAATTTATGCGAATAAAAGGATGATGATACAAATAATATTGTTTCAAGCGATAATAAGTAATGGTATTCTTAATTTGAATAAATATTTTGATTAAAATTTATATCGATATAATGACATTGTATTTAAATAAAGATTTATGAATTTAAATTAAGATTTAATGATTTAACAATTATTTTAATTATCCAAATGATTATTTTAAATGATGATAATTCATTTTGAATAGTTATAAAGTGATAATGAATCATTTATAATAATTTTATAAAGACATATATTTGATTTTAAAATATAAGGAGAAATTAATAACGTTTTATCCGTATAATGGCAATTTTTGTAAATAATTTTTAATATTAATTTATATGGTTTTATAATTCAAATATGATCATTTTGGTTAATTTAAAATGATAAGAAATTTACTTTTGAATTTTGTTTACAAATATATGTATGTTAATAAATAAGTGAAAATGTGACTGATAATCGGTTCTTCGATTTCAAAGATTTAACAAACAAAAGTTGTTCAAAGACGTTCGAACTGTTATGCACCTACATGTATATACATATATATATATGTCACATGCACATGATAACATGCACATACATACATAAATACACATACATAGACACACACACACACAGACGCACACACACACACACATATATATATAAATATATATATATATATATATATATTACAAAAATGATTTAATAATTCCTAAGCTTAACCTTTAAGTAACCATAAAGCAAACATCACTTAATTGTACCACATCATTGCCTCACATCAACCATCATATGGCTTTGGGGGGGAGCCGTGCGCTAGGGGCTAGGGGAGGGGTGTGGGCTAGGGGTATTTAGGTAATTTTGCAATTGAATATTTTATTCCAAGGTTTTTTCATAAATACCACCCCTCTTCTCACAAAAATCCTAATACCATTCCACTTCTTCTTCCTCTTCTTTTGTAACAACCTGTATTTTTAACTATTTTAAATTATTAAATTTAATATAATTATTGAACAAAAATGGTTAGAAATAAAAATTTAATGATTATTAATGTAGTTATTTAATATGAATTCGAATAAAATTTTGAAACAACCAATTCAGAAGATTTTGGCGATAACAAATATTGAAATGGAATTCTATATGTTGAACATGTTTATAATCAATAGTTGGGATTGAATAATGAATATTAAATTACTATAAAATGAAAGTTGTTGTTTTATGATTTGCATTTTTTTAAAATTGAATTTTATAAGTTAAATGACTTATATTGAAATATGGTGATTTATTGGATAATTAAATTGTTTAAAATTTAATATTGTGATTATTTAAATAATTGAACTCTAGATTTAATGTGAGTGAAAATGATGTCAGAAGTTGATTTAAATTTTATTTAAAGCACAATGAAGATTGTTAAACTTTTAAAATTGGATTTAAAGTGATTAAATTAAATTTTGGAAATTTCATATTTTAATTAACATGTAAAAATAGCCATTCGGGCAACTGTCTCGGATTTCGACTAAATCAATTTCATCGGATCTGTAATAGTGAGTTATTATAGGATTTCAAGTGTCGTATCGATCGGACTTATCGTTTGACCGTGCGAGCTTGAAACGCATAGAATTTGTTTTTAGAATTTAATTAAAATAAATTGATTTTGAAAAGCTATCTTCTGCATACGACCGAATTATGCCTCGAGACTAGTTCCATTGTGTTCGGAATGGGGGTAAAACTTTAAAAACGCCAGGTGGCATGCATCATTTGGAGTTTGAAATTTTCGTAATCAAATTGATTAGATATTTTCTAATATAATATATATTTCTTTTCCCATCTTCCAACATTCGTACACCCACGCCCCTATTTGGTTCCCTGTACCTCTCCTTCTCACGTCTATTTCCTAGATCGATGAAGAAAGAAAACCGATCGAAGAAATAAAAAAACAAAAAAACAAAAAAAAACAAATGGTGACCAGGGCAAGCATTGGCGTGCGCTCGCATGCGCTCGAGTGGGGAAGGCGGCGCTTGGAGGCAGGGATGGCACGACAGATCGATTAGGGTTTGGATTCACTGCTCTTTGGTCGAGTGCATGTGGCGAACAAAAGGGTAGCGATGGGCGAACGAAGGAGTCGACGATGGGAGGGCGGTTGTTGGAGGGAGACGCTCGTGGTGCGACCTGAGGCGATGTTAGCGGCGGCGTATCAAGGTGCTAGGCGCGCGCATTAAAAAAAACAACAGGAAGTCGCGAACGAAGAACAGGCCTGAGCAGGAGAACGTGTGGATGAAGGTTGTTTTATTTTATTTTATCTGTCAATTAGCTGTTAATTATATCGTTAATTTTATCAAACACTAATTATCGTATATCTTTTATGTTCGAGATCGGATTCGAGTGCGGTTTGTTGCATGGATTCGTATCAAAGCCGTCTCCGCTATGGAAGTGAATTCATTTCTATTCGCTTCATTCAAATTTTCAGATTCGAACAACGGTGAGTGCTTTATAACCCTCATGATGTACTAGAATAATTTTTATGTTAGTTAAATTCATATCGTGAAGTGATTTAAATTTATTGACTGTTTTTTGGTACATTTAACTGACATTTAAATTAATACGTATTAAAATGATAGGAATTTGAATTGAAATTTGAAATGGAAATTAAATCGCTAGTTAAATTCTTGATTTTTGATAACTAGTAAATTGTTACGATATTTTGACTGATTTGGATGTTGATTGTGATGGATGCTATTGATTAACATTTTGGATGATTTAGATGTTTATTTATTTTGATATATCCTGTTATCATCCTTTATATTATTTATAGTATATAAAACTGTAAATCGAATTACTTCGAATAAATTAAGAAATAGGTTGAAATGATATATACCTATGACATTTCTTTTAGATTGAAATGATATATATACATCCCTGAAATTAAATTGAAATTACTATTCACTTGGCCATATGATAGAAAATTATATACGGACACTGGATTGGTTAAACTAAATAATTTTAAAGGTCTTCGTTTTGAAATTATTTAAATGATTTTGATTTAAAGAAATAAAAATCAAATTTATGGAAATCGAATTATTTTAGAACTTGAGCTCAAATTGTGAAATTGAAATGTGTTAAACGAAATTGTTTAAAATGAAATTTGAGATTTTGAAGTTATAATTGAAATATGATTTGAGTTTCAAAAATTGATTGTTTTAAAAGATTTGATTTTATTCGAACTTTGAATATTGCTAAAACATAATTTAAATCGATATTTCAAAATTGAGCTCGGAATTGAATTATTTTGAAGATTTGAATCCTAAATTGTATATTGAAGTTAAATTTGATTTAAATGATTTAAATCGATATTTTGAAATTGAACTTGAAATTGATATAAAATTGAAGTGATTTAAAATTAGATTTGAATTGAAATTTAAACCATTGACACAAATTATTGAATCGAATTTGAAATTAAAAATGAAAATCGAAATTGAAATTGATCTGAATGGAAATTAGAATCGAAGTTAATTCGGATTGAAATCGGAATTGAATCGATTTAAATTGAAATGGAAATTGAAATTGATTTGAATTGGAAGGTTTGGAATTGAATCGGTTTGACTTTGAAACTATTTTCAAAATAAATTATTTTATTATATAAACTGTTTAAAAACGTATCTTTTTAGATGTTTAAATTACTTTGATTTTACAAACTATTTTACTATATAAACCATTTTCAATACTCAAACTATTTTATATTAAACTATTTTAACTTTTAAACTATTTAAAAAAATTCAAACTATCCTCTAGAAATTCAAATTGGTTAGATTAGGAATGTTATATTTAAATCATGGATTTAAACACGAACTGGGTTAAACTGTAGTTACAACCCAAATGGAAATTCGAAGCAATTTTGAATTAGATCCGAGATCGAGATATTAAGGCGAAAATGACTTTTAATTGAAAAAGTATATTTTGAGTAAATATGATGATTTCGAAATGAAGTGATTTTAAAGCAAATATGATATTTTGATATCAAGTATGAATTGTTTTTGAAATATAAAAATACCAACTGGTGTGTAAAATGACGTTTGGTTGTTAAAGAAACCGGGACCTCTTATTGGCATACTCTCTGTCAACATTGGAACCACTTTAACAACTACGTACGCAGAGGAGACTCCAGAATGAAGTGGTTGGATTAGGCGTCGTTTGCTAGATTTGGAGAAAGAGAACAGTGATGGATAGACCTCGACACTTGTGCCAATTTGAACTGACTAAAACAGGATGGCTTGACAGGGCCAAGCGAGTTAGCTACCCCTAGCGGACATCTGTTCTTTGATTTTCTTGGACTCGGTCCATATTTTCCTCTTGTTGTTAGTTTCGATTGGTGCACCTTGATTTTGGGATATCCTCCTTTGACTCGATATAGGATGGATGGACGCAGTGGGCAGTCGTGGCTACGATGCGTTACCACTAGCCCTGCGATACAAACTAGTAGTATCCTACCGTGGGCATTGCCCTATGTGCCTGGTCTTACTTTTATCCCTATATGAGACCACTACGATTTTGGTTTAGTGTTGTCGTATCACGGTGCATCCCTATCCCCCGACATGCTACTGGGGCGTTTTATGCAAACTGTACGACAATGCTTAAAGACGCGTTAAGGGAGATTAATGTAAAGCCTTAATGCTAAGAAAAATATTTATTCTACTGATTAGACATTATATATGTAGCATATTCTACTATATATAAATATTTTGATGGATCCTTAAGAGATGGAAAATCCCGTAACATCTCTTGAGTTAATGCACGCACGTTATAAACTGGATAGGAGATGTGAAACCCCGTAAACATCTCCGATGCTATTACACTCATGTTATGTGATATCGATTTGACTCACATAAAGATATTTTAGTCCTAACTCGAGTGTTTTGTCTTTTCATTATGCTTGGGTCATCCCTGAGTATTTCAGCGCATCGAATACTATTTTCTGGAGGACAAAGATGAAGATTTGGTATATTATTACTATTATTATTCCCTACATCATATTGTTCTACTGCATTATATTTTATTTCTGCTATATATATATATATATAACTCTGATAAATGTTGTAAATTTATAATCAAATGTATAATATAAACAGCTTCATGAACTGTTTATTTGATTATTATATTTTATCGTTCTGCTGTGAGATTCTGTGTTTGTTTTCTTCTTCTTTTCTTATTTTTCTTAATTAACCCCAATGATTATATATGTTTTGGATTGTTTGATTTGGACATGTGTGGATTATTGTCAATTTAAACCTTCTGAAATGTGGGTCTTCATAGTTGGTGTCAGAGCTTTCATTTAGCGATCACCTTAGCTTTGTGGGGTTTGACTCATTAGAGATAGGGTAGTAATACCCTAGAATGAGTTGTTTGAGTGTATACATCTATGAGAGTGCATACTTATTAGTGTTATAAAAAAATTTATATTGTGTTTACTTATCCGTTGATTGGTTTATGAATTCTGATTGATGCGTGGGACCCATGATATCGATAGAAGTTTCTAAACACTTAAACGGGACAAGTCGACATAATATTGTTTTAAAATCAGGTAAATAAAATAATTTTACCTAAATTCTATTATATATATATAATGTAATTATTAATGAATGTTGTTGTTAGGAGATGATAATATTTAGTTATCATCGATTATTCGTTGAATTAAACTAAAAATAAAATGAATACTTTGTGAATTTTATTTCACGAAGTGTTCGATAATTAAATTGAATTGAAATCAATTACAATAAAAACTATTTAAAATAACAAAGTTGTAAATTAATGAAATATTTTGGTAATAAGGTAATGAAATTTGTATAAGAAAATTTATAATATAGCGTATATATAGAAATGATTTAAAAATTGAGAATTTTAGAATTTAAATCCCGTTACTTTCAAAAATTTGTTTTCAAAGCCTTCAAAATTAATAATAATGCTATTTTAAAGTGTTTTGACTAGAAATATATTTTTAATTTTTTTTTGAAAGAAATAAAAGCATTGAACTTGCTTTAGTCGCTGGAAAATAATTTTGGGGATGACTACAACATCGTCAGTATTCATTTTCGAGTTTCTAAGTGAGAATTGATACCAAAATAAATTTATTTTTGATTAAAACAAGTTTGATTTTGAAAAATAAAAAAGTATCCCAAGTATGCTTTGATAAATATATGAAAATAGTTTTGAACTTATAAATTAAAAATAGTATAGAAAGAAAAAAAAACATAGTAAGTTTATAACTTATAAATTTGAACAGGAAAGTAAAATTAAATTTTAAAACTGTTGAATATTTTGGTTAAGCAAACAAAAGAAAAATTGAATTTGAGAAATGAAATAAAATAATTAACTTAAGAAATGTCAAATAAAATTGAGTTAGTGAAATGAAAAAAATAAAAATAAAATGAAGTTTAACTCAAGAAAGCAAATGAAAATGAAGTGTATTTGAAATGAATTAAATAAAATAACGAGATGAAATTTTAAGTGAATCAAGTTGTATAACATATAAATTTGAGTAATATTAAGCTAAAAACAAATTTGAAATTTTGGATGTGAATGATAGGAAAGAAGGAAAAAAAAATTTAACTCGAATAAAGTTAAATAAAAGGAGTAATGTATTAAATGGAATAGAATTTCACTTAACAAAGATTAAATGAGTTGAGTTAGATTTGAATGGAACTAGATGAATTAGTAAAGTGGATTAATTCCACTTAAGCTATAAAATAAATTAATAGAATGAATACGACTTTTATAGAATGAAATGCAATTTGAATTGTGAACGAAATTGAATAAAAATAAGTGAGTGTGAGTAAAACTAATATAAATAATTTAATTTAATTTAAATTGGATGTAAATAAATTAAATGCGAATGAAATAAATTTCAATAAAAATTGAATGTTAACTAATTTAATATGGAATAAGTTAACAAAGCGAATTATAAGATGAAGTTAACTTAAGAAAATTGAATGAAATTGATTTCTATTTTCATTTTTTATGATTTGAATTTACTTTTTAAGGGTTTGGATCTCATTATTAAGATCTTATACAGTAGTAGGATATTCAATTCTTTGTCGTTCTTTTAAAAGTTTATGAACTTCATTCATAGATTATGAATTTTTAGAACTACCAATATTTTGTAGTCAATTTGGAATGGATGTTCCGAATATTAAAAAACCTCATAGAAAAGATAATAAATTTAAGGAATCTTTTCATAAAAAGAAGAAATTCTATTCTAATAAAAAGATAGAGCAGAAGCTCAAAGAAAAGAGGAAAAGTTAAATAAAAATAAAAATTAAATCATCCACTGTTATAAATGTGGAAAAGTTGGACATTATGCAAATAGATGCAAACTAAAAAAGAAAATTAATAATTTACAAGCTGATAATGAATTATTTCTCTAGATAATGACGAAATGATAATTAAACTATTAAGTGAAAAAGATTTACAGCCTTATATGCAAACACACAAATTTATTCACATAGGTTTAATACAAATTGCATTTAAACTTGTAACTCTTGAAGGTCTGCCAGAAAGTTTTATAGCTGCTCTAAGAGATGGTAGAAATTTAGATTGGAAAAAATCATTAATGGGATTAATAATAATATTATAGAATTTTTAAAATTAGTTAAAGACCCGGAATTAAGATAAAAAATGATACATCAAATGGAAGATATTCCAGAAACAAGCAAAAATAATGAAGCATTAACAGAAACATTTCAAAATATTGGTAGTCCTAAAAATCCATACTCTATGAATGAAGTTCATAAACTTTTAAAAGAACGACAAAGAATTAAATATCCTACTACTGTAGAAGATCTTAATAATGAGATCCAAAACCTTAAAAAGGAAACTCAAATCATAAAAAATGAAAATAGAAATCTTGATTATAGACACTCTTTTCTAGAATAGTCAAAACAAATTATACCTATTGAAAATAATCAAATAAACTATTCTCAAGTAAAACTTCCAGAACAAGAAGAATTTCTTTCAAAATTGGATATTGTAATATCTCAAATATGGGAATTTTTTTATAAGTCAAGTATTGATCTAACAATAATTTCTGGTTTATAAGCCAGTATAGAGAAAGTATGAAAAAACGCCTTATCATGGCTTTGATATGGACAGAAGTACACGACTTAGAAGATAACTAGAGAATTACTGTTTTCTAATACTATTTTTAACCCATGAATGATATTTTCAGTATACAATGTATTCCTTAACATGAAAATATACAAACAGAACAGAAGTAATTCAACATACAACTAAATTAGCCTGCCATTTAGGTTATATTCAATATATTAATACAAATTTAAAACTTAATAAAATAAAAACTTACAAAAGATAGCATAACTGGAAGTGGCAGGTTCTTCCTTATTTTACACACATTAATATTACACACTTATATAATGGTAGAAAGTTTTTAGGTAGAGGAGAGAATGGAAGAATGAAGTCTGCCTTCTTCAAATGAAGCACCTCTCTTTATATAGTTGAGGTTAGAACTAAAATGGAATTCAATTCCATTTTTCTTTGGACTTCAAAATTTTTGAATCTGAAAAGGAATCTTTAAAGTAGCTTATCTGTCTTCCATAACTGAATTAGCTAGCCACCTATGTTGCGTTTTATAAAAGCATTCAGCCACCTGCTCTACTTTATAAAAGTAGCTTGTTGTTTCCTTAGGGTTGTCTTAATCAATTATCATTTTTCCTTTATCATGGCCCACATTATGGACCTCTTTTTCCATTTTTTCGAACATTTCTGCAAAGTCTTCATAATTCAAATCTGAAAATTGATCATCTTCAACTTCTTTTGAAGATGCCATTGATGTATCAGATTTTGCATCATCTTTTCCAAGATTCTTTATTAAATCTTTCTTCATTTCTTCAATGTAGGCATAGAGATTATCTTCTTTTGTGACCACATCCTTTTGCATTTTAAATTTTCTAGAAATATGCTGGAATGGACTTGGAGCTTCTTTGTGCTACTTCTCTTGTTCCTGATAATCTTTTATTTCTTGCTTATTACTATCATCATTTCTTGGCCAAATATTTGAATTGTGCTAGCATCAATTCTGGTTAACTTATCCCAGAATTTTGTAAAGAAACACCTATATAAATAAGGAATTTCTTTTTCGGTATAACCAATTTCTGGTTTCCATTTCCATATCCAGGGAATGGAAAATTCAATAAAGAAATATATTGGACCTGATCCTGTTATCATTAGGTACTGGTCCAGTTGGTTTATTTTGGGTGAAGCAACAACCTATTCAGTATATAATTCTTTTATTTTTTCAAGAAGAATGTCAATAAGTGGTCCATAATTTATCCACCATTCAAAAAACCAGTTTGGTATAGGACGTTTATAAACTTCCGAACATATCTTGATGAACCATGAATGTTTTTTCTTATTATTTTCATAAAGAAGCACTTTATTTAACGCATCCACATAATCCCAGTAATTATACCTGATAGTAGTTCTTTTATCAGGCAATAACATCTCCTTTTCTTTAAGGGTTGATAATCCACATTCTTCTGGCAATATTAGCCTTTTTATGATTATTTTGCTAAAGCTATAAGCACTTTGATCTCCTGCATTAAAATGTGTTATTTCACAGGTTTCAGAGGCTTTTATTATCATCTCATAGTACCCCCTTTGTTTATAAGCTGTGACAGCAAATGATGCCGTATCTAAGTATCTTGCATCAAATTCCAAGGATCATTTTCCCTTTTCAGACCATTAAATTATAAAAGAATAATTACTTCTTTATGAGGACTTTCTGCATATGTAGTTATATTCTCCTTATTTTCTTCATTACCAGCTATGCTAGCATATGAAGGTGATGTTGTTTGGCTATTAGCTGTTTGACTATTTCCCCCTTATCTTTTCTTAAATTCTAGAAATTCTTTATATAAAGGATCGGTAGAGTTATTACTCCCTGCATTACTCAGATTTTTGGCTATTGGCCTTTTATTACCATGTTGAGCCAGGATATTTCCTTTGCCTCTTCCTTTGTATGAGAAATTACCCCTTCCTCTGGGGATCATTGTCCTGTAAAAATTCATGAGTTAAAAAATCAGGAAGACTATTTTATTCACCTTATTTTATAAAGGATTTCAAAATCAAAAGGTGCTAAATGAGCTTGCCATATGGCAAACATTTGTTTTGATACATCGTGTTTAAAAATCTTTATTAAACATATATTCAGCTGATTTACAATCAGTTTTTATAATGAACTTTTGATTGTATAAATCATCTTGAAATTTTAAAACACATTTAACTATAGCAAGAATTTCCTTGGCTATGGTCGCATAGTTCTTTTGACTATTAGTCCATTTACCTGAGTGAAATCTGACAAGATGTTCTTGTTTTGTTTTTGGACATGTTTATTTTAAAATTCCACCAAATCCTATATCTGATGCATCTTTCTCTATTACCTTTTCCCAATTTGGATTTGAAAGCATTAAACAAGGCAAATTTTTTACCTTTTCTTTTATCATTTTAACAGCTTGAGTATGTTGTTCTATCCATGGACCTGGATTCTTTTTTAATCTATCATATAAGATAACAACATCTGTAGCTAAATTAATATAATAAGAGGATATATAATTTAAGTTACCCAAAAATATTTGTAATTGTCTTTTATCAATTATAATATCTGGAAATTTTGAGTCAAATTCTATACTTCTATTTATTGGAATTATTTTTCCTTTTTCAATATTATGGCATAAAAATCTTACATTTGTTTGAAATAAAGACATCTTTGCTCTTGATATTACTAAGCCATTTTGAATAATGATTTTTCTAAAAATATCCAGGTGTTTAAAATGCATTTCAATGTCTTTAGAAAATACTAAAATATCATCAATATAAACTATAATAAACTCACTATATGGAATAAAAATGTCATTCATTATTTTTTGAAATTCTGAGAGAGCATTTTTTAAACCAAAAGGCATTACTGTCCATTCATAATTCCCAATTGGGACATTAAAAGAAGTTTTGTATTGGTCAGATTTTGAAATTTGGATCTGCCAATAGCCAGATTTTAAATCGAACTTAGAGAATATGATAGAATCATATAGTCTATCTAATAAATCTTTTTTATTAGGAATTGGATGCCTAATCCATTTTAAAACCTTATTAAGAGGTTTATAATTTATTACTAATCTGGGTACCCTTCTTTCTTGTTCACTATGTTTATTTACATAAACTGCAGTACATGACCAGGGTGATTGAGATGGTTTTATTAAACCTTTTTGTAATAATGATTCCATTTCTTTTTTACACAATTCTAGATATTCAGAATTCATTTGACATGGTCTTGCTCTAGTAGGGATTTTCTTTTCATCAAAATTTTCTTCACATGGAAGATTAACAATATGCTTCTTTCTATCCCAAAAGGCATTAGGACGATCATTACAAATTTCTATAGAAAATTTGTTATAAATCATTTTAATTTTCTCTTGTAATTTTGAATTTTGGGGTTTTTCCTCTATATTAAGAGAAATAACTTCTTGTTTCAGAAAATTTAAATGATAAGTCTTTTGGGTCAAAAGATTTTTTATTTCATGTAAAACCTTTGTAAAAGGTTTAGTTATAAATTCAAAAGCAATAGGCTTATTTTCATAAATACCTATTATTCCATTTTTATCAATATTTATTACAGGATAAACTTTATCTATAAATGGTGTTCCAAGTATGACTTGATTAGTAATATTTTTTACTAGTAAAAAGCTTGTAGGAATACAAGTCTTATTTTTACATATATAAGCATGTGGTAATTTAAATTTAATATCAAGTTTTCCTCCACCTGCATAACTTAATGAATTAGTGGTTTTATAAAAATATCTAGTTGGAATTATTCCTTCTTGAATTACATTCATATCTGCACCACTATCTATAAGCGTAGTAAATTCCTTTTTTAAATGGTTATCAATTAAAAGAGTTATTTTGATAAACCATTTTTGAGATATTACAATATCCAATTTTGAAAGAAAATCTTCTTGTTTCAGAAGTTTTACTTGAGAACAGTTTATTTGATTATTTTCAATAGGGATAATTTGTTTTGACTGTTCTAGAAAAGAGAGCTATAATCAAGATTTCTATTTTCATTTTTTATGATTTGAATTTCCTTTTTAAGGTTTTGGATCTCATTATTAAGATCTTCTACAGTAGAAGGATATTCAATTCTTTGTCGTTCTTTTAAAAGTTTATGAACTTTATTCATAGAGTATGGATTTTTAGAACTACTAATATTTTGAAATGTTTCTGTTAATGCTTCATTATTTTTGCTTATTTCTGGAATATCTTCCATTTGATCTATCATTTTTAATCTTTATTTCGAGTCTTTAACTAATTTTAAAAATTCTATAATATTATTATTAGTTAATACATTTATATTTAAATCCTGAAATTGTGAGAGGATTGTATAGAATTCATCCTTTTCATCTTCACTGCCTATTATTGGGTTTAGACAGGGTTTTCCCTGCCCACAAGGTTCACAACATTCATTAGATTCTAATGATTCCTCATCAAGAACTTTAAGTTTTTCAGAAGTAACCGAATAGTCTGAACCATTTTCAGATTCTATTTCTGAATTATTTTCAGAACTAGAGTCTAATGTAAGTTTTGATAATGTCTCTTTTAATTCATTGTCATCTTGTAAATTATTAATTTTCTTTTTTAGTTTGCATCTATTTGCATAATGTCCAACTTTTCCACATTTATAACAGTGGATGAATTACTAAAATGAACTAATCTAAGAGAAAAATGAATGTAACTATAAACGAATGTAAATTAATAGAATGTGAATTCATTAATGTTGATGAGTGCATGTCAATCAATTGAAAGTAAATAAACTGAATGTGAATTAAATTGAATGTAAATTGGTTGAATACAAATAAATTGAAATGATCCAATTAAATGATTTCGTTTATAAAAATAAGATTTAACTTAAACAAGGTTAAATGGAATAATTTTATAACATGGTTCATAAATGAATTTATATGGAATGTGTTAAACAGAAAGTGAAACAATTGGAATTTAACAAATTGAATTGAATAAATTGAATGTGAATGGAATAGATGTGAATAAATTTGAAGCAAACCGATTAAACATTAATAAAAATTGGAGTTTAATAAGAAATGAAGTGTATAAATTGAATATTGACATTGAATAATCTAAATTAACATAGTTATGAGTTAATTGGTTTAGTTGGATTAAATTAATGGTTGAATGATTTCTTTTATTGTAAACCATTGTTTTAGCTGTTTGGATTGCATATATTTGTTGTATGTTGTGTATTTGTGCTCGTGCATATGATTTGGATTCAGAATGTATGTTTTATAGTCTATTGAACTCATATACGTTCCTATATTCTTTTATAAGTGACTAATATTCTAAATTGAGTTGAGATAGGTACATACGAAGACCGTTGGACGTATATGCGGATTTTATTTTTCTTTTGCTTGCTTAATACGAGCGAACTCGCTCGTATTAGTAATAATAAGGTACGTATCTCGGATTACATACCACACTTTTATATTTTTCCCTGCAGGATGCCTCATCATTGAGATGGGATGTATATTTGATATGTTTGGTATATATTTGTTATATATTGTATTGTAAATTTTTTTTCAATTGAGCCGCGCAAAGGAGACTCTGCCAAAATTTTCCGTAAACCTGGTGTTAGAAAATTTTTGAAGTTTTAAAAAATTTATAGCTATTTTTCATATATAAGTTGTAATTTTCGTAAAACCGATATCGAAGCGACGTAGCAAGAGCGTAGTAATGGTTTTCTAATAAGATGTTTATGTTTTATAAGCTAAATATTTTGAGAAAATATATCAAATGCTAAATTCTCTACTTAACCCCTTTTCGAGGATGAAAAGTTTTGAGTGAGGGAGAATATAACGATCCGTATTTTTAACTATTTTAAATTATTAAATTTAATATAATTATTGAAAAAAATGGTAATAAATAAAATTTTAATGATTGTTAATGTAGTTATTTAATATTTTCGAATAAAATTTTGAAATAACCAATTCAGAAGATTTTGGTGATAACAAATATTGAAATGGAATTCTATATTTGAACATGCTTATAATCAATAGTTGGGATTGAATAATGAATATTGAATTACTATAAAATGAAAGTAGTTGTTTTATTATTTGAATTTGTTTTAATATTGAATTTTATAAGTTAAATGACTTATATTGAAATATGGTGATTTATTGGATAATTAAATTGTTTAAAATTTAATATTGCGATTATTTAAATAATTGAATTCCAAATTTAATGTGAGTGAAAATGATGTCGAAAGTTGATTTAGATTATATTTAAACAACAATGAAGATTGTTAAACTTTTAAAATTGAATTTAATTAAATTAAATTTTGGAAATTTTATATTTTAATTAACATGTAAAAATAGCCATTCGGGCTACTGTTTCGGATTTCAACGAAACCAGTTTCATCAAATCCGTAATAGTGAGTTATTATAAGATTTCAGGTTTTGTATCAATCGGACTTATCGTCTGACCGTGCGAGCTTGAAATGTGTAGAATTTATTTTCAGAATTTAAATAAAATAAACTAATTTTGAAAGCTATCTTCTTCATACGATCGAATTAGACCTCGAGATTAGTTCCATTGTGTTCAGAATGGGGTTAAAACTTTAGAAACGCCAGGTGGCACGCATCATTTGGAGTTTGGAATTTTCGTAATCAAATTAGTTAGATATTTTCTAATATAGTATATATATTTCCTTTCCCATCTTCCAACATTCGTACACCCACGCCCCTATTTGGTTCCCCATACCTTTCCCTCTCACATCTATTTCCCAAATCGATGAAGAAAGAAAAAAAACCAATCGAAGAATAAAAAATAAATGGCGACCAGGGCAAGCATTGGCGCGCGCTCGCTTGCGCTCGAGCGTGTGAAGGCGGCGCTTTGAGGCAGGGATGGCGCGATCGGTCAATTAGAGTTTTGATTCACTCCTCTTTGGTCGAGCGCGCACGGCGAACGAAGGGGTGGCGATGGGCGAATGAAGGGGTGGCGATGGGAAGGCAGCTGTTGGAGGGAGATGCTCGTGGTGCGACCTGAGGCGATGTTGGTGGCGGCATGTCAAGGTGCTTGGCGCGCGCGTTAAAAAAAACAAACAACAGCAAGACGCGAACGATGAACAGGCCTGAGCAGGAGAACATGTGGATGAAGGTTGTTTTATTTTATTTTATTTGTCAATTAGCTGTTAATGATATCGTTAATTTTATCAAACACTAATTATCCTATATCTTTTGCGTTCGAGATCGGATTCGAGTGCGGTTTGTCGCATCGGATTCGTATCAGAGCCGTCTCCGCTATGGAGGTGAATTCGTTTCTATTCGCTTCATTCGAATTTTTAGATTTGAACAAAGGTGAGTGTTTTATAACGCTCATGACGTACTAGAATAACTTTTATATTAGCTAAATTCATATCGTGAAGTGATTTAAATTTATTGACTGTGGTTTGGTACATTTAACTGACCTTTAAATTAATATAATTAAAATGATAGGAATTTGAATTGACGGTTTAAATTTGAAATGGAAATTAAATTGCTAGTTAAATTCTTGATTATTGATAACTAGTAAATTGTTATGATATTTTGACTGATTTGGTGTTGATTGTGATGGATGCTATTGGTTGACATTTTTGATGATCTAGATGTTTATTTATTTTGATATATCCTGTTATCATCCTGTATATTATTTACAATATATAAAACTATAAATTGAATTATTTCGAATAAATTAAGAAGCAGGTTGAAATGATATATACATGTGACATTTATTTTGGATTAAAATGATAAATATCCGTCCCTGAAATTAAATTGAAATAACTATTCACTTGGCCATAGGATAGAAAATTATATGCGGACACTAGATTGGTCAAATTGAATAATTTTAAAGGTCATGGTTTGGAAATTATTTAAATGATTTTGATTTAAAGAACTAAAAATCAAATTTATAGAAATTGAATTCTTTTCGAACTTGAGCTCAAATTGTGGAATTGAAATGTGTTAAATGAAATTGTTTAAAATGAAATTTGAGATTTTGAAGTTATAATTGAAATATGATTTGGGTTTTGGAAATTGATTGTTTTAAAAGATTTCTATTTTATTTGAACTTTGAAATATTGCTAAGTAAATGTAATTTAAATCGATATTTCAAAATTGAGCTCGGAATTGAATTATTTTGAAGATTTGAATCTTAAATTGAATATTGAAGTTAAATTTGATTTAAATGATTTAAATCGATATTTTGAAATTGAACTTGAAACTGATATAAAATTGAAATGGTTTAAAATTAGAATTGAATTGAAATTTAAACCATTGACCCGAATTGTTGAATCAAATTTGAAGTTAAAAATGAAAATCGAAATTGAAATTGATCTGAATGGAAATTGGAATCGAAGTTAATTCGAATTGAAATTGGAATTGTGTGACGCCCCACCTCAATACCCACGCTAGCCAAGGACACTACGATGTAGTGCTGTCAACTAGCACGGAGAATAAGGCTGTTGAGGAGCGACCATCCATGTAATTGATTATCACACGGTGGCTATAAAATAATCTTCGGAAACAAACATAGAAATAAACATAACACAAAGCAGTCACAGACATCCATATCACAAAGGCGGAAGAAGATATGAATATATAACTAACACATGAAAGTGTACATCAGAGTAGTGGTCAAAAAGTTCCACAATAATACAAAAGAATAGCAACATGTGCTATACCAAAAGAATACAACTATGAGTCCATATCTCAAGTGTATACAACAAAAACTGCTAAACTAAATAGTCAGCCAAAAGTCAGAGTAGCAAATCCCGGAAGGAAGTCAAGCAGAAGCACCTGTAACATCTCGGTCTGACCCGAGTATTATTTAAGAAAATAATAAACGGATCAGTCTAACTATAAATATCAGATGACAAGATATAAAATAAGAGATATGGCATAAACGTAAAATATCCATACTGACATACTACTATAAGTATGAAAATAATGATCAACAGGAGATCAACCGATGAGAAATGATCAATATCACGAGAATCTTCTCAAAGATCCAAAGAGGGCATCATACCCTAAACTTGTACTCATAACAAGTCAATGACATAAAAATCCAGAAATCATAAAAAGAGAAAGAGGCCTATCACATAATGGTCCGAAGACCATAGGGCGCTACCCCATATGTGTGAGTCGGAATCACACTGATTGAGGCCTAGGCTAAGCAAAAAGCAAAAAGGTATGTGTGAATGGAATCACACAAGTGGTGTCTAGCCTAACCTCGCAAACAAAAAGATATGTGTGAGTCGGAATCACACTACTGCGGTCTAGACTAACCTTGCGGACAAAGAGATATGTGTGAGTCGGAATCACACTACTGCGGTCTAGTCTAACCTTGCAAACAAAGAGACATCGCACAATTGCTAGTCTAAATCATAAAATGATCATCATGATCAGCGAGAAGTGTCAATCACACCAAGCTAGTAAATATATGAGTTTAGCTTCATGTCCCATAACCACTTGCTTAACTTAAATATTTACGAACAAGCTGTAAATCTTCACTAGGAAATTGTCACGAAAAGGGTTCAATCGAACAAGTCCAAGAGCTAACCGACGAAGTGAACGCAAGCGTTTCATACCACTCGTTTTACTAAGTCGTTTAAGTCGATTTCTCATTCGAGTGAAGTAAAGGCTTATATATATTAGTAGATTGGAAATCGGTTTGAGAAAACGAACTTTTGATATTAAAAATAGTGTTGAAATCGATTTGATGAAAGAGTTTTGATATTTACTACTAGTATTAAAACCTTCATATCTTTAAAGTGACAAGTCATAAAACGATTGTTGGAACAATCTATCACAAAAATTCACATTCGGAGACGTGAATAAAATCCAAGGAAATCAGCTCAAAATGCATCAAAGTGGAAGTTCTGATGAATGCTTTTCAGATAAGATTGCCTACGCAGAGTAATACGGGGTTCGACCTGCCCGGTATTACGTCGCGGGGTACGACTTAATGAAGGCAGGCTGGTCAGGCGACCTAAGGAAAAGTAGGTCATACGACCTAGCAGAAGAACAGGTCAAACGACCTAAGTGCTAACTCGCGTGCGACCTAACAAAGTGCGCGACCTAACAGTGAGGCGCGACCTAAGGATGTGCGCGACCTAAGGATGTGCGCGACCTATCATGGTTCGCGACCTAAGACTTAGTGGGATCGAGCGACCTAAGGGATAAGGTCATACGACCTAAAAGGAATAGGGCTAAGCGACCTAAACAGTAAGCAGGTCAAACGACCTAATGCTTAGCTCGTGAGCGACCTACGACTTATCGAGGTCGAGCGACTTAAGAGGCATGAGAACCAGCGACCTAAAACTGGCGACCTAAGGATACGCGACCTAAAGGCTTGCGACCTAAAGACACGCGACCTAGAGGTGGACGACCTAACGAGGTCCAGGGGAAGCGACCTAAAATGCTTCGACCTAAAGGTGCACGACCTAAGGTCTATACGACCTAACGACTTAAGGTCGAATACGACCTACGACCTAAGGTCGATACGACCTAACATTTGCCTGGAGATTATAGGTCGGCAACGACCTACGACCTATGGATGAGCGACCTAACTCCGAACGAGCTAAAAATGGCCAGAACGACCTAGTAGCAGTTTTTCACCAAAATCACTAAAATTTGAAGTTTTTCGCCAATCCAATCCAAACCAAATGCAACAATCATGCTAAAGTGATGAGGAATCATTCCCAACAGTCCAATGACGATTATAGGCAAGATGTGAGATCAAAAATCTCACTTTTTCCACGAAATTGATGTTGGAGAGCTTAAGAGCAAAGCAAGAATCAACCCCTAGCTTGAATCTATGTTCTTCACCTTGAATTCGGAGTTTGATGTTGAATTTACTAAAGATCTCGAGCTTGGAATTTTAATTTCTCTTTCCCTCCACCATTTTTGAAGAAGCTTGAAGTATTTGATGAAGTGATGAAGAGAAGAGGGGGTTGGGCTGAGTTAAGAAGGTGCAGTCCCAACCAAAGTCACAAGTGGGAAAAGTGACGAAAATTTCACTATCTCCAAACATATCGAAGTTTATACTCAAAAAGATCGCAAACGTCATTTTGAACTCAATGGGGGTGGTCTCGAGTCCTGATTTGACCGTATGCAAAAAGTAGCTTTTCGGACTAACATCCGACTAACGATAAAATATTTAAATATAAAATCGATAGATATGCGGGTTGTTACAAATTGAATCTATTTGAATTGAAATGGAAATCAAAATTGATTCGAATTGGAAGGTTTGGAATTGAATCAGTTTGACTTTGAAACTATTTTCAAAATAAATTATTTTATTATATAAACTGTTTAAAAACCTATCTTTTAGATGTTTAAATTACTTTGATTTTCCAAACTATTTTACTATATAAACCATTCTCAATACTCAAACTATTTTATATTAAACTATTTTAACTTTTAAACTATTTAAAAAATTTCAAACTATCTTCTAAAAATTCAAACTGGTTAGAGTGGGAATGTTTATATTTAAATCATGGATCTAAATAAGAATTGGGTTAAATTGAAGTTATAACCCAAATGGAAATTCGAAGTAATTTTTAATTAGAACCGAGATCGAGATATTAAGGCGAAAATGATTTTTAATTAAAATAGTATATTTTGAGTAAATATGATGGTTTCAAAATGAAATTGATTTTGAAGTGAATATGATATTTTGTTATCAAGTATGAATTGTTTTCGAAATATAAAAGTACCAACCGGTGTGTAAAACGACGTTTGGTTGTTAAAGAAACCGAGGCCTTTTATTGGCATACTCTCTGTCAATATTGGAACCACTTTAACAACTGTGTACGCGGAGGAGACTCCAGATTGAAGTGGTTGGATTCAGCATCGTTTGCTGGAAGAAAGAGAGTGATGATGGATAGACCCCGACACTTGTGCCAATTTGAAATGACAAAAACAGGACGGCTTGACAAAGCCAAGCGGGCTAGCTACCCCTTGCGGACATCCGTTCTTCGATTTTCTTGGACTCGGTCCATATTATTCCTTTTGTTGTTGGTTTCGATTAGTGCACCTTGATTTTGGGATAGCCTCCCTTTGACTCGATATGGGATGGATGGACGCGGTGGGCGGTCGTGGCTACGATGCGTTACCACCAGCCCTGCGACTCGAACTGGTAGTATCCTACCTTGGGCATTGCCTTACGTGCCTTGCCGTACTTTTATCCCTATATGAGACCACTACGATTTTGGTATCGTATTGTCGTATCACGGTGCATCCCTATCCCCTGACGTGCTACTGAGGTGTTATATGCAAATTGTACGACGATGCTTAAAAACGCATTAAGAGGGATTAATGTAAAGCCTAACGCTAAGAAAAATATTTATTTGACTGATTATACATTATATATGTAGCGTATTCTACTACATATAAATATTTTGACGAATCCTTAAGAGATGAAAAATCTCGTAACATCTCTCGAGTTATTGCACACACGTTATACACTGGATAAGAGATGTGAAACCCCGTAAACATCTCTGATGCTATTACACTCATGTTATGTGATATCGATTTGACTCACATAAGGATATTTTAGCCCTGACTCGAGTGTTTTGCCTTTTCATTACGCTCGAGTCAGCCCTGAGTATTTCGGCGCATTGAAGACCATTTTCTGGAGGACGAAGATGAAGATTTGGTATATTATTACTATTATTATTCTTTGCATCATATTTTTCTGCTGCATTATATTTTATTTCTTCTGTATATATAACTCTGATAAATGTTGTAACTTTATAATCAAATCTATAATATAAACAACTTCATGAACTATTTATTTGATTATTATATTTTATCGTTCCACTGCAAGGTTCTGTATTTGTTTTATTCTTCTTTTCTTATTTTTCTTAATTAACCCCAATGATTATCTATGTTTCGGATTGTTTGAGTTGGACATGTGTGGATTATTATCAATTTAAATCTTCCGAAATGTGGGTCCTCACATCTTTTCAAGCTTTCTAAGAGCCTCTTTAATGGACTATTATTCATAAAATAATATTTTACAAAAGTTAGAAAAAATATAACAAATAAAAAGAGAAAAAGGTATATACTAGCTTATAATATCAATCCACTTCAAAACTAGTCCGAAACACCACCTCTTCACTTCAAAAACCCACGACCGCCACCCACCATTCCCCTGGTCGTGAGCACCATCACCATCAAGGCTAGGCCGAGCTCTCTCTTTGGTGGTAGGCTTGGTTTCGTTTGCATTGGTTCGATCATAGCGAAGCCTATTAGCTCGAAGGAAAAATGAAGGTGAAAACTCCTAAACTATTATATTATATTTTAGATGATGATACGATGTTTGCAAATGGTTGTTTAATATGCTTTGATCATCAAGTTTGGATTGTTTTATATGAATGTTGAATACATATGCAAGTCACGGAAATACACGTCGATAAGCACAAAGGAAATCACTTTCCTCCATATAAATGAATTGGCGTATATGGAATGTTAACCTCTTTAAAATGGTTTTAAAATGAGTTTGAAATGTTTTATAAATATTTGAAAGTGTTTTGGTGAAGTTGAATGAGAATTGAAAATTCAGTCAAAAATAGGTGCGTCGCGTAACGGTAGTTTGCGATTTCGCGCCATAACAACCATACGAGTGTAAAAGATGGAATATAGCTCGGAATTCTTTGAGATAATAATTTTCCGAACTATCATATCCATAGTTTTCCAGTGAAGAAAGAAAATAATAATTTCAATCAGTAGATTTTGAGATATGAGTAAAACAAGCTTTTTGAAACTTCGCGGTTTAGGGGTTTAGGGTTGGCTTAGAGGTAATGTTATAAGTTTTAGATTATAGGACTAGTGAATAGGAGCCTAAGACGTAGTGTTTGGTCTTCGGTCAATATTACTATTAGCACCATTATTACTATTAGTGTTATTATTATCATCATCATGGTTTTTTATTTTTATTTTTTACTTTATATATTTTTATTTTACTCAGTTATTATTATTATTATTATTTGTTTACTTATTTGACTTTATCTTATTATTATTAGCATGGTTTTATTGCTACTATTGTTGCTGCTATTATTATAACATTTAAACTGACTTTGTCATTTAGTTTTGGGTTCCATCTCTAGTCAACCCCAACTTGTGTGGGAATAATGGCTTTGTTGTTGTAGTTCGGAATCCAAAACTGGATTTCTTTGAAAATAACATTTTAAAATTGTTTAAAAATGTAAAATAAATCTTATTAATCTCTTAAAATGTCTTAAAAGTGATTCAAGTAATAAAAATGAATTTTTAAATAATAAAAAGTCATTTTAATTAATATATCTTATTGAAGCGCTTTTGCAGCACTTTTCCGGAGCACTTTTTTATAACTTTAAATTTTAGTTTTAGACATAAGATTCTTTTCCAAATCTTTTGTAAAAAATTTCAAATGTATAATTAAGTGTTTTAATAATGATTCTGGATTTTTATATCTTATTTAAAAGAGTTTAAATGAATGATTTAAAGAAAAGCTATTGATAAGTGGTTTAATCTTGGCAATAAAAGCCGACGAGTTGACTAGATTTTTTTATTCGTGAGATCCAGATGTAAGGTGCTTAAACTAAGAAGATGTTCAGGAGCAACCAGTGCCCTGGCTTAGCTGGCCTCTTCTCTAGGCGAGGGATAGAAAAGGTCAAAATGTCAAAAATGAGTTAAGTATAAAAAGGATTTAAATTTTCCAAATTTAAATTAAATACAACTTTGATTTTATGGGGATGACCTTCTTATACTTAGTGTTAAAGCCCGAAGAGGGAACTCGTACTATTCGAGGAATTTAAAAAGGGTGATTTCGTGAATACAGGAATTGATATTGAGTAGAATTAGATGATTTCTATAGATTCTGCTCACTTAATATTTACTTGTTTTGGATTAACATCCTAGATAACATGGTTTCAACCAAATAAAAATTATGAGTTTGAATTTAGAAATCTTTGTCAAGATTCAAATGAAATAATTTAGAATTAGTTTAATTCCTAGAATTAAATTTATTGGTTTGGATTTATAGTAAATGATGTCTTAAGTAGCATTGTTTTTGATCCATTTTAAAAGTTACGATTTCGAAATCTTTGTTAAGATTTAAATAAATGATTTGGAAATATTTTTCTAAGAAAAGATGAAATGATTTGGAATTTAAAAAGGGTTTTATGTAATCAAAGGATTTGATAAGAGAGGTTTAATAATTTCGTATATACCGGAAAGAATGTTTTAGATATATATATCTCACCAAAAGAGATGATGATTAAAAAAAAGAACTTAATAAATTTAATAATGATTTCCTATTCACAGAACCTCTTTTTATCGATGATTGGTTCGAAAGAACCGAGGTAGGATCTAGGATAATTCCTATCTAAAAACTACTTCAAACCAATGTATGCGTTTGAAAATGAAGATCGGATAAAGAGAATGAAGGATGAAGATCGAAGATTTTCGGAGTAAAAGAACTGCTTGTTGATAATTCTGGTTAGCTCCCAAATGCTAAAGTAGCAGTGGTCCCTTCATTTCTAAAACTCTTTGGGTTGCATGGACTTCTCGCTACTAATCCTAGGGGTAATTCCCAACAGGATGTGGTAGGAGAGCGCCTTCAGTTTGTCCTGTTCCTGGACAACTTGTATGGACGAATGTCTGACATTGCATTTCTAGTTACATAAGTGATCTCTATGAATGTATTATTTGTTTGGTGGCATAGAAGGCAACTTCTCTTAGCTTAACACCCTTTCCTGAGACGTATGAGCTCAGGAGTTATACATTTGTAGAAAATCAATTTTGTGATTATGGAATGGCAATTGGCGTTCAAAGAGGAAAAATGATGTGCTATGTGAAAGGTAATCGTTACCTCAAGCCTCACGCTCGGAAATGGCCGAAACGGGGTAGGTGCAGCAAGGCTATGTGGTTCGCAATCATTAAGATATGATCATCTCCTTCTAGATATATTTATTTCCGCTATAACGTTTGAGTTTTAAATTATTGTGGATGTATGCAATGAGGGCCCTCGGATAGGTTGGTAACAACTGGAATGATGACATATTCGGTACTATCTAGGAAGAGGTAGGGCGGTCTTGTGTTGGTAAAGGACTATCAGTTGGGCCTCGGTATATTCCTCTAGAGATGTACTCCCAGAAGGTAGTTCCTTCACCCGGTCATTTATATGGAAATCCATTCTCTAATAAGTGCCTGCCATTTTGTTTGTAGAATCCGCGTTTGTGGCTAGTATGCTGGAATTTAATTATGTAACAATTTTGGCTGAGATTAATAAGTTTACTTGCAAATGTTTTGGAATGTCATTAAAAAATAATATCCCTTATTTTTATGTAATAAAGATTTGGTTATCATAAGGTAAAATCCTGTTCCATGCTTATGTGCAGCGTGGTCTTATGAGATACCTTTTTGTTTTCAAAACGCGTATTTTTGAGTTCTCGTACCAGTCCCATGACTGACTCGGAGTTTATTATATTTTCCCTTAAACTTTGGGTGCCCTAATTTTCTCGAGCAGTCTAGCAGTCAAGTTTAGTTCCGAAGAAATCTGGATGGAGCTCGAAGCATGGAGTTAGAAGACTCATCTGAAGAATGTTATCTGTTTCCACCACACTCATGAAATATCGTATTCCGCATTTGTAAGGACAGGAATTTATAACTGTCCATGTTTTTAACTCTGATAAATGTATTTTAATTTCTGCTGTAAAGTTTTTATTGAAATAACATATGTGAGATTCTGTTCTGTCTTTATTTTTCTTTCTTACACTTGAGAATCCGCTTCTCCGACACTTGAATTTACAGCACGTGAATATCGATGATGTATTAGTGTCGATGTTTGAGAGTCGAAGAAATAAGTCCTCAAATGACCCATCTTTTTGGCTACTCCATATGTGCAAGACTTCATTCCTATGGATTACAACTAACTCTAAATCGCCTTTAGACTATGTTTTGAACCAAACAATCAGAAAAATATATGTTCCTCCAAGTAATACTTACATACATTACATACAACACATCCATATCAACAATTTCATTTATGACATCAATTTATCCTAGATCTAGCCTATTTTACAAAATTGAGTATCATAAGAACATATGCATAGAATCCATCAAAACATTAAATTTAAACATTCAAATTCGTTTTCGAAAGCGAGATAAACCAAAAATTATCAAAAAACACATTTTTATGTTTAAAAACAACTTAAAAACATTGTTTATTACTAAATCAACAAGTATAGTAAAGTGATGGATATAGATCATTTACCTAATGAAGAACCAAGTCAAATATCACCAAATAACTGTAGATTTGATATGGACAGTTGTTGCATGAATCCCAAAGCTTTAATTCCTGAAATCGTCTAGATCCCTTTTGCTAATCCCAGTAATCATTCAATTAGGCTAAAAAAAGAAGAAATGATGGAGTTTTAGTCTAAACTAGATTAATAGAGGTTTGGAAATAAATTGAAATGAGAAATTATGATTAATGGCTACTAGGGGAGGCCGGCCGGTATTAACCCTAATCTCGAAATAGGTTAATGGACTGCACTAGTCACCTCTTAATTACTCATCAATCTACCTAAAGTTAGTCTAAACTTTAAATGGCCATATCTCCTAAATCGTAAGTCTAAAAATCTGTTATGACCACTTTATGAAATGGAAAACCATCATATCTTTTATTTGGGAGTTGCTTCAAACCTTAATTTAGGTACGATCAAAAGTTATAAACCTTAAAAGATTTTTAGGATTAAAATCATCCAATAAAAATTTTAAGGGTGTAAAATGTCACTACCTAACATTACCCAAAGTTATAGCCTCATACGACCCAGATTTGGATTTTAAAATAATATTATATGATCCTTCCATGTGTAAAATATAGGTCATTACACTCGAAGGTGTTTCTCTCAGAGATAAGGGAACCCAGGTACCATGGAACTAACTGAGACTATTTGTAGAGCCAAACATTCGACGCAGGCCATTATTATCACCGTCCAGTAGATCGGATTGAACTAGAATTTTTGGCTGATATGGTGAAGAAGCCAGTGAATGAAAACCATCACAGAAACAACGATGAATGAGGCTCATCTCCTAATAGTAACCCATTCACATAAGAGATGTTGCGTGAGAATACCCTCAAAGGTTCACTATGCCTACGATGTCGTCCTATAGTGGAACGATGGATCCAAGGCAACGTTTGTTGAAAAATGAATGACATATGGAGACGGCAAGGGGCAACGGACGCCATCGGGTGTCGGTGTTTCCCGATTTTTCTTGAAGGTGTAGCTACGATGTGGTTCACTTGTCTTCCACTAAGATCCATATCGTCATTTGAATAGTTGGTGAGGAAGTTTGTCAAACAATTTCGCTTGCACACTACCCGTCCGAAGGATGTGATGTCATTATTAAATCTTTTCCAGAATATCAAAGAGTCGTTGAAGGAATTTTGAGTAGATTTAATATAGCAGTGACGAAAATGAGTAATGCTAAAGAGGACATAATGTAGATGGCTTTGATCAGGGGGATACATCTAGACACTGATTTCAGAAGATGGTTGAAGATGAAACCCCCACTGACTTTGGATGATTTCTATAGAAAGTTTACTTATTGCATTTAGAAGAGGCAAGTATGACCACCAGGAAAGCCAACGGCAGACAATCAGATGAAATAAATCAAAGTAATGTTGCAATGAAACAATCCGGAGAAGGTTTCGAGAATATCACTGTTAATGTGGAAAACAAAGGCAATAACTAGAGAAGAAATAATCAAGGTGATGGAGGTAGAAAGGCAGATTTGAAGAAACATCTGAGATTTTTGAAATACATGGATTACATGCTATTGAACAACTCAATTGAGAACATATACCTTGCGATGCAAGGTACTGAGCAATATAAGAAGTTGGCTCTAAGGGAATCGACCGAGGGAGAGAAAGTCTAGAAAGTATTGTTGCTTCCATCAGATCCATGGTCGTAACATGAATGAACGCAGAAATCTGAGAGATTTGATTGAGGATCTAATCTAGAAGAATAAGCTTCAACAATATGTGAAAGCCCTATATGATGGCGGGCAAGGAAATGCTCAACCATAGAGGCAACTGCTCTAATAAGGCCAAGTTGAGCCTAGCGGTAACGAGCCTAGGCAGCTTGGGAAAAGACTTATTATCAATACAATGACTAGTGAGCCTCATCCAGTTGAGAATAGTTGGAATAAGATGAAAAGGTATGGGAGTTCTTTGAAACATGTTATACATGAAAGTTGCTTTCTCGTCGAAGGCGAAGCTCCGAAAAAACAATTAAGGACCATGAAGGATGACATTCTATTTAGAAGTCGTGATGCAGACGAGATTGAAGCACCTACGCTTGACCCTTTGGTGATAATGACCATGATTGGGCCGACAACAGTGAAGAAAGTTCTTGTTGATTGTGGAATTATATCAATATACTATTTAAAAATCTTATGACTAAATGACGATGGATGATCAGGAATTGAAGCCCTGTAAATCCCAAATTCTAGGATATACCGGAGAGGCTACAGAGCCTGTAGGACGTGTAGACCTACTGGTGGTTTTAAGAGAAGGTGACCACAAGAGAGTGCGAGTTGGGATCTTCGTGGTGATGGACAAGTTTTCAGCTTATAATGCCTTTTTGGGTTGATCGGCCTCGCTAGTTCCCAAGTGGCCCTGGCTCTGTGTTGCCTGATAATGAAATTTCCTATGGAAAACGAAATAGGGTCGATCAAGGTGATTAGAATTTAGGATATGAATGCTACCTCATGGAGCTGAGAGAAGCAAAGTGATGTGTAAAAGGAAAGGACATAGAGAAGACTCTCCATGTCAAATCAATGGATGCATAGAAACCATCGCTTAAGCCTTGGCTCGGTCGGCATAACAAGTTCCACAAAGCTAAGGATCGGAGAAAAGAGCCAGATGATGCGAGGGCGGCCCCTGCCAGTTGACGATTTGCATCCCAGTAAGTCAAGATGATCCTATTTGGGTCCTTTAGGTCTCAGCTCGGCATTAAGATGAAGAAGGAATTGATGGGGTTTCTCTGGGAAAATCTGGATGTGTTTTCCTGGACACATCAAATATCTATTGAATATCATCGAAGATAGCATGCCATATATTTAATGTGAACCCCAGGTGTCTCCTTGTGAGGCGGAAGCGGTGTAGTCTGGCTTCGAAGCAATCTGCCACGTTGAAAGAAGAGGTGGATAAGCTAAAAGCAATGGCTTCATCCATGATGCTCTATACCCAAAGTGGGTATCCAATCCAGTCCTAATCAAAAATTCTAATGGGAAATGGAAGACATGCATCGACTACTCAGACTTTGAATAAGGCATGTCCAAAGGATAGTTTCCCACTACCAAAAATCGATCAACTGGTTGATTCAACCGCCGACCATGAATTGCTGTCATTCATGGATGTTTACTCTAGCTACAATCAAATTCTAATGCACATTCCAGACCAGGAACATGTCAAATTCATAATCGACATGGGATCATATTGCTACTTCGTCATGCCATTTGGTTTGAAAAACACTAGAGCCACTTATAAAGACTAGTGAATTCATGTTTAGAGCTCATATTGGACGTTCGATTGAAGTCTATGTAGATGATATGTTGGTAAATTCATGGCGATCGAAGAACCATTTAGAGGACTTGTCAGAAATGTTTGGCATGTGTAACGATCTGTATTTTAAGTATCTAAGGATCAGTAAAATATTCTTTTTTATGCCTAGTCTCCTATCTTACCGCCGCCGAGATAAAGCCAAAATAAGCATCGCCATTCATCTCCATATTTATGCCATCGTCAACCATCACTCGATGATCCAACCGTCCATCCCACTCAACACACCACCATGAACAATTTTGTAGTTGAACTCATGACAAAGATCGACCTCTAGTAGTTCTGATCAACCACGACCGTTAGATCCATGGCGGTTAGGGTTAGGGTTATATTTTTTTAGAAAACAATGATAGTGAGGTTCTTTTATAGAAAATTTTCCAACACTATTCATCCCCCAAAATCCCAAACTCAAACGAGCTGTTCTCACTGGCGTTCCTAGCTAATTACCCATATTCCAAACATAATTGAACTACTATCGGGACCCAATTCCATTATATAGAGAAGTTAGCTTTTAAAACCAAATTGTATTATATTTAATTCTTGAAATCAATTGCTATGCATTTCAAGCTCGCATGACCAAACAGTACGTCCAATCATCACGCAACTCGACGGCGCGTAACAATTTATTATTCTGGATCTAATGACACTATATTCGTCAAAATCCGAGATAGTGCCTCGAAATGATAATTTCACCCATTATTAAACTGAATAATTTATTAAAACAATTTAATCACTTTTAATTCTAAATTAAAAGCTTTCCATATCATTCTTATTTAAATAGAATTTAAATAAGCTTTCAAAATCATTTTTGTTCAAATTAACTCCAAGATTCAATAATTAAATAATTCCAATATTTAATTATAAACTGTTCAAAAATCCGGGTTGTTACAAAGAAGATCAGATCATGGTTGAAGAGTCACAAGAAACAAAAATCAACAATTAAAATAATGGTTTTGCATGCATGTAGAGTATAGAAAAGGGGGACCAAAAGAATAAACATGTCTTAGAGACTGGAATCTCCCCAGATCCATACCCTTGTTTAATTACACTAGATAGTAATATAGAAATAAATGAAGATATCTAGCACAATAATGATGATGTAAATGAACCAATGGAGTTAGTCCTTCAATCAGATGATGCTACAAAAACTAAGGATAAGGATGGCATCAACTCAACATTGCCTTATGCATTTGAGCAAATTGATATATCTCAACTACAAAGTACAAAGAAAGGGGTTAGAGGTAAGCAAAAAGAAAAAGCGAGTTTTAAGAAAAAAAATATTTCAGAAAATCCATATTAGGATAAAATGACTACAAAGCTTAAAGCACACGCAAAAAGAGGAGTAAAAGTACATTTGGGTCAGGTATGAAGACTGGAAACTCAATTTACTTTATATTTATATAAATTTCTATTATAGCATGGAATGTGAGGGGGATGAACTCCCCATCTAAACAAACTGTTATATGGTGTATGTTAAGTGGATATAAACCAACAATTATAACTTTAATTGAAAATAAAATGAATGATTTCAATATAGAGAAATTCTGTACTAAATTACCAAGTAATTGGAAAAATGTAAGTAACAATGAATGTGGGGGTAAGGGTAGAATTTTAGTAATATGTGATTTAAATATTTAGGAAAATAATTAATAAGAATTATCAATACATTGATTGTACTTTCAGTAACATGAGGGGATTACAAGGCATATAACCAGTGTATATGGAAGTAACTTTGAGAATGAAAGAAATGAATTATGGTGTAAACTTAAAAGTATGAATAATAAATATAAAATACCATGGTTAATAATGGGTTACTTTAATACTGTAATGCATTCATTTGAAAATTTTGGGGGTAATAATATTCCATAAAATAAGCTTGATAGAATAAATAAATTTTTATTAGAAATCGTTCTTATAAAATCAATAATTAATGGAAATAAATATACTTGGAGATTAGTAATTGAGAAGAATATTCATTGTAAACTAGATAGAATGCTAATTAATAATGAATTTTCTATAAAAATTTCCAAATTTTATGTGTTGTACATTGGAACAAAATACAAGTGATCACAGTCTCTGTTAATTAGATTATTACATTAAAAAAGCGCTAAAGACACAATAAATATACCATTTAGATATAAAAATGGGTGGGTATTAGATTTAGAATATGAGAAAGTAATAGATAACTATTTAAATTTCTCTTGTTATGATACTAGCCAATTCCAATTTAGTATGTTTTTAAAGAATATCAAATGTAATCTAAAAAAATGAAATAGAGAAAAAAAATTAAACTAAAGGGAGTATAGAGTATTTAAGAAAGGAAGGAAAGGTTTTGTAAGATGTAATTGATAAAAATTCAAATGATAAAGGAAAAATTAAAGAATTATTTTTTAACCAAATTAATCTATCAAAAGAATTACATATTCGTACAACTAATTTAAAGCAAAAGGTAAAAGCAGATTGATTGACACAAGGGGATGATTGTTCAAAATTCTTTCATGCAAAATGGACAGTAGGAAACATGTAAATGATACCAGTAACATGTTTGCTAGTGAAGGTAAAGCAATCAATGAACAAAGTAAAATTGCAGAAGAAGCAATAAAATATATTACATATTTATATAATTCTGATTCTAATCAATTGTACTGCAATTTCCAAATGTAATATGTAAAACTAAGCCGAATCCTATAGCAGAAGAAATTTTATTAGCACCAGTTGAGGAAGAGCAAAATAAAACATATTATTTTCAATGCTGAGTATAACAAAAGTCTAGGACCAGATGGATTTAATGCTAAATTTTATAAAACACATTAGGTAAAAAATTAGAAATCAAATACTTAATGTAGTAAAAGAATTTTTTATTCACTTTAATAGCAAAATTTAATAGGAAAATTAAAAGGCATATGATAAAGTGAATAGAAAATTCATAAAACATATTATGAAAAGTATGGGTTTACTTAATAAATTTTATGATCTGATTTTTGGATGTATTAATACCTCCAACATTCTCTATTTTAATACAAGGTAAGTCAGAGGGTTACATAAATAGTAATAGGGGTATTGGGCAAGGGGATCCTCTTCCCCGTACTTATTTACTATAGTTATGGAATTTTTTCAATTCATAACGAAATATAGGTAATTAAAAATAACATTAATCCTATAATCAAAGTTCAATGAAGTATAATACATTTGATTTATGCAGTTAATTTAATGTTATTTATTAAAGCAAATAGATCTAATGCTCTTGCCACTAAAGGTATCTTTGAGTATCTATATAAGTTTGCAGGATTACAGATCAGTGAGTATAAAAGTAAAGCATATTTTAGCAAGAACAACAATTATAGACTAGGAGTATTAGATATTGCATGTCGCAAAAGGAACATTACCAATAAAGTATCCAGGCTTTCCTTTATCAATGAACCAAATCAAAGATAATGATTGTGCCGTGCTGGTGGAAAAACTGCATGAGAGAATGGAAACATGATCAAGCAAATTATTATTGATAGCAGGCAAAGTGGAGTTAATTAAAAAAGTTGTTTATGCAATAATACTCTACTGGTTGCAGATGTTTCACATTTCTGTAGCATCAGTTAAAAAACTGGAAAAGTGGGTGCTAAATTTATATGGAGAGGGGGATGTCATAAAGTGTGCTGGGAAAAACTTTGTAGGTCAAAAAAGAAAGGGGACATTGGAATTAGAAATATGAGTGACTTGAGTTTAATTTGTCATTTAAATTTATTTTGGAGGTTTGTTAATAGTGAATCTATGTGGGCCAAATTAATGAAAGGCAAGTATCTGAAAAGGGGTAGTCTGGAGCATTTTACCAAAAAAATAACCAATCAAGTACATGGAAACAAATTCTTGAATGCAGAGAACAAGGCAAATTACTCATGTAAGAAATTTTTGAAAGGGTTGTGAGAGAAGCTTATGATTTGATCCATGGTGTAAACATGAGTCCTTTATTAACAAGGAGGGGCGGGACAATTTACGAATTTTTGGAGGTTTTGGTGCTATAATTTCAGATATTATTAAAGAAAATCTACGGCAACCTTAGTTACATAATATTACTAACCCACACAAAGAAAATATCAGCAAAATTCCATTGGACAGTATTGCAGAAATAGATTATTGGAGTGGATTGCAAGCAATAATGGAAAATTTCTCCTTTAACAAAACATGTGAGCATGTTAGAAGTAAACAAGTAACAGTTGAATGGTATGAATGCATTTGGAATAAAGCCAATTGCCCTAAAAATGGCATTCTGCACATATTTCGCAGTCAATAATAAGTTACCAACAAGAGATAAAACTAATAAATTGGGCAAAACAAAGAATCAACTATGTCCATTATGTGACATTGAGCCTGGATCTACAGATCACTTATTCTTCAAATGCAGTTATTCATTTTTCATATGGAACTTAGCTCGGGAAAAGTTGGGTATCAAACGTGATAATAATATAAACTGATGGAAGCAACGTAGAAAACTATGAAAAACTACTGAGCAAAATCATTAGCGAAAGCTAAGTACACGTTATACTAACAACAAATAATCTTGGAAAGAACGGAAATCCAAAATACATGGTAATACGAAAACAAGTAAAGAGCAAAGATGGGTACTAACTGATACAGAAAGCAGCATTATTCTAAGAAAATCAACAAAGAAAGTTAAGAATCAAACCAGATCCAAATACTTATATGAGCAGTGGATAGAAGAGACAGGAAGCAAACACATAGAAATTATGTATACTAGCCAAAAATAAAGCTATGTGATAAAGAGCTACAGCAAGAAAGTGGAGCTGTTGAAGAATTAAGCTCAACGGATCGCCACGTCAGTCCAATGGTACATATTGAAGAAGAAGGTGCTTAAGCTAGAACATCAAACACGGAGCAAGCATCATTTCAGAGACCAAACTTATATAGAGTCGTCAGATCTTAGACATATTGTCACCGGATCTAATGATTTAAGTAATTTTGGTGGTTGTCGAAACCCTGGATTGGAAGCGGCATGAGAGGAAGTTTTAATGCATGTATCTCGTATTGGGAGAGCGAAGAAACCAGCGGCACTAAAGAAAAAATGAATTAAAGGGAAGAGAAGAAGAAGCTTTCTGTCATGGAAGTGTGGAGAGCAAGAGAATGTTATGGTGCTGAAGAATGAAACCATCATTTCTGTTTTGGGTTACTGTATGTAATAATATCAGGTGGACAATGTTTATTACATACCCGATTTTCTTGAGCCATTGGGTCGTTTTATATTTTACACGGTTTTAGAAAAAAAATTATGTCGGTTTTATGCCAGTCTATAAAGGAATAGTAAGATATCTACGTATCTATTAAATAACAGTAAAGCGAAAAAATTTGAAGCTCTCTCATTAGCTCTAGAAGTTATCCTTATCATCCTTATTTCTCTCCAAGTTTAAATATTTTATTTTCAGAATCCTTTATTTTGCCACTTTACAATTATTCTACTAAACTTCTCACACTATTTTACATTAAATACCAACATTTTAAATAAAATCTATAATTATTTATGATTCTCTTCCAAAATTTTACATTAAAGTTCACACATTTAAATTAATTATAAAATTCAAACTTTAAACTAATTGGTAAACTTAGTGAACTAATATTTATTAATAAATTCTAAAAGATCGAAGTTTCGATATGTATACTATAGACGCATCGATAAATTGGTAAGAAAATCATTTGTATGCAAATATATATAAATAACATAACATAAATTATACACATTACTGACAATAACGAATTTATTTTATAATTTATTTACTGAATGAATTTATTATACATTGCACTATAAAATACTATTAACTTTAAATACCTAATTTTATAATTTTTACAGTTACTTAGAAACTCGTCTCTATATCTTCTAATATTTTACGTTAAATCCATATATTTAACTAATTATGTAATCTTAAATTTAAACTATTTAAACAAATATGATTAGCTAATACTTATCAATCGATCTGATAAATCCTAAAAATATGAGAATTTCAATATATATAATATTCGTATATATGAGAAAAATGGTAAAATTATTTCTTTATTAGGATATAATGATATTTAAATCACATAACAAAAAATGTATAGATAATAATAACTCTTTTAATTTCTATTTAATTTATCTTAAAATTTTTATCGTACATTACATAACATAATTTCATTTTTAATAATCTTTAAAAGATAAATTTATAGTCTACAACATAACAAAGTGAATGCACATATTACAACGATAAAAATTGGATTATATAACAATTCTCACTTTCAGCATGTTATCAAACCATACTCAACTCACAACTCAACTAAATGCTACGTAACATTAATTTGCAATTGTCAAAGTTGTAAGCATGACCTTCCTGTTAAATTTTGGTGATACAAAATCACAAATAGAAGGAAACAAATATGCAAAAGGGAAAGTAATCACGTTTGTTCATTATGTAAATGCATTAATAATTGGATTGCATTTGAATTGGCAAGGAAATTTATGCATGCGCACGTTATGGAATAATATATATGCAAAAATATGCATATTATTTCTTTCTTCGTAATCGCGTTGCTTTGGGATTATTTTCTTCCATCTTTGGAACAAGTGAATTACTTGCTATGTTTGCGTGATTTGTTACCGTTGTAATTTGCCTCCATTATCTTCTTACCATATTTTGGTAATTTGATTGATGACTCATATGAATTTATATTGGCTATATATTGAGGGTAGACTTCATTGTAAACCCATCCTGGTATTCAGCCAGCGATCTCCAGATAGAGTGTCTCTTCTTGTTATCCCTAATTTGGGGCTTGGTATGTAAACTCTTATTTTTGTAATCTCTTGAAATTCTCTCAAGTGTAATAAAATCTCTCTCCTTTGGACTAGACGTACACTATCTAGATGATAGTGGAACCAGTATAAATTTTGTGCGTCTCTTTTCTTCTTTATAGTTATTTACTATTTATTTGGAGTAATAGAATAACTTCTGCTAGATTAAGTGATGTTCAAATTGACAAATCTAGATCATGTTTATTGTCTTTCCGCATTTGTGCAATTTCTGCACAACACTTCCTACAACAACATAAAATCTATTGTCAACTAGAAGATACAAATAGAATTAAAACTAAACAATGGATGAAAGTTCACATGTGCATAAGCTAACCAGCTTATGCTCTTCTCAATTACAAATATGTGTAAAGTTCTTCTCAATTTTCTCCAACTTTTTTACGTTCAACTTCTTATCTTTAATTAGTTATGTTAATCGTTAATTCGGTTTATTTAAGTAAACTTAATTATTTAATGTTCATTAATCCACGTATAAATCCTTTGAAAAATGATATTCAATATATATACAACAATTATATTAATAAAAATGGAAAAATTATTTATTGAGACATTAAGTTTTTACCGAGATATATAGTTATCGAGAATTGAACTGTCAACCTTATATCCGATCGTCACATGTCATTTTAATTAATGATTAATATATTACAGTAAATTTATTGTATATTGTATAATAAAATATATTTTTAGTAACAATTAAAATATATATATTATTTTTTAACAACATTACCGTGTGCAACGTAAGAGCTACACACTAATTACATTGTGATAGTGGAAACTAATTTGAGTTTTAGAAAACTAAAATTATCCCGAGGAAATCTAAAGCTAATCCATTGAAATATTATTATTTTTTCACAGGTAAATCGCTTAAATCCGCAAGTGACCAGTGAGGGATTAATAAAGTAGAAGGTGATGGCTTAAAGAAATCAAAATAGTAAATACCAAAATAATCCCGAGTAATTCCTTTGGAACTGCATCTCAAATTTTGACAATGGAAATTTGTGCAACTTCATGCTTTTTGTAACTCCACACTGAGATTTCCCTATAGATGCTCAAATCATGCCCAGACCAAAGCATAGCAAATCAACTCCATCCCTGCTACCTCCGAGATAAGTCAACGTCCACTCATATACCAACTTTTGAAGCAACGAGCCCATAGGCAAATTGATGCCTTCGTAGCAAAAGTATGCGGTCCAATGCCAAGGTGGCAGCCCACAAGAACCAACATGCAAAGGCTGCCTTTCACCATCAGTTTTCCGAGACATTAAACTGTTCTATACAAAGTCACAATGGATTAAGCAAATTAACAAACTTTATTTTGGAGTGCCGGTGAATACACCAAAAAATAAATTGGTTTTTACCCTGTCTAGAAAATACCGTATTTTTTTGGAGTATCCTCTTAATAATACCATACATACACCACACTCCTTATCGATCCTAATTCGAAATATAAAATTTTAATTGCAAAAGTTATCGTTGCTCTATAACGAAGACGAACCAAATGATCATATTTTATTGCACAAATCTATACCGATCTATCTTACACTAAATGAGTGTCTGAACCTGTCTCGACTTACAATAACAAAAAGTTTAAAATTTTCCACAATCAAGTTATTTAATTCTCTGTTGTTTACTTTGTGCATTAGGACTAATGACCTAACGAAATTAACAACATAGTAAAATATTTTAAAATTAAAACAAATAAGATCGTGATTAATCTTGAGATAATGACGATTTTTTTTTTGAAATGGTACTTAGATACAACATGTCATTGGGACAACATATCAATAATCACTTGTCAATATACGTTCGAATCACGGTACGCAAGTTTCGAATTTGTAACCTTTCGCACCAAAATCGAATCACTTAACTACTTTAACCACTGGTACAATGGTGTTTGTCATAATGACGAAATTTAGAGGAAGAACAAAACAAAATTATGCAAGATACTTGAAAGTCTATAGAAAGATCAAAATTCATTGTTAAGATAAATTTTGATTACATTAATCAATTTTGATTGTATGAATTTGATTGAGTGTATTATCCGCATTATCACTGATGATAGAGGAGGAAAAGGTAAAGAGTTTAGGCTGCCAGCCACGGTAGTAACTTTAAGTGTAGAAAAAAAAGGGGGGACAGTATTTTAAATGGGAAATTAACAAGTACTTAATTTTAGTAACATTCTTATTTTATGCGTGAGTTTTTATAATTTTTAAGAGGCCCTATATAACAAAATGGGTTGCAATGGGATTTGTTAACAGTGTAATGCAATGCTATATACAGTAGCTTAATATAATTAGAAAGAAATGAATACAAATTTCTGTGTATTCTCACAATTTACCCTCTTATCTTCTGTTCTTGGTGAAATTATAAAATTATAAGCATTAATTCTACCATGTACCCCACAAATTTATGCTCCATCTGTTTTCAGCTGCGTTGATTACTAATTAACACATGATAGTATCTATCAATATACTTGTGTACAGTAAGGAAATATCACTATATTTTGAATGTGTAAAATGTTACATGTATATATATGTAACAATAGTAAATCTCAAACTACCTGCTTATGGGTCCAGTCGTTCAATATGATGTGTACGCGCGCGCCCCCCTGCACACACGCTATTTAAAAGCAGCTTTGGCATTGAAGTTTACTGTAGCATTCCTATGAGAGGTACAAATATCTCTCACCTTCATAGGAGTTGTATCATGGACTTGGTGATTTGTGCGAATTCAAAATAGCTACTGGCTTTTAAATCTCATCCGTATATAAAAGGTTGACGAATAGAAAAGAACTATTCAAAGAAAACACACGTCTTTGATGAAACACGCATAAAATAATCAAGTTCAATGTATTTGGTTGCTAACATTAAATTTTATAAGTAGGATTAGGCAGCCTCGTTACTTTTAAAGATGCTTCTCTACTTTTTTGTCGCAGCATCTTTTTCCTTTTTTCACTTTCAAACTTTTGAATTGAACATGTGAAAGCTATGTTCAATAACAGTTGAAAATTAAATTAAAGATGACATAATATGCATACGGTGTTATGAAAAATTGTATGACATAAGAAAAATCTTCTTAGTCTTTCATAAATCTTTATGAAATACAATGCAAAAGAACACGATAGATGATTATATATATATATATATATATATATATATATATATATATATATTTGAAACCCATTTTTTCATCTAAAAAAACTGAGAAAAACGTCACATGATTTGTATTAATAACAATTTCACATCATGTTTTTCAATATTTTTCTTACGTAGCACAGTTGACATATAAAACTTCAAAATAAAGAGAAAATATCAGAAAGTAGCCACGTGCTAAATAGTCATATTACCAACTCTACGTACTCTCACATTATATCACAGTTTGATCAAATCTGACTAATGAAACCAAACATGCATTGTATAATAAAAACTATACCAACTATCATATTCATTAATATCATAAATCCATCTATAAATAGCAAGTCTGAGCTTGTGTAAACCACACATCATACCCCTTCCAAAACAACATATATATAACTAAAAATGGCTTCTTCCATTACTCTGCTCTTACTCATATCTTGCATTGGTTTATTATCATGCACAAGTAGTAACGCAAAAAGATCACCTCCAGTAGTTAATGGACTGTCCTACGAATTTTACAATGCAAAGTGCCCTAATCTTGAATCCATTGTAAGAAACCACTTGCAACAAGCCTTCAAAAATGATATCGGTTTAGCTGCTGGTCTTCTTCGTCTTCATTTCCATGATTGCTTCGTTCAGGCATAAATTTTCAACAAAACTATAAAAAGGACATGCTGCTTAATTATATAAGAGCATCATTCTTTATTATTATTTTTGCAGGGTTGTGATGCATCTGTGTTGCTAGATGGGTCTGCAAGTGGGCCTGGCGAGCAGTCCGCCCCGCCAAATCTAAGTCTTAGAAAAACGGCCTTAAAAGCGATCAACGATCTTCGAGCTCTCATCGATGCTTCTTGTGGCCAAATCGTGTCATGCGCCGACGTTGTTGCCTTGGCAGCTAGGGATTCCGTCCAACTGGTAATTCAAATCATTAATTAATTAAATATTATTAGTGGCTAATAATAGTACGAATACTGTAGTTGATCATTTTTCCTATTGTTTCTACCAGTCTGGTGGGCCCAACTACCGAGTTCCGCTCGGACGTCGCGACGGCCTATCCTTTGCGACCCAAAACGCAACCCTGGCCGGACTTCCGTCCCCTGTATCTAACGTCACGACCCTCCTCTCCGTCTTCAGCAAAATCAACCTTGACACTACCGACCTAGTCGCTCTATCCGGGGGCCACACCCTGGGCCTGGCCCACTGCTCCTCGTTCACCAACCGACTCTACCCAAACCAAGACCCCAACATGGACAAGACCTTCGCCAACAACCTCAAACGTGTGTGCCCAAAATCCAACACCTCAGCGACCACGGTCAATGATATCCGTAGCCCTAATGTGTTCGACAACAAGTACTACGTGGATCTTTTGAACAGGCAGACGTTGTTCACTTCGGATCAGAGCTTGTACTCCGACTCCAGGACTAAGTCCATTGTGACTAGCTATGCGATCGATCAGTCCTTGTTTTTCAGGCAGTTTGCTGCTTCGATGATTAAGATGGGGCAATTGGGGGTCATTACTGGTCGGAATGGAGAGATTAGAAGGAATTGCTCTGCTCGTAATTCGGATTCCAGTGGTATTATTGGATCCGTTATCGAAGAGTTGGAGGAAAGCATTTTGTCTTTCTAATGCGAATATGCTGGATTTTGAAAGTAATAACTATATATATGTTGTTGTATCTTGGACTTGTCATGTCGGGTTTAGGACGTTTTGGGTGAAGTTATGTATAACCGAATAAGATTCAGTTTAGTATTGGATCCAGACTTATACTGCTTCTCTTGCTTTATGTCAAGGTTGACACCTAATTATAATCTAGTAAAAAAACACTTTAATAAAAACATTTTCATATGAAAACGACCGACCTATATCACATAATCAAATGGAGAAAAAAAAATTTGTCTTTCTACATTAGCTCACAACTGTACACCCATGTATGGAGGAGAAAGGAGAAAAAGGAGAAAGGAGAAAGGAGAAAGGAGAAAGGAAGAACCACTTAGATAATAATCTCGGCCCATAGGAATAAAATTCACAATGCAGAAATGATTCCATGCAAAAATATACGTGCATGAATGATGCTTACGGATTGGTGGGTGCTCATAATAAAATGCATGAAGAGTCTACATATAACGTGCGAATGAATCCATTATCTATGTGTAAAAAATGAAATAAATCCGATGCATGATGAACAATTAAATATGCCTAAAAGAGTTGTTGCAATGCATTAAATATGCCAAAGAGAGTGGTTGCAATGCATAAATGGATGATGACTATATTAGTCCACGTTTAGTTGTAATGTCTAAGGTCCAAACGTGGTTAATTCTATTTCAAGGTCCATATTCAGCTGAATGAATGAAAGTGGTGCATTCAGTTTATTAATTATGTTAATTAATAAAAATTATACTTTAATAAATTTTTATAATTAATGCACAAATGAAGTCCGTTTGAAACGCGGTTTTTTGCATTGCGATCGTATTAAAATGCTCTACGTTATGAATTGATTTGAACCGAATCCGAGCAATTTATAGCAACTTATTTATTTATTTTTGCAAATTATTGACGCATATTATTTATTAAAAAAACAAATGATTAATTAATATATTATAAGTCAACTAAATTAAAAGTCACAACTTAAAACCCCAGCCCAAATACCACGCTCGTATGCAACGACCGTAAATGAATGTAACATCCACAATTCATTACTTACATATTGTATTTATATTTCCCCAAGTTATAATATTTTCAATTCTATAATTATTTGGGTTTCACGTGACCTAGATATAAATATGAGTAATATTGTCTAATTATAAATCAAATTATTAATAAAAAGTAGTTTTTAATGGTTTCTCATTATTATGTGTCAATGAATAAATCAAAAATATTTTAATATCTATGTTTATTGATATGATGGTTGTTTTCCAATTTTATAATTACTTAGGCTCTAAGCAATGTAGTTATAAATATCTATTATGTATTGTTAAATTATAAAATCAAGTCATCAATAAAGATTAGTCTTCAAGATCTTCTTGTTTCTTCTTCTCTCTCCCCCTCTTCTTCTTTTATATATATGTTGTTTTGTTTTCTTCTGTAACATCTCGCCTTTTTGTACGTTTTAAGCAGACACACATGTCAACTCAAACCATACAGAAGGGCGGATTGTTATGGAGTAAATAAGAAAATTAAAAACAGAGAAAGAGAAAACAAAACAGAATCTCGCAGCGGAAGGATAAAATATAATAATCAAATAAACAGTTCATGAAGCTGTTTACAAATAACATTTAATTATACTTGTACAATACAAAATCAGAGTTACACATATCAGAGATAAACAAATAATGCAGCGGAACTGTATGAATGCAGTGGAATAAATATAGTAAATAATAGTAGTACAAATCTTCGTCTTCGTCCTCCAGAAATAAGGTCTTCAAATTTGGAAATGCTCAGGATGACCCAAGCGAATTGAAAAGACAAAACACTCGAGTCAGAACTAAAAGATCCTATGTAAGTTAAAATAACGGTAAATAAATATGAGTGGAACGGCGTCAGAGAGTTTTACGGGGTTTGACATCTCCTATCCAGTGTCTAACGTGAGTGCAGTAACTTAAGAGATGTTCGGAATTCACATCTCCTAAGAATCTGTCAAAGTATCTACTATGTAGTATAATACGCTATTATAATATGTCTACAGTAAGATAAACTATTAAAATAGCATTAAGGCCACTACAATAAAACAGGCTTTTTACAACGGGCAATGCCCGTTGTAATATGTGTTCCACAACGGGCAGCCGACCGTTGTAATAGGCGATGTTGTAATAGGTTGACCATATTTTACAACGGGTAATGCCCGTTGTAATAAATCTTTTTACAACGGGCAATGCCGTTGTAATACACCTTTTTACAACGGGCAATGCCCGTTGTAATACATGATATTGCAACGGTTTCTGACCGTTGCAAAATAAATGCAAATTTTAAAAAAAAATTGCAGCAGCATACATCCATACCAATAATGAATAATTTAACGAGTAATAAATATTATCATAAAGCAACCAAAATCATTTCATTTCAAGTGTGTTTGCATTTCATTTACATTTTCACTGTGTACTATACATTTCTTTATAAAACATAAAAAAGAACAGTTACAATCACATAAACACTGCCTATCACCCCTACACTGTGCACGTGCACAATACAACCAACAGCCAACAAGCAACCCAAACCACTACCCCCAACCCTGTATCACTGTCACAGCCCCACCATCCATACTACCCACTGAATTGTCCTCCACAACTTCACCATAAAAACTGCCTGCACACTTTCAAAAACTACTCCGACCATTACCCTGCCATCTCAACCATACTGCCTGTTGCCATTTCCAGTACCAACATTGCCAAACTGACACAAAATCCCACCACTTCAGACTGCAACCTTCACACTTCTTTCTTCAAAATTTCTCAGTCCTCCCTTACACTTCAACAAAACATCACACACCCACCACAACTCCTTTCATTCACACAATACTTCAAAACTGCAGCCTTGCCATTCACTATACATACACACTGATACATCACACACCCACCACAACTCCATAACTCCATAATACATCAACCTTCAACATTACCTGCAACTACGCCTCAATATACCTTTTGTGATTTCTTTAACTCTAGGTTACAATAACAGTTTAAACACTCTTCTGAAAATTCAAAACAAAACTGCAACAATTATTAGCATATTAATTACCTGAGCAGCAACGGCGAGTCCATCAGCAAGCAAAGACGATGACAGCCAAACCTGTAAACAAATCTGAAATGCTGCCATGGATGTAGCACCTTGGTGTGTAGCTAGTGATGATGCCAAAGTCGTGCAGAATGTCACTGATATCACTCTTGCCAACAATAACACTCCTACATCGCCAACCATAATTAGAAGAAACAAAAAATATCCAGATGTATTTTCTCAAACAAAAATATCACATGTTATACGAATTATGAAACAAACTAACTACTGATAATTGACAAACATATAACATAGAAAAAATTAATAGTGTCAAGGCAGCATTTCACCTGTAATAAGGCTGGACTTTAAGCCTCGGAAACAAAAATCATAACCAAATACAAAAACAATTTTCGATGCTGTCAAAGTATTTCAGTTTTGTGCACTTGTAACTTTAATTTAGAGTGGTGCTAAATGCAGCACATTAAGTACTCTATTTAATTCATTCAACAGCATGCCATCGAATGGTTGTGAAGTAGCTTGACGTCATTGCCAAATGATGTAAAAAGTTTTTTTTTTCTATCCAAATTCTGAATGGAACTGAGTAATTTAGACATTGTAATGCGGTGCATTTTCTTAATTTAAACACATATAGAGAGATATCAATGTAATTATACTCAACTACTTCAACCTATTTCATTTTTTCTTTAAGTTGATGCAATTTCTAGCTCGTAGATTTCAAAGTATATATTTGCAAATTCATCACTCTACCTTAATGTTTGCAAATTGGATAGCTTTTAGTGTTTCGACAGTGGAATCACCTCTCTTCAGAATATTCTTGAGCTCTTCCACTTTCACTAGAAGAGAGTCTACATTTGAATTGGCAGATGCGACCAATTTATTGGTCTTCTTTAAAAAATCGCATAGCTGGAAAAAAAAACGATTAGTTTGTATAATACAAAAACCTGAAACAAAATATTGTGTGAAAAAGTGCTGCATCAAAAACCTTTAGGGTTAAAGACGTCCATGAGTGATCGTCTCCTTCCAGCGATTTGATCAACTTCATGTTGCCAACAACTATGATTTTTTCCCTTGGAAAACAATATAATAACCACATTGCATATAATCTTCAAAGCATAACAGTAGGCTATTTAATACTAAATATTTTGTGCCACTATCAGTTTATTATAACAATTAGTGTATGTATCTATTAGAATGATATTTCAAACAGCTTATACATTTTTGGCATCAATAAGAATGCATATTGGCTCTCAATAATTTTAAAATTAAATCAGATAAGAAAATGAACTAAAAGGTCTCAATTTAGGTATTTACTCAGAAGTGTGTTGATCAATTAAATCAGATAAGAAAATGTATAAAATTTCTATAGAAGTGTGTTGATCCCTCTTTTTAGTTACTACTTCTATTTTATTTTTAGTTTTAATTTAGGTATTTACTCTTCTTGTTTGAAATTAATTTTTCCAGTATAATTTTTTGTAAAAATTAAGGTGACGTTATATCATAGAATGCTTGTGTTTCTTACTCAATTTCTGCCTAGGTTATCTTTCTAAAATATGGTGGGGTATTTTTAATTTGGATGTTGTAATATTACTCAAACTTTAACTCTACAACAGCTACATCCTATCCTGTTATTCTCTCTATGAGTTTGTTGCTGGAAATACGGATATCATTTCATAAATACTCTGTTTTCCATGTTTTGGTAAAATAAAACAGGTATAATTTGAATTTCATATTCCCCATGTACATATGCATCATGTGGTGTACATAATGGTTGCAGAACTCTAAATTAACAACTACCATTCTCTATCCTGTCAAACTTAAACTTGTGAAAATATAATCAACGGGAATTAATTGTGAAGGCCGGTTGTGGGTATATGTTTCAGCAGTGATGTGATGTCTTTTGCCATGATAGATTACTTGACACTTGCAAACAAGGATAGGTGCAACAAAAAAATCATTAATTAAGCAAATTAATCCTTCAGTATATGCTTGCAATGCCAGAAACCTGAACTCCATACCTATGTGTTCCTTTTTGATTCTAGATCTTAAGCATGAAAATTGATCTTAACACTTTGACTTGCTGTTGTATGATAATAACAAATTTAAAAAAAAATAACACAACAAACAGACAACAAATAAACAATCAATAAATCTCAAAAATGCAAAAAAAAAGAGGCCAATTTTTAAAGTGGCTCAGCATAACCATTAGAACATCTCCTACGGTTGGCTACTCAGCCTTTGTATTCAGCGAGCAGAGATACAAGGTCTCCAACAAAAGAAAACCAACAAAGAAAAACAGTTACCTGACCATGCTGGCTATTTGTTAATGTTAAGAGTCTGAGTTATTGAGCCAGCGTTATTGGGAGGAAGAGTACTGCTGCTTGCTGGATCCAAATAAAGCTGGATAAACTGTAATAAACAACCAGTGAAAGCATCAGAGGTCAAATTCACAAAAGTGGCCTTAATCACTGTAACTTGCTGTTTTCCTGCGGGCTTTCTAAAATCAAACTCAATCCCCAAACCATCATTCTCAAAAGCAGAGATGGATGGAAAAGATGGAACCTCGGTTGTTGTTAATAAAATCTGTATCAGTAGTGTACATATCATTACCAAACATATATTACTACAGTCATTGGATAGAAATCTTTAGTAAAGATACCACAGTTGTAGTGTGTGATCCATCACATTTTTCCTAAACAACCAATTTCCAAAAATATTTTAACTTGATACCATTTATCAAGATATTGTAGAAAGGATAATCGAAACCCGTGCTTCATAGTTATGTAAGTTATGATCACGATACATTTTTTCTAAACAACATAACATACTGGATGTAAGCTACAACTATTCTGACCAAAACCAAGGTTTAGATAAAGTTTTGATAACAATCGTGGTTTACATTTTTGAAGCTTGAAATGGCGATATATATTCAACAATACAATGCAGTCTGTTAATTTATTTAACATTTTCACAAAATCAGATTGGTAGCAGAATATTCGAGCATCGATCGACTCACCTCAAGTCGTGCAATTTCGAGCATCGATCGACTCACCCCAAGCGCGGCCGCACCACTCGACTCACCTCAAATCGTGCAATTTCGAGCATCGATCGATAAAGGAAGCACGTAAATCCCAAAGCCCTAATTTGGAGCAAGAACGAGCAACGTAAAGGAATGAAATAAAAGGCCGGCCTTGTTTTTTTAATAAAGTTTTTTGTCCGTTGTAATTTGTGACTAGGGGACCGTTGTAATTCAACACCTTTTACAACGGGCAATTTGTGACCGTTGTAAATTTGGCATCTATTACAATGGGTCTGAATGGACCGTTGTAATAGCCTTCTATTACAACGGGCAACCAACGCCCGTTGTAAAAAGATCTTTGTATATGACATCTTTTACAACGGACCTGAATGGACCGTTGTAATAGCCTTCTATTACAACGGGCAACCAATGCCCGTTGTAAAAAGGGCGTTGTAATAGGGTATTTTTTTTGTAGTGGGCGTTACCCATTTCTCCCTTAACACATTTTTATATGTTCTCATAGTCTATACAGTACCGTAATCCCGCCCGTATTGGACGTCGTCAGAGGGCACTCCGTAGGTATGGTACAAAACAAACTTGTAGAAGGCGCGCTAGGGTATGTGAACACGGCATAACTAGGCAATGCCAGGGTAGATATACCAATTACGCTTCCGGACTGGTGGTAACGCATAGCAGCTACTACGGCCCAGCTCGGAACCCACTCCCAAATCGAAAATCGAAGGTGGCCACCAAAAATCACAAAATCAGAATATAGTATCGAAGGAATGTGCTCGATCGGAGGATTGACCTCACTTGGCCCGTTAATTGCTCCTGTTTTAGTCACACCAAGCTAACTCACGGGAGTCAGGTCCACGTATATACCTCATATAGGATCGTCGCCAACCATCCTACTTCATTCTGGAATCTCCACCGCGTACATAGTTGTCAAAGTGGTTTTCGGTATCGGTAGAGAGTATGACAATATCTGATCCCGGTCACTTTAACAACCAATCGCTTATTACACACCGGATGGTTCTTTTACATTTCCAAAATCATTTCATAATTGATATCAAAATATCATATTCAATTCAAATCATATAATATCATTTTCAAAATCATTACTTACTTCCGAAATCATATTCACCTTTGAAATCATATCACATTTGAAATCATAGTTCGAAATTATATTTCCTTTCAAAAGCCATATTTCCAAAATAGGCTAAACTCTCATTTCAAAATATCATATTAAACCAAATATGTTATTTAGATCCCAACTTAGGTTATAACATCATTAACCATATTCACTTAAAATCGAGAATTTGAATATAAACCCATCCATTTTACTTAGTTCGGAATTTAGAAGAAAATAGTTTTAAATAGTTATAAATAGTTAATATAGATTTAAAATAGATTAAATATAATTAAAATAGATTAAATAGCTTTAAAATAGATTAATTAGATTTAAATAAGTTAAAACAGGTTAATTAGTTTAAATAAATTAAATGGTTTAAAATAGGATAAAATGATTTAATATAATTAATACAGGTTAAAATAGTTCAATACTTTAAAAATCTTAATAATTAGAAATTTTGAAATAATATATTTTTAAAACAGTTTATATTAAAACATGAATTTGGAATTAATATCAAATTAAACTTTTCATTTCATTTTAACACATTTGGACCATTTCAATTTCCAAGTCAACAAACCAAATTCCAAAATTTTCAATTTAACATTTCAATAAACTATTGAATTTCATATCGTTTCAATCCATATTTAAATATCAATTCGGATTACTCCAATTTCAAAATATTTCAAAGTTATTTTCAAACAACTTCAATAACTTAATTTCGATAGAATTTCATTTATACTTAAAATTTTAACTTTAAACTTCCAATTTAATTTCTTAAAGCAATTCCTTTTAAACCAATTCACATTTCAACACAAAACTTGATTTTCCAATAATACTTCAATTTATATACATCAAATTTTATTTCAAGATATCATTTAATTGATTCAAAATTTAAGAAGTTCAAAATCATTAAATTTAACCAATCCGGTGTCCGTATATAATTTTCTATCCTAGGGTCAAGTTATACGAATATTTATCATTTCAATCCGCAATTTAAAATGTTACGGTTATATATCATTTCAAACCGTAATCTCGAATTAATAATAAAATCCATAAAATCGCTCGAGTCTATCATTTCAACCCATAACGATTTTTCCTTAATCTATTGATCATTCGGGTATGTATCATTTCAACCCATAGTGAACTTGTAGTTTATAACGATATAAAATAAAACATCCATTCATCCAATATCAACAATCAACATCCATTACAAACATTATCCAAATCAATCAATAAATATCAATATAGAACTGATTATAAATAACAGGTATTTAACTGGCAATTTAAATTCAATAATAATTTAAATAACGGTTTAATTCAAATAAATTCAAATTAACTGGAATGACGATTTAAATAGATCAAACAGCCATAAATAAATTTCTAATTCACATAAAAAATTAATTTAACTAACATAAGAAATTTTAGAAGTTGTGAGTGAGTTAAAACACCCACCTTTGATTTTAAATTGAATTTAAATCCAATTTAAGCCCAAAATTCAAACAGTCTCAGAATTCGTCCAAACCAGCGCAAAAATGCCCGGAATTTAGATACGATGCCAACGAAGAAACCGCGCGTGAATTGGACCTTGTATGTAAAAGTTATAGCAATTAGAAAATTTAAGTTAAAAATTTAAATTTAATAAAACAAAATTTCAAAGCCCAATCACCCTGGCCACGTCAACAAGAACTACACTCTCCCCTTCACGTGAGCATCTGCTCGAACAGAAACCCTCGCCTGAAGCACGAATCGTTCGAAAACAACCGGCCTCCACCCACGCGTGATACGCACGCGCCACCAAGACGTCGCCTCCGGCCTCCCTGCACCTACGCAACCACCTACGTGCATCACCGGTCCCCGATCAACCAGAAATTCCCTCAGCAGCCGCCCCTCTGCCGAACCCTAATCCAATTAATTTAGGCGATCCAACCGTTGTTCCAATGAACCACCCACACCGATGAACCCCACTCGGCCATCTCTATGCAGCGGTACCCACGAATCGACGATCGGTCGATGTTAATCATCACGAAACGAACGGTCGAAAATAGTCCGCCCAGTTCCGGCCACACAGCAGCCCAGATCGAAAAAAGAACAACAAAATTGACTTGCGCTCTTCGAGAGCTTCAAATCGATATATAACATGATATAGTTTGAGGAGATTTGATTTTGAAGTTGAATTTGATTTGAAGTTGAACGGAGAATTTGTTTGTCTGCCATTGGAATAAGGAGTTGAGAAAGAATGTACGTACAGAAAAATGAGAATGAGGAATGACTAGGGTTTATAACGAGATATTTATAGGCAGATGAGGAAAATAGAATGAATGGATACGATTGATTTACACGTTGAACGATAAATGACCCGAAAAGCCCGTTGTGTCTTCGGAACGAAATTGGGTAATCCCATATATCAAAATAAATGTTTTCGAATATTTTAAATTCAATGGAATAGGTTTCAGGTCCTAATTCCATCGTATGAAGAAGTTATGTTAAAATCAGCTTATTTCAAATTGATTTCAATTAAATTGATTTCTAGGCGTTTCGAGTCTGTTCGATCAACGACAAGTCCGATCGCTACGAAACTTGAAATCCTATTATAATTCACCGTTACGGATCCGATGAAACTGGTTTCGTCGAAATCCGAGTCAGTGGCCAAAATGGCTATTTTCACATTAATTAAATAAATTAACATTAAATTAATTAAATCACTTTCAATCCAAATTTTTAATTATTTACAACTCATATCATTTTGGCTTACTTAGTAATTTATAACTCTTTTTAACAAATTCCCATAAAATTTTTACGTTGCATATTTCACCAATTTCCAAGTTTAAATTTCAATTTCAGTATATTTAGAGATTATAAATGAAATTTCCAATAATTCAATTTAATTTGCTTTCCCTTTATTATTCAATCAATTTCATCTTGTGGTATAATTATCATGGTTTATATCTTAGTGCATTAATAATTTCCCATTCATCTAATTTCAATTAACGTAGTATTTAATCTCATTAAATTGCAAAATTTGATTTCTAATTTCAATTCAACCAACTAAATAATAGGTAACTAATAATAATTGTCACTATTTACCTTTAATTGCAATTATAAGTTTATTTCTTACAACAAATGTTACCATTTCCTTCATCACACTAATTTTTTTCCATTTCCATTCATTATACACTATTTTATCAATAAGTCAACATTTTAAATTATAAATTACCTTTTATATCCCATTATAAATTTCTGCACACATTAATACAACAATTATTATAATTCTTTACACAATACTGGTTTTATTCAATAACCATTTATTATATCATTTCATTACACAATTAAACATTTACGTTGGTTTTCTCATGTTAAGCTTATAACCGGGTTATAACATTTACATAAATTCAATTGGTTGGAATCTCATTCATCTTATTAATAATTAACTTACATTTGCTTTCATATATTTCATTTATAGCCAAGTATAACATTTGCATTATTTCATTTATTGGGGTTTCATTCAAATTGTTAATAGTCAACTTATATTAACATTAATACCTTTAATTCTAATTATTATTTCATTCTTAAACCACCAATTTTATTTCTTTCAATATTATATTACCAAAATCTCATTATATTAACAAATTTAAATCGTCGAAAATTACGGGTCGTTACACTCTCCCTCACTCAAAACTTTTCGTCCCCGAAAAGGAAAAGAAGGGAAAAGAAAGAATTTAGAAATCAATATATCTTATTCAAAATATTAAATTTATAAACAAATAAATTTACAAAATTAAATAATTTAAATAAAATATCAATTTATAAACATTAAATCCTTTTATATTCAAGTTAACAAAAGTTTGGGAAAACCTTTCACCAAATATTTCTAAGTCAAAAATTCACGAAAAATTTCGACAGAGTCTCTTTTGTACGGAGTGACCTGGAAGAAATAGTAATATCAATAATAATAATAAATCAAAATTTTCAAAATAATATATCCCAACAGCGGAAAAAATAATATAATATCGCTAGAAAACCGTAATCCGAGAACGTACCTATTTGTCGGGCAAACAACGCTTAATTATGAAACCAAAAGCAGTGGCAATTGCTTCCATAACTTGTATTTCCCTTATATAATCCAAAAAGAGTTAATAGTTATACAAAATGAAATATTTAAAGTTGTTTCAACCACTAACAAACAAATCAATATAAAACAACAATCACTTGCAATCACAGCATACAATCATCATATGAAATCAATATAATCAACCATCCATCCATAGCAAACAAACAAATGGTTTGTTCGATCGGGTTCAGAAATTTTTAACCGCCTAGAATGACAATTAAACTACTGAGTGCACCATTTACTCAACAGTCTTAGATGAACTCAATAGATTATTCATACATCTTAAATAATTAGAAGTATAATATCCCAAACAACCCATATACCAAAACAAACAATAATTTACAATGTACTTGAGTTATTCTTATTAAATTTCTTTCACAACATTTTCAGCTTTTATTTTTCTTTTCATTCATACAAGGATTATTTCTTTAACTTACATTTATCTCTTACAAAATTTTATTCCCATTCATTCATGCAGTGTTTATTTCATTTATTTTTCCTTTATTACTTACAAAAATTCATTTTCATTTATTCATATCATGTCAATTTCTTTTATTGCATTACATTCATTTCATTATTTACTTTAATTATAAATAGTTTCAATATCAACTTAAGTTCAAAATCCTTTACTTACGGTACTCATTTCTATTTCATTTAATTAGTAATATTACAATTTTAACTCAAATTTATAACTATTTTCATATCAAATTTCTTATTTATAAAAGTAAATTTCATTGAACACTTCCATTACATAAGTTTTACTTGTAAAAATTTCCATTACATATTCTTTTAACATTTCCACTTTTTATAATTGGTAAGTTATATATATATGTCTTTAAGAATGCAATTGAAAGTTACACAAGTTTGACTTACTTATTTTAATTAACTTAAGGTTCAATAATTATCATTTCTTATTTTCATATTCTTTTCGTTTACAAGTTACAAATTTCAAATTCCTTGTATATTTCAGTTATAACTTAGCATATCATTTCTTATTTTCATTTAGAAGTTTCAATTATTAAATAGTTAAAAAATTTATTCCATTTCAATAATTAAAATCTCTAATTCATAGAAATTAAAGAACTAGGTGCCGAGTTCTATCTCAAATCATTTAAATAACATCTACATAAATATATATATATAATTATAACTTTTATCCAATCATATTTAAACTTAAAATTTTATTTGTTTATCAAAATAGATCTGTAGTAAAACTACTACAATGGCCTTTCCACTTTGAAACTCGAAAATGAATGTCAATGATGCGTGCACTCATCACCGAAATTATTTTCCAGCGACAGAGAGGGGAGTACAGAACTTATTTCTTTCCAGAATTTCTTTAAAACAATTCTTTCAAATTATATTGAAATATTTATATCAGAAAATACTTCTAATAATATTATTATTATATCCCAAAATCATTCGAAAGAAATTTTCAAAACCCCAAAACTTAAGTTATAAATTTCCAATTTTTATTTATTTATTTACAATTTTTTATTTCAACCAACATTTATAAATTTTCACTACCTAACAAACAAATATATTACAGCCAAATATATCATTTATAAAATTTATTATTTTATATACAGAAAATATAATAGGCAAAATTATTTTATTTACCTATATTTCAAAACAAATATTGTGTCGGTCTGTCCTATTAAGTGGTTTGAAATCCCTATCGATGTCATAGCGTCCTATGCACCAACCAGAATTTATAAATAAAAACGAAACAAATTAACACAATATAAAAACCTTTTTATAACACTAACAAATACGCTCTCTCATATATATACTCTCAATGACTCATTCTAGGATATTACTACCCTATTTTTAAAGAGTCAAACCACACAAAGCTAAGGTTATCGCTAAACCAAAGCTCTGATACCAACTGTAACATCCCGCCTTTTTGTACGTTTTAAGCAGACACACGTGCCAACTCAAACCATACAAAAGGGCGGATTGTTTAGGGGTAAATAAGAAAAAAAACAGATAAAGAGAAAACAAAACAGAATCTCGCAGCGGAAGGATAAAATATAATAATCAAATAAACAGTTCATGAAGTTGTTTACAAATAACATTTAATTATACTTGTACAATACAAAATCAGAGTTACACATATCAAAGATAAACAAATAATGTAGCGGAACAGTATGAATGCAGTGGAATAAATATAGTAAATAATAGTAGTACAAATCTTCGTCTTTGTCCTCCAGAAATAAGGTCTTCCAATCCTGAAATGCTCAGGCTGACCCGAGCGAATTGAAAAGACAAAACACTCGAGTCAGAACTAAAAGATCTTATGTAAGTTAAAATAACGGTAAATAAATATGAGTGGAACGGCGTCGGAGTTTGACATCTCCTATCCAGTGTCTAACGTGAGTGCAGTAACTTAAGTGATGTTCGGGATTCACATCTCCTAAGGATCTGTCAAACTATCTACTATGTAGTACAATACACTATTATAATATGTCTACAGTAAGATAAACTATTAAAATAGCATTAAGGCGTTACCCATTCCCCTTAACACATTTTTATATATTCTCATAGTCTATACAGTACCGTAATCCCGCCCGTACTGGACGTCGTCAGAGGGCACTCCATAGGTATGGTATAAAACAAACTCGTAGAAGGCGCGCTGGGGCATGTGAACAGGCACAACTAGGAAATGTCAGGGTAGATATACCAATTACACTTCCGGACTGGTGGTAACACATAGCAGCTACTACCGCCCACCTCGGAACACACTCCCAAATCGAAAATTGAGGGTGGCCACCAAAAATCACAAAATCAAAATATAGTATCGAAGGAATGTGCCCGATCGGAGGAATGACCTCACTTGGCCCGTCAATTGCTCCTGTTTTAGTCACATCAAGCTGACTCACGGGAGTCAGGTCCACGTATATACCTCATATAGGATCGTCGCCAACCATCCTACTTCATTTTAGAATCTCCACCACGTACACAGTTGTCAAAGTGGTTTTCGGTATTGGTAGAGAGTATGACAATATCCGATCTCGGTCTCTTTAACAACCAATCGCTTATTACACACCGGATGGTTCTTTTACATTTCCAAAATCATTTCATAATTGATATCAAAATATCATATTCAATTCAAATCATATCATTTTCAAAATCATTACTTACTTCCGAAATCATATTCACCTTTGAAATCATATCACATTTGAAATCATAGTTCGAAATTATATTTCCTTTCAAAAGTCATATTTCCAAAATAGGCTAAACTCTCATTTCAAAATATCATATTAAACCAAATATGTTATTTAGATCCCAACTTAGTCTATAACATCATTAACCATATTCACTTAAAAATCGAGAATTTGAATATAAATCCATCCATTTTACTTAGTTTGGAATTTAGAAGAAAATAGTTATAAATAGTTAATATAGATTTAAAATAGATTAAATATAATTAAAATAGATTAAATAGCTTTAAAATAGATTAATTAGATTTAAATAAGTTAAAATAGGTTAATTAGTTTAAATAAATTAAATGGTTTAAAATAGGATAAAATGATTTGATATAATTAATACAGGTTAAAATAGTTTAATACTTTAAAAATCTTAATAACTAGAAATTTTGAAATAATATATTTTTAATACAGTTTATATTAAAACATGAATTTGGAATTAATATCAAATTAAACTATTCATTTTATTTCAACACATTTGGACCATTTCAATTTCCAAGTCAACAAACCAAATTCCAAACTTTTTAATTTAACATTTCAATAAACTATTGAATTTCATATCGTTTCAATCCATGTTCAAATATCAATTCGGATTACTCCAATTTCAAAATATTTCAAAGTTATTTTCAAACAACTTCAATAACTTAATTTCGATAGAATTTCCTTTATACTTAAAAGTTTAACTTTAAACATCCAATTTAATTTCTTAAAGCAATTCCTTTTAAACCAATTCACATTTCAACACAAAACTTGATTTTCCAATAATACTTCAATTTATATACATCAAATTTTATTTCAAGATACCATTTAATTGATTCAAAATTTAAGAAGTTCAAAATCATTAAATTTAACCAATCCGGTGTCCATATATAATTTTCTACTCCAGGGTCAAGTGATACGGATATTTATCATTTCATCCGCAATTTAAAATGTTACGGTTATATATCATTTCAAACCGCAATCCCGAATTAATAATAAAATCCATAAAATCGCTCGAGTCTATCATTTCAACCTGTAACGATTTTTCCTTAATCTATTGATCTTTCGGGTATGTATCATTTCAACCCATAGTGAACTTGCAGTCTATAACGATATAAAATAAAACATCCATTCATCCAATATCAACAATCAACATCCATTACAAACATCATACAAATCAATCAATAAATATCAATATAGAACTGATTATCATTAGCAGGTATTTAACTGGCAATTTAAATTCAATAATAGTTTAAATAACGATTTAATTCAAATAAATTCAAATTAACTGGAATGACGATTTAAATAGATCAAACAGCCATAAATAAATTTCTAATTCACATCAAAAATTAATTTAACTAACATAAGAAATTTTAGAAGTTGTGAGTGGGTTAAAACACTCACCTTTGATTTTAAATTGAATTTAAATCCAATTTAAGCTCAAAATTCAAACTGTCTTAGAATTCGTCCAAACTAGCGTCAAAATGTCCAGAATTTTGATACGATGCCAACATAAGAAACCGTGCGTGAATTGGACCTCGTATGTAAAAGTTATAGCAATTAGAAAATTTAAATTGAATAAAACAAAATTTCAAAGCCCAATCACCCTGGCCACGTCAGCAAGAGCTGCACTCTCCCCTTTACTTGAGCATCTGCTCGAACAGAAACCCTCGCCTGAAGCACGAATCGTTCTAAAACAACCGGCCGCCGCCCACGCGTGATTCGCACGCGTCACCAAGACGTCGCCTCCGGCCTCCCTACACCTACGCAACCACCTTCGCGCACCACCGGTCGCCGATCGACCAGAGTTCCCCCAGAAACCGCCCCTCTACCGAACCCTAATCCAATTAATTTAGGCGATCCAACCGTTGTTCCAACGAACCACCCACACCGATGAACCCAACTTGGCCATCTCTCTGCAACGGTACCCACGAATCGACGATCGGTCGATGTTAATCGTGACGAAACTTACGGCCGAAAATAGTCCGCCCAGTTCCGGCCACACAGCAGCCCAGATCGAAAAACGAACAGCAAAATTGACTTGCGCTCTTCGAGAGCTTCAAATCGATATATAACATGATATAGTTTGAGGAGATTTGATTTTGAAGTTGAATTTGATTTGAAGTTAAACGAAGAATTTGATTGTCTGCCATTGGAATGAGGAATTGAGAAAGAATGTATGTATAGACAAATGATAATGAGGAATGACTAGGGTTTATAACGAGGTATTTATAGGCAGATGAGGAAAATAGAATGAATGGATACGATTGATTTACACGTTGAACGATAAATGACCCGAAAAGCCCGTTTTGTCTCCGAAACGAAAATGCGTAATCCCATATATCAAAATAGATGTTTTTGAATATTTTAAATTCAATAGAATATGTTTCAGGTCCTAATTCCATCGTATGAAGAAGTTATGTTAAAATCAGCTTATTTCAAATTGATTTCAATTAAATTGATTTCTAGGCGTTTCGAGTCCGTTCGATCAACGACAAGTCCGATCGTTACGAAACTTGAAATCCTATAATAATTCACCGTTACGAATCCGATGAAACTGGTTTCATCAAAATCCAAGTCAGTGGCCAAAATGACTATTTTCACATTAATTAAATAAATTAACATTAAATTAATTAAATCACTTTCAATCCAAATTTTTAATTATTTACAACTCCTATCATTTTGGCTTGCTTAGTAATTTATAACTCTTTATAACAAATTCCCATAAAAAAATTTCATTGCATATTTCACCAATTTCAAAGTTTAAATTTCAATTTCAATATATTTAGAGATTATAAATTAAATTTCCAATAATTCAATTTAATTTTCTTTCCATTTATTATTCAATCAATTTCAACTTGTGGTATAATTATCATGGTTTATATCTTAGTGCATTAATAATTTTTCATTCATCTAATTTCAATTAACGTAGTATTTAATCTCATTAAATTGCAAAATTTGATTTCCAATTTCAATTCAACCAACTAAATAAACAGTTAACTTATAATAATTATCACTATTTACCGTTAATTGCATTTATAAGTTTATTACTTATAGCAAATGTTACCATTTCCTTCATCACTCTAATTTTATTCCATTTCCATTCATTACACACTATTTTATCAATAAGTCAACATTTTAAATTATAAATTACCTTTTATATCCCATTATAAATTTCTGCACACATTAATACAACAATTATTATAATTCTTTACACAATACTGGTTTTATTCAATTACCATTTATTATACCATTTCATTACACAATTAAACATTTACATTGGTTTTCTCATGTTAAGCTTATAACCAAGTTATAACATTTACATAAATTCAATTGGTTGGAATCCCATTCATCTTATTAGTAATTAACTTACATTTGTTTTCATATATTTCATTTATAGCCAAGTATAACATTTGCATTATTTCATTTATTGGGGTTTCATTCAAATTGTTAATAGTCAACTTATATTAACATTAATACCTTTAATTCTAATTATTATTTCATTCTTAAACCACCAATTTTATTTCTTTCAATATTATATTACCAAAATCTCATTATATTAACAAATTTAAATCGTCAAAAATTACGGGTCGTTACATCTTCAATAATAATTTTAACGTGGTTGATGAAATTGGTACATTTATGTTACCATAATAGACCTAACTCAGCTAGCCATTGCATTTTCCCTCTAAATTCATTTTTTTTAGTTTCCCAAATTTTGCCCATTTATTTTATTATTCTCCCAAAACCTTACAATTTTAGATTCTCCTACTTATCGTCCGATTTCAATCCTCCTAAAATTAATTTGACGAAACATGAAGGATTATGCATTGCTTCTAGGGATCGATTTCGCTTCCTCCTCCTCTTCCTCCTCTGCCGATGAGTAATTCAAACGATGCAGATATAATTTGGCAAATAATCACTACTAGAAGCATAGTAAATAGCGACGACTATTTCCGACGGCCGCCGACGGCGCATCGCACAATTAGTGATGGCTGCTGACGGCAAGCAATTTCCGTGGAATAATTGAAATTAAAATAACCTAGCCGTAGGAAGCCGTCGCTAATTGTGCCGTTGGCGCCCGTCGGTAGCGTTGAAAAATCATGAATACCTGCTGCTCCAGGCCAACAGTTTCTTCATTTGATTTCCTCCCTCAAATCAGCCATCCCCTCCTCCAAACCCTCCGCCACTCCGTCAACAACCTTCGACGCCGCCAGCAAGTCGGAATCTTCGATTTTTAGCTAGCTCCATTACCTATTTCTCGGTAAGAAGGTTAAATTCCTAAACCCTATATTTAATTTTGATTTGTTAAATTAGGTTTAATTTGTTATTATAGTTGTATAATACCACATTGATTGTTTGGTATACCCTATTGAATGCTAATTAGGTTGTTATTACAATTGTTTATTATTGAAATGTTGAGAATTTTTTTTAGTGTGTATGTGCGTTAATTGGTGTATATGCGTTGATTAATTAGTGCATATGCGCATTAGGGCTACTTTGGATTAATTAGAGTCGATGCTCAAAATTTGGTGTATGCGTTTTCAAGATGACGAAAACGACGATTTAGTATATGCGTTTTTTAGAATGTAAATAAATTATTGTATAATACGCTTTACTTTTTACAAATCTCTTAGAGAATTTTTGGACCCGTCTGACAAATATTGTATATGATCGTTGTATGAATATTCGTTTTTATCACAAAACAGACATTTATATTCATCCGATACAATATTTGTCGGATTTGTTCCTGTATTGGACAAGTTACAAACACAGTAGTAATTATATTTTGCAAATCATTTTATTTTAAACGGTTCACAAAATTTTGACAACACTTTCTTTTTGTTCCCTATGTACACACATATGTGTACGATACAAGGAACAAAGGGGAAGTGCTGCTGAAATTTTGTTGCATCGTTTAAAATAAAATGATTTGCAAAATATAATTACTACTGTGTTTGTAATGGGAAGTAGGATGACCCATCATCAAAGTGTAAAACAATATCCTAAAAATTGTAGATTATATTCATATAATAATTTGTGTAAATCGGTTTGAAAATAAAATTAAATAGAATAATATTATATATTTGTGAAATTTTAAATATATGATTTATTTGAAAAATAAAATGTCAAGGCGTAAATGATTAATGCGCTTTTATGTTTTAAAGTAAGAAAAATAGTCAATTATTTTATCGATCGGAGCTAGATGTACCAACAAAGAAGAGAAATTGGAGGCTCAATAAGTGAACATTTTCATAATGGTGTACATGTCTTTATTGAATTCGCTTCATGAAGTAATGGAAACGACGAAGAAATTCGTTGTCCATGTAGTAGGTGTAAACTATTGAAGCATTTGATACTGGATATGTTAAAAGTTCATTTGTGCCAATATGGTTTCGTGCTGAATTATTTGGTGTGGGATCGTCATAGAGAACTTATAGAATCTAATCCTGTGCATTCGGAGGAAGAGGTGGATAATGAACTTGTTTCGACGAATCTCATAGAAGATATGGTTGAATATGCAGCATGTTCAATGTTCCCTACTGTTGAAATTGATGGTAACAATGTTAATATCGAAGAAGAACCAAGTATTGGAGCATTTTTTTATGATTTATTGGATGCTGTTAAAAAACCCCTTTGGGATGGTTATACAAGCGGTACTCAACCATCAGTAACTGCAAAATACATTGCGATGAAATCAAAATACAACTTCACAGAAGCTGGGTTTACAGCTATAGTACAAGCTGCAAAATGGCATATGCCACTCGATAATTTAATATGCGAAAATCATTATGAAGTGAAAAAACTTATGTCTGCTTTTGGTTTGCCGTATCAAAAAATAAATACATGTTTAAATGGTTGCATGTTATTTTGGAAAGAAGATATCAGTCTTAGGAATTGTAAAATATGTAATCAAGAAAGATACAAACCAAGAAAAAAGAAGGGAAAGGAAGTTTCGTACAAGCGTATGCATTACTTACCCATCACTCCTAGGCTTCAAAGGTTATATGCATCTTCTGCAACCGTGCATCATATGAGATGGCACTGTGTGAGAACACAGAAAGAAGGTACGTTAACACACCCAGCTGATAGAGAAGCGTGGAAGCATTTTGATAAGACATACCCCGCTTTTGCAGCGGGGAGCTGTGATGTTAGACTTGGTTTATGTACGGGTGGATTTTCACCGTTTTCTCAATTTGGTTCAAAATATTCATCTTGGCCTATAATCGTTACACCTTACAATTTACCTCCGTGGATCTGTATGAAAACTTCGTATATGTTTCTCACTATTGTCATCCCTGGCCCTGATGATTCGACACAAGGAATTGACGTATATTTACAACCGTTGATTGAAGAGCTGAAAACACTGTGGTACGAAGGTGTTGAAACATACGACATTTTTAAAAAAATTCGTATGTTCTCTTCTCTACTCTGGACTATAAGCGATTTTCCTACGTATGCAATACTATCGGGTTGGAGTACGGCTGGTCATCTAGCTTGCCCTTATTGCATGGAAGAAACACGAGCATTTTCTTTGCTGCATAGGAAGAAAATTTTGTGATTTGACTGTCATCGGTGTTTTCTCCATATTAATCATCTTTTTAGAAAAGATAAAAAAAAACTTTACAAGTAATAGGGTTGAGACCTTGCGACCACCAACGATTTTGATCAAGTGAAGATATTTATGAGCTTGTAAAGGATTATCCAAAGATACATGAAACCGGCGAACAAATTGAAATACAAGGTAAATCGATGATTTATAATTGGTGCAAACAAAGTTTATTTTAGGAGTTTCCTTATTGGAAAAATCTCCTAATTCATCATAATATCGACGTGATGCACAACGAGAAAAACATGTTCGATAATGTATTTAACACAGTTCTGAATGTTAAAGGAAAGATTAAAGACGATTTGAAATCAAGACGTAATATAAAAATATTATGCAATCGTCCTGAGCTTCATATGAAGACAAATGACACAAAAACCCCAAAGCATGCTACGAGCTAGACAGTAACCAAGTTAAAGTACTGTTAAAGTGGGTGGAATGATTAAGATTTCCTGATGAGATTTCCTCTAATCTTCGTAGATGTATCGACTATAAGAACCGTAAACTAAGTGGGATGAAAAGTCATGAATGATGGAACATTTATTACCCGTTGCGTTCAAAGAACCGTTGCCTAGAAAAGTTTAGAAGGTTTTAACAGAACTTAGTTTGTTTTATAAGGAGCTTTGTTCAACTACCTTAAAAGTTGGTCGTCTACGTAAACTTGAGGAAGAAATTCCTATACTACTCTACAAGCTGGAGAAAATATTTCATCATGGTTTCTTTAATGTAATGGAGCATTTACCTGTTCATCTTCCGTTTGAAGCACATCTTCGAGATCCTGTACAATATGGATAGATGTATCCGTTTGAAAGGTATTGATATTGAGTTGTTAAATTTCAGTTTAACCACATGCAATAAATTTTAATTTTAATTATGCTTAGCAGGTACTTAAATCATCTAAAGAAAAAAGTGAGACAAAAAGCACGAGTTGAAGGTTCGATATGCAAATCATATATCGAAGAAGAAGCTTCGTTCTTTTTCTCTCATTATTTCAGTGACCATGTGAACTTATCTTTTGAAAGTGCTACGTGAAATGATGAGGGCATTGAACAAGATTCTTCTTAATCAATGCTATCTATTTTTAGACAGCAATGATAACCTGCTGGAAAATGTGTGGAAGTATGGTTAAACGACAGAGATTACCATGTAGCCCACACATATGTTCTTCTTAACTGTGCAGAAGCTGCGACATTTGTTAGGTACTAATGAATAACACATCTAAAATTATTTACTTGAATAATACATGTGTGTATTAATTATAACGCAATATATTATCTGTATATGCAGTATTTATGAATCACAGCATCCAAACGGGGATATCAGCAAAAATTTTGCTACTTGGTTTTTGAACCATGTATATGATCCGGTAAATTGTGTGGTCGACGAAGGGTTGAAACATCTTGCGATGGGACCAAAAAGAAAAGTCAAGACATATCCAATATTCTTTGTCAATGGATACAAATTCAACACCAAAGAATACGAGGCTAAAAAATTAACTAACAATACATATGTATATGTTAAAGGTAGTGATGATCCAAATGATCACATAAATGATTTTTATGGCGTGTTAACTCAGGTTTTGCAATCAATATATTTCACCAGACCCGCGGAAGAAATTTATTTGTTTAGATGTAACTGGTTCAGTAATGTTCCAGGTTTTGGAATCAACGTGCATCAAAAATATAATATTATTGAAATAAAGCATACATCACGTTATCATAAGTATGATCCGTTTATACTAGCAAAACAGGCCTTACAAGTTTATTATGCTCCTTATCCATCTCTAAAAAGAGATAAAGCAGATTGGTCGGTGGTTTTTAAAACGAAGGAAAGATTTACATTTGATGGAAAGAATATTCCAGACGAACAAGCGTACCAAACGGATATCGAGGAAAATAACGAATTTGCAATAACAGATGATCAAACCGATTTAGGACCTCTAAATGATAAATCAAATGTATTAGTAGAAGCATTTGAGACCACAAAGGAAAACAATATGAGACAGAGTCTGAATCAAAAAACGACGAGGGCTAATTTAATAGTATACATGTTGAAAAAAGATAATTAATGGAAGTATTGATGTAACACTTTTTGTATATTACATGCGATTATTGATGTTAAATCTTGATATGTTTACTCATAAGTGAATGATATATTCTGCCATAATAAAATAATATGTATGTCACATGTATTATAGATGTTATTTTTTAGGCGGCGGAGTTCTTCACAGACTGGTTCTCCCTCTGGGTCTCAGAGAGGGATAGGTCGCGGCGGTGGTGATGGCAGCGGACCTTCATAGGAGTCGTCGCGTACGGTAGTTAGATTACTACCGAAAGCCGACAGCTCGTAAGTATTAAATTTACTTCAACATTGTAAATATTTTGTATGATATATTAGTCATGATTTGTCTGTATCATATTTAATGTAGAGGTTTTGAGCTTGAGCCTTCTAACATTGTGCTCAGCATATCGAAGCAGGCGTACATGAGTCGCATGTCTGCATGCTAGCAGAAGTGGAGCAGGATCCCGAACCATGTACGGGAGAGCATATGGCAAGACTTCCTGGTAAGTGTAAAATTATATACCATTATATATAATCACTTTACAATTTGCTGACTAAATATAAATGTATAACTTATATTTTTTCAACACATATACGGGGCAGTAGACTTACAAGAGGAGGACGTGTCCCTTTTCCAGCGCCACTAGAATTCAAAAGTGGCAAAGAATAATAGGGATACGATGTCTAGCATAAGAAAATCTGGGAAGAAGCCACAATGGATGAGCGACAACGTCTAGGATGCTTGGGTCGCATGGTGGGGTAGCGACGAATTCAAGGTAAATCTATGAGATATCACCTTAATTTATTCAGTACAGAATACATAATTTATACCTGTAAAATATAATCTTAATTTTTAATTTGCAGACGGAGTCGGACAGGAACTCTGCGAATAGGCAGAAAAATCCTAGCACACATCGTGGTGGCTCAAAATCATTCTAGCACCATCGTGAGGACCTAGTAAATTAATTAATTATAATTACGAATAGTTATTACATTTTTAGTATAAATTTGTATGAAAAATAATAATATACACCAATTATTGCAGAAAAGAGCGCGGGGGGTCTCGTCTCGTATATGGACGTGTTTGAGCATACCCATGCCGTTAGACAGACAGATGATGAGGGATCAGTGTCGTATGCCTGACATGAGGATGATAGAGCGTACGCCGCACATGTAAGTATATTTTAAGTTATAAGTTATTAATAATGATAATTTTAATTAATTATAAAATATTATAATAATGTCATGTAATATTTATTTGTATTTAATTTTACGTTGGAGGAAAAATTTATGCAAACACGTGCGCGGATGCTTGAACATTCCGGACGAGAGAAGTTGACCATTGACGAGGAAGACGTGATCTTTGACTTTGTTATGAACCCTACCCAGAGAAACAGGCGCTACGGCTACGGCAACCAATCGATAATTTATAAAAATTAACTACATTGTAATTTTTTTTTATAAAAACTACGTAATAACTTAAACATATTTGGACTTGTTTTGTATGCTCGGACATCACAAAAGGGCTTACCAAAAGGCTCAGGACAACGCAGAGATTAACGAGCTTAGACAGCAGATTACACAGCTGCAAGAGCAAGACCGCCTACAAGCAGTGCAAATGGAGTAGCTCAACCAACGTTTGGCCGAGTATATGGAGCGTCATGGTACATTCCCTTCGTCCGGTGGTGCCGGAGCCGATGATGAGTCTTGAGGTACGATTTGCAGTTTTTTTTTATGGACATATGGTGTTGGATGTAGTTTGTGTATATAAACATTGAGTGATGGTGAGGTTAATTTATAAACATGTGGTGTTTGACATTGATTTGATGATTGATTTGTGGAGTTGATATGTGGAGTTTGACGTTGAATGTAAATATTGAAGTTGGATGTGTGAAAGTGATGATGGTAGGTTTGTTTTGTAAATATTGGAGTTTGATGTTGGATGGAAACATGTTTGTGTTTGATATTATGATGTTTGAGTTTTATATTTTTATTGATATTGATTTCAGTTTATATATGTGGCTTATATATATTGATTTTGATGAGTTATATATTAATATTGGGATGGAAGCGAAGTTGTGCTGTAGAAAGAAAAAAAAAATTGCCCAGATTACCAGCGGCTCCTGACGCCTATTGGCCACTTTTTCTGACGGTAGGCGACGGCTTTCGACGGTAATCTTGACGAATATTCCAACGGCTATCGACGACTCCCGACGGCTTAGAAGAAAATTACCACGCCACGTGGACGTTGGAAAATCCGTCGGAAAAGCCGTAGAAACAGCCGTCGCTAATATGTTGTCGAAGCCGTCGGAAACGGACGAAAGTCATGGTCCGTATTCCAACGATAATTCCTACGGCTAGCGACGGTCGCCGACGGTTGATAGCCGTCGGAAATTGCCTGTTTTCTTGTAGTGAATTCATTTAAGAAGAAGTCTATGTGTTACGCAAAACGGTAGTTGATTTCTATGGAACTGAAGCCAGGGCGGACCACGATTGTATCATGGAAGAAGCTTCTTAATGAAGATCAAACAAAAAATCAAAAGTGTAGTAACTTGATTGTAACAATTGATGTGATGGTTGGGTCTGAAAGTTTGTGGTCTTTTGAGATATTGTCTACCAATCATGTATAAGCTGGTATAAGAACACTTAAAACCATTGTTTCGCATTGGATGGTTTTTGTGACAGTGACCAATTCAAATTCCATCTTTGATCATATTTGATTTGACAAACTCTAGTTGCTATGCATCTTGAGTTTGAGAGGATGTTAAAGATGCTAAAGAATATTGCAGAAAATTTCACAATTTATTAGTTACCTGCTGTATTTTGTAGTTTCCTCAAATTATAATAATTCTAATTATATAATTAATTAGGTTTCAGGTAATTTAGATATAAATATGAGTCATGCAATGTTTAATTATAAACCAAGTTATTCATAAAATGTAGTCTTTAACGATTTCTCATTTCTTCTTGTTCTCTCTCCCCCGTCTCCTTCTTTATTATATATTTTTCTACTTCAATATTTCAACAAACTTGACCTACATCATCACCTATTATCCGCGTTATTGAAATATAAGATAAACAAAGAGGAACCCGGATTTTTTCTTTTCTTTTCTTTTCTTTTCTTTTCTTTTATTATTTTTTTATTTTATTTTATTTTTTTTCGCAGCCGGGTTGAGTTGGAACTTTTGCTGAAAGGGCTGTATACCGATTAAATTAATCATTTCAAACAAGGTCATAGGGCTAGTTGCCCATGACTAGACATAATGTATATTTATAATTGTATTTCTCTCGTAGTATGATTTGTAATGGATTAATAATTGTTGGGACAATTTCCACATAAAAATAATACTAATAATAATAAAACAATGGAAAAAAAACCGATCTAACCGCGTAAAAACATTTATGTATCTAGTAATATTTTACTGAGTTTCAAAAAAAACATTTTACTTGTATGTTGATTGATCGTTGAATCAGTCTGCAAAGTGGATTCTAGTGTAGAGTTTTCATAATTTTTAGGGTGCCAAAGCTAATCAATTTGCTTGGAGATTGTTTATTAATAGATTGGTCATTTAAGAATATTGTGAACATTTACGAGGTCGCAAGAATTGATGGTAAAGAAGATTTAGGATATAGAAACTGAAGACTAGACTGAAGAGTTGTCAAAGCAGAAGACTTATAACATAGCTTTAGAGTCTAGAAAAACTGCTGATGGGACCGATGTTGAGTTGGAGAAGATATAGGAAAACGCCCTAACCGCTCTATTCACCTATATATGCTTTTCGATAAGTGTGCTTGCTCATATTAGGAAGACAATGAAACAATGGATGCACTCCATAAGGTGTATCAAGGTAGGTCGGTGCCAACTCCAGGATTATTCAGCAACAAGCCAACAACTACATAGTTACCAAATGAAGCCCGAGATTGCAATTTCAGATCATATATATGTGTACACTCAATGATTATTAATTTGAAGGAAACAAATTTACAGATCAACAACAAGGACATGTTAACATATTGACGAAGTTTGTTTAACTTATTAGATTTGAACTTAGACTTGCATAATGAACAGTTTAGGGTGGGTGGTTCCATTTATACAGAAACCATAATGACTCCTATATCTTGGATGAGAAGATCACATGCAAACCAGTGCATAATTCAATATGATAACGGCCACTAATATGCAGGGAATTGGCTAGATCATGTGCCTCATGCTGATTCATGTTCAGCTGCTATTATGGAAGCATGGGATTGCATCGACGACTACATGAATTGATTTCGTCAAATTTCTCACCCATTTGTCCAGAGTCCAAAAATGAAGCGTAGAGTAAATTCAAATGTTCAAGCTGTAGATTTGTTATGTATAGTTATATACTTTTGATATGTATGTCAAATTTTCATAGATTTTGAATTTTATTTCATGTATAATTTGTAGAAGAAGGATATAGGGATACTCGAAAAAAAATATTAAGTGGAAAGAAAAAAAATGTAAACGTGCTGTGTGAAATGGATTTGAAGCTAAACGTATTTTGTTATTGGCGTTGAAAAAGTATAGTTGTTCTAAAAAAGTGGAGCCAAGAACAAAGTATAAACATGACCCTAGACTGAAGAGAGCAACTAGCAAAGGTGACTGATATGTGATATGTACTACTATATTTTGTTGTGTTAAGAGATACGAAAAACAATGTATGTTTTGTATTTTGTCTGTATTTTGTGGTGGTATAACTATATCGGTTTGTGTAATGTATTTTGTTGTATGTTGCATGAAAAACAATGTCGGTGTATGTTGTATTTTATGATATGGAAAGCCATTTTAGTTAACTCAGAGCATTGAGCACATAAAGTTACCATAAATTGTCATATTCCATTTATCTATACTTTGACCATAAGATGTAAGCAATTTGAAATCTAATCATATCCTATTTGATTTCAATTATAAACCAAAATGATAATATGATAATTAAATTCATTTAATCAAATAATTATTTTTAAACACGGAAGCATAAATTCAACTAAAATTCAACTCCCCAGAACATCAAGGATTAACTATTCATAAAGAAATGAAAAGGAAAAGAAAACCGACAGAAAAACAAAAGAGAGAAATTTTATCAAGGAAAAAAAGCACTTTCTACTATACATTTTTACCGTATTACCATTTACCAACCATTATCAACCGTTACCAACTAAAATGGTATCAAAAAATTGGTAATCGACTTGATTAATACGGTTTGTCGAAACCCATGAAAATATGCATTGCGGTAATGGTAATCAACTATTGATAATGGTACCATTACCTACTGCATATGTTAAGTAGTGTGTGTATGCATATATCCTTATATTTATCTTTTATTATATATAGCATCTCATCATATGTGTCATGATTTATTGGAAAATCTAGCAACAAACTATTATGATATTAGATTGAATGCAATTTTTATCATGCATTTCAAAAACCAATATGATTTTATACAATATTAGCTTATTCCACATTGTTTTTTATATGATTGACTGCATAAAATTAAATTAATGAATAATTGTATAATAAATAACAACTTATATATATATTCTTTTAACATGAAATATCGTAGACAAATGGATATCATACTTATATATGGTAAATGCTTATTACCAACCTTGCGAACCATACCAGCCACAAACTGAATCATTGGTTTTTCAATTACTTTAGTTGGTAATGGTATGATTTCTCTATTACCATATAAATCGGTATGGTAACGGTTTCAAATATAATTTTTCGAAACCGAACCGAATTCAATCCTATTTTCTACAAAAGATGATTTACAATTAAAGTTACATTAGTATTTATAACTAAACTTTTTTTTTGAACAGTAAAGTCAATTTGATGTTAATGGATGAACCATCTGTAGCACTCTAAGAAAGTGTGCACAAACCCCACAACAAATAGTTCAGGTAGATCGAAAGAATTACGCCACATGGATTCGAACTTTTTTAAACGTTCCTTCACTCTTAAGGAAAATTCGTACAAACATATTCATTTATTCTATTTCCTTAGATTTCATTTAACCATGTGTGAATGGTTCATTAAAAATAGTTCTTAGGGAAGAGTGGATAACAACAACCCTTAATTGAAGGTTCTTACTATTTACACTCACTTAAACACTTACTAACGTCACTTAAACATTAATAAAATTAAATTTTGAAATCTATTTCAAAAGCCCACCTTAAGCTTAACAGATGATCTGGAAATAAAAGCTAACGGTTTTACATAATCGAAAAATATAGAAATAGTGAAATCTAATACTCAAATATAATTATTTTAAATCCTATTAATCATTGATGACAAAAGAAAATTAGAAGTTGATTAGTTAAGATATTTATTCTATTTTAAATATGCATGTAAATCAATATTTTTTTAAATCTATTAATTTTCTAGGGAATGGATTGTGATAATTAATTATATTTGACTAAATTATATTATTTCCTATTAAAATTGGACCTTGTTTTTCCTTTTATTGTTCAAACAACAACAAAAATTAAACAAAATTTTGAAATTTTTGATCGAAGTAGTAATGAATGTTCTTTAATATGTTATGTAGTAATACATAATTTGAGCTGCAAATTACTTTTCACTATGTTAATCTTAGTTAGGGTTATACAACTTATAAAAAAATGAAAATTTTACATACAAGTAAAGTCGATAACAACTTAGTTGGAACAAAATTAGTTGGATTTATATGTACCGGTGAAGCATTAATTCAAAAACGATCGACTATGAAAAATTGGATGGAGAAATTTGGATCTTGTTGTTTGAAGAAAGATAAAGATGAGAAGTTGAGTAATGATTTTCAGAAAATAAAAATGTTATGAATATTGGAATTTGATACCTAATTCATCGATCAGAGAAGCTTGAAGTCGCAGAAGCAAAGACCCTAGTTTCGTTCGGAGAAGAATTGCTTCGTCCGGTGTTGCTGAGCTGGGGATTGCCGAACCAAAATTATGGTTCGGTGTTGTTGTGCTCCATCTGGAGCGGTGATGAGGAGGCCGGAAGAGAAATCTCATCCGGTAATTTTTGGTTTGGTGATTTGATGAAGGAGTAGTTTGGAGCGGTGAAATGGGGAATACTGATCTCGTTCGGTGAAAGCAATTTCATTTGTCGCTCCATGTGATGCCGAAAGAAATAACTCGTTCGGTATTTGGGCATGCCAGTCCAAACTGAAGTGAATGACCGAACCAAATATTTCGGTCGGTATGCTGATGCTACTCCAAAATGTAGCCGAACCAGATGTTTGCATGTCTGACCAAATGTGTGCCATACCAGATTTTGGTGTTTGTCGAACCAAAACCCTGAGCTGCTATATAGAAACTGACCCTCCCCATAACTTCACTCTATAAACAGTGGAGCTTCTGGACAACAATGGTAGCCATCCTAGAGAGCCGAAACTCTATAGAATTTTGTTTGTATTGTTAATTCTTCTTATGTATAGCCTCCAAAAGTGAATCAATCTTATAACTCTAATCTTTTAGTGATTAATAAAATCTCATCTTCTAAAGTGGACGTACACTGCCTCACGGTAGTGGAACCACTATAAATATTGGTGTTATTTATTTTTCTGCATTGCATAGATCTGTGACTGTCTGTTCTGGTGCTTATCTTTGTTTGTTTCGTCTCACTACAATCTTGATCCAGTTTTTTTCCGCTACATTGGGTTTTTTATTCCCTTAGACTGATCATCTAAAGGGATTTTCCCCAACAGTCTGGTATCAGAGATGCAAGGTTGATTGAGGAGTGTTAGACGCTTTGGCAGAAGATGAAGCGACTCCAGTTGTTACAAGACCCTATACTAGAGGGATGTATATCGCATCAGGATCACAGTTGGAAATTACGAAATGGAATGGGGATAAAGACTTCGAGAAGTGGCAATGGAGGATGAAGGCTGTTCTAATGAGGAATGAAGTCCATCTAGTAGTGTTTGCCCCTGAGGAGTTGACGGTTGACATCTCAGTCGCGGAAAGGAAGGAGATGGAGAAATGGACATTTACTACTTTACAACTAGCTATGGGAGAGAATGTCATCTCAGATATTAGAAGTGAGACCACTGCTAGGGGCATTTGGACCAAGCTGGAAAATCTCTACTTGAAGAAATCTCTGACTAACTGTCTGATATTACTGAAGACATTATTCACCATGCGGATGAGAGAGGGTACTTTAGTAAAGGAACATCTTAATTTCTTTGATGATCTCATGATGAAGATGAAGACTGTTGACTTGAAGATGGATGAGGAGCAAATGTCAATGATTCTTTTGTGTTCTCTTCCGGAGCGTTACACAGGTTTCGCTAACAGCCTTATCTTCGCTAGAGACACATTGACAATGGAAGATGTGAAGTCAGGCCTTCTATCTGAGGGCTTGAGAGATCGAATGAAGGAGATAAGTGAAGGAAGTAGAGGTGGAAGTAGTAGCCACGACCTTTTTGTTGAAAGAGATAGAGAAGATAAGAAGAATTGGCACTCTAGAGGGCGTTCCAAGTCCAGGAAGCCCGGTAATGGCAGGAGAGGAAAGTCTAAGGATGAGAAGTGCTTTATGTGCAAGAAACCTGGTCATTGGAAAAAGAATTGTCCACATTTGAAGAAAAAGGAAGAAGACGGATCTTCATCATTTACGATGGAGAAGTCTGTATCCGACGATGTGTTGTCTGCAGCAGTATCAGATGTCTCAGACCATTTGGGTGCTGGACTCGGGGGCATCTTTCCATATGACGCCTAATAAGGATTACTTTAGTTCTTTCATTAGACGAGAGAGAAGCTCTATTCTTATGGGTAATGATGCTAGCTGTAGAGCAATGGGTGAAGGTACAGTGAGGATCAGGATGTTTGACGGAGTGATACGCACTTTGACAGGTGTCCGGTATGTTCCAGGTCTTCGGAAGTCCTTAATTTCTTTAAGACAATTGGCATCTTTGGGATGCAAGGTAACTATCGAGAAGGATAGTCTAAAGGTTTCGAGAGGTGCACTAGTTCTTATTAAAGGAGATGTGTTCCGAAATCTGTATTTGCTGAAAGGAACCGCAGTTCTTGGAAAGTCATGGGTTGGAGTAGATAGTTCTCGTGCATTGGATGCCACAAAGCTTTGGCATCTCAGGTTGGGACATATTTCAGAGAAGGGCTTAGAGTTGCTTCGAAGATGGAAGATGATCAAAAGAGGAAGCTTTGACAAGATGGACCTTTGCCAGGAGTGTGTGTTAGGCAAGCAAACTAAAGTATCTTTTGGAGTTGGACTCCATAGATCGAGGCGAGTACTTGAGTACGTGCATACAGATGTTTGGGGACCGGTTGCTACTCCTTCTCTTGGAGGAGTAAAGTATTTTATCTCTTTCATTGATGAATTTTCTCGAAATGTATGGGTGTATGTGATGAAGGCCAAATCAGAGAGCTTTGAGAAGTTCAAAAACTGGAAAGCGCTTGTTAAAAACCAATCTGGTTCTAGGTTGAAGGTGCCGAGATCTGATAATGGCGGTAAATTTGTCTCTAGGGAGTTCTCCGACTTTTGTAGACAACATGGCATTCAGAGACATTTCACTACACCCGGCGATCCGCAATCCAATGGGGTTGCAAAAAGGATGAACATGACTCTACTAGAAGGCTCATTGCTTGAGATTGATGGTGGGCTTGTCTAGAGGCTTTTGGGCTGAGGCATTATCAACTGCGGCGCATATCATAAATCGAATTCCGTGCTCAGCCATAGATGGGAAGATTCCAAAGGAGAAGTGGAGAGGTAAAGCGTTGTATCTTGGTTACTTCCGAATTTTTGGTTGTCATGTGTACGTTCACTATACATGTGATGACAAGGTGGAGGATAGAGCATACAAGGGCATACTAATAAGATACACCGATGGTATCAGAGGGTATCGAATTTGGAACCCTATTGATCAGAAGATTGTTCATTCCAGACATGTTACTTTTGATGAGTCTGCTATGTTCAATTCGAAGGAGAAGCTACCTACCACATCAGAAGATTCTTATAGGCCTAAGGAGATGAAAGAAGTTCCTGTGTTCCAGCCAAGGAGTAGAGTTGATGTTGATGCTGTCGAGGAAAACGCAGTTGATGAAACATCACAGAAAAGTCCACAGGTACCTTCTAGTAGTGCTGGTGATGTGCATGAATCTAGAGGAAGTTCAGTTCAAGGTGGAGCTGAAAGGAGTGTGGGCGAAGTAGTACCTACCCGGGTCAGTCGTAGGACTATTAGGCCGCCCGAATGGTATGGTGATTGGCAGTTTGCGAACCTTAGCCTTGGTGATCAATTTGACTATGCCTTACATGTGGTTCTTGAGGAGCCACTTGACCTTGATGAAGCTTTGAAGTCATGTGACAGTTCGAAGTGGATGTGCGCTATGGAAGAGGAGTTAGAGTCGTTGAAGAAGAACAAGACTAGGGATTTGGTACCACCTCCTCAAGGAAGCCGAGCCATAGGTAGCAAGTGGGTGTTCAAGGTGAAGGATGATGGGAGATACAAGGCTAGACTAGTTTCTAAAGGGTTTTCACAAAGAAAGGAATTGGAGTATGATGAGATATTCTCTCCAATAGTGAGGCATACGTCCATCCGCATTTTTCTCGCAATCGTCATAGCTCATGACTTGGAGCTGGAGCTGGAGCAACTAGACGTGAAAAATGCTTTCTTGCATGGAGAATTGGATGAGACCATCTACATGAAGCAGCCAAAAGGATTTGTTGTAGATGGGAAAGAAAATTGGGTTTGCAAATCGAAGAAGTCTTTGTATGGACTTAAGTAGTCGCCTAAACAATGGTACAAGAGGTTTGATTGTTTTATGCTTTCACTTGGCTTTGATCATAGCATCAAAGACGCTTGTGTGTACTTCAAGCATTTAAAGAATGGTAGATGGGTGTACCTACTCTTGTACGTGGATGATATGTTGATTGCTTCCAAGGATAAAGCTGAAATCGATAGTTTGAAGCAAAAGCTAAAAGCGGAATTCGAAATGAAGGACCTTGGAGAAGCAAAGAAAATTTTGGGTATGGAAATCCAAAGGGATAGAAAGCTAGGACTTTTGAGCCTCACTCAAAAGGAGTACATTCGAAAGGTGCTTGCTCGGTTTAGCATGGAAAGGGCAAAGGCAATCAGCACACCCATGCCTTTGCACATACAGCTTTCTAGTAAAGGTTCTCCGATCTCAGAAAAGGACAAGGCTTATATGATGAAGGTCCCATATGCAAGTGCAATTGGCAGCTTGATGTATGCCATGGTCTGCACTAGGCCTGACATTGCATAGGTGGTTGGATTGGTGAGTAAGTTCATGGCAAATCTAGAAAAGACGCATTGGGAAGCAGTGAAGTGTATCTTCAGATACCTTAGAGGAACTCCAAACCATGGACTTGTCTTTGGCGGCAGAGGAAGAGATTTCAGCTTGGTTAGATTTTGTGATTCCGACTATGCCGGTGATAAAGATCGAAGGGAGTCAACCTCCGGATATGTGTTCACCATTGGTGGGACAACGATCAGTTGGAGTGCGAGGTTGTAGACGATTGTGGCTTTGTCCACTACAGAGGCAGAGCTCATAGCTGCGATTGAAGCAGCCAAGAAGGTGCTTTATTTGAGGCGACTGTTGTGTGATTTGGGCTTCACATAAGAAGGAGTGAATGTGCTTTGTGACAGTCAAAGTGCAATTCACTTAGCTGAAAATCTGGCATTCAACTCGAGGACGGAGCATATTGAGGTGAGAGAGTCGTTTCTTGTCTTGATGAGTGAAGAGAAGCTAGTTCGTCTTCATAAGGTTACACAAAGGAAAATGCAGCAGACATGTTTACCAAGTCATTGCATGTTGCTAAGTTCGAGCATTGCTCAAACTTGATTCGCTTAATGAAGTGCTAGGTGCCACGAGGTGGCACGGGGGGAGAGTTGAGATGGTTCATGGAGATGTTTGTTTTCATAGTGGAGATTGATAGGTTCTACTCGGACTGGGTACTTCGAACACTTTGATGACGGGCGGTGGCCTTGCCGGAGTTCGTTGACAGAGTGTAATGGGTGATGGAATTGCCAAAGCTCATTGAGTAAGTATCCATTGCTTGGAGCATAAAGGTGTAGATGGATTTGGATGACTTGTATGGAATTTGGTATCAAGGTGGAGATTGTTGGAATTTGATACCTAATTCATCGATCAAAGAATCTTGAGGTTGCAGAAGCAAAGGCAAAGACAGAGGAGGAAGAGCAAGGCCAAACCCTAGTTTCATTCGAAGAATAATCGCTTCGTCCGGTGTTGCTGAGCTGCGGATTGCCGAACCAAAATTATGCTTCAGTGTTGTTGTGCTCCATCTGAAGCGGTGATGAGGAGGCCGGACAAGAAATCTCGTCCGGTGATTTTTGGTTTGGTGATTTGATGAAGGAGAAGTCTGGAGCGGTGATGCATCGCATACCTCAAATCGGCGCCGAAACCCTAGATCGCTCTTCCTAAATTGCGTGGACGAAGCAGCACCGAGATTTCCTAAGTCGCGAACGACCTTCTTTAGGTCGCGAGCAAAGCTTCTTAAGTCGCGAACCAATTCCAGTAAGTCGCGAATGTTGCTCCGCCTTCTTATGTCGATCCACCCTAAGTCGCGAGCAAGTTCCAGTGAGTCGCGAGCAGCTGCCTTTAGGTCGCGAGATTCCTTGAGTCGCGAACAAAATCCAGTAGGTCGCGAAGCTCCAGTTAGGTCGCTGATTGAATGTCGAATTCCTTAAGTCACTGATGCTTCCAGTAGGTCGTGGGTCGCGAACAAGATATCTTAGGTCGCTAATGCTAGGTCGCTGAAGATGTTATATGGCTATACCGCTTTTTCTTATGTCGTGTGTTGTAACCAGTTTTGTATTTCTTAAGTCGTTGCTTGTATTTTCTTAAGTCGGTTGTATTTGTTAAGTCGTTCGAGATGTTTGTTGTTAGGTCGTTTGTTTTGTAAGTCGCTTGTGTTGTAATTTTCTTAAGTCGTGTGTTGAGTTGTAAATCTCTATAAATAGGGATGTGAGGTCATTTGTAAAAGGTTGTTGAATTTTAAATAAAATTTGGTTTGAGCTTCTTGCCTCCATTAAAATTGGTAGTTGAGTGTTATCTCCTATCTCCACCTTCGGCATTCGAGTGCGCTCGAATCAACGATTGTTGAAGCCAATTCATGGAATCAAGTGCGCTTTATCAACGTTCGAAGAATTGTAGATCTTCTCTCACGACATCGTGCGCGATCAACGTGTCGAAGATTGCTAGAATCCGGTATCTTCGTGATCAACGGATTTGGGCATTTGGGTATTCTTAAATTCACCGATTTATCATCGATTCACCGATTATTTCCGCTAATCGTGTGAGATCCTGAACGGATTCGATTTACATCATCGAATTCGCTTCCTTGGCTGCGTCATTTTGGTATCAGAGCGAGATCGCAAGAAGTTTGCATCAGTTGGAGAATTGGGTTTTGAGAATTTGAAGTTTGGAGATCGGATTTGCATTGTTGAGAAGTTTGGTGTTCATCGTGTATCATTTTTCATGAAGTGTTCGTGTTAGTAGTGTGAAGTTTGAATTTTTGAAGATTTGTTTGAAGTTCAATCATGCCACCGAGACGAACTCAACGTCATCGCAATGTTGATGCTTTGTATGGAAGAGAAGATGTTGAACAAATGGAGCAACGAATTAGTGATAAATTCAATGAGAAGTTTGATGAGGGAATTGGTCGATTAGAGAGAATGATGTTTGAAATGAATCAAAGCAGAAGAAGGGTTTCACCTGAATCGAGCCATGGGGGAAATAGAGTTTCACCACATTCAGATCGGGAGAGAAGAGAAGATCATGATCGTAGAAATGTTGACGATCATGATAGGAATGTTGATGATCGAAATCGGAGAGATGTGGATGATCGTGATCGGAGGAATGTAGATCGAAGGGATGTTGGTGGTAGAAATGGTGGTGGTAGAGATGTTGGTGGTCATGATCGACATCGATATGCATCAGATTTTGATGAGGAGTTTGATGGTGGTAGTGTTCATGGTCGAAATCGAAGCCAAGGAAGAAATCATTCAGAGTATGATCACAAATGGAAGTCCGGAATGAAAATTGAAATTCCAGAGTTTAAGGGTGGTATGCAGGCTGAAGAATTTCTAGATTGGTTATCTAATGTTGAAGAGATCTTTGATTTCAAGGAGGTTCCGGAAGATCGTCGAGTGAAGTTGGTTGCTACTAGGTTGAGAGGGAGAGCTATGGCGTGGTGACAGCAAACCAAACTTACTCGAGAACAGATGGGGAAGTCGAAGATTGTTGCTTGGGAGAAAATAAAGAAGATGATGAAGGCTACATTCTTTCCTTAAAATTATCAATCACTCATGTATCAGAGGTTGCAGAATCTGAGGCAAGGGACGAAGACTGTTAATGATTATGCTGATGAGTTTTATCAACTGATTGCTCGGAATGACATTATGGAGACGGAGGAACAATTGACTGCTAGGTTTGTTGGGGGGTTGAGGATCCAGATCCAGGATATGGTAAATATGTTTGACCCTAGATCTGTGGCTGAAGCGCACCAGAAGGCGTTGGCTTGGGAGAAGCAGGGAAGACGAGGAGGTGGTGTGTTTCCAAGTTCCAATACTCAGAGCAAGGGTGCTAGTGGGAGTTCCAATGTTTCTAAAGCTGTCAGTAAACCAGTTGTGAATGAAGTTGCGAAGGCGAAGGTCAACAACAGTTTCAAGTGTTATAATTGCCAGGAAGTGGTTCACAAGAGTAATGAATGCCCGAAACCGAAGAGGCGAGCTATGATTGCTGAAGTGGAAGGTGAGGATGTTGATGAAGGTTATTCTAGTCCAGTTGAGGAGGATGAACAGGATATCGCGTCGGGAGATGAAGGATGTAATCTAATGTTGAGGAGATCATGTTTGACACCGAAGCAGGAAGAGGAGGCTAGTTGGTTGAGGAGTAATATTTTTCAGTCGACATGCACTATACTGGGGAAGGTGTGTAAATTTGTGATTTACGCGAGAAGTTATGACAATATCATTTCTACCAAAGCTATGAGAAAGTTGAAGTTGAAGACGGAGAAGCATCCAAATCCTTACAAGTTAGCGTGGTTAAGGAAAGGAGGAGAGGTGAAGGTGGACAGGCGAGTTCATGTTCCATTTTCTATTGGGAAGAAGTATAAAGATGAGATCTGGTGTGATGTGGTGGAGATGGATGTTTGTCACTTGCTTTTGGGAAGACCATGGCAGTATGACCGAGCAGTGCAGCATGATGGTCGAACCAATAGCTACAGCTTTATGTTTAAGGGTACTAAGATCATTTTAGTTCTGAAGAAGAGACAGCAAGGAGAGAGCAAGTCAGAAGAGATTGAGGAGCTAAAGACTTTGTTAACTTTGAAGGAGTTTGTTGAAGAAGTAGAGGAGAGTACAGAGGTGTTCTTGTTGATTGGACATGAAGCTACTGAACCTGTTGAAGTTCCAGAGGAAGTAAAGACAGTATTGAAAGAATTCAGAGATGTGTTTCCTGAAGAGTTTCCAAAGGAGTTATCACCGTTGAGAGATATTCAGCATCAGATTGATCTTGTGCCAGGGACGACATTACCTCATAGGCCATATTACAGGATGAGTCCTAAGGAGCATGAGGAACTGAGAAGGCAGGTGGAGGAGTTGTTAGAACAAGGGCGTGTTCAGGAGAGCTTGAGTCCTTGTGCAGTGCCAGCCTTATTGGTACCGAAGAAGGATGGGACTTGGCGGATGTGTACGGACAGTCGGGCTCTAAACAAGATCACTATGAGATACAGGTTTCCTATGCCGAGGTTCGATGACTTGATTGATCAGTTGAGTGGGGCTGTTGTGTTCTCAAAGATTGACTTGAAGAGTGGATACCATCAGATTCGTATTAAGCCGGGTGATGAGTGGAAGACTGCTTTTAAAACTAGGGAAGGTCTATACGAATGGCTGGTTATGCCGTTTGGCTTGTCAAATGCTCCTAGTACTTTTATGAGAGTGATGAACCAGATTTTCAGACTATTTATTGGGAAGTTCGTAGTAGTTTACTTTGACGATATTTTGATCTATAGTGGGAGTATGGAAGAGCATATCCAGCATTTGCGAGAAGTGCTGTTGATTCTACGACAGGAGCAATTCTATGCAGCAACGAAGAAGTGCGTGTTCATGACGCACAGTGTTTTGTTTCTGGGATATGTTCTGTCGAAGGAGGGTATTCAAGTGGACGAAAGCAAAGTGGAAGCTGTCAGGAGTTGGCCACAACCCAAGACAATTACTGAAGTGAGGAGTTTTCATGGGTTGGTATCTTTTTATCGAAGATTCATTCCACATTTTAGCAGTTTGATGGAACCTGTAACCGATTTCATGAAAGGAAAGAAGTTCGTGTGGACAGAGGAAGCAGAGTTAGCTTTTGAGAAGATCAAGACACTTTTGATGACATCACCCATTATGGTACTGCCAGATTTTCAGATATTGTTCGAGTTACACACCGATGCTTCGAAGATTGGGATTGGTGGAGTATTGAGTCAGAATGGGAGACTAGTTGCTTATTTCAGTGAGAAGTTGTCTGGAGCCAAGTTGAGATATAGCACTTATGACGTGGAGTTTTACGCAATTGTTCAAGCTGTGAAACATTGGAGACATTATCTGTTTCAGAAGGAGTTTGTTCTTCATACGGATCATGAAGCTTTGAAACATTTGCAAGGGCAGGACAAAATTTCAGCTAGACACGCTTCATGGGTCGCGTATCTGCAGTAGTTTACTTTTGTTGTAAAACACAAATCAGGGGTGATGAATCGTGTAGCTGATGCCTTGAGCATGAGGAATCATTTATTGACAACGATGAAGGTTGAAGTGACAGGATTTGAACTATTGCCAGAGTTGTTTGAGGAAGATCCTTACTTTGCGAAGATTGTTGAGAAAATCAAGGATGGGAGTACTGATGAGTTTGTGTTGGTTGATGGTTTTCTATTCAAAAGAAATCAATTGTGTATTCCAGATTGCAGTCTGCGAATGAAAATCATCAAAGAATTGCATGAGGAAGGACACGTGGGCCGTGATCGTACGTTACAGTTGATTGCAAAATCTTATTTTTGGACGTCAATGAGGTGGGAAGTTGAAAAGTTTGTTCGAAGATGTCATATTTGTCAGGTTTCAAAGGGGACAACAACAAATGCAGGGTTGTATATGCCATTACCTGTGCCGACTAAACCATGGGTGGATGTTAGCATGGATTTTGTGTTGGGACTGCCGAGAACACAACGCGACAATGATTCTATATATACGGTGGTTGATCAATTTTCAAAGATGGCACATTTTATTGCCTGCAAGAAAACAGCAGATGCGGTTAATGTAGCACAGTTATATTTCAGAGAAATATATCGTCTTCATGGGTTGCCTGAATATATTGTTTTGGATAGAGATACTCGCTTTCTGAGCCATTTTTGGATGAGCCTATGTAGAATGGTTGGGACGAAGCTGAAATTCAGTAGCGCTTATCATCCACAGACGGATGGACAGACAGAAGTTGTGAACAGATCTCTAGGTAATCTATTGCGATGCCTTGTAAATGACAATTTGAAGAGTTGGGATTCCAAGCTGTGTCAAGCTGAGTTCGCACACAACCATGCAGTTAATCGTAGTATGGGTTTCAGTCCATTTCAGATTGTATATTCAAGCTTGCCAAAGGGGTCGTTGGATTTAACGATAGTGCCACCACCGAAGGGGACAGTTAAGCGGACTGCTGATTTTGTTGATGGGTTGACAGAATGCCATAAAATCATTCAGGAACGATTGGAGAAGACGAATGAGAAGTATAAACGATCTGCGGATCTGAAGCGAAGAAATGCTGAATTTAATGAAGGAGATTTAGTATATGCTATACTAACGAAGGATCGTTTTCCAGTGGGAACATACAATAAACTTAAAGCTCGAAAGATTGGTCCAGTAGAAATCTTGAAGAAGATCAATTATAATGCGTATCAGTTAAAATTGTCGAAAAATGTTCATATTTATGATGTTTTCAATGTCAAACATTTAATTCCGTATTATGGGGAGAAGCTTGTCGAAGGAGAGGGGAGTGTGAATTCGAGGTCGAATTCTTTCCAACAAGGGGAGGATGATGCAGCGCATACCTCAAATGACAAATCGGTGCCGAAACCCTAGATCGCTCCTCCTAAATCGTGTGGACGAAGCAGCGTCGAGATTTCCTAAGTCGCGAACGACCTTCTTTAGGTTGCGAGTAATGCTTCTTAAGTCGCGAACCAATTCCAGTAAGTCGCGAATGTCGCTCCGCCTTCTTATGTCGATCCACCCTAAGTCGCGAGCAAGTTCCAGTGAGTCGCGAGCAGCTGCCTTTAGGTTGTGAGATTCCTTGAGTCGCGAACAAAATCCAGTAGGTCGCGAAGCTCCAGTTAGGTCGCTGATTGAATGCCGCATTCCTTAAGTCGCTGATGCTTCCAGTAGGTCATGGGTCGCCAACAAGATATCTTGGGTCGCTAATGCTAGGTCGCTGAAGATGTTATGTGGCTATACCGCTTTTTCTTATGTCGTGTGTTGTAACTAGTTTTGTATTTCTTAAGTCGTTGCTTGTATTTTCTTAAGTCGGTTGTATTTGTTAAGTCATTCGAGATGTTTGTAGTTAGGTCGTTTGTTTTGTAAGTCGCTTGTGTTGTAATTTTCTTAAGTCGTGTGTTGAGTTGTAAATCTCTATAAATAGGGATGTGAGGTCATTTGTAAAAGGTTGTTGAATTTTAAATAAAATTTGGTTTGAGCTTCTTGCCTCCATTAAAATTGGTAGTTGAGTGTTATCTCCTATCTCCACCTTCGGCATTCGAGTGCGCTCGAATCAACGATTGTTGAAGCCAATTCACGGAATCAAGTGCGCTTGATCAACGTTCGAAGAATTGTAGATCTTCTCTCACGGCATCGTGCGCGATCAACGTGTCGAAGATTGCTAGAATCCGGTATCTTCGTGATCAACGGATTTGGGCATTTGGGTATTCTTAAATTCACCGATTTACCATCGATTCACCGATTATTTCTGCTAATCGTGTGAGATCCTAGACGGATTCGATTTACATCGTCGAATTCGCTTCCTTAGCTGCGTTAAGCGGTGAAATGGGGAATACTGATCTCATTCGGTGAAAGCAATTTCCTTTGCCACTCCATGTGATGCCGAACGAAATAAGTCGTTCGGTATTTGGGCATGCCAGGCCAAACTGAAGTGAATGATTGGACCAAATATTTCAGTCGGTGTGCTGATGCCGCTTAACGTAGCCGAACCAGATGTGTGCATGCCAGACCTTGTGTGTCGGACCAGATTTTGGTGTTTGCCGAACCAAAATCCTGAGCTGCTATATAGAAACCAACCCTCCTCATAACTTCACTCTATAAATAGTGGAGCTTCTGGACAACAATGGTAGCCATCCTAGAGAGCTGAAACTCTGCAGAATTTTGTCTGTATTGTTAATTCTTCTTATGTATAGCCTCCAAAAGGGAATCAATCTTGTAACTCTAATCTTTCAGTGATTAATAAAATCTCCTTTCCCCAAGTGGACGTACACTGCCTCACGGTAGTGGAACCACTATAAATACTGGTGTTATTTATTTTTCTACATTGCATAGATCTGTGACTGTTTGTTCTGGTGTTTATCTCTATTTGTTTCGTCTCACTACAATCACGATCTAGTTGTTTTCCGCTACGTTGGATTTTTTATTCTCTTAGACTAATCATCTGAAGGGATTTTCCCCAACAATGAAAAGGTAGGTGTATGTAGGTAAGTGAAATAATTGATTGGATAAGAGGACAAATTGATAAGAGAAATGTTTAGTGGGTGTAAATAGCATCACCTCAATTGAAAGTAGCTGCAATACAAAATAGGACAATGCCACTTCTGGTGAATAAGCTAATAGTAGTTACTTCAATGTTGGTCTAAACGAGGTAGCTTGCCTTTAGGTTTAAATCATCTTTTCTCTAATTTCTACTATTTGTTTCAAGTAACTTCTCTCCAAAAACTTGTAAAAGCGCTTAGAAATTCCCAATTTACTTATATGAAAGGAAGATAAATAAGAGATTAAAATATATGCTTTAAGTGTTTATCAAATACCCTAACAGCTATCATTTTATTCTTCCTATGGTAAAATAACACTAAAACGAATCAGATAGATCGTACATTCGTAAGAAACAAAATTGCATTTTGCATATGCAACGAGCCGTTAATGTGGATCTAAAGGATCGTGAAGCAGAGTAAAAGGATTACTTTTACTTTTATATTTATATTCTGCATAAGTAAATAGTTTAGTTAATATTTCATACTACACGATCCTTAGTCACTTTCATTTGGTATCAGAGCAGGTCATCATATAACTGTAACAAAGTTTTTGATTTTCAAGTAATATAGAGAATAACATAGCATCAAGTTTTGTTGAAGGTCAATCCACTACATGACCACCACTATTTAATGGATTAAACTATAATTATTGGTCAACTAGGATGAGAATTTACATGCAAGCATATGGATACGAAACTTGGAGTATCACTCAATAAGAATATTTTGTACCTACCACTCCTTTTGTACAATGTCAAATACACAGAAATTAGATGCTACTGCAAATGCTAAAGCTATGAATATGTTGTTTTGTTCCTTAGATAAAAATGAGTTTAATAGAGTTAGTATGTGTACTTCAGCATATGAAATTTGGCGCACTCTTAAAGTTACTCATGAAGGTACTAATAAGGTTAAAAAAAGCAAGATATCCATGCTTAAGAATCAATTTCAGAATTTTAGAATGAAGCAAGATGAAACTATACATGAGATGTATTCCAGGTTTCAAGATATATATCACTCACTTCTGGCATTAGGAGAAATATATATTGATTTTGATATTGTTTCAAAAATCTTAAACTCTTAAATAGATGAGTGGGAATGAAAAGTCTTAGCAATTGAAGAAGCTAACGACATTTCTACCATAAAACTGGAAGAGTTAATAGGAATCTCATGGCATATGAAGGTTAATTTACTGGCAAAACGAGTTCAAGCTCAAGATAGAAAAAAATAGCATTCTAGGTTGAAAAAGTAGAATTTGACGAAGATGATATGGTGTTTATAACAAAGAATTTCAAAAAATTCTAAAATTTCTAAAATCTAGAAAGAATGGAAAGTTTGGGAATAACATAAACAACAAACCATCATCCTGAACTCTTGAATGCTACGAATGCCATAAAAAGGAGCATATGAAGAAAGACTGCCTAGTTCGCAAGAAAGGTAGAAATAACTACAACAGCAAGATCGATAATATAAGAAGAAACATGCTCTTTTAGTTACCTGAGATGATTCAAATTCCTCTTCCTCATCAGACAGCGAGTGTGACAATGATTCAGAACAAGCCAACGTATGCTTTATGGCCACAAATGATGATGTAAGTGATCTTACTTTTGTTGATTTAGTTGAAATAAATTTTGAATTATTACATAATCTAAGAAATCTTAAGAGAAAAGTATAAAGATTCACTGGAAAGGCTAAGTAGAAATGAAATCGAAGTTGATAGGTTAAGAGATGAAAAGAAAATCTTAGAAGAAGAACTTGTTATTTCACAAGAATCTTGTTTTAATATTGCTCCTCAACTTACTATGTTAAGTAGTGAAATCGAAACTCAAAAAGAAATGAATGACACATTATCAACAGAAAATCATGAATTGAAATCAACTGTTAAAATACTAGAACTAGATATTACTAGTCTTAAAACAAAGTTAGATAATATTATCAAAAATGTTTCTAACTTTAATAGAGGTAGAGAAAATCTTTCTAAGATTATAGAAAATTCGCAATCTACTTCTAATAAAAAGGGATTGGGATATAACAAATTTACAAAAGTAAAACTAGTCCTAAACAATATAACTCTCTATATAAAAATTTCAAGAAGAAAAATAATAGTCTTGAAAATACTGTTTTAAAATCTATTAGTCAACAGAAAACAACAACCCATTCAAAATCTATTAAAATATGGGTTCTAAAAACAAATAATCATTTGATTGGAAATAAGTATATAAAATCTTTTATAACTTCTGTTCATAGGAATGATAATTTTGTTTACAAAGGGAATTCTAAACCCTCATGGGTTTGGTTTCCTAAGATCTAACTCTTAGGACCCTAACAAAGGAAGTGGGTACCAACATCATTTCTATATTTTTTGCAGGTACCAAATAAGAAAAGAGGAAAATGGATACTTGATAGTGGTTGCTCAAAACATATGACGGGAAATAAAGAAATGTTAACAAACATTATCTACTTAGATGGAGGATTTGTCATATTTGGAGATAACTCCAAAGGATATATCACCGGTAAAGGTGATTAATTGGTTGCAAACCGTGACCAAGGTATTACACAAACCCATTACGCTAGTGTTGCTTCCTCCTCCTAAAGACTGCAAGCTCAAGGAGATGATAATGAAATTCAAGAAATCAATGTGGATGTCCCTTCCAAACAAGCCTTTATTACCCTATCCCGAAACCAAAATAGGCTTGATCATTGTTTAACCAAAATTAAGCACAATGTGTCAAAAACCAACAAAAAGCTCAATTCCATCAAAGGCTTCTTGAACAAGATTTGGGATAAACTTTCGTGCTCTTTGTCCAAATCTGTTATTCCTCCTACTTCATCAACAGGAGTTACTGAAACTCCAGCTCCTTTCACTTGGACAACTACTAAAGAGGAAGACGAAGACGAAGGAGGTAACTCTGAAAGCCAAGAGTTTTGATTCTTCTCTATATCAAGGTATGTTTCTATTATTAGCTTATAATGACTCTTATTTATGTTCTATGTTTAAATCTTTAAAAACAATTTGTGTTGTAATGTTTGTAATGACTTGATTGTTATGTTTCTACGATGTTATGCTCATCATGTTCGATATATGTATGATGTTTTCTGCCCTTTGATCTGTGATGTTTTACGTGATGTGATGATTGTATGTTCTATGTTGTTTTGAGTCTAATACTGCTTCTCATAATTTGTTTATTTTACCAAATTTTTTATTTCTCCTATTGATATATATTTCCTTTTTGTCAATGACAAAGGGGGAGAATAAAGTAAGGCCATATCGATAGGGGAGTATCAAGATAAGGGGAGAATAACTCAATTTAAAATTAAACTTATATAGTTGTCATCATCAAAAAGGGGGAGAATGTTAGAACTCTATATTTTGATGTTTTGATAGTGACCTCTATACAAGTATATATTGTATATACTAACCACTTTTGCAGGAAATGACATCAACTTTACAAAGAGACAATTATATCAAAATGAAGACCAAACTGTCGCCACAAAGTACTATCATTCATAGTTTCTATGTCTAGAGATATAAAGTTGTTAAAATCTCTTCTATGTGGTATATACATACACGCAATTTCTCAGAATTTGAATTTTCAAAAACATCACAAAAACTTGAAATTCAATGGCTGAACCACTCCGGTTAGCCGACTGAATCTATACACTGACACATGAATATATTTGAATATTCAGCCATCTGAATGACTATATTCAACCAGCGGAAAACTGCCTAAAACGAACTATTTTCTTGCTGATTTCAAAATTTTCAATTCAGCTGGCTGCCACACTCTATTCAACCGGCTGAATCTGTATAACGGCTAGTTTTCTGAAAGGGTATCTCTTCTTCATAAAGGGTTACACCTCTTAAATCAAGAGTTGCAGTCTTAACTTTTCACCATTTCTTTTCACGAATGATTGCAACTATTAAACTCTATATAAAGCAAATTATTTCATTGTTTTCATCATCAATTCTATTTTGCAATTCTCTCTATCTTTACTATTGAACTATCAAGCATCCAATTCCAAACTACTTTATATTTTTGGTCACACGATCATTCAAGAATATTTTATTGTGATCAAAATTACTTCCTTTATTCACAAACTACACGATACACCACAAAGGAGAAGATTATAGAAATGGTGTACGTTATTGACTTATCAGTGTCATTCAAGAGCATACTCAATCAAATACATTTCTGTTATTTATAGTTGAAGTCCTGTTGTAGTATCCACAGGTGGTAGAAGTCCTATTCGGTTTTCTATGCGGTTGAAGTCCTATTCCTCCGGGTTAAGTGAGGGTATTGATTAAGTCCATAAGGAGTCTGGGATTGGACGTAGAACGGAAAGTTCGAACTAGTATAAAAATCTCTGGTGTCATTTACTTTATTACTTTTACTTTTATATTTATATTCCGCACAAGTAAATAGTTTAGTTAATATTTCATATTACACGATCCTTAGTCACATTCAAATTTTATAAAACTTGTTTAAGTTTTACAAAACTTAATTAATTTTTATTTACTTGGTTGACATAGTTAATTTAATAATGATAATATTATTATTATTATTAAAACTCAGTTAACTTAGTTATATTATTATTATTATTAAAACTCAGCTAACTTAGTTATATTATTATTATTATAAACTTATTTAATTTTTATAAACTTTGTTAATTTATTATTCTTATTATTTATAAAACTTTATTAAATTAGTTAAACTATTATTTTTATTTATAGAAAAAATTATCAAGGCCGGTCGGCTTTATAGTGGGCCGTCCACTTTTATTAAAAAAAGAAATTTAAACAGGTGTTCTGCACATGCGCATAATAACTATAGGATGATAAACATAGGAGTTCGGAAAAAAGGCCGGAACTATTAATAAAAAGAGACCAGTCCCCTTCCCCAGAAGAAGATCCACAGCCATCATTCGGAGAATCAAGCCCAATAATATGGAAATACCCCGAGAATAAAGAAATTAAGGAAGGAACATAATCAACCGAATCAGAGCAATATAAATATATTATATCCCAATATGTATCTGCCAAGAGGAAAGAATTCCTCTGGCCAAGTTCATATATAGTGTAAAGTGATAAATCATCATCCGTTGTTTGATAATAAAAACATCCACTCTCCCCATCCACGCCAACATACTTATAGAAATTGACATACATCAGATCATATCTCATTTATGAGTTTTCATGAATCCAGGCTTGCTCCATCGAACTCCAGGATATGTCATCAGAGGTAAGTTTCAGAAGAGGAAACAATATAGCGGTAGGGGAAACAGGGGTCCAAGGAGGGGTAATACAGGTAGCAGTGTTATAAGAGGGGATGATGATATCTAAGGGAGAAACCAAAGGTGAAGTGATAAGGAAAGCATCAGAAACACCCACCATAATAGGGTGATGCTTTCAAATCCACTTTCTAGTCAGAGGGTGAGGAAGTGGGATCTTACTAGTAAATGGTAGAGGAGTGTCAACAACTTGAGAAGAGACTAGAGGAGGACCATGCTTACAAGAAATTGCCAAATGACCAAAGGAGTGACAAGTCTCACAGATATCAGTCTTCTAACTATAATGAACATTAATAACTACAAGATGGCCCTCAACAGGGCAACTCTAAGCTTGGAAGGAAGAGGATTATCCAAAGTAATCTCAATCAAAGCCTTAGCATAAATAATTCTACCCTTGTCTACCGTAATCGCGTCGAAGCACTTAAGATTGCCAATTAGGCTGGCTAACCAGTTCAAACCAACCAATGGTTGTAGAACGGAAGGGATATACGAGAAATGAGCCCAGACAGGAATAGATAAAATCTAATCTCTTGCACTGTCAATGGATGTACTCTAAGAAGAAATAATAAATGGCTTTCCTTCTATGAAAGAAGGCTCCACCTCAAGCACATGCTGCCTTTCCTCAGGCCTAGAAAACTTGAAGTAAAACATCGAGTTATCATAATGAACTTGCAAACCACCATTAAGATTCCGTCGATTCTTACAGTGCTCACGAATAACATGATATATAAGGTTAGAATCAAGAAAAAATCCAACCAGATAGTTAGACCAATAATCCATAGCTGCCTGAATGTCCTAAACTAGAGGATACATGGTACCATCAACCTCAACCGTATCGAAAGAATAGGGAACGTAATCACCCACATTGTGCGGCAATTTATTGAACAAGGACGACCACTTATTAGTAGAAACAGGAGGTGAATTAGTAGTGGTTTTATTAGTAGCATCAACTGGAAAACTAGATGGGGACTGAATATCAGACATGATGGAATGAGAAGTAGAAAAACCAAGGATCACATTAGCAGGTTTAATAGGATTCAATCGGGCGTTTTCACAAATATTTTTTATGTGTTCCAACCTAGGGGAAGTAGCAACACCTAAATCATTTGCAAAAATAGTCGTATCACATACATCACTTTCATTTCTCAAACCAATAGATGTATCAACCCAACAAGATGCATCATTCGCAGCAGCTAAAATGGGAGATAAAGGGTGCTCACTAACAACGGGACTACAGCCCAAGCGAGGTTTAGAAACATGAGAAGAATCAATTTCTAAACCAAAGCAGTGAGTTTTTTTCCATAGGATTGTTTGAAACATAAATAACAGGCACTGTGGACTTGATAGAGGGAGATACTGATGCAACAATTCGAGATAGAGTATTACCAACGGACAAAACAACATACGTAGACGCGTCGACTACTGGGATGGTATTGTTAGAAGCGGTTTCAGATATGGGTACTTGCATTTTCAAAGGAAGAGTATAAAACGAGAGCGTCTCTACAGGAGTTGAAGAGATATTAGGCAAATGTTTTGAAATGTTGACTGGAGGAGGAGAGCAAGAAGCGTTGAAGCGGTGACCAGAGCATCTTAGAGAAACAACCATGTTTTCTAGACCTGGATCTAGGTTATTCATGTATTTGTGCTTAGTTTTCTTATTCTTTGGCATAAGGAGAGGCAAGGTGAAAGGAAGGCTAGAGAGACGAGCCGAAGGATGAAGGAAGGGGAGGACAGGAACGGAGGTCAGACGATAGAAGAAGGAAAAAATGGAAAAAGAAATGTTGCCATTTTTAATGTGCTTTGAATTATTATTTTAAACTTAGTTAATTTTTATAAGCTTAGTAAAATTTTATAAATTAGTTAGCTTAGTTAATTATTTATTATTATGATTATGATTTATAAAACTTTGTTAAATTAGTTAAATTATTATTGCTACTTACAAATTTTAGTTAGCTTAAACTCAGTTAATTTTATAAAAATTGTTTAATTTTAACAAACTTAATTAATTTTCATTAACTTGGTTAACTTAGTTAATTTATTATTATAATTTCTATTATTTATAAAACTCGGTTAACTTAGTTATATTATTATTATTATTAGTTTTATTATTATTACTACTATTATTATAAACTTAGTTTTTCTAAACTTAGAGAATTTTTATAAATTTAGTTAACTTGGTTAATTTTTATAAACTTAGTTAATTTTTATAAACTTAGTTAATTTATTATTATTATTTATAAAACTTTGTTAAATTAGTTAAATTATTATTATTTTTTATAAAATTTCATTAACTTAAAATTAGTTAAAAATATAAAACTTGTTTAATTTTTACAAAATTTAGTTAATTTTTATTAACTTGGTTAACTTAGTTAATTTATTATTATTATTATTTATAAAATTTAGTTAACATATTATTATTATTATAAACTTAGTTAATTTTTGTGTGAAGGCCTGTTTCTTCGACCCTAAGAAATGGACACTAATACATCCTTGGTATTCACGTGCCGCAAATCCAAGTGTCGGAGAGGCAGTTCTTTAAGGGTAAGGAATAAAATAAAGATAGAACAACATCATAGAATAGAATCTTAAACGAATGGAATAACATATATTATTTCAATATATATATATACATCTCTTTACAACAGAATGTTTAAATACATTTATCAGAGTTAAACATGGACAGTTATAAATATATGTTCTTACAAATGCGGAATACAATAGTACACAAGTGTGGTGAATAAAGGTAATAGTCTACTGAAGAATCTTATAAATCCTTGCTCCGAGCTCTTTAGATTTCTTCTAACTAAACCTGACAACTAGGCTGCCTGGAAAAATAGAGCACCCAGAGTTTAAGGGGAATAAAAAATAAACTCCGGATCAGTCATGGGACTAGTGTGAGAAACTCAAAATACAGATATTTGAAAACAAATGGTATCTCATAAGACCACGCCGCACATAAACATGGAACGAGTTTTTACCTTATGATAACCAAAATATTTGCTACGCAAAACCTGGGAATATTATTTTTAATGACATTCTTTGAAAAATGTTTTTTAAATAAACATATTAAACTAGTCGAAATTGTTATATTGGTTAAATTTGACGGCATAATAGGTTTACAACTAAGTCTGAAGGCACTTATTGGAGAATGGATTTTGATACAATGATAAGGTAAGGGACTACCTTTCGATAGTACATCTCTAGAAAAATGCACCTGAGGCACCAACCTCTACCAAACACAGAATCGACCTACCTTTACCATAGATAGTACCGAATATGACATCACCCTGGTCATTCTCGACCTATCCGTGGCCACAACATACACAACAAACCTGAAATATAGAAGGGAATCTAGAAAGGTGATGACCATATCCTAATAGGTGATGAGGCTCGAGGTAACAATTACCTTTCATATAGCAGATTCCTCTATGAATGCCAAATCCATCATATGGACTTAACTTTCTATGGTGTGAAATCACGAACTACCGTTACACGACGCACCTATTTTTGACTCAATGTTCATAACTTGTCAAAACTTCATCAAATTAGATTTTTTTTGTCTATAAAACATTTATTAATCGTTTTAAACCATTTTCAAGAGGTTTAACAATCTCATATACACCATTTCATTTATTAAAGGGAAGTGATTTCATTTATTAAAGGAAAGTGATTTCCTTTGTGATATTCGACGTGTATTAAACGTGACTTGTTAATACCATTAAACAACGATAGTAAATAACCAAACTTGATTAAAACATAAACATCCATTACAATCATATATATATATATATATATATGTATGTATCTATATATAGCTTCTCACCTTCATTTGATGACGAACTAACTAGATTTGACTATAGTTTTGCTAACTTAAAATCAAATCTTATGACACTTGCTCTTTTCCTTCCTAGGTGGCTCGGCCTTGGTCCTTGGAGGCTTGGGTGCTCACGGCCTTGCTCTAGAGGAGGTGGTGCTCTCGGCCAGGTGGTGGATTTGTAACGACCCAGAATTTTGAACAAATTAAATTGAAAATATTTAATTAATTTTAAATATTTGAACGATGATTTAATTTGAATCCCCGATATAAATTTGAAATTGGTGATTAAATTATAAAATTTAATCTATTGTAAGTTGAACGAAAATTTGAATATTCGATTTTAAGTTAAAGAAAAATATTTCAAAAGCTTTTAAAATTCGTATTGATAATACCGAAGATAATCGAACTTTCAGAATTGAATTTTAAACTGCTTTGTTCAGTTTTGAAATTAAATCGTTTGAATCGATATTTAAAAATAGCCGTCCGGGGCACAGTCTCGGAATTCGACGAAACCAGTTCCATTGGGTCCGTAATATTGAATTATTATCGGATTTCAAATTTCGTATTTATCGGAGTTGTTGCGTGATCATACGATAGGTAAACGCATTGGAATTTAAATTGAATTCAAGTTAAATTTAATATTTGTATTGGATCAACATCAGTACTTTGCCTTCCCCATCAAAACACTGTAAAGGTAAGGCAAACTGTCTCCACTCGTACGCGCAACATCATTCGTGTTCTTTGGTCCCCTCGCTCATCTTTTTTTAAAAAAAAAAACTTTCTCGTTCAAATCTATAATGGCCGAAGCCTTTCTCCTCTTCAAACGAAATAAAAGGGGAATCGAATCCTCCTAGTTCAAATAAAATCAAAATAAAACGAACCCCTCGTTTGTTCTAAATAGTCAAAAAAATCAAATACCCGCGTTCTCCCTAAATCTCTGTTCGTAAATGAAAAAGGCGGCGCGCGAGATGGCGAACGCGATCGGAGTCGCGATTGAGGGCACGGCGACAGGTGGTTCGCGAGGGATTGGGACGCGAGTGTGTGGGTTTAGGGCTTCGGTTCGAGGCCGAGGAGGGGGAGCGAAGCTCGATGTCGAGGCCAAGGAGTTGGGCGACTTTTGCTTCGCGAGGCAGCTGTCGAGTAGGGCTCGAGTTCGAGCAAGCTGGTAGAGATCGCGACGCGATGCAAGGGGAGGTGGCGGCTGGCATTAGATCGAGTAGGCGATGGCTACAACTTTGAAGCGAGGGCAAGGTGGCAGCGATTCTCATGTAGGGCTGCAGGCGATCTCGTACGTGACGTGGGGTCACGAGTGCTATGGGTGTTGCAGTAAGGTATCGACTTTGTCTTAATTTAGTTTAAACTGATTCAAATAGATTTCTATACATGTATGGAAATTTAAGTTGCAGTGAGTTCTGTTTTAAAAATTCATATATACGTAGATAAAAAGATTTTAATAGTTATATAAATTTATTAAACAGAATTGGATAATTTAGATTTTTAAAGGAAGATTAGTTTTGAATTTAAATTTTTGATTAAATAAATTTATTTAAGAGGGATTTGTTTAAAATTAAAAATACTAATAAGTTAATGAAATAATTTAATAATTAGTTAACTCAATTTGTTTAAAATAGGAAAAATATTTGTTCGTCTGTTCAAATATTAATGAATTTGTATAATTATTTATATAAGGTATAAATCAAAGAAATCGAGTCAAGGTGGATTGGATTGCAAAATAAAAGCTAAGGTGAGATTTTTCTCACTCAAATAAATTTGGATTGTAGTTATTGACTGTTTGATTTTTGTTTGGATATGATGTTAGATATAGTAGGATATATCTATATATATATAGCAATATATACATATTGGCATATGTATATATTGGATTGATTGATTTCCCGCCTCGTATAGCGGATGAGACCCTATTGCGCCGTTAGTAAGCGGATGATATTTTTTATAAAACCTATATACCGCGATATTCCACCTCGAAGTGGAATTGGTATTATGCTAACATCTTTGGATGTAGGGAAACAGGTTGGAGGGATCCAACTGGACCCCTCATATTGATTGAATTTATTTATACTGTGATATGAATCTATGAATGATTATATTGATGTTATTGATCATATTGATGTCTGGAAATTGTTTGAAAGCTAAGACTTAGTTGAATGGATGTTTGATATCATTGGATTCCAAAAATAAACGAAATTGAATTTCTGAAATTCAAGTAGAAATTTTTAAGTGAATTAATTTTAGAAATTGAATAAATTTGAAGAAAGAAGAATTTTAAAACATAAAAAGTTGATTTTATAATCTTATCGAATTTATTTCCAGAATAAAGTGAAAATGTTAAATAAATGGATTTCGTAAAATAGTGATTTTAAATTGAAGAATTTAATTTAGATTTGGATTTTTAAATAGATTGAAAGAGACAAAGAAATTTATTCTCTTTAAAAGGAATTTATTTAAAATGAAATAAGTTGGAAGTCCAATTAGAAATTAAATTTATGAATTGAAATAAGTTGGGAAATCAATGTAAAAATGATTTCAAATTGAAGAATTCTTTTAAAAATAGAATATTGAATAAATTGGAAAGAATAAGGAAATTATTTAGAAATGATAAAATTTTGAAAATCAATCTGTAATTGATGTAGTATTTGGAAATGATGTCAAAATGGGTTTATAAAAGGATAGAATTTCCAGTTTGTAAAGTTTTGAAAGAATGATCTTTGTAAATAAATGAAATTATAAGTATTTAACTTATAATATGAATTGTGGTATAAAAATTGAGTTATGAATTGAATTGGTAAATAAAGAAGATTTATAAATTGAAGTTTTTATAAATAGAAATCGAATTTATAAACGTTGTTTTATAAATTAAAAATCAATTGAATTTGATAAATTAAATATAGAAGATTATCAAAGAAGATATATTCGCGTTTTTGGATAAGGAATTTTTATTGAAATAAAATGTGTAGAGATTATTGAAAATGTGGTTAGTGAAGTATATTCACGATTTTGGACAGTGAATATATTATTAAATAAAATGGATTTATTTTTGAAGAAGTGATATTAAAAATGAAGTTGAACATTTTAAAGATGTTTTAAAATGTATTATGAATCGAAAGCATAGATTTCAACATTCATTGTTGAAATAGACGTTTTCGAGATATAAGGAAATGATGGACTATAACACTGTTGTTATAGTAAATGATTTCCGAAAGGAATTTTTTTTTTAGTATTGGGATTTATATATATATCTTTATTCCAAATCCCTATACTAGTGATTTTGAGTCGTCGTAACGATGTTTTACGTAACATTCGTTTTGACTCAAATAGATGTTATAGTAAATGATTTCCTTAAAGAATGAAATATATACTTAATATCGATTTAAGTATATTGAATATTTTCCAAGGGTTGAAAATAAATAGATTAGTAAATTACTTATTATTAAATAAGTATGGAAATGTTTTCCAAAATGAAATGAAACGTTTTGAGAATTTATCTTCTTAAAGATAAATTGAAAGTGAATATTTTAAATCGATTTGGAAAATCGTATATCAGTAGATATTTGAAAGATATAAATTCACTATGGAATTTATAAAAGAAATGGAAATTCATTTTAAAAATAAATATTGATTTATTTTGAAGTGTGGAAATTTTATATCTAGTAAAGATATTTTGGAAGATAAAATAATTTGGAATCTGATGATGTTGCGCATCCTTATTGATAGTTAAATAACCGACTATCAATATTTACTTTTAAATAGGTATTTGTTGTGAATCGGATGAATTTGAATGCCACACTTATTTTTGAATAAGCGCTCACTATTCGGGTTAGCCGGGAAAGGACCAAGGGGTCGTATAACCCATTCCGAATATGTGATACGTCGTAATGAATTGCATTTGATGACCGGTGTTGAAGACCGGATATTTTTGAAAACGGAAGGATTACCGTCGAGTTACTCTACATCGACTGATCTTCGATTTAGAGGTTTTATCACCCTTAGTGACGGGAAGTCCGGATGTGATTGAAAATTATTCGAAATTGCAAGGGCTTCGTGAGAAGTGCCTTCGGTTCTGTTCGATCTCGGAACAGACTTGTATGGATTGTGTGTCTGACGTTACAAATTGAGATATAAAGCTGATTCCTTTCAAATACATATCTGTTGGTGGCGGAGAATTTATTCTCTTAGCTTAACACCCTTCTCTGAGACGTACGAGCTCAGAGGTTATGTAGTTGAAATTTATCAGCAATATACTCCCAATTTGGTAACGTGGCATACTGAGTGTTGCTGAAATGATCAGTGTTTGATCATTTGTGATATGATCATTTGTTTGATCATTTATCTTTGTGATCATAGGTTGATCATTTGTTGACCCGAAGCATGGCTTTGGTGACAAAGCGTAGCTTTGTGGACGAGACTTCGTCGAGCCTCACACCCCGGAAATGGTCAAAACAGGAAGGATGCGGCAAGGTTCTAGGGAGTAGCGCCCCTTAGTGTATGTCATTCCTTCTGGATAAAGGTGGTATCATTGTATGGAGCCCAGATACTTAACCTCTGTGGTTGCTGCAAATTTATTACTTTGTGGTTGTTGCGAATCGAGGATCCTCGGGAAGATCGGTGACGATCGGGGGATGGCATACGCGTGTCGGTAGTTACCTATTTTTGCAGAGGTAACCCGGCCTTGTGTTGGCAGAGATCTAACCGTAATGTTAGGTTATTTCTCGGGACGTCATTCCAGAGGCGTTCTATTCGTGGAATAGGAAGTTCCTTAGCCTGACCATTTGTTGGAAATCCAAAGAAACAATACGTGACTTGTACGGTTTTAGTTATAGAACCTGCCATTTAATATGGTAGCTATAGTAAGCATACTATAATGGTACCTATGCTGGCTAAGATTTATATTCTACTTCCGAAATGTTTTCTACACTATGCACTAATAATAATATCAAAAAGAATTTGATTTTGCGTAGTAAGCATCTTTGACTATCATAAGGAGAAATCTTCTCCAATTCCGCGTTTGCATTGTGTGTGTGGCAGGAGGCCTTATGGTAGTTTCATTTTCAAAAGCATTGCGAAATTGACTTTAAATATTATCCCGTTTTTGTTTTAAAGAATAACTGTTTTACGATCTCACACCAGTCACCATGACTGACTCGGAGTTTATTGTTTCCCTTCTAAACTCTGGGTGCCCACCAATTTCCACATGGGCAGTCTAGAGTTATGTTATCAGGATATTCTGGATATTCTGGAGCTTTGGAAGCAAGCTGGATGGCGAGACGTAGTATTTGTATCTGTTATATTTATTCCGCTATGTATTCTGTATGAGGACAAGTTTATATAACTGTCCATTGATGTGATGTGTTGTATTGAGTTATATTTTGACTCTGTTGATGTATGTATAAACTGATAAAATTCTTTGTTTAAAAGATTATTGATTACCTATTATATATTGTTCCGCTGCGAATGTGAGATTCTGATATTGTTTTCTATTTCTGTTGTTGTTCTGTTGTTCTTTTCTTCTTCTTCTTTTATTTTCTTTTTCTTCTACCTTTTTCTTCTTTCTTAAACCCTAAGAATTCGGTTTTCCGGCATTCGGTTGCTCGGCAGTTGATACAGTGGACGTATCAATGTCGATTTTCGAAAGTCGAAGAATCGGGCTCTTACAACGTGGTATCAGAGCATATGGTTAAGCGACAACCCTGCTCTGTTGGGTGTTACTCATTAGAGATAGAGTCAGTAGTACTCTAGAATGAGTTGAGTGTAATAATAGATACGAGCGCGTATTTGTTAGTGAATATAAAATTTCTTTGTATTGTGATGATTGGTTTATTGAGTGGCATATGAACCTTCGTCGGCACAGTCTGCAAAACTGGATCGAAGGGGTTTCTAAACACTTGAATAGAACAATTCGGCATAGTATTGTTTTCGAATAGGGTGAATGAGATAATTTTGCCCAAAGCTATTTTGTATAGAAAAGAAACGGTTTTCTATGAATTATCATAGTATATGGATGCTTGGTTGTTAGGAAAGTGATAACATTGAATTATTATCATTATTATATGAAATTGAATAAGAAATTGAAATCGTAACTCCAAAGTTAAGGAAATAAATTCACATACAAATGAAATTTAAGAATGTAAATTATAAATGTGATTTGTAATTTGAAACGGAATTCCAGAGAAGTTTTTGGAAATGTTTTGAAAAGAATTTGAAATTTTTGGAGATTTGGAAAGTTTAAATCCTTTTTGATTTGAAAATGGATTTCAAAGGTTTAGAAAAGTATTCTGAAGGGATAAAAGCTCTAAACTCTTTAGGTCGCTGGAAAATAATCCTGATGACGATGGCCACATCATTAGAATTCATTTTCGGGTTTCCAAAAGAGGAATTGCTGCCAAATTGTTTTAAATGAAAGTTGTTTGAAAATTTGGGTTTTGTTTTGAAATTCAAAGGGTAATTTGAATTGTTTTCAAAAATGGTTTTGAAAAAGTTGAAAAGACTCTGGAATACTATATAAAAATATTTATGGAATATTAATGAGTTAATAACTTATACAAATTGAATTTTGATGCAATAAATTTAACTTAAAGAATGGAGTTAAATTAAAGTAAGTATAAGTGAATAAATCTGAATAAAGTGGATTTGAAGAAATGTCAAAGGAGACGAAGTGAAATGATTACTTAAAGAAAATTTATTAAGTTGGAAATAAATTTGGAGTAGTAACAAACGAATTGGAATGGAGTATTGAATTATGAAAATAAAATTTGTAAGTAAAACTAATTAAAATGAATTGAATTGAATAATTATAAATGAAAGATGAATAAGAAAAAAAATTCAATAATGGAATGTGATTTGATTTGAATCACGTTGAATAGAAAATTCCTAACTTGGGAAATAAAATGGATTGAATCCGAATAAACTACTTTGATAATTAATTAATTCATGAAATGGAAGTTGAATTAGATAAATTGAAACTTGAATTGCGAACAAAATAAAAGAATGGTTTGAAATTGCAAGTAAATTCAAGTAAGTGGGAATAAATTCGAATGAATGAAATTTACAATTGCAAGTAAATGAAATTAAAGCTGAATGTTAAACTTTGTTTTAAATTTGTTAGTAAACGAAATTCGAGATGAATGGAATAGGGAAATTGAAATTTGAAATGAATAAGTGAATGTACTAATTGAATTAAATTAGTGAATGGAATAGATTTGAAATGGTTTGAATGTTATAACTAGATATTATGGCTAGTAGGATATACAAGTATATTAAAGGAAATAGAAATTGGAATTTTGATTGTGAAGATAAATTTGAATTGCTCGAAAAAGGTAAGTGTTTAAATTTCTATATGAAATTTGCTGATTTCTTCTCTAGCCGCTTGGCCTTTTCTTTTCTTTTTGAAATTTGAGAGTCCGTAGGGACGTTTTGTAGTCGTGCCGTGTTAGCCGCGCAGAGGAGACGCTGGCGAATTTTTTTGAAAATTTCGAGTGTTAGAAAATTTTTGAGAAAAATTTGAAAGTTTAAAATTTAAATTTGAATTTTGAAGTAAACAATGTTGTTTGAAACTTATAATTGAGATTGGAGAGTTAGTTGAATTGATAACGAATCTTTAGTAGAAAGATTTGTTTTGAAAATTTGATAAAACTATTAGATTGTGAAAAATAGTAGACGAGTTAAGGACCATTTTTCCTAACTTGTAATTTCGGGACGAAATTCTTTTAAGGAGGGAAGTTTGTAACGACCCAGAATTTTGAACAAATTAAATTGAAAATATTTAATTAATTTTAAATATTTGAACGATGATTTAATTTGAATCCCCGATATAAATTTGAAATTGGTGATTAAATTATAAAATTTAATCTATTGTAAGTTGAACAAAAATTTGAATATTCGATTTTAAGCTAAAGAAAAATATTTCAAAAGCTTTTAAAATTCGTATTGATAATACCGAAGATAATCGAACTTTCAGAATTGAATTTTAAACTGCTTTGTTCAGTTTTGAAATTAAATCGTTTGAATCGATATTTAAAAATAGCCATCCGGGGCACAGTCTCGGAATTCGACGAAACCAGTTCCATTGGGTCCGTAATATTGAATTATTATCGGATTTCAAATTTCGTATTTATCGGAGTTGTTGCGTGATCATACGATAGGTAAACGCATTGGAATTTAAATTGAATTCAAGTTAAATTTAATATTTGTATTGGATCAACATCAGTACTTTGCCTTCCCCATCAAAACGCTGTAAAGGTAAGGCAAACTGTCTCCACTCGTACGCGCAACATCATTCGTGTTCTTTGGTCCCCTCGCTCTTCTTTTTAAAAAAAAAAATAAACTTTCTCGTTCAAATCTATAATGGCCGAAGCCTTTCTCCTCTTCAAACGAAATAAAAGGGGAATCGAATCCTCCCAGTTCAAATAAAATCAAAAGAAAACGAACCCCTCGTTCGTTCTAAATAGTCAAAAAAATCAAATACCCGCGTTCTCCCTAAATCTCTGTTCGTAAATGAAAAAGGCGGCGCGCGAGATGGCGAACGCGATCGGAGTCGCGATTGAGGGCACGGCGGCAGGTGGTTCGCGAGGGATTGGGACGCGAGTGTGTGGGTTTAGGGCTTCGGTTCGAGGCCGAGGAGGGGGAGCGAAGCTCGATGTCGAGGCCAAGGAGTTGGGCGACTTTTGCTTCGCGAGGCAGCTGTCGACTAGGGCTCGAGTTCGAGCAAGCTGGTAGAGATCGCGACGCGATGCAAGGGGAGGTGGCGGCTGGCATTAGATCGAGTAGGCGATGGCTACAACTTTGAAGCGAGGGCAAGGTGGCAGCGATTCTCATGTAGGGCTGCAGGCGATCTCGTACGTGACGTGGGGTCACGAGTGCTATGGGTGTTGCAGTAAGGTATCGACTTTGTCTTAATTTAGTTTAAACTGATTCAAATAGATTTCTATACATGTATGGAAATTTAAGTTGCAGTGAGTTCTGTTTTAAAAATTCCTATATACGTAGATAAAAAGATTTTAATAGTTAGATAAATTTATTAAACAGAATTGGATAATTTAGTTTTTTAAAGGAAGATTAGTTTTGAATTTAAATTTTTGATTAAATAAATTTATTTAAGAGGGATTTGTTTAAAATTAAAAATACTAATAAGTTAATGAAATAATTTAATAATTAGTTAACTCAATCTGTTTAAAATAGGAAAAATATTTGTTCGTCTGTTCAAATATTAATGAATTTGTATAATTATTTATATAAGGTATAAATCAAAGAAATCGAGTCAAGGTGGATTGGATTGCAAAATAAAAGCTAAGGTGAGATTTTTCTCACTCAAATAAATTTGGATTGTAGTTATTGACTGTTTGATTTTTGTTTGGATATGATGTTAGATATAGTAGGATATATCTATATATATATAGCAATATATACATATTGGCATATGTATATATTGGATTGATTGATTTCCCGCCTCGTATAGCGGATGAGACCCTATTGCGCCGTTAGTAAGCGGATGATATTTTTTATAAAACCTATATACCACGATATTCCACCTCGAAGTGGAATTGGTATTGTGCTAACATCTTTGGATGCAGGGAAACAGGTTGGAGGGATCCAACTGGACCCCTCATATTGATTGAATTTATTTATACTGTGATATGAATCTATGAATGATTATATTGATGTTATTGATCATATTGATGTCTGGAAATTGTTTGAAAGCTAAGACTTAGTTGAATGGATGTTTGATATCATTGGATTCCAAAAATAAACGAAATTGAATTTCTGAAATTCAAGTAGAAATTTTTAAGTGAATTAATTTTAGAAATTGAATAAATTTGAAGAAAGAAGAATTTTAAAACATAAAAAGTTGATTTTATAATCTTATCGAATTTATTTCCAAAATAAAGTGAAAATGTTAAATAAATGGATTTCGTAAAATAGTGATTTTAAATTGAAGAATTTAATTTAGATTTGGATTTTTAAATAGATTGAAAGAGACAAAGAAATTTATTCTCTTTAAAAGGAATTTATTTAAAATGAAATAAGTTGGAAGTCCAATTAGAAATTAAATTTATGAATTGAAATAACTTGGGAAATCAATGTAAAAATGATTTCAAATTGAAGAATTCTTTTAAAAATAGAATATTGAATAAATTGGAAAGAATAAGGAAATTATTTAGCAATGATAAAATTTTGAAAATCAATCTGTAATTGATGTAGTATTTGGAAATGATGTCAAAATGGGTTTATAAAAGGATAGAATTACCAGTTTGTATAGTTTTAAAAGAATGATCTTTGTAAATAAATGAAATTATAAGTATTTAACTTATAATATGAATTGTGGTATAAAAATTGAGTTATGAATTGAATTGGTAAATAAAGAAGATTTATAAATTGAAGTTTTTATAAATAGAAATCGAATTTATAAACGTTGTTTTATAAATTAAAAATCAATTGAATTTGATAAATTAAATATAGAAGATTATCAAAGAAGATATATTCGCGTTTTTGGATAGCGAATTTTTATTGAAATAAAATGTGTAGAGATTATTGAAAATGTGGTTAGTGAAGTATATTCACGATTTTGGACAATGAATATATTATTAAATAAAATGGATTTATTTTTGAATAAGTGATATTAAAAATGAAGTTAAACATTTTAAAGATGTTTTAAAATGTATTATGAATCGAAAGCATAGATTTCAACATTCATTGTTGAAATAGACGTTTTCGAGATATAAGGAAATGATGGACTATAACACTGTTGTTATAGTAAATGATTTCCGATAGGAAATGTTTTTTTAGTATTGGGATTTATATATCTATCTTAATTATGAATCCATATACTAGTGATTTTGAGTCGTCGTAACGATGTTTTACGTAACATTCGTTTTGACTCAAATAGATGTTATAGTAAATGATTTCCTTAAAGAATGAAATATATACTTAATATTGATTTAAGTATATTGAATATTTTCCAAGTGTTGAAAATAAATAGATTAGTGAATTACTTATTATTAAATAAGTATGGAAATGTTTTCCAAAATGAAATGAAACGTTTTGAGAATTTATCTTCTTAAAGATAAATTGAAAGTGAATATTTTAAATCGATTTGGAAAATCGTATATCAGTAGTTATTTGAAAGATATAAATTCACTATGGAATTTATAAAAGAAATGGAAATTCATTTTAAAAATAAATATTGATTTATTTTAAAGTGTGGAAATTTTATATCTAGTAAAGATATTTTGGAAGATAAAATAATTTGGAAAATTATTTGGAATCTGATGATGTTGCGCATCCTTATTGATAGTTAAATAACCGACTATCAATATTTACATTTAAATAGGTATTTGTTGTGAATTGGATGAATTTGAATGCCACACTTATTTTTGAATAATCGCTCACTATTCGGGTTAGCCGGGAAAGGACCATGGGGTCGTATAATCCATTCCGAATATGTGATACGTCGTAATGAATTGCATTTGATGACCGGTGTTGAAGACCGGATATTTTTGAAAACGGAAGGATTACCGTCGAGTTACTCTACATCGACTGATCTTCGATTTAGAGGTTTTATCACCCTTAGTGACGGGAAGTCCATACGTGATTGAAAATTATCCGAAATTGCAAGGGCTTCGTGAGAAGTGCCTTCGGTTCTATTCGATCCCGGAACAGACTTGTATGGATTGTGTGTCTGACGTTACAAATTGAGATATAAAGCTGATTCCTTTCAAATACATATCTGTTGGTGGCGGAGAATTTATTCTCTTAGCTTAACACCCTTCTCTGAGACGTACGAGCTCAGAGGTTATGTAGTTGAAATTTATCAGCAATATACTCCCAATTTGGTAACGTGGCATACTGAGTGTTGCTGAAATGACCAGTGTTTGATCATTTGTGATATGATCATTTGTTTGATCATTTATCTTTGTGATCATAGGTTGATCATTTGTTGACCCGAAGCATGGCTTTGGTGACAAAGCGTAGCTTTGTGGACGAGACTTCGTCGAGCCTCACACCCCGGAAATGGTCAAAACAGGAAGGATGCGGCAAGGTTCTAGGGAGTAGCGCCCCTTAGTGTATGTCATTCCTTCTGGATAAAGGTGGTATCATTGTATGGAGCCCAGATACTTAACCTCTGTGGTTGCTGCAAATTTATTACTTTGTGGTTGTTGCGAATCGAGGATCCTCGGGAAGATCGGTGACGATCGGGGGATGGCATACGCGTGTCGGTAGTTACCTATTTTTGCAGAGGTAACCCGGCCTTGTGTTGGCAGAGATCTAACCGTAATGTTAGGTTATTTCTCGGGACGTCATTCCAGAGGCGTTCTATTCGTGGAATAGGAAGTTCCTTAGCCTGACCATTTGTTGGAAATCCAAAGAAACAATACGTGACTTGTACGGTTTTAGTTATAGAACCTGCCATTTAATATGGTAGCTATAGTAAGCATACTATAATGGTACCTATGCTGGCTAAGATTTATATTCTACTTCCGAAATGTTTTCTACACTATGCACTAATAATAATATCAAAAAGAATTTGATTTTGCGTAGTAAGCATCTTTGACTATCATAAGGAGAAATCTTCTCCAATTCCGCGTTTGCATTGTGTGTGTGGCAGGAGGCCTTATGGTAGTTTCATTTTCAAAAGCATTGTGAAATTGACTTTAAAAATTATCCCGTTTTTGTTTTAAAGAATAACTGTTTTACGATCTCACACCAGTCACCATGACTGACTCGGAGTTTATTGTTTCCCTTCTAAACTCTGGGTGCCCACCAATTTCCACACGAGCAGTCTAGAGTTATGTTATCGGGATATTCTGGATATTCTGGATATTCTGGAGCTTTGGAAGCAAGCTGGATGGCGAGACGTAGTATTTGTATCTGATATATTTATTCCGCTGTGTATTCTATATGAGGACAAGTTTATATAACTGTCCATTGATGTGATGTGTTGTATTGAGTTGTATTTTGACTCTGTTGATGTATGTATAAACTGATAAAATTCTTTGTTTAAAAGATTACTGATTACCTATTATATATTGTTCCGCTGCGAATGTGAGATTCTGATATTGTTTTCTACTTCTGTTGTTGTTCTGTTGTTCTGTTGTTCTGTTGTTCTTTTCTTCTTCTTCTTTTATTTTCTTTTTCTTCCACCTTTTTCTTCTTTCTTAAACCCTAAGAATTTGGTTTTCCGGCATTCGTTGCTCGGCAGTTGATACAGTGGACGTATCAATGTCGATTTTCGAAAGTCGAAGAATCGGGCTCTTACATCGTGGGTTTATATGAGGAAGAGGAGTGTTTTGAAGTGTTATTAAGGTCGATATACTAATATGTACACTAATATATTTTAATTTCTTTTTATAATTATTTTCTCCATAATTTTCTTTATATATGAAGCCATTATAATAGCTTGAAGAAGGAGGAAGAAGATGAAGAATAAGTGTTAGGAATTTATGAAGAAAGGGGTTGGTATTTATAGGAAAAATTTGGAAACAAATATCTAAATGCAAAATTACCCATTTTCCCCTTGTCCACAGCCCCTCTATCTCCTCCAAATGCATGGCAAGCTCCCCTCCTTGTGCCTCCATGTGAGGTGATGGTGTAAGGTGAGTTGATGGATGCTTTTGGGTTGCTTAACTATTAAGTTTACAGGAAAATATCTTGATATTTTGTAATATATGTATATTTAAAGGTATATGTATGTATATATATGTTCATGTGCATGCTAGCGTGTGCATGTGTATGTTATATATGTGCACATGACATATAAATAAGGTTAAAATGACTTTTGAACAATTTTCGTTTGTTAAACAATGGAAAATCGGAAAACCGATTCCCGGTCATATTTTCACTTATAGGTAAATTTACATATAAATTTACACAAAATTTGAAAACTCATTTCTTATCATTATTAATTAATTAAAATGATCATATTTGATTTATAAAACCATATAAATAAATATTAAACAATTATTTACAAAAACTACTATTATACCGATAAGGCTGCGAATTTTCTTATATTTTTCGAATCAAGTATATATCTTTATAAAACAATTATAAATGATTTACTATCACTATATAAATAATTAAAATGAATTATGATCATTTAAAAACAATTATTTGAATAGTTATAATAATTATTAAATCAATATTTAAATATAAGGGCATCACTGATGATGTCATAAATACTTTTATTTTTTCCAAAAGTAAAATAAATAATTTTATTTCATATTCTTGTTTAAAAAGAAAAATAAGTATATGTATTCAGCTCCATGCACGATCTTTTATGATTATAGAGCTGTTTATCGATAAACGGTTTTCGACCACTTTATCGATATTTTTTCCAAAGTATATAATTTTGTAAATACTTATTCAAAATAAGATTACCATCATATTTATTATTTAAGAAAACATAATCTATGTTGAAATGCTTATATTTGAATATTTTAAAAATAAATATAATTTATCAAAGTGATAAATTTGCGGGTCGTTACATTTCGTAAGCTTGGTTAATTTTAAAAACTTAGTTAACTTAGTTAATTTTTATAAACATAGTTAACTTATTATTATTATTATTATTATTATTTATAAAAATTTGTTAAATTAGTTAAATTATTATTGTTATTATTTACAAAATTTTGTTAACATAAACTTAATTAATTTTATAAAACTCGTTTAATTTTTATAAAACGTAGTTAATTTTTATTAACTTGGTTAACTTAGTTAATTTATAATAATAATAATTATTATTATTATTATTTATAAAACTCAGTTAACTTAGTTTTATTATTATTGCTAGTTTGTAGCCCGTGCCGATGGCACAGATTCAGTTTTTACTTGATATATTGAATATGTACAATTTGATCAGTGTTAAAGTTAACCATCGTTCCCGAATCTAAAATCACACTTTCAAAAGCGTTCTACATTTTTTACATTTATTTTTATGTACATACCTTCCACCTAAAGGTTATGTTAAAGTTTGAAGGAAGAGAGCTTAAAAGTTGGAAACAGCTAGGCCTATCAATGGATGCTTTCGAATGCGGATAGTGTCATATTCGTATCCGCATCCGAAATCATTTTCGGATATCGGATATCTGCATCCGCGAATACAGACGGATATCGGATAATTATCCTATCCGCTAACGACTGATAAATCAAGAATTATAAAAAGAAAATTTTAGTTTAATATAAATATTTTTCAATCCCGTTGATTATAAATGTGTTAAAAATTAACAAATATGATGATAATAAATAGTTTCGAGCAGTTAAAAAACATTAAATGCATATAATATAAACTGCTAACTTAATAAAATAATAAACAAATATCTTTCACTGCACTAATATACACATAATTTGAACTATAATTTTGACAAAAAACGGACGGATAATTTTCGGATGCGGATGTCTTCGTATCCGCATCCGCATCCATTTTTCCGGATATCGGATATTTATCTGCTTTTCGGATGCGGATGCAGACGGATTTTGAATTTTTCGGGTATCCATTGACAGCCCTAAAAATAGCAGTTGCAACTTCGGAAATAAGTAAGGTAACTCATGGGAGAAGTTAACTATGCATTAATAATCATTGATTGTTAATATTAACTATCAAATAACAAATATTAAATATGAGTTATAATTTATTAACAAAGAATTATTAACTACTTATTGTTATAGAAGAAAATATATACTAATAATATGAGAAGAAAATATCCAGTTATTTACTTCATATCCTATCTCTAACCACAGTATAGTAAAATTAATGTACGAAGTTTCATGATAAACTCTAATGCAATTTGTTTGGAACTCACCCTTATCCAACGAAAAATTCCAGGCTTATTTATTACGTATGAACTATATGAAAACTAAGAAGATTACATCTTTACATTTTTCAATACCCTTTGAATTTTCATTACCCAATTTAGGCAATGACATTTTTCTCCACGTAAGTTAGAACACACTACAACTAAGTGCACAGTTAGTTTAAATTTAATATATATTAAAGAAAAGAAACGTAATTTGGTATTTCTATTGATCATAAATTACCAATCCAAAAGAGCGTGCTTAATGTGTAAGGGAAACTGTATCACTTTTGGTTTTGGATTCACAATCAGCTTTGTGTAATTGGAATTTGAATTGTCCACGTTGCTAAATTAAAATACCATTCAAAGCAATTCATAGTTATTACCACATTCAGTATTAAAATCAGTTTTCAATTCAATACGACCTAACATGTAAAAAACATTTAAAGCATTCAAATTTAAAACTGAATCCTTATATAACAAAAAAAGAGCTGAAAAGTCATGTTTTCAAGTAATGTTGGGATGCGTTAAGAGTTTTTATGCTAAAAAGCGTTGTGTACTTAGCTTATAACCTCGCTTAAAATTTTGCAATTATCAGACTATGCAGCTTCACCGTGGGTAATAAAACTCACTTCAAATATTCATACTAAAAATAATAAATTAATAAACAATCCAAGTGAAAAAGGTAGGAAAGTAAATATACGGTACATTTATATTCTGATCGTTGCTTTATGTCAGACAATTTACTTTATACTAAACCAGTTGGTGTAAGAGAGAAGTAGAGATTCAGAAGAGGGTCGGGCGAAGATAAAATTACCGCAGGTGGAAACAAAGATAAGGATGATTAAATAAGCGATGATAATCAATTAGGGTTTATCAATTTAGCTAAAACATATGGATTACAGTTAGTAATGGAGTAGCGGTAATAATAGAGTAAGTAGGATGATGGCGCTGGTGTTGAATAGCCATGGCTATAGATTAGGTCTAGGGATCAAAGTGGAATAAACTGGGACTAAGTAGACACAAGGGAATTTGGATAAAGATGCAAGGGTATTATTGGTAATCCAAAAAGACACGGATGAAATTAGTTCATGGAATTCTCATTATTAGTAGTAAAGATTAGTATTAGTATTATTATAAACTTAGTTAACGTAGTTATTTTTTATAAACTTAGTATATTTATTATTATTATTATTATTATTTATAAAACTTTGTTAAATTAGTTTTATTATTATTATTTATAAACTTTAACTAACTTAAACTTGGTTAATTTTATAAAACTTATTGAATTTTTACAAAATATAGTTAATTTTTTATTAATTTGGTTAACTTAGTAAATTTATTATTATTATTATTATTATTTATAATACTCAGTTAACTTAGCTATATTATTATTATTAGTATTATTATTATTGCTATTATTATAATAAACTTTGTTATATGATAATTGGATTGGAACTCAAAAACAACGTAAACAACTTTAAGTGGAATGCTTAATTATTTAATCAGCAAATAAGCAAAATAAAAAAAAAATAGATGATAAAAGAGTAACCTCATAAAGTAGATGTACACATTCATCCTCTCGTGGTAGTTCAGAGAGCAGTTTTAATAGTTTCTTAGACCTGTGCAATTTTGTATACAAATGGAATATTTGAATGCTTGTATAATTCGCTAACTGGATTTTAGTATTCAATATCAAATGGGAAATACTCCATCTGAACATCTCTTGCATATAAAAGAGTCCTTGAAAATTACTACTAACAAAAGAGATTTCAATAGCATGATAAGTACCTCTATCACGATGGAGAGAATGGAAGTAATACACTCTACTGCCATTGTATCCTGTAAATATTTTGACAATTTATGTAATGACCCAGAATTTCTGTCATTCGAAATTTGGATATTTAATTGATTTTAAATATTCACAAGTTAATTTTATAAGTTGAATAACTTATATTTTGAATATAGTGATTTAATTGGATAACTAAATTGTTAATTTAATATTTGAAATGTAGAAATAATTTGATTCTGAATTTAATGTGAATGGAAAATGATTTAAAATGTTGAATTAAATTCTATATGAATTAGAATAGAGTTATAGAACTTCTAAAATTGATTTAAAAGTAAATTTATTGAAATTGAATATTTTAATATTTAATTAATGTGTAAAAATAGTCATTTTTCATACGGTGTCGGATTTCGACGAAAATAGTTTCATCAGATCCGTAATGTTATATTATTGTAGGATTTTAAATTTCATGTCGATCAGACTTACGGTTTAGTCGTGGCAAGCTAAAATGCGTAGAAATTTGTTTAAGTAAAATTTTAATTTAAATAAGTCGATTCAAAAACCTATCTTTCAAATATGATGGAATTGGCTCTCGATATATATTTCATTGTGTTCGGAATAGGGTAAAACATTATAAACGCCAGGCGGCACGCTTTGATTGGAGTTCGAAAAAATTTCGGGTGAATAGTGTCGTAAAATTTTGTATAAAAGGACCTCAATATCACTAATTTTCGCCAAAACCCTAATTTCCTAGGTCATAGCCGCCACCATGAAATGCACGACCGACATCATTTGAATCTTCCACCTCGATTATCTCCAAATCTATGCACTTATATGAGAAACTTCCTGAATGAAAAATGAAGAGGACGACGAGATCTACAAGTTCGACGGCTATGATCGACTATTGTGGCCGCATTTGATCATAATTGGCTCGAGAAGGCTTCACGTTTGGATGCGATTTCTGGTCGATGGGGGTGGCCGAGCTTCAAGGGGTCGTGGTCGGTGGTGTGTCGCGCGCCGAGCTTTCGTTTGGCATCGCTCAATCGTTTTCCGGTCAACAATAAGAGGCGCGCCAATCAAAGTTTGATGGCGTTCATTGGGTTCAGTTGCATGCTAGATACTGGAGCACGAACAAGAAAAAAGAAATATATGGCCATGATCTCATCTTTTGAATGAACGGCCGTGATTAATGCAAGGTTTAAAATAAAATAGAAAATGTAAATTAATTTATATTCAAAATCGTATAATCTTTAAAATGTTATAACTTCTTCATACGAGGTCCATTTTTGACGAAACAAGTTGCGTTGGGTCCGTTTTGACGAGCAATACATTTTAGACCTGGATTGAAGTTGATTGGAGCTAGTGAAAATTTTGGGTAAAATTAAACGCCTGTTTAATTTTATTCGGAATAAAACACTGCAATTGCTATTGGAATCAAAGTGAGTACAACTCACTCTTTCTGACTCGCTTATATTTTCATATAAGTGAGGATAAATTTATTTTGTGCTAATTCATGATTGTTTGGATGATATATGATATTATATATATATATATATATTGATTGGTATTTGGATTTATTCCTGCCTATTGGAGCAGATGAGACCCTATACGTTCCCGTGTATGAGCGGATGACCTTTTGTACGCGCGTCTACCTCGAAGCGGACATTGTATATATTTTCTAATATGTATATTTGTTGCAGGTGACAGGTTGGAGGAATCCAGCTGGATTCCTCACCAGTGTTGATTTTATTTACAAATATTGATATATATGCTGTTATCATGTGATATATGATGTTTTGGATGCCGTGATTGATGTATTTAGTGCTGTTGCAGCATTGGGCCTATTTTTGGTAATTTAAAATTATTAAATTGATGATTTCAATTTAATAAGGATTTCAAAGTGATTTTGAAAATATATATTTTTAAATTGTTAAAGGAATGAATTTATTTTAAATAAATAAGAAGTTATAATTTTTATGTTATAAAAATTATTATTTTTGTGAAATATAATCAAAATGTGATTTTTGAAATATGAAGTTGATCATTTTGTAAATTTAGTTAAATTGGGATTTTTGACTTATTATAAATGGTTTATTTATAGATAAGATTTATAAAATTGATATTTTATAAATAAAAATAACGGAATTATAAAGGAGTTTTATAAGTGTTAAAATGAAGTTATAAATGGACTTTATAAGTAAATAAACTTATAATTAGATTTTGGCATATAAATGAGATATAAATGGAATTTGTTAATAAAGTAATTTTATAAATAAAAGTTTTTATAGAATAGAAATTTGAATTTATAAACATTGTTTTATAAATCCGAAATCAATTGAATTTGATAAGTTAAATATGAAAGTTTATTAAAGTATTTTATTCACGATTTTGGATAGTGGATGATCCTTTTAAATTAAATGTGTAGAAGTATTGAATTGGTTAGAGAATTATATTCATGATTTTGGACGGTGAATAATCTTTTAAATTAAATAAATGTTTTGGAAAGTGATACTTTTAAATGGAGTTAAATGGTTTGAAGATGTTTTAAAATGTGTTAAGTATCGAATACATAGATTTCAACGTTCATTGTTAGAATAGACGTTTTCAAGATGTAAGGAAATAATGGACTATAACATTGTTGTTATAGTAAATGATTTTCGAAAGGAGATGTTTTGTATAGTATATGGGATTTATATATCTATCTAATTACCGAATTCCTATATCTATCTAATTACCAAAATTTGGAATAAATATTTAAACTTGAATAATTGAATTGGGAAAATTTTATTTGTATATTGTTCAACTGCATTCTAATACAACTTACCTAAATCATTCAGAAGTTGAATATGTAATTAGATAATATATAATATAAATTGAATTTATAAATAAAATTTGAGTGGTTATAATAAATGTTATACACTTAAATTTTAATTATAAAATGTTAATAGAGATAAATAGAATAATAAGATAATTGAAAAATAAATTATGATTTGAAGGTTAATTAATAAATTGAAATTAGATCAACTTATGGAAATACCTTGAATTTAAAATCAATTAATGAATATAAATTAATTTAAATTGAAATTTATATGGTTTAAATTAATTTATATGGTTTAAATATATGTAATAAGATATATTAAGTGAATAAACTTAATAATAATTTGGAATAAAGAAGAATTAAATTTGTTGAATAAAATATGAGTATAATAAATGATAATACAAATTGATGATTTAGAAATTGTTAATTGAAGATGACTAGATAATAAGATAATGAATTTAGAAATAGATAGATTGATTTAACTTAAGTGAACTCGAAGGGATTTAACCAAATTGTTAAATATTAATTTAAATTGAAATTTATATGGTTTAAATAAATTGTTTTACTTGTATTCCAATCTATTTTCTTTCTGCTTGTGTCTATTCTCCTACCTCTTTCCTTTTCGGGGACGAAAAGTTTTGAGTGGGGGAGAGTGTAACGACCCGTAAATTTTAACTGTTTTAATAACGTAATTAGTTGAAATTTTGTGAAATTTTAAACGATAAAATTTTGAAATATAAATTTGATATTTGGAATGCGTTTAGTTAAACATAGCAACTGATAAATTTTCGTTCGAAAATATGAAAGTTTATTTCGCGCGTAAATTTACTTCAATTTAATCAGTTAAAAAACGATGAAAATAAAATATTTCCGAAACCTAAATATTTTTACATAGAAAAATTCTAAACCATCTTCTGAGCAAGATGTCAGTTTATCGTTTTTCCAAATTCGGACATCTTTGGCTCCGTCGATCTTATTTTTCAGCGTTTTTCTTGCATTTTCCACTAGAAAAAAATTCGAATTTTATAATTCAATCATACCACTGATATCTGTATACTGTTTTGATCGTCTCGTCATACTGATCTCACAGTATATTCATTCGCGTGTTTCAGAGTTCGGGACACGATGAAATTGGTGAACCGACTTATCGTATCGGTACCCGTTTTAAAAACCTTTTGAATTCTTGTCCTTCCATCTACCTAACTGTTGAAATCAATAGCCATTAACCTCTTAATATTCCCGAATTTAATATTTGACGGTCTCACTTCCTATGGTTACTTCACAGGCCGAGTGATTCTCTGCCTTTCATTTGATTTCGTTTTGAAACAAATAATATTGCATTTAGCTTTAAACATTTATACTATTCATCCACTCATTCATCTCGGCTCTTCTCCTGTTCCATTCACTCATGGCCGAAGCTCTCGACCTCTCACCATAGCTTCCACACCATCTCACCAACCTTGCCGCCATCCACACCTCCCAGCCTCCGAACGCTGATACAACCGACCCCATAATCTCCAGCTGCCTCTCCGACCCGACCCACTTCGTCTCCGCCCAGATCCGCGCCTCCGTCCAGATCTCCTCCATCCCGGTCTAGTGAACCGCCACTGACCTCCTCTCTTTTTTTCCTTCACTATGCATCAGCCGACCAACCTCAGCTTTGCCACCTTGGCACACGACAGCCGAGCTCGAACCCTCCGGCCTTTCCCCTCCCCTGACCGCATGCACACAAGCCTCCATGACCCATACTTCTCAGCCGCAACCATTCTCCTTTCTTTCTTTCTCACGTTCACATTCCCCCTCTTTCCCCCCTCCATCACCGTTCGACCACAACTGCTCACAACCCAAAACGCCTCGTGCTCCGCCTTGTCGATGGCCACCGCCGTGCCTTTGCTTCCAGTCCCCTTCTTCTTCTTCATTAGGTAAGTTTACCTATATATGCATTTTCTCTGCCAGGCCTTATTGCTGTTTCTTTTGAATATAAGACTAAAATAGGTTGTGTAATATATGTATATGATCTAATATGCTGCCAGGGTGGTTATATATATAAAAGTAGTATATTCTTGCAGTTAGATGTGCTGTGCTATTTTATTTGTAGGTATTGATAAGGTTACATATTGTATTTTATATTGAAGTATTATGTAGGTTACAAAGTTATATTATGTGCTCTTCCTTTAACTCTTCTCGAAAAAAAACGTATATATAAAATGTAAATAATGTATATAAGTTTATATTACATATTTTATTTGATTTTTCATAAAATAGGCATGTGCAGTTCGTATATATATATGTTACATACGAAACATACGATCTGAGTTTCTTTATTTGCGTGAGAGTTATAGTAGTAAATAAGCTATAAAATCTACCTGTTATACAGGTATATATATCTATTAATATTGTATGGTATATGTGGTATATAGGCATGGCTGTACGTGTAAGCATCTATATATATTCATATGATTCTTTTGCTTTAAATATATACATATACATCAGCTTGGATATTTTAAACGTATATAATAATATAAAATGTTTTGGTTGCATAAAGTTTTGACAGTATAACATATATATATATATATTGTTTTAAATATATATAGCATTGATGTATTACGTTTACAGTCGCACACAGATATATGTTATACAGTACTTTATAAAATGTTTGACGAGATATAGTATATTTATATGTTTAAAGTTCTTGCATATCTATTATGGAATATAGTAGACAGGTTTATATATATGAATCTAGAATTTTATATATCAGTTAGAATAAGGCCGTATACTGATACAGTTATTATATTATATCTACTTTATATTCAAAGTTGCGTATAACCTATTTGTTAAATACATAAGTTTGTGGTGGATTTCATACATACATAACTCGTATATATATAGCTTAGTCGTTATATTTTATAATGTATACATTTTAGGACGTACGTCAGAAAGAATTTATATGGTTTAAAATTTTGAAGTAATATTCATAGTTTCAATTGCTGCTGCAGTTGCTTATTTTATATAATATGTATAATGATAGTTATATGTTATGGTTAAGTAAGTATATGTATATTATTACAATTGGTCTGTCAGTTGTGTACGCTGCTAATATTATTTATTTCTGCATATTTGTGAAATGAAATTGAAGTTGCATAAGCTTATGGGTAGTACAGTGGTATAGAAGTTGGATAACAATACTAAATTATACGCACATGTACATTTTATTGTATATACAAAAAGTTTTAAAATATAAGTTATATTAGTTGGGCCTTATCTGTGGTGTTAGAAAGAGACAGTGAGTACGTATGTATATATTTATACTTATGAATATTACTATATATATATAATTTTATAAATTTATATAATTTCTATTCTATTAAGTAGATTCTGATTTGTTTCATCAATTCTCGTATCAGCTTTATCCGTCAAATTCGTGCCAACCTTGTTGTTTGGATTCGTGCTTGGATTTCGTAACTCAACTTCATCGTTCATCTCTCTAGCCTCGAAAGGTGAGTAATCACTCACGATTAATATTCTTTTATATATTAAATTTGATTTCAATTGAAACGACAATTGAAATATGCTACTGTTAGATATTTATACATGCTATTACCTGTATCAGTTCACATGTGACATCTGATACCATTATTTGTTAATTATACAATAATAATTATGTTTGATTGATAATTGATTGGTTGTTTGTTGTTTATATTGGATGTTAAAATTGTAATGTATAAAGTGATAAATATTATGCAAATAAATTTGACGTAGGATAATTAAAATTTGAATCGACACATATGTTGAATTTGATTAGTTGAATATGATCCCTTTTAATTGTTAAATTAATTGACATGTAGAATAGTGATAATTACACTTTGAACCATTGAACGTATATTTGATTAATTGTTGTAGTGTTAAAATTGAAATCGAATGACAAGTGAAGAACCGTATGAATAATTAGTGTAAAAATCTTTAATCTACATGAAATGATAGTGTAGATTCTAGAAGTAATTTTATTAATTTACACAAATAACAATGTGAATTAATACGATTATTTCGGGATTATTTGAATTGATTATTTGATTGTTATTGTTTGTTGTTATTGCTTGTTTATTTACTTTGACACCATCCCAGTTATCACACTACAAGTTCCCTTTTGCTATGTTTTGATTTTGAATTAAATTAGAATCGGGTTGAAATGATAAATACCCAATGAACTTGACTTAGGATAGAGAATTTAATAAAACCCGATTGGTCAATAATTTGATTTAAAATTTAATAAAGATTTTATTTGAATAAATAATATGGTTTTGAAATGAAGTTGAAATTTGAATTTTTAATGAAAGGAAAATGTTAATATTTAATAATCTGAAACAAAATGTTAACAATGTAATTGATGGAAGAATGTTGTTTAATTTGTGAAATGATTGAATTAAGTTTGAAATGATTTAATAATCAAGTTTGAAATTATAATTAAGTTTGAAATTATAAACTTTGAAATTATTTAATAATTAAGTTTTGAATTATTTAATAATTAAATAAGATTGAATTATTTAATGATTAAATTGAATTGAATTCTTTAATAAGTGAAATTGAATTTTTGAATAAGTAAATTTTACTTCGTAAATAATTGAAATTGAGTTTCTTTATTAATTAAGTTTTGGAAAAATTATTTAAGTAAGTAAATAAGCGAAATTGAATTTCTTTAACAAGAAAAATGTGATTTATTGAAATTAATATAAGACTTGAAATTTAAAGAATTTGGTTTGATGAATTTAATTTAATTCAATTTGGAAGTTTTGATATAATGAAGTTGAATTTAAATAATGGATTTAAAGAATTGGAAATTTAATAGAAATTGTTTTGAAATGGCAAATTTACTTAATGAATATTGAATGAAATCGATAAATGAATTTAAATTGATTTAAATGTTAAATTAAATTTATTTAAATGATTATGGAATGAAATTTATATATGAACTTGAATCAATATTTGAATTATTTAAATAAATATTGAAATAGAATTATAGGATTTTGAAATTTTGAATTTGGAAGTTTTGAAACGTAAATTTTGGAAATTGATATATAAAGACAAATGGAATATTGGTTTATAAAATTCTAATTGGAATTGAATTTGATTTGGTTTGAAATTTATAAACGACCAATCGGTGTAATAATTACGAAAGTTATTAAAGAGACCGGAATCGGTTAGGGACATACTCACTGTCTAAACCGGAAACCACTTTAATAACTATACGCGGAGTGTTGATCCAGAATGAAGTGGATGGTTTGGTGAACGCGTTGACTGAAGAAAGAGAACGATTTTGGATGACCCCTGACATGACTAAAACAGGAGCCGCGCCGGGCCATTGAGGATCGCCATCTCTGGCGGACACACTTCTTCGATACCTTATCTATTACTTATGTGATTCGATTTGGGTGCACCCCTCGATTATGGGAGTGTTGTTTCGCAGTGTTGGGGTAGTAGCTGCTATGCCCAACATCAGTCCGGATCAGGCAACTACTAGTATCCTAGTTGGTATCGCCTCATGTACCTTGTCATACTGATTATCCTATACGCGACCACTATGATTTGTTTTGTACCTTTAGTATATGGATTGCCCTCTGGTGACTTCCGGTTTTGGGGAACTACGGTCTTGTATATGCTCTTGGGAATAAAAATGTGTTAAGGGTGGAATGGGCCATGACTTAACACTATTTTGATACTTTATATTACTGATAGACATTATCTACTTATCGTACATTACTACATAGTAGATAGTTTAACGGATCCTTAAAGGATGGTTATTCCAAACATCCTTTGAGTTACTTGTATTTCAATTGCTATTTCACTTGAGTTGGATTTATTAATATAAGAACGTTAATCCTGACTCGAGTGTCTTGTGTTTTGCTTTGCGCTCGGGTCAGACTGAGTGTACCAGTTGTGACGATCCGGAATTTTTGTATATTTGAAGTTGGAATATTTAATTAATTTTAAATATTCAGAGGTTAATTATAAACTTAAATTTCAAATATCGCTGTTTATTGAGTAATTTAATAATTAAATTAAATTTATTTGAAGTTGGATAAAATAGTAAATATGGCATTCTAAGCTAATTAAAAATATTTTGAAAGCTCGTAAAATTCATATTAATAATACTGAAGATGATAGAACTTTTAAAATGGAATTTCAAAGAGTTTTGTTCAGTTTTAAAAATATATCGTTTAAATTGAATTTAAAAATAGCCTTCCGAGGCACAGTCTCGGAATTCGACGAAACCAGTTCCATTGGATTCGTAATATTGTATTATTATCGGATTTCAAATTTCGAAATTTTCGGAGCTTTCGTGTGGTCGTACGAGGTAAAAATGCTTCGAAAATAATAAATCGTTTTAAATTAAAATATCATACATTTTTTCATCTGTCAAACTCTTTTCACACAGCCGATCTATTTCATCTCAGCCGACCTACTTCTCCCTACTTCATCACGCACTCTTTGTCTTCCATCAAAAGCCAACCCGTAGGAATAATAAACAAAATATCTAACGCTAAAACGAAGTCAAAATCAATTCGAGCAGAACTTCTTCCTTTACAATTCAGGGTCGCGACCTAAAGAAAATATAAATAAAAATGGCAAACGAAGGGGGGGAGAGAAAGCACGTCGTCTCCTATTCTAATCGGCCGCCTTCCTTTCCATTTTTCTCGAATTCGAATTGCTGCGACCGGAAAGGGGATCTCGTTCTCCTCTAGAAATCGCGATCGACTTGATCGACATAGGTGATTTCTTCCAGCCGTTCGAGCTTGCGAGAGTTACAGTTAGGTTGTGGGAGCTTGGCGATCTCGTGTGTCTGTTCGGGGAGGCAGCTCGCGTTAGGGTTGGGATACCTGGCACGTGCGTATGCTGGGAGGTCGCGAAGTCCTTCTCGAGCACGTGAATTCAAAGGCGACAGTGGCGATAGCGGTGAGCTCGATGATTACCTAGGGCGTCGAACTCAGTTTCGAATTCGCTGGGGGTTGTGACTTCACGTACGCGTGGGATTGGGAGGGGCTGTGAAGGTATTTTATTTTACAGTATTTCATTAAATTATTTATACACTTTACAGTGGAAGTACATGCATAACAGTAGAAAAACTCTGAGTTTATTTACAGAATATATATATAGAACTTTCAAAAATGGTGAAGGTATATAAATTAGATTTCTATTAAATCTATATAAATTATTTTATGTGCAGTTCGAAGAGAATAATAAATACAATTTACTAGTTTGTATTACAATAAATTATTTAGGTGATTAATCTGTTTAATTTACTCAAATATTTATTATAGGAGAATTTAGTTATTAGTCCAAGTTAAATTGTTAATTAAATAAATTATAAGAGGAAAAAAAGGAAAAAATATAATAATAAATTAGTTCGATTAATTCGAGTGTTATTGAATCATAAATTGTTTATACAAGGTTTAAAATCATGGAATCAAGCTGGTCTGGAATGGATTGCAGATAAATGCAAAGGTGAGTTAATCTCACTCAGCTGGATTTTTAATTTAAATTTAAATGGTTAAATTTAAATAATTGATTGGATGATTGCATTGATTGGATGTGCTATAGTATATATAGTAGTATATTGGAGTTGTTGATATTCCCGCATTTTATAGCGGATGAGACCCTATGCGCCGCATAATAGCGGATGATTTTATATAAATCCCATATACCGCGATATTCCACCTTGAAGTGGAATTGGTATTTTATATTGTGCTAACGTCTGTGGATGCAGGGAAACAGGTTGGAGGGATCCAACTGGATTCCTCAAAATTATTAGATTATTTAATATTCTGTGTTCTGAATATTTGATATCATGTGATGATTTTATATTGGATGATGTGGTTGATTTGGATTGTCCAGTATAATAAATTATAAAATCTATGGAATGAATTTTTGAAAAGAAATAAAAGAATAAAGGGTTAAGTAAAATAATTCGAGGAATTGGGATAAAATTTATAACGAATTGAAATAAAAATAAAGTGATTTGGAATTTTAACAAATATGAAATAAGGGGATTTTGAATTTACAAGGGATAATAAATTTTATACTTAAGTGATATTATTTGAAGAATAAAAGAAGTTATGTTTGAAATTAAGGATTAAAATTAATTAAAGAATAAATAAGGAGTTTTGGAAATTTGTAATTGATATTGGTAAAAAGGGGTTTAACTCGTAATAAGGAATAAAAATCTAAAAGTTAATGTATTTTGGAATAAATGAAGTAGCAAAGGAAATTTATTTCAAAGTAAAGTAAAGTAAATTGGAAAATCAACTGGAAAATTGATTTAGTTGTTAAAATTGGAATTCTATAAGAGAAGTGAGATTTTGGAGCTTATAAACTGGGTTTATAAAGTAAAATAAAATATCAGTGGATATTAGAAAATATAAATTCAAGGTGGGAATTTATAAAGGGATATGAATTGGTTTAAAAATAAATGTTGATTTATTTTTAAAGAATGGGAATGAGAAGTGTATTTCTCTGGATAGCCAAGTACGTTTTTTTCAAGGTAGTTTTAAATATAAGTTAAAAGTTTTAATATGTTTTAAAAAGCATATTTTAGAAAATTGATTATTTCTAAAGGTTAATTTCCAAAGTAGGTATTTTCAAAAACCTATTATTGTAGTAATTATATAAAAGTGATTTGGTATTATGTTTTAAAGAGGAAATTTAGTTTATATTTATAAAGTGGTTTATTTTAAAGTATATAATTTTAATAAAGTATTAAAGTAGTTTAATTTCAATGTTATAAGATATATTTAAAATAAAGTGTTTTTAAATTATTTTAAAATTAAAAGTATTTTGTACTTGGTGATTCAGTGGAAATAATTATTTGGGAAATGTTTTCCGTAAGCGGAAACTGTTTTGAAATTGTTTTCAAATGAGCTTTGAAAATTTGGAAATATATCTTGGAAAGATATTTGGACAAATAAATAATGTGGGAAATTATTTCTTGTGTGATGGTTGCTTGTGGATGTTAATTGATAGTTAAATAACCGACTATCAATATTGGCCAAATGCGCTGATCGTTTCGAAGAGACCGGGATCGAGTTTCCGTATACCGGGATTCTAGGTCTGGAGACTCGAATACCACTTCGATCCGGTTTGTACGTTTCGTGTAACGTGTTCGGAGTCGAAGATGCAGCTGTGAAGTGCAAGGGCTAGTCGCTACTAATCCTGAGGATATTTCCAAAATGGATGTAGTAGGAATAGTGCCTTCGGTTCCGTTCGAACCCGGGACGGACTTGTATGGACGAATGCTTTCGTGACATCGTCAGGTGGACGATGGGCATTCTAAGGGATATGTTCTGAAAAGGTATCGTTTAGCCTCGAGCCTCATCAACCGGGAATGACTTAAAATCAGGGGTTATGCAGCAAGGCTTCGTGGGTAGACCCCACTTGAGAGTAAAGTCATCCCTGTCTAGATGTCCCTTTATTTCGGCTTAGTGGTGCGGTTGCTGATTCCAACCGTGGGGTGATTTTATTTGGAATTATCCAGTAAGGGATGATTCCGGCCTTGTGTTGCAGGGGAGCGGGCGTACTCCTCGGTACTGTGATCTAGGCCACGTACTGTGACAGGTGGTACCCCAGTGCCTAGTCATTCGTTGGAAATCCATTCTCCCTACGTGCCTTGTACGGTATTTGTTTGTATACCTAGTATGCTGGAATTTAATCATGTAACAATTTCAGCTATTTTAATAAGTATTTGTGAATAGACACTATTATAATATCAGATGATTTTTATAAAAAGTGTTTTAGCTATCGTAAGGTAAAAACCCAACATGTTTATTTGTGGCGTGGTCTTACGAGATGCTTTTATTTTCAAAAGGATTTTTGAAACTTTAATAATCAATTGAGTGTGATTTTCTCACGCTGGTATTCCAGACTGACTCGGGTATTGTTTTATATGATGCTCGGGTCAGACCGAGATAAACAGGTTCAGATTATGCTGTGGAGCTCAGGAGGCGAGCTGGATGACGATACGTACTCCCGTACTTGTTATTATTTTTCCGCTGTGTATTCAGTTGTATGTTATGGATGTTGATGTACTCTGATGATGTATTCTGATGATGTATTATATAAACAGATATAGTTTTTGATTTGTGTAAAGATCTGTTGATATATATTATATTATAATCCGCTGCGATGGTTAGATTCTGATGTTGTTTTTTTCTATTTTCTTCTTCTACCTCTTCTTCTTAACCAAAATGGTTCGATTTTCCGGGTCTGGAAAGTCGGGTCGTTACAGTGGTATCAGAGCTTAGGCTGGCGACAACCTTAGCTCTGGTGGGAATTTTGAGAGTATTAATAGATATGAGCGCGTATTTGTTAGTGAATATAAAATTGTTTTATATTGTGTTGATTGGTTTATTGAGTAGTTTATGGATTCTGGTCGATGTGTGGGACGCCACAACATTGATAGGGATCTCTAAACACTTGTATAGAACAATTCGACACAGTATTGTTTTAAAGTAGGGTAAATGAAATAATTTTACCCAAATTATTTTTGTATAAAAAGAAACGTTTTGTAAACTATTCTAGTTAATATATATGGTTGTTTGGATGTTAGAAGTGATAATATGGAATTATTATCATTAATATATGGAAACTTAACTAGAAATTGAAATTTATAACCAAAGCAAAGAATAAAATTTTATAATAAAATAAAATTTGAGATATAGATTACAAATGTAATTTATAAAATTGAAATAAACTTCATATACAAATGAGATTTGTACTTTAAAATAGAATTCCAGAGAAATGTGGAAAATAAATCGGAATGGATTTTAAGTTTGGAATTTTGGGAAAGGTTTGAAATTCCTTGAGATTTGGAAATAGTTTTCAAAGAGTTTGAGGAAATAATAAGTGGTATTATTTCAGGAATATTTTGAGTTGAGTTTGGAATCTGGAAGGATTTGAAATTTAAAAATATTTGAAATGGTTTAAAGAGATAAAAGCATTTAATTCTCTTCCGGTCGTTGGGAAATAATTTCGGTGATGACTGCAGCATCATCGATGTTCATTTTCGAGTTTCCAAAGAGAAATTGCTACCAAACCGTGTTAAATTGGGATTGTTTGCAAAACTGGATTTGGTTTTGAAATTCAAAGAGATAGCTGAATATACAAAAGGAGTTTGGATGTGATTGATTTCAAAAGTGATTTTGAAATTTTGGGAAATTGTTAAAAACTCTGGAATCTTATTTTAATTGTTTATAGAAAAACAAATAAAAAGAAATAAATATACTTGACTAAATTTAATGTATAATCCGGAATAAAGAGTAAAATGTGAATGGGATTGCTTTAATGGATTGAAGTGATGATATAAACCAAATATTAGGTATAAATTGGAATAAATTACTTAATGGAGTAATGGATTATGGAAATAGAACCTTAATTGGCTGAAAGAAAGTTGATTTTGTAATTTGGATATGAAATGGGAAATGAACTTGGATTAAGTAGAAATTATTAATTGCAATCCGAGATAAAATACTAACAAATCGAATGTGGATGATATAAATAAAGCTCGACACATATATTTTGGATGTTGTTAAGTGAAATAAATTGGAACAAAATTAACTTAAGTGTGAATGAACTCAAGTATAAATAAATGGAATATGACCTTGAAATATTATCCAAATGAGTTTGGGTTATGGAATTTAAATTGGTTAAATAGAATTTGAATTGTGAATTAATAAAATTGGGTAGTGAATTAAAAATGAATAGTAGAATCAGAATTTGAGTTATTAATTAAAATTCGACTTGGAGTATTAACACATTAAATATAAGTGGAAATGTGTTAAACAAAAATGAAAATTTGAATTAAAATAGTGATGGCTTGTATTGCAAACGAAAATTCAAGTGGGTATGAATGAAAATGGCCTTGGATATTATTCAATGAACGGAATATTGAATTTAGAATTAAAAAGGGACAAATTGAATGAATTGGTGCAAACTGCAATGAAAATGAACTTAAGTTGTTAACTTAAGTAAATGTTGGATGAAGACTGTACTCAAATCGAGGTTGTCGAAATCAATTGAGAATTAATTATTGAATGAAATAGCCTGGATTGTTTTCGAGCTAAATAAATGGATGTGAATAAATTAAATGGAATGGGTTGAGTATTGTTTGGAAAAAAAATGGGAATAAGGGTCGAAACATTTCATATGTGCTTATGGAAGTATATAACATGCATTGTTTGTAGAATCCATGTTTTAGCAATTTAAATTTTAGTGAAATGTAAATAAACTTTGTATATTTGGCACTTACATGTTGTAATTGAGTTAGTACAGGTTCAGGGAAGTCGGTTGGCTGAATCTGATGGCACAACATGCTAAAATAAATAACCGCTTTGCTTTAAAAATGCTAAAATAAGGTACGCTTACGCAAAAATTCAAAATAGGAGATATGAACTGCATATATTGATATATATTGTGATTTCCGGCCTGAGGCCGATGTATATATATATTTGTGCATCCTGCGATATCGCAGAAGTCCCTCCGTACAAGGGAGACTTTGCCAAAATTTTCCGTAAATTTTGGGAGTTAGAAAATTTTTGAAAATTTTTAGAAATTTTCACTAACAACAAATGAATTAAAATTTGTTAAACAAATAAGGTTGAAACTGAGTATTGAAATCTATTTAAAATGTGAAAGTAAAGTAAGTGAAATCGAAGGAACTAACGAAAGTAAAGCTTGCAAACAAACTTTTAATTGAGATTTAAATTAATTAGTAAGTGCAACTAATTCAATATTCAAAGTGGAAGATAAATTGAATTCAAGTGGAAATGTAAACGCAAAAGTGGATAGAAATGGATAGGAACTTCAATAGTGAAGTGAAAATATGTATAAGCAGTATGTAAAATGTTTATCTTAAACTTAAGAAATGAATAGTGAATTCTTAAGAAAATGTGGTACTGAAAGTATGCTAAGTGAATAATTGAATTAAGGTGAAACTGAAGTTGTGAAATGGGATAGTTGTGAATAAGGGGATAACAATCAAAAAGGAATGTGAATAAAGGAGAATTGATATAACTGATAATCAATTGGAATTTATACGTAAGATGTACGTATATTATTTTATTCGCATAGCTATTTGGTCCAGATGTCGAACACAGAATTTCGAGATAGATATATCGATCCGAGTTGGAATTTTTCACTTGATTTTCAACGGCGAACTTGGATATGGATTGTTGATTGATTCTGGATATTCTCTATCATAGTTTGTGGCTATGCAAGGAGAATGACGGTTTCTGATCAAGAAACCAGATCTGAGTCCGCACTAGGAAGTCGGGTGGACGATACTAGTTCGGAAGTGAAATTGTGTGATCGAGTGAGCGATCGAATATGATATTGCGTACGAATGATATATGTGCATCGTACGGGCTTAAGTAAAACAAATATTGAAAATTTGTACATGAATGTATAAAATGGTTTGAAGCTGTAATTGGATGTTATTGCTTAGTAAGATATACAGGTGTATAGAAGCAATGGAGAAATTGGGATTTTTGATTTTAGAAGATAAAATTTAATGGCCCGACAAAAAGGTATGTATTTGAATTTCTATATGAAACTTGATTGGGTTTTTGATCCAGCCACTTGGCTTTTTGTTTTCTTTTTGAGATTGGGAGGCCATAGTGCCATTTTGTAGTAGTACCGAGCTAGCCGCGCAAAGGAGACGCTGGCAAAAATTTTCGGAAATTTAGGGAGTTAGAAAAATTTTGAGAAAATTTTGATAATTCAAAATTGAATTCAAATTTAAATTTGAATGGATAAGTAAGTGGTATGAGTTGAACTTATGAATAAGTTTGGGAAGTTAAAAGATGATTAGAGTATCATTAATAAAAGATTGTTTGGGTATTGTTAAAACTGTTTGAATTTGGGAGATAGCTAACGGGAAATGAGACATTCTTCTTAACTGGTAATTTCGGGGACGAAATTCTTTTAAGGGGGAAGGAATGTGACGATCCGAAATTTTTGTATATTTGAAGTTGGAATATTTAATTAATTTTAAATATTCAGAGGTTAATTATAAACTTAAATTTCAAATATCGCTGTTTATTGAGTAATTTAATAATTAAATTAAATTTATTTGAAGTTGGATAAAATAGTAAATATGGCATTCTAAGCTAATTAAAAATATTTTAAAAGCTCGTAAAATTCATATTAATAATACTGAAGATGATAGAACTTTTAAAATGGAATTTCAAAGAGTTTTGTTCAGTTTTAAAAATATATCGTTTAAATTGAATTTAAAAATAGCCTTCCGAGGCACAGTCTCGGAATTCGACGAAACCAGTTCCATTGGATTCGTAATATTGTATTATTATCGGATTTCAAATTTCGAAATTTTCGGAGCTTTCGTGTGGTCGTACGAGGTAAAAATGCTTCGAAAATAATAAATCGTTTTAAATTAAAATATCATACATTTTTTCATCTGTCAAACTCTTTTCACACAGCCGATCTATTTCATCTCAACCGACCTACTTCTCCCTACTTCATCACGCACTCTTTGTCTTCCATCAAAAGCCAACCCGTAGGAATAATAAACAAAATATCTAACGCTAAAACGAAGTCAAAATCAATTCGAGCAGAACTTCTTCCTTTACAATTCAGGGTCGCGACCTAAAGAAAATATAAATAAAAATGGCAAACGAAGGGGGGAGAGAAAGCACGTCGTCTCCTATTCTAATCGGCCGCCTTCCTTTCCATTTTTCTCGAATTCGAATTGCTGCGACCGGAAAGGGGATCTCGTTCTCCTCTAGAAATCGCGATCGACTTGATCGACATAGGTGATTTCTTCCAGCCGTTCGAGCTTGCGAGAGTTACAGTTAGGTTGTGGGAGCTTGGCGATCTCGTGTGTCTGTTCGGGGAGGCAGCTCGCGTTAGGGTTGGGATACCTGGCACGTGCGTATGCTGGGAGGTCGCGAAGTCCTTCTCGAGCACGTAAATTCAAAGGCGACAGTGGCGATAGCGGTGAGCTCGATGATTACCTAGGGCGTCGAACTCAGTTTCGAATTCGCTGGGGGTTGTGACTTCACGTACGCGTGGGATTGGGAGGGGCTGTGAAGGTATTTTATTTTACAGTATTTCATTAAATTATTTATACACTTTACAGTGGAAGTACATGCATAACAGTAGAAAAACTCTGAGTTTATTTACAGAATATATATATAGAACTTTCAAAAATGGTGAAGGTATATAAATTAGATTTCTATTAAATCTATATAAATTATTTTATGTGCAGTTCGAAGAGAATAATAAATACAATTTACTAGTTTGTATTACAATAAATTATTTAGGTGATTAATCTATTTAATTTACTCAAATATTTATTATAGGGGAATTTAGTTATTAGTCCAAGTTAAATTGTTAATTAAATAAATTATAAGAGGAAAAAAAGGAAAAAATATAATAATAAATTAGTTCGATTAATTCGAGTGTTATTGAATCATAAATTGTTTATACAAGGTTTAAAATCATGGAATCAAGCTGGTCTGGAATGGATTGCAGATAAATGCAAAGGTGAGTTAATCTCACTCAGCTAGATTTTTAATTTAAATTTAAATGGTTAAATTTAAATAATTGATTGGATGATTGCATTGATTGGATGTGCTATAGTATATATAGTAGTATATTGGAGTTGTTGATATTCCCGCATTTTATAGCGGATGAGACCCTATGCACCGCATAATAGCGGATGATTTTATATAAATCCCATATACCGCGATATTCCACCTTGAAGTGGAATTGGTATTTTATATTGTGCTAACGTCTGTGGATGCAGGGAAACAGGTTGGAGGGATCCAACTGGATTCCTCAAAATTATTAGATTATTTAATATTCTGTGTTCTGAATATTTGATATCATGTGATGATTTTATATTGGATGATGTGGTTGATTTGGATTGTCCAGTATAATAAATTATAAAATCTATGGAATTGAATTTTTGAAAAGAAATAAAAGAATAAAGGGTTAAGTAAAATAATTCGAGGAATTGGGATAAAATTTATAACGAATTGAAATAAAAATAAAGTGATTTGGAATTTTAACAAATATGAAATAAGGGGATTTTGAATTTACAAGGGATAATAAATTTTATACTTAAGTGATATTATTTGAAGAATAAAAGAAGTTATTTTTGAAATTAAGGATTAAAATTAATTAAAGAATAAATAAGGAGTTTTGGAAATTTGTAATTGATATTGGTAAAAAGGGGTTTAACTCGTAATAAGGAATAAAAATCTAAAAGTTAATGTATTTTGGAATAAATGAAGTAGCAAAGGAAATTTATTTCAAAGTAAAGTAAAGTAAATTGGAAAATCAACTGGAAAATTGATTTAGTTGTTAAAATTGGAATTCTATAAGAGAAGTGAGATTTTGGAGCTTATAAACTGGGTTTATAAAGTAAAATAAAATATCAGTGGATATTAGAAAATATAAATTCAAGGTGGGAATTTATAAAGGGATATGAATTGGTTTAAAAATAAATGTTGATTTATTTTTAAAGAATGGGAATGAGAAGTGTATTTCTCTGGATAGCCAAGTACGTTTTTTTCAAGGTAGTTTTAAATATAAGTTAAAAGTTTTAATATGTTTTAAAAAGCATATTTTAGAAAATTGATTATTTCTAAAGGTTAATTTCCAAAGTAGGTATTTTCAAAAACCTATTATTGTAGTAATTATATAAAAGTGATTTGGTATTATGTTTTAAAGAGGAAATTTAGTTTATATTTATAAAGTGGTTTATTTTAAAGTATATACTTTTAATAAAGTATTAAAGTAGTTTAATTTCAATTTTATAAGATATATTTAAAATAAAGTGTTTTTGAATTATTTTAAAATTAAAAGTATTTTGTACTTGGTGATTCAGTGGAAATAATTATTTGGGAAATGTTTTCCGTAAGCGGAAACTGTTTTGAAATTGTTTTCAAATGAGCTTTGAAAATTTGGAAATATATCTTGGAAAGATATTTGGACAAATAAATAATGTGGGAAATTATTTCTTGTGTGATGGTTGCTTGTGGATGTTAATTGATAGTTAAATAACCGACTATCAATATTGGCCAAATGCGCTGATCGTTTCGAAGAGACCGGGATCGAGTTTCCGTATACCGGGATTCTAGGTCTGGAGACTCGAATACCACTTCGATCCGGTTTGTACGTTTCGTGTAACGTGTTCGGAGTCGAAGATGGAGCTGTGAAGTGCAAGGGCTAGTCGCTACTAATCCTGAGGATATTTCCAAAATGGATGTAGTAGGAATAGTGCCTTCGGTTCCGTTCGAACCCGGGACGGACTTGTATGGACGAATGCTTTCGTGACATCGTCAGGTGGATGATGGGCATTCTAAGGGATATGTTCTGAAAAGGTATCGTTTAGCCTCGAGCCTCATCAACCGGGAATGACTGAAAATCAGGGGTTATGCAGCAAGGCTTCGTGGGTAGCCCCCACTTGAGAGTAAAGTCATCCCTGTCTAGATGTCCCTTTATTTTGGCTTAGTGGTGCGGTTGCTGATCCCAACCGTGGAGTGATTTTATTTGGAATTATCCAGTAAGGGATGATTCCGGCCTTGTGTTGCAGGGAGCGGGCGTACTCCTCGGTACTGTGATCTAGGCCACGTACTGTGACAGGTGGTACCCCAGTGCCTAGTCATTCGTTGGAAATCCATTCTCCCTACGTGCCTTGTACGGTATTTGTTTGTATACCTAGTATGCTGGAATTTAATCATGTAACAATTTCAGCTATTTTAATAAGTATTTGTGAATAGACACTATTATAATATCAGAGGATTTTTATAAAAAGTGTTTTAGCTATCGTAAGGAAAAAACCCGACATGTTTATTTGTGGCGTGGTCTTACGAGATGCTTTTATTTTCAAAAGGATTTTTGAAACTTTAATAATCAATTGAGTGTGATTTTCTCACGCTGGTATTCCAGACTGACTCGGGTATTGTTTTATATGATGCTCGGGTCAGACCGAGATAAACAGGTTCAGATTATGCTGTGGAGCTCAGGAGGCGAGCTGGATGACGATACGTACTCCCGTACTTGTTATTATTTTTCCGCTGTGTATTCAGTTGTATGTTATGGATGTTGATGTACTCTGATGATGTATTCTGATGATGTATTATATAAACAAATATAGTTTTTGATTTGTGTAAAGATCTGTTGATATATATTATATTATAATCCGCTGCGATGGTTAGATTCTGATGTTGTTTTTTTCTATTTTCTTCTTCTACCTCTTCTTCTTAACCAAAATGGTTCGATTTTCCGGGTCTGGAAAGTCGGGTCGTTACACCAGTACTCGAGACTCACCTTTGGAGTTGGAGCTTTGCTTGAAGATCCAGCCATCTATTCTGCTTTCAGTATTCGATGATTCTAGTAATGTATTCAGATCTTGTATTTGACCATTGTATTGAGATATCTATTGTATCCGAGACTTCTGTTGTATCTTGTTTAACTCTGATGTATCGTATTTCTCTTTTGTTGTAAACTCTGATGTATCTTATATATTCATATAGTAGCTTCATGAACTACTATCTCTTTTATTTCCGCTGCATTTATTACTCTGTGTCTGTGATCTATGATTATATTTATTTACTGTATATGTTCAGTTTTGCCAAATTTAAATTAACAACGCGGTATTTTGAGCAATTCAATTCCGGCATGAGTGTCTACCTATACACTTATAATGGATGCGAATGGTCCAAAATAGCGGGTCGTTACAGTTGGTATCAGAGCTTTGGTAGCTCTAGGCAAAACTCAGCATATAGGGTAAATGTATCTACAGAATCACTCTCATTCGAGTTTCAATCTCTTCCATTGATTCAATTCCTTTGAATTTTGGAACGTTCCCCTCGGTTCCGAAATTCATTCGTGTCCTTCACTATTCGTCTTCTTTCGATTCTGGAGCACCCCATAACTCCATTTTGAATGATATCTGTAATAGATCGGTGGTCTCGCCAATCTTCGAATGATTCATAAAGGAGCAAAACTCCTTTATAATAGGCATCGATTTACCGGAGATTTCTGTATCCTCGGTTTACGATGCTATCTATTCTCCGCTATACCTGAATTCCATCTCTTGAGATCGAGTGTTGATTTACCTCGGAATTCAGCATCGATCTTATTCTTGAAGTTACGGACGACCCGGTTAAGGTTGCCCGTGAATTAGATAAACTCATCCATCTCCCGATTGTGGTAATTGAATTATCTTATCTTCTGTTTCAAACTTATTTTCGAATCAAAATTCTCTTTGATTTGATTTCCATCAAATTTGAATCGCTATACATGTTTTGAAATCTATTCTTGTATCGTCGAGCGAGGAATTGTATTTGTAAAATTATATTTAAAATGTTAAAAAAAATATTGTGTTGTTTGAGTTGTTGATGTTGATTTGGATTTTCGATCGATTCGTCTGATCAACGCTATCGATATGATTTCCAAAACACTTTAACAGAGCAAACCGACACAATATCGTTTTCAAATTTTGTAAACAAATTAAATTTTATATGATTATATTATATATAAGTATAATTTTTCTAAAATTAAATTGTTAATAAATTTGTTGTCAGAAATAATAATATTTGATTGTTTTGTAAACAATTGACTATTGCAATATGAATAAACGAATTTATAAAACTTGGCTATAATTTGATTTGGAATTGAAATGAATTTAAATCAGAAATTTGAGAATTTATTTTCCAATGATTTCGAACTATGGTTTTAAAGGTTTAAAATGCACATTATTTAAAGGTATTTTGACTATAATTTGTTTCCAAAGAATTTTAATGTATATTATTTAAAGTATTTTCAAATAGGAACCGTTTTCAAAGAATTTTAAAATGTTGAAATCGGTGCTCTTCTCTTTGTCGCTGGAAAATAATTTCGGTGATGGCGGCCGCATCATCGACATTCATTTTTGAGTTTCGAAGTGGAGATACTATTCTGTAGCTTTGCTACGGTTTTGTTTTGAAAAATATTTTGATTTGAATTTCTTCAGTATAATTTGATTTATATATATATAGGTATCTTATTTTAAAATTTAATCTGATTTAACTTAAGTGAACTCGAAGGGATTTAACCAAATTGTTAAATATTAATTTAAATTGAAATTTATATGGTTTAAATAAATTTTTTTACTTGTATTCCAATCTATTTTCTTTCTGCTTGTGTCTATTCTCCTACCTCTTTCCTTTTCGGAGACGAAAATTTTTGAGTGGGGGAGAGTGTAACGACCCGTAAATTTTAACTGTTTTAAGAACGTAATTAGTTGAAATTTTGTGAAATTTTAAACGATAAAATTTTGAAATATAAATTTGATATTTGGAATGAGTTTAGTTAAACATAACAACTGATAAATTTTCGTCCGAAAATATGAAAGTTTATTTCGCGCGTAAATTTACTTCAATTTAATCAGTTAAAAAGCGATGAAAATAAAATGTTTCCGAACCCTAAATATTTTTACATAGAAAAATTCTAAACCATCTTCTGAGCAAGATGTCAGTTTGTCGTTTTTCCAAATTCGGACATCTTTGGCTCCGTCGATCTTATTTTTCAGCGTTTTTCTTGCATTTTCCACTAGAAAAATATTCGAATTTTATAATTCAATCATACCACTGATATCTGTATACCGTTTTGATCGTCTTGTCATACTGATCTCACAGTATATTCATTCGCGTGTTTCAGAGTTCGGGACACGACGAAATTGGTGAACCGACTTATCGTATCGGTACCCGTTTTAAAAACCTTTTGAATTCTTGTCCTTCCATCTACCTAACTATTGAAATCAATAGCCATTAACCTCTTAATATTACGGAATTTAATATTTGACGGTCTCACTTCCTATGGTTACTTCACAGGCCGAGTGATTCTCTGCCTTTCATTTGATTTCGTTTTGAAACAAATAATATTGCATTTAGCTTTAAACATTTATACTATTCATCCACTCATTCATCTCAGCTCTTCTCCTGTTCCATTCTCTCATGGCCGAAGCTCTCGACCTCTCACCATAGCTTCCACACCATCTCACCAACCTTGCCGCCATCCACACCTCCCAGCCTCCGAACGCTGATACAACCGACCCCATAATCTCCAGCTGCCTTTCCGACCCGACACACTTCGTCTCCGCCCAGATCCGCGCCTCCGCCCAGATCTCCTCCATCCCGGCCTAGTGAACCGCCACTGACCTCCTCTCTTTTTTTTCCTTCACTATGCATCAGCCGACCAACCTCCGCTTTGCCATCTTGGCACACGACAGCCGAGCTCGAACCCTCCGGCCTTTCCCCTCCCCTGACCGCATGCACACAAGCCTCCATGACCCATACTTCTCAGCCGCAACCATTCTCCTTTCTTTCTCACGTTCACATTCCCCCTCTTTCCCCCCTCCATCACCGTTCGACCACAACTTCTCACAACCCAAAACGCCTCGTGCTCCGCCTTGTCGATGGCCACTGTCGTGCCTTTGCTTCCAGTCCCCTTCTTCTTCTTCATTAGGTAAGTTTACATATATATGCATTTTCTCTGCCAGGCCTTGTTGCTGTTTCTTTTGAATATAAGACTAAAATAGGTTGTGTAATATATGTATATAATCTAATATGCTGCCAGGGTGGTTATATATATAAAAGTAGTATATTCTTGCAGTTAGGTGTGCTGTGCTATTTTATTTGTAGGTATTGATAAGGTTACATATTGTATTTTATATTGAAGTATTATGTAGGTTACAAAGTTATATTCTGTGCTCTTCCTTTAACTCTTCTCGAAAAAAAACGTATATATAAAATGTAAATAATGTATATAAGTTTATATTACATATTTTATTTGATTTTTCATAAAATAGGCATGTGCAGTTCGTATATATATGTTACATACGAAACATACGATCTGAGTTTCTTTATTTGCGTGAGAGTTATAGTAGTAAATAAGCTATAAAATCTACCTGTTATATAGGTATATATATCTATTAATATTGTATGGTATATGTGGTACATAGGCATGGCTGTACGTGTAAGCATCTATATATATTCATATGATTCTTTTGCTTTAAATATATACATATACATCAGCTTGGATATTTTAAACGTATATAATAATATAAAATGTTTTGGTTGCATAAAGTTTTGACAGTATAACATATATATATACATTGTTTTAAATATATATAGCATTGATGTATTACGTTTACAATCGCACACAGATATATGTTATACAGTACTTTATAAAATGTTTGACGAGATATAGTATATTTATATGTTCAAAGTTCTTGCATATCTATTATGGAATCTAGTAGACAGGTTTATATATATGAATCTAGAATTTTATATATCAGTTAGAATAAGGCCGTATACTGATACAGTTATTATATTATATCTACTTTATATTCAAAGTTGCGTATAACCTATTTGTTAAATACATAAGTTTGTGGTGCGATTTCATACATACATAACTCATATATATATATATATAGCTTAGTCGTTATATTTTATAATGTATACATTTTAGGAAGTACGTCAGAAAGAATTTATATGGTTTAAAATTTTGAATTAATATTCATAGTTTCAATTGCTGCTGCAGTTGCTTATTTTATATAATATGTATAATGATAGTTATATGTTATGGTTAAGTAAGTATATGTATATTATTACAATTGGTCTGTCAGTTGCGTACGCTGCTAATATTATTTATTTCTGCATATTTGTGAAATGAAATTGAAGTTGCATAAGCTTATGGGTAGTATGGTGGTATAGAAGTTGGATAACAATACTAAATTATACGCACATGTACATTTGATTGTATATACAAAAAGTTTTAAAATATAAGTTATATTAGTTGGGCCTTATCTGTGGTGTTAGAAAGAGACAGTGAGTACGTATGTATATATTTATACTTGTGAATATTACTATATATATATATATATAATTTTATAAATTTATATAATTTCTATTCTATTAAGTAGATTCTGATTTGTTTCATCAATTCTCGTATCAGCTTTATCCGTCGACTTCGTGCCAACCTTGTTGTTTGGATTCGTGCTTGGATTTCATAACTCAACTTCATCGTTCATCTCTCTAGCCTCGAAAGGTGAGTAATCACTCACGATTAATGTTATTTTATATATTAAATTTCATTTCAATTGAAACGACAATTGAAATATGCTGCTGTTAGATATTTATACATGCTATTACCTGTATCAGTTCACCTGTGACATCTGACACCATTATTTGTTAATTATACGATAATAATCCTGTTTGATTGATAATTGATTGGTTGTTTGTTGTTTATATTGGATGTTAAAATTGTAATGTATAAAGTGATAAATATTATGCAAATAAATTTGACGTAGGATAATTAAAATTTGAATCGACACATATGTTGAATTTGATTAGTTGAATATGATCCCTTTTAATTGTTAAATTAATTGACATGTAGAATAGTGATAATTACACTTTGAACCATTGAACGTATATTTGATTAATTGTTGTAGTGTTAAAATTGAAATCGAATGACAAGTGAAGAACCGTATGAATAATTAGTGTAAAAATCTTTAATCTACATGAAATAATAGTGTAGATTCTAGAAGTAATTTTATTAATTTACACAAATAACAATGTGAATTAATACGATTATTTCGGGATTATTTGAATTGATTATTTGATTGTTATTGTTTGTTGTTATTGCTTGTTTATTTACTTTGACACCATCCCAGTTATCACACTGCAAGTTCCCTTTTGCTATGTTTTGATTTTGAATTAAATTGGAATAGGGTTGAAATGATAAATACCCAATGAACTTGACTTAGGATAGAGAATTTAATAAAATCCGATTGGTCAATAATTTGATTTAAAATTTAATAAAGATTTTATTTGAATAAATAATATGGTTTTGAAATGAAGTTGAAATTTGAATTTTTAATGAAAGGAAAATGTTAATATTTAATAATCTGAAACAAAATGTTAACAATGTAATTGATGGAAGAATGTTGTTTAATTTGTGAAATGATTGAATTAAGTTTGAAATGATTTAATAATCAAGTTTGAAATTATAATTAAGTTTGAAATTATAAACTTTGAAATTATTTAATAATTAAGTTTTGAATTATTTAATAATTAAATAAGATTGAATTATTTAATGATTAAATTGAATTGAATTCTTTAATAAGTGAAATTGAATTTTTGAATAAGTAAATTTTACTTCGTAAATAATTGAAATTGAGTTTCTTTATTAATTAAGTTTTGGAAAAATTATTTAAGTAAGTAAATAAGCGAAATTGAATTTCTTTAACAAGAAAAATGTGATTTATTGAAATTAATATAAGACTTGAAATTTAAAGAATTTGGTTTGATGAATTTAATTTAATTCAATTTGGAAGTTTTGATATAATGAAGTTGAATTTAAATAATGGATTTAAAGAATTGGAAATTTAATAGAAATTGTTTTGAAATGGCATATTTACTTAATGAATATTGAATGAAATCGATAAATGAATTTAAATTGATTTAAATGTTAAATTAAATTTATTTAAATGATTATGGATGAAATTTATATATGAACTTGAATCAATATTTGAATTGTTTAAATAAAGATTGAAATTGAATTATAGGATTTTGAAATTTTGAATTTGGAAGTTTTGAAACGTAAATTTTGGAAATTGATATATAAAGACAAATGGAATATTGGTTTATAAAATTCTAATTGGAATTGAATTTGATTTGGTTTGAAATTTATAAACGACCAATCGGTGTAATAATTACGAAAGTTATTAAAGAGACCGGAATCGGTTAGGGACATACTCACTGTCTAAACCGGAAACCACTTTAATAACTATACGCGGAGTGTTGATCCAGAATGAAGTGGATGGTTTGGTAAACGCGTTGACTGAAGAAAGAGAACGATTTTGGATGACCCCTGACATGACTAAAACAGGAGCCGCGCCGGGCCATTGAGGATCGCCATCTCTAGCGGACACACTTCTTCGATACCTTATCTATTACTTATGTGATTCGATTTGGATGCACCCCTCGATTATGGGAGTGTTGTTTCGCGGTGTTGGGTAGTAGCTGCTATGCCCAACATCAGTCCGGATCAGGCAACTACTAGTATCCTAGTTGGTATCGCCTCATGTACCTTGTCATACTGATTATCCTATACGCAACCACTACGATTTGTTTTGTACCTTTAGTATATGGATTGCCCTCTGGTGACTTTCGGTTTTGGGGAAACTACGGTCTTGTATATGCTCTTGGGAATAAAAATGTGTTAAGGGTGGAATGGGCCATGACTTAACACTATTTTGATACTTTATATTACTGATAGACATTATCTACTTATCGTACATTACTACATAGTAGATAGTTTAACGGATCCTTAAAGGATGGTTATTCCAAACATCCTTTGAGTTACTTGTATTTCAATTGCTATTTCACTTGAGTTGGATTTATTAATATAAGAACGTTAATCCTGACTCGAGTGTCTTGTGTTTTGCTTTGCGCTCGGGTCAGACTGAGTGTACCAGTACTCGAGACTCACCTTTGGAGTTGGAGCTTTGCTTGAAGATCCAGCCATCTATTCTGCTTTCAGTATTCGATGATTCTAGTGATGTATTCAGACCTTGTATTTGACCATTGTATTGAGATATCTATTGTATCCGAGACTTCTGTTGTATCTTGTTTAACTCTGATGTATCGTATTTCTCTTCTGTTGTAAACTCTGATGTATCTTATATATTCATATAGTAGCTTCATGAACTACTATCTCTTTTATTTCCGCTGCATTTATTACTCTGTGTCTATGATCTGTGATTATATTTATTTACTATATATGTTCAGTTTTGCCAAATTTAAATTAACAACGCGGTATGTTGAGCAATTCAATTCCGGCATGAGTGTCTACCTATACACTTATAATGGATGCGAATGATCCAAAATAGCGGGTCGTTACAGTTTTCCTTAAAGAATAGAATATATACTTAACCATGATTTAAATATATGTAATATTTTCTAAGTGTTGAAAATAAATTGATTTGTGAATTACTTATTATTAAATAAGTATATGGAAATGTTTTCCAATATAAAATATTGGAATGGTTTTGAGATTATATCTTTTTAAAGATAATTTGAAGTGAATATTTGGAAAGTGATTTAATTAATAAAAGATTAATTAAAGGGCCTTGTGATTGCTTATGGTGCTAACTATTTGTTTGTTGCTTTGATAGTTAAATAACCGACTATCAAAATTTAGCCAAATTTTTGGTTCCTCGACTAGATGTGGGAACTATTTAGTCGTACACTTAGTACGTAGCCATCTGTGTAGGCTTGATTATCGTTTGTGTTGAGAATGTTGATTTGTGTAGTGCGGAGTATTACCCCAATCTATCGAGCTTCCTTTTTGGCCGAAGAATAGCAAGTTGAAAGTTGGAGACGTGATAAGTCTATGAGACTTAGTTTCTGTGTGAGGTTGAGAAACGCTTTTGCATTGTTGGTGCGAAGAGACCGGGATCAGATTTATCTGAAAACCACTTCGGACCAACATTTATACGACAATTATGCAGGTTGGCCGATGATATTGATGTTTAGGATTTTCATAGTGAAGGACTGCTTGTTGATCATTTGGGGTTAAAATCCCAATATACATATAGTAGCAGTAGTCTCTCGTTATGAAATATCCAGTGCAAGGACTATTCGCTACTAATCCTAGGGATTTCCCGACAGGATGTGGTAGGAGAGTACCTTCGGTTTGTCATGTTCCTAGACAACTTGTATGGATGAATGTTTGACATTTGCATTTTCGGTGATTACGTACATTGGTTTTTACAAACATACATCTGTTTGGTGGTGGAGAAGACAACTTCTCTTATCTTAACACCCTTCCTTGAGACGTACGAGCTCAAGGGTTGTATTTTTGTGAAAGGCAATTAGTAGTCAACGAAAATGGTGAATGTGGCATTCAAAAGTGATGTGATATGTGAAAGGTAATCATTACCTCTTTGGCCTCATCAACCGAAAATGCCCGAAACAGGGTTAGATGCGGCGAGGCTAAGTGGGTCATTCCCAATTAGGATATGATCATCCCCTTCTAGATATATTTCTTTCCGCTATGACGTTCGAGATGTAAATTATTGTGGTTTGTATGCTATGAGGGCCCTTGGAAAAGGTCGGTAACGACCGGGGGATGGCATGTTCGGTACAACCTAGTTACAGAGGTTGGCCGGTCTTGTGTTGGTAGAGGAGCTTTGTGATGGTTCCTCGGGACATCCATCTAGAGGTGTACCCATCAGAAGGTAGTCCCTTCACCTGGTCATTTGTATAGAAATCCAAACTCCGCTACATGCCTGCCATTTTGATTGTATTACCCATTTTGGGCTATATGCTGGAATTTAATCGATGTAACAATTTCGGCTATGATTAATATTATTGTATATACTAGACACTAGTATAATATCAGATGATTTGGTATGGAATGTTTTTGGTTATCGTAAGGTAAAAACATGTCCGTGTTTATATATGGGCGTGTCTTACGAGGTACATTTGTTTTGAAAGGAAAGTTTGGTAATGTAATAAATTAAGTAGAGTGTGATTCTCACGCTGGTTTACTAGACTGATCCGGGCGTTCTTCCCTTTCAATGCTCGGGTCAGACCGAGTATATTTACAGGTTAAGATTTGGTGCTTTTGGAGCTTCAGCAGGAGAGCTGGAAGTCTTCATTTCGTATACACGTATTAGTTTATTATCCGCTTTGCTTTGTTATTTATATTATCAGTAATTGTGAGGACATGTTATTGTAACTATCCAGGCTGATGATTAGTGATTGATTGTTGAACTCTGATTGATGTATGTATATACAGTTTCTGTTTTGTAAACATCATCGATATGATATTATATGTTTTCCGCTGTGATGTGAGTTTCTGTATTGTTCTGTTGGTTCTCTCTTTTCTCTTTCTTCTCTTCTCTTCTTCTCTCTTCTTTTCTTTCTCATGACTTTCCGTCAGTCTTTGCTTTTTGGGTCGGACATGTGTGGTTTATTGTCGATTCAAAGGGTACGGATTTGCGAGTCGTCACATTTGGTATCGGAGTTTAGATTTAGTATAATCCTAGGCTTTGATGTGTACTCAGAGATAGGGATAATAGCACCTTAGATTGAGTTTAAGTGTATTATATATATGAGCGCGTATTTGTTAGTGATATAAAATGTTTTATATTGTGTTTACTTATTCGTTGAGTTGTTTTGTGAATTCTGGTCGGTATGTGCGATGCCATGTTATCGATAGGAATTTCTAAACACTGAAAAGAGGCAAGTCGACATAGTATTATTTTTAAGTTCGGTAAATGAAATAATTTTACCTCGATTATATTTTGTATATAAAGGAAATAATTTTTCAGAAATTATGGAAGTGTACATAAATTTATTGTTTGGTTGTTTTAAAATGTGAATATATATATAAGTTAATAAAAGCTGTTTGAATATTCTAAATAAAAGCAACAATTGTAAAAGAATAAATTATATAAGCAAATGAATTATAAAGTATGGAATTATAATTAATATGATATACAATTGTGAAATAATCTTATATATAAGAAATGAAACTAAGTATATTTATAAATATGAGTTATAAATAAAAATGGATTTTAAAACTAAGAATTTGGAGAATTTGACTTCCGTTGATTTTGGAAGTTGTTTTTCAAAGTTTAAAGAGGTTATATTATTATAAATCTAAATAAGATAAATGAATTTGAAATGATCTTATATAAGTGAAGTGAAATAGTGGAATTATATAAGCAAGAATTTATAAATGTGATTTATATAAAAAATAAAAAGGATTTTTAAATGAATATAAAGCACTGAATTCACTATTGTTGCTGGGAAATAATAAGGGTGATGACTGCAGCATCATCAGTATCATTTTCGAGTTTCTATGTGATTGATTTGCTACCAATAGTAAATTGAAAATTTAAGTTTTGTCGTGATAAACAAATTTGAATTAAAATCCATGTTGAAATTGATGAATATAAGGAAAATGAGTTTTGGACTTATAATATGAAATAAAAATTTAATTTTAGTAAAGTTATATAAGTCAAATAATTTGAACTGGATTAGATAAGTTATTGAAATGGAAATTAAACTTAAGAGGTAAGTGATTATATAATATAAATTTGGAAGTTTAAATATAATAAGTTGTATAACTTATAAAAGGAGAAAATGTAAGTAAAACCAATTGTTAAAATGGTTAAACAACTTTGTTAAGAAAAACAAAAATCTGAATTTGAATAGTGATATAAAATTTGAATTAAGAAAAAGTTAAATAAATTAGAATTTGAATTAAATTAGAAGTGAACTTAAGTTGTATAGTGAAAGTAAATATAAGTAAGAATGAAATGAAATTTAACTTAAGTGACGTTGAATGAAGTTGAACTTGATATCAAAATGAATTAATAAAGTGAATTAATGAAATGAAGCAATTAAATGAACTAGCAATTGAATTAACGAATAAATTGAATTAAACTAATGAAATAAATTAGTAAATAAAATATGGATTGAATGTTAATCAATCGAATGTAAATGAATTGATAGGGAATAATGAATGTAAGTGTTAATTCATTAAAAGCTAATGAAATGGGGAATTGAATAATTGAATGAAAGTCAATTAGATATTAAACCAATTAGAATTAAAAGTGTTAAACCAAATTGAAGGTAAAGTAAATATGAATGTTGAGTGTAAACTGAATAAATTTGGTTATGTTGGATATGCATTGGTTGTTAGATGGATGTTAGTTGATTGTATAGAAATTCATATGGAATTGAATTAATAAAATTGGAAGCTATAAATAATTGAATTCAAATTGGAAGTTAGTGAATCTAAATAGAATTGGATTTAATTTAATTTGGAAATGAACTAAAATGAATGTAAATTAGTGAATGTAAACTAATTGATTATGAATGAATGAATGGTAATAAAAATCCAATGTTAATGAATCAAATGTGAATAAATTGAAAACCAATTCAATGAATATTAATGAGTAATGAATGTATATTGATTTAGTTATGGATTTATTGGATAGAGATTGGTTTGTTGGATGTTAGTTGGATGATAGTTGCTTGATGGTTGGATTTGTTGCTTTTGATTGCATTTGCTATATTGGTATATGTTGTATATTGATATTACTTTCCATATATGTTTCTCATTTGTTTGATGAGTGTTTAGTAGGTGCGGATGGCGTATGCTTCGCATTTGGAGCTCGCTTTTGCGCTATATTAGCCGTATATGCTCGCTAATAATATATAAGGTACATATCTCGGATTACATATCGTACTTTTATTTTTTTCCCTACGGGATGCCTCATCCTCGAAGATGAGATGTATATTTGTGATATATATATATATATATTATGATTTTACTACGATCGAACCGCGCAAAGGAGACTATGGCGAATTTTTTTGAAAATTTAAGGCGTTAGAAAATTTTTGGAAAATTGGAAAATTATTTTTGATAACTAAGTAAAATTTTGATATTGAGTTAAAAGTTAAATGATATTAGTTGGTTTTGAAAAGATAACTATGAATGGATTAGTAAACTTAGAGAAGTTTTATAAGAAGTTTAACGAATGGATTTTCGAAATGTTAAAAGGCTTAAATGATTTTGATATCTAATTTGAACTAATTGTTTTGAAAATTTAATGGATTTTGTGACTTTTTCTTACTTGGTTATTTCGGGGACGAAATTCTTTTAAGTAGGGGAGAATGTAACGACCCAGAACTTCTGTCATTCGAAATTCGGATATTTAATTGATTTTAAATATTCACAACTTAATTTTATAAGTTGAATAACTTATATTTTGAATATAGTGATTTAATTGGATAATTAAATTGTTAATTTAATATTTGAAATTATAGAAATAATTTGATTTTGAATTTAATGTGAATGGAAAATGATTTAGAATGTTGAATTAAATTCTATATGAATTAGAATGGAGTTATAGAACTTTTAAAATTATTTAAAAGTAAATTTATTGAAATTGAATATTTTAATATTTAATTATCGTGTAAAAATAGTCATTTTTCATACAGTCTTGGATTTCGACGAAACTAGTTTCATCGGATCAGTAATGTTATATTATTGTAGGATTTTAAATTTCGTGTCGATCGGACTTACGGTTTTGTCGTGGCAAGCTAAAACGCATAGAAATTTGTTTAAGTAAATATTTAATTTAAATAAGTCGATTAGAAAACCTATCTTTAAAATATGATGGAATTGGCTCTCGATATATATTCCATTGTGTTCATAATAGGGGTAAAACATTATAAACGCAAAGCGGCATGCTTCGATTAGAGTTCAAAAAAATTTCGGGTGAATAGTGTCGTAAAATTTTGTATAAAAGGATCTCATTATCACTAATTTTGGCCAAATCCCTAATTTCCTAGGTCATAGTCGCCACCATGAAATGCACGGCCGAAATCATTCGAATCTTCCACCTCGATTATCTCCAAATCTATGCACTTATACGAGAAACTTCCTGAATGAAAAATGAAGAGAACGACAAGATCTACAAGTTCGACGGCTATGATCGACTATTGTGGCCGCATTTGATCATAATTGGCTCGAGAAGGCTTCACGTTTGGATGCGATTTCTGGTCGATGGGGGTGGCCGAGCTTCAAGGGGTCGTGGTCGGTGGTGTGTCACGCGATGAGCTTTCGTTTGGCATCGCTCAATCGTTTTCCGGTCAACAATAAGAGGCGCGACAATCAAAGTTTGATGGCGTTCATTGGGTTCAGTTGCATGCTAGATACTGGAGCACGGACAAGAAGAAAGAAATATGTGGCCATGATCTCATCTTTTGAATGAACGGCCGTGATTAATGCAAGGTTTAAAATAAAATAGAAAATGTAAATTAATTTATATTCAAAATCGTATAATCTTTAAAATGTTATAACTTCTTCATACAAGGTCCATTTTTGACGAAACAAGTTGAGTTGGGTCCGTATTGATGAGCACTACATTTTCGACCTGGATTGAAGTTGATTGGAGCTAGTGAAAATTTTGGATAAAATTAAACGTCTGTTTAATTTATTCGGAATAAAACACTGCAAATGCTATTGGAATCAAAGTGAGTACAACTCACTCTTTCTGACTCGCTTATATTTTCAAATAAGTGAGAATAAATTTATTTTGTGCTGATTGATGGTTGTTTGGATGATATATGATATATTATATATATTGATTGGTATTTGGATATATTCCTGCCTATTGGAGCAGATGAGACCCTATACGTTCCCGTGTATGAGCGGATGACCTTTTGTACGTGTGTTTGCCTCGAAGTGGACATTGTACATATTTTCTAATATGTATATTTGTTGCAGGTGACAAGTTGGAGGGATTCAACTAGATTCCTCACCAGTGTTGATTTTATTTACAGATATTGATATATATGTTGTTATCATGTTATATATGATGTTTTGGATGTCGTGATTGATGTATTTAGTGTTGTTGCAGCATTGGGCCTATTTTTGGTAACTTAAAAATATTAAATTGATGATTTCAATTTAATAAGGATTTCAAAGTGATTTTGAAAAAATATATTTTTGAATTGTTAAAGGAATGAATTTATTTTAAATAAATAAGAAGTTATAATTTTTATGTTATAAAAATTATGATTTTTGTGAAATATAATCAAAATGTGATTTTTGAAATATGAAGTTGATCATTTTGTAAATTTAGTTAAATTGGGATTTTTGACTTATTATAAATTGTTTATTTATAGATAAGATTTATAAAATTGATATTTTATAAATAAAAATGATGGAATTATAAAGGAGTTTTATAAGTGTTAAAATGAAGTTATAAATGGATTTTATAAGTAAATAAACTTAAAATTGGATTTTGGCAGATAAATGAGATATAAATGGAATTTGTTAATAAAGGAATTTTATAAATAAAAGCTTTTATAAAATAGAAATCTGAATTTATAAACATTGTTTTATAAATCCGAAATCAATTTAATTAGATAAGTTAAACATGAAAGTTTATTAAAGGATTTTATTCATGATTTTGGACAGTGGATGATCCTTTTAAATTAAATGTGTAGAAGTATTGAATTGGTTAGAGAATTATATTCACGATTTTAGACAGTGAATAATATTTTAAATTAAATAAATTCTTTGGAAAGTGATACTTTTAAATGGAGTTAAATGGTTTGAAGATGTTTTAAAATGTGTTAAGTATCGAATACATAGATTACAACATTCATTGTTGGAATAGACATTTTCGAGACGTAAGGAAATTATGGACTATAACACTGTTGTTATAGTAAATGATTTTCGAAAGGAGATGTTTTGTATAGTATATGGGATTTATATATCTATCTAATTACCGAATCCTTATACTAGTGATTTTGGGTTGTCGTAACGATGTTTTACGCAACAATCGTTTTGACCCAAATAAATATGTTTAAAAGAATGTTTTCCTTAAAGAATAGAATATATACTTAACCATGATTTAAATATATATAATATTTTCTAAGTGTTGAAAATAAATTGATTTGTGAAATAGTATTATTAAATAAGTATATGGAAATGTTTTCCAATATAAAATATTAAAATGGTTTTGAGATTATATCTTTTTAAAGATAATTTGAAGTGAATATTTGGAAAGTGATTTAATTAATAAAATATTAATTAAAGGGCCTAGTGATTGCTTATGGTGCTAAATATTTGTTTGTTGCTTTGATAGTTAAATAACCGATTGTCAAAATTTAGCAAAATTTCTAGTTCCTCGACTTGATGTGGGAACTATTTAGTCGTACACTTAGTACGTAGCCATCTGTGTTGTGACGACCGCCCACGACCCCTGCACTAAACCTAGACATAGTGCGCTGTAAAGTGTGCCAGGCAGCCATGGACGATCATCAGGGTAAGTTAAAACAGCAGAATCTATCGTATAACTCACAGCGCAAGGATAAAATACAATAGAAAATATATATAGTGAAGCTTTACAGAACAGAATCTCTATTAAACCTCAATAATAGTTGAATACAAACATCTGAATAGTCAATACATCAAGCCTCACTACATATCACTCAGAGAATATACAAGCAGCGGAACATCCAGTACATATAGTAAGAAAATAATATGCAAGCCTCCAGCTCGTCTTCGTCATCAGCATCGTGGGAAACTAAGAACGGCACCTGTCACCTGCTACCTAGTCTGTCCATCCCAAAGCGGATGAACAGCCCAAGGCAATAAGAGTTAAACATAAAGCCTTGAGTCAGACAACAGTCTTAGTGAGCGGTAAATTAACTAACAACATACCAAAAGAGCATAAAGGTAAAAGGAATAGGAATCCAACCCTCCCACTCCACCCCTTTCTATAGTGATAGCCCCCAGACACACACTAAGCAGAAGTAAACATAGCAAATCAAACATTTAAAGTAAAGTAATTATCACTCGAGTCAAGGGCGATGTTTTCCAAGTACAAACCCCCAAGGCCTAAACCAAGATCAGATAAGCACCCAGAAAATACTGCTCTTGAGACCGAATGATGATACAACCAAACATCCATGACTCTGGCTATCACTGTTATCATTGCTTCGATACCACCGTTAATTGAATGACCGGCACATTCTTTCAGCCGTCCGTCAAGGGCTAATGGAAACCCCGGTTCTAGACAGAACTCCGCACGTCGTCGCAGCCCGTGCCTAGGACTATCGAATCTGCCCAGAGTACTCGACTACCAATCATAATCTTTAGGGACTATCGAATCTTCCCAACGTACTCTTGCTTTGAGCCTGCTAGAACCTTCAACAACGATGAAACCTCAGCCTTCTAGTCATCCTCCTCGACGACTATTTCCATACTAGCTCAAGCGCCTCTCGAGCAAACCATTATCCTCTAACTCGAACCATTTCACCGAGTCATCAACATGCTTGGAGTAATCCCGTCTGGATAAAACCAAGGCTATCTCATATCATGCCTCGCCTTATCTCATCATAGCAAAGCCTCATCTCAACATCATCATCATCAAATCTATCCATATGAGCTTCATCATCCGCTACATATGCCACGAGCAGCTTTTCCCAATTCAAGAGCCTTCCCCTTAGCTTTTGAATCATCTTCGACCATCTTGTCTAAATTAAATCATCAATCAACTAATTTACAACAATCAATCAAGTCAATCATTAATCCAAGCAATCAAACATTCAAATATGATCAAATAAACAATTATAACAATAATGGCAATTCTGTAAATAAAGAGTCTAAATCTAACAAGCATGAAACATGAGTAATATCTCTACAACTTGATGAATGAACTTGCATAGATTAACATGTAGTAAAATGGTTGTCAAATCATCATGAATAATGGATCTATACTTAAGGTTAAGAAAAATGCATGGAAATCACTATTTTAACACCAAATCAAGCCATCAATCCGATATACTCCTTTGGATCCGTGTGAGAGATAATCACCACTCACCGAATCACCTAAACAATCCAAAAGCAACACACTTCAGATCTGGACAGCGAAGGATCTAACTCGAGCTATCAAAATTCCGCTTCAAACGATGAAATCTCTTTTCGAAGAATGTAGATCTTCAACTTTGGTTCTTGGATCTTTGATCTTGATCTTCGATTTGGATGGAAGGAATCACAAGATTAGAGTGGAGAAAAGAAGTGAAGAAGTGTAGAACTCGAGCTCTCAAAATGGCAGCACTTCACCGCTTCAAAATTCGGATCCCAAAATTGAAGAAGAACCCGCCTATTTATAGGCTGATTCCTTAGGTCGTCCGCTTCTCCTTAGGTCGTCCACGACCTAACTCACACGACCTACGACCTAAAGCCCCCACGACTTAACACTGCGCGACCTAACTACGCGTGGCTTAGCGACCTAACAAATGCCACGACCTAAGACAATGCGTGACCTAACGACTCAATAACTACGCGACTTAACTGGGTTACGACCTAACACCACACGACCTAATACTTAGCGACCTAACAACTCACGACCTAATACTTAAGTTGTCTACGACTTAACTTCCTTAGGTCGCTCACTGCTACCACCAGCTTCCTTAGGTCGTTGCCGACCTATCCTCCTTAAGTCGCTAACTCGCCCAATTTCCTATGCCGCTAACTCTTAAGTCGTCGTTCTTCCCTAAGTCGCCTATCCCTTAGGTCGTTAACTCGCAAACTCTCTTAGGTCACTAACTGACTTAAGTTGCTAACTCCTTAGGTCGGTCAAATCCTATAGGTCGGTCAAATCCTATAGGTCGTCCCAGACTATCATACGACCTAAACCACTACGCGACCTAACTGCTATACGACCTAAGTCCTTACCTCGTCAAGTCCCTAAGTCGTTAACTGCTACTACTAACTCTCTTAGGTCGCCAACTCCCCTTAAGTCGCCTACGACCTAACTATTATACGACCTAAGCTCTGAACGACCTAGGCTCTGAACAACTTAACCATACTACGATCAAATAACAATTGTTTTACAATGTTTTGATCCGTAAAAATACGGGTCGTTACATGTGTAGGCTTGATTATCGTTTGTGTTGAGAATGTTGATTCGTGTAGTGCAGAGTATTACTCCAATCTATCGAGCTTCCTTCTTGGGCGAAGGATAGCAAGTTGAAAGTTGGAGACGTGATAAGTCTATGAGACTTAGTTTCTGTGTGAGGTTGAGAAACGCTTTTGCGTTGTTGGTGCAAAGAGACCGAGATCAGATTTATCTGAAAACCACTTCGGACCAACATTTATACGACGATTGTGCAGGTTGGCCGATGATATTGATGTTTAGGATTTTCATAGTGAAGGACTGCTTGTTGATCATTTGGGGTTAAAATCCTAATATACATATAGTAGCAGTAGTCTCTTCGTTAAGAAATATCCTGTGCAAGGACTATTCACTACTAATCCTAGGGATTTCCTGATAGGATGTGGTGGGAGAGTAACTTTGGTTTTTCCTGTTCGTGGACAACTTGTATAGATGAATGTCTGACATTTGCATTTTCTGCGATTACGTACATTGGTTTTTACAAACGTACATCTGTTTAATGGCGGGGAAGGCAACTTCTCTTAGCTTAACACCCTTTCTTGAGACGTACGAGCTCAAGGGTTGTATTTTTGTGAAAGGCAATTAGTAGTCAACGGAAATGGCGAATGTGGCATTCAAAAGTGATGTGATATGTGATATGTGAAAGGTAATCGTTACCTCTTTTGCCTCATCAACCGGAAAAGCCTGAAAAAGGGTTAGATGCGGCAAGGCTAAGTGGGTCATTCCCAATTAGGATATGATCATCCCTTTCTAGATATATTTCTTTCTGCTATGACGTTCGGGATGTAAATTATTGTGGTTTATATGCTATGAGGGCCCTCGGAAAAGGTCGGTAACGACCGAGGGATGAAATATTCGGTACTACCTAGTTATGAAGGTTGGTCGGTCTTGTGTTGGTAGAGGAGCTTTGTGATGGTTCCTTGGGACATCCATCTAGAGGTGTACCCATCGGAACGTAGTCCCTTCACCTGGTCATTTGTATGGAAATCCAAACTCCGCTACGTGCCTGCCATTTTGATTGTATTACCTATTTTGGGCTATATGCTGGAATTTAATCGATGTAACAATTTCGGCTATGATTAGTATTATTTGCATATACTAGACACTAGTATAATATCAGATGATTTGGTATGGAATGTTTTTTATTATCATAAGGTAAAAACATGTCTGTGTTTATGTGTGGGCGTTCCTTACGAGATACTTTTGTTTTGAAAGGAAAGTTTGGTAATGTAATAAATTTAGTAGAGTGTGTTTCTCACGCTGGTTTACTAGACTAATCCGGGCGTTCTTCCCTTCCAATGCTCGGGTCAGACCGAGTATATTTACAGGTTCAGATTTGGTGCTTTTGGAGCTTCAGCAGGAGATTATTTCCATATACACGTATCATTTTATTTCCGCTTTGCTTTGTTATTTATATTATCAGCAATTGTGAGGACAAGTTATTATAACTGTCCAGGCTGAAGATCAGTGATTGATTGTTGAACTCTAATTGATGTATGTATATACAGTTTCTGTTTTGTAAACATCATTGATATGATATTATATGTTTTCCGCTGCGATGTGAGATTCTGTATTGTTCTGTTAGTTCTCTGTTTTATCTTTCTTCTCTTCTCTTCTTCTCTCTTCTTTTCTTTCTCATGACTTTCCGTCAGTCTGTGCTTTTTGGGTCGGACATGTGTGGTTTATTGTCGATTCAAAGGGTACGGATTTGCGAGTCATCACAATTTAACTCATACATAACCACATATGAAATGAAAAATCTACATGGTCAGAAAAACATATTTAAAGATCGGCATGAGAAGAAATACCTTGTTGACATTATACTTAAGTGAGACTATAGGGAATATGAAAAAAAAGATGTCCAAAGGCCCTGCTTCGTCTTGACAACTTTCGTTGTACATGAAAATGAGTGAATTGCAAATGTAATTATATAGAAATGTGCAATGCAACTAAGTAACACATTTAAATATATAAAATAAATATCCCAAAAGTTCCAAATAAGAGAAAAAGGAATTTGCACTCATATTCCCTGTCACTATGTTATAACTGAAATTGGACAAAACTCATCCTCACTAACTCTTGTAATTCAAATTAACAAAGAGATCCGTCATAAAATTAAGTAAAGCTAGTTAGTTGTACAATAAATGCAAAGTGATATTACTAGAAATAAAGAATAAAACACTTGAACAAAAACAGTTGTAGTTACCTATCATCAGAAAACTCAAAAACGTCAACTGATCTAGGCACTCTTCTCCTAAAAGTAGCGGATGATGTAGGGTTTGAGGTATCTAGATATTATGGAAAAACATATGGAGATGTTCTATTTCGCATCTTTTCTCTTCTAATAGTGTATGCCAGTTGTTACATCATGTTGCGAGATTTGGTGATACAATATTTCCATACTAAAGAAGATTTTGAAGATATTATTGATTTCAGTGATACAATATTTCCAGTTTCAGAAGATTTGGAAGATATTTGAGATGATTACTCAAATATATTGCCTCTTTTATAGCATTCAAAAGAGCAATAAATTACCTACATGAGCAGAAGAATTATTTTGAGAGACCGAAGTAATCAATTAATTTCCTAATTAGTTGATTAAAGAAGGAATGTTATCAGGCGCATGTAAATTAAGGAAAACTAGAAAATCAAATGAATAAATGTTTCCCGTATGAATACAAGAATTGACGAGGCATTGATTTATGACCATAAATCAATTACTCCAACCCTAAGTAATAATCTCTATATAAAGGCAAATTTTAGCATGAGTAGAATCATCATCTTAAGTTATATTTCTTATCCTTCTTTTTAGCCTCCATTATCAATCTTGTAACATTCTCTTTTTTTTTAGAAATAATAAAATCTCCTCTTCCCAAAGTGGATGTACACTATCTCGCCATAGTGGAACCACTATAAATCTGTGTGTGAAATCTCTACTTACTTTCTTTTGCGATTTGTTGTTTAATTCTCTTATTTTTGTTTGTTTTATCGCACTACAACATGATCCTATTGCTTTCCTATTTATTTGGGTTGATTTACAATGATTTGTGTGAAATCTACCCCAACAGTCTGGTATCAAAGCATTGAAGGTTTTTGTTGAAGCCTAGCGCTAGAAGGTGATCGATAAGATGGTAGGATCTGGAGATGGAAGTGAGGTTAGACCTACCCAAGAGTATGCACCCTACACTAGGGGTTCATATGTAGCATCCGGTTTGTAGCTGGCTATAGAGAGGTGGAACGAAGATAATGAGTTTGAGAAGTGGCAATAGAAGATGAAGGCAGTGTTGAGAAGAAATCGTGTTCATCAGGTTGTGTTTGATGCAGAATCATTGCCATTAGATATCTCAGAATTAGAAAGGAAGGAGATGGAAGAATTGGCATTTACTACCCTCCAATTAGCCATGGGTGTACATCATCCTAGAGATTAGCAGTGAAACTACTGCTAGAGGCTTGCAGAAGAAATTTGTGGACTCTACATGAAGAAGTCGCTAATGAATAGGCTAATTTTATTGAAGACTTTCTTTACGGACAAGATGCGGGAAGGTACATTGTTGAAAGCACATCTTAACTTCTTCGATGACTTGATGATGAAGATGAAAACTGTTGATTTAAATGTGGATGAGGAGCATAAGACAATGGTGGTATTGTGCTCTCTTCCAAAGTGATGCACGGTATTTGCTAACAGCTTGATCTATGGGAGAAGCATGCCGACATTAGAAGATGTGAAGACATGACTGCCGAGTGAAGAGGTAAGAGATCAAATGAAGCTCATGAGCGAAAGTTAAGAAGCTAGTAGTAGTCAAGGAATGTTCATAGAGAGAGGAAGAAAGGAGAAGAATGAGAAAATTTTCAAAGGGCGTTCTAAGTCAAGAAAGCTCGGAAGTGGTTAGAGAAGCAAGCCTAGAGACAACAGGTGTCGTCATTGTAAGAAGCATGGCCATTGGAAGAAAGATTATCAGATTTGAGGAAGAGAAATGAAGCGGATGGTTCTTCATCTATTGCAGTGGAGAATGTTGTTTCTGATGATATGCTGACTGCATATGTTTCCGGTGTATCAGACCATTAGGTGCTGGATTCAGAGGTGTCTTTCCACATGATGCCTAGGGAGGAGTAATTTTGTTTTTATGAAGATAAGGAGGGAACTGTTATATTGATGGGGAATGATGCTACTTGAAAGTCATTAGGAGAAGGATCAGTGCGTATTCGCATGCATAATGGTGTGGTTCGCACTTTCACTAGAGTCCGCTACTGTTAACCCGCCTTTTGGCAAGGCCGCGGACAGACGGATTTAACTTAAACAACTTCACAACTATCGAGACTAAAGTATGATGGGTTTGGTTTAAAATGATGAAGTTCACTTGAATATGTCGTTGGGAAAAGGAGTGGAGAAATTACATGGCTCGGCCTAAGCAGTTTGGCAGATGTCGCTCGGCATTGGGATGGTTCGGCATATGGAGACCACTCCATTTGGGCTGAGGTACTCGGCTGCCAGGCCCACCAGGGAAGTCCAACCCATCTTTGTCTATAAATAGAGAGGCAGGGGCACAGTAAAAGGGGATCTTCTTTCTACTCTCTTACTTTCTCTTTTCGAAGGCTAAGGCAACTCTGCCATTTTGTAACTGTAATCGATTATTACAGCAATAAAAAGCAAACTTCTGGAGTGGACGTAGGCCGGAATTAGCCGAACCACTATAAAATCTGTTGTTCTTTACTGCTTTCATTTCTGTTTTAACTGTTCTTCACATTATTACTCTCTACATACATTCTATCTCTGAGCTGTGATTGGTATTTGGTGCTTTCATCTAGATTTGGGGGTTAGTGACCAATTTTGGCGCTAACACTTTGGTGCTTTCACTGAGAAATTGAAACACTAAGGAATTTTGGAGTTAGGAACTTGGATCTTAGAAAGCAATGGCAAGACCACCAACAAAGAGGCAAGCAGTGGAAAGGAGCAATCAGGAAGGAAGTCAAGCGACATCTTCTGGAGCTGGAGAGGGTCATGCATCCATCTACATAACTCGGGACGAGATGCAAGTGATGATGAATTCTATGCAAGAGCAGATGATGAAACGGCAAGAGGAGATGATGTAGGCTCTTCTTAGGCAATTTGGACAACCAGGAACTACAGGTGCTCAAGATCATGGAGTTGGACCAGAGGAACTCAACCAACGGACAGATGGAGTGAATCAGCAGGGGGCAGCTCCCAATCAACAAACAGTTAACAATCTAGATGGACCTAGACTCGGGGGCACGCCACCAGGAGTACGTGATGAAGAATATGTGCCAGAATTTCCTCGGGGACTTGGGGGGCAGTCTGGATTAGTTGGAAACACTAGATTGGCTGACATTATCAGGTGGACTATTCGTGGAGGTCTGACAAATAGGGATTCAGAGGGAGTTAACAAAAGTCCGTTTACCCGGAACATCAGGACAGCTAGGAATCCGTCCGATTTCAAACTACCCACTCTGGAAGTATACAACGGGAAGACGGATCCCACCGACCACTTGATGAGATACACTAGACATATGGAAGTGCTGGGGGCAACGGAGGAGGTTATGGCCCGATGTTTCCCCCTGTACTTGACTGAAATTGCTGCTATGTGGTTTAGACAGCTGGAGGATGGATCCATTGGAACATGGACAGAACTGGTGGACAAGTTCTTAAGTCAGTTTCGAGTTCACATAAAAAGGCCAAAGAACGTGATGACGCTAACGTCAGTCAAACAGGGGGCAGATGAATCGCTCAGGACATTCTTAACTCGATTTAATGCAGCAGTCGCTTCGGTGGATTGGCCAGATCCATCAATGGTTCTGATGGCTGCGGTATCAGGAGTCAGAGATAACTCGGATTTCAAAGTATCACTGGTACGGGACCCACCGTTGGATCTTGGGGAATTCTTTCATGAAGCTGAAAGATTTCTTCGACAAGAGGATGCATGTTTGGATGTGAGGTCAAAGGAAGTAAACATGACTAAGGATGGAGGACTACTCGGCGAAAGCTCAGGTGGGGGCAAGGATAAAGGGAAAAGGAAGCGCTGGGGAGAACCAAAGTTCTCCACTTACACAGGATTGAACGCAACGTTGGAGCGGATTTTCTTAGATACTCGAGATCGCCTTCCCTATCGAAGGCCATCGAGGAGGGAACCCACAGAACGTGAAAGGGCATCAGGAAGGCACTGTCTCTTTCATGACCTGTACGGGCATGACACTAACAGCTGCCGACATCTAAAGGATATAATCGAGGAGCATATAAGGAATGGTCAGTTGCGACAGTATGTCGGAACTCGGAATGCGGCGATGGAATAGGAGCAGCCACCGCCTACCTTGAACGACGAGGGCATGAGGCCCAGGGATGGTGGCCGATTGGTCATCAACTAATTTTAATGGTTTGGAATAAGTAACAAACTCCGGGCAAACGGTTAAATCACTTACTCATGTACGGGGTCGGAGATAACCCTTAGGAATGCTCTGAGATGATGGCTTACCGACACGCCCGGGTTTGCGAAATCTGTTTTTTCCTTTGACTTGGACATTTGCTTTTTCTGGTTTGGTTTTGGAGTTTGGTTTGAACTCCCTGTTCTGCTCATTTTCTGGTTTAGATTCTGGTTTGGATGTTTGTTTTTTGGTATGGATTTTTGATATGGGTTTCTGGTTTTCTATTTGGATTTGGATTTTGGATTGGATTTTGATTGGATTTTCTCTAGATTTTTGGCTAAAAGGTCGTCGAGTATGGACTATGCTTGGCAAGGGTCCGGAGAGACCAGGATTCGGCCTAGGACCTAGGCCATATACTATTGGTTACTATTTTAGGTCGTCGAGTATGGACTATGCTCGGCAAGGGTCCGGAGTGACCAGGATTCGGCTTAGGACTTAAGCCACGACATTATTCGACGTTCAGGGACACTGAACCAGAAACACCATGGAATTACTTAACATAGGTCGTCAAGTGTGGATTGCGCTTGGCAAGAACCCGGAGAGGTTACGGATTTGGATGTTAGCTATGAATAGCTAAGGATTCGGACAAGGACCCGGAACGGTCTCGGATTTGGATATCGACCCGGAGAGGTCACAGATATGGTTATAGGTTATTGGATATGGATGAATTGGAACTCGGTAGTCGGGTTCGGATGGATGTGGAATTGGATAAGAACTTGGTTACTGGATAGGAATCAGACATCGACTCGGAACAGTCGCGGACATGGATCAGGATATGGCTGTGGCACTCGGATAAGATGGCTTGGTAACGGATTGGATTATGAATCGGAAAGTATGGATGTGGATAACATACATACTTTGGATATTGGACTTGAGGCTATTCAAAACACACCTTTCACAGCAAGGCATGTTTTGGGGGGCAAGTGTTAACCCGCCTTTTGGCAAGGCCGCGGACAGACGGATTTAACTTAAACAACTTCACAACTATCGAGACTAAAGTATGATGGGTTCGGTTTAAAATGATGAAGTTCACTTGAATATGTCGTTGGGAAAAGGAGTGGAGAAATTACATGGCTCGGCCTAAGCAATTTGGCAGATGTCGCTCGGCATTGGGATGGTTCGGCATATGGAGACCACTCCATTTGGGCTGAGGTACTCGGCTGCCAGGCCCACCAGGGAAGTCCAACCCATCTTTGTCTATAAATAGAGAGGTAGGGGCACAGTAAAAGGGGATCTTCTTTCTGCTCTCTTACTTTCTCTTTTCGAAGGCTAAGGCAACTCTGCCATTTTGTAACTGTAATCGATTATTACAGCAATAAAAAGCAAACTTCTGGAGTGGACGTAGGCCGGAGTTAGCCGAACCACTATAAAATCTATTGTTCTTTACTGCTTTCATTTCTGTTTTAACTGTTATTTACATTATTACTCTCTACATACATTCTATCTCTGAGCTGTGATTGGTATTTGGTGCTTTCATCTGGATTTGGGGGTTAGTGACCAATTTTGGCGCTAACAGCTACATTCCAGGTTTATGGAAATCTCTTCTGTCTTTCGGCCAGCTAGCATCTTTGGGCTGCAAGATCACAATAATGTCAGATATCTTGAAGGTGACACATGGTGCTCTTGTATTGATGAAAGGAATAATGGTACGGAATATTTATCTACTAAAAGGATCTACAGGTCTTGGTGTGTCGTGTGTTGGAGTTGATAGTTCACAAGCTTTGTATACCACTAGACTTTGGCATCTCAGATTGGGTCATGTTTCGAAGAAGAGCTTGGAGTTGCTTCGTAGAAGGAAGATGATCAAGGGTGAAAGCTTCAACAGTTTAGAATTATGCCAGGAGTGTGTATTGGGGAAACAAACAAAGGTTTCTTTTGGTGTCGGTAGACATGAGTCCAAAGGAGTACTAGAGAATGTCCATACGGATGTTTGGGGACTAGTAGCTACAGCTTCTATAGGAGGAGCTAAGTATTTTATCTCTTTTATCGATGTCTAATCTTTGAAGGTTTGGGTATTTGTGATGAAAGCTAAGTTGGAGTCGTTTGAGAAGTTCAAAACGTGGAAGGCACATATAGAGAATGAAGTCGGAAGGAAGTTGAAGGTGCTGAGATCTGACAATGACGGTGAGTTTGTTTCTAAGGAGTACTTAAATTTTTGTAAGCTGGATGGAATTTGGAGACACTTCACTACACCTGGAGATTCACAATCAAATGGAGTCGCTGAAAGGGTGAATATGAATCTACTAGAGAAAGCTCATTGTTTGGGATTGATGGCGGGTCTATCTAGAGGCTTTTGGGCTGAAGCTTTATCAACTACAGTGTATATTATCAATCAAATTCCTTGCTCAACCATTGATGGGAAGATTCCAAAGGAAGGGCAGAAAGGTACATCTATACATATTAGTTATTTTCATATATTTGGTAGCTCTGCGTATGTTCACTACACAGGAAATGACATGTTGGAGGCTAGATCCTATAAAGGCATATTTTTGGGCTATACAGAAGTCATCAAAGGGTATCACATTTAGATCTCTATTGATAGGAAGGTAGTGCACTCTAGACATGTCACATTTGATTAGTACACTATGTTCTAGCCGAAGGGGAATCCACCTAGTTCGGTAGATTCATAAGTTGAAAGGCCTAAGCAGATGGAAACTATTCCCACATATCAGCCTAGCAGTAGAGTCAGAGCTGTAAAAGAAGACAGATTAACTGCAGTTGTTGAAACATTACATGAAGGTCCACAAAATTCCTCTAGTAATGACGGTGATGGTCTTGAAGCTAGAGATGATTCAGCTCAAGGTGGAGTTGATAGAAGCTTAGGCGAAGTTACACCTATTCGGGCTAGTTCTAGAGTTAGAAGGCCACCAAATAGATGGAGACTGGAATTATGAAAATCTTAGCCTTAATGATCAGTTTGACTATGCAGTGCATATAGTGCAAGATGAGTCTTTCGACCTTGAAGAAGCTATGAGTTCGAGTGCCAGCTCGAAATGGATGCATGCTATGGAGGAGGAGATGGATCCATTAAAGAAGAATCAGACTTGGGAATTAGCACCACCCCCTCAAGAAAGCCGAGCCATAGGATGCAAGTGGGCATATAAGGTGAGGGACGATGGAGAAACAAGGCTAGACTTGTTGCAAAAGGGTTTTTACAGAGGAAGGAGATGGAGTATGATGAGGTGTTTGCTCTAGTTGTTTGACATACTTCTATCCGGATATTGCTAGCTATAGTTGTAACTCACGACATGGATTTGGAATAATTATACATAAAGACAGCCTTTTTGCATAGAGACTTAGAAGAGACCATCTATATAAAGCAGCCAGAAGGATTTGTAGAGAATGGAAAGAAGGAATGGGTTTGCAAGCTGAAGAAGTCTCTATATGGTTTGAAGCAATCGCCTAGGAAAAGGTACAAGAGGTTTGACTCTTTTATACTTACCTTGGTTTTGATAGAAGCATTAAAGATGCTTGCATTTATTTTAAGCATATGGATGGTGGTAACTGGATATATTTACTCTTGTGTGAGGATGATATGCTAATCGCTTCCACAGACAAAGCTGAAATTGACAGGTTAAAATTAAAGCTAAAAGTAGAATTCAAGATAAAAGACCTTGGTAAAGCAAAGAAGCTTTTAGGGATGGTAATCCAAAGAGAGAGAAAGCCTGGAAGTGTTGAGATTGACATAGAAAGAATATATCCAAAAAGTTCTTGCTCGGTTCAGCATGGAGAAGGCAAAGGCAATCAGTACTCCCATGCTTTTGCATGTACAACTTTCAGATAAGAGCTCTCTGATCTCAGACGAAGACAAAGCTTACATGGGGAAGGTGCCTTATGCTATTGTGGTTGGAAACTTGATGTATGTTATGGTCTGCACGAGACTAGATATTGCACAGGCGGTTAGTTTGGTTAGTTGCTATATGGCTAATCCGAGGAAATCACATTGGAAAGCACTGAAGGGCATTTTGAGGTAGGAACAACAGATTATGGGCTTGTTTTTGAAGGCAGGGAGAATATTTCAAGGTGGTCGGATTTTGTGATTCCTATTATGCTGGAGAGAGAGATCGAAGGAAGTCAACCTCAGGTTACGTCTTTACACTTGGAAAGATAACTTTTAGTTAGAGAGTGAGGTTGTAGACTATAGTTGTCTTGTCTACTATAAAGGCGGAATTGATAGTTGCTGTAGAAGAAGCTAAGGAAGCATGTTACTTGAAGCAGTTGTTGTGTGATTTAGGCTTTGTTCATGGGAGTATAGTAGTAAATTTCGACAGTCAAAGCGCAATACATCTAGCTAAGAATCCAACATTTAGTTCAAGGACAAAGCACATAGAGGTAAGAGAGTCTTTCCTTGTCTCTATGAATGAAGAAAAGTAGGCACATCTTTAGAAGATTCACACCAAGGAGAAAGCAACAGACATGTTTACAAAGTCCTTGCATGTTGCAATATTCGAGCATTGCTCGAACTTGATTTGCTTGTTGAAGTTCCAGGTGCCACTCGGTGGAACAAGGGGAGAGTGAGTTGGTAGATGAGATGTTTGTTTTGGAGATTGATAGGTCCTATATAGAGAGGGTACTTTCAACACTTGGTTGGTGGGTGGTGGTCTTCCTAGAGTTCGTTGACAAAAGTGCAATGGGTGATGGCCATGTCGAAGCTCACTGGAGAAGTATCTATGGTGTCTTGTTTGAAAGCTGCTTGGAGTAAGAGGATGTAGGTGGAGTTAGTAGGCTTGCGTTGAAATATAGTATCAAGGTGGAGATTATCAGATTTAGTGATACAACATTTCTATATTAAAGTAGATTTGGAAGATACTATTGATTTCAGTGATACAATATTTCCAGTTGTAGAAGATTTGGAAGATATTTGAGATAATTACTCAAATATATTGCCTCTTTCATAGCATTAAAGAGGGAAATAAATTACCTACATGAGAAGAAGAATTATTTTGGAGATTGAAGTAATTAATTAATTCCCTAATTAGCTAATTAAAGAAGGTATCTTATCGGCACCTGTAAATTAGATGAAATTGGAACAAATGGATAAACATTTCACGTATGAATAGGAGAATTGAAGAGGCACTGATTTATGACCATAAATCAATTACTTCAACCCTAAGTAATAATCTCTATATAAAGCCAAAGATTAGCATGAGAAAATCATCGTCTCAAGTTGTATTTCTTATTCTTCTTCTTAGCCTCCATTATCAATCTTGTAAAATTCTCTTTTCTTAGAAATAACAAAATCTCCTCTCCCCAAAGTGGATGTACACTATCTCACGATAGCGGAACCACTATAAGTGTGACGCCCCACCCAGAGACCCACATTAACAAAGAGTATTACTGGGTAATACTGTCTGCTAATGCGGAGAATAGATCCGGTTAGGAGCGACCATCTATACCCTTGTCTAAAATATCTATTGAATACGTCGACAAATGCTATATATATATATATATTTTCTATCTCAAGTGGATCGACATATCTAATAAATACTTAATACAAAACCATAAGTGGCTATAGGATCTATCAGAACAAAATACAACAACTCAAATGCAAAACACATCACAAAACAGTAGATCATCACATATATACACATATACAGATACATCACAGAGTATACAAAATGATACATGTCAAGTGGTATAACGACCACAATATACAAGCGAGTCAAAAGAATATACATGTCAGAGTAGCAAAACAAAAGGACTAAACAAAAAGCTATAACAAAAAGAGCTAGCAGAATAGTCAATGCGGATGCAGAATAGGCTAGGTCCAAATGTACCTAACCTGAAACACCTGGGTCTGACCCGAGTATAAAATACATGGGTCAGTCTAGCTAAACAAATTAGTTTATAAGGATAAGCAATAATATGAGCATAAGGATAATGTGACAATATTCTCAAGTGAGAAGGGACAATAAAGTGTATGGTTACATCAAGTGATAATATGGTATCACTACACAAATATACAATCTCAAAAGAGGTAAAACAATTCATAAAACGCTAAATATAACAAGCCTCGTATCATCGGCATATCACAAATCATCAATAATGGTTTAAGGAAAATTATAGCTCCTATAAAGGAGAAATCCCAAACCTGCCATAACAGCAATCTCAAAAGCAACTCAAAGAAATCACCATCTCCAAATGCGCCACAAGGCAAATATATCTCCAAATAGGAGATTAAAATCTCAAATATATGCCATATTGGAAATCTTAATAAAATGCCAGTGTAGGCAACTCAAATCTCAAAGATAGAACTCACAAGAGTTCAAATTCCCATAAGGTAATCGCCATGTATATATATAATATCCCAAACGGCTCAAATGGCCAACAATAAAAAGGCAATACGCTTGGGAAACCATAAACATCAATGAAATCATCTCAAAGATATAGCACGTGCTTATGGCTGAAGCCTGCCAAGTACTGTTCTCTCAAAATAAGGCGCCACGTCTCTTAGATAAACGTTCCAAAGGACAAATCAATACGTCTCTTAGACAAAAATCCCGAAGGACAAATACGTCACAATGGACAAATACATCTCTTAGACAAACGTCCCGAAGGACAAATGACTCGAAGGTCCAGTACTGGCTAATACGTCTCTTAGACAAATGCGTCACAAGCTTTCGGATAGGAACCTGAATAGTGTTAACATGTGTCCCATACCACACATTCGCACTAAATGGTTTACTAACCGCTAGTAAATTTAACACTCAAATCAGTAAAAGGTTTACCTCACCTCATTGGTAAACTCGACCCGAAGGTCAAAACGATCAAATAGACACATCGAGAATTAACCGATAAGATAAATGCATGTGTCCCATACCGCATGTTTTACCAAACCGTTTAACCCTCCTTCTCATTCACTTGAAATGTGCAAGAACGTGTAATTTATATATATAAAATAATTTACTTTGGAAAACAAGCTTTGAAAACCAATTTTCGAAATCAATTTGAAAACCCTATTTGAAAATTTCCCTTATTATAGAGAATAAATAGATTTTGCACTTGAAAATACTTTAAGATATTATATAATAATTATTTTGAAATGCCCATTAATTTTAAAAATCATTTCAAAAAGATTTGGAGAAAACCATGCTCGAAAACGAATAAAAACAAAATCACTCAAACCGATATTCGAATTTAAATTCAAATAATTCAAAAATTGAATTTCAAAATCTCCAAAATTTGGCTGGTCTATTGATAGACATCATGGCCTATAATCATCATCAAAATCATCTCGAAATTTGCATCAGAACAAGTGACAAAACAGTCACAATTCCAAGGCAAAAGTCGCGAAATATGCTACGAAAGGTATACGAACACAAGGCCACAACACACGCACCTGGGCCAATAAGGGGGTCAACCAGCCCAGTAGCCAAGTCGACCGCTAGGTCGACCTGGATAGTGCTGGGTCGACCTCCATGTCGACCCAGGCTACAGACATTCTTTCAGGGTATTTTTTTGCCTCGTATTGATTTTCCAACAAGATTTTGACATAGCAAATGACCATAATTCTCAACAAAAATTTATAGAGATGAAGTTCAACATGCAAGCTACCAAATGCAAGAAATCCAGTAGCATTTTGTTGCTGGAATTACAAGATATAAGGGTTCAAAGATGCAACAGAAACTGATTATAAATAACGCAAAAACTAGCTATAGAAAACTACAGACAGAAGCAAATTCTTTACAGATTCAAACACTGGCACTTTTGTTTTGGCTAGTTTGTGAGTTTATACAACTTACCTTGTTGATTTGTTGCAAAAGCTTGGATTATAGCAGCAAAGAGGAAGCTTTGCTTTAGATTACAAGCCTTTAGAACCTATAGAAAGCAAATACAGAACATGCAAACAAATATACAGTAAAAATTAGAAAACCATTTGCTATAAAAGAATTTGGTGATGAAATTCAGTAGTTTGGAGGGTATTACCTTAGATTTATTACTAGCTTGCAAAAAGATTTGAATTTGGTGAGTTTCAATTGAGAAATTTGCTTGAATTTTGAGAAATTGGTAAAGTGTTTACTGACTTTTGTTTTTAGGCAGAAGGAGGAAGAAGATAATATGAAATGAACATACAGCTAATCACTATTTCTCATTTCTCAACTGGTTAAAGGTTAATGGGCCTAATTGGGTTCAAAAATTAAAAGAAATAAATGGCTTAAGGTTTAAATCAACACTTAACAAATTATTGTGTACATATCACATATACACATAAATAAGAATGCATTTCTCTTGAGTTTCACACAAGAAAAATGTGAAAACTTGTATACATATAAAATAAAACATTCTCTATCATTTAAAAAGATTAATTTATATTTTTTAAATATTTTTATTATTAGAATCCTTAATTTAACAAAAATACACCATTTACTCAAATAAATGAATAAAACATTGTGTTTAACTTCTAAAATTCCACAAAATTTATTTTCTCACTTAGAAAAATATTTGAAACCATTTCAAAACATTATTTATAGCCAAAACTTATTTTTAACCCAATTTCTACCTTTTATTTCAATAAACCACCCTTAAAAATTACATACTTCTTTTCAAAATTATTAAAAGAAGCAAATATTGCATTTTCTCTAAAATGAAATCATTTTCATTATTTAAAGCCTATATTCCATTTATTATCACTCCAAACAAAATAGAATAAAGCTTGGAATTTTATTTTTTCATTTTAAATTCCAAAATTCATTGTTTATTCCAAATAAATAATTTAATTTCTACAATTTTAATTTAACTTACAATACTAATTTATAATTATCATTATAATTCAATATTGAAAGGTAATCTCTAAACCGGGGTTGGTACAGACTCCCCCTTTTAACAAAATTGCATCCTCGCTATTCCTAGAGAAGAATTTGTATTCAACTATTTAATTTCATCACTCAAAAAGAAAAGAAATAAGCTTGAGATAAAGAGATATTCTCACCATCGCTATGCGAAGAAAGAAAACCACGATATGAATCCTCGATAAACTCTCTTGTTTTCCAAGTGCAGTCATTGGGATTAGCGGACCATTGAACTTTAACGAGCGGCACGTCCTTGTTTCGAAGGCGTCTCACCTCCGAAGCGAGTATGTGAATAGGCTGCTGCACAACATATAGGTCTGGTGAGATCTCAAGCCCTTATAAATCAGGAGAATCGATAACAGAATCCGACTCTCGAAGACACTTCCACGGTTGAGAGATGTGAAAAACGTCATGAATGCCAAATAGATGAGCTGGAAGTGAAACTCTATAAGCCACGGGGCCAATACGTTCAGTAATAGGAAATGGTCCTATATAGCGAGGAGCCAATTTCCCTATCGTACTGAAATGCATAACCCCCTTCAGAGGAGAAACACGAATAAAGACGAGATCACCAACAAAGAACTCAAGAGGCTTCCTACGGTTGTCCGCGTAGGATTTCTGGCGGCTCTGTACCTCTTCCATTCTCTGCCGAATCAGAACAATCTTCTCAGAAGAATCCTGAATAGAATCTAGGCCAAGAATAAGCTTCCTCCAGATTCCAACCAACATGAAGGTGATTGACATGGCCTTCCGTATAAGGCTTCGAAAGGAGCCATACCGATACTGGACTGAAAACTATTATTGTAGGAGAATTCCACAAGAGGTAGGTGATCCTCCCAACTACCACCGAAATCTAGAATGCAAGCATGAAGAAGATCCTCAAGAATACGATTCACCTGTTTAGTTTGTCCATCAGACTGTGGATGATATGTTGTGCTGAAGTTAAGCTTTGTTCCCAAAGCTTGCTGAAGACTCTGCCAGAAATGACTCATGAATAGCGGATCACGGTCACAAACAATCGAACTAGGAACACGTGAAGTCTTACAATTTCCTTGATATACAACTTGGCCAGATGAGAAGCACTCCTATTAGACTTAATAGGAATGAAATGAGCAGACTTGGTAAGGCGATCAACAAAAACCCAAATGCTAGAATGGCCCCATCTCAAACGAGGTAGGCAGTCAATGAAATCCATCGAAATCTGATCCCATTTCCACAATGGAATCTATAGAGGCTGAAGGAGACCAGAAGGGCGCTTTTGCTCGGCTTTGATGAGTTACCAAGTCATGCAATTACTCACATAACTCACTCCATTTTGCTTCATGCCTTCCCAATAATAAAGGCGATGCATATCGGCATACATCTTATTATTGCCGGGATGAATGGTATACTTAGAACGATGACAGTCATCGAGAATGTCATGCCTAAGTGCATAATCAGAAGGCACAACGAGACGCTTCTTCTTACGAAGACACCTATGAGAATCAATGTTGAAATCCAGCAACTCCTCATCACGGGACTCAGACTCACAAATTTGGATAAGGTGCACAAGATCGGGATCATGCCGCTGAGCATCGGCTATACGATCCAATAAACTAGGTCGAGCTTCCAAACTAAATAATAAAATAGGAGAATCAGAAGATGGAGCTCGATCATGAATATCACAAAGGGGTAACGTCTCTAGAACATCCTACTCAGCTAACATCATAGAAACAACAGCTGAATGTTTGCGACTAAGCACATCAGCAACACGATTACCCTTACCAGGGTTATACTGGATATCAAAGGCATAAGAGGCAAGGAACCCTAGATTTTTGCATATATTTTAAATTTGACTTTATTTTATTTTGAAATTATTTTTAAACTTGTTTTATCTCAAATATTTCATTTTATATATAAATTTTTATTATTATGTGAATTATAATTTCAAATTTGTATAAATTGAATATTTTCCTGAAAAGTGGATTTCTGGTCAAAACTTTGACTTTTAGATTTTAAACTTAAATATTTAAATTCTTGAATTTTATCTTTTATTATGAAAATAGATTTAATAACATGAATACTGCTTTTCGTTTCGTTGGAAACGGAGTTATATTGTGAAAGTTATACATTTTTCAATATTGTGTGTAAACTGATTATTTAGCAATATTGTCTATTTTAAACTATATAAATTATATTTTTATTTTCATATTTTGTTTTAATATGTTATTTTATGTCTTTAAATATTTTTAAAGTGATAAAATAATTTTTTCAAAGATTATTTGAATTGTTTTCAATTTATTTAGCCTAGTTTCATATATATTGTTATTTTCTTCATTTAAATTATATAATTTAATATTTATTTATTTATTTTTCTTATTTACTTTATTTCTGAGATTATTTATCTTTATTATCAGCCTTTTTAATATATATAAGTTAAAGAGATATAAAAAGAAATTTGAAAGGTTTTAAACTCTTTAAATTCCAAAGTCCTTTTACATTCTGACCTTTCATTTTCTCAACCTCCTCTTCAATGTTTTTGGCCGTATACTTCCTTTTCCCTTCAGCCTCATCTTCATTTTTCACATGAACAACCTTCTCAAATCATTTCTCAACAAAAAAAAAATCACGGCCATTGCTTGAAATTTTTTTGGTAAAAACTTCTTTTCTTTTCATGTTTTCTTTGTTTTCTTTTGTGATTTGCACTTGCCTTCTTCATATCTATTGGATCGGCCTCCTTCCTCCTCCACCTTGGCCACATCCACCACCATCCCCTCTGACCAACAGCACCTCCAGCACCTTCCCATGCCATAGTCGAGCCCCTATGTGATGAAACTCCACCAAAGTTTGCACAAACATCACCTATATGCATACAAGCCGAGCCATCCACCTTCCATCACCTCTCTCCACCACATGGCCGACCATATACCACCACCACCTCCTGTTCCAGACCTAACACATCATGCCACATCACCACCTGACCCCCTGAGCCATGGCCGTGCCCCTCCATGCCTTGCCCGAGCCTTGTAGTGGCCTTGAACCCATGCTTTTGCCTTGTATTGGTAGTTTCTACATCACCAAATGTTGCACCACTTTCTCTAGGTTAGGCCGACCCATACACCACCACCACCAGCCTTTTCCTGACCCATACACCTCTGCCATACCTGTAGTTGACCACCTGAAGACTGGCCGTGATTGGAGTGCATTGGCCGTGACCTTTAGTGCCTTGAAAACAGTGTGTGTTGCCTTGTAGTTGTTGTTTCATGCTCACAAACCTTTGCTCCATCATTTTCCCATGCTATGGCCAACCTTTAGGAACCCAAACCTGATCTAAAACCATGCTGTAGCCGCGCCATTTCAGATCATAGCTGAAGCATAGATGGTAGAAAGAAAGTGCAAACACTTTGGCTTTGTTTTATGCATCCAATTCTAGCATTGTTTAATGGTATCTTGTGTTGAAACTTATGTGTTGTTTATTGTTTTGTTCAAATGTATCCAAGGAGATTCATCTTTGGCTCTCTCACTCAAATCATATTCATGTAGTCGTGCCTTCAAAGATTCTGTGTTGTGTGTTTGGTCGTCATCTCTAGCTTAAACAAGTGAGTAATTCTCACCAGACGATGTGTACTTATATAACTAGTAAACTGACACCATTTGAATCTGTAAAATTATATCATCCTGTTATAACTATTATATTATGATCATATAATGTTTACCCCTGTTATTACATATGTTATATCATCTATTACTGTTATATGATGTTATTCTGTTCATTTTATCAGTTTATCACACTGCAAGTTCCCTATAGATTAGGTTCACTATGGGTTGAAATGATACATACCCGAACGGACTTTAGAATAGGGAAAGATCGTTATGGGCTGAAATGATAGGCCTGAACGGTTTTTATTTATTTTATTTAACTTGGGATTGCGGGTTTGAAATGATAAAACTCGGTTTTTCTTTGTAAACTACGGATTGAAATGATACATATCCGTATCACTTGACCTAGGCTAGAAAATTTTATACAGACCCATGGTTTATATATTTTTTTTAAAAATTTTAAAATATTTTAAAAATGTAAATATTATGATATTTTGATTTAAATTTTGTTAAAATGATTTCTATAAAGTATTTGTGATTTTCTACAAATTAAATAAGTGAAGTAAGTAAATGGTGAAGTAGAATTTGAAATATAAGTTAATTTTTGGAATTTATGATTTTGTTTATAAATGGAATTTATGTAAAGTAAGAAAATATGACAAATTTGATTTAAAAGACGAATTTAATGATTTTTATTAAGTAATAATAATTTTTAAAAGTGTTAATGATTTTGTATAAATTAAAATATGGAATAAATGAATGTTTAAGTTGAAATTTTTGAAATATAACTTAAATTGGGAAATTCTGAATTTTGTTAAAAGTGAAATTTTAATTAAGTAAAATAAATGGAAATAAGTTATATTTTGGAAATTTAAACTTAGTTGTTAAGTTAAGAATTTAATTTGAAATGAAGTTTGAAAGGATATGATATTTTGATATATTAAAATGATTTGAAATGAAGTTTTGGAAAGATTTGATATTTCGATATATTAAAATGATTTGAAATGAAGTTTTGGAAAGATATGATATTTTGATATATTGAAATGATTTGAAATGAAGTTTTGAAATGATATGATATTTTAAATATATTGAAATGGTTTGGAATTGATTTAATCTTTATTCTTGATAAAGATTTGGATTTGAAATGATATTCTATTTTGAAGTATAAACTGTTTTTAAATTATAACCACGGGTTATAATAACGATTGGTTGTTAAAGAGACCGGGATCGGATATGGACATACTCTCTGTCGATACCGAAAACCACTTTGACAACTGTGCACGCGGTGGAGTTTCCAGAATGAAGTAGGATGGTGGCAACGATCCTAAGGTATTTACGTGGACCCAACTCCCGTGAGTTGGCATAAGGTGGCTAAAACAGGAGCGATTAACGGACCAAGGAGGTAGCACCTCTGATCGGACACACTTCTTCGATACCATTCTATTACTTGTGATTGATTTGGTGCGCACCCTTGATTTGGGAGTGTTGTTCGAGGTGGGCGGTAGTGGCTGCTGTGCGTCACCACCAGTCCGGATGCGTAATTGGTATATCTACCCTGGCATTGCCTAGTTGTGCCGTGTCACCTACCATATCGAGCTTTACTACGAGTTGTGATTTCTCCCGTAGCCTATGGAGTATCGAGGGTAGCCCCCATTTTTGGGAGTATGATAATACTGGATAGACTACTGGGACTATTACGTGTTAAGGTGGAAAATGTAAAGCCTTAATGCTATTTAAAAGTATGTTTATTTTATATTAGACATTATTATAATAGCGAATATTACTACATAGTAGATAGTTTAACGGATCCTTAAAGAATGGGCGATCCCAAGCATTCTTTAAGTTACTTGTACCTTTATTACAGTTCACTTGAGTTGGTTTATATTGTATAAGTATGTATGTCCTGACTCGAGTGTTTGTATTTTATTTACGCTCGGGTCAGCCTGAGTATTCATAGATTTGGATTTCCACTTTCTGGAGATTGGAATCGCTGGAGATTATCTGCTTATCTAGTTTTATCTATCTCAGTTCTGTTGTTCTATTATTCTTGTACTTGGTTATCATATTGAGACTTCTGTTGTACTTTATTTCTTCTGTTGTATCTTATTTAACTCTGATATATTTACATAGTAGCTTCATGAACTACTATTTCTTTTACTTCCGCTGCACTTCTTACTCTGTGTCTGTGATTTGTGATTATTTATTTGCTGTATATTCTGAGATTTGCCAAATTTTATTTACAACGCGGTATTTTGAGCAATTCAAGTCCGATATGTGCGGATGCGAATGGTTGAAAATATCGGGTCGTTACAGTTGGTATCAGAGCTTTGGCTTTGAGGCAAAACTCAGCATATGGAGTAGATTTATTTACAGAATAACTTTCGTTCGAGTTTGAATCTTTTCCTCTTGATTCGGATTTCCTTTGAATTTTTGAAACGTTCCCTGTGGTTCCAAAATTCATTCTTGTCCCTCACTATCCATCTTCTTTTGATTCTGGAGTATCACATAACTCCACTTCGAATGAGCTTTATAGTGAATTGGCGGTCTCGCCAATATTCTAATGACTTGTAAAAGGGGAAACTCCTTTACAAATTAGCATTGATTCACCAGAGATTTATATCTATCCTTGGTTTAGATGCTAATATCTTTTGTTATTCCAAACTCTATCTCTTGAGATCGGATGTAGATTTACCCCAGAAAAAATAATACACATTTGATCTTATGCATTAAGTCACGGTTGACCCGATAAAGGTTGTCCGCAATTTATCTAAGCTTATCCATCGTCATAATTTGTTAATTAATCATCTTGTTTTGTTTCCAAAATATCCCTAAACATTTTGAATTGTACTTGTAAATCTATGTTTTGTTTTATATATTGTGTTGTTTGAGTTGGTGATGTGATTTGGGCTTCCGATCAATTCGTCTAATCAACGCTATCGATAGGATTTCTAAAACACTTTGACAGAACAAAATGACACAATATTATTTTAAAATTTGGTTAATTAAATAAATTTTGATATATAAGTAAATTTATGGAACTTAATAAATTGATTTAAATTGATTATTTAAAATGATAATACTTGATTTATCATTTATTGTTCTATAAATGAATTTATAAATAGTTGTTTATAAATTGATTTGGGAACTGAAATGAATTTAAATCAAGAATTTGAGAATTTAATTTCCGATGGTTTCAAACCTTGTGTTTTCAAGTTTTAAAAGGATATATTATTTAAAGTATTTTTGAATAGAAATTTGTTTCTAAAGAATTTTAAAAGCTTAAAAATTATATAGTGCTCTTCTCTTTGTCGCTGGAAAATAATTTCGGTAATGACCGCGGCATCATCGACTTTCGAAGTGAATAGACCATTCTGTAGTCCTGCTACAGTGTTGTTTTGGGAAATCTAATTGATTTGAATTTCTAAAACATGATTTGATTTATAATATATATAGTTATATGATTTAAATTTGATTTGACATATTATGTACATATATTTATTTATCTCTAAATGGTTTGAAGGGAATCAGAAATTTAATTCTTAAATTTTATCTTAAAGAATAATTTCAATTATAAAAAGAAAATCAAAATATTGAATAAATATTCAAGCTTGAAATGATTGAATTAGAATGTTTATAGTGTATATTAATTTTAGAAAGTTTTATTTGTATAATTCTCAATTCCATTCCATTATAACTTACCTTAATTTTTAGAAGTTAACAATGTAATTGGATAATATACAATATAAAAAGATTTTTATAAATAAAATTTGAGTGGTTATAATAAATATTATACACTTAAATTTTAATTATAAAAAGATTAACAGAGGTAAATTGAATAAAAAGGTTAATTGAATAATTTACAATATAAATGATGTTAAAGGAATTAAGAATAAATTAAAACAGTTATAATAAGTGTAAGTATATTTAACATAGGTGATAAAATATATTGAGAGGGATAGATTTAATTTTAATTAGGAATAAAGAGGAATTAAATTTATTAAGTACATTATGAGTATAAATAATGATTTTGCAATTCCATGATTTTTGAAATTGTTAGTTTAAGAAAATTGGATGATAAGGTAATGAAATTAGAGATAATTAAGATTTATTTAACTTGTGTAAAATTAATTATCTATTTAAGTTGAAATTTCCATGGTTTCAAACTTATTATCTTATTTTGTTTTCAAACTGTCTGTTAGTTGTCCTTATTTTCCTTATCGTGCTACAGACTGGTATAGGTATCTTTCTATGATCTTTCTGTTTAGAAACCTTTCTATAATCTTTATAATCTTTGGTACTCATTTTGAATCTGAGCACTGCTTTCCACCCACAGACTATCGGTCAAGCGGAAAGAGTAAATCAGATTCTAGAGGATTTTTTCGTGCTTGTGTTCCTGACTCTGGAGAATCTTGGGAAGATCATCTTTGTAACAACCCGGGGTTTCGTTTCGATTAATCATCATCATTAGACGATTAATGTTGTTAGCTGGTTGCTATTTGGAATTTTATTCAGTTGAAATTCTTTTATAAATTGGTTAAGGAATTATGCGGGCTTTAAAACTTAGTATTGGCCCATGTTTTCATTTGCTTGTTTTTTGCCGTGATAACTATCAAAGTGTATAACCCGTTCCCCATTTCATTTCTCATTCGAAAACCCCAAACGAACGAAAGAAAATTAGAAATGGCGGCTCTCGTTTCTTCGTTGTGCCTCTTCCTTCAGCAATTAGGGTTTTCGTGAAGATTGAAAAATGGCTGCTAGAGTCGCTCGTCTTCATGATGCCACGAGGTCGACTCCGGCTTGCTCGATCCAAGTGTCGTTGCTCGCGGCTGCTTCTAATTTCGTCGAAATAGGTGAGTAATTTATACTCACATCTAATTCGAATTCAATTGATTCTGGGTTGTTCAAATTCGTGACATTCGTAGTTTGAATTCTTGGGTTGTTGTTTGATTTTGGTTGAGTGATCTCTTTTCACTCACATCTGGTTCGAATTGAATTTTGATGGGAAATTGCTTTGACTTTGCATTTAATTTGTGACTTTGACTTCGGTCACTTTGAACTGCAGTTTGACGATGTTGATTTTTTCTTCGTGACTTCGGGCTTGATTTGTTCTTATTGTTCGACTTTGTTTTACTTGTTCAAGTTTGTGACTTCGACACTTTAACTGTTGCTTTGAATTTGTACATGGCTATTATTTGTTTGAAACTGCTGCTATAAAACTATACTTTGGCCACTTTGATTTTTCTTCTTACTGCTTGATTTTGTTAATTTTTATCGGCCTTGCTCTGTCACCTGTTTCTGCATATATGTGCATATATACATATGTAGGTGTGTATGCATATATTGGTGGATTGGCTTGAATTGCAATCGAGTCTGGCACATTTGTATGTAGACTTGATTTTGTTCACTGTGTTCCCTGTGTCACTGTTGGGTTTTGTTGTTCTGGTAGCACTCGAGTCTGAGTTTATATGCATATGCACATATATAGTTCATGTGTACATGCTTGCTGTGTTACTGAACCTTTCTTGGTCGAGACTTGTTTTACTGTTACAATGCTGTTGGTTTGAGTACTGTTGCCTTTTGCTGGTATTTGTGTAGTATGGTCTGGTTTGATTTGCTGCCTGCATTTGCTCGAATGCATTTGGTTGCTTGTGTACATGTGTCCTTGTTGATGTATATACCTTTTTCCACTATTTGTTCGCTTTGATTCTGCTGTGTTATGCAGTTGTCTAATTTGCCGGTGCATGTGTTTCATTTGTTGCCAGATCTACATGTACTTTGTACCACTGTTTTGAGTTTGATTGGAGACAGGTTGCATACTTGTTGACATCACTAATTGCATTTTTGGGGTTTGAACCACGACTTGATGGAGTTGCTGCCATTACTGTTGGCACTCACTTCATCTTGTCTGCACTTTGATGATCAGGTTGCATACTCCCTGGTGCCTTTATGTTTGCTTTTCTTGGAATTATTCCTGTTGTTTCATTTCGAACTGGTCTGGTTGCCCCTGTGCACATTTGTGTGTGTACTTGGATCTAGGTTTGTTGCCTTGATCATTTTGACTTCAAGTGTATAGTTGCCTTTCACTTGAATCAGTTGTATTTGCTGCCTTCATTTATCCTTGTAGCCTTTGTGCCTTGTTCCACTGTTGCATTTCAATTGCTTCTGTTGGTTCATGTATATGCACGTGTCATTGCCCTTGTGCTCTGATGCCTACTGTCAAGTTGAATTTGAGAACTTTTGTGTTGTTTTGAGTTTGCTGTTGCATTATATCTGGACTTCCTCTGATTCATTTCACGTTTGTACCACTGCCTTTGTGCACTGGGTCATTCGAGCCTTTATGCTCTGCATTTGAGTTAAGTCAGTGACTTGACCTTTTTCATTTTAATTGTGAGTTGGTGCCATTTGCTTTTGACTCATGGAGGCAGTTTGCATATGGTTTGACTTGAGTTTGTGCATTTATTTGACTTGACCTTTGCAGCTTCATTTTGTTGCAGTTGTGTTGAGTCATGCTAGCTGTGACTTGACCTTTGCAGTTTTGATTTACTGTAGTGGCGAGGCAGTGCACGCGTGCATGTACTGCAGCCACACAGAAATTTGGTTTGATTTGATGCCATTTGTTTCTGATTCATGGAGCTTTTGGTATTTCATCACTGTAGTGGCGAGGCAGTGCACGCGAGTGTGTACTGCAGCCGAGCAGTATTGGTTATTTTGTTGTTAATTGTCGTTTAGACAATTCTGTTGTTTTCTAAATTATCTTCATTGATAATCTTTTTATTTATCTTTGTTGATGATTTGAATTTGCTGATTTGTTGTTTAACACTGTTTAGTGTTATATCTGTCGTTATCCGATTCTCTTATTGAAGAATTGGATATACGAGATTTCTGTGACTGTCGTCTATTGATTATTTAATTATTATTGCTTCCGTGCATTAATAACTGAGTTTGAATTAGACTGACCCGTGTATTATTTTCTTTTGAATTTAATACTCGGGTCAGACCAAGTTATTACAGGTTATAGATATCCTGCTTTGGGTTGCTCCTTGGGCTATGAAGTCTCTTCATATCTTTTGAAGTAGTCGTGTCCTAGTATAGGATGATATGTATTCATGTCTATTATTCGATAATGTACTTGTATATGTAACTTCCAGTGTCGACAGTTGTAGTTGTATCATATGTATTGTGTCAAATGTATTGTAACTGACACCAGTTATATATATACGAGACTTTTATTATCTGTGTTATTATTATATATATTGTCCTAAACTATTATGAACCATCATAGTTTCGTTTTATACTGGAATTGGGTATGTCGATGGGAGTAAATAAATAAGAGATGAAAAACAAAAATATATACCACTTCTATCGAGGTAACCAATACTAAGGTATGGGCCAACTACGGATGGTCGCTCCTATCCAGCCTTATTATTCGTAATAACAGACAGTATTTTCTTTTAATACTCTTTGTTATTGTGAGCATAGAGGTGGGGCGTCACAATCTCCACCTTGTTAAACTTGCATATAACAACAGTTAGCAGGTATAATTCTAATCTTCTTGTCATCTTGTCTTAATCTTATTTCACTTTATCTTTTTCTGTGCTTTCCCGTACCTCATTCCTTTTCGGGGACGAAAAGTTTTGAGTAGGGGAGAGTGTAACAACCCTAGATTTTTGCATATATTTTAAATTTGACTTTATTTTATTTTGAAATTATTTTTAAACTTGTTTTATCTCAAATATTTCATTTTAAATATAAATTTTGATTATTATGTGAATTATAATTTCAAATTTGTATAAATTGAATATTTTCCTGAAAAGTGGATTTCTGGTCAAAACTTTGACATTTAAATTTTAAACTTAAATATTTAAATTCTTGAATTTTATCTTTTATTATGAAAATAGATTTAATAACATGAATACTGCTTTTCGTTTCGTTGGAAATGGAGTTATATTGTGAAAGTTATACATTTTTCAATATTGTGTGTAAACTAATTATTAACAATATTGTCTATTTTAAATTATATAAATTATTTTTATATTTTCATATTTTGTTTTAATATGTGTTAATATGTTATTTTATGTCTTTAAATATTTTTAAAGTGATAAAATAATTTTTCCAAAGATTATTTGGATTGTTTTTAATTTATTTAGCTTAGTTTCATATATATTGTTATTTTCTTCATTTAAATTATATAATTTAATATTTATTTTTCTTATTTACTTTATTTTTGAGATTATTTATCTCTATTATCAGCCTTTTTAATATATATATATATATATATATAAGTTAAAGAGAAATAAAAAGAAATTTGAAAGGTTTTAAACTCTTTAAATTCCAAAGTCTTTTTACATTCTGACCTTTCATTTTCTCAACCTCCTCTTCAATGTTTTAGGCCGTATACTTCCTTTTCCCTTCAGCCTCATCTTCATTTTTCACGAGAAAAACCTTCTCAAATCATTTCTCAACAAAAAAAATCACGGCCATTGCTGGAAATTTTTTTGGTAAAAACTTCTTTTCTTTTCATGTTTTCTTTGTTTTCTTTTGTGATTTGCACTTGCCTTCTTCATCTCTATTGGATCGACCTCCTTCCTCCTCCACCTTGGCCACCTCCACCACCATCCCCTTTGACCAACAACACCTCCAGCACCTTCCAATTCCATAGTCGAGCCCGTATGTGATGAAACTCCACCAAAGTTTGCACAAACATCACCTATATGCATACAAGCCGAGCCATCCACCTTCCATCACCTCTCTCCACCACATGGCCGACCATATACCACCACCACCTCCTATTCCAGACCTGACACATCATGCCACATCACCACCTGACCCCCTGAGCCATGGCCGTGCCCCTCCATGCCTTGCCCGAGCCTTGTAGTGGCCTTGAACCCATGCTTTTGCCTTGTATTGGTAGTTTCTACATCACCAAATGTTGCACCACTTTCTCTAGGTTAGGCCGACCCATACACCACCACCACCAGCCTTTTCATGACCCATACACCTCTTCCATACTTGTAGTTGACCACCTGAAGACTGGCCGTGACTTGGAGTGCCTTGGCCGTGACCTTTAGTGCCTTGAAAACAGTGTGTGTTGCCTTGTAGTTTGTTTCATGCTCACAAACCTTTGCTCCATCATTTTCCCATGCTATGGCCGACCTTTAGGAACCCAAACCTGATCTAAAACCATGCTGTAGCAGTGCCATTTCAGATCATAGCTGAAGCATAGATGGTAGAAAGAAAGTGCAAACACTTTGGCTTTGTTTTATGCATCCAATTCTAGCATTGTTTAATGGTATCTTGTGTTGAAACTTATGTGTTGTTTATTGTTTTGTTCAAATGTATCCAAGGAGATTCATCTTTGGCTCTCTCACTCAAATCATATTCATGTTGTCGTGCCTTCGAAGATTCTGTGTTGTGTGTTTGGCGTCATCTCTAGCTTAAACAAGTGAGTAATTCTCACCAGACGATGTGTACTTATATAACTAGTAAACTGACACCATTTGAATCTGTAAAATTATATCATCTTGTTATAACTATTATATTATGATCATATAATGTTTACCCCTGTTATTACATATGTTATATCATCTATTACTGTTATATGATGTTATTCTGTTCATTTTATCAGTTTATCACACTGCAAGTTCCTTGTAGATTAGGTTCACTATGGGTTGAAATGATACATACCCGAACGGACTTTAGAATAGGGAAAGATCATTATGGGCTGAAATGATAGGCCTGAACGGTTTTTATTTATTTTATTTAACTTGGGATTGCGGGCTTGAAATGATAAAACCCAGTTTTTCTTTGTAAAATGCAGATTGAAATGATACATATCCGTATCACTTGACTTAGGCTAGAAAATTTTATACAGACCCGTGGTTTATATATTTTTATGAAAATTTTAAAATATTTTAAAAATGTAAATATTATGATATTTTGATTTAAATTTTGTTAAAATGATTTCTATAAAGTATTTGTGATTTTCTACAAATTAAATAAGTGAATTAAGTAAATGGTGAAGTAGAATTTGAAATATAAGTTAATTTTTGGAATTTATGATTTTGTTTATAAATGGAATTTATGTAAAGTAAGAAAATATGACAAATTTGATTTATAAGATGAATTTAATGATTTTTATTAAGTAATAATAATTTTTAAAAGTGTTAATGATTTTGTATAAATTAAAATATGGAATAAATGAATGTTTAAGTTGAAATTTTTGAAATATAACTTAAATTGGGAAATTCTGAATTTTGTTAAAAGTGAAATTTTAATTAAGTAAAATAAATGGAAATAAGTTATATTTTGGAAATTTAAACTTAGTTGTTAAGTCAAGAATTTAATTAAAGAAATGAAAATTTAATTGTTATTTAACTTGATTTTTGTATGGAAATTTGACTTTATAAAATCATAGAAATAAAGGTATTTAAATGATTGTTTTTAAATTATGAAAATATATGATTTTATAAGTTAAAATGATTTATATTAAAAGTTAATTATGTGTGAAATTGTAAATAAAACTCTAAATTTGATTTGACAGCATTTTTGAAATGTAATGTAAAGATATTACAACATTGGAAAATGCTGTAGTTGTTTTAAATGAACCAAATAGCAAATTTGAACTAAGGGTTATTATAGCACTTTGTTAGTGCTATAGTTGTTAAATTTAACTAAAATTTTAATTGAAACTAAATTAAGATATTACAGCATTTTAAATGCCGTTTTTTGTTAATGAACTGTTTTTAAACATAACATTTCGTAGCATTTTCTAAGTGCTGCGAAAGTTGAATTTTCTTTGGTTAATAAATTCAAATGAATAAATGATCTTTGAAAAAGATTAACTTTTGGAAATTAAATATTTAATTTTTAAATATAATGAATTGACTTAAAATGATTTAAATGGAATAGTTGATTTGGGAAATACAACTATTTTGAAGTATGATTAAATGGTATTTAAATTTAAATTAAATAGATGATGTTTTGAAATGATATTTTGATATTTTGAAATGAATTTGAAATGATATTAAACCTTGGAATGAATAATTGAAGTTTATATTAGTATGAAAAATATTTGGTTTACTTGTAATTTGAATTTAATTAAAAGATATTGGACTTATGAAATATAAGATAATAAAGCTTTGTAATTTATTTTCTAATTTGAATAGTTATTTTGTGGATTAAATCTATATTTGAAATTTATAAGATTTGAAATGGTCTATGGAAATTTAATTGAAATAAATGATTGAATTGAATTGAAACTTTGGAAATTTTAATACTTGATTTGAATATAATACTTACACTTTTAAATGGTTTAGATGAATTATTTTGATTGAAATATAAACTATTTAAAAAGGTGACTTGAAATGATAATAAATGAATGATATCTTTAAATTTAAAAAAGTATTTAAAGTTGAATATTTAGATTTGAACTCAAACGATATTTTGGTATATTAAAATGATTTGAAATGAAGTTTGAACGGATATGATATTTTGATATATTAAAATGATTTGAAATGAAGTTTTGGAAAGATTTGATATTTCGATATATTAAAATGATTTGAAATGAAGTTTTGTAAAGATATGATATTTTGATATATTGAAATGATTTGAAATGAAGTTTTGAAATGATATGATATTTTAAATATATTGAAATGGTTTGGAATTGATTTAATCTTTATTTTTGATAAAGATTTGGATTTGAAATGATATTCTATTTTGAAGTATAAACTGTTTTTAAATTATAACCACGGGTTATAATAACGATTGGTTGTTAAAGAGACCGGGATCGGATATGGACATACTCTCTATCGATACCGAAAACCACTTTGACAACTGTGCACGCGGTGGAGTTTCCAGAATGAAGTAGGATGGTGGCGACGATCCTAAGGTATATACGTGGACCCAACTCCCGTGAGTTGGCATAAGGTGGCTAAAACATGAGCGATTGACGGACCAAGGAGGTAGCACCTCTGATCGGACACACTTCTTCGATACCATTCTATTACTTGTGATTGATTTGGTGCGCACCCTTGATTTGGGAGTGTTGTTCGAGGTGGGCGGTAGTGGCTGCTATGCGTCATCACCAGCCCAGATGCGTAATTGGTATATCTACCCTAGCATTGCCTAGTTGTGCCGTGTCACCTACCATATCGAGCTTTACTACGAGTTGTGATTTCTCCCATAGCCTGTGGAGTATCGAGGGTAGCCCCCATTTTTGGGAGTATGCTAATACTGGATAGACTACTGGGACTATTACGTGTTAAGGTGGAAAATGTAAAGCCTTAATGCTATTTAAAAGTATGTTTATTTTATATTAGACATTATTATAATAGCGAATATTACTACATAGTAGATAGTTTAACGAATCCTTAAAGAATGGGCGATCCCAAGCATTCTTTAAGTTACTTGTACCTTTATTACAGTTCACTTGAGTTGGTTTATATTGTATAAGTATGTATGTCCTGACTCGAATGTTTGTATTTTATTTACGCTCGGGTCAGCCTGAGTATTCACAGATTTGGATTTCCACTTTCTGGAGATTGGAATCGCTGGAGATTATCTGCTTATCTAGTTTTATCTATCTCAGTTCTGTTGTTCTATTCATCTTGTACTTGGTTATCATATTGAGACTTCTGTTGTACTTTATTTCTTCTGTTGTATCTTATTTAACTCTGATATATTTATATAGTAGCTTCATGAACTACTATTTCTTTTACTTACGCTGCACACTTCTTACTCTGTGTCTGTGATCTGTGATTATTTATTTATTGTATATTCTGAGATTTGCCAAATTTTATTTACAACGCGGTATTTTGAGCAATTCAAGTCCGACATGTGCGGATGTGAATGGTTGAAAATATCGGGTCGTTACAGTTGGTATCAGAGCTTTGGATTTGAGGCAAAACTCAGCATATGGAGTAGATTTATTTACAGAATCACTTTCGTTCGAGTTTGAATCTTTTCCTCTTGATTCGAATTTCCTTTGAATTTTTGGAACGTTCCCTGCGGTTCCAAAATTCATTCTTGTCCCTCACTATCCATCTTCTTTTGATTCTAGAGTATCACATAACTCCACTTCGAATGAGCTTTATAGTGAATTGGCGGTCTCGCCAATATTCTAATGACTTGTAAAAGGGGAAACTCCTTTACAAATTAGCATTGATTCACCAGAGATTTATATCTATCCTTGGTTTAGATGCTAATATCTTTTGCTATTCCAAACTCTATCTCTTAAGATCGGATGTAGATTTACCCCAGGAAAAAAAAAATACATTTGATCTTATGCATTAAGTCACGGTTGACCTGGTAAAGGTTGTCCGCGATTTATCTAAGCTTATCCATCTTCATAATTTGTTAATTAATCATCTTGTTTTGTTTCCAAAATATCTCCAAACATTTTGAATTGTACTTGTAAATCTATATTTTGTTTTATATATTGTGTTGTTTGAGTTGGTGATGTGATTTGGGCTTCCAATTGATTCGTCTGATCAACGCTATCGATAGGATTTCTAAAACACTTTGACAGAACAAACTGACACAATATTATTTTAAAATTTGGTTAATTAAATAAATTTTGATATATAAGTAAATTTATGGAACTTAATAAATTGATTTAAATTGATTATTTAAAATGATAATACTTGATTTATCATTTATTGTTCTATAAATGAATTTATAAATAGTTGTTTATAAATTGATTTGGGAACTGAAATGAATTTAAATCAAGAATTTGAGAATTTAATTTCCAATGGTTTCAAACCTTGTGTTTTCAAGTTTTAAAAGGATATATTATTTAAAGTATTTTTGAATAGAAATTTGTTTCTAAAGAATTTTAAAAGCTTAAAAATTAGTGCTCTTCTCTTTGTCGCTGGAAAATAATTTCGGTAATGACCGCGGCATCATCGACTTTCATTTTCGAGTTTCGAAGTGAATAGACCGTTCTGTAGTCCTGCTACAGTGTCGTTTTGGGAATCTAATTGATTTGAATTTCTAAAACATGATTTGATTTATAATATATATAGTTATATGATTTAAATTTGATTTGACATATTATGTACATATATTTATTTATCTCTAAATGGTTTGAAGGGAATCGGAAATTTAATTCTTAAATTTTATCTTAAAGAATAATTTCAATTATAAAAAGAAAATCAAAATTTTGAATAAATATTCAAGCTTGAAATGATTGAATTAGAATGTTTATATTGTATATTAATTTCAGAAAGTTTTATTTGTATAATTATCAATTGCATTCCAATATAACTTACCTTAATTTTTAGAAGTTAACAATGTAATTGGATAATATACAATATAAAAAGATTTTTATAAATAAAATTTGAGTGGTTATAATAAATATTATACACTTAAATTTTAGTTATAAAAAGTTTAACAGAGGTAAATTGAATAAAAAGGTTAATTGAATAATTTACAATATAAATGATGTTAAAGGAATTAAGAATAAATTAAAACAGTTATAATAAGTGTACGTATATTTAACATAGGTGATAAAATATATTGAGAGGGATAGATTTAATTTTAATTAGGAATAAAGAGGAATTAAATTTATTAAGTACATTATGAGTATAAATAATGATTTTGCAATTCCATGATTTTTGAAATTGTTAGTTTAAGAAAATTGGATGATAAGGTAATGAAATTAGAGATAATTAAGATTTATTTAACTTGTGTAAAATTAATTATCTATTTAAGTTGAAATTTCCATGGTTTCAAACTTATTATCTTATTTTGTTTTCAAACTGTCTGTTAGTTGTCCTTATTTTCCTTATCGTGCTACAGACTGGTATAGGTAACTTTCTATGATCTTTCTGTTTAGAAACCTTTCTATAATCTTTATAATCTTTGGTACTCATTTTGAATCTGAGCACTGCTTTCCACCCACAGACTGTCGGTCAAGCGGAAAGAGTAAATCAGATTCTAGAGGATTTTTTCGTGCTTGTGTTCCTGATTCTGGAGAATCTTGGGAAGATCTTCTCCACCTTGTTAAACTTGCATATAACAACAGTTAGCAGGTATAATTCTAATCTTCTTGTCATCTTGTCTTAATCTTATTTCACTCTATCTTTTTCTGTGCTTTCCCGTACCTCATTCCTTTTCGTGGACGAAAAGTTTTGAGTGGGGGAGAGTGTAACAACCCTAGATTTTTGCATATATTTCAAATTTGACTTTACTTTATTTTAAATTATTTTTAAACTTGTTTTATCTCAAATATTTCATTTTAAATATAAATTTTGATTATTATGTGAATTATAATTTCAAATTTGTATAAATTGAATATTTTCCTTAAAAGTGGATTTCTGGTCAAAACTTTGACTTTTAAATTTTAAACTTAAATATTTAAATTCTTGAATTTTATCTTTTATTATGAAATAGATTTAATAACATGAATATTGCTTTTCATTTCGTTGGAAACGGAGTTATATTGTGAAAGTTATACATTTTTCAATATTGTGTGTAAACAGATTATTTAGCAATATTGTCTATTTTAAATTATATAAATTATTTTTTTATTTTCATATTTTGTTTTAATATGTGTTAATATGTTATTTTATGTCTTTAAATATTTTTAAAGTGATAAAATAATTTTTCCAAAGATTATTTGAATTGTTTTCAATTTATTTAGCCTAGTTTCATATATATTGTTATTTTCTTCATTTAAATTATATAATTTAATATTTATTTATTTATTTTTCTTATTTACTTTATTTCTGAGATTATTTATCTTTATTATCAGCCTTTTTAATATATATAAGTTAAAGAGATATAAAAAGAAATTTGAAAGGTTTTAAACTCTTTAAATTCCAAAGTCCTTTTACATTCTGACCTTTCATTTTCTCAACCTCCTCTTCGATGTTTTTGGCCGTATACTTCCTTTTCCCTTCAGCCTCATCTTCATTTTTCACGTGAACAACCTTCTCAAATCATTTCTCAACAAAAAAAGTCACGGCCATTGCTTGAAATTTTTTTCGTAAAAACTTCTTTTCTTTTCATGTTTTCTTTGTTTTCTTTTGTGATTTGCACTTGCCTTCTTCATCTCTATTGGATCGGCCTCCTTCCTCCTCCACCTTGGCCACCTCCACCACCATCCCCTCTGACCAACAGCACCACCAGCACCTTCCCACGCCATAGTCGAGCCCCTATGTAACGACCCTGAATTTTCGACGAATTAAATTGAGAATATTTAATTAATTTTAAATATTTGAACGATAATTTAATTTGAAACCCCGATATAACTTTGAAATTTGCGATTAAACTTTAAAATTTAATCTATTGAATGCTGAATAAAAAAATTGAATCTTCAGTTTTTAGCTGAAGAAAAATATTGCAAATGCTTTTAAAATTCTTATTGATAATACCGAAGATAATCGAATTTTCAGAATTGAATTTTTAAACTGTTTTGCTCTTTTTTGAATTTAATTGTTTGAACCGATATTTAAAAATAGCTGTCCAAGTCACAGTCTCGGAATTAGACAAAACCAGTTCCATTGGGTCCGTAATATTGAATTATTATCGAATTTCAAATTTCGTAGCATTCGGAGCTGTTATGTGAACGTACGACGAATAATCGCGTTAAAATTTTAAGACGAATTCAAATTTAAAATTTATATTTATATTAATTCATATTACACGTTTCTTCCCCTTGTTTCAGCCTTTATTCAAGCCAAGAATAACGAAAATAAATCGTGCGAAGTATGGCCGAGCATCCTTTTATCTCGTCCAAAATCAAAACAAGCCGAGCTTCTTCATTACAATCTTCGTTCGAATCAAAGAAAAAAAAATGGCCGTAGCCTCCGAAAGAAATCGCAACTTCCCTTTTTCAAACGAAATCAAATCTAGACCTCGTTCACAATCTTCCCCAATCCTCCTTCACAATCCTCGTTCGATTTCAAAACTCGAAACCGCGTAGAGGCGACGTGACCTCGGGGTCAGTCGAACAAGTTGATGGGGCGGCCACGTTCGTGAGGGGGAGAGGCAAGGTCGCGATCGATTTTGGCAGCATGGAGTTCGACGTCGAGGCTTGCGGCATGGAGACGGGGTATCGATAGCAGCGCGTACTGGAGATGGGTGCGGCGACAATTCGAGTCGCGACTCGCGATAGGCGAAAGCGAGGGCAAATGGCGGCAGCACTTGGAAAGGGGGTCGGCGTTCAACGAACGCGATGGCGATCGATGAGGCAGGTTTCGCGACTGGGATAGGGCAATGTGGTCACAATGGCAAGTACTGGTGCTCGCGACTTCAGAGTGGCGCGCTGGCCAGTGTTGAGGCGACTAGGGCTTCGCGAGCAGCGTCGTGGTTTCAAAGTCGATAGTGAGGTAATCGTTTGATTACTCTCGTTCAATTTGAATTTTTTTTATGTATATTGATACGAGTTAAAGAAAATGTTTATTTTACAGTAAGCTTATATGTGAATAAACAAAATATATACATAGGAATGATTTTAGTTTCAACTTGAAAAAAAAAAGTATACATATGCAAATTTTAGATTTAGTTTTAGATATTCAAAAAAAAAATGAATTGTGGTGAATAATTGGTTTAATTAACTTATACAAATATTTTGATAACTAAAGAATATAAAAGAAAAAAAAACTAGTTTAAAACTTAATGATTTGTTTGAAATGAAAATCATAAATTAATTTAATTTATTAAAAAGAAAATAAAAATTTTCGATTAGTGCGAGTATTAATAAAATTATATGAAATTGTTTATACAAGGTTAAAATGGAGAAAACAAACTGGAATGGAAATGGATTGCCAAATAAAAAGCAAAGGTGAGATTTTTCTCACTCAAAATTTTTTTGTATTGCAGTTATTGACTGTTTGATTGCTATTTGGATGTGATATTAGATATAGTAGAATATATCTATTATATATATAGCAATATATACATATTGGCATATGTATATATTGGATTGATTGATTTCCCGCATTGTATAGCGGATGAGACCCTATTGCGCCGTTATTAAGCGGATTGATATTTTTATAAAACCCATATACCGCGATATTCCACCTCGAAGTGGAATTGGTATTGTGCTAACGTCTTTGGATGCAGGGAAACAGGTTGGAGGGATCCAACTGGATTCCTCAACTGTATTTATTTGTTTACATATATTTTTATATATGTTGTTATCATATTGATATATGATATTGAATGTTGTGATGGACTAATCGGTGCGTTGCATCATCAGATCCAATTTTGAAAGTTTAAAAATAACGATGTTGATTTTAAAAGAGATTTTTAAAGTGATTTTTGGAAAGTATACGTTTTATTAAATTTTTGAATTTATTTATCTTAAATAAATAAATGTTATAAATTTAAAGTTATAGAATTATAAATTGTGAAATATAACTGAAAGGTGATTTTTGAAATAAACAGTTAAGTAATTATAAAATGGTTTTAATTGAAAATTTTGAATTATTAAAAACGATATATGTAAAAGATGTACAAAAAAAAATTATTTATAAATTTAAAATGTTGGGATTATAAAACAAGTTTTTATAAGCGTTAAAATGAATTTCTAAGAATTTATAAGTGAATGAAAATTATAAATTATGAAGATATGAAATTTATAGAATTATAAATTGTGAAGATAGGAAATTTATAGAATTATAAATTGTGAAGATATGAAATTTATATTTATAAATTGTGAAGTTAAAATGAATGAAATTGTAGAATAGAAGATTTATAAGAAATTAACTTATAAATTGGATTTTTGCCTTTAAATGGAATACTGATCGAATTGTTAATAAAGAAGATTTATGAATCAAAGTTGTTACAAAATAGAAATAGAATTTATAAACGTTTTTTTATAAATTCGAAATCAATTGAATTTGATAAATTAAATATAGGAGATTATTAAAGAAGATATATTCGCGATTTTGAATAGCGAATTTTTATTGAAATAAAATGTGTAGAGATGATTGAAATTGAGTTAAGTAAATTATATTCACGATTTTGGACAGTGAATATATTATTAAATAAAATGGATTTATTTTTGAAGAAGTGATATTAAAAATGAAGTTAAACGTTTTAAAGATGTTTTAAAATGTATTATGAATCGAAAACATAGATTTCAACGTTCATTGTTGAAATAGGCGTTTTCGAAAATATAAGGAAATGATGGACTATAACACAGTTGTTATAGTAAATGATTTCCGAAAGGAAATGTTTATATAGTATTTGGATTTACATATCCATCTTAATTCCGAATCCCTATACTAGTGATTTTGAGTCGTCGTAACGATGTTTTACGTAACATTCGTTTTGACTCAAATAAATGTTGTTATAGTAAATGATTTCCTTAACGAATGAAATATATACTTAACATTCATTTAAGTATATCGAATATTTTCAAAGGATGAAAATAAATAGATTGTGAATTACTTATGATTAAATAAGTATGGAAATGTTTTCCAAAATGAAATGAGACGTTTTGAAAATTTATCTTCTTAAAGATAAATTGAAATTGAATATTTGAAATCGATTTGAAAATCGTATATCAGTAGATATTTGAAATATAAATTCACTATGGAATTTATAAAAGAAATGGAAATTCGTTTCAAAAATAAATATTGATTTATTTTTGAAGTGTGGAAATTTTATATCTAGTAAAGATATTTTTGGAAAATAAAATAATTTGGGAAAATTATTTGGAATCTGATGATGTTGTGCATCTTTATTGATAGTTAAATAACCGACTATCAATAATTACCTTGAATGGTATTTGTTGTGAATTGGATGAATTTGAATGCCACACTTATTTTTGAATAAGCGCTCACTATTCGGGTTAGCCGGGAAAAGACCATGGGGTCGTATAACCCATTTCGAATATGTGATACGTCGTTATGAATTGCATTTGATGACCGGTGTTGAAGACCGGATATTTTTGAAAACGGAAGGATTACCGTCGAGTTACTCTACATCGGCTGATCTCCGGTTTAGAGGTTTTATCACCCTTAGTGACGGGAAGTCCAGACGTGATTGAAAATTATCCGGAATTGCAAGGGCTTCATGAGAAGTGTCTTCGGTTCTATTCGATCCCGGAACAGACTTGTATGGATTGTGTGTCTGACATTACAAATTAAGATGTAAAGCTGATTTCTTTCAAATACATATCTGTTGGTGGCGGAGAATTTATTCTCTTAGCTTAACACCCTTCTCTGAGACGTACGAGCTCAGAGGTTATGTAGTTGAAATTTATTAGCAATATATTCCCAATTTGGTAACGTGGCATACTGAGTGTTGCTGTGAAATGATCGTTGTTTGATCATTTGTGATAAGATCATTTGTTTGATCATTTATCTTTGTGATCATTACTTTGATCATTTGTTGACCCAAGGCATGGCTTTGTGAACAAAGCGTAGCTTTGTGGACGAGACTTCGTCGGACCTCACACCCCGAAAATGGTCAAAACAGGAAGGATGCAGCAAGGTTCTAGGGAGTAGCGCCCCTTAGTGTATGTCATTCCTTCTGGATAAAGGTGGTATCATGGTATGGAGCCCAGATACTTAACCTCTGTGGTTACTGCATTATTATTATTATGTGGTTGTTGCGAATCGAGGATCCTCGGGAAGATCGGTGACGATCGGGGGATGGCATACGCGTGTCAATAGTTACCTATTTTTGCAGAGGTAACCCGGCCTTGTGTTGGCAGAGATCCGGTTAGGTTCTCGGGTCGTCTATTCCAGGGGCGTACCTATGTGGCAATGGGAAGTTCCTTGGCCTGACCATTTGTTGGAAATCCAAAGAAACAATACGAGCCTTTTACGGTTTTAGTTGTAGAACCTGCCATCTAATATGGTAGCTATAGTAGGCATACTATAATGGTCCTATGTCGGCTAAGATTTATATTGTACTTTCGAAATGGTTTCTACACTATGCACTAATAATAATATCAAAAAGGATTTGATTTTGCGTAGTAAGCATCTTTGACTATCATAAGGAGAAATCTTCTCCAATTCTGCGTTTTCATTGTGTGTGTGGCAGGAGGCCTTATGGTAGTTTCATTTTCAAAAGCATTGCGAAATTGACTTTAAAATTTCCTGTTGTTTGTTTTAAAGATAAACTGTTTTACGATCTCACACCAGTCACCATGACTGACTCGGAGTTTATTGTTTCCCTTCTAAACTCTGGGTGCCCACCAATTTCCACACGGGCAGTCCAGAGTTAGGTTATCAGGATATTCTGGAGCTTTGGAAGCAAGCTGGATGGCGAGACGTAGTATTTGTATCTGATATATTTATTCCGCTGTGTATTCTGTATGAGGACACGTTTATATAACTGTCCATTGATGTGTTGTGTTGTATTGAGTTGTATATTGACTCTGATTGATGTATGTATAAAACTGATATAGTTCTTTGTTTATAAAAGACTAGTGATTATTTATTATATATTGTTCCGCTGCGATATGTGAGATTCTGATATTGTTTCTGTTTCTGATGTAGTTCTGTTGTTTTTCTTTTCTTCTTCTTCTCTTTTTCTTCTATTTTCTTCTTCTTCTACCTTTTTCTTCTTTCTAAAACCCTCAGGGTTCGTATTTCCATGCCTCTTGAGTTAATCAATGGAGATTAGTGTTTAATCAAGATGTACGGATTTGCGGGTCTTGACAGCTGGTATCAGAGCATATGGTTAAGCGACAACCCTGCTCTGTTGGGTGTTACTCATTAGAGATAGAGTCAGTAGTACTCTAGAATGAGTTGAGTGTAATAATAGATACGAGCGCGTATTTGTTAGTTAATATAAAATTGTTTTGTATTGTGATGATTGGTTTATTGAGTGGCATATGAACCTTCGTCGACACAGTCTGCAAAACCGTATCGAAGGGGTTTCTAAACATTTGAATAGAACAATTCGGCACAGTATTGTTTTTGAATAGGGTGAATGAGATAATTTTGCCCAAAACTATTTTTGTATATAAAAGAAATGATTTTCTACGAATTATCATAGTATATGGATGCTTGTTTGATTAGAAAGTGATAATATTGAATGTTATCATTATTATATGAATTTGAATAAGAAATTGAAATCATAACTCCAAAGTTAAGAAATAAATTCACATACAAATGAAATTTAAGAATATAAATTATAAATGTGAATTGTAATTTGAAACGGAATTCCAGAGAAGTTTTTGGAAATGTTTTGGAAAGAATTTGAAAATTTTGGAGATTTGGAAATTTTAAATCATTTTTGATTTGAAAATGGATTTCGAAGGTTTGAAAAGTATTTTGGAGAGATGAAAGCTCTAAACTCTTTTCTGTCGCTGGAAAATAATCCTGATGATGATGGCCACATCATTAGAATTCATTTTCGGGTTTCCAAAAGAGGAATTGCTGCCAAATTGTTTTAAATAAAAGTTGTTTGAAAATTTGGGTTTTGTTTTGGAAATTCAAGGATAATTTGAATTGTTTCAACAATGATTTTTGAAAGGTTGAAAAAAACTCTGGAATACTATATAAAAATATTTGTGAAATATTATTAAGTTGATAACTTATACAAATTGAATCTTGATAGAATAAATTTAACTTAAAGAATGGAGTTAAATAAAAGAAAGTATAAGTGAATAAATTTGAATAAATAAAAGTGAAATTGAAAGTTGAGTTCATTTTGAATTTGTAAGTAAATAAAACTAAAATTGAATTTGATTTGTGAAAATGAAGTGAAGTATTAAACTGAAAATTAGTACGTGAAACTAATTAAATATTGACCAAGTAAATAAGGTTTGGAACGAATTTAAGTTCAATAATAATAAAAGAAAGGTAAATTGAATTCGAATTGGAAATCCAGTTTAAATGTAAGTAGATTTAACCGAAGTGGTAAATTGAAAATAAATATCATGTGTATATGGAATATTTATATTGAACCTAAGAAATAAAGAGTGAAATTCTTAAGTAAAATGTGATATTGAAATTATTCTAAGTTAATGATTAAATGAAGATAAAACTGAATTCAAATAGGATTGGAATTATGAATTGAATTCAAATAAATTTGAAATGTAAAATTGAATGAAAATGAATATGTGTAACTTCAATAGTGAAGTAAAGATGTATAAGAAGTATGAATTGAAAATTTTGAAATAAGATGTGCAAAATGGTTTGAATATGTAACTAGATATTATGGCTAGTAGGATATACAAGTGTATAAAGGAATTGGAATTTTGATTTTGAAGATAAATTTGAATTGCTCGACAAAAGGTAAGTATTTAAATTTCTATATGAGATTTGCTGATTTCTTCTCTAGCCGCTTGGCATTTTTCTTTCCATTTTGAAATCTGAGAGTCCGTAGGGACGTTTTGTAGTCGTGCCGTGTTAGCCGCGCAAAGGAGACGCTGGCGAAATTTTTCGAAAATTTAGGGCGTTAGAAAATTTTAAGAAAATTTTGAAAGTTTAAATTTGAATTTGAATTTAAATTTGAATTTTGAAGTAAACAATGTTGTTTGAAACTTATAATTGAAGTTGGAAATTTAGTTGAAATGATAACGAATCTTTAGTAGAAAGATTTGTTTTGATAAATTTAATTAAACTATGGGATTGTGAAAAATAGTAGACGGGTTAAGGACCTTTTTTTTCCTAACTTGTAATTTCGAGGACGAAATTCTTTTAAGGAGGGAAGTTTGTAACGACCCTGAATTTTCGACGAATTAAATTGAGAATATTTAATTAATTTTAAATATTTGAACGATAATTTAATTTGAAACCCCGATATAACTTTGAAATTTGCGATTAAACTTTAAAATTTAATCTATTGAATGCTGAATAAAAAAATTGAATCTTCGGTTTTTAGCTGAAGAAAAATATTGCAAATGCTTTTAAAATTCATATTGATAATACCGAAGATAATCGAATTTTCAGAATTGAATTTTTAAACTGTTTTGCTCAGTTTTGAATTTAATTGTTTGAACCGATATTTAAAAATAGCCGTCCGAGTCACAGTCTCGGAATTAGACGAAACCAGTTCCATTGGGTCCGTAATATTGAATTATTACCGGATTTCAAATTTCGTAGCATTCGAAGCTGTTATGTGAACGTACGACGAATAAACGCGTTAAAATTTTAAGACGAATTCAAATTTAAATTTTATATTTATATTAATTAATATTACACGTTTCTTCCCCTTGTTTCAGCTTTAATCAAGCCGAGAATCACGAAAATAAATCGTGCGAAGTATGGCCGAGCATCCTTTTATCTCGTCCAAAATCAAAACAAGCCGAGCTTCTTCATTACAATCTTCGTTCGAATCAAAGAAAACAAAAATGGCCGTAGCCTCCGAAAGAAATCGCAACTTCCCTTTTTCAAACGAAATCAAATCTAGACCTCATTCACAATCTTCCCCAATCCTCCTTCACAATCCTCGTTCGATTTCAAAACTCGAAACCGCGTAAAGGCAACGTGACCTCGGGGTCAGTCGAACAAGTTGATGGGGCGGCCACGTTCGTGAGGGGGAGAGGCGAGGTCGCGATCGATTTTGGCAGCATTGAGGTCGACGTCGAGGCTCGTGGCATGGAGACGGGGTATCGATAGCAGCGCGTACTGGAGATGGGTGCGGCGACAATTCGAGTCGCGACTCGCGATAGGCGAAAGCGAGGGCAAATGGCGGCAGCACTTGGAAAGGGGGTCGGCGTTCAACGAACGCGATGGCGATCGATGAGGCAGGTTTCACGACTGGGATAGGGCAACGTGGTCGCAATGGCAAGTACTGGTGCTCGCGACTTCAGAGTGGCGCGCTGGCCAGTATTGAGGCGACTAGGGCTTCGTGAGCAGCGTCGTGGTTTCAAAGTCGATAGTGAGGTAATCGTTTGATTACTCTCGTTCAATTTGAATTTTTTTTATGTATATTGATACGAGTTAAAGAAAATGTTTATTTTACAGTAAGCTTATATGTGAATAAACAAAATATATACATAGGAATGATTTTAGTTTCAACTTGAAAAAAAAAAGTATACATATGCAAATTTTAGATTTAGTTTTAGATATTCAAAAAAAAATGAATTGTGGTGAATAATTGGTTTAATTAACTTATACAAATATTTTGATAACTAAAGAATATAAAAGAAAAAAAAACTAGTTTAAAACTTAATGATTTGTTTGAAATGAAAATCATAAATTAATTTAATTTATTAAAAATAAAATAAAAATTTTCGATTAGTGTGAGTATTAATAAAATTGTATGAAATTGTTTATACAAGGTTAAAATGGAGAAAACAAACTGGAATGGAAATGGGTTGCAAAATAAAAAGCAAAGGTGAGATTTTTCTCACTTAAAATTTTTTTGTATTGCAGTTATTGACTGTTTGATTGCTATTTGGATGTGATATTAGATATAGTAGGATATATCTATTATATATATAGCAATATATACATATTGGCATATGTATATATTGGATTGATTGATTTCCCGCATTGTATAGCGGATGAGACCCTATTGCGCCGTTATTAAGCGGATTGATATTTTTATAAAACCCATATACCGTGATATTCCACCTCGAAGTGGAATTGGTATTGTGCTAACGTCTTTGGATGCAGGGAAACAGGTTGGAGGGATCCAACTGGATTCCTCAACTGTATTTATTTGTTTACAGATATTTTTATATATGCTGTTATCATATTGATATATGATATTGAATGTTGTGATGGACTAATTGGTGCGTTGCATCATCAGATCCAATTTTGAAAGTTTAAAAATAACGATGTTGATTTTAAAAGAGATTTTTAAAGTGATTTTTGGAAAGTATACGTTTTATTAAATTTTTGAATTTATTTATCTTAAATAAATAAATGTTATAAATTTAAAGTTATAGAATTATAAATTGTGAAATATAACTGAAAGGTGATTTTTGAAATAAACAGTTAAGTAATTTATAAAATGGTTTTAATTGAAATTTTTGAATTATTAAAAACGATATATGTAAAAGATGTACAAAAAAAAATTATTTATAACTTTAAAATGTTGGGATTATAAAACAAGTTTTTATAAGCGTTAAAATGAATTTCTAAGAATTTATAAGTGAATGAAAATTATAAATTATGAAGATATGAAATTTATAGAATTATAAATTGTGAAGATAGGAAATTTATAGAATTATAAATTGTGAAGATATGAAATTTACATTTATAAATTGTGAAGTTAAAATGAATGAAATTGTAGAATAGAAGATTTATAAGAAATTAACTTATAAATTGGATTTTTGCCTTTAAATGGAATACTGATCGAATTGTTAATAAAGAAGATTTATGAATCAAAGTTGTTACAAAATAGAAATAGAATTTATAAACGTTGTTTTATAAATTCGAAATCAATTGAATTTGATAAATTAAATATAGGAGATTATTAAAGAAGATATATTCGCAATTTTGAATAGCGAATTTTTATTGAAATAAAATGTGTAGAGATGATTGAAATTGAGTTAAGTAAATTATATTCACGATTTTGGACAGTGAATATATTATTAAATAAAATGGATTTATTTTTGAAGAAGTGATATTAAAAATGAAGTTAAACATTTTAAAGATGTTTTAAAATGTATTATGAATCGAAAGCATAGATTTCAACGTTCATTGTTGAAATAGGCATTTTCGAAAATATAAGGAAATGATAGACTATAACACTGTTGTTATAGTAAATGATTTCCGAAAGGAAATGTTTATATAGTATTTGGATTTACATATCTATCTTAATTCCGAATCCCTATACTAGTGATTTTGAGTCGTCGTAACGATGTTTTACGTAACATTCATTTTGGCTCAAATAAATGTTGTTATAGTAAATGATTTCCTTAACGAATGAAATATATACTTAACATTCATTTAAGTATATCGAATATTTTCAAAGGATGAAAATAAATAGATTGTGAATTACTTATGATTAAATAAGTATGGAAATGTTTTCCAAAATGAAATGAGACGTTTTGAAAATTTATCTTCTTAAAGATAAATTGAAATTGAATATTTGAAATCGATTTGAAAATCGTATATCAGTAGATATTTGAAATATAAATTCACTATGGAATTTATAAAAGAAATGGAAATTCGTTTCAAAAATAAATATTGATTTATTTTTGAAGTGTGGAAATTTTATATCTAGTAAAGATATTTTTGGAAAATAAAATAATTTGGGAAAATTATTTGGAATCTGATGATGTTGTGCATCTTTATTGATAGTTAAATAACCGACTATCAATAATTACCTTGAATGGTATTTGTTGTGAATTGGATGAATTTGAATGCCACACTTATTTTTGAATAAGCGCTCACTATTCGGGTTAGCCGGGAAAGGACCATGGGGTCGTATAACCCATTCCGAATATGTGATACGTCGTTATGAATTGCATTTGATGACCGGTGTTGAAGACCGGATATTTTTGAAAACGGAAGGATTACCGTCGAGTTACTCTACATCGACTGATCTTCGATTTAGAGGTTTTATCACCCTTAGTGACGGGAAGTCCAGACGTGATTGAAAAATATCCGGAATTGCAAGGGCTTCGTGAGAAGTGCCTTCGGTTCTGTTCGATCCCGGAACAGACTTGTATGGATTGTGTGTCTGACATTACAAATTGAGATGTAAAGCTGATTTCTTTCAAATACATATCTGTTGGTGGCGGAGAATTTATTCTCTTAGCTTAACACCCTTCTCTGAGACGTACGAGCTCAGAGGTTATGTAGTTGAAATTTATCAGCAATATATTCCCAATTTGGTAACGTGGCATACTGAGTGTTGCTGTGAAATGATCGTTGTTTGATCATTTGTGATAAGATCATTTGTTTGATCATTTATCTTTGTGATCATTACTTTGATCATTTGTTGACCCAAGGCATGGCTTTGTGAACAAAGCGTAGCTTTGTGGACGAGACTTCGTCGGACCTCACACCCCGGAAATGGTCAAAATAGGAAGGATGCAGCAAGGTTCTAGGGAGTAGCGCCCCTTAGTGTATGTCATTCCTTCTGGATAAAGGTGGTATCATGGTATGGAGCCTAGATACTTAACCTTTGTGGTTACTGCATTATTATTATTATGTGGTTGTTGCGAATCGAGGATCCTCGGGAAGATCGGTGACGATCGGGGGATGGCATACGCGTGTCAGTAGTTACCTATTTTTGCAGAGGTAACCCGGCCTTGTGTTGGCAGAGATCCGATTAGGTTCTCGGGTCGTCTATTCCAAGGGCGTACCTATGTGGCAATGGGAAGTTCCTTGGCCTGACCATTTGTTGGAAATCCAAAGAAACAATACGAGCCTTGTACGGTTTTAGTTGTAGAACCTGCCATCTAATATGGTAGCTATAGTAGGCATACTATAATGGTACCTATGTCGGCTAAGATTTATATTGTACTTTCGAAATGGTTTCTACACTATGCACTAATAATAATATCAAAAAGGATTTGATTTTGCGTAGTAAGCATCTTTGACTATCATAAGGAGAAATCTTCTCCAATTCTGCGTTTGCATTGTGTGTGTGGCAGGAGGCCTTATGGTAGTTTCATTTTCAAAAGAATTGCGAAATTGACTTTAAAATTTCCTGTTGTTTGTTTTAAAGATAAACTATTTTACGATCTCACACCAGTCACCATGACTGACTCGGAGTTTATTGTTTCCCTTCTAAACTCTGGGTGCCCACCAATTTCCATACGGGCAGTCCAGAGTTAGGTTATCAGGATATTCTGGAGCTTTGGAAGCAAGATGGATGGCGAGACGTAGTATTTGTATCTGATATATTTATTCCGCTGTGTATTCTGTATGAGGACAAGTTTATATAACTGTCCATTGATGTGCTGTGTTGTATTGAGTTGTATATTGACTCTGATTGATGTATGTATAAAACTGATATAGTTCTTTGTTTATAAAAGACTAGTGATTATTTATTATATATTGTTCTGCTGCGATATGTGAGATTCTGATATTGTTTCTGTTTCTGATGTAGTTCTGTTGTTCTTCTTTTCTTCTTCTTCTCTTTTCCTTCTATTTTCTTCTTCTTCTACCTTTTTCTTCTTTCTAAAACCCTCAAGGTTCGTATTTCCATGCCTCTTGAGTTAATCAATGGAGATTAGTGTTTAATCAAGATGTACGGATTTGCGGGTCTTGACACCCTATGTGATGAAACTCCACCAAAGTTTGCACAAACATCACCTATATGCATACAAGCCGAGCCATCCACCTTCCATCACCTCTCTCCACCACATGGCCGACCATATACCACCACCACCTCCTGTTCCAGACCTGACACATCATGCCACATTAACACCTGACCCCCTGAGCCATGGCCATGCCCCTCCATGCCTTGCCCGAGCCTTGTAGTGGCCTTGAACCCATGCTTTTGCCTTGTATTGGTAGTTTCTACATCACCAAATGTTGCACCACTTTCTCTAGGTTAGGCCGACCCATACACCACCACCACCAGCCTTTTCCTGACCCATACACCTCTGCCATACCTGTAGTTGACCACCTGAAGACTGGCCGTGACTTGGAGTGCATTGGCCGTGACCTTTAGTGCCTTGAAAACAGTGTGTGTTGCCTTGTAGTTGTTGTTTCATGCTCACAAACCTTTGCTCCATCATTTTCCCATGCTATGGCCGACCTTTAGGAACCCAAACCTGATCTAAAACCATGCTATAGCCGTGCCATTTCAGATCATATCTGAAGCATAGATGGTAGAAAGAAAGTGCAAACACTTTGGCGTTGTTTTATGCATCCAATTCTAGCATTGTTTAATGGTATCTTGTGTTGAAACTTATGTGTTGTTTATTGTTTTGTTCAAATGTATCCAAGGAGATTCATCTTTGGCTCTCTCACTCAAATCATATTCATGTTGTCGTTCCTTCGAAGATTCTGTGTTGTGTGTTTGGTCGTCATCTCCAGCTTAAACAAGTGAGTAATTCTCACCAGACGATGTGTACTTATATAACTAGTAAACTGACACCATTTGAATCTGTAAAATTATATCATCCTGTTATAACTGTTATATTATGATCATATAATGTTTACCCATGTTATTACATATGTTATATCATCTATTACTATTATATGATGTTATTTTGTTCATTTTATCAGTTTATCACACTGCAAGTTCCCTATAGATTAGGTTCACTATGGGTTGAAATGATACATATCCGAACGGACTTTAGAATAGGGAAAGATCGTTATGGGCTGAAATGATAGGCCTGAACGGTTTTTATTTATTTTATTTAACTTAGGATTGCGGGCTTGAAATGATAAAACCCGGTTTTTCTTTGTAAACTGCGGATTGAAATGATACATATCCGTATCACTTGACTTAGGCTAGAAAATTTTATATAGACCCGTGGTTTATATATTTTTCTGAAATTTTTAAAATATTTTTAAAAATGTAAATATTTTGATATTTTGATTTAAATTTTGTTAAAATGATTTCTATAAAGTATTTATGATTTTCTACAAATTAAATAAGTGAATTAAGTAAATGGTGAAGTAGAATTTGAAATATAAGTTAATTTTTGGAATTTATGATTTTGTTTATAAATGGAATTTATGTAAAGTAAGAAAATATGAAAAATTTGATTTAAAAGATGAATTTAATGATTTTTATTAAGTAATAATAATTTTTAAAAGTGTTAATGATTTTGTATAAATTAAAATATGGAATAAATGAATGTTTAAGTTAAAATTTTTGAAATAGAACATAAATTGGGAAATTCTGAATTTTGTTAAAAGTTAAGAAAATTTAATTAATTTTTTTGTTAAAATTGGGAAATTCTGAATTTTGTTAAATTTTTTGTTAAGTTAAGAATTTAATTAAATAAATGAAAATTTAATTGTTATTTAACTTGATTTTTGTATGGAAATTTGACTTTATAAAATCATAGAAATAAAGGTATTTAAATGATTGTTTTTAAATTGTGAAAATATATGATTTTATAAGTTAAAATGATTTATATTAAAAGTTAATTATGTGTGAAATTGTAAATAAAACTTTGAATTTGATTTGACAGCATTTTTGAAATGTAATGTAAAGATATTACAACATTGGAAAATGCTGTAGTTGTTTTAAATGAACCAAATAGCAAATTTGAACTAAGGGTTATTATAGCACTTTGTTAGTGCTATAGTTGTTAAATTTAACTAAAATTTTAATTGAAACTAAATTAAGATATTACAGCATTTTAAATGCCATTTTTTGTTAATGAACTATTTTTAAACATAACATTTCGTAGCATTTTCTAAGTGCTGCGAAAGTTGAATTTTCTTTGGTTAATAAATTCAAATGAATAAATGATCTTTGAAAAAGATTTAATTTTGGAAATTAAATATTTAATTATTAAATATAATGAATTGACTTAAAATGATTTAAATGGAATAGTTGATTTGGGAAATACAACTATTTTAAAGTATGATTAAATGGTATTTAAATTTAAATTAAATAGATGTTGTTTTGAAATGATATTTTGATATTTTGAAATGAATTTGAAATGATATTAAACCTTGGAATGAATAATTGAAGTTTATATTAGTATGAAAAATATTTGGTTTACTTGTAATTTGAATCTATTTAAAAGATATTGGACTTATGAAATATAGGATAATAAAGCTTTTGTAACGTACCGGGTTTTGCCCGCTCGAAAATCAACATTCGTACTTCACATTGTACTAGAATGCCGCAGATTCGATCGTTCAAATCCGATTCGCCGGAGCTATAACACCATTAAGTATAACAACACAGCGGAATAAAAATAGATGATATCATATACAATCCAATGAATACATTATCCAGTATGATATACAACAATGATATCAATATGATACAACAATATCAGAGATAAATAATAATACAGCGGAAAGCAGAAATGATAACTCCAAGAGATCAGTCAGAGAGAATGAATCCAATGACTCCAGTATCAAGCTCGAACCATAGAGAGAAGCAAGTGCAGTCCTGAACTCCAAGAACTGAACTAGGTCCAGATAATCTACTAAACCTGAATATATGAAAAACCCTACTCTAGACTGCCCGTGTGGAAAATGGTGGGCACCCAGAGTTTAGGAAGGGAACAATAAACTCCGGATCAGTCATGGGACTGGTGTGAGCAACAAAAACAATTTATCTTTTAAACAAACAACAAAGAGTTTTTAAAACATTGAAACCCGCAATGCTTTTGGAAAATGAAACTACCATAAGACCTCCCGCCACACACACAATGCAAACGCAGAATTGGAGGAGATTTCTTCTTATGATAGTCAAAGATGCTTACTACGCAAAATCATCTTGATATTATTATTAGTGCATAGTGCAGAAAACATTTCGAAAGTATAATATCAATCTTAGCCAGCATAGACATTCCGAACTATGCCTACTATAGCTACCATCCAAACAGTGGGGCGCCACCATAAGTAGATGGCAGGTTCTACAACTAAAACCGTACAAGTTCCGTATTGGAGAAATGGATTTCCAACAAATGGTCAGGCTAAGGAACTTCCTTCCGCCGCATGGGATCGCCTCTGGCGGGACGTCCCGAGAGACAAACTGCTCTCTGCCAAACAAGGCCGGGTTACCCCTGTAACAGGTAACTCACGAATATGCCACCTCCCGGTCCTTTGGGACCTTTATCCGAGCTCGGTATCCAACATCACACATCATAAAGAAAGTGTATCCACATGAGTAAGTATCTGGGCTCCATACCATGATACCACCCCTTTCCAGAAGGAAATGACATACCCTAAAGGGCGCGACCCTCATAACCTTGCCGCAACATTCCTGTTTCGACCATTTCCGGGTAGTGAGGCCCTGACGAAGTCTCGTCCACAAAGCTACGCTTTGTCACAAAGCCATGCTTTGGGTCAACAGATGATCAACCTATGATCACAAAGATAAATGATCAAACAAATGATCATATCACAAATGATCAAACACTGATCATCACACAGCAACACTCAGCATGCCACATTACCAAATTGGGATATATCGCTGATAAATTTCAACTACATAACCTCTGAGCTCGTACGTCTCAGAGAAGGGTGTTAAGCTAAGAGAATAAATTCTCCGCCACCAACAGAAATGTATTTGAAAGAAATCGGCTTTATATCTCAAAGTGTAATGTCAGACATGTATCCATACAAGTCTGTTCCGGGTTCGAACAGAACCGAAGGCACTTCTCACGAAGCCCTTGCAATTCCGGATAATTTCCAATCACGTCCGGACTTCCCGTCACAAAAGAGTGATATAAATCTCTATACCGGCACGACTCAGTGCAGAGACATTCGACAGGTTGTCCTTTCATTTTCGAAAAATATCCGGTCTTCAACACCGGTCTTCGAATGCTATCCATATCATCGAATCACTTATTCGGAATGGGTTATGTGACACAAAGGTCCTCTCCCGGCTAAACCGAATAGTGAGCGCAATATTTAAAAATATACGGATATTGGGATTTCAATTAAGTCACAACTTAAACCCAAACTTTCTTTTCAAATGGTTTAACAAATTACCATTTCAAATCTTTTAAACAAAAAGATTCATTTTAACAACCTTTAATGGTTTAAAACAATTTCCACATTTTTAATCTTTTAAACAAAAGATACATTCACAAGTTTTCCAAATTTAATTCCCATTTCAATTGATTAACTCGTTAAATCTTTAAAACAAAGATTTAACTCATAGCTTTCAAAACAATTTCATTTCGAATGGTTTAAACAAATCATCATTTTAAATCTGTTGAAAATAAACAGATTCAATTCATAACTTTCAAAAACAATTCATTCATAACTTGGAAAACCATTTTCGCTTCAATATTGAAATTCCTTTAATTAAACTGGAATTTCATTTCTTATTTGAAAGCTTTTATTCTTTTAAAACAACAGTTTCATTTCAGAAAATCTAATTCATTCATACGAGTGGAAATCCAAATTCTCAAAATTATACTTTTAAATGGTTTAAATTCAGATAAGCACATTTATAACATTTTCAATCCCTAGTTTCAAATCATAGGATTCAATTCCAAACTTGAATTCAAATTTAAATCTAATTATTTAAATTTTCAAAACTCGATTAAGTTATTAAAAATGACTTTTATATTTGAAATTCCATTTCAAAAGCTTTTCACATTTAAACCCAATCCATTTCCAAAACATTTGAATTTTAAAAATATAAATTCAAAACTAATTTCAAAAATCTATGACTTAATCGATTTCCTCGTGAAATCCATATTTGTGTGTGTAAAGGTGTAGCCCAGGGGTTTTACACAGTAGTGCAACATCAATAAATCATCACAGATCAAAGTACAGAAATATAGTTGATAAGCGGTATATCATAACGCTTATCGTTCATTTACAGATCACAGATATATATCACAGGTAAGTAAACTACAGATCACAACATAAATCAGGGTGTATCACAAAGCATCATATATCAGGGAATATCAACAATTCACATTCAATACCATTCAAATATCCATAGATAAGATCAATTTATTTATCTGATTTAATTAAATCAGATTAGTCATTAATTCTGGTTAATTAACATTAATAAGTTACAAATCATTTTGATTTAAATTTTCCTTTAGTCATTTATTTATTTAATCATTAATAACAAATTAATTAACCTTTAATTTTTTTTTATTCACCATTTAATTAATTATCTTTAATTAATAATTCCCCCATTAATTATCATTCCTTAATCACCTTCATAAATTTATTAACCTTTAATAAATTATTCTTAATTTATCACTTTAATTAATTAGCCCTCAATTAATTAATATTAGTTACCCTTGCTCAATCACTTGATTAATCAATTTTAATCATTAATTAATATTTAATTAACTTTAAGTAATTAATTCTCCTACATTAATTTACTTTTAATTTATCAATAAATTTTAAAACAATAAAATTTTAAAATTTAACCTTTAAAATAAAACTCATTATTAGCCCAAAGGCTAACTTAAACTTTTAAGTTAATTTAAATTTACAAACATTCCTTAAATTAAAATTGATTTAAACATAAGATTAATTTCTAATTACAAATTTATTTAAAGTTATTTATTTAAATCACAAGTATAACTTAATTTCCATTTTTTAAATCACTTACACTTTAAATAAATTTTAAAACCCTATCAATGGTTTTAAATCAAATCTTAGTTTTAAATTGGTCAACATTAAAACTTTTAACCAAATATCTTAAATTTTAAATCCATGAAAACTTGCTTGATACTTTACCTTTTAAATCTGAAACCTGGTAACAGGCTTAGCAAACCCAAGCCTATTTTTTTACAACTCTTTTTTTTTTCTCGAGCCAAACGCATTTGTTCCCGAGTTCGACTTCGGGTTTCACCACTTCCCAGTCGCTTCGAGTAACCGCGTAGGATACTTTGATTCGAACTCGAGAAAACCACGTCTCCCCCAAACTCACAATCCTCGCTGATACGCAGGTCGACGCGTGCACGTGCACATCACTTCGCTGGCGCTCCGATGAACTTCGAGTCCTCCAGCGAGTCGCAAACTAGCACTCCAATCAAAATCAAAGATCGTCTCGATGCCAAACTTCCCAGATCAAATATAAGCGTTCCACCCTACCTGAAACTCGAACTCAACATACAAAAGATACTTCGCTACGGTCGCTCCCACCACCGGAATCGCTACGACTTCGGCCTTACCACGGCAACACCCCATACTTGCGTCCCCTCAAATCACGTGAAACTCGATAAAGCAGAGGAGACGAACTCGTCTCGTTTCAGACATGACCAAAAATTTGAACAAAAACCCTAAATCGTGATCGCCCATCCTTCAAAACGAATTATAAAATAAACGAACATTTTTCTGATGGTCATTGACCACCAAACATACTTCTCCTTCGACCACGAGATTTATCCTTGCCTCGATCATCGAGAATTGTCGAAATTTCATGATTAATTCATCTCATAAATTCACATGATTCACTTGTTTAAAAATTTTGAAACCTTCATCTAAATTCATCACTAACCAATTCGAATACAATTATGAAGTTCAAATATAAATTTATGATGATTGAATTTTTTTCTTAGTTTTGCTTGATTACCTGTAAATAAAGATGACAGTGGTATTTTTCTTCAATTTTGTTGAAAACAGGTTTAAAAGCCTCGATTACAGATTTAACTTTGGTTTGGTTTTAAGACTTTAATACTTAACAAGGTTTTGATGCGAATAGATTTAAGTTTGAGTCTAAAATTAACCCTGTCATCAATGAGCAGGGAGAACATATACAGAGTAACCTGTATATTCAGAAGGCTATTCAAATACAAAACTTATACAATACTATCCACTCAATATATTTCCTTTACTGTTAACTTAAAACTTTAAAATTGATGTTTAAATCACAATTTTTCTGCATGCATCAAGGGATAAATTTAGGTATTAAATGTGTTTTACTCTCCTGGCAAAAGTTTGAACTTCAACAGAACAATCACATGTATGTATATACATACATCCAGTCATGCAAACAAATAAGCAGTAACCCATTTACACAACATCATCAAGCAATCATCAATTTATAGATCTAAGGTTCTAATTTAAAGGGTTGCTCACCTTGAAAGTGGCAGAGAAGAAGAACAGAGCTGCTTGCAGTAACAACTCCAGATTGAAACCTTCTAGTTTAAATCCTATGTTTTGTTGAATTTCAGTGTTGTTTTTGTTTTGTTTAAATTTGAACTGAGGCTTACTTTTGTTTTAGTTTGAATAACATCTTACTTGAAGAAACGAGCTAAGATAATGTATATAAGAAATGAGTTTACAGATAGTATTACATTGTACAGGTTGATATAATTTTATTTGTACAATGCCAGAGATATTTTTCTTCAGTTGGAGGCTGAAATGGTTTTCAACATTTTCGAACTGACATAAGTGTGCCAGCATTTAATGTTTTAAGTACTTATGTTTCCTTACTTCTTTTCTTTGCCTGCAAGTCTCAATTGCCATAGTACATATATTTATCTTGCTTTGTAATCTTGTATGTATTTTATTTTGTTTGAGACTTACCTCTTGCCTGCGAATCTTAGTGCTATAATACATATATTTATTTTACTATGTACAACTTGGATTTATTTGCACATTCATATATTTATCTTGTTTCTTAGCTTTGCACATTTTCTTGTCTACATATATTTCTTTACTTTGCTATTTGCTTTGCCTTTATACTTACCTGCATATCCTGTTTATTTATTACTCTTTTATTTTAAAATTTATACTATTAAATACTACATTTATTTACTTATTAATTATTATATTTCATACATTTGATTTACACTTAAGTTTAATATTTATAAAGTTTATTTTATTGTAACTTCAAACCATAGTTTCTTCCAATTATATGCATATATATATATCAATTTCTATTTATTTTTAAAACCATTTATTTCACAAATATTAATTCAAAAATTAATAAATTATCATTTTAAATATTTATAAAATTCGGGGTCGTTACAGCTTTGGAATTTATTTTATAATTTGAATAGTTATTTTGTGGATTAAATCTATATTTGAAATTTATAAGATTTGAAATGGTCTATGGAAATTTAATTGAAATAAATGATTGAATTGAACTGAAACTTTGGAAATTTTAATACTTGATTTGAATATAATACTTACACTTTTAAATGGTTTAGATGAATTATTTTGATTGAAATATAAACTATTTAAAAAGGTGACTTGAAATGATAATAAATGAATGATATCTTTAAATTTAAAAAGTATTTAAAGTTGAATATTTAGATTTGAACTCAAATGATATTTTGGTATATTAAAATGATTTGAAATGAAGTTTGAAAGGATATGATATTTTGATATATTAAAATGATTTGAAATGAAGTTTTGGAAAGATTTGATATTTTGATATATTAAAATGATTTGAAATGAAGTTTTGGAAAGATATGATATTTTGATATATTGAAATGATTTGAAATGAAGTATTGAAATGATATGATATTTTAAATATATTGAAATGGTTTGGAATTGATTTAATCTTTATTTTTGATAAAGATTTGGATTTGAAATGATATTCTATTTTGAAGTATAAACTATTTTTAAATTATAACCATGGGTTATAATAACGATTGGTTGTTAAAGAGACCGGGATCGGATATGGACATACTCTCCGTCGATACCGAAAACCACTTTGACAACTGTGCACGCGGTGGAGTTTCCAGAATGAAGTAGGATGGTGGCGACGATCCTAAGGAATATACGTGGACCCAACTCTCGTGAGTTGGCATAAGGTGGCTAAAACAGGAGCGATTGACGGACCAAGGAGGTAGCACCTCTGGTCGGACACACTTCTTCGATACCATTCTATTACTTGTGATTGATTTGGTGCGCACCCTTGATTTGGGAGTGTTGTTCGAGGTGGGCGGTAGTGGCTGCTATGCGTCACCACCAGTCTGGATGCGTAATTGGTATATCTACCCTGGCATTGCCTAGTTGTGCCGTGTCACCTACCATATCGAGCTTTACTATGAGTTGTGATTTCTCCCGTAGCCTGTGGAGTATTGAGGGTAGCCCCCATTTTTTGGAGTATGCTAATACTGGATAGACTACTGGGACTATTACGTGTTAAGGTGGAAAATGTAAAGCCTTAATGCTATTTAAAAGTATGTTTATTTTATATTAGACATTATTATAATAGCGAATATTACTACATAGTATATAGTTTAACGGATCCTTAAAGAATGGGCGATCCCAAGCATTCTTTAAGTTACTTGTACCTTTATTACAGTTCACTTGAGTTGGTTTATATTGTATAAGTATGTATGTCCTGACTCGAGTGTTTGTATTTTATTTACGCTCGGGTCAGCCTGAGTATTCATAGATTTGGATTTCCACTTTCTGGAGATTGGAATCGCTGGATTTTATCTGCTTATCTAGTTTTATCTATCTCAGTTCTGTTGTTCTATTCATCTTGTACTTGGTTATCATATTGAGACTTCTGTTGTACTTTATTTCTTCTGTTGTATCTTATTTAACTCTGATATATTTACATAGTAGCTTCATGAACTACTATTTCTTTTACTTCCGCTGCACTTCTTACTCTGTGTCTTTGATCTGTGATTATTTATTTGCTGTATATTCTGAGATTTGCCAAATTTTATTTACAACGTGGTATTTTGAGCAATTCAAGTCCGACATGGGCGGATGCGAATGGTTGAAAATATTGGGTCGTTACAGCTTATGAAATGGGAACTTCTTCTTATTGGGGTTCTTGCGAACCTCAGACTCATCACCACTATCGCACTCCTTCTCGACGGCTTCGAGATAAAGCGCCAAGTCAACTAACTCCTCGAAAGAAAGCTTGAGTTAGAGCATCAAAGTCTTCTTGAGATACTTCTTAAGACCAGAAACAAACTTCAGATTCTTCTTATAGGGAGTGCTGATGTATTCAAGACCATACTTAGATAAGGCCTCAAATAATGAAACATAATCAAAGATGGAGGACTTTCCTTGCTTCAACTCGAGGAAGCGACGAGCCAATAAAGCCTTCTCAGATTTAGGAACGAACTTGAGCTCGAATCGTTCCCGAAACTGAGTCCAAGAATTTGTAGACTCATCGAGCTCGGCTATGAGAAGATCGTACCAGTCGAGAGCACGCTCTTGTAGCATGTTGGATGCCACAAGAACTCTATGATGGTCAGAAAGATCCATGCGAGAGAAGATGCGCTCACACGTGTGAATCCAAGCTTGGACCTTTAGAACGGACTCGGAGCCTTTGAACGGCTTTCCTCCGAGATGGGAGAAATCACTGCTCATGCGCGCAAAGAAAGACTTGCGTGGAGGAGACAATGGAGTAGGAGCTGGAGGCTGAGTGCTCCTAAGTAACTCCATAAACTGATCGGCATACATATAAACACCGTCCAGATGGGAGCCATTGGACTGCCCCACATCCGAGCGTCGTCCTTTGCCTCTTCCAACCATTAGCTGAAATTAAGGTAAGATAAAGATTATTCACAGGGTAGATATCATTAATTAAATATGGAATACTACGAAATTAAATGCATTCCTAGACATATTCCCAAACTTCTATCTACCCCAAAGGATAAGAAAAGGTCAAAGGCACGATGATTAAGGGATTCGTAACACTTGTATTACACTTAGATGTATCGTAATATGTGCTTCCGTTCTGTATTTATCATATTCTTGTTCTGAACTCAACTCTGATGCCATGCTATGACACCCCACCCCGAGACTCACATTAACAAAGAGTATTACTAGGTAATATTGTCTCCTAATGCGGAGAATAGGGCTGGTTAGGAGTGACCATCTATAGCATTGTCTTAAATATCTATTGAATACGTCGACAAGTGCTATATATATATATATATATTCTATCTCAAGTGGATTGCCATATCCAATAAATCCTTAATATAAAGCCATAGGTGGCTATAGGATCTATCAGAACAAAATACAACAACTCAAATGCAAAACACATCACATAACAGTAGATCATCACATATATATATATATACATATACAGATACATCATAGAGTATAGAAATGAAACATGTTAAGTGGTATAACGACCACAATATACAAGCGAGTCAAAAGAATATACATGTCAGAGTAGCAAACTAAAAGGACTACACAAAAAACTATAACAAAAAGAGCTAGCAGAATAGTCAATGCGGAAGCAGAATAGGCTAAGTCCAAATGTACCTAACCTTGAACACCTTGGTCTAACCCGAGTATAAAATACATGGGTCAGTCTAGCTAAACAAACCAGTTTACAAGGATAAGCGATAATATGAGCATAATGATAATGTGACAATATTCTCAAGTGAGAAGGGACAATAACGTGTATGGTTACATCAAGTGATAATATGGTATCACTACACAAATATACAATCTCAAAAGAGATAAAACAATTCATAAAATGCTAAATATAGCAAGCCTCATATCATCGGCATATCACAAATCATCAATAATGGTTTAGGGAAAATTATAGCTCTTAATAAGGAGAAATCCCGAACCCGCCATTACAGCAATCCCAAAAGCAACTCAAAGAAATCATCATCTCCAAATGCGCCACAAGGCAAATATATGTCCAAATAGGAGACTAAAATCCCAAATATACGCCATATCGGCAATCTCAATAAAACGCCAGTATAGGCAACTCAAATCTCAAAGATAGAACTCACAAGTGTTCAAATTCTTATAAGGTAATCGCCATGTATATATATAATATCCCAAACGGCTCAAATGGCCAATAATAAAAAGGCGATACGCTTGGGAAATCACAAACATCAATGAAATCATCTCAAAGATATAGCACGTGCTTATGGCCGAAGCCTGCAAAGTACTGTTCTCTTAAAATAAGGCGCCACGTCTCTTAGACAAACATCCCAAAGGAAAAATAAATACGTCTCTTAGACAAACATCCCGAAGGACAAATACGTCGCAATGGACAAATACGTCTCTTAGACAAACGTCCTGAAGGACAAATGACCCGAAGGTCCAGTACTGGCTAATACGTCTCTTAGACAAATGCGTCACAAACTTTCGGATAGGAACCCGAACAGTGTTAACGTGTGTCCCACCACACGTTCACACTAAACGTTTACTAACTGCTAGTAAATTTCACATTCAAATCAGTAAAAAATTTACCTCATCTCATCGGTAAACTCGACCCGAAGGTCAAAACGATCAATCAGACAAGTCGGGAATTAACCGATAAGATAAACGCACGTGTCCCATACCACGTGTTTTACCAAACCATTTAATTCTCCTTCTCCTTTGCTCGAAATGTGCAAGAACGTGTAATTTATATATAAAATAATTTACTTTGGAAAACAAGCTTTGAAAACCAATTTTCGAAATCAATTTGAAAACCCTATTTGAAAATTTCCCCTATTATAGAGAATAAATAGATTTTGCACTTGAAAATACTTTAAGATATTATATAATAATTATTTTGAAATGCCCGTTAATTTTAAAAATCATTTCAAAAAGATTTGGAGAAAACCGTACTCGAAAACGAATAAAAACAAGGAAAATCACTCAAACCGATATTCAAATTTATATTCAAATTAAATTCAAAATAATTCAAAATTTGAATTTCAAAATCTCCAAAATTTGGCTAGTCTATTGATAGACATCATGGCCTATAATCATCATCAAAATCATCTCGAAATTTGCATCAAAACGAGTGACAAAACGGTTGCAATTCCAAGGCAAGAGTTGTGAAATATGCTACGAAAGGTATATGAACACAAGGCCACAACACACGCATCTGAGGCAATAAGGGGGTCGACCATCCCAGTGGCCAGGTCGACTTGGATGGTGCTGGGTCGACCTCCATGTCGACCCAGGCTACGGAATTCTTCCAGGGTATTTTTCTGCCTCGTATTGATTTTCCAACAAGATTTTGACATAACAAATGACCATAATTTTCAACAACAATTTACAGAGATTAATTTCAACATGCAAGCTACCAAATGCAAGAAATCCGGCAGCACTTTGTTGTTGAAATCACAAGATATAAGGATTCAAAGATGCAGCAGAAATTGATTATAAACAACGCAAAAACTAGCTACAGAAAACTACAGACAGAAGCAAATTCTTTACAGATTTAAACACTGGCACTTTTGTTTTGGCTAGTTTGTGAGTTTATACAACTTACCTTGCTAATTTGTTGCAAAAGCTCGGATTATAGCAGCAAAGAGAAAGCTTTGCTTGAGATTACAAGCCTTTAGAACCTGTAGAAAGCAAATACAGAACATGCAAACAAATATACAGTAAAAATTAGAAAACCATTTGCTGTAAAAGAATTTGGTGATGGAATTTAGTAGTTTGGAAGGGATTACCTTAGATTTATTACTAGCTTGCAAAAAGATTTGAATTTGGTGAGTTTTAATTGAGAAATTTGCTTGAATTTTGAGAAATTGGTAAAGTGTTTACTACTTTTGTTTTTAGGCTTAAGGAGGAAGAAGATAATATGAAATGAACGTACAGCTAATCACTATTTCTCATTTCTCAACTGGTTAAAGGTTAATGGGCCTAATTGGGTTCAAAAATTAAAATAAATAAATAGCTTAAGGTTTAAATCAACACTTAACAAATTAATGTGTACATATCACATATACACATAAATAAAAATGCATTTCTCTCGAGTTTCACACAAGAAAAATGTGAAAACTTGTATACATATAAAATAAAATATTCTTTATCATTTAAAAAGATTAATTTATATTTTTAAATATTTTTATTATTAGAATCCTTAATTTAACAAAATACACCATTTACTCAAATAAATGAATAAAACATTGTTTTTAACTTCTAAAATTCCACAAAATTTATTTTCGCACTTAGAAAAATATTTGAAACCATTTCAAAACATTATTTATAGCCAAAACTTATTTTTAACCCAATTTCTACCTTTTATTTCAATAAACCACCATTAAAAATTACATACTTCTTTTCAAAATTATTAAAAGAAGCAAATGGGCAATAATTAATATAATTATTGCATTTTCTCTAAAATGAAATCATTTTCATTATTTAAAGCCCATATTCCATTTATTATCACTCCAAAAAAAATAGAATAAAGCTTGGAATTTTATTTTCTCATTTTAAATTCCAAAATTCATTGTTTATTCCAAATAAACAATTTAATTTCTCCAATTTTAATTTAACTTACAATACTAAGTTATAATTATCATTATAATTCAATATTGAAAGGTAATCTCTAAACTAGGGTTGTTACAGACTCCTCCCCTTAACAAAATTACGTCCTCGCTATTCCTAGAGAAGAATTTGTATTCAACTATTTAATTTCATCACTCAAAAAGAAAAGAAATAAGCTTGAGATAAAGAGATATTCTCACCATCGCTATGTGAAGAAAGAAAACCAAGGTTTTAGTAATCTTTTCCACTCATTTCCTAAGCTTGTAAATATATGAGATGTTACACTTCATTCTCTACAACAAATTCATATCTAAACTAATGTCTTCACTTTTTTATCTCCTCTCTAACTTTCAAGAAAACTATGCAAATCATATCTAATCACCACCAAACTTTGTCATAGTTATTATATCATCATTAGAATATGGTTTAGCCTCTAAAAAGCCGAAGAATGCTGAAGCAAGGGGGGAGTAAGGCCCATGGCCGTAAGCATGATGAGGAAGGAAGAAGATGATGGCCGTGTGCATAAGGTAGGAGGTTATGGACATGAGTTTTGGTGGAAATAGGAAGTGTTCTAATGATTGATTGCTGGTAGGAAGTGTATGAGTTGAATAAAAAGGAGTTATTCTAACTTTGAATGAAGTTAATTACTTGATATTAATGCCTGTTGAAATTACTTTCTATTATACATAATAATTGACACTAACTACTTAAAGTTATAACCTTTTATTATATGCTTACAAAAGCATATGATTTGTTAAAGTAGTTGCCTTAAAGAGTATGGAATTATGTTGCTTTAATTAAGCATATTTAAACATCTAAAATGGACATGATTATTAGTACATATATTAATACATGTTTAGTAGTGATATGGTTTGAATTTAGAATCATATATGTGTATAAAATGGAATGACACTAAATATTGAATTGAACATGGAATTGTCCGTATAGCGATTAAATGCACTTTGAAATCCCTCAACTTTAATTTGTGAAAGTGGTGATTTAAGAAGGTATTTTGATAAAACTTGTTTTGGTTGATTTATACATTTATATAAGTGTTTGGAAAAGTAAAGTATATGTTTTGAAAAGTTAAAGAAAATATAAACAAACCTAAGAAAGTTTGAATTAAAAAGCTTGCTATATCAACACTTTTAAATAACTTGTTTTTAGAAAATAATGTTTATTTTTGTAGAAGTTTTCTTAGGGTTTTCTCTACCTTTTTAACAAGTTAATAATATATTGTTCTTATTATAAAAGTTTCAAAGCTTAATTCATTTGATAGCTAGTTGAATGAAGTGCAAAAAGTTACAGCGAAATAGTCGCAATAAGTGCAGTTCGATAAAATGCGCTTGTAACCGCCCACTTTTCCATACAATTTAAGTGGACAATAAACCACACATGATCCACTCAAATTGAACGGAAAGGTGGATAGATAGGGGAAATGAAATAAGAAAGAAGACAAGAAGAAACAAAAATAATATAGAATCTCACAATGGAACGAATAATCTATAATATACAACAAAACTTTTACGCTAAAACAAACCATGGTATATGTATATACAAACATCAATCAGAATATACTAATCTATTTCAGCTCAGACGGTTATAACAACTTGTCTTCACAATTGCTAATAAATACAACAATGAATGCAATGAAAAAATAACCATATACATGAATATGTCTTTGGGTCTCCAACTCATCTCCTGAAGCTCCAAAGCATCCAAACTAAATATGTAATATGCTCGGTTTGACCCGAGCATTTAGGAAAACCAACGTCCGGGTCAGTCTGGTAAAACCAGCGTGAGAAACTCAAATCACAAGGAATTTTATTTATTATAACTTGTAAATCTTTTAAAATCAAAGGTATCTCGTAAGATCATGCCACACATAAACACGGACGGGCTTTTACCTTACGATAACCAAAACATTTTCTATAGAAAATCCATTGATATTATAATAATGTCTAGGGATTCAAAGTAAAGATATAAAATAGTTGAAATGCTTGCATCACACGTTTTAGCATAGTTGGGCACAACTAAGTCTGTAAAGCTCATATTAGAGAATGGAGTCCATACCATGATAAGGTAAGGAACTACCTTCCGATCATACATCTCTAGATAAAATGCACTAGGGTCTGACAAGAACATCTTGTACCCTCGCCACACAGGACTGGCCTACCACTTGACCAGTAGTACCGAATATAATCTTCCCTTCCATTAATGGGCACCGAAGCATACATGAGTAGATGTAACCGTCTAGATTTTGAATGACCATACCTGGATGGGAGCGACCCAATTGGCCCTACTGCATGATCGATATTTGTCATTTCCTAGTTGATGAGGCTTGAGGCTATGTTTTACCTTTATATAGCACTTCCCACTTGGAATGTTAAAACTGCCCTCCAAGCAACAATGCAATCCCAGCATTCATCCATACAAGTTCATTCTGGGACTGAACAAAATGCTTGTGAGCCCTGTCTTCAATTCCATCATCTTAAAGATGTCTTTACTTCGAAACGCTTGAGTTGGATCAAAGTGGTTTTCGGATAACATATCTGATCCCGGTCCCTTCGAAACAACATTCGATAGTTTTCGGTAAACTCAACCTTGATTATTTAAGAAATAAAAAGTCAAAGATAAGAGTGTAGATCACCTCATAACCGTTAGTGGATGGATTTCCTTATCATTTGTCCTAGGAGAATGAAATGAGATTTATATGCACAGTACGACATCATTGGAGATGACTGTGCCATATAACTCATGTTTCTCCTAGATATCTCCAAAGTTACGTTTGGGTCCAAATTTGATTGTAGGTTATTTAACTATCAAATAACAAATAACAATAAAGATTACATTTTCCATGGAAATCACTAAGCCTCTGAAAATTAATCTTCATTTATTACACTTTATAAAACCTGATCTAAAGGTCTTTTCGAAACGCTATTCCCAAACCCCTTACATCCCCCTTTTTCACTTATAAACATCAAAAATTATCTTATTTGTATAAGTATATTTACAAAAAATTTACAGAAGTTTTATTCTTTTCAACTCGTTAAATTCCTAAATAAATTTCATATAAAACAATACTTCCCATAAAACAACCCACTATCCTTTATCCAATTTCCCTTTGGAAAGCTCACTTCATAATTCAAATAACATATAACTTCCAAAATAAATTTATAATTCACTTTTATAAACTCCAAGTTAATTTAAATAACCTATATAAAATAATTATATAACTTGAAGAATCATTTATACTTTTCCTCAATTCAAGTTCTCTTTAAGAATTTCTAAAAACTCGTTTTATCAACTTCCTTTGTTTTGAACAAACTTCCAAATAACTTTAATCAATAAATTTCTTTTAATAACAATCGATTATTTAAAACACCTTTAGACAACCAAGTTCCTATTTGCATTCCTCGTTTAATTTCTTTAAACCCCATTCAAAATAATAGCTTTAGAACACCATTAACAATATATTAAACTAACTTTAAATATTATTATTTCACTAATAATTTAACCCAAAACAATATTAATAAAATAAATAAATAAATATTGATTATATGTTTATCAATTTATTTCAACATTATTAATATAACCATTTGTTAACCTTAAAATAATGTAATCATAATAATTTATTAACCTTTGGATAATATTAACATGATAATTAATTAACCCTTTAAAAATAATTAACTAAAATCAATATAATTAAATAATTTTAATAATTAAAACAACATAATTATTCTTAAAATAACTATAGTTAATAATAAAATATAATTTAAAACATTTTAAATAAATAATTAAATAACTTTAAAATAATAACTAAATATCATTTAATTGATCATATAAATAAAATGATTAACTTTAAATCATTATTCAAAATAATATTTAGTTATCTCTAAAACATACTAATAAATAATAATTACCTTTAAAACTTTATTAATAAATAATAATTAGCTTAAAATAACATTAATTTCATAATTAACTTTTCAATTTAGAAAGAGGCCTAGCAACCACTAAGGTACTTAAACCAGTTACCAATTCATTCAATTCAACTTTCCAAGATATAACACTTTGTACTTACATAGGCAAACATATATGTGAATTAAATCCATATTCAACAATCAATTGTTAATACAACAATTATCCAACATTAATCACTGGTATGAACATAAATGTCTATACTAATGTAATAGCAGAACGGATTTAATTTCTTCTAAGTAAATGTCCACATTAAAGCTATCCGGTTAATAATAGCCATACGGTAATTTATTCCACTAAACAGATGTCCAATTAATTTAATTAGCGAAACGGTGTTTTATCCCGCTAAACAAATGTCCAATTACCATATTCAATCCAATTTAACTCAACAGTATTTGGACAAATAAACATCAATAATTAAGGTATATAAATTCAAACGACGTTATTAATAAATATAACATGATATAAATTTAGTCTATTTTAATATGTCATAAATTTATACTTGCCCAAAGCTATCAAAAAGTTACACTACATCATTGTACTTGTCAATACGAGTCCATCGCAAAAATTCACGTGACGATCGGGTTAAATATAAGCGAGATATAGCTTTCCAAAGTTTAAGTTATTAAAGTCAATTTAAATTCAAATTTCTCAACAATATTAAATAGTCCGAGCCCATTTACTCTCCAACCCGCATCCAATTAAAATAGTTCCATCTTCCTCAAACTCCCTCCTCCATTTCATCCTTCCAGTGCATGGCATGCATGAGCACACTCCGTCAAGGCCACCAGCGCCAAAGCCAAGACCACCGGCATGTCTCTCTTCGAATGCCCATCATGATGGACCCTTCCACATCATGCGCGCGCCTCCCTAACTCCGACCGACCCCCTAGCCAACCCAAAAGGTCGTGTATAGGTAAAAAAAAGTGCGACAACTTTATGCTTCGATCTCCACTGAAAAATCAACACTCGAGCGTCTCTCCTTCCTGAGTACAATGCCAAGCTCCAAATCGATCATCGCTGCCTGAATTAGAAGTTAACCCAAACCCTGACTTTTGATGATCGTCGATCATCATCCCAGAATGTCACCAAAGTTGCACTAAAAATTCTAAACTTCGCCCAGACTTCAATAATACACATGCCGCCTTTCAATTCCTAGCGGATTGAGAGGAATCAATTTTTGAACTCTATGAACAATATCTTCCCCTTTTGGTTAAATTATATTCAACATACTATTATATTCTCAAATAATAAAAATAAATGACTAAGAGTTAAAAGCCGGAGTTTGATTTTTCTTAAAACTGATTTAATATTTATAACAAGGCAATCTAAATTTCCAGTTTGTTACAGCCCTATTTTCGGGAAATTCTCTAAAATAATTAAAATATATTCTTTGGGATTTTTCTACATGGTTTTCAAGTATCCAAAGTATAGTAACTATTGTAAAAAGAATAGATTAAAAATAATTTGTTAAGACATCAAAATCAAAGTGCAAAGTTGTAGCAAATTCACATTAAATGACAGTCCAGGACTTTTGACAACACTTCGAAAGTGTTGTCTTTGCTTCTGAGACACTTTTGAGTGCTGCGAATTATTTTGGTAGCATTTGCTGAAATGCTGTTTTTGCTGTTTGAAACTATAATTTGTTTAAAAATGGTATTTAAATTATGTATTTTTCTGTAATCTTTTTACGGTAAATTTCTAACTCATAATAGAGTGTTTTAAAATTAGTTTCAAGTTTAAATATATTTTAACAATTAACTATGAATTTTTAAAGTAAAAGGATTTAAAATAAAACTTGTTTTTCTATTTATTTTAAAATTCCTTGTTTTACATAGTATTCTATATAAATAATGATCATATATTTTAAGTAGTTTTAAACGTGTTTAAACATAATAGTAAGTATTTTAAAGATATATATATATATATAAGTTTTAAATATTTAATTAAGTATTTTATAAATATAATAAAGGGAGCTTGGGTTTTAACACTTAAGTTAAAATAAATTGTTTTATGGAATCAACTAAAAGTGTATTGCCTTAATTAATAAGTGTGGATATGCTTTGATCTTTAAATAAATGTGTAAAGTTATTAATGGATAAGTAAATAGTTTTGGCTTGTTATAAACGGTGTTTTTAGCAACATTTATTTTGAACCCTATTATTAATTATACTTGGGAGTAATTAGATATTTACTAATGGATATTTAGTAGAAAAATACAAGTAAAGTGTTAACACCTCCTTTTCGACGACCTAGCACTCAACAATCTACGACTTACCGATCTAAAGGACTCAAGCGACTCAAGCAACTCAAGGCTTCAGCGACCCAACGACTTAGCGAGCTAAGAAACTCACCGGCTCAACGATCTACAAGCTAGCGACCTAACGAGATAAGAAGACTGCGACCTAACTCCAGAAAGCGACCTAGCAACCTAACTCTAGAAAGCGACCTAGCGACCTAACGAGTTAGCAACCTAGCGACCTAACGAGTTAGCGACCTAGCGACCTAGCAACTCAGGAAAAGGGAATGACTTAACATGCTCCAGAGTAAAGCCACATGACCTACCTCTTCTATTAGGTCACTCACGACCTAATCTGGCGGAGATAACTTCTATATTTACTACATTAGGTCGCTCACACCCAGTATCTTACCCAGAATGGCTCCATTAAGTCGCCAACGACTTAAGCTAACTCGGGATGACCCTTAGGTCGCTCACTACCTAAAACCCAACGACCTAAGCCCAGTTTTATCCTATAAATACCCCGCCTACTCCACATTGAAAGGGGACTTTCAGACTTTGAAGCGCCAAAACTCTACTGCATTCACGACCTCTACAACACCTCTACTACCAAAAACATTTCAAACTACCTAAGAAGAAGATCAGCTACATCCAAGATGGATTCCAGAATCTCTTTTGCATTGTAGTGCTAATTACTTGTATCGATTGTTGAATAATCGAAGAAATTCTTGTAAAACTTATAATCGAACTTGTGATAAAGAAGATAAAGTGGACGTAGGCTTGATTTTGAGCCGAACCACTATAAAAACTGCTGTCTCTTTACTTTTACTGCAATTATCTGCTTGTTTTAGTTCCCGTACCAATGGGTGGTGCTTTCACTTTACTAATATTCACACCCGGGTGTTAGCGTTCGATTTTGATGTTAATATTTTTGGTGCTTTCACTGAGAGCCCAACTCAGGATTGCTTTCATCATTGCTTCTCAAAGATTTGTAGAAAGATTCTCCTTAAAAACCAGAAGTCTATCTGAAATCATGGCTCCTGGAAGAAAGAGTAGATCTACTAGATCCGGAGATGCTTATGACAGGACTGCCACTTCTCCAGTGCCAAATCAGGTGACTCCTATTGTTGGAGTCACAAGGGCCGAACTTGATGATGTTGTGTTTGGGTTATACCAGCAAATGGAAGCTCAAAATGCTTTGATGATGGACAGGTTAAACACTCTACTTGGGGTTAACCAACAACCAGAAAATAATGAACCATCTTTTGCTGAAGGTGCTCATGATTCCCAAGAGAAAAGTATTCCTCAAAGGGCAGCTGGCACCGCCAAAGAGGCACCTCCCCAAGCTGGAGGTTCAAGGCCACAGCCACCTCTTCGCGAACGTTTGTTCAGGCAAACTTCCGAAAAAGTGGCTGACGTCTTCCCGGCAAGGCCTCTGAACGATGAGGAATACCTATCAGGAATGATTCGCCAAATCATGAAAGAAAGTATGCAAAGAGATGAAGATGAAAATGACTGGGGGTTTGCTCCAAGCAAGACTTCGTTTACCGAAAGAATTCTAAAAGCTGAATTTCCAAAGAAATTTGTTCCTCCTACTATCCCAGCCTATCGGGGAACAAGCGACCCTAATCAGTTCTTGTACAAGTATGACTGGCATATGACAGGTGCTAGGGCAACAGATGAGATTAAATGCAGATATTTTCCTGTCTATTTGGAGGGAGTGGCTCTACTTTGGTTCACAAAGCTACCAGTCCGATCTGTGGATCAATTCTCTGACTTAGCTAGTAAATTCAAGGATCGGTTCAGGTTGTATGCTTCAAAGGCCAAGGGCATAATGTCACTGTCCAGCCTCGAACAAGCTCCCAGAGAATCTATCAAATCTTTCTTGAACTGCTTCAATATAGCCTTGGCTGAAGTGGATAATGCTGAGCCTTGAATGATTCTAACTTACTTAATGCGAGCCATCGATAAAACGAGTGAATTCGGAAAATGGTTGAAGATGAAGGAACCAAATTCACTTGAGAAGTTTTATAAGAAGGCTGACGAATTTATGCATCTGGAGAATCTTCCTGCACCAGCAAAGGTGGTTGTGGCTGAAATTGAAAACAACAATGTGGCTAAAGCTTCTAATAAGAGAGAATCTGGTGGTTAGAATAGGGAAAATAACGGTGGGAAAAAGCAGAAAGATATAAAGAAACCTCGCCGTTTTTCAGATTTTACTCCTTTGATTGAGACTCCAGAGAACATCTTCTTTGCAACCAAGGATGTTATCGAGTACCCTAAGCCACCTGAGATGAAGCTTGGGTAAAATTTTGTGCCTAATGGAAGATTCTGTCGATTTCACAATCAGCCTGGCCATGACACTAATGAGTGTCACCATTTGAAGAATTTAATTGAAGAGCTGCTGCGACAGAATAAACTGCAATAGTATGTCAAGAGAAACAGAGGTGATCGGGCCTCATCTACTCAGGGGCAGCAACTCCCTGCTCGTCAATCCGGCTCAGGTGAAAAGGCTGTGGTGTAGGAATCTTAAAGGCCTATTATTAATGTAATCACAAGGGGTCCTCACCCAGCAGGCAGAAGTTGGGGAGAGATAGAGAGGTATGCTCATGCTCTAAGACATGCCCCGAAAGAAGAAACTGTTTTTGTCTTGAAAGATGCCGTGCCTTCAAAACAGCAAAGAACTTTTCACGATGACATCATATTCAGAGCTAGAGATTTTGTGGGAATCGAGGCTCCCACCATCGATCCTTTGGTAATATCCACCGGTATCGGACCAGCCATTGTGAGAAGAGTGATTGTTGATTGCGGCGCTTCTTGTAATATCCTCTTCAAAAAGACATTCGATCAAATGAAAATTCCGATGGCTGATGTTCAAGCTTCTTCGCAAAAAATTGTTGGGTTCACTGGAGAACCAAAACAGCCCATCGGAACCGTCGACTTATTTGTAGAACTTGGTGAAGGGGAAAGAAAAGTGGTCCGTAAGCAAACTTTTGTTATTGTTGATGAATTTTCTGCTTATAACGCCTTCTTGGGACGACCAACTCTTGCTGCATTCAAAGCTATTCTCGCCCCGTGGTGCCTAACTATGAAATTCCTCACTGATAGCGGCGTTGGTGTTTTGAAGGGGGACCAGAATGCTGGGCGGGAATGTTATCTCACAGAGTTGCGGGAGGCGAAGAAGAGAAAGATGGGAAAGGGTGCGGCAGCTCCGCTCCGCATCAAAGAACCCACCTTGTAGCAATTACGGGGTGGACCCTGCACTAGTGAGCATAGTGGTGCGTGAAAAGAAATTGATCCCAGAAAGACCAGTGCAGGGAAGAATAGAGTGGTGCCGGTAGAAGTAACGGTACCAATACCTGTTGACCCGAATGACCCAAACAAGGTGTTGAATGTGGGTTCACAACTTGGTATGACGGTTCAGAATATACTAATAGCATTCTTGAAAGCAAACCTAGATGTTTTCGCTTGGAGTCATGCCGACATGTGTGGAATATCTCCAGAAATCGCAGTGCATGCTTTGAATATTGATCCGAAGTTCACACCCGTAAAGTAGAAAAGAAGAACCCAGGGTCCTGAAAGGTCGACAGCATTAAAAGAAGAAGTAGATCGGCTCATGGAGAATGGCTTCATCAGAGAATCCACTTATCCAAATTGGGTTTCTAATCCAGTGTTGGTTAAAAAAGCAAATGGGAAGTGGAGAGTATGTATCGACTTTTCAGACTTGAATAAAGCATGTCCCAAAGACTGTTTCCCGTTGCCCAGAATTGATCAGTTGGTGGATGGAACAGCCGGGCATGAATTAATGTCTTTTATGGATGCTTACTCAGGATATAACCAAATCACGATGCATGATCCAGATCAGGAGGACACGAGCTTCATCACTGATGTTGGTCTTTACTGTTATAAAGTCATGCCCTTCGGACTAAAGAATGCGGGGGCAACTTATCAAAGACTTGTGAATGCCATGTTCAAACCCCAAATTGGGAAGACTATGGAAGTGTATGTTGATGATATGTTGGTGAAATCGAAAAAGGCAGTAGACCACATGGATCATTTAGCAGAAATGTTCGCGGTCCTCCGAAAGTATGGGATGAAGCTAAATCCTCTGAATGCTCATTCGGAGTAGAGTCTAGAAAATACTTGGGTTTCATTGTGAGTGCTAGGGGCATCGAAGCTAATCCTGCTCAGATTACTGCCTTAAGAGAAGTCAAAGCCCCTAGAACAAAGAAGGAATTGCAAAGCCTCAATGGGAAAGTCGCTGCTTTGAGTCGATTTATTTCTAGAGTCACTGATAAATGCATTCTGTTTTTTGATGCTCTGAAGAAAGGAAAGAAAAACTTTGAGTGGACTCTCGAATGTCAGAAAGCTTTTGAAGAACTGATTCATCACATGGAAAAACCTCTAATACTTTCTCAGCTCAGAAATGGGGAAGATCATTTCATATACTTAGCAGTCTCATCTTAGCTCTCAGTGCAGCATTGGTACGGGAAGACGCAAAAGTTCAGCACCCGATTTATTACATCAGCAAAAGATTCACTGGGGCAGAGATGAATTATTCGAAGTTAGAAAAGCTCGCCTATTGTCTATTGATCGCGTCCAGAAAGTTGAGACCGTACTTCCAGGCTCATCCTATTAAAGTCCTCATGATCAACCTCTAAAGCAAGTCCTATTCCGTCCTGAAACTTCGGGTCGTCTTTTGAAGTGGAATATTGAACTCAGTCAATACGATATCACCTACCATCCCTGAAGAGCAATCAATGGACCAGCTTAGCAGATTTCATTGTAGAATACACCGACAAAGGTGGCAGTGAGGAAGAGGTAACTGATGATATCCCGATACGATGGAAATTATATGTTGATGGTGCAAGAAATGACTACTGTTCCGGAGCTGGGGTTGTGCTTGAAACCCCCGAAGGGCGGTCATTGTGTTATGCATTAAGATTAGAATTTCCTTCGACTAATAATGAAGCCGAATATGAAGCTCTTATTGCCGGTCTGAGGATTGCTAAAGAACTGAGCATCAAAGTATTGCAGATCTTCAGTGATTCCCAGCTTATTGTATGCCAAGTCAAGAAAGAGTTTCAAACTAAAGGAGGAAATCTGCCTGCTTACTTATCAAAAGCCTGCGAGCTTCTCGATGATTTTGATCATTATACAATAAACCATATACCCCGAGAAGAGAACATGAAGGCGGATTCTCTCGTGAAATACTCAAGCTCTAGCGAAGCTCAATTATTGGGATTGGTCCCTGTAGAAGTCTTGACAGCTCCGAGTATTGATGAGATGGATATTGACTGGATCATGGCTGTATCTCAAGAACAGGAGTCATGGATGACCCCAATTAAGGAATATCTACTCAACGGCTCCTTGCCAGAAAACTCAAAAGAACGCCAGAAGCTGTTAAGAAAAGCCCCGAGATATGTAATTCAAGGCGACCATTTGTACAGACAAGGATTCTCGATGCCATTACTCCGATGTGTAACCAAAGAAGAGGCTAAGACAATTTTGGCTGAAGTGCACGGAGGAGAGTGTGGGGATCATTCAGGTGGCCAAACTCTTGCAAAGAAAATTCTCCACTATGGGTATTTTTGGCCGGATATTAATCGAGATGCTGCTAGCTACTCCCGAAAGTGTGACAGATGCCAGAGATTTGCAAAAATCCCAAGAGCATCTTCCACCGTGCTAACACAGATGGTCAGTCCATGGCCATTCGCCATTTGGGAAATAGATCTCATTGGGCCTATGCTGATTGCCAGATCCGGAATCAAATATGCCATTGTTGCTATTGATTATTTCACTAAATGGGCTGAAGCTGAACCATTGGCTACTATTACCTCTAAAATGATGATAAATTTTGTGACTAAAATTATCATTTGCAGGTATGGTGTGCCTCAGAAGATAATAATAGACAATGGTACCCAATTCGAAAGCGAAGAATTCCAGTAATTTTGCAGGCGATTCAAGATCCGAAAAAGCTTCTCAGCAGTGGCTCATCTGCAGGCAAACGGGCAAGTGGAAGCAGTGAACAAAATCATCAAATCAACCATCAAAAAGAACCTAGAAAAAGCAAAAGGTGGTTGGGTTGATAAGCTACCTCTAGCACTATGGACATATAGGACTACCCACAAAACTGCGACCGGGCACACCCCATTCTCATTAGCATATGGATCAGAAGCAATGATTCCAGTGGAAATAGAGGTTCCCTCACACAGGAGAATTCATTTCAACCAAGCTGAAAATGAAAAGCTGCAACTTGAAGCACTTGACTTGCTTGATGAAAGAAGGAAAGAAGTTGAACTCAGAGTTGCAGCTCAACAGCAAAGGATAGCCAGGCACTTCAATTCTAAAGTTCGTCAACGCAGCTTTGAAATTGGGGATCCAGTCTTGAAAAGGATCATGACAGCAACAGGAGTGTTTGGGCCAAACTGGGAAGGGCCGTATGTCATAGGCAAAAAACTTCTTGATGGCACTTTCAAACTCACAACTGTCGAAGGAGATCCAATCCCGAGAACCTGGAACAGCAATCACTTGCGTCCATATTTTACTTAAAAGCTATGCTCAAATTTGTAAAATAATTCTGGATGTATCATTCTTGTATTGTAAGCCATTGTAAAATCAGTGTGACTCAGCAATAAGAATTATAAAGTGGATGTAGGCCCAATTCTTGGCCGAACCACTATAAATCTTGTGTTTTCTACTACTATAAAATGCTTGTCTCATTTCGATGTGCAAATATCTTAAATATGTTGCTAAAGTATCGATTTAATATTGCAGGCAATCAAAGGAAAGCTTACCTATTCAACACGTCACAAACCCAAGTGATTCCCATAAATCACTCAACAAACAAATATCAAGCCACAAAAATTCCAGACTCAATCCCTACACAAGAAGGGCTTCACACAAACGGTTGGTGATTCCACCGAAGGGGCGCCTTCCCAAAGAGAAGGCACCAGGCCCTTGCTAACTGACTGTGATCGTTTGTGCAAACTGACATCCGGTTAAGTGGCTTGCGTCTTCCCCGTGGATTCACTCAACCATGAAGTACACTTCTCTGGAAAAATAAAACAGTTTACCAAAGAAAGGAACATGTATTTGAGAATGATAACGAGGAATCGTTAAGCGGTAGTTGATGAAAAGACATGTACAAGCAGACAAAAAACAGCCGAAATGGAATCTTGTCTCTCACCCAAGAATGTTGGTAGGACCACCCAAGGGGGCACCTTCCCAAGATAGAAGGTTCCAGGCCCTTGTTACTTGATTGTGATCGTTCGTACAAACGAACATCCAGTCAGGTAGCTTGCGTCTGCCCCGTGGACCCACTTAACTGTGAGATGCAACCTTCCTGGCAAACCAAACAAAGCCCTCTTCGGAGGCACAAGCCCTCTTCGGAGGCACACAAACAAAAACCTCCAATGAGGCAAAAGCCCTCTTCGGAGGCACAATCCCTCTTCGGAGGCACAAAAACAAAGACCTCCAACGAGGCAAAAGCCCTCTACGGAGGCACAAAGCCCTCTAACGAGGCATGCCCAAATCGAAATGCTTCTCTCACCCAAGAATGTTGGTGGGACCACCCAAGGGGGCACCTTCCCAAGATAGAAGGTTCTAGGCCCTTGTTACTTGATTGCGATTGTTTATGCAAATGAACATCCAGTCGGGTAGCTTGCGTCTGCTCCGTGGGACCATTCAACTGTGAGAAAGTAACTTTCAGGCAAAACAGCACAAGCCCTCTTCGGAGGCACAAAGCCCTCTTCAGAGGCACAACAAAATAAGCCCTTCCCAAAGGCATATCAAACAAGCCCTCTCCAGAGGCACAAATCAAGAAGCCCTCTTCGGAGGCACAAAGCCTTCTTCGGAAGCACTAAACAAGTAAAGCCCTCTAACGAGGCACATCCAAAAACTTCGTTGATGGAACCACCGAAGGGGCACCTTCTCAAAAAGAAGGTTCTAGGCCTCAGCTAAATACTCGTGATCATTTGTGCAAACAAATATCCGATAAAACAGCTGACGTCTGTCCCATGGGCCCATTCAACAATGAAACATAACTTTCTGACAAACAGATCAAAGCTTTCTTCGGAAGCCCACTTCACTGCGTAGGGGAATCGACTTTTCAAAAGATAAAAAGTGACCATCTCCGAAAGTTGAAGTGTTTTAAAAAAAAGGAGAAAGAAAAACTTCTCCGATGCAAGGCACACTCTACTAAAAGCAGAATAATATTTCCTCAAAACGGAAGAATTATTCTCTAGAATAAGAGTACAAGTCTTTTTAGAATATTGCAATGAGCCGTGGTATGGGGGCATATAGCTATATTAATAAAAACAATGCTCAAACAGCATACCATGAGCTCACTTCAGTATCGTACAAAGAAAATAAAGAAATTTGTGCAAAAACAAGGAATAAATGCATTCACAAATACTGACAAGAGATTGTACAAGTAAAAAGAGTCATTTTTATTCCATACTATCAAATTTTTTATACATGTACAGGTTTCAAAAAGCGATGGCCGGTACCCGCACAATCTCCGGTCGATACAAGCCTTTAGACAAAAGGCAAAATAGCAAAACAAGAAAGATAGAACCAAACTCATTTCTTCTTCCTCCCGCCGCCTTTGGAGCCTTCACCTGGCTTAATGGCTAACTTCGCAAGCCAGCTTGGATGAGTCGCGGAAGAAGAAGAAAGAGGTGCAATTGGGTCTTCTTCCACTTTTTCATCATCAGCAGAAGCGCCTTTCTTTTTCTTCGAAGCCCTGCGCTTTCCCCTCTTCTTTGAAGAAGATTCGCTGCCTAGAGAAATAAGATCAGAAATCTTTGTATCATCGGCAGTGAATCTTTCCGGGGTCCTCTCACCCTCCTCAAGTTCCTCGGCTTTTTGCTCTTGAGAAGCCGCCGGGTCGTCTAAGCCTTGAAGAGCTTCTATTTGTTCTTCTTGTGATCCCGGTTGAGAAGCAGAAGGAGGAGTAACTTGAAGAGGTGGAGGAGCTGCAGCTGGGGAGGCGAAGCTGGTACAGCACTTGTTATTTTTGCTACAGAAGAAGAAAAGTTAAAAACATCAGTATTTCCCGCAAAGAGAGGAGATAGTGGCACATCGAGGCTTAAGTAATAAGCAAAAACTTCATCAAGCTCATGTGAAGCAAACGAGCAGTCCACTTGAGCCAGATCGGAATTGAAGTTACCTGGAGAGCTTGGTTTGATCACTTCGATTTCATAGTCTTGGGCTTCAGTACTTTCTTGGGCGTCTTCTTCAGTGTGAGCAGTTTTAGCTCTGGTTTCGGCTTTAGCAGGAGGCGGAGAATGGGAACTTGAGCCAATAATGTCAACGACGACCGAAGACGAAGGACGGGCTGGGTTGGTCAAAGGTGCCTTCCATGTACGCTCTCCTTCCGCTACTTCGGCTCGCCGATTAGCAAGTTGCTCTTTCCCTCTCGCAAGGGCGGCACGACTTTCGTCGTCCAAATAGTTAGCCTCAAAATCCTCTTCGGTGTAACCGGCATCTTTGAATGCTTCAACCGTTGCTTCACACACTTCAGCCAGTGTAATTTCATACTTCGGGCCCAAGAAAGAAAGACTGCCTTTCCCCAAGATGCTGAGGACGTAAAACTCAAATAAAGTGGAGCTGATGTTGGCTTTAGTCGCCTCGTGCGAATGTTCAGCTGCCGCTTTTCTAGAAATGGCGTCGTCACGTTCTTTTTCAGCTTTGGCAAGCTGGATCTTTAGCATCGCAATCTCCGCGTCTTGAGAGCTAGTTTTTTCCCACAGCTGAGCAGCATCTTTGCGGTACTTTTCAACAATTGTCTGCTATGCCTCAAGTCTAGCCTCAACATCTCGCTGAGCAGCATGAGCATCTCTCACTTGCTTTTGGAGCACTTCTTCCTTTTGTGTATACGAAGTGGAAGAAGAGGCGAGCTCGTCTTTAAGTTTCTTAACTTCGGCCTCAAACTCCTCGTTGTAAGCAGTGATGCTCTTCATTTCTGCATCGTGCTGATCAAGAATTTTCTGCCACTCAGACTTATCATTTTCCATAGTCAGCATAGCCTCAAGATTTGCACGGTTTACTCTTTGAAGTTCATCGACCAGTTTTTGCCAGCTGGACATTCTTTCGATATCGAGCTTTACAGCATCAAGATTTCTCAGCATAGCTTGTTTGTCGATCGGTACCAAATCCAAATCAAAACGCACTCCTTTCAGACACCAGTTCGGGAATCGGCTGTGTAGTGTAGGCGGAGGCTTCTCGACTTGATAGGGAGGCCTATTGATGATTGATTGGATATCAGTTCTTTTGAGGGCAGAAGAGCTGGAAGGGATGTCTAAAGAGATAGAAGCAGCATGCACTTTAGAGATTTCAGATGAAGACTTGTCGTCGAGTTTGGCCCGCTTATTTGGATCCTCGATTATGTGACTCTTTCCCCTATCATCGTGAGACTTTCTTTTGTGAGAATCGTCATCTCTTTGGGAGGAGTCATGGCGGTCATCTTTTCTTCCATACCGCTCTTCGTAAGCCTGCCTTTCATGAGCTTTTCTAGCCGCTTGTTCCTCATCAGTTTCCCTGGGGGCAGAGAGATAGCGCCGGGGATCATAAAAGTCACGCCTTCCGTAGTGTTGAAAATCATCATAATACGAGCCGCTTCGTCCCATTGGAGAATCTAAAAATGAAAAAGAGATAGAATTTAGAAATCTCCAGAAAAAGGAAGTTAAGTGCGAGTAACTACTAAAAATCCTAAGTGTGTGTGGCGTGTAAACTACATGCGTCAAGCTACAAACCACTCTTCAGAATTGAAGAAATATCGACTTTCACGGCAAGAGTCGACTCCTGGGTTGACGGAAGTGAACGAAGTACGGATGTCGCTTCAATTGCTGGGGAAGTGAGTCTTGAGGTGGCAGCGGTGTCGTCTTTGAAAAGCTCATGGGATGTCACCATAAGATCACTTAACCCCCCGAAGATGTCGTCACCGTCATGCCCAGCCGAGCGAGTCACACCAGCAATTCCTTCTTCGGCATGCTCAGCATTTTTTGCGGTAGAACTTTCCTTCTCCGTCCCCTCATCAATTTCCGTGGCGGCCTTCCCAGGACGTTGAGGGAGTTCCTCTTCTTCGATAACCGGAAGAAGCTTAGACTTGCCGGAAAACTCTGCACCCTCAGTAGAACCGGAGCATTTTATCAATGAAGCTTCTGCAACAAGTTCTTTCGACGCAAGTTCTTTTACGGGGGCTGGGGCATCAGATGTTTCCGGTTGAGAAGCAGGGGCATCGCGAAGCTGAAGAGATCGGGAAGGATGTAAAAGGCCAAATTGATGTAGAGATTCATCTTTCAAAAGAAATTTGATACTCCTTCCTTCAACGGCTACAACACTTAGCCTTTCAAAAGTTGACTAGTGACTGGAGTCTTTAGAAGGGAGAGGAAGTGCTACAAGAGTAAAAATGAAGTTAATATTTGACAACCCGAATTCTGAAAGGCTCAGAAATGGAGTAAATGGAGATATACAATCTTACTTCCTACTCTCCAGATGCCATAGAATCCTGGAGGGCAAAGAATGAAGAAAAACTGATTTAAGAACTCGTGAGCGCTGTCGGGCAAGTCTGTAATCAATTTACGATTTCTAGCGCTCCTTATAAGTGTGATGGAAGGATGATCTTTATTCCTCCCGAACGAACACAAGTAGCAAATTTCATCGAAGCTCGGAAGGCGATTAAGTGTTCTCTCGAACAGCACACACAACCCCATCAGAATGGCATAGCCATTGGGTGCAACTGGAATGGAGAAATAGTCAACCGAAGAAGCAGCTTTCTGAGAAAGTCATTGAAGGAGGAATAGCTCCGCTCAAGCACATCTGACGGTTGACCGCAATAAAGCCAGGAGGTGGCCTGTCGGCGGTATCATTTACTCCAGGAAGTAAAGCTTCAGTCTCAGCAATGCCAAATTGGACACAAAGCTGGCTGAAAACCCGTTGGGTTAGAGTGGTTGAGACTATTTCCGGAGGATTCTCCAAAGGGTCAGCTATTGGGAAGACTTCTTCAATCTGTTCTACTGTTTCTTCTCGTTCTTGATGAGAAATCATTCTACACAAGGAACTGGATGTTCAAATATGAAGGTGCACGTTTCCTAAAAGCGTGTGAAGTGTTGTGCGAAGCTAATAAAATAACAAGTAAATAAAAATAATAATACTGGTTGGCATACGTCAATTCAGGAAAATTCAAGACTTGTTATTAAATTAAAACTGAGAGTAATGTCAATGCAGATAACATTCGATAGTAAGCAGTTCTAACTGTGAAAATTTTGCGTTGACACTTCATTCAAGATTAGTTGATTCACAGCATTTCACACTCGATTGAATTCAGGTTATTTTACTTAAGTAGAATATTGTCTCTTGATCTAATCCATCATTCGATGTGGGCAGTCAATGATGAGTATATTCGTCCCTGTTTTCTGCAAATGCTGTATTTAACAGGTTATTAGCGATCAAGTCAATACAATCTGTGAAAAAGTGCAATAAGTTCAAGCAGTTCAAATTGGCAATTCAGTCAAGTTCTATAAAAATTTTGCAAGTGTTCAAGTCCTTAAGTCATAGGAACGACTTAAGACTAGCTCGGGATTACTTAGGTCATCCAAATCATGTTCAACGACCTAACATAAGTCGGCCTCCATTAAGTCGCTCTGCCTGGGTTATAAAAGTTCATTGACCCTACGAGTTAAAACTGCTCCACGGGTTAAAATTAAGTCGTCTGATTGGTTTGGTCGTATGAATTCTTTAAGTCGTTCTCTTTGGTTAAATTGCGCAAAAAACTTTAAGTTGTTTGCTTGGTTAAGTCGTGCTAGTTCCTTAAACCGTTTGCCGAGTTATGTCTTGTAATTCATGTTTAAACCGTAAGTCGCTCCTCCTCAGATCATTAACTCGCCTAATGCCTTATCCCGTTCACTACTTCCCAATACGTCAATTCACCAACTCCCTAACTCGCTCAATCTTCCTCGGGTTATTAACTCGCCTAGCGTCTAACTCACAAACCCGATAACCTGATAACTCATTGGCGCCTTCACAACAAAAAACCCTCATCTCTCCAATACCACCAAATCACCCAAAAAACCATTAACATCGTCTCAGATTTGCCTTGAATTCAATATTACTATTTTATCATGAATCGCAGCCACGGCGTGATCGACAGCGATCGCAAATTGGTCGAAACATGATTCTTGACGAAATGCAGCAAAAGAAAGCAAATCGAAGTCGGAAAGTGGAAATCAGCGATTTGACGATGGATGTAGGTGAACGATGGCCAGAATTACTTACATAGTTGAATGGAGGGTTGATCGACGATGAGAAGGTTGGAATTTGTTTTCGAAAGTTTGGAGAAAACGCCAATGGTAGTTTCGAATAATAGAGCAAGTAAGGAGAAGGAAGGAGAAGCCGAGCAACTTATAGGCGGGAAAGGTGGAATTCGAATCCGCTTAAACGACCTAACAACTCAAGCGACTCACGACTTAGCAACTCAGGTGGCATGAGTTAAAAGGTGTCGAAGCACACGACCTAGTCCCTAGGCGTATACTTCGAGGGGCAAGTGTTAACACCTCCTTTTTGACGACCTAGCACTCAATGATCTACGACTTACCGATCTAAAGGACTCAAGCGACTCAAGCAACTCAAGGCTTTAGCGACACAACGACTTAGCGAGCTACGAAACTCACCGGCTCAACGATCTACAAGCTAGCGACCTAATGAGATAAGAAGGCTGCGACCTAACTCCAGAAAGCGACCTAGCAACCTAACTCCAGAAAGCGACCTAGCAACCTAACTCCAGAAAGCGACCTAGCGACCTAACGAGTTAGCAACCTAGCGACCTAACGAGTTAGCGACCTAGCAACTCAGGAAAAGGGAACGACTTAACATGCTCCAGAGTAAAGCCACACGACATGCCTCTTCTATTAGGTCGCTCACGACCTAATCTGGCGGAGATAACTTCTGTATTTACTACATTAGGTCGCTCACACCCAGTATCTCACCCAGAATGGCTCCATTAAGTCGCCAACGACATAAGCTAACTCGGGATGACCCTTAGGTCGCTCACGACCTAAAACCCAACAACCTAAGCCCAGTTTTCTCCTATAAATACCCCGCCTACTCCACATTGAAAGGGGACTTTTCAGACTTTGAAGCGCCAAAACTCTGCTACATTCACGACCTCTACAACACCTCTACTACCAAAAACATTTCAAACTACCTAAGAAGAAGATCAGCTACATCCAAGATGGATTCCAGAATCTCTTTTGCATTGTAGTGCTAATTACTTGTATCGATTGTTGAATAATCGAAGGAATTCTTGTAAAACTTATAATCGAACTTGTGATAAAGAAGATAAAGTGGACGTAGGCTTGATTTTGAGCCGAACCACTATAAAAACTGATGTCTCTTTACTTTTACTGCAATTATCTGCTTGTTTTAGTTCTTGTACCAACGGGTGGTGCTTTCACTTTACTAATATTCACACCGGGGTGTTAGCGTACGATTTTGATGTTAACATAAATAGTTTTGGGTTTGTAGTAAACAATGTTTTAGCAATAACTGTTTTTAAACCCTTGAATTTTAGTTTGGACGAAATATTATAAAAATATTTAGATCCTTAATATTGGAATTTTAAAAATAACAAGTATAGGAATCTTTTATAAAACGATAGAATATATTGTATGTCTAATTTATAAAAGAACAGGAGTTTATTATAATAATGTTTTTGGTGGTAATTGTTTTAATCTCTTTGATTATATTATAAAGTAAATAAAACTTAATAAGTAATTTGTGAATATACTTATACCATTGGCATAAGTATATGAATACGTTTTATGTATTGAAAAGGGTATAAGTGAAAGAAATTAAATAATATATACAAGTATATAAAGGGAGTTTTATTACTAATAAAATATTGATAAATAAAGGAAGTCTTGATTTATACAAAAAGGAATTTTATTAGATAAAAAGATGTTTTCCTGATAAAAAGGGTTTTTAATTAATAAAAGATAAATTAATTAAAACGGGATTAAAAGTCGTTAATGTGACTTGACCATGCCTTGCATGAAATGATAGTGCAAGTATATTTACTTGCTTATGAGAAAGTATTCAGGACTTAGTTCCCTAATGCAATCATTCTCATTATTGTTAAACAAGACAAAACTCGTCAACTCAGTCTTGGAGAGAACGGGATCGGTAAGTGTTCTACTTATCGAAACCACTTCATGGCTGAGATACGGGTTCTTTATTTTGGAAGTGAATGATGGAAACCATGTGTGGTTCTGGAATCCGTTGAGATGATGGAATCAATATGGGATTCATTATTTGATCGAATTTTGTTGAAAACTCATGTGAAGATGCCGGACGTGACCTAGACATCGGAAATGGCTAAAAATAGAGTAGGCCCATAGCTAACGAGATTTGGCTAACCTTAGAGGGTACTAATCAACTCTATTATCTAGAGTATGCTCATCAAGTTTGCTAGTGGGAGTTGATCATATTGGGGACATGTTCTCAACATGAACCAGCTATGAGTTCCTTATTTGATATATTTTATCTAGAGATATAAGGCGCTCGGAAAGTACTTTCTGACCCTTGCCAAGAGACTTTCCTAGAGGTACTGAGGACCCTCCAACGGAAAAATCCATTTATACGAACGTCCCTTAGCGGTTTTTGTTTGTATACCTAAATATGCTATCAAATGTAACCAATGTAACCATTCCAGCTATGATTTATATTTATATTGAACACCCTAGACATTATTATAATATTGCTAAATTTTCCTATAAAATGGTTTGGTTATCATAAGGTACAAAAATTTATCCGTGTTTATTTGCGGCGTGGTCTTACGAGATACCTTTTTTCTTTAAAGGGTTTTACAAATATAGTAATTCAAATTATTTGAGTTTTCTCACGCTGGTTTACTAAACTGATCCAGGTGTTATCTTCTTATAATGCTCGGGCCCTATGTATATTCCCAAATTTCATTGATGATCATTTGAGCTCTTAGAGAGAGGAGCTGGATGGTTCCCTATCGTAGATTTTATTTCCGCTGCATTACTTTGTTTATTTTTATATCAGCAATTATGAGGACAGGTTGTTATAACTGTCCAGGCTGATGATATCTTAGTTTACTCTGATTATTGTATCTATACAGTTTCCCTTGTAAAAGTATCATTTCGATATTATATGTTATCATTCTATGGTGAGATTTTGATATTGTGTTCTCTTCTTTCTTATTCTTTTTCTCTTCTTTTTTTATTTTTCCCTAACGTTCTTCCTTTCCAGCACTTGGATGCTCGGCATGTGAATACCGTAGATGTATTAGTGTCGATATTTGGGGGTCAAAAAGGCATTCGTTACATCGTGGTATTAGAGCGCAAGGTTAAGCGAGAACCTTAGCTTTGGTTGAGTATTAACTCATTAAGAGATCGGGTAATGGAATAACGTATAATGAGTTTGAGTGTATTATACATATGAGAGTACATATTTGTTAGTGTTATAACAATGTTTTGTATTGTGTTGACTGGTCTGCTGCGTGCTTATGGATTCTAGTCGATGCATCGGATCAGCGTTACCGATAGAGATTCTTAAACACTTAAACAAGACAAATCGACACAGTATTATTTTCAAAATTGGTAAATGAAATAATTTTACCTAAGGTTATATTTTATATAAAAGAATAATTTTCAAATAATTAACATAGTTATTTATAAGTGAAAATTAGGGTCACGTCCCTAAAACCAAACGTAATTCACAAAAACTCCTTCCGTTCGAAACTTTATAAATCCGGTCCCTATTTTTGTTTCGGCTTAATTCTTTTCCATAAATACCCTCGTTTATACCGTGCTCCATTTTTTCTATCTGTGATTATTTGGTTTATATTGAACGATAAAATTATCTTTGCTTAATGATTTATCTGTTTTCAATAAAAGATTTTTACTGAAATACCGTGTAAGTTCGTTTTCTGCAACTATTTGCAATAGTTGCAGAAATGTCTGCAACTATATGCAATAGTTGCAGACATTTCTGCAACTATACCAAATAGTTGCAGAAATGTCTGCAACTATTTGGTATAGTTGCAGAAATGTCTGCAACTATTGCATATAGTTGCAGAAATGTCTGCAACTATACGCAATAGTTGCAGACATTTCTGCAACTATTTGCAATAGTTGCATCTGCAACTATTTGCATTTCTGCAACTATATCATATAGTTGCAGAAATGTCTGCAACTATATGCAATAGTTGCAGACATTTCTGCAACTATTTGCAATAGTTGCATCTGCAACTATTTGCATTTCTGCAACTATATGCAATAGTTGCAGAAATGTCTGCAACTATATGAAATAGTTGCAGATTGCATCTGCAACTATTTGCATTTCTGCAACTATATGCAATAGTTGCAGAAATGTCTGCAACTATATGAAATAGTTGCAGACATTTCTGCAACTATTTGCAATAGTTGCATCTGCAACTATTTGCAATAGTTGCATCTGCAACTATTTGCAATAGTTGCATTTCTGCAACTATATGCAATAGTTGCAGACATTTCTGCAACTATATCATATAGTTGCAGAAATATCTGCATTTTTTTGCAATTTTTATATATTTGAAAAAAAATCGAAAATGTTCAATATTTGCTGAATTGTCTGCAAATATTTGAAATAATTGCAGATTTAATACAAATTTAAATTTTTGGTATCAACAATGGATCTCATTTTAAAGATCATAAAATTTGCGATTTTTTGGTGAAAACGTTACGTTGATCCGGTTTTTGTAAATAAAGTTATACACGTTTGAAAAGTTAAAAACATAAAGGGTATTTCGGTCTTTTTGCGTGCGCGAATTTGAAAACAGGGAGCGGAAACGTAAATGTTGGTTGGGAAGGATGTTTTCTCTATTTTAAAACTTGTTAGGGATGTGAGCCAAACTTACCCTATTTATAATGTATTTGTTTATTAAGAAATGATAATATTAAATTATTATAATTTATTGCTTGATTAGTCGTGCTCTACCAGTTTATGGGCATTGCCTAATATTTACTGAATTTTCCTTTTTCATAACATGGGTTAGGTAGATAGTAATTTATGGAAACATTGAAACGAACTCCTTGTGAATTAAGATTCACAATTTGACTATAAGGCATTCGATGATAATGTTGGGTTAAAAATAAACTTAAATAGAAAGTTGTTAATATAATTTAAGAGGAAAGGTAAGATATTAAAAAGATAAATGCTTATGAAATGATTTCATATAAGAAATTAAATTTATATAAATATGGTTACTATAAATATGAATTATAAATGGTTACTATAAATATGAATTATAAAGGATTTAAATTGAAAATTTGTGAACTTAAATCCTGGTGTTTTGGAAATGGTTTTTAAGATTTTTTAGGATAATAATAATAGTATGATTTAAAACTATTCTAAAGGACTAATGTTATTAAAAGAGCTTTAAGATTTGTTCGAGTTCGAGGTTACTCTGGGGAATAATAAGTCGATTTGGGAAATAAAGTATTAGCTAGTTCAAGTGGCTCGAAAGTGACTAAAATTAGGCAGGAGATGTGTTTGGTTGGAAAGCACTTCTCTTAAGCACTTCTCTTAAGCACTACCTTTCTTTATAAAGGTATTATATTATACTATTTGGTAGGACACAGTTCCTTGTATTATTTTGTTGTTACTCGATCTTATGGATATTTCCTAGGGATTTTAAAGAAAATATTTTGGAAATTGGTTTTAGAAAATGATTTTGTTTTAATCCTAAAATGTATGATTTGATATCTAAAAGATATGTGTATATATTGGTATTTCAAATGACTTGAAATAAAAACCTGGAGTTTAAATTCTTAAGTTTTCAATAAAGATATATATGGTTGCATGTATCCTTTGTATTAAGGTAGTTTGATTGTGCATCTTATTATGGTATGTTATTAGTTTTTAATTATCAAAATAAAAGAAAAATTTTGACAATTCTGGATAGTCGAAAACTTCTGAATTGATATAGAAATTGAAGCTAAGTACTTTTATAGAAATATAAAAGTTGAAATTTTTATAACTCTCAAATTGAAAAGATAGTAAGCTGAAAAAAAGTTTAAAATTTGTTAAGCGTCTTTGTTAAGTATAACATTCGATGTATTGGGCCAACTAATACACGTATTTACTTTAGGGTTGTTTAAGAAAAGTAGACTCTAGTTTTGAGTTTGGATACCAGAGTCCTACTCTACCTAGCTACTTGCCTAACCCGATCGATAAAGAAGTCTAGCAGGTTGACTCGATTATAAAATCCAAATTTATTTTGGGCCTTCATCGAAATTTCAATAAGCCAAATGTAAAAGAATATTTTGTATATACTCTTAGGATATAACAGAGTATTATACAAATAATGAACTTAGGCCTTGAATGTTTTCAAATGAAATTTGTTTGATAAAATATTATATAAGTAAAGATAAGTCCTTTTGAAATGTTTATAAACTTAAGTAATGTTTTAAGAAATGTTGCATAAATGATTTTACTATTATATAAGAAATGATTTTGAGTAAATAAGTAAGACCTGGAAAGAAGTTGGTGTAGTTAAGAAACTAATGGAATTAAGTACGTAAGTTGTACATTGACCATTTTATTCGCATTACAGTTTTTGATCTAGGATTCGAGTACACGATTTCAAGTGGTTTACACTATTTTAAGTTAGGATTTTTCACTAGATTTTTGATAGTGAACACCTGATACAGATTTTTGATATGATTCTGAAGTTTTCTATCATAGTATATGGCTATGCAAGGAGAATGTAAGTCTTTAATCATGAAACCAGATCAGAGTCCGCACTAGAGAAGTCAAGTGAGATATACTTGTTTGGAAGTGAAATTTATGTGATCGAGCAAGTGATCAGATTAGATATTGCATACAGATAACATATGTACATCATATGGGCTTTAGTATATTTGAATACAATGATTGTTTGGCTTGTGGAGAGTTTGGGAAAGGACTCTTCGAATTGTTTGAGGTAGTATGAATAATCGACTAAGTAATAACCTAAGGCTGTTGAGCGAAAGGTATACTTAGTAGTTTATTTTTCATCCTTGCGCGACAAGAAGATTTTTGACTTGGGCAAACCATTAGTCTTGTTTGTTGAAGATTGTAATATTATTAAATATTGATGTATGGTTCCTTCTTTGATTACTGGTGTAGGAATTTAGATGACGAAATATTCTAAAGGGGAGAATGTAACGATCGAGAATTTCGAACACTTCATATTTATATATCGGAATTATTCAAATATTTATGTCTAATAGTTAATGTGATGAAATATGATTTTATAACATTGCTAAACACCTTTTAATTAATAACTAATGATAGAAAACTTATTTTTGAAATGTATTTACAAAAATATACACTTTTAATAAATATTGAAAATGTGACTGGAAAACGTCTTGTTAAAAATCAACTTTTTATTACAATACGGGTTGTATAAACACTTTGCAACTTGTATAGTAATATAACAACACTTATGACAAGTTATTAAAGTATAAGATAAGCATAAATTAATTAAAGTAAGCATGTTTAATTAAAGAAAACATATGGTACTAACAGGACCCCTAAATCAAGGCACAAATCAAGGAAAGCATGCTTGTGTAAGGGTATGGCCTTACATGCTTAAGTCCTCTTTACTACATGGCTAAGAAAGGGTTTTTAGTCATCTTTTCTACTCATTCCCTAAGCCTATAAATAAAAGAGAGGTTCCACTTCATTCTCTACAACAAATTCATATCTAAACTAATGTCTTCGCTTTCTTATCTCCTCTCTAACTTTCTAGAGAACTATGCAAATCATATCTAATCACCACCAAACTTTGCCATACTTATTATATCATCATTAGAACATAGTTTAGCCTCTAAAATGTCGAAGAATGATGGAGCAGTGGGAGTAAGGCCCATGGATGTGAGCATGACGAGGAGGGAGGAAGATGATGGCTGTGTGCATAAGGTAGTTGTAGGAGGCTATCGACATGAGTTTTGGTGCAAATAGGAAGTGTTTTGATGATTGAATGTTAGTAGGAAGTGTATGAGTTGAACAAAAGTGAGTTATTCTCACTTTGAATGAAGTTAATTACTTGATACTAATGCTTGTTGAAAATTTTTTCTATTTTATATAATAATAGACACTAACTACTTAAAGTTATTACCTTTTATTATATGCTTACAAAAGCATATGATTTGTTAAAGTAGTTGCCTTAAAGAGAATGGAATTATGTTGCTTAAATTAAGCACATTTAAACATCTAAAATGGACATGATTATTAGTACATATATTAATACATGTTTAGTAGTGATATAATTTGAGTTTAGAACCATATATGTGTATAAAATGGAATGACACTAAATATTGAATTGAATAGAGAATTGTCCGTATAGCGATAGTCGTTGTAAACGCACTTTGAAATTTATTAGCTTTAATTTGTGAAAAGTGGTGATTTAAGAACATATTTTGATAAAAATTGTTTTGGTTGATTTATACATTTATATAAGTGTTTGGAAAAGTAAAGTATATGTTTTGAAAAGTTATAGAAAATATAAACAAACCTAAGAAAGTTGAAAGTAAAAAGGTCATTATATCGACACTTTTAAATAAGTTGTTTTTGGAAAATAACGTTTATTTTTATAGAAGCTTTCTTAGGGTTTTCTTTACCTTTTTAACTAGTTAATAATATATTATTCTTATTATAAAAGTTTTGAAGCTTAATTCATTTGATAGCTAGTTGAACAAAGTGTAAAAAATTATAGAGAAATGTCGCTATAAGTGCAGTTCGATAAAATACCATGCTTTTCGAGAAATTCTCTAAAATAATTAAAAGATATTCTTTGGGATTTTTCTTCATGATTTTCAAGTATCCAAAGTATAGTAACTACCGTAAAAAGAATGGATTAAAAATCATTTGTTAAGACGTCGAAATCTAAGAACAAAGTTGTAGCAAATTCACATTAAACGACAGCCCAGGACTTTTGGTAGTACTTCAAAAATGCCGTCTTTGCTTCTGAGACACTTTTGAGCTGTTGCGAATTATTTTTGTAGCATTTGCTGAAATGCTATATTTGTTGTTCGAAACTATAATTTGTTTAAAAATGATATTTAAATTATGTATTTTTCTCTAACCTTTTTAGGGGTGTTTTCTAACTTATAATAGTGTGTTTTAAATTAGTTTCAAGTTTATATTTTTTTTAACAAGTAACTATGAATTTTTAAAGTAAGTGGCTTTTAAAATAAAACTTGTTTTTTATTTATTTTAAAATTTCATATTGTTACTTAGTATTCTATATAAATAATTATAAATATATTTTAAGTAGTTTAAAAATGTTTAAACATAATAATAAGTATTTTAAAGATATTTCTATATATATAAGTTTTAAATATTAAATTTAGTATTTTATAAATATAATAAAGGGAGCTTGGATTTTAACACTTAAGTTAAAATAAATTGTTTTATGGAATCAACTAAAAGTGTACTGTCTTAATTAGTAAGTGTTGATATGCTTTGATCTTTAAATAAATGCTTAAAGTTATTAATGGATAAGCAAATAGTTTGAGTTGTTGTAAATGGTGTTTTTAGCAACACTTGTTTTGAACACTTATTATTAATTATACTTAGTAATATGATTAGATATTTACTAATGAATATTTAGTAGAAAAATACAAGTAAATGGTTTTGGGTTTGTAGTAGACAATGTTTTAGCAACAATTGATTTTAAACCCTTGAATTTTAATTTGAACGAAATATTATAAAAATAATTAGATCTTTAATATCGGAATTTTAAAGATAACAACAAGTATAGGAATCTTTTATAAAAGATAGAATATGTCTTATGTTTAATTTATAAAAGAAAAGGAGTTTATTACAACAATGTTTTTGGTGGTAATTGTTATATTTGATTATATTTAAAGTAAATAAAACTTGTTAAGTAATTTGTAAATATACTTATACCACTGGAATAATTATATGAATACATTTTAAGTATTAAAAAGGGTATAAGTGAAAAAAATTAAACAATATATAAAAGTATATAAAGGGAGTTTTATTAACAATAAAATATTGATAAATAAAGGAAGTCTTGATTTATAAAAAAAAGAAGTTTTATTAGATAAAGAGATGTTTTCCTAATAAGAAGAGTTTTTAATTAATAAAAGATAAATTAACTGAAAGGGATTAAAAATCATTTATGTGACTTGACCATGCCTTGCATGAAATGATAGTGCAGGTATGTTTACTTGCTTATGAGAAAGTATTCGAGACTTAGTTCCCTTATGCGATCATTCTCATTATTGTTGAATAAGACCAAATTCATTGACTCGGTTTTGGAGAGACCGGGATCGGTAAGTATTCTACTTATCGAAAACCACTTCAAGGCTGAGATACAGGTTCTCTGTTTTGGAAGTGAATGATGGAAACCATGTGTGGTTCTGAAATCTATTGTGATGATGGAATCCATATGGGATTCATTATGTGATCGAGTTTTGTTGAAAACTCATGTGAAGATGCCGAACGTGACCTCGACATCGGAAATGGCTAAAAACAGAGTAGCCTCATTGCCAACGGGCTTTAGCTAATCTCAATGGGTACTGATCAACTCTATTATCTAGAGTTCATCAATTTTGCTAGCGGGAGTTGTTCGTATTCGGGACACGTTTTCTGCGTGAACCAGCTATAAGTTCCTTATTTGGTATATCTTATCTAGGGATATTCGACGCTCGAAAGGTACTTTTCGACCCTTGCCAAGAGACTTGCCTCGAGGTACTGAGGACCCTCCAACGGAAAAATCCATTTATACGAACGTGCCTTAGCGGTTTTTGTTTGTATACCTAAATATGCTGTCAAATGTAACCAATGTAACAATTTCAACTATGATTTATATTTATATTGAACACCCTAGACATTATTATAAGATCACTAAGTTTTCCAATAAAATGGTTTTGTTATCTTAAGGTGAAAATCCATCCATTTTTATTTGCGGCGTGGTCTTACAACATACCTTTATTCTTTAAAGGGTTTTACAAATATAGTAATTCAAATTATTTGTGTTTTCTCACACTGGTTTACCAGACTGATTAGGGTGTTATTCTTCTTATAATGCTTGGGTCAGCCCCATGTATATTCTCAGATTTCATTGATGATCAATGGTGCTCTTGGAGATAGTAGTTGGATGGTTCCCTTTCATAGATTTTATTTCCGCTGCATTACTTTGTTTATTTTTATAACAGCAATTGTTAAGACTAGTTGTTATAAATATCCAGGCTGATGATAGGTTAGTTTACTCTAATTATTTTATCTATATAGTTTTCCTTTGTAAAAGTATCATTTTGATATTGTATGTTATCATTCCGTGGTGAGATTCTGATATTGTGTTCTCTTCTTTCTTGTTCTTTTTCTCTTCTTCTTTTATTTTACCCTAATGTTCTGCCTTTCTAGCACTTGGATACTTGACACATGAATACTGTGGATGAATTAGTGTCGACATTTGTGGGTCAAAAAAGCGTTCGTTACAAATAAACAGGCATTGACTATCATTCAATGCATGATTAATAATGGAGACAATATTACGCAATTGATGGGCTTGCATGCGCCTTCAAAGGAAGTTGATTTATCGTCGGTAAATATAAGAATTTGATTCATCATTAACTAATAAAATGTATGTTTTATTAACCTAATTTTGTTGTTATGAAAATCACAGTATAGGCTTTTTTCCTACATAGAGTGATAACTGTCTTCAAAAACGTGTAGGTAATTTCTACTATAAGCATGTCAGTTAACTATTATGCATGGATGGTAGGTTGATGAATATATGGTTCTTACAGACTAGTTTTTAGATTGGTTTTGCACTTAGCACTGGATTGTTACAAATGAAAGGATATGTACTAAAGCATCAAGGAAGACAAAAAAATTATTACGGAGTAAGACCTGAGGACCCAAGACCTTGGTTCATATTTATCAATGATCAAGTTTCGCTGAATGTTATTCTACAAATAAGTTTGTCCATTACCATACCATTCAAACAGGTTCAGATATTGATAATTATACCCTACGATTTAAATCCATTCTCGGTGTATCCCAACTCATCCATAGACCTAACAATTACATGCAAACATAAACATACTCTAACTGAAGTTACACTGCAGTCAAAGAAGCAAAAGTTTTTGCTGACTAATAAGCAAAAATAGAGAAAACTAATAGTACACTGAAGTTATATGAAGAATAGTACCAAAATATGGCTTAGTTATCTTATAACTTAAAGTTTAACTTGAACAAACAAATTTAACTAGACCACTCAATATTACGCACAATAGCTAATGAAGTAGAAGGTAGGAATCATAAAAGTCTGAGCAATAGTTAGCTATAACTGAACAATATCGTCGCTTAAAAAATAATACTCGTTTGTAACGACCCTGAAATTCAGACCCAGTTTAAAATTTTAAAAATCATTTATTTAGTGTAGAAATTCGAATTTTCACAAACAAATTCTGTTGCTATTCAAAACTTCACATTTGGAATGCGTCTAGATAGACATAGGAGTGCGCCAAGTTTCGTCGGAAAAAACCGCAGTAAATTCCATTCGCATTTTATTGCACATCAGTTCATTTTAAAAGTGAAAATTTTATCTTCCGAACCTGAATATTTTTACATGGAAAAATTCTAAATCATCTTCTGACAAAGACGTCATTTTTCGTTTTTCAAAATTCGGGCATCTTTAACTCCGTCGATCTTATTCTTCTGCGTTTTGCTGCATTCTCCGTAATTGAAAATTGCGATTTTTCACAACCAACTTCTGTTGCTATTCAAACTTCACATTTGGAATGCGTCTAGATAGACATAGGCGTACGCCAAATTTCGTCGAATAATATGGAAGTAAATTTCGCTCGTCGCATTTACGTATTAGTTTAAATTGTATGTGTAAATTTTCTATCGTCCGAACTCAATTATTTTTCACAATGTTGCATAAGAAAAATATTCTGATCATGACGGCGCATTTCGTTTCGTCAATTTTCGCTTTTAATTGCTAGTTAAATTGTCGCTCGAGCAAATGGTTCAATAAGATTTACCACTTCGCAAACAATGTCAAGCCATCAATATTTTCATACCGTTGTGTCCGCCTCGTCGCGCTGATCAAAACGGTATATTTGTTTGTGTCAATCGGAGTTCGGGGTTGAAAATTATAATTATTAACGGAGTACAAACTGGTCCGTTACGCAGCACAAACCGGTACCCAACTTTCCAACGTTCAAATTTTAAGAGTCTATTCAGCTGTCTTGGAAACCCAATAGCCACCACTTTGCAAAATCATCATTGCTTGTAACTGTGCACTCTGAACCCCTCTCTATATATGTGCCTTCATTAATGCCTCTGCTTCATTAATTGCTCTGCATCATCAGTTGTTTCCACTTACTTCTCTCTGGTACGTGCTCTCTCTTCTCCCGCTGCATAATTCTTTCTCTTCCTCCCTCCCTATTTTGTTGTTGTTCTCTCCCGTGGAAAAAAAAGAAAAAAAAATTGAAACCCAGCCATGCCTGCCTCTCCACTTCGCCACTGCCCCATGCAGCACCCCCACTACCAGCTCCGCCCACACCACTCGGCCACCCCCACTGCACCGCCTCCACCAGCCGCCCCTCCCTTGCCCATTACCACGCACGACCCATGCAGCCACGACCCACTCGGCCACCCCATGCAGCCACGTCGACCCACCCGGCCTCCGCCCCTACCAGCTCCGCATCCACACCCCGCTCGCGCCACAACCCCATACACGGCTGCACGCCCATCCCACCTCCGCCTTGCCGCTTCCTGCGTCTCACTGACACAGCCCACACGACACCCACTGCCGCACCTTCGCATCCCCACTCCGCGACCCTGACCGATGCCACCTTGGCTCAGACCGATTTTCCCATTCCCGTTCGTATGTGTTAAGATAGATAGTGTCCAAAAAAAAAGAGAGAGAGAAAAGAGGAGAGAGAAGGTTTCGTATATAGATGAATCTTGTTTGCAAAGTGCTGTACAGTTACATACAAGTTATAGTTTCAAGTTCCTGTTCATAAATTTACATCTCGCTTACTGTACACATATATTCATTTATATATCCATCAGTGCTCACTATTGTTGCTGTGTTTTGTTCCAGCAACTACGGATCCGGGATCTCAGTCCTAGGCTTCATCCGGCTTGTTTGAATCTATCTACCCTCGTTATTTTGTTGTGTTCACTTTGCATCGTGCTTGTTAGGATATATCTTATCTATTCGTCTTCGTGCTTCGTCGTCTTCTTCAACCACGCAAGGTGAATATTTCATTCACGACTCAACCTATTATGCTATGAAAATCAAGTGATAATTGTTGTTTATATTAATTTGGATATTAAATTGTGATTTGATATTGGTTTATGGTAAATAGTTATGACATTAAAAATTGTTATGAGATGTTGAAATTGGTTGTTAAAAATAAGCAATAATAAATCTGAAATTGAATGTGATATAGGATAGTTACGATTTAAAATGTATGATTGATGTAGTAAAGTGATAATAGTCACCAAGTGAAAACCATAATGTAATAATCTTTAATCTGCATGAAACGATGGTGTGGATTCTAGGAATAATTATATTAATTTGCATAAATAACAAATGTAAGTTAATATGATTATTTTGGGATTATTTAAATAAATTGTTAAATTTTTATGTATGTTTGTTGTTGCTTGTTTATTTACTTTGACACCATCCCAGTTATCACACTGCAAGTTCCCTTTGCTATGCTTTGTTTTATATTGAATGATATCGGGTTGAAATGATAAATACCCAATTAAACAACTTGGCCTAGGATAGATAATTAAAAATAAGAAACCCGATTGGTCAACAAAAATTATTTTTGAAATTGAAATCTATTTGAAATTAAGGAATGAACTTAGCAATTTGTTTGGAAATTAGGTAACGAACTTAACGGATATAATTAATGGATTAATTCGAAATAAATTAATAGGAATAAATTAATGGAGTTTAATTGAAACGGATTAATAAACCTATTTAATTGAATGAAATGAATAGGCAAATTTATTTGAAATGAGATTTAAAAACAAGGAAGTTTTAGAATTTAATAATTTGAAATTTTATTAGATGTGTTAGATTTAGACTTGAAATCGGTTTTAATTAAATAGATTGGAAACTTGTCGTAAATTAAGTTGAGATTTAGAAAATTTGACTTAAGTGGAATACGAAACTAACTAAAGATTTAGGGATTAAATTTAGTGATAATTTAAATTTAAAATGATTTTAAATTTAATCAAATTGATTTAATCAAATTTATGATTATGGTTAATGTAACGATGAATGTAAATACGAATTCAAATGAATAGAATTTGGTTTAATGATGTGAACTAAAATTTACCATTAAATCGAATTAATTGGAGTATTAACTAAATTTAATAAGTGAGATTTATTAAATTGAACTTGAATACTTAATTATATTGTTAACTCAAATGTTGAAACCACGAATTTCATCGGGAAATATGATTTTAAATATCTGAAATAAATTGAATCGTGAAAATGACAAATTGTGAAAGTCAAATTTGTAGCTTGACTTTTGGACTTTGATTTGTTTAAACTTTAACTTAAATGACCATCGGGTAATAAATACGTAGTTATTAAAGAGACCGGGATCGGATATGGACATACTCTCTGTCGATACCGAAAACCACTTTAATAACTATTATACGCGGAGTGTTGATCCAGAACGAAGTGGATGGTTTGGTGAACGCGTTGACAGAAGAAAGAGAACGATATTGGATGACCCCTGACATGGCTAAAACAGGAGCCGCACCGGGCCATTAAGGTTCGTCACCTCTAGCGGACACACTTCTTCGATACCATATCTATTACTTTTGTGATTCGATTTGGGTGCACCCCTTGATTTGGGAGTGTTGTTTCGCGGTGTTGAGGTAGTAGCTGCTATGCTCAACATCAGTCCGGATCATGCAACTACTAGTATCCTAGTTGGTATCGCCTCATGTACCTTGTCATACTGATTATCCTATTCGCGACCACTACGTTTTGGTTTGTACCTTTAGTATATGGATTGCCCTCTGGTGACTTCCGGTTTTGGGGAAACTACGGTCTTGCATATGCTCTTGGGAATAAAAAAATGTGTTAAGGGGAATTATGGTAACGCCTTAACACTATTTTAATATCGTACTTTACTGATTATACATTATCTACATATCGTATTCTATTGTATATATAAATAGTTTATCGGATCCTTAGAGATGTTTATTTTATTCATCTTTAAGTTATGGATTTTTTCCCTTGCACTTGATTTTCTTGTATAAGATTTTGAGTCCTGACTCGAGTGTTTCTTTTTGTATATGCTCGGGTCAGTCTGAAGCTATCCAGTTGCTGATCAAGGTTGGTTGAAAATGCTGAAGGCTTAGCATTTATCTTTATCAGTCTATTTCTATTCCTGTATTGATGTCCTAGTCTGTTGGACATTTATGTATCTTCTTTAGTCACTTTATGTTAAGACATTGTTGTATTTTATGTAGTAGCTTCATGAACTGCTATTATGACGATGTATTTTCCACTACATTATTCTGTGACTGTTCTGTGTCTGTGATGTTGTATTGATTCTCATTTACATTTATGTATTTATAATCCCATAATGATTCGTGTTTTGTATTATTTAAGTCGACATGTGTGGATTATTGTCAATTTAAATGGTCCAATTATACGGGTTGTTACATCGTTGGTGTGTGTTTATCAACAGTCTATTTCATGCATTGTCGGTTCTTTGTTCCTAACAGATGACCTTAGACATGATAGTGGGCTTTTGTGCTAAGCTTTAAAAATTAAAATTTTGTCCCACTCAGTATAATATATTTGTTAATAAGGTATAAAATAACATTCACATAAGAGATGTGCTATAGAATAATTCAACATCTTGAATTATAGCCAAGTTCTTATCACTAATCTAATAGACATTTGGCTATAGCATACATATTCATGTGTATTAGCGCTGCTAATCTTCGTCTAAGTATTTCAAATATAACAACACGAAATATAGGCATAAATTTACCTAAAGCAGCATCTTCACTTCAGTCTCAGTTGCATCAGCCATTGAATACAGCGCTGCGCAAAACAAAGTGGAAATTAATGCCCAAGACAACATAAGAACTAAAAATAGAGAAACATATAATACTATTCATGTGTATTAGCACTACAATATATCTAAATTTTATTTATATCCTTGTGTTAAGATAAGTGAAAGGTATAGTTTATGCTAGGATGGAAAACATGGAGAGATATTATTAAATAAGAATGTGAAATTACCTTAAGCATATCCAAGGATCCCAAGCTAACGCAAGTAGACAAAGAAAATATGAGAAGAATGAGAAACAAGGACGACATCACTAGCTTTTGAAAATGTTAAAAGAACAATATTAAGCCTACAAAGCTGAAAAAGTAGAACAGGTCTAAAAAATAATTCTAAAAGTAAAAGTTACGTCTGTAAGCTACTTATACAAAATTCTTAAACAATTCCAGTTATGGTTAAATCATATAAAATGCATACAAAATCAACTATTAGGGTTAAATCAACTGAAGGCCTTTAAGAATGTTTGATTATTTGATTTAGGGTTAAATCAACTATTCCAATTAGGGATTATGCATAAATCCGAAAATAATATGCATACAAATTCATACAAAATCCACATAGAATACTTAAATATACCTATTTAGAGTACCGCAAGGAGAAATTTTTGCTGGAGGGCTACCGCGATGATGTGGAGAGGAGTAGAATGATGGAGTGCTACAGTGACGATGACAATGGAGGAATGGTTGAATCGAAAATGGAGGGCAATGTGGATTTTGTTGAAGCGAAAGGAAACTTTTTTTATGAGAGGAGAAAATTTTCTAAATAACAAATACGAACAAAGAAAAGGGAAATTTTTTGTTACATTTATTAAGTTAAAGCATAATTTTTTTTACATAAGGTGAGGTAGGTATCAATTTTTTTATGTTTGATAATACAGGGTAAAATATTATTTGTTGCACTTACATATCAAACGCGTCAAATTATTGCAACCAAAGTCTGATTTTCTTGTAGTGACTTGGTTAAAGTAAAGTGGTCAAATCAGGTAAACCTGATCTTCTTCACTATCGTGTAAAAGTGTTTCAAAGGTGTATTATCGTGGTGGCTTTAGCGTAGTTTTAGTTTGTTAAATCGCAATTTTGGTTTAGTTTACTTCGACTAACCTTTTCACTGTGTGGATCCGTTTTGTCATGCTTTTATTGTAACGACCCGAAATTTTCGACCCCGAAATTCGACACTAATACATCCACTGTAGAAATGCCGAACAATCAATCGTCGGAAATTCCAGATGGTTAGAGTTGGAAGAAAAGAGGTAGAAGAAGAGACAGAAAAAACAAATCACAGAATCTCACATTCGCAGCGGATCAAAATATAATATCAATTAATAGCTTTTATACAAAGGAAAGCTGTATCTGCTAATTTACATTCAATACATCAAAGTTACAACCACACACAATAAACTGGACAGTTATAATCAACTTGTCCCAAACAACAACAATATAAATCCAATATACAACGGAATATACTCCATACGATTCTGTCATCCAGCTCGCCACCTGAGCTCCAGAATGATCTTACCTGAAAATCTGTAATACTCGGTCTGACCCGAGCATTACAATAAAGTAACACCCGGGTCAGGCTGGAAACCAGCGTGAGTAAACCCATGTAAATTGAAATACTAAGATATAAAACTTATTTGAAACCCGGGGTAACTCGTACCTCACAACGAGTTCTTAACTTGTTAAAACCAACACTTATCTCACAAACAATCCCTAAGTACCCTTACTTAGTTTCAAGGGTCCAGTTTACTTAATCTATTCCATTCCAGCCTATTGATTTCACATATCAAATCTATAAAGAATTATTGTAGATTGCAAATCGAAGTGGTTTCGGGTATTTGCTGATACTCAACCCTGGTCTCTTCGAATCCAATGTTATTCTTTAAGCCAAATGTTTAAGTTTAAACAATTCAATTTATATTCAAGATTTCATATTCGCACAACAATTCATCTCAAATAAATAACCCACAATATCATAGTTCAACCAAAGTATCTCATATCACAAATCATCACAAATCACATATCAGAGATATCAAATAATCTAAGTCATTCAATATATCTTAATCATCTATAAGCAAGATAAATTAATTGTACCATTTCTAATTACTTTAATTGCTTTTAAATCCTACTTACTTAACATTAATTAATTACAACCATTAATTAATCATCCTTTAATTATCTATCTAAATTAATTATCCATAATTACTTCCATTAAGTAATTATCCCATTGGTTAATTATCCTGAATTAATTAACCTTTAATTATTAATTTATTAATTTTAACCTTTAATTACTAATTAAATTAATTAACCCTTAACAAATTAATCCTTAATTACTCACATTAAGTAATTATCATTTAAGTAATTAATATCTAATTACATACATTAATTAATCTCTAATTTCCAATTAATTAATCTCTAATTAATTAATTATAACCCTTAATTATTAATTAATTAATCCTTAATCATTAATTAATTAATTTCTCTTTAATTACTTCATTAATTTAATTAATCGTTAATAATCCAAGACCTTAATTAACTTTAAGATAAACCATTTATCTATATTAATTACTTAATTGTCATTAACACATAAATTTTAAACACTTTATCTTTTAATCAACTACTTAATTTATATTTAAAATTAAGTTTAAAAATAACTTAAGAATTTAACTTAATAAATTTAAGTTAAAAAAATCTTACCACTTTTCTTAAATCAAATATAAAAACATTTATTATATAAAGGATTAGATTTAAGAAATAGTTTAAACTAGATTCATTTTAAATTTTAAATCTTGCTTTTATTTAAAACTGTTAAATACTTACTTCGGGTTCAACCCGGTGTCTACCCTGAGTCACACCCGAGAAATCCACTTTCCCTTTTTAAAACTTGGTTTTAGTTTTAAGTTTAAAATCTATTATACAAGAAACACTCACGCAACTCGACCCGTAGCTATACTCGAGACACAACATATCTCCCCCGAGTTCTTTCTTGAGCCTACCTATCTTCCCCAAACCACTGACACATGCAGACCGATCATGCACGTGCACGCCAGAATTCCCCACTCCGACCATCGTCGATACCTCCAGCATGTCGACGCACACCTACACCCTCGATCCCGACCACCCAAAGTTCATCACAAACCTAAAATCGAAATCGAGCTATTTCGATCAAACTGGAACAAAACTCAACCAACCAAAACACCTCGACCGGTCGTTTCCGACCACCAGCAACCCCAGAACCCCGTCCACACCTTCGCCGGCCATCCACTCTTCATTTCCCCCAACTCCGATGAACCCCGATGCTCTAGAGATGATGTAGCAGCCAAACTTCTAGCCTCGACCAAACCTGGGTTTTAAACCCTACTCTGATGATCTGCCACCGCCATGGTGAACTATAAAACCACTTCCCATTTTTCCCTAACTCGCCTACTCCCTCGCCTTCTCCAGACCCAAACTCGACGTCCATCTCCTCGCCGTTCGTCTAAAATCGACGAATAACTCAAAACCGTTCAACACGAGAATTCTCCATTTTTACAAATTTAAAAATCACGAATTGATTATCAAAATTCATCAAATTGCAATACGAATTTGTTTCTATAATCAAAACTTGAATTTTAGATCTTTCATTTTTCTGACTAAAGTTGATTTCCACTGTAAATTTCTATTTCCAGAATATTTACTAAATATTTCTACTTGATTTTATTTTTAAAAACAATGTTACATTCATAAAATCATTTCATCTTCAGTGATCTTAGCCCAACATTTACTCTATGAAGAGAAATGAATTTATTTAGGTGATTTGTCCCTGAAGTTTAACAGAGGAAGATATATATTCATATACACAGACATGCACACAATATACAGAGTGTTTCAACTATTTTCTAGTTTTAAAAACATCCATGCAAATCTTATTTACCACATTACTATACAATTTTACCACATGCATCATGTACTTAAACTGATTTAAGCCTTAAAAACAGAAGTTTACTCACTATTATTTGAAGAAACAGAGAACAGTTTTGGTCTGGAACTTGATTTCCAGAGTTTGGGCTGAAGCCTGATCTGTTTGATTTCAAACCAAAGCTTGATTGTTAAATACTTGGAAAAAAAATACTTTATCTTTGAACCGGAAATCTTAGTTGAGTTGCTCCTGCTTTAAATCTGAGATGATCTTGTTTTGATTTAGTTTTGAAGTTGGAATCTTGCTTGATGATTGTAAAGAGTTGTTTACCTTTTTTTCTGGTTTGATTTTCTTTTTACAGGCTTTTGATTCTTAGTTTGAAAAATAAAGATAGGAAAGAAATAGAGAAAAGGATGGTATAGATATATTTTTAGCTTGATTTATTCTTTTATTTAAAAATGAAAAGAAAATAAATTAGATGACACTTGTAATTTTCATGAAAATTTTGCTTACATTTGTTAAACTATACGTTAAAAATCTTACACTTGTATTTAGCATGATTTAATAAATTTACATTTGTAATATACATGTGTTAATTAATTTTTATAAATGTTTTTATAAAACCTTATATTAAATTTCTATTTAGTTAATACATTTCTTACTCATAAGAAATAATTATTTATATTTATACTTATTTTCTATTATTTAGTTAATTTACTATAAGATTTATGATTTCCAGATATTTATAAATTCAATATATATTATAGTTTCAAATCCATTTATATACATCCAGATATTTTAATTATAAACAATTTAATTTGTTCAGCTTACAAATTGGTATTTAATAAATTTAATCCTGTTAATTACCAATTAACAGATGTCTAAAAATCCGGGTTATCGCATTTATTTACTTAGTTATTTCGGCACACAAGTGCAATTATGTGTTTGTGGAAATGTAGCCTGCTTGCACAATTTGTTATGGTTTATTTATGTTGGGCAGTTGGTTTTATGCAGTAGACTGATATTATAATGTAGATTTATTATATGATAGAAATGGTTTTACGAATTTGATGTGCAGGTTCCAACGATTTTTTGTGGCCTAGGAGATGATGGCGTCGTCTAAGGGTATGACTGCGCAGCCTTTGGCCAAAATGGTGGCGTAGTCTAGGTCGTGCGAATTTCAGGAAGTTTGAGAATTTACTTTGCTTTGTGGCGGTGTAGTTCTTATTTTCATTTTTATCTGTTTTATTTACCAAGCCGCGCCTAATTCCCAAACCGATGCAATTTGTTATATGATTCGTGCTTATGTTCAGCATAATCGTACGAACATGTGATATGATTTTGCTTCAGGACTATGTTGTTTGTTGGTTATAGTGTTGTAATTATTCTAAATGCTTTAGGTATACATGGTACATTTCACAATATGGCTTCCTTGCTTCATTTTTGGGCAGACTACTACGTTAGGGGTTTGGCCGATCATTTAATCATGATCAGAAATGGGTGTAACATTTGCCCCGCAAGTCTATGCTAATATGTGTTAGTGTGGACCTGTACTTTACCATACCCATTTTTCATACCATCTAATCAATCAGCCGCCTCGTATTTAATACTTCTTACATGCTTCATTGTGTGAGTGGTCAAGCTTTTTGTACGTGAGCACACATCATTTTGGTTTTCAATAGATTTTCTTAGTGTTTTGTGAAGATTTTTTCTCATCATTATCATCCAACGGTCCTGATTAATAGCATCCTTTTAATTCAAGGGCTGAAATTTTCTAAATTAACTTGTTCTTATCTCTCCTTTCTTCTTCATTTCGCTTTTACTTGCTCGGCAAACAGAAAGAACTCATAGACGATTTACAATTTTTACTTCAATTCTCTATTTTCAAGCTCTGATCATCGTTAATCTGTAAGCTATTCATTTCGCTTCTTCTTTCTTCTTACTTTTACACTTTTTATATGGTTGATTAGTTTGCTTAGCGAAATTATCAGTCTAAATTTTTTCATTTTTTAGTTACTTTGTGGGTGTCGTTTTCAAGGTTTTATTTGTTTATTATTCGGTCTCGAATTATTTTTGCAACTGTGTATGTTTTCCAAATTGTCAAATGAAATCCTGATTATCTTTGTTTAATTAGTTGGCTTTGTTCTTTCATTTGAAGCGTTTTTTATATGAATTCATCATTATTTCTTTTCTTGTGATTAAATTGATGTAGACTTTGTGAATTGGTTTTAATTTGCTATAGTTTTTAGCTATCGCCTCTGACGACATCCCAAGTTCATTAGGCCATAATTCATCCTTTTTAGAGTTAGCCTTGGCTATTCTTGAGGAAAGCTAGGTTGAGGGCATCTTGGCTAGGTTTGGAATTGAAGGTTATGAATTTAGACTTCCTACACCCTTTGGGTATATTCATATGTCCTAAGAGAGATATATTTCTCTCACCTTGGAGCATACTCGAAGTGGCCTTTATCTTTCTTTACATCCTATCATTAAAGAATAGTTGGCTACTAGTCGTTTATCCCCCATTCAGCTAGCCCTCATATATTATCACCTCCTAGCATGTACATACATCTTTTACGTCGAAAACTTAACTCCTCCCTCTTGTCGTGAACTGTCTTTTTATATTCGATGCGTAAGAGCCTAACTGTCCTTTTTATATTAAAGCTACAAAATCTCTTTTTTCAATTGCTCCACATAAGAATTATAGGTGGGCGGATCAATTCTTTTTTATTTCAAAGGAGGATGATTTCATTTTCTCATTTAGAGAACTTGGTACTGCCTGTAATAGCCCGCTTTTCCGTACCCCTTGAATAGACACTAATCTCCATCTATTTACTCAAGGTGAACGAAAAACCGAACCATTAGGGTTTTTTTTAAAAGAAGAGGTAGAAGAAAAGATAGAAGAAAAAGAAAAGAAGAACAACAGAACAACATCAGAACAGAAACAATATCAGAATCTCACATATCGCAGCGGAACAAAATATAATAGATAATCACTAGTCTTTTAAAACAAAGAACTACATCAGTTTATACATACATCAATCAGAGTCAATATACAACAATGGACAGTTATATAAACTTGTCCTCATACAGAATACACAGCGGAATAAATAATATCAGATACAAATACTATGTCTCGCCATCCAGCTTGCTTCCAAAGCTCCAGAATATCCAGAATATCCTGATAACATAACTCTAGGCTGCCCGTGTGGAAAATTTGTGGGCACCCAGAGTTTAGAAGGGAAACAATAAACTCCGAGTCAGTCATGGTGACTGGTGTGAGATCGTAAAACAGTTATTCTTTAAAATAAACAACAGGATAATTTTAAAGTCAATTCGAAATGCTTTTGGAAAATGAAACTACCATAAGACCTCCCGCCACACACACAATGCAAACGCAGAATTGGAGGAGATTTCTTCTTATGATAGTCAAAGATGCTTACTACGCAAAATCAAATCATTTTGGATATTATTATTAGTGCATAGTGTAGAAAACATTTCGAAAGTATAATATAAATCTTAGCCAGCATAGACATTTCGAACTATGCCTACTATAGCTACCATCTAAACAGTGGGGCGCCACCATAAGTAAATGGCAGGTTCTACAACTAATACCGTACAAGTTCCGTATTGGGAAATGGATTTCCAATAAATGGTCAGGCTAAGGAACTTCCTTTCCTCCTGCCGAATAGGATCGCCTCTGGCTGGACGTCCCGAGAGACAAACTGCTCTCTGCCAAACAAGGCCGGGTTACCCCTGTAACAGGTAACTCACGAATATGTCATCACCCGGTCCTTTGGGACCTTTATCCGAGCGCTCGATATCCAACATCACACATCATAAAGAAAGTGTATCCACATGAGTAAGTATCTGGGCTCCATACCATGATACCACCCCTTTCCAGAAGGAAATGACATACCCTAAAGGGCGCGACCCTCATAACCTTGCCGCAACATTCCTGTTTCGACCATTTCCGGGTTGTTGAGGCCCTGACGAAGTCTCGTCCACAAAGCTACGCTTTCTACAAAAAGCCCTGCTTCGGGTCAAACAAAATGATCAACCTATGATCACAAAGATATAAGATCAAACAAATGATCATATCACAAATGATCAAACACTGATCATTTCACAGCAACACTCAGTATGCCACGTTACCAAATTGGGATATATCGCTGATAAATTTCAACTACATAACCTCTGAGCTCGTACGTCTCAGAGAAGGGTGTTAAGCTAAGAGAATAAATTCTCCGCCACCAACAGAAATGTATTTGAAAGAAATCAGCTTTATATCTCAAATTGTAACGTCAGACACACAATCCATACAAGTCTGTTCCGGGATCGAACAGAACCGAAGGCACTTCTCACGAAGCCCTTGCATATCCGGATAAATTTCAATCATGTCGGGACTTCCCGTCACTAAGGATGATAAAACCTCTAAACCGGAGATCAGCCGATGTAGAGTAACTCGACGGTAATCCTTCCGTTTTCAAAAATATCCGGTCTTCAACACCGGTCTTCGAATGCAATTCATAACGACGTATCACATATTCGGAATGGGTTATACGACCCCATGGTCCTTTCCCGGCTAACCCGAATAGTGAGCGCTTATTCAAAAATAAGTGTGGCATTCAAATTCATCCAATTCACAACAAATACCTATCTAAAGGTAATTATTGATAGTCGGTTATTTAACTATCAACAAAGATGCGCAACATCATCAGATTCCAAATAATTTTCCCAAATTATTTTATCTTCCAAAATATCTTTTACTAGATATAAAATTTCCACACTTAATCATTTGAAAACAATTTCAAATCAGTTTCCACATTTCAATTTATCTTTGAAGATAAAATCTCAAAACAGTTCATTTCATATTGGAAAAGCATTTCCATACTTATTTAATAATAAGTAATTCACAAATCATTTATTTTCAACATTTGAAAATATTCGATATACTTAAATCAATATTAAGTATATATTCATTCTTTAAGGAAATCATAAATTTTACATCTATTTGAGTCAAAACGAATGTTGCGTAAAACATCGTTACGACGACTCAAAATCACTAGTATAGGGATTCGAATTTAAGATAGATATGTAAATCCCAATACTACATTAAAAACATTTCCTTTCGGAAATCATTTACTATAACAACAGTGTTATAGTCCACCATTTCCTTATTTTTCGAAAACGTCTATTTCAACAATAAATGTTGAAATCTATGATTTTGATAGTTCACACGTTTTAAAACATCTTTTAAAACAATCACTTCATTTCAAATATCGCTTTCCCAAAACAAGTTCATTTTACTTAACAATATATTCACTGTCCAAAATCGTGAATATACTTCAATAACCAAATTTCAATCTTTTCTACACATTTATTTCAAGAATTATCCACTATCCAAAATCGTGGATAAAATTCCCTTAATAACTTCTATATTACATTCATCAAATTTGATTGATTTCAAATTCATAAAACAACGTTTATAAATTCACCTTTATATTTTCTAACAACTTCGATTTACAAAATTCTCCTTTTATTAACTTCAAAAATTACTTATCAAAATAAGTGATTTCAGATTTACAAACAACGTTTATAAATCACATTTATACTTCATAACAATTTCAACTTATGAAATCATTTCATTTAGCAATTTCTATTTATATCCCAATTAAGTGCAAAAATCTAATTTATAAGTAAATTACTTATAAATCGTTTATTTTACAACATCTATTCACTTTATAACTTCACGTTATAAATCTATTAATTTCATTCACTTATGAAATCCTCTTATACTTCTTTTTAACACTTATAAAAATTCATTTTATAAGTCCAATATTTTGATTTACAACATATCAATTTTATAAATCTTTCTATACAAATCGTTTATAGTTATTCAAAAATCCCAACTTAGACCATTTTGTAAATAAATCGACTTTTATTTCAAAACGACACTTCGGTTATATTTCACTAAAAATTATAACTTTTATAACTTTAAAATTTTTCGTTTATAAATCGATTCAAAAATTCCATAAAACGTATATTCTCGAAAATCACTTTAAAAACCCTTTTTAAAATAACAGTCGTTATTTTTACATTTCAAAACTGAATCCGATGATGCAACAACACCAATCAGTCCATCACAACAGTCAATATCATATATCATCATATGATAACAGAATATATCAAAATATCTGTAAATAATCAATACGGTGAGGAATCCAGTCGGATCCCTCCAACCTGTTTCCCTGCATCCACAGATGTTAGCACAATACCAATTCCGCTCCAGTACGGAATTATCGCGGTATATAGGTTTTATAAAAATCCGCTTACTAACGGCGCAATAGGGTCTCATCCGCTATACGAGGCGGGAAATCAATCAATCCAATATATACATATGCCAATATGTATATACTGCTATATATAGATATATATCCTATAATATCTAATATCACATCCAATATAGCAATCATATCAATCAATAATAACTGCAAAAATTCCACATTCGATTTGAGTGAGAAGATCTCACCGTGATTTTCCGATAGAATTTTGTAGCGTTTATTTCGAATGAAATTAAACGAACGTTTAATTTCACTCAAAATTTTCACTGAATCCAAACATATCCAGATCTGCGCTGCAGCATAGAGCGCGTCGCTGCGATTCCAATGCATCTTGTTTCGTAATTTTCTGATAATGTATGAACAAGATACGGTATTTTAAAGATCGAACGAATTATAATAAAATTAATTTACATTTTCTATTTTATTTCAAACCCACTCGATATCTGCCGTTCGTTTCTTCTTCCCAGATCTGACCGTGTGAAGCTTCTTCCCCTCAAACGTGAATATCACGTACGCAGATACCCATAGCCGCCTCCATCTCAACAAATTCGCACTCAACTCCGGCCACCTCCACCTCGATCAAGACCCGCCATTCCAACCCCCTACGTCGCCCCTACCCACGGCACGAATATCTAGGAGCTCGATCCCCTCCTTGGCACGCGAGACGAGAACGAACGGCAACATCTTGAACGAAGATTGCCGATGATTGCCTCAACTATAAATGATCATATCCGTATGGATTGAAAGGTCTCGACGAATGCTACAACTCTCGTGTTGAATACTTCTTGAATTAACGTGTGGATTGGGAGTAATTGATGGAAGAACGAGATGCGTTCTCAGCCATTAAACGTTTGGGTGGCGGCTGAAGAGAATTGAAACCCTAGGCTCGTTTATTCTTTTGCAAATGAAAAGGTGGAGGGGCTTATATAGAAAAATTCACAAATTACTATTTATCCGGAATTTTCGAACTCCGATTTACACGCGGTGACAGGCGTTTCTAGGGTTTACCCCGCGTTCCGGACGCAATGGAACAGGTTTCGAAAGCTAATTCGATCGTCTGTGTGAGATATGACAATAAACGATCAATTTAAATTAAACCGATTTAAATCGATTTCGAGGCGTTTTAATTTGTACCGGACAAATGGTAAATCCAAAAATTACGAAATTTGAAATCTTACCATAATATCACATTACGGATCCGATGAAACTGGTTTCGTCGAAATCCGAGACTTTTTGAAAAATGACTATTTTAACTCGACGATTTAAAATTAAAAAGATATCGATGCGTTTCGAGTTGCCACGGTCAAACGACAACTCCGATGGATACGAAAATTGAAATCCGATAATAACTAACTATTACGGATCCAATGGAACTGGTCTCGTTCAATTCTGAGACTGTTCGAAAATTGGCTATTTTTACAGTCGATAATTAAATATTAAAATATTCGATTTTCACAATTTAACTCCAAATTCAATTTTAAGAGTTCTAAAATATTTCTATAACTCCAGTATGATTAAATGAAATTTCCCAAATCATTTTTGATCATTTTAAACTCGATTTTCAATTACCTCTGGAATTTCAATTATTAATTTATCGATTTAATTATCAAATTAAATCCAATATTCGAAAAATAAATCATTCGACTTCTAAATTCCATTTATTAATATTTAAAATTAATTAAATATTCGAATTTTAATTATCAAAAATTCTGGATCGTTACAGACTTCCCCCCTTAAAAGAATTTCGTCCTCGAAATTACAAGTTAGGAAGAAGATACAAAATCCGTTAACTTTCCAAAACAAACCGTTCAAATTAGATTTTCAAATCGGTTAAGTGTTTAACTTCTCCAAAATTCATAGTTAACTTCTCACAAAATCTTTACTAAGTTTTCAAATCATAACTTCGTTTTCAAAATTTTCAAATTTCTCTAAAATATTCTAACGCCTTAAATTTTCAGAAAATTTCGCCAGCGTCTCCTTTGCGCGGCTCGATCCGAAAAAAAATGACAGTGTATATATATCACAAATATACATCCCATCAAGTGATGAGGCATCCCGTAGGGAAAAAAGTGTAAAAGTACGATATTTAATCCGAGATATGTACCTTATTATATTTTTAGCGAGCGTATACGGCTACTATAGCGCGAAAGCGAGCTCCAAATGCGAAGCAACGCCATCCGCACCTACTAAACACTCAACAAACCATATTAGAACATGTAGATATGAAAATATAGTCAATATACATCATATAGCAACATAATACTACATATGTCAACATAGCAAATGCAACAAACAACAAATGCATTCAGAAGCAACAATGCAACCATCAAACCATCATCATCCAATAAACATCCAACAAATCCATATCGAATCAATATTCATTCATTTCTCATTAATATTCATTGAATTGGTTTTCAATTTACTCACATTTGATTCGTTAATATTGGATTTAACTAACATTCATTCATTTGTTTCCAATTAGTTTACATTCACTAATTGACATTCATGTTGGTTCATTTTCAATTTGAATCAAATTCATTTCTATTCAAATTTACATATTATCAATTTGAATTTAATCACTTTGCTTCCAATTTGTCGATTCAATTTCATTAACCCTTAATGAATTACACGAAATCAACTAACAATCAATCTAACAACCAATGTATAACCAATCATAACCAAATTTATTCAATTTACATTTCTTTACATTCAATTTGGTTCAACACTTTAAGTTTCAATTTGTTGATATTAAATTGATTCCCATTCAATTATTCAATTCCTTTAGCTTCTAATGAATTAACACTTATATTCATTGCTTCATATCAATTATTTATATTCAATTGATTGACATTCAATCCATTTATTAATTCAATTGCTAATTCATTTTAACAAATAAAATTGAATTTCATTTATATAACTCAAGTTCACATTCATTTAATAAATTCACTTTATTAATTTACTTTGATATCAAAATAAACTTCACTTCAACATCACTTAAGTTATTTTCCATTTCAAACATCATTTGTTCAACTTAACTTAAGTTTCCACTTATAAATCCAAATTCAGATTTTGTTTTTCTTAACAAAATTCATTTAACCTTTTACCAAAATCAAATTTCATCAATCATTCAAATTTATATCACATTTGACTTTCTTTTAGTTAAATTTCACATCATATTTCATTATGCTACTCAAATTCATTAACTTTACCAAAGTTAAATCTATTATTTCATATCATAAGTATAAATCTTATTTCACTTATATTTACCATATTTAAATTTGGACTTTAATTTTCAAATTTGTTTATCACAACAAAACCTCAATTTCCAATTTACTATGGTAGCAAATCAATCACACAGAAACTCGAAAATGATACTGATGATGCTGCAGTCATCACCGTACTATTTCCCAGTAACAATAGTGAAATCAGTGCTTAAATTCTTTCAAAAATTTCCTTTTATTCATAGATCACATTTATAAATCTCTTTGCACATAATTTCACTTCTTACATATAAGATTATTTTACCATTGTAAATCATTTTAATTATAACTCCATATTTATAATTCATTCTCTTATATATTTCATTCTTTCACAATTGTTGTTTTATTTAACTTATCCAAACAACTTTTATTTACTTATATATATATTTACATTTTCAGCAACCAAACAATCAATTAATTTTATACACTTTAATAATTCTAAAAATTATTTCTTTTTATATATAAAATATAATCAAGGTAAAATTATTTCATTTACCCAATTTAAAACAATATTGTGCCGAATTGTTCTATATAAGTGTTTAGAGATCCCTATCGATAGAGTTGTACGGACAATACCGACCAGAATCCATATACCACTCAACAAACCAATCATCACAATATAAAATAATTTTATATTCACTAACAAATACGCACTCATATCTATTATTACACTCAAACTCATTCTAGAGTACTACTGACTCTATCTCTAATGAGTAACACCCAACAGAGCAGGGTTGTCGCTTAACCACTGGCTCTGATACCAAATGTAATAGCCCGCTTTTCCGTACCCCTTGAATAGACACTAATCTCCATCTATTTACTCAAGGTGAACGAAAAACCGAACCATTAGGGTTTTTTTTAAAAGAAGAGGTAGAAGAAAAGATAGAAGAAAAAGAAAAGAAGAACAACAGAACAACATCAGAACAGAAACAATATCAGAATCTCACATATCGCAGCGGAACAAAATATAATAGATAATCACTAGTCTTTTAAAACAAAGAACTACATCAGTTTATACATACATCAATCAGAGTCAATATACAACAATGGACAGTTATATAAACTTGTCCTCATACAGAATACACAGCGGAATAAATAATATCAGATACAAATACTACGTCTCGCCATCCAGCTTGCTTCCAAAGCTCCAGAATATCCAGAATATCCTGATAACATAACTCTAGGCTGCCCGTGTGGAAAATTTGTGGGCACCCAGAGTTTAGAAGGGAAACAATAAACTCCGAGTCAGTCATGGTGACTGGTGTGAGATCGTAAAACAGTTATTCTTTAAAATAAACAACAGGATAATTTTAAAGTCAATTCGAAATGCTTTTGGAAAATGAAACTACCATAAGACCTCCCGCCACACACACAATGCAAACGCAGAATTGGAGGAGATTTCTTCTTATGATAGTCAAAGATGCTTACTACGCAAAATCAAATCATTTTGGATATTATTATTAGTGCATAGTGTAGAAAACATTTTGAAAGTATAATATAAATCTTATCCAGCATAGACATTTCGAACTATGCCTACTATAGCTACCATCTAAACAGTGGGGCGCCACCATAAGTAAATGGCAGGTTCTACAACTAATACCGTACAAGTTCCGTATTGGGAAATGGATTTCCAACAAATGGTCAGGCTAAGGAACTTCCTTTCCTCCTGCCGAATAGGATCGCCTCTGGCTGGACGTCCCGAGAGACAAACTGCTCTCTGCCAAACAAGGCCGGGTTACCCCTGTAACAGGTAACTCACGAATATGTCATCACCCGGTCCTTTGGGACCTTTATCCGAGCGCTCGATATCCAACATCACACATCATAAAGAAAGTGTATCCACATGAGTAAGTATCTGGGCTCCATACCATGATACCACCCCTTTCCAGAAGGAAATGACATACCCTAAAGGGCGCGACCCTCATAACCTTGCCGCAACATTCCTGTTTCGACCATTTCCGGGTTGTTGAGGCCCTGACGAAGTCTCGTCCACAAAGCTACGCTTTCTACAAAAAGCCCTGCTTCGGGTCAAACAAAATGATCAACCTATGATCACAAAGATATAAGATCAAACAAATGATCATATCACAAATGATCAAACACTGATCATTTCACAGCAACACTCAGTATGCCACGTTACCAAATTGGGATATATCGCTGATAAATTTCAACTACATAACCTCTGAGCTCGTACGTCTCAGAGAAGGGTGTTAAGCTAAGAGAATAAATTCTCCGCCACCAACAGAAATGTATTTGAAAGAAATCAGCTTTATATCTCAAATTGTAACGTCAGACACACAATCCATACAAGTCTGTTCCGGGATCGAACAGAACCGAAGGCACTTCTCACGAAGCCCTTGCATATCCGGATAAATTTCAATCATGTCGGGACTTCCCGTCACTAAGGATGATAAAACCTCTAAACCGAAGATCAGCCGATGTAGAGTAACTCGACGGTAATCCTTCCGTTTTCAAAAATATCCGGTCTTCAACACCGGTCTTCGAATGCAATTCATAACGACGTATCACATATTCGGAATGGGTTATACGACCCCATGGTCCTTTCCCGGCTAACCCGAATAGTGAGCGCTTATTCAAAAATAAGTGTGGCATTCAAATTCATCCAATTCACAACAAATACCTATCTAAAGGTAATTATTGATAGTCGGTTATTTAACTATCAACAAAGATGCGCAACATCATCAGATTCCAAATAATTTTCCCAAATTATTTTATCTTCCAAAATATCTTTTACTAGATATAAAATTTCCACACTTAATCATTTGAAAACAATTTCAAATCAGTTTCCACATTTCAATTTATCTTTGAAGATAAAATCTCAAAACAGTTCATTTCATATTGGAAAAGCATTTCCATACTTATTTAATAATAAGTAATTCACAAATCATTTATTTTCAACATTTGAAAATATTCGATATACTTAAATCAATATTAAGTATATATTCATTCTTTAAGGAAATCATAAATTTTACATCTATTTGAGTCAAAACGAATGTTGCGTAAAACATCGTTACGACGACTCAAAATCACTAGTATAGGGATTCGAATTTAAGATAGATATGTAAATCCCAATACTACATTAAAAACATTTCCTTTCGGAAATCATTTACTATAACAACAGTGTTATAGTCCACCATTTCCTTATTTTTCGAAAACGTCTATTTCAACAATAAATGTTGAAATCTATGATTTTGATAGTTCACACGTTTTAAAACATCTTTTAAAACAATCACTTCATTTCAAATATCGCTTTCCCAAAACAAGTTCATTTTACTTAACAATATATTCACTGTCCAAAATCGTGAATATACTTCAATAACCAAATTTCAATCTTTTCTACACATTTATTTCAAGAATTATCCACTATCCAAAATCGTGGATAAAATTCCCTTAATAACTTCTATATTACATTCATCAAATTTGATTGATTTCAAATTCATAAAACAACGTTTATAAATTCACCTTTATATTTTCTAACAACTTCGATTTACAAAATTCTCCTTTTATTAACTTCAAAAATTACTTATCAAAATAAGTGATTTCAGATTTACAAACAACGTTTATAAATCACATTTATACTTCATAACAATTTCAACTTATGAAATCATTTCATTTAGCAATTTCTATTTATATCCCAATTAAGTGCAAAAATCTAATTTATAAGTAAATTACTTATAAATCGTTTATTTTACAACATCTATTCACTTTATAACTTCACGTTATAAATCTATTAATTTCATTCACTTATGAAATCCTCTTATACTTCTTTTTAACACTTATAAAAATTCATTTTATAAGTCCAATATTTTGATTTACAACATATCAATTTTATAAATCTTTCTATACAAATCGTTTATAGTTATTCAAAAATCCCAACTTAGACCATTTTGTAAATAAATCGACTTTTATTTCAAAACGACACTTCGGTTATATTTCACTAAAAATTATAACTTTTATAACTTTAAAATTTTTCGTTTATAAATCGATTCAAAAATTCCATAAAACGTATATTCTCGAAAATCACTTTAAAAACCCTTTTTAAAATAACAGTCGTTATTTTTACATTTCAAAACTGAATCCGATGATGCAACAACACCAATCAGTCCATCACAACAGTCAATATCATATATCATCATATGATAACAGAATATATCAAAATATCTGTAAATAATCAATACGGTGAGGAATCCAGTCGGATCCCTCCAACCTGTTTCCCTGCATCCACAGATGTTAGCACAATACCAATTCCGCTCCAGTACGGAATTATCGCGGTATATAGGTTTTATAAAAATCCGCTTACTAACGGCGCAATAGGGTCTCATCCGCTATACGAGGCGGGAAATCAATCAATCCAATATATACATATGCCAATATGTATATACTGCTATATATAGATATATATCCTATAATATCTAATATCACATCCAATATAGCAATCATATCAATCAATAATAACTGCAAAAATTCCACATTCGATTTGAGTGAGAAGATCTCACCGTGATTTTCCGATAGAATTTTGTAGCGTTTATTTCGAATGAAATTAAACGAACGTTTAATTTCACTCAAAATTTTCACTGACTCCAAACATATCCAGATCTGCACTGCAGCATAGAGCGCGTCGCTGCGATTCCAATGCATCTTGTTTCGTAATTTTCTGATAATGTATGAACAAGATACGGTATTTTAAAGATCGAACGAATTATAATAAAATTAATTTACATTTTCTATTTTATTTCAAACCCACTCGATATCTGCCGTTCGTTTCTTCTTCCCAGATCTGACCGTGTGAAGCTTCTTCCCCTCAAATGTGAATATCACGTACGCAGATACCCATAGCCGCCTCCATCTCAACAAATTCGCACTCAACTCCGGCCACCTCCACCTCGATCAAGACCCGCCATTCCAACCCCCTACGTCGCCCCTACCCACGGCACGAATATCTAGGAGCTCGATCCCCTCCTTGGCACGCGAGACGAGAACGAATGGCAACATCTTGAACGAAGATTGCCGATGATTGCCTCAACTATAAATGATCATATCCGTATGGATTGAAAGGTCTCGACGAATGCTACAACTCTCGTGTTGAATACTTCTTGAATTAACGTGTGGATTGGGAGTAATTGATGGAAGAACGAGATGCGTTCTCAGCCATTAAACGTTTGGGTGGCGGCTGAAGAGAATTGAAACCCTAGGCTCGTTTATTCTTTTGCAAATGAAAAGGTGGAGGGGCTTATATAGAAAAATTCACAAATTACTATTTATCCGGAATTTTCGAACTCCGATTTACATGCGGTGACAGGCGTTTCTAGGGTTTACCCCACGTTCCGGACGCAATGGAACAGGTTTCGAAAGCTAATTCGATCGTCTGTGTGAGATATGACAATAAACGATCAATTTAAATTAAACCGATTTAAATCGATTTCGAGGCGTTTTAATTTGTACCGGACAAATGGTAAATCCAAAAATTACGAAATTTGAAATCTTACCATAATATCACATTACGGATCCGATGAAACTGGTTTCGTCGAAATCTGAGACTTTTTGAAAAATGACTATTTTAACTCGACGATTTAAAATTAAAAAGATATCGATGCGTTTCGAGTTGCCACGGTCAAACGACAACTCCGATGGATACGAAAATTGAAATCTGATAATAACTAACTATTATGGATCCAATGGAACTGGTCTCGTTCAATTCTGAAACTATTCGAAAATTGGCTATTTTTACAGTCGATAATTAAATATTAAAATATTCGATTTTCACAATTTAACTCCAAATTCAATTTTAAGAGTTCTAAAATATTTCTATAACTCCAGTATGATTAAATGAAATTTCCCAAATCATTTTTGATCATTTTAAACTCGATTTTCAATTACCTCTGGAATTTCAATTATTAATTTATCGATTTAATTATCAAATTAAATCCAATATTCAAAAAATAAATCATTCGACTTCTAAATTCCATTTATTAATATTTAAAATTAATTAAATATTCGAATTTTAATTATCAAAAATTCTGGATCGTTACACTGCCTCACCCCCCCCCCCTTTTTTCTTACAGCCCCTGAGATTTCTTTCTTTATTCTGACATAAATTTTCGGCGCTAGATAGCAATGCCATAGGTATATTTTTAATATAAAGTTATTTGATAAACACGTCTATTACAAATATAAACATTTATCAGTTTGCTTAGTTTACCGCCAATGCTAAATAATTACTTATATAGGCTGGTTACATAGTTATACGTGATAGTTAGCATGGATGCATTACTGAGTACTTTCACGCAGTACTCGGTACTTTCACACATTACCTGATACGATTAGGACTATGTTATATGCATCATCTTTCGGTGATTTTCTACAATTGCCTACATTTGCACATGTCGATCGTTGTGTAATAGAGGCTTTTATGAAATATGGTGGCCTGCTATACATACATTTCATTTCTTAGATTTTGGGTTGGGCTTGAGTCTTTTAAACTTTTATATGCTGATTAGTACAGAGGTTGGCCAACTAAACCATTCACCGTTACCTTTTGATAGTTTATATGAGGATTTTGGGTCATATTTCATGTATTTATTAGTTTTGGCCGACGATAAGGACAGAGGAGATGCTGTTACACTTACATGTCTATAGAGGTTTAGTAGACTATAGGGATGCTAAGGAGATGCACACTCCAGTTATACTTGTCTTTCTATTATATATATTTGTTCTACATTTTTACAAATAATAAGGGCACGGTTATACTTGGATATCTAGCTAGATTAGTAGATGTAGATGGGCTTCATATTTATGACTACGATACTGCCATTCTTGGATATCTACCTGGCTTGGTAGATGTAGGTGGAATTCATATTTACGACTATAGTACTGCCATCCTTGAATATCTATATATAGCGTCAGATACTTATGTGATATAGCAACCCCGACAGATGTTTGATTTTTGGTACATCCTCCCATTTTGATACAATAAGTATACCACTAACATGCACACATGCACACATAACTTGTTAATGAAGCGAATACTACTCCATATATTTACTTCTTCAAATTACGTCGTGGAGGTATGCTATGTGTATGCACAGTGCGGTGTAGGGGGTGATAGGGGTATGCCTTAGGGGCAATTACGTAATTTTTTTACATATATCTAACTCTTTGACCAATCTTGTTCAAAATATAAGGTGTTTTTCTTTCAATCATATACTTTTTATATAATGATATAAATAATTAAGTAATTAATTTAAAATACATAGATAGAAAATACTTAAATGATATGTTATGTTATAGTAATTACAAAGTGTTGTGATCATGAGAATTTTAAAATAATTATAATAATATATTGTTTTAATATTCCTAGTCAAGCTGTTTCGAGAGATTAATGTACTGATGGTTATTAGATAACTATAGAATGACTCACTCGAGAGTCTTTTGCTAGTTAATATTAATAGAGTTAGGGGTATGCCTGAGCAGTAATTCTGTAATTTATTGTGAATTATTAACTCTATAATCAATCATTGTACGTAATAAAGGTGTATTCTTTCTGTTATATATGTTTTATAATGTGTTATAAATAATTAAATGTATGATTAAAACATATTTAATAGAAAATCCATGAACGATATGTTTGCGATAGTAATTACAAATAGTTGTAATCTTGAGTATTATATCATAATATTATAAACATATCATTTTAAATATTCCTATTCAAGATACATCGAGATTGGATATCGATGCATCCTTTTAGACTAGAGTACGTAATGCTCTCCAAATGTTGGGCAGTGTATTATTCATGACTACGGGAGGGCACCTAAAGTTACATATTAGTAGTTATTGGATAACTATATTATGACTCACTCGATAGTTTTTTGTTAATTAATTATCTAAGGTCAAACAAAAAATATCAATGTGACTAACTTACATAGTTCTCCTAACTTGAGATTACTATCGATCTTCAATATGAAAACTCCGCTTTAATTATCGTTAAATCATGGCACAAAGTCCATCGAATGACTATAGTTATGTTAAGTGGAAGTGTTGGAAGTGAAACACTATTTAAGAGAGGATTTGTCTCCTTGTTTATATAGGATTAGTATCGCAGTCAACTGAAGTCAACTCAAAGTAAATGTCTCCAGCTAGAGTAGCTCAGTTAATAGTAATTATTATTATTGAACAAAGGACTTTGTATTTTAACTATAAAGTTGAATATAGATGATATTGGAATTTTGACTGTTACCAAATTCAGTAAGTACAGAATGATATAGTTTTGACAAAGAGAATTAGTGTAAATAATTGTCACTAATGGGTAATGCTTACAACAAGTAAAATTTTATTTTTCCAAAGGATGTGTAAGCGATAAATTCTGCCAAAATATCATACCACTAGCTAAAGTGATGTGTGAATGTTTATATTTGAATTGTTGATATTAATCGCTAACTGAATTTACACCTTTGAGTCATACAACCGAAATGATGAATATTTTGAATCAACCAAATTTAATTAATTTTTAACTATTGAAAATTAATCAAAATAAATTAATATATAAGAAATATTAATTATTAATTTTCATTTAATTTATTGGATGCCATTAGTATTTAGTAAAAATCGTATATAATAGTTATAAATGTGCATATCGATATACGATATCGGTAGAATGTTTAAATTTGATTTGAATAAGGTAAATACTAAAATTAACTTTAAATAAATTAAAATAATTAGTATATATGAAATATTAATTCTTAAAAATATTTCTTGTTTGATTTGTTCAATTTCCATTGGTATTTAATAATGTGCACATGCAAAAGGTTATAAACGCGCACATCGGTATACGATATCTATAGGAAATTTAAGTTAGATTTAAATGGAGATTATACTAATTCGATTTTGGAAATTATTTGGACCTAGAGCCCAATATGATGGCTGGCTACGAAGTAGAGAAGGGGAGGGGTTTTTTAAATTGAAATGAAAGGGTGATCTTAACTAAAGGAGGGAAAAAGGCCATATCTTCATTACACATTTATTTCCTCCTTTAATGAAAGGGGACTTTGTGTAGAGGGACGCAAAAGAGTTTCTCGCCTTTATGGTTTTTATATTTGTGTATGTAAATGTTATGAATGTATAGTTAACATACTTGAGTTGGTTTTTATTCGAAATCGAGATCCCGTGTTTTCTTTAAACTAGTTTACTACTTCATTTCCAAGAAAGTTTTAAAAAGTTTTGTTTTTCGAACTTGATTCATGTTTCCCAAACTCTTTACAAAAAGGTAAAGAAGTGGTTTGGAATTTATTAAAAAGGTTTTACATTAATAAAGGAAAATGTTATTTTTCAAGCTTTAGTTTTAAATAAAGGATTTTTGGAAAAGGTTAAATTTACTAGTTAAAACCAAAAACTAGAATTAAGTTTCAAAGGTGATTTTTCATTAATTTTTAAAGGTCTTTGTTTTTAAATCAAGAGATTTCTTTGTCAATGACATTAAATAACACAAAACCAATATAATATAATAGATCTACAATGTTAACACGTTCTATGGAAAATAAGTCGCCTTATATTTAGCACTAAAAGCGAATGAGTATACTGTCCTTTATCTATGAGATCTAGAATCAAAGTATTTTAACTAAGGCAAGGCGGGGTGCAACTAGTGCCTTAACTTACCTAACTTCAATTCTGGGTGAGGGATAGGGAAGTCGAAATGTCAAAAATATGATAAGTATAAGAGGGTTAATTTCAATAAATGGGTCATGATTAATTAAGTATATGGAAGATACTTCATCTTATACTTGACGCTAAATTTTGAGGTACGGAAGCCCGTTTTCTATCTATCAGAGTTTAAGAATATACGTCGAGGCAAGGGTAATTCTCTAACTTGTTCAACTTCATTGTTAATCGAGAGATAGTACGGGGCTGAAATCAAAAAGTGGTGATAAGTATATAATGTCTGATTTTCCATATGCAAACCATATACTTACACCAGATAGTGGTTTGTCCACCATCAACAATTTGACTTATTTTGACTTGAGACCTATATAAAAGCTTCGCAACTTCATACGATTCGAGATCCCATAGGAAGGACTCATTTCTATCAAACGTAGTTCACTTTTAAGAATGTATATTCGAAATCCCAGCATGGACTCTTATATTTGTTCGCATACTATTAAAAAGAAGCGCAATTAAGTCAACCGGGAATTCGTCACTTTAGTTTGGAGACACATGTTTCGGATAAGTAGGGTTTATTCGAGCCACTTCAAACTAACAAATGATTCCTGATCTGAATTATCATGAAGTATGATATGGCACTGTAATATCTATCCTGAGGGTGATTCAAAAATGGACGGTATTAAAGATTGGTGTATTTTGTTCGATCCTAGAACAACTTGAATGGATGAGCGATGACATTGCATTTGTTGCCTAGAGGGCAGTGTTAGCATTCCAAGATGGGTTTGCTAAAAATGGTAGTCGGTTCCTCAAGCCTCACACCTAGAAATGACTAAAACGAGGAAGATGCGACATGGCTATGTATACTATTAGGGTATGATCATCCCTGATCTAGATCGATATTTCTTTAGATGTATGCTTCTGGTCCAGTACGGTTATTTATTGCAACTATGGGATGATTATATTCGGTACTATCCAGGAAGGGGTAGGCAAGTACTGTGTTGGTAGAGGTGCAAGGTTTGTAGCCTCGGTACATTTCTCTAGAGGTGTACTATACGGAAGGTAGTTCCTTACCTTGTCATTGTTGGAATCCATTTTCCAATACACGCTTTACAAACTTAGTTATATAACAAATATGTTGGAACGTGAGATGCAAGCATTTCAGCTATGTTGTATATTTATTTTAAACCCAAAACATTAATAGTGATATCTCTGGTTTTAAGTATAAAGGTTTTGGTTACCATAAGGTAAAAACCCGTCTGTGTTTATATGAGGCATGGTCTTACGAGATACCTTTATTTTTCTAAAAGCACATGTTTTGAGTTTACTTACACCGGATCCATTTTTGACCCAGAGTTCTTCTTTCTTTCCCTTAAACTCTCAGGTACTCTAGTTTTTGAGTAGCCAAGTAGTCCAAGTTGTTACGATGCATTTTGGAGGAGCATGGAAAAATAGGCTTCATCTTTATCTAGTTATCTACTTTATTTCTGTTGTGTGTGTAGTATGTATCAGCATTGTGGGGGCAGGCAGTTATAACTGTCCCTGGTTGAATTTAATATCTAATGTAACTCTGATATTTCAATTTCGAAGTGACCGTTTGTTCTATTTTATGTTATATTATATATGATTTCCATCCGTTGTGAGATTCTATGTTCTTTATTCTTTTCTTTTACCCAACGACTTGTCTTTCAGACACCTAGATGATCAGCACATGAATATCAGGGATGTATTAAGTGTCATCTTTGGGAGTAAGAAAGGCGGAGTGTTACATATGGTAATGGAGCTTAGGTTGAGCGAACACCTAGGCCTTGGTTGGAGTTAACTCATTAGAGATAGGGTTAGTCATACCCTAGAATGAGTTTAGTCTATGAGAGTGTGTATTTGTAATTTTTATCCATATATATGTTTGTATGTATATGTATATGCATATTCGAGTTATTTTGATCATTTATATGTTTGATTTAATACCCATTTTCCTTAGGATAATCTTGTCTATGTATTCTAAAGTTATCTTACTATATTCAGACGGTAAGAAATGAGTAATAGAGGAAGGCGGGGAAGGTAAGTTGGCAGTACCACGAATACCAATGGTCGAGCTCCAAATGCTGGAAGGGTAGGAGTAGTAGAAGAGGTGGCAACTGTTCAACCTTGAGTTAACTATGCATCTTTGTGAAAAAACTATACCAATTTAGGAGGGAAGCCATTCAACGGCACCGAGTCTATTATCGAAGTCCAAGCTTAGCTTCTTTCTTCTGAGAAAATCTTTATGGGGTTTGGTATTTCTGATGAGCATAACTTATTGGCAATTACTGGAAGGAACTTCAGCATGGTGGGATTCAGTTACAGTGAATGTCCTAGAGGATAAATTTTCTTGGACAAGGTTTAAGGAGGTATTTGAAGACTAGATATGCATGTAGCAAAGAAGACCCGTCTTTATAGAAGTTTCTGGATCTTAAGCAAAGGAAAATGATGGTAGTTGAGTATGAAACTTAGTTCAATGAGTTATCATGATTTGGTTCGAGACTTATTGATACCCCATTTAAGAAGAATGAGATGTTTGTAGTTAGGATGAGAGAAGGATTTCATGAAAAGATAACTACCACCTAAAAAATATTTTGTAAACCTCATAGATATGGCTTTGCGTTGTGAAGTTCTTGAGAAGAAGAAGCCGACAGAAGCACCAAGCAACAATAGTAGCAACAAATCAAACAAAAGGAAGTTTAATCAGCAAGGGAAGAAGCAGTGGGGAGGAAAGCCAGAAGAAGGGGCACATGAAGACCATTACAAGGATTACATTTTCAATGTTGGTAAGCAGAAATTCCATATCGCAAGATTCTGTAAGAATTTTGGAGTTCGAAAGCAACAAGCAGGTCCTATTCCTCCAATGGATCAAAAGACACTTAACTTTAATTGCCACCGGCCTGGGCAGAAGGATTGTCCACTGATGAAGGAAGGAAAGCAAGTCAAAGTTTATGCTATCAAAGAGGAACCATCAACTTCAAAGGATGTGAAAGGGAAAGGAGTTCTTGAAGGTACTTTATATATTAATGGCATTTTAGTTCGAGTATTGTTTGATACCGGGGATTTCCGTAGTTTTATTTCTAATAGATTGGTTGATAGATTGCTACTTTTCCCAAGGATCGTAGAAACCCCTATTTATGTATCTAACCCCATAGGTGGTGCAACTAATATGTGTATAATTTGTATAAAAAATACAAATTTCTTACTTTACCCACCACTTTTAATGTGACCTATTTGTTATAGATTTTAATGGGTTTGATGTTTTACTCGGTATGGATTGGCTAACGGAAAATGAAGCTGTCTTAGATTGTATTGGAAGGACGATATTTTTGAAAGCCAAATTTGGGAAACTTATTAAAGTATCTTGTGGAGAGCCTAGCAAGCTTATGAGTAGTTTCCTTTATGCACTTGATTTGTACCAAAAAGAATTAGGGTTGATTATAATTGTTAAGGACTTCCTAGATGTTTTTGAAGTAGTTAACAGTCTACTTCTACATCGAGAGATTGAGTTTCGTATTGACTTAACCCCGATTGGAAATATTTTATTCATCATATTCGTAAGATTTCTCCGAGAGAGAAGGAGGAGTTAAGGAATCAGACCGATGATTTGTTGAGAAAGGGACTAACTAGATCAAGTTGCCCAACTTAGGGAGCAGTTGTAGTCTTTGTTGCAAAGCCAGATGGTTCTCTAAGGCTTTGTGTTGATTACCGTGAGATAAACAAGTAGACGGTTTGGAATAAGTATCCCTTACCCCATATAGACGACATGTTTGACCAACTACATGGTGCTCGAGTATTTTCATAAATGGATCTTGCCATTTCACCAGTTAAAGATAGCAGAGGATAGTGTACCCTTAATAGCATTTAGAGGGCCAGATTGTTTTTATGAGTGGTTGATTATGCCTTTTGGGCTAACTAATGCACCCACCTATTTTGTAGATCTTATAAATCGAGTTTTTAGAGATATTCTTAATAAATTTGTGTTGGTCTTTATAAATGATATTCGTATTTATTCCAGGACCAAGGAAACGCCATTTGGAAGTGGTGCTAGAAATGTTAAGGAAGAATGTTTTAAGAGCTAAATTCTCTAAGTGTTATTTTTAGCAATCAAAAGTAAGGTTCCTTGGACATGTTGTGTCGTTGGGATGGTATTTCGGTTAATCTAGGAAAAGTAGCGGCTTTAAGATTTGAAGAAACCGCAGACTCCAACGGAAGTCCAAAGCTTCTTAGGCTTAGAAGGATATTATAGGAGATTCATTCAAGACTTCTCCAAGATTTCCTCGCACCTGACAAAGTTGACAAAGAAGGATGTTAAGTTTATCTGGACTTCGAAGTGTGAAGAAGCATTCATTGAGTTAAAGAATAAGTTAACCGGCGTTCTTGTCTTAGCTATTCCGGATGGAAGTGAAGGATTAATAGTGTATACGAATGATTGTGGGTGCGGTTTTGATGCGGCTTGGAAGAGTGGTCGCTCTAGTAGGCTTGGAAGCTGAAGCTCATGAGCGTAATTATGCAACTCACAAATTGGAGTTATTAGTTGTTGTGTTTTCATTTAAGATGTGGAGGCAGTACTTATTAGGTGAAAAGTTCAAGCTCTTTACGGATCAAAAGTCCTTGACGTATCTTTTCACGCAGAAGGATTTGAACATGATGCAGCAACATTAGTTATAATTTCTTATAGCATATGACTTGGATATTTTATATACACCTGGGATATCCAATGTGGTGGAAAATGCTCTAAGTAGAAATGCAGTTTTGGCTCTTTTAGAAGTTACTGCGACTCTTCTCAAAAGTATTACAACCAAGCAAAGAGAAGATAGTCATCTGGTATAGTTCATGCAAGAAGGTGAACAAGGGCGAAGTTCGAACTTTGAGATAGACAGCCGTGGGATATTACAGATGAACGGAAGGATATGCGTTTTGTATGTCGATGGTCTTAGGCAAGAAATTTTAGCAAAATGCCACAAATCCAAGCAAAATATCCACCTTGGAGTTACTAAGACATATTGTGATATGAAAAGGGTGTTTTGGTGGATAGGGATGAAGAGGGACATTTCAATTTATTTTAGCAGATGTGTAAACTGCCAGCAAATCAAAGGTATCACCAAAGGACAGCAGGGCTACTACAACCACTTTAGATTCCAAATTGGAAATGGGAGCAAGTATCGATGGACTTTATAGATAGTTTGCTTAGATCAAGGAAAGGTCACGAAGGCGTATGGGTTATTGTCGATCGACTAACCAAAAGCACGCATTTTATTCCGTTAAAGCCAATTAGGACTATAGCAAGTTTAGCGGATATTTTCATGAAAGAGATTGTCTGTTTGCATGGAGTTCCAAGTAGCATTGTAAGTGATTAGGATCCAATTTTTACTTGTCAGTTTTGGGAAGCATTATAAGAGGCTTTAGGAAAAAAGCTAAGTTTGAGAACTGCATATCATCCTCAAACTGATGGTAGACAGAGAGGATGAACGAGGTTTTGGAAGATCTTTTGAGATCTTGTATCTTGGATTTCGGAGGATTATGGAAGGATCATCCTCATTCAGTTGACTTCTCTTATAATAACAGTTACCGGGCAAGTATTGGAATGACGCCTTATAAAGCTCTTTATGGATGGTCGTGCAAATCACCATCATGTTGGGTTGGAACCGGGGATCGATTAGTGCTTGGTCCTGATATGATTCTTGAAGCTACTAAGAAGGTAGATGTGATTAGAAGGAAGATGAAGGAGCTCAAAATAGACAAAAGAGCCATGTTGATCAGACACGTACAGATTTGAGTTCCTCGGTTGGGAACTACATTTTTGTGAAGGTTTCTCCGATGAGAAGAGTTGTGCGATTAGGGAGAGCTGGAAAGTTAGCACCTCATTATGTTGGACCTATTCAGATTCTTGAGAGGATTGGTTCAATTGCATATCAAGTTCGGTTACCTGAGAGATTGTTGGGGTACATAATGTTTACAATGTATCTTATTTGAGAAAGTATGTGCATGACCTATCTCTGATTATTGAGCCAACTGTCCAGGAAGACTTGGAAGTGGAACCGAACTTGACCATAATAAGACATCCAGTTCGCATTGTTGATCAAGATGTAAAAAATTGCATAATAAAGTCGTGAGGTTGGTTAAAGTTCAGTGAGCGAAGATCCTAAAGACTACACTTGGGAAATTGAGGATAGTATGAGTGGAGTTTATCCTAAGTTGCTATAAGTCGACTAGTTTGCTTAGTGTGCCGATAGTATACTCACCACTTGTGGTGTAGTCACTTATCATGTATCTCTTTGTATGTGTTTCATCATATATGATATATATATATATATATTATTTTTCAATATCTTCTTCGTGTGTTAATTTCAGGACGAAATTCTTTTGGGGTGGGGGGAGAATGTAACGACCCATAATTTAGTCACTTTGAATGTGAATATTTAATCTATTTTTAAATAATTAAATGATGGATTTTATAACTCAAATGGACCTCTTCTAAGTAATAACTAATGATAGCAAAATTGTTTTAAAATTTGGTTTACAAAAATAATTAGTGTGGAGAAAAATCGAAAATGTGACCGAAAATCGTTTTTTTAAATTTCGACTTTTCATCGATAAAAAATTATCAGAATGTATTGTGCACATTAGCGTGCATATGTACAGAAGTATACAAATAGAAATACCTTTTCTAATTGATTATTTTAGATTAAAAAAAGTTATAAATATACTTAAGTTAATAAAGTAAATGTGGACTTTTCTTTTATAATTAAAACAGAAATAAAGCATAAAATATAATACAAAAGTACACTAAAAAAGAAGATGAGATGGATGTGTGACAAGGAGGGGGGCGTGCCTTAATAAGGTGGAGAGGGTGTGTTGTCAAACTATGGATGGAGGGTATTAGCTTAAATTAGGTAGGGGTAGTTTAGTAAATTACCAATTCTCATTTTCTATAAAAAGAACACACACTCTTTCCATTTTTCACTTTGTTTCATTTTCCATTTCTTACTTTCTTTCCACTCCCTTCACTTCTCTTCTTCCATGGCTTTCTAAAAAGAAATAGTTCCAAAAGTTGTTGCTTTTCTCTTTAAATCCTTAAACAAGTTGCTAAAACCATTTCTATTCCTCTCTACATCACTCATTTACCCAAATCAAATCCAAAAACCCATTTTTAAGTCATGGACGAGTCCACCCTAGCCAAGGCCGAGCTTATTTGGCTTCCCCCAGGTCTTGAAAAGCAATTTTTGAAGAAGGAAGCTAGGTCCGTGCATTATTTGCAAGGTCGCGGTAGCCTTGGCTGAAGTTCGTGTTTGTTTAAGTGAGTAAAGCTCACTTAAACCAAGTTTGAAAATTCATTATTTTGTTGTAATAATATAGGATGGTTTCTTATGTGTATAATTATATGTAATTATTATTGTTTGGTTTGGTTTCCGCTTAAAAGAGGATGACACATAGAATTTTAATATGGTACTTGAATTGAAGTCGAAGTGGTCGTAGCGAATAGGTCATAACGATCCACTTCGAAGTGAATATGAAATGATTTATAGGAGAATTTGTGTAGAGGGACTCAAAAGAGTTCCTCACCTTTGTGATTTTTATATATGTTCTTGTGTATGTAAATGTTGTGAACGTTGCTTAGTATAGTTAACATACTTTAGTTGGTTTTTATTCGACATCGAGATCCCATGCTTTCTTTAAACTAGTTTGCTACTACATTTCCATTAAAGTTTTTAAAACGTTTTATTTTTCAAACTCGATTCTTGTTTTCGAAACTCTTTACAAAAAGGTTAGGAAGTGGTTTGGAATTTATTTAAAAGGTGTTTAAATTTATAAAAGAAAATTTTATTTTTCAAGCTTTAGTTTTAAACAAAGGATTATTGAAAAAGGTTAAATTTACTAGTTGAAACCAAAAACTAGAATTAAGTTCAAAGATGATTTTTCATTAATTTTTAAAGGTCTTTGTTTTTAAATCAAGGGATTTCTTTGTCAATGCCATTAAGTAACACAAAACCAATATAATAAAATAGAGCTAAAATGTTGACACGTTTTATGGAAAATAAGTCGCCTTATATTTAGCACTAAAAGCCAATGAGTAGACTGTCCTTTATCTGTGAGATCTAGAATCAGAGTATTTTAACTAAAACAAGGCGGTGCAACTAGTTCCCTAACTTACCTAACTTTGATTCTGGGTGAGGATGGGGAAGTCAAAATGTCGAAAATATTATAACTATAAAAGGGTTAATTTCAATAAATGGGTCATGATTAATTAAGTATATGAAAGATACTTCATCTTATACTTGACAATAAATTTTGAGGTATGAAAGCCCATTTTCTATCTGTCAAAGTTTAAGAATGTACGTCGAGGCAAGGGTAGTTCTCTAACTTGTCCGACTTCATTGTTGATCGAGGGATAGTACGAGGTTGAAATCGAAAAGTGGTGATAAGTATACAATGTTTGATTTTCCATATGCAAACCATATACTTACACCAGATGGTGGTTTGTCCACCATCAACAATCTGACCTATTTTGACTTAAGAACTATATAAAAGCTTCGCAATTTCATAGAGTTCGAGATTCCCCAGGGAGGACTTGTTTCTATGAAACATAGTTCACTTTTAAGAATGTATATTCAAGATCCCAGCATGGACTCTTATATTTATTCGCATACTTTTAAAAAGAACCGCAATTAAGTCAACCGAGAATTCGTTACTTTAGTTTGGAGACACATGTTTCAGATAAGTAGGGTTTATCCGAGCCACTTCAAACTAACAAACGATTCCTGATCTGAATTATCGTGAAGTATTCTATGGAGTTGTAATACCTATCCTTAAGGTGATTCCAAAATGGAAGGTATTAAAGGATGGTGTGTTTTGTTCGATCCTGGAACAACTTGTATGTATGAGTGATAACATTGCACTGGTTGCCTGGAGGGCAGTGTTGGCATTCCAAGATGGGTTTACTAAAAATGGCAATCATTACCTCAAGCCTCACACCCGGAAATGACTAAAATAAAGGAGATGCGGCATGGCTATGTGGTTCACTACCATTAGGGTATGATCATCCATGATCTAGATAGAGTTAACTTACTTTTAAAATCTCAATTATTGATTTTTATGACAACAACTATATAAAATATAGACACTAATGTTTTGCCAAGTTATGTAGTACATAGTGTAGAATATTACACAGGTGCTAAACCGAATAATGTATGGTATAAAGACTCAAGATGAATATTTGAAGACTCATGAGTTCAAAGACAAAGATATGAAGAGCTCAAAATTATAATTTAATATTTAGAGTCATTAGAATATATTATTAAAGTCCTTGATAGCAATTTTCTGATTGTTATCTCTAATTTTTTATCTTTGATATTTTAAACAAAAATCAATTATTTTAAATTCAAAATATATTTTAGAATAATTTATAAAAGTTTCTTAAGAGTTCAAAAATATTTAAAAACTATGTTCAAACTATTTTACAAAGTATAGGACTTTCAAAACAATTTAAAAGAAAAATATTTTCGAATTTCATTGGCATATGTCGACATACATATTTTCATATGTCGACATACGGTCCGTTATTTTGTTTTTTATAATTTGAATAGAGGTGTCTTTTGGACATAACCCTTCATTGATGGATACATCTATTTATTTACTATATAAAAGGGAGTGCAAACGGATTTTAATTAATTAATAACTTACTTTCTTCTCACTCCTTACTTTCTTGAAAAGTATACTTTACACTCTTCAAAATCATATAGAATCAATTCATACTCCATTGTATTGATTCACTACTACTTTCTTACTATTTTGGAAGCATCTCTCTCTCATCTTAAAGAAAAAAGTGCTATCAAAGTGGCTATAGGATCCATTGTATCCAAAGTGCAACTATTTGTCTTTGGACAATCATCATGTAACGACCCGACTTTCCAGACCCGGAAAATCGAACCATTTTAGTTAAGAAGAAGAGGTAGAAGAAGAAAAATAGAAAACAACATCAGAATCTAACCATCGCAGCGGAATAAAATATAATATATATCAATAGATCTTTACACAAATCAAAACTATATCTGTTTATACAATTCATCATCAGAATACATCATCAGAGTACATCAACATCCATAACATACAACTGAATACACAGCGGAAAAATAATAGCAAGTACGAGAGTACGTATCGTCATCCAGCTCGTCTCCTGAGCTCCACAGCATCATATCCTGAACCTGTTTATCTCGGTCTGACCCGAGCATCATATAAAACAACACCCGAGTCAGTCTGGAAAATCAGCGTGAGAAGATCACACTCAAATTGATTATTAAAGTTTCAAAATCCTTTGAAAACTAAAGCATCTCGTAAGACCACGCCACAAATAAACATGTCGGGTTTTTACCTTACGATAGCTAAAACACTTTATATCAAAATCCTCTGATATTATAATAGTGTCTACAAAAAGTAAAATAGAATCTAGCTGAAATGCATGCATCTCACATTTCAACAATAGTTGGGCACAATCAAAACCGTACAGGCACGTAGGGAGAATGGATTTCCAACGAATGACTAGGCACTGGGGTACCACCTGTCACAGTACGTGGCCTAGATCACAGTACCGAGGAGTACGCCCGCTCCCCTGCAACACAAGGCCGGAATCATCCCTTACTGGATAATTCCAAATAAAATCACCCCACGGTTGGGATCAGCAACCGCACCACTAAGCCGAAATAAAGGGACATCTAGACAGGGATGACTTTACTCTCAAGTGGGGGCTACCCACGAAGCCTTGCTGCATAACCCCTGATTTTCAGTCATTCCCGGTTGATGAGGTTCGAGGCTAAACGATACCTTTATAGATCATATCCCTTAGAATGCCCATCGTCTACCTGACGATGTCACGAAAGCATTCGTCCATACAAGTCTGTCCCGGGTCCGAACGGAACCGAAGGCACTATTCCTACTACATCCATTTTGGAAATATCCTCAGGATTAGTAGCGACTAGCCCTTGCACTTCACAGCTCCATCTTCGACTCCGAACACGTTACACGAAACGTACAAACCGAATCGAAGTGGTATTCGAGTCTCCAGACCTAGAATCCCGGTATACGGAAACTCGATCCCGGTCTCTTCGAAACGATCAGCGCATTTGGCCAATATTGATAGTCGGTTATTTAACTATCAATTAACATCCATAGCATCCATCAACAATAAATAATTTTCCCATATTATTTATTTGCCCAAATATCTTTCCTAGATAAATTCCTGAATTTTCAAAACTCATTTGAAAACAATTTCAAACAATTTCCGCTTACGGAATACATCCCCAAATATTTATTTCCTCTGAAACACCAAGTACAAAATATTTTAGATTTTAAAATAATTTAAAAACACTTTATTATAAATATACTTTATAACATCGAAGTTTAAAACTACTTTTAATACTTTACTAAAATATATACTTAAGGAATATTTAAAATGAAACCACTTTATAAATATAAACTAACTTTCTCTTTTTAAAACATAATACCAAAACACTTTTATATAATTACTACAATAATAGATTTTTGAAAATACTTACTTTAAAAAGTTAACATTTAAAAATAATCAATTTTCTAAAACATGCTTTTTAAAACATATTAAAACTTTTAACTTATATTTAAAACTACCTTGAAAAACGTACTTGGCTATCCAGAGAAATACACTTCTCATTCCCATCCTTTAAAAATAAATCAACATTTACTTTTAAACCAATTCATATCCCTTTATAAATTCCCACCTTGAGTTTATATTTTCTAATATCCACTGATATTTTATTTTACTTTATAATCCCAGTTTATAAACTCCAAATCTCACTCCTCTTTAAAATTCCAATTTTAAACAACCAAATCAATTTCCAATTGATTTTCCCATTTACTTTACTTACTTTGAAATAATTTTCCTTTGCTATTTCATTTATTCCAAAATACGTTAACTTTTAGATTTTATTTCTTATTACGAGTTAAACCCCTTTTTACCAATATCAATTACAAATTTCCAAAACTCCTTATTTATTCTTTAATTAATTTTAATCCTTAATTTCAAAAATAACTTCTTTTATTCTTCAAACAATATCACTTAAGTATAAAATTTATTATCCCTTGTAAATTCAAAATCCTCTTATTTCATATTTGTTAAAATTCCAAATCGCTTTATTTTTATTTCAATTCGTTATAAATTTTATCCCAATTCCTCGAATTATTTTACTTAAACTTTTATTCCTTTATTTCTTTTCAAAAATTCAATTCCATAGATTTTATAATTTATTATACTGGACAATCCAAATCAACCACATCATCCAATATAAAATCATCACATGATATCAAATATTCAGAACACAGAATATTAAATAATCTAATAATTTTGAGGAATCCAGTTGGATCCCTCCAACCTGTTTCCCTGCATCCACAGACGTTAGCACAATATAAAATACCAATTCCACTTCAAGGTGGAATATCGCGGTATATGGGATTTATGTAAAATCATCCGCTATTATGCGGCGCATAGGGTCTCATCCGCTATATAATGCGGGAATATCAACAACTCCAATATATACATATGCCAATATGTATATATTGCTATATACTACTATATATATATACTATCACATCAATTCAATTCAATCAAATCAACCAATTACTTAAATTTGACCATTTAAATTTAAATTCAACTGAGTGAGATTAACTCACCTTTGATTTATTGTTTGCAATCCACTCCAGACTGGCTTGTTACCATGATTTTAAACCTTGTATAATCATTATACCACTTATTAACATTTGAAATAACCGGACAAATAATTTCTACTTATCTATTTAATTGAAACAAATTAATTTTCAAACTAATTTTCCTTTTATAAAATATTTGAACAAATTGAATACATCATTTACCATCACAAATCAAATTAACTAACCACTTCCCTGTTAACTGTATATATACATACGTTTAAATTCAATATTTTCTTCCAAACTTTATCGATATAGCTAAATTTTCTATTTTTCTTATATAAAATAAGATAACTGTCTGTATATTTTTTTCTGTATAAATAAAAATTAAAATAGGCTAAATACCTCACGCCGCGACCACGACTACCAGAACTGTCGAAGTATCCTCCTCCCACGCTACCCTCAAGTCGCCAACAACTGCTAAGCAACGGCCAGAGACCCAAAAAAAACGAACACCTAGCTGCCTTAACGCGAAACCCCACCATCGCGACTTCACTTCGTCCACCGCCCTGCCCCGAGCTCACGAATCCCACGCGAATCCTACCCTCGAACAACTGCGTCGACTTCCTCCCATCTGGGTCGCGCGATAATGATTTGCGGAGGCCACTGAAGAACGAGCTCGACTCGATTTGATTCATAAACCCAGTCAAACCAAGAAGCCAGATCGAGCTACAACCCCAAATCGAGAATCCTTCGCCTGCTCACGCCGCCTCGATGCTTGCGACCCCCTCCCTTCATGCGAGTCGACCTCTTGCCGCCACTCTCCTCGCGCGAGCACGTACTGCCATCGCGCTCGAGCTTTGAGCTCGAGAAATTTTTTTTTTTTATAAACGAAAGATAAAAATCTCGGCCAATTCTCCTTTGTTTTGATTTATGGTTTCATGCCTGGAAATGAAGATATGGAGGACAGGAAATTTTAAAAACGAGAAGCGTGCGATTGAAGACAAGGGTTGCGTGTTTTAGACGAGAAAAGGGGACAAGGTCGATATTTAGTGGCTTATTTCAGAGAAAGTCGGCTGATAGAAAAGGATTTGACAAGTGAAATGATAAATGATATTTAAATTAAAACGATTAACTATTGTCTAAGCGTTAATATTTCGTACGATCGCACGATAACTCCGTAAGCTACGAAATTTGAAATCCGGTAACAAATAAAATATTACGGATCCAATGGAACTGGTTTCGTCGAATTCCGAGACTGTGCCCCGAAAGGCTATTTTTAAATTCAATTTTAAAAGTTCTATTATTCACGATATTATTAATACAAATTTTACAAGTCTTCAAATAAATTTTTAACAGCTTAAAAATCCAGATTCAACAATTTACCCAACCTTTAATTGTTTAATTTAATAATCTATCATCCAATAAATACTGTATATTTGAAAATAAAGTTAAAATTTAACCTTCGAATATTTAAAATAAATTAAATATTCTCATTTCAAATATACAAAAATTCCGGGTCATCACATTCCTCCCCCCTTAAAAGAATTTCGTCCCCGAAATTACCAGTTAAGAGAAATGATTCGATACCCGTTTTATTTCCCCAATCCAAATAGTTTTTAACAATTAACTCCACAAATCTTTTTATCACATACACACTATCTTTTCCCACTTTTCAAACTTAGCTATAAGTTTCTCAAACAATATCACTTACTTATCAATTCAAATTTAAATTTGAATTCAAATTTTAAATTATCAAAATTTTCTCAAAATTTTTCTAACTTCCTAAATTTCCGAAAAATTTCGCCAGCGTCTCCTTTGCGCGGCTAGCTCGGTACTACTACAAAATGGCTCTACGGCCTCCCAATCTCAAAAAGAAAACGAAAAGCCAAGTGGCTGCATCAAAAACCCAATCAAATTTCATACAGAAATTCAAATATATACCTTTTTGTCGGGCCATTAACTCTTATCTTCTAAAATCAAAATCCAAATTTATCCATTGCTTTTATACACCTGTATATCTTACTAAGCAATAACATCCAATTGCAGCTTCAAAACTATTTTATTCATTTCTTTACAAATTTCAATATTTGCTTTACTTAAGTCCGTACGGTGCACATATATCATTCGTACGCAATATCAAATTCGATCGCTCACTCGATCACACAATTTCACTTCCGAACTAGTATTGTCCACCCGACTTCCTAGTGCGGACTCAGATCTGGTTTCTTGATCAAAAACCGTCATTCTCCTTGCATAGTCATAAGCTATGATAGAGAATATCCAAAATCAATCAACAATCCATATTCAGGCTCGCCGTTGAAAATCGAGTGAAAAATTCCAACTCGGATCGATATATCTATCTCGAAATTCTGTGCTCGAATCCGGATCAAATAGCTATGCGAATAAAATAATATACGTACACCTTACGTAATTAGCCCAATTGATTACCAATTATATCAATTTCCTTTTTTTATTCACATTCAGTTTGATTACATTCACTTATCCACAATTTTCTCATTTCACAACTTCAAATTTTAATTGTCATTCAATTATTCATCTAGAATAACTTTCCTCAATACCAAATTACTTAAGAATCTCACCATATTCCTTAAGTTCAATATAAATATTTTACATACTGCTTATATTTATTTTCACTTCATTATTGAAGTTCATATCCATTTCTATTTACTTTTGTCTTTACAATTCCATTTGATTTCAATTTGGCTTCCACTCGAATATTTAATTAGTTGCACTTACTAATTAATTTAAATTTCGATTAACAGTTTATTCGCAAACTTCACTTATTTAGTTCCTTCGATTTCACTTCACCTTACATTCACATTTGAATTAGATTTCAATATCCAGTTTCAATTTCATTTGCTTAACAAATTTAAATCATTTATCGTTAATGAAAATTTTCAAAAATTCCAAAAATTTTCTAACTCCCAAAATTTACGGAAAATTTTGGTAGAGTCTCCCTTGTACGGAGGAACTTCTGCGATATCGCAGGATGCACAAATATATATATACATCGGCCTCAGGCCGGAAATCACAATATATATCAATATAAACAGTTTATATCTCCTATTTTGAATTTTTGCGTAAGCGTACCTTATTTTTAGCAATTTAAAGCAAGCGGCTATTTATTTAAGCAATTAACGCAGCCAAAATCAGCCAAGCGGCTTCCCTGAACCTGTACTAACTCAATTTAAACAGTTAAATGACAATATACAAAATTTATAGCATTTCAATTCATTTCAATAGCTAAATCATGGGTTTTACAAGTCATACTTTCCAAATAACACTTAAAAGTAATTTATAAAGTTTCAACCACCAATTTTATTGTTTTCACTCGCTTCCAACCAATTTTAATGTCATTTCGTTCAATTCCATTGGTTCACAATTCAATTCCTTATATCCAATTCATTTGAATCCAAACGAACTTATATTTATTACAATTGATTCAAAAACCAATTACATTTACTTCCATTAGTTCATAGAATTTTATTCGATTTCATTTTTAATTGATTCATTCAATTTATTTTACATTCCATAATATTTACATCGAATATTCATTTCATAATTCATTTACAAGCAAAATACTTGTCACATCAAATTTATATCTGACTTGCATTTAACCAATTCAGGTTCATCTCCATATTTCATTTACCAATTTATTATCTATTTATATTTCAATACATGGTTTTTAATTCCAAATATCTCGTTTATTTTCCAATTTATCCAAAATATTTATTTTGGGGTTTCCATCCCACTTTCAGTTTTATATGTCACAACTTATGATTTTACACATTTCCATGGATTTTTAATTCTTTCACAAGTTATTCTAATTTATTTATTCCAATCCAATTCCTTATCCAATTTATTCAGGTAAGAATCCAATTCCATTTAATAACTCCACTGGATTTTTATTTTCTTCCAATTCAACTTAACTCAGATTTATTTAATTCAATTCGATTCAATTTTATTCAAATACAACTGGATATTACTCTCAACCTAATTCAGTCAAATTTTTATTTCCCAATCCAAGTTAAGTTCATTTTTAACTTTTCACTTTACAGGTTAATGCTAACATTCAAAGCTTATATTCCCTTCCTGATTTGAAAATCATTTCAAGTTATAAGCTTACAACTTATTTCATCAGGATTTCCCTTTTTAAACACCCGGCTTTTAATTTCAAATCATTTTGGAATCTTCAACATCACCAAATCACACTTCTCAGAAATTTAAACCAATCTTGGTTTTTATTTTCAACAAATTTCCTTTGAAAATTTCAAAAACAAAGCAAATTTTTCTGAGTAAATCAATTTGGCAGCAATCCGTCACTCAGAAGTTCGAAAATAAATTCTGAAGATGCGGCCGTCATCCTCCGAATTATTTTCCAGCAACTGAAGTGAATTTATTGCTATATCCCTTACAAAAATTTATTTGAAACAATTTCCTTTCCGAAATTCTTTTCAAAATAATAATGCTATTATTTATCTTCAAAACACGTTGAAAACACTTCCAAAATCTCCGGGTTTTAAATTTTAAAATTTGATTAAATCAAATTTTAACTATAATTCATTTGTAATTTTGTACAATTTATACTTATACAAATTTCCATTGATTATGCAAATCTTCTAATTTTATAATCTTATCATATATTTTTCTTCAATTTTATTTATTTGTTAGAATATTTTCATCCAAACATCCAAATACTATAATACTTCACAAAAATTTATATCCTTTATATACAAAAATAATTTGGGTAAAATTATTTCATCTACCCATTTTAAAACAATATTGTGTCGAATTGTTCTATTCGAGTGTTTAGAAACCCCTTCGATCCAGTTTCGAGGCTGTGCCGACGAAGGTTCATATACCACTCAATAAATCAATCAACACAATATAAAACCATTTTATATTCACTAACAAATACGCACTCATATATATTATTACACTCAAAATTCCCACCAGAGCCAAGGTTATCGCCAACCTAAGCTCTGATACCAAATGTAACGACCCGACTTTCCAGACCCGGAAAATCGAACCATTTTAGTTAAGAAGAAGAGGTAGAAGAAGAAAAATAGAAAAAAACATCAGAATCTAACCATCGCAGCGGAATAAAATATAATATATATCAATAGATCTTTACACAAATCAAAACTATATCTGTTTATACAATTCATCATCAGAATACATCATCAGAGTACATCAACATCCATAACATACAACTGAATACACAGCGGAAAAATAATAGCAAGTACGAGAGTACGTATCGTCATCCAGCTCGTCTCCTGAGCTCCACAGCATCATATCCTGAACCTGTTTATCTCGATCTGACCCGAGCATCATATAAAACAACACCCGAGTCAGTCTGGAAAACCAACGTGAGAAGATCACACTCAAATTGATTATTAAAGTTTCAAAATCCTTTGAAAACTAAAGCATCTCGTAAGACCACGCCACAAATAAACATGTCGGGTTTTTACCTTACGATAGCTAAAACACTTTATATCAAAATCCTCTGATATTATAATAGTGTCTACAAAAAGTAAAATAGAATCTAGCTGAAATGCTTGCATCTCACATTTCAACAATAGTTGGGCACAATCAAAACCGTACAGGCACGTAGGGAGAATGGATTTCCAACGAATGACTAGGCACTGGGGTACCACCTGTCACAGTACGTGGCCTAGATCACAGTACCGAGGAGTACGCCCTCTCCCCTGCAACACAAGGCCGGAATCATCCCTTACTGGATAATTCCAAATAAAATCACCCCACGGTTGGGATCAGCAACCGCACCACTAAGCCGAAATAAAGGGACATCTAGACAGGGATGACTTTACTCTCAAGTGGGGGCTACCCACGAAGCCTTGCTGCATAACCCCTGATTTTCAGTCATTCCCGGTTGATGAGGTTCGAGGCTAAACGATACCTTTATAGATCATATCCCTTAGAATGCCCATCGTCCACCTGACGATGTCACGAAAGCATTCGTCCATACAAGTCCGTCCCGGGTCCGAACGGAACCGAAGGCACTATTCCTACTACATCCATTTTGGAAATATCCTCAGGATTAGTAGCGACTAGCCCTTGCACTTCACAGCTCCATCTTCGACTCCGAACACGTTACACGAAACGTACAAACCGAATCGAAGTGGTATTCGAGTCTCCAGACCTAGAATCCCGGTATACGGAAACTCGATCCCGGTCTCTTCGAAACGATCAGCGCATTTGGCCAATATTGATAGTCGGTTATTTAACTATCAATTAACATCCATAGCATCCATCAACAATAAATAATTTTCCCATATTATTTATTTGCCCAAATATCTTTCCTAGATAAATTCCTGAATTTTCAAAACTCATTTGAAAACAATTTCAAACAATTTCCGCTTACGGAATACATCCCCAAATATTTATTTCCTCTGAAACACCAAGTACAAAATATTTTAGATTTTAAAATAATTTAAAAACACTTTATTATAAATATACTTTATAACATCGAAGTTTAAAACTACTTTTAATACTTTACTAAAATATATACTTAAGGAATATTTAAAATGAAACCACTTTATAAATATAAACTAACTTTCTCTTTTTAAAACATAATACCAAAACACTTTTATATAATTACTACAATAATAGATTTTTGAAAATACTTACTTTAAAAAGTTAACATTTAAAAATAATCAATTTTCTAAAACATGCTTTTTAAAACATATTAAAACTTTTAACTTATATTTAAAACTACCTTGAAAAACGTACTTGGCTATCCAGAGAAATACACTTCTCATTCCCATCCTTTAAAAATAAATCAACATTTATTTTTAAACCAATTCATATCCCTTTATAAATTCCCACCTTGAGTTTATATTTTCTAATATCCACTGATATTTTATTTTACTTTATAATCCCAGTTTATAAACTCCAAATCTCACTTCTCTTTAAAATTCCAATTTTAAACAACCAAATCAATTTCCAATTGATTTTCCCATTTACTTTACTTACTTTGAAATAATTTTCCTTTGCTATTTCATTTATTCCAAAATACGTTAACTTTTAGATTTTATTTCTTATTACGAGTTAAACCCCTTTTTACCAATATCAATTACAAATTTCCAAAACTCCTTATTTATTCTTTAATTAATTTTAATCCTTAATTTCAAAAATAACTTCTTTTATTCTTCAAACAATATCACTTAAGTATAAAATTTATTATCCCTTGTAAATTCAAAATCCTCTTATTTCATATTTGTTAAAATTCCAAATCGCTTTATTTTTATTTCAATTCGTTATAAATTTTATCCCAATTCCTCGAATTATTTTACTTAAACTTTTATTCCTTTATTTCTTTTCAAAAATTCAATTCCATAGATTTTATAATTTATTATACTGGACAATCCAAATCAACCACATCATCCAATATAAAATCATCACATGATATCAAATATTCAGAACACAGAATATTAAATAATCTAATAATTTTGAGGAATCCAGTTGGATCCCTCCAACCTGTTTCCCTGCAGCCACAGACGTTAGCACAATATAAAATACCAATTCCACTTCAAGGTGGAATATCGCGGTATATGGGATTTATGTAAAATCATCCGCTATTATGCGGCGCATAGGGTCTCATCCGCTATATAATGCGGGAATATCAACAACTCCAATATATACATATGCCAATATGTATATATTGCTATATACTACTATATATATATACTATCACATCAATTCAATTCAATCAAATCAACCAATTACTTAAATTTGACCATTTAAATTTAAATTCAACTGAGTGAGATTAACTCACCTTTGATTTATTGTTTGCAATCCACTCCAGACTGGCTTGTTACCATGATTTTAAACCTTGTATAATCATTATACCACTTATTAACATTTGAAATAACCGGACAAATAATTTCTACTTATCTATTTAATTGAAACAAATTAATTTTCAAACTAATTTTCCTTTTATAAAATATTTGAACAAATTGAATACATCATTTACCATCACAAATCAAATTAACTAACCACTTCCCTGTTAACTGTATATATACATACGTTTAAATTCAATATTTTCTTCCAAACTTTATCGATATAGCTAAATTTTCTATTTTTCTTATATAAAATAAGATAACTGTCTGTATATTTTTTTCTATATAAATAAAAATTAAAATAGGCTAAATACCTCACGCCGCGACCACGACTACCAGAACTGTCGAAGTATCCTCCTCCCACGCTACCCTCAAGTCGCCAACAACTGCTAAGCAACGGCCAGAGACCCAAAAAAAACGAACGCCTAGCTGCCTTAACGCGAAACCCCACCATCGCGACTTCACTTCGTCCACCGCCCTGCCCCGAGCTCACGAATCCCACGCGAATCCTACCCTCGAACAACTGCGTCGACTTCCTCCCATCTGGGTCGCGCGATAATGATTTGCGGAGGCCACTGAAGAACGAGCTCGACTCGATTTGATTCATAAACCCAGTCAAACCAAGAAGCCAGATCGAGCTACAACCCCAAATCGAGAATCCTTCGCCTGCTCACGCCGCCTCGATGCTTGCGACCCCCTCCCTTCATGCGAGTCGACCTCTTGCCGCCACTCTCCTCGCGCGAGCACGTACTGCCATCGCGCTCGAGCTTTGAGCTCGAGAAATTTTTTTTTTATAAACGAAAGATAAAAATCTCGGCCAATTCTCCTTTGTTTTGATTTATGGTTTCATGCCTGGAAATGAAGATATGGAGGACAGGAAATTTTAAAAACGAGAAGCGTGCGATTGAAGACAAGGGTTGCGTGTTTTAGACGAGAAAAGGGGACAAGGTCGATATTTAGTGGCTTATTTCAGAGAAAGTCGGCTGATAGAAAAGGATTTGACAGGTGAAATGATAAATGATATTTAAATTAAAACGATTAACTATTGTCTAAGCGTTAATATTTCGTACGATCACACGATAACTCCGTAAGCTACGAAATTTGAAATCCGGTAACAATAAAATATTACGGATCCAATGGAACTGGTTTCGTCGAATTCCGAGACTGTGCCCCGAAAGGCTATTTTTAAATTCAATTTTAAAAGTTCTATTATTCACGGTATTATTAATACAAATTTTACAAGTCTTCAAATAAATTTTTAACAGCTTAAAAATCCAGATTCAACAATTTACCCAACCTTTAATTGTTTAATTTAATAATCTATCATCCAATAAATACTGTATATTTGAAAATAAAGTTAAAATTTAACCTTCGAATATTTAAAATAAATTAAATATTCTCATTTCAAATATACAAAAATTCCGGGTCATCACACATCAACTCTACTCTTGTTGGTGTGGTTGTGCTTGTAGCCCGTTCAAATCAAGTGGTTGGGCTTAGTAGCCCAGTAAATATAGTGGGTTATCTTATTTCCCAGTCAAATCAAGAGAGTTTGCCCCGTACTCATGATACAGAGCATGTATATCGTAGCCCTGAAATCGAGGTTGTATTCTGGTTTGTCTTCTACCTAGTTTAAAGTAGGTGATTGAAAAGAAATCTGTATAAGCAAATGTAAGGAACTGGATGTAGGATTGGTTAATCCGAACCAGTATAAAATTCCTGGTGTCTTCTTTCTTACTTTACTTTATTGCTTTTATATTTATCTGTGATTACATCTCTTACTGACTGTGTTGTTAATCTATGATTTGATATTAATCTTGAAAGAATTTTAAAAAGATTTACATAAGTTAGAAAACACTATTCACCCCTCTCTAGTGTTAAATTAGCCTTAAAATCCATTGTTCCGCAACCCAAATTTGGTATCGGAGTATTAGGTTTTCAAAAACTCGTAATCTTGTTTTTGAAAAGTTCAAATGGCTAGTAACGTTGTTAGTTCACTTTTTTAATAATTTTGTAGAAGGACAATCAACTGCTAGACCCCCACTATTTAATTGTAGTAATTACACTTATTGATCATGTAGAATGAAGATTTATTTACAGTCTAGTGGTTTATATATTTAGAATATTACACAAAATGAGTACATTGAACCACACACTGAATACTCAACTTGGACACCAGACCAAAAGACACAAGCACTTAATACTTCTAAGGCTATGAATATTTTATTTTACTCATTAGATATAAATGATTGAGAATGACTCTATTTCTGACATGTATTGTAGGTTTCAAAATATAGTACATTCTTTAGTATCATTAGGTAAAAACTTTTATGAAAAGGACCAAGTTAGGAAAGTCTTTAATGCACTCTCTTCAAAATAGGATCAAAAGACATTAGAAATAGAAGAAGCTAATGACATTAATCAATTAAAAATTAAGAGTTAATAGGTAATTTGATGTCCTATGAAGCACAATTGCAGGGTAGAAGAAAAGGCAAGGCAACATAAAAGAAATCGGTTACTTTCAACGCAATAACTGACGATTGAATTTAGACGATGACAATGATGAGGAGATTGCCTTCATGACTAGGAATTTTAGAAAGTTCTTGAAGTATAGAAAGAGGAAAAACTTTTGTAGACTTGAAAACGAAACTCCTGGAAATGGAATTGGAATTAGATGTTTCAACTGTGATGAACCTGGTCATTTGCAAAGAGACTATCTGCATCAAAAAGAAATCAAAGATCTCGTCAATAACTGATACATCTAGAAATAGAAAGAGGGCTTACATAGCAACATTAGATGATTTAGATACTACTTCAAGTGACAATGATCGAGACACTAAGGATGCAAATATGTGTTTCACAGCAATAGTAGATTAATTAGAACAGATCAAAGGAAAGCGGCAAAAAGCGGTATTTTTTTAAAATTTTATTTCTTTTTGGATTATTAAATTTAGGAATAAAATATAGATTAATAATAATATTGGATGCATATAAATATATAGATATATATATATAGGAATCTTTTGCCTTCATTTTATTATTAGATTTTTTGGCTCATATGTCGACATACGCAAATTCATATGTCAACATACCAGCCTGAATTTTGAAATTCTTTTCAAATTCAAATTTTGGATTTCTCTCTCTTTTGCATTTATTCCAAAGACCTAAAATGGCACCTTTTAACTTGAAACATGTCAGTCCATACTCTATTAATTAATATAATTCTATCCATTCATTTACTCACTTTATTTCAAAAAAAAATCAAAATATCTCTTCATTTTCTTATCTCCTAATCTCTCAAAAATGGCCTCCTTAAGCCAAGCATCAAAGACCATTAGACTCTAAAAAAGAATCGAAGGCTTTCTTTTCAATAACAAACAAGTCATCGACATTTATATTGAATATGCTACTTTCAGAAAAGTATTTCCTAGAGGATTTACAAAACTTGATGACAAAATAGCCTTTAGTAGCTGTTATCCCACCTTTTGGTCGAGGCTGGAATATCAACAAACTAGTTGGAAAGTGATGGATATCCGGATTGGAAATCAACTGGAAACAAGGCTTTGATCGATGTCGTCAAAGTTTGACCGAGCTCCAATCAAGGCGGGATCGATTGGGAATGATGGTCAAGGCTAGGAGAGACTACGTTTTGAATTCCAGGTCAAAAGGAGTTCATTTTCTCAAGATAATTGATCGATTCGAACAGGGCGTTCGTATCGATCGGCATGGATACGAACAGCACGTTCGTATCGACCAGGTAGGAAGGCCAGATAGGCTTCGAATCGATGACAGTGGACCCGGATTGGACAGGTAAGCGCGACATGGTTTGTTCGACTCGATGCAGTTCGAATCGATCAGGATGGAACACAGCAGCATACTTCAAATCGATACTAGTCGTATCGATCAACATTGGACACTTCGAATCGATATTGTTCGTATCGATCAGCGTGAACGCTTCAAGTCGATACGAACAGAGGCATAATCGATGGATACGAATAGAAGAGCGGCCGAAGGATGCGAAGAAGGCTGGGAACGTTAACTAATGGATGCGAGATTATGGATTCAAAGCCGAAAAGCACGAAGCTTGGATTTGAACTAGAAATGTGCGTGGATACGAAGGAGTCATGTTCGTATCGATCGCATTCGTATCGATCGATACGAAGGAAGCAATCGACTCAGCGAAGAAGGTGACTCGATCCGGAGAATGCTCGCCATGTCACCACTTGATCACACGCAGCTATCGAGTCGAACGGGATCGAGTCGAAATGATGGAGTCGAACGAAACAGCCAATCGAAGGTCCTAATTCGTATTGATCATATCTCCTAATCTACAAGTCCAAATGCTATTTTCACAGAAGCTTACGTACATGCTGAAGAATGTCCACGCCAAATTTCGACTCCATTGGATGAAATCTTGATCGATATGAAATCCGTTCGTATCAATCACGGATCGGGCCGAAACTTCACGGGCTTTGGCGCGCGGGCCTAGTCACGTGCCAGGGGAGTCTCCCGAGATCTGTGCGAAATATCAGCCTCTTACACCTATAAATAGACCCCCAAAGCCAAAAAAAGGGGGGCTTCTTCTTCTTTGAATTCTCCAATGCCCAGACCCTGCCAGATCCAGTTCTATACTCCATTGCTGCTACTAATGAATTTCAATGTTGTAAATTATTATTATCTACTGTAATCCACTGCAATCAGTGAAGAACATCAATAAAAGATTAACTTTTGCAGTGGACGTAGGCCGAAGATAGTCGAACCACTATAAATCTTGTGTCTCTGTCTATTTCTTTCCATTTTAAGTTCATTATTCTTCACTTTTTATCCTCTACATTACTTAGATCTATGATTTGTGATTATATATTGCTGATTTGTGTTCATACACTGGTGCTTTCACGATATTCGGGGTTTGTGACCAATTTTGGCGCAAACACTTTGGTGCTTTCACCGAGAAGGACTAGCACCTGCTATACTAGATCTGAAGTTCAGATTTGAAGGCTTAAGGATTCAGATTAAGTGCTATGACAAGGCAATCAACAAGAAGACAGAGAGGAGAAAGAAGCCAGCAAGAGGGAAGACAAGAGGCCTCTTCTGGAGCTGGAGCAGGTCAAGCGTCGATCTACATCACCAGGGATGAGATGGAGGCTATGGCGGATTCAATTCATGAAAGATTGTTGAAGAGTCAACAAGAAATGATGCAGAACCTCCTCGGATAGTTTGGGCAAACAGGAATAGCTGGAACTTTAGGAGTTCAGTTCTGTGGAGCTGGAGCGGAAGGGCAAAACATGCAATCTACTGGAGCAGCTCAACAAGGCACAACCCCTGATCAACACACAACTGCTAACCTGGACGGATCCAGACATGGGGGCACACCACCCGGCAACAATGGACCAATCCATGGAGGAATTCCAGGTGGCACCACACAACAATATCCTGAAAGGAATGTAAGAGCGCAGGATGAGGAGTATGTACCAGAATTCCCTCGGAGACTCGAGGGGCAACCCTTGACGGACAACGCTGGATTAGCCGAGATTATCAGACGAACTATGCACGGAGGTTTGACAAATAGAGATCTGGAAGGAGTAAATAGGAGTCCGTTTAGTCGAGACATCAGAATTGCTTGGAATCCACCAGAGTTCAAGTTACCTACTCTGGACATGTACAATGGCAAGGCTGATCCGACTGAACACTTGATGAGATACACAAGACATATGGAAGTGTTGGGGGCATCGAAGGAAGTGATGGCCCGATGTTTCCCTCTGTACTTGACAGATATAGCTGCTATGTAGTTTAGACAGCTGGAAGAAGGATCTATTGGGACATGGACATAATTGGTGGACAGGTTTCTGAAGCAGTTTCGGGTTCATATTAGAAGACCAAAGAATGTGATGATGCTAACATCAGTGAAGCAAAGGACAGATGAATCGCTCAGAGCTTTCCTGACTCGGTTCAATGCAGCGGTTGCTTCGGTGGATCGGCCGGATCCAGCGATGGTTTTAATGGCGGCAGTATCAGGTGTTAGAGAGGATTCAGATTTCAAAGTATCTCTAATACGGACCCACCAATGGATCTCGGGGAATTCTTTCACGAAGCTGAGAGATTCCTTCGGCAGGAAGATGCATGTTCGGATATGAAGTTAAAGGAGGTGAACGCAGCTGAGGATGGTGGGCCATCCAGCGGAGGCTCGGATAAAGATAAAGCGAAAAGGAAGCTGGATGACGAGTCAGGAAAAGCTAGGAAGCGGTGGAGGGAACCAAAGTTTTCCACTTACACAGGATTACACGAGACGTTGGAACAGATATTCATGGAGACTCGGAATCGCCTTCCCTATTGGAGGCCGGCTAGGAGAGAACCCTCGGAACGTGAAAGGGCGTCAGGAAGGCACTGTCTTTTTCATGATTTAGACGGACATGATACCAACAGTTGCAGGCATCTGAAGGACATTATTGAGGAGCATGTAAGGAATGGGCAATTACAACAATATGTCGGGACTCGGAATGCGGCGGTGGAGCAAGAGCAACCACCGTCTACCTCAAACCACAATGGTGCGAGACCTAGGAATGATGGTTGAAGGTTATCAATTGACCAGGATGATATAAAATAAGTAGAAAACTATTGGCAAACGGCCAAGTCATTTACTCATGTACGGGGACGGAGATGGCCCCTAGGCATGCTCTGAATGATGATGAACCGCGATGCTATGGTTTTTGAAATCTGCTTTCTCTTTTGGTTTGGACATTTTCTTTTTCTGGTTCAGTTTTGGAGTTTGGTTTAAACTCCTGGTTTTGTTTGTTTTCTGGTTTGGACTTTCGTTTGGATGATTGCTTTCTGTTTTGGATATTGATTTGGATTTCTGATATGGATTTTTGGTTTTCCGATTTAATTTGGATTTTGGATTGGGTTTTCATCTGGTTTTTGGAAAATGGTCGTCGGGTATGGATTATGCCTGGCAAGGGGTAAGTCACTTCGTCCAAACGTGGCGAATTGGCTTATTCAGGTCGTCGAGTATGGACTATGCTCGGTAAGGGTCCTGAGCGACCAGGATTCGGCCTAGGACTTGGGCCCTATATTATCGGTTACTATTTCAGGTCGTCGAATATGGACTATGCTCGACAAGGGTCCAGGGCGACCAGGATTCGACTTAGGACTTAAGCCATGGCAATTATTTAACGCCCAAGGACACTGGGCCACGGTCGTCAAGTGTGGATTGCGCTTGGCAAGAACCTGGAGAGGTTACGGATTTGGATATCGACCCGGAGAGGTTCTGGATTCGGTTACTGGTCATTAGATGAGGATAGATTAGAACTTGGTTGACGAGTTCGGATGGATATGGAATTGGCTGAAGCCGTGGGTACTGGATTTGGAACTAGACATCGACTCGGAGTAGTCAAAAACGATGCACTTGGATGATATGGCTATGGACTTTAGATATCAGATGTTGGACTGTTCAAAACACACCTTCTTACCACAAGGCATGTTTTGGGGGGCAAATGTTATCCCACCTTTTGGTCAAGGCTAGAATATCAACAAATTAGCTGGAAAGTGATGGATATCTGGATTGGAAATCGATTGGAAATAAGGCTTTGATCGATGTCGTCAAAGTTTGACCGAGCTCCAATCAAGGCGAGATCGATTGGGAATGATGTTCAAGGCTAGGAGAGACTACGTTTTGAATTCCAGGTCAAAAGGAGTTCATTTGCTCAAGATAATTGATTGATTCGAACATGGCGTTCGTATCGATCGGCATGGATACGAACAGCACATTCGTATCGATCAGGTAGGAAGGCCAGATAGGCTTCGACTCGATGACAGTGGACCCGGATTGGACAGGTAAGCGCGACATGGTTTGTTCGACTCGATGCAGTTCGAATCGATCAGGATGGAACACAGCAGCATACTTCGAATCGATACTAGTCATATCGATCAACACTGGACACTTCGAATCGATACTGTTCGTATCGATCAGCATGAACGCTTCAAGTCGATACGAACAGAGGCATAATCGATGGATATGAATAGAAGAGCGGCCGAAGGATGCGAAGAAGGCTGGGAACGTTAACTAATGGATGCGAGATTATGGATTCAAAGCCGAAAAGCACGAAGCTTGGATTCGAACTAGAAATGTGCGTGGATACGAAGGAGTCATGTTCGTATCGATCGCATTCGTATCGATCGATACGAAGGAAGCAATTGACTCAGCGAAGAAGGTGACTCGATCCGGAGAATGCTCGCCATGTCACCACTTGATCACATGCAGCTATCGAGTTGAACGGGATCGAGTCAAAATGATGGAGTCGAACGAAATAGCCAACCGAAGGTCCTAATTCGTATCGATCATATCTCCTAATCTACAAGTCCAAATGCTATGAAATTTTCACAGAAGCTTACGTACATGCTGAAGAATGTCCACGCCAAATTTCGACTCCATTGGATGAAATCTTGATCGATACGAAATCCGTTCGTATCGATCACGGATCGGGCCGAAACTTTACGGGCTTTGGCGCGCGAGCCTAGTCACGTGCCAAGGGGAGTCTCTCGAGATCTGAGTGAAATATCAGTCTCCTACACCTATAAATAGACCCCCAAAGCCAACGAAAAGGGGGGCTTCTTCTTCTTTGAATTCTCCAACGCCCAGACCCTGCCGGATCCAGTTCTATACTCCATTGTTGCTGCTACTAACAAATTTCACTGTTGTAAATCATTATTATCTGCTGTAATTCGCTGCAATCAGCGAAGAACATCAATAAAAGATTAACTTTTGTAGTGGACGTAGGCCGGAGATAGCCGAACCACTATAAATCTTGTATCTCTGTCTATTTTTTTCCATTTTAAGTTCATTATTCTTCAATTTTTATCCTCTACATTACTTAGATCTGTAATTTGTGATTATATATTGCTGATTTGTGTTCATACACCGGTGCTTTCATGATATTTGGGGTTTGTGACCAATTTTGGCGCAAACAGTAGCGTTGAAAAAACGCTCCAAAAATTTTAGTAGCGTTTCGGTAAACGCTGCTATACGGCGTGCAAATAAAAGTCTGAAACTTTTAGTAATATTGTAGAAAATGCTATGAAAACTAAATATTATAGAAAATGCTATGAAAACTTTAAATATTATAGAAAATGCTATGAAAACTTTAAATATTGTGGTGTTTTAGAAACGCCACAAAAGTTTATTTCTGTAGCGTTTATCAACTGCTAGAAAAGTTAACATTTTTGTAACTTGTTATGGTATTGTAGCATTTTTTATATGCATGTATATATTTTGTAAACTTTTTACTACTACAATAAAATTTTGTAGTTGGTTACATCTATTTCCATAGCATTTATAACTAAAAGTTATTGATTGTTTTGCAACATATTATACACGCTTCTATTTCATGTTAATGGCTTGTATCATTTCTACCAATCACTCACATAACAGCCATATTAAAACCAACAATCAATCACATAATCATCATATTCAAACGATTAAAAAAACACATTAATCACATAGTCAAACATGATATCCGCAACCATTTTGATATTAGTTTTTCGACAAAATGAGTGAATTCTCGTACTATAACCATTCATAAACAAGTTTACTCAACTAGTACTAACAAAATATTACAATATATATATAACAACTAGAGCCTTGTTCATTACTAGATTACCCACGATTCTTTGTTGTAGCCGGTCTTTACTCTGAAAAAGCTAATTACCTATAGGCAGGTATGGAAGAATTAGAAAAGTACACATGAAGAAACATGAATTGGATTTTAGGGAAATATTAGTTCATCATGCAGTGCTATGGAAGAATTAGATTTGTATGAAAAGTACACATCTTAAAAAAACAATTATTGTCATCTTCGATAATTAGTTCAGTGATGATACATGAAATCACTTAAAATTTGGAAATCATAATTTACATATCTCTTATTTGTGTCAAACTAAATTGCATTATAAATTTTTTACTGTACACTCTAAAAAAATTCTAACTTAGCAATATTAGTTACAAAGTATGGTAACATATAAAACAAGTCAATACTTGTTACAAAATTGCATATGCTTATTTCTTAATACTGCAAGGTTGACACACATAGTGGTACTAGTAGGTTTTAACTCAAGCCAGAAACTAGTTTATGTTGGTTGATAGTTTAGTGAGACATTATACTACCTAATAGTTCATTAATGATTAGGGCATTAATTCAACTTGTATATCACCGGAAGTAAAAATAGTTGCTTTGTGGATTATTTATTTCTATCGTATGTATTTTTTTAAATAATATTTGTTTACAGCTAGTGTATTGGTGGACTACGCGTCTACCAAGAAATTGTTTCTCAAGATTTGTATCCGAGTACAGTCTTATATATATAGAAATTGTATGCGGGTATTGCATGCGGATATTGTAGACTGTACATTTTAGAACTAATAGTATGCAGATATTTTGTTCATAGAACATTTGTTGGTCGACGCTCTATTAGTAGACTTTTGTGGACGTTTTGAAATGCTACATTCACTGCCAGAAAAATTGAGTTGACTATACACTGCATATAGACTATAGGAGTAACTACATACTACATATGGACGGTAATTGATTATACACTGAATTTGTATAAGCAGTTAAATCACCACGGCTACCAAAATCCACACCATCGTTGGAACTCCTCTCCTACCACCGCTACCTCGAACCAAATTCATAACTCTTCTCATAATTGCAAAAATAAATGATAAAAATAAAATTTGAGTGTTAGCTAACTTGATAACTAAGCAGAAGGTTATATATACTTTAGAGTCTTAATTATAGTGGTTAATGTAATTGTAATGTCCTTTTTGGTCAACAATGCTAGTATCATGTAGGGTTTAGCAAAGATACAAAATTTATAGGACTCAAGGGTAAATGAACCAAAAAAATAATGTCAAATAACAAGAATCCAAAATAAAAAACATGTTTTGGCAGTATAAGAATCTGTCGTAGCGAATAACATTTACCTAAACTTAGTCTACAACGCTACATGGGCAAAGACATGCTGTAGGAATTTATTCTTCAACATTATTTTATCATTATAAGTAAAAACTATAAAGAGATTGGCAATTTATATGCTACAATTCCAGTGGTATAAGTAATCACTAATCTTAAATTTAGTAACGTGCAGTGCAAAATGGATGAGAAAATATGTTTACCTTGACAGACTGAAATAGTTTATGAATGTACCTGAATGCTTTTTGTTGGTGGCAACTGTCGCAAAACGCTGAATATAAGATGCCTTCATATAACATTAAGATAACCAGTCCCTCACAGCCTTTCCTTTTGTGACCAACTTGCCTAAATTCTTCCTATCTATCTTCAATGGACTTCTCATCCAAAACATCAACTTCGATACAACCTTCTTAACAGAAGATTCACCTCTCACAATACTATGCTTTCCAAAGCCACAAACTACTGACACCTACAATGGAATATCAACAACTTCCATTACTATTATCCTATACTTCAACAATTCTATCCATCGTAAAAGAATTACATAAGCTAATGCTAAGTCAAATCCATGCAGATCTAACTCCCATTCTGTATCTGACCACTTAACATTTTCAACTAAAAATGGTAAAGTCAATAACCAAGTGTATTGGTGGACCACTTAACATAAGCTAGTGCTCAATTAGATCATCGTAGCAAAATGGAAGTGTATCTGAATCCTGAATTATCATATTCAAACATGGATGATTATTAGTATATATAAACTTTGTTAATTCTTATAAAACTTAGTTAATTTATTCAAACTATTGTTTTTTTCAATTTTATTGTTATTATTGTTATTGTTACTACTGCTACTGTTATTACTATTACTATTACTACTATTATTACTACTACTATTATTACATATAAACTTGTTCATTATGCATATGCATAATTACGAAACATCATAATTCAAGCCTAGACTAAACATAAACAAGAAATGACAGAACATCGTGCTTCAATAGTTCAAGCCAACATCATAGTTTGTCTAGTTAAATAATAACATTCCAAATATGTTACACTTCCACAACTTTGACAAGAGAAGCAAGTAAAGTGCTGATGATTGAATAGACTTCATACCTCTTCAGTTGTTGTAGGTTATGTTAATGTCTCACTGACAGCATCACTACTAGAAAAGGGCTTAAAACCGACAGCTAGGGTCGACGGCTTCCGACGGCTAATTTCCGACGGCTTCCGACGGGCCGTCGGCGGCCGTCGGAAGCCGTCGGAAATTTTGCGATTATAGCTCCAGCCGAGAGCTTTCTTCCTCCTCCTCTTCATACGAAAATTCCACCAAAAAAACCCCCAAATTCAACCTTCAAACTTACAATCCCTAATTTCTAGCTTTCGGATCTTCCAAGGCTCCCCAATCAACCTCTGTTACTCTTAATCTCAGGTATAATCTCTTATTTTTATGAAAAATTCAGTTTTTACCATAATTCTAGATTTGCATAAATTGATAAATTAGGACGAATTAGTGATTGCAATTGTTTCCAATAGCGTAATAATAGTTTATAGCATCACATGGTATACCGATTTCATCTTTTATCGTGAAATTGTGAAAAACACGTATAATTTGTGGTTGTTCATGTATATGTAAATTGTTGTGTATGCCTTGATTCGACGATTGTATACGTTATTTGGAATAAGATAAATTGATTGAATGAACTAGGAATATTATATTGTGCGCGTATTTACTTATGAAACAAAAAAAATGCATTACTCTAAATTATAATTGTGTGTATTGAAAAATGACAAAAATGTTAAAACAGCCTTAAGTTGATGTAATACGTTGAATAAATGTGTTAAATTAATATATATTTTTATAAATGTGAACAGTGAGTAAAACTATATTTTTCGTAAAATGCGCGCATGTAACTGACAAATGTCCCTTAGAGAGTTTTTGGTCCCGTCTGACGAGCGTTGTACATGATCGTTGTATAAATAGTCGTTCTTTTCGAAAAACGACCATTTATATTCATCTGGTACAATGTTTGTCGGATTTGTCCATGTATTGGACAAGTTATGAACACAGTAAGCATTTACATTTTGTATACTACTTCGTCTCAAACGGTTCATAAAATTTCGGCCTAACTTTTCTTTTTTGTTTCCTGCGTACACGCATTTGTGTACAATGGAAGGAACAAAAGGGAAATTTTGTTGAATCGTTTGAGACGAAGTAATATACGAAATGTAAATGCTTACTGTGTTTGTAATGGAAAGTAGGATGTCTGACCAATGAAGAAAAAAAATTATATATATTTTTAAATCGTTACGTTAAAAAATAAAATGTGCCCTATTTGAAAATATTTTTAAATTTATGAAGTTGTTCTTTAAATTCAAAATATTATACGACCATGAAAATAATCTTTTTCGAATTTGTATTCTTCAAAATAAATATTAAATTTTGAACTTCTCATTTTGTCAAATAGGAAAAATGATTGATTATTTTGTTGATCGGAGGAGATGGATGTACCAAAGAAAAGGACTGAGGGGCTCAATAAAAGAAGATTTTTATAATGGTATAAACGTGTTTGTTGAATTCGCTTTAAGTAATAACGGAAACGATCCAGAAATTCATTGTCCGTGTAGTAGGTGTAGACATTTGAAGTATTTGTTACCAGATATTGTGAAAGTTCATTTGTGCAAACACGGTTTCGCATCCGAATATTATGTTTGGGATCGGCATGGAGAAGTTGTAGCAAATACTTCTGTAGAGTCTGAAAGTGTCGTTAACGAAATAGTTTCAACGACCCGTATAGAAAATATGGTCAAAGATGCAGCACGATCAATGTTTCCTATGGTTGAAGTTGACGACGATGATGGAAATGTTGAAGAACCAAATATTGAAGCTAAAATTTTTTATGATTTACTAGATGCAGCTAAGAAACCTATTTGGGATGGTTGTAAAAGCGACACTCAACTGTCAGTAATCGCAGAATACATTGCGATGAAGTCAAAATACAACATCACTGAAGCTGGGTTTACGGCTGTTGTACAAGCTGCAAAAAGACATATGCCGCCCGATAATCAAATGTGTGAAAATCACTACGAAGTTAAAAAACTTATGTCGGCTTTTGGTTTACCGTATCAGAAAATAGATACATGTTTAAAAGGATGCATGTTGTTTTGGAAAGAAGACGCAAACCTTAAAAATTGTAAAGTTTGTAACCATGAGAGATACAAATCAAGAAAAAAGAAGAGGAAGGAAGTTCCGTACAAGCGTATGCACTACTTACCCATAACTCCAAGACTTCAAAGATTATATGCATCTTCTGTAACTGCGTCTAATATGAGGTGGCATAGCGTGAGAACAGAGGAAGAGGGTACGTTGACACATCCGGCCGATCATACAGACGATCATACAGATTTTGGTCCTTTGATCGATGAATCAAATGTTTTGATAGAAGCGTTTGACAGTGCGGAGGAAAATATCGTCGAAACGAGATCGAATCTGAATCAGAAGACGATGATGACTGATATAAATCTGAATCTGTTTTTTGCAATTGATGTAACTATGTTGAATTCTTGATGTATTATGAAATTGATGTAACTATGAAACCAAATCCGTTTACTATTGTTTGCATGTTTTATGTTATTTCCATTTGTCATTTATTTAGCAATTTTTATTGAAAATGCAATGAACTCTGCTTATCGTTGGAATAGTACACCCATTATGAATCAGGTATAACACACTTCCATTTCTATTTCCATTTCAGTCATTAATTAAGCAATTTATACCGTTGATGTCATTTTCATATAAAATATATTAATTATCATGTTTTTATTCTCTTATATAATGATGTGTATATGTCACAGGTTTATCAATATGTCATGTAGAGGTAGGAGCTCTTCCTGATCGTCAGAAGGCGATGGCAGTGGCCCATCGCAAGAGCCACAGCGTGCAGTTGTATCGTTAGTCCCTAGAGCAGATGGGTAAGAATTAAATTTTATTCAGCATCTTATTTTTTCTATGATATACGTACGTACTTATCTATATCGTACTTAAAAACAGGGGGTTCGACCTACTTCCCTCTAAGGTTGTGCTAAACGTCTCTAGAGCTGCCTATCGCAATAGGATGAGTGCTTGCTGGCCGAAGTGGGATAACATCCCTCCTCACATCATAGAGTGCATATGGCAGGATGTCCTAGTATGGATATTTTTCTGTTTTCCATTTTTAATTCGTTTTTGTCGTTTTTCTACTGTTTATATCGTTTAAAGTGTAATCTTTTTTTAACACGGACTGAGATAGACATCCAGACAGACGATATGATGCTGGCACGAGCATACTGGATAAAGAAGATGCGCAAGAACTACAGGGATACGATATCTGAGATTAAGAAATCTGGTAAGAAACCACGGTGGATGGGAGAGAGCGTGTGACAAGCTTGGTTGAGATACTGGGAGACGGACGAGGCGAAGGCAAGTATACTAATTTTTTTGAATTATTAATTTGACGTGATCGAAAAATAATGTATCAAATTTTGAATGTACAGGCAGAGTCGGATAGAAACTCTGCAAATAGGAATAAGAATCTCATCACTCATCGCGGAGGATCGAAGTCGTTTCAGCAGTATCGGCAGGAGTTGGTAAATTTACTGAATAATAAATGTAAATAGTTTATACTATATGATTTTAAATGTATAATAATTGTATGTAACAATCAACTTCGGGAAGCCGAGTCACATGGTCCTGTCAGCTTTATGGACGTGTTCACCCGTACGCATGCTGTCGAGCATGTTAATCCAGACGGGACTGTTTCGTACACATGGCAGGACGATAAATCCAGCAAAAGCCATGTAAGCATATTTCATTTTATTCAGTATTAGTAATTGTTTTAATTGTTAAACTATGATGACATAAGATATGATATTATTAATTTGTTACTGCAGGAGAAGTTTATGGAGCAGCGGCAGAAACTTCTTGCTGACACGGGTCGAGATCAGCTGACGACCAATGAGGAAGACGTTATTTTTGAGTCCGTTATGGATCCAGCAGAGCATGGTCGACGATACGGATTTGGCAATTTAGCGGTAAATAATTTACTTCTTCTTAAAATACTTAAACTATGATATTTTCACCTTTTCAAAACAATAAACTTGGATTTTATTTATTTTTCAATTATTGCAGTCCAGTAGTCAGAGTAGGGGACGGCGGAGTAGACCTCAGAGCGATCTTGCAGATATAGAAGAATTGCGGACTAGAGTTTCCCAGTTAGAGGAGCAGAACCGCCAACAGGCCATAAACACCGCACAGTTGTTAGAGTACATGCAGCAGCAGTAGGGTGGTGGTCGCTTTCCTTCCTCGGCTGGCTCTGGATCTGCAGGAGATTGATTCATTACTTGCTTGCTTGTTCGTTCAGGTATGTTTTGTTTTAATTTAGAATGATTTGGTAGACGGCGTAGGTAATTGTTGATTTATGTATAATTATGTTTGACACACTTGGTTCTATGGTTGTATGAGTACGTGTATGAGAATATTAATGAATTTGTGTATTAACAACATGGTAGAACAGTTATTGTTAGAATTATTGTTAATGTTGGAATGGTTATTTATATTTTGTATTTTATTTTGATGTAATTTTATTTATTTGTGTGCTTATTGAATATTTTGTAGTTTGGGTTTGGATATTTGGTTGGATTATTATATATTGGATTGTCCAGTATTGATATTATAGTGTTCGGAAGAGAAATGTGGTTGGAAGGCTAAATTTGCAGCAAATTCAAAAAAAAAATCAGCAGATTTCCGACAGCTTCCGACGGCTTCCGACGACTTATTGGTCAAAATTTCCGACGGCTCACGACGAATAACGGCGGCCTGCAAGTTAACATTTCCGACGGTTACCGACGCCCGTCGGAAACCGTTGGAAATCGTCGGGATCTGTCGGAAATGGATACGACAGCGTCCGTCGGAAGCCGTCGGAAATACTGCTTCCCGACAAAGCCATTTTCGACGGCTTTTTCCGACGGCGGCCGACGGCTTCCGACGGCTTCTGACCGTCGGAAAACGTATTTCCCATTGTAGTGCATTGTTCCTTTATGAGATGATTCACTTGCAAGATTTGCCAAAGAGAATTAAATGGAGCACAAAATAAGTTCCCAATGACTTTAACAAAGTTTAATATGAATGTGGCAATGATGTTTCCCATATTTATATACAAATGTAAAGCGTGGGATAACTGAACTAAATGTATATTGCATTATCTAATATGAAAATAAATGAAATGCATCAACATAAATAATTCAGTATGTAGAAATGCCAACATATCACTGAAGAAAAATGTGGAAAATATAACATCTCGTAAACGTAATTTTAAAAAAATGAAACATAAACACAGTCAGAGAGGGACGTTTATTACATCAATATGATGAAGAAAACATCTGATAACAACCCGCTGTATAGTTCCCAGTTTAGTACATGCTAATGTAAAGTGGAAAGAACATAATAAAATAACACCTCTAAATGCTAAGAAAAATTCCAAAATATCATAGCTAACAGAGGATGATGCATGTACAAAGTATTGGTACATAATCGAAAAAAAAGATGGAAAATGAATACACCTTACTATAATTTGCAGTTATGTAAAATGAGTTCAGTCAAATATACCATAGACCGATTTGTTCAACGATTTCTTCATGATCGTCTTCTTTCCTTAGCTTCAAACAGCTGCAAATTTACATGATAATCGTCAACTAATAGAAGCACCTAGCTACTATGAAAATGGTAACATAATCTGTAAATTTACTATATATCCTAGCTATTTGTTGACTCAGGTTAATTTCATAAACGTACTCTTCTGGAAAAAATAAATATGGCATCTAGTAAAGAAACCAGGTTGCAATGGCCATGTTTGTCTAATAACAAAACAGATACGATATCTAGTAAGGAAGAGATGACTCATGCAGCCTTCAAATTCCACACCAAATCATATAATATATTCATTATAGCTATCTTCATTAAAAGAAACCGAAATAATTACTGAAGTTCTATTAAACTTAGTTTATTAACATTTATGATCTATTATATGTAACTAAACTATGTTTAGCTTAATTGTGTTCTACAATGATTGCACATAATTGAATATCTCATTTAAAACTAGAGCTTTTCTGATAACCTAATCAAAGTTAATGCGAGGTATGAATGCTACATTCATATACATAAATTTCTTGAATTCAAGAAAACTTGCATTATCACATAAATCTTAGCAGCAGCAACGTAAGATCCTGCAAGAGATTTGCTTGTGAATCAAAATGATAAATTAGTACAATGTAAATTATTCAAGATAATAACACCAAGTACCTGAAGCGGAGAAAAGGTGTAATTTTTCCAGCTATTAATACTGCATTAAACCATGAGCATGGTTCAACCATAGCATTATGGAGATCTAGAAGTATGCATCTATCTCCAGGAATTTAGCTTCAGGTTTTTCTAATGGATACAAAAATGTTGCTTATTCTGCAAGTTTGACGTAAAAAAAATTAATTATTATACAATAGAGATATTAAAAAATTACACATGCATACATATACATATATACATATATATATACATATACTTCTATGCATATATATACACACACATACATACGTACACACACACACACACACACACACACACATATATATATATATATATATATATATATAATATATAAATCTTAAACTAATAACTATATATATTCACTTACGTGTGCGTATATACACACACACGCATACATATATATACATGTATGTGTATACATGCACAAAGACATATATGTTGATATGTGTGTGTATGTATATGTATGTATGTATGTATATAATAGTAGATCCTAAAGAGTGGGTTGCCTTTACTATATACACACAACATGTGCATTAAGCTTACATGCACATATGTAAAGTACCGGCTGGTCCAGCTTTGCACTATTTTCAACAATTTCGAAACCATCAGGTATACAGCTCATCATACAGGCTTCCTTTCATTACCAAATATTGGTAATTATAATTACAGTGAATCCTATTTAAAAATTAAAGAAATATGAAGTTGAGGGAGTGGAGTTGGATTTTGAGTACCTTGGTAACTGGTTAGAGAAACACTTTAGTGACAGTTGGTTAGGGTCACTTACTAGTTGTCAAACTACTGACTTGATGGTCTTTGAGACACCAGAGTATCCTCGGACAGCAAGTGAAGTTTAGGTGGCTATTATGAGCAAGGGTTTTCATTATAACATATGTGAGCAACTTGTGAATGGTTCACTTGAAGATATTCTAAACCCAAAAAAACAGTAGTAAATTAAAAGGTAAATGAATGAACTTACAGAGTACAACTATGTAGTTACACATCGATGTAAAAAGCACGGCTCTTAAGAATTTGCACTTTATAGAGTTCAAATTCAATAAAGTGCAAATTCAAGAGCAGATGGAATCCGAACTAAGAACTGAATTAGTCAGACACGAATCTCCTAAATTGCAAGATTATGTGATTATATTTCTATAAAAAAATATCCTGCAGGTGCATAACAAACTATACAAAATCTACTTCTTACATATCTGCATGAACTTTTAATCTATCAAAGCTTCACCATCACAAGCACTCTCTTTATATCTAAAGTCCAGTAACTCAGAACTGATTGAGAACTTCATCCATCCTTTCTTCTCTGCAAATTTCAAACCCAGTTGCAAAACACATCCAACAAACACAGCTCCTAAGCTCAAAACCATAACCTTAAAAGAAGCAAGAGAATAAGCATCAATATCAACGTAATTGGAGGTATAAGCATCAAAATTCCACCTTTCGTCCCTATTGGAATTTTACAAGGTCTGGACAAATTCGGGTACTTAACTCGCAACCTTACAAACACCAAAAACTCCAAAAGCATTCCAGCGGAATATGAAAATTTATCAACAGCCAATATTTCTTGAAAACTCATCCAAGACAGTAATATCACACCTAAAGAAGATAACATTATTCCTATAAGTGGGGTTCCACAAACCAACCGCTTAGCAAAAAATTCAGGTAGCATTCCTCTCTTGACCGTTCTTAAAAGTTGATACGAATCGGTGCTCATTTCAATAACAAGCATACCCATGTTCGACAAAGCCGAAGCACCTTGAATCGACCAAATTAACCAAACATCACCTATAATTTTTCCTATTTCAGAGTAATATCCATCTGTCCATTTTTCTCTATCCATCAGAAGAGCTCCTTTCCCTATGATCAAAGGACATAAACATCTTGTACTTACTAATACTAATGCATAAAGCAACGCTTTTCTAGGGTCTTCTACCTCTCCGGCTAAAGTACTAATCAAGTCATAATTGTTGTAGTTCTAGAAAAGAGTGTTTAAGTACAAACTCCAATTAATAATATTAAATCCACAACCTTGAACTATTTAAAAAGGTTAAGCCTTGGAATGGAGATAAACCCCAAAACAACAAATGGAAGCAAGGAAAAGACTTCTAAACAAATTGCCACACGACTAACTACTGTCAATCCTTTATAGTTCATATACGTCAAAGCAAAGGTCAACGTTGACAAAATCAAGGCTAGGATAGGTCCATGACTAAAAATAGGAATTTTTGACTTGAGGTAGTCGAGAAAAAGAACTGGGTACAAAGCGTTGTCTATGACTCTGCTAAGCCATTTCGTCCATCCTTGAAGGAAACCATAATAAGGGCCTAAGGTAGAAGATACCCAAACAACATACCTAGAATCTTCTAGAAACATTGTGGCTTGTTCTGCAGTGATGAGAGCTTCTGATATGCACCATAAAAATGGAAAAATGATGAAACCTGCGATTGTGAAGAATTGACCTGCTGCACGAACGATATCTTATACACCAAATGGCCCATCTGATACTTCATAAAATATGAGAAGTACAAGTGGGATTATGGAAATTTTGCTTGGGGCATCTGATTTGTGAGCTTCGTTGCCTAATTTTTAGTATTCTGATGCATTATATTGGTGCAATGATATTGATAGTGGTTGTATCTTAGTTGAGCTTCTTGATTTCTGTAAGAAAGGTATAACTTTGTATAAGAATTAAGAACAAAAACTTACATCCTTTTCTTGTTTACTCAATTTAGAATGAATGCAGAAACGAAAGAATTAGCTTATTTAACAACAGATGATAATTATTCATAGGGATTCCATAAATAACATGAAATTGGTGTTTTAATCGAGTTGTATAACAAAACACCAATGTCTTTGTCGTGAATGGGTGTGCATTTGGATAGATTTAACACCAAACTAAGGAAAAAAAAAGGATTTAATGATTTAGAAAATTAAACAATGCATAACAGTGATAATTATGGAAACAAGGAAGTGAAAAAAATGATACATCATTATCGTTTATCAAAGTAGTAGCGGTTGAGTAACACATTTGGGAGAAGGAGAGATGGATCAAATTTCAACTCATAAACATCAAAATGAACTGAATTCAAGACAAACATGTTCGACATTAAGATTCATTGTCACACACTGATTTGTTCAACGATTAAGATCGTAAATGTTGTTGAGGGCAATGTTAGGTTAAATTCGTAAATGAAAACAATTTAAATATTGGAGATAAAATCTGCATCGAGGAAAAGGAAGGCATGGAACTCATTTTCTAGTATTCATTAACTGATAGATCGTAGCCAAGTAGATCAACAAAAATCGATTTAGGGTTTCCATGCATCATTAGATCGATGGCGACATAGGTGATTCTGAATAACGAGTTTGACCGTGATGTAGATCGACGATGTGGTTTTTGCGTTATTGTTTGAAGGTTGAGTAAGAAGATGGAGATTTGGGGTTTTTGGATGATACGTCGTGAAGTAGAAATAAGAGGGACATGAAAATGAGAGATGAGGTACTTCAATTTTTTCATGGAATGTTTAGGCGGGCTAACCAAAATTTAACGCCAGCGTTTCGTTGGAGTGGGAAAAAATTCCAAAACATCATGGCTAAACTTTGTTTAGAAACGCTATTAATAGGTGCTACTGAAACTAGGTTTTCTTGTAGTGTGATTTTTCTTCTTATGGTCTTTAAGAACTTTAATTTCAAAATAATATTTTTCGTTTAGTCGACTCTTCTCAAAATGATTTTGTTTGTCATCCGGATTTAGCAAAAATGTTTTATGCGAATTTAAATGGAAAAATTTTGAAAGAGAAGAGGGCCAAGTTTGAAGTAGTGTGACGGGTACTACAATTTTTTAGGTTGTATTTAAGGGAGTTTTAAAACTCAGAGAAAGTTATATCATATTTTATATACAGGAATATTTAATGGTTGTCATCATCAAAAGGGGAGAGATTGTTAATACCTCAATTATTTATTTTGATGACAACAACCATATAAATATAGATGCTAATGTTTTTCCAAATTATATAGTATATAATGCAGAATATTACACATGTGCTAAATCGAAGCATGTACTGTATAAAGACTCAAGATAAAGATTTGAAGACTCGTTAGTTCAACGGCAAAATATGAAGAGCTTAAGATTATAATTTAGTGTTTAGAGTCATTAGAATATACTATTAAAGTCCTTGATAGCAATTTTATGATCTTTATCTCCAATTTATGATCTTTGATAATTTAAACAAAAATAAATTATTTTAAATTCAAAATATATTTTTGAATATTTTATAAAAGATTTTTAAGATTTCAAAAATATTTAAAAACTATGTTCAAATTATTTTACAAAGTATAGGATTTTCAAAACAATTTTAAAAAAAACATTTTCAAATTTTACTAGCATATATCGACATACATATTTTCATATATCGACATATAGACCGTTGTTTTGTTTTTTAAAATTTGATTAGAGGTGTCGTTTGGACAGCACCCTTCGTGAATGGATACATCTGTTCATTCAATATATAAAGTGAAGTGTAAACAAATTTTTAATTAATTAATAACTTACTTTCTTTTCACCCCTCACTCTCTTGAAAATTCTCTGGAAAATTATACTCTACACTCTTCAAAATCATATAGAATCAATTCATTCTCCATTGTATTGATTCACTACTACTTTCTTACTATTTTGGAAGTATCTCTCTCTCATTTCAAAGATCAAAGTGCTATCGAAGTGGCTATAGAATCCATTGTATCTGAAGTACAACTATTTATCTTTGGAAAATCATCAACTCTACTCTTGTTTGTGTGGGTGTGTTTGTAGCTCATTCAAATCAAGTGGGTGTGCTTAGTAGCCCGGTAAATCTAGTGGGTGCTCTTGTTGCCTGGTCAAATCAAGACAATTTGCCCTAGATTCTGATACACGAGGGTATATCTCGTAGCCTTATCGAGATTGTATTTTGGTTTCTCGTCTACTTAGTTTAAAGTTGACAATTGAAAAGAAATCTGTACAAGCAATTGTATGAGATTGGATGTAGGATTGGTTAATCCGAACTAGTATAAAATTCCAAGTGTCTTCTCTCTTACTTTACTTTATTGCTTTTATATTTATCAGTAATTACATCTGTGAATGATTATTAGTATAAATCTGTGTTGTTAATATGTGATTTGATATTAATTTTGAAATAATTTTAAAAAGATTTACATAAGTTAGAAAAAACTATCCACCCCTCTCCTCTAGTGTTAAATTAGCCTTAAGATCCATTATTCCACAACCCATACTTACGAGCGTCTATGGTCGGCTATTATATGCCAACCTAAAGAACAACTTGTAGATGATGCGGACTCTAAACTAAGACTTGCTTATAAAAAGTGAGTTTTAGACCTAAAGATTGTCCAAGTTCTCATGGCGTCTACATTAGACAAGTTGTTGTAGAGGCAGCACGAAAACATGTCTGTCCATGAGATTATTGACAGTCTCAAAGCTCTTTTTGGTTAACAGTCCCGTTCCACAAGGTACGAACTTTCGAAGAAATTGTTCGATACCAAAATAACCAAGGGACGAAAAGTAGATGATTATGTTCTAATGATGAAAGGCTATATTGATAGACTTGCACAATTAGACGTAGAGATAAGCACCAAAATGCAAGTAGACTTGATCCTTGGATCTCTTACTCCCCAGTATGAGCTGTTTATATTAAACTATAATACGAACTAGTTGAACGTAAGCCTCGTAGAGCTTCTCAATATGTTGAGGTCAGCCAATTCTTCGTCCAAGGATAAAGGAGTCGTACTTGCTATCAAAGGGAACGCATCTTCTTCAAAATGTTCGAAGAAGCGAAAAAGGGTTAACAAGAAAAGTAAGAAGTCTACTGTTGGAGACAAGGGTAAATATCATCATTGTCTTAGAAAAGGTCATTGGAAATGGAATTGTCTGAAGTACTTAAAGATTGTTAAAGAGGAAAAAAAGAAAATTTATGTTGCTCCATCAGGTACATTTATGATTCAAAATTGTTTTGCAACCAATAATTTTTCTTGGGTTTTGGATACTGGATCTGGAACTCATACCCGTGATTCGTTACAGGGACTTAGGAGCAAATGTCATATAGGGAAGGGAAAAATGAGGCTTCAAGTTGTTGATGGACTTCGTCAAATTCAAGGTGCTGATTATGACGGGACCTTTTCGCTTGTAGCCATGCTTAAGTCCACTCAAATTATGTTTCCCATCAACGCATTCTATGACTATGAAATATAGCAATGAATGTAAAGACGGCTTATCTAAATGGTGATTTAGAAGAAACCGTCTATGTCATGGCCCAAAGGTTTTGTTGTCGGTGGGAGTGAGGGCAAAGCTTGTAGATTGTTAAAGTCCATTTATGAACATAAACAAGCTTCAAGAAGTTGGAACAAGTGTTTTGATAAGGTAATCAAACAGTTTGGTTTCTATCAGAACAAAGAGGAAGCATGTATATATAGAAAGGAACAAGGTAATGCTATCATATTCTTAGCATTATATGATGACGAACTTTTATTGATTAGCAATGACATTCAGTTGTTGCAATCAATGAAAGCTTAGCTTTACAAGAACTTTTCCATGAAGGATCTAGGAGAAGCATCTTATATACTGGGTATAAAGATCTATAGAGATAATCTAAGAGGTTGTTAGGATTGTCCTAATCCCTGTATATATATACCATGCTGAAGAGGTTTAATATGAAAAATTTCAAGCGTGGAAACATTCCAACTCACTTTGAAATCGTCCTTTCTAAGAAGGATGTTTTTTGTAGTGATGAGGAGAAAGAGCATACGATGAGGATCCACTATGCTTCAGCCATAGGATCCATAGTGTACACTATACTATGTATTAGGCCGGATGTGGCATACGCATTAGGATGCGTAATTCAATGTCAGTCTAATCCTGGAGAAAAGCATTGGATGGCCGTAAAATGTATACTGAAGTATTTGATAAATACTCGGGACTTATTCCTTATATACAGCAATGAGGACCTCCTTATGAAGGGGTGTACGGATTCGAGCTTTTAGAGTGACATTGATGATAGTAAATCAGTGTCTGGGTATGTCTTTACGTTCAAAAGTGGAGCTATTAGTTGAAAAAGTTCCAAACAAGAAACAATAGCCAATTCAAACGATGGAGGTTGAATACATCGCCCTCAATGAAGCAGCTAAAGAGGCAGTACGGATGTTCAATTTTTAAAGCGAGCTCGGAGTGATTCCCGATACCGAGAATCCAATGGCATTGTTCAGTGATAACAATACGGTGATATAGATTGCAAAGGAGCCCAGAATACACAAGAAGTCATGACATATTCTTCGGAAGTTCCACCTTATTAGAGAATTCGTTGAAAAAAAGTGGTCATGATACCAAGGATAGATACCAAGAACGACATAGCAGATCTATTCACTTTGGACCTAGCTCGGTCGGCTCTCGAGAGGCTGATTGAAGGGAAGAGATTGAGATTTCATAATTGGCCACAAGTGCAAGTGTAAGATTGATAGAGTTAGGAGTATGCCCTATGGTCAATTTTGTAATTTATTGTGAATTATTAACTCTGCAATAAATCCTTCTTCGTAATAAAGGTGTTTTCGTTCTGTTATATATTTGTTATAAATAATTAAATGTATGATTAAAATATATTTAACATAAAATCCATAAATGGTGTATTTGTGATAGTAATTACAAATAGTTGTAATCGTGAATATCATACCACAATATTATAAACACATCATTTTAAATATTCCTAGTGATGATACACCGAGATTGGATATCGATGCATCCCTTGAGACTGGAGTACCTAATGCTCTTCAAATATTAGATAATGTATTACTCATGACTACTGTGGGTACTTAGGGGTAACGTACAGATATGTATCGGATAATTATGGAATAACTCACTCGATAGTTTTTTGTTGGTTAATATAACTAAGGTCAAACAGAAAATATCAATGTGACTAACTTACATGGTTCTCTTGACTTGAAAATACTGTCGATCTTCAATATGAAAGCTCCACTTTGATTATAGTCAAATCAGGGCACATAGTCCATCGAAAGACTATGCTGGATCGAGTGGAAGTATTGGAAGTGAAAACTGTTCAAAGGAGGATTTGTCTCCTCGATTATATGGGGTTAGTATTGCAGTCAACTAAAGTCAACTCAAAGTCAAAATCTCTAGCCAGAGTAGCTTGGTTGATAATAATTGTTATTACTGAACCAAGGACGTTGGGTTTGGATTATAAAGCTGAATATGGATGATATTGGATTTTGACCATTACCAAATTCCGCAAGTCCAAAATGATATAGGTTTGACTAAGAGAATTTGTGTAAATAATTATCACTAATGGGTAACACTTATAATAAGTAAAATTGGATTTTCCCAAAGGATGTGTAAGCGATAAATTCAACCAAAATATCACACCACTGCCTAAAATGACATGTGAACGTTAATTCTGACTGAATTTACACCTTTGAATCATACAATCGAAATGATGAATATTCCAAATCAATCACACGATTTAATTAATTTTAAATTATCAAAAATTAATTAAATTAATTAATATTTAAGAATTATTAATTTTCATTTAATATATTGGATTTCATTAGCATTTAGTAAAATGCGTATATAAAAGTTATACACACGCGTATCGATATACGATATCGGTAGAATGTTTTAAATTCGATTTAGACAAGATAAATACTGAAATAGGACTTAAATAAATTAAACTAATTAATATTTGTGAAATATTAATTTTAAAAAATATTTCTTATTTGATCTGCTTGATTTCCATCGATATTTGATAATGTGTGTATATAAAAGGTTACAAACGCGCAGATCTGTATACGATGTCGATAGGAAATTTAAATTAGATTTAAATGGAGATTGTACTAGTTGGATTTTGGAAATATTTTGGACACACGGCCCAATATGATGGCCGGCTATGATGCAAAGAAGGGGAGGGGTTTTTGGCATTGAAATGAAGGGGCATTCTTAATTAAATGGGAGAAAAAGATCATATCTTCATTACACATTTATTTCCTTCCTTAATTAGATTTCTCTCTGCCATTTTTACCTTTCTCTCTATAGAAATATCTTGGCCGAAATTTTCATGGTGGAAAAGTTTCAAAATTTTCAAAATTTAATCAAGCAAAATAAAATATAAAAAAAAGTGGTTGTCTCTTGATTACTACAGATCTAGAGAGTAATCTATCGGATCTAGAAATTATTCTATCATTTAAGGTATTTCTTCAGGATTCATCCTAACATAATTCTATATATTACCTATCTTTTAATTTTTTTTACATCCCATTAATTCTTTATCTCTCCCCTCTATTCTTATGTGTGAATCTGGATTTTGCTTTGAATGTCTCAAACCTCCTTCTTGAAACAACTGCATATTCTTATCATGTTGAAAAAAAGGCTTGCTATGTTCGTTGCTATTTTGTTATGAACATTAATAGTTTCATTTATCTCTTTTTTATATGTTTATTTATCTTGTTTGTTTAACCTAGATCTAGACCTTCCTATCACGAATCTGTATATGCTTATGTCATCTAATCTTATTACGGTTATATATAAAAACAAAATTAAATTTTGGAATAGCCTTGTTAATAAGTCAGCATTCATATTAGAAGATTTAGTTTTAAATGTTTACATATAAATTGCTATGTGAATAAAACTTTAAAAGAAGTGGAAATTATGTTGAAGGGCTTCTATTTTCAGGATAATAAGTTTTAAGGACAACACTTCTAAATAATTAGTTTTAAGGACAATTTATAGAATAATGATAAATTCATTTATCTTTTTAAGTTATACAGGAAAATGATAAATCTTTTTATCATTATTTCTATATAACTAAAAATGATAAATTCTTTTATCTTTTTCCTATAAAATGTCCTTAAAACTAATTTTTTAGAAATAGTGTCCTTAAAACTTATTATCTGCACAAATAAGCCCTTGAAGTGAAAATCTCCTTAAAAGAATTACATTAACTAATCTTTGTGGACAACATAATATAATGACTTAATTGTCTTATGTTTTAAATCATTATGAAACAAATTTTATTAATTAAAACAAAAAAGAAACATTTAATTAATGATTTATACATTGTTTTACAATTGTGGCTAATCTAGTGCTAAATTCTTGTTTAAAGGAAATATTCTATTTCACAAAGTACATGTATATTATTTCATTTTGTTTCAAATTTTTTTTGGTTCGTATGTGTTCATAAGTTTATATATTTATGAAATACCTTTCATGTGTGTGTATTTGCATTTATCTCAAAGTTTCAAAAGGGGGTTTTGTGCAAGGTATAATAGTAAACTTTTAAACTACTTTACTTAGACATTGTTTTCATTGATTTATTACATTTAATATAAATAAAGTTTATTTCAATTTAAACTGCTATGCAATATATTTACTGTGTATGTATACATATATATTTATATATGTAAACACACACGCACCCACACACACATATATTACTTAAAACAAACCTTACATATGCTAGATGACAAAGGCATATATTGAAGGAAAATATGTCTGATGTAGCATAAATCTCAACACCTAAACAACGTTCACATTAACTATGTATACTTTTTATGTTACACTTACACTATACACTTGGGTGCATTTAATGTACTCGTCATAATATATAATGAATTAAAATTAAATTAAATAATTTTTAAATAATTATAATAAAATGAAGAAATTTTTAAAAGGAAAATTAAAAAATTTCTAAACGAATTTAGACTACATTGTCCCAACAAAGATCCGATAGGAAATTTTATTGAAATTTACTCTGTTATCCCGCTTTTGACTGGCTTAGTTCGTTCAAATATAACTAAGATCAAACAGACAATCTTGAAGTGACGATATTACATAGTTTTCTCGACTTGAGAATACTATGGAACTTTAATGTGGACGCTCCGCTTTGATTATAATTAAATCATGACATGGTGTCTATCGAACGTTATAGTTGAGTCTGATTTGAAGTATTGGAAGTGAAACACTATTCAATAAAAAATTCGTCTCCTCGGTTATATGGGGTTAGTATCACATTTAACTATAGTCAATTCAAAATCAAAGTCTTTGACCAGAGCGGTATGGTTAATAATAATTTTTATTATTGAACCAAGGATTTTGTGTTTGGAATTACAAGATTAACGTGTACAATGTTAGAGTTTGGACGAAAACCAAATTCCATAAGTCCTAACGTGACATAGTTTTGACGAAAAGAATTAGTGTAAATAATCATTACTATCCGCTACTGCTTATAATAAGTAAAATCGGATTTTACCGAAAGATGCAAGAGCGATAAGTTTAAGCAAAATGTCACAACATTAGCTAAGGTGACATGTGAAAGTTAATATTTGAATTGTTCGATATTAATCGCAGACTGAAATTACACCTTTAAGTCGCATAACCGTAATGATGAATTCTCCAAAAACCACATGATTTAATTAGTTTATAAAATATTGTAAATTAATTGAATTAACTAATATTAAGTATTTTTTAATTTAGATGATTTTTGGAAGTTGTTCATAATTATTTGAATATGTTATAAATGTTATATTTACGCACATCGATATATGACATCGATGTAATTTTAAAAGAGTTTAACAAAACATAATTGCATGAAGTGATTTATGAAAATTTTATGTCATTTGATGGCATGCAATTACAGCCATACCACGTGAAGTGAGAGGAGTGAAGAGAGATAATCAAGGGAATTAATTAGGAAAGTTTTAATTAAAAAATGGGGAAGATTTAACTCTTTCAATTAAAACAATTTACTAATTTATTTCCTACAGACAAATCATTCTTTCATTCGTTCACTTTTCTTTTCTCTCCTCCTAACCTTCCACGGCTAAAAGCAATTTAAAGATTTCTAAAGTTTTATCAATTCTAAATTAAATTCAAACATCAAAAAATAATGGAATGTAAGTGTTTCATCCAACTATTGCAAGGATTTGGTGTGGATTCTGAAGCTTTGAGAAGATATCTTCATTTAAGGTGTTATATTTTTCGCTACATCTTAAGGTAACCATATGAAATGACCCTCCTATTTTCACCCTAATTTCATAAGGATTTTTTTTTGTTAAGAGATGATATATAGATATATCATTCATTGCAAATATATTTCCCAGGGTCATTTTCTTTATCCAATAAACAAAATATATCCAGGATCTTTCACAATATAAAAATATTGTTTTAAATCTAAATCATTACTAACATACATATATGAAGATATCTATGTTATATTCTACTAGAATCAGAGCATGATAATATGTAAGTAGAAATCCTTTTAAATCTATTAAAATGTGATAATTCCCTGATAAAAGATTAATTATTGTATCCTGATTTTTGACCGTAGAATCCATTGGAAACATGTACTTTAGTCTGTTATTCTAATTAAGAAATGATCAAGTAATAATCAGTGGTAAACAAGCTTTTAATATAGATGATTGTGTTAAAGTCTGGATAGTATCAAACCCAGGCTAAAAGAAAGTGGATCCTAAGTGAACACAAGCAACATCTAGGCGTAATGGAAACGCGCCTAACTTACACATGAAAGGTCACGAGTTCGAGTGCTATGCTGGTCGGTTCAAACCCAATTTTTGTTTTTTTTTTCTCCTGTATGGTTTGAAATCTGATATCTACCTATATTTGCACATATATATTTAATTTTTACCTATAATCTAACATACAAAACAATATTTCTTACTTTATTATTTTTGAAACCCATTCCTACAACTGTTCTAGGAATTCATGTTTCAATTTTTGCTCAAATATCAACATGTACACAGATATACATGTACATGTCAATATCTTTGCTCATTTTCCAGAAAACTGGGTGAAACAATTGCTAAATGTACTAAGCTTTTGAAATGCATTTTTATTTTCAAAATACAATCTATCATGATCAACCAATACTTCATTTATTTGAAGCTGGTTAACTCATGTATCCTCTATCTACTACACACTAGTTCAAAGCAATGGAGATACCATTCATTGCATTCTGTCTGAAGCTTTTAAAAACATTTTACTTTTCTCAATACAATTCAGAAATGAATTCAAACTTATTTACAAAGCATTTCAGTAAAAAGAAACTAAAATCCTTTTAAGTTTACTTCTAGCTTAATCCAAATTTTATTCTAAAACTCAGTGCTCTGTTATATCTCAAGATTAACTAATACATAATATAAATTATGCAAAACAGTAGCTCACCTACATATGCATATTTCTTTTCCAAGCATCCATATCAATACTTAAGATCATTTCCTTGTTTCCCACTCAGATATTTCTTTTAGATTTTAAACCTTAGTGCATAACAATATATTTAACATGATACAACTAGTCCATCTAACCATAATAGAATTCATTACATGACTGGAAATCTTAGAAACATAAAATTTTTCCTGAATACATGCAGATATAATCAATTTAAGCTCTTATTGAAACTAGCTAGCATGTTCATTCACTCCTCCATAATAGCCATAACTTCATTTTCTACTTAGTGCCTGCGTTCCCTGAAAGAGCATGTGTGGCTGCCTCATTTTAAAATGAGACACCCCATATGCCATGAGCAAACAAGGGTCAGATCTAAGATCTGGTATGAGTAACATCAATACATTCATGATATTAAGCAATAGAGAATATAAGGGTACTAACTTGTTATTTAAGCAAATTTCTGCAATCAATTACTTTAACATGGTATAAATAAGTTGATTCAGGTATGATATATTCATCTATCTTTCTTCACTAGCATACATAATCATGCAAACATAATTATCTATCTGCAACATTTGCATTCACTGGAACCATCATGGTTCCATACCAACCAACCTAAGAAATTTTCATATTCCTATTTCTTCATTTACAGGTTGTCTAATTCAATTTAAATTCCTGCCTCATCTGCTATTAAGGAATCACGGGGACACATTGCAATGAACTAATTCACATCATTGCACAAAGATCTCAGGGCTTAAACAAACCATGTGCCAACTTGCATACTTCAAATATGACAAGCATTCCAGCAGCCTTCTTGGCTTTCCCTTCCCTAGTTTATTTACTAGTGTATTGACTTAAATCCTATCATCAAATATGCTAAGTGAACATGTCACTGCAAACATGGAAACATCCATAATCTTTCCTAGCATAATTCTCCTCAGAAATAAGCAAACAGTTATTTCCTAAATGGGGTCAATATGTCTTGATCTCAGTAAGATATAAGAATATTTTCAACTGTAAAAGAGGCATGGCGTGTTCTTATTATATTGATCTGCAAGCCTTTATGATTGATTCAGATTCATGATCTGGTTCAATCATAATTTTAGCTTGTGAGTTTCTTTTTTTTTTTTGATTTGATTAAGGGCTCAGCACTTAGAAAATTTCTATTGCACCCTTAACATTTTTCTTTTCAAGCCTCAGCACTTATACCAAGTATAATGCAGCTCCCAACATTTTTGTAAAGTTTTCATGCCATAGATCTATAACAGTTGAGAGTATTCTCTATATAATTTTAAGATTCTGGACTTTAATATTTTTGAGTAAAAATAAAACAGTAATGATACACATTCAAAGACAAATGTCTCAACAAAGCAGAGATCACCAAAAACATCCATATCAAATCATATCAGATTTAAAATGAGACATCCAAAAAAAGCATTGATGAAATCATATACATCAAAACCAGAAATATATATAAATGGCAATAAAAAGTGGCTGCCTCATCTCAGGTCTTAATGCCATGAACTCAGTGAGGTTACTCACCTAAATATTTCTTCTTATTAATCCAGAAAATCCTTGTATGAGTGTTTTCTCCTTCCTTCCAATATTTTTCTTCCTTTCTTATTTTTGTGCAGCCTGGGGTAAAGATAATTCTACTGGCTAAAACTGCCTATTTATATGCATTTTTCCACTAGGGTTTTGTTAAAACAAAATTCCATTTCTGACCTAACCATCTTCATGCATTTTTCATTCATTTTTCTCCTTAATACCCCGGCCATATTAACCAATTTAAAGGCTGCATTTTCTTTCTTTTACTTTTCAGAAAATGGCCACTCACCTAGTCATGTTAAAAGTGTGACTATCCTATTTTATATTTTAATTATTTCTGAGAATCCCCTTTGCTATTTTTGCCTATACAAGCATATTGACTTGTATTACATTTCATGTCATTTTAATGTTATAGTTTCACTTGTTTATATATATATATATATACTTTTCAGTTCTTAAAAATGTATATTTGTATACATATCTTATCTAGGCTTATTTAATTCCTTTTTAATTTCAGAAACATATGCACCTATATGTATACAGGTTTACAAATCCTTATAATATATATATATAATTTTCTTTTCTGGGTTTTAAATAAAATCTGTTTACTGATTTAAAGTAAAACTTACTTTTCTTATTTTCTAAGATGATCCATATAATTCCAGAAATCAAATATCCATGTTGCAAAATCATGGTTGTATTGCTTTTTAATTCTTGTTTTAAATCCAAGAAATCTGGAGTTCTTCCTTGTGCCATTTCAGTGTGCACGTGCACACATATACTTGCACACTATTTATTCCAAAAATTTCACCATATTTAAATCTAAATTTTTCAAAAAAAAAATTAAATCATTTTACAAAAATGATTTTTCACAAAATTTTGGGGTATTACATTCACCCCTCCTTTTAGGAATTGTGTCCTCACAATTTTTCTAACATTTATAACAAGCATCATTTTCTTTTCTGAAAACTTATCAAACATATGCATAAGCAAACAAATTCAACCATATCAACCATGCATAACAAATTTTTCCAGAAAGAAAAAAAAAATTACCTTTTAATTTGCAAAAAGCTTAGGATAATCCATTCTAATCTTATCCTCTAACTCCCATGTGCAGTCATTAGGATCACTACTCCACTGGATCTTAACCAGTTTCAAGGTTTTGCTCCTTAATTTCTTTTCTTCCTTGGCCATAATCCCCACTGGCTCTTTTTCATAAACCAAGTCAGGATTTATTTGAATTTTGGTAGGCTCTTCCAAAATGTCTTCTTTATCATGTACCCATCTTCTAAGTTGGGACACATGAAAAACATTATGCATTGCTTTCATTTCCTCTGGTAGTTCTAATTTGTAAGCCAATGAACCAATTCTTTCCAGAATTTTATAGGGTCCAACATACCTTGGTGTGAGCTTACCTTGCTTGCCAAATCTCAAGACTTTCTTCATAGGTGAAATCTTGATGAAAACAAAGTCTCCCACTTCATATTCCACTTGCTTTCTCTTCCTATCTGCAAATTTCTTTTGCCTATCTTGAGCTGCTGCTATTCTTTTTCTTATTAACCCAATTTTCTCTGTAGTTTCTTTAACATATTCAGGTCCAAGAACAGCCTTTTCTCCAGTCTCTACCCAGCATATAGGTGATAAACATGGCTTGCCATATAAGGCTTCAAATGGTGCCATCCCTATGGTGCTTTGGTAACTGTTATTGTATGTGAATTCAGCTAGATGGAGGTGGTCTTCCCAATTGCCTCCAAAGTCCAGTGTACATGCTCTCAACAAATCTTCTAAGACTTTGTTCACCACCTCAGTTTGACCATCTGATTGTGGATGGTAGGCAGTGCTTAAGCACAATTCACTCCCCATGGCCTCTTGAAAACTTTTCCAAAACCTTGAGGTGAAGATGGTATCCCTATCACTCACAATGGTTTTGGGTATGCCATGCAACCTTACTACCTCTTTCATGAATATTTGAGCCAATTTTGGAGCATTTCTTTCTGTTTTAACTGGAATAAAATGTGCTACCTTAGTTAGCCTATCCACTATTACCCATATACTTGTGTTTCCCTTCTTAGATCTAGGCAGACCATCTATGAAATCCATAGATATATCCTCCCACTTCCACTGTGGTATACTAAGGGGTTGCAATAGTCCTGATGGCCTTTGTGTCTCTGCCTTGACTTGTTGGCAAGTCATGCACCTTGCAACATATCTGGCCACATCTGACTTCATCCCCTTCCACCAAAGATTTCTTTTCAAATTTTGATACATCTTGGTGCTACCTGGGTGTATGTAGTACTTACTCCTATGGTACTCATTTAATATTTCCTCCTTCAATTCTATATTTTCTGGAACACATATCCTATTTTTATTCCTTAAATATCCATTTTTATCAACTTGATAATTTATTACTTCCTCCCCTTTTGATATGAGCATTTTCTTTCCCACCATATTTAGGTCTTGTTCCTGCATTTTCCCAATCTTAAGAAGTAAATCTGATTGCAGAGATATCATACTTAATTTCCCTTTACCTTCACCTTCTTCAATGGGCATCATTTGTACTCCACTGTTTTCCTCAATTTCCAAATCAGTAAGTATAGACAAATCCCTAAACTCTTCCATCATCAACATGGCTACCTTGGCATGTTGTCTACTCAAGGCATCTGCAACTTTATTTGCCTTGCCTGGTGTATACAGTATATCTAGATCATAGGCAGCTAGGAACTCTACCCATCTATGTTGCCTCATATTCAAATCTTTTTGTGAGAATAAATATTTCAGTGCTTTATGATCAGTGTACAAAATGAATTTGGCACCTAACAAATAATGTCTCCAAAGTTTCAAAGCATACACAACTGCTGCTAGTTCAAGATCATGGGTTGCATATCTGGTTTCATGTGGCTTTAATTGCCTAGATGCATAGGCTACCACCTGGTCTTGCTGCATCAACACAGCCCCTAACCCAGAGCCACTTGCATCAGTGTACACAACCAAATTTTCATTTCCTTCTGGCACTCTCAATACTGGTGCATTAATCAGAGCTTCCTTTATTTTGATAAAAGCTTGCTCACATTTTTCTGTCCATACAAAGGCTTGGTTCTTTCTAGTTAAATTGGTAAGTGGTGATGATATTTTTGAGAAATCTTTTATAAATCTCCTATAATATCCTGCCATTCCCATAAATGATCTAATCTCACTGATGGTGCTAGGCCTTTTCCATGCTTGGATTGCCACTACCTTATTAGGGTTTACTGATATTCCTTTGGCAGAGATAACATGCCCAAGAAAATGCACTTCTTCTTTCCAAAATGCACATTTTGAAAATTTTGCCTTTAAATCATTTTCCCTTAGTCTTAACAAAACTAAATGCAAATGATTTTTATGCTCTTCCACTGTCTTAGAATAAATCAAAATGTCATCAATAAAAATCAGTACAAACTTGTCTAAATAATCTCTAAATATTCTATTCATTAAATCAACAAAATATGAAGGAGCATTTGTCAAACCAAATGGCATAACCAAAAATTCATATAAGCCATATCTGGTGTTAAATGCAGTATACTTAACACTTGAGTCTTCAACCTTCATTTGATGGAATCCTGATGCTAAGTCTAGCCTAGAAAATATTTTAGCTTCACTGAGTTGGTCAAAGAGATCATCTATTCTAGGCAATGGGTATTTATTCTTGATGGTTACTTTATTTAGTTCCCTGTAATCTATGCACATTCTCAAGGTACCATCATGTTTTCTTACAAACACTACTAGAGAACCCCAGCAGGAATTGCTTGGCCTTATAAATCCCTTGCCTTCTAATTCTTCCAACTGATTTTTCAATTCTTTCAGTTCACTTGGCCCCATTCTATAAGGTTTCTTGATTATTGGACTTGCTCCTGGAATGAGATTAATTTGGAACTCAACTGGTCTGTGGTGTGGAACACCCTTAACTTCCCCAAACACATCCAAGTATTCATTAACTATGGGAATTTCTTCAATGGTTAGTTCACTCAGATCTTTTTCTAAGTCAACTAAATGATACAATTTCCCTTCCTTAGCTACTTCACATAGAACTGTGATCCTCTGGCCTCTAGAATTTTGCAATGATATGGTGGATGAGTCTAAATTAATTATGGCTTTAAATTGCCTTAACCAATCTACCCCCAATATAACTCCTATATTTGGGTAATTTAAAACATATAAATTGGAAATAAAAATATTTCCTCCTATGTTTAACTCCACATCCACACAATTCATGTTCAAAACACTAGAACTCCCTAGGGGACTTTGTACAAGCAATGGGGTTTCAACCAATATGCAGTTTAATTTTAACACTTTAACTAATTCATAGGAAATCAAAGAGTGTGTTGCTCCAGTATCATATACTACTGGTATGGGTATGGCACAAATGAGTAATGTACCTTCCACTTGGCCATGATTTTCAGCATCAATTTTCACTGCAGATTTGCCTTTACCTTCCAAAGTTGCCAATTTCCCTTGCTGTTTATTCTTAGGACAGTTCCTCTTCATATGCCCCTCTTTCCCACATAGGTAGCATTTGAAGGCTCCTCCTTTTAACTCTGGGCACCTTGGTTTGATGTGTCCTTCTTTTCCACAATGATGGCAAACCAATTTCTTCTTAGTATCATTGGCTTTTGTATCTTTACTCTTCCTGTTGTCTGCCTCCTCCTTCTTTTTATCATAAGGGTGATATCTTCCCTTATCCTTCTTGTTGTTGCTCTTAAAATTCCTATATTTCTCTCTTTCTTTGTCATGTTGTTCCAGTTTCAAGGCCAGATCAATTACTTGATCAAATGTTCTATCTGCATATGGTAGCATAGCTCTGCTAAGTCCTGGGTTCAGTCCTTTTATATACCTATCATTTTTGGATGCTTCATCTGCCACTAGCATTGCTCCATAATTGGACAGCCCCTCAAACTTTTGAGTGTATTCAGTGACATTCAAAGTTCCCTGCCTAAGTTTGATAAATTCTTCAAGCAAAATGGTCTTGGCTGATGCTGGTACAAATCTTGCCTCCAACATCTCCTTGAACTGAGTCCAAGTGATCTCATTTTCATTTCTTCCAGCTATGATCACCTCCCACCAGCTTAAAGCTACCCCTTTCAGTTGTCTAGAAGCTACTTGCCTCTTCCTTTGGTCATCCAACTGCATGTCATTAAAAATCCTATCAAGTGTTCTCAACCATGCTTGAATTTCCATCACACTCTCAGTTCCTTCAAAACTCTTGCCTCCCAAATTGGAATAAGTCTTCAGTAGTTTTGAAAGCTCTTCATGTGGGTTCTCAGGCCTATGTCCAATCCCTTCTCTTAAAACCCTCACAAATTCTTGCATATCAAGCATTTGAGGTGCACTGGGTCCTGCATTGTGATGAGATCCTCTTCCTACCATGGTCTGCTAACTAAATTCTGGGCAAATGGTATTAGTATATTATGAGTACTTCTATAATTTCTATTTTCTTATCTAAATTATTTCATCCAAAACAAACAGACATAATACATTTCTATAATACTTAACAATCAATGCAACCAAGTGCTCTGATACCAACTGAAATGACCCTCCTATTTTCACCCTAATTTCATAAGGATTTTTTTTTTGTTAAGAGATGATATATAGATATATCATTCATTGCAAATATATTTCCCAGGGTCATTTTCTTTATCCAATAAACAAAATATATCCAGGATCTTTCACAATATAAAAATATTGTTTTAAATCTAAATCATTACTAACATACATATATGAAGATATCTATGTTATATTCTACTAGAATCAGAGCATGATAATATGTAAGTAGAAATCCTTTTAAATCTATTAAAATGTGATAATTCCCTGATAAAAGATTAATTATTGTATCCTGATTTTTGACCGTAGAATCCATTGGAAACATGTACTTTAGTCTGTTATTCTAATTAAGAAATGATCAAGTAATAATCAGTGGTAAACAAGCTTTTAATATAGATGATTGTGTTAAAGTCTGGATAGTATCAAACCCAGGCTAAAAGAAAGTGGATCCTAAGTGAACACAAGCAACATCTAGGCGTAATGGAAACGCGCCTAACTTACACATGAAAGGTCACGAGTTCGAGTGCTATGCTGGTCGGTTCAAACCCAATTTTTGTTTTTTTTTCTCCTGTATGGTTTGAAATCTGATATCTACCTATATTTGCACATATATATTTAATTTTTACCTATAATCTAACATACAAAACAATATTTCTTACTTTATTATTTTTGAAACCCATTCCTACAACTGTTCTAGGAATTCATGTTTCAATTTTTGCTCAAATATCAACATGTACACAGATATACATGTACATGTCAATATCTTTGCTCATTTTCCAGAAAACTGGGTGAAACAATTGCTAAATGTACTAAGCTTTTGAAATGCATTTTTATTTTCAAAATATAATCTATCATGATCAACCAATACTTCATTTATTTGAAGCTGGTTAACTCATGTATCCTGTATCTGCTACACACTAGTTCAAAGCAATGGAGATACCATTCATTGCATTCTGTCTGAAGCTTTTAAAAACATTTTACTTTTCTCAATACATATCAGAAATGAATTCAAACTTATTTACAAAGCATTTCAGTAAAAAGAAACTAAAATCCTTTTAAGTTTACTTCTAGCTTAATCCAGATTTTATTCTAAAACTCAGTGCTCTGTTATATCTCAAGATTAACTAATACATAATATAAATTATGCAAAACAATAGCTCACCTACATATGCATATTTCTTTTCCAAGCATCCATATCAATACTTAAGATCATTTCCTTGTTTCCCACTCAGATATTTCTTTTAGATTTTAAACCTTAGTGCATAACAATATATTTAACATGATACAACTAGTCCATCTAACCATAATAGAATTCATTACATGACTGGAAATCTTAGAAACATAAAAATTTTCCTGAATACATGCAGATATAATCAATTTAAGCTCTTATTGAAACTAGCTAGCATGTTCATTCACTCCTCCATAATAGCCATAACTTCATTTTCTACTTAGTGCCTACGTTCCCTGAAAGAGCATGTGTGGCTGCCTCATTTTAAAATGAGACACCCCATATGCCATGAGCAAACAAGGCTCAGATCTAAGATCTGGTATGAGTAACATCAATACATTCATGATATTAAGCAATAGAGAATATAAGGGTACTAACTTGTTATTTAAGCAAATTTCTGCAATCAATTACTTTAACATGGTATAAATAAGTTGATTCAGGTATGATATATTCATCTATCTTTCTTCACTGGCATACATAATCATGCAAACATAATTATCTATCTGCAACATTTGCATTCACTAGAACCATCATGGTTCCATACCAACCAACCTAAGAAATTTTCATATTCCTATTTCTTCATTTACAGGTTGTCTAATTCAATTTAAATTCCTGCCTCATCTGCTATTAAGGAATCACGGGGACACATTGCAATGAACTAATTCACATCATTGCACAAAGATCTCAGGGCTTAAAAAACCATGTGCCAACTTGCATACTTCAAATATGACAAGCATTCCAGCAGCCTTCTTGGCTTTCCCTTCCCTAGTTTATTTACTAGTGTATTGACTTAAATCCTATCATCAAATATGCTAAGTGAACATGTCACTGCAAACATGGAAACATCCATAATCTTTCCTAGCATAATTCTCCTCAGAAATAAGCAAACAGTTATTTCCTAAATGGGGTCAATATGTCTTGATCTCAGTAAGATATAAGAATATTTTCAACTGTAAAAGAGGCATGGCGTGTTCTTATTATATTGATCTGCAAGCCTTTATGATTGATTCAGATTAATGATCTGGTTCAATCATAATTTTAGCTTGTGAGTTTCTTTTTTTTTTTGATTTGATTAAGGGCTCAGCACTTAGAAAATTTCTATTGCACCCTTAACATTTTTCTTTTCAAGCCTCAGCACTTATACCAAGTATAATGCAGCTCCCAACATTTTTGTAAAGTTTTCATGCCATAGATCTATAACAGTTGAGAGTATTCTCTATATAATTTTAAGATTCTGGACTTTAATATTTTTGAGTAAAAATAAAACAGTAATGATACACATTCAAAGACAAATGTCTCAACAAAGCAGAGATCACCAAAAACATCCATATCAAATCATATCAGATTTAAAATGAGACATCCAAAAAAAGCATTGATGAAATCATATACATCAAAACCAGAAATATATATAAATGGCAATAAAAAGTGGCTGCCTCATCTCAGGTCTTAATGCCATGAACTCAGTGAGGTTACTCACCTAAATATTTCTTCTTATTAATCCAGAAAATCCTTGTATGAGTGTTTTCTCCTTCCTTCCAATATTTTTCTTCCTTTCTTATTTTTGTGCAGCCCGGGGTAAAGATAATTCTACTGGCTAAAACTGCCTATTTATATGCATTTTTCCACTAGGGTTTTGTTAAAACAAAATTCCATTTCTGACCTAACCATCTTCATGCATTTTTCATTCATTTTTCTCCTTAATACCCCGGCCATATTAACCAATTTAAAGGCTGCATTTTCTTTCTTTTACTTTTCAGAAAATGGCCACTCACCTAGTCATGTTAAAAGTGTGACTATCCTATTTTATATTTTAATTATTTCTGAGAATCCCCTTTGCTATTTTTGCCTATACAAGCATATTGACTTGTATTACATTTCATGTCATTTTAATGTTATAGTTTCACTTGTTTATATATATATATATATATATATATACTTTTCAGTTCTTAAAAATGTATATTTGTATACATATCTTATCTAGGCTTATTTAATTCCTTTTTAATTTCAGAAACATATGCACCTATATGTATACAGGTTTACAAATCCTTATAATATATATATATAATTTTCTTTTCTGGGTTTTAAATAAAATCTGTTTACTGATTTAAAGTAAAACTTACTTTTCTTATTTTCTAAGATGATCCATATAATTCCAGAAATCAAATATCCATGTTGCAAAATCATGGTTGTATTGCTTTTTAATTCTTGTTTTAAATCCAAGAAATCTGGAGTTCTTCCTTGTGCCATTTCAGTGTGCACGTGCACACATATACTTGCACACTATTTATTCCAAAAATTTCACCATATTTAAATCTAAATTTTTCAAAAAAAAAATTAAATCATTTTACAAAAATGATTTTTCACAAAATTTTGGGGTATTACACCATCCAATCTCCTTTTTGTATTTGTTATATCTTATAGGAATAATTCAGATCGCTTATATACACATCTTATCATGATAATATGTTATACCTTATCAACATATATTAGACTTTATTTCTTATCCAATGAATTAATATGTTTATATGTCATTTAGTCTATTAACTGCTATTTTTTAGAAATTGAAGTATGAAAAAAATGGAAAATAAAATTGATTTGAAAATAATTTTTGTATATATATTTAAATTAAATGTATTGTTTAGATCTTAACCATACTTGAAATTACTTCATGAAATAGTATGAAAGTTTCACATATAATCTAGTTATTTTGATTACCAGCTATTCTTGGTTGTAATTTATATTGTTTCAATTCAAATTAAAAAGGAAGTTTAGTGTAAAATCAAAATTTTAGAAAGTTGAATCCTTTCTAAGTCAAAATTAGTTTTAATGTTATTGATTTAAATTGCAAATATATGAAATTGTAAGTTTACATGTGTAAGTTATTTTGGATTCTAAATTTGTTTTTTTATTATGTTTATATATATATATAGAGAGAGAGAGTTTCAGTTCAAATTTTATAATAGGACTTTTATGTAAAGTTACAAAACAAATGTGAACCCTTTTTCAAGTTAGAATTTGATTTCAAATTGTTAACATTAAACACTACGCCATAAATGACCTTCTGCAACATTTTTGCAAGGTGTTGCCAGCTAAAATGTTGCGATAGCTATAAAATTTTGGTCCTACTGCAACGTTGTATTTTTAGTGTTACCTTAGCCATAAAAATGTGTTGCTCTAGCTAAACAAGTGTAACACGATGCAACATTTTTATATAGTGTTGCCATAGATGTTTTCAGATTAAAAAATTAATAAAATTAGCAATCCGCGTGAATACGATCCAATGGTCTACATTTAATCTGATTGTTAACATGGATCACCGCTACATTTTGCCCTAAATTTTCGTTTTCCCGCTTTACTGTTCATACCATTTCGTTCTCACCCCCAATTTCCAAATCCAAATCCCCAATTTCCAAATCCCTAATTTCTAAATCATATTTTCGTTCCCATTTCGTTCTCACCCTCAATTTCGCTGCTGTTGCCTACATGTCGATACGCAACCTCTCCCAAATCCTACCAACCGCAGCCCCCAACAAAACTCCACTACCCCACCGCCGTTTCTACAGCCTGATTCCGATGGTCATCGAGCACACATCCCATGGCCAGCGTGCCTGCGATATCTTTTCCTGGCTTCTCAAAGAGCGCGTCATCTACCTTAACGGACCCATCGAGGAGGATACGTCGGCGATAGTTGTGGCTCAGCCGCTGTTCCTCGAATCTGGTGGTTTCGTGACAGCAGGGTTGGCAATTTATGATACTTCGACCAGATCTGATGCTTGAATCTTTCTCGCCAATGTTCAGAAGAAGTTCGATTCTGATGAAGCTTTGCTCGATTGCTTCAAAAAGTACCATTTTCGGATTCAAGGAAGATGTCAAACGCAGATTTCTTGTTTGAGAGAATGCCGCTTAAATTTTCAAATTGGCCAGCAATCATAAAACCAGTTTCAATTCCTTGATTGATTGCTCGAATTGCTTTGACTTCGTCGTCGGGTGCGATGTGATATTATTTGGTATGTTTTATGCCTTCTGGTTTACTTGATTGTTCTCGATTTTGGTTACACTCGCATGCTTTTGCCGATGATGAATTGGGATTTATTTATAGGCTTTATTTCCTATAATCTCGGGTTTAATCTTTCTGTTGGACTTTGATAAATCTGGTATGTTGGATTGCGATGATGTATTGGTATGTTGGATTGCGATGATGTATTGGTATGTTGGATTGCGATGATGTATGGTCTGAGCTTGTTAGCTCCTTTCTGCTGCATTTGTTAAACCAGAACATGAACTGGTGCTCCAAGTCCTTTGTATATCATATTACTGCCTATGTTTCCCTTGTACATGCCTGATGCATTCACTGTTTTTGCTTGATGGGCTGCCTATGTGTACTGCTGTGTTCTTGCACTGGCTTGTCTATATTTTGCTGAACCTGGTTCTTGTTTGTTTTGTTGGTTGCTTGGCCCTGAGTTGAATCCAGTCGATGACTCGGGTTTGACCTTGTGCCGTGTCCTTGTATCCATGTGTTGCATTCATGTTTGGCTTATGCACTTATGAAAAGAAACAACCCAAATACCTGAGGCAAATATTATAACAAAAATATTTTCATTTTCTGTTTGAGTTAAATATTATTTTCCAGATTACTGCTTTTGAATTATATGTGACAGGTATTGAAGACTGGACAGCTGGATACAAGCTTGAAGACAGAGTCAAATCAAATGTGCATGAGTGTATGAATGCATGAGCTGAAGACAGGTTTTAAAGAAGGCTCGATCTTTCAAGGTCGATCCCCGCCGGGACTGCGGTGCCCCGGACCCCCGCCGGCGCTGCGCCCGGACCCGCTTCTCGGCTCGCCTTCGGCTCGGCACTCGGCTCGCCTTCGGCTCGGCATATATTTGTCAGTGTCGATGTATGTATAAATTGAAACTGTATATGTAATGAGTGAACTGAGTGATGTAGTGAGGAATATCTGTATATGTGAATATCGGTGTTATATATCATTGAATTGTAAAATAGTGGAGTCAGGAATTTGTACTATTTCAAATGTTGAAATAAAATATTTATTTAAATAAATTACTGTTTAAATATCAAATTCTGTGTAATAGCATTTTATTAAATAAATATTTATTTTTATTAAAAAATCAAATATGCTCTACATTGTGGGCCCCACAAATTCAAAAAGTTCATATCTATAGCAACATTTTGGAATGTTGCTACAGATACTTATGGGTGTTGCCATAGACCCAAATAGGGTTCTATTGCAACAATATTACTTATGTTGCCTTAGATAGTCAAAATGTTGCCTTTGAGGTCTAAGGCAACGGCAAAAATTGCATCACCCTAAAAGTGTTGCCATAGACCTATGGCAACATTTTTCGGGCCTGAGCCAACATTTTTTTTGTGTTGCAGTAGGCCATTTATGGCGTAGTGAAATGTTAAAACATGTAAGTAATTTAAAAACAATTTTAACGTGTGTATATATGTGTGTGTGTAAATTCAATTGTTCTTTTATATATATATATCATATATATATATATCATATATATATATCATATAAAGTAAACCATACATACATATATTTCCATATAAGTTTAAAACGTTTTCAAGCTGAAGAAAAATTAAAAGAATGCCAAACGATTTCCTTCTTTACCTCTCATTAATTGTCTCATAAATGCCTTTTACTCATTCTTTTAATATTACTTAAATGCACCATTACCCATTAATAATTTGATTCCTTTTAGTCAAATATATTTATTTATGTTCTTTATTCAATTTAATGTATAAGTAAACTTTAACACACACACACAGATATATATATATATATAAACTTTCATATTCAGGTTTAAAATGCTAGGTGACAACCATTACTCATACAAATTGACAGTGTATATGTTGTAGATGCAAATTCCAACATCAATATATGTATATACTAGTGTGAACCCGTGTTTCGCACACGGGTGTTGTGAAAATATTGTAGTTACATAGCAAATAGAAAAACATGAAAATCGTTGACATAAGTAATAGAAAGTAAATAAGGTAAGGGAACAAAAGTTATAGTAAGGGAATATTAAACCCTAATTTTACGATAACAGAATTAAAAATTCATGGTTAGAAGTTCATCTTTTCGCATAATAGAATTGATTAAAGTATCTTATTATAATGAACTTCATTAAACGTTGCTCTAGTGCTAACAATTACAAATGAATCTTCAACAATCATTAAAAAGATGTGAAATCATAGAATGATCTAGACTGCATATTTACATGATATTAGGCAATGCATGTGGACTATTAATACATAATGATTTAATATAGTATTTGGATATGAATATTCATAGCATAATTCATGACATAGGCTCCTTAACTACAAATAATTATATTGAAATCCATCAACCATCATGTAAATGTAAATAATACTTATCAGGCCAATACAAAAGTATAAAAGACTATTTTAATATGTTTCATCGTTTCTTAAAACTCCGTCGTTTTTTTGGAAAGAAGCAAAGTTCTTCGAAAAGGATATCCTTGACCTTAGTTTAATTTTATTCATAATTTGTTCACCCTTATGCTAAAATAAAGCTTCTTCATCTTCTGCCAATGGTTGTCTAAAAATCCCCACTATTGTCAACTGGTTAGCAATAGATAATGTTTTCGTTCTTCGGTCATAGTGTCATATGAAAGGTTTTAGAATTAGCTGATTCCTTTATTCCCTTCAGTCCCGTCTTAGTGTAGAGGTATGTGCATATACTTGCTTTCAGCATTTGGACTGTTTCCCAATAGAATATAAAATTGTTTGTTAGTTTACTAAACTACATTGTTTCTAATAGAATCAAAAATGCCACTTTTGTCGTGTGTAAAATATTAAAAAAATTCCTTCTGTATCTTCATACTTAAATTAATCAATTATTAATGTAACATGTGTCTAACAATTAAAAGTGAAAATCTTATGCCCCTTAATCTTAATTTAGCTAGAAATCAAACAACATGGCCTCCTAGTTGTGCAATAGAGATTGTTCAATTTTGGCACCTCTTGATTTGTTAACTTTTTACTGTATGAGATATATTTTTGTTGTCAAGCATGTATGTTAAGTGCGGATAATTAGCGGTTAATAAATTCACAACAGCGCACCAGTGGATTTTCTAAACAAATAATTTATAAGTGTATAAGGTGAACTCGTAAAGAAACCTTAAGCAATGAAAATATTTTTCTATGATAAAAATGATTTTTTTTGTATTCCAATGATGAAATAAAATACTTGAATGCTTTAAAAACCATTACTAAGAGAGTAAATGGAAACTAAATTTCCATATAGGCAGACCCACTGAAATTGAATTTCTAAATGGGAAAACCATAACTCGGAGATTATATGGAAATTGAATTTTCAAGTGGTAAATTAGTTGAACATTAGTCAGTGATTCGATGGAAATTGAATTGTTAGAAGGAAATAAGAAATTGACTTGTGTGAATTTTAGTTAGTAACAGGAGAGGTGTTTTTGTTATAAAATAATATAATGGTTTTTAACAATTTAAGATGAAATATAGTGATATTGTTTATGCATTCTATCAATTACCCATGAAAGTTCTAATGTCAATATAATAGCTCTTATAATTTTGATGATTGATGTAAACAAAAAAGACACAGTTTGATGGTGGATATAAGGGCAGCCTATTTTGGATTTGAAATATTTAGTCAATGCTTACTTATTTAGGAATTAAAACTAAATAAAATACTCATCTTCTTTTTTCTATAGTATAAAGGAGAGTAGGAAACTATATTTTATGAATTCTTGGTCAATATTTGGAAATATACCATGAACATCTATATTTTTAGAATTTCATGGCAATTTAACATAAATGCAATTGAATACACAGTGTCATCCAATTATGCTACACCAATACAACCAAGATCTTTCAAATCATGCATTAAGTTCATTTGAAGTTCCACCTTTTACATGGTTCAAAACATATATCAATAAAATTATGTTTATGATTTAGCAACTTCAATTTACTTTGTCAATTTTAGGTAATTAACTCTCAGAGTACTATAGAAACAGTTACTTAAGATATGAATTTCTCCATTCTAGTTTGCTTTGTACACATAACCACATTGTTATGGAGAGGAAAAAAATATATGTTTCATTTTAAACTAAATCTTTCATTTAGGATTTCTCATAAAGAGAGACTGATAAATTTTGCAGAAGAACATTGAAGAAATATGGTATTAAATAAAAAAAATGGATGAATAGTTGACTGTTATGCATACTGACATTTTTAACATAACTAATATATGACACCATAACGTAGAAATACAATTTTATTTAAGATTAATTCCAATGAAGGAGATTCTTGATGTATAAAAAAAATTGCAGTAATAGCACCACAAAAAAAGTTAGTGTGTTATTTCCCTTACCCATTAAGAGAAGTGTTGACATAATACTTGTATTTGATTGATGTAACACAAAATATCATAGAAAGATCATTTATTATACTGTGTTAAACAATTATCAAATGTGAAAAAGATAGCGTTTCATAAAATATTAAGCATTTTACAATATATAGTTGTAATACCTTTACTATTTTTATTGTTGCATAGTTTCATATCTTAATTTTTTTAAGCAAAATAATTAAACTATGATGCTTATCTCCATATGAAATGTTAACAAAAAGTATATAATTGTGCATATGCATGTGCAGTGCATGTGTGAAATAACCAAGTGTAGAAAGAAATGATTTAAAAAACCCTAGCCTGAAGTAGTAGTATACAAGAACAAAGCCTGGAGCTTGGTATAGGTGTCATTCATGCAACAAAAAATCTCCTTTACAGTGAGTAAAGCCTATTTAGATGTACAAAAAACATAGAGCTGGAAAGCATGTATCCAACCCAAAGAAAGAAAATTACCTGTATTTTAATAAAACTTAAATATAGCTCCGTCAATGAAATTCTACAACCATCTTCTCAAATTCTTCACACATATCTTCAACAATATTATACCCTCAAGCTATAATAGAAAAGTCATAAAAGATTGGGTCAAATTTTGTAGTAATGTGAAAAATGTTTAAATTTCAATACATGCACATGTCACAATAAAAGTTTAATTTTAAATTCAGGCCATATTGTAGACTGACATAGTATGAGAATGATATAAGTTAAATTAATACCTTGACAAAGGGTTGGCAGCTCAGGAGTTTTTTTTTTCAAGTGGTACATTTGGATTCTTCCAAAATGGGCTATAGAGTAGATGGAGGCTATGGAGCAACGTCAGCTTCTAATACAGTATATAATCAAAATGTCGATACAATTAGGCTCTCAAAGTTAATATGCAAATAACTATGATTAAATAATGATAATTCAGCTGCCAAGAAATAAAATTGATTTCATTCTAATTAGTTATAATAATGTATACCGACATTGTAAACGTATTCTATCCCACAACAACTGAATCCTTCAACAAACTAAATTGAGGATTAGGAAGATGAGATAGATTGTTACAACACCAATGTATAAAAATTGGATAGTAGCTATATAAATTACTTGGCCTGCCTTTCTTTTCTAGAGATACATCTAATCCAGCTTTTTTCTTACAATATCTCTACACTTGTAAGATATTACATCTTAGTGTTAACTCTAATTTGTTTTGGTTCTTGCATCTGACTTAGTATTAGACTCTTGAATATCAAAGAAAATTAATTTCCACATGGCTTAAATTAGGTTGCTACAGACAACTACTCAAATAATACAGCAACCCTAATTGTCATAAAAAATAGTATATATATAAATATTGATGAAATGTGTAGTGTAAGTTTATGATCGTGTGATCAAAACATATTTACCTAACGCTAATGATTATTTGGAGATGCCCTCAAGAGAATGTAGCCTAAACGGAGAGATGCGACTGGAACAAACAGATGCAACTAAGACTATCTATGTACTGCTCGTTGACCTGCAACAAACTAAAGTGGCGTGATGTAGTGAGTAGTGAAACCTTCAGTTGAAGCGAGGATTACTGCTATTGAATAACTATTATCATATGCATTGTTGAAGCATTGACTTAAACAATATGACACTGTAAAGTTTCTGAAGCATAGAATGTGGGTTCTGAGCTAGCTACCTGAACCAATGCAGTAGGTAATAGGAGTGCTAAGCGATCAAAAATTGGAGATTGAAAGACTACAACGGTGACATAAACCGATTGCAAATTGATAGGGCTAAATACACAATCTGAACGCCATGACTATGGAGTGGAAGAAGACAGAGCTGAGTACATTGATGACCGGTTAGCTAATACCATAGCATGTGGAATAGTATGGCCATGATTGATCCATGACTGAAGGTTAGTATGCATATTCTAAACACGACGGTACATGGAGTCTGAGTTATTCATCCTTGATCTAGGTCCTAAACAGAAAAGTATTGCACCATGAAAGTCATAAATAAAGAAAAACATATAAACGGTTGCAGCATGACATTTCTACTAAGACATACACATATAAACATGCAAGTTCCAGAAGATAGGGCCTGAGAGTCTGACATGTGGCTTGGCATAATAAAAGACTAAAGACCTGGATCTGATAATTAAACTGGACTGAACATGGATCTCACCAGAGATGAACATGATGTGAAGTTGAATCTGTATTGGTTCATGCTGAGTCATGCAAAATCTAATACTAAGCCTGGATCGAGACATGAGGCTGAAATAGTTGAATGTGCCCCCAATTCAGTGTTGTATTGGTGGGACTGAACTGAGTAGCAAGCAATGAAACAGAATTTAGTGAAAGAAATATCTATAATTTTCTAATTATGATCTGATGTGCAAGATTCAGAAATTGAACATAATAAGGGAAATGATATCGAAAAGAAATATAAGAGATGTATAATGTATTTGTCTGGTATGTTAAGCTACTATCAACATATTCTTCTTTTCTCTATACTTCTTTAACATACATTGAATCAATTTTGTTCATGTAATTTTCTTCTTAGTTCTTGATAATATCAACATATAAGTACAACTCATTGTAAGAAGTTATGGTACAATCATTCATCAATAATATGATGTAAAATCATTACATTTATATTACGAAAAAAACAACATCAAAGGAAATACATTGTACTATTCTTCCTATTCATAGCATTCAAACACTTACATTTGTGTCATCACTGGCCTTACTGAATATTGTATACCTGAAGTTTTGAAATATTTCTTTAGTAAAATTAGAAAAATATTAATTGATTCAACTATTTATATTTATGGAAAAGTACTTAAGAGTCTAATTCCACCGAAGAATAGTGATCATTGCCCCAAAAAAATAAGCAAAAATAAATACAAATTGTGTTGAGAAGATTTAGTAGACTATATCCCTAGCTTGCAATCAAAATAAATCTCTATCCCAAACACTTTCTGCAAATGAGCCTTAAATAATACCCAAAAAGGTTCAGAAAAAAAATTGAATAGGTAATTAAGGACAGTCCCAAAGCTTTTTTGATAATGTCAAAAATGATAAGGGTTTACCTTTTTCTCTAAAAAATTGGAAAATCCAATACATCAACATTCACCCTGATTAAACAGATAAATGTTTTGACCGAATATTTGAGGCAAAAATAATTCTTATAAAGAAACTATAATTGTCAAAATGAAATTGATAACCCTAATCGAAGAAAATTGGGAAGAAGAGGAACCTAACTAATCTAAATCTATCGCCAAAAGAAATAATAACAGCGCTTATGTGACGACTCGGGTTTTGCCCGCTCGAAAATCAACATCCGTACTTCACATTATACTAGAATGCCGCAGATTCGACCGTACAAATCCGATTCGCCGAAGCTATAACACAATTAAGTAAATAACACAGCGGAAGAAAAGAATAATACATTGATATATAATATCTGATACAACAGAGTGATACAATGAATATCAATATACATCAGAGATATGATACAAGAAATAGCAACGGAAAAGAAAAGATAACAACAGCAGCGGAACAATATCAATAGAAGTGATAACTCCAAAATGATCTTCAGACAAGAATGAATCCACAACTCCAAGATAAGCAACTCCGATGAATGAACTAGCTCCAGATAATCTACTAAACCTGAATATCTGAAAAGAAACCCAACTCTAGACTGCTCGTGTGGAAAATTATGAGCACCCAGAGTTTAGGAAGGGAACAATAAACTCCGGATCAGTCATGGGACTGGTGTGAGCAACAAAAACAGTTTATCTTTAAACAACAACAAAAGGATTTTAACATTGAAATCCGCAATGCTTTTGGAAAATGAAACTACCATAAGACCTCCCACCACACACACAATGCAAACGCAGAATTGGAGGAGATTTCTTCTTATGATAGTCAAGACATGCTTACTACGCAAATCATTGGATATTATCATTAGTGCATAGTGCAGAAACATTTCGAAAGTATAATATTAATCTTAGCCAACATACGACCAGTATCGTATGCCTACTATAGCTACCATCTAAACAGTGGTGACCACCGTACGTAAATGGCAGGTTCTACAACTAAAACCGTACACGGTTCGTATTGGAAGATGGATTTCCAACAAATGGTCAGGCTAAGGAACTTTCTTCCGCCGCATGGGATCGCCTCTGGCGGGACGTCCCGAGAGACAAACTGCTCTCTGCAAAACAAGGCCGGGTTACCCCTGTAGCAGGTAACTCACGAATATGCCACCCCCCGGTCCTTTGGGACCTTTATCCGAGGCGCCTCTAAACCAACATCACACATAATAAAGTGTATCCACATGAGTAAGTATCTGGGCTCCATACCATGATACCACCCCTTTCCAGAAGGAAATGACATACCCTAAAGGGCGCGACCCTCATAACCTTGCCGCAACATTCCTGTTTCGACCATTTCCGGGTTGTGAGGCCCTGACGAAGTCTCGTCCACAAAGCTACGCTTTGTTCACAAAGCCATGTTTCGGGTCAAACAAATGATCAACCTATGATCACAAAGATATAAGATCAAACAAATGATCATATCGCAAATGATCAAACACTGATCATTTCACAGCAGCACTCAGCATGCCACATTACCAAATTGGGATATATCGCTGATAAATTTCAACTACATAACCTCTGAGCTCGTACGTCTCAGAGAAGGGTGTTAAGCTAAGAGAATAAATTCTCCGCCACCAACAGAAATGTATTTGAAAGAAATCGGCTTTATATCTCAAAGTGTAATGTCAGACATACAATCCATACAAGTCTGTTCCGGGTTCGAACAGAACCGAAGGCACTTCTTACAAAGCCCTTGCAATTCCGGATAATTTTCAATCACGTCCGGACTTCCCGTCACTAAGGGTGATAAAACCTCTATATCGGGGATCAGCCGATGCAGAGTAACTCGACGGTAATCCTTCCGTTTTCAAAAATATCCGGTCTTCAACACCGGTCTTCAAATGCTATCCATATCGACGTATCACATATTCGGAATGGGTTATACGACTCAAAGGTCCTCTCCCGGCTAAACCGAATAGTGAGCGAAATATTTAAAAACATATGGATATGGGATTTCAATTAAGTCACAACTTAAACCCAGAACTTTATTTTCAAATGGTTTAACAAATTACCATTTTCATCTTTTTAAACAAAAAGATTCATTTTAACAACCCTCAACGGTTTAAATAATTTCACCTTAATCTTTTAAACAAAAGATTCATTCACAGATTTTCCAAATTAATTTCCCTTTCAATTTGATTAACTCGTTAAATCTTCAAATCAAAGATTTAACTTACAGTTTTCAAAACAATTCCATTTCAAATGATTTAAACCAATCATTATTTTAAATCTGTTAAAAATAAACAGATTTAACTCATAGCTTTCAAAAAGAATTCATTCATAACTTGGAAAACCATTTTTCAATTCAATCTTGAAATTCCTTTAATTAAACTGGAATTTCATTGCTTATCGGAAAGCTTTTATTCTTTTAAAACAAACAGTTTTATTTCAGAAAATCTGATTCATTCATACGAGTTAAAGTCTTTGGGTTAAATCCAAATTCTCAAAATTATACTTTTAAATGGTTTAAATTCAGATAAACACATTTATAACATTTTTCAATCCCTAGTTTCAAATCATAGGATTCAATTTCAAACTTGAATCCAAATTTAAATCAAATTATTTAAATTTTCAAAACTCGATTAAGTTATTCAAAATAAATTTTATCTTTGAAATTCTATTTCAAAAGTTTTTCACCTTAAACCCGAATTTCCAATTTCAAAATCAATTGAAATTAAAATCCCAATTTCAAAAATATCAAATTTAAATTATCTGTGACTTAACCGATTTCCACGTGAAATCCATATTTGTGTGTGTAAAAGTGTAGTCCAGGGGTTTCACACAATAGTGCAACACAATGAATCATCACATATCAGAATACAGAAATAAAATTCGATAAGCGGTATATGAACAACGCTTATCGTTCATTCACAGATCATAGATATATAAAGGTCACAGATAAGTAAACTACAGATCACAACATAAATCAGGATGTATCACAAAGCATCATATATCAGGGATATCAAACAATCAAGTCATTCAGTCAAATCCAATCATCCATAAGTAAGCTCAATCAATTATCTGATTAAATTAAATTAGATTAGACACTAATCCTGGTTTAATTATCATAAATAAATCACAATCCATTTTATATTGATTTATGAAATTAATTAATTAATTCTTAATTCCAAGTTAATAAATCCCTTTGAAAACTAAAATTGTTAATTTATAAATCATTAATCATTAATTTATTCAATTAACAAATCACTCTTTAATCATTCCATTTATTATCAACTTATAATAAGTTTTTAAGATAAATTATTTCCCTTAATTTCTTACATTAAGTAATTAACCTTCAATCAATTACATAAATTTATTATCTTTAAATTAATCACATTTATCAATTTATCACATTAATTAATCCTTTAAATTGATCACATAAATTAATTTACCTTAATTATCTTCATTAAGTAATTACTTTTAAATAATTCCTTATCTTTATCAATTTATCAACATTTAATTATATTAATTATACTTTGACTTAGAAATCATTTTAACCCTTGATTTATAAATTCAAATTCAAATTTGAAACCCAGAAAAACAGAACAGGTTAGAGAAACCTGGAACAAAACTATCCCCCGAGCTACAACGCTTCCAGCTTCGAGTAAAACACTCGAATAACTCGAGTTCTTCCCGAGTCCAAACTGCACCACCCAAATAAAACGACAGTCCTCCCAATATGCACGTGCACGTGCACCGTGCTTCCAGCCACCTCCGGCCACTCACCAACGTCGCAACCCATCGCCGACTATCCCTAGATGACCTCGCGATCACCAGAACCCATCACCACATCTCGAATCAAATTCGAGTTCTCCTCTTCAACCTGGAACACGATACCCACTTCCCCTCAAACCTGGCAACGTCACGCGCTCAGTGCTCCGACCATCGGAGACCATCAAACTCCGGCCGCAGCATTGTCTACCTCCCCTCTACCTTCCCACAAAACCACATGACACTCGCACTCTCGTAGACGTCGCGCGAATCGAAACTCCGGCCATCCAAAAAATTAGGTCACCAGACTTCGATTGCCTTCTGCCGCCACCATGGTCAACGTTCGACCCTTACGGCATTTTTCCAGTGACCACCCTAGGCTCCTCTATCTCCATGGGGCAACTCGACCTCCCTAGATCAACACATCGCCTGGAATCAGTCGAAATATCCACTCCGTTCAACCTCGAACTGCACCTCACTCCTTCTACTAAAAATCACGAATCTCGTTTTAAAAATCATATTTTCGTATACGAATTCCATTTATATTCATGAATTTGTAAATTAGTAACCTCGAAAATTTACATATATGAAGATGGTTCTATAGTTTGGCCCTTTCCAGTGACCACACACATTTGTTTACTTAAAACAAATTTTTTTAAACTAAAGTTTATGATGATACCAACAACTTTCGTTTGAATCTAAAGTTCAATCATCAATCAGATAGAGAGTAAATGATTTTTGAAAACCACAATTTGCATTTTTAACTAAGAACAGATGCATTCAAAACAACAGTCTGCATAATACTATCAAGCTACCCATATATACAGATGATTATATATGCATCACATACATACCTTAGATAAATCTTGCACAGATTCAAACCTTTAAATTTTTAAAGAAAAATTGTTACTCACTGTGGTTTTGAAGAAGAACAGGGTTGCTTTTTCTTTTGAAACAGGAGTGTGAAGATTTGCAAAGTTGAAACCTTTCTTCCTGATTCTCTGGTTTGATTTGCTTTAGTTTCAGATTGAAGTTGTAGTAGTTGAGTTTTAGCCTTAGTGAAATATACTTGTCTTTGTTTATTTTTTCTCTGGAAAGCTAGATTTTGAAAACGAACAGGAACGAGAAAATATATGTAGGGAAAATATTATACAGGTTGTATACTCTAGTACAAATTTTATCAGAGATTTTTTTCTTTAGCAAGGTGGCGGAGAGAAATTCTTATACAACTTGAGTTGATCTTGTTGGCTGCTAATAAATGAGACATTAAATGTTGTTTGTACTTTGTCTCTTATTTTATACATATCTCATTTTCTTTTACTTGCCTGTGACTTCATTAACAAGCTATAACATTTTACATTTTGCTTTGATTCATATTGCTCTTAAGTTTTGCAGGTATATATATCATATTCGAACATTGTTTTATCCTATGCAAGTTTAGTTATAAAATCCTTTTCTTGTTTGATGTATTCTATTTTATACTTATTTCATTCCTTTACTTTTGCTTTGTACAAAATTCACTTTATTTTATATTGAGGCTGATAGTTCATTTGGGTATAGGGTGAGATGATCTTGTTTTGGTGACTAAAGAGATTTGTATTTATCACTTTGGGGCTGCAGCTTACATGCTTGTCCTTTTAAAGTTTTATTACCCAACATTTTATTATTTATATTTTAAACCATCTATCTAAGATTCAAATCACCTATATATACTCACATATATGTACAATATTTACAATATTATTAAATTTAAATGATTTATACAAAATTTGATGAGATCCGGGGAAACTCGCATCACTTTAATCGATTAAATTTACAATTTTTATTCAAAAATTCAACAAATTATTAATTTAAATTAAATTAAAATCTGGGGTCGTTACAGCTTACGTCGGGAGAAACAACCTTCAACAAATCAATGAATAAAGACGATAACAACAAATTCATACCTTAGTAGAAGAAGATCTAGACGATTGGAGAGAGCGATGCCTTTTCGGCCTTAGGATTGCTGCGGGCGATGGAGGTGAGGAAGAACAGTCCAAAAGCAATCAGACGATTATATGGTAGAGGCAAACATCGGCCAATTCAAGAGTGTTAATTTGACCGCCAATTTATAAAATTTAATTTAGGGTTAGAGGATATTGAAGAGGAGGAAAAAGGAAGAAGGGGGAAGGCGCGATTGAAGAGTCGAAGAAAGGTTTGGAGTATAAGGAAGAAGCGGAGAGGTGGAAACGAACAGAGACAGTTGAGTTGAGAAAAAGAAAGAATGATTTAGGGTTAACTCGGAGATTGTTCAGTTGCCAAATTTCAAGGGGGCCTGTGTGAGCTTGAAATTTAACTCACTAATAATAATATAGTATATATTAACAATATACACCTTATGCTTGGTTTCACTTAGACTAGATACACTTGTGTATATTTAGATATACTCACAGAATAGACCAAGTACAAATTTGGTAAAATTATCATTTAAGTAGATCAATTTATCAATTTAATTAAGAGAAAGGAATGAAAATTTTCTCTCTTTAAGTAAAATAAAACCTACCTTCTATTAATGAGAGAGCTTTAAGAGAGAGAAATGAAAGGTTTCTTTCTCTAAATAAGTAAAACCTCACTCATTCATTTAATTGAATTTGATCCACATTAAATGCATTTGATTAACGAGAATAACTAAATAAGTCAATGTATATTCAAAATAAAATTTGATTTTATTCAAACAACTAGATTGGATATACTGTTAGACATTAGACTTTGTAGGCCCATAATGATCCAAATAGGGATAATTTTTGAAATTTACCCATATAATTCGCTTTTGACTAGCCTGGTTCCATCAATGGCATCAGAGCGAGGATGGATGAGACATTTACCTAGTACATAAGATGTCTCAGGTTCGATCCCTACAAATAGCATGGTAGGGGCTTTTCATATTGTGATCTGTGATGAAGCATTGCCTCTTACCCCTACATGTCTTGTGGTGGTTGTGCAAGTCGAAAGGCTACATGTAATACTCACTCGCGAGCTACCTAGTTGTGTCGCCCCAAAGGAGTTTGGGCCAGACCAACAATGGTATTATAGTTAAATAGTCTATGCGATCTAAATTAATCATGTTAGAGCTAACCAGCTAAGCTTACCAATTTAGTAGGGTCCCTAGGCTAGAAAATATAATGAACATATTTTGAAATTTTAATATTTATTAATAAGATTAATAAATTAAATAAATTAATCAAATTGTTAATTAATTAAAGTATATACATGTACAATATGTATAGATATATGTTACATTATCTTGAATTATTTAAGATGATGTAATTATATATGTATATACGTAAGAAAGTTTCAAAATTAATATTTGACTAAATTGTCTAATTAAAAAGGTTAATTAGCAAATAATAAAATGCATATACATATAGGTATATGTGTATAACCATAAATGTTATGGTATACATACCCAATTAAAATATTTAATTAAATAGCTTAAAATTAATTAAATTGTTAATTAATTAAATTAATTAAATAAGATTTAATAAATGTAGTGTACATGAGGTTATTATATAAGTTAATTTATTTATAAAAGTTATATAAAAATTAACTTACATAATATGAATGAATAAAACAAAAGTAGAATGGTAAAAAGCCCAAAATAGACTTAAGGAATAAATACATACGTATAGTATGTATATCATGATTTCTATTGTGTCTAACACTTGAATCACAAGGGTATTTGATAAGAAATACATTATTCCATAAGCTGATATCACTTAATTAAATATATTAAAAGTTATGAATCTGTAATATAAGTTGTTAACGAATAAATTCGCTAACCCTAAAAGTGATTAGGAAATAGAGTTAACCAATGAGAGGCCTTGTCGAGGCTATTTGAAGTCACTAGAATGAAGTATTGAATATTATCGAAGTCACAGGTCGAAGCATACATGATTCTAAGTCCATAATAATTGTATTGTTAACACTGTCACTTCCAATATCATGAGTAATTCGAATCAATATGCAATATGCAAGGCAATGTTCAAGTCTTAATTCAAAGTCAACCAAATATGCAGGTCTTAAGTTTAAATCATGTCAATAGGCGATGTAATTGTTTAATATTCGATTCCTTACATGTTAAGGGTTCAAGTATTACAATCAGCAAAATCTCCAACTCAATTTATGGTTTACAAAGTTGAAAATGTAAGAAGTGGGAAGAGAATTGAATTCATCCCCCAAAAATGGGACCCCTAGGTCCTTATTTATAGAGGAAGAAATGTGGTCTGGTAGTTGTCTTCGGCGATTTTGGTGTTTACATGCTTGACTTCGGCAATCATCAATGTTGAAAATTGCTGGGCTTTGCCTTTATTCCTTTAATAAAAGTACACGACAATAACGAACCATGGTATTGGCGGCATTTATCATGATAATCGACGTCCTTCATAAGTGGGCAATGGTACCAACTTGAGTCAATGCAGGTATGAGGCAATGACAATCATAAGGTGATATTAATGGCTTCTGCATACTGATGGTGTTCACCATCAACATCGCTTGGCATATGCACGCGGCGTCCTCCAAATGTCATATGGAAGTCGTCGACATTGATGTTGTCTTGGGTTCTTGGACTTGTTGATGTTAAGCGATGTCAATGTTGATGATGGTCGGCAACGTTGGTGTTGCTAACATCTTGCATTTAAGCCCTCTTAATTGATCATTGATGATATTAGTAGGAAGTAGTGAAGAGCAGCATCACCAAATATCCCCTCAATGTTGATGATTCTTGGTATCATTGTAGGGAAATATCCTCGAAGTGTTATGAAGTGTAGCGTTGCTTTAATATAATGCTATCATCTTTTGAGGTGGCCAACGACGAGCTTATTTTGATTACAATAGATAAACAGCGACGTCACCAGAGTACTGCATCGATGAGATTTGATGTGGGCTGTATCGACGCTCATTGATGGCTTATGATGTTGATCACTTACGATACCGACTAGGCTTGGCATCATTTTCCCTTTCATTACTTGCGACGTAGTCTATGTCCTTCTATTGGCAAAGTGCGACACCCTTCTTCTTCAATGCTATTCGATGATAATGATGGAGATAGCATTTTCGCTGACATCAGCACTGTTGTTTATGGCACTACTTATTGCCATGGTCAAATTGCACTTCGAACTCCTTCGACAACAATTATAGTGGTAACATAAGTGTTGTCTTCTACATTTATATATTGATAAATTATGTGCATACTATCCGGTTGTTGAGAAAACTCAAGCTAGAGCTATTATATGTAGTATTATTAATTTGTAGAATAGATGAGATAAGATAGCTATATGTATTTGTCAAGCAAACTTAGGCTGTCATGAAATGGTAGGTACGAATGAATAATCTTCTTTGATTTGTTGAGCAAACTTAAGGTCGAAATGAGATTAGGGCAAGGAACCATGGGTTAGGAGTTGTATATGATACAATAGATAAGGAGTTATTCATCATCTGTGGGGCTATGACTTGTTGAACAAACTCAAGGTCGGAATACCAAGCTGACAAACGAGTCCTAACACCTATTAGTGAAGTCGAAAGACTACCACATTTCATGTTAGGGTTTGGAGAAACATAAAAGACTAGTAGGAACCTTATTAGAAAAATGAAATGGTGACATTCAACCTTTCTAATATTATAAGAACATTTGCTATATAAATTTATAATAATCTACATTGATAAATTTGTGCAACTAATATAATTGGTAAAATGTTTATTAATTAAGATATACAGATGAACTGAATCAAAGATTGGCAAAAGAAATATAAAATATGCCTACTAATAAATATTTTTTGCATGTTATTGTTTCAATACTCATGCAAGCGCCTAATTTTATAACTACTAAATACATTTGTAATTGGTTATTTACATGTTTATTTGCCTGAGACTATGTATTGTCTTTTGAGTTTTGAACTCGTAACAATACAAGAAAGTGAATATTTGGTCCATATTCAATCACATATAAAGGTTGTATGGTGCAAAGTCATTGTTTGTAATGTACAAAAAACTTCGATGAAATTGGTTCATTCGGAATAAGCAAATAAATCATAGTGCATGATTGTGTATTCAATATGATTGGTTATAGTAAGGATTTCATTTGAATGGTTCGACCATTTTGGAAAGAAAAGCGAATGTACAAAGGTGCATGTAACTAAAAGTACTTTTTAGGATGAAGAGAGTGAATGGTCACTTCTTCTTCATAAGAAAACATCGAAAATGAGAATAGAAAAATAATAATTGATACTTAACATTGGAATCAGAATATATGATTTCTATTCTAAAATGTATTTTTTTATATAGAAAATTGTTTTCTATGATATTTATTCTTTTAAGCTCAAGATATTTGATCTGAAAATTCTTGACTGTAAAATGGTTGTAGTAGATGGAATAAATAGCCTAAATTAAGTGGTTGAATGGATCTCCGTGTTTTATATGCTATTATAGTAATGGAAGAAATAGTGGTAGAATGCTACATAGTACTTATTGGTTGCATTAAATTACAAAAATTGTTTTTGTAAATTGTACCAAACATTATTTATGAAGAAATAACTATTTTTCATTGTTGACTGAAAAATAGACATAGTTTTATTTCTATGAATATTATGAACATTCGTTATAAAATAAAACTATAATAGTGGTATTTATTTTCATAACAAAAGTGACGCATTGAAAAATACATAGGTATCTCAAATTAATTGCAATTACATTGGAATTATAGACTATGCCGTAGTGTTGAGAAATAATTCTTTAATTATATGACTACAAATCGTATGGTATTGGTGAATTATATCTCATACAATTAAGGGCAAAGCACCAACTCAATGGGAGCATCATAAGAGTTGATGAACTCTTCAGGTGGATACACATAGATGTATGCAATCGAAAGCCTATTAATACCAAAACGATTCCATGTACTTCATTGTATTCACTAATGAGTTATCATAAACATGAATAAGTGTTATGATACACACGTAGTATGTCTATGATAAGTTCATGTGATATAAAACATAAGTAAATAAAATTACATGAAGTAGAAATGATTTGATTTGATCGAATAAGTGAGTATATTGAAAATAGTTCCGAACGTACCTAAAAAATTGAATAAAGATTCAATCTCAAAAGTCATTCCTCCCTATGGTACATAACGATACTTCGATAAGGAGTAATCGAACTTTGTTGGACAAAGTACGATTAACGATGATTGAAGTTGAACTAACTCCTTTCTGTAAGGTTGTGTACTTAAGAGTAGGACATAAGGTTCAAATTAATTTCATCTAAAAAATTGTTTACAAAATCATACATGAAAAGGTTTATGTGAAACTCCAACATATCCTAGGCCAAGGAGCTGGCAGGCTGTGTGAGTAAAAAGACTACACGTAATATTTGTGTGTGAGGGTTCTTGTATGAATCGCCCCAAAAGAGTTTAGGAATGATCGTCGTTGGATGACCAATTTATGTTTTGAACTTAATTATCATAAACTAAATCCAAGTCAGTTTACCTATTTGTTTAAACTGAGAAGCAATCGTTGCTTCAAGAAATACCAACTTCATAGCGAAGGAATTTCTTCTAGAATTATCAATAGTGAAATAGACTTGGATATAATCCGAAGATAAAACTGATAAAAAGGATGGAATAAAATTAACTGAACTAAATAGACACAACACAATAGAATGTCTAATGGTAAATCTCACACATCAAAAAGAAATTATTGATTTTATTAATCATGAGAAAAGAACTTCCTTGCTCCTAATTAGGCTATTAAGAGTATTGACTCTACCATGTGGCATGATGTGCAAATCTGGATTAGATTTCAAGTACGTCATCAAAATGTGATTTTGTTATTGGTACCCGAAAGGATATGATCCATCAGCTACAAAAGTGTATTCAAGAAGAAGATCGATGCAGTTGGAATATAAGCCACGTTGATAAGAATAACATCATAAATTTTTATTGTTGAAACTAATGTAACAGATTCATCATTCAATGTGTTATAGTTATTCGAATTTTACTCACAAAATTTATCGCTGGGTACGACTTTGAGTTTTAGTATATATATGTTGAAATAAAAAAATTCTAAATTAGGATTTAGAATAGATAGTTACACATAACAGCCAAAAGGTCTCGAAGTCAGTGGGAGCAATAACCGCGTTTATGAGTGTTGAATAAGATCCAAGAAATGATATGAAAGTGTTATTCGATAAGCATCAGAGTTAAGTATTTTGACAGCGAAATCAAATAATTTCAATTTTAGTAAAAATGCAATAAGTGTGTATATATAAGGAAGAATATTAATAGGTACTAAAATATATATTTAAAACTATAAGTAAACAACAAACTTGTAGTAGTTAATGATGTATTAGTATTAAAATCATTTTATTTTTGGTTGTTTAATACTTAGCATTGGATTTGAAAAATGACATCTTTTACCATCAGTATAAAAGGATGTTGGTAATGTCTCAAAACGATATGCACAAGCACTATATTAAATTGTTTAATATCAAGAATGCAAGATGGATTTCATATGCATTGGCAATTGCAATTTTCATACATGTCATATTATCTACAATATCACACTTTGCTCGTGTATTTGATACATAAAGCAAGTAAGAAATCCGAAGTAAGATCAATTAATGATAGTTTAGAGTGTTCTCAAGTATTTATAAAATACTAAAGAATTGTTTATAGAGACAATAAACTCTTTATAAATGAGTGCAAAGACTCGAATTTCATTAGTGATATCAGGTATAATATGTAAATCCTAAATTCATGTTCAAACTTAAGTTAAGAACTTTAAGTTGGAATCGTTCAAATAATAAGTAGTGGCTGATTCAACCAAAGGCTACTACAATGTAAGAAGTATAAGTAAATGCATGAATTTATAACTGAACCAAGGGTGATTCCAAATGTTGAGAATCCATGATTGTTATATGATCATAATATCGCAATATAGTTCGTAAAGGAACCTAGATGTCATTAGAAGTCGTGAGACACACTTCAAATAGTTCCACATGATAATCATGGTTTATCAACATCGGAGAGTTGACTTACAAGGTAGATAATTAAAACAAAATAGCATACTCGTTCACTAAGGGACGGAACCGATTAGTTTCTGAGAAAGCTTGACCAATGTAGTTGGAATATGATTCCAAAATTGATCCTAAGTGCAAGTAGGAGATTGATAAAGTTAGGGGCATGCCCTAGGGGCAATTATGTAATTTGTTTCATATTTCTAACTCCGTGACCAATCTTGTTCTAAATAAAGATGATTTCCTTTCTATTATATACTTGTTGTATAGTGATGTAAATAATTAAGCAATTAATTTAAAGTATATAGATGGAAAATCCATAAATGATATGTTATGTGATAGTAATTACAAAGTGTCATGATCATGAGAATTTTATCATAATGAAAATAGTTGGTTTAAATATTCCTAGTCAAGATGTTTTGAGAAAGGACATCGATTCATCCGTTGAGAATAGAGTATGTAACGTTCACCAAATGTTCGATAGTGTATTTCTCATGGATTTGGAGGCACCAAGGGGTTACGTATAGATAGTTAGAAGTGATGACGCTATACAGTTCCCTGGACTCGAGAATACTGTCGAACTTCAATGTGGACACTCCACTTTGATTCTAGTTAAATCATGGCATGACGTCCATTGAACGATTATAGTTGGATCTGAGTTAAAGCATTGGAAGTGAAACACTATTCAAAAGAGAATTCGTCTTCTCGGTTATATGGATTAGTATCACGGTCAACTATAGTGAACTCAAAATTAAAGTCTCTAGCAAGAGCGGTACAATTAATAATAATTGTTATTATCGAACCATGGATTTTGTATTTTGAATTACAAAGTTGAATATGGACAATGTTGGAGTTTTGACTAAAACCAAATTCCATAAGTCCTAATGTGATGTAGTTTTGACGAAGGGTATTGGTGTAAATAATCATTAATACAGGTACCACTTATTATAATAAGTAAAATTGAATTTTATCAAAAGATGTATAAGCGATAAATTCAGCCTAAATGTCAAACCACTAGTTAAGGAGACGTGTGAATGTTAATATTCAAATTGGTCGATGTTAATCGCTGATTGAATTTACACTTTTGAGTCGTACAACCGTAATGATGAATTATCCAAAAACCACATGATTTAATCAATTTATAAAATGATGCAATTAATTTAATTAATGTTTAAGAAATATTAATTATGATTTAACTTAGTTGATGTTTGGAAGTTGTTTGTAATTATTTGAATGCATTTATAAAAGATATATTTACGCGCATCGATATACAATACCGTTGTAATTTGAAATGGGTTTAAATAAAAGATAATTGTATGAAGTGATTTATGAAAATTTTAGTCATGGCATGTAATTTCAGCCATACCATGTGAAGAGGGAGGAGTGGAGAGAGATATAATCAAGGGTATTAATTGGGGAAGTTTTAATTAAAGAATGGAAAAGATTTCATTCTTTCAATTAAAACAATCCACTAAATCATTTCTTATATACAATTCATTCTTTCATTCATTCACTTTTCTCTTCTCCCCTCCTAACTTTCCATGGCTGAAAACAAAATAAAAATTTCTAAAGTTTTATCAACTCCAAATCAAATTGAAACATGAAAAAATAATGGAACATAAGTGCTTCATCTATATATTGCAAGGATTGGATGTGGATCCTAAAGATCTAAGGAGATATCTTCATTCAATGTGTGATCTTTTTTACTACATCTTAAGGTAACCATATAATCTCCTTTTTATATTAGTTATATCTTACTAGAATAATTCAAATCTCTTGTGTATACATCTTATCATGATAATATGTTATATCTTATCAATATAGTTTAGATTTTATTTCTTATACAATGAATTTATATGTGCATATGCCATTTAATATATTAACTATTATTGTTTAGAAATTTAAGTATGAGAAAAAAAGGAATTTTTTTATTTGAAAATAATTGTTGTGCGTATATATTGAAATTGAATGTATTGTTTAGTCCTTAACCACACTTGAAACTACTTCATGAAATAGTATGAAAGTTTCACATATAATCTAGTTATTTTGATTATCGATTATTCTTGGTTGTAGTTTACATTGTTTAAATTCAAAATTAAAAAAAAATTAGTGTAAAATCATAATTTTAAAGTTAAATCTTTTCTAAGTCAAAACTATTTTTCATGTTATTGATTTTAAATTGTAAAGATATGACACTGTAAACTTATGTGTATCTTATTTTGACTTGTAATATTGTTTTATTATTATGTTTACATATATATAGTTTTAGTTACAATTTTATAATAGGACTTCCAATTCATTGGACTATCCATCTTAATTTCAATTAACTACCCGTAATAATTTAAACTGACTATCCGTCATATTTTAATCTGACTACCCGTCTTATACTTATGTGGACTTCCCATCTCACATTTAAACATATTCAAAATTAGGTAGACTATCCATCTCACATTTATTTATTACTTGGATTACCCATCACTAACCATATTGACTACCTATCAAATATGGTTTAATCATTTAAAATTTTGTGGACTATCCATCACATATATTCCATTTGACTTAAAATAATATAGACTATCCATCACACATCCTATAGTTTTTCTATGATGACTATGAACCCTTCATTATTCTCATAAAGACTATCCATCTCTAGCATGATGTAGACTATCAATCTCACATACCATAGTTTTCCTAGGATGACTATGAACCATTCACTCGACCTTTTAATTCATGTTACCCACATGTTTCTCTTTAATCCATGTTACCCACATGCTTAACCTATATCTATTGGTGTCCCCAATTAGGTTGTCTCCCCTTTAGTTATAACATCCCAAAAGTGACATACATTGGCATCTCCAAATGATTCATCTCGAACTTATTAAAATTAAACAATGGTATTCCAAGGGTTTAATGTCGAAGTCAGAAAACAATAGGCATGCCTCCCTTTAACAAGTTAAATTTAGATCAATGTCACAGTTCATCCACATTGGTGTCCCTGATGACAGTGTCAAAATTTACAATTTAAAATGGCATCGTTGTCCCCAATAACATTATTGCAATAGATAACATAAGGCTCTCCGACTTTAATAAAACTAGACACACGGGTTTAAACGACAACGACTCTACCCAAGGTCGAAGACATAACTTAAATTTCCTTTAAATAAAAATCACTTTGAAAGTAATAACATTGATTCTCATGAAAACAGATGCTTCTCCACCAAAACATGGGGTCTTCGACCCACTTAAATATAGGTTTCTTCGCCTCTTTTAAAATAGTTTGAATTTGCGTTGAAGTGGGTCTCTTCGACGCTAAAGAAAAATGGCAATATCCTTACCGAATTATATAAGGTCATCGACCTTGTTGAATAGCGGCGACAATGGCCTCTTCGCCTCATTAAATATTTTAGGAATTCACTTCGGCTGTTATGCCGACAAACACATCTATGTATAGGGTCGAAGTCATTATGATGAACTTCGAAGACATTAAAATTTATAGCATGCGGCCTCATTTTCTAAACATGGATGAAGAGATATCTTCGACCTTGCTGAATAACGTAAGTACGATACCGCCAATTCTGGGTTGCCGTTATGGTCCGCTTCGACGAAGTCGAAAATATTACATAACTATGTAAGTAGCTATCCTATACTTACAACCTCATCGACATCAACATTTACGAAGACGGTGCTTAGGCGCGGTGGTCCTATAGATACGAAGAGATCAAAGGTGGAATGGCATCACTGTAATTTATCTAAAAACTGATTTCTTACTAGTTAAAGTAATTACTTTTTACCTAAGCCAATTTCATATCCATTTCTCATTGGATAAAACAACTTTTAACTTGTTCTTTTAAGAAAACTACCGTATAAGATTTTTAGGTTCCCGAAACATATTTAAAATAATTAATTAATACACTAATTAATTGATCCTTTTATATGCTTATCTAGCATAATAAATTCATAATAAATCGAAATCGTTGGGAAAAAATCCTTAAGATTCAAAGAAACTAGAGAATATCCTTCTCTTTAACATATAAAAATTTTAGGCACAAAAGCTATATTTAATTATTTCAAATATTCAAAATTCGAATTTAGCCCATTTCCTCACTAGATAAATTCATAAAATATTCAAATAAATTCAGAAAATTATAAAATTTAAAAATAATCTCCAAAATATTGTTTCACACCATTTATCAAAAATTCAAGTCATTTAGAGGATGAAAACTTAGATTTAACCCTAAAACTCGATTAAACAATTATTATAAAATTCCAATAATATATTGTTCTATCCAAAGCAATATTAACTCAACCAATCAAGTCTTAACTTATCAAAGTTAACTCGGGTATTATCCATAACCAAGATTGAGTTTAACTATAGAGATGGAAACATATTATTCACCTTAGATTTTTTTGATGTAGGAGTTGAGATTTGGTATTGCTTTGATTTCCTAAGCTTGTTCTCCCTTGAATCCCTTGATTTCGACTTCCTTATGCTTGAGTTATAGCCGGCCTTCCCTTTAGGTTTCTATTTTGATTGTTTTAGTTTGGAGAAAATGAGAATGATATGAGAGAGGGAGGTGGTTTATGAGCTAAAATGGATGGATCTTCCTATTCTACCCTTCTCATGTATTCTCTTAAGTTTTTAAAATAATCTTAGTAACCATTTAGTTAGTTGGTTATGGCTCGACCTTATTATATTGTCAAATCTCATTCTCCTAACTCATTTACATTATTCTATTTAACTATCTAATTAAATGTCCGGAATAATGTTGAACAAAAATTAGGGGTGCTACAGGCTCCCTCCTTAAATAATTACGTCCTCGAAATTCAATAAGGACTACATAACAAACATATCAAAAATGCAAACAATGCTAGTATATTCTACCGGCTATAAAGTCTATATACATCAAATATAGGACATACCCTCATAATAGCTCAGGATAAGTATCACTAATTCTTTCTCTATCTTCCAAGTACATCTTTCTCGTTATTACTCCACTGAACTTTCACCAACTTGACCGTCTTGTTCCTTAACTTCTTCTCATCTCTCGCTACAACCTGAACTGGTTGTCTCACAAAAGTCAGATTCAGATCTACTACTAAATTTTCTAATGCAGTCAGAGCGATATTAGTTTCCGGATCATGTACATACTTTCAAAGATAAGAAACATGAAATACATTATGGGCACCTACCAAACTTCTCAGTAACTCTACTTAATACGTGAGCTTTTCGATCCTCTCTATAACTGGGAATGGTCCAACATATCTTGGTACCAGTTTCTCTGACTTTCCAAATCGTATCTCACCCTTCATCGGTGATACCTTAACAAAAACATGATCTCCAACTGAGAACTCTAAATCTTTACGCCTCTTATCTGCGTAACTTTTCTACCTAGATTGAGCTTCTCTCATCCTACCTCTGATTAACTCAATCTTCTCTGTGGTTTCTCTCACCATCTCTGGAACAAGGACCAATCTATCTCCGGTCTCCAACCAACATGTTAGTGATTTGCACGGCCTTCCATACAAAGCTTTAAAAGACGCCACTCTTGCACTAGTCTGATAACTATTGTTATAGGAAAACTTAACCAAGTGTAAATGGTCTTCCCATGACCCACCAAAATCTAGTACACAAGCTCTCAACAAATCCTCGAGTACCTTATTGACTCTTTCTGTCTACCCATCTATTTGAGGGTGATAAGTGGTACTCATCTTAAGCTTGGTACCTAGTACTTCATGTAGACTCTTCTAGAATTCACTAGTGAACAATGCATCTTTGTCACTTACTATACTACTAGGAATCCCATGCAGTCTAACTATATTCTTCATAAACAACTTAGCCAATTTAGGCGCCGTCCTGGTTGAGTTAACAGGAATGAAATAGGCACTCTTGGTCAATCTATTTACCACAACCCATATACTTTCATTTCCCTTATTCGACCTTCGTAACCCGTCAATAAAATCCATGGATACCGAATCTCATTTCCAAACTTGTATATCTAAAGGCTGAAGAAATCCACTTGGCTTCTGATGTTCGGTTTTCACTTATTGGCAATTCGCACATTGCTTCATCCATAAGCCCACATCCCTCTTCATACCTTCCTAGAAGAAACTTCTCTTCATATCTTGACACATCTTGGTTCCCCCGGGATGAATCGTAAACTTTGATCGATGACATTCCTTAAGAACTTCTCTCCTTAGGTCTCCAACATTCGAAACACACAACCGTCTCTTTTTTCTCAACCATCCCTTTTGGTCAAGACTAAAATCTTTTAGATCTTCAATCTTCATTCCACTTTCAAGCCTTCTAATTTTCTTGACTAACAATGGATCATCTCTCTGCTTAGAAGCAATCCTTTCGATCAATACTGGTCGAACTTCCAATAGCATTGAAGTACTCTGACTAGAACTAGTAGTCGATCTCAACTGTACACTAGCCAATGCCTGTAGATCCTTCCACTCCATCAACATAGCTAACACCACATTCTTATGTTTTCTGCTAAGTGCATCCACCATTTTATTACCTTTCCCCGTTGTATACTATACCGAAACCATAAGCTGCTAAAATCTCCAACCACCTCTGATGTCTTATATTCAACTCTTTTTGAGAGAACAAATACTTTAAAGACTTAAGGTATATATATAACCCAAATGTTTCCACACTTTTAATGCAAAGTTCATTGCTGCCAACTCCAAATCATGAGTTAAATATCTAATTTCATACAATCTGAGCTGCCGGGAAGCATAGGAAATTCTTTACCCCTTTGCATCAACACGGCTCTTAATTCAGTTCCATATGCATTTGTGTACACCACTAAATCCTGATTTCCATTTGGAACTATTAACATGGACGCGTTGGTCAACAAATGCTTCAACTCAAGGAATGCTTCCTCACATTTATCAGATCAAATAAACTTCACGTCCTTTCTGGTTAGCTTAGCCAAAAGTGCTGCTATCCGCGAGAAATCCTGGATAAATCTTCAGTAATAGCCAGCTAATCCAAGAAAACTTCTTATTTTGATCATCGTCTCGGGTCTTTTCCAACTATTAATAGCTTCGATCTTGGTTGGATCGACTGACAACCCTTTCTCTGAAACTATATAACCAAGAAACTTCACTTCTTTCTTTAAGAATTGACACTTTGAAAACTTCGCTTTTAGTTGATGCTGTCTCAACGTCTCAAGAACTATTCTAAGATGAATCTCACGACCTCTTTCATCCTTAGAATATATCAAAATGTCGTCAATGAACACCAACACGAACCTATCCAAGTGATCTCGAAATATCTTGTTCATCAAGTCCATAAAGAAAGCAGGCGTAATAGTCAATCCAAATGGCATTACTAACCACTCATACGAACCATACCTCGTTCGAAACGACATCAACAAAATATTGTCCAGCGCCACTCTCAATTGATGGAACTCTATCACCAAATCCAACTGGGAAATACTTTGGCTCCACCCAACTAGCCAAATAAATCATCAATTCTCGGCAAAGGATATCGGTTCTTTATCGTCTTTTCATTCAACTTACAATAATTGATGCATAATCTTAACGACCCGTCCAGTTTCTTTACAAACACCGCGGCCGGTCCCTAAGGCGAACTGCTTGGTCTAATAAAACTCTTTCCTTCTAAGTCCACTAGCTGCACCTATAACTCCTTCATCTTGGTAGGTGTCATCCTGCTAGGTGGTCTACTTACGGGTTCAGCTTTTGGCACAAGATCTATTTGAAACTCAATAGCTCATTTCGGTGGCAGTCCTATGACTGTCTCAAAGACATTTGTAAATTTTCTTGTTGCTAAAACCCGATTCAATTCGTCTTCAACTTCCATAGCACCCAACAAAGCACAAACTCCTGGGCTCGAATCCTTGATTGAGTATGCTATTCAGTCACTACTATCAGGGTGTCTAAATGATATCTTCCTATCTTGGCAAAATATCCTAGCATCATAGCTATCTAACCGATCCATACCCAAGATTATCCCGAACCCTGCGAAATCAAACACATATAAATTGCAAGAAAAAGTATAACCTAGCAACTCAAACTCTAGATGGTCATATCTCATCCCAGAGTTACATGCCCTCCTATCGGATTAGCTACTCTTAAGGAAGTAACAAGGATGATGGTCTTAAATCTAATTTATCTACCAAACACTGAGAGATAAAAGAATGTGATGCACCAGTATCAAACAATACTTTAACTGGTATGCTATGGATCAAAAGCGTACCTCTAATCATAGCTTTTCCTTCTCCTCCGTTGTTGGCTTAGATGATGATGGCTCCAAAGCAAAAACCTTCCTCTTTCATATCCTGGCCACTTTTGGACATTTATTCTTATAATGCCCTACCTGGTCGCAGTTAAAGCACTTCATGTTCTGCTTCCCCACAACCACCTTGCCATCACCAGATCGCCACTCATTAGCATAGTGTCCCTTCTTGTCACATTTATAACAGACAATATCTGCCTTCCCTTCTTATCAGCTCCACTTTTTTGAGCACCTTTCTTCTTAAAGAATTTTCTTTTCTTATTCCGGGAACCCTGAGTCTCCACTGACTTCTCTTTCCTGAAATTCGAAAGCATTCTTCATTCCTACCATCCATCTCTACCACTACATTTGATGGACCTCTAAATTGTGGTATAGTTGCCCTAGTAATCTCCGGCCTCAACCCCTAGATAAACTTCTTGTTCCCCTTGATCACGGTGTCAATAGTAGTGTATCCATATCTAGATAGCTCATCAAACTTAGCAGAATATTCCAATACTAAAATTTCCCCTTGCTCCAACTCCATAAACTTCCTGAGCATGGCTGACTTGGTTACTTCAAACAAATACCTTTCCTCGAATCCCATTCGAAAATCTGCCCAAGTCAATTCTTCTTCTAGTACCCCTATGGTCACCCCATTCCACCAGAACAAAGCAGTTCCTTGCAATTGTCTAGAAGCTAATCTCCATTTCTGCTTATCATTCAACCCTAAATCAGCAAAAATTCTCTCACAATGCAACAGCCAGTTTTCCACTTCTACCGCATCTTCAGTTCCTAGAAAAGGCTTTCCACTCAGACTGGTGTAATCTCAACTTAGCTTAGCATAGTTATTACTAACTAGCGCTACGGGATTAACTCCTCCTGCATTAGCAATGTTTCCTCCGTCTACTCCTGCAGCTGCTCCAGCTTGCATTAGATTGACGAATAATAAATACTTAGTCCCTATATCTGCTGGTGGGGTCCCGGCGCCTACATTGGCATTTGCATTTTGATTAGCATTTTCTTGTCGACCTTGGTTTCTCTTGGTGTTGGGCAAAGCATTTCCATTAGTTGTGGTGCATCCTCCACCTAGATTCACTCTTCCGTTCATGCCTCCGTATCTTTCTTTCTCGTAAATCTGCATACGAGCCTTAGTAGGATATAGAACAACGGTCTAAGAGGGAGGGGAGAATAGAGATGGAATACATACTTATATATAGCAAATATAAGTATGTTATTATAGCATTATCTCATACCCCAATCTTATTATCTGATTCATTTGGATTATATTTTCAAAAAACTCTTTAGGTTTAAAATTCTTTTGACCATAAACCTGTGTTATGATCCAACTTGTAACATCCACCATTCTGAGGCCCAAAACTAATTGCTACGGATGTTGTAGTCATCCACAATTATTAATTCTCGGCGATAAAATGCGACTATGTTGATCATCAATAATCAGAAGCACATGAATATGAAAAATTTTCAAACCCTGTTTAATAGTAAATTTTTCATATCTCATTTCACTAATGATATTTCATATTCATTGCATAATCCCATTCGTAATCCCACATTCAGAGAAAAATATAATTATTACAAAATACTCCAAGAGCGACAAATGAAGATGCCATCTTAGTTTATCAAAGTCAAATACTTGACAATTATACAACTTTGCCATTACATCCAAATAGACAAAACCAAACTACACAGCGAAAATAGATAAAGCTCATATTAGCTAGATTGCCTCTAGCACGTCTTTGGGAGCTTATTCATCTAACTGGAACTTGAAAGCCCTTGCTCTCGACCTACTTAAATGAGTACCCGAGATTTTAAGGGGAAAAACAAAAACTTTGAGTCAGGCAATAGTCTGGTGTGAATAATAACCCACCATCTTGAACCAAATAGATATCTTGTGAGACCATGCCACTGAGCGGAATGGGTTTTCCCATTACTGGTATCTTATCAAAACATAACTACCGTATACTGTGCTCTTGTAACCACAATTGTTAGAACATAGAAAAGAGCATTTATAATCATGCAATACATATTAGATTACCCATCCCAATTCATTAGATTATCCAACTTAATTTCAATTGACGACCCATCATAATTTAAACTAACTATCCATCTAATTTTAATTTGACTAACTATCTTATAAATATATGGATTATCCATCTCACATTTAAACATATTCAAAATTATGGGGATTATCCATCTCACATGTATTTATTAATTGGATTACTCATCCCCTACCATATTGACTATCCATTATGTATGGTTTAATCATTTAAAATTTTGTGGACTATCCATCACACATATTCCATTTGACTTAATATGATGTGGACTATCCATCACAGATCCCGTAGTTTTCCTAGGATGACTGTGAACCCTTCATCATTCTTATAGAGACTATTTATCTCCAGCATAGATTATCCATCTCACATCCTATAGTTTTCCTAGGATGACTATGAACCCTTCACTTGACCTTTTAATTCATGTTACCCACATGCATATATTTAACTCATGTTACCCCCATGTTTCTCTTTTATCCATGTTACCCACATGTTTCTCTTCAGTCCATGTTACCCACATATTTCTCTTTAATCCATGTTACCCACACGCTTAACCAATATCTATTGGTGTCCCTAATTAGGTTGTCTCCCCTTTAGTTATAACATCCCCAAAGTGACATACAATGGTATCCCCAAATGATTCGTATCGAACTTATTAAAATTAAACAATGGTATCCCCAAGGTTTAAAGTCAAAGTTAGAAAACAATAGGCTCGCCTCCCTTTAGGTGGAACCTAGTGCATGAGGCTCCCGCACAATAGCAGGTTCTCGGGAGATCGATCATGTACGCAGCCTTTCCCTCGCATTGCGAAGTGGCTATTTCCAAACTCGAACCTGGGCGTCCAGATCACCATGCGAGTGGCCTAACCATTGCGCCAAGACTCCACCTCTAGGCTCACCTCCCTTTAACAAGTTAAATTTAAATCAATGTCAAAGTTCATCCACATTAGTGTCCCTAATGATAGTGTCAAAATTTACAATGGCAATATCCTCAATGAATAATATAAGGCCATTGACCGTGTGGAATAGCGGCGACAATGGCCTCTTCGCCTCTTTAAATATTTAAGGAAATTCACTTCGGCTATTATGCCGACAAACACATCTATGTATAGGGTCAAAGTCATAACAATGAGCTTCAAAGACATTAAAATTTATAGCATGCAGCATCAACTTGTAAAACATCGACGAAGAGACTTCTTCAACCTTGCTAAATTACGTTGATACGATACCACCAATTCTGGGTTGTCGCCATGGTCTGCTTCGACTAAGTCGAAATCATTACATAACTACATAAATAGCCATCCTATGCTTACAACCTCATCGATGTTGACACTGCCTAAGATGGTGCTTAGGCGCGACGGTTCTATAGGTGTGGAGAGATAAAAGGCGGGATGGCATCCTTGTAATTTATCTAAAAACTGTTTCTTACTAGTTGAAGTAATTACTTTTTACCTAATTCAGTTTCATGTCTAATTCTCATTAGATAAAACAAATTTTAAGTCATTCTTTTCATATTCAAGTTCCCAAAACATATTTAATATAATTAATTAATACACTAATTAATTAAACCTTTTATATGCTTATGTAGCATAATAAATTCATAATAAATCAAAATTATTTAGGAAAAATCCTAAAAATTCATCGAAACTGGAGAACATTCTTCTCTTTAACATATAAAATTTTTGGGCCAAAAGCTATGTTTAATTATTTTAAATATTTAAAATTCGAATTTATCCCATTTTCTCACTAGGTAATTTCATAAAATACTCAAATAAATTCAAAAAATTATAAAATATAAAAATCATCTCCAAAATATTGTTTCATGCCATATATTAAAAATTCAAGTCATTTAGAGGATGAAAACATCGAAATTTAACCCTAAACTTGATTAAACAATTATTATAAAATTCCAATAATATATTGCTCTATCCAAACAATATTAACTCAACCAATCAAGTCATAACTTATTAAATTAACTCAGGTACTACCCATAACCGAGTTCAAGATTAACTATAGAGATGGAAACATATTATTCACCTTAGATTTTTAGATTTAGGAGTTGAGATTTGGTGTTGCTTTGATTTCCTAAGCTTGTTCTTCCATGAGTCCCTAGATTTCGACTTCCTTATGCATGAGTTATGGGTGGCCTTCGCTTTAGGTTCCACTTTTGATTGTTTTAATTTGTGGAAAATGAGAATGATATGAGAGAGGGAGGGGGTTTATGAGCTAAAATGGATGGATCTTCCTGTTCTACCTTTTCTCTTGAGTTTTTAAAATAATCTTAGTAACCATTTGGTTAGTTAGTTATAGTCCGACATTATTACATTGTCAAATCTCATTCTCCTAACTTATTTACATTATTCTATTTAATCAATCCAATAAAATTTCCTGAATAATGTTGAACAAAAATTAGTGATGTTACATAGAGCAAACTGAAACAATACCCCCAAAAATTGGGGGCAAGATTGATTTGGATCTAGAATGAGCTTTAATGCCTGGAACAAGCAATGTTAGAGCCAGAGTAGCAAATCAGAATAAGAATGCATGATGGTAGGGCTGGAACCAGAAGTCCATGTTGGAACAGGGGTTGAATGAAGTTATGGATCAAAGACATCCATTGGATGACAACCCCGGGATGGATTGGGGTCAGGTTCGATTCCTTTACCCTGACTTTAGATAAATGATGCAATATAACCTCAGGCCACTTACACATGTACGAGATCCTAAACGGTCCCTAGGCACGCTCTGAGTCAGATGCCTGAGATGACTATTTAGGACAATAATAACCCCAAACCATTTAAACATGCACAAAACCTAGATTGGTCTATAGTCATACTCTAAGTTGGATGTCTAGGATGACTACTTCGGGTTATGATAACCTCGGACCGCCTACATGTGTATGGGATCTGGATTGGAACCTAAGCACACTCTAAGTCGGATATCCGGGATGACTATTGATGATTTCTGCTTATTTGTTTTAATTTGAATTTTGAAAAATCCACGGGAACGTGATGACTGATATTTATCGCTTTATGTCTCGTCCGGAGAGACGAGATCAAAGTGCAAGGTGCAAGTCCCTTTGCCAGAGAGCAAGCGGATGGGCTTGTATGGATTTGAATCACCTTAGAGCTTCTGCCCAGAGAAACGGGGCCGGAGTGCAAGGTGCAAATCCCATTACTAGAGAGCAAGCGAATGGGCTTGTATGAATTTGGATTGTCTTAGAGATACCATCCGGAGAGATGAGACCGGAGTGCAAGGAGTGAGCCATGTCTCTAGACAGTGAAAAGGATGGGCTTCTTTGGTCGCTATAGAGCTACCGCTCATAGAGGCGGGCCAAAGTGCAAGAAGTAAGTCCCTTTACCGGAGAGTGCATGGATGGGCTTGCTTAGTCATTGAGTCCCTTTATCGAAGAGCAAACAGACTTAACAAGGATTCGAAGAGATCGAAACCCTAGATTGGAACACTAAATGATCCAAAGAGATCGACCTCCTTAAATTAAACACTAAATGATCCAGAGATATCATTCTCTTAACTTAAACGATCCAGAGAGATTGCACGTTAAATTAAATGGAGGATGATCAAGAGAGATCAAAGACTATTACGGAAAGAACTTAATAGAAGGATTTAAACACCTTGTAATTAGAATAAAACTAATAAATCTTGGATTAACACAGGATTAAATCGGATATGCGATGTAATAAGAGATATGTAATAACTTTTAATGAAATTGGAATGATTGTGATGTATAGATTGCACTTGGTCAAAGTCTAGAGTCCTAGGCTGTAATAAGCCTTGGATTTATAAGAGAATCTGAAGGAACTGGACAATTCACTAAGACCGAAGCAGCTGGAAAGTCCAACTATCAAAGACTGATGATGGGAGCTTATTCTTGAGCAAAACACACCTTACATTCGAAAGGCGTACCTTGGAGGGCAAGTGTTAACCCACTTTTTAGCAAAGCGTATTTCAATAGGACTTAGAAGATTCAAACGAGGACAAAACAGCTTGAAAACTTGAAGGCACACTTCAAAGGACTAGAGAATTGAGCTCAGGAAATTTGGTTGAAAAATTGGCTAAGTCGTTAATTCACCCTCGAATTAAGGCCTTAGATCAACCCTAAATTAAGGTCTTAGGTCGGAATGGCTTGAAACTGACATATGCACTTAAAAAATACAAGAAAGGACTTAGAAAATTTTGGAGCGGTTTGGCCCCACCAATTAGATTCAGCCTTGAATTAAGGACTTTAATTCATCCCGAGTTAAGGAGAACATCGAGACAGAATCAGAATGACTTAAAATTTGGCAAGAGCACTTACAAAAGGTAAAAGAACGACTTGAAAATTTTCATCATGTTTGGGCAAAGCACCTAAATTCGGCCCTGAATTTAGGACCTTAATTCGGTAATGAATTAAGGATTTGACTCGAGATAGTTTGGGACTTCTGGTGTGACTTCACGTTATCTCCTGGACTTCATTGCTATTGAGCTTCTGACTCTATGCTACCCGATTCCTCTATAAATACCAACCTACTTACTACTAGAAAATGATCTTCTCCCTGTTGAATCTCTATTAACACTTTTGGACTTAGAGCTTCATCAACACCTTCTTCACTTCTTATCTCTTCCAAACTTGTTCAAATTCATTGTAGCTTAGAGCTAGGGAAAAACTTGTTGTAATCTGAAGAGATAACAACTAGCAACCAATAATAAAAAGATTAAAGTGGACGTAGGCCGGAGATTACGTCGAACCGCTATAAAAACTTATATTAGTACTTTTCTATTTTCTACATTTTATTTTACTTTGATTTGAACTAGAGCTTTCGTCTGATTTTTGGGTGTTGATTTATTTTTCTGGTTAACGTATAAACTTTCATATTCAAGTTTTAAATGCTATGTAACAATCATTGCTTATATAAATTGATAATGTATATGTTGTAGATGCAAATCCAACATCAATATATCTATACATTAACAATATACACTTTATGCTAAGTTGCACTTGCACTATATACAGTTGAGTATATTTAAATATGCTTACAAAATATACTAAGTATAAATTGGTAAAATTATCATTTATGTAAATGAATAAATCTAATAAAGAGAGAGGAATGAAAACTCTCTCTCTAAATAAATTAAATCCTTCCTCGTGTTAATGAGAGAGCTTTAAGGGAGAAAAACAAAAGGTTTTTTCTCTAAATAAATAAAACCTCCCTCGTTCATTTAATTGAATTTGATTCACGACAAATACATTTGATTAATAAGAATAGTTAAATAAGGTAATGTATATTTAAAATAAAATTTTATTTTATTAAAACAACTAGATTAGATCTAGTGTTAGACATTAGACTTCATAGGCCCACTATGATCCAAGTAGGAATTTTTTTAAAATTCTCCCATATAAGCTGCTTCTGACTAGCTCACTTCCAATAGCGGTTGCATAATGAGTTAATGGAGGCTAAATTGTAGATGGATATGAAGTAGCACAACAACATTATTTTTCGTCCATGGCAGGAGTATATTCAGTTTATGGGTCCCGACGACGAGCACCCATCACTTTCCAGTATTTTATTTCGAGACTTATGATTTACTTTCAGGTTTCTACATGTCCTTTCATCTGGTATTTAAGGGAATGGTATTGGCTGTAGTTGTATGGTACAGTTCACATTCCTTTTGATTTGCATCCATGTGTTGATATGTACGGATTTATTCAGGTCGGCCTGATTTATATTTTTGGTATAAGGGCCAAGGGATGGGTAGATGGTAAGCCTTTTACTGTACCTGGAGATTTCAATGCATATTGGACTCGAGTAACGCCACATGCTTACTTGTTACCTGATTATATATAGGGTTAGAACTCCAATCATATTGGCATGTGTAGCTCTTCCGATAGACATTAACACCAGCTACTTTTTAGCCCACATCATCTCAGTATACACAACCTCATATGTTCAGTCTTCCTCAGCATGCATTTAGAGCGTACACATTGTAGGGTGGGATTGTTGAGTATCCACTACAGTATCTTGCAAATGAGGATGTTCAAGGTGTATCTTCTGTTGGTATATATCAACTGCATTAGGTACGTACGACTTTTAAATTTTCATAGTTCACTATCATTTATAGTAATGATTTTTTTATATATCTTAGTATATTCAGCATATGGATAAGGACAGACCGACAATCGCTGCATTTGAGTGCATGGTGCTTAATTATACTTGCTTATGCATCAGGGTTATCAGTCTGTTATATGGTAGCAACAGACTCAGTATCAGACTGAGTATCAGATTCAAGCGGCTCAGTATGAGGCTTAGATACATGATTATCAGGCTCAGATTCAGCAGCTTCAACGGTAACATTAGCCGCCAGAGCCACATGACTAGCAAGACGACGTCAATAATGACGATAGCGATGACAAGGGGAGTGATATTAGGTCACCTCACATAGGCTGATGTTGTTTTTATGTTTCAAACATGTTTTACTGTTTCATACATGTATCTTAGACTAGTGTATATAGGATGTTGATGATTATATTTATGCATGCTCATGTATGTAATCTTTTATTGGTCATATGATGATGGTTCATATTCCATTTTCCTTGTACTATATTCATAGCTTAAATAAAAGAAATGGTACTGCTATTTAGTTTATAAGAAAAACACTTACGAAGAATCAAACATATTTGTGTTTGTTTCTGTATAAATTAATGGATGGTTGCCACATGGACGTTAAGATGACACTTGATTCGTGTGATGGATTATGAACTTTCTATTTAAGTGAAAGTTTTACATTGAAAGTTCGCAACATTTCCAATGAAAAATGAAACTTGGACTTCACAAGATTATTTGAACTGATTAAAGTGTACATAGAAGCCGGCCGCAGATATTGAATCAAGATTTTTGGGTTACTCTAAATGAAGCTTTTACTAATCATCTTGGTTGTAGATTAATTCGAAGGATTCTAAAAACTTGAAGTACTTATGTCACGTTTACTAGAGCTTGTCAAAGATATAAAAGCATTGCAAATATGGTGGAGGAAGAAGGTCTATTTCAGTTAACACGATCTACGTTTGATTTATGATATTTTTGGGAGTATCATACTAACTTTATTGAACATGCTGTATATGATCTTTGGGTTAGCTATGTTAGACAATTTGAATGATGTAAATTATTTAAGTTATTTAAGCTAAGTAAGTTATTTAAGCTAAGTAAGTTGTATGTACTTTCGAATTCAAGTTGTGTATGTTGGTTAAGTTATTTAAGTTAAGTAAGCTATATGTATTTTCGAATTCAAGTTATGTAAGTTAATTAAGTTATTCATTAAGTAAGTACTTTAAATAGGAAACCGATAAAGACTTAATTAAAACGGTATAAATAAGACACCAAACGTTGATATAGAAATGAAAACAAAGATCGAATAAACACACAGATTGATTAGAACTGTCTACCACCACTTACATATTGAATTAAACTCAGTCTCCTATGAAGTGTTTTGGTTTCATCTTCAATTTCAGTGACATACACAACTGCTCAATGAGGTATAGGATCATCAAGCTATTGCTAAAGTTCATATCCTTCTGAAAAATTACAACATCTATAGTGACATCGACCAATGTCATTTCAATTTCTTATGATGGAAAACTAAACAGAAACTCCACAGTTATAGTACATTCCTTAAGAATCAACCTCTTTTCTGTTTGAGGCCGTTGGTGGCAAAGTTCATGCCTTCTTTGCTTTCTCCCATTATAGTTTCTCCGTTCTTCTCTTTGTCTTCTTCCATCCTCCAAAATCCTATGCTCTTGTAGGTCTCTCTTATGCTCTCTTACATCTTCATAGTGTCTTTCTCCCATTTCAACATACCACTCGGTTGGTGGTTGGAGGATGACATATTCGACGGGATATCATGACTTAAAGGACCTTTATATGAGTATGATAAGGCAAGGAAGTATGGTGGTAATCCACCATTTTTGTATACTAATGAGATGATATAAGTGCAGAGCAGTATGGCAAGCAATATGTTATATCTAAATCCAATACAACAAACAAGCTGGCATATGTGAACAGATGGACAATGTGGCTATAATGTTTAATATAATGGGACAATAAGCCATTTTGTTTTCATTAAACAAGCTGGCATGCGTGGATGGATGGACAACGTGACTACAATGTTTGATATGATGAGACACTAACCCATTTTGTTTTCATTAAACAAGCTGTCATGTGTGGACAAATGGAAAACATGGCTACAATATTTTTTTATGAAGTGACACTGAGCCACTCTGTTTTCATTAAACATGCTGGCATATGCGGACAAATGGACAACGTGGCTATAGTGTTTGATATGACGGGACACTGAGCCATTTTTTCATTAAACATGCTAGTGTGTATGGACAGATGGATAATGTGGCTACAATATTTAATATAATAGGACACTGAGCTATTCTGCCTACCCTAAACAAATCAAATATTTTAGCAATTATAAATACACACGGTAATCTTGTTCATTCATGCTCATTCAAATCCACACTACAAATTAGAAACTATAAAAATAATATCACTTGAAGATCTTATATTTTTCGACGGTAGCGATGATAGCTTTGATGAAATGATGTAAGATAATTTCCATCATGAAAGTGAGATAATAGCAAAGTCTACGCTACAAATTGGCCAATCCAGTGGGCAACATGGTGGACAATTGTCAGTCGTCGCTACAGAAATTGCAATCATTCCTCGTATAATGAAAGACTAATGGGACTATTTTATTTCAAATTATACTTACACTGATAGTGATTTTAGAAGAAGATTTTGAACGCGTCGACCTTTGTTTGTTAGGATCCTACAATTCATTAAACACCATGATAAATACTTTATCTTCAAACCTAATGCATCTTGTACTCAGGCATTGACTGGTATCCAAAAAATAACCACTGCATTGAGAATGCTTGCATGTGCAGGACCAGTAGACGCTCTCGATGAGAATTTGCGCCTAGGGGAAAGCACGGTACTAGAATCTTTGGATCATTTATGTCACGCTATTGTCGATATATACGGCGATCAATACTTAAGAATATCAAACAAAGATAACGTAGCAAAATTAATGGAGATGCATGGCAGTAGAGGGTGATCAGGAATGTGGGGTAGTGTAGATTGTATGCATTGGAAATGGAAGAACTGTCCAAAGGCGTACGCTAGAGTGTATCAGAGTAAGTCTCGTAGGTTGACGGTTATTCTTGAAACGGTAGCTTCATATGACTTATGGATATGACATTTTTTTCCGAAATACATGTTCCTTCATATGGAAAATCATGGATATTATCTTGACGATGGTATATACCCTAAATGGAGAACCATCGTTAGGACAATTTCTAACCCATTAAACAATAAACAATCAAAGTTTGCAGCAATGCAAGAAGGATAGAAAAAGGATGTTGGATGAGCATTTGGTATTCTTCAATCAAGATTTGCCATAGTCAGCAATCCATGTAGACTTTGATCGTTACTTAGAATGGCAAAAATAATATACACTTGTGTTATTTTACACAATATGACTATTGAGGACAAAAGAGACACGGGAGATGATTTTGACTATGAGGAAGCTGAAGCAATACCGAATTTATGGTGCAAAGATATGATTGGAAACGCTATGGAACTCAATTTTAATGTTTCTAGCCAAATGTCATTTCGTAGTATTCAACTCCACCAAAGACTACAAAATGATGTAATAAATCATCTTTGGACCTTTTATAGCAATTAGTAAAAGTTATTGTTGTTCTTGTTAAGTTTGTTGTAGTTGTGCTTATTGTTGTTGCGACCATTGTTGTTATTATAATGTATTTCAGTTGAATTTCATATCAAATAATGTAACATAATTTCATTTGGTATTGTTGAAAAGTGAAACAAACTTGATTGGTTATAATACTTCTAAAAATACAAACATACTGGATTAAGTTCAAATAACATAACCTAAATATTCAAAGATACATTAGTTCTAAAAAATACAAATACAACTAAAGCCCTTTTCATGCCTACATCTTATAATTTCTCTTCTTCTATATTTCATATACGTGCGTTGCTCTACAGATATATTTGATGTATCCATAAGAATTACTGCATCTTCTTCTCTCTATTTCTTTCCAGCAAGAAGTCGACCCAATTTAAACATTTTTCTTGGTTTTGAACAGCCCAAAACTCCATCGCACAATTATACTCGTCTTCACATTCTAGTAACAGTTTTTGTATTTCCGCTTGATCTGCCCCAACAGCCTGCTTCTTTTTGGTTGATTTGGCTCCTTGAAGCCTAACAAAATTATCTTCTATAGGGGTTAGCTGGTATTCCAACCCCATACCATGGCTTCCTTGTAAATCTCTAAGGCTAGAGCTTTCTCCGACTCTTGGTGCTTTACCTCAGGACCTGTTTGATTGGGCTTCTTGAACAGTTTTATGAAGATAAGATTTTCATTTTACATGTTCAACTAATAGATCATAAACATGCAAGAACTGATAAAAATGAGGTGTTTGTTTATTCTCAGGTATGTTGTTTGTTTTAACAATTTATTTACTGATGTCCTCTTAAAAAAAGAACAGAATATTTAGAGAATGGTAAAAAATATTATAGACATACGAAAATCAAAAAATATTACCAAATGCATTTCATTTCCAAAGCCGTCAGGATTTGTCTCCTTTAAATTAAACATTTGAGAATCAAATGTTTGTAAATGTTTGTGTTTGACGATTAATTTTACCATAACGACCTTTGATCGAAGAAAGCGATCTTTTGCGATCAATGTTCTTCCGATTATAATAATTTATAATTCTGCCCCCAAAAAGTATCACTATTTTGGTCGGCAACTTGGGTCGGATCGCTTGAAAGTGCATACCAAATGTAACATTAATCATAGTTTTCTATCGAAGTCCAACTGACAATAGTGAACACTCTGTCAACCAAAACTTTATTGTTTTCTAAATCGAATCCCTTAAAACTGCATCTTGGAGCATCGATGTTGAAATCTGAAAACATTCTGTTTGTACCAAAATTGGGCACAATACTCTTCGGATGTGTTTGAAGAGATAAAATGAAGAAAGTAAATGTAAAATGAGGCAGATCTAACAAACACACCAATCGACAGATAAGAAAAAAAATGCAGAAACACACAAATTTAGAGTGGTTCGGCGTATGGCCTACGTCCACTCTAAAATGATTGATATTTATTGATTATAGCTTACTGGTTACAGGGGGATTACAATAGTACATTCAAAGTAGAGCAGCAATTTCGAAAGAGTATTGACGTAAAGAAGCCAAAAGTCCATTTTCTGTAGGTCCTGAGTCACTATTTATAGGTGTAGACAGCAAATATCTCGCCCAGATCTTGGAAGACCTCTTCTCTCACATGGGTGGGCCCACGTGATCGATCCTCGAACATTTAGACTCAATCCATGATCGATACGTATGGAATTCGTATCGATCAAGAAATGATCTTTTTGGGCTGAGATTGATCAGGCACATTCTTGAGGTAGTATGCAAGCTTCTGTGAAAATTTGGTGGCATTTGGACTTTTAGATCTTGAGATATGATCGATGCAAGTTTGTGTTTTCAATGTGCAGTCGAGCTTCGTATCGATACGTTCGTATCGCTCCATTTTGTATCGATGAAAGGCACGTGATGGCCAATGACATGGCGCTATCTTTTAAGATCGATCCACTTTTCATGCCGAGTGTCTGAGTCTTTCTCTTGATCGTGCCTCGTTCGTATCGACCAACGTGATTTCATTCGTATCCATCAGTCACACCCCATCTCGTATCGATCTCTTCGTATCGTTAGTTTCAGATTGCTTCGACTTGATCACTTCGTAATAGTGGGAGAGGGCCGCTTCGTATTGCTCGAGGGATGTATGGATCTTATCGATCTTTGGCCGATCGATATGAATTGTGGAGGAACTGAGCGATATGAATCGTGCACTGGTGGGAACGGTACGAAGCGCTTCTAGTTGATGGATACTAGTTGGAGCATGCATGATGGATTCGAATTGATCGACGTTCGATGGATACGAATGAGGCTTGTTTGATGGAATGGACACGAACACATTGCTTCCCTCCATGGATACGAACTGGCCATAACTACGAAGTGGATGGACACGAACAAAATGGCCACGAATGTATGGTTCCGAATGAGGTTGCCTCTTCCCATGGACACAAATCACTTATATGCCTAGATGGATACGAACTTGAAGGTGTCTTCCTTGATTTTGATCGACCAATATCTTGAGCATACGAACCCCGATTGACTTGAAATTTGGAACGTTGACTTTCATGGCTTTGCTTGTTGTACCGTATCGATTGTAGCTCGATCTAGACTCGAACAGAATTCACTAGTATCCATAGCGAACGCGTGTACAACCGGTCTTCGGGACGGACTGTCTTTGGTTTCGAGTTAAGTTCTTAGTGTCACGGCCTTGCCAAAAGGCGGGATAACATTTGCCCCCCAAAGTAAGTCTTGTGAGAACACGACGTGCTTTGAAAATCTGTGATCTCTATTCTGAAAAAGTTCTTTCCGATTTGCTGAATAGTCATTGTATTTTCATCGAAAGATGTAATCTTTGATTGATCTCCAGTATATAAATACTAAATTGTTGACTGCCAATCGTTATACTGTGCACTATTGTAACTGAGTGTTGAATGATAGCAAACTGTTGTTCAGGGTCGTAGTTGACATCAGGTGAGCATTTAATTCTTGTGAATTTTCAAAGTTAAATGCTAATTTGTTGCATATAAATCATATGTTACCCTGACTCCTGTTAACGTTCATACGTTTACGAGTCATTGTTAGTTTTCTTGTATCGAATTTCGTATCGATCCTCTCCTGAATCCATGTGAAATTCGAGTTGTAACAACGCTCGACGGTTGTTTTCTAGTTTCTCTTTGTATCGACCCTCTCCTGGATTGATGTGAAAAGTTGAAAAATTATTTTCGTATCGATGTCGATCGACACGAATTTGGTAGTTATTTTAATGTATTCTGTATCGATAGATACGAGATCTTAGTTCTTCGAATAGAGGGATACGAAACTGGCACTTCGTATCGATGGAGTTGAGCAGTTCAAACGAGATTTCGTTGTGGTGTTCGTAATGATGATTACCAACGGATACAAATAGGGGGCTTCGTGTCGATAGCCAAGATTTCCGGTAATCTTCGAAATGATGGACATGAAATGCCCAATTGTTTCCTAGAGTGTTACTTGTGTCGATGGGCCGAGGACACGAACAGGGGCCGCTTCGTGTCGTTGTAGAAAGGATACGAAAGTGTGCTTACTCGTATTGATGGGAGAAACAGATGCTCACCGGTCAAAGCTACTAGGAGATGAATCGTTTTCTTTCTTTGGTTTCGTACCCATATAAATAGAATTTTGTACTTAGAAAATTTTTACTTGCTCTCATTTTCCAGCTTGCCTTCGTATCGATTGAGAAACCGAGAAAAAGAAATTGCCTTCGTCCAAATTAATACAACTCCTTAATCCCTCGAATCTACACTTCAATTTAGGTAATTAGTTAATGAATTCACATTAAAAACGATGAGATTCAAGTTCAATCACTAATCCATCCATGTTCATGGCCGATTCCGGTGATGCCAAAGCTGGAATTAGGCCAGAGCTTGGTTGAGGAAGGTTGTGGTGGCGTTCATATTGATTGGAGAAAGTGAAGTATGGAGGAATACGAGGAAGAGATCTGTATCGATGACGGATGGTGGGCGAGTTCGTATCGATTCGGATGCGGCAATACTTCATACCGAATGAGTGATCGCTTCATACCGATAGATGGTGGGTATTCATGTCGATCAATTAATGATGGCCATTCGTATCGATACGTAGTGATCGATACGAATGTTGGACCTAGCGATCGATACGAATCAGAGGACTTTAATCAATACGAACTGAGTTTTGGGTGACCGATACGAAACGCCGTTCTAGGATCGATACGAACTGTTGCCTTCCATGACCGATACGAACTCATCCCTAGTGATCGATCCAAGTACACACCGTGATGGATACGAAATCTTGCACAATCGAACATCTGACTTTGATGAGCTTCAATCTTGCATAATTGGACTTGACCATTTCACTGCATATCTGACTTCCTTTCGAAGCTCGTTGATGGAACTGTAACCTGACAACGTTTAACGAATCTCAACTTGGATCGATCTTTGAAGTCTGGATGGCATGGCTGTGACGGTCAGCGATGACGGTCACTCTGGTTGAATTCTGAAGTCTCGTTGTTCAAACACTTTTGCTAATCTTCGTAGAATTTTCTTAAGTAACTCACAGCACCGCACTGCACAATACATTCATGCACATCACTCTGGGGAAAACACAGGATTATTGTTATTAACGATGGTTTTTGATGAGTTGATTAGTTATGGAACCCGGGAGTTCTCAGCAACAGGAGGCTCAAGGTCCACCTCCTTTGATAATGGAGATGCCGGTCATTGCGGTCGAAGTTATAAGTCTAGCCCCGGACGAGTTACCAGGAGCAACCTTCGTCGGGAACCCACGGGATTCCGTTTCAGCCAATGTTTCTGAAGATATGTTGGGGAGAATTTATTTGAGGCACGGGCTATCGTTGAATGGCGTCCTACTACCGGGGCCGAACGACAGGCCGCATACCCTTCCGGAAGGGTACACTGTTTTTAATCAATTTTCCTACACAGCCGGGATGCTCCCGCCATTCAATCAGTATATCTAGGAGGTATTATCTTATTTAGGGATTGCTCCATCACAGTTGCATCTGAATGGGTATGCTCTTCTGAATAACCTATTCATCATCTTTATGAAGCACCTTTTTCGACCCCCGACTCCAGAGGAAGTCAGATTCTTATTCAATGTAAAGAGTCAGGGAGATAATCCCTCTTTAACATTCTTAGAGGGAGCAAGAAACTGTCAAATCGTGATTAGAACTTGGACCAAACTTAGCTACTTCAAAACCGAGTGGTTCTATGTTCGGTGCCCGCTAGGATTCGCTAGACGGTGTTTAGTCAGACGTAAGTGCCGCAATTTCTCTGGCGACTAATGGGATAATTGCAATTGATGTTGATTCCAACGTCTTCTTTCTTTTACAGCTTCAATTCCATGACCTGAAGGTGCTCACTTTAAGGAAATAGTATGAATTCTTCAAGAGGTGTGGGGCGAGATTAGAGAGATCGACTCGGTGCTTACGGATGAAAATTTGAGGGCCGTTGGGCTAATTGACAGAGACCAGAGCATATGGCTTGAAGGATCTCTCAGAGCAGCTCTGGCAAGACGAGCTAGGCATAGAATGCCTGGAATTGTAATCGCTGAGCAGGGTGGTGAAGAGGATACGCCCACTGAAGATGAACCCGTAGCCGGGCCCTCAGATAGTCCTCGACATTCAGAGGGAAAGAGGAAAGGCAAGGCGGTTGCTCATAAGCTTCACAAGTCTTCAAGATGGAAATCCGTGGTCATGTCTCTGCCAGCCGCCAGTGTTATAATTTTGGAGGCTCCTCCCCCACATATGGAGAATCCTTTTGAAGGACTTGTAGACATCCCAATTCCAGACTATGTGTCGCTCCAACAAGATACTGAATTGGAAGGGCTTCAGAGCGCTGTAGATCTAGGCGAGTCAATTCCTTCGAGTATGGCCGATATAACCGGTTGGTTGGGGGGTTTGCACATGCATACAAACACTTCACGGAACCACACAGTTTCTAATCACAAGCAATTCATTTTTGGGAAATACCAACTCTGTTTTTCTTTTCATTTTATAGGCACTATGTCAAAGCGAGGATCTATGCTTGACAGCCTCCATTCTGCACGCCATTCATCTAATTCATATTATGAGTCTCGTAGATGTGAGGCCGATAGAGACCGCGATCGGGGCTACTCTAATCAAGAGAGGGAGCGCTATGAGAGGGAGAAAGAGTATAGGTGTCGTTCCTGGTCACGCTCTCCGCCACCTAGAGGTCCAACACAACCTTCTGGTTTTGGCAAACAAACCCATGAATCCTCGCGTCAAATACCATCTTCCCAAGCACCGAGGCCTGACTAACAACGTTGGAGGACCGAAACCAAAACTCCCATCATTACTGAACAAGCTATCACAGAGCCTACCGGGGAAGGAGCAATTAGAATTCCTAAGCTGAAAAAAGATTTTCCAAATATCTGCTTTGACGGCTTCGTCATTCCCCCGCACTTAAAGCGAATTCCCATCGAGGTAGAACAGACAATGCACGACTATATACATGATGTTTACGGCCAGTATCGGGAATGGATGAAGACCGCAGATAAAGTATCAGCAGTGGATTTTGAGCGGGTGAAAACAATCGAGAAATTAGGGACTGATCTCGCTCAGAAGGACCGCATAATCCAGGTGCTTAATGACGAAAACGAGTCCACTAGATATTCAAAAACGGAGGCCGATAAAAGAGCCGATGATACAACCCGGAGGATGGAGGAGATGAGGCGAACGCACTTAGCCCTGGTTGAGGAAATGGGGCACCGGACTACCACAGTCATGGCCGAAAGGGATGGAGCGCTAAAAGAGCTAGAGGAGCTTAAAGCCAAACTTGCTGAAGTCGTCAAAGAGATAGATGATGCCAATAAAGCCACTCAGGAGGCATGCGAGCAGGCTGTGGTGCTCGGGGATGAGAGGGATGCGGCAATGCTGAAGGTTTAGGAAGCTGAAGCCAGGGTTGAGGCTGAAGTGAGAACGGCAGAGGCCAAGTTGGAGGGTGACATCGAAGATCTACTTATTACATATAATGCCAACATTCTGAAGCATCGAAATCTAAGCTAGCTCGGAGGCTATCCATCACATCTATACAACGCTTAGTGCCGTTTGGTTGAAGATGAAAAAGCAGAGCACCACACTGAATCCATCGATGAGTTCGAATTGGAGAATCGGGTGCTGAATGAGGATGAAAGAAGAGTTCTCCACGACATCACTATTACATTAGAGAAGGAGAGGCTCAGTACTCAGCACCCGGAAGCTGGAGAGGGTTCTGGCATTGAGAATCATGATGCAGGTTCCGAAATTCCTATGCCAACCCAGCCCGAATCTACTCCTGCGGTTGATCCGTTATCTGTGCCTGCTTACAATCCTGATCAGCCGCAGTTGTCTCCAACTCGTGAGCATGTCTCTGAAGCTGCTCCGTCACCCATGAGCCAGTCTGAGGAATGTATTCTGAGCATTTCTCGCATTTACTCGAAGTAAGGAACTTTGTTCAAAGCAGTTAATAACATCTTTTCTCTTATCTTTATTCAGCGATAGGAGCCGCACCGGTTGTGTCCCCTGTAACTCAAGAGTCGCATCATGAGCAGGAGGCCCTTATGACAGAGGCGACCACAACATCGACCGTTGCACCAACTGACGGAGTGCAGGGGAGCTCTTTTACTTTTGACGAGCAGATGATGGAGGAGCTCCTTGGTCATCATAGTGACCCTTTTACCGACCTGCCATTTGTCAAGGGGCGGAGGCGCACCCGTGGTCAGCTCCTCGGGCCCAACTGCCAGCATCCCCGTGGACGCTCAAACAATCCATGAAGAAGAGATAATAGCGGAGATGAACGCCGAGATGGAAGCGGCCGTGTAGGCTTGTGGTGTCGGAGGTAGTATGGCGGGTCCTAGCCCAGCTCCTCTGCGGATGATCTCTCCCAGTGGTACCATCATCGACACTGGTGTTCCTCCCTTATCTTTCAATGTCGAGAGTGTTCCTATTCCTCCGGCTCCACATTCAAAAAGTGTTCTGATTTCTGTGAGTTCGGAGGAAGAGGTCACCATCCGGTTGGAGACCAACCACCAAAAAGCAAAGGCTCAAAGAGGCATCCGAGCAGTAGCTCCAATAGGTCGATGCCGAGGGGGAAGAAGAAGAAACTGAGGGAATAGACGTATCTTCTCACTCCCTTTTTTGGTAGATAGATAGGAATTTCTTTTTGCTTCTTGCAGGCCATGTATAGATGCGGTTTCAGCCCCTGCTAGTAGGAATTCTTGGAAAGATTTTTGTACTTATCCTTCTTTTTCAAAGAATAGTTAAAATAAAATTCCATTTTGTTTCCAGCATAACTTTGTTTTTATTTGCTTAAGTGTGTTAGCGCTTGAACTTCCATTCAATATACTTGTGAAACTTTAGTCTTTGAATCGGACCTGAGTTCAATTGTTAAGTCCTGAAGCCATGCTTTGGGTTGTGACCGAACATTAAGTTGAGTTCCAATACCGCACTGTCTCGATCAGTAGCTGGTACTTAATTTTTTCCCCCAGTCCCAGGGATAAATTGAAATGGTCGGTCGACGATCGCTTTTAGCCTTTAATACATCGAGCTTGACTTTGTTGAGATGAGGCTGAAACATACGAGTTTGAGTGGTCGAATCACACTCGCTCATCGATTGGTAATTGCATCCACTCTCTAGGGATCGCACTTGTACGTCGGCGGTCAATCATGCCCGTTTAAGGTCTAGAGATATGTCCGTGCTTCGGGGACTTAAGTCACTTTACGGGCGGTCGGTCACATCCGTTTGATATTTAGAATTTCGTCCGTACTCTGGGGAATTAGATTGATCCGTGGGTGGTCAGTCACACCCAATTTGCGTTTATACTCCGGTCCACACTCCGAGGACTCGGAGTTGTCTCACGGGTGGTTGGTTCGCACCCGGTTTGTGTTATACTCCAGCCCACGCTCTCAGGACTTAGAGTTAGCTGATGGAAGTCAGTCACACCCATTTTGATGTTTATACTCCAGTTCACACTTTGGGAATTTGGAGTCGGTTAACAGATGGTCGATCATATCTGTTTTGAGTTTTAGGATTTCGTTCGCACTTCGGGAATGATAGATGTACCAGGATCGTGGATGGTCGGATCACATCCACCCTGAGTTAACAAGCGAGGTCATTAGATGGACGGATGCATCCTCCTCGGACTTGGTTTAAATACGGGCGAAGTCGTTAGGTGGACGGATCCACCCTCTTCGAGCCCGCATTTGTAAGTTTATACTCCAGCTCGCACTCTGGGAGCCGGAGTTAGTTAGAGGATTGTCGTGTATCAATCCTTTCTTGGCTTCGGTGTGATGGTTTGCCCACGAGCTCGGGTTTCACTTAACGAGTGACTGGTTGTATCACAGTCACTCCCTATTTGAATAAGTCCTACCGTATGATGGAACTTAGCTCTCCGTGCATTGTGATGGTCGCATGACGCATTTCAAAAATCACTGCTCTGGCTCGAAGAGATTGCATTTTATTGCTGAAATAAGAAAGTATGGCAAAGTCAGTTTCCTTATAACAAATTCAAATTTTGAAATGAATAAACAAATTGCAAATGAAAAGCAGACTGAATGACTAAATAAAGCATGTTATGTGTAGTAGCGGCGAAGACTCTCGCTGTTCCAGGCTTGCATCAAAGTGAAACCATCAATGGTTGATAATTTAAAGGTGTTGTCTCCGAGTCTTCGTTCGATAACATACGGTCCTTCCCACGTTGGTTTCATATGCGAAGGGACCGGGTAAATTCTCTTAAGGATGAGATCGCCGAGTTCAAAGGTTCGAGGTCGGACCTTGGCATTGTACAATCGGGCGACTCGACTTCGGTACGCGACTGCCCTCAAATCAGCATCTTCTCGCTTCTCATCCAATAAGTCCAGAGATTCGGCAAGTAATATAGCATTTGTCTTCGGATCATAATATGTCACACGATGAGAAGGTATTTCCATCTCGACTGGAATAACGGCTTCTGAACCGTAGGAAAGAGAAAATGGAGTGTGGTCGGTCGCGGACTTGTGGGTTGTTCGATAAGCCAATAGGGCCAAAGGAAGTTCATCGACCCATTTTCCCCCGGCCTTTTCTAGTCGTTTCTTCAGAATGGACTTTATAACTTTATTAACATATTTAACATGTCCATTCGCTTGAGGGTGTGCAACTGCAGAGAACTTCTTCTGGATGTGGAATCGTTGATAGAAATTCTTAAATTCAACACTGTCGAATTGGGCTCCGTTTTCAGTGATGATGGTATGTGGGAGACCAAATCAATAGACAATGTTGCGTACAACAAAGTTGATCACTTTCTTCGTTGTGATAGTAGCAAGGGGCTCAGCTTCCGCTCATTTGGTAATGTAATCAACTGTAACAACGACGTACTTTGCACCACCTTTAGCTAGAGGTAGAGAACCAATAATGTCGATGCCCCATACTGCGAACGGCCAGGGACTGACCATCTGAGTTATTTTGGTAGGCGGGGCCATTGGAATTCGAGCATGTTTCTGACATCTGTCACACTTCCTGGCGTAATCTGATGCGTCGCGATTTACAGTCGGTCAATAGTATCCATACCGGAGCACTTTCTTGGCAAGAGCTTGCCCTCCGGTGTGATCGCAACATTCTCCTTCGTGTACATCATGCAATACCCATTTGATTTCATCGTGGGTGATACATCGAAGTAAAGGAATAGAGTATCCTCTTCTATACATGACTCCATTCTAAATGGTGAACCGCGAAGCCTTTCGAAGAACTTGTCTTTTTTCAATCCTGCGCTCTGGTAGGGTCTCATGCTCGAGATAGTTTCTGAACGGAGTCATCCATGACTCCTTATCGGGAATGACCTCAAATACCCAATCGGTCTCCATCTGATCAACACTCGAGGAAGATAATGTCTCAACGGGAACGAGTCCCATTTACTGTGCCTCACCGGTACTGGCCAATTTTTCTAAGGAATCGGCTTTCTAATTGTGTTCTCAGGGTATGCAGTAGATGGCATAATAATCGAACTGACTCAATATCTCTTGAACCCGAGGAAGATAAGCAGCCAACCTTCGGTCTTTGGCCTGGTACTCTCCCCGAACTTGGCATACGACCAATTGTGAATCGTAGTAAATCTTCACAACAATAATTCTTAAATCTCTGGAAAGCCTTAGTCCGGCGAGCAGGGCTTCATATTCGGCCTCATTGTTGGTCACACAGAAATCAAACTTTAAAGCATAGCATATAGATCGACCTTCAGAAGTCTCAAGCACAACCCCGGCGCTTGAGCTGTGGCCATTCGATGCACCATCAATATGTAGCTTCCAAACATATTTGGGAGATTCACTGGTTTCGGACAAGTCCTCCAAGATAGTGAATTCAACGATGAAGTCTGCTAGGACTTGTCCTTGAATAGCTCGCCTTGGTGTGTAAGTGATGTCGAACTGACTCAGCTCGATATTCCACTTGAGTAACCTACCAGACGTCTCAGGCCGCGTAAGGACCTGTCGTAACGGCTGGTCGGTGAGTGATAGGATGAGCTTGAAAATATGGATGGAGCTTCCTCGAGGCAATGACAAGACAATAAGCCAACTTTTCCAGCTTCGGATAATTTCTCTCTGCTCCGGTCAGTCGTTTGCTAATGTAATAGACTGGCCGTTGTATCCGGTCCTCCTCCCGAATTAAGGCAGCACTGATTACATTTTCTGACACCGCCAAGTAGATGTACAATCTCTCGTGATCAATAGGCTTTAACAGGATGGGTGGTGTTGACAGGTGTTGGACCAGTGCTCGAAATGCGCCCTCACATTCCGTAGTCCATTCAAAATTTCGTTTCCCTTTTCTGATAAGGGAATGCATTTATCGGTGGATTTTGAAATGAACCTGCTCAGTGCTGCTACTTTCGCGTTGAGGCTCTGAACTTGCTTTATACTCTTTGGAGTCTCAAGATTTCTGATTGCCCGGATCTTCTCGGGATTGGCTTCGATTCCTCGAGCATTGACGATGAATCCAAGGAATTTTCCAGATGTGACCCCAAAGTGACACTTCAACGGGTTGAGTTTCATTCTGTACTCTCGGAGGATGTTGAACATCATTTCTAGGTCTTTGATATAATTGGTGGAGAATCACGACTTCATAAGCATGTCGTCCACATACACCTCCATGGTATTTTCGATCTGGTTAGTGAATATTCAGTTGATGAGTCTCTGATAGGTTGCCCCGGCGTTCTTAAGTCCGAACGGCATCACTTTATAACAATAGAGTCCCAAATCGATGACAAAGCTGGTATGCTCTTGTTCGGGCAAGTGCATGGGTATCTGGTTGTAGCCGGAATACGCATCCATGAAGGATAAGAGTTCATGTCCGACTGTTGAGTCTACGAGCTGATCAATCCAGGGGAGTGGAAAATTGTCTTTAGGGTAAGATTTATTCAAGTCTGAGTAGTCAACACAAGTTCTCCACTTCCCATTAGGTTTCCTGACAAGTACAGGGTTGGACACCCATTTTGGGTATAACGCATCTCGGATAAACACGTTCGACCTGAGTTTATCCACCTCTTCCTTAAGGGTGGCAGATCTCTCCGAATCCATACCATGCCTTTTTTGCTTAACCGGGACATGCCGCGGGTCAATATTTAATGTGTTGCTCGCGATGTCCGACAAAATCCCATACATGTCGGAGTGCGTCCAGGCAAACACGTCGAGGTTTGCCCGGACAAATTCAACCAATTCCTCTTTCATCTATTGGCTTGGTTGAGAACCAATCTTTACCATTTTAGAATCGTCATCATTATCGATTGGAACATCGATCGTCAACTCTGCCGGAGAAGCCTGGCTGTCTTTGACTTCGTCTTCGCTTTCAGTATCTCTTGGGTCAAGATCTCTTGGGAATTGGTTGTGGTGCGCGGGCCTTGGCCCAGGCATTAAGTGTCAATTATTAGCAAAGCGGATGCAGAGAGATTCCTCTACGCCTTTTCCCTTATCTTTTCGCTGCGCCTCTCGCAACTCAGCAACATAACAGGCCCGTCTAACGGCCTGGTCTCCCTGAACGACTTCGACTCCATTATCGGTAGGGAATTTCAAAGTTAGACAACATGGGGCGATAGTAGCCCTGAATTAAGCAAGGGCCGGTCGGCCCAAGAAAGCGTTGTATGGTGAGTTAATATCCAATACAATAAATTGCAATATTCGGACTCTCCGGCTCTCTCTAACTCCCAACTCCACTGGTAGCTCCACCATCCCAATGGGTATAGTCGCACTTCCATTGAAGCCATGAACACGAGACTGACAAGGCTTCAAATCTTTCGCTTCCATTTTCATTTGATCATAAGCTCGCTTAAAAAGTATGTTCATCGAACTTCCACTGTCTACTAAGATCTTCTTCATCCAAGCAGGACCTATCTGAGCTGAAATGACTAGTGAATCAATGGTTGGGGCTTCGACTCTGTCGGCATCTCAATCTCGAAATACGATGTCGTCCGTCATCATTTTCTGTTGCTTGACCGAAACCTTGTCTTCCAAATTACTGCAACATTCGAAGCTCGCATGCCTAATAGAGCTGGCATACGACTCCATTTCCCTCCAACTCCGATCCGCTGGATGAGGACCACCTCTAACAGTGTTAATCACTAACCTCCCGCCGGTACAAGCGGGTTCCTCCGGTCTAACCTGATTTTGTACTTGATTTTGATTTGAAGGGCCTACACCTCCAGCCTGCGATGCCTGAACGAACTGTTCCAACTTTTTTTCTCGGATCAACTTCTCGATAATATCTTGAAGATGACGACATTCGTTCATGTTGTGGCCATAACTATCGTGAAATCTACAATACTTCCCAGTTTGAATCTGTTTTTCTTACGATTGCTTCGAAGCAGGTTTCTTATATTGGATAGTATTGCAGATCTGCAAATACACATTTTCCAAAGAGGTATTTAAAGGAGTATAAGTGTCAAACATGGGAGCTCTACGTCGCGGTCCGCGATTCTGATCTCGCTTCCTACCCTGATTTCCATCGCCTTACTGTTGATTCTGTTTATTCTGTATGTTTAACTCCACCTTTTCACAACTCTCCCCGGTTTGTTTCATAGCGGCATTGCTTTGGATTCCTTCCACACTGGGCCATGCGTCATCATTTTTCCTAGACTGTTTCGCATCCTCCCTTCTCAAGAACTGAGTTGTCTTGGAATATAAACGGTCCAATGACGTAGGAGGTTTTCCGGCCAACCAGTTGCCGAATTCGAAATCGAGATCGATTCCCTTAGTTAGTGCCATTAGATTTGAGTTGTCATTAGGATTACTAATCTCAGTGCATGCAGCATGAAACCTCTCCAGATAACGTTTGAGTGTCTCTCCGGGAGCTTGAGTGACATTGGACAAGGTATTAACATCTTTGGGCCTTGGGACATGCATGCGAAACTGTTCAACAAACTTCGTTGCCAACTGGTGAAAACATGAGATAGATCGAGGTGGTAGGCGAGTAAACCACATAGTTGCGATCCCCCTAGGGAAATTGGGAAACTTCGGCATTTGACTACATTATCAGCATGCGCGGCATTCATTAACCATTCATACTTTAAAATGTGTTGGTTAGGGTCAGAGCTCCCTTCGTAAATAGGTAGGTTGGCATTCTGAATCGCCGAGGCGGTTCAGCATAGAGGATATCATCAGTGAAAGGGGTATGACTCTGGGAGATTCCCCAGTCATCATTGGTGAGGCCCTGACTTTCACGGATCATCTGACGGATCATTATCGGGATGTCTGGCATCTGGACATTTTGGGCATGCTAGGCCAAGGTGTGGTCGAGTTCCACAATGCAAGGATGGGCCGGGCGTGGTCGACGGTCCATACCTTGCCTCCTTGGCTGTAATGACCCTGAAATCGGCCTTCGAAAATCGGCACCCGTACTTCACTTGTACTCAAAATGCCGCAGATTCAAACGCCGAATCTGGTTCATCGGAGCTTATAACACAGTAAGTATAACAACACAGCGGAGGAAAAAGAAATAAATGATATCATATACAACTCCAACGAATACAATATTCAGAATGATATACAATAATGATATCAATAAGATACAACAATATCAGGGATAAATAATGATACAGCGGAAAACAGAACTGATAACTCCAAATGATCCTCAAAAGAGAATGAATCCAACTTCTCCAACATCAAGCTCGAAACACCAACCAATGCACCAAGGTAAGCAGATGCAGTCAATGAACTCCAAAACTGAACTAGCTCCAGATAATCTACTAAACCTGAATATCTGAGAAACCCAACTCTAGACTGTCCGTGTGGAAAATGGTGGGCACCCAAAGTTTAGGAAGGGAACAATAAACTTCGGGTCAGTCATGGGATTGGTGTGAGCTAACAAAAACAGTTTATCTTTAAACAAACACAAAAGGCTTTTAAACATTGAAACCCGTAATGCTTTTGGAAAATGAAACTTCCATAAGGCCTCCCGCCACACACACAATGCAATTGCAGAATTGAAAGAGATTTCTCCTTATGATAGTCAAACATGCTTACTACGCAAGAAAAACTCTTTTGATATTATTACTAGTGCATAGTGGAAAACATTTCGAAAATACAATATTAATCTTAGCCAGCATACAACCATTATTGTATGCCTACTATAGCTACCATCTAAACAGTGGTGACCATAAATAAATGCCAGGTTCTACAACTTAAACCGTACAGGGTTCGTATTGTTTCTTTGGATTTCCAACAAATGGTCAGGCTAAGGAACTTCCTTACACCGAAATAGAAACGCCTCTGGAAAGACGCCCCGAGAACCTATCCGGATCTCTGCAAACACAAGGCCGACGCTACCTCATGCTGTACAGTTGTGACTAGGTAACTAACACACTGACGCTACATCACGTTGTACAGCTGTAACTAGGTAACTAACACACGAGCTATGTCATCCCCCGGTCATCACCGACCTTTATCCGAGAGCCCTCGATCACAAAGCAACATCCACAAAGTATAATAAATTTGCAGCATCAACATAGGTAAAATATCTGGGCTCCATACCATGATATCACCTTTTATCCAGAAGGAAATGACATACCCTAGGGGCGCTACCCCTAAAAACCTTTGCCGCAACATTCCTGTTTCGACCATTACTGGGTTGTGAGGCTCGACGAAGTCTCGTCCACAAATCTACGCTTTTTCACAAAGCAACGCTTTTTCACAAAGCCATGCTTTTTCACAAAGCCACGCTTTTTCACAAAGCAACGCTTTGATCAACAATTGATCAACAGCACTTCGTATGCCACATTACCAAATTGGGAATGTATCACTAGTAACCATCAACTACATAACCTCTGAGCTCGTATGTCTCAGAGAAGGGTGTTAAGCTAAGAGAATAAATTCTCCGCCACCAACAGAAATGTATTTGATAGAAACCAGCTTTACATCTCAAAGTGTAACGTCAGACACACATCCATACAAGTCTGTTCCGGGTTCGAACAGAACCGAAGGCACTTCCAAAGAAGCCCTTGCAAATCCGGATAATTTCTAATCACGTCCGGACTTCCCATCACTTAGGGAATCTCTATACCAGAGCCATGATGCAGAGAAAATCGACAGGTAATCCTTTCGTTTTCGAAAATACCCGGTCTTCACCACCTGTCTTCAAATGCTATCCATATACGTCGTATCACTATTCGGAATGGGTTATATGACACAAAGGTCTTTTCCCGGCTAACCCGAATAACGAGCGCAATTAAAAAATCATATGGATACTGGGGTCTCAGTTAAATCAAAGCTTAAAGCTCAAAACTTTTCATTCGAATGGTTAAAACAAATTACCATTTCCAATCTTTTAAACAAAAAGATTCATTTCAAAAACCTTCAATGGTTTAAACAATTTTCCATACTTTTAATCTTTTAAACAAAAAGATTCAATTCACAAAGTTCACCCCGTTCATAAAGATCCATTCATGGATTTCAAAACAATTTTCATTTCAATTGAATAGGTTTACTCGTTAAATCTTTAAATCAAGATTTAACTTATAGCTTTCAAAACTTGTTTCCAAAGATTCATTCATAGTTTTTCAAAACAATTCCATTTCAAGTTGGATTAACTCATCCGGTCTTTGAAATCAAAGACTCATTTCATAGTTTTCAAAACATTTCAATTCCATTTCAAACTTGAAACCTTTCGACACAATTTGGAAATCCTTTCTTAAAATGAAAGCTATTATTATTTGAAAACAAGTAGTCTTCGTTTCGGAAAAATACAGTTATATTTACATGAGTTAAAACCCTTGAATTAAATTCAAATTCCCAAATCAATACCTTTAAAATGGTTTAACCCATATATAACTTGTACAGCATCTTTAATCCCTAGTTTCAAATCATAGAATTCAATTTCAAACTTGAATTCAAATTTAAATCAAATTATTTAAATTTTCAAAACTCGATTAAGTTATTCAAAATAACTTTTATCTTTGAAATTCCATTTCAAAAGCTTTAACATTTAACCCAGATCCATTTCCAAAATCAATTGAAATTAAAATTTCAATTTCAAAAATATTAAATTTAAATCATCTGTGACTTAACCGATTTCCACGTGAAATCCATATTTGTGTGTGCAAAGGTGTAGTCCAGGATTTCACACACAATAGTGCAACAACATTCAATCATCATAGATCAAATACAGAAATATAATTGATAAGCGGTATTAACTATAACGCTTATCGTTCATTCACAGATCACAGATATATATATCACAGATAATCAATTACATTCATCCCAGATAAATAAATTACAGATCATAACACAAATCAGGATATATCATAAAGCATCATATATCAGGGATATCAACAATTCAACATTCTATAGAATCCAAACATTCATAAGTAAAATTAGTTAATTTGTCTGATTAATTCAAATCGGATTAATTTCTTATGAATTACTAATCCTGGTTAATCAACATCAATAAATTACAAATCACTTTGATTAATTATTCTTTAATCATTTATTAATTAACCATTAATAATAAATTGATTAACCTTTAATTATAATTCATCAACCTTTAATTATTAAATAATTAACCTTTAATTATTTAATTCACCATTTAATTAATTATCTTTAATTAATTATTCCTCAATTAATTATGATTCCTTAATCACCTTCATTTATTAATTAATTACTCTTAATCAAATAATTATCTTTAAGTAATTAATTACCCTTTAATCATCAATTAAGAAATTGATTAATTATTCTTTAATCACTATCATTAAATAATTATCCTTAAATTACTCATCATTAATTAATTAACTCTCAACAAATTAATCAATCCTTAATTAATACTTAATTAACTTTTAATTAAGAAATTATCAATAAATTTCAAATTAATGATCTTTTAATCTTAAGATAACACATTTATCTTAATTACTTATTTAACCACATCATCAATATCTATTTTAAAACACTTAAGAATTTTTAAATAAACATTCCAATATAATTATTCAAAACCCAAAACAATTTTAAACATATTTTTAATTTGAAAATCAGATCTTTGAAAACTTAACTTAAAACTTGTTTATAATTAAATTTGGCTTCTAAAACATAGTTAATATATCTTGAAATCTTGATTTAAATTTCCATTGCTTTTAAACTTTGTTATTATTTATTTTAAATTTCTGAAACCCGTTGTACTTCAAATAACCCGAGCCAAACATCAATTATCCCGAGACCAACCTCGAGTTCTCGTACATCATTTATTTCCCCGAGTCATTGCGCGAATTCTTCGAGTCGTACCCAAGAACTATGCTTCTTCCCCAATCTTTCACGCAAACCAGATACACGCATGTTCACGTGCACGTGCACCATCACTCCAGCCATCGTTGATCGCACCGAGAATTCCAGCAAGTCACTTGCGACCCCGTCAACACCTTCGACCCCTCAGAACCACCAAACAACGGCGAACTCGCGAACGAGCTTTCTAACCCAGGCTGCATCAAAATGACCTCCAGAAAAACGTCTCGTGCCAACGATTCCCGCCACTGGAACTCACACGAACTCGACCAAAACTACGACACTCACCCACGATCCTCATTCCCTTGGTCCGATCCCCTGAAGCACCCCGACGACGTCGCGACAATCACGTCATTGCTGTTATTCGAAACGAACCCTTAAACCCTATAAGTTCATCGCGCCACCACCACGCCCCATTACAATTTCTCCGAATATTTTTCTGATGATTATCAACATGCAAGCCACCCTCCCCATTAATCTCGGTGCCCAATTCGATTCTAATCGCCGGAATTTGGCCCATATGTGTTTTTCGTTCAAACCCATATTCCCACATAAATTCGAAACTAAAAATCAAAATTTTAGTTTTAAAATTCACCATTTCTGAGCACCGATCAGATTGTATAATCAAAAACAGAATTTAAATCACTTGATTTTTATCATTAAAAAGGTCATTACTGTGAATTCCTTAATCCCCAATGAACTGTCTGTTAATTTTGCTTATTTACATTTTTATAAATAAGGTTATACCCATATAAACATCATTCATTTAGCAATCCAAACTCAGTATGGTTTGTGTTAAGATGACTTTAAATTTTCAGGCAGGGTTTTGAAATGGTTTACTCTGTTAAATAGAGAGTTTAAAAGAACAGAAGGAAATAACATTCCAGGCAAAGAAAAACACAAGCACAACAATTCATTCACATGCAAAGCTTTTAACATCATTCAGGCATTCACCAAATCAACAAATAGTTGAAAGAATCAAAGGTTTACTCACAAACATCAAGAAATCAAAACAGGTTAAGCTTCTAAAAATAGGAGTTGCTCACCTGGATGTTTTTGGAAGAAGAACAGAGACAGTGCTTTTACTTTGAAACAGGCTTGAATTTTCAGTTGTAACCATCACTTGATTCTCTGGTTTGTCTTGATTTAATTTTTTGTTTAAGTTTGAATGTTTTTTTTGAGTATGAAATGGTGTTTATTTTAGTTTTACTCAGCTCGAACTGAAATGAGGAGAAGTTGATATATGGAAGCAAGTTACAGGTGATGATATGCTTTTGTCTAGGGTGATATATTTTTTTATGTTTGCTTTGTACAAATTGATCAGTGATATTTTTATCTTTGGGGGCTGATATACTGGAACGTGATGGCTTGCATTAATTGATGTTGTACAAATATATTTATCTTATGTTCATTTCGGCTGAGAAGATAATATTTGGTGAGTTTAGAGATGTAAACATTTATTACTAAGTACTTTATGCCTCCACTCTATCTTCTTTCATTAGTTTATACCTAGATATTTATCTTACTTCTTCTTTTGCAAGCCTACTGATATATATATATATTGTGTTTCTTCATTTTGCAAGTGTGCAAAGATACTTTTATACTTATACTTGAATATATTTTATTTCTTGTTCAAATGTACACTCCTGCATATATTTTGTACCTAGGGTGTTTATTTTGCAAGCACTTTCATATACATGCTCTTGTTTATAAGCTTACCTACTTATATTAATTTTTCTTTTCCAGCCTACATACTTATTTTATAATATATATATATATATATATTAAAGTATCATTTGACAAAATTGTATTTAAAAACTTATATATATTTTTATACTTTTTCTGTAAGTACAATTTGTTTATATTTTATTCTACTTATATATTTTCATTTTTAAACCATCTATTTACAATTTAAATCCAAATCAAATACATATACATATATATATTATTTCAAATTTACTCATATATGCTCAAGTACATATATGTTCACATATATACAATATTTATAATATTTTTAAATTTAAATGATTTATACCAAATTAATTATCCATTAATTTACAATATTTACAATCGTTCCGAGGAAAATCGCATCCATTATCATTTAATTTCACAATTTTAATTCAAAAATTCAATTAATCATCAATTTAAATTTTATACAAAATCCGGGGTCGTTACAGACTTCCCCCCTTAAAAGAATTTCGTCCTCGAAATTTGCCAAGGAGACACAAAGATAGACGAAAAATATTTCATCAAATCAAACTGAACATCTATTCTGCATTTGGCTTACCAAATCATAATATCGATAATAGATACAAGAACGAATCTGTTTAACACTTCACAAAATACTCGGGTTATCCATATCTACGAAATATGCAGTGGCATTGGTCAGTTCGAAGGAATAACTAACCATTCGTAGAATATATTGGGACCCAAAGAATAGATAGATATATGGATACAATTTCAAAACTTTTAGTTTAAAAACTAAAGTATACCTATTAATCATAGCAAACAAAGCAACAATTATCCAACAAACAATTTTGGTCCACCCGGAGTTTACGTCCCATATTAATATATCGAATCACCTTCCTGGATCTACCAGAAATCATCGAAGAATTAAGGAAAGATGACAAACAAAAGAGATTAATAGAGAAAATTTGTTTCCACTGTTGTTACAAAGTATTGACCATTTATAGTCGTATTCCCCTGTCCCCTATCTCATCCTCTTCTTGCACTCATACTTACTATCAGTGGATAGTAAGAGAATTTACTGAGGCGTACGGACAAATATCTTAAGGATTACTCATTCTAGAGTATACTTCACCCTATCTATAATGAGCTACTTAATGTGTTATACTCCTGAGCTAAAGTTCAACCTTCAGCTCTGATACCAAATGTAATGACCCTGAAATCGGCCTTCAAAAATCGGCACCCGTACTTCACTTGTACTTAAAATGTCGTAGATTCAAACGCCGAATCTGGTTCACCGGAGCTTATAACACAGTAAGTATAACAACACAGCGGATGAAAAAGAAATAGATGATATCATATACAACTCCAATGAATACAATATTCAGAATTATATACAATAATGATATCAATAAGATACAACAATATCAGGGATAAATAATGATACAACGGAAAACAGAACTGATAACTCCAAATGATCCTCAATTGAATCCAACTTCTCTAACATCAAGCTCGAAACACCAACCAATGCACCAAGATAAGCAGATGCAGTCAATGAACTCCAAAACTGAACTAGCTCCAAATAATCTACTAAACCTGAATATCTGAGAAACCCAACTCTAGACTGCCCGTGTGGAAAATGGTGGGCACCCAGAGTTTAGGAAGGGAACAATAAACTCCGGATTAGTTATGGGACTGGTGTGAGCAAACAAAAACAGTTTATCTTTAAACAAACACAAAAGGCTTTTAAACATTGAAACCTGCAATGCTTTTGGAAAATGAAACTTCCATAAGGCCTCCCGCCACACACACAATGCAATCGCAGAATTGGAGGAGATTTCTCCTTATGATAGTCAAACATGCTTACTACGCAAGAAAAACTCTTTTGATATTATTACTAGTGCATAGTGGAAAACATTTCGAAAATAAAATATTAATCTTAGCCAGCATACAACCATTATTGTATGCCTACTATAGCTACCATCTAAACAGTGGTAACCACCATAAGTAAATGGCAGGTTCTACAACTTAAACCGTACAGGGTTCGTATTGTTTCTTTGGATTTCCAACAAATGGTCAGGCTAAGGAACTTCCTTACACCGAAATAGAAACGCCTCTGGAAAGACGCCCCGAGAACCTATCCGGATCTCTGCAAACACAAGGCCGACGCTACCTCACGCTGTACAGCTGTGACTAGGTAACTAACACACTGACGCTACCTCACGCTGTACAGCTGTAACTAGGTAACTAACACACGAGCTATGTCATCCCCCGGTCGTCACCGACCTTTATCCGAGGGCCCTCGATCACAAAGCAACATCCACAAAGTATAATAAATTTGCAGCATCAACATAGGTAAAATATCTGGGCTCCATACCATGATATCACCTTTTATCCAGAAGGAAATGACATACCCTAGGGGCGCTAACCCTAAAAAACTTTGCTGCAACATTCCTATTTCGACCATTACTGGGTTGTGAGGCTCGACGAAGTCTCGTCCACAAATCTACGCTTTTTCACAAAGCCACGCTTTTTCACAAAGCAACGCTTTGATCAACAATTGATCAACAGCACTTCGTATGCCACATTACCAAATTGGAAATGTATCACTAGTAACCATCAACTACATAACCTCTGAGCTCGTACGTCTCAGAGAAGGGTGTTAAGCTAAGAGAATAAATTCTCCGCCACCAACAGAAATGTATTTGATAGAAACCAGCTTTACATCTCAAAGTGTAACGTCAGACACACATCCATACAAGTCTGTTCCGGGTTCGAACAGAACCGAAGGCACTTCCAAAGAAGCCCTTGCAAATCCGGAAAATTTCTAATCACGTCCGGACTTCCCATCACTTAGGGAATCTCTATACCGGAGCCATGATGCAGAGAAAATCGATAGGTAATCCTTTCGTTTTCGAAAATACCCGATCTTCACCACCTGTCTTCAAATGCTATCCATATACGTCGTATCACTATTCGGAATGGGTTATATGACACAAAGGTTTTTTCCCGGCTAACCCGAATAACGAGCGCAATTAAAAAATCATATGGATACTGGGGTCTTAGTTAAATCACAGCTTAAAGCTCAAAACTTTTCATTCGAATGGTTAAAACAAATTATCATTTCCAATCTTTTAAACAAAAAGATTCATTTCAAAAACCTTCAATGGTTTAAACAATTTTCCATACTTTTAATCTTTTAAACAAAAAGATCAATTCACAAAGTTCACCCCGTTCATAAAGATCCATTCATGGATTTCAAAATAATTTCCATTTCAATTGAATAGGTTTACTCGTTAAATCTTTAAATCAAGATTTAACTTATAGCTTTCAAAACTCGTTTCCAAAGATTCATTCATAGTTTTTCAAAAAAATTCCATTTCAAGTTGGATTAACTCGTTTGGTCTTTGAAATCAAAGACTCATTTCATAGTTTTCAAAACATTTCAATTCCATTTCAAACTTGAAACCTTTCGACACAATTTGGAAATCCTTTCTTAAAATGAAAGCTATTATTATTTGAAAACAAGTAGTTTTCGTTTCGGAAAAATCCAGTTATATTTACACGAGTTAAAACCCTTGAATTAAATTCAAATTCCCAAATCAATACCTTTAAAATGGTTTAACCCATATATAACTTGTACATCATCTTTAATCCCTAGTTTCAAATCATAGAATTCAATTTCAAACTTGAATTCAAATTTAAATCAAATTATTTAAATTTTCAAAACTCGATTAAGTTATTCAAAATAACTTTTATCTTTGAAATTCCATTTCAAAAGCTTTAACATTTAACCCAGATCCATTTCCAAAATCAATTGAAATTAAAATTTCAATTTCAAAAATATTAAATTTAAATCATCTGTGACTTAACCGATTTCCACGTGAAATCCATATTTGTGTGTGAAAAGGTGTAGTCCAGGGTTTCACACACAATAGTGCAACAACATTCAATCATCATAGATCAAATACAGAAATATAATTGATAAGCGGTATTAACTATAACGCTTATCGTTCATTCATAGATCACAGATATATATATCACAGATAATCAATTACATTCATCCCAGATAAATAAATTACAGATCATAACACAAATCAGGATATATCACAAAGCATCATATATCAGGGATATCAACAATTCAACATTCCATAGAATCCAAACATTCATAAGTAAAATTAGTTAATTTGTCTGATTAATTCAAATCGGATTAATTTCTTATGAATTACTAATCCTGGTTAATCAACATCAATAAATTACAAATCAATTTGATTAATTATTCTTTAATCATTTATTAATTAACCATTAATAATAAATTGATTAACCTTTAATTATAATTCATCAAACTTTAATTATTAAATAATTAACCTTTAATTATTTAATTCACCATTTAATTAATTATCTTTAATTAATTACTTTAATTAATTATTCCTCAATTAATTATCATTCCTTAATCACCTTCATTTATTAATTAATTACTCTTAATCAAATAATTATCTTTAAGTAATTAATTACCCTTTAATCATCAATTAAGAAATTGATTAATTATTCTTTAATCACTATCATTAAATAATTATCCTTAAATTACTCATCATTAATTAATTAACTCTCAACAAATTAATCAATCCTTAATTAATACTTAATTAACTTTTAATTAAGTAATTATCAATAAATTTCAAATTAATGATCTTTTAATCTTAAGATAACCCATTTATCTTAATCACTTATTTAACCACATCATCAATTTCTATTTTAAAACACTTAAGAATTTTTAAATAAACATTCCAATATAATTATTCAAAACCCAAAACAATTTTAAACATATTTTTAATTTGAAAATCAGATCTTTGAAAACTTAACTTAAAACTTGTTTATAATTAAATTTGGCTTCTTAAACATAGTTAATATATCTTGAAATCTTGATTTAAATTTCCATTGCTTTTAAACTTTGTTATTATTTATTTTAAATTTCTGAAACCCGCTGTACTTCAAATAACCCGAGCCAAACATCAATTATCCCGAGACCAACCTCGAGTTCTCGTACATCATTTATTTCCCCGAGTCATTGCGCGAATTCTTCGAGTCGTACCCAAGAACTATGCTTCTTCCCCAATCTTTCACGCAAACCAGATACACGCATGTTCACGTGCACGTGCACCATCACTCCAGCCATCGTTGATCGCGCCGAGAATTACAGCAAGTCACTTGCGACCCCATCAACACCTTCGACCCCTCAGAACCACCAAACAACGGCGAACTCGCGAACGAGCTTTCTAACCCAGGCTGCATCAAAACGACCACCAGAAAAACGTCTCGTGCCAACGATTCCCGCCACCGGAACTCACACGAACTCGACCAAAACTACGACACTCACCTACGATCCTCATTCCCTTGGTCCGATCCCCTGAAGCACCCCGACGACGTCGCGACAATCACGTCATTGCTGTTATTCGAAACGAACCCTTAAACCCTATAAGTTCATCGCGCCACCACCCCCCCCATTACAATTTCTTCGGATATTTTTTTGATGATTATCAACATGCAAGCCACCCTCCCCATTAATCTCGGTGCCCAATTCGATTCTAATCGCCGGAATTTGGCCCATATGTGTTTTCCGTTCAAACCCATATTCCCACAAAAATTCGAAACTAAAAATCAAAATTTTATTTTTAAAATTCACCATTTCTGAGCACTGGTCAGATTGTATAATCAAAAACAGAATTTAAATCACTTGATTTTTATCATTAAAAAGGTCATTACTGTGAATTCCTTAATCCCCAATGAACTGTCTGTTAATTTTGCTTATTTACATTTTTATAAATAAGGTTATACCCATATAAACATCATTCATTTAGCAATCCAAACTCAGAATGTTTTGTGTTGAGATGACTTTAAATTTTCAAGCAGGGTTTTTAAATGGTTTACTCTGTTAAACGGAGAGTTTAAAAGAACAGAAGGAAATAACATTCCAGGCAAAGAAAAACACGAGCACAACAATTCATTCACATGCAAAGCTTTTAACATCATTCAGGCATTCACCAAATCAACAAATAATTGAAAGAATCAAAGGTTTACTCACAAACATCAAGAAATCAAAACAGGTTAAGCTTCTAAAAATAGGAGTTGCTCACCTAGATGTTTTTGGAAGAAGAATAGAGACAGTGCTTTTACTTTGAAATAGGCTTGAATTTTCAGTTGAAACCATCACTTGATTCTCTGGTTTGTCTTGATTTAATTTGTTGTTTAAGTTTGAATGTTTTGTTTGAGTATGAAATGGTGTTTATTTTAGTTTTACTCAGCTCGAACTGAAATGAAGAGAAGTTGATATATGGAAGCAAGTTACAGGTGATGATATGCTTTTGTACAGGGTGATATATTTTTTTATGTTTGCTTTGTACAAATTGATCAGTGATATTTTTATCTTTGGGGGCTGATATACTTGAACGTGATGGCTTGCATTAATTGATGTTGTACAAATATATTTATCTTATGTTCATTTCGGCTGAGAAGATAATATTTGGTGAGTTTAGAGATGTAAACATTTATTACTAAGTACTTTATGCCTCCACTCTATCTTCTTTCATTAGTTTATACCTAGATATTTATCTTACTTCTTCTTTTGCAAGCCTACTGATATATATATATATATATATATATATATATATATATATATTTTGTTTCTTCATTGTGCAAGTGTGCAAAGATACTTTTATACTTATACTTGAATATATTTTATTTCTTATTCAAATGTACACTCTTGCATATATTTTGTACCTGGGGTGTTTATTTTGCAAGCACTTTCATATACATGCTCTTGTTTATAAGCTTACCTACTTATATTAATTTTTCTTTTCCAGCCTACATACTTATTTTATAATATATATATATATATTAAAGTATCATTTGACAAAATTGTATTTAAAAACTTATATATATTTTTATACTTTATTATGTAAGTACAATTTGTTTATATTTTATTCTACTTATATATTTTCATTTTTAAACCATCTATTTACAATTTAAATCCAAATCAAATATATATACATATATATATTATTTCAAATTTACTCATATATGCTCAAGTACATATATGTTCACATATATACAATATTTACAATATTTTTAAATTTAAATGATTTATACCAAATTAATTATCCATTAATTTACAATATTTACAATCGTTCCGAGGAAACTCGCATCCATTATCAATTAATTTCACAATTTTAATTCAAAATTTCAATTAATCATCAATTTAAATTTTATACAAAATCCGGGGTCGTTACATTGGCTCTAGGTCTTCGGGAACATAAGGTTCGGGAGTATAATCACGTTGGCGAAGGTTTGGATATGTTTGGTTCCGAGTGTCAGCTTCCAACTCGGTGGCAGTGGCAGCAGCGCGGTTATTGATAGCGTGATAAGGAACTGTCCCTCCTTCGGAAGAGGGTCCGGTCTGATGGCTGGTTGACGGACCAACTCTCGGTTGTCCAATAGTCAAAGTGCGCTGATGTTCGGTAGCCTGTGTATAGCTTCCATCCAGCCGTGGGCGCATGGATCTGTGATTGTAATCAGAAGAAGCCGAACTCTCAGTGAATGAGTAGGAAGCCTGATCCCTTCTGGATCTCCTTCGTCTTTCATGGTTCAACCGATTGGTTAATTCTGCATTGGCACAGAGCTGCTGGGTAAGCTGCTGGCGGCTTTGAGTCAGCTCTTGCATCATAAGTTGGAACTACTCCCTGGTGACAGGGCAATGTGGATTCGAAGGTCTGGCATGATTTTGGTCTGTAGGAGGAAGTTGCACGAGGTTCTGCATATCCCGTCCTTCTGGTCTACAGCTGTTGAGGTAGTCCCAGTGTTGACCATGGTGGATAGCGAAGTTCTCTTCTAGACTTGGTACAAATCTGAATAGGATGGAAGAACTTCTACGCTTGGAATCTGGATCTTCTCCCTAGATTCTTGAATTCCAATATTGGCAGTAGATCCAATGAGCAGGAGAAAAGCTGGGTTTTCTCAGTGAAAGCACCAAAGTGTTTGTACCAAAATTGGGCACAACACTCTTCAGATGTGTTTAAAGAGATAAAATAAAGAAAGTAAATGTAAAATGAGGCAGATCTAACAAACACACTAATCGACAGATAAGAAAAAAAAAGTGCAGAAACACACAAATTTAGAGTGGTTCGACGTATGGCCTACGTCCACTATGAAATGATTGATATTTATTGATTATAGCTTGCTGGTTACAGGGGGGTTACAACAGTACATTCAAAGTAGAGCAGCAATTTCGGCAGAGTATTGACGTAAAGAAGCCAAAAGTTCATTTTCTATAGGTCCTGGGTCACTGTTTATAGGTGTAGACAGCAAATATCTCACCCAGATCTCGGAAGACCTCTTCTCTCACGTGGGTGGGCCCACGTGATCGATTCCCGAACATTTAAACTTGATCCATGATCGATACGTATGGAATTCCTATCGATCAAGAAATGAATTTTTTGGGCTGAGATCGATCAGGCACATTCTTGAGGTAGTACGCAAGCTTCTGTGAAAATTTGGTGGCATTTGGACTTGTAGATCTTGAGATATGATCGATGCAAGTTTGTGTTTTCAATGTGCAGTCGAGCTTCGTATCGATACGTTTGTATCGCTCCATTTCGTATCGATGAAAGGCACGTGATGGCCAATGACGTGGCGCTATCTTTTAGGATCGATCCACTTTTCATGCCGAGTGACCGAGTCTTTCTCTTGATCGTGCCTCGTTCGTATCGACCAACGTGACTTCATTCGTATTCATCAATCACACCCCATCTCGTATCGATCTCTTCGTATCGTTAGTTTTAGATTGCTTCGACTTGATCACTTCGTAATAGTGGGAGAGGGCCGCTTCGTATCGCTCGAGAGATGTATGGATCGTATCGATCTTTGGCCGATCGATATGAATTGTGGAGGAACCGAGCGATACGAATCGTGCAATGGTGGGAACGATACGAAGCGCTTCTAGATGATGGATACGAGTTGGAGCATGCATGATGGATTCGAACTGATGGACGTTCGGTGGATACGAATGAGGCTTATTTTATGGAATGGATGCGAACACATTGCTTCCCTCCATGGATACGAACTGGCCATAACTACAAAGTGGATGGACACAAACGAAACAACCACGAATGTATGGTTCCGAACGAGGTTGCCTCTTCCCATGGACACGAATCACTTATATGCCTAGATGGATATGAACTTGAAGGTGTCTTCCTTGATTTTGATCGACCAATATCTTGAGCATACGAACCCCGATTGATTTGAAATTTAGAACGCTGATTTTCATGGCTTTGCTTGTTGTACCGTATCGATCGTAGCTCGATCCGGACTCGGATAGAATTCACTAGTATCCATAGCGAACGCGTGTACAATCGGTCTTCGGGACGGACTGTCTTTGGTTTCGAGTTTAAGTTCTTGGTGTCACGGCCTTACCAAAAGGCGGGATAACACATTCTAGGGTGAAAAAAGTGAGTAAAATGATTTTTGATGTAGTAGAATGTTGGTGTGAGAGGAGAAGAGTACGAAGATGAATGTCATTTGAATGTGTGAAGGGGGAAGATAGCCATTGAGATATTCGTTGAAATGACTGTTATTTGAGCATATGTTGAACCAGCGCTCAAGCAACATGCGCATGTTCAACAAGCGCATGTTTTCAAACGCTTGTTGAACAGGAAAATGTAACCGATTACATTTTCCGCACCTGTTGCAAAGTCGTTTGGGGTAACATATCACAATTTATGATTAATTTACTGTTGGAGATGCTCTCATGTATATTTATGTGTAGGAATTTGCCTGTCACTACATATAAGTTTGCTCTTAAACATATCTTGTCCGATTTAGAAGGTTTTAGTGAAGTTATGTCCCAACAAAGTTCAATTCACCATTGAATCAATATTTGCCGTTCTCTTGACTGTGCATAGGCCGCATTACCGATCACTTATTCTAATCTTTCCCCTTTTTTAACTATTCAAAAACGAAAAAAATTAAACCAGAAGAAATACATCATTTCCAGATTTTCGCATCGTTGTAGATGTTACTGATAAAATAATTCCATTTTTTCCAGATTCTAGAGCATCGTCTTTATCTACAGAAAATGTGATCAGACATGCTGCTCAAAGAAATAATGTAACACGTCAACTTGTAGACATAGGATCAGTAAACAACATTGGGCTCCAAAGAGAACATAATTTACAGATGCTGAGAGGATATAAAACAGTATCAGAAATGAGTGTTGAAGATTTGCATACGCAATTGACATTAATACAAATATGTTTAGGTGCCATTACAGACAATAGTACAAAGATATGTAGGTAGACAAGAAAAAATCAATACATTTCAAGTGTTACATCAGAAATCTCAACAAAAGACCGGTATTTTCCATGCCTGAAGAGCAGAGTTAGCTTTTGATTGCGAATTTGGCATCATAATCCTGAGGTAGCTGCAATGAACGTATAATGATGCAATTAAAACTGTAAACCAGGAATATAAAAAAAGGTATTTCTTAAACAAGGATTATGCTCAGGCTACAGAGAAAGATGAAGGCAAATGTCATGTATTTTCATGTATCTGGTGCACACCCACACAAAGGAATCATGAACGTGCAGCAAAAAAACCCTTTTAGTAATATTTTACCAAGGCAATGCCAATGTATTATCAGACAGAATGGGTTGGGTTTAAATGTTTATAGTATGTACATGTAGCAAGCATCTTTGAAACAACACAATTAACGATTCTATCTTTAATTGATTCTTCAACTCTATCCATGCTAATTACAAACAATTTCGCAAATTCCAACCCTTCAACAACTTACTACGATTTATTTTATATTATTATAAGGGAATTTCATTTAAATGACATACAATAAATAATGCGTGTAAATGGTGCACAGCAGGTTATTAGTTATAATTTTAACAAGTCAATATACATGCACACAATCAAGAAAGAAACAAACCAGAAATGTGGCGCACACTGCCCTTCCAGCAAACCACCTCATATGCATTGCACGCTGACAACTTGATGCTGCTGTAACTGTATCAAATTGAAGATACACATGCCCGCTACTATGCCTGTGAATGATACTAACAAGTTGGCAAAAGTAGATGATGAATTTTTCTATATAAAAAACGCAGTTATTCCCAACTAACAGTGCACGCATATGACTTGTTTCTAAAGTCTCAACTTTCATCGTTAAAAAGAAAAAAGGACAAAAAAAACTAAAAGGAAGATTTTTATTTATCAGGTATCGCTTTTTAGCAGACAACCCATGGCCATCCAGCATGTAATGTACTATAAACTTTACCTAATAGGCCTTCTTTCTGCAATCTTTACAAAATATCCCCCATCACTTACTTCCCCCGAAATTCTCCCCATAAATTTTTTGATCTGCATATTTTGGATTTGGCTAGCTTCACAAATTTTCAGATCATTTTGAAACTTCAAACCCCCTCAAATTTACATACAAATTTAACGGTGGAAATGGATATTTTCAACAACTCACGTTAACTTATGATCTTGAGAGGGTTAGAAGTCTGGAAATGACCCCAAAAAAATGTGAAGATCTACATGATAAGAACACCACCTACATAAAATTAACCAACTTCAAAATATGTAGGTCAAGAAAATTAACAGAAGAATCATGTGATGGAGATCTTGACTTTTACTTGTAAATATGTACACACACGTACCATCTTTTGGAGCACTCCTTTAGCAACTCAATCATATTAAGATGCACATTATTCTAAATGTAATAAAATTGTGTGGATATGTTTACATCATAATTAAGACTATCCACAATTTTGAGCTCATACGAATATGTCTAACATGATGAATTTAATATTTTAAATCAACAATAAAATAAACGTTTAAACGCAGTACTAAGTCTATATTTTAAATCAACAATAAAATAAACGTTTAAACATCTAAATTATAGAGTATTCTGAATGTAGAAATAATACACACACATATAGAGAGATACACGCACCCCTTTCTTTAGTCTCTTAAAATTCTTTAAAACTTTTTGTGAAAAGAGATTCCAGATTGATGTTAATTTTTTCTACGTATGTTATATTCATTAGCAAGATTTGGCAGAATTTGAGATCAGTTTGGAAACTTCTATCCCTTTCAGAATTACATTTCAAATCAACAATTAAAATAAACATTTCGATGATTCATATTGAAGTGCAATTTTGAAGGAGTTAAAAATTTTGAAATAATTTTAAATTTTGCATAGATGATTCCACAAAATTTCATTTTGATCTAAATTATTATTTCCTTTTCTTTTGCACAAAAAAGATGAAAGTGGATTGGAGCAAGATTTACAAGAAAGAGGATCAAAATACCTACTTTCACGCGCACGCACGAGAACATGTGCATATGTATATATGAAATCCTCGCCAACTACACCCAGAGCATAGCGGGGGCACTGAACATCTTACATATGTTTCATTTATCAGAGAACATGATATGAATTGAACTAGACAACATTCTAGAAACAAATTCAGTGTGCATTGAACATCAGTTACAGTTAATTAGTTTTCCTTTTACTTTGATCGTTTCTCCCAGATATCTTTAGTGTGTATACAGATGGGTAGCAAAAATATATTATTCCCTATCTTTAGCAGCATGTTTATCTCAATCAGCTATAAGTTGCATAAGTAGAAATATACTGTAGCACCATGAATATATGAACCAAAGATATTTAAAAAGAAACACATTTTAGTAATTTGCATTGTGGATGAAATAATTGGGTGCTCTTCACACTCTTTAGTTGCTTTGCCTAAATAGATTAGTTAGAATTGGAGTTTACCTACTAATGATTCTAAAATTGTGGTTCAAAATTATATTGGGAGCAGCTACTGGATTTAAACGCAATTTCACTTAGAAAATCAACAGCTTCTAAATATCCCAGGATTTCGTATCAGTCGAATTTTTAATTAAATAATACTCGATAATACTAATTCTAAGAAGGTATTTGGCAAACAAAAACACTCTCTAAGGATAGGGTCATGTTCACTTAATTCATATCATATCAAAATGATCTTTTTGATACAAAAACATATCAACAAATCTACACTTCTTTTTCAACAAATATACCCTTGTTTCCTTACATCAGGGTGAGATTAAGGCATGATAATCTGAAGAAATTCACATGTAAATAACCGAAAAGAACTGAAAAAATTAACAAACTACTTGCACGCATATTTCCTCCTTTTATACTAAGGTGACTGCTGACGGCAATGATTTTGATTTTATTTCCATAAGTATAGAGATTTATTGTAGTAACGCCGATTTTGCATTTAAATTTGCCAATGTTTACATGCAAGATGTCTCATTGTCAATTCCTCCACCATTCGGGAGTTCGAAAAAATCTTTAAGACCCTACAATTGTTCTATTTTGTGCTTTTTTAATGTTCTTTTTACCAATACATTCTATTTGCTCATTTCACTATTTTTCTTTTAGTTTAAAAACCCTCTGAAAAAACCTTCTGGATTAACCAATGGATAACAAACATAAAAGGCGAAACGGTAAAAATGCTCACTTGTCCACATATATGTGCTTTACGGTGCCAAACTTGGAACATTCATCTTGCACGTCATCTCTGATTTCCATATCGAATTCAGGATCCATCTACAAAATATATCACAATGAGTAATACACCAAACACAATTTGTAATCATTCCAATACAGGAAAACAACCAACCTCAGTACTCGGGTCAAACATGTTCGTTAATAGCAAGCATTCACTCGGGTCTCCAATAGGAACAGCTGAAGTCAAAGCAGGTGGAGTGAAAGGAAGCATACCCTGCACATTCATGGGTATAGGCAATGCATGTTGAATCGGTTGTGTAACTCCACTACTCATGGGCACTCCAAGTGATCCAGCAATACTACATGGTCCAAATAAAGAGAATCAGCATGACATGAGGGTCGGCTGCACATTAACTTTAAGCACTTTGTTCTGTTTTACTTTAGTGTACCCACGATCACGTATGACTAATAAGTTGTGCAAGCAGTATATATGCTATGCTACCATAAAATTGATGATAATAAAAAACCATATAATAGTGAAAGTAACCTTGAGGCAGTTCCAGTGCGATCCAGTTTCTGCATAAGCATGGCTCTTGATCGAGCATTTAAAGACTGCGACATAAATATAAAAAAATAAATATTTTATGTTTTCATTTTTTGAAGTCGGTCCAAAAGCAAACCTCCATACGCTGTGTCATGGTTACTAACCATTTCTTTAACTTCAAGTAGAGAAAAACAAGTATGGTAGACATTAAAGGAAAACAATGCAGTGCAGTAATAAAACCGACGTAGGTTGTTTATTATTTCTATTAAATTGTATCTTAAATGATGAAATGGAGAAAATGATAGAAGGGAAGGGACAGCTGTATCGACTATTTCAGAGAAACAGACATGAGTAAATTACTAGAATGCCATACTGACAAATGAAATAGCGAGAAAGATGAAAATCCTGCAACTCTAACTTACCAAACCACCACCATCATCGTCATCAAAATCTACAGTATTTGCTCCAGTTTCTTGCATAGTGATGTGATCTGTGACTAGTGATACCTGAGAATAAGCCCAAAGGAAACATTAATGAAATAATAATAGCAGAAAATGAATTTAGTTTAAGCCTCAAATATGCAACCTTGATAACCCGGCCAGCTATCTCTAGCTTCCCATTTAAACTCTGAGCTGCCTTTGCATGTTCGATTTGGACAAACTAACAAATGAGCAAAAAATAACTAACTTAGAATTCCACACACGCCCGCGCGCACAGATACACACACATATGGGCAAGGATCAACTACACCTCTAATCCCCCCCCCCACCCAATTTCAACCACATGTTCCCATTTAAATAATAGAATGAAGTGACGAGAGAGAAACTATAGTTGTTTAAATGGGAACATGTCGAAATCAGGGGGGAATTTGAGGTGTAGCCGATCATTGACACGCACGCGCACGCGCACACATATTTATATATGTATGTATGAAAAAAGATGGCAAATGATCTGTTATATAACTTACTTGAACAAATCCATAGCCTTTGCATTGCCCAGTTTCTAGATCTAGAGGTAGTTGTACAAGTTCAACTGGACCAAAGGGTTCGAATACCTACAAATGTAAAAAAGGAATAAATAAATAAATGTTACAAACCTGTTTAAATATTCATCTGAAGTGCAAAATTATAGATTACAGAAAAGAACTCAAGCATGGATCACAATGTAAGAATACTAATTTACACTAGAGATAGTGAAGGAAGATTTGCATCTGGTTTTGTTAGAATATACATCAATATTTTGAAATAGAAGTGCCACCTTATATCGTCTCCAATTGAAGTGCGAGTTCACGAATAATATTTAGGGACAGTGGCGGAGCGACATTTAATATGCCATGGTCAATATACTATGCCAAGTTTTATATATATATATATATATATATATATATATAATGTTTTGTACATAAAAATTTAGTCCTTGGCAAGATTCGTAATCTGTTAACTAGCTGCCGCATCGGAACATGCTGTCACTGCAGCAAATTCAAATTTAATTTGGGTTATTGTTTTGTTATATCTTGAAACTGATTGAAGTTGCTTGGAGGAATTAACTGAAATGGATTAAAATTGGGTTTTTTGGATCGAAATTGGATGTAAATTTGGTTATTGGATAAAAACTGGATTACAATTGAGTTATTGGATGAAATGATGTTTCCACTTCACATTTCTGTTTAGACTACACTTGAAATTTTCTATTTAGATCACACTTGAAATTAAATTAGTGGATTAAACTGGGTAATTGTGTCAAATGCTGTTTCCACTTGAAATTGAATTATTGGATGAAAATAAGATTAAAACGCTAATTAAAAGAAAATAAGTGCTTCTATTTCTAGTTAATACCTCTGTTTTGATGACATTTTAAATTATTGTTGTATGAATTGATTCAAAGTGGATACACAAATGTGGAACCAAGCTGTGTAGCTCAATCCACAAATACTAGAAATGCATCAGACAAATGATGAATGCATAGGGAAGTACACAACTTTGTTTTTATACGTTAATTTCATTTGTGCTAAATCAGTTACAATATTACGATTGTTGGCATATAATTTTACATTGTGTAAATGCATTTTCTTTACTAAATAAATTACAAATTGAACATTCAGATTCAAGCTGACTCCCACACTGCAGTAATGGGTAACGTTTCATTGCGCTGTAGATATCAAATTCACAAATACAAATTTCAAAGTAAATTCAAGTTACTGCAATAATAGATATGTGTAACTTGCTTGCCGATCTCATATCAACTTTCTACCATGTTTGCTCGGTTGATCAGGCATCAAAATTGCACTTAAAGTTTTAAACTCACATGTCTTGTGATAATGGAATGTTGAAGCTGAAAACAGCAAAACACAGAAATGCACCTAAAGGAACTCCCTGCCCAGCAACAGAAAATAATCATATCTTCCCTTAAAAATTATTTAACTTTTATGATTATACATGAGCCAGAGCAGAATATTTATGATTCAAGAAATGTATGAGAAGCATTGGGTAAACTAATTAGTTTACCAACCTAATGATATCATGATTAAATATCATAAATCCTTTTGTTTTGTTTTGTTTGAAATTGTACTATTACTAATATAGCAATTACCTGCCGAAGTTGATCTTCAGTGATATTAAAATGTAAATTTCCAATATAAATTTTTCTAGCGGCTTCAACTGCTGCAAGGCTTGATCCACCAGTAGCAGTCGATTGAACAAGATTCTTTTCAGCTTCTGAAGGTTTGACCATCACCGGTTGACCCAAAAGTAACTGACCACTCATAGCTATAGCCATGGGCACAGACATTGCATCATAGAACTCTATGTACCTGCATAACCCAAATAAAATGATGATAGTTTGGTACTTTGGCTCAATACTAAGATACACCGATGATACTTCGGTTCAAGCGTTATCTACAACTTTGTCCAGTCAAATGTCATTGGGGAAGAGTTTGAATTTATCAACTTCCCATTGCAGCAGTTTACCTTTGTCATACACATATGTGGTTCAAACCTGATCCGATTGAAGGGATAAAATAGACAGATAATATTTTCATCTGTGTATATAAATTATTCAATGAAATAGAAACTTACCCAACACCTTTTGATCTTCTTGAATTTCGATCTGTGATCAAGCGTACATCTCTAGCCTAGATAGCACAAAATTAATTGTTCAGAGTATAATATTTGAAGCAAAAGAATGTTAATAAAACTCAGCTTGAAAGATGCTTCAATGTGCACAGCGTATGTGGTATTAAAAAAACTTATGACTGCAGAAGATAAAGGATACGAACATCATATTTGTTTATTCGATAAACTTACCCAGGTAAAAAAATTTAGAGATACAAAAGTTGACAGTTGTCAGCCTCGGTATTTAGCAATCATGTAATTACTGCAATAAATAGCAAACTCAATTTACACAGTATGAGCTATGTAAAGGCTAGCTAGAACACAATATGAGCTATATAGAGGCTAGCTAGAACTATTCATATATATTAGCTAAAAGAAAGGTCAAAGTTCAACATAAGTAACAAACTATATTTTGATACTGACAGGTGCTAAGCAAGGTGTATACATACTCAACAGTAGTTGAACATTTGAAATTTCAGCACATACATTTGTGAATCTGCTAGCTATTTACACTTAAAAAATTAGAAGCAAACAAAGCTGTATAGTACCAAAGAAGAAAGATCGAAAATAAAAAAACGCAGTTGCTTACCTTTCCTGCTTTTGAGAAAAACTCATATACATCTCTTTCAGTTGCTTTAAGAGGCATCTACATGAAAATGATTGCAAATTTAGTTCAGATACATAAAGCATCACTTAAAGTTATAACTGAAGCAAATATCTAGCTAAACTGGATCTACCTGATAAGCAAAAACGGTCCTTTGATCTCTATCTGGATCAACTTCAGCTTCACGCTCTTTTTTGTCTTTGAATCTCCTGCTAGATATAAATTGTATTTTAAACCAAATATCAAAACAGGCACTACCAACACAAGGTGCACGTATCTGAATCCAACAACAAAAAAAGAACTATTTGTGGCTCTTGACAGCTAAGACAATTAGTACTATGGCTCTGGATAGGTAAGACAAAATACCCTAATGATTACGAACTGATAATACCTTACTTAATGTACTAAAAGTAAATGTAGAAACAAATGCAAAGAGCATATGACTAGGCGACGTGTTACAAAGCCTATGACTTCAAATGTAACATGTACAATATAAAACAATATACTGATGCTTTTTTTACTGCATGTTCTTAATTATCTATCCATTATGCATACTAACATTATATAACGAGCCATTGTTGATGGTTATACTGCACGTGGCAAAATTGACACTTGATTTGACACGTATATCGCTCATTCATGCCAGAAATATAGTTAAATTCGTTAATATAGCAACTTATCCTTTTAGCTAACAATTACTATCATTTTTAGCATGCCTTAAACTCGTATAAAAACATATTAACTTTACATAATGTTGTAGTTCACATTGAATCCAATAAGTTGAACCATCAATAAACGTTAGAATAGTCGACCACCTCTCTCTAGCTGGAATCCCTCTTTCCAATTCTTTCTCTCTCGAAGGCTTCTCTCTACTCCTTTCTCTTTCCATCTCTCTTTCTCTCTCTTTCTCTCTTTCTTTCTCCCTGTCCTTATCTCTCACTCTTTCTCCATCTTTCTCCTTCTCCCGAGCTCTATCTCTCTCATTCCTTCTCTCTCTATCTCCATCTCGATCCCTACCGTTGCTCTCCTTTTCACCATCTCGACCGCGACCTCGTCTGCTACGATCACGATCTCTCACATTCGTATCTTTCTCAGCTTCTCTATTGCGATCATGGTCCCGTCCGCTACGATCTCGATCGTATTTCCGATCAGATCTGCTGATTTCTCGAACTTTTTCGTCCTTGTTCTTGTTGATGTTGTTGCTATCCATTGCGTCTTCGTCAACTGCTTTCTCTAAGTAAGCGTACTCGTCAAAATCCATGGCTTGATTATGATATGAAACCCTAAAACTCTAGAACTAAAATGAGGTGGGTATGTATTTTGGGTTCTTAGCGTCTTAACTAGGAAATCAGTTGATTGTGTTGGCGGCGGGAACGCAACGTATTTTGATGGTTAGTATGGCGTTGCGGGTCCTTTTACCCTCAAGTTACTTAAACCAGATCGCAATAGTCAAGTATACAAATGACCAGTTATGTTTAAATTAGGATGTTATTCTTACACCAATGCTGTCGCTAACGCCACTTAAACCGGATGCTTCAAAAATCCACGACAGCCTTATGCAAAACTGAGTGAAAAAATAGTCATTCGGTTTTGCATAACCGAACAAAGCATTTATATAAAACTAAACCCTGACTTTAAATCTTCCCTCTCAGCATTAATGACAGACCAGTCGGAAAACAATAATGTAAGTAAGATCTCTGTTGACTGTTGAACAAATCATTGTTTGATTGATGGTATTCTCTATTTGAAATCAAAATATGCAAGCTATAAATTGTTGTTTTAATCTCATTAAATTGAAGGTTGATTTTCATATACTCTGCCGTGATATTTTTCGAAGATAGTGGGTGATAAAAATTTAATGCCAGTTGAAACAAAATAATATAAAGTGATTTAAATTTTTGAATTTGAAAAGTAGGTTTCGACTCTGAACGGTTTTCCAAAACCGAATATTGCGTAGACCGGTGTATTTTTGAAACTCGTTCTGTACTTTTTTCATAATAACACGGTTATTTTCCCTCCAATATCCAATTGATTGATTTGTATTATTCTTGAAACGTTTTGTGTAACATTTATTAAATGGTAGCATCTATATTTTTTTTTCTTCGCTATATGCAGGTAGTACGGAATATGGTGAATGGAATGGACGTGTTGGCATTTTTGAGGATATTAAAATAGAAGATGTGTTTATAGAAGGAAGTGATTTTATCTTTCAGATAGAAACGACAAGGAACCAAATCAGGAGGATGAAATAAAAGTTGATCTAACCGAATATTTTACAACCGAAGGTATAATATTTGTATAGAAATAATAAAAATAGGAAAGGAGTTAATATTATTGGATTGCCACTTTGTATGTAGATTTTCCCGTCACGTGAAGCTATGATTCATTGGTGTCGGTCGACTGGAAAGAAATTGAAAACTATAATTGTGACTACTTGATCCGATAAGCAATTGAGGAAAAAGTCACGTGCTCAGTTAGGTTATGAAAGAGGTGGGAAATATCGGGAGACAAAGAGTGGAAAATGCATTACAGTAAATAGTAAAACACATGAACATGCGTCAACTAGAAAATGTGAATGTCTTTTTTTACTTAAAGGTATATTACAAAGGAGATATAGACAAAGGAAATGACTTATGGGGTATTTAAGTAGTGAATGGTATCCATAATCATGAGCTACCAAATCTCACTACAAGAATTACTGTTTATAGCAAGGGGGGGGCAACGGTCTTTGACCAACGGCTTCCAACGGCGAGCAACGACAAGTTTTTCTCGGAATTTTTTAATAACAAAAAACACATGCCGTTCGAATCCGTTGAAATAATGCCGTTGGCGGTCGTTGCTCGCCGTTGGAAATCCGCGACTTACCTGCAGCTCAATCTTCTTCTTCCTCATTCTCATTCCACCCGAAAAATAACCCAAAAACCCCAATTTTCCCACCCTAAAAAATTTCCAACCCCATTTTGTAACGACCCACTATTTTGGACCATTCAAATCGACAATAATCCACACATGTCTGGCTTGAATAATTCAAAATAACAGATTGTAAATAAATTTGGAGCAAATGAAATCAAATACACAGAATCACAGACACAGAACATATCAGAATAACTCGCAGCGGAATATAAAACCATAGTAGTTCATGAAGCTACTATAACAAACTCACAAAACATAATACATAATATCTGCTTGAAAACATATACAATAGAAATCTCAAATAAATAGAAGTTTATGAATACCAGAACTGAAATAGAACAACTGAACTGAAAGGAACAGATAACTAGACAAGCAGAATTTCAGCGATTCCTAGCTCCAGAAAGAAATCCAAAGCTAAGCTGTAAATACTCAAGCTGACCCGAGCGTAAAGTAAAACACAAAACACTCGAGTCAGGACAATATATACTTATATAATGGAAACCAACTCAAGTGAACTGTAGTAGTAATGCACAATAACTTAAAAGATGCTTGGGATCGCCCATCCTTTAAGGATCAGTTAAACCATAAATTAAATACATCCCGTGGTTAAAATTTCAAAATGGTATTTTATACTTCGAAATCAAATATCATTTCAAAATTCAATATCCTTCAAAAATCCATTTCAAAATATCATATTTCAAAATAGTTTATATTTCGAAACAAATTACTTTATTTTAAATCATAAAAATGAAGTTATTATATTTAATAATTAAATTATTAAATTTACAAAATTTTAATCCTTCAAAGTTCATTCGTTTACTTAAATTAATTAAAACAATGAAAATTCAACTTTCGCAGCATTTAGAAAATGCTACGGAAAGTCACATTTAAAACAGTTCAATTTAACAAAAGACAGCATTTAAAATGCTGTAATAGGGTTACATTAGTTTCAAATAAACTTAGTTAAATTCAACCATTATAACATTTACAAAAATGCTATAATAGCCTTTAATTAAATTTAGCCATTTGGTTCATTATTATCAACTACAGCATTTACAAATGTTGTATTATCATTTACATTAGAATTAATAGCATTTCAGAAATGCAGTTAATTAACTTCAAATATTCAGTATAATTTCACAAACAGTTATATTTTTATATAAATCATTTTTAACTTATAAAATCATATAATTTCACTTTTAAAACAATCATTCAAATACCCTTATATTCATGATTTATAAAGTTAAACCTCCATTCAAAAATCAAAATTTAATAATAATTCACTTATTAAATTCCAATATTAAATTATAAATTCATTAAATTAAATTAACTTAACACTTAAGTTTAAGTTTTCAAATATAACTTAATTCCATTTTTATTTACTTAACTTAAAATTCACTTTTAAGCCAAATTCACAAATTTCCAATTTTAGTTATATTTCAAATTTTCAACTTAAATATTCATTCATTTCACATTTTAACTTTATTCAAAATCATTAATATAATGTAAAAATCATTTAAATTCACTTTAATCCAAATTATCATGAATTTATCACATTTTATATTTAATTTAAATTCCAATTATCACCAAATTAAAATTTCCCAAAATAACTTACATTTCAAATTTTCTAATTTTACCATTAATTTATTTCACTTATAAATTTTCAGAAAATCAATAATGCTTTACAAAAATCATTTTTGTTTAGTTTAAATCAAAATACTATAATATTTACATTTCTAAAATATTTAAAAAAAAATATAAAACATATTTTAACAACGGGTCTGTATTTCATTTTCTAGCCTAGGTAAAGTGATACGGGTAATTTATCATTTCAACCCGTAATTTACAAAGATACCCGAGTTTGATCATTTCAAACCCGCAATCCCAAGTAAATGAAAATAATTGAAAATCATTCAAGCATATCATTTCAGCCCATAACGATTTTCTCCTATTCTAAAGTCCGTTCGGGTATGTATCATTTCCACCCATAGTGATTCTAATCTAAAGGGAACTTGCAGTGTGATAAACTGATAAAAATAATAAAACAGCATAATATAACAGTAACATATAATATAATAGGTGTTTAAGAATGGGTGAACATCATAAAATCATAACATAGAAATGCATTTTACAGATTCAAAAGGGGTCAATTCACTAGTTATATATGTACATATTGTCTGGTGAGAATTACTCACCTCTAATTGCTGGAGATAACAAAACCAATGACCCAATGGAAACAAAAGCACGATGACAAGGCTACGGACTTGAGTGGCAAGCAAGATCCAATGCTACAAGTCTTGTGTTTACAACTCAAAACAAACACAATTTCAATACACTTGAAGTGGAATAACTTTTAAATGAAAAGAGATATGAATGCCAAATCTTTTGCCTTGCTTTCTCATAGGCTATGCACGGCCTAGGGGTACATTTGGCTCAGGTTTGGGCAGTACATGGCTTGGGTTTGGTCATGCAAACGCACGACATAAAGGCTAGAATGATGGAGAGGAGTTACAACATGGAATATGAAGAGTTTTAGGCAATATAGTGGTTTTTGATCATCAAAGTGGTTCGGCCATGGGGAGTGGGCTCGGCCTGTGGGTGCACCATGACTAGACAGTGTCTGGAGGGGTGTGTGGTGGTAAGGTCAGAGGAGTGGTGGTGGCCTATGGTGGTGGTTAGGGTGGTGGTTGAAGTGAATGAGCAAGTAGTGGTCAATTTTGCATAGTTTTAGGGTATTAGTCATTGTTTTTTAGGGGTTGTTCATCATGGGGGGTTCGTCCTTGGTCAAGACCAGAGGAGTAGCTGGTGATGATGGTAGGGAAGAGGTATAGAGAGTGGTGGCTATGCCTATGGAGAGGAGGTCATGCAAATAGAAGACAAGACAAGGCAAAATTTGCATAGAAATAGGAAGAAAAGTAGAAAAAATGGTGGAGGCCATTACCAATCCTTGGATGAAGCCATGAGAAATGAAGAGCTGAAGTAGTTTTCACGTGAAAAGTAAAGGAATGCACGGCTAAGAAAAAGTAATGTACAGCCAAAATGCAAATAAATGAGGAGTTGTGAAGATGAAGAGTTTTGAAGGTGAAAAGGCTTCGGTTTCAAAAGCAATTCTAAACTCTTCATATTTCCTTTTCTTTTCAATTATATATAAACAAAATAACTTCAGCAAATACTTTTAAAAACCGAAATCAAGTGAAATAATATGAAAATAAATAATAAAATTTAAAGAAATTAAAAAAAATAAAAGAAATTGCTTCAAAAATACAAAACGGTGTCCAAAAATTACAAATAAATCACTACTAGTCTTGGAAAATTATTAACTTCATTTTAAAAATATTCTAAAACAAAATTTAAAATAAAAATGACTTTTAAAACATTTTCAAAGTGAATAAATAATTAAATGTTAATAAATAGAATTTAAAATAAGAAAATAGCTTTAAAATGCAAATTGGGCTTTAAAAATTGGAAATAAATTCAAATGAACTTTAGAAAAATTATATTATCACTTTAAAAATATTAAAAGACAAAAATATACATAAAATAACATATTAATACATATTAAAATAAAATATGACAAAGAAAATATAATTTATACAATTTAAAATAACAAAATTGCAGAATGAAACAAATTGCACTCAATATTGAAATATACATAACTTTTACAGTTTAACTCCGTTTTCAACGAAACAAAAAGCAGTGTTCAAGTTATTACATCTATTTTCATAATAAAAGATAAAATTTAAGAATTTAAATATTTAAATTTAAGGTTTAAAAATCAAAGTTTGACCAGTTTGACCAAAAATCCCTTTTTTAGGAAAATGTTCAATTTATACCAGTTTGAAATTAAAATTCACATAATAATCAACATTTATATTTAAAAATGAAATGTTTGAAATAAAAAAAGTTTAAAATAGTTTTCAAAATATAATAAAGTCAAATAAAATATATACAAAAATCTAGGGCTGTTACACTCTCCCCCACTCAAATCTTTTCGTCCTCGAAAAGGAAGGGAGCGGAGAAACAACTAGAAAGAACAATAGGTTGGAAGACATCCCGAAAGAAGGTAGGGAAGAAAAGTAGCTAGGAGGGAAAGCAGGTTGAAAGAGAAGGATGAACCATTATTTAAAATTGTTGGTTAAAGAGGTAAAATATTTAAAACACTTTAAAATCCTTAAAAAAGGAAATAACTGATCAAAGTATCATTTATATAATATTTTATCAAAATACTTTTATAACTCGATGTATTAACAAGTTTATCCTCGTTCCTGCAGACTCTGGCAGTGCGTTGATCAGGCGCAAAGCTAGAATTCTCCAGGTACTTAGTAGACTTGTTTCAACACCCAGTGAAAATACTGGAAAACTTTTAAAAACAGATATGGAAAGTACAATCCAAAAAAAAACATGTCGATCATGGATCGCGGATACACAATGGTTTCGCCTAGATCTCCCAGAAAACATCCGTACCCTTAGGCCGCCCCCAACCTTGCGATTACGCCATGAAGACTGGTAGTATTGCAGATACACAATGGTTACGCCTGGATCTCCCAGGAAACATCCGTACCCTAGGCTCTCGCAGCCCCTGCTGATTACGCTACCAAGCGACTCAATAGATCGCAGATACACAATGGTTACGCCTGGATCTCCCAGGAAACATCCGTACCCGTAGGCCGCCCTCCAACCTTGCGATTACGCTATGAAGTCACGCTCGTAAGACCATGGAGATTGCCATGGAATTCGATGGAAACTCGAGTATCATATCCGAAAAACCAAAAATCAGAGAAATATCGATAGAATGAATCCACAATGTAGCCACAAAGCGGATATCAAGCAGAAGGCACTTTCCATATCTTTACTTCGAAAATATGTATCATATAGTACCTTTTCAAATCACTTTCAAATATCATACTTATATAAAGTCCATTATATATAAGATTTCATTTTCAAATCAAATACTTTCCAAAATTAATAGTATATCAAATCACACTTATATAGACTTCAATTATATAAGGTTTCACTTTTCAAATTGAGTACCTTTTCAAATCCATAGTTTTCGAATCAACATCATACTTATACAAACCAAATTTTATATAAGTTCGATAACTCCCAAATCAAGTATTTAGTAACATAAGGTTCTCAAATTTCAATTTTGTTTCAATATCAATATAATTTCAAAGTCATATATGATTTCACCAAATCATTTCCTTCAATTTACACATATTCAGTTTCAAAATTTCTTAAAACAATAGATTTAGAAAATAATCCAAATTTCCAAATCAACAAAATTTAGGTCAAACAAATTCATTTCAATTTCAAACATATATTCACATCAAAAATCATAATACTTTCAAAGTTATAAATCTTTCAAAACCAAAATACTTGAAATCATTTCACTTTGAAAATCATAACATTTTGAAATCATACATTTGAAATCATAAAACATTCCTTTAATTCTTTACATTTCACAAATTTATTCAATTAAATCAAAATCTAAAATTTCCAATTTTAATTTAATTCAACCCATCAGTTTCAATTCAATTTTATTTTTCCAACAAAACTATTTCAAATATTATCAAATTTCAAATATAGATTTGATTTACAAAATAAACTATTAAATCTTAAATATGTTTCAAGGCTTAAATATACCATCTTTCAAAACTAAATTTTATAATTTCATATATCTCAAATTTTACTTCATTATTACTTAGTGTTGAAATATTTATTTCATAAATCCATTATTTTTAAATAAACTCAAATTACAGGTAAACCAAATATCCTTTCATACTCATATAAGCTTCAATTATTCATTTATCAAAATTAATGGTTTTCAAAATCATCTTATACTTACATAAAGTTTATCTAATATAAGGGTCAAAATTTTCAAAAATAAATTCCGTTGCATGAAAAGCCATATGGGATTGAACATCTTTGCTTACTAAAAGATTTTTAATTAAGAATAGTTTTGTATATAAAATAGTTTGTATGAAAAATAGAATAAAATAGTTAGTTTAAGAAGAATAAAAGAAAAATAGTTTTGAAAAATGGTTTTAAATTTGATAGTAGTTTTCATATTAAAAAAATTCCAATTAAATTACTAAGATATCCAACCCAACAACTTCCAATTTCAGCATTAAGTATATCAATGATATTAGAATATAAGATGTACATATGTCATCCTTCCGCAAAATCACATTCAATCGCTCGCTCGATCACACAAGTTCGCTTTCGAACTAGTATTGTCCATTCGACTTCCCTAATGTGGATTTCGATATGGTTTCTCGACTAGAAACCATCAGTCTTCTTGCATAGCCATATACTATGATAGAGAATTCTAGAATCAAGCCCAAAATCCATATCAAATATTCGCCATCAAGAATTAAATGAAAAATCCTAACACGAAATGGTGTAATTCACCTCGAACTTGTGTACTCAAACTTGGATCAATTTAATTATGCGAATAAAACAACATACGTACAACTTATGTATCTATTCCAACTTTTTAAATATATAGTTTCATAAAGATGTTACCCAGTTAAAACATTTAACTAAATTTTATTCAAAATATTTTGAAGACTAAATTCTTCTCAAAATATTTCAAATCTAAACTTCATATTAGAAATAAATTCAAAATAGCCTTATTCATTTACTTAACAAAACAGTTTCAACTTATTTAAATCATATTACTACATACTTTAAACATACATACCAAACTTATATACTTTATACTTTTCAAAATTACTTAGTTTTGAAAAGTTAACCTTGATTTGGAAGTGCTCGAACCTTCAAAATAGTCGAAGAAATCATATTTCAATCCAAGAGTTGGAAATCACAATTAAATCAGTAAATCAATTCCAAAAATAGGGTTATATCAAATCAAATCCAAAACTCAAGGACTGAACACCGGCTCATTTCAAATTTTACAAATATATATACATATATCTTTCGAATATCACATCACACTTCAGAATTTGAAATCAAAATTGGTTTCACAAATCAATCGCATAGCAAAGCTACCGAAGTGGCCTCTCCCTCACTCAGAAACTCGAAAATCAATGTCGATGATGCGTGCACTCATCACCGAAATTATTTTCCAGCGACACAAGTGAGTTCTGGACTTCCATTTACTTTGAAAACTTCTTTGAAATTCCTTCGAAATCATTAAAACCCATTAAAATCATTGAAACATTACTTATTCGGAAAAATAATTTCAAATCATATTATTCATTATTTCAAAATCTTAAAACCAGTTCCAAAATGCCGGAGTTCAATCACTTAAATTCAGATTCAAAACCTTCGGTTATAAATCATTTTATATGAAACCATTTCTTATAAAATTTTCACAATTTCAAATCCTTTTAAAACTTCAAATTCTCATTTTTTTTAAAGGTATATAATCCTTATAAAAAACATTTCATCTTTATATAAAAATATGGTCATCCTTATCAAAATAAAAACTACGATGAATACACAATTTTCAAAAGACAATCAACCACAAACTTTCCAAGGGACGATTCAAGGATGGATTTCAAAGCAAAACAGAGATTCAAATTTAGAAGGACTCTAATCAAATAGAATTCTAATTCAAAGATAGGCTCAAACGAAGATAAGATAATTAAATTACCAAATAGAAGATGGATAAGCCTATATGAATCGCAGGTGACCTTAACCGGTCAACCGTGACTTCAGGAATATAATCGATGCGAAAATCTAAGACAAATCGACCTTCAATTGCCAGAGATAGAATCTAAATATAGCAGAAGATAGAAAACATCGTAAACCGAGGATACATAAATCTCCGATGAATCAATGCCAATTATAATCATTCAAAGATTGGCAGAATCGCTACCCTATAAAGGTCATACAAAGTGGAGTGATGCAATGCTCCAAAATCAAAAGAATACAATTAGTGGAGACAGGAATGGATTTCAGAACAAGTGGGAGCGTTCCAAAATTCAAAGGAATCTTATTCGATAAGAATCCAAACGAAGATTAGAGATATATAACCTATATCGATATAGAAAAATTCCCATTCAAAATTTGGAAAGACTCGAATTCATAACATACGAAAAAAGAAGCATAAATATCTTTAGTTGGACAACTTTAGCTAAGAAAAAGCTATAACAAAGTTTACTCAAGGCAACCTAACAAACTACTGATTTTGCCATACCCAAAATAGATTCCTATCAACAATGGATCTAGATCAATCAAGAGAGAAGTTCAAAATTTTAGAGGATCCTAATCAAAGAAATTACTAACAAGGTGGATACGAAAGGAATGGAGCTTAAGAAATATTTTACTTTCAAAGCAAGAAAATTTATATCAAATAATCTTTGAAAATTCTTTAAAAAATCATTTAGAAATCATTTTATACTTCGAAAATACGTTCTCTCTCAAAGAAAGGATTTTGAGATTGATTTCACTCATTCTAGGGTTTTTAAACCCTATCTCTAATGAGTTTTTGCTCCGCAGGCTATGGTTTGCCTAAAAACCAAAGCTCTGATACCAACTGTAACGACCCACTATTTTGGACCATTCAAATCGACAATAATCCACACATGTCTGGCTTGAATAATTCAAACTAACATATTGTAAATAAATTTGGAGCAAATGAAATCAAATACACAGAATCACAGACACAGAACATATCAGAATAACTCGCAGCGGAATATAAAACCATAGTAGTTCATGAAGCTACTATAACAAACTCACAAAACATAATACATAATATCTGCTTGAAAACATATACAATAGAAATCTCAAATAAATAGAAGTTTATGAATACCAGAACTGAAATAGAACAACTGAACTGAAAGGAACTGATAACTAGACAAGCAGAATCTCCAACGATTCCTAGCTCCAGAAAGAAATCCAAAGCTAAGCTGTAAATACTCAAGCTGACCCGAGCGTAAAGTAAAACACAAAACACTCGAGTCAGGACAATATATACTTATATAATGTAAACCAACTCAAGTGAACTGTAGTAGTAATGTACAATAACTTAAAAGATGCTTGGGATCGCCCATCCTTTAAGGATCAGTTAAACCATAAATTAAATACATCCCGTGGTTAAAATTTCAAAATGGTATTTTATACTTCGAAATCAAATATCATTTCAAAATTCAATATCCTTCAAAAATCCATTTCAAAATATCATATTTCAAAATAGTTTATATTTCGAAACAAATTACTTTATTTTAAATCATAAAAATGAAGTTATTATATTTAATAATTAAATTATTAAATTTACAAAATTTTAATCTTTCAAAGTTCATTCGTTCACTTAAATTAATTAAAACAATGAAAATTCAACTTTCGCAGCATTTAGAAAATGCTACGGAAAGTCACATTTAAAACAGTTCAATTTAACAAAAGACAGCATTTAAAATGCTGTAATAGGGTTACATTAGTTTCAAATAAACTTAGTTAAATTCAACCATTATAACATTTACAAAAATGCTATAATAGCCTTTAATTAAATTTAGCCATTTGGTTCATTATTATCAACTACAGCATTTACAAATGTTGTATTATCATTTACATTAGAATTAATAGCATTTCAGAAATGCAGTTAATTAACTTCGAATATTCAGTATAATTTCACAAACAGTTATATTTTTATATAAATCATTTTTAACTTATAAAATCATATAATTTCACTTTTAAAACAATCATTCAAATACCCTTATATTCATGATTTATAAAGTTAAACCTCCATTCAAAAATCAAAATTTAATAATAATTCACTTATTAAATTCCAATATTAAATTATAAATTCATTAAATTAAATTAACTTAACACTTAAGTTTAAGTTTTCAAATATAACTTAATTCCATTTTTATTTACTTAACTTAAAATTCACTTTTAAGCCAAATTCACAAATGTCCAATTTTAGTTATATTTCAAAATTTCAACTTAAATATTCATTCATTTCACATTTTAACTTTATTCAAAATCATTAATATAATGTAAAAATCATTTAAATTCACTTTAATCCAAATTATCATGAATTTATCACATTTCATATTTAATTTAAATTCCAATTATCACCAAATTAAAATTTCCCAAAATAACTTACATTTCAAATTTTCTAATTTTACCATTAATTTATTTCACTTATAAATTTTCAGAAAATCAATAATGCTTTACAAAAATCATTTTTATTTAGTTTAAATCAAAATATTATAATATTTACATTTCTAAAATATTTAAAAAAAAATATAAAACATATTTTAACAACGAGTCTGTATTTCATTTTCTAGCCTAATTAAAGTGATACGGGTAATTTATCATTTCAACCCGTAATTTACAAAGATACCCGGGTTTGATCATTTCAAACCCGCAATCCCAAGTAAATGAAAATAATTGAAAATCATTCAGGCATATCATTTCAGCCCATAACGATTTTCTCCTATTCTAAAGTCCGTTCGGGTATGTATCATTTCAACTCATAGTGATTCTAATCTAAAGGGAACTTGCAGTGTGATAAACTGATAAAAATAATAAAACAGCATAATATAACAGTAACATATAATATAATAGGTGTTTAAGAATGGGTGAACATCATAAAATCATAACATAGCAGGTGTAACATGATAATGCATTTTACAGATTCAAAAGGGGTCAATTCACTAGTTATATATGTACATATTGTCTGGTGAGAATAACTCACCTTTAATTGCTGGAGATAACAAAACCAATAACCCAATGGAAACAAAAGCACGATGACAAGGCTACGGACTTGAGTGGCAAGCAAGATCCAATGCTACAAGTCTTGTGTTTACAACTCAAAGAAACACAATTTCAATACACTTGAAGTGGAATAACTTTTAAATGAAAAGAGATATGAATGCCAAATCTTTTGCCTTGCTTTCTCATAGGCTATGCACGGCCTAGGGGTACATTTGGCTCAGGTTTGGACAGTACATGGCTTGGGTTTGGTCATGCAAACGCACGGCATAAAGGCTAGAATGATGGAGAGGAGTTACAACATGGAATATGAAGAGTTTTAGGCAATATAGTGGTTTTTGATCATCAAAGTGGTTCGGCCATGGGGAGTGGGCTCGGCCTGTGGATGCACCATGACTGGACAATGGCTGGAGGGGTGTGTGGTGGTCAGGTCAGAGGAGTGGTGGTGGCCTATGGTGGTGGTTGAAGTGAATGAGCAAGTAGTGGTCAATTTTACATAGTTTTAGGGTATTAGTCATTGTTTTTGAGGGGTTGTTCATCATAGGGGGTTCGGCCTTGGTCAAGACCAGAGGAGTAGCTGGTGATGATGGTAGGGAAGAGGTATAGAGAGTGGTGGCTGTGCCTATGCAAAGGAGGCCATGCAAATAGAAGACGAGACAAGGCAAAATTTGCATAGAAATAGGAAGAAAAGTAGAAAAAATGGTGGAGGCCATTACCAATCCTTAGATGAAGCCATGAGAAATGAAGAGCTGAAGTAGTTTTCACGTGAAAAGTAAAGGAATACACGGCTAAGAAAAAGTAATGTACAGCCAAAATACAAATAAATGAGGAGTTGTGAAGATGAAGAGTTTTGAAGGTGAAAAGGCTTCGGTTTCAAAAGCAATTCTAAACTCTTCATATTTCCTTTTCTTTTCAATTATATATAAACAAAATAACTTCAGCAAATACTTTTAATAACCGAAATCAAGTGAAATAATATGAAAATAAATAATAAAATTTAAAGAAATTAGAAAAAAATAAAAGAAATTGCTTCAAAAATACAAAACGGTGTCCAAAAATTACAAATAAATCACTACTAGTCTTGGAAAATTATTAACTTCATTTTAAAAATATTCTAAAACAAAATTTAAAATAAAAATGACTTTTAAAACATTTTCAAAGTGAATAAATAATTAAATTTTAATAAATAGAATTTAAAATAAGAAAATAGCTTTAAAATGCAAACTAGGCTTTAAAAATTGGAAATAAATTCAAATGAACTTTAGAAAAACTATATTATCACTTTAAAAATATTAAAAGACAAAAATATACATAAAATAACATATTAATACATATTAAAATAAAATATGACAAAGAAAATATAATTTATACAATTTAAAATAACAAAATTGCAGAATGAAACAAATTGCACTCAATATTGAAATATACATAACTTTTACAGTTTAACTCCGTTTTCAACGAAACAAAAAACAGTGTTCAAATTATTACATCTATTTTCATAATAAAAGATAAAATTTAAGAATTTAAATATTTAAATTTAAGGTTTAAAAATCAAAGTTTGACCAGTTTGACCAAAAATCCCTTTTTTAGGAAAATGTTCAATTTATACCAGTTTGAAATTAAAATTCACATAATAATCAACATTTATATTTAAAAATGAAATGTTCTAAATAAAACAAGTTTAAAATAGTTTTCAAAATATAATAAAGTCAAATAAAATATATACAAAAATCTAGGGCTGTTACACATTTTATCCCCTTCTACACGTTCTAGCATCCCCATCTTCGTTTGCAAGCTTCACAACCTCCAAAATCAGGTATTATTTGCTAAAATCCTAATCTTGTTAAATTTTTAATTTTAGGTTAAATTGGTAATTTTTGTGTATGTATTGTGCTATTGTCCGTGTAGTGCAGTGTATTGGACCTTAATTATTGTTATTAAACTAATTATTGCATGTTTAACTATGATTTGTTAAATTAGGTTTATTATTAAATTAGTGTCAAACTTAATAATTGTTACTAACCTAAGCATGAACCTCACTTGTTATTATATTGGTGATTGAATTGCGTAAAATCGTACGTAGAAAGTGATGATATTGACCTATAAATTGTTCACTTTTGACATGTTATGATACGATATATACGTGATACATTTTGTGCATGACTGGATGTGATTTGTGATGCGATTATATGTATAACATTATTTGTTTATTTTATACGTTGCGCACACACACTGGATTTTTTTTGTTTTAGGAAAAAATCATTATATATGCGTTGATTCAACATATTGTTTATTGATATAAAAGTTTAAATTTTATGAAAATAAAATTTAAACTTTTGTATCGCTAATTTTAAAATTAAACCCTTAGAGTGTTTTTGGCCCCGTCTGATAAGTATTGTATATGATCGTTGTGTGGATATTCGTTTTTTTAACAGAACGGACATCTATATTCATCGTATACAGCATTTGTTGGATTTGTCCCTGTATTGGACAAGTTACAAAAACAATAACGTAATTAAATCTCGTAAATCATTTCAGTTTAAACGGTTCGCAAAATTTCGGCAACGCTTCCCTTTATGTTCCCTGTGTACACGCAATTGTGTACTGTTCAGGGAACTAAAGCGAAGTGCTGTCGAAATTTTGTTGAATCGTTTAAATTAAAATGATTTATGCGATTTAATTACGTTATTGTATTTGTAATGGGAGGTAGGATGACCCATCAACAAAGTGTCAATGATCAATTAATATCAAATTCGCTTATAAAATTGTTTAAATAGAATATAATGTTCATTTCAAAATAAGCTTTAAGTATTATTTTAACAGATATAACAAAAACAAGAAGAATGTTTATAAAATTGTTTTAATAAAAAATGTCAATGCAAATTTATATCATACTTTTTAATTATATACGTAGGTAAATGGACAATTATTTTACTGATCGGAGCTGGATGTACAAAAAATAAAGGGTCGATACTGAAGGCTCAACAAGTGAACATTTTAATAATGGTGTTAGCGTATTTATGGATTTTGCTTTACGTAATAACGGAAACTACAAAGAAATCCGTTGTCCATGTAGTAAATGCAAACTGTTAAAGCATTTGATACCACAAATGGTTAGAGTTCATTTACGTCAGTACGGTTTCGTGTCGAACTATTTGATTTGGGATCGTCATGGGGAATAGTTAGCATCTAATCCCGTACAAGATGAGGAGGTGGTGAGTAATGAAATTGGTACGACAAATCTTGTAGAACATATGGTTGAAGATGTTGCATGTTCAATGTTTCATGTTCCTCAATTAACTGATGACGATGGTAATGCTGAAGAAGAACCAAATATTGGGGCAAAAAAAAATGATTTGTTAGATGCCGCGAAAAAACCCCTTTGGGAAGGCTGCACAAGCGGAACCCAATTATCAGTAACTGCTGAATACATTGCGATAAAATCCAAATACAACCTCAGAGAATCTGGATTTACGGCTGTTGTACAAGTTGCGAAACGACATATGCCTCCTAATAATCTAATGTGCGAAAATCATTACGAAGTAAAAAAACTGATGTCGGCTTTCGGTTTACCGTATCAAAAAATAGATACATGTCTAAAGGGTTGCATGTTGTTTTGGAAAGAAGATATCAACCTTAGAAATTGTAAAATATGTAATCAGGAAAGATACAAACCAAGAAAGAAAAAGGGAAAGGAAGTCCCGTATAAGCGTATGCATTATTTACCAATTACTCCTAGACTTCAAAGGTTATATGCATCTTCTGTAACTGCGCAACATATGAGATGGCACGGTGTGAGAACACAGAAAGAAGGTTCGTTAACACTCCAGCTGATGGGGAAGCATTGAAGCATTTTGACCAGAAATATCATGATTTTGCGTCTGAAATTCGTAATGTTAGACTTGGTTTATGTACGGATGGATTTTCCCCATTCTCTCAATTTGGTTCGAAATATTCATCATGGCCTATAATTGTCACACCTTATAATTTACCTCCTTGGATGTGTATGAAAACTCCATATATGTTTCTTACAGTTGTCGTCCCTGGTTCCGATGATCCGACACAAGGAATCGATGTTTATTTACAACCATTGATTGATGAATTAAAAAAATTATGGTACGAGGGAGTAGAGACATATGATATTTTCCAAAAAAAGAACTTTCGCATGTATGCTTCTTTATTGTGGACAATCAGCGATTTTCCTGCATATGCAATGCTTTCAGGTTGCATATGCATTTGCAAATTTATTGTGGGTAATTAAAAAAATTTGTTACCCGTCGCTTTTAAAGAACTGTTGCCCGTAAAAGTTTGGACTGTTGTAATAGAACTTAGTCTGTTTTATAAAGAGATTTGTTCAACTACATTAAAAGTTGATCGTCTACGTAAACTTGAGGAAGAAATCCCGATATTGCTTTGCAAACTGGAAAAAATATTTCCTCCAGGTTTTTTCAATGTTATGGAGCATTTACCTATTCATCTTCCATTTGAAGCACGTCTTCGAGGGCCTGTGCAATATGGATGGATGTATCCATTTGAAAGGTATATTAATATTTATTTTATTACATATTGGTTTAATTAAATGTATAAAAAATTAATTTAAAATAATTTTTGCTAGGTATTTAAATCATCTAAAGAAAAAAGTGAGACAGAAAGCTCGAGTTGAAGGTTCGATTTGCAAATCGTACATCGAAGAAGAAGCTTCGTTTTTTCTCTCTCAGTATTTCAGCGACCATGTGAACATATCATTTGAAAGTGCTACGCGTAATGATGAAGGCATTGATGAAGATGATTGTCAAGCGACTTTATCTATTTTTAAAAAAACTGGTCGGCCTGTTGGTAAATGTGTGAAAGTATGGTTGGATGATAAAGATTATCAAGTAGCACACATGTACATTCTTCTCAACTGTGCCGAAGTTGCACCACTTATTAGGTAATATATATACACATACGTCTACACATGCATATCATCTACACATATGTATACATAAATATGCACACATGTATTTTAATCATAATGCAACATTTGTTCTATAATTGCAGTGTTTACGAATCACAACATCCAAATGACGATATCGGTAAAGATTTTGCTGCTTGGTTTTCTAACTACGTTTTTGATAACAAATTGTGTTGTAGATGAAGGATTGAAACATTTAGCTATGGGACCAAAATGGATAGTCAAGACATATCCAATATTCTTTGTCAACGGATATAAATTTAATACCAAAGAATACGGTGCCGAAAAATCAACTAACAATACTGGTGTATTTGTCAAAGGTAGTGATGATCCAAACGAACACATAAATGACTTTTATGGCGTGCTGATCCAGATTTTGCAGTTGACATATTTCACCCGACCCGTAGAAGAAGTATTTTTGTTTAAATGCAACTGGTTCAGCAACGTTCCAGGTTCTGGAATAAACGTGGATCCAAAATATAATCTTATAGAAATAAAACATATTTCGAGGTATTATAAGTACGATCCTTTTGTACTTGCCAAACAAGCTCTTCAAGTTTATTATGCTCCTTACCCATCTTTAAGAAGAGATAAAATAGTTTGGTCGGCTGTTTTTAAAACCAAACCAAGGTTTACATTTGATGGACGGAATATTCCTGAACAACAAGCTTACCAAGCAGATATCGAGGAAAATAGAGGAATAATAGTAACCGACGATCAAATATATTTTGGACCTCTAAACGATGAATCAAATGCATTAATTGAAGCATTTGAGAGTATAGAGAAACAAAATATAAAGTGCGAAGAAGAGTCTGAATCCGAAAGCGATGAGGATTGATCACTAATCAATATTTTGAGAAGGTAATCTTTTTTTCATTTTTCTGTTTCCAAAGTAATTTTATATGATATGTATCACATAGTCTCTTTTATGTTACGCCATAATGTATGTTACGCCATGTTCATTATTCTGACACCATTTGCATACTAAATTAATCAATGTTACTCTTGCTTTGCTTTATACTATGATTTTATATGGGTATGTCGGGATGCGGACGTTCACACTCCGGATCTTCCAGCTCATAGAGAGGTGATGATGCTGGTCCTTCACAGCCGGGTGTTCGTCCTACGGTATGGCTGAAACCCAAAGCCGATGGCAGGTAAGTATAAAGTTTCAAAATTAAATTTTATTCCATACAATATTTTATCAAATATATATAGTAGTAACAGAATATTAAAGTTTTTTTCCTGTTTTACACAGCGGTGGGTTTACGTTGGAGCCTTCCAACATAGTGCTCACGATCTCGCGACGGGCGTATATGGCTCGTATGACCTCGTGTTGGCCGAGGTGGACTGTGATACCAGAGGGGGTGCGGGAGGCTATCTGGCATGACTTTTTGGTATGTGTGGTATATCAATTATTGCATTATGTAGTCATGTACATTATGTCAATTCATGTTTGCACTATTTGTAGCAACTGTATTACTCATATTTTTTCAAACGTGCAGGGGAAGTGGACTTGGCCGATTCTGATGTTTCTGTTGTCCGGCGCCATTGGAGCAGCAAAATTGCAAAAAACTATCGCGAAACAATAAACAGCATCAAAACATCAGGAAAGAGGCCTCATTAGATGAGTGAAGCTGTCTTTGATGAGTTCGCCACTTGGTGGAGCAACGAGGATTTTGTGGTAAACCTATCATATATTTAATTTAAATTGTTTGAGGCAAATAATATATAAATAATTAAAAATGTCAAAACAATTTTTGTTTTCAATTTAAATTTGCAGAGGCAGTCCGAGAGGAATTCTGCAAACAGGAGCAGGAACCCCATTACACATCGCGGTGGTTCCAAGTCTTTCCAGCATCACCGGGAAGATTTGGTATAATTATTAAATAAGATAAATAGCTAATTATTTTAAGTTTTAATTTGTTAAAATATAAATAATGTATATTTATATGTGCATATTTCAAGAGAGACAACGCGGGGGGCTGTTAGTTATTGGGATGTGTTTACCCATACACATGCCTTGACTTAGGTCGATGATTCCGACGCAGTTTCTTACTCTTGGGACCACGATGACAAAGCGCGTGCTGCCTATGTAAGTATAACATAAGTAACTAAAACTTACAAGTTAATTGAAATAACGTTAACTAAATTCAATTATATTTTGCATGACAGCAAAAGTTCCAGGAAGCGCGGACAGCCTTACTTGAGGATACGGGACGAGCTCACTTGACCCTCGATGAGGAGAACGCCATTTTTGAGTCTATCATGGATCCAGTGACCCGCGGCAAACGCTATGGATATGGAAGCCAATCGGTAATTTTAAGTTAAATTTTAAGTTAGTAAATATTCTTATACTACTGTATTCCATTCATATTTTGAACTATCCTTATACCCGTGGCAGACGCTTCCATATCCGTAGTTTGTTTTATGAATTTGTTAGTGAATATATATAGGTTAGTTAATTTGCAATTATTTTAATACTAATTTTTTTTAGTGTAGTTGATAATTTAAATTTGTTTACAGGCTCAGACAGCCCAAAGAGAATATCAAAAGGCTCAAGATAAGAAAGAGATTGCGCAGCTACAAGCCGAGCTTGCCGAGATGCGGGAACGCAATTTGCTGCATGAAGCAAGGACGGAGGAGATGAACCGGCGTATGGCGGAGTTCATGGCACAGTATGGACAGCCTCCTTCATCTGGTGGTTCTGGTGCAGAGTGATTTAGGTATGTTTTGTTATTGGCATGTATATTTTGGAGTTGGTCAGAATTTGATACATTCTGATGGTTTCTGTGTATATTTGGATTTGATACATTCTGATGGTTTAGTTGTGGATGTTGGTTTGGATTTTTTGATGTTGGTTATGTTTGGATATTGGTTTATGTTGAAATATATGCATGATTTGGTTATATCTATATGTTTGGATATGTTTTGATATAGTTGTTATATATTATGCTCGAAATGGAGCTGTTTTGATATAATTGTGGTTGTGTGTGGCTGGAAGCAAGCACTGCTGGTTTTATTTAAAAAAATATACCCAGATTTCCAACGGCGACCAATGACACACCGGTCATTTACGTCCAACGGCTTCCAACGGCAAATTCCAACGCATTCCAACGGTAGTTTGGTCAACAGGATTTGCCACGTTGGCAAACTTGCCGTTGGAAGCAGTTGGTATAACCCCGTTGGTGCTGTTGGAAGTCGTTGGAAGCCGTTGAAGCGTATACCAACGGGATTTCCAACGGCCTCCAACGGCTTACCGCAGTTAAAGGAGATACACCTAAACACATAGAGTTGGAATATACACCTAAACACATAGAGTTTAGATAAAGGAACGAGAATGCAACTGCAGATGAAAAAAGAGTTATGTTACAGCAGTTAAAGGAGATTGGAGTACCTTCAATGATATCTTTGCTAGAACCAAAATCTGGATTCCGTAAAGGTAGACCACCTGGAAGCAAAGGGAAAACCAAATATGATAAAACAAAGAGGTGGTCAACAAAACGTGATCCATTTGAATTTGAAAGAGTGAAACACTGTACAGAACTACAACCACAATTAAGCGTGGCAAAAAAATACTCCAAACCGAGGGAGAAAAAAAGAAACGGTTGAAACCGATCTTCATCCCTCCAAATTGGCAAATAAAGTGGTAGATAAAATACAGATGATTAATATTATATACACAAGCAAATTTCTTTATCGTATTCTAGAGTTTCTTCACCCTTTTGTTGTTAAGGTAGAGGACGTTGAGAGAAATGGTAACTGCGGTTTCCATTGTATTGCGGAACAGGTAGAAGAAATGAACGGTGATTTTGTGGAAGTGAAGAAATCAATGCTATCGGATTTAACAACACATTGGGATATATATTGTAAGCACTTTAGTGTTATGCAGTGTGAGAAAATGAGAGACATGCTTAATTTATACGAAAATAACGTTCTGCTGGATGGAAATGCTCGAAATGGGTTACTTAACAACAAATACTTTTAATAAGGTGGTCGTCTTTATATCCAATAACCACTATTTAAGTTTTTATCCACATTAACAAGGTCTTACAGGTGAGAACCCTGATAAGTTTATAACTTTTATAAATGTGAACACCTACCACTATACGAAGTTGGTATTGAAGAAAAATTCACCGATTCCACCTATCTCAAACTATTTGAGTATATTTTCAACAAAAGAAGCTAAATTGTGAGATTATTGTTATAAAGAAAGGCAAGATCAATTTGACCGCCTGAAGCCCGATGACATGTGTACAAGGGATGTACCAATAGATTTTGATAGTTCTTTTCTGTAATGTTGATAATAATCTTTTGGATATTTAACGTGTATTGTTTGAATAAGAAAGTAATAAGAAGTTTACACTAGCTAGTGATAGTTTCAGTATTATATTATTTGGATGGTTATCAAGATAGTTACATCATGTTTTCTTACAATTTGACACAAACTGGTATAAGCGTTTTCTGTTTTATGTTGTAGTATTATATTGTTTGGATGGACATCAATATATTTTAAATTTGATAGTTACAGCGCTTTCTGTTTTAAGTTATAGTGAATGAACGGTAGACTAGAACCAAGTAAAAATAAGCATTGGGATATAAAGCAAAGCAAGTTAAAGAAGCTGCTTTCTGTTTTCATTAATGTGTCTATTCAGTAGAGTAAAACTGAGTAAGTATAAGTTTCAGGGTACAAACTAAAACCGACTCAACGACTCTACTTTCTGTTTTCATGTAATGTGGCTGAACGGTAGAGTAAAACCGACAAAGTACAAATGTTGCAGTACAAACCAAACCCGACTCAAAGATGCTGATTTCTGTATTCATTTACCATGTTAATTCGATAGAATAATACTGAGAAACTATAAGTTTTGGGTATAAGACAAAACCAAGTCAAAGACACTGCTTTCTGTTTTCATTTTCGATTTGAACCGTAGAGAAACTGACTATCTCTACGAGTTAGTGTACAAAACAAAACCACCCCAGTGGCATTGCTATCTGTTTTCAAATATAGTGGATGAACGGTATTATTAAACCGAATAACAATTTTTTTGACATACATAACCAAACCGATCGACGGACAATTAATTTTTTTTATATACATCATCAGCACATTAACTAGAGCATGCATCAAAATGCAACAACTTCAACAGGTGAACAACAAAGAGTAATTCAACATTCTAACACACAAATTTTTTTGAATACATAACCAAAATACTACCCCATTCAAATGTATAGAGTAAATTGATATCATAGTCATATGAACAACAACCAAAATATGAACAATAGAGAGTAATTCAATATTCTAACACAACAGTCAAACTAAACTGATTCATATTCATAGGTACACAACCAAAATACTACCCCACATACCAAAATACAGATAAGGGCAAATAAGTTAACCAAAATACATAATATCAAATAAGCAGTTCAACACTGTTAACCTCCATTCACCGTTTTGTTTTGGACTTTACAGCAACTTTCTTATGACGCAGCCCGAGGGGTGTTTCATTAACAGTCAGTAAAGAAGTCTCCAATATCTCTTTTGTATCTTTATCTCGACTTTCCTTCACCTTTGCGGAACCTCCACTAATACTGGCATTTAGTAACAATAGAGCCCTTTTTGTAGCTTAACCTAAAGCAAAAATATAGTTCAACTGAATCAAAAAGCAAACCATATTCATTATAGACGATAGTGCAATGCTACTTGCAAGTGTATTCGCCTTAAATTTAGTAGGGTTGTTGATGGTTGAACTTAGACGTGCACAAGGGTTTTGTATTATAGGATGTGACACGGTTTTGAACCAACTCATGTAATTGCCTTTACATTCCCAGGGATGTACCCATTGCAGCTGACCTAGAATTTGTCGCTATAACATGATCTTGCCAATTCTGATCCAAACATCACCCAACATCATAACGAACTCTGTACATATTATATTTTGCTCATCTACGATAAGCTAAAGGAGCCAATGAAGGTTTTGGGATAAGCTGTTTAAATCCAAATTGTCTCAACCACGATTCAGGTAGTAAGGCTCCGCTACATCAAACCATTCTAAATTCCAGTATAAAATGAATACTCTTCCAAGGGGTATCCATCACGAATACCTGAGTATGGGCTCCACACAACCTACATATCACAATTTAAATATATACTTGATCCTCCTGCACGTGGACTAGTCAATATATGTAAAAAAGATATACTCACATCGCGCTCTATCGACATATCTAGTTGCTCTCTTAGTCATAGTAGCACAATTGGCTGATCACTACCAAACTGGTTATTTTTCCACTTTCATATTCTTGGTTGAGAGTTATTGTATGAAGGATTCGGAGTAGCAATTGGAATCATTGGAAAGTGATCATAAATTCAAGCCTACAATAACACTATTTCAAGTTAACATTTTTACTATTAGTTTAATCTAATTTCAGATACATAACATATACTCTAAACTAATGTGTACAACTCCATTTAAAATGACATATGTAACCGGAGTATAAAAGTATAGAAGTTTATCAAGTGCATACCATTAAGAGAGTTAAACATCCACTTAGTTGCTTCACATCTCTACGAGAAGCAAGTCCAAGCTGTATGTATAGGTATGCTAATATCGCTACTCCCCAAGCCTTCTCCTTTACTTCACCTATCGATCCCTTCAATGCGTTCAAGTAGTACGTGGACATCTTCGTTCTCAATTAGTTTGTAAACAGACAACAGACGATAGTGTATAACAAATAGGCACGAGCAAACTTATCCAATACCTCTGCATCACTATCTGCTACAACTTTACCACGACTTTGTTCTTTCGACCAATCCAACCAAACAGCGTATGTGCCCATCGTTTCTTCCTTTACAACGTCCTCATTGATGCCGAGTTGTTCATACGATAGCTCTATAAGTTCATCCATGTCTATATCCCTATCACCTCCTTCATACGACAACATAGTACCTATCATAGGAATTCGTAGTATTTGCATTACATTAGCAAGTGTAATGGTCATCTCCCTGATGGCATGTGAAACATATTCGTCTTCGGTTCTCATCTCTCCACAAAGGTCGATATTTTAGTCATATCCATCTATCCATAAGAGTGATCGATAATATTCATCAAATCAGAAGCTTTTATTCTGCTCAGAATCTGTAGTGGTACGTCCTCTAATTTCCATGCTCGTAGTTTCCGTGATTGAGAGATGCACCTAAGTAGCCCATGCTCCTATTTGATTAACCACATACAAGTTTTCAAACTTCAAAAGGTTTACACCCGTATCCATATGATATCATGAATATATGCTTTTCTGATAGAGTAGGAGTAAGTTCCTTATCTATAATATCATCAATATATAACTGATGCACTAATGCTTCACTATATTATGTTAAAAAGGTGTATGATAATGTTACTTCAACCATAATATTCCAACAAAATCATTCTTGTGGCAAGAAATCTCAAAAATGTCGAATTAGAAAGTTTACGTCTCTACTTTTACTAATGGTTGCTTTAAATTATTTCTTTGGATAATAAAGCTCATAAATTTGAATTTTATTTTTTAATATAAGATTGATGAGTGCATTTTACATTTTTGATAACTAGATTTAAGATCTTGAAATAAGATATTTTAACAATGTCATTAGACTTGTTCATTTTTTTTACTTTCTAAAATTATTCTGCCTTCAATTGTCTAACTTTTTGTTTCTTCACTTATTGGACTTTTCATTTTAATATAAGCATGCTAAACTGTTATTTTTATCATGGTTCCTTAGTGACACTACTGCAATTTTTTCTTTTACATTATACAACCCATATTGCTTACTTGACTTGTCATGTATTTTACATTTACTTCTTGTTTTGATTGTATATAGTTTGTCTGTCGGTGTAATAATCATTTTAGCACAAATTGATTAAAACATTAAAAGTATACATCTAATCTAGCATATGGTTTATTAATTTATAATTTTCAGCAGTTTATTATTAATTCAAAAGTGTCTTTATTAAACTTGTTGTTAGTAGTGCAAATACTATTTTGTCAAATGTATTATAGATATATGTGTTAAATATGCTACCTTTTTCCATATCTCATATACTTCTTGCTATATGACAATCAAAGCTAGCAAGCAATATTTTATCTTCCAGGCCACCTCCACCTATATTTTGAGCTCCTTCGATTTTGTTAGAGTGTGTACCATAGTTTAAACCGGTTGAATGATTAGATGAACGTTGAACTTCAACTTCAAATTGGTCATCATCCTCTGTATCATTAGATTCTTCCCTGGGCTCATACATCTCATCCTCGATACTTGATCCATTAGCCATATGAGCCTTCACCATCTCTATATTTTTCCTTTTTTGAGCTATTTTGTCAGCTTTTCTTTTTTTCGTGACACCAATACAAAGAATTTACTGACAGTGCATAAAATAACTATAACAAAGTTAATTACTACATTCTATTCGCACCAACGTTTATTTAAAATTAGCGAGGTATAATAAAATATAAACAAACACAGTTAGTAGTAAATAGAAAAGAGGTATAAACAAACACATTTTAATCGATTTTCTAAAACTGAAATATAAGTCATTGCACATATTTTTTGTAACCAAGTGAATGACCATATTGTTTTTTTTAAATATCAACAGCACTAAAGCAACAAACACAATCCTTCCTAATTTTTAATTTAACTATATTGTGAAATTCCCCGTAATATAATTGATATAAAAGTAACAGACTATTGTAAAGTTAAACCACTTTCACTTTAATTTTGTAACATCTTGAAATTTTATTGTTTTAATTGTGGATATTTAATTAATTTTAAATATTTAAATAATCAGTATTTAAAAATATAAATAACTTATATTAAAATACAGAGATTATTTAAATATTTGAATTGTGAATTAAATATTAATTAAATGGATTTAATAATTTATTTAACTCCCTTTAATTAATAAATAATAATGGTAAACGCAATTTGTAATTTTATTTAAAATAATAAATAGTTTGAATAAATAATAAGAAAATCAATTGTTGATAAAACAATTTAATTTTTATGGACATATTTTTTTTAATTTATAGAATTTTTAGATTATTTTTAATTTTAAAAATATTTAAATTATCGTTTGACATATTTTACGGAAACAATGGTATTTTTGTGATTTTACAGAATAAAATAACCAGTGTTATTATTATTGTCTTGAGATCATGTCGTATTTCTATGCACGATCGTAAATTTTATCATTCGCGGTTCGTACATGACCGAAATGTTGTGCAGCGAGATCCCGAAAATACTTGAATAAATCAAACCCATACTTGGAGTGTTCAACACACTTTTACATTTCTTCTTTCCCACTTTACTTTTCATTCTTCCTCCATTTAAAGCAAACCAAATCAAACATCCACAAACAAAAATCAAATTAAAAGGATTTACTCAATGAAAAACTAAAAAGGTGGATTCTTTGAGTTCGTGGTGTTGAGATCTACAAATCCATGGGTATGACGTCGTGTGCAGTCATTATTGGCTGAGATTGACATTTCAAGAGCGAACTAGGGTTTTGATTTGCTAAAGTTTGAGGAGGAGCGAGAAGTTTGTGGCATTGTTCTTGTCGTGTGAAGGAGCACCGATGGTGACAAAATGGTGGGTTGCGATGCAAGCTAGGGTTAAGCGACATTTTACTATCGCACGTATGAGCCTCCAGGTCAATCGAGCTTCATAAGATGGTGACTGAGGCGGAGCATGCAATGTGGAGCATGTAGGAATAACCGGATTTTGATTTCGTCGTGAGGTAAGGGAGAAATCATTGATGGAAGTCGACGGTGATGGGTTTTCTTGTACACGATGTATACATGTACAGGTGGCCTCAAATATGAATTGGGGAAGATATATTAATAAGGGTAATCAGTTTGTTAATTAAATAATTAATTAATATTTAAATCCAAAATCTTATAAATTCAATAACTATTGCATACGAGGTTAGATTCAGACAAAGTCAGTTGCCTTGGACTCGTAACATTGTCATCTACATTTTGGAATTGGATTCGTCGAATTTGGGGCTAGTAGAATTTTGAGCTAAAATCGAACGTCGTCGAAACAGAATGCAAAAGCGTCAATTGGAATTTCAGTGAGTTTACTCACCTTTAAATAAATTATATGATCTCTATGTTGCTATAGATTATTATTAAATACTTGGGTGATGGTTGATTGTTTTAAGGAAGTATAAATTAATGATAAAATTATAATGATTTAATTTAATTACGTTTAACGTAGTTAAATTGGTTATACTTCATTCGGGATATTTATTTAGCAAAATAAAATACCATTCTGCTATAATTAAATTGAATGGATTATTTTGAACATCGGTTAAGTAGAATAAATCACTGTTTTGTTCTTGCAAGGTAAAAAGATTATTTTTGAAGTTAATTAACATGCAAATTAATTAATAAATGATATGTTAGCTACTGATTGCTAATTGTTGATAATAATATGTTTGCTATTACTGTTTGATTGATTGTTTGTATTCGAATTCCCGCTTAATAGCGGATGACGTAAATAATCATTGCGTTGTATGGGACAAAAAGAAGTTAGAGTGTTTTCGTAGCGAACATGTCGATTTGGGACACTTTGAAGTGCATATATATATATATGAGATTTACAGGGGATTTTGTAGAGAGACCCTAAGGGTTTCTCACTAATATTGATTTATTTATATTCTTATATTGTTTATATTGATGTTTGGTCGAAATATTTATAACATACTGTTTGAATTGTGTAAGTGTCGTTATACCGATTTTCGCTATACCGTCACTTATGAAATATCATCTCCTTAAACATTTGTGTGCGTTGAACTTGTGCTTGTATTTTTACAAAATAAATGTTTGATAGCGTTTTTACACTTTAAAAGTTGTTTAAACTATATTTTTAAATATTTTGAGAATTTTGAAACTAAAGGATAATTAAGTATTGATTAAAATTTATAAAAAAGGTTATAAATTTGATTAATTATCGTTTGGGATAATTAAAATTGTTCCAATCTACAAAAAGGATTATAAATTTGATTAACTTCCCTTCGGAATAGTTAATGTTATTTAAATTTATAAAAGATTATAAATTCGATTTATTTTCCTTCGAGATAATTAATGTTGTTTTAAATTCATAAAAGATTATAAATTTGATTTATTTTCCTTCGGAATAATTAATGTTGTTTTAAATTTATAAAAGATTATAAATTTGGTTTATTCTCCTTCGGGATAATTGTCATTGTTTAAAATTTATAAAAGATTGTTAATAAATGAAAAAATCCTTTAAAAATGAATGTTCAAAAATAAAGTTAGGTGTAAATTGTTTTGGATTTATAGTGAATAATGTTTAAATGACAATTCTTTTTGCCCTTCTTTTTAATACACTTAGAAATATAATTAGCCATTTAAAGTGATATTTTTAAAGGGTATTTTTAAAGCGTTTTACAAATATCTATGATGTGAAAATCAAACACAAATAAGAATCTAATGTTTTAATAACTTGATTCATTTATTGGTGACTAGTGTAATTTCCATGTACGACCATTCGTTTACTCTTGATAGTAGATTTCTTGACTATTGATTCTGATATCCTCCTTTGTGTTTCATCGATTCAAGACGATCTGTTAGCTCGTTTGGTACATTTAAACTCTTGCTATTCTTAAAGTTAAGAATGATATCGAGTCAAGTTAGAAAGAAACACTGCCCTAACTTATCCGGGTTCACTGTTTTCCCTAAGATAATATTAGTTTGTTTTCGATATTTGATTCATCGACTATCAATTTTGATATCCTTCTTTTTGTTTCGTCAATCTAAAACGATTTATTACTCGTTTTGAGCATTGGCTTCCAACACCATGGATAACTAAAACCAAAGAGTGAGTGAGAGCTAAGTCAGTAGGGTCGCACCCATTAGAGTATATTCACTTTTATCTAGAGAGTTGTTGAAGCATGCATGCGGTGATGTGAGTATATTCGAATGCCCGTGGATTTAATGGGGTCCAGCTTGGAAGTTCCTGAGGGTGTTGTGTGTTTGGTGTGGTCTCTCAAGTATATTTTATCTAGATGTATACTTTTGGTGTAGGAGGTGTACCCTCCTAATCATGTTGGATAAATTCATTCTTCTTGTTTCAATTCAAACATTAGAGTTGATATTTTTTTAATTGAATCAAGAAGTGCCTTTTGCACTTTCTTGTGTTTAATTATTCTTGTCCATTCTTTAGGTTTGGATTTTGTACATTCTTCAAGTATAAGATTTGTCCTTACTTGTGTCCATCCTTTATGTTTGGATCTGTTTCTGTTGTTTGTCCATTCTCTTATGTATGGATGTTGTTCTTGTATGGTGAAACCTCGTTCCATGTTTGCGGCGTGGTCCTACCAATTATTTTATGTGTACAATATCCCTGGAGTTTCTCACGCTGGTTTCCCAGACCGACCCAGGTGTTCTTTTTTTATAATGATGTAGTCAGGCCAAGTATTTTTTAGGTTGGCATTGGTGTTATGAAGCTCTTAGTGAAGAGTTGGATGTTCATCTACCGTAGTATTCTATTTTCTGCTGTATTATATTGTATACCTATCAGCAATTATAAGGTCAGAAAATTATAACTGTCCTACTGGTGAGGTTTATTTTTAACTTTGATGTACCTTGTATCTTGAAGTAACAGTTTATACTATCTTTGTTACATTATATGTTGTCGTTACCATTATGAGATTCTATGTTCCATGTTGTTCTTTTTAGTTTACCCTAACAATTTGTCTTTCTGACGATTTGATATTCGGCATTTGAATACCGTGGATTTATTGAGTGTCGACTTTCGATAGTCGAAAAGATGGGTTGTTACAAATTTTTACTTCTGTATTTTCAGCATTAAAATACAGGTTTGAAATGAACTATCAACAACCATGTGGGTAAGTAAAACTGGATAAAAATGAAATACCCCTAATTTTGCCAATCGACTGAGATAAATTTATGACCGATTCAAACCATTCATTCAATTTTTTTAAGCTTAAATATTTGATTTTTATAACTAATTCGAATCAAAATTGAAGAACTACGATTCTCAAATTTCATATCTTACACAATTTAACAAAATATAACAATGAAATCGTTACTTACTGTTGTGTCGAGCATCTCTCTTCTTAACAACCTTTTTCCCCTTCGAATGAACCATTATTGCCTTCAACACTTACCGACAAACAACGCGGTTGTCCCTTTGTATCGATTGAATGAATAAAATTATAAATACGTAGAGTCAATGACCTAATTAGCAGTTGTAATCTGTGTTTCGAGCTTTTATGATTTTCAAGGGAAAGAGAACAGTCGTGTGAGGGTTTTTTGGAAAGAGAAATTGGCGCACGATTATGTGAAATTTAGTTTGGTGGGTGTGGGTGCTTGAAGGAAGTAAATGTTAGAAATCCGCTATTAGAAACTGCAATCGTTTCATTTACTTTTAACGTTATGCAGTTTCTAATCTTAATGTGATCCTATTAATTAGGTCATAAATAGAACGTTTCATTTACCTTTAACGTTATGCAGTTTCTAATCTTAATGTGACCCGATTAATTAAGTCATAAATAGACCGTTCTATAATTAGAACATTAGGTCTGTGATTAATCTTAAGCGTTGAATTGGTATATGATGGACGTACCAGATTTAAAGTTAAATGTTATATAAAGGATTGAGTCCTCTCTCTCCCAGCCAACATATGTATTCTTCTCCATCAAGAAACACATAAAGAAATAGGGTTAGAGAGAAACCGAATTCTGAGAAGAAGAGTAATTATTAGAAGTCAGAAGAAGAAGATGACAGCCATTACATCTTCCGCTGTTAATCAAGGTACGTCATCTTAAACAAAAAATCATATTAAGTTTTGTTTGTGAAATATTCGGTATTGGTGATCCTTGGGCTATTACTTGAATTGTTCATCATTAATCATGAAAGATCGAACAGTAAAGAATTTCTAACATTTGGTATCAGAGCCACCAATCAATAACTGAATATTTCCTATGATTGCAATTGATCTGTTCTATGCTTTACTCATGATGTTTAATCAAGTATGTGTTATAAGTCATTTATGCACATAAGATTTATGATTTTGTTAATCGCCAAAGTGGTCAAAATCAGAATAATCATTTAGTGCATAAGTGACATAATGATTATTGATAGAAATTGCCAGTTATAATAATACCAATTAAAAACTGGCGTCACCAATGATAGAACCCGAGAACTTACCCAAAGGAAAGTCTTGTTCTATAACTAGTTGACATGATGAGGTTTAATAGATATCTTGATTAAATAAATATTGATCATCCAAAGATGTCAGTTCTATTTAATTGAATATATTTATTACTTACTTATGTTTTGGTATTTAATTATGTTAAGTATAAGATAGTATCTACCCAAAGGAGTGCTATATTATACTATTATGTACATATCTGAATCGCGTTAGCTATGAGCTTATAGTTATTTCAATTTTTTTTATTTAATTTGCAGTAGTTCCCATGAATACACATGCTTCATCTGTTACATTGTTCACCGGTGTTAATTTTTCTAAATGGAGAGAACAAGTCAAATTCCATTTAGGTGTTCAGGATCTTGACTTGGCACTCCTTGAGGATAAACTTGTTGCTCTTATAACAGCTAGTACTGAGACAGAAAAATTACACCATAAAAGCATGGGAACACAGTAACAGATTGAGCCTTATGTTTATTAAGATGACTGTTGCTAACAACACCAAGTCAACAATTCCGCAAACAGAAAGTGCTAAGGAATATATGCAGTTTGTGGAAGAGCGTTTTCGTTCAGCTGATAAGTCACTCGCTGGTACTCTTATGGCAAAACTCATGACCATGAAGTTTGATGGGTCGCGAACTATGCAAGAGCACATTATAGAGATGACTAATCTTGCAGCAAGGTTAAACTCCCTTGGACTTACAGTAGAGGATTCTTTTCTTGTCCAGTTTATCCTGAACTCGCTACCTTCTGAATATGGACCTTTTCAAATTAACTATAACAATATAAAGGATAAGTGGAATGTTAATGAATTGGCTAGTAGACTTGTTGAGGAAGAAGGACGTTTGAAAAATCAAGTGAATCACTCAGTAAGTTTTGTGAGTAATAAAGCTGGTAAAGAAAAAAATGGAAAATCAAGTCATTTCAAGAAGAAAAAGGCACCTGCTAAGAATGGGCAGGATAAGGAAAAGAAGGAACTAACGGATGTTCGATGTCATTTCTATAAAAGGAAAGGACATTATCAAAATGACTGTCCGAAAAGGATAGCTTGGTTCGAAAAGAAAGGTAATCATCTATCTTTCGTATGTTTTGAATCAAATTTAGTTGAAGTTCCTATTAATACATGGTGGCTTGATACTGGTGCTACAACTCATGTCTCCAATTATATGCAGGGATTTCTTATGATCCGAACCATAAATCCAAATGAAGATCGTTTTCTCTTTATGGGAAACGGAATGAAATCCACAATAGAATGCATTAGACTTATATAGTACCCTTTATGTACCTTCATTATCTAGAAACCTTATTTTTGTAAGTAAGTTGGATATTTCTGGTTTTAGATGTACGTTTGGATCTGGTTGATTTGATTTATATAATAATACTGATAATGTTGGTTCTGGTATTCTAATTGATGGTTTATATAAATTGAAACTGAATGACACTTATGCGAATTCCTTGCTGAATGTAATAAATAATGTTGGATGCAAATGTAGCATGTTGAATGAAAATTCTGCTTTCTTATGGCATAAAAGACTAGGTCACATATCCAAAGAAAGAATGATGAGATTAGTAAGTAATGAAATTTTGTCAAATTTGAACTTTAGTGATCTAGAATTATGTGTGGATTGTATTAAAGGTAAACAAATCAAACATAATAAGAAAGGAGCCACTAGAAGCAGCCAGCTTCTTGAAATAATACACACTAATATTTGCGGACCTATGGATACTCCAGCCTTTAATGGAGAAAAGTATTTCATCACTTTTATTGACGATTTTCCCGCTATGGTTATGTCTATTTGCTTCATGAAAAATCTTAATCTGTGAATTTCCTTGAGACGTTTGTAAAGGAAGTTGAGAGGCAATTAGATAAAAAGGTGAAAATCATAAGGTCTAATAGAGGTGGTGAATATTATGGCAAATATAATGAGTCAGGCCAGTGTCCAGGTCCATTTGCAAAATTCCTCGAAAGTCATGGCATATGTGCGCAATACACAATGCCAGGTACACCACAGCAAAATGGTGTAGTAGAAAGGCGCAATAGGACGTTAATAGATATGATTAGGAGTATGATGTCAGATTCTACACTACCTAAGAATTTGTGGTCGTATGCTCTCAAAACCACTAATTATTTGTTGAATAGGGTTCCTAGTAAAGCTGTTCAAAAGACTCCTTTTGAATTATGGACTAACGGGAAACCTAGCTTAAGACACCTGCATGTTTGGGGTTGTCCAGCGGAAGCGAGAATTTATAATCCACATGAAAAGAAATTAGATTCTCGAACGATTAGTGGGTATTTTTTGGTTACCCTGAAAAATCTAAGGAATATGTGTTTTACTGTCCTAATCATAGTCCAAGAATTGTAGAAACTGGTAATGCAAGATTCATTGAGATTGGTGAAGTCAGTGAGAGTACTAGAAGAGAAATAGTGGAAATAAAGGAAACAAGGGTAAATGTTACATTGCCTAGAATAGTTCCTTCATCTACTATTACTCCAAATGTTGTTCCAGCTGTTGGAGAACAGCATGATGATGAACAACATATAAATGAAGAAGTACTTCCTGAAGGAAATGACTTACATAATGTTGATATGCATGAACCACAACAAGTAGCATTAAGAAGATCTCAAAGAGATCGTAGGTCAGCTATTTCTAATGATTATATGGTTTATATGCAAGAATCAGATTATGATATAGGAATCAATAAGGACCCAGTTTCGTTTTCACATGCTGTAGAAAGTAAAGAGTCAAAGGAATGGATTAATGCCATGAAAGAAGAACTAAAATCCATGCAACAGAATGAAGTTTGGGATCTCGTTGAGTTACCACATGGCTGTAAAAGAGTCGGATGCAAATGGGTTTTTAAAACCAAACACGACTCTAGTGGTAATATCGAACGGTATAAAGCTAGACTTGTTGCTAAGGGTTACACTCAGAAAGATGGTGTTGATTACAAGGAGACATTTTCTCCTGTTTCGAAAAAGGACTCACTAAGAATAATAATGGCATTAGTAGCATATTATGATTTGGAATTGCATCAAATGGATGTGAAAACAACCTTTCTGAATGGAGATCTTGATGAGGATGTTTATATGGATCAACCTGAGGGTTTTTCTGTAAAAGGTAAAGAACAATTGGTGTGTAAACGTAAAAAGTCAATATATGGGCTTAAACAAGCATCCCGTCAATGGTATATTAAGTTCAATACCATTATTACATCTTTTGGTTTTAAGGAAAATACGGTTGATCACTGTTTATACCAAAAGATCAGTGGGAGCAAGTTTATTTATCTAGTCCTTTATGTTGATGACATCTTGCTTGCTGCAAATAATTTAAGCATATTGCATGAGACTAAGGAATTTCTCTCAACGAACTTTGAAATGAAAGATATGGGAGAGGCATCCTATGTGATTGGAATAGAAATATTTCGTGATCGATCACAAGGAATATTGGGATTGTCTCAGAAAGGATATATCGAAGGATTCTAGAGAGATTTGAAACGAGTAAGTGTTCACATGGGAAAGTTCCTGTACAGAAAGGTGATAAATTCAATCTCATGCAATGTCCTAAGAATGATGTTGAACGAAAGGAAATGGAATCAATTCCATATGCATCTGTAGTTGGTAGCCTAATGTATGCTCAAACCTGTACTAGACCGGATATCAGTTTTTCGGTCGGTATGTTAGGGAGGTATCAAAGTAATCCAGGAAGGGAATATTGGCAAGCTGCAAAGAAAGTGTTGAGGTACTTACAAGGCACGAAAGATTACATGCTCATGTATAGTAGATCCAATGAATTGGAGGTGATTGGATATAGCGATTCAGATTTTGCTAGATGCATCGATACTAGAAAATCGACTTTTGGTTACCTGTTTATGTTTGCTCAAGGAGCCATATCATGGAAAAGCGCGAAACAAACTATCGTTGCTTCATCTACTATGGAGGCAGAATTTGTGGCATGTTATGAAGCCACAATTCATGCATTATGGTTGCGGAACTTTATTTCAGGACTTGCGGTTGTCGACACCATTAGCAAGCCGCTGAAAATTTATTGTGATAACTCTGCAGCAGTGTTTTTCTCAAAAAACGACAAGTACTCTAAAGGTGCCAAACATATGGAACTGAAGTATCTTGTTGTGAAAGATGAGGTTCAGAAACAAAGAGTGTCAATCATGCACATCAGAACAGAACTTATGATTGCAGACCCTTTGACGAAAGGGTTACATCCAAGACAATTTAAGGAACATGTTCAAAGAATGGGTCTTGGTTGTATTAATAATAATTGATGTGTGACATTTTGAGCTCCTTTGTGTGTTTCTGATATACAATTATGTGTCTCTTGTTTTAATGTGATAGTACGTACATTATGCAATTTTAAACAAGAAAGAGTCTTATAAAGATATTGTGTTTAATTATTATGATATAAGACATTATGTGGACCATTATGTTGTTTTATATAAATTATGAGTATAAAATGATGGATTGCTAGTATTGTAGTATATGGAAGGGAATGCATTGAATTAATAATGCACAACCGCCATAATTCTCAGCAATTTATCATAGTATGATGTTCAATATTTGATATTATGGATAATCGGGTCAAGTGGGAGAATGTTAGAAATCTGCTATTAGAAACTGCAATTGTTTCATTTACTTTTAACATTATGCAGTTTCTAATCTTAATATGACCCTATTAATTAGGTCATAAATAGAATGTTTCATTTACCTTTAACGTTATGCAGTTTCTAATCTTAATGTGACCCGATTAATTAAGTCATAAATAGACCGTTCTATAATTAGAACATTAGGTCTGTGATTAATCTTAAGCGTTGAATTGATATATGATGGACGTACCAGATTTAAAGTTAAATGTTATATAAAGGATTGAGTCCTCTCTCTCTCAGCCAACAGATGTATTCTTCTCCATCAAGAAATACATAAAGAAATAGGGTTAGAGAGAGAAACCGAATTCCGAGAAGAAGAGTAATTATTAGAAGTCAGAAGAAGAAGATGACAGTCATTACATCTTCCGCTGTTAATCAAGGTACGTCATCTTAAACAAAAAATCATATTAAGTTTTGTTTGTGAAATATTCGGTATTGGTAATCCTTAGGCTATTACTTGAATTGTTCATCATTAATCATGAAAGATCGAACAGTAAAGAATTTCTGACAGTAAATCAGTGGGTGTGGAGTTTAGTTGACGAGAGTGGTATAATTGGTGGGTGTTAATAGTAAGTCCCTTAAATTATTGCAAATTGAAGGACATGGGCCGATGAGTAAATAAATCAGGGTCTATTTTCTGCAAACCCAAATCTAACTTGCATACTTTTGAAATAAGCTTGAGCTTATTTAAAGGTCATTTAAAAAATTAATAAGATTCTATAATGATATAAAATTAAGTTATTTGATAAAATTATATTTATAGTTTCCTTACAACCGCATCTAAAATATGGACTTATACTCAAACCCCTTCAATTGTCAAGTGCACTTGAATTTCATAGTTGTCATAGGTGGATTAGGTACTCAATATTGAATTTATGTTGATTTCTACACAAGTTGCATATACCATCTGTTGAATAAGCACCCCTAAATATGTATATTTGTCGTACAAATGTTTAGATATAGCCAACAACATATATTTGATACAAACATAAGCTTGTTGAACAAGCATTTGAGAATCGAGATTCAAACCCTTGTTGAGCTAACATCCTATTAAATGTTTTCCCTAAGCTGAACGGTTTTGAATTTGTGATAGTAGTTGTATAAAATCTGATTTTTTTTGTATAGGTTAACTTATGGTCAAGATCATTTACCCTACATGTATGTGTATACATGGTTGTATGTTTACGAGTGTGCATGGTTGTGCATGCAAATGTAGGAGTGTTTATATGGTCAGCCATGTGTTGTAAAAGTGCGTCAGAAGTGCATATAGCTCGCCTTAAATGCAAATATTGCCATGTGAGCTTGTATTGATAAAAAACGAAGCTTTATCTATTGATAAACCTATAAATTACATTTCAGTAGTAGAAAAGAACTGAAAAACAAAACGGTAGAGAAACAGGCTCGCAGGACATATTGGCTTAAGTAATTTATTAAAAATAAAAGGGACTATTAAGGAATGAAAATTTGTTACCTCGGTCCAGTGAGTCCAATTACTCTCACGCATAACTCCAGACACATGCATTGCTCTTCTTCTCATTTTTTTTGTAATAGCCAAACAAAACTTAGGAAATTTTAAGAGAGGCAAATGCACCAATTAAGCGATCAGAAGACAATATTAGCAAAGCATAAGAAGAAAAGTTGCAGGGGACCTTAATTTCTTTTTCAAACTTAAGTGACTTAAATATTGACCGGAGTAAAGGTGGTGCATGGATCGAGTTGATTTAGGGATTGAGTTTTGAAGTACAAGCGTTCCAATCATATGTGACCGTTTGGGGTTGAGTAAACCACTCACCCTAAGTTTATTTCATTTATTGCACTTTATATATTTTGTAATCGTTATGTTTGGATGGTTTGTTGCATGCATGGACTAAAATCATCAGTTGGAATATTACGTGTGGAATTCTGCGTTAGATTAGAAGGACCGAGTACTTAGAATGGTGCTTCTATCCCATGGATAATTTTTGATCGGCCACACTTGATTCCAAGTAGGGTTTTCTTTAAAAAAACTGAGTGGCTTTGACAACCAGTTTTACGAGTTGGTTAGCAAATTGAAATTTGCTAAGGCTATTTGAATTTTATTCTTAATCGACTTAATTAAGGTGCTACTAGGTGGTGGAATTGTTGTTCACTCGATGGAGCACTTACAAACTAAATTAGCCTTGATGAGTTTAGATGATCAATCATCGAAGTTTCGATCAAGTAAATTATGAGCGTCAAGTGGCAATTTTGAGCACTTTGTGTACCAACCCGCGCTTTGATGGATTTAAATTTCTACTAAATCGAAACCAAAGTCCATTAGAACATGCACTACAACAAAAATACCATATTACAACGCCCTTTTTACAACGGACATTGGTTGCCCGTTGTAATAGAAGGCTATTACAACGGTCCATTCAGGCCCGTTGTAATAGGTGCCAATTTTATAACAGGCTAAAAAGTCCTTTGTAATAGGTGCCAATCAAAACCCTAGTTTTCAATTAAAAAAACAAGCCGGCCTTTATTTCTTTTATTTCGTTCCTCTACGTACTTTGCTCTGTAAAAATATTGGCCGCACGTTCCTTTTTGCTCGAAATTAGGGCTTTGGGAAAAATTGAAGCTGCCGTCTTCAATTGCTCGATCGAATGATGATTTACGTGCTTTCTTTGTCAATCGATGCTCTCTTCTTTTAGCACACGGCTTCTCCAATTTGGATTGAGTTCGTCAACAGTGGTATGTGAATTATTCTTTTTGCTTTACTGGTTGATATGTTGAACTCGATCCTGATTCGAGTCGAATGATTATTCCTTTTTCGCTTGTACTCGAATGAATTATTGCGCCGATGATGTTTTGTACATTTCATTCTCTTAATTCTTCGGATGAGGGCTGCACCTGGTTGTTCTTCATCAGCCAGTGAAATTCATATGTAGTGAGAAGAGAATAGCTGTGAAGACCCAAAAGTTGGCCTTCGAAAATCGGCACCCGTACTTCACTTGTACTCAAAATGCCGTAGATTCAAATGCCAAATCTGGTTCTCCGGAGCTTATAACACAGTTAAGTAAATAACACAGCGGAATAAAAGAAAAAGAATATAGATATACAACATCTGATACAATATCCAGATACAATGATGATACAATGAATATCTATATACATCAGAGATATGATACAACAAATAGCAGCGGAAAGAAAAATAGATAACTAACATCAGCAGCGGAACAAATAACTCTAAGATAGTCTTCAAGAGAGAACTCCAGCAGTAGCTCGAACTCCCAATAACGATACACCAAGAATAAGCAAGTGTAGTCCGATCCAAAGACTGAACTAGCTCCAGAAAATCTATTGAACCTGACTATCTGAAAAACTCAACTCTAGACTGCTCGTGTAGAAAATTATGAGCACCCAGAGTTTAGGAAATGAACAATAAACTCCGAGTCAGTCGTGGGACTGGTGTGAGCAACAAAAACAGTTTATCTTTAAAACAAATAGCAGAGAATTTTAAAGTCAATTCGCAATGCTTTTAGAAAATGAAACTACCATAAGACCTCCCACCACACACACAATGCAAACGCAGAATTGGAGGAGATTTCTTCTTATGATAGTCAAAGATGCTTACTATGCAAAAATCAAATCATTTTTGATATTATTATTAGTGCATAGTGTAGAAATCATTTCGAAAGTATAATCTTAATCTTAGCCAACATACGACCAGTATCGTATGCCTACTATAGCTACCATCTAAACAGTGGTGACCACCGTACGTAAATGGCAGGTTCTACAACTAAAACCGTACAAAGTTCGTATTGGAGTTTGGATTTCCAACAAATGGTCAGGCCAAGGAACTTCCCATTGCCACATGGAAACGCCTCTGGAATGACGTCCCGAGAACCTAACCGGATCTCTGCCAACACAAGGCCGGGTTACCTCTGCAAAAATAGGTAACTACTGACACGCGTATGCCATCCCCCGATCGTAACCGATCTTCCCGAGGATCCTCGATTCGCAACAACCACAAAGTAATAAATTTGCAGCAACCATAGAGGTTAAGTATCTGGGCTCCATACCATGATACCACCTTTATCCAGAAGGAATGACATACACTAAGGGGCGCTACTCCCTAGAACCTTGCCGCATCTTTCCTGTTTTGACCATTTCCGGGGTGTGAGGCTCGACGAAGTCTCGTCCACAAAGCTACGCTTTGTTCACAAAGCCATGCTTCGGGTCAAACAAATGATCAACCTATGATCACAAAGATATAAGATCAAACAAATGATCATATCACAAATGATCAAACACTGATCATCACACAGCAACACTCAGCATGCCACATTACCAAATTGGGATATATCGCTGATAAATTTCAACTACATAACCTCTGAGCTCGTACGTCTCAAAGAAGGGTGTTAAGCTAAGAGAATAAATTCTCCGCCACCAACAGATATGTATTTGAAAGAAATCGGCTTTATATCTCAAAGTGTAATGTCAGACATGTATCCATACAAGTCTGTTCCGGGTTCGAACAGAACCGAAGGCACTTCTTACGAAGCCCTTGCAATTCCGGGTATTCACAATCCCGTCCGGACTTCCCATCACAAAGGGTGATAAAATCTCTATACCGGGGACCAGTCGGTGCAGAGACATTCGACGAGTTGTCCTTTCGTTTTCGTAAATATCCGGTCTTCAACACCGGTCTTCAAATGCTATCCATATACGACGTATCATTATTCGGAATGGGTTATATGACACAAATGTCTTTTCCCGGCTAACCCGAATAACGAGCGCAATCTTCAAAAATATATGGATATTGGGATTTCAATTAAGTCACAACTTAATAATTCAACTTCTTTCTTCAAATGGTTTCAATCGATTACCATTTCAAATCTTTTAAACAAAAAGATTTATTTACAGAGTTCACTTAATTTTCACAAAGATTCATTCACAGTTTTTCCAAAACAATTTCTGTTTCAATTGGATTAACTCGTTAAATCTTTAAAACAAAGATTCAACTTATAGATTTCAAAACAATTTCATTTCGAATGTTTTAAACAAATCATCATTTTAAATCTGTTAAAAATAAACAGATTCAATTCATAGTTTTCAAAAAGAATTCATTTATAACTTGGAAAACCATCTTTCGATTCATACTTGAAATTCCTTTAAATTGGAATTTCATTTCTTATATATACGAAAGCTTTTATCATTTGAAAACAAACAGTTTTCATTTAAGAGAAATCCAATTTTATTTGCACGGGTTAAAGTCCTTGAATTATATTCACATTCCAAAATCAATACCTTTTAAAATAGTTTAACCCATATATAAACATCTTTAATCCCTAGTTTCAAATCATAGAATTCAATTTCAAATCTTGAATTCAAATTTAAATCAAATTATTTAAATTTCAAGACTCGATTAAGTTATTCAAAATTAAATTTCATCTTTGAAATTCCATTTCAAAAGTTTTTCACATTTAAACCGAAATTTCTAATTTCAAAATCAATTGAAATTAAAATTTCAATTTCAAAACATCAAATTTAAATTATCTGTGACTTAACCGATTTCCACGTGAAATCCATATTTGTGTGTGTAAAAGTGTAGTCTAGGGGTTTTACACACAATAGTGCAACATCAATCATCACATATCAAAATACATGATATAGTTGATAAGCGATATAAACTATAACGCTTATCTTTCACATACAGATCACAGATGTATAAATATCACAGATAAAGAAATTACAGATCACAACATAAATCATGGTATATCACAAAGCATCACAATCAGGGATATCAAACAATTCAACATTCAATAGAATTCAAACATTCATAAGTAAGGTCAAATTTATTATGTGATAAATTTAAATCAGATAAATTCCTTATGAATAAATTACTAATCCTGGTTAATTAACATTACAAATCATTTTGATAAATTATTCTTTAAATCATTTATTTGTTAACCATTAAAAATAAATTAAATTAATTAACCTTCAATTAAAATTTATCAACCTTTAATTATTAAATAATTATCCTTTAATTATTTAATTCACCAATAAATTATCTTTAATTAATTAATTAACCCAAAATTTGATTAATTATTATTAAATTAATTACCCTTAATTAATTACACTTTAATTAATCATCCTTAAAATTTTATTAAATCTTTTAGTCACTTTATCAACTGATGCTTAAATCATTAATCCTCCATTCTTAATAAATTAATCAATCCTTAATTTATTTATTATCCTTTAATCAATTATCCTTAACTAATTACATTAGTTAATTAACCATTAATTAAAATAAATCAACATTTATAAATTAATCAACCTTTATTAATTAATCACATAATTACTTATCCTCAAATTAATTATTCTTTAAATTACTTGGTTAATCAAACTTAAATTTATTAACAAAATTTACCTTAATTACTTTTATTAAGAAATTTATTTCAAACTTGAATTCATATTTGTACTTAACAAAAATTATTTTAGGGAAATAAACTTACAAATTAAATTGATTTGAATTTGTTCAAAATTTTTTTTTAAAATCTGGAAACATACAACCCGAGACCTGCTTCGAGTCATACCCGAGCCAAATCACCACCTGCTTCGAGTTTTTGCCCAAACTTACCCGAGTGCCACAATTTTCAATTCAAAAATTTTTCTAAGTATTTTAACCCGGCGCACCCCCTAATTCACACGAGTTCGACTTCGAGTCGTAACTGCTTTTCCCCGAGTCAAACTTCAAGACACCTTCCTTCTTCCCCGATCCACATTCCAGTGCACACGAACGTGCACGGTGCACCTGATACCACGCTGCCGACCTCCGATCATCATCGCGACCATCCTCGACAACCACTAGCACCCCTACGACCCCGAACAAGGATCCACCTCGACGCTTCCAGGCTCGAATAAAAATTGAACCCATCGACCCAGAACTGGAATAACTCGATCATCATAAAACTGCCTCGTTTGATCACCTCAGGCCACCAGCGACATCGAGATCCTAGCCAGAGCCTCGTCAGGCTTCCCTACTTCGATCGCCACCGAAGCGATCGCCTCCGCTTTCGTCACGACGCCACGAGACCCATTCGAAACTCAATGACAAACACAGCCGTTAAACCCTATTTCTCCCCGGCCTGGCCACCACGATCACCAGAAAAATTCCCCAACCTTTTTCCAAGGACTATCCACCTACCAGCCACCTCTGACCAAAATTTCGTCGCCATTCATCACGTCGATCAACGGCAATTGCCAAAAACGCCCCAAAACGTATTTCAAAAATTTCCAATTGATTATCACACTAAAAATTTCAAAATGTATATCAAAAATCATAATTTTAGATAGCAAACACATATATGAAATTCAAAACAGAATTTGATTTTGTTGATTTTCAACTTTTCTATGAAATCTTACTGTTATTTCTCTTTTTAAACCTACTTGTTTAATCTGAAACCTTGAAACTATTTTTATACACACTATCATACAATAACAACCATCTTCCATTTAAACATCAAGGTCTAATTTTAATTCTATTGGAAGCTTTGGATTTATGAAGGCAAGGCAAGAACTGGAACATAGGAAAACAGGGTATATAAATATATATATATAGGCAAACTTACTCACTTATACATAATACAAACTCATCAATATCATATATCAAATCAACTCAGGCATTTGAATCATTCATACCTTTAAAAAGTTTTAAAAGTAATTCGTTCACTCACCTGATTTGGGAAGAAGACAGAGAATAGGACTGCAAAGCTTGGAACTTGAAATTTTGATCCTGACTTACTTTTTAAATTTGTTTTGTTGATCTAAACTTGTTGCTTTGCTGAGGATCAAGTCAGGTTGAAGCTTGAAGACTTTAAATTGGTTTATCATTTCTAGGTTGAAGCTTGAAGTTGCTCACTGTATTTCAAGAAATGAAGAACAGAGCTGCTTGTTTATTTTATTTTGATTAAATTTTGTTCTAAGTTTTGAACTGAAGTTTTGTTTGAGTTTTTAAAATATGCTTCAGTTTTGTAGCTGGACGAAATGAGATAGGAGGTGATGCTTATAAAAAGAAGTTACAGGCTATTTTTATTTTATTTATACAATAGGGTATGGGCTAAAGATGCTTGCTGCATTAATGAGAAGTTGATATGGTATGGTGGCTGAGGTGATTTTAGTCATGGGTTTGTATTTCTTTTGTTTTGAAAACTTGAGTGTATTTGTTTTGTTGACTACGGCTGATAGATAATGTTGTTTGTTTTTATTTGTTAATGTATTTGCTTATATTTTTACAAAGTTCATTAATATATTGTTATAATTATATTTCTAACTTAAATTATTTATTTTTACTTAAATACAAATTATATTGTATTTCTCTATATATTTATTTTAAAATCCATTTACTTTAAATTCAAATGACATTCTAAAATAATACGTTGTTAAAATTTATTTTATACTTATGCTTTAATATTTATAAGGTTTATTCTATTTCAAACATTTACTTCTATTTTAACTTAAATTATTTATTAAACCATTTATCAAAGATTCAAATCACCTATATATACAATATTTAAAATTAAATGATCTAACAAATTTTAATTTGGATCCGGGGAAACTCGCTCTAATTTTCTAATTAAATTAACAAATATTATCCAAAAATTTATTTAATTACTCAATTTAATCCAAAAATTCAATAAATTATTAATTTAAATTAAATTAAAATCTGGGGTCGTTACAAACTTCCCCCCTTAAAAGAATTTCGTCCTCGAAATTCGCAGGCACGAAAACAACGCAGAGATAGATAGATTCGATCTCCTATAATTCCTCACACAAGATACGGATTCCGAATTTAAGTCGGAATATCCAAAATATAAACCAATTTGTCCCTCTACGGACTTCAGTCTTCACAAGAAATTACAATAGAATTTCAAATTTGGTTTCAAACGAAATCGTTCCAATTGATTCAAATTTAGCTTCATATTCTATTAATCAATTTAATTCAAATTAAAATTTCCAATTTCAAATTCATTATGGTTTAAATAAAAAACTGATAAGAAACCGATGAAGATACTAAGTAAGGATTTTCTACAACTATTCGATCATCATATCGAAACTTCTTCTTGTAGCTGATACGAAGAAATGAAAAGAATTTGGAAACGAATCAAAGATATTGATAAGAAGGTTATTTCCACTGTTGCAGGGTATTGACCATCTATAGTCGTATTCCCTGTTCCCTATCTCGTTCTCTTCTTGCACTCATACTCACTATCAGTGGATAGTAAGAGAATTTACTGAGGCATTCAAACGGATATCTTAAGGATACACTCATTCTAGAGTTTACTTCACTCTATCTCTAATGAGCTACTTAACGTGTTATACTCCTGAGCTAAAGTTCAACCTTAGCTCTGATACCAAATGTGAAGACCCAAAAGTTGGCCTTCGAAAATCGGCACCCGTACTTCACTTGTACTCAAAATGCCGTAGATTCAAATGCCAAATCTGGTTCTCCGGAGCTTATAACACAGTTAAGTAAATAACACAGCGGAATAAAAGAAAAAGAATATAGATATACAACATCTGATACAATATCCAGATACAATGATGATACAATGAATATCTATATACATCAGAGATATGATACAACAAATAGCAGCGGAAAGAAAAATAGATAACTAACATCAGCAGCGGAACAAATAACTCTAAGATAGTCTTCAAGAGAGAACTCCAGCAGTAGCTCGAACTCCCAATAACGATACACCAAGAATAAGCAAGTGCAGTCCGATCCAAAGACTGAACTAGCTCCAGAAAATCTATTGAACCTGACTATCTGAAAAACTCAACTCTAGACTGCTCGTGTAGAAAATTATGAGCTCCCAGAGTTTAGGAAATGAACAATAAACTCCGAGTCAGTCGTGGGACTGGTGTGAGCAACAAAAACAGTTTATCTTTAAAACAAATAGCAGAGAATTTTAAAGTCAATTCGCAATGCTTTTAGAAAATGAAACTACCATAAGACCTCCCACCACACACACAATGCAAACGCAGAATTGGAGGAGATTTCTTCTTATGATAGTCAAAGATGCTTACTACGCAAAAATCAAATCATTTTTGATATTATTATTAGTGCATAGTGTAGAAATCATTTCGAAAGTATAATATTAATCTTAGCCAACATACGACCAGTATCGTATGCCTACTATAGCTACCATCTAAACAGTGGTGACCACCGTACGTAAATGGCAGGTTCTACAACTAAAACCGTACAAAGTTCGTATTGGAGTTTGGATTTCCAACAAATGGTCAGGCCAAGGAACTTCCCATTGCCACATGGAAACGCCTCTGGAATGACGTCCCGAGAACCTAACCGGATCTCTGCCAACACAAGGCCGGGTTACCTCTGCAAAAATAGGTAACTACTGACACGCGTATGCCATCCCCCGATCGTAACCGATCTTCCCGAGGATCCTCGATTCGCAACAACCACAAAGTAATAAATTTGCAGCAACCATAGAGGTTAAGTATCTGGGCTCCATACCATGATACCACCTTTATCCAGAAGGAATGACATACACTAAGGGGCGCTACTCCCTAGAACCTTGCCGCATCTTTCCTGTTTTGACCATTTCCGGGGTGTGAGGCTCGACGAAGTCTCGTCCACAAAGCTACGCTTTGTTCACAAAGCCATGCTTCGGGTCAAACAAATGATCAACCTATGATCACAAAGATATAAGATCAAACAAATGATCATATCACAAATGATCAAACACTGATCATCACACAGCAACACTCAGCATGCCACATTACCAAATTGGGATATATCGCTGATAAATTTCAACTACATAACCTCTGAGCTCGTACGTCTCAGAGAAGGGTGTTAAGCTAAGAGAATAAATTCTCCGCCACCAACAGATATGTATTTGAAAGAAATCGGCTTTATATCTCAAAGTGTAATGTCAGACATGTATCCATACAAGTCTGTTCCGGGTTCGAACAGAACCGAAGGCACTTCTTACGAAGCCCTTGCAATTACGGGTATTCACAATCCTGTTCGGACTTCCCATCACAAAGGGTGATAAAATCTCTATACCGGGGACCAGTCGGTGCAGAGACATTCGACGAGTTGTCCTTTCGTTTTCGTAAATATCCGGTCTTCAACACCGGTCTTCAAATGCTATCCATATACGACGTATCATTATTCGGAATGGGTTATATGACACAAATGTCTTTTCCCGGCTAACCCGAATAACGAGCGCAATCTTCAAAAATATATGGATATTGGGATTTCAATTAAGTCACAACTTAATAATTCAACTTCTTTCTTCAAATGGTTTCAATCAATTACCATTTCAAATCTTTTAAACAAAAAGATTTATTTACAGAGTTCACTTAATTTTCACAAAGATTCATTCACAGTTTTTCCAAAACAATTTCTGTTTCAATTGGATTAACTCGTTAAATCTTTAAAACAAAGATTTAACTTATAGCTTTCAAAACAATTTCATTTCGAATGTTTTAAACAAATCATCATTTTAAATCTGTTAAAAATAAACAGATTCAATTCATAGTTTTCAAAAAGAATTCATTTATAACTTGGAAAACCATCTTTCAATTCATACTTGAAATTCCTTTAAATTGGAATTTCATTTCTTATATATACGAAAGCTTTTATCATTTGAAAACAAACAGTTTTCATTTAAGAGAAATCCAATTTTATTTGCACGGGTTAAAGTCCTTGAATTATATTCACATTCCAAAATCAATACCTTTTAAAATAGTTTAACCCATATATAAACATCTTTAATCCCTAGTTTCAAATCATAGAATTCAATTTCAAATCTTGAATTCAAATTTAAATCAAATTATTTAAATTTCAAGACTCGATTAAGTTATTCAAAATTAAATTTCATCTTTGAAATTCCATTTCAAAAGTTTTTCACATTTAAACCGAAATTTCTAATTTCAAAATCAATTGAAATTAAAATTTCAATTTCAAAACATCAAATTTAAATTATCTGTGACTTAACCGATTTCCACGTGAAATCCATATTTGTGTGTGTAAAAGTGTAGTCTAGGGGTTTTACACACAATAGTGCAACATCAATCATCACATATCAAAATACAGGATATAGTTGATAAGCGATATAAACTATAACGCTTATCTTTCACATACAGATCACAGATGTATAAATATCACAGATAAAGAAATTACAGATCACAACATAAATCATGGTATATCACAAAGCATCACAATCAGGGATATCAAACAATTCAACATTCAATAGAATTCAAACATTCATAAGTAAGGTCAAATTTATTATGTGATAAATTTAAATCAGATAAATTCCTTATGAATAAATTACTAATCCTGGTTAATTAACATTACAAATCATTTTGATAAATTATTCTTTAAATCATTTATTTGTTAACCATTAAAAATAAATTAAATTAATTAACCTTCAATTAAAATTTATCAACCTTTAATTATTAAATAATTATCCTTTAATTATTTAATTCACCAATAAATTATCTTTAATTAATTAATTAACCCAAAATTTGATTAATTATTATTAAATTAATTACCCTTAATTAATTACACTTTAATTAATCATCCTTAAAATTTTATTAAATCTTTTAGTCACTTTATCAACTGATGCTTAAATCATTAATCCTCTATTCTTAATAAATTAATCAATCCTTAATTTATTTATTATCCTTTAATCAATTATCCTTAACTAATTACATTAGTTAATTAACCATTAATTAAAATAAATCAACATTTATAAATTAATCAACCTTTATTAATTAATCACATAATTACTTATCCTCAAATTAATTATTCTTTAAATTACTTGGTTAATCAAACTTAAATTTATTAACAAAATTTACCTTAATTACTTTTATTAAGAAATTTATTTCAAACTTGAATTCATATTTGTACTTAACAAAAATTATTTTAGGGAAATAAACTTACAAATTAAATTGATTTGAATTTGTTCAATTTTTTTTTTAAAATCTGGAAACATACAACCCGAGACCTGCTTCGAGTCATACCCGAGCCAAATCACCACCTGCTTCGAGTTTTTGCCCAAACTTACCCGAGTGCCACAATTTTCAATTCAAAAATTTTTCTAAGTATTTTAACCCGGCGCACCCCCTAATTCACACGAGTTCGACTTCGAGTCGTAACTGCTTTTCCCCGAGTCAAACTTCAAGACACCTTCCTTCTTCCCCGATCCACATTCCAGTGCACACGAACGTGCACGGTGCACCTGATACCACGCTGCCGACCTCCGATCATCATCGCGACCATCCTCGACAACCACTAGCACCCCTACGACCCCGAACAAGGATCCACCTCGACGCTTCCAGGCTCGAATAAAAATTGAACCCATCGACCCAGAACTGGAATAACTCGATCATCATAAAACTGCCTCGTTTGATCACCTCAGGCCACCAGCGACATCGAGATCCTAGCCAGAGCCTCGTCAGGCTTCCCTACTTCGATCGCCACCGAAGCGATCGCCTCCGCTTTCGTCACGACGCCACGAGACCCATTCGAAACTCAACGACAAACACAGCCGTTAAACCCTATTTCTCCCCGGCCTGGCCACCACGATCACCAGAAAAATTCCCCAACCTTTTTCCAAGGACTATCCACCTACCAGCCACCTCTGACCAAAATTTCGTCGCCATTCATCACGTCGATCAACGGCAATTGCCAAAAACGCCCCAAAACGTATTTCAAAAATTTCCAATTGATTATCACACTAAAAATTTCAAAATGTATATCAAAAATCATAATTTTAGATAGCAAACACATATATGAAATTCAAAACAGAATTTGATTTTGTTGATTTTCAACTTTTCTATGAAATCTTACTATTATTTCTCTTTTTAAACCTACTTGTTTAATCTGAAACCTTGAAACTATTTTTATACACACTATCATACAATAACAACCATCTTCCATTTAAACATCAAGGTCTAATTTTAATTCTATTGGAAGCTTTGGATTTATGAAGGCAAGGCAAGAACTGGAACATAGGAAAACAAGGTATATAAATATATATATATATAGGCAAACTTACTCACTTATACATAATACAAACTCATCAATATCATATATCAGATCAACTCAGGCATTTGAATCATTCATACCTTTAAAAAGTTTTAAAAGTAATTCGTTCACTCACCTGATTTGGGAAGAAGACAGAGAATAGGACTGCAAAGCTTGGAACTTGAAATTTTGATCCTGACTTACTTTTTAAATTTGTTTTGTTGATCTAAACTTGTTGCTTTGCTGAGGATCAAGTCAGGTTGAAGCTTGAAGACTTTAAATTGGTTTATCATTTCTAGGTTGAAGCTTGAAGTTGCTCACTGTATTTCAAGAAATGAAGAACAGAGCTGCTTGTTTATTTTATTTTGATTAAATTTTGTTCTAAGTTTTGAACTGAAGTTTTGTTTGAGTTTTTAAAATATGCTTCAGTTTTGTAGCTGGACGAAATGAGATAGGAGGTGATGCTTATAAAAAGAAGTTACAGGCTATTTTTATTTTATTTATACAATAGGGTATGGGCTAAAGATGCTTGCTGCATTAATGAGAAGTTGATATGGTATGGTGGCTGAGGTGATTTTAGTCATGGGTTTGTATTTCTTTTGTTTTGAAAACTTGAGTGTATTTGTTTTGTTGACTACGGCTGATAGATAATGTTGTTTGTTTTTATTTGTTAATGTATTTGCTTATATTTTTACAAAGTTCATTAATATATTGTTATAATTATATTTCTAACTTAAATTATTTATTTTTACTTAAATACAAATTATATTGTATTTCTCTATATATTTATTTTAAAATCCATTTACTTTAAATTCAAATGACATTCTAAAATAATACGTTGTTAAAATTTATTTTATACTTATGCTTTAATATTTATAAGGTTTATTCTATTTCAAACATTTACTTCTATTTTAACTTAAATTATTTATTAAACCATTTATCAAAGATTCAAATCACCTATATATACAATATTTAAAATTAAATGATCTAACAAATTTTAATTTGGATCCGGGGAAACTCGCTCTAATTTTCTAATTAAATTAACAAATATTTATCCAAAAATTTATTTAATTACTCAATTTAATCCAAAAATTCAATAAATTATTAATTTAAATTAAATTAAAATCTGGGGTCGTTACAATAGCCCGTGAATATCCCAATTTCAATTGTTTTCTTTGCATTCATTAACTTCAGCATCATAGCAAGTAGCTGCCCTTCCTCTGCCGGTACAGACATCACAGACCTGTAATTTAATTGCATGTGTTGCGAACTGGTAAAAACAAATCTTTTTACTCACAAATGACACTTACTTTACTAGTCCACTACAAGAGAAATGGCTGTTTCCAACGGCGGAAAGTCGTTGGTCGCCGTTGGAAAGCCGTTGGAGGCCGTTGGAATTGCCGTTGGTATAGGCTTCAACGGCTTCCAACGGCCTCCAACGGCACCAACGGGGTTATACCAACGGCCTCCAATGGCAAGTTTGCCAACGTGGCAAATCCTGTTGACCAAAATGCCGTTGGAAAACCGTTGGAAAGCGTTGGAAAGTGCCGTTGGTCGCCGTTGGAGGCCAGTAACTAGTTAGCCGTTGCTCGCCGTTGGAAGCCGTTGGAAATCTGGGTATATTTTTTTACATACAACCAGCCATGCTTGTTTCCAGCCACACACAACCACAATTATATCAAAACAGCTCCATTTCGACCATATATATATAACAACGATACCAAAACATTTCCAAACATGTAGATATAACCAAATCATGCATATTTTTCAACATCAACCAATATCCAAACATAACCAACATCAAAAAATCCACACCAACATCCACAACCAAACCATCAGAATGTATCAACTCCAAATATACACAGATCCCATCAAAATGTATCAAATTCTCACCAACTCCAAAATATACATGCCAATAACAGAACATACCTAAATCACTCCGCACCAGAACCACCAGATGAAGGAGGCTGTCCATACTGTGCGATGAACTCCGCCATACGCCGGTTCATCTCCTCCGTCGTTGCTTCATGCTGCAAATTGCGTTCCCGCATCTCGGTAAGCTCGGCTCGTAGCTGCGCAATCTCTTCCTTATCTTGAGCCTTTTGATATTCTCTTTGCGCTGTCTGAGCCTGTAAACAAATTTAAATTATCAACTACACTAAAAAAATTAGTATTAAAATAATTGCAAATTAACTAACATATATATATTCACTAACAAATTCATAAAACAAACTACGGATATGGAAGCGTCTACCGCGGGTATAAAGATAGTTCAAAATATGAATGAAATACACTAGTATAAAGATATTTACTAACTTAAAATTTAACTTAAAATTACCGATTGGCTTCCATATCCGTAGCGTTTGCCGCGGGTCACTGGATCCATTTTTAGACTCAAAAATGGCGTCCTCCTCATCGGGGGTCAAGTGAGCTCGTCCCGTATCCTCAAGTAAGGTTGTCCGCGCTTCCTGGAACTTTTGTTGTCATACAAAATATAATTGAATTTAGTTAACGTTATTTCAATTAACTTGTAAGTTTTAGTTACTTATGTTTTACTTACATAGGCAGCACGCGCTTTGTCATCGTGGTCCCAAGAGTAAGAAACTGCGCCGGAATCATCAACCTGAGTCAAGGCATGTGTATGGGTAAACACATCCCAATAACTAACAACCCCCCGTTGTCTCTCCTGAAATATGCACATATAAATATACATTATTTATATTTTAACAAATTAAAACTTAAAATAATTAACTATTTATCTTATTTAATAATTATACCAAATCTTCCCGGTGATGCTGGAAAGACTTGGAATCACCGCGATGTGTAACGGGGTTCTTGCTCCTATTTGCAAAATTCCTCTCAGACTGCCTCTGCAAATTTAAATTGAAAACAAAAATTGTTTTGACAGTTTTAATTATTTATATATTATTTGCCTCAAACAATTTAAATTAAATATATGATAGATTTACCACAAAATCCTCGTTGCTCCACTAGGTGGCGAACTCATCAAAGACAGCTTCACTCATCCAATGAGGCCTCTTTCCTGATGTTTTGATGTTGTTTATTGTTTCGCGATAGTTTTTAGCAATTTTGCTGCTCCAATGGCGCCGGACAACAGAAACATCAGCATCGGCCAAGTCCACTTCCCCCTGCACGTTTGAAAAAATATGAGTAATACAGTTGCTACAAATAGTGCAAACATGAATTGACATAATGTACATGACTACATAATGCAATAATTGATATACCACACATACCAAAAAGTCCTGCCAGATAGCCTCCCTCGCCCCCTCTGGTATCGCAGTCCACCTCGGCCAACACGAGGTCGTACGAGCTATAAACGTCCGTCGAGAGATCGTGAGCACTATGTTGGAAGGCTCCAACGTAAACCCACCGCTGTGTAAAACAGGAAAAAAACATTTAATATTCCGTTACTACTATATATATTTGATAAAAGATTGTATGGAATAAAATTTAATTTTGAAACTTTATACTTACCTGCCATCGGCTTTGGGTTTCAGCCATACCGTAGGCCGAATACCCGGCTGTGAAGGACCAGCATCATCACCTCTCTGTGAGCTGGAAGATCCGGAGTGTGAACGTCTGCGTCCCGACATACCTATATGAAATCATAGTATAAAGAAAAGCAAGAGTAACATTATTAATTTAGTATGCAAATGGTGTCAGAATAATGAACATGGCGTAACATACATTATGACGTAACATAAAAGAGACTATGTGATACATATCATATAAAATTACTTTGGAAACAGAAAAATGAAAAAAAATTACCTTCTCAAAATATTGATTAGTGATCAATCCTCATCGCTTTCGGATTCAGACTCTTCTTCGCACTCTATATTTTGTTCCTCTATACTCTCAAATGCTTCAATTAATGCATTTGATTCATTGTTTAGAGGTCCAAAATCTATTTGATCGTCGATTACTATTATTCCTCTATTTTCCTCGATATCTGCTTGGTAAGCTTGTTGTTCAGGAATATTCCGTCCATCAAATGTAAACCTTGGTTTGGTTTTAAAAACAGCTGCCAATCTATTTTATCTCTTCTTAAAGATGGGTAAGGAGCATAATAAACTTGAAGAGCTTGTTTGGCAAGTACAAAAGGATCGTACTTATAATACCTCGAAGTATGTTTTATTTCTATAAGATTATATTTCGGATCCACGTTTATTCCAGAACCTGGAACGTTGCTGAACCAGTTTCATTTAAACAAAAAAACTTCTTCTGCGGGTCGGGTGAAATATGTCAACTGCAAAATCTGGGTCAGCACGCCATAAAAGTCATTTATGTGATCATTTGGATCATCACTACCTTTGACAAATACACCAGTATTGTTAGTTGATTTTTCGGCTCCGTAATCTTTGGTATTAAATTTATATCCGTTGACAAAGAATATTGGATATGTCTTTACTATCCTTTTTGGTCGCATAGCTAAATGTTTCAATCCTTCATCTACAACACAATTTGTTGTATCAAAAACGTAGTTAGAAAACCAAGCAGCAAATTCTTTACCGATATCGTCGTTTGGATGTTGTGATTCGTAAATACTGCAATTACAGAACAAATATTGCATTATGATTAATATACATGTGTGCATATTTGTGTATACATATGTGTAGATGATATGCATGTGTAGACGTATGTGTATATATATTACCTAATAAATGGTGCAACTTCGGCACAGTTGAGAAGAATGTACGTGTGTGCTACTTGATAATCTCTATCATCCAACCATACTTCCACACATTTACCAGCAGGTCGACTAGTTTTTTTAAAAATAGATAAAGTCGCTTGACAATCATCTTCATCAATGCCTTCATCATTACACGTAGCACTTTCAAATGATATGTTCACATGGTCGCTGAAATAGTGAGAGAAAAAAAACGAAGCTTCTTCTTCGATGTACGATTTGCAAATAGAACCTTCAACTCGAGCTTTCTGTCTCACTTTTTTCTTTAGATGATTTAAATACCTAGCAAAAATTATTTTAAATTAATTTTTTATATATTTAATTAAACCAATATGTAATAAACTAAATATTAATATACCTTTCAAATGGATACATCCATCCATATTGCACAGGCCCTCGAAGACGTGCTTCAAATGGAAGATGAATAGGTAAATGCTCCATAACGTTGAAAAAACCTGAAGGAAATATTTTTTCCAGTTTGCAAAGCAATATCGGGATTTCTTCCTCAAGTTTACGTAGACGATCAACTTTTAATGTAGTTGAACAAATCTCTTTATAAAACATACTAAGTTCTGTTACAACAGTCCAAACTTTTACGGACAACAGTTTTTTAAAAGCGACGGGTAATAAATTTTCCATCATAACATGACAATCATGACTTTTCATCCCGCTAAGTTTATTGTTCTTATAGTCAACACATCTACGAAGATTAGAAGATATGCCATATGGGAATCTTAATCCTTCCATCCATTTTAAAAGTAATTTAACTTGATTATTTTCTAGCTCATAGCAAGCTTTTGGCTTTTTTGTGTCATTTGGTTTTACATGAAGCTCAGGACGATTACATATTACTTCGATATCACGTCTTGATTTCAAATCATCTTTCGTCTTTCCTTTAACATTCAAAATTGTATTAAACAGATTATCAAACACGTTTTTCTCATTATGCATCACGTCAATATTATGACGAATCAAGAGATTTTTCCAATAACGCAATTCCCAAAATATGCTTTGTTTGCACCAGTTATGAATCGATGATTTACCTTGAATTTCAATTTGTTCTTCGGTTTCATGTATCTTTGGATAATCCTTTACAAGTTCATAAATTTCTTCGCTTGACCAAACCGTAGGTGGTCTTAAAGTTTCATGTCTATTAGCTGTAAAGTTTTTTTATCTCTTCGAAAAGGATGATTAATATGAAGAAAACATCGATGACGGTCAAACCACGAAACTTTCTTTCCATGAGGTGAATAAATTGCTCATGTTTCTTCCATGCAATAAGGACAAGCTAGACGACCGGCCATACTCCAACCTGAAAGCATTGCATATGTAGGAAAATCGCTGATTGTCCAAAATAAAGAAGCATACATGCGAAAGTTCTTTTTTTGGAAAATATCATATGTCTCTACTCCCTCGTACCACAATTTTTTTAATTCATCAATCAATGGTTGTAAATAAACATTGATTCCTTGTGTCGGATCATCGGGACCAGGTACGACAACTGTCAGAAACATATATGGAGTTTTCATACACATCCAAGGAGGTAAATTATAAGGTGTGACAATTATAGGCCATGACGAATATTTCGAACCAAATTGAGAGAATGGGGAAAATCCATCCGTACATAAACCAAGTCTAACATTACGAATTTCGGACGCAAAATCAGGATATTTCTGGTCAAAATGCTTCCATGCTTCCCCATCAGCTGGATGTGTTAACGTACCTTCTTCCTGTGTTCTCACACCGTGCCATCTCATATGTTGTGCAGTTACATAAGATGCATATAACCTTTGAAGTCTAGGAGTAATTGGTAAATAATGCATACGCTTATACGGGACTTCCTTTCCCTTTTTCTTTCTTGGTTTGTATCTTTCCTGATTACATATTTTACAATTTCTAAGGTTGATATCTTCTTTCCAAAACAACATGCAACCCTTTAGACATGTATCTATTTTTTGATACGGTAAACCGAAAGCCGACATCAGTTTTTTTACTTCGTAATGATTTTCGCACATTAGATTATTAGGAGGCATATGTCGTTTCGCAGCTTGTATAACAGCCGTAAATCCAGATTCTGTGAGGTTGTATTTGGATTTCATCGCAATGTATTCAGCAGTTACTGATAATTAGGTTCCGCTTGTGCAGCCTTCCCAAAGGGGTTTTTTCGCGGCATCTAACAAATCATATATATTTTTTGCCCCAATATTTGGTTCTTCTTCAGCATTACCATCGTCATCAGTTAATTGAGGAACAGGAAACGTTGAACGTGCAACATCTTCAACCATATGTTCTACAAGATTTGTCGTACCAATTTCATTACTCACCACCTCCTTATCTTGTACGGGATTAGATGCTAACTGTTTCCCATGATGATCCCAAATTAAATAGTTCGACATGAAACCGTACTGACGCAAATGAACTCTAACCATTTGTGGTATCAAATGCTTTAACAGTTTGCATTTACTACATGGACAACGGATTTCTTTGTAGTTTCCGTTATTACGTAAAGCAAAATCCATAAATACGCTAACACCATTATTAAATTGTTCACTTGTTGAGCCTTCAGTATCCACCCTTCGTTTTTTGTACATCCAGCTCCGATCAGTAAAATAATTGTCCATTTACCTACGTATATAATTAAAAAGTACGATATAAATTTGCATTGACATTTTTTATTAAAACAATTTTATAAACATTCTTCTTGTTTGTGTTATATCTGTTAAAATAATACTTAAAGCTTATTTTGAAATGAACATTATATTCTATTTAAACAATTTTATTAGCGAATTTGATATTAATTGATCATTGACACTTTGTTGATGGGTCATCCTACCTCCCATTACAAATACAATAACGTAATTAAATCGCATAAATCATTTCAATTTAAACGATTCAACAAAATTTCGACAGCACTTCGCTTTAGTTCCCCGAACAGTACACATTTGCGTGTACACAGGGAACATAAAGAGAAGCGCTGCCGAAATTTTGCGAACCGTTTAAACTGAAATGATTTACGAGATTTAATTACGTTATTGTTTTTGTAACTTGTCCAATATAGGGACAAATCCAACAAATACTGTATACGATGAATATAGATGTCCGTTCTATTAAAAAACGAATATCCACACAACAATCATATACAATACTTATCAGACGGGGCCAAAAACACTCTAAGGGTTTAAATTTTAAAATTGGCGATACAAAAGTTTAAATTTTATTTTCATAAAATTTAAACTTTTATATATCCAGTGTGTGTGCGCAACGTATAAAATAAACAAACAATGTTATACATATAATCGCATCACAAATCACATCCAGTCATGCACAAAATGTATCACGTATATATCGTATCATAACATGTCAAAAGTGAAGAATTTATAGGTCAATATCATCACTTTCTACGTACGATTTTATGCAATTCAATCACTAATATAATAACAAGTGAGGTTCATGCTTAGGTTAGTAACAATTATTAAGTTTGACACTAATTTAATAATAATCCTAATTTAACAAATCATAGTTAAACATGCAATAATTAGTTTAATAACAATAATTAAGGTCCAATACACTACACTACATAAACAATAACACAATACATACACAAAAATTATCAATTTAACCTAAAATTAAAAATTTACCAAAATTAGGGTTTTAGCAAATAATACCTAATTTTGAAGGTTGTGGAGCTTGCAAACGAAGATGGGGATGCTCGAACGTGTAGAAGGGGATAAAATGGGGTTGGAAATTTTGTAGGGAGGGAAAATTGGGAAATTTGATAAAATTTTCGTGTATAAACTGAATAAGGAAGAAGACGGTTGGGCTGCAGGTTAGTCGCGGATTTCCAACGGTGAGCAACGACCGCCAACAGCAATATTCCAACGGCTTCCAACGGCATATGTTTTTGTTATTAAAAAATTCCGAGAAACAGCTTGCCGTTGCCCACCATTGGAAGCCGTTGGTCAAAAGCCGTTGGAGGCCGTTGCTCGCCCCCGTTGCTATATACAGTAATTCTTGTAGTGGACTATACTACGATTATTTCTGAAAAAAACAGTTTTATTTTTACATATTTTTTAATAATGGAACCAACAATATTTATTATGGTGGTTAATTTGCATAAAAGTAAATTGAAATGAGAAGCCGAGACAGATATTTTAACATCATGCAGGTGTTTTTTCTCGTAAAAAAATCAACATTTTCACATGGTCGTTTATTATTAGACACACATAGAGACCACTTGTGTCGCTATCAATTTCCATAATGGAAAGGTTGCACTATACTAATGGGCTTGTAATATCTTCAATATTCAGCTTCTTTCCCAATCACTTCTTGAAAACTCCAAGTAAATAATGCCAAAACTTAAAAATAGTTGTTTTTTCCTATAATTACCAGCTTCACTGATTTTCCCGTACAGATATGGTTTGATCGAATGGAAAAGTTAGAAAATTTAAATATGATGGTGTTATAGTCTTATAGTTATTAGTTGAGATTTCATCAAATATATGATTTAACAAACAAAATAACATTTGAGTTGATACTCTGCTTCTCTGAAAACCTACAAGAGTTAGTAATACAAAGAACAAAACAGTATGTACACAAATCTAAATATTAAATTGAAGCTTTTTGTTTTTTTACTTTGTTTTAGTTCACTTATAACAACTAAGTTCAAATATTCAAATTCAAAATAAATCTTAATTGATTAGGAAGAAGATGTCTGACACAATCTAGCACATAAGATATTCCAATTAGCATTGAATCGTGAAGTCTGGAAAAATAAATTAGTCAATAGTCTAACTTAATCGGTACATTGTTTAATATCCCAGAGTTAATACCAAAGCCTCTTTTTTTAAAGATACGTGTGTTTGTCAATTCATATATTGTACAAAAGTGTTCTTAGCTTCAGCAAAGGACATCTCCATTTGCAGCGAGAATCGCAATAACATATAAGAAATTTGTAATATTTATCAAATTGCTCCTTCAACAAAGAAATGCAACTTGTGATATTATAAGCTTGTTACAAGTCTACAAAGGATACCGATCATTTAAACATGAGCCTAGAAACATGCACCTATTTCTTCACTCAGTCTCCACATAAAATAAAAATGTTTTCTGAATTTGATCCAAATGTTCTGCAATCTTTTTATAATTATATTCTTTTGAATGGAAGTTAGACAAATTAATCAGCAGTCGAATTTTATACTACTAGCAGTCAGACAAACAAAAAAGATTGCGATCTTAGCTACGTTTGGCGTCTCTTTTCAACTGACTCAATCCATAGAAATAATATATTAAACAGACTATTTGGCAGAAGATAGCAGCTAAATACAAATAATAAGCAGAAAACATTCACTTCCCTAGCTAAAGTGTCATTAATGAAAGCAAAAATACACTATTTCGAATCTCAAAAAAAAATACACAATTTTAGTTTCACTACACTGCTGTCACATGTCATTGTTTCGACTTTAATTTAGCTGGTGACTTTGGCCATTTTGATTCTGTTGTGTGAATTTATGACTTTGCTTTTGGTCACTTGATATTGATAATGTGATGTTTTGTACATTTCTTCACTCCGAGATGTTTATGTACATATATGGTTTGCTGTCTGGACTACACTTGATTTTCTGTAACTGTATTACCCTGACTTGATCAAATAAAAGTTCATGCACTTGTACATTGAATTGTCCATAGTTTTATATGTGTACATCAGTGCCATCTCTATGCCCTTGTCTGGTCTATATGCATTGCTGTCACACTGGCTTGTTCCTTTGGCCACTTGCTGTTCACTGGTCTGCATTGGAGTTTTACTGCTTCGAATTGCATACATATATGTACAGCCTACTTGACTTAGTTACTTGATGCAGTCTTTTTCTTGTGTACATATATGTACATTTGCACTATCATTTAAAAATTATATTTGCTTTCACTTGTGTTTATTGTGCATTTCTTTTCAGTTTTTCATTTGTACCGCCTTTATAAAAAAAATTGCATTGAAATTGAATTTTTCTTTTTACCTTTTATGTTCATTGCATTCTCTGTTTTCAACATCATATTTTTGTCATTACAAACAACTTACAACCTACCTCCTCCACACCCTCACTGCCACTGCCTCATCAGTTCAACTACAACCACCCCCTACAACTTAAACTACCCTTATATCACAACACAACAACCACACTGCCTCAATCAAACAGTCACCACCTGTAACAATTCACTTGAAACCAACCACAGTTGAAATCTACAACCACACTACATCCATCACCCCTGTAACCATTCACTTGAAACCAACCACAGTTGAAATCTGCAACCACTCACTATCATCACCTACAACATACTTGACCACAAACCATCAACCATCAACCATCATACAACTACTCACTTCTGCCAAATACCCCCTGGTTCCGTCACCACTACCTGCAACTACTTCCTACTTGCAAATACTTCTCATTGCCACCTTCAAAATTCAACAACTCTGCCAATCATTTCAACCTGCCTCCTCCCATTGCCATCAACCAAGCATCACCATCACAAACTCCACCATTACCTCTAACCCAACCGGCTGCTACAAACTCAATCACATTACATTACAACTCCTCCTTCAAACCATCTCTGTAACCAAATTCAACAGCCAGCACTGCTCCTCAATCGCCTCCCCTCTTCCAAACTACTTTTCAATTGCAATTTATTGGAGATAAAAAAGATTTTTGAATTTATTTTTGTTAAATTCAATGGTTCATATTTTTATTATGAGCATTAGAGCATCAAAATGAAGTATGTTCTTATAATTTATATACGGTGTTAAAGCTTCACTTGTTTCATCTAATTGGAAGAATTATTGAAATATGTATTTTGGATGAACTTTGTTATTATGTGAAGTTAATGAAAAATATTCAATAGTATATCATTTTTTATTTTACATTCTTATGTAAATGGCAACCAAATTTGTGCTTGCCTAGGGCAACCCATAGGCTAGAACCGTCCCTGATTATATTATATACAATTTTAACCTCATTTGTTTTAGTATTAACTAGAAAGATGGGTATGTACGAAATTGAATGGCCGGATACAGCTAGTTCGAGTTCTGAAGAACTTGATCCGTGGTGGGAGGATTTTGAACCTGATCCCTTACCAAACTTAGAACCACCACAACATCATGAAATCCTATCCTTGGATACCTTGTCGATTTCTGAAATGCCACAACCCCAAGCATGCAAAAAAGTGGTGTATTTTTGTGGAATCAATGCAGTGACCAAAGTCGCTGAGAATATATGTTTTTTCGGACGTCGATTTTTTGCTTGTGCAAATATATCAAATTGTGGTGGGTTTTTGGAGTGGATAGATCCACCACTTTGCCAAAGAGGAAGCGAGTATGCGTTGGAGATGCAAATCGAAAAACGTAGACTTGAGGCTATAATTCGGAGGTTGAAAATTGAAATAAGTAGTCTTAAATCATCTTAGTCTTTGATTGTAGTGGGAGGAAATGTTCAGTAGTGATGGAGAAGTTGCAGTCAATTTGCTAGCAAGCAAAGGGGTTATTTAGTTATTGTTGTAGGAAGTTTGTATTATGGAAGAGGATGTTTGTAAAGAGACAGTGTGTATACGGGTATGTTGTAGAGTTTGTGAAGTGCAGAGGGTAGGCAATGACAGTTTTGGGTAGTGGTAACAACAGAGCTCTGGTGTGAAGGTTGAATGATAGAAGAGGCAGAGTTTGTACAGAGGTCAATGATGAAGTTGGAAGTGGATGCAGTTGTAATGTATTTGGTAGTGGCAGAAGTTAAGGGTATTGCGGGGGAATTTTGTGATGATGGCAGAAATAAAGTGGGGCTGCAAGTTTCGATGGGAGTAGGCAGCAAGGATGATGGAGGAAGGATGTGTAGTATGTATGAATGGTGAAGTGGGATGTTGATATGGAAGTTGCTGTGTGCACAGTGTTGAAGTAATGCACAGTTTTGAAGTAATGTGCACAGTTTTGAAGTAATGTAGTGGTGTGCGCAGTGTTTATGTGATTGTAACTATTCTTTTTTATTTTTTATAAAGAAATGTACAGTGCACAGTGAAAATGTAAATGATGCAAACACACTTGAAATGAAATGATTTTGGTTGTTTTATGATAATATTCATTACTCGTTAAATTATTCATTATTGGTATGGATGTACTGCATGGATGGTGCTGTAATTTTTTTTAAAATTTGCATTTATTTTGCAACGGTTAGAAACCGTTGCAATATCATGTATTACAACGGGCTATGCCAGTTGTATTATAGTCTTTTACAACGGGCGTTAATTGTTGTCATAGAGCCTATTGCAAGGGCCGATGACCGTTGTAAAAAGGTGCATTACAACGTTCATTGCCCGTTGTAAAATACGGTCGACCTATGACAACGAGGCCTAATACAACGGGCGCATGCCCGTTGCGAAAGCCATATTACAACGGGCATTGCCCGTTGTAAAATTGCTGTTTTGTTGTAGTGATATGGATTCTTGGTTTTAGTAACATGTAATAAATACAAGTATATCAAAGTGCAATCCATATAAACTCACAATGGAATAAAAATATATAATAGAATATAAATGCTTACTGAGGCCACTACCTTCACAATCAGAACAACTGTAAATAGCGACGGAAGCTTCCGACGGCTGATGATCTTCATGGCGTTTTCGTAAATAAAATATAGTGGCCGTCGCAAGCCATCGAAAACCGACGTAAATTAGCCATTGGCGGCCGTCGCAAGCCGTTGGAAAAAAGCGTGTATACATGCTCCAGACCGAAAGCAGCTTCATTATCTCATTTCCTCCTAAATTAACCAAATCCCTAACTCCACCACCTCCTCCCAGTCGTCAGCCAGCCCCAGCGCCTCCCCGATCATCTCCAACTTCATCATTCTCCACTCTTGACAAGCCTAGGCCCTTCATCGATCTCCGATAAGGTTTTATATCACTACAACAAAAATACCCTATTACAACACCCTTTTTACAACGGGCATTGGCTACCCGTTGTAATAGAAGGCTATTACAACGGTCCATTCAGGCCCGTTGTAATAGATGCCCTATACAACGCCCTTTTTACAACGGGCGATGATAGCCCGTTGTAATAGAAGGCTATTACAACGGTCCATTCAGGCCCGTTGTAATAGATGCCATATACAACGCCCTTTTTACAACGGGCGATGATAGCCCATTGTAATAGAATGCTATTACAACGGTCCTTTCAAGCCCGTTGTAATACATGTCAATTTTACAACGTTCACAAAATGCCCGTTGTAATAGACGACAATTTTACAACGGTCACAAAATATTTAATGTTAAATAATTGCTATTACTATTAATATTTAATAATTAATTTAATAATTAGTAATAAATATAAATATTTAATAACTACTATTGGTATTTAATACTTAATTTAATAATTAATAATTAATAATATTACATAATTAATTATAAAATTAATATTTCATGTTTAAAAATTGATAATTAATAATAATATTTAATGATTAGGAAGTAATATTTATTATTTAGTATTAAAATTTTAATAATTGTATCTAATATTTAAAGAAAATTGAAATTTATAAAAAATTAGAAAATATTTATAGAACTTAAAGACAAAATTTTAAAATTTTCTGTAAAAGTTTAAAAATATTCATAATATTTGAAGACAAAGTTTATTGCAAAATGTATTGCAACTTTGTATTGCAACAAAGTATACAATTTTCTTTTAGTCTCCAAACCAAATTTTTTGGCTCCAACTATGAAATTTTGGCTCTAAACAAAATTTATTTTCATCCCTCCTAAATTTTAACTGATGTTCGTTTTTTATTTATTACCGATCCTTTCCTCCTCCCAAACCCTAATTTCCAAATCCCTAAAACTCCTACACTGGTCCTCCTAATCTCTCCCTCCTCCCTCTCTCTCCTCCACCAGATCTACTCCAAAACCCTAGTCATCTGTTCAACGCTAATTTTTTAAAAATAATTACTGTGGAATAAGGTTTTCCATACAAGATTCAGAGCGATTGAACAAGGTCATAGAAGCGCGCTTCTTCTACCCTTTACAGCTTCTAGTCTCCTTTTTGATCGAGTTCGCTCCTAAACCGAAAACCCTAGATTCCTCCTCTTTCCAATCAAAGTGACTCACCTATCTATGGATGACGAAGTTTGGAACGACGAAGAATTTCTTAATGCACTCGTACAAACCGTAACCCAGTTTGATAACCCTAACCCTAATCTTAATCCTAACCCTAACCTTAATCTCGAGCATAATGCTTGGCCGTCGATACCAGACTTCAATAGAAATGACAATGGTGGCAGATACGTCCCGAAAGATTCAAGCATGAGCTTTTCTCCACCACCAGAGCTTTCTCAGAGACATGAAAGAGCTGAGTCGAGCATTGATTGTTTTAGGATAGATAATGAGAAGAGCAAGGGAAATAAGGAGATTGAAATGTTAAAGGTAACCCCTTGTTTTTTTATTTTATGTTTTGACTAAATTCCAGTGAAATGTTACATTGTTGGTGTGGTTATGTTCCCGGATAACAATTGACTGTTCCAAAATCGAATTTAGGGTAGCGTTATGGAAGTTAGTCCTTTTAATTAATATATGAGCTACTAATCTATTTTGCTTGCAAGTGATTTTTTTTATAACCATTTCCCTTTTTTATACCGTAGGAGGAATTTGGGCGTGTTTCTAAGAAACTGAGTCTCAAGGTACACTTCATCACTTATGTTTACTGTTTGCTTGTAATCATGGTTCTGTGTTACATGATATTTTTCCTAATACTGTGTAAAGTATATAATGAACACACCAATATACATGCAAGTTCCAATAGTTTTGAGTATATTTTGAAATTCATATGCACCTCACACAAGTTTACAGTTATCCGAAGACAGATAAAAGTTAGATTACTCACACAATAGTTTGGATTCATATCTTTATTTGAAACAAATGCATCTATTAATGTTATCATTATCACTGCCTGTTGTATCTGGCATCTTCATATTTATTGACTTATGATCTCATGCCATGTCTATAGATTGATATACATTAAATTAATATGCTTGTTTTTATATATTAAGGTTTACATAAGTATAGATGTAAAGCTACTGATGATTTTGGCCGAGTTCGTGCAGTAGTCTGGTAAACATGCTGCTAACAATGCCATGCTTTTATAGGAATGGGAATGTGTAGAACTTAAAAAGGACTTGGATAAGAAAAGCGAACTCGATCAAAAAGGAAACTAGAAGCTGTAAAGAGTAGAAGAAGCGCGCTTCTATGACCTTGTTCAATGCTAATTTTTTTGAAATTATTTAGAATACTAATGGAAACATTCCAATACACAAAAACAAATTTCGCCAAAATAGTCATCTATTGCACATAAATCTTCTAAACTAGAACTTTCATTTACATCTTTAATAATCACTCCATCGTGTTCTAGGATTTCATGTGCAGCTACTGTAGGAGAGTGTGAACTGGCTTTGAACTATTTTCTAGCAATGATATAGTGGAAGATGAAGGAATGTCATCAATCTGTAGGCAATCAAAAGGATTATGCAATGGGATTTTACTATGTTGTTGTGCAGGTGCCTTCCCATTTTTCATAGATGGTCTTTGTTGAGGAGTAGGTGCGTCTATATAAACATTTGTCTCTGATCTATTGGGTGAATTCACCATGTTTTTATCCTTTTCAATTGTAGTCTGATTTTCTTTTCCTTTTGTATTTTTAGTTGCCATAGTAGTCTATCAAAGTTGTCAAATTCAGAGATGCAGACTATCAAAGAGGCCGTTGGATCAACCATCGCGTGGCATAAATACTTCATCTCTGTGGTATAGTATGATTGTACTTAGAACATGATATTTGTAGTGGACTGTTATGTGTTAATGCTTTATGTATTTGGCATGTAAACTTATATAACTTTTTGGAGTGTTAGAATTCTATGACTCTAGCTTTTAGTCTTTTCGTAAGTGATTTTAATTATTTTACGACAATATTTAGTATTAGTATGGATGTATTGCATGGATGCTGCTGTCATTTTTTTTAAAATTTGCATTTATTTTGCAACGGGCAATGTGCATTGTTATATGAGCTTCTTACAACGGTCACTGCACGTTGTTATATAAGATTTTTACAACGGTCAACACACGTTGTTAAATAGGTATTTTACAACGGTCAATACATGTTTTTACAATGTGCTTTGCCCATTGTAAAATGTGGTGGATCTATTACAACGAGGCCTATTACAACGGGCACATGCCCGTTGCGAAAACCATATTACAACAGGCATTGCCCGTTGTAAAAAGACTGTTTTGTTGTGGTGTATTTCTAAACCCTAATTAATTTTGGTTTGTTAAATTAGGGTTAATTTACTGTTATAGTTTTATAATACCCCATTGATTGTTTGTTATACCATATTGAATGTTAATTAGGCTGTTGTTATAATTGTTTATTATTTAAATGTTGAGAAAAAAATTTGTTCAGTGTATATGTGCGTTAATTGGTGTATATGTGTTAATTAATTAGTGCATACGTGCATTAAGGCTTATTTGGATTAATTAGAGTCGATGCTCGGGATTTAGTGTATGCGTTTTTAAGATGATGAAAAGGATGATTTAATGCATGCGTTTCTTAGAATGTAAATAAATTATTGTAAAAATTGTAGCATAATACGCTTTACTTTTTATAAATCCCTTAGAGAGTTTTTGACCCCGTCTGACAAGTATTGTATATGATCGTTGTATGGATATTCGTTTTTATCACAGAACGAACATTTATATTCATCCGATATAATATTTGTCGAATTTGTTCCTGCATTGGACAAGTTACAAACACAATAAAATAATTATAATTTGCAAATCATTTCATTTTAAACAGTTCGACGTCACTTCTTTTGTTCCATGTGTACACGCATATGTGTACGATATAGGAAACAAAAGAGAAGTGCTGCCGAAATTTTGTTAAATCATTTAAAATGAAATGATTCACAAAATATAATTATTACTGTGTTTGTAATGGGAAGCAGGATTACCAACCATCAAAGTGTAAAACAATAACCTAAAAATTGTGGATTATACTGATATAATAATTTGTGTAAATTCATTTGAAAATAAAATTAAATAGAATAATATTATATATTGGCGAAAATTTAAATGCATGATTTAATTGAAAAATAAAATGTCAATACGTAAATGATTCATACGTTTTTATGTTTTAAAGTAGGAAAAATGGTCAATTATTTTATCGATCGGAGCTGGATGTATCAAGAAAGAAGAGAAATTTGAGGCTCAATAAGTGAACATTTTCAAAATGGTATACACGTCTTTATTGAATTCGCTTTAAGTAATAATGCGAATGACGAAGAAATTCGTTGTCCATCTAGTAGGTGCAAATTATTGAAGCATTTGATACCGAATATGGTGATAGTTCATTTGCGCCAATATGGTTTCGTGCCGAATTATTTGGTGTGGGATCGTCATGGAGAACTTATAGCACCTAATCCTGTGCATTCGAAGGAGGAGGTGGACATTGAAATTGTTCCCACGAATCCCATAGAAGATATGGTTGAAGATGCATCACGTTCAATGTTCCATACTATTGAAGTTGATGGTAACGATGTTAATGTTGAAGAAGAACCAAGTATTGGAGAGAATTTTTTTTATGATTTATTGGATGCTGCTAAAAAAACCCTTTGGGATGGTTGTACAAGCGGTACTCAACTATCAGTAACTACAGAATACATTACAATAAAATCAAAATACAACTTCACAGAAGCCGGGTTTACCGCTATAGTACAAGCTGCAAAATGACATATGTCACCCGATAATTTAATGTACGAAAATCATTATGAAGTGAAAAAACTTATATCCGCTTTTGGTTTGCCGTATCAAAAAATAGGTACATGTTTAAATGGTTGCATGTTGTTTTGGAAAGAAGACATCAATCTTAGGAATTGTAAAATATATAATCAGGAAAGATACAAACCAAGAAAAAAAAGGAAACGGAAGTTCCATACAAGTATATGTATTACTTACACATCACTCCTAGGCTTCAAAGGTTATATGCATCTTCTGTAACCGCGCATCATATGAGATGGCACTGTGCGAGAACACAGGAAGAAGGTACATTAACACACCCAACTGATAGAGAAGCATGGAAGCATTTTGATAAGACATACCTCGCTTTCGCAGCGGAGAGCCGTAATGTTAGACCCGGTTTATGTATAGATGGATTTTCACTGTTCTCTCAATTTCGTTCAAAATATTCATCTTGGCGTATAATCGTTACACCTTACAATATACCTCCGTGGATGTGTATGAAAAATCCGTATATTTTTCTCACAGTTGTCATACCTGGCCCTAATGATCCGACACAAGGAATCGACGTATATTTATAATTGTTGATTGAAGAGTTGAAAATATTATGGTATGAAGATGTTGAAACATACGACATTTCAAAAAAAAAAGAATTTCTGTATGATCGCTTCTCTACTGTGGACTACAAGCGATTTTCTTACATATGCAATGCTTTCAGGTTTGAGTACGGCTGGTCGTCTAACTTGTCCTTATTGCAAGGAACAAACACGATCATTTTCTTTACCGCATGATAAAAAAAATTCATGGTTTGATTGTCATCAGTGTTTTCTCCATATTAATCATCCTTTTAGAAAAGATAAAAAAAACTTTACAAGTAATATACTTGAGACCTTGCGACCACCAATGATTTGGTCAAGCGAAGATATTTATGACCTCGTAAAGGATTATCCAAAGATACATGAAACTGGCAAACAAATTAAAATTCAAGGTAAATCGATGATTCATAATTGGTGCAAACAAAGTACATTTTGAGAGTTGCCTTATTGGAAAAATCTCCTAATTCGTCATAATATCGACATGATGCACCATGAGAAAATGTTTTCGATAATGTATTTAACACAGTTCTGAATGTTAAAGGAAAGACTAAAGACGATTTGAAATCAAGACGTGACGTAGAGGCAATATGCAATCGTCCTGAGCTTCATATGAAGCCAAATGACATAAAAAAAAGCCAAAGCATGTTATAAGCTAGACAGTAACCAAGTTAAAGTACTATTAAAGTGGGTGGAAGGATTAAGATTTCCTTATGGGATTTTCTCTAATCTTCGTAGATGTGTCGACTATAAGAATGGTAAATCGAATAGGACGAAAAGTCACAATTGTCATGTAATGATGGAACATTTGTTACCCGTCGCTAATAAAGAACTGTTGCCCACAAAAGTTTGGATAGTTGTAATAGAACTTAGTTTGTTTTATAAGGAGTTTTGTTCAACTACGTTAAAAGTTGATCGTCTATGTAAACTTGAGGAAGAAATTCATATACTGCTCTGCAAACTGGAGAAAATATTTCCTTTGGGTTTTTTTTAATATAATGGAGCATTTACCTGTTCATTTTCCTTTTGAAGCACGTCTTCGAGGTCCTGTGCAATATGGATGGATGTATCCGTTTGAAATGTATTAATATTGAGTATGTTAAATTTTAATTTAATTACATGTAATAAAATTTAATTATAATTATTCTTAACAGGTACTTAAATCATCTAAAGAAAAAAGTGAGACAAAAAGTATGAGTTAAAGGTTCGATCTGCAAATTATATATCGAAAAAGAAGCTTCATTCTTTTTCTCTCATTATTTCAGTGACCATGTGAACTTATCTTTTGAAAGTGCTACGCGAAATGATGAGGGCACTAAATAATATTCTTTTGAATCAGTGTTATCTATTTTTAGATAGTAGGGACACCCTGTTGGAAAAATGTGTGGAAGCATGGTTAGACGACAGATATTACCATATTTCCCACACATATGTTCTTTTTAACTATGCAAAAGTTGCGCCATTTGTTAGGTATTATTAAATAACACCTCTAAAATTATTTACTTGAATAATACATGTGTGTGTTAATTATAATGCAATATATTATCTATATATGCAGTATTTACGAATCACAGCATCCAAGTGGCGATATTAGCAAAAAATTGCTACTTGGTTTTCGAACCACGTATATGATTCGGTAAATTGTGTGGTCGATGAAGGGTTGAAACATCTTACAATGGGACCAAAAAGATAAGTCAAGACATATCCAATATTCTTTGTCAATGGATACAAATTCAACACCAAAGAATATGGGGCTGAAAAATTTATTAACAATACCGGTGTATATGTTAAAGGTAGTGATGATCCAAATGATCACATAAATGATTTGTATGGTGTTAACTCAGGTTTTGTAATTAACATATTTCACCAAATCTGCGGAAGAAGTTTATTTGTTTAGATGCAACTGGTTCAGTAATGTTTCAGGTTCTGGAATCAACGTGCACCAAAAATATAATATTATTGAAATAAAGCATACATCACGTTATCATAAGTACAATCCGTTTATACTAGCAAAACAAGCCCTACAAGTTTATTATGCTCCTTATACATCTCTAAAAAGAGATAAAGCAGATTGGTCGGCAGTTTTTAAAACGAAGGCAAGATTTACGTTTGATGGAAAAAATATTCCGGACGATCAAGCGTACCAAGCGGATATCGAGAAAAATGGTGAAATTACAATAACAAACGATCAAACCGATTTTGGACCTCTAAATGATGAATCAAATGTATTAGTATAAGCATTTAAGACCATAGAGGAAAACAATATAGAGTACGAGACCGTGTCTGAATTAGAAAACGACGAGGACTGATTTAATGGTATACATGTTGAAATAAAGTAATTTATGGGAGTATTGATGTTACACTTTTGTGTATGTTATATGCGATTATTGATGTTAAATCTTGATATGTTTACTCATAATTGAATGATATGTTCTACCATAATAAAATAATATGTATATGACAGGTATTACAGATGTTTTGGTTTCCCCTCTTCATCTTAGAGAGGGACCATTTGCAGCAGAGGTGATGGCAGTGGCCCGTCACAGGAGGCGCTGCGTATGGTGGTTAGATTTCTACCGAAAGCAGATGGCTCTTAAGTATTAAATTTACTTCAGCATTATAAATATTTTGTATGATATATTAGTCATGATTTGTCTGTATCATATTTAATGCAGGGGTTTTGAGCTTGATCCTTCAAATATAGTGCTCAACATATCTAAGCAGGCATATATGAGCCGTATGACTGCGTGATGGCCGAAATGGAGTAGGATCCCAGAACATATCCGGGAGAGCATCTGACAGGACTTCTTGGTAAGTGTAAAATTATATATCATTATATATAATCACTTTACAATTTGCCGGCTAAGTATAAATGTATAACTTATATTTTCTCAACATATATACAAGGTGCGGTAGACCTACAAAAGGAGGATGTTTCTCTTTGCCAGCGCCACTGAAACTCCAAAGTTGCAAAGAATAACTGCGATACGGTGTCTACAATCTGAAAATCCGAGAAGAAGCCAAACTGGATGGGCGCCAGTGTATGGGATGCTTGGGTCGCATGGTGGGGTAGCGAAGAATTCAGGGTAAGTCTATCGGATGTCACCTTAATTTGTTCAGTAGAGAATACATAATTTATATGTAAAATATAATCTTAATTTTTAATTTTTAGGCGGAGTCAAACAGGAACACGGCAAATAGGCAGAAAAATCCAGTCACACACCGTGGTGGCTCGAAATCATTTCAGCATCATCGTGAAGACCTGGTAAATTGATTAATTACAATTATAAACAATTATTACATTTTTTGTATAAATTTGTATGAAAAACAATAATATATACCAATTATTGCAGGAAAGAGCATGTGGAACTCATGTCTAGTATATTGACGTATTTGTGCATACTCATGCCGTCAGGCAGACTGATGACGAGGGATCAGTGACGTATGTCTGGCATAAGAAAGATAAAGCATATGCCGCACATGTCAGTATATTTTAAGTTATAAGTTATTTATAATGATCATTTTAATTAATTAGTTATAAAATATTATAATAATGTCATGTAATATTTACTTGTATTTATTTTTGCGTTGCAAAAAAGATTTATGCAAACACCTGCGCAGATGCTTGAGCATTCAGGATGGGAGCAATTGACCACTGATGAGGAGGATGCTATCTTCGACTCCGTTATAGACCTGACATAGAGAAATAGGCGCTATGGCTACGACAATCAATCGAAAATTTATAAAGTTAACTAAGTTGTAAAAATTGCTTAATTTTTATAAAAGTTACGCAATAATTTAAACATATTTCGACTTGTTTTGTAGACTCGGGCCTCACAAAAGGCCTATCAAAAGGCTCAGGACAATGCTGAGATTAATAAGCTTCGACAGCATATTGCACAGCTGCAGGAGAAGGACCGCCTCCGAGCAGCGTAAATGGAGAAACTGAACCAGTGTTTAGCCGAGTATATGGAGCGTCATGGAGCATTCCCTTCGTCTGGTGGTTCCAGAGCCGATGACGTGTCATCAAGTACGTTTTGCATTTTTTGTTTTTGAAACCTGTGTATATATACAATGAAAGATGGTGACGTTGATTTGTGGACATGTGGTGTTTGATGTTGATTTGTGGGGCTTGATGTTGGATGTATATATTGTACATTAATGTTGGATGTAGATATTGCAGTTGGGTGATGATGGACGGTTTGTTTTGTATTGATTGGAAATGTTGGAGTTTAAGATGGTAATGTTTGAGTTTTATATTATTATTGATACTGATATTGATATTGATTTTAGCTTATATATCTGGTATATATATATATATTGATTTTGATGTGTTGTGATATATATTGATATTGATGTGCAATTGGGCTGCAGAAAAAACAATTTACCCAGATTTCCGACGGCTACCGACGGCTTCCGATGGTTAACTGGTCGAAAACTACGATGGCTTCTGACAGTTTTCTAGCGTGTTTTTAATCCACGTGGATGTCAGCGCCGTCGAAAAAAACGTCGAAATTGCCGTCGAAAAAGCCATTAGAGGCCGTTGTTGATTCCGTCGAAAATGAATGAAATCTGTTTTTTGTACACCGACGGGATTTCCGACGGCTCCTGACGGCCGTCGGCAGCTACAAGCCATCGAAAATCACTGTGTATCTTGTAAGCTTGGAACCAGTAGTATTCATTGGATATTTAATTGCCTTGTCAACACCGAGCATGAATAAGAAGACTTCTCCATTCACTGTTCCTGTTTTGCTCTAGTAGCCTATCGCTCTAATCTATCATATGATTTGTAATGAGGAGGGGGTCATAACAATATTCTAGTGACTGGAAATATTGAACCAAGGACTTTATCTCCTCAGTTATATGAGTTTAGTATCATGGTCAACTGAAGTCAACTCAAAGTTAAAGTTTCTGGCAAGAGCAGTTCAGTTAGTAATAATTATTATTATTGAACCAAGGACTTTATATTTGGACTATAGAGTTGAATATAGACGATATTAGATTTTTAACCATTACTGAATTCCAAAAGTCCAAAGTGGTATAGTTTATTTACGAAGAAAATTAGTGCAAATAATTGTCACTTGCGGATAATGCTTAATAAAGTAAAATTGAATTTTACCAAAACTAATTAAGTGATAAATTTGATCATAATGTCACACCACCTGCTAAGTGGTGTGTGAATGTTAATATTTGAATTGTTCGAATCGCTGATCAAATTTAAACCTAAGTGTCACACAATCAAAACGTTTGATACTCATTTTACCACTTGATTTAATTAATTTGTAACAACTATAATTAATTAATTTAATTAATATTTATGAAATATTAATTATAAAATTTTATTTGATGTGATGAATAATATTAAAAAGTGTATTTATAATAGTTATAAATATACCAATCGATATACGATATTGATACACATTTAAATTGGATTTAAATTCAACGAATATTGTTCGGGCTTGAAATGATTTAGAGGCCTATAAGGGGGCTTAAATTTTTGGCTAGAATGTGCAAGGGAAAATCGGCCATAATGATGGCTAAGGAATGGTTGGATTTGAATTAAAAGGTGGAGAAGTGGTAAGAGAGAAATAGGGTTCCAGATCCATATTTTTCTCTTTGGTATCTCCTCTATTTTGACATCTCTAAACCCTTACAATTCTCTTTTTTATTTTTAGCCTACTCTTCATCTCTTTTGTTGGCCAAAAATTCTACCTCACCCTTCCACATTTTCAAGCAATTTTAACATCAAACTAAAGTCGATTCGATTGTCGGTGGTAATTGTGTTTGGGGAGCTAGCAACTTTTGAATACGGGATTCAATTCAATGAGTTAGATTCTTCGTTTCAAGGTGCGAACAATTAGGCTTTGGTGAAAGGTAATATTACTTATTTATAATGCATATATGGCCATTCATGTTATATGCTAGCTTGGTTAGAAATTGATATCACGAATCTGCATACCGATGAATTGTCTACATTTAATGATAATATGTGTATATATGTATATTTTAACAAAATTGTATATGTATATAATAACATATAGTTTGCGGCTAGTAATTTAAAAAAGTTGTATTTAAATAATACTAAAAATAAACTAATTTTTTCAAAGATTGATTTTAAAACACACACATAACTTTATAAAATATATGTATATTTATTTTATTAATATATATACATTATAATTTTCAATTTTTTTATATATATACATATATATTTATTTATTTAAATCTATATATTGATATTACATATATATAATCCATTTTAGTTATTATACTTAACTTTATATATTGTAGATATATATATATATATAGACACACACACACAAAATTTAAAATACAAAAAGTATAAGTATTTAATAAAATTATAGATATGCAATAAATAGTTAAAAATAAATTTTTTCAACATATCCATACCGAAAATTTAGTAATAAAAAACCATATTTTTTAATGGAAAACTATTTCAAAAAATATATATTTTTAGGCCGTATATATATGTTAATATATATACACACACACATTTTGTTAATTATTTATTCATACTAAGCTTATATATACATATATGTATTTTCGAATATATATATATATATAATATGCATATAAATTAAAAATAATAATAATTATTTTGAAATATAATATATATATATATAACATTAATATATTAATATGAATTTGAAATATCCATATATTTTATTATATAGATCTAGAACTAAAATTCAAATTTGATTCTATATTCAAGTCACATGTAATAATATTTAAAAATACTTTATATTATAATTTTGATTGTACATACACACACACCCATATACATATACATTTACATTTACATACATACATGTATGTAGTGTTTGTGTGTGTGTGTATTAGACAACCTATCTTTATATGGAGGGACTAATATGTCTATGGCGGTATAAGTCTCAACATCTATACATGTGCATGTTAATCCATACACTCGACTTATATAGCACGTGCATAGACACGCATACGTGTATATGATACATATATTACATTATAATTTTAATCATAACAATAAAACAAAACTTTATCTATCAATTTAAATAAATATTTGTTTTATTTAAAATAAAATTTAGAAAGTTCTAAATGGATTTAGACTACATATGCTCATTAAAGATCAATCATTTAATTTTTTGAAGTATACCTATTTACTCCGTTGTAGACTGGCCCAGTTCTAACAATCCTATCAGAGCTCAATAGCTTATGTGATCTAAATTAGTCATGTTAGGGCCAACTAATTAAACTAACAATCTAGTTAGTCGGGTGTCTAAGAAAGGTGGTGTCTAGGTTGGATTATTGGGTAATCAAGTACCCTGTCCTACCTGGCTATCAGCCTGGACCGAACAATTATGTAATCTCAAAGATTGCCTCTAATATAAAGACCTAATTTGAATTATGTCTTGGGATAATTTCAAAAAAAAATTGAAATTAAAATAAAAGTTTTAGATTAAAAGATAAATTTAAAATAAAACACATATTATAAAAGTTATAACATAATTTTCAAAAAGTTTGAAATTGTTATAAAATTAATTTCAAAAATATTATTTATTAATAAGGTCAATAAAATTAATTAAATAGGTTATTATTATATATATATATATATGCACACACACGTATAATATATATAATGATATATGATATGTTGTCTTAAACTGTTTAAGAAGGTATGAGTACATATGTGTATAAAAGAATTTTTGATATTAACAAAATTTATTAAAATTGTTTAATTAAATTAATTAATTAAAAGTTAATTAATAAATTGAAATACATATATATAAGATATACGTTTATTACTATAATGGTTATAGTGTATATATTTAATATAATATGTTACAGTTGAATAATATAATAATTAATTAAAGTGTTAAGTAATTAAATTAATTAAATAGGTTTAATCAATATAATGTTATAAATAAAATCACAAAAATCACCGTCAACTTTAGTCAACTTTTTTCCTTTTCATGGCATCCATCCCATCCCTCCCACCAACCCATGCTTCCTATCCCCTCTGTCCTTAGACCATACCTCTATTGTCATGTCCGCCGTATCATCTGTCCTTCCTCCTCATTCTTTATCCTCCCCTCCGGTCCCTCTTCCTTCTCCTCCTTTGGTTTCTGAGCCTTTTCTTCCTCTCCTTATTGCTCGCAAGCCTTCCCCTCCTGCTTTTACCCCTGTTGCTACCCCCTAGTCATTTTTGTTCAAATCCAAACCTCGCAATGTTGGGACCTACTCCCCTATCCCTGTGGCTTTGAACTTCATTGGTAATGCATTGGTTCCCCCTACTGAAGTCATTGAAGCTGGTAAAATGGTTTGGAAAGACTACATAATTGGTTTTTTCCTTGATTGACCATTATTTTTCACAACAATAGTTGAACACCTTAAGAGAGTATGGAAGTTAAAGGGATCAGTTAAGGTTAAGTTTGATGGAACATTTTCATGTTTCTTCTTTCTAATGATGAAGATAAATCAAAAATCTTACGTGGTGATCCTATTATAATGAGAAATAAAAAATTTATTATCCAAGAATGGTCCCTTGGCTTAGGAAATGTTTGTGGCAAGGTAAAAGCAGTGCCAGTTTGGATACAATTCTCCACAGTTCCTATATATGCTTGGTCTTGCCTTGGAATTAATTGGTTAGCCTCGAGAATAGGTAAACTTCTATGCCTTAATGAAGCTACAGAGCGCCTTAACAGAATTAACTATGCTAAATGCATGGTGGAAGTTCACCCTGACCAGGAATTAAGCGATTGTTTCCCTGTCAGACCGTTAGATGGTTCTGAGCAACTTATTCATGTTTTATATTTATGGAAACCTGATATTTGCCTCAACTGTAAAGTGTTTGGTCAAAAAACTTGTGAATGTGAAGTAACATGTAATACTGAGAAAATAAAACAAAACATTGTTAGTGTCCAGGGCAAGGATACTAATGCAAATGGTTTAGGTAAAGTTGGGCTTATTGATAAAAGAAATAACAAAAAACCGCAACGGAAAAGAGTTATAAGAAGGAAATCAGTAATGAGAAATACTGGAATGGATAAAAGGAAGTTAGCTATTACTGAAGTTGGAATAACTGGCCAGTCTGTTGAATCATTGACAATAAACAATGAAACTGATGCTAATAAAGTTGTTACAAATGAAAAGAATGGTGATAGTCTCACAGAGGATAATGTTATGACAAGAGTGGATGACTCTGAGGCACTTTCTATGAAACTTGGGGATCGACTTCGGGAAAATGTGTTGCCTGCTTATGTTAAAATAAGTAATGCTAACATGACATCTGACAGTTCGGTGGAAATAGTGGATTGCTTTAGGGAAAAGTGTTTGCAACTTGGGGTTCAGCTTCGAGAACAAGTCATGTCCCATAATGAGACACTAAATGATAGTATTTTTTGTAATAATATGTTTAGCACACTGTCTGAAATTGAAAGTTATGATACTCTGATTACAACAAATACCTTGCCTACTGTTAATCATCAAATTCTCACTGTCCCTAATACTCAACCCAACTCCTCTGTAGCTGATGTCAATATAAATCCTCATGTACATGCTCTGTGCATGTCTGTGCATGCTCATAACAACTCTAACTCCTTTCCTCCTCTTAACTCTAATCTACAACCTTCTCCATCTCCAATTAATCCCATCTTATGTAATCCAACTATTGATCAAGCTTCCACACAGTTAGCTCTTCCTGCCATTACACATGCGTTTGTTCACATCCGTTTGTTCACATCCCTTCTCCTCCTGGTTATCCAAATCACTCTCATGTCTCTGTCCATGCTAACTCCCTTCCTTCTGTCAGTAACATTTCAGTTCCTTCTTCTTCAAAAACTGTCAAAAACAAAAATCAGAAAAAAAGATGCTCAAAGATTTGATTATCCCTAACATCCATCTACCCACTTCCATACTTCCTGAAACTAGTGCACCATAGCTTTGTCAACCAAAAGCAAGCAAAGCAGTAAAAACACCCTCTCCGATTTATCTCAATGATACATCACATAGGAGTATGGAAAATTAGAGGTGGTCATCAAGACATGAAACTTATGCAAATTCAGAATCTCATCAATTCCCACCATCTCCATTTAATTGCCATCCTAGAAACTAAACTTAATCTCCAACTTACTGTGAGAGCTGCAAACATCATCAAACCCACCTGGTCTCTTCATCGTAATTTATCTGAATCTCCTTATGGAAGAATTTTTATTCTCTCTGACCCGAATGCCTTCTCTCTATCTCCCATTCTTTCCAACAAGCAATTCATGCATTGTCATCTCTTTCACAAACCTTCATCAACTTCATTCTACCTGACATCATTTATGCTGATAACCAACCTTCATCTAGATAAGTTCTCCTTGACTACCTTCAACATTTTGCACAGGATACTCACCCTTGGATTGTTGTTGGTGACTTCAACTATTGATTATGCTCCGAAGATAGGACTAGTGGCAATCCAGTTATAATGAAAGAATTAACACCATTAATGAAGCCATTAACCATTCAAAGATTCTTCCTATTTCATTCTCTGGTGCTAGATATTCGTGGAATAACAAGAGTAGGTCTGGTAGAAGGATATTTTCAAAGATTGATCACTCCTTTTGTAATCTTCCATCTTTATCCACTTGGCCATCCATTTCATATTATCTCCCTCCCCCTTATTATCTGACCACTCTCCTCAATTGACATCTTTAAACCATGATGCCTTGAAAAGGAAAGCCTCTTTTAAATTTTTTAATGCTTGGACTCTTCATCCAGAATATTTTAATATTGTTAAACATGCTTGGCTTTCTAATCACTATGGTTCCCCTATGTTTATTTTGCAGCAAAAACTGAAGTCTCTTAAGAAAATCATTGTTTCTTGGGCTGCTCTGAAATTTGGTAAAGGTAATTTGCTGTCATCTCAACTTGAAGTCAAACTTGCTCAAGCCCAAACTAACTCTGAAATTTGGTAAAGGTAATTTATTGTCATCTCAACTTGAAGTCAAACTTGCTCAAGCCCAAACTAACTCAGTGAACAACCCTCATGACCAACATGCTACTACTGTGGAAAATGATATCCTTATCCAATATCAAAAGGCTCTGTTGATGTAGGAAGATATGAATAAACAAATGTTGAGGCAGTCCTAGAATAGTGATGGTGATAGAAACACTAAATTCTTCCATGATAGATCGAAAATCAAACAAGCTAGGAGTCATATTCATTCCAAATCTGACCTTCAAGGCAACCATGTCTCTTCTCTTCAGCTTATTGGTAAGGCCTTCATTGATTACTTCTCTAGAATTCTTGGCAATATTGATAACTTTGTTCCTGACTTGAATATTATTGATGACCTTCAGCTTCCTTGTCTCAACCATGAACATTTAAACCTGCCGTCCTCTCCTATTACTGATGTTGAAATCAAGGAATGTTTTTTTAATATGAATAAAAATTCATGTGGTGGACCTGATGGGTTTAATGCCCTCTTTTACATTTCCTGTTGGGAGATAGTTGCACCTGTGGTTTGCAAGGCTATTAATATATTTTTTCTAAAAATAGAATGATCTCTGCCATCAATGCTACGAATCTTGCTCTCATCCCCTAGTCAGATCACCCCTCTATAGTAACCGAGTTTAGGCCTATTGCCTGCTGCAACATCCCATATAAATGTATTGCTAAAATCATTGCTTCTCGGCTCAAGGCATTTTTATCTTCCCTCATTTCCAATAACCAAGCTGCTTTCCTCCTTGGTAGAAGCATTCTTGATATGTTTTATTGACCCATGAATTACTGAAAGATTATAATAGGAAGTATATTTCTCCTCGTACTATGCTTCAACTTGATATTAGGAAAGCATATGACACTTTAAGTGGGCAACTATCACCAGGGTATTAGCTAGAATGGCATTTCCTGACCATTTTACTGCTTGGATATACACTTTCCCATCTACAATTCATTTCTCCCTTTGTTTCAATGGTTCCTCCACTGGATACTTCAACAGTAAGCAAGGCATCAGGTAGGGAGACCCAATGTCCCCCTACCTCTTCATACTTGTCATGGAAGTATTTACTGCCATGCATAATAAAAAAGTTGCAAGTAAAGCGTTCATCCCAAGTGTAAAGAACCTCTGGTCACTTGTCTTATATTTGCTGATGATCTCATTATTTTCACCAAACCTAATATTGTATCCATCTCTTCCATCATGGAGGTATTAAGCTCATTTCATTCTTTCTTTGGACTATCTATCAATCTCTCCAAGTCCAATATGCATATTGCTAGAGTCCCTCCTAACAATGCTTCTTCTTTAAGACTTATATCTAGTCTTTCTCATCCTCCTGATTCATCTTCCTACCTGGGTATTCCTCTTGCCACTTCATCCATTACCACCGCTCAATGCCTTGGGCTATATGCTAAGATTACAAATTCTATGAATTGCTGGTCCAATCGTATGTTGTCTCAAGCAGGTAGACTTACTCTCATCGGGTCTGTTGTTCTTGCTTACACTATCTATTGGTGTAGAACTTTTATTATGCCAAAAAAATTTGTTCTGATGATTAGAAGGGCTATACATAATTTCCTCTGGCATGGGTGCATATTTTCAAAAAACTTAACCCTATAAGATTTCAGAAATTGAAATGTTTAAGAAATGTGGTGGCCTAGGTATCTTAAACATTCACACATAGAATAAAGCTGCCTTCGGTACTCACTTTGATAATCTTATCAGGGGGAAGAGTAACATATGGGTTGCCTGGACTGTCAAGCACAACCTTAAAAACAATCATTTATGGATTATGGACATCCCTTAGCATTGCAGTTGGATATGGAGATCAATCCTCAAGCTCAGAAGAGAATTCCTGCCTTATCTTACTATCATGGCATCCTCAAATAGCCATTTAAGTTTCTAGAATGATCCCTGGGCCAGGCAGGGGCTCATCCTTGCTGTTATGATGCCATACTATCACAGAGTTCAAACTGGGATTCATACTGATGCTTATGCAAGTGATTACATTCTTAATGGCTATATATCCCTCCCTTATTCCAGTAATCTTACTATCAAGAACATATGGCATGATGTCGAGCAACAACATTACCCTACTGTTTATGTTGACAGGGTGATGTAGTCGCTAGATTTCAAACCTCACTCTGTTTCTACTATCTACAAGTGTTTGATGATGCATGTTCACTCATATCAATTTGCTTGGTATCATAGAATTTGGAATAATATTGTTAGGGAGAAGGATAACTTTCTTCTCTGGAAGGTGATGAGGAATGTGCTCCTCATTCGTGCTAAACTTGCTGATGTTGGAATGCAGATTGATACTCTTTGTATCTTTTGCCTTGACGATACAGAAACTAATATCCATTTGTTTTTCAATTGTAAATTCTTATTTCCAATATGGCAATAACTCATGCTCTTGATGGGTCGATCTAATGTTTCCAATGTTAGCACCATTGAGTGGAGTCACATTTACAAAGCTACAAGATGGAGAAATGGTGAGGGCATGTTGTTGTTGTTGATTCTTAAAAAATTCATCTTTGTTATATGGAAGCATAAGAACCTAAAAAATTTTAAGGGTCAAGATTTCTCTCGTCTTGGCATTTGGAATGACATAAGGCAAGGGATTGCCTCTGGTATTAGAGATTGCTCTTTTGACTTCGGGGATGTCATCAAATATGCATGGACTTAGGCTTCATGATGTTGTTGTTTTCCTTTTGTTGTTTATTTTTGTTTTTCGTTCTCTCCTTTCTTGCTATGTTTTGTAGATTGTTACGAAGCATATTCACCTTTATTGTTTTGCAATAAACTGGTAGGGGCCCAGTTCACCCCACTTAGCTTTGCTAAAAAAATGTTATAAATAAAATATTATATAAGTCAAACAAAGTATAAAAGTTACGTGATAATAAACAAATATAATATAAATGTATAAACCGAAGGTGAAACACTAACGACACCCTAAATAGACTTAAGGAATAAATACATATGTAAATTTACGTATACCGTGATTTCTGATGTGTTTGGCACTTGAATCACATGGTAGCTAATAAGAAATACATTATTCCATAAGTCGACATCACTCAATTAAATATATTGGAGATTATGAATCTTTAATATAAGTGTTGTCCTCTCTACCATTTTTATTATATTAATAAATTACTTGCATGCTCTCCTGTTTTGAGCAAACTCAAACTAGAGATGTTATATATAGTATTATTAATATATTGACTAAACGAGATAAGCTAACTATATGTATTTCTTGATCAAACTCAAGGTAAATATATTTTACTTAGGCCATTGCGAAATGTTCGGTATGTATGAATAATGTCTTTCGATTATTGAGCAAATGCAAGGTTGAAATGAGATTAGGATAAGGAACCAAGGGTTGGGAGTTGTATATGATACAACTGATAAGGAGTTATTCATTATTTGTAGCGATATGACTTGTTGAGCAAACTCAAGGTCAGAATTCCAAGACAGACGAATCCAAACACCCACAAGTGAAGTCGAAAGACTTTTATGTTTCGTTTTATGGTTTGGAGAAACATAAAAGACTAGTGGGAGCCTTATTAGAAAAATGAAATGGAAACATTTAACCTTTCTAATATTGTAAGAACATCTGCTATATAAAATTATAATAAACTACACTAATAAATTTTTGCAATTAATATAATTGATAAAATGTTTATCAATTAAAGTATACAATTGAACTGAATTAATACTCATAAATAGAAATATAAAATATACTTGTCAATAAATTTTTGCATGTTGAACCATGCAACTGCCTAATTAAACAATCGCTAAATACATTCGTAACATGGTCACTTACGAGTTTACGTGCTCGAGACTGTATATTGTCTTCAATGAGTTTCACACTCATAAAGCAATATAGTAGTATGGATATTTGATCCATATACGATCACATATAATTGTTATATGGTGAATGATCATAATTCGTAATGTACGAAACCTCGAAGAAATTAGTTCATTGAAATAAGAAATTAAACCGTAGTACGAGATTATATATTAAATACGATTGATTACAATATTGATCTTGCTGTGTTAAATATAACACTGGACCAAAGGCTACAAGATAAATCTAAGAACTCGATCGCCAAAATGTTAGTTTGAGCTGTTTACGTAAAGTGCAACATATTTGATGTCCTTAAATGTTAAGGACGATCAAGTGCATTTTTGTAAAGAGTTTGTTATGATATTGAAGTAAGGATTTCCTTTGAATGGTGCGATCGTTTAGAAAGGAAATCAAATGTATAAATGTGGATGTAGCCTAAGGCATAGTTGGGATGAAGAGAGTGAAAGGTCACTTCTGCTTCATAAAGAAATTTGGAAACGAGAATAGTAAAATAATAGTAGATACTTAAAATTGGATTGAGAAATATGATTTCAATTCCAAATATATTTTCAAATAGAAAATTGTTTTTTATGAGATTTATTTCTTTAAAATTAAGGTACTTTTTCTAAAAATTCTCGACTGTAAACCAGTTACAGTAAATGAAATAAATAGCCTATATTAGGTGGTTGAATGGAGCTTCGTATTTCATACGCTATTATAGTAATGGCGGAAATAGTAGGCATGCCATATAATACTTATTGGTAGCATCAGGTTATGAAAATTGTTTTCGTAAAACGTACCAAACAATTGTTTATGAAATAATAACCGTTTTTCAGTATTCACTGAAAAGTAGACATAGTTTTATTTTAATATGCATATTCTGAATATTCATTATAAAAATAAAACTACAATGTTGGTATTTGTGATGTATTGGAAAATACAGAAGTTTCTAAATTTATTTACAATTATTTTAGAATTATGGATTGAACCACAGTTTGTAGAAATTATTTTTGGTTATATGATTATGAATCATATAGTACTAGTAAATTATATCTCAGACAATTAAGGGAAAAACACTTATTCAATGGGAGCAATAAGAGTTGATGAACTCTACGGATTGATACATATAGTTATATGCAATTAAAAGTCTAATAATTCCAAAACGGTTCCACCAACTTTATTATATTTATCGATAAGTTATCACTGATATGGACATGTGTATTTGATACACAAGCAGTATGTCTATGATAAGCTCATATAGTATGAAACGTTAGTAAATAAAGTAACATGCAATAGAAAATAAATTGATTCGATTTGAACGAATAAATGTGTATATTGAAAGGAATTCTAAATATACGTAAAAATGAATAATGATTCAATCTCAAAAGTCGCTCCCCGTTATGATACATAATAATGTATTAGTAAAGAGTAATCAAACTTTGTTGAACAAGTATGATTAACGATGAGTGAAGTTGGGTTAACTTCTTCCTAAAGGTTGCATACTTAAGGATAGTACACAAGATTAAAACTAATTTCATTTAAAAAAATAGTTTACAAATCATACAAGATAAGGTTCATAAAAAACTCCTAACATATCCTAGACCAAAGTGTTGGTAGGTTGTGCGAGTTGAAAGACTAAACGTAATAATTGTATGTGAGGAATCTAGTATGAATCGCCCAAAAAGAAGTTTGAAAATGATAGTCACTGGATTACTAAGTTATGTTTTAGACATGAGTATTGTAAACTAAAAGCAAATCAGTAATATATATATATATATATATGTATAAGGCAATTCATAAAGTGTTTATGAATACATATTCCGTTGCACTGAGAAACAACTGTTGTTTTAAGAAATACCAACTTCATAGTGAAGGAATTTTCTTTGAGAGATTATTGTTAGTAAAATGGATTTGGATATGATCCAAATTTAAACTGATTATGTTGGATGAAATAAAATTAACCTAACTTAAATGAACACATAACATTAGAGTGTTTAATAAGTATTCTCACATTGAAGAGAAAAGAAGAGTTTCTTATCAATGTCGAGAATACTCGGTTGTTAATCAAACATTAAGAGCATTGATTCCATGATATGGTATGATATGCAGATTCGAAATGGATTCTAAGTACAGTATCAAAATATGATTTTGATAGTTGCAGCTGAAGAGATATGATCCATCGGCTGCAAATGTGTCGTCAAGAGCATGATTAATGCGATTGGAATATACTAAGCAATGTTGAAAAGAATAACATTGTAAAATTTAATTATTGAAATTAGCGTAGTTGATTCGTTATCCAATGGGCTCAAGTTAATTCAGATTTACTCACAATATTATATCTTGACATAACTTTGTGTTTGGTACTTATGTGTTGAAATGGAAAATACTAACTAATGATTTAGAATGGACTATTTGCACAACAACCAAAGTGTCTCAAAGTTAGTGGGACGATATTGAGTTTGTGGATTTTAGAATATGATCCAAGAAATGATACAAAAGTATCATTTTATAAGCATCGGAATTGAATAAGTATTCTGGTAGAAATATCGAATGGTTTGATTTTCAGTCAAAATATAGAGGAACAGTGTGTCCATAAGAAACAACCACTAAAAGGTACATAGATATTTCTAGACTATAAGTAAACAACATACCGCTGATTGTTAACGATGTACTTATATTAAAATCACTAATACTTTGGTTGTTTAATACTCGATATTGGATTTATAAATTATATCTTTTATATTAAGTATAAAGGATGTTGGGAATGTCTCAAACTAACATGCAAAGACACCTTATTAAAATGTTTAATAATAAACATATAAGATGGATTCCTTATGCTTTATCAAGAATTATCATACATGTTGTATTGTCTATAATATTGTAATTTGCTTATATTTTGATACATGGAGCAAATATCAAATCCAAACTAAGATAACTAAATGGTAGTTTAGAGTATTCTCGAGTATTTACGAAAAACTAAATAATTTTTATAAAAAACGAACTCCTTATAAAGGAATGTACGAATTCAAACTTCATGAGTGATATTGAGTATAATATTTCAGCAGTATTCATGTTCAAATCTTAATTAAGAAGCTTTAAGTTGGAAATGTTCGAAAGGAAAGGTTATGGCTGATTGAACGAAAGGCTAAGTAGATCGCTTTGAACAGCTCCACGATAAAAGCAATGTATAAATATGAATGCACAAATTTATAATCGAGCTAGGGGTGATTTCAAGTATTAAGAATGATAATCATTGTTATATGATAACAATGTAATAGTAAGATCTCACTAAAGGTTGAGAAACATACTCTGAATAGTTCCACATGATAATGGAACTTTATCAGCATCAGAGAGAGTTGATTGGTAGAGTAGATAATTAAACAACATTGCAGATCCATTCTTGAATGATCTAACTCAATCCGTTCTCATCAAATTGATCAAATGGATGGGATTGAGATTCTATAATTGGCCCTAAGTGCAAGTAAAAGATTGATAGAGTTAGGTGTATGACTAGGGGCAATTATGTAATTTTTACATATAACTAACTCGATAACCAATCTTATTTGAAATAAATGGCGTTTTTTCTATTATATATATGTGTTATATATTAATTAATTTAATTAAACATATATTTAATAGAAATTCATAAATGTTATGGTTTATAAAAGTAGTTACATGCATTGTAACCATGAGTGAAAAATCTCGATAAAATAAACATACAATTTTAAATATTACCGGTCAAGATGTATCGAGACTGGATATCAATGCATCCTTTGAGACTAGAGTACGTAACGCTCTCCAAATGCTGGGCAGTGTATTACTCATAGCTGCTAGGGGCACCAAAGAGTTATGTACTGATAGTTATTGGATAACTATGGAATGACTCACTCGATAGTTTTCTGTTGGTTGATATAACTAAGGTCAAACAGAAAATATCAATGTGAGAAAATTACACAGTTCTCTCGATATGAGAATACTGTCGATCTTCAACGTGGAAGCTCCACTTTAATTATAGTTAAATCATGGTGCAACGTCCATCGAACGACCATAGTTAGGTCGAGTGGAACCATTGCAAGTGAAACATTAATCAAGAGAGGATTCGTCTCCTCAGTTTTACGAGGTTGGTATCACGGTCAACTGAAGTCAACTCAAAGTCAAAGTCTTTGGTCAGAGCATTTTTCTTAATAATAACTGTTATTACTAAGCCAAGGACTTTGTGTTTGGGCTATAGAGTTAAATATGGATGATATTGGATTTTTGACCATTACCAAATTTCATAAAACCAAAATAATATAGTTTTGACGAAGAGAATTGGTGTAAATAAATGTCACTACCGGGTAACGCTTAATAAAATAAAATTGGATTTTGCCAAAACTAAGTAGGTGATGGCTATAGTGTCGCCCCACCTGCTAAGTGACGTGTGAACATCAATATTTGAATTGCTCGATGTTAACGGCTAACCAAATATACACCCAAGAGTCATACAATTGAAATGTTTAATGCTCCTTTTACCACTCGATTTAATCAGTTTGTAATTATTATAAATTAATTAAATTAATTAATATTTATGAAATATTAATTATACAATTTTATTTGATGTGTTGAATAATGTTAAATAGTGTATTTATAATAGTTATAAATATATTGATCGATAGACGATATCGATACACATTTAAATTGGATTTAACTGCAACGAATATTGTTCGGGCTTGAAATGATTTAAAGGTCCATAAGGGGCTTGAATTTTTAGCAGGAATGTGCAAGGGAAGGCTGGCATAATGATGGCTAAGGAGGGATTGGATTTGAATTAAAAAGGTGGAGAAAAGGTAAAAGATAACTAGGGATTGGGATCCACATTTTGCTCCTAGGTGTTTCCTCTATTTAAGCATCTTTAAACCCTCACATCCTTTTTTTGATTTTTAGCCTCCTCTTCATCTCTTTCACTGGCCGAAAATTCTACCTCACCCCTCCACCTTTTCAAGCAATTTTAACATCAACTAAAGTCGATTCGATCGTCGTGGTAGCTATGTTTCGGGAACTAGCAATTTCTGAATACAGGTTCAATTCAGGGAGTTAGATTCTTTATTTCAAGGTACGAACAATTAGGCTTTGGTAAAGGGGAATATTACTTGTTTACAATGTCTACTATGATCATTCATGTCATATGCTAACTTGGTTAGACATTGATATCACGAATCTGCATACCGATGAAGTGTCTACATTTGATGATAATATGTATATGCATTAAAAAATGTTTCTTTTGTATATGTATATAATAACATATAGGTCACAACTAATAATTGTTTTAAAAAAAATTTGTATTTATATAATATTTAAAAAATTGATTTTTTTAAAGATTGTTTTTAAAACACATACATAACTTTATAAAATATATGTATATTTATTTTATTAATACATATAGACACACAATATTTATAATTTTTTAAAAATAAATAAATAAATAAGTTTATGTGTATGTGTTTGTGTGTGTGTGTGTATTTATAAATCCATTTATAGTATATATAATTCATTTTAGTTATTATATTTAATTCTATATATTGTATGTATATATATTAATATAATTTTATTAATATATATACACACATACATACAATATAAAATATATAAATGTAGTATATAATAAAACTATATCTCTGTGTTAAATAGTTTAAAAAATTAATTTTTTTCAAGATTTCCATAAGGAAATCCTTGTAATAAAGAAATGTTTCTTTAAAACCAAAGCTATTTCAAAAAATATTTATTTTTAGGCCGTGTATATATGTTAATATATATATATATATGTGTGTGTATGTATGTATGTATATGTATACACATTTTATTAATTATTTATTCATACTAAAGCTTATTTATATACATACATACATATATGTATTTCTGAAAATATTAATATGTATATATAATATGCATATGGATTAAAAAGAATAATTATTATTTTGAGATTATATATATATAACATGAATATATTAATATGAATTTGAAATATTTAGATATATTTTATATAGATCTAGAAGTGAAAATTAAAATTTGATTTTATATTGAAGTATCTTGTAACAATATTTACAAATACTTTATATCATAATTTTGATTATACATACCCATACACACATTTACACAAACACACACAGAGATATACATACATATATAAAAACATTCAAATTTTACAAACATATTTAATGTTATTTATAAAATTATATATGTGTGTGTAGACATCACATATGTATATGGAGGGGCTAATTTGTCCATGACGGTGTAAATCCCAACATCTATACACAAGCATGTTAAACCATGCACATGACTTATGTAGCACGTACATGTACATATATATATGTGTATATGATACGCATATTGCATTATAATTATAACTATAACAATAAAATAAAAATATATTTATCAATTTAAATGAAATATTGATTTTATTTAAAAGAAAATTTAGAAAAGTTCTAAAAAAAATTAGACTACATAAGCCCATTTAAGATTCAATAATGGATTTTTTTTAAATTTACCTATATACCCCGCTACTACCTGGCCCTGTTCTAACAGAAAGAACTTGGATATAAAGTTTGGAAAAGATAAAGAGGCAAATTACTAGAGCTATTGTGAGGAATTCAACTGGAGCATGAGGCAGTAAGGAGGTCTCCTCAAGTTTAAATATATAAATCTACGTGACCATATAAGAGATGAAATGAATGATGAAATAGATGAAAAATGGGATGATGTCTCGACAAGAAGAAATGCTAGAAGGATTCTTTAGAAGGATGTGACTGCGAGGAATAGCCAAAGCAGGTGGAGCTCAAAACCAAAGACCAGAAAACCATGTAGGAGCATTTGGAGCAGGAGCGGAGAAAACTGGAACAGAGCCCCCACGGCCAGATTAGATCGATACCAACCTGAATCAGGTCAGTACGATATGAATTTGCATCAGGACACTATTGATTTGGGCTTAGGATGAGTTGGGATGTCGGGAGAAGACGATGTTGGACCTAGAAGTGTAGAACAAAACACGAATGCACAACGATAGGAGTTGGAACCAGAAGCTCACCGTAGGAACTAGTGGTAGAATGGAGCTATGATCAAAGACAACCATTATATGACAACGATCCAAGAGCTAAAATGACCAGGAAAATAGTGAGAGGTGGACCGCCAAACTATGGTTTAAAGGACGAACAAAAATCCATTCATCCATAACATCCGATACGTGAGGAATCCTCCCCATTTCAAGCTGCTGGTGCTGGAATGTTCAATGGGAGACAAATCTGAGCATTCATCTGATGAGATACATCTGACATATGGAGGTGTTGGGTGCATCTAAAGAAGTAATGAGGCAGTGCTTCCCATTGTACTTGATAAAGTTGGCTGCAACATGGTACAAAAAATTAGAAAATGGGTCCATAAGCACGTGGGCTGAATTGGTAGTTAGATTTATGAGACAATTTAGAGTTCACATTTCTCAACCAAAGAATGTGATGATGATTTCGAGCATGGAGCAAAGGACTAGAGAAACCAGAGTTATTTGACTAGATTTAACGTAGCAGCCACTTTCGGATCCATTAAGAGTTCAGATGGCGGCATTGTCTAGAGTTGTGAATAAGACTGACTTCAAAGTCGCTTTAGTAAGGGATTCCCTTATGGATCTTAAAGAGTTTTACCATGAAGCTGAGAGATACTTGCATCAAGAAGACAATGAGGCCGAAAATGCTGAAGTTAATGCTTTGGATGACGAAGGACCGTCCGGAGCAGGATATAGTAAAGATAAAAAAAGTAGAAAGCCAACGAAGGCTTCGAAGAACCAAAACAGCAAAGGAGGGAACCGAAATTCTCTTCCTACATGGACCTAACCTTAACCTCGAAGAGGATTTATCTAGATACTAGGGCCAGATCCCCTTTCAAAGGCCAGCTAAGAGAGAACCCACATAGAAAAGATTTATAAGATTTTGCCTTTTTCATGAAATGGATGGGCATGAGATGAACGAGTGCATACGACTTCGTGATTTAATAAAAAAGCTAGTATGAAATAACCGGCTACAGTAGTAACCAAACTGCAGTGGTGCAGTAGGAGTAGCCACCACCTATGGAAAATGCATCAAGGTACGACCATGGATCTAGATCGAGAATGATTATCCTATGATTATGATGGATAAGGTCAAGTTTGATTCCATTATTTTGCTTTTTAAGGTGGAATTACTATCGGGCCTCTTACATATGTAAGCGACCTCGATTGGTCTTTAGGAACGCTCTAAGTTGGATGTTCGTTGGTAATCATCGATAGTAGGAATGTTTAGAACACTTGCTTATTACTTTGCTTTGGATTTATACATTTTATAAACGAATACTTGGTTTTAAAAATCATTCGAACGTGATAGTTGATGTTGACTATGAAACACCAACGAAGATTGGTTACCCTCCAAAACTAATATATAAACCGATTGGACATGGTTCTCTCGATCGAAGAGAAGAGACGATGAACAATAAGGTGCACGTCCTATTGACGGAGAGCAAGTGGATGGACTTGTATAGAAAAGTAAGTCCCCTCATCGGAGAGTGAGTGGATGGACTTGTTTGGATGTTGGGTCCCCTTGCCGGAGGATGAGCGGATTGGACATAGCATGAATATATGATCCACAAAGATTAGACTCTAGGTTGGACATTGATAGTATGATTCAGAGAGGTCAGACCCTAGATTGTATTGGAATTGGACCAGCCAGCAGCGGAAGTTATGGGTGAATTTCAAAATTTTTTTATACCATTTTGGACCTTTTTTGGACCTATGAAGTCTAATTTATTTAGAACATTTCTAAATTTACTTTAAATAAAATCATATATTTTATTAAAATTCAAATATTTTGTAATATGAAATTGATTAAATTAGATTTAGTTTATATACATGTATCGTATACATACATACATACATACACATATACATATACATATACATACACACACAAACACACATATATGTATGTGTGTGTACGCGCACGCGTGTGCATGTGTAACATAATAATCCGTAAAGGGTATAATGTGCCCGTATATAGATGCTGGGATTTACATTGCAACATAAACATTAGCTCATTTTATATGTATTGTATGTTGTCCAAATATGTGCATATATAAATATTATAGAATATGTATATCATACATATATAAATATATAAATGTATCATAAGATATGTTTCAAAACATTATATAAAAAATTCATACATGTATGTATGTATACATACGATTATTTATATTTAGATATCTTATATATATATATATATATATAGACCCACATACATGTATACATACATACATGCATACATACATATATAATATTATAATTAATAACTTATAATATATAAATATATAATTAATTTTTACTTAAATTAACTATTTTTAATAATATATATGTATATACTTATAAATATAAATATAATATAATGAAATAAGTAATTTCATGGTTCAATATATATGTTTACATAAATACAATGTAAGTTAATATATGTGTGTGTAATAATTCAAAAAAATTATTCCATTTCAAAACTAACGTAAGTTTACAGGAAACATTAATTTAATATTTTATTGTGTATTATTAATGAATTAAATAATAGTTGCGGCTGTAATTAATTAGTACAAAATATTCAAATGAGAAAAAAAATCAATGTTTAAAATTTACGAAAAATAAGGATCACAAAACACATGTCATGAAAAATATCAGATTTATTTGACTTAAAATATTATTTGTAATAATTTAAATACATTTTAGCTGTAACTTAATTAAATTATTAAAAATAAAATTTTGACAAAAAGTTCTGAAATAATTTTCAAAATTTTCTTATATGACGTGGTAATTTTAAAAAATTAAAATTTTGGATTATTAATTATTTTATATATAATGAACAATTCATATAATCATATAATCATTAATAATATATATATATATATATATAATTTTTGGGTTTTATAATTCATAATAAGTATAGATAAACATACAAACATATTTAAATCAATTTTACATATTATATAATCATATGTGTAATTATATTTAGAGTATTAATATATATACACACATATGCACAATTAATATATATATATATATTAATAATATCAAAAAATTAAATTTTGTATAGAAAGTTAAGTCTAATTATAACTGATTTATAAACATAAACTTCAATATCATGCACATAAGCAATCTAATTGTGACAACTACATTTACCTAGAAAAATCTCACCTAACTTAACATATAACAGTAATATATATACATGGATTCAGATGTGAACAATTTATAGGTTATAAAATATGATATTATATCAGTAATAAGAAATGAAACTTACCTATTAATGATGTCTTTGAGTCCACGTAGAACCAATGAATTCCCTTCTCTAAGTATCCCTCGATCCGTCAGATTACTAGTCTGGAATCGCCGACCTCCCACTATCGAATAGTTTTATTTTAACTTGAATTTGATTTGAGTTTTGGAGTTGGTTAGGAGCTAAGTTTTGGCCAGAAGGAAGATAAAGAATAGGTCCAAAAGAAGAGATAAGGAATAAGTTTAGAGATCTATATTTATAGTTGAAGAAGAGAGAAAATAGGTAGATCAGATTTACCTTTTCTCACTTAATCTTAAACACACATCTCCAAGCCCATTACCTATTTCGTAGCCGCCCCTTATCCTTTCCAAAGTCAAAATTTGCAGCCCTAATGATGGGACTTAAACCCATTTAAGCCTAAGCCAAAATACTACGCAATTAAATCTAATTTAATCGCTTATTGATATCGTATATCATTCAATATATTTATAACTATTATAAATATAAATGCAACAATATTTATTTCTCAAATCATATTCAAATTTCATACTTAATATTTCATAAATATTAATTAAATTGATTAATTTATAACAATTACAAATTAATTAAATTGTTTAGTCTAAAGAGAATTCATCATTTCGGTTGTGTGACTCTTGGATGTAAATTCGATCAGCGACTAACATCGAACTATTCGAATGTTAATGTTCACATGTCACTTAGCAGGTGTCATATGGCCAAATTTATCACTTACTGATTTTTAGTAAAATCTCATTTTAGTTTAATAAACGTTACCCGGTTGTGACATTTATTTACATCAATTCTCTTCGTTAAAACTATATTACTTTGGATTTATGGAATTTGGTAATGGTCAAAATTCCAATATCATTAAACTCTACGATCCAAACACAAAGTCTTTGGTTCAATAATAACAATTATTATTAACCGAAATGCTTTGGCCAGAGACTTTGACTTTGAGTTGACTTGAGTTGGCCATGATACTAACCCCGTATAACTAAGGAGATGAATCCTCTCTTGAATAATGCTTTGCTTCCAATACTTCCACTCGACCCAACTATAGTCACTCGATGGACGCCATGCCATATTTTGACTATAATCAAAGTGGAGCTTTCATATTGAAGATCAGTAGTATTATCAAGTGGAGAGAACTGTGTAAATAAGTCATATTGATATTTTCTGTTTGACCTTAGTTATATTAACCAACAGAAAACTATCGAGTGAGTCGTTCAATAGTTATCCAAAAACTATCGGTACGTAACCTCTAAGTGCCCCCCTGCAGCCATTAGTAATACACTACCTAACATTTGAAAAGTGTTACGTACTGTAGTCTTAACGGATACATTGATATCCAGTCTTGATGCATCTTGAGTAGGAACATTTAAAATAGTATATTTAATTTTATTATGATAAATTACTCAAGGTTACAACACTTTGCAACTACTATAAAAAAACATACCAATTATTGATTTTCTATTAAATACACTTTTAGTTAAATTAATTAATTAATATAACCACATTATATCAAGTATATAATAGAAAGAAAATATCTTTATTTCAAACAATATTGGTCAATGAGTTAAACATACGTAATAAATTATATAATTGCCCCCGGGGAATACCTCTAACTCTATCAATCTCCCACTTGCACTTGGGGTCAATTATGGATTCTTATTCCAACTTCTCCAATCGGTTTTCTCAAAATCAATTGGGTCAGTCCCTTTGTGAATGGGTATGCTATTATGTTTCAAATATCTACTCTGTCAGTCAACTCTCTTCGATGGTGATAAACAATTTAACATATGGAATAATTTGGAGCATGTCTCTCGACTTCTAGTGAGCTCTAAGTTCTATTATGAACTACATCATTACATTGTTTCATATAACAATGTTATGAGATTCTCAACATTTGGAATCGGCTCAGTTACAAATTTGTGCACTTATTTTTTTTATATACATTGCTTTTATTGTGGCATAATTCAAGACGATGTACTTAGCCTTTTTCATTGAATCAACCACGGTCTTTCATTTGGAACATTTCCAACTAAAAGGTTCTTAACTTGAATTTATTATTGACATATTATACTAAATATCACTTATGAAGTTTGAGTCTGAACACTCCTTCATAAGGAGTTTTTGTTTCTGCAAACAATTATCTAGTATTTCATAAATACATGAGAACACTTCAAACAATCATTAGTGATATCAATTTGGATTTGATATTTACTTCATGTAATTAAATACATAACCAAATCATGATATCGTAGACAACATAACATGTATGATAATTCCTATTGCCAATACATAAGGAACTCATCTCACATGTTCCGTATTAAACAATTTAATAATGTGTCTTTGCATATCGATTTGGGACATTCCCAATATCTTTTATACTCACTATAAAAGACATCATTTACGATCCAAAGTCGAGTATTAAAACAACTAAGGTTGATTTTAATACAAGTACATCATTAAAATCAACAACGTGTTGTTTACTTATAGTTTAGAAATATTAATGTACATTTTAATGTTCTTTCTTATGAACACACGCTTCCTCTATATTTTGATTGATAATCAAATTATTTGATATTTCTATCAAAATATTTTTTCAATTTTGATGCTTATAAAATGATATTTTTCTATCATTTCTTGGATCATATCCAAAGACTCACAAACTCAATATCGCTCCCACCGACTTCGAGACATTTTTGGTTATTATGTGCAAACAGTTTACTCTAAATCATTATTTAGAATTTTCTGTTTCAATACATACATACCAAACATAAAGTCATACTAAGTGGTAATTTTGTGAGTAAAACCGAATTAACTTGAGCACGTTGAATGCTAAATCTATTACGCTATTTCAACAATTGAAATTTGCGATGTTATTCTTATCAACATTGCTCATTTAATTCCAACTGCATTAGTCTTGCTTGTAAAGACACAATTAATTGCAGCTGATAGATCACATCCCTTCGGTTATGATTACCAAAATCATATTTTGATAGCATACTTGGAATTCTTTCGAATTTGCATATCATATCATATCATAGAGTCAACACTCTTAATGGTTTAATTAAACAACCGAGGATTATATATTTTCGACTTTGATAAGAAACCCATAGTTTCTCTTCAATATGTGAGAATATTTATTAGACACTCTAATGCAATGTTTTCGTTTAGGTTAGTTAATTTCATATCATCTAATCAGTTCTATCTATGGATAGATCATATTCAATTTCATTTAACTACCAATAATTCCTCAATGAAATTCCTTCACAATCATGTTAGTATATCTTGAAACAATAATTGTTTCTCAGTGCAATAGAATAGGTATTCATAAACGCTTTATGAATTTATTTATTTATAAAACTGGTTTGTTTTTAGTTTACCAAACTTGTGTTCAAAACATAAGTACATCATCCAATGACAATCTTTTCCAAAATCCTACTGGGGAGATTCATACAAGATCTCTCATGAACAATTATTACGTGCAATCTTTCAACTTGCACAACCTGCCAACTTGTTGGCCTAGGATATGTTGGAGTTTCTTATAAACCCTTATCTTATATAATTTTGTAAACTGTTATTTAGATGAAATAATATTAACCTTGTGTACTACTCTTAAGTACATGACCTTATAGAAAGAAACTAACATAACTTTACTTACAATTAATCGTATATTGTCCAACAAAATTTGATTATTCCTTATCAATGCATCATTATGTATCATATGGAGGAGTGAATTTTGAAATTGAATCTTTATTCATTTTTAGGTACGTTCGGAACCTTTTCCAATATAATCACTTATTCGATCAAATCGAATTATTTCTATTGCATATTATTTATTTACTTCCGTTTTATATTCTATGAGTTTACCATAGACATACTATATGTGTATCAAATACACATGTCCATTTTGGTGATATCTCATCGATGAATATGATGAAGTATGTGGAACCATTTTGGTATTAATAGACTTATGATTTCATACATCTATATGCATCAATCCGAAGAGTTCAACAACTCTTATGATGCTCCCACTGAATGAGTGCATAGCCCTTAATTGTTTAAGATATAATTAACCGGTATTATATGATTTATAATCATATAATAAAATTATTTCTCAAAACTACAGCTTAGTCTATAATTCCCAAATAACTGTAAATAATATAGATACTTCTGTATTTTCCATTACATCACTTTTGTTATGAAAACAAATACCACATTATAGTTTTATTTCATAATGAATATTCATGATATTCATATTAAAATATAGCTATGTCTATTTCTCAATCGATACCAAAAAATAGTCATTATTTCATAAATAATGTTCAGTATGTTTTACGAAAACAATTTTCATAATATGATGCAATCAATAAGTGATATATGGCATTCTCCTACTATTTCCACCGGTACTATAATAACGTACGAAATTCGGAAGTCCATTATTCACTCAACATAGATTTATTTCACATATTGCAACTACTTTACCGTGGAGAGTTCTTCGATCAATATCCTGAACTCAAGAGAATTAAATATCATAGAAAACAATTTTTTTATGAAAATACATTTCAGAATAGAAATCATATTTCTTATTCTAATTTTAAGTATCAACCACTACTATTACAATTCTTGATTTCATTGTTTCTTTATGAAGCAGAAATCACTATTCACTATCTTCATTCCAACTGTACTTTAAGTCACATCTACTCTTGTACATTCGTTATTCTTTCTAAATGGTCAAACCATTCAAAAGAAAACCCTTACTATAATACCATAAAGAACTCTTTACAAAAGCGCACTCAGTCATCCTTAACATTTAAGGACATCAAATATGTTGCCCTTTGCGTAAACTAATCAAACCGAAATTTTAGCAATCGAGCTCATAGATCTATCTCATAGTTTTGGTCTAGTGTTACAGTTAACATAATACGATCCTTTTGTAATTAATCAAATCAAATACTTGATCTAGCACTAAGGTTTATTTAGTTTTTCGGATGAACTAATCTCGTCGAAATATTGTACATTACAAACTTTAAGCGTTCATTATATAACATTTATTTGTGATTTATATGGATCAAATATCCATAGTCTTATATTGCTTTTAGAGTTCGAAATTCATGTAATGCAATATATGGTCTCGACAAAATAAATGCACTATTGACCAAAATATGAATGTATTTGTTAGAACCTTTAGTTTATGTTTCAATGACAACAACTATACAATTATACACACACACATTTTAAGATTACAGGTATAAACTACAAGAAGACATCATGCTTGAAGACATTAAGACTCGAAGACAAATGATGATCTATCGACCATATTATAGTTAATAAGGGTATTCTACTGTAAAAGAGTCTTAGATAAAATATTGTTAAGATCTTCTTGAGTATATATGCATACACGATCACACACGATTTATATACACTAAAATTAATTTGAAAAACTATTTTTACTACTCACAAACGTCTGAGGTAAAACCACATACGTCTTAAGAAATACTCGGGAAAATAAAATTCTAAAGCCACAGAAGTCTGAGGTAAAACCGCAGAGGTCTATGACAATCCTTGGGTAATTATTTTCTGAAGTCACAGATGCTAAGGATTATCATAGACGTCTGTCTTTTGAAAAACTGCACATTTTTGGAAAGACACTTCTGTTGAACAAAAAGAAATTACCCTTCATCGAAAGGTTGCGGCCATTAAAATGAATAAAACTTGTCTAATAGTAATAACTCTTCATCTGCATCCTTTTGAATCTATAATACTACCATGATTGAGATATAGAGATTAAATGAATTGAATTAATTAAGACTATTCTCTTTTGATTTCCAATCACTCTCTTGTGCATACATTGCTTGCATACTCTCAATCTATTATAACCAAAATATAATTTTGGTTAAACCACTTCCTACAACTCAAAGCATCCACATTCACATACTCAAAGGAGATCATAGGAAGATTTGTACTATCAGTCAGAAACCGTGTTATTTGGAACACAAGATTGTCAAAGATATACTTTTGTATTAGCCTATTCTTCCGGACGAAGCGAGAGTTAGTTGGTTAAAGGAAATACCGAAGGGGAGCTTCGGGACTGGACGTAGGACGGGAGGTCTGAACCAGTATAAAATATATGGTGTGATCATTTTTATTATTTATCTTATATTCAGTTATTGTTCTCTACTTAACAAAGTTAGTAATATACACTCACACACGTATATGTATAAGTTGCATTATTTATAAAGATCCTATAGACTTTCAATTTGTATCAGAGCAAGGTCATTTCTATCTACAGTAACACGTAGTTGAAAAATCATTAATATGGCAAGCACATTTCAAGAAGTTCAATCAATTGCTCGTCCTCCACTATTTACTGGTTCTAATTATGCTTATTGGTGAACCCGTATGAGAATATTTATGGAAGCAAATGGCTTAGAAATATGTCTAGCAACTCAAAACAAATATGAACCACCTGACACCAATATTAGCACATGGACTGATGCACAAAAATCAGAGCCATCTAACAATGCCAAAGCTATGAATGTTTTTGTTTTGCTCACTTGACAAAAATGAGTTTTCACGTGTTATGCTTTGCAAGACTACATATGATATATGGTGCACTTTACAAGTCACACATGAAGGTACGAATAAAGTCAAGCAAACTAAAATTTCGATTTTACAAAAATAAATTCTCATCTTTCAAAATGAGACCAGGTGAATCAATTATTGATATGTATGCAGGATTTCAAACAATTTAATACGATCTAATGGCACTTGGAATCAAATTCACAGATTTTAATTTAGCCACACGAATTTTGATCTCTTTGACAAATGAATGGGAAAGAAAAGTTTTAGCCATCGAAGAAGCTAATGATCTTTCTCGACTTAAAGTCGAAGAGCTAATAGGAAATTTGGGGCCATAAAGGATCAAAATCATGAAAAGAAAAACATAGCATTCCTGTGATAACTTGGATTTTTAGATATCTGTTAATTGGAAATTAACAGGATTTAATCTATTAATACACTGATTTATTTTTTTGAATGTGATAATCTCTTTAAAATATATATATATATATATTTATAGAGAGATTATCACATTCAAAAAAATAAATCAGTGTATTAATAGATTAAATCCTGTTAATTTCCAATTAACTGATATCTAAAAATCCAAGTTATCACATTCCTCCCCCCTTTCAACCTTTTCATCCTCGAAAATGAACGAAGCCAGAATTTATTAAAATACTTAATATTAGATAAATATTCTTTAATCATCTTTAAAACACTTTTTAATATCTATATAATATTATCCCACAGTAGTTTTTATAAAAATACCTTTATAACTCGATGTTTCAACATGTCCATCTTCGTTCTCATAGAGATTCGGTCATACGTTGATCAGGCGTAGGACTGAAAATCTATAAGTACTTGGTAAACTCGTTTTCAACACCCAGTGAAAATACTATAGAAAATAATTTTATTGGAGATATAGAAAACAGTTTCGAAAATAGAGGAAATATCTTTGGTAAAAATGCTCTGGAAATCATCACCCCCATCCATGGTCGCAGTTAACCCGATGGTTACGTTGCCGTCCTGGCAAAATCCACAGATAACTGTAGGTCTCCGCGCTCCTCGATTACGCCATGGAACCCGCTACAGATCGCAGTTATACCCGGGCCTTACGTTGCTATCACAACACAAACCCATATAACTGTAGGCATCAACGCCACCGAATTTCGCTGCCAAAAGAATGAAACTCCTCCACTTGACCATAGACCGCAGTCTACCGATGTTGCGCTGCCATCCCGGCAAAATCAAGTGTAGACTGTTGGCACTCATCCTCCACACGATTTTCGCTATGGTTCACACAGTAGATCGCAGCGACATCGAATTACACCGTCGTCACAGCATAACCCAAATGCCCTTGTAGGCAACATCGCCATCGACTTTCGCTACCAAATAATCCTCAGGAACTAGTTTGTTCGGACTCCTCACAGGATCAACTTTAGAACCTTCCCTTTAGAGGCTCAAGGCAGTACCACTCAGTGGCACTCCTGAGAAGTTCATTCAAGGGAGCGCCTTTTTCCCCAGAGCCACTTTCAAAACACTTTATACTATACACATATAGTATTTTCCAAATCATACACCAATTATGAATCTCATATAAAGCTCCTTTCTCAAAATCGATTCCCAAAATCGATGATTCTCAAATTAGACTTTTCCAAATTCCAAATTTGATTTTCCTCAAAAATCAAAAGCCTTTTCAGAAATCCATAGGTTCTCAAAACCTTTCCTCAAAATCATTTTCACAAATCCTTTTTATATATACATATATATAATATTCTTGGAAAATCTTTGGTTCAATTTATACTTGTATAAATTCATTTTTATACTTCAAATACTTTCAAAAATTATTTTCTCCTGGCAATAGATTCAATTTGGGGAGTTTTCCATATATAACAATGATATATAACTTTGTTTAGTCCAAATCAATATTCAAATTAGATTACTTATAAAGTCATTCACCATATTGCTTACTTTCATAAAATAAATTTTAATCATAGAAATGTTCAATTCCCACTTTACTTCATCATATATTTCATAAAATATACTTTTCATTACAAAGACTATTTTACAATTTTTATCCATAAATTTTCTTTGATCATTTTTAAACTACTTTAAAAATCTATAAACAGATGATACATTATTGAATGTGATAATCTCTCTGTAAATATATATATATATATATTTTAAACTTGAGTTTTCAATAAGTTTTAAATTAAAAAGTTCATTTGTTTTAAATACTCTTTCATTTTAAGATTCTAACATAAGATAAAGTTAGTTTGGGAATTGTGTATATAGAGTTAAAATATGTTTCTCGAGTTTATAAACAGATGATACATTTAATTGGATCAAAACATAAGTTATTTATAAATAAATATTTATTTGAATTCACATATGTATATTTATATAAATCTAAAAGCTTTAGTTATAAAAAGGTAAATACATTTTATATACATGTAGATATTACATAATTATATATACATAGCTTAAATAAATTTAATAAAAGACATAAATGACACTAGTAAGCACCTACGTCATAAAGCAAAACCAGATAAGTAATGTATGTGTATGAATTTAGATATGCCAAGCTAAAAGGAGGGGTAAGTATGAAACAAGTAAAGTAATAAAACAAAGCAAAATGAAGAAACATAAAGGACATAGGCATTTAATACAACAAACCAAAGTCAATTCGAAAATGACTTCAGCCTCCAACTTGAGATAAAAATCTCTGGCCAAGGTATAAACAAAGGATTTCCAGTACATAACACATAATAACACCATGTAACTCATTTTTCTTATATATCAAGCTTCCCATTACATTTCGTTCATCAAAATCTATGAAAGTCTAAAGCAAATACTATTTCCAAACTTAAACAAAACTACAATTAAAAACAACAATACAATTCAGATCAACAACAACAAATCAAAGCAGTTATCATCAAATTCAAAGTCTGGAACAAGCAAACATCAAAATTGTTTTCTTCTCAAAAACCAAAAGCTCTTCTCTGTTTGAAATTGTTTCCAGGTGAGTAAACTTAAACTAAAAACAGTTTAATTTTGATGAAGGTGGAAATGTTTGCAGTAATTTGTGATGCATGTTAAAATATATGTATGCATGTTTATGAACCTGAATATATGTATATATGAATGAATATATGGGTGTGTAGGGATGTGATCATCTCTGTTAAATTCCATAGTTAAAGTTTAGGTAAAAGAATTTAGTTCTCCATATCCAATCCCCGATAGGTTTAGGGATTCAAATAAATTATGTTTGTTTAAACATAAGCCAAAGTTTAAAATTTATTTTAAGTTAAATAAATTTGTATATTTCTGGAATTTGAAATTTTACAGTAAAAACTCAGGATTTATCAAAAATTTGTTTTCAACAGTTTAATGATTTGTAGATATAATCTGATTCATCATCAAAAACTAGGATTTTTAGAAAAGGAATCACGATTTTAAGTTTATAAATCGAGAGGAAATGTAGCTTGATCAGAAATTGGGTTTTTAGCATTTGTAGGCGATCGAAGTGATGAGGGTGGTCGGGGTTCATGTCGGAGGTGGTTAATGGGTCTGTGATGATGGGAAAAATAGTGAATGATTTTTTTTATGGCCGTGGTGGGCACGGTGGAGCTAATTAGGGTTTTCGCCTGTTTTGGGTGGGTCGTTTTAATCGAGGCATCTCATGGTCAGGGGAGGTTGGTAGTCGATCGCGAATCGTCCTGGAGATGCTGGGAGACGTGGCAAAGCTTTGGAGAAGGTAGTGTGGCGTCTCAGGTTCGGGATCATCGGTGGCGATCGATTTGCCGATGGCGTTGGTTCAGATCGTGTGGGATTGTGAGCTCGATTTTGATTCTCGTTTGAATCGAGTATAATGAGGATCGAGATAGTTTTCGTGGATCGCCGGTGAGATGTCGAGGCCATCGACGGTGGACGAAGTGTCGTAGTTCGTCGTCGTACGTGCACGTGCACGTTTCTGTGCACCTGTGAAGTGTTTTGGGAAGATGTTCGTGTGCTCGAAGTTTTGTTTGGGAATTATCGAGTTTTACTCGAAGCAGGGAGAGGTTTGGAAAACATGGGGTTTCCCTCGAGAAATTGAATGATTTGCTCGAGTGTGCTGTGATGTGTAGGGTTATGTGAGACAGGTTTTAATTTTACAGGAAGATAAAGTTTAGAAACAATGAAGGTTGATTCTTTTGAAATGTCCTAAGTTTTAAAAACAAAGGTAAAGGTTAATTAATTGATTTTAAAAGTAATTAAGTATTGATTACTTTGTATTGAAGGAGATAAATTAATAATTAAGGTTTATTAATTTAAAATTAAAGAGTAATTAATTTATAATTAAAGGTTAATTAATGGGTTTATAGGGTAATTAAGGGATGAATTACCCAGCTGTAATTAATGAGATAAATGTGATTAATTAATTTGTATCATTAATTAAAGATAGTCACTTGGTAATTGATTAAGTAAAATCACTTAATGAGATTGATAAGTGTAATTACTTAGTGAAGTAGTTGATGGATAAAATTTTCGGATGTAATTAATATAAAGGAAATTACTTAATGGTAAATAATTAAAGGTTAATTAATTAATCAAGAATAATTAACAAATGGGCTAATTACTTGATGAAGGAATAAAAAGGGGTATTACTTAATGGGATTAATTAAAGATTTATTAAATTAAGGGTTAGTCAATTAATGAGTATGATTAATTAAAGAATAATTAACTAATGTTAGTGATTAAAAGATAATTAATTAGAGTAATTAATTAGGGATCAATGTAATTAATGTGTTTGGATTAAGGATAATTAATTTGTTAAATTAATCAAAGGTTAATTACATAATGTAATTAAAGAATAATAAATCAAGATGAATAATTAATGGATGATAAATTAATTGAATCCAATTAATTAATGTTAAATAAGCAAGATTTGTAAAGTAATTTATTTAATTCATTGGTAGGAATGGTATGATTAACTTATCTTGCTTATGGATGACTGCATGATATTTGAATACCTTGGGATTTTGTTATCCCTAGTGTGTGATTATGATGCTATATGTTATGAAATGTTTTGTGATATGTTTGGGTTGAAAAGTGATAAATGTGGTCATCTATTGAGATGCATTACTATGTAAAGAGACATCTGGTATTTAAAGTTTGAATTATATTTCTTTGAATAAGTTTGGGTTATGATGACATTGGATTTGATAAGACCGGGGTCGGGTATTAGCAAATGCCCGCAACCACTTCGATTCTTTATAGATTGATATGTGAAATCAATAAGCTGGAATGGCATGATTTAAGTAAATTGGACCATTTAATCTAAGTTTTGGTACCTAGAAATTGATGTGTCAAAAAAAAGTGATGTCTATAACAATTTGTGAAGTTGTAAATTGATGAGTTACCCGGGTTCATATAAGTTGTATGCTTTTGTATTCCATGTTAGTTGGGTTTACTCACGCTGGTTTCCAGCCTGACCCAGGTGTTACTTTGATGTAATGCTCGGGTCAGACCGAGTATTACAGATTTCCAGGTAAGGACGTTCTGGAGCTCAGGAGGCGAGCTGGATGGCATGAACGTATGGAGTGTATTCCGTTGTGATATATGGTAGTTTGTCTGGGACATGTTGATTGTATCTGTCCAGTGTTTGTGTATATGTTGTAACTCTGATGTATTAAAGTGTAATTTGACAAATACATATTTCATTTGTATAACTGTTATTATTTGATATTATATCTTAATCCACTGCGAATGTGAGATTCTGTGTTTTATTTTCTGTTTCTTCTTCTATCTCTTTCTTATTTCCCTAACTATCTGGAATTTTCGGGATCGAAAATTCCGGGTCGTTACAATTCCTAGAAAGTAACAAAGATTCAGACTTAGATGAAGAGAAGATTGTCTTTATTGCCAAGAACTACAATAAATTCAAAAAGTTCAAGAAGATGACCAAATTTCAAAATGGCAGCAAACCAAATTCCTTAAATCAAATATCAATTAAATGCTATGAATGTGAAAGATTTGGCCACATGAAGAAGGACTGTCCATAGCTCAATAATGATAAAAAGAAAATTCGAGAAATTCAAGAAAAAGAAAAGAGCTTTTCAAGTAACATGGGATGATTCAGATTCATCCTCTTCTTCAGACAGTGATAGTGAAAGCGACTTGGAACAAGCAAATGTGCGTTTTATGGCTAACACTGATGAGGTACGTCCTGAACATACTTATGATGAATTAATGGAAATAAGTATTGAATTAGATGATAAATATAGAGAAAAAAAAGGAATATGTAGGAAAGTTAACTAGATCATTATTAGAAATCAGATTATTAAATGATGAAAAAATTATCTTAGAAGAAGAATTAGAAATTGTCCAGAAGAAGTATGCAACACTATTAGCTCAAAATGACAAATTATTAAATGGTTTAGAAAATTATAAGTTAAAAAAAGTTAATTTGGAAAAAGAAAAACTAGAATTACAAGCAAATTTAGATTCTAGAAACATTGAAATTTGTGATCTTAAAAGTAAATTAGAAAAAATAACAAATAATGCGACAAAACTCAACAAAGGATAACATAATTTAGAAAATTTGATTATGATATCTAAACCATCTGGAAATCGAAATGGATTAGGTTTTAAAAACAAACAAAGGGCAAAGCAATATAGCACATTATACACAAAATTCAAAAACTTAAAATTAAAAACTAAGTTTAAGAATTCATATACTAATATGGTCAAAATATGAATTCCAAAAACAAATAATAAACTAATTAGACAAAAATATATTGATGAATATTTACAAAAAGTTGTATATAATAAAAATTACATTTCTAAGGGAACCAAATCCTCATGGATATGGCTACCTGCATCCATTAACACATACGATCCTAAGCAAAGAAGGTGGGTACCAATTAAACTTTTCTTATTTTGCAGGTATCCAAAATAAAAATAAAAATAAAGAGAAATGGATACTCGATAGCGGTTGTTCTGAGCAATTGACTGGAAATGCTAATATGTTATTAAATATAACCTATATTGATGATGACACCGTAACATTCAGAGATAACTCAAAAGGATTTATTATCGGCATTGGAGAAGTCATCAAAATTGGTATTTCTAATTCTCCTATAATTATTACTGTTTTATTGGTAGTAAATTTAAAACATAACTTATTAAGTATAAGTCAATTATGTGATAAAGGGTTTAAAATTGATTTCGTGAAAAGAAAATGCAATATTTTTGATCAAAACAAAAATTTAATTCTTGAAGGATTTATAAATTGAAACATATATGTCTTAAACATGAGTATAGAAAACAATACAATTTATTCTTAGCCGTGAATCATGATGATCTTTGGTTATGGCATAAACGTTTTTGTCATATAAATTTTAAGAATATCAACAAATTAGCTAAAAATGAATTAGTTAGAGGATTACCTAAAATCAACTACAATGTTAAAAACCTATGTGACACTTGTCAATTTGGTAAATTAAAGAAACGCTCCTTTAAATCTAAAAAGGAAATTTCCATAAAACAACCTCTCGAATTACACCATCTAGATTTATTCGGACTAACTTAAGTGCGTTCAATAAATCATAATAAATATGTTTATGTAATTATTGATGATTTTTCAAGATATACTTGGACATTATTTTTAAAACATAAAGTGACACTTTTGAAATGTTCAAAATTTATGCTAAACGGATAAAAAAATTAATGAATTTAAAAATTAAAAATATACGAAGTGATCACGGAGGTAAATTTAAAAATGAACTATTTACCAACTTTTGTAACAAAAAGGGAATTAGTCATAATTTTTTGTTTCCTCAAACACCACAACAAAACAGTGTTGTAGAAAGGAAAATTTGAACTTTACAAGAATGTGCACGAACTCTACTAAAAAGTAGTAACTTACTAAAGAATTTTTGGGCCAAAGTCGTTGCTACTGCTTGTTATGTATTAAATCGTGCAACACTTAGACCAATGACTAAAAACACATGCTACAAAATATATTTTAATAAGAAACCAAAAGTATCATATTTTCATGTATTTAGGTCAATATGCTTCATATTAAACACTAAAGATAATCTAGAAAATTTTGATTCTAAAGCTGATGAAGGAATTTTTTTTGACTATTCGGATCGAAGCAAAGCATATAGAATTTTTAATAAACGAACAAATATTATAGAAGAAAGTCTTCATGTCTCATTTGATGAAAATTTTAACTAAAATAAAATTGACGATGATGAAGAATCAATAAATAAAACTAATATACCTATACATGAAAATAATAATAATAAAAATGTCAATGACAATAATGTTAATGTGATAACATCATCACCTGGAATATTAAGAGACCATCCTATTAATAATATTATTGGAGACTTAAATACAAGAGTATCAACCAGAAAATAATTAAATTAAACGAGTCACGTTGCATTTATACCAAATTTTGAACCAAAAAATTATAAAGAGGCATAAGAAGATGATGTTTGGATTATTGTAGTGCAAGAAGAACTTAATCAATTTGAAAGAAATGATGTTTAAGAACTTGTACCAAGACTAGACAATCAATCTGTAATTGGAATGAAATGGATTTTTAAAAATAAAGCAGATGTTGTACGAAATAAAGCAAGATTAGTAACTCAAGGATATAATCAAGAAGAAGAAGTTGATTATGATGAAACATTTGCTCCTGTAGCACGTCTCGAAGCAATTCAAATATTACTGGCTTTTGCATGTCATCATAATTTTAAACTTTTTCAAATGGACGTAAATAGTGCATTTTTAAACGGATTTATAAAAGAAAAAGCGTAGGTTGAACAACCTCCTTTATTTGTTCAAGAGAAATATCTTGATCATGTATTTAAACTTAAAAAGGCCTTATATGGATTAAAATAAGCACCTCGTTCTTGGTATGAAAGATTAAAAATTCATTTACAAAGATTCGGTTTTCAAATTGGTAAAATTGATTCCACTTTATTCATAAAACAAGCAAATAATAATATTTTAGTCGTACAAATATATGTTGACAGCTTATATTTGGATCCAGTGACGAAAAATTATGCATTGAATTTTCTAAATAATGAAAGATGAATTTGAAATGTCACATATGGGAGAATTAAACTATTTCTTAAGATTACAAATAAGACAATTAGAAAATGGAATTTTTTAAATCAAGAAAAATACTGTCAAGATTTATTAAAAAAGTTTTGGAATGGAAAATATATTAAGTAAACCAACCCTAATGAGTAATACTCTACATTTTGATAAAGATGAAAATGGAAAAGATTTTGACCAAATATTATATCGAAGTATGATAGGATCTCTGTTATACTTAATAGCTAATAGACCATATATTATGATGAGTGTATGTTTATGTGCTCGGTTTCAAGCATAGCCAAAAATCACATCATCGAGCGGTAAAACGAATATTAAGATATTTAATAAACACTAGAAATTACGTACTTTTTTTACCCAAAAGGAATTCGAACTCGTGTCATATAGCAATGCTGATTTCGGCGTTGTAAAACAGATAGAAAAAGCACAAGCGGGACATGTCATTTTATTGGTCAGTCTTTAGTTTCATGGTTTAGTAAAAAGCAAAACTGTGTTTCGCTCTCGACATGTGAAGCCGAATACATTTCAGCGGCTTTAGCATGTGCTCAAGTAATCTATATGCAACAAACTCTTCTAGATTTCGGTAAAATCATAACAAAATCTCCTATATATTATGATAATACTAGTGCCATAAATTTATCAAAAAATCCTATTAACCATTCTTGAACAAAACATATTGATATTCATCACCATTTTCTACGAGATAATATGGAAAAAGGAATTATATCACTAGAATTTGTGAACATCGAGAATCAAATGGCTAATATTTTTACTAAACCATTAAGTGAACTAACTTTTATTAAATTGAGACGAGATCTAGGAATATGTTCTTACAATGAATTAATTAACTAAACCTATAGGATTAGTCTTGTACACTTAAACTACACGACATAAAGTTTATAAATTTAAACCAATACTAACCATATAAAACCTAACCACTCTCTATTAAAAGTTATATGGTTGAACTTCTTTTCCTCAACCAATTCTATAAGTATAGTTAAAACTTCATCTTATAAATCAGGCTTATTTTCTTCCTAAAAACAAATAGTTTATTAAGACAAATATTACTCAAAAAATGTCTTCCAATCACGACTACTGTAACGACCCGTATTTTTACGGATCAAAACATTCTAAAATGATTGACCTTTGGTTGTATTGTTGTTAAGTCATTTCAGGTTTTAGCAGAATTTTCTTAAGTCTTAAGTCGTAGCCGACTTAGGAAGTTTGGACGAGTTAAGAAATAGGTCTGGACGGGTTAATGACTAAGTGGTAGGTCGGCGACGACCTAAGGAAGATAGGGAAGTGGTTTAAGTCGGTTGATAGTTTAGGACGACCTAAGGGATTAACCGGGTTAAGGAAGTTAACTCATAGGGTGGCTTAGGTCGAGTGACCGACTTAAGGGAGTAGCCTATCTAAGAAGTTGACCGACTTATAGTATTAACCGACTTAAGGATAGTGGTGAGTTAAGTGTTAAGTCGGCTGACGAGTTAAGATAGTGGTCGACTTAAGACCTGGACGACTTAGTAGTTAGCATGTCTGACAAGTCATTTGTTAAGTCGTTGCCGAGTTAAGGAAGTGGGGTTGACCGACTTAAGAGGTTAGGGCGACCTAAGGAAGAATAGTAGGCAGCCTAAGTATTCTGGAGTAGAGTTAGGTCGGCAACGACCTAAGGACATGTTGTGAGCGACCTAAGTGTTTGGGTGTTAAGTGTTAGGTCGGCAGTGTGTGTTGAGTCATGAGTCGGCAGGTCGTCTCCTGTGTTAAGTTATTGAGTCGTCAACCGACTTAGGACTTGGGTTTTGCGGCAGTATGATGAGTCTGCTTCGTTGGGTCGGTCATATGGTTAAGTCGTAGGTCGGCGAGGCAGTTAAGTCGTTAGGTCGTATAGGCTGGTTAACTCGGCATAGCAGTAAGTCGTAAGTCGTCTAACTAGTTAAGGCGCGTGCGCATTAAGTCGTAGACAAGGGTTTGTATATGCGCATGTGTTGAGTCGGAGGTTGCTAGGTCGGCAGAAGCTTAAGTGTTAAGTCGGCACCGACTTAAGAAGATAGCCGAGTTACGACTTAAGGGCAGTTTTCAGCTATAAATAGGAGGGGTTGTTCTCACTTTTTGGGATCCGGATTTTGAAGCGACGAAGTGCTGCCATTTTGAGAGCTCGACTTCTACACTTCTTCACTTCTTTTCTCCACTCTAATCTAGTGCCTCCATCCATCCAAATCAAAGATCAAGATTGAAGATTCAAGAGCTTAGATTGAAGATCTTCATCTTTTCAAGAGAGATTTCTTCGTTTGAAGTGAGATCTTGTCGGATCTAGCTTAGCTCTTCGCTGTCCAGATCTGAAGTTGATATCTTTTGGATTGTTTAGGTGATTTGGTGAGTGGTGATTATCTCTCACACGGATCCAAAGGAGTATATCGGATTGTTGGCTCGATTTGGTGTTAAAATAGAGATTTCCATGCATTTTCTTCATCCTATGTGTAGATCCATATAGATCCATTGTTTATGATGATGTTACATCCATTTTATCATATGTTAACCTATGCAAGTTCATTCATCAAGTTTGTAGAGATATAATCCATGTTTTCATGCTTATTGGACTTTCAACTCTTTAATTACGAAAATGCCATTATTGTTATAATTGTCTACTTAGATCATTTTTGAATGCTTGATTGCTTGGATTGATGTTTGATTTGATTGATTGTTATGAACTAGATGATTGATGATTAGATTTAGATCGAAGGTGATTCAAAAGCTAAGGGAAAGGCTCTTGAATTGGAAAAGCTGCTCGTGGCATATGTAGCGGGATGATGAAGCTCCTATGCATAGATTTGATGATGTGAAGTTGAGATGAAGCTTTGCGAGGATGTAATGAAGCGAGGCATCATATGATGAAGACTTGGTCTAATCCAGGCGGGATCATTCCAAGCATGTTGATAACTCGGTGATATGATTCGAGTTGAGGATAATGGATGCTCGAGAGGCGCTTGAGCTAGTATGGCAATAGTCGTCGAGGAGGATGACTAGGAGGTTGAGATCTCATCGTTGTTGAAGGTTCTAGCATGCTCTAAGCAAGAGTACATGGGGACGCCCAAAAGACTAAGTTGATGGTCAAGTACTCTGGGTAGATTCGATAATCCTAGGCACGGGTCACGATGACGTGCGGGAGTTATGTCTAGAACCGGGGTTACCATTAGCCCTTGACGGACGGCTGAAAGAATGTGCCGGTCATTCAATTAACGGTGATATCACAACAATGATAACAGTGATAGCCGAGTCATGGATGTTTGGTTGTATCGTCATTCGGTCTCAAGAGCGGTATTTCCTGGGTGCTTATCTGACCTTGGTTTTAGACCTTGGGATTTGTACTTGGAAAACATCGCTCTTGACTCGTGTGACAATTGCTTTACTTTAAATTGTATGCTCTGCTATGTTTGCTTCTGCTTAGTGTGTGTCCGGGGGCTATCACTGTAGAATGAGGTTGGAGTGGGAGGGTTGTATTCCTATTCCTTTCCCTTTATGCTCTTTTGGTATGTTGTTAGTTAATTTACTGCTCACTAAGACTGTTGTCTGACTCAAGGCTTTATGTTTTTTTAATTCTTATTGCCTTGGGCTGTTCGTCCATTTTGGGACGGGCAGACTAGGTAGCAGGTGACAGGTGCTGTTCTCTTCTCACGATGCTGATATCGAAGACGAGCTGGAGGATTGCATATTATCTTCTTATTATATGTACTGGATATTCCGCTGTTTTGTATTCTCTGAGAGATATGTAGTGAGGCTGGATGTATTGACTATGTGGATGCTTGTATTCAACTATTATGGAGTTTTATATGATGTCATTTTGTTATGTAAAGCTTCACTATACATATGTTCTATTGTATTTTGTCCATGCGTTGTGAGTAATACGATAGATTCTTTCATTTTAAATCTTACCTTGACAATCGTCCATGGTCGCCTGGCACACTTTACAGCGCACTTTCTCTAGATTCGGTGCAGGGGTCATGGGCGGTCGTCACATTTGGTATCAGAGCTTTGGTTAATCGATTTTACCCAACGCTCGTTGTCATAACTACGTAAGAGAGACGTAATTGTATTTTGATGGATGATTACTATATATAATATAGTAGCTTAGTAGAGTTGAGTCCTTTATGCAGTTGTTTCTCTCGGTATGTTGATCATTCCTTTTTGTAGATATTGAGAATGAGTCAAGGAGGGAGACCAGCTGCTAGGGAAGGCCGTGCTACTGAAGGGGCTGCTGATTATGTTACTTTGTTCGAAACCATGATGACTTCGATCAGGAGAAGGATGTCAGCCCCGGGGCCATCAGTAGATGTTGGAGATCAAGTACAGGCTCCAAGATTGATGGATCACTTGGACGATTCATTTAGGAAGCTTGTGGAGGAAGCTCTCAGACACGAGAATCTGTTTCCTAAGGAAGGATCTGTTGTTGCTGTGACCAGGGAAGAGTCTAAACCCCAGCAGGGTAGAAACAAGAAGAGGAAGCAGCAGCAGCAGAAGGGTAAGGATGGTCAGAAGAAGCCGAAAGGCGAAGTGACTTGCTACAACTGTCAGCAGAAAGGCCATCTCTCCAAGGATTGCAAGAATCCGAAGGCGCCGGCGAAGTGCCACAACTGTGACAAGCCAGGGCATTTCAGGAAGAATTGTCCAGAACCGAGTAGGGACAAGCAGATTGTGCAGGCCTATGCTTTGGGAGCTGTTCCGTCGTCTTCGAAAGCTCCTACCGCAGAAGAGAAGGGAAAGAGTGTGGTTGTTCAAGGTACTCTTTTCCTATGTGGTGTTCCAGTTAGAGTTCTGTTTGATACCGGAGCGTCGCATTCGTTTGTTTGTAGTGAACTAGTAGGCCGGTTAGATTTGAAGCCGGATATTGTTGATAGGCCATTGGTTGTGACTAATCCAGTTGGGGGTTCGTCTTGTTTGTGTATGTTATGCCGTGGTCTAGTTGTGTCGAGTCATGGTTGCTCTTTTATTTGTGATTGCTTTGTTCTGAACTTTGCGGGGTTCGGAATTATTTTGGGTATGGACTGGCTTAGGAAGTATGCGGCTAAGGTTGATTGTGAGAGGCTGGAGGTGACAGTCGAGAATGTGGAAGGGGGAAAGATTGTGATACGATGTAAGCATGAGGAAGGCGTCTTCATGAGCTTCATGTATTCGCTAGTTGTTCCACGGGATGGACTGTCTTTAGTGCCAATCGCAAATGGATTCGAGGATGTCTTTGATGAAGTCAAAGGGTTGCCACCGCATAGAGAGATCGAGTTTCGTATAGATCTAGTTGAAGGAGCCAGACCTGTTGTGATGCCTCTTAGGCGGATGGCGCCTAGGGAACAGCAGGAGTTGAGGGTGCAAGTTGATGATCTTTTGCAGAAAGGATTCATTCGGCGTAGTGTGTCCGAGTGGGGTGCACCAGTTGTGTTTGCAACCAAGGCAGATGGGTCGTTGAGATTGTGCATCGATTATCGTGAGCTGAATAAGGTGACTAAGAAGAACAAGTATCCATTGCCGAGAATAGATGACTTGTTTGATCAGCTTCACGAAGCTAAGGTGTTTTCTCAGATGGATTTGGCAACGGGATTTCACCAGTTGAGAGTGGCTAAGGATAGTGTGCCGAAGACTGCTTTTAGGACACCATCCGGTTTCTTTGAGTGGCTGGTAATGCCGTTTGGATTGACTAACGCGCCAGCATATTTTGTGGATCTTATGAATAGAGTGTTCAGAGATCAGTTGAACAAGTTCGTACTTGTGTTCGTGGATGATATTCTGATTTATTCCAGAACGGAAGAAGAGCACAAGACGCACTTGCGTATTGTTTTGGAGATCTTGCGAAAACATCAGCTGAAGGCTAAGTTTTCGAAGTGTCACTTCTGGAAGAGTGAAGTGAGGTTCTTAGGCCATGTGATTTCTGGAAATGGAATAGCGGTTGATCCCGCTAGGGTGGCAGCAATCCAGGATTGGGTTAGACCTAAGAATGCATCGGATGTGAGAAGTTTTCTTGGATTAGCAGGATATTATCGACGGTTTATCAAAGACTTCTCCAAGATAGCTGCACCGTTAACAGGATTGACGAAGAAGAACCAAGTGTTCAGTTGGAATGCTAAGTGTGAGCAAGCTTTCGGAATCCTGAAAGAGAGACTGACGAGTGCTCCTGTTTTGACTATTCCAAATGGGAATGATGAGATGGTGGGTTACACCGACGCATGTGGTACTGGACTTGGAGCAGTGCTGATGCAGAGGGATAAAGTTGTTGCGTATGCCAGTCGACAACTGAAGCCGCATGAAAGAAATTACCCAACGCATGATTTGGAGTTAGCGGCGATTGTATTTGCTCTGAAGATGTGGAGGCATTATCTGTTGGGAGTTCGATTCGAGTTGTTTACGGATCACAAGTCGTTGAAGTATCTTTTCTCCCAAAAGGATTTGAATCTTCGGCAGCAACGTTGGCTAGAGTTTTTGGCATCATATGATTTTGGTATAGCTTATACTCCGGGAAAAGGTAACGCAGTGGCAGATGCGTTAAGTCGAAGACATGCAGGATTGGGAGCCATGTTTTCAGAATGGAAGAGCCTCGAGTATTTAACTGGATTTGACTTCAGGCCTAGATGCGAATTGGAACCTGAGATGTTAGCAAACTTATCGATAAGACCCACTCTTGTGGAAAGGATTGGCGAGGGCCAAAAGCGAGATGATAAGATTGTCAAGATTATCCGTGAATTGGAATCTGGATTGGATCCAGAAAAGGATAAAGGATTCGAGGTCGATCGAGAGGGTTGGCTTCGGAAGCAAGGACGACTAGTTGTTCCCGATATAGATGAATTGAGGAGTGAAGTTCTGAAGGAAAGTCATCACTCGAAGTTGACAATTCATCCAGGTGGAAACAAGATGTATCGGGATATGAAGAGAACCTACTACTGGGAAGGCATGAAGAAGGATGTTGGAAATTTTATTTCCAAATGCATGAACTGCCAGTTGGTAAAGGCTGAACAGAAGAAGCCAAGCGGATTGCTTCAGCCATTAGAAGTTCCTACATGGAAGTGGGAACAAGTGTCGATGGATTTTATTGATGGATTGCCTAGGACCAGAACGGGAAATGAAGGGATTTGGGTCATTGTGGATCGTCTGACTAAGAGTGCACGATTCATTCCTGTTCGATCGACTAGGACTGCATTAAAGTTGGCGGAGTTGTATGTGAAGTGGATAGTTCGATTCCATGGTATTCCGAAGAGTATAGTGAGCGATCGAGATCCATTGTTCACTAGTGGATTTTGGAAGAGCTTCCAGGAAGTTTTGGGAACTGAGTTGTGTTTGAGTACAGCTTATCATCCCCAAACAGATGGTCAGACCGAGAGAGTCAACCGAGTTTTGGAAGATCTTCTTAGAGCTTGTGTTTTGGATTTCGGAGGATCATGGGAAGATCACCTTCATTTGGTGGAGTTTGCGTACAACAACAGTTACCAGTCAAGCATTGGTATGGCACCGTATGAGGCGTTGTATGGAAGACCGTGTAACTCTCCAACATGTTGGTTGGAAACTGGAGAAAAGCTGATGCTTGGGCCAGAAATGATTCGTCAGACTTCGGATTGCATAGAGATCATTCGGCAACGAATGAAGGCAGCCCAAGACCGTCAGAAGAGTTATGCTGATAAGCGTCGAAAGGATTTGGAATTCGACGTAGGAGATATGGTTTTTGTGAAGATTTCTCCACTAAAGAATGTTATTCGATTCGGGAAGAAAGGAAAATTGACTCCGAGATTTGTTGGACCATTCCCGATTATCGAGCGAATTGGAAAGCTCGCCTACAGATTGAAGTTACCTGAGAAGATGTCGGGTGTGCACAATGTTTTTCATGTATCATATCTACGGAAGTATGTGCACGATTCGAATACAGTGGTTTCTGCTGATAGCTGTGAAGATTTCGAAGTTGATCCAGTCGATAGAAGACCTCGTAAGCCGCTTCGTGTTGTTGAAACCGACACGAAACAGCTTAGGAGGAAGGTAGTTAAGTTGCTCAAGATACAATGGAGTGACGATGATAACGACTGTACGTGGGAGGTGGAAGAGAGGATGAAGGCAGCTCATCCTGAACTCTTCAAGGTATGGCCCTAAGGTGTCGTGTCATCTAACGAAATTGTAACTTGTTCTAAGTCTTAGAATTCTGTACGCTAAGCTAGAATTGGATGCATGGTCTATTGATTGTTATGGATGATAGGCGTACAGAATAGCTTTGATTGCCTTGTTTGTTTGGAATTTCGGGGGCGAAATTCCTAAGGGGGAGAGAATGTAACGACCCGTATTTTTACGGATCAAAACATTCTAAAATGATTGACCTTTGGTTGTATTGTTGTTAAGTCATTTCAGGTTTTAGCAGAATTTTCTTAAGTCTTAAGTCGTAGCCGACTTAGGAAGTTTGGACGAGTTAAGAAATAGGTCTGGACGGGTTAATGACTAAGTGGTAGGTCGGCGACGACCTAAGGAAGATAGGGAAGTGGTTTAAGTCGGTTGATAGTTTAGGACGACCTAAGGGATTAACCGGGTTAAGGAAGTTAAGTCATAGGGTGGCTTAGGTCGAGTGACCGACTTAAGGGAGTAGCCTATCTAAGAAGTTGACCGACTTATAGTATTAACCGACTTAAGGATAGTGGTGAGTTAAGTGTTAAGTCGGCTGACGAGTTAAGATAGTGGTCGACTTAAGACCTGGACGACTTAGTAGTTAGCATGTCTGACAAGTCATTTGTTAAGTCGTTGTCGAGTTAAGGAAGTGGGGTTGACCGACTTAAGAGGTTAGGGCGACCTAAGGAAGAATAGTAGGCAGCCTAAGTATTCTGGAGTAGAGTTAGGTCGGCAACGACCTAAGGACATGTTGTGAGCGACCTAAGTGTTTGGGTGTTAAGTGTTAGGTCGGCAGTGTGTGTTGAGTCATGAGTCGGCAGGTCGTCTCCTGTGTTAAGTTATTGAGTCGTCAACCGACTTAGGACTTGGGTTTTGCGGCAGTATGATGAGTCTGCTTCGTTGGGTCGGTCATATGGTTAAGTCGTAGGTCGGCGAGGCAGTTAAGTCGTTAGGTCGTATAGGCTGGTTAACTCGGCATAGCAGTAAGTCGTAAGTCGTCTAACTAGTTAAGGCGCGTGCGCATTAAGTCGTAGACAGGGGTTTGTATATGCGCATGTGTTGAGTCGGAGGTTGCTAGGTCGGCAGAAGCTTAAGTGTTAAGTCGGCACCGACTTAAGAAGATAGCCGAGTTACGACTTAAGGGCAGTTTTCAGCTATAAATAGGAGGGGTTGTTCTCACTTTTTGGGATCCGGATTTTGAAGCGACGAAGTGCTGCCATTTTGAGAGCTCGACTTCTACACTTCTTCACTTCTTTTCTCCACTCTAATCTAGTGCCTCCATCCATCCAAATCAAAGATCAAGATTGAAGATTCAAGAGCTTAGATTGAAGATCTTCATCTTTTCAAGAGAGATTTCTTCGTTTGAAGTGAGATCTTATCGGATCTAGCTTAGCTCTTCGCTGTCCAGATCTGAAGTTGATATCTTTTGGATTGTTTAGGTGATTTGGTGAGTGGTGATTATCTCTCACACGGATCCAAAGGAGTATATCGGATTGTTGGCTCGATTTGGTGTTAAAATAGAGATTTCCATGCATTTTCTTCATCCTATGTGTAGATCCATATAGATCCATTGTTTATGATGATGTTACATCCATTTTATCATATGTTAACCTATGCAAGTTCATTCATCAAGTTTGTAGAGATATAATCCATGTTTTCATGCTTATTGGACTTTCAACTCTTTAATTACGAAAATGCCATTATTGTTATAATTGTCTACTTAGATCATTTTTGAATGCTTGATTGCTTGGATTGATGTTTGATTTGATTGATTGTTATGAACTAGATGATTGATGATTAGATTTAGATCGAAGGTGATTCAAAAGCTAAGGGAAAGGCTCTTGAATTGGAAAAGCTGCTCGTGGCATATGTAGCGGGATGATGAAGCTCCTATGCATAGATTTGATGATGTGAAGTTGAGATGAAGCTTTGCGAGGATGTAATGAAGCGAGGCATCATATGATGAAGACTTGGTCTAATCCAGGCGGGATCATTCCAAGCATGTTGATAACTCGGTGATATGATTCGAGTTGAGGATAATGGATGCTCGAGAGGCGCTTGAGCTAGTATGGCAATAGTCGTCGAGGAGGATGACTAGGAGGTTGAGATCTCATCGTTGTTGAAGGTTCTAGCATGCTCTAAGCAAGAGTACATGGGGACGCCCAAAAGACTAAGTTGATGGTCAAGTACTCTGGGTAGATTCGATAATCCTAGGCACGGGTCACGATGACGTGCGGGAGTTATGTCTAGAACCGGGGTTACCATTAGCCCTTGACGGACGGCTGAAAGAATGTGCCGGTCATTCAATTAACGGTGATATCACAACAATGATAACAGTGATAGCCGAGTCATGGATGTTTGGTTGTATCGTCATTCGGTCTCAAGAGCGGTATTTCCTGGGTGCTTATCTGACCTTGGTTTTAGACCTTGGGATTTGTACTTGGAAAACATCGCTCTTGACTCGTGTGACAATTGCTTTACTTTAAATTGTATGCTCTGCTATGTTTGCTTCTGCTTAGTGTGTGTCCGGGGGCTATCACTGTAGAATGAGGTTGGAGTGGGAGGGTTGTATTCCTATTCCTTTCCCTTTATGCTCTTTTGGTATGTTGTTAGTTAATTTACTGCTCACTAAGACTGTTGTCTGACTCAAGGCTTTATGTTTTTTTAATTCTTATTGCCTTGGGCTGTTCGTCCATTTTGGGACGGGCAGACTAGGTAGCAGGTGACAGGTGTTGTTCTCTTCTCACGATGCTGATATCGAAGACGAGCTGGAGGATTGCATATTATCTTCTTATTATATGTACTGGATATTCCGCTGTTTTGTATTCTCTGAGAGATATGTAGTGAGGCTGGATGTATTGACTATGTGGATGCTTGTATTCAACTATTATGGAGTTTTATATGATGTCATTTTGTTCTGTAAAGCTTCACTATACATATGTTCTATTGTATTTTGTCCATGCGTTGTGAGTAATACGATAGATTCTTTCATTTTAAATCTTACCTTGACAATCGTCCATGGTCGCCTGGCACACTTTACAGCGCACTTTCTCTAGATTCGGTGCAGGGGTCATGGGCGGTCGTCACAACTACACATATTCAACTATCGACTATACATCACCCTCATCAGATAGCACTTACTTTCACCAACTAAATCCATACCTACATCTATTTGCTCAGTCTCTCTAAATATTGTTGCATCATCTACGTACCACACTGGCTTTTCCCCTAAAAAAAGAAAGCCAAACGGTCAATTGATCTGCAATCAACATCTCTCGCCGACAAAGTCGATGAAATATATCACTATCAACAAGAAATGATAGGTGTTCAACCTGAAATTTATTATGAACAACGATGTCAAGGATCTCATCTAAAATTTCTTGAAAAGTGTATTATAACAATTTGTGGTCATTCAGCAACAAAAAATTGCATACATCAAAAATCTCCTCGATTAGAACAAACTCCTATAAAAGCGTATAACATTACTTTGAGGAATCTATGCAAACCAGGATCATCAATGCAAGCTTGGATTGACACTTTAGCTCATCCGAGTTGGTCTCCACTAAAGCCATTAATTGACGACACAAAAGTTGAACCAAATTCATGGAATATACAACAAATTAAAAATTCTAAATTCTCAGAGAAAAACTAAACTTATGCTACGCATCGTGCAAAATAAGTTTATTTGTTAATTTTTGGTATTTATATTGTTTTATTATTTTGATATTTCATAAAAATTAATTGCTATTTAAATTCTATCTTTAATTTCAAAAAAATACATACCACCGACGTCTGTGAAAACACCACAGACGTCTGCCAAAAGTTACGGGAAAATAATTTCCTGTATCCTCAAACGTCTGTGGGAACTCACAAACGCCTGTCATTTCTCTCTCTTTATTTCTTCTGCAACCACAGAAGTCTATGGAAACATCATAGATGTTTGTCGTAACTTTCTGTTTAATTTTAACTGAAAGCACAGATGTCTATGCTCCACCCACACTCGCTGTTCCAAAATCCTATCTCCAACAACCATATATAAATTGGTTTTCCCCAATTTTACCTCCTACCGCAAATTTACCTCAAAAATCTAAAACCCTAGCCTCCATTCAATCTTTATTTGCTCACTAATGATTCCCAAACCAAAAACTCCATTTAAAAAACGAGCCTAGAAGGGTCAATCATCCTCTTCTCACAATCCCGTAGTTAATGATGCTCTTATTCAAGAATGGCTTCGCAATAGCACTGCCAACAAGCAATTCGATGAGCTAAAACAAAATAAGCTTCATTCGAGACCATTCTATAAATTATGAAAGTTTGGGGAATGTAGCATTCAAGAACTTATCGTCGCCTTCGAATGTTGGGATTTAATCAATTTCGACGAAACCGAGGTACAAATCGACCAATTAGCTATCTTTCTTTTCTACGCCAATTTATGTAGTAGCAATATTTGAAATCCTGAGAATGATGAAGGATGGTTATGGACGAGTGTGTACGGACGTGTTTTAAAAATTAGCATCAACACAATTGGACGTATACTTAATGTTCTTCATCTGGGATCGATTTGGAAGAAATTCTTGACCATAGAAACTTACCAGGGGACGAAATAACTCATCTTTTTTGGGAAGATAGGATGCCCTAGTAGAAATCCGTTTACTTACGACCAAAAGCTAGATTTTTAAATCGTATGATAATAAATATGATATTCCCACGTCTAGGTAGTCATGAACAAACTTATGATAATGATCACAAAGCCCTTTGTGCTATCATCGATGGAATGCAAATAAATTGGGCTAAATTCATCTATGGTGAAATTAAAAGCTTTTGCTCTCATCATTGATGCACTATTATCTATGCTTTGTACATTATGCGTCTCTTAAATGCTTTTGGGGTACCATCCTATATCTCTCATTTTGAAGAAATCCCCATTAAAGAAAGCAGTATACGGTTTTTATCATTGATGCATCTTCCTCCACGACCACCCCCAATAATCTCCCTTGAACAATGGAGATTACAACAACAACAAGAGCATCATGGTACTCCTCCCACTACTGCTCCTCAGCATACTTACTCACCATATCCTTTACAACAACCTACATCCTCCAGTCACGCTACCTAATATTATTCGAATTCTGAAATACAAGAAGCTCGCGTTGAACCAATGTAAAACGAATCTCTTCATGATTTAGCACTTAAAAACCAAAAGGTAATCACGGCCAATCAACGAGCTTTGAATAAAAAGATGACCGGATTGGAACGTTCTTTTCCTACAAGAATGACTAAAATGGAAAAGATGTTAAAAAAGGTTGTTTCAACATTGGTAAAAGTTATGAGAAAGGTCTGTGGTAGATCATCCTCTCGCTCATCATCTTTGCCATCACCGACACCACATCCTTAAGCACAGACACCAGTTTATCGGGCTCATACTTCTGCTGAAGGATCTTCTCATGATAGAGGAAAGACTCCTATGTAAGAACAACCCGAGGAGGAAGAAGAAGACAGTGATGATATTTACATATCTGATACTCCGCATTTCCAACATCAATTGTACATGGCATTCCAAGGGCTCTCCATTTAAGAAGATGAGGAGTACAATGACCAAACACAGTGGCAGACACATACGAACATAACCCTTCATCTTACTAGGAATACTATGAGAATTATGGAAGCTTATCTTACTCTTCAAACCAGTACAATTAGCATTTTATTTTAGTTATCTTTTTACTATTTTTGCCATTATTTATGCTTATGCTTGTCTGTTTAACTATTTAAAACTCTTGCTACATTGGCCTCTGTTTCTATTTGAACTTCCTTATTTAGTTTTAAATATTCATGATCTTATATATAACATATTATTAATTGTCTATTTAACATTTATATATCTTATATCATTCCTTCCATTTTGATAATGAGAAAGGGGGAGGAATTTATGCATATACATAGGGGGAGACAAATATAATAATTCTTCCATTTTGATTGTATAGTTGTCATCATCAAAAAGGAGGAGATTGTTAGAACCTCCAGTTTATGTTTTAATGACAACAACTATATAATCATACACACACACACATTTTAAGATTGCAGGTATATACTACAAGAAGACATCATGTTCGAAGGTATTGAGACTCGAAGACAAACGATGATCTATCGACCATACTATAGTTAGTAAGGGTATTCTACTGTAAAAGAGTCTTATGTAAAATATTGTTAAGATCTCCTTGAGTATATATACATACACGATCACATACGATTTCATATATACTGAAATTAATTTGAAAAACGGTTTTTACTACCCACAAACGTCTGAGGTAAAACCACAGATGTTTGAGGAAATACTTGGGAAAATAAAATTATGAAGCCATAGACGTTTGAGGAAAAACCACAGACGTCTGAGGAAAAACCACAGACGTCTGTAACAATCCTCGGGTAATTATTTTTTGAAGTCATAGACATCTAAGGTTTTACCATAGATGTCTGTCATTTGAAAAACTGCAAATTTTTGAAAAGACACTTCTGTTGGACAAAAAGAAATTATCCTTCATCAAAAGGTTGCGGCCATTAAAATGAATATAACTTATCTAATAGATACAACTCTTCATCTACATCCTTTTGAATCTATAAATACTACCATGATTCGGATATAGAGATTAGCTGAATTGAATTAATTAAGTTTATTCTCTCTTTATTTCCGATCACTCTCTTGTGCATACATTGCTTACATACTCTCAGTCTATTATAACCAAAATATAATTTTGGTTAAAGCACTTCCTACAACTCAAAGCATTCACATTTACATACTCAAAGGAAATCTTAGAAAGATTTGCACATCAGTCAAAAACCATGTTATTTGGAACACAAGATTGTAAGAGATATACTTTTGTATTAGCCTATTCCTCCAGGCGAAGCGAGGGTTAGTTAGTTAAAGGAAATACCGAAGGGAGCTTCGGGACTAGACGTAGGATAGGAGGTCCAAACCAGTATAAATATCTGGTGTGATCGTTTTTATTATTTATCTTATATTCAATTATTGTTTTCTACTTAACATAGTTAGTAATATACACTCACTCACGTATATATATAAGTTGCATTATTTATAAAGATCCTATAGACTTTCAGTATTTAGTAGTTGCAATATCAAGCACTTGAATGGGTTTTGAAACTTTTGTTAGCATCTTAGGCATTGGTTTTGATGATAACAATCATATGACATTATATAAAATATAGATACCAATGTTTTTATCAAGTTATATTAGTATATAGTGTAGGATATTAGACAGATATTGATTAAGAAGACTGTATAGTATCCGGTGAAGATTCAAGAGGCAAATATAGAGATTCAAGAGTTAGAGATTGAAGACTTATGAGTATTGAAGAACGTAAGATTTTCCAAATAAGTTATAGAGTCGTAGAATTTTTGTTAAAACCCTGATAGCACTTCTGTGATCTCTCTCTATTTTTCCTTTTCAAATAATTTTCAATTTCAAATATCTTAAAATTCAAAAATAGTTTTTAAAAGTGTTCTAAAATGTACTTTATTATACTTTGTTATAATTTTAGTTTGATTAAGCTTTCTAAATATTTATAAGTATGTTATAATATTTGTTACCACCTTGATTTCACGTATATTTACTTATACTTTATTATTTATATTTAAAAATCCTTTATATACTTAAAATATTCTAAAATTGATTTTATAAAGTTTTTTAAGTTTGAATATGATTAAGATATGTATAAATTATATTTAAATGATTGTACAAAGTATCAAAATATTTTACAAAATTTACAATTTTCAAAACAAATTGAAAAATAATTTTTCAAATTTTCAAAGGGATATGTCGACATACCCTAACCCCACATGTAGATGGGTGGACCGTAGATTTCAAATTTTAAATTTAAATTGAAGTGTCTTTTGGACATATCTCTTCGCGAATGGACATGACTATTGTTCTATAAATATGGGTTAAAGTAACGAATTTTTGTTAACTATTTTATCATATTTTCTCTCCTCTTTTACTCTCTTGGATTCTAAAAGAAAATCTACTCAAAATATTATCAAATTCAATCAGAATCAAATTCAAACTCCATTGATTTGATTCTCTATTAATTACTCATTGATTTCTCTCATCTCTCTCACTCAAATAAGATCAAAGTGGTATTCAAGAGGTTATATGATCATTTGTAATCAAAATCAACCGTCCTAGTATGTAAAACCCTATTAAATCATACTATTATACTTGTGGGTGTGGTTGTAGCCCATGTAAATCAATTGGGTGTGCTTAGTAGCCCGAAAATCTAGTGTGTGTGCTTGTGGGCCATGTAAATCAAGTGACTTTACCCAGAGGTCGGAAAGTCTGGAGGGTGCTTTCAACGCCACAATAGATGATCTAGATTCAGACAACGATGATGATGAAATCTTTTTCATGACAAGAAATTTTAGAAAATTTCTGAAGTATAGAAAGATGAATAATCTCAGGAGATATGATAATAAAAATCCAAGTGGAAATAGTAGCGAAAATGAAGCTAGATGCTTTAATTGTGATTAACCTGGCAATATAAAAAGAGACCGTCCATATCCCGAGAAACCAAAAAAACACACAAAATACTAATTCATCAAGAAAATGGAAAAGGGATTATGCTGCAACATTAGATGATTCAGATACTTGCTCAAGTGATAGCGAACCAAATACAAAAAATGCTAATATGTGCTTCACAGCAACATTAATGAGACGTTGGAGAAACGAAACTAAAATAGGTACGCATTTAAATTAAAACTTTTAATTTTAGTTATTGATTGGTTTTGATTGCTAGGAGTAACTTCTGGATTAATAATAATATTGATTGAATACTGTGTGCATATATTTTAAATATTATATAAGGGAATTTCACTATAATGGCCTATTACCATCAACTAATTATTGTCTAGGACACGTGTTCAAAAAAATTAGTTTCTAGGACACGGTCGAAATAAACCCGCTACTTCTCGCTAATCCATATCTACCGCCAAACTTCCGAATGAAAAACAAAACTGGGGATTAGAAACAAAATCGCCTCAGTTGGATTATCGATTGGCTGAAGAAATCGTACCGCCTAACTTTTCTCAGTTGAACAAGTAGTTGTTTATTTCTGCTGTTTGCTATATATCGATTAATTCACTTTTCTTCAGCTGAACAAGCAAATTGTTAATCGCCTCACCTTTCTTCAGCTAAAAAACTAAGATGAGATTTCTATTCACTAGTTGCAAGACGCGATTTCTATTCACTAGTTGCTGAACAAGTAAATACTTGTTTATCTTTGCTGTTTGTTGTTCATCGATTGTTTTTTTTGCTATATATCGATTGTTTTTGTTAGCTGAAGTAAGTAGCCATTCACTGGTTCATTTTCTTTGCTATTTATGGGTTGTTTTTGCTTGTTTTTGAACAAGTAAGAAATAAGTTCTATTGATTGTGTTTATATATAACATTTTTTGTAATGCATGTAAGGTGTTTGTTGTTTTTGTAATGGTTTAACGTGATCTAAAACTATTCATATTCAACAGCTTAAAAAGATAAATCTGTTTATCTTTTAATCTAAATGATTTAATACAAGAATGTAATGGATTTAACATGTTTGTTTATCTTTGAGCTGCTTTAACGTAATTTTAACTTCAGTACTTCAAAAATCGTATGTATTATGTAAACACAGTTATATTGTAATGTTCCAATGTTCAACAGCTACGAAAGATAAACATATTTATCTTTTACTATAATTGATTCAAATCAACTTAAGCCTTAGTTATCTTAAATAGTGACTAGTATATGTTATATATGTTTGCCATTTTTTTCATGATTTAAAAGTTATTACAAAAGATATACAACAAAGTTACACCCTAATTAAAAAAGATAAAAGCATTTATGTTTTTATACAAAATGATTTAATTAGATAATGAACTATATATGATGTCATAGTCAGTAATGCATATATGTATAACTCTTCATTCTTACTGACATATTATTACACATGATAATATTCATGCAGGATACAAATGCAGACAAGATCAAGAAAAACAAAAGTTTTTATTGAACAAGCTATATAATAATCTTCATTAACAACGGAAAACAGTGTATCAACAGAAGACCAATATCTAGTCCATTTTGTGATGAACACAGTCAGCACAAATCTTTATCACTAACACCATTGGTAACTTTTATTTCCGTAATTATGTATACAATAATATTTAATTACATGTTGAATTGTTACATACCATATGAACATGTTACTGTATTTAACTGCTGAAGAAAGATAAGCACATTTAGCTTCATCTGTGTAGGACTTAATTAGATGTTTAGCTTTACTTATATTTTAAAAACAGCGATACATGTTAAACAAGCTATACATGTTTAGCATTAGTTATATTTAATTACATGTTTAACATTAGTTATATTTGAAACAAGCTATACATGTTAAACTAGTTTCAAGTTTTATTCATTATTTAAATTTGTTTCATACCATATGAACATGTTACTTTATTCAACTACTGAAAAAAGATAAAAAAATTTAGCTTTATCTGTATGGGATTTAATTAGATGTTTAGCTCTACTTACATTTGAAAAACAATGATAAATATTAAACAAGTTTGCTGTTTTATTCATTATTTACAATTATTACATACCATATGAACTTGATTTAAAGCTTGCATAAAAATGATAAAAGCATTTATGTTTTTGTAAAAACAACTTAATTACATAATGAATTATAACTAAATGCTTTTAGTTGTTTATGAATATCAAAAGATATGCCAATGTATTACTACATAGTTACTTATTTGTTATATACGTTAACTATCAAAGCTTATTGGAAATGTAAATCTCTCTATAATCAATAGGATTTAAGGGCAGCGTTGAATTTGCAGCATATTTTTTTATGGACCATATTTTTAGCATTTTATTCACTGGCTTCTACATTATTAACACTACTGTATACAAACTACTTAACAATTCTTCATTGACAAAAAATATCTTAATCCCAAGAAAATACAAAATAATTAAAAAGATAAATCATATTATCTTTTTATACAGACTATTGTGCAGTACGATATTTTTTGATAATATTGCTTTGATTTATGTGCATTATGATTCTTGAGCAGAATGATATTATCTTCATGAATATGCAGAAATAAATTAGGATCCCAATTAATGATATTATTTTCATGTATGTAGGATGAAGCTGAACCAACACAGCAAACCTCACAAATTTCAAAAAAAGAACAGCTAACAAACTCAGATGAAGAGGGAACAATTTCGAAAAAATTGAATGAAGCAAATTCTGATTCTGAAGAAATAAATATTGAAACAGATGAGTCAGATGATGTTGAGAAATATGAGATTCAGAACAGACCGAAAAGACATAAAAAACATCTGTACACTGGAACATACTGATGTAATTTAGATGCTGTGTACAAAGTTATGATGACTATTAAGGAAAAAACATTCTGTCTTCTGAAGTAAAAAGTTATATCAACAAAACGCCATTCAAAAACTTTTTTAATATGTTTCTCACCAATGGCATAGAATGGCAACACATACGTGTTTGCGCCAAAAATGGTCACAAACCCCAAATGTCGTGAAAGCACCAGTGTATGAACACAAATCAGCAATATATGATCACAGATCTCAGATCTTAGATCTAAGTATTGTAGAGGATAAAAATGAAGAATAATAAACTTAAAACTGAAAGAAGTAGACAGAGACACAAGATTTATAGTGGTTCGACGATCTTGCCTACGTCCACTTTGAAATAGTTTGCTTTATTGATCTTCCTTTGATGTTTACAAGTGAATTCAATGAATTACAGCAGGTAGTTGTGATTTTCAGCAATGAATTTCGTTAGTGGCAGCAGCGACTGAGTTCAGATCTGGATTCGGCGGAGTCCGGGCATTGGAGATCTCAAAGAGGAAGAAGCAGAAGAAGAACCCTTTTTCTGTTGGCTTTGGGGGTCTATTTATAGGTGTAGGAGGCTGATATTTCACTCAGATCTCAGGAGATCCTCTCAGGCACATGACCAGGCCCGTACGCCTAAGCCCGTGAAGTTTCGGTATGATCCGTGATCGACACGAGCAGACTTCGACTCGGTCAAGATTTTATCCAATGGAGTCAAAATTTGGCGTGGACATTCTTTAGCATGCACGTAATATTCTGTGAAAATTTCATAGCATTTGGACTTGTAGACTGGGAGATATGATCGATACGAAATGAGATCTTCCGTTTGGCTTTTCTGTTCGACTCGCTCTGTTCGACTCGCTCTCGTTCGACTCGGTGACTGGTGGAGTCGAACTAGATGGAGTCGAACAGTGGTTCTGTGAGGGCTATGGAGCGAGTCGAAGAAGGCTCTCTGATGGATGTGGAGCGGAGCGAGTCGAAGTAGGCTCGAGGCGGAGCGAGTCGAAGTGTGATTCTGTGTTGGAGTTGAAGCGGAGAAGACTGAGCGAGTCAAAGTAATTAGACGGAGCGAGTCAAAGTAAGTAGGCGAAGCGAGTCGAAGTTGTCGTCTTTGTCTATTGCGAAGCGAGTCGAAGCTGTTGCTCCTGATGGATTGTGAAGCGAGTCGAAATGTGCACTCCCTATGGATTCGAACTGGAGCGAGTCGAAGGAGGTTGTTCTTGACCAATTTTGTATCGTTCACAACTTGAGCATACGAACTCGGATTGACTTGAAATTTGGAACATTGACTCCAATAGCTTTTCTTGTCGTGTCATATCAATTTTAGCTCGATCCAGACTCGGATAAAATTCATCGACATCCATAGTAAACCTGTGTATAGCCGATTCTCTTAGACGAACTGTCTTTGGTTACTAGTCAATTCCTTGGTGTCACGGCCTTGCCAAAAGGCGGGATAACACTTGCCCCCCAAAACATGCCTTGTGATAAGAAGGTGTGTTTTGAATAGTTCAGAATCCGATATCCAAAGTTCATAGCCATATCATCCAAGTGCATCGTTCTTGACTACTCCGAGTCGACGTTTGATTCCAGATCCAATGACCAAATCCTTAGCCAATTCCGTATCCATCCATACCCGATATCCGAGTCCTAATCCATCCTCATTCAATAACCAATAACCGAATCCAGGACCTCTCCGGGTCGATATCCAAATCCGTAACCTCTCTGGGTTCTTGCCAAGCGCAATCCACACTTGACGACCATGGCCCAGTGTCCCTGGGCGTTAAATAATTGCCATGGCTTAAGTCCTAAGCCGAATCCTGGTCGCTCTGGACCCTTGTAGAGCATAGTCCATACTCGACGACCTGAAATAGTAACCGATAATATAGGGCCTAAGTCCTAGGCCGAATCCTGGTCGCTCCGGACCCTTGTCGAGCATAGTCCATACTCGACGACCTGAATAAGCCAATTCGCCATGTTCAAACAAAGAGACTTACCCCTTGCCAGGCATAATCCATACCCGACGACCGTTTTCCAAAAACCAGATGAAAACCCAATCAAAATCCCATCCAAAATCCAAATTAAATCGGAAAACCAAAAATCCAAATCAGAAATCCAAATCAATATCCAAAACAGAAAGCAATCATCCAATCGAAAGTTCAAACTAGAAAACAAACAAAACCAGGAATTCAAACAAGAAAACAAAACCAGGAGTTCAAACCAAACTCCAAAACCGAACCAGGAAAAGAAAATGTCCAAACCAAAAGAGAAAGCAAATTTCACAAACCATAGCGTCCCGGTTTATCATCATTCAGAGCATGCTTAGGGGCCATCTCCGTCCCCATACATGAGTAGATGACTTGGCCATTTGCCAGTAGTTCGCTACTTATTTCATATCATCCCGGTCAATTGATAACCAATCGACCATCATTCCTGGGTCTTGCACCATTGTGGTTTGAGGTAGATGGCGGCTACTCTTGCTCCATCACCGCATTCCGAGCCCCGACATATTGTTGTAATTGCCCACTCCTTACATGTTCCTCAATAATGTCCTTCAGATGCCTGCAACTGTTGGTATCATGTCTGTCTAAGTCATGAAAAAGACAGTGCCTTTGTAATATCCCGGAAATTTTAACAATATCAATTTAATAATCTGTTAAATAATTAAATTGATATTGATGATCTTTGATAATAAGATTTGAATTTAATTTAATAATCTGATTAAATTAGTATTAATTGGTGATTTTATCTTTTAAAAAGTTAATAAGATATTTTCTATTTGAATATATATATTTATTTATATATATATTGTAAATAGAAGCTTTGGGTAAATTGGGAATTTAGATTTAATTTAATTGAATTTGAATTTAAGCTTTGAAATTCAAGAGAATAAATATTTAAATTGTTTGGATATTATAATATTTGTATAACTTTTAATTATAAATATAATTGGTTTTGTTTCTTTAAAATGATTTATATATATATAGATAAGTATTTATTAAATAAGAAAAAGGCTTTTTAATTACTTTAAAATAAATAGAAATAAGATAATTACTTAAGAGACATGTGTCTTTATCTAATGACTCATTATAACATGTGTAATTTAATTAGCTAATGTAATGACAAGTGTCTTTATTCATTTTTCATTTTCTTTTATTTTTATAAAATCATAAATTCACTTACATATATTCATATGCATTCCCTTATTTCATTCTTTCTATTTTTCTTTTCAAAACAAGAAACTCAAAAACTCTTTCTCTAATAAAATATGAAAATCAGATCAGTAACCAAAATTTTCTCAAACCCTTCTCAAACTAAAAATCAAAGATCAACCTGCAGCATTCCTCTTCAAATCAAACCCCTGAAATTCTTTTCCAAATCAAAGAACAATACCTGTCTCATTTTCAAATATCAAAACAAAGCCCTGCTTGCATTCATTTGCAATCTGTAATTTTTTTTCAAGTTAAAATCCGAAATCAAGTTCAAACAATCAGCTCTGCATTCTATTCATCTCTGGAAACAATTCAAAGCAACCTGTCTGCATTTCATTTTCTTCAACCTGGAAAACAAGCATGCGTGTAGATTTAAAGCTTTCAAATAAAATATGGGATCTAACCTGCATGCAAGTTTCTTTAGCAAGTATACAAGTTTAAAGCTCAACAACTCAAGTTTTTAATCAAAAGAGGCATTCCAGTTTAAAGTTCAAACCAGTTTCAAGATTTTCAAAATTTAAAAGGCTCTGTCTCTGTTTTGCCTGGTGAGTAACCTACTTACTTAAAATAACTTAAGTATAATTATATTTGCATGTTTAATTATATGATAATTGTGTTGTGATGTGAATGTTTATAGTGTGTATGTTGATTACTGGAATAAGTATGCTTTGCATGTGTATATTTTGGTGAATCTTCTGTGTGTATGAATGCTTATATGTGTGTTGCTATGAATATATGCTCTTGTATGTTCTTGGTTGTAGATCTAAGAATTGGGTGAATACTCATTATCACTAAATCTGATACTTATTAGTGTTTAAGATTTTAAACAGAAGTTGTTGATTAAATCATGAAGAAAAGTTTATATTTTTAGAATAAAATTTGAATGTCTCTGTAAAGAAAAAAGAAAGAACAGAGTTAACTTAAGATAAGTAGAAAATCAAACATTTTAATTTATTAAGTCAAGTATATAATTTGAAGTCTTAATCAAAGACTTGATTTTTAAAACCTAAATCTCGATTTTTAGGAATAGAATTAGGGAGCAGTTTGGGATTTAACAGATTTTGCATTTTTGGAAATTTCTGATAATATCAAGGGTTTGGGAGGTTGAGGTTTCTTCTGGAGGTGGAAAGATGATCGAAGTTTCAGGGAAAAATAGTAGTAGATGAATTAAAACTTTGAGGCAGAAATGATTTAGGATTAAAGAATTTAACCCTAGTTTTTACTAGTCTTGATAAAATGATCTTCACGAATTTTCCAATGGATCGAGTGCAAAGCGGTTTTGGGGGAGTGAAGCTTGGTCGATGATGATGACATGGCCGGAATTTCAGAAGCTCTGGTGGTGGGAATCTCGAAGACGAGGGATTTGCCAGGTTTGGTGGGAATTCGATCTTCTGTTCCAGGTTTGGGATAGCAGGCTCGATTTTGTTTTCAAATTCGTTTTGACGATCTGATGATCGTGGGATGGTGCGGAGATGATTGTCGAGGTGGGAAGGTCACCGGAGGTGGCTGAAGATGATCAGAGGGCGGTGCACGTGCACACGATCGTGATTTGTATCTGGTGAAGTTTAGTTGTTAGCAGAGGAAAGCTACTCGAGATTTTCTCGAGTTGTTTCGAGTGATACTCGAGTGATGTGGAGAGGCGACTCGAAGTAAAATTGTAAAGGCTCGGGTAAAAGTCTGGGTTCCAGATTTTAAAAACTAAACTGTTTTAAAATTTTAAAACTGAGTTTAAATGATTTAAGTAAGGGTTTTAAACAAGTCTAAAATTTAGATTTAAATCTGATGCCAGTCTAAATTAAATCTAAGTTCAAAAATGAAATAAGTTGTTGAAATTTAGATATTTTAGCAACCATTAAAATGTTTAGATAATTAAATTTAAAAATTGAGTTTTAAATTGGAAGTAAGTTTAAATCTAAATGTAATCTGGAATTTAATTTAAATCTGTATCCCAGATTTGTAATAAAAGAAAGTTTTTGAATTTAATTATTTGCATAACTTTAATTGTTAAAATATATATTAAATGGTTGAGATTTAAAAGTAAATTTGATTCAAATTCTTAAGTTATTTTATAAGATGAGTATTTCTTAACTTGTAAAATAAAAGAGTTTTAGAAATGTTGTTTTAAAACATGGTTAAAGATAATTTGTTTCATTTTAAATCTTTAAATTTAAATGAAATTTTGAAGATAGAATTAAAGTAAATTGATTTAAAATACTTTGTAAATGATAACTTGATTATTAATAAGAACAAGTTTATCTTAAAGTAATTAGAGATTTGTGTTCATTAAATTTATTAGGAAATTTAATGGATAATTAATTTAATTGATTAATTAATCATTTGGATTAATTAAATAGGTAATTAATGGTTTAAACTAATTAATTAGTGATTAAGATTAATTAATTTGTAATTAAGGATTATAATTAGAATATTAATTAATGATTAAGAATTAATTAATAAAGTAATTAAATATTAATTAAGTTGTGGTTAACACTTAATTAACTAAATAAATTAGATTAATTAAATTGGTTATTAAGATTTATTAATTTGAAATTAATAATAATTAATCTAAGTTAATTACTTAAGAAAAGTAATTAAAGGTATGTTAATAGTTAATGAAGGTCATTAACTTGGGATTATTTAAATAAATAATTAATGTGATAAATTTTGATAATTAATTAGATTAATTGATTTAAAGATAATCATTTGTGAAAATGGTTTAAATGTAATTACTTAATAAAAGTAATTAAGGAATTAATTAATCATTTGTAATTAATTGAAGTTAATTTGATTTAGTTAAGTTAATTAATTAAGTTTAATTAATTTAAATTAATCAATGGATGATTTAATAATAATTACTTAATGTAATTATTAAGGTATGATTATTTAAGAAGTAAATAATAAGATAATTACTTGAGGTAATTAATTGATTGGTTATGTATTAAGGAAAGTAATTTAAGTTTAATTACTTTGAATATTTAATCAAGGGATTAATTAAGAAATTAATTAAGGAGAATTAATTTAGTAAATGAAAGTAATTAAGGGTAGTTAATTACTGATTGAAGATTAATCAAGGTAATTAATAAATGTTGTTTAATTTAAAGTTAATTACTTAATGTAATTAATTTAATTAAAGTAATTAATAATTAAGTTGTAATTAAGGATCATTAATTAATATAATTAATGATGTAATTAAGATTGATAAATTAAGTATAATTAATAAAGGAAGTGATTAATTAATGTAATTAATTAAGGTTTAATATAATTAATTATAGTGATTAATTTAATTAATTATAGTTAATTAATTAATGAAGTAATTAAAGGTTAATTACTATAAGTGGTTAAGGTTAATTAATTTGAGTAATTAATTAAAGATAAATTACTTGAAGGTAATTAAAAGATAATTAATCAAAGATGATTAATTGAAAAAGGTAATTAGAGGATAATTAATTAATTTGTAATTAATTAATGTTTAAGTAAGAAGGATTTATGAAATAAAAGTAATTAATTTAATTAACTTTAAATTAATTAGAGATGATATAGATCATTACTTATGGATGGATGATAATACTGAATGCTTTGCATTTGATTGATATCTCTGATGAGATATATGCTATGTGATATGGATGTTTAGTTGAATTGTGATAATATGGATTATCTGATGATATTGATAATGTTGATTATCTATTGTGAATTATCTTTCTAAGTGTATATAAGATAATTGAATTAAATTGTTTTAACCTTTAAAACAACTTGGCCTTAAAAGATACGTTTTGGATTTCGATGAGACCGGGATCGGGTTTCCGTATACCGGATTTCCAGGTCTGGAGACCCGAATACCACATCGATCCAAATTTACGTTAGGTCGTGAAATCCAAATGGAGCAAGTGAAGACTCGAGGTGTAAGAACGATTCTTTGTCAGTATAACTCTGTGGGTGATTCCGTAATGAGTTGACGGAGATAGTACTTTCAGATTCGAGATAAAGATTTAGAGTGCAAGGGTTATTGTCGTTAACTCTGAGGGTGATTCCAATACGAGTGTAACGAGATAATGCCTTCGGTTTCGTTCGAACCCGGAACGAACTTGTATGGATTGAATGCTTTCAGCACATCGTCAGGTGGACGATGAGCATTCTAAGATAGATGTGTTCTTTTAAAAGGTAATCGTGACCTCAAGCCTCACAAACCGGGAATGGCTAAAACAGGGGAGGTGCAGCAAGGTTAGTGGGTAGCACCCAAGTAGGACAAGATGACCTCTGTCTAGATGTCCCTTTCTATTTTCGACTTAGTGTGTGCGGTTGGTCATGACAACCGTGAGGTATCTTGTGCGGGAATTATCCAGTAAGGGATGTTCCGGCCTTGTGTTGCAGGGGATTGGGAGTGATCCTCGGTACGGTGATCTAGGCCACGTACTGTGACGGGCGGTACCCCGGTAGCCCTGCCATTGATGGAATCCAAACTCCAATAAGTGCCGTACGTTTTAGTTGTGCCCAACTATGTTGGAATGTGAGATGTAAGCATTCCAGCTATTTCTGTATTTTACTTGAAAACCCTAGACCCTATTATAATACAATCGAATTTCCTATCAAATGTTTTGGTTAGCGTAAGGTAAAAACTTACCCATATTTATTGGTGGGGAGTCTTACGTGATACCTTTTCTTTCAAAAGGTTTTGAAGTTAAACAAGTTTAACCTGTTACTCACACCAGACCCATGTCTGACCCAAGTTGTTTATTTCTATTTTATAAACTCTTGGGTACTCAAATTTTTACGAGTAGCCAAGGGATTCAGGTTTAGCTTTGACGAGTAATCTGGAGGAGCAATGGAGCAGGAGGCTTCGGCGTTGTAGATATAGATAGTAGTTTTCCGCTGTGTTGATCTTTGTATTGATCTGTATTGTGTTGAGATGTAATAACTAGACAGATGTTTATAACTGTCTAGTATGTGATGTGTAATCTGTGTAACTCTGATAGATGATGTATATGATACTATGTAATATTTATGTGATATATTATATTTCGTTTCGTTTCCGCTGTGAGTATCTGTTGTTGTTTTCTTTTCTCTTCTTCTCTTTTCTATTTCTCACCCCTTTCTTTCTTTCTGTCGATGCGATTTTCCGGGAGTGGAAAGTCGGGTCGTCACAGCCTTCTTGATGCCCTTTCACGTTCTGAGGGCTCTCTCCTAGCCAGCCTTCGATAGGGAAGGCGATTTCGAGTTTCCATGAATATCCGTTCCAACGTTTCGTTTAACCCTGTGTAAGTGGAAAACTTTGGTTCCTTCCATTGCTTCCTAGCTTTTCCTGATTCATCATCCAACTTCCTTTTTGCCTTATCTTTATCCGAGCCTCCGTTGGATGGCCCACCATCCTCAGCTGCGTTCACCTCTTTCAACTTCATATCTGAGCATGCATCTTCCTGCCGAAGGAATCTCTCAGCTTCGTGAAAGAATTCTCTGAGATCCATTGGTGGGTCCCATATTAGAGATACTTTGAAATCTGAATCCTCTCTGACCCCTGATACTGCCGCCATTAAAACCATCGATGGATCCAACCGATCCACCGAAGCAACCGCTGCATTGAACCGAGTTAAGAAAGCTCTGAATGATTCATCCGTCCTTTGCTTTACTGATGTTAGCGTCATCACGTTCTTCGGCCTTTTGATATGAACCCGAAATTGTTTCAGAAACCTATCCACCAATTCCGTCCATGTCCTGATAGACCCTTCTTCCAGCTGTCTAAACCACATAGCAGCTATATCTGTCAAGTACAAAGGGAAACATCGGGCCATCACCTCCTCCGATGCCCCCAGCACTTCCATATGTCTTGTGTATCTCATCAAGTGATCAGTAGGATCAGCCTTGCCATTGTACAAGTCCAAAGTAGGTAGTTTGAACTCTGGTGGATTCCGAGCCATTCTGATGTCACGAGTGAACGGACTCCTATTTACCCCTTCCAGATCCCTGTTTGTCAAACCTCCACGCATAGTTCGTCTGATAATCTCAGCTAATTCGACATCGTCCATCAAGGGTTGCCCCCCGAGTCTCCGAGGGAATTCTGGTACATACTCCTCATCTTGCGCTCCTACATTACTTCCAGGATCATGTTGTGTGGTGCCACCTGGAATTCCTCCATGGATTGGTCCATTGCTGCCGGGTGGTGTGTCCCCATGTTTGGATCCATCCAGGTTAGCGGTTGTGTGCTGATTAGGGGTCGTGCCTTGTTGAGCTCCTCCATTCGGTTGCCTATTTGGTTCTTCTGTTCCAGCTCCGTGGATCTGAACTCCTGAAGCTCCAGCTGTTCCGGCTTGTCCAAACTGTCTGAAGAGGTTCTGCATCATTTCTTGTTGACTCTTCAACAATCTTTCATGAATTGAATCTGTTATAGCCTCCATCTCATCCCTGGTGATGTAGATCGAAGCTTAACCTGCTCCAGCTCCAGAAGAGGCCTCTTGGCTTCCCTCTTGTTGGCTCCTTTCTCCTCTCTGCTTTCTTGTTGACTTCCTTGTCATAACTCTTAGTCTGAATCCTTAAGCCTTCAAATCTGAACTTCAGATCAGGTATAGCGGGTCCTAGTTCTTCTCAGTGAAAGCACCAAAGTGTTTGCACCAAAAATGGTCACAAACCCCAAATGTCGTGAAAGCGCCAGTGTATGAACACTAATCAGCAATATATGATCACAGATCTCAGATCTAAGTATTGTAGAGGATAAAAATGAAGAATAATAAACTTAAAACTGAAAGAAGTAGACAGAGACACAAGATTTATAGTGGTTCGGCGATCTTGCCTACATCCACTTTGAAATAGTTTGCTTTATTGATTTTCCTTTGATGTTTACAAGTGAATTCAATGAATTACAACAGTTAGTTGTGATTTGCAGCAATGAATTTCATTGGTGGCAGCAGCGACTGAGTTTAGATCTGGATCCGGCGGAGCGAGTCGAAGTTGTCATCTCTGTCTGTTGCAAAGCGAGTCGAAGCTGTTGCTCCTGATGGATTGTGAAGCGAGTCGAAATGTGCACTCCCTATGGATTCAAACTGGAGCGAGTCGAAGGAGGCTGTTCTTGACCAATTTTGTATCGTTCACAACTTGAGCATACAAACTCGGATTGACTTGAAATTTGGAATATTGACTCCAATGCTTTGCTTGTCGTGTCATATCAATTTTAGCTCGATCCGGACTCAGATAAAATTCATCGACATCCATAGTAAACCTGTGTATAGCCGATTCTCTTAGACGAACTGTCTTTGGTTACTAGTCAATTCCTTGGTGTCACGGCCTTGCCAAAAGGCGGGATAACACATACGGAAAAGCGCTTCAAATTTAGACCAAATAATTACCTCTTTCAGTATTAAAGAAAAAGCCTTCAAAATTGAAAACAAACTGCTGAAAATCACACCTAAAGAAGTTAGCCTTATATTTGGAATGCATTTATCTGGAGAGGACTTGTTTCCGATGCCAACTTCAAATAAGGCCATAGCAATGGAAAGTTTTTTAGAGTTTCTGACTACAAATTTCAAAGAAAATGACATAATTAGCCAGAAGACAGTCACAAGAAGGTTGAAAAAAATGATAGAGGAAGAAAACAAAAATGAGGATTTAGTCAAATTGTTGTTGCTCTTGTTGATTATTAATTTCTCTTTCCTAACAATCAGAGCTACATGTAGTGGGGCTTCTTATCAAAGCTGTTAAACTTAAGAAAATTGAACTCAATCTCTTGGCCGAGAGCAGTATGCGAAAATGTCATGAAAAATGTTCAGAAATACTATAATGATCCAAGAAGCACACCTGGATGTACTATGGTCTTATTGGTATGATTTAAAAACTTTAAGTAAATATAAATATACTTATACTAATGCTTTTTACAAAAATGTTAAATATTAATGCTTATTTGTATGGTCTTATTGGTAGTATTGGTTTTGTGAAAGGACACAAATCATCGATGAAAAAGAAAATTTGGAAAGCAAAATCCCAAGGGTGAGAAAATAGGATTTGTCAAAATTAAAAGATTTGGACCTCGACGAAATAGACAATGATAAGGTATGCTACTTTTATATATATTTCATGGTATACAAAATCATATATATAAGTACATAATGATTTAAGTACAATTCAGTTTCTGCCCAACTCCACAGTTCATAATTAATTTAGCATCACTACCAAACCACCAGAAAATCACCACGAACACCCCACATTCAATTTCTGCCAAAATCCACAGTTCGGTACAATTCAAACTTGTTGAACAATGCTATTCAAACTTCGTAAATGGTGCAATATATCCACCCTACATTCAACCACAAACTATTCTTCTCCACCTAATTTCATCTTTGTCTACAACTTGACTGAACGAACAACAAACTGCTGCACCGGTCACATGCTACTTGAAACACCTAAATAAATTCAAGAACTCAACCAAATTCAACCAAACAACCATTTATCAACTCCTTGTCCTGCAAACCCATTACTGCTTACATCACTAAAGGTGGTTTGCCAATGATGTTATGTATTCTGTTAACAGATTTAAGTTTTAATTTTACCATGCTTAAAAGCTATAAAAGATAAAAACATTTATCTATTAATGTAAACGATTTAATAACAAGTTAGGCCTTACTTATATTCGATATATAGTTATACATATTAAACATTTTTCTTGATTTACTCATATTTTAAATTTATTACAGAAAATATACAACTAAATTAAACCCTAGTTAAAAAAGATAAAAGCATATATGTTTTTACAGAAAATGATTTAAGTACATAATGAACTATATATATATTTGTTGATATACAAAATTATATGAGTACATATGTTTATATATGTGTTATTTAATAGGGATAGTGTTCTAAATTTATGTAGTTTGTAGGTTAGTTAATTACATATCTATATTTATATGTAACAACTATTGTGTGTGCATTATAGATTTTCCTGGTCTTCTCTCCTTCCCATATGAATGTGCTTAAATGTTGTATCCATTTATCAAGTGTCTGAAATTTTCTTACCTGTATATTTTTAATAATTTCTGATTTCTAACTTCATAGTAATTGAATGATATCACATGTCCAAATTTAATTTCAAATACCTTCCATGCAGATTTTAAAGAAATTTTCAAATGCAACTAAAGAGGAAAATGACTTTCTTTCAAAAAAATATATACTGGGCTGGAAGATGACAAATATGCTACGGACTACTCTAGTAGCATAAAAGAGTTGGAGGCGAAAGTGAACTTTTTATCTGCTGAGATGAAAAGTATGGCAGAACAACTGAATGAGGAACAACATTCAAGACAACTGGCTGAACAAAGACTCCACAATCTTGAAATGAAATTTCAAAAGCTGGAAAATTTTGAAGAGCATAATGTGGAGAAAAAAACGATTTTAAAGAAAAAAGTGAAGCTGAAAAAGGTACAAAAAAAAAGAAAGATAGTTGGTACGATGCACATAAATAGTTCTGCTAACTTTCCATGTTTTGATTTGATGCAAACTCAAGATTTCATTCTAGAAACCGAAGACGGTTTAAAATCTGAAAATATCAAACAAGATAGTGAAGAAATTGCTACAGAAAAACCAATTGTTGTTGAAGATGTCAGTCCTAAAGAACAAAAAAAAAGAAGAAGCAAAAGAATGTTGAAAAGTGTCCACTCATGAAGCATCTTACTGAAGAACAGCAACAAAATGTAAAACTTTTTTTCAAAGTTTGGAAGGAAACAAGTAAGTAATTAAACTACTTTTCACTCATACAAACTATATATCAACTATCTATTAAATTAATTATTAGTTCTGTTTTGGTTCTATTTTAGTTTGGTCAACTATCAGTATATTTGTCAACTATTGTACACTCACACACTTACTCAAAAATAAACAAAAACTAAACAAAACTATAAAAGATAAATTAATTTATCTTTAACTTTTCATACATACTTCCATAAAGGCTTCTATTTTGTTTTACTACCAAATGCAAACATTATAGTACGTACTAAACTTACTTTCTTTTATTAACAACTGTCCAATTTTTCAGCGATGAAGCATTTAGTTGTGATAATGAAAACTTCATCACCATAAAAAAATTCATGATAGAAGACATCCTCTATCAACAAAGTATTTGTGGTCAAGTAAGTACAACAAACTAAACTTTCCTTCATGATAAATTATATACTTTATCCATATTATTTTTCAAATGTAAATCATTGATTGGTTTTGGTTCCAAAAAACAAAGCAACTAGAAGAAAGCAATAACATTATCTATGTTAACACAACTATGACAGTAAGTGAACTATATTCTCAAATTAACATTTTTTTATACAACATAAATTTCTAAAACAATTTTTTTTACAGAAAAGCGCAACGGATGGAAGCTTGGAAAATATCAAGAAACAAATGTTCAATCCTTTTATGAAAAGAACACTTTTAGATCCATTATGTTGCAACATATTATTCCCAATACATGGCAATGAACATTGGAGCCTGCTTGAACTAGTTGTTGGAGAATGCACTTGGAACCACTACGACTCTCTGCACTTGACCACGAGATCAAAAACCTGCAAAAGTGGACATACAAAATTTGCCATTAATGTGGTAAGTAAAATACACAAAAAGTAAAAATGATAAATGTGTTTATATTTATTCTAATTTTCTTTCACTGTTTGCAGAAATCAGCAGTAAACAACCTAAACAAAGAGCTAAAGAAGGGCACAAAACAATTCTCAGCAAAAATTCAGTGCTTAAAAATGTTGACTGTGCTCTACAAAGCAATGGGTAATTTTGAAGATAGTTCAGAATTTTATACAAAAATTCACGATACACAATAACTACCTACAGACGTATTACCAACTAGATAATATTATTTACTCACATACAATTACTTAGATAAACATAATACCAATTACAATTCATTATCAAAATAAAGAAAAGATAATCTATTTTATCATTATATTCAAAGTACTAAACTTCAGAAATACAGGTACGACTGTGGAATTTTTGTGATGATGTTCATGCAAAAAATAGCACAAGGAGTGCAGACTACATCAAAAATTAGTCTTGAACAAGTTAATGCATTCAGAGCACAGATAGCTGCAGAAATACTCTCTAACGAACCGTACTGCTGGCTTGACAAGTTTTGCAGCTCTCCTTCAGCCCATAAAAATGTAATGGCTGATGAATGAGATGATGAATTTGTAATGGCTGATGTTAAAAATTAGATAATGAATTTGTAATTGCTGATACTAAATTGATCATAGATTTCATGGAGTATATTTGAATTTACTAATGAATTACAAGATGAATTTGTAGTAACTGATATTAAAAATTTGATGATGAATTTGATAATGAATTTCTAATGGCTTTGTTGATTTGATGAAGTTATTCAGATAAATATGGATCATGAATTTGCAATCCAAAATATGATTCTACTGCTCTATTAAGAAAGATAAATCCTTTTATCATTTATTGATAATTTATAGTTTTATATTTATTATTATGTTTTCTAATTCCGTTGTTCTACACAGCAAAAGGATGCAGTATGGGCTACATTTCCTAGACAAGAAGAAGCTTTAAGATTTGTCCAAACACATGCAAACACTTACGTTTTTTGCTACCAAGATCATTTGACTGCACAAAGAAGGTTCCTTGTTTCTACATATGTTGAGTTCTGGAGAAGGTACAGAACCATGAATCCTAAGTTACGCCACCATTATGAGGTTATTCAAGTTGGACTGCCTTGCCACTTGTATTATGATCTGGAGTTCAATAAAAAGATTAATACTGGAAAAAATGCCGATGAAATGGTAGATATTCTGATATCTATCACCTTCAAAGCCCTAAATGACAAATACAAAATACAGGGAAATCAAGATTGGGTTATAGAGCTTGATTCATCTACTGAAGAAAATTTCTCTCGACATGTGATCATTCGTATCCCAAATATTGCCTTCAAAGACAACTCGCATGTTGGAGCATTCATCTCTGAGGTATGCTCATGTATAATAAATTTAAGAGTAAGTGATCCACAGTTTGAAAAACTATACATCAAGAAAGATTCAAGCTCATCAGACAATACAGAGCGTCTTTTCGTTGATACTGGAGTTTATACCCGTAATCGTTGTTTTCGTTTTCCTTTCTCATCAAAAGCAGGGAAGAATGCTTTACTCCTGCCAAGCGGACACTTTGGATGTAAGAATCTGAATGAGGAACAAGTGTTTATCAAATCATTTATTTGCAGAATAGATGCTGATTTTGATAAGCTATTAGAGTGCAAAATGGATCTAGACTGTTGCAAAATTCTTCATTTTGAATCTGAGGTCAATGATAATAGTACCTACACCGAGAGAGATAAGTCATTACATGTTTATGGTAGAAATATACCTAAGTCCTATTGTTCAGGAAAATTTCCATTTCCAGCTTTGGATGATAAAATTTCATCTTTTGCCTCTCATGGAAATGTTTCGGGTAAAATCAGAAGGTGGTACTAGTTTTCTGCACATGGCTACATAATTTATAGCATGTCCAAAAGTCAATATTGTGAACGAATTGGAAGAGAACATAAAAGTAATCATGTTATGTACATTGTTGATTTCCAAAGGAGTGGCTACTATCAGAAATGCTACGACCCCGATTGTAGAGGCTATCGATCTCCCGTGCGTCCAGTACCATGGGATGTATTGTCAAAATGTTATGATATTGTGAACCAAGAAGGAAAGACTGTCTAGAACCAATGCATCTGTCAAATGGAATATTAAATACATAATCACTTTAGTCTATGTTGCTTTTGTGTATTGTTAACTAGCAAGTACTTACACAACTGATTTTAAATTTGATAATGAAATTCTGGTAATTGATAATGAATTTGTAATGGCTAATGTTTCTAATGCTCTGTTAAAAAGATAAAATCATTTATGTTTTATTGACAGTAAGTTGCATCACTTTTATTGACAGTTCTGCGTATGCTCTGTTAAAAAGGCTATACATAAGAACATCACTTTTATTGATAGTATGTTTCGGCTAGCAATATACTAGTCATACTTATATCTAGTTGTTCTGTTTGATTTGTATTCCTACTGCTGTGCGTGAAACTCGTGGATTAACAAATGATTTGGTTTGAATATCCGTTGGCATTGAGGATGTAGAAGATCTCATTGCAGATTTGGATTATGCTATTAAAACTGGTCCTATTTGATACCATTTTGATTTTGTTGTAGTGACCAGCGTCAGGGCTGGAGTGGATGAATAGATTAGACTATATCTTAAGAATAGACATAATAACTACAGTAACATATAATAACAAAAAAAAGACTGTACATAAGAATTAAAAAGATATATCAATTTATCTTTTTTAATAGAAAAAACAACATTGTATTCCAAATAACAGTTAAACATAAACAATTGCATACAACCAAAAGTAATCAAAATCAGATCATAACCAATTCAACATATACAATTATCCAAATATTCAACTCAAATATTCATAGAACAACCAAGTATTCATAGAACAACCAATCAAATACATTCGACTAAAACAATCAACCCAATTATTCAACTCAAAGTATTCATAGAACAACCAATCAAATACACTGGACTGAAACAATCAACTCAATTATTCAAAGAACACCCCCTTCTATTATGTCCTAGTTTTTTACACTTTCCACATCTGTTTTGCTTAGCATGAAAATCAGCCCCTTAAATCCTATTCATCCTAGGCTTACCAGCTCCACGAACAGGCTTAGGAGGAAGAACAATAGATGATTCTTCAGCTTCAATTGCTTCCTTTTCAAAAGTTGGAATAGGATTGATCAAATGTGAATACGAAGCTCGATAATACTCAACAGTAAAGTAATTCTCAATATATTCATAAACATAATTTCTGGTTAAAGAAATACACTTCAAAGCATGCGCACAAGGAAAACCTGTCACTTTTCATTCATTGCAACTGCAAATGCGATTTTTCACATCAACCTTTTGAGATGTTGGAGAATGAACTTCAAAAATATACCTACAAAATTTAAAATTAAAAACAGTTAAAATATATAAACAGATTGCATTTCCAAAAAAGGATTATTAGCACTATATATATTCTCTCTAATCTATCTAATAAATAAGACCCAATTCATGTGCAGTGAACTAATAGTGAAAAATAAGACTCATAAACCAAAACAATTAACAACGGTCATACTGTTCATATTCTTAAAGATCACAGAAGCTATGCTATAAGGGAAGAAAAAAAGATAATGTATGTTTGCTCATGAATTCTATATGTGAGCATTGCTCAATATTTCCATTACATATTTATTGTTAATCTTTAAATTTACAAACTTGAAAATATCTTGTCACAGCTTTCAGTTAGACCAAAAACCATAAATACTGTCAAAAATAAAACACTCATGCATGTGAATAAACCCTAAGCAGACACATTAATGCATCATACTCCTATGCACAACATTAGTTTTTACCATAACAAAATCTCAAAAATAAAACACTACAATGATACTTGCTTTATATTACTTGGTCCTTACATTATTCATATTATCATAAGCCTCAATACAGACAAAGAGAAAATATGTAGCAAGCGACACCAACAAAATGAAATCATAACACAGGCTACATAGCAAGTTGAAAAAAGATAAATGCATTTAACATTTTTCAGAAACTGTGAACATCATGTAAAAAAATAGAAATACATACCTAGATGAATTAGAAACACTCCACCCAAATCCTTCTTCCTTCAATTTCAACAAACGAGCTTCCGTTTTTGGACATAGCACACCAGTCCACTTTGATGCCTAGAAATTTGCATCATAAGTTCTACCCTAATTCCATCAAGACAAGCAGTAATAGGCAAACTTCTTTCATCCAAAATCCAAGAATTAAAACTCTCAGCTACATTGGACTTATTTTCACCATATCGCTTCCCCGGAAAAAACAAATTGACCCAATGATCATATGGTTTATCATTCAAGTACTCTATAGCTTTGGCACCTCCAATTTCTTTATACTTGGACTTTTCAAACTCATGATGATTAGAATCTATAGCACAACGCTCAAGTAAATGAACTACCCAAACACCCCTTCCACTTTTCATAATGCTAGCAATATTATTTTGCATATGATGCAAACAATAAGAATGAGACTATTTGGAATTTTTTTTGGAATACTTAACAATAAACCCCAGTGTCTATCACTTAAAAAAGTTAATATTCTATCACAACTAAGAGCATTCTTTAGGTGTTTTAAAAACCAACTCCAACACTCTTCATTTTCTTTGGGAACAAGAGCCATTGCTAATGGGAAAAAACCTGGAAAAAAAATAAAAAATAATAATTCACTGTTTATGTATTATATTTGAAACAACAAAATGAACTATATTTTAAACTGTATTATCTAATAGTAGACAATCACATGAACACTATGCCCTCGGCCCAAATAAAAAAGGAAAAATAAATTTGCTAGAGGCAATTCATCCTTTTTTTCTTTTTTTTAAGTTTTGCTACTTGAATGTGTAGTCTACGCAGGAAGGGTAGAAATTGCAAACATATGATACATAATTCATGCATACAATACAAAGACTTATATTCGAACTTCTAAAACATATATGCTTTTATCTTTTCTATATGTTGTTTAAATCATTTGTATACCTTATGTAAGAACTTCAAATAATTAGAAAAATGATAAATATGTTTAACATGTAGTAGTAACTATGATATATAAGTGCGGCTTAATATGTTATTTAATTCTTTATCTTAAAAGATAAATGCATTTATCTTTTTTAACTCATGTATACAGTAACATTTTGTACATCAAATTAAAGAACATTAAATCTTTTACAGTGTTTGTTTTGGATCAAATTTACAATAAGAAGGAGCATGGCTGTACATTGAACAATTGTACCTACTTTGTAACTAGTGCAACTAGATTGAAGATGTTAGAGATAAAAACATATATGCATTTATAGTTTGAAATATAACAAATTCTGGTGAATCCAGTATAAGCAGTAGGTATCATGACATTTGGTGGCTAAACTGAAAAAATAAAACATCTAAATTATGTATCTATCAAGAAAAAAAACAACCAACATTAATCATCGTTAATTTTCAGTAGAACTAAATTGTGAGTCTGAATTCATTTCTTCACATGCTAATCCCTAACATAGAAGAAACTATACTGAATTGAACTGGATATTACTACATTTGAAACAACCAAATGCACTATATTTGAAACAGTACTATATAACAGTAGACTAATCACTTGAACAAAATGCAGTATGTACACAAAAAAATTCACTAGAACAATCACTTAAAGAAACAGTACTATGTTACATAAATTTATAACAAGGAACTAATGCAAACAGTACAAAGTAAATACAACAGCAAAAAAAAGATCAAAATCAGTACCTTGATTCCCATTTTTTGCAGTGGCAGCCATCAAAATACCACTTCGCCCTTTCAAAAAGGTAGCATCTAAAAACACCATAGGACGACAATAGCTGAATCCAAATATACATGCCTCATAATATACAAAAACTCTCTCAAATTGATTAGTGTCAGAATCCACATCCATACTTGAATAACTATTCGGGTTATTTCTTTCCAATGCCTTCAAATACCAAACTAATTCATTGTAAGATTTCTTTTCATCATCGTAAATATCATTCATAGCCAATTTCTTACCCTTATAAGCAAAATAATAGCTCAACTCCACATCATAATCTCTTCTAAAACTTTTAATGATATCCTTGGTTTTTCTTTTTGGCTCATCACGAATTTGATTGACGATTAAACTTTTCACAAGATCGCTATTAATAGTTGGACTACCAAGCGAACGAAATCCACCACCACAAGTATGAATCAGCTGAATGTTTTTAACAAACAGTTGGTCTAATTGCTTCAGTTTGTAAGAAGCATGAATCTAAATGGACAACTAGCTATAGCACATCGAACTGTCAACCGTTCTTTACAATTCTTAATATATTCTACTTTAAACCCATTCTTCAAACAATAAGCACTAACCGTTCTACGGAATCCAATAGCAGAATCAAACTATTGACCAACCCTAGTAAAAAATTCCATATTTGAATTCTTCTTCAACAACTCATGTAAATCCTTTTGTTGAGTAAAACCAGAATCTAAATCATCATCATAACCTAACATATTATTACTTGACTCACCACCAACTACTGAACCAGACTTGCTACTTTCACCAACAAAATTATCCGTTGAATCATTCTTCAACCGTAGAAAAAATACCAAAAATTCTTCCTTTTTAAACCAAGACAAACACAATACAGCTTGAAGATCACTATCTGTTTCAACAAAGGTAGCCTTTGATTCTCGAATATAAAAAATATCAAAACATAATGGACTAAAATTATTCCACTCCTCGCAAATCCTATTCCTAACAGAAGAAATATAAGCATCCAATCCAAAACGAGCACTAAAACAATTGTTATTGAAATCAAACACAACTATAACAGATGAATCACACCTGCAAAAAAATGCAAACAAAAAAATAACTATGTGAAACTGATCTTAATTAGAAACTAATAGCATAAAATACTACATAAAAAATCATTTTCTATCCCACTTTTCGAAAAAAGATAAAACAATTTATCTTTTACAGATCACAAATCACCAAGAACTAAAGAACAAACAACGTCAACTAATATTATTTCAGATCCAATTTCATACCCAAAGTGAGTACAAACAGAATTGACTGACAAAAATAACTGCTTTGATTGCTCAAACCAAATCTGAAGTGAGTCTAAATACTAAAATCATAATCTAAAGTGAATGATGCAACCAGGCTAAATACACAGTGCTAGTGTTATCAGAATAAAAGAATACCATTCAGAGGCCATTATTCCAACTACATCAAACAAAACCATCCTCCAATAGATCAAAACCACCTCCCTGATAAGAAATATACAATAACATCATGAACATCATAAAACATCGAATCGACAATGAAAAACACCAAATAAAATCAAGACTCGCCAAAGAACAAGCAATCCAATAGAGAAAATCGATTAGCCTATCCAAATGAAGAAAATCACCTCACGATTTCCCACAATTAAAGTCAAATTTGATTTCAGAAGAAACTAACGCCTAATTTTTTACAAAAATATCAACGAGCCTTTGATTGCACAAGAAATGACGGTCTAATTTTGCCTAATTTCCACAAGCACTAGATTTCTGAAGATACGAACGTCGTTTGAGAAGATGAAGACCCACACCGCCTAGATATTTGTCTTGGAAAATAATAATTTCAAACCCGTGTCCTAGAAAAAAATTAGGCCATATAATTAGGCCCTTCACACCATTTTCCAGCATTATATATATATATATATATTACAAAATATTAAATAAAAATAATATAAAGTATAGTTTTTTAAATTATTCAGTGTACATATTAAATAATAATTATAAGATAATTATAAGTATAGATAAATAGGAATTATTTATTGAATTTCTCCTTTGGAAAATTTTGACCTATATGCGACATACCTCACATGTATATGTCGACATATGTAGGTAGATTTTGAATTTCAAATTCAAATTCAAAATTTGAATTTCCCTCCACCTTTTCACCACCTCCTATGTTCTGAAAATATATCTCTTGACCAAAGAACATGCCCTTTAATTCTCTATTTATTTACTCTATCTCCATCCATTCAATTTTCACTTTCACTTTCAAATTCAAAAGTCATAAACTCTCTTATCTCTTCAAACTATTCTTCAATGGAATCCTCAAGAAATACTAAGGCAACAATGAGGCTCTCTAAGAAAATAAAAGAATATCTTTTTAATGATCAAGAAGTCATGCATGACCATATTGAGTATATATCTTTCAAAAAAAAAATCTTTCCTGGAAGATTTGCTATTTTTGAAGATTTTCCTACTTATGATCTTTTTAATCTTTGTTTGCAAAATGAAATTCTTGTTTTAATCGATGCTTCTCAAAATGATTTCATTTGTTATCCAAGATCGGTGAAGATGATTTATGCAAATTTAAATGAAAATTTATGATGAAACAGAATGAGAAGTTTGGAGTAGTGTCAAGGGGACATAAATTGTTTTAAATTGCAAACTTTTGGGTCACATTCTTGGATGTAAATCTATTGGAATGGAGTTATCAACTTTTTAAATTGATTTTCAAAACCATGAAGTAATTCGTGACATTTTCGAAAGTGATGATGATTTTGAATTTAAAAACAAAAATTACGTCCAAAAGCAAGAATTTTAATCCTTCTTTTGCAATAAAGTATCACTCTTAGAATGGGTAATTATAATAACCCAACACAAAAAGATTTTAAAGCTCTTTTCACCATTAATGGTCAATATGTCATGAATTGGTCTCAACTCATTTTGGATGAACTTTTTCCTAAAAATCGTTCTAAACATGAAAAAACACTATTTCATGGTGTGTATCTTACTCGAGTTTTCACTTATGCATATTTTATCCTTTTACGAACCTATGAAACGCTTGCAGAAAAGAAACATGGATTGGCTTGGGAAGAAGAGCAAGATATAAGAGAAGAGGAAGAAGAGCAAGAGGAAGGAGAGGAAACATAAGTCAAGTAGGAAGAACAAGAAGAGGAGGAGGATACTTCATTCGAAAGTATCAATATTCCACCTAATCCATCCAACAAAGATCTTCTCAAAAATCAAGAGAAGATCATTCACAACCAAAGAAAGCTTAAGAAGTCATTCTCAAAGAGATTTACCTCAACTTCCAACAAAATGGGCAAATTCTTTGAAAAGATCATCCGCAAGCTTAGTGGTTATTTTTCATCCACATCTTCTAGTTGTTTGTTTAAGCTATCTTTGCATTTGGATTTTCTAGTTTAAGTTTATGTTGAATCTCATGCATCTTTCTTTTTGTTCCTTGTACTCGTCCTTATTATTAATGAAAATTCTATTTCTTGATGTTATACATTGTCAATTATCTCTAGAAAGTCATGCAAGTACAAAAGTATAGGCCAAATACAATAGAATAGCAATATAAACCAGTTTTGAAAAATACGATGCATACGTCGACATATGCGTAGAATGTACGTCGACATATAATGGCCATATTTCAATTTTTTTTTAAATTAAAATAAACTAAAATAACTACCAAACACCTTTGTATTTCAAACGACTTCTTACCCCTATATATATCAATTCACTCCAAAAAACCATTATATTCAATCTCTTTCTTCTCTCTTTCACATATAAATTTATCTCTTCAATAAGGGCTTCTCCACATCAAAATCTTTTTGAAAATCTTAGACAAACACTTGAATCATTCAAGAATATCCTTACTTTCATTCCTAGAAATCAATGACACTTAGAACTAAGCTAAATACAGATGACTAAAGAGCAAGAGAAGCATTTTGATGCTATTCGATGGATGATTTCTTCCTTTACCAAATAAGAATCAACCGACAATCCAGAATGTGCCATCAACCAAGACGATGAAGATTTGGATGCTATCAAAGAAAATCCAATCTTTGGTGCTAACGATCGGATTGAAGTTTCTCGAAACGTCTAGTTAAATAGGTTTGGATTTATAAAAAATTGTATAGTAATATATAATTACAATATGGATTTGTGTAAATCGAATTGATATGTGTGGATTGGTTAGTTTGACTTTATTTGATTTATGATTGATTTGTTTGATTTACTTAGATTAGTGTGATTAAACATAAGTTATTTATGTCATCATTTATCATCATTACCACTTATTATTCTTATCACTTTACATTACTATTATTTATTCTATTTGCTTTTATATCCCATTATTATATATTATATAGTACCTTAGTGAGGGGGAGCATTTTGTTAGATTTTTGTTGATGACAAAGGGGGAGGGGATATATAAAATCTAGGAATCTAAGCAAAGAATAAGAGGGGTTTTGTAACTCAGAGGGAGTTATAACATATTTTATATACATAGTTGTCATCATCAAAAAGATGGAGATTGTTAGCACCTTAGGTTTTGATGATAACAACCATATGACATTATATAAAATATAGATACTAATGTTTTTATCAAGTTATATTAGTATATAGTGCAGGATATTAGACAGGTATTAATTTAGAAGACTATACAGTATCAAGTGAAGATTCAAGAGGCTAATATAGAGATTCAAGAGTTAAAAATTGAAGACTCATGAGTATTGAAGAACTCAAGATTTCCCAGATAAGTTATAGAATTTTTGTTACAACCTTGATAGCACTTCTTTGATCTCTCTTTATTTTTCGTTTTCAAATAATTTTCAATTTCAAATATCCTAAAATTCAAAAATAGTTTTTGAATGTGTTAAAAATATACTTTATTATATTTTGTTATAATTTCAGTTTTAAGGGTTTCTAAATATTTATAAGTATATTATAATATTTATTACAAACTTGATTTTACATATATTTACTTATACTTTATTATTTATATTTAAAAATCCTTTGTATACTTAAAATATTCTAAAAATAATTTTATAAAGTTTTCTTAAGTTTTAATATGATTAAAATATGTATAAACTATGTTTAAACGATTGTACAAAGTATCAAAATATTTTACAAAACTTACTATATTCAAAACAAATTTAAAAGGAGTTTTTTCAAATTTTCAAAGGGATATATCGACATACCCTAACCCCATTGTTGACATATAGACCGTAGATTTCTAAATTTAATTTTGAATTGAAGTGTCTTTACATCGTATTTCTTCACGATTAAACATGACTGTTGTTTCTTTATAAATAGGGGTTAAACCAATGAATTTTTGTTAACTACTTTCTCATATTTTCTCTCCTCTTTTACTCTCTTGAATTCTAAAATAAAACCTACTCAAAATATTCTCAAATTCAATTAGAACCAAATTCAAGCTCCATTGATTTGATTCTCTATTGATTACTCCATGATTTCTCTCATCTTTCTCACTCAAACAAGATCAAGGTACTATTTAAGAGGTTATAGGATCATTTGCAATCAAGATCAATGATCTAAGTCTGTAAAACTCTATCAAATCATACTGTTATGCTTGTGGGTGTGGTTGTAGCCCATGTAAATCAACTAGGTGTGCTTAGTAGTTCGAAAATCTAGTGGGTGTGCTTGTGGCTCGTGTAAATCAAGTGACTCTACCTAGAGGTCGAAAAGTCTGGAGGGTGTGTCTCATTGCCTTGAAATCGAGATTTTATTTGCTTTTGATATTTGAAAATAAATCTGTATAAGGAATTGTATAAGACTGGATGTAGGTAAACCCGAACCAATATAAAATCCTGGTGTGTTCGTTTCTTTTTTACTTTTACTGCATTTATATTTATCTATGTTTGAATATGTAATGGTTAATTGCATTGCTTAAACTATAATCTTAAAAGAATTCCAAATGAATCGTAAAAATTAGAAAACACTATTCACACCCTTATAGTGTTAAATTAGCTTTAAGATCCCTATTCTGCAAACTTACAACTTTAACATGTAATAATCTTTCATTGGTCGGTACATGTTATATTTTTATTTATCAATCTTCAATTCATTTGTATATCTCAATCGATAAACATTTTATCAATCTTATTAAATGCACAAATTTATCAATGTGGATTATTATAACATTATATAGCTATACTCTTATAATATTTGAAAGGTTAAATGTTATCATTTCATTTTTCTAATAAGGCTCCCACTAGTCTTTTATGTTCCACCAAACCCTAAGTGAAACATAGAAGTATTTTGACTTCAGTAGTGGGTATTAGGACTCGTCCGTCTTGGAATTCTAATCTTGAGTTTGCTCAACAAGTTATAGCTCCATGGACGATAGATAACTCCATATCAGTTGTATCACATACAACTCCTAATGTAACGTCCTGGATTTTGGACTTCCAAAAATCGACATTAATACGTCCACTGTATCAACTGCCGAGCAATCGAATGCCGGAAAACCGAATTGTTATGGTTAAAAAGAAGAGGTAGAAGAAGATAGAAAGAAAGAAGAAACAACAGAAACAATATCAGAATCTCACATATCGCAGCGGAACAACATATAATAGATAAATGAAAAATCTTTAATCAAGAACTATATCAGTTTATACATTACATCATTAGAGTCAATATACAACACAATACATCAATGGATAGTTATACAAACTTGTCCTCATACAGAATACACAGCGGAATAAATAATATCATATACAAGTGATACGTCTCGGCATCTAGCTCGCCACTTGAGCTCCAAAGCCTCCTGAATCCAGAATGACCTGAAAACTAACTCTAGACTGCCCATGTGGAAAATGATGGGCACCCAGAGTTTAGGAAAGGAACAATAAACTCCAGGTCAGTCATGGTGACTGGTGTGAGAACTTAAAACAGTTATTATCTTTAAAACAACAACAAAGGAAATAAAAGACATTCGTAATGCTTTTTGGAAAATGAAACTACCATAAGACCTCCCGCTACACACACAATGCAAAAGCAGAATTGGAGGAGATTTCTTCTTATGATAGTCAAACATGCTTGCTACGCAAAATCATTGGATATTATTACTATTAGTGCATAGTGGAAAACATTTAGAAAGTATAATATTAATCTTAGCCAGCATAGACATTCCGAACTATGCCTACTATAGCTACCATCTAAACAGTGGTGACCACCATAAGTAAATGGCAGGTTCTATAACTAAAACCGTACAGGGTTCGTATTGGAAATTGGATTGCCAACAAATGGTCAGGCTAAGGAACTTCTTACTGCCAATGGAATCGCCTCTGGAAGGACGTCCCGAGAACCTAACCGAATCTCTGCCAACACAAGGTCGGGTTACCTCTGTCACTAGGTAACTACTTCTTGAGTATGCCACCCCTCGGTCCTTTGGGACCTTTATCCGAGGCGCCTCGATCAAACAACAATCACACAGTAAATGAGATTGGAGTAACCACATAGGTTAAATACCAGGGCTCCATACCTGATACCACCCTTTTCCAGAAGGAAATGACATACCCTAAAGGGAGCGACCCTCATAACCTTGCCGCATCATTCCTGTTTCGACCATTTTCGGGTTGTGAGGTCTGACGAAGTCTCGTCCACAAAGCTACGCTTTTTCACAAAGCCACGCTTTGATCAACAAATGATCAATAAATAATCATCACACAGCAACACTCAGCATGCCACATTACCAAATTGGGAGTATATCACTGATAACTTTCAACTACATAACCTCTGAGATCGTACGTCTCAGAGAAGGGTGTTAAGCTAAGAGAATAAATTCTCCGCCACCAACAAAAATGTATTTGAAAGAAATCAGCTTTATATCTCAAAATGTAATGTCAGACATGTAACCATACAAGTCTGTTCCGGGTTCGAACAGAACCGAAGGCACTTCCAAAGAAGCCCTTGCAATCCAAGTATTCACAATCCCGATCGAATTTCCCATCACAAAGGAAATCTCTATACCGTATCTAACGGTGTAGAGACAATCGATAGGTCATCCTATCATTTTCACAAATACCCAGTCTTCACCACCGGTCTTCAAATGTTATCCATATCGTCATATCACTTATTCGGAATGGGTTATATGACACAAAGGTCCTTTCCCGGCTAAACCGAATAGTGAGCACAATATTTAAAATATATGGATATAGGAATTTCAATTAAGTCACTACTTATTACCCAAATCCTTTCCTTTAAATGGTTTAAACAAATTACCATTTTAAATCTTTAAACAAAAAGATTTACTTCACAAAGTTTACCTAGTTTCACAAAGATTCATTCGCAGATTTCCAAATCAATTTCCATTTCAATTGGATTAACCCATTAAATCTTTAAATCAAGATTTAACTTATAGCTTTCAAAACTATTCACAATTCAAGTCTTTTATAATATAAAAGATACACCTTTTGAAATCTTCTTTGATTTCAAAACAAATCTTAATCATCTTCACAAAGGTTAATTCATAGTTTTTCCAAACTATTCACAATTTCATTTCAACTTGAAATCCTTCGGTACAAATTGGAAATCTTTTCACTTAATGAAAGCTATTATTATTTGAAAACAGATAGTTTTCGTTTTGGGAAAAACTGGTTACAATTACACAGGTTAAAGCCATCCAAGTGCAAATCTTGGATTTAAATTTAAATTTCCAAAACCATATTTTAAATGGTTAAAACCCATATAAACACCTTTTACACTTGTAAAATCTTTTAAACCAAATTCCCAAATTATTGAATTCAATTTCAAAATATTGAATTAAAAATCTAAATCAAATTATTTCAATTTTTATTAAGTTATTTAAAATAAATTTTATTTTTGAAACTCATTTTCAAAAACTTTCAATTTAAAAATCCACGTGAAATCCACTTTTGTGGGTGTATTGTGTAGTCCAAGGGTTCAACACAATAGTGCAACAACAGCCAACCATCACAGATCAAATATAACAATATATTTGATAAGCGGTATAAATATAACACTTATCTTTCATTCACAGATCACAAATATATCTATCACAGATAAACAAATCACAGATCGCAACACAAATCTGGATATATCACAAAGCATCACATATCAGAGATGTCAAACAATTCAACATCCAATAAAATCCAAACATCCATAGATAGGATCAATTTAATCATCCGATTAATTTAAATCAGATAAATTTCTATAAATTAATTTTACTAGTTATGGTAAATTAAAAATCAATTAATTCAAATTGATTTTCAAATTTATTTCAAAACACCAAATCAAATCTTCAACGAATTTCCAAATTATTTCCTTTTTAAAACAAATTTCTTTATCTCTTCAAATCTATTTAAAAATCCAAATTTTAAATAAATTCTTCAACTTTTAAATAATATTTTTGAAATCCATTTATTAAGCCCTTTTTCCCGAAATTTGAAATTTAATTCAATATGGTTTAAAAAATAACTTTATCTTTTAAAACTCTTTTTAAATTTATCCAATTCTCAAAAATAAGTTTTAAAATAAACTTTCAACTTGAATTTCGAAAATCCAATTTTTATTTATTTCTGGTATCCAACGATACCAAAAATATATTTGGCTAAATTATAGCCTTCAATAATTCCAATTCACAAATATAATCACACAGGGATTATAAATAATCAACACACAACATATGAAATAATTTCAAATGTTTGAAGAATCCAGTTGGATCCCTCCAACCTATTTCCCTGCATCCACAGATGTTAGCACAATACCAATTCCACTTCGAGGTGGAATATCGCGGTATATGGGATTTATAAAATATTATCCGCTATTATGTGGCGCAATAGGGTCACTATATAATGCGGGAAATCAACTCCAAATACATATGTAATACCAATTCCACTTCACGGTGGAATTATCGCGGTATATGTTTTTAATAAATAACCTCCGCTTAATATGCGGCGTATAGGGTCTATTTCAGCACAATAGATAACAATCATCATCCAATAATCACAATCAAGCAATTTTAAATCTAACTATTTAAAATTTAAATCGAAACAATTCGATTGAGTAAGGAGTTCTCACCTTGCTTTCAATAACGGTTGCAGTATTTTATTTTGAATAAAATCAAACACGCATTTAATTTTACTCAAAATTATCACAAGATCCAATCGACTCCAATCCAGCTCCATTGCGTAGTGCTCGTCAATACGATTCCAACGTAAAAAGTTTCGTCAGAAACGGACCTCGTATGACAAAGATATTGCATTTTAAAGATTGAACGATTTTATAATATAATAATTTTCAATTTCCTTTTTAAAATTTTTAACCTAACTTCATCTGGCCGTTGGTTTTGCTTCATCACATCAGGGCCGCCGAAATCATCTTCTTCCCCAACGTGAAAAATACGTTCGAACAACCCATATAGCCGCCGTGCTTTCATGAATTTCGCACCCTCCTATCAACGACTATACGTCGATCAACCTACGCCGTTTCGAAGCCCTTACTCGACTCCACCTTCACCCAAAACCCGGTTAAGCTCGGCACCATATTGGCCTCGAAAAACGCATGCAAATGTTGAACGAACGCGAGCGATTTCTGGCTTCATTCGACGATTATAACGAAAATCTACCGTAGGATGTATAGATCTCGTTACTCTCTACAACTTTGCAGTTAGATGTTTTGCGTAAAACTCAATGGATTTGGAGATTTTGAGGGAAGAAGATTCGTGCATTTCTGGCCATTAACAGTAAAGTGGCGGCTAACCCTAGTTCTCTAAGGGTTTGTGCAAATGAAGAAAATGTTGTCCTTTTATAGAAAATTCCAAATCACTATTCATCCTGAAAATTTTCGAACTCGAAATCAAATGTGCCGGCAGACGTTCATAAGGTTTTACCCGCGTTTCGAACGCAATGAACGTGTTTCGGGAGCTAATTCGATCATATGTGCGAGTTACGGAATTAAATGATCAATTTAAATTAAATCGATTAAAACAATTTCTAGGCGTTTCAGCTTGCCCCCGGACAAACCGTAAATCCGATTGACACGAAATTTGAAACCTTACAATAATATTACATTATGGATCCGATGAAACTGGTTTCGTCGAAATCTGAGACTGTTTGAAAAATGACTATTTTCACTCGTCAATTAAATATTAAAATATTCAATTTTCACAAATTAACTTTTAAATCAATTTCAAAAGTTCTATAACATCATTCTAACTCCAATATGATTTAATATAACGTTATAAATCATTTTTATTCACATTTAATCCAATTTCCAATTATTTTGGAATTTCAAATATTAAATTATCGATTTAATTAAACAATTAAATCACTATATTCGGAATTAAATTCATTCAGCTTACAAATCTTACTTATTAATATTTAAAATCAATTAAATATCAAAATTTCAAATGACAGAAATTCGGGGTCGTTACACCTAACCCATGGTACCTTGTCCTAATCTCATTTCGACCTTGAGGTTGCTCAATAAACCGAAAGAGATTATTTACAATATCGCGATGACCTAGGTATAGTATATGTACCTTGAGTTTGCTCAATAAATACATATAATTACTTTACCTTGTCTATTCAATATATTAATAATACTACACATGACGTCCCTAGCTTGAGTTTTGTAACACTTATTTTGAGTGCAAATTAGTCGTTTTGTAACACTTATTTTTGGGCATTTTCCAATAGTTATTGCCGTTACAATTAATAACGGATTTTTTCCATTGGTAAATGTTTCTCACAATAATAACCGTGCGTAAATTTTGAGCATACGTAAATAATGTGAATGATGGAGGGTAGTTTTGTACTTTACTTCTTATCTCTAATTCCACAAATTACAGGCTAGCAACGCACGCTCGGTATCGTCTTTGCATCTAGGGTTTTTTTTCTATTCCACCTCTTTCGAAGTCGATTTGGTAATTTTCTTGTTGAATCCTTTAATCTCTTAAGCTACAGAATTTTCTTATTTGAATCTTAAGTATAATATTCTTGTTTGAATCTCATGTATTGCAGGCGTCTTCTAAATCTAATGTATCATCAGATCACAAGGCTTATGATCCAAAATCTCGAGTATTGTATCTTTTTTAGCTGTCTGGATCGTCAGAATATCGAGTATCATCAAAATCATCAGAATCGCAAGGCGTTGTGTGGTTTAAATCTAAGGTATCGTCTAAATCTGAGGTATTGTAAGTTTTTAGTTGTTAAACACGTTATAACTTACAAATCAAATAGCTTTTGATTCCATATTAACATGTAGGTATAATTTACATTTTTATTTTAATTATAATTGATGAAAATGGTACAGATTATCTGGTAGGTGTCAAATAGCTAATTTAACACATTCATTCTTTTTTACTTTGTTCTTACGAGTCTCCTTTCCAATTTCTCCATCTTCACGGTTTGTTTGTTTACTACTAAATGTGTTTTATATTTCAATTTTGATTCAGACAAAGTTGTATTCATCTTGAGTAAAAGTTCGCAAATATTATGCTTGCTTCTAATGAATGATTGTTTTATATAGCAACTCGAATATTTTGTAAACCCATTATGATTTTATTTAAGTCTGCAATTTAGTTCTTAGCCTTTGTTTATTTAGTTCTTAGCCTTCAAAAAATGATTGTTTATTTTGTATATAAACGTGTGTTTAATTTCAGTTTCAAGTCAAAAAAATGCACCTTGAGTGCATGTTTGGTGTACTGCCCACAACCGATGATAAATAATATCAGAGAGTAAAAAGCGTTTTATTTTATAATATAAAATTGTTTATTTAGTGTATTATGAATGTTCACTATAAGGAATCTATTATTTAATATTTTAAAAAGTGTTCATTAATACAGTAGGTTTATTTGCTGTTAGAATAATATATGTTGTGTAGTGTTCATTAAAAGTGTATTTCAATTTCAATATGATTGTTTATTTATTGTATTATAAATGATTGTTATATGGCAGCCGTTATTTTCTATCCTACATTTTATAAAATTTGATTATCCTATTTTTCTTCTAGTTTTCTCAAATTTTTATAATAAAATCACTTCAGGCAAACTAAACTTTATTTTCAGTTCCGGTATACTTGACTTTATTCTCCAAATACTATGATTATTGATTATATTAACTGTTTTTCAAGTTTGTTTCGAATTTGTTTGACAAAATGGTAGAATATTCGAATTGTTTTTTTTCTTGATAGTAGTTAACTGCAAACGAACCTTATATTTCAACTTTGATGATTGCTTTTGCTTGGATTTATTTTTGAAATCAGCTATTTTATATATAATTGATGCTTTGGTTTGGTTTTATAAAATTGAAGAATATATTCTTATGTTATGGAAAGTGATCTTGGACTACTGATGCAAGCATCAATCGTCAAGATAAAAGAATACTTCTTGTTTTCAATTTATTTGTATAATTTGCAGATTCTTGTTTTCAACGACTTAATCAATAAGAATATATTCTTTCATTTAGTCGTAAAAGGTCTTTTTCCATGTTTCCAACAATAGGATCTCTATCTAAATTTTCATACCGGATTCCATGTTTGGTAGTTTTTTTTCAAAAAGATGATAATAGTTTTCAACAATAGGACATAGAGCTTATTAATTGAACCATTCATCAATCTTAAAATTATTTTCCTCTCTTTATAGGATGATGGTGTTCGTTTTTGCTTATATGTTTTTGTCCACCTAAAAAAAATCCTTATAAGGATATACTATAATCAAATTACCAATGTAACCATCTATGTCTATTAGCTATTGCAAACATGTCAAGTTCTCTATGTGTTTGATGCGGACTAATTAAAATTTGTAAATGCGATACATAATAATCAATGAAACTATTTTTTTACAAGTCAAGAGGTGCTTTTCAATTTTGAAAGATTTTTTGATGTTGGATGGCATTGAATATATAATGAATTTTGTATTTGTAATGGATCTCAAAATAGATTTTAGAAATCCACCAATTCAATTTAACAAAAGAAATTATTTATTGATTTTGTTAGTGAAATTGACTTATGAGTCATGTCATATTTAGCCTATTGATTTTGGTACTGAAAATTACAACTTTTGGTACTGAAATTTGTTGATTTCGATCATCTGTTCTCTTCATCCTCTCCTCTTTTTTTATCAAAAAAATAATTAAATTTCCACTTTCTATTTAAATTCGATTTTTTCAATCACGTCCATAAACATGGTCGTTGCCTTTAGCAGAAACAGCTAAAATTTCAAATCGAGCTGAGGTAGTTTGCTTTAGTTAAGTTATTTTACTTACTTTCACATTAAACAGTTCATTTCTATGGACTAGATATTTTTACATTGTATATTTTCATAGATACCACTTACATATTTTATAATATTTTCTCTATGTTTATTTGACTAAATTTACCAGTCTCCCGACTTCAGCAAGGAATGGTTTGGTTAGCTTGATTTCAAAGTGAAAAAGTAAGTTTTCAAAAATGAGCACCTCTTTACCATTTTCTTTATATTGCTTTGTTGCTCGATTGAGTTTGTTTCTTTTTTGTATTGAGATCATTAGCAAGTTTGAAAAACGATCAACATCATAATGAAACCCAAAAGAAGCAATCATCATTACCATCATTTAACAATGCCTTATTGTGAAGAACACCATAATGTGGATATAAAATCCAAAGTAACCAACGTACATGGTTTGGTTATAACTTTAGGTTAGTTAAACATTCTTCTATAGGTTCAAATTTTTAGTACATTTGTTAATAATTCTCTCTATACTGGCATGATTACCAAAATTTTCAAATTTCATAATTTCTATAGAATCGTGTTATGATACATTACCAATGCAAATTTTGTCTATAGTAATCTAAATTAGTTTAGAAAATAAATCTTAATTCCTAACCCAAAATTTGTATAGGGTTATGTTAGTATGTTAATCAGTCTTTAGCTACAAGAACAGTCATGTTCCGGTAGGTCATTTTGTTTAGTGGTAATCTCAGTTATAGGCTATAATGATCCGACTTTTTGAGCCTCGAACGTCGACACTAAATACATCCACGGTATTTGTGTAAATTCTTCACTGGAGGTGTTGTCTTATGTCTTTGAATTAAACACACAAACAAATATTATTGTAAAGACGCATACAACTTCATTGCCGAATACACAAATCTTGTCTTTTAAGTAATAGCCCGATCCATCGATCAAATTTAGTAGAATATCTACATTGAACCCTCAAAAGTACATGTACTGATTATGCTACATTATATGTGTTGGAAAAATATTTCCTTTTTAATTTTTAACACTTTACATCATATAGTACAGTAGTCGAGTAGCATACTATTTCATTGCTCCACAACTCAATCATACCATTTCATATTTACTCACAAGAATAAGACATAATAAAAGATCTAAAGATGCAGAGCTTATAATTCACTCTCCTGCTTATAAAAAGATCTAAAGATGAAAGTTATTGTTTTTTTATCTCCTTAAACTTTCATGAAGATGTATTTTCATACATTTCAATCTATATATAGTGCATTGAGTCATTGAATTAGGCTGTTGATGATTAATATTATCTATTAATCTAGCGTCATTAGGATTTAAACTAGTTATGCATATCAACGCTATTAAACTATATTTTGGTGGTGTTATTTGGATATAAATTGGATAAGTATGGAGGGATTGGCCGTTTTTTTGTAAATTTGATACCTTCCATATTATATATGATTTGAAATGCACATTTTGTTTTGTATGGCAGTTCTTTTTTTGTTGCTTTTATTGAATTGTGATGCATGCATGTTAAAGTTATATTTTAGCCAACCGCCTCATTCACTGTTCATTTTTACAATGTTATTATTATATTTACACAAGTTCATTTTTTGTGTTTAATGAATTGATAGAAAGAGATAGAAGTTCTTGCTAATGTCGTTACCAACTTCGAGAGAGTGGATTAGACGTCGACGTAGGAACACTGATGAGTACATACAAAGGGTTTGATATTTTATAAACTTCACAAAGCATCATTCACCGCCTGATTTTGAAATGTGCAGTTGTCCCTGCAAAAATTGTAGAAATTTCAAAAAAACTATCCTTTAAAGCAGTCGAGAAACACTTGATCATTTACGGTATGGATCCAACATATGATGAGTGGTCTTTTCATGGTGAGAGGAATGACATGGATGCAGTAGTCAATCCTACACAAAATGTTACCACCAATGTGACTTGCATCTCTCATCAAATTTGAGAGGAAAACCATGTAGAAGGTGCTCTTAGAAACCTTGTTGACAATGCATATGGTGTGTATGATAGCATATACGATATCGGTGATGGTTATCAGGGAAGAAAGTACACTGAGTACAAAAGAAAAGCAAATAAAAAACTACATTTTTCTTATGAAGACGGACTTACAACGTTAAGTGTCCTTATAGAGCTACATAATTTGGAAAAGGAATTCAATTGGTCAGGAAATAGTGTGACCGAGTTGTTAAAGAGATTGAAAAAGTGGCTTCCGAAGGAAAATACACTACCGAATAAATACGCCACAATGAAACAAATGTTAAAGGATTTGGGAATGAATGTAGAGTGCATACATGCTTGCGAAAATGATTGCATATTATTTTGAAAGAAGAATAAAGATGCTGTTGAATGTCCTTATTTCCATACATCGAGATTTAAAGTTAAAGATGAAGGTGAAATTGTAAAAGTTACAAAACAACTAAGAAAAGTTTTAAAATATTTTCCAATAATTCCTAGATTAACTAGACTTTACACTATATCTGGATAGCTCGAAAAAATTTATGGTATAGTGAAGCAAAAACTTATTGGAATTCCATGCGGCATCCTATTGACTCAGCTGAATGGTGATCGGTTAAGAATAAGTGGCCAGAGTTTTCTAACAATGCTCGAAATGTTTGGCTTGGAATTTCTACCGATGGGTTTAATCCTAATACAATTCAGTCAAACGGTTATAGTTGTTGGCCCGTGTATATGATTCCTTGTAACTTACCTCCTTCGTTATGCATGAAATCAGAATTTCAAATGTTTTGTTCATTAATTCCTAGACCTAAAGCACCAAGTCAAGATATTGATGTATATTTAGAACCCCTTGTGGATGAGTTGAAACAACTTTAGACGATAGGAGTGCTTGCATTTGACATGAACAAAGAAAGAGTATTTCACATTGAGAGCAATGCTATTGTGGGGAATTCATGATCTACCTGCATTTGGGAATCTGTCGGGTTGTGTGACTCATGGTTATAAAGCATGCCCTATTTGTGCTACAATGACCAAGGCGGAACACATTGGTAATAAGATTGTTTATACGAAGTACAGAAGAATTCTGAAGAATGGTCATCCGTATAGAGCACCAAAACATGGATGGTATTAAGATATAGAGTATAAGGAACCTCCAACACGACTGACATGATCAGCTTTTTTGGAGAAGACTGCTCATATCAAATACACACCCGGTAAATCAATTAGAAAAAAGAAGCGTATGGGAGATGATGTTGATCGTGATGAAGAACACCTTGTAAATGAGTATGACGATTGTGTAAGACCAGCATGGTATAAAATGTCAATTCTTTTTCCTTAGAGTATTGGAGTGGTCATAAAGTGTGATATACAATAGACGTGATGCATACTGAGAAGAATGTGGCAGAGCATTTTATTAATTTGTTATTCGATAGAATCAAACAATCCTCTAAATTTGCATTTGGTAAAGCTTACAAGATCCAATGTTGTCAAGTTCTAAAAGACGTAAAACTTCCATCGTGCTTTGGAACTAAATTAGGCAACTTAGTAAGTATTCAACCACCTAGTTTGAATATTAGAAAGTCATATGATTATCATATTACTATCCAACATTTTCTTCCTGTCATGATTCAACATGCATTTCCAAAGTTTCGTGATTTGAGGCATGCGATTTTACAAGTATGCTTGTACTTTAATATTATTTGTTCAAAAGTTTTGATTCGAGAGCATGTCCAAGCCGCCAAAGATATGATTGATGAGGCGTTATGTGTGTTGGTCCATTATATTCCCGCTCAGTTTTTTGATATAAGTATACATCTAATGGTGCATTTAGCTGATCAAGCACTACTCCGCGGACTAGTTAATTATACGTGGATGTTACCATTTGAAAGGTGATACATTCTTTTTAATAATTATTATGTGAATTATTTTTCACTGATAATATAAAAACATGCATTATTTTATGTTTTCTTAGAGCTATAAAGGAGTGTAAGGACATACCAAGCAATAAACGATATGTGGAAGGGTCAATTTTCGAAGCATATCTTGTTTTAGAATATGTTAGGTATGCAATGGAGTATATGCTAGACCCACATGCTGGTAAACATAGCTTTAAACAAGCACCGTTCTTGGATGAGAATGGTAGTGATACATACGAACGTTCCATTATTGAGGGTAAAACTATCAAGCTAATTGGCCTACAATGCATACAAATTCGAAGGTGGATACCTTTTAGAATGGACATACCAGATCTAGATAATCATTATAGGTTTGTGTTTTTTTACAAATTATAAAATAACTTTCTATTTACTTAATATATAACATGTTTACTTTATGGTGAGTATCGATTGTCATTCGAAGATGCTCACCATAATCAAAAAAAACTTCAAACAAAGGCCGAAGTTGAAGTACAATATGAATAGATTGATTGCACAACAAGGTTTGTTAGGCTTATACAAAAGAACAGTTTGATTATAAAAATAGGACTTTATTTAATATATTTTTAGTGATTTTAACAGTTAATGGAAGAAAAATGCATGAATTCACTGTTATGGTATTATGTTAGTGGTCCAATGTGGGAAGCCAAAACTCATCTCAAATATGTGGTTTAAATTTGTTTAGCAAGTTTACCCTCTATTTAATGCTTAATTCTTAGTTGTTTTTCATATTAATTTTCATCTTTGCACTACAAGCAATCTGCTTCTTTATAGTTATATATTAAACATTACCCATCCTTTTATATTATGATTACTTGATTTTAAAGTGAGAAAAATGGAAAGATCCACCTTTATTCTAACTGAATTGGTTAAATTTGTATATTGCAAAATGTCAACTAATAGCAACAGTGCATCACAACGTCAAGAAAGCACAGAAGAAGATGTTCCTCCTCCACCAGCAAATAAAAAATACTCAATAATTTTTGACATGGAGGGTGCTAAAGGTAGAGATGAAAAAAAATGGAGTTCTCGTTGCGGGGTTTTGATTCGTGGGCTCATTCCAGTTAGTTACGATGATTAGAGGAAAGTAGACGGCTTTTACCGGGATAATTTATGGAAAGCACTCATGGTATTTTACTTTACCGTACATTTATAAAAACCACATTATATTGATAGAAATATTACCCAATCCTCTTGCATTTCTATCAAATCCATTTAAATATCCACCTTGCGCATTTTTTGATGTTTTATTTGGTCCAATAGAGATCGGTCTGTTAATCGCAGTAATTTTTGTTACTAAAAGTTGTAAAGTAATTCTATTGAAAGTTTGCATTACTTTTAGTCTTTTGCTAGACACATGCTGATAATAATTATAAAATGGTTACGGGAGTCAAAGGAATATTTGAAACTCCATTAGTCTCTCTTTTTCTATGCTTCCCGAATGTAAAATTTTATCAAAGTTAGGTACATATATAGAGAATCAGATCACTTATCGATTTGGGATAATAAATTTAAGATTCATGTAGGATACTAAATCAGATCACTCATCGGTCAAAGTTAGGTACATTTTTATAACTCGAGTATTCTTATAAACAATTGTTTTTCTTTTTTTTTTCTTTTTTTCAGAAGGAGTTTGACATGAATCTAGATCCAACTATTGCTCGACCTATTTTGGAGAGAGGTTTTTCACAATTCAGAGCAGTAACATCAAAGCTACAAGACAAATTTTTGAAGAAAGATAAAGAGTTATTATCTAGACGTATTGCGATTGATAACCGTCCGAATGATATTGATAAATTCCAGTGGGAGAAATTTGTTGATATTGAGTACAATGATAAGAAAAGAAAAAAATGCAAAACGAATGCTAAAAATAAAGGAAAAACATACAATACCTCATACTTTGAGAATAAAATCATATACTCGACTTTATGAAGAATTGGTATGTAGTAATCATTATACATGTAAATTTAATTGTAATGCATAATTTACAAATTAATTCATATCTATTCATGTAGGAAGCGGAGAATCCGAAATGCAAGCTCACACGAGCAAAGGCATGGAAAGTAGCACACACAAGTAGGAAAACTGGAGAGGTGCTTCCGTGCGCAATAGAAAAATATGTAAGTCCCCCACTACAAATAAATTGTAATGCATAATTTTAAACGGTTCGCCCGAATTGAGCCCGGCGCAGTCACCCGAACTAAGCCAGGCTCAGTCTGGAAGGAACTGAGCCAGGCTCAGTCTGGCAGGAACTGAGCCAAGCTTAGTCACCCGAACTGAGCCAGGTTCAATTGGTAGGAACTGAGCCAGGCTCGGTCCCCCAAACTGAGCCAAGCTCAGTTGGCAGGAACCGAGCCAGGCTCAGTTGGCAGGAACTGAGCCATTGAGCCAGGCTCAATCGCCCAAACTGAGCATGACTAGTGTTTTTTCCATTTGATTTTTAAATTAAGCGTTTTTTTGAATATTCATGCTTTAATAGAAGCTGCAGAAGAAAAGCAAAAATCAGAAGCTAGTGTTAATGGTAATGAAGGAGTAATTAGTTTGGAAGATTTCGAAAGAGATGCCGTTGCTGAATTTTTTGGAAATGATAAAAAAAGAAGCTATTGTCATGCAATTAGTTCTAAATCTAATGTAAAGCACATAAAACTCACTCAAGCTTCAAAAGCAATTATCAATTACAAAGAAAATGAAGACAAGTGATGGAAAATGGAGATGCAACACAAGATTGATCAAATGCGTGAAGAAAGTAGAACAATGAATTCGACTCTAGCTGATTTGCAACATTGTATAACGCAACCTGTTAGTCAGATTGCAACAAATTCGATGACACCAAGAACAGATCTTGATTTGCATAGCACCATCCCAATCCTAGTCCTGCTCCATCTACTGATGTTATTGGATCCTCTACGGTTGAAAGACAAGTAGTGCAATTATTATCACAAAAATTGAAAGTGGTAGCTAAAGGACATCTTGAAATGCAAAAGATTTGTCATGGTAGGGAGGTTGGAGATGTGGAAAATTTAATTTGGGCAGAGGATGTTCTCGATCCAGACGAGCCACTTTTTGATGCGCCTCAAAATGGTCGTTATACATTATCCGAGTTGGTTGATGGTGGTTTTGTAGTTTGGCCGGAGTGTCCCATTCGTTGTTTGTAAGCTTCAAAATATTCTGTAGTAGTGAAATTTGAATTTGTCATAATGAACTTTGTAGAATTTGATATGAACTAATTAGTATGTTTGATGTTTTTTTTTTAATTTGATGATATGTTAGTTTTGAAATTTAGTTTCATGTTTGTTATTGCTATAAATTTGAATTTATATAGTTGAATGATATAATATGTGATTATACTATATAATCCTGAATGGGAAATGGTACAGCTATACCAAATTTACAACACTTATAAGTGTTGGTAATTTTTGTATTTACCTATGTGTGTAAGGAATTTCCAACGGTTATAACCATTGGGAAATTCCTTATTTCCAACGGTTATAACCGTTGGAATTAGGAACTTTTGAACGGTTATAATCGTTAGAAAAAAGGAAATTCCCAACGGTTATAACCGTTGGAAAATGTGTTGCAAATTTATCATGTACCTATTACCAACGGTTATAACCGTTGGGAATTTGATTTGCAATGGTTATAACCGTTACGAAATATCAATTATGGTGCTGTAACTTATGAAATAATATACTTTTTATAAAATACCCTCGTGATTCAAGTGTCGAACATATCTGAAATCCCGGTATACGTACAATACGTATGTATTTACCCCTTAAGTTTGTTTAGGGCTTCTTTAATGTTCCACATTTGGTTTATACATTCATATTATATAAGTTTTATTATATATGACTTTTAGATTTCATATTACTTGTATAATAGTTTTATGTATAACATTATATTAATCAAATCTTATTTAATTAATTTTAATTAATTAACATTTTAATTAATTTTATATTATTTTAATATAATATTTATTACATACTATACCCTTTATAGTATTACACAAATATCATATATATATATGTATATTATTTAATTAATTAATCTTTAATTAGTTCATTTAATTAATTAACCTTTAATTCATTCAATTAATTAACTTTTAATTAATTTATTTAACTAAACAATTTTAATTAAATTATATTAATTTCAAAATTTTAATTCATATACATGCATGTTTACTTATGTTATTCTAAACATTTTAAAATATCATAAAATATATCATAATATATAGTACATGGATATATATATATATATGTATATTATTAATTAACTTATTTAATTAATTTATTTTATTAATCTAATTAATAAATTTTAAAATTTTCGAAATCAATATATTTATTTTCAAACATTTTGAAAATTTTATTATATTATAACTATCATAATATATTTATATCTAATTTCAAATTTAACTTTTAAATTTAAAATCTTATATTTTAATTTTCAAACAATTTTGAAAATTTATATTATAATATTTTTCTTATTTTAAATTAAAAAAATATTATTTTTAAGTTCAAAACAATTTTGAAACTAGCCCAAGGTCCCATTCAAATTTGGGCCTATTCTATTAGGGACAACTTTTGGACTGCGAGCTTAATAGTTAACCCTAACATGAATAATTTAGACCGCATAGACTATTGGGCTCTGATACCATTGTTGGAACTGGACCAGCCCGCAGTGGGAGTTATAAGTGAATTTCAATTTTTTTTACCCTTTTGGATCTTTATTGGACCTATGAAGTCTAATTTATTTAGAACATTTCTAAATTTATTTTAAATAAAATCATATATTTTATTTAAATTTAAATATTTTGTAATGTGAAATTGATTTGATTAGATCTAGTTTATACGCATGTATCATATACATACATACATACATACATTGATGTGTGTGTGTAACATGATAATCTGTGAAGGGTATAATGTCGCCGTTTATAGATGTTGGGATTTACATTGTAATAGATATGTTAGCTCATTTTGTATGTACTGTATGTTGTCCAAATATGCGCATATATATATATATATGTACTATGGAATATATAAATCATATATATATATATATATAAATGTATCATAAGATATGTTTCAAAACATTGTGAAGTAAATTCATACATGTATATATACATTTGTTTATTTATATTTAGATATCTTATATATATATATATTCATATAATATTAATCCATTATGATTAATATTTATAACATGGTAGATGTAAATATGTAGATAAGTGAACACATATATAAATATATATATATATAATATTTATTTAATTAATTTTACCTTAAATAAGTATTTTAATAATATATATATATGTGTGTGTGTATATACTTATAAATATAAATATAATGAAATAAGTAATTACATGGTTTAATATATGTTTACATAAATACAAAGTAAGTTAATATATATACATATATATATATATATATATATATTGATTCAAAAATTTATTACAGTTCAAAACTAATATAAGTTTACATGACAAATTAATTTAATATTTTATTGCATATTACTAATGAATTAAATAATAGTTTCGGTTGTAATTAATTAAAATATAATATTTGAACGAGAAAAAAACCAATTTTTAAAATTTACAAAAAACAAGGATCATAAAACGCATGTCAAGAATAAATATCAGATTTATTTGACATAAAATATTATTTTTAATAATTAAAATACATTTTGGCTGTAACTTCATTAAATTATTTAAAAAATAAAATATTCATAAAAAATTCAAAAATAATTTTTGAAAGCTTCTTATATGGTGTAGTAACTTTAAAATATATGAATTTTTGGATCATTAATTATTTTATATATAATAAACAATTCATATAATCATTAATAATTAATAATAATATATATAAATTATTTTTGGGTTTTATGATTCATAATAAGTATAGATAAACATATAAACATATTTAAATCGATTTTATATATTATATAATCATATATGTAATTATATAAGTGGAGTATTTATATATATACATACACAATTAATATATATGTGTGTGTGCGCGCGCGCGCGCAAGCACGCACGTGCATGTGTGTTAATAAATATCAAAAAATTAAATTTTGTACAGAAAGTTAAGTCTAATTATAATTGATTTATAAACATAAACTTCTATATCATGCACATAACCAACATTTACCTACAAAAATTTCACCTAACTAAACACATAACAATAATATATATACATAGATTCCGATGTGAAAAATTTGTAGATTATAAAATATAATATTATATTAGTAATATAAAGTGAAAGTTACCTATCAATGATGCCTTCGAGTCCACGTAGAAGCACTGAATTCCCTTCTCTAAGTATCTCCTGATCCGTCAGATTGCTAGTTTGTCACCGACCTCCCATTATCGAATAGTTTTATTTTAACTTGAATTTGATTTGAGTTTTGGAGTTGGTTAGGAGCTAAGTTTCGGCCAGAAGGAAGATGAAGAACAGGGATCAAAAGAAGAGATAGAGAATAGGTTTAGAGATCCATATTTATAGTTGCATAAGAGAGAAAATAAGGTAAATCAGATTTACCTTTTCTCACTTAATCTTAGCTAGACATCTCCAAGCCCATTACCTATGTCTTAGCTACCCCAAATCCTTTCCAAAGTCAAAATTTGCAGCCCTAATGATAGGCCTTAAACCCATTTAAGCCCAAGCTAAAATACTATGCAATTAAACCTAATTTAATTGCTTATCGATACCGCACATCGTTCAATATTTATAACTATTATAAATATATATACAAAAATATTTATTTCATAAATCATGTTCAAATTTCATAATTAATATTTCATAAATATTAATTAATTTAATTAATTTATAACAATTATAAAATAATTAAATTGTTTGGTCTAAAGAGAATTTATCATTTCGATTGTGTGACTCTTGGGTGTAAATTCGGTCAGCGATTAACATCGAATTATTCGAATGTTAACATTCACACTTCACTTAGCAGGTGGTGTGATATTATTGCCAAATTTATCGGTACTCATTTTTAGTAAAATCTCATTTTAGTTTAAGAAGCGTTACCCCATTATGACATTTATTTACATCAATTCTCTTCATCAAAACTGTATCACTTTAAAATGCGAGTGCTTCTCATGTCCTTCTCCTCATGTCCTTCTCCTTTCCTCTCCCGTCCCCTCACCTGTTCATGCCATACCTCCGGTCTTTTCTCCTCCTATCACTTCTATTCCTTGTGTCTCATCTCCTCCTGTCCCTCTTCTTCCCTCTCACGTCTCCTCTTCTGTCCCTGCCTTAGTTACCTCGGCTGCTCCAAACTCTTCAGTTCCTCATGTCTCTTCTCCACTCCCTCTAAATCGTGCGCCTTCCAAGCCTAACCTTGTCACAATTCCTCCAGTCTCCCCCCACCTTGACCCACCCGATCCTCTTCTTTCAGCTCAGGCCCTCCTCCCAACCTCTGATAAAGGAGAACGGAAATGGACTTCCCTGTTTAAGCGCAAACCGAGAAACGCTGGGAAGTACATCCCCGTTGACCTTACTCCAGTGTATGAAGATGTAGCTTTAGTTCCGCCAGTCGAAGTCATTGAAGCAGGAGCTGCTATCTGGAATGATACGATAGTGGGTTTTTTCCTTGACAAACCATTATCGTACACGGCAGTTGTACAAAAGCTAAAGTTCATATGGAAACTAAAAGGTGCAGTCACAGTTAAATCGGATGGTATCATCTTCTTATTCAACTTTTCATGTGATGAAGACAGGAAAACAATTCTGCAGAGTGACCCTATTATCATGAATAATAAACTTTTTATAATAAAACCGTATGATGCAGCTGTTAGTAATGTTACTGGTACTGTTACTTCTGTTCCAGTATGGGTACACTTGTATAATCTCCCTATTTTCGCATGGTCACCTCTAGGAATTAATTGGCTTAGTTGTCACTTGGGAAAATTATTGTGTATGGACGAGATGACAGAGAAACAAGAAAGGCTGAGCTATGCGAAGTGCTTGATTGAAGTAAGGCCAGATAAGGAGCTGGTTAATGAGTTTGCAGTTAAACTGGTTGAAGGAGGCTACCAGAAAATTTATGTAGAATATCTATGGAGGCCAGATGTCTGTATTATGTGTAAGAAGTTTGGTCATAAAACTGTAGACTGTGATATAAAAGAAAACTGTAAATCTATGGATGAGAAAGGGAAAAAAGTAACTGGTAAGGAGGAAGACAAAGAAGGAGATGCTGGAAAAGTGCGTGTCAATAAAAATGTGAGGACATACAATAAGCAATTCATAAGGAAATGGCAACGTGTAAAGGTAAAGAAAAAAGAAAATAATGTGAAGGAAGCTAATTTGGAACAAACAGGAGATAAGATTGGTGTAAGTAAGAAAGAAGTTGTAAGTGATGATATGCAAGTTAAAGAGAAGGAAAAGAAGGTAGAGCAAGTAGGGAAAGAAATTGTGCAATGTCCAACTGATGATGTAAGGAGTAGAACTGTGACAGTCAACAACGAGGAAAATGAAAATGAGATGGAAGTGGAAAAATCAGGAACGAAAGAGCCGTTTAATGAAGTAGATCTATTAATTGATAATGTATTGAAATACAATAAATTTGATGTGCTTAATGATCTGGAAGACGAGTATAATTCTGGAAAAGTGCATGATACACATCTAGAAGTGGATGAGAAGGGTAAAGGTAAAAATGAAGATTTCGATAAGACAAGTGTAATTGCAACTGTAGAAAGTGAAGAGCAACTGGAAAATGGAAGCAAAAAACAAAATCAAGAAGAGACTGAACACGCATTGAAAAAGCAGGAAGACGTTGACATTCTAGAAGAGAGTTTAACAAGTGAAACTGATTCTAAAGATAACTGGACAATCAATGAAGGTAAGAGTAAAGAGGGTCACCAAGAAAGTGGACAGAAAAGTAAGGAAAACAAGAAGAATAAAAAAAGAATGAAGAATGCTTATCTCAGGAAAGAAACTGAGACGTGTAGTGACATGCACATGCATGATAATTCATGCACTTCAGATACTAACCTGTTTATACCAAATCATGCTACTAGAAAATCCTTAGTTCCTTCACCTCACTTTTACTCCAACATCAAACCTCCAGCTGCTTTCAAATTGCCTCCTCCTGAGCCTTTCTCTTCTCCTACCTCTCTTCCCTTCTCCCCTCCCTCTCTCTCCAATATAGCCACCCCCCAGCTCAAGAAGGAACATCCCAAAGTGAAATAACACCACTTTCAGTTGTAATTCCCAATTACTTGACCTCTTCTCAAGCAGTAACGAGGAGAATGAAAATAGAAATGATCAATGCGAGTGCTCATCAATGATGACACAATTTGGAGCATGGAATATACGTGGGGGTCACCACGTCATTAAACTTGATCAATGTAAACAACTTATCAGTTACCATAAGCTATCAATCCTAGCGATCCTGGAGACAAAGTTAAATCTTGCCCTAACTGAAAAGGCTGCTAATTATATTAGATCTGACTGGAACTACGTTCACAATCTTAGTGAAGCCCCTTATGGTCGAATATTGGTTCTGTTTAATCCCCTACATGTCCTTCTTACGCCTATCCTCTCCAATGCTCAGATGATTCACTGTCATGCCCTTTCAACTTCTGATAACTCCTCCTTTTATATAACCTTTGTTTATGCCTATAATTCTCCTGCTTCTAGAGCTGCCTTGTTTGATGTTATTCCTGCTTTAAGACAGTCCTCTCATCCTTGGATAATTCTCGGAGACTTCAATTGTTGTTTCTCTCTCTCTGACAGATCTGGTGGCAACCCTCTTTCTCTAACTGAAATTCAGCCCCTTGTGGAAACCCTCAACCATGCCGAGTTAATCTCTGTTAGATCTGTTGGATTGCAATATTCTTGGAATAATAAAAGAAGGCATGGTAGAAGGACTTTCTCTAGAATCGATCACACTTTCTCTAACCTAGCTGCTCTTACCAAATGGCCACTTATTTACAGCATTCTTCCTCCTCCTCTAACTTCGGACCACTCTCCTCAAATTATCCACCTTCGAGGAGCGGACAGGAGAGGAAAAACTAATTTTAAATTTTTTAACTCTTGGGTTGACGAACCAGATTTTAAAATTACTGCTTTCAATGCGTGGGATAAAGCTAAAATTGGTAATCCTTTATTTGTTTTGCAGGAAAAAATAAAAGACGTTAAAAAGGACTTGAAGCTGTGGGCATTTACTAGATTTGGCGATGGAGATAAACTAAGCACTACTATAGGACAGAAACTTGCAGAGGTTCAAACTGAAATGATGAGTAATGTTGGTAACACTGAACTTTCTTCTGTTGAGTATATCTTGGCACAACAATACTGTGAGGCATTATCCAAAGAGAATGAGATGGTCAGGCAAAAAACAAGAATAAAATGGAGGCAACATGGCGATAAAAATTTTGAGTTCTTTCATGCTAATCTCAAAAACAAACAGCGTAGGGAAAATATTACCACTATCAAAGATAGGAATGGTGTGCTCCATTCTACTGTTGATGATGTGCAGAATGCCTTTATTCAAAATTTCTCATCCATCTACGGCAACGAGAACAACTTCAATCCTACTATTGACGATATCCCAACTGACATTCTTCCTCGTATAACTGATGATGACTATAACATGCTATGCTCTGAAGTTTCCTCTGAAGAAATTGAGAAAGTGATGTTTTCTTTGAATAGTAACTCCTGCGGGGGCCCTGATGGCCTGAATGCTAAGTTCTATACTGCTTGCTGGTCTTTTGTTTCTACTGACGTAATCAATGCCATTAAGATGTTCTTCAAGAAGTCTAAGCTTTTCAGGTCTTACAATTACACCAATATAGCTTTAGTCCCCAAGATTAAGAATGCTCATCATGTTAATGAGTTTCGTCCTATATCTTGCTGTAACACCATATATAAATGCATCTCTAAAGTAATTGCTTCCAGGCTCAAGCTTGTTCTTCCATCTCTGGTTTCCAACAACCAAGCAGCTTTCATTCCTGGCAGGAACATTCTTGATAACATCCTTCTAACTCATGAGCTCCTTAAAGGATATAACCGTAAAAATGCTACCCCGAGAGCTATGTTAAAACTCGATATAATGAAAGCTTTTGATATGTTACAATGGGATAGTATAATACGCATCATGGGTTATATGAACTTCCCTCCCCACTTTATTGCGTGGATTCATGAGTGTATCTCTACACCAACTTATTCTATCATTGTCAATGGTATAGCTGCTGGATTCTTTAGAAGTAAACAGGGAATAAGGCAGGGAGACCCGATATCAGCGTATATCTTCATCTTAGTTATGGAACTTCTGACTAGAATGATAGACAAGCTGATAAACCAAGGAAAGTTTAAGGTCCATCAGATGTGCAGTAATCCTCAGATCTCCTCGTTGATGTTTGCTGATGATCTTGTTGTGTTCTGTTCGCCGGAAATCTCAACTATCAACAATATAATGAATACCCTAAATCAGTTTTATGTGATGACTGGGCTGAAAGTTAATATTCAGAAATCTGAGATCATTATCGCTGGTGTCAACGCGGATCTAGTTGCCGAAATTTCTCGTGCTACTGGCCTGTCTCCATCTCCTACCACTGTTTCCTATTTGGGCCTTCCCCTGACAACATCTAAAATAACCATCAATCAATGTCTTCCGCTGTTCGAGAGGATTACAGCGAGACTCAACTGCTGGACCACTGGGAAGTTGAGTCAAGCAGGTAGGCTTACTTTAGTCAAATCTGTAATCTTTGCAATGCAAGTTTACTGGGCAAGAACATTTGTTCTACCTTTTAAGTTAATGACAATGATTAGAAGTGCTTTTATGAGATTTTTGTGGACGGGAAGGACTACTGGAAAGTATATTTCCCCTATCAGGTTTAGCAGAGTTGAACAGCCCATGAATAAAGGTGGACTTGGTATCATCAATGTGAGGCAATGGAATAGGGCGGCGTTTGCTAATCACATTGACACCTTCTTCAACAGTTCTGACAGCCTATGGGCTGAGTGGTCTAGACAAAATGTTGTTAAACGAAAGAGTTTTTGGAGTATGTCAAAGCCACAAAACCTAAGCTGGACGTGGCAGTGTATTTTCAAGATAAAGGAGGAAATCCTCCCTCTCAGCCAAATGAATACTAACACAACCTACTCTGTGAGTTTCTGGGATGATCCGTGGCTGGCCAGAGGTCTGATTCTTCGGAGACAACTGGTATACAATGAAATTATTCAGACAGGCATACATCAGGCAGCGAAGGTTAGGGATGTACTATTTAATATACAAAGTTCTCATGCTTTTTCTTCTAATCAGCGAATACAGTCTATCTGGAACAAGATCAGAAATTTTACTCCTATCCCCTCCAACTCCGATAAACTTGTTTGGGGTGAGCAAAAGATTAGGTTTAAAACTGGTAATGTTTATGCGTATATGATGGCAAATACTGCTCAACCAACTTGGAAATGGAGTAAGAGAACGTGGAGTAGGGATAACAGTATGAGAGAGAACCTATTGCTGTGGAAAGTACTAAGACGTGCTATCCTAACTAAAGCCAAGCTTGCGATCATTGGTATGGCTGTTGACGTTCTTTGTTCTTTCTGCCATGAAGAGGTTGAAACAGTGGAACATTTGTTCTTTGAGTGTACTGAAATCAATCAGGTTTGGACTTCGGTTATGGCAAAGCTCGGTAGAAATAATATTTCTCATGACAATCAGCACGAGTGGAATATACTATATGCGAAAACGGGGTGCAAGAAAGTTGATAGGAGAATTTTGTTATCTGTTCTGAAGTGTTTTCTTGGCGCGGTTTGGAGAGAACGAAATACCCGTGTGTTTGATAACACCAATGGAAAATCTAATTTAGTATTCAAGCAATGGGTTTTGCAAGAGATCAGATGCTCTCTGGGGATGCTCACTTTTGCCATTGACCCAGGGATTTACAATTCATTCTGACTCTTGTCGTTGCTTTTTCTTTTCTTTTTTATTTCTTTAGTATCCAGTTTGTTTGTAGCGCTTTGTTCTTCCCTGTAATTTCTGAGCCTATCTCTCTGTTGTTTCTGTTGTAATCCTTTTGGTGCTGCAATAAAATGGTCGGGGTCCATTCAACCCCGTCGGCCTTGCCAAAAAAAAAAAACTGTATCACTTTGGATTTATGGAATTTGGTAATGGTCAAAATTCCAATACGTCTATATTCAACTCTATAGTCCAAACACAAAGTCCTTAGTTTAATAATAACAAATATTATTAACTAAAATGCTCTGGCTAAAGACAATGACTTTGAGTTGACTTGAGTTGACCGTGATATTAACCCCATATAACTGAGGAGACGAATTCTCTCTTGAATAGTGCTTCACTTTCAATATTTCCACTAGACCCAACTATAGTCACTAGATGAACGTCATGCCATGATTTGACTATAATCAAAGCGGAGCTTTCATATTGAAGATCCGTAATATTCTCAAGTCGAGAGAACTGTGTAAACCAGTCACATTAATATTTTCTGTTTGACCTTAGTTATATTAACCAACATAAAACTATCGAGTGAGTCGTTCTATAGTTATCCAATGTTAGTCCATGAGATGATGGTTTTGATGACAACAACCTTAGAATAGATTATAAAATATAAAAACTAACATTACAAGTTTAGATATATATGTATATGCAAAGATAGAAGACTCATGAGTATCAATATTATCAAGAGTTCAAGAGTTCAAGGTTAAGTTTGTTTTATTAGGAATATTTGTTAAAACTCGTAGAAAAGCACTGGCATCTTAATATCCAATTTATTCGTGGAATAGAATCCACTTCGAGCCCGTTAAAGGGATGGAACCCTAAGTAGGATGGAACCTACGAAAATCTAGTGGGACATTGTTTTGTATCCACTAATTTTAATTCAAATGATTTTACAAAATTATCTTGTTTTCAAAATGATTTCAAAACTTTCCTTTTAAAAGATTCAAAACTCTCTATCCTGATTTTAAATAATTTTAGCCTCAAAACATCTTTATTTTCAGAGTCAAAATTTCTTCTGATTTTAAACTATCTTTTCAAATAATATATTTAACTTTTAAATTATTTATACTTTGATTTAAATTATAGTTAAATAATATATATATTGTTCTTTATATTTACTTATGAATTTCAACTATATTAAAGTATATTTATAAAGTTTTAAATAGTTTTTATATAAGATAAATATTATTTTTATAGAAATTCAAAACTTCAATTTTGGCTGAGGGATGTTGACATGCCCCTAGGCACTATGTCGACATAGTGACAGTTGAAGTTCAAAATTCAAATTTCAAAAGAAGTGTCTATTCGCCATAACTCTTCATGAATGGTCATGGTTGTTGATCTTCTATAAATAGAGGTCAGTTTCAACGAATTTTTAATCACTTTTTTCTGGTTTTCACTCCTCTTCTTCTTCCACATTTCTTAATACAAAATCATACCATTACTCTGCCGAAATCAACATCGAATCATACTCGATTACTTCTAGTTTGATTCTCCATCACTATCTCTACAAGGTTCTCAGTGCTATTCAGAGTTATAGACTTCTTTGTAATATATTAGCGAGAAAAGGTGTGATTGTAGCCTTGGAAATCAATTAAGCGAGAAAAGGTGTGATTGTAGCCCTAGAAATCAATTGGGTGAACTTGTTTCCCCGGAAATCAAGTATTTCTACCCAGAGGATTGTCATTCTGGAGGGTGTACCTCGTTGCCTTGAAACCGAGGGTTGTAATTGTTGAATTGTTGTTGAAAGGAAATCCGTACTTGTGTTGCGGGACTGTATGTAGGGTAACTCCAAACTAGGGATGGCAATGGGGCAGGTCTAGGGTCCAAACCCGGTTGACCCGCCCCTCTTTTGGCCCGTCCAGACCCGCCCCATTCGGTCATCAGGGCGGGTAGACCCGTTGTGACGACCCGAAATTCCACGCCCGGAAAATCGCATCATCGATAAGAAAGAAAGGGGTGAGAAATAGAAAAGATAAAGAAGAAAGGACAAAACAACATCAGAATCTCAACAGTGGAACGAATGAAATATAATATATCACATAATAGATTACATAGTATCATATACATCAGAGTTACACAGATAATACAACACATACTAGACAGTTATAAACACCTGTCTAGTTAATACAACTCGATACAACTCAAAACATCACAGAGATACAACACAGCGGAATACAGATAACACTAACACAGCGGAACCAATATATAACTATATCGCTGAAGCCTCCTGCTCCATTGCTCCTCCACAAATCGTCAAAGCTAAACCTGAATCCCTTGGCTACCCGTAAAAATTTGGGTACCCGAGAGTTTAGGAAAAACAGAAATAAACTCCGGGTCAGACATGGGTCTGGTATGAGTAACAGGTTGAAGTTGCTTAACTTTGAAAATCCTTTGAAAACAAAGGGTATCACGTAAGACTTCCCACACATAAACATGGAAAAGTTTTTACCTTACGCTAACCAAACATTTGATAGGAAATCCAGTTATATTATAATAGTGTCTAGGGTTTTCAAGTAAATATGAAATAGCTGAAATTGTTACATGATTAAATTCTAGCATACTAGCCACAAAGTGGGTAATACAATCAAAACCGTAAGGTCACGTAGGGAAAATGAGTTTCCATCAATGGCAGGGCTACTGGGGTACCGCCCGTCACAGTATGTAGCCTAGATCACCGTACCGAGAACCCACCCTAAGTTCCCTGCAACACAAGGCCGGAACCATTCCTTACTGAACAGTTCCGAACAAGACAACCCCAGCAGTTGTGGCCACAACTGCCCACACAGCCGAATATAAAAGGGACATCTAGACAGGGGAAAATCTCGCTCTCAAGTGGGTGCTACCCACGAAGCCTTGCTGCACCTCCCCTGTTTTAGCCATTCCCGGTTGATGAGGCTTGAGGTCACGATTACCTTAACAGAACTTATCACTTAGAATGCTCATCGTCCACCTGACGATGTGCTGAAAGCATTCAATCCATACAAGTTCGTTCCGGGTTCGAACGAAACCGAAGGCATTATCTCGTTACACTCATTTTGGAATCACGCTCAGAGTTAACGACGATAACCCTTGCACTCTGAATCTTTCGTCTTCACTTGAGATTCACGACCTATCGTTAATTTGGATCGATGTGGTATTCGGGTCTCCAGACCTAGAATCCCGGTATACGGAAACCCGATCCCGGTCTCATCGAAATCCAAACCATATCTTTTAAGGCCAAGTTGTTTTAAAGTTAAAACAGTTCATTTCAATTATCTATATACACACAAATAGATAAATCACAATATAACAATGGATAATCAGATCATCATCATAAATAGATAATCCATATCACCAACTCAAACAGATAATCAGTAACATCATACTTAAACAAGCATCCATATCACATATATATTATTCATCTCATATCTGAGATCACAATCAATCAAGGAAATCAATATCATCCATCATAAGCAACGATTAAAAATCACACCATTTATAATTAATTTAAAATGAATTAAATTAATTACTTATCTCTAATTAATTTAAAGTAAATTAAATTAATTATTTCATCCTTATAAATCTTGCTTACATAACCATTAATTAATTACAAATCAATTAATTAATCATTCTCAAATTTCCTTTTTAATTAACCATCCTGGATTAATTATCCTTCAATTACATTCAAGTAATTATTCTTAATTAATTTCACAAATTAATTATCCATAACCAAATATAGTAATTAACCTTTAATTACTTCTTTTATTAATTAACTATAATTAATTACATTAATCCTTAATTAATTATATTAATTAATTACTCAAACACTTATTACTGATTAATTTATCTTAATGAATCAATCCTTTAATTATATCATTAATTGTATAAGTTAATGAACCTTATTTACAATTTAATTAATTATTCTACTTAAATTAATTACATTAAGAATTTAATCTTTACACAAACCACATTTATTAATCACTCTTAATTAATCATATTTCAGTAATTAACTACCCTTAATTACTTCATCAAATAAATTAATTACTCCTCAATTAATCCTTCGATTAATTTCACAAGTAATTTAATCCAAATTACTATCATATTTAAATCATCTTCAATTAATTACATATAGTAATTACCATTAATTACTTTATTAAGTAATTTCACTTCATTAATTACATTTAAGTAATTATACTCATCAAACCATTTCATGATTAATTTAAATTAATTAAACTAAATTAATTAACTTAAATAAATCAAATTAAACTCGATTAATTACATTAAGCAATTAATCCCTTAATTACTTTCATTCAGTAAATATACTTAAACATTTTTAATAATTTATTATCAAAATTATTTAATAAAATTATCACATTGATTGATTATTAAACAATCTTAAGTTAACGACCTTTATTAACCATTAATAATTTCTTTAATTTCTTTTCTTAAGAAATTTAACTTATATAAATAAATATTAATTACAAGTTAATTTATTCTTAATAATCAATTAATTAACCACTAATTATTTAATTAATTAAAGTTATAACTGTAACTTAATTAACTCTTAATTACGGATTAATTAATCTTTAACCATTATTTTAATTAATAATTTAGAACTCTTGATTTCTTAGTTAATCATCCATAGCATTAATTAATTGAATTAATAAATTATCCAATTTTAATTATCTTAACAATTTAATGAATCATTAAATTCTACTTAACTTTAAGATAAGACTTTATTCATATTAATGATTTAATTATCATTAATAAAGTATTCAAAACAATTACTTCAATTTATTTCAAATTCATTTTTAAAATTTGAGATTTAAAAATGAACCCCAATCTAACTTTAACCAAATTTAAAAACAATTTAGAAACCCTTTTAAATCTCGTGTTAAAGAGGTATAGGCCTTATAAAGAAGATTTAAAAGCATTTAAAACAAATCTCCTTTTTAAGTTCAAATCATTTAAAGAAATGCTTTACCTTTAAAGTTGCTAAAATATTTGAATTTTTATAAAACTTAATTTATTTCAAAACTGGATTCAAATTTTGATTTGAATCCATATCTAAAAGCTTTGACCTTAAACCTTTTTAAAGTCCTGTTTTCAAAATTTCAAATTATTTTAAAATCTGGAAACCCAGACAGGTTCAAAACCTGTAGCTCAAAATTTACCGAGTCCACCACAAAATTCACACGAGAAAACCCCTACCTACTTCGAGCAAATACTCGAATTTCTCGAGAAAACTTGAGCGACTTCACTGCTCAACCCATCACGTCTTCACCAGAACAACAGTGCACCGTGCACGTGCACGGTGCCGTTGATCATCTCCGACCAACCACGCTGGCTTCACCACGTCAGCGTTCAACCCTTCAACCCATTCCGACCATCAAAACTCGTCCAACCATCCTAAATCGAAATCGAGCTTCAAAGCTCAAAACTGGAACGAACGAACCCATACAACCCATCCCTGTCAACGCCACGTACCCCCGACTCCGACCACGAGAACTCACGCAACTCTGGCCATCGACGCGTCAACGCCCTAGCTTCCACTTCCCAAACTATCGCGCCACTCGATCCATTGATGGAGGCGAACGAATCGCATAGGTAATCATCTTTAAAACTAGGTTTACGAGTGGGAAATGCCTACCGCTGTCACCATGGCCATCTACACGCCGACCCACTATTTTTCCTAGCCTCGCCACACATCACTCCACGTCCACACCAAACCCCGAGATCCCAGTGATCGTCGATCACCAGTAAATGATCAAAAACTATTCTCAGTTCAACTACGAACTGCACCTTCGACACTTAAGTAAAAATCAAGATTTATATATTAAAATTCCTATTTTTCAGAGATGTTTCACATCATATAATTGAATCAATAAATTATAACATTTGATTTTTATCATACTTGCAAGTGTTATCAGTTCTATGAAGATTTCAAGCCTATGTAAATTTTATTTTGCTAGGAAAATATATTTCTTTATTTTAAAACCAAACAAACATATGGTTTAGATCTTCCAGCCTAAAAGTGAGCAAAGAAATTTTGATTTTTGGGTTTTAAATCAGGTCTCAAGGTTCTGAATCAAGAAAAACAGAGATGGTTCGATTATATACAGGCATACACACATTCAAATGTTTTTAGCACAGAGAAAAAAATCATGGATACATATGTATAACAAGCATCCTCAGTTTCATACTTCACAGGCATCAGATATAAAGATATATATATTTAACTTTAAATTTTAAATGGTTTACCCACAGATAAGCAGATTCAAACTTCAAGTTTTAAACAAAGTTACTTACAGATTAACCCAAACATTTAAACAATTCAAGATTTTAGTTTTTTTAAAAGCTTTTGCTTACTCAAATACTTAAACCTTTTGAGTTAAATGTTACTCACCAGACATGAAATGAAGAACAGAGTTTGCACTTGAAAGGCTTTTGAAACTTTGAACACTTTAAAAACTGGGAAAATGCTTGGCTCGATCTTCCTGTATCATCTAGCTTGCCCTTAAAATGTTGATGATGTTTTAAGTTGTAAAGATGGAAACTTGCTATTTGAAATTACTTTGAAATGCTGAGATGTTCAAGCTTTCAAAACAGAGTTTGAAGTTGTTTCTTTGCTTAGAAACTGCAGTTGCAAAGCTATTGAAATCCCTCTTTATTTTGATCTCCATTTTTGTTTTGAGATGAAAATAAGTTTCATTTGAAATACTTCTAGTAGGCTAAGTTTTGAACGAAAATGAATGAGGCAGATTAATATAAAAGAGTATGCAAGGTGGTGTTTATTTTCTTTTCTACAAGCTTCTTTTAATATTTGGTCAGAGATTTTTATTTTCTCTACTATGGCTGATATGGTCTTGCCAGTACTAGAGGTATGTTAGCATTTATGAAGTGTCCTTAAGTCTACACTTATCTTATTTTTAAATTTTCGCATGGTACTTAATATAGTTTCTTTATTTTCTAAATGTACATAGCCATTTCCTGTACAAGCATAAAGGTGAGTATTTTTTTTTTTACTTTGTTTATATACTTGCTTGCATACTTAATTATATAGCTACAAATATACAAAGCCTGGCACATCTTCCTTTATTTTATAAACATATTTTATTTGCCTTAGTCCTTATACTTTACAGGCCTACACATTTTTACTTGCCTGCCTAAATTTTATTTACAGGCAACATTTCTATTTATACAAAGCCTAGCAGCTTTTAACTTCATGTACAAATTATAAAGTGTACCTAAATTATTTACAATTCTACCTTCCTTTTATTTTTAAATTTAAAATATTAAACACTCCATTTACTTATTATTTATTTATACTTATGCTTAATATTTATAAAGTTTATTTTATCTTAAACATTTTTGAAAGACTTCATTTTGAATTTTCAAATCACAACTTCCCTTTATAAATAGATTTGAAATAACAATTTCCATTAAATTTCATTTGTAAAAACATTACATTATTAATATTGTTTAAATACAACTCATTATTAAATTAAAATAAATTTACAAAAGAAACTATCTCTTCAAAGTATAAATTACTCATTTAAAAAAACTATATTTAAAAAGAACAAAACAACTTTTTTTGTTAATCTTATTTAAATTCAAACTTAAACTAAAATAATTTTAAACAATTAATATTTCTCCTAAGTATTTTAAACCATATAGTTATTTATCTAATATTAACTTAAATCAATTTCTCAAATTACCAAAATATATTAAAATTAGGAAACAAGATTTATTTATTAAATTTAAAACAAAGCTTATCTATTCATAATATATATACAAATATATATATATATATATACACACATTATAAATAGAAGACAATTTATTAGCTTTTAAAAGCTAAATTATGAGTTAAATGTTTATTTAAAAGAAGATTATTGAATCAAATTCAGATCTTATTTACAAATATTAACAAATCAATTTAATATTAAATGCAGATTATTAAATTGATATTGTCAAAAATTCCGGGATGTCACATTCCTCCCCTCTTAAAAAGAATTTCGTCCCCGAAATTTAAAACAAAGGTAATTTAATAATCTAGTTAATGATTTAATTTTAAAAACACAAGCATATATTAATTATATGCTAACAACCATAGCAACCAACTCATCCAATCAAACAAATCTAACTATCCAGACAAAAATAAGGATAGAACTATCTAGAGTTTCCCAAGTATAAACACCGGGATACTCGCTCTACAGAATCCAAACAAAACTATACCACTAAACTATAGAGCTCCTACTCCTCTAGATCTACCAAACTAGACAAGATATCAGACTATAGATAAGTCTGACTCAACATCCAAATCTCCCAGAACAGCTAGCTCTACTACCAGAGATAGATCTTACACGTACTCCCCCAGAGATACGCGAAACACATCGAATCTCAGTTGCCAAACTGACAATCCACTCCAGAAGATCAAACACTCAACCTCAGAAGAACAATAGAAAAGATCCAAAATATCTCGGAGCTGGCTTCCCAATCTTACCCAATCTATACAGCTCCTTTGACTGGAGAAAACTTTCTCAAAATCAAATCTCCGTCTTCGAAATCCAAATTCTTCCGTCTCTTATCCACAAACTCACCTGACGATCCTGGGATGACTTCATCCCTACTGAACAGCTCAACCTTCGCTGAAACTTCTCGAAACAACTCATCAAGATGATCCACTCAAAATTAGTCCAAGAACACAAACTCTACTCCTCACACCAGAAGACTGAACTTAATCTTCCTATCCGGAAAGATACAACAGATGCATTCCCAACTGCTTCCGCTGCACAACTCTGATCTGAGAAGACGAGAATGCTAATGATGCCCACGAGCACAAACTGGACAACACATCCCAGAAATATGGTTCAACAAATCCGTCAGGAGAAAACTCAGAAATACCGAAAGATCTCTAACAAACCAAGAGAACACTCAACTATCGCAAGTCACTTTTGCGATCAACTCAATTTAATATCCAAAGAAAAACTGTTCTCTCTTTACCAATCAGAACAGCCTATGCTTAACCAGCCAATCCACCGAAGAAATGGATCCACACTGCTGCTTCTGAACTTCACCTCTAGAAAACTGCTGACAGAAGACTTCCTTGCCTACTCACAGAACAATCTGGACTGCAACGCTGCACTGACGACAAAGATTCCCTAATCCAAACTCCTCGAGAAACTCAGGCCTCAAAGCCAAACACAGACACCCAGCTGAACTCAGCCTCAGCACCGAAGCAGACACGCTTCTTTATACTAGTTCCAAAGAAACATCTTCGGAAACATCCATAGTCACTGTGTCTCATCACACAGCTACTAATTCCTGAGATATCAAGATACCATCACTAGCTTCCATCCAACCGATATATCCAAACTCTACTCAAAGATAGACTCCAAACCTTAACAGATTCCTCTAGAGATTTGGTGAAATCCTTACACCTCAACAAAAATTCACTCGAGACGGTACCGGGTCTACAGTCTCGGCAGATACACTTCCAACCACAACAAACTCCAACTATAGGTAGTCGTGTTACACACACTACTACCCTATCTACCTTTATAACATATATTGGAAAACCCGAACAGGTAACCCAGTAGATAGGTAGAAATAAATATATAAATATATATAAAAATTACAAATACGCTCTCTCAAGAAAGAAAACACTCAAGAGCCTAGGTGTTCGCTCAACCTAGCGCTCTGATACCACCTGTGACGACCCGAAATTCCACGCCCGAAAAATCGCATCATCGATAAGAAAGAAAGGGGTGAGAAATAGAAAAGATAAAGAAGAAAGGACAAAACAACATCAGAATCTCAACAGTGGAACGAATGAAATATAATATATCACATAATAGATTACATAGTATCATATACATCAGAGTTACACAGATAATACAACACATACTAGACAGTTATAAACACCTGTCTAGTTAATACAACTCGATACAACTCAAAACATCACAGAGATACAACACAGCGGAATACAGATAACACTAACACAGCGGAACCAATATATAACTATATCGCTGAAGCCTCCTGCTCCATTGCTCCTCCACAAATCGTCAAAGCTAAACCTGAATCCCTTGGCTACCCGTAAAAATTTGGGTACCCGAGAGTTTAGGAAAAACAGAAATAAACTCCGGGTCAGACATGGGTCTGGTATGAGTAACAGGTTGAAGTTGCTTAACTTTGAAAATCCTTTGAAAACAAAGGGTATCACGTAAGACTTCCCACACATAAACATGGAAAAGTTTTTACCTTACGCTAACCAAACATTTGATAGGAAATCCAGTTATATTATAATAGTGTCTAGGGTTTTCAAGTAAATATGAAATAGCTGAAATTGTTACATGATTAAATTCCAGCATACTAGCCACAAAGTGGGTAATACAATCAAAACCGTAAGGTCACGTAGGGAAAATGAGTTTCCATCAATGGCAGGGCTACTGGGGTACCGCCCGTCACAGTACGTGGCCTAGATCACCGTACCGAGAACCCACCCTAAGTTCCCTGCAACACAAGGCCGGAACCATTCCTTACTGAACAGTTCCGAACAAGACAACCCCAGCAGTTGTGGCCACAACTGCCCACACAGCCGAATATAAAAGGGACATCTAGACAGGGGAAAATCTCGCTCTCAAGTGGGTGCTACCCACGAAGCCTTGTTGCACCTCCCCTGTTTTAGCCATTCCCGGTTGATGAGGCTTGAGGTCACGATTACCTTAACAGAACTTATCACTTAGAATGCTCATCGTCCACCTGACGATGTGCTGAAAGCATTCAATCCATACAAGTTCGTTCCGGGTTCGAACGAAACCGAAGGCATTATCTCGTTACACTCATTTTGGAATCACCCTCAGAGTTAACGACGATAACCCTTGCACTCTGAATCTTTCGTCTTCACTTGAGATTCACGACCTATCGTTAATTTGGATCGATGTGGTATTCGGGTCTCCAGACCTAGAATCCCGGTATACGGAAACCCGATCCCGGTCTCATCGAAATCCAAACCGTATCTTTTAAGGCCAAGTTGTTTTAAAGTTAAAACAGTTCATTTCAATTATCTATATACACACAAATAGATAAATCACAATATAACAATGGATAATCAGATCATCATCATAAATAGATAATCCATATCACCAACTCAAACAGATAATCAGTAACATCATACTTAAACAAGCATCCATATCACATATATATTATTCATCTCATATCTGAGATCACAATCAATCAAGGAAATCAATATCATCCATCATAAGCAACGATTAAAAATCACACCATTTATAATTAATTTAAAATGAATTAAATTAATTACTTATCTCTAATTAATTTAAAGTAAATTAAATTAATTATTTCATCCTTATAAATCTTGCTTACATAACCATTAATTAATTACAAATCAATTAATTAATCATTCTCAAATTTCCTTTTTAATTAACCATCCTGGATTAATTATCCTTCAATTACATTCAAGTAATTATTCTTAATTAATTTCACAAATTAATTATCCATAACCAAATATAGTAATTAACCTTTAATTACTTCTTTTATTAATTAACTATAATTAATTACATTAATCCTTAATTAATTATATTAATTAATTACTCAAACACTTATTACTGATTAATTTATCTTAATGAATCAATCCTTTAATTATATCATTAATTGTATAAGTTAATGAACCTTATTTACAATTTAATTAATTATTCTACTTAAATTAATTACATTAAGAATTTAATCTTTACACAAACCACATTTATTAATCACTCTTAATTAATCATATTTCAGTAATTAACTACCCTTAATTACTTCATCAAATAAATTAATTACTCCTCAATTAATCATCTCAATTAATCCTTCGATTAATTTCACAAGTAATTTAATCCAAATTACTATCATATTTAAATCATCTTCAATTAATTACATATAGTAATTACCATTAATTACTTCATTAAGTAATTTCACTTCATTAATTACATTTAAGTAATTATACTCATCAAACCATTTCATGATTAATTTAAATTAATTAAACTAAATTAATTAACTTAAATAAATCAAATTAAACTCGATTAATTACATTAAGCAATTAATCCCTTAATTACTTTCATTCAGTAAATATACTTAAACAATTTTAATAATTTATTATCAAAATTATTTAATAAAATTATCACATTGATTGATTATTAAACAATCTTAAGTTAACGACCTTTATTAACCATTAATAATTTCTTTAATTTCTTTTCTTAAGAAATTTAACTTATATAAATAAATATTAATTACAAGTTAATTTATTCTTAATAATCAATTAATTAACCACTAATTATTTAATTAATTAAAGTTATAACTGTAACTTAATTAACTCTTAATTACGGATTAATTAATCTTTAACCATTACTTTAATTAATAATTTAGAACTCTTGATTTCTTAGTTAATCATCCATAGCATTAATTAATTGAATTAATAAATTATCCAATTTTAATTATCTTAACAATTTAATGAATCATTAAATTCTACTTAACTTTAAGATAAGACTTTATTCATATTAATGATTTAATTATCATTAATAAAGTATTCAAAACAATTACTTCAATTTATTTCAAATTCATTTTTAAAATTTGAGATTTAAAAATGAACCCCAATCTAACTTTAACCAAATTTAAAAACAATTTAGAAACCCTTTTAAATCTCGTGTTAAAGAGGTATAGGCCTTATAAAGAAGATTTAAAAGCATTTAAAACAAATCTCCTTTTTAAGTTCAAATCATTTAAAGAAATGCTTTACCTTTAAAGTTGCTAAAATATTTGAATTTTTATAAAACTTAATTTATTTCAAAACTGGATTCAAATTTTGATTTGAATCCATATCTAAAAGCTTTGACCTTAAACCTTTTTAAAGTCCTGTTTTCAAAATTTCAAATTATTTTAAAATCTGGAAACCCAGACAGGTTCAAAACCTGTAGCTCAAAATTTACCGAGTCCACCACAAAATTCACACGAGAAAACCCCTACCTACTTCGAGCAAATACTCGAATTTCTCGAGAAAACTTGAGTGACTTCACTGCTTAACCCATCACGTCTTCACCAGAACAACAGTGCACCGTGCACGTGCACGGTGCCGTTGATCATCTCCGACCAACCACGCTGGCTTCACCACGTCAGCGTTCAACCCTTCAACCCATTCCGACCATCAAAACTCGTCCAACCATCCTAAATCGAAATCGAGCTTCAAAGCTCAAAACTGGAATGAACGAACCCATACAACCCATCCCTGTCAACGCCACGTACCCCCGACTCCGACCACGAGAACTCACGCAACTCTGGCCATCGACGCGTCAACGCCCTAGCTTCCACTTCCCAAACTATCGCGCCACTCGATCCATTGATGGAGGCGAACGAATCGCATAGGTAATCATCTTTAAAACTAGGTTTACGAGTGGGAAATGCCTACCGCTGTCACCATGGCCATCTACACGCCGACCCACTATTTTTCCTAGCCTCGCCACACATCACTCCACGTCCACACCAAACCCCGAGATCCCAGTGATCGTCGATCACCAGTAAATGATCAAAAACTATTCTCAGTTCAACTACGAACTGCACCTTCGACACTTAAGTAAAAATCAAGATTTATATATTAAAATTCCTATTTTTCAGAGATGTTTCACATCATATAATTGAATCAATAAATTATAACATTTGATTTTTATCATACTTGCAAGTGTTATCAGTTCTATGAAGATTTCAAGCCTATGTAAATTTTATTTTGCTAGGAAAATATATTTCTTTATTTTAAAACCAAACAAACATATGGTTTAGATCTTCCAGCCTAAAAGTGAGCAAAGAAATTTTGATTTTTGGGTTTTAAATCAGGTCTCAAGGTTCTGAATCAAGAAAAACAGAGATGGTTCGATTATATACAGGCATACACACATTCAAATGTTTTTAGCACAGAGAAAAAAATCATGGATACATATGTATAACAAGCATCCTCAGTTTCATACTTCACAGGCATCAGATATAAAGATATATATATTTAACTTTAAATTTTAAATGGTTTACCCACAGATAAGCAGATTCAAACTTCAAGTTTTAAACAAAGTTACTCACAGATTAACCCAAACATTTAAACAATTCAAGATTTTAGTTTTTTTAAAAGCTTTTGCTTACTCAAATACTTAAACCTTTTGAGTTAAATGTTACTCACCAGACATGAAATGAAGAACAGAGTTTGCACTTGAAAGGCTTTTGAAACTTTGAACACTTTAAAAACTGGGAAAATGCTTGGCTCGATCTTCCTGTATCATCTAGCTTGCCCTTAAAATGTTGATGATGTTTTAAGTTGTAAAGATGGAAACTTGCTATTTGAAATTACTTTGAAATGCTGAGATGTTCAAGCTTTCAAAACAGAGTTTGAAGTTGTTTCTTTGCTTAGAAACTGCAGTTGCAAAGCTATTGAAATCCCTCTTTATTTTGATCTCCATTTTTGTTTTGAGATGAAAATAAGTTTCATTTGAAATACTTCTAGTAGGCTAAGTTTTGAACGAAAATGAATGAGGCAGATTAATATAAAAGAGTATGCAAGGTGGTGTTTATTTTCTTTTCTACAAGCTTCTTTTAATATTTGGTCAGAGATTTTTATTTTCTCTACTATGGCTGATATGGTCTTGCCAGTACTAGAGGTATGTTAGCATTTATGAAGTGTCCTTAAGTCTACACTTATCTTATTTTTAAATTTTCGCATGGTACTTAATATAGTTTCTTTATTTTCTAAATGTACATAGCCATTTCCTGTACAAGCATAAAGGTGAGTATTTTTTTTTTTACTTTGTTTATATACTTGCTTGCATACTTAATTATATAGCTACAAATATACAAAGCCTGGCACATCTTCCTTTATTTTATAAACATATTTTATTTGCCTTAGTCCTTATACTTTACAGGCCTACACATTTTTTACTTGCCTGCCTAAATTTTATTTACAGGCAACATTTCTATTTATACAAAGCCTAGCAGCTTTTAACTTCATGTACAAATTATAAAGTGTACCTAAATTATTTACAATTCTACCTTCCTTTTATTTTTAAATTTAAAATATTAAACACTCCATTTACTTATTATTTATTTATACTTATGCTTAATATTTATAAAGTTTATTTTATCTTAAACATTTTTGAAAGACTTCATTTTGAATTTTCAAATCACAACTTCCCTTTATAAATAGATTTGAAATAACAATTTCCATTAAATTTCATTTGTAAAAACATTACATTATTAATATTGTTTAAATACAACTCATTATTAAATTAAAATAAATTTACAAAAGAAACTATCTCTTCAAAGTATAAATTACTCATTTAAACAAACTATATTTAAAAAGAACAAAACAACTTTTTTTGTTAATCTTATTTAAATTCAAACTTAAACTAAAATAATTTTAAACAATTAATATTTCTCCTAAGTATTTTAAACCATATAGTTATTTATCTAATATTAACTTAAATCAATTTCTCAAATTACCAAAATATATTAAAATTAGGAAACAAGATTTATTTATTAAATTTAAAACAAAGCTTATCTATTCATAATATATATACAAATATATATATATATATATACATTATAAATAGAAGACAATTTATTAGCTTTTAAAAGCTAAATTATGAGTTAAATGTTTATTTAAAAGAAGATTATTGAATCAAATTCAGATCTTATTTACAAATATTAACAAATCAATTTAATATTAAATGCAGATTATTAAATTGATATTGTCAAAAATTCCGGGATGTCACACCCGTGACCCGTTCTTGAGAGCTCCGGGTCTAGGGTCGGGTCGGGGCTTGGCTGACCCGCCCCAACCCGACCCGCACTTCTAAGATCTCATGAAATCGCTTTAGTATTATAACAATGATTTGTTAATCTTTATATATAGATATACATATATATATATTTGTGTGTGTGTATGTTTGATTATGACATGGATATTATAATGTTCCAATCAATAAACTATAAAAAGATTATAGTATTAAGCTGCATCGTTGATATTTATAAAATAACATATGCATATTTTTTTGAATTATTTTGTACACCACATTTTTATTATCTTCCTTTATAATTGTAAACACATTGTTATTTGTATTTAATGTATCATTTAGTGACAACAAATATAAATACATGTACATTAGTACACAATTTTGAATCAATACAAAAACCTTCATCGGGTCTCGGGGCGGGGCGGGTCTACCCTAACCCGTACGGGTCTCGGGTTGGGGCAAAATTCTGGACCCGCACCAGGTCTACGGGGCGGGTCTGGGGCGGGGTCTAAAAACCCCGGGGCGGGCATGGGGCACAAGAAACCCGCCCCAACCCGCCCCATTGCCATTCCTACTCCGAACTAGTATAAAATCTGTTGTGTTCTTTCCTTTACTGCTTTTACTTTATATTTGCATCTGTGTTTGATTCTGTGTTCATATCTGTGTCTAATTAGTGTATACGTTGTTAACAAATTAAGATAAACTCAAAAAGATTAACAAATTTCTTAAAACACTATTCACCCCCCACTAGTGTTAATTCTAGCCTTAAGATCCTTAATCCGCATTTCTCACATTTGGTATCGGAGCTTTGTTTTCAAAAGTTTCGTAATCTGAATTTTGAAAAGTTTTAAAATGGCTATTTTTGAAAAATTTGTTAAAACTAGTTTAGAATTGTTTAAATCATCATTGTTCCATGAGTCTGCATATGAATGTTATTCAAATACTAGTATTCTACCCAAATTTTATAATGTATAGGAAAGATGCTTTATGGGTATTAAGGAATCAATCCACAATGGACAATCTGTGCAGATCAAAAGGAATAAGTGGATACTTGATAGTGGTTGCTCTAGACACATGACTGGTAATCCGGATATGCTGAATAATATTATATACAAAGACGGAGGATAGGTTAACTTTGGAGACAACTCGAAAGGATACGTGATTGGCATCGACAATATCGGTAACTCTGAAACTCTTATTATTATTAATGTTTTGCTAGTTAAGAATCTGAAACACAATCTGCTAAGTATAAGTCAACTATGTGATAAAGGATATAAAATTAAATTTGAAAAAGATAAATGTCATATTGAAAATAATAACTCAACCATAATATTTGAGGGAACTAGGAAAAAGAATATTTATATTCTTAGTATGAAAGTTTCAAATGATAACCTATGTCTTTTGGCAAATACAAGTGACCCTTGGATTTGGCATAAGAGATTTGGACATTTGAATTTCAAACTCTTATCTAGACTGTCATAACATGATCTAGTAAGAGGTCTCCCTAAAATGAATTTTAAAGTAGATAGTTTATGTGATGCATGTCAATTAGGAAAGCTTAGAAAAAGTTTCTTTAAATTAAAAGATATGATTTCAACTTCAAAACCCCTTGAGTTGCTTCATCTTGATTTATTTGGTCCATCTCAAATTCTGTCAATAAATCATAGTAAATATGTTTTTGTAATTGTATATGATTATTCTAGATTTACATGGACAATATTTTTGAAACATAAAAGTGATACTTTTGAATGTTTTAAAAACTTTACAAAAAGGATTCAAAATCAATTATCTTTAAAAATTATAACTATTCGTAGTGATCACGGTGGTGAATTTGAAAATGAAAAGTTTGAGGAATTCTGCAATAAGAAGGGAATAACTCACAATTTCTCATTTCCAAGAACTCCACAACAAAACGGAGTAGTTGAACGTAAAAATAGAACGATACAAGGGTGTGCGAGAACTATGCTTTCAGATAGTAATTTACCAAAACACTTTTGGGCAGAAGCTGTTGCTACCGCCTGTTATATTTTGAATAGAATTTTAATTAGACCTTTAACTGATAAGACACCTTATGAACTTCTTCATGGAAAGAAACCTAAGGTATCATACTTCAGAATTTTTGGAAGTAAATGCTTTATTTTAAATACAAAAGATAATTTGGATAAATTTGATCCTAAATCTGACAAAGGATTCTTTATCGGATATTCTAATAGAAGTAAAGCTTATAGAGTTTTTAATTTAAGATCTAACACCATCGAAGAAACAATGCATGTTTCGTTTGATGAAAATTTAAAAGATTTTGAAATTACAAATGATGAAGAGGATTTAATTACTCAAAACCAAGAGTCAACTGAAACTAATAATGAATTAAAGCATCCTAATAAAAGGATTAGACTTTTAAAAGATCACCCTATAGAAAATATACTTGGAGATATGCAATCTGTTGTTAAAACTAGAAACCAACTAAGTCAAATGAGTAATGTAGCTTTTATATCATCTATTGAACCCAAAAATCCTAAAGAAGCATCAACTGATGATTCATGGATTTTGGCTATGCAAGAAGAATTAAATCAATTCACTAGAAATGAAGTTTGGGAACTTGTTCCTAGACCTGAAGATAAAACTATAATTGGAACTAAATGGGTCTATAAAAATAAAATGAATGAACAAGGTGAGGTCGTTAGAAATAAAGCACGATTAGTCGCCCAAGGTTATTGTCAAGAAGAAGGTATAGATTGTGACGAAACTTTTGCTCCTGTAGCAAGATTAGAAGCCATTAGGATTCTACTTGCTTTCGCAAATCATAATAATTTCAAATTATTTCAAATGGATGTTAAAAGTGCATTTTAAATGGATTTGTAAAAGAAGAAGTATATGTTGAACTACCACCACTTTTTGAAGATGAAAAATTACCAAACCATGTGTACAAACTTAAGAAAGCTTTATATGGTCTAAAACAAGCTCCTAGAGCCTGGTATGATAGACTAAGATCTTATTTATTACAATCAAATTTTGAAATTGGTAAAATAGATAATACTCTTTTTATTAAAAGAAATAAAAATGATATTCAACTAGTTCAAGTATACGTAGATGATATCATTTTTGGTTCAACTAACTTCGAAATAAATAAAGAATTTTCTGAAATAATGACAAAAGAGTTTGAGATGAGTCATATGGGTGAATTAAACTTCTTTCTACGATTACAAATAAAACAATTAGATAATGGTATTTTTATTAGTCAAGAAAAATATGCTAAAGACCTAGTTAGTAAATCTGGTTTGACTACTGCGAGTGGAAAACCCACTCCCATGGCAACCAATGAGTACCTTAGTAAAGAAGATCTCTCGAAAGATGTAGATCAAAAGTTATATAGAGGAATGATTGGATCACTACTCTATATCACTGCTAGTAGACCTGATATCATGCATAGTGTATGTCTCTGTGCTAGATATCAATCTCATCCTAAAGAAACTCACTTAAAAGCTGTAAAACGTATCATAAGATATATTAAACACACCTTTGATTATGGCTTATTTTATTCTAAAAATGATTCATTTGATTTAATATCATACTGTGATGCTGACTATGCTGGATGTAAATCAGACCGAAAAAGTACAAGTGGAACTTGTCACTTTTTGGGACATTCTCGGGTTTCCTGGTTTAGTAAAACGCAAAATACAGTTTCTTTATCAACAACTGAAGCAGAGTATATTTCTGCTGCTTTGGCTTGTTCTCAAGTAATATATATGCAACAAACCTTAAGAGATTTTGGATTAAATATCTCAAAATCGCCAATTTATTGTGATAATACTAGTGCAATAAATTTATCTAAAAATCCTACTCATCATGCTCGAACTAAACATATTGATATCAGACACCATTTTCTCAGAGATAATATAAGTAGAGAAGTAATTACTCTCGATTATATCAATTCTGAAAATCAAATTGCTGATATTTTAACAAAACCCTTAAATGAATCTACATTTACTAAATTAAGAAGAGAATTAGGTATTTTCTCATTAACTGAAATATAAAATATAAATAACGAGTATAATTAAAATTAATTCAAAATAAATTAAAAAGGCAAAAATTCAAGGACCATGTCGACATCCCCACTAGACCCATGTCGACATATAACGTTTTTATTTTTTGAAATTTTCCCACCAAAATTCAAAAATTTAGTTATATATTCTTCTCTATTTCGAATTCTTTTTCATTCTCTTTGTTTTCTCTTCATTTTCTATTTTGAAATATATAAAATAATGGCATCTTCCTCTAAATCAAACATAAAATCAACTTTCTTATTCCCCTCTCCTACTTCTGATCCATTCCAATGCTCTACTCTCGCACGTGTAACTAAATTGGAGGAGTCTATGAAGGATACTCTTCAGATGTTGACTGAAATTCAAGTGACTCAACTTCATATGGCGAAAGAGCAAGAAAGGCAAGGCAAGATTCTTAGGAATTTACAAAAATTCCTAATGGATAACCAGGCCAACCCTATCTTGATTGATGAAGACTCTTCACTCAATCAAGAACATGAGGTCAGCGACGAAGAAGAAAAAGAACCAATGGAAGAAGCACACGAGGAAGATAATGACCAAGTAGTATGCGTTGGAGAAGTGTGTTTTGACAAAAATGGGAATCTTGTCGAACAATGTGGAAATTTCTGTTTCCACTATCCAAACTGTTCAGTTCATAAATCTCCTATGTTCAGAAACACACATTAGTTTCTTTTCTTTCTTTCCGTTGTTATTTATGTTTTTATGTTTTTCAAACGCAAATGTAAATAAAACCATACTCGTAATAAATAAACTCGTGTTCTTATATGTGTTAGTATTATTGTGAATTCTTAGTTAGGATAGTTAATAGTTTAGGATTATATTTTTGTATTAGATTTAAGTGTTAATTATTTATGATAACACTATCATTATAATCACACGTCATAGAGTGATAAGTTTTAGGGGCAGTTATATAGTTTGGAGTTATCTAGTTTAGAGTTAGTTTTTTGATTTCTGTTGATGACAAAGGGGGAGAAGTATAAAATTAGATAGTTAGGCATAGATTAAGAGGGAGTTATTAGAGTTATTAGGATGGAAGGAATATTTTATAAACAAAGGTTGCCATCATCAAAAAGGGGGAGATTGTTAGTCCATGAGATGATGGTTTTGATGACAACAACCTTAGAATAGATTATAAAATATAAAAACTAACATTACAAGTTTGGATATATATGTATATGCAGGATCTAACCATGCAGGTATCAAGAATGAAGACTGTACAATATAGAGATTCAAGATATAGAGATAGAAGACTCATGAGTATCAAGATTATCAAGAGTTCAAGGTTAAGTTTGTTTTATTAGGAATATTTGTTAAAACTCGTAGAAAAGCACTGGCATCTTAATATCCAATTTATTCGTGGAATGGAATCCACTTCGAGCCCGTTAAAGGGATGGAACCCTAAGTAGGATGGAACCTACGAAAATCTAGTGGGACATTGTTTTGTATCCACTAATTTTAATTCAAATGATTTCACAACATTATCTTGTTTTCAAAATGATTTCAAAACTTTCCTTTTAAAAGATTCAAAACTCTCTATCCTGATTTTAAATAATTTTAGCCTCAAAACATCTTTATTTTCAGAGTCAAAATTTCTTCTGATTTTAAACTATCTTTTCAAATAATATATTTAACTTTTAAATTATTTATACTTTAATTTAAATTATAGTTAAATAATATATATATTGTTCTTTATATTTACTTATGAATTTCAACTATATTAAAGTATATTTATAAAGTTTTAAATAGTTTTTATATAAGATAAATATTATTTTTATAGAAATTCAAAACATCAATTTTGGCTCAGGGATGTCGACATGCCCCTAGGTACTATGTCGACATAGTGACAGTTGAAGTTCAAAATTCAAATTTCAAAAGAAGTGTCTATTCGCCATAACTCTTCATGAATGGTCATGGCTGTTGATCTTCTATAAATAGGGGTTAGTTTCAACGAATTTTTAATCACTTTTTTCTGGTTTTCACTCCTCTTCTTCTTCCACATTTCTTAATACAAAATCATACCATTACTCTGCCGAAATCAACATCGAATCATACTCGATTACTTCTAGTTTGATTCTCCATCACTATCTCTACAAGGTTCTAAATGCTATTCAGAGTTATAGACTTCTTTGTAATATATTAGCGAGAAAAGGTGTGATTGTAGCCTTGGAAATCAATTAAGCGAGAAAAGGTGTGATTGTAGCCCTGGAAATCAATTGGGTGAACTTGTTGCCCCGGAAATCAAGTATCTCTACCCAAAGGATTGTCATTCTAGAGGGTGTACCTCGTAGCCTTGAAACCGAGGGTTGTAATTGTTGAATTGTTGTTGAAAGGAAATCCGTACTTGTGTTGCGGGACTGGATGTAGGGTAACTCCGAACCAGTATAAAATCTGGTGTGTTCTTCCTTTACTGCTTTTACTTTATATTTGCATCTGTGTTTGATTCTGTGTTCATATCTGTGTCTGATTAGTGTATACATTGTTAACAAATTAAGATAAACTCAAAAAGATTAACAAATTTCTTAAAACACTATTCACCCCCCCTCTAGTGTTAATTCTAGCCTTAAGATCCTTAATCCGCATTTCTCACATCCAATAATTATCAGTACGTAACCTCTAGGTACCCTCAACAACCATGAGTAATACATTGCCCAATATTTAGAGAGCATTACTGTCACATCCCGAAATTTTCGACTTTCGAAAATTCGACATCGATACTCACTTTATCGACTGCCGAGCAATCGAGTGCCGGAAACTCCAATAGTGAGGGTTTTAAGAAAAAGAAAAAGTAGAAGAAGAAGAAGATAGAAGAAAAAGAGAAGAAAGAAAGAAGAAGAAAAACAACAGCACACACAGAACAGAAGACAATAACAGAATCTTACACATCGCAGCGGAACAATATATAATAGATAAATGAATAATCTTTAAAACAAAGAACTATATCATTTTATACATACATCAATCATCAGAGTCAATATACAACAATGGACAGTTATATAACTTGTCCTCATACAGAGTATACAGCGGAATAAATACTATCAGATACAAATACTACGTCTCGTCATCCAGCTTATCTCCAAAGCTCCAGAATATCCAGAATATCCTGATAATCTAACTCTAGACTGCCCGTGTGGAAATTGGTGGGCACCCAGAGTTTAGAAGGGAAACAATAAACTCCGAGTCAGTCATGGTGACTGGTGTGAGATCGTAAAACAGTTATTCTTTAAAATAAACAACATGAAAATTTTAAAGTTAATTCGAAATGCTTTTTGGAAAATGGGACTACCATAAGACCTCCCACCACACACACAATGCAAACGCAGAATTGGAGGAGATTTCTTCTTATGATAGTCAAAGATGCTTACTACGAAAAAAATCAAATTCTTTTTGATATTATTATTAGTGCATAGTGTAGAAAACATTTCGAAAGTATAATATTAATCTTAGCCAGCATAGGCATTCCGCACTTATGCCTACTATAGCTACCATCCAAACAGTGGTGACCACCATAAGTGAATGATAGGTTCTACAACTAAAACCGTACAAGATCGTATTGTTTCTTTGGATTTCCAACAAATGGTCAGGCTAAGGAACTTCCTATCCACGATGGGTACGTCCCTGGAATAGACGACCCGAGAACCTAACCGGATCTCTGCCAACACAAGGCCGGGTTACCTCTGCAAAAATAGGTAACTACTGACACGCGTATGCCATCCCCCGATCGTCACCGATCTTCCCGAGGATCCCCGATTCGCAACAAACCACATAGATAATAATAATGCAGTAACCACAGAGGTTAAGTATCTGGGCTCCATACCATGATACCACCTTTATCCAGAAGGAATGACATACACTAAGGGGCGCTACTCCCTAGAACCTTGCTGCATTCGTCCTGTTTCGACCATTTCCGGGGTGTGAGGCTCGACGAAGTCTCGTCCACAAAGCTACGCTTTCTCAAAAAGCCCTGCTTCAGGTCAAACAAAATGATCAACCTATGATCACAAAGATATAAGATCAAACAAATGATCATATCACAAATGATCAAACACTGATCATTTCACAGCAACACTCAGTATGCCACGTTACCAAATTGGGATATATCGCTGATGAATTTCAACTACATAACCTCTGAGCTCGTACGTCTCAGAGAAGGGTGTTAAGGTAAGAGAATAAATTCTCCGCCACCAACAGAAATGTATTTGAAAGAAATCAGCTTTATATCTCAAATTGTAACGTCAGACACACAATCCATACAAGTCTGTTCCGGGATCGAACAGAACCGAAGGCACTTCTCACGAAGCCCTTGCATTTCCGGATAATTTTTAATCACGTCAGGACTTCCCGTCACTAAGGGTGATAAAACCTCTAAATCGAAGATCAGTCGATGTAGAGTAACTCGACGGTAATCCTTCCGTTTTCAAAAATATCCGGTCTTCAACACCGGTCTTCAAATGCGATTCATAACGACGTATCACATATTCGGAATGGGTTATACGACCCCATGGTCCTTTCCCGGCTAACCCGAATAGTGAGCGATTATTTAAAAATAAGTGTGGCATTCAAATTCATCCAATTCACAACAAATACCATTCTAAAGGTAATTATTGATAGTCGGTTATTTAACTATCAATAAAGATGCGCAACATCATCAGATTCCAAATAATTTTCCCAAATTATTTAATCTCCAAAAATATCTTCATTACATATAAAAATTCCACACTTAACCATTTGAAAACAATTTCAAATATTCACTTTTCAATTTATCTTTAAAAGATAAAAACTCAAACAGTTCATTTCCCATTGGAAAAGCATTTCCATACTTATTTAAAAATAAGTAATTCACAAATCATTTATTTTCAACACTTAGAAAATATTCGATATACTTAAATCAAATTAAGTATATATCTCATTCTTTAAGAAAATATTCTTTTAACACATTTATTTGGGTCAAAACGAATGTTACGTAAAACATCGTTACGACGACCCAAAATCGCTAGTATAGGGATTCGAGAATTTAGATAGATATGTAAATCCCAATACTACATCAAAACATTTCCTTTCGGAAATCATTTACTATAACAATAGTGTTATAGTCCACCATTTCCTTAAATTACTCGAAAGCGTCTATTTCAACAAGAACTGCGGAAATCTATGCTTTCGATTCATAATACATTTTAAAACATCTTTAAAATGTTTAACTTCATTTTTAAAATATTACTTCTTCAAAAATGAATCCATTTTACTTAACAATATATTCACTGTCCAAAATCGTGAATAAAATTTACTTAACCCTATTTCAATCATTTCTACACATTTTTATTTCAATAAAAATTCGCTATTCAAAAACGTGAATATATCTTCTTAAATAATCTTCTATATTAAATTTATCACATTCAATCTATTTTCGAATTTATAAGCACGTTTATAAATTCTATTTCTCTTTTTAATAACAACTTCGACTTATAAACCTTCTTTTATCAACTTCTATATTTAACTTATCAAAATAAGTGACTTTGGGTTTATAAACAACTTTTATAAATTTTAATTCTATTTATAAAAGCTTTAATACCAAATCAATCTCAATATTGATTTCTAATTTTATTTTCAACGTTCGAATAAAATTTCCACATTGATTTCTCAAAAAAATTCATTTCTAAATATTAAATCAATTACAGCTTGATTTCAAATTTTATTTATCACTACTAAATAAATTCCTTATTGAATTCATTTTACATTGATTTCACAACTTATTTTAATTTACCAATTAAATTTCAAACTGAATTTCCAACTTATCTTCTTTTAAATAAATTCCTTTTTAAGAAAATAAATTTCAATCGTTTCTTTTAATCTATTTAAAAATCCAAATTTAAATTAAATTCTTCAATTTAAAATCACTGTTTTTACGAAATCCATTTATTTAACATTTTCACTTTATTCTGGAATTTATTCGATAAGATTATAAAAACAACTTTTATACTTTTAAATTCTTTTCTTCAAAATTTCTTCAATTTCAAAAATTGATTCACTTAGAAATTTTCTACTTGAATCTCAAAAATTCAATTTCGTTTATCTTTGGAATCCAATGATGTCAAACATCCATTCAGCTAAATTTTAGCTTTCAAACAATTTCCAGATATCAATATGATTAATAGCATCACTATAATCATTCACAGATTCATATCACAATAGAAATAAATTCAATCAATGTGAGGGGTCCAGTTGGATCCCTCCAACCTGCTTCCCTGCATCCAAAGATGTTAGCACAATACCAATTCCGCTCCAGTACGGAATTATCGCGGTATATAGGTTTTTATAAATCCGCTTACTAACGGCGCAATAGGGTCTCATCCGCTATACGAGGCGGGAAAACATCAATCCAATATATACATATGCCAATATGTATATACTGCTATATATATAGATATATCCTATCATATCTAATAGCACATTCAAACAAATCAATCAATAACTGCAAAAATTCCACTTTTAAATCGAGTGAGAAAATCTCACCTTAGCTTTTTAATTTGCCATCCAATTTCCATCTTGACTCGATTTTCTTGATTCTTAACCTTGTATAAATAATTATACAATTTGTTAACATTTGAGTTAGCCGAACTATTAAATTTTCATTTTGATAGATACTTTTAATTTGGCTAACGATTTGAGTTTAAACCAATAACTTATTCTTAATATAATATTTTAAACTAATATTTTCCTTTAAAATCTTTTAAACAACTAAAAATAATTAAATTAGTAAATAAACAAATTTTCTATTATCTACTGATAATACTTATAAAAACAAGCTATATAGGTTTAAAATCAAATTTTCTATACACTGTTCAATATCTAAAATCTTTATAGATTTTCCAAACCCTGTACAAATGTATATTTATATTTTCACAAATTTAACTTGCTGTTTTCAGAAACTACACCTCACTGCAATCATATACCTTTCCTCTGTATATGTATAAAATTGCATATATTATCAAAATTAAAAATCGAAATAAAACTGGATATACCTCTCTGATAAATCGAGCAAACCCAAGCTCGATCTTCATCACGCCGATCGACTCCTCTTATTGACCATCGATCACGGCCTCCTTCCAAAATCACGACTGCAAAAACGTGGCCCAGCTTCGAAATCGACCTAAGCCCTAGCTGCTCGTGCCACCCTCCAGAACATGCACCACGAACCACCCCATCTTGACTCACCTCGATTCACGGTTGCCACTGCGATACACCAGTCCCCCAAACTCGATCGCGACGCTGTCTTCATCGCGACAAACCCCCAATCTCAGAACCCCAACGCGGCGCCTACACTCGACGAAGCTGCCACGTGACTCAATCGCGAGTGCCTCCGCCTTTGTTGACTTCGAACTCGAGCTCGCAGCTATCGCGACTCAATCTCCTCCACGCTGCCGCTCGAACGCATATGACTCGTCTTCCAGAGTCGACGTTGGCCACTTCTCGAGCTCGCACCCCCTTCTCAGATCGACGAATCGATCTGCTTCGAATCTACTTGACTTGAATTCGAACGAGGCAGCGTTCTTTTTTTTTTCTATGTTTGAGCAAAATAAAAAGAGAGGGGAATTGAATTTTCCTTTTTGAACGAGAGAGGATTCCCATTTGTTTTTCTTTTGTCTCGAACGAGATAGTTTCGTTTTCTTTTTAAAGGAACGGAGAGGGAATGAAGAAATTAAAGGAGCGACCATTTTTAATTTGAACGAGAACAGTTTTCGTTTTCTTTTATTTGCTTCTGAGGAGAAGAAGGAATAAGTACGTATTTAAAAACGAAAGGGGATGGTCGCGTGATGGGTTACACGATTTTCTCGTTCATGATGCTCGGCTGAAATTAAGGGAAGAGAACGTGTGATATTTATTAATATAAATATAAATTTTTAAATCGAATTCGATTTAAATTTCAACACGTCTACTCACCGTACGGTCACATATTAACTCTGAAAAATACGAAAATTGAAACCCGACAATAATTCAACGTTACGGACCCAATGGAACTGATTTCGTCGAATTCCGAGACTGTTTGAAAAATGACTATTTTTAAATATCGATTCAAACAATTAAATTCAAAACCGAACAAAACAGTTTGAATTTACATTCGGAAACTTCTATTATCTTCAGTATTATCAATACGAATTTTTTTTAAAAGCTTTCGAAATATTTTTCTTCAACTTAAAACTGAAGATTCAAATTTTTATCCAACTTTCAATCGATTAATTTTTATAATTTAATCGTCAAATTCAAAGATATATTCGGGATACAAATTAAATCATCATTCAAATATTTAAAATAAATTAAATATTCCCAATTTAATTCGTTCAAAATTTTGGGTCGTTACAAACTTCCCTCCTTAAAAGAATTTCGTCCTCGAAATTATAAGTTAGGAAAAATGGTCCTTAACTCGTCTACTATTTTTCACAATCTAATAGTTTTATCAATCTATCACACAAATCTTCTACTAAAGATTCGTTATTACTTCAACTAGTTTTTCAACTTCAATTACAGGTTTCAAACAACACTGTTTACTTCTCAATTCAAATTCGAGTTTAAATTCAAATTTAAACTGTCAAAATTTCTCAAAAATTTTCTAACACTCTAAATTTCCAAAAAATTTCGCCAGCGTCTCCTTTACGCGGCTAATACGGCACGACTACAAAACGTCCCTACGGACTCTCAGATTTCAAAAAGAAAAAGAAAAAGCCAAGCGGCTAGAGAGAAATCATCAAAAACTCATATAGAAATTAAAATACGTACCTTTTTCGAGCAATTCAAATTTATCTTTGAAATCAAAATTCCAATTCCTTTATATCTGTATATCTACTAGCCATGATATCTAGTTACAGCATTCAATCATTTTGCAAACTCGATTACAAATTTTCAATATATACTTCTTATATTCTCTTTAAATTCGCTATTGAAGTTACATATTCAATTCCGTTCAAATTTTATTTGAATTCAATTTCACATTTCAATTTCTCATTTGAGTTCAATTCACAATTCCAATCTAATTTGGATTCAATTCACTTTCAATTCTGAAATATTGAATTTTTATCGGATTTCTTTTGTTCACTTCAAACTAATCTCAAAACTTTATTTTATTTCACACAATTCAAATTCGTTTCAATATTCAGTTTTAACTCCAGTTTCATTTACTGACAAATTCAAAATGAATTTTAACATTCAACTTCACTTTCTTGTACTTGCAATTGCAAATTTATTTATTCATTCTCAAATTCTTTCATTTTCAATTGAATCTCATCTCTATCAAATTTGCAAATATTTATAAGTTATCAACTTATTTACATTTCGATTTATAATCACTTATATATTCATATTACAAATTCATTTCATTAATGAATTTTAATTTTTTCCAATATCTATCTGGAATTCCATTTTCATTTATAAATCACATTTACACTTCATATTTACCATTTTATTTATATATGAATTCGTTTCCTTATACTTTCAATTCACATTTATAGATTTCACTTGTTAATGAACTTTAATTCCAATCACAATTTCATATTTCACATTAACAATTTCTATTCGTATAAGTTATCAATTCAATAATATTCCGTAAATATTCTTTATAGTATTCCAGAGTCTTTTTCAACCTTTTCAAAACCATTTTGAAAACAAGTCAAATCATCTTTTGAACTTTCAAAACAAAACCCAACTTTTCAAACAACTTCCTTTTAAAATAATTTGGCAGCAATTTCTCTTTTGGAAACCCGAAAATGAACACCGGTGATGTCGCGATCATCATCGGAATTATTTTCCAGCGACCTAAAAGAGTTTAGAGTTTTCAACTCTCCAAAATATTTTTCAAAACCTTCGAAATTCATTTTCAACTCCAAAAATGATTTAACTTTCCAAATCTCCAAAATTTTCAAGTTCCTTTCAAAACATTTCCAAAAACTTCTCTGGAATTCCGTTTTAAATTACAATTCACATTTATAATTTACATTCTTAAATTTCATTTATATGTGAATTAATTTCTTAACTTTGGAGTTACGATTTTTAATTTCTTATTCAATTTCAATGATAATAGATTAATATTATCACTTCTAACAACCATGCAACCATATACTATAGTAATTCATAGAAAACATTTCTTTTCTATACAAAATAGTTTTGGGTAAAATTATTTCATTTACCCGTTTTAAAATCAATACTGTGTCGGTTTATCTTGTTTAAGAGTTTAGAAACCCCTATCGACTACAGTTAGCTAGACTGCACCGACCAGAATCCATAAACAATCAACCGATAAGTCAACACAATACAAAACAATTTTATATTCAAATAACAAATACGCGCTCATATCTATTATTACACTCAACTCATTCTAGAGTACTACTGACTCTATCTCTAATGAGTAACACCCAACAGAGCAGGGTTGTCGCTTAACCATATGCTCTGATACCACTTTGTCACATACCGAAGTAAGCGGTCACAACCGGTAGGCTTTTCAACCATCCCGGCCCCACCGTGGCTGACAATGGTACCCCAAACTTGCTTTTACGGCCAGCCTCTCGACTGTCACGGCCTCTGCCTAACCAACCCATCCCTCTCAGGGACATGTAGGGGTAAGAGTCTCCCGTTCGCCACCAAACTGCGAAGCGAGAATCCCCTATCATGCTGTAATATAGCAAGACTGGTGTGAGATCGTAAAACAGTTATTCTTTAAAATAAACAACAGGAAAATTTTAAAGTTAATTCGAAATGCTTTTTGGAAAATGGGACTACCATAAGACCTCCCACCACACACACAATGCAAACGCAGAATTGGAGGAGATTTCTTCTTATGATAGTCAAAGATGCTTACTATGAAAAAAATCAAATTCTTTTTGATATTATTATTAGTGCATAGTGTAGAAAACATTTCGAAAGTATAATATTAATCTTAGCCAGCATAGGCATTCCGCACTTATGCCTACTATAGCTACCACCCAAACAGTGGTGACCACCATAAGTGAATGATAGGTTCTACAACTAAAACCGTACAAGATCGTATTGTTTCTTTGGATTTCCAACAAATGGTCAGGCTAAGGAACTTCCTATCCACGATGGGTACGTCCCTGGAATAGACGACCCGAGAACCTAACCGGATGTCTACCAACACAAGGCCGGGTTACCTCTGCAAAAATAGGTAACTACTGACACGCGTATGCCATCCCCCGATCGTCACCGATCTTCCCGAGGATCCCCGATTCGCAACAAACCACATAGATAATAATAATGCAGTAACCACAGAGGTTAAGTATCTGGGCTCCATACCATGATACCACCTTTATCCAGAAGGAATGACATACACTAAGGGGCGCTACTCCCTAGAACCTTGCTGCATTCGTCCTGTTTCGACCATTTCCGGGGTGTGAGGCTCGACGAAGTCTCGTCCACAAAGCTACGCTTTCTCAAAAAGCCCTGCTTCGGGTCAAACAAAATGATCAACCTATGATCACAAAGATATAAGATCAAACAAATGATCATATCACAAATGATCAAACACTGATCATTTCACAGCAACACTCAGTATGCCACGTTACCAAATTGGGATATATCGCTGATGAATTTCAACTACATAACCTCTGAGCTCGTACGTCTCAGAGAAGGGTGTTAAGCTAAGAGAATAAATTCTCCGCCACCAACAGAAATGTATTTGAAAGAAATCAGCTTTATATCTTAAATTGTAACGTCAGACACACAATCCATACAAGTCTGTTCCGGGATCGAACAGAACCGAAGGCACTTCTCACGAAGCCCTTGCATTTCCGGATAATTTTTAATCACGTCAGGACTTCCCGTCACTAAGGGTGATAAAACCTCTAAATCGAAGATCAGTCGATGTAGAGTAACTCGACGGTAATCCTTCCGTTTTCAAAAATATCCGGTCTTCAACACCGGTCTTCAAATGGGATTCATAACGACGTATCACATATTCGGAATGGGTTATACGACCCCATGGTCCTTTCCCGGCTAACCCGAATAGTGAGCGATTATTTAAAAATAAGTGTGGCATTCAAATTCATCCAATTCACAACAAATACCATTCTAAAGGTAATTATTGATAGTCGGTTATTTAACTATCAATAAAGATGCGCAACATCATCAGATTCCAAATAATTTTCCCAAATTATTTAATCTCCAAAAATATCTTCATTACATATAAAAATTCCACACTTAACCATTTGAAAACAATTTCAAATATTCACTTTTCAATTTATCTTTAAAAGATAAAAACTCAAACAGTTCATTTCCCATTGGAAAAGCATTTCCATACTTATTTAAAAATAAGTAATTCACAAATCATTTATTTTCAACACTTAGAAAATATTCGATATACTTAAATCAAATTAAGTATATATCTCATTCTTTAAGAAAATATTCTTTTAACACATTTATTTGGGTCAAAACGAATGTTACGTAAAACATCGTTACGACGACCCAAAATCGCTAGTATAGGGATTCGAGAATTTAGATAGATATGTAAATCCCAATACTACATCAAAACATTTCCTTTCGGAAATCATTTACTATAACAACAGTGTTATAGTCCACCATTTCCTTAAATTACTCGAAAACGTCTATTTCAACAAGAACTGCGGAAATCTATGCTTTCGATTCATAATACATTTTAAAACATCTTTAAAATGTTTAACTTCATTTTTAAAATATTACTTCTTCAAAAATGAATCCATTTTACTTAACAATATATTCACTGTCCAAAATCGTGAATAAAATTTACTTAACCCTATTTCAATCATTTCTACACATTTTTATTTCAATAAAAATTCGCTATTCAAAAACGTGAATATATCTTCTTAAATAATCTTCTATATTAAATTTATCACATTCAATCTATTTTCGAATTTATAAGCACGTTTATAAATTCTATTTCTCTTTTTAATAACAACTTCGACTTATAAACCTTCTTTTATCAACTTCTATATTTAACTTATCAAAATAAGTGACTTTGGGTTTATAAACAACTTTTATAAATTTTAATTCTATTTATAAAAGCTTTAATACCAAATCAATCTCAATATTGATTTCTAATTTTATTTTCAACGTTCGAATAAAATTTCCACATTGATTTCTCAAAAAAATTCATTTCTAAATATTAAATCAATTACAGCTTGATTTCAAATTTTATTTATCACTACTAAATAAATTCCTTATTGAATTCATTTTACATTGATTTCACAACTTATTTTAATTTACCAATTAAATTTCAAACTGAATTTCCAACTTATCTTCTTTTAAATAAATTCCTTTTTAAGAAAATAAATTTCAATCGTTTCTTTTAATCTATTTAAAAATCCAAATTTAAATTAAATTCTTCAATTTAAAATCACTGTTTTTACGAAATCCATTTATTTAACATTTTCACTTTATTCTGGAATTTATTCGATAAGATTATAAAAACAACTTTTATACTTTTAAATTCTTTTCTTCAAAATTTCTTCAATTTCAAAAATTGATTCACTTAGAAATTTTCTACTTGAATCTCAAAAATTCAATTTCGTTTATCTTTGGAATCCAATGATGTCAAACATCCATTCAGCTAAATTTTAGCTTTCAAACAATTTCCAGATATCAATATGATTAATAGCATCACTATAATCATTCACAGATTCATATCACAATAGAAATAAATTCAATCAATGTGAGGGGTCCAGTTGGATCCCTCCAACCTGTTTCCCTGCATCCAAAGATGTTAGCACAATACCAATTCCGCTCCAGTACGGAATTATCGCAGTATATAGGTTTTTATAAATCCGCTTACTAATGGCGCAATAGGGTCTCATCCGCTATACGAGGCGGGAAATCATCAATCCAATATATACATATGCCAATATGTATATATTGCTATATATATAGATATATCCTATCATATCTAATAGCACATTCAAACAAATCAATCAATAACTGCAAAAATTCCACTTTTAAATCGAGTGAGAAAATCTCACCTTAGCTTTTTAATTTGCCATCCAATTTCCATCTTGACTCGATTTTCTTGATTCTTAACCTTGTATAAATAATTATACAATTTGTTAACATTTGAGTTAGCCGAACTATTAAATTTTCATTTTGATAGATACTTTTAATTTGGCTAACGATTTGAGTTTAAACCAATAACTTATTCTTAATATAATATTTTAAACTAATATTTTCCTTTAAAATCTTTTAAACAACTAAAAATAATTAAATTAGTAAATAAACAAATTTTCTATTATCTACTGATAATACTTATAAAAACAAGCTATATAGGTTTAAAATCAAATTTTCTATACACTGTTCAATATCTAAAATCTTTATAGATTTTCCAAACCCTGTACAAATGTATATTTATATTTTCACAAATTTAACTTGCTGTTTTCAGAAACTACACCTCACTGCAATCATATACCTTTCCTCTGTATATGTATAAAATTGCATATATTATCAAAATTAAAAATCGAAATAAAACTGGATATACCTCTCTGATAAATCGAGCAAACCCAATCTCGATCTTCATCACGCCGATCGACTCCTCTTATTGACCATCGATCACGGCCTCCTTCCAAAATCACGACTGCAAAAACGTGGCCCAGCTTCGAAATCGACCTAAGCCCTAGCTGCTCGTGCCACCCTCCAGAACATGCACCACGAACCACCCCATCTTGACTCACCTCGATTCACGGTTGCCACTGCGATACACCAGTCCCCCAAACTCGATCGCGACGCTGTCTTCATCGCGACAAACCCCCAATCTCAGAACCCCAACGCGGCGCCTACACTCGACGAAGCTGCCACGTGACTCAATCGCGAGTGCCTCCGCCTTTGTTGACTTCGAACTCGAGCTCGCAGCTATCGCGACTCAATCTCCTCCACGCTGCCGCTCGAACGCATATGACTCGTCTTCCAGAGTCGACGTTGGCCACTTCTCGAGCTCGCACCCCCTTCTCAGATCGACGAATCGATCTGCTTCGAATCTACTTGACTTGAATTCGAACGAGGCAGCGTTCTTTTTTTTTTCTATGTTTGAGCAAAATAAAAAGAGAGGGGAATTGAATTTTCCTTTTTGAACGAGAGAGGATTCCCATTTGTTTTTCTTTTGTCTCGAACGAGATAGTTTCGTTTTCTTTTTAAAGGAACGGAGAGGGAATGAAGAAATTAAAGGAGCGACCATTTTTAATTTGAACGAGAACAGTTTTCGTTTTCTTTTATTTGCTTCTGAGGAGAAGAAGGAATAAGTACGTATTTAAAAACGAAAGGGGATGGTCGCGTGATGGGTTACACGATTTTCTCGTTCGTGATGCTCGGCTGAAATTAAGGGAAGAGAACGTGTGATATTTATTAATATAAATATAAATTTTTAAATCGAATTCGATTTAAATTTCAACACGTCTACTCACCGTACGGTCACATATTAACTCTGAAAAATACGAAAATTGAAACCCGACAATAATTCAACGTTACGGACCCAATGGAACTGATTTCGTCGAATTCCGAGACTGTTTGAAAAATGACTATTTTTAAATATCGATTCAAACAATTAAATTCAAAACCAAACAAAACAGTTTGAATTTACATTCGGAAACTTCTATTATCTTCAGTATTATCAATACGAATTTTTTTTAAAAGCTTTCGAAATATTTTTCTTCAACTTAAAACTGAAGATTCAAATTTTTATCCAACTTTCAATCGATTAATTTTTATAATTTAATCGTCAAATTCAAAGATATATTCGGGATACAAATTAAATCATCGTTCAAATATTTAAAATAAATTAAATATTCCCAATTTAATTCGTTCAAAATTTTGGGTCGTTACAATTACATACTCTAGTCTCAATGGATACATCGATATCCAGTCTCGATACATCTGGATTAGGAACATTTAAAATGGTCTATTTAATTTTATTATGATAAATTACTCTCATTTACAACACTTTATAACTACTATCTAAAAACATACCATTTATGGTTTTCTATTAAATATACTTTTAATTAAATTAATTAATTAATATAACCACATTATATCAAGTATATAATAGAGAGAAAATACATTTATTTCAGACAAGATTGGTCAACGAGTTAGATATATGTAATAAATTACATAATTGCCCTTAGGGCGTACCTCTAACTCTATCAGAGTGGACGTTGATTATGCGAACCAGAGAGATTTATAATTGACCTTAGGATTTGAATGCCTTTTGATAATGATTACCGATTAATTGATAAGTGACATTGCCTCGATTCGGTTAGGCTTACATATAATGGGATGTTAGGCAATACCAAACGATTTATAAGTAGCATTCCAATTGGTGGCAATGTGCCCCTATGATAAATAACGCATGATTGCATGATAAATAATTAACCTAAGATGGATAAATCCTAGGAGACAACATGATGCTATAGATATTGATTTAGGATACCTAAATCCCGAACAAACATGGGACAACATTAAAATATGATAACTTAATGACGAGCAAACACATGATGGCTCTAATAATGATATGTTATAATTTAACCCCCGACAAACACGGGATGGCATTGGTAAGGATATCTGATATAATAACACTTAAGTGAACACAAAGTGATTACGATTTACGACTAACACTTAAGAAAGGACTAGAATCCTTAGCTACTATGGTCTAAAACGACCTTTGATTTGTAGGTGAATCCAAAAGAACTGGATGGTTCACCATAACTTGGATTGATGGATAGCCAAAGAGCTCGACCACCAATGATTGATCGCTCTTGATACTTGTTCTTGAGAAAAGCATATTTTTCGTTCATAAGACGTACATTGGGGGGGCAAGTGTGACAACTAAATTTTCCAATCTTAGAACAGGTCGAACAAATAGATTGGACTTCAAAATAGTGAAGGAATGACTCTAGAAACTTAGAGGCAAGCTTGGAATGGCAATGAAAAAGACTTTAGGAAGTTTGAGTTGATTGCACTAAGGAAAATGATAGAGTTTGGGGCATGCCTTAGGTGCAATTATGTAATTTGTTACATATATCTAGCTCGATAACCAATTTTGTTCAAAATAAAAGGTGTTTCCATCTATTATTTACTTGATATAATGTGTTTTATTATTTTTTTATTTAACTAAAAGTATATTTAGTATAGAAAATCCATAAACGGTATGATTTGTGATAGTAGTTACAATGTGTTGTAATAATGAGTGATTTATCATAATAAAATAAACATACTGTTCTAAATATTCCTAGTAAAGGTGTACCGAGACTGTATATCAATACATATGTTGAGACTAGAGTAAGTAACACTCTCTAAACGTTGGGCAATGTATTACTCATGGTTGCTTGGGGCACCAAGGGGTTACGTACTGATAGTTATTGGGTAACCATGGAATGACTCACTCAATAGTTTTCTATTGGTTAATATAACTAAGGTCAAATATAAAATATCGATGTGACAATTTTACATAATTCCCTCGACTTAAGAATAATTTCGAGCTTCAATGTGGAAAATCCGCTTTGATTATAGCTAAATCATGTAGGGTCGAGTGGAACCATTAAAAGTGAAACACTATTCAAGAGAGAATTCGTCTCCTCGGTTATATGAGGTTAATATCACATGGTCAACTTAAGTCAATTCAAAGCAAAAGTCTCTAGATAGAGCAGTACGGTTAATAATAATTGTTATTATTGAACTAAGGATTTTGTATTTGCACTTACAAAGTTGAGTGTTGACTATGTTGGAGTTTTGACCAAAACCAAATTCCATAAGTCCTAACGTAATATAGTTTTGACGAAAAGAATTGGTGTAAATAATTGTTGCTACTAGGTAACACTTATAATAAGTAAAATTAGATTTTACCAAAGATGTGTAAGTGATAAATTCAATCAAAATGTCACTCCACTAGCTAAGGTGACGTGTAAACGTTAATATTCGAATTGTTCATTTTTAATCGCTGATTGAATTTACATCTTTGAGTCGCACAAACATAATGATGAATACTCCTGAAAACCACATTATTTAATTAATTTATAATTATTGTAAATTAATTAAATTGATTAATACTAATGAAATATTAGCAAATAATTTTTGTATGATTTTTTGAATGCCATTAATATTTAATAAATTGCGTTTATAAAAATTTATACGTATATATTAATATATGATATCAATAAACATTTAAATTTGATTGAAATAAATTAATTATTAAGTGAATTTGGAAATTTTGAAGGCTTATCTAGGCACTTTCTTTGGCTGGCCATACATGTATAGAAATGGGATTTGATTTGATTTGACTGAGATTTAATAAGTAATAAAAGTGGGATTTAAGGAGGAAATTGGAAAGATTTTAGCGTTTCCCTTAAAAACAAAATCCCTTTCATTTCATTCATTATCCCTTCTACAAACAATTCATTTTTTCTCAATGGCCTCTAAGGCTTATGAAATATTCCAAAATAAAAAAAAATTAAATTAAAACAAATGGTGGTTTATACCCCTTGACATCTGCAACATTTGGAGGTTATGTAGCACCCTATAAAAATTAACGACAATTAATAAATAATTAATAAGGCTTAACAATGGAATTTGAGCAAACGTTTGAATTTATCCATGAAACTTGCACCATTGTGTTCATTGCAATTTTCTGAGCAACTGTAACAACCCGCATATTTGTCGAGTTTATATTTAAATATTTTATCGTTAGTCGGATTTTAGTCCGAAAAACTACCTTTTGCAAACAGTCAAATTTGGACTCGAGACCACCCTCATTGAGTTCAAAATGTCGTTTGCGATCTTTTTGAGTATAAACTTCGATATGTTTGGAGCTAGTCAAAAATTCGACCATTTTCACTTTGGGTTTGGGTTTGGTTCAGCCCTATGTTTTAACTTAACACTCCAAACTGAAACCCCCTCTTCATTCACTCCCTCTCCCTCTTCATTTCAGTTCTAAAGAGATTAATGGTGAGTGGAATGGGAAATTAAAACTCCAAAACCCTAGTTTCCATCTACAAATCAAGTTCTAGCTCCAAATCAATAGAAGAAGCTTTGGTAAGTCTCCTCTTCTTCTTCCCCAACTCACTCTCTTATCAATTTCAGAAATTCCTAAACCTAATTTAGGAGATGTTTCTCTCTTTAGCTTAGAATCAAGTTTGTTGAGTTGGGATTGAAGAGAGATTGTCATTGCCATTGCTCTATAGCTTCTTCATACTTGTTCTTGTGCATAAAGGTGAGATTTTTATCTCACATCTTAGTCTATAATTATCTTCGATTGTTAGGTATGAATTCCTAACACTTCTTCTTGTGCAATTGATTTTGGTTTGGATCGATTTTGTGTATATTTCAATTTTTGGTGTTTTGGTTTAACTTTTTTGTGAAAATCCTATTATGGATATTTGATATTGATATTTGAGGCGAATCGAAGAGCCGTTAAGGCTGGGTTGTCGCGTGGCGTAAATCCTTAGTCGTTATTTGCTCGCCCGATCGCTTCCGATATTCATTTGGCCATTTTTGGTCGAGGTTCAAGAAACGCTCTGAAATACAGTTTCAGACGTCTGAATCTGTATTTCAGACGTCTGAATATTAGTCGGAAAATTTATATTCCCAGAGTCAGATGTCTGAATCAAAGGCTTCAGACGTCTGATTTGGCTCAATTTCAAATAGAAAAGAAATAGGCTAAAAACGTCTATTTCAGATGTCTGAAACATTTGGTTCAGACGTCTGAATTACGTTCTGGAAAACTTCTAGTTTTCCAGATTCAGACGTCTGAACCACCTATTTCAGACGTCTGAATCTGCAGTCTTTTGCCTATTTCAGAGGTCGAACCCCGTACCCCTCTGCGTAGGGGATCTTATCTGAAAAACATTTAACATAAATTCCTACTTTTATGGTTTTGGAATTGATTTCTTGGGACTTTACTCACATCTTCGAACGTGAATTTATGTGTTGCGATTTGTTTCAACAATCGTTTTATGACTTGTCACTTTAAAGATACGAAGGTTTCAATACTAGTAGAAAATATCAAAACTCTTTCATCAAAGCGATTTCAACACTATTTTAATATAAAGCTTGTTTTCAAAACCGTTTTTTCCAATCTATTAGTATATACCAACCTTTACTTCACTCGGATGAGAAATCGACTTAAACGACTTAGTAAAACGAGTGGTATGAAACGCTTGCGTTCACTTCGTCGGTTAGCTCTTGGACTTGTTCGGTTGAACTCTTTTTGTGACAATTTTCTAGTGAAGATCTACAGTTTGTTCGTAAATATTTAAGTTAAGCTTGTGGTTATGGGACATGAAGCTAAACTCATATATTTAATAGCTTAGTGTAATTGACACTTCTTGATGATCAATGACGATCATTTTCGTTATTTAGATTAGCGACTGAGCGATGTCTCTTTGTTTGCGAGGTTAGACTAGACACCATTTGTGTGATTTCGATTCACACATATCTCTTTATCTTCAAGGTTAGTCTATACCTCATTGGTGTGATTTTGATTCACACATATTGAAACTCTTGTGACAATTTTCTAGTGCAGATCTACAATCTGTTCGTAAATATTTGAGTTAAGCAAGTGGTTATGGGACATGAAGCTAAACTCTTATATTTACTAGCTTAGTGTAATCGACACTTCTTGATGATCGATGATGATCATTTTATGGTTTAGACTAGCGATTGAGCGATGTCTCTTTGATTCGGTTCATCGGACGTTACGTTGTACGACGTCGTTGTTCCGTTTTATCGTGATTTGGTTCATCGGACGTTACGCTGTACGACGTCGTTGTTCCATTTTACTATGTGTTGGTTCATCGGACGTTACGCTGTACGACGTCGTTGTTCCATTTTCTTATGTGTTGGATCATCGGACGTTACGCTGTACGATGTCGTTGTTCCGTTTTATCGTGATTTGGTTCATCGGACGTTACGCTGTACGACGTCGTTGTTCCATTTTCTATGCGGTGGTTCATCGGATGTTACGCTGTACGACATCGTTGTTCCTTTTTATTGTGCTTTGGTTCATCGGACGTTACGCTATACGACGTCGTTGTTCCTATTTATTTTGTCTCTGGATCATCGGACGTTACGCTGTACAACGTCGTTGCTTCGGATTATTTGATTTCTAGATATTGATTTCTAGAATTTATGTTTTACCAGCATTTACGACGGGCATTGATATGTATGACATTTATTGTGGCTTGGTGAATTAAATAAAGAATATGATATTCTTTTTGATGCTATGAGATTCTTGAGATTTTGTATGCCTTTAGTTGATTTTCTAATGTATACTTATCATAGTATGACATCTTTTTGTTATCATATGTTTTATTATCATATCTCATATTCTATCTCATCTTATCTGATAATTATAGCTAGACTGATCCGTTTATTATTTTCTTCTTAAATAATACTCGGGTCAGACTGAGATTTTACAGGTGCTTCCTTTTGACTTCCTATCTGGAACCATCATCTGAGTTTTGGCTAACTACTCTAGTTTAGTAGTTTTTGTTGTATACCTTTGAGATTAGACTCCTTGATGTATACATATTATATTCTCTTGCGCATGTACCTATTCTTTTGTGTTATTGTGGATCTTATTTGACCACTACTCTGATGTACACTTTCATGTGTTATATTCATATCTATTTCCGCCTTTGTGATATGAATTGTCTGTGACTGATTTGTGTTACGTTTATTTCTATATTTGTTTCCGAAGATTATATATAGCCACTGTGTGATAGCTTTGAGTTTGTATCGGTATATCGGATTTCCTCTTGAGATGAAAACTTATATTTTTATCTGGCATATCGGTACTCGCACAAAGCAATTATACAGATGGTCGCTCCTCAACAGCTTTATTCTCCGAGCTAGTTGACAACATTACTCCGTAGTGTTCTTGGCTAGCTTGGGTATAAAGGTGGGGCATCATAGCAACTTTCATATTTAGATACAGTTAATTCGAGCGCCTATAAATACAGACCAATCCCTCACTTCTATTCTCATATTTTCTGATCAAAGCAGCAAAGCTCTGCCATTTTCCCTTCTCCACTATTTCTATAAATTATAAAATATTTTGTATTTATACAAATCGGAGAAGGGTGGAAAATAAAAGAGAAGAAAAGAAGAAGTGAATCAATGTTGCGAAAGAAAGAAGGTAATTTTCTATAGTGATAAATCTATATTCCCCTTAACCCCAAATTTCTTCTCAGATATGTAATTCTAATAGTATGTATATAACTTGTTATACATGTCCTTTTGGATTGAAAAGGAGAAGGAGTCAAATCAATGGAATGGATTAAGATTAAGGAGATTTGGAAAGCATGAAAGGTGAGTGGGAAATTATATAATTTATTTTTAATATCGAAATTTATATCATTAAGTTTTGTTTAATTATTATGTCTATGATAGATTTATCGAGTTGTAGGCTTAAACAAACATATTTAGTTGAAACCCTGCCTACATACTCCATCAGTTAGGAAATTGGAATAACATGTACAACTTAATCTGGAAATTTGAAATCAGTCCCAAATATATCATATTGTAAAATGTTTGTAAAGTTGTAAAGTTCATTCCAGATTTATAATTGGGTTATATATTAGGTTGCCATAGTTGAATTGAAATGTGAATTTTTATGTTTTAATTTATTGGGAATGGGGTAAAATTTAACTGTATATATTAGTTTATACATGTATATAGGCATATACATGTGGTTATACCTCAGAGGAGGTTGGGCATATCGTACACAAATATAGGATTGAACGGATTAACCGTGAATAATAGACACAATACTTAAATGGAAATCAATCGACATAAATTAGTGTAATAGGTAAAGTATGTAATTTTCTAGTCACCGGAACATTGTTCCGACCCTCCTCCTCATTACAACCCACAAGATAGATTTAGAGGGATGGGTTACTGGTGCAAGGTAGGAATGGTAGATGTTGAAGTCTTCTCGTTCATGCTTGACGATGGGAAGGCAAACAGATACTCAAGAAATAATATCGATTCCAAAGTAGCAGCCATAGTATGTATTTTCTATTAGATTTTTCTGTTTCACTATAAGTTTATATCGATCGCTTTTTGATATACTTATGTTTATTACATGTTACCAAAACTAATGATCCGTACCCTAATAAAATTGGGTTTCAAACTAGTCAAAATTCGGGTCCATTAAGGTGCGAGTGGTAACATTTGGTATCAGAGCTTAGGTTAGTCGATCATAAGAATTAGGATATGCTGAGGGAACGTATTTGTATTTTTACCTATAATTATATATATTTAATACTCAAAACTCTATAAATTTTGACTATAGTAATAGTTGCGACCATATTCTGAAAGGATGGATGAGGCAATCGGGAGTTGGAGTAATAAATATAGTTAAATCGATGCGCCTACCCTGAGTACCCTATGGGTTAGGGCCGTACCATAAGGAGGGGACCGAGAAGATGACTACGACATGTAAAAGAATCCCATAGGTTGGATGATACTTGACTTCTTTGTTGGGCCTAGGCTGCCTTATGATTATAGATTTCGATGGATTGTCGATTGAAGACATACATTTCATATAGACAAATGGGAGGTAAGAACCTATATGTACTAGGCATCAAGAAGCAAAACGTAAAGGAGAATTGAGCATGTTCCCACAAGAAGGTGTGTAATAATCACCGTAAGAAGATAATCCAGATTTTTGATGAAGATGAGTTAACGATGGATGGAAAAGAAGGAGAGTATAGAAGAAGGGACAATTAAAGTCCATTTCTATGTTCGACCCTATGTGAAAGAATTTGATCAGAAAGATTTTTGAAAATTCTTTAAAACATTTTGAGTGGGTTTTCAAAAGATTTATTGAGAAGTTGTTGTTTTGGAAAAGCAAGGAAAATTTGAAATTCTTAGTTTAAAATTGGCCGAGTCAAAAGTTTTTGATTTAATGGTTTTTGGTAAAAAGGGTTCTCCATTTTGAAACGAATGAAAAGTTTGGCTCGACGATTTTTCCTATTTTTGTAAATTCAAAAGTTTTAAAAATTCTTTCTCTATGGGATGGATAAATGAAAATACTACTTAATTGAAATAGGGTAAGAGAGTGAAGGGTAAGAATGCTCGATACTGAAGATGGAAGGAGTATTCCCATATAAGAAAAATATGGAGAATAACAGCTGAAATAGATCAATACATGTCCCTTTTCAAGAAAACACCACTGAACGAATCAGTAGGAGAATTCATTGCAATAAGCCAATGGGAAAAACAATAAAAGAGGAAAATAGATAGGTAGGTAGGAGAATTTTAATAGTAGCAGTATTAGGAAATTTGAATAGTAATAGCGTTAAGAATTTATATAAAATAAGATAAGTAATTTAGTTAGAAATAGTATAGGAGAAAAACAATAGGAATATGATAGGAAGAAAAGACGGAATCCTTAGATATGTATAGTAATTGAGCAAATATATTTTTTTTGGCAAAGCCAGCCAGTTTTATAGTGGACCGTTCACTTTTTATTACCAAGGTAATAAAAAATAGTTACAGTACAAGAGTTAGGCAAAAGGAACTTAACTACTATAATAAAGCGAAAAAATACAGCCCAAGAATTAGGCAAAGATGCCTAAGCTACTATAAAAGGTCCTAAAATATATTCCTCATCCAAAGAGGAGGAGCTACTTCCATCAATCGAAGTCGCTCGACCACCCAAACAGGGATCTTCACCTATTGCATGAGCAAAGGGTCTATAATGAACTGCAAGGGATGGGTCATAGCCAACAGACTCCAAAGAGAAAATGAAAGACCTATCCCATATGGCATCAGGTCACAAATCTTCATTCTTTTTCGCAAGCTAGCCTTTTGTAGCAAGAACCAACGAATCACCAGAAATGTAATAATATCGACATCTGAGGTCCAACATGTCATCTTACACAAAAAGGAAGAAGAAATCCTCAATAGGGCTATATCTCTTGGCAGTCTTAATATGGATCCCGACCTTTTCTTGTGCATCCCAATAGAAAGACATAGTAACTTTAGCAACAGTAGATGAGTCATGGGGCACGAGAGGTGACACAACAGGAGCAACAATAGGCTCCTTAACAGTCTCAACAATAACCGAAACATGACCACCCACAAAACCTCTTCTGGTATAGGAGACAGTCTAACAGACTGAGAATAAATGTTATAACCTTTGGAACCCATTTTCAAATAAGGGGACGAGGTAGCAGAATCTTAGGCGGTGGAGGAAATTCCATGTAAGAGACCGGAAGCTTAAAAGAGGTGGCAAGATGACCAAACGAATGACATGCAGAACAAATGTCAGGTGCCCAACCATATGGAACACCGACCACCGCAATTTGGCCAACTGCCACTTGCACACGAATCGAAGATGGAAGAGGCTTACCAAGGGATATTTCAATCAGGGCCTTAGCATAAATCAATTTCTCATAGGCTATAGTATTAGAGTCGAAACATTTCAATTTACCTATGTTGCATGCCAACCAGTTCAATCCAATCAACGAGCAGGCGGAATGTGCGAAAAATAAACCCAAATAGGAATAGACAAAACCTGTTCATGAGCACTAGCCACAGAAGGAGACCAAAGAGTGATAATAAATGGTTTATCATCAATAAAAGACGGTTCAGCTTCTATAATATGCGAATGATCCTCAGAGGAAGAAAACTTGAAAAAGTACATTGATTCAACATACCTAACACGAAGATCACCTTGAAGTTTCCATAACCGGCTATATAGATTTCTAGCGTCTTGAATCAGATGATATGGATCCAAAAAAAACCAACCAGGTAACCTGAGCAGTATTGCGCATATATTTTAGATAGGTGCTTAGGTAGATGTCGCAATTGCACGTATCTTTTAGAAGTCTTCCTCATTTGCTATTAAAAGCTCTGTTAAGTTTGAAAGCGAAAATAACATGAGTAGTAGAAAAATAATAAATGGAAGTTATCTGTGTCTACTCCAGTTTTCATTATTTAAAGTTGTAACAAAGTTGTAAATGATGTTTTTGGAAAAATGGTTTGGTATGATAATAGAGTTTTTGAATGTTATGAGTTAAAAATCCTACTTTTAAATCTTTATTGTAGAAGATTTTTGAAAAAGGGAAATTTTCATGGTTCCTTTTTGGAAAATAAAGCAATTTTTGAATTTGATAAAATGGTATCTAAGCGTACACTTTCAAAAGTAAAAGTTTTGGATTAGATACTTCATGATTGTGAAGTTTTATTTTTATGCAGAGTGGTGAAATGTAAATCAATTTTTGATATAGAGTAGATAGAGATGACTGCCTAGGTAAGATGGGAATAAAGGTTTAGGCTATGAATAAAATAGCTATGGATGCTCGTAAGGTGGCAACAAGGAATCCCCATTGAATATAAGAAATATTGGTATGAACATAGGAATATTTAATTAAAGATGTGTGGAAGCCATAAGAAGAACCCTCAAAAGGATAAGAAATGGTATCAAAGTACAATTTTACGAGCCCTAGGATATACGTGCATGAAAGATCAAGGATAAAGAAGATAGTAGTACGATTGGAGAATGAGATGGCGAACACACATAAATGATGTTGGTTGACTCAAGATTAAGAAATGCAAGATAGGTGGTAGGAAAGTTATTCCACAAAGCTAAATTTTCCGATAAGCTATTCTAAATGAGCATAGTTCATACTTCTTACCTACTATAGTGTAGGAATGCACAATTTATCCTGTAACCGGGTGTAATAATTGAATAATGGATGGAGATAATTTATAGGGAGCCAAGGAGGTAAGTTAAGACATGTGGATTATAGTTGAATGGCATACTAGTAGTGTCCGTCTCAATTGTGTAATGAGTGATAGGGCTACAACATCACTAACATAGTTTGATGATGAAGGGTAACTTCCAATAATTATTTTATTTAGGTCTTTTGGTTGTAATCGCTAGACGTTTCCCTTCGGATATTGAAAAAACGTACAATATGATATGAGATATGTTTCTATTTTATTACCATGTTGATGGTATGGATGAGCTTTGATCGATACATAAATATACATACACACACACACAAATATATATATATAGGGAAACAGTGTTAATAAGAAAATCTCATAAGGACACTTAACTAGCAATAACTGTTATTAAAGCTGGAAGTTAATTCGGTAATTAGGTTAATAACCAGAAATAAAGAATGCTTTAATCTCAAAAACTTTAGATTTTTGGGAAAAATAAATTTTAGCACGCGAAGGGTAGGGAAATGTTATTGCGAAGTCACGAGTCACTATCTCTATGCTTTAAAAGCTAAAATTTACAAATTGCTTGTGGATGATTTTTTATTTTAGAGCAAAAAGAAAAGTTCCTCAAACTTAGGATTAACCGCACAATGCTAGGGTCAATTATATGCATTAACTCATTGACAGAGTCTCGATTGCGTTAGGATGTGGCTTGATTTATTTTTTAGGATGGAGCGGCAAATGCTTTGAATTTTTTTGTTCGAATGCTTTTGAAAGAAAGATGATGTTTAAATGCTTTTGAGAAGTTGGGTTCAAATACTTTTGGAAAATTTTGTTCAAGTGCTTTTGAAAAATTGGTTTTTTAGTGCTTTTGGGAATTTGACTTTTCAAACTATTTTGCATGTTTGATTGAAAGGGAAAAAAGATTTTTGATGGGAAATGAAATTTCCAATTTTCTGGTGCCGCATGCTTAGTGTAGGGAGGTTCGACATGCTAGCGAATATGAATTTTACTATCCAACAAGAGCGACAGTATACAAAACATAGGAAATAACAAGAAAAAATGTTGTTTTAGCTTGGAATTTCTTTTTCCATGCCTTGTTGATAGAAAACAGAAACTTGCGTTTAGGATAATTACGTTTTAACTTCCAAAAATAAACCTTCTTATGTGAATTATACATGGAAAAACTAGAAAATATTTTTAGGACAAAAGAGAAGGTTCTAAAGTACAACGGAATATGTATCTGAAAGGAGGGTGGAAATGAGAAATTTTCCATCTAAATTTCTTTTCTGGCATAGGAGTATAGATTCGGAAAATCTTAATTTTCAAAATTTTTGGATGTTATAAATTATATGTTAGGTATTGAATGGCAGAGATTGGATGCAAAATTGGTTGAATCATAATCCTATTCATAAGAGCATGGAAATTATTATTTGAAAAAAGATTTTTGATTTTTGAAAACTTGTATACATATAGAACTACCGGTATATATATATTGTTTGCTTCATATTTTCAAAGTGCTTTTAAAATAATGCTTTTATATAGGAGGCATCGATTTAGAATTATTCTGCATGCATATCACATATGTTGTGATACATCGTGCACCCGTACATGTTTGGCTATAAATTGATTGTACATAAATTGGTTAGATAGCTTAGCTTGGTTGCATGCTATGTTACACGATTCAACCATTGGAAATTTCAAAATTAAATTCTTTTAAGGTGGGGAGAATGTAATACCCCATAAAAATTAACGATAATCAATAAATAATTAATAAGGCTCAAAAATATAATTTGAGAAAACATTGGAATTTGACCATGAAACTTGCACCATTGCATTCATGGCAATTTTCACATTTGGAGTTTTGGGATCGGAGTTCAAACGAAGAAATTATTAATGTTTGAAGTTTTCGAAACGAAAAAAATTAAAAACGAAAAACGAAAATAAATATTATTAAATGCGGACCTATCAGTCAACCCCACTCCTCGATCGCCTGTAGAAGAGCCATCGACCGGTCTTGCAGTGGCGGCTAGGGTTTGAACCTTGAAAAAATCGCCCAAATTTAATTAGTTTAATCTAATTGATACGGTTGATTCGAGCGTCTATAAATGTAGGCCCAACCCTTCACTTCTCTTCTTATATTTTTCGATCAATGCAACAAAGCTCTGCCATTTTTCTTCTGCACTATTTCTAGAAATTATAAAATATTTTATATTTATACAAATTTTAGGGGTGAGAATTTATTGGTTAAAAAAAATAAACCAACCAAACCAATTAAGTTTGGTTTGGTTTTGTTAGTTAATTGGTTGGTTTTGGTTTTTATTTTTATACTACTTTGGTATGTTGGTCGGGTTTGATTTTCAATATTTGAAATCCAAACCAATATTAAACCAAATTTAAATACTAATTTATTTTAAAACAACAAATTACTAGTGGAAATGTTATTATTTATAATATTTTCATAACAATATTATTTTTCTTTCCAGTCATATTAATATTTTCAAAAGTGGGTTTGTTTTTCAAAATGTTTGCATCATATGGACTCAAATAATGATTTTAATCTTATATTATATCAATAACTAGAAGATCTAACTCATTTTAAGATAAACCAAATAAACCAGCCAAACCAAACCAGGTATTATCGGTCCGGTTGGTTTTGGTTTAAAAAATATCGGTTTGGTTTGGTTTGGTTTATGTTTATTGAATGATTATTTTGGTTTCAACATTTTTCATCGATTTCAAATTGAACCGACCATTTGCTCATCCCTAACAAATTGAAGAAGGGTGGAAAATACAAGAGAAGAAGTGAATCAACATTGCAAAAGACAAAGGTAAATTAATATAGTTATAAATCTATATTCTCCTTAACCCCAAATCTCTTCTTAGATTTATAATTCTAATAATATATATATATACCTTGCTATACATATTTTTTTGGATTGGAAAGGAGAAGAGTCGAATCAAAGGAATGTATTAAGATTTAGGAGATTTGGAAAGGTTGAAAGGTAAGTGGGAAATTATATAATTTATTTATAATATTGAAATTTATATCATTGAGTATTATTTAATTATTATGCCTATCATAGGTTTATCGGGTTGAAGGCTTAAATGAACATATTTAGTTGAAACCTTACATATTAGAACAATATGTTCAACATAATCTGGAAATTTGAAATCAGTCCCTAATATGTACTGTTGTAGAATGTTTGTAAATTTGTAAAGTTCATTCCAGATTGACAAGCACCATTGTCTCAGTGGTTAAGTGATTTGGCTTTGGTGCGAGAGGTCACAAGTTCGAAACTTGCGTAGCGTGATTCGAACATATATTAACATGTGATTTGTGTTATGTTGTTCCAGTAATATGTTGTATCTAAGTACCATTTTAAAAAAACTTCATTCTAGATTTATAATTGGGTTATAAATTAGGTTGCCCTAGTTGATTTGGAATGTGGATTTTTACGTTTTAATTTAGTGGGAGCAGGGTACAATTCCATCGTATCTATTTTCATGTAATCTCCTTGAATTATCCAATTCCATAAAATTTGTGAAAAGTACACATTTGAAATAATAAGGAATATACTAAAAATGATAGGGATGTCTAAAGTACAGAGGTTCTTCTCCATGGTTACACTGTTTATTCCAATAAAAGAAAAAAAAGATAATTCCTAGTAATTTCAAACTGAGCCGGTCTCATTTTTGGGCAATTTTATAGAAAATTATACCGATAATCTTTTTTGAGAGGATAGCTCTAATAAATTAAAACTTAGGAATTTATATTCTTCAAAGAATGTATATGCAAGTGTATGTTTTGGAATTCATAAGTATGAGAATTATTGTGTTAGGAATAGGAACACACATATGTATAACCACGCCTTTCGATTAGTATGTAAATATTTATAGCATAATTAAAATATGCATAGGTATTTGTATTAGTTACAATTAGGACAACTAGTTATTAATAGCATAGTAATTATAGGACTAGGAGGTTGAAAAAGGAAGGGATGATAATTCCAAAATTTATGAACAATAACTACAAATTTAATAGGCAATTAAATTTGTAGTTAATATGGAGTTAAAGGAATCAAGTGGGGACTAATTAGAGAATTTAATATGGAATTTGTGGAGAAATTGGATAGCCATGATAGGTTGATTTTAAAACGAGTAAATAAATGTCACTAGAGATTGTCCGATTTTGATATTGATTATTCATTAGGGACAATTGCCATTTATTAGATATAAGAAGGAAACGAGGACTATAGGGAATAAGCTTATAAATTAGCAATAATTATGCAGTAAACAAGTGAGTGTTAATATTAGTGAATACACGTAGAAGGCAAAATAATTTATATAGTAAGAAATTATATAGCCTTGATTATATGTTAGAGCGAACATGAATTAGCAAGCCTACCCAAACATTTAGGCTTAGGATGATTGATTTTTTTAGTGGGTTGGGATGCAAGATCAGTAGAGTTACACAACAGAAGTCTACCCTTCACCTAAAGGCTACCAACAGTTGTGTATACTTACTACTGATGTGGGACATCCTAACCATAGGACCCGTGGAGAAGGGATATACATTTGCATATAGGATGGGGGAAATATACCAAGAGTTCGCATCGGGCTTGAAGTATTAAATGGCTCGGTATCATTAGGGATGCCAAGGGGTTTACTTCTGGGTTGAGGTATTAAATGGTCGTTGGGTCTACCTCCTTCCTATATAGAAGTCTTAAATAACCTACGACGGTACCTAATAAGGAAATTAGGTCTGCTTCATTTCCAAGAAGAGGTATTTAGTAACCAAGATGTATATTTTTCCTCGACTTACATTAGGTTAGTCTAAATGAGATTTCGGTTGTGGGAGGTCAGCGGGCTATGTTAGACCGTTATTTAGTAATAAGGCTGGCATATATGCTTTGACCACCAGCGGTCCCACGCGGTCCTTAGCAAAGATTCGGGTTATATCCCGACGGATTTTGCTTTCTATTAGTGTAGAATCCGTATAGGATACTCAAAGATCTCAAAGTTTATTTAATTGTTTGTTGTTTGTTATGCGGAGGTGGGCTAGTTAACCCTTAGATGAGTCTTTAAGATGTGTTAGTAATACAATAATTAAATTATAATGCCGTATCTAGGGGTCATCGGTCTCTGTAGCTAGGACCAATTGACTAGCGTTTACGTTGCCGAGGTTCTCCTCTAGGGTTGAGGTATTAAATGGTAGTTGGTATGTCTCCTCCCTATTTAAGAAGTATTAAGTGGCCGGGTTTTTGGGTAGTATAACATATAGATATATATGTACATAGGCATATATATATACAGTTATACCTTAGAGGAGGTTAGGCATATCGTATGTGCATATAGGATTGGATGGGTTAACCGTGAATAATAGGCACAACACTTAAAATGTAAATCATTCAGCGTAAATTAATGTTATGGGTATAGTATGCAATTTTCCTATCACTGGAACATTGTTTTGGCCCCCTTCCTCATTACAACCCACATGATAGATTTAGAGGGATATGTTATTGGTGCAAGGCAGGAATGGTAGTTAGTGAAGTATTCTCATTCATGCTCGGCGCTGGCAAGGCAAACAAATACTTATAATGAATTATATTAATTTAAAGATAGTAGCCTTAGTCAGTACGTATGTTCTATTATATTATTCTGTTCCACTGAGAGTTTATACCGATCTCTCTCTGATATACTTATGTTTATTATAGGTTATAAAAACCAACGATTCGTATCCTAATGGACTTGGGTTTTAATTTAGTCGAAATTCAGGCCCATTAATGTTCAGGTGGTTACAGGTTGATTTCTGAGTTTACGAGCTATCTCATCATTCAAGGTGCATTCTCTTGGATACATCTCAAGGTAGTAATTCTAATTTCATTTATTCATTATTCACCTTGTTTATATGAATTGGATCCATCACATATCTCATCTCAGTTGTATATTGTTTATTAACTTGCATAGATTAGACCCCCCCTCTTTTCTACATCTTAAATAATGACATATGTTTGTCATGTTATTTTTATCTGAATCCATTTTAAGGTATACTTCGATTGATTACCTATTCATCTTGTCATCTATAGATCTATTCCATATGACTTCACGTTTAATTAATTGTTCACATTGTTTATAAATTTTAAATCTGAAGCATTTGCAACAAATAGGTATGTACCTGATTTATCCTATTTGTTTTGTTGTCGTTTTTAAATACGTGATTCAAAAAATTACATTTGATTGAAACATATTTTTTTAATTAATGACACGACACTACTAATGATTACACACACAAATATGAATAAACTGAATATGTTTTCTATTTGAAATCACTTTTTAAATTTTATAAATATGATCTGTGTTTGTTGTTTGAATACAATATTTTGCTTATTGCATATTTTGAAAGTTGGTTAAAAAAGAAATTATTGAATATCTATAACTGTACTTTTGTGTAAAATATCATCAATTCTTGATTTCCTTTTAAATTAAAGTTAGACTTTAATTTATTACTTCAATTTTCAAAGTATGTATTGGATTTTATAAATTTTATACATATACATATTGTTTTAGGTTTGAAACATAATTTGCAATGTTTTCCGTATGTGTGTATATATCAATTTAGCTTAAGATTTATAAAATGGGCTTTTGTGTAAATCAAAATATTAGTCTTAAATCCTTCCAAACTTTGAAACTAGGTTCAAAATTTTATTTTCAACTTCAAACATATATAACAGCGAAACATAATTTTAACATATTCACATGTATGTATGTATGTATGTATATGTATATGTATACGTATACAAGTTCTATTATGTGTGTGTGTAACTATGGATAACAAAGGCATATATAAATAATTATGCACACTTCTTATATGTTGCACTTACACTATATACACTGTTGGTATATTTAGATTTACTCACATTGCATGCCATGTTTGAATTGATCATCAATGACATTTAATAAACTATTAATCTAATTAGAGATAGAAATGAAAGGTTTCTCTCTCCATATAAAGGTATATCTTCCCTCAATTAATTACCATAGTTCTAGAGAAAGAAACGAAAGTTCCTTTTCCTAAATCAACTTTAATTGGTAACTGCTAAGCACATAAGTGTATTTGATACACTCATACATTTAAATTTATATAAAATTCAAACTCTTCTAAACTAGTTAAATAAAATAAGGATTTTATTTAAAACACATTTTAGATTGGACATAAAATCTTTTAGAATTCATGGGTCTAGATCCGAAATAGTAATTTTTTGAAATCGACATATTTCACCCGCTTCCAATTGGCCTGGTTCCAACAGAAAAGAGATCGGTACCGACGTGAAAAGAGTTCGGTACCAATTACTTTTTATGCACATTCATGAGTTCTAGAGTGATGGTCAAAGAGTGATTGGCTACACTGAACGTCCTGGAGCTCATTTTCGAAGGAATGGTTGAACAACTCTAAAAAGTTCGGCAGAAAAGGACTAGTACATGAAGTGTCAGAACTTCTTGGCAACAACTTGATTTTTAAAGCAAAAGTGCTCGAAACATGATGAATCAAAGCTAGAAGATGGAGTAGGGAAAGATTGCGTGATTTGCAACTAGCAAATAATATTGGTAACGACCTGATCATGTCGGTACCAATATGGTTTTATGGCATATAGGACCTCGTCTCCCTTTTTACTTTCTTGGATCTGGAGTTTGAATTAGTATTTCATGACCCAGCGGCTTCGTTGGAGGATTTTCCTATACACAGAATGCCTATAACAACTTGAAAGGGACATTTTCTTTTGGACTTTTGGTACTTAGAAACCTTTTAATCTTCTTCTTCCCCAAACCATATCAAATTCAAGATCTACTAGATTGTGGTCAGATTTGAGTTGTAATCTTTGTATTTTGAAGAAAAAATATAAGATAATAAGATTAAAGTGGACGTAAGCCATAGTTTTTGCCGAACCACTATAAAAATCATGTTATTTCCTTTGTTTATTTTGATAGATCTATATTGTTGGTGCTGTCATATGATATTGGAGTCTTATGCCAATTTTTGGCACAACAATTATAATAACAACATTAATTTTATTAGAGAATTTTGTTTAATTTGGCTCACTTTCTCAAAGTTATTATGCAAATAGCCCATTTATTAAACTAGTTACAAGTATTAGCTAGTTTTGGCAAGCTTAGCGTCACGTTGGCAAAAATACACGCGCGACATTTCAAATGTCGCATGTATTTTTTTAAAATAAATTTATACTGTGCAATTTTAAACTGCGTTAGTTTTATAATGTAGAAAATGGTTATTTTATAACTTTTTCTTCTATAATTTGATTTTCATGAATGGCGATCTAGGGTTAGCCACCGCCGGCCTTACCTCATTTTGCCATCGTCATTTCCAACTGATCTGACCTCAACCTTCTCCTTCTGTCGTTTCTCCTTCTCTCCCAGCACGGTCAGTTTTTCCCATTCCAAACATGCTCCCTTTCGCCCCTGACACCCTGCAGAATTCCCCTCCTCCGGATCCACCTCCACGGCTTACTAATCCTCCTCCAGGATTCTCTCAGTTGTCATCCTTTGTTTCCCCTGTCATTGATGCTGAAGGTTTTACTCTGGTTCATTCTCGTAAATGGAAAAGACAAGTAAAACTCACTCCCAATCTTGACCTTTCAACACATTATCCATGATTCTCAGAATTTGAATTCTAAGTCGCCTCCTCGCCAACCCGTTGACCAAAATCTCACCGCCTCCAAAAATAATATTGACTGTCCCAATCAATCTACTAACAGATCTACTGCTAGTAAATGGAATTTTTCTACTACGGCTAGTCAGGCATGGAATGAAGTTGTAAAAGGAAATAATATTCCAATCTCTATTCCGTTAAAATTCTATCACCCATGTGAATTTAATTCTTTGCAATGTGCCAAAATGTCCGCGGAGGTTGTTCGGGATGCTAGAAAATAATGGGATAATGCCATTGTTGTATATGTTGTTGGTCCTATGTCATATTATCTGTATTTCAAAGACTACCTTTTTTAGAGTTTGAAACCAGATGGTGATTTCTCTATTTACTCTAAAGAAAACGGATTCTATGTTATTAAATTTAACAATAAGCAAGACTGCGACAACATATTGGAAGGTGGCCCCTACTACTATAATAAAAAGTTGATGATGATGAAGAGATGGTCTCCTGGAATGCAGCTCAATAGAGAAATTTTTCATTCCATTCCAATTTAGATTCGTCTCCCCAACCTTCCACTTGATTACTGGACAGAAGAAGAGATTAGTCATATTGCATCAGTATTAGGATCTCCCATTAGAATGGATAAATTCACAGAAGGTATAATAAAAATTTCCTATGCTAGATTTTTGAAATAAATAACTCTTTTAAGTTTTCGAATAAAATTTCTATTCTAAATGAGAAAGATGAAATCACATGGCAAGAAGTTTCATATGAATGGAAACCTTCTGTTTGTACGCATTGTTCTAGCTTTGGTCATGCAGAGACTCACTGCCAATTCAACAAAGTTTGGTTGCCGAAAACACCCTCCCAGAAAATAACGACAGGCAGTTCAGAGTTGCATACAAACATGAACATTGATGCAAATATGGATAACAACTTGGTTCAACAGACAGAAATAATAGATGAACAAATGACTTCAGATAATTCGATACAAGAGGTTCTACCCAACAACAGTTCAACAGAAGCTATATCAGACACCTCAAAAATAGACAAGACCATTCAGACACAGAATGTCCAATCGAAGCTTTTAAGTTCGACTATTAATACAGAATCTATTCAAAATATCGTTTCTACAGAAATTGATATGGAAATACATACTACAAATAGTTGTACAAAAGAAACTATTATTGAGCCTACGGAGATGTCTGATGTTTCACTGAAGCTCTCCCCGAGGACTGCAGTTGCTGGATAGAACATTGAGTCTCCTACTACCTCTAAAACAAGATCAACCCGGAAAACTAGAATGGAGGAAGCCCCTTTTGAAGTTAAAGCTACTCACTCCTCTGACGTAATTGATAATTCTGCATGGGCCAGTCTTGTTAGTCAACTGAAAGGTAAAAGTAAAAAATCAAAAAAGCCAAGATGGTGGGAGCAGCTACTTCTCCCGAAGAAAGTAGTATCCTTGACAAGAACCTATAATGGAGTTCCTTATATAGAGCATTAGGGGTATGAACTCCCCTGTTAAGCAATTAGAAATTCTACAAATTATTAATAGTAATAAAATTTCCTTTATGGCATTCTTGACAACAAATTATCCCTTGATAATATTAATAGATTTATGACCAAAATCAACTCAAACTGGAAATTTGCTCATAATATATCTAATGGTCAGAAAAGTCACATACTTATTATTTGAGACTCTACTCAATGGTCGAATATCATTCTACACTCTAACGACCAATAAATTTCTTGTATTTTACATAATCTAAGTGGTATTAGCATTTTCTGCACAACAGTTCATGCTTTTAATGAACATATGAAGCGTTTGGATCTATGGAAATACATTGCAGATCAGCCTAAAAATGTAAATCTCCCATAGGTAGCAGGTGATTTTAATGCGATATTATCACCTAATGACAGAATAAACAATGGTCTTCTCAATTCGATGGGTGAACAAGAGTTTATAGACTGTATTTCCTACTCTAAATTAGTGGAGCCTGATTTCACGGGTAATTTTTTCACCTGGAGAGGTGGTCACAACTTTTCTATACATAGTAAAATTGACCATGTTTTTGTTAATAACCTACGGATGGATAAATTTAACCACTTTGGTATTAACTTTGGTAATCATGCTCTTAGTGACCATTCTCCTATTATTATCAATCTCATGCTACAATACAAAACGAGGATTAGAATACCTTTCAGGTACAATAAATCTTGGCACCTTCAAGGGGGATACCACTCCTCGCTGCATGATGCTCTGTTGGTGCAGTTCTTTGGAAACCCTCTTCACATTCTCCTATGCAAATTAAAGAAATGGAAAAAAGAGAAAAGTAACATATACATAATGGCTGAGAAATTAAAAGTTGAGACCAATGAGATCTACAATCAGCTTGTTAATAACCCTGTGAACGACAGTCTAATTGGGCAGTTCATCTCAAAAAATGAGAATCTTCACTCCTTCATGGGGAAAATAGCAATAGAAAATGAGAAAAGAATGAAATCAAATTGGCTTATTAAAGGGGATAAACCATCAGAATTTTTTTATAGTAAGATCAATATTATTAACCCTAGTCGATGGTGTAAGTTTATTCTTAATGATGATGGTTCTTGGTCGTCAACATCAGAAAAACTTGCTCAAGAAGCTATTATCTATTTCTTTGATCTTTTCAGATCATCTTAGGCTACATACTAATTCCCAAGCATAACTCATAAGAAAATTTAAACTGATCATGCTAGAAATAACTTATGCAAACCATTTCAACTAGAGGAAATCAAAGTTGCCACTTTCCAAATTAACGACAATAGCTCCCCTGCATCTGATGGCTTAATTAAAAATTTTACAAGGTCCATTGGGAACAATCAAATATGATATTTAGAATGCTATGAATGGTATTCTCCAATCAGGGAAAATTATCAGAGAAATCAATCATACTTTCATTTGCCTTATCCCAAAAAAACCTGATGCGGTTAATTTGAATGATTTCAAACCGATTTCCTTATGTAATGTCACTTAAAAAATCCTTGCCAACCTTCTTTGTAATAGAATGAAAGATTATATGAATGACCTTATTTCATATAATCAGAATGCTTTCATTCCTGGTAGAATAATTACTGAGAATTCCCTACTAGCATATGAAATGGTGAGAGAATTCAATAGGAAAATTTCTAACAATCTATGCCTGAAAATTGATCTGCATAAATTCTATGATAGAATAAGTAGAGAGTTTATTCATCACATGCTGATTTGTATGGGTTTTCCAATATTATTCGCTGATCTTATTTATGAATGTATTTCTACTCCCTCGTTTTCGGTATTAATTGATGGTTCCCCCTTTGGATTCATTGAATGCTCGAGAGGATTTAGGCAAGGTGATCCACTATCGCATTACTTATTTTCTATTTCTATGGAGTTCCTTACCATTATGCTTGATGTGGAATACATGAAAGGTAAAATATTACCCATATACCAAATTGAACCATTAATTACTCACCTATTGTATGGGGATGATATTTTAATTTGGCTAAAGCTACTATCGAGAACGCGGAAAGCATTAAACATATTTTTCAGGGTCTAAAAATTATGACTGGCCTTGACTTAAATGCAAATAAGTCTACTTTGTTCTTTAGTAAAGGAGCAAAAAACAAGCAACAAATTACCAACATTTTAAACATCAGCACTGGCAATCTCACACAATGGGCATTCCTCTTTCAAACAACAAATTAAAGGCAAGGGATTTTGGTTGGCTAATTGACAAAATAAATAAAAAAAAAGTCAATCACTAGAACAACAAGATGCACAATATTAGTGGCAGAATAGAATTAGCTAAATCTGTCATATATCCAATGGTTTAGTTTTGGCTTCAATTCACACAATTCCCTGTGTCTATTGTCCAGAAAATTTACTCTGTCTGTGCTAACATTATTTGAAAATCTAAAGCACATAAAATGAGTTGGGATGATGTTTGTAAAACAAAAAGCGAGGGTGGTCTTGGTATAAGAAGGATTGATGATTTAGCTAAAGCAGTTACAGTTAAACCTCTATGGAAATTTATACAAGGAGTTTCACTTTGGGCAAAATGGATGCATAGTAAGTACTGCAAATCATTTAATTTCTGGACTATCACTATAGATAACAACACTTCTTATATTTGAAAACCATTGATTAAAGCCATAACATGGTGTAAGGGTCTAACTGACAGAAAAATTGCAAATGGTGATAATACTGATATGTGGTTTGATCCACGGCTTAATGGATTCTCACTAATCGATAAATTTGGATGGCATATAATGTCAATTATTGGTGGATGTAACAGAAAGGTTTCCATACTAATATCTGGTAATGAATGGAAACATCACATTGAATATATTCCTACACAAATTCATCACTTAGTTCACAACATTTCTATCCACAGTCAAAAGCAACAAGACTATTGGTTCTGGCTCCCAAATCACAATGGTCAGTTTACTATGAAATCGGTTTGGAACCAAATCAAAAGCAAGCATTCAAAACTAAATTGGACTAAAATCATATGGGATAAAAGGTGCCCCAAAGATGTCAACTTGTGCTCTACTGGCCAAATTAAACAGATTAAACACCAAGAAAGAATAAGTAGCTGGAATCATAACATTGATCGAAATTGTGTGCTATGTTCAAACCAACTAGAAGACAAAGACCACCTTTTTTTCCACTGTAATTACTCAAGACAACTTTTGGACAACATGATGATTAAGCTAAAACTTAATCTTGGTAAATTCTATGATATCAATCAAATTTTGGAAATACTATGCCAAAGACAAAATAATAATTCCTTACGGAATCAGATTATTAGCATAGTTTTTACCGCACTAGTGTGGAATATATGGTACGAAAGAAACAGTTGAGTTTTCAAAGGCATAGAACTGCCTGCAACTGTGAGATTAAGGCTTTTAACTCAAGATTGTAAAACATTAATTCAACAACAAGTGGATTCTAAAACGATAAGTGCTGAAATCAAACTTATCTTAGATGACTTCGACGTTGATACTGATCCAAGATCCAATTATCATCCTCCTTGAACGCTGCTTGGGTTTATTTCGTAATTTGGTGTTGGTCTCCTCCTGCTAATTTGAACCACCACCATTATTATCACTTGCGAGGTTTTTATTTACAGATCTAAATTGGGAAAGTAGTTGAAACTCTCTCTCTGGAATGAGAGTATAAGAAGACTTCGAGATTTCTCCTTGGTCCGTTTTGTTCCATGTGTCCGTGTTACTGTTGTCTTTTGTTTTGCTTTTGTTGGTGTTTTATTTTGTGTTTGCTGATCCAAGTTACTCGTATGGATAGTTTTGAGTGTAGTTCCTTTGTTTACTCCTCCATCTATTTGGCAACTTGGTTTAGGCTCTGTGTTGTTGTATTGTTAATATATAGACATGATATGTACTCTTTTTCCCTACAAGGTACCCATCTAGGTTAGGAGGGTTGCAAGGTTTTAACGAGGCATATCATGAAAGTATATGCTTTCTATTTTAGTAAATAAAGTACATTTTTCCAACAAAAAAAACACTATAGGCGCTTTTTGAGAAGTCGCCATATATGATCGTATATTATGATGTCTTTTCACATGTAGAATACATATCCAATTTCAAATTTCGTCTGTGTAGAAATTCTATAATACCGACGCAATTTGAAATTGCAGCAATATTATTTTATATATCAACATACATGCAGGCTACATGTCACACGTATGTTTTGACAAGCCTGACGCTGAGCTAGCCAAAACTGACCTATATTTGTAATTAGTTTGGGCTTATTTGCGTAATAAGTTTGAAAAATTAGATTAAATTGAAAATTGAAAATATTGGGTTAAACTGAAAAATAAGTTTGAAAATAAATTTATTTTGTTTGCTTTTGCCATTTATATTTTGTTGATCGTCAAAGCGATGATCTTACATTATACTTGCTTTACGCATTGGACATTTGTACAGATTTTGGTTTGTTAATTAATAAGATTAATAAGTTTGAAAATAAATTTATTTTGTTTGCTTTTGCCATTTATATTTTGTTGATCGTCAAAGCGATGATCTTACATTATACTTGCTTTACGCATTGGACATTTGTACAGATTTTGGTTTGTTAATTAATAAGATTATGAGTGCTCTCCATCACTATTTCATCGAAAAAAAAAACAAAATAAAAAAAAAGCAGAAAAAGTTTCCCTTTAGTTGTGTATAAACTATGTTACTTTTGTGATTAGGATATTATTTTGTTTATTTGAAATTAGAAAATTATCATGTGGCGTTGGGGCACTTGTTATTATTGGTTAAATTATCTAAATAACTCCTCCTCCGATCCATCTATTTTTATGTTATAAAAATAAAATAAATATTTGAAATTAATATTTTTGTGTTTTAACTCGTAATTATCATACTTACCATGCACCCTTAAACCACACATTAACACAAACCCTTTGGAATTTAAATGGTTATAGAATCAAAACAAATTCCAAACTGGTCCCTTTATCAATCACCGAAAACAAATGTTTGCAACTGCCATAGGGCATGGCGTGGCCTAAACACTAGTTCTGATAATAAAGAGCAAAATCGCTTGGATGGAAAATATGGTTTTTTGCCTAAATCGCTTCTCTTATCCAAACCCACTTCCCGCGAATTCAAACCGTTTATTTAACAACCCAAAGTTCATGCAATCCAATTTCATCCCAAAATATAAAAATGCATCCTCTTCTTCATTTGATTCCGCTTCGTTCGAGGCCGATCGCCTCCGCCTAGACGCCGAAGCTCGCGATTCCATGGCGGCCGCTGCCGCCGATTCCTCCGACGCAGATTCGAAGGCATGGAAGTGGAATATCCGTAAGAGAATCTGGGATTTGATGGAGATGGAGAACGTGGCTCAGAATCCGAGGCCTGTTCATCATAGAATTCCTAATTTTGTTGGTGCTGCTGTCGCTGCTGAAAAAGTGTTTTCATTAGTCTTGATTGGACTTTATTTTATGGTTGTACTTCTGCCTTTGTGTTTCATTTTGTTTTTTTGAATTGTAGTTAGGAAGATTGGAAGCATTTCAGAAGGCGCAGTGTGTGAAAGTTAATCCTGATTCGCCTCAGAAACAAGTTCGATTTCTGACATTAACAGGTTAGATTTGTGTGACGTGTCTAGTTTGGTAAATGTTAGTCAGCAACACTATTGTTAACTTTAAACACCTGTGTTTCATTGTATATATGTAGTTGTACATGTAATGCATGCTACCTGCATAAAATGTAAACCATACTTTTGTTATCGTGGAGAAAGGTATATGGATCATATTTGTTACTGTAAGTGCACGTGGCCACTATTCTTTAGTTAAAACATCCTAAGCTTTATATTTGTTTACATGCATGGCAAAGATGTGAAATATTTTACCTAATTAAGACTTATTTCATCTTTTACAACTAAAATTTATCAACTGTTTGACTTCTACAACCAAACATTTCCACCTTTTTACCATTACTTAAAACTGCTTAAAACTTAAAAGTAACAACTCAAAACCTATTCTGAGGTCCAAAACGGGCTCTGATTGTATAACTTGATATGGAAAATAAGAAAAATAGCAACATATCATATGGCCAATTGGCTTGTTCAACCAAGTTTTAGAATAAACACGTACATGTATGCTCTGGATTGATCAAAAATGACTTTACATAAACGATGTGCCTTTTACATCATTAATGAGCCTTAGCTCAGTTTGAAAGCATGATTTCCACTGTAGGAGTTAACATATTTCATTGTGAGCACGATGCAGAAAGAATTGCTTGAGTTTGTAGTCTCTAGCAGGCTCAAAAGCTAACTTGCTCTGCACAAATTTAGTGTCGAAGAAGAAACCAAACACTAGAGGAAGATTAAGGTTTGAGTGAACAGATTTAGTTTATAGTCTAGATGAAATATGCTTAATCAAATGCAATATAAAGAATGGCGCATCATATAATATCATTCAAACAAAATTCAAGAAGCTCAAAGCAAAAGTGGCTTAGCCACCGCATCGTGTGGGTTGTGCAAGTCGCTGTGATTATGGATGTGCATTCTAATCATCCTTACTCCTTAAATGTCTACACTGTATAGTGCTTGACAAACCATGTTATTAGGTATTACTTTTAAACATTCTCAAGTAGATGTCAAATTCATGACGGGGTATTTTATGGATGAAAGAGCGATGTCATTAATTCCGGAATCATCTAAGCACTAATTTTAGATATAGGCCTTCAAAAAAAACTTATTTCAATAATAGGTCTTCATCAAAATTTATTAATAAAACAGGATTAAAATTTGTGTATGTGCATTTTGAATTCGTGCATGTGTAAAATCAGAGACGAAGCCTATTTTTGTAATCGTGCATGTGTATTTCAATATCTTTAGTGCAGCTTTCTGGTGCATATGTACAGGGCCGGTCCTAAGGGTTTTGGTACCTAAAGCGAATTGCGAAATCTAGACCCTAATACAGAACTAATACTATCGTTATTAATTAAATCATCAAAATAATTTATATTGTTTATAAATAATGAGAAGAGGAAAAAAAATAACTTCATTCGTAATTGTATAATAATCTGTAATTCATCAACGATTACAAATTTTTTTAATCGTATGAATTGAATCTTGCTTAAACATAAGACGAATAAAGAAAATCATTTCATCTGATTGATTCAGGCTTCAGCATAATTAACAAAACTGGTTCAACTTAATTAAGAAAAGCATAAGATCATTCTTGATTTGGTTAAATAGATTTAGTATCAAACTTCATTGTATCTTGAAGCAAACTAAGTTCATTACCATTTCCATTGTGGATTGTTAACTACATCACTCAAAGAATTTCATGTTTCACACCGAACATATACAAAATTCTACATATTTATAGTACAGTAGAAAAATGATGAAGTAGGTTATTTCACTCAGAAGGAAAAGAACAATTCAAATATCTTACATAAAACTGAAGGCTATATAATATTTCAGATTAATTTTAGTTCAAACTTATTTTATTGAATCAAGATTAAAAAAACAAGTTTTGTTCCCAATTTCTATTGTAATCCAGGCTTCAGCCTTCACTTTCAGATCAGCTGAACACACAGAATTCATATTTCGAAAGCGGTACCTTGATTTGGAGATGATGCCATCGCCGAGGAGAGGCGTCGTTCGCTGGTGCTCCATGGCGTCGCTGGTGCTACGTGGCTCCGCCTCCGCGCTGGTGGTCCGCAGTTTTGGTGATTCGCTAGTGTCACTGCTGCTCCACGGCTTCGCCTCCGCACTGTTCAATTTTTATTTATTGCAGTTCGCGACTTGAAGACTGGTGCCCTAATTTTTTTTTGGCCCTAAGCGGCTGCTTTAGCCGCTTTACCAAAGGGCCGGGCCTGCATATGTAAATTTGCTATGGTCAAAGCTAACTTCACATATTTCCAATGAAGATATGTAAGGTACTGGGAAACTCTTATTGATCATGCTTAGGGATCTGTATCTAAGAAGGAAATAAATACGACAGAGCTGATAACCAATGAGTACCAATGAGTGATCATGAACTTTTGAATCTAAACTCGGTAAACTTGAGTCAGAAACTATGAATTTAGTTGCAATAAGATATTGTTCTCTTACCTTCCACTGTGCAAAAAGGTTGATATTTAAAACTTAATTTATACAACCTACCTCGCCATTGTCTTATAGGTGTGTGTCAGTATACATACATATTCCTCGATCTATACATATCTAATCGGTACATGCACACTTTCACAATGCATACCCCTTTTGAAATGTTTAGAACGGATATTGGCTGACATTATATATGGGAAACTTGAGAATGATTTGTCTGTTTAGTGAATAATGAAGAGGCCTTCTGCCTATTGCAATCAAGAAATGCACCGTTATAACAATAAGAGGAAAATGAATAATTCCATTGTTCAAGTCATCGAGTGTCCTGGTTCTTATTCCATTAGAGTTCGAAATTCAAACCATGGTAGTATTATGTTGGAAAGAAACATGTAATGTGAAAGGTCCCTAACGATTTTCTTGTCACATTCTTAGTTACAATCACTCTATTTGCAATATAATGGCTTAGATATGTCTAAATATACTAATTTCATCCTAGAGTTTACATACCTGAAGACGGGTACCTCAAAACTTCTGTTAGTCATGATTCAGTATTTTCAAGTACGGTTCTTCTGCTGAAAACTAAATCATCAGCTAAATCTGGTAACAATCAAGACATCAAGTTTGGAGCTTCTAATTTCTTAAATGTTTTGAGAGGTTCCAAATTGTACTTCGGTGGTGCATACTCTTAGCATTTTTTCATATTAAATGCTGTATATGTTCTTTAGGTGGGAAAAAATTGTTAACTCCTCAACCTCGTCTGAGGACTGGATTCTTCTCTGTGCTAGAATATCAAATGCTACCTCCCAATTCAATCAAAGAGGCATGCACTTCAGTTGGCGTTGCAAAATATGGCAAGCCGATTGGTCTGGATGATAAAATAAAAGTGGATCTAATTGTTATTGGATCTGTTGCTGTTGATCCAAAAACAGGAGCTCGACTTGGAAAGGGTGAGGTAAAAGTTTGCCGATACACCAAATGCTTTTGTGGAAATAAGTGAAATAGTTACGTATTTTGTAACATTTTAGTACTAGTTGCAATATCTTCATAATCTTTTGGTCCATCCACATACTTTTCTACTTAGTCTTCGAATCCAAAAGCGATTATGAGTTGGAATTCCAGTTCTGATAACAAATATCTTTCTTTATTAATTCAAAATAATCGATATACAAATGAGGTCATAGGTCCAATTCCGACAAAATGTTCGTATTTTCATCGTTTCAGTTTACTTATTATATTCTCAATATCAATCCGTTCTGTCCTGAATGTTCATTTTTTTATCATTATGTTCTACATACATTTATTATTCTATTTATTAATTTTATTACAAGCAAAACCAAAATTTGATGATTTAAATTTATTAACGTTCAATTTCCTTCACCATATGGTCATATTTTTTATCCTTTTTTTATTTTTATGGGACGATTGAAAATTGGATTTTATAGGGTTTTGCTGAACTTGAATATGGAATGCTGCGATACATGGGTGCAATAGATGATACTACTTTAGTGGTTACATCAGGTAATTTTATATCTCGTATCATATTATGTTATATTGGCATGCTAAATATATGCCCTTAGAAAGCCAATTTTTAACCGACTAAAATGTGCTGAATATAGTGCATGACAAGCAATTGGTGGATGACATTCCATGTGAGAAGCTTTTAGTTCACGATGTTCCTGTTGATGTCATTTGTACTCCAACTCAAGTCATCTTCACCAACACTTCGATACCAAAGCCCCAAGGTCAGTTTGGGCTTATAAACTGTCCATAGACAATGTGTGTGTGTTTGTATGTAAGTATGTACATACTTATATGTATATATGAAGTATTCTTGTCACCCTTTGTTTTGTTACAACACTTTAGCGCCTCTTTCATGCATACACTGCTTCAAACACTACAAAATTTTAAATATGTTTAATTATCATCTCCACAAAAAAATGAGATGATTTCAAATATTTAACCTTCTCTAAATTACAAATCAATACCAGTTTGGTCGAAATCTTTTTTACTCGTTGATTTTGGAAAAAAAAAGGTGACTTCAGTCGTGCTTGGAATAATAAAATAATCTGTTTTTAAATGTGATCTTAAACATGGTTTGAATTTTGAAATATTTTTTTTTTTTAAATTTTAAAGCACATGAAATAGTGTACATTAAAACTAGGGTTGTCGATGAATATCCAAAAAATCTGAAATTCGTCTACATTCGTATTTAAAAAACGAAAAAGTATCCGCAATCTAAAAAATGAATATGGGTATGATAGTATCTGCACTAAAAAATTATCCGTTCAAATATTATCGAGATGGTAGTTGAGATTATGCATATCTTACTACATAAAATAATCAATATCTACTGTTTTTATCATGCTAATAATTCATATTATGCATATATAGATGAATATTTGCTATGAAAAAGTGATTATTATCATTGTATTTTTTATTTCATGTATTTGTGCTTGCATTATTCCTGAAAAGAATATACGTTGGACCAAAAAATTTCATTTAGACTATATTAATTTTGAGTGGAGCTAATAAATTTCAGATATTCGTCTGTATCCGCATATATGGATATCTAAAAATGATTTCGGACGCGGATATCCTCATCCCAAAGAAACATGAAAGACGTTCTCCGAAAGATTGACTCGTTCAAAACTGTTACACACTTGTGCATATAAAACTTCCTTTGAGGCAATTATTTTATCTGAAGCTTATGTTTAAAACATCTTTTCCTTGATGCAGGAATATATTGGGATAAATTATCGCCAGAAAAATTAGGACAAATTCGCATTCTTAGAGAACTGAAGAAGAGGATAGAAAAAGAAACAGGACAAGCTCTTCCTTGTGGGCCTTCGGAGAAGCTTCCACAGACTGCTAGAAGAAATCGATAAAAATAAATTTAAATTTTATTCTAAAAAATTTAAAAGAAAGGAAGAAAAAAGAGGACGAAGAAGAAAAGGGAAAAGAAAAGAAGACAAAAACAAAAGCAAAAGGTTGTATAAAATTATAAGCTTCAGATGTATACAGTTTGTACCAGAGTTTAGCTTAGGTTAATGCTGTGCTGAAGATTAAAAGGTTGTAAATAATTCTGTCGTGCAGTTGAATACGTATAATGTATAATGTCATATTCTCATCCCTATTTGAAATCATTTCAGACATCGGACGAATATCGAATATTATTTTATCCGTTGACTATTAATAATTCTGAAAAGTATAAATAGAAATTATAATTTGACCGAAAATTGTTTGAGTAATAACGATTATAAAAGTTCAAAGAAAAATAGACATATGATAATTAAAAGAAGTTTGAGCACTGATAGATAATTTTCATCACGCAGAACAATAAATCTACCATTCATCGTACTAGACATAATATAATTTATTATCTTGATAGAAGTACGATAAATAACTTTCGAATATCGATGATAATATTTATCTGTTTTATGTATCGATCGGTGTAGTCGCAAATATCATCAATCCATTATGCATATTTATCCATGTTTTCCCTCCACACTCATTTTTTTCTTTGTAAGTTTAACTAACCCGTAGTCCTGGAATGTGAAGATATTGTAAATTTTTTTGATGGATTTAAGCTATAAACCTGAAAGAATCTAAAAGTTTACGTGTTATGTGAAAATCCTTGTATTTTATAATCAGCATGTTGGATTGAGTCTATTGTTTTTGTTTGGGTTCTGTTATCAAAGTTCGCGCTCTTAATACAATTTTGAACAAGTACACGAAATGATTAAAATCTTTATGAGTTCGCCGTTCTTCTAAAAAATTTAGGTTGATTTTGGGTTATTATTGTTTCAATTGTTAATTGTAGATTTTTTTCAATAATGTTCTTTGAATTTTCTTTTCCTTTTCTCTCCTCTCTCTCTCTCTCTCGTTTTCATTTACTTTTTCATTTTTCTTTTTTTTACAAATTGTTTGCACCTGAAACAGAAACATGTTCTCAAAGATGGTTTTAAAGGCTTTTTTATGATTTAAGACAACCATACCTTTTAATTTAGGACCCGCCGCTCGTTTTATTTTCTTCTTCTTTACGTTGCACGTTAGAAATTTTATTCTCTTGTTTATCGTTTTTCTATTCTTCTGCGCAAATGTCTTCTTCTTTCCGATTGCCTCCCTTGTTTCTTTCATCGGCATTGTGATTTTCAGATTTAGTTATGATTGTACGATTCTGTTTAATACTTTCTTCGACGTTTGATTCTTTGATATAAGTCATTTTTAATTTCATTTTTTTTTTCTATTTTAATTTGAAATTCACCTTTATTTCTATGTATAGTTTTTGATATTCTATGACAAATTTGGAAAGCAACAACATATAACTTCTGTTTTTTTCATTTTTATGCAGCATTGTTTTTCTTATGCATTTTAGTTTGGTATTGGTTTTTGTTCAATGACGTATATTCCATTGTCAATTTGGTTTGAAAGAAAATATATTGTTAATGAATTGCAATACCTCTATTATGTATCAATTTGTATCAGTATCAATTTTAGTATTCCTAAGTATCATTCTTCATAATTCCGTAGACTAGAATAATATTAATCTTTTGTCCGTTTGAGTGTATAAAAAATGATGTTGTTACAAAATAAACATGATGATATGAATCAAACATTAAATGAACCGAAGAAAATTTGCTTTGTACAACAGTTATCTCTTTGCTACCGTGACTAAGTTATCATAATTGTGTGTGCACCATTTAATTTGACTTAATGTATTATGTATATAACAAGTATATGGTATGATATATAAGAGATTATGATGCAAACATAACATGTTCTGAAATTAAATAAGTATTTGTTTTAGCATCAGTGTCAGGATTAGTTATAGTATCAGTTTTAGTGTTAGTAGGTATTATTTTTAACATTTCTGTGATATCTATTTTGTTTCAGTTTTTGTTATATAAAGAAAATGATATTGTTACAGAATAAAAATGACAATCCGAACCTTCATAAAAAAGTTATTGGCAATATTTGAAAATGGCGGACAATTTTGAAAAAGGCGATTGGCAATTTCAGATCTAAGAAATCACGCATCTTTCTCTCCTATCCCTCTGCTTCTCGCGACTTCCTATCTATAGCTCCCTCTTCACGTACTATTGTTCTTCAATTCGTGCCCCCTTCGCGTTTTTCCGCAGCCGCTAGATTTCTGGGTTACTTTCTAGGCCGCACGCCGTCGACGAGTTCCCTCTGAGTTCAAGCGCTGGTGCTTGTCATGGTGTGAAGGTCGGCTGTTCTGAGATGGACTTTGGGATACGTGGGACTATTGTTTGTGCATCAAATCCTAATGTTGTGGGCTCTCAGGCGAGTGCTAATTTGCTATACTCAATGGTCGTTGGTGGCTCCAGCGCAAGTGCTGGCGGTGCTCTGGATTGTGGCCCAAAATCTGGTCAAACTCAACCCAACCCATTTTGACCCAACCCAACCCATTTGACAGGCCTACTCGGAATTGATAAAAATCGAAATGGTTCAAAAATTTGAAATTGAAATTATTTTGGAATTGTAAATGAAATTAATTTGAAATAGGAATTAAAATCAATTTGAAATTGATATCAATTTGAAATTGATATCAAAATTAATTTGGAATCGAAGTAAAATTCAACTTGAAATCGGAATTGGATCGATTAAATCGAAATGGAAATTTAAAGGTGATTTGAATTGGAATATTTGGAAATTGAATCGATTTGACTTTAAAACTATTTTCAAATAAATTATTTTGACATAAACTATTTAAATCTATTTTTTTTAAATATTAAAATTATTTTGGATTTTCCAATCTATTTTGCTATATAAACCATTTTAATACTTAAAACTATTCTATTTTTAACTATTTTAACCATTTAAACTATTTTTATTATATAAACTATTTTAAAACTATTCAAACTATTTTTAATAAAATTCAAACTGGTCAAAAGGGTGGAGTGTTCATATTTAAATCTCGGATTTAAATACGAATTGGTTTAAAACGAAGTTATATCCTAAATTGGAATTCGAAACGATTTTGGAGGAAAAATCAAAATATTGAGGCGAAAATGATTTTTGAATTGAAATAGTGTATTTTGAGTAAATATGATGATTTCGAAATGGATTTGATTTTGAAGCAAATATGATATTTTGATATCAAGTATGTACTGTTTTCGAAAGGTAAAAGTACCAATCAGTGTGTAAAACGACGTTTAGTTGTTAAAGAGACCGAGGCCAGATATGGGCATACTCTCTATCGATACCGGAACCACTTTGGCAACTGTGTACGTGGAGTGATGGTTCAGAATGAAGTGGTTAGATTTGACATACGTTTGCTGGATTGAAGAAAGAGAACGATGATGGATTAGCCTGGCACTTGTGCCAATTTGAAATGATTAAAACATGAGCCATACCGGCCAAGTGAGATAGCTACTCCGAGCGGACACGCTTCTTTGTATTATCATCATTTACATTGTGATTGATTGTTGCGCACCCTTCGAATTTGGGAGTGTTGGACAAGATGGACAATCATGACTATGATGCATTACCACCAGTCGAGAAGGGTAAACTGGTAATATCCTACCTTAGGCATTGCCTCACGTGCATTGTCATACTTTTATCCCTATACGAGACCACTACTATTTTGGTTTAATGTTGTCGTATTACGGCGCATCCTTATCCACTGACGGTTTACTGGTGTTTTATATGCAAACTGTACGACGATGATTAAAAACGCGTTAAGGGGATCAATGTATAGCCTTAACGCTAAGAAAAATATTTATTTTACTGATTAGACATTATATATGTAGTGTATTCTACTATATATAAATATTTTGATGGATCCTTAAGAGATGAAAAATCCCGTAACATCTCTTGAGTTATTGCAAACACGTTATACACTGGATAGGAGATGTGAAACCCCGTAAACATCTCTAACGCCATGACACTCATGTTATATGTGATATCGATTTGACTTACATAAGAATATTTTAGTCCTAAATCGAATGTTTTGTCTTTTCATTAAGCTAAGGTCAGCCTTGATTTTTCAGCTTATTGAAGACTTATTCTGGAGGACGAAGATGAAGATTTGGTATATTATTACTATTAGTATTCCTGCATCATGTTGCCTGCTGCATTATTTATTTATCCCTGATGTGTATATAACTCTGATAAATGTTGTATAGATAATAATCAAATGTATAGTATAAACAACTTCATGAACTGTTTATTTGATTATTATATTTTATCGTTCTATTGCAAGATTCTGTGTTTGTTTTCTTCTTCTTTTCTTATTTTTCTTAGTTAACCCTATTGATCATCTATGTTTTGTATTGTTTAAGTCTGACATGTGTGGATTATTGTTGATTTAAACCTTCCAAAATGTAGGTCGTTACAGCTGGTATCAGAGCTTTGGTTTAGCAATAACCTTAGCTTTGAGGGGTAACTTATTAGAGATAGGGTCAGTAGCACCCTAGAATGATTTTGAGTGTATAAATAGATATGAGCATGTATTTGTTAGTGAATATTAAAATATTATTGTATATTGTGTTGGTTGATTTGTTGAGTGGCTTATGGATTCTGGTCAATACGAGTAATTAACTGTAACGATCCGTAAATTTTCGATAATTAAAATAGTTAATTTAATAAGGTTTCATGGTTTAATGTTGGAAGAATTAAAAATTTGTAATTTATTTATGATAATAATAATTAGAATGAATTGCAACAATATTTATCTAAGTTAATTATTAATGAATTGAATGAAATTCCAATCAATTGAAATGACTTAAATGTTATAACTTGGTTATAAAGGGAATATAAGAAAACAAATGTAAATATTGGGTTAACTAATGAAATAATATATAGTCATCGGTAATGGAATCAAATTGGTATTGTATAGGTAATTGTGACACTTGTTGTAAATAATAAACTTATAAGTGTGATTAAAAGTAAATGGTGATAATTATTATAAGTTATTTATTTAGTCGGTCAAATTGAATTTAGAAACCAATTGCAACTGAAATGAAATTTTATATATTAGCTGAGTTCATGATCAATAACGGAAGTTAAATAATAATGTGGAATTCATTAGATATAATCAAGTAATTGATGATAATGAGAATTCATTTAAAATCCAATATTGAAATTTGTCGAACATTGAATGATTAAATTGTTTAAATTTAATATTTGGAATTAACTGAATAATTGAATAGCAGGAGTTGAATAACTGTATAATGGAAATAGTTGTTCTATAATTTGAATTCGTTTTTAAAGTAAATCTTATAAGTTCATTTTCAAATATTTCATGATAGTGAATTTTTGAATAATCAAAATCGTTTAAAATTTAATATTGCAAATATTTGAATAATTGAATTCTGAATATAATATGATTGAAAATAAAATCGAAAGTTGATGTAAAGTTTATTTAAACAACAATGGAATTTGTTAACATTTAAAAATTGGATTTTAAGTGAATAACTAGAAATTGACAATTTTATATTATAATCGAGATGTAAAAATAGCAATCCGGGGCACAGTTTCGAAATTTGATGAAACTAATTCCATTGGATCCGTAATAGTGTGTTATTATCAGATTTCAAATTTCGTAGCGTTTGGAGTTATTGTTTGGTCGTACGGGTTAGAAATGCATTGAAATAAATATCGAAAATTTAATATTTTAATTCGATCCAAAAAGCTATCTTCCACATACGATCGAATCAGGTCCCGGAAAATATTCCATTGGGTTCGGAATAGGGGTAAAACATTATAAACGCTAGGCGGTACGTTTCGTTTGGAGATCATTTGAAAAAGCTTGTAAAAATTTGGATATAATATTAAAATAATATATAAAAATCTTATATAAACGTTCATGAACAATGAAACCCTATTAGGTTTCGTGGCCGCCATTTCTATTGATTAATGGCCGAAAGTGTTCGAATCTTCTTCCTTCATTTCCACCAAATCCATTCATCTTTAACGAAATCTTCCTACATGAAAGTCGTAGAGGTTTTCGAGCTCGACACATCTAATGGTCATGATCGTTTATAGTGGCCACGTTCGATCGTATTTGGCTCGAGAAGGTGGCGGTTTCGTTCGCATCTTTCGATGCTTTGGGTCGACCGAGCTTTTCGTCATTTGGGATGGTGGTGCTAGGCGGCTAGGCGAACGTGTGGGAGGTCTTGGATCGAGCTCCGGTGGCTCGATGGGGGATGCGACATCGGATTGTAGAAGACGACAGTTTGGGTTTCATTTGCCTGCGTACGCGATTTGGAGAAGAAAGGCTATGGGGCTTTGGATCTGGAACGTGCGACCATGATTTGTTTAGGTGGAAAAAAAAAGAAAAAAGGGAAATTTTGTTTTTAAATTATATTAATATATATTCGATCTTTAAAAACTCATATCTCATCCATAAGAGGTCGGAATCGGTCAAAACAAGAGGCGCCGGAATCGCAGAGACGAGAGCTACGCTGCAGTGCAGATCCGGAGATGTTTGGAGCTCGTTAAAATTTTAGATTAAATCGAACGTCGTTCGATTTGATTTAAAATTGAAAACTCAAGGTGAGTGTTTTATAACGCTCACAGCGTACTAGAATATTCTCATGCTAGTTAAATTTGTTATTATGAGGTGATATAATTTTATTGGTCGTTGTTTAATAAATTTAATTGTCATCTAGATTATCATTGAATTTAATGTTAGAAATTAAAATTTGACAGTCAAATTTAATTTCCCGATATTGATAACTATGAAATTGCCGTGAATTATATTGGCTATTTGGATGTTTGATTTCGATGTATGTTATTGGTTGATATTTTGAATGATTTGGATGTTTATTTATTCTTATTTATCCTATTATCACCCTTTGTATTATTTACAGTGTATAAATTGTAAATTGAATCATTTCGAATAAATTAAGAAATAGGTTGAAACGATATATACCAATGACACTATGATTTGGATTAAAATGATATATATCCATCCCTGAAATTAAAATGAAATAACTGATCACTTGACCATAGGATAGAAAATTATATACGAACACCGGATTGGTTAAATTAAATAATTTCCAAAATCTTTAACTCAAATTTATTTAAATGTTTTTGATTTAAAATCAACTTATAGAAATGGAATTTATCGCAGATTTGAGTTTGAAAGGTTGAAATAAATGTTGGCCGAAAGAAATTGTTAAATAATTAAAGTTGAGACTTGGAAATTAAAATTGTGATATGATTGAATTTCGTAAATTGATTTGCTTTTAAAAAGATTGAACTTTTATTCGAACTTTGAATATTACTAAGTAACAGTGATATAAAAACGACATTTCAAAATTTAGCTCGAAATTGAATTATATTGACGATTGGGATTTTAAACTGAATATTACGGGATAATTTAATTTGAATGTTTTGAATTGATTTTGAAAATCGAGCTCAAAAATTGTTATAAATTGAAATCGGAATCGAATCGACTGAATGGAAATTTGAATTTGATTCGGATTGGGAAGTGGAATTGAAATGGTTGGACTTTGAAGCTTTTTCATTTTTGGTTTTTCCAAATTATTCTGTTATATAAACCATTTCAAATACTTAAACTATTTTATATTAAATTATTTTAACCTATACTGACTATATTAAACTATTTCAACCTATCTTAAACCATGTTAACTTATTTAAATCTAATTTAAATCTACTTAATCTATTTTAAAGCTATTTGACCGATTTAATTATATTTAACCTATTTTAAAACTATTTAACTATATTAAATCAATTTAAAACTATTTTGAAATCTATTTTTTTATATATTCTAAAGTAATTTAACTATTTTAATTATTTAACTATTTTTAAAACTATTCAAACTATTTTTCCAAAAATTCAAGCTGGTCAATAGGGTGAAATGTTTATATTTTAATCTTGGATTTAAATACGAATTGGATTAAATGAAGTTGTAACCGAAATTCGAAACGGTTTTGATATTTGAAATGAGATATTGAGGCGAAAATGATTTGGAAATGGAATTGTATATTTTGAGTAGATATGATGATTTCGAAATGGATTTGATTTTTGAAGCGAATATGATATTTTGATATCAATTATGAATTGATTCTTGGAAATGTAAAAGAGCCATCCTGTGTGGAATAAGCAATTGGTTGTTAAAGAGACCGGGATCAGATATGGGCATACTCTCTATCGATACTGAAAACCACTTTAACAACTGTGTACATGGTGGAGATTCCAGAAATGAAGTAGGATGGTTTGGTGACGATTCTATATCGTATGACGTGACCTTGACTCCCGTGAGTCAGCTTAGATGTGACTAAAATCAGGAGCTATACCGAGCCAGGTGAGGTCATTCCTCCTATCGGGCATATTTCTTCGATACCATTCTATTGCTTTTGTGATTTGATTTGGTGGCCACCCCTCGATTTGATTATGGGAGTGTGTCCGAGGTGGTAGCTGCTATGCGTCACCACCAGTCCGGGAGTGCAATTGGTATATCTACCCTGGCATCTCCTCATGTGCCATGTTCACATGCCTTAGAGCGCCTTCTACGAGTTTGTTTTGTACCATACCTATGGGGTGCCCTTTGTGTAAACCTCTCAGAGGAGCGTACGGTACTGTATATAGACTATGAGAATATATAAAATGTGTAAAGGGGGATATGAGTAATGCCTTAACGCTATTTTAATAGTTTACTTTACTATAGACATCTTATAATAGCGTATTGTACTACAAAGTAGATAATTTAACGGATCCTTAAGAGATGGAAAATCCCGTAACATCTCTTGAGTTATTGCACGCACGTCGACACTGGATAGGAGATGTCAAACCCCGTAAACATCTCTGACGCCGTTACACGCATATTTATGTACGATTGATTTAACTTACATAAGGATATTTTAGTCCTGACTCGAGTGTTTTGTCCTTTCATTACGCTCGGGTCAGTCCTGAGTTTTTCAGCTTATTAAAGATCTATTCTGGAGGACGAAGACGAAGATTTGGTATACTATTACTATTATTATCCTTGCATCATGCTGTCTGCTGCATTATTTTATTGGTTCTGTTGTATATGTATAACTCTGATAAATGTTGTATAAATGATAATCAAAGTATATTAAACAGCTTCATGAACTGTTTATTTGATTATTATATTTTATCTTTCCGCTGGGAAATTCTGTGGTTGTTTCTTCTTCCTTTTCTCTTCTTTTCTTATTTACCCCATTAACAATCCTCCCTTTGAATGGTTTGAGTTGGCATGTGTGTCTGCTTGTCGATTTAAACTATCCAAAAAGGTGGGTCGTTACAGTTGGTATCAGAGCTTTGGTTTAGCGATAACCATAGCTTTATGGGTTTTGACTCTTTGTAAATAAGGTAGTAATACCTTATGATGAGTCGTTGAGTGTATATATATGAGAGAGCGTATTTGTTAGTGGTATAAAATTGTTTATATTGTGTTGGCTGATTTGTTGAGTGGCTTATGGATTCTGGTCAATACGAGTAATTAACGTCATTGATAGGGACACTTGAACAGAACAATTCGACATAGTATTGTTTTGAAATTGGGTAAATGAAATAATTTTGCCCTAATCATATTTTTTATATAAAGAAATACTTTTCAAAAATTATTATGGTTTCGGTAGCTTGTTTGGTTGTTAGGAATGATAATATTGATTGTTATCATTAATTGGATATTGTGTTTTAATAAATAAGGTTTATTACTGAATAAAAAATGATAAAACAACTTGTGGAATGTTTTAAGAAAGTAAATTTTGTAAGAATAATTTATAAATGTGACTTATAAATCAAGATAGATTTAAATTGAGAAATATTGAATTTAAGACCCGGGGATTTTGAAATGGTTTTCAAAGCTTTGAAGAGAAATGTAGAGTGATATGAGTGAAAAATATCTATGGAAATATTTTGAAAGGATTTTTAAAAAGGAATGAATTCAGTACTCCCCTCTTCTGTCGCTGGAAAATAATTTCGATGATGACTGCGCAACATCATCGACGTTCATTTTCGAGTCTCAAAGTGGAGAGACTTCTAAGAAGCTTTGCTTTGAAATTGTTTGGTAAATGGATTTTTGGTTTAAACTCCAAAGGTATGATTTGAGATATTAAAGATATAAGTGTATATATTTATTTCAAATGATTTGAAATGAACCGGGCATTTAAATTTTTTAAGTTCTGTTAGTTAATATTTTTCAAATTATTTGAATGAAATATGTATAACCAGAACTTATAAAATAGGAGGATTAAGAAACTCTAAGGTAAATGTTTTTAAGAAAAATTTAGAGTTGAAGTGTAACTCTTAAAATTGAAAAGTAAGGGAAATTTAAACAATTAAAATTATGAACATACTAATTAAGTAAAATGAATCCTATTAATTTGTATAATACCAAATTGCATTCTAATACCATATAATAGGACTTACCAATTGAAAAAAAAGTAAAAATGATGATTTGGATATGTAATGGGATATTATATAAGTAACAAAACCTAAAAGTAATTGAAATATACAAGTAAGAAAAACTTAAAAGTAATTACAATGTATATAAATGGAAATTTGGTTATGATAAAAATGTTATATACTTAAATATAATATGAAATGATGAATGGCTAAATGGAATAAGTAAGTAGAACTTAAGAAAGAAGGAAAATGAATCAAGCCATATCTTTGTGAATTTGTTATAGAATTAAATATAAATTTGCAAAGAAAATGTGAAATTGAATTTGTAACTCTTGAGATAACTATAAACTAAGGAAAGTCATATATAAGAAGTTAGACTTTTATAGAATGATTATAAACTAAAGTGATGATTAATAAAATGTTCCACAAATAAATTTGTTATTAACTGAAATTATGAAAATAAAGTAAATGTAAACAAAAGAATTTGGTATAGTTAAGAATCAATGGAAAATGAAATTGAATTTAATTAAATTATATAGAATGTTTAAAATGGATATACTAAGTAAATACGGGATATGAACGTTGCATTGTGAATAATAAATTGTAAATGAAATAAAGGTAAGTAAAGAAATTTAATATAGATGAATTGGATAGAAATCTATTAAAAGTTAATACGTAGGTTGTACGTATATTATTTTATTCACATTACGATTTGATTCAGATTCGAGCACAGGATTTTGAGATAATTCATATCGATCCGAGTTAGGATTTTTCACTCGATTCTCGACGACGAACCCTGGATATAGATTTTTGATTTGATTCTGGAATTCTCTATCATAGTATATGGCTATGCAAGGAGAATGATGGTTTCCGATCAAGGAACCAAATCCGAGTCCGCACTAGAGAGTTGTGTGAACGATACTAGTTTGGAAGTGAAATTGTGTGATCGAGTGAGTGATCAGATTTGATATTGCGTATGGATGATATATATACATCGTACTGGCTTAAATAAAGCTAATATTGGAAATTGACAATGTGAAATATGAAATGATTTTAAATTATATGATTGGATATCATTGGTAATTAAGTTGCAGGTATTTAAAATCAAGAAAATTTGGATTGCCCGACAAAAAGGTACGTGTTTATTTTGTCATTTTATTTGATGGTTTTATGATGGAGCCACTTGTCTTTTGTTTTCTTTTGTTGGTTTGGGGCCCGTAGAGGCGTTTTATAGCTGTACCGATCGAGCCGCGCAAAGGAGACTCTGCCGAAATTTTTCAAAAATCCGGGTGTTAAATTTTTTTCAAATTTTATAACTTGTTTGGATAACTAATTTGTAAATTTCGTAAGCCAATCGGAGTAGCGTAGTGGAAGCGTAGTAACGACTTTATAAATAAAATTTCATTGTTTTATAAATTGATAATTTTGAATAAAATATATCAAATGTTGAATTCTTTACTTAGTTCCTTTTCCCTTCTTTTTCCTTTTCGAGGACGAAAAGTTTTGAGTGGGGGAGAGTGTAACGACCCGTAAATTTTCGATAATTAAAATAGTTAATTTAATAAGATTTCATGGTTTAATGTTGGAAGAATTAAAAATTTGTAATTTATTTATGATAATAATAACTAGAATGAATTGCAACAATATTTATCTAAGTTAATTATTAATGAATTGAATGAAATTCCAATCAATTGAAATGACTTAAATGTTATAACTTGGTTATAAAGGGAATATAAGAAAACAAATGTAAATATTGGGTTAACTAATGAAATAATATATAGTCATCGGTAATGGAATCAAATTGGTATTGTATAGGTAATTATGACACATGTTGTAAATAATAAACTTATAAGTGTGATTAAAAGTAAATGGTGATAATTATTATAAGTTACTTGTTTATTTAGTCGGTCAAATTGAATTTTGAAACCAATTGCAACTGAAATGAAATTTTATATATTAGCTGAGTTCATGATCAATAACCGAAGTTAAATAATAATATGGAATTCATTAGATGTAATAAAGTAATTGATGATAATGAGAATTCATTTAAAATCCAATATTGAAATTTGTCGAATATTGAACGATTAAATTATTTAAATTTAATATTTGGAATTAACTGAATAATTGAATAACGGGAGTTGAATAACTGTATAATGGAAATAGTTGTTCTACAATTTGAATTCATTTTTAAAGTTAAATCTTATAAGTTCATTTTCAAATATTTCATGATAGTGAATTTTTGAATAATCAAAATCGTTTAAAATTTAATATTGTAAATATTTGAATATTTGAATTCTGAATTTAATATGATTGAAAATGAAACCGAAAGTTGATGTAAAGTTTATTTAAACAACAATGAAATTTGTTAACATTTAAAAATTGGATTTTTAAGTGAATAATTAGAAATTGACAATTTTATATTATAATCGAGACGTTAAAATAGCGATCCGGGGCACAGTCTTGGAATTCGACGAAACCAGTTCCATTAGATTCGTAATAGTGTGTTATTATCAGATTTCAAATTTCGTAGCGTTTGGAGTTATCGTTTGGTAGTACGGGTTAGAAACGCATTGAAATAAATATCGAAAATTTAATATTTTAATTCGATCCAAAAAGCTATCTTCCACATACAATCGAATCGGGCCCCGGAACATATTCCATTGGGTTCGGAATAGGGGTAAAACATTAAAACGCTAGGCGGTACGTTTCGTTTGGAGATCGTTTGAAAAAGCTTGTAAAAATTTGGATATAATATTAAAATAATATATAAAAATCTTATATAAACGTTCATGAACAATGAAACTCTATTAGGTTTCGTGGCCGCCATTTCTATTGATTAATGGCCAAAAGTGTTCGAATCTTCTTCCTTCATTTCCACCAAATCCATTCATCTTTAACGAAATCTTCCTACATGAAAGTCGTAGAGGTCTTCGAGCTCGACACATCTAATGGTCATGATCGTTTATAGTGGCCACGTTCGATCGTATTTGGCTCGAGAAGGTGGCGGTTTCGTTCGCATCTTTCAATGCTTTGGGTCGACCGAGCTTTTCGTCATTTGGGACGGTGGTGCTAGGCGGCTAGGCGAACGTGTGGGAGGTCTTGGATCGAGCTCCGGTGGCTCGATGGGGGATGCGACATAGGATTGTAGAAGACGACAGTTTGGGTTTCATTTGCCTGCGTACGCGATTTGGAGAAGAAAGGCTATGGGGCTTTGGATCTGGAACGTGCGACCATGATTTGTTTAGGTGGAAAAAAAAAGAAAAAAGGGAAATTTTGTTTTTAAATTATATTAATATATATTCGATCTTTAATAACTCATATCTCCTCCATAAGAGGTCGGAATCGGTCAAAACAAGAGGCGCTGGAATCGCAGAGACGAGAACTAGGCTGCAGTGCAGATCCAGAGATGTTTGGAGCTCGTTAAAATTTTAGGTTAAATCGAACGTCGTTCGATTTGATTTAAAATTGAAAATTCAAGGTGAGTGTTTTATAACACTCACAACGTACTAGAATATTCTCATGCTAGTTAAATTTGTTATTATGAGGTGATATAATTTTATTGATCGTTGTTTAATAAATTTAATTGTCATCTAGATTATCATTGAATTTAATGTTAGAAATTAAAATTTGACAGTCAAATTTAATTTCCCGATATTGATAACTATGAAATTGCCGTGAATTATATTGGCTGTTTGGATGTTTGATTTCGATGTATGTTATTGGTTGATATTTTGAATGATTTGGATGTTTATTTATTCTTATTTATCCTATTATCACCCTGTGTATTATTTACAGTGTATAAATTGTAAATTGAATCATTTCGAATAAATTAAGAAATAGGTTGAAACGATATATACCTATGACACTGTGATTTGGATTGAAATGATATATATCCATCCTTGAAATTAAATTGAAATAACTGATCACTTGACCATAGGATAGAAAATTATATATGGACACCGGATTGGTTAAATTAAATAATTTCCAAAATCTTTGACTCGAAATTTATTTAAATGGTTTTGATTTAAAATCGAATTTATAGAAATTGAATTTATCGTAGATTTGAGTTTGAAAGGTTGAAATAAATGTTGGCTGAAAGAAATTGTTAAATAATTAAAGTTGAGACTTGGAAATTAAAATTGTGATATGATTGAATTTCGTAAATTGATTTGCTTTTAAAAAGATCGAACTTTTATTCGAACTTTGAATATTACTAAGTAATAGTGATATAAAAACAACTTTTCGAAATTTAGCTCGAAATTGAATTATATTGAAGATTGGGATTTTAAACTGAATATTACGGGATGATTTAATTTGAATGTTTTGAATTGATTTTGAAAATCGAGCTCAAAAATTGTTATAAATTGAAATCGTAATCGAATCGACTGAATGGAAATTTTAATTTGATTCGGATTGGGAAGTGGAATTGAAATGGTTTGACTTTGAAGCTTTTTCATTTTTGGTTTTCCCAAATTATTCTGCTATATAAGCCATTTCAAATACTTAAACTATTTTATATTAAATTATTTTAACCTATACTGACCATATTAAACTATTTCAACCTATCTTAAACCATGTTAACTTATTTAAATCTAATTTAAATCTACTTAATCTATTTTTAAGCTAATTGACCGATTTAATTATATTTAACATATTTTAAAACTATTTAACTATATTAAATCAATTTAAAACTATTTTGAAAACTATTTTTCTTAAATATTCTAAAGTAATTTAACTATTTTTAAACTATTCAAAATATTTTTCCAAAAAATCAAGCTGGTCAATAGGGTGAAATGTTTATATTTAAATCTTGGATTTAAATACGAATTGGATTAAATGAAGTTGTAATCGAAATTCAAAATGATTTTGATATTTGAAATGAGATATTGAGGCGAAAATGATTTTGAAATGGAATTGTATATTTTGAGTAGATATGATGATTTCGAAATGGATTGATTTTTGAAGCGAATATGATATTTTGATATCAATTATGAATTGATCCTTGGAAATATAAAAGAGCCATCCGGTGTGTAATAAGCGATTGGTTGTTAAAGTGACCGGAGTCGGATATGGGCATACTCTCTGTCGATACCGAAAACCACTTTAACAACTGTGTACATGGTGGAGATTCCAGAAATGAAGTAGGATGGTTTGACGATGATTCTATATAGTATGACGTGACCCTGACTCCCATGAGTTAGCTTAGATGTGACTAAAATTAGGAGCTATACCGGGCCAGTTGAGGTCATTCCTCCTATCGGCCATATTTCTTCGATACCATTCTATTGCTTTTGTGATTTGATTTGGTGGCCACCCCTCGATTTTGATTATGGGAGTGTGTCCGAGGTGGGCGGTAGTAGCTGCTATGCGTCACTGTAACAACCCGTATATTTACGATTAAATATTTAAATGTTTTATTTAAATATAGAATTGTTAATCGGATTGAAGTCCGAAAAGCTACTTTTTGTAAACAGTCAAATTGGGACTCGAGACCACTTCCATTGAGTCCAAAATGGCGTTTGCGACTTTTTTGAGTATAAACATCGATATGTTTGGAGTAAGTTGAATTTTGACATTTTCTATTGGGCTTTGGGTTTGGGTTTCACCCCAACTCACTCTATAACCTAGTTCAGCCCTCTCCTCTCCTCTCCTCTTCACTTCATTTCTATTTTCTTAAGCACTTAAGCAAAACTGAAAATGGGGAGAGGAATGAGAAATTAGAAACTCCAAGCCCTAGTTTTCATTTGCAAAACCAAATTCTTGCTCCAAATTCTAAGAGAAGCCAAGGTAAACATCCTCTTCATCTTCTCCAACTCATTCTCTCTTTAATTTCAGAAATTTCCTAAACCTAACTTAGGAAATGTTCTTTGTTTGAGCTTAGATTCAAGTTTCTAGAGTTGAGATTGAAGAGAAGTTGATCTTCCTTTGCATTCAAGCTTCTCCTTCATCATTTTTGGGTTTAAAGGTGAGATTTTTATCTCACATCTTTGTCTATAACTATCTTTGATGTTAGGTATGAATTCCTAATGCTTGTTCATGATCATTTGATTTTGATTTGGATTGATTTGGTGAACATTCCAATATTTGGTGTTTTGAAGTCAGAACTTTGAAAATCCTAGCTTTGAATTGTGAATATGTTTTGGTGGTGAATCGGAAAGCCTATAGGGCTGGGTTATCGATTGGCAAAAGCCCCTTAAGTCCATTGCTCTTCCGATCGTGAATTGAAAGAGTTTGTGCTTCATTTGAATAAGCTAAAAAACAGCTTCAGTTCCAGTCAGTCGACTGACCTTCTGCAGTCAGTCGACTGGCTGTAGAAATCAGGCCAATCTGGGTCTGTCTGCAGAGAACAGAAGTCTCTGTTTTCTGCAGTCAGTCGACCGACCCTCTACAGTCAGTCGACTGATTGCAGAAAATGAAACACTCTGGTTTCTGGTTCAATCGACTGACCCTCTGCAATCAGTCGACTGACCTGCTTCATTTTGCCTATTTTGCCTATTTAACTTGAGATTCCAACTTTTATCGATTCGTTATTATCCGATTTATTGTTATCATTTATTATTGACTTTGATGACTTCTTTTTTGGGATTTTTGAGAATGTCCATTTTAATGGAATTGGTATCGATTTCTTTGGATTTGATTCACGTCTTCGAACGTGGATTTTGGTGATTGATTGTTTCTACAATCATTTCTGTGATTTGTCACTTTAAAATATAAAGGTTTTCTATACTAGTAATAAATATTCAAACTCTTTTACAAAGATGATTTCAACTCCATTTTTAAATATAAAGCTTGTTTTCAAAACCGTTTTCCAATCTATTAGTATAAACAAACCTTTACCTCATTCGTATGAGAAAATATAATTAAACGGCTTTGCAAAACAAGTGGTATGAAACGCTTGCGTTTACTTCGTCGGTTAATTTTTGGACTTGTTCGATTGAAACTCTTGTGACAATTTTCGAGTGGAAATCTACAATTTGTTCGTAAATATTTAAGTTAAGCTAGTGGTTATGGGACATGAAGCTAAACTCATATATTTATTAGCTTAGTGTAATTCACACCTTTTATTGATCGATGGTGGTCATTTTGTGATTTAGACTAGCGATGTGCGATGTCTATTTGTCTACGAGGGAGACTAAACCCCGTTTCTGTGGAACTTTAGTTCAATTTGGCGGGGTAGCGACCCGTGGTCTTTGGACCGTTTGTGGAGCTTCGGCTCGATATTTATGATTAGCGACCATGGAATAGTGTTCCGTTTGTGATACACGTGTTGGTGAGTTTTCATGCTCCCGTTTGTGATAGGCCTCCCCCTTTGTGATTTCTGGATTTCTTGTTGTGATTTCATGAATTTGTGTTTCACCTCTTTTTGTAATTGGTAATTATAAGTTTGTCAATATTTAGTGTTTGGTGAACAAAATAAAAGAATGTGATGTTCTTTTTGGTGCTTTGAGATTTTAGAGATATTGTATGATTTTGTTGATGTTTAAAGTACACTTGTCACTGTACGTTATTTTTGTTATCATACGATTTTAGTCATATCTCTCTTCTTATCTCATTTTATCTGATATTTATAGCTTGACTGATCCGTTTATTATTTTCTTATTAAATAATACTCGGGTCAGACCGAGATGTTACAGGTGTATCTACTTGACTCCTTGTCTGGGACCATCTTCTGACTTTTGTCTAACTACAGTATATTTGTAGTTTTTGTTGTTATACATTCGAGATATAGATTCCATGATGTATACATATTCGTTTGTCTAGTACTTGCATCTATTCTTTTGTGATATTGTGGATCTTATTTGACCACCACTTTGATGTACACTTCTTTGTGTTATATATTCATATCTATTTCCGCCTTTGTGATATGAACATCTGTGACTGATTTATGTTATGCTTATTTCTATATTTGTTTCCGAATGTCTACTTAGCCACTGTGTGGTAGCTTTGAGTTTGTATCGGTATGTCGGATTTCCTCTTGAAATTAAATGCTTGTTATACTATCTGACATATTGGTACTCGCACAAGGCAATTACACAGATGGTCGCTCCTCAATAGCCTTATTCTTCGCGCTAGTTGACGACATTATTCCGTAGTGTCCTTGGCTAGCATGAGCATAGAGGTGGGGCGTCACATCATGGTATCCGAGCCAAACTTCGGAACAATGTTGAATAATCTAGCAAGGATCATTGTCCTAAGTCTATCTTAGGAATCGTGCCATAGGATTTAATTCGAGTCTTCGTACCATTCTATCCTATTTATTTTTATGATACCTTGTTTTACCCATCAACTTTGTTTGATATTCATTTTGTGAATAACCTTTTTCCTCTTCTTTCTTTCTTTCTTAGAGAAGAGAAATGGTAAGACCTGGCCGTCCCAGCATCGGTCAATCTAGTGCTACTCCCCAGGATGGAGTATTTATGTCTGCTCAGCAACTTCTTGATCTTGTAAGAAATGCTCAAGCTGCCGGACCCATTCCTGAACCCTCACATCCTAAATCTGGGTTTTCACGCTTGTGCTGTGATTACACCAACTTGGGTGGAAAGCCATTCAAAGGTTCCGAGAGCGTTATAGAAGTCCAGGCTTGGCTTCGAACATGCGACCGCATCTTTTCTCGCATGAATCTTATTGACCTTCATCGAGTCCAAGTGGCTTCTAGTATGCTCCAAGAAAGAGCATTAGACTGGTACGAACTTGTGATCTCCGAAATTGTTGAAGCGGACCTTACTTGGGAGCGATTCCGGGAAAGGTTCGAGTTGAAATTCGTGCCGGAAGCTGAGAAAGTATCTCTAGCCCGACGCTTCATTGACCTTGTCCAAGGTGAATCTTTCGTGACCGACTACGTCGCATCTTTCGAATCTCTCTCAAAGTATGGGGTTGAATACATTAATACCCCATTGAAGAAAAACCAGAGATTTGTTTATGGCTTGAACAAGAGCCTCAAAAAGCCATTACTTCTGAAATTAGAAGTTTCTTTTGATCAACTTGTTGATATTGCTCTTCGTCTCGAAGAGGCTGATAAAGATAGTGATGCTAAGGTCAAACAAAATATCAACAAGAAGATACCTTTTAAATTCAAGCCTAATCCCAACAAAAAGGGGAAGCAAACAACTTCAGTAGCAAATACTCCTAACACTTGTCGTGGAGAATGTTACAATTGTGGTTCTAAGGACCATTATGCAAACAAGTGCCCGAAGCCTCTTTTCTGCCGATATTGCAAGAGTTCAGGTCATACTTTATCTTTGTGTCCCAAACTTCAGGGCAAGAAGGAAGGCAAGCTAAATGTTGTACAAGCCCCTTCTAACACTTCTCGTGGTCAAGGTATTTCTCATTCTATCCTTGATGGTATTATTATATTTCGTGATCTTTCCATTCGAGTTCTTTTTGATACGGGTGCATCTCACTCTTTTATATCAAAAGAACTTGTTGGTGCTTTGTCTTTGGATGTTATTGGCTTGATGACTTCTTTGAGAATTGCAAATCCGATCAGCGGATCCGCAACACTCAGTTTATTGTGTAAAGATGTCGAAATTATTTTATGTGATTATGCTTTCCGAGCCGATTTGCATGTTATGCGTTACCTTGGTTTTGGAATGATTTTGGGAATGGGTTGGCTTAACCGTTATGAAGCTCATATCTTATGTCCTGAGCGGACTATATATCTTCGACATCCTCAATCGTTTAAGCAGATTTCTCTCGTTCTTAAAGATTCAGATTCCAATTCGAAAGCATCCTTGTATTCTTTAAATCCTCATGATGACGATAATGATGATGAGGAAGTTGTCATTTCTTTCATTCACATTGTTCGTGAATTTCCCGACATATTTGAGCCCGTTCTAAGATTACCACCTAAGCAAGCAATTGAGTTCAGAATTAATCTAATCCCTGGAGCTCTGCCTATTACACATCCTCCTTATCGTATGTCCAATAAAGAAAATGAGGGGATGCGCAAACAATTATCCAAATTGGAAGCGAAGCAATTTATTCAATCTAGTTCCTCTCCATGGGGAGCTTCGGCTATTTTTGTGAAGAAATGCGATGGTACACTTAGGCTTTGCATTGACTACCGCAAACATAATGATCTCACCATCAAGAATAAATATCCCTTGCCTTGGATTGATGATTTATTCGATCAACTTAGTGGTGCTAAAGTCTTTTCACAGTTAGACTTAACAACCGGTTTTCATCAGCTCTGTATTGCAGAGGATAGCATTCCTTTGACATCGTTCCATACTCGTTATGGATCTTATGAATGGCTTGTTATGCCATTTGGTTTGACGAATGCTCCGGCTTATTTCGTTGACCTTACGAATCATGTTTTCAAAGACTTCCTCGATCGATTTGTTCTCATCTTTATAGATGATATTCTTATTTATTCTAAACCGAGGAAGAGCATGAAAATCATCTTTGGATTGTGTTGGAAACTCTTAGGAGCAACCAATTGAAAGCAAAATTTTCTAAATGCCACTTTTGGCAATCTCGTGTGAAATTTTTGGGGCATATTATTTCTGAATCCGGAATTTCTGTGGATCCTTCAAAGATTGAAGTGATTCAAAATTGGAAGAGACCGGAGAGTGTGATGGAAATTCGTAGCTTCCTTGGATTAGCGGGCTATTACCGTCGGTTCATAAAAGACTTTTCTAAAATTTCCGTACCTCTTACTAGTTTGACAAAGAAGGGAGTTAGATACATTTGGTCTAACAAATGTGAAGCTGCTTTTCAGAAATTAAAAGAACTCCTTTCCGATGCTCCTATTCTTGTGATTCCCGATGGGAACCAAGATTTTATTGTTTATACCGATGCTAGTCGTGTTGGTTTGGGAGCCGTTCTCATGCAAAAGGAACGTGTTATTGCTTATGCTTCTAGGCAATTAAAGCCTGCCGAGACTAGATATGCCACTCATGATTTAGAACTCTCAGCTATTGTATTCGCCCTTAGAATTTGGCGACATTATCTTTTGGGAGAGAAATTTGTTCTCTACACCGATCATAAATCATTGAAGTATTTATTTTCTCAAAAGGAACTTAATTTGCGTCAACAACGATGGCTCGAGTTCCTTGCATCTTATGATCTTGATATCCTTTATACTCCCGGAAAGGGAAATTGTGTTGCCGGTGCCCTTAGTCATAAGCAACAAGCGGTTGTTTCCATGATGATATCCGAGTGGAATGATCTCGAGGCTTTATCCACTTGTGAGATTCGAGATCGTGAATCCGATTTATGTGCATCTCTTGTTTTATGTAGCCTTGAGGCTCATCCTTCTCTTTTAGACCACATTCTTGAAGCTCAAAAGCATGATCTCGAATTGGTTCATCTTAGCCAAAGTTGTAGGGATAAAATTGATATTGAAGGTTTGAAAGACTTTGATATTGATGCTCGTGGCGGTATTCGAAAATTTGGTAGACTTATTGTGCCAAATATTATTGATCTTCGTAAAGATATATTAGAAGATTCTCATCGTTCTAAATTTACCATTCATCCCGGTAGTAGTAAAATGTACGCGGATATGAAGAGACTTTATTATTGGGAGGGATTGAAATCTGATATTGCTATCTTTGTTAAGCGTTGCATGACTTGCCAACTTGTTAAGGCCGAGCATTAAAGGCCCGATGGGTTATTACAACCTTTGGAAATTCCAATATGGAAGTGGGATCAAATTTCCATGGACTTTGTCGACGGTCTTCCCCATTCTCGTTCGCGCCACGATAGCCTTTGGGTGATAGTAGATAGACTTAAAAAATCCGCCCATTTTATTCCCGTTCGGTCCAATCGGACCGTACCTATTTTAGCTAAACTTTTTGTCACGGAAATTGTTAAATTGCATGGAGTTCGACTTCTATTGTTACGATCGTGATCCATTGTTTACTAGTGGATTCTGGAAAGGTCTTCAAAAAGCTTTGGGAACGAAGCTTAATTTTAGCACCGCTTATCATCCTCAGTCCGATGGACCACCGAGCTTGTGAATCAAACTCTTGAAGATCTTCTTCGTGCATGTGTTCTTGATTTTGGTGGAAGTTGGGAAGATCATATTTCTCTTGTTGAATTTTCCTATAATAATAGCTTCCAATCTAGTATTGGTATGGCACCTTTCGAGGCACTTTACGGAAGGCCGTGCCGATCTCCTTCGTGTTGGCTTGAAGCTGGTTTTAGGTCCATATTTTATTCGGGATGCCACAGAAAAGATTGATCTTATTCGTCATAGGATGAAAGAAGCTCAAAGTAGACAAAAATCCTATGCCGATAATCGAAGAAGGAAATTAGAATTTTCTGTGGGAGATTTCGTGTTTATTCGTGTTTCACCTATGAAGGGTGTTATGCATTTCGGTCGATCGGGAAAACTAGTACCTCGTTATATTGGCCCATTTCCCATCACCGAACGCATTGGTTCCGTAGCTTATCGCCTTTTATTACCGGCTCAATTTTCTGCTATTAATGACGTATTCCACGTCTCTCAACTACAGAAATGCCTTCGAGATTCCGATTCTATTCTTGAGCCCGGTGTTATTGAAGAAATTGAAGTTTCGCCTAATTTGACTTATGAGCAACATCCTATTCGTATTATTGCTTCGGAGGTTAAACGCCTTCAAAATAAAGATGTTCCTCTTGTGAAAGTTCAGTGGTCCTCAAATCCTAAGGATTGCTCTTGGGAATCCAGAGAATTCATCGAGCGAACACATCCAAACTTGCTCTCTCGTGCTCCTTAAGGTGAACTTTTTATTTTCAAATTTCTTCTTTTTGTGTTGATATACTTTTATTGTTGTTACTTCTTGTTTAATTCTTAAAGATTGCGAGGAAGCTATTTCTTTAAGGAGGGGAGTCTGTAACAACCCGTATATTTACGATTAAATATTTAAATGTTTTATTTAAATATAGAATCGTTAATTGGATTGAAGTCCGAAAAGCTACTTTTTTGTAAACAGTCGAATTGGGACTCGAGACCACTTCCATTGAGTCCAAAACGGCGTTTGCGACTTTTTTGAGTATAAACATCGATATGTTTGGAGTAAGATGAATTTTGACATTTTCTATTGGGCTTTGGGTTTAGGTTTCACCCCAACTCACTCTATAACCTAGTTCAGCCCTCTCCTATCCTCTTCACTTCATTTCTATTTTCTTAAGCACTCAAGCAAAACTGAAAATGGGGAGAGGAATGAGAAATTAGAAACTCCAAGCCCTAGTTTTCATTTGCAAAACCAAATTCTTGCTCCAAATTCTAAGAGAAGCCAAGGTAAGCATCCTCTTCATTTTTTCCAACTCATTCTCTCTTTAATTTCAGAAATTTCCTAAACCTAACTTAGGAAATGTTCTTTGTTTGAGCTTAGATTCAAGTTTCTAGAGTTGAGGTTGAAGAGAAGTTGATCTTCCTTTGCATTCAAGCTTCTCCTTCATCATTTTTGGGTTTAAAGGTGAGATTTTTATCTCACATCTTTATCTATAACTATCTTTGATGTTAGGTATGAATTCCTAACACTTGTTCATGATCATTTGATTTTGATTTGGATTGATTTGGTGAACATTCCAATATTTGGTGTTTTGAAGTCAAAACTTTGAAAATCCTAGCTTTGAATTGTGAACATGTTTTGGTGGTGAATCGGAAAGCCTATAGGGCTGGGTTGTCGATTGGCAAAAGCCCCTTAAGTCCATTGCTCGTCCGATCGTGAATTGGAAGAGTTTGTGCTTCATTTGAATAAGCTGAAAAACATCTTCGGTTCCAGTCAGTCGACTGACCCTCCGCAGTCAGTCGACTGGCTGTAGAAATACGGCCAATCTGGGTCTGTTTGCAGAGAACAAAAGTCTCTGTTTTCTGCAGTCAGTCGACTGACTGCAGGAAATGAAACACTCTGGTTTCTGGTTTAGTCAACTGACCCTCTGCAGTCAGTCGACTGACCTGCTTCATTTTGCCTATTTAACTTGAGATTCCAACTTTTATCGATTCGTTATTATCCGATTTATTGTTATCATTTATTATTGACTTTGATGACTTCTTTTTCAGGATTTTTGAGAATGTCCATTTTAATGGAATTGGTATCGATTTCTTTGGATTTGATTCACGTCTTCGAACGTGGATTTTGGTGATTGATTGTTTCTACAATCATTTCTGTGATTTGTCACTTTAAAATATAAAGGTTTTCTATACTAGTAGTAAATATTCAAACTCTTTTACAAAGATGATTTCAACTCCATTTTTAAATATAAAGCTTGTTTTCAAAACCGTTTTCCAATCTATTAGTATAAACAAACCTTTATCTCATTCGTATAAGAAAATATAATTAAACGGCTTTGCAAAACAAGTGGTATGAAACGCTTGCGTTTACTTCGTCGGTTAATTTTTGGACTTGTTCGATTGAAACTCTTGTGACAATTTTCGAGTGGAAATCTACAATTTGTTCGTAAATATTTAAGTTAAGCTAGTGGTTATGGGACATGAAGCTAAACTCATATATTTATTAGCTTAGTGTAATTCACACTTTTTATTGATCGATGGTGATCATTTTGTGATTTAGACTAGCGATTGGAGATGTCTATTTGTCTGCATGGGAGACTAAACCCCATTTCTGTGGAACTTCGGTTCAATTTGGTGCGGTAGCGACACGTGGTCTTCGGACCGTTTGTGGAGCTTCGGCTCAATATTTATGGTTAGCGACCATGGAATAGCGTTCCATTTGTGATACACGTGTTGGTGAGTTTTCATGCTCCCGTTTGTGATAGGCCTCCCCCTTTGTGATTTCTGGATTTCTTGTTGTGATTTCTGGAATTTGTGTTTCACCTCTTTTTGTAATTGGCAATTATAGGTTTGTCAATATTTGGTGTTTGGTGAACAAAATAAAAGAATGTGATGTTCTTTTTGGTGCTTTGAGATTTTAGAGATATTGTATGATTCTGTTGATGTTTAAAGTACACTTGTCACTGTACGTCATTTTTGTTATTATACGATTTTAGTCATATCTCTCTTCCTATCTCATTTTATCTGATATTTATAGCTTGACTGATCCGTTTATTATTTTCTTATTAAATAGTACTCGGGTCAGACCGAGATATTACAAGTGCATCTGCTTGACTCCTTGTCTGGGATCATCTTCTGACTTTTGTCTAACTACAGTATATTTGTAGTTTTTGTTGTTATACATTCGAGATATAGATTCCATGATGTATACATATTCGTTTGTCTAGTACTTGCATCTATTCTTTTGTGATATTGTGGATCTTATTTGACCACCACTCTGATGTACACTTCTTTGTGTTATATATTCATATCTATTTCCGCCTTTGTGATATGAACATCTGTGACTGATTTATGTTATGCTTATTTCTATATATTTTTTCCGAAGGTCCACTTAGCCACTGTGTGGTAGCTTTGAGTTTGTATCGGTATGTCGGATTTCCTCTTGAAATTAAATGCTTGTTATACTATCTGACATATTGGTACTCACACAAGGCAATTACACAGATGGTCGCTCCTCAACAGCCTTATTCTTCGCGCTAGTTGAAGACATTACTCCATAGTGTCCTTGGCTAGCGTGAGCATAGAGGTGGGGCATCACAGTCACCACCAGTCCGGGAGTGCAATTGGTATATCTACCCTGGCATCTCCTCGTGTGTCGTGTTCACATGCCCTAGAGCGCCTTCTACGAGTTTGTTTTGTACCATACCTATGGGGTGCCCTCTGTGTAAACCTCTCGGAGGAGCGTACGGTACTGTATAGACTATGGGAATATATAAAATGTGTTAAGGGGGATATGGGTAACGCCTTAACGCTATTTTAATAGTTTACTTTACTATAGACATATTATAATAGCGTATTGTACTACATAGTAGATAGTTTAACGGATCCTTAAGAGAAGGAAAATCCCGTAACATCTCTTGAGTTATGGCACGCACGTCGACACTGGATAGGAGATGTCAAACCCCGTAAACATCTCTGATGCTGTTACACCCATATTTATTTACGATTGATTTAACTTACATAAGGATATTTTAGTCCTGACTCGAGTGTTTTGTCCTTTCATTACGCTCGGATCAGTCCTGAGTTTTTCAGCTTATTGAAGATCTATTCTGGAGGACGAAGACGAAGATTTGGTATACTATTACTATTATTATCCTTGCATCATGCTGTCTGCTGCATTATTTTATTGGTTCTGTTGTATATGTATAACTCTGATAAATGTTGTATCAATGATAATCAAAGTATATTAAACAGCTTCATGAACTGTTTATTTGATTATTATATTTTATCTTTCCGCTGCGAGATTCTGTGGTTGTTTCTTCTTCCTTTTCTCTTCTTTTCTTATTTACCCCATTAACAATCCTCCCTTTGAATGGTTTGAGTTGGCATGTGTGTCTGCTTGTCGATTTAAATTATCCAAAAAGGTGGGTCGTTACATTAACGTTATTGATAGAGATCTCTAAACACTTGAATATAACAATTCGACATTGTATTGTTTTGAAATTAGGCAAATGAAATAATTTAACCTGATTATATTTGTATATAAAGGAATAATTTTTAGAAATTATTATGGTATATATAGCATGAATTGGTTGTTAGAAATGATAATATTGATCACTATCGTTTATTGTTTGATTAGTCAATATTCCTAAACTATTAGCTATTATATGATTATAAGAAAATGAAACTGTATAAATGTGATTTATAAAATACAATTTGCAAGTAAATTTAATATAAAGTTGAGAATTTGAGAAATTTAAATTTCGGCCTTGCTGAAAAGGTTTTTAAGGTTTGGAAAATAATATCAGTATTGTTTAAAAGTATATGAAAATACAATTTGTTTTCAAATAAATTTTAAAAGGAATGAATTCAGTAATCCCCTCTTTTTTCGCTAGAAAATAATTTCGGTGATGACTGCGCAGCATCATCGAAGTTCATTTTCAAGTCTCAAAGTGGGGGAGGCCATGGAGTAGCTTTGCTATGAAATTGTTTTGATAAACGGATTTTGGTTTGAATTCCAAAAGTATGATTTGATATACAAAAGAGATAAGTATATATACTTATTTCAAATGATTTGAAATAAATTCGGTATTTAAAAATTTTAAGTTTTGTTAATTAGGAATCTTCAAATTATTTGAATGAAACAAATATTTGAATAACCAGAACTTATAAAATAAGAGAATTATGAAATCTAAGCTAAATGTCTTGAGAAACTTTAGAGTAGAAGTGTGCAACTCTAAAATTGAAAGTAAAGAAAATTTAAACAATTTAAAATAGTGGACACTCTAATTAAGTAAAATGAATTAGATTAATTTGTATAATACCAAATTTCATTCTAATAACATATAATAAGACTTACCAAATGTTAAAATTTAAAATGATGATTTGGATATGTAATGGGATATTATACAGGTAACAAAACTTAAAAGTAATTAAAATGTATATAAATGGAAATTTAGTTGTAACAGTAAATGTTATACTTAATTAGTATATTAGGAATGATTAATGACTAAATGGAATACGTAAGTGGGACTTAAGAAATTAGACAAATGAAATAAATAATATCTTTGTACATTGGTTGTAGAATTAAATATAAATTTGCAAAGAAATTTTGAAATTGAATTTGTAACTTTTGTGATAATTATAAACTTAGATAAAGTCATATATAAGAAGTTGGACTTTATAGAATGATTATGAACTAAAGTGGTGATTAATAAAATGTTTCACAAATAAATTTGTTATTAAATGAAATTGAGAAAATAAATGTGAATTAAATTGTAAAGAAAATTAAGTAAGGATATAAGAAATAATTCATTAAGGATGTTGATGCTAAAAATGGAGATATGAACACTACAAGAAAACCCTATATTGATTGCAAATTTGGATGGCGTTGTAAGCCAGCTTGCTGTAATTCACCACTTACGCATAAATTATTAATCTTTTTCCCACTATCAAACACAGTCCCTAAAATAAAAGTGGTAAATTATTCACTTTCCCACCATCCGTGCTAATCGTTCCATTACATGTCTCCAAAACAAAACCGTTCAATGAAAGCTCCATCTGCGCTAATTCCTCTCATTTAATCGCCATATTCTCCCGATTCTGTTGTCTACTCCATGTCACAGTGACTGTGTTCAAAGCTTATAGCCAAGTGATCTCCTAGTTTATTGTCGTTTTTATTTTAAAACGGATTCAAATTACGGTTTTTTGTATGCTTGACTTAGGGTTTTTTGTTGGTTAAAATTTGGGTTTTATGTTTGATTCATTCAACTATGTCAGATTTTGGTAGTTTCAAATCTTTTTAGTAAATTTTATAATTATACATATCGATCATTATAATTTTGATAATGTAAAGCATAAAATAAACTTTAAAGGATTTTAGGCCTACTGTGAATTTTCCCCCTTTTAGCAGTTCTAATACATGATGTATCAATTATAGTACGCTAAACTTGTACCTTTTTTTTTCATTTTTCAGGTTTTATGCATTTTGATTGCTGTTGTTGCTTTTAGTCAATACCCTATACTTATTTTTTACAATCTTTGTATTGCAACATCTGGGTCAACTGATTTTAAGCCTACTGCGATATCTTGTTAAGTATGATGGCTATGCAGATGTTAAATAAATACCTGATTATTATGCCAATCTTATCATTAATTTTCGAAAATAAAAATGTGTATTATAGTCTAGGTGTTGTTGGAGATACTCTTAGATTATGAATTTATTTCGTGTCATTACTATAAAACATACTGTTATATAATTAAACAAATTATTCAAGCAAATTGCCCAAATTTCTTGGTAGGATCTATAAATGCGAGAACTTTGGAGGATGTCTTCGACCATCATGGAAGGACCCTGAAAATTTGAAGGTGCATTTTGTAATTTTAATGGGTGTCTTATTCTTAAAAATAGTAAGGAAATGATATTACACTCAATTAATTTAGCCATTCAAATGATTCAAAATGGGTGTAGGAGGTACAATTTCAATGCATCTGCTATTGCAGATGAAGAAACCGTTTCGAAAGATTCAAAATGGAGAAGATGCAAGAGATACAGTTTTTTTCCTCTCCACTTTTTGCTAATTAAGAGGATGGCATGTTTTTAGGTCTGTGGTATAATTTCTCTATAAAAGTGGGTTACTTAAAATAAACGTGTGTTTCTTCTCTATGAAACAATCAGAGTTATTCATGTTACAGATATAGTAATGCATATGCATTGGTTATCAGTTGAAACTCAAAATGTAATTATTGTCAAGTATCCTAAAACTTGTACATTAAAGAGAAAAGAATGCTTGCTGTAAATAATTGTCAGCAGGGATAGGAAAAGCATAAATCACCTTGTATGAAATTATGACTGCATTTCGGTTCAGAAGAAGGCTAAATTATGTCTTTAGTCACACACTTGGGTTGCAACTGTGCCTAGCTTTTTATGAAATTATGGTTATATCTCGGTTTATGGAAGAAGACCACATTATGCTTCTGTATTCTAGTGTTTTATTTTAAATATTTCTTAAGAAATATACATGAAAATAAAAGCTAATTTTGAAAATTGTGGTAATACACGTTTATTTTTGACCTTCTTTCTACAATTTGGATGAATGGATCATAATTTAAAAAGTTTTATTAAGAGGAACGTGTATTGTATTTTTGATTATAATGAGATGCAACTCATGTTTTATGCTTATAATGTTGCTTTTTTATGCAATGAACATAGAGAAGTAACTTGGTATGTGTAGGACAATGCGTTTTATTATGGCAGTTACTTGGGATGCTCTAAGAGGGTTATGGGTAGCAACATAAGGAGCAAGATGAGGCACAAAAGGTTGGGTTGTTTTTATAGCACTTTCTGTTTTTTGTATATTATTAATTTTCAATTTCCAAACCGGGTTTGGTAGCGGAAATCCAAAGTAGCAGTTGTCTATTTTAAATAGTTCAACTATATAGATTTTGATTTTTTGGGCCCACTTGGTCAATTGTCCATAGATTATTGGTTTTTTCCCATTTGATAACATGCACGAAATAAACAGACCATGAACGAGAAAATTTTTTGAATTGAGAAAATATGATTTGTGAGAAAAAGCTGGCCATCTTGAACTTTTGACAATAGAGCTACTTACTCTTGTCTACTTGTGATTAATTTGTCATTTTCCTGATTAATCGTATGATGTTAAGAAACTAGATTTGAATGGATTTTAGGTTCAGATCAAGCGCATAGGAGGGTTATAGTAGGCATATACTTCACTTGATTGTTGAAATTGTTAAAATTTGATTATATTATATGACTAAAATTATGAATTGTTTCGTTTACTGATGGAATGCCCCTGCTGCATATATTATTATGTCATGCTGACAAAATGGGTTCTAGTATTCACACTTGAATTTTTTTAGTGAAAAATAAGGTACTAGTATAAACAACGAACATGACTGGTACGTTTGTGTTTTGCAACTAATTCAAACAGTTGCAACTTTACTATGTTTATTTGCCTTTGAACTGTTGATTTTCTAAAGCATGATATAAAGTATTCCAACATGATGAACTAAAGAAAGGGCAGTTTTGAACGAAAGCTTTTGAGCCAAATATTCAGAATTCATACAGTCCAAATGCGTAAGTATAAGTTACATTATTAGATATTATGTTTTATGTAAATGAGATGGATTTTTGATTGGTTAGGCTAAAAGCACATGGTATTTTTAAACTGTAGAGTAATAATATTTTGGTATCCCTTGGTTCATGCACTTTGAATTTTGATATGTCATATGATGTGCGTACGTACTTGAATTTTTTTTATTACAGCAGCCTTGATCTAATATATAGGATATGCTTATTTTATTTTTGCTAGAGAAAAGAAAAATATTACAGTTTAAAAGTAAAAAGTTTAATGCCTACCTAGACATAACATTCAATTAATTAGCTTCTTCCATAAAGTTAGATTTTGATAACCTATGTACTAGAATGAGTTTCCAAGTCTAGTTAGTAGACTTGATAATGAAATTGAATTAGTAAATATTCGACAACATTATGATATAGACCCAGTTCTTATCACGTGGGCAGTGTCATCGAAACCAGGAATTCTATGTGTGGTTAAGTCTACTTATAACGATCGATAAATATATAGTGGTATGCTTGAAAAGATTGACTCATATATAGTGTTAGAATCACTATTTTTTACTTATCATGAATGATGAATGACTCATTCTATGAGCATAATATACATCATATTGTATTATACACGTTACATTTGTAATTATTGAGATATACTCTGTAAATTGAGTTAACTAGTAATTTCATCTTTGTAATTATCAAATTCAGATTTGTGCTGATATTCATTATTTATTCATATGTAAGCTTGTTTAAGAATGTTTCATAAAGATGCATATGTTTAGAATCTATTTCATTGGAGTTTATGGCAATGCCCATCTTGTCACATTTGTGAGATTTGTTCCTTATGTACCAATGGAGTTATATACGTTTTATTTATTTTTAATGATGACACTAGTTCCTATTATGTTTACAATTTTAATATCTAGGTTTGCCGTAGTGCTGGTGAACCCAGTAAACTAATGTTTGTAGATGCTGGATAGAGCATATCATTGTTATTGTTAGACACCACCACACAAAGTAAAACATTATAATACAAATTTGACATTTCATTATGTATGTTGGTTATTCTCAGCTTTTGTTTTCACTTAACAGAACGTTGGTCATGGGACTTGTGTGTGCAAACATACAAGGTATCACAGCTATGGCTCCACTGTCCCTGGAAATGGTCCAAAGTACTAGGCAATGATTGAAGAATCGCACTGAACAGAACTGAACAGAACTGGGCAGAAAATGGAAGTCCAGAAGAAGAAAACCAATTATGCAGAACGAGGTTTCATGATACTTATTTTCTTTCATAAGTATGCAAATACATGTTAATGTGCATTCATGGGCAGAAGGGACTGCAAATACATGTTATTTGCTTTCATGGGCAGAAGGGACTGCAAATTCAGGTACATTTATTGTTATTTGTTAGCATGTATAAGTTTTACAACTTATTTGCTTTCATAGGTATGTAAATACATGTTTGTTATTTGCATGACTATCGACAATTTTAGCATGTCAAGGCTCAAGAACAATATTTGAGCATACAATGCTCCATTTGCTCAACATGCTGCATTGAATTAAATTTATTAGGTTAATGGTTTAATTCTTCATAATCCAGATATTGATGTTGTGTTTGATTTTATAAGGATGAAGACAGTACATATACTTACAGGTTGATCCTTTATCAAATTAAAAATGTTCAGCATTATACGTATATGTATATCTCATGTTTTGTTATATTTTCAATGTAGGTCAAAACGATGCTCAAACCATGTGTTTCTTAACATTAAACGTATATTTCATGCCAGCCAGTCTACCTTGACGCTCGTTCAGATTCATTCACAGAAGCTTCACCTACGATTGTTGCATGCAACATGCTTCTACTCAGTCTACATGTCAGTTCACCATTTCAGTTATGGGTTATTCTATGGACATTCCAGTTCACTATGTTCCCATGCTAGTTTCTTCTACCGACTTTATTTATTAAGCAGCCACCCCCATTGTCCGACATTCCAATTCAGGTCAGTACACACTTCATCCTTCACAGGTTGCATTAGGACTTCCGACAAGTAGGTAACCCTAAAAAACGTGCTTAAAATATTTTGTGGATGTGATATATTTATCACCCAATTAAAGATGTTATGTCGCTCGCATTTTACACTTACAGGGTATGGAAGTAATTCTCTTCCAGCCTGCAAGTGTTTTTTCCCATGATCGATGAGGTAAAAATAAATAAAACGAACGTCTCATTTACTATGATTCATTTCTTTTACCAAGGTATTGAGGCAGTCTTTCTTTAATAATGCATCAGGTTTTTAGATCCCTTGTCGAAACCACTAATGATATCAAAGGTGCCAAAATAGAGAACAATAAGTTTTGTGTCTCTATGCATTACTGCATAGTAGATAAAGATGTAAGATCTACTTATCATTTGATTTAACAGCCATGATAGCTTCTCAGTTTTGTAGACTTATTGTTAATATTTGCAATTTCCTTTTATAATGTCCAGCTTTGGCCAGTTGTAGCTGAAATTGTTCACAATGTCGTTAAAGGCTACCCACGACTGAAACTGACTTATGGGTGGAAGGTATAGTCTAAACTGACAATGCAGGCAACTGACACAGTAGCAAAGTAATTTAATTTATAAACAAATATTTGTGATAGTGGTTAATTCAGGTAACTGAATATAATAAAGTATTTGTTTCACTATTCAGTAGTGGATTAGTAGAACATTACATTTTATAGGCTCAGGTTTAAATAAAATTTGATGTGATTTTTTTAATGTTCATGGGTTGGATGGAAACACTTCAGTTTAAGGTCGTGCTTAGGCACTTTAGGTGTAAACAAATTGGAAATTTCATTACAATAACAGTGAAAATATAGTATTGTTTCTTTCGAGTATGTCTTCATTATATAATAATTTCCTATCTTTCGAGTATGTCTTCATTATATAATAATTTCCTATCCTTGATCAATAACCATATATATAAAGCCCCTATATAATACAAATCAATGTGATGCATCCATACAGATTGTTGTATTAATACCGACAAATCAATCTCTTCTTCATGTAGGAAAACCTGATGAAAGCTATGATTGATAAACTCAAGAAAAGGCAGTCTCGAAATTCCCTGATTGTATATGGTTTTTCTTGCAACATACATATAGAAAATGTTATGATTTTTAAAAATGAAAAGGTGCTGGATTTGCTTCACCAGACTTGTATCTTCATGGGTTCTTCGGTGCCTCTATTAAGCTGCCTTCTGATTATGCTGCTGGTGTTGTTGTTGCATTCTATGTAAGTTTAATTATCTTTTTTCTATGTCCTAGGTTGAACATTTAATTACTATACAAACTTTAATAATTTATCAAATTAGGTCCAACTTGTAATGTCAGTGATCTTTTTATTACTATTCATATGTTTGTTTGAAATTACCATGATTCTACCTACCTTTCAAATTCTCGCAGTTGAGTTACCCTTTTTAGTTGTCATTTTTGCATGGTAGTTTCTAACCACTTGTAAATTACCGAGTTCGTTTATTATTTTTTACTCTACTTCACTTGTAAATACTACTTGATTTTATGACATGTTGTATACTTTGTATTAGTCAATCGCCTAATGAAATAGTGTGATGAATATTTAGTGTTTGCATTATGAATCCGATTTAACTTTGTGTACACTTTTTTGATGAATTGATTCTCAAGCATTACTTTTGCTTTACAGGTAGATAGATGACTGTGATGCAAAAAAAGATTGCAACGAGTTATGGATCGAAGTTATTTTTGCTGCTAGAACTACTTTTTGGTTTTAACGTATGTACTACTTGCTTTAGTTTTGCTATTGCTACTTGTTCTATATTTTGTTTATGAACTATTGATGATGAACTATTTATGTTTGGTGTAAGAATATTGTGTATTTTGATTATGAAATTTCATACGTTGGTTATCAAATATGTGTCCAAAATGTGGTATTGATACAATATGTTGATTTTGAAATGTGGTATTGATATAATAATGTGGTATTGATATAATATGCTAATTTTGAAATGTGGTATTGATATAATATGCTAATTTTGAAATGTGGTATATATACACATTGTGACTGATGTTTACTGAAATTGAATTTATAGAAAAGTAGAAAAAGCCTAATTGACTTAGCTTTGTATACAATTTAACGGCGTTTTTAAAACGCTGTTAAAACATTCCATGGCGTTTTTTAAACGCCGTGGAATGTTTTAACAGCGTTTTCAAAATGCCATTAAATTGTATCTAAAAACATAACCAAATACAATTTAACGCGTTTATAAAATACTGTTAAAACATTCCACGGTGTTTTTTAAACGCCGTTGAATGTTTTAACAGCGTTTTAAAAAATGTCGTTGAATTGTTTTATCAGCGCTTTTTAAAAATGCCATTAGATTAGACCAAACGCTGTTAAATGATTTCATGACACTAGAGAAACGCTGCAAAAAAGGACATTTAATAGCGTTTATTCCTTGTCATCGTATATCTTTGACATATAACGGCATGTCGATATACAGCGTATGTAAAAACGCTGTTAATAGCTTTTATAGCGTTTTTGAAACGCTGTTAAAGGTCCTGTTTGTTGTAGTGGAACATTATAATTCAAATATTTCGCGAAAATTTAAAGTTCACAGTTTATTACTGTGACATCCCAGAATTTCTGTCAATATCAATTTAATAATCTGCATTTAAAAATTAATTTGATTTGATAATATTTGTTAATAAGATTTGAATTGATTTAATAATCTTCTTTTAATAAATATTTAACTGATAAATTATCTTTTAAAAGCTAATAAATTGTTTTCTATTTATAATGTATATATATTTGTATATATTGTAAATAGAAATCTTTGGTTTGAATTTAATAAATAAATGAATCTTGTTTTCAAATTATAATATATTCTTGGTAATTTGGAAATTATGATTTAATTTAAATTATATGGTTTTAAAATATTTAAGATAAATGTTTAATTGATTTAAATTATATCTTAGCTTAAGTTTAAGATTAATTAAAAGGTTTGTTTTAAAATATTGTTAATAAATATGATATATTAATTCATTTAATAATAATAGGAAGTTATAATCTCTTTTATAAATTATTTAAATTTGACAAATTATTATTTTCAAATAACATTATTAATGTATTGTTATATATATAAATATAAATAGATTTTTTAAAATAGAAGTGTTATTTTCAAATTAATATGTTGTCATATATGTAGATATATAACTTGATTTTAAATATTTGATTCTAGGATCTATTTTGAAATTAAAAGTCTTGAAAATAAAAAGGGTAGATATTTAAAATGTTTGGATTTTAAAAGATATTTGTATAAGCTTTTATTTGTATATATATACATAGCTTTTTTTTATTTTCTCTAAAAAGTAATTCATAGATATAAACAATAAATATATATATAGAGAGAGAGAAATAAAAGACAATAAGTATTTAAGTTAGAAATGGAACATAAAAATAGAGTAGGTAAACTCTAAACATTTTGTTAAATATAGAAACCTACTTATATTTCAAAGATAAGACTAAAACAAGGCAAGATAAATGAACACTTGAGAAAAATAATATACATATGAAATGGCTTGCAAAAGAAGACAAAGCAAGGTACAAAATAAAATAAAGCAAACAAAGGTAAGTTTGTACATGATAATCATCTCTAGTACACAGGAGATATGTACCAGCCGAGTTAAAGTAATGCAAAGCAAAAGAAATGTAAATATCACAAGTATGGAGACATGAAGTACTTAGCAATTAATGTTAGGATCTTGAGTACCCAACACATTATCATCTCAGCCTCCACAAAATCTGCCTAGGCTAGATAAAGAAAAGTAAAGAGAGAAAATCTCTGATATATTGTACAAAACATAATATCACCTTGTATAAAAAAATACATATCGCCTGTACAAACCATATCCCCGTATATTTCATCTCCACCTATAAACTCAGTTTATATATCAACTCTTACCTCAATTCGTTCACTTAAAGTTGAGCAAATCTGAAGCAACCATCATCTTAATAACTTAAGCAAAAAATCAACAACTCAATTTAACATAACTCAAATCAAACCAGAGATCAGAAGATCAAGCCTGCATTTTTCTTCAACCTGAGATTTAATTGAGCAGATCCACCTTTGTTTTAAATACTAGTCACTACTAGGTCCAGTAACAAGCTTCAACAACTCAAGTTTTAAAAGCAAAAGCATATTCAAGTTTAAAGCTCAAAAACCGTTTTCCAAAAATCAAGTGCTCTGTTCTTCATTTTCAAAAACAGGTGAGTAACACTTTTTCTTAAAAACTTAAGTATGATTCTGGTTGCTTGATCATCTTTGGAAATAATTTTGTTTGTGTGTATATTTATAAGTGCATTTCTGTGGATAGTTGAATGTAAATGTGTGTATGTCTGTTTAATTAGAGATATCTCTGTTCTTTGTTTTCAGGACCTAGATTTGAAAACAAAATCATTTTCCTTTGATCTAATAACCGCTAGGACTTGGAATATAAACAAAAGTTGTTTGATTTAGCATAGATAAATGTTTAAAATTATATTTAAGTTAATAAAAATAGAGGACTATCTCTGAAATTACCTGGAAGTTAAAATGACTGAGCAAAATTTAAATAAGTCAAAAACCCAAACTTTGTAATTCATAAATTCAAGATTTTAAATTGAATACATAAACTAAAACATGATTTTTAACACTAAAATCATAAGATTTAGATTGGGAATGAGTGTGCAGTTCTGGGTAGGACTGAAATGGTCATTTGGGATTTTCTGGTGATCTAAGTGGTCGGAGTGGACGCGGTTCTCCCTGGAGAGAGAGGAATGATCAGAGAGTAAGGGAAAATTGTCGGAATGATGATCAGAGTGCAACAGTGTCGGTGGTGATGGTTTTAAGCCTGTAGCCCTAGTTTTAGACTTGGTCAGAAATTCGATCACCATGATATCTATGGTGAATCGAGTGGAATGAGATTCTGGGAGATGGAAGTTTGGGCGACGGCGAAGTCGTGGCCGGAAGTGCAGACCCTCCGGTGGTCGGAGGCGCAAGAGTGAGGTGGTTCCAGGTTTCTTTGTTGTTCCAGTTTTGGGTTTAGGGGTCGAATTCGATTTTCGTTCGAATCGTGGTTTCTGGGTTTGCGAGTGTTGTTGCCATGGTCGAGGACGATGTGTCGGAGGCCGGAGTGGAGTTCATCGGTGGCCAGGGGTGTTGTGCACGTTGATGTGCACGTCTTTCGTGTTTCTGGAGTCTGGTTTTGAGAAGATGGGTACTCGAGTTTTTACTCGAGTTATTACGTGCATTGCTTGAAGTTTTTGGGTGTTGGGCTCGAAGTCATTAAGGGTGGTCTCGAGTAAAATTCGTAGTTACAGGTTTTAACCTGTAAGTTTTTAAAAATTTAAAACTGGAATTTAAAATGTGAACTAGAGATTAAAACCAGATTTAAAACAAAGTTTAAGTTGAATTCAAATGTAGATTGAATCTCAGTTTTAAAATAAATAATTTTTTAAAATTTAAATTGTTTGAACAACTTTAAAATGTTAAATAGTTTAAATTTAAAGGTAAATCTTTAAATAAAAATAGAGATTTAAACTTAGAGATTTGAACCTAAGTTTAAATCTGGATTCAAACCCAAATTTGAATCATAATTTTGGGAATAAAGGAAGCTTTTAAAATTTAAGTGTTTAAATTACTTTAAAGGTTTATGTTGTATTTTAAATATGATTTGTATTTCAAAATGAATTTGGTTTTAAACTCCTTTAACTTTTTTTATAAAATAAGTAATCCTTTAGCATAAGGTTTAAAGGGTGTTTAGATGGTTTTAAACTTTGTTGAATTTAAGTTTATCTTCATTTTAAATCTTAAATTTAAAATGAGATTTGAAAACAAATTTAAAAGTAAATTGTTTTAAAGTGTTTTGTTAAAAATAATGTAATCATTAATAAGAAATGTTCTTATTTTAAAGTGAATAAAAGATTTAATGAATTGTGATTCATTAAATTAGTAAGGTAATTAAATGGATCATTAATTAATTTATTTAATTAAGAAATTAAGGGTTTTAATTAATTAATCAAGGTTAAGGTAATTAAATTGAAATTAATAATGGTTAATTTGAGTTAATTACATAAGAGAAGTAATTAATAAATTGTTAATGAAGGTCATTAACTTAAGATAATTAATTAATGATAATCATTTTGGAATTTGATTAAGTATAATTACTTAATGAAGGTAATTAAGGAAATTAATTACTCAAGGTAATTAATTTAAATAAATAGGATTAGATTAAATTAATTAAATAAGTCTAATTAATTTAGAATAATCATTTGAGAAGTTGATAAGTATAATTACTTAGGGATGCAATTAGATGATAATTACTTGATGTAATTAATACAAGATGATTTGTAAGTGAAGTAATTTGGGTAATTACTTTTGTAATTAATCAAAGGATTAATTAATGGAGATAATTAATTATGGGATAATTAATTTATTTAATAAGTAATTAAGGGTAGTTAATTACTGGTTTGTTATTAATCAAGGGGGATTAATAATTGGGTTTAATTAAAGATTTAATTACTTAATGTGATTAACTTAAATGAAGTAATTTAATTTAAATATAAATTAGAGATCATTAATTAATATAATTAATGATGTAATTATGAATTGTTTAATTAAGGAATAATTAATAATGAGGTGATTAATTAATGTAATTAATTAAGGATAAATGTAATTAATTATATTTAATTAATAAATGAAGTAATTAAATGTTTATTACTATAAATGATTTAGGATAATAAATTTGTGGAATTAATTTAGGACTAAATTACTTATTGTAATCAGAGAATGATTAATCAAAGGTGTTTAATCAAGATGAATATTTAGAGAATAATTAATTAAATTGATATTTATTTAATTAATGGTTGTATAAGCAGGATTTATAGATGTAGTAATTAATTTAAGTTACTTTAAATTAATTAGAGATAGAAGTAATTAATTTAATTCATTTTAAATTGATTATAGATTGTGGTTAATAAATCATTGCTTATGAATGAATGATATTGATATCCCATTGATTGATTGTGATCTCAGATAGGAGATGAATAATATCTATGTGATATGGATGCTTGTTTTAAGTATGATAATATTGATTATCCGTTTGAGTTGATAATATGGATTATCTGTTTATGATGGTAATGTGATTATCCATTGTTATATTGTGATTTATCTATCTGTGTGTATATAGATAATTGAATTGAATTGTTTTAAACTCTAAAACAACTTGGACCTAAAAGATGGCGATTTGGATTTCGATGAGACCGGGATCGGGTTTCCAGATTTGGATATCCGAAAACCACATCGATCCAAATTAATGATAGGTCGTGAATCTCAAGTGAAGATGAAGATTCAGAATGCAAGGGTTATTGTCGTTAACTCTGAGGGTGATTCCAAAATGAGTGTAACGAGATAATGCCTTCGGTTTCGTTCGAACCCGGAACGAACTTGTATGGATTGAATGCTTTCAGAACATCGTCAGGTGGATGATGAGCATTCTAAGAGATGTGTTCTCTAAAGGTAATCGTAGCCTCAAGCCTCATCAACCAGGAATGGCTAAAACAGGGGAGGTTCAGCAAGGTTAGTGGGTAGCACCCAAGTAGGACAAGATTTCCCCTGTCTAGAGGTCCCTTCTTATTATTCGACTGTGTGGGCAGTTGATTGCAACAACTGCTGGGGTGTCTTGTGCGGGAATTATCCAGTAAGGGAGGGTTCCGGCCTTATGTTGCAGGGGATTGGGAGTAATCCTCGGTACGCTGATCTAGGCTAGGTACTGTGACGGGCGGTACCCCAGTAGCCCTGCCATTGTATGCAATCCAATCTCCAATAAGTGCCGTACGTATTAGTTGTGCCTAACTATGTTGGAACGTGAGATGTAAGCATTCCTGCTATTTCTGTATTTTACTTGAAAACCCTAGACACTATTATAATATCACTGGATTTCCTATCAAATGCTTGGTTAGCGTAAGGTAAAAACTTTTCCATGTTTATGTGTGGGAAGTCTTACGTGATACCTTTTGTTTTCAAAGGTTTTTCAAAGTTAAGCAACTTAAACCTGTTACTCACACCAGACCCATGTCTGACCCGGAGTTTATTTTTTATTTTTCATAAACTCTTGGGTACTCAAATTTTTACGAGTAGCCAAAGGATTCAGGTTAGCTTTGACGAAATGTGGAGGAGCAATGGAGCAGGAGGCTTCAGCGTTATAGATATGTATAGTGTTCCGCTGTGTTGGTATCTCTGTGTTGTATTTGTGTTGTATCGAGTTGTATTAACTAGACAGGTGTTTATAACTGTCTAGTATGTGATGTATTATCTGTGTAACTCTGAGTGATGTTATATATTATGTAATATTTATGTGATTAATATAATTTATTCGTTCCGCTGTTTGAGATTCTGATGTTGTTTCTTCTTTCTTCTCTATCTTTTCTCTTTTCTATCCCTTTCTTTCTTCATCATGATACGACTTTCTGGTGGTAGAAAGTTGGGTCGTGACAGTTGGTATCAGAGTGTTAGGTTGAGTGAATACTTAGGCTCTGGAGTGATTTCTTTCTTGAGAGAGCGTATTTGTAATTTTGATATATATATATATATATATATATATATATATTATTTCTACCTATTTGTTGGGTTACCTGTTCGGGTTTTCCAATATAAGTTATAAAGGTAGATAAGGTAGTAGTGTGTGTAACACGACTACCAATGGTTAGAAGTGTATCTGTCGTGACTGTAGACCTAATACCGTCTCGAGTGAGCTTTGGATAGAGTAAGGATTTCATCGATCTCTGAAGAAAACCTGTTAAGGTTCGGAGTCCATTTTTGAAGTGCAAGTTTGGATGAGTAGAATTTGGATCTGTCAGTTGAACAGAAGCAAGCTATGATATCTTGATACCTCAGGATGTAGTAGCTGTGTGATAAGACGTAGTGACTATGGATGTTTCCAAAGATATTTCTTTGGAACAAGTTAAGGAAGTGTGTCTGCTTCGGTGTTGTGGCTGTGTTCAGCAGGATGTTTCTGTTTGGGTTGAGGTCCGAGTTTCTCGAAGAGCTTTGGATTAGGAATTCCTTGGCATTGGTGTCAGAAGTGCAGCTCAGAGTGTTCTGTGTGTTGGCAAGGAAGCTTTCTAGCTTAGCAGTGGAGTCCAGAAGCAGCAGAGTGGTTCCGATTCTTCGTTGGATTGGCTAGTTAAGTGTAAGCTGTTCTGATTGGTAAAGAGAGAACAGTTTTTCTTTGGAATTAGGCTGGGTTGATCGCAAAAGTGACTTGCGATAGCTGAGTGTTCTCTTGGGTTGTTAGAGATTTTTTCGGATGTCTTCGGGGAGTCAGAGTTTTTTCAACATTTAGAGATTGAGTTTGGTATCGACTGGATTCCAGAAGTGGTACCGATGGTTCAGCTTAGTAGTAGGATGGTTTTTGGAGGAAGATTTTAGTAAAGCAGCTCAGGTTTTGGAGGAACTTCTGAGTTTTATTTTTGGATCTGTTGAACCATATTTTTGGAATTTGTTGTCCAGTTTTTGCTTGTGTTCGTCATCGGTATTCTCATCTGTTTCAGATCAGAGTTGCGCAGTGGAAGCATGGTGGCAGTTATTATAGTGTGGAAGCAACTGGAAGTTGCAGTGTTTGGATTAGAGGGTTTTCTACAGGAAATTATTTTTCAGGATCTTAAGGTTAGATTGGGGTGCATTTGTTTTATCTCTTCCGAATGTGAGAAGTGAGATATGTTTTCTGATTTTGGAGTAGAGAGGAGTTCTGAGTTTTGGTTGATCTTGGAAAGATCATTTTGTTGGATTGTTTTGGTTCAGTATTGTTCTAAGGGCATCAGCAAGGGTTGAGCTGATCAGTAAGGATGTAGGAGACACAGGATCGTCCAAAGAATTTTGTGGATAAGAATCGAAGATTTGATTTTGGATAAGTGTTTGATCTTCAGTAGTGAATTGTCAGTTTGGATAACTGGGGTTTGTTGTGTTTCACGTATCTCGGAGAGAGTACGTGTGAGATTTATCTCTGGTTGTAGAACCACCAGTTCAGGAGTTTTGGTTGTTGAGTCAGACTTGTCTGTAGTCCGATATCCTATCTTGTTTTGTAGATCTAGATGTGTGTAGCTTAGTAGTATTGATTGTTTGGATTCTATAGAGCGAGTAACCCGGTATTTATACTCGGGGAAACTCTAGATAATTCTATCTAGTATTTTGTATGGATAGTTGGATTTTTTATTTGGATGATTGATTGCTATGGTTGTTAGCATATACTGATGATATATGCTTGTGTTTTAAAATTAAATCTTTAACTAGATTATTAAATTACCTTTGTTTTAAATTTCGGGGACGAAATTCTTTTAAGGGGGGAGGAATGTGACATCCCGGAATTTCTGGCAATATCAATTTAATAATCTGTATTTAAAAATTAAATTGATTTGATAATATTTGTTAATAAGATTTGAATTGATTTAATAATCTTCTTTTAATAAATATTTAACTGATAAATTATCTTTTAAAAGCTAATAAATTGTTTTCTATTTATAATATATATATATTTGCATATATTGTAAATAGAAATCTTTGGTTTGAATTTAATAAATAAATGAATCTTGTCTTCAAATAAAATTATTAATGTATTGTTATATATATATAAATATAAATAGATTTTTTAAAATAGAAGTGTTATTTTCAAATTAATATGTTGTCATATATGTAGATATATAACTTGATTTTAAATATTTGATTCTAGGATCTATTTTGAAATTAAAAGTCTTGAAAATAAAAAGGGTAGATATTTAAAAGGAAAATTTTACCATAAGGGCCTCTTTGCATTAAACAATAAGTTTCTAGGACACTAGTTTAAAATAATTAATTTCTAGGACAAAAGTTAATACACATTACGTCTGTTACTTTATCCCTTCATTCCGTTACTTTTTCTCTCGTTCTTTTTCCTTTTTCAGAACCCAGCAAAACGAAATCAAAATATAAAATCGAAAAGTAGAGTTTTCTAAACGACTAGACAATTTGTGATCGAAGATTTCTGCCATTATTCAGTTAAACATCAAATTTTCTTCATCAATTCGTCTACAAGTATGTACTATTTTTTTTATGTAAAAGATTTAGGTACATGTTTTGGAGCTGGTTTATTGTTAAATGATATTAATTAACGAGTTCTTCATAAAATATTAAACGTCAGATCTTACTTTATTCAACTATTTAAAAAGATAGAAGCATTTATTTTCCGATGTAAAGGATTTATGTACATTTTCAGTTATAGTTTCATAATCACTGATACAAATGGTATATTATCAAATGCATGCAAGGTATTTGATGTTTTTCTCATGATATTAGTTATTACATAAAATATACAGATATGTTAAACCCTAGGTAAAAAAGATAAAAGCATTTATGTTTTTATGTAAATGATTTAAGTTGTTTGTTGTTTTGGAGCTGGTTTATTGTTAAATGATATTAATTAACGAGTTCTTCATAAAATATTAAGCGTCAGATCTTACTTTATTCAACTATTTAAAAAGATAGAAGCATTTATCTTCTGATGTAAAGGATTTACGTACATTTTCAGTTATAGTTTCATAATCACTGATACAAATGGTATATTATCAAATGCATTCAAGGTATTTGATGTTTTTCTCATGATATTAGTTATTACTTAAAATATACAGATATGTTAAACCCTAGGTGAAAAAGATTAAAGCATTTATGTTTTTATGTAAATGATTTAAGTTGTTTGTTGTTTTGGAGTTGGTTTATTGTTAAATGATATTAATTAATAGTTCTTCACTCTGTCTAACATTTCGTTATATATGATAATTTTTATGCAGCGTAAATATGCATACAAGGTCTTCTAAGTCAAAGATATTCATTCGAAAAACAACTTGCATATTCATAAACGAAGGTGGAACCCAATGCATAAACATAAGACCTATATGCAGTCCATTTTGCAATGAACACAGCCAAAGACCATCAGCATCTACAACTCCATTGGTAATTGTTTTCATACTTATGTTTCCCATAATATTTAATTCTACTCTTCAATTTGTATATACGTAATAAATTGGAATCTAGATTCCATATTTTAAATAAAAAAATAGCTAAATTTTTTGAGCTTACATTGTTTACCTTGGTTAGTCTGCTATTCTGTCACTACATTTACGTATACATGTGTGTGTGTGTGTCTGTGTGTGTGTGTGTGTTTCTGCATTCACTTCATGTATTTTGTATTGGGTTGATGTGCATTGACTTGACTTGTTGCTTTATTTGCAGTCAGTTATCATCTAGCTTGTCTGCACTTGCATTCTCATCTTGTCGACATGTCTGCATTGGACTCTGGTTTCAATGTGTATGATGTTGCAAATTCACTTGATGTTTCATAGATGTATATATGTAATGTTCGAACACTTCAGTCAGGTTTGGTTACTTCATTTTCATTGATGTTGAGTTGTTTTCATGGTGCATTTGTTTGTGTATGTTGTGCACTTGTTTGTACTGTCACTTTTGAATCTGAATATTCATTGATGTTGTAGCTTTCATGTTGCATTCATACATGTTGTACATGTTATTACTTCAAGGCTATTGTGATGATGAAGATAAAGCACATTATCTTTATATACTTTGAAACATTTTAATTGTAAATTTTCATTTCATCAAATAAATCTTGTTGGTTTTCAGTTGTGAATGTTCATCTATCTTTTATTGGTCTAAATTATAAATTAGAGAATGCGAAATTTTCAAACTGTAAAGATTGAAATAGGTCTTAAAAAAATTCAAACATTTGTTCTTTACAACAAAACCTATTGGATTTAATTTGTACTTTTGTTTTTTTTAAAAAAAATACTTTATATACTAAAAAAGTGCTTTATCTTTTATTTTTTTAAATAGAGGTACTTTATGTACTAAAAATTATCTTAACCTCAAAAAAATACAAAATAATTTAAATGATAAAACATATTATCATTTTATTCAAATTTTTGTGTAGTAAGATATTTTTTGATAAACTTGTTATTTTTACCTTCTAATTTATTTTTTGATTTTCCTAAATATAGAATCAAAGTGCACCAACACAAGAATTACCTGATGTGAATGAAAAAGAAGACTTCATATCTGATGATGAAAAAACGATTTCACAGCAACTAGCTGAAGACAGTACTGATTTGGATGATGTAGATCAGTATGAAATTAAGAAAATAGCCAAGAAGCAAAAAAGGCAGTACACAGGTACTTATAGATGTAATTTGGATGCAATCTATAAGGTGATGTCAATTATAAAGGAGAAACACATCCTTTCACCTGAAGCAAAAGCTTTTTTAGAAAATACGCCATTCAAAAACTTCTTCTACGTTTTTCTTAGTGATTCAATAACACGACAAGATTTAAGGAAAAGTGCTTCAAATTTAGATGATATCATTACTTCTTTTAATGAAAAAGAAAATGCTTTCACAATTGGAAACAAATTACTCAAAATTACTCCTGAAGAAGTCAGTCTAATTTTTGGAATGCCATTAGCTGGAGAAAATTTATTTCCTATACCAGCTTCTAACAAAGCCTCAACCATGGAAAGTTTCTCCAATTTTTTAACTGCCAATTTTGAAGAAGAAGACATAATTAGCCAAAAAACAGTAACAAAAAGATTGAATACTCTGTTAGAAGAAGAAAAAGGAAATGAAGATATAGTGAAATTGTTATTGTTGTTGCTGGTTATAACTTTCCTTTTTCCAAACAACCAAAGCTATATGCAATGGGGTTTCTTACCAAAGTTTCTCAATTTAAAAAAATTAAATTTAATTTCTTGGCCGCGAGCAATATGTGAAAATGTGTTGAAAAATGTTAAAAAGTATCATGCTGACCCTAGAAGTACACTAGGCTGTACTATGGTGTTACTGGTATGCTTTCATAATTTTAACTAAATATAAATATATTCAAATTTATATTTAATACAAAAATATAAATGCTTTTATTTTTTTCTTGCAGTACCGGATTTGTGAACGAACAAAAATAGTTGCTGAGAAGGAAAATCTGCAAACAAAAATCCCAAGAATGGGAAAATGGGATTTATCGAAATTGAAAGATTTGGACCTCACTGAGGTTGACAATGACAAAGTATGCTATTTTATTTAACTGTACATTTTTTTTTATTTTTTCGAAAGCAATTTTGTAGAATGTTAGTAGCCTAAATAATAGAAAACCAAATGAGTATAGAAAGTATATGTGCAAGGTTAACTTGTCTAGTACTTCAATGACAATATATGTGAAAGCTTAACTTTAAATTTATTCATTGCAGATTTTAAAAAAATTTGCAGCTGTAACAAAAGAAGAGAAAGAATTTCTTTCCAATAAAATAAAAGCTATTGAAGTGGAAGTAGACCGAAACAACAAAAGAAAATTAGATGAGTACCAGGAAGACACAAGTTTGAGAAAATATGAAAAAGAATCTACTGATAACATAATGGAGCTACAGTCAAAAGTCAATTTTTTGTGCTCTGAGATGAAAAATGTTGAAGAACAATTAAAGGAGGAAAGACATTTAAGAGAAGCAGCTGAAAATAGAATCCAAATTCTTGAAATGAAACTTCAGAAATTGCAAAATTTAAAAAAGCATGCAGTGGAGGAAAAAGATAATTTGAACAAAAAACTGAAGCTGAAAAAGGTAAAAAAAAAATTGTTGGTATGATTCACATAATCAGTTCAGCAAATCTTCCAACTTTTGATATTATGCAAAGTCAAGATTTCATACTAGAAAAGCAGACACAAGATAGTTTAAAATCTAACAATCCGAAAGAGCCTGCTCAAGAAAATGCTTCTGAAAATCCAATTGTTGTTGAAGATATTGTCCTAAAAGAACCAAAAAAGAAGAAGAAGCCAAAGAATGTTGACAAATGTCCACTACTCAAATATCTTACCGAAGAAAAAAAAAGAAATTGTCAAATTTTTTTTCAAAATTCTTGGATGAAACAAGTAAGTAACTAAACTACTTTTGACTCAGTTGAATTAAATATATATTTATTCCAATAAGATATGCATATAAATTATAGCAGAACTTTTGTCATGTTGATATGAATATAAATATTCTCCATGTTTTTTTGTCATATGGAGATCAAATCTGTATTTTATACTGTAAGTGCCATAAAACCAGGACTGATTTAATACCCATGTTTTTTTCTCATATAGACATCAAAAAAACCAAACTATACTAAAATAAATAAATTAATTTATCTTTTCATACAAACTTCTACAACTATTGTTATTTTCTTTTGTTAAAAAATATTTCATTACATACTAATCTTAATTTTTCTGTATACCAATCTTAATTAATTTTCTTTTATACTGTAAGTGCCATACAACACAGAACATACTAATCTAAATTTTTTAGAGATGAAGCATTTACTTGTGACGATGGAAACTTCATCACCATCACAAAAAGTATGATAGAAGAACTTCTCTATGGAGAATATATTTCTGGTCAAGTAAGTACAAAATACTATACTTTGCGTCATTATAAATTCTTTTCTTTGCTTCATTATAAAATCTATTCTTAATCCATATATTTTTTTTGGAAATGTAGGTTATTGATTGGTTTTGGTTCAGACAAACAAATTTTTTAGAACAAAGTTCTAGCATTATATATGTGAACACAACAATGACAGTAAGTGTACTATAATGTAAAATTTAATTTGTTTATAAGATAAATTTTCTGAAATTATTTTTTAACAGAAAAGCGCAATAGATGGAAACCTGGAAAATATGAAAAAAAATGTTTAATCCTTTTATTAAACAAGCACTTCTAAATCCATTATGTTGCAATATATTATTTCCTATACATGGCAACGAACATTGGAGCTTGCTAGAGCTAGTAGTGGAATCATGTTCATGGAACCATTATGATTCTCTACACTTGACCACAAGATCTAAGGCATTAAGAAGTGGACATTCAAGGTTTGTTATTAATGTGGTAAGTAAAATACACAGAAAGTAAAAAAGATAAATAGATTTATCATTATTATTAAAAATTTATATATATATATATATATATATATATATATTTGGAAGAAAGCAGCGGTAAACAAAATCAATAAAGAGTTACAGGACGTAGGCGAGAAAACAATTCTAGGAAAGTCTTCATTGATTAAAAATATTAACTGTGCTCAACAAAGCAACGGGTAATTTTCATAATCACTGATTAAAAATGTTTACCTAGGATTTAAGTACATTTTCAGTTATATTTTCATAATCACTGATACAAATGGTATATTATCAAATGCATGCAAGGTATTTGATGTTTTTCTCATGATATTAGTTATTACATAAAATATACAGATATGTTAAACCCTAGGTAAAAAAGATAAAAGCATTTATGTTTTTATGTAAATGATTTAAGTTGTTTGTTGTTTTGGAGCTGGTTTATTGTTAAATGAAATTAATATGGCCGGAGTGGGTTAGAAAACACCAAGTACCAGAATTTCAGTTCATTTGGGTGATTACTGTGATCTAATTGATTGTCATGCAGGAAGTGAAAATAGAGTGCAATGAATATATATCTTCAAAACTAATCATTAGGTAAGTAATCTGATTGTAGAGCTGATATAGTAGAGCTGATAGGCTTACTCAGACATGTGATCTTACTTGATACTTTGATTAGAATCTGATTGTAGGTACTGCTAGTCAAAGCATCTCCCAACATATTATGAGGTGTAATCTTTAAGTTTAGTTTGTCCCATGAGGGAATAGTTTGCCTCAACAAGTGTAAACATATTTGCTAAACATCTATATAAAAGCATGCGTATCTATTAAATAGATGCCTACATAGTAGATGCTATTAATTAAGTTCTGTGTTTCTAGATGTCAATAATATATAAGGCTCTTCTTTTCTTTTTTCGTTTTCTTTTCATGTCTACAGTCACATTATTGTTTTTATTAAAAAAACGTGGTTAAAAGGAATTCAACTTGGATAAATGGGTATATTTTAGGCGGGAATCCATCCAAAAATATTTTCTTTTATAGAAGAAACATGATAGATGGGACAAAATCAGACGATTTACTGTTTTACCAAAATTCAAAATAAATTCGACAACATCTAAGAAAAGACGGTCCACTTAAAACTAAATCCAAAGAGATCTAATCGGAAAAATAACCATAAAACTGCAGCAACTCACTGAAAAAAATTAAAAATTGCATAACGAGGGCAAAAATGAAATTATTTTTGATTTGTATGACAGATCAATTTTTTCGGTGCATCTCATAGCAAGTTTAAAATATTGAAAAAGTGCCCCAGGTTGTTCAAATCACTGATACAAATGGTATATTCTCTAATGCATTCAAGGTATTTGATATATTTCTCATGATATTAGTTATTACATAAAATATATAGATATGTTAAACTGTAGGTAAAAAAGATAAAAGCATTTATGTTTTTATATAAATGATTTAAGTGTTTGTTGTTTTGGAGCTGGTTTATTGTTAAATGAAATTAATTAAAGAGTTCTTCATAAAATATTAAGTGTCAGATCTTACTTTATTCAACTATTAAAAAAGATAGAAGCATTTATCTTTTGATGTAATGGATATAAGTACATGTTTAGTTATATTTTCATAATCACTGATACTGGAGATTTTTATACAACGATGAATGTTACACAATAACTAAAATTTTAACAAATGCAGGTTTGACTGTGGAATTTTCGTAATGATGTTTATCCAAAAGTTAGCACAAGGAATGGACACAACATCAAAAATCAGTCTAGAACAAGTGAACACATTTAGAGCACAGATAACTGCACAAATTCTCTCTGATGAACCATACTGCTGGATAATTGAAAAATTCTGCAGTTCAGCTTCAACAACAAAAGATGTGAATTGACAATGATAGCAACAAATTCTTTGATGTCTAACAGTCTTTTTATCATACATTTGTTAAAATTTTATTTGGCTGATGAATTTGTAATGGTTGACTTAGGCCATATTATTTGAATTGTAAAACCTACTTACAGATGTTGTAGACTTGAGTTTGTTTATGTGTATGCTGTGCACTTGTTTGCACTGTCACTTTTGAATCTGACTATACATTCATGTTGTGTCCTAGAAAAAAATTGGACCGTATAATACAGAGTGTGTTGTGTAATGTGAAGGTTACTGTGATGTTAAGTAATTTGCTAGGATGAGGAAGATAGTGTGGATGGAAGTGCTATGCAGTTAGTGTTGATGGTTGCTGTGAATTTCAGGTTATAAAGGTCGTTTCTGTTGGTGTTGAGGATGTTTTATGTCAAATGACAGAAGTTTGAAGATAGTGATTGGAGTTGCAGTGCAGTGAGAGGTGATGGAAGTCCTGTGAGCTATTTTAGGTTGTGGCAAGTGCAAGGTTGGTCAGTTGTAGGTAGAAGGGTAGATGTTAGTGGAAATGAATGATTAAAGTGATGATGCGTGAGAATGGGAAGAAGGAATGCTGGTGACATGGATTGGTGACATTTGGTTAGTGATTATTGAGCAGAGCTTGGTAGAGGGAAGATTTGAATGGTTTGTAGAGGGATTTTGCAAGTACTTAGCAGATGTTGATGGAAAGAGTGGTTAATAATGAGATTGGGTAAAACAGAGAATGTAATGATAATTTACTGTAATACGTGAACGAGAACAGAATTGAATTGTATGCAGAAACCTTAGAATGTATTGAAAATAGAGAAGAATTTGTAACAATTGCAAATGTGTAACAACGGTCTTTTTTGATATATGTTTGCAAATTAGGGATTGAAGCAATGACAAATTCATAGAAATAAACAAAGCATATGAACAAAAGGAACATCATACTCTAGTGAATAAATATATGAAATGGGTGAAGATATAACTTTTGTTTGATTTAATGTGTTTTGTTATGAGCTGTAAGTACAATTTCAGTTACTTTTTAAACAATTGCAAATGTGTAACAACGGTATTTTTTGATATATGTTTGGAAATAAAACAAAACAAAACAAAACACACTAAATCAAACCAATTTCCTGCAGCATTAGGAGCATCAACTGACCACAATTGCACGCAAGTTGAATACTGCTTTCTTGAAAAAAGAAGTTATTACAAAAAGATAAATAACTATTGGAGATGGATAGGTATTCCACCGTTTTGAAAAATCAACAAATATTTCTGCACAAACAAAATTGAACAAATATTTCTACACAAACAAAATTGAAATCAATGATCGCAATATACTTAAGTCCTAAGCTTGTTTGAGGCCAATGATATATCAATTTATCTTTTTAAACAGAACAATTGCAACCAATAGTTCTTCCATACTTTCCATTTCCTGTTAGAAGAGCAACTACCACCTTCATCATTCACAACTTCAAGTACCTCTGACTACTCCTTACTTCACTGCCAACCTCCACTGCCTCACTTCTTAACTACAACACCTCCTCCTTTACAAAAGTCCAAATACCACTCTTTCATACTTCACTTACTAACCATACTTCCATCCCAAACCATTCACAACCTATAAACTTCACAGTTCTCTGACCATACAAGCAAATACTACTACACCACTGTTTCATTCAATACAAACTGCAGCAACATTCCACACTCAACACTGTCAGAGAAGCCACAACCCACAATTCTTCTTCACTAACCATCATCTTACCAATTCCACACTGACTACCTACCGACAACCATCACAGTGCCTACCAAAAAAGCAGAAACTCATAAACAATTGCATACAACCAAAAGTAATCAAAATCAGATTATATCCAATTCAACATATGCAATAATCCAAATATTCAAGTCAAAGTATTCAAAGAACAACCAATCAATCAAATACACTGGACTAATACAATCAACTCAATTATTCAACTCAAAGTATTCATAGAACAACCAATCAATCAAATACACTGGACTAATACAATCAACTCAATTATTCAACTCAAAGTATTCATAGAACAACCAATCAAATACATTGGACTAAAACAATCAACTCAAATATTCAAAGAACATCCTCTTCTATTATGTCCTTGTTTTTTACACTTTCCACATATGTTTTGCTTAGCATGAAAGTCAGCCCCTTCAATCCTATTCATCCTAGGCCTACCAGCTCCACGAACAGGCTTAGGAGGAAGAACAATAGATGATTCTTCAGCTTTAATTGCTTCCTTATGAAAAGTTGGAATAGGATTGATCAAATGTAAATATGAAGCTCGATAATACTCAACAGTAAAGTAATTCTCAATATATTCATAAACAGAATTTCTGGTTAAAGAAATACACTTCAAAGCATGCGCACAAGGAAAACCTGTCACTTTCCATTGATTGCAACTGCAAATGCGATTTTTAAGATCAACCTTTTGAGATGTTGGAGAATGAACTTCAAAATTATACCTACAAAATGTAAAATTAAAAACAGTTAAAATATGTACACAGATTGCATTTCCAAAAAATGATTATTAGCACTATATATATTCTCTATAATCTATCTAATAAATAAGACCCAATTCATGTGCATAGAACTAATAGTGAAAAATAAGACTCATAAACCAAAACAAATAACAACAGGCATACTGTTCATATTCTTTAAAGAAAGTATATCTTATGTAAATTTTGATTTTGACTTTCTTTTTAAAAAAAATGATAACCAATCTAGAAAAAAGAAAGCATAAAGGTTATAGTAAGAATTAAAACCTGTAAACCTTGACAGTGATTTCAATGGGTAAGGCATCCACTGATTAAGTGGAATTGACTAGAACATTGCCTTGATGCACCAGATTTGACTTTTTCAAAAATATCAACAGGATTGTCCAAGTCAAGAACTAATATACCATAAGTAAAATGTACAGACTCATCCAAACGAAAATAATGAAAGCGCTAAGAATTACATACAGTGTTAATTACAATGCCGCGACAGTCAAGATTCAAAAGATCCAGAGGGGTTTAAAATTTATAAATACCAACAAAATGAAATCATAACACAGGCTACATAGCAAGTTGAAAAAAGATAAATGCATTTATCATTTTTTCAGAAACTATGAACATCATGTAAAAATATAGAAATAAATACCTAGATGATTTAGAAACACTCCACCCAAATCCTTCTTCCTTCAATTTCAACAAATGAGCTTCCATTTTTGGACATAGCACACTAGTCCACTTTGATGCCTCTTCTCTACGATTAGACATTTGCATCATCAGTTTTACCCTAATTCCATCAAGACAAGCAGTAACAGGCAAACTTCTTTCATCCAAAATCCAAGAATTAAAACTCTCAGCTACATTGGACTTATTTTCACCATATCGCTTCCCCGGAAAAACAAATCAGCCCAATGATCATATGGTTTATCATTCAAGTACTCTATAGCTTTGGCACCTCCAATTTCTTTGTACTTGGATATGGCTTTTTCAAACTCATGATGATTAGAAGCTATAGCACAACGCTCAAGTAAATGAGCTACCCAAACACCCCTTCCACTTTTCACAATGCTAGCAATATTATTTTGCATATGATGCAAACAATAAGAATGATGACTATTTGGGAATTTTTTTGGAATACTTAACAATAAACTCCAGTGTCTATCACTTAAAAAAGTTAATATTCTATCACAACTGATAGCATTCTTTAGGTGTTTTAAAAACCAACTCCAACACTCTTCATTTTCTTTGGGAATTAGAGCCATTGCTAATGGGAAAAAACCTGGGAAAAAAACAAAAAAAATAATTCACTGTTTATGTATTACATTTGAAACAACAAAAAAATAATTCACTGTTTGTGTAAAAAAAATTATATTTGAAACAGTATTATCTAATAGTAGACAATCACATGAACACTATACCCTCAGCCCAAATAAAAAAGGAAAAATCAATTTCCTAGAGGCAATTCATCCTTTTTTTTAAAAAAATTGCTATTTGAATGTGTAGTCTACGCAGAAAGGGTAGAAATTGCAAAGATATGATACATAATTCATGCATACAATACAAAGAATAATATTCAAACATCTAAAACATATATGCTTTTATCTTTTCTATATGCTGTTTAAATCATTTGTATACCTTATGTAAGAACTTCAAATAAAGAGAAAAATGATAAATATGTTCAACATGTAGTAGTATCTATGATATATAAGTACGGCTTAATATGTTATTTAATTCTTTATATTAAAAGATAAATGCATTTATCTTTTTTAACTCCTGTATACAGACCCGCCGTTCGTAGCTCGGTTGGTTTGGGAGTTGGGAGATGGGAACCAAAGGACTGTCCGGGCAGGTTCGAATCTCAACGCCAAACCATCAGTGGGAGTTTCAACGTTAAGCATCCATGTGCGACGACTAAATAAAAGCGGGGTAGACACACGGCGTGGGGTTTACTTAAGTGAGTATCAATGAATACCATGATCTTAAGGTTCCCCGTGATCTCAAAAAAAAAAAAAAAAACTCCTGTATACAGTAACATTTTGTATATCAAATTAAAGAACATTAAATCTTTTACAGTATTTGTTTTGGATCAAAATTACAATAAGAAGAGCATGGCTGTCCATTGAACAATTGTACCTACTTTGTAACTAGTGCAACTAGATTGAAGATGTTAGAGATAAAAACATATATGCATTTATTGTTTTAAATATGACAGATTCTGGTAAATCCAGCATAAGCAGTAGGTATCATGATAAACTAAAAAAAATAAAACATCTAGATTATGTATCTATCAAAATAAAAATAAAAAAACAACCAACATTAATCATCATTAATTTTCAGTTGAACTAAATTGTCAGTTTGAATTCATTTTTGCAATAATTTCACATGCTAATCCCTAACGCAGAAGAAAATATAATGAATTGAACAACATACTACTACATTTGAAACAACCAAATGCACTATATTTGAAACAGTACTATATAACAGTAGACTAATCACTTGAACAAAATGCAGTATGTACACAACAAAATTCACTAGAACAATAACTTAAAGAAACAGTACTATGTAACATAAATACAACAGCAAAAAAAAATCAGTACCTTGATTCCCATTTTTCGCAGTGGCAGCCATCAAAATACCACTTCGCCCTTTCAAAAAGGTAGCATCCAAAAACACCATAGGACGACAATAGTTAAATCCAAATATACATGCCTCATAACATACAAAAACTCTCTCAAATTGATTTGTTTCAGAATCCACATCCATACTTGAATAACTATTTGGGTTATTTCTTTCCAATGCCTTCAAATACCAAACTAATTCATTGTAAGATTTCTTTTCATCACCAAAAATATCATTCATAGCCAATTTCTTACCCTTATAAGCAAAGTAATAGCTTAGCTCCACATCATAATCTCTTATAAAACTTTTAATGATATCCTTGGTTTTTCTTTTTGGCTCATCACGAATTTGATTGACGATTAAAATTTTCACAAGATCATTATTAATGGTTGGACTACTAAGGGAACGAAATCCACCACCACAAGTATGAATCAAGTTAATTTTTAACAAACAGTTGGTCCAATTGCTCCAGTTTGCAAGAAGCATGAATCCTAAAAGGACAGCTAGCTACATCACATCGAACTGTCAATCGTTCTTTACAATTCTTAATATACTGTACTTTAAATCCATTCTTCAAACAATAAGCACTAACTGTTCTACGGAATCCAATAGCAGAATCAAACTGTTGACCAACGCCAGTAAAAAATTCCATATTTGAATTCTTCTTCAACAACTCATGTAAATCCTTTTGTTGAGTAAAACCAGAATCTATATCATCATCATAACCTAACATATTATTACTTGACTCACCACCAACTACTGAACCAGACTTGCTACTTTCACCAACAAAATTATCCGTTGAATCATTCTTCAACCGTAGAAAAAAAACAAAAAATTCTTCCTTTTTAAACCAAGACAAACACAATATGCTTGAAGATCACTATCCGTTTCAATAAAGGTAGTCTTTGATTCTCGAATATAAAAAATATCAAAGCATAATGGAGTAAAATTATTCCACTGCTCCCAAATCCTATTCCTAACAGAAGAAATAGAAGCATCCAATCCAAAACGAGCACTAAAACAATTGTTATTGAAATCAAACACAACTATAACAGATGAATCACACCTTCAAAAAAAATGTTAAAAAAATATAACTATGTGAAACTGATCTTAAATAAAAACTAATAGCATAAGACTATTTAAATCATTTTTTATACCACTTTTTGAAAAAAGATAAAACAATTTATCTTTTACAGATCACTATCACTCTTTGGGATAACCTGATTACAACAGTGGAAAATATAACTATGTGAAACTGATCTTAAATAAAAACTAATAGCATAAAACTATTTAAATCATTTTCTATACCACTTTTTGAAAAAAGATAAAACAATTTATCTTTTACAGATAACTATCACTCTTTAGGATAACCTGATTACAACAGTGCAAAATATAACTATATAAAACTGATCTTAAATAAAAACTAATAGCATAGAACTATGTAAATCATTTTCTATACCACTTTTTGAAAAAAGATAAAACAATTTATCTTTTATAGATCACTATCACTCTTTGGCATAAACTGATTACAATAGTGGAAAAACGTTGAGTTCCATTCTAACCCTTACCAACTAAATTTTCCACACCTACCACATCAAACATTCCAACATAACAACTAACAATAACTACTGTCCTATCATAGTCTAGTACATAAATACCAATTGTATGATCCTCTGTTAACCAAGTATATTGGGATTATGTTTACAATTTCAAATCCAGTAAGGTACGTAACTTGAAATCAACAATAAAAAATTGGTACATGTGGAAGAAAAACATTCGTCGTGATTGTACCTATTCAAGTTTACATTGTTGAAAAATCATAGGTGAAAAAGATGATCTGCAAAATATACTTAATGGTGAAAAAGAAGAGCTAAAAAATTATCATAACAAACACACACTAAGATCAATATGGTCTTTAAAACACATAATCACATTCGATGGCTGCCAAATTATTACTAGAGCCAGAATGGAATTTTGATACACCATTCTTAAACATCTAAACAATCAGAGTTTAATTGCAAACTAAAGAACAAACTAAGCTAAATACACAGTGATTGTGTTATCAGAATAAAACAATACCATTCAGAAGCCATTATTCCAACTACATCAAACAAAACCTTCCTCCAATAGATGAAAACAACCTCCTGTGAAAAGAAACATACAGTAACATCATGAACATCATAAAAAATAGAATTGAGAATGAAAAACAGCAAATAAAAAAGAGACTCACCAAATGAAGAAAATCGCCTCACAATTTCCCACAATTAAAGTCGATTTTGATTTGAGAAGAAACTAACGCCTCACGACCGCTTCGATTGCACAAGAAACGACCGCTTTGATTGAACAAGATACGTCTAATTTTCACGACCGCCTAATTTACAAGATCAGTAGATTTCAGAAGGAACGTAGTTCTTTGAGAAGATGAAGGCGCACGCGCCTAATTTTCACGATCGGTAGATTTCAGAAGATACGTACTTGTTTGAGAAGATGAAGACGCACGCGCCTAATTTCCAAGATCGGCAGATTTAAGAAGATATGTAGTTGTTTGAGAAGATGAAGACGAACGCGCCTAATTTCCACGATCGATTTCAGAAGATATTTACTTGTTTGAGAAGATGAAGACGCACGCCGCACATACTTGTCCTCGAAAATAATAATTTCAAACCCGTGTCCTGGAAAAAAAATGGGCTGTATAATTAGGCCCTTCATACCAATTTCCACTATTTAAAATGTTTGGATTTTAAAAGATATTAGTATAAGCTTTTATTTGTATATATATACATAGCTTTGTTTTATTTTCTCTAAAAAGTAATTCATAGATATAAACAATAAATATATATAGAGAGAGAAATCAAAGACAATAAGTATTTAAGTTAGAAATGGAACATAAAAATAGAGTAGGTAAACTCTAAACAATTTGTTAAATATAGAAACCTACTTATATTTCAAAGATAAGACTAAAACAAGGCAAGATAAATGAACACTTGAGAAAAATAATATACATATGAAATGGCTTGCAAAGGAAGACAAAGCAAGGTACAAAATAAATTAAAGCAAACAAAGGTAAGTTTGTACATGATAATCATCTCTAGTACACAGGAGATATGTAACGACCCAGAATTTTGAACAAATTAAATTGAAAATATTTAATTAATTTTAAATATTTGAACGATGATTTAATTTGAATTCCCGATATAATTTTTAAATTGGCGATTAAATTATAAAATTTAATCTGTTGAATGTTGGATAAAAATTTAAAATCTTCGATTTTAAGCTGAAGAAAAATATTTCGGAAGCTTTTAAAATTCGTATTGATATTACTGAAGATAATTAAAACTTCAGAATCGAATTTAAAATAAATGTGATCAGTTTGAATCTATATCGTTCGTATCGAATTTAAAAATAGCCGTCCGAGGCACAGTCTCGAAATTCGACGAAACCAGTTCCATTGGGTCCGTAATATTAAATTATTGTCGGATTTCAATTTTCGTAATTTTCGGAGTTGATATGTGAGCACACGGAAATTTAACGCGTTGAAATTCTAAAAACGAATTTGATTTAAATTTAAATTTAAATTTAAAAATTTTAAACATGGGACAGCATCCCATTGTCTCTGCCTTAAACCACGCCTAAATTTTTGCCGAGAATCATGAAATCTATCGTGCAACCCATTCCCTTCCATTTCAAATATCCTCTCGTTCACAAGTAAACGAACGAAATAAAATCAAAGGACAATGGCAGCCGAGTTTCCCCCTCTCCTCTAATTCATTCACGAAACCAGATTCAAACATCAAAGAAAAAATAAAAATCAACGCCTTCTAATTTATCGTCACTGCATACTCGGCTATTCCATCAGCCATCACGGCTCATCCTTGCCTCCTACGCGATATTTCTGCTGCTGATTCGAAGTCCTGCTACAGTCTCTTTACTGCCACTGCTAATTAATTTGCGACCAGATCTCCTCTGGCAGGAGGCGCTCGCGTCTGCGCAAGGGAAGGAGGAAAGGGAAATCGAGGTGCTCGATTTTGGAAAGATGGCAGCGACGTGGTTACTGGCGAGGTGAAGAGGACATCGCACTCGCGTGCGCAAGCATCTGGGAGGTGGCACTTGGGGAGTTCGAAATCGCGACCACGACGATGTTGATGATGTTGGCGACGAGGAAGGGTTCGTGTTCGATTAGTGGAGGCGCGCGATCGATAATGGAGGGGTCGCGAATCGAGGCGGCGTGGGCTCGCGACATAGGAGTCGTGGCAGTGGCGAAGTCTGGTGGTATCGACGAATTCGTGGTGGTGATTCGGGCAGCAATACGGGTGAAGATCGAGTGGCCGTGATGGTGGCTCGAGCATGGTAATGGTTTGAGGTATAAATTTGTTTTACAGTATAAATAAATAATAATAACAGTTAAGCTTTAATTTTTAAGATATTGTATTTAAGGGAATTTAAATTTAAAATTTCATTTTTGTTAAGGGAAATTATAAAAAGGGAATTTTTTTTTGCAAATTACAATAAAGTAAAGTTTATGATTTTATTAACCTGGTAGTTTAAAATCCTGGAAAATATTTTGTTAAAGGAGAAATTAGTTTTAAATTTAAATTCTTGTTAAATAAATTTATTAAAAGAAATTTGGTTAAAAGAATTTTTCTATTTGAATTTAATGTGTAAGTTAAGACCAGAAAATTTATTTACTAGAAATTATATAGGGTTGAAACAGGAATTTAAAAATGAAATAATTATAAATCGTGAAGATATGAAATTTATCTAAAGGAAATTAAATCAAAACAGTCAAATGAAAATTTATTATTCGATCTGTTCGAATATTAATAAATTGTATAAATTATTTATACAAGGTTTAAAATCAAGAAATCAAGTGAAGATGGAAATGGGATTGCAAATAAAAAGCTAAGGTGAGATTTTCTCACTCGAAGGAAAATTTAATTTTGCAGTTATTGATTGATGATTGACTGTTTGGATGTGATATTAGATATTATAGGATATATCTATATATATAGCAATATATACATATTGGCATATGTATATATTGGATTGATTGATTTTCCCGCCTCGTATAGCGGATGAGACCCTATTGCGCCGTTAGTAAGCGGATATATTATAAAAACCTATATACCGCGATATTCCACCTCGAAGTGGAATTGGTATTGTGCTAACGTCTTTGGATGCAGGGAAACAGGTTGGAGGGATCCAACTGGACCCCTCACATTGATTGAATTTATTTCTACTGTGATGTGATAATCTGTGAATGATTATTGATGTTATTGAATTGATGTCTGGAAATTGTTTGAAAGCTAAAATTTAGCTGAATGGATGTTTGATATCATTGGATTCCAAAAATAAATGAAATTGAATTTTTGAAATCAAAATAGAAATTTTTAAGTAAATAAATTTTTAGAAATTTAATAAATTCGAAGAAAGGAATTTAAAAGTATAAAAGCTGATTTTTATAATCTTATCGAATTAATTCCAGAATCAAGTGAAAATGTTAAATAAATGGATTTCGTAAAATAGTGATTATAAATTGAAGAATTTAATTTAAGAATTTGGATTTTTAAATAGATTGAAAGAAACGATTGAAATTTATTTTCTTAAAAGGGAATTTATTAAAAGAAGATAAGTTGGAAATCCAACTAGAAATTTAATTGGTAAATTGAAATATATTGGGAAATCAATGTAAAATGATTTCAATTTGAAGAATCCATTTTAAAACAGAATATTGAATAATTTGAGAAAAAAATGAGGAATTTACTTAGTAATGATAAATAAATTTTTAAATCAATATCGAAATTGATTTGGGATTGAAGTTTTTATAAAAAGAATTGGAATTTATAAAAGTTGTTTATAAATCCGAAATCACTTATTTTGATAAGTAAAAATATAGAAGTTGATAAAAAGGAGTTTTATAAATCGAAGTTGTTATAAAACAGAAATAGAATTTATAAACATTGTTTTATAAATTCGAAATCAATTGAATTTGATGAATTAAATATTGAAATTGGGTTAGTGAAGTATATTCACGATTTTGGACAGTGAATATATTATTAAGTAAAATGGATATCGTTTTGGGAAAGTGACATTAAAAATGAAGTTAATTATTTTAAAGGATGTTTTAAAATGTATTAACTATCGAAATCATAGATTTCAACATTTATTGTTGAAATAGACGTTTTCGAGAAATATAAGAAAATGGTGGACTATAACACTGTTGTTATAGTAAATGATTTCCGAAAGGAAATGTTTTTAATGTAGTATTGAGATTTATATATTTATCTAAATCCGAATCCCTATACTAGTGATTTTGAGTCGTCGTAACGATGTTTTACGTAACATTCGTTTTGACTCAAATAAATGTTGTTATAGTAAATGATTTCCTTAAAGAATGAAATATATACTTAATTTGGTTTAAGTATATCGAATATTTTCCAAGTATTGAAAATAAATGATTTGTGAAATACTTATTATTAAATAAGTAGGGAAATGCTTTTCCAATATGAAATGAACGTTTTGAGATTTTATCTTTTTAAAGATAAAATGAAATTGAATATTTGAAATCGATTTGAAAATCGTATATCAGTAGATATTTTTGAAATATAAATTCACTATGGAATTTATAAAAGAAAAGGGAAGTTGTTTAAAAATAAACGTTGATTTATTTTTAAAGTGTGGAAATTTTATATCTAGTAAAGATATTTTTGAAGATGAAATAATTTGGAAAATTATTTGGAATCTGATGATGTTGCGCATCTTTATTGATAGTTAAATAACCGACTATCAATAATTACCTTTAGATAGGTATTTGTTGTGATTGAATGAATTTGAATGCCACACTTATTTTTAAATAATCGCTCACTATTCGGGTTAGCCGGGAAAGGACCATGGGGTCGTATAACCCATTTCGAATATGTGATACGTCGTTATGAATTGCATTTGAAGACCGGTGTTGAAGACCGGATATTTTTGAAAACGGAAGGATTACCGTCAAGTTACTCTACATCGGCTGATCTCCGATTTAGAGGTTTTATCACCCTTAGTGACGGGAAGTCCGGACGTGATTAGAAATTTATCCGGATATGCAAGGGCTTCGTGAGAAGTGCCTTCGGTTCTGTTCGATCCCGGAACAGACTTGTATGGATTGTGTGTCTGACGTTATAGATTGAGATATAAAGCTGATTCCTTTCAAATACATTTCTGTTGGTGGCAGAGAATTTATTCTCTTAGCTTAACACCTTTCTCTGAGACGTACGAGCTCAGAGGTTATGTAGTTGAAATTTATCAGCGATATATTCCCAATTTGGTAACGTGGCATACTAAGTGTCGCTGTGAAATGATCAGTGTTTGATCATTTGTGATATGATCATTTGTTTGATCTTATATCTTTGTGATCATAGGTTGATCATTTTGTTTGACCCGAAGCATGGCTTTGTAGAAAGCGTAGCTTTGTGGACGAGACTTCGTCGAGCCTCACACCCCGGAAATGGTCAAAACAGGAAGGATGCGGCAAGGTTCTAGGGAGTAGCGCCCCTTAGTGTATGTCATTCCTTCTGGATAGAGGTGGTATCATGGTATGGAGCCCAGATACTTAACCTATGTGGTTGCTGCATTATTATCTATGTGGTTTGTTGGAAATCGGGGATCCTCGGGAAGATCGGTTATGATCGGGGGATGGCATACGCGTGTCAGTAGTTACCTATTTTTGCAGAGGTAACCCGGCCTTGTGTTGGCAGAGATCTAACCGTAATGTTAGGTTATTTCTCGGGTCGTCTATTCCAGGGACGTACCCATCGTGGAAAAGGAAGTTCCTTAGCCTGACCATTTGTTGGAAATCCAAAGAAACAATACGTGACTTGTACGGATTTAGTTGTAGAACCTATCATTCACTTATGGTGGCGCCCCACTGTTTGGATGGTAGCTATAGTAGGCATAGTTCGAAATGTCTATGCTGGCTAAGATTTATATTCTACTTTCGAAATGTTTTCTACACTATGCACTAATAATAATATCAAAAATGATTTGATTTTGCGTAGTAAGCATCTTTGACTATCATAAGAAGAAATCTCCTCCAATTCTGCGTTTGCATTGTGTGTGTGGCGGGAGGTCTTATGGTAGTTTCATTTTCCAAAAGCATTGCGAATTTGTTTTATTTTCTTTGTGAAAAATAACTGTTTTACGATCTCACACCAGTCACCATGACTGACTCGGAGTTTATTGTTCCCTTCTAAACTCTGGGTGCCCACTAATTTCCACACGGGCAGCCTAGAGTTATGTTATCAGGATATTCTGGATATTCTGGAGCTTTGGAAGCAAGCTGGATGACGAGACGTAGTATTTGTATCTGATAGTATTTATTCCGCTGTGTATTCTGTATGAGGACAAGTTTATATAACTGTCCATTGTTGTACATTGACTCTGATGATTGATGTATGTATAAACTGATATAGTTCTTTGTTTTAAAAGACTAGTGATTATTTATTATATATTGTTCCGCTGCGATATGTGAGATTCTAATATTGTTTTCTGTTCTGATGTTGTTGTTGTTCTTTCTTCTTCTTCTCTCTCTTCTTCTGCCTTTTTCTTCTTCTTAAAACCCCTCAGGGTTCGTATTTCCATGCATTTTGAGTTAATCAATGGAGATTAGTGGTTAATCAAGAGGTACGGATTTGCGGGTCTTGACAGCTGGTTTCAGAGCATATGGTTAAGCGACAACCCTGCTCTGTTGGGTGTTACTCATTAGAGATAGAGTCAGTAGTACTCTAGAATGAGTTTGAGTGTAATAATAGATATGAGCGCGTATTTGTTAGTGAATATAAAAATGTTTTATATTGTGTTTGCTTATCCGTTGAGATGTTTATGAATTTTGGTCGGTATGTGGGACGCCATATTATCGATAGGGATTTCTAAACACTTAAACGAGGCAAGACGACATAGTATTGTTTTAAAATAGGGTGAATGAAATAATTTTGCCCAAAACTATTTTTGTATAAGAAAAGAAATGATTTTCTATGAATTATCATAATATATGGATGTTTGGTTGTTAGGAAAGTGATGATCTTGAAATGTTATCATTACTATTGAAACTGAATAAGAAATTGAAATCGTAACTCCAAAGTTAAGAAATGAATTCATATACAAAATGAAATTTGAGAATATAAATTATAAATGTGATTTGTAATTTGAAACGGAATTCCATAGAAGTATTTGGAAATGTTTTGAAAAGAATTTGAAAATTTTGGAGATTTAGAAAGTTTAAATTCTTTTTGGAGTTGGAAATGAATTTCAAAGGTTTTGAAAAGTATTTTAGAGAGATGAAAGCTCTAAACTCTTTTCGGTCGCTGGAAAATAATCCTGATGATGATGGCCACATCATTAGAATTCATTTTTGGGTTTCCAAAAGAGGAATTGCTGCCAAATTGTTTTAAATGGAAGTTGTTTGAAAAATTTGGGTTTTTGTTTTGGAAATTCAAATGGAATTTGAATTGTTTTCAAAATGGCTTTGAAATGTTGGTAAACTCTGGAATGCTATATAAAGATATTTATGGAATATTACTAAGTTAATAACTTATACTAATTGAGTTTTGGTAGAATAAATTTAACTTAAAAAAATGAAGTTAAATCAAAGCAAGTATAAGTGAATCAATTAAATGAAAATGAAATTGAAAGTTGAAATTCATTTCGAATTCGTAAGCAAATGAATTGAATTGAATAATTGTAAATGAAAGATGAATTAAAATTCATATGGAAATTGGAAATCCAGTTTAAATGTAAGTAGATGTAATCGAGGTAGAATTAAAATAAATTGAATTGATATCAATTTGAATTAGTAAATGAAACTAATCTAAAATAGTGCAGTTGAATGAAAGATAGTTGATAAACATTCAATATTCAGAATAGAAGGTAAAATTTAATTCAAATGGAATTGAAATGTAAAGATTGAACGAAATTGAATATGCAACTTCAATAGTAAGCTAAAAATGTATAAGCAGTTTATATTGAAAATTTTGTAATAGAATTTGCAAATTGGATTGAATGTTGTAACTAGATATTTTGGCTAGTAGGATATACAGGTGTATTAAAGGGATTGGAATTTTGATTTCAAAGATAATTTGAATTGCTCGACAAAAGGTAAGTATTTGAATTATAATATGAGTTTTTGATGATTTCTTGTCTAGCCGCTTGGCTTTTTCTTTTTCTTTTTGAAATCTGAGAGTCCGTAGGGACGTTTTATAGTCGTGCCGTATTAGCCGCGCAAAGGAGACGCTGGCGAAATTTTTCAAAAATTTAGGGCGTTAGAAAATTTTTGAGAAAATTTTGAAAGTTTAAATTTGAATTTGAATTTGAATTTGAATTTTGAAGTAAAACATTATTGTTTGAAAACTATGAATGGTTTGGAAAACTAGTTGAAATAATAATGAATCTTTAGTAGAAAGATTTATTTTGATGAATTGATAAAACTATTTAGATGTTGAAAAATAGTAGACGAGTTAAGGACCTTTCTTTCTAACTTGTAATTTCGAGGACGAAATTCTTTTAAGGGGGGAAATCTGTAACGACCCAGAATTTTGAACAAATTAAATTGAAAATATTTAATTAATTTTAAATATTTGAACGATGATTTAATTTGAATTCTCGATATAATTTTTAAATTGGCAATTAAATTATAAAATTTAATTTGTTGAATGTTGGATAAAAATTTAAAATCTTCGATTTTAAGCTGAAGAAAAATATTTCGGAAGCTTTTAAAATTCGTATTGATATTACTGAAGATAATTAAAACTTCAGAATCGAATTTAAAATAAATGTGATCAGTTTGAATCTATATCGTTCGTATCGAATTTAAAAATAGCCGTCCGAGGCACAGTCTCGAAATTCGACGAAACCAGTTCCATTGGGTCCGTAATATTAAATTATTTTCGGATTTCAATTTTCGTAATTTTCGGAGTTGATATGTGAGCACACGGAAATTTAACGCGTTGAAATTCTAAAAACGAATTTGATTTAAATTTAAATTTAAATTTAAAAATTTTAAACAGGGGACAGCATCCCTTTGTCTCTGCCTTAAACCACGCCTAAATTTTTGCCGAGAATCATGAAATCTATCGTGCAACCCATTCCCTTCCATTTCAAATATCCTCTCATTCACAAGTAAACGAACGAAATAAAATCAAAGGACAATGGCAGCCGAGTTTCCCCCTCTCCTCTAATTCATTCACGAAACCAGATTCAAACATCAAAGAAAAAAATAAAAATCAACGCCTTCTAATTTATCGTCACTGCATACTCGGCTATTCCATCAGCCATCGCGGCTCATCCTTGCCTCCTACGCGATATTTCTGCTGCTGATTCGAAGTCCTGCTACAGTCTCTTTACTGCCACTGCTAATTAATTTGCGACCAGATCTCCTCTGGCAGGAGGCGCTCGCGTCTGCGCAAGGGAAGGAGGAAAGGGAAATCGAGGTGCTCGATTTTGGAAGGATGGCAGCGACGTGGTTACTGGCGAGGTGAAGAGGACATCGCACTCGCGTGCGCAAGCATCTGGGAGGTGGCACTTGGGGAGTTCGAAATCGCGACCGCGGCGATGTTGATGATGTTGGCGACGAGGAAGGGTTCGTGTTCGATTAGTGGAGGCGCGCGATCGATAATGGAGGGGTCGCGAATCGAGGCGGCGTGGGCTCGCGACATAGGAGTCGTGGCAGTGGCGAAGTCTGGTGGTATCGACGAATTCGTGGTGGTGATTCGAGCAGCAATACGGGTGAAGATCGAGTGGCCGTGATGGTGGCTCGAGCATGGTAATGGTTTGAGGTATAAATTTGTTTTACAGTATAAATAAATAATAATAACAGTTAAGCTTTAATTTTTAAGATATTGTATTTAAGGGAATTTAAATTTAAAATTTCATTTTTGTTAAGGGAAATTATAAAAAGGGAATTTTTTTTTTGCAAATTACAATAAAGTAAAGTTTATGATTTTATTAACCTGGTAGTTTAAAATCCTGGAAAATATTTTGTTAAAGGAGAAATTAGTTTTAAATTTAAATTCTTGTTAAATAAATTTATTAAAAGAAATTTGGTTAAAAGAATTTTTCTATTTGAATTTAATGTGTAAGTTAAGACCAGAAAATTTATTTACTAGAAATTATATAGGGTTGAAACAGGAATTTAAAAATGAAATAATTATAAATCGTGAAGATATGAAATTTATCTAAAGGAAATTAAATCAAAACAGTCAAATGAAAATTTATTATTCGATCTGTTCGAATATTAATAAATTGTATAAATTATTTATACAAGATTTAAAATCAAGAAATCAAGTGAAGATGGAAATGGGATTGCAAATAAAAAGCTAAGGTGAGATTTTCTCACTCGAAGGAAAATTTAATTTTGCAGTTATTGATTGATGATTGACTGTTTGGATGTGATATTAGATATTATAGGATATATCTATATATATATAGCAATATATACATATTGGCATATGTATATATTGGATTGATTGATTTTCCCGCCTCGTATAGCGGATGAGACCCTATTGCGCCGTTAGTAAGCGGATATATTATAAAAACCCATATACCGCGATATTCCACCTCGAAGTGGAATTGGTATTGTGCTAACGTCTTTGGATGCAGGGAAACAGGTTGGAGGGATCCAACTGGACCCCTCACATTGATTGAATTTATTTCTACTGTGATGTGATAATCTGTGAATGATTATTGATGTTATTGAATTGATGTCTGGAAATTGTTTGAAAGCTAAAATTTAGCTGAATGGATGTTAATATCATTGGATTCCAAAAATAAATGAAATTGAATTTTTGAAATCAAAATAGAAATTTTTAAGTAAATAAATTTTTAGAAATTTAATAAATTCGAAGAAAGGAATTTAAAAGTATAAAAGCTGATTTTTATAATCTTATCGAATTAATTCCAGAATCAAGTGAAAATGTTAAATAAATGGATTTCGTAAAATAGTGATTATAAATTGAAGAATTTAATTTAAGAATTTGGATTTTTAAATAGATTGAAAGAAACGATTGAAATTTATTTTCTTAAAAAGGAATTTATTAAAAGAAGATAAGTTGGAAATCCAACTAGAAATTTAATTGGTAAATTGAAATATATTGGGAAATCAATGTAAAATGATTTCAATTTGAAGAATCCATTTTAAAACAGAATATTGAATAATTTGAGAAAAAAATGAGGAATTTACTTAGTAATGATAAATAAATTTTTAAATCAATATCGAAATTGATTTGGGATTGAAGTTTTTATAAAAAGAATTGGAATTTATAAAAGTTGTTTATAAATCCGAAATCACTTATTTTGATAAGTAAAAATATAGAAGTTGATAAAAAGGAGTTTTATAAATCGAAGTTGTTATAAAACAGAAATAGAATTTATAAACATTGTTTTATAAATTCGAAATCAATTGAATTTGATGAATTAAATATTGAAATTGGGTTAGTGAAGTATATTCACGATTTTGGACAGTGAATATATTATTAAGTAAAATGGATATCGTTTTGGGAAAGTGACCTTAAAAATGAAGTTAATTATTTTAAAGGATGTTTTAAAATGTATTAACTATCGAAATCATAGATTTCAACATTTATTGTTGAAATAGACGTTTTCGAGAAATATAAGGAAATGGTGGACTATAACACTGTTGTTATAGTAAATGATTTCCGAAAGGAAATGTTTTTAATGTAGTATTGAGATTTATATATTTATCTAAATCCGAATCCCTATACTAGTGATTTTGAGTCGTCGTAACGATGTTTTACGTAACATTCGTTTTGACTCAAATAAATGTTGTTATAGTAAATGATTTCCTTAAAGAATGAAATATATACTTAATTTGATTTAAGTATATCGAATATTTTCCAAGTATTGAAAATAAATGATTTGTGAAATACTTATTATTAAATAAGTAGGGAAATGCTTTTCCAATATGAAATGAACGTTTTGAGATTTTATCTTTTTAAAGATAAAATGAAATTGAATATTTGAAATCGATTTGAAAATCGTATATCAGTAGATATTTTTGAAATATAAATTCACTATGGAATTTATAAAAGAAAAGGGAAGTTGTTTAAAAATAAACGTTGATTTATTTTTGAAGTGTGGAAATTTTATATCTAGTAAAGATATTTTTGAAGATGAAATAATTTGGAAAATTATTTGGAATCTGATGATGTTGCGCATCTTTATTGATAGTTAAATAACCGACTATCAATAATTACCTTTAGATAGGTATTTGTTGTGATTGAATGAATTTGAATGCCACACTTATTTTTAAATAATCGCTCACTATTCGGGTTAGCCGGGAAAGGACCATGGGGTCGTATAACCCATTCCGAATATGTGATACGTCGTTATGAATTGCATTTGAAGACCGGTGTTGAAGACCAGATATTTTTGCAAACGGAAGGATTACCGTCGAGTTACTCTACATCGGCTGATCTCCGATTTAGAGGTTGTATCACCCTTAGTGACGGGAAGTCCGGACGTGATTAGAAATTTATCCGGATATGCAAGGGCTTCGTGAGAAGTGCCTTCGGTGTCGTTCGATCCCGGAACAGACTTGTATGGATTGTGTGTCTGACGTTATAGATTGAGATATAAAGCTGATTCCTTTCAAATACATTTCTGTTGGTGGCGGAGAATTTATTCTCTTAGCTTAACACCCTTCTCTGAGACGTACGAGCTCAGAGGTTATGTAGTTGAAATTTATCAGCGATATATTCCCAATTTGGTAACGTGGCATACTAAGTGTCGCTGTGAAATGATCAGTGTTTGATCATTTGTGATATGATCATTTGTTTGATCTTATATTTTTGTGATCATAGGTTGATCATTTTGTTTGACCCGAAGCATGGCTTTGTAGAAAGCGTAGCTTTGTGGACGAGACTTCGTCGAGCCTCACACCCCGGAAATGGTCAAAACAGGAAGGATGCGGCAAGGTTCTAGGGAGTAGCGCCCCTTAGTGTATGTCATTCCTTCTGGATAGAGGTGGTATCATGGTATGGAGCCCAGATACTTAACCTATGTGGTTGCTGCATTATTATCTATGTGGTTTGTTGGAAATCGGGGATCCTCGGGAAGATCGGTTATGATCGGGGGATGGCATACGCGTGTCAGTAGTTACCTATTTTTGCAGAGGTAACCCGGCCTTGTGTTGGCAGAGATCTAACCGTAATGTTAGGTTATTTCTCGGGTCGTCTATTCCAGGGACGTACCCATCGTGGAAAAGGAAGTTCCTTAGCTGACCATTTGTTGGAAATCCAAAGAAACAATACGTGACTTGTACGGATTTAGTTGTAGAACCTATCATTCACTTATGGTGGCGCCCCACTGTTTGGATGGTAGCTATAGTAGGCATAGTTCGAAATGTCTATGCTGGCTAAGATTTATATTCTACTTTCGAAATGTTTTCTACACTATGCACTAATAATAATATCAAAAATGATTTGATTTTGCGTAGTAAGCATCTTTGACTATCATAAGAAGAAATCTCCTCCAATTCTGCGTTTGCATTGTGTGTGTGGCGGGAGGTCTTATGGTAGTTTCATTTTCCAAAAGCATTGCGAATTTGTTTTATTTTCTTTGTGAAAAATAACTGTTTTACGATCTCACACCAGTCACCATGACTGACTCGGAGTTTATTGTTCCCTTCTAAACTCTGGGTGCCCACTAATTTCCACACGGGCAGCCTAGAGTTATGTTATCAGTATATTCTGGATATTCTGGAGCTTTGGAAGCAAGTTGGATGACGAGACGTAGTATTTGTATCTGATAGTATTTATTCCGCTGTGTATTCTGTATGAGGACAAGTTTATATAACTGTCCATTGTTGTACATTGACTTTGATGATTGATGTATGTATAAACTGATATAGTTCTTTGTTTTAAAAGACTAGTGATTATTTATTATATATTGTTCCGCTGCGATATGTGAGATTCTAATATTGTTTTCTGTTCTGATGTTGTTGTTGTTCTTTCTTCTTCTTCTCTCTCTTCTTCTGCCTTTTTCTTCTTCTTAAAACCCCTCAGGGTTCGTATTTCCATGCATTTTGAGTTAATCAATGGAGATTAGTGGTTAATCAAGAGGTACGGATTTGCGGGTCTTGACAAGATATGTACCAGCCGAGTTAAAGTAATGCAAAGCAAAAGAAATGTAAATATCACAAGTATGGAGACATGAAGTACTTAGCAATTAATGTTAGGATCTTGAGTACCCAACACATTATCATCTAAGCCTCCACAAAATCTGCCTAGGCCAGATAAAGAAAAGTAAAGAGAGAAAATCTCTGATATATTGTACAAAACATAATACCACCTTGTATAAAAAATTACTTATCACCTGTACAAACCATATCCCTGTATATTTCATCTCCACCTGTAAACTCAGTTTATATATCAACTCTTACCTCAATTCGTTCACTTAAAGTTGAGCAAATCTGAAGCAACCATCATCTTAATAACTTAAGCAAAAAATCAACAACTCAATTTAACATAACTCAAATCAAACCAGAGATCAGAAGATCAAGCCTGCATTTTTCTTCAACCTGAGATTTAATCGAGCAGATCCACCTTTGTTTTAAATATAGTCACTACTAGGTCCAGTAACAAGCTTCAACAACTCAAGTTTTAAAAGCAAAAGCATATTCAAGTTTAAAGCTCAAAAACTGTTTTCCAAAAATTAAGTGCTCTGTTCTTCATTTTCAAAAACAGGCGAGTAACACTTTTTCTTAAAAACTTAAGTATAATTCTGGTTGCTTGATCATCTCTGGAAATAATTTTGTTTGTGTGTATATTTATAAGTGCATTTCTGTGGATAGTTGAATGTAAATGTGTGTATGTCTGTTTAATTAGAGATATCTCTGTTCTTTGTTTTCAGGACCCAGATTTGAAAACAAAATCATTTTCCTTTGATCTAATAACTGTTAGGACTTGGAATATAAACAAAAGTTGTTTGATTTAGCATAGATAAATGTTTAAAATTATATTTAAGTTAATAAAAATAGAGGACTGTCTCTGAAATTACCTGGAAGTTAAAATGACTGAGCAAAATTTAAATAAGTCAAAAACCCAGACTTTGTAATTCATAAATTCAAGATTTTAAATTGAATACATAAACTAAAACATGATTTTTAACACTAAAATCATAAGATTTAGATTGGGAATGAGTGTGCAGTTCTAGGTAGGACTGAAATGGTCATTTGGGATTTTTTGGTGATCTAAGTGGTCGGAGTGGACGCGGTTCTCCCTGGAGAGAGAGGAATGATCAGAGAGTAAGGGAAAATTGTCGGACTGATGATCAGAGTGCAGTAGTGTCGGCGGTGATGGTTTTAAGCCTGTAGCCCTAGTTTTAGACTTGGTCAGAAATTCGATCACCATGATATCTATGGTGAATCGAGTGGAATGAGATTCTGGGAGATGGAAGTTTGGGCGACGGCGAAGTCATGGCCGGAAGTGCAGTGTAACAACCCGCATATCTATCGATTTTATATTTAAATATTTTATTTAAATATTTTATCGTTAGTCGGATGTTAGTCCGAAAAGCTACTTTTTGCATACGGTCAAATTAGGACTCGAGACCACCCCCATTGAGTTCAAAATGACGTTTGCGATCTTTTTGTGTGTAAACTTCGATATGTTTGGAGATAGTGAAATTTTCAACACTTTTTCCCGCCTTTGACTTTGGTTTGGACTGCACCCCTTTAGTTCAGCCCAACCATCTTCCTCACTCTATCAAAACACTTCAAGCTTTGTCAAAAATGGTGGTGGGAAGTGGAAATTAAAAACTCCAAACACAAATTCTATTGCAAATCCGAGATTCAACATCAAATTCACGTGAAGACCATTGATTCAAGCTTGTTGGTGTTCTTGCTTTGCTCTCAAATCTCCATCTTCATCAAATTCCGTGATAAGGTGAGATTTTTGATCTCACATCTTGCCTATATCTATCTTGGACTGTTGGGAATGGTTCCCTATCCTTTTAGCATCAGCATTTGCATTTGGTTTGGATTGGATTGGTGAAAAACCCAAAATTTTAGTGTTTTTGGTGAAAAACTGCACTTAGGTCGTTCTGCCTTCGCTAGGTCGTTCGCGAGTTAAGCCTAAGTCGTAGGTCGTTCGTGTTGAAAAGTCACACGGAGCATAAGTCGTTCCAGGCCTTAAGTCGTTCTGGGTGTGCTAAGTCGTTCGCGAGTTAAGTGCTAAGTCGTGCGCGAGTTAAGAGTTAGGTCGTTGCCTTCTGCTACCTCGTCCTGGCTTAGGTCGTACTGGGATAAGTCGTTAGGTCGTATAGACCTTAGCTCGTAGCTCGTATTTGAGCTTAAGTCGTAGCTCGTATGGCTCTTAAGTCCTAGGTCGTTGGCTTTTAAATCGTTAAGTCGTAGGTCGCTGCTTCTACTAAGTCGCTAGGCCATGCCAACTCCGCTAGCTCGCAACTGTTAAGTCGTATGACCTTAAGTCGTAGGTCGTCCCCGACCTAACTCCACTAGGTCGTTCCAGCCTTAGCTCGTAGCTCGAATTGGAGCTTAGGTCGTTAAGTCGTTCGTTCCACTAAGTCGTTCAAGGCTTAGGTCGTTAAGGCATTCGTTTGCTAAGTCGTAGCTCGCTCGACTTTGTTAGGTCGTAGGTCGCTCGCCTCCCTTAACTCCAGTTAGGTCGCTTGACCTTAAGTCGTAAGTCGCTTGCCTCCCTTAAGTCGTAAGTCGCTTGCCTTCCTTAAGTCTTTCGTCTGGTTGAGTCGCACCATTCCTTAGCTCGGTCATGCTACCACTGGACCAGCTTGCCTTCACTAAGTCGTACCGTGACGGGGCTAAGGATTCATCAGAACTTCCACTTTGATGCATTTTGAGCTGATTTCCTTGGATTTTATTCACGTCTCCGAATGTGAATTTTTGTGATAGATTGTTCCAACAATCATTTTATGACTTGTCACTTTAAAGATATGAAGGTTTTAATACTAGTAGTAAATATCAAAACTCTTTCATCAAATCGATTTCAACACTATTTTTAATATCAAAAGCTCGTTTTCTCAAACCGATTTTCAATCTACTAATATATATAAGCCTTTACTTCACTCGAATGAGAAATCGACTTAAACGACTTAGTAAAACGAGTGGTATGAAACGCTTGCCTTCACTTCGTCGGTTAGCTCTTGGACTTGTTCGATTGAACCCTTTTCGTGACAATTTCCTAGTGAAGATTTACAGCTTGTTCGTAAATATTTAAGTTAAGCAAGTGGTTATGGGACATGAAGCTAAACTCATATATTTACTAGCTTGGTGTGATTGACACTTCTCGCTGATCATGATGATCATTTTATGATTTAGACTAGCAATTGTGCGATGTCTCTTTGTTTGCAAGGTTAGACTAGACCGCAGTAGTGTGATTCCGACTCACACATATCTCTTTGTCCGCAAGGTTAGTCTAGACCGCAGTAGTGTGATTCCGACTCACACATATCTTTTTGTTTGCGAGGTTAGGCTAGACACCACTTGTGTGATTCCATTCACACATACCTTTTTGCTTTTTGGTTAGCCTAGGCCTCAATCAGTGTGATTCCGACTCACACATATGGGGTAGCGCCCCATGGTCTTCGGACCATCATGTGATAGGCCTCTTTCTCTTTTTTTATGATTTCTGGATTTCTTGTTTGATTTCTGGATTTTTATGTCATTGACTTGTTATGAGTACAAGTTTAGGGTATGATGCCCTCTTTGGATCTTTGAGAAGATTCTCGTGATATTGATCATTTCTGATCGGTTGATCTCCTGTTGATCATCATTTTCATACTTATAGTAGTATGTCAGTATGGATATTCTATGTTTATGCCATGTCTTTTATTATATATCATGTCATCTGATATTTATAGTTAGACTGATCCGTTTATTATTTTCTTAAATAATACTCGGGTCACACCGAGATGTTACAGGTGCTTCTGCTTGACTTCCTTCCGGGATTTGCTACTCTGACTTTTGGCTGACTATTTAGTTTAGCAGTTTTTGTTGTATACACTTGAGATATGGACTCATAGTTGTATTCTTTTGGTATAGCACGTGTTGCTATTCTTTTGTATTATTGTGGAACTTTTTGACCACTACTCTGATGTACACTTTCATGTGTTAGTTATATATTCATATCTTCTTCCGCCTTTGTGATATGGATGTCTGTGACTGCTATGTGTTATGTTTAATTCTATGTTTGTTTCCGAAGATTATTTTATAGCCACCGTGTGATAATCAATTACATGGATGGTCGCTCCTCAACAGCCTTATTCTCCGTGCTAGTTGACAGCACTACATCGTAGTGTCCTTGGCTAGCATGGGTATCGAGGTGGGGCGTCACATGCAGACTCTCCGGTGGTCGGAGGCTCGAGAGTGAGGTGGTTCCAGGTTTCTTTGTTGTTCCAGTTTTGGGTTTAGAGGTCGAATTTGATTTTTGTTCGAATCGTGGTATCTGGGTTAGCGAGTGTTGTTGCCATGGTCGAGGACGATGTGTCGGAGGCCGGAGTGGAGTTCATCGGCGGCCAGGGGCGTTGTGCACGTTGATGTGCACGTCTTTCGTGTTTCTGGAGTCTGGTTTTGAGAAGATGGGTACTCGAGTTTTTACTCGAGTTATTACGTGCATTGCTCGAAGTTTTTGGGTGTTGGGCTCGAAGTCATTAAGGGTGGTCTCGAGTAAAATTCGTAGTTACAGGTTTTAACCTGTAAGTTTTTAAAAATTTAAAACTGGAATTTATAATGTGAACTAGAGATTAAAACCAGATTTAAATCAAAGTTTAAGTTGAATTCAAATGTAGATTGAATCTCAGTTTTAAAACAAATAAGTTTTTAAAATTTAAATTGTTTGAACAACTTTAAAATGTTAAATAGTTTAAATTTAAAGGTAAAGCTTTAAATAAAAATAGAGATTTAAACCTAAGTTTAAATCTGGATTCAAACCCAAATTTGAATCATAATTTTGGGAATAAAGGAAGCTTTTAAAATTTAAGTGTTTAAATAACTTTAAAGGTTTATGTTGTATTTTAAATATGATTTGTATTTCAAAATGAATTTGGTTTTAAACTCCTTTAACTTCTTTTATAAAATAAGTAATCCTTTAGCATAAGGTTTAAAGGGTGTTTAGATGGTTTTCAACTTTGTTGAAGTTAAGTTTATCTTCATTTTAAATCTTAAATTTAAAATGAGATTTGAAAACAAATTTAAAAGTAAATTGTTTTAAAGTGTTTTGTTAAAAATAATGTAATCATTAATAAGAAATGTTCTTAATTTAAAGTGAATAAAAGATTTAATGAATTGTGATTCATTAAATTAGTAAGGTAATTAAATGGATCATTAATTAATTTATTTAATTAAGAAATTAAGGGTTTTAATTAATTAATCAAGGTTAAGGTAATTAAATTGAAATTAATAATGGTTAATTTGAGTTAATTACTTAAGAGAAGTAATTAATAAATTGTTAATGAAGGTCATTAACTTAAGATAATTAATTAATGATAATCATTTTGGAATTTGATTAAGTATAATTACTTAATGAAGGTAATTAATTTTAATAAATGGGATTAGATTAAATTAATTAAATAAGTCTAATTAATTTAGAATAATCATTGGAGCAGTTGATAAGTATAATTACTTAGGGATGTAATTAGATGATAATTACTTGATGTAATTAATACAAGATGATTTGTAAGTGAAGTAATTTGGGTAATTACTTTTGTAATTAATCAAAGGATTAATTAATGGAGATAATTAATTATGGGATAATTAATTTATTTAATAAGTAATTAAGGGTAGTTAATTACTGGTTTGTTATTAATCAAGGGGGATTAATAATTGGGTTTAATTAAAGATTTAATTACTTAATGTAATTAACTTAAATGAAGTAATTTAATTTAAATATAAATTAGAGATCATTAATTAATATAATTAGTGATGTAATTATGAATTGTTTAATTAAGGAATAATTAATAATGAGGTGATTAATTAATGTAATTAATTAAGGATAAATGTAATTAATTATATTTAATTAATAAATGAAGTAATTAAATGTTAATTACTATAAATGATTTAGGATAATAAATTTGTGGAATTAATTTAGGACTAAATTACTTATTGTAATTAGAGAATGATTAATCAAAGGTGTTTAATCAAGATGAATATTTAGAGAATAATTAATTAAATGGATCTTTATTTAATTAATGGTTGTATAAGCATGATTTATAGATGTAGTAATTAATTTAATTTACTTTAAATTAATTAGAGATAGAAGTAATTAATTTAATTCATTTTAAATTGATTATAGATTGTGGTTAATAAATCATTGCTTATGGATGAATGATATCGATATCCCATTGATTGATTGTGATCTCAGATAGGAGATGAATAATATCTATGTGATATGGATGCTTGTTTTAAGTATGATAATATTGATTATCTGTTTGAGTTGATAATATGGATTATCTGTTTATGATGGTAATGTGATTATCCATTATTATATTGTGATTTATCTATCTGTGTGTATATAGATAATTGAATTGAATTGTTTTAAACTCTAAAACAACTTGGACCTAAAAGATGGCGATTTGGGTTTCGATGAGACCGGGATCGGGTTTCCAGATTTGGATATCCGAAAACCACATCGATCCAAATTAACGATAGGTTGTGAATCTCAAGTGAAGATGAATATTCATAATGCTAGGGTTATTGTCGTTAACTCTGAGGGTGATTCCAAAATGAGTGTAACGAGATAATGCCTTCGGTTTCGTTCGAACCCGGAACGAACTTGTATGGATTGAATGCTTTCAGAACATCGTCAGGTGGACGATGAGCATTCTAAGAGAGGTGTTCTCTAAAGGTAATCGTAGCCTCAAGCCTCATCAACCGGGAATGGCTAAAACAGGGGAGGTGCAGCAAGGTTAGTGGGTAGCACCCAAGTAGGACAAGATTTCCCCTGTCTAGAGGTCCCTTCTTATTATTCGGCTGTGTGGGTAGTTTATTGCAACAACTGCTGGGGTGTCTTGTGCGGGAATTATCCAGTAAGGGATGGTTCCGGCCTTGTGTTGCAAGAGATTGGGAGTAATCCTTGGTACGATGATCTAGGCCAGGTACTGTGACGGGCGGTACCCCAGTAGCCCTGCCATTGTATGGAATCCAATCTCCAATAAGTGCCGTACGTATTAGTTGTGCCCAACTATGTTGGAACGTGAGATGTAAGCATTCCAGCTATTTCTGTATTTTACTTGAAAACCCTAGACACTATTATAATATCACTGGATTTCCTATCAAATGTTTGGTTAGCGTAAGGTAAAAACTTTTCCATGTTTATGTGTGGGAAGTCTTACGTGATACCTTTTGTTTTCAAAGGTTTTTCAAAGTTAAGCAACTTAAACCTGTTACTCACACCAGACCCATGTTTGACCCGGAGTTTATTTTCTATTTTTCATAAACTCTTGGGTACTCAAATTTTGACGAGTAGCCAAGGGATTCAGGTTAGCTTTGACGAAATGTGGAGGAGCAATGGAGCAGGAGGCTTCAGCGTTATAGATATGTATAGTGTTCCGCTGTGTTGGTATCTCTGTGTTGTATTTGTGTTGTATCGAGTTGTATTAACTAGACAGGTGTTTATAACTGTCTAGTATGTGATGTATTATCTGTGTAACTCTGAGTGATGTTGTATATTATGTAATATTTATGTGATTAATATAATTTATTCGTTCCGCTGTTTGAGATTCTGATGTTGTTTCTTCTTTCTTCTCTATCTTTTCTCTTTTCTATCCCTTTCTTTCTTCATCATGATACGACTTTCCGGTGGTAGAAAGTTGAGTCGTGACAATAACTTTGATAAATGTTAGTTAAACAAGATGTTAAATGAATTGATATGAGATGTTTCTAAATATTAAAAGAAACAATTGAAATTTAACAAATTTAATTGAATGTAAATAAAATAGATGTGAATAAATTGAAAGTAAATCAATCCAATGTTAATAAATTTGAAGCAAACCAATTAAATGTTAATAAAAATTGAACGATAATAAGAAATGAAGTGTATAAATTAAATATTGGCATTGGACAATGTAAATCCATATCGTTATGAATTAATTGGATGAATACTAATAATTAAATGGTTTTTTTGTTGTAAATCGTCATTATAACTCTTTTATTGTATATGATTGTTGTTTGTCGTATATTAATGCTTATGTTATGATTTGGGTTTAAAATTTATGTTATATGCTCTATAAAACCCATACATGCTTTCTACATCATTATATGCAACTAATGTTCTAAATTGAGTTGAGATAGGTACGTACGAAGACCGTTTGAACATATACGTGGGGTTTTATATGCTTTTGCTGGCTTAATACAAGCGAACTCGCTCGTATTAAGAATAATAAGGTAAACATCTTGGATTACATACCGTGCTTTTATATTTTTCCCTACGGGATGCCTCATCATTGAGATGAGATGTATATTTGATATATTTGGTACATATTTGCTTATAAATTGAATTATAAAAAAATTTCGATCGAGCCGCGCAAAGGAGAAGCTGCCGAAATTTACAGTAAATCCGGGTGTTAGAAATTTTTTGAAGTTTTAAAAATTTTATAACTTGTTTATCGAAGTAGCGTATAGAAACGTAGTAATGGATTTATAAATGAGATTTTATTGTTTTATAAGTTGATTGTTTTGAATAAAATATATCAAATGTAAAATTATCTACTTAGTTTCTTTTCGAGGACGAAATGTTTTGAGCGGGGGAGATTGTAACGACCCGTATTTTTAGCTATTTTAAATTATTAAATTTAATGTAATTATTAAATAAAAATGGTTAAGAATAATTTTTTTAACGATTTATTAATATAGCTATTGAATATGAACTTGAATAATATTTTAAAATAAACAAATTTCGAAGAGTTTGACGATAACAAGTACTGAAATAAATTCGAAGTATTGACTATGTTTAAAAATCAATAATGGAATTGAATAATAAATGTCGAATTCACTAGATGTAAATAAAGTATTTGATTGATAACTAATATTCATGTGAAAGCTAATATTGAAATTTATTGAATATTGGACAATTAAATTGTTTAAAATTTAATCTTGAAAATTATATAAATAACTAGATCCTAAATTAAATATGAATGAAATAATTTCAAAAGTTGATTTAGAAGTTATTTAAATATGGATGAAGACTGGCAACACTTGAAAATTGAATTTAAGTGATTAATTTAAAATTTGAAAATTATATATTTTAATTGACGAGTAAAAATAGCCTTTCGGGGCACAGTCTCGGATTTTGACAAAACTAGTTCCATTAGATTCGTAATAGTGTATTATTATCAGACTTCAAATTTCGTAGTGTTTGGAGTTACCATTTGATCGTATGGGATAGAAACACACTAAAACTAATATCAAAAATTTAATATAATAATTAGGTTCAAAAAGCTATCTTCTCCATACGACCGAATTAGGCCTCGAAACATATTCCATTGTGTTCGACATAGGGGTAAAACATTATGAACGCCAAACGGCATGCTTCGCTTGGAGTTTATCTGGAAAAGTACGTGAAAAAAATATATATATTAAAATAATGTATATACATGTATTTATACTCATACGCAACAGTAAACCCTAGTTTTCATAACGCAGCTGGCAGTCTATAAATTAATGGCCAAAAATTGATTGTCTTCCACCTCAAATCTCTCACAATCCATCGAGTTTTAACAAATATTCCCAACTACAAAATCAAAGAGCTCAACAAGCTCTATCAATCCATACAGTCGTGATCGAAATTAGGGGAGTGTCGAAGCCAAAATCAAGCCACTTAGGCCTTCCATTTGTGCGCGTTTTCCTAGAAATGGGGGGTCCGAGTTCAACGTGGTTCCGGTTGGGGGTGGAGCTCGCCTCGGCGCACGTTTCGATGGTGGTTGATCGTTACATATATGGTCGTTGGTGGTGCAGCAATCAAAAGAAGGAGGGCAGCGTGGGTTGTCTTCGTGCATATAAGTCTGGAGTGAACGAGAAGAAGGAGAAATGACCTAGATTTCATCATCTAGTAATCAATGGTCGTGATTTTTTCTAAGGTTTTTAAAATAAAATAAAAGGTAAATTGTTTGTTTTAAATTATGAAATCTTATAAACATCATAACTTTGTCATACGAGGTCGAAATTGGATGAAACAAGCGGCGATGGGATCGTGGCGACGAGCACTACATTCTGGAATAGATTTGAAGTCATTTGGAGCTAGTTAAAATTTTAGGTTAAATCGAATGTCGTTCGATTTGATTTAAAATTGAAAAATCAGGGTGAATGTTTTATAACGCTCACAAGTACTAGAATATATTTATGCTAGTTAAATTTGAAAGTATGAAGTGAAATAAATTTATCGATTGTTGTTTGATAAATTTAATTGTCATCTAAATTGTTATTGAATTAACTGTTAAAAAAAATTAAAATTGACAGTTAAATTTGAAATAGGAATTTAATTGCCAGTAAAATACCGATATTAATAACTATGAAATGGTTGTGAATTATATTCACTGTTTGGATGATTGATTGTGATGGATGTTATTGGTTGATATTTTGGATGTTTATTTATTTTGATATATCATGTATCATCCTGTATATTATTTACAGTATATAAAACTGTAAATTGAATTATTTCGAATAAATTAAGAAATAGGTTGAAATGATATATACCTATGACGTTTATTTTAGATTGAAATGATATATATCTATCCCTGAAATTAAATTGAAATAACTGATCACTTGGCCATAGGATAGAAAATTGTATACGAACACTGGATTGGTTAAATTAAATGATTTTAAAAATTTTGATTTGAAATTTATTTAAATGATTTGATTTTAAGAAATGAAAATTGAACTTATGGAAATCGACTATATCGAAATTGAGCTCGGAATTGAAATATATTTGAGAATTTGGATTTCAAATTTGGTATTGAAAGTAAATTTGATTTAAGTGTTTTGAATCGATGTTTTGAAAATCGAACTTGGAATTGATAAAAATCGAAATGGTTCAAAAATTTGAAATTGAAATTATTTTGAAATCGTAACTGAAATTAATTTGAAATTGATATAAAAATTAATTTGGAATCAAAGTAAAATTCGACTTGAAATTGGAATTGGATTGATTAAATCGAATTGGAAATTTAAAGGTGATTGGAATTGGAAAATTTGGAAATTGAATCAGTTTGACTTTGAAACTATTTTCAAATAAATTATTTTGACATAAACTATTTAAATCTATTTTTATTTAAATATTCAAATTATTTTGGATTTTCCAATCTATTTTGCTATATAAACCATTTTAATACTTAAAACTATTTTATATTAAACTACTTTAACCATTTAAACTATTTTTAACTATTTTAACCATTTAAATTATTTTTAACTATTTTAATTATATAAACTATTTTAATGCTATTCAAACTATTATCAAAAAAATTCAAACTGGTTAAAAGGGTGGAGTGTTCATATTTAAATCTCGGATTTAAATACGAATTAGGTTAAAACGAAGTTATAACCTAAATTGAAATTCGAAACGATTTTGGAAGCGAAATCGAAATATTGAGGCGAAAATAATTTTTGAATTGAAATAGTATATTTTGAGTAAATATGATGATTTCGAAATGGATTTGATTTTGAAGCGAATATGATATTTTGATATCATGTATGAACTGTTTTCGAAAGGTAAAGTACCAACCGGTGTGTAAAACGACAGTTTGGTTGTTAAAGAGACTGGGGCCAGATGAGGGCATACTCTCTGTCGATATCGGAACCACTTTGACAACTGTGCACATGGAGTGATGGTCCAGAATGAAGTGATTGGATTTAGCGTACATTTTCTGGATTTGAAGAAAGAGAACGATGATGAATTAGCCTGGCACTTATGCCAATTTGAAATGACTAAGTAGGAGCCGTACCGGCCAAGTGGGTTAGCTACCCCGAGCGGACGCACTTCTTTGTATTAACATCATTTACATTGTGATTGATTGGTGCACACCCTCCGATTTCGGGAGTGTTGTACGCGGTGGGCGATCATGGCTATGATGCGTAACCACCAGTTAGGAAGGGTAAACTGGTAGTATCCTTCCTTGGGCATTGCCTCGCGTTCCTTGTCATACTTTTATCCCTATACGAAACCACTACAATTTTGGTTTAGTATTGTCGTATCCCGACGCATCCCTACCCACCGACGGTTTACTGGTTTTTATACGCAAACTATAGGACAATGCTTAAAAAAGCGTTAAGGGGGATCAATGTAAAGCCTTAATTCTAAGAAAAATATTTATTTTACTGATTAGACATTATATATGTAGCGTATTCTACTATATATAAATATTTGACGGATCCTTAAGAGATGGAAAATCCCGTAACATCTCTTGAATTATTGCACACACGTTATACACTGGATAGGAGATGTGAAACCTCGTAATAATTGTAACGACCCGTATTTTTACGGATCCAAAAGTTCGTTAAAATCTGGAATTTTCAGCATTTTAAGTCATCTCAGATTTTAGGCAAAATTTTGTTGAAGTCCTAGGTCGTAAACGACCTAAGTGATAAGTCGTGACCGACTTAAGGGTTTTAGGTCGTAAGTCGTGTGGTAGCTTAGGTCGTAGGGTGTTGAAGCGACCTAAGGTAGTGGACGACCTAAGGGAGTGAACTGGTTAAGTGTTAGGTCGGTTGGAACGACCTATAGAAGTTAGCAACCTATAGAAGTTAGCGACCTAGCGGTTATCGAGTTGTTATAGTTAGGTCGGCAACGACCTAAGTAGTAGTGAGCGACTTAAGGAGTTAAGTCGTAAGTCTGGGTTGAGTTAGGTCGTAGTCGTCTTAAAGTGTTAGGTCGTAGAAGCAATCTGGGTTAGGTCGAGTGGATGCTTAAGTCGTAAGTCGCATATTATCTTAGGTCGTGAGATAGTTAGGTCGTCTAGACGACTTGGTAGTTAGGTCGCATCCCAGTTGTTCGCGACTTATGTTAGGTCGTGTGGAAGCTTAAGAAATTAGGTCGTGACTTGTTAAGTCGTAGGTCGCTGGGCTTTGGCTTGGTGTTAGGTCGTAGCCTATGTGTTAAGTCGCGAGCGACCTAGGAGTTAGGATGGTAAGTCGTATCTCGTTGAGACCTGATACGTTAAGTCGCGTGAGGGCTTATCAGTTAGGTCGTAGGTCGTAAGGTTTGGATAGGTCCAGATTTTTAGGTCAGAAGCTCTGTTAGGTCGTAGGCTGGGTCTGTTAGGTCGTAGTTGTTGGCTAAGGCTTAGGTCGGTGGGAGTCTTAGGTCGTAGGTCGGAAACGACCTAACTCCGAGTTACGACTTAAGGGATTTTCGCCTATAAATAGAAGGGGGTTGGCTTCATTTTTTTGGGATCCGGATTTCGAAGCGACGAAGTGCTGCCATTTGGAGAGCTCGACTTCTACACTTCTTCACTTCTTCTCTCCACTCTAATCTAGTGATTCCATCCATCCAAGTTGAAGATCAAATTGAAGATTCAAGAGCTTAGATTGAAGATCTTCATCCATTGAAGTGAGATTTCTTCGTTTGAAGCGGATTCGTGATAGATCAAGCTCGATCCTTCGCTGTCCAGATCTGAAGTGTGTTGATTTGGGGTTGTTTAGGTGATTTGGTGAGTGGTGATTATCTCTCACACGGATCCAAAGGAGTATATCGGATTGTTGGCTCGATTTGGTGTTAAAATAGTGATTTCCATGCATTTTCTTCATCCTAAGTGTAGATCCATGTAGATCCATTGTTCATGATGATTTGACAACCATTTTACTAAGTGTTAACCTATGCAAGTTCATTCATTAAGATTGTAGAGATATTTCTCATGTTTTCATGCTTGTTAGACTTTCAACTTCTTAATTACGAAATTGCCATTATTGTGATAATTGTCTACTTAGATCATATTTGAATGCTTGATTGTTTGGATTAATGTTTGACTTGGTTGATTGCTATGAATTAGATGATTGATGATTTGATTTAGACCGAAGATGATTCAAAGGCTAAGGGAAAGGCTCTTGAATTGGGAAAGCTGCTCGTGGCATATGTAGCAGGGATGATGAAGCTCTTATGCATAGATTTGAGGATGTGATGTTGGAATGAGGCTTTGCGAGGATGTGATGAAGCGAGGCATCATGTGATGAAGACTTGGTTTAATCCAGACGGGATCATTCCAAGCATGTTGATAACTCGGTGAAATGGTACGAGTTGAGGATAATGGATGGATATGAGAATGGTCGCCAAGGAGGATGACTAGGAGGCTTGGGTCTCATCGTTGTTGAAGGTTCTAGCATGCTCTAAGCAAGAGTACGTTTGGGCAGATTCGATAGTCCCAACGACCAACTGTTGATGGTCGAGTACTCTGGGCAGATTCGATAGTCCTAGGCACGGGTCACGATGATGTGCGGGAGTTATGTCTAGAACCGGGGTTACCATTAGCCCTTGACGGACGGCTGAAAGAATGTACCGGTCATTCAACTAACGGTGATATCGAAGCAATGATAACAGTGATAGCCAGAGTCATGGATGTTTGGTTGTATCGTCATTCGGTCTCAAGAGCGGTATTTTTTGGGTGCTTATCTGATCTTGGTTTAGGCCTTGGGGGTTTGTGCTTGGAAAACATCGCCCTTGACTCGAGTGATAATTGCTTTACTTTAAATTGTATGCTCTGCTATGTTTGCTTCTGCTTAGGGTGTGTCTAGGGGCTATCACTGTAGAATGAGGTTGGAGTGGGAGGGTTGTATTCCTATTCCTTTTTCCTTTATGCTCTTTTGGTATGTTGTTAGTTAATTTACTGCTCACTAAGACTGTTGTCTGACTCAAGGCTTTATGTTTTAACTCTTATTGCCTTGGGCTGTTCGTCCATTTTGGGACGGGCAGACTAGGTAGCAGGTGACAGGTGCTGTTCTTGTTTTTCACGGGGTTGATATCGAAGACGAGCTGAAGGGTTGCATATTATCTTCTTATTATATGTACTGGATGTTCCGCTGCTTTGTATTCTCTGAGTGATATGTAGTGAGGCTTGATGTATTTACTTTGCAAATGTTTGTATCCAACTATTGTGAAGTTTTATTGATGAGATTCTATTCTGTGAAGCTTCACTATATATATCTTCTATTGTATTTTGTCCATGCGCTGTGAGTAATACGATAGATTCTGTTGTTTTAATTTACCCTGGCAATCATCCATGGTCGCCTGGCACACTTTACAGCGCACTATCTATAGACTCGGTGCAGGGGTCATGGGCGGTCGTCACATTTGGTATCAGAGCATTGGTTAATCGATTTTACCCAACGCTCGCTGACGTAACTACGTATGAGAGACGTAATTGTAATTTTGATGGATGACTACTATATAATATAGTAGATTAGTAGAGTTTGAGTCCTTTAAGCAGTTGTTTCTCAAGATGTTCTAATCATTCCCTTTTTATAGATATTGAGAATGAGTAGAAGAGGGAGACCAGCTGCTAGGGAAGGCCGTGCTACTGAAGGAACTGCTGATTATGCAGCTATGTTCGAAGCTATGATGACTTCGATCATGAGAAGGATACCAGTTCCGGGGACAGCAGTTGATGTTGGAGTTCAAGTCCAAACTCCAAAGCCGGTGGATTTTGCTAAGCTGTGTAAGGACTATACTGCTCTTGGAGGGAAGGTTTTCTTGGGAACAGAATCAACCATTGAAGTCCAGAGATGGATAGATGCTTGTAGAAGGATCTTTGGTGATTTGGGAATCGATGATGCAACTAAGAGGAAGTTGGCATCAAGGCAGCTTCAAGGGAGAGCCTCTGATTGGTGGAACTCTATTACCATCAATACTGCGGAGGAAGAGATTACTTGGGAGCAATTCCAAGCTAGATTTGAAGCTAAGTTCATCTCTACAGCTCAGAAGTCTGTTCAGTTCAAGAAGTTTGTGGAGCTCAAGCAAGGTGGAAGATCAGTTCTTGAGTATGTTTCTGAGTTCGAAGCTTTGTCCAAGTATGCCCGGTCATATATTGAATCTGCTTATCAGAAGAATGAGAAGTTTGTGACAGGCTTGGATAGTTATCTTGGGAGGCAGTTGGTGGATCATTTGGACGATTCATTTGAGAAGCTTGTGGAGAAAGCTCTCAGGCATGAGAGTCTGTTTCCAAAGGAAGGATCTGTTTTTGCTGTGACCAAGGGAGAGTCTAAACCACAGCAGGGGGGAAACCAGAAGAGGAAGCAGCAGCAGCAGAAGGGTAAGGATGGCCGAAAGAAGCCGAAAGGCGAGGTGACTTGCTACAATTGTCAACAGAAGGGCCATTTCTCGAAGGATTGTAAGAATCCAAAAGCACCGATGAAGTGTCACAACTGTGACAAGCCAGGGCATTTCAGGAAGAATTGTCCAGAACCGAGGAGGGACAAGCAGATTGTGCCAGCTTATGCTTTGGGAGCTGTTCCGTCGTCTTCGAAAGCTCCTACCGCTGAAGAGAAGGGGAAGAGTGTGGTGGTTCAAGGTACTCTTTTCCTATGTGGTGTTCCAATTAGAGTTCTGTTTGATACTGGGGCGTCGCATTCGTTTGTTTGTACTGAACTTGTAGGCCGGTTGGGTTTGGAACCGGATATTGTTGATAGGCCATTGGTTGTGACTAATCCAGTTGGGGGTTCGTCTTGTTTGGGTATGATATGCCGTGGTCTAGTTTTATCGAGTCATGATTGCTCTTTTGTTTGTGATTGTTTTGTTCTGAACTTTGCGGGGTTCAGAATTATTTTGGGTATGGACTGGCTTAGGAAGTATGCGGCGAAGGTGGATTGCGAGAGGTTGGAAGTGACAGTCGAGAATGTGGAGGGGCGAAAGGTTGTGATACGATGTAAGCATGAAGAAGGCGTCTTCATGAGCTTCATGTATTCGCTGGTTGTTACACGGGATGGACTGTCATCAGTACCGATCGCTAATGGATTCGAGGATGTCTTTGACGAAGTCAAAGGGTTGCCGCCGCATAGAGAGATCGAGTTTCGTATAGACCTAGTTGAAGAAGCCAGACCTGTTGTGATGCCTCTTAGGCGGATGGCGCCAAGGGAACAGCAGGAGTTGAGGGTGCAGGTTGATGACCTTTTACAGAAAGGATTCATTCGGCGTAGTGTGTCCGAATGGGTGCACCAGTTGTGTTTGTAACCAAAGCGGATGGATCGCTGAGGTTGTGTGTGGATTATCGTGAGCTGAATAAGGTGACTAAGAAGAACAAGTATCCATTGCCGAGAATAGATGACTTGTTTGATCAGCTTCACGAAGCTAAGGTGTTTTCTCAGATGGATTTGGCAACGGGATTTCACCAGTTGAGAGTGGCTAAGGATAGTGTGCCGAAGACTGCTTTCAGGACACCATCCGGTTTCTTTGAGTGGCTGGTAATGCCGTTTGGATTGACTAACGCGCCAGCTTATTTTGTGGATCTTATGAATAGAGTGTTCAGAGATCAGTTGAATAAGTTTGTACTTGTGTTCGTGGATGATATTCTGATTTATTCCAGAACTAAAGAAGAGCACAAGACGCACTTGCGTATTGTTTTGGAAATCTTGCGAAAACATCAGCTGAAGGCTAAGTTTTCGAAGTGTCACTTCTGGAAGAGTGAAGTGAGGTTCTTAGGCCATGTGATTTCCGGAAGTGGAATAGCGGTTGATCCCGCTAAGGTGGCAGCAATCCAGGACTGGGTTAGACCTAAGAATGCATCTGATGTGAGAAGTTTTCTTGGATTAGCAGGATACTATCGACGGTTTATCAAAGACTTTTCCAAGGTGGCTGCACCGTTAACAGGATTGACGAAAAAGAACCAAGTGTTCAGGTGGGAAGATAAGTGTGAGCAAGCTTTCAGAATCCTGAAAGAGCGATTGGCAAGTGCTCCTGTTTTGACTATTCCTAGTGGGAATGATGAGATGGTGGTTTACACCGACGCATGTGGTACTAGACTTGGAGCAGTGCTGATGCAGAGAGATAAAGTTTTTGCGTATGCAAGTCGACAACTGAAGCCGCATGAAAGGAATTATCCGACTCATGATTTGGAGTTGGCGGCGATTGTTTTTGCTCTAAAGATGTGGAGACATTATCTACTGGGAGTTCGATTCGAGTTGTTTACAGATCATAAGTCGTTGAAGTATCTTTTCTCCCAAAAGGATTTGAATCTTCGGCAGCAACGTTGGCTAGAGTTTTTGGCATCATATGATTTTGGTATAGCTTATACACCAGGAAAAGGTAACGCAGTGGCAGATGCGTTAAGTCGAAGACATGCAGGATTGGGAGCTATGTTTTCTGAATGGAAGAATCTCGAGTATTTAGCTGGATTTGACTTCAGGCCCAGATGCGAATTGGAACCTGAGATGTTGGCAAACTTGTCAATAAGACCGACTCTTGGAAAGGATTGGCGAGAGTCAAAAGCGAGAAGATAAGATTGTCAGGATTATCCGTGATTTGGAATCTGGATCGGATCCAGAAAAGGATAAAGGATTCGAGGTCGATCGAGAGGGTTGGCTTCGAAAGCAAGGACGACTGGTTGTTCCCGATATAGATGGATTGAGAGATGAAGTTCTGAAGGAAAGTCATCACTCGAAGTTGACAATTCATCCAGGTGGAAATAAGATGTATCGGGATATGAAGAGAACCTACTACTGGGAAGGTATGAAGAAGGATGTTGGAAATTTTATTTCCAAATGTATGAATTGCCAGTTGGTAAAGGCTGAACAGAAGAAGCCAAGTGGATTGCTTCAGCCATTAGAAGTTCCTACATGGAAATGGGAGCAAGTGTCGATGGATTTTATAGATGGACTACCTAGAACTAGAACGGGAAATGAAGGGATTTGGGTCATTGTAGATCGTTTGACTAAGAGTGCACGATTCATTCCTGTTCGATCGACTAGGACTGCATCAAAGTTGGCTGAGTTGTATGTTAAGTGGATAGTTCGATTCCATGGTATTCCGAAGAGTATAGTGAGCGATCGAGACCCATTGTTCACTAGTGGATTTTGGAAGAGTTTTCAGGAAGTTTTGGGAACCGAGTTGTGTTTGAGTACAGCTTATCATCCTCAAACAGATGGTCAGACCGAGAGAGTCAACCGAGTTTTGGAAGATCTTCTTAGAGCTTGTGTTTTGGATTTCGGAGGATCATGGGAAGATCATCTTCATTTGGTGGAATTTTCATATAACAACAGTTACCAGTCAAGCATTGGTATGGCACCGTATGAGGCATTGTATGGAAGACCGTGTAACTCTCCGACGTGTTGGATAGAGACAGGAGAAAAACTAATGCTTGGGCCAAAGATGATTCGACAGACTTCAGTTTGTATAGAGATCATTCGGCAACGAATGAAGGCCTCAGAAAAGTTATGCCGATAAGCGTCGTAAGGATTTGGAGTTCGACGTAGGCGATATGGTTTTTGTGAAGATTTCTCCATTGAAGAATGTTATTCGATTCAGGAAGAAAGGAAAATTGACTCCGAGATTTGTTGGACCATTCCCGATCATCGAGCGAATTGGAAAACTCGCTTATAGATTGGAGTTACCAGAAAAGATGTCGAGTGTGCACAATGTTTTTCATGTATCGTATCTATGGAAGTATGTGCACGACTCGAATACAGTGGTTTCTGCTGATAGCTGTGAAGACTTTGAAGTTGATCCAGTCGATAGAAGACCTCGTAAGCCGCTTCGTGTTGTTGAAACCGACACGAAACAGCTTAGGAGGAAGGCAGCTAAGTTGCTCAAGATACAATGGAGTGATGATGATAACGACTGCACGTGGGAGGTGGAAGAGAGGATGAAGGCAGCTCATCCTGAACTCTTCGAGGTATGGCCCTAGGGTGTCGTGTCATCTCACGATATTGTAACTTGTTCTAGTTTTAGAATTCTGCATGCTAAGCTAGAATTGGATGCATGGTTTGTTGATTGCTATGATTGGTAGGCGTGCAGAATAGTCTTTGATTGCCTTGGTTGTTTGGAATTTCGGGGGCGAAATTCCTAAGGGTGAGAGAATGTAACGACCCATATTTTTACGGATCGAAAAGTTCGTTAAAATCTGGAATTTTCAGCATTTTAAGTCATCTCAGATTTTAGGCAAAATTTTGTTGAAGTCCTAGGTCGTAAACGACCTAAGTGATAAGTCGTGACCGACTTAAGGGTTTTAGGTCGTAAGTCGTGTGGTAGCTTAGGTCGTAGGGTGTTGGAGCGACCTAAGGTAGTGGACGACCTAAGGGAGTGAACTGGTTAAGTGTTAGGTCGGTTGGAACGACCTATAGAAGTTAGCGACCTATAGAAGTTAGCGACCTAGCGGTTATCGAGTTGTTATAGTTAGGTCGGCAACGACCTAAGTAGTAGTGAGCGACTTAAGGAGTTAAGTCGTAAGTCTGGGTTGAGTTAGGTCGTAGTCGTCTTAAAGTGTTAGGTCGTAGAAGCAATCTGGGTTAGGTCGAGTGGATGCTTAAGTCGTAAGTCGCGTATTGTCTTAGGTCGTGAGATAGTTAGGTCGTCTAGACGACTTGGTAGTTAGGTCGCATCCCAGTTGTTCGCGACTTATGTTAGGTCGTGTGGAAGCTTAAGAAATTAGGTCGTGACCTGTTAAGTCGTAGGTCGCTGGGCTTTGGCTTGGTGTTAGGTCGTAGCCTATGTGTTAAGTCGCGAGCGACCTAGGAGTTAGGATGGTAAGTCGTATCTCGTTGAGACCTGATACGTTAAGTCGCGTGAGGGCTTATCAGTTAGGTCGTAGGTCGTAAGGTTTGGATAGGTCCAGATTTTTAGGTCGGAAGCTCTGTTAGGTCGTAGGCTGGGTCTGTTAGGTCGTAGTTGTTGGCTAAGGCTTAGGTCGGTGGGAGTCTTAGGTCGTAGGTCGGAAACGACCTAACTCCGAGTTACGACTTAAGGGATTTTCGCCTATAAATAGAAGGGGGTTGGCTTCATTTTTTTGGGATCCGGATTTCGAAGCGACGAAGTGCTGCCATTTGGAGAGCTCGACTTCTACACTTCTTCACTTCTTCTCTCCACTCTAATCTAGTGATTCCATCCATCCAAGTTGAAGATCAAATTGAAGATTCAAGAGCTTAGATTGAAGATCTTCATCCATTGAAGTGAGATTTCTTCGTTTGAAGCGGATTCGTGATAGATCAAGCTCGATCCTTCGCTGTCCAGATCTGAAGTGTGTTGATTTGGGGTTGTTTAGGTGATTTGGTGAGTGGTGATTATCTCTCACACGGATCCAAAGGAGTATATCGGATTGTTGGCTCGATTTGGTGTTAAAATAGTGATTTCCATGCATTTTCTTCATCCTAAGTGTAGATCCATGTAGATCCATTGTTCATGATGATTTGACAACCATTTTACTAAGTGTTAACCTATGCAAGTTCATTCATCAAGATTGTAGAGATATTTCTCATGTTTTCATGCTTGTTAGACTTTCAACTTCTTAATTACGAAATTGCCATTATTGTGATAATTGTCTACTTAGATCATATTTGAATGCTTGATTGTTTGGATTAATGTTTGACTTGGTTGATTGCTATGAATTAGATGATTGATGATTTGATTTAGACCGAAGATGATTCAAAGGCTAAGGGAAAGGCTCTTGAATTGGGAAAGCTACTCGTGGCATATGTAGCAGGGATGATGAAGCTCTTATGCATAGATTTGAGGATGTGATGTTGGAATGAGGCTTTGCGAGGATGTGATGAAGCGAGGCATCATGTGATGAAGACTTGGTTTAATCCAGACGGGATCATTCCAAGCATGTTGATAACTCGGTGAAATGGTTCGAGTTGAGGATAATGGATGGATATGAGAATGGTCGCCAAGGAGGATGACTAGGAGGCTTGGGTCTCATCGTTGTTGAAGGTTCTAGCATGCTCTAAGCAAGAGTACGTTTGGGCAGATTCGATAGTCCCAACGACCAACTGTTGATGGTCGAGTACTCTGGGCAGATTCGATAGTCCTAGGCACGGGTCACGATGACGTGCGGGAGTTATGTCTAGAACCGGGGTTACCATTAGCCCTTGACGGACGGCTGAAAGAATGTGCCGGTCATTCAACTAACGGTGATATCGAAGCAATGATAACAGTGATAGCCAGAGTCATGGATGTTTGGTTGTATCGTCATTCGGTCTCAAGAGCGGTATTTTTTGGGTGCTTATCTGATCTTGGTTTAGGCCTTGGGGGTTTGTGCTTGGAAAACATCGCCCTTGACTCGAGTGATAATTGCTTTACTTTAAATTGTATGCTCTGCTATGTTTGCTTCTGCTTAGGGTGTGTCTGGGGGCTATCACTGTAGAATGAGATTGGAGTGGGAGGGTTGTATTCCTATTCCTTTTTCATTTATGCTCTTTTGGTATGTTGTTAGTTAATTTACTGCTCACTAAGACTGTTGTCTGACTCAAGGCTTTATGTTTTAACTCTTATTGCCTTGGGCTGTTCGTCCATTTTGGGACGGGCAGACTAGGTAGCAGGTGACAGGTGCTGTTCTTGCTTTTCACGGGGTTGATATTGAAGACGAGCTGAAGGGTTGCATATTATCTTCTTATTATATGTACTGGATGTTCCGCTGCTTTGTATTCTCTGAGTGATATGTAGTGAGGCTTGATGTATTGACTTTGCAGATGTTTGTATCCAACTATTGTGAAGTTTTATTGATGAGATTCTATTCTGTGAAGCTTCACTATATATATCTTCTATTGTATTTTGTCCATGCGCTGTGAGTAATACGATAGATTCTATTGTTTTAATTTACCCTGGCAATCATCCATGGTCGCCTGGCATACTTTACAGCGCACTATCTATAGACTCGGTGCAGGGGTCATGGGCGGTCGTCACAATAATCTTTGATGCGTGGCACTTATGTTATATGTGATCGATTTGACTCACATAAGAATATTTTAGTCTTGACTCGAGTGTTTTGTCTTTTCATTATGCTCGGGTTAGCCCTAAGTTTTCAGCTTATTGAAGATTTATTCTGGAGGACGAAGATGAAGATTTGGTATATTATTACTATCAGTATTCCTGCATCATGTTGTCTGCTGCATTATTTATTTATCCCTGATGTATATATAACTCTGATAAATGTTGTATAGATAATAATCAAATGTATAGTATAAACAGCTTCATGAATTGTTTATTTAATTATTATATTTTATCATTCCACTGCAAGATTATGTGTTTGTTTTCTTCTTCTTTTCTTATTTTTCTTAATTAACCCCATTGATCATCAATGTTCCAGATTGTTTAAGTCGGACATGTGTGGATTATTGTCGATTTAAACATTTCAAAATGTGGGCCGTCGCAATTAATCTCAGATCTAAACCAAGGTTAATTTAGCAAATAAGCCCTTCCATTAAGCAAAACCAATATTGCAAATAAATACTTCTTCTATAGGAAAAATCCCCAAAACTTGCAGAAATTCAATTTAATCATGTTATCTAACATATCAAAATTTCAAACCCAAATTTTCAATATAATTTCTGAAATAAATTTCTAAACCCAATTAGCCATATTTTCTTTTGAAAATTCATAATAATCTTTCCATAGCTTGGAAAATTATCAAAATTAAAAGCCAACTCCGAAATCATGTTTATATAACATAAAATTTGTGATGGCCCGCAAATCCGTACCCCTTTGAGTTGACAATATTCCACATCAATTCAACTCAAAGTGCACGGAAATACGAGTCTTCAGGGTAAAAGAAAAAAGAGGTAGAAGAAGAAGATACAACAACATCAGAATCCCATAATCGCAGCGGAATAAAATACAATATTTATTAACACCTTTTAAATACAAAGAAATCTGTACTATTATATATGCATACCATTATCAGAGTACAACAATCATCCATCACTTTGGACAGCTTATTATCTGTCCTTACATAGCGGAACTAGTAATTCAAATACGGAGATATGTCTCTGTCATCCAGCTCGTCTCTTGAACTCCATAGCACAAAATCTTGGATCTGTTCAACTCGGTCTGACCCGAGCATCATAATAAAACAACACCCGAGTCAGTCTGGAAAACCAGCGTGAGAAAATCACACTCAATTGGATTATTAAAGTTTTGAAAAGCCTTTGAAACAAAGGTATCTCGTAAGACCACGCCATAAAAAAAAGTCGGGTTTTTACCTTACGATAAACAAAACATTTTTATCAAATCCGTCTGATATTATAATAGTGTCTGTAGAAAGTAAAATAGAATCTAGTAGAAATGCTTGCATCTCACGTTCCAGCATAGTTGGGCACAATCAAAACCGTACATGCGCTTATTGGAGATTGGATTCCATACAATGGCAGGGCTACTGGGGTACCGCCCGTCATAGTACCTGGTCTAGATCAGAATACCGAGGACCACTCTCGATCCCCTATAATACAAGACCGGCCTATCCCTTACCTGGATAGGCCGAATAAGATCACCCTGCGGTTGGAGCTAACAACCGCCACACAGCCGAAATAAAGGGACTCTGGACAGGGGAAATCTTACCTTAATTGGGTGCTACCAACTTAGCCTTGCTGCACCTCCCCTGTTTTAGCCATTCCCGGTTGATGAGGCTTGAGGCTATGCATTACCTTTAAAAGAACACATTCACTTAGAATGTTCATCGTCCTCCAATGATGATGTTCTGATAGCATTCGTCCATACATGTTGCCCTGGGTCTGGACAAATCGAATCACCGTCTTCATCACCTTCACGGTCTTCATTCACTACGTTCAAACCCGATCAAAGTGGATTTCAGATAATTAAACCTGATCCCGGTCTCTTCGAAATGATCAGCGCATTGGCCAATATTGATAATCGGTTATTTAACTATCATATAACATCCACAAACAACCATCTGGCCTTAAATAATTTTCCAAATTATTTATCTCTACACAAGATATTATTTCTACACTTCAACACTTTGAAAATAGTTTTCAAATTTCTTTTATTCCCATGGAACAAATTTTAACCTTTGCCCAATACTTAGAATATTTTTTCCCACTTCATTAGTTACTCAACACTTGAAAAATATTCATTTATTTCCTATTTTCTTTTCTCAAAATCATTTACAGTCTTTTTTGTAAATTCCCAACTCGTTTCGGACGAATTCTATAAATTCTGGGATTTCTTAGTTAACTTCCTTTAATATTTCCAAAGCCATTTATGCTTATTTGAATTCCAATTTCCCTTCTACTTCCCTTGTGGATTTTATTTCACCTTTCGAAGTTCGCTTATCTTATGCTTTAGAAATTTATTTAAATTTCCATAATACCATTATAAGATCTTCTTCTAAATCTTATCCGTTTTAATAAACTCCGCTTCCCATCTTGAGAGGATTTATTATTGAATTTAAAACATTTAAAAATATGTACTTGTAAAATAAGGATAATGGTTTATTTTCAAAATATGGCTTAAGGTAAAACTAAATGTCAACACAAGAACTCATATCTAGTTACTAATAAATTTACAAAGCTGATTTATAACATTAGAATTTATTTCAATAAATATTATAATAACTAATTTCGGAATATTCTAAATCCAGATAATAGTTTTAAAAGTTAAATAGTATAGTATCTTTACAAATTTAAATTCACTTGACAAAAATCTATTTTTATGAAATTCCAATATTCACCAATTCACTTTATAAATTCCTCTTGATTCATATCAGACCGACCATACAACCATTTCCTATATTCGAAATATTTTCATGATTTCTTTTGAAAGCAATTCCCATAACTCGGTATAAGTTCACACCATTAACTTATATTTCTCACATATCCACTGATATCAATCTATCTCATTTATAAACCCCGTTTATAAATTTATAAACTCCCCTGAGCTTTCCACTTATTTATAAAAACAGATTCTATTTAAAAGCCCGATTTTAAATTTCCTTCCTTGATAAATTCCAATTTATTTCAAATCTATTCCAATCACTACAAGAAAAACTATTTTTAGTTGCATTAATTGGTGGCGTTTTAAATTTTGTGCAACTGCTGGTAATTTTACAATATAAAAATAAACAAAGAAACGCGGCTAATTCTCCCGCCAGTAATTCGTGGAATTTTTTGCTAAAGTTTTTTGTGGCCGCTCAAATTTCCTTTACCACTTTTTCTTCTTCTCAAACTACTCCACATAAAAAAAATTATTCGTCTCTTCCAATTTACTCCACAAGCCCTAATTTTCCTAATTCAAAAACTGCGACCGGACTAAAATAAAGCAAACGCGATTTTTAAAAGCAGAATTCCAAGTTTCCCGAATCAAAATCCCAATTACCAAAATCAAAACCCCCAACCCAGACTTCGAACTGGATTTAGGTGATTGTGGAATGAATGCGGAGGAGGTGAAGGTGATTTCAAGTGGAGCGGTGGTGGATCAATTCGAGGAGGCGCTGCTGTAAGAGACGAAGGCGAGTTTGAGTTTGAGTTTGAGATTTCGAACAGCTGAAGTTGCAAATTTCAGGTGTGTGTCTACCTTTTTCTTGCTTTTAGTTTATTGTGTCAAATATTTTTTATCAGTACATTGCAAATTAGATACTAATAAAATGAAGGAAAATTTATGTATATATAATTGTAGATCACTTTGCAGGTTCAATAAAAACATGCCTATTTGCAAACTTATTAAAAACATGGGTATATTTCTGCCACATCAGTTGTACAATGGTTTTCCCAATTAGGATGTAGCAAGCACACTAGTTCAGATCAAGCTATGTTGCCCTCTTAAAGTTATTTTAGAGCCAAAAGCACTTTGTGTTGCTAGTCCATGGTAAGGAAGTAGCATTAGAACTCAAAACAGAGAAGTGCAGCTTCCAGTGATGAAGGTCAACATATATTCTTTGTATGTATTGATTGATGGATAATAAATGAATGATTGATATGAACCATTTTCACTTTGAATACATCAATTCATCAACATTTTGGGGCTATGTTATATGTCACTTGTTGATTGCTTGAACACACAATATGTAAACTGTCAAGTATGTTATACGAGAGTAGTCTGATTATGTACAATTGCTTCTTGACCACATATGGTTTCTTTGTAGGTCACAGTGATGAATGTCAGAAAGGTAATCTAAGAAAAGGCAATTGACATGGGACATTGTTAATAAAATCCGTCCTTTTTCTTTTCTTTTCTCCCTTTAAGGTGATTGAAGCAGCTAAGAAGAGACCTGAGATATTGGTTCAAGTAGGGTTGAAATACAGATACATGCCTCATGTAGCAAAACTGCTTGATATAGTTCACAGTGGCAAACTTGGGCATGTTAAAATGGTTGCTATACGTGAACATCGATTTCCATTTTTGGTCAAGGTAAAATGTATTCCCTTTTCAGTATGCAGTAGAACTATTCAGTACTTAAATGTAAGAAGTGAACAATGTTGGATTATTTTTAATTTAATCAATTGTTAAAACTGAAAATTATTGTTAAGACACAGCAGAAAGCCTACAAAGAGCATGAAGTGCATCCTATACAAATGGCGAGTTCATTTGTTTTGTTTTCTTATCTAACCTTTTAATTTTGTGGTTGTTCAGAAATGCTTGAGCTGATTCTATATCAAATTATTTTGTAGATGCATGTATGGTCCCTAACAAATTGTCCCCAATTCAACAAGTGTAAAAAATGTGTGTATTGTCAAAATTTAACTAAATAAAAGGCATGCAATTTAATATCAATGCTGCATAGGATAGAATTCTTAAGTGTCCATGAATGAAAAGTAATCATTTTATTACATCCATTTGTCAATATTTTTGTATTTGTTGTGTATTTAGTTATACATGATCCACGAAAAATGATACTTTGGGTTATGAAAGGTGTGATAGATATCCTTTTCTTTTGTCTGAAGACCCGATACACACACATATCCAGACAAGTCAAATAGAGTTTTCTAAACCACAAAGAGATATCTGAAGTTTAGTAATTGAAAACATTTAACCATATAATGTAAACTGCAGATGATCTTTTGCTTGTTAATTTCCTAGACTGGATAATTTGTATAGGTGAAAAACTGGAATCGGTTCAATGTCAATTTAGGAGGAACACTGGTTGAGAAGTGCTGTCACTTTTTTGATTTGATGAGGCTTTTTACAGCAGCAAATCCTGTACGCATGATGGCTTCTGGAGCAATTGATGTTAATCACAAGGATGAAATTTACAATGGAAAGGTTAAAATTACATTTTTCGACTTGTCAAATAGATTATTGAAATCAAACATTTTGCAACATCTCTTCTGGTGGAAACATTGTGCAAAATTAAAAGATTTCATGATATGAAAGCTAAAATTCATTACTCTTGCATTCCAAGCAATTTGCAGTACTTGATTCTCACTGATGGAAAGTATGAATCAGGTGCCTGACATAATCGACAATGCATACGTGATTGTTGAGTTTGATAATGGTTCACGAGGAATGCTTGATCTGTGCATGTTTGCGGAAGGTAGTAAAAATGAACAAGAAATTTGTGTAGTGGCGACACTGGCAAGGTAATATTTGGAAAATATTTGCACATAGCTTGTTTATGACATGTTTTTTAAGAGGACAACATAGCACATATATCCAAATCTACACCCTAATTGCAAGGTAATATTTGGAAAATATTTATGTAGACTAGACATATGCACACCCACGCTTCAATGCACTCACTAACACAGCCTATATCCAAATCTACACCCTTACACACACAGTCCCAAACACATGAGAGTTTATATTTTTTTTAGGTATATATAGTGGAGAGAGTTGCATTCAAGTACTCCTCCCTTGTTTTCCTTTTAATGCACTGTTTTGATTTCGGATATCATAGTTCAGCTAGTTTGTTATAACATACTCTGTTAATCCATTGTCTTACCGGGACTTGTATGTGGGTAACATATGCATACATCCATTTATATGTATTTAAGAGTGTGGTCCTGTTGCTCTAGTGTGTATACACTTGTTTCTATTGAATAATTGCTGTCACTTTTGTAGTGTTCATGTCTGCATTTGTTTCCCTTCATGTCTATTGAATAAAACAGAGGTAACCCTATAAATCAAATTCACAGTTGTGTATGTGTGTTGTGTGTGTGTGTACACACGTCTGTATGTAAGTATGTATATGTATATATATGTTCATGTGTGTGTGAACTTATTTTTGGAAAAGGTGTCTTTGTCTCATGTTCTGCGGCCTATACTTTCTATTGTTTATATACAGAGGAAGTAGGAAGTAAGAGTAGGCAAATAATGTTGCAGACCAAAATAAATTAAATACTAAAAATAATCACAAGAAACATTAAAACTTATGATCACATTTTCGTCCCAAAACCATTACATGATAAACTATATCTGGACATGGAGCTTGAATAAATATGAACATGAAAACAATGGCTTGCTTAGAAAGATGTCAAATTATAGGCAATATGTATTATTAATTTTTTCTCATCTTTTAGTCCATGTATACTTTAACCTTATCTTTATCTTTCTTAATATATATTTTTCTTGTATATTCTGTGCATGCAGGGATACGATATTAGCTTCCCCGTAACAAATTCTCATTGTGAAGATATGCATAAGCACACGCTTATATGCTTCATTGTTCACTCTATGGAGGTAATTTTCTTCCACTTGCAAAAACCTGTTATGAACAAGCATTTCTATTCTGCAATCTTCATGGTCAGTGTTTTAGTGTCGAATGTTAAAACTATGCTACAATCATAAAAGGACTTTTGTGTTTTTGACTTTAGTTAGGCTAATTATGCTTATGTGTTATCTGACCTTGAAGATCTATGTTTGGACGGTCAAATAAACTATATAGTGAAGGAATTCATATTAGAACTTGAATTTTAGGAACCATGGCTTTTTTCAGTGCTTTTGATATTTATTACTGGTTTTGGTTTCAAGATTTGGCGGTGTTAAACAATTGATATCAACCAAGGATTTTTTGCAGTTTTTATATATAAATAATTATTGAAAATGAAAAAAAGTAGTATGAATGTGCAGTTTCAAGATTGGAGATGAAAGTTGAATGTGCAGGAGTAAAAGGAGAAGAATGGTGGAGGAGTAGAAGATGAAGTATGCGTGGGGTTGAGTTGGTGATAAAACTTGTCAGTTGGGTGGTGTAGGAGTTGTTTGTGGTTACTGTGTTTGTGAAGGGGAAGATGAAAGTGCGTGGAGGGAATGGTGTGATCAAATGTATGGATTGAGGAGGAAGTGATGAGGTTGCTTGCTTCACCTGACGGTCAAGAAGCCCTCTGCCAAAATCTAGAAAATACAGGAGTCCTTCACCTGACGGTAGCAGAAGCCCAAAAAGTAGGTCAGCATCTCCAGTTAGAGAGCCCAAGAGATTGTTGAAGCTTCGGAAGGATTTGTCTGCCTTGTGAGTTCTTCGCATAACTTTCAGTCAATGGCTCTGTATGTATCTACTTCTGTTGACTTCAATACAACCATGGTCTATGTTAGTATGGACATGGTGGGAACTACCCTTCAAGTAAGGGCAGTAAGAACGATCTTTTAGTGCAGTGGTCTCATGGAGCAGGTGGCATAGCCCTTATGCTTTGCAAAGCCGCTCAGGTATATATGTTATGTTAGTATAAGAATACTGTATCTTATATTTTACAAGTGATTCAAATTTCAAACAACTAAAATCTCTTTAGATATCATATCTAATTGTTGTGAGAATTTAAATTTTAAAACTTGAAACTTAAAACTTTTAAATTAACTTTTAAAATTTTAAAATCAAAGCTTATAAGTTAATTTATTTAAAACTTAAAACATATAAAATAAATTAACTTTTAAAAATTAAATTCAAAATTAAATTAACTTTTAAAAGTTTAAACTTAAAACTTTAAATTAACTTTAATTTTACTTTAAATTAACTTTAAATTAACTTTAATTTTACTTTAAATTAACTTTAAATTAACTCTAATTTGAAATTAACTTTAATTTTAAACTTTAAATTAACTTTAATTTTAAATTAACTTAGAACTTTAAATTAAATTAAATTTAAAACTTAAAATTTTAGTACCTTCAACTAAACTATTAACTAATTGCTTTACATATTATGCATTAAATTACAATTTACAAAAGTATTATGAATTTAGGTGCTTACATTGTCATTTTTTTCTTGCTCAGGTTGCTGGATTCACCATTATCAAAGGAGGGTTCGTAAGTGTGCAAAATCGATTCCTACTATTTAAGCTCAAGAAAGGACTTTATTTCATTTTTTTATAACTTTGATAATTTATATGACATCATTTATAGTAGGATATACTTGTATAATGTTGTAGATGTTTGATCTCATATTTGAAGTCCTACGAGTTAACGTAATTGTTTGACTATCTGTTGTGCTTTCACTTGTGTAGGCATCGGACTTTTGAAGAGAGCAAATTTGGACTTGATGATGCTAGATTTCACCTGTGTATGCAACAAAGAATTATGGGTAATCAAACGTTTTGTTAGCACTAGTTAGATATAACATTTATTAGTACCCGATGTGTAAATTTTTATACAAATGGTTATTGTATGTGAGTTAGGTCATTTTGTCGAAAAACTATTGTATTAGAATGGTTATGGATATTTTATTTGATTATATGGTTAATGTGTTTTTTAACTTATTTGAATATGATGATTATGTGAGTGATTGTTGATTGATATAATAGAACCAAAATAGACCATTAACAGGAAATAATAGCATGAAAAAATGGTGTAAAATAATAAACAACTTTTAGTAGCGTTTCAAAAACCCTACCAAAATATATATAGTGGCGTTGAGTAAATGCAACCGTAAAACATGGGTAAAGTTGGAAATTCTATTAGTAGCGCCAAAATATCTTTTGGTGACGCTTTTTAAACGCTACAAAAAGATTTATGGTGGCATTTGAAAAATGCTACAAAAAATGCATTTATAGTGGCGTTAAAATAAATGCAACAAAAAATCATGGATTTTTAGTCGCATGTTTTCTCGCGGTGTTTATCAAAACGCCACCAAAAGTTTTTGTAGTATTTTTTGAGCGCCATAAAAAATAAAATTTCTTGTAGTGAATTATTGTTTAAGTTCTTTTCATAATTTTAAAATACCCTTCAAGTTCTTTTATATAATTTATTTCAAAAATCTCTACTTACATCAATTTTCGGAATGGTTAAGTATAGCCCAATTCAGTTAATATGTTTTTACCCCACTCGGTTTTCCTTTAGAATAAATCCAATTTACAATATAAATATTTACCATTCAAATTTCCTTTTTTTAAATTCCTTCAAATTAATTATCTATGGTATTTAAAATGCCCATTTCACTTCCCATGCTATTTAACATTTAATAATCCAATTCACACACAATCTATATCAATTTTTCCACCATATCATAAATCAATATATATATATGAACAATAAATATTTTGAGGAATCTTGTTGGATCCCTCCAACCTGTCTTTCCTGCATCCACAGATGTTAGTCAACAAATAAAATACCAATCCCGCTTCTAGGCGGGATATCGCGGTATATAGGGTCATCCGCTATTATGCGGGACGCATAGGGTCTCATCCGCTATATAATGCGGGAATATCAACCACTCCAATACTAATATATATATATAACAATCAACATATAAATTATAAATATATCAATCAAGCCAGGCATCCAATAATTTAAATTTAACATTTAAATTTTAATAGGTAATCCGAATGAGTGAGAAAATCTCACCTTTCTTTTTCGTTTGCAATCCACTTCAAACTTGACTTGGTTTCACGGTTTTCAACCTTGTATAAACAATTTAGGATTTATTAACATTTGAAATAATCTAACAATAATTTACCATTTAATAAATTAAACTTAAACTAATAATTTAATTTAACTAATAATTTTCCTTTTAAAAATCTTTTAGTAGCTAAAATAATTTAAATAAGTTAATTGAACAAATTAATCACCAAATCCATTATTTTAAAATAAACTAGTAAATTAAAATATGTATATGTATATTTTATTTTTTTATTTTATATTTTTGAACCTACATATATTTCTAAAAATATCTATATAGATTTCAAAAAAATTCTGATTTCACATAAACTTTCAACGTTTCAAAATTCCTATTTTCCCAAAATCTTATATATATATATATTTACTGTTTATCTATATATATGGGTTTTTTTATTAAATTAAAACGGAATTATTTTCACCTACTGTAATCAATATTTAAGAATTAAACAACAGGTTACAATATGTATGTGTACTTCTATATAAGATTTATACTTATATTTACATTTTTTTTCTTTTCTGTATATTCACCTATATATATAAAAATATAAATGCATATATATGCCTTACTGTAAATTTATTTTTTTCTTTCAAAACTCTTTAACAGATAAAATTTTCTTCTTTCCCTTTTTAAAAATAATAACTTTATCATAATACTGTTAAATTTATTTCCTAATACACACACACACACAAACACACAGACACACACACACATATATATTTTGAATTATAAAAAAAACCAATACCTTACAGCCTCCAACCAGCTCCATCGTGTGCGCGAACACCCCACAGCGCCGCTGTCCCCCATCCACGCGTGACCAACTGGTTCGTCGAGCCCATTGCATCCCCTCGAATGCTAACCCCTTGCCTCGAGCCGCAACCCGGCCTCGTTCGAAAATCAATGCCTAATACTCGATTTTCCACCCACTACGTGCCGCACCTCGATGCCGCCCTCCTCCAGATTTGATTGAACGTGATACGACACGTTCATCTTTTTTTTTAAGTAACCGAAATGAATTTTGAACTTGGAGGAAGTCCCATGTCGATTTCCCAGTCTTCAATTCGATCGTCGCTTGCCCCCCCTTTTTTTTGAATTGAGCAATTTTTGATTTCGGTGCCAAGAATTTGAATAGGGGAAGGAACAAGAAGCACGGCTTTATTTTCCTTCGTTCGTTTAGAATTTAAAGGGAGGAGAAGAGGTAGGCTTGCGATTTTATAGCGGCCATTACTTTTTTCTGTGAAATTTCGATTTTTGATTTTAAGACAAGGAAAGCTCGTGACGATTTAACAGAGAAAAGGGCGATTGCATGTTTTAATGGATAAGCTACAGTAACCCTGAAATGATATGATAAAGTAGGATGATGGGAAAGAAAGTAGGCTGATGGGAATACAGTTTTGAATGTTGAAATATAAATATATGTATTTAAATATAAAATTGTCTCGAATTTGCAACTTAAAATCTTGAACTCCAATCGAGGCATGCCGCTAGGCGTTTATAATATTATACCCCTATTTCGAATGCAATGGAAAAGGTCTTGAGTCCTAACTCGATCGTATGAAGAAGATAGCTTTTTGGACCCAGTTATTATATTAAATTTTCGATATAAATCTCAGCGCATTTCTATCCCGTATGATCAGATGACAACTCCGAAAGCTATGAAATTTGAAATATGATAATAATACGATATTACGTATCCAATGGAACTGGTTTCGTCGAATTCCGAGACTGTGCCTCAGAAGGCATTTTTTAAACGTCGATTTAAACGATATATTTTTAAAAAACAAACTACTTTTAAATTCAATTTAAAAACTTTTATTGTCTTTATTGTCTTTATTGTTATCAATATAAATTTTATAAGCCTTTAAATTATTTTTTAACAGGCTTAAAACTCAAGATTCAATAAATTACCCAAATTATAATTATTAAATCCAAACGTTGAATTGTCCAATAAATCACTATATCTAAATTATGAATCTATTTTATTAAATAAACCCAAGTCTTCCATATTCGAAACCAATTTATAATTCAATTTAAATATTTAAAACCATTTAAATGTTCCAAATTGAATGTTGAAAATTTCGTGTCGTTACATTCCTCCGCCCTTAAAAGAATTTCGTCCCTGAAATTGCTAAGGCAGAAGAATGCCCCAAACCCATTAACTTACTAAAACTCACTTTGAGAACATTCATTTTTCACCTTTCTAATCCTTTAGTTTCTACCAAACCAATTAGTCTTCAACTCCCATTTCCCAAAATCCTTTATTTTCAAATCCAGTTTCAAATCAATTCGTCATTAACAAAAAATTTCCAAAAAAATTCAAAAAATTTCTAACTCCCAAAATTTCCGAAAATTTTGGCAGAGTCTCCCTTGTAAGGAGGAGCTTTTGCAATTTGACAAGAGGGATAAATATATATACATCGACCCACACGGTCGGAAAAAAAATAAACAACAATATTTAAATTTTTATTCCTTTTATTGCGTAGGCGTACCTTTATTTAGAATTTTTAAGCAAGCGGCTTATTTATATAGTAATTAGCGCAATCAAACTCCATCCAAACAGCCTCCAGGTACCTGTACTTACTCAATTTAAACATGTAAGTTCCAAATTATGTAACTTAATAACATTTTACTCATTTGCAATAGCTAAACAAATGGATTTTTATAAGCAATGCAGATTAAACAATATTTATAAGCAACCTATATGACTTCAACACTTATTCAATTGCTTCAATCAACCCATATGCTATTTTCACTCGATTTAAATGGTTTACAACTCAATCGCTTCCATTCAATTCATTTTTAACCCAAACGAACTCATATTCATTCCAATTGGTCTCAACATCAATTTTATTTGCTTCTATCAATTCGTAGAATTTTATTTACTTTCGTTTACGTCAAACGATAACTTTTTCTATGCGAATTTGACGATATTCACTTAATAGAAATATCCATTTTAGTTTATAACTACTTCAAATTAGTTCCAACTCATTTTATATTTAATTCCATCCCATTTCAATTTTATTCACAATCCATTCATTGCTTTTTATTCCATATTCGCATAGGTTTCATTCAAAACCATTTTATTAAGCTCGACAACATTCCATACTAATATATACTAAATAACCATTCCGCAAATAAATTTAAGCTAAGCTTCCTTTTAATATTAACTCAAGTTTTCTTCAAATTATTTCACTTCATAACTTAATATTATTTTTCTTGTCACCAACTTCCAATTTAAGTCCTTGATTTGATTTTTATTTAATCAAATCCCATCCATTTTACTAATTTATTCGAGTAGTATATTCACTTATCCATTTTTAAACTTTAATTTCCATACTCAATTCATCCCGAATTTATTTTATTAATAACAAGGCCATTTTTAATTTATTTCTACCTACTCGGATTTTATTTGCAAATTCAAACCATTTTTATTTAACTCAATTCCGTCTCATTCGCCAACATTTCCAATTTTATTTAATTTCAGTAACAATCCAAGTTGAATTTTATTTATAACTCATGTTCATTTCCAACCTCCATTATTAACTCACAGTTCAACTTCTATTTAACTAAATTAGGTTCCACTTCCATATTTTATTAACTAATTAATTATCTAATTAGTTCACTTCCAATTCTTAAATCAATATTTGATTTTTATTTTAAAATTACTTTAACTATTTTACTTGCGTTCAATCTATTTCATAATTCAAGTTTGGATTTTTATTTCATTTTCCAAAATATCAAACACTCCTTATTTTGGGTTTTCTATTCCACTTTTCCCGTTTTTTATAAGCCATTCACTTATATTTCATATTTTCAACAATTTATAATCAAGCACATTCACATTTCGTTATTAACTCAAGACTATACATTTATTTATAGCCCAAGAATATTTTTATTCAATCCATCTTTTCTGAGCTATTCCAATTCATTTATTCCAATCCAATTCTTATTCGACTTACTTTTATTTATTTAAGTAAGAATTTAATTTCATTCAATATCATCTATAACTCAACTGAATTTTATTTCAATTTAATTTTATTTCAACTCAACTTCATTTAGCTTAAGTTAATTTCAATTCAATTCTTATTTCTCAAATCCAACTTAATGTTTTTTCCAATTCAATCACATCAAAATTTAATCCATTTAACTAAAATTTAATCCATTTAACTAATCTACTTCACTAATTCAATTCTTTCAAATCACCATTAATTTAATTTCAAAAAAATTTCAACTTAATCCTAGTTAAATTTCATTTTTTTCTCTGTATAATTTATACTTACACAATTCCCCCATATTAGATATATAAGCTATTCTAAATTTTATAACCTTGTTTGACTATAATATTATCAACCAAACACTTCAATTATATATAATAATTTCAGAAAATTATTTCTTTTTATATCAAAATATATTTTGGGTAAAATTATTTCATTCACCCACTTCAAAACAATACTGTGTCGGTTTACCGTGTTCAAGTGTTTATAAACTCTTATCGAATTAGTTGCGCCACTACTCGATCAGAATTCATATTCCACTCAACCAATAAGTCAACACAATATTAAAACCATTTATATTCACTAACAAATACGCAGTCATATCTATTAATACACTCAAACTCATTCTAGAGTACTACTGACTCTATCTCTAATGAGTGATCCCCCCACCAGAGCCAAGGTTCTCGCTTAACCTTTAGCTTTGATACCAACTGTGATGGCCCGTAAATCCGTACCCCTTTGAGCCGACAATATTCCACATCAATTCAACTCAAAGTGCACGGAAATACGAGTCTTCGGAGTAAAAGAAGAAAGAGGTAGAAGAAGAAGATACAATACCATCAAAATCCCATAATCGCGGTGGAATAAAATACAATATATAATTAAAGCTTTTAAATACAAAGAAATCTGTACTATTATATATGCATACCATTATCAGAGTAAAACAATCATCCATCACTTTGGACAGCTTATTATCCGTCCTTACACAACGGAATTAGTAATTCAAATACGGAGATACGTCTCTGACATCCAGCTCGTCTCTTGAACTCCATAACACAAAATCCTAGATCCGTTCAACTCGATCTGACCCGAGCATCATAATAAAACAACACCCAAGTCAGTATGGAATACCAGCGTGAGAAAATCACACTAAATTGGGTTATTAAAGTTTTGAAAAGCCTTTGAAACAAAGGTATCTCGTAAGACCACACCACAAATAAACATGTCGGGTTTTTACCTTACGATAACCAAAACATTTTTATCAAATCCGTCTGATATTATAATAGTGTCTATAGAAAGTAAAATGGAATCTAGCTGAAATGATTGCATCTTATGTTCTAGCATAGTTGGGCACAATCAAAATCGTACGATCGCTTATTGGATATTGGATTCCATACAATGGTAGGACTACTGGGGTACCGCCCGTCATAGTACCTGGTCTAGATCAGAATACCGAGGACCACTCCCGATCCCTACAACACAAGACCGGCCTACCCCTAACCTGGATAGACCGAATAAGATCACCGAGCGATTGGAGCTAACAACCGCCACACAGCCGAAATAAAGGAACTCTAGATAGGGGAAATCTTACCCTAATTGGGTACTACCTACTTAGCCTTACTGCACCTCCCCTGTTTTAGCCATTCTCGTTTGATGAGGCTTGAGGCTACGTGTTACCTTTTAAAGAACACATTCACTTAGAATGCTCATCGTCCTCCAATGATGATGTTCTAATAGCATTCGTCCATACAAGTTGCCCTGGGTCTAGACAAACCGAATCATCGTCTTCATCATCTTCACGGTCTTCATTTGCTACGTTCAAACCGGATCGAAGTGGTTTTCGGATAATTAAACATGATCCCAGTCTCTTCGAAACGATCAGTGCATTGGCCAATATTAATAGTCGGTTATTTAACTATCAAATAACATCCTCAAGTAACTATCTGGCCTTAAATAATTTTCCAAATTATTTATCTCTACACAAGATATTATTTCCATACTTCAACACTTTGAAAATAGTTTTCAAATCTCTTTTATTCCCACAGAACAAATTTTAACCTTTGCCCAATACTTAGAATATTTTTTCCCACTTCATTAGTTACTCAACGCTTGGAAAATATTCATTTATTTCCTATTTTCTTTTCTAAAAATCATTTACAGTCTTATTTGTAAATTCCCAACTCGTTTCGCACGAATTCTATAAATTCCGGGATTTCTTAGTTAACTTCCTTTAATATTTCCAAAGCCATTTATGCTTATTTAAATTCCAGTTTCACTTCTACTTCCTTTATGGATTTTATTTCACCTTTCGAAGTTCGCTTATCTTATGCTTTAGAAATTTATTTAAATTTCCATAATACCATTATAAGATCTTCTTCTAAATCTTATTCATTTTAACAAACTCCGCTTCCCATCCTGAGAGGATTTATTATTGAATTTAAAACATTTAAAAATATGTACTTGTAAAATAAGGATAAAGGTTCATTTTCAAAATATGGCTTAAGGTAAAACTAAATATCAATACAAGAACTCATATCCAGTTACTAATAAATTTACAAAGCTGATTTATAACATTAGAATTTATTTCAATAAATATTATAATAACTAATTTCAGAATATTCTAAATCCAAATAATAGTTTTAAAAGTTAAATAGTATAGTATCTTTTACAAATTTAAATTCACTTGACAAAAATCTATTTTTAAGAAATTCCAATATTCACCAATTCACTTTATAAATTCCTCTTGATTCATATCACACCGACCATACCACCATTTCCTATATTCGAAATATTTTCACTATTTGTTTTGAAAGAAATTCCCATAACTCGGTATAAGTTCACACCATTAACTTATATTTCCCATATATCCACTGATATCAATCTATCTCTTTTATAAACCCCGTTTATAAATTTATAAACTCCCTTGAGCTTTCCACTTATTTATAAAAACAGATTCTATTTAAAAGTCTGATTTTAAATTTCCTTCCTTGATAAATTCCAATTTATTTCAAATCTATTTCCAATTATTGTTTAAGTTCTTTCCATAATTTTAAAATACCCTTCAAGTTATTTTATATAATTTATTTCAAATATCTCTACTTACATCAATTTTCCGAATGGTTAAGTATAGCCCAATTCAGTTAATATGATTTTACCCCACTCGGTTTTCCTTTAGAATAAATCCAATTTACAATATAAATATTTACCATTCAAAATTCATTTTTTTTAATTCCTTCAAATTAATTATCTATGGTATTTAAAATGCCCATTTCACTTCCTATGCTATTTAACATTTAATAATCCAATTCACACACAATCCATATCAATCTGTCTACCATATCATATATCAATATATATAAACAATAAATATTTTTGAGGAATCCTGTTGGATCCCTCCAACCTGTCTTTCCTGCATCCACAGATGTTAGTCAACAAATAAAATACCAATTCTGCTTCGAGGCGGGATATCACGGTATATAGGGTCATCCGCTATTATGCGGGACACATAGGGTCTCATCCGCTATATAATGCGGGAATATCAACCACTCCAATACTAATATATACTAATATATATATATATATATATATATATATATATATATATATATAACATTCAACAGATAAATTATAAATTTGTCAATCAAGCCAGGCATCCAATAATTTAAATTTAACATTTAAATTTTAATAGGTAATCCGAATGAGTAAGAAAATCTCACCTTTCTTTTTCATTTGCAATCCACTTCAAACTTGACTTGGTTTCACGATTTTCGATCTTGTATAAACAATTTACGATTTATTAACATTTGAAATAGTCTAACAATAATTTACCATTTAATAAATTAAACTTAAACTAATAATTTAATTTAACTAATAATTTTCCTTTTAAAAATCTTTTAGTAGCTAAAATAATTTAAATAAGTTAATTGAACAAATTAATAACCAAATCCATTATTTTAAAATAAACTAGTAAATTAAAATATGTATATGTATATTTTCTTTTTTTATTTTATATTTTTGAACCTACATATATTTCTAAAAATATCTATATAGATTTCAAAAAAATTTTGATTTCACATACACTTTCAACGTTTTAAAATTCCTATTTTCCCAAAATCTTATATATATATATATACTGTTTATCTATATATATGTGTTTTTTTATTAAATTAAAACGGAATTGTTTTCACCTACTATAATCATTATTTAAAAATTAAACAGTAGGTTACAATATGTATGTGTACTTCTATATAAGATTTATACTTATATTTACATTTTTTTTCTTTTCTGTATATTTACATATATATATCAAAATATAAATGCATATATATGCCTTACTGTAAATTTATTTTTTTCTTCAAAACTGTTTAACAGATAAAATTTTCTTCTTTCCCTTTTTAAAAATAAAAACTTTATCATACTGTTAAATTTATTTCCTAATATATACATATATATATATATTGAATTATAAAAAAAACCAATACCTGACAGCCTACAACCAGCTCCATCGCACGCGCGAACACCCCACAGCGCCATTGTCCCCCATCCACGCGCGACCAACTGCTTCGCCGAACCCACTGCAGCCCCTCGAATGCCAACCCCTTGCCTCGAGCCGCAACCCGATCTCGTTCGAAAATCAATGCCTAATACTCGATTTGCCGCCCACCACGTACCACACCTCGATGCCGCCCTCCTCCAGACTTGATCGAACGTGATACGACACATTCATCTTTTTTTTAAGTAACCGAAATGAATTTTGAACTGGGAGGAAGTCGCGTGTCGATTTCCCAGTCTTCAATTCGATCGTCGCTTGCCCCCTTTTTTTTGAATTAAGCGATTTTTGATTTCGGTGCCGAGAATTTCAATAGAAGAAGGAACGAGAGGCACGGCTTTATTTTCCTTCATTTGTTTAGAATTGAAAGGGAGGAGAAGAGGTAGGCTTGCGATTTTACAGCGGCCATTACTTTTTTTCTATGAAATTTCAATTTTTGATTTCAAGACAAGGAAAGCTCGTGACGATTTAACAGAGAAAAGGGCGGTTGCATGTTTGAATGGATAAGCTACAGTAACCCTGAAATGATATGATAAAGTAGGCTGATGGGAATACAGTCTTGAATGTTGAAATATAAATATATGTATTTAAATATAAAATTGTCTCGAATTTGCAACTTAAAATCTTGAACTCCAATCGAGGCATGCCGCTAGGCGTTTATAATGTTATACCCCTATTTCGAATGCAATGGAAAAGGTCTCGAGTCCTAATTCGATCGTATGAAGAAGATAGCCTTTTGGACCCCGTTATTATATTAAATTTTCGATATAAATCTCAGCGCATTTCTATAACGTATGACCACATGATAACTCCAAAAGCTATGAAATTTGAAATCCGATAATAATACAATATTACGGATCCAATGGAACTAGTTTCATTGAATTCTGAGACTGTGCCTCGGAAGGCCATTTTTAAACGTCGATTTAAACGATATATTTTTAAAAATGAACAAACTACTTTTAAATTCAATTTAAAAACTTTTATTATCTTTATTATTATCAATATAAATTTTATAAGCCTTTAAATTATTTTTAATAGGCTTAAAACTCAAGATTCAAATAATTTACCCAAATTCCAATTATTAAATCCAAACGTTGAATTGTCCAATAAATCACTATATCTAAATTCTGAATCTATTTTATTAACTAAACCCAAGTCTTCCATATTCGAAACCAATTTATGATTCAATTTCAATATTTAAAACCATTTAAATGTTCCAAATTGAATGTTGAAAATTCTGGGTCGTTACAAAAATTATCCATCGCATTCAAATATCAGTTTTAACCGGTTTTGCCCTAAAACCACATAAATTTTCATTTAAACAATCTTGTTTAAATTAATCAAATTATAGTTCAAGCATATCATCATCCAAAACGTCATAGAAACGAATTTAATCTTAAATCTAAAAACATATGTTCATAAAACAAAATAGAGATGGTATAAATTATTATTCATCTTGATTAGAATAAGAAGTTTGGATTGAGATTTATTCTCCTTGCTTTAATTCCTTAGCTTGATTTGAATTTCTCTTCTTTTCTTCCTACACAATGGTCGACTCCTCTTGATTTACGTTTGTGTTTTGTTTTCAAAATGACATGAATGGGAAAATGAAATGTGAATGGAACGAGAATATGTATAAGGGCAAGGATTATGTGCGGCTAATTCCTAATATGCCCTTATGTAATTTAATTAGCTTATAAACCATTCTTAAGCCCATTTAATTAGTTAATTGAGCACAGCCTAAATTTTTACTTTCATATCTCAATCCCCTTATCATTCTAATTATTACATTATTCTATTTAATTTATCTAATTAAATCTCCTGAATAATGTTATTAAAAATTAGGGGTGTTACATAAATACATAACACTTTGGTGCCCTCAATGGTCATGATTAATTCACCATCATCATATGGAGAGCATTATGTAAACTACTCTCAATGAATGCATACCCTTTTTCTGATACATCCTGACTAACATTAAGGAGTTAGTGTTCATATATATCGATTCAATACTCATGGTTACGAGCTCATTCATAAATGCAGTCGATAAAACACTTCTCCAAAGGATTTTCTACTTATCTATGTTTAATGTAATTAATTCATAATTTATATTATTATATAACAACATATATGATAGAAAATAAAGCCAAAAGAATACTTTATTCGAACAAGATTCTTTTATAAGAGTTAAGGTACGTAACAAATTACATGATTGCCCCTAGCGCACATCTTCAGTCTATCAATCTTCCACCTGCACTTGGGACTAATTATAGTGCCTTTTGCCCATACTTTCAACCACTCTACCTAAATTAGGCTGAGAAGGGCCTTAGTGAATAGATCTGCAATATTATTATTTTTGTATCTACTTTTCAATTATACTTCCTCGTTACTAATAAACTCTTGGATCATGTGTTATTGTGGAAAACATATCTCAATTGCTTATCAAGGCATCATTTGTCTTTGCAACCTAAATTGCATTATTAGTATCACAATATGTTATTAGATTCTTAATGGTCTTATAAATTTGCACATATATAATGCTTTCATTGCAATGCTATTCAAGGCGATGTACTTAGCCTCTATATTTGAATATGCCACAACCTCTCATTTGGAATATTTCCAACTTAGAGCTCCTTATTAAGGTTGATCATGAAGTTAGGACTGACTTAATATATTCAATGTCACTTACGAAGTTCGAGTCCAAACACTCTATAAGGAGTTCGACACTTTCATAAACAAATCTCTAGTATTTTGCAAATACTCAAGAATATTCTTAACTACCATTTAGTGATTTTACCTTTGATTTAATATTCGATTAATACACCAAGTGTACAAGAAAAATCTATTATACCTCATAATATAGCATATATGACAATCCCTATTGCCGATGCATAAGGGATCTACATCATATGTTTCATATTAAACATTTTAATATGGTGTATGTGTATATAGATTGAGACAATCCAACATTCTCTAATACTAAATACAAGAGATATCTCTTTCAGATCCTTAATCGAGAATTAAACAACCAAACTAAAACTAATTTTAACACGATTGTTAATAATCACTAATATGTTGTTTACATATAATACTAGAAATGATTTATTACATTTGTTTTACTTTCTTGTAGATACACGTTTCCTCTGCATTTTGACTCAAATTAAACTATCTGATTCATATGTCAAACACTTGTTCAACCTCTAGATGCTCACTCGATCACATTGTTGTAGCAGCTCCTGAATCATATCTAAAAATAACAACCATTATTATTGCGCCCACCGATTTTGAGACATTTTGAATGTTATGTGCAAAAAGCCTCTTCTAAATCATTATTTAGAAGTTATGTTTCAACATCTATGTGTCAAAACTCATAATTATATTGTGCAATCACATGCGAGTAGAATCTAAATGGACTTAAGCATGTTGACTTAGCGAATTACTCTACCAATTTCAAAATTTGAATTAATGAAGTCATTCCCTTTCAAAACTGCTTTATGCAATTACAGATGCATTGATCTTCATCTTGAAGACTCATTTGCTACTGAAGGATCAATCCTTCTAGGCATAATCACCACCATCATATTTTGTTATTGTACTTGGAATTCATCTCAAATCTAAAGTATTGTGCATATGGTAGGGTACATGCTCTCAATGGCCCGTCGACAACTAAGGATATTTTCATTTCTAACCATTCTTCTTCTTAATATTAATAAGAAATCCTAGTTTCTATTCAATGTGCAAGAATGATTATTAAGCATTTTAATTTATTTGTGTCCATTTCAGGTTTAGCTAAATTTACTTCATTTATAGAATCCGTTATTATGTTTGAATCTTGGATCGTATCTAAGTCTGTCACACTACCACTAATTTCATTAGAAAGAAATTCCTTTTGCATGAAAGTAATATGTCTTGAAATAACAACTTATTTCTCAGTTGGTGGAATATGCATTCAAAATATTTTATGAACAACCTATAGACTTACATAAAATATACATAGTTTTGACTTTACGTAACTTATATTCATATGTATATTGGACAACCACACATCTTAAACTATTTATGATTGAGATTCCTTTACAATTAATATCTCATAAGAAATCATAAAACATTCATTAGATGAAATCAAATTTAATATGTGCTTACTATTAAGTACATATCCTTATAGAAAGAAGAAACTCAACTTCACTAATTATCAATCGTACTTTGTCCAAAAAAGTACAATTACTCCTTATTGACACATCATCTTGTAGCATAGGGAGGAGAGACTTTGAGAGTGAATCTTATTCACTTTTAAATATTATTAGAATTCTTATCCAAAATACTCACTTAATTGATATCAAATTGATTTGTTATATTTCCTTTGCATGCTATAATTACTGATTTCACTTTATATTCTATGAACTTATCATAGATATCTAAGTTGTGTATCATATACACATACTTATATATGAGATAATTCATTGGTAAATTTAATGATGTGAGTGGTTCCACTTTTGTTATCATCATATCTTGGTGTAACGACCCGGAATTTCCGAACCCGAAAATTCCAGATAGTTAAGAAAATAAGAAAGAGATAGAAGAAGAAGAAACAGGAAATAAAACACAGAACCTCACAATCGCAGCGGATCAAAATATAATATCAAATAATAACAGTTTACAAAGGAATACTGTATCAGTTGATTACATTTAAATACATCAGAGTTACAACATATACACAAACACTGGACAGATACAATCAACATGTCCCAGACAAACTATAATATATCACAGCGGAATACACTCCATATGTTCCTGCCATCTAGCTCGTCTCCTGAGCTCCAGAACGTCCTTACCTGAAAATCTGTAATACTCGGTCTGACCCGAGCATTACATCAAAGTAACACCTGGGTCAGGTTGGAAATCAGCGTGAGTAAACCCATCTAACATGAAATACCAATGCATAAACTTATATATATAACTCGGGTAACTTGTATCATATACAAATTCACAAAATGTTGTAGACATTACATATTTCACTCACAAAATTCTAAGTATCCAACTTAGATTAAATAGTCCAATTTACTTAAATCATTTCATTCCAGCTATTTATTGATTTCACATATCAATCTATGGGAAATCGAAGTGGTTTCGGGAATTTTCTAATACCCGACACCGGTCTCTTCGAAACCAATATCATCTTAACTTAAATTATTCAAGTGAAATACAACTCAATTTTAAATACAGGATGTCACATAATTCATCAACAAGTGATAACCACATCATCACAATTTATCACCTAGTAATTAACTACCCTTAATTACTTATCAAATTAATTACTCCTTAATTAATTTCTGTAATTAATCCTTTGATTAATTATAAGGTAATTTAATCCCAATTACTTCCACAATTAAACCATCTTCCACTAATTACATCCAGTAATTATCGTTAATTACTTCACTAAGTAATTATACTTCATCAATTACATAAAGTAATTATTATCAAATCATCCAGTGATTAAATTTAATTAAACTTAATTAATTAATTTAAACCAATCACATTAAACCCCATTAATTACATTAAGTAATTATCCTCAAATTAATCACATTTAGTAATTATCTATTAATTACTTACCTTAATTAATGACATTAAGTAATTAACTAACATTTAATCACTTGCATTAATTAACCTTTAATCAATTACATTAATTAACCTTTAATCAATTACATTAATTAATTACATTAACAAATTAACCTTTAGTTAATCATATTAATTAATCACATTAATTAATTATCCTATACGTAATTAAATAATTAATCCTTAAATTAATTATATTAAGGAATTATCTTTTAAATTACTTCCAATATGTAATTATATTTTTAATTACTTTCATTTAACTAATTATCTTTTAATTAATCATATTCAATAATTATCTCAATATAATTACTCAAAACCCAAAACAATTTTTAAACATATTTGTTTAACTTTAAAATCAAATCATTGAAAACTTGTTTTAATATTTTCTTGAAACCTGCTAGATATCAGGTTAAGAAATCCCGAGCCAAACATCAAAATTCTCGAGCTAGCCCTTGAACTACACATCTTCCTTTTAAATTTTAAACCTGGCAATAAAAATTTAATTTAAAACTTTATAAACCTGTATTTAACAACAACCCGAGCACACAACCAACTCCCCCGAGAAATCACTCGAACCAAACCTTCTATTTCTCGCGCTCGAACCCGAGCTCAACTCTTTCTTCCCCGATCATCACTAAATACCCAAACACACACACGTGCACGTGTACATCTGAACGAAGTGACTCCGACCATCGACGCTGACTTCGACACATCGCCGTCGACCTCGCCGTTCAACTTGAGCACCCAGTTCGTCGAATTCGACTGGAATTCAAATTCGAGCAATCAACATGACCTGGAACCCATCTATGGATCGATTAAACAACTCGCTCCTCCACCCACGTTCACCAGAGATCACGCCGCTCCACCCAGAATCACGTCACGACACACCACATCGAATCCCCTCGGTGCGATCGATTGAATCGCGGTGACGACTACGCAAATGCCACTCGAATACCACTAGCCAAATGTAGGACTAAAACCCTAGTTTGATCCAAACCATCATCCATAATGAATTAAAAATTCATTTCATATTTTTCCCATGATCAGAAATCATTCCAGCCCCTTCATGCCAAATCTCAACCTTCGAAAGCTAGCCGATCACCAGATATTGGTGAAAACCCCAAATCTTTCAACCTTGATTTACTCAGAGAATGCCACACTAAAAATTGTGAATCTGGTTCCTAAATTCATCATATTCCATTACAAATTTGTTTGTGCCTTAGAATCATGAATTTGAGATATTTTATTTTAAGCCATATTCAGATTATTCCTGTAATATTTCATTTTTGAAGTAATTTCTAAATATAAAACTTTAAAACTATTTTTAAAATTTGTATTACACTAAGCTAATAATATTTCAATATAAATCATAACCTAATTCGGAAGGTTTGGGAAGATATGAATTCTATAAAGAAATTGTTCCTGGATTTAACCGAGGAGTTTTTATATTATTCATACATATTCAGACATAACAGATCATATGTATATTAATGCATTCATACCAAACACTAATACCAATCATACTGCCCTAATCATTCATCACAAGCAATAAATCAAATAACCAAATGTTTACTCACAGGCTTTTCAAAAACAAACAAAGGGATCTGGGTTGGAAAGTCACTGTTTTACTAGAACAGAGGCACTATCTTATGTTTACTGTTATCCATGGAAACCGTATTCAAATACCAAACTTAGAATACCAAATCAAATAAAGATTCAACCATTAATTAATCATAGATTAGTAGGAAAAAAGATCTTAGTTAAAAGTTTTACTCACCTCTTATGTTTGAATAGAGTAGTTTGAATGTCTGCAACTGGACTTGATGATCCTTGAACTAGTTTACTTCCAGTTTTACTCAGAAGGTTTTGAGATGATCAAATCTTATTTAAACTGAGATGGATTTTACTTGATTTATATTGGTCTTGAATCCATCTTTGATTTTTTTTTAAGTTTGAATGTTGTTTAAGTTTTTGATAATATAAATATCAGGTTTGCTTAGTGATGAAGCTCGAAACTGAGATGGAATTTTATATATAAGAAAGCAAGCTTACCAGTAATATTATTATTATTTTTGTACAATATAGATTATACATTTGTACCACATTTCAGAGATTTTTTCTTCCAGTTGGTGGCTGATAAGATAAATGTGTGCTGGCATTTATCACCTGGCTTGTTCTACAAGCTCATACTTATCTCATTGTTTATTTTCATGTATAAACTGGTATTCATTTTATATATATTTCTTCATAGTTTCATACTACATTGTACACAGTTTTATTCTTTCTTTGGCCAGTCAACATTTGAGCTAAAATGATTTATAGATATTTCGAATGACCTTGTTGTTGAATGGGTTGTTTGAGTTTGTAAAAATGAAGATATTTACTTTTTATCAAGCTTGCTGAGTTATGAACGAACTGGAGTTACAATAGATGTATATATAAAAGAAAAGTTGTGTACAAGGGAAGGTATTATCTGTTTTAGTAAACTTTAGTCAGAGATTTTTTTTCTTTACCTACCTTTTTTTGACCAGACAACTTCCTTTGGGCTGAAGTGATTTTGATTTAGGCTTAAGAATAGATATAACATTAATTGCTTATGTTCCCATTTTTGTTTACATATAATCCTATTGATGTTTGTAAGTACATCTTTGTTTCATCTATATATTTTTTTCTTTTATGTAGACTTTGATTTTCTTTTAAACATTAGTGTCCCTATGTATATTTACCAAATGTAAACAAAGTAAAGTATTTTTATTTTATTATATAAGATAAAATTTCATTTTAAACATTATTAAAAGATTTATTTTAGATTTTCAAAATCATATTTCCCTTTCAAAATACAAATTTATATAAATAAATGGCAATTATTTCAAAGGTCATATTTATTGTTAAAATGATCAGTTTACATTTTGTATAATTGGATTAATTATTTATTAAAATAATACTGCTAAAATACCGGGTCATCACATTCCTCTCCCCTTTGAATCTTTTCGCCCTCGAAAAGGAACGAAGCCAGATTTATTAAAATGCTTAAAATCAGATAAATTTCTTTGATCATCTTTAAAATCACTTTAAAAATCTATATAATATTACTAAAATAGTTTTTATAAAAATACATTTATAACTCGATGTTTCGACAATTCCATCCTTGTTCTCACAGAAATTTGGTCATACGTTGATCAGGCGTAGGACTGAAAATCTATAAGTACTTGGTAAACTCGTTTCCAACACCCAGTGAAAATACTTTGGAAAATAATTTTATTGAAAACATAGAAACAGTTTCGAAAATAAAGGAAATATCTTTGGTAAAAATGCTCTGGAAATCATCACTCCCATCCATGGTCGCAGTTAACCCAATGGTTACGTTGCCGTCCCGGCAAAATCCACAGATAACTGTAGGTCTCCGCGCTCCTCGATTACGCCATGGAACCCGCTACAGATCGCAGTTATACCCGGGCCTTACGTTGCTATCACAACACAAACCCATATAACTGTAGGCATCAGCGCCACCAAATTTCGCTGCCAAAAGAATGAAACTCCTCCACTTGACCATAGACCGCAGTCTACCGATGTTGCGCTGCCTTCCCGTCAAAATCAAGTGTAGACTGTTGGCACTCATCCTCCACACGATTTTCGCTATCGTCCACACAATAGATCGCAGCGACATCGAATTACACTGTCGTCACAGCATAACCCAAATGCCCCTGTAGGCATCAGCGCCATCGACTTTCGCTACCAAATAATCCTCAGAAACTAGTTTGTCCGGACTCCTCACAGGATCAACTTTAGAACCTCCCCTTTAGAGGCTCAAGGCAGTACCACTCAGTGGCACTCCTGAGAAGTTCATTCAAGGGAGCGCCTTTTTCCCCAGAGCCACTTTCAAAATACTTTATACTATACACATATAGTATTTTCCAAATCATACACCAGGTATGAATCTCATATAAAGTTCCTTTCCCAAAATCGATTCCCAAAATCGATGATCCTCAAATTAGGCTTTTCCAAATTCCAAATCTGATTTTTCACAAAATCAAAAGCCCCTTTCAAATCCATAGGTTCCAAAAACCTTTCCTCAAAATCATTTTCACAAAATCCTTTATATATACATATATATAATAACTTTAGAATTTTTTTTTCTTTCTTTGAATCACTTAATACTTGTATAAATTCACTTTTATACTTCAAATACTTTCAAAAACTTTTTCTTTTGGCAATAGATTCAACAAGGGGAGTTTACCATATAATACATATATATGACTTACTTCATTTCAAATCAATTATTCAAATCTGATTGCTCTTTTATAAAGTTATTAACCACATTACTTTTCTTCATAAAGTAAATTCCAATCATAAAAATTTCGAATTTCTATTTTACTCATCATATATTTCACAAAATATACTTTTCATTTCAAAAACCATTTTACAATTTTTATCCATAAATTTTCAATATCAATTTCATTCAAACCCGTACGATGTCCACATATCATTCGTACGCTATATCAATCTAATCGCTACCTCGATCACAAAATTTCTCTTCCGAACTAGTATCGTCCACCCGACTTCCTAGTGCGGACTCAGATCTGGTTTCTCGATCAGAAACCGTCATTCTCCTTGCATAGTCACAACTATGGAAGAGAATATCTAGAACCAATCAAAAATCCATATCCAGGTTCGCCGTCGAAAATCGAGCGAAAAATCCCAACTCGGATCGATAATACTATCTCGAAATTCTATGCTCGAATCTGGATCAAATCACTATGCGAATAGAATAACATACGTACACCCTACGTTTTTATCTTCATTGATTATTAGTTAAATCAATTCCCTTTATATTCACATTCATTTATGATTCTATTCACTTATTCACATTTTCCTTAATCCCCACTTGGATTACCACTTCAATTCTTATCTCGGTTGGGTATTTAATCAATAACAGTTTGAACTCCGACCAGTTTATATTTAGAAAATAGCTTGAAAATTTTGAAAAATAGATAAGTGGTTGAAAAATAATTATTAGTTTGTAAAATAGCTATAAAATAGTTAAGTAATTGTAAGATAGTTGAAAAAATAGTAATTATTTATAAAACAGTTGAGAAACAGTAATCAGTTTATAAATCAGTTGTAAAATTGTTAAATAGTTTCAAAAGTAGTTGCTAAATAAATATAAGATAGTCTTGAAATTTAAAAAGAAAAGTTGCATAGTAAATAGTTAATAAATAGATTTAAAATAGGGTATATCAAAATAATTTATTTAAAATAGTCCAGAGCCAAACTGTTCAACTTCCCAATCTCCATTTCCAACCAATTTCCAATCAACTTTCTATTTTATTTCACTTTAAACTATCTCGAATTATATCAATTCGAGTGATTATTTCAAATGTTGATTTAATCCCATAAATCCAATTATCCTTTACTTTTAATTTAACCGTTTAATTCTGAGTTCAAAATTCCATTTTAATTTACCTTTACTTTACTTATTTCAAAGTTCAAATAAAAGTTCAAAACAATTTTATCTTAAAAATTCAATTTATTATCCAATTTCAATCTTGGAACCAATCCTTAATCATTTCAGTTTACATGTCCATTTTAAACATTTAAAATCTTAATGTTCAAAGTGATCTCATTTTCTCAAGTTTAATTCTTATCTTTAAAATCAAAATTACTTAAGTAATTTCAAATTAAAGTTTAATTCCATTTTAATTCCAATATTGGAATAGATATTACCCCAATCTATCATCCAATTTATTTAAAACATTCATCATCGACTACCCATTCCAGATCTCAAACCTATTTGAGATCACATATAATTCCCTACCAAATCAACCCATTTAACTTTCCTAAGTTAACTCTCAATTTCATCTTGAAATTTCCAATTCAGGTTGTTTGTTCCAAACTTATTTAACTTCCTTTAAGTTAAATTCAATTTAATCTCGTCAAACTTATTCAAATTTGAATTCCCACTTCAAATTTCAAACTTTACACTAACAATCTTATAAGTTCAAAACTTATCACCTTGGGTATCACCTCTCATTCCCAATTTTAAACTCAACAGTAAGAGTTTATTTCAGATTATGTATATTCCTCATATATACATATTATTTCCTTTACACACTAAGTTATCCTTAAATTTTAAACCACCTTGGGTTTTTAATTCAAACAAATTCCTTTAAATTTTCAAACAACTACTGTTTGCATCAAGCTCTTTCATTCAAATAATATTATTTATTATCTCTTTATCACTTTGAAACAATTTTCAAATTCTGGGCTGAGATTTAAAACTTCCCAATGTATATCATATTCCAATTCTAATTTATAAGTCATACTTCCCTAAATGTTTCTTCCCTAAAACATTTCATTTTGCCTACTTATTAATACACACAACAATCTTTTATAATAATAACTAATCCATTATTTTCTTAGTTTGAACTCTTCCCCAAATTCAAGACTTTAATTTCAGTTTGAATCCATTTCAAACTTATCTTTATTTAATTTCAATTTGGTTGGATTACTATTAACTCTTAATTCTCATTATATTTTTTTTTCAACCAATTACTTTAACATTTATTAGTAAGGAATATTGCTTTATATATCAAAATATATTCTTACAAAAATCATTTAAAATCTTTATATAAGAAAATAACAAGTACTCTCTCTCATATATATATATACTCAACTCATCCTAGGGTAGTACTACCCTATTCCTAATGAGTAAACCCACCAGAGCCAAGGTTCTCGCTTAACCTTCGCTCTGATACCAAATGTAACGACCCGGAATTTCCGAACCCGAAAATTCCAGATAGTTAAGAAAAGAAGAAAGAGATAGAAGAAGAAGAAACAGAAAATAAAACACAGAACCTCACAATCGCAGCGGATCAAAATATAATATCAAATAATAACAGTTTACAAAGGAATACTGTATTAGTTGATTACATTTAAATACATAAGAGTTACAACATATACACAAACACTGGACAGATACAATCAACATGTCCCGGACAAACTACAATATATCACAGCGGAATACACTCCATACGTTCCTGCCATCTAGCTCGTCTCCTGAGCTCCAGAACGTCCTTACTTGAAAATCTGTAATACTCGGTCTGACCCGAGCATTACATCAAAGTAACACCCGGGTCAGGCTGGAAATCAGCGTGAGTAAACCCATCTAACATGAAATACCAATGCATAAACTTATATATATAACCCGGGTAACTTGTATCATATACAAATTCACAAAATGTTGTAGACATTACATATTTCACTCACAAAATTCTAAGTATCCAACTTAAATTAAATAGTCCAATTTACTTAAATCATTTCATTCCAGCTATTTATTGATTTCACATATCAATCTATGGGAAATCGAAGTGGTTTCGGGAATTTTCTAATACCCGACACCGGTCTCTTCGAAACCAATATCATCTTAACTTAAATTATTCAAGTGAAATACAACTCAATTTTAAATACAGGATGTCACATAATTCATCAACAAGAGATAACCACATCATCACAATTTATCACCTAGTAATTAACTACCCTTAATTACTTATCAAATTAATTACTCCTTAATTAATTTCTGTAATTAATCCTTTGATTAATTATAAGGTAATTTAATCCCAATTACTTCCACAATTAAACCATCTTCCACTAATTACATCCAGTAATTATCGTTAATTACTTCACTAAGTAATTATACTTCATCAATTACATAAAGTAATTATTATCAAATCATCCAGTGATTAAATTTAATTAAACTTAATTAATTTAAACCAATCACATTAAACTCCATTAATTACATTAAGTAATTATCCTCAAATTAATCACATTTAGTAATTATCTATTAATTACTTACCTTAATTAATGACATTAAGTAATTAACTAACATTTAATCACTTACATTAATTAACCTTTAATCAATTACATTAATTAACCTTTAATCAATTACATTAATTAATTACATTATCAAATTAACCTTTAGTTAATCATATTAATTAATCACATTAATTAATTATCCTATACGTAATTAAATAATTAATCCTTAAATTAATTATATTAAGGAATTATCTTTTAAATTACTTCCAATATGTAATTATATTTTTAATTACTTTCATTTAACTAATTATCTTTTAATTAATCATATTCAATAATTATCTCAATATAATTACTCAAAACCCAAAACAATTTTTAAACATATTTGTTTAACTTTAAAATCAAATCTTTGAAAACTTGTTTTAATATTTTCTTGAAACCTGCTAGATATCAGGTTAAGAAATCCCGAGCCAAACATCAAAGTTCTTGAGCTAGCCCCTGAACTACACATCTTCCTTTTAAATTTTAAACCTGGCAATAAAAATTTAATTTAAAACTTTATAAACCTGTATTTAACAACAACCCGAGCACACAACCAACTCCCCCGAGAAATCACTCGAGCCAAACCTTCTATTTCTCGCGCTCGAACCCGAGCTCAACTCTTTCTTCCCCGATCATCACTAAATACCCAGACACACACGCGTGCACGTGTACATCTAAACGAAGTGACTCCGACCATCGACGCTGACTTCGACACATCGCCGTCGACCCCGCCGTTCAACATGAGCACCCAGTTCGTCGAATTCGACTGGAATTCAAATTCGAGCAATCAACATGACCTGGAACCCATCTGTGGATCGATTAAACAACTCGCACCTCCACCCACGTTCACCAGAGATCACGCCGCTCCACCCAGAATCACGTCACGACACACCACATCGAATCCCCTCGGTGCGATCGATTGAATCGCGGTGACGACTACGCAAATGCCACTCGAATACCACTAGCCAAATGCAGGACTAAAATCCTAGTTTGATCCAAACCATCATCCATAATGAATTAAAAATTCATTTCATATTTTTCCCATGATCAGAAATCATTCCAGCCCCTCCATGCCAAATCTCAACCTTCGAAAGCTAGTCGATCACCAGATATTAGTGAAAACCCCAAATCTTTCAACCTTGATTTACTCAGAGAATGCCGCACTAAAAATTGTGAATCTGGTTCCTAAATTCATCATATTCCATTACAAATTTGTTTGTGCCTTTGAATCATGAATTTGAGATATTTTATTTTAAGCCATATTCAGATTATTCCTGTAATATTTCATTTTTGAAGTAAGTTCTAAATATAAAGCTTTAAAACTATTTTTAAAATTTGTATTACACTAAGCTAATAATATTTCAATATAAATCATAACCTAATTCGGAAGGTTTGGGAAGATATGAATTCTATAAAGAAATTGTTCCTGGATTTAACCGAGGAATTTTTATATTATTCATACATATTCAGACATAACAGATCATATGTATATTAATGCATTCATATCAAACACTAATACCAATCATACTGCCCTAATCATTCATCACAAGCAATAAATCAAATAACCAAATGTTTACTCACAGGCTTTTCAAAAACAAACAAAGGGATCTGGGTTGGAAACTCACTGTTTTACTAGAACAGATGCACTATCTTATGTTTACTGTTATCCTTGGAAACCGTATTCAAATACCAAACTTAGAATACCAAATCAAATAAAGATTCAACCATTAATTAATCATAGATTAGTAGGAAAAAAGATCTTAGTTAAAAGTTTTACTCACCTCTTATGTTTGAATAGAGTAGTTTGAATGTCTGCAACTGGACTTGATGATCCTTGAACTAGTTTACTTCCAGTTTTACTCAGAAGGTTTTGAGATGATCAAATCTTATTTAAACTGAGATGGATTTTACTTGATTTATATTGGTCTTGAATCCATCTTTGATTTTGTTTTTAAGTTTGAATGTTGTTTAAGTTTTTGATAATATAAATATCAGGTTTGCTTAGTGATGAAGCTCGAAACTGAGATGGAATTTTATATATAAGAAAGCAAGTTTACCAGTAATATTATTATTATTTTTGTACAATATAGATTATACATTTGTACCACATTTCAGAGATTTTTTCTTCCAGTTGGTGGTTGATAAGATAAATGTGTGCTGGCATTTATCACCTGGCTTGTTCTACAAGCTCATACTTATCTCATTGTTTATTTTCATGTACAAACTGGTATTCATTTTATATATATTTCTTCATAGTTTCATACTACATTGTACACAGTTCTATTCTTTCTTTGGCCAGTCAACATTTGAGCTAAAATGATTTATAGATATTTCGAATGACCTTGTTGTTGAATGGGTTGTTTGAGTTTGTAAAAATGAAGATATTTACTTTTTATTAAGCTTGCTGAGTTATGAACGAACTGGAGTTACAATAGATGTATATATAAAAGAAAAGTTGTGTACAAGGGAAGGTATTATCTGTTTTAGTAAACTTTAGTCAGAGATTTTTTTTCTTTACCTACCTTTTTTTTGACCAGACAACTTCCTTTGGGCTGAAGTGATTTTGATTTAGGCTTAAGAATAGATAGCATTAATTGCTTATGTTCCCATTTTTGTTTACATATAATCCTATTGATGTTTGTAAGTACATCTTTGTTTCATCTATATATATTTTTCTTTTATGTGGACTTTGATTTTCTTTTAAACATTAGTGTCCCTATGTATATTTACCAAATGTAAACAAAGTAAAGTATTTTAATTTAATTATATAAGATAAAATTTCATTTTAAACATTATTAAAAGATTTATTTTAGATTTTCAAAATCATATTTCCCTTTCAAAATACAAATTTATATAAATAAATGGCAATTATTTCAAAGGTCATATTTATTTTTAAAATGATCAGTTTACATTTTGTATAATTAGATTAATTATTTATTAAAATAATACTGCTAAAATATCGAGTCATCACATTCCTCTCCCCTTTGAATCTTTTCGCCCTTGAAAAGGAACGAAGCCAGATTTATTAAAATGCTTAAAATCAGATAAATTTCTTTGATCATCTTTAAAATCACTTTAAAAATCTATATAATATTACTAAAATAGTTTTTATAAAAATACATTTATAACTCGATGTTTCGACAAGTCCATCCTTGTTCTCACAGAAATTCGGTCATACGTTGATCAGGCGTAGGACTGAAAATCTATAAGTACTTGGTAAACTCGTTTCCAACACCCAGTGAAAATACTTTGGAAAATAATTTTATTGTAAACATAGAAACAGTTTCGAAAATAGAGGAAATATCTTTGGTAAAAATGCTCTGGAAATCATCACTCCCATCCATGGTCGCAGTTAACCCGATGGTTACGTTGTCGTCCTTGCAAAATCCACAGATAACTGTAGGTCTCCGTGCTCCTCGATTACGCCATGGAACCCGCTACATAGAAACAGTTTCGAAAATAGAGGAAATATCTTTGCTAAAGAATTATTTCTCAAAGATATGGCTTTGCCCATAATTCTTAAATGTTTCTATATTTTCTTTAGCTAACACATCATTATTATTATGAAAACAAATACCATCATCAAAATGCCAAAGCACAAATTTATTTTATAATGAATATTCATAGTATTCGTATTAAAACAAAACTACTTCTACTTTTGGTTAATTCCAAAAAATGATGTTTTTTCACAAATAATATTTTGCATACGCAAAAGTAATCTCTCAAAATCGATGTGTTCACTATCAAGTGTTGTATGGCATGCTCCCACTATTTTCGTTGTAACAAGAACAACGTTTGAAATACGAAGCTCCATTCAACCATTTATTACGGGCTATTTATTTCCTTTATTGTAACTAATTTATAGTTGAAAGTTTTGGATCAAATATCCCAAACTCAAAGATAAACCTTATATAAAACAATTTAATATAAGTAAATGACATTTAGAATAGAAAACATTTTTCTTATCCTTACTAAGCTTGTACAAGTATTATAAACAATTCTACTTCTAATGTCTCTTCATGAAGCAAAAATGGTCATTCATTCTCTTAATCCAAACTGTACCAACATTATTGCCATTTTCAAAATTTCCTCTTTTAAAGATTGGACTATTCAAAAGAGAAACCCTTTACTTCAAGATTACATAGGTTTTTTTTACAAAACACATTTGATCATCCTTAACATTTTAAGGAGATCAAAAACTTGCATCTAGGTAAATAGATCAAAACTTATATTTCAGTGATTGAATTCCTATGTCGACTGTAGTCCTTGGTCTAGTGTTACCTATAATATAATAAGATCCTTATTGTACTAACCCATACTGAACACACATGCAATCTCGCACTGTGGTTTACTTGCCTATATCGAATCAGATATTTTCATTAAGATTTCGTACATTACGATCGCAATTATTCACTATACAATATTTATATGTGATCGAATATGGATCCGGTATTCATATTCTTAAATTGCTTTGAAGTTCAAAACTCTTTGAAGTCAATACACGGTCCCTGGCAAATTAACGCATAAGTGACTGAGGTATGAATATTTTTAATGGTTGTATAATTCGACTCATACATGGGTCTCAAAGTGATTACATGCTAAAAGATTTTTAGTTAATATATTTTATATTTCCTTGTCAATCTCTAATTCAGTTCATTTAGTATATTTAATCGATAAATAATTTTATCAATTATATTAACTATGCAAATTTATTAAATTATATTTTATGATATCACATATATTCTTCTACTTATTAGATTGGTTTGTTACAGTTATTTAATAAGGCTCCCACTAAGTTATAACTCTTAAGAACCCCAAAAGGGATATATGAATTTCATAAATTTCTTCAGTGGGTGTTAGGATCTATTTATCATGTTAATACAAGCTTAGAGCTACTCAACAAACTTAGCCCCATAATGGTAAGTAAAGCTTTACCATTTTTATCTCGCATATAACTCCTAACATAATTTTAACTATGCTCTTAATTATCTTCATGACCTTGAGGTTACTCAACAAATCATGAAGTATATTAGATACTCTAAACCCACAATTTCATGTTCTAAGGGGAGTTAGTAACCTTTGAGGTTTCTCAACAAAGTCATCTAAAATTCTTACTTATCTAGAGATAATATAAGCATCACCTTAGATATTGTTCTGTAGTTTGATGTTTCTCAACAACCATAGGTTTATAACGCACTCTACAGAGCATTATAATTTTAAATTCTTTATTTAATTAACTTTTATAGAGCATTGTCGAATATTTAATAGAAATAAGTACAACTCTAGATATTATATATCTTTATATATCCAATGTATACTCCCTTAAGTCTAATGGGTTTTAATTTATTTAACCTCCCATTTTCTTTATACATATAGTATATGTATATGTATATATTAGTTTATTATAACATTTATAATTCATTAAGTTATATATAAATATATATATATTCTTTCATTAATTAAACATTTTTACTAACTATAAATATAATATATATATATAATTAAAAATAATTTTAAATTTACTTGTTTATAACTTCAATGAATACGAGTTTAAAACAATTTTACATTAAATTCATAACCCTTATAATTTTAATTTTTAATGTAATAATATCAAATAAGCATTTTATAACTCTTTATAAAATTTTGTAATACTTTATTTAAATTTAAAATAATTTTAAATTTAACTTATAACATTCATAAATGTAAATTTGAATTAACATAAGGTTTAGAACACTTTTGAGCCTTCCACAAGGGCATACCCTTCGAACGAACCATTTCCAGAGCCAGGTAAAGGCTAGGAGGTTTTACATTCATAGAACGTTTCTTAATCAGAGTAAACTTCTCCTAAACTTAAGCACATATTCCTTAGATTCCTATCCAATTAGTTTTTCTAAAAGAATAGGCATATGTGTTAGTGAATTATTCACATAAACACAATGCATGCTCGATACCATTGTCGGATCAGGTGCATTGAAAGCATTGTTAAAAGGGTGAATTTCAAAAAAAAACTTTTTATTAATTGCACAAGATCTTATTTTTGAAAGATAATCAAGGTTAATTGGATCCTTACTCGATTAAAACAAATAATTAGCCTAAAAAAGGAGTCAATTTGTCAAAATGTACAACGAATAAATAGAAAACAAAAATACATGAAAATTTGCCTAGCCTAACAACAGAAACCATGGATTATTGAAGCTTACCAAAAATAGTAAATGGTGACTATTCATATGCATTCGGTCGAACATATGAGACATGAGCCTTCACTTTCTTGACAATGGAGATGAATAACTAACTAGTGTTTTTCGAAACCCTCGAAGAGGTTTCGTTTTTTCATTTAGACTAGATAGCCATGTCAAATCTCTTTAGAGTGGTTAGAAGATGGAAAGAATTAACTGTATGCCATCTTATTGATTTAAATTTTAGATGCCACTGAAAGGTAGATTGTCAAATAGATAGATGGAAGTTGGCCATTGTAGAATGACAGAATTAGAGGTATGACCTATGTAATAATATCTCATCTCAAATAAAATGCTTTTGTCTTTCCATTAGATACTTGTTGTACTATGATATGTTAATTAATTATATAATTTAAGTATAATAAATAGAAAATCCTTAAATGATATATGATAGCAATTACAATGTGCTGTAATTATAAGAAATTTATAACTTTAAAATAACATATTATTTTAAATATTCCTAGTCAAGATGTTTTAAGACGGGATATTGGTATATCCATTGAGACTAGGGTATGTAACGCTTTCCAAACGTTGGGAAATGTATTACTCATGGTATTTGGAGGCACCAAGGGGTTATATATGGATAATTATTGATAACTATGGAATGAATCACTAGATAGTTTTCTGTTGGTTAATATAAATAACGTCAAATAGAGAATCTTGAAGTGACAATATTGTCTCTCGACTTGAGAATACTGTTGAACTTCAACATGGACACTCCGCTTTGATTATAGTTAAATTATGACATAACATCCATTGAATGACGATTGTTGGGTCTGAGTTGAAGTATACGAAGTGAAACACTGGTCAATAGAGTTGTATCATGGCCAGTTGTAGCCAACACAATGTCAAAGTCCCTGGCTAAAGCTGTGTGGTTAATGATAATTTTAATTATTGAACTAAGGACTTTGTGTTTGGAATTACCATGTTAAATGTGGAAAATGCTAGAATTTTGATGAAAACCAAATTCCATAAGTCCTAATGTGATATAGTGTTGACGAAGAAAATCAATGTATATAATCGTTGCTACTAGGTATCAATTATAATTGTCAAATTAGATTTTACCTAATATGTGCAAGCGATAAATTTAACCAAAATATCACACCACTAGCTAAAATGTCATGTGAATGTTAATATTTGAATTATTCAATATTAATCGCTGATTGAATTTACATCCTTGAGTCGCATAACCATAATGATGAATACTACGAATAAACTACATGATTTAATCAATTTATAATAATTGTAAATTAATTAATATTTATAAAATATTAGTTATTAAATTTTACTTGATGTTTGAATAACATTAGCATCTAATGAATGCGTATATATATAAAAGTTGTAATGTGTATCGATATACGATATCGATAGAATTTTTAGTTAAATCTAAATGGAATAAATACTACATGGATTTGGGGATCTTTGAGGCCCATTTTTCCGGCCAAGTGGTGGGGAAAGAGAAAAGTTTTTGGTTTTGAAATGAAAAGGAAAAGGATTAATCAAAGGAAGGCAAAAGATCTCAAGCCTTTAATTATCTATTATTGCCTTCTTAAAAGATTTCATTCATCGGTTCTTTTCTCTTTCCTTCATCTAGCATAAATGAAAATTCATGGCCTCTAGGGCTTAAAAAATTACAAAATAAAAATACAAATAAAACCAAAATGAAAAGGTGGTCGTTGCGTCTAGATTCTTGCAAAATTCTAAGGTTGATTCGATTGAATCTTGTAGATTTGTTCATCATTCAAGGTGCAACTTTTTGGCTAAATCTTAAGGTAACATTCAAAATTTGTTTAATCATATATTAATCATGTTCATATGGTTTAGGCCCTATACATGCTACAAATTATATGTTTGTATCTTCATCTTGCAATATAATTCATATCCCTTTTTGCCACATCTCAATTAATTAAACATCCATCATGTTAATTTAATTTTGATCACCTTTTCGTCTTACACCTCAACTGATTATTTGTTCATTATATTGTCATATTTTAAATTCATTACCTCATATGACTTTTGTTTAGATTGTTTTTATAGTTATATTCCTAATCTTTTACAATAATTTATATGTGCATGTGTTGTCTAATCTATTTTGTTACTGTTTCTTCCTTTAGAAACCATTGTTTAATTAAAAAACAATTTTGATTGGAAACAATTTTGGTTAATATTTAATTAAGTTTGATTGAAAATAATTTTGATTATTTAAACTCACCTTTAAAATGAGTAATTGTTTTACATATTTGTTGTTTTGAATTTAATTCATTTGGTTATTATTAACTTTTAATCAACAGATGTTTTAATAAAAAAACATAAGTGGACTTTTGTGATAAACATCATAAACCTTTTGAATCTCTCTTAAGTTAAAGTTTGATGTTAATCTGTTACTTTAATTTCAAAACGTATATTAGATTATAAACTCTACATGTGTGTATGTGCGCGTGCACACATGTGTGTGCATGTGTGTGTGTGTGTATGTTATTTTAAATAAAAACATTATTTGCAATTATCCATATATATTTTATCTCGGTGTTCATAAAATGGACTTTTGTGCAAAACTATAAGATTTAATTTTAATCCTTTCCTTAGGTAGAACTAGATTTACATTGTTAATTTTAGATTTCAAAACATATAAAATAGTCAAACATAATTTCAACACATACATATGTATATACATATTATATCTATCCTTATATGTGTGTGTGTACGTATGTGTGTGTGTATTCTGACGACCTACCTATTTGACCCTCATAAATTGTAACTAATACATCCACGATATTCACGTGCCGAATATCCAAGGCTGGAGAGGTGGATTATCAGGGGTAAAAGAAAATAAAGATAGAAGATACAAACACAGGTTCTCATATCACATTTAATAACTTAAATATTTTATATATAGAAAGTACAAACAATCGCTCTTAAAATGACGTATCAGAGTTATGGCAAGTACTAACCCAGTTAGGGACAGTTATAACTGCTTATCCCTACACAGGTGATGGTATATACTTATACATAATATAGCGTAAATAGAAATGGATAACTATATATAGAGGAATCTTCTGCTCCATGCTCCGGGCTACTCCAAAATGCTCTAAGCTAAACCTGACTACTTGACTGCCTAGAAAAATAGGGCACCCAGAGTTTAAGGAAAAAGAAAATAAACTCCGAGTCAGCCATGAGACTGGTGTGAGAAAACTCAAAACATGGGTATTTTTGAAAACAAAGGGTATCTCATAAGACCATGCCGCACATAAATACGGATGTGTTTTTACCTTATGATAACCAAAACAATGCTACGTAAAATCCAGTGATATTATAATAGTGTTTAGATTACAAATACATATTAATTATAGTCGAAATTGTTATATTGATTAAATTCCGGCATAATAGGTATACAATTAAATCTGAAGGCACTTATTGGAGAATGGATTTCATACAATGATAGGTAAGGAACTACCTTCCGTATAGTACATCGCTAGAGGAATGTATCGAGGACCCACAGACAGTCCTCTGCATCTGGCAAGTCCGGCCCACCCCTTCCCGGTGACCAACACAATGGACCTGGATAGTACGAAATATGACATCATCAGGTTGTTACCAACCTTTTTCGAGATCCCATAGCATACCCCACATACTTAACATATAGAGAGTAATCTAGAAAGGTGATGACCATATCCTAATGGGTGAGACCCACATAGCCTTGCGGCATACCCTGTTTCAGCCATTTCCGGGTGTGAGGCCTGAGGTAACGTATTACCTTTTACAAAACAAATCCCACTTTGAATGCCACATTTCTATTTCTAATAACACGCTATTAATTTTGACAAAAGTACAACCCTCAAGTTCATACGCCTTAAAGAAGTGTGTTAAGTGTAAGAGGGGTTACCTCCTACACCACCAAAAAAATGTACGTTTGTAAAAATCAATGTACGTGGTCTTAGAAATGCAATGTCAGACACTCGTCCAGACAAGCTGTCCAGGAATACGACAAGCCGAAGGTACTCCTCCCAATACATCCTGTTTGGAAATCACCCTTAGGATTAGTAGCGAGCAGTCTTTGCAGCGAAGATTTCAAAATGAAGATACCACTGCCACCATATATATGATATGGGAATTACCCTAGAGGTTAGTGGCAAGCAGCCCTACGTTATGAAGATCTCCATCTTCAAAATCATTCTCTTCAACATATCATCACTTTTGAACGCGTATATTGGTTCGAAGTGATTTTCGGATAGGAATCACCCAAATCCGATCCTCGTTTCTATGAACCAATTATCGGTAAAAGATGTCAAGTATATAGGTGATTATTATTCAATTAATCAATATCTTTTATCCAAGTAAAATACCTTCTTAAAGATATATGTCTTTAAACCATTTTCTTTTTTAGCATATGTAGGATTATTAACCTCTTTTCAATTTTAGAAGTACCAAATCATTTTTCTTTAATTACATAGGAAAAGTATAATTCAAATCTTAATGAAGATTACACATTTTCAAAACAATCTTTAATGGGACAAAAACAATGTTATTTAAGACATCGTTTACTGTAAACCCAAACCTATTAATATTGAGTAAAAAGTGATCCATAGAAACTAGACTAATTATACTCAATACTAATTTCCATATTCAATCTGTACTATTTGTCGAATGATGGTGAAATCACCTTTTAAATTCAGACGGATACTACGAGTTCCCTCCTCGGAATTTAACATATTGTGTAACTAGAAAGTTTTCTTATACTTCCAAAATCTTTATTATTTTTAAAATCTTGTTTATCCTTTAGAAAAAATTTGAATTTCTTTTATTTTTTATCTTATGAAAAAGTGGTTCGAGTAAATTAAATTAACAATCCCCTCCATCGGGCTAGTCCGGATAGCTACGAAGAGCAAGAAACTGGTTTTCCAAACCCAAGCCTAGAGACTATCTCTGTCACTCATAAGGCGGTCAAGTTATTTGATCAACTATAAACCTATAAAAATATTTGATTTCTTATTTGAAAAACATTTATAAATGATTCTGGTGGAAAACCCAAGTTTAAATCTTATTTCAGAAATTTCCAAATTGCTTTGTTAAATTGTCGGTGAATAGTGCATTTAAGGGCTTAGTATCACAAACCCCACTTTAAGCCTTTTATATGTCCAATTTTTCCACTACAAACTCTTTTACAACATTTTAACATATTTTTATAATTTATCTCATATTTGTAAAGATTTAAAAATATCTATTTTTAAGGGTTGAAATCCATATTTTATGAACTTCGAAAACGCAATGATTTTAAAAACTTGATTTGGACATATCTCAGATTTTACAAAATAAAATCTTGATTTTTCTCCTTTATTTGGAAATTAGTTATAAGTGTCTGGAAAATTCTTATTTCGAATAATTCAGAGCTATATTTCACTCTACACATTGATTTAACTTTTATGGCGCGAAATTGCGAACTACCGTTATGCAACACACCTATTTTGACTCTAGTTTCATATCTTTTCAAAGCTCTATCAAAATGAGTTTTAATGTTTATAAAACATTTATAAACCATTTCAAACCATTTTTTATGTTTAAAGAGGTTTAACTATGTCGTAACACTTTTATAATTCATAAGAGAATGTGTTTTCTTTGTGTAAATTCGATGTGTATTTACTGTGAATTATTTCTACAACCAAGCGAACATATTATCGCATCCAAAACATGCTGATCAAACATAGAAAACAAGCATGGCAAAATATATGATATCATCATATAGTTTAGTAAATAAACTAGCAGAGTAATTCTCACATAATAGCTTTCCAATCTAACTTTTAGTGCAACGAAATCGACTACATCTTCGCTATTCCTGCATCGTAGCTCATGAATCCCGGCCCGGTACTCTTGGGTGTGTTCGACCTTATACTTGAGAGGGTGAGAGATGGTTGTAACGACCCGGAAATTTCGAACCCAAAAATTCCAGATAGTTATGAAAAGAAGAAGAGATAGAAGAAAGAAACAGAAAACATAATACAGATGCTCACATTCGCAGCGGAACAAAATATATTATCAAATAATAACAGTTTACAAAAGAGTACTGTATCTGTCAATTTACATTTATTTACATCAGAGTTATATTCCAATACACAACGATGGTCATATATAAATCAAATATCTCAGATAAACAAAAATAATAGTCACAGCGGAAACACTCCATACGTCCTGCCATCCAGCTCGCCCTGAGCTCCAGAACGTCCTTACCTGAAAATCTGTAATACTCGGTCTGACCCGAGCATTACATCAAAGTAACACCCGGGTCAGGCTGGAAACCAGCGTGAGTAAACCCAATTCAACATGGAATAAAAAGCATACAACTAATATAAAACCTGGGGTAACTCGAATCGTTTTACGAATTCACAAAGCCACACTTTTATTTTAGATATCACTTATTCCACACATCCATTTCCTAAGTACCAAGATTCAGATTTAAACAGTCTAATTCCCTTAAATCACTTCATTTCAGCCTATAGATTTCACATATCAATCTATAAAGATTCGAAGTAGTTTCGGGTATTTTCTAATATCCGACCCCGGTCTCTTCGAAATCAGTTCATCACAATACAAATTATTCAAGTGAATTTCAATTCGACTTTAAATAAAAGATGTTCCCTTTACTTCGCGAATCCCTTATTGATAAATAACCACATTATCATTGCCACCCAACACATCATATTACGAAACATTCCCTATCAGAGGTATCAATCAATTTAGGGCATTTAATTATCATTTAATCATACATGAGTAAGATAAGTCAACCGCACATCTCGAATCAATTACCTTTAAGCCATGCTTATTATTTACAAACTAACCGGTTTACCGTCCCACAATCATTTATCTTAGTTAATCCTTCCTGATTAATTATCGTTTAGTTTCATTAAGTAATTAACTTTTAATTACCACATAGATTTATTAGCCTTAACCATTACATTAATTAACCTTTCATTTATCTCCTTAATTAGTTAACTACATTAATTAATGATCCTCTAATCACTTCCATTAATTAGTGATTCTTTTATTTACTTATTTTTAACAAGTAAGGTTTATCAATTAATTGACTCTTTAATTACTTACCTCAATTAATCAATCCTTAAATTAATCATACTAAGTAATTAATCCTTAACTACTCCCGTTAAGTAATTATTCTCTAATAACTTCATTAAGTGATTTCTCTTTAATTACACAATTTATTTGATTAATCTCTAATTCCTAATTAACCTTAAGAAAACCATTATCCTACTTAACTATCCTTATTAAGTCTTTTATTGAAATGCTTAAGAATGAATTTATATAATTATCCTGTTATAAAACTATGTTGTACTAATACGAATTAAATATCCAAGACTCCCAACTTGACAATTTATACTGATACTTGCTTCTTTAAACTTGATAAACATTTAAACGTAACTATTAATCTGGGAACCCGAGACACGCCTCAAATTACCCGGTGCAAACTCACGTTCTCCTACTCGATACACTTCGAGTCCAACTCCAACTCAAAAACTTCGAGACTGCCTTGTGAAAAATTGAAGGAAACCCCGAGCTCGACCTTCATTCCCAAACCCAACTCTGCCTGACATCCAAATCGTACTCGTTCACGTGCACAATCTCCGGCGACTTCTCCGATCACTTTCGGCAATCTCGACACATCGACAATCGATGCGTCAACTCAATCCGACCACCAGAACATTTTCATAGGCCACATCCCAAAATTTAGTATTCCAGAAGGAACAGAATAAAATAATTTCCAGGAAACGCCTCAAATTGGCCAACGATGATTACCGGAGCACAGGAAACTCTGGCCATCTCTCCTAAATCCTCCCACGTTGCTACCCCCCAAAAATGATGAAACTCGATTACTTGAGGACTACGCCACGATCACAAATCTGACCACAGCAAAAACTAGGTTTAAATTCTTTCTCGACTTGCCGCCTTCGCCACGTTGAACGATCACCACGCCCACCATTTTTTTTCAACATCACAGATCATCCGCCTATCTTCAGGCAAAACCCCGAGGCCATCCTTCCACGTGATCGCCGGAAATTACTCAAAGACCAAATTTCGATCAACATTTAATTTCTTCCAAAAGACCTTCTTAAAAATCCTCATATTCTTTTTAAAAATCATATTTTTCGAAAAGAAATCAGATTATATGCATGAAACCTTTAATTATTTATATCGAATTTTTGACATAATTTAGTTTTTACTGTATTTTACCTTCCAGAGGAAAACTACCTACACATCTTTCTTGAAACTATTTTTAAATCAAAAACCTTGTTATTTCGAACATACTTTGTTCATACTTCATGACTTATAGATGACTAGGCGGAAAGAAATTGAATTTTGATCTTATTTGAAGCCTGTAAGTAAAGAACAGAGCAGATATACTTGACCACAGACATGCACACAATATCAACAAATATATATAACATACATTCACATTTATATTCATATAACACTTATCACAACTTACTTCAGGTATTTACTACATGCTTCAAGAATTTAAACATATTTAATCTATATAAAAAAAAAATTTAGTTTACTCACCAGTTTTATTTTGAAAATGAAGAACAGAGCGTTTTTGTTTGGAAGCTGCTATTCTGATCCCCCTTAAATCATCTTACCTTTGTTGTGAATATTTCTTAAGTTTGTATAAATGGAAGTGTTTGCTATTGTTTGAACGAACTAAAATATAAGAAGACAGGTTGTATATGTGGAAGGAGAAAATTACAGGGGAAGGTGATATCTGGTTTAATCAATTTGCAGGTAAGTATATTTTTTTTTTATTGATCAGAGATTTTTTTTTTCGAATGGAGGCTGAAGGATTTTTTTTATACATTCGAATTGACTTAAAATGTTGCTAGCATTTAATGTTTGAGTACTATGTGTCCTACTGCTTATTATTATGTACATAGATATTTCTTTTATTTTGCTTTGCAATTTTCTTGCCTTACAAGCTACAGACCTTATTTCTTCTTGCCTAGCATACATTTTTTTTTCCACTTTCGTATGTGTTACTAGCCTGCATACATACATATTTGAATATTTATCATGTGTTCATAGTTATTTTGGTTTATTACTTTACTTTGTTTTATTGCTTTAGCAATTGCATTTGTTTAAATTTGCTTTAGCCTATTATTTTGTTTAAGCCTGCACATTTGTTTTACTTAGCTTATTTGCTAACTACAAATTTTGAATACTTTGCTACTTTTACACTTCCTGTAAATTAAATTTGTTTTATTTATCTTATCTATTTTGTTTTTAACTTAAGTTATTAAATATTTAGCCTACTCTTGTATTTTTATTTTAAAACCTAACTATCCAATATTACATTCATTAACTATTATTTTATTTCATACTATATTAGACATTTATAAGGTTTATTTTAAATTTAAAACATTTGGAAACATTTTATTCTTAAACTTCAAACATAGTTCTTCCAATTATATACATATATATATATATATATATATATATATATATATAACAAATTCCATTTATTTAAAAATCTATTTGTAAAGATATTATATTATAAATAAAACTCATTATCAAACTAAAATAATTTATAAAGAAATTATCTCTCTAAAATAAATTACTTATTTATCAACTATATTTAAAATAAGAACAAAACAACCTTTGTTAAATTCAAATTCAAGCTAAAATCATTTTTAACAAATTTAACCTTTACCTTGAGTATTTTTAAGCCAAGTGGTAATTTATTAAATATTAAATTTAATTTACAAATTACCAAAAATATTAGAATTAGAAGCATATCTTTATTTATTAATTTTAAAACAGATCTTGTCTATTTACAATATATACACATATATATATACACACATTATAAATAGAAAACAATTTATCAGCTTTTAAAAGATAAATTATTAGTCAAATATTTATTTAAAAGAAAATTATTGGATCAATCCAAATCTTATTAACAATTATGATCATATCAATTTAATTTCTATCACAGATTATTAAATTGATATTGACAAAATTTCCGGGATGTCACATTCCTTCCCCCTTAAAACTTTTCGTCCTCGAAAAGGAACGAAGCCAGATTTATTGAAAATGCTCAAAATCAGATAAATTTTCTTTGATCATTTTAAAAAATCTATATAATATTACTAAAATAGTTTTTATAAAAATATTTTTATAACCCGATGTTTCGACAGGTCCATCCTTGTTCTCACAGAAATTCGGTCATACGTTGATCAGGCGTAGGACTGAAAATCTATAAGTACTTAGCAGACTCATTTTCAACATCCAGTGAAAATACTTGAAAAAAAAAAAAAAATTTACTTGAAAATATAGAAAACAGTTTTTGAAAATAGAGGAAATATCTTTGGTGAGAATGCTCTGGAAATCATCACACCCATCCATGGTCACAGTTACATCCTGGGTTACGTTGCCGTCGCAGCAAAAGTCCATGTAACTGATTACACCACGAACCCACAACAGATCGCAGTTACATCCAGGGTTACGTTGCCGTCACAGCAAAAGTCCATGTAACTGTTGGCTCTCAGCGGCACACACGATTACGCTGTCAAAATGAAACTTCTCCACTCCCACATAGGTCGCAGTCTACCGATGTAAAATCAAACATAGACTGTTGGCTCTCAGCGGCTCACACGACTTTCGCTATGTTACCATAGTGTCGCAGTCTACCGATATAAAATCAAACATAGACTGTTGGCTCTCAGCGGCACACACGACTTTCGCTATGGTCTGCAGTAGATCGCAGTGACATCGAGTTACACTGTCGTCACAGCATAACCCAAATGCCTCTGTGGGCACCAGCCCCTCGACTTTCGCTACAAATAATCCTTAGGAACTAGTTTTGTCCGGACTCCTCACAGGATCAACTTTAGAAACCCCCCTTGGTGCTCAAGGTAGTACCACCCAGTGGCACTCCTGAGAAGTTCATTTCAAGGGAGCGCCTTTTTCCCCAGAGCAAATCCCAAAACACTTTATACTATACACATATAGTATTTTTCCAAATCATACATCTAGTATGAATCTCATATAAATACTTTTACACAAAATCGATTCTCAAAATCGATAATTCACAAATCAGGCTTTCCCAAATTCCAATATTGATTTTATCCAAAAATCAAAAGCCTTTTCCAAATCCAAAGGTTCCCAAAACCTTTTTCTCAAAACCATTTCCATAAAATCTTTTATATATATATATTCATATATATAATTTTCTTGGAAAATCTTTAAATCACTTTATACTTATATAAGTTTCCTTTGTATACTTCAAAACTTTCAAAAACCTTTTTCTTCTGGCAATGGATTCAATAAGGGGAGTTTTATCATATATAACAAAGATAAGTAACTTTGTTTATTCCCAATCAAATATTCAAATTTGATTACTTTATAAAGTCACTTGCCAAATTTCTTACTTTTATTATAAAGTAAACTTTAACTCAGAAAAATATTCAATTTCCACTTTATCTCCATAAAGTTAATTTCTACCATAGAAATATAAATTTTAATTTTATTTTATTTTAGTTCCTCATATATTCACAAATATATTTTCCATTTCAAAAATCATCTTATAACCTTTTATCTACAACTTCAAAATCAAATTTCCACCTTTATTCATTGTCAATTTCTCAAAATATACTTTCAATTTCAAAAATCTTTTCAGTTTTTATCCATAAATTTTCAATGCCAATTTCATTCAAACCCGTACGATGTCCACATATCATTCGTACGCAATATCAATTTGATCGCTCACTCGATCACACAATTTCACTTCCGAATTAGTATTGTCCACCCGACTTCCTAGTGCGGACACAGATCTGGTTTCTTGATCAGAAACCGTCATTCTCTTTGCATAGCCATAACTACGATAGAGAATATCCAGAACCAATCAAAAATCCATATCCAGGTTCGCCGTCGAAAATCGAGCGAAAAATCCCAACTCGGATCGATAATACTATCTCGAAATTCTGTGCTCGAATCTGGATCAAATCACTATGCGAATAGAATAATATACGTACATCCTACGTATTTAACTTCATTGATTATTAACCAAATCAATTTCCTTTCCATTCACATTCACTCAAATTTTATTCACTTATCCCCATTTGCCTTAATCCCCATTTGGATTTTCACTTCAATTCTTATCTCAGTTGGGTATTTAAACAATAACAGTTTGAACTCCAACCAGTTTATATTTAGAAAATAGCTTGAAATTTTTTTGAAGAATAGATAAGTAGTTGAAAAATAATTATTAGTTGAAAAATAGATGGTAAAATAGTTAAGTAGTTGTAAGATAGTGGAAAAATAGTAAAACAATTACAAATTAGTTGTAAAATAGTAACTAGTTATTAAGTAGCTAAAAAGATAGTAATTAGTAAATAAGATGGTTGTAAAATAGCTAAATAGTTTCAAAAGTAGTTATAAAATAAGTATAAGATAGTTCTGGAATTGTTAAAGAAAAATTGTATAGTAATAGTTAGGAAAATAGATTTAGAACAGTTCTTATCAAAATGATTTATATAAAAAAAAAATAGTCCAGAGCCAAACTGTTTAATACCCCATCTCCATTTCCATCAATTCAATTTAAATTTCCACTTTCATTTAAATTGACTCAATCCAAATTTGAATAACTTCAATTTTATTTCAAATTAATCCAATTCAAATTTCCCATTTTAATTTTATACTTATCCATCATAAACCACAATTCTCATTAATTCAAATCAAATTCAGTTTGAACTAATTCAATTTAAATCTCAATTTTAAACCATCTCGAATTATATAAATTCGAGTTAAATTCTCAAAGGTTGGTTTAACTTTTTAAACCAAATTAACCTTTATTAATAATCCCAATCTTTAAACAATTTAATTCGGAGTCCAATTCTCAAAATTCCATTTTAAATTATCTTTACTTAACTTATTCCAAAGTTCAAATAAGAGTTCAGAACAATTTTTATCTTGAAAATTTAATTAATTACTAAATGTTATCTTCCAATTTTGAAACCAGTTTTTAATCACTTTTAATTTGCCAATCCAATTATTAACAGTTCAACTCAAAGTGGTCCCATACCCTTAATTTCAATTTAAAGTTTAATTTCCCTTTTTATCTCAATAATGGATATATTACAACACTTCATTCTTTATTCATTTATACAAATCCAATTTATACTTTAAAGATTATTAATAACAATAGGATGACATCATCCAATTTATTCTAAACATCCATCCATTTTCAACTTCCAGATCCCAAACCCATTTTGAGATCACAAAAACTCCCAATTCAAATTACCCAATTTCAATTTTGAAACCAGTGCTTAACAATTTCAGTTTACATTTTCATTTTAACATCCAAATCTTAATGTTCAAAGTGATCACATTTTCTCAAGTTTAATTTTTATCTTTAAAAATCAAAATTACTTAAGTAATTTCAAATTAAAGTTTAATTCCATTTAGTTTCAAATAATGAATTAGATATTACCTCAATCTACTCTTAATTCATTTAATCAATCAAATTCACAGTCTCATAATTACTGATAATAACAGGATGATATTAAGATAAATAAACATCCAATTTATTTAAAGCATTCATCATCCACTACCCATTCCAGATCTCAATCCTATCTGAGATCACATATAATTCCCCACCAAACCAACCCATTTAACTTTCCTAAGTTAAATCTCAATTTCATCTTGAAATTTCCAATTCAAGTTGTTTATTCCAAACTTATTTAACTTCCCTTAAGTTAAATTCAATTTAATCTCGTCAAACTTACTCAAATTTGAATTCCCACTTCAAATTTTAAACTTCACATTAATAATCTTATAAGTTCAAAAACTTATCACCTTAGGTTTTCACATTAGATTCCAAATTTAAAACTCAACATTAAGAGTTTATTTCACCCCATTTTGATATTATGTATATTCCTTATGTATATACATATTATTTCTTTACACACCAAGTTATACTTTAATTTTGAACCACCCTTTGGTTTTTTTTTTTTTAGTTCAAAACAAATTTCTCTTAACATTTGAAACAATTCAAATGTTTCTAGCCTTAGGTTTTAACATTTCACAAATTTAAACCCACTTCTATTCAGAAGTTATACTCATCTTAAAAGTTTACCTCATTTAGCTTACTTATTGACAAATATATCATTATTAAACACAGTAACTATTTATGATGATACCAAAATTATCATATCTGGATACCAATTCATTTTCATCTTATTCTAAATCTTTTCCCAAATTCAAGATTTTAATTTCAGTTTGAATCCATCTCAAACTTATCTTTATTTAATTACAATTTGGTTGTATTACTATTAACTCTTAATTCTCATTATTCTATTTGATTCCAATGATTTAACACCAATTACCTTAATATTTATTTAAAAGGAATATTACTTTATATATCGAATATAATCTTATATAAAAAACATTTGAAATCTTTATATATGAAAATAACAAGTACGCTCTCATATATATATACACTCAACTCATTCTAGGGTACTATTGACCTTATCTATATGAGTATACCCACCAGAGCCAAGGTTCTCGCTTAACCTTCGCTCTGATACCAACTGTAACGACCCGGAAATTTCGAACCCAAAAATTCCAGATAGTTATGAAAAGAAGAAGAGATAGAAGAAAGAAACAGAAAACATAATACAGATGCTCACATTCGCAGCGGAACAAAATATATTATCAAATAATAACAGTTTACAAAAGAGTACTGTATCTGTCAATTTACATTTATTTACATCAGAGTTATATTCCAATACACAACGATGGTCATATATAAATCAAATATCTCAGATAAACAAAAATAATAGTCACAGCGGAAACACTCCATACGTCCTGCCATCCAGCTCGCCCTGAGCTCCAGAACGTCCTTACCTGAAAATCTGTAATACTCGGTCTGACCCGAGCATTACATCAAAGTAACACCCGGGTCAGGCTGGAAACCAGCGTGAGTAAACCCAATTCAACATGGAATAAAAAGCATACAACTAATATAAAACCCGGGGTAACTCGAATCGTTTTACGAATTCACAAAGCCACACTTTTATTTTAGATATCACTTATTCCACACATCCATTTCCTAAGTACCAAGATTCAGATTTAAACAGTCTAATTCCCTTAAATCACTTCATTTCAGCCTATAGATTTCACATATCAATCTATAAAGATTCGAAGTAGTTTCGGGTATTTTCTAATATCCGACCCCGGTCTCTTCGAAATCAGTTCATCACAATACAAATTATTCAAGTGAATTTCAATTCGACTTTAAATAAAAGATGTTCCCTTTACTTCGCGAATCCCTTATTGATAAATAACCACATTATCATTGCCACCCAACACATCATATTACGAAACATTCCCTATCAGAGGTATCAATCAATTTAGGGCATTTAATTATCATTTAATCATACATGAGTAAGATAAGTCAACCGCACATCTCGAATCAATTACCTTTAAGCCATGCTTATTATTTACAAACTAACCGGTTTACCGTCCCACAATCATTTATCTTAGTTAATCCTTCCTGATTAATTATCGTTTAGTTTCATTAAGTAATTAACTTTTAATTACCACATAGATTTATTAGCCTTAACCATTACATTAATTAACCTTTCATTTATCTCCTTAATTAGTTAACTACATTAATTAATGATCCTCTAATCACTTCCATTAATTAGTGATTCTTTTATTTACTTATTTTTAACAAGTAAGGTTTATCAATTAATTGACTCTTTAATTACTTACCTCAATTAATCAATCCTTAAATTAATCATACTAAGTAATTAATCCTTAACTACTCCCGTTAAGTAATTATTCTCTAATAACTTCATTAAGTGATTTCTCTTTAATTACACAATTTATTTGATTAATCTCTAATTCCTAATTAACCTTAAGAAAACCATTATCCTACTTAACTATCCTTATTAAGTCTTTTATTGAAATGCTTAAGAATGAATTTATATAATTATCCTGTTATAAAACTATGTTGTACTAATACGAATTAAATATCCAAGACTCCCAACTTGACAATTTATACTGATACTTGCTTCTTTAAACTTGATAAACATTTAAACGTAACTATTAATCTGGGAACCCGAGACACGCCTCAAATTACCCGGTGCAAACTCACGTTCTCCTACTCGATACACTTCGAGTCCAACTCCAACTCAAAAACTTCGAGACTGCCTTGTGAAAAATTGAAGGAAACCCCGAGCTCGACCTTCATTCCCAAACCCAACTCTGCCTGACATCCAAATCGTACTCGTTCACGTGCACAATCTCCGGCGACTTCTCCGATCACTTTCGGCAATCTCGACACATCGACAATCGATGCGTCAACTCAATCCGACCACCAGAACATTTTCATAGGCCACATCCCAAAATTTAGTATTCCAGAAGGAACAGAATAAAATAATTTCCAGGAAACGCCTCAAATTGGCCAACGATGATTACCGGAGCACAGGAAACTCTGGCCATCTCTCCTAAATCCTCCCACGTTGCTACCCCCCAAAAATGATGAAACTCGATTACTTGAGGACTACGCCACGATCACAAATCTGACCACAGCAAAAACTAGGTTTAAATTCTTTCTCGACTTGCCGCCTTCGCCACGTTGAACGATCACCACGCCCACCATTTTTTTTCAACATCACAGATCATCCGCCTATCTTCAGGCAAAACCCCGAGGCCATCCTTCCACGTGATCGCCGGAAATTACTCAAAGACCAAATTTCGATTAACATTTAATTTCTTCCAAAAGACCTTCTTAAAAATCCTCATATTCTTTTTAAAAATCATATTTTTCGAAAAGAAATCAGATTATATGCATGAAACCTTTAATTATTTATATCGAATTTTTGACATAATTTAGTTTTTACTGTATTTTACCTTCCAGAGGAAAACTACCTACACATCTTTCTTGAAACTATTTTTAAATCAAAAACCTTGTTATTTCGAACATACTTTGTTCATACTTCATGACTTATAGATGACTAGGCGGAAAGAAATTGAATTTTGATCTTATTTGAAGCCTGTAAGTAAAGAACAGAGCAGATATACTTGACCACAGACATGCACACAATATCAACAAATATATATAACATACATTCACATTTATATTCATATAACACTTATCACAACTTACTTCAGGTATTTACTACATGCTTCAAGAATTTAAACAGATTTAATCTATATAAAAAAAAAATTTAGTTTACTCACCAGTTTTATTTTGAAAATGAAGAACAGAGCGTTTTTGTTTGGAAGCTGCTATTCTGATCCCCCTTAAATCATCTTACCTTTGTTGTGAATATTTCTTAAGTTTGTATAAATGGAAGTGTTTGCTATTGTTTGAACGAACTAAAATATAAGAAGACAGGTTGTATATGTGGAAGGAGAAAATTACAGGGGAAGGTGATATCTGGTTTAATCAATTTGCAGGTAAGTATATTTTTTTTTATTGATCAGAGATTTTTTTTTTCGAATGGAGGCTGAAGGATTTTTTTTATACATTCGAATTGACTTAAAATGTTGCTAGCATTTAATGTTTGAGTACTATGTGTCCTACTGCTTATTATTATGTACATAGATATTTCTTTTATTTTGCTTTGCAATTTTCTTGCCTTACAAGCTACAGACCTTATTTCTTCTTGCCTAGCATACATTTTTTTTCCACTTTCGTATGTGTTACTAGCCTGCATACATACATATTTGAATATTTATCATGTGTTCATAGTTATTTTGGTTTATTACTTTACTTTGTTTTATTGCTTTAGCAATTGCATTTGTTTAAATTTGCTTTAGCCTATTATTTTGTTTAAGCCTGCACATTTGTTTTACTTAGCTTATTTGCTAACTACAAATTTTGAATACTTTGCTACTTTTACACTTCCTGTAAATTAAAGTTGTTTTATTTATCTTATCTATTTTGTTTTTAACTTAAGTTATTAAATATTTAGCCTACTCTTGTATTTTTATTTTAAAACCTAACTATCCAATATTACATTCATTAACTATTATTTTATTTCATACTATATTAGACATTTATAAGGTTTATTTTAAATTTAAAACATTTGGAAACATTTTATTCTTAAACTTCAAACATAGTTCTTCCAATTATATACATATATATATATATATATAACAAATTCCATTTATTTAAAAATCTATTTGTAAAGATATTATATTATAAATAAAACTCATTATCAAACTAAAATAATTTATAAAGAAATTATCTCTCTAAAATAAATTACTTATTTATCAACTATATTTAAAATAAGAACAAAACAACCTTTGTTAAATTCAAATTCAAGCTAAAATCATTTTTAACAAATTTAACCTTTACCTTGAGTATTTTTAAGCCAAATGGTAATTTATTAAATATTAAATTTAATTTACAAATTACCAAAAATATTAGAATTAGAAGCATATCTTTATTTATTAATTTTAAAACAGATCTTGTCTATTTACAATATATACACATATATATATACACACATTATAAATAGAAAACAATTTATCAGCTTTTAAAAGATAAATTATTAGTCAAATATTTATTTAAAAGAAAATTATTGGATCAATCCAAATCTTATTAACAATTATGATCATATCAATTTAATTTCTATCACAGATTATTAAATTGATATTGACAAAATTTCCGGGATGTCACAATGGTGGTGGCTCTTGATGAGCTCGGCTAAGTAAGGATAATGAAGAGGATATGATTGCTTACTTTGATTTCAAACTAAGGTGGTGTATCTTTCTATATGGAAGTGTATTTCTCAGCAAAGCTTCGCTACTAAGGAATAATTTTTGAAGACATGGAAGCCATTAATGGTCATACGAAGAAGGAGACGAACTTAAGAATTTTGGTGTAAGGAAATGAGAGGATATGGACATGTATTTATAGCATTTTTAGCAAAATATCTACAGCATTATCATCGCCATTCCCATCACCCATGTGCTACACCCACACCCCCCTAACATGGCCGAACCACCCTCCTTCCATGTGCCACCCCATGTGCTTGTTAGTGATTGTTTTTTTAGCATAGAAAATATCTAGATTTTTATGTACTTACCTTAAGTAAATTAGTAAATGTTAATGGTAAATATATATGTAAAGGTATATGTGTTCATGTGCATGTATGGGTGCTTTATGTTTGTTTTTGACAAATCAAGTTGTAATGTTTTGACAAAACTTTTATTCGTTAAATCGTGGTGACTCCGGAATTCGAATCCCGATCATATTTTTACTTTCTAGTTAAATATAAATATATATATATATATATTTTAAAATGACATTATTATTATTATTTAATAATTAAAAAGGTCTCATTTAATATTTAAAATAATTACTAAATCATTTTAACTCAATTTAAATTCAAAAATTAATTATTTAAAAATGATGACATCATTAATGATGTCATAAAGACATTTTATTTCCAAAAAAATGAAATAAAAATTTTATTATATATTCTTGCTTAAATGGAGAAATAAGTTTATTTTTCCAGTTTCATATCCTCTAATATTGAGAAAATCTCAATTTTACCGAAAACTAATTTCCATCGCTTTTCTGACGGAAATCCCAACTATCTATATTTGTTAATATAATTTTAAAACAAGTTTAAAATCATCTATTATTATTCAAAACATTATAATTTATGTTATAAAATTTATATTTGAATAATTTAAATTATAAATATTTTCCAAAATGATAAATTTCTGGTTCGTTACATTCTCCCCTCCTTAAAAGAATTTCATCCTCGAAATTTAAGATAAGGAAAAGTTATATCAAAAATGAATATATTAGTATGATGAATATATACAAATATATGATAAGTGACTACACCATAGGCGATGAGTACACTACATCTATACAATATATATACAGACTATCCCTCCATCGTAAACTCAGGATATGCCTTTCTCATTCTATCCTCATTTTCCCAAGTGCAGTCTTTAGCATCACTACTCCAATGGACTTTAACTAATCTCACAACCATTCTCCTTAATCGCTTCTCATCCCTAGCCACGATTCGAATAAGCTGCCTAATAACAGCCAAGTTTGAATCTACCTCTAAATCTTCTTGAGCAGCTATCTCCATAGTTTGTTCTGGGTCATATACATACTTTCGCAGATGAGATATGTAAAAAACATTGTGTATACCAGATAACCTTTCTGGTAATTCTACTTGATAGGCTTGTGGGCCAATCCACTTATGAATGGGAAAAAGGTCCAATACATCGAGTTGCTAATTTTCTAATCCTTCCAAATTTTACTCTCCCCTCATTGGAGAGACTTTCAAAAACACAAAATTCTAAATTCCTACGTCTCTAATCGGCATAACATTTCTACATGCTTTGAGCTTCCTTTAGTTTCTTCCTAATCATATCTACTTTCTCTGAGGCTTCTCGAATCATATCAAGACCAGGTACTAACTAATCTCCAGTTTCGATCCAACATGCTGGTGATCTACATGGACGACCATATAAAGCTTCATAAGGTGCCATATCAATACTTGCTTGGTAGTTGTTGTTATATAAGAATTCTACTAGATGAAAATGATTCTCCCATGAACCTCCAAAGTGTAATATGCAAGCTCTCGGAAGATCTTCCAACACTCTGTTTACCCTTTCTATTTGCCTATCAATCTGGGGATGATATGTGGTGTTTATACTTAGCTTTGTTCCCAAAGCTGTCTGTAATGCTTTCCAGAACTGATTGATAAGGATTGGACCCCGATCACTTACGATGTTGGTTGAAACTCCATGAAATCAAACAATCTCTTTCATGTATATTTCAGCTAAGCATGAGGCCGCTGTCGTTGGCTTTACTAGAATAAAGTGTGTGCTTTTAGTCATTCGACCTATTCTAACCCAACCACCTTCATTTCCCTTCCTCGTCCAAGGCAAGCCATCGACGAAATCCATTGATATTTGGTACCACTTCTAAGTTGGAATCTTGAGAGGTTGAAGTAATCTAGCAGTTTTTTGCTGATCACTTTTGATCTACTGACAATTGGCATATCTGCTAATATAAGTAGTGATGTCTCTTTTCATACTCTTCCACTAGAATGTTCGTTTCATGTCTTTGTATATCTTGTGAATTCCAGGATGAACATTAAGCTTGGATTGATGGCATTCAGTTAATACTTCCTACCTAAGACTATCAACATCCGAAATACAAATTCATCCATTTAACTATAACATCCCATGGTTATCTACTTCGAAGCTTGAATTCTTTTCTTATTCAACTCCCTCAATGAACTCCACTAGTTGTTGATCTTCTCTCTTCTTGCTAGCAATTCTTTTCAGAAGAGTTAGGGTCACCTCCAGATAAGCTATAACAACATGCTTTCCGCTTAATGCATCCGCTACTACATTCGATTTCCTGGGTGTATATAAAATATCAAGATCACACGATGTGAGAAATTAAAACCAACGTTGTTGCCTCATATTTATGTCTTTTTGAGTGAAAAGATATTTCAAGGATTTGTGAAGTGTGAAGAGATTGAACTTTTCATCCAGTAAATAATGCCTCCACATTTTTAATGCGAACATAATGAATAATAGTTCTAAGTCCCGCATTGCATAATTTCGCTTATGTGGCTTTAGCTGCCTGCTTGCATAAGCAAATACTTTTCCATGCTGCATTAGTATTGCACCTACTCCTTCTCCATAAGCATTAGTATATACAGCTAAACTGCTGCTTTCATCAGCAATAGCTAGGACTAAAGCGAATGCTAACCTTTTCTTGAGCTCCTTGAATGCTTCTTCACATTTCAGTGTCCATTAAAATTTAACATTTTTCATAGTCAACTTTGTTGCGTGAGAGGAAATTTTTCAGAAGTCCTGAATGGACCTCCGGTAATATCCTACCAATCCTAAGAAGCTACGGATATCCTTCGGAGTTTGCGGTTGCTTCCAGTCTAAAATGGCTGTAATTTTCCCTAGATCGACTGAAATTTCATCCCTTGACACAGCATGTCCAAGGAACCTTACCTCTTTCTCCTAGAAATGGAATTTTGAGAATTTAGTTTTAAGCACATTCCTCCTTAATATTTCCAATATAATCTCTAGATGCCTTTTGTGTTCTTCCTCAATCTTTGAATAGATAAGGATATCGTCAATAAAAACCAACATGAATTTGTTGAGTACATCTTTAAATAATATATTCATAAGGTCTAAAAAATAAGCGGGAGCATTTGTCAGCCCAAAAGCCATAACCAACCACTCAAAGATATCATTTGGACCTCTGAATACAGTTAAAGGAATGAAATCTTCTTCTATCCTTAGTTGATGGAATCTTATAGCCAGGTCCATCTTTGAGAATCCTCAAGCATCGTGAAGTTGATCAAACAAGTCATTAATACTGGGTAGAGGATACTAGTTCTTAATCGTCAGTATATTTAGGTCTCGATGGTCTACACAAAAGCCTTAGGGAGCCATTTGATTTTGCGATGAAAACTACCTCTGCTCCCCAACTTGAGTGACTCGGTCTAACCAGCTCTTTCTTTAAATTCATTATTTTGATCCTTCAACTCATCCTTCTCTTTTGGTGCCATTTTACAGAAATGGTGAACAACAGGCCTTGCATCAGGAATTAAGTCAATTCGAAACTCAATTTTTCGATATGGGGGTAAACTTTTTGGTTCTTTAAAAACGTTTGAAAATTCCTTAATAATCGGTATTTCTTCTAGATATTTTTGGAACAAATTAAGGGCATACATGAAACTATCCCTCATTGGACTAGGTTTTTCACACGTTATTTTAAAATTTTCACTTCTTTTATTATACAACAGAATTGTCCTTTTAACACAATAAAGAATAGCTTTATACTCAGACAACCAATCCATACCGAGTAAAACCTCAAATCCAATAAAATCAAGGACAATAAGTGCACATGAATTTTTTTAGGACAGGTAGGTAGCTTGGACCTTTTGTGACGCCCCACCTCTATACCCTCGCTAGCCAAGAACACTATGGTGTAATGCTGTCAACTAGCGCGGAGAATAAGGCTGTTGAGGAGCGACCATCCATGTAACTTCTTTGGGCGAGCGCTGATATGTCAGATAGTATAGCATGCATTTCATTTAAGGAGGAAATCCGACATACCGATACAGACTCAAAGCTATCACACAGTGGCTATATATAATCTTCGGAAACAAATATAGAAATAAACATAACACCAATCAGTCACAGACATCCATATCACGAAGGCGAAAAAAAATATGAATATATATATAACACATGAAAGTGTACATCAGAGTAGTGGTCAAAAAGATCCACGATAACACAAAATAATAGCTACAAGCTACACAAAAGAATAGGTATACATCACGGAGTCTATATCTCAAATGTATACAACAAAAACTACTAATCTAAGTAGTTAGCCAAAAGTCAGAGTGATCCCAGAAGAGAAGTCAAGCAGAAGCACCTGTAACATCTCGGTCTGACGCGAGTATTATTTCATAAGAAAATAATAAACGGATCAGTCTAGCTATAAATATCAAATGACATGATATAGAATAAAAGATATGGCATAAACATGTAATAACCATAACGGCATACTACTATAAGTATGTAACTGAAAATCAACATGAGATTAATCAATGTCACAAGAACCTTCTCAAAGATAAAATAGGGTATCATACCCTAAACTTGTATTCATAACAAGTCAATGACATACAAATTCACCAATGCACAAAAATTGATAAAACTTATCAATGGAAATCACGAAAATTGGTGAAGCACAAAAATTCCAGAAATCATCTCAAGAAATCCAGAAATCACAAGAAAGGGGAGGCCTATCAAAAAATGGGAGTATGAAAACTCACCAACACGTGTAAAACAAAACGAGACGCTATCTCATGGTAGCTAACCATTAATTTTGAGCCGAAGCTCCACAAGAATGGCCCGAAGACCGTGGGGCGCTACCCCACATATGTGACGTAGAAACATCACACAAACGGGGTTTAGTCTCCCTCGTAGACAAAGAGACATCGCACAATTGCTAGTCTAAATCACGAAAATGATCATCATGATCATCAGGAAGTGTCGACCACACCAAGCTAGTAAATATATGAGTTTTGCTTCATGTCCCATAACCACTTGCTTAACTTAAATATTTACGAACAAACTGTAGATCTTCACTAGAAAATTGTCACAAAGGGTTCAGTCAAACAAGTCCAAGAATTAACCGACGAAGTGAACGCAAGCGTTTCATACCACCTGTTTTACTAAACCGTTTAATTAGATTTCTCATCCGAGTGAAGTAAAGGCTTGTATATACTAATAGATTGGAAAACGGTTTAGGAAAAGAGCTTTGTAATAAAATAGAGTTGAAATCGTTTTGATGAAAGAGTTTTGATATTTACTACTAGTATTGAAACCTTTATATTTTTAAAGTGACAAATCACAAAGTTGATTCTAGAAACAAATCAATTCACAAAAGTTCACATTCGAAGACGTGAATAAAATCCAAGGAAATCAGTTCCAAAACCATCAAAGTAGATACACCCATGCGACCTAACAAGGCCGAGCTAAAGTGCAATGGAACGACTTAAAGTAAAGTAGGTCGAACAACCTAAGGAGTTAACGTAGGCCGAGAAGTTACGACCTAAAGTGGTGAGCGACCTAGCAAGGTTGCATATGCCGAGCGACCTAGGTGAACGACCTAAGCATGTGGCGCGACCTATAATGTCCGAACGACCTAACTAGGCGAGCGACCTAAGGGGAAGACAGGTCGAGCGACCTAGCGGATCGCGACCTAAAATGGTAAAAAGGGTCGAGCGACCTAACCCATGGCGAACGTCTTAAGGTCTAACGACCTAACGGGAAACGACCTAAGGAGGGTAGGCCGAGCGACTTAGTGGACGAGTTAATTCCCAACGACCTAGCGACTTAAAGCCAAGCGACCTAACACCGAGTGCGACCTAACTCCGAACGACCTAATGGCGAACGAAAATATGCAGGCTGAGACTTCAAGGCAGTGCGACCTAAGCCCAGGAATTCGCCAAAATCACTAAAAATATGAGTTTTTCACCACTCCAATCCATACCAAATGCAAATGTACATGCTAAAGTGATAGGGAATCATTCCCAACAATCCAAGAAAGTTATAGACAAGAATGTGAGATAAAAATCTCACCTTTTCACGAAATTGATGATGGAGAAGCTTAAAAGAAATGGAAGAAGCTTGAATCCAATGTCTTCTCTCTAGATTTGGAGTTGAATGATGGATTTGCAAGAGAACTTGAGCTTGGAGTTTTAATTTCCCATTCCCTCCTCCATTTTTGATGAAGCTTCAAGTGTTATGAAATGAAGAATGAATTAATGAAGAGGAGAGGGGGTTGGGCTGAGTTAGTAAGGGCAAAAGAGTTCAGCCCAAACCAAAGTCATAAGTGAAAAAGTGGCGAAAATTCCACTATCTCCAAACATATCGAAGTTTATACTAAAAAAGATCGCAAACGTCATTTTGAACTCAAAGGAGGTGGTCTCGAGTCCTAATTTGACCGTATGCAAAAAGTAGCTTTTCGGACTAAAATACGACTAATGATAAAATATTTAAATATAAAATCGACAAATATGCGGGTTGTTACAGACTACCCTCCTTAAAGAAATTGGGTCCTCACAATATATAAGATGGAAATAAAAAGTAACAACAATAAAAGCATATTAACACAAAAGAAATTAGAAATAAGAAGTTCACCTCAAAGATCATGAGGAAGCAAGTCCGGATGTGTTCGCTCGATGAATTCTCTGGTTTCCCAAGAGCAATCCTTAGGATTTGAGGACCATTGAACCTTCACAAGCGAAACTTCTTTATTTCGAAGTCGTTTAACCTCCGAAGCAATAATTCGAATAGGATGCTGCTCATAAGTTAAATTCGGCGAAACTTCAATTTCTTCCACAACACCGAGCTCAAGAATAGAATCGGAATCCCGAAGGCACTTCCGTAATTGAGAAACGTGAAACACGTCATGCATGGCAGAAAACTGAGCCGGTAATGAAAGGCGATAAGCCATGGAACCAATACGTTCGGTGATAGGAAATGGCCCAATATATCGAGGTGCTAACTTTCCAGATTGACTGAAACGTACAACACCCTTCATAGGTGAAACACGAACAAATACAAGATCTTCAACAGGAAATTATAATTTCCTTCTTCGATTATCGGCATAGGATTTTTGTCTACTTCGAGCTTCTTTCATCCTATGACGAATAAGTTCAATCTTTTCTGTGGAATCACGAATAAAATCTAGACCTAAAACCAGCTTCTCACCGGCCTCAAGCCAACAAGAAGGAGATCGGCATGGCCTTCCATAGAGTGCCTTAAAAGGTGCCATACCAATACTAGATTGGAAGCTATTATTATAGGAAAATTCAACAAGAGAAATATGATCCTCCCAACTTCCACCGAAATCAAGCACACAAGCACGAAGAAGATCTTCAAGAGTTTGATTCACACGCTCGGTTTGTCCATCGGACTGGGGGTGATAAGCGGTGCTAAAATTAAGCTTCGTTCCTAAAGCTTTTTGAAGACTCTTCCAAAATCCACTAGTAAATAATGGATCACGATCACTAACAATGGAAGTAGGGACTTCATGTAATTTAACAATTTCTTTGATAAAGAGTTTGGCCAGAAGAGGAACGGTTCGGTTCGACCGAACGGGAATAAAATGGGCGGATTTAGTAAGTCTATCAACAATCACCCATAAGCTATTATGACCCGAACGAGAATGGGGAAGGCCATCAATAAAATCCATAGAAATTTGATCCCACTTCCAAATTGGAATTTCCAATGGTTGTAATAACCCACCGGGCTTTTGATGTTCAGCCTTAACAAGTTGGCAAGTCATGCAACACTTAACGAAGTTAGCAATATCTGATTTCATTCCCTCCCTATAATAAAGTCGCTTCATATCCACGTACATTTTACTACTACTGGGATGAATGGAAAATTTGGAACGATGAGAATCTTCTAGAATATCTTTACGAAGATCACTAATATTCGGCACTATAAGTTTACCAAATTTTCGAATGCCGCCACGAGAATCAATATCAAAGTCTTTCAAGCCTTCAATATCAATTTTATCCTTAAGATTTTGGCTAAGAAGAGCCAATTCAGGATCTAGCCTTTGAGCTTCAAGAATGGGGTCCAAAAGAGATGGATGAGTCTCAAGGCTACATAAAACAAGAGATGAACATGAATTGGATACACGATCTCTAATCTCACAAGTGGATAAAACCTCGAGATCATGCCATTCGGATATCATTATAGAAACAACCGCTTGTTGCTTACAACTAAGAGCATCAGCAACTCGATTTCCCTTTCCAGGAGTATAAAGATTATCAAGATCATAAGAGGCAAGGAATTCGAGCCAACGCTGTTGACGCAAATTAAGTTCCTATTGAGAAAATAAATATTTCAAAGACTTATGATCAGTATAAAGTATAAATTTCTCTCCCAAAAGATAATGTCGCCAAATTCGAAGGGCGAAAACAATAGCCGCGAATTCTAAATCATGTGTGGCATATCTAGTCTCAGTCGGCTTGAATTGCCTAGAAGCATAAGCAATAACACGTTCTTTTTGCATAAGAAAGGCACCCAAACCAACGCGACTAGCATCGGTATAAACAACAAAATCTTGATTTCCTTCGGGAATAACAAGAATAGGAGCATTAGAAAGGAGTTCTTTTAATTTCTGAAAAGAAGTTTCACATTTGTCCGACCAAATGTATTTAACACCTTTCTTTGTTAAGCTAGTAAGAGGCACGACAATTTTAGAAAAGTCCTTGATAAAACGACGGTAATAACCCGCCAATCCAAGGAAGCTACGGATTTCCGTTACACTCTCCGGTCTCTTCCAATTTTGAATTGCTTCAATCTTTGAAGGATCCATAGATATTCCGGATTCGGAAATAATATGACCGAGAAACTTCACACTAGATTGCCAAAAGTGGCCTTTAGAAAATTTTGCTTTTAATTGATTGCTCCTAAGAGTTTCCAATACAATCCGAAGATGCTTTTCATGTTCCTCCTCGGTTTTAGAATACACAAGAATATCATCAATAAAGATGAGAACAAACCGATCGAGGAAATCTTTGAAAACTCAATTCATAAGGTCAACGAAATAAGCCAGAGCATTCGTTAAACCAAATGGCATAACTAGCCATTCATAAGATCCTTAACGAGTACGGAACGAAGTGAAAGGAATACTATCCTCTGCAATACGAAGCTGATGAAAACCGGTAGCCAAGTCCAATTGTGAAAAGACTCTAGCACCACTAAGTTGATCAAATAGATCATCAATCCGAGGTAAAGGATATTTATTCTTAATAGTAAGATCATTAAGCTTGCGGTAGTCGACGCAAAGCCTGAGTGTACCATCGGATTTCTTCATGAAAATTACTGAAGCTCCCTAAGGCGAGGAACTAGAGCGAATAAATTGCTTCGTCTCCAATTCGGATAATTGTTTATGCATCTCTTCATTCTCCTTATTGGACATGCGATAAGGAGGACGAGTAATAGGTTGAGCTTCAGGTGTAAGACTAATTCTGAACTCAATTTCTCGCTTAGGTGGTAATCCTAGAACAGGCTCAAATATGTCGGAAAATTCATGAACGACGCGAATACGAGAAATGACATCTTCCTCATCATCATTATCATCATCACGAGGATTTAAAGAATATAAAGATGTCGTCAAAGTGGAATCCGAATCTTTAAGAACAATAGAAATCTGCTTAACAGATAGTGGATGTCGAAGATAAATAGTCCACTCAGGGCATAGGATATGAGCTTCATAACGTTTAAGCCAATCCATACCCAAAATCATTCCAAAGCCTAAATAACGTATAACATGCAAATCGGCTAGGAAAGGAAAATCACACAAAATAATCTCCACATCTTTACAAAGCAAACTAAGAGTTGCGGATCCACCAACCGGATTCGCAATTCTTAAAGAAGTCATTAAAGCAACAACACTTAAAGAAAAAATGTCTACAAGTTCCTTTGATATAAAAGAATGGGATGCACCCGTATCAAAGAGAACTTTAATAGGTTGATCACGAAATATAATAATGCCATCAAGGACAGAATGAGAAATACCTTGACCGCGAGATGTGTTGCCAGGGGCTTGAGCCACGTTTAACTTTCCCTCCTTCTTGCCTTGAAGTTTGGGGCATAAATGTATATAATGATCCGGGCTCTTACAATAGCGACAAGAACGCGGCTTCGAGCACTTGTTCGCAAAATGGTCCTTTGAACCACAGTTATAGCATTGCCCGCTACTAGGGGTAGAAGTCTTTGCTGCCGGAGGTGCAGGTTTCCCCTTTTTGTTGGGGTAAGGACCTTTGAATTTGTTTGGCCTCTTCTTGTTGTTGAAGTTTGGTTTGGAACCCACCACTTCAACATCACTTTCCCTATCCGCCTCTTCAAGACGAAGAGCGATATCAATGAGTTGGTCGAAAGAAACTTCTAATTTTAGAAGTAATGGCTTCTTGAGATTTTTGTTTAAGCCATAGACAAATCTTTGGTTCTTCTTCAATGGGGTGTTGATGTATTCAACCCCATATTTATACAATGACTCGAAGGATGCGACATAATCTGTCACAGAGGATTCACCGTGAACAAGGTCTATGAAACGACGAGCCAATGTCACCTTCTCAGCTTCTGGCATGAATTTTAATTCGAAGCGTTCCCGGAATTGCTCCCAGGTGAGATCCGCTTCATTAATTTCAGAAATAAGAAGTTCGTACCAGTCCAATGCTCTTTCTTGGAGCATACTAGAAGCCACCTGAACACGGTGAAGATCGATAAGATTCATGCGAGAAAAGATTCGATCGCATGTTCTTAACCAAGCCTGGACTTCAATAATAGTTTCAGAACCTTTGAATGGCTTCCCACCCAAGTTGGTATAATCGTTGCACAAGCGTGCAAATCCAGACTTAGGGTGAGTAGGTTCCTGATTAGGACCAGCTGCCTAAGCATTCTTTACTAAATCAAGAAGCTGTTGAGCAGTCATAAAAACTCCATCCTGGGGAGTAACAGTAGATGGTCCGGCTCTGGGACGACCTGGTCTAGACATTCTCTTCTTTAAGAAAGAGAGAAGAAGAAAAGTTATTCTCCAAATAAATATCAAGCAAATCTTGATAGATAAAACAAGGATACATAAAAGGAAATAAGATGAATCGGTACGAAGACTCGAATTACATCCTAAGGCACGACTCCTAAGGTGGACTTAGGACGATGATCCTTGTTAAGTTATTCTACGTTGTTCCGAAGTTTGGCTCTGATACCAAGCTGTGACGCCCCACCTCTATACCCTCGCTAGCCAAGAACACTATGGTGTAATGCTGTCAACTAGCGCGGAGAATAAGGCTGTTGAGGAGCGACCATCCATGTAACTTCTTTGGGCGAGCGCCGATATGTCAGATAGTATAGCATGCATTTCATTTAAGGAGGAAATCCGACATACCGATACAGACTCAAAGCTATCACACAGTGGCTATATATAATCTTCGGAAACAAATATATAAATAAACATAACACCAATCAATCACAGACATCCATATCATGAAGGCGGAAAAAGATATGAATATGTATATATAACACATGAAAGTGTACATCAGAGTAGTGGTCAAAAAGATCCACGATAACACAAAATTATAGCTACAAGCTACACAAAAGAATAGGTATACATCACGAAGTCTATATCTCAAATGTATACAACAAAAACTACTAATCTAAGTAGTTAGCAAAAAGTCAGAGTGATCCTAGAAGAGAAGTCAAGCAGAAGCACTTGTAACATCTCGGTCTGACTCGAGTATTATTTCATAAGAAAATAATAAACGGATCAGTCTAGCTATAAATATCAGATGACATGATATAAAATAAAAGATATGGCATAAACATGTAATAACCATAATGGCATACTACTATAAGTATGTAACTGAAAATCAACATGAGATTAATAAATATCACAAGAATCTTCTCAAAGATAAAATATGGTATCATACCCTAAACTTGTATTCATAACAAGTCAATGACACACAAATTCACCAATGCACAAAAATTGATAAAACTTATCAATGGAAATCACGAAAATTGGTGAAGCACAAAAATTCCAGAAATCATCTCAAGAAATCCAGAAATCACAAGAAGGGGGAGGCCTATCACAAAACGGGAGTATGAAAACTCACCAACACATGTAACACAAAACGAGACACTATCTCATGGTAGCTAACCATTAATTTTGAGCCGAAGCTCCACAAGAATGGCCCGAAGACCGTGGGGTGCTACCCCACATATGTGACGTAGAAACATCACACAAACGGGGTTTAGTCTCCCTCGTAGACAAAGAGACATCGCACAATTGCTAGTCTAAATCACGAAAATGATCATCATGATCATCAGGAAGTGTCGACCACACCAAGCTAGTAAATATATGAGTTTTGCTTCATGTCCCATAACCACTTGCTTAACTTAAATATTTACGAACAAACTGTAGATCTTCACTAGAAAATTGTCACAAAGGGTTCAGTCAAACAAGTCCAAGAATTAACCGACGAAGTGAACGCAAGCGTTTCATACCACCTGTTTTACTAAACCGTTTAATTAGATTTCTCATCCGAGTGAAGTAAAGGCTTGTATATACTAATAGATTGGAAAACGGTTTAGGAAAAGAGCTTTGTAATAAAATAGAGTTGAAATCGTTTTGATGAAAGAGTTTTGATATTTACTACTAGTATTGAAACCTTTATATTTTTAAAGTGACAAATCACAAAGTTGATTGTAGAAACAAATCAATTCACAAAAGTTCACATTCGAAGATGTGAATAAAATCCAAGGAAATCAGTTCCAAAACCATCAAAGTAGATATACCCATGTGACCTAACAAGGTCAAGCTAAAGTGCAATGGAACAACTTAAAGTAAAGTAGGTCGAACGACCTAAGGAGTTAACGCAGGCCGAGAAGTTGCGACCTAAAGTGGTGAGCGACCTAGCAAGGTTGCATATGCCGAGCGACCTAGGTGAATGACCTAAGCATGTGGCGTGACCTATAATGTCCGAACGACCTAACTAGGCGAGCGACCTAAGGGGAAGACAGGTCGAGCGACCTAACACATGACCGAGCTAAGGAAAGGCGCGACCTAACGAGGCGCGACCTAATGAGTAGGTAAGGTCGAGCGACCTAGAGTGGAAATGGGGTCAAGCGACCTAGCGGATCGCGACCTAAAATGGAAAAAAGGGTCGAGCGACCTAACCCATGGCGAACGTCTTAAGGTCTAACGACCTAACAGGAAACGACCTAAGGAGGGTAGGCCGAGCGACTTAGTGGACGAGTTAATTCCCAACGACCTAGCGACTTAAAGCCAAGCGACCTAACACCGAGTGCAACCTATCTCCGAACGACCTAATGGCGAACGAAAATATGCAGGCCGAGACTTCAAGGCAGTGCGACCTAAGCCCAGGAATTCACCAAAATCACTAAAAATCTAAGTTTTTCACCACTCCAATCCAAACCAAATGCAAATGTACATGCTAAAGTGATAGGGAATCATTCCCAACAATCCAAGAAAGTTATAGACAATAATGTGAGATAAAAATCTCACCTTTTCACGAAATTGATGATGGAGAAGCTTAAAAGAAATGGAAGAAGCTTGAATCCAATGTCTTCTCTCTAGATTTGGAGTTGAATGATGGATTTGCAAGAGAACTTGAGCTTGGAGTTTTAATTTCCCATTCCCTCCTCCATTTTTGATGAAGCTTCAAGTATTATGAAATGAAGAATGAATTAATGAAGAGGAGAGGGGGTTGGGCTGAGTTAGTATGGGCAAAAGAGTTCAGCCCAAACCAAAGTCATAAGTGAAAAAGTGGCGAAAATTCCACTATCTCCAAACATATCAAAGTTTATACTCAAAAAGATCGCAAACGTCATTTTGAACTCAAAGGAGATGGTCTCGAGTCCTAATTTGACCGTATGCAAAAAGTAGCTTTTCGGACTAAAATCCGACTAATGATAAAATATTTAAATATAAAATTGACAAATATGCGGGTTGTTACACCTTTTCACAAACCATACAGAGATTAGTTGTACCCCCTATGGGATTAGACACATAGATAGGGGTATCAACTATTTTTAGGGTAAGTTTTAACTTATCAACTGATTTCTCAGAAATTAAATTGTGGGAATCCCAGTATCAAACAAAGCTCTAACTAAAATTTCATTAACATAAGTATTACCTTCCAGAACTCCCTTGCTTTTCACATCTATGGAGTTTGAAGGTTCATCCTTGATAGCAAAAACCCTAAACTTACTTCCTTTTCTTTATTAGCGGGCAATCCTTTATCATATGCCCTGGTTGGTGACAATTGTAGCAGGTTCTTTTCTGAATCTTAGGATTCTTATAGGTGGTGGGAAGATGGCACTTCTGGTTGTAATTATAACAGGTAACATCTTTCAAACGATTCCCCTTAGATAACTAAAGTCAAACAAAGAACCACGAGACAATATCACCTAATTCTCCCAAATTGATAATACAGTTAAACTAAAATATGGATGTTCCACTTTGATTATAGTTAAATCATGACATGACATTCATCGAGCAACTATATTTGGGGTCTGGGTTGAAGCATTGGAAGTGAAATACTATTGAATAGAGAATTCGTCTCTTTAGTCATACGAGGCTATATCACGGTCAACTGTAGTCAACGCAAGGTTAAAGACCCCAACAAGAGTAGTACAGTTAATAATAATCATTAATATTAAACCAACAACTTTGTGTTTACACTTATCAAGTTGAATATGGATGATATTGGAACTTTGGCCAAAACCAAATTCCATAAGTCCTAATGTGACATAGTGTTCACAAAGAGAATTGGTGTAAATAATCGTTGCTATCCAGTACCGCTTATAACTGTAAAATTGGATTTTACTAAAAAATTGTGTGAGTGGTAAATTAAGCCAAAATGTCACACCACAAGCTGAGATGGCTTGTGAACGTTAATATAGAATTGTTCAATATTAATCGCCAACTGAATTTACACATAAGTCGCATAATTGTAATGATGAATATTCCGAATAAACCACACGATTTAATCAATTAATAATCATTGTTAATTAATTAAATTAATTAATATTTATGAAATATAATATTAAATTTTATTGGAAGTTTGAATACCATTAGTATTTAATGAAATTCGTACACATAAAAAGTTATGCATACGTGTATTTATATATGATAGCAATATAATTTTTAACCGACTTTAAATAGAATAAATACTAAATGGGTCTGGGAATTTTTTGGGCCTGTTTTGCTGTATTTATGGCCAACCGAAAAAGGGAGAAGAGAAAGGTTTTCAATTTTGAAACGAAAAGCAAAAGTGTAGTTAATGGAAGGCAAAATATCTATAGCCTTTAATTATCTAGTAATAACCCACCATCAACGATGCCTCGATTCAATTGTAAAAAGACGCTAACATCACAGACTCCGTAGATGGCAGATCATTTTGACGTAAATTTGAAAACATATTATAGAGCTATCTATAATATTCTATACTTCTTGAAATTCATAGTGGAAGGAATATAATAAAATAATCAATAATACCATCCCAGACAAATAAAACAATGTAATATCAAATAAACTCCAACTAAACATCTTTGTACTGTTAATGAAAAAGAGTATAATGACTGCGAATAACTAATATAAAATAAATAGTTGATAGTTGATAGATAAATGCATGTCTTCATCGCACCATCATCCTTTAACTACAACCAATCTTCTTTATCAACCAATTAGAGTATAACTAGAAAGAATAAAATGATAAAGGGGGTCGGACATACGTATGGAGACTGAAATGCATCATATAAGTGTATAATACCAAAAAGCTAATAAAACAATACTTATTCTTGAAAACCATATCTTAAACTGTCTCGTATGCACCCAACAAGTCAGCTAAAAATAATATAATACTATACTGACATCATATTCTAAGGTTTCACTAAAATATGTTCCATGCCTAGTCACATGCCCATGAGTGACCCTAGAGCCTCAACCCGCTATTGTCAAGTCTTATACTAAGGACTCGATTCCTCTAACAGTGTCGTAATGCCAAATCAAATATTGAGAACTCAGCTCCTTAGACTATCATGTATCGAGGACTCAGCTCCTCAGACTATGGTTTATTGAGGACTTAGCTCCTTGGACTATGGTATATGGAGGACTCGGCTCCTTATTTTATCCTATATTGAGGTTAAGTCCAAGCTAGTCATTCGTCTAACGGGTTATGACACTATTGGAAGCAAGTCCAAAACTCGTCATTGCCCCACCATTTACGAAGCTATTGCATCAAGACCCAACCCATAAGTACAAAACCGTATAACGAACCTAACACAGTAAAGCACTTTTCTAAGATATCTCAGAATATAGCAAACAAATACTAAAACATTCCTTCTCTCTCCACGATCCTGATGACGCGAACCGTGCATAAAATGGAAATCGCATGCAGGAGTCATAAGCATTTAAAATTCAAGGGAATTTCGTAATTTATTAAATAATTTAATTAAATAAAATTATTTTATATCGTCGAACGACCACCAACAATGGATTTATGCCATTGAATACAATTTTGATATATAATATATCGAATTTGGAGTACTTTTGTGTTTTATACTTTTTAATTAGGGAGAGATCAAACTTTATCTATTTAAAAATTGCTTTTTTAATTATTTACCCAGGGCATACAACATCCAAGTTATGTGCATGTAAAGAAATTACTTTTTTATTCAATTATCATCGCTTATAATTTGATTTAAGACTATAAGGGGTGTATTACTATGTCTTATGAAAATATATACAAATACGAAGTATCCTACTCATTCCAACTGTCAAATGAAGAAGAATGACTCAACACTCTCCATTGTCCTATGTCTTTTGTGCCTAGAAATCCTATAAATTTTCCAATACTCCTTTATCAAATTATAGTACTTATCACATCTCCATGGTAATTTCGATGGATAGATAGTCAAAATCCGTTAAGAAAAGAGAGAGATACACTATTTTAAAGTTTGATAGAGAAGGTTGAAAATGGTGTACGAGATATCATCATTGTTCTTTGCCGTATGAGTTTGTTGCGCCTTCAGTCTTATATATTTTGCCTCCAAAATATGAGATCATAGTGTTCTTTGCATCTATTTATTTGCCATTGGTTTTTGTAGAAATCCTTTGAGGAACAGGGAAGTTATGAATTTTCAAAGACTGATAAAGAAGAGTGAAGAGGGAAAAGAAATGAAACAGTTAAAAAAAGTGAGATTTTTGTTTTGAATTTGCTTACGATTTGGTGGAGATTAGTGGTAAGGTGTTTAGATTGAAATAGAATTAAAAAATTGGGTTTTCACTTCTATTTATAGGTTGGAAATAACATATATTTAGCCAAAAATTTCTTAACCATTATACTATGAAAATAACATTGGGTTTGACTTCTTCTAATTTCTAGTCCGTTTAACAAAATTCAACAATTACATATGTTTTCTGACTGTAAATAGCATTTCGGACATAATGGCATAGCTGTTCGAAACCTAATTCAAACTCTTGTAAAAATGTATGCTTTTTCCCTTTACAAAAAATTATAGTTTTACCTTTTTTAGTTTAATCGTTTAGTTTTGTAAAATTACAGGGTGTTACATATCTTTTATTGCCTCTTAAAGGATTTCATTCATCAGTTTTTTCCTCTCTTCCTCATCTATCATAGCAGAAAATCCATGGCCTCTAAGGATTAAAAAATTCCAAAATTGAAATCCAAATAAAATCAAAATGAAAAGGTGGTTGTTGTCTCTTGATTCTTGCAAAATCTAGAGGTTGATTCAGTTTAATCTAGGAGCTTAGTTCATCATTCAAGGTACAATCTTTTGGCTACATCTTAAGGTAACATTCAAATTTTATTAATAATATATTAATCATGTTCATACGATTTAGATCTCATACTTGATGCATATTATTGTTTGTATGCTCATCTTGCAATATAATTCCGATCCTTTTCCGCCACATCTCATTTAATTCAATATTCATCATGTTAATTTAATTTCGGTCCTATTTTTGCGCTATGTCTCAATTAAATATTCTTATATGATTATTTGTTCATATTGTGTAACGATCCAAAATTTCAATCATTGGAATTTGGAATATTTAATTGATTTTAAATATTGAAAAGTTAATTTTATAAGTTAAATAACTTGAATTTCAAATATAGCAATTTATTTGATAATTAAATTGTTAAATTTAATATTAGGAATTGTTGAAATAATTGATCTTAAATTTAATGTGGACGAAAATGATTTCGAAAACTAATTTAAATTCTATCTGAATAAGAAGGAAGATAGTAAACTTTTAAATTTGATTTAAAGGTGGTTAAACTGACTTTTAAAATTACTCGTTTTAATTAATGTGTAAAATAGTCTTTTGGGGCGCTATTTCAGATCTCGACGAAACCAATTTATTGGATCCGAAATAGTGAATTATTATACGCTGTCGAATTTCATGGCGATTGGACGTATCGTTTGGTCATGCGAATTCGAAATTTGCAGAATTTATTTAAAGGAATTTAAATTAATATAATTTGATTTTAAAAAGTTAACTTCTGTATACGATGGAATTGGCTTTCGATATATTCCATTGTGTTTGAAATAGGGGTATAACATATAGAACGGCGACATGCTTTGTTTGGAGTCCGAAATTTTAAAGCATGAATAATGTCGAGCTTATTTTCTTTATAAAGGGCCTTAACATACTCATTTTTGCAAAAACCCTAACCCTATTTCACAGCCGCAATTTCGCATTAACCAAATTGAAGTCCATGGCAAATCGAAGCAACCACAGGCCGAACTGGCCAACGACTTTAACATGAAAGTTGTAGAGCTCGGTGAGGCGGACCTATTCTACGGTTAGATCGTCGTAGATCGTTGCATGGTGGGGGAAAAACAGCCACGTTCATGATGCAGTTTTTGGGTTTTGGCAATTCGATGGCGAGGCGCGCACACGTGGTGGCGCATGGTGAGGCGAGCAGCAGCAGGTGCATGGCGACGGCAGTGGAATGGCGGCGGCCTTCGGTTGCGCGATCGATCATTGAAAAAACAAGAAAGATTGCCTGGAAATAGAAGTCGCGTACAAGATTGAGGGACAGGAGGGAAAGTAAGGTTTGATTTTAAACGTTAATTTATTATGTTAATTATAAATAAATTATCTTGTATATTAATTAATTCATAACTTGTTCATACGAGGTCGGTTTTGAGCGCGACAAGTTGCATTGCGATTGTATCAACAAATTTTGCGCTTTGGAGTTGGATTGGATAGATTCGGAGCTAGTAGAAATTCTGGGTTAAATTGAATGACATTTCAAGTTTAATCCAAACCGAAATGTTTTGGCAATTTCTGGAATTTTTATGAGTAAACTCAACTCTCTGGACCACTTATATTTTAATATGAGTATGGATAATTTTATTTATGTTGTTTGTTGCTATTTTGGATGACATACTATATTTATTAGTTGGTTTGGATATATTCCCGCCTATTGGAGCGGATGAGACATTAGTACGTTCCCGTGTATGAGCGAATGACCCATTGTATACGAATCCCGCCTCGAAACAGTTCATTTATATTATTTGATTTTATACTATATGTGATGCAGAGGGATAGGTTAGAGGGATCCAATAGGATTCCTCACACTATTGATATTATATTTCACATATTTTTATATGTGATGTGTTGGATGCCATATTTGATGACATAGATTATTTTTGCTTATTTAGTGCTATAGTAGCACTGGGCGTTATTTTTAGTATTTTGAAATACTATAAAATAGTGATTTTGAATTGAAATGATATTCAAAGTGATTTTGGAAGTGTATATGTTTTAATAATTTTTAAATTATTAAAAGTAACGAATATAATTTTAAACAAATAAAAAGTTATGATTTTTGATGTTATGGAAGTATAGTTTTGAGAAATACTTAAAATAGAAATTTTTGAATAGTTTATATAAAGGATTTATAAAAGCGATATTTTATTAATAAAGAAATATATTTATAATCAGAATTTATAAATATTTTGCAAATGGATTTGAAATTTATTGGTAAATGGATTTTATAAATAAATTAGATTTATAAAGAAATGGATTTATAAATGAATTTTGACAGAAATCAGTTTTAAAAAAGAATGATTTTTAAAAAGAATTTTATAAATAAAGAGATTTTATAAAATTGAAATTTTATAAAATTGAAAGGACATTTATAAGCATAGTTTTATAATATTGGAACGATTTATGTTGAGATTTAAATATGGATTTTTAAATAAAAGAAGTACATTCAAGTTTTCAAAAGATAAATAATCTTTTAAAAGGAATGTTTGAAAGTAATATTTTGATGGTGTTAATGGTTTTAAAAGTAATTTATCTTTTTAAAGTAATGTTTTGGAAAATAATAATTAGAAATGGAATTTAGTAGTTTGAAAAATTGTTTAAAATGTGATATGTATCGAAGACACAGATTTCAACATTTATTGTTGTAATAGACGTTTCCGGGGAAGTATGGAAGGCATGGACTATAACACTGTTGTTATAGTAAATGATTTTTGAAAGAAAGTGTTTTATATAGTATACGAGATTTATATATATATATATTAATTAATCAAATCCCTATACTAGTGTTTTTGGGTTTTCGTAACGATATTTTACGCAATATTTGTTTTGACCCAATAAATGTTATTTTGAACTTCCATTGCGAAATACACCAATTCGTTCTTATGATCGTACTAAAGGCTTGGTGGTGTAGGAAGCATTGCTTCTTATACTTAACACCCATCCATAGGCGTACAAACTCTAGAGTTGTACGGTTATAGAAATCAATTTGGCCTGTCTCCAAAATGGTAGTGTTATATAATAAACTTATACTGTTGATATAAGTAAATGGAAAATGTTTTCCAATATCAAAGGATTGAAATGGTTTTGAGGATATATCTTCTTAATAGATAATTGAAGTAAATGTTTAGAAATTGATTTAATTAATAAAAGATTAATTAAATGGGCCTAGTGACTGCTTATGTGCTAGATATTATTTATTGCTTTGATAGTTAAACAACCGACTATCAAATTTGGCCATTTTTGGTTCCTTAACTTGATGTGGGAACTGATTAGTCGTGTACTTAGCACAAAGCCGATTGAGTAGGCTTGATTATCGTTTGGATTAAGAATGTTGATTTGAGTGTCTATGGTACTCCAATCTACCGGGCTTCCTTCTTGGCCGAAGGATTGCATGTTGAGAGTTGGAAACATGATAAGTCTACAAGACTTGGTTTCCGTATGAGGTTAAGGGACTCCTTATCGTTGTTGGTCCGGAGAGACTGGGGTTGTATTTATTTGAGAACCACATTGGACTAATGTATGCATTCGAAAGTGCATGTTTATGATGATGATTTTGAAGATGGAGATCTTCATGATGCATGGCTACTTACCACTAGACACGCGATGCATATTATATATATATATGGTGGCAGTAGTACTACATTATGAAAATCTATTATATGCAAGGACTTCTCGCTGCTAATCCTAGGTGTAATTCTCGACAGGATGTGGTAGGAGAGTGCCTTCGGTTTGTCCTGTTCCTCGACAACCTGTATGGACGAATGTTTGACATTGCATTTCTGAAATCACAACGTTGACTTTTACAAACGTACATCTGTCTGGTGATGGAGAAGGCAACTTCTCTTAGCTTAACACCCTTCTTTGAGACGTACGAGCTTAGAGGTTGTATGTTCATGAAAGTCAATAGCACCGAAGGAATGGCAGTGTGGCATTCAAAGTGGAATGTGCTATGCAAAAGGGTAAACGTCAGCTTAAGCCTCATCACCTGATAATGGTTTAAACAGTGTACACCGTTAGGCTATGTGATTCGCAACCATAAGGGTATCATCGCCACATTTCTAGATAACCCTTTACATGTCTGGTATGTTGTGTATGCTATGAGACGTCTTAGATAGGTTGGTAACGACTAGGATGATGAAATATTCGGTTTCTATCCAGGCCATGTATGAGAGCCAAATAGGGATAGACCGGTCTTGCCAAATGTAGAGGATTGTTTGTGTATCCTCGGTACATTTCTCAAGAGATGTACCGTACAGAAGGTAGTCCCTTACCTGCCATTGTATGGAAATCCATTCTCTAATACGTTCCTGGCATTTTGTTTGTAAACTTATTATGTCGTCAAATTTAACCAATGTCACAATTTGGGCTAATTTAATATTATTTGTGTACTAGACACTAGTATAATATAACAGAATTTGATATGAAATGTTTTAGTTATCGTAAGGTAAAAACAAGTCCGTGTTTATGTGCGGCGTGGTCTTACGAGATATCTTTAATTTGATAAAGAAAAGTTTTTTATAACTTAAAATTCATTTGAGATGTGTTTTCTCACACTGGTTTACCAGACTGATCTGGGCATTCTTCCCTTTCAATGCTCGGGTCAGACCGAGCATATTTACAGATTCAGATTTGGATGCTTTAGAGCTTCAGCAGACGAACTGGAGGACTTCAGATCGTATTTATGTATATGTTTATTTTCTGCTCCATTGTTGTTTAAATTATTAGAATTTGTAAGGACTGGTCATTATAACTATCCGGGCTGATGATTATGATTGTTTGTTGTACTCTGATGGATGTATGTATATTAAAGATTACAGTTTCACTTTTGTAAAGTTCATTGATATTATATAATATGTTGTTCTGCTACGACTGTGAGATACCGTGTAGTTTCTCTTTCTATTCATCTTCTTTTCTCTTCTTCTTTCTTCTTTCTTTCCCATAACTATTCACTTCTTTGCTCAATTTGGGTTGGACATGTGTGGTTATTGTCAGCTCGAATCGGGCTCGGGTCGTTAAATTTGGTATTAGAGCTTAGGATTATGTGAACACCTAGGCTTTGGCTGGGTACTCATTATAGATGGGGTTAGTAATACCCTATAATGAGTTTGAGTGTATTATATATATGAGTGTGTATTTGTTAGTGATTATAAAAATGTTTATATTGTGTTAATTTATCTATTTAGTGACTTATGAATTCTGGTCGATATATGGGATGCCACTTTATTGATAGGAGTATCTAAACGCTTGAACAAGGCAAACCGACATAGTATTGTTTTGAAAATTGAGTAAATGAAATAATTTAACCTTGATTATATTTTATATATAAAGGAATAATTTTTGAAAATTAATATAGTTATATATGGTGTGTTTGGTTGTTACTGAATGATAATATTTGATTATTATCATTGTTGTTTGGTGTTTATGTTCTAATAAAGTTGTTATTATTATAATGTAAAAAAAGATAAACAATTAAGAAATGGTTTTATATAACCAAAGTGAAATTTTATATAAGGAAAATTTATAAATATGATTTGTAAATAAAAGGATTTAAAAGAAATAAAAATCACTGAACTCACTTCTGTCGTTGAAAAATAATTTTGGTGATGACTACAGCATCATCGGTATTCATTTTCGAGTTTCTAAGTGACGGATTGCTACTATAGTGATTTGTTATAAAGATTCTGTTTTGGTAATCCAAGTTTCTTTAAAATTCAAAAATAAGATTTGATATAAAAAGGAATTATGTATAGTATATGATTTCAAAATGATTTGAAAAATATAAAAATCTTTGTGTTTAAATTCTGAAAGTTTTTATCTAAGTGCTTTGCTGAAAACATAAGAAACTATGTTTTATAACTTATAAATTTTGAGAATTAGTGAGATAAACAAATTTTAAAACTTTGTTGAATATAAATGTTTTAAAAAGTAAATTTGAAAATTGAATTATGAAATGAAATTTAATTTACGTTAAGTTAAATAAAATGAATTTTTAAATGGAATTTTGACTTAAGCAAAGTTAAGTGAAATTGAATTTGATTGGTAATGAATTAATGAAATGGATATGAACTTGAGTTATAAAATGAAATTCAACTTAAGTTGTAAAATGAATTGAATATGTTTTGGGAATGTTGGTTGCTAGAAATAAATATGAACTTAAGTCGTAGAGTGAAAATAAATATAAGCGTTGTATGTAATGTTTATGATGAGCTTAAGTAATGGTTTATAAATGATAGTAGTATTAAAGAAAATGTTTATGAACTTAGGTGAAATTTTATGAAAATAATTCATAAATGAATTTAGTATGGAATGAAATGTTGTCAAACATAAAATAAATGTAAATAAAAGGAATATGAAAAATGAAAGTGAATAAATGAGTGTTGATAAATGAATGTTAATCAATCGAAAGTGAATAATTGAATGTAAAAAATTAAAGGTAAATTAATTGAATGAGAATTAACTGAATATGAATATAATGAAGGTGAATATAATGAAGGTGAATATAATGAATGTGCATAAAAAAATGGGATATAATAAGAAACCAATTGAAATAAATATGTAAATTGTACGTATATTATTTTTATTAGCATAACTATTTGATCCAGATTCGAATATACGATTTTGAGGTGATTTATACCGATCCAAGTTAGGATTTTTCACTCGATTCTTAAAGGTGAAACTGGATATGAATTTTTGATTGATTCTGATATTCTCTACCATAGTATATAGCTATGTAAGGAGAATGACAGTTTCTAATCAAGGAACCGAATTTGAGTCCACACTAGAGTGGTTGTGTGAACGATACTAATTCGAAAGTGAAATTGTACGATCGAGCAAGCGATCAAGTATGGCTTTGCGTATGGATAATATGTGTACATCGTACGAGCTTTAATAAATTAAATATTGATATTAGAAAATGCAAATTGGTATGGTTATGAATTAATTGAATGGATATTATTTGTTTTATGGATTCTCTTGTTACATTTGCTACATTTGCATATATTTATTGTTTTAGTCTATGTTATACATTGATATTACTTTCTTTATACTTGTTCTCATTGGTTGTTGAGTGTTCGGTAGGTGCAGATGGCGTATGCTTCGCATTTTGGAGCTCGCTTTCGCATTTTATTGATTGTATATTCTTGCTAATACTAATAAAAGGTATACATCTTGGATTACATACCGTACTTTTATATATTTTACCTACAGGATGCCTCATCCTTGAAGATGAGATGTATGTTTGTGATTATATATATATATATATATATATATATATATTGTAAATTTTTCAGATCGAACCGTGCAAAGGAGACGCTGGCGAAATTTTCCGTAAATTTAAGGCGTTAGAAATTTTTTGAGAATTTTGGGAAAATTTTTGATAACTAAAATTTTGATTTTGAGTTATAACTTGGATGGTATTAGTTGGTTTTGGAAATTTAACTATGACTTTAAATATTTAGAAATTATGAGAACAAAATTTTAATTAATTGGTTTTGAAAGGTTAATGGGTTTTAGGGCATTTTTTCTTACTTTGTAATTTTAGGGACGAAATTCTTTTAAGGAGGGGAGTTTGTAACGACTTAGAATTTTAGTGATTTGAATTTAGAATATTTAATTGATTTTAAATATTGAAAAGTTTATTTTATAAGTTAAATAATTTGAATTTCAAATATTGTGATTTATTTGATAATTAAATTGTTAAATTTAATATTTGGAATTGTTTAAATAATTGAATTTTGAATTTAATGCAGACAAAAATGATTTCGAAAACTAATTTAAATTCTATTTGAATAAGAAGAAAGATAGTAAAATTTTAAATTTGTTTTAAAGGTGGTTAAACTGATTTTGAAAATTATTCGCTTTAATTAACGTGTAAAAATTTCCTTCCGGGGCACTGTCTCGGATCTCAACGAAACCAGTTTCATTGGTCTGGAATAGTGAATTATTATACGCTATCGAATTTTGTGGCGATCGGATGTATCATTTAGTCGTGCGAGTTCAAAATGCATAGAATTTATTTAAAGTAATCTAGTTTAATATAATTTGATTTTGAAAAGTTAACTTCTGCATATGATGGAATTGGCTTCCGATATATATTCCATTGTGTTCAGAATATGGGTATAACATATAGAACGCCAAGCGGCATGCTTCGTTTGGAGTCCGAGATTTTAAAACGTGAATAGTGCCGTATATAAAGGGCCTTAAGATTCTCATTTTTGCAAAAACACTAACCCTAATTCACAGCCGCTATATTCCAATTAACCAAATCGAACGGCCATGGCAAATCGGAGCCACCACAGGCCAAATTGGCCAACGACTTCAACATGAGAATTGTAGAGCTCGGCGAGGCGGACCTATTCTATGGTTGGATCATCGTAGATCATTGCGTGGTAGGAAAAAAACAACCGTGTTCATGGTGCAGTATTTGGGTTTTGGAAATTCAATGGCGAGGCGCGCACACGTGGCGCGTGGCGAGGCGGAGCGGCGGCAGGCGCGTGGCGACGGCGGCGCGGACGGTGGCGAACTTCAATTGCGTGATCGATCATTGAAAAAAAAAGCTCACCTGGAAGTGGAAGTTGCGTACGAGATTGAGGGAGAGGAGGGAAAGTAAGGTTTAATGTTAAACGTAATTTATTATGTTAATTATAAATTAATTATCGCATATGTTAATTAATTCATAACTTGTTCATACGAGGTCGGTTTTGAGCGCGACAAGTTGCATTGTGATTGTATCGATAAATTCTACGCTATGGAGTTGGATTGGATGAATTCGAAGCAACTAGGAATTTTGGATTAAATTGAACGACTGTTCAATTTTAATCCAAATCGGAACGTTTTGGCGATTTCTGGAATTTTTGTAAATAAACTCACCTCTCTGGCCCATTTATATTTTTATATAAGTGTGGATAATTTTATTTATGTTGTTTGTTACTTGTTTGGATGATATAATATATTTATTAGTTAGTTTGGATATATTCCCGCCTATTGGAGCAGATGAGACATTATTATGTTTCCATGTATGAGCGGATGACCCTTTGTATACGAATCCTTCTTCGAAGCGGTTGATTTATATTATTTGATTTTATATTGTATGTGATGCAGGGGCACGAGTTGGAGAGATCCAACAGGATTCCTCACACTGTTGATTATACTTTTCATATATTTTGATATATGATGTGTTGGATGCTATTTGATGACATGGATTGTTTTTTCTTATTAGTGCTATAGTAGCACTAGGCTATATTTTTAGTATTTTGAAATACCATAAAATAGTGATTTTGCATTGAAATGATTTTCAAAGTGATTTCGAAAGTATATATATTTTAATAATTTTTAAATTATTAAAAGTAATGAATTTATTTTTAAACAGATAAAAAGTTATGATTTTTGATATTATGGAAGTATAGTTTTGAGAAATACTTTAAAAAGAAATTTTTGAATAGTTCATATAAAGGATTTATAAAAGTGATCCTTATAAAGAAATATGTTTATAATCGAAATTTATAAATTTTTGCAAATGGATTTGAAATTTATTTGGTAAATGGATTTATAAATAGACTTATAAATAAACTAGATTAATAAGGAAATGGACTTATGAATGGATTTTGATAGTGAATGAGTTTTTAAAAAGCGGAAAATAGGCACAAGGACAAACTTTAAAAAAATTTAGGCTGAATGACAACAAGTTTCATTTTTGGGCTGAAGAACAAACTTGGAAAAATTAGGCTGAAGGACAATACTAATTATAGCTAGCATTTTGTACGGTGTAAAACTGAATATAATGCTAGTTATAACTAGCAATTTGTATAATGTAAACTGAATATAATGCTAGTTATATCTAGCATTGTCCTTCAACCTAATTTTTTTCCAAAATTTGTCCATCAGCTCAAAAATGATACTTGGTGTCCTTCAGTCTAATTTTTTTTTCAAAGTTTGTCCTTCTCCCTAATTCTCTCTTTTATAAAAGAATGATTTTTAAATAGAATTTTATAAATAAAGAGATTTTATAAATAGAAATTTTATAAAATAGAAAGGAGATTTATAAACATAATTTTATAAATATGGAAATGATTGATGTTGAGATTTAAATATGGATTTTTATATAAAAGAAATGTATTCAAGTTTTTAAAGGTTAAATAATATTTTAAAAGGAATGTTTGAAAGTAATATTTTGATGAAGTTAATGATTTTAAAAGTAATTTATCTTTTTAAAGTAATGTTTTGGAAAATAATAATTCCAAATGGAATTTAATAGTTTGAAAAATGATTTAAAATGTGATATGTCTCGAAGATACAGATTTCAACGTTTAATGTTGTAGTAGACATTTTCGGGGAAGTATGGAAGGCATGGACTATAACACTGTTGTTATAGTAAATGATTTCCAGAAGGAAATATTTTATATAGTATACGATGTTTTACACAACACTCGTTTTGACCCAATAAATGTTGGTTTGACCTTTTATTGTGAAATACACGAATTGGCTCTTATGATCGTACTAAAGGCTTGGTGGTGTAGGAAGCATTGCTTCTTAAATTTAACACCCGTCCAGAGGCGTATGAACTCTGGAGTTGTACGGTTATAGAAATTTATTTGGCGTGTCTCCAAATTGCAGTGTTATTTAATATACTTATACCATTGATATAACTAAATGGAAAACATTTTCCTATATCAAAGGATTGAAATGGTTTTGAGTATATATCTTTTTAAAAGATAATTTAAGTAAATGTTTGGAAACTGATTTAATTAATAAAAGATTAATTAAATGGGCCCAGAAACTGCTTATGTGCTAGATATTGTTTGTTGCTTTGATAGTTAATAACCGACTATCAAATTTGGCCATTTTGGTTTCTTGCCTTGATGTGGGAACTAATTAGTCATGCACTTAACACGAAGCCAACTGAGTAGGCTTGATTATTGCTTAGATTAAGAATGTTGATTTGTGTAGTGCGGAGTGTCTATGGTACTCCAATCTACCGGGCTTCTTTCTTGGTCGAAGGATAGCAAGTTGAGAGTCTATAAGACTTGGTTTCTGTATGAGGTTAAGGGCCTCCTTATCGTTGTTGGTCTGGAGTGAATAGGGTCGGATTTATCTAAGAACCACATCGGACTAATGTATGTGTTCGGAAGTGTAGGTTTATGATGATGATTTTAAAGATGGAGTTCTTCATGATGCAGGGCTATGTACCACTAGACTCATGATGCATATTATATATATATATGAAAATCTACGATATGCAAGGACTTCTTACTACTAATCCTGTAACGGCCCGTAATTTTCGATAATTTAAATTTGTTAATTTAATAAGATTTTGGTAATTAAATACTGAACGAAATAAAAAAATTGTAAATTAATAATGAAGTAATAACAAAAAAAATGAAGAGTAGCAATGATAATTAAAGCTAATAATTAATAATTTGGATGTAATTCCAAATAAATGAAATAATGTGAATGTTATACTTGGCTATAAATTGAATATGAGGAAACCAACTGGAAATATTGAATTAACCAATGAAATAATACATATTAAATGGTAATTGAATAAAATTGGTGTTATGTAAGTATTTATATCCTTTGTTTGAAAGTAATAAACTTATAGTGTAATTAAAAGATAACGGTAACAACTATTGTATATTACCTATTTATTTAGCCTGTTAGTTTAAATTGGAAATCAATTAAAGAATGGAAATCAAGATTTATTAATTTATTGGAATTCAAATTATAATAATTGGACTAATTGCAAATAAATGAAATTTAATATTTAAATATATTACGTTAATGGAAATTAAGATGAAATTTGAGAATATTAATGTAATAGATCATGAACCAATGTTAATTTCATCCATTTGATAATAATGGATTGAATAATAGGATGAAAGGTCAATTAAATGGAATTATTGAAAATTTAATTTATAATTTCTAAATTTAATGAAATTGAAATTAAACACTGAAATTGATGGATTAATCAACTTTAAATTGACATCTAAATTTATTTAAATTATTGTAAGTGATTAAGAAAGCAAAAATGATAGAAGTTGTAAATTATTAAAATTTAAACTGAAAATGTGATTTAATTAATTTAATATTAATTTATTTAATTAACCGAAATATAGCCATTTTGGCCACTGACTCGGATTCCGATGAAACCAGTTTCATCGGATCCATAACGGTGAATTATTGTAGGATTTCAAGTTTCGTAGCGATCAGACTTGTCTTTTGATAGTATGGGCTCGAAACGCCTTGAAATCAATTTAATTGAAATCAATTGAAATCAATTTGAAATAAGCTTATTTTAACACAACTTCTTCATACGATTGAATATGGGCTTGAAACCAGTTCCATTGATTTTAAAATTTATTGAAAGCATCTATTTTGATATATAGGATGACCCATTTTCGTTCCGGAGTCGAAACGGACTTTTGGGTCATTTATCGTTCAACTTTCAATCCAAATCAATCTGGTCCATTCTAATTTCAGCTTTTATCTATAAATAGCTCGTTATATACCCTAGCCACTTCTTTTTCCTATTTGTCTGTACGTACAGCTCCTTCTCATCTCATCTTTCCAATGGCAGACAAAACCCTAATTCCCAATTGAAATTTCAAATCAAATTCAGTTCCAAAAAAAAATTAACTCCTCCAAACCTATCAAATTATATACTGTTTCGAAGCTCTCAATGAGTGCAATGCACTGGTTGTAGTTGTTTTTCAATTCGAATCATCATTTGTCCATAAATTGAAGAACAAATTCCGGCCGTCCATTGATGAGGGTTTGATCGTGCGGTGGATCTTCGGTTTGGTTGCGATCGGAGGGTGCCATTTTGGAGAGGGTGTCTAGGCGAGCAGATCCATACGGTTGCTTAGGGTTGGAAGTGCTTGGATTCATGGCAATTGGACGTCAAAGGGGTGGATGTCGACGTCGTTTTCTGATGAACTGGGCGACCGCGACTGGCGTAGTGGTGGCCAGTGGGGCGTCGGGGTGTGGCGTACTCGTTGGCGTGATCAGATCTATCCCAAGTGGTGGCGACGACGTGTGTTCGAACGTAGTAGGGTGGCGGCTGGTAGCCTGGTCATGCGAATAGGGTTTTGAGCGAGGTAACGTACGTGACGTGGCTGAACAAGATTGGTGAGCTTTTTTTATATATAAATTTCAAATTCAAACGTTCTAACTAGCATAACTTTTGCATACGAGGTCCGTTTCACGTGGGTTTGATCCACTGGGATCGTTATAAAATTCCGGACATTTTGACGCTTGTTTGGATGAATTCTGAGACCGTCCAAATTTTGGGCTTATTTTGAATTTAAGTTCAATTTAAATTCAAAGGTGAGTGTTTTAAACCACTCACAACTTCTAAAATTTCTTATGTTTGTTAAATTAAATTTAGATGTGATCAGAAATATATTTATGACTGTTTGATATATTTTGAACCATCATCTTAGTTAATTTGAATTTATTTGAATTAAATCGTTATTTAATTTATTATTGAATATAAATTGCCAGTTAAATACCTGTTATTGATTATCAGTCTATATTGATATTTATTGATTAATTTGAAAGATGTGTGTAATGGATGTTGATTGTTGATATTGGATGAATGGATGTTGTATTTTATATCATTATAAACTGCAAGTTCACTATGGGTTGAAATGATACATACCCGAAAAATCTATAGAATAGGGAAAAATCGTTATGGGTTGAAATGATAGACTTGAGCGATTTTATGGATGTTATTTATTTCAGGATTGCGGTTTAAAATGATATATAACCGTAAATATTAAATCGCGGATTGAAATGATAAATATCTGTATCACTTTACACTAGGGTAGAGAATTATATATGGACACCGGATTGGTTAAATTAAATGATTTTTAAATCCAGAATTTTCGAATTTAACAAAAGGATATTTTGCGATGAAATTTGATTTATATAAATTGAAGTATTTTTGGGAAAAATCAAGTTTTATGATGAAATGTGAAATTGTTTAAAAAGGAATTGCTTTAAGAAAATTAAATCGGAAGTTTAAAGTTAAACTTTTAAGTATAAATGAAATTCTATCGAAATTGAGTTATTGAATTTGTTCGAAAATAACTTTGAAATATTTTAAAGTTGGAGTAATCCATATTGATATTTTGGACATGGATTTAAACGATATGAAATTCTATAGTTTATTGAAATTTGGTTTGTCGATTTGGAAATTTGAAATGGTCCAAATATGTTGAAATGAAATGAATAGTTTAAACCGATATAAATTCCAAACTCATATTTTAATATAAACTGTTTTAAAAATATATTTATAATTATTAAGATTTTCAAATTTATTAAACTATTTAACTAATATTAACTATATAAATTATTTGACTATTTTAAACCAATTTAATTTATTTTAAACTAATTAAACCCTTTTTATTTATTTTAAATCTAATTAATCTATTTTAAGCTGTTTAATCTATTTTAATTATATTTAATCTGAATTAAATCTATTTAACTGTCTTAAATCAATTTAAAAGTACTTTACATATAATTAAACTATTTTGGGGTATTTTAACTATTTATAATTATTTAAACCATTTCTAAATTTCCAAACCAAGTAAAGTGAAAGTGTTTAAATTCAATTCATTGTTTTAAAAAGAAAATAAGGCCAAATGATGTTATAACCTAAGTTGGAATTTAAATGTATAATGAATTGAATGATGATTTTGAAGTAAGAATTTAACCTGTTTCGGAACTATGATTTTGAAAGGAATTATGATTTTGGAAATGATATGATTTGGAAGCGACATTGTTTTTGAGAACACGATATTTTGATATAAATTGTGAATTTGACTTTGAAAGGAAATATAATTATCGAATTATGATTTCAAATGTGATATGATTTCAAAAGTGAATATGATTTCGAAAGTAAGTAATGATTTCTAAAGTGATACGGTTGAATTGAATATGATATTTTGATATCAATTATGAAACGATTTTGAAAATGTAAAAGAACCATCCGGTGTGTAATAAGCGATTGGTTGTTAAAGAGATCGGGATCAGATATTGTCGTACTCTCTGCCAATACCGAAAACCACTTTGACAACTGTGTACACGGTGGAGATTCCAGAATAAAGTAGGATGTAGGTGACGATCCTAAAGGTATATTTATGTGGACCTAACTCCCGTGAGTTAGCATAAGGTGGCTAAAACAGGAGCGATTTCGGTCCAAGTGAGGTAGCCCCTCCGATCGGACACATTCCATCGATACTATATTCTGACTTTGATTTATTTGGTGGCCACCCTTTGATTTTTTACTCGGGAGTGTGTTTCAAGTTGGGCGGTAGTTGCGGCTATGCGTTACAAACAGTCCAGATGCGTAATTGGTATATCTACTCTGGCATTGCCTAGTTGTGTCGTGTCACCTACCCTAGCGCGCCTTCTACGAGTTTGTTTTATGTCGTTCCTATGCTGTATCCTCTGGCGGCTCCAGTTTACGGGGAGTTACGGTACTGTATAGACTATTGGCATTATAAAAATGTGTTAAGGGGGATATGGGTAACGCCTTAACGCTATTTTAATACTTTTACTTTACTGTAGGCATATTATAATAGCGTATTGTACTACATAGTAGATAGTTTAACGGATCCTTAAGAGATGTGAATCCCGAACATCTCTTAAGTTACTCACTCACGTTAGACACTGGATAAGAGATGTCAAACCCTGTAAACATACGCCATTTTCACTCATATTTATTTACCATCGATTTAACTCACATAAGATCTTTTAGTTCTGACTCGAGTGTTTTGTCTTTTCAATTCGCTCGGGTCAGCCTGAGTATTTCAGGATTTGAAGACATTTTCCTAGAGGACGAAGACAAAAATTTATACTATTATTACTTATTCTATTATTCCACTACATTATATTGTTCCGCTGAATTATCATTTATTTGTCTCTGAATATGTGTAACTCTGATTCTATGTTGTATAAGTATAATCAAATGTTTTGTAAACAGCTTCATGAACTGTTATTTGATTATTATATTTTGTCATTCTGCTGTGAGATTCTGTTTTATTTTGTTTCTTTCTCTTTTCTTATTCACCCCAAATAACAATTCGCCCTTCTTTATGGTTTGAGTCTGCATGTGTGTCTGCTTAAAGCGTACAAAAAGGCAGGATGTTACAAATCCTAGGGTAATTCTCGATAGGATGTGGTAGGAGAGTGCCTTCGGTTTGTCCTATTCCTGGACAACTTGTATGGGTCGAATGTCTGACATTGCATTTTTGAAATCACAATGTTGACTTTTAAAAAAGTGCATTTGTTTGATAGCAGAAAAGGCAACTTCTCTTAGCTTAACACCCTTCTCTGAGACATACGAGCTCACATGTTGTATGTTCGTGAAGTCAATAGTGATCGAAGGAACGACAACATGGAATTTAAAGTGGAATGTGCTATGTGAAAGGTAAACGTAACCTTAAGCCTCATCACCCGCTAATGGCTTAAACAGGGTACGCCGTAAGGCTATGTGGTTTGCTACCATAAGAGTATGATCATCACTTTTCTAGATAACCCTTTATATATCGGGTGTGTGGCGTATGCTATGAGACATCTCAGATAGGTCAGTAACGATCAGGGTGATGACATATTTGGTTTCTACATGCTATGCATGAGTGCCAAATAGGGATAGACCGGCCTTACCAAATGCGGGGGATTGTTTGTGTTTCCTTGGTACATTCCTCTAGAGATGTACTATACGAAAGGTAGTCCCTTACCTGCCATTGTATGGAAATCCATTCTCCAATACATGCCTGGCATTTTGTTTGTAAACTTATTATGCCGTCAAATTTAACCAATGTAACAGTTTCGGCTATTTTAATATAATTTTTATACTAGATACTAGTATAATATAGTAGGATTTGATATGAAATATTTTAGTTATCATAAGGTAAAAACCCATCCTTGTTTAGGTGCGGCGTGGTCTTATGAGATACCTTTGTTTTGATAAAGAAAAGTTTTTATAACTTTAAAATTCATTTGAGATGTTTTTTCTCACTCTGGTTTACTAGACTATTCTGGGCATTCTTCACCTTCAATGCTCGGGTCAGACCGAGCATATTTATAGATTCAGATTTGGATGCTTTGGAGCTGGAGGTCTTCAGGTCGTATTCACATATATGTTTATTTTCCGTTGCATTGTTGTTTAAATTATCATCATTTATGAGGACAGATTATTATAACTGTCTAGGCTGATGATTGTGATTGGTTGTTGTACTCTGATGGGTGTATAAATATTAAAGATTATAGTTTCTCTTTTGTAAAGTTCATTGATATTATATTATATGTTGTTTTGCTGTGATTGTGAGATTCTGTTTTGTTTTAGTTTCTCTTTCTCTTCTTCTTCTTTTCTCTTCTTCTTTCATCTTTCTTTCCCATAACTATTCGCTTCTTTGCTTTATTTGGGTTGGACATGTGCGGTTTATTGTCAGCTCGAATCGGGTGCGGTTGCAGGTTGTTAAATATTGTTTGTATAGTTTAGATCTGAATCTTTTACAACAAAGTTATATGCGCCTAAGTTTTTTGATTTATTTTGTTGTTTTTTTCTTTAGAAATTATTGCAGAGTAGAAAAATAATTTTGAATAATTCTTAGTTAAGTTCGCTTTAAAGAAATTTTGAATAAATTTTAATTAACTTTGATTTAAAACAATTTTGATCATTTAAACTCACCTTTAAATGAATAATCGTTCACTACAACAAAATATGATATTAATAACGCTATTTAATAACGCGTTATTCTGAAGCGTTACTATTGACCCTTAATTATCTAGTTACCGGTTGATTTTTGTTCTCCCTACAAGTGTAACGCGCGCATCTCCCTTCCCCTTCACGTGTAACGCTGCCCCAAAACATCTCCCTCCAACTTCCCAAATTATTTTCCCTCTCCCTCCAAAACCATTCCGCCTCCCTCCAAAACGCGCGCATCTCCCTCCTCCAAATTACGTTAGCGATTCGAAGACTCCAAAACGCGCATAGCTCCCTCCTCCAAATTACGTTAGCGATTCAAAGAAAGAAGAAACCCTCTCAAGTTTTGTCAAAGAAAGCAAACTCCTTCGATTTCGAAGCTAGGGCTTTGCGTGTAGCTCTGATCTGTCGAAGCTAGGGCTTTACGCGTGCATCATCTGCTCATTTATTGTGCCGCCTCATCTAACTATGAGTAATTCTGTTCCCAGTCCTACCCAATACTACTTGGATTATTTGGATTAATTGGTATAGTGTAGGATGAAGAGGGGAATTGGGTGACGAGAGCAATCGCTGCACTAATTGATGGACTTGGAGCGGTCACCATAAAAACAGTTGATTGGAATCTTGGGGTCTCCGTTGACCTTTCCATCTCCTATTTCCCTCCTGCTAAAATCAATGTATGTCTTTTTATTTTTTCATTTGTTCCAACTTTTGTGTTACTGTTGTATAATCTTGTATATTCTCGACAATGACATACAGTTATGTTGATTCTCTTTGATAAGAGATATAACGATTTATCAATTATAACTTAGTCCTCTATATTAAGCCCAAAAATTGCACAAAATCCTAATTTGTTTGTTCATCTTATTTTATTTTCGGGTTGTTCCTACAAATATTGATGGTCTATAAATAATTTGTCGTCTACCGACATGTATTTGGGAGCCCAAACTGGAAATGATGCTTCATGGTTTATAAGTCTTAGAATGACTGGATATGAAGGTTTATAATTGGAGTCATTCAACCTATACATTGCCTTTACTGAAAAGAAAATTTCCATTTGCTTAACTTTGGAGGTAGGTCGGTAATGAAATTCAACAGGTATATGCCCTAGTGAAATAATTAATATCATAACAATGGAATAACTTGTTGGTCGTTTCACAAATCAAAACTCTATTTGGCTCAACTTCATGATTTTTGATTTGTCAATGAGCAAATATTGTTAGAACCTCATCATAATATTTTGATTATTATACAACGAGTTTGCATGCTGTAAGTATTGGTTTACCAAATAATATGTTTATGAAATCAAATTATCATTGCCTTATTTCTTTTCAGAAGGGGAGAATAGTGGAACTTCAGTGTTTGAAACAGTGGTAGGTGGTGCCAGTATTTGCTCTAAACAAATGCAAAACAATTTGGATTCTTCTTCAGAAGAGAGGAACGCTTCTCTAAGTATTAAAAGGAGGAAGGTACCGGAGGCAGTTCTCAGTTCAAGAAATTATTGTCAGGCAAGTGATGTATATGTAGTTCAAGAAATTCATTTATTACATGCACATTATAAATGAAATAAATCATCATGATCATGTATCATTCCCCTTTCCGAGCTTAAACCATGCTCCTGTATTCTATTTGACTCGATTTAGCTTCTTTCCATACGAGTGATTGATGAGGTTAATAACACCTAATTTGCTTTGGATATGCTATGCTTGAAGATATGACTCATAAAAATTATAATACTAAAATTTGATCTATATGAATATCTGCATTTGAAATTTCCTATGTTGGAACATCGATACCTTAAGGCCTTTCATACCTCCGGACATTAATTACTGACTTTTGAAAGAAAGAGAAAAAAAATTTAAAAAGACAACCTGCCATTTTTTTATGTAGTTTTTAAGAAAGGGTGAAAATATGTGTTATCATGAGGTAACCAATATTTTCCCTAGAGAAAATAATAATAGGAAATTATAAACAAAGAGCCGAAGGATCTGAATTTGTTCAAAGAGGAAGCAAATGGTTGCTAAAGCTTAATAAATTGATAAACTTGTTCTACGTACTCAGGAACTGGATGATATTTGCCATTGGAATAACTGGATGCTACCAAGATATAAAGTAATGCCATGTTATGGGGATCATGATATTACTGGTAATTCACTTCCTTTCTCAATACTTAGTGTATATGCAAGAAAGAGATAGCACTTGGGGTCCCAATTTTTTACAAGAACTTGTTAAAAAAAGTTTTAGTTGATTAATTGTTCTCTTTCTGAATTCTAATCAAAATACATAGGAGCATTCAAAGCGACTGTTAAACTCCATGGTAAAGATTTAGATTTTAGAAGCGACAGGGAGAAAAAAAGCAGTCCCTGCGAGGCTAGACATCTGAAAGCATCCGTTGACAGGCCTAGTTCTTTGTTTGTTAGGTAAGATGATTTGCATAAACAAAAAAAACATAAATCAAGAAATGAGTAATCTTACTTTTGTCCATATGTTGCTAGTCTCATTATGCTAGGAAAAGAACCGTAGAAAAACATCTGAAAAGCATTTCAGTCTAATACATTAATTCTTTCATACCCTCACCAAGTTTTAAACCATCATCAAATAAAGTTGCTGATCAACTAGCTTCAGCACTTTCAAATTCATCAAAGCAACTCCTTTTTATTTGATTCCAATGTACCAAAATTTATAAATTTAAATAATTCATTTTGAACCTGCACATCACAAGTCACATGCATAGATTTTCTTAGTTATATTTAGCCAATAATTTTGTGGGGTTCCATGTTTGTTTGATATTTCCGTTCGACAACACCGTATATGCATCTTTGTTCATGTTCAGTACAACTGATATCGCTTTATTTCTCAATATTTATATTTATGCATATCCCCTTTTAGTTCTTGTACTGTTGTACTGAAATGTAGGAGTTGACTTTGAAATTTATACTCCATGACTTCTATAGTTAAACTACTGTTCTTTTGACTCCAATGTTATAAAGAGGTTAACAAGGACATATTCCAGATTAGGCTCACAATAATGTTAGAAGTAAAAAAATTTAAAGTGGGATAATAAGTGTAAACGTATCAATTATTTTTCCCACTAATTTTTTTTTGCTACACATTGCTTCCCATTTTATATGCATATATTATGAATTATGAACCAAGTAGTAGAGTATTCCTATGAACGGTACAATAAATTCCACATAGACCTCAGGCAAAGATTACTTTAAATCTACAAAATCATCACAACCCACATAATGTGATTAAAGAATAATTATACCTATTATTTAAATGTAGTGCTAAGATAGCTTAAATAATAAAGCAAAATTTTTAGTGTTGAAGAATTATTTATACTAGAAACACACTGATAACCAGAGAAATTTTTTTGTTCATAGGTTGCAGAATCGGAAGGGTTGATTCTTTCTAACAGTATTGTGGAATTTTTTAATGGTAATATTTATGACTTGTGTTCTTAATTGCCTATGAAATGTCGATCTTAATTATCTTATTATGTAGTCATAAAAAAAACTTATCATCGTTGACCTGCTAGCTTTATCATAAGTTGTAGTCAAATACTCAAGTTATCTAATAAACAATTTGTAATCATGGTCCATTAGGCGTATGAAAACGAATAATATAATAATTACCATTGGTGGACCAACATTTAAGAACTTGATTGTCATATGATTCAACACTGTATATTATTTCTTGCACACGCCACATGCTTGTTTGAAGCAAGATGGCTATACCAAATTGAGGTTTAGCTAGGCTAATACCGCCATCTATGCATGGTTGCAACCGATCGGTCGTAAGGTAATTGCGGATAGTATTAATTTAGCTTTTGCTTCTTATATTTCTACGTACTGGTGCTATCCAAGCACCTAAAAAATAGCATGATGCATTCTGTAATCTATAACGTAAGTATAAAAGCAAGAACTAAAATCTTCTCATGTGGCACTTTCAAAATTCTATATCGCCTAATTCCTCAATTCTCAGCAATATTGAGTTTTTTGATTTTTTATAATTTCTGGTTCAAATTTGCAGCTCACATGATTCCTCAAATGCGGGTAGTCTCATCGATTTGCATTTCCAAATTGATTTGCACAGAGAATCACATTTCTAAAATTGGAGATGGAGAAGTTGACATAATCGCAGTAAGTTTTTATCACAAGTTTTTACAAATCAATACTTAGTTTGTATTTTCTTGTTTGACTAGAGTAAAATATCAAATTCAAACCAACAATCTAATATTCATATTTCCTGTAAATGTTATTCAGTTGTTGAAGCTTATCTACCATGTACCACCAACTACCGGTTATCATCAGAGCGTGTGGAACAAGATAGGTCGAATATGCCCTTTTCTTGAATTCTGCTACTTCAGCAACTCAGAGATGGTGCTTCAGATGAAAGCAATAAAATTTTGCAGATGCTCACTATTCCTTGTTTGCAGGGAGTTACATAAGCTCTTGTAAAATATAAAAAAGATGGTTTATTCTTGACCTTATTCTTTTAATGGTTGGACATTTGTGACGACCTTTTATAACCTTATTATGTTAATGAATTTTTTGGATAATGTATTATCATGTTCATCATATTTGAGATTGTGATTTTGAGCAACATTTATCTGAATTGATGTTTCCTCTGAAAATGTAAGCAGATATATGATTTGTCAATAAAGATTTCCAATTCCGTTGAGATTTAGCTGTATTATAGCGGCTATAATGAGCTATTGAATAAATATTTTATAGCGGCAAAATGGTGTTATAAAGATTTCCAGTTCAGTTGAGATTTAGCTGTATTATAGCGGCTATAATGAGCTATTGAATTAACGTACCATAGTGGCGAATTTGCGTTATAAAACTAAGCTCAACCATAGCGCCATATTTTGTGTTATAAATATTCAACAGTTTTTTATAACATGTCGATATACAACACTTATCAAACCGCTATGGTTGTGATTAATAGCGGCTATATGCCGCTATAAAATACACTTTTTGTTGTAGAGGTTTTACATTTTGTTGTTTTGGATTTATTTCATTTGGTTATTTACCTTTTTTCAAAAGTTGTTTTAATAAAAGAACCGTAAGTGTAAACCTTTTGGATCCCTCTTAAGTTAAAGTTTGATTTCAATTTATTGCTTTAATTTCAAAACATATATTAGATTACAAACTTTGCGCGCGCACACACAACACACACACACACATGTTTGTGTTATTTTAGACTTAAAACATGGTTTGCAATTATTCATATATGGATGTATATATATTTATGTTATTTTATCTCAATGTTCATAAAATAGACTTTTGTGCAAAACTATATGATTTAATCTTAATCCTTTCCTTATTGAAACTAAATTTACAATTATTAATTTTAGATTTCAAAACATATAAAAAATTTCAACCTTAATTTTAACATATACATATGTATATGCATATTATATCTATCGCTATATATAAATTAATCTTTAACTCAAAACTATGAAAAACAAAGGAATATATAAATGGACAAATGGGTCCATTATGGTGTAAATCCCAACACCTACATGCGGTCAAATTAACCATGTACACCTCATATCTATAGCATGTGCACTTTATGCCAATATGTGTATTTGATACACTTATAAGTTAAAATCTAATAGTTAAAAAAACTTTTTTTAAACAAATTAAATAAAAAAGTTTTTATTTATAATATTTTAGATTGGATCCAAAATCCATTTAGACTTCTAGGCCCAACATAGTTCCTAAATGGATTTTTTTTTAAATTCACTCATTTAACCAACTACGACCTAGCCCTATTCCTTCATAGAAGACTACACCATATTCCATAGGAGAAGCTATGTTCGAAGAAGATGTGCTTTATGCTTTCTAGAAGGATTTTGTAAAGAAAGAAAATGGAAGAGTTTGAAAATCCTAGATTTAGGAACTTGTCCTAAGTTAGTAAGGAGTTCCTCGCAACTTTCGATGACATAAGATTGTCAATTGGCTTGTTTTCGTTGTTCCTAATTCTAGAATGCCATGGGAAGTCAACTGTTTGAAGATTTTCCTTTAAGGATTTATACACTATGGAGATAGAGTGCATTTTCTTTTTGGCATTCCAAATGACAGTGGTGGTAGAGGTTGGAAGAGAAGCCACTACATGGTTCCAAAGCGGCCTAACGATGGTTGAACTAGTATGTGGCAAGGTTATTAGGCGTTGATCAACATAGCTTGAGGCAAATGCATGGTCTGGAATGTTAGCTTGGTTTTTTTGGGAGTGAGTTAAGCAATTATAAAAAATAAGACCTTTCTTGGCCCATAGGGAGTGGCAGAAGTAGTGTTTGATTAAAAGATTTATAGCATATTGAATCAAAGGCTGGAGATTATTCATATTTTTAAGATTGTTTCTCTGGACCCAACTAAAACTTGGAGGAATTTGCATTGTCCAGAAATGTTTCTTCTTATGCTAATAGTTATGATTCCACTTAAATCACAATGAAGAATTCATAGAAAGATGGCTGCTTACATGTTTCGAAATTGCTGCTAAATTCCAAGTTTTAATATCAGCAAAACCTAATCCACCATTTTGTTTGTCCATAGTAGTTTACTTGAAAGAAAAATGAATTAAATTTTTAAGGAATTTGGGCCACCATACCATATGAAATGATTGACTTCTCTGTTTATCATGTTAATTAGGTTACTAGGCAAGATGAAAGCTCCTGACCAATAAGGTGTCATAGTAGTAGTGGCAATGAAGGCAGCTATAGTTACTCTACCAACTTGGGTCAATTTGTCACATGCCTAAGATAGTAATTTTTGTGGTCGTTTCATTAAGGGAATGCATTGGTCAGTAGTTATTGTTGAATTGATAAAGGGTGAGCCAATATAGGTTGAATTGGGAAGGAGAGACTGGAAGTGATATGTGTAATATTGTGGGTTTTGTTGATACTTAACCCAGCTAATGCAATATGAGACTTTTTTTATTTAGAATAAGACCAGTTAGGGAATGAAAGCCTGACATGGTGGATAGAATACAACTTATAGGTTAAGGGTTTGGCTTATTAAAAATCAATAAGTCATCAACAAGAGGAAAATAAGAGATAAGAGGATTTCTTCACTTAGGATGATGACGAAAATTTATTCCACCTGCCATAGGCTCATATGAGTTAGGGCTTCCATACAATAATGAATAGGTAAGCCAAGACTGGATCACCTTGCCTAATTCCTCAAGAGCCCCTAAAATAATCAAAAAAGAGCCTTTAGAAAGATTGAGAAGTGGGTAGTGGAAATGCAAGTATAAATCCATGCAATGAAGGTCTTAGGAAAGTTCTTATGGGATAGGATTGCAGTAATAGTAGGCCACTAGATATAGTCAAATGCCTTTTGAATATCAAGCATTAGCATGCATCTTGGAGATATGTTTTTAGTATTATAATCATTAAGGAGCTCTTAGGCAAGCAGATGTTGTCTATAATATCTCTATTGGGCATATATAGATAGATGTAACAACCTACCATTTTTTACCCTCTAATTTAATGCAAAAAAGATACATAAACCCAAAAAACCAAAAATGACAAGTATTTAGGAGATAATAACAAGAAACCAAAATATATTCTCTAACCATATATTTCTAAATTCACAGTGGAAGGGAGCATATTTTTAATATAAATAGTATATCATATCATATCCAAACTACAAAATCATGTTTGATGCAAAAAATCCAAATCCACACTTTAATTTCAAATGTTTGTTTATATACAATTTGTATACACAAGCAACATTGTCATTGTCTCACATTCAAACGTCGCTTGACAAGTAAGACCTAACTCCATCAACCTAACAATGACATACACACAAAGGAAACAATATAGGTAGGGGTCAGACAATAGTCCAAGTGAGAAAAATAAATTTACTTTACCATATACCATATTCATACCCATAAAACATTATGATCGACTATGATATATAACATCATATCTTAATTTGTTTCATCTACAACCAACGTGTTAGTCAATAATATAACATACATGGTTAACTTATGAAAACAAGGTCGCAATCACGAAAAACAATGCATGGACATGTTAGAAAATTTCAACATATGGGCATATGTAAAATAAATGTGTCGTGCTATTTTGGTATAAATCCTAATTAAAGTGATCAAATTATGAACTAATGTTAAAAGGCTTAAAGATATAATTGTCATGGTATTAATGTGTAGATACCTGGGCAATTCTAATTTGTTAAAGGACCAAACTAGAAAATGCTAACACTATAAATAAGGGCTCTAGGTATTCTCCTAATCCTTTCTATGGAAATAATTTAGATTTAGGGTTTATGTCAATTTGGAAGATCAAATCCAACTTTTATCTCTTATATCTATCTCTTTCTCTTAATCAGTTTATGAAAGTAGCAACTATAGATTCAGATCTAATATAAGATCTACGACATGTTAATATGAAAAACCAAATCAAATTTACTTTTTCCAATCAGCAACTATGAATTCAGGTATGACTTTCACTAATTTGTTTACTTTCCTCTGATTTCCTCTCAATCAAATCAATATGGGTCACCTATTCAGATCTAGGGTTTAATGATTAATCAATCATAAAGTATATTGAAATCCTAACAAGTGGTATCAGAGCCAACCCTCATTGATTTCGTTGGGAATTTTTTATTATTATGAGTAAGTTTTGTTTAAACTTCATTAGAAGTCATTAAATTCCACTTAAGTTTCAGATCTGCTTGATCTATGTATCAATAATTTTTTTGGTGATGATATTGGATTTGGTTTTGTATATATAATATATATATATATATATATATATTGTAAATTGAAAGACTTATTTATGAAACTATTTTGTTGTAGAAATATAGATCTAAATGATTTGTATCTTATTTATGAAATAAGGTAGAATTTTGAAATCAGTAATTTTTTTGGAAAATAATCTAAATTCCTCTAAATTTTTGGAAACAACCTATGTTGATTAAAACATCCACAGGTTTATTCTTGTATATTTTGTAAATAAGTTATGAATTTTAAGTAAGGAATACTTTGGATCTGATATGTACGATCATTTTCTTTAATGTTTATAAATGGTATGGATAGATATATATAATTTAGAACCATTTATGCAAGTAATATAAATCCGGTTCTATGATTATTTTACCTTAATCAACTTTTGATTAAGTAATCTAGATATATATAAGGTATTTTTGTTATTTCAGAAAATTAGAAATAGAGTATGCTCCTTTAAAGTCTTATGCTTATTTTATTATTGAGGTAAGTTTTAACATGGCACTAATTTATATTTTGGATCACATAACGGTCAATTGCATTTAGTTTTATCATAAATGCATTAAATGTGGCCGATATGGTAAAAAATTAATTAACTTGTTATCATAAATGCACTAAATGCGTCTGGTGCAATAAATTTAATGCTGCGACATGTTTGTATTTGGAATAAGAAAAGACATATTGTTTATTATTTGATACATTTATGTTTGATAATTACAGATATTTTGTACTATAATCCATGCTCGTTGAAAACATGTTTCACTTTCATGTCTTGGATCAAATTGTACCTAATAAGATATAGACTTTTATAAAGTCAATATTTATTGCAAATATTTTGTATTTATATATTTTAATTAATGTCAATTTTTCGGTTATGAAAATCGTATTTTAGTATATGTTTTTCCTTTGTGTACACATGTTGCAATTTGACGTTAATATTTATGGAAAATATATAAATAAATGAATTAAGATAATATACAAATAATAAACTAAAGATAAAGTGACACGGTAGCAATATGTATAGATATATTATGGTTTGGATATATATCATAGCTACTACATTCATTCATGTTATTTAGGACGACATTTACTATGTCATTTATGTATAATTTTGTATGGCATTTAATTCTGGCATTTGTAACAACCCGCATATTTTACGATTGTATATTTAAATGTTTTATTTAAATATAGCATCGTTATTTGAATTTACAAGTCCAAAACGTGACTTTTCGTAAACGGTCGAATCCGGACTCGAGACCACTTCCATTGAGTCCAAAATGGCATTTGCGACCTTTTTGAGTATAAACATCGATATGTTTGGAGTTGAGTATAATTTTGCTATTTTTCTATTGGGCTTTGGGTTTCAGCCCACTAACCTAACAATGTAACCCTAACTCCTCTACAATAACAACTCCCACTCCACTCCTCTTCATTCATTCATAACATTTCCTAACACTCTCAAGTCCTAAAAAGAATGGTGGGAAGAGGAAATTAAAATTCCTAAGCCCTAGTTTCTCTTAGGAATTCAAATTCAAGTTATAAATCAAAGAGAAGCTTAGGTAAGCATCCTCTTCATCTTCTCCTTCTCAATCTCTCTCCAATTTTAGAAATTTCTTATAACCTAACTTAGGAAATATTTTCTTATGATCTTAGATTGGAGCTTCTAGAGTTGAAGTTGAAGAGTGGTTGATCTTTCCTTTGTTTTAAAGCTTCTCACTTGTTGTTTTGGGTTTAAAGGTGAGTTTTTGAACTCACATCTACATCTATAATTTTCATTGTTGTTAGATATGAATTCCTAACATCTATTCATGTTCATTTGCTTATGATTTGAATTGATTTTGTGAATTTTCCAATTTTTGGTTTTGAAGTCCAATTTTATGAAAATCCTATTATGGATGTTTGGACATGATATTTGGGGTGTATCGAAGAGCCTATAAGGCTGGGTTGTCGCTTGGCATAAATCCCTAATCTTTGTTGCTCATCCGATCGCTCTCGAATCGTTTTGGCCATCATGGCCTAGGCAAACTGTTGCCCAGAAAAGGCAACCAGACGTATGGTTGGAAGTTCCAAACGTCTGGTTAGGGCAGCAGATGAAAAAATATATACGTCAGAAAAGAAAAAAAAAGCAGACACTTGGACCAGATGTTTGGTCCAAACCTACCAGACGTCTGGTTAGTTTTCAGACGTCTGGTTAGAGTTCAGATGTTTGGAAGGTTTATGTAATATTTCCAAAACCCAAATCCAGACGTCTGGATGAACCCCCAGACGTCTGGAACTGCCAATTTTGCCTATTTTGGCCGTTTTTGATTGGGTTTCCAATTTTTATCGATTTTTGTTGATCCGATTGGCTGTTATCATTTATTATCGACTTTGATAACTTCTTTCTTTGGATTTTTTGGAATATCCATTTGATGGATTTGATATCTATTTTTATGGATTTAATTCACATTGTCGTATGTGAATTTTTGGTGATTGATTGTTTTTACAATCATTTTTGTGATTTTTCACTTTTAAAATACAAAGGTTTCTATACAAGTAGTAAATATTCAAACTCTTTCACAAAGATGATTCCAACACTATTTTTAATACAAAGCTCGTTTTAAAACCGTTTTCCAGTCTATTAGTATATACAAACCTTTACCTCATTCGTATGAGAAATCTAATTAAACGGCTTAGCAAAACAAGTGGTATGAAACGCTTGCAAAACAAGTGGTAAATTTATTTTTATGGGACATGAAGCTAAAATCATTTATTTACTAGCTTAGAGTAATTTACACTTATCAATCAATGATGATCATTTTGTGATTTAGACTAGCGATGTGCGATGTCTCTTTGTTTGTGTGGGGGATTAAACCCCGTTTGTGGAGCTTCGGTTCAAATTGGTGGTGTAGCGACCCATGGTCTTCGGGCCATTTGTGGAGCCTCGGTTCAAATTTGATGGTTAGCGACCATTGAATAGCGTTCCATTTGTGATACACATGTTGGTGAGTTTTCATGCTCTCGTTTGTGATAGGCCTCCCCACTTATGTTTTTTCTGGATTTCTAATTGTTGATTTCTGAAATTTGTGTTTCACCAATTTTTGCGATTGGCATTGATATGCTTTGTCAATATTTGGGGTTTTGTGAATAATCTAAAGAATGTGATATTCTTTTTGTGGTATGAGAAAATTTGAGATATTATATGATTTTCGTTCACTACGCCATAGATGACCTTTTGCAACACAAAAAAAATGTTGGCTCAGGCCCGAAAAATGTTGCCATAGGTCTATGGCAACACTTTTAGGGTGATGCAATTTTTGCCGTTGCCTTAGACCTCAAAGGCAACATTTTGACTATCTAAGGCAACATAAGTAATATTGTTGCAATAGAACCCTATTTGGGTCTATGGCAACACCCATAAGTATCTGTAGCAACATTCCAAAAATGTTGCTATAGATATTAACTTTCTGAAGTTGTGGGGCCCACAATGTAGAGCATATTTGATTTTTTAATAGAAATAAATATTTATTTAATAAAATGATATTACATATAATTTGATATTCAAACAGTAATTTATTTAAATAAATATTTTATTTCAACATTTAAAATTGTACAAATTCCTGACTCCACTAATTTACAATTCAATGATATATAACACTGATATTCCTCACTACATCACTCAGTTCACTCATTACATATGCAGTTTCAATTTATACAGAAACCGACACCGACAAATATATGACGAGTCGAGTGCCGAGCCGAAGGCGAGCCGAGTAGCTGGTCCGGGCGCAGCGCCGGCGGGGGTCCGGGGCACTGCCCGATTCATCCGATTTCGGAAGATCGAGCCTTCTTTGAAATGACGTAAAATGATGCACCATACATACTTCTAAACCACCAGCCTCCATCCTCTAATTGCCTCACCAACAAACTATTTCAGTTGCCAAATTCGACTTCAGGTTGCCAAATCGCCTAATCACCTAATCACAATCGCTGATTACCCATTCCGACAACCCAAACATCATCAAACTTTCACACTGCAAATTCGCAACAAAACCAAGCACCACCCTTGGCTGATAGCAAACAACATTGCTTCTCACTGCAAGCTATATATCTACAGATTTGGACCATCAACTCTAAGCAGACTGCTTCGCCTTTCATCAACAGGAGAATCAAATGTCAGTTCATACATGTACATTAGTTCAAAGCACCAAGCTATATATCTTCAGATTTGGACCATCATTAGCCTACAAAATAAAAACCAAACTCGTTTACTCAATGTGAAAGAATAAAATGCAGTGAAAAAATTGAAGTATATCAATGTGAAACTACAGGAAACCAGACATTTTGATAACAATACCATTCACACAAAGTATCGAACTCTTTTAGTGCATTACAAAATAGCTCTTCCAGTCATTCTCTATTCTATCTTCAAGGTGCAATATGGAAGACCACTCCAATCCAAATTCAACAATAGACCTCAAAATACATGAAGCAAGATGAAATTTTGAAACTTACCATTCAGATACAGAAAATGCATAAATCCACAGTATCAAATATCACAAAATGTAAAAAAAGGTCAAAACAAACCGGAAATTAGACAGCCTGCTCTTCATTGGACTGCAGTGGTATCTCAAGCAACTCAGGAGGCACAGTCTCGATGCTCTTAGGTGTGTTCCTGGCAGCAACAGGAACAACAAGAAAAGTCTTGGTCTTGCTTATCGGCCTAATCTTTTCAAGCCCCACGTAATCTCCGACTTTAAATTTATTATCAAGATCGTGTGCTTGGTACCTCTTCTTGATTCGAACTCTTCTCTTGTACTTCGGGTGTGGAGCTAAATGAACTACTTCAACATCCAATTGAATAGAAAACGAAGTTGTGTCCTCTGAATAATGGAGTGGAAGATTGAATAGAAATGTAATAGCATCAAATCCGATTGGGTTAAAAGGGAACATCTTCCATACAGATTAGGGAAAACGAAATTAGGGATTTGAAAATTGGGGGTGAGAACGAAATGATATGAAAAGTAAAGCGGGAAAACGAAAATTTGGGACAAATTGTAGTGGTGATCCATTTTAACAATCAGATTAAATGTAGATCGTTGGATCGTATTCACGTGGATTGCTAATTTTATTAATTTTTTAATTTGAATACATCTATAGCAACACTTTATAAAAATGTTGCATCGTGTTACACTTGTTTAGCTAGAGCAACACATTTTTATGGCTAAGGTAATACCAAAAATACAACGTTGCAGTAGGACCAAAATTTTATATCTATCGCAACATTTTAGCTGGCAACACCTTGCAAAAATGTTGCAGAAGGTCATCTATGGCGTAGTGGTTGTTATTAAATGTATACTTAACACAGTATGGCATTATTGTTATCATATATTTTTGAGGTATCTCTTATCCTTTCTCATCTTATCAGATATTTATAGCTAGACTGAGCCGTTTATTATTATTCTTCTTAAATAATACTCGGGTCAGACCGAGGTGTTTCAGGTGCTTTTACTTGACTTTTTTTTTGGGACCGACATCTGACTTTTGGCTAACTACTTTAGTTTAGTAGTTTTTGTTGTTATACATTCGAGATAGAGACTCCTTGATGTATACATATTCTTTTGTCTAGCACTTGTACCTATTCTTTTGTGATGTAGTGAATCTTATATGACCACTATTTTGATGTACACTCTTATGTGTTATATTCATATATGTTTCCGCCTTTGTGATATGAATATCTATGACTGATTTGTGTTATTATTATTTCTATATTTGTTTCCGAAGGCTACATAACCACTGTGTAGTAGCTTTGAGTTTGTATTTGATATGTCGGATTTCCTCTTGAAATGAAATGCATGTTATACTATCTGACATATCGGTACTCGCACAAAGCAATTGCACAGATGGTCGCTCCTCAACAGCCTTATTCTTCGTGCTAGTTGACGGCATTACCCAGTAGTGTCCTTGGCTAGTGTGAGTATAGAGGTGGGGCGTCACAGCTTGGTATCAGAGCCAAACTTCGGAACAATATAGAATAATCTAGCAAGGATCATTGTCCTAAGTCTCTCTTAGGAATCGTGCCTTAGGATTTAATTCGAGTCATTGGACACGTTCTATCCTATTTTCTTTTGTGATGCCTTGTTTTATCAATTAAGTTTGTTTGATATTCATTCTGAGAATAACCTTTTTCCTCTTCTTTCTTTCTTTCTTAAAGAAGAGAAATTGTTAGACCTGGCCGTCCCAGCGCCGGTCAATCCAGTGCTACTTCTCAGGATGGAGTATTCTTGTCTGCTCAACACTTCTCGATCTTGTAAAGAATGCCCAAGCTGCCGGACCTATTCCAGAGCCTACTCACCCTAAATCTGAGTTTGCACGCTTGTGCAGTGATTATACCAATTTGGGTGGAAGGCCATTCAAGGGTTCCGAAAGTGTTATTGAAGTCCAAGTTTGGCTTAGAACATGCGATTGCATCTTTTCTCGCATGAATCTTGTGGATCTACATCGAATCCAAGTGGCTTCTAGCATGCTCCAGGAGAGGGCATTAGATTAGTATGAGCTTTTGATTTCAGAAACTATTGAAGCGGATCTTACTTGGGAGCTATTCCGGGAAAGGTTCGAATTGAAGTTTGTGCCGAAAGTTGAAAAAGTAACTTTAGCTAGGCGCTTTATTGACCTTGTGCAAGGTGAATCTTCTGTGACCGACTATGTCGTATCTTTTGAATCCCTCTCTAAATATGGGGTCGAGTATATTAATACCCCATTGAATAAAAATCAGAGGTTTGTCTATGGGTTGAATAAGAACCTCAAAAAGCCTTTACTCCTGAAACTAGAAGTTTCTTATGATCAGCTTGTTGATATCGCTCTTCGGCTTGAAGAGACCGATAAAGAAAGTGATGTTGAAGTTGTGGGTGCCAAACAGAACTTCAACAATAATAAGAAGAAGCCTACTAAGTTCAAAGGCCCTAATCCCAACAAGAAAGGGAGGAAAGAAACTTTAGTAGCAAAGACTCCTACCTCTAGTCGTGGAGAATGCTACAATTGTGGTTCTAAGGACCATTATGCAAATAAGTGTCTGAAACCTCTTACTTGTCGCTATTGCAAAAGTTCGGGTCATTATATATCTTCATGTCTCAAACTTCAAAGGAAGAACAAGGGAAAGCTAAATGTTGTGCAAGCCCCTAGTAACACTTCTGTTGGTCAAGGTATTTCTCATTCTGTTCTTGATGGCATTATTATATTTCATGATCTTCCTATTCAAGTTCTTTTTGATACGAGTGAATCTCACTCTTTTATATCAAAAGAACTTGTTGATACTTTGTCTTTAAATGTTATGGGCTTGATGACTTCACTGAAAATTGCAAATCCGGTTGGTGGATCCACAACACTCAGTTTATTTTGTAAAGATGTCAAGATTATTTTATGTGATTATTCTTTCCGAGCCGATTTGCATGTTATGCGCTACTTAGGTTTCAGAATGATTTTGGGAATGGATTGGCTTAATCGTTATGAAGCGCATATCCTATGTCCTGAGCAGACTATATGTCTTCGAGATCCTCAATCTGTTAAGCAGATTTCTATTGTTCTTAAAGATTCAGATTCCAATTCGGTAGCATCCTTATATTCTATAAATCTGCATGATGACGATAATGATGATGAGGAAGATGTCATTTCCCTCATTCATGTTGTTCGTGAATTTCCCGATATATTTGAGCCCGTTTTAGGATTACCACCTAAGCGAGCAATAGAGTTCAGAATTAATCTAATCCCTAGAGCTCTACCCGTCACTCGTCCTCCTTATCGTATGGCCAATAAGGAAAATGAGGAGATGTATAAACAATTATCCGAATTGGAAGGAAAACAGTTTATTTGTTCTAGTTCCTCTCCATGGGGAGCTTCATCTATCTTTGTGAAGAAATCCGATGGTACACTTAGGCTTTGCGTTGACTATCGCAAGCTTAATGATCTCACCATCAAGAATAAATATCCCTTACCTCGGATTGCTGATCTATTCGATCAACTTAGCGGTGCTAGAGTCTTTTCACAATTAGACTTGGCAACCGATTTTCATCAGCTTCATATTGCAGAGGATAGTATTCCTTTGACATCGTTCCATACTCATTATGGATCTTATGAATGGCTTGTTATGCCATTTGGTTTGACGAATGCTCCAGCTTATTTCGTTGACCTTATGAATCGAGTTTTCAAATACTTCCTCGATCTATTTGTTCTCATCTTCATCGATGATATTCTTGTTTATTCTAAAACCGAGAAGGAGCATGAAAAACATCTTTGAATTGTGTTGGAAACTCTTAGGAGCAATCAATTGAAAGAAAAAATTTCTAAGTTCCACTTTTGGCAATCTTGTGTGAAATTTTTAGGACATATTATTTTCGAATCCGGAATTTCCGTGGATCCTTCAAAGATTGAAGCGATTCAAAATTGGAAGAGACCGGAGAGTGTGACGGAAATCCATAGTTTTCTTGGATTGGCGGGCTATTACCGTCGTTTCATAAAAGACTTTTCTAAAATTTTCGTACCTCTTACTAGTTTGACAAAGAAGGGAGTTAAGTACATTTGGTCAGACAAATGTGAAGCTGCTTTTTAGAAATTAAAAGAACTCCTTTCCGATGCTCCTATTCTTGTGATTCCCGAAGGGAACCAAGATTTTATTGTTTATACCGATGCTAGTCGTGTTGGTTTGGGAGTCGTCCTCATGCAAAGGGAACGTGTTATCGCTTATGCTTCTAGGCAATTAAAGCCTGTTGAGACTAGATATGCCACTCATGATTTAGAGCTCGCAGCTATTGTTTTCGCCCTTAGAATTTGGCGTCATGATCTTTTGGGAGAGAAATTTGTTATCTACACCGATCATAAATCTTTGAAATATTTATTTTCTCAAAAGGAACTTAATTTGCGTAAAAAACATTGGCTCGAATTCCTTGCATCTTATGATCTTAATATTCTTTATACTCCCGGAAAGAGAAATCGTGTTGTTGATGCCCTTAGTCGAAAGCAACAAGCGGTTGTTTCCATGATGATATCCGAATGGAATGATCTCAAGACTTTGTCCACTTGTGAGATTCGAGATCGTGCATTCGATTCAAGTTCATCTCTTGTTTTATGTAGCCTTATGGCTTATCCATCTCTTTTAGACCGCATCCTTGAAGCTCAAAAGCAAGATCCCGAATTGGCTCATCTTAGCCAAAGTTGTAGGGATAAAATTGATATTGAAGGTTTGAAGGACTTTGATATTGATGCTCGTGGCGGTATTCGAAAATTTGGTAGACTTATGGTGCCAAATATTATTGATCTTCGTAAAGACATTTTAGAAGATTCTCATCGTTCTAAATTTACCATTCATCCCGGTAGTAGTAAAATGTACGCGGACATGAAGCGACTGTATTATTAAGATGGGATGAAATCTGATATTGCTAACTTTATTAAGTGTTGCATGACTTTCCAACTCGTAAAGGCCGAGCATCAAAGGCCCGGTGGGTTGTTGCAACCTTTAGACATTCCCGTTTGGAAGTGGGATCAAATTTCCATGGACTTTATTGATGGTCTTTCCCGTTCTCGTTCGGGTCATGACAGTTTATGGGTGATTATAGATAGACTTACAAAATCCACCCATTTTATTCCCGTTCGGTCCAATCGGACCGTACCTCTTTTGGCCAAACTCTATGTCAAAGAAATTGTTAAAATGCATGGAGTTCCTACTTCTATTGTTAGCGATCGTGATCCATTATTTACTAGTGGATTTTGGAAAGGTCTTCAAAAAGCTTTGGGAACGAAGCTTAATTTTAGCACCGCTTATCATCCTCAGTCCGATGGAGAAACGGAGCGTGTGAATCAAACTCTTGAAGATCTCCTTCGTGCTTGTGTTCTTGATTTTGGTGGAAGTTGGGAAGATCATATTTCTCTTGTTGAGTTTTCCTATAATAATATCTTCCAATCTAGTATTGGTATGGCACCTTTCGAGGCACTTTACGGAAGGCAGTGCCAATCTCCTTTATGTTGGCTTGAAGCCGGTGAGAAGCTGGTTTTAGGTCTAGATTTTATTCGTGATGCCACAGATTAGATTGATCTTATTCGTCATAGGATGAAAGAAGCTCAAAGTAGACAAAAATCCTATGCCGATAACCGAAGATGGAAATTAGAATTTTCTGTGGGAGATTTGGTATTTATTCGTGTTTCACCTATGAAGGGTGTTGTGCGTTTCAGTCGATCGGGAAAATTAGCATCTCGATATATTGGTCCATTTCCCATCACCGAACGCATTGGTTCCGTGGCTTATCGCCTTTTATTACCAGCTCAATTTTCTACTATTCATGATGTATTCCACGTCTCTCAACTACGAAAATGCCTTAGAGATTCCGATTCTATTCTTGAGCCCGACGTTATTGAAGAAATTGAAGTTTCGCCTAATTTGACTTATGAGCAACATCCTATTCGGATCATTGCTACGGAGGTTAAACGCCTTCGAAATAAAGATGTTCCTCTTGTGAAAGTTCAATGGTCCTCAAATCCTAAGGATTGCTCTTGGGAATCCAGAGAATTCATCGAGCGAACACATCCGGACTTACTCTCTCGTGCTCCTTAAGGTGAACTTCTCATTTCAAAATTTCTTCTTTTGTGTTGTTATGCCTTAGTATGGTTGTTACTTTTTATTTTCTTCTTAAGAATTGCGAGGATGCAATTTCTTTAAGGAGGGGAGTCTTTAACAACCCGCATATTTTACGATTGTATATTTAAATGTTTTATTTAAATATAGCATCGTTAGTTGAATTTACAAGTCCAAAACGTGACTTTTCATAAACCGTCGAATCCAGACTCAAGACCACTTCCATTGAGTCCAAAATGGCGTTTGCAACCTTTTTGAGTATAAACATCGATATGTTTGGAGTTGAGTAGAATTTTGCTATTTTTCTATTGGGCTTTGGGTTTGGGATTCAGCCAACTAACCGAACAATGTAACCCCACCTCCTTTACAATAACAACTCCCATACCACTCCTCTTTATTCATTTGTAACATTTCCTAACACTCTCAAGCCCTAGAAAGAATGGTGGGAAGATGAAATTAAAATTCCTAAGCCTTAGTTTCTCTTAGGAATTCAAATTCAAGTTATAAATCAAAGAGAAGCTTAGGTAAGCATCCTCTTCATCTTCTCCTTCTCAATCTCTCTCCAATTTCAGAAATTTCCTATAACCTAACTTAGGAAATATTTGTTTATGATCTTAGATTGGAGCTTCTAGAGTTGAAGTTGAAGAGTGGTTGATCTTTCCTTTGTTTTAAAGCTTCTCACTTGTTGTTTTCGTTTTAAAGGTGAGTATTTGAACTCACATCTATGTCTATAATTTTCATTATTGTTAGGTATGAATTCCTAACATCTATTCATGTTCATTTGCTTATGATTTGAATTGATTTGGTGAATTTTCCATTTTTTGGTTTTGATGTCCAATTTTATGAAATCCTACTATGGATGTTTAGACATGATATTTAGGGTGTATCGAAGAGCCTATAAGGCTGGGTTGTCATTTGGCATAAATCCCTAGTCTTCGTTGCTTGTCCGATCGCTTCCGAATCGTTTTGGCCATCATGGCCTAGGCAAACTGTTGCCCAGAAAAGGCAACCAAACGTCTGGTTGGAAGGTCCAGACATCTGGTTAGGGCAGCAAATGAAAAAAAAAATATAGCAGAAAAGAAAATAAAAGTAGAGACTTGGACCAAACGTCTGGTCCAAACCTACCAGACGTCTGGCTAGTTTTCAGACGTCTAGTTAGAGTTCAGACGTTTGGAAGGTTTCTGTAATATTTCCAAAACCCAAATCCAGACGTCTGGATGAACCCCCAGACGTCTGGAACTGCCAATTTTGCCTATTTTGGCCGTTTTTGATTAGGTTTCCAATTTTTATCGATTTTTGTTGATCCGATTGGTTGTTGTCATTTATTATCGACTTTGATGACTTCTTTCTTTGGATTTTTGGGAACATCCATTTGATGGATTTGATATCGATTTTTATGGATTTAATTCACATTGTCGTTTGTGAATTTTGGGTGATTGATTGTTTTTACAATCATTTTTGTGATTTGTCACTTTTAAAATACAAAGGTTTCTATACTAGTAGTAAATATTCAAACTCTTTCACAAAGATGATTCCAACACTATTTTTAATACAAAGCTCGTTTTAAAACCGTTTTCTAATCTATTAGTATATACAAACCTTTACCTCATTCGTATAAGAAATCTAATTAAACGGCTTAGCAAAACAAATGGTATGAAACGCTTGCGTTTACTTCATCAGTTAATTTTTGGACTTGTTCGATTGAAAATCTTTTGACAATTTTTGAGTGAAAATCTACAATCTGTTCGTAAATATTTAAGTTAAGCCAGTGGTTATGGAACATGAAGCTAAACTCATTTATTTACTAGCTTAGAGTAATTTACACTTATCGATCAATGATGATCATTTTTTGATTTAGACAAGCGATGTGCGATGTCTCTTTGTTTGTGTGGGGGATTAAACCCCGTTTGTGGAGCTTCGGTTCAAATCGGTGGGGTAGTGACCCATGGTCTTCGGGCCGTTTGTGGAGCCTCGGCTCAAATTTGATGGTTAGCGACCATAGAATAGCGTTCTGTTTGTGATACACGTGTTGGTGAGTTTTCATGCTCCCGTTTGTGATAGGCCTCCCCCCTGATGTGTTTTATGGATTTCTAATTCTTGATTTCTGGATTTTGTGTTTCACCAATTTTTGCGATTGGCATTGATATGCTTTGTCAATATTTGGGGTTTTGTGAATAATCTAAAGAATGTGATATTCTTTTTGCGGTATGAGAAAATTTGAGATATTATATGATTTTCGTTGTTATTAAATGTATACTTGACACAATATGGCATTATTGTTATCATATATTTTTGAGGTATCTCTTATCCTTTCTCATCTTATTAATTATTTATAGCTAGACTGAGCCGTTTATTATTTTTCTTCTTAAATAATACTCGGGTCAGACCGAGGTGTTTCAGGTGCTTCTACTTGACTTCTTATTTGGGACTGACATCTGACTTTTGGCTAACTACTTTAGTTTAGTAGTTTTTGTTGTTATACATTCGAGATAGAGACTCCTTGATGTATACATATTCTTTTGTCTAGCACTTGTACCTATTCTTTTTTGATGTAGTGGATCTTGTATGACCACTGTTTTGATGTACACTCTTATGTGTTATATACATATCTATTTCCGCCTTTGTGATATGAATATCTATGACTGATTTGTGTTATGTTTATTTCTATATTTGTTTCCAAAGGCCACATAGCCACTATGTAGTAGCTTTGAGTTGTATTTGATATGTCGGATTTCCTTTTGAAATGGAATGCATGTCATACTATCTGACATATCGGTACTCGTACAAAGCAATTACACAAATGGTCGCTCCTCAAAAGCCTTATTCTTCATGCTAGTCGACGGCATTACCCAGTAGTGTCCTTGGCTAGTGTGTGTATAGAGGTGGGGCGTCACAGCATTCATCTATGATATTTGTTATGTGATTTATTTATGATGCATTGTATCATATTTATTTAAAGAATGTTTTGTAGGTAACTACATACTTAAAGTAAAATATTATAACAACTATGATTAAAACATGTTGTGCCAGGTTATAATTTTGAAATTTTCAAGTGTCATATATGGCCTAAAGCATTTTTGGGAGTATTTTATAGCACTCGAAATATTATATATACACTAAGAAATAAATTCAAATATATTTTTGGTGTTTGTTTGTAAACTAGTTGTAAATATCCTACATTCCAAATGGGCTAATTGAAATAACATGTCACCAAAGTGACCTCTCTTATTTTAGTTGTTTATGAAAATGTTTGATATTTGTGTGTATTTATTCATGCGAATATTAACCGGCCCAAAGGAAGACTAACATTTGACTGAATCATCTACACATATTTGAGGATATATATGTGGCAATTATAAGGTTTTCTAAGTTAATAACTAATCGGCCCAGAGGAAATTTTTTATTTGACTTGAAGTTATTGTCAATTTTTGATCATCACAACAAGAGTACCACTTACAGTTAATATTACTATCCAAAGACTTGGTATTAATGTTGTGCTAGGTATCTTGAGAAGAGATATACCAATTACTTGAATTTACTATGAGTGACATTTGGATGTGAGCATATACATTCAATCTTTATTTTTTGTTCAATCCTCAACTAATCTGACCAAAGTTTCTGCCAATTTTAATAATGTTCTCATTTGGTTTGGGACTAACTTAAGGTTTAGTAAAATAATATATTGTTTTTTTGACTTCCTGGATCAGGCTATTGCAATTACGAGGATCACTACCACCCCTATTACAGTTGAATGTTCTTATAATGTTATGAAGAACATTGAGAGGTAGGATAATTTAAATTGCAAGAGTCAAAAGATCATAAAGTAAAATATTTCAAAAGCTTCAAAGATGTATTCATAGGGATAACCAATTTAAGGAGTTCTTTACTGAGAATGAAAAGCATTTTGTCAAAATGGTAAGGAGAAACAAGTACGCTTTGTAGTGCTTGATTCTATAAAGTCAAAATAAAGGAAACAAAAATGAGTACTATATGGAAAATATTGCTTCAAAAGTTACAAGCACTTAAGTTAGTGTTATTTTCTTTTTTGATGCTCTCTTTATTCATAGTATGACCATTTTAAGATTATTATTGATTATTATTTTTAAGAATAAAATGACCTCTTATTGAGCTCATTTAGCATTGTGGTAAAAAGAAGAGAGGTTGAAGTATGTAAGATTGAAAGTACTCATTTAACATACATTATAAATAAATGTATAAATAATGATAAAGAAGTTGCTAAGAATCTAAAAGAAAAGAAATAACATACAAATATATTTATAGTTGTTTTTTTAATGAGATATACAAACATATAAAGTAAAGTATACTAGATATTTTTAAGTTATTATTGAGATTTCATTTATATTGTTTAGATTTATTTGGTATTTTTATTATGTTGTCAGTTAAACAGATTTCAGTTTTCTATGTCTAATATGAACAAATTAGATTATTACTGTTCATTTAGAAATAATAAGATTTATTTATGAATAAGTCCAAACCTTGTTGGAATTAAAGCTCCTAAGGTTTAAAACATAGCCTTTGCCTACTTATGCTGAATACATTTTATAATGAAGTCTCAAATTTTGATTTGGTGAATAATATGATTATTTGTTTCAGCTTACTAAGTAATTCTAGATTGAGGCACTAAAGATAGCAAATAATTTATTGATATTCTAAGTGACTTAAAACCTGCAGCTTTTATAAACCAATTGTAAAAAAATTAAGATGGGAAATGCAACATTTTTTGAGGATGCTGAGTTTGGGGAGAACTAAAGTATGGATCATTGTCATTAAAGAGAACCGTTATGTTTGATTCAACTATAGTTACTTTTTCGAATAATGTATAGGATTTTTCCTTTCATTAACAAATAGTAAATCAAAAACCATAATAAGACAATGTTAAAATTTTCTTAAGGATCATTTCCTTTAAAGAGAACTATTATCTTTGATTCAACTACAATTACTTCTTTAGATAATATATGTGATTTGTTTCCTTCCATTGCAATAAGTAAATCAGGAACTATAAGAAGACAATGTTAAATAAAATTTTGTTTAAGTCACGGTAAATGTTTTAAGAAAACAAACTCAACAACCTCAAGGTAAGTTCACTAAGGAAATCCACTTGAAAAGAAGAAATACTATACTGAATGACTATGTAGTATTTCTCCATAAAGATAAATAATGGTTTGGTGAAGATGATTCCGTGGACTTACATCAATCCATATAAGCTATTACTTTGAAATGCGGATTTAAGGTATGATAATATAGTGTAAACCTATAAGGATAATAAAGTTTGAGATTTTTCCCTAACTTAAGTAATAAGATCATTGGTTATGAATAACTATTCAAAACCAAAAGAGAACAAGTGGGTAATATGGAAATGTATGACTCTTTTACAAAAAAGACTATTCTTAAAAGAAAATTAATTTTTTTTAAAGAAATTTTCTCTTTGGTTGTAATGAAAGACTCTTTAGAATCACTTTATGGCATGTTGCATATTGTAATTTTAAGCAATATCCGATGGATATTAAAGTCGAGTTTCTCAATGGAGACATTGATGAAACAACTTAAGGAACTCATTTATGGATTACTCTTTTGTATTAGGGATTCGAATATACCATTATTATTCATGGGGTGATATTTGGATTATCACAAAAAGGCTAGGCAGATAAGTGCTTAAAAATGTTTGGTATGCAAAATGCGAATCAGTTGATTCTCTTTTGCCAAAGAGACAAACACTATCTTATATAGTAATATAAGAACATCCTTGAAACTAAATAAATGTAAAATATTCCTCATGCATTTGCATTATGGAGTCTGATGCATGCTAAGCATATACACGTATGATATTGCGTGTATTGTTTGGCAGATATCATACTGACATTGAAAGTGGATCAATGGTTAGTAACCAAAATGGTTACGAGATATCTTTAAGGAACAAAGATTATATGCTCATAGATAAAAGATCGGATTGGTTGGAGATCATAAAGCATTACGATCCAAATGTTTTGGATGCCAAGAGTATAAAAGATCCACTTCAAGTATTATTATCATTATTATTTTAGTGGAGCTATATAAGGAAAGTTGTCATACAAACACTTATAGCCTCCTCTATTTTGGAACAAACATTTATTTTCTGTTGTGTGACATCTAATGATGGAAAATAATTGCAAAATTTTGTCACAAAGTTATGGAATACAAAAAAGAAATTGAAAGACCACTAAAGTAATATTTTGACAGTAAATAGTATAGTATTTTCCAATAAGGAGAGAGTGTAAAATAACTTATAAATTATAGAGCATATTGTGACAAACTCCATTATAGTGGATCCGCTTACAAAAGAATTATCTTCCAAGGTCTTTCATGAGCATGTTGCTTAATTGGTGTAACTTTTATGTAATGATATTTTGGTTCAGGGAGGGTTTGTATTTGATACTATCATATGACACATCGCTTTGTACTTCTGTTACAGACATATACTAAGGTCTTTTTTCTGATCAAAAATAAAATAATAAAGTTCCGTTTGCACTCTAGGTTGTTCAAATATTGAACGTTTTGATCTTACTAAAGTAGGACCAGTTGGAAATAGACACATATAGATCACATCTTATGTAATTTCCATGGTACGCATCCATGGTTGATCTATGACATTTGATTGTGTTGGTATATGTGACCACCAATGGGTTTAGTTATGCTAAATGTAATGAAAACCGCTTTAATCCTTTGCCAACATAGTTAATGGACGAGATTGTTTCAGAAACACCTTATGTTATAAGTAGCAAATTTTGAAGCTCATAAAGTTAAACACATTTTTAAGTTTATTACATATATGGCCCGGGGGAGATTGTTGGAAAATTTCAACATGTGTACCACATATGTAAAATAAAATATTTCGTGCTATTTTGGTGTAAAACTTAATTAAAGTGATCAAATTATGAACTAATGTTAAAAGGCTTAAAGATATAATTGCCATGGTATTAATATGTTGATACCGAGGTAATTCTAATTGTTAAGGGGCAAAACTAGAAAATACCAACGTTGTAAATAAGGGGTTATGGTCCCCAAATTACATAAGCTCTAGCTATATCCTAAATCTCTTCTATAGAAATAGTTTAGATCTAGGGTTTATGTCAATTTTGAAGATCAGATCCAACCCTTATCTTTTAGATCTATCTCTTTCTCTTAATAAGTTTATGAAAGCATCAACTATCGATTCAGATCTAATATAAGATCTAGGGCTTGTGTTAACATCGAAAACCAAATCAATTTTACTTTTTCTAATCAACGATTATGAATTCAAGTTTGGCTTCCACTAATTTTTTTACTTTCTCTTATTTCTTCTCAATCAAATCAATATGAATCACCTATTTAGATCTAGGGTTTCATGATTAATCAATCATGAAGTATATTGAAATCCTAACAGGACAATGATACGACCTTAACCTATATACATATGCCATACCTAACCCCTACTGCATTAACATATGGCTTAGTAACATAATGGACTTAACTCCATATACTATTTCTGAACTCAATTTCATACATCTACAAGCACCTCATATTAATTGAAAGACATGTGTTACCATGATAACCAATAATGATAGGTTCAATAATCATTCAAACATAGGTCATTCTACCATCAAAGTTTCGAATACATATGCATAAAATACCAAATATATCAACCCATATACACATTCATTTTTTCCAATTCATACCACATAATCGCCTCAAAAAGCGGTCCAAAATATCACATGAAAACCCAGTTTGAAGATGGTAGTCCCTATTAATCCTACCATGTTGGGTCCATGTTCATCTTGGCCCAACATGACCCTTTTGGTCAATCGGTGGTGATTAAGGCTGAATGGCCCTATGCGCCGTGTGTGTATCTGTGTGTGTTCTTTCTTTTGATTTTATAATTGTTTTCTACTTTTATTTATTTCTAAGTTTTTATATGATATTCCTTTGTTAATATACTTCATTTCCACCTCAAATCCCATGTTAAATTTAAGTCCATTATCTCACATATTATACAAGTTTACAAATCAAATTTTTATAATTATTTTTTATAAAATTGGTGCTTTATCGATACGTTGCTTATACTTCAATAATATTTCTCATCAAAACCTTGCAATCCTCTAACCAAATGAGTATGGAAAAAACATATATCTTCGTATATTAACATACAATTGATATCTGAACTGTCAAGCATAAAAAACCAAAACAAGCATTGATTGTGCGATAAAAAACACTCGTATCAGAAAGCTCAACGGCTCAAGAAATGAAATGATCAAAATGCAGGAAGCATAAACAAAAAAATCCACTGTAGTATTATAGGGTATCAAGTCCTACAAGGCACCATAACGAAAACAAATGCCTCTCTCTTTCCTAGAACTACATAACTTTGTAAAAACCATAACTTCAAAAATTATCATCTGCATTAATAAGTACGGTAGTGCTGTCAATGGATCGGGTCGGGTTCGGGTCAGATCAAGTCGGGTTCGGGTTGATTTTCAATAGGTCGGGTCAACCCGTTTATTAAACAGGTCAGAAATAGCTCAATCCGAACTCGACCCGATTATAAACAGGGTGACCCGACCCGACCCGACCCATGTAACCTGATTATAAACGGGTTGGGTCGGGTCAGGTTAGGTCATAAACGGGTCGAGTCAACCCGTATATAAGTACCTCAAAAGCTTCAAAGGACTTGAATCCACCTACCGGTTAGCTTAGTCCTTCCTCTCTATTATTTACTCTAGCGATTGTTACTAGCAAGCTGCTTCCAGTGATGATTTCAAACTAACTCATTTCTGTGAGTTCGTGTTTAAGCTCCAAAGCTGCTCGCATGCTTGTGTCTCTCATCTCCTTGTCATAGTTAGATAAGGCCAACATTTGCACATATCTTATTTCTTATATTACATGCATCTTTTAGATACTTTGATTTTGAATTAAAGTTTTGCAATCCTATAATAATAGATTTATTCTCACATTAGCTTGTAAACATTAGTTTTGGTAGACATAAAGATTTCTGTATAGCCATATGTGCCATATCGTAGAGCTAATTGCAACATCGATAATATTAGTTTGAAAACTCTTATTATAAACACATTGACATTTTTGAACAATTAACATTGCTTCATATAAGATGATGCTTCTCTTGAATTGGTTCTTGTGTTCGAATGATTCCAAGTTGTTTTGACACTAAACCAGCCATTATGCTAAGATTTCCACCACCAGAAATCATTTGCCTCTTCACTGTGAATGTGTGTTCTCTAAATTTTATTACATATGTTTCTGGGAAAACACTTCTTTGATTGAACCCCTTGAATAATTTAAATACCGCCACCCTAGCTTATTGATCAACGAATTACCCTCAGGCTAGGGGTCAAACCAAATATGTATCATTGTCGTCTACTATATTTCTTATAATTAACCCACTACAAGATTTTTTGGCTTTTAATATAGTTTTCCAAGTAGAGGAGGAGTTGATATCCTCTTGAATAACCCATAAATTCTTGTCCATGTAGTACCCCGTTTGACTAAATGCTCTTTTGCTCCAAATATTTCAATGCCAGTTTAATAGGTATAGATTCTACAACCGCTTGAATACTTCTCAAACCCATACCCCCCCATTCTTTTGGTTTGCATACCATGTTCCAATTGACCAGATGTTTCCTACCATACCACATAAAATTTATGCATATACATTTTTATTCGATTTATCATATTTTTTAGCATCTGACAAATTTGCATCCAAAACAAACTAGAACTGAATTAATATCTTAATCAATTCCAATCAACATCTGATATTAAGCAAGCTAACAATCCACCCATCGAGTATGTTTTTGATTCTATCAATGAGTACATTGAAATCAACACTTCTTAATGACGTGCTACTAAGCGGTGTCCCTAAATTCATGGCAGAATTTGCTGCAATTCTACCTTCAAAATTCTAAAGATAGCTGATTTCAGAGTCATTGCTTTACTGGTTTTTTATTCGTGGTCATTCATTGCTAAGCCTACATATTCTTCCAGCTTATTCATCACTCCTTTAATGACATCAGCAACAACAGTTGTAGCCTCAGAGAACAACAGAAGATCATCCGTGTATGGTAAATGATTAAGGATAGGATCATTCTTATAAATTGGTATTAGATTACCCTTAGTAAGAAATGAAGTATAAAGGAGATGGTATTAGATTACCCTTAGTAAGAAATGAAGTATAAAGGAGCTGCTATGGTTAATATACTCAAAACCGTGTATTGTGGTAATATGGGTAACGGGTGCATTATGGCCCAATAGCCCAATTGAACTGTAACTCGTGTATTTATATACTTCAGCTTGTATCACAGAATACATGTATCATGTACAGCAATAATCATTCAACCAATGAATGCAAAATCATCTTTCTTTCAACAACAATAAATTTCCAAAATCATCTATTAATTCTTTCCTGGTATCTGAGCCATACAAAGCTTAACAGCATTCAATCCTCATAAAAAAAATTGATCTTCCATCAGAGAAATTTCATCACCTGGAGATCAGTTTACCCATCAGACAGAAAATCATCATTTGGGCATAGAGAATTTGTCTCAAGAAACTGCTGCCATGCCAAGAAAATCACTGGCTGCAACAATCTCTTTCAGAGCAAGTTCAAACTTAAAAACCGGATAACAATAAAAAAAATCAAGAAATTCATAAAATCTGGAAAGGAGTAAGTGCCATACCAGAAGCCTATCAGAATCATTTCATCATTTAGACTTGGTTGCAACATACTTGGTTACTGCAGAGAAGAATTTCTTGTTTTTAATAGTGAATTCTGATTTTACAAGTTTATTCTTGATTCAAGAAGTGTCATCATGGCTGAAGGTAGCTTAGCAACTTCTAACAGTGCATCAAATCCATCTCAACAAACTTCTGCAACGGCAGAAAATCTCATTAAGACCATCATCAGTCCTCAGACACAGCTTATCACAGCATAGCTGGAAGAAGACAATTATCTTCTTTGGAAAGTTCAAGTTGAAACTACATCCGGAGGATATGGCCTTGAAGGATTCATTCTTGGTATAGTTGTCATTCCACCCAGGTTTGTTATTGATCAAGAAAACAAAACTGTGAGTGATGAAGAATTTGTAAAGTATCAAAGACAAGATAGTTTAATAAGTTCTTGGTTGTTGTCATCAATAAGTGTAAAGCTATTGCCACAAGTAATAGGATGCAAAACTGCAGATGAAATTTGGACAACGGTTGAGAGGATATTCAATACACAATCTGCAGCAAAGGTCATGCATTACAAAAGACAACTACAAAATGTAAGAAAAGACAATCAGCTAATGAGATAACATCTAGCAAAGATCAAGACTACATGTGATTTACTTGAAGTAGCAGGCCATAAAGTTTCAAATACTGAGCAAGTACTAACAGCCTTGAGTGGTTTAAGTGATGAATATGAGGCTATTGTAGCAGTCATATCATCACAAGAAACTTTATCATCTCTAGATTATGTTCACTCTATTCTCCTAGCACATGAAGGAAGACTTGATTTCAAGAATCCCCTTGATACTGACATGTCAGTTAATTTTGTAGCAAGCAATAAAATCAAAAATCAAAATTATGGTAGGACATATCAGCAATACCAGAGAGTAAATCAATCAGTCTAGAGAAAAGGTATAAGGAGATGGAGTGGAGGTAATAAACCAAAATGTCAAATATGTGAGAGAGTGGGTCACGCTGCTCCAAAGTGCTATTTCAGGTTTAATGCAAATTATGTACCAGGACAAGGTTCAAATAATCAAAGAAATGGTAACTATAGTGCAAACTTAGCAAAAGTTCAATAAGAATCAAACAATCAATCTAATGGTAACAAGAATCAGCACCTAGATGAAATCACTAAGCCCGAACACGTTCAAGATGAAGCATGGTACCTAGATTCAGGAGCAGCCAATCACTTGACAAGCAATCTTGACAACTTAAATCTGGGTAGCAAAGGATACAGAGGTAAACAGACCATTTTCATAGGAAATGGTAAGTCTATTAAGATCACACACACTGGTAACGCCTATATAAAAAAAAGACAATTATATCCTAATAATTTATTGAGAGTACCAAGGATAAAGAAAAATGTATGAGTGTTTCTCAATTTGCTCATGATAATAATGTTTACTTTGAATTTTATCCAAAATATTGCTTGGTTAAAGATATACTAACTGCAGAAATACTCTTGTAGGGTGATGCAGTGAATGGGCTTTACACGTTTACTTTGATTAATTGCAGAAATCCTATAAAGAAAGTAAAGAGTTGTAACAATACTAAAATGTCATCAACTGAAAGTGACAAAAATATCTTTGATCTAAGGCATTACAAGTTAGGTCATCCTAATGCAAATGTTGTGAAACATGTTCTTGTAGAAAAAAAATTCTTTTGATAATTTTACATTACCATATGTTTGTACTTATTGTCAAATGGCCAAAAGCCATAAACTGGCTTTTTTAGATTCCTCAACTGAGTACAAGATGCCTTGAGAATTGGTTGCAACCGATCTCTCGGATCCTGCACCCATTAATTTAGACTATGGCTATAAGTACTATATATCATTTGTTGATGCACACACTAGACACACATGGATATATTTCTTGAAAACTAAGGCAGAAGCCTACAATGTTGTTATATATCTTATAACACAGACTGAAAAGCAAACAAATCACAAAGTTAAAATCATTCAAAGTGATGGTGGTGCCGAATACAAACCACTTGGTAAGTTCTACTTAGACAAGGGTATAATTCAAAGAACAACATGTCCATATACATCTAAGCAAAATGGTCTAGCTGAAAGAAAACATAGGCATATAGTTGAAACTGGTCTCACTTTACTTGCACAAGCATCACTACCCTTAAAACTCTAGTCAGATTCGTTCAGTACCACAATATATTTAACTAATAGATTACCAACAAAAGTACTGAAAGGAATAAATCCAATTGAAAAGCTCTTGGGAGCAATACCTGACTATCAAAGTTTAAGAACATTTGGGTGTCTATGTTTTCCCTATTTAAGACCATATAACAATCACAAACTAGATTTTAGATCATTACTGTGATGATCTGGATTTTCGCGCTCGAAAATCGACATTCATACTTTACATCGTACTCGAATGCCATAGATTCGACCGTTCAAATCCGAGTCGTCGGAGCTTATAACACAGTTAAGTAAATAACACAGCGGAAGAAAAAGAATAATACATTGATATACAATATCTGATACAATAGAGTGATACAATGAATATCAATATACATCAGAGATATGATACAAGAAAATAGCAGCAGAAAAGAAAACGATAACTCCAGCAGCGGATAATCTCCATCTTCAAAGCACCACAGAAATAGCTCGAACTCCCAAAAACGATACACCTAGATAAGCAAGTGCAGTCCGATCCAAAGACTGAACTAGCTCTAGAAAATCTACTAATCCTGACTATCTGAAAAACCCAACTCTAGACTCCCGTGTAGAAAATTTTGAGCACCCAGAGTTTAGGAAAGAAACAATAAACTCCGGATCAGTCATGGGACTGGTGTGAGCAACAAAAACAATTTATCTTTAAAAACAAATAGCAAGAGAATTTTAAACATTGAAAACCGCAATGCTTTTGGAAAATGAAACTACCATAAGACCTCCCGCCACACACACAATGCAAACGCAGACTTGGAGGAGATTTCTTCTTATGATAGTCAAAGATGGTTACTATGCAGAATCATTTGATTATTATTATTATTAGTGCATAGTGTGGAAAAACATTTCGAAAGTAGAATATAAATCTTAGCCAGCATAGACATTTCGAACTATACCTAGTATAGCTACCATCTAAACAGTGGGGCGCCACCATAAGTAAATGGCAGGTTCTACAACTAATACCGTACAAGGTGCGTATTGGAGTTTGGATTTCCAACAAATGGTTAGGCCAAGGAACTTCCCATTGCCATATGGAAACGCCTCTGGAAGGACGTTCCGAGAACCTAACCGGATCTCTGCCAACACAAGGCTGGGTTACCCCTAATTGGGTAACTACTGACACGAGTATGCCATCTCCCGGTTGTAACCAACCTTTAACTGGGGCCCCAGCAACAAATCACAAAGTAAGATATATATATACTTGCGACATCCACATAAGTTAAGTATCTGGGCTCCATACCATGATACCACTTCTATCCAGAAGGAAATGTACATACCCTAAGGGGCGCTACCCCCAATAACCTTGCTGCATCTTTCCTGTTTTGACCATTCCGGGGTGTGAGGTTCGACGAAGTCTCATCCACAAAGCTACGCTTTGGCACAAAGCCATGCTTTGGGTCAACAGATGATCAAAGTAATGATCACAAAGATAAATGATCAAACAAATGATCATATCACAAATGATCAAATAATGATCATCACAAAACAACACTCAGCATGTCACATTACCAAATTGGGAGTATATTGCTGATAACCTTCAACTACATAACCTCTGAGCTCGTACGTCTCAGAGAAGGGTGTTAAGCTAAGAGAATAAATTCTCCGCCACCAACAGAAATGTATTTGAAAGAAATCGGCTTTATATCTCAAAATGTAATGTCAGGCGTGTAACCATACAAGTCTGTTCCAGGTTCGAACAGAACCGAAGGCACTTCCATAGAAGCCCTTGCAAATCCGGATAATTTTCTAATCACGTCCGGACTTCCCATCACAAAGGGTGATCAAATCTCTATACCGTGGACCAGTCGATGTAGAGACATTCGACGAGTTGTCCTTTCATTTTCGAAAATATCCGGTCTTCACCACCAGTCTTCAAATGCTATCCATATACGACGTATCATTATTCGGAATGGGTTATACGACCCAAAGGTCCTTTCCCGGTTAACCCGAATAGTGAGCGAAATATTTAAAACATATGGATATGGGATTTCAATTAAGTCACAACTTATTACCCAAACCTTTCTTTTAAATGGATTAAACAAATTACCATTCTTAAATCTTTTAAACGAAAAGATTCATTTCACAAAGTTTACTTCGTTTCATAAAGATCTATTCATAGATTTCAAAACAATTTCCATTCTAATTGGACTGACTCGTTAAATCTTTAAATCAAAGATTTAACTTATAGCTTTCAAAACAATTTCATTTCGAATGGTTTAAAACAAATCACCATTTTTAAATCTGTTAAAAATAACATATTTAATTCATAGCTTTCAAAAAGAATTCATTCATAACTTGGAAAACCATTTTTCAATTCAATCTTGAAATTCCTTTAATTAAACTAGAATTTCATTTCTTATCTGAAAGCTTTTATCTTTTGAAAACAATAGTTTTCGTTTTGGAAAAATCCAGTTATATTTACACGAGTTAAAACCCTTGAATTTTATTCACATTCCAAAATCAATATTTTTAAAATAGTTTAACCCATACATAAACATCTTTAATCCCTATTTTCAAATCATAGAATTCAATTTCAAATATTGAATTCAAATTTAAATCAAATAAATTAAATTTCAAACTCAATCAAGTTACTCAAAAATAACTTTCATCTTTGAAATTCCATTTCAAAAGCTTTTCACTTTAAACCCAAATTTCCACTTTCAAAATCAATTGAAATTAAAATTTCAATTTCAAAAACATTAAATTTAAATTATCTATGACTTAACCGATTTCCACGTGAAATCCATATTTGTGTGTGTAAAAGTGTAGTCCAGGGGTTTCACACAGTAGTGCAACATCATTCAATCATCACAGATCAGAATACAGAAATATAGTTGATAAGCAGTATTAACTATCACGCTTATCGTTCATTCACAGATCACAGATATATATCACAGATAAGTAAATTACAGATCACAACATAAATCAGGGTATATCACAAAGCATCACATATTAGGGATATCAAACAATTCACATTCAATAGAATCTAAACATTCATAAGTAAGGTCAAGTATTCGATAGTCATTTATAAGTAGGATTAATTAATCGTTTAATCCTAATTAATTCAATTTATTTCCAAGTAAATTAATTACTTATGAATTAATTATCAAATTCTGATTAATTCATTACGAATCATTTGATATAAATTAATTTATCAAACACTTTAATTAATTTTTCTTAATTAATCATATTAATCAAGTTATCCTTTTAAACCAATTACATAATTAATTAACTTTAAATAATCAAAATATCCAAAATTAATTACTATAAGTGATTAATCCTTAATTACTTTAATTTAGAAATTTTATTTAAACAATTTATAACTGGTTATCTAAATTAATTAATCCAATTTAATTATTAAAATTAATCACCTTAATCAATAATTAATAATCCTTAGTTAATTAACTTCATTAACTAATAATATTTCTTTGATTACTTACTTAAGAAATAGTTCATTATTAATCATTTCTAATTAATTAAATTTATTAATTTATAAATAAAGTTAATTTGTATTCCATCTTATAAATTCTGATTTTAAACTTATATTAAAATCTGTTTTTTTTAATTCAAGTTATGTTTAAAATTAAAAGACAAGTTTCAAGTTTTTAAAACCTGGAACAAACATTGACCCGAGGCCGGACAAAAATGCTCCGAGTCTAACTTCCAAAATCTCGAATACAACTTCGAGTCAAGCACGCAAGCACCAGGCTTCATCCCAAACTACTCAGGCTTTTTCCCCAGGTTCCAGAACTCGTGCACGTTCACGTGCACAACGTCGCCGACCCTCTCCGGTCATCGCCACTAGGTCGAACAAGTCACCAACCCACCTCATACCATCTTCCGACCACCTGAACCTCCCCGAACATTTGAAAACGAAAAACGAGCATCATATTGAAACTTGGAAAACACGTACAGTAAACACCACACCACCTGTCAACGCCTCTTGCTCGCAACTCTGACCATCTGAAGGTCTACAATTCCGGCCAAGCACTCGTCGATCTCCCCTCTTTCACCTCCCAAAAGCGCGTGCGACTCGATTTACCAGAGAGGACAAACGAATCGAAACATCAAGGCTCGACAAAATTAGGTTTCCAAACTTTCAGAGTTTGCCGCCGCTACCACGTTCAACTGCCGACCACCCTACTATTTTTCCTCGACTCACCGTAGGCTCGCCCACCTCCAGAAAAAATCTCGACCAACACAAACCAGGGAATCGCCAGAAATCGATGAAAATATGAAATCAAAGCGAACCCAAACTGCTCTCTCGCCTTCGATCTAAAAATTGTGATTTTTACTTTAAAAATCATGTTTTTGGATAAGGATTCCATTTACATACCTGAATTCGTGAATAAAAATGTTTGAAATTTGACTTATTTAAGGTTTAGTTCAGTTTCTTGATTTCCAAAAATATTATGAAGTTGTTTTTACTGGAATAAATTTTTAAACCTTAATATAAGCTATAATAAACAATTTTTGTTTTAACTCTAAATCCAAATAACAAGTAGATTGTGAAGAAACGATTTTTTTTTCTTTTGAAAAGTTTGAAACCTAGAAAATAAAACAAGAACAGAGTAAACTTCTTGTTTCAGACATGCACCCATATGTCAGGTATATACACAGAGGGTTAACAAATATATGCATGCATACTTATTCACTGGTATTTACAAAACATTTCATACTCTTAAATTTTGGAGAAGATGATGTTACTCACCGATGTTTTAGAAGGAAGAACAGAGCTTTGTTTTTGAAACAGGCTTTGATTTTCCCATTGAAACTTTGCTTCTTTGATCTCTGGTTGGTCTGGTTAATTGTTGTTCAAGTTTTATTGTTGTTTTAAGTTTTTGAAATAATATTCACTTTAGATTTTGCTCAGCTTTTAGAAATGAAACTGAGGTGAAGAGTGTGATGTATATAAGAAAACTTACTTGATATAAAAAAAGGAAAAAAATGTATAGGGTGACATATTGTACAGGGTGATAATATTCTATACAAAGCAGAACATAGATATCTTCTTAATAAGGTGGCTGATGATATCAATTCGTGCTAGCATTTAATGCCAAGGTATATGTCTCCATACTTATCTTATTCTATTTTTTTATATTCATAGATGTATATAGATACTCAGATTGTACAAAATTGGCCAAAGTTTCTTTAGCCTTGCTTTAGTGGGCTGACAGCTGATATTTTGTGTGCTAAGAAGATTGCTTTGTTATTTCTTGTTTTGCTTTCACACTCACGTACAATCCTATATGTATTTCATTTGTTTACTTAAGTATTTATATTTATTGTTTGTTTGTATTCAAGTTTAACCAGCCAAACATTTAATTTATAACATATATTTTATTTTACTTTACACTTATAACTTTTTAATATTGACAAGTCGTTTTTATCTTATACTTCTTACATACACTTGTTTTTTTATTTCTATTCCTAGCCTAATTATGGAATGAGTTTGTTCTTAGACTTATATCTATTACTTTGTTTATTTTTTTCTCAGCTTCAACACTTTGTTCAGTGTCTTCTTTTACAAGATAATTTACATATATTTTTGTTTTACTTTGCAAGTTAATACATTTTTGTTCTATTGCTTTGTATTTCTTCTTTCGTTTTCTTACTTACTTGTTTTTATTACTTTAAAAATGTAAATGAACTTCTATTTTAATTTATCGTTAGATTTTACTTAATGTATTTACTTTGTATTTTATAACTTATCCTTTATTTATTCATCTCTATTTATAACTCAATTATTTATTTTACTTTAATATTTATTGTTTTATATTAAAATTATAAATTCAAATTATTATTAACCATCAATTGTAATATTTATTATTTCATTTATTATTATTAAACCATTCATTTACAATTTAAATTCAAATCAAATGTATATACATATATATTATTTATAATCTCAAATTTACTCATATATGCTTAAATACATATATATTCACATATATACAATATTTACAATATTTTTTAAATTTAAATGATTTATACCAAATTTATTTGAATTCGGGGAAAATCGCTTCCATTTATAATTAATTTTACAAATTTTTATTCAAAAATTCATTTAATTATCAATCTAAATTAAATTAAAATCTAGGGTCGTTACAAATTTCCCCCTTAAAAGAATTTCGTCCTCGAAATTCGCAGGCACGAAAAATAACACAGATAGATACATAAAGATAGATAGATTCGATCTCCTATAATTCCTCAAACACGAGATATGGATTCCAAACTCAAATCGGAATATTCCAAAGTATACATAACTTGTCCCTCTTCGTACTTTGATCAACCCGAGAAATTATAATAGAATTTCAAATTTGGTTTAAAAGAAATCGTTTTATCGATACAATTCGATTTATCCTTCATATTCTGATAATCAATTTAACTCAATTTAAAATTTCAATTTATTTAAATTTTTAATATTCCAAATTTTCCAATTCATTAAAGTTTAAATCAAAAACTGATAAGAAACCAGTGAAATACAAAGTAAGAATTTTCTACAACGATTCGTAGAACCATCATCACACCGAAACTTCTTCTTGTAGCTGGTACAAAGAAATCAAAAGAATTTGGAAACGAATCAAAAGAGATTGATGGAGAAAAGATTGTTTCCTTGTTGTTACAGGGTATTGACCATTTATAGTCGTATTCCCTTGTCCCCTATCTCATCCTCTTCTTGCACTCATACTCACTATCAGTGGATAGCAAGAGAATTTACTGAGACGTTTAAACGGATATTTGAGAATTACTCATTCTAGGGATACTTCACCCTATCTATAATGAGTTACTTAACGTGTTATACTCCTAAGTTAAAGGTTTACCTTAGCTCTGATACCAAATGTGACGATCTGGATTTTCGCGCTTGAAAATCGACATCCATACTTTACATCGTACTCGAATGCCATAGATTCGACCGTTCAAATCCGAGTCGCCGGAGCTTATAACACAGTTAAGTAAATAACACAGCAGAAGAAAAAGAATAATACATTGATATACAATATCTGATACAACAGAGTGATACAATGAATATCAATATACATCAGAGATATGATACAAGAAAATAGCAGTGGAAAAGAAAACGATAACTCCAGCAGCGGATAATCTCCATCTTCAAAGCACCAATCCAGAAATAGCTCGAACTCCCAAAAACGATACACCTAGATAAGCAAGTGCAGTCCGATCCAAAGACTGAACTAGCTTCAGAAAATCTACTAATCCTGACTATCTGAAAAACCCAACTCTAGACTGCCCGTGTAGAAAATTTTGAGCACCCAGAGTTTAGGAAAGAAACAATAAACTCCGGATCAGTCATGGGACTGGTGTGAGCAACAAAAACAGTTTATCTTTAAAAACAAATAGCAAGAGAATTTTAAACATTGAAAACCGCAATGCTTTTGGAAAATGAAACTACCATAAGACCTCCCACCACACACACAATGCAAACACAGACTTGGAGGAGATTTCTTCTTATGATAGTCAAAGATGCTTACTACGCAGAATCATTTGATTATTATTATTATTATTAGTGCATAGTGTGGAAAAACATTTCGAAAGTAGAATATAAATCTTAGCCAGCATAGACATTTCGAACTATGCCTACTATAGCTACCATCTAAACAGTGGGGTGCCACCATAAGTAAATGGCAGGTTCTACAACTAATACCGTACAAGGTGCGTATTGGAGTTTGGATTTCCAACAAATGGTCAGGCCAAGGAACTTCCCATTGCCACATGGAAACGCCTCTGGAAGGACGTCCCGAGAACCTAACCGGATCTCTGCCAACACAAGGCCGGGTTACCCCTAATTGGGTAACTACTGACATGAGTATGCCATCTCCCGGTTGTAACCAACCTTTAACCGGGGCCCCAACAACAAATCACAAAGTAAGATATATATATACTTGCGACATCCACATAAGTTAAGTATCTGGGCTCCATTTCATGATACCACTTCTATCCAGAAGGAAATCTACATACCCTAAGGGGCGCTACCCCCAATAACCTTGCTGCATCTTTCCTGTTTTGACCATTCCGGGGTGTGAGGTTCGACGAAGTCTCGTCCACAAAGCTACGCTTTGGCACAAAGCCATGCTTTGGGTCAACAGATGATCAAAGTAATGATCACAAAGATAAATGATCAAACAAATGATCATATCACAAATGATCAAATAATGATCATCACACAACAACACTCAGCATGTCATATTACCAAATTGGGAGTATATTGCTGATAACCTTCAACTACATAACCTCTGAGCTCGTACGTCTCAGAGAAGGGTGTTAAGCTAAGAGAATAAATTCTCCGCCACCAATAGAAATGTATTTGAAAGAAATCGGCTTTATATCTCAAAATGTAATGTCAGACGTGTAACCATACAAGTCTGTTCCAGGTTCGAACAGAACCGAAGGCACTTCTAAAGAAGCCCTTGCAAATCTGGATAATTTTCTAATCACGTCTGGACTTCCCATCACAAAGGGTGATCAAATCTCTATAACGGGGACCAGTCGATGCAGAGACATTCAACGAGTTGTCCTTTCATTTTCGAAAATATCGGTCTTCACCACCGGTCTTCAAATGCTATCCATATACGACGTATCATTATTCGGAATGGGTTATACGACCCAAAGGTCCTTTCCCGGTTAACCCGAATAGTGAGCGAAATATTTAAAACATATGGATATGGGATTTCAATTAAGTCACAACTTATTACCCAAACCTTTCTTTTAAATGGATTAAACAAATTACCATTCTTAAATCTTTTAAACGAAAAGATTCATTTCACAAAGTTTACTTCGTTTCATAAAGATCTATTCATAGATTTCAAAACAATTTCCATTCTAATTGGACTGACTCGTTAAATCTTTAAATCAAAGATTTAACTTATAGCTTTCAAAACAATTTCATTTCGAATGGTTTAAAACAAATCACCATTTTTAAATCTGTTAAAAATAACATATTCAATTCATAGCTTTCAAAAAGAATTCATTCATAACTTGGAAAACCATTTTTCAATTCAATCTTGAAATTCCTTTAATTAAACTGGAATTTCATTTCTTATCTGAAAGCTTTTATCTTTTGAAAACAATAGTTTTCGTTTTGGAAAAATCCAGTTATATTTACACGAGTTAAAACCCTTGAATTTTATTCACATTCGAAAATCAATATTTTTAAAATAGTTTAACCCATATATAAACATCTTTAATCCCTAGTTTCAAATCATAGAATTCAATTTAAAATATTGAATTCAAATTTAAATCAAATAAATTAAATTTCAAACTCAATCAAGTTACTCAAAAATAACTTTCATCTTTGAAATTCCATTTCAAAAGCTTTTCACTTTAAATCCAAATTTCCACTTTCAAAATCAATTGAAATTAAAATTTCAATTTCAAAATCATGAAATTTAAATTATCTGTGACTTAACTGATTTCCATGTGAAATCCATATTTGTGTGTGTAAAAGTGTAGTCCAGGGGTTTCACACAGTAGTGCAACATCATTCAATCATAACAGATCAAAATACAGAAATATAGTTGATAAGCGATATTAACTATCACGCTTATCGTTCATTCACAGATCAGAGATATATATCACAGATAAGTAAATTACAGATCACAACATAAATCAGGGTATATCACAAAGCATCACATATTAGGGATATCAGACAATTCACATTCAATAGAATCTAAACATTCATAAGTAAGTTCAAGTATTCAATAGTCATTTATAAGTAGGATTAATTAATCGTTTAATCCTAATTAATTCAATTTATTTCCAAGTAAATTAATTACTTATGAATTAATTATCAAATTCTGATAAATTCATTACGAATCATTTGATATAAATTAATTTATCAAACACTTTAATTAATTTTTCTTAATTAATCATATTAATCAAGTTATCCTTTTAAACCAATTACATAATTAATTAACTTTAAATAATCAAAATATCCAAAATTAATTACTATAAGTGATTAATCCTTAATTACTTTCATTTATAAATTTTATTTAAACAATTTATAACTGATTATCTAAATTAATTAATCCAATTTAATTATTAAAATTAATCACCTTAATCAATACTTAATAATCCTTAGTTAATTAACTTCATTAACTAATAATATTTCTTTGATTACTTACTTAAGAAATAGTTCATTATTAATCATTTCTAATTAATTAAATTTATTAATTTATAAATAAAGTTAATTTGCATTCCATCTTTTAAATTCTGATTTTAAACTTATATTAAAATCTGTTTTTTTTAAATTCAAGTTCTGTTTAAAATTAAACAGACAAGTTTCAAGTTTTTAAAACCTGGAACAAACATTGACCTGAGGCCAGACAAAAATGCTCCGAGTCTAACTTCCAAAATCTCGAATACAACTTCAAGTCAAACACGCAAGCACCAGGCTTCATCCCAAACTACTCAGGCTTTTTCCCCAGGTTCCAGAACTCGTGCACAACGTCGCCGACCCTCTCTGGTCATCGCCACTAGGTCGAACAAGTCACCAACCCACCTCATACCATCTTTCGACCACCTGAACCTCCCCGAACATTTGAAAACGAAAAACGAGCATCATATTGAAACTTGGAAAACACGTACAGTAAACACCACACCACCTGTCAACGCCTCTTGGTCGCAACTCTGACCATCTGAAGGTCTACAATTTCGGCCAAGCACTCGTCGATCTCCCCTCTTTCACCTCCCAAAAGCGCGTGCGACTCGATCTACCAGAGAGGACAAACGAATCGAAACATCAAGGCTCGACAAAATTAGGTTTCCAAACTTTCAGAGTTTACCGCCGCCGCCACGTTCAACTGCCGACCACCCCACTATTTTTCCTCGACTCACCGTAGGCTCGCCCACCTCCAGAACAAATCTCGACCAACACGAACCAGAGAGTCACCGGAAATCGACGAAAATATGAAATCAAAGCGAACCCAAACTGCTCTCTCACCCTCGATCTAAAAATTGTGATTTTTACTTTAAAAATCATGTTTTTGATAAGGATTCCATTTACATACCTGAATTTGTGAATAAAAATGTTTGAAATTTGACTTATTTAAGGTTTAGTTTAGTTTCTTGATTTCCAGAAATATTATGAAGTTGTTTTTACTGGAATAAATTTTTAAACCTTAATATAAGCTATAATAAATAATTTTTGTTTTAACTCTAAATCCAAATAACAAGTAGATTGTGAAGAAACGATTTTTTTTCTTTTGAAAAGTTTGAAACATAGAAAATAAAACAAGAACAGAGTAAACTTCTTGTTTCAGACATGCATCCATATGTCAGGTATATACACAGAGGGTTAACAAATATATGCATGCATACTTATTCACTGGTATTTACAAAACATTTCATACTCTTAAATTTTGGAGAAGATGATGTTACTCACCGATGTTTTAGAAGGAAGAACAGAGCTTTGTTTTTGAAACAGGCTTTGATTTTCCCATTGAAACTTTGCTTCTTTGATCTCTGGTTGGTCTGGTTAAATTGTTGTTCAAGTTTTATTGTTGTTTTAAGTTTTTGAAATAATTCACTTTAGATTTTGCTCAGCTTTTAGAAATGAAACTGAGGTAAAGAGTGTGATGTATATAAGAAAACTTACTTGATATAAAAAAGGAAAAAATGTACAGGGTGACATATTGTACCGGGTGATAATATTCTATACAAAGCAGGACAAAGATATCTTCTTAATAAGGTGGCTGATGATATCAATTCGTGCTAGCATTTAATGCCAAGGTATATGTCTCCATACTTACCTTATTCTATTTTTTTTTTATATTCATAGATGTATATAGATACTCAGATTGTACAAAATTGGTCAAAGTTTCTTTAGCCTTGCTTTAGTGGGCTGACAGCTGATATTTTGTGTGCTAAGAAGATTGTTTTGTTATTTCTTGTTTTGCTTTCACACTCACGTACAATCCTATATGTATTTCATTTGTTTACTTAAGTATTTATATTTATTGTTTGTTTGTATTCAAGTTTAACCAGCCAAACATTTAATTTATAACATATATTTTATTTTACTTTACACTTATAACTTTTTAATATTGACAAGTCGTTTTTATCTTATACTTCTTACATACACTTGTTTTTTATTTCTATTCCTAGCCTACATATTGAATGAGTTTGTTCTTAGACTTATATCTATTACTTTGTTTATTTTTTTCTCAACTTCAACACTTTGTTTAGTGTCTTCTTTTACAAGATAATTTACATATATTTTTGTTTTACTTTGCAAGTTAATACGTTTTTGTTCTATTGCTTTGTATTTCTTCTTTCGTTTTCTTACTTACTTGTTTTTATTACTTTAAAAATGTAAATGAACTTCTATTTTAATTTATCGTTAGATTTTACTTAATGTATTTACTTTGTATTTTATAACTTATCCTTTATTTATTCATCTCTATTTATAACTCAATTATTTATTTTACTTTAATATTTATTATTTTATATTAAATTTATAAATTCAAATTATTATTAACCATCAATTGTAATATTTATTATTATCATTTATTATTATTAAACCATTCATTTACAATTTAAATTCAAATCAAATGTATATACATATATATTATTTATAATCTCAAATTTACTCATATATGCTTAAATACATATATATTCACATATATACAATATTTACAATATTTTTAAATTTAAATGATTTATACCAAATTTATTTGGATTCGGGGAACTCGCTTCCATTTATAATTAATTTTACAAATTTTTATTCAAAAATTCATTTAATTATCAATTTAAATTAAATTAAAATCTAGGGTCGTTACAATTACCATGTACCTTTCTATGTTATGCAACTAAACAGAAAGGGTACATGTGGTTTTTAATGAAAAAGTATTTCCATTTGCTTGTACAAATGTTAAAACAACATAGAAAGTATACAATCCAAGAGTATCCATACCTACTGTATCTGTGTACTCGAGCATATGAAATCAAACAGAGACTGAGAAGAAAATAGGAGCCTCTAAACCACAACGCACAGTGTTATCTGAACCAGGTCATGGTATAAGAGAGAAACCTAATATACACTCAGTCACCTACAAGATCAAATGATCAAAATCAAAGCATTAGTGAAGACGGTCAACAAAGTCAATCATTGGAAAATACTGATCGGGGCAACAATTCAGCATCATCGCATACTGAATTACAAGTTAGAAAAGGCCATCATATGATACAAAGATCAAAGAGTGGAATTTTTAAGCCAAAAATCTATACTGCAACATCTGTCATGGATGAGAATGGAACATTTGAGCAAGCTCTTAAGGACAAAAACTGGAAAGCAGCAATGGATGAATAGTACCATACGCTTATGAAAAATAAAACATGGAGTCTAGTATATCCACTAGCAAACAAGAATATAATAAGGTGCAAATTGACATACAAATTGAAGAAAAATCTAGATGGAATAGTGTCAAGGTATAAAGCAAGACTTGTTGCTAAGGGATATACTCAACAATATGGATTTGACTTCAGTGAAACATTTTCACCAGTGGTGAAGCCAACAATTATTAGGATAGTTCTCACAATTGCACTAAACAAAAACTGGAATATAAGACAATTAGATGTTAACAATGCATTCCTGAATGGTATATTGCAGGAAGAAATTTATATAGAGCAGCTACAAGGATACAAGCAAGATATACATTATGTATGCAAGCTAAATAAAGCTATATATGGATTAAAACATGCACAAAAAGTATGGTTTGATAGACTGAAAGCCAGTTTGATTAATTTAGGCTATCAGTCCACCAAAGCAGATAACTCATTATTTTTCAAGATCAATAGCAATTCTATCATTTATATTCTAATATATGTTGATGATTTAATTACAGTAGGTGATGATGAAAATGAGACCAGCAACATCATTCAGTATCTTAACAAACAATTTTCAATCAAGGATCTTGCAACCTGAATTACTTCTTAGGTATAGAAATAAAAAGGAAATCAGATTCTGAAATAATGTTGAGCCAAAAGAAAAACATTAAAAAGAGTTACTAGTCAAATCAAAGATGGATGAAGCTAAACCATAACCAACACCCATGATCAGTCATTAGCAACTTTCCAAAAACATGGGAGAAGCAATATTAAATATTAAGCAATATAGAAGTATTGTAGGAGCTCTATAATACACTACTATAACTAGACCAGATATCTCATTCAGTGTTAACAAGGTTTCAAAATTTATGCAGGAACCTCATGATGAACATTAGAAAGCTGTTAAAAGAATTTTGAGGTATCTCAAAGGGACTATAAGCTATGGACTTATTCTAAAGAAATGCAATAATCTAAACATTGCAGCATATGTAGATGCAGACTGGGCAACAGATATAAATGATAGAAAATCAGTAACTGGTTACTACATCTACATTGGAGACAATCCAATATCATGGTGTTCAAAGAAACAAACAACCATCTCAAGATCCAGCACAGAAGCTTAATACAAAAGTGTGGCAAGTGCAACTGCAGAAATAATTTGGATACAGTCATTAGTAAGAGAGTTACAGATCGAAACAGAAACCAAACCAATATTATGGTGTGACAATTAGAGTACAGTATATATGACAACGAATCCAGTATTACATTCTAAAACAAAACATATGAAGATCGATCTATACTTTGTTCGAGAGAAAATTCAGAAAGGAAAGTTACAAGTAAGTCACATACCTTCCACTTTCCAACGAGCAGATATTCTTACCAAAGCATTATTAGCAAGAAATTTTCTGAGATTTAGAGCAGAACTAAAAGTGGAACAAGGCGAAGACAAGCAGATCTAACATCCAACAGAGAAATGGATACTTAACTTCAATTGCTTCAAAGATCAATGAAGCAATTTCAATTAATCTAAGCATATAAACATTCTAAAGTAATTAATGAAGAGATTGAAGAAGAGAAGTGTAAATTAATCGCATTGTGATCGAAGCCCCAATTCAATTGGAGAAACCCTAACCCTAATATCGGTTCGAGGGGAGAGTAAGAAATGAAGTATAAAGGGGCTTTTGTGGTTAATACTCAAAACCGTATATTGTGGTAATATAAGTTATTGGTGCATTATGGCCCAATAGCCCAATTGAAATGTATCTCGTGTATTTATATACTTCAGCTTGTATCAAAGAATACATGTATCATGTACAGCAAAATTCATTCAATCAATGAATGCAAAATCATCTTTCTTTCAACAACAATAAATTTCCAAAATCATATTAATTCTTTCTCCCTTGAAATGCTCTAGGTCCATTAATATAGATAAGTATTCCATTATAAGAGCAAACAAATATGGGGATAAGGATCCCCCTGTCGCTATCTCTGTTACTCGATATAAAACCATAAGGTGATCCACTGTTCACTATAGAGAAAGCAGGTGAAGTTATACACTTTTATACGATGGAAACGATTTGGTTAGGAACCCCACAGAGGCCAGATATGAAAAACAAACTCTCTACTAACTTTAGCATGTGCTTTCTACAAGTCAGCTTTAAGGCATAGATTATTAGAACCTTTCCTATTAAAGGTTCTAATCATCTTATAAGCTGGTAGAGAGTTTTCGCTCATGTTTCTCCCTAGAATAAAACATTATGATTATAAGAAATCAATTAGTCCATACAGCCATAATTATGTTGCATATTACATTTACAATGATTTTATATATGATATTGCAATACAAAATGGGTCTAAATTCTGATATGTAGCTAGGATTTTCTTTTTTGGGAATTAGAGTTGTTAAATGTGTGACTTGTTTCTTTAATAAGATTAGCACTGCTAAAAGTTACTTTTACCGTTGAAGTGAGCTCATCCTTTAACATATTCCAATGCAATTTGGAGAAACCTACCCCAAATCCATCTAGCCCTGGACTGTTATCATTATCCATATGAAATTTTGCCTTTTGACCTCTTCTTCAATTTATGCTTCCAATTTCAGTCTCGTCTGATTGGATAGAATTTTCTTGCAAGTGATGTATGGAAATTGACGTTGTATGAATGTTGTATTGTATAATTCTAAAAAATAATCCACCGCGTTGCCTTTGAGCACCTTATCATCTATTATAGACTAACCTTGTTCATCCAGTAGTTTTTTTATTTCCTTTCTATTTTTGTTAGCAGACCTATGAGCATGAATATTTTTTGAACATTGTTCCTCGTCTTTCAACCATCTATTTTTTTATCCTTGTTGATTTTGTATTGCATAACAATGCATAAATCTTTCTAAACTGAACAAGCTAACTTTCTATTTTTGCAAAATTGCTAAATCATTAGGATTATCAAGGAACTTTAAATATAATTCATTGTTGTCCTCTCTTAGTTTGTCAAGTAACTCATGCATACTTATTCCACATTTTTCCATTCCTTAAGCTCTCTTATAACAGATTTTAATTTATAGATAAATTTAAAGAGATGATTGCCATCAACCATATTATTTCAAGCATTACTACATCCAAATATCCATTTACTTGATTAAAGCAACTATTATATCTTAATGGGAAATTCTTAACCTTGGCAATTTTATTAACTAGGTTAATAACTATAGGATAGTGATCACTGGTGGAATGGTTCATAAAAGTAGCATATGAATTCGGGAAATTTATTTGAAATAGAGAATTAAGAAAAGCCCTATCTATTTTGATGTGAGTAGATAAATCTTCCCTCCTCTCCAAGTACAGTTGTTTCCCATATACTAGGCATGTCAAATGGGTTGGGTTGGGTCAAAATGGGTTGGGTCGAGTTTGACCTAACCCATTTATGACTCATTCTTATTTACCCATTTTTGATCCAACCCATTTATGACACAACCTACTTAATAAGCGAGTTACCCATTTAACACATTTAAATATTTAAATTTAATTTGACTAATAATGAATAAATAAATATAAAATGATTCTAATTCTAATTTTTATGTTTTGAGTTCTGATAAAAGTTTAAAATTCTAATTTTCATCAAATTTCAAATATGGGGATGCGGTAGCTTATTATTTTCTAAGTACAACTGGCAGCCCCTTGGAGAACTACAGTGTGCGTTCACACGATAAAGTATCCGAGTGTTCCATACTGTCCGTAATTTAGGTGGAAATTAATCGGTCGAAGTCCCGCCTGATTCTGAGTTAGAACGAAGGAGTTATTGCAGTCGGAACAAAAAAAATAGCGGCTTCTGCACTAGGCGGAGTTCAAATATGTGGATGTGGTAGCCTGTTATTTTCTAAGTACAACTATCAGTCTCCTTGGAGAACTACAGTGTGCGTTCACTCGATGAAGTATCCGAGTGTTCCATACTGTTCGTAATTTAGGTATGAGTTCATCGGTCGAAGTCTCATCTGATTCTAAGTTAGAACGAAGGAGTTATTGCAGTCGGAACAAAAAAAATAGCGGCTTGTGCACTAGGCGGAGTTCAAATATGAGGATGTGGTAGCTTGTTATTTTCTAAGTACAACTGTCGGTCCCCTTGGAGAACTACAGTGTGTGTTCACATGGTGATGTATCGGAGTGTTCCATACTGTCCATAATTTAGGTGGAAGTTAATCGGTCGAAATCCCGCCTGATTCCGAGTTAGAACGAAAGAGTTATTGCAGTCCGAACAAAAAAAATAGCGGCTCCTGCACTAGGCGGAGTTCAAATATGGAGATGTTGTAGCCTATTATTTTCTAAGTACAACTGTCAGTCCCCTTGGAGAACTACAGTGTGCGTTCACACGATGAATTATCCGAGTGTTTCATACTGTCCGTAATTTAAGTGGGAGTTCATCGGTCGAAGTCTCGCCTAATTCCTAGTTAGAATGAAAGAGTTATTGCAGTCTGAACAAAAAAATAGCGGGCTTATTTACTAGGCGGAATTCAAATATGAGGATGCGGTAGCCTGTTATTTTCTAAGTATAACTGTCAGTCTCCATAAAATACTACAATGCATGTTCAAAATTCTTATTTTTCAAATTTATATTAAAATTTAATGTTTTTAATAAATGGGCAAATGGATTACCCATTTATAATCCTTTTAAAAATGGATCAACCCAATTCATAACCCATTTAATAATATTCATAAATAGGTTGATTCAATCCATGTATAAGTAGGGTAAATGAGTTGGGTCATATTTTGACAGATCTATCATATATTGCATTTTTTGCAACCCAGCTGGAAGAATTATAGAAATCCTTGTCTAGATTATTAGAGGTGTTGTTTGGACCATATCCATCGCTATTCTATAATACACAGTTAAAGTCGCCTGTAATGAGCCAAGGAGCATCCACTTCACCATCTAATTGTATGATGTGATCCCACGGTAATTTTCTTTATAGTTGTGTGTGTAGTCCGTATACACATGTTAGTGTTAATTTCATCCCCTACCATTTTGCACAAGACGGGAAATAAATTGATCATCACTTACTAGAATTTCATATTGCCACACATTTGGATTCCACAAGAATTAATCCTACTTTTATTAGAATTATTATCATGGTAATATATTTTCCAATCAGCTCTGAAACTTTTGACAAAAATGTTTATATTTTCGTTGTTAAGTTTGTGTTTAGATAAGACAACAATCAATTACTTGAGTATATTTACATATTCACAAACATCATATTCCCTAGGGAATATGATTCCCTCAATTTCCATAAGTGGAACATCACTAATAAGATTTGAAGTGTTTCCCCTGTATTTCAGCTACTAAGGGAACGGCTCACTTTACTTTTCTTGTTGTTCTTGTCTTTCGATTAAATTTGGCTTACAATATCTATCTATGCAGGATTATCTTTAACATTCGATGAAGCGCTGGCTTTGAACTCAAAAGGTGCATCCTCTTCTCTTGTTCTTTTAGTCAATCTAGTTACGGGAGCATCTACTTATTTATCAGTTATGGGCTTATCATCTCTTTCTATTGGATTCTTTGGATTGCCACCGGTGCCATTATCATTCAAGTCAGTCTCCATACATGTTGAGTTCGAGTTCTCTTTTCAGGTTGCCACTTTTACAGCTAAGCATTATTCAGCATGAGTACGTATGTAGTGTTTGGAATTACAACTTCTAGAGTCTTAGATGTTGAATTGTTATTGCTAGTAATTTCAGGATTTATGAATTCGATCATTGTTCTCGGTATTATTTGCCTACTGCATAATTGCTTTATTGTCGTTATTCTTTTGAGTGCTATTCTCTCCATGTATAAACCGGGACTGTTCTGCACTTTGAACACCGTTATTACTCTTTTGTTGTTGCTGTGTATTTTGTTGTGTACCTTGAACATTGCTGTCAACTTACATACAATTATTTTTAGTATTCTGATCGTGGTAGTTCTTCGAAACCCACTGTTGTGGAAGCTCAACGCATTTTTCCATTACTTTTGTAGTTTTCACAGGCTTCTGGTTTCCATTCATAGATAACTTCTTGCCAACCAATGTCATTTCCATCTAAATATTGGTGTAATCTTTGGAAATGAAGATGTAGGATCAGCTTCTATTAGAACTCTTGCGAATGATATTCTTGTCATGGATTTTGTTATTTGATCTAGTTTTACGGGCTTGCCAATGATTGATGCAATTCTCTCAGTCCAAAATTCTGAATCTAAACCAGGAAATCTCATCCATAAGGGTATGGATTTTAAGAAATCCTTTGTAAGTTTCATCCCGATCACCCATTTTTTAATCATCATCAACCTCTTGTGATTAAAATAAGGGCTATTAGCTAGTATTTGTTCATAATCTTATTGCTTTTCAGATTTCACCATATAAAAACATTATCATTTGAATGAATTTGGAAATCACATGTTGGCTTTCGAACCCTATTAATTTAGGCTTTGAAATAATGATAATATGGCTTTGGAGTCTTCGCATATAAAGCAATCACATACTTCCACCAAACCCTAGCATTACTAACTACCTATAAGGTCATTTTCGCACATTTTAGCTTGTTATACATTTGTGGTGGGTAATATGGTATTGGGGTAAAGGTAGACGAGCCTTCCTCCGTCATAACCATGCTCCATGCCCCAGGAATACCTTCTTCTTTAGATGTATTGGCTTGGGAAGAATTTGAATTGCTCCTTCTTATAATTGTTTCCCTACGTCAGAAATTGTTCCTTGCTCCCCAAATCTGGTCATCTATAAGCAGTTCTGCTGTCTTTTTGATGGCCAAAGGTTTTGAAGTTCTTCTCCCTACGCTTCCTGTTTATAATTTGACTCAAGCCTCTAGCTTTGACAATTTTAAACCCATCCGAGGACTCCTCTCCTCTATCTGGCGGATTGCCAGCTTGCAGTTAGTGTGGATGTCTTGGTTGGCTTGAGCAAAGGACGGAGCTACCATGATAAAACCCTAATTCTTGGTCGGATTGAGCAAAGGATGGATCTATGCTGAATATAAATGTAGTTTATATTATATATTATTTCCTTTCACCGGGAATTTAAAAGTTTTATAGTTAGATTATGTTATGTGTTTCTTGTTATCATAACTTATAGGTTTGTCGTTTTCGATTTCTGAGATTTGAACATCGGTTCGAGCATTGATTCTAAAGGGTTGGAAGAGAAGGGTTATTACATTTAGTATAAGAGCAAGACTTACCCTTAAATTAAGGACTAGGATGTATCAAGAGATCCTATTTGTATTTTTTACGAATGCAAGTATATAATATATGAGTCAGATATAAGTGCATACCTTGTTTATTGTTCTTGTTTTATTTGCTATCTATATTGGAGAGTTGGTAATGAGTCCCATTTAAAAATAGCCAAGAGTTAGTACCTCAGTGGAAACTAGAACATAAAATAATGTCGGTGGGTTTGAAACTAGAATCGGGAACAACACTAGAGTGATGCAGTGGATATTCCTGGCAGGAGCATTCCTATTTGTTTCCATTAAGATATGCAAATAACAGGCCAATCCAGTGTTAAACCTGTAAAACCTACAGCTGCAATCTAAGGAGTTGTCCAGTTTGAAATACTACCTAATGTGAATTTCCCAAAGTTGTGTATGAAATTCTCTAGTTTGGGTGGTGGACCCTTTGTTGAACAAAACCTTATGAAACATCGTAACATGGCTAAGCACATGTGAGAAAGTCTTAAACTTTTAGGTCTAAGTGATGTTTCGAGAAGACAACTGGCTTCTTGCAACCTTCGGGGATGAGCAGCAAATTGGTAGGAAGTTGTTACGGCTGAAAAAGATGAGGAGAATATAACATGGGTATATTTTAAGAGAAAGTTTGAAACAAAGTTTTTCTTTGGACCCGAAAAAAGACTATTATTGGATAATTTTATTAACTTGAACCAGTGACATGACTGTAGATGAGAATGTGAAATAGTTAAATGAGTTGGCTAGGTTTGGGTTCGAATTGGTCAACACGTTGAATAAAAAAGCGATGAAGTTTGCAAAATGATTATACTCGCCAGTTAAAGAGTTAGCGCTGAACTGGATCCACATGGAGCCAAATTTAAAGGATTAGCTGAGACGACATTACTGAATTTGGGTAATGGAGAGTTAGGAAAGAAACTTCCCAAAAAAGAGGTAAACCAACAACAAGGGAAACACAAAAGTGAGGATAGTCTTGGAAAACGAGAAAAAAGGTGTAATCAATGCAGAAAGAAAGAACATGCAGTGAAGAACGGATAGAGTTGACCTTACACAAATTAGATGTTATAACTATAACCAGCTGGAACACATGAAAGAGAATGTTTGGGTTTGCCAAGGGAAATGGGATAGTTAAACATATGCAGTAGAAGCAGTTCCATGTGCTAGTGTGCCACCGTTTGCTCAGGATAAAGGGAAGTAGACTTTGATGGAAGGTGATTTATTACTTTTGAATTATGAAGTGTTATTGTTGGTGGTTATGCTTTATATCTAACACTGTGTCATGATTTGAAATGGAATATATGTAGTATAGAGTCCTTTATTGACACATATGTATTGAAATTTTTTAGGGTATGGGTGAATTTTGGATAGGTTTAGTGACTTGATATGGATAATATTGGATGGTAAAAGTGGTATGATTTGAATGAGGAGTAAAGGACTAGGTAAGATTTTAATATATATCGTTATCTCAATAGCCACATGATGACGAGTTATTATCTATCCTTGACAAAGAAGTTCTATATACCTTTGTTGGAGATTTTAATCTCCCTCCCCAAACAAATTAAACTTGGTAATCTCGTTGACAAGCCACTTTAGCATATAGAAGGTGGTTGGTTGAAAAGTTTCCAAATTGGTAAAGGAGGGAGATTATATTGAGGTTAGTTAAAGGAAGTTTAAATAATTTTGGTTCAAATGTCATAGAGATGAGACATTGGTATAACAACAATGTTTGGATTAAGGTCTATATGAAGGAAGTTGGACCGAACTGGTATTTGCTTAGTATTGGAAGATATACTTGAAGTAGAGTTTCACTCGAAAAAAATTTAATTGTAAAAGTAGTGATATGGTCATTTTAGTTGATTGGATCTCGTTAACCAATCAATTGAAAATATTTTAATATATGGATGATGATTTTTAAGTGAAGGCCTATAGTTTATTTGTGAAAGGGTCCCAGTGACCAAATTATGCTACTATGTGATCTCCTCGGTAATCGATCCATGATGCAGAAATTGAAATAACTGAGATTTGCATTCTTTTATTCTCCATCATTGTGGTAATGGTCAGAGATGGAAGCGAATGGTATTTAGAATGCTTTATTGTTTGATGTCACCGTAAAGGTGACAATTGAATTGATCTATGGATGGGTGTTGTTGAGCTGACGTTTCGGGTAACATTACACCATTATGTTATATGGCTTGGATGAAAGTTGTTCGGTAAACAAGTGGTTATCATCTTACGGTATATGTTACATGGCTTGATGGATGTTAGTGGCCAACCAAGTTATTATTGTCTTACTGTATACGTTTTAACATTATATTTATAGGTTGTCAATACTTGCATATAGTTGCAACTATAAGTGTATGATTTGGATTGGTTGTGACAAGTTCGATAAAATGCTCATTGCGCTTGGGTATCATCCCTTTTTTCGATATTCCTATGTATGTTCTGGGTATAAAGTTACTATAATTATTGAGTATTTTGTTGATTAAAAGGTGACCTTTTTTAAAAGACGTTCTAGATTGGATTGGTGGCGAGAAGTATATGAGAAGTATTTTTTTCTAATCTAAAGAAAAGATTTTGAGCCAATAAAATAAACCCGATTTGAGGAATTGAAGAAAGGTGTTATAGTTTGCACATATAAAGAATGCGAAAGCGATTTTATGAAAAATGGAAGGTTGAAAGTTCGAATATGACTTTGAATGAGGAGTGGGTAGATCATTTTCGATCATCTCTTAATGAAAAGAGAATATCTATTTATATAAACTATTTTGGAGTAGTGACTTAAAGATGCATGGTTTACAGTGCATATGAACGATGCATTGTATAGTCAATTTTTTATACATAATCACTATCTTAGGTTGTTATTTTTCTTAAGATATAATTCCATTTGGATTTAGGATTTTGATTGCTATGGTAGAATTGGTTGAATATAATAGGATTTTTCATGTTTGTATGCTTGCTTGTTTCCATGTCACGGATCTTAGGTTGAAATGTTTGCATAATTGAGGAAGTGATACTTCAGGTATCAAACTGGTTGAATGTTTAGAGAAGTGATATCAATAAGTGATGATACCACTTAAGTTAGATTGGAAATTGTGTGGAAGATATGCTAGGCTCGCCAGGTTAAGGCATCGATCGTTTTGATGTTTTTAGGTGAAAGAAAAAATAATCGAGTGATTCAAGTTTTTTGGGTTTGTTTGGGTAAGACACCGTCCACTTTTGAGGTGTCTTACCTTAACAATCCAGAAGATGAATCAAAGAAGGTGCCACTAGAATGATTTGACATTGCTTATGCAAATTTAGGAATGGTATGAGAGACTACATTCTAGTTTGGGCAAGTTTGTGCTAAGGCTACCCATTGTCATGCATGTGACATTGTTTATCTAATTTGGTAGCATGGAATGAAGAAGTAGTAGATCTGCACATTTGAAATTGATGTTTAAGAATAAATTTATGCCAGCGGTAAAGTTTGTTAGAATGAGTTAGGAAGAACGAATTGGTCAGTGGTACTTTAGATTTGATCTTTTCATTTTGACTCCTTTCCGAAATGGTTGTCATTTACTTGATTATTATTTTAGTTAGTATGTAAGTTTGGCTAGATGATTCTATAGATTCATTGATGTTTTGCTTAGGCTACTTGATAGATATTTTTATTTATATAATGTCATATGCCATTTGCATAAAAAATATGATGCTACGTTATTGTTTACATTTTATAAAGTACGTAGGCACTATTGTGAATATTTTGACATGCTAATGAGCGCGTGCACGCGCACACATCAATAAATTTGATTGTGCATTTATATGATATTTACAGATATTTTTGTATGGTTGGTTATTATTTGTGATTTGGATGGATGATAGTTTAATTATCTAGAATAAGTTATGAATAATGTGTAAGCAATACAGAATGAGAGAGTGTGCAAATTGCATTCTTTGTCCTTTGGGGCTTTCGAGGATAAAATCTTTTTAAGGGAGGAAGAATGTAATACCCCGATATTTTAGTGATAAATAAATTTAGATTTAAAATGACTAATTAATCAATTTAAATATTATAAAGCCAAAATGGTCATTTTTCCAACTTTTTTGAAAATGTGACTTGCACCATTGCAACCAACTCGTTTTTCTAATAAAAATGATACATAAGTTTGTTCAATTTAGAAGTTATATAAAGGAGATATGGATGAATTAATAACTAAGTGAAAAATCTAAAATGTATGTACATTTAGAGATATGTTGCATACATTGAATGATTGCATATATGTCGGCATACATTTAAGAGTATGCTGACATATAAAGGAAATTCATATTTTTTTTAAATTTTAAACTAAAGAGGGTTAGTTTTTTCAAACCTTAGAGGAACAGTTTTTCCAAATTAATTTAACACCATATAAGCGCTATTTTGGTCAAAAAACTTGATTATTTTCCTCTCTTTTCATCACCATTCCTCATCTTTCATTTCATAACTTTAAAGTGGCATAACTCCCTCAATTTTCAATGGATTTTGATGATCTGCCCCTCAAAACAATCGTGGAGACGAGTACATAATTTAGATGAATAATTGAGGCCAATACGAAGTTTTCCATGCACCAAAGAACAAAATAGTGAAAGACGGAAGTGGTTTGGAGCATTTCATGAGATTTTGATTGAGCAAGCCTTCTGTACGATGACATAATGCAACATGTAAAGGTATCAGGCCCATCAAAAGCAGTGAAATATGTAGATTTTGAAAAAATATTATATTTTGGATCATTGGGCCTATGAAGTCTAAAAGATTATTAGATCCAATATAATGAATTATTAAATGAAATCATATTTTATTTAATTTGATTAAAAGGAACTTTAAATTTTAATTTACGCTTTTATGTATTATAATGAATGTATCAAATACATTCATATGTTTGAAGTGTAAGTGCAACATATAAGCAAAATATATATGTGTACCTAAACATGTAAAATTTTAGAGAAGGAAATCATTTGGTTCCTTCTCTTAACATGTATAGTTAAATAAGGGAAGGTGATGCTATAAAAGTAGAGAGAAATTTTACTTCACTCTCTTTAATTAGATTAATTGATATATTAAATGACATTTATGATAGAGTTAGGGTATGTCATAGGAGCAATTCTGTGATTTATTATAAATTAATTAACTCTACAATCAATTCTCGTTCATAATAAAGGTACTTTTCTTTCTGATATATATTTGTCATAATGTGTTATAAATATTAAATATTTAATCAAAATATATTTAACACAAACTTTGTAAATGGTATATTTATGATAGTAATTACAAGTAGGTGTAAACCGAGTATTGTATCATAATATTATAAAATACTTCATTAAGAAATGTTCTTAGTTAAGATGCATCAAGATTGGATATCGATGTATTCGTTGAGACTAGAGTACGTAACGCACTCCAAATAATGGACAGTGTATTACTCATGACTACTGGATGCACAAAGAGGTTACGTACTGATAGTTATTGAATAGCTATGGAATGACTCACTCGTCAGTTTTCTGTTGGTTAATTTAACCAAGGCCAAACAGAAAATATCGATGTGACTGTTTACATCTATTGATCTTCAATATGAAAGCTCCGCTTTGATTATAGTCAAATCATGACATGGGGTTCATTGAGTGACTATAGTTGGATCGAGTGGAAGTATTGAAAGTAAAACACTATTCAAGAGAGGACTAGCCACCTTGGTTATATGGACTTTGTACCACGGTCAACTCAAGTCAACTTAAAGTCAAAATCTCTAGCCATAGTAGTTTGATTAATAACAATTGTTATTATTAAGCCAAAGGACTTTGTGTTTGGAATATAGAGTTGAATATGGATGATATTGAAATTTTCATCATTATCAAATTTCATAAGTCCAAAGAGATATGGTTTTGACAAAGAGAATTGGTGTAAATAAAAGTCACAATCGGGTAATGCTTAACGAAGTAAAATTGGATTGTACCGAAATCAAGTAAGCAATATATTTGGCCAAAATGTCACACCATTTGCTAAGTGATGTGCGAACGTTAACATTTGAACAGTTTCATATTAATCGCTGACCAAATTTACACCTAACGGGTCACACAACAAAAACGATGAATACTCGTTTAACCAAACGAATTAATTAATTTTTAATTATTATAAATTAATTAATATTTGTGAATATTAGTTTTAAAATTTAAGTTTTGATTTTATAAAAAAATATTATTAAATGTATTCATAATAGTTATAAATATATTAATCGATATACAATATCGATACGAGTTTAAATTGGATTGAATTGCAAAACATTTTTTCAGGCTTTAAATGAGTTTAAAGCTCATATAGGAGCTGATTATATTTAGCCATGATGGGGACCTAGTACGGCCATGAGATGGTGCAATTAAGGATTTGAGAAGGAGGGCTAAGATGGAAAAGAATTTGTAAGAAATGATGCATGATATTGATCCTTTCTCCTCTATATAAGCATCTCTAACCACACTAGTTTGTGACCTTTTTTAGCCTCCATATCCCTTGTAGGTCAGGTCGAAGTCTCCCTTCCATCTCTCTAATTTTCTAGGTTCAAATCAAATCAAATCAAGTTTTATTCGATAGCCGGTGATCATCAATTCAAGGACTAGCACTCTACTAGATTGGAAATTAGTTCAAGAAGCAAACTTCATCCTTTCAAGGTATACTTTCAAGCATTGGGAGTAAGGTACATTTCTAACCAATATATGATTATTAATGTTTATATATAATGTCAATATTATATATAATTATATATAAATATAAATATAAATATTAAGTGACATAGAGATAAGCCTATATGTAGCATGGCTAATAATAAAAATAATGGTTTTTATTTTAAATATATAAATTTATTATGTATACATAATGTATAATTTATTACCACATCAACTTATATAAAATATAGTCATATAATTTTATAAAAACGTTTTAAAAGGTATATTATTTTCAATATAAATAAAAATAATATATATATATTATTTTAAATACTATTTAAATCAATATATATATATATATATCAATTATATTATTACATATACATATATATATATCATAAAACTACGTTTTTAATATTTTATAAAATTAAATTATTACATAAGTTACACTATACAGAAATTAAAAAATATTTTTGCATTTTAAAATTATTTAAATATAGGTCAAAATTAAAAACTAGATTAAAAAATTTTCTTAAATTATAAATTACATATTAACATTTAAAATTACAAAATATTTATTAGAAAATTAACATAAATTTAAAATTTAAAATTAAGTTTGAAAAACAATTGAAATTAATTTTTGTAATTTTAATGAACATCCAATGAATATTTATTTAAATATATTTTAAAATTTTAAAAAAAATTACCGTGCGCATGACCTAGTATCTTGTATATTTAAAAATATGTATTGTATAAACTTAAAATGTTAATATATATACATGCATATAAAATTTATTATAATATTATTTATGGATAAACATATAAGTATTTATATATAAAAAAATTATATATAGATTCATATACTGTTTATCGACTTTAAAAAATAAATTATATTTTATGTAATTTATAAATGATTTAAATTTAATTCATACTTTTATAAATATATAAATGTGTATGTATATATATATATATATTTATATAAAATTATTTAAACAAAATATGAGAGATATATATATATATATATTTGTAATATTTTGTAAATATATATAAATCAAATATACATATATAAGCATACATATGGACAATATATTAGTATATAAGATGAGCTAACATGTATATTGCGGTGTAAATTCCAACATCTATACACGGGCATGTTATACCTTGCACAGATTGAAATGTCACACATGCATGCGCGCATATACATATAAATACGTGTGTGTATGATACATGTATGTATATAATACATTAATCAAATAATATAAAATCATTTTATAAATTTAAATAAAATAAAGATTTTATTTAAAAGAAATTTAGAACGTTCTAAATAAAGTAGAATTCATGGGCCCAATAAAGATCCAAAATGGTTAAAAAAATTTGAAATTCACCCGTAACTTCCATAGTGAGCTGACCTAATTCTAACAATGGTATCAAAACCCAATAGCCTATGCGGTCTAAATTAGTCATGTTAGGGTTAATTATTAAACTCACTACCCAGACAGTCGGGTGCCTAGAAAGGTAGCGTCTAAGATTAGATTTGGGTAATCAATTACTCTGCTTTACCTAGCTACCATGCTGGCCTGAACAAATATGTAAGCCCGATGGTTGCCCCTAATAGAAAATGCCTAAATTTGAATTGGGCCTTGGGCTACTTATCAAAAAAATTTGAAAATTTAAAAATATAAGGTTTTAAATTTAATAGTTAAATTAATAATAAAATATATACATATTATAAAAGTTATAATATAATAAGATTTTTTAAAATGTTTGAAAAATAACATAATTTAATTTCAAGATTTTTAAAAGTTTATTGATAAAATAAAGAATTAGTTAATGAATGTATACATTTATCATATATTGTGATACATGTTATATTGTTTTAAAATATTTAAAATAACATAAGTATACATGTATGTACAAGAAATGAATTTTGAAATTTATATAATTTGATTAAAATTGTTTAATTAAGTAAATTACTTAAAAAGGTTAATTAATTAAATAATATACGCATGTATATGATATATGTATTGTACTATAAAGGTTATATAGTATATAATAAATATTAAACATAAATGTTATTTTAAGTTAATATAAAATTAATTAAAATGAATTAAATAAGAGTTAATTAATGTAATATTGTACATAAGACTATTATATAAGTAATATAAAATATGAAAGTTACATAATAGTAAAATTTATATAATATGAATGTATAAACTAAAGGTGGAACATTAAAGAAACCCAAAAAGACTTAAGGAATAAATACATACGTAAATATACGTATTTCATGATTTTTGATGTGTACAACACTTGACTCACGAGAATAATTCATAAGAATTCGCTATCACTCAATATTATATGTATTAAAGATTATGAATCTTCAATATAATATTGTCCTTTACCATATATATGTAATAATAAATTACTTGCATACTCCTTAGTTATTGAGAAAACTCAAGCTAGGGATGTTATGTGTAATATTATTAATATATCGAATAGATGACATAAGATAACTATAAGTTTTTGTTGAGCAAACTCAAGGTACATATACTATATAGGTCGTCGTGATATGGTAAGTACGAAAGAGTAATTTCGTTTTTATTTGTTGAGCAAACTCAAGGATGAAGTGAAGTTAGGACAGGGTACCAAAGGGTTAGAAGTTGTATATGATACAACTAAGTAGGAGTTATCCATCATCCGTGGAGATATGACTTGTTGAGCAAACTCTAAGTCGGAATTCCAAAATGGACGAGTCCTAACACCTACTAGTGAAGTCGAAAGACTTCTATGTTTTTACTAAGGGTTTGGCAAAACATAAAAGACCAGTAGGAGCTTATTAGTAAAATAAAACGTAAAGTTTAACCTTGCTAATATTACAAGAACATCTACTACGGTATGTCCTAATAATCCACCACTTAAACTTGCAAAAAATGACAACTCCAAAACTATTTTATGAAAATGACAAGCTTATTAGACCAAACTACACCGACTAGCTAAGAGCAATTAAAATAGCATTAACTTACGAGCGCATGTGGTCTGCTGTTACATGCGAACCCAAAAAACAACTTGTTGATGATTTGGACCCCGAATTAAGACTTTCTTATGAAAAATAGGTGTAAGACTCAGATATTGTCTAACTTTTCACGCTGCCTATGTTAAACAAGCCGTTGTAGAGGCAGCACGAAAATATGTCTTGCCATCAGATATTTGATAGTCTCAAGGCCCAATTTGGTGAACAGTCACTTTCCGCAAGGTACGAGCTTATGAAGAAACTGTTCAATACCAAAATGACCAAAGGATATAACGTGGATGATTACGTGATGACGACGAAGAGCTATATTGATAAGCTTTCACAGTTGGACGAATAAATAAGCAATGAATTGCAAGTTGATTTGATCTTTGGTTCTATTACTCCTTAGTGTGAACCGTTCATTCTGATTTACAATATGAACCAATTAAATGTGAATCTTTTGGAGCTCCTCAACATGTTAAGGTCGGTCGAGTCTGCATTTAAGGATCAAGGGGTTGTACTTGCAGTTAAGGGTAATGCATTATCTTCGAAGAGTTTGAAGAGTTCAAAGAAGTGAAAAAGAGAAGGTAAGAAAAACAATAAAAGTAAGAAGACCGATGACAAGGGTGAATGTCACCACTGCCACAAGAAAGGTTGTTGGAAAAGGATTATCCTGACTTCTTGAAGATTGTAAGAGAAAAGAAGCAGAATGGTTCTATGGCTCCATCAGGTACATTTATGTTTCAAAATTGTTTTTGTAATCAATAAAATGTCTTGGGTCTTAGAGGATGGATCCAATACTCACGTACGTAATTCGTTACATGGGCTTAAGAACTAGCATCGGTGACAAAAGGAGAGATGAGGCTCCAACTCGCTAATGGACCTATTACAGATGCAACGGCAGTAGGGGCTATTATTTAGTTTTCCTAGTGGAGTAGTTTTGATATGAAATAAGTGCATATTTAAAAAGACTTTATTTGTGGGTTTATTTTTTTTCTAGATTGTTTGAGACTAGATATTTATTTTTTATTATGCAAATAATGGTATGAACATTAGTCTGAAGGAAATAAAGTCCGTGATGGTATTCTCGAAAATGGAATTTACGTGATTGATACTAATTATGCATGTTCTGTGAGTAATACATCTAACAATATAAATGATAGTTATCTTTGGAATTGTAGGCTAAGTATATTAGTGAGAAACGACTACATAAACTAAAAATGAAGGTTTTCACAGTCACTTGGTTTTGAATCATTTGACATGAATGAGTCATGTCTCAAAGGTAGAATGACCAATCACCCATTCAGTGGGAGTAATGAAAGACTTGATGAACTCTTAGGATTAGTACATAGTGATATATGCATCTCGATGTCTATAATTACCAAAGATAATAGTTCTTACTTTATAACCCTCATTGATGATTTCTCGAGACTAGGATATGCGTATCATATGAAGAAAAAATCCGATGTCGATGAGAAATTTGTTGAATATAAAAATGTAGTTAAAAACCAAACAGGTTATAAGGTTAAGATTCTTCTATCAGATCGAGGAGGTGAGTTGTTGTAACAAACGGGATTTTCGACCCTCGAAAATCGACAATAATACATCCACTATATTACACGCTGAGTAATCGAATGTCGGAAAACCCAATGGTTAAGGGAAAAGAGAAAGAAGAGGTAGAAGAAAAACAGAATCAGCAACACAGAATCTCACAATCGCAGCGGAACAAAATATAATATATAATAATAGATTTTTATACAAAAGAATCTATAATTGTTTTATACTTACAATCATCAGAGTACAACAATCAATACATCAATTTGGACAGTTATAATAACTTGTCCTCACACAGCTGAAATATAAACCAAGTACGGAGATACGTCTTTGTCATCCAGCTCGTCTCCTGAGCTCCCTATCATCCTATCATGAATCTGTAATACTCGGTTTGACCCGAGCATTATAATAAAATAACACTCGAGTCAGTCTGGAAAACCAGCATTAGAAAACACACTCAATTTGAATTATTAAAGTTATCAAAATCCTTTGACAAACAAAGGTATCTCGTAAGACCGCGTCACACATGAACACGACGGGTTTTTTCCTTACGATAACCAAAACGTTTTATAGAAAATCCCATGATATTATAATAGTGTCTAAGTACAAATACTTATCCAAATAGCCAAAATTGTTACATTAATTAAATTCCAACATACTTGGCTGTAACAACCCGTAATTTTAGCAAATATTTCAAATTAAATTTTATTTTAAAAAAAACTTTAATTTTAAATCATTTAAAAATTGAAAATTTGGAATTTTATGATGTAATTTTGGGATTTGTTGAGAATTATTCTGCCAAATATAATAAAATAAAGATTTTTCTGAAATTTTTGTCAACTTTGGTCAAAGTTTGACTTTCAGTTGAAATTTTTTAAATTTGAATTTTAAATTTTCATTCTTTATCTTTCAAGCTGAATTTGATTCTAATATTCTCTCTGCTTTTCGTTTCGTCAAATTCTGATTTATACTTTTTAATCTGTTAAATTTCAGCATTTTACACGCAAATATTTTTCCATATTTTATTCTCTATTTTGTTTTGGGCTAGATTTGGTTTGAGATTTGGCTTGTTTATTTTAATGGGCTTAGGCTAATGGGCTACTTTTTCCTAATAGACACTTTGTGACTTTTTAAATTGAAGAGATGCCTTTCCATTGTCCATAGCCGTACAAAACATCTCCCATCCTCTATGTTTCTCATTTTGTTTTCCTGAGAAATTTTTTTTATAGTAAGTTCTTCCTTCCTTTCTTTTTTTTCTATTTCTTATTTTGTTTCTTCCTCTTCTTATATGTTCGGCCATAACCATTCCTTTTTAGCCGACCTCCACTCCACTTCATCACCACCATGATGATCGGCCTTCATCCACCACCACCATCCCCTCCTATTGCCGTGACTTGCCTTGGCCAAACCCATCACCACATGCCTTGCCAAAACCCTATAGTCGGCCTTCACATCATTTCCTTCCTATTTGCCTCGGCCACCATCATTTCCACCACCTCCTATTGCCTGGTCGTGACCATCCATCACCTCATAGCCGTCACCATTCTGCCTTGACCCAAATCACCACATGGATGAACCAATTGACCAAGTGGTCGAACCATGTTAGCCATAGGCTGAACCAAAATAGCACACACCCCTTGACCTTTTGCCTTCCAAGTGACTTTTGACTTGCCACCATTCCAAAACCATCCATAGCCGTGACCTATTGCATACCTTAGCCGAGCTGTTGTAGCCATTTCACCCATCATAGCCGAGCCTACCTAGCCCAAAACCATCATGGCCGAGCATGTTTCATGTTGTCTAGCCTATTACTAAAGTGGTCGAGCCCACTAGGTCTTATTAGACATTTTACTTGTAACAACCCGCATTATACGATAATATATTTAAATGTTTTATTTAAATATTGACATCGTCTATTCGTATTTAAAATCCTAAATATGAATTTTTATCGTGTTCGAATCCGTTGTTCTAATGGATTCAAATCGTGTTTTAAATATCACCAAGGTGTTTAATAAACATGGTTAAAAGTATTCGGGCTTTATAAATTTTAAAAATCTTGGCCCATGCTTGATCTGTTGCCGTGATAAGTGATAACCCATCCCCTTCATCCATTCGAAAACCCTAAGCCCAAAATCGAAGAAAACATTAAAAATGGCGGTCTCGTATCTTCATCCCCCTGGCGATTTAGGGTTTCGAGACTTCGAATCGACGCCGCTTAAAAAGGGTTTGCCGCGCTCGTCTTCGCTTCGTATGCTAAAGCTTTGGCTTAACTTCGTTCGTCGTCCTCACCGCATCAGCAACGTCTTCGCTTCCATGGCAAAGGTGAGCGATTTATTGCTCACATCTAATTCACTCAACCCTGTTGGTTTTCGTTCGTTCCTAGATAGCTTCGATTTGTTAATTCGTTCGACTTTATCTGATGTTTGGTGGTTTCGACGCTGACCAATTTAAGTGATTTCGTAGTTGCCATGGTTTTGATGTTTTAATTGCTCGATTCTTTACTCTGAAATTGCCATGACTTCGAGTTTGTTTTGACTATCTCTTTGAACTGCCATGACTTTGGCTTTGACAAAACTGTAAATTGGAAGAATTGCTTGATAGTGATGACTCCACATATGTGCATATATACCATTGTGGGTGTATGCATATAGTGTGGAATCCACACTTGAGATTACGTCTCTCTTGTAAAATTGTTGTAGTGCTACTGTCTCACTGTTTTGATTCCTAGTCTTTCGATTGTTTTTAATTACTTCGAGTAAACTTTGGTTGTCTTGACAACTCGATGTCGAGGCTGCTGCTGTTTCCATTTTTGGGTTGCTTTATCATGTGTATTGTGATATGATACTCGACTGTGTACTTGTACTCTATTACCATCTTTGTGATACCTGAACTGGTTTCAATTTATAGCTTCGGCTTTGATCATTTTGACTTATTTGTGTAGTCTTCATCTTGTTGCCAGTAGCATTCATGCTTTATGTAGGGTAGTCTGCACTGCTTCATGCTGTTGCTCGACCTGTTCCACTATGGTTCCATGCCTTGTGGTTGCATTTTCTTCGTATTGCTGTCACATTGGGCTTGTAGTTGGTGTAGCTCGCTGTCTTTGAACTTTACTTGGTCATTTGAACATCACTGAGTTGCATTTCCATGTTCGATCATTAAGCACTTGTCCTGTTGCATGTTGCACTTCATTGTTCATATATTAGTGACACTCTGGTTTTGTATCACTTGATGTAACTTACATAAACTATTTCGTGTTGATCGAAGTCCTAATGCCTTTTAATCTCAGCCTTGAGCTCTGTCTTCACTTCTGACCTGTACATTTATGTTTTTGAGGCTGATTTCATACAGTTGCATTCTTTTTGCTCTTGAAGCTATTGACTTGATTTTGGTGATGTTGTTTAGCACTTCAGTTGTCTGCACTCGCTGTCTTTTGTCTGGGTTCACTACTGCCCTATAGTGTTCATTAGTCCATTTTGTATTTGAGCATTTTGGTCCGATAAGGTTGTGGTACTACGAAGCACTTTTGTAGTTCACTGCTGCAGTTCTCTGGTCTGCTTGAAATGTTTGACCTGAACTTGATTCACTTGAACTTTTATGTAGTTGGTATCTTCACTTGAGTTGCATTTAGCTATTCACTTGTTTGAGTCTTTGAATCTTCTTCATTGTATATGTTGTACATACGAACCGCAGTGCATATGCATACTAGTACGGTAGCACTTGTTTATGATGTTTGCACTTCACTGTGTCACTGTCCATACTCGTTTGTGACAGCCTTGAATCTGCATCCATGTTCTTCATCGATGTTGTGGTGGTGAGCTTTTGTAGTTGCTTGTGATCTGGTTTTAGTTGTCATCAGTTGCATGCATTCCTCTGCATTCATTATTGCCCACCCTGGTTTCACTGCTTTGACTTGTCTGTCCTGTGATTGCCACTGTCACTTGATCTCGCTGTGACATTGTGACTTGGTTCACTTTGGCACTGCATATCTATATATGCTTGACTTATTTCAATTTTGGTTGTACTAGGGTGTACACTGCTTATCCATGTGTCATTTTCACTTGCATCTGTTCATCCTTGAGCACTTGCTGACCTGCTGCATTTTCGTAGCAGTTTTACCCTTGTCCCGTGTGGTGACTTTATATTCCGTTGTGGCGAGGCAGTGCACGCGTGCATGCACTGCAGCCACACCGAATTGACAGATTTTAATCGATACCTCTTTTATTCTTAATTCATCGACCTGTTGCGTAATTCGTAGGCTGTATTGGCGAGGCAGTACACGTTAGCGTGTACTGCAGCCAATTAGCATTGATATTTTTAAATTGACATTTCAATTGCTTAAACTGCTTTGGATTTCTGTTTTGTGGATTAACACTGTTTAGTGTTATATCTGCCGTTATCCAATTCTCGTATCGAGAGTTGGATATACGAGATTTCTGTGACTGTCATCTATATTGAGATTGATTATTATTGCTTCTATGCTCTAATAACTGATTTTGAATTAGACTGATCCGAGTATTATTTTCTTTTGAATGTAATACTCGGGTCAGACCGAGTATTTACAGGTTGTAGATTTTTAGCTTTGGGTTGCTGCTAGAGCTATGAAGACTTTTCATATCATTTGAAGTGGTCTTCGTCTTGTTGTAGTAGTCTGTGTGTCTGTTTTAAGATGATAATGTATTCATGTATATTAGTCGATAATGTACTTGTATATATAACTTCTTGAGTCGACAATTGTAGTTGTATCATTTGTATTGTGTCAAATGTATTGTAACTGATATCAGTTATTGTATATATGAGACTTTTCGTTCCATCTTTATTCCGCATTTACGTTATCTGTGTTATTTTTATATCTATTGTCCTAAACTATTATAGCCACTGCGTAGTAGCTTTGAGTTTGTATCGGTATGTCGGTATTCCTCTAAAGATGAAATGCAATGTTTTATTATCTGACATATCGGTGCTCGCACAAGGCAATTACATAGATGGTCGCTCCTCAACAGCCTTATTCTCCATGCTAGTTGACAGCACTACACCGTAGTGTTCTTGGCTAGCGTGGGTATAGAGGTGGGGCGTCACATCTTGGTATCGGAGCCTGGGGTTTAGGACAATTATAAAACATAATTTAGATGGAACATGTGTTACAACTATTTGTCGATGTTTATCTCTCATCTTTACATATGATTATTTTTGACAGTTAGGTAAGAATTCCTAACGCATATTCTTGTGTTTTCGGCTTTGAATTGATTTAGCCGATGTTGATATTGTTTTAATTTGGCAAATTAAAGCCATTTTGACTTTTGGACTTTGTTCCACTTTTGTTCTATGCTATGAGTGTCATTGTGTACCTGTTACACTGTGATGAAAAATAGCTGGACCAGTTGCAAATTGAGTGATTCTGATTTCTCATTCACATCTAGTTTGAATCTCAGCGATTTTGAACTTGATATTTTGTGTTTTCCTCATCTGGATTTCCCTTCGACTTCGGTCACTTTGTTTTTGAGAAATTGCTAATTTCTTGATTCTCAAGACTCTGATTTTGTTTGCCGTTGGTTTCTTTGATAATGATGATTGATTCATTTTGTACTCGACTGCGGCTATTAATTGTTGACTTCGACGTTGACTTGATTCTTACTTTTGTTGAAGTCATTTATGCATTTCTGCTCGATTTGCTTTGTTTTTCCAGTTGATAATCGATTCTTCTTTTCTAATTAGTTGTTATCACCTTTGTCGATTTTGATAACTTCTATTTCTGGAATTTTTGGGTATTCCTACTTTGATGAATTTGGAATCGAATTCTTTGGATTTTATTCACGTCTTCGAATGTGAAATATCAGTGAACTGACTTGGTTTCCTAATTTAATCGATTCTTGATCAATTCCCCGATTTGTTGCTATCATTTATTAGCAACTTTGATGACATTTTCTTCGGGATTTTTGTGAACATACTTTCTGATGGATTCCGTATCGATTTCTTTGGATTCCATTCACATCTTCGTATGTGAATTCTTGTGATTGATTGTTTCTACAATCATTTTTGTGATTTGTCACTTTAAAAATATAAAGGTTTTCTATACTAGTAGTAAATATTAAAATCCCTTTTTCCAAACGATTTCAAAACTATTTTACTACAAAGTTCTTTTTCTTGAACCGTTTTCCAATCTATTAGTATATACAAGCCTTTATTTCACTCGTATGAGAAATTGAATTAAACGGCCTAGTAAAACAAGTGGTATGAAACGCTTGCGTTTACTTCGTCGGTTAGCTCTTGGACTTGTTCGATTGAACCCTTTTTGTGACAATTTCCTAGTGAAAATTTACAGCTTGTTCGTAAATATTTAAGTTAAGCAAGTGGTTATGGGACATGAAGCTAAACTCATATATTTACTAGCTTGGTGTGATTGACACTTCCGTATGATCATGACGATCATTTTTGTGATTTAGACTAGCGATTGTGCGATGTCTCTTCGTCCGTGTGTCGGACTTGCCTTCGGGCCATCCGTGTGTTCGGAAAATTAAATAAATAGCTTTCCATCCGTGTGTTCGTAAAATTAAATGGATAGCTTCCCATCCGTGTGTTCGGAAAATTAAATAAATAGCTTTCCATCCGTGTGTTCGGAAAATTAAATGGATAGCTTCCCATCCGTGTGTTCGGAAAATTAAATAAATAGCTTCCCATCCGTGTGTTCGGAAAATTAAATGGATAGCTTCCCATCCGTGTGTTCGGAAAATTAAATAAATAGCTTCCCATCCGTGTGTTCGTAAAATTAAATGGATAGCTTCCATGAGATAGTTTCTCGTCCGTGTGCTCGGACTTCCTCCTTCTTTGTGTTTTCTGGATTTCGTGTGTAGATTTCTAGAATCTGTGTTTTCTGGATTTCGTGTGTAGATTTCTAGAATATGTGTTTTCTGGATTTCTTGTGATGATTTCTGGAATTTTGTGCTTCACCAATTTTCGTGATTTCTATTGATATGTTTATCAATTTTTGTGCATTGGTGAATTCATGTGTTATTGACTTGTTATGAATACAAGTTTAGGGTATGACATCCCTTTTTATCTTTGAGAAGATTCTTGTGACATTTTTGATGAATGAAAATTCATTTGGTATTATATTTTGATGCCAGTTATTTTGATGAGACTTTGACGTGTTAACATCGGTAACCGTCAATTTTGAAATGGATTTACAAGCGGTTCTCCCGCAATACTGATATTGCTAATTTAATCACGTGTTTTCAAAATTCTTTATTTTTAAAAGTTGTTTCAAAAATATAAATTAAAATTGTTTTCAAAAAATTTTACAGTTTACATTTTCAAAAGAACGAGGAAGCGATTTAAACGTTTCAGAAAAAGCGAGGACTATGACCCCTTTCTTTTACTGATTCGCTTAATTCCGGACTTGTCCGTTTGAGAATGTGAAATGTTATTTTTAAAACACACAATTCTGCACTTTCAAGAAAACGATAAAGAGATTTAAACGATTTAGCAAAAGTAAGGAGTGTGAAACCATACTTTTACTACTTCGGTTAATTCCGGACTCGTTAATTGAATATTTATGACTTCTGATTATCGTTTTTGATAATCAGATGTTTGTGTTTCTGATTATCGTTTTTGATAATCAGATATTTGTGAAATTTGATTATCATTTGTGATAATTAAATATTTTCCAATTTAATTATCGTCTGAGATAATTAAATATTTTTCGATTTGATTAATCGAATATTTGTGTTTCTGATTATCGTTTTTGATATTCAGATAATTGTGAAATTTGATTATCATTTGTGATAATTAAATATTTTCCAATTTAATTATCGTCTGAGATAATTAAATATTTTTCGATTTGATTAATCGAATATTTGTGTTTCTGATTATCGTTTTTGATAATCAGATAATTGTGAGATTTGATTATCGTTTTGATAATTAAATATTTATTGATTTAATTATCGTTTGAAATAAGTAAATATTTGCGATTTGAAAATTCGATTATCGTTTTTTTGATGATTGAATATTTACGATTTTGAGTTTGAGCTTCGTCTTTTTCTCTGATGATTCAGGTGAGTAATTTGATTTACTCACATTCAATTCGTGCAGTACGTGAATTCTGCTCTGTTTTCCTTTTCTTTCAATTGCTGGAACTCGATTGTTCTTGCTTTTGTTAGTCGATGATGATGTCTGGGGTTGTTCATATAGTCGTCTGATTTTGATTCCTTGATCCCCACGATTGTTGATTCTTTTGATTTGAATCAGTCGAACCTTTTGATTTCGTATCTAATACTTCCCCTGCTGACATTTGCTTTGCTTATGCACTCGTCATTGCCATGCTCTTTTGGTTGTTACCTTTTGTCCATTTATTCCTCTTATGATTGCGAGGACGCAATTTCTTTAAGGAGGGAAGTCTGTAACAACCCGCATTATACGATAATATATTTAAATGTTTTATTTAAATATTGACATCGTCTATTCGTATTTAAAATCCTAAATATGAATTTTTATCGTGTTCGAATCCGTTGTTCTAATGGATTCAAATCGTGTTTTAAATATCACCAAGGTGTTTAATAAACATGGTTAAAAGTATTCGGGCTTTATAAATTTTAAAAATCTTGGCCCATGCTTGATCTGTTGCCGTGATAAGTGATAACCCATCCCCTTCATCCATTCGAAAACCCTAAGCCCAAAATCGAAGAAAACATTAAAAATGGCGGTCTCGTATCTTCATCCCCCTGGCGATTTAGGGTTTCGAGACTTCGAATCGACGCCGCTTAAAAAGGGTTTGCCGCGCTCGTCTTCGCTTCGTATGCTAAAGCTTTGGCTTAACTTCGTTCGTCGTCCTCACCGCATCAGCAACGTCTTCGCTTCCATGGCAAAGGTGAGCGATTTATTGCTCACATCTAATTCACTCAACCCTGTTGGTTTTCGTTCGTTCCTAGATAGCTTCGATTTGTTAATTCGTTCGACTTTATCTGATGTTTGGTGGTTTCGACGCTGACCAATTTAAGTGATTTCGTAGTTGCCATGGTTTTGATGTTTTAATTGCTCGATTCTTTACTCTGAAATTGCCATTACTTCGAGTTTGTTTTGACTATCTCTTTGAACTGCCATGACTTTGGCTTTGACAAAACTGTAAATTGGAAGAATTTCTTGATAGTGATGACTCCACATATGTGCATATATACCATTGTGGGTGTATGCATATAGTGTGGAATCCACACTTGAGATTACGTCTCTCTTGTAAAATTGTTGTAGTGCTACTGTCTCACTGTTTTGATTCCTAGTCTTTCGATTGTTTTTAATTACTTCGAGTAAACTTTGGTTGTCTTGACAACTCGATGTCGAGGCTGCTGCTGTTTCCATTTTTGGGTTGCTTTATCATGTGTATTGTGATATGATACTCGACTGTGTACTTGTACTCTATTACCATCTTTGTGATACCTGAATTGGTTTCAATTTATAGCTTCGGCTTTGATCATTTTGACTTATTTGTGTAGTCTTCATCTTGTTGCCAGTAGCATTCATGCTTCATGTAGGGTAGTCTGCACTGCTTCATGCTGTTGCTCGACCTGTTCCACTATGGTTCCATGCCTTGTGGTTGCATTTTCTTCGTATTGCTGTCACATTGGGCTTGTAGTTGGTGTAGCTCGCTGTCTTTGAACTTTACTTGGTCATTTGAACATCACTGAGTTGCATTTCCATGTTCGATCATTAAGCACTTGTCCTGTTGCATGTTGCACTTCATTGTTCATATATTAGTGACACTCTGGTTTTGTATCACTTGATGTAACTTACATAAACTATTTCGTGTTGATCGAAGTCCTAATGCCTTTTAATCTCAGCCTCGAGCTCTGTCTTCACTTCTGACCTGTACATTTATGTTTTTGAGGCTGATTTCATACAGTTGCATTCTTTTTGCTCTTGAAGCTATTGACTTGATTTTGGTGATGTTGTTTAGCACTTCAGTTGTCTGCACTCGCTGTCTTTTGTCTGGGTTCACTACTGCCCTGTAGTGTTCATTAGTCCATTTTGTATTTGAGCATTTTGGTCCGATAAGGTTGTGGTACTACGAAGCACTTTTGTAGTTCACTGCTGCAGTTCTCTGGTCTGCTTGAAATGTTTGACCTGAACTTGATTCACTTGAACTTTTATGTAGTTGGTATCTTCACTTGAGTTGCATTTAGCTATTCACTTGTTTGAGTCTTTGAATCTTCTTCATTGTATATGTTGTACATACGAACCGCAGTGCATATGCATACTAGTACGGTAGCACTTGTTTATGATGTTTGCACTTCACTGTGTCACTGTCCATACTCGTTTGTGACAGCCTTGAATCTGCATCCATGTTCTTCATCGATGTTGTGGTGGTGAGCTTTTGTAGTTGCTTGTGATCTGGTTTTAGTTGTCATCAGTTGCATGCATTCCTCTGCATTCATTATTGCCCACCCTGGTTTCACTGCTTTGACTTATCTGTCCTGTGATTGCCACTGTCACTTGATCTCGCTGTGACATTGTGACTTGGTTCACTTTGGCACTGCATATCTATATATGCTTGACTTATTTCAATTTTGGTTGTACTAGGGTATACACTGCTTATCCATGTGTCATTTTCACTTGCATCTGTTCATCCTTGAGCACTTGCTGACCTGCTGCATTTTCGTAGCAGTTTTACCCTTGTCCCGTGTGGTGACTTTATATTCCGTTGTGGCGAGGCAGTGCACGCGTGCGTGCACTGCAGCCACACCGAATTGACAGATTTTAATCGATACCTCTTTTATTCTTAGTTCATCGACCTGTTGTGTAATTCGTAGGCTGTATTGGCGAGGCAGTACACGTTAGCGTGTACTGCAGCCAATTAGCATTGATATTTTTAAATTGACATTTCAATTGCTTAAACTGCTTTGGATTTCTGTTTTGTGGATTAACACTGTTTAGTGTTATATCTGCCGTTATCCAATTCTCGTATCGAGAGTTGGATATACGAGATTTCTGTGACTGTCATCTATATTGAGATTGATTATTATTGCTTCTATGCTCTAATAACTGATTTTGAATTAGACTGATCCGAGTATTATTTTCTTTTGAATGTAATACTCGGGTCAGACCGAGTATTTACAGGGTGTAGATTTTTAGCTTTGGGTTGCTGCTAGAGCTATGAAGACTTTTCATATCATTTGAGGTGGTCTTCGTCTTGTTGTAGTAGTCTGTGTGTCTGTTTTAAGATGATAATGTATTCATGTATATTAGTCGATAATGTACTTGTATATATAACTTCTTGAGTCGACAATTGTAGTTGTATCATTTGTATTGTGTCAAATGTATTGTAACTGATATCAGTTATTGTATATATGATACTTTTCGTTCCATCTTTATTCCGCATTTACGTTATCTGTGTTATTTTTATATCTATTGTCCTAAACTATTATAGCCACTGCGTAGTAGCTTTGAGTTTATATCGGTATGTCGGTATTCCTCTAAAGATGAAATGCAATGTTTTATTATCTGATATATCGGTGCTCGCACAAAGCAATTACACGGATGGTCGCTCCTCAACAGCCTTATTCTCCGTGCTAGTTGACAGCACTACACCGTAGCGTTCTTGGCTAGCATGGGTATAGAGGTGGGGCGTCACATTACTTGTTTTTATTCATCTATTTTTTTGTGTTGAATATTTTATTATGTATGTTTTATTTTATTTGTTTACAAGATTTGAATTTGGGTGCTACTTCTCCTCGAATGTGATTCGTGCTTTGTCATGCTTTTTGGAGTTTGTTCTTGTGTCTTGAATTGTTATCGCTAGCCAAAGAAGGTGAGTTTATCACTCTCGACTTCGTACTTATAATCTAGTGAATCGATGGCTTGTGAATTGTTAGTGATATGCCATGTTGATAGTAGTTTCATATATGCCTCTGATATGATATTATATGATGTTATAACCTAATTATATACATGTTTCATCATCTGATATGATATGCTATGCTTTACTGTTCATTTTATATTTCTGGTTCTCACACTGCAAGTTCCCTCACTATGGGTTGAAATGATACATACCCAAACAGACTTTAGAATAGGGAAAAGTCGTTACGAGCTGAAATGATAGGCTCGAGCGATTTTTATTTGACTTGGGATTGCGGGTTTGAAATTATAAAACCCGGAATTTTTATATTGGATTGAAATGATATATCCGTATCACTTGACCTAGGTTAGAAAATATTATAGATACCTGTGGTAAAATTTTAATATATATATATTCTGAATTTTTTTAAAGTATTTGGAATTTTTAAATTATGAAATATTAACTTAAAATTTGATTTAAATGATATAAAAATGAATATATACTGATTTTCTTAAAATTTTATAAGTTAATAAATGGTTTGAAAATGTATTTTTAACTTGATATAAGAAAAAATAGTTTTAATTGAATATTTTAGTGATAAATTTTATTTAACTAAAATTGTAGTTTAATTAATATCCAAATAAATAAGTTTGAAAAGTAAAATAGACCTTATATAATAACTATGATAAAATATAAGATATGATGTTTAAAATACATTACAGTAGATAATATAATAGAAATTGCAACATTTCTAAAATGCTATGGGTTTTAAGGTTATGTTTTATTTCTAAAAAGGTAACATTTTCAAAGTGCTACTATATAAGGGTCACATTTTAAAGTGTTATGGTTTCTAAAATATCACATTTTAAAGGTGTTATGGTTTCTAAAATATCACATTTGAAAGGTGTCATGGTTTCTAAACATTACATTTTTGAAGTGCTATAATTAAGTGAAAAAATAGGAAGTGTTACAACTTTAGAAAATAAATAATATTTTTGAAAGAATAATGACATCGGATCTTAATGGTTTTAAATAAATTTGTTTTGATTTGAAATATAAACCATTTGAAATAAATAACTACGGGTTATAATAACGATTAGTTGTTAAAGAGACCGGGATCAGATATGGGCATACTCTCTGTCGATACCGAAAACGACTTTAACAACTGTGTACGCGGTGGAGATTCCAGAATGAAGTAGGATGGTGGTGACGATCCTAAGGTATATTTACGTGGACCCAACTCCCGTGAGTTGGCATAAGGTGGCTAAAACAGGAGCGATTCCCGACCAATGAGGTAGCTCCTCTTATCGGACACACTCCATCGTATACCATTCTATTACTTTGTGATTGATTAGGTGCACCCCTTGATTTGGGAGTGTGGCTCGAGTTGGACGATTGCTGCGGCTTTGCGTTACCAACAGTCCGGATGCGTAATTGGTATATCTACCCTGGAATTGCCTAGTTGTGCCATGTCACCTACCCTAGCGCGCCTTTTACGAGTTTGTTTTGTGTCGTACCTATGGAGTATCCTATGGTAGCTCTAGTTTATGGGGTATTACGGTACTGTATAGACTATTGGCACTATAAAAATGTGTTAAGGTGGAAAATGTAAAGCCTTAACGCTATTTTTAAATAGTTTAATTTACTTTAGACATTAGTATAATAGCGTATATTACTACATAGTAGATAGTTTAACGGATCCTTAAAGGATGGGTGATCCCAAGCATCCTTTAAGTTATTGATGCATTTCTATTACAGTTCACTTGAGTTGATTTACATTTTATAAGTATGTATGTTCTGACTCGAGTGCTTTGTGTTTTGGTTTACGCTCGGGTCAGCCTGAGTATCACAACTTTGGATTCATCTTTGGAGCTAGAGAATTACTGGAGATTGATCTATCTATCTAGTTGTCTATCTATTTCTATTTCAGTTATTTCCATTCCGCCTTACTTATATATTTGGATTTCCTGTTGTATTTGCTTTCAAACTCTGGTATTATGTATTTGTTTTGAGACTATGTATTGTAGTAGCTTCATGAACTACTATGTATTTTTACTCCGCTACGAGTTATTCTGATATTCTATGTCTGTGATTCTGTGATTGATTTTATTTGCTCCAAATTTATTTACAATCTATTATTTTGAATTATTCAAGTCCGACATGTGTGGTTTTATTGTCGATTTGAATGGTCCAAAATAGTGGGTCGTTACATTTGGTATCGGAGCTTTGGTTTTAGGAAAACCTTAGCCTATGGAGCAAAACTCATTAGAGATAGGGTAGAAATACCCTAGAATGAGTAAAATCAATCTTAGAATCATTTCTGTGTGAGAGAACGTATTTTTAAGTATAAAGTGATTTTCAAGTGATTTTAAAAGATTATTTTGGATATAAAATTTTCTTGTTTTAAAAACTCATTTTCTTAACGTCATTCCTTTCAAATCCACCTTGTTTATTAGAATTCTTTGATTTGGATTTACATTCTAGTTGAATCTTATCTTTGTCTTTCTATTTTACCTTTGTCCTATAATTCATTCTTGTTTTTCCAGGATGAATTGTAAAAATGCCAGAGGTAGGGGTCATGGTGTTGCCCCAATTCCTGAGCCTGTTGCACCCATCAGGTTCACCACTCTCTATAAGGAGTTCACTCAGCTTGGTGGTACCAAGTTTACTGGATCTGAGAGCATCATTGAGGCTCAAAAGTGGTTGAGGAGTTTAGAGAGGATTTTCACTGGTTTGGAGATCACTGATGCTCAGAAGCGTCAGTTGGTAGCTAGGCATCCCAGGATTGGTGGGAGTCTGTTACAGCTCAGACTATTGAGGCTAATATTTCTTGGGAGCAGTTTAGGTATCATCTTGAGTTGGTTTTTGAGTTTGGTTCAGTTTCTCTTCTTTGGAATCTTTCTTATGTTTGGATATCCTATTTCAGGGAGGCTTTTGTGGCAAAGTGGATGCCCGAAGCCGGGAAGTCCCAGCTATACACGGAGTTTATGGATCTTAAGCAAGGGAGCATGTCATTTTCTGAGTATGAGCGGAAGTTCAATGAACTTTCCAAGTTTGGTCCTGGCCTGATTGACACCTCTCTTAAGAAGAATGAGAAGTTTATAGCTGGAGCTCGCCCAGAGTATTATGATCGTCTCATTTCTCATGTGCATGGTACCTTCACGGAGTTGATGGACATGGCCATTAGATATGAGAACCCCACTTCTAAGGAAGCTTCTGTTCTTCGTGCTTCTCCATCTCAGCCCGGTTCTGGCAACTCTAAGAAGAGGAAGCCTAACTTTCATCACCAAAAGCAGAATTGGCTTAAGAATTCTGGTTTAGGATCTACTCCTCGGAAGCATCCTATTGACCTATCTTCCATCACTTGCTTCAAGTGTGATCGGAAGGGACACTATGCCAATAGTTGCCCTACTTCAGTTGGTGATGCTGTTCCTCCACCTCACGATACCAGGAACAACCTCTGTCATGTATGTTTGCATCCTGGCCATTTCAAGAAGGATTGCCCCTTGTATCAGAAGGGCAAGACATCTGGAGTCTTTGCTATGACTTCTTCCACTCATGCTCCGCCTACTCCACCTGCTCCTAGTGATACCCAAGGTACTCTCCAGGGAACCTTTACTTTGTTTGATTTTCCTGTTCGTGTTTTATTTGATACAGGAGCTTTGCATAGTTTTATTTCTGTGGATCTTTGTGATAAGTTTGAGCATCTTCTTTCACCCAATTTTGCAGCTATACCTTTGTGTGTTACTAATCCTATTAGGGGTCCGTGAACCTTAGTAGGATTTGTAACCAAGTGAAACTCTTCTATTTTGACCATCGCTTTTCTGGTGATTTCTATGTTCTCGGTTTCGATGCTTTTGATATGTTACTTGGAAGTGATTGGCTGAAGAGGCATGAAGCCGTTATCTCTTGTAAAACCCGAACTGTTTCTCTTGTTGATGATCGGGGTAACCCTTTGGTGATTCAGTGCTGTATGCCTCAGAATTTTGCTGGCAGTTTTATTTATTCTCTTGATTCTTCTCCTAGTGATCTTAATTCAACCCCTGTGGTTAAACTCTATCCCGATGTATTTGGTGAAGTCGCTTCTTTACCTCCTAAGCAGGAAATCGATTTCCGTATTGATCTTATTCCTGGAGCTCGACCTGTAGTTCTTCCTCCCAAAAGAATGGCACCCTACGAGAAGGTTGAGTTGAGGAAGCAAATTGAGGACTTGTTCTCCAAGGGTTTGATCAGACCTAGTCATTTCGAATGGGGAGCAGCAGTGGTTTTCGTCACTAAGTCCGATGGTTCTTTGAGGATGTGTGTTGATTATAGGGAGCTGAACAAGCTCACTATGAAAAACATATATCCTTTGCCTCGTATCAATGATATGTTCGATCAGCTTTATGGAGCTATCATTTTCTCTCAGCTTGATCTTGCCACAGGTTCCACCAGCTCAGAGTTGCTGAGGAAAGTATTCCTAAGACTGCTTTCTGTACTGAGAATGGTTTCTATGAATGGTTAGTTATGCATTTTGGTTTGACTAATGCCCCAGCTTTGTTGATTTGATGAATCGTATTTTTCGAGATGTTCTTAACAAATTTGTTCTTGTCTTCGTCGATGATATTCTTGTCTTCTCTAAGTCAGAGGAGAAACATAAGGTCCATTTGAATTCTATTCTGGAGACTCTTAGGAGTCACCAATTAAAATATAAATTCTCTAAATGCCATTTCTGGAAGGATGAAGTCCGATTTCTTGGACATATTGTTTCTATTAATGGAGTTTCTGTTGATCCAGTGAAGATCGTTGCGATCAATGTAAGTCTACCTTCTCTCATTCTTCTTTTGTAATCTAATCATTCTATCTTTCTTTGTAGTTCTTAATTTTCCCTATTCCATTATAGGATTGGGAAATTCCTAGGACTCCATCTGATATCCGTAGTTTTCTGGGCCTTGTCGATTATTACCGGAGATTCATTGAGAATTTTGCTCGGATCGCTGCACCTCTCACTGCATTGACTCGAAAGAATGCTAAGTTTATGGAATGATAGGTGTGAAGCTGCATTCAATGAGTTAAAGCGCAAGCTTACGTCCGCACCAGTTCTTACCGTTCCAAATGGAAGTGAGGGATTAACGGTATACACTGATGCTAGTCGTGAAGGTTTGGGAGCTATTCTGATGCAGGATGGGAAGGTTATTGCTTATGCCAGTCGTCAGTTGAAGACCCATGAAGCCAATTATGCTGCTCATGATTTGGAATTGCTTGCCGTGGTTTTTGCTTTGGAGGCATCATCTTTTGGGAACTAAGTTTGAGCTTTTTATGGATCATCAGTTTTTGAGGTATATTTTCACCCAGAGGGATTTGAATCAAAGACATGTTAGGTGGCTTGAGTTCCTTACTTCTTATGACCTCAACATCAACTATACCCCTGGAAAAGCTAATGTTATGGCCGATGCTTTGAGTCAGAAGAAGGCGATGTTGTGTCAGCTTGTTGTTTCTTCTCCGCTTTTGGATCGTATCATGGCTAAGCAGGATGAGGATCGGATGCTTAGGCTTATTAAGGAGAATGTTCATAGCAGGGTTGGCGGTAGTAGTCTTGATGGTAGTGGAGCTCAGATCGATGATAGAGGGATTTTGAGGATTAATAATCGGATTTGTGTCCCGAATGTTGATGGATTGAGGCAAGAGTTACTTCGGTAAAATCATCGATCTAGACTTTCTATTCATCCTGGTGTGACAAAGATGTATCAGGACATAAAGAAGCTGTATTGGTGGAGAGGTATGAAGCGTGATATCTCCATTTTTGTTAGTAAGTGTGCGACTTGTCAGCAAGTCAAGACCGATCATCAGAAGACCCCTGGTTTATTGCAGCCCCTCGAGGTTCCTAATTGGAAATGGGAGCAGGTTTCTATGGATTTTATTGATGGATTACCGAGGACTAGGAGGGGTAATGAGAGTATTTGGGTTATTGTGGATAGATTGACCAAGTCAGCTCATTTCATTCCGGTCAAGTCTACCTGTTTTGCTTCGAGTTTAGCTGAGATTTATATGAGAGAGATTGTTCGTCTTCATGGAGTTCCTGTCAGTATTGTTTGTGATAGAGATCCCATCTTTACCAGTCAGTTTTGGAAAGCTTTTCAGGAATCTTTGGGTACTCATCTGAATCTGAGCACTACTTCCCATCCACAGACTAACGGTCAAACGGAAAGAGTGAATCAGATTCTGGAGGATCTTCTTCATCCTTGTGTTCTTGATTATGGAGGATCTTGGGATGATCATCTCCATCTTGTTGAATTCACCTATAAAAACAGTTATCAGGTATAATCTCAAATCTTCTATCTTAATCTTATCTTATCTTTTATCTATCTCATTTAATCTTTTGAATTCAGGCTAGTATTGCAATGTCTCCGTTTGCTGCTCTTTACAGACGACCTTGTAGATCCCCATCTTGCTGGATTGAATCCGGTAATCGTTTGGTTCTTGGTCCTGATATGATTCTAGAGGCTTCTGAGAGAGTTGAGGAGATTAAGAGGAAGATGAGGAGTGCTCAGGATTGGCAGAAGAAGTACGGATCGACGTAGGAGGAGTTTGGAGTTTTCTGTTGGTGATCTGGTTTTCCTTAAGGTCTCTCCCTTACGGAATGTGATTCGGTTTGGTCAGAGAGGGAAGCTTGCTCCTAGGTTCATTGGTCCTTTCCTCATCTTAGAGAGAGTTGGTCCTTTAGCTTATTGTCTGGATTTGCCTGAGAATTTTTCTGGAGTGCATAATGTATTCCATGTTTCGCATCTTCATCGGTATCTTCATGACCCATCTTTGATTGTCCAACCTTCTCCTCTCGAGAGTTTGGATACTGAGCCAAACCTTACTATCGAGAGAAAGCCACTTCGTATTGTCGATAGAGGTACGAAGCAGCTGAGAAGGAAATCTATCAACCTGGTCAAAGTGCAATGGAGTACCGATGATCGGGATTGTACCTGAGAGACAGAGGAGAGCATGCGTGCTTCGAATCCGGAATTGTTTGTTTCAGGTACTATTCGTTATTCTATCTTATCTTTCTTTGTTTTTCTGTGTCTCGTTCCTTTTCGAGAGCGAAAAGCTTTGAGTGGGGGAGAGTGTAACAACCCGTAATTTTAGCAAATATTTTAAATTAAATTTCATTTGAAAAAACTTTGATTTTAAATCATTTAAAAATTGAAAATTTGGAATTTTATAATGTAATTTTGGGATTTGTTGAGAATTATTCTTCCAAATATAATAAAATAAAGATTTTTCTAAAATTTAAATTTTTGGTCAACTTTGGTCAAAGTTTGACTTTCAGTTGAAATTTAAATTTTTATTCTTTTTCTTTGAAGCTGAATTTGATTCTAATATTCTCTCTGCTTTTCGTTTCGTCAAATTCTAATTTATACTTTTTAAATCTGTTAAATTTCAGCGTTTTACACGCAAATATTTTTTCGTATTTTATTTTCTATTTTCTATTTTGTTTTGGGCTAGATTTGGTTTGAGATTTGGCTTGTCTATTTTAACGGGCTTAGGCTAATGGGCTATTTTTTCCTAATAGACACTTTGTGACTTTTCAAATTGAAGAGATGCCTTTCCATTGTCCATAGCCATACAAAACATCTCCCATCCTCTCTCTTTCTCATTTTGTTTTCTTGAGAATTTTTTTTACACTAAGTTCTTCCTTTCTTTCTTTTTCTTCCATTTCTTATTTTGTTTCTTCCTCTTCTTATATGTTCGGCCATAACCATTCCTTTTTAGCCGATCTCCTCTCCACTTCATTACCACCATGATGATTGGCCTTCATCCACCACCATTCCCTCCTATTGCCGTGACTTGCCTTGGCCAAACCCATCACCACATACCTTGCCAAAACCCTATAGTCGGCATTCACATCATTTCCTTCCTATTTTCCTTGGCCACCATCATTTCCACCACCTCATATTGCTTGGCCATGACCATCCATCACCTCATAGCCGTCTTCATTGTGCCTTGACCCAAATCACCACATGACCGAACCAATTGACCAAGTGGCGAACCATGTTAGCCATAGGCCGAACCAAAATAGCACACACCCCTTGACCTTTTGCCTTCCAAGCGACTTTTGACTTGCCACCATTCCAAAACCATCCATAGCCGTGACCTATTGCATACCTTAGCCGAGCTTTTGTAGCCATTTCACCCATCATAGCCGAGCCTACCTAGCCCAAAACCATCATAGCCGAGCATGTTTCATGTTGTCTAGCCTATTGCTAAAGTGGCCGAGCCCACTAGGTCCTATTAGCCATTTTACTTGTTTTAATTCATCTATTTTTTTTGTGTTGAATATTTTCTTATGTATGTTTTATTTTATTTGTTTACAAGATTTGAATTTGGGTGCTACTTCTCCTCGAATTTGATTTGTGCTTTGTCGTTCTTTTCGGAGTTTGTTCTTGTGTCTTGAATTGTTATCTCTAGCCAAAGAAGGTGAGTTTATCACTCTCGACTTTGTACTTATAATCTAGTGAATCGGTGGCTTGTGAATTGTAATAGTGATATGCCATGTTGATAGTAGTTTCATATATGCTTGTGATATGATATTGTATGATGTTATAACCTGATTATATACCAGTTTCATCATCTGATATGATATGCTATGCTTTACTGTTCATTTTATATTTCTGTTTCTCACACTGCAAGTTCCCTCCCTATGGGTTGAAATGATACATACCCGAACGGACTTTAGAATAGGGAAAAGTCGTTACGAGCTGAAATGATAGGCTCAAGCATTTTTATTTGACTTGGGATTACGGGTTTGAAATGATAAAACCCAGAATTTTTATATCGGATTGAAATGATATATCTGTATCACTTGACCTAGGTTAGAAAATATTATACAGACCTGTGGTAAACTTTTAGTATATATATATATATTGAAAATTTTTAAAGTATTTGGAATTTTTAAATTATGAAATTTTAACTTAAAATTTGATTTAAATGATATAAAAATGAATATATACTGATTTCCTATAAGTTTAAATTTTATAAGTTAATAAATGGTTTGAAAATGTATTTTTAAATTGATATAAGAAAATACAATTTTAATTGAATATTTTAGTGATAAATTTTATTTTACTAAAATCGTAGATTAATTAATATCCAAATAAGTAAGTTTGAAAAGTAAAATAGAACTTATATAATAACTATGATAAAATATAAGATATGATGTTTAAAATATGTTACAGTAGACAATATAATAGAAATTGCAGCATTTCTAAATTGCTATGGGTTTTAAGGTTATGTTATATTTCTAAAAAGGTAACATTTTCAAAGTGCTACTATATAAGGGTCACATTTTAAAGTGTTATGGTTTCTAAAATATCACATTTGAAAGGTGTTATGGTTTCTAAAATATCACATTTGAAAGGTGTCATGGTTTCTAAACATTACATTTTTGAAGTGCTATAATTAAGTGAAAATAATTGGAAGTGTTACAACTTTAGAAAATAAATAATATTTTGAAAGAATAATGACATCGGATCTTAATGGTTTTAAATAAATTTGTTTTGATTTGAAATATAAACCATTTGAAATAAATAACCATGGGTTATAATAACGATTAGTTGTTAAAGTGACCGGGATCGGATATGGGCATACTCTCTGTCGATACCGAAAACCACTTTAACAACTGTGTACGCGGTGGAGATTCCAGAATGAAGTAGGACGGTGGCGACGATCCTAAGGTATATTTACGTTGACCCAACTCCCATGAGTTGGCATAAGGTGGCTAAAACATGAGCGATTCCGGGCCAATGAGGTAGCTCCTCTTATCGGACACACTCCATCGTATACCATTCTATTACTTTGTGATTGATTGGGTGCACCCCTTGATTCGAGACGTTTGGCTCAAGTTGGGCGATTGCTGCGGCTTTGCGTTACCAACAGTCCAGATGCGTAATTGGTATATCTACCCTGGCATTGCCTAGTTGTGCCATGTCACCTACCCTAGCGCGCCTTTTACGAGTTTATTTTGTGTCGTACCAATGGAGTATCCTCTGGTAGCTCCAGTTTACGGGGGAATTACGGTACTGTATAGACTATTGGCACTATAAAAATGTGTTAAGGTGGAAAATGTAAAGCCTTAACGCTATTTTTAAATAGTTTACTTTACTTTAGACATTAGTATAATAGTGTATATTACTACATAGTAGATAGTTTAACGGATCCTTAAAGGATGGGCGATCCCAAGCATCCTTTAAGTTATTGATGCATTTCTATTACAGTTCACTTGAGTTGATTTACATTTTATAAGTATGTATGTCCCGACTCAGGTGCTTTGTGTTTTGCTTTACGCTCGGGTCAGCCTGAGTATCACAGCTTTGGATTCATCTTTGGAGCTAGAGAATTACTGGAGATTGATATATCTGTCTAGTTGTCTATCTATTTCTATTTCAGTTATTTCCATTCCGCCTTACTTATGTATTTGGATTTCCTATTGTATTTGCTTTCAGACTCTGGTACTATGTATTTGTTTTGCGACTATGTATTGTAGTAGCTTCATGAACTATTATGTATTTTTATTCCGCTGCGAGTTATTCTGATATTCTGTGTCTGTGATTCTGTGATTGATTTTATTTGCTCCAAATTTATTTACTATCTATTGTTTTGAATTATTCAAGTCCGACATGTGTGATTTTATTGTCGATTTTAATGCTCCAAAATAGTGGGTCGTTAAATAGGCTCTACAAACAAAACCGTAAAGACTCGTATTGGAGAATGGATTCCATACAATGATTGGGCTACTGGGGTACCACCTGTCACTGTACACCTCTAGAAAAATGTATTGAGGACCTCGTCGGGATCCCCGGCCACACAAGACTGGCCTATCCCTAACCTTGATAGAACCGAATATGTTATCACCCCAGGTGTTCCCACCCTTAAAAATCGAGCGCTCCCTTTTTCATGCACAACCATATCCATAATTTATATATATTTCCGAGGTTATCTAGAAAAGTGATAACATACACTAATTGGGGGTGACCCACTTGGCCTTGCTGCATCTCTCCTGTTTTAGTCATTTTCGGTTGATGAGGCTTGAGGCTAAGTTACCTTTCAAGAACAATTCCATAGAATGCTCATCGTCCTCCAATGACGGTGTTCTGATAGCATTCGTCTATACAAGTTGTCCTTGGTTTGGACAAACCGAATCACCATCTCACTATCTTCACGATACCCATTCGTAACGTTTAAACTGGATCGAAGTGGTTTTCGGATAATTAAATCCAATCCCGGCCGCTTCGAAACGATTAACGAAATTAGCCAATATTGATAGTTGGTTATTTAACTATCAAATAACATCCATAGGCAGTCACTAGGCCATTATTTATAATTTTCCAAATTTATTTTCAAAATATCTTTATAAGATATATATTCAAATTTCTTCCAATATTTCAAAATCTTAAAACCATTTCAAATTCTAATACCCATAACAGGATTTTCCCGAACCATCTCAATATCTTAGAAATATTTTCCTTCGATTCCATTTACAATTCAATACTTGAAAATATTTCTATAATAATAATAATCTCGTAAGAGAATATTTCAAATCCTTCTAGTTCAATACTTAGGAAATAGTTATAAGTACATTTCCAAAAATCAATTTATCTCCAATACTTAGGAAATATTCCATTTATTTCACAATCCACAAATCCTTTACAAATTTCATTTGTAAATCCTTTGACTCATTTTTACGAATTCTATAAGTTCCAGAATTTGTTAATTAACTTCCTTTTAAATTTCCCAAGTCAGTTTCACTCGCCTAAACCCCCAATTCCCATTTCAAACTCCTTTCATGAATTCTAAACTCATTTTAAATTTCTATATTTAATCACCTTGGAAATTAACTTAAGTTTCAGCATTTCACTATAACATTCCTTTTTCAAACCACTCTCCAATCAACTTAACTTACAAATCTCGAGGTAGTTATAAATCGCTTCAATCCTTTGCCTTCAAATCAAATATATATATATATAATAAATATTTAAAGAAAAATAATTAAATTTCAAAACATGGTTAAGTACTATTAAAATATCAAAACACCTTTAATTAAGTATTGATAACTCATTTCCAATTCATTTTAAATAAAACCAATTCGTTTACAAGCTTACTACTAAAACTAAATTTTTTTTTCACTAATATAAAATATTTGAATAACGCACTTTCTGAATATTCCAATACTAACTAGTTTTAAAATTTCATAGTTTAATAAATAAAATTTCCTTTCTTTTTAAGAACAAAACTTAACTTCTAAATAAAAATATATTTTTAAAATTCCAATAACCAATTTCAATTTATAAATTCCTCTCGATTCACAACACATCGATTTCCTTTCCAATTCCCTTTCCAATTCACTTTTCAAAAATAAACTCTACTATTTTTCCCAAAAACTATTTTCATATCTTGATATAAATCTACAATGTGAAATTTATATTTCCAATTTATCACTGATATCTTTTCCTCTATTTATAAACGTCATTTATAAATTTACAAACTCCCTTGGTTTTACTTATTAATTCCATTTATTTTTCAAATCTTATTTATAAAATCCCATTCTATAAACACATTTCCTTATTAATTCCATTTATTTTTCAAATCTATTTTCAATATAGATTTTTAACTTCTTTCCATATTCTTTCCCGAATACCATTTTAAAATCCAGTCTTAAAATTTTCTTTATATAAATTATTTTAAAATCTCTATTAAAAATATTTTCTAAATAGTTAAGTACAAACCCAAAAATCAAATTATTATTTAATCCAACTCGATTTCCTTTAAAATAATCCAAATTCCAATGTAAATATTTTTAAATCTAAAATCCCTTTAATTCCTTCAAATTCAAAAATAACATTTATGGTAGTTAAAATACCAAAATTCAGGCCAGTGCTACTATAGCATTCAATTATTCAAATCACAACAATAATCTATAATATATTATTCTAACACATCATATATTCTTTTATATGAAAAACAATCAATATAAATTTAGGGAATCTAGTTGGATCCCTTCAACATGTTTCCCTGCATCCACAGATGTTAATACAACATAAAAATACCAATCCCACTTCGAAGGGGATATCGCGGTAATATAGGGTCATTCGCTATTATGCGGGCGCATAGGGTCTTATCTGCTCCAATAGGCGGGAAATATATCCAACTACTAATATATATACTACTATATACATATAACATCCAGACTGATAATAATTTATAAATTCAATCAAGCATCTAATAATTAATTTTAACTATTTAAAAATTAATTCGGTAATCCAAATGAGTGAGAATTCCTTACCTTGTTTTTAATCGCAATCCATTCCAATTTTATTTTCTTTTATACAGCTTCCATTCGATTTAAACCTCGCATGAAAATTTCAAGTTTTATAAGTTAACAAATTTTTATATTTACTAATTATACTTTTATTAATTTAATTAAAATAAATTATTTTACCTCCCCCCTCTAATTTTCGAACTGCTACCAATAGCAAATCCCCTCCCACAACCCAAACTTCAACCAACAAAAGCTTCCTCCTCCATTGACGAAACCCATCACAACCACATTAAACTTCATTTCCAAATCCTCATTCACACTCAAACAACCGAGCAGCCCCACCTGAAACCTCCCAACCCCTCTCGCCTTCGATCATTGATAGAAGCCTCCACCTTCAGCCACTAACGCCGACCACTACGAGGCCACTTCCACATACCAGAATCTGATCGCTTCCCCTCCAAGTCGACCCTATAGGTCGCTATTTAAATCCATCCTCCCGAGACCACCAAATCCCCCCTCCCCCCGCCCCCTTCCTTCCCTCTTTGCACCATGGATCCACTCGTCACCTCGATTTGAACGACGTTCACCTAGCACTCATCGCATTCTATAGCTTAAAGCCACAATCATAAAAATGTCGCATTTGACATTCCACAACAGTACCTTACGAGATTGCCACAAATTGAAGCCTCCTCGAATTCGAGGCCTTTAAGCTTGGTTTCATGAATTTCCGTTGTGGATTCGATTTAATCTCAATTTTTTTTCATCTGGGTTTTTAAACGAGGAAGAAAAGAAGGCGTTGTGTTTTAAACTGGAGAAGGCTACTTTGAATAGGGTGGCGTACGTTAAATCATAGGGTGGCTGTGTCAGATAGGTTTGACTTTGATTTATATATTTTTATATTAAAAATATCCCGTATTTGGTAACTAAAAATCTACAATCCCTATTGAGGCGTGCCGTTTGGCATTCTTAATGTTAAACCGCTATTCTAAACCTAATGGAACAAGTTTCTGAACCTAATTGGATAGTATGAGGAAGATAGCTTTTTAAATCGACTATTTAAATTAAATTCAATCAAATTATTTCTAGGCGTTTTTAGATCGCACGACCAAACGTTACAAAATTTTAAATTCGATAATAATACACTATTACCGTTTCAATGGAACTAGTTTCGTCGAATTTCGAGACTATGCCCCGGATCACTATTTTAACGCGTCGATTAAATCGACGATTTTCAAATTTTACGAAATCGTTTAAAATTTTAGTTTTGAAAACTTATTAACTAAATTAAAATTCCAAATCCAATATTTAAACCATTTAAATATTTAAAATCAACGATGAAAAATCTGGGCCGTTACAGTTGTTGGACAAGATTTCCAATAATACTTAAAAGTTAATAGGATTACTCTTATGTTACTCCACCATATACTCTGCAATATAATGGTATGTTGGAGTAAAGGAACCGAACTCTATTAGATATGGTTTGTTCCCTGATGAGTAAGGATGAGTTACCTTGGAGCAATTGTAGATGATGGCACTCCTATTTCTTTCCAAAAAGCGTTGTAGAGTAAAGACACTACACTCTGCTTGGAGCAATAAAATCCGAGATGGATTCCATGTACGAAACATTTCTAAATTGCTATGGGTTTTAAGGTTATGTTTTATTTCTAAAAAGGTAACATTTTCAAAGTGCTACTATATAAGGGTCACGTTTTAAAGTGTTATGGTTTCTAAAATATCACATTTTAAAGGTGTTATGGTTTCTAAAATATCACATTTGAAAGGTGTCATGGTTTCTAAACATTACATTTTTGAAGTACTATAATTAAGTGAAAAAAATTGGAAGTGTTACAACTTTGAAAAATAAATAATATTTTTGAAATAATAATGACATTGGATCTTAATGGTTTTAAATAAATATGTTTTGATTTGAAATATAAACCATTTGAAATAAATAACCACGGGCTGTAATAACGATTAGTTGTTAAAGAGACCGGGATCGGATATGGGCATACTCTCTGTCGATACTGAAAACCACTTTAACAACTGTGTACGCGGTGGAGATTCTAGAATGAAGTAGGACGGTGGCGACGATCCTAAGGTATATTTACATGGACCCAACTCCCATGAGTTGGCATAAGGTGGCTAAAACAGGAGCGATTCCGGGCCAATGAGGTAGCTCCTCTTATCGGACACACTCCATCGTATACCATTCTATTACTTTGTGATTGATTGGGTGCACCCCTTGATTCGGGAGTGTGGCTTGAGTTGGGATATTGCCGCGGCTTTGCTTTACCAACAGTCCAAATGCATAATTGGTATATCTACCTGGTATTGCCTAGTTGTGCCATGTCACCTACCCTAGCGCGCCTTTTACGAGTTTATTTTGTGTCGTACCTATGGAGTATCCTCTGGTAGCTCCAGTTTACGGGGTATTACGGTACTGTATAGACTATTGGCACTATAAAAATGTGTTAAAGTGGAAAATGCAAAGCCTTAACGCTATCTTTAAATAGTTTACTTTACTTTAGACATTAGTATAATAGCATATATTACTACATAGTAGATAGTTTAACGGATCCTTAAAGGATGGGCGATCCCAAGCATCCTTAAAGTTATTGATGCATTTCTATTACAGTTCACTTAAGTTGATTTACATTTTATAAGTATGTATGTCCTGACATCGTTCCGTACTCGTTATGGATCTTATGAATGGCTTGTTATGCCATTTGGTTTGACAAATGCTCCGGCTTATTTTGTTGACCTTATGAATCGAGTTTTCAAAGATTTCCTCGATCGTTTTGTTCTCATCTTTATTGATGATATTCTTGTGTATTCAAAAACTGAAGAAGAACATGAAGAGCATCTTCAGATTGTGTTGGAAACTCTTAGGAGTAATCAATTAAAAGCAAAATTTTCTAAATGCCACTTTTGGCAATCTCATGTGAAGTTTCTCGGTCATATTATTTCCGAATCCGGAATTTTCCGTGGATCCTTCAAAGGTTAAAGCGATTCAAAATTGGAAGAGACCGGAGAGTGTGATGGAAATCCGTAGCTTTCTCGGATTGGCGGGCTATTACCGTCGGTTCATAAAAGACTTTTCTAAGATTTCCATACCTCTTACTAATTTAACAAAGAAGGGAGTTAAATACATTTGGACGGACAAATGTGAAGCTTCTTTTCAGAAATTAAAAGAACTCCTTTCCGATGCTCCTATTCTTGTGATTCCCGAAGGAAACCAAGATTTTATTGTTTATACCGATGCTAGCCGCGTTTGTTTGGGTGACGTTCTTATGCAAAGAGAACGTGTTATTGCTTATGCTTCTAGGCAATTGAAGCCAGCCGAGACTAGATACGCCACTCATGATTTAGAGCTCGCGGCTATTGTTTTTGCTCTTCGAATTTGGCGCCATTATCTTTTAGGAGAAAAATTTATTCTCTATACCGATCATAAATCATTGAACTATTTATTTTCTCAAAAGGAACTTAATTTACGTCAACAACGTTGGCTCGAGTTCCTTGCATCATATGATCTTGATATTCTTTATACTCCCGGAAAGGGAATTCGTGTTGCCGATGCCCTTAGCCGAAAGCAACAAGCGGTTTTTTCAATGATGATATCTGAATAGAACGATCTCGAGACTTTGTCTACTTGTGAGATTCGAGATCGTGTATTCGATTTATGTTCATCTCTTGTTTTATGTAGCCTTGAGGCTCATCCATCTCTTTTGGACCGCATTCTTGAAGCTCAAAAGCTAGATCCCGAGTTGGCTCTTCTTGGCCAAAATTTTAGGGATAAAATTGATATTGAAGGTATGAAAGACTTTGATATTGATTCTCGTGGCGGAATTCGAAAATTTGGTAGACTTGTCGTGCCAAATATTAGTGATCTTCGCAAAGACATATTAGAAGATTCCCATCGTTCTAAATTCACCATTCATCCCGATAGTAGTAAAATGTACGCGGATATGAAGCGACTTTATTATTGGGAGGGAATGAAATTTGATATCGCTAACTTCGTTAAGCGTTGCATGACTTGCCAACTCATTAAGGCCGAGCATCAAAGGCCCGGTGGGTTATTGCAACCCTTAGACATCCCTATGTGGAAGTGGGATCATATTTCCATGGATTTTATTGACGGCCTTCCCTGTTCTCATTCGGGTCATGATAGCTTGTGGGTGATAGTTGATAGACATACTAAATCCGCCCATTTTATTTCCGTTCGGTCTAATCGGACCGTTCCTCTTTTGGCCAAACTCTTTATTAAAGAAATTGTTAAATTGCATGGATGTAACATCCCACCTTTTTGTACGCTTAAGCAGACACACGTGCCAACTTAAAGCATATAGAAGGGTGGATTGTTATGGGGTAAATAAGAAAAAGTGGAGAAATAAAAGAAACAAAATAGAATCTTGCAGCGGAACGATAAAATATAATAATCAAATAACAGTTCATGAAGCTGTTTTACAAAACATTTGATTATACTTATACAATACATATCAGAGTTACACATACCAGAGAATGATAATTATGCAGCGGAATACAATGGTTTAGTGGAATATATAACAAATAGTAATAATAAAATCTTCGTCTTCGTCCTTCAGAAATAGGGCCTTCAAATCCTGAAATGCTCAGGCTGACCCGAGCGAATTGAAAAGACAAAACACTCGAGTCAGAACTAAAAGATCTTATGTAAGTTAAATCAATGAAATAAATATGAGTGTAAACGGCATCAGAGATGTTTACGGGGTTTGACATCTCCTATCCAGTGTCTAACGTGAGTGCAGTAACTTAAGAAATGTTCGGGATTCACATCCCTTAAGGATCCGTTAAACTATCTACTATGTAGTAATATTCGCTATTATAATAATGTCTAATCATAAAATAAACTTACTTTTTAATAGCGTTAAGGGGTTACCCATATAGCCCTTAACACAAATAATGCCAATAGTCTATACAGTACCTGCATACCCCGAGAGGCTACGAGAAGATACTCCATAGGTACGACACAAATAGAAACTCGTAGTAAAGCTCGATATGGTAGGTTACACGGCACACAAGGCAATGCCAGGGTAGATATACCAATTACGCACACAGACTGATGGATCGCATAGCATCCACTACCGTCCACCTCGAACAACACTCCCAAATCGAAGGGTGGCCACCAAAAATCACAAAGTAATAGAATGGAATCGAAGAAGTGTGTCCGATAAGAGGTGCTACCTCACTGGTCCGAGATCGCTCCTGTTTTAGCCACCTTATGCCAACTCACGGGAGTTGGGTCCACGTATATACCTTAGGATCGTCTCCACCATCCTACTTCATTCTGGAAACTTCACCGCGTACACAGTTGTCAAAGTGGTTTTCGGTATCGACAGAGAGTATGTCCATAACCGATCCCGGTCTCTTTAACAACCAAACATTATTATAACACCGTGGTCATTTAAAAATATATATACTTTTAAAACACAATCATTACCCTTTCAAAACATATTCTTTATTTCAAATAGTATATACTTAAAACCAATTTTTTTTTACCATTTCAAAACATATCCTTAACTTAAAAATAGTATATACTTTAAACCAAAATATAATTACTATTTCAAACCCAAATTATCAATGTATTATTTCCATTTCAAAACCCAATTCAATAATATATCATTTCCATTTCCAAAATAATTCAATAATATCTTATATAAATAAAACCAATTTCCAATCACTAATCTTTCTTTAATTTATATAAACTTGAAATATTCTTTTAAATCATCTTAAACCCAAACCTCATTTTGAAGTCATATTCTAAATTTTCAGTTTCAGTAGGTTTCCAATCAATATATTCACAGATAATTCTTAAATAAAATTCCATTTCAAATAAATTCATTTTTCAAACCATATTACTTTCAAAGTTATAACAATTTCGAAAACCAATACTTTGGAAACAATAATACCTTAATTTAAATAAAACATTTCAATTTTGATATATTTCAAGACTTTAAATATTCCAAAATTCCAACCAAATCTGATAATCTTTTATATACCTTAATTCAATTTACTATTATTTAGTTTAGAAATATTTATTTAATAAATTCAATATCACTTAAAATAAAGCTCAAACTTGAAATATTCGTAAATCAAACTTAAAACATCATTAAGTTATACATAGCTTAAAGTTTATAATTTAACCATATATAAAATAATATTTATATAATATCAAAATTAGTATATATATAAACCTTTATTTTCCAAAACCCATAGAAAATCACTTTAAAATATTTTATATATAGACCACGGTGCCTGTATATAATTTTCTATCCTATGGTCAAGTGATACAGATATTTATCATTTCAATCCGTAATTTTAAAAATAAAAGTTTATGGTTATATATCATTTCAAACCGCAATCCCGAATGGAATGAAAATGTATAATACTTGCAGTTTATACAATATAAAATATAGCATCCATTCATCCAAATATCAATAAACAACCATTTATTACAATCATCATCCAATTTAAACAAAACATCAATATAAAGCATATAAAATATAACAGGCATCAACGAATAGTTTATATTCAATAAAAATTAATAATTGTTTAACTGGCAGTTTATATGCAATAATAAATAAATTTAACTGTCAAATTATATGCAATAATAAAATTAAATAACAATTTAATTTAAATAAATGCTATCTAACTGAGATGATGATTAAATATATGCCCAAACAATCATAGATAAATTTTAAATCATATCAAAATTTAATTTAACAAACATAAGAACTCTTAGAAGTTGTGAGTGGGTTAAAACACTCACCTTTTGAATTTAAATTCAATTTAAACCCAAAAATTTGATCGTCTCTGTAACGACCCCAGATTTTAATTTAATTTAAATTAATAATTTATTGAATTTTTGAATTTAGTTGAGTAATTAAATAAATTTTTGGATAAAAATTTGTTAATTTAATTAGAAAATTTGTATCGAGTTTCCCCGATTCAAATATGAGTGAATTTGAAAATAATAAATATATATAGATATATTTTACTTGAGTTTGAATTGTAAATAAATAATTGATAATAATATTAGATTTAGGATTTGATGGTTAATATATATACCGTATATTGAATTCGAGTTTAAATCTAAGTTTAAATGGTTTAATAATGGTTTGAATTTATAAAATAGATATTTGAACAAATATAAAGATAAGAAAAATAACACTTAAATAAATTCTAACAACTAAACAAAAGATAAAATAATTAAAACAACATTATAATAAGTAAAAATAAAACAAAACCAATACACGTTAAAACAGACAAAAGAAATAGAATTAAAACAAAGTAAACAAATAAAACCAATACAATATCATCTCTCAGCCGAAGTCAAATGTGTAGGCAAGACAAAATATACAACATACCTCAGCCACCATACCCTACTATACAAAACCAATAACATACCCATCATCTTCTTTTCTTTATGCATATCAGTCTCATTCGAAACTGAGAAAAAAATCTGAAGCAAAAACATTATTTCATATTTAAAACAAACTTCAACTTGAATAACAACTCAAAGCAAACCAGAGAATCAAAAGAGAAGTTTCAACTAACAGTTTTAAGGCCTGGTTCAATAAGTATGCTCTGTCCATTTCTTAAAACAGGTGAGTAACATCACTTCTAAATAAGTTTAAGTATTGGAATTTGTTGCATGTTAAGTTATGTGTTCAGTATACACTATGTTTATACACATCAGTAGATCTTTTGTGTGTGTGTGTGTGTGTGTGTGTGTGTATAAGTGAATATATGTGTTGTTCCAGTATTTTACTGTCTTTAGTTTCCAGACTCAAGAATTGATCGAAATCCATTATCACTTGATAAAATAAACGTTATTGTTTAAGATTCAAACAGAGTATGTTTGTTGTATCATGAATTAAAGTTTAAAAATTTATTTAATAAGTATAAGTTGAAAATCTGTCTGGAAGATGAAAAGAACAGGGGAGATTGAAGAACAAGTAAAAATCAACTCCAACAATTTGTAAATTCAGGAGTATAGATTAAATGCTTACTGTAATATATGATTTTTAAAACAAAAACGAGGATTTTTAGTTTAGTATTCTTAGAGCAATTCGTATATGAACAAAAATTTCATTTTTACGAATATCTGATGATCGAATAAAAAATAAGTGTTGAGATTTGTTCTGAAGCAAGCTTGATGATTTACGAAGATGAGAAAAATGTTAGAAAAATTATTTATTACAAGAATTTTGGGAACGAGAGCAAATTAGGGTTTAAGTTCTACAATTTGTCGAGGTTAGAGACGTGGTCACCGCGCCGCCGTTAGGCCACCGGAGATCATCGGACCAGGTCCATTAGGAACACGAGAGACTGGCGAAGCTTAGGGTAGAGTATCGTAGCCTCTGTCGATCAGGCGAGGGAGAACGAGAAGTTTAAGAGTGACTCAATTTTGTTCGAATTTTGGTCGAACAATCAAATTCCAATTTCGTCAATGTTTCGCGACGCTGGATGTACGAGGGGTTCAGGTGGATAGTCGTTGACTTGGGGGTGGCCGGAGATTCAACTAAGGGCGGCGAACTCCATTGTGCACGTGCACGCGTGCACGTTTGTTGTCTGGGTTCGAACGCTTTGGGGAAGAAGGGTTGGTCTCGGGAATGTTTTGTGGTCGACTCGAAGATGAACTCGAGTATTTGGGAGGGGAACTCGAGTTAGAGCTTGGGTTGAGTTCGAAGGGAAAGAAGAAGAAAGCTGGGGATTAGAGAAGAAGCAAGCTGGGTGGAAAACTCGAAGTCGAACGCGGGGATTTTCGTTTCTGGCTCGGGTCGAAAACTGGGACAGGTTTAAACCTGTTTTCTGTTTTAAACTTAAAAATCTAATCTCAGATTTAAATCAAAGTTTAATTTAATAAATTCAAGATTGTCTGAAAACTTAGATTGTGAATAGATCAAGTTTTAGAAGGTTTAAATTGAAGGTTTTGAAATAAATGATCTTTAAAACAATCAAGTTTTAAGAATGTTGTAAACTTATATTCTTAACAGGTTATTTTAAATAAAACTTGATAAAGTGTTTAGGAATAAATCAAATGTTTTAAAATGTTAATTAACATTGAAGTTTTTAAGGTTGGTAATAATTTGATTTCAAAGTTATTAAAGAAGAATTTAAAATGTTAATTAAGATGAATTATTATTAATTAATTGTTTAAAAAAAAAGAGGGGTAATTAATTTATTAAGGGTTAATTTATTAATTGAAGATAATTAATTAAATAGTGAATTAATTCTTTAAATAATTAAAGGTTGATGAATTATAATTAAAGGTTAATTAATTTATTATTAATGGTTAATTTATAAAGGATTAAAGAATAATTTATCAAAATGGTTGAAATTAATTAATGTTAATTAACCAGGATTAGTGACTTATTCATAAGTAATAAAACTGATTTAAATAAATTAGATAATAAATTGACCTTATCTATGGATATTTGGATTCTATCGGATGACTTGATTGTTTGATATCCCTGATATATGATGCTTTGTGATATACCCTGATTTATGTTGTGATCTGTAGTTTACTTACCTGTGATATATATCTGTGATCTGTGAATGAACGATAAGCGTTATAGTTTATATCGCTTATCAACTATATCCTGTATTTTGTTATGTGATGATTGATGTTGCACTATTGTGTGTAAAACCCCTGGACTACACCTTTACACACACAAATATGGATTTCACGTGGAAATCGGTTAAGTCGCAGATAATTTAAATTTGATTGTTTTTGAAATTAAAATTTTAATTTCAATTGATTTTGAAATTAGAAATTTGGGTTTAAAGTGAAAAGCTTTTGAAATGGAATTTCAAAGATAAAAGTTATTTTGAATAACTTAATCGAGTTTTGAAAATTTAAATAATTGGATTTGAATTCAAGTTTGAAATTGAATCTTAAGATTTGAAACTAGGAATATATGGGTTAAATTATTTTAAAAGTATTGATTTTGAAATATGAATATAATTCAAGGACTTTAACCCGTGCAAATAAAATTGGATTTTTCTTAAATGAAAACTGTTTGTTTTCAAATGATAAAAGCTTTCGTATATATATAAGAAATGAAATTCCAATTTAAAGGAATTTCAAGTATGAATTGAAAGATGATTTTCCAAGTTATGAATAAATTGTTTTTGAAAGCTATGAATTAAATCTGTCTATTTTTAACAGATTTAAAATGATGATTTATTTAAACCATTCGAAATGAAATTGTTTTGAAAGCTATAATTTGAATCTTTGATTTAAAGATTTAACGAATTAATCAAATTGAAAGGGAAATTGATTTGGAAAATCTGTGAATAAATCTTTGTGAAATTAAGTGAACTTTGTGAATTGAATCTTTTTTGTTTAAAAAGATTAAAATAGTAATTTGATAAACCATTTGTAAAGGAAGTTTGGGTTTAAGTTGTGACTTAATTGAAATCCCATTATCCATTTATTTTTAAATATTTCGCTCACTATTCGGGTTAGCCGGGAAAGGACCTTTGGGTCGTATAACTCATTCCGAATAGTGATACGTCGTATATGGATAGCATTTGAAGACCGGTGTTGAAGACCGGATATTTTTCGAAAATGAAAGGACAACCTGTCGAATGTCTCTGCACTGAGTCGCGCCGGTATAGAGATTTATATCACTCTTTTGTGACGGGAAGTCCGGACGTGATTGAAAGTTATCCGGAATTGCAAGGGCTTCGTGAGAAGTGCCTTCGGTTCTGTTCGATCCCGGAATAGACTTGTATGGATACATGTCTGACATTACACTTTGAGATATAAAGCCGATTTCTTTCAAATACATTTCTGTTTGGTGGCGGAGAATTTATTCTCTTAGCTTAACACCCTTCTCTGAGACGTACGAGCTCAGAGGTTATGTAGTTGAAATTTATCAGCGATATATCCCAATTTGGTAATGTGGCATGCTGAGTGTTGCTGTGTGATGATCAGTGTTTGATCATTTGCGATATGATCATTTGTTTGATCTTATATCTTTGTGATCATAGGTTGATCATTTGTTTGACCCGAAGCATGGCTTTGTAGAAAGCGTAGCTTTGTGGACGAGACTTCGTCGAGCCTCACACCCCAGAAATGGTCAAAACAGGAAGGATGCGGCAAGGTTCTAGGGAGTAGCGCCCCTTAGTGTATGTCATTCCTTCTGGATAAAGGTGGTATCATGGTATGGAGCCCAGATACTTAACCTCTGTGGTTGCTGCAAATTTATTACTTTGTGGTTTGTTGGAAATCGGGGATCCTCGGGAAGATCGGTGACGATCGGGGGATGGCATACGCGTGTCAGTAGTTACCTATTTTTGCAGAGGTAACCCGGCCTTATGTTGGCAGAGATCCGGTTAGGTTCTCGGGTCGTCTATTCCAGGGACGTACCCATCGTGGAAAAGGAAGTTCCTTAGCCTGACCATTTGTTGGAAATCCAAAGAAACAATACGAGCCTTTACGATTTCAATTGTATAACCTGTCTCCTCAGGAGGCAGCTATAGCAGGCATAATATAATGGTACCTATGCTGGCTAAGATTAATATTATACTTTCGAAATGTTTTCTACACTATGCACTAATAATAATATCAAAAAGGATTTGATTTTTGCGTAGTAAGCATCTTTGACTAACATAAGAAGAAATCTCCTCCAAGTCTGCGTTTGCATTGTGTGTGTGGTGGGAGGTCTTATGGTAGTTTCATTTTCCAAAAGCATTGCGAATTGACTTTAAAAATTCTCTGCTATTTGTTTTTAAAAAGATAAACTATTTTTGTTGCTCACACCAGTCCCATGACTGATCCGGAGTTTATTGTTTATTTCCTAAACTCTGGATGCTCAAAATTTTTCTACACGAGCAGTCTAGAGTTTGGTTTTTCAGATAGTCAGGATTAGTAGATTTTCTGGAGCTAGTTCAGTCTTTGGATCGGACTGCACTTGCTTATCTTTGTGCCTCGCTATTGAGAGTTCGAGCTATTTCTGGATCGTGCTTTGGAGATGAAGATTATCCGCTGCTGGTGTTATCGTTTTCTATTCCGCTGCTATTTGTTGTATCATATCTCTGATGTATATTGATATTCATTGTATCATTCTGTTGTATCAGATATTGTATATCAATGTATTATTCATTTATTCCGCTGTGTTATGTACTTAACTGTGTTATAAGCTCCGGCGACTCGGATTTGAACGGTCGAATCTACGGCATTCGAATACGATGTAAAGTATGGATGTTGATTTTCGAACGCGAAAATCTGGGACGTTACATTTGGTATCAGAGCTAAGGTTGAACTTTAGCTCAGGAGTATAACACGTTAAGTAGCTCATTAGAGATAGAGTGAAGTAAACTCTAGAATGAGTAATCTCTCAGATATCTGTCTGAATGTCTCAGTAAATTCTCTTACTATCCACTGATAGTAAGTATGAGTACAAGAAGAAGACGAGATAGGGGACAGGAAATACGACTATAAATGGTCAATACCCTGCAACAGTGGAAACAATCTTTCTTATCAATCTTCTTTGATTCGATTTCAAAATTCTTTTGATTCGTCTTTCCAAATTCTTTTCATTTCTTCGTATCAGCTACAAGAAGAAGTTTCGGTGTGATGATGGCTCTACGAACCGTTGTAGGAGATTCTTACTTCGTATTTTCATCGGTTTCTTATCAGCTTTTTGATTTAAACCTTAATGAATTTGGAATTGGAAATTTAAATTGAGTTAAATTGATTAATGGAATATGAGGATAAAATTGAATTAAATAAATTAAAAACGATATTGTTTGAAAACCAAAGTCCGAAGATGGACGAATTGGTATGTATTCTGAGATATTCCGACTTGAGTTTAGAATTCATATCTTAAGTTTGAGGAGCTATAGAAGATCGAATCTGTCTATCTTTGTCTTTGTTTCGTGCCTGCGAATTTCGAGGACGAAATTCTTTTAAGGGGGGAAGTTTGTAACGACCCCAGATTTTAATTTAATTTAAATTAATAATTTATTGAATTTTTGAATTTAATTGAGTAATTAAATAAATTTTTGGATAAAAATTTGTTAATTTAATTAGAAAATTTGTATCGAGTTTCCCCGATTCAAATATGAGTGAATTTGAAAATAATAAATATATATAGATATATTTTACTTGAGTTTGAATTGTAAATAAATAATTGATAATAATATTAGATTTAGGATTTGATGGTTAATATATATACCGTATATTGAATTCGAGTTTAAATCTAAGTTTAAATGGTTTAATAATGGTTTGAATTTATAAAATAGATATTTGAACAAATATAAAGATAAGAAAAATAACACTTAAATAAATTCTAACAACTAAACAAAAGATAAAATAATTAAAACAACATTATAATAAGTAAAAATAAAACAAAACCAATACACGTTAAAACAGACAAAAGAAATAGAATTAAAACAAAGTAAACAAATAAAACCAATACAATATCATCTCTCAGCCGAAGTCAAATGTGTAGGCAAGACAAAATATACAACATACCTCAGCCACCATACCCTACTGTACAAAACCAATAACATACCCATCATCTTCTTTTCTTTATGCATATCAGTCTCATTCGAAACTGAGAAAAAAATCTGAAGCAAAAACATTATTTCATATTTAAAACAAACTTCAACTTGAATAACAACTCAAAGCAAACCAGAGAATCAAAAGAGAAGTTTCAACTAACAGTTTTAAGGCCTGGTTCAATAAGTATGCTCTGTCCATTTCTTAAAACAGGTGAGTAACATCACTTCTAAATAAGTTTAAGTATTGGAATTTGTTGCATGTTAAGTTATGTGTTCAGTATACACTATGTTTATACACATCAGTAGATCTTTTGTGTGTGTGTGTGTGTGTGTGTGTGTGTATAAGTGAATATATGTGTTGTTCCAGTATTTTACTGTCTTTAGTTTCCAGACTCAAGAATTGATCGAAATCCATTATCACTTGATAAAATAAACGTTATTGTTTAAGATTCAAACAGAGTATGTTTGTTGTATCATGAATTAAAGTTTAAAAATTTATTTAATAAGTATAAGTTGAAAATCTGTTTGGAAGATGAAAAGAACAGGGGAGATTGAAGAACAAGTAAAAATCAACTCCAACAATTTGTAAATTCAGGAGTATAGATTAAATGCTTACTGTAATATATGATTTTTAAAACAAAAACGAGGATTTTTAGTTTAGTATTCTTAGAGCAATTCGTATATGAACAAAAATTTCATTTTTACGAATATCTGATGATCGAATCAAAAATAAGTGTTGAGATTTGTTCTGAAGCAAGCTTGATGATCTACGAAGATGAGAAAAATGTTAGAAAAATTATTTATTACAAGAATTTTGGGAACGAGAGCAAATTAGGGTTTAAGTTCTACAATTTGTCGAGGTTAGAGACGTGGTCACCGCGCCGCCGTTAGGCCACCGGAGATCATCGGACCAGGTCCATTAGGAACATGAGAGACTGGCGAAGCTTAGGGTAGAGTATCGTAGCCTCTGTCGATCAGGCGAGGGAGAACGAGAAGTTTAAGAGTGACTCAATTTTGTTCGAATTTTGGTCGAACAATCAAATTCCAATTTCGTCAATGTTTCGCGACGCTGGATGTACGAGGGGTTCAGGTGGATAGTCGTTGACTTGGGGGTGGCCGGAGATTCAACTAAGGGCGGCGAACTCCATTGTGCACGTGCATGCGTGCACGTTTGTTGTCTGGGTTCGAACGCTTTGGGGAAGAAGGGTTGGTCTCGGGAATGTTTTGTGGTCGACTCGAAGATGAACTCGAGTATTTGGGAGGGGAACTCGAGTTAGAGCTCGGGTTGAGTTCGAAGGGAAAGAAGAAGAAAGCTGGGGATTAGAGAAGAAGCAAGCTGGGTAGAAAACTCGAAGTCGAACGCGGGGATTTTCGTTTCTGGCTCGGGTCGAAAACTGGGACAGGTTTAAACCTGTTTTCTGTTTTAAACTTAAAAATCTAATCTCAGATTTAAATCAAAGTTTAATTTAATAAATTCAAGATTGTCTGAAAACTTAGATTGTGAATAGATCAAGTTTTAGAAGGTTTAAATTGAAGGTTTTGAAATAAATGATCTTTAAAACAATCAAGTTTTAAGAATGTTGTAAACTTATATTCTTAACAGGTTATTTTAAATAAAACTTGATAAAGTGTTTAGGAATAAATCAAATGTTTTAAAATGTTAATTAACATTGAAGTTTTTAAGGTTGGTAATAATTTGATTTCAAAGTTATTAAAGAAGAATTTAAAATGTTAATTAAGATGAATTATTATTAATTAATTGTTTAAAATAAAAGAGGGGTAATTAATTTATTAAGGGTTAATTTATTAATTGAAGATAATTAATTAAATAGTGAATTAATTCTTTAAATAATTAAAGGTTGATGAATTATAATTAAAGGTTAATTAATTTATTATTAATGGTTAATTTATAAAGGATTAAAGAATAATTTATCAAAATGGTTGAAATTAATTAATGTTAATTAACCAGGATTAGTGACTTATTCATAAGTAATAAAACTGATTTAAATAAATTAGATAATAAATTGACCTTATCTATGGATATTTGGATTCTATCGGATGACTTGATTGTTTGATATCCCTGATATATGATGCTTTGTGATATACCCTGATTTATGTTGTGATCTGTAGTTTACTTACCTGTGATATATATCTGTGATCTGTGAATGAACGATAAGCATTATAGTTTATATCGCTTATCAACTATATCCTGTATTTTGTTATGTGATGATTGATGTTGCACTATTGTGTGTAAAACCCCTGGACTACACCTTTACACACACAAATATGGATTTCACGTGGAAATCGGTTAAGTCGCAGATAATTTAAATTTGATTGTTTTTGAAATTAAAATTTTAATTTTAATTGATTTTGAAATTAGAAATTTGGGTTTAAAGTGAAAAGCTTTTGAAATGGAATTTCAAAGATAAAAGTTATTTTGAATAACTTAATCGAGTTTTGAAATTTTAAATAATTGGATTTGAATTCAAGTTTGAAATTGAATCTTAAGATTTGAAACTAGGAATATATGGGTTAAATTATTTTAAAAGTATTGATTTTGAAATATGAATATAATTCAAGGACTTTAACCCGTGCAAATAAAATTGGATTTTTCTTAAATGAAAACTGTTTGTTTTCAAATGATAAAAGCTTTCGTATATATATAAGAAATGAAATTCCAATTTAAAGGAATTTCAAGTATGAATTGAAAGATGATTTTCCAAGTTATGAATAAATTGTTTTTGAAAGCTATGAATTAAATCTGTCTATTTTTAACAGATTTAAAATGATGATTTATTTAAACCATTCGAAATGAAATTGTTTTGAAAGCTATAATTTGAATCTTTGATTTAAAGATTTAACGAATTAATCAAATTGAAAGGGAAATTGATTTGGAAAATCTGTGAATAAATCTTTGTGAAATTAAGTGAACTTTGTGAATTGAATCTTTTTTGTTTAAAAAGATTAAAATGGTAATTTGATAAACCATTTGTAAAGGAAGTTTGGGTTTAAGTTGTGACTTAATTGAAATCCCATTATCCATTTATTTTTAAATATTTCGCTCACTATTCGGGTTAGCCGGGAAAGGACCTTTTGGTCGTATAACTCATTCCGAATAGTGATACGTCGTATATGGATAGCATTGAAGACCGGTGTTGAAGACCGGATATTTTTCGAAAATGAAAGGATAACCTGTCGAATGTCTCTGCACTGAGTCGCGCCGGTATAGAGATTTATATCACTCTTTTGTGACGGGAAGTCCGGACGTGATTGAAAGTTATCCGGAATTGCAAGGGCTTCGTGAGAAGTGCCTTCGGTTCTGTTCGATCCCGGAACAGACTTGTATGGATACATGTCTGACATTACACTTTGAGATATAAAGCCGATTTCTTTCAAATACATTTCTGTTTGGTGGCGGAGAATTTATTCTCTTAGCTTAACACCCTTCTCTGAGACGTACGAGCTCAGAGGTTATGTAGTTGAAATTTATCAGCGATATATCCCAATTTGGTAATGTGGCATGCTGAGTGTTGCTGTGTGATGATCAGTGTTTGATCATTTGCGATATGATCATTTGTTTGATCTTATATCTTTGTGATCATAGGTTGATCATTTGTTTGACCCGAAGCATGGCTTTGTAGAAAGCGTAGCTTTGTGGACGAGACTTCGTCGAGCCTCACACCCCGGAAATGGTCAAAACAGGAAGGATGCGGCAAGGTTCTAGGGAGTAGCGCCCTTTAGTGTATGTCATTCCTTCTGGATAAAGGTGGTATCATGGTATGGAGCCCAGATACTTAACCTCTGTGGTTGCTGCAAATTTATTACTTTGTGGTTTGTTGGAAATCGGGGATCCTCGGGAAGATCGGTGACGATCGGGGGATGGCATACGCGTGTCAGTAGTTACCTATTTTTGCAGAGGTAACCCGGCCTTGTGTTGGCAGAGATCCGGTTAGGTTCTCGGGTCGTCTATTCCAGGGACGTACCCATCGTGGAAAAGGAAGTTCCTTAGCCTGACCATTTGTTGGAAATCCAAAGAAACAATACGAGCCTTTACGATTTCAATTGTATAACCTGTCTCCTCAGGAGGCAGCTATAGCAGGCATAATATAATGGTACCTATGCTGGCTAAGATTAATATTATACTTTCGAAATGTTTTCTACACTATGCACTAATAATAATATCAAAAAGGATTTGATTTTTGCGTAGTAAGCATCTTTGACTAACATAAGAAGAAATCTCCTCCAAGTCTGCGTTTGCATTGTGTGTGTGGTGGGAGGTCTTATGGTAGTTTCATTTTCCAAAAGCATTGCGAATTGACTTTAAAAATTCTCTGCTATTTGTTTTTTAAAAGATAAACTGTTTTTGTTGCTCACACCAGTCCCATGACTGATCCGGAGTTTATTGTTTATTTCCTAAACTCTGGATGCTCAAAATTTTTCTACACGAGCAGTCTAGAGTTTGGTTTTTCAGATAGTCAGGATTAGTAGATTTTCTGGAGCTAGTTCAGTCTTTGGATCGGACTGCACTTGCTTATCTTTGTGCCTCGCTATTGAGAGTTCGAGCTATTTCTGGATCGTGCTTTGGAGATGAAGATTATCCGCTGCTAGTGTTATCGTTTTCTATTCCGCTGCTATTTGTTGTATCATATCTCTGATGTATATTGATATTCATTGTATCATTCTGTTGTATCAGATATTGTATATCAATGTATTATTCATTTATTCCGCTGTGTTATGTACTTAACTGTGTTATAAGCTCCGGCGACTCGGATTTAAACGGTCGAATCTACGACATTCGAATACGATGTAAAGTATGGATGTTGATTTTCGAACGCGAAAATCTGGGACGTTACAGTCTCAGAATTCGTCCATACTAGCGTCATCAAGTCCATAATTTCACTACGATCCTAACAAAAGAAACCGCGCGTAAATCGGATATCGTATGCAAAAGTTATGGCGATTAATGCGAATTGAAATCATAAAAAAATAATAAAGAAAATGAACATAAAAACAAACTCACCTCTCAAAGAATTAAGCCACGTCATCGCCTGCTATCCCCTACGTGATTCACGCACCCAGAACATAACGCACGCGAATGAGAGCAGATCTCTCGACCGTTGACCACCCAGTTGACCGCGATTTCTGTCAAATCCAACATTCGATTCGCCTCCAAACTTCGCCAATGAACAACGCGCTAGCCCCTCTACAAAACCTAGAAGGGATTTTCCGATCAGACGCACCAATCAAAAACGCCCAATTCAATTTTGACCGCGATTTCTGGTCAAACGATGCGTCGAATTGAAAAACGAATTGTAATATCCCGGAAATTTTAACAATATCAATTTAATAATCTGTTGAATAATTAAATTGATATGGATAATCTTTGATAATAAGATTTGAATTTAATTTAATAATCTGATTAAATTAGTATTAATTGATGATTTTATCTTTTAAAAGTTAATAAGATATTTCTATTTGAATATATAAGTTTATTTATATATATTGTAAATAGAAGCTTTGGTAAATTGGAAATTTATATTTAATTTAGTCTGGACTTTTCAAAGATATTTAAATAAGTAATTTTATAGTTTTAAAATACTTTAAGAAAATATTTAATTGGTTTAAGATATTTTTAACTTAAGTTTAAATAAATAAGATTTACAAAATGGTTTGTTTTATTTCTTTTTAAAATATTACTTGATAATATAATCTCTTATATAAATTGTTTATATTATCAAATATGTTATTTTCAAATAACAAGTATAATGTATTATTTTAATATGTATGAATTTTAATGCTAAAAGGGATTGTTATTTTTAAATTGAATAAATAGTGAATGTAAATATATATATAACTTAACTTTTAAATTGAATCTTAGGATTTAATTTTATTTAAATTTGAATTTAAGTTTTGAAATTCAAAAGAATATATATTTAAATTGTTTTGGATTTTAATCTATTTGTATAAACTTTTATTTATAAGTATAATTAGCTTTTGTTTATCTTTAATAAGTAATATATATAGATAAGTGTTTAGATAAATAAGAAAAGGCTTTCTAAAAAAAATTTATGATAAATTACTTAAAGGACAAATGTCATCATATTAAGCTTAATAGTACATGTGTAATGGAATTAATAATGGTAAAAGACAAGTGTCACATTTATTTTAATTTTTCTTTTATTTTTAATAAAATCTAAATTTACTTATATAAACATATATCTTCCTCTTCATTCCTTTTTCTATCTTTCTTTCTAAAAATAAAAACAAAGAACTCAGCCTGTAAACTACTTCTTCAAACCAGTAGAATGATCATGAATCAAATCTGAAGTATTCCCAAACTCAAGTTCAAAAGAATAAACCCTGTAAACATTCCTCAAAACAAATTCTCAAACTCAAATGCAAGCCTGTCATCTTCTCTAAAGCCTGTAACAAGTTTCAATTACAACCTGGAATCAAGTCTCGAATCATCTCAGTCAACAAAGCCTTTCAGTTTTTAAAAGAAATCAAGGCATTTACTTCTGCAAATCCAAGTTTCCAAGTTCAATCTGTTTGCAAGCCTTCCTGTTCTCAAAAAAACTTCTCTGCTCATCATTTAAACTGGTGAGTAAACCTAACTTGTTTTGTCTTAAAAATGGTTGCTTAAATAAATCATCAATGTTGATATATATATTGTTTGCATGATGATGAATTAGATGTCTGAATAATTGAAATGTGCATGTTATATAAACTGATAGCTCTGTTCATCTTTTAAAAACTGTGAGTAAATTTCTTTTAAAAACAGTTTTTAAAATTGTGATTATATGGATGCATGTGATAAATTTGTATAGAAAACTGTAATATGGTTTGCATTGATTTATTTTATCTGGAATATGTGATGAAATTGCTTTGTTTATATAAGTGTATATCTGAGTATATATAAGACTGTCTCTGTTACTTCCTCAGACTTTATTTACCCTTCTAAAATTCATATTTGCTCTTGAAATCAGAATTAAGTTCTGAACTATGAATGAAAAATAAACATGATAGTAAAATGTTAATTATAAAAATAGTTTTAGGATTTTATAATTAGAAATTAATTCAAAATTGGGAAATTTACAGAGGAAAATCAAATTTGATCAAATAGCAATATTTAGGATTTTGAATTTAGATTCCACAATATAATGTGATAGGGAAAATGATGAATTTAGATAGTTAAATCATGATTTTTAGTTTTGATCTGAGGTGGGATTTTGGGGTTGAACGGAAAAGACACTCTTGTCAAATTCCGATGATCGACAGAGGGTTGAGTGTCGTGATCGTTGGTGAAGGTAGCTGAATGTCTGGAGATTACAGGAAAAATAGGGATTGGATTTATTGATGAACGTGGCGACTAGTCGGAGACATAGTAGGGTTTAAAAACTGTTTTTGGTCGGGGTGGTTGTCGAGGTAATCTCGACATCGATAGTTCACCGGAGGTGATCGCAAGGAGTGAAATCTACGCTAGGGTTCGTGACGCGGCTCTGAACGTGGCGGAAGAATTTTCGGTGGACGAGATCGTCGTGGCGAGCTATTTCCGGTGATCTAACTTTTGGTTCCAGGGGTACTCGATGGTTCGATTTCGTTTTACGTCGTTGTTGACGAAGTTGAGTGGTCGAGAAGTTAGTGGAGATCGTAGTCGACTTAACGAAGGTTACGGCGGAGGTCGGAGCTCTGGCGATGGTGCGTGCACGTGCACGTGTGCACAGTGATGTCTGGATTTGTTTGGATGAGGGAAGATGCAGTTTTCTCGGGTCGATCTTGAGTTGTTTGCGTGTGTGACTCGAAGGGAAGAAAGGACACGAGTAATCTCGGGGATAGCTCGGGGTTTTTAGTTGTTTTGCTCGAGCCTGTTTTGATAAGCTAACCAGATTTTAAAAATTTTGTAAAAGCATGAACAGTTTTTATAAAAAAAGCAAAATGTTTTAAACTTAAGATCTTAAGTTAATGGTAATTAATTCCAAGGGTTTATTAAATAAGATTTTAATGATAATCAAGAAAACTAATTAAGATAAACGATTTACCTTTTAATTAATTTGAGTCTTGGGTAATTGAAGATTAATTAATTAAATGAAGGTAATTAAAGAGTAATTAATTAATTAATTAGTAATGAATAGTTAATGAATGTAATTAAGATAAGGATCGTTAACTAATGATTTGGGATAATTAATTAATATAATTAATTTAAGATAATTAATTAATTTAGGATAATTACTTTGAAACTGATTAAGTATAACTACTTAATATAATTAATAAAGTATAATTAATTAGTATAAGTAATTAGCAGTTAATAAATGAATGTAATTAATAAAAGGATAATTACTTAATGAAAGTAATTAGAGTTAATTAATGGAAGTAATAAAAGGTTAATTTCTTAAAAAGGAAGTAATTAAGGAATTAATTACTTAATGTAATTAATTTAGTTTAAATGTAATTTGTTTAAGTAAATTAATTAAGTTTAATTAATTTAAACATTTGATGATTTGATAAATAATTATTTAATTTAATAAATGGATTGTAATTACTTAGTTAAGTAATTAATGATAATTACTGGATGTAATTAATGGAAGATGATTTAAGGTTAAGAAAGGAATTTGGATTAAATTACTTTGTAATTAATCAAGAGATTAATTAAAGATAATTAATTAAGGAGTAATTAATTTATGTAATGAAGTAATTAAGGGTAATTAATTACTGATTGAAGATTAATCAAGGTGATTAATAAATGTTGTTTAATTAAAAGTTAATTACTTAATGTAATTAATTTAATTAAGTAATTAATAATTAATTTGTAATTAAGGATCATTAATTAATATAATTAATGATGTAATTAAGAATTGATTAATTAAGTAATAATTAATAAATGAAGTAATTAATCAATGTAATTAATTAAGGATTAATGTAAGTAATTATAGTTGATTAACTTAATTAATTTTAGTTAATTAATTAATGATGTAATTAAAGGTTAATTACAATAAGTGGTTAAGGATAATTAATTTGAGTAATTAATTAAGGATAAATTACTTGAAGGTAATTAAAAGATAATTAATCAAAGATGATTAATTGAAAAAGGTAATTAGAGGATAATTAATTAATTTGTAATTAATTAATGGTTAAGTAAGAAGGATTTATAAAATGAAGTAATTAATTTAATTCACTTTAAATTAATTAGAGATGATATAAATCATTACTTATGGATGGATGATAATACTGAATGCTTTGCATTGATTGATATCTCTGATGAGATATATGCTGTGTGATATGGATGTTAGTTGAATTGTATGGATTATCTGATAATGTTAATTATCTGTTGTGAATTATCTTTCTTTGTGTATAAAGATAATGAATTGAATTTGTTTTAACCTTTAAAACAACTTGGCCTTAAAAGATACGCTTTGGATTTCGATGAGACCGGGATCGGGTTTCCGTATACCGGATTTCCAGGTCTGGAGACCCGAATACCACATCGATTCAAATTAACGATAGGTCGTGAATCAAGTGAAGATGAAGATTCAGAGTGCAAGGGTTATTGTCGTTAACTCTGAAGGTGATTCCAAAACGAGTGTAACGAGATAATGCCTTCGGTTTCGTTCGAACCCGGAACGAACTTGTATGGATTGAATGCTTTCAGCACATCGTCAGGTGGACGATGAGCATTCTAAGTGATGTGTTCTTTTCTAAGGTAATCGTGACCTCAAGCCTCACAAACCGGGAATGGCTAAAACAGGGGAGGTGCAGCAAGGTTAGTGGGTAGCACCCAAGTAGGACAAGGTTACCTCTGTCTAGATGTCCCTTTCTATTTTCGACTTAGTGGTGCGGTTGCTGATCCCAACCGTGAGGTATCTTGTGCGGGAATTATCCAGTAAGGGATGTTCCGACCTTGTGTTGCAGGGGATTGGGAGTGATCCTCGGTACGGTGATCTAGGCCACGTACTGTGACGGGCGGTACCCCAGTAGCCCTGCCATTGTATGGAATCCAAACTCCAATAAGTGCCGTACGTATTAGTTGTGCCCAACTATGTTGGAATGTGAGATGTAAGCATTTCAGCTATTTCTGTATTTTACTTGAAAACCCTAGACCCTATTATAATATAACTGGATTTCCTATCAAATGTTTTGGTTAGCGTAAGGTAAAAACTTTTCCATGTTTATGTGTGGGAAGTCTTACGTGATACCTTTGTTTTAAAAAGGTTTTGAAGTTAAACAATTTTAACCCGTTTACTCACACCAGACCCATGTCTGACCCAAGTGTTTATTTTCTGTTTTATTAAACCTTGGGTACTCAATTTTTACGAGTAGCTAAGGGATTCAGGTTAGCTTTGACGAATCTATGGAGGAGATATGGAGCAGGAGGCTTCGGCATTCGTAAATAGATAGTTTTCCGCTGTGTTGGTTGATCTGAGTCTTTTGTTGTATAATAGACAGAAATTATAACTGTCTATTTTGTTGTATAAGTTGTGTAACTCTGATTATGTAAAGACTATGTAATAGTTATGTGATATATTATAATTTTTTCGTTCCGCTGTGAGATTCTGATATTGTTTAGTTCTTTCTTTCTCTTCTTTTCTCTTTTCTATCCCTTTCTTTCTTATTAACGATGCGACTTTCTGTGGAGAGAAAGTCGGGGTCGTTACAGTGGTATCAGAGCATAGGTTGAGCGAATGCCTAAGCTTTTGGTTAAGTGAATATCAGAGTAGTAGGTAGAGTGAATACCTAGGCTCTGAAGTGGTGTCTATCTTGAGAGCGCGTAATTGTTAGTTATATAAAAATGGTTTTATATTGTGTTGATTGATCGGTTGAGTGGTATATGGATTCTGGTCAATACGAGTAGCTAACGTTATTGATAGGGATCTCTAAACACTTGAACCAGGCCAACGGACACAATATTGTTTTAAAGAGGTAAATGAAATAATTTTACCCAGAAATAATTTCTATATAAAAAGTACCATTTTAAATATATATATATATATATCTACCTATTTGTTGGGTTACCTGTTCGGGTTTTCCAATATAAGATATAAAGGTAGATAGGGTAGTGGTGTGTGTAACACGACTACCAATGGTTGGAGTCTGAGTATTGAGGTTGGAAGTGTATCTGTCGAGACTGTAGACCTAATACCGTCTCGAGTAAGCTTTGCTATGGTAAAGGATTTCATCGATCTCTGAAGGAAACCTTTTAAAGGTTCGGAGTTTATCTTTGAAGTTTGGATGAGTAAGGTTGGATCTGTCGGTTGAACAGAAGCGAGTGATGGTACCTTGATACCTCAGGTAATAGTAGCTGTATGATGAGATACAGTGACGATGGATGTTCCCGAAGATGTTTTCTTTGGAACAAGATTAAGGAAGTGTGTATGCTTTGGTATTGTGGCTGAGTTCAGCATGGTGTTTCTGTTTGGTTTGGAGTTCGAGTTTCTCGAAGATCTTTGGAATAGGAAGTCCTTGGCATCAGTGTCAGCAGTGCAGCTCAGAGTTTTCTGTGATGGCAGGAAGTTTTCTGAATGAGCAGTTTTTCTGGAAGTGAAGTTCAGAAGCAGCAGAATGGATCCATTTCTTCGATAAATTGGATAAATAAGTGTAAACTGTTCTGATTGGTAAAGAGAGAACAGTCTGTTTGGAATTAGGATGGGTTGATCGCAAAAGTGACTTGCGATTGCTGAATGTTCTCTTGGGTTGTCAGAGTTTTTCTGGATATCTTCAGAGAAGTCAGAAGTTTGTCCGCATCTGAAGGTTGAGTTTTCTTATAGACTGGATTCCAGGAGTGATACCGGTGGTTCAGTCTAGTGGAAGGATGTTTCCTAGAGATGGATTTGGTGAAGCAGCTCAAGTTTTGCTGGAGTATCTGAGTTTTATTTATGGATCAGTGAACCTTATTTCTGGAATAAGTTGTCCAGTCTGTGCTTGTGTTCTACCTCAGATCAGAGTTGAGCAGCGAAAGCAGTTTGGAGTGTATCTCTGGATGGGAGAAGTAAGTTTGGATCTCTTCTGTGTTCTGACCTGGATAAGTATTTGGTCTTCTGAATTGAATTGTCAGTTTGGATAACTGGAATTCATTGTGTTTTACGTATCTCTGAGGGAGTACGTAAGTGATCTATCTTTGGTTTTGGAATCTGCAGTTCTGGAGGTTTGATTGTTGAGTCAGACTCGTCTGTAGTCTGATATTCTGTTTAGTTCTATAAATCTAGATGAGTAGGAGATCTATAGCTTAGTAGTTTAGATTGTTTGTAGAGCGAGTATTCCGGTATATATATATACTTGGGGAAACTCGAGGTATTTTATCTAGAATTTTGTCTGGATAGTTAGAATTGATTGATTGAATGATTTGGCTGCTATGGTTGTTAGCATATGGATGATAGTATATGCTTATGTTTTAAATTTAAATCTTTAATAAGATTATTAAATTACCTTTGTTTAAATTTCGGGGACGAAATTATTTTAAGGGGGGAGGAATGTAATATCCCGGAAATTTTAACAATATCAATTTAATAATCTGTTGACTAATTAAATTGATATGGATAATCTTTGATAATAAGATTTGAATTTAATTTAATAATCTGATTAAATTAGTATTAATTGATGATTTTATCTTTTAAAAGTTAATAAGATATTTCTATTTGAATATATAAGTTTATTTATATATATTGTAAATAGAAGCTTTGGTAAATTGGAAATTTATATTTAATTTAGTCTGGACTTTTCAAAGATATTTAAATAAGTAATTTTATAGTTTTAAAATACTTTAAGAAAATATTTAATTGGTTTAAGATATTTTTAACTTAAGTTTAAATAAATAAGATTTACAAAATGGTTTGTTTTATTTCTTTTTAAAATATTACTTGATAATATAATCTCTTATATAAATTGTTTATATTATCAAATATGTTATTTTCAAATAACAAGTATAATGTATTATTTTAATATGTATGAATTTTAATGCTAAAAGGGATTGTTATTTTTAAATTGAATAAATAGTGAATGTAAATATATATATAACTTAACTTTTAAATTGAATCTTAGGATTTAATTTTATTTAAATTTGAATTTAAGTTTTGAAATTCAAAAGAATATATATTTAAATTGTTTTGGATTTTAATCTATTTGTATAAACTTTTATTTATAAGTATAATTAGCTTTTGTTTATCTTTAATAAGTAATATATATAGATAAGTGTTTAGATAAATAAGAAAAGGCTTTCTAAAAAAAAAATTTATGATAAATTACTTAAAGGACAAATGTCATCATATTAAGCTTAATAGTACATGTGTAATGGAATTAATAATGGTAAAAGACAAGTGTCACATTTATTTTAATTTTTCTTTTATTTTTAATAAAATCTAAATTTACTTATATAAACATATATCTTCCTCTTCATTCCTTTTTCTATCTTTCTTTCTAAAAATAAAAACAAAGAACTCAGCCTGTAAACTACTTCTTCAAACCAGTAGAATGATCATGAATCAAATCTGAAGTATTCCCAAACTCAAGTTCAAAAGAATAAACCCTGTAAACATTCCTCAAAACAAATTCTCAAACTCAAATGCAAGCCTGTCATCTTCTCTAAAGCCTGTAACAAGTTTCAATTACAACCTGGAATCAAGTCTCGAATCATCTCAGTCAACAAAGCCTTTCAGTTTTTAAAAGAAATCAAGGCATTTACTTCTGCAAATCCAAGTTTCCAAGTTCAATCTGTTTGCAAGCCTTCCTGTTCTCAAAAAAACTTCTCTGCTCATCATTTAAACTGGTGAGTAAACCTAACTTGTTTTGTCTTAAAAATGGTTGCTTAAATAAATCATCAATGTTGATATATATATTGTTTGCATGATGATGAATTAGATGTCTGAATAATTGAAATGTGCATGTTATATAAACTGATAGCTCTGTTCATCTTTTAAAAACTTTGAGTAAATTTCTTTTAAAAACAGTTTTTAAAATTGTGATTATATGGATGCATGTGATAAATTTGTATAGAAAACTGTAATATGGTTTGCATTGATTTATTTTATCTGGAATATGTGATGAAATTGCTTTGTTTATATAAGTGTATATCTGAGTATATATAAGACTGTCTCTGTTACTTCCTCAGACTTTATTTACCCTTCTAAAATTCATATTTGCTCTTGAAATCAGAATTAAGTTCTGAACTATGAATGAAAAATAAACATTATAGTAAAATGTTAATTATAAAAATAGTTTTAGGATTTTATAATTAGAAATTAATTCAAAATTGGGAAATTTACAGAGGAAAATCAAATTTGATCAAATAGCAATATTTAGGATTTTGAATTTAGATTCCACAATATAATGTGATAGGGAAAATGATGAATTTAGATAGTTAAATCATGATTTTTAGTTTTGATCTGAGGTGGGATTTTGGGGTTGAACGGAAAAGACACTCTTGTCAAATTCCGATGATCGACAGAGGGTTGAGTGTCGTGATCGTTGGTGAAGGTAGCTGAATGTCTGGAGATTACAGGAAAAATAGGGATTGGATTTATAGATGAACGTGGCGACTAGTCGGAGACATAGTAGGGTTTAAAAACTGTTTTTGGTCGGGGTGGTTGTCGAGGTAATCTCGACATCGATAGTTCACCGGAGGTGATCGCAAGGAGTGAAATCTACGCTAGGGTTCGTGACGCGGCTCTGAACGTGGCGGAAGAATTTTCGGTGGACGAGATCGTCGTGGCGAGCTATTTCCGGTGATCTAACTTTTGGTTCCAGGGGTACTCGATGGTTCGATTTCGTTTTACGTCGTTGTTGACGAAGTTGAGTGGTCGAGAAGTTAGTGGAGATCGTAGTCGACTTAACGAAGGTTACGGCGGAGGTCGGAGCTTTGGCGATGGTGCGTGCACGTGCACGTGTGCACAGTGATGTCTGGATTTGTTTGGATGAGGGAAGATGCAGTTTTCTCGGGTCGATCTTGAGTTGTTTGCGTGTGTGACTCGAAGGGAAGAAAGGACACGAGTAATCTCGGGGATAGCTCGGGGTTTTTAGTTGTTTTGCTCGAGCCTGTTTTGATAAGCTAACCAGATTTTAAAAATTTTGTAAAAGCATGAACAGTTTTTATAAAAAAAGCAAAATGTTTTAAACTTAAGATCTTAAGTTAATGGTAATTAATTCCAAGGGTTTATTAAATAAGATTTTAATGATAATCAAGAAAACTAATTAAGATAAACGATTTACCTTTTAATTAATTTGAGTCTTGGGTAATTGAAGATTAATTAATTAAATGAAGGTAATTAAAGAGTAATTAATTAATTAATTAGTAATGAATAGTTAATGAATGTAATTAAGATAAGGATCGTTAACTAATGATTTGGGATAATTAATTAATATAATTAATTTAAGATAATTAATTAATTTAGGATAATTACTTTGAAACTGATTAAGTATAACTACTTAATATAATTAATAAAGTATAATTACTTAGTATAAGTAATTAGCAGTTAATAAATGAATGTAATTAATAAAAGGATAATTACTTAATGAAAGTAATTAGAGTTAATTAATGGAAGTAATAAAAGGTTAATTTCTTAAAAAGGAAGTAATTAAGGAATTAATTACTTAATGTAATTAATTTAGTTTAAATGTAATTTGTTTAAGTTAATTAATTAAGTTTAATTAATTTAAACATTTGATGATTTGATAAATAATTATTTAATTTAATAAATGGATTGTAATTACTTAGTTAAGTAATTAATGATAATTACTGGATGTAATTAATGGAAGATGATTTAAGGTTAAGAAAGGAATTTGGATTAAATTACTTTGTAATTAATCAAGAGATTAATTAAAGATAATTAATTAAGGAGTAATTAATTTATGTAATGAAGTAATTAAGGGTAATTAATTACTGATTGAAGATTAATCAAGGTGATTAATAAATGTTGTTTAATTAAAAGTTAATTACTTAATGTAATTAATTTAATTAAGTAATTAATAATTAATTTGTAATTAAGGATCATTAATTAATATAATTAATGATGTAATTAAGAATTGATTAATTAAGTAATAATTAATAAATGAAGTAATTAATCAATGTAATTAATTAAGGATTAATGTAAGTAATTATAGTTGATTAACTTAATTAATTTTAGTTAATTAATTAATGATGTAATTAAAGGTTAATTACAATAAGTGGTTAAGGATAATTAATTTGAGTAATTAATTAAGGATAAATTACTTGAAGGTAATTAAAAGATAATTAATCAAAGATGATTAATTGAAAAAGGTAATTAGAGGATAATTAATTAATTTGTAATTAATTAATGGTTAAGTAAGAAGGATTTATAAAATGAAGTAATTAATTTAATTCACTTTAAATTAATTAGAGATGATATAAATCATTACTTATGGATGGATGATAATACTGAATGCTTTGCATTGATTGATATCTCTGATGAGATATATGCTGTGTGATATGGATGTTAGTTGAATTGTATGGATTATCTGATAATGTTAATTATCTGTTGTGAATTATCTTTCTTTGTGTATAAAGATAATGAATTGAATTTGTTTTAACCTTTAAAACAACTTGGCCTTAAAAGATACGCTTTGGATTTCGATGAGACCGGGATCGGGTTTCCGTATACCGGATTTCCAGGTCTGGAGACCCGAATACCACATCGATCCAAATTAACGATAGGTCGTGAATCAAGTGAAGATGAAGATTCAAAGTGCAAGGGTTATTGTCGTTAACTCTGAGGGTGATTCCAAAACGAGTGTAACGAGATAATGCCTTCGGTTTCGTTCGAACCCGGAACGAACTTGTATGGATTGAATGCTTTCAGCACATCGTCAGGTGGACGATGAGCATTCTAAGTGATGTGTTCTTTTCTAAGGTAATCGTGACCTCAAGCCTCACAAACCGGGAATGGCTAAAACAGGGGAGGTGCAGCAAGGTTAGTGGGCAGCACCCAAGTAGGACAAGGTTACCTCTGTCTAGATGTCCCTTTCTATTTTCGACTTAGTGGTGCGGTTGCTGATCCCAACCGTGAGGTATCTTGTGCGGGAATTATCCAGTAAGGGATGTTCCGACCTTGTGTTGCAGGGGATTGGGAGTGATCCTCGGTACGGTGATCTAGGCCACGTACTGTGACGGGCGGTACCCCAGTAGCCCTGCCATTGTATGGAATCCAAACTCCAATAAGTGCCGTACGTATTAGTTGTGCCCAACTATGTTGGAATGTGAGATGTAAGCATTTCAGCTATTTCTGTATTTTACTTGAAAACCCTAGACCCTATTATAATATAACTGGATTTCCTATCAAATGTTTTGGTTAGCGTAAGGTAAAAACTTTTCCATGTTTATGTGTGGGAAGTCTTACGTGATACCTTTGTTTTAAAAAGGTTTTGAAGTTAAACAATTTTAACCCGTTTACTAACACCAGACCCATGTCTGACCCAAGTGTTTATTTTCTGTTTTATTAAACCTTGGGTACTCAATTTTTACGAGTAGCTAAGGGATTCAGGTTAGCTTTGACGAATCTATGGAGGAGATATGGAGCAGGAGGCTTCAGCATTCGTAAATAGATAGTTTTCCGCTGTGTTGGTTTGATCTGAGTCTTTTGTTGTATAATAGACAGAAATTATAACTGTCTATTTTGTTGTATAAGTTGTGTAACTCTGATTATGTAAAGACTATGTAATAGTTATGTGATATATTATAATTTTTTCGTTCCGCTGTGAGATTCTGATATTGTTTAGTTCTTTCTTTCTCTTCTTTTCTCTTTTCTATCCCTTTCTTTCTTATTAACGATGCGACTTTCTGTGGAGAGAAAGTCGGGGTCGTTACACGAATTACACCATTGAATTACGCTCGTCGAGAGGTCCAACATATATTATTTTGAGATTTTTCTCAGGATTTTGAATTTTTGACTTTGATTTTGAAATGGATCTGGATCTGAAATTTTGTCTGCCATTGAGGAGGAGAAGGAGCTGAAGAAATTTTACACGCAGGCAAATGAGAATAGGCGGAGGCTAGGGTTTAGCGGGGATATTTATAGAGAAGGTTGAAAATAGAATAGATGGATAAAACAGGTGTACGCGCTAACGCCAACGTGGTCCAAAAAGCCCGTTCTGACCCCGGAACGAAATTAGGTAAACCCATATATCAAAATAGGTGTTTTAAAATATTTTAAACTCGATTGGAAAGGTTTCAGGTTCAAATTCCATCATATGAAGAAGTTATGCTAAAAACAATATTTTCCAAATTGATTTCAATTGATTTCAATTGCATAAATTTCAAGGCGTTTCGAGTCCGTACGATCAAACGACAAGTACGATCGCTAGGAAACTTGAAACATTATTATAATTCACCATTACGGATCCGATGAAACTGGTTTCGTCGAAATCCGAGTCAGTGGCCAAAATGGCTATTTTTCCATTAATTAAATAAATTAATAAATTAAATCAAATTTCCAATTTAAATTCTAAAATTTGACTATTTTTATTATTTAAAATTTCTTAATCATTTATAATGATTTTAAACTAATTTAGATGTCAAATTAAATGTTAATACATTTAACAATTTCAGCGTTAAATTACCATTTTGTTAAATTTAGAAATTATAAATTAAATTTCAATAATTCCTTTGAATTAAATTTCATTCATATTATTCAAATTCCTTATTACAAACAGAAGAAATAAATGTTGGAATCAAAATCCATTATATTAACATTCCCAATTTTCATCTAAATTCTCATTTATGTAATGTTTTAATATTATATCCCACTTATTTGCAATTAATCCACTTATTAAATTTCAAATTATGAATATATTAATAAATCTTGGTTTTCACTCCTTAAATCAACCAATCTTCATATTATATCGAAATAAACATTTATTATATCTTATATAATTAACCATCTTCAAATGACAAATCAAATCTACCCTAACTGCACAAATCAGGACAATTAATGGCAATTGATTTCACATTAAATGTTATAAATTATAAATTGAAATCCAAATAAATTTGTTTATTTATTTAAAATCTTGCTATTAATAAATTGACATTGTATGGATGCGATTAACAATGAATTATATTACACATCATAAATATATTAATTTATTTATTTCCCATTTAACGCGCTACTTAATCTCTTCTGATTGCAAACCAGTTTTCAAATTTTATGCAACATACTAAAGAAATAAATACATATCTTAATTGATTCATTTTTCCCATTCATTAAAAATAAATGCACCCTTCAAATTTAGATCCTAAATCCAATTTACCAATTCATCTTGGTTCCATTCCTTTTTTTTTACATCAACTATCACTTTATGAATAAATTAGCATTTCCTATTCATTTTATTACATTCACTTATTCTCACTTTATGAATAAATTGGTATTCTATCAAATCCATTAGTTATTAACTTAAATTATTGCCAATTCATTATCTAATATAAACCTTGAATCTATTTCCTAATTTTCAAATTTCAATAAATTAAACCTTACAATTGTTTACAAATAAAAATGGGGATTTTACTACATATATTATTTATTGTCCTGCATTACTTTACTTGTATTTAACTTATTACCCAAATACAACAATTATTACTTAAAATAAATTTACGCTTTTATTTCTTTACATTCACACTTCTGTTACTATATTAATAATCACCAAGTAACGTTTATTATCAAAACAACATTAATTAAAATTTCTTATCTACATTGATATGCATATGTTTTCCATTAATCGTGTATTACTTCATACGTTACTATAACATTGAATTCATTAGATTATCACAAATTACGTCATGGCATTAGTATATACAATATTCCCATTACTTCAATGCATCGTAATTTCTCTTTTTATATGATTAAGTACTTAGCTAAAATTTCAAATGTTGCATTTTCTTTCTATATTTACTTCAATATGAGTTAGAATAATTTTCTTTCTTCCTAAATTAAATTACAAAATCAAATTAAATTAACAATTTAAATGGTCTAAATTTACGGGTCGTTACACTCTTCCCCACTCAAACTTTTCGTCCCCGAAAAGGAAAGAAGGGGAAAGAAGACTTTAAGAAATCTATATATCTTATTCAAACATTATCTTTATAAACAATTAAATTTTCAACATTTGTTACTTATATTAGAATATACAAATTTACAATCATTATATCTTTTTATACTTAAATTATTGAAGTTTGGAAAAACATTTCAAAATATTTTCTAAGTCCAAAATTTTCGGAAAATTTTGGCAGAGTCTCCTTTGTACGGAGGGGTTCGGAAGAAAATATAATATCAAATATACCAAATATCACATGTATTTTTCAAAATAATATATATCCAACTCGGGAAAAATAATATAATAGCACTATAAACCGTAATCCGAAAACGTACCTATTTGTCGGGCAATATACGCTTAATTATGAAACCAAAAGCAGTAGCAATTGCTTCCATAACCTGTATTTCGCTTATATAAATCCGATAAGAGTTAGAAATTTTATAGAATGAAATATTTAAGTTGTCCAATAACTAACAACAATCAATACAACAACCATCCATTTCAACAACAGCATACACAACAAATACAAAACAACCATTCAATCCACAAACAAATAGTTGTTCGGGTTCAAAACTTTTAAATTATACGGAATGAAGAATAAACTACTAGCGCATCATTTACTCAAAAGCCTTAAATAAAACTAAATAGATTATTCATTCATCCAATCCAAATTTTTAAAGTATCTTACCCAAACAACCATACCCCAAAACAACAAATTCAAACAACAAATGTATGAGATGAAATTTATAATAAGTAAAGTGATTTTCTTTTTATTTATACAATGATTTATCCTTTTAATTTACATTTTTTTCTAACAAACTTTAAATTTCATTTATTTTCACTTATTACTTACAATTATTCATTTTCCTTAATTCAGGTCATGTAAGTTTCTTTTTATTGCATTACATTTATGCATTTCTCCATTTCATTCATTTATTTAATGCTTGCATTTCTATTATATTTAATCAGTAAGATTTCCATTATAACTTAAGTTTATACAATTAACATCAAATTATTATTTATTAAAGAATTTCAATAATTACCTTTATTACCATAAGTTCATTATTTGTATAATATTTATTACATTCTTATTAACATTTCAACTTTTATTATTTGGGTAAGTTATATATATGCTTTTAAGGATGTAATTGAAAGTTGTACAAGTTTTCTCATTTTTTTTGTTCAATAACTATCTTTTGTTTTATAAGATTACAATTTCAACTTTCCTTTAATTCCATTTATAACCTTGCATTTAATCTCTTATTTTAATTAAAGGTTCCAATTATTAATTAACTTCCATTTTCTACAGTAATTGAAACTATTAATTAACAGAAACTTAAGAATTAAATACCGGGTTAAATTTCAAATCATTTTAAAATAATAGATAAATGTATACTTAAAATTTTTATATATCCAATTATATTTAAAACAATTTAAAATGTTTATTTGTCTATCAAAAAAAAAATCTTGTAGTAAAACTACTACAGTGGCTTTCCCACTTCGAAACTCGAAAATGAATGTCAATGATGCGGCCGCCATCACCGAAATTATTTTCTAGCGACAAAGAGGGGAGTATAGAACTTATTTTTTTCAAAATTTTCTTTAAAACAATTCTTCCAAATGATATTGAAATTTTTATATCAGAAAATACTTTTAAAATATTATTATTATATTCCAAACTTATTTGAAAGAAATTTTCAAAACCCTGGAACTTAAGTTCTAAAATTGCCAATTTTTATTCATTTTGTTTTCAATCTTATTTCAACTATTATTGATATTTTCAGTACCTAACACCCAATCTATAGCAACCAAATATATATCTATATAAAATATTTTACTTTATATATAGAAAATATAATAGGCAAAATTATTTCATTCACCTATATTAAAACAAATATTATGTCGGTCTGTCCTATTAAGTGTTTAGAAATCCCTATTGATGTCATAGCGTCCCATGCACCAACCAGAATTTATAAATACAAAATGGAACCGATTAACACAATATTAAAACCTTTTTATAACACTAACAAATACGCTCTCTCATATATATACACCCAGTGACTCCCATAGGGTATTACTACCCTATTAGTAAAGAGTCAAACCACACAAGGCTAAGGTTTATCGCTAAACCAAAGCTCTGATACCAACTGTAACATCCCACCTTTTTGTACGCTTAAGCAGACACACGTGCCAACTTAAAGCATACAGAAGGGTGGATTGTTATGGGGTAAATAAGAAAAAGTGGAGAAATAAAAGAAACAAAATAGAATCTTGCAGCGGAACGATAAAATATAATAATCAAATAACAGTTTATGAAGCTGTTTTACAAAACATTTGATTATACTTATACAATACATATCAGAGTTACACATACCAGAGAATGATAATTATGCAGCGGAAGACAATGGTTTAGTGGAATATATAACAAATAGTAATAATAAAATCTTCGTCTTCGTCCTTCAGAAATAGGGCCTTCAAATCCTGAAATGCTCAGGCTGACCCGAGCGAATTGAAAAGACAAAACACTCGAGTCAGAACTAAAAGATCTTATGTAAGTTAAATCAATGAAATAAATATGAGTGTAAACGGCGTCAGAGATGTTTACGGGGTTTGACATCTCCTATCCAGTGTCTAACGTGAGTGCAGTAACTTAAGAAATGTTCGGGATTCACATCCCTTAAGGATCCGTTAAACTATCTACTATGTAGTAATATTCGCTATTATAATAATGTCTAATCATAAAATAAACTTACTTTTTAATAGCATTAAGGGGTTACCCATATAGCCCTTAACACAAATAATGCCAATAGTCTATACAGTACCTGCATACCCCGAGAGGCTACGAAAAGATACTCCATTGGTACGACACAAATAGAAACTCGTAGTAAAGCTCGATATGGTAGGTGACACGGCACACAAAGCAATGCCAGGGTAGATATACCAATTATGCACACGGACTGATGGATCGCATAGCAGCCACTACCATCCACCTCGAACAACACTCCCAAATCGAAGGGTGGCCACCAAAAATCACAAAGTAATAGAATGGAATCGAAGAAGTGTGTCCGATAAGAGGTGCTACCCCACTGGTCCGAGATCGCTCCTGTTTTAGCCACCTTATGCCAACTCACGGGAGTTGGGTCCATGTATATACCTTAGGATCGTCTCCACCATCCTACTTCATTCTGGAAACTTCACCGCGTACACAGTTGTCAAAGTGGTTTTCGGTATCGACAGAGAGTATGTCCATAACCGATCCCGGTCTCTTTAACAACCAAACGTTATTATAACACCGTGGTCATTTAAAAATATATATACTTTTAAAACACAATCATTACCCTTTCAAAACATATTCTTTATTTCAAATAGTATATACTTAAAACCAAATTTTTTTTTACCATTTCAAAACATATCCTTAACTTAAAAATAGTATATACTTTAAACCAAAATATAATTACTATTTCAAACCCAAATTATCAATGTATTATTTCCATTTCAAAACCCAATTCAATAATATATCATTTCCATTTCCAAAACAATTCAATAATATCTTATATAAATAAAACCAATTTCCAATCACTAATCTTTCTTTAATTTATATAAACTTGAAATATTCTTTTAAATCATCTTAAACCCAAACCTCATTTTGAAGTCATATTCTAAATTTTCAGTTTCAGTAGGTTTCCAATCAATATATTCACAGATAATTCTTAAATAAAATTCCATTTCAAATAAATTCATTTTTCAAACCATATTACTTTCAAAGTTATAACAATTTCGAAAACCAATACTTTGGAAACAATAATACCTTAATTTAAATAAAACATTTCAATTTTGATATATTTCAAGACTTTAAATATTCCAAAATTCCAACCAAATCTGATAATCTTATATATACCTTAATTCAATTTACTATTATTTAGTTTAGAAATATTTATTTAATAAATTCAATATCACTTAAAATAAAGCTCAAACTTGAAATATTCGTAAATCAAACGTAAAACATCATCAAGTTATACATAGCTTAAAGTTTAGAATTTAACCATATATAAAATAATATTTATATAATATCAAAATTAGTATATATATAAACCTTTATTTTCCAAAACCCATAGAAAATCACTTTAAAATATTTTATATATAGACCACGGTGCCTGTATATAATTTTCTATCCTATGGTCAAGTGATACAGATATTTATCATTTCAATCTGTAATTTTAAAAATAAAAGTTTATGGTTATATATCATTTCAAACCGCAATCCCGAATGGAATGAAAATGTATAATAACTTGCAGTTTATACAATATAAAATATAGCATCCATTCATCCAAATATCAATAAACAACCATTTATTACAATCATCATCCAATTTAAACAAAACATCAATATAAAGCATATAAAATATAACAGGCATCAACGAATAGTTTATATTCAATAAAAATTAATAATTGTTTAACTAGCAGTTTATATGCAATAATAAATAAATTTAACTGTCAAATTATATGCAATAATAAAATTAAATAACAATTTAATTTAAATAAATGTTATCTAACTGAGATAATGATTAAATATATGCCCAAACAATCATAGATAAATTTTAAATCATATCAAAATTTAATTTAACAAACATAAGAACTCTTAGAAGTTGTGAGTGGGTTAAAACACTCACCTTTTGAATTTAAATTGAATTTAAATTCAATTTAAACCCAAAAATTTGACTGTCTCAGAATTCGTCCAAACTAGCGTCATCAAGTCCAGAATTTCAATACGATCCCAACAAAAGAAACCGCGCGTAAATCGGATATCGTATGCAAAAGTTATGGCGATTAATGCGAATTGAAATCATAAAAAAATAAAGAAAATGAACATAAAAACAAACTCACCTCTCAAAGAATTAAGCCACGTCATCGCCTGCTATCCCCTACGTGATTCACGCACCCAGAACATAACGAACGCGAATGAGAGCAGATCTCTCGACCGTTGACCACCCAGTTGACCGCGATTTCTGTCAAATCCAACATTCGATTCGCCTCCAAACTTCGCCAATGAACAACGCGCTAGCCTGTAACGACCCGATATTTTCAACCATTCACATCCATTATAAGTGTATAGGTAGACACTCATGCCGGAGTTGAATTGCTCAAAATACCGCGTTGTAATTAAAATTTGGCAAATCTCAGAATATACAGTAAATAAATATAATCACAGATCACAGACACAGAGTAAAATAATGCAGCGGAAGTAAAAGAAATAGTAGTTCATGAAGCTACTATATAAATATATCAGAGTTACATAAGATATAACAGAAGAAATAGAATACAACAAAAGTCTCAATATAATAACCAAGTACAAGCTGAGTAAAACAACGGAATTGAAATAGATAGGACATGACAAGCAGATAATCTCCAGCGATTCAAATCTCCAAGAGAGTGGAAATCCAAATCTGTGAATAACTCAGGCTGACCCGAGCGTAAAGCAAAACACAAAACACTCGAGTCAGGACAATATATACTTATATAATGTAAACCAACTCAAGGGAACTGTAATAAAGGTACAAGTAACTTAGAAGATGCTTGGGACCGCCCATCCTCTAAGGATCCGTTAAAATATCTACTATGTAGTAATATTCGCTATTATAATAGTGTCTAAATAAGTAAAGTATAATCATATAGAAAATAGCGTTAAGTGGATGGAGAACCTTAACGCGGTCGGATCTTAAAATCATAATCGTAGTAAAGCTCGATATGGTAGGTGACACGGCACAACTAGGCAATGCCAGGGTAGATATATCAATTACGCACACGGACTGATGGATACGCATAACAGCCACTACCGTTCCACCTCGAACAACACTCCCAAATCGGAGGGTGGCCATCTAATCAATCACAAGTAAGAGTATAATATCGAAGAAATGTGTCCAAGAAGAGGTGCTACCTCACTGGTCCGAGATCGCTCCTGTTTTAGCCACCTTATGCCAACTCACGGGAGTTGGGTTCACGTAACATACCTTAAGAACGTCGCCACCATCCTACTTCATTCTGGAATCTCCACCGCGTACACGGTTGTCAAAGTGGTTTTCGGTATCGACAGAGAGTATGTCCATATCCGATCCCGGTCTCTTTGCCAACCAATCGTTATTATAACCCGTGGTTATAACTTTTAAAAACAATAATTTACTTCAAAATAAAATATCATTTCAAACCATATCTTTATCAAAATATTAAAGATTAAATCAATTCCAAACCATTTCCATATATTTAAATTTTCATATCATTTCAAAACTTCATTTCAAATCATTTTAATAAAATAAAATATCATATCCTTACAAAACTTCATTTCCAATCATTTTAATAAAATAAAATATCCTATCAGTTCAAATCCAAATATTCAACTTTAAATACCTTTTAAATTCAAAGATATCGTTCATTTACTATCATTTCAAATCACCTTTAAATAGTTTATATTCCAATCAAAATAATTCATTTAAACCTTTTAAAAGTGTAATTATTATATTTTCAATCAAGTATTCAATTTCCAAAGTTTCAAACCATTCTGAGTTCGTTTACTAAGTCAAAAACCCTAATTATTAAAATTTCAGCATTTCATAGCATTTAAAAACAACTGCTATAAGTTATATTTGAAAACATTTTTAATTCAGCAAAGACAGCATTTAAAACTGCTGTTAAAACTCAGTTTTCGTTGAATTATAGTTCAAAACAGAAAAGACAGCATTTTAGAAGTGCTGCGGTAGTTCAGATTTCAAAACAAGGGTTAAATTTGGTTTCAGCAAAGACTGCAGACCATTATAGCATTTCCAGAGAATGCTATAATAGGCCTGAGTTCAATATTAGCCTATAAGTTCAACTACAGCAACTACAGCATTTCAGAAATGCTGTAATAGCTCCTTTTTACACAATTTTAGTTCAAAACAGAATCTATAGCATTTCTGAATGCTATTAAAAGTTAATTTCAAGTGTTAGTGTATTTCCAGCAATTAAATAACTTTAATTTAAAACACATAAATATTTTTAAAAATCATATTTTAACATTTAAAATGTTCATTTACATATCATTTAACATATATCTTTTCACAATAAATTTCTTATAATCAAATCCAATTTCAACAATTTACTTAATAAATTTAAGTGTAAAAGTGTCCAATTCTTCACTTTTCAACTAATAAACTTAACACTTCAAATTTAAATTACCATTTCAAACTTTAACTAAATTTCCAATTTTATTTAATGTAACGACCCAGAATTTTGAACAAATTAAATTGAGGATATTTAATTAATTTTAAATATTTGAACGATGATTTAATTTGAATTCCCGATATAACTTTGAAATTTGCGATTAAACTTTAAAATTTAATCGATTGAATGCTGAATAAAAATGTGAATCTTCAGTTTTAAGCTGAAGAAAAATATTTCGAAAGCTTTTAAAATTCGTATTAATAATACTGAAGATAATCGAAGCTTCATAATTGAATTTGAAAACTGTTTGTTCAGTTTTGAAATTTAAATCGTTCGAATCGAATTTAAAAATAGCCGTCCGAGGCACAGTCTCGGAATTCGACGAAACTAGTTCCAGTGGATCCGTAATATTGTATTATTATTGGATTTCAAATTTTGTATTTATCAGAGTTATTTTGTGACCACACGGCGAGTAAACGCGTTGAGATTTTTAAAGCAAATTCAATTTAAAATTTAAATTTAAATTGGTAATATCTGCACGTTCGTCCCTTTTATCACGCGCTTGAATCACGCCAAATATCACGGAACGAAATCGTGCAGAGCATCCCTTTTCCAATTTTAAATATTCATCTCCTCTGCCTCACTTTCAAAATCGATTCACAGAAGAAAAGTAATGGCCACTCGTTATTCAATTCGAAATCGCGTATTCATCCACCCCTCTTTCAAAATTTAAAACGTTAACGACCGCTTCCCTATAAAATCAGAAAAATGGCATCCCTCTACTAGAATTCTCCATCGACCGAAATCAACTTGTTGGGGGGTGTGACGTCCCACCTCTATACCCACGCTAACCAAGAACACTACGGTGTAGTGCTGTCAATTAGCACGGAGAATAAGGCTGTTGAGGAGCGACCATCCGTGTAACTTCTTTGTGCGAGCACCGATATGTCAGATAGAATAGGATGCATATCTTTTAAGGAGGGAATCCGACATACCGATACAAACACAAAGCTATCACACGGTGGCTATATATAATCTTCGTAAACAAATATAGAAATAAACGTAACATAAATCAGTCACAGAAAGTTCATATCACAGAGGCGGAAATAGATATGAATAAATATACAACACATGAAAGTGTACATCAGAGAAGTGGTCAAATAAGATCCACAATAACACAAAAGAATAGATACAAGTGCTAACCAAAAGAATATGTATACATCAAGGAGTCTACTCTCAAATGTATACAAACAAAAACTACTAAACTAGAGTAGTTAGCCAAAAGTCAGAAGATGGCTCCAGATAAGAAGTCATGAGGAAGCACCTGTAAAATCTCGGTCTGACCCGAGTATTATTTATAAGAAAATAATAAACGGATCAGTCTAGCTATAAATATCAGATAGAGTGATATAGAATAAGAGATATGACAAAAACGTATCATAACCATAATACCGTACTGTGATAAGTACATAATTGAAAATCAACAAGAGATTAATCAATATCACAAGAATTTTCTCAAAGATTAAAAAGAATGTCATATTCTCTATTTAATCCACCAAGCCACAATAAATGACATACATATTAATGCCAATTGTAAAAGTTGGTGAAACATTAAATTCAGAAATCAACACACGAAATCTAGAAGTCACAAAAAGGGGGAAGTCCGAGCACACGGACGAGAAGCTATCTCATGGAAGCTATCCATTTAATTTTTCGAACACACGGATGGCCCGAAAGGCAAGTCCGAACACACGGACGAGAAAGGCAAGTCCGAACACACGGACGAGAAAGGCAAGTCCGAACACACGGACGAGAAAGGCAAGTCCGAACACACGGACGAGAAAGGCAAGTCCGAACACACGGACGAGAAAGGCAAGTCCGAACACACGGACGAGAAAGGCAAGTCCGAACACACGGACGAGAAAGGCAAGTCCGAACACACGGACGAGAAAGGCAAGTCCGAACACACGGACGAGAAAGGCAAGTCCGAACACACGGACGAGAAAGGCAAGTCCGAACACACGGACGAGAAAGGCAAGTCCGAACACACGGACGAGAAAGGCAAGTCCGAACACACGGACGAGAAAGGCAAGTCCGAACACACGGACGAGAAAGGCAAGTCCGAACACACGGACGAGAAAGGCAAGTCCGAACACACGGACGAGAAAGGCAAGTCCGAACACACGGACGAGAAAGGCAAGTCCGAACACACGGACGAGAAAGGCAAGTCCGAACACACGGACGAGAAACATCGCACATTGCTAGTCTAAATCATAAAAATGATCGTCATCGATCATAAAGAAGTGTCGATTACACTAAGCTAGTAAATATAAGAGTTTAGCTTCATGTCCCATAACCACTTGCTTAACTCAAATATTTACGAACAAATTGTAGATCTGCACTAGGAAATTGTCACAAGAGATTCAATCGAACAAGTCCATAAATTAACCGACGAAGTAAACGCAAGCGTTTCATACCACTTGTTTTGCTAAGCCGTTTAATTGTATTTTCTCATACGAATGAGGTAAAGGTTTGTATGTACTAGTAGATTGGAAAACAGTTTTATAAACGAGTTTGATATTGAAAATAGAGTTGAAATCGTTTTGATGATAGAGTTTTGATATTTACTACTAGTATTGAAACCTTTATATTTTTAAAGTGACAAGACATAGAAGTGATTATAGAAACAATCAATTATAAAAGTTCACATTCGAAGACGTGAATAAAATCCAAAGAAATCAATTCCCAAAACCATCAAAGTAATAAGTTCCGTTGAATGGTTTTCGGATAAGATTGCCTACGCAGAGTTATACGGGGTTCGACCTGCCCGGTCAGGTCGCGGGGGTCCAGGGGGCAGCGCCCACGGCGGGGTGCGGGGCAGCGCCCCGTCTAAACGGTACGACCTAGAGAGGACAAAATGAGGTCTAACGACCTAAGGGTGATAGGGTCGAGCGACCTAACGAGATACCATCCTGAAAGAGGAGTCATCAAACTCGATAATAATTGATAACAATAAGTCGGATCGACAAAAATCGATAAACCTTGGTAATTTGCTCGAAAATAGGCAAATTCGGCAAAATCAGCCATTCAGACGTCTAAATATTTATGACAGACGTCTGAATTTAATCTCAGACGTCTGAATATTTATGACAGACGGCTCAGAGGTTAAAAATTGAAACAGAGAGAAGAAAACATTTTGAACTAAATTCAGACGTCTAAATATTTAGTGACAGACGTCTAAATTTTACCTCAGACGTCTGAATATTTATGACAGACGTCTAAATTTGGTGACAGACGTCTGAAATAAATTTCAGACGTCTGAATTTTCCTGCTAGGCAAAAATGAACAGCCTAGCTCTAAAATCGACGAATTCGAACCAAAATGCGATCGAACGAGCGATGAACACTAAGGGTTCACGCCAATCGGCAACCCAGTCTAATAGGCACTTCGATGCATCACCAAAAACATGTTCAAACATCCATAAAAGGATTTTCAAAGAATTAAACTCAAAACACTAAAAATTGGAATATTCACCAAATCAATCCAAACCAAGTGCAATTGCACAAGAATAAGTGTTAGGAATTCATACCTAACAATCGAAGATAAATATAGTTTAAGATGTGAGATAAAAATCTCACCTTTGAACCCAAACGAATGAAGAAGATGCTATGGAGCAATGGCAAGAGCAACTACCCTTCAATTCCAACTCAACAAGCTTGAATCAAAGCTTTAAAGAAGGACATTCCCAAAGTTAGGTTTAGGAATAAACTGAAATCGAAGAGAGAAAGAGTTGGAGAAGAAGGAGATGAAGCTTACCAATGGGTTCTCTTAGAATTTGGAGCTAGAACTTGATTTGAAGAAGAAACTAGGGTTTGGGAGTTTTAATTTCCCATCTCTCCCACCATTTTTGCTTTAGAACTGAGCAAGAGGAGGAAGTGAGAGTGAATGGGGAGGGATGGTTCAGTTTGGGGTTTAAGTTGGCAAAGGGGCTGAACCCAAAACCAAACCCAAAGTGCAAATGGTCAAATTTTTGACTAGCTCCAAACATATCGAAGCTTACACTCAAAAAGATCGCAAACGACGTTTTGAACTCAATGGAGGAGGTCTCGAGTCCTAATTCAACTGTTTGCAAAAAGTAGCTTTTCGGACTACAATCCGACGAACGATGAAATATTTAAATAAAATATTTAAATATAAAATCGACAAATATGCGGGTTGTTACAGGGGGGATCGGCAGGCCGTAATGGCCTCGGTCGCGTGCGCGACTGGCTTTGGCGAGGCATTCTAGGGTTCGCGAGTCGTTCGCGTTGGTTTAGGGAGGCGACATCACCGTGAGGCAGCTGGGGAGTTCATCATGACCTGGGAGACGCGCTCGCACGCGTACGTGGGATTGGTCGAAGTCGCGAAAGACGAGGAGGGCGGCATGGTGGTTATCGCGAGATGGAGGCAGTGATTTCTGGTTTGAAGGGGGATCGCGAATTCAAGATCTGGAGGGTGATTTGGGATTTCTCGATCGATGGGTACGGGTGGAGCTGGCGACTTGGGCGACGTGATGGAACTGAGACATCGACGTGGTGGATCAGGAGCTCGAGTTCGAGTGCTCTGGTCACGTATTCTCGTTTGGAGTCGAGGTGAGTTTCGCCGTTGATTCTTCGATGTTATTAGTCATTTAAAGCTCATATAGTATTCTTGTCAAGTTAACACATGAAGGAATTTTTTTTTACAGTAAGTCTGCAAGGATAGTTATATGTATTTACAGTTTACTTACAAAATTTTATTAATTATCTTCGTTACCAAAGATTATTTAAAAAGGGAATATAATGTTAAATTTATTTGTAAAGTTGTTATAAACAATATTTACGATAATAAATTTGTTTTATCTATTTTAGTTACTAAAAAAGAAAATTTTTAGTTAAAACTAAATTTATAGTTAATTAAATTTATTAAAGGAAACTGGGTAAAAAAAAAATCACGAGTTAATTAAAATACTCGAATATTAACGAATGGTATAATTATTTATACAAGGTATAAATCAAGAAGATCGAGTCAAGTTTGGAAATGGATTGCAATTTAAAAACTAAGGTGAGATCCTCTCACTCAGATTTATGATTGAATTGCAGTTATTGATTGATTTGTTTGAATGTGCTATTAGATATGATAGGATATATCTATATATATAGCAGTATATACATATTGGCATATGTATATATTGGATTGATGATTTCCCGCCTCGTATAGCGGATGAGACCCTATTGCGCCGTTAGTAAGCGGATTTATAAAAACCCATATACCGCGATATTCCACCTCGAAGTGGAATTGGTATTGTGCTAACGTCTTTGGATGCAGGGAAACAGGTTGGAGAGATCCAACTGGATTCCTCAACTTTATTTATTTATTTACAGATGTTGATATATACATTCTGTTATCATATATTGATATATGATGTCTGATGTTGTGATGGACAAATTGATGCGTTGCATCATTGGATTCAAAATTTTGAAGTTTAAAAATAACGATCTTTAACTTTAAAAGAGATTTTTAAAAGTCATTATTTGAAAGTATACGTTTTATTTGAATTTTTGAATTGATTTACTTTAAATAAATAAATGTTATAAATTTAAAGTTATGGAAATTATAATGTTTTGTAAATTATAACCGAAAGATAAAATTTCTTTTGAAATAAATGGTTAAGTCATAAATAAAAAGATTTGAATTGAGATTTTTAAATTATTAAAACGATGTATATAAAAGATGTATAAAATTTGGTTTTTATAAATATAAAATATTGGGATTATAAAACGAGTTTTAATAAGTGTTAAAATGAAGAATAAAGGGATGGTATAAGTGAACGAAATTTTATATTTATAAATTATGAAGTTACAAAATAAATAGATTTTTGTAAAACAAAAGACTTATAAGTGATTTACTTATAAATCGGGTTTCGACATTTTAATTAAGAGTTGTGAGTAAGTATGAATGGTTTATAGACGAGATTTATAAAATATATATTTTATAAATCCAAACAATGGGATTTTAAACGTAGTTCGGTTGTTGTTAAAAATAAGATTTTTAAATGAAATCTTATAAGGAATAAGATTTAAAATTTGTGAAGCCTTAAAGGAACGAATGTTGTAAATCCATGAAGTATAAGTACTTAACCTCTAATATGGACTTTTGGTATATAAAGTTGAGTTCTAAAATGAATTGAATTATAAAGAAGATTTATAAATCAAAGTTGTTAGAAAATAGAAATAGAATTTGTAAACGTTGTTTTATAAATTCGAAGATCAATTGAATTTGATAAATTAAATATAGGAGATTATAAAAGAAGATATATTCGCGTTTTGGATAGCGAATTTTTATTGAAATAAAATGTGTAGAAAAGATTGAAATTTTGTTAGTGAAATATATTCACGGTTTTGGACAGTGAATATATTATTAAGTAAAATGGATATGTTTTGGGAAAGTGACATTAAAAATGAAGTTAATTGTTTTAACGATGTTTTAAAATGTATTGAATATCGAAATCATAGATTTCAACATTCATTGTTGAAATAGACGTTTTCGAGAAGTAGAAGGAAATGGTGGACTATAACACTGTTGTTATAGTAAATGATTTCCGAAAGGAAATGTTTTTATATAGTATTGGAATTTACATATCTATCTTAAATTCTGAATCCCTATACTAGTGATTTTGAGTCGTCGTAACGATGTTTTACGTAACATTCGTTTTGACTCAGAAAAAAATGTGTTATAGAAAATAGATTTCCTTAAAGAATGAAATATATACTTAATTTGATTTAAGTATATCGAATATTTTCAAATGTTGAAAATAAATAGATTTGTGAATTACTTATTATTAAATAAGTATGGAAATGTTTTCCAAAAAGAAATGAAATGTTTTTGAGAATTTATCTTCTTAAAGATAAATTGAAATTGAATATTGAAAACGATTTGAAAATCGAATATCAGTAGATATTCGAAAGTATAAATTCAATATGGAATTTATAAAAAGAAATGGGAATTCGTTTTAAAAATAAACGTTGATTTATTTTTGAAGTGTGGAAATTTTATATCTAGTAAAGATATTTTGGGAAAATAAATAATTTGGAAAATTATTTGGAATCTGATGATGTTGCGCATCTTTATTGATAGTTAAATAACCGACTATCAATAATTACCTTTAGATAGGTATTCGTTGTGAATTTGATGAATTTGAGTGCCACACTTATTTTTGAATAAGCGCTCACTATTCGGGTTAGCCGGGAAAGGACCATGGGGTCGTATAACCCATTCCGAATATGTGATACGTCGTTATGAATTGCATTCGAAGACCGGTGTTGAAGACCGGATATTTTTGAAAACGGAAGGATTACCGTCGAGTTACTCTACATCGGCTGATCTCCGATTTAGAGGTTTTATCACCCTTAGTGACGGGAAGTCCTGACGTGATTGAAAATTATCCGGATGTGCAAGGGCTTCGTGAGAAGTGCCTTCGGTTCTGTTCGATCCCGGAACAGACTTGTATGGATTGTGTGTCTGACGTTACAATTTGAGATATAAAGCTGACTTCTTTCAAATACATTTCTGTTGGTGGCGGAGAATTTATTCTCTTATCTTAACACCCTTCTCTGAGACGTACGAGCTCAGAGGTTATGTAGTTGAAATTTATCAGCGATATATCCCAATTTGGTAACGTGGCATACTGAGTGTTGCTGTGAAATGATCAGTGTTTGATCATTTGCGATATGATCATTTGTTTGATCTTATATCTTTGTGATCATAGGTTGATCATTTTTGTTTGACCCGAAGCAGGGCTTTGTAGAAAGCGTAGCTTTGTGGACGAGACTTCGTCGAGCCTTACACCCCGGAAATGGTCGAAACAGGAAGGATGCGGCAAGGTTCTAGGGAGTAGCGCCCCTTAGTGTATGTCATTCCTTCTGGATAGAGGTGGTATCATGGTATGGAGCCCAGATACTTAACCTATGTGGTTGCTGCATTATTACTATGTGGTTTGTTGGAAATCGGGGATCCTCGGGAAGATCGGTTACGATCGGGGGATGGCATACGCGTGTCAGTAGTTACCTATTTTTGCAGAGGTAACCCGGCCTTGTGTTGGCAGAGATCTAACCGTAATGTTAGGTTATTTCTCGGGTCGTCTATTCCAGGGACGTACCCATCGTGGATAGGAAGTTCCTTAGCCTGACCATTTGTTGGAAATCCAAACTCCAATACGTGACTTGTACGGTATTAGTTGTAGAACCTGCCATTTACGTACGGTGGTCACCACTGTTTAGATGGTAGCTATAGTAGGCATACGATACTGGTCGTATGTTGGCTAAGATTAATATTATACTTTCGAAATGTTTTCTACACTATGCACTAATAAGAATATCAAAAATGATTTGATTTTGCGTATCAAGCATCTTTGACTATCATAAGAAGAAATCTCCTCCAATTCTGCGTTTGCATTGTGTGTGTGGCGGGAGGTCTTATGGTAGTTTCATTTTCCAAAAGCATTTCGAATTGACTTTAAAATTATTTTGTTGTTGTAAAGAATAACTGTTTTACGATCTCACACCAGTCACCATGACTGACTCGGAGTTTATTGTTCCCTTCTAAACTCTGGGTGCCCACCAATTTCCACACGGGCAGCCTAGAGTTATGTTATCAGGATATTCAGGATATTCTGGAGCTTTGGAGATAAGCTGGAGAACGAGACGTAGTATTTGTATCTGATATATTTATTCCGCTGTGTATTCTGTATAAGGACAAGTTATATAACTGTCCATTGTTGTATATTGACTCTGATGATTGATGTATGTATAAAATGATATAGTTCTTTGTTTTAAAAGACTAGTGTTTAACTATTATATATTGTTCCGCTGCGAATGTGAGATTCTGATATTGTTTTTCTGTTCTCCTCTTGTTCTCTGTTGTTTCTTCTTTCTCTTTTCTTCTTTTCTTCTTCTTCTACCTATTTCTTCTTTCTAAAACCCTCACTATTGGAGTTTCCGGCACTCGATTTCTCGGCAGTCGATAAAGTGAGTATCGATGTCGAATTTTCGAAAGTCGAAAATTTCGGTACGTGACATTTAATTAACTTAAACCTTTAATTAAAACCAAATTTCACATTTCCTAGTTAAGTTATATTTTAAAAGATCACTTTTAAACATTCATTTATTTAACCACTTAAATTCATAGAAAAATCAATAATACTTTATTAAATCACTTAAATTCAAATTTAATCAAATTATCATATTTACCATTTCCAAATAAAATTTAATATCCATTTTATTTACATAACTTAAATATCCTTTTTAACCAAAATTCCAAATTTCCAACTTAAGTTATATTTCAAAAATCTAGTTAAACCATTCATTAATTACATTTTTAACACATAGAAAAATCATAATTTCTTTATTTTAAAACATTTCAAAATCTATTTAAATCAAATTTCATAAATTTATAATTTTTAAAATACTTAAAAATATCCAAAACACTTTATAAAATAACCACGGGCCTGTATATAATTTTCTAACTTAGGTCAAGTGATACGGATATGTATCATTTCAATCCGCAGTTAAAAAAGAAAAATCCGGGTTCTATCATTTCAAACCCGCAATCCCAAGTTAAAATAATTTAAATAAAAATCGTTCAGGCCTATCATTTCAGCCCATAACGATTTTTCCCTATTCTAAAGTCCGTTCGGGTATGTATCATTTCAACCCATAGTGATTCTAGTCTACAGGGAACTTGCAATGGTGATAACAGATATAAATAACAGAATAACATTAAATAACAGTAACATATGATATAACAGGTGTAATAACAGGTGTGAACATCATATGATAATAATATAAGCATATATAACATGATAATATTTTTCTACAGATTCGCAGGGTGTCAATTTACTAGTTATATAGGTACATATTGTCTGGTGAGAATAACTCACCTGTTTAAGCTGGAGATGACGACCAAACACACAACAAAGAATCTTTGAAGGCACGACAACATGAATATGATTTGAGAGTGGAGAGCCAAATATAATTGCTTTGTATACATATAACAAAACAAGACAATGTATACATAAATATGTAACACAAAACAATATCGAAATGACTTGAAATAAAAAGCAACAAAGGGCAAAGTGATTCGACCTTTCTTTAACCATTCAAGAGCTTGACCAATGGGATCTTTTGCTCAGCCATAGCTGGACATAATCTTAGTTTATGGCATCAAAATAGCATGGCAACAAGGAGATGATGATGGTAGGAGTTACATATGAATAAGACAAAGGTCAAGGCAAAATAAGTGGAGTTTTTGTGCATTTTTGGCTCATCCTAAGGCAAGTGGGGCTCGGCCCTTGCATGGTACAGGTCTGGACAGTGGAGGGTGATGGTGCAACAGCAGCCAAAGGTCATGTAGCAAGTGGTGGTGGTGGCTAAGGGGGTGGCCAAAGCAAGATATGGAGGGTAGGTGATGATATGTGTGGTCTAGGCAACGTTTTGTGAACTTTTGACATTGTTTTGTGGTGCTAGCTTCAAGGGGAGGTCATGGCCATGGATGGATCTGAAATGATGGCTGGAGATGATGCCAAGGAAGAGTGGTAGGGGATGGTGGTCGAGGCTATGGTGAGAAGGCCGTGCAAATAGAAGAGGAAACAAGGCAAAAAAGTATGAAAAATTGAAGAAAAGTGAAAAGAGAGGAGGCCATTACCAAGGAACTTTGTAAGGCCGTGAAAAATGAATTGAGAAACAAAAAAATTCGTGAAAAGTGAGTGATAACTCATGGCAAAAACTGAAGGAGTGGGCAGCAAAATTAATTAAAGTGAAGGTTATGGAAATGAAGAGTTTCGGAGATGAAAAGGCTTCGGTTTCAAAAGCAGTTTCAAACTCTTCATATATTCACTATTTCTTTTTAAATTTTTATATCACTGAAAAACATATATAAATTCAGTTAAAATAAGAAAATATAACAAATAAAAAAAATATAAATAAATAAATATTAATTATAAATAATTAAATCAAGAAAATAGCAAAACTGGTCAACTAGGCTAGAAAATTTGAAAATAAATGGTATAAACTTTAGAAAATTCATATGAGCTTGTAATATATTTTTAAACATAAATAATAACATAAAATAAAAATACATTCACAAAATAAATATATAAAATTTAATTTAAATATAATTTTAATGAAGAAAATAGCAGAAAATAAGAAAACAGCCTTTAAAAATAGGAAATCAACACAGTAAACATTGGAAAATTTCTATTATCAATTTAAAATATTTAAAAGTCAAAATATACATAATATAACATATTAAACAGATAAAAATGAAATATGACAAAGAAAATAAAATTTATACAATTTAAAATAACAAAATTGCAAAATAAACAATTTATACTCAAAATTGAAATGTACATATCTTTTGCAGTTTAACTCCGTTTTCAACGAAACAAAAAGCAGTGTTCAAGTTATTTCATCTATTTTCATAATAAAAGATAAAATTTGAGATTTTAAATAATTTGAATTTGAAGTTTAAAAGTCAAAGTTTGAACAGTTTGACTAGAAATTCACTTTACAGTAAAATATTCAAATTATACTAGTTTGAACTATAAATCACTTAATAATCAACATTTATATTTAAAAATGAAATGTTTGAAAATAAAATAAGTCTAAAATAATTTAAAATAAAATAAAGTCAAATTTAAATAATATACAAAAATCTAGGGTTGTTACACTCTCCCCCACTCAAAACTTTTCGTCCTCGAAAAGGAACGAGGTACGGGAAAGCACATAAAAAGATAGAATGAATAGAATTAAGACAAGATGATAAGAAGATTGGAATTACACCTGATAACTTTTGTTATAGGTAAGTTTAACAAGATGGAGGTAATTAAATCAAGAGTACAAGCACAAAAGAAAAAAAATCCTCTAAAGTCTGAATCTCCCTTTCACTTGACCGACGGTCTATAAATGGAAAAACAGTGTTCAGATCCAGATGAGTAACAAAGATTATCAGGATTACAGAAAGATTTCTAAACAGACTGGTATAAGCAATAGCCTTTCCATTCTGTAACAATATAAGAGAAATAAGGACAACCAAAAGATAGTTTGAAAAACAAAATAAGATAATAGATTTGAAACCATAATGCTTTGAAAATCATAATAATTTAGGGATGTTTATCATCTGGAAATCACACTACTAAAATCATAACACTTTGGAAATGTTCTTCTTTTATAAAAAAACATAACACTTAGAAAATCAAAACTCCTTTTAAAAAAAAATCTTCATTTAAACCATTTAATTCAAGGTCAAATAATATTCATTTTAAAGTTGTAACATTTCTATGTTCATTCAATTATAAAAATTCCCAAAACATTGTCTTTTCAAAATAGCAGCACTTATAAAATGCTACAGTAGATATATTAGTATTTCAAATCAGTTCAATATCAGAAATATTCATTTGGATATCATTTAACTTATGACTTATTTAAAACAAACTTTTATGAATGGAATATCCAAATTAAACTATACTTCGTTTATTAAGTCAAAAGCTCACTATTTTACTTAGCTCTTCATTTAACAAATAACCTAACACTTTATTTAAAATGCCCATTTCATAAATAGATATTCCTTCAATAAGTTACACTTAAAATTTCCATTTGAAAACCAAATTCTCAATTATCAAATTTAGTGATGTTAAAATACATTTTAACTATCATAATTTTTCATTTTTCAAGACATATCAATTTCATAAATAAAATATTTATCATAGCAAATATAACAATCAAATTTCTTTACACATTCATTCATTTAGACATCAATTAAACTATGAATTCAAGTTAAATAAACTTTATTACAAAATGTCCAATTCCAATGTATTTTATTTTATCTATTCAAAGATACATTATTTATTATACAACATATTCATTTTAGGAAATAACCTTTATTAAAATTCCTAGGTTAGATTTAAGGTTCCATATTAAATCAAATTTGATTATTAAGTTATTTAAAAAAAATCTCTTTAAATTCCTTTTTCACTATTTACCTCTGTTAATATTTTATAACTAAAATTTAAGTGTATAACATTTATCAAAACCACTCAAATTTTATTTATAAAATCCTTTCTATATTGTATTATTATCCAATTACATTGTTAACTTCTAAAAAAAAATTAAGGTAAGTTATATTTGAATGCAATTGTATTATACAAATAAAACTTTCCAATCCAATTATCTCAAGTTTGAATCATTTATTCAAAAAATTTAATTTTTCTTTTTATAACTGAAATTATTCTTTAAGATGAAATTTAAGAATTAATTTTCCGGTTTCCTTCAAACCAGTTAGAGATAAATAAATATATGTACATAATATGTCAAATCAATTTAAATCATATATCTATATATATTATAATCCAGTCATATTTTAGAAATTCAAATCAATTAGATTTTCCAAAACAAAGCTGTAATAAGACTACAGAACGGTCTATTCAGTTCAAAACTCGAAAATGAACGTCGATGATGCTGCAGTCATCACCGAAATTATTTTCCAGTGACAAAGAGAAGAGCACTTAATTTTTAAACTTTAAAATCCTTTAGAGACAAATTTTTTATTCAAAAATACTTTAAATTATATCCTTTTAAAAATTTTAAACACAAGGTTTGAAATCCATCGGAAACTTGAATTCTCAAATTCTTGATTCAAATTCATTTCAGTTCCCAAATCAATTTATAAACAACTATTTATAAATTCATTTGTAGAACAATAAATGATAAATCAAGTATTATCATTTCAAATTATCAATTTAAATCAATTTATTAAGTTCCATAAATTTACTTATATATCAAAATTTTATTTCATTAACCAAATTTAAAATAATATTGTGTCAGTTTGTTCTGTCAAAGTGTTTTAGAAATCCTATCGATAGCGTTGATCAGACGAATCGATCGGAAATCCAAATCAACATCAACAACTCAAACAACACCATATATAAAACAAAACATAGATTTACAAGTACAATTCAAAATGTTTGGAGATAGTTTAGAAACAAAAGACAAGATGGTTAAACAGAGTAGAGAGATGGGTAAGCTTAGGTAAATCGCGAACAACCTTAACCGGGTCAACCGTGACTTAAAGAATAAGATCGATGTGGATTTTTCTGGGATAAATCTACGTTCGATCTCAAGAGATAGAGTTTGGAATAATAAAAGATATTAGCATCTAAACCAAGGATAAATAAAATCTCTGGTGAATCGATGCTGACTGTAAAGGATTTTCACCCTTTTACAAGAAAATTAGAATATTGGCGAGACCACCAATTCACTATAAAGATCATTCGAAGTGGAGTTATGTGATACTCCAAAATCAAAAGAAGATGAATAGTGAGGGAGAAGAATGAATTTTGGAACCGCAGGAAACGTTCCAAAATTCAAAGGAAATCGAATCAAAAGGAAGAGATTCAAACTCGAACGAAAGTGATTCTGTAAATAAATTTACCATACATTCTAAGTTTTGCCCCAAAGCCAAAGTTCTGATACCAACTGTAACGACCCGATATTTTCAACCATTCACATCCATTATAAGTGTATAGGTAGACACTCATGCCGGAGTTGAATTGCTCAAAATACCGCGTTGTAATTAAAATTTGGCAAATCTCAGAATATACAGTAAATAAATATAATCACAGATCACAGACACAGAGTAAAATAATGCAGCGGAAGTAAAAGAAATAGTAGTTCATGAAGCTACTATATAAATATATCAGAGTTACATAAGATATAACAGAAGAAATAGAATACAACAAAAGTCTCAATATAATAACCAAGTACAAGCTGAGTAGAACAACGGAATTGAAATAGATAGGACATGATAAGTAGATAATCTCCAGCGATTCAAATCTCCAAGAGAGTGGAAATCCAAATCTGTGAATAACTCAGGCTGACCCGAGCGTAAAGCAAAACACAAAACACTCGAGTCAGGACAATATATACTTATATAATGTAAACCAACTCAAGGGAACTGTAATAAAGGTACAAGTAACTTAGAAGATGCTTGGGACCGCCCATCCTCTAAGGATCCGTTAAAATATCTACTATGTAGTAATATTCGCTATTATAATAGTGTCTGAATAAGTAAAGTATAATCATATAGAAAATAGCGTTAAGGGGATGGAGAACCTTAATGCGGTCGGATCTTAAAATCATAATCGTAGTAAAGCTCGATATGGTAGGTGACACGGCACAACTAGGCAATGCCAGGGTAGATATACCAATTACGCACACGGACTGATGGATACGCATAGCAGCCACTACCGTTCCACCTCGAACAACACTCCCAAATCGGAGGATGGCCATCTAATCAATCACAAGTAAGAGTATAATATCGAAGAAATGTGTCCGAGAAGAGGTGCTACCTCACTGGTCCGAGATCGCTCCTGTTTTAGCCACCTTATGCCAACTCACGGGAGTTGGGTTCACGTAACATACCTTAAGAACGTCGCCACCATCCTACTTCATTCTGGAATCTCCACCGCGTACACGGTTGTCAAAGTGGTTTTCGGTATCGACAGAGAGTATGTCCATATCCGATCCCGGTCTCTTTGCCAACCAATCGTTATTATAACCCGTGGTTATAACTTTTAAAAACAATACTTTACTTCAAAATAAAATATCATTTCAAACCATATCTTTATCAAATTATTAAAGATTAAATCAATTCCAAACCATTTCCATATATTTAAATTTTCATATCATTTCAAAACTTCATTTCAAATCATTTTAATAAAATAAAATATCATATCCTTACAAAACTTCATTTCCAATCATTTTAATAAAATAAAATATCCTATCAGTTCAAATCCCTTTAAATACCTTTTAAATTCAAAGATATCGTTCATTTACTATCATTTCAAATCACCTTTAAATAGTTTATATTCCAATCAAAATAATTCATTTAAACCTTTTAAAAGTGTAATTATTATATTTTCAATCAAGTATTCAAAACCATTCTGAGTTCGTTTACTAAGTCAAAAACCCTAATTATTAAACTTTCAGCATTTCATAGCATTTAAAAACAACTGCTATAAGTTATATTTGAAAACATTTTTAATTCAGCAAAGACAGCATTTAAAACTGCTGTTAAAACTCAGTTTTCGTTGAATTATAGTTCAAAACAGAAAAGACAGCATTTCAGAAGTGCTGCGGTAGTTCAGATTTCAAAACAAGGGTTAAATTTGGTTTCAGCAAAGACTATAGACCATTATAGCATTTCCAGAGAATGCTATAATAGGCCTGAGTTCAATATTAGCCTATAAGTTCAACTACAGCAACTACAGCATTTCAGAAATGCTGTAATAGCTCCTTTTTACACAAATTTAGTTCAAAACATAATCTATAGAATTTCTGAATGCTATTAAAAGTTAATTTCAAGTGTTAGTGTATTTCCAGCAATTAAATAACTTTAATTTAAAACACATAAATATTTTTAAAAATCATATTTTAACATTTAAAATGTTCATTTACATATCATTTAACATATATCTTTTCACAATAAATTTCTTATAATCAAATCCAATTTCAACAATTTACTTAATAAATTTAAGTGTAAAAGTGTCCAATTCTTCACTTTTCAACTAATAAACTTAACACTTCAAATTTAAATTACCATTTCAAACTTTAACTAAATTTCCAATTTTATTTAATTAACTTAAACCTTTAATTAAAACCAAATTTCACATTTCCTAGTTAAGTTATATTTTAAAAGATCACTTTTAAACATTCATTTATTTAACCACTTAAATTCATAGAAAAATCAATAATACTTTATTAAATCACTTAAATTCAAATTTAATCAAATTATCATATTTACCAATTCCAAATAAAATTTAATATCCATTTTATTTACATAACTTAAATATCCTTTTTAACCAAAATTCCAAATTTCCAACTTAAGTTATATTTCAAAAATCTAGTTAAACCATTCATTAATTACATTTTTAACACATAGAAAAATCATAATTTCTTTATTTTAAAACATTTCAAAATCTATTTAAATCAAATTTCATAAATTTATAATTTTTAAAATACTTAAAAATATCCAAAACACTTTATAAAATAACCACGGGCCTGTATATAATTTTCTAACTTAGGTCAAGTGATACGGATATGTATCATTTCAATCCGCAGTTAAAAAAGAAAAATCCGGGTTCTATCATTTCAAACCCGCAATCCCAAGTTAAAATAATTTAAATAAAAATCGTTCAGGCCTATCATTTCAGCCCATAACGATTTTTCCCTATTCTAAAGTCCGTTCGGGTATGTATCATTTCAACCCATAGTGATTCTAGTCTACAGGGAACTTGCAATGGTGATAACAGATATAAATAACAGAATAACATTAAATAACAGTAACATATGATATAACAGGTGTAATAACAGGTGTGAACATCATATGATAATAATATAAGCATATATAACATGATAATATTTTTCTACAGATTCGCAGGGTGTCAATTTACTAGTTATATAGGTACATATTGTCTGGTGAGAATAACTCACCTGTTTAAGCTGGAGATGACGACCAAACACACAACAAAGAATCTTTGAAGGCACGACAACATGAATATGATTTGAGAGTGGAGAGCCAAATATAATTGCTTTGTATACATATAACAAAACAAGACAATGTATACATAAATATGTAACACAAAACAATATCGAAATGACTTGAAATAAAAAGCAACAAAGGGCAAAGTGATTCGACCTTTCTTTAACCATTCAAGAGCTTGACCAATGGGATCTTTTGCTCAGCCATAGCTGGACATAATCTTAGTTTATGGCATCAAAATAGCATGGCAACAAGGAGATGATGATGGTAGGAGTTACATATGAATAAGACAAAGGTCAAGGCAAAATAAGTGGAGTTTTTGTGCATTTTTGGCTCATCCTAAGGCAAGTGGGGCTCGGCCCTTGCATGGTACAGGTCTGGACAGTGGAGGGTGATGGTGCAACAGCAGCCAAAGGTCATGTAGCAAGTGGTGGTGGTGGCTAAGGGGGTGGCCAAAGCAAGATATGGAGGGTAGGTGATGATATGTGTGGTCTAGGCAACGTTTTGTGAACTTTTGACATTGTTTTGTGGTGCTAGCTTCAAGGGGAGGTCATGGCCATGGATGGATCTGAAATGATGGCTGGAGATGATGCCAAGGAAGAGTGGTAGGGGATGGTGGTCGAGGCTATGGTGAGAAGGCCGTGCAAATAGAAGAGGAAACAAGGCAAAAAAGTATGAAAAATTGAAGAAAAGTGAAAAGAGAGGAGGCCATTACCAAGGAACTTTGTAAGGCCGTGAAAAATGAATTGAGAAACAAAAAAATTCGTGAAAAGTGAGTGATAACTCATGGCAAAAACTGAAGGAGTGGGCAGCAAAATTAATTAAAGTGAAGGTTATGGAAATGAAGAGTTTCGGAGATGAAAAGGCTTCGGTTTCAAAAGCAGTTTCAAACTCTTCATATATTCACTATTTCTTTTTAAATTTTTATATAACTGAAAAACATATATAAATTCAGTTAAAATAAGAAAATATAACAAATAAAAAAAATATAAATAAATAAATATTAATTATAAATAATTAAATCAAGAAAATAGCAAAACTGGTCAACTAGGCTAGAAAATTTGAAAATAAATGGTATAAACTTTAGAAAATTCATATGAGCTTGTAATATATTTTTAAACATAAATAATAACATAAAATAAAAATACATTCACAAAATAAATATATAAAATTTAATTTAAATATAATTTTAATGAAGAAAATAGCAGAAAATAAGAAAACAGCCTTTAAAAATAGGAAATCAACACAGTAAACATTGGAAAAATTCTATTATCAATTTAAAATATTTAAAAGTCAAAATATACATAATATAACATATTAAACAGATAAAAATGAAATATGACAAAGAAAATAAAATTTATACAATTTAAAATAACAAAATTGCAAAATAAACAATTTATACTCAAAATTGAAATGAACATATCTTTTGCAGTTTAACTCCGTTTTCAACGAAACAAAAAGCAGTGTTCAAGTTATTTCATCTATTTTCATAATAAAAGATAAAATTTGAGATTTTAAATAATTTGAATTTGAAGTTTAAAAGTCAAAGTTTGAACAGTTTGACCAGAAATTCACTTTACAGTAAAATATTCAAATTATACTAGTTTGAACTATAAATCACTTAATAATCAACATTTATATTTAAAAATGAAATGTTTGAAAATAAAATAAGTCTAAAATAATTTAAAATAAAATAAAGTCAAATTTAAATAATATACAAAAATCTAGGGTTGTTACATAGCCCCTCTACAAAACCCAGAAGGGAATTTCCGATCAGACGCACCAATCAAAAACGCCCAATTCAATTTTGACCGCGATTTCTGGTCAAACGATGCGTCGAATTGAAAAACGAATTACACCATTGAATTACGCTCGTCGAGAGGTCCAACATATATTATTTTGAGATTTTTCTGAGGATTTTGAATTTTTGACTTTGATTTTGAAATGGATCTGGATCTAAAATTTTGTCTGCCATTGAGGAGGAGAAGGAGCTGAAGAAATTTTACGCGCAGACAAATGAGAATAGGCGGAGGCTAGGGTTTAGCGGGGATATTTATAGAGAAGGTTGAAAATAGAATAGAGGGATAAAACAGGTGTACGCGATAACGCCAACGTGGTCCAAAAAGGCCGTTCTGACCCCGGAACGAAATTAGGTAAACCCATATATCAAAATAGGTGTTTTAAAATATTTTAAACTCGATTGAAAAGGTTTCAGGTTCAAATTCCATCATATGAAGAAGTTATGCTAAAAACAATATTTTCCAAATTGATTTCAATTGATTTCAATTGCATAAATTTCAAGGCGTTTCGAGTCCGTACGATCAAACGACAAGTCCGATCGCTACGAAACTTGAAACATTATTATAATTCACCGTTTCGGATCCGATGAAACTGGTTTCGTCGAAATCCGAGTCAGTGGCCAAAATGGCTATTTTTCCATTAATTAAATAAATTAATAAATTAAATCAAATTTCCAATTTAAATTCTAAATTTGACTATTTTTATTATTTAAAATTTCTTAATCATTTATAATGATTTTAAACTAATTTAGATGTCAAATTAAATGTTAATACATTTAACAATTTCAGCGTTAAATTACCATTTTGTTAAATTTAGAAATTATAAATTAAATTTCAATAATTCCTTTGAATTAAATTTCATTCATATTATTCAAATTCCTTATTACAAACAGAAGAAATAAATGTTGGAATCAAAATCCATTATATTAACATTCCCAATTTTCATCTAAATTCTCATTTATGTAATGTTTTAATATTATATCCCACTTATTTGCAATTAATCCACTTATTAAATTTCAAATTATGAATATATTAATAAATCTTGGTTTTCACTCCTTAAATCAACCAATCTTCATATTATATCGAAATAAACATTTATTATATCTTATATAATTAACCATCTTCAAATGACAAATCAAATCTACCCTAACTGCACAAATCAGGACAATTAATGGCAATTGATTTCACATTAAATGTTATAAATTATAAATTGAAATCCAAATAAATTTGTTTATTTATTTAAAATCTTGCTATTAATAAATTAACATTGTATGGATGCGATTAACAATGAATTATATTACACATCATAAATATATTAATTTATTTATTTCCCATTTAACGCGCTACTTAATCTCTTCTGATTGCAAACCAGTTTTCAAATTTTATGCAACATACTAAAGAAATAAATACATATCTTAATTGATTCATTTTTCCCATTCATTAAAAATAAATGCACCCTTCAAATTTAGATCCTAAATCCAATTTACCAATTCATCTTGGTTCCATTCCTTTTTTTTCATCAACTATCACTTTATGAATAAATTAGCATTTCCTATTCATTTTATTACATTCACTTATTCTCACTTTATGAATAAATTGGTATTCTATCAAATCCATTAGTTATTAACTTAAATTATTGCCAATTCATTATCTAATATAAACCTTGAATCTATTTCCTAATTTTCAAATTTCAATAAATTAAACCTTACAATTGTTTACAAATAAAAATGGGGATTGTACTACATATATTATTCATTGTCCTGCATTACTTTACTTGTATTTAACTTATTACCCAAATACAACAATTATTACTTAAAATAAATTTACGCTTTTATTTCTTTACATTCACACTTCTGTTACTATATTAATAATCACCAAGTAACATTTATTATCAAAACAACATTAATTAAAATTTCTTATCTACATTGATATGCATATGTTTTCCATTAATCGTGTATTACTTCATACGTTGCTATAACATTGAATTCATTAGATTATCACAAATTACGTCATGGCATTAGTATATACAATATTCCCATTACTTCAATGCATCGTAATTTCTCTTTTTATATGATTAAGTACTTAGCTAAAATTTCAAATGTTGCATTTTCTTTCTATATTTACTTCAATATGAGTTAGAAAAATTTTCTTTCTTCCTAAATTAAATTACAAAATCAAATTAAATTAACAATTTAAATGGTCTAAATTTACGGGTCGTTACAATGGAGTTCCAACTTCTATTGTTAGCGATCGTGATCCATTGTTTACTAGTGGATTTTGGAAGAGTCTCCAAAAAGCTTTGGGAACAAAGCTTAATTTTAGCACCGCTTATCATCCGCAGTCCGATGGACAAACCAAGCGTGTGAATCAAACTCTTGAAGATCTTCTTCGTGCTTGTGTTCTAGACTTTGGTGGAAGTAGGGAAGATCATATTTCACTAGTTGAATTTTCCTATAATAATAGCTTCCAATCTAGTATTGGTATGGCACCTTTCGAGGCACTCTATGGAAGGCCATGTCGATCTCCGTCTTGTTGGCTTGAGGCCGGTGAGAAACTGGTTTTAGGTCCAGATCTTATTCGCGATTCCACAGAAAAGATTGATCTTATTCGCCATAGGATGAAAGAAGCTCAGAGTAGACAAAAATCCTATGCCGATAACCGAAGAAGGAGATTAGAATTTTCTGTGGGAGATTTTGTGTTTATTTGTGTTTCACCTATGAAGGGTGTTGTGCGTTTCAGTCGATTGGGAAAATTAGCGCCTCGATATATTGGTCCATTTCCCATCACCGAACGTATAGGTTCCGTGGCTTATCGCCTCTTATTACCGGCTCAATTTTCCGCTATTCATGACGTGTTTCACGTTTCTCAACTTCGGAAATGCCTTCGAGATTCCGATTCTATTCTTGAGCCCGGTGTTGTTGATGAAATAGAAGTTTCGCCAAATTTGACTTATGTGCAACATCCTATTCGTATTATTGCTTCGGAGGTCAAACGCCTTCGAAATAAAGATGTTCCGCTTGTGAAAGTTCAATGGTCCTCAAATCCTAAGGATTGCTCTTGGGAATCTAGAGTATTCATCGAGCGAACACATCCAGACTTACTCTCTTGAGCTCTTTGAGGTGAACTTCTTATTTCAGATTTCTTCTTTTGTGTGTTGATATACTTTTATGGTTGTTACTTTTTGTTCAAATATTTCTTATGATTGCGAGGACGCAATTTCTTTAAGGGGGGAGTCTGTAACAACCCGCATATTTTAGAATTGAATATTTAAATATTTTTATTTAAATATTTGGTCGTTAGTCGGATTATAGTCCGAAAAGCTACTTTTTGCAAATAGTCGAATTAGGACTCGAGACTACCCCCATTGAGTTCAAAATGACGTTTGCGACCTTTTTGAGTATAAACTTTGATATGTTTGGAGCTAGCTAAAATTTTGACCTTTTTCACTTTGGGTTTGGGTTTGGGTTCAGCCCACTAGTCCACATAATACCCCAAACTGAAACACTTCTCTTCATCCACTCCCATTTATTTACCTTTTCAGTTCTAAAGAGAATAATGGAGGAAGAGAAAAAGAATTAAAATCCTAAACCCTAGTTTCCATTTGCAAATCAAGTTCTTGCTCCAAATTCAAAGAGAAGCATTGGTAAGTATCATCTCCTTCTTCTCCAACTCATTCTCACTTTGATTTCAGAAAAATTCCTAAACCTAATTTAGGAAATGTTTCTCTTTAAGCTTAGATTCAAGCTTCTTGTGTTGAGATTGAAGTGTGGTTGATCTTCCTTTGTCTTCAAGCTTCTCATTCATTGTTTTCGGGTTCAAAGGTGAGTTCTTTAACTCACATCTACGTCTATAGCTATCTTTGTTGTTAGGTATGAATTCCTAGCACTTGTGCATATTCATTTGCTTTTGATTATAATTGATTAGGTGAATTTTCCAAATTTTGGTGTTTTGGTCCAATTTTATGAAAATCCTACTATGGATGTTTGGACATTGATATTCGGGGTGTATCGAGGAGTCTTTAAGGCCGGGTTGTCGCTTGGCGTAAATCCTTAGTCGCCGTTGCTCGATCGATCGCTTCTGACATGTTTTGGCCACTTTGGCCTAGGCAAATTGTTGCCCAGACCAGGTGACCAGACGTCTGGTGACCAAGTCCAGACGTCTGGTTTGGACCTGCAGCAAAAATGTATGCACATAGAATTTATAAAAAAAAGACAGAAATTATTTCCAAACGTCTGAAATTCAAGATCAGACGTCTGGATGGGCCTCAGACGTCTGACTTGAAGTTTCAAACGTCTGGGAGTTCTCTGGATTATTCCCAGAGAATAAATCCAGACGTCTGGATTTGAAACCAGATGCCTGGTTAGCTTTCAGACGTTTGGTTTGAGTTTCCAAACGCCTGGTAACTTCTGGGAAATTTCCAGAACTCAAATCTAGACGTTTGGATTAACCCCCAAACGTCTGGAAATGCTCATTTTTGCCTATTTAGGCTGTTTTGTGTGGATTTCCTACTCTAATCGATTTTTGTTGGTCCGGATAGTTTTTATCACTTGTTCGACTTTGATGGCTTCTTTCCTTGGATTTTTGGGAATATCCACTTTGATGGATTCGGTATCGATTTCTATGGATTCACTTCACATCTTCGAATATGCATTTTTGATGATTGATTGTTTCTACAATCGTTTTTGTGATTTGTCACTTTAAAAATATAAAGGTTTTCTATACTAGTAGTAAATATCAAAACTCTTTTATCAAAACGATTTTGACACTATTTTAATTACAAAGCTCGTTTCTTAAACCGTTTTCCAATCTATTAGTATATACAAACCTTTACCTCATTCGTATGAGAAATCTAATTAAACGGTTTAGTAAAACAAGTGGTATGAAACGCTTGCGTTTACTTCGTCGGTTAATTTTTGGACTTGTTCGATTGAACCTTTTGTGACAGTTTTTTTAGTGGAGATCTACAATTTGTTCATAAATATTTAAGTTAAGCAAGTGGTTATGGGACATGAAGCTAAACTCATATATTTACTAGCTTAGTGTAATTGACACTTCTAGATGATCGATGATGATCCATTTTTGTGAATTAGACTAGCAATGTGTGATGTCTCTTTGTCCGCGTGGGGGACTGTACCTCGTTCTTGTGGAGCTTCGGCTCATGGTCTTCAGGCCGTTCTTGTGGAGCTTCGGCTCATGGTCTTCGGGCCGTTTTTGTGGAGCTTCGACTCAAAAATTAATGGTTAGCAACCATGGAATAGCATTCCGTTTTGTGATACACGTGTTGAGAGTTTTCATGCTCTCGTTTTGTGATAGGCCTCCCCCTCTCTTTTTGTGATTTCTGGATTTCTAATTGACGACTTCTAGAATTTGTGTTTCACCAATTTTCGTGATTTGATTTGATAAGTTTATCAATATTTGTGCATTGGTGAATTTGTGTGTCATTAACTTTTGTGATTGGCATTGATATAATTGTCAATATTTATGGTTTGGTGAATGAAATAAAGAGTATGGCATTCCTTTTTATCTTTGAGAAGATTCTTGTGATATTGATTAATCTCTTGTTGATTTTCAATTACGTACTTATCACAATATGGTATTATGATTATGATACGTTTTTGTCATATCTCTTATTCTATATCATTTCATCTGATATTTATAGTTAGACTGATCCGTTTATTATTTTCTTATTAAATAATACTCGGGTCAGACCGAGATGTTACAGGTGCTTCAGCTTGACTCCTTATCTGGATCATCTTCTGACTTTTGTCTAACTACATAATAGTTGTAGTTTTTGTTGTTATACATTCAAGATATAGACTCTATGATGTACACATATTCTTTTGTCTAGCACTTGTATCTATTCTTTTGTGATATTGTGGATCTTATTTGACCACTACAATGATGTACACTTCTTTGTGTTATATATTCATATCTGTTTCCGCCTTTGAGATATGGACATCTATGACTGATTTACGTTATGTTTATTTCTATACTTGTTTTCGAGGTCCATATAGCCACCGTGTAGTAGCTTTGAGTTTGTATCGGTATGTCGGATTTCCTCTTGAGATGAAAAGTTATATTTTTATCTGGCATATCGGTACTCGCACAAAGCAATTATACAGATGGTCGCTCCTCAACAGCCTTATTCTCCGTGCTAGTTGATGGCATTACCCCGTAGTGTCCTTGGCTAGCGTGGGTATAGAGGTGGGGCATCATAATGGATTCCATACAATGACTGGGCTATTAGGGTACCACCTGTCACTGTACACCTCTAGAAAAATGTACCGAGAACCTCACCGGGATCCCCGGCAACACAAGACTGACCTATCCCTAACCTTGATAGAATCGAATATGTTATCACCCCAGGTGTTCCCACCCTTAAATATCGAGCGCTCCCTTTTTCATGCACAACCATATCCATAATTTATATATATTTTCGAGGTTATCTAGAAAAGTGATAACATACCCTAATTGGGTGCGACCAACTTGGCCTTGCTGCATCTCTCTTGTTTTAGTCATTTGCGGTTGATGAGGCTTGAGGCTAACGTTACCTTTCAAGAACAATTCCACTTAGAATGCTCATCGTCCTCCAATGATGGTGTTCTGATAGCATTCGTCCATACAAGTTGTCCTTGGTCTGGACAAACCGAATCACCATCTTCACTATCTTCACGATACCCATTCGTAACGTTTAAACCAAACCGAAGTGGTTTTCGGATAATTAAATCCGATCCCGGCCTCTTCGAAACGATTAACGAAATTAGCCAATATTGATAATCGGTTATTTAACTATCAAATAACATCCATGGGCAGTCACTTGGCCATTATCTATAATTTTCCAAATTTATTTTCAAAATACCTTTATAAGATATATATTCAAATTTCTTCCAATATTTCAAAATCTTAAAACCATTTCAAATTCTAATACCCATAACAGGATTTTCCCGAACTATCTCAATATCTTAGAAATATTTTCCTTCGATTCCATTTACAATTCAATACTTGAAAATATTACTATAATAATAATAATCTCGTATGAGAATATTTCAAATCCTTCCAGTTCAATACTTAGGAAATAGTTATAAGTATATTTCCAAAAATCAATTTATCTCCAATACTTAGGAAATATTCCATTTATTTCACAATTCATCCTTTACAAATTTCATTTGTGAATCCTTTGACTCATTTTTACGAATTCTATAAGTTCCAGAATTCGTTAATTAACTTCCTTTTAAATTTCCCAAGTCAATTTCACTTGCCTAAACCCCCAATTCCCATTTCAAACTCCTTTTATGAATTCCAAATTCATTTTAAATTTCTATATTTAATCACCTTGGAAATTAACTTAAGTTTCAGCATTTCACTATAACATTCCTTTTTCAAACCATTCTCCAATCAACTTAACTTACAAATCTCGAGGTAGTTATAAATCGCTTCAATCCTTTGCCTTCAAATCAAATATATATATATATATATATATAATAAATATTTAAAGAAAAATAATTAAATTTCAAAACATGGTTAAGTACTATTAAAATATCAAAACACCTTTAATTAAGTATTGATAACTCATTTCCAATTCATTTTAAATAAAACCAATTCATTTACAAGCTTATTAATAAAACTTAAAAAAAATTTCACGAATATAAAATTGCTGAATAACACACTTTCTGAATATTCCAATACTAACTAGTTTTAAAATTTCATAGTTTAATAAATAAATTTTCCTTTCTTTTTAAGAACAAAACTTAACTTCTAAATAAAAATATATTTTTAAAATTCCAATAACCAATTTCAATTTATAAATTCCTCTCGATTCACAACACATCGATTTCCTTTCCAATTCCCTTTCCAATTCACTTTTCAAAAATAAACTCTACTATTTTTCCTAAAAACTATTTTCATATCTTGATATAAATTCACACTGTGAAATTTATATTTCCAATTTATCACTGATATCTTTTCCCCTATTTATAAACGTCGTTTATAAATTTACAAACTCCCATGGTTTTACTTGTTTATAAAAATCAAATCTTATTTATAAAATCCCATTCTATAAACCCATTTCCTTATAAATTCCATTTATTTTTCAAATCTATTTTCAATATCGATTTTTAACTTCTTTCCATATTCTTTCTCGAATACCATTTTAAAATCCAGTCTTAACAATTTCTTTATATAAATTATTTTAAAATCTCTATTAAAAATATTTTCAAAATAGTTAAGTACAAACCCAAAAATCAAATTATTATTTAATCCAACTCGATTTCCTTTAAAATAATCCAAATTCCAATATAAATATTTTTAAATCTAAAATCCCTTTAATTCCTTCAAATTCAAAAATAACATTTATGGTAGTTAAAATACCAAAATTCAGGCCAGTGCTACTATAACATTCAATTATTCAAATCACAACAATAATCTATAACATATTATTCTAACACATCATATATTATTTTATATGAAAAACAATCAATATAAATTTGAGGAATCTAGTTGGATCCCTCCAACGTATTTCCCTGCATCCACAGATGTTAATACAACATAAAAATACCAATCCCACTTTGAGGGGGATATCGCGGTAATATAGGGTCATCTGCTATTATGCGGGCGCATAGGGTCTCATCTGCTCCAATAGGCGGGAAATATATCCAACTACTAATATATATACTACTATATATATAGCATCCATACTGATAATAATTTAAAAATTCAATCAAGCATCCAATAATTAATTTTAACTATTTAAAAATTAATTTGGTAATCCAAATGAGTGAGAATTTCTCACCTTGTTTTTAATCGCAATCCATTCCAATTTTATTTTCTTTTGCACAGCTTCCATTCGATTTAAACCTCGCACGAAAATTTCAAGTTTTATAAGTTAACAAAATTTTATAATTACTAATTATACTTTTATTAATTTAATTAAAATAAATTATTTTACCTCCCCCCTCTGATTTTCGAACTGCTACCAATAGCAAATCCCCCCCCACAACCCAAACTTCAACCAACAAAAGCTTCCTCCTCCATCGATGAAACTCATCGCAACCACATTAAACTTCATTTCCAAATCCTCATTCACACTCAAACAACCGAGCAGCCCTACCTAAAACCTCCCAACCCCTCTCACATTCGATCATTGATAAAAGCCTCCACCTTCAGCCACTAACGCCGACCACTACGAGGCCACTTCCACATACCAGAATCCGATCGCTTCCCCTCCAAGTTGACCCTACAGGTCGCTGTTTAAATCCATCCTCCCGAGACCAGCAAATCCCCCCCGCCCCCCTCCTTCCCTCTTCGCGCCATGGATCCACTCTTCACCTTGATTTGAATGACGTTCACCTAGCACTCATCACATTCTGTAGCTTGAAGCCACAATCATAAAAATGTCGCATTTGACATTCCACAACAGTACCTTACGAGATTGCCGCAAATTGAAGCCTCCTCGAATTCGAGGCCTTTAAGCTTGGTTTCATGAATTTCCGTTGTGGATTCGATTTAATCTCAATTTTTTTTCATCTGGGTTTTCAAACGAGGAAGAAAAGAAGGCATTGTGTTTGAAACTGGAGAAGGCTACTTTGAATAGGGTGGCGTACGTTAAATCATAGGGTGGCTGTGTCAGATAGAGTTTGACTTTGATTTATAAATTTTTATATTAAAAATATCCCGTATTTGGTAACTAAAAGTCTACAATCCCTATTGAGGCATGCCGTCTAGCATTCTTAATGTTAAACCGCTATTATAAACCCAATGGAACAACTTTCTGAACCTAATTGGATAGTATGACGAAGATAGCTTTTTAAATCTACTATTTAAATTAAATTCAATCAAATTATTTCTAGGCATTTTCAGATCGCAAAACCAAACTGTAAATCCAAACGTTACGAAATTTAAAATTCGATAATAATACACTACTACTGTTCCAATGGAACTAGTTTCGTCAAATTTCGAGACTATGCCCCGGATCGCTATTTTAACGCGTCGATTAAATCGACGATTTTCAAATTTTACGAAATCGTTTAAAATTTTAGTTTTGAAAACTTATTAACTAAATTAAAATTCCAAATCCAATATTTAAAACATTTAAATATTTAAAATCAACGACGAAAAATCTGGGTCGTTACAGTTGTTGGACAGGATTTCCAATAATACTTAAAAGTTAATAGGATTACTCTTATGTTACTCCACCATATACTCTGCAATACAATGGTATGTTGGAGTAAAGGAACTGAACTCTATTAGATATAGTTTGTTCCTTGATGAGTAAGGATGAGTTACCTTTATCCTATTGGGTATATGCGCTAGAAAATGCGACGCATATGTCAAACTTGTTACCCACTAGATTTATGCCTAAAATACCATATGAGATATGGTATGGTAAGAAACCCCAACTCAAATATTTGAAGGTGTGGTGTTGTCCGGCATACATTAAGAATGTTGGTCCAAATAAACAAGAGGCTGGATCGGTACTGTGTAAATTTATAGGATATTCCAAACTCAATGGGATGTATATTCTACAATACCAAGGATTAAAAGGTTATTGTTTCTCGACACGCTCTCGTTTTAGAAAAGGAATTTCTATAAATAAAGTTAATAGTGAGGTTGTAGACTTGGATGAGATCCAAGAAATTAACATTGAGGCCAAACCAGTGAGAGAACCAAGTTCACCCGTATATGAAAACATGCAATCTATTAAAAGGTCTAATAGGGAATCTCATGCATCGGAGAGATAGTACAGTTTTCTCATGAATTGCGAGAAGGAGGACCGTGTCTTAGATGATGGCACTCTTATTTCTTTCCAACAAGCACTGTAGAGTAAAGACACTACACTCTGCTTGGAGCAATGAAATCCGAGATGGATTCCATGTACGAAAACAAAGTATGGACTCTGTTTGACACACCCGAAGGGTTAAAACCCATTGGTTGCAAATGGATTTTTAAGAAAAGACTAAATTAAGATAGATAAGTAGAGACTTATTAAGTTAGGCTACTTGTGAAAAGATTTCATCAAATTCAAGTTGTTGATTATGATGAGACCTTTTTGCCCGTAGCCATGCTTAAATCCATTCGGATTATGCTAGCCATTGATGCATTCTATGACTATGAAATATGGCAAATAGAAGTAAATATGACATTTCTAAATGGTGATCTAGATGAAGCCATCTATATGTTATAGCCCGAGGGTTTTGTGGTCAGTGGGAGTGAGGGAAAGGCATGCAAGCTGTTAAAGTCCGTTTGTTGACTTAAACAAGCTTTCAAGGAGTTGGAACAAGTGTTTTGATAAGGTAATCAAACAGTTTGGTTTTTATCAGCATATGGAGGAAGCATACATATACAGAAAGGAACCCGGCAATGCTATCGTTTTCTTAGCACTTTATGTCAATGATTTATATTGATTGGCAAAGATACTACATTTTTGCAATCAGTGAAAGGTTGGCTTTCCAAGAATTTCTCCATGAAGAATTTAGGTGAAGTAGCCTATATACTTGGTATAAAGATATATAGAGATAGATCTAAGAGGCTGTTGGGATTGTCCTAGTCTCTGTACATAGAAGCTATATTGAAATGGTTCAGCATGGAGAATTCCAAGCATGGAAATGTTCCAACGCAATCTGAAATCGTCCTTTCTAGTAGGACGCTCCTTATACCGATGAAGAGAAAGAGCATATGAAGAGGATCCCCTATTCTTCAGCCATAGGATACATAATGTAAGTCATGATCCGTACTATATCGGATGTGGCATACGCATTAGGACGCGTAAGCCAATACCAGTCTAATTCTGGAGAAAACATTGGATGGCCGTAAAATGTATACTGAAGTATATAAGAAGTACTCTCGACTTATTCCTTATATACGGGAATGAAGACCTCCTTATGAAGGAATAGAAGGAATTGAGCTTTCAAAGTGATATAGATGATAGTAAATCGCTATTTGGTTATGTCTTATGCTTAATGATGGAGCCATTAGTTGGAAAAGTTCTAAGCAAGAAGCAATAGCCGATTCCACGATGGAGACCGAGTACATCACTCTCAACAAAGCAGCTAAAAAGGTAGTCTGGATGTGCAATATTTTGAGTAAGGTTGGAGTGATTCTCGAAACCGAGAATCTATGGCATTGTTCTGTGATAACAATATGGCAATGCAGATCACAAAGAAGCCAAGGTAAAGAAGAAGTCACGGCATATTCTTCGAAAGTTCCACATGATTAGAGAATTCGTTAAGAAGAAAGAGGTGGTGATGCAAAAAGTACATACCAAGGAAAACATAGCAGATATCAAGGATAACGTTAGTATTCGAATGGTTTGACGTTAATCGTTAGCAAATTCACACTTAATGGGTCACACAACCGAAATGATGAATACTCCTTTGATCAAAGATTTTATTAATTTGTAATTGTTATTAATTAATTAATATTTATGAACTATTATTTATAAAATTTGATTTTTGATTTGATAAATGAACATTATTAAATGTATTTATAATAGTTATAAATATAATAATCGAGATGCAATATAGACACACGATTAAATTGAATTTAAACAAAAAATATTTTTACGGGCTTTAAATGAGTTTAAAGCCTGTATAGGGGCTGATCATATTAAGCCATGATGGGGGCTTGGTGCGGCCATGAGACAGTGCAATAAAGGCTTTGAGATGGAGGGCTAATATTGAAGAAAATTGATAAGAGATGATGTAGGACATTGATCCTAAAATAACTCTAAATTCTCCTCTATATAAGCATCCCTAACCACGCTAGTTTGTGACCTTTTTCATCATCCATATCCCCTTCGGATCTGGCTGAACTCTCCTCCTTCATCTCACTAATTTTCTAAGTTCAAATCAAGTGTTATTCGATAGCCGGTGGTCATCAGTTCAGCGAGTAACACTCTACTGGATTGAAAATTAGTTCAAGAAGCAAATTTCATCATTTCAAGGTGTACTTTCAGACTCTGCATGTAAGATGCATTTCTAACCAATATATGATTATTAATGTTTAGATATAATGTCTACATTATATATAGTTCAGCTCAAAAAGAAATATTATTAATTGAGTGACAATTTTGATATACATATATATTGTCATAATTAGATTGGTTGTATGTATACATATATATTGTCATAATTAGATTGGTTGTATGTATACATATTATTGTATATTAAAAAAATTACTTTTGACATACATACATTAATATATGCCTATATACAGCACGACTAATAATAAAAAAACAATTTTTTAATATATAATATTTAACCATGTATACATAGTGCATAATTTAATACTACATCATACTTATATAAAATATAGCTTTATAGTTTTATATAAAAAGTTTTAAACGTATATTATTTTTGGTAGAAATAAAAAATAATATATATGTGTGTATGTATGTATGTATGCATGTATGTATGTGTATTAAAAATAAGTTCTTAATTAATGATGAAAAAGAACACAAAGGATTCTGCATTCTTAAAAAACCATGTCTCCTTATACATTTTTAGTCGCAACACAAATATGCATAAAAAATACTATTTAAATCAGTATATATATAAATCAATTATATTAATATATATATATATATCATAAAATTATGTTTTATATTTTATAAAATTAAATTATCACCTAACCTACTCTAGGCAAAAATTAAAAAAATAATTTATTTATATTTTTAAATTATTTAAATATTGGCCAAAGTTAAAAATTAGATTTAAAATGTTATCTAAATTATAAAATTACATATTAATATTTAAAATAAAAAATTATTTTTCAAAATATTAATATAAATTCAAAATTAAGTTTCAAAAAACAATTTTTATAGATTTTATTAATTTTTAATGAATATCCATATGGATATTAATTCAAATATGTTTTAAAATTTTAAAAAATTACCATGTGCATGAGGTGGTATTATGTATATTTAAAAATATATTTTGTATAAATTTAAAATGTTGATATATATATATATATGTACATATATATAATTTATTATAATATTATTTATGCATAAACATATAAGTATTTAGTATATACATATATAAATTTTATATATACTTTCATATATTATTTTCTCGACTTTAAAAAAAGTATTTTAAATTATATTTTATGTTATTTGTAAATGATTTAAATTTCATACATATGTTAATAAATATATATATACATACATATACACATATATAATTATTTAAACATAATATGATTTATTTACATACGTACATATATTTGTAATATTTTATAGATATATATATATATAAATTAAAAATATATATAAACATACATTTGGATATATACCATGAGCTAACATGTCCATTGTAGTATAAATTCTATCATTTATATACGAGCATGTTATACCTTACACGGATTGATATGTTACACTTGCGCGCACTCATATATATGTATATGATACATGTGTATATAATACGACATTAATCAAATAATATAAAACCATTTTATAAATTAAAATAAAGATTTTATTTAGAAGAAATTTAGAAATGTTCTAAATAAATTAGACTTCATAGGTCCAATAAAGATCTAAAATGATAAAAAATGCGGGCTGGCCCGGTTTTAATTGTTTAGACCTAAATTTATACTTGACATATGTTGTGAGTATGGCCATTAGCTCTTACACATGCCATTATCATCTAGAGTTTAGATTTAAAATATATGCACATATATATACTTAAGGAAAGGTCTAAAATTAAATTTTATGATTTTTCATAAAAGTTCATTTTATAAGATATGAGTTAAAACACAAATATACAAAGGTTCACACATTAATAATAGTAAACCTTATCTTAATATCAAAAGGGTATTATTATTGACACTCCAGTTTTAGATATGAGAGGGTCACTTTCTTTCAAAGAGTTTTTTTACTATGAGGGGTACTTATCAAACTAGCTTCTCATAAAACTTCAATCAAAATTGACCCAATTAGCCATTCTTTTATTTATCCTAGGTTTCCCTTAATCATCATTAACCTTTAATCCAAAATCATTAATCAAATAATGAAGAATTCAAACGCACCTCTAGTTAGAATTGCAAATGAGAAAGAGATAGAGTTGATTCTTACTTAAGAAAGCATTAAAGTTTACCACCATTAAAAAATGCACAATAAATTGAATTAAGAAATTACCTCTACCACGTTTTCATCAAAATTTGGATCTGATTATTGAGATCGAAATGAATTTTTTGTTCTCGTCGTTATTTTCTTTTTCAAAAATGAAGGGGTAAATGAAACTGTTTATGGTTTTGATGTTTTAACTAAAGACAAAAGAGATAAAAATATAATTTTTATTAATAGGATGTTCAACCCTTATAGCAATTTAATTTCATATGGAGTACTCATAAAATTTGGACCCCTCATATCCAAAATTGGAGTGCCAATAACAATATCATATCAAAAACAACAAATGTATGAAAGGATTATAATCTTATATATATATATATAAAGTTTAACAAAGTCAAATCAAAGTTTCAATTAGTAAGGAGTATGATGATTTATGATTTTACATAAAAACCACATATTGATTTTTAAACTGAAATAGTTTTACGTTAATGCAAATAACAACCAAATAGAATATATTCAAATCAACAAGTTAGTCAATTTGTTATCAATAAAATCATTTTAAAAAACATGAAACAAATATATATGTACTTAATTAAAATATTTTTGAATCAAAATAATTGAAAGTTAATCAAAATGGTTTTCAATCAAAATAGTTTGAACAACCATGTAAGCTATATATGTGGTAAAATCCAATTTACATATTTAAGTGTTACTCGATAGTGATAATTATTTAAACCAATTCTCTTCGTTGAACTATATCACATTAGGAATCATGGAATTTTCTCATGGTCAAAATTCCTGTATCGTCGACATTAAAATTTATAGTCCAAACACAAAATTTCTTGGTTCAATAATAACAATTACTATTAACCAAATAGTCTAGCCAGAGACTTTGACTTTAGTTGACTTAACTTGACCTCGTGATACTAACCCCATATAATTGAGGAGACGAATTCCCTCTTGAATAGTGTTTCACTTCCATTCCTCCACCTAACCTAACTATAGTCATTCGATGGACGTCATATCATGAATTAACTATAATCAATGCAAAGTTTCCACATTGAAGCTCGACGGTATTCCTAAGTCGAGGGAATTATATAATATTGTTACATAGACACTGTGTCGGGTTGACTTGTTCAAGTATTTAGAAACAACTAACGATACATTCGTTCCTTCTTTATCAACCAGAATTCACAACCACTCAACCAATAAATCAACACAATATAAAACATTTTTATATCACTAACAAATACGCGCCCATACACACACACATATACACATACATACATGCATACATATACATTCACACACACTCAAATTCATCATAGGTTTTCACTTAACCTATCTCAATTGAGTTAACCTAACCAAAGCCTAGGTGTTCGCTCAACCTAAGCTCGGATACCAACTGTAATGACCCACCGTTTTTACCTTCATAAGTCGATACTAATACATCCACGGTATTCATATGATGAGCATCTGAGTGCCGAAAAGACAGATTGTTGGGGAGAAAGAAAGAAAATACAGAATAGAATCTCACAACGTAACGAGTAAAATATAATATACAATAGATCTTTACCAAAAGAAAACTATCATATACATTCATCAAATCAGAGTACACTAATCACTAACCATCAGCCTGGACAGTTATAATAACATGCCCTCACAATTGTTGATAAATATAAACAACCAATGCAGCGGAAATAGAATATACGTGAATACGAGTTGAAGGTAGCTAGCTTGTCTCCTAATGCTCCAACTATCCAATTTAAATCTGCAAATATGCTAGGTCTAACCCGAGCATTATATTAAAATAATACCCAGATCAGTTTGGTAAACAGCGTAAGAAACACATTTGATTTTTATGTTATAAAAACTCTTTATAATAAAGGTATCTCATAAGACCATGCCGCATATATACACAAACTGGTTTTTACCTTATGATAACCAAAACATTTCATATGAAATCTTTTGATATTATAATAATGTATATGGTTTAAAATATATATTGAATCATAGCCAAAATTGTTACATTAATTAAATTCCAGCATAATAGGTATATAACTAAGTTCAAAAGGTACTTATTGGAGAATGGATTCCATACAATGACAAGGTAAAGGACTACATTCAGTATAGCAAACCTCTAGATAATGTATTGAGGGCCTCACATAGACCTTCTGCGAAACAAGACTGGCCCTACCCCTTACTGGATAGTTCTGAATATATCATCACCTTAGTTGCTTTTGCAACCTTTTCCGAGAGTTCTCATGCACAACCAAATCCATAAATGTATATATCTAGAAAAGGTGATGACAATACCATAATGGTGTGAACCCTTATAGCCCTAAAGCATTTCCTGTTTTAGCCATTCCCGGGTTGTGAGGCTTGAGGCTGCGATTACCTTTTATATAGCAAATTCACTTGGAATGATAACACTGCCCTCCAGGCCAAAATTTAATGCCATCATTCATCCATACAAGTTCGTACTAGGTCTGAATGGAACCCGAAGGCTCTACCTCTACTACATCTATTATGGAATCACCCTCGGGATTAGTAGCAAGTTGCCCTTGTGTAACGACCCCGAAATTTAAATTTATTTAATTCGATAATTTAATGAATTTTTGAATATAAATTGTAGAATTAAATAGATAAATTGGAGCGAGTTTCCCCAAATCCCTATGATTTGGTATAAATTGTTTAATTTTATAAATAATAATAATAAATAATTTTGAATTTATTATTGATGGTTTAATAAATATATATAGTAATACAAGAAATAAAATAACAAATACAACTTGAACAAGAAAACAAAGATATATAAGATAATAAAAAGTAAAACAAATACACTCAACTCGAATATATATGAAATAGCTTGTTTACAAGTTATAGAGAATACAAACTTAAACAACATATTAAAGTAAGAATTGTTACATTGTAAAGTAAATAAAACAAAAAGGAATAAACAACACATGACAAAAATTTAACAACAAAGTTTCAACTTTAAAATGATGCAAGTAAACAAAACAAAAGAAAAAAAAATACAACTTACCAGCCGAATGAGAAGAGGCAAAACAAAGTACAAAACAAGACTTAGTACTTGTAAGAATTAAAGTAAGATTGTATGTAAACTAAGATGGAGGCACGAGCAATAAATGCTGTCTACCCTTCAGCATGGAAAAGATCACTTCAGCATGCTTAGCATTGTACCAGCAAAGAATACAAGCCTGTAAATTTTCTTTTCGTTCCTCAAAACCAAAGCCAATCTGAAAATGATAACATCTCAAACTAAAATAAACTTCAGTTTAAAAATATCAATACAAATCAATGCAACTCAGAGATTTAAAGAAGGTCTCAGCAAGAAAAATTCAAAAGCCTGATTCAAAGAAATGCTCTGTTCTTCTTTCCTGGAAACAATGGTGAGCAAACTTAAATTTTTAACCAGTTTCTTTTGATTTTCATGCCTGTGATGATAATGGTTTGGAAGTCTTGTATGAAGTTGTTTATATCTGCAAGTTTATATGTGTAAAGTGAGTGTATATGTTGTATATGCACCTCTGTTGTTCGCCAGAAAATCAATCTTCAAAAAGGAAGAAAAATATATCTGGAATTCTATATCGAATTAGTTAATGACTTCTAATTGAAAGTTGACCATAATAGTATAGTCCCAATTTTAAAAGTAATCCCAAACAATTATATTAAGTAAATAATCCAAAAAAATTTGATATCACAGTGATAATTAATATTTGTCAGGAAATCGAACAATTTAAATTCACATTTTGATTTCATAATCTGATTTGTGCTTATGAATAGTGAATTTAGAAAAGGAAATTATGATTATTTTAGTTTGGGTTGATCGAGATTTCTCGAGTGGAACAGAAAGCATGTTTTTGCCGATATCTGACGAACGCCAATGTTTTGAAGGCCGAGCTCTAGGGCGAAGGTAGGTAGGTGGATGTAGATTATGGGAAAAATACAGATTAAATTTATCTATGATCGAATTGAGGGTACAAGGTCAAGTTAGGGTTTAAGTCGTGAGTTTGGTTGGAGTCTGGAACGAGATGATTTCTTCACCTCAGGCTGATCGAGCTGCACGAAATTGTAGGGGATGGTAGAGGAGGGTTACGGCGAGGTGTGGCCGGAGTTTTAGGCTCACTGGTGGTCGGGAGGCTGAGAACGACGAGGTTCCCAGTGTTGGAGGTGGTTCCAGATTGTCGTTCCAGGCTTTGGTTTGAACAGTTCGATTTTGTTCTCGAACTTGAATCGATGGGGTCGAGGTTGTGATTGTCGACATGTAGGGATCGTCATTGTTGATCGGAGGTGGCGGCGTCATCGGTGCACGTGCACGCGATGTCAGTTTGTATCGGTGGTAGTTATTAGTTAATGAAGAAGGGGCATCTCGGGTGGGTTTTCGTGCTGAGGGTTGTTCGACCCGAAGTCGAATGCGGGGATAATTGTTTTTGGCTCGGGGAAGTTGTTAAGGGGGATCGGGTTGATAGGCCTGTTGCCAGGTTTCAGAAAACAGACTATGTTTAAAAAAAAAGGTTTTGGGGTAACTTGTTTTGGATTAAATTTGTTTTAAACAAATTAAAAGTGATATGTAAATTAAGTAATCATTAAGTTAAGTACTAAATTAATTTACAATTAAGATATGTAGTTAATAATAAATTGATTTTCAAGTTTAAAAGAAGACTTTTAAATGTTCATAAAGATGAATAATTAATGTTAAGTAATTAAATTGGAAAGTAATTAAGGAAAATTACTTTATAGTTGAAATTAGAGATTAAATTAAAAGTAAAAGGAAATGTTATTAGTTAATGAAGATAATTAACTAGAGATTATTAAGTAATTAAATTAATGTGATAAATTTTGATAATTAATTGGATTTATTAATTAAGATAATCAATTGTAAATTGTTAATTACTTAATGAAAAAAAAAAATTAAGGGGTTAATTTATCATGGAATTGGTTTAAGGGATAATTACTTAATCTTAAAAGTAAATTAAGGATAATTACTTAATGATAGTGATTAAAGAAAAATTAATAAATTTCTTAATTGATGATTAAGAGTAATTAATAACTAAATAAAGGTGATTAAGGAATGATAATTAATTGAGGAATAATTAATTAAAGCAATTAATTAAAGATAATTTATTAAATGTGATTAATAAAATAATTAAAGACTAATTAATTAAATGAAAGTAATTAAGGGATTAATTACTTATTGTAATTAATGTTGGATATTCTAATAAATTAAAGTTAATTAATAATCACTTGTTGTAATTAATTAAGAATGATTAATTTAATGATAATAAATTTATTAAGGGTTAAATTATTAACTAAAGATAATTAATTAAATGGTGAATTTAATAATTAAAGGTTAATTATTTAATAATTAAAGGTTGATAAATTATAATTAAAAGATAATCAATTTATTATTAATGGTTAATTAATAAATGATTAAAGAATAATTAATCAAGATAATTTGTAATTGATTTATATTAATTAACCAGGATTGGTAGTTTATATTCATAAGAAATTAATTTGATTTGAACTTATCAGATAATTAACTGACCTTGCTTATGAATATTTGGATTCTATTGAATGTGAATTGTTTGATATCCCTGATTGTGATGCTTTGTGATACATCCTGATTTTTGTTGTGATCTGTAATTGATTATCTGTGATATATATCTGTGATCCGTATGTGAAAGATATGCGTTATAGTTATATCGCTTATCAACTATATCCTGTATTTTGTTATGTGATGATTGATGTTGCACTATTGTGTGTGAAACCCCTGGACTACACCTTTACACACACAAATATGGATTTCACGTGGAAATCGGTTAAGTCACAGATAATTTAAATTTGATGTTTTTGAAATTGAAATTTTTAATTTCAATTAATTTTAAAATTGGAAATTTGGGTTTAAAATGAAAAGCTTTTGAAATGGAATTTCAAAGATAAAAGTTATTTTGAATAACTTAATCGAGTTTGGAAAATTTAAATAATTTGATTTAAATTTGAATTCAAGTTTGAAATTTAATCTATGATTGAAACTAGGGACTAAAGATGATATAAATGTGTTTATATGAATTTAAACCATTTTAAAAGTATAAGTTGGGAATTTGAATTTAAACCAAGGATTTTAACTCGTATAAATGAATCAGATTTCCAAAATGAAAACTGTTTGTTTTCAAAGAATAAAAGCTTTCAAATAAGAAATGAAATTCCAATTTAGGTAAAGGAATTTCAAGATTTAATTGAAAAATGGATTTTCCAAGTTATAAATGAATTCTTTTCGAAAGCTATGAATTAAATCTGTTTATTTTTAACCGATTTAAAATGATGTTTTGTTAAACCATTCGAAATGAAATTGTTTTGAAAGATATAAGTTGAATCTTTATTTTAAAGATTTAACGAGTTAACCGAATTGAAATGAAAAAATTGTTTTGGAAAATCTGTGAATGAATCTTTGTGAAATTAAGTGAACTTTGTGAATTGAATCTTTTTGTTTAAAAAGATTAAAATGGTAATTTGTTAAACCATTTGAAAGAGAAAGTTTAGGTTTAAATTGTGACTTAATTGAAATCCCATTATCCATTTGTTTTGAATATTGCGCTCACTATTCGGGTTAGCCGGGAAAAGACATCTGTGTCATATAACCCATTCCGAATAGTGATACGTCGTATATGGATAGCATTTGAAGATCGGTGTTGAAGACCGGATATTTTCGAAAATGAAAGGACAACCTGTCGAATGTCTCTGCACTGGGTAGCTCCCGGTATAGAGATTTATATCACTCTTTTTGTGATGGGAAGTCTGGACGTGTTTGAAAATTATCCGGATTTGCAAGGGCTTCGTGAGAAGTGCCTTCGGTTCTGTTCGAACCCGGAACAGACTTATATGGATACATGTCTGACATTACACTTTGAGATATAAAGCCGATTTCTTTCAAATACATTTCTGTTTGGTGGCGGAGAATTTATTCTCTTAGCTTAACACCCTTCTCTGAGACGTACGAGCTCAGAGGTTATGTAGTTGAAATTTATCAGCGATATATCCCAATTTGGTAATGTGGCATGCTGAGTGTTGCTGTGTGATGATCAGTGTTTGATCATTTGTGATATGATCATTTGTTTGATCATTTATCTTTGTGATCATAGGTTGATCATTTGTTGACCCAAAGCGTGGCTTTTTGAAAAAGCATAGCTTTGTGGACGAGACTTCGTCGAGCCTCACAACCCGGTAATGGTCGAAACAGGAATCGTGCGGCAAGGTTTTCAGGGGTAGCTCCCCTAGGGTATGACCATTCCTTCTGGAAAAGGGTAGTATCATGGTATGGAGCCCAGATACTTACTCATGTGGATACACTTTCTTTATGATGTGTGATGTTGGATTCGAGGCGCCTCGGTTAAAGGTCCCAAAGGACCGGGGGTGGCATATCTGAGGTTTCTTTTATCCCTTGGGAAAAGGGGTTGCCGGCCTTGTTTGGCAGAGAACAGTTGGTTCTCGGAACGTCCCGCCAGAGGCGTTTCTTTCGTGGAATAGGAAGTTCCTTAGCCTGACCATTTGTTGGAAATCCATCTTCCAAATACGAACTTTGTACGGTATTAGTTGTAGAACCTGCCATTTACGTACGGTGGTCACCACTGTTTAGATGGTAGCTATAGTAGGCATACGATACTGGTCGTATGTTGGCTAAGATTTATATTCTACTTTCGAAATTGTTTTCTGCACTATGCACTAGTAATAATATCAAATGATTTGATTTTGCGTAGTAAGCATCTTTGACTATCATAAGAAGAAATCTCCTCCAATTCTGCGTTTGCATTGTGTGTGTGGTGGGAGGTCTTATGGTAGTTTCATTTTCCAAAAGCATTACGAATTGACTTTAAAATTCTCTGCTATTTGTTTTTAAAGATAAACTGTTTTTGTTGCTCACACTAGTCCCATGACTGATCCGGAGTTTATTGTTCCTTTCCTAAACTCTGGGTGCTCAAATTTTTTTCTACACGAGCAGTCTAGAGTTGGGGTTTTCAGATATTCAGGTTTAGTAGATTTTCTGGAGTTGGTTCAGTCTTTGGATCAGACTGCACTTGCTTATCTTTGTGCCTCGTTATTGGGAGTTCGAGCTATTTCTGGATCGTGCTTTGGAGATGAAGATTTTCCGCTGCTGATGTATCTATTTTTCTTTCCGCTGCAATTTATTGTATCATATCTCTGATGTATATAGATATTCATTGTATCATCATTGTATCTGGATATTGTATCAGATGTTGTATATCTATATTCTTTTTATTCCGCTGTGATATTTACTTAACTGTGTTATAAGCTCCGGCGACTCGGATTTGAACGCTCGAATCTACGACATTCGAGTACGATGTAAAGTATGGATGTCGATTTTCGAACGCGAAAATCCAGATCGTTACATTTGGTATCAGAGCTAAGGTTGAATTTTAGCTCAGGAGTATAACACGTTAAGTAGCTCATTAGAGATAGAGTGAAGTAAACTCTAGAATGAGTAATCCCTAAGATATCCGCCTGATTGTCTCAGTAAATTCTCTTGCTATCCACTGATAGTGAGTATGAGTGCAAGAAGTGGACGAGATAGGGGACAAGGAAATACGACTATAAATGGTCAATACCCTACAACAGTGGAAACAAACTTTCCTATCAATCTTCTTTGATTCGTCTTTACAGATTCTTTTGACTGCTTCGTACCAGCTACAAGACGAAGTTGTAGAAGGTCGTTACTTCATATTTCATCGGTTTCTTATCAACTTTTTGATTTAAACCTCAATGAATTTTAAAATTGGAAATTTTAAATTGAGTTAATTTGATTAATAGAATATGAAGGATAAATTGAATTGAATCGATAAAACGATTTCGTTTGAAACTCAATTTTGAAATTCTATGGTAATTTCTTGTGAATACCAAAGTCCGAAGATGGACAAATTGGTATGTATTCTGAGATATTCCGACTTGAGTTTGGAATTCATATCGTAAGTTTGAGGAGTTATAGGAGATCGAACCTATCTATCTCTGTGTTATTTCGTGCCTGCGAATTTCGAGGACGAAATTCTTTTAAGGCGGGAAGTTTGTAACGACCCCGAAATTTAAATTTATTTAATTCGATAATTTAATGAATTTTTGAATATAAATTGTAGAATTAAATAGATAAATTGGAGCGAGTTTCCCCGAATCCCTATGATTTGGTATAAATTGTTTAATTTTATAAATAATAATAATAAATAATTTTGAATTTATTATTGATGGTTTAATAAATATATATAGTAATACATAAAATAAAATAACAAATACAACTTGAACAAGAAAACAAAGATATATAAGATAATAAAAAGTAAAACAAATACACTCAACTCGAATATATATGAAATAGCTTGTTTACAAGTTATAGAGAATACAAACTTAAACAACATATTAAAGTAAGAATTGTTACATTGTAAAGTAAATAAAACAAAAAGGAATAAACAACACATGACAAAAATTTAACAACAAAGTTTCAACTTTAAAATGATGCAAGTAAACAAAACAAAAGAAAAAAAAAATACAACTTACCAGCCGAATGAGAAGAGGCAAAACAAAGTACAAAACAAGACTTAGTACTTGTAAGAATTAAAGTAAGATTGTATGTAAACTAAGATGGAGGCACGAGCAATAAATGCTGTCTACCCTTCAGCATGGAAAAGATCACTTCAGCATGCTTAGCATTGTACCAGCAAAGAATACAAGCCTGTAAATTTTCTTTTCGTTCCTCAAAACCAAAGCCAATCTGAAAATGATAACATCTCAAACTAAAATAAACTTCAGTTTAAAAATATCAATACAAATCAATGCAACTCAGAGATTTAAAGAAGGTCTCAGCAAGAAAAATTCAAAAGCCTGATTCAAAGAAATGCTCTGTTCTTCTTTCCTGGAAACAATGGTGAGCAAACTTAAATTTTTAACCAGTTTCTTTTGATTTTCATGCCTGTGATGATAATGGTTTGGAAGTCTTGTATGAAGTTGTTTATATCTGCAAGTTTATATGTGTAAAGTGAGTGTATATGTTGTATATGCACCTCTGTTGTTCGCCAGAAAATCAATCTTCAAAAAGGAAGAAAAATATATCTGGAATTCTATATCGAATTAGTTAATGACTTCTAATTGAAAGTTGACCATAATAGTATAGTCCCAATTTTAAAAGTAATCCCAAACAATTATATTAAGTAAATAATCCAAAAAAATTTGATATCACAGTGATAATTAATATTTGTCAGGAAATCGAACAATTTAAATTCACATTTTGATTTCATAATCTGATTTGTGCTTATGAATAGTGAATTTAGAAAAGGAAATTATGATTATTTTAGTTTGGGTTGATCGAGATTTCTCGAGTGGAACAGAAAGCATGTTTTTGCCGATATCTGACGAACGCCAATGTTTTGAAGGCCGAGCTCTAGGGCGAAGGTAGGTAGGTGGATGTAGATTATGGGAAAAATACAGATTAAATTTATCTATGATCGAATTGAGGGTACAAGGTCAAGTTAGGGTTTAAGTCGTGAGTTTGGTTGGAGTTTGGAACGAGATGATTTCTTCACCTCAGGCTGATCGAGCTGCACGAAATTGTAGGGGATGGTAGAGGAGGGTTACGGCGAGGTGTGGCCGGAGTTTTAGGCTCACTGGTGGTCGGGAGGCTGAGAACGACGAGGTTCCCAGTGTTGGAGGTGGTTCCAGATTGTCGTTCCAGGCTTTGGTTTGAACAGTTCGATTTTGTTCTCGAACTTGAATCGATGGGGTCGAGGTTGTGATTGTCGACATGTAGGGATCGTCATTGTTGATCGGAGGTGGCGGCGTCATCGGTGCACGTGCACGCGATGTCAGTTTGTATCGGTGGTAGTTATTAGTTAATGAAGAAGGGGCATCTCGGGTGGGTTTTCGTGCTGAGGGTTGTTCGACCCGAAGTCGAATGCGGGGATAATTGTTTTTGGCTCGGGGAAGTTGTTAAGGGGGATCGGGTTGATAGGCCTGTTGCCAGGTTTCAGAAAACAGACTATGTTTAAAAAAAAAGGTTTTGGGGTAACTTGTTTTGGATTAAATTTGTTTTAAACAAATTAAAAGTGATATGTAAATTAAGTAATCATTAAGTTAAGTACTAAATTAATTTACAATTAAGATATGTAGTTAATAATAAATTGATTTTCAAGTTTAAAAGAAGACTTTTAAATGTTCATAAAGATGAATAATTAATGTTAAGTAATTAAATTGGAAAGTAATTAAGGAAAATTACTTTATAGTTGAAATTAGAGATTAAATTAAAAGTAAAAGGAAATGTTATTAGTTAATGAAGATAATTAACTAGAGATTATTAAGTAATTAAATTAATGTGATAAATTTTGATAATTAATTGGATTTATTAATTAAGATAATCAATTGTAAATTGTTAATTACTTAATGAAAAAAAAATTAAGGGGTTAATTTATCATGGAATTGGTTTAAGGGATAATTACTTAATCTTAAAAGTAAATTAAGGATAATTACTTAATGATAGTGATTAAAGAAAAATTAATAAATTTCTTAATTGATGATTAAGAGTAATTAATAACTAAATAAAGGTGATTAAGGAATGATAATTAATTGAGGAATAATTAATTAAAGCAATTAATTAAAGATAATTTATTAAATGTGATTAATAAAATAATTAAAGACTAATTAATTAAATGAAAGTAATTAAGGGATTAATTACTTATTGTAATTAATGTTGGATATTCTAATAAATTAAAGTTAATTAATAATCACTTGTTGTAATTAATTAAGAATGATTAATTTAATGATAATAAATTTATTAAGGGTTAAATTATTAACTAAAGATAATTAATTAAATGGTGAATTTAATAATTAAAGGTTAATTATTTAATAATTAAAGGTTGATAAATTATAATTAAAAGATAATCAATTTATTATTAATGGTTAATTAATAAATGATTAAAGAATAATTAATCAAGATAATTTGTAATTGATTTATATTAATTAACCAGGATTGGTAGTTTATATTCATAAGAAATTAATTTGATTTGAACTTATCAGATAATTAACTGACCTTGCTTATGAATATTTGGATTCTATTGAATGTGAATTGTTTGATATCCCTGATTGTGATGCTTTGTGATACATCCTGATTTTTGTTGTGATCTGTAATTGATTATCTGTGATATATATCTGTGATCCGTATGTGAAAGATATGCGTTATAGTTATATCGCTTATCAACTATATCCTGTATTTTGTTATGTGATGATTGATGTTGCACTATTGTGTGTGAAACCCCTGGACTACACCTTTACACACACAAATATGGATTTCACGTGGAAATCGGTTAAGTCACAGATAATTTAAATTTGATGTTTTTGAAATTGAAATTTTTAATTTCAATTAATTTTAAAATTGGAAATTTGGGTTTAAAATGAAAAGCTTTTGAAATGGAATTTCAAAGATAAAAAGTTATTTTGAATAACTTAATCGAGTTTGGAAAATTTAAATAATTTGATTTAAATTTGAATTCAAGTTTGAAATTTAATCTATGATTGAAACTAGGGACTAAAGATGATATAAATGTGTTTATATGAATTTAAACCATTTTAAAAGTATAAGTTGGGAATTTGAATTTAAACCAAGGATTTTAACTCGTATAAATGAATCAGATTTCCAAAATGAAAACTGTTTGTTTTCAAAGAATAAAAGTTTTCAAATAAGAAATGAAATTCCAATTTAGGTAAAGGAATTTCAAGATTTAATTGAAAAATGGATTTTCCAAGTTATAAATGAATTCTTTTCGAAAGCTATGAATTAAATCTGTTTATTTTTAACCGATTTAAAATGATGTTTTGTTAAACCATTCGAAATGAAATTGTTTTGAAAGATATAAGTTGAATCTTTATTTTAAAGATTTAACGAGTTAACCGAATTGAAATGAAAAAATTGTTTTGGAAAATCTGTGAATGAATCTTTGTGAAATTAAGTGAACTTTGTGAATTGAATCTTTTTGTTTAAAAAGATTAAAATGGTAATTTGTTAAACCATTTGAAAGAGAAAGTTTAGGTTTAAATTGTGACTTAATTGAAATCCCATTATCCATTTGTTTTGAATATTGCGCTCACTATTCGGGTTAGCCGGGAAAAGACATCTATGTCATATAACCCATTCCGAATAGTGATACGTCGTATATGGATAGCATTTGAAGATCGGTGTTGAAGACCGGATATTTTCGAAAATGAAAGGACAACCTGTCGAATGTCTCTGCACTGGGTAGCTCCCGGTATAGAGATTTATATCACTCTTTTTGTGATGGGAAGTCTGGACGTGTTTGAAAATTATCCGGATTTGCAAGGGCTTCGTGAGAAGTGCCTTCGGTTCTGTTCGAACCCGGAACAGACTTATATGGATACATGTCTGACATTACACTTTGAGATATAAAGCCGATTTCTTTCAAATACATTTCTGTTTGGTGGCGGAGAATTTATTCTCTTAGCTTAACACCCTTCTCTGAGACGTACGAGCTCAGAGGTTATGTAGTTGAAATTTATCAGCGATATATCCCAATTTGGTAATGTGGCATGCTGAGTGTTGCTGTGTGATGATCAGTGTTTGATCATTTGTGATATGATCATTTGTTTGATCATTTATCTTTGTGATCATAGGTTGATCATCTGTTGACCCAAAGCGTGGCTTTTTGAAAAAGCATAGCTTTGTGGACGAGACTTCGTCGAGCCTCACAACCCGGTAATGGTCGAAACAGGAATCGTGCGGCAAGGTTTTCAGGGGTAGCTCCCCTAGGGTATGACCATTCCTTCTGGAAAAGGATAGTATCATGGTATGGAGCCCAGATACTTACTCATGTGGATACACTTTCTTTATGATGTGTGATGTTGGATTCGAGGCGCCTCGGTTAAAGGTCCCAAAGGACCGGGGGTGGCATATCTGAGGTTTCTTTTATCCCTTGGGAAAAGGGGTTGCCGGCCTTGTTTGGCAGAGAACAGTTGGTTCTCGGAACGTCCCGCCAGAGGCGTTTCTTTCGTGGAATAGGAAGTTCCTTAGCCTGACCATTTGTTGGAAATCCATCTTCCAAATACGAACTTTGTACGGTATTAGTTGTAGAACCTGCCATTTACGTACGGTGGTCACCACTGTTTAGATGGTAGCTATAGTAGGCATACGATACTGGTCGTATGTTGGCTAAGATTTATATTCTACTTTCGAAATTGTTTTCTGCACTATGCACTAGTAATAATATCAAATGATTTGATTTTGCGTAGTAAGCATCTTTGACTATCATAAGAAGAAATCTCCTCCAATTCTGCGTTTGCATTGTGTGTGTGGTGGGAGGTCTTATGGTAGTTTCATTTTCCAAAAGCATTACGAATTGACTTTAAAATTCTCTGCTATTTGTTTTTAAAGATAAACTGTTTTTGTTGCTCACACCAGTCCCATGACTGATCCGGAGTTTATTGTTCCTTTCCTAAACTCTGGGTGCTCAAATTTTTTTCTACACGAGCAGTCTAGAGTTGGGGTTTTCAGATATTCAGGTTTAGTAGATTTTCTGGAGTTGGTTCAGTCTTTGGATCAGACTGCACTTGCTTATCTTTGTGCCTCGTTATTGGGAGTTCGAGCTATTTCTGGATCGTGCTTTGGAGATGAAGATTTTCCGCTGCTGATGTATCTATTTTTCTTTCCGCTGCAATTTATTGTATCATATCTCTGATGTATATAGATATTCATTGTATCATCATTGTATCTGGATATTGTATCAGATGTTGTATATCTATATTCTTTTTATTCCGCTGTGATATTTACTTAACTGTGTTATAAGCTCCGGCGACTCGGATTTGAACGCTCGAATCTACGACATTCGAGTACGATGTAAAGTATGGATGTCGATTTTCGAACGCGAAAATCCAGATCGTTACACCTTGCACTTCAAGAACTCCATCTTCAATCATCTTCATGATGTTCCAATTCGAATGCTTATGCCGGTTCAAGGTGGTATTCCGATAATATATCTGATCCTGGTCTCTCTGAACTGACAACGATAAGTTGAAACTGGCCGAGTTTGATAGTTGGTTAATTAACTATCAAATAAACAACAATCATCAATCAAATTGGGGATTTATTTCCATAAGGAAACCAACATTGGTTAATCATATAAGCAGCCACTAACCACTTTAATAAACCTTTTCATGAATTAAAATCGCTTTGTAAATACTTGTATCAAAATACATTTAGAAAGATATATTCACAACTCTTCATACTTCTTTTTATACTTGGAAAAATATCCATATATTTACCTCAACATATAAGTATATTCACAAAAGCACTACACTTTCACTACTTAGAAAATGTATTTATACAACTCTAAAATCATTTATAAAACTCCTTTTATAGATCTCTAAATCCACTTATAAAACCCTTTTATAAACATCTAAAACAATTTATAAAACTATTTTTATAAATTTCCATTTATATAACTCTTTTATAAATTTCTAAAACCATCAATAAAGACCTTTTGTAAATCTATAAAACTATTAATAAAACTCCATTTATAAATTTATAAACCCATTTATAAAACTTTATTCTTTTATAAACTCCTTTATAAAGATCCCTCATAAAAATCCTTTAGCCTTATTTTGAAAATTCTTATAACTCAAACCCAATTTTCATTTATAAACTCTTTAATAAATCTTTTTTTATTAAATGAGAATACTTTTTATAAATCAATTTATTATTTATAAATGCAATTAATTAGATAAATTTATTTACATTACATACCCTAAATAAATAACAAATTAACTTTCCAATATCATTATTAAAATAAATTATTTACTCTAAAACATTATTAATATAATAATTAATAACTTCAAAACATTATAAATAAATAATTATTATTTACTTCAAAGCATTATTATATAATAATAATTATTAACAACAAAACATTACTAACAAATAATAATTATTAACTTCAAAACATTCTAAATATAACATTTAATAATTCCAAGCCTTATTAATGAAACAATAATAATTAATCTTCAAACATTAATATATAGATAATAATTATCTTCTAGAAAATTATTGTAAATAATAATTATAAATTCTAAAATATCATTAATAAATAACTGTTATAAATTCCAAAACTTTGTTAATTATTTACTTCAAACAATATTAATTATTTGATAAATAAATTTTCACAATATAAAATATTGAGAAATAACTTTTAAGCACTATTAAATATAAATAATTTTTTTAAAAACATATCTAAATGATTTAGAAAACGCAAATAAAAAGTTTGGGGTAAAATAAAGAAGTTCAAAATTTGCTTAAATAAAATATTCTAGAAAACCCAAAGGGATTTAAAATCATTATCTGAATTCAAACCCTTTTCAAGTCAAATTAGCAATTTCTAGTATTTCAAAATACTAAATTGAAGCCAAGAGCCACCACATCACTTAACCAATGTGGATATTGATTTTTATCACTACCGAGGTTAAGTTTTCAACATATATCAATATCATATCTCATAGGGCCAAACAATCATGTTTGATATTCAATAATTCATATAATGGGAATATTATTGGAAATAATATAACAATGGCGTGGAATCCCGTCTGATCCCTCTAGAAATTTCCTGTTCGTCATATAATCCCTGCAAATAATTTCATATATTGACCACTTCAAAAAGCGATAATTCATTAAAACCACACAATCAACCAATAAACATCCAAGCATACAACCAATAATTTTTATTTACTTTAAAACATTATTGATTAACCAAAAGGGTGAGTTAAACTCACCGAAATTCCAGACATCTCCGAAGTGTTTCAATTTCGACTAAAATTGAATAGCATTCGATTTATAGCTGAAATTCCTACAAGCTCCAAATTCCATGAATCCAATTCCAAAGCATAACTATCATTGATACGAGTCTAACGCGACTGACCGCGTTCGATTTGAGCCTAGTATGAACAAGATATTGATTTTACAAGGTTTACTAATTAAATAATATAATTATTTACTAATTACATCATTATTTCCTTAATTACCCTAGCTTAAACATTCCGTCTTCATTTCCAGGCCGAGATACTTCAAGCCCTCTCATCGAAATCGAAGACCTTCACCGTCGCTACAATGCATTACCATCCACCATAACCTCACTCTAGGAGGCCCCGGCTCCCACGCTACCGGCCATGCCACCCACTGTAAAGACCGTGATTTCTGAATCACTGTCGTAGTAAATATTTTAAATAGAGATTTTAAAATTAACAATTTTGAACAAAAAAATAATATAAAAAGCGTTGTAAAGTCAGTAGCATTAGTTGTAGTTGCATGTTGAAATTCTTCCAATTGGCCTTTATATTAATAATGAATGGTCCATCTTAGTGCAAGTGGACCCTTTGACCTATCATTTTCATTTGCATTGCTGTCAGTTAAGTAATAAATCATCAGAGAAGATGTAACATTTTTCTTCTTTCATATTTGCATTGCTGGCATTCTAGTTATAAACCAAAGTTAGAAACAAAATGTGAACCAAGTGTGAAAACACATTTTGCATTGAGATCACTTCAGTTCACTGCTACACACCTCATTATCTGCATGTCCTTTTCTTTCTTTGCTTCCCTGAGGCATGTTGCATTAAATGAATGTGTACCCAAAACCTTACAACACTCATTTTCTTGACTTATACCAATTGAAGAAAAGTAAAATAATATACTCCAGTGGCCGAGTATAAGCACATTAATGGCAGATCTGAGAATAGCTTTAGGGGGTTCCGGTAGCTAGCGAATTGTGAAGAGAATTTAAAGGTGAGTTCCAAACTCACTTCTCTGATTTATTCTCCTCAGCGTGCATTGAATGCTAGTATTCTAGCTTCTATTGTTATTGCATGTCTATTTTATAGTTATCAGACTCTTATTCGAAACTATACATGTATACATCCTGTTGTGCATGACATCTTGGTCAGATCTGTTTGTTTCTTTTTTGTTATGTGCCAATAGGCTTACGCATAAAATTCTTATATTTTGTGTGTTGGACTCTGGTCCCATTGTTTTTCTTTCGTGTTCAAATTTTATGCCATGCTCCAAATTACCTGAGTCAGAATGCTGTTCCAGGCCTCACGTTCACGTATCATATGTGAGTTTTTTTTAAGGCCATTTTTAGATTTTTGTTCGAAAGTTGTTTATGTGCGTACCTATGTAGTTTTATTTCATACCCAGAACCTAGTCATTGCGTGCGTACATTAATTGTTGCATGTGTGAAATGCATAAGCCCGGGAAATTGTTTGTTATGTGTCGCATGAAAACTATATAACCTTGGTCACTTTAGTTTTTCGTTCAAATTTCATTAATGTATAAGTTTCAAGGGGTTGTATTATATTTCAAAATAATAATGTGCATATATATTATCTTTGCCAAGCATCAGACATTATTTTATGTGCAAGTATATAAGGCCTGGTGATATTTCAATGTTTGATTGCATGTGTGTATAGAGTAGTCAGGCCATGTTAAGGGTTGCATGAATTTTAATTAATTTGCGCGTGTGTATAGGTATCACTCTGGTCACCTTGCATACTTGTATTAATTACATGCCAAATTTCCAAATGCAAGTGCAGGTAGTATAAATGGTAGTCATTTATAATACTGTAAGTGTAATATTTAGTAGTATGCATGCAAACTGGAACAAAAGGGTTACATGTATTTTAGTTTTGCCGAGCATTTTAGTGTGTTACGTGCATTTTAATGTGTTACGTGCAAATGGGAAGCATAATATTTCCAGGCATCATATTTCATGTTTGAAAATTTTAATGCAGTCCGTTATTTAATTTGCATTGAACCGGTGTTACATTGTAAAACGTATTTTGTTGCCGTTATTTTTATAACGAAATTTTGTGCCGGTATTATATTTTTAAAGCGTGTTGTTTTGATGACATTTTTGACGAATAAAATTATTGTAGTTTTGACTTCAGTAACCGTCAATTTTAAAGTGAATATTCAAGCGGTTATTCCGCAACGTTGATTTGGTATCCGTTTTTACGGTGTTTTGCGAAGAGCAATTTCCTCGTCGAAATTGCAACAGATGTTGCTGTTTTAATCACGTATTTTAAAAATCGTTTTAAAATAAAAGTGTTTCCAAAAATTTTACAGTTGCGCTTTCAAAAGAACGAGGAAGCGATTTAAACGATTCAGCAAAATTGAGGACTATGAACCCTTACTTTTACTGATTCGGTTAATTCCGGACTTGTCCGTTTGAGAACGTAAATTTTATTTATAAAATACACAATTTTGCACTTTCAAGGAAATGATGAAGAGATTTAAATGATTTAGCAAAAGTGTGGAGTATGGAACCACGCTTTTACTAATTTGCTTAATTTCGGACTCGTTAATTGAAACATTTGCTGTTTGATGATTCTGATGATTTTGTTGGGCTTTCGAGCCACTCTACTGGACCTTTGGGTCATCTGATGGACCTTCGGGTCAATTACCAGTACTAGACCTTCGGGTCACTCTGCGGACCTTTGGGTCATCTGATAAGCGCCACAAATTATAGTACTTGGTAGGCTTCGGCCATTTGAGATGCACGTGCGGCGTAGCTAAAACTCGCCATCTGCTGGGATCGATCCACTTTTATGCTGATTTTTCTAGTTATCTTATTTTTGATTTCTAGATTTTGCGACTGCTGATTTTCTAGTTATCTTATTTTTGATTTCTAGATTTTGTGACTGTTGATTTTCTAGTTATCTATTTTGATCTCTAGATTTTGTGAGTTGCTGCTTTGAATTCAATTATGAATTTGGAAGTTGAGTTAGAGTATAATCTCATATGAGATTTTAAATTTGCGTATTGCTGTTTTAAATTCAATTGTGAATTTGAAAACTGATTTGATGGAGTTTAAATTGAGATTTCTTCATTTAAACTATGCTGATTATTTATGTTGTATAGTCTCATTCGAGACTATAATTATTTGTTTAAGTGTTGTTTATCATTCACTTATTTCTGAGAATAAATTAGACTGATCCGTTTATTATATTCTTTTAAATAATACTCGGGTCAGACCGAGTCATTTTATGGTAATCTCTATCTATGATTCATTAGCAGCTTCAGCTTTTGGGATTTCGCATCATCTTTTGTCTAGCCTTCGAGAAGTTCTTTTCGTTATTTGACTCTCATCTCATGTATGTTGATGACATGTATATGTATATTTAGTTCGTGTGAACTATCGATTGTTGTAGCATGTATCCAAACTTGTCTTCCGCTATATACCTGATATTTCTGTTCTGATGTGATTATACTATCTGTGTTATTGTTATTATGAGTTGTTTTGGATTTTTATTAAGCCACCGTAGTTTCGTTTTAGATTTGGATTGAATATATATCTTTGGGAGTAATTCACACAACTCCTATCGATGTAATCAATACTCGTCTAAGGCATAACTTACGGATGGTCGCTTCTAACAAGCCTTATTCTTCGCAATAACAGACGTTATTCCTTATAATAACCTTTGTTATTGTGAGCATAGAGGTAGGGCGTCACACCCACCATCGCAAAAAACACCTGAACGAATCCCAAAATGCAAAACCCAACTACCTTGTTCAAACCAAGAATCTGGCTGCCATGCTCCTCCATATGACGATACGACTGTCCATCATCCTCTCCTCCTTCCCTTGACCACTTTGCTAGTTGGGACTCTCGGTTAATAACACCTCTAGCGACTCCGATGAACGTAGGCCGTAGGATCTAGGGTTTTAGATCTAATTTTGGCAAAATGAATGAGGCAATGGTCTTTATATAGAAAAATATCTGATACTATTCACGGTCAAAGATTTTCGAACTCCAATCGAGGTGTGCTCACTGGTGTTCTCAAGTATATACCCATATTTTGAACTCAATGGAACTATTATTGAGACCCAATTCTATTATCTATAGAAGTTAGATTTTAAAATAAAATTATATTAATATTGTTTCCTAAAATTAATCGCTATGCGTTTTGAGCTCACAAGACCATATAGTATATCCGATCATCACAAAACTCGTCAGTGTATAATAGTTCATTATTCTGGATCTAATGGCACTAGTTTCGTCAAAATCTGAGATAGTGTCCCGGAATGACAATTTCACATTAATTAAAACAAATTATCATTAAAAAAATTCAATCACTTTTAATTCTAAATTAAAAGTTTACTATTATAATTCTTATTTAAACAGAATTTAAATAACCTTTTGAAACAAATTTTTTCAAATTAAATTACAGATTCAATTATTTAAAAAAAATTGATATTTAAATCACTATTCAATATTAAGTTCAAAATTCACATATTTTAAACAATTCCTATATTTGAATTCAAGCTTTAAAGCTTTTAAGCCAATATTTTAATAATTAAATATTCAAAATCAAATGACCAAAGTTCTAGGTTGTTACATTCTCCCCTTTTAAAAGAATATCATCCCCGAAATTGCCAAGGTAAGAAAAATGCCTCCAAACCCATTAACTTTTCAAAATCAATTAGTTGGAATAGGTTATTAAATTGTCTAAGTCCTAAAATTACAAAAAAATTCAGCAGCGTCTCCTTTGTGCGGCTCGATAGGAAAACCTACAAATTGCCACTACGGCCCTAAACTAACAAAAGAAAACAAAAGTCAAGTGGCATCTCCTATCTGGGGCATAAAAGCATCAAACCAAACAAATATAAGCATGTACCATTAGTCAGGTTACCAAACTCAACTCATGAAACCAAAACATCAAACTAGCCTTTGCTTCAATGTATTTAAATCTCACTTACATAACCGAAAAGAGAGTTAAACATGAAAATGAAACAATACTATAACTTAATCAGCATATACATGAATTTAAGAATGCAAAAACATACATAGCAAACATCTTAAACAATCATGCCATAACAAATCATGAAACTTGCATTTTTAGTGACAAAAGCATACAATTACATTTAAGCCTATACGACGTACATATACCATCTATATGCAACATCAAATCTGATCGCCCGCTCGATCACATAATTTCACTTTCGAACTAGTACCGCTCACTCGACTTTCCTAGTGCGGACTCTGATCCGGTTCCTTGATTAGAAACCTCAATTCTCCTTCCATAGTCGTCAACTATAAAAGAAAACTTCGAATTCAAATCAAAAATCTATATCGAGTGTTCGCCATCAAGGATTGAGTGAAAAATCCTAACTCGAACCGGTGTAAATCACCACAAAATCATGTACTCGAATTTGGATCAAACATTTATGCGAATAAAATGATCTACGCTACATATTTATTCTAATTGGTTGTCAACTACACCAATTAATTTAATACTAACATCATCTATGAACCATTCCATAAAACCACTACTTAAGTTTATAAACATTTCTAAAACACAACTCAAGTTTATTAATCACTTAAAAACTTAAGTTTATATTCCAAATTAATACTAGAATTCATTTTTCGAGTCATTTCATAACATATTACTTTAAGCCTACAAACACTTTATAGAGACTTATCCACATTAATAAAACATTTCCCTAGATTGTAATTACCTTTTAAGGAATCATTCTTTTACTTAAAAAAACATTACTGAAGACTATTAACATCTTATATAACTCAACTTATGTTTATCCACAATTTTAATACTTAAGTTTATACACATTTCAAATAGCCACAACTTCATTTTAAACCTCTCCCACACTTAAGTTTATTATAAATATTTATAAAGTACATTTATTCATAATCCACTTTAAAAATTAAGTTTATATTTGTATGACACTCTTCTATAATCTAAAAGTATATATAAAAACTTCAGATTTGTTTTCACTTAACATTAACGTTCAACAAATTTAAAACTTGTTTTAAATTATTATCTTCTCAAATTTATAAGTTACATAAACTTATTTTCTTACAATTTCTCAAAACACTTAGCTTAAATTTCCATATACATTTGGAAGACTCGACTGTCACAAATCATTGCAACTTCCATTTCATTTCATTAAATGGAAACTACCACACAACGTATCAAAATGAGATACAAAACCAAATTACTCTAATGCATAGGGTAAATGCAACCAATATCACATGACTTAACTGAGAACTTCATAATCTAAACCCCCAATTATTATTTTAAATCACTTTGAAATAATAATTATATACATAATTCATTTTTGGATATCAAATCATTCTTTAGGATTTCTAAACAAATTAATTTTACGCTAAACAACTCAATAACCAATTTCTATCACGGTAGCAAATCCTTGCTTTAGAAACTCGAAAATGAATATTGATGATGTTGCAGTCATCACTCGAATTATTTTCCAACGGTCGAAGTGAGTTCAGTGCTTTTATCTCTTTTAAAATCCATTTTAAAATATTTATATCAATTAATACTACCCAAATTACCATTACTATTTACTTCAAACATGGAAAACCATTTTTCAAAATCACTGGGATTTCAGTTCACAAATTCTCAGTTTAAATCCTTTTTATTTATAAAGAATATTTATAAATCATGCTTATATAATTTCACTTTTCTATTTAAGATCATTTCATAATTGTTTCTCTTTGTATAGAGTATAATAAACAACTTCCATAAAATTAAATTTTAACTCACCACTATCACCTAACGCTCTGTAATTAAACTGTGAAACTGATTTCACAAGGTGTTCGTATTTAATTTAATCAAACAATAAATGCTCATAAACTACCTGAGCACAAACAATAAATAATAGATGATAATAATCAAATATTACCATTTTCTAACAACCAAACACACTATATATAACTATATTAATTTTCTGAAAATTATTATTTTATATATAAAATATAATTTAGGTAAAATTATTTCATTTACCCATTTTTCAAGACAATACTATGTCGGTTTGCCTTGTTCAAGTGTTTAGAAACCCCTACCGATACAGTTGTTCCTTTTGTATGGACTAGAATTCATAGCCACTAAACTGGTAAATCAACACAACATAAATCATTTTTATATCACTAGCAAATATGTGCTCATATGTACATATTCACACACACTTAAACTCATCCTAAGGTCTCAGTTACTCTATCTCAGATGAGTTAACCCCACCAAAGCCTAGGTGTTCGCTCAACCTAAGCTCTGATACCAACTATAACGATCCACCTTTTCGATCTTCAAAAGTCGACACTAATACATTCACGGTATTCACGTATTAAGCATCCGAGTGCCGGAAAAACGAATTGTTGGGGAGAAAGAAAGAAATAACAGAACAAAATCTCATAATGTAATTGTGACGTCCCACATTTCTGACCATTCAAGTGGGCAATAAACCACACATGTCCAACTCAAATAATCAAAAAGGTAAATAGTCAATGGGGTTTTATTTAAGAAATAGAAGAAAAGAAAAAAAACAAAACACAGAATCTCACAGCGGAATGACAAAATATAATAATCAAATAAGCAGTTCATGAAGCTGTTTAATATACATTTGATTATACTATGCAATAAAACAGAGTTTACACAATATCATCAGAGTTATACATACAACAGAGAATAAACAATGTAGCAGAAACAAAATGATGTAGTGGAACAAATACTGGTAATATAATATACCAATCTTCATCTTCATCCTCCAGAAATGATGATCTTCAAAACACTAAAATACCCAGACTGACCCGAGCGTAATGAAAAGACAAAACACTCGGATCAGAACTAAAATATCTTCATGTAAGTCAAATCAATATCATGATAAAATATGAGCCTAACAGTGTTAGAGATGTTTACGCGATTTTACATCTCTTATCTAGTGTATAAGTGCATACAATAACTTAAGAGATGTTATGGGATTTTCCATCTCTTAAGGATCCTTCAAACTATCTATATAGTAGGATACGTTATATATGTAATGTCTACCAGTAATATAAAATATCAAAATAGCCTTAAGACTTTACATTGATCCCTCTTAACGTGTTTTTAAGCATTGTCGTACAGTTTTCATATAAAACACCAGTAAACCGTCGGTGGATAGGAATGCGCCATGATATGATAACCCTAAATCAAAATCGTAGTGGTCTTGTATATGGATAAAAGTATGACAAGACACGTGAGGCAATGACCAAGGTAGGATACTACAAGTTTACTCTTCCCGGCTGGTGGTAACCCCTAACGTCCCACCGAAACACAACACTCCACAAAATCCATGGGTGCGCACCAATCAATCATAATGTAAATGGTGGTAATATGAAGGAGTGTGTCTGCTAGAGGTAGCTAGCCTCATTGGCCGGTACGTCTCCTGTTTTAGTCATTTCAAATTGACACAAGTGTCAGGTCAATCCATCATCATTCACTTTCTTCAAATCCAGCAAACGTATGCCAAAACCATCCACTTCATTCTGGATCATCCACCGCGTACACAGTTGTTAAATTGGTTCCAATATTGACAGAGAGTATACCAATAAGAGGCCCTAGTCTCTTTAACAACCAAACGTCATTTTACACACCGGTTGGTTCTTTTACATTTCAAAAGTGAATCATACTTTATATTCAAAATATCATATTCACTTCAAAACCAATTTCATTTCAAAACAATCGTATTATTTCTTCAAAATAATATTCACTTCAAAATTCATATTCAACTGAAAATCAGTTTCAAATTCAATAATAGATTATAACTTCATATTAACCACATTCGCATTTAAATCCAATGATTTAAACATAAACAGTTTCAACTTCCAAAACAGTTTAAATATTGAAACAGTTGAATAATTTAAAAATAGTTTGGAGAATTGTAAATAGTTGGGAGATTTGAAAATAGTTTGGAAATCAAATAGTTTGATTATTGATAATGGTTTATCTATTAAAATAGTTTGGAAATCAAAATAATTTGCAAAGTTAAAATAGTTGGATTTTAAAACAGTTTTATATTAAATAGTTTATCTTGAAAATAATTTAAACTGGTTCTTTCCAATTTCAACAAATCTGAACCTAATTCAAATTTCAAATCAACTAATTCAATTTCCAATATCCAATTCAAATCAACCCTAAATTCACAATTCAATTCAACTTTATCCCAATTTCAATTTCAATTCGAATTAACTTCAATTTCGAATTCACCACTAATTAATCTCAATTTCCAACATTATTTCAGTTTCAACAATTTAATTTAAATCGATCTCAATTTGAAACGTTTTAACTTAACTTCCAATTTAGTTAAAACAATCCAATTTAAATGGAAAATACTTCACATCAAATTATTATTTGGATCCATTTCAATTTTATCAAGTTCGAGTACAAATTCAAAATATCAATTTAAATCACTTTAATTAAATTAAGTTTCAAAGTTCAAATAAAATTTAAAATCTTTAAAACAATTCAATTTCTATAATTTAAATTGTATTTCAATTATAACTTCAAATTTCAAAATTATATCCCTTAACAAATTCTTTTAAACAATTCAAAATTTTAACATTTCAAAACTTGAATTTTTAAAGTAATTCCATTCATATAAATAAAACTATTATTTCTTTAGAACCATATTACTTAAAAGAAATAAATTTCAAGAATTCAAAATCATTTAATTTAACCAATCCGGTGTCCGTACATAATTTTCTATCCTATGGCCAAGTGATCAGTTATATTAAATTTTAATTGCAGGGATGGATATATATCATTTCAATCCAAATCAAAGTGTCATGGGTATATATATCATTTCAACTTATTTCTTAATTTATTCGAAATGATTTAATAGACAATTTATGATTCCCGTAACATCCAAGGTGATAACAAATATTTATCAAAATAAATAACATCCAATCATCCAACATATCAATCAATAGGCATCCATCACAATCAACATCCAAAACAATCAATATATCATAACAGTTAACTAGTTATCAAATGTCGAGTATTTAACTAGCCAATTTAATTTCAATTTCAACAATTCAAGTTCCTAACAGTTCAATTTATTTGTCAATTAAAATGTCAATTTAAACTACCAATCATCAAACAATAAATTTAAATCATTTCATGGTTTTAATTTAACGAACATCAAAATATTTTAGTATTGCATGAGTGATTTGAGCACTCACCTTAGAAATATGTTCGAAATTTCACTGAAGCGAATAGCGACAAATCCAACTCCATCACAAAGATAACGTCGATACGAATCCAACACACGCTCTCGAATCCGACCTAGTACGAACCAGTTATGAATTAATAACCATTCAAATTATGTCATTTCTATATAACAATTAATAAATTAAGCAAATCACTTAATTACCATACTTAGGCCACCAGAAACGTCGGACCTCCACCGATCGATTACCCCAGGACGCCGCCGCCTCCAACTTGCTATCGTCGGTGGTCCCCTCCGCTCCAGCGCCGCCGTTCGTCACCAAAGACCAAAAACTACCGCAAATCCCAGGTGAAATTCTAGCCACCACACTACTCCGATGACCACCAAATTTGGACAGCGCGTAGCCCTCATAAAACCGTTCAACTTTCCTTTAGTAGCCGACGTCGAATGATGAATGACGACGACAAATTTCACCGCTTTAGATCAGCTATCATCGGCTATTTCTGGCCGCCTCGGTCGATGCCAGCCCACCAAACTCCGGCCTTGGCTTCCCCTCACCTTCCTCTCCATCTTCCATGTTGATACCATCACCTATCGACGACCGTAGTCGCCAAAATCGATGAAACTAAATCCGACAGTCGCACCGATTTTGTCGTCAATCCACCGCATTGATGATGATCTTGACCGTTGAGAATGTTCATCTTATCAAGCTCTATAACTTTGTAGCTGGTGACTTTGCCTGAAAGTGAACGGATTGGTACCTTTGTTCGAGGATCGTCAGATTGGAGAAGGGGTTCCGTTCATTTTGTTTCAGTCGGCTTGCTTACGTGAATGAACAGGAAGGAAAAACATATAAAGTGTGAATTGATGACTCGACGGTGCAGGGTACCGTTATGTACCAGAATATGTCCACTTAACGTTGTGCACCGCATACCGAAATACAAGAATAAATATACCACGGAGATCTGCGTGTAACGACCCACCATTTTGGATGGTTCAGATCGACAATAAACCGCACATGTCAGACTCAAACCATTCAAAAGGGAGGATTATTAGGTAAATAAAAAAAGAAAATAAATAAAATAAAACAAAGAATCTCGCAGCGGAACGACAAATATAATAATCAAATAAACAATTCATGAAGCTATTTACAAATAACATTTGATTACACTTACAATTCAAATCAGAGTTATACATACATCAGAAATAAACAAATAATGCAGCGGAACACAAAATGCAACGGAATAATAAATAGCAATAATATACTGAATGTTTATCCTCTAGAAAATAGTCTTCAATACACTGAAAGCTCAGACTGACCTGAGCGTTATGAAAAGACAATACACTCGAGGCAGAACTAAAAGATCTTATGTAAGTCAAATCAAAACAAGTAAAATAGAAAATTAGTGCAATAGTTTCATAGATGTCACGGGATTTCATCTCCTATCAAGTATACAACGTGAATATAATCATTTAAAGGGTTTCAAATAATTCCAAATATCAACCTTAATCATCTACTTAAAACAAATCTGAAGTTTGAATTAAGTTAAAACCTTCAAATAATTCAATTCCAAATAAGTCCAAATTCAAGAAATTATATGGGTATATGTCCTTTCAACCAGTATCAAAAATCAACATTTCCAAATCAATGAAAACCGCTCGGGTTTATCATTTCAACCCATAATGATTTTTCCTTAATTTGTAAGATCGTTCGGGTATGTATCATTTCAACCCATAGGGATAACGGAGATATAGACATAAATAACATCCAATCATCCAAAATGTCAACTAATAACATCCATCCAATCACCCATATATCAACAATTGAACATACAACACAATCATCATTGAAATCAACCAATAACAACCAACAATTTACTGGTTATCATTAACAGATATTCAATTGGCAATTTAAATTTCAATATTAAATTAAATGGTAATTAAATTCAATAAAATTCAGATTTAACTTGAATGAAAATTTAAAATATACTAAACAACAACCAATCAATTTCTAATCACATCATAAATTCAATTTAACTAACATAAGAAAATCTAGTGGTTGTGAGTGTTTGCTCACCTTTCGTGGCTACGAAGGTGATGATAAAAATGGAGAAATATGGAGATTTCTAGCAAATATCCAAATGCAATGCAAATGCAACAAAGCTTAGACACGAACATGAATCAATAAACAAGTTTCAACTACTTCCAAATTCCAAACAACCTAAGATCCAAAATACAGACAAACCTGAAACTAGGTCATCTTTAAGAAAATATTCGGATTAGAATATTACTGAATCTGTAAAAGTGACTAACTAGAAAGCTATTGCAAATTCATTTCTCTCCACTTTTATAAAAAGAATAACTTAAAAAGCTTCTGTCTTGAGGATGTTATGGTCAAAAAAACAGAGGCATTTTCTAAGTTGAAAATATGAGTTCAAAAATACTTCGAAAATACTTGAGTTTTTGGCATAGAAAATTTAAGGAATTTGAAAAACTGATCTAAAATAAAGTTGAAGCCACTGGAAAAATAATTTATTTGAAAAAAAAATCACATAATTTGATTCATTCTTGAAGGAGATATGATTGATATAATATGGGGTATTTTCAGCCAAAACTAGACTCGAGAAAGTACTTGAAAATAGAGTTTTGATATAGAAATATTCGGAATGTGTAACAACCCGCATATCTATCGATTTTATATTTAAATATTTTATCGTTAGTCGGATGTTAGTTTGAAAAGATACTTTTTGCATACGGTCAAGTTAGGACTCGAGACCACCCCCATTGAGTTCAAAATGACGTTTGCGATCTTTTTGAGTGTAAACTTCGATATGTTTGGAGATAGTGAAATTTTCGTCACTTTTCCTGCGTGTGACTTTGGTTTGGACTGCACTTCCTTAGTTCAGCCCAACCCCCTTCCTCACTTCATTCACCATTTGTTTTAACATTCAAGCTTCATCAAAAATGGTGGTGGGAAGTGGAAATTGAAACTCCAAACTCAAATTCTATTGCAAATCCGAGATTCAACATCAAATTCACGTGAAGAACATTGATTCAAGCTTGTTGGTGTTCTTGCTTTCCTCTCAAATCTCCATCATCATCAAATTCCGTGAAAAGGTGAGATTTTTGATCTCACATCTTGCCTATGATTGTCATTGGACTATTGGGAATGATTCCCTATCACTCTAGCATCAACATTTGCATTTGGTTTGGATTGGATTGGCGAAAAACATCCATTTTCAGTGTTTTGGTGATTTTTCTGGCACTAGGTCGTTCTGGCCTTCGCTAGGTCGTACGCGAGTTAGGGCTTTAGGTCGCGCGCGTTGAAAAGTCACTGCCTTTGTATTTCTGTTCGCCTGCGCTAAGTCGTTCACGAGTTAAGTCATAGGTCGTCCACGAGTTAGTGTTTTAGGTCGTCCCCAACCTAACTCCACTAGGTCGTTCCAGGCCTTAAGTCGTAGGTCGCGTGGCACTTTAGGTCGCATGGCCTTGTTCCCCAGTTAGGTCGTAGGACCTTTTAACTGTTAGGTCGTACAGGCCTTAGCTCGTAGCTCGTATTTGAGCTTAAGTCCTAGGTCGTTAGCTCTTAAATCCTAGGTCGTATGGCTCTTAAGTCCTAGGTCGTTGGCTTTTAAATCGTTAAGTCGTAGGTCGCTGCTCCTACTAAGTCGCTCGGCCATGCCAACTCCGCTAGCTCGCAACTGTTAGGTCGTATGACCTTGAGTCGCTCATATGGGTTAGGTCGCTTGACCTTAAGTCGTAGGTCGTCTCCGACCTAACATTCCCACTGCTATTTCACTAGGTCGCTTGACCTTAAGTCGTAGGTCGCTTGACTTTGTTAAGTCGTAGGTCGCTCGACTTTGTTAAGTCGTAGGTCGCCCCCGACCTTACCCTTAGGTCGAATGACCTGTGATTCGCTAGGTCGCGATTTTCCTTAGGTCGTATGACCTATTTTTCCTTAGGTCGCTGGACCAGCTTGCCTTCATTAGGTCGAACCCCGTATTACTCTGCGTAGGCAATCTTATCTGAAAAGCATTCATCAGAACTTCCACTTTGATGCATTTTGAGCTGATTTCCTTGGATTTTATTCACGTCTTCGAATGTGAATTTTTGTGATAGATTGTTCCAACAATCGTTTTATGACTTGTCACTTTAAAGATATGAAGGTTTTAATACTAGTAGTAAATATCAAAACTCTTTCATCAAATCGATTTCAACACTATTTTTAATATCAAAAGTTCGTTTTCTCAAACCGATTTCCAATCTACTAATATATATAAGCCTTTACTTCACTCGAATGAGAAATCGACTTAAACGACTTAGTAAAACGAGTGGTATGAAACGCTTGCGTTCACTTCGTTGGTTAGCTCTTGGACTTGTTCGATTGAACCCCTTTTCGTGACAATTTCCTAGTGAAGATTTACAGCTTGTTCGTAAATATTTAAGTTAAGCAAGTGGTTATGGGACATGAAGCTAAACTCATATATTTACTAGCTTGGTGTGATTGACACTTCTCGCTGATCATGATGATCATTTTATGATTTAGACTAGCAATTGTGCGATGTCTCTTTGTTTGCAAGGTTAGACTAGACCGCAGTGGTGTGATTCCGACTCACACATATCTCTTTGTCCGCAAGGTTAGTCTAGACCGCAGTAGTGTGATTCCGACTCACACATATCTTTTTGTTTGCGAGGTTAGGCTAGACACCACTTGTGTGATTCCATTCACACATACCTTTTTGCTTTTTGGTTAGCCTAGGCCTCAATCAGTGTGATTCCGACTCACACATATGGGGTAGCGCCCCATGGTCTTCGGACCATCATGTGATAGGCCTCTTTCTCTTTTTATGATTTCTGGATTTCTTGTTTGATTTCTGGATTTTTATGTCATTGACTTGTTATGAGTACAAGTTTAGGGTATGATGCCCTCTTTGGATCTTTGAGAAGATTCTCGTGATATTGATCATTTCTCATCGGTTGATCTCCTGTTGATCATCATTTTCATACTCATAGTAGTATGTCAGTATGGATATTTTATGTTTATGCCATATCTTTTATTTTATATCATGTCATCTGATATTTATAGTTAGACTGATCCGTTTATTATTTTCTTAAATAATACTCGGGTCAGACCGAGTATTTACAGGTTGTAGATTTTTAGCTCTGGGTTGCTGCTAGAGCTATGAAGACTTTTTATATCACTTGAAGTGGTCTTCGTCTTGTTGTAGTAGTCAGTGTGTCTATTTCAAGATGATAATGTAGTCATGTATATTAGTCGATAATGTACTTGTATATATAACTTCTTGAGTCGACAGTTGTAGTTGTATCATTTGTATTGTGTCAAATGTATTGTAACTGATATCAGTTATTATATATATGAGACTTTTTGTTCCATCTGTATTCCGCATTTATGTTATCTGTGTTATTTTTATATCTATTGTCCTAAACTATTATAGCCACTGTGTAGTAGCTTTGAGTTTGTATCGGTATGTCGGATTTCCTCTAAAGATGAAATGCAATGTTTTATTATCTGACACATCGGTGCTCGCACAAAGCAATTACATAGATGGTCGCTTCTCAACAGCCTTATTCTCCGTGCTAGTTGATAGCACTACACCGTAGTGTTCTTGGCTAGCGTGGGTATAGAGGTGGGGCGTCACAAAATGGGAAGAAGGGTTCAACAACAAAGTAGTTCCCATTAAAATTATATAAGGTTTCAAAAAAATTTATTTGATTTGGAGTAGTTTAGTGGAATATAGAAGCCATGGAAATAAGGGGAAGAAAGAGGGAAAAAGGGAAGGGAAAAAGAAGGGAAAAAGGAGAAAGAAGAGGAGAGGGAAAGTGGAGCTTTGGCCATGGGTTGTGAGTCATGATGGAGGTGGGTGGCGGCAAGAGGAGAGAGGTAGGCTAGGGTTTTAAAGGAGGAAGGATGGAATTTGATTTGGAGATTTAGGAGTTTTGGGGTTTGGGGTTTTCTGTAGATTTAAGCAAGAAGAAGAAGAAGAGTACCCAGAAGGGTTCTCAAATGAGGAATTTCTGTACGTACTGGGTTTTAGTCAGATTGGAAATAGAAGGTCAATGGGTAGGAAAAGAAAGGGTCCAAAGTCTCTTAGGGTTTCTAGGGTCTCTTGGTTTACTAAGGAGCCCATTGGTCTAAAACAAACCTAATATGACTTAGTCAAAAAAAACACAAATATACACTGCAAATGAAAGAAATAAGTTGCAGGTTATTTAATAATTAGGAAATGAAGGTGGAGACACAAAAATAAATGTTACGTTTTATTTTGAAAGCAATAATGCATAAATAAATGTACATAGGAATGGAAAAGTTTGCAAACCAAAGGAAAGTGAAATTTTGTATATGCGAAAATAAGGTGGCAAGAATTAAATACAACCTAAAAGTCTAGGCTCAAGTATTAAATAAAAGGAGAAATGAACGGATCAAGTATTAATAATTAGATAACTATTTTAAAACATTCATGCAACAATCAATAACAAAAGAAATGAAGGGAACATGTACATCGCACAACCTTTTTGAAATTGAATTTGTGATACATAACCAAATTAACTTCATTAATTCAAATAATATTTGTAACGACCCGTAAATTTTAGATAATTTTATTTGTTTATTTATATATTTAATTGAAATTTTGTGAAACTTTAAACCATAAAATTTTGAAATTTAAATTTGATATTTGAAATGTGTCTATTTTAACATAGCAACTGGTAAATTTTCATCAGATAATTTGGAAGTTTATTTTCTAGTGTAATTTTATTCCAATTTATATCAGTTAAAATTGATGATAATAAAAGTGTTCCAAAACCTAAATATGTCAACATGAGAAAATTTATTTAGAACACTCTGAATAAGACTGCGTAATTCGTTTCGCAAATTTCGGACGTTTCTAGCTCTGTTTGGACTTTTCCGTACGGAATAGCAACGTATATCGGTGTCTGTATTGACTTTTGTTTGGACAATCGTACCACTGATATCTGTATACCGTTTTGATCGTCTCGTCGTGCTGATCTCTGTGGTATATTCAACTCTGTGTTTTGAAGTCTAGTACGCGATGAAATCGGCGTAACGGTTCGTCGTATCGGTTCTGTATTTGTGGCGTTTTGCTTCATGTGCCTTTTCAAATCTTCAGCCATGTAAAACAATCAGTAACTGCTTTATTAAATTCTAAAACAACTCTTGAACTTTGGTTATCTTACTACATCCAATATATACTAGTTAATTTTCAATTTCTATCGGTTGCTAATCATTTTACTCATTCCTCCTCACGTTCCTTATTTGCCTGACACCTCTTCCTCACTTCATTTTCCATTTCTTTTTTTTCTTTTCCACCTGTTCATTGCCTACTCTCCAACCAGTGTAGCTGAACCGTCCTTTACCCTTGCCAGCATCCTTGAAGCCCTTACCGAAACTGCCTCCCACGTTCCACCCCATCACTTCGCCTCCCACCAAACCGAACTCACCTAACCCATCTGACCATCGCCACCTCACCCATAACCGCAGCCGCGATCCGATCAGCTGACCCTCCTACCTCAAGCAACCAACCCGAAGCCTTCATCTCAGGCCTCTGACCTCCGTCGTGAACCACTCCTCGCCTCTTTGTTAAGGTATTATATATATGAGTTATATTTGCTTTCAATAAGTTTTGTTTATGTAAAAAAAATATGAACAAGCAACCTATTAACTATATATAGGGTTATATAAGGTTTATATATAATTTATTGTTATAAAATGTAAGTTGTATACAAAGATCGGTTGTATTAAACAAATATTTTATCCCAGGGCTTTATATATTGTTGTTATATATTAGTATAGATATTTTTATAACTTACAGTTCTAAGATATGTATATTTATCATAAAGGTAGTTTTGCACATTTTGGAAACTGGCAGCAGTCTTTTACGTGAACTGCTAATTTTGATTTTTACAGATTTCGAATATTGCGTTATATATATATGCTATATATATTATATTGATATTTTGGTTTCTTTTAGATTTCTAAAATATAATATATATGGAATGATTTGGGTATGTATTTTAAGAATTTATGATTTGGAATAAAATATGTAATGATTGTAGAGGTCTTATGTTATCTGTTTATAATGTATATAAGTTTATGTTATAAATATATATATATATATATATATATCTATATATTATATGATGTAAGTATGTTATTCATATATACTGTTTATATCATTATGTTGAAGTTTGTATGTATGTTGATATGAATGTTGATATGGGTTAGTTTTCTAATATAAAGTGTTACGTTATATATATACTCGCATACAAGCTGTTTTGTTTTCTATTAAATCTATTATATGACGAAGTCTTACACATACATATATAATTTCAACTGTCACAAGGGTATGATTTTAGATATACTATTACGGTATATATATTTATCTATTTACTGTATATAGTTATGTGTTTACAGTGTTCTATAAAGTATAGGTCATATTATATTATATGAGTTTGTACAAAACTTCTGTTATCAACATTATATTACCTTGTCAGTAATAGTGTTAGTTAGGGTAGTGGTTTCAAGCACTGTGCGTGCGATATAACATAGGCATATATACTTTCAAAATATACCTTATATATATATAAGTTTTTATATATTTTCGGTTGTAATATAGTGTAGTCTATAGTCTATAACGTATATACATGTTATTTATATATATATTCTGTTATTGGTTTACAAATTTCATAGAATATAATATTTTGAAACGGTAGTACTGTATGTATATATATTTTTGATTCCTAGTATTATACTTATGTAAATATATATATATATATATATATATGTGTATATTAGTTATGATCAAAATTAAATTATTGATTGCGAAATATATATATATATATATATATATTCTCTATTTCTATCAAACTAATTCTTGTTCGTTTCCATCGATTCCCTTTTATCAGCTTGTCCGTCAAATTCGTACCAATCTAGCTTTGTTTTGGAATTCATGCTTGGATTTGTAACTCATCTCATTCTCGTTCTTCTCTAGCCTCGAAAGATGAGCAATCTCACGATTAACGTTCTTTTATTTATTAAATTTGATTTCAATTGAAACGACAATTGAAATATGTTGCTGTTAGTTAATTACATTGTTATATATGCTATTATCTGTATTTGTTCACCTGTGACATCTGACACCATTATCTGTTATTTATATTGATGTTATATGCCTGTTATATTGTTATCGTATATGTTATCACTCTACAAGTTCCCTGTTAGTATAGAATTCACTATGGGTTGAAATGATACATACCCGAACGATCTGTAGAATAGGAGAAAATAGTTATGGGTTAAAATGATAAACCCAAGCAATTTTCATTTGAATTGAATTTGGGATTGCGGGTTGAAAAGATATATACCCGTATATATTTTAAATTGCAGATTGAAATGATAAATATCCGTATCACTTGATCATAGGATAGAAAATTATATACAGACACCGTTGGTCTATATATAAATATTTTGAAATGATTTCTATGGTTTTGAAAAGAAATATATGTTTTTAATAAATATTGATTTTAAAGATTTATTAAAGCTGATTTAGTAAAGTTGATATATAATATGTTTAAGTATTTATTTAATATCTATATTTTTCGAATATAGAGTTTGTAATGATTCAGGTTGGAAAGATAAATTTGAGATTGATTTGAAATTATATTTATTTAAGAATTATAATTAAATAAGTTAAATTTGAGATTTATTAAATTTGAAATTTTAAAGATATGTTTTATAACTTGGATTTGATTAAAATTGACTTAAATGTATATTTCAAATTTATATAAATTTAAATGGGATATTTTGTTTATTTAAAATTTTAAATTAAAGTTGTATTTAGATGTTATTGAAATGATTAAATAAATATTTCAGAAATTAAATGTAATGAAATTAAATTGGGATATAAATGGAATTATCAAATTTAGTTTTGGAAATGTGGAATATTTAAAGCTTTGAAATATATTGAAATTTAATGGTTTAATTTGTGTTTCAAATATGTATTTGAAATCAATATAATTTGAAATGAGTTATTAAGAAATTGAATTGAGTTGGAATTTATGAACTGAGATTTAATTAAGTTGAATTTAAGGTCGAATTGATTTGAATCGATTTGTGAATTTATGGAAACTATCTTTATTATATAAAGTATTTAAAATCTATTTTATATTATTTTAAACTATTTTTAATATAAACTATTTTAATATAAACTATCTTAATATAAACTATTTCAACTTGTGTCTATTTTAATATAAACTATTTTACTTTATAAACTATTTTATTTTATATATACTATTATTAATATCTAAACTGTTTAAGGGTGGAAGTTATGATTTCAAAGTTAAGGTTTTCCAAAATATTATAATTTACAGTGTTTGGTTTCGAAAGTGTAATAACTTTGAAAGTGATATGATTTTCGGAAATGGATATTTAAAAGTGAAAAAGATATCGTAATGACTTGGTTATATTGAAATGTAATGATATTTTGGTTTTGAAGTACGAACTATTTTGAAATGACCATGGTGTTATAATAACGATTGGTTGTTAAAGAGACCGGGATCGGATATGGCCATACTCTCTGTTGATACCGAAAACCACTTTAACAACTGTGTACGCAGTGGAGATTCCAGAATGAAGTAGGATGGTGGCGACGATTTCTATTGAGGTATATACGTGGACCCAACTCCCGTGAGTTGGCATAAGGTGGCTAAAATAGGAGCGATTGACGGGCCAATGAGGTAGCACCTCTGATCGGACGCATTTCTTCGATACCATTCTATTACTTTGTGATTGATTTGGTGGCCACCCTTCGATTTTGATTGGGAGTGTGTTCCGAGGTAGGCGGTAGTGGCTGCTATGCGTTTCCACCAGCCCGGATGCGTAATTGGTATATCTACCCTGGCATTGCCTAGTTGTGCCGAGTCACCTACCATATCAAGCTTTACTATGAGTTTCTATTTGTGTCGTACCTATAGAGTATCTTCTCATAGCCTCTCGAGGTATGCCGGTACTGTATAGACTATTGGCACTATTATGTGTTAAAGGGAATATTGGGTCACTCCTTAACGCTATTCAAAAGTAAGTTTATTTTACTATTAGACATTATTATAATAGCGTATATTACTATATAGTAGATAGTTTAACGGATCCTTAGAGGATGGTTATCCCAAACATCCTTTACGTTACTTGTATTTCAGTTGATATTTCACTTGATTTGGATTTATTGATATAAGAATGTTAATCCTGACTCGAGTGTTTTGTGTTTTACTTTACGCTCGGGTCAGACTGAGTGATACAACATTCGAGACTCACCTTTGGAGTTGGAGCTTCGTTTGGATCCATCCATTGATTCTGCTTTTAGTCATTCAGTTGATTCCAGTGATGTATTCAGATCTTGTATTTTACTATTGTATTAAGACATCTTTGTATTCGTGATTTCTGTTGTATCTTTTGTAACTCTGTTATATATATAGTAGCTTCATGAACTACTATTTCTTTTGTTTCCGCTGCATTATTGTTATATTACTCTATGTCTATGATTATGTGATTATTATTTACTGTATATGCTCAGTTTTTGCCAAATTTAAATTAACAATCTGATATTTTGAGCAATTCAAATCCGACATGTATGGATGCGAATGGTTGAAAATTTCAGGATGTTACATGTGGTATCAGAGCTCTGGTTTTAGGCAAAACTTAGCATATGTAGTAAATTTAATCATGGAATCACTTTCGTTCGAGCTTGAATCTCTTCCTCTTTGATTCGGTTTCCTTTGAATTTTGGAACTCTCCCACTTGTTCTGAAATCCATCCTTGTCTTTCCTATTCGGTTTCCTATACGTGTTCTCTTGATTCTAGAGCATCCCATAACTCCACTTCGATTTATTTCTATAATAATCGGCGGTTCCAACAATCTTAGAATGATTAGTAAAGGGGTGAAACTCCTTTACAACAAGCATCAATTCACCGAAGATTTCAGTGTCCTCGGTTTAGATGCTGCTATCTCTTGCTATGCCCGAATTCTATCTCTGGCGAGCGAATGTCGATTTGTTCCAGAATTCTACCTCAATCTTATTTTGAAGTCACGATTGATCCGGTTAAGGTTGCCCGCGATTTATATAAGTCTATCCATCTTCCTATTTCGCAATTTGATTTTCTTATCTCCCTTTCGAGCCTATCTATTTTAGTTAGAATTCTCTTTGATTAGAGTTCCTCTAAATTTGAATCTCTATCTGTGTTTGGGAATCTATTCTTGTATTATCGAGTGAGGGAGTGCATTTGTAATTAATATTAAAATGTTTCATAGTGTGTTGTTTGAGTTGTTGATGTTGATTTGGGTTTTCGATCGATTCGTCTTATCAACGCTATCGATAGGAATTCCAAACACTTGAACAGAGCAAACTGACACAATATTATTTTCAAATTTGGTAAATGAAGTAAATTGTATGATTATATTATAAATTTATAAGTAAAAAATTTCTGGAATTTAATAAGTTAATTGAATTGGTTGTTTGAAATGATAATATTTGGTTATCATTTATTGTTCTAAATGAATTTATAAACTTAGTTTATAAACTGATTTAGAATGTGAAATGAATTTAAATTAAGAATTTGAGAATTTAATTTCTGATGATTTCGAACTATGGTTTTAAAGTTTTAAGGTTTTAAAATGCATATTATTTAAAGTATTTTAAATAGAAATTTGTTTCCAAAGAATTTTAAATGTTTAAATCAGTACTTTCCTCTTGTGTCGCTGGAAAATAATTTCGGCGATGGCGGCCGCATCATCGACATTCATTTTCGAGTTTCAGAGTGGAGAGACCATCTAGTAGCCTCGCTACACTTTTGTTTTAGAAATTAATTTGATTTGAATTTCTTAGGTATGACTTGATTTATATTATATATATATATAGGTATATATTTATAAATTTGATTTGATATATATAGCATATATATATATATATATTTATCTCTAAATAGTTTGAAGTAAATCGGAGATTTAAATTCTTAAATTTATGATTTAAAGATGATTTCGATTATAAACTGAAGTCAAAGTTTTGGATAAATATTTAACTTGAAATAACTGAATTTTAAAATTTTGTTTGTATAATACTCATTTACATTCTAATACAACTTACCTAAATCATTCAAAAGTTGAATATGTAATTGGATAATATACAATATAAAATGACTTTTATAAATAGAATTTGAGTGGTTATAATAAAGGTTATACACTTAAATTTTAGTTATAAATATTAATTGAAATAAATAGAATAATAAGTTAATTGAATAATAGATGAGACAAATAAATTTGTTTGAAGGAATTAATAAATTGAAATTAGATCAACTTATGGAAATACCTTGAATTTAAAATCAATTATTCAATATAAATTAATTTAAATTGAAATTTATATGGTTTAAATTAATTTATATGGTTTAAATATATGTAATAAGATATATTAAGTGGAATAAACTTAAAAATAATTTGGAATAAAAGAATTAAATTTGTTGAATAAAAAATGAGTATAATAAATGATTATACAAATTGATGATCTAGAAATTGTTAATTGAGGATGACTGGATAATAAGATAATGAATTTAGAAATAGATAGATTGATTTGACTTAAGTGAACTCAAATGGATTTAACCAAAATGTTGAATATTAATTAGTTTAATTTGAAATTTATAAGGTTTTAAAATTAGTTGTTTATTTTGTTTTCAAAGCTATTTTTCTTTCGGGTTGTTTCTATTTTCCTACCTCTTTCCTTTTCGGGGACGAAGAGTTTGGAGTTGGGGAGAGTGTAACGACCCGTAAATTTTAGATAATTTTATTTATTTATTTATATATTTAATTGAAATTTTGTGAAACTTTAAACCATAAAATTTTGAAATTTAAATTTGATATTTGAAATGCGTCTGTTTTAACATAGCAACTGGTAAATTTTCATCAGATAATTTGGAAGTTTATTTTCTAGTGTAATTTTATTCCAATTTATATCAGTTAAATTGATGATAATAAAAGTGTTCCAAAACCTAAATATGTCAACATGAGAAAATTTATTTAGAACACTCTGAATAAGACTGCGTAATTCGTTTCGCAAATTTCGGACGTTTCTAGCTCCGTTTGGATTTTTCCATACGGAATAGCAACGTATATCGGTGTCTGTATCGACTTTTGTTTGGACGATCGTACCACTGATATCTGTATACCGTTTTGATCATCTCGTCGTGCTGATCTCTGTGGTATATTTAACTCTGTGTTTTGAAGTCCGGTACGCGATGAAATCGGTGTAACGGTTCGTCGTATCGGTTCCGTATTTGTGGTGTTTTGTTTCATGTGCCTTTTCAAATCTTCAGCCGTGTAAAACAATCAGTAACTGCTTTATTAAATTTAAACAACTCTTGACCTTTGGTTATCTTACTACATCCAATATCTACTAGTTAATTTTCAATTTCTATCGGTTGCCATTCATTTTACTCATTCCTCCTCACGTTCCTTATTTGCCTGACACCTCTTCCTTATTCCTCACTTCATTTTCCATTTCTTTTTTTTCTTTTCCACCTGTTTATTGCCTACTCTCCAACCAGTGTAGCCGAACCGTCCTTCACCCTAGCCAGCATCCTTGAAGCCCTCACCGAAACTGCCTCCCCACGTTCCACCCCATCACTTCGCCTCCCACCAGACCGAACTCACCTAACCCATCTGACCATCGCCACCTCACCCATAACCGCAGCCGTTATCCGATCAACAGACCCTCCCACCTCAAGCAACCAACCCGAAGCCTTCATCTCAGGCCTCTGACCTCCGCCGTGAACCACTCCTCGCCTCTTTGTTAAGGTATTATATATATGAGTTATATTTGCTTTCAATAAGTTTTGTTTATATAAAAAAATATGAACAAGCAACCTATCAACTATATATAATTTATTGTTATAAAATGTAAGTTTTATACAAAGATCGGTTGTATTAAACAAATATTTTCTCCCAAAGCTTTATATATTGTTGTTATATATTAGTATAGATATTTTTATAACTTACAGTTCTAAGATATGTATATTTATCATAAAGGTAGTTTTGCACATTTTGGAAACTGGCAGCAGTCTTTTACGTGAACTGCTAATTTTGATTTTTACAGATTTCAAATATTGTGTTATATATATATGCTATATATATTATATTGATATTTTGGTTCCTTTTAGATTTCTAAAATATAATATATATGGAATGATTTGGGTATGTATTTTAAGAATTTATGATTTGGAATAAAATATGTAATGATTGTAGAGGTCTTATGTTATCTGTTTATAATGTATATAAGTTTATATTATATATATATATATATTATATGATGTAAGTATGTTATTCATATATACTATTTATATCATTATGTTGAAGTTTGTTTGTATGTTGATATGAATGTTGATATGGGTTAGTTTCTAATATAAAGTGTTACGTTATTTATATACTCGCATACAAGCTGTTTTGTTTTCTATTATATCTATTATATGACGAAGTCTTACACATACATATATAATTTCAACTGTCACAAGGGTATGATTTTAGATATACTATTACGGTATATATATATATTTATCTATTTACTGTATATAGTTATGTGTTTACAGTGTTCTATAAAGTATAGGTCATATTATATTATATGAGTTTGTACAAAACTTCTGTTATCGGCATTATATTACCTTGTCAGTAATAGTGTTAGTTAGGGTGGTTTCAAGCACTGTGCGTGCGATATAACATAAGCATATATACTTTCAAAATATAACTTATATATATATATAAGTTTTTATATATTTTCGGTTGTAATATAGTGTAGTCTATAGTCTATAACGTATATACATGTTATTTATATATATATTCTATTATTGGTTTACAAATTTCATAGAATATAATATTTTAAAACGGTAGTACTATATGTATATATATTTTTGATTCCTAGTATTATACTTATGTAAATATATATATATACATATATATATATATATATATAGATTTATGTAATGCCCCAGAAATTCATGAAACCTTATTTTGGTTGAATTTTGAAAATATATGAATTTATTTGTATAGGAATGTATGGAAATAATTGTGTGCAAGTGTGTGTGCATGTGTGCACGTGCACACTGATATGGCACAAGGAAGAACCCCAAATTTCCTGAAACCAAAACAAGAATTAAAAAGCATTACAAACATGATTTTGTAATGAAAATTATTAAACCAAATATGGATATTTGATTTCTGGATTATATGAATTATTTTAGAAGATAAGAAAAAGCAAGTTTTGTTTGAACAAGTAAACAGATTTTACTTAATTTAAACCCAGGAGAAATTGGATAAGAATTTGAAACACATATGCACATATATGTGTATGTTTTTCTATGACTTAGGAGAAGTTAAGTGAACTTATATAAGATATGTATGCATATGTACATTTCTATAAGTACTGATAGTATTAAAAAAAGAAATAAGCAAGGAAAAAGCTTAACGTTAAAATAGCAAAAGACATATTGCAAGCAAAACAATTGCTTTAGGCAGAAAATAGAAAGGAGGATTTTTAGAAAATAAACAAGTGATAATGTCACACAATTGTCATGATTTAGAAAGAGAACAAAATAGATATTCTGGAAAAGAAAAAGGGGAATAAGCATTACATGGCCGGGGTATTAAGGGTGAAAATAAGTAAATCTGAAATGCAAAATGCATGAGTATTGGCCAGGGTAGGAATGAGATTTTACATTTGTAAAACCCTAGAAAACCTCTCTTATAAATCCAAGTTTAAACCAGAAAAACCATTTTCTACCCGAGACATTTAAGAAAACAAAGAAGAAAAATATTGCAAGAAGAAAGGCAAAGTTTCAAAGAGTTTCTTTTCTGGATTAAGCAAAAGGAGCATTTTCTGTGAGTAATCTCACTAAACCCATGGCATTAAGTCCTCTTATGAGGCAGCTAAGTTTATGTTATTTTCCTACATATTTCTGATCTTATTACTATGGTTTTAATAGATGCTTTAATGGGTGTTTATGAATGCTTTTGATTGCTTTGATGGTTGAGTATTTGCTCTGTTTGGTTACACCCAGAAATGTTTAAGTATGAAATCATGAAAGTAAATAGAGAATACTTGTAACTGGTTTATATATGGCATGAAAAATATAAAAATCAAAATGTATATGAGTTGCATTACACTTGTGTAAGTGCTGAGGCTCAAATGAAAGATTCATGGGTGCAATGGAAATACCCAAAAGTGCTGAACCCTTGATCAAATAGAAAACCCATGAGCCAGAAATCTTGTTTAAGCTAGATCTTGAATTTAGTTCAAACATGGTTGCTTATGAAACAATAATAACCCACATGCCTAGGCCCTATTCACAGTTGCAAATATTCTTGTATTTTCTTTGAGCCAGAATATTTGAGAAGTATGATTTCCCCTGGATATGAATATTAGCTTGCCTTTGAAGTATGCTTGCAAGTTTTATGTAATGTTTCATGTACACTGTGATTTAATCACCTAGCTATCTCATGATAGGATCAAACATGAACACTTAGTAAATAAACTAAGGATTGTGAGCCAAGAAGACTGCTGGAATGCTTGTTATATTTGAAGTATGCAAGTTGGCACATGGCTTGTTTAAGCCCTGAGATCTTTGTGCAATATTGTGAATTATTTTATTGCAATGTGTCCCCGTGATTCTTTTATGGAAGATGAGGCTAGGAATTAATTTGGTAAATGCAACCCTAAATTGATGAAGTAGGAACTTGAGTTATTCCTAGGTTGGTTGGATTGGAGCTATGATAGTTCCTGAGTATCTCTGTTTGACATGTATGTTTGCATAGTTGAAAGTGTGTACATAATTAATTTTAATACTGATCATTTATGCACAATATATCAGAAACAAGTCAGGCAAATTGATTAAAGAAGTTATGCCAACCTATACAAAATGCTTATGTCTCACTTATCTACTTAATATCATGGAATTTTTGATATTGCTCATACCAGATCTTGTATCTGACCCTTGTTTGCTTATGGCATCTGGGGTGTCTCATTTAAAATGGGGCAGCCTCTAATGCTCTTTCAGGGAATGCTGGTTCTAAATAGGAAGCTGCTATGGCTAATGAGAATGATTGGATAAGCATGCTAAATTAGAATTAAATAAGAACTTAGAATGAACTATTTGCATATAATCTTGGAAGTTTTATAATTCTGCTTTTGTTGTTATGTAATGATCTTGAATGTTTGGATTTTATTTAGTTGTTTCAATTGAATCTGGTAATGTATTAAGGTTGGGAAAAACCAAAGACTTAGTTGAATCTTATGCAAGAAAATATCTTTGAGTATTATGGTAGAAATCTGTAGATGATATATGCCTATATTTGAGAAATGGATACATACATACATATATATATATATATATATATATTGTGTATTAGTCAATCTTAAGTCACTTAAAAGCTTTAAGTTTTGAGGTTAAAAATCTGAGTTTAGCTAGAAGTAATATTTCAAGAATTTTGTGACTATATACAGAAGTGTTTTGATAAAAGAAACAATATATATTGTTGTGCACTGTATAAAGATGTGTACATGTTTCAAGGGATTTTTCAAGTATCTTGTATCTGAATTTACATTGCAATAGCCAGGCACTAATGTTTTGATGACCTAATCATAAGGTTAACCCACCTCAAAAGGAGTGAGGTCTGGGTTGATCAAGATGACCAAAGTTTTTGGGTTTAAAGGAAGAAAATGCACTTTGTAAAATCTGAAGCTTTCTTTGCAAATGCATGTACAAAGACATTTTCAAATACTTGAGCAATTCACTTTTATTTTGAGTAGCTTTCTTAGTCCAGAGAGCACAATACATCTGATATGCACACATATTACTTAATTACTACTTTTGTTAAATGACGATAAAATTTGGATTTTCTAAATCCAGTAAAGCAACCTTTAAATTAGGATGCAAGCTGAGGTAACTCAGGGATTAGGGAATGGATTTGATTCAGAGAAACACAACTATATAAATTGTGAATGAATCACTGGCTTGGTTATAAGTAAAGGAATTTGTGATAAAATCACTCATGTTGAAAATGATAGATGTGTATATCATTTTTCTTTCTGGCTTTTGATCAAATATCAAACACTTAGATTAAAACTATGATGACCTCTATATAATATGAGATCACTTTGCTAAGTCAAACTAACAGACAATCACCATAAGAATGATCAAAATTACTAGGTATAAATTATATATGATTATGGGATTCACTCCCATGACTCAAATATCAAAACCAAGGAAAATGAGCTATGTATTGGTTGATTAGAAACTCAAATTCAATCAGGATGCACTCTTGCTTACCAACATTCTGATCCAAGCAAGAGGGTCACATACATCTTCATATGTGTGTGAATATTTATTAATGAACTGATATAAATATATTAGTGGAAAATTAGGATCCTGGATAATTTAATAGAAAGGATAAATGACTCTAGGAAATTTATTAATGTAAAAAAAATCCTAGTAAAAATTAGGTAAAATAAATAATATGGGGTTTATTTATTTAAATAATATTGGATTTATTAAGTGAATATTTATAAAACTTTCCAAAAATTAGTCTAAGTGTTCATGTATGTTTATAAAACTCATTTTTCTTATCCAAACCTGTTTTAAAATCTCTCCTAAAATATTTAACTTTCCAAAAATAACATTTTATCCTCATTTTAAAATCCCATATTTCCCATTTAATTAAAATAGCCTTTTTTACATAAATTTTGTTATTCCAAATTCTTTTATGCTTCATTAAAATAAATAAAAATCCTAACTTTTATTTATTAGTTGGTAATGCAAATCCCGGGTTGTTACACGGCTCCTGTTTAAGTCATTTCAAATTTGACACAAGTGTCAAGGCTATCCATTATCGTTCTCTTTCATCAATCCAGCAACGTCATCATTCCAACCACTTCAGTCTGGATCACACTCCGCGTATAATAGTTATTAAAGTGGTTTTCGGTTTGGACAGAGAGTATGTCCCTAACCAATCCCGGACTCTTTAATAACTACGTAATTATTACACCGATTGGTCATTTAATAAACTTTCAAAATAGTTTATATTTCAAAACCGAAATATCATTGCCATTTCAAAACCATATCCATACGATATCATTTCCATTTCAAAACCAAATACGATATCATTTCCATTTCAAATATATCCATCTCAAATATATCCATTTACAAAGTCTTAGTACTTCAAAGTTATAACACTTTCTAAATCACACTTTGGAAAGCATAATACTTTGGAAATTAAAATTTAGAAATCATAATGCTTTGGAATCATAACACTTCCCTCTTAACTATTTAAATATGAATAATAGTATATATAATAAAATAGTTTACCATTTAAAATAGTTTATATAAATATAGTTATAGTTTAAAATAGTTTATATTAAAAATAATTTATATTAAAATAGTTTATGTGAAATAAATTTATAAAGTAACATATGTAAATAGTTTTAAATATAATTTAAAAATACTTTATATAATAAAATAGCATCCTCAAATTTCAAAAATAAATTTCAAATCAACACCAATCCCAAAATTTCAAATTTAGTCAAATTACAAATCATAAATTTCAATTCAATTCAGTTCTCAATAAACCATTATATCGATTTCAAATACAGATTTGAACCTCAAATAAACCATTTAAATTTCGATATATTCCAAAGCTTTAAATATTTCACAATCTCAAAGCTAAATTTGATAATTTCATATATATATCTTAATTTAACTTTATCATTATTTAGTTTTGAAATATTCACTTGATAAATCCAATATTATTTAAATAAACCCCATATTATAAATAAACTAAATATTTCCTTCAACTTATTTAAACTTGAAATACTCATTTAAATCACCTTAACCAAAATAAAGTTAGCAAATTTATCCTTAAAAAATCTCAAATTCAATAAGTTCCAAATCAATTTCTAATTAAATATATTTCTTAATTAAATACAATTTCAAGTCAATTTCAAATCTACCTTCTCAACCTTAATTTATTAAATCATTATAAATCCTATATTAAAATATAATTTAATACATACTTAACCATATTATATTTTAATAAAATCAAACTTTATTATTAAGCTTATTTTATATTAAAACAAATTTATTCATAGCTTAAATTTTTAAGAATTTAACTATATATAAAATCACATTTATATAATATATAAAATTAATATTTATATAAAACCATATATTTCTATCCAAAACCATAGTCATCATTTCAAACTATTCATATATACCAACGGTGTCTGTATATAATTTTCTATCCTATGGTCAAGTGATACGGATATTTATCATTTCAATCCGCAATTTAAATATATACGGGCATATATATATCTATATCTATATATATATATATCATTTCAACCCGCAATCCCAAATTCAATTCAAATGAAAACCGCTTGGGTCTATCATTTCAACCCATAACGATTTTCTACTATTCTAAAGTCCATTCGGGTATGTATCATTTCAACCCATAGTGGTTCTATACTAAAGGGAACTTGCAGAGTGATAACAGATATGATAATAATATAATAGTCATAAATCATCAATATAAGTAACAAATAATGGTGTCAGATGTCATAGGTGAACAAATACATATAACATCATATATATAACAATGTAAATAACTAACATCAGCATATTTCAATTGTCGTTTCAATTGAAATAAAATTTAATAAATATAAGAACATTAATTGTGAGTGATTACTCACCTTTCGAGGCTAGAGAGATTTGACACTGAAATGAGTTACGAATCCAAGCACGAATTTCAAAGCAAATCAAGATTGGCATGAATTTGATGGGCAATTGATAAAGAGGAATTAACAGAATCAAATCAGAACTGGATAAATGAATAAGATTGGTATAGGTGATCTTATATATAAATATATATATATATATATATATGATTCAAAATCATTGGTTTAACTTAAACACATACATAAATTAAATCTATATGCATAATATAAATTTGAATAGATACTCAAGTATATATACTAAATAAAATGAAAAATGCTTACATAGATAATGTATTTAATTTGAAAATATCTGCATACACACTAAATATCAATTCGAACATGTCTCAAAAACAAATACTTAAATCCAACACATAAAACAAGGCCTCAATATACATAAATATACATGTAAATTATATTGTAAACCATTCTTAAAATAAAATAGAATAACCCTTTGTTATTTTCTCTCAAAATTCATCAAATGACATTTAAACATATAACGAAAGCAAAACTCAACTGAGCATATATAAAAACATCACTTTTCATAATATATATCTTCACTGTATACCAGTTATTTACAAACCAGTTTATATATATATATATATAATAGCAACCTATACTAACTATAACTTATACACTCTAATATATGTACTTACTTTACTATTATACAAATTCCAAAATGTATTATCATAACATAATAGCTTATAGACACATATATGGTGCTTACCTTAATATGGTATACTGTGACCATATCAATACTGTTACATTCAATACTTCCTTTAGTGTAAACCACATATCAAAATCTAAATATGCATACATATCAAACACTGTACTAAAATCTAAACTTATACACCTATAATACTATATATATATATTAAAGAGTGAATAGATAATATACATAACTTCTCACTGTTAAAATTTACGGGTCGTTACACTCTCCCCCACTCAAAACTTTTCGTCCCCGAAAAGGAAGGAGGTAGGAGAATAGAAACAACCAGAAGAAAATAGACTTGAATTACAAAATAAAACAATTAATTTAAACCATATAGATTTCAATTTAATTAATTAATATTTAACAATTTGGTTAAATCCATTTATATTAAATCAATAAATAATCATTCGATTTAAATTTGTTAGTTCAAACTGTTAATTTTAATCATATAAATTTCAATTTAAATCAATTAATATTCAATAATTGATTTTTAATTCAAGGTATTTCATTAAGTTGATTCAATTGTTAATTTATTAATTCCTTCAAAGCAAAATTTAATCTATCCCATTTTTTCATTATCTTATTATCCAATTATCCTCTATTAATAATTTTCTAAAATCATAAACTTGAATAGTCGTTTATTACAATCATATTTTATTCAACAAATTTAATTCTTCTTTATTCCAAATTATTATTAAATTTATTCCACTTAATATATCTTATCACATATATTAAGTATATTTACACTTATTATAACTACTCAAATTTAAGTAAATTTAAATTTACATTCCAAATCCGTAAATTCCTTTCCACACTTTTTAAAAATAAACCAATATTTATTTAAAATTTCTTTTAACAACATTTTATATTGTACATTATTCAATTACATAGTTAACTTCTGAGTAATTTAGGTAAGTTATATTGGAATGTAATTTGGGTATTATACAAGTAAAATTTTCTAATTCAATTATTTCAACTTTAAATATTTATTCAAAATTTTTGATTTCATTTTATAATTGAAAACATCTTTTAACATAAATTTAAGAATTAAATTTCCGATTTCACTTCAAACCATTGGAGATAAATATACAAATATAAATATATATATATATACATACATATATATACAAGTCAAATCAAATCTATAAATATATACTTGTATTATAAATCAAGTCATACTTCAGCAATTCAAATCAGTTTAATTTCCAACATAATAGTGTAGCAAGGCTACAGAATGGTCTCTCTACTTCGAAACTCGAAAATGAATGTCGATGATGCGGCCACCATCACCGAAATTATTTTCCAGCGACAAAAGAGAAGAACATTGATTTAAACATTTTAAATTCTTTGAAATGATTTCTATTTGAAAATATTTTAAATAATATACATTTTAAAACTTCAAAACCATAGTTCAAAATTTATCGGAAATTAAATTCTCAAATTCTAATTTAAATTTACTTCAAATTTCAATCAAATTATACCCAAGTTTTATAAATTCATTTATTGCAATAGTCAATGGTTTACAAATCAATAAATGAAAATCAAATAATATCATTTCTGACAACAAATTCATTAACAATTTAATTTCAGAAAAAATTTATTCTTATATATGATATAATCATACAAAATTATTTTATTTACCAAATTTGAAAACAATATTGTGTCAATTTGCTCTACTCAAGTGTTTTGGAAATCCTATCGATAGCGTTGATCAGACGAATCGATCGAAAACCCAAATCAAAATCAACAACTCAAACAACACACTATATAATAAAACATTTATTATTAATTACAAATACATTCCCTCACTCGATGGTACAAGAATAGATTCCAAAACAAGGATAGAGATTCAAATTTGATGGACTCAAATCAAAGAAAATTTTGATTCGAAGATAGGTTTGAAACAAAGATAAGATAATTAAATAAAAAAATAGGAAGATGGATAAGTTTATATAAATCACGGGCAACCTTAACCGGGTCGACCGTGACTTCAAGAATAAGATCGACGCAGAATTCCGAGGCAAATTGACATTTGATCTCAAAAAATAGAATTCAGGCATAGCAGAAGATAGATAGCATCGTAAACCGAGGTTACAGAAACCTTCGGTGCATCAATGCCCATTGTAAAGGAGTTTCACCCCTTTACTAGTCATATCGTAGAGCTATGGGATGCTCTAGAATTCAGAAGAATACGAATAGTGAGGGACAAGAATGGATTTTGGAACCGAAGGAACGTTCCAAAATTCAAAGGAAATTCAAATCAAGAGGAAGGAATTCAAGCTCGAACGAAAGTGATTTCGTAATTAAATTTACCATATATGCTAAGTTTTTCCTAGAGCCAAAGCTCTGATACCAACTATAACGACCTGAAATTTTCAACCATTCGCATCCGCACATGTCGGACTTGAATTGCTCAAAATATCAGATTGTTAATTTAAATTTGGCAAAACTCAGCATATACAGTAAATAAATAATCACAAAATCAAAGACACAGAGTAATATAATAATAGTGCAGCAGAAACAAAAGAATAGTAGTTCATGAAGCTACTATATATATATAATAGAGTTAAACAGGATACAACTGAAGTCTCGAATGCAATAGTCAAATACAAGATCAGAATACATCACTGGAATCAACTGAATATCTAAAAGCTGGATAGATAGCTGGATCTCTAAGCGAAGCTCCAACTCCAAAGGTGAGCCTCGAATACTGGTACACTCAGTCTGACCCGAGCGTAAAGCAAAAAAAAACACTCGAGTTAGGATTAACATTCTTATATCAATAAATCCAACTCAAGTGAAATAACAACTGAAAATACAAGTAACTCAAAGGATGTTTGGGATAACCATCCTCTAAGGATCTGTTAAACTATTTATATATAGTAGTTGTAACAACCCGGAAATTTCGAACCCGAAATTTCCTGATAGTTAGAGGAAAAAGAAAAGAGATAGAAGAAAGAACAAAAAGAAGAAAGAAGAACAGAAACACGACATCTCACATTCGCAGCGGATAAAATATAATATCAAATAATATTCTTTATACAAAGAAAGCTGTATCAGTCAATTACATTTAATACATCAGAGTTACAACCATTTACATGAACTGGACAGTATACAACTTGTTCCAGACTACAATCTATACAGACTACACAGTCTCATATATACAGCGGAATACTCCATACGTTCCTGCCATCCAGCTCGCCACCTGAGCTCCAAAACGTCCCAACCTGAAATCTGTAATACTCGGTCTGACCCGAGCATTACATCAAAGTAACACCCAGGTCAGGCTGGAAACCAGCGTGAGTAAACCCATCCAACAAGGAATACTAAAGCATACAACTTATTTAAACCTGGGGTAACTCGTACCTTAGTACGAGTTCTTAACTTGCCATAGTCAAATACACATCTTACAATCATATCTAAGCATTATTACTCAGATTAAATGACCAAGTTATATCATTTATTCCAATCCAGCCTATTTAATTTCACAAATCAAATTTATAAAGAATTATTGAAGATTTCAAATCGAAGTGGTTTCGGGTATTAACTAATACCCGATTCCTGTCTCTTCGAATCCAATGTCATCTTAACCCAAGTTATTCAATGAAATACAATTCAAACTTTAAATACCGGTGTCACCTTTATACAGTAATTCATCATCGATAGATACCCATATTATCACAGTTTAAACCAAACATATCATATCACAATATATCACAACTCAATACCAGAGATATTCAGACAAACCAAGGTATTCAATTCAAGTTTATCATCTATAGGCAAGATTGATAGTCAACCATTCTTAATTAGCTTAATTTAATCATAATTAAATTACTTAAGAACTAATCACTTATCCTGCTTAATCAATTATTAATTAATTACAATCATTTAATTAATTAATCATACCTTGATTACTTTTATAAGTAAATTAACTAACCTTAATCAGAGATTAATTATCCTTTAACTATTAATTAATAAACCTAAATTATTAATTAATAAAACTTAATTTTAAATTAAGTAATTCTTAATCAAAGATTAATTAATTATTAATTACCAATTAATTACTTATTTAATTAATCACAATTTAATTTATTCTTAATACTTGAATTATTAACCCTTAATAATTAATTAATTAACTACTAATTACCAATTAATTTCTTAATTAATTAATTAATTAACTTTAATTATCTAATTAATAATTCTTAATTACAAATTAATTAAACTCTGATTAATTATAATCTTTAACTATTGATTTATTATTATTTAATTAATAATTAAAATTAATTAATTACTCTTTATTAAATTATCAAAATTTTAATTATCTTTAACAAATCATTTTCTATTGTTAATTACTTAATCACATTATTAAGTTTAACCTTTAATTAACATTTAACTATAACTATAAAATGATTTAGTTTTAAAACATTTTATTTAAATTTTAACAACTTAAATTTAAACAAACATGCCATTAAAATAAAGTTTAAGATTATTTAAAAAGAGGTTTATAAAAGTTTTAAACATAGAATCGTTCTTAAAATTTTAAACTTTTATTTTTATAAAACTTTTAAACGCTTAACATTCTGCTCCGATCCTTGCTTCGTGTCATCCATGCCTTTACTCGAGATCTCCACGAGTTCCCTCGCAGCTTCTCTCCTTCCTAGTTTTCTTTTATAAAACTAAACTGCTAAAATACACTACTCGCACACGAGAGTTGCTTCAAGCCTGACATCTAAAAACCCGAGAGCCCCTTCGAGTCGCCCACGACCATCTTTCCTGACACACACTTCACCGTTGTGCACGTGTACACGCGATCACCCATGTTCTGACCAACTCCGCCATCACCAGCATATCATCTTCGACCTCCTCTTATGATTTCGACCACCAGACTTTTGAATCGAACACGAAATCGACATCGAGCTACACGAGATCCTACTGGAACAGAACTGAATATCCAAGAATCACCTCGATACGTCGCCACAGATCACCAGAAATCACGCAACTCCTACTATAGCTTCATCGGAGACCCACGCAACTATCCCCCTACTCCGGTCGAGTCCGGTTCGCCAACGACGTCGCACGAACCCAAGAATCTACTTCGACCAAAACTGGTCCCTAAACCCTAAAACGCCGACGTACAACAACCACGATGATCGATAAATCCCTTCACCATTTTTCCCATGCTCTCCATCCTCCAAGCTACCCTCGAAATCCATCACGACCCACGAATCGTCGTCAATCACCAGAAATTGATGAAATTGACAATCCCGTTCAGCTCTCATTTTCTCATGATTGAATAAACTAAAATTCATGATTTTACTTTTAAAAATCATATTTTCTGAAAGCAAATCATATTATAAAATTTAATCACGAAATTAAGATATTTGAATTTCGACATATATTTGAGTTTACTGGTATATTCTTCTTCCCAGACAAACTTTCCTTTATTTTAACTTAAAAATATTTTTATAGTTAATGTCTTGTTATTTCTAACATATCTTGTTTGCATGCTTAAGTCTAACAAGAATTAGAAGAAGAGGAATCAATTTTTGAACTTATTTGTGAAGCCTGTAACCTGAAACAGAGCTTATACCAGACATGCACACCTTATTTACATGTATATATATACATGTAGGAATACTTACATCTATATAAATACTTCACAATCATACTACAAGCATTTATCACAGGCAGATCAAGATATATATATATAGATTTAAGAGTTTACTCACCTTTATATAGTTAGAACAGAAAATAGGACTTTGCTTTTTGAACTGGAACTTGAATGTTGATCATTGAACTGCTGTTTGATTTAAATTTGTAACTTGATTTGTGATGCAACTTGAAATGGAAACTGATCCGAGATTTTAATTAAAGCCTGATCCTTGTATTGCATTTCCCAGGTTAAAAACTGAAGCTTTGAACTGCTTTTGGTTTATTGTTTGAACAGGGAAGGTTTGAAGCAGTTTTATTTTTGAAACCATGAATGCTTGGTGGTCTGAACTTAGTTGAGTTGCTCTTGCTTTCAACCTGAGATGATTCCCGAATCACAGCTTGCTAATGTTTGAGATGCATTCGAATTGTTTCCAGATTTGAGATTTCCAGTTTTAAAATTACTTTGAATATGTTTTTGCTTTGATTTATTTTCTGGTTTGTATTTATTTTTCTCAGGGTTTTGATTCTTAGTATGAGAATGAAGATGGGAAAAATGAAAAGGAAAGATATATGTTTTTATAAGTTTAATTAGGATTTATTAAAAATAAAAGAAAATAAAGATAAAAATAGTGACACTTGTTCAATTCTTGTTTCAAGATAATTACACTTGTTAAGTTGAATATGTTAAATATTAACACTTGTAAATTCCTTTGCATGAGAAAATGTTTATACATTATTTATTTATATTGTACTCCTTATCTTATAAACACATTTATGTATATTCTTTTAATTGTATTTTCTATTTATATAATCACATCCCTTTGTTATATTTATACCACTTTAAAAGAAAAAGTTTTAATACTAATTTATAAATAAAATCATACACATATGTTAATATTTTGAATCCAATATTTATAAGATATTTTATATCAAAATTTAAATTCAAATATAAGTTCAAATTCAAATTAAAATTCAAATTTGATTAAAAATCAACTCAAACATATATATTTAAATAAACACAAATTAAATTTGTAAATAATAATTTTATTAAAAATTCATTTATATATAAAAACAACACATTATTATTGTTTTGAAAACACAGTTTCACAAATTTTAAATAATTTAAAAAGGAGATTATTACATTTATTCGTTAAATTTATCAATTAGTATTTTCAAGAGTTAAATCAAATAACTCATCCAATTATCTGATGCTCGAAAATCCGGGTTATCACATTCCTCCCCCCTTTAAATCTTTTCGTCCTCGAAAAGGAACGAGGCCAGAATTTACTTATTTACTTATTATCAGATAAATTTTTCTTTTGAACATATTTTTAAAACACTTTTAAAATCTTTATAATATTACTAAATTAGTTTTTATAAAAATACTTTTATAACTCGATGTTTCAACAAGTCCATTCTCGTTCTCACAGAAATTCGGTCATACGTTGATCAGGCGTAAGACTGAAAATCTATAAGTACTTAGCAGACCCATTTTCAACACCCAGTGAAAATATTTGGAAAATACTTTATTTGAAAATATTGAAAACGTTTTTGAAAATAGATGAAATAACTTTGGTGAGAATGCTCTGGAAATCATCACCCCCATCCATGGTCACAGTTACATCACGGGTTACGTTGCCATCGCAGCAAAAGTCCATGTAACTGATAACAGCATGGAACCCACAACAGATCGCAGTTACATTCCAGGGTTACGTTGCCGTCGCAGCAAAAGTCCATGTAACTGTTGGCTCTCAGCGGCACACACGATTTCGCTGTCAAAATGAAACTCCTCCACATAGGTCGCAGTCTACCGATATAAAATCAAACGCAGACTGTTGGCTCTCAGCGGCTCAAACGACTTTCGCTATGTTACCATAGTGTCACAGTCTACCGATATAAAATCAAACGTAGACAGTTGGCTCTCAGCGGCACACATGACTTCCGCTATGGTCTGCAGTAGATCGCAGTGACATCGAGTTAAATTATTGTCACAGCATAACTCAAATGCCTCTGTGGGCACCAGCCCCTCGACTTTCGCTACACAAATAATCCTCAGGAACTAGTTTTGTCCGGACTCCTCACAGGATCAACTTTAGAATCCCCCCTTGGGGTTCAAGGCAGTACCACCCAGTGGTACTCCTGAGAAGTTCATTTCAAGGAAGTGCCTTTTTCCCCAGAGCTATTCTCAAAACACTTTATACTATATACTTATAGTATCTTTAAATCATACCCTTTATGATTTATCAAAATCTCCTTTACACAAAATCGATTACCAAAATCGATAATTCTCAAACTAGGCTTTTCAAAATCCAAAATTGATTTTCCAAAAATCAAAAGCCTTTTCCAAATTATATAGGTTCCCAAAACCTTTTCCAAAATCATTCTCATAAAATGCTTTATATATATATAGATATAGATATATATAACTTTGAAAATCTTTGGATCATTTCAAACTTGTATAAAACCTCTTTTATACTTCAATTATTTCAAAACCCTTTTTATTCTGGCTAGATTCAATAAGGGAAGTTTATCATATTACAAAATACAACTTATTTATTGCCAAATCAAATATTCAAGTTTGATTTCTTTATAAAATTATTTACCATTTACTTATCTCCATAAAGTAAATTTCAACCAAAGAAATACCCAATTCCATTATATTTCACATAATATACCTTTCATTTTCGAAAACCATTTCAAATTTCTTATCCTCAAATTTTAAATGCCAATTTCATTCAAACCCGTACGATGTACACATATCATCCGTACGCTATATCAATTTGATCGCTCACTCGATCACACGATTTCACTTCCGAACTAGTATTGTCCACCCGACTTTCTAGTGCGGACTCAGATCTGGTTTCCTGATCAGAAACCGTCATTCTCCTTGCATAGTCACAACTATGATAGAGAATATCCAGAACCAATCAACAATCCATATCCAGGTTCGCCGTCGAAAATCGAGCGAAAAAATCCCAACTCGGATCGATAATACTATCTCGAAATTCTGTGCTCGAATCTGGGTCAAATCACTATGCGAATAGAATAATATACGTATATCCTACGTATTTATCTTTATTGGTTATTAGCCAAATCAGTTTCCTTTTCTATTCATATTTCCTTTAATTTCATTCACTTAATCTCAATTGCTTCCATTTCCAATTGAGTTATTACTTCAATTACAAACAGTCTGAACTCCGACCTATTTAATTTTAAAAATAACTTGAAAAAAATTCAAAATAGATAAGTAGTTGAAAAATAGTTATTAGTTTGTAAAATAGCTGTAAAATAGTTAAGTAGGTATAAAATAGTTAGATAATTGCAAAATAGATTTAAAATAGTGATTAGATGTAGGTAACTGAAAAATAGTAATTAGTTTATAAGACAGTTTCAAAATAGTTAAATAGTTCCAAAATAATTGTAAAATAAGTATGAGATAGTTTGGGGTTTAAGAAGAAAGATTATATAGTAAATAGTTTGGAAAAATATATTTGTATTAAAACAATTTATTTTGAAAATAATCCAGAGCCAAACTGTTCAATTCTCATCAATTCAATTTAAATTTCCACCCCATTTAAATTAACTCAATTCCAAATTTAAATAACTTCAATTTCCATTGAAATTGATTTATCCTTAATTCAAGTTGAATTAATCCTCAATTTCTTTCCTAATTCAAATCAAATTCCATTTGATTTTTTAAACTTATTCAACTTTAATCACAATTCCAAATTATTTCAATTCAATTTGGATTAATTTCAAATTGAACCAACTTCAATTTCCAAATTCAAATCATTTCAATTCTAATTTACCATTTGAATTTTTAAACTTATACATCTTCAATCACAATTCTAATTAATTCAAATCAAATTCAATTTGAACTAATTTTATTCAAATCTCAATTTAAAACTATCTCGAATTATATAAATTCGAGTTAAAATTTTTAATTATTGATTTAATTCCTTAAATTTTTAATTTTAACAAATTAAATCTTTAAACCTTTTAATTCTGAATTCAAATTTCAAAATTCCATTTTAAAATTATCTTTACTTAACTTATTACAAAGTTCAAATAAGAATTCAAAAACAATTTAATCTTCAGATTCTAATTTATTATCCATTTTCAATTTCCAAATCTCAAACCCATTTTGAGATCACTCATAACACCCATTTAAATTAACCATTTAACTACCCAAGTTAAATTTAAATTTCATCTTGAAATTTCCAATTCAAATTATTTATTCAAACTTATTTAACTTCCTCCAAGTTAAATTTACTTAATCCGGTCAACTTTCACAATTTGAATTCCCATTCAAATTTTAAACCTTATATTAATAATCTTTCCCCTTTTTAAGTTTAAAAACTTAATTCACTTAGGTTTTCACATCACATTCCCAGGAAAAATTTAAAACTCAACACTTAGAGTTATTTCAAAGCATCTTTGATATTATGTATATCCTCATATATACATTTTCTTTATACACCAAGTTATACTTTAAATTTTTAAACCACCTTTGGTTTTAATTCAAAACAAACTTCTTTAAAACAATTTCAAGTTTTCTGGATTTAGATTTAAAATTTCACAATTTTAAATTATCTTCAATTCCAATTTATAAGTTATACTCACTTAAATGTTTACTTCTCTAAACATTTCATTTTACTTAATCATTTACATCACTTCATTATTAAACACAACAATCATTTATGATAATAATCAAGATTATCATATTTGGAAACCAATTTATTATTATCTTTATTCCGATAACACTTCTACAAATTCAAGATTTTAATTTCAGTTTGAATCCATTTCAAACTTATCTTCATTTAATTCCAATTTGGTTGTACTACTATTATCACTTAATTCTTATTATTTAATTTAATCCCAATGATTCAACAACCAATTACCTTAATATTTATTAGAAAGAAATATCATTTTATATATCAAAATATAATTTTATATAAAATCATTTACCCTTAAAACCATTTAAAATCTTTATATAGAAAAATAACAAGTACGTTCTCTCATATATATATACTCAACTCATTTTTAGGGTACCATTGACCCTATCCTTAATGAGTAATCCCACCAGAGCCAAGGTTCTCGCTTAACCTTTAGCTCTGATACCAACTGTAACAACTCGGGAATTTCGAACCCGAAATTTCCTGATAGTTAGAGGAAAAAGAAAAGAGATAGAAGAAAGAACAGAAAGAAGAAAGAAGAACAGAAACACGACATCTCACATTCGCAGCGGATAAAATATAATATCAAATAATATTCTTTATACAAAGAAAGCTGTATCAGTCAATTACATTTAATACATCAGAGTTACAACCATTTACATGAACTGGACAGTATACAACTTGTTCCAGACTACAATCTATACAGACTACACAGTCTCATATATACAGCGGAATACTCCATACGTTCCTGCCATCCAGCTCGCCACCTGAGCTCCAAAACGTCCCAACCTGAAATCTGTAATACTCGGTCTGACCCGAGCATTACATCAAAGTAACACCCAGGTCAGGCTGGAAACCAGCGTGAGTAAACCCATCCAACAAGGAATACTAAAGCATACAACTTATTTAAACCTGGGGTAACTCGTACCTTAGTACGAGTTCTTAACTTGCCATAGTCAAATACACATCTTACAATCATATCTAAGCATTATTACTCAGATTAAATGACCAAGTTATATCATTTATTCCAATCCAGCCTATTTAATTTCACAAATCAAATTTATAAAGAATTATTGAAGATTTCAAATCGAAGTGGTTTCGGGTATTAACTAATACCCGATTCCTGTCTCTTCGAATCCAATGTCATCTTAACCCAAGTTATTCAATGAAATACAATTCAAACTTTAAATACCGGTGTCACCTTTATACAGTAATTCATCATCGATAGATACCCATATTATCACAGTTTAAACCAAACATATCATATCACAATATATCACAACTCAATACCAGAGATATTCAGACAAACCAAGGTATTCAATTCAAGTTTATCATCTATAGGCAAGATTGATAGTCAACCATTCTTAATTAGCTTAATTTAATCATAATTAAATTACTTAAGAACTAATCACTTATCCTGCTTAATCAATTATTAATTAATTACAATCATTTAATTAATTAATCATACCTTGATTACTTTTATAAGTAAATTAACTAACCTTAATCAGAGATTAATTATCCTTTAACTATTAATTAATAAACCTAAATTATTAATTAATAAAACTTAATTTTAAATTAAGTAATTCTTAATCAAAGATTAATTAATTATTAATTACCAATTAATTACTTATTTAATTAATCACAATTTAATTTATTCTTAATACTTGAATTATTAACCCTTAATAATTAATTAATTAACTACTAATTACCAATTAATTTCTTAATTAATTAATTAATTAACTTTAATTATCTAATTAATAATTCTTAATTACAAATTAATTAAACTCTGATTAATTATAATCTTTAACTATTGATTTATTATTATTTAATTAATAATTAAAATTAATTAATTACTCTTTATTAAATTATCAAAATTTTAATTATCTTTAACAAATCATTTTCTATTGTTAATTACTTAATCACATTATTAAGTTTAACCTTTAATTAACATTTAACTATAACTATAAAATGATTTAGTTTTAAAACATTTTATTTAAATTTTAACAACTTAAATTTAAACAAACATGCCATTAAAATAAAGTTTAAGATTATTTAAAAAGAGGTTTATAAAAGTTTTAAACATAGAATCGTTCTTAAAATTTTAAACTTTTATTTTTATAAAACTTTTAAACGCTTAACATTCTGCTCCGATCCTTGCTTCGTGTCATCCATGCCTTTACTCGAGATCTCCACGAGTTCCCTCGCAGCTTCTCTCCTTCCTAGTTTTCTTTTATAAAACTAAACTGCTAAAATACACTACTCGCACACGAGAGTTGCTTCAAGCCTGACATCTAAAAACCCGAGAGCCCCTTCGAGTCGCCCACGACCATCTTTCCTGACACACACTTCACCGTTGTGCACGTGTACACGCGATCACCCATGTTCTGATCAACTCCGCCATCACCAGCATATCATCTTCGACCTCCTCTTATGATTTCGACCACCAGACTTTTGAATCGAACACGAAATCGACATCGAGCTACACGAGATCCTACTGGAACAGAACTGAATATCCAAGAATCACCTCGATACGTCGCCACAGATCACCAGAAATCACGCAACTCCTACTATAGCTTCATCGGAGACCCACGCAACTATCCCCCTACTCCGGTCGAGTCCGGTTCGCCAACGACGTCGCACGAACCCAAGAATCTACTTCGACCAAAACTAGTCCCTAAACCCTAAAACGCCGACGTACAACAACCACGATGATCGATAAATCCCTTCACCATTTTTCCCATGCTCTCCATCCTCCAAGCTACCCTCGAAATCCATCACGACCCACGAATCGTCGTCAATCACCAGAAATTGACGAAATTGACAATCCCGTTCAGCTCTCATTTTCTCATGATTGAATAAACTAAAATTCATGATTTTACTTTTAAAAATCATATTTTCTGAAAGCAAATCATATTATAAAATTTAATCACGAAATTAAGATATTTGAATTTCGACATATATTTGAGTTTACTGGTATATTCTTCTTCCCAGACAAACTTTCCTTTATTTTAACTTAAAAATATTTTTATAGTTAATGTCTTGTTATTTCTAACATATCTTGTTTGCATGCTTAAGTCTAACAAGAATTAGAAGAAGAGGAATCAATTTTTGAACTTATTTGTGAAGCCTGTAACCTGAAACAGAGCTTATACCAGACATGCACACCTTATTTACATGTATATATATACATGTAGGAATACTTACATCTATATAAATACTTCACAATCATACTACAAGCATTTATCACAGGCAGATCAAGATATATATATATAGATTTAAGAGTTTACTCACCTTTATATAGTTAGAACAGAAAATAGGACTTTGCTTTTTGAACTGGAACTTGAATGTTGATCATTAAACTGCTGTTTGATTTAAATTTGTAACTTGATTTGTGATGCAACTTGAAATGGAAACTGATCCGAGATTTTAATTAAAGCCTGATCCTTGTATTGCATTTCCCAGGTTAAAAACTGAAGCTTTGAACTGCTTTTGGTTTATTGTTTGAACAGGGAAGGTTTGAAGCAGTTTTATTTTTGAAACCATGAATGCTTGGTGGTCTGAACTTAGTTGAGTTGCTCTTGCTTTCAACCTGAGATGATTCCCGAATCACAGCTTGCTAATGTTTGAGATGCATTCGAATTGTTTCCAGATTTGAGATTTCCAGTTTTAAAATTACTTTGAATATGTTTTTGCTTTGATTTATTTTCTGGTTTGTATTTATTTTTCTCAGGGTTTTGATTCTTAGTATGAGAATGAAGATGGGAAAAATGAAAAGGAAAGATATATGTTTTTATAAGTTTAATTAGGATTTATTAAAAATAAAAGAAAATAAAGATAAAAATAGTGACACTTGTTCAATTCTTGTTTCAAGATAATTACACTTGTTAAGTTGAATATGTTAAATATTAACACTTGTAAATTCCTTTGCATGAGAAAATGTTTATACATTATTTATTTATATTGTACTCCTTATCTTATAAACACATTTATGTATATTCTTTTAATTGTATTTTCTATTTATATAATCACATCCCTTTGTTATATTTATACCACTTTAAAAGAAAAAGTTTTAATACTAATTTATAAATAAAATCATACACATATGTTAATATTTTGAATCCAATATTTATAAGATATTTTATATCAAAATTTAAATTCAAATATAAGTTCAAATTCAAATTAAAATTCAAATTTGATTAAAAATCAACTCAAACATATATATTTAAATAAACACAAATTAAATTTGTAAATAATAATTTTATTAAAAATTCATTTATATATAAAAACAACACATTATTATTGTTTTGAAAACACAGTTTCACAAATTTTAAATAATTTAAAAAGGAGATTATTACATTTATTCGTTAAATTTATCAATTAGTATTTTCAAGAGTTAAATCAAATAACTCATCCAATTATCTGATGCTCGAAAATCCGGGTTATCACAGTAGTGTACGCTAAGTAGATAATGCCTATCAGTATAAAGTATCAAAATTGCGTTAAGGCGTTACCATTATCCCCCTTAACATATTTTATATAAGCGTCATAGTCTATACAGCACTGTAAACTCCACCGTAAACTAGTGGGCTATCAGGGAGTACTCCATAGGTATAACACGAAACAAATCGTAGTGGTTGCGCATAGGGATACGAGTATGACAAGGCACATGAGGCAATACCCAAGGTAGTGAAACTACCGTTTGCCTGATCCGGACTGGTGATAACGCATCGCTGCAACGATCGCAACACCGCGAAACAACACTCCCAATTCAAGGGTGCGCACCAATCAAAAACAAGTAATGAGTAGTCTACGAAGAAGTGTGTCTGCTAAAGGTAGCTAACCTCACTGGCCCGGCACGGCTCCTGTTTAAGTCATTTCAAATTTGACACAAGTGTCAAGGCTATCCATTATCGTTCTCTTTCTTCAAATCCAGCAATGTCATCATTCCAACCACTTCATTCTGGATCACACTCCGCGTATAATAGTTATTAAAGTGGTTTTCGGTTTGGACAGAGAGTATGTCTCTAACCGATCCCGGACTCTTCAATAACTACGTAATTATTACACCGATTGGTCATTTCATAAACTTTCAAAATAGTTTATATTTCAAAACCGAAATATCATTGCCATTTCAAAACCATATCCATACGATATCATTTCCATTTCAAAACCAAATACGATATCATTTCCATTTCAAATATATCCATCTCAAATATATCCATTTACAAAGTCTTAGTACTTCAAAGTTATAACACTTTCTAAATCAAACACTTTGGAAATCATAATACTTTGGAAATCAAAATTTAGAAATCATAATGCTTTGGAATCATAACACTTCCCTCTTAACTGTTTAAATATGAATAATAGTATATATAATCAAATAGTTTATCATTTAAAATAGTTTATATAAATATAGTTATAGTTTAAATTAGTTTACATTAAAAATAATTTATATTAAAATAGTTTATATGAAATAAATTTATAAAGTAACATATGTAAATAGTTTTAAATATATTTAAAAATACTTTATATAATAAAATAGCTCCCTCAAATTTCACAAATAAATTTCAAATCAACACCAATCCCAAAATTTCAAATTTAGTCAAATTACAAATCATAAATTTCAATTCAATTCAATTCTTAATAAACCATTATATCGATTTCAAATACAGATTTGAACCTCAAATAAACCATTTAAATTTCGATATATTCCAAAGCTTTAAATATTTCACAATCTCAAAGCTAAATTTGATAATTTCATATATATCTTAGTTTAACTTTATCATTATTTAGTTTTGAAATATTCACTTAATAAATCCAATATAATTTAAATAAACACCAAATTATAAATAAACTAAATATTTCCATCAACTTATTTAAACTTGAAATACTCATTTAAATCACCTTAACCAAAATCAAGTTATCAAATTTATCCTTTAAAAATCTCAAATTCAATAAGTTCCAAATCAATTTCTAATTAAATATATTTCTTAATTAAATACAATTTCAAATCTACCTTCTCAACCTTAATTTATTAAATCATTATAAACTCTATATTAAAATCTAATTTAATACATACTTAACCATATTATATATTAATAAAATCAAACTTTATTATTAAGCTTATTTTATATTAAAACAAATTTATGCATAGCTTAAATTTTTAAGAATTTAACTATATATAAAATCACATTTATATAATATCTAAAATTAATATTTATATAAAACCATATATTCCTATCCAAAACCATACTCATCATTTCAAATTATTTATATATAGACCAACGGTGTCTGTATATAATTTTCTATCCTATGGTCAAGTGATACGGATATTTATCATTTCAATCTGCAATTTAAATATATACGGGTATATATATATCATTTCAACCCGCAATCCCAAATTCAATTCAAATGAAAACCGCTTGGGTCTATCATTTCAACCCATAACGTTTTTCTCCTATTCTAAAGTCTGTTCCGGTATGTATCATTTCAACCCATAGTGATTCTATACTAAAGGGAACTTGCAGAGTGATAACAGATATGATAATAATATAACAGTCATAAATCATCAATATAAGTAGTAGATAATGGTGTCAGATGTCATAGGTGAACAGATACAGATAACATCATATATATAACAATGTAAATAACTAACAGCAGCATATTTCAATTGTCGTTTCAATTGAAATCAAATTTAATAAATATAAGAACATTAATCGTGAGTGATTACTCACCTTTCGAGGCTAGAGAGATTTGACACTGAAATGAGTTACGAATCCAAGCACGAATTTCAAAGCAAATCAAGATTGGCACGAATTTGATGGGCAACTGATAAAGAGGAATTAACAGAATCAAATCAGAATTGGATAAATGAATAAGATTGGTATAGGTGATCTTATATATAAATATATATATGATTCAAAATCATTAGTTTTACTTAAACACATACATAAATTAAATCTATATACATAATATAAATTTGAATAGATACTCATGTATATATACTAAATAAAATGAAAAATGCTTACATAGATAATGTATTTAATTTGAAAATATCTGCATACACACTAAATATCAATTCGAACATGTCTCAAAAACAAATATTTAAATCCAACACATAAAACAAGGCCTTAATATACATAAATTAAATATATGTAAATTATATTGTAAACCATTCTTAAAATAAAATAGAATAACCTTTTGTTATTTTCTCTCAAAATTCATCAAATGACATTTAAACATATAACGAAAGCAAAACTCAACTGAGCATATATAAAAACATCACTTTTCATAATATATATCTTCACTGTCTACCAGTTATTTACAAACCAGTTTATATATATAAAATAGCAACCTATACTAACTATAACTTATACACTCTAATATATGTACTTACTTTACTATTATACAAATAGTTCCAAAATGTATTATCATAACATAAGTAACATAATAGCTTACAGACACATATATGGTGCTTACCTTAATATGGTATACTGTGACCATATCAATACTGTTACATTCAATACTTCCTTTAGTGTAAACCACATATCAAAATCTAAATATGCATACATATCAAACACTGTACTAAAATCTAAACTTATACACCTATAATACTATATATATATATATTAAAGCGTGAATAGATAATATACATAACTTCTCACCGTACAAAAGTGACAGATTCCCTCATAACATCCATATGAGTAATAGGTTATATATTTCAAAACCAATAGTTATAAAATCAATATAAGGTCCAACCTTACTTACTCGGTTGTTAGGACATGTCGAAGAATTTATCGACACTACGTGGGAGGGTGGTGATGGAGGCTGACGCGCGCGGGTTGCTGGCCGATGCTGGTCAGGGCGGTTGAGCTGAAGGTGTGGCGGAAGGCTATAGGAGGCGCGACCCATGGCCAAGGCACGGAGGTTGGGTGAATGAGGCGAGGAGGCTGGAGATCGGCATGGAGTTTCTCGGCTTAGGCTAGCTTGGAGGTGGTGGGATCAGTGGAGTTGCGGGCGGTGCGCGAGCTGTGCGGCCATGCATGAGGGGTAGCGCGCGTGGGTTAAGTGCTGGGGAAGACAAGTGGAGGAAAGTGATAAAGGAGAAAACTTCACATAACAGAGCTATGCTTTGCTTTATATATTAATTTTTTATATTATTTTATTTTAGAGGAAGTATGGCCGAAATGAAAAGAAAGTTAGCAGGCAAGTTTTTCGTGAGGAAAGGATGGGAGAGTTTGAGAAGAACAAAAGGCCAGGAAGATGAGGTGAACAGTCATAACAATATATAAATTTCAAATTCTTGAAAGCACGCAACAGTAAATGAGAAAATGAACCAACCAATGAACGTTTGAACCAGTGAAAAGCAACAGTCACATCTGATGCAACCAAGAAATAATTAATTTCTAGCCGTTGACAGCTGTTTGCATTGAACATTGAATACATGAAAAGTCACATATGCAACGGGTATAAAACTGGTACCGATACGGTTACCGGTTTCACGGATTCCACTGTGTACCGAACCTCAAAACACAGAATTTAATATACCGTAGAGATTAGCACGACGAAACAATCAAAACGGTATGCGGATATCAGTGGTACGATCGAATTATAAAAACTCGAATTTTCGCTACCGAAAATGCAGCAAACAATGCAGAAAATAAGATCGACGGAACCATAGAAATCCAAATTTGATAAAATGAATTATGATGTCTTGCTCAGAAGATGATTTACAAATTTTCTATATAAAAATATTCAATTTTGGATAACATTTTATTATCATTGATTTTTTTACTGATATGAACTGAAATAAATTTACACAAGAAAATAAATTTCTTATTATCCGATGAAAATTTTCCAAATGCTATAATAAAATAGACGCATTTCAAATATCAAATTTTATTTCAAAATTTTATTGTTTAAAATCTCACAAAATTTCAATTAATCCCATTATTAAAGCATTTAAAATTTACGGGTCGTTACAAATAATATGGATTATCTATCTGTGGTAGAATTGATGTCTGAATATATTACTCTGAATATAAATTGAATTGTTTAAACTTAAAACAACTTGGACTTTAAGAAATGTTTGGATTTCGATGAGATCGGGATCGGATTCCAAATTGGATATCCGAAAACCACATCGATCCAAATAAAACGATAGGTCATGAAATCTCAAGTGAAGTTCAAGATGAAGATTCAGAATGCAAGGGCTATTTTTCGTTAACTCTGAGGGTGATTCCAAAACGAGTGTAACGGAGATAGTGCCTTCGGTCAAGATGAATATTCAGAATGCAAGGGCTATTTGTCGTTAACTCTAAGGGTGATTCCAAAATGAGTGTAACGGAGATAGTGCCTTCGGTTTCGTTCGAACCAGGAATGGACTTGTATGGATGAATGCTTTCAGGCCATCGTCATTGGATGACGGTGAGCATTCCAAGATATGTGTTCTAAAAAGGTAATCGTAGCCTCAAGCCTCATCAACCGGGAATGGCTAAAACAGGGGAGGTGCAGCAAGGCTAAGTGGGTAGCACCCAAGTAGGATGAGATTTTCCACTGTCTAGAGGTCCCTTTATTTTGGCTTAGTGGGCGGTTGGTCGCGCCAACTGCGGGGTTGTCTTATTCGGGATTATCCAGTAAGGGGTAGTTCCAAACTAGTGTTGCAGGGGATCAGGGTGGATCCTCGGTACTCTGATCTAGACTAGGTACTGTGATGGGCAGTACCCCTGTAGCCCTGCCATTGTATGGAATCCAATCTCCAATAAGTGTCGTACGTTTTGATTGTGCCCAACTATGTTGGAACGTGAGATGTAAGCATTCCAGCTATGTTCTATTTTACTTGAAAACCCTAGACACTATTATAATATCACTGGATTTCCTATCAAATGTTTTGGTTATCGTAAGGTAAAAACTTTTTCGTGTTTATGTGCGGGAAGTCTTACGAGATACCTTTGTTTCCAAATGATTTTCAAAGTTAAACAACTTTAACACGTTTACTCACACCAAACCCATGTCCGACCCAGAGTTTATTTTCTGTTTTTCTTAAACTCTTGGGTACTCAAATCTTTATGAGTAGCCAAGGGATTTAGGTTGGCTTTGACGAATTTTGGAGGAGACTTGGAGCAGGAGGCTTCAGCGTATACAGATATTGAGGTTCCGCTGTGTTAGTAGCTCTGTGTTGTATTTTGAGTTGTATGATAGTCTAATGTGATGTATAAGCCATGTAACTCTGATAGATAATGTCTATTATGTAATAACTTATGTGATGTAATATAATTTATTCGTTTCGCTGTGAGATTCTGATATTGTTTAGTTCTTTCTTTCCTATCTTTTCTCTTTTTTATTCCTTTCTTTCTTAATGATGATGCGTCTTTCTATGGAATGAAAGGCGGGTCGTCACAGCTGGTACCAGAGCTCTAGGTTGAGATAATACCTAGGCTTTGGAGTGATATCTATCTTGAGAGAGCGTACTTGTATATATATATATATATACCTGATTTATTGGGTTACCTGTCCGGGTTTTCCAACATGAGTTCTAGAGGTAGAAGGGGCAGACGAGTGAGTAGCCTGACTACCACAATTGGAAGAGGCCCAAATGTTAAAGGTGGAAGTGTATCTGCCGAGGCTTTAGACCTAATACCGCCTCGAGTAAGCTTTGCAGCTTTGTGTAAGGATTTCACCAATCTCGAAGGGAAACCTTTTTAAAGGTACATAGTCCATCATTGAAGTGCAAGCTTGGTTGCGCTCGTGCGTGCGAATTTTCAAGAATTTGGATCTGTTGGATGAGCTGAAGCGAGTGATGGCATCTTGGCAACTTCAGGAAAGAGCAGTTGAGTGGTGGGACGCAGTTACTATGGATGTTCCAGAAAATGATTTCTCTTGGAGCAAGTTTAAGGAAGCATTTGAGGAATAGTTATACCTACCGCTGGGAAGACTCGGCTGTACAGGAATTTTCTGGATCTCAAGCAAGGGAGTTTGTCTACATCAGAGTATGAGACTAAGTTCAATGAGTTGTCTCGCTACGGATCTGGTCTTATTGAACACACCCCTTAAGAAGAGCGAGATGTTTGTGCTTGGTTTGAGGCCCGAGTTTCTTGAGAAGATGACTGCTCATCTCAAAGGCTCTTTTGTGGAATTGGTTGCTATGGTTGTTAGTATATGGCTGATATGTATGCTTTGTTGTTTGAAAATAAATTTTTGATGGGTTATTAAATTATCTTTGCTTTTAAATTTCGGGGATGAAATTCCTTTAAGGGGGAAGGAATGTGATGACCCGGAATTTTGGCAATAGCAATTTGATAATCTCCTAAAATAATTATTTAAAATTGGCAAAATTTATCTTTTTCAAAAGCTAATAAAAATGTTTTCTAATTATAATGTATATATATGTATATACATTGTGAATAAAAAGATTTAGTTTGTATATATATAAATGTTTTAAACATAAATAAATGTAGCTTGTATATAAACATAATACATATATTAATATAAAAACATGAGTAAATAATAAAATAAAAGAGTTTAAACATGTGTAAGACAATAATAACATGCATTAACATGTGTAAATTTAGAATATCATGCAAATAAACAAGTGGCAAGTATGTTTCTCTAAAAATTTAAATATATTAATAAAGTGTTTAAGAGAGAAACCAGGCTTATTCATTTTTCTTTTCTCATCCATTTCTATCTCTTCATCTTTCTTTCTAAAAAAAGAAAAACTGAAAATCAAAATCAAAAGAGAATCAAAACTACAAATTCAACAACAGATTCTCTTCAACCTGAGAAGGCTAACAATTCAAATCAAGTAAGCAAGCAAATTCAAAGATCAGCTTCAGATCATTTCAAATAAAAATCAAGTACAGATCTAAATCAAAAACAAAGTTCCAGAGCATAAAAAGGAAGAGCCTATTCCTCTGTTCAATTTCCCTGTGAGTAAACATTCTTCTTAAAAACTTAATAATGGTTGTAAGCTTTAATGTATGTGATGAATGTTTGTAGTAGTATGGTTTGCATAAGTGTATGGATGTGAATGCATGTATATACATATGATATGTTTGTGCAATGCATGTGTATGTATGTATATATATATATATATATCTGCTCTGTTGAATCTCAGGCTCAAATTCCCTAAAATAAATTCCATTTCTCTTCTTACATTTAGTTTTAAGCTTTGATTTCTAAATGAAAAATGGTTATAAGAATGTAACATCATTTTTAAAAATAGTTTCAAGAATTTATATTAAGTAATTATTTCAAAATATATAAATTACAGTGATAATCTAAAATGGGTCAGAAATCAATCATCTCTATATCAAGTTTAGATTATAGGAGCTGATTCGTATTGGAAAATTATGATTTTTGATAAACATTTCAAGATTTTTAATCTTGTATATGATGAGATATCTTAAGTTGATAGGATTTGGGTAATTCGTCGATTTCTTTGTGATCGGCGATAGAGGTGTATCGGGCTTGGAGCTGGAGGTAGCGGGTAGCCTGGTGGTCACTGGAAAAATGATCGCCGGATTTTTAGGTGGCTGTGGTGGTCAGGCGTTGATGATTTAGGGTTTTCGAGTAGTTTTGGGACGTCGATGTATTCGAGGCGATTGCATCACCGTAGGGAAACCGGAGGCAATCGCGGGTGGGGGAATCGAAGCTGGGTGTCGTGACATTGCTCTGGTGTGGTCGGCGTGGATTCTCGGGGTCGGGATCGTTGGCGAGTGGTGGTTTTATTGATTGGTTTGGGTTTTAGTGGGAATCGAATTGCTCGATTTTGATTTTTCATCGAATACGTCGAACTGGGTGGTCGTTGCTTTTGTATGGGTCGTCGGCGACGTATTGAGGTGGCGTAGTTGGTCGGAGCGACGTCGTTCGCCGGTGCACGTGCACGTGTGCATGTTTGTGATAGGTGGTTTGTGGTTGTGTGTTTCGAGATCGGGGAAGTTTGGGTTTCACTTGGGGTTGATCTCGGGTTTGTATCGAGAGGGAAGAGATGAGAGGAGAGGCACGAGTTTTGCTCAGGAATTTCAGGTTTGGGCCCAAGTTTTTGATATTTTGAATTAACCAGGTTTTAAAAAAAAGATAGAAAACATGTACCAGATTTTAAAAAGCAAAAGGAAATGAAGGCAAAAGAAATGTTTAGCCAAGTTTTTAAAAATGTTTTTAAAATGAATAAGTTTTCAAAAATCAAGTTTCCAAAGAAAATTATTAAAAAGTTTTCAAACAAGTTTTCAAAATATATTAACAAGTTTTAAAAGCAAAGTGTTAACAAGTTTTCAAAGATTTAAAATGTTTAAAATTGTTTGTTTAAAAAGTAATTATATAGTATTTTTATTATGTAATTAATTTCTAAATGTTTTTAAAATATGATTTAATGAGGTAATTAAGATGTGATTAAAGTAAGAGTTTTTAACTTTAATAAATCAAGAGTTCTCAAATGTTTTTGTATAAATTGTTTTCAAGCATCTAATTTAATGATAAGTAAGTGTTTAATTAAGTTAAATGGTTTATCTTAATTAGTTAAGGTCTTATTAATAAAAGTAATTAAAGTATAATTACTTAATTAATTAAAGATAATTAATTAATGTAATTAATTTAAGATAATTAATTGGATTAATTAATTAAGAATAATCACTTAATGAAATTGATTAAGTATAAGTACTTAATGTAACTAATTAAGTATAATTACTTAATGTAATTAATAAAGTATAATTACTTAGTTTAAGTAATTAATAGATAATTACTGAATGTAATTGATTAAAGGGAAATTACTTAATGAAAGTAATTAAAGGATAATTACTTAATGGAAATAATTAAGGATTAATTACTTAATGGAAGTAATTAAGGATTAATTACTTAGTGTAATTAATTAAAGGATTAATTAATTAAAAGGTTAGTTAATGTAATTAATTCAATAATAATTAATGAATGTGATTAATTAAGAGATAATTAATTAATGTAAGTGATTTTAGGATAATTAATTGATGTAATTAATTATAGTATTAATTAATTAATATGGGTAATTAATGGTTAATTAATTAATGTCAATAATTAAGGGATGATTAATTAATTTCATTAATTAATTGAGATACATGGTTTATAATTAATTTAGATGAATAATTAAAGGATGATTAATTAATGGTTTATAATTAATTAATGTTAAGTAAGCAAGATTAAAAGTAATCAAATTAATTAAAGTTAGTAATTAATTTAATTGGAGATTAAATTAAATTAATTAGGAATTGTTCAACTGATCAATCTTGCTTATGGATGATTAGGTTATATTGGATGCCTTGAATTGTTTGATATCTCTGATAGTGATGTTCTATGATATGAATGTTGGATTGAACTGTAATAATATGGATTATCTATCTATGATAGAATTGCTGTTTGAATATATTACTTTGAATATAAATTGAATTGTTTAAACTTAAAACAACTTGGACTTTAAGAAACGTTTGGATTTCGATGAGTCCGAGATCGGATTCCAAATTGGATATCCGAAAACCACATCGATCCAAATAAAACGATAGGTCGTGAAATCTCAAGTGAAGTTCAAGATGAAGATTCAGAATGCAAGGGCTATTTGTCGTTAACTCTGAGGGTGATTCCAAAACGAGTGTAACGGAGATAGTGCCTTCGGTCAAGATGAAGATTTAGAATGCAAGGGCTATTTGTCGTTAACTCTGAGGGTGATTCCAAAATTAGTATAACGGAGATAGTGGCTTCGGTTTCGTTCGAACCGGAACGGACTTGTATGGATGAATACTTTCAGACCATCGTCATTGGAGGATGGTGAGCATTCCAAGATATGTGTTCTAAAAAGGTAATCGTAGCCTTAAGCCTCATCAATTGGGAATGGCTAAAACAGGGGAGGTGCAGCAAGGCTAAGTGGGTAGCACCCAAGTAGGATGAGATTTTCCCCTGTCTAGAGGTCCCTTTTTTCGGCTTAGTGGGTGGTTGGTCGCGCCAACTGTGGGGTTGTCTTATTCGAGATTATCCAGTAAGGGGTAGTTCCGGTCTTGTGTTACAGGGGATCAGGGTGGATCCTCGGTACTCTGATCTAGACCAGGTAATGTGATGGGCAGTACCCCCAGTAGCCCTGCCATTGTATGGAATCCAATCTCCAATAAGTGCCGTACGTATTGATTATGCCCAACTATGTTGGAACGTGAGATGTAAGCATTCCAGCTATTTTACTTGAAAACCCTAGACACTATTATAATATCACTGGATTTCCTATCAAATGTTTTGGTTATCGTAAGGTAAAAACTTTTCCGTGTTTATGTGCGGGAAGTCTTACGAGATACCTTTGTTTCCAAATGATTTTCAAAGTTAAACAACTTTAACCCATTTACTCACACCAGACCCATGTTTGACCCAGAGTTTATTTTCTGTTTTTCTTAAACTCTTGGGTACTCAAATTTTTATGAGTTGCCAAGGGATTCAGGTTGGCTTTGACGAATTTTGGAGGAGACTTGGAGCAGGAGGCTTCAGCGTATATAGATATTGAGGTTCCACTGCGTTAGTAGCTCTATGTTGTATTTTGAGTTGTATCATAGTCTAATGTGATGTATAAGTTGTGTAACTCTGATAGATGATGTCTATTATGTAATAACTTATGTGATATAATATAATTTATTCGTTCCGTTGTGAGATTCTGATATTGTTTAGTTCTTTCTTTCCTATCTTTTCTCTTTTCTATCCCTTTCTTTCTTAATGATGATGCGTCTTTCTGTGGATTGAAAGGTGGGTCGTCACACTTCTGATCACACCTGAAGCAAGTGATGGAAGATAGATCAATAGGCTGCTTCTGGGAAGAAGAAGATCATAAACCTGGATTCTTAAGCCAATTATGCTTCTGACGCTGGAAATTAGACTTTCTCTTCTTAGAGTTGCCAGACGACGGCTGAGATGAAGGTGCGCGAGTAACAGCTGATTCCTTAGAAGTGGGGTTCTCATATCTAATGGCCATATCCATTAATGCAATAAAAGGGCTGTGCACATGAGAAATCAGGCGATCATAAAACTCTGGATGAGATCCAGCTATAAACTTCTCATTCTTCTTAAGAGGGGTATCAATCAAATTAGGATCAAACTTCCTCTCATACTCAGCAAATGACATATCCCCTTGCTTAAGGTCCATAAACTCCCTGTATAGCTGAGACTTCCCAGCCTCTGGCATCCACTTCGTCACAAAAGACTCCCTAAACAAGATATCCAAACTTAAGAAAGATTCCAAAGGGATAACCTAAACCAAATTCAAAAGTACTGACTTAAGACAATACCTAAACTGATCCCAAGAAATATTTGCCTCAACAGTGTTGGCTATAACATTCTCCCACCAGTCTAGTGCTGCCTCCTTCAACTGCCATGCTGCTAACTGGCGCTTCTGAGCGTCGGTGATCTGCAAACCAGCGAAAATCCTTTCCAAACCTCTCAGCCACTGTTGAGCCTCAATGATGGTCTCTGATCCTGAAAACTTAGTACCACCTAGCTGGGTGTACTCCTTACATAGAGTGGTAAACCTAATGGGTGCAACTGGTGTTGGAACTGGGGCAACACCCTGACCTCTGGCATTCCTATGATTCATCCTGGAAATTCACGAATTAATTTTAGGACAAAGATAAAGGAAAAGATAGAAGAAAAGATCCAACTAGACTGGAAATCCTAATCAAAGAATTCTATAAAACAAGATGGATTCGAAAGGAAGGAAAAATTCTAAGAAATGGAATTTTAAAACATGAAAATTTTTATATCCAAAATAATCTTTTAAAAATCATTTAAAATCATTTTATACTTGAAAATACGTTCTCTAACAAAGAATGATTCTAAGATTGATTTCACTCATTCTAGGGTATTTCTACCCTATCCCTAATGAGTTTTTGCCCATTAGGCTAAGGTTTGCCTAAAACTAAAGCTCTGATACCAACTGTAACATCCCACCGTTTTGGACCATTCAAATCGACAATAAAACCACACATGTCAGACTTGAATAATTCAAAACAATAGATTGTTAATAAAATTTGGGGCAAATAAAATCAATCACAGAATCACAGACGTAGAATATCAGAATAACTTCGCAGCGGAATAAAATAAACATAGGAGTTCATGAAGCTCCTAGATACAAAGTCTCAAAATTAATACATAATACCAAGTCTGGAAACAAATACACTTGGAAAGTTAGATACATAAGTTCTCAACTACAAAAGCAAAAGCTGAGTGGAAATAACTGGAATAAAATATCAAGTAGACAGCTAAATCTCCGGCAGATTTCTAGCTCCAAAAGAGGATGAAACATACCAAAGCTGTGAAACTCAATCTGACCCAAGCGTAAAGCAAAACACAACACACTCGAGTCAAGACATACATACTTATAAAATGTAAATCAACTCAAGTGAACTGTAAAAGAAATGCATCGGTAACTTAAAGGATGCTTGGGATCGCCCATCCTCTAAGGATCCGTTAAACTATTTACTATGTAGTAATATACGCTATTATAATAATGTCTAAAGTAAAGTAAACTATTAAAATAGCTTTAAGGCATTACCCATTTCCCCCTTAACACTTTTTATATATTTCCATAGTCTATACAGTACCGTAATCCCACCCGTACTGGGTGTTGTCAGAGGGCACTCCATAGGTATGGTACAAAACAAACTCGTTGAAGGCGCGCTAGGGTAGGTGACACGGCACAACTAGGCAATGCCATGGTAGATATACCAATTACACTTCCGGACTGTTGGTAACGCATAGCCACAACTACCGCCCAACTCGATCCACACTCCCGAATCAAAGGTGCGCACCAAATCAATCACAAAGTAATAAAATGGCTAACGATGAAGTGTGTCTGATCGGAGGAGCTACCTCACTTGGCCTGTCAATTGCTCCTGTTTTAGCCACCTTATGCTAACTCAAGGGAGTTAGGTCCACGTAAATATACCTTTAGGATCGTTTCCACCATCCTATTTCATTCTGGAATCTCTACCGCGTACACAATTGTTAAAGTGGTTTTCGGTATCGACAGAGAGTATGCCCATATCTAATCCCGGTCTCTTTAACAACCAATCGTTATTATAACCCGTGGTTGTATAAATTTTCAAATGGTTTATATTTCATATACACATTTTCCTTTCAAACCATATAAATTCCATATCATTATTCTTTTTAAAATAATATTCATTTTTCCAAAGTCGTAACACTTCCAAATTCATTTAATTATAACCCTTTGAAACATAAAAGTTTAGAGATCATACCACTTTAAATTGTAACTTTTAGAACCATAACATATAACCCTTTAGAAAATTGTAGCATTCAGAAAATGTCACTTTAAGAAAACACAGCAGTACAGAAGTGCTAATGTAAGAATTCACAGCAGTGCAAAACTATTACTGTAAGAATTTGCAACGGTGCAGAAGTGCTACTGTAAGAATCCGCAGCAGTGCAGAATTGTTACAGTAAGAAACCACAGTAGTTTGGATTGCTACCGTAAGAAATCGCAGTTGTTTTGAATTTTAATATGGCAATACTTCCTACTACAATAGTTTATATAATCAAATAGTATATATATTTACAGTTTTTATCATATTCATTCTATTCTTCATATTATATTACTCAAATTTAGCTATTTGATCATTAAAGAAATCACACCTTTAATTTAATAACTTTTTACTAAAATATCAAATTTTAAAACAGAAATCCTTATGCCAAGTTAAAAGTATTTTAACTTACATTTTATTTTCTTTTCAGTAAATAACATTTATCCTTTTTATTTCCCAAATCATACCATTTTCATTAGTTAAAACTTACATGTCAAATGTAAGTTTAACTTACATTTCTTTTCACAAAAAATTTATCATTTTAATCACTATTACATGAATTAAAACTTACAATTTATAGGTTAGAATAAAATACTATTATTAAGTCAAATCGGATTATAAAATTAAAATTAACCTTCATACTGTAAATTAGATTCCAAAATTTACCATTCCAACTATTTATTTCTTATAAAATTTTAACACATGTAAACAAATTTTCGGAAATCATTACAGTAAATTTTAGTTGGTTCATATATAAAAATCCAAAATACTTAATAATTTTTAGAAAAATCATTTTAAATCAACCACGGAGTCTGTATAAAATTCTCTACCCTAGGGTCAAGTAAGTAGGGACATATATCATTTCAATCCGCAATTTATAAATTTTTTGGGTTTTATATCATTTCAAACCCGCAATCCCAAGTCACATAAAATTGCTCAGGCCTATCATTTCAGCCCATAACAATTTTCCTTAATCTAATATCATTCGGGTATGTATCGTTTCAACCCATAGTGAAGGAACTTGCAGTGTGAGAACAGAATATTAAATAAACATAACAATATTCAACATTTATGATTATAACAGGTATAATATGGTATGAAATAACATAATAAAGTCATATGAAATAACATAATAAAATCATATGAAATAACATAATAAAAACATAGGTGAAATTTCTAACTTGCATATACATATCCATACGATTCAATTGTCATCAATTCACTAAAATATAAGTATGTTGTCAAGACTGATTACTCACCTTTCTTTGGTTAGCGAAGTGATTCAAAACGCAATACAACGACTACGACAAGCACGACAATTACGGACAAGCTTGAGTGAGAGGAGAATCCAAATCCGATGCTTTGAAAAATAAAATAAATTCCATACGTAAACAAATAATTCACATAGAAAAATAAAAGTAGAAAAATTATATTTGCAAAATACAATAGAAGAGGCTTGTTTGGGTTCGGCCATAGGGTTAGGGTTTGGGTTTGGATTCGGCCATAGGGGTTTTGACTAGGTTAGGCTAGGGTTTTGGGTTCGACCATGGCAAGTTTTGGCTAGGGTTTGGTAATTGGAGAGGTGGAGACTCGGCTAGGGTAGGGTTTTGGGTGGTGGTGGCCGAAACTAGTGAAGGGGAAGAAGGGAAAAGGAAGGAGAAGAGGTGGTTCGGCCTAGGTGTGGTTTTTGGTGGGAAGAGAAGGTGGAGGCCGAAATTTGTGAAGAGAAGGGGAAAAGGAAGGAGGAGAAGTGGGTTTTGGTTAGGGTTTGTGGTTGGGGAGGGATAGGAGATAGGTGTGGCCGAAATCTTGAGGGGAGGAGGAGAAAATTTGTAGAGGAAAAACAAAATTTCTTTTAGAGAAGAAGAGGATGAGGAGGAGGAAGAAGGCTTACATAAATTCTGCGGAGGCACAAATGAGAATGAAGGAGGCTAACTAAAACCCTAGGAGATGTTATATTGGCTATTCAACAGGTGGCTTCTCATCTACTGCAGGGGTTCTCAGCCAATTAGTACAAGCGCAAATCAAAATATAAATAAGATAGAGGATAAGAGAAAACAACTACGTGTAATACGCTGAAGACAACAAATTTGGAGAAGTAAAATCAGAATTTTACGAAACGAAAAGCAGAGAAAAAAGTTAGAATTAAATCCAGCTTCAAAAAAAAATTAAAATTTAAAATTTAATATTTTCAACAGGAAGTCAAACTTTGACCAAAGTTGAGCAAAATTTGTATTTTAAGAAAAGTCTTTATTTTATTAAATTTGGAAAAACATTTCACATCAAAACTCAAAATTATACATTAAATTTCCAAGTTTATCAATTTTTAAAAAATTATATTCAAAGTTTCAAATGAATTTTCATTTAAAATATGTTCAAAATTTTCGGGTCGTTACATAAATGTTTAAAAATACGGGTCGTTACACAGCGCGATGAGAGGAATTTAATGGCGTAATAAAATCTATGCTACAACAACCGTGTCAAAAATCCATTACGGTCACCATTTACACTGATTCAAAATGTATTCAATTGTAAATCGATAGACGAAGCTAAAAGGGTCAGAATTGGACGGAACGAACTTCGTCATTCAAATCAGAATTCTTTTTAGATCTTTTCTATGTAAAAATATTTACATGTTGAAATATGACATTTTACCCATAAATTTGTTAATCGGTTTCTACTTAAATTTGGACAACATAAATTTTCACAAAATTTGAAAACTGAATTCATAGATTAAACTTATTAAAAACACGTTTTAATTATTCAACTTCAATTTATTGAAATTTTGAGTTTACGCATTAAAATAAATTCAATATAGATTACGGTTGTTTTTCAACGACCGTAAAATATTGTCTCCAAACCCAAAATTTCTTTTTTTATAAAATTCCACTTACTTGTAGGATGAAAACGTATATTTTATTTTTCTCAAAATATTCTTTTATTTTCATTAGAACATTTATTTCATTTCAACACAAACGCACGATAAATTTCATATTAAATATAAACGTTTATTATTCTATTTCTATTATTATCATCTTTTATCCTATTACACATTCGCTTACTTTTATTTGTTTTTGTAACATCTTAAATTTTTGTTTCTAACCATTTTTATTCAAAAATTATATTTAATCTAATATTTTTAAATAGTTGAAAAATACGGGTCGTTACAATAATGAGTAATATATAATATTCAACAGATCTTTACCAAAATAAAACTATAATATACATACATCAAATCAGAGTAACTAATCACTAATCATCAGCGTGAACAGTTATAACAACATGTCCTCACAATTTCTGATAAATATAAACAACTAGTGTAGCAGAAATAGAATATACGTGAATATGAGTTGGAGGCATCTAGCTTGTCTCCTGAAGCTCCAAATATCCAAACTAGATCTGTAAATATATCGGGTTTGACCTGAGCATTATAATAAAATAACACCCGGATCAGTCTGGTAAATCAGCGTGAGAAACACACCTTAATTAAATATTATGTTATAAAAACCTTTTAAGATAAAGGTATTGTAGGATCTATTTCACCCTAGAGGGGGGATGAATAGGGTGATACGATTAATTATAAAAATTTAATGAGGAAATTTATAAAATAATTGTAGCACTAATAATAGCAGAATAATAGCAGCACAGATAATAGCGGAATAAAAAACAGAAATAGAACAACGCAGATTTACCTAGCTTCGGAAAAACCCTGCCTACGTGCTGCCCCCAAGGTTTCTAGTAGAAATTAAGTATTCAGACGCTTACACATGTAAACTCACGACACCCGCTGCCGACTAACCTAACTCTAAGCTCAAAACCCTGCCACAACTCAGCCACTGAGTTGAGAATTCTCGAACTGCACCACCGTAGTTCGTCCCCTAGTCACACGACTAGAATTTACACAAGTTTAAAAGAGAAATACAAATTTAAAAATAGTTTAAAAACAATAAAACCCTAATTTTTAAAATTTAAAGCCCAAAGGGAAGTAAGAGGAGCCGACCCAAAAAAAGCTTATGATAATAAAAATGTTCCCCTTCTTCTTATTTTATTTCTTCGGCCCACTTTCATTTTCATATCTGCTTCTTTTTCCTTTGCTTGAGAAATGGCTTCCTCGTTTCTCTTCGTTCAAAATTAGGGTTCTGGAAATTGAAAGCTTTTGATAATAGTTGATCAATTGAATAGATGTTTAGCGTTGATAGCTTTGTCAATCGATTTTCTCTTGATTTGCGAACGGCTGCTTTAATTTGTCGATTTCGGTTTGAATGATCTGGTATGCGATTTCCTTTTTATTTATTCTTGTTTATATGCTTGAACTTGATTTATTTTTATTGCCGATGATGATTGAGTTTAAATAGGGTTTAATTCCCTACATTTTCGTTCGATTTAAATCGTCTGATAATTTATTCTGCCGTTCGATTTTGCTTGAGTGTATACGATTTCTCTGACTTTTTCAATTCGTATATTTTTGTTGCTTGATTATCGCGGCTTCATGAATTTGAACTTGGATTTTGTTCCGTTCTTTTCTAGGATTTGACTTCGGCCATTTGTGTTAATCTGGACTTTGTTCGAATTACTGCATATACCTCCTTTTGAGATTGTTTGACGCATGGCTTCATGAAAACCGCTGACAGTTTGTTATTTGAACTGCTATCTTGGTTTATCTGATATTGTCACTGCATTTGTTTAAGACTTGGTCTTGTAGTCTGCATTGCACTGAAAACTCCCGTGTGTACTGAAATGACCCTCCTATATTTTTACCCTAATTTCATAAGGAATTTTTTTTTTTAGGTAAAGAGGATATATAAATATATAGATATATCATCCATTTCAAATATAATTCTCAGGGTCAATATCTTTTTCCAATAAACAAAATATATCCAGGATCACAATAATCAACCAATATAAATATATCAGTACATTCACAAATATAAGCACATACATGTGAGGATGTATATGCCTCTCTTGTTTGAATCAGAGTTCTGGAAAACAAGAGGAGGTTGGATTGCTAACTTATTTTTTTTTTTTTTTTTAACCAAACAATCCACTGGAAACATACACATTAGTCTGTTTATACTAACTAAGAGGTGACCAAGTAATAATCAATAGTAAACAAGCTTTTAATATAGATGTTTGTGTTAAGCTCTGAATTGTGACAAAATCAGTATAAAAGAAAGTGGATCCTAAGGGAACACAAGCAACATCTAGGCGTAATGGAAACGCGCCTAACTTATACATGAAAGGTCACGAGTTCGAGTGCTATGCTGGTCGGTTCAAACACAATTTTTGGTTTTTCTTTTTTTTTCTCCTGTACAGTTTGCAATCTATTATCTACCTATATCTGCACATATATATATACTTTACTTTTGCCCATATTCCATCATACAAAACAATAATTCTTGCTTAATTATTTTTGAAACCCATCCCTATAACCTGGAAGGCCTCAAGATTAATATGAATTAAGAGTCTGGTTCTTGGGTTTTGAGGATGATAAAAGTGTTTATCATTATTCATGTTTGTATTTCTTCTTATAAGATCTGTCTGGCATTTAAAATGCATTTGGTTAAATCTGAGTGAAATTCAGATTCCTATTACAAGTGCAAAGTAAAAGGTGTGTTGATATTTGCACAAAACATGTTTATGTGCATATACAACTGCAACTATTTGAATCTGGCTTCCATCTACCTTATTACAGATCCTTTCTTTAATTAAAAATAGGACATGAAACATTTGTATGGAACAAGTTTAATTATGGAAACCTTGCAGCCATATAAAACATTCAACCTATGCCTATTTCTTTTGTATACATATGCCATAGTAGGAAATAAAACCATTTAATTTTCTGAGAATCAACTATCCTGATTTTCTAAAACTTAAATCCTTTCCAAAGATTCATGATTGACCAATGCATTTAAAAAAAGGTAATCATTCAATTTTAACATGGCGTTCTTGCTAAATTCACTTACAAGATTTGATCAAAATCCTTTTAAAACATAACAGGTATTTAACTTAATTCATAGATTCCAGATACAAGTCAAATTCTTAACAAAATACTTAACAAAATATCCCTCCAATATTCAACACTTAATACAAGTAGCAATTTAAGTTATCAATACATGCAGATTTCAACATTTAGGCTCTTATCTAACTAAGTTTAGCATGCTATATCTTCTTCTCAAGGCCTTGCTCCTACTCCTACTTAGTTGCTGCAATCCCTGAAAAAGCATTTGAAACTGCCTCATTTTAAATGAGACACCCCAGATGCCATTAGCACACTAGGGTCAGACACATGTCTGGTATGAGAAAATTCACAAAAGCAATTTGTTACTTAAGTTAAAATCAAGTTAAGTACATATACATAAGGTTCTGTCCTTTGGAATCAGGTAAATACTTGTGTGCATGCTTTGTGTCATTGTGCATGTGCACACTTTAACTTTCTTTCCAAAGGCTGCACATATGAATATGGCACATACATTCAAGCATACAACTCAATCATAGACAAACAATCATTCATACCAAACAGGAAAAATAACTAATATGAGTTAAATCATTTATTCAATTCTCATATTTCAAATCTGGGAAAAACTCTAGTTTTCTCATTTGCTCAAGTATTATTTCCTTGGTATATTTACCTATCCTTGGTCTCATCTATAATATTTATGAATCAATGGACACACTGTAATGAACTAATTCACTCCATTACACAAAGATCTCAGGACTTAAACAAGCCATGTGTCAACTTATGTTACTCAAGCACACAAGTCATTCCTGCAGTGTTCTTGACCCCAATTTCCTAATCAGGTTTAAGTTAATAATAACTCTTTTGATTTTTCATGACAAAACCATTCAGTGATTCATTTTATTAGCTAAAACATCCATAACATGGCATCTCATATTATTCATAACCCTACAGAGGCAAACAAGCAACAACCATTTGTGATTTCAAAATAAGGTTCTGTATATATATATATATATATATATATTCATCCTGGTATTTTTAGAAGGAGTTTAGGCAACTAACATTGGCTTATAGCTTCTGGGAGAGTTTTTCTTTTGCAAACATTTGTGCTTGAGTGAAACTCAGGATGACCTGGTTTCACTGAATCACAAAATTTTGTTTGCTATGCATTTTATTGAATCAGGAGCATCAGCACATAGGCAACCCTATTGCACCCCTAATTCCTTTCTATTTCAAGCCTCAGCACTTATACATGAGTATATTGCAGCTCAACATTATTTACATCTTTCCGGGTTGAGCCAAAACCAATACTACTTGCCTATTCTCAACATTTTATTTTCTGGGTATTTATTTATATCCCTAAACATTAACATAACAGAGATCTGAGTGTATAAACCAGATTTGTATACCAACAACACATGAAACTTTGTTATAACAAAACAAGTAATCATCCAAAGAAAATCAAAACATTTTCAGATTTAAATTCACAATAAACATTCATATATTAAAAATACTCTTTTAAGAAAATACTTTTAACTGGCTGCCTACATTAGGACTTATTGCCTTAGATTTTTGAGTGAGTTTTCTCACCTAGCTCTCTCCTTTGTTTCCTTAATTAATTGATGAGCTCCTGTCCTTATCCTCAAGCTCTCTTTCTTCCCTTGTCTTATGATTTCTGTGGTATTGTTTTTCTTCTTTTTTTTTTCAAAATTCTTTTCTGAGGAGAAGAGGAGGCTGCTGCATATACATGTATATATATATATGCAGGGTCTCTCTCTTAGGGTTTTGGGTATTGGCTAAGTCCATTTTTGCCCACCAGAAAGATCATGTTATCTGCATTTTAAACCCAAAGTTTTACCCCTTCCCGGCTTAATTTGGGTGAAGAGAAAAGTGGTTACACATTTTTTTTCAGAAATTTGCTTTTCAGAAAATACTTTTTCCTTTGTCTACAATCATGCTAAAAATGTGACTTGGTTTTGTTATTTATTAATTACTCTTTTCTAATTCTGCCTATACCAAGAACTTCTCTGTTTTATTTTATTTTCCTATTTTTAGCTTTCATGTAAATGGTATGTACTTCCTTCATTTATTTATAAGAGAATTATTCCTTTTTATATCTCCATTCTTTTCATTTCTGCTTATATTAAAATGTGTCTGTATATTTTATTTCACTAGTTTAAACTCTAGTATTTCATTAACACATATATATATATATGTCTTACTGAAATAATTAGTATACCCACATATATATTCATACATCATTCTATACTGACACACACACATATGCACATGTACACTCAAATTATTCAGTAGCACTCATATATACATTTACTTATGCATACTACTTTTAAGAATTTAATCTACATATATATATATATATATATTTATTTCCATACACATCAATATGTATGTATTCTTGGAGTTCAGGGTTTTAGCTTATATTCATGTGCATTTCCTGTGCACTCATGTACACACACTGATACACTATCAAGCTATATCAATTCCTCCTTTAAAATTTATTTAAAAATTATTTTAAATTCATTTATATTTTTCAGGATAAATTCCTAAAATCTTGGGTCATTACATACACCCTTCCTTTTAGAAATTGTGTCCCACAATTTTCCTAAGCTTAAAATAAATTTTAAACTTAATTCAGAGAACAAGTATATTCCCTACCACATAGATTCTTAGTTCTATACTAACTAAAAATATATTCATCCAAAATAAAGAAAACAATCAAAATTCAGAATTACCTTAATCTGAAAATAGCTTAGGATAATTCATCCTAACTTTGTCTTCTAATTCCCATGTGCAATCACTAGGATCTAGACTCCACTGTACCTTCACAAGTTTTAGAGATTTATTCCTCAACTTCTTCACATCCTTTGCCAAAATTCCCACTGGATCCTTTTCATAAATCAAATTAGGATTTATCTGCACTTGGGTTGGGGTTTCAAGAATTTCTGCCTTGTCATGGACCCACCTTCTCAATTGTGATACATGAAAAACATCATGTATGCCTTGCATGTTTTCTGGTAATTCCAACTTATATGCCAAGGGACCAATTCTCTCCAGAATTTTGTATGGTCCAATATATCTTGGGGTTAATTTGCCTTGTTTTCCAAACCTCAGCACATTTTTCATGGGTGAGATTTTGATGAAAACAAAATTTCCCACTTCATATTCTACCTGCCTCCTTCTCATGTCTGCAAATTTCTTTTGCCTATCTTGAGCTGTTGTCATTCTTCTTCTTATCAACTCAATTTTCTCCTTGGTTTCTTGTATGTACTCAGGTCCTAAAATAGACCTTTCTCCTGCTTCTACCCAGCAAACAGGTGACAAGCAGGGTTTACCATATAAGGCTTCAAATGGAGCCATTCCTATGGTGCTTTGGTAGCTGTTGTTGTATGTAAATTCAACTAGATGAAGATAATCTTCCCAGTTGCCCCCAAAATCCAGTATACATGCCCTCAACATGTCCTCCAAAACTTTGTTTACCACCTCAGTCTGCCCATCTGATTGAGGATGGTAGGCAGTACTTAAACATAGTTCACTTCCCATTGCTTCTTGAAAGCTTCTCCAGAATTTTGAAGTGAAGATGGTATCCCTATCACTCACAATGGTTTTGGGAATGCCATGTAACCTTACCACTTCTTTTATAAAAATTTGAGCTAGTTTTGGTGCTGTTCTTTCTGACTTGACTGGGATGAAGTGTGCTACCTTGGTTAGCCTATCAACTATCACCCATATGCTTGTATTACCTCTCTTAGATCTAGGCAGTCCATCTATGAAGTCCATAGATATGTCTTCCCACTTCCACTGAGGTACACTAAGAGGTTGCATCAACCCTGATGGTCTTTGAGTTTCAGCCTTGACTTGTTGGCAAGTCATACATTTGGCAATGTACTTGGCTATATCAGATTTCATCCCCTTCCACCAGAAGTCTCTTTTCAAATTTTGATACATTTTTGTGTTACCTGGGTGAATGGAGTATTTACTTCTGTGATATTCATTTAATATCTCCTTCTTCAATTCTATGTCCTCTGGTACACACATCCTATTCTGGTATCTCACATAACCATCTTTATCAATGTGGTGTTTCATTACTTCCTCCCCTCTTGAGAGGAGCATTCTCTTCTCTAATAAGTGAGCATCTTGTTCTTGCATTTTTCCTACCTTCAGAATTAAATCTGGTTGAAGTGTCATTAAGCTTAACTTCCCTTTATCTTCTTGTGCACCATGCATCTGCACACAACCATTCTTCTCAATCTCTAACTCAGTTAGCAATAACAAATCTTTAAATTCTGCTATCATCATCATAGCCAATTTAGCATGCTGTCTACTTAGAGCATCTGCAACTTTGTTTGCTTTTCCTGGTGTATAAAGTATGTCAAAGTCATAGGCAGCTAAGAACTCCACCCATCTATGTTGCCTCATGTTCAAATCTTTTTGTGAAAACAAATATTTTAGAGACTTGTGGTCAGTGTAGAGTTCAAACTTTGTGCCTAATAAATAATGTCTCCAAAGTTTTAAAGCATATATCACAGCTGCCAATTCGAGATCATGTGTGGCATACCTTACTTCATGGGGTTTAAGTTGTCTGGATGCATATGCAATGACTTGGCCTTGTTGCATCAATACTGCACCCAAGCCAAATCCACTAGCATCAGTGTATACCACTAATTCTTCATTTCCATGTGGTACCTTTAGAATTGGAGCATTCACCAATGCCTCCTTCAACTGTTCAAAAGACTTTTCACATTTTTCTGACCAAACAAAAGCTTGGTTCTTCCTGGTTAGGTTAGTGAGTGGTGTAGAAATTTTTGAAAAATCTTTTATAAACCTTCTATAATACCCTGCCATCCCCATAAATGACCTTACTTCACTCACAGTGCTTGGCCTCTTCCATGCTTGAATAGCCACTACTTTATTGGGGTTCACAGAAATTCCTTTGGCAGATATAACATGGCCAAGAAAATGTACTTCCTCCTTCCAAAACACACATTTTGAAAATTTTGCCTTTAAATCTTTTTCCCTTAGTCTAGACAAAACCAAGTGCAAATGATGCTTATGTTCTTCCACTGTCTTGGAATAAATCAAGATGTCATCTATGAAAATAAGCACATACTTGTCTAAACAGTCTCTAAAGGTTCTGTTCATTAAATCTACAAAGTAAGATGGTGCATTGGTCAAGCCAAATGGCATAACCAAAAATTCATACAACCCATACCTAGTGTTAAAAGCAGTGTACTTGATGCTTGATTCTTCCACCTTCATTTGATGAAAACCAGATGCTAAGTCTAGTCTAGAAAATACTTTTGCCCCTGCTAATTGATCAAAAAGATCATCTATTCTTGGCAATGGGTATTTATTTTTAATAGTTACTTTGTTTAATTCTCTATAATCTATGCAGAGTCTTAAGGAGCCATCTTGCTTCTTAACAAATACCACTGGTGCTCCCCAGCAAGAATTACTTGGTCTTATAAAACCCTTTTCTTCCAATTCTTCTAACTGTTTCTTTAATTCTTTTAGTTCATTTGGCCCCATTCTAGTTGGCTTTTTAATCACTGGGCTTGCTCCTGGAACTAGATTGATCTGGAATTCTACTGGTCTATGGTGTGGAATACCCTTGACCTCACCAAACACATCCAAATATTCATTGACTATGGGAATTTCTTCAATGGTTAGTTCACTAAAATCTTTTTCTGAGTCAACTAAATAATATAGTTTTCCTTCCTTAGCTACCTCACATAAAACTGTGATTCTCTGGCCTCTAGAATTTTGCAATGATATGGTGGATGAGTCTAAATTAATTATGGCTTTAAATTGCCTTAACCAGTCTACCCCCAATATAACACCTATATTTGGGTAATTCAAAACATATAAATTGGAAATAAAAATATTTCCTCCTATGTTTAATTCCACATCCACACAAATCATATTTAAAACACTAGAACTCCCCAATGGACTGTGTATATGCAATGGGGTTTCAACTAATATGCAATTCAGTTTTAGCATTTTAACCAATTCATAAGAAATTAAAGAGTGAGTTGCCCCAGTATCATATACTACTGCTATGGGTATGGTACAAATAAGTAATGTACCTTCCACTTGGCTATGGTTTACAGTGTTACTTTCCACTGTGGCTTTGCCTTTTCCTTCCAAATTTGCCAATTTGCCTTGCTGTTTATACTCAGGACAATTCCTCTTCATATGCCCCTCTTTCCCACATAGATAGCATTTGAAAGCTCCTCCTTTCAATTCTGGACATCTTGGTTTGATATGCCCTTCCTTTCCACACTGATGGCACACAATTTTCTTCTTGTTTTCCTTAGCTTTGTCATCTCCAGTGCTTTTGTTATTAGCCTCTTCTTTCTTCTTATCATAGGGGTGATACCTCCCCTTACCTTTCTTGTTATTATTGCTCTTAAAATTTCTGAACTTCTCCCTTTCCTTGTCATGCTGTTCCAACCTCAAAGCTAAGTCTATCACATGATCAAAAGTCTTGTCTGCATAGGGTAACATGGCTCTGCTAAGTCCTGGGTTCAGACCTTTTATGTACCTATCATTTTTGGATGCCTCATCTGCCACAAGCATTGCTCCATATGTGGAAAGCCCCTCAAACTTTTGAGTGTATTCTGTGACAGTCATGGTTCCTTGTCTAAGTCTAATGAATTCTTCTAGCAAGGTAGTCTTTGCTGATGCTGGTACAAACCTTGCCTCCAACATCTCTTTGAATTGATTCCAAGTGATTTCATTCTCATTCCTTCCTGCTATGATTACTTCCCACCAGCCTAAAGCTACTCCTTTTAGCTGTCTTGAAGCCACTTGCCTCTTTCTTTGATCATCAAGTTGCATGTCATTGAAAATTCTTTCCAATGTTCTCAACCATGTTTGAATTTCCATGACACTCTCTGTCCCTTCAAAGCTTTTGCCTCCTAAATGAGTATATGTCTTAAGTAATTTTGAGAGTTCTTCATAGGGATTTTCTTGCCTTTGTCCTACCCCATCCCTAAATGCTCTCACCAAGTCTTGCAGATTGACCATTGGTGGTGCATGGGAAGATCCTGCTCCCTGATTTGGTGGTCTCCCTTCCATAGTTTGCTAATAATAATTTACATAGCTGGTTAGTTTGATATTTAGTTCCTTTTAATTTTTATTTCTATCTAAGAACTTGATCCTTACTTCTACTATGTTGAATAACATAGCTCTGATACCAACTGAAATGACCCTCCTATATTTTTACCCTAATTTCATAAGGAATTTTTTTTTTTTAGGTAAAGAGGATATATAAATATATAGATATATCATCCATTTCAAATATAATTCTCAGGGTCAATATCTTTTTCCAATAAACAAAATATATCCAGGATCACAATAATCAACCAATATAAATATATCAGTACATTCACAAATATAAGCACATACATGTGAGGATGTATATGCCTCTCTTGTTTGAATCAGAGTTCTGGAAAACAAGAGGAGGTTGGATTGCTAACTTATTTTATTATTATTTTTTTTTAACCAAACAATCCACTGGAAACATACACATTAGTCTGTTTATACTAACTAAGAGGTGACCAAGTAATAATCAATAGTAAACAAGCTTTTAATATAGATGTTTGTGTTAAGCTCTGAATAGTGACAAAATCAGTATAAAAGAAAGTGGATCCTAAGGGAACACAAGCAACATCTAGGCGTAATGGAAACGCGCCTAACTTATACATGAAAGGTCACGAGTTCGAGTGCTATGCTGGTCGGTTCAAACACAATTTTTGGTTTTTCTTTTTTTTTCTCCTGTACAGTTTGCAATCTATTATCTACCTATATCTGCACATATATATATACTTTACTTTTGCCCATATTCCATCATACAAAACAATAATTCTTGCTTAATTATTTTTGAAACCCATCCCTATAACCTGGAAGGCCTCAAGATTAATATGAATTAAGAGTCTGGTTCTTGGGTTTTGAGGATGATAAAAGTGTTTATCATTATTCATGTTTGTATTTCTTCTTATAAGATATGTCTGGCATTTAAAATGCATTTGGTTAAAATCTGAGTGAAATTCAGATTCCTATTACAAGTGCAAAGTAAAAGGTGTGTTGATATTTGCACAAAACATGTTTATGTGCATATACAACTGCAACTATTTGAATCTGGCTTCCATCTACCTTATTACAGATCCTTTCTTTAATTAAAAATAGGACATGAAACATTTGTATGGAACAAGTTTAATTATGGAAACCTTGCAGCCATATAAAACATTCAACCTATGCCTATTTCTTTTGTATACATATGCCATAGTAGGAAATAAAACCATTTAATTTTCTGAGAATCAACTATCCTGATTTTCTAAAACTTAAATCCTTTCCAAAGATTCATGATTGACCAATGCATTTAAAAAAAGGTAATCATTCAATTTTAACATGGCGTTCTTGCTAAATTCACTTACAAGATTTGATCAAAATCCTTTTAAAACATAACAGGTATTTAACTTAATTCATAGATTCCAGATACAAGTCAAATTCTTAACAAAATACTTAACAAAATATCCCTCCAATATTCAACACTTAATACAAGTAGCAATTTAAGTTATCAATACATGCAGATTTCAACATTTAGGCTCTTATCTAACTAAGTTTAGCATGCTATATCTTCTTCTCAAGGCCTTGCTCCTACTCCTACTTAGTTGCTGCAATCCCTGAAAAAGCATTTGAAACTGCCTCATTTTAAATGAGACACCCCAGATGCCATTAGCACACTAGGGTCAGACACATGTCTGGTATGAGAAAATTCACAAAAGCAATTTGTTACTTAAGTTAAAATCAAGTTAAGTACATATACATAAGGTTCTGTCCTTTGGAATCAGGTAAATACTTGTGTGCATGCTTTGTGTCATTGTGCATGTGCACACTTTAACTTTCTTTCCAGAGGCTGCACATATGAATATGGCACATACATTCAAGCATACAACTCAATCATAGACAAACAATCATTCATACCAAACAGGAAAAATAACTAATATGAGTTAAATCATTTATTCAATTCTCATATTTCAAATCTGGGAAAAACTCTAGTTTTCTCATTTGCTCAAGTATTATTTCCTTGGTATATTTACCTATCCTTGGTCTCATCTGCAATATTTATGAATCAATGGACACACTGTAATGAACTAATTCACTCCATTACACAAAGATCTCAGGACTTAAACAAGCCATGTGTCAACTTATGTTACTCAAGCACACAAGTCATTCCTGCAGTGTTCTTGACCCCAATTTCCTAATCAGGTTTAAGTTAATAATAACTCTTTTGATTTTTCATGACAAAACCATTCAGTGATTCATTTTATTAGCTAAAACATCCATAACATGGCATCTCATATTATTCATAACCCTACAGAGGCAAACAAGCAACAACCATTTGTGATTTCAAAATAAGGTTCTATATATATATATATATATATATATATTCATCCTGGTATTTTTAGAAGGAGTTTAGGCAACTAACATTGGCTTATAGCTTCTGGGAGAGTTTTTCTTTTGCAAACATTTGTGCTTGAGTGAAACTCAGGATGACCTGGTTTCACTGAATCACAAAATTTTGTTTGCTATGCATTTTATTGAATCAGGAGCATCAGCACATAGGCAACCCTATTGCACCCCTAATTCCTTTCTATTTCAAGCCTCAGCACTTATACATGAGTATATTGCAGCTCAACATTATTTACATCTTTCCGGGTTGAGCCAAAACCAATACTACTTGCCTATTCTCAACATTTTATTTTCTGGGTATTTATTTATATCCCTAAACATTAACATAACAGAGATCTGAGTGTATAAACCAGATTTGTATACCAACAACACATGAAACTTTGTTATAACAAAACAAGTAATCATCCAAAGAAAATCAAAACATTTTCAGATTTAAATTCACAATAAACATTCATATATGAAAAATACTCTTTTAAGAAAATACTTTTAACTGGCTGCCTACATTAGGACTTATTGCCTTAGATTTTTGAGTGAGTTTTCTCACCTAGCTCTCTCCTTTGTTTCCTTAATTAATTGATGAGCTCCTGTCCTTATCCTCAAGCTCTCTTTCTTCCCTTGTCTTATGATTTCTGTGGTATTGTTTTTCTTCTTTTTTTTTTTCAAAATTCTTTTCTAAGGAGAAGAGGAGGCTGCTGCATATACATGTATATATATATGCAGGGTCTCTCTCTTAGGGTTTTGGGTATTGGCTAAGTCCATTTTTGCCCACCAGAAAGATCATGTTATCTGCATTTTAAACCCAAAGTTTTACCCCTTCCCGGCTTAATTTGGGTGAAGAGAAAAGTGGTTACACATTTTTTTTCAGAAATTTGCTTTTCAGAAAATACTTTTTCCTTTGTCTACAATCATGCTAAAAATGTGACTTGGTTTTGTTATTTATTAATTACTCTTTTCTAATTCTGCCTATACCAAGAACTTCTCTGTTTTATTTTATTTTCCTATTTTTAGCTTTCATGTAAATGGTATGTACTTCCTTCATTTATTTATAAGAGAATTATTCCTTTTTATATCTCCATTCTTTTCATTTCTGCTTATATTAAAATGTGTCTGTATATTTTATTTCACTAGTTTAAACTCTAGTATTTCATTAACACATATATATATATGTCTTACTGAAATAATTAGTATACCCACATATATATTCATACATCATTCTATACTGACACACACACATATGCACATGTACACTCAAATTATTCAGTAGCACTCATATATACATTTACTTATGCATACTACTTTTAAGAATTTAATCTACATATATATATATATATATTTATTTCCATACACATCAATATGTATGTATTCTTGGAGTTCAGGGTTTTAGCTTATATTCATGTGCATTTCCTGTGCACTCATGTACACACACTGATACACTATCAAGCTATATCAATTCCTCCTTTAAAATTTATTTAAAAATTATTTTAAATTCATTTATATTTTTCAGGATAAATTCCTAAAATCTTGGGTCATTACATGTACTTGATGTCAGGATTTATTTCATGTAGTTTGTATACTTGTGTGTATGCATATGTTCTGGTTTGTAGCCTCAAGCCAGTTTGCATTTGAACTTGAATTGTGCAGTCTTGAGTCTTGTGTAGTTCCATGTGTTGTTGCAGTTTGACCGTGCTGTCTGTTCTTGCATTCAGTTGAGCTTCATGTATTTTGATCTCACCTCTGGTGCCTCTGAGCCTATTTGAAACTGCTGTCACCAATGTATATTTTGTATATGTGTCTGGACTCAATTCTGATTGCTTGTCAAGTTGTTATTCAAGTGGGTCTTCATGTGTAGCTGTTTTGGTTGGTGCTTCATGTATTGAACGTGGTCATTGAAGGTTGTTGTCATTTGTGTTTCTGTTTTGTATATGCTTCTTCAAGTGTACTGATGTGTTGTATGTGGTCTTGTTCTCGAGTCATGTATCATGTGGTCTGGTTTTCTCGAGTACATTTGTTTATATAATGTTGTGAATCTATCTCACTTGATCTGTTTGCATTGATGTGCACTTGCAGTCTGTAGCTTGTGTGGCCTTCTTTAGGTGTTATTCACCACTTTGTGTATTGATTCATTGTTGATTTTGTGATGAACTTAAATGCTATCATTTGTATATCATCATTGATGTCTGGTTTCTACTTCATTGTTTCTTGTGTGTCAAGTCACTTGTACTTGACAGTTTTGTATTGCACCTGAGTTGAATCCAGCTTATAGCTCGGTTTTGACCTTGTGCTCATGTCATGACTTTATTTTTATTGCACTTGAGTTGAACCTAGCTTTTGGTTGGATTTGACCTTGTGCTCACATGTCCCTGTAGTTTTATCAAGTGTATATTGGTGTGCATGGCCTTGTAATATGTATAGTGATATACTGTGCATGTCACGGGTTGTTCGTGTATGATGAATTCAGAATTAAATGATGACGAACAACCCAAATAACTGAGGCAAATATTATTTTCAAAACACATTTTACTTTACACTGCAAAAATATTTCTTTTTCAATTTTACTGCGTCAGTGTGTATTTTGCAGATAACTCAGATGTTGGATACAAATTGGAATACAGTTGAAGAACAGTACGAGTGAATGTGCGATATGTAGTGAGGTGCAAATGTAGATTGAAAATTGTATGGTGAAAAATAGAGATGTAATCGAAATTGTATTGTAATATAAAATTGTGTGTATATATATAGTGAGAGCTCAAATTTGTACTATTCAAAATTGTAATAAAATATTTGTTTGAATAAAATATCTGTTTGAATGTAAATTCTATGTTATTTATTTTATTCAGCAAATATTTATTAAATTATGTGAAAAATAAAATAGTACATTAACAAATACATTTAAATGAATATATATATGTTTATTATCATCAAACAAAAATCATATACTAGCATATTCAATAGGTCTGTCGTAAAATCACACCACACATAAACATAGACGAATTTTTACCTTATGATAACCAAGTAATTTCATACCAAATGTTCTTATATTATAATAATGTATAGGGTTTAAAATAAATATTGAATCATAACCAAATTTATTACATTAATTAAATTCCAGCATAATAGGTATGTAACTAAGTCCGAAAGGTACCTATTGGAGAATGAATTCCATACAAGGACAAGGTAAGGGACCACCTTCCATATAGTACATCTCTAGATAATGTACCGAGGGCCTCACATGGACCCACTACTAATCAGGACCGACCCTACCTCTTACTGGATAGTTCCGATTATTTCATCACCCCGGTTGCTTTTGCAATCTTTATCGAGAGGTCTCATGCACAACCAAATCCATAAATGTATATATCCAGAAAAGGTGATGATAATACCCAATTAGGTGCATCCCATAGCCCTAAAGCGTTCTCTATTTTATCCATTCCCAGGTTATGAGGCTTAAGGCTACGATTACCTTTTATATAGCAATCCTACTTGGAATGCTAACACAACCCTACAGTCTGAATTGCAATGCCATCATTCATCCATACAAGTTCGTTGTGGGTATGAACGAAACCGAATGCACTACCTCTACTACATCCATTATGGAATCACTCTCGGGATTAGTAGCAAGTAGCCCTTACACTCAAGAACTCCATCTTCAATCATCTTCAAGATGTTCCAATTCGAATGCTTATGCTGGTTTGAAGTGGTTTTGGTTAATATATTTGATCTCGGTCTCTACGAACCAACAACAATAATTTAAAACTGACCAAGTTTGATAGTCAGTTACTTAACTATCAAATAAATAGCAATCATCAATAAAATTGGGGATTTATTTCCAGAGGGAAACCAACATTGGTTAAGCATATAAGCAGGCACTAACCTCTTTAATAAACCATTTTATGAATTAAATCGCTTTGTAAATACTTGTATCAAAATAACTTTAACAAAGATATATTCACAAACTCTTCATACTCCTTTTTATACTTCGAAAAATATCCATGTACATACCTCAACATATAAGTATATTCACAAAAGCACTACACTTTCACTACATAGAAAATGTATTTAAATAACTATAAAATCATTTATAAAACTCCTTTTATAAATCTCTAAAACCATTTATAAAACTCTTTTATAACATTCCAAAACAATTTATAAAACTCTTTTTTTAAATTTCCAAAACAATTTATAAAACTCTTTTTATAAATCTTCAAAACCATCGATAAAACCTTTTCGTAAATCTGTAAACTATTTATAAAACTCCATTGATAAATTTATAAACCCATTTATAAAACTTTATTCTTTTATAAACTCCTTTATAAAAATCCTTTATAAAGCCTTTTTTTATTCTTACAACTCAAACCACATTTTCATTTATAAACTCTTTAATAAATTTCTTTTATTAAATGAGAATCCTTTTTACAAATCAATTTATTATTTATAAATATAATTAATCCGATAAATTTATTTACTTTAAACACCGAAAATAAGTAATAAATTAACTTTCCAACATCATTAACAAAATAATCTATTTACTCCAAAACGTTATTAATATAATAATTAATAACTTCAAAACATTATAAATAAATAATTATTATTTACTTTAAAAAATAATTATATAATAATAATTATTAACAGTAAAACATTACTAATAAATAATAATGATTAACCTGAAAACAATATAAATATAATAGTGGATGATTCCACACCTTACTAATGATATAGCAATAATTAATCTTCAAACATTGTTATAAATAATAATTATCTTCCAAAACATTATTATAAATTCCAAAACATTATCAATAAATAATTATTAACTTCAAACAATATTAGTTATTTAATAAATAACTTTTCACAATATAAAATATTGATAAATTACTTTTTAAACACTATTAAATATAAATAAAGTACTTTTAAAACATATCTAAACGATTAGAAAAGACAAATAAAAAGTTAGGGGTAAAATAGAGAAGTAAAAAATTTGCTTACATAAAAATATTCTAGAAAACCCAAAGGTTAGATTTAAAAATCATTATTTGAATTCAAACCTTTTCAAGTGAAACTGTCAATTAATAGTATTTCAAAATACTAGATTGAAGCCAACAGCCACCACATCACTTAACCATTGTTGATATTGATTTTTATCACTACAGAGGTTAAGTTTTCAATATATAACAATATCATATCTCAAAGGGCCAAACGATCACGTTTGCTATTTAATAATTCATATAACAGGAATATTATTGAAAAATAATTCAACAATGGCGAGGATCACGTTGAATCCCTCTACAAATTTCTTGTTCGTCATGTAAATTCCTTGCAAATAATTTCATATATTGACCGCTTCCAAAAGTGACAATTCATTAAAACCACACAATCAACCAATAAACATCCAAGCATACAACCAATAATTTTTATCTTTAATTTTTATCTTATATAAAACATTATTGATTGACCAAAAGGGTGAGTTAAACTCACCGAAATTCCAGATATCGTCGAAGCATTTCAAATTCCGACTAAAATCGAATAGCGTTCGATTTATAACTGAAATTTCTACAAGCTTCAAATTCCATGAATCCAATTCCTGACATAGCTATCATTGATATGAGTCTAATGCGACTGACAGCATTCGATTTGGGCCTGGTATGAACAAGGTATTGATTTGACAAAGTTCACTAATTAAATAAAATAATTATTTACTAATTACATCATTATTTCCTTCATTACCCTAGCTTAACATCTCGTCTTCATTTCCAGGCCGAAATATTTCAAACCCTCTATCGTCGAAATCGAAGCACTTCATGCCACTAGAGTGCATCGCCCTCAATCACGACCTCACCTTGGGAGGCCCCGCCTCCGACGTATCCAACGCAACCGGCCATGCCACCCACCATCGTCGAAAACGCCTGAACAATCCCCAAAATGTGAAACCCAACTGCCTCGTTCAAACTAAGATTCCAGCCGCCACGCTCCTCCATACGATGATCCGACCATCCATCGTCATTCCCTCCTTCCCATGAACACTTTGCTAGTTGGGACTCTCGGTTAATAAAGCCTCTAACGGCTCCGATGAATGCATGACGTAGGATCTATGGGATAGGTTAAGAAATAAAAAACGAGGCTAGGGTTTTAGATCTAATTTCGGGCAAATGATAAGGCAATGGTCTTTATATAGAAAAATATCTGATACTATTCGCGATCGAAGATTTTCTAACTTCAATCAAGGCGTGCTCACTACGTTCTCAACTAAATACCAATATTTCAAACTAAATGGAACTATTATCAGGACCCAATTTTGTCATATATAGAAGTTAGCTTTTAAAATGGAATTATATTGATATCAATTCCTAAAAGTAATCGCTATGCGTTTCGGGCTCACACGAGCACAGTACATCGGATCGTCACAAAACTTGTCAGCGTACAACAATATATTATTCAAGATCTAATGGGACTAGTTTCGCAAAAATCCAAGACAGTGCCCCATAATGACAATTTCATATTAATTAAAACGAATTATTATTAAAACAAATTGTGACACCCACCCCGAGACCCACATTAACAAAGAGTATTACCGTGTAATACTGTCTGCTAATGCGGAGAATAGGGCTAGTTAGAAGCGACCATTTATTGCTTTGTCTTAAACATCTATTAAATACATTGATTTAGTGCTTCAATATTTTGTTCCTTTCTCAAGTGGACCGACATATTCCATAAATGCTTAAGACAAAACTACAGTGGCCAACGGATCTATCAGAACAAAATAAAACAACAATATATACAACATATCACATAACAGTAGCCATATATATATATATATACATATACACAGATACATACCATACAATACAAATGATACAACAGAAGTGGTAAAAGGACCACAATATATGCAGCGAGTCAATACAATAAATACATATCAAAATCATACAAAACGACTATAAAACTACAAAACGTGATAAGCATATATCCATGGCGGAAGCAGCAAAGCAAAGTCCTATGACAGTTATCTAACCTAAAACAACTCGGTCTGTGTAACAACCCGCATATTTATCGATTTTTATATTTAAATATTTTTATCGTTAGTTGGATTTTAGTCCAAAAAGCTACTTTTTGCAAACAGTCGAATTGAGACTCGAGACCACCCCCATTGAGTTCAAAATGATGTTTGCGATCTTTTTGAGTATAAACTTCGATATGTTTGGAGTTAGTAGGATTTTGCTACTTTTTCACTTTGGGTTTGGGTTTGTGTTTCAGCCCATCAACCTTCTAATATCCAAACTGAACCCCTCTCCCTTCATACACTTTCTTTTCCTTATACTTTCAGCTCTAAAGAGAATAATGGGGGAAAAGATTGGAAATTAGAATTCCCAAGCCCTAGTTTCCATTTGCAAATCAAGTTCTTGCTCCAAACTCAAAAGGAAGCATTGGTATGTATCATCTCCTTCTTCTCCAACTCATTCTCTTATCAATTTCAGAAATTCCTAAACCTAATTTAGGAAATGTTTCTCTTTTAAGCTTAGATTCAAGCTTCTTGTGTTGAGATTGAAGTGTGGTTGATCTTCCTTTGTCTTCAAACTTCTCATTCATTGTTTTCGTGTATAAAGGTGAGATTTTTATCTCACATCTATGCCTATAACTATCTTTGTTGTTAGGTATGAATTCTTATCATCTATTTCGTGTTCACTTGTTGTGATTTGAATTGGTTTTGCGAATTCTTCAATTTTGGTGTTTGGGTCCAATTTTATGAAAATCCTTCTATGGACATTTGGACATTGATATTCGGAGTGTATCGAACAGCCTTTAAGGCCGGGTTGTCGCTTGACGTAAATCCTTAGTTGTCATTGCTTGCTCGATCGCTTCCGATAATGTTTTGGCCATCTTGGCCTAGGTAAATTTCTGCCCAGATTGGGTGTTCAGACGTCTGGAGGTCAATGCCAGACGTCTGGTTTTCCCTCCTGGTGAAAAAAAACATACGGCAGAAAAATATAAAGGGCAGTGACTAATTTCAGACGTCTGAACTATTATTCCAGACGTCTGAAAAGATGTCAGATGTCTGATTTATGTTTTCAGACGTCTGGTTGGTTTTCTGGGATATTTCCAAAAACCAAATCCAGACGTCTGGACTTTTCCCCAAACGTCTGATTCTAGGTTTCAGACGTCTGGATTGTTTTCTGGAACATTTCCAAAGACTAAATCCAGACATCTGGACCAACCCCTCAGACGTCTGGAAATTCCCAGTCTTGCTATATCATGTTTGGTCGCTTGCCCCCTCTAGGTCGAACCCCGTACCCCACTTCGTAGGGGATCTTATCTGAAAAACATTCAATAGAATTTCTACTATGATGGTTTTAGGATTGATTTCTTTGAACTTTACTCACGTCTTTGAACGTGAATTGATGTGATTCGATTTGTTTCAACAATCGTTTTGTGACTTCTCACTTTAAAGATATGAAGGTTTCAATACTAGTAGTAAATATCAAAACTCTTTCATCAAAGCGATTTCAACACTATTTTAAATATCAAAAGTTCGTTTTCTCAAACCGATTTCCAATCTACTAGTATACACAAGCCTTTACTTCACTCGGATGAGAAATCGACTTAAACGACTTAGTAAAACGAGTGGTATGAAACGCTTGCGTTCACTTCGTCGGTTAGCTCTTGGACTTGTTCGATTGAACCTTTTTGTGACAATTTCCTAGTGAAGATCTACAGTTTGTTCGTAAATATTTAAGTTAAGCTAGTGGTTATGGGACATGAAGCTAAACTCATATATTTACTAGCTTGGTGTGATTGACACTTCCTGTTGATCATGACGATCATTCTTATGATTTAGACTAGCAATTGTGCGATGTCTCTTTCTTTGCAAGGTTAGACTAGTCCTTATTGGTGTGATTCCGACTCACACATACCTATTTGCCTGCGAGGTTAGTCTAGACACCACTTGTGTGATTCCACTCACACATACCTTTTTGTTTGCGAGGTTAGACTAGACACCACTTGTGTGATTCCACTCACACATACCTTTTTGCTTTTTGGTTAGTCTAGACCTCAATCTGTGTGATTCCGACTCACACATATGGGGTAGCTCCCCATGGTCTTCGGACCATCATGTGATAGGCCTCTTTCTCTTTTTATGTGTTTTCTGGATTTCTGGTGATGATTTCTGGAATTTTGTGCTTCACCAATTTTCATGATTTTCATTGATATGATATCAGTTTTTGTGCATTGGTGAATTCATGTGTTATTGACTTGTTATGAATACAAGTTTAGGGTATGATACCCTATTTTATCTTTGAGAAGATTCTTGTGATATTGATTAATCTCTTGTTGATTTTCAATTACATACCTATAGTAGTATGCTACGATGGTTATTACATGTTCATGTCATGTCTTCTACTTTATACCATATCATCTGATATTTATAGCTAGACTGATCCGTTTATTATTTTCTTATAAATAATACTCGGGTCAGACCGAGATGTTGCAGGTGCTTCTGCTTGACTTCTCTTCAAGATTATTCTGACTTTTGGCTAACTACTTAGATTAGTAGTTTTTGATTGTACACATTTGAGATATAGACTCATTGATGTATTCTTTTGTTTAGCACTTGTTGCTATTCCTTTTGTATTATTGTGGATCTTTCTGACCACTACTCTGATGTACACTTTCATGTGTTATATATATTTATTCATATCTTCTTCCGCCTTTGTGATATGGATGTCTATGACTGATTTGTGTTATGATTATTTCTATGTTTGTTTCCGAAGATTATATATAGCCACCGTGTGATAGCTTTGTGTTTGTATCGGTATGTCGGATTTCCTCCTTAAAAGATATGCATTCTATTCTATCTGACGTATCGGTGCTCGCACAAAGAAGTTACATGGATGGTCGCTCCTCCACAGCCTTATTCTCCGTGCTAATTGACAGCACTACATCGTAGTGTTCTTGGTTAGTGTGGGTATAGAGGTGGGGCGTCACAGTCTGACCCGAGTATAAAATACACGGATCAGTCTAGCTAAAACAATCAGTTTAGTAAGGATAAATGATAATATGATGCATAAGGTAAAGGGTAGGGTATCCTCTCGAATTAGAAGAAACAATAATAAGAGCATGCCACTACTTCAAAGAAGGTAATTACACTAAGTGTATGTCCTCGAAATAGGTAAACTCATCAAATAATACTAAGTATAATAAACGCCTCATATCATCGGCAAAATCCCAAAATCCACTAAAATGGTTTCTATGAACAATATCTCCAAAATAGGAGAATCCCAAATCTCAAACACAAAACTCGCCATAAATGGCAATCACAAAAAAATATTCTCTAAATAGAGAAGTCTCAAAACACAAAATACGCCAAAAATGGCAATCTCATATATCTCCAAATAGGAGAGTACAAATCTCAAATAAACGCCAAGTGTTGGCAAACCCAAATCTCAAATATAGAACTCGATAAGGAGTTCAATTTTCAAAGATGTAATCACCATATACAATATCTCGAACGGCTCAAATGGCCAATAATGTAAAAAGGCGATACACTTGGAAAATCACAAAGAAATCATCTCAAAGATATAGCACATGCTTATGGTAGAAGCCTGCCAAGTAGTGTTCTCACAAATATAAGGCACCATGTCTCTTAGACAAACGTCCCAAAGGACAAATAATACGTCTCTTAGAAAAACATCCTGAAGGACAACATCCCGAAGGACAAATACGTCGCAATGAAAAATGTCTCTTAGACAAACATCCCGAAGGACAAATGACCCGAAGGTTCAGTACTGGCAAATACGTCTCTTAGACAAATGTGTCACAAAATCTCAGATAGGAACCCGAAAAGTGTTATCGTGCGTCCCATACCACACGTTCGCACTTAACGATTTTCTAACAGCTAGCCGATGCCACACCAGAAAGCAGTAAAAATATTTGCCTCATCTTATCGGCAAATACGACCCGAAGGTTAAAACGATCAAACAGACAAGTCAAGAATTAACCGAAAAGATAAACGCACATGTCTCATACCATGAGTTTTACCCAATCGTTTAATTCTCCTTCTCATTCGCTCAAATAGTGCAAAAACATGTATTTTACGTAGACAATAATTTGTTCGAGAAAACAAGCTTTTAAAACAATTTTTCGAAATCGACTTTGAAAACACTCTTTGAAAATTCCCTTACTATAGAGAATATATATTTTTATATAACTTGAAAATAATTTAAAATTACTATATAATAATAATTTCCATAGCCAATTTATTTAAAAATGATTTCAAAATCATTTGGAAAATCCCGTGCTCGAAATCAAGAGAAAACACCGAAAATCACGAAAACCGACATTCGAAATCATCTCAAAAACGATTCGATTTGAATCCAAATTCACTATAATTTTGGCTCGCCTATTGCTAGGCTTTATGGCCATCAAAACATCTCAGAAATATCATGAAAATGAGTTAAGAAAATCACTGGAAATAGACTAATCGATCAAAACTAAGCACAGGAAGTAAGAGAAGTGACCTGGGCTAATTCACAAGCCTAGGTCGACATGCAGGTCGACCTAGGGGTCGACCTTCATGGTCAATAGGGTCGACCTATGAGAAGCTTGGGTCGACCCTTGTGGTCTTTAGGTCGACCACTTGAATGGGATTTATTTCCAGGTTTTCTTCTTGTTCGATCTGATTTTAGAGCACTAGTTTGATTTACATCCAGAGCAAATATGAGCATGAAAATTAATATGCAGAAACTACAACAAGCAAGCTACAATCCAGAAAAATTCCAGCATCATTTCATGATGAAAACAAGAAGATATCATCACACAAAGAAGCAACTCAAACAAGAAATATACTGTAAACTAAAAATTCAACAAAATGGTTTTTACAGTAAACGATTTTTGCACAGATTTTGTCTTCTAGAGCATTGATTCAGCTAGAGAATGTAAGTTTAACACTCACCTTTGCAAATTTGAAGATTAAACTTGGATAAATTGAAGGAAGTTGCAAGCTTTCCTCTTGCATAAGTTTCAAAAGCCTGTAAAATGATAGTACAGAGATATGCAACCAAGATAACAAAGTTCAAACTAACCCAAAATCACAAAATTAGAATTTTGATGAAGATATCTTTTTTTTGGAATCGATTACCTAAATTTGAAATCTTCAATTTGTTTATTTTCAGCAAATTAGTGGAGAAATTGGGAATTTAACTATTAGGTTGAAAGAGGAAAAGTTTCTCTCTAGTTTCTTCTTTTGTTTTGTTTTTACAGTAAGAAGAAAATGAACGTATTAGATATGAGAAGGAAGAAACTTCTCTTTACTTTTCTGGTTAAGATAAGCAAATGGGCTTAGACCTAATAACAAAATAATTAGTTAATTCTAATTATCCCAAAATGAACTAAACACTAATATACTTATATTTACAACATATATACACAAGATTTCAACACAATAAAATTATACAATCATATTTTCAAGTTTAACAAACATTTTGTCAACAAATCAATAGATAATTTAGCCTTAAAATATTTTTCATTATTAAAAACTATTATTTTTAATTAAATACCCAACTTACACTATAATTTACATAAAACTCTGTTTTTGACACCAAAAATTATACAAAAATTATTTTCTTATATAATTAAATAAAATAAACCATTTTAACATTATTTTTACTTCAAGAAATTATTTTTAAACAAAACTTCACCTTTTTGTTTATATAATACAACATATTCAAATACAATACTTTATTAAAAATCAATAAAAATCACATTTGGAAATAATTACTAAAATTATTGCATTTCACTAAATTAAAACTATAAAATGTTTATTTTTAACTCAAACAACCAAAATAAAGTTTCTAAAACTTTATTTTAACATTTTACATTTTAAATCCATTGTTTATTTAAAATAAACAATTTTAAATCTCTAATTTAATTTATTTCTCAATATTAAACTATAACCACCATTATAATTTAATATACACATAATCACCAAAATCAAGGTTGTTATAGACTCCCCCTTATAAAAATTGCATCCTCGCAATTTCCAGAGAAGAGTTGTATTCAACACGATTCTTTTCATCAAGCAAAGGAAGATACATAAGCTAGAGTTTAAATGTAACGACCCGTATTTTTGACAATTGTAAGTTATTAAATTTAATGTAATTATTAGATAAATATGGTTAGAAATAAAAATTTAAGGATTTAATAATATTGATTTATTGGATAATTAAATCGTTTAAATTTAATATTGAAATTTATTTGAATAATTGAATTCGGGATTTAATGAGAATGAAAATGGCATCGAAATTGGTTTAAATTTTATTTAAATATGAATGAAGATGTTTAACATTTAAAATTGGATTAAAATGTGAATAATTAAAAATTGGAAATTTTATATCTTATATTTCAATTAATGAGTAAAAATAGCCATTTTGGCTACTATCTCAGATTTAGACGAAACTGGTTTCATCGGACCCATAAAATGAATTATTGTAGGATTTCAAGTTTCGTAGCAATCGGACATGTCGTTTGGCTGTGCGAGCTTGAAACGGGTAGAAATCTATTTCGAAATTTAATTAAAATTATTGATTATGAAAAGCTATATTCTGCATATGATCGAATAAGGCCTTGAGACAAGTTCCATTGCGTTTGGAACAGGGGTAAAACGTTATGAACGCCAGGCAGCACGCTTCGTTTGGAGCTCGAGAATTTCAGGCATTTATAGTCGAGATATTTACAAATTAAAATAATATTGATTTCCTGCCTAGACCATTCATACACCAAGGCCCAATCTTATCTACTCGTACGTTTTCATTCCCCTCCCTTTTTGAATCACAGCCCATTTATCCCACCCCCATCCCTCTTTCAAAAATTAAAATCACAGGCATTAGATCGAGAAAAAAAATATATACAATAAATCGAATCGTGATGTTGACATGGGAAGTCGAGCAACCGGAGGCACGTTGGCTGGAGTAGCGCACGAGCCAAGGATGTCGACGACGTGGTGCGGCGGCGACAGTTCATGTTAGGGTTTCTAGGCGATTCGTTGTTGTGCGCACGTACGTGGATCAGGCGAAGGTCGCGGCTGGCATTCGACGTAGGGGAGCGATGGCCGGAGGTGGCCTGAGGCGGCGGCGCGATGGAGTCGTGGTCGATTTTTGGTTCTGGAGTGCGACCTATATGCATGAGAAAGAGATTAGCTTCTGAGCATGATTAACAGGAGGTAATTAAATACTAATTACTTTGCTAATTAATTATATCAAATGCTTATTATTATATCTCTTCCATACGAGATCTGTATCGAGTGAAACTAATTGGGATGGGCTCGTATCAAAGTTGTCTACGACATGGGACCGAGCTGGAATTTATTTAAAGCTGAAATTATTTTCAGTTTCAAATAAAGGTGAGTGTTTTATACACTCACAAATGACTGGAATAATTTTTATGTTAGTTAAATTAATATCGTGAAGTGATTGAAAATTATTGGTTGTTGTTTGATAAGTTTAATTGACATTTAAATTGATACTTGAACAAATTTATAGAATTTGAATTGACAATTAAATTGAACTAGAATTTAATTGCCCGTAAAATACCCGATATTGATAATCATAAAATTGTTGTGAATTTTATAACTATTTGGATGATTGGTTGCGATGGATGCTATTGGTTGATATTTGGATGTTTATTTATTTTGATATATCATTTTATCATCATGTATATTATTTACAGTATATAAAAATGTAAATTGAATTATTTCGAATAAATTAAGAAATAAGTTGAAATGATATATACACATGGCATTTATTTTGGATTGAAATGATATATATCCATCCCTGAAAATAAATTGAAATAATTGATTCTGTAACGGCTGCGGATTTTGCCCGCTCGAAAATCGACATCCATACTTTACATCGTACTCGAATGCCACAGATTCAGTCGTTCAAATCCGAGTCGCCGGAGCTTATAACAACATTAAGTAAATAACATAGCGGAATAAAAAGAATAATACACTGATATACAATATCTGATACAACAGAGTGATACAATGAATATCAATATACATCAGAGATACGATACAACAAAAAGCAGCGGAAAAGAAAACGATAACATCAGCAGCGGATAATCTCCATCTTCAAAACAACAATCCAGAAATAGCTCGAACTCTCAATAACGAGGCACAAAGGTAAGCAAGTGCAGTCCGATCCAAAGACTGAACTAGCTCCAGATAATCTACTGATCCTGACTATCTGAAAAACCCAACTCTAGACTGCTCGTGTAGAAAAATTTTGAGCATCTAGAGTTTAGGAAAGAAACAATAAACTCCGGATCAGTCATGGGACTGGTGTGAGCAACAAAAACAGTTCATCTTTAAAACAAATAGCAGAGAATTTTAAAGTCAATTCGCAATGCTTTTGGAAAATGAGACTACCATAAGGCCTCCCGCACACACACACAATGCAAACGCAGAATCGGAGGAGATTTCTTCTTATGATAGTCAAAGATGCTTACTACGCAAAATCAAATCCTTTTGATATTACTATCAGTGCATAGTGTAGAAAACATTTCGAAAGTAGAATATAAATCTTAGCCAACATACGACCAGTATCGTATGCCTACTATAGCTACCATGTTCAATAGTAGGTTACCGCCACATTCCATGGCAGGTAATACAACTAAAACCGTACAAGTCACGTATTGTTTCTTTGGATTTCCAACAAATGGTCAGGCCAAGGAACTTCCCATTGCCACATGGAAACGCCTCTGGAATGACGTCCCGAGAACCTAACCGGATCTCTGCCAACACAAGGCCGGGTTACCTCTACAAAAATAGGTAACTACTGACACGCGTATGCCATCCCCCGATCGTCACCGATCTTCCCGAGGATCCTCGATTTCCAACAACCACAAAGTAATAAATTTGCAGCAACCACATAGGTTAAGTATCTGGGCTCCATACCATGATACCACCTCTATCCAGAAAGAATGACATACACTAAGGGGCGCTACTCCCTAGAACCTTGCTGCATCCTTCCTGTTTTGACCATTTTCGGGGTGTGAGGTCCGACGAAGTCTCGTCCACAAAGCTACGCTTTGTCACAAAGCCATGCTTTGGGTCAAACAAATGATCAAAGTAATGATCACAAAGATAAATGATCAAACAAATGATCATATCACAAATGATCAAACAATGATCATTTCACAGCAACACTCAACATGTCACATTACCAAATTGGGAGTATATCGCTGATAACTTTCAACTACATAACCTCTGAGCTCGTACGTCTTAGAGAAGGGTGTTAAGCTAAGAGAATAAATTCTCCGCCACCAAACAGAAATGTATTTGAAAGAAATCGGCTTTATATCTCAAAGTGTAATGTCAGACATGTAACCATACAAGTCTGTTCCGGGTTCGAACAGAACCGAAGGCACTTCTTACGAAGCCCTTGCAATTCCGGGTATTCACGATCCCGTCCGGACTTCCCATCACAAAGGGTGATAAAATCTCTATATCGGGGCCAGTCGATGTAGAGACATTCGACGAGTTGTCCTTTCGTTTTCGAAAATATCCAGCCTTCACCACCGGTCTTCAAATGCTATCCATATACGATGTATCATTATTCGGAATGGGTTATATGACACAAATGTCTTTTCCCGGCTAACCCGAATAATGAGCGCAATAATTAGAAATCAAATGGATAATGGGGTTTCAATTAAATCACAGCTTAAAGCCCAAAAATTTTCAATTTAATGGTTAGAACAAATTACCAATTTCAAATCTTTAAACAAAAAGATTTATTTCACAAAGTTAACCCCATACACAAAGATACATTCATAGATTTCAAAACAACTTCTGTTTCAATTGGATTAACTCGTTAAATCTTTGAAACTTATAGTTTTCAAAACAATGTCATTTCGAATGGTTTAAACAAAACATCATTCTAAATCTGTTAAAAATAAACAGATTCAATTCATAGTTTTCAAAAAGAATTCATTCATAGCCTTTCAAAACATTTTCAATTTCATTTATAACTTGGAAAACCATCTTTCAATTCATACTTGAAATTCCTTTAAATTGGAATTTCATTTCTTATATATACGAAAGCTTTTATCATTTCAAAACAAACAGTTTTCGTTTAAGAAAAATCCAATTATATTTACACGAGTTAAAGCCCTTGAATTATATTCGCATTCAAAAATCAATATTCTATAATGGGTATAATATCTTTAATCCTTAGTTTTAAATCATATAATTCAATTTCAAACTTGAATTCAAATTTAAATCAAATTATTTAAATTTTCAAAACTTAATCAAGTTATTCGAAAAATAAGTCTTATCTTTGAAACTCCATTTCAAACGCTTTTCACTTTAAACCTAAATTTTCTAATTTCAAAATCAATTGAAATTACAATTTCAATTTCAAAAGCATCAAATTTAAATTATCTGTGACTTAACTGATTTCCACGTGAAATCCATATTTGTGTGTGTATAAGTGTGGTCAAGGGTTTTACACACGATAGTGCAACATCAATCATCACAGATATATCGATAAGCGGTATAATCGATAACGCTTATCTTCATTCATAGATTCATAGATAAAATAAATTTATCGGTCACAAAGATTCACTATTACAATTCGATGTGGGTTTCGGATAATCAACTGGAATCCGACTCCCTGTCACATCGAAATTCAAATGCCGTTTTACGGGAAAAAGGGGTTTTCATATATATATATATACATATACATATACACAAATACAAATCACAATTCAGTATAGTATAAGGCAGTTCACATCACACAGTATCATAATCACAAACATAAATATCAATCCAGTACACAATATTTGATGATAGTCAGTCATCTTTAATTTAAGGATTCTCAATGATAAATTAATTAAATTTTAATTAATTATTCCTTAATCAATTATCTTAATTGACTATTAATTATAAATTAATTAACCTTAATTATCTAATTAACAATACTGATTTCAAAATTAATTAAGCACTTAATTATTAATCACCCAATCTTTAATTTCAAATTGATTAATCTTTAGTCACTCAGTTAGCTGCAATTTTAAATTAATTTACCCCTCTTAATTACCGGTCTCAATTAATAATAATAATCCTTCGTCTTAATTAACATTTTAAAAATCTTCTTTAAACTTTGAAATAAAATTGTCACTAAATTGAAACTTAAATGTTAATTAACATTAACACTTAACTTGAGTTAACTACTTAATTAAAATATTAATTGAGATTTAAAACATCCTTACGTATTTATTAAACTTGAAATAAATTCTTAACTCAAAATAGTCGAACATTAATTACTTTGTTAACACTGAAATTTGTTTAACATTATTAACTTTAAAATTTGTTGGGCTTAACCCAATTTAAAACAAAACCTGAGATTACCCAAGTTTCACTCGAGTTAACACTCGAGTTTTCCCCTCTATTCCCCGAGTCATCTCTCGTCTCCTCGCGTACACTTCTTCTCCTATTTTTTTTCTTCCAATAAGTTAACCTTTAGTTAAATTAAAATAACAGGCAAATGACCTCACGTACTCGAGAAAACTTCGATGAAACCCACTATCATCCTCAAGTCCAACCGATGCATCCCTCATCTTCCCCAACATCTCAATTCCCAGGCATGAAAGTGTTCGTGTGCACAAACAACCTGGTGCACGTGCACCGACGACCAATGACCCTCCGGCAACCCACTCTGCCTCCAGCAAGTCCTAAATCACCTTCTCGTTCAATATTGAAACCCAAATCAACCTGAAAAGTTCGAATACAAAAATGAACCTGACGCTCGAACTAAAATTTGAACTCTCGACAGCAAATCGCCTCCACCTTTCAACGCCGACCACTAGCGGCGCCTCCACTTCGCCCATACCTCAACCATATCCCCCACAACCATCTACCAGAATCGCGATCTACCCGATCATTCCACGGCGGCAAAAATCACAAGGATGCAGAGCATAAAACAAACGTGACGAAAACCCTACATTCGATTCAAACCCACACTCCATGCATTTGAAAATTATTTTAGCATTTTTCCCGTATTACTACATCATCAAGCTTGCCTCTCTCCAAATTCCTGAAATTAAATTTGTTTAAATCGACTGAAATTGGTAAAAATGCCTCTAGGCTTCATGTTCGAACTGCACCTTACTCCCTCTTCTAAAAATCACGATTCTTATTTTAAAAATCAAGTTTTAGCATAGAGATTCCATTCGTATACCTGAACTTAAAAATGAAGAGATTCGAAAATTTGCTCATCTTAAGTTTATTCTGATAATTTGGGTTTCCAGAGACAATTTAAGGTTGTTTTAACTTAAATGAAATTTTAAATTAAAGCTTAAGGTAAAACAATCAAGTTTGTTTAGACATCAAAGTCTATAGAGGATTAGAGGAAGAAATTTGAATTCTACATCAAGTTAAAGCCTGTGGACTAACAGAGACATATATATCTGTTTATACAGATATGCTCAGACATATGCACATAGTTTATATACATGCAAAACACATACATTTATCATTTGCCTAGGCATTCATCATCACAGATATTAGAATCAAGAGAATGGTTTCAAAAATGAAGTTTGCTCACCTTCATTTATTTCCAGAAAATGAACAGAGAACAGAGTTGCTCCTCTTTTTTGCTTTTAAATCTGTTGAAGCTTTGGTTTTTTTGTTGAACTTTGATTTCTTTAATTGAAGTTTTTTTTTGTTTATGTTCAAGATGATACACTTTAGTTTTTCTCAGTTGTGATAATGAACTGAAATGAGGGTTTGATGCATAAAAAAAGGAAGTATGCACTATATTACTTGTACAAAAAGCATGCTGAAGACATTCGCATTAAATGCATGAGGCATGTTGCATTTATTGCTTTGAGTACTTTCTTATCTTTTGTTCTATTTTACTAATATTTTGTTTATTTACTTATCTTCATTTCGGCTGATAGATATTGTTTTGGTGTACTTGAGAAGATTTTGTTTTCATACTTTTGTTACTTTGTTTATTCTTACCTCTTGTGTGTTGGTAAACCTTGCTTCTACATAATTTATATCTTGTTTGTATGGTATGAAGTGATGTTGTGGTGTTATATATATTTGTACTTGGTTCATTTCGGTGGCTGATGGAATAATTGTATGTACTTATTTGCTTTTACTTGCCTGCACATCACTTTACTCGGTTGAGGTAACAAGTTTGGGGGCTGCATTAATGGCTTGTACAATTTGTATTGTAGATCACTTGTTTGTTTACTAACAATGCTTGTTCGGATGATAGATGATTTTGTTTGTGTTAGAGATGATGTTTATTTGTTTTATTACTTTGCAATGTTATATATTGTTATGTTGTTTTAGTTATTATCTAACTTAGCTTATGTATTTAGTTCTTCCTATACAAGCTTGCTTTTATTTACACATTTATTTACAACTTTGTTTGTTTTATATTTTATTTTGTTTTATTTCTATAATCCTATCACTTTATAATGTAACAATTCTTACTTTAAGATGTTGTTTAAATTTAGTTATGTTTTACTTAATATTGTATTTGTTTGTTGTCTTGTTTTATTCTAATGTTGTTTGTTTTTAACTTTGTATTGTAAATAAATTTCTATTTTAATTATGTTGTTTGAATTTAACTATATATTATTTTATATTTTATAATTTATCTTATTATATATATATATATATATTTGAATTTGTCAAATTTATTTTCTATTCCTAGTTTAAATAATTATTGTTATCTTACTTTGATATTTATTATCTTAGATATATTTCAAATTATTATTAACCATCAATTTTAATATTTAAATATTATTATCAATTATTTATTTACAATTTTAACTCAAGTCAAATATATATCTATATATTTATTATTTCCAAATTCACTCATATTTGAATCGAGGAAACTCGCTCCAATTTTCTAATTAAATTAACAAATTTTTATCCAAAATTTATTTAATTACCAATTTAACTTAAAAATTCAATAAATTATTAATTTAAATTAAATTTAAAATCTAGGGTCGTTACAAACTTCCCCCTTAAAAGAATTTCTTCCTCGAAATTCGCAGGCACGAAAACAACAGAGATAGACAGATTTGATCTCCTATAATCCTTCAAACTTACGATATGAATTCCAAACTCAAGTCGGAATATCTCAGAATACATACCAATTTGTCCCTCTTCGGACTTTGGTATTCACAAGAAATTATAATAGAATTTCAAAATTTTGGTTGCAACCGAAATCGTTTTATTGATTCAATTCAAATTTAGCTTCATATGCTATTAATCAATTTAACTCAATTTAAAATTTCCAATTTCAAATCCATTAAGGTTTAAATCAAAAAGCGATAAGAAATCGATGAAGATATGAAGTAAGAATTTTCTACAACGATTCGTAGGGCCATCATCACACTGAAACTCCTTCTTGTAGCTGGTACGAAGCAATCAAAAGAATTTGAAAAGACGAATCAAAGAAAATTGATAGAGAAAGTTGTTTCCACTGTTGCAGGGTATTGACCATTTATAGTCGTACTCCCCTGTCCCCTATCTCGTCCTCTTCTTGCACTCATACTCACTATCAGTGGATAGTAAGAGAATTTACTGAGACGTTCAAACGGATATCTTAGGGATACACTCATTCTAGAGTTTACTTCACTCTATCTCTAATGAGCTACTTAACGTGTTATACTCCTGAGCTAAAGTTCAACCTTAGCTCTGATACCAAATGTAACGGCTGATAGATGATTTTGTTTGTGTTAGAGATGATGTTTATTTGTTTTATTACTTTGCAATGTTATATATTGTTATGTTGTTTTAGTTATTATCTAACTTAGCTTATGTATTTAGTTCTTCCTATACAAGCTTGCTTTTATTTACACATTTATTTACAACTTTGTTTGTTTTATATTTTATTTTGTTTTATTTCTATAATCCTATCACTTTATAATGTAACAATTCTTACTTTAAGATGTTGTTTAAATTTAGTTATGTTTTACTTAATATTGTATTTGTTTGTTGTCTTGTTTTATTCTAATGTTGTTTGTTTTTAACTTTGTATTGTAAATAAATTTCTATTTTAATTATGTTGTTTGAATTTAACTATATATTATTTTATATTTTATAATTTATCTTATTATATATATATATATATTTGAATTTGTCAAATTTATTTTCTATTCCTAGTTTAAATATTTATTGTTATCTTACTTTGATATTTATTATCTTAGATATATTTCAAATTATTATTAACCATCAATTTTAATATTTAAATATTATTATCAATTATTTATTTACAATTTAAACTCAAGTCAAATATATATCTATATATTTATTATTTCCAAATTCACTCATATTTGAATCGGGGAAACTCGCTCCAATTTTCTAATTAAATTAACAAATTTTTATCCAAAATTTATTTAATTACCAATTTAACTTAAAAATTCAATAAATTATTAATTTAAATTAAATTTAAAATCTAGGGTCGTTACAGATTCACTTAGCCATAGGATAGAAAATTATATATGCACACCGGATTGGTTAAATTAAAAGATTTTAAATTTTGATTTGAAATTTTTTAAATGATTTGGTTTAAGATATAAAAATCAAATTTATGGAAATTGAATTTTTTTCGAATTGGAACTCGGAATGTTGAAATTTAAATTTGAAACAGGAATTGTTTAATTAGTCGAAGTTGAGATTTTTAAGTTATGATTGGAATATGATGTAAATTCCGGAAATTGATTTGTTTAAAAGATTGGACTTTTATTTGAGCTTTGAATAGTGCTAATTAAAAGTAATATAAATGATATTTCAAAATTGAGCTCAGAATTGAATTAAAATTTAAGATTTGGATTTTAATTTGAATATTGAAAGTTAATTCGATTTAAGTGGTTTGAATCGATATTTTAAATTGAACGTGAAATTGATACAAGTCAAAATGTTTTAAATTTAAGAATTGAGTTGAAATTAAATCATTGAATCAGATAATTGAAATTTTTAATTAATTTGGAATTGAAATTGATTTGAATTGGAATTGGAATCGAAGTAAAATTCGACTTGAAATCGGAATTGAATCGATTAAATCGAAATGGAAATTGATTTGAATTGAAAATTTGGAATTGAATCGGTTTGGCTTGGAAACTATTTTTAAATAAATTATTTCTAGTATAAACTATTTCAAATCTATTTTCTTTAAATATTCAAACTATTTTGATTTTCCCAACTATTTTACTATATAGACCATTTTAATACTCAAATTATTTTCTATTAAACTATTTTAACTATCTTAAAACTATTTAACACTATTTTCTAAAATTCAAACAGGTTAAAAGAGTGGAATGTTTATATTTAAATCTTGGATTTAAATACGAATTGGGTTGAAGTGAAGTTATAACCTAAATTGTAATTCGAATCAAATTTCGAAGTGAAATCAATATATCGTACTGAATTGACATTTTGATGTAAAATATGATATTGAAGCGAATATTGTAAATTTCGAAATGAATTTGATTTTGAAGAAAATATGATATTTTTGATATCAAGTACAAATTGTTTTCGAAATGTAAAAGTACCAACTGGTGTGTAAAATGACGGTTGGTTGTTAAAGAGACCGGGGCCTCTTATTGGCATACTCTCTGTCAATATTGGAACCACTTTAACAACTGTGTACGCAGTGGATGATTTCCAGAATGTAGTAGTTGAATTGGCGACGTTTACTAGACGATGATGGATAGCTTTGACACTTGTGCCATAATTAAAATGACTAAAACAGGAGCCTATGTTTGGCCAATGAGGTTAGCTACCTCTAACGACGTTGATCCCTCGTATTACTTTTGAGATTTCGTATTCGATAGGTGCACCTTTTTATCATTTGGATTGATTGTCGCGGTGGCCACGGATGGGTTACGACCAGCCATAAAGGGTAAACGGGTAGAATCCTACCTTAGGCATTTCCTACGTGCCTTGTCGAACTTATCCTTAGACGATCCCATTACGACTTTGGTTTTGTACCTATAAAAATTTGTTAAGGTGGATCAATGTAAAGCCTTAATGCTTTTTTGATATTTATTTTATTGATAGACATTATAACGTATACAATTATATATAAATAGTTTAATGGATCCTTAGGAGATGGAAAAAACCCGTAACATCTCTTAAGTTATTGCACTCATATTTCATGATATTGATTTGACTTACATAAGAGTATTTTAGTCCTGACTCGAGTGTTTTGTTTTCCATTATGCTCGGGTCGGTCCTGAGTTCTTTTTCAGCGTATTGAAGATTATTCTCTGGAGGACGAAGATAGAGATTTGGTATATTACTATTATTATTTTCCCCTTATTCATGTTATCCTGTATATTAATCACTTATCCCTGGTGTGTATATATATAACTCTGATAAATGTGTATAGATTATAATCAAATGTATATTAAACAGCTTCATGGGCTGTTATTTGATTATTATATTTTATCGTTTCCGCCGTGAGATTCTATGTTTGTTTTCTTCTTCTTGTCTTATTTTTCTTATTTATCCCAATTAATTATCTATGTTTCGGATTGTCTAAGTTGGACATGTGTGGATTATTGTCGATTTAAACCTTTCGAAATATGGGCCATCACAGTTGGTATCACAGCCAGGTTTAGCAATAACCTTTGCTTTGTGGGGTTTGACTCATTAGAGATAGGGTAGTAATACCCTAGAATGATTCTGCTGAGAGTATATATATGAGAGAGCGTACTTGTTAGTGTTATAAAATGTTTTATATTGTGTTTACTTATCCATTGAGTTGTTTATGAATTCTGATCGATGTGCGGGATGCCGTGTTATCGATAGGGGTTTCTAAATACTTAAACGAGGCAAGTCGACATAATATTGTTTTAAGAAAATCGGGTAAATAAAATAATTTTACCTAAATTATATTTTATATATATATAAAGTGATTATTAATGAAATTGATATTAGGAGATGATAATATTTAGTTATCATCGATTATTGGTTAAATTAAAATAAAACTTATACTTTGTAAATTTATTTTATGAAACATTCGATAATTAAATTGAATTGAAATAAACTAAAATAAGAATTGGTTAAAATGACCGAGTTGTAAATTAATGAAATAGTTTGGTAATAAGGTAAGGAAATTTGTATAAGTATATTTATAATATAGCTTATAAATAGAAATGATTTTTAAGAATTTAAGAATTTAAAATCCTTTTGTTTTCAAAAAATTGTTTTCGAAGACTTTAAAATTTATAATAATATTATTTGAAAGAGTTTTGACTAGAAAAAATATTTTGAAAATATTTTGGAAGGAAATAAAGCATTAAACTCGCTTTGATCGCTGGGAAATAATTTTGGGAATGACTACAGCATCGCCAGTATTCATTTCCGAGTTTCTGAGTGAGAATTGCTACCGAAAAAATTTTATTTTCGATTAAAAAAAGTTTTGATTGTGAAAGAAAAAATATTATATTCTAAGTATGATTTAATAAATATATGAAAATAGTTTGGAACTTATAATTGAAATTAGTATTTAAGAAATAAGTTTGTAACTCATAAATTTGAATAGAAAATAAATAAGTTATAACTTATAAATTTGAATAGGAAAATAAACCAAATTTAAAATGGTTAAATTCTGGTTTAGCAAACAAAGGAAAAAATATAAAAGAAAATTGAATTTGAGAAATGAAATAAAATAATTAACTCAAGAAATGTTAAATTAGCTGAGTTAGTGAAATGAAGTAAATAAAATATATAAAACTCATGAAAGCTTAAATAAAAATAAATTGCATTTGAAATGAAGTAGATAAAATAACGAAATGAAATTTTAAGAAGTTAATTTTTATAACTTATAGATTTGAGAATTAGTAAGCTAAAAACGAATTTAAATTTGTTGAATGTGAATGATAAGAAAATTTAACTTGAATAAGATTAAATAAAATGAGTAATGGATTAAAATGAAATGAAGTTTAACTTAATATTAAAAAAATATTTGAATTGAATATTAAGTGAAAGTGGATAAATTAGTAAAGTGGATTAATTTCATTTAAACTATAAAATGAATTAAAAATGAATACGAACTTGAATTTTAAAATGAAATGTAAAATTTAATGCAAGAAATTGAATAAAAATAAATGAGTGTAAGAAAAATTAATGTGAGTAATTGGATTTAATTTAAAATTTGATGAAAATAAGTTAAATACAAATGAAACGAGTTTTAATAAATTACATGTTAACTAAGTGAATATGAAATAAGTAGAGGGAATAAAGTATAAATTGAAGTTTAACTTAAGAGGAGTTGAATAAAATTGATGGTGATAAAAAAAGATTTTTTTTTTGAAACTACTATGCTTTTCGAAATCATGTATATATAACATTGTATTTACGTATGAAGCCACACATACATTCAAAATTAATATATCTTTAAAACTTGTTTATATATTCAAAGCTTATATTTCTACATACCTGGTATGTATTCAGAGCTTGTACATTTGAGACTTGCACATATGCAAAATTTGATTATATATGCATATAAGAGCAATCTATAAAATCCATATATATGAAACTATCCCTATTTTATGAGTTTGTGCATACCTTAAAACTTAGTGCACATGAATATTTGAATCTTTGAAGCTATATATTTAAACCAAAACTCACATGAAATATAATACTTCAAAACTCAGATATTTGCATAGATCTTATATCTTAAAACTCGAAACCTATAGACAAGTACATCGAATTTTTTTTCAGAAATTGTTTTGTATAGGATAATTTATATGACACAAATCGTAAGCAGGTGAAGTTTTCAGCATCTTTGAAATCACTTGTTTTCAAAAACCATTCATTTTTCAAGTGTATATATTGAACTAGGCAGATCGAACATTAGGTAAGCATTTAAAAAATTTATACGTTCAAAATCCTGTATATGTAAAAGGTTTCATGCATCCGAAAATCTACTGCTCTCAAAACTGTTGCACTTGGAATTTTGTAATATCAGTATAGATATACCATACATATTCAAAATCATGTATGAAACTAGATCCATTCGAAACTAAAGTATATATGCATAACTTATATGTTTGAGGGTTTCACACTTTTAGAATCATACTCATACAAAACATGTATATTTGAAATTGAATATAGGCAAAAAACTGTTATACATCAGAAAGCTTATGTTTCATTAAAACTGTGCATTCTAATATTTCAAAAAAAATTGTGCATTCTAATATTTCAAAGGTTAGGATCTGTCTGAAAACCCAATATACATGCTTGAATTCTTCGTATATTATACTTTAAGTTCCGCACTTACTTGGAACCAGAATAGGTACCTTAATTCATATGTGCACTTTTCAAAACTCACATAATTTCACTACCAGGAACTGAAATCTACGATGAAGTCAAGTAATCTACAAAATTGAACTTCTTTGAAATTTTTCATTTTTGAAATTAGTAAACTAGCAAGCTGGAAATTGAATAATAGTATGGTTATGAATAAAACTTGCACGAATATGGTTGTTTAGATGTTTCTTTTATTGCATGGCTATGTTTACTTATATGATTGTTGTATAGTTATGTTATATATTGGTTTCTCTTTCTATATACATATTCTCATCTATTATTGAGCGTTTAGTAGGTATGAAGGGGGGTATGCTAGCTTTTGGAGCTCGCTTGAGCGTATTATGTGTTTGCTTGCTTAATACGAGCGAACTCGCTCGTATTGTTAATAAAGTACGTATCTCGGATTACATACCTCGATTTTATATTTTTGCCCTTTGGGATGCCTCAACATTGAGATGAGATGTATATTTGATATCAATTTGGTATATTTGTGATATATATTGATATTGTAAAATTTTCTGATCGAGCCGCGCAAAGGAGACTCTGCCGAAATTTTCCATAAATCCAGGAGTTAGAAAAATTTAGAAGTTTTAAAAAAATTTATAACTTGTTTTGATAACTAACTTGTAAATTCCGTAAACCGATCGGAGTGGCATAGTAGAAATGTAGTAATAGTTTTGTAAATAAGATTTTAAAGTTTTATAAGTTGATAGTTTTGAATTAAATATATTGAGTGTTAAATTCCATACTTAGTCCCTTTTCGAGGACGAAAAGTTTTGAGTAGGGGAGTATGTAACGACCCGTACTTTTGACTATTGTAAGTTATTAAATTTAATGTAATTATTAGATAAATATGGGTAGAAATAAAAATTTAAGGATTTAGTAATATTGATTTATAGGATAATTAAATCGTTTAAATTTAATATTGAAAATTATTTGAATAATTGAATTCGGGATTTAATTAGAATGAAAATGGCATCGAAAATTGGTTTAAATTTTATTTAAATATGAATAAAGATGTTTAACATTTAAAATTGGATTAAAATGTGAATAATTAAAAATTGGAAATTTTATATTTCAATTAACGAGTAAGAATAGCCATTTTGGCCACTGTCTTAGATTTTGACGTTTCATCGGGCTCGTAACAGTAAATTATTGTAGGATTTCAAGTTTCGTAGCAATCAGACTTGTCATTAGGCCGTGCGAGATTGAAACACGTAGAAATCTATTTCGGAATTTAATTAAAATTATTGATTATGAAAAAGTTATCTTCTGCATACGATCGAATTAGGCCTCGAGACTAGTTCCATTGCGTTCGGAACGGGGGTAAAACAGTATGAACGCTAAGCGGCACGCTTCGTTTGGAGCTCGAGAATTTCAGGCATTTATAGTCGAGATATTTACAAATTAAAATAATATTGATTTCCTGCCTAGACCATTCATACCCCAAGGCCCAATCTTATCTACGTATGTTTTCCTTCCCCTCCCCTTTTGAAACACAGGTCGTATATCCATCCCCCATCTCTCTTTTAAAAATTAAAATCACAGGCATCAGATCGAGAAAAAAAATATACAAAAAATCGAATCGCGATGTTGACATGGGAAGTCGAGCGACCGGAGGCACGTTGGCTGGAGTAGCGCGCGAGCCAGGGACGTCGATGACGTGGTGCGGCGGCGACAATTCGTGTTATGGTTTCTAGGCGATTCGTTGATGTGCGCACGTACGAGGATTAGGCGAAGGTCGCGGTTGGCATTCGACACAGGGGAGCGATGACCGAAGGTGGCCTGAGGCGGTGGAGCGATGGAGTCGTGGTCGATTTTTGGTTCTGGAGTGTGACCTATACGCGTGAGAAGGAGATTAGCTTCTGAGCGTGATTAACAGGAGGTAATTAAATACTAATTACTTTGCTAATTAATTAATTATATTGAATGCTAATTATTGTATATCTCTTCCATACGAGGTCCGTTTCGAGTGAAACTAATTGCAATGGGCTCGTATCAAAGTTGTCTACGACATGGGATTGAGCTGGAATTTATTCAAACTGAAATTATTTTCAGTTTCAAATAAAGGTGAGTATTTTATACACTCACAATTGAGTGGAATAATTTTTATATTAGTTAAATTAATATCCTGAAGTGATTGAAATTTATTGGTTGTTGTTTGATAAGTTTAATTGACATTTAAATTGACACCTGAATAAATTTATAGAATTTGAATTGACAATTAAATTGAACTAGAATTTAATTGCCCATAAAATACCCGATATTGATAATTATGAAATTGTTGTGAATTTTATTGACTATTTGGATGATTGGTTGTGATGGGTGCTATTGGTTGATATTTGGATGTTTATTTATTTTGATATATCATTTTATCATCCTGTATTTTATTTATAGTATATAAAACTGTAAATTAAATTATTTTGAATAATTAAGAAATAATTTAATGTAACGACTCGGGTTTTGCCCGCTCGAAAATCAACATCCGTACTTCACATTGTACTAGAATGCCGCAGATTCGACCGTTCAAATCCGATTCGCCGGAGCTATAACACAATTAAGTAAATAACACAGCAGAAGAAAAAGAAATCAATGATATTATATACAACTCCAATGAATACAATATCCAGAATGATATACAACAATGATATCAATATGATACAACAATATCAGAGATACAAGAAATAGCAGCGGAAAAGAAAAGATAACAACAGCAACGGAACAATATCAATAGAAATGATAACTCCAAAATGATCTTCAAACAAGAATGAATCCACAACTCCAAGATAAGCAACTCCGATGAATGAACTAGCTTTAGATAATCTACTAAACCTGAATATCTGAAAAGAAACCCAACTCTAGACTGCTCGTGTGGAAAATTATGAGCACCCAGAGTTTAGGAAGGGAACAATAAACTCCGGATCAGTCATGGGACTGGTGTGAGCAACAAAAACAGTTTATCTTTGAACAAACAACAAAGGATTTTAAATATTGAAATCCGCAATGCTTTTGGAAAATGAAACTACCATAAGACCTCCCGCCACACACACAATGCAAACGCAGAATTGGAGGAGATTTCTTCTCATGATAGTCAAACATGCTTACTACGCAAAATCATTTGGATATTATTATTAGTGCATAGTGCAGAAAACATTTCGGAAGTATAATATTAATCTTAGCCAGCATAGACATTCCGAACTATGCCTACTATAGCTACCATCCAAACAGTGGGGCGCCACCATAAGTAGATGGCAGGTTCTATAACTAAAACCGTACAAGTTCCGTATTGGGAAATGGATTTCCAACAAATGGTCAGGCTAAGGAACTTCCTTTCCGCCGCATGGGATCGCCTCTGGCGGGACGTCCCGAGAGACAAACTGCTCTCTGCCAAACAAGGCCGGGTTACCCCTGTAACAGGTAACTCACGAATATGTCATCACCCGGTCCTTTGGGACCTTTATCCGAGCTCGGTATCCAACATCACACATCATAAAGAAAGTGTATCCACATGAGTAAGTATCTGGGCTCCATACCATGATACCACCCCTTTCCAGAAGGAAATGACATACCCTAAAGGGCGCGACCCTCATAACCTTGCCGCAACGATCCTGTTTCGACCATTTCCGGGTAGTGAGGTCCTGACAAAGTCTCGTCCACAAAGCTACGCTTTGTCACAAAGCCATGCTTTGGGTCAACAGATGATCAACCTATGATCACAAAAATATAAGATCAAACAAATGATCATATCACAAATGATCAAACACTGATCATCACACAGCAACACTCAGCATGCCACATTACCAAATTGGGAATATATCGCTGATAAATTTCAACTACATAACCTCTGAGCTCGTACGTCTCAGAGAAGGGTGTTAAGCTAAGAGAATAAATTCTCCGCCACCAACAGAAATGTATTTGAAAGAAATCTGCTTTATATCTCAAAGTGTAATGTCAGACATACAATCCATACAAGTCTGTTCCGGGATCGAACAGAACCGAAGGCACTTCTCACGAAGCCCTTGCAATTCCGGATAATTTCCAATCACGTCCGGACTTCCCGTCACTAAGGATGATAAAACCTCTATATCGGGGATCAGCCGATGCAGAGTAACTCGACGGTAATCCTTCCGTTTTCAAAAATATCCGGTCTTCAACACCGGTCTTCAAATGCTATCCATATACGACGTATCACATATTCGGAATGGGTTATACGACCCAAAGGTCCTCTCCCGGCTAAACCGAATAGTGAGCGTAATATTTAAAAACATATGGATATTGGGATTTCAATTAAGTCACAACTTATTACCCAAAATCTTTCTTTTCAAATGGTTAAAACAAATTACCATTTTAAATCTTTAAACAAAAAGATTCATTTCAACAACCCTCAACGGTTTAAACAATTTTCACACTTTAATCTTTTAAACAAAAGATTCATTCACAGATTTTCGAAATTAATTTCCATTTCAATTTGATTAACTCGTTAAATCTTTAAAACAAAGATTTAACTTATAGCTTTCAAAACAATTCCATTTCAAATGATTTAAACCAATCATTATTTTAAATCTGTTAAAGATAACAGATTCAAATCATAGCTTTTCAAAACAATTCATTCATAACATGGAAAACCATTTTTCAATTCAATATTGAAATTCCTTTAATTAAACTGGAATTTCATTGCTTATCTGAAAGCTTTTATTCTTTTAAAACAAACAGTTTCATTTCAGAAAATCTGATTCATTCATACGAGTGGAAATCCTTGGGTTAAATCCAAATTCTCAAAATTATACTTTTAAATGGTTTAAATTCAGATAAACACATTTATAATATTTTCAATCCCTAGTTTCAAATCATAGAATTCAATTCCAAACTTGAATTCAAATTTAAATCAAATTATTTAAATTTTCAAAACTCGATTAAGTTACTCAAAATAGCTTTTATATTTGAAATTCCATTTCAAAAGCTTTTCACTTTAAACCCAATTTTTCAATTTCAAAATCAATTGAAATTAAAAATTTCAAAAACATCAAATTTAAATTATCTGTGACTTAACCGATTTCCACGTGAAATCCATATTTGTGTGTGTAAAAGTGTAGTCCAGGGTTTAACACACAATAGTGCAACATGATGAATCATCACAGATCAAAATATAGGATATAGTTGATAAGCGGTATAAGAACAACGCTTATCGTTCATTCACAGATCACAGATAATATACAGATGAGTAAACTACAGATCACAACATAAATCAAGATGTATCACAAAGCATCATATATCAAGGATATCAAACAATCAAATCATCCAATAGAATCCAAACGTCCATAAGTAAGATCAATTAATATCTGATTAAAATTAATTTATACCAGATTAATTACTTATGAATAAACTACAAATCTTGGTTAATTAATATTAATTAATTACAAATCATTTTGGTTAACTATCCTTTAAATCATTTATTAACTAACCATTAATAAATTATCCTTAAATTAATTATCCTTAATTAATCACTTTGATTAATTAGCCCTTGATTTATTATCTTTCCTTAATCACCTTCGTTAACTTATAATTCCTTAATTAATTATCTTAATTAATTAATCCTTAATTAAAAATCATCCCTTAATTACTTCTACCGATTTATTAACCATCAATTACTAATTTAATTAAGCTTTAATCAAAGATTTAATTAACTTTAAGTCATTCTTTAATCACGTAAATACTTTAAAGGATAAATAATTTATCTTAATTAAATCACTCGATTATCATTAAAACCTTAGATTTATAAGCTTCATAATTAATCATAATTAACACATAAGTTAGTTCCAAAGTTAAGATTAATTAAAACAACATTCCATTTTAATTAACTTTTTAATCACATTATACTTTAAGAATTAATTTATAGATGATGATCACAAAATTAAATTTTTAAACTTTTCTTTTATTTCTAAAATCTGGATTTAAATACATGAACTAAACTCAGTTTTACATTAATCACAAAATTTAACTTAGTGCTTAAAAACTGTAAAACAGTCGCTGTTTTTAGCTGGAACACATGACTCGAGACCATCCTCATTTTCCCCGAGTAAAACCTCACGTTGCTTCGAGTAAATCACGACATCACCCGGGAAACTCGCGTCACTTCCCTGTTCTTTCTCCCTTCTCTTTTCCTTTTTAAAACTTGCTTTGCTTAAAATCTGGAAATGTTTTACTTGCATACGAACCCGATATTCACTCGAGCCATAACCCAGTTTCCACGAGATTTGCTTCGACGAACTCCTTCTTCTTCCCCATTCATACGAACTGATACCAGACTCACCACCGTGCACGTGCACAGTTCCTCCACGCCGCCGCTACCTTCGGCGACCCTCCAGACACCTCAGCGAACCACCACCAGAATGAACCCGGCCCACGAAACTGCGCCACGAACCCTCATTCGAATTCGAGCGTTCTCGAACTCCACCTAATAAAGCAACTCTGACCAAACCTCCTCGTCCAGGTGACCCCCACCATCAGACGACTCGAAAACTTGTCCACACCTCGACGAACTTCCCCACCACCTTTCCTCAGCGTTTCGTCGCACTCGATCAACCACGCCGATCGTGGCGATCAAATTTCCTCAACCCAGTAAAACTAGGTTTCCAGAAAGAAACTGATTACCGCACCTTCCCTGATGGACTTCATCACCATTCAGTATTTTTCTCAAAGGCTACGTTCACTCCTCCTTCGATAGGCCCAACCCCGACCACCATTACCTCTTAGATCACCAGAAATTCCTCCGCAACCCTTTTCTGATCGAACCCAAACTGCTCTCGAATTCAATCACTAAAAATTTAGATTTTTATGTTAAAAATCCTATTTTTGTATAAGAAATCGATTTATATAACTGAATATAAGGATTTTAAACACTTGGATTTTGACTTGTTTTAAGTGGTGCTCTATATTTTCTTATTTTCCAGATGCAACTCAAATTGTTTAACTTAAACCAGTTTGTATTCCAAGATATAACATCCTATATTACTCTAAACTCAGTCACCAATGAAGATTAAACCTTGAGTGTTTGATTTATGCATAGGTTTAGAATCTGAAACCAGTAAACATCCATACCATACTCAAAGTATTACATAATATGTTCACAGAAACAAAACATATTCACATGCATATTTATATCTGGAGATGATCATGTAATTCAACCATGTACTTATATTTAACGGAAACAATTGTTACTCACTTGTCCTATGGAGAACACAGCACCTTATTGTTGAAGTAGTTTGAATTTAGAAAACTGGAACATGTTTTCCACTTAGATCTTCTGCCAAATCATCTTGCTCTCTGTCTATATTGACTTGTTGGCGATGTTAAATTCTTGTTTTAGGATTAAATAGAGTTTTCATTTTGGTTTTTGTTGAGCTCGAACTGGAATTGAGAGGTAACAGAGGAAAGGTTAAGTCTCCTTGTACACGAGAGGAGATAAATTGATATAGGAAAATGTTTATAGGCTTATTACTTCACTGGTACAAAATTTATTAAATTGGGTCAGAGATTTTTATCTCTTGGAGGCTGAAATGAAATATGCTGGTGTACTAAAGATGACTTAACATTAAATGCCTATGTCCTTATGTCTACACATACATATCCCCTAATTTATTTCGTATGTACTTATGTTTGGATATACTTTCCTTTTTATACTTATGTTTCTCTGAACCATTCGTATACAAAGATATTTCATATCATTACTTTGCTTTGTTATGCCTGCAACATGTATATCTAGTTTATTTTCTTGCCTAGCATGATTACTTACAGCCTTACATCTACAACTATTTCCAGAACTGTCAAAGTGTTTCATTTGATTTAACTTACCTTGTTTTAGTGTTATCTTTGTAATATAGACAAGTCCTTATAGTTAACTAGTTATTGTTTGTTTCTACTTACCTATTCATGCTTTATGAATAAATATGGTACTAGTTTTATATTTTTGAAATACAAGTAACTTCTATTTGAATTTTATTTTACTTCTATCATTATTTTTGTTTCATTTATTCCATTCGTTATAATTTAACTCTAATAAAAATCATCTTATTTCCATTAATGTTATTTAAATTCAAATCATCATCATTTCTAAATTTTACTATGTTATGTTTTGAACGAAGAAAAGTATGGCAGTTGATATATACAAATTTGTGTACAGGCTGAACAAGATATAAATTGTACCTTTTTTTTTATTTGTACATTGTTAACCAGAGATTTTTATAAATATGGTGGCTGATATGATTTTCTTCCTTGCTTGAGAAGATAGCATTAAATGCTCATGTTCCCACCTTTGTTTACATGTAAGCCTACTTTATTTTTATGCAAGTATACGGCTTGTTTTATTAATGATGTTGCTTGCTCCTTTTATCTCAAGCCTTGTGATATAATAAAGTTCTATCCTTATCATATTGTTTGAATCCATAGATATATCTTGTTTTGTTTGCTGATCCAATCTTGCTTCTTTATGTAATTTCCTTGAAGTATTTGTACATAGATATCTCTATTCCAATATATTGTTAGATCTTATTCAATGTATTTACTTTATATTTCTATATCTTATATACTTTCATTTCTTAAACCATTTACTTACGATTTAAATTCAAACCACATATATACAATTTCTAAATCTAAAAATGATTCAATATATTTTTATTTGGTTTCGGGGAAACTCGAATCATTTTATCGATTTATTTTACTATCTTTATCCAAAAATTAATTTAATTATCAATTTAAATTCATAAGAAATCCGGGGTCGTTACAAACTTCCCCCCTTAAAAGAATTTCGTCCTCGAAATTCGCAGGCACGAAAACAAAGACAGATGAAGAATGTTTCGTCTAATTAAACTGAATATTTATTCTGCATTTGGTTTACCCAATCAGAATATCAATAACAGATACAAGAACGAATCTGTTTAGCATTTCACAAGACACTTGGGTTATCCAGATCTACGAAGTATGGAGTGGCATCGGTTAGTTCAAAAGGATAACTAACCATTCGTAGAATATACTGGGACCCAAAGAATAGACGGATATATGGATACAATTTCAAAACTCTCAGTTTAGAAACTAAATTATACCTATCAACCATAGCAACAAAGCAACCAATACACCCAAACAAACAATTTTGGCCTATCTGGAGTTTACGTCCCATATTAATATATCGAATTCCTTTCTGGATCTACCAGAAACTATCGAAGAATTGAGAAAAGATGTTGAACAAAAGAGATTAATAGAGAAAAGATTGCTTCCTTGTTATTACAGAGTATTGACCATTTACAGTCGTATTTCCCCTGTCCCCTATCTCATCCTCTTCTTGCACTCATACTCACTATCAGTGGATAGTAAGAGAATTTACTGAGACGTACGGACGGATATCTGAGAATTACTCATTCTAGAGTTTACTTCACTCTATCTCTAATGAGCTACTTAACGTGTTATACTCCTGAGCTAAAGTTCAACCTTAGCTCTGATACCAAATGTAACGACTCGGGTTTTGCCCGCTCGAAAATCAACATCCGTACTTCACATTGTACTAGAATGCCGCAGATTCGACCGTTCAAATCCGATTCGCCGGAGCTATAACACAATTAAGTAAATAACACAGCGGAAGAAAAAGAAATCAATGATATCATATACAACTCCAATGAATACAATATCCAGAATGATATACAACAATGATATCAATATGATACAACAATATCAGAGATACAAGAAATAGCAGCGGAAAAGAAAAGATAACAACAGCAACGGAACAATATCAATAGAAATGATAACTCCAAAATGATCTTCAAACAAGAATGAATCCACAACTCCAAGATAAGCAACTCCGATGAATGAACTAGCTTCAGATAATCTACTAAACCTGAATATCTGAAAAGAAACCCAACTCTAGACTGCTCGTGTGGAAAATTATGAGCACCCAGAGTTTAGGAAGGGAACAATAAACTCCGGATCAGTCATGGGACTGGTGTGAGCAACAAAAATAGTTTATCTTTGAACAAACAACAAAGGATTTTAAACATTGAAATCCGCAATGCTTTTGTAAAATGAAACTACCATAAGACCTCCCACCACACACACAATGCAAACGCAGAATTGGAGGAGATTTCTTCTTATGATAGTCAAACATGCTTACTACGCAAAATCATTTGGATATTATTATTAGTGCATAGTGCAGAAAACATTTCGAAAGTATAATATTAATCTTAGCCAGCATAGACATTCCGAACTATGCCTACTATAGCTACCATCCAAACAGTGGGGCGCCACCATAAGTAGATGGCAGGTTCTACAACTAAAACCGTACAAGTTCCGTATTGGGAAATGGATTTCCAACAAATGGTCAGGCTAAGGAACTTCCTTTCCGCCGCATGGGATCGCCTCTGGCGGGACGTCCCGAGAGACAAACTGCTCTCTGCCAAACAAGGCCGGGTTACCCCTGTAACAGGTAACTCACGAATATGTCATCACCCGGTCCTTTGGGACCTTTATCCGAGCTCGGTATCCAACATCACACATCATAAAGAAAGTGTATCCACATGAGTAAGTATCTGGGCTCCATACCATGATACCACCCCTTTCCAGAAGGAAATGACATACCCTAAAGGGCGCGACCCTCATAACCTTGCCGCAACGATCCTGTTTCGACCATTTCCGGGTAGTGAGGTCCTGACGAAGTCTCGTCCACAAAGCTACGCTTTGTCACAAAGCTATGCTTTGGGTCAACAGATGATCAACCTATGATCACAAAAATATAAGATCAAACAAATGATCATATCACAAATGATCAAACACTGATCATCACACAGCAACACTCAGCATGCCACATTACCAAATTGGGAATATATCGCTGATAAATTTCAACTACATAACCTCTGAGCTCGTACGTCTCAGAGAAGGGTGTTAAGCTAAGAGAATAAATTCTCCGCCACCAACAGAAATGTATTTGAAAGAAATCTGCTTTATATCTCAAAGTGTAATGTCAGACATACAATCCATACAAGTCTGTTCCGGGATCGAACAGAACCGAAGGCACTTCTCACGAAGCCCTTGCAATTCCGGATAATTTCCAATCACGTCCGGACTTCCCGTCACTAAGGATGATAAAACCTCTATATCGGGGATCAGCCGATGCAGAGTAACTCGACGGTAATCCTTCCGTTTTCAAAAATATCCGGTCTTCAACACCGGTCTTCAAATGCTATCCATATACGACGTATCACATATTCGGAATGGGTTATACGACCCAAAGGTCCTCTCCCGGCTAAACCGAATAGTGAGCGTAATATTTAAAAACATATGGATATTGGGATTTCAATTAAGTCACAACTTATTACCCAAAATCTTTCTTTTCAAATGGTTAAAACAAATTACCATTTTAAATCTTTAAACAAAAAGATTCATTTCAACAACCCTCAACGGTTTAAACAATTTTCACACTTTAATCTTTTAAACAAAAGATTCATTCACAGATTTTCGAAATTAATTTCCATTTCAATTTGATTAACTCGTTAAATCTTTAAAACAAAGATTTAACTTATAGCTTTCAAAACAATTCCATTTCAAATGATTTAAACCAATCATTATTTTAAATCTGTTAAAGATAACAGATTCAAATCATAGCTTTTCAAAACAATTCATTCATAACATGGAAAACCATTTTTCAATTCAATATTGAAATTCCTTTAATTAAACTGGAATTTCATTGCTTATCTGAAAGCTTTTATTCTTTTAAAACAAACAGTTTCATTTCAGAAAATCTGATTCATTCATACGAGTGGAAATCCTTGGGTTAAATCCAAATTCTCAAAATTATACTTTTAAATGGTTTAAATTCAGATAAACACATTTATAATATTTTCAGTCCCTAGTTTCAAATCATAGAATTCAATTCCAAACTTGAATTCAAATTTAAATCAAATTATTTAAATTTTCAAAACTCGATTAAGTTACTCAAAATAGCTTTTATATTTGAAATTCCATTTCAAAAGCTTTTCACTTTAAACCCAATTTTTCAATTTCAGAATCAATTGAAATTAAAAATTTCAAAAACATCAAATTTAAATTATCTGTGACTTAACCGATTTCCACGTGAAATCCATATTTGTGTGTGTAAAAGTGTAGTCCAGGGTTTAACACACAATAGTGCAACATGATGAATCATCACAGATCAAAATATAGGATATAGTTGATAAGCGGTATAAGAACAACGCTTATCGTTCATTCACAGATCACAGATAATATACAGATGAGTAAACTACAGATCACAACATAAATCAAGATGTATCACAAAGCATCATATATCAAGGATATCAAACAATCAAATCATCCAATAGAATCCAAACGTCCATAAGTAAGATCAATTAATATCTGATTAAAATTAATTTATACCAGATTAATTACTTATGAATAAACTACAAATCTTGGTTAATTAATATTAATTAATTACAAATCATTTTGGTTAACTATCCTTTAAATCATTTATTAACTAACCATTAATAAATTATCCTTAAATTAATTATCCTTAATTAATCACTTTGATTAATTAGCCCTTGATTTATTATCTTTCCTTAATCACCTTCGTTAACTTATAATTCCTTAATTAATTATCTTAATTAATTAATCCTTAATTAAAAATCATCCCTTAATTACTTCTACCGATTTATTAACCATCAATTACTAATTTAATTAAGCTTTAATCAAAGATTTAATTAACTTTAAGTCATTCTTTAATCACGTAAATACTTTAAAGGATAAATAATTTATCTTAATTAAATCACTCGATTATCATTAAAACCTTAGATTTATAAGCTTCATAATTAATCATAATTAACACATAAGTTAGTTCCAAAGTTAAGATTAATTAAAACAACATTCCATTTTAATTAACTTTTTAATCACATTATACTTTAAGAATTAATTTATAGATGATGATCACAAAATTAAAATTTTAAACTTTTCTTTTATTTCTAAAATCTGGATTTAAATACATGAACTAAACTCAGTTTTACATTAATCACAAAATTTAACTTAGTGCTTAAAAACTGTAAAACAGTCGCTGTTTTTAGCTGGAACACATGACTCGAGACCATCCTCATTTTCCCCGAGTAAAACCTCACGTTGCTTCGAGTAAATCACGACATCACCCGGGAAACTCGCGTCACTTCCCTGTTCTTTCTCCCTTCTCTTTTCCTTTTTAAAACTTGCTTTGCTTAAAATCTGGAAATGTTTTACTTGCATACGAACCCGATATTCACTCGAGCCATAACCCAGTTTCCACGAGATTCGCTTCGACGAACTCCTTCTTCTTCCCCATTCATACGAACTGATACCAGACTCACCACCGTGCACGTGCACAGTTCCTCCACGCCGCCGCTACCTTCGGCGACCCTCCAGACACCTCAGCGAACCACCACCAGAATGAACCCGGCCCACGAAACTGCGCCACGAACCCTCATTCGAATTCGAGCGTTCTCGAACTCCACCTAATAAAGCAACTCTGACCAAACCTCCTCGTCCAGGTGACCCCCACCATCAGACGACTCGAAAACTTGTCCACACCTCGACGAACTTCCCCACCACCTTTCCTCAGCGTTTCGTCGCACTCGATCAACCACGCCGATCGTGGCGATCAAATTTCCTCAACCCAGTAAAACTAGGTTTCCAGAAAGAAACTGATTACCGCACCTTCCCTGATGGACTTCATCACCATTCAGTATTTTTCTCAAAGGCTACGTTCACTCCTCCTTCGATAGGCCCAACCCCGACCACCATTACCTCTTAGATCACCAGAAATTCCTCCGCAACCCTTTTCTGATCGAACCCAAACTGCTCTCGAATTCAATCACTAAAAATTTAGATTTTTATGTTAAAAATCCTATTTTTGTATAAGAAATCGATTTATATAACTGAATATAAGGATTTTAAACACTTGGATTTTGACTTGTTTTAAGTGGTGCTCTATATTTTCTTATTTTCCAGATGCAACTCAAATTGTTTAACTTAAACCAGTTTGTATTCCAAGATATAACATCCTATATTACTCTAAACTCAGTCACCAATGAAGATTAAACCTTGAGTGTTTGATTTATGCATAGGTTTAGAATCTGAAACCAGTAAACATCCATACCATACTCAAAGTATTACATAATATGTTCACAGAAACAAAACATATTCACATGCATATTTATATCTGGAGATGATCATGTAATTCAACCATGTACTTATATTTAACGGAAACAATTGTTACTCACTTGTCCTATGGAGAACACAGCACCTTATTGTTGAAGTAGTTTGAATTTAGAAAACTGGAACATGTTTTCCACTTAGATCTTCTGCCAAATCATCTTGCTCTCTGTCTATATTGACTTGTTGGCGATGTTAAATTCTTGTTTTAGGATTAAATAGAGTTTTCATTTTGGTTTTTGTTGAGCTCGAACTGGAATTGAGAGGTAACAGAGGAAAGGTTAAGTCTCCTTGTACACGAGAGGAGATAAATTGATATAGGAAAATGTTTATAGGCTTATTACTTCACTGGTACAAAATTTATTAAATTGGGTCAGAGATTTTTATCTCTTGGAGGCTGAAATGAAATATGCTGGTGTACTAAAGATGACTTAACATTAAATGCCTATGTCCTTATGTCTACACATACATATCCCCTAATTTATTTCGTATGTACTTATGTTTGGATATACTTTCCTTTTTATACTTATGTTTTTCTGAACCATTCGTATACAAAGATATTTCATATCATTACTTTGCTTTGTTATGCCTGCAACATGTATATCTAGTTTATTTTCTTGCCTAGCATGATTACTTACAGCCTTACATCTACAACTATTTCCAGAACTGTCAAAGTGTTTCATTTGATTTAACTTACCTTGTTTTAGTGTTATCTTTGTAATATAGACAAGTCCTTATAGTTAACTAGTTATTGTTTGTTTCTACTTACCTATTCATGCTTTATGAATAAATATGGTACTAGTTTTATATTTTTGAAATACAAGTAACTTCTATTTGAATTTTATTTTACTTCTATCATTATTTTTGTTTCATTTATTCCATTCGTTATAATTTAACTCTAATAAAAATCATCTTATTTCCATTAATGTTATTTAAATTCAAATCATCATCATTTCTAAATTTTACTATGTTATGTTTTGAACGAAGAAAAGTATGGCAGTTGATATATACAAATTTGTGTACAGGCTAAACAAGATATAAATTGTACCTTTTTTTTTATTTGTACATTGTTAACCAGAGATTTTTATAAATATGGTGGCTGATATGATTTTCTTCCTTGCTTGAGAAGATAGCATTAAATGCTCATGTTCCCACCTTTGTTTACATGTAAGCCTACTTTATTTTTATGCAAGTACACGGCTTGTTTTATTAATGATGTTGCTTGCTCCTTTTATCTCAAGCCTTGTGATATAATAAAGTTCTATCCTTATCATATTGTTTGAATCCATAGATATATCTTGTTTTGTTTGCTGATCCAATCTTGCTTCTTTATGTAATTTCCTTGAAGTATTTGTACATAGATATCTCTATTCCAATATATTGTTAGATCTTATTCAATGTATTTACTTTATATTTCTATATCTTATATACTTTCATTTCTTAAACCATTTACTTACGATTTAAATTCAAACCACATATATACAATTTCTAAATCTAAAAATGATTCGATATATTTTTATTTGGTTTCGGGGAAACTCGAATCATTTTATCGATTTATTTTACTATCTTTATCCAAAAATTAATTTAATTATCAATTTAAATTCATAAGAAATCCGGGGTCGTTACATTTGAAATGAAATATACCCATGGAATTTATTTTGGATTGAAATAATATATATCCATCCCTGGAAATAAATTGAAGTAACTGATTCACTTAGCCGTAGGATAGAAAATTATATACGCACACCGGATTGGTTTAATTAATTGAAGTTGAGATTTTTAAGTTATTGTGCTCATATTTCGTGATATTGATTTGACTTACATAAGAGTATTTTAGTCCTGACTCGAGTGTTTTCTTTTCCATTACGCTCGGGTCAGTCCTGAGTTATTTTTCAGTGTATTGAAGATTATTCTCTGGAGGACGAAGATAGAGATTGGTATATTACTATTATTATTCTCCCTTTATTCATGATATCATGTATATTGATCACTTATCCCTGGCGTGTGTGTGTATATTATAATCAAATGTATAGTAAACAGCTTTATGAACTGTTATTTGATTATTATATTTTATCGTTTCCACTATGAGATTCTGTGTTTGTTTTCTTCTTCTTTTCTTATTTTTCTTATTTGTCCCCATTGATTATCTACGTTCTAGATTGTTTAAGTTGGACATGTGTGGATTATTGTCGATTTAAACCTTCCAAAATGTGGGTCGTCACCTTAAATTTCTAACCCTCAACACAAGAAAACAGAAAACTCGGATAAGATAGCTCAATAAATTCTATGGTTTCCCAGGTATAAGCGTTAGGATTGACGAACCATTGACTTTTATGAGCAGAACATCGTCATTTCGAAGGCGTCTCGCCTTCGAAGGAAAATACAAACAGGAGGTTACGCAATAAACAAATAGGGTGAGATCGATTCCTTAGAAGTTTCATGAAAAGAGTCGGGACTTAGTCACAACTTTATCCCGGACTCTAACCCACAAGATGATAATCGATACGACTTTTTGTATAACACGACGAAGCGAGTCATAACGATATTAGATTGATGGCTATTACAGAAAGAAAACCTAATATAAGGTAGGTGGTTTCTCCTAATACCACCAAACTCATACGATTGCATAAATGCAAGTCGTAAAATAATTGCACAAAGGCAAAATAAACTCAAGGAATAGATTTTTATACTTCTTTTACAAATCAAATATTCTTGGAGTTCACAAACCTATTATCTTCAAAATAATTAAATTCTTGATTTTCAACATTTGAAAATTTCTAAAGTTTCTTACTTAAATTTTTAATTTAAACTCATTACCCTTTATTTAGAGTAAATAAAAAAAATTGAGTTGTCTATCCTCTAATTCTTCCATAAATTTTAATTGGTAACATATATTTTCATATATGTTTCTCAAATTTTCCTAGTGTTAGAAATTTCCAGAAAAATCGGTGGAGTCTCCTTTGTACGGAGGGCCGTATACAATATTACAAAAATGAGTTATATAATATACATTTACCATTAGGTCGGAAACACAATATATATATCATCATTTAACATTTTAAAATTTTAATCCGAAACATACCTTCTTTTTTAGCATTTTAAAGCAAGTTTGCACAAACTTATATATATTCTTTTTCCTCAAAATATATTCCAACTATCTTCTTTCACCTGTACTTAACTCAAATAGATGATAATAGTTCATGCTCATAAATAAGAAGTACTACACTTAACTATTATAGGAAATAGATCGATTTCATTTCAGATCTGCTGTAAAGAAGACAAGTTTTGACACAGCAAACAACAAAATCTGAAATTTTTATAAAATGAAAGTTGTTCCACTAAGTCTAAGCTTTCCAGCATATAAAGATCATCAAAATCGGATTTACGTTTTGAAAGTTATGTTAAATTTTCTTTTAGCTTAAATCTTAGAGAATTTTGTAATAGGGCAGAAATGCCTATCCACTTTCAAACCTATTTTAAACTAAATAAAAAGCAAAATCTTCCAAAGTGGTAAAAATAGAATTCATAGCTTACTGAAATCTCTTTCACTTACAAAAAGATTGAACTCATTTGGAGTCAAAAATCTCAAGTTATCGCTGTTTTAGTACAGCACTTTTCCAAACAAAATTTCAGCTTTTAAATCAATTTAAATTTAAAATTTCCAAAACCGTTTTAATCTCAAACTACATTTTCAAACAAGCTTTTTGCTAAATCATTTATTAAATGATTTTCTTTTTCCCCGGAAAGCTAAGACATACAAAATTATGATCAACTTTATGTAATCATCATAAAAAACATTTCATTAAGTGGAAATATTTTCATTACTTTCCAAAATCTAACTTTAAAACAATTAACTTGAAAACTCATTTTGGAAGAGATAACTAATCTCTTCCATTATCAAGAGATGATTATTGATTATCCCTCAAAATAAATTTTTGGGATATATATATATATAAAGTTAAAAAAAATTCCACAATTTAAAATGATTATACTACATGAATTGTTCATTTATCAAAAACAATTCAAATTCACATTTTCACTTGTGACAAAATTAAATTTCCATCTAATTATCAACATAAAACTAATCAAAGTTGATAATTAATTCAAACTTGTTTTCAAAAGAATTTTACAAATTCACCCCAACCAATTTTTAATACAACCAAAATTTAAAACAAAACTTGCTCACAACCTCATGCTAAAAGTTTAAAATTATCATTTTTCTAAGATAGAGTTTTACATATATCCTCTACTATTACTCAAATAACTAAGTATCAAAAAAAAGTATATTCATTGTTAATAACTTGTACTAAAATATTCAATTAATATTTTAAATTTTCAAACCAGCGTATTCTTTGACCTTAAATACATCATTTTATTAATCAAAGCATCAAATGATATTTTCTTCTAATTAAGACATCCCCTTAATTAGAATTATTCACTTTACTTACCCAAATTGCAATATTCAGTTTCTCAAATTTCAAATAATATAAGGGTATTGCATAGTGAATGACCCCATCGATTGGCTACAGAGTTGATCAAATGATCAAAACTGCCTCGTCACTCATCCAACACTCACTATGGTTCGAATGGTTTCATCAAACATTTAAAATAAAAATTAATACTCCACCATATTAATTATTTCCAAACTTTACATATTAATACTCAATTTACCATGGCTGGCTGTCTCATCATAATGTTTAGGAAATTTCTGTCAATAACGTTGATCAGGCGCATCGACTAGAATTCTTAAAGCACTCGATGGACAACGCAAACAAAATCATTTTTAAATGATAAACATGTTTCTCATATAATTTTTATAAAATATTCTTTGCTTATCCCGATAAAATGAGTCCATTTTAGACTCATAAGTATAACTTCTATTAGAAAGATTAATAATTTAAATTATTGCTGCTTACACTCATTATCAAAGAACACAAGGAGAGTTCATCGAGATATTCCCAGAATACTCGATTCACAAGATTGATGAAATAAGTTGAAGCGTTCGTCAAACGGACGGTATAACGAGCCACTCATAAGATTTATAACGAGTGCAGAATGCGGTAAGAGGAACGCTATACTCCATAACTCGTAGTTAATGAAAACTGATCCAAGGTTAAACTGAGGAAGGATACCAACACCACTCAATTGATCGAACTCGTCATCAATCCTAGGCAATGGATACTCATTCTAAATAGTTAACTCGTTAAGCTTGCGAAAGTGGATGCAAAGCCTAAGAGTGCCATTAGGTTTCTTAACAAAGATGACTGTGGCACCCCATTGTAAAGAACTGGGCTGAGATAATTGCTAGGCTTCAAGCTCCATCAATTTCATTTGAGTTCCTCATTTCCTCTGTGGACATCCTCGTGGGAAGATGACTAACAGGCTAAGAACCAGGAATGAGGTCAATACAAAACTCAATTGCCCGATTGGGTGACAAACCTGAAACGGACTCACATATATCAACAAAATCACAAATGAATGGAATTCGAGATACATCATCATCTGGAAACTCAAGAGAAAATAAAGATACTTCGGAATTAAAATGCATTCCTAGACGTATTCCCAACTTAAACCTACCCCACATGACTCAAAAAGGTTAAGGACACGATGATTAAGGGAAATGTAACACTTATACTGTACTTTGATGTACTGTAATATATGTTATGTTCTATGTTTATCATATTTTGTTCTGAACTCAGCTCTGATACCAAGTTGTGACGCCCCACCCCGAGACCCACATTAACAAAGAGTATTACTATGTAATATTGTCTGCTAATGCGGAGAATAGGGCTGGTTAGGAGCGACCATCTATAGCTTTGTCTTAAACATCTATTAAATACGTCGATTTACTACTCCTAAATTTTTTTTCCTTTCTCAAGTGGATCGACATATTCCATAAATGCTTAATATAAAACTACAGTGGCTAACGGATCTATCAGAAGAAAATACAACAACAATATATACAACGTATCACAGAATAGTAGCCAAACATACACACACACACACATATACACAGAAACATTCCATACAATACAAATGATACAACCGAAGTGGTACAAGGACCATAATATATACAGTGAGTCAATATAATAAATACATATCAGAGTCATACAAAATGACTATAAAACTACAAAAAGTGATAAGCAGATATCCCTGGCGGAAGCAACAAAGCAAAGTCCTATGGCAGGTATCCAACCTAAAACAACTCGGCCTGACCCGAGCATAAAATACATGGGTCAGTCTAACTAAAACAATCAGTTTAGTAAGGATAAATGATAATATGATGCATAAGGTAAAGGGTAGGGTATCCTCTCGAATGAGAAGAAACAATAATAAGAGCATGCCACTACCTCAAATAAGGTAATTACACTAAGTGTATGTCCTCGAAATAGGTAAACTCATCAAATAACACTAAGTATAATAAACGCCTTATATCATCGATGAAATCCCAAAAGCCACTAAAATGGTTACTATGAACAATATCTCCAAAATAGGATAATCCCAAATCTCATACTTAAAACTCGCCATAAATGGCAATCACAAAAATATATTCTCTAAATAGAGAAGTCTCAAAACACAAAATACGCCAAAAATGGCAATCTTATATATCTCCAAATAGGAGAGTATAAATTTCAAATAAATGCCAAGTGTTGGCAAACCAAAATCTCAAATATAGAACTTGATAAGGAGTTCAATTTCCAAAGATGTAATCACCATATATAATATCTCGAACGGCTCAAATGGTCAATAATGTAAAAAGGCGATACACTTGGAAAATCACAAGGAAATCAATGAAATCATCTTAAAAATATAGCACATGCTTATGGCCGAAGCCTCCCAAGTACTGTTCTCATAAATATAAGGCGTCACGTCTCTTAGAAAAACGTCCCGAAGGACAAATAAATACATCTCATAGACAAACATCTTGAAGGACAACATCCTGAAGGATAAATACATCACAATGACAAACGTCTCTTAGACAAACATCCCGTAGGACAAATGACCCGAAGGTCTAGTACTAGCAAATACGTCTCTTAGACAAATGTGTCACAAACTCTCAGATAAGAACCGAAAAAGTGTTAACGTGCGTCCCATACCACACGTTCGCACTTAACGGTTTTCTAACCACTAGTCGATGCCACGCTAGAAAGCAATAAAAATATTTTCCTCATCTTGTGACGACCGCCCATGACCCCTGCACCGAATCTAGAGATAAAGCGCTGTAAAGTGTGCCAGGCGACCATGGACGATTGTCAAGGTAAGAATTTAAAACAACAGAATCTATCGTATTACTCACAGCGCATGGACAAAATACAATAGAACATAAGTATAGTGAAGCTTTACAGAACAAAGTGACATCATATAAAACTCCATAATAGTTGAATACAAGCATCCACATAGTCAATACATCAAGCCTCACTACATATCTCTCAGAGAATACAAAACAGCGGAATATCCAGTACATATAAGAAGATAATATGCAACCCTCTAGCTCGTCTTCGATATCAGCATCGTGAGAAGAGAACAGCACCTGTCACCTGCTACCTAGTCTGCCCGTCCCAAAATGGACGAACAGCCCAAGGCAATAAGAATTAAAACATAAAGCCTTGAGTCAGACAACAGTCTTAGTGAGCAGTAAATTAACTAACAACATACCAAAAGAGCATAAAGGAAAAGGAATAGGAATACAACCCTCCCACTCCAACCTCATTCTATAGTGATAGCCCCCAGACACACACTAAGCAGAAGCAAACATAGCAGAGCATACAATTTAAAGTAAAGCAATTGTCACTCGAGTCAAGAGCGATGTTTTCCAAGTACAAATCCCAAGGTCTAAAACCAAGGTCAGATAAGCACCTAGGAAATACCGCTCTTGAGACCGAATGACGATACAACCAAACATCCATGACTCGGCTATCACTGTTATCATTGTTGCGATATCACCGTTAATTAAATGACCGGCACATTCTTTCAGCCGTCCGTCAAGGGCTAATGGTAACCCCGGTTCTAGACATAACTCCCGCACGTCATCGTGACCCGTGCCTAGGATTATCGAATCTACCCAGAGTACTTGACCATCAACTTAGTCTTTTGGGCGTCCCCATGTACTCTTGCTTAGAGCATGCTAGAACCTTCAACAACGATGAGATCTCAACCTCCTAGTCATCCTCCTCGACGACTATTGCCATACTAGCTCAAGCGCCTCTCGAGCATCCATTATCCTCAACTCGAATCATATCACCGAGTTATCAACATGCTTGGAATGATCCCGCCTGGATTAGACCAAGTCTTCATCATATGATTGCCTCGCTTCATAACATCCTCGCGAAGCTTCATCTCAACATCACATCATCAAATCTATGCATAAGAGCTTCATCATCCCGCTACATATGCCCCGAGCAGCTTTCCCAATCCAAGAGCCTTTCCTTTAGCTTTTGAATCACCTTTGGTCTAAATCTAATCATCAATCATCTAGTACATAACAATCAATCAAATCAAACATCAATCCAAGCAATCAAGCATTCAAATATGATCTAAGTAGACAATTATAACAATAATGGCATTTTCGTAATTAAAGAGTTGAAAGTCCAATAAGCATGAAAACATGTATTATATCTCTACAAACTTGATGAATGAACTTGCATAGGTTAACATATGATAAAATGGATACAACATCATCATGAACAATGGATCTATATGGATCTACACATAGGATGAAGAAAATGCATGGAAATCACTATTTTAACACCAAATCGAGCCAACAATCCGATATACTCCTTTGGATCCGTGTGAGAGATAATCACCACTCACCAAATCACCTAAACAACCTCAAATCAACACACTCCAGATCTGGACAGCGAAGGATGAAGCTAGATCTACCACAAATCCGCTTCAAATGAAGAAATCTCTCTTGAAAAGATGAAGATCTTCAATCTAAGCTCTTGAATCTTCAATCTTGATCTTCGATTTGGATGGATGGAAGCACTAGATTAGAGTGGAGAAAAGAAGTGAAGAAGTGTAGATGTCGAGCTCTCAAAATGGCAGCACTTCGTCGCTTCAAAATCCGGATCCCAAAAATGAAGAGAAGCTCTCCTATTTATAGCTGAAAACTGCCCCTAAGTCGTAACTCGGCTATCTCCTTAAGTCGCTGCCGACTTAACACTGCCGACCTACGACCTAACACTTAGCCATCCTACGACTTAACCAGAAGCATCTGCGACCTAAAAACTGCTACGACCTAAGTCGGTCACGACTTAACAACTTATACGACTTATAAAACCTTGCGACCTAACAGAACCCAACGACTCATGACCTAACAAGGCTACGACCTATAACCTCAACGACCTAACACCTAGGCAAAACCCAGCGACCTAACACTTATGCGACTTAACTCCACATGCTAACTCCTTAGGTCGCTAACACGCTAACTCCTTAGGTCGCTAACACGCTAACTCCTTAGGTCGCTAACACGCTAACTCCTTAGGTCGCTAACACGCTAACTCCTTAGGTCGCTAACACGCTAACTCCTTAGGTCGCTAACACGCTAACTCCTTAGGTCGCTAACACGCTAACTCCTTAGGTCGCTAGCCCACCCAGTCGACCTAACCTGGTAACAACCTAACCCTTAGGTCGCTTACGACCTAACCAACCAAGCCACCAGACGTCCTAACACAGCGACCTATCCCTTAACTCGGTTACTACGACCTAACTCTAACCTTAGGTCGTCTACAACCATAAGTCGGTCAACCCACTAACTCGTCCAACCGACCTAACTTCTATACGCTCTAAGTCGTTGCCGACCTAACCACACTAACCCAGTAACCACTAGGTCGCTTACTCCACTAGGTCTGCCTACCCTTGAGTCGCCATACCCTTAAGTCGGTCAGTTCTTTAGGTCGTTAACTCACCCTGCCGACCTAATACTTAACCAAATCCTAGGTTGCATAATTCTATAGGTCGCTCCAACTAACCTACGACCTAACACTAACTCGCCGAAGTCTTTAACTCGGTCACGACTTAGCTCTTAGGTCGTTCACGACCTAGGACTTAGACAAATCTGCCTAAAAATCTGAAATGACTTAAAAATGCTAAAATTCCAGATTTGACACACTTTTCGATCCGTGAAAAATACGGGTCGTTACATTCTCTCCCCCTTAGGAATTTCGCCCCCGAAATCCCAAACAATCATAGCAATCAAAACTATTCTGTACGCCTACCATCCATAGCAATCATCAAACCATGCATCCAATTCTAACTTAGCGTACAGAATTCTAAGACTTTGAACAAGTTACAACATCGCGAGATGACACGACACCTTAGGGCCATACCTCGAAGAGTTCAGGATGAGCTGCCTTCATCCTCTCTTCCACCTCCCACGTACAGTCGTTATCATCATCACTCCATTGTATCTTGAGCAACTTAACCACCTTCCTCCTAAGCTGTTTCGTGTCAGTTTCAACAACACGAAGCGGCTTACGAGGTCTTCTATCGACTGGATCAACTTCTAAGTCTTCACAGCTATCAGCAGAAACCACTGTACTCGAGTCGTGCACATACTTCCGTAGATACGATACATGAAAAACATTGTGCATACCCGACATCTTCTCCGGTAACTCCAATCTGTAGGCGAGCTTTCCAATTCGCTCGATGATCGGGAATGGTCCAACAAATCTCGGAGTCAATTTTCCTTTCTTCCCGAATCGAATAACATTCTTTAGTGGAGAAATCTTCACAAAAACCATATCTTCTACGTCGAATTCCAAATCCTTTCGACGCTTATCGGCATAACTCTTCTGACGATCTTGGGCTGCCTTCATTCGTTGCCGAATGATTTCTATACAATCTGAAGTCTGACGAATCATCTCTGGCCCAAGCATCAGCTTTTCTCCAGTTTCCAACCAACATGTTGGAGAGTTACACGGTCTTCCATACAATGCCTCATACGGTGCCATACCAATGCTTGACTGGTAACTGTTGTTGTACGCAAACTCCACCAAATGAAGGTGATCTTCCCATGATCCTCCGAAGTCCAAAACACATGCTCTGAGAAGATCTTCCAAAACTCGGTTGACTCTCTCGGTCTGACCATCTGTTTGGGGATGATAAGCTGTACTCAAACACAACTCGGTTCCCAAGACTTTCTGGAAGCTCTTCCAAAATCCACTAGTGAACAATGGGTCTCAATCGCTCACTATACTCTTCGGAATACCATGGAATCGAACTATCCACTTAACATACAACTCAGCCAACTTTGATGCAGTCCTAGTCGATCGGACAGGAATGAATCGTGCACTCTTAGTCAGACGATCCATAATGACCCAAATCCCTTCATTTCCCGTTCTGGTTCTAGGCAATCCATCGATAAAATCCATCGACACTTGTTCCCACTTCCACGTAGGAACTTCTAATGGCTGAAGCAATCCACTTGGCTTCTTCTGTTCGGCTTTTATCAACTGGCAATTCATACATTTGGAAATAAAATTTCCAACATCCTTCTTCATGCCTTCCCAGTAGTAGGTTCTCTTCATATCCCGATACATCTTGTTTCCACCTGGATGAATTGTCAACTTCGAGTGATGACTTTCCTTCAGAACTTCACTCCTCAATTCATCTATATCGGGAACAACTAGTCATCCTTGCTTCCGAAGCCAACCCTCTCGATCGACCTCGAATCCTTTATCCTTTTCTGGATCCAATCCGGATTCCAATTCACGGACAATCTTGACAAGCTTATCATTTCGCTTTTGGCCCTCGCCAATCCTTTCCACAAGAGTGGGTCTTATCGATAAGTTTGCCAACATCTCAGGTTCCAATTCACATCTAGGCCTGAAGTCAAATCCAGCTAAATACTCGAGACTCTTCCATTCTGAAAACATGGCTCCCAATCCTGCATGTCTTCGACTTAACGCATCTGCCACTGCGTTACCTTTTCCCGGAGTATAAGCTATACCAAAATCATATGATGCCAAAAACTCTAGCCAACGTTGCTGCCGAAGATTCAAATCCTTTTGGGAGAAAAGGTACTTCAACGACTTGTGATCCGTAAACAACTCGAATCGAACTCCCAACAGATAATGTCTCCACATCTTCAGAGCAAATACAATCGCCGCTAACTCCAAATCATGAGTTGGGTAATTCCTTTCATGCGGCTTCAGTTGTCGACTGGCATACGCAACAACTTTATCCTTCTGCATCAGAACTGCTCCAAGTCCCGTACCACATGCGTCGGTGTAAACCACCATCTCATCATTTCCACTTGGAATAGTCAAAACAGGAGCACTCGTCAATCTCTCTTTCAGGATTCCGAAGGCTTGCTCACACTTAGCATTCCAACTGAACACTTGGTTCTTCTTCGTCAATCCTGTTAACGGTGCAGCTATCTTGGAGAAGTCTTTGATAAACCGTCGATAATATCCTGCTAATCCAAGAAAACTTCTCACATCGGATGCATTCTTAGGTCTAACCCAATCCTGGATTGCTGCCACCTTAGCGGGATCAACCGCTATTCCATTTCCAGAAATCACATGGCCTAAGAACCTCACTTCACTCTTCCAGAAGTGACACTTCGAAAACTTAGCCTTCAGCTGATGTTTCCGTAAGATCTCCAAAACAACACGCAAGTGCGTCTTGTGCTCTTCTTCCGTTCTGGAATAAATCAGAATATCATCCACGAACACAAGTACGAACTTGTTCAACTGATCTCTGAACACTCTATTCATAAGATCCACAAAATATGCTGGCGCGTTAGTCAATCCAAACGGCATTACCAGCCACTCAAAGAAACCGGATGGTGTCCTGAAAGCAGTCTTCGGCACACTATCCTTCGCTACTCTCAACTGGTGAAATCCCGTTGCCAAATCCATCTGAGAAAACACCTTGGCTTCGTGAAGCTGATCAAACAAGTCATCTATTCTCGGTAATGGATACTTGTTCTTCTTAGTCACCTTATTCAGCTCACGATAATCGACGCACAATCTCAACGACCCATCTGCCTTGGTTGCAAACACAACTGGTGCACCCCACTCGGACACACTACGCCGAATGAATCCTTTCTGTAAAAGGTCATCAACTTGCACCCTCAACTCCTGCTGTTCCCTAGGCGCCATCCGCCTAAGAGGCATCACAACAGGTCTGGCTCCTTCAACTAGATCTATCCGAAACTCGATCTCTCTATGCGGCGGCAACCCTTTGACTTCGTCAAAGACATCCTCGAATCCATTAGCGATCGGCACTGATGACAGTCCATCCCGTGGAACAACTAGCGAGTACATGAAGCTCATGAAGACGCCTTCTTCATGCTTACATCGTATCACAATCTTTCGCCCCTCCACATTCTCGACTGTCACTTCCAACCTTTCGCAATCAACCTTAGCCGCATACTTCCTAAGCCAGTCCATACCCAAGATAATTCCGAACCCCGCAAAGTTCAGAACAAAGCAATCACAAACAAAAGAGCAACCATGACTCGACACAACTAGACCACGGCATAACATACACAAACAAGACGAACCCCCAACTGGATTAGTCACAACCAATGGCCTATCAACAATACCCGGTTCCAAACCTAACCGGCCTATGAGTTCACTACAAACAAACGAGTGCGACGCTCCGGTATCCAACAAAACTCTAACTGGAACACCACATAGGAAAAGAGTACCTTGAACCACCACACTCTTTCCCTTCTCTTCTGCAGTAGGAGCTTTTGAAGATGACGGAACAACTCCCAAAGTATAAGCCTGCACAATCTGCTTGTCCCTACTCGGTTCTGGACAATTCTTCCTGAAATGCCCTGGCTTGTCACAGTTGTGGCACTTCGCCGGCGCCTTCGGATTCTTGCAATCCTTGGAGAGATGGCCTTTCTGCTGACAGTTGTAGCAAGTCACTTCGCCTTTCGGCCTCTTCTGACCATCCTTACCCTTCTGCTGCTGCTTCTTCCTTTTCTTGTTTCTACCCTGCTGGGGTTTAGACTCTTCCCTGGTTACAGCAACAACAGATCCTTCCTTAGGAAACAGATTCTCGTGTCTGAGAGCTTCCTCCACAAGCTTCCTAAATGAATCGTCCAAGTGATCCATCAATCTTGGAGCCTGTACTTGATCTCCAACATCTACTGATGGCCCCGGAGCTGACATCCTTCTCCTGATCGAAGTCATCATGGTCTCGAACATAGCAACGTAATCAGCAGCCCCTTCAGTAGCACGGCCTCCCCTAGTAGCTGGTCTCCCTCTTCGACTCATTCTCAATATCTATCAAAAGGAATGATTAGAACATCTAGAGAAACAACTGCATAAAGGACTCAAACCCTACTAAGCGACTATATTATATATAGTATTCATCCATCAAAATACAATTACGTCTCTCATACGTAGTTACTTCAGCGAGCGTTGGGTAAAATCGATTAACCAATGCTCTGATACCAAATGTGACGACCGCCCATGACCCCTGCACCGAATCTAGAGATAAAGCGCTGTAAAGTGTGCCAGGCGACCATGGACGATTGTCAAGGTAAGAATTTAAAACAACAGAATCTATCGTATTACTCACAGCGCATGGACAAAATACAATAGAACATAAGTATAGTGAAGCTTTACAGAACAAAGTGACATCATATAAAACTCCATAATAGTTGAATACAAGCATCCACATAGTCAATACATCAAGCCTCACTACATATCTCTCAGAGAATACAAAACAGCGGAATATCCAGTACATATAAGAAGATAATATGCAACCCTCTAGCTCGTCTTCGATATCAGCATCGTGAGAAGAGAACAGCACCTGTCACCTGCTACCTAGTCTGCCCGTCCCAAAATGGACGAACAGCCCAAGGCAATAAGAATTAAAACATAAAGCCTTGAGTCAGACAACAGTCTTAGTGAGCAGTAAATTAACTAACAACATACCAAAAGAGCATAAAGGAAAAGGAATAGGAATACAACCCTCCCACTCCAACCTCATTCTATAGTGATAGCCCCCAGACACACACTAAGCAGAAGCAAACATAGCAGAGCATACAATTTAAAGTAAAGCAATTGTCACTCGAGTCAAGAGCGATGTTTTCCAAGTACAAATCCCAAGGTCTAAAACCAAGGTCAGATAAGCACCTAGGAAATACCGCTCTTGAGACCGAATGACGATACAACCAAACATCCATGACTCGGCTATCACTGTTATCATTGTTGCGATATCACCGTTAATTAAATGACCGGCACATTCTTTCAGCCGTCCGTCAAGGGCTAATGGTAACCCCGGTTCTAGACATAACTCCCGCACGTCATCGTGACCCGTGCCTAGGATTATCGAATCTACCCAGAGTACTTGACCATCAACTTAGTCTTTTGGGCGTCCCCATGTACTCTTGCTTAGAGCATGCTAGAACCTTCAACAACGATGAGATCTCAACCTCCTAGTCATCCTCCTCGACGACTATTGCCATACTAGCTCAAGCGCCTCTCGAGCATCCATTATCCTCAACTCGAATCATATCACCGAGTTATCAACATGCTTGGAATGATCCCGCCTGGATTAGACCAAGTCTTCATCATATGATTGCCTCGCTTCATAACATCCTCGCGAAGCTTCATCTCAACATCACATCATCAAATCTATGCATAAGAGCTTCATCATCCCGCTACATATGCCCCGAGCAGCTTTCCCAATCCAAGAGCCTTTCCTTTAGCTTTTGAATCACCTTTGGTCTAAATCTAATCATCAATCATCTAGTACATAACAATCAATCAAATCAAACATCAATCCAAGCAATCAAGCATTCAAATATGATCTAAGTAGACAATTATAACAATAATGGCATTTTCGTAATTAAAGAGTTGAAAGTCCAATAAGCATGAAAACATGTATTATATCTCTACAAACTTGATGAATGAACTTGCATAGGTTAACATATGATAAAATGGATACAACATCATCATGAACAATGGATCTATATGGATCTACACATAGGATGAAGAAAATGCATGGAAATCACTATTTTAACACCAAATCGAGCCAACAATCCGATATACTCCTTTGGATCCGTGTGAGAGATAATCACCACTCACCAAATCACCTAAACAACCTCAAATCAACACACTCCAGATCTGGACAGCGAAGGATGAAGCTAGATCTACCACAAATCCGCTTCAAATGAAGAAATCTCTCTTGAAAAGATGAAGATCTTCAATCTAAGCTCTTGAATCTTCAATCTTGATCTTCGATTTGGATGGATGGAAGCACTAGATTAGAGTGGAGAAAAGAAGTGAAGAAGTGTAGATGTCGAGCTCTCAAAATGGCAGCACTTCGTCGCTTCAAAATCCGGATCCCAAAAATGAAGAGAAGCTCTCCTATTTATAGCTGAAAACTGCCCCTAAGTCGTAACTCGGCTATCTCCTTAAGTCGCTGCCGACTTAACACTGCCGACCTACGACCTAACACTTAGCCATCCTACGACTTAACCAGAAGCATCTGCGACCTAAAAACTGCTACGACCTAAGTCGGTCACGACTTAACAACTTATACGACTTATAAAACCTTGCGACCTAACAGAACCCAACGACTCATGACCTAACAAGGCTACGACCTATAACCTCAACGACCTAACACCTAGGCAAAACCCAGCGACCTAACACTTATGCGACTTAACTCCACATGCTAACTCCTTAGGTCGCTAACACGCTAACTCCTTAGGTCGCTAACACGCTAACTCCTTAGGTCGCTAACACGCTAACTCCTTAGGTCGCTAACACGCTAACTCCTTAGGTCGCTAACACGCTAACTCCTTAGGTCGCTAACACGCTAACTCCTTAGGTCGCTAACACGCTAACTCCTTAGGTCGCTAGCCCACCCAGTCGACCTAACCTGGTAACAACCTAACCCTTAGGTCGCTTACGACCTAACCAACCAAGCCACCAGACGTCCTAACACAGCGACCTATCCCTTAACTCGGTTACTACGACCTAACTCTAACCTTAGGTCGTCTACAACCATAAGTCGGTCAACCCACTAACTCGTCCAACCGACCTAACTTCTATACGCTCTAAGTCGTTGCCGACCTAACCACACTAACCCAGTAACCACTAGGTCGCTTACTCCACTAGGTCTGCCTACCCTTGAGTCGCCATACCCTTAAGTCGGTCAGTTCTTTAGGTCGTTAACTCACCCTGCCGACCTAATACTTAACCAAATCCTAGGTTGCATAATTCTATAGGTCGCTCCAACTAACCTACGACCTAACACTAACTCGCCGAAGTCTTTAACTCGGTCACGACTTAGCTCTTAGGTCGTTCACGACCTAGGACTTAGACAAATCTGCCTAAAAATCTGAAATGACTTAAAAATGCTAAAATTCCAGATTTGACACACTTTTCGATCCGTGAAAAATACGGGTCGTTACACATCTCATCGGCAAATACGACCCGAAGGTTAAAACGATCAAATGAACAAGTCAGGAATTAACCGAAAAGATAAACGCACATGTCCTATACCATGTGTTTTACCCAATCGTTTAATTCTCCTTCTCATTCGCTCGAATAGTGAAAAAACGTGTATTTTATATAGAAATTTTTTTTTCTCGAGAAAACAAGCTTTTAAAACCATTTTTCGAAATCGACTTTGAACACACTCTTTGAAAATTCCCCCATTATAGAGAATATATTTTTTATAACTTGAAAATAATTTAAAAATATTATATAATAATAATTTCCATAGCCAATTTATTTAAAAATGATTTCAAAATCATTTGGAAAATCCTGTGCTCGAAATCAAGAGAAAACAACGAAAATTCACAAAAACCGACATTCGAAATCATCTAAAAAACGATTCGATTTGAATCCAAATTCACTATAATTTTGGCTTGCCTATTGCTAGGCTTCATGGCCATCAAAACGTCTCAGAAATATAACGAAAATGAGTTAAGAAAATCATCGAAAATAGACAAATCGATCAAAACTAAGCATAGGAAGTAAGAGAAGTGACCTGGGCTAATTCACAAGCCTAGTTCGACATGCAGGTCGACCTAGAAATCTACCTTTATGGTCCATAGGTCGACCATAGGGTCGACCTATGAGAAGTCGGGTCGACCCTTGTGGTCTTTAGGTCGACGACTTGAACGTGATTTGTTTCCAGGTTTTCTTCTTGTTCGATCTGATTTCATAGCACTAGTTTGATCTACTTCCAAAGAAGATATGAGCATGAAAATTAATATGCAGAAACTACAACAAGCAAGCTACAATACGGAAAAATTCTGGTAGCATTTCATAATGAAAATAAGAAGATATCATCACACAAAGAAGCAACTCAGAAAAGAAATATATTGTAAACTAAAAATTCAACAAAATGGTTTACACTAAATGATTTTTGCACAGATTTTGGCTTCTAGAGCATTGATTCAGCTAGAGAATGTGAGTTTAACACTCACCTTTGCAAATTTGAAGATTGAACTTGGATAAACTAAAGGAAGTTGCAAGCTTTCCTCTTGCGTAAGCTTCAAAAGCCTGTAAAATGATAGTACAGAGACATGCAACCAAGATAACAAAGTTCAGACTAACCCAAAATCACAAAATTAATCAGAATTTTGATGAAGATATCTTTGTTTTGGAATCGATTACCTGAATTTGAAAGCTTCAATTTATTTATTTTCAGCAAATTAGTGGAGAAATTGTGAATTTAGCTATTAGGTTGAAAAAGGAAAAGTTTCTCTCTAGTTTCTTCTTTTATTTTGTTTTTACAGTAAGAAGAAAATTTATTAGATATGAGAAGGAAGAAACTTCTCTTTACTTTTTTGGTTAAGTTAGGCATATGGGCTTAGACCCAATAACAAAATAATTAGTTAATTCTAATTATCCCAAAATGAACTAAACACTAATATACTTATATTTACAACATATATACACAAGATTTCAACACAATAAAAATTATACAATCATATTTTCAAGTTTAACAAACATTTTATCAACAAATCAAAAGATAATTTAGCCTTAAAATATTTTTCATTATTAAAAACTCTTATTTTTAATTAAATACCCAACTTACACTTAATTTATATAAAACTCTATTTTTGACACCAAAAATAATTTTCTTATATAATTAAATACAATAAACCATTTTAACATTATTTTTACTTCCAGAAATTATTTTTAAACAAAACTCCACCTTTTTGTTTATATAATACAACATATTCAAATACAATACTTCATTAAAAATCACATTTGGCAATAATTACTAAAATTATTGCATTTCACTAAATTAAAACAATAAAATGTTTATTTTTAACACAAAGAACCAAAATAAAGATTCTAAAACTTTATTTCAACATTTTACACTTTAAATCCATTATTTGTTTAAAATAAACAATTTTCAATTTTCAATTTAATTTATTTCTCAATATTAAACTATAACCACCGTTATAATTTAATATAAGATAATCACCAAAACCAGGGTTGTTACACAAATTCAATCGCTTTTAGTTCTAAAATAAAAGTTTGCTATCATAATTCTTATTTAAACAAAATTAAATATGCTTTCAAAATAAATTTATTCAAATTAAATTCAAGATTTAATTATTTAAAAAAATCGATATTTAAATCACTATTCCAATATGAAGTTCACAATTCACATATTTTAAACAATCCCTATATTTGAATTCAAGTTTTAAAGCTCTTAAACCAATATTTTGATAATTAAAATTAATTAAATATTCAAAATCAAATGACCAAAATTCCAGGTCGTTACATTCTTTATTAAACATTTTTATAGGATGCCTTCGTATATCATTTGGGACATTCCCAATACACTTTGTACTTATTACAAAAGATATAATTTACAAATCCAGTATCGAGTATCAAATAACCAAATTAGAACCAATTTTAACGTAAGTATTGTACCGACCCTGAATTTTACCACTTTGATTTTTGAATATCTAATTAACTTTTAATATTCAATTTATGATTTTAATAATTAAATAACCATCTTTTAATTTATAACTAATAATAGAAAATTCATTTTAAAATTTGTTTATAGAAATAGGTAGTTCGATGAAAAAAGAAAATGTGACTGAAACTCCTTTTTTGGATTTTTGACTTTTTATCGAATGAAAAGTTGTAGAAAGTTGTTTAACCTTTGTATACATTTTAAACAAGATTTAAAAGATTAAACATCTTTCTTCGGAAGTAAGGGATAAAGTAATAATAAGATATTTATAAATAATAATTATATTTAAACTTTAGATTTTATAAAGGTGATTTGATAACTTATGTGTTGATGTGGAGAAAGGTACTTGAACCATGCTAATATCCACCATTTTATTGCATGGATTAGCCTAATATCCATTTTATTTTCATTTGGATTTGTACTGTGGTGTGATGAAATGGTGTTGATGTGATTAGTAGGGACCATGATGGTTGCATGTGCAACAAGATAGGAAGAGAGGAGATGGTGATGAGGTGGCACAAAAATAGTGGAGAGTATGTACTTAAAGGGTAAAAGGGTAATTTACTATATATCATTTTATATAAAAACTATTTCTTCTTTTTCAAATTCTTATTTACTTTCACTTATCCATTTCAAAATTTTTGTTTCCTCATCCAAAATATCTGTTTCTATTTTAATGGCTTCCTTAAAATTTAAATTTTCAAAAATCTATCTTTTACCCATTTTCAAACTTCAAAACCAAGCTAAAAATCCTCTTATTCCTTCTACATCCCCTCTTTTTACAAAAACCAAACCTAAACAATTCACAAAGCACAAGTTCGAGTACACCTACCCTAGGGCCAAACCATCTTGGCCTCTTAGGGCCTTTAAAAATCAAGTTTTTTTAAAGAAAAATTGAAGTTCGGATGTGTGACCGAGTGGTTGTGATTTTTGGTTTGGATTTCGTTAAGTTTGGTGAGTAAAAACTCACCCTTTTAAAGAAAATTTTTAAACTCTCTATTGTGCTAAAATTTATTGTTAGTTGTTGGTTGAAAATAATGTTGTTTTGTGCTTTGTATATATGTGTTTATATGAGGTGTTGGTTATAGACTGGAAAATGAAGTAGAAAGTTAAGTATGGTTGGTAAGTGTGATTTTGACATGTTGTATCATGTTGTAGAATGTATATTAATGTTTGAGTTTTTGTTATAGATGTGTATGCTAAAGAAAGTTAGCACTTGAAATTGTAGATGTGTAACATCGAGATCCCTTGGTTTAAACTTGATTGCTTATTTATCTTTTTAGAAAGGTTTTACAAGTTTTCAAACTTTATTTTTTTAGTTTTTGAAAACTTATATGAAATTTATAAAGAAATTTAAAAGTAAAAATGATAGGGTTTTTAACGGCTATTGTATATATAAACTGGTTTAAAGTTATGGTATCTATAGCGATAGTCATTATGGATGCAGTTCGTAAAAACGAACACTTTTTGAAAACTTATGGTGTTTTCACTCTTATTATTTTTGAAAAGTATTTACAAACATATTTTAAGTGTCCAAAGGTAATTATTAATTAAGTAAGGGGTTTAATTATTATTTAATTAATTAATTTAAATTAATTAATTAAGTACAGGTACTTAGATCTTAATTATTAATTAAGTAAGATAATTTTTATCAGTTAATTTAGTAAGGGTTAATTAATTATTAATTAAGTGAAGGTTATTTATTTAATTAATTATTATTTAAGTAAGGTTTGATTATAAATTTATTATTCATTAATCAAAGTTTAATTATTAATTAATTATTAATCGAGCGGGATTATTAGTTATTAAGTAAGTTAAGATTAAGTTAAGATTTAGTTAGATTTAATTAAGACTTAATTATTATTAAATAAAGGTTTATTTTTAATTATTTTATTTCCAATGAACGGTTTTTTAAAAAAGTAACTTTCGGTTGCAAAAAATAGTTTAAATACAAGAATTTTCTTTGTCTGTGCCACTAAGTAGCTAAACAAATTTGAACAAACTATGCTAAAACATTGACATCTGTTTAGCGGAATAAATCACCATTTTGCTATAATTAAATGAAATAGATCATTAATGATATCTTTTTAGTAGAATAGATCCCCGTTCTACTATTATATTAATTAGGACATTTATTCATATGCCAGTTAATTAATATGGGAAAAGTGATGTGTTAACTATTGATGGTTAATTATTGATTTATTTACATATATATTTACTTATGTAAATACCAGTTATGTGACTTGAAAAGTCAACTTAAATTAAATGGTAACTTGAGTTAGCACCATTATGGTCGTTAAGCCTCTTTTCAAATTTGTAAAGTTATGGTGTCGTTAAGCCTCTTTTCGAATTTGTAAAGTTATGGATTTAAAATAACTTCAATTGTCTAACAATTTGAGATTAAGTGTTTCTAAATGATGTTTAAGAAAATTTATTTAATGATATTTTAATTTATTTAATTATATTATTAAATATGTTAGTTAATTGGTTTAGTTTTGTTTAAAGATAATTAATTATTTGATTAATGCTGTGTTTAAAGTTAATTACTTATCTTATCAATATTGTTTTAATATTTATTTATTATTTATTTATGATGTTTAAAAGTAATTAATTAATTGAATAAAGGCGTTTATAAAAGATAGATTATTTTATAAAAAGGATTTTACTTAGTAAAAAGGATTTATCTAAGGAGGTTTACAAATGAAATTTGTAAAGGAGATTATAAACGTTATTTGGTAAAGGAGTTTTATAAGGAGTTTCTAAATCATTTTAAGAGATCTATAAAAGAAGTTTTATAAATTAATTTGGAGATTTATAAAATGATTGAAGTATGAAATTGGCTTATAGAAAGGGAATTTTATAAAAGAAATGAGATTTTATTTTAATAATTATCCTTCTTATGGTATAGAAACATTATTTTCATACTTAACACAAAAGGATAGTTGGTTTGGTTTATAGTAGGAAATATTTTAAATAATATTTCTTTTAGCCCATTTTAATATGATTTTTTGAAAGAGAAAATCTCCCTCAAGTTTTGTTAATATCTTGTACCATTGAGATAAGTATATGGCTAATTCCTAAGTATTGAAAATATAATGTTTTGAAATATACTTATATCACTGAGATAAGTATATGAATGGTTTCCCAAGTATTGGAAAGATATAAGGTTTTGTGAATATATCTTTTATGAAGGTATATTGAATCAAATAACTGAAAGAGATTTTGATAATTGAAAGATTTATTTATAGAGGCTTCATGGATCTCATATGGAATTAAATCTATGATTAATTACTTGCTATTTAATAGTTATACAACCGACTGCCAAAATCTTAGCCGAAACATAACTCTGGAAATATCTAGGAGAAACACGGGAATTATCTGGCATGGTCATCTTCAATGCTGTTATACTGTGCATATTTGTTCTTCTAGGACAAATGATAAAAAAATTCATCCAGTTAAATGGTTAGAAGGTGATCACCGCTTTTATATATTATCTGATTATTTTCGAAAGAACTAGAGTTGAGTTTACCAAAAAATATCGAATGTTGGTTCGAAGAGATCTGGATCGGATAAGTATGAATTATCTGAAATCCACTTCGAACCAACTCAAGCGTTGTACTGAAGACATATTGAAGATGATGGAGTCGAAGGCAGAGCACTTTGAAGTGCAGGGGCTACTTGCTATTAATCTTGAGGGTGCTTCCAAAATGGATGTAGTAGAAGTAGTGCCTTTGGTTTGTTCATATCCTGAACAACTTGTATGGATGAATGTTGACATTACATTTTTCTTGGAGGGTAGTGTTAGCATTCCAAGTGGGATTTGCTAAGGGATAAAAATAGTAATCGTGACCTCACAAGCCTCACCACCCGAAAATGACTAAAACATGGGATATGCTTCAAAGCTACGTGGTTCTCTACCATCAAAAGTAGTCATTCCTCGATCTAGAATCGATATTTATGGATTTGGTATGCACACGGAAGTGGGGCCATGGCTGGTGCACTTTGTTTTTTGGAGCCTTGGTCCTGGAGAATGATGTAATCCAAGCCATCCTGTTAAAGGAGCAGCCGGCTCTGATTCACAGGAGGTCCATGTGAGGCTCTTGGTACATTTTTCTAAAGGTGTATTGTGGTAAGCGGTACCCCAATAACTTTATTATTGATGGAAATCCAATCTCCAATACATACCGTACGGACTTAGTTATGCCCAACTATGTTGGAACATGAGACGCAAGCATTCCGGCTATATTTATAATTTACTTTAAATCCCTAGATATTATTATAATGCCACTGGATTTCCTATAAAATGTTTTGGTTATCGTATGACAAAAATCCATCTGTATTTATGTGCGACGTGATCTTACGAGATACCTTTTATTTTTGAAAGATTTTATAAGATATAAGAATTCCTTTGATTGTGTTTCTCATGTTGGTTTTACCAGATTTATCCGAGCGTTATTTTTCTTATAATGCTCGAGTCAGCCCAAGCATATTTTCTAGATTTAGCTGGACACTTGGGAGCTTCAGGAGATGAGCTAGATCTTCCAAGGCGTATTCACATATTTTATCTTCCACTATTTTGTTCTTATTGCATTTATTAGTAATTGTAAGGATAGATTGTTATAACTGTCTAGGTTGATGATAGGGTAGTTATGCTTTAATTTGTATATTTATATAAAAAGCTCTCTTCTTGTAAAGATCTGTAAGGACCTGCCTTTTTGGTCGTTTTAAGCAGACAAACACGTCAGACTCAAACCATTCAAAAGGGCAGATTGTTATGGGATAAATAAGAAAAGATGAGAAAAGAAAGAAAACAAAACAGAATCTCGCAGCGGAATGACAAAATATAATAATCAAATAACAGTTCATGAAGCTATTTACAAAACATTTGATTATACTTATACAACACAGAATCAGGGTTACATACAACAGAGGTAAATAACAATGCAGTGGAAAAGTATGAATGTAGTGGAATAATATAATAAATAATAATAGTACAAATCTTCGTCTTCGTCCGTCAGAAATAAGGTCTTCAAATCCTGAAATGCTCAGGCTGACCCGAGCGAATTGAAAAGACAAAACACTCGAGTCAGAACTAAAAGATCTTATGTAAGTTAAATCAATGGTAAATAAATATGAGTGGAACGACGTCAGAGATGTTTACGAGGTTTGACATCTCATATCTAGTGTCTAACGTGAGTGCAATAACTTAAGTGATGTTCGGGATTCCCAACTTCTAAGGATCCGTTAAACTATCTACTATATAGTACAATACGCTATTATAATATGTCTACAGTAAAGTAAAAGTATTAAAATAGCATTAAGGCGTTACCCATATCCTCCTTAACACATTTGTATATATTCCCATAGTCTATACAGTACCGTAATTCCTCCGTAAATTGGAGGGCTATCAGAGGGCACTCCATAGGTATGGTACAAAACAAACTCGTAGAAGGCGCTCTAGGGCATGTGAACACGGCACTCGAGGCAATGCCAGGGTAGATATACCAATTGCGGATCCGGACTTGTGGTAACGCACAGCAGCTACTACCGCCCACCTCGAACACATTCCCAAATCAAATCAAGGGTGGCCACCAAATCAATCACAAAGTAATAGAATAGCATCGAAGAAATGTGCCCGATAGGAGGTGCGACCTCACTTGGCCCGGCATGGCTCCTGTTTTAGTCACATCTATGCTGACTCATGGGAGTCAGGGTCACGTCATACCTTATACAGAAATCATTCGCGAAACCATCATACTTTATTTCTGGAATCTCCACCACGTACACAGTTGTTAAAGTGGTTTTCGGTATTGGCAGAGAGTATGACAATATCTAATCCCAGTCTCTTTAACAACTAATCGCTTATTACACACCGGATGGTTCTTTTACATTTTCAAATATCATTTTTCATAATTGATATCAAAGTATCATATTCACTTCAAACCATATTAATTTTGAAATCAGATTCACTTTCGAAATCATATCATTTCCAAAAATCATATTCCTTTCAAAAATCATATTTCCAAAATAGGTTAAATCTTTACTTCCATAATCATCATATTTAATTAATTGTAACATTTAGATCCCAACTTAGGTTATAATATCATTTAACCGTATTTGCTTTTAAACCAATGAATTTGAATATAAACACTTCCCCTTTTCTTAGTCTGAAAATTTAGAAAATAGTTTAAATAGTTAAAATAGTATGAATGGTTAAAATACTCTAAAATAGTTTAATTATAGATTAAAGGTACTTGTTAAATTGATTTAAGATAGTTAAATAGATTTAAAATAGATTAAATATAGGGGCATTTCACCAGAAGGACAAACTTTGCAGTCCAATTAATTTCTAGGACACACATCTGAAATAATTACTTTCAAGGCCAAAGTCAGCAGAATAATTACTCTCAAGGACAAAGTCAGCTGTCCAATTATTTTCAAGGACATAATTTCATAGGTTTTTAGGCCCTAGAAACAAATTATTTTGTGTATTGTCCTTAAAAGTAATTATTTTAGTTGTGTCCTAGAAATTAATTTCACTTGTTAAAGAGGACCTTGTGGCTAATTCCCACTTAAATATAATAAAAATAGATCAAATAGCTTCAAAATAGATTAATTAGATTTAAAATAAGTTAAAATGGGTTAATTAGTTTTAAAATAAATTAAATGTTTTAAAATAGGTTAAAATAATTTAATATAGTTAATATAAATTAAAATAGTTTAATAATTTGAAAATCTTAAAATTTAGAATCTTTAAAATAGTATATTTTTAAACATTTCATATTAAAACATGGATTTGAAATTAATACCAATTTAAACTATTTATTTCATTTCAACACCTTTGGACCATTTCCAATTTCCAAAAACCCAATTTCAGATCTTTCAATTCAAATTCTCAATATAATATTGAATTCTATATCGCTTCCAATCCATGTTTGAAATATCAATTTAATTTACTCCAATTCTAATATATTTCAAAGTTATATTTCAAACAATTTTAATAACTCAATTTCACTAAACTTCACTTATACTTCAAATTCAACTTAGAATTTCAATTAAATTTCTTTGAACAATTCCTTTAAACCAATTCCAAAATTTAACATAAAACTTGAGTTTCGATAATAATTCAATTTATTTAAATCAAATTTTATTTCAAAATATCATTTAACAGGATTAAAAAATTTAGGATTGAAAATCATTTAATTTAACCAATCCGGTGTCCGCATATAATTCTCAACCCTAGGGTCAAGTGATACGGCTATTTATCATTGCAATTCGTAATTTAAAATTTTACGGTTATATATCATTTCAAACCGCAATCCCGAATTAATATAAAAATCCATAAAATCGCTCGAGACTATCATTTCAACCCATAACGATTTTTCCTAATCTACAGATCATTCGGGTATATATCATTTCAACCCATAGTGATTTTCCAAATAATAACTAAGGGAACTTGCAAAGTGATAACAATATATAAATCAAACATAATATCCAATCATCCAATTAATAAAATCAAACATCCATCACAATCATCATCTAATTCAACCAATAAATATCAACACTTACCAGATTATTAATTTACAGGTAATTAACTGGCAACTTAAATTCAATATTAAATTAAATAGTAATTAAATTCAAATCAACTGGAATGACGATTTAAATTATACCAAACAGCCATAAATAAATTTCTAATCACATCATAAATTTAATTTAACTAACATAACATAGTTTAGTAATTGTGAGTGGGTTAAAACACTCACCTTCGATTTAAAATCCAAATTAAGGCCCAAAATTGAACAGTCTCAAAATTAGTCCAAACCATCGAAAAAATGCCTGGAATTTCAATACGATCCAAGCGGAACAAACCGCACGTGAATTGGAGTTCGTATGCAAAAGTTATATGTATTAGAAGTTTTAAAATTTGAAGTTAAATCAAATAAAAAAACAAAAAAAACAAACAAACCAGAAGCAGCCACGTCACCGCTCTACCAAACCCTAGCCGAACTCAGCAATACTCATGCACGACCCAACTTGCAACAGTGCACTGCTACGTAAAACCTCTCCGCCCACTACATCGACTTGCGCCACCACCGGGTGGACCGTCATTCCCACCCCACATCCTCTTTGACCACCCGAACCCACCGCGACGCCGAGAAACGGCACGTCCAGCAGCAACTGCCCTCGATTAAACCCCCTAAATCGAATTGTTGACCTCGATCCAACCGTCCGATCACCCTCCAACTTGCATAGATGAACTCCCCTCGGTCCTCTCTACAAAATTGTACCCTTAAATCGACGATCCATCGTCGTTGATCAAACCCCAAATGGATGGTCGAGAATAAACCTTCAATTTCTGGACAAACGGTGATTCGATGACAAAAATGAAATTTCTGATATACGCTCGTCGAGAGCTTCGAAATAGTATATAATTTGTTAGGGTTTGGAGGAGTTTGATTTTTGGATTTGGTTTTGAAACTGAATTTTCAATTTAGGAATTAGGGTTTCTGCCATGGGAAGAAGGAGATAGGAATAGATAAACAGATTTGTACATACTGAAAAACTGAGTTGAGAAACACTAGGGGTTTATAACAGGCTATTTATAGTCAGAGCTGAAAATAGAAAGAACGGACAAGATTTGATTGAACGATAAATGACCCGAAAAGCCTGTTTCGCCTCCGGAACGAAAATGGGTAATTATATATATATATATATATATATCAAAATAGATGTTTTGGATAGTTTTAAACTCAATGGAACAGGCTTCAAGTCCTAATTCCATCGTATGAAGAAGTTATGTTGAAATCAGCTTATTTCAAATTTATTTCTGTTAAATTAATTTCTTCGCGTTTCGAGTCCGTACGATCAAACGACATGTCCGGTCGCTACAAAACTTGAAATCCTACAATGATTCACCGTTACGGATCCGATGGAACTGGTTTCATCGAAATCCGAGTCAGTGGCCAAATTGGCTATTTTCACATTAATTAAATAAATTAATAATTAAATTAATTAAATCACTTTTCCAATTCAAATTTTATATAAACTAATAAATTCTATATCGATTTCAATCCTATAATTGACAAATTATATCATTTTTGATTTCTTAAACAATTACAATAATTTAAACAAATTTAGATATCAATTTAAAGTTAATTAATTTATCAATTACAGTGTTTAATTTCAATTTCAGTAACTATAAATTAAATTCCCAATAAATCCATTTTATTTTACTTCCATCTTGTTATTCCATCAATTATCATTTTATGGGTATAATTATCATTAGTTTATATCTTAGTACATTAATATTTTACAATTTCATCTAAATTCCCATTAACGTAATATTTAATTACAATTAATTGCAATAAATCCAATTATTATAATTTAAATTCCAAAAATTGATTAATTTTGATTTACATTTATTTTTATTCAATCAATTATCATATTATGAAATAGAATTTACATTGGTTACGTCTTATTGAATTAACATTCTTCAATAATCAATTTAATCTACATTAACTGCACTAATTAAGTGAATTAATTGCAATTGATTTCAAATTAAATTTAACGAACTAAATAAATATGTAACTTATAACAATTGTTACCATTAACTTTTAATCACACTTATGAGTTTATTATTTACAAACAAAAGTTATAATTACTTACATAACATTGACTTTATTCAATTACCATTTACTATGTATTATTTCGTTAGTTGATTTCAACATCTACATTTGTTTTCTTATATTCAATTTATAACCAAGTATAACCTTTAAATCATTTCAATTGATTGGAATTTCATTCAACTTGTTAATAATTAACTTGAATTAACATTATTACATAATTCCGGTTATTATTTCCCTTAATAAATCACAAATTTTTTCTTCTTCCAATATTAAATCACAGAATCTAATTAAATTAACTATTTTTAATTATCGAAAATTTATGGGTCATTACAGGATCATTGGTATATTATATATCACTCGTCAGGTTTGTGAGATTTTATTCTGTCTTTTCTTACTTTCATCCCAATAATCTATCTTTTTGGCACTTGGATGTTCGGCATGTAAATACCACGATTAGTGTCGACTTTTAAGAATCGAAAAGGCGGGTTGTTACATGTGGTACCAAAGCTTAGGTTGAGCGAACACCAAGGCTTTGGTGGGGTAAGACTCATTTGAGATAGGGTACGTGAGCCCTAGGATGAGTGAGTGTATCATATATGAGAGCACGTACTTGTTAGTGTTATAAAAATATTTTATATTATATTGATTTATCTGTTGAATGGTTTATGAATTCTGGTCGGTACAAAAGGTACAACTGTATCGATAGAGATTTTTAAACATTGAACAAGCAGACCGACGTAGTATTGTTTTGAATTTGATAGATGAAATAATTTTACCTAGATTATATTTTATATATATAAAGAATAATTTAAAAAAAATTATATATGGATTTATGAAGTGTTAGGATATGATAATATTTAATTACGATCATTTATTTATTGATTTTGTATGCTCGACCAGTTTATGAGTAGATTTGCATTTTTACTGCATGGGTTGGATAGACAGTAACTTTGAAGAATATTAAAACGAACACCTTGTGAATTCAGTTTCTCAATTTGACTATAAGACATTTGGTATTAATATTGAGTTAAAATTTAATTTTAATAAGAGTTGTTTATCATGATAAACAAGGATATGCCATTGTGAAATGATTTTATATAATAAAGTGAAATTATATAAGTATGGTTTATAAATAGGGTTTATAAATAAAATTTATTTAAACTGAGGATTTGAGCACTTAAATCTCGGTGCAGTTGAAAAATTGTTTTTCAAAGTTTTGAGAAGATAGTGAAGTATTTATGAATATAGAAATATTCTAAAAGGATTTGAAAGGATATAGAAAGCACTGAACTCACTTCGATCGCTGAAAAATACTTTCGATGATGACTGCAGCATATCGGTGTTCATTTTCAAGTTTCTAAATGGGGGGAAATGCTACCATAGAAGTTTCACTTCAATTCGTCTTTGTAAATTTATAAGTATATATACATATTTTTATTTCAAATTGATTTGAAATAAACCTGGGTGTTTAATTCTTAAATTCTTGGTTAATTATTATATGGACTCATGTATCCTATGCATTAGAGTAGGTTGGTTATGCATCTTGGTATAATATGCTATTTGGATGTTCCATTTGTTAAAATGGAATTTTCGACGATTTTGGACAGTCGGAAACTTCTGAATTGATATAGAAATCGAAACTACGTGTTTTATGGAAAGATAAGGGAAAAATTTTGTAACTTATAAATTTGAGGAGATGGTAAAATTTAAACAAGTTTTAATTTTGTTGAACATCTTGGTCAAGTAAAACAAATATGATATTGTATATATACTCTCAGGATATAATAGAGTACTATACAAGTATTAAACTTAAGTCAAGTTTTTATGAAATGTTTCCATAAATAATTTTGGAAGTAAAAAAGAATTGGTATAAGTAAGAGCCAATAAGAATAAGTACGTAAGTTGTACATAGATCGTTTCTTCGCATGGTTCTTGATCTAATAGTCTAGTGCATGACTTTAAGGTGATATACACCAATCGAATAAGGATTTATCACTTGATTCTTGACAGCGAACACTTGGTGAGGGTTCTTGCTATGGAACCAAATCTTTCTATTATAGTATATGGCTATGCACGGAGAATGGAGGTTCCTAATCAAGGAGCCTAATCAGAATCCGCATTAGGGATCAGGTGAGCAATACTAGTTCAGAAGAGAAGTTTATATATTTGAGTAAATGGTCGAATCGGATATTTCGTACGAATGATCTATATACATCATACGGGCTTATGAAAATATTAAGTATTTATGTGGGCTTATTTCTTCCTATGTATGATAATAATGAGATTTCGGGTATCAATTTATTTTAAGGGGAGAAGAATGTAACAAACCGAAATTTTATTACTTTGATTTGTGAATATTTAATTAATTTTAAATATTCAATTCATGGTTTTAATAATTAAATCCACCCCTATTTAATTTATATCTACTGATAGAAAATTCAGTTTGTAATTTTGTTTACAAAAATAGGTAGTTCAATGAAAAAAAGAAAATGTGATCGAAACCCATTTTTCGGATTTTTGACTTTTTATCGAATGACAAGTTGTAGAAAGTTGTTGAACCTTTGCATACATGTTAAACAACATTTAATGTTAAACATCTTGCTTTGGAAAAATGGGTAAAGTAATAATAATAAGATATTTATAAATATAACTATATATTTAAACTTTAGATTTTATAAAGGTGATTTAATAACTTATGTGCATATATGGAGAAAGGTGTTTAAACCATGCTAATATCCACCATTCTCTTGCATGGACAAGCCTAATAACCATTTTATTTTCATTTGGATTTGTACTTTGGTTTGATGAAATGGTGTTGATGTGATTGGGGGAAGGACCTTGATTGTTGCGTGTGCAACAAGATAAGAAGTGAGGAGATGGAGATGAGGTGGCACAAAATAGTGGAGGGTATGTGCTTAAAGGGTAAAAGGGTAATTTACTTTATGTCATTTCATATAATAACTATTCTTCTTTTACAAATTCTCATTTACCTTCACCTATCAATTTCAAAACTTTTGTTTCCCCTTTCAAAAGCTCCTTTTCTATTTTAAGGCTTCCTTAAAGTTTAAAATTTTAAAAATTCTTCTTTTACCCATTTCCGAACTTTAAAATCAAGCTAAAATCCTCTTTTCCTTCTATCTCCCCTCTCCTTTCAAAAATAAAGCCTAAACACTCCATAAAGCTCAAGGCCGAGCCCACCTACCCTAGGGCCGAACTATCTTGGCCTCTTAGGGCTTCTAAAGATCAAGTTTTTAAAGAAAAATCGAAGTTCGGATGTGTGATCGAGTGGTTGTGATTTTTGGTTTGGATTTCATTAAGTTTGGTGAGCATAAACCCACCCTTTTAAACCAAAGTTTGAAACTTTCTTTTATGCGAAACTTGTTTGCTAGTTGTTGGTTGAAAATAATGTTATTTTTTCGCTTTGTATATTTGTGACAACCCGGAATTTTTGAGCAATATCAATTTAATAATATGTATTAAATATTAAATTGATTTGATATATCTTTGTTAATAAGATTTGAATTAATACTTTTCTTTTAATAAATATCTAATTGGTGAATTTTATCTTTTTAAAACAAATAAATTATTTTCTATTTATAATGAATATACATTTGTATATATTGTAGATAGCTTTGTTTTAAATTTAACTAATAAATTTATGTTTCAAATTCTAATATACATTTTAGTGATTTGGAAATTAGGATTTATTTAATATTTAACTTTTCAAAGCTATTTAATAAACAACTATATCGGTTTAAATACTTAAGATAAGAGTTTAATAGTTTAAAAACTTATTCTAGCTTTATTTTAGATTTAAATTTATTAACAAAAAGATTTGTTCTATTCTCTTTTTAAGTATAGCTTGATAAAAATATGATTTAAAATATATTTAAGTTTTAATACAATTTTGTCAAATGATACTTTAGTATATATTATAAAATAAGTAGTTTATAGTAAAGCAGATAATTTCTTTTATAAATCAATTCAAATTAATAAATGTGTTATTTTTAAAAATACTATTAATAAATAAAAATGTACATATAGGAATACAAGATTATAAGTAATAAGTTAGACATAGAAATAAAACAAATATACATAAGATAAATTATATAGTTTTGTAAATTATAAAATAAATACACTAGAAATATTTAAAAAACATGTTAACCATAGGATTCACCCAGATTTCAAAAGCAACAGGATAAATGCAAATAAAAGATAAGTATGATAATAATAACATGTGAAACAAGGAAACAAAAAGGAATCTGCATAGGCAAGTGAACAAAAGAAATAACATTCATTTACATTTCAAACTATCAAACAAGATAAAAAATATACTCAAGTATGAACATGACAACAATTTTAATATTCAAGAGTAAGCTGGAAAAGAAAATAAATATAAAAAAGGACATAGACATTAAATGCTAGCACAATATTTCTTATATCAGCCACCAAGTTAAGTGGAACATCAGCCTGATCAATTAAACAATGGGAAAAATTCTCTGTTTTGGTACAAAAATATACACTGTCTTGTATAAAATATTAGTCACCCTGTACAGAGAAGAAAATAATGTACCTTGTAAAACTTGTTTCTTATATATATATACTCTATCTCTGTTTCGATCATCTAAAAACTGAGCTAACCTGAGATATATTATCTAAAACTTAAACAAAATTCAACTCAAAATAACATGCAACTCAGATCAAACCAGAGATTAAGAAGGTTCCGGCTTGCATTTTTCTTAAGCCTGTTTCATAATGGAAGCTCTGTTCATTTCAAAATCTAAGGTGAGTAACATCTGTAACGACCCGCTATTTTGGACCATTCAAATCGACAATAATCCACACATGTCTGACTTGAATAGTTCAAAATATCAGATTGTTAATTTAAAATTTGGCAAAACTCAGAATATACGGTAAATAAATCAATCACAGAATCACAGACACAGAGTAATACAATAATACGCAGCGGAATAGATAAAATAGTAGTTCATGAAGCTACTATATAAACATCAGAGTTAAAATAAAATACAACAGAATATCTCAAATACAGTGAAGTCTTCAGTACGAATAGATGACCTCTCTGAACAAATCAACTAGAAAGCTGAAAGCTGAATCGATAGTTGGATCTCCAAAGGAAGCTCCAAACTCCAAATGTGAGTCTTAAATGTTGTATTACTCGGTCTGACCCGAGCGTAAAGCAAAACACAAAACACTCGAGTCAGGATTAACATTCTTATATAAATAAATCCAACTCAAGTGAAATATCAACCGAAATACAAGTAACTTAAAGGATGTTGGGATAACAATCCTCTAAGGATCTTCAGAACTATCTACAAGGTGGGAATATACACTATAACACCGTGGTCATTTCAATTTAATTTATACTTCGAAACCCAAATATTACTTCATTTCAAATATAACTATTTTCCAAGATAGTATATATATTAATTAATTTATAAAGTAAAGCATTTATAATTTTCTCAAGTCTCACAAATCGATTCAAATTAACTCAAATTCCAAATTCAAATTTATTCAAAGCTCAATTCATCAATTCGATTCAGTTCTAAATATACCATTTAAATTTCAATATATTTCAAGGCTTTAATATTCAACATTTTCAAAGTTAAATTTACAGTTTCATATAGCACTTGATTTAACTTTATTATTATCTAATCAGGGAATATTCACTTAATAAATTCAATATCATTTAACTAGCCTTAAATTTCATTTTTACTAAATATTTCTTTAAATTTATTTAAACAAGAAATATTCATTAAATTGTTTAAATCAAACTCAAGTTATAAATCATATCTTAAATTCTAATTTCAATAAGCTTTGTATTGGTTTAATTAAATAAAATTCTTTACTATATTCAAATTATTACTGAAATCTATTTTGAAACATAAATTTAAATACTCAACCATATTATATGTATTTAATCAATCATTCCCATTTATATATAATAATTTAAGGCTCAACATTTTTTAAAACCATATATTTCTTTCCAAAACCATAGAATTCATTTTCAAAATATTTATATATATGGACCAACGGTGTCTGTATATATATTAATCATATGGTTAAGTGATACAGATATTTATCATTTTATTCCGAAATTTAAATATGTACGGGTAGATATCATTTCGACCCGTAATCCCAATTTCAATACAAATGAAAATCGCTTGGGTTTATCATTTCAACCCATAACGAAATTCTCCTATTCCAAAGTCCGTTCGGGTATGTATCATTTCAACCCATAGTGAATTCTATACTAACAGGGAACTTGCAGAGTGATAACATATACAAAAAATATAACAACAGGCATATATCATTAGTATAAATAACAGATACGGGTGTCAGATATCACAGGTGAACAGATACAAATAATAGTAATAACAGGCATATAATACTAGATACTGGTGTCAGATGTCACAGGTGAACAGTTATAGATAATAGCATATATAACAATGTAAATAACTACAGCAGCATATTTCAATTGCTATTTCAATTGAAATTAAATTTAATGAATAAAAGAATGTTAATCGTGAGTGATTGCTCACCTTTCGAGGCTAGAGAAATTCGACAATGAAATGAGTTACGAATCCAAGCACGAATTCCAAAGCAAAGCAAGATTGGCACGAATTTGACGAACAAAGCTGATAAATAGGAATCGATGAGAACAAATCAAATTAGCTTGATATAAGCTGAACAAAATATACGTTATAATTTTTCTCTAAAACCAATATTTAAAACTTATATTTAAAATAAGATATATATATTTTAACTTTAACACCTATAAAATAAAATTTATATATATATATATATTTAGAACCCAAACTCATGTGAACTTGTCTACATAAACCAATATATAAACATGGGTATAAACTTACATACTTACTATAAAAAAAAATCAATAATTATAAAATCAATATAACTTAAATATATATGAACTCAGCAAATCATATATAAGCTTATAAACAAACAAATAGGTTATATGTGACTTATATAACTTATTTACATAATGACGGATTACATACAAACTATATAACTTTATATATACAATAAATTTTATAACTTTCATATATAACAAGATCTTAAGGTTTATTTACTTTTATATATAACGAACATGACTTACACATTATAACACAACATATCAAATATATAAACTAATATATACAACAACATATGATTTACAGCTTATATAACTTATACATTTTAAACAACTTTATATATCTACCTGTTATGTCTACAGATCCAACTTTATTAAAAAGTCAAGTAACCTACTTTATTAAAATATATATACAACTTAACAGGTCAAATATAAACTTATATAAACTTGCATTCGTATAGTAACAAACGGATTATATATATATATATATAACTTACATAGAATTATATATAGAGAAACATATCTATAACATATATACAAAAATCAATGTATAGTAAATAAATATATGTACTTTCTGACAATACATATAACATATATAATCAAGAAGAGAGGGCTACCAGGGTGTGAAGGCAGTGGAGGACGCGGGTGGCGGAGGTCGCAAAGGCGGTAGAGGGGAGTGGAGGAACAGGCTTTAGCATGGCAAGTGGGGAGGCTCGACCTGTTAGGGGTGAGGTCGGTGATGTTCGGCCACTAGGAGAGAGTGAGGTGGTGGAAGAAGAGAGGAAGGAAGAAGCAGCCGCTGTGGGATGATGTGGTTGGGTCGGGAAAATCCGGGTTCAAAGGAGGCTGTGGCGGAGTGTTCGGGTCCGGTCAGTGGTGGTTGCGGCAACTGCTAGGGTTTCGATCGGGTTCAGGGAGAGGCTGTGCTCAGATGAGGCAGGTCGGAGTAGGTCGAGGGAGTTGGCTTGTACGTTCGTGGATCTGGGTAGGGTATGGAGGAATGGAAAGTGGTCAGCGCGTTTACTAGAGATGGATGATGGAAAAAGGCTTGCATGGGTCAGCGAGCAAGACGGAGGGTCGAATGGAACAAGGGGAGGAGGAAGAGGCCGCACGTGAAGCTTGGTCGAGAAAAATGGTGAGCAGGCAACGTGAAGGTGGCTCGGTCGTAAGGTGAAAAAATGAAGACGCGGGTTGGCTGCTCATTTCGGTGGCTTGCGTGGGAAGTGAGAGAGGACGGAGGAGACTATGCGGAGGGATGAGCTGGATCCGGCTTAAATGGAGGAAAGAATAAATAAAAGAGGGGCAGTTTCTCAGATCTCAAATCATACGGCTATTTTATGTAGAGTAAAGTATAAAGAAATAAAGGTAGATGAATGCGAAGTAAACGCATTAGTTTTTGTACGTTATAACTTTTGAAAGGTCATGGGATTGCAACAGCTGTACTCTGATTGGTAAGTCAATAAATCAATTTATTTGGCTTGGGATTCACGTTCAAGTTTTAAAAAGGCAAAAGGAAAACTAACGGTCATCCTATATGGTACCGGTACGACATATCATTCTATTGTTTCTGTCGCGTACCGGATCTCAAAATACAGCAATGAATATACCGTAGAGATCGGCACGACGAGACGATCAAAACGATATACGGATATTAGTGGTACGATCACCCGATCAAAAGTCGATAATCGGTACCAGAAATGCTGCTATTCTGCCAGAATTAAGATAAACGGAGCAATAGAAGTTCAAATTTCGTGAAACGAATTTCGCAGTCTGATTCAGAATGATCTGAATAAATTTTCTCCTGTTGTCATATTTTGGTTTCGGAAAACTTTTAAATTCACTGTTATTAACCGGTTTGATTTGAAATAAAATTTCACAGGAAAATAAACTTCAATATTATCAGATGAAAATGTACCAGTTGCTATATTAAAATAGATGTATTCCAAGTAATAAATTTTTATTTCCAAATTTTATTGTTTAAATTTCACAAAATTTCAATTAATTTAATAAATAAAATCACTAAAATTTTGGGTCGTTACACTCTCCCCCACTCAAAACTTTTCGTCCCCGAAAAGAAAGGAGGTAGAAGAATAGAAACAACCAGAAATAAAAGTAGATTGAAAGTCAAAATTAAACAATTAATTTGAACTATATAAATTTTACTTAAATTTTAAAACTTCATTTGCAATTCAATTGTCTTATATACTTTAAAACTTTTTCAAGATCCATTTGCAAAATTTCTTGCTTCCTTACAATTACCATTTATATGCTTAAATAACAACTTTATAAATATATGAAAATTATTTGAAAACAGTTATTTACATTATTACTTATATTTACAAAGAAGCTATTTGAAAACATTAAATTCATAATTCATAATTTATTAATTTTTTTTATCTCAAGATACTTTTCAAATATTATTAATAATCAATAATCATTTACTTTAAATATGTATTATTAAATAAATAACTTCTAAAATATTTAACACTAAAATTTTCTATTTATAACACTATTTTTTTATATTAAACCATATAGTATATAATAAACAATACTTGAAAAGGATATAGTCAACAAGGAGAAGAAGGAGGATTTGGAAAAGCAGAATATAGGTGAATAAATAAAGCTGAGCAGATAAGGTAGATTCAAGGAATAGTATCGGGCATGAATAGTTAATTTAGAACCATAAGGGTTTTGATTCCAAATATTGATACAAAATTTTCTTTGTTGGAAATACTTTTATTATAAAATACCTTTATAACGAAACAAATTTCATTTCGAAAATACTTTTATAACTCGATGTTTCAACAAGTTTATTATCCTTGTTCCTGTAGACTCTGGTAGTGCGTTGATCAGGCGCAAAACTAGAATTCTCCAGGTACTTAGTAGACCTGTTTCAACACCCAGTGAAAATACTGGAAAAACTTTTAAAAATAGATATGGAAAGTACAATCCAAACAACAAAACGAACAAAACCTTTGTCTAACCATGGTTCGCAGATACACAATGGTTACGCCTGGGTCCCCCAGGAAACAATCCATATCCGTAAGCTTTCTCAGCCCTGCGAGTTACGCCATGATGACTAGTAGAATGCAGGATACACAATGGTTACGCCTGGATCCCCCAGGAAACAATCCGTACCCCCAGGCAAGACTCAGCCAAGCATTTGCGCTACTATTCGCGACCTACACAGATTGCAGGATACACAATGGTTACGCCTGGATCCCCCAGGAAACAATCCGTACCCCTAGGCAAGACTCAGCCAGGCAGTTGCGCTATGCAGTCACGAGAGAAACATAAGACCATGGGTAACGCCATGGAATTCGAAGGACACTCGAGTATCATATCCGGAAAACCAAAATCAGAGAGAATAATATCGATAGAATGAATCCAAGATGTGGCCACAAATCGGATATCAAGCAGAAGGCACTTTCCATATCTTTACTTCGAAAATATGTATCATATAGTACCTTTTCAAATCACTTTCAAATATCGTACTTATATAAAATCCATTATATATAAGATTTAATTTTCAAATCAAATACTTTCCAAAATCAATAGTATATCAAATCATACTTATATAGACTTCAATTATATAAGATTTCATTTTCAAATTGAGTACCTTTTCAAATCTATAGTTTTCGAATCAACATCATACTTATACAAATCAATTTTATATAAGTTCGACAACTCCCAAATCAAGTGTTTAGTAACATAAGGTTCTCAAATTTTAATTTGTTTCAATATCAGTTCAATTTCAAAATCATATACAATTTCACCAAATTATTTCTTCTCAAATTAATTATCTTTAGTTTCAAAGTTTCCAAAATAATATATTTAGAAAATAAATCCAAATTTCCAAGTCAATATAATTAAGTCAAACAATTCATTTCCAAAATCCATGGTTTTCAAAAATCATCTTATATTTACATAAGGTCCATCTTATATAAGGATCAAATTTTACAAAATAAATTTCAATGTATGAAGAGACATATGGGATTGAATATCTTTGCTTTTATGGGTTATATATCTTTGTAATTTAAATTGGAAATTTTCTTTTAGTAAGCAAAGATATTCTAACCCGACAGCTTTCAATTTCAGTGTCAAAATATATCAATGATATTAGGATATAAGATGTACATACGTTGTCATTTCGCAAAATCACATTTGATCGCTCGCTCGATCACACAAGTTTGCTTTCGAACTAGTATTGTCCATTCGACTTCCCTAATGCGGATTTCGATATGGTTTCTAGACTAAAAGCCATCAGTCTCCTTGCATAGCCATATACTACGATAGAGAATTCTAGAATCAAGCCCAAAATCCATATCAAATATTCGCCATCAAGAATCGAATGAAAAATCCTAACACGAAATGGTGTAATCCACCTCGAACTTGTATACTCAAACTTGGATCAAATTAATTATGCGAATAAAACAGCATACGTACAACTTATATATTTATTCCAAGTTGTTAATTATATAGTTTCATAAAGATGTTACTAAGTTAAAACATTTAAGCTAATTTTTTTTCAAAATATTTTGAAGACCAAATTCTTTTCAAAACATTTCAAATCTGAATTTCATATTAGAAAAAATCAAAATAGCCTTATTCATTTACTTAACAAAACAGTTTCAACTTATTTAAATCATATTACTACATACTTTAACATACATACCAAACTTATACACTTTATACTTTTCAAAATTTCTTAGCTTTGAAATGTTAACCTTGATTTGGAAGTGCTCGAACCTTCAAAATAGTTGAAGAAATCATTTTCAAATTCAAGAGTTGGAAATCAACAACAAATCAGTAAATCAATTTCAAAAGATAGGTTTCAAATCCGAAACTCAAGGACTGAACATCGGCTTACTTCAAATCATTTCAAATATATATATACATATATCTTTCGAATATCAAATCTTACTTCGGAATTTGAAATCAAAATGGTTTCACAAAATCACTCGCGTAGCGAAGCTACTCAAGTGGCCTCTCCCCCACTCTGAAACTCGAAAATCAATGTCGATGATGCGTGCACTCATCACCGAAATTATTTTCCAGCGACATCAGTGAGTTCTGGACTTCTATTTTCTCAAACTTCTTTTGAAATTTCTTCGACATCATTCGAAACTCAATAAAATCATTTGAAACATTACTTATTCGAAAAAATACTTTTAAATCATATTATTATTATATATTTCAAAATCTTAAAACCAATTTCAAAACACTGGGGTTCAATTCTCGAATTACAAATTTAAAATCCTTCAGTTATAAATCATTTTTAGATAAATCAAATTTCTTATATAATTTTTCAAAATTACAAATCATTTCGAAACCTCAAATTCTCATTTTAAAAAGGGTATATAATCTTTATCGAAACATTTCACTTTTATATATAGAATATAATCATACTTATCAAATAATAATTTCGGTTTAGAAAACAATTTCAAAAATACAAACAAACCCGATTTTCAAAGGACGATTCACGGACGGATTTCAGAACAAAGATAGAGATTCAATTTAAAAGAACTCTGATCAAATAAAATTCTGATTCGAAGATAGGCTTGAACGAAGATGAGATAATTAACTTACAAAACAGTAGTCGGATACACTTATATAAATCGCGGGCGACCTTAACCGGGTCAACCGTGACTTCAAGAATATAATCGATGTGGAAATCTAAGGCAAATCGACATTCGATCGCCAGAGATAGAATTCGGCATAACAAGAGATGGCAACATCAAAACCGAGGGATATATAAATCTTCGGTGAATCAATGCCTATTGTAAAGGAGTTCCACCCCTTTACAATCATTCAAAGATTGGCGGGATCGCCTATTCTTATAGAGATCATTCGAAGTGGAGTTATGGGATACTCCAGAATCAAAAGAATACAAATAGAGAGAGACAAGAATGAATTTTTGGAACCGCAAGGAACGTTCCAAAGTTGAAAGGAAATCGAGTCAAAAGGAAGAGATTCAACTCGAACGAAAGTGATTCTGTAAATAAATTTACTATATATGCTAAATTTTGCCTAGAGCCAAGGCTTTGATACCAACTGTAACGACCCGCTATTTTGGACCATTCAAATCGACAATAATCCACACATGTCTGACTTGAATAGTTCAAAATATCAGATTGTTAATTTAAAATTTGGCAAAACTCAGAATATACGGTAAATAAATCAATCACAGAATCACAGACACAGAGTAATACAATAATACGCAGCGGAATAGATAAAATAGTAGTTCATGAAGCTACTATATAAACATCAGAGTTAAAATAAAATACAACAGAATATCTCAAATACAGTGAAGTCTTCAGTACGAATAGATGACCTCTCTGAACAAATCAACTAGAAAGCTGAAAGCTGAATCGATAGTTGGATCTCCAAAGGAAGCTCCAAACTCCAAATGTGAGTCTTAAATGCTGTATTACTCGGTCTGACCCGAGCGTAAAGCAAAACACAAAACACTCGAGTCAGGATTAACATTCTTATATAAATAAATCCAACTCAAGTGAAATATCAACCGAAATACAAGTAACTTAAAGGATGTTGGGATAACCATCCTCTAAGGATCTTCAGAACTATCTACAAGGTGGGAATATACACTATAACACCGTGGTCATTTCAATTTAATTTATACTTCGAAACCCAAATATTACTTCATTTCAAATATAACTATTTTCCAAGATAGTATATATATTAATCAATTTATAAAGTAAAGCATTTATAATTTTCTCAAGTCTCACAAATCGATTCAAATTAACTCAAATTCCAAATTCAAATTTATTCAAAGCTTAATTCATCAATTCGATTCAGTTCTAAATATACCATTTAAATTTCAATATATTTCAAGGCTTTAATATTCAACATTTTCAAAGTTAAATTTAACAGTTTCATATAGCACTTGATTTAACTTTATTATTATCTAATCAGGGAATATTCACTTAATAAATTCAATATCATTTAACTAGCCTTAAATTTCATTTTTACTAAATATTTCTTTAAATTTATTTAAACAAGAAATATTCATTAAATTGTTTAAATCAAACTCAAGTTATAAATCATATCTTAAATTCTAATTTCAATAAGCTTTGTATTGGTTTAATTAAATAAAATTCTTTACTAAATTCAAATTATTACTGAAATCTATTTTGAAACATAAATTTAAATACTCAACCATATTATATGTATTTAATCAATCATTCCCATTTATATATAATAATTTAAGGCTCAACATTTTTTAAAACCATATATTTCTTTCCAAAACCATAGAATTCATTTTCAAAATATTTATATATATGGACCAACGGTGTCTGTATATATATTTATCATATGGTTAAGTGATACGGATATTTATCATTTTATTCCGAAATTTAAATATATACGGGTAGATATCATTTCGACCCGTAATCCCAATTTCAATACAAATGAAAATCGCTTGGGTTTATCATTTCAACCCATAACGAAATTCTCCTATTCCAAAGTCCGTTCGGGTATGTATCATTTCAACCCATAGTGAATTCTATACTAACAGGGAACTTGCAGAGTGATAACATATACAAAAAAATATAACAACAGGCATATATCATTAGTATAAATAACAGATACGGGTGTCAGATATCACAGGTGAACAGATACAAATAATAGTAATAACAGGCATATAATACTAGATACTGGTGTCAGATGTCACAGGTGAACAGTTATAGATAATAACATATATAACAATGTAAATAACTACAGCAGCATATTTCAATTGCTATTTCAATTGAAATTAAATTTAATGAATAAAAGAATGTTAATCGTGAGTGATTGCTCACCTTTCGAGGTTAGAGAAATTCGACAATGAAATGAGTTACGAATCCAAGCACGAATTCCAAAGCAAAGCAAGATTGGCACGAATTTGATGAACAAAGCTGATGAATAGGAATCGATGAGAACAAATCAAATTAGCTTGATATAAGCTGAACAAAATATACGTTATAATTTTTCTCTAAAACCAATATTTAAAACATATATTTAAAATAAGATATATATATATTTTAACTTTAACACCTATAAAATAAATTTTATATATATATATTTAGAACCCAAACTCATGTGAACTTGTCTACATAAACCAATATATAAACATGGTATAAACTTACATACTTACTATAAAAAAAATCAATAATTATAAAATCAATATAACTTAAATATATATGAACTCAGCAAATCATATATAAGCTTATAAACAAACAAATAGGTTATATGTGACTTATATAACTTATTTACATAATGACGGATTACATACAAACTATATAACTTTATATATACAATAAATTTTATAACTTTCATATATAACAAGATCTTAAGGTTTATTTACTTTTATATATAACGAACAGGACTTACACATTATAACACAACATATCAAATATATAAACTAATATATACAACAACATATGATTTACAGCTTATATAACTTATACATTTTAAACAACTTTATATATCTACCTGTTATGTCTACAGATCCAACTTTATTAAAAAGTCAAGTAACCTACTTTATTAAAATATATATACAACTTAACAGGTCAAATATAAACTTATATAAACTTGCATTCGTATAGTAAAAAACGGATTATATATATATATATATAACTTACATAGAATTATATATAGAGAGACATATCTATAACATATATACAAAAATCAATGTATAGTAAATAAATATATGTACTTTCTGACAATACATATAACATATATAATCAAGAAGAGAGGGCTACCAAGGTGTGAAGGCAGTGGAGGACGCAGGTGGCGGAGGTCGCACAGGCGGTAGAGGGGAGTGGAGGAACAGGCTTTAGCATGGCAAGTGGGGAGGCTCGACCTGTCAGGGGTGAGGTCGGTGATGTTCGGCCACTAGGAGAGAGTGAGGTGGTGGAAGAAGAGAGGAAGGAAGAAGCAGCCGCTGTGGGATGATGTGGTTGGGTCGGGCAAATCCGGGTTCAAAGGAGGCTGTGGCGGAGTGTTCGGGTCCGGTCAGTGGTGGTTGCGGCAACTGCTAGGGTTTTGATCGGGTTCAGGGAGAGGCTGTGCTCAGATGAGGCAGGTCGGAGTAGGTCGAGGGGGTTGGCTTGTACGTTCGTGGATCTGGGTTGGGTATGGAGGAATGGAAAGTGGTCGGCGCGTTTACTAGAGATGGATGAAGGAGAAAGGCTTGCATGGGTCGGCGAGCAAGACGGAGGGTCGAATGGTACAAGGGGAGGAGGAAGAGGCCGCACGTGAAGCTTGGTCGAGAAAAATGGTGAGCAGGCAACGTGAAGGTGGCTCGGTCGTAAGGTGAAAAAATGAAGACGCGGGTTGGCTGCTCATTTCGGTGGCTTGCGTGGGAAGTGAGAGAGGACGGAGGAGACTATGCGGAGGGATGAGCTGGATCCGGCTTAAATGGAGGAAATAATAAATAAAAGAGGGGCAGTTTCTCAGATCTCAAATCATACGGCTATTTTATGTAGAGTAAAGTATAAAGAAATAAAGGTAGATGAATGCGAAGTAAACGCATTAGTTTTTGTACGTTATAACTTTTGAAAGGTCATGGGATTGCAACAGCTGTACTCTGATTGGTAAGTCAATAAATCAATTTATTTGGCTTGGGATTCACGTTCAAGTTTTAAAAAGGAAAAAGGAAAACTAACGGTCATCCTATATGGTACCGGTACGACATATCATTCTATTGTTTCCGTCGCGTACCGGATCTCAAAATACAGCAATGAATATACCGTAGAGATCGGCACGACGAGACAATCAAAACGATATGCAGATATTAGTGGTACGATCACCCGATCAAAAGTCGATAATCGGTACCAGAAATGCTGCTATTCTGCCAGAATTAAGATAAACGGAGCAATAGAAGTTCAAATTTCGTGAAACGAATTTCGCAGTCTGATTCAGAATGATCTGAATAAATTTTCTCCTGTTGTCATATTTTGGTTTCGGAAAACTTTTAAATTCACTGTTATTAACCGGTTTGATTTGAAATAAAATTTCACAGGAAAATAAACTTCAATATTATCAGATGAAAATGTACCAGTTGCTATATTAAAATAGACGTATTCCAAATAATAAATTTTTATTTCCAAATTTTATTGTTTAAATTTCACAAAATTTCAATTAATTTAATAAATAAAATCACTAAAATTTTGGGTCGTTACAACATCACTCTAAAAACAATTTAAAAGTAAAATTTTGTTGCACTTGTGTATGCGGGTGAGTAAACAACCTGTTTTCAAGTTTTAAGTTAAATTAAATTTGAGTGTGTATGATTTGATTTAAGAGTGCTTGGTTGAGTAGCTTTTCAGGTTTTACTCTGTCATATATATGCATGTGTATCACTTGTTCTCTGTTTTGGGTTTCAGAGTAGAAAAATCAACATGGGATTCAACAATCTCTTCAACTAATCATCATTAAACTTTGAAGTTGAAACAAAAACAAGTTGTTATACTTAAACTAAGATCTGGAGAAGGTTTCCAGCAATATAGAGTTCTATAGCATCTAAGAGATCTATTTTACAGGAAGGACTTAACTTCTTGATATTTTCTAGTGTCATGAAACTAAAATTTAATTATATAGCTGGAATTGTAGTCAGGAGATAGGATTTTTAAATCAAAAATGGAAATTTTTAATTGAGTTTGCGAAGAGGAATTTGTAGATGAACTGGAAGTGGGTTCACGACAAATTCAGGCGATCGGCGTTACTGGAGGTGGTCGGGTTGTGCGAGGAGGTGGAGGAGCTTACCGAGGATGTGGGAAAAATGGTCGGAGGCGACCACGACCTCGGTGGCGAAGGCGGCGTTCGTTTTTCGTCTGTAAACCTAAAATTTGAGGTGATCGAACTTTGTATCACCACGGCCTCGATGGAGCATCGAGTGAGGTCGAGCTTGGTGGGGAGGTGCCTGGGTCGTAGACGAGTGTGTAGACGAAGGGACGGTGGTGCTAGTGGTCGGAATTGAGGGAACGAGTTATTGCCAGGTTTGAGTGTGGTGAGGCCTGTTGTGTTCCAGGTTTGAATCAAGAGCTCGATTTCGATTCGAGCGAGTGGGGTGGCTTCGGAGGGTCGTGATGTCATTTGGAGATGGTCGCTGATGAGTAGCAATTCTGGTGGATGGCCGGAGATGGCCAGAGCCCCGGTGCACGTGCATCGTGCCGTTGAAATTCTAAGGTGTTTTTTTTGGTGTGTAGAGTATTTTAACTTGGAAAATACTCGAGTCATTCGAGTATGTTACTCGAAGTAGTGGGAGTTTGGCTCGAAGTATTTTAGGGTAGGCTCGGGTAATTGATGGTTACAGGTTTAAAACCTGTAAGTGTTTTTAAATTTTGAAAATGAATTTAAAAACTGTGAAGCAAACTTTAAACAAGTTTTAAATCCAGTTTAAAGTATGGATTCAAATGAATTTGAATCCTAGTTTTAAATAAATAAGTTTTCAAAATAAATGAAATGTTTTTAACAACTTAAAATTTGTTAAAGTATGTTTTAAAATGAAATGATTTTTCAATAAAATGTTGAAAACTTATTTATATAAGATTCTTTATAAAATTTCCTATAACATTTGATTTAAGAGGTTTATAAAATTGATTTAAATTGGTTAAAGTTAAATTTGTATTCATTTTTAAATCTTAAATTTAAAATGAAATTTAAAGTAAATTTTGAAAGTAAATTGTTTTAAATGTTTTGTTAATGATAATTTAATCATTAATAAGAATAATGTTTATCTCAAAGTAATTTAGGATTTAATGATTTGGATTCATTAAATTGTTAAGATAATTAAAAATGGATAATTAATTAAATTAATTAATTTAATTAATTAATGATATGGATGATTAATTTAGTAATTAAGAGTTTAAAATTTATTAATTAAATTTTAAGACTAATTAATTAGGAATAATTAATTTGTAATTAATTGAGTTTAAATTTGATTAGTTTAAGTTAATTAATTAAGTTTAATTAATTTTAATTAATCATTGGATGATTTGTTAGCATAATTACTTAATGTAATTAATGAAGTATAATTACGTAGTGAAGTAATTAATGGTAATTACTGTATGTATTTAATTGATGAGGATTCAAATATGGAAGTAATTTGGATTTAATTACTTTGTGAAATAAATCAAGGGATTAATTTAGATAATTAATTAAGAAGTAATTAAATTAATAATTCAATGAAGTAATTAAGGATAGTTAATTACTGAATGAGATAAATCAAGAGTGATTAATAATTATGGTTTAAGTCAAGATTAAATTCTTAATGTAATTAATTTAAATAGAATAATTAATTAAAATGTAATTAGGGATCATTAATTTATATAATTAATGATGTAATTAAGGGTTGATTCATTTAGATTTTTTAATCAATAATAAGTTATTTTGAGTAATTAATTAATGTAATTAATTAAGGATTAATGTAATTAATTATAGTTAATTAATTAATAGAGTAATTAAAGATTAATTACTGTATTTGGTTAATGATAATTAATTTATGAAATTAATTAAAGGATAATTACATGAACATAATTAAAGGAAAATTAATCAAGGATGATTAATTAAGATGGAAATTAGAGAATGATTAATTAATTGATTTGTAATTAATTAATGGTTAAGTAAGCAAGATTTATAATGATGAAGTAATTAATTTAATTTACTTTAAATTAATTAGAGATAAGTAATTAATTTAATTTACTTTAAATTAATTAGAGATAAGTAATTAATTTAATTCATTTTAAATTAATTATAAATGGTGTGATTATTGATCCTTGTTTATGTATGGATGGATGATATTGATTTCCTTGAATGGTTTGAAATCTCAGATATGAGATAAGTAATGCTGTGTGATATGGATGTTTTGGTTGAAGTGAATTATCTGCTGTAATGATAATGTAGATTATCTATCTGTGATATTGTGAATTATCTATCTGTGTGTATATGGATAATGAATTGAATTGTTTTAACTTTAAAACAACTTGGCCTTAAAAGATACGGTTTGGATTTCGATGAGACCCGGATCGGGTTTCCAGATTTGGATATCCGAAAACCACATCGATCCAAATTAACGATAGGTCGTGAATCTCAAGTGAAGATGAAGATTCAGAGTGCAAGGGTTATTCTCGTTAACTCTGAGGGTGATTCCAAAATGAGTGTAACGAGATAATGCCTTCGGTTTTGTTCGAACCCGGAACGAACTTGTATGGATTGAATGCTTTCAAAACATCGTTAGGTGGACGATGAGCATTCTAAGAGATGTGTTCTCTAAAGGTAATCGAAGCCTCAAGCCTCATCAACCGGGAATGGCTAAAACAAAGGAGGTGCAGCAAGGCTTCGTGGGTCGCACCCACTGGAGAGTAAGATATACCCCTGTCTAGATGTCCCTTATTATTTCGGCTTAGTGTGCGGTTGGTCATGACAATTGTGGGGTGATCTTGTTTGGGACTGTCCAGTAAGGGATGGTTCCGGCTTTGTGTTGCAGGGGAGCGGGCGTACTCCTCGGTATGCTGATCTAGGCCAGGTACTGTGTCAAGACCCAAAAGTCGACCTTCGAAAATCGGCACCCGTACTTCACTTGTACTCAAAATGCCGTAGATTCAAATGCCGAATCTGGTTCTTGGGAGCTTATAACACAGTTAAGTAAATAACACAGCGGAATAAAAGAATAATACATTGATATACAATATCGGATACAATATCTGATACAACAGAGTGATACAATGAATATCAAAATACACTAGGGATATGATACAACAAATAGCAGCGGAAAAGAAAACGATAACATCAGCAGCGGATAATCTCCATCTTCAAAGCTGTGACGACCCGGCTTTCCACTCCCGGAAAATCGCATCGACAGTAAGAAAGAAAGGGATAGAAAGAGAAAAGAAGGGAAAGAAAGAACTAAACAATATCAGAATCTCACAGCGAAACGAAACAAAATATATTATATCACATAAATATTACATAGTATCATATACAACACTTATCAGAGTTACACAGATTCACATCATATACTAGACAGTTATAAACATCTGTCTAGTTATTACATCTCAATACAAACAAAGATCTAAACAAGATCAACACAGCGGAAACTACTATCTATATCTACAACGCTGAAGCCTCCTGCTCCATTGCTCCTCCACAATTCGTTAAGGCTAACCTGAATCCCTTGGCTACTCATAAAAATTTGAGTACCCAAGAGTTTATAAAACAGAAATAAACAACTTGGGTCAGACATGGGTCTGGTGTGAGTAACAGGTTAAACTTGTTTAACTTCAAAACCTTTTGAAAGAAAAGGTATCACGTAAGACTTCCCACAAATAAACATGGGTAAGTTTTTACCTTACGCTAACCAAAACATTTGATAGGAAATTCGATTGTATTATAATAGGGTCTAGGGTTTTCAAGTAAAATACAGAAATAGCTGAAATGCTTACATCTCACATTTCAGCATAGTTGGGCACAACTAATACGTACGGCACTTATTGGAGTTTGGATTCCATACAATGGCAGGGCTACCGGGGTACCGCCCGTCACAGTACGTGGCCTAGATCACCGTACCGAGGATCACTCCCAATCCCCTGCAACACAAGGCCGGAACATCCCTTACTGGATAATTCCCGCACAAGATACCTCACGGTTGGGATCAGCAACCGCACACACTAAGCCGAAATAAGAAGGGACTTCTAGACAGAGGTAATCTTGTCCTACTTGGGTGCTACCCACTAACCTTGCTGCACCTCCCCTGTTTTAGCCATTCCCGGTTTGTGAGGCTTGAGGTCACGATTACCTTTAAAAAAGAACACATCACTTAGAATGCTCATCGTCCACCTGACGATGTGCTGAAAGCATTCAATCCATACAAGTTCGTTCCGGGTTCGAACGAAACCGAAGGCATTATCTCGTTACACTCGTTTTGGAATCACCCTCAGAGTTAACGACAATAACCCTTGCACTCTGAATCTTCATCTTCACTTGATTCACGACCTATCGTTAATTTGGATCGATGTGGTATTCGGGTCTCCAGACCTGGAAATCCGGTATACGGAAACCCGATCCCGGTCTCATCGAAATCCAAAGCGTATCTTTTAAGGCCAAGTTGTTTTAAAGGTTAAAACAAATTCAATTCATTATCTTTATACACAAAGAAAGATAATTCACAACAGATAATCAACATTATCAGATAATCCATACAATTCAACTAACATCCATATCACACAGCATATATCTCATCAGAGATATCAATCAATGCCAAGTATTCAATACTATCACTCATTCATAAGTAATGATTTACATTATCTCTAATTAATTTAAAGTGAATTAAATTAATTACTTCATTCTATAAATCCTGCTTACTTAATCATTAATTAATTACAAATTAATTAATTATCCTTTAATAATTCATTTCAATTAATCATCTTTGATTAATTATCTTTTAATTACATCCAAGTAATTTATCCTCAATTAATTACTTAAATTAATTATTCTTAACCACTTATAGAAATTAACCTTTAATTACTTCATTAATTAATTTACTAAAATTAATTAACTTAATCAACTATAATTAATTACATTAATCCTTAATTAATTACATTGATTAATTACTTCATTTATTAATTATTACTTAATTAACCAATCTTAATTACATCATTAATTATATTAATTAATGATCCTTAATTACAACTTAATTATTAATTACTTAATTAAATTAATTTCATTAAGTAATTAACCTTTATTTAAACAACATTTATTAATCACCCTTGATTAATCTTCAATCAGTAATTAATTACCCTTAATTACTTTCATTAACTAAATTAATTACTCCTTAATTAATTTCTTAATTAATCCCTTGATTAATTATTCAAAGTAATTAATTCAAATTACTTCTATCAATAAAATCATTTATTCAACTAATTACTTCCAGTAATTATCTTATTATTTACTTCTCTAAATAAACTTACCTTAATAATTACATTAAGTAATTATTATCAAATCATCTCTTGATTATTCTAAATTAATTAAACTTAATTAATTAATTTAACTAAATCAAATTAACTTCAATTAATTACAATAATTAATTATTTCTTAATTACTTCCAATAAGTAATTACATTTAAACAAATTCTATAATTGATTATTCTTAAATTAATTCAACTAATTAATTATCAAAATTAATCCTATTAATTCATTATTTAATAACCCATAGTTAATGACCTCATTAACTATTATTTAATTACTTTCCTTAAGTAATTAACTTATATTAATTATTATTAATCCTAAATTAATAAATCTTAATATCCAATTTATTAATCTCTAATTACTAAATTAATTAAGTGTTAACCATAACTAAATTAATATTTAATTACTCTATTAATTAATTCTTAACCATTAATTAATACTCTAATTTATAATCCTCAATTATAAATTAATCATTCCTAATTTATTTATCTTAATCCTAACTAAATTAGTTTAAACCTTTAATTATCTATTTAATTAATCCAAATGATTAATTAATCAAATTAAATTAATTATCTATTAAATCTCCTAATAAATTAAATAAACACAAGTCTTTAATTATTTTAAGATAAACTTTATTCTTATTGATAAACAAGTTATCATTTACCATTCATATTTGAAACATCCATTTCAAATCTACTTTTAAATTTCATTTTAAATTCTATATTTAAAATGAATACCAATTTAATTTTAACTAAGTTTTAAAAACCAAATTAAAAACTTTTACTTATTAAAATTCTTATCTCTTATAAAAGAAATTTAAGAAGAGTTTAAACCAAATTCCTTTTTATTTTTAAACATTTAATTAAATCTAACTACCATTTAAACCTATTTAAAACATATAAATTTATAACTTATTTATTTCATACCTTTAAGATTCAAAACTAACTTGAATCTATATAGTTAAACTTGATTTAAATTCTTACTTAAAAAATTTCTTTACAAATTTAAAACCAGTTTAAATTTTGTAAACAGACAGTTTAATAGCCTGTCAACACAAAAGTTTTCGAGCCCAGCCTATTTTGCTTCGAGTCGCAACCCTAATTCCCCCGAGACTCTCACGAACAAAACCCGAGAAAACTCGAGTAGCCTCACTGCTAAAATCCCAGATTCACCAGATATCTCGATGTCACCGTGCACGTGCACCACTCTTCGACTATCGCCAGCCACCTCCGGTGACCTTCCCACATCGACAATCATCTCTGTACTATTCCACGCTCATCTGATTGTCAAAATGAATTCGAAAGCAAAATCGAGCCTGCTATCCCAAACCTGGAACAGAAAATCGAACTTCCACCAAAACCTGTCAACGGCGATTCCTCCCATCTCCGGCCACCATCACCTTTGAAACTCCAGCGACGACTTCGACAACCCATCCTCCTCTAAAAACCAAAACCCCAAGTCACTCGATCAATTATATTTGTCGAATTGATCACTTCTTCTAGCCGCAGTAAAACTAGGGTTAAAAACTTCGAACACCAACCATTTCCCCCACCGTGGCCATGACCATCTACGACCAATTTTCCAGTCATCCCCATAGGCTCCTCCATCACCTCTCACAAGCCCGACCACCCTCGATCACGTGATCACCAGAAATGCTCGAAAACTTGATTTCCAGACAAACCCAAATAACTCATTCAATAGTTCATTAAAAATTGTGATTCAAGCTTTAAAAATCAGGATTTTGTATAGGGATTCACTTTATAAACTTGAATTAATAATTCAAGATATTTGAATATATCACTTATTTTATCCATTAACTGTTTTTAAGGTTTTTCCAGAGTAGTCTGCTTTGTTTAATTAAAATACAAAATTTAAAACTTACTTTACAATCAAACAAACTAATTTTGTTTGGACCTTAAGTTCTATCATCAAGAAAAATCAAGCAGAAATGATTTTGGAAGTAAGGCATGAGCTTGAGAACTTAAACAGAGGTAATCTACAGGTTATCAACATTCATATATTTGTTTTTACTATAAGAGCAATGTACATATGAATATTCACACAAACATACTTTTAGATATTAACATATAACACAAGTTACTTCATCTATAAGTCATATACATCAAAACAAAAGGGGTCTCATGTTTATTGTTTCAAGTCAGAGACTTAAATCAGGATCAGGGAAGTTTTAAAACAACAGATATACTCACATCATAGATTCGCAAAGAAACTTGCACATACATATACTAGTAAATCAAACATTATTTATCACAGAATTAGACATGCATCATAATTTCCTAAGTTAATTTTAAGTAAAAATGTTACTCACCAAAAATCAGAGAACAGAGAACATTTTCTGTTTCCAGGCTTGCATGTTTGATTTTTGAACTTCTATTTGCCTAGTTGAATTTGAATCTAGCTGCTATGAATTTTCTCTTTGCTTTGTTGAATTTAAATTCTTGCTGTTTGATCTTTCTCTGATCTTCAGGTTGTTTGAAGAATTTGAAATTTCCTTGATCTTTCTTTTGATTTGCAATTCCAGATTTTACTTCTTCTTTTGCTTTGAATTTTAATTTCCAGGTTTTCTTTTTTTCTTTCATTGATTCGAATTGTATTTTTAGTTGAGAAAGAAGTGAAGATGAATTTTAGCTGAAAGTGAAAACAGATTTTTCTCTCTTTCATATAAATTTTTATTTTAATTATCAAAGAAAAATATAGCCACTTGTCCTTTTTAAGTGTTAATTATCTTACACATATACCTTTATTTTTACAAATGTCACTAAACCACCTTAATAAGCTTACAAGTGTTAATCTTGTTTTAATAAATTTATTTAAGTCATTTATATGGATTTATGAAATATTTATATGTATATAAAAATGTATTTATCTTTTTATAAATAAGCTTTTAGATTTTATATAAATATAGAAATGTGAACTCATGAAAACAATTATTTATAATAGCTTATGTTTTAATCAAATTAAATGTATTATATTTTTATATACTTGGAAATTTATTTTAACTCTATATATATATTTTTTTACAAACCCATTTTTACTTAACAATTTATCTTATGTTTGAAATTTAAAAATGAAAGAATATTAAAACAAATAAACTTCTTAATTTAAATCTTAACTAAAATAAAAACTTAAAATATATTCTTATAATAAATAAGAAATTATTCTTGTTATTTAAATCTCAAATATCATTTTCAAAAGTATTAAGTCAAATTAAAAATTTCCAAATTACAAATTATATAAATATTAAAGTTTGAAAATACTTTATTAAATTCAAATCCAATATTCTTTCCATTTCAATATATACAAATATATATATATATTCAAATAGAAAATATCTTATTAGATTTTAAAAGATAAAATTACCAATTAATACTAATTTAATCAGATTATTAAATTAAATTCAAATCTTATTATCAAACATTATCCATATCAATTTAATTATTCAACAGATTATTAAATTGATATTGTTAAAATTTCCGGGATATTACATTCCTCCCCCTTAAAATAATTTCGTCCCGGAAATTTAAACAAAGGTAATTTAATAATCTTATTAAAGATTTAAATTCAAAACACAAGCATCTACTATCATCCATATGCTAGCAACCATAGCAACCAAATCATCCAATCAAACAATCTAACTATCTAGACTAAATTCTAGATAAAATTCCTCGAGTTTCCCCAAGTATATATATATACCGGGATACTCGCTCTACAAACAATCTAAACTATTAAGCTATAGATCTCCTACTCATCTAGATCTACAGAACTTAAACAGAATATCAGACTACAGACGAGTCTGACTCAACTACCAAACTTCCAGAACTGCTGATTCTACAACCAGAGATAGATCAAATACGTACTCCCTCAGAGATACGTAAAACTCAATGAATTCCAGTTATCCAAACTGACAATTCAACCAAGTAGACCAATTACCTATCCAAATCAGAACACAGACGAGATCCAAACACAACTCTACTTCACAACATCAGTAGATTCTAAACTTACTTCTCCCATCCAGAGATACACTCCAAACTACTTTCGCTGCTCAACTCTGACCTGAGGTAGAACACAAGCACAGACTGGACAACTCACTTCTAGAAATAAGGTTCACTGATCCATACATAAAACTCAGATATTCCAGCAAAACTTGAGCTGCTTCACCAATTCCATCTCTAGGAAACATCCTTCCACTAGACTGAACCACCGGTATCACTCCTGGAATCCAGTCGATAAGAAAACTCAACCTTTAGATGCGGACAAACTTCTGACTTCTCCGAAGACACCCAGAAAAATTCTGACAACCCAAGAGAACACTCAGACAATCGCAAGTCACTTTTGCGATCAACCCATCCTAATTCCAAAGAAAAACTGTTCCTCTTTACCAATCAGAACAGCTTACACTTATTTATCCAATTTATCGAAGAAATGGATCCACTCTGCTGCTTCTGAACTTCACTTCCAGAAAAACTGCTCAGCTAGAAAATTTCTTGCCATCACAGAACACTCCGAGTAGCACTGCTGACACTGATGCTCCTATCCAAAGCTCTTCGAGAAACTCGAACTCCAAACCAAAGCAGAAACACCATGCTGAACTCAGCGACAACACCGAAACAGACACACTTCCTTAATCTTGTTCCAAAGAAAACATCTTCAGGAACATCCATATTCACTGCATCTCATCATACAGCTACTATTACCTGAGGTATCAAGGTACCATCACTCACTTCTGCCTCATCGACAGATCCAACTCTACTCATCCACACTTCAAAGATAAACTCCGAACCATTACAGTTTCCTTCGGAGATCGATGAAATCCTTCACCACAGCAAAGCTTACTCGAGACGGTATTGGGTTTACAGTCTCGATATATACTTCCAACCTCAAACATTCAAACTCCAACTATTGGTAATTGTGTTACACACACTACCACCTTATCTACCTTTATAACTTATATTGGAAAACCCGAACAGGTAACCCAATAAATAGGTAGAAATACATAAATATATATATTTAAAATGATACTTTTTATATAGAAATTATTTCTGGGTAAAATTATTTCATTTACCTCTTTAAAACAATATTGTGTCCGTTGGCCTGGTTCAAGTGTTTAGAGATCCCTATCAATAACGTTAGCTACTCGTATTGACTAGAATCCATATACCACTCAACCGATCAATTAACACAATATAAAACCATTTTATATAACTAACAAATACGCGCTCTCATATATATATATATATATATATACACTCGGACTCAAACAGGTTGTTACAGATCCTATTTCTAATGAACAACCCTTCCGAACCTAGGTATTCACTCAACCTAGTGTTCTGATATTCACTTAACCAAAAGCTTAGGCATTCGCTCAACCTATGCTCTGATACCAAATGTGACGACCCGGCTTTCCACTCCCGGAAAATCGCATCGACAGTAAGAAAGAAAGGGATAGAAAGAGAAAAGAAGGGAAAGAAAGAACTAAACAATATCAGAATCTCACAGCGAAACGAAACAAAATATATTATATCACATAAATATTACATAGTATCATATACAACACTTATCAGAGTTACACAGATTCACATCATATACTAGACAGTTATAAACATCTGTCTAGTTATTACATCTCAATACAAACAAAGATCTAAACAAGATCAACACAGCGGAAACTACTATCTATATCTACAACGCTGAAGCCTCCTGCTCCATTGCTCCTCCACAATTCGTTAAGGCTAACCTGAATCCCTTGGCTACTCATAAAAATTTGAGTACCTAAGAGTTTATAAAACAGAAATAAACAACTTGGGTCAGACATGGGTCTGGTGTGAGTAACAGGTTAAACTTGTTTAACTTCAAAACCTTTTGAAAGAAAAGGTATCACGTAAGACTTCCCACAAATAAACATGGGTAAGTTTTTACCTTACGCTAACCAAAACATTTGATAGGAAATTCGATTGTATTATAATAGGGTCTAGGGTTTTCAAGTAAAATACAGAAATAGCTGAAATGCTTACATCTCACATTTCAGCATAGTTGGGCACAACTAATACGTACGGCACTTATTGGAGTTTGGATTCCATACAATGGCAGGGCTACCGGGGTACCGCCCGTCACAGTACGTGGCCTAGATCACCGTACCGAGGATCACTCCCAATCCCCTGCAACACAAGGCCGGAACATCCCTTACTGGATAATTCCCGCACAAGATACCTCACGGTTGGGATCAGCAACCGCACACACTAAGCCGAAATAAGAAGGGACTTCTAGACAGAGGTAATCTTGTCCTACTTGGGTGCTACCCACTAACCTTGCTGCACCTCCCCTGTTTTAGCCATTCCCGATTTGTGAGGCTTGAGGTCACGATTACCTTTAAAAAAGAACACATCACTTAGAATGCTCATCGTCCACCTGACGATGTGCTGAAAGCATTCAATCCATACAAGTTCGTTCCGGGTTCGAACGAAACCGAAGGCATTATCTCGTTACACTCGTTTTGTAATCACCCTCAGAGTTAACGACAATAACCCTTGCACTCTGAATCTTCATCTTCACTTGATTCACGACCTATCATTAATTTGGATCGATGTGGTATTTGGGTCTCCAGACCTGGAAATCCGGTATACGGAAACCCGATCCCGGTCTCATCGAAATCCAAAGCGTATCTTTTAAGGCCAAGTTGTTTTAAAGGTTAAAACAAATTCAATTCATTATCTTTATACACAAAGAAAGATAATTCACAACAGATAATCAACATTATCAGATAATCCATACAATTCAACTAACATCCATATCACACAGCATATATCTCATCAGAGATATCAATCAATGCCAAGTATTCAATACTATCACTCATTCATAAGTAATGATTTACATTATCTCTAATTAATTTAAAGTGAATTAAATTAATTACTTCATTCTATAAATCCTGCTTACTTAATCATTAATTAATTACAAATTAATTAATTATCCTTTAATAATTCATTTCAATTAATCATCTTTGATTAATTATCTTTTAATTACATCCAAGTAATTTATCCTCAATTAATTACTTAAATTAATTATTCTTAACCACTTATAGAAATTAACCTTTAATTACTTCATTAATTAATTTACTAAAATTAATTAACTTAATCAACTATAATTAATTACATTAATCCTTAATTAATTACATTGATTAATTACTTCATTTATTAATTATTACTTAATTAACCAATCTTAATTACATCATTAATTATATTAATTAATGATCCTTAATTACAACTTAATTATTAATTACTTAATTAAATTAATTTCATTAAGTAATTAACCTTTATTTAAACAACATTTATTAATCACCCTTGATTAATCTTCAATCAGTAATTAATTACCCTTAATTACTTTCATTAACTAAATTAATTACTCCTTAATTAATTTCTTAATTAATCCCTTGATTAATTATTCAAAGTAATTAATTCAAATTACTTCTATCAATAAAATCATTTATTCAACTAATTACTTCCAGTAATTATCTTATTATTTACTTCTCTAAATAAACTTACCTTAATAATTACATTAAGTAATTATTATCAAATCATCTCTTGATTATTCTAAATTAATTAAACTTAATTAATTAATTTAACTAAATCAAATTAACTTCAATTAATTACAATAAGTAATTAATTCTTAATTACTTCCAATAAGTAATTACATTTAAACAAATTCTATAATTGATTATTCTTAAATTAATTCAACTAATTAATTATCAAAATTAATCCTATTAATTCATTATTTAATAACCCATAGTTAATGACCTCATTAACTATTATTTAATTACTTTCCTTAAGTAATTAACTTATATTAATTATTATTAATCCTAAATTAATAAATCATAATATCCAATTTATTAATCTCTAATTACTAAATTAATTAAGTGTTAACCATAACTAAATTAATATTTAATTACTCTATTAATTAATTCTTAACCATTAATTAATACTCTAATTTATAATCCTCAATTATAAATTAATCATTCCTAATTTATTTATCTTAATCCTAACTAAATTAGTTTAAACCTTTAATTATCTATTTAATTAATCCAAATGATTAATTAATCAAATTAAATTAATTATCTATTAAATCTCCTAATAAATTAAATAAACACAAGTCTTTAATTATTTTAAGATAAACTTTATTCTTATTGATAAACAAGTTATCATTTACCATTCATATTTGAAACATCCATTTCAAATCTACTTTTAAATTTCATTTTAAATTCTATATTTAAAATGAATACCAATTTAATTTTAACTAAGTTTTAAAAACCAAATTAAAAACTTTTACTTATTAAAATTCTTATCTCTTATAAAAGAAATTTAAGAAGAGTTTAAACCAAATTCCTTTTTATTTTTAAACATTTAATTAAATCTAACTACCATTTAAACCTATTTAAAACATATAAATTTATAACTTATTTATTTCATACCTTTAAGATTCAAAACTAACTTGAATCTATATAGTTAAACTTGATTTAAATTCTTACTTAAAAAATTTCTTTACAAATTTAAAACCAGTTTAAATTTTGTAAACAGACAGTTTAATAGCCTGTCAACACAAAAGTTTTCGAGCCCAGCCTATTTTGCTTCGAGTCGCAACCCTAATTCCCCCGAGACTCTCACGAACAAAACCCGAGAAAACTCGAGTAGCCTCACTGCTAAAATCCCAGATTCACCAGATATCTCGATGTCACCGTGCACGTGCACCACTCTTCGACTATCGCCAGCCACCTCCGGTGACCTTCCCACATCGACAATCATCTCTGTACTATTCCACGCTCATCTGATTGTCAAAATGAATTCGAAAGCAAAATCGAGCCTGCTATCCCAAACCTGGAACAGAAAATCGAACTTCCACCAAAACCTGTCAACGGCGATTCCTCCCATCTCCGGCCACCATCACCTTTGAAACTCCAGCGACGACTTCGACAACCCATCCTCCTCTAAAAACCAAAACCCCAAGTCACTCGATCAATTATATTTGTCGAATTGATCACTTCTTCTAGCCGCAGTAAAACTAGGGTTAAAAACTTCGAACACCAACCATTTTCCCCACCGTAGCCATGACCATCTACGACCAATTTTCCAGTCATCCCCATAGGCTCCTCCATCACCTCTCACAAGCCCGACCACCCTCACGTGATCACCAGAAATGCTCGAAAACTTGATTTCCAGACAAACCCAAATAACTCATTCAATAGTTCATTAAAAATTGTGATTCAAGCTTTAAAAATCAGGATTTTGTATAGGGATTCACTTTATAAACTTGAATTAATAATTCAAGATATTTGAATATATCACTTATTTTATCCATTAACTATTTTTAAGGTTTTTCCAGAGTAGTCTGCTTTGTTTAATTAAAATACAAAATTTAAAACTTACTTTACAATCAAACAAACTAATTTTGTTTGGACCTTAAGTTCTATCATCAAGAAAAATCAAGCAGAAATGATTTTGGAAGTAAGGCATGAGCTTGAGAACTTAAACAGAGGTAATCTACAGGTTATCAACATTCATATATTTGTTTTTACTATAAGAGCAATGTACATATGAATATTCACACAAACATACTTTTAGATATTAACATATAACACAAGTTACTTCATCTATAAGTCATATACATCAAAACAAAAGGGGTCTCATGTTTATTGTTTCAAGTCAGAGACTTAAATCAGGATCAGGGAAGTTTTAAAACAACAGATATACTCACATCATAGATTCGCAAAGAAACTTGCACATACATATACTAGTAAATCAAACATTATTTATCACAGAATTAGACATGCATCATAATTTCCTAAGTTAATTTTAAGTAAAAATGTTACTCACCAAAAATCAGAGAACAGAGAACATTTTCTGTTTCCAGGCTTGCATGTTTGATTTTTGAACTTCTATTTGCCTAGTTGAATTTGAATCTAGCTGCTATGAATTTTCTCTTTGCTTTGTTGAATTTAAATTCTTGCTGTTTGATCTTTCTCTGATCTTCAGGTTGTTTGAAGAATTTGAAATTTCCTTGATCTTTCTTTTGATTTGCAATTCCATATTTTACTTCTTCTTTTGCTTTAAATTTTAATTTCCAGGTTTTCATTTTTTCTTTCATTGATTCGAATTGTATTTTTAGTTGAGAAAGAAGTGAAGATGAATTTTAGCTGAAAGTGAAAACAGATTTTTCTCTCTTTCATATAAATTTTTATTTTAATTATCAAAGAAAAATATAGCCACTTGTCCTTTTTAAGTGTTAATTATCTTACACATATACCTTTATTTTTACAAATGTCACTAAACCACCTTAATAAGCTTACAAGTGTTAATCTTGTTTTAATAAATTTATTTAAGTCATTTATATGGATTTATGAAATATTTATATGTATATAAAAATGTATTTATCTTTTTATAAATAAGCTTTTAGATTTTATATAAATATAGAAATGTGAACTCATGAAAACAATTATTTATAATAGCTTATGTTTTAATCAAATTAAATGTATTATATTTTTATATACTTGGAAATTTATTTTAACTCTATATATATATTTTTTTACAAACCCATTTTTACTTAACAATTTATCTTATGTTTGAAATTTAAAAATGAAAGAATATTTAAACAAATAAACTTCTTAATTTAAATCTTAACTAAAATAAAAACTTAAAATATATTCTTATAATAAATAAGAAATTATTCTTGTTATTTAAATCTCAAATATCATTTTCAAAAGTATTAAGTCAAATTAAAAATTTCCAAATTACAAATTATATAAATATTAAAGTTTGAAAATACTTTATTAAATTCAAATCCAATATTCTTTCCATTTCAATATATACAAATATATATATATATTCAAATAGAAAATATCTTATTAGATTTTAAAAGATAAAATTACCAATTAATACTAATTTAATCAGATTATTAAATTAAATTCAAATCTTATTATCAAACATTATCCATATCAATTTAATTATTCAACAGATTATTAAATTGATATTGTTAAAATTTCCGGGATATTACAAAAGCACTAATCCAGAAATAGCTTGAACTCCCAATAACGAGGCACAAAGATAAGCAAGTGCAGTCCGATCCAAAGACTGAACTAGCTCCAGAAAATCTACTAATCTGAATATCTGAAAAACCAAACTCTAGACTGCCCGTGTGGAAAATGGTGGGCACCCAGAGTTTAGGAAGGGAACAATAAACTCCGGATCAGTCATGGGACTGGTGTGAGCAACAAAAACAGTATCTTTAAAACAAATAGCAGAGAATTTTAAACATTTAAACCCGCAATGCTTTTTGGAAAATGAAACTACCATAAGACCTCCCACCACACACACAATGCAAACGCAGACTTGGAGGAGATTTCTTCTTATGATAGTCAAAGATGCTTACTACGCAAAATCAAATCATTGGATATTATTACTAGTGCATAGTGTAGAAAACAATTTCGAAAGTAGAATATAAATCTTAGCCAGCATAGACATTTCGCACTTATGCCTACTATAGCTACCATGTTCAATAGCAGGTTACCACCACATTCCATGGCAGGTAATACAACTAAAACCGTACAGGGCTCGTATTGTTTGTTTGGATTTCCAACAAATGGTCAGGCTAAGGAACTTCCTATTCCACGAAAGAAACGCCTCTGGCGGGACGTTCCGAGAACCAACTGTTCTCTGCCAAACAAGGCCGGCAACCCCTTTTCCCAAGGGATAAAAGAAACCTCAGATATGCCACCCCCGGTCCTTTGGGACCTTTATCCGAGCGCTCGATAACCAACATCACACATCATAAAGAAAGTGTATCCACATGAGTAAGTATCTGGGCTCCATACCATGATACTACCCTTTTCCAGAAGGAATGGTCATACCCTAGGGGAGCTACCCCTGAAAACCTTGCCGCACAATTCCTGTTTCGACCATTACCGGGTTGTGAGGCTCGACGAAGTCTCGTCCACAAAGCTACGCTTTTTCAAAAAGCCACGCTTTGGGTCAACAGATGATCAACCTATGATCACAAAGATAAATGATCAAACAAAAGATCATATCACAAATGATCAAACATTGATCATCACACAGCAACACTCAGCATGCCACATTACCAAATTGGGATATATCGCTGATAAATTTCAACTACATAACCTCTGAGCTCGTACGTCTCAGAGAAGGGTGTTAAGCTAAGAGAATAAATTCTCCGCCACCAAACAGATATGTATTTGAAAGAAATCGGCTTTATATCTCAAAGTGTAATGTCAGACATACAATCCATACAAGTCTGTTCCGGGATCGAACAGAACCGAAGGCACTTCTCACGAAGCCCTTGCAAATCCGGATAATTTCCAATCACGTCCGGACTTCCCGTCACTAAGGGTGATAAAACCTCTATATCGGGGATCAGCCGATGCAGAGTAACTCGACGGTAATCCTTCCGTTTTCAAAAATATCCGGTCTTCAACACCGGTCTTCAAATGCTATCCGTATACGACGTATCACATATTCGGAATGGGTTATACGACCCAAAGGTCCTCTCCCGGCTAAACCGAATAGTGAGCGAAATATTTTAAAACATATGGATATGAGATTTCAATTAAGTCACAACTTATTAATTCAACTTCTTTTTAAATGGTTTCCATCGATTACCATTTCAAATCTTTTCAACAAAAAGATTTATTTTAAACAACCTTCAACGGTTTAAACAATTACCACATTTAAATCTTTTTAAACAAAAGATTCATTCACAGATTTTCCAAATTAATTTCCATTTCAATTTGATTAACTCGTTAAACCTTTAAATCAAAGATTTAACTTATAGCTTTCAAAACAATCCATTTCAAATGATTTAAACCAATCATTATTTTAAATCTGTTAAAGATAACAGATTCAAATCATAGCTTTTCAAAACAATTCATTCATAACTTGGAAAACCATTTTCACTTCAATATTGAAATTCCTTTAATTAAACTGGAATTTCATTTCTTATCTGAAAGCTTTTATTCTTTTAAAACAACAGTTTCATTTCAGAAAATCTGATTCATTCATACGAGTGGAAATCCTTGGGTTAAATCCAAATTCCCAAAATTTTACTTTTAAATGGTTTAACTTTATATAAACACATTTATAACATTTTCAATCCCTAGTTTCAATTCATAGGATTCAATTCCAAACTTGAATTCAAATTTAAATCAAATTATTTAAATTTCCAAAGCTCGATTAAGTTACTCAAAATAACTTTTATCTTTGAAATTCCATTTCAAAAGCTTTTCACTTTAAACCCAAATTTCTAATTTTCAAAATCAATTGAAATTAAAATTTCAATTTCAAAAACATCAAATTTAAATTATCTGTGACTTAACCGATTTCCACGTGAAATCCATATTTGTGTGTGTAAAAGTGTAGTCCAGGGGTTCAACACAATAGTGCAACACAATGAATCATCACATATCAGAATACAGAAATATAATTCGATAAGCGGTATAAGAACAACGCTTATCGTTCATTCACAGATCATAGATATATATAAATTTCAGATAAATAACTACAGTAAAGATTACACACAAATCAGAATATATCACAAAGCATCATAGATCAGAATATCAACAATTCAATCATCCAATCAAATCCAAATATTCATAAGTAAGGTCAGTTAATTATCTGATAAATTCAAATCAGATTAATTCCTATGAATAAATTTGCTAGTCATTTATAATCAATTAATTACAAAACATTTTGTAAATTGTTCTTTAATTAACCATTTATTAACCTTTAATTAAAATTAATTCTTAATTAATTACTCTTAATTGATTTCAATGAACAATTAATTTTTTAATTTCTTCCATAAAGTAATTACACTTACACAATCTCATAAATGATTATTAATTAAGTAATTAATCTCTAACTACTTACATTAATTAATCCCTAAAATTTTTATTAATCTCAAATTAATTTATAACCCTTAATTATTAATTGATTTATCCTTAAATCATTAATTAATTAATTTCTCTTTAATTACTTCATTAATTTAATTTTCTTCAAAATAACTTAAGCATCTAACTTACAAATTTAAGTTAAACAAATTATAACTTCCTTTAATGAAATAATCTAAACATTTATCATATAACCGTTTTTAAACTAGATTAAATTTAAATTTAAAACTTGCTTTTATAAAACCATAAATCAACTTAAATCTTTAATTAACCCACACATGAATACATATTGTATAAGATGATTTAATTTAACAAAATTTGTTTAAAACTGATTTAGACTTTGAAAACTTGTTTTTAAATTTAAACTTCTACAGCAATCAACTTGAACCCGAGTCAAACGCTTGAATACCCGAGCTCTACTTCGAGTAACTCGCGTTGTCCACCTGCTTCGAGAAAAACCCTCGTTTCCCCATGCTTGGCTTCGAGCTTTCCACGAACCAGAAGCTTCTTCCCCAAAACTTCGAACGGCAACAGATACACCATGAACCAGTGCAACGTGCACACCACCACGACCCACTATGATCGACCTCGCCGACGTCTACAGGTTAACGTTGACCTCTTCCATTCATTCCAGCAACCCAAAACAGAGACGAGCCAAAAAATCAAATTTGAGCATTCTCGTACTCCACTGGAACAATACCCACCAACCAATGGTCATCCCTACTCAACGCCACAGACCACCAGAGGTCGTGACCTTTCGCCTGAACCCTTGCCTGAGCTCCACGCTCCCATTCCCCTGGCCGCGATCATCTCAGATGACCCATTGATGTCGCACGACCTCGAGAAACCACGACGACAAAAACAGGTACAAAAACCCTACTCCGTCCCTCTCTGATCATCACAGCCATTAATAAATTCCCTGAGTATTTTTCCCATGATCACCATCCTTCCCTCGACCCTCAGAACAAAGCACAGTGGCCAGTTCGTCACCGATCAGCGAAATTCGCTCAGAAAAGCACAAACATTCATCTCGGCCATACTCAATTAATTCCAAACTAAAAATCATGATATATACTTAAAAAATCATGTTTTCCTATATTGAATTCAATCATGAAAACAAAACTAAAAATTGAATTAATAAATTTTTGACCAAATTTTCATTTTCACTGTTCTTTATAAATTTCGAGACCAATAATCTTTGTTTTTTCTTTTCCTGTAATTATTTTTAGGAGTGAGGTTGCATGATTTCAAACAACCTTTATTTACAAATCCTAAACCAATTCGAATTCAACATTTAGTTATTTAATTTATTATGAAAATTGAACCTGTTACTAACACAGAGCATATATTTTATGTTTTACAGGCATCTGACAATTATCAATAACTCATATACCAACATGCATCAGTTTAAATCCAAGAATCCAGGCATATCATCATAATTTCATACACATAACAAAAATGAAATCCAATAATAATGTTTACTCACATAAATAGCATGCAACCAGATAAGATTTAGATTTTTAAAGGTTACTCACCTTGGCTTTTCAAAACAGAGAGCTTGTTCTTTTTGTTTGAAAACAGGAAACTTGAAACTTGCATTTGAAGCTTGCATACATTTTGGTTTTGATTTCTGAAAACTTTGAACAAGCTTGAACTTGAGAACTGAAATGTTTGAACTGGAATTTGAAAGCTGGAATCTTTACATTTCTTACTTGGTTAAGTAGAAGTTTTTGATAAAATTGTTGTTTTGATTGTAACATTTTTTCTCTCTTGTTTAAAACTTTGAACTGGGATTTACTCAGCCCTTTGGTATACGAAATAAGTTGATATATGAGAAAAAAGGAAGTGTACAGGTGATGTTTTGTTTATACAATGTCATGGCTGAGGTTGCTTTCATTAAATGCTTGAAGCATGTTGCATTTATTGCTTTGTACCATATATACTTTCTTAGCTTTCAAACTCGGCTGAGATGATTTTAGTGGCTTGCCTGCCCATGCTTTGTACATAGTTGTTTACCTGTTTTGTTTACATAGGAATTGTATATGTGTAGTTTATACTTTGTAGATATTTTCTTTTTCTTGTTTGTACTTGCTTTACAAGCTTGTCTCGGCTGGGGTATGATGTTGTATTGGTTTTGTTTTGATTTCTATTTTATTTTAGTCTACACACTTACTGGTTTATAATTTTATTTTACTTTGGCTTGTTCATACTTCTTTTGTTTGTTTTTACATACTTATGTCTTGTATTTGTTTTTACTCCTATATGTACATAACATAACTTACTTGCCTTTACTTAATCTATTTTATTATTTTTACTTTAATACCAATTATATTGTATTTCTCTATATATTTATTTTATACTTGTGTCAATGTATATACTTAAAAATATATTTTCAAACCATTTATATTTTAAGATTTTTAAATTCAATGTATATATATATACATATACCAATTCACTCATATCTATTCCATATACATTCATATATACAATATTATTAAATTTAAATAATTTAATCCAAATTTAGTTGGATTCGGGGAAACTCGCTTACTTTATCAATTAATTTTACAATTTTTATCCAAAAATTCATTTAATTATAAATTTGAATAAATTTAAATTTCGGGGTCGTTACAAACTTCCCCCCTTAAAAGAATTTCGTCCTCGAAATTCGCAGGCACGAAAACAGCACAGAGATAGACAAATTCGATCTCCTATAATTCCTCAAACACAAGATACGGATTCCGAATTCAAGTCGGAATATCACAGAATACATACCAATTTGTCCCTCTTCGGACTTCGGTATTCACAGAAATTTTAATAGAATTTCAAATTTTGGTTTCAAACGAAATCGTTTTATCGGTACAATTCAAATTTTATCCTCATACTTTATTAATCAATTTAACTCAATTTAAAATTTTCAATTTCAAATTCATTATGGTTTAAATCAAAAAGCTGATAAGAAACCGATGAAGATACTAAGTAAAAAATTTCTACAACGATTCGTAAGGCCATCATCGCACCGAAACCCCTTCTTGTAGCTGGTAGGAAGAAATCAAAAGAATTTGGAAATGAATCAAAGGAAATTGATAGAAAGATTATTTCCACTGTTGCAGGGTATTGACCATTTATAGTCGTATTCCCTTGTCCCCTATCTCGTTCTCTTCTTGCACTCATACTTACTATCAGTTGGTAGTAAGAGAATTTACTGAGGCGTTCAGACGGATATCTTAGAGATATACTCATTCTAGAGTTTACTTCACTCTATCTCTAATGAGTTACTTAACATGTTATACTCCTGAGCTAAAGTTCAACCTTAGCTCTGATACCACTTGTCAAGACCCAAAAGTCGACCTTCGAAAATCGGCACCCGTACTTCACTTGTACTCAAAATGCCGTAGATTCAAATGCCGAATCTGGTTCTTGGGAGCTTATAACACAGTTAAGTAAATAACACAGCGGAATAAAAGAATAATACATTGATATACAATATCGGATACAATATCTGATACAACAGAGTGATACAATGAATATCAATATACACCAGGGATATGATACAACAAATAGCAGCGGAAAAGAAAACGATAACATCAGCAGCGGATAATCTCCATCTTCAAAGCACTAATCCAGAAATAGCTTGAACTCCCAATAACGAGGCACAAAGATAAGCAAGTGCAGTCCGATCCAAAGACTGAACTAGCTCCAGAAAATCTACTAATCTGAATATCTGAAAAACCAAACTCTAGACTGCCCGTGTGGAAAATGGTGGGCACCCAGAGTTTAGGAAGGGAACAATAAACTCCGGATCAGTCATGGGACTGGTGTGAGCAACAAAAACAGTATCTTTAAAACAAATAGCAGAGAATTTTAAACATTTAAACCCGCAATGCTTTTTGGAAAATGAAACTACCATAAGACCTCCCACCACACACACAATGCAAACGCAGACTTGGAGGAGATTTCTTCTTATGATAGTCAAAGATGCTTACTACGCAAAATCAAATCATTGGATATTATTACTAGTGCATAGTGTAGAAAACAATTTTGAAAGTAGAATATAAATCTTAGCCAGCATAGACATTTCGCACTTATGCCTACTATAGCTACCATGTTCAATAGCAGGTTACCACCACATTCCATGGCAGGTAATACAACTAAAACCGTACAGGGCTCGTATTGTTTGTTTGGATTTCCAACAAATGGTCAGGCTAAGGAACTTCCTATTCCACGAAAGAAACGCCTCTGGCGGGACGTTCCGAGAACCAACTGTTCTCTGCCAAACAAGGCCGGCAACCCCTTTTCCCAAGGGATAAAAGAAACCTCAGATATGCCACCCCCGGTCCTTTGGGACCTTTATCCGAGCGCTCGATAACCAACATCACACATCATAAAGAAAGTGTATCCACATGAGTAAGTATCTGGGCTCCATACCATGATACTACCATTTTCCAGAAGGAATGGTCATACCCTAGGGGAGCTACCCCTGAAAACCTTGCCGCACAATTCCTGTTTCGACCATTACCGGGTTGTGAGGCTCGACGAAGTCTCGTCCACAAAGCTACGCTTTTTCAAAAAGCCACGCTTTGGGTCAACAGATGATCAACCTATGATCACAAAGATAAATGATCAAACAAAAGATCATATCACAAATGATCAAACATTGATCATCACACAGCAACACTCAGCATGCCACATTACCAAATTGGGATATATCGCTGATAAATTTCAACTACATAACCTCTGAGCTCGTACGTCTCAGAGAAGGGTGTTAAGCTAAGAGAATAAATTCTCCGCCACCAAACAGATATGTATTTGAAAGAAATCGGCTTTATATCTCAAAGTGTAATGTCAGACATACAATCCATACAAGTCTGTTCCGGGATCGAACAGAACCGAAGGCACTTCTCACGAAGCCCTTGCAAATCCGGATAATTTCCAATCACGTCCGGACTTCCCGTCACTAAGGGTGATAAAACCTCTATATCGGGGATCAGCCGATGCAGAGTAACTCGACGGTAATCCTTCCGTTTTCAAAAATATCCGGTCTTCAACACCGGCCTTCAAATGCTATCCGTATACGACGTATCACATATTCGGAATGGGTTATACGACCCAAAGGTCCTCTCCCGGCTAAACCGAATAGTGAGCGAAATATTTTAAAACATATGGATATGAGATTTCAATTAAGTCACAACTTATTAATTCAACTTCTTTTTAAATGGTTTCCATCGATTACCATTTCAAATCTTTTCAACAAAAAGATTTATTTTAAACAACCTTCAACGGTTTAAACAATTTCCACATTTAAATCTTTTTAAACAAAAGATTCATTCACAGATTTTCCAAATTAATTTCCATTTCAATTTGATTAACTCGTTAAACCTTTAAATCAAAGATTTAACTTATAGCTTTCAAAACAATCCATTTCAAATGATTTAAACCAATCATTATTTTAAATCTGTTAAAGATAACAGATTCAAATCATAGCTTTTCAAAACAATTCATTCATAACTTGGAAAACCATTTTCACTTCAATATTGAAATTCCTTTAATTAAACTGGAATTTCATTTCTTATCTGAAAGCTTTTATTCTTTTAAAACAACAGTTTCATTTCAGAAAATCTGATTCATTCATACGAGTGGAAATCCTTGGGTTAAATCCAAATTCCCAAAATTTTACTTTTAAATGGTTTAACTTTATATAAACACATTTATAACATTTTCAATCCCTAGTTTCAATTCATAGGATTCAATTCCAAACTTGAATTCAAATTTAAATCAAATTATTTAAATTTCCAAAGCTCGATTAAGTTACTCAAAATAACTTTTATCTTTGAAATTCCATTTCAAAAGCTTTTCACTTTAAACCCAAATTTCTAATTTTCAAAATCAATTGAAATTAAAATTTCAATTTCAAAAACATCAAATTTAAATTATCTGTGACTTAACCGATTTCCACGTGAAATCCATATTTGTGTGTGTAAAAGTGTAGTCCAGGGGTTCAACACAATAGTGCAACACAATGAATCATCACATATCAGAATACAGAAATATAATTCGATAAGCGGTATAAGAACAACGCTTATCGTTCATTCACAGATCATAGATATATATAAATTTCAGATAAATAACTATAGTAAAGATTACACTCAAATCAGAATATATCACAAAGCATCATAGATCAGAATATCAACAATTCAATCATCCAATCAAATCCAAATATTCATAAGTAAGGTCAGTTAATTATCTGATAAATTCAAATCAGATTAATTCCTATGAATAAATTTGCTAGTCATTTATAATCAATTAATTACAAAACATTTTGTAAATTGTTCTTTAATTAACCATTTATTAACCTTTAATTAAAATTAATTCTTAATTGATTTCAATGAACAATTAATTTTTTAATTTCTTCCATAAAGTAATTACACTTACACAATCTCATAAATGATTATTAATTAAGTAATTAATCTCTAACTACTTACATTAATTAATCCCTAAAATTTTTATTAATCTCAAATTAATTTATAACCCTTAATTATTAATTGATTTATCCTTAAATCATTAATTAATTAATTTCTCTTTAATTACTTCATTAATTTAATTTTCTTCAAAATAACTTAAGCATCTAACTTACAAATTTAAGTTAAACAAATTATAACTTCCTTTAATGAAATAATCTAAACATTTATCATATAACCGTTTTTAAACTAGATTAAATTTAAATTTAAAACTTGCTTTTATAAAACCATAAATCAACTTAAATCTTTAATTAACCCACACATGAATACATATTGTATAAGATGATTTAATTTAACAAAATTTGTTTAAAACTGATTTAGACTTTGAAAACTTGTTTTTAAATTTAAACTTCTACAGCAATCAACTTGAACCCGAGTCAAACGCTTGAATACCCGAGCTCTACTTCGAGTAACTCGCGTTGTCCACCTGCTTCGAGAAAAACCCTCGTTTCCCCGTGTTTGGCTTCGAGCTTTCCACGAACCAGAAGCTTCTTCCCCAAAACTTCAAACGGCAACAGATACACCATGAACCAGTGCAACGTGCACACCACCATGACCCACTACGATCGACCTCGCCGACGTCTACAGGTTAACGTTGACCTCTTCCATTCATTCCAGCAACCCAAAACAGAGACGAGCCTAAAAATCAAATTTGAGCATTCTCGTACTCCACTGGAACAATACCCACCAACCAATGGTCATCCCTACTCAACGCCACAGACCACCAGAGGTCGTGACCTTTCGCCTGAACCCTTGCCTGAGCTCCACGCTCCCATTCCCCTGGCCGCGATCATCTCAGATGACCCATTGATGTCGCACGACCTCGAGAAACCACGACGACAAAAACAGGTACAAAAACCCTACTCCGTCCCTCTCTGATCATCACAGCCATTAATAAATTCCCTGAGTATTTTTCCCATGATCACCATCCTTCCCTCGACCCTCAGAACAAAGCACAGTGGCCAGTTCGTCACCGATCAGCGAAATTCGCTCAGAAAAGCACAAACATTCATCTCGGCCATACTCAATTAATTCCAAACTAAAAATCATGATATATACTTAAAAAATCATGTTTTCCTATATTGAATTCAATCATGAAAACAAAACTAAAAATTGAATTAATAAATTTTTGACCAAATTTTCATTTTCACTGTTCTTTATAAATTTCGAGACCAATAATCTTTTTTTTTCTTCTTTTCCTGTAATTATTTTTAGGAGTGAGGTTACATGATTTCAAACAACCTTTATTTACAAATCCTAAACCAATTCGAATTCAACATTTAGTTATTTAATTTATTATGAAAATTGAACCTGTTACTAACACAGAGCATATATTTTATGTTTTACAGGCATCTGACAATTATCAATAACTCATATACCAACATGCATCAGTTTAAATCCAAGAATCCAGGCATATCATCATAATTTCATACACATAACAAAAATGAAATCCAACAATACTGTTTACTCACATAAATAGCATGCAACCAGATAAGATTTAGATTTTTAAAGGTTACTCACCTTGGCTTTTCAAAACAGAGAGCTTGTTCTTTTTGTTTGAAAACAAGAAACTTGAAACTTGCATTTGAAGCTTGCATACATTTTGGTTTTGATTTCTGAAAACTTTGAACAAGCTTGAACTTGAGAACTGAAATGTTTGAACTGGAATTTGAAAGCTGGAATCTTTACATTTCTTACTTGGTTAAGTAGAAGTTTTTGATAAAATTGTTGTTTTGATTGTAACATTTTTTCTCTCTTGTTTAAAACTTTGAACTGGGATTTACTCAGCCCTTTGGTATACGAAATAAGTTGATATATGAGAAAAAAGGAAGTGTACAGGTGATGTTTTGTTTATACAATGTCATGGCTGAGGTTGCTTTCATTAAATGCTTGAAGCATGTTGCATTTATTGCTTTGTACCATATATACTTTCTTAGCTTTCAAACTCGGCTGAGATGATTTTAGTGGCTTGCCTGCCCATGCTTTGTACATAGTTGTTTACCTGTTTTGTTTACATAGGAATTGTATATGTGTAGTTTATACTTTGTAGATATTTCTTTTTCTTGTTTGTACTTGCTTTACAAGCTTGTCTCGGCTGGGGTATGATGTTGTATTGGTTTTGTTTTGATTTCTATTTTATTTTAGTCTACACACTTACTGGTTTATAATTTTATTTTACTTTGGCTTGTTCATACTTCTTTTGTTTGTTTTTACATACTTATGTCTTGTATTTGTTTTTACTCCTATATGTACATAACATAACTTACTTGCCTTTACTTAATCTATTTTATTATTTTTACTTTAATACCAATTATATTGTATTTCTCTATATATTTATTTTATACTTGTGTCAATGTATATACTTAAAAATATATTTTCAAACCATTTATATTTTAAGATTTTTAAATTCAATGTATATATATATATACATATACCAATTCACTCATATCTATTCCATATACATTCATATATACAATATTATTAAATTTAAATAATTTAATCCAAATTTAGTTGGATTCGGGGAAACTCGCTTACTTTATCAATTAATTTTACAATTTTTATCCAAAAATTCATTTAATTATAAATTTGAATAAATTTAAATTTCGGGGTCGTTACATACTGTGACAGGTGGTACCCCAGTAGCCCTGCCATTGTATGGAATCCAATCTCCAATAAGTGCCATCGGATTTGATTTTATTACCCACTTGTTGGCTAATATGCTGGAATTTAATAAATGTAACAATTTCGGCTATGATTATATTTACTTGAAACCCTAGACCTATTATAATATCACTGAATTTACTATCAAATATTTGGTTAGCGTAAGGTAAAAACTTACCCATGTTTATGTGTGGGAAGTCTTACGTGATACCTTTTGTTTTCAAAGGATTTTCAAAGTTAAGAAACTTTAACCTGTTACACACACCAGACCCATGTCTGACCCGGAGTTTATCTTCTGTTTTTCTTAAACTCTCGGGTACTCAAATTTTTACGAGTAGCCAAGGGATTCAGGTAAGCTTTGACGATTTATGGAGGAGCAAAGGAGCAGGAGGCTTCAGCGTATAGATATATAGTTTTCCGCTGTGTTGGTATCTCTATGTTGTATTTGAGTTGTATCGAGTTGTATTAACTAGACAGGTGTTATAACTGTCTAGTATGTGATGTATTATCTATGTAACTCTGATTGATGTTGTATATTATGAAATATTTATGTGATTAATATAATTTATTCGTTCCGCTGTTGAGATTTTGATGTTGTTTCTTCTTTCTTCTTTATCTTTTCTCTTTTCTATCCCTTTCTTTCTTAAAGATGATGTGACTTTCTGTTGATAGAAAGTTGGGTCGTCACAATATTTGTGTTTATATGAGGTGTTGGTTATAGACTTGAAACTGAAGTAGAAAGTTAAGTATGGTGGGCAAGTGTGATTTTTACATGTTGTATGATGTTATAACATGTATATGAATGTTTGAGTTTATGTTATAGATGTGTATGCTAAAGAAAGTTAGCACTTAAACTCGTAGATGTGTGACATCGAGATCCTTTGGTATAAATTTTGTTACTTATTTTATTTTTCTAGAAATTTTTTACAAGTTTTTAAACTTTATTTTTTTAGTTTTCAAAAACTTTATTCTAAGTTTATAAAGAAATTTAAAAGTAAAAACGGTAAGGTTTTTAAGGGCTATTGTATGTATAAACTAGTTTAAAGTTATGATATCCATAACGATAGTCGTTATCGATGTAGTTCGTCAAAACGTACACCTTTTGAAAACTAAAAATGTTTTCCTCTTATCATTTTTGAAAATTATTTTCAAACATATTTTAAGTATCAAAAAGTAATTATTAATTAAGTATGGATTTTAATTATTATTTAATTAATTTATTTATTAAGGAATTAATGATTACTTAAATTAAATAATTAAGTACAGGTAATTATCTTAATTATTAATTAAGATAATATTTATCAGTTAATTTAGCAAGGGTTAATTAATTATTAATTAAGTAAAGGTTAATTATTTAATTAATTATTATTTAAGTAAGATTTAATTACTAATTTATTGTTAATTAACCAAGGTTTAATTATTAATTAATTATTAATCAGGCAGGGCTAATTATTAATTATTAATTAAGTTAAGATTAAGCTAAGATTTAATTAAGAATTAATTATCATTAAATGAAGGTTGATTTTAAATTATTTTATTTCCAATGAACGGTTTGTTTAAAAATCGACCTTCTACTATAAAGAATAGTTTAAATACAAGGGATACTCTTTGTCTGTGCCATTAGTAGCCAAACAAATTTGAATAAGTTATACTAAAACGTTGACATTTGTTTAGCAGAATAAATCCCTGTTCTGCTATAATTAAATAGAATTGATTATTGATGAAATTTTTTTAGCAAAATAAATTCATGTTCCGTTATTATATTAATTTGGACATTTATTCATATGCAAGTCAATTAATATTTGGAAAATGATGTGTTAACTATTGATGGTTAGTTATTGATTTTATTTTCATATATGCTTACTCATGTAAATACTAGTTATGTGACTTGAAAAGTCAAATTGAATTAAATGGTAACTTGATTTAGTACCATTGTGTTCACTAAGCCTCCTTCCGAATTTGTAAAGTTATGAATTTAAAATAACTTTAATTGTATAAAAATTTGAGAATAAGTATTTTTAAATGATGTTTTAAAGAAAGTTATTTCATTATATTATTAATGATATTTTGAGTTATTTAATTATATTATTAATGTGTTAGTTAATTGGTTTAGTTGTGTTTCAAGATAATTAATTATTTTATTAATGATGTGTTTAAAGTTAATTACTTACCTTATCAATGTTGTTTTAAAGTTTATTTATTTACGATGTTTAAAAGTAATTAATTAATTGAATAAAGGTGTTTATAAATGATAAAAAAAATTATAAAAAAATTTTACTTAGTAAAAAGGATTTATTTAAGGAGATTTACAAAAGATATTTTTTAAAGGATAATATAAACGATATTCGGAAAATGAGTTTTACAGTGAATTTATAAATCATTTTAAGAAATTTATAAAAGAAGTTTTATAAATTAATTTGGAGATTTATAAAAGGGTTCAAAGTATGAAAAAGGCGTATAGAAAAGGAATTTTATAAAAGAAATGAGATTTGATTTTAATTATTAATCCTTCTTAATTATGGAAAAAGAATTTTATAAAAGAAATGACATTTGATTTTAATTATTAATCCTTCTTAGTTATGGTGGTATGGAAAATATTTTCATACTTAACGCCGAAGGATAGTTGATTTGGTTAATAGTAAGAAATATTTTAAATAATATTTGTTTTGGCCTATTTAGATATGATTTTGGGAAAGACAAAGTCTCCCTCAAGTTTTGTTAATATACTTATACCATTGATATAAGTATATGGATATTTCCTAAGTACTGAAAATATAATGTTGTGAAATATACTTATACCACTAAGATAAGTAGATGTAGCAACCCGCAGTTCCGTACCCTTTGAGTTGATAATAAATCACTCCTGCTCAACCCAATTTGTACGAAAGAGCGAATAACTAGGGTTAAGAAGAAGAAAGAGATTGAAGAAAATAAATAACAACACGGAATCTCACAATCGCAGCAGAACAAAATATAATATATAATAACAGATTTTTATACAAAAGCATCTATAGTTGTTTTATATTTACAATCATCAGAGTACAACAATCAATACATCAATCTGGTTAGTTATAACCACTTGTCCTCACACAGCGGAAAATATAAACAAGTACGAAATTACGTCTGAACTCCTCGAGCTCGTCTCCTGAGCTCCATAGCATTTAAACCTGAAACTGTAACACTCAGTCTGACCCGAGCATTGTAATAAAATAACACCCGAGTCAGTCTGGAAAACCAACGTGAGAAAACATACTCAATTTGGATTATTAAATTTTTTTCTCAAAAACCTTCGAAAACAAAGGTATCCCATAAGACCACGTCACACATAAAGACGACGAGTTTTTACCTTACGGTAACCAAAATGATTTTTATCAAAATCATCTGATATTATAATAGTGTCTATAGAAAGTAAATAGAAAATAGCTGAAATGCTTGCATCTTACGTTTCGGCATAGTTGGGCACATTCAAAACTGTACGGCGCTTATTGGAGAATGGGTTCCATTGAATGACTAGGCCACTGGGGTACAGCCCCCCATAGTACACCTCTAGAACAATGTACTAAGGACCATGCCCGGATCCCCTGCTACACAAGACCAGCCTACCTCTAACCTGGATAGACCGAATATGTTATCACCCCGGATGTTCCCACCCTTATCATCGAGCGCTCCTTCTTTCATGCACAACCATATCCATAATAAATAGGTTTTTCCGAAGACATCTAGTGTAACGACCCGACTTTCCAGACCCGGAAAATCGAACCATTTTAGTTAAGGAGAAGAGGTAGAAGAAGAAAATGAAAAAAAAAAAAACATCAGAATCTAACCATCGCAGCGGAATAAAATATAATATATATCAACAGATCTTTACACAAATCAAAAACTATATCTGTTTATATAATACATCATCAGTATACATCATCAGAGTACATCAACATCCATAACATACAACTGAATACACAGCGGAAAAATAATAGCAAGTACGAGAGTACGTATCGTCATCCAGCTCGTCTCCTGAGCTCCACAGCATCATCTCCTGAACCTATTTATCTCGGTCTGACCCGAGCATCATATAAAACAATACCCGAGTCAGTCTGGAATACCAGCGTGAGAAAATCACACTCAAATTGATTATTAAAGTTTCAAAATCCTTTGAAAACAAAAGCATCTCGTAAGACCACGCCACAAATAAACATGTCGGGTTTTTACCTTACGATAGCTAAAACACTTTTTATCAAAATCCTCTGATATTATAATAGTGTCTATATACAAATACTTATTCAAATAGCCGAAATTGTTACATCTATTAAATTCCGGCATACTAGCCACAACGTGGGTAATACAAACAAAACTCGTACAAGGCACGTAGGGAGAATGGATTTCCAACGAATGACTAGGCACTGGGGTACCACCTGTCACAGTACGTGGCCTAGATCACAGTACCGAGAAGTACGCCCGCTCCCCTGCAACACAAGGCCGGAATCATCCCTTACTGGATAATTCCAAATAAAATCACCCCACGGTTGGGATCAGCAACCGCACCACTAAGCCGAAATAAAGGGACATCTAGACAGGGATGACCTTACTCTCAATTGGGGGCTACCCACGAAGCCTTGCTGCATAACCCCTGATTTTCAGTCATTCCCGGTTGATGAGGCTTGAGGCTAAACGATACCTTTACAGAACATTCACTTTGAATGCCCATCGTCCACCTGACGATGTCACGAAAGCATTCGTCCATATAAGTCCGTCCCGGGTCCGAACGGAACCGAAGGCACTATTCCTACTACATCCATTTTGGAAATATCCTCAGGATTAGTAGCGACTAGCCCTTGCACTTCACAGCTCCATCTTCGACTCTGAACACGTTACACGAAACGTACAAACCGAATCGAAGTGGTATTCGAGTCTCCAGACCTAGAATCCCGGTATACGGAAACTCGATCTCGGTCTCTTCGAAACGATCATCGCATTTGGCCAATATTGATAGTCGGTTATTTAACTATCAATTAACATCCATAGCATCCATCAACAATAAATAATTTTCCTATATTATTTATTTACCTCAAAATATCTTTATAAGATATATTTCATTGTTTCAAACCCTTATTGAAAACAGTTTCAAATATATTCCTTCCACGGAATCATTTCTCAAATAATTATTTCCTCTGAGACACCAAGTACAAAAGCCCCTTTTAGAATTTTGAAATAATTTTTAAAAAAACACTTTATTACAAATATACTTGAAAATATTGAAATTAAACTACTTTAATACTCTATTTGAAATATATATATATATATTTAAAATAAATATTTAAAATAAAACCACCTTGTAATTGTAAACTAATTTTTCTTTTAAAAACATTTTACCAAATCACTTATATTTATTACAATAATAGCTTTGAACAATACTTACTTTAGAAATTTAACATTTTGAAATAATAGATTTTCTAAAATATGATTTTTAAAATAACAATAAATCCTTTAACCAATATTTAAAATTGCTCAAAAACAAAATGTACTTGGCTACCCAGGAAATACACTTTCTTTCCACATCTTTAAAATAAATCACCATTTATTCTAAATTCAATCCACATTTCTTTATAAATCCCCATCTTGAATTTATATTTAAATATCCACTGATATTTCACCTTACTTTATAAACCCAGTTTATAAATTCCAAAATCTCATTCCTCTTTTAAATTCCCAATTTCAAACATTTAAATCAATTCTATATTTGATTTCAAATTTGCTTTATCTTGAAATAAATTCCTTATTTACTTCATTTATTTCAAAAACAATAACTTCGGGTTTTATTTCTTAACTACGAGTTAAAACCTCTTTCAACTAAAATACCCATTTTCTGATTTCCAAAATTCCTTATTTACTCTTTAATTAGAATTTAATTCTTGAATTAAAAGTAATTTCTTTATTCTTTTAAAACAGTATCACTTTGGTTTAAAATTTATTACTCCTCTGTAAATTTAAAATTTCTTTTTCGCATATCTGTTAAAATTCCAAATCACTTTATTTTTATTTCAATTTATTATTAATTCTATTCCAATTCACTTGAATTGTTTTACTTAAATTTTTACCCTTTTATTTCTTTCCAAAAATTCAATTCCATAGAATTTATAACTCATTATACTGGGAATTCAAATCAACCACATTATCCAATATAAAATCATCACAGAATATCAAATATCATAACACATAATATTTAAACAAATTAAATATTTGAGGAATCCAGTTGGATCCCTCCAACCTGTTTCCCTGCATCCACAGACGTTAGCACAATACCAATTCCACTTCGAGGTGGAATATCGCAGTATATGGGTTTAAAATATTAATATCCGCTATTATGCGGCGCATAGGGTCTCATCCGCTATATAATGCGGGAATATCAATCACAATATATACATATGCCAATATATATATATTGGTATATACTACTATATATTATCACATCAATCAAATCAATCAACTCAATCATTCATCCATATTTAAATTTAACCAATTTAAATTTAAATAAAATTAAACTGAGTGAGATTAACTCACCTTCTTTTTTTTAAATTTGCAGTCCAAACCAACCAGGCTTGATTTCTTCCAAGATTTCAGACCTTGTAAAAATATCCATATAGTTTATTAATATTTGAATTAACTGCATCCATCAATTTCCCAGTTAACGAATTTGATTCAAGCTGATAAATTTTAAATTTTAATTAATAATTTTATTTAAACAAATAATTAAATTCTGAACTAATTTAATAATAGATTTTCCATGTAAATAGTTATATAAATTTTATACTAAGATTAATCACATTTAAAATTACTGCTTGAATTAAAAATAGGTGTATGCCCTACTGTAAAAATCACCTACAGATTATATATATATATATATTTGATAAAAAAAATTTACCTTTACTGTATTTATTATTATTATTTTACAACCAAATCGTTTTAAATTAACTAGCAAATCTTGATTACGGTAATACATAAAAACAGGAAATAAAACCACTACCTGATCAATCGTCACGAGCCAGCCCCCCTGTTGATCGCGACCCCCAAATTCAATGGCTACTACCGCCACGTGCTGCTGGAAACTCGAAAAAGAGCACCAGAAACCCCACTAGAGATGTCGAGTTCCTCTCCTACGCGTGCGACTTCAGCCGCGACGTCGACAGCCCTAACCGTGACGACCCTCATCGCTCTCCCATTCCATGCCGACGCCTTGCCTTCGAATCGAATTCGAGATTGTTAAAATCGAGATGCCCCGAGCTTTGACTTGTTTTCGAACGATCGGTCGAACAAACTTGGTTTTCGAATACTTTGATTTGAGGGTAGCTGAAAGGAGGGAGATAAGAAGGGCGTTCGGCCATCTTTGATTTCTTTAGAATGAAATTATAAAGTGAAGAAATAAAGAAGCTCAGCAATGTTCGAGATTTTCAATCCTATTATATTTTCTCTGATTTCACTTTACGAAAATGAAGAAGGGGAACGAGATTTGTATTATAAAAAAAAAGAAAAAAGGAGAATGAAGCGTGTTGGAGAAGGAGCGAGAATGTTCTGGTGTGAAGATTAATTGACCAGCCAATAAAGTATTTATTAAATTAAATTTGATATAAATTTCAGCGCGTTTATACATCGTACGCTCACACAACAACTCCAAACACTACGAAAATTGAAATCCGACAATAATACAATATTACGGATCCAATGAAACTGGTTTCGTCGAATTCCGAGACAGTGCCTCGGAAGGCTATTTTTAAATTCAATTTAAACGATATATTTTTAAAACTGAACAAAACACCTTTAAATTTAAATTTAAAAGTTCTATCATCTTCAGTATTATTAAAATGAATTTTTCGAGCTTCCAAAATATTTTTAATTAGCTTAGAATACCAAATTTACTATTTTATCCAACTTCAAATAATTTAATTTAATAATTAAATTACTCAATAAATAGTGATATTTGAAATTTTAGTTAAAATTTAACCCTTTGAATATTTAAAATCAATTAAATATTCCAATTTCAAATGTCCAAAATTTCGGGTCGTCACATTCCTCCCCCCTTAAAAGAATTTCGTCCCCGAAATTACTAGTTAGGAAGAATGATTCGATACCCGTTCTATTTTCCCAATCCAAATAGTTTTTAACAATTAACCCAACAAATCTTTGATTAATGGTACACTAATCATCTTTTAACTTCCCAACTTATCCATAAGTCTCAACCCATAATACTTACTTAACAATTCAAATTTAAATTTGAATTCAATTTTGAATTATCAAAATTTTCCAAAATTTTTCTAACTCCCTAAATTTCCGAAAAATTTCGCCAGCGTCTCCTTTGCGCGGCTAGCTCGGTACTACTACAAAATGGCTCTACGGCCTCCCAATCTCAAAAAGAAAATGAAAAGCCAAGTGGCTGCATCAAAAACCCAATCAAATTTCATACCGAAATTCAAATATATACCTTTTTGTCGGGCCATTAACTCTTATCTTCTAAAATCAAAATCCAAATTTATCCATTGCTTGTATACACCTGTATATTCTGCTAAGCAATAATATTCAATCACAATTCCAAAGTCATTTTATACTTTCTTTACAAATTTCAATATTTGTTTTACTTAAGCCCGTACGATGTACATATATCATCCGTACGCAATATCACATTCGATCGCTCAATCGATCACACAATTTCACTTCCGAACTAGTATCGTCCACCCGACATCCTAGTGCGGACTCAGATCTATTTTCTTGATCAGAAACCGTCATTCTCCTTACATAGCCACCAACTATGATAGAGAATATCCAGAATCAATCAACAATCCATATCCAGGTTCACCGTCGAAAATCGAGTGAAAAATCCCAACTCGGATCGGTATAATTACCTCGAAATTTTGTGCTCGAATCCGGATCAAATCACTATGCGAATAAAATAATATACGTACATCCTACGTATTAATTTCAATTGATTATCAGTTTTATCAATTTTCCTTTATTCACATTCATTTTGACTACATTCACTTATCCACAATTTTCCCATTTCACAACTTCAAATTTTAATCGTCATTCAATTTTCCATCTAGAATAATTTTCCTCAATAAAATTACTTAAGAATTTCACCATACTTCTTAAGTTCAATATAAATATTTTACATACTGCTTATACTTATTTTCACTTCACTATTGAAGTTCATATCCATCTCTATTCACTTTTGCCTTTACAATTCCACTTACTTTAAATTTGGCTTCCACTCGAATATTTAATTAGTTGCACTTACTAATTGATTTAAATTTCGATTAACTGTTTATTCGCAAACTTCACTTCTTTAGTTCCTTCGACTTCACTTACTTTACATTCACAATTAAAATAGATTCCAATTATTCAGTTTTCAATTCCATTTGCTTAGCAAATTTAAATCATTTATCGTTAATGAACATTTCCAAAATTTCAAAAAAAAAAAAATCTAACTCCCAAAATTTACGGAAAATTTTGCCAGAGTCTCCCTTGTACGGAGGGACTTCTGCGATATCGCAGGATGCACAAATATATATATACATCGGCCTCAGGCCGGAAATCACAATATATATCAATATATGCAGTTCATATTTCATATTTTGAATTTTCCGCGTAGGCGTACCTTATTATTGCAATTTTTAAGCAAAGCGGTTATTTATATTAGCAAATGCATAACCCGACCCAACCAAACGGCCTCTCTGAACCTGTACTTACTCAATTCAAATATGTAAGTGACAAATATATGCAATTTATTAACATTTCACTTATTTATAATAGCTAACACATGAATTTTGTAAGCAATGCACATAACAAATTTCCACGAGCAACTTATAAGGTCTCAACCTTAATTTCAATGTTTCAACATAAATTTTAATTGCTTATAACCAATTCAGATTCACCTTATTCATTTTAAATGTTTTACAACACAATTGCTTATACTCCATTCACCTTTAACCCAAACAAACCCATATTCATTTTAAATGATCCCAAAATCAATTTATTTACTTTTATCAATTCATAGAATTTTATTTCCTTCCGTTCACATTGAACGGCCTATTTTCTATGCAAATTTGTCAATTCCCATTCAATTAAACAATCACTTCATTTTATAACTATTCCGATTCATATTATATTAATTACACTCCAATTTAACATATTCCCCTTCCAATACATTCAAGTTCTATTTTAAATTCGTTTATTAATCTTGGAACATTCCATAATATTTACATCAAATATTCGTTTCATAATTCATTTACAAGCAAAATACTTGTCACATCAAATTTATATCTGACTTGCATTTAACCGATTCAGGTTCATCTCCATATTTCATTTACCAATTTATTATCCATTTATATTTCAATACTTGGTTTTTAATTCCAAATATCACTTCATTTAATTTCCTTAAATTAAATTTATTTTATAATTCAAGTTTGAATTATTCGTTTATTTTCCAATTCATCCAAAATATTTATTTTGGGGTTTCCATCCCACTTTCAGTTTTATATGTCACAACTCATGATTTTACACATTTCCATGGATTTTTAATTCTTTCACAAGTTATTCTAATTTATTTATTCCAATCCAATTCCTTATCCAATTTATTCAGGTAAGAATCCAATTCCATTTAATAACTCAACTGGATTTTTATTTTCTTCCAATTCAACTTAACTCAGATTTATTTAATTCAATTCGATTCAATTAATTTCAATCCGGTCAAATTTTTATTTCCCAATCCAAGTTAAGTTCATTTTTAACTTTTCACTTTACAGGTTAATGCTAACATTCAAAGCTTATATTCCCTTCCTGATTTGAAAATCATTTCAAGTTATAAGCTTACAACTTATTTCATCAGGATTTCCCTTTTTTTTTTTTTTAAACACCCGGCTTTTAGTTTCAATCATTTTGAAATCACCATTTATTTCAAAATTACACTTCTCAAAAATTTAAACCAATCCTGGTTTTTATTTCCAACAAATTTCCTTTGAAAATTTGAAAAACAAAGCAAATTTTTCTAAGTAAATCAATTTGGCAGCAATCCGTCACTCAGAAGTTCGAAAATAAATTCTGAAGATGCGGCCGTCATCCTCCGAATTATTTTCCAGCAACTGAAGTGAATTCATTGCTATACCCCTTTCAAAAAATTTATTTGAAACAATTTCCTTTCCGAGATTCTTTTCAAAATAATAATACTATTATTTATCTTCAAAACACTTTGAAAACACTTCCAAAATCTCCGGGTTTTAACTTTAAAATTTGATCAAATCAAATTTTAGCTATAATTCATTTGTACAATTTATACTTATTCAAATTTCCATTGATTATGCAAATCTTTCTAATTTTATAATCTTACCATATATATATATATATATATGTATATATTTTTGTTAGAATATTTTCATCCAAACATCCAAATACTATAATACTTTACAAAAATTTATATTCTTTATATACAAAAATAATTTGGGTAAAATTATTTCATTACCCATTTTAAAACAATATTGTGTCGAATTGTTCTATTCGAGTGTTTAGAGATCCCTATCAATAACGTTAATTACTCGCATTGACCAGAATCCATAAACTACTCAATAAACCAACCAACACAATATAAAACCATTTTATATTCACTAACAAATACGCGCTCATATTTATTACTACTCTCAAAATTCCCACCAGAGCCAAGGTTATCGCTAGCCTAAGCTCTGATACCACTTGTAACGACCCGACTTTCCAGACCCGGAAAATCGAACCATTTTAGTTAAGGAGAAGAGGTAGAAGAAGAAAATGAAAAGAAAAAAAAAAACATCAGAATCTAACCATCGCAGCGGAATAAAATATAATATATATCAACAGATCTTTACACAAATCAAAAACTATATCTGTTTATATAATACATCTTCAGTATACATCATCAGAGTACATCAACATCCATAACATACAACTGAATACACAGCGGAAAAATAATAGCAAGTACGAGAGTACGTATCGTCATCCAGCTCGTCTCCTGAGCTCCACAGCATCATCTCCTGAACCTATTTATCTCGGTCTGACCCGAGCATCATATAAAACAATACCCGAGTCAGTCTGGAATACCAGCGTGAGAAAATCACACTCAAATTGATTATTAAAGTTTCAAAATCCTTTGAAAACAAAAGCATCTCGTAAGACCACGCCACAAATAAACATGTCGGGTTTTTACCTTACGATAGCTAAAACACTTTTTATCAAAATCCTCTGATATTATAATAGTGTCTATATACAAATACTTATTCAAATAGCCGAAATTGTTACATCTATTAAATTCCGGCATACTAGCCACAACGTGGGTAATACAAACAAAACTCGTACAAGGCACGTAGGGAGAATGGATTTCCAACGAATGACTAGGCACTGGGGTACCACCTGTCACAGTACGTGGCCTAGATCACAGTACCGAGGAGTACGCCCGCTCCCCTGCAACACAAGGCCGGAATCATCCCTTACTGGATAATTCCAAATAAAATCACCCCACGGTTGGGATCAGCAACCGCACCACTAAGCCGAAATAAAGGGACATCTAGACAGGGATGACCTTACTCTCAAGTGGGGGCTACCCACGAAGCCTTGCTGCATAACCCCTGATTTTCAGTCATTCCCGGTTGATGAGGCTTGAGGCTAAACGATACCTTTACAGAACATTCACTTTGAATGCCCATCGTCCACCTGACGATGTCACGAAAGCATTCGTCCATATAAGTCCGTCCCGGGTCCGAACGGAACCGAAGGCACTATTCCTACTACATCCATTTTGGAAATATCCTCAGGATTAGTAGCGACTAGCCCTTGCACTTCACAGCTCCATCTTCGACTCTGAACACGTTACACGAAACGTACAAACCGAATCGAAGTGGTATTCGAGTCTCCAGACCTAGAATCCCGGTATACGGAAACTCGATCCCGGTCTCTTCGAAACGATCATCGCATTTGGCCAATATTGATAGTCGGTTATTTAACTATCAATTAACATCCATAGCATCCATCAACAATAAATAATTTTCCTATATTATTTATTTACCTCAAAATATCTTTATAAGATATATTTCATTGTTTCAAACCCTTATTGAAAACAGTTTCAAATATATTCCTTCCACGGAATCATTTCTCAAATAATTATTTCCTCTGAGACACCAAGTACAAAAGCCCCTTTTAGAATTTTGAAATAATTTTTAAAAAAACACTTTATTACAAATATACTTGAAAATATTGAAATTAAACTACTTTAATACTCTATTTGAAATATATATATATATATATATTTAAAATAAATATTTAAAATAAAACCACCTTGTAATTGTAAACTAATTTTTCTTTTAAAAACATTTTACCAAATCACTTATATTTATTACAATAATAGCTTTGAACAATACTTACTTTAGAAATTTAACATTTTGAAATAATAGATTTTCTAAAATATGATTTTTAAAATAACAATAAATCCTTTAACCAATATTTAAAATTGCTCAAAAACAAAATGTACTTGGCTACCCAGGAAATACACTTTCTTTCCACATCTTTAAAATAAATCACCATTTATTCTAAACCCAATCCACATTTCTTTATAAATCCCCATCTTGAATTTATATTTAAATATCCACTGATATTTCACCTTACTTTATAAACCCAGTTTATAAATTCCAAAATCTCATTCCTCTTTTAAATTCCCAATTTCAAACATTTAAATCAATTCTATATTTGATTTCAAATTTGCTTTATCTTGAAATAAATTCCTTATTTACTTCATTTATTTCAAAAACAATAACTTCGGGTTTTATTTCTTAACTACGAGTTAAAACCTCTTTCAACTAAAATACCCATTTTCTGATTTCCAAAATTCCTTATTTACTCTTTAATTAGAATTTAATTCTTGAATTAAAAGTAATTTCTTTATTCTTTTAAAACAGTATCACTTTGGTTTAAAATTTATTACTCCTCTGTAAATTTAAAATTTCTTTTTCGCATATCTGTTAAAATTCCAAATCACTTTATTTTTATTTCAATTTATTATTAATTCTATTCCAATTCACTTGAATTGTTTTACTTAAATTTTTACCCTTTTATTTCTTTCCAAAAATTCAATTCCATAGAATTTATAACTCATTATACTGGGAATTCAAATCAACCACATTATCCAATATAAAATCATCACAGAATATCAAATATCATAACACATAATATTTAAACAAATTAAATATTTGAGGAATCCAGTTGGATCCCTCCAACCTGTTTCCCTGCATCCACAGACGTTAGCACAATACCAATTCCACTTCGAGGTGGAATATCGCGGTATATGGGTTTAAAATATTAATATCCGCTATTATGCGGCGCATAGGGTCTCATCCGCTATATAATGCGGGAATATCAATCACAATATATACATATGCCAATATATATATATTGGTATATACTACTATATATTATCACATCAATCAAATCAATCAACTCAATCATTCATCCATATTTAAATTTAACCAATTTAAATTTAAATAAAATTAAACTGAGTGAGATTAACTCACCTTCTTTTTTTTAAATTTGCAGTCCAAACCAACCAGGCTTGATTTCTTCCAAGATTTCAGACCTTGTAAAAATATCCATATAGTTTATTAATATTTGAATTAACTGCATCCATCAATTTCCCAGTTAACGAATTTGATTCAAGCTGATAAATTTTAAATTTTAATTAATAATTTTATTTAAACAAATAATTAAATTCTGAACTAATTTAATAATAGATTTTCCATGTAAATAGTTATATAAATTTTATACTAAGATTAATCACATTTAAAATTACTGCTTGAATTAAAAATAGGTGTATGCCCTACTGTAAAAATCACCTACAGATTATATATATATATATATATTTGATAAAAAAATTTTACCTTTACTGTATTTATTATTATTATTTTACAACCAAATCGTTTTAAATTAACTAGCAAATCTTGATTACGGTAATACATAAAAACAGGAAATAAAACCACTACCTGATCAATCGTCACGAGCCAGCCCCCCTGTTGATCGCGACCCCCAAATTCAATGGCTACTACCGCCACGTGCTGCTGGAAACTCGAAAAAGAGCACCAGAAACCCCACTAGAGATGTCGAGTTCCTCTCCTACGCGTGCGACTTCAGCCGCGACGTCGACAGCCCTAACCGTGACGACCCTCATCGCTCTCCCATTCCATGCCGACGCCTTGCCTTCGAATCGAATTCGAGATTGTTAAAATCGAGATGCCCCGAGCTTTGACTTGTTTTCGAACGATCGGTCGAACAAACTTGGTTTTCGAATACTTTGATTTGAGGGTAGCTGAAAGGAGGGAGATAAGAAGGGCGTTCGGCCATCTTTGATTTCTTTAGAATGAAATTATAAAGTGAAGAAATAAAGAAGCTCAGCAATGTTCGAGATTTTCAATCCTATTATATTTTCTCTGATTTCACTTTACGAAAATGAAGAAGGGGAACGAGATTTGTATTATAAAAAAAAAGAAAAAAGGAGAATGAAGCGTGTTGGAGAAGGAGCGAGAATGTTCTGGTGTGAAGATTAATTGACCAGCCAATAAAGTATTTATTAAATTAAATTTGATATAAATTTCAGCGCGTTTATACATCGTACGCTCACACAACAACTCCAAACACTACGAAAATTGAAATCCGACAATAATACAATATTACGGATCCAATGAAACTGGTTTCGTCGAATTCCGAGACAGTGCCTCGGAAGGCTATTTTTAAATTCAATTTAAACGATATATTTTTAAAACTGAACAAAACACCTTTAAATTTAAATTTAAAAGTTCTATCATCTTCAGTATTATTAAAATGAATTTTTCGAGCTTCCAAAATATTTTTAATTAGCTTAGAATACCAAATTTACTATTTTATCCAACTTCAAATAATTTAATTTAATAATTAAATTACTCAATAAATAGTGATATTTGAAATTTTAGTTAAAATTTAACCCTTTGAATATTTAAAATCAATTAAATATTCCAATTTCAAATGTCCAAAATTTCGGGTCGTCACATCTAGAAAAGTGATAACATACCCTAATTGGGTGTGACCCACTTAGCCTTGCTGCATCTCCCCTGTTTTAGTCATTCCCGGTTGATGAGGCTCGAGGCTAAGCGTTACCTTTCAAGAAAACAATTCTACTTAGAATGCTCATCGTCCTCCAATGACGATGTTTTGATAGCATTCGTCCATACAAGTTTTCCTAGGTCCGGACAAACCGAATGACAGTCTTCATCATCTTCACGGTATTCATTCGTTACGTTCAAACTGGATAGAAGTGGTTTTCGAATAACTAAATTTGATCCCGGTCTCTTCGAAACGATTAACGAAATTGACCAATATTGATAGTCGGTTATTTAACTATCAACAAAACATCCATAAGCAATCATCTGGCCATTATTATAATCTCCTAAAAATATTCCCACAATATCTTTATAAGATATATATTCAAACCCTCCCAATATTTTAAAGTGGAAATCAAACTCACGTTCTTATATCCTTAACAGGATATTTTCTAGTCATTTCAATACTTAGAATATTTTTCTCGCTTCCAATTATAACCCATCCCTATGAAAATATTTCTATAATACAAAAATCTCGAAGTTAAATATTTTCAAATTCTCCCTTCCAATACTTAGGAATATTTATAAGTATCTTTCCTAAGATCTTTTTTTTCCAATATTCAGGAGTAGTCCATTTATTTCCTTTTCTCCAATTTTTTTACAAATTTTATTTGTAAAGCCCCTAATATTTCCCAAGTTGAATGCACTTATCTATAACTCCAATTGCCCATTTCTAGCCTCTTTTTATGAATTCTAGTTCATTTTCCGAATTTATCATATTTTAAACACTTTGGAAATTTCTATAAGCTCCCAAATCCCACTATAAGATTCCTCTTCTAAAATCATACTCATTTAACAAACTTCGCTTTCAATCTCGAGAGGATTTATAAATAAATTCGATCCGTTAAAACTATACATATAAAATAAGTATTTTTAAAGAATAATAGTTTATTTGTAAAATATGTTTAGGTAGATATAAAATATCAAAACATTTTAAATAACATCAATAACCCATTCCAATTCATTTTTAAAATAACCAAATAAATTTACAAAGCTGAGCAATAAAATTAGAATTTATTTCAATAAATATTAAACATTAGAATAACTAACTTTTCGGAATATTCTAAATCTCAATAATAGTTTAAATTATATAAAATAGTAAATAAAAATCCCATTTTTACAAGTGTAACGACCCGTAAATTTTAACTGTTTTAATAACGTAATTAGTTGAAATTTTGTGAAATTTTAAATTATAAAATTTTGAAATAAAAATTTGATATTTGGAATGCGTCTAATAAATCATATCAACTGGTAAATTTTCATCAGATAATTTGGAAGTTTATTTTCTAGTGTAATTTTATTCCAATTTATATCAGTTAAAATTGATGATAATAAAATGTTTTCCAAACCTGAATATTTTTATATAGAAAAATTCTAGTTCATCTTCTAAGTGAGACGTCATCTTTCATTTCGTCAAATTTGGACATCTATTGCTCCGTCGATCTTATTTTTGGCAAAATAGTAGCATTTTCGTACCAATATCGACTTTTGATATGATGGTTGTACCACTGATATCTGTGTACCATTTCGATCGTCTCGTCGTACTGATCTCAGCAGTATATTCACTTCTGTATTTCGAGGTCGGATATGTCACGAAATCAGTAAAACGATTACCGTATCGGTAACCGTTTTCGGACCTTTTGACTTCTGTGTCCCTTCATTTGTCTACCAGCTGGAATTAAATAGCCACTGGTTATAAATATTTCAGCTATTCAAATTCTGACTTTTACTATTCCCAATCGTACAATAGTACGCTGGTTGCAGCTTTTCCTTTTTTTCTTTTGTTCTGTTCTTCACGTGAATTATAAAAATATAGATTTTTCTCCCTCTACTCTTTTGCCGGTTCATTCCTTCATGCTTTTCTTTGCCCCATGCTCTGTCATTCTACTCGAGAATAAATAAAATAAATAAAGTTAGCACTCCTGTATCATCCCTTCTCCTTTCACGTCTTGCTCGTTTCTCCAGGAAACTTTCCCGAGAAAATTCACACCTCCTTCGAGTTCCCTTCCTTCCCACTCGAGACTTGACCCCAAGCCCTCTAAAAAAATCAAAAAAGTTTGAAGCCGATCAATTCCTTGGATCTCCAACACCCGATGCAAGCTCGGCCTCTCAACCTCTTCCTCGCGCATGCCTGTTCCTCACCTTGTTCCTCAATCCAGCCTCCGCCGTACACGTGCTCCAACCCCAAGCACGTCAGCCCTTCCAATTGCCGATACACCCTGGCCTTCCACCTCTTTCCCCATGACCGATGCCATGCTCCACCCCTTCTCACGCCCGCCCTATACAGCCATGCCGAGACCCGCCTGCCCGCTTCGTTCCCCGACCATGTCCTCCACCCTCTGCCCCGTGATAGCCTTGCGCCCATCCGCCCATCCGATCCATTTCCCAACAAACTGGGCACCCCATCACTATGCAAGTAGCCTTCAGCTCCGCCGTGAGTGCCACACCATGTTTCTCCAGCTTGGCCTTCTTTCTTTTGTTTTATAAACTAGTACCTATTTTATATATATGTAATATAAGTGATATACTTGCAACCGTATAGAATTGTCTTTGTTATAAAATTTGTTTTGCTGTATATCTATGGTTAAGTGTTCAAAGTTTTGAAGTTTTGTTATATATATATATATAAAGTGTACAAGTTGTTAGTTATTTACATACTATATATTTTATATAAGTTAATGTTGTATATATTGTTGTTAAAAAATGTGACGACCGCCCATGACCCCTGCACCGAATCTAGAGACAGTGCGCTGAAAAGTGTGCCAGGCGACCATGGACGATTGTCAGGGTAAATTAAAACAACAGAATCTATCGTATTACTCACAGCGCAAGGACAAAATACAATAGAACATATATATAGTGAAGCTTCACAGAATAGAATCCCATCAATAAATCTTCATAATAGTTGAATACAAACATCTGAATAGTCAATACAACAAGCCTCACTACATATCACTCAGAGAATACAAACAGCGGAACATCCAGTACATATAATAAGAAGATAATATGCAACCCTTCAGCTCGTCTTCGATATAAACCCCGTGAAAAGCAAGAACAGCACCTGTCACCTGCTACCTAGTCTGCCCGTCCCAAAATGGACGAACAGCCCAAGGCAATAAGAGTTAAAACATAAAGCCTTGAGTCAGACAACAGTCTTAGTGAGCAGTAAATTAACTAACAACATACCAAAAGAGCATAAAGAAAAAAGGAATAGGAATACAACCCTCCCACTCCAACCTCATTCTACAGTGATAGCCCCCAGACACACACTAAGCAGAAGCAAACGTAGCAGAGCATACAATTTAAAGTAAAGCAATTATCACTCGAGTCAAGGGCGATGTTTTCCAAGCACAAACCCCCAAGGCCTAAACCAAGATCAGATAAGCACCAAGAAAATACCGCTCTTGAGACCGAATGACGATACAACCAAACATCCATGACTCTGGCTATCACTGTTATCATTGCTTCAATATCACCGTTAATTAAATGACCGGCACATTCTTTCAGCCGTCCGTCAAGGGCTAATGGTAACCCCGATTTTAGACATAACTCCCGCACGTCATCGTGACCCGTGCCTAGGACTATCGAATCTGCCCAGAGTACTCGACCATCAACAGTTGGTCGTTGGGACTATCGAATCTGCCCAAACGTACTCTTGCTTAGAGCATGCTAGAACCTTCAACAACAATGAGACCCAAGCCTCCTAGTCATCCTCCTTAACGACCATTCTCATATCCATCCATTATCCTCAACTCGAACCATTTCACCGAGTTATCAACATGCTTGGAATGATCCCGTCTGGATTAAACCAAGTCTTCATCACATGATGCCTCGCTTCATCACATCCTCGCAAAGCCTCATTCCAACATCACATCATCAAATATTTGCATAAGAGCTTCATCATCCCGCTACATATGCCACGAGCAGCTTTCCCAATTCAAGAGCCTTTCCCTTAGCCTTTGAATCATCTTCGGTCTAAATCAAATCATCAATCATCTAATTCATAGCAATCAACCAAGTCAAACATTAATCCAAACCATCAAGCATTCAAATATACTCTAAGTAGACAATTATCACAATAATGGCAATTTCGTAATTAAAGAGTTGAAAGTCTAACAAGCATGAAAACATGAGAAATATCTCTACAATCTTGATCAATGAACTTGCATAGGTTAACACTTAGTAAAATGGTTGTCAAATCATCATGAACAATGGATCTATATGGATCTACACTTAGGATGAAGAAAATGCATGGAAATCACTATTTTAACACCAAATCGAGCCAACAATCCGATATACTCCTTTGGATCCGTGTGAGAGATAATCAATACTCACCAAATCACCAAAACAACCTCAAATCAACACGCTTCAGATCTGGACAGCGAAGGATCTAGCTTGATCTATCACGAATCCGCTTCAAACGAAGAAATCTCACTTCAAAAGATGAAGATCTTCAATCTAAGCTCTTGAATCTTCAATTTGATCTTCGATTTGATGATGGAAGGAATCACTAGATTAGAGTGGAGAAAAGAAGTGAAGAAGTGTAGAAGTCGAGCTCTTAAAATGGCAGCACTTCGTCGCTTCGAAATCCGGATCCCAAAAATGAAGCCAACCCCCTTCTATTTATAGGCAGAAATTTCCTTAAGTCGTAACTCGGCTATCTCCATAAGTCGTCTCCGACTTATAACCTACCGACCTAAGCCCCACCGACCTACGACTTAACAAAAACCCCAGCCTCTACGACCTAACCAGATGCATCCGCGACCTAGTGCTTAAGCGCTTCTTTGACCTAACGACATAATGCATCAACGACCTATCTGCTAAGTCCTTACGCGACCTAACACTCATGCGCCTTAACGACCCAGCGACCTACCGCATGTGCGCAACCACGCGACCTACGACTTAGCAACAGGTCATGACCTAATTTCTTAAGCTTCCACGCGACCTAACATAAGTCGCGAACAACTGGGATGTGACCTAACTACTAAGTCGTCTAGACGACCTAACTATCTCACGACCTAAGACAATACGCGACTTACGACTTAAGCATCCACTCGACCTAACCCAGATTGCTTCTACGACCTAACACCTTAAGACGACTACGACCTAATTCAACCCAGACTTACGACTTAAATCCTTAAGTCGCTCACTACTACTTAGGTCGTTGCCGACCTAACAATAACAACTCGATAACTGCTAGGTCGCTAACTTCTATAGGTCGTTCCAACCGACCTAACACTTAACCAGTTCACTCCCTTAGGTCGTCCACTACCTTAGGTCGCTCCAACACCCTACGACCTAAGCTACCACACGACTTACGACCTAAAACCCTTAAGTCGGTCACGACTTATCACTTAGGTCGTTTACGACCTAGGACTTCAACAAAATTTTGCCTAAAATCTGAGATGACTTAAAATGCTGAAAATTCCAGATTTCAACGAACTTTTCGATCCGTAAAAATACGGGTCGTTACATTCTCTCCCCCTTAGGAATTTCGCCCCCGAAATTCCAAACAACCAAGGCAATCAAAGACTATTCTGCACGCCTACCAATCATAGCAATCAACAAACCATGCATCCAATTCTAGCTTAGCATGCAGAATTCTAAAACTAGAACAAGTTACAATATCGTGAGATGACACGACACCCTAGGGCCATACCTCGAAGAGTTCAGGATGAGCTGCCTTCATCCTCTCTTCCACCTCCCACGTGCAGTCGTTATCATCATCACTCCATTGTATCTTGAGCAACTTAACTACCTTCCTCCTAAGCTGTTTCGTGTCGGTTCCTACAACACGAAGCGGCCTACGAGGTCTTCTATCGACTGGATCAACTTCGAAATCTTCACATCTATCAGCAGAAACCACCGTACTCGGGTCGTGCACATACTTCCGTAGATACGATACGTGAAAAACATTGTGCACACTCGACATCTTCTTCGGTAACTCCAATCTGTAGGCAAGCTTTCCAATTCGCTCGACGATCGGGAATGGTCCCACAAATCTCGGAGTCAATTTCCCTTTCTTCCCGAACCGGATAACATTCTTCAGTGGAGAAATCTTCACAAAAACCATATCTCCTACGTCGAATTCCAAATCCTTTCGACGTTTATCGGCATAACTCTTCTGACGGTCTTGGGCTGCCTTCATTCGTTGCCGAATGATCTCTATGCACTCCGTAGTCTGTCGAATCATCTCTGGCCCAAGCATCAGCTTCTCTCCAGTTTCTATCCAACATGTCGAAGAGTTACACGGTCTTCCATACAATGCCTCATATGGTGCCATACCAATGCTTGACTGGTAACTGTTGTTGTATGAAAACTCCACCAAATGAAGATGATCTTCCCATGATCCTCCGAAATCCAAAACACAAGCTCTGAGGAGATCTTCCAAAACTCGGTTGACTCTCTCGGTCTGACCATCTGTTTGAGGGTGATAAGCTGTACTCAAACACAACTCGGTTCCCAAAACTTCCTGGAAGCTCTTCCAAAATCCACTAGTGAACAATGGGTCTCGATCGCTCACTATACTCTTCGGAATACCATGGAACCGAACTATCCACTTAACATACAACTCAGCCAACTTTGATGCAGTCCTGGTTGATCGAACAAGAATGAATCTTGCGCTCTTAGTCAAACGATCTACGATGACCCAAATCCCTTCATTTCCCGTTCTGGTTCTAGGTAGCCCATCGATAAAATCCATCGACACTTGCTCCCACTTCCATGTAGGAACTTCTAATGGCTGAAGCAATCCACTTGGATTCTTCTGTTTGGCTTTTACCAACTGGCAATTCATGCATTTGGAAATAAAATTTCCAACATCCTTCTTCATACCTTCCCAGTAGTAGGTTCTCTTCATATCCCGATACATCTTATTTCCACCTGGATGAATTGTCAACTTCGAGTGATGACTTTCCTTCAGAACTTCATCTCTCAATCCATCTATATCGGGAACAACTAGTCGTCCTTGCTTTCGAAGCCAACCCTCTCGATCGACCTCGAATCCTTTATCCTTTTCTGGATCCAATCCAGATTCCAAATCATGGATAATCTTGACAATCTTATCATCTCGCTTTTGACTCTCGCCAATCCTTTCCACAAGAGTCGGTCTTATTGATAAGTTTGCCAACATCTCAGGTTCCAATTCGCATCTGGGCCTGAAGTCAAATCCAGCTAAATACTCGAGATTCTTCCATTCAGAAAACATGGCTCCCAGTCCTGCATGTCTTCGACTTAATGCATCAGCCACTGCGTTACCTTTTCCTGGAGTATGAGCTATACCAAAATCATATGATGCCAAAAACTCTAGCCAACGTTGCTGCCGAAGATTCAAATCCTTTTGGGAGAAAAGATAATTCAACGACTTATGATCTGTAAACAACTCGAATCGAACTCCCAATAGATAATGTCTCCACATCTTCAGAGCAAAAACAATCGCCGCTAACTCCAAATCATGAGTCGGGTAATTCCTTTCATGCGGCTTCAGTTGTCGACTTGCATACGCAACAACTTTATCCCTCTGCATCAGCACTGCTCCAAGTCCAGTACCAGATGCGTCGGTGTAAACCACCATCTCATCATTCCCACTAGGAATAGTCAAAACTGGAGCACTCGTCAATCGTTCTTTCAGGATTCTAAAAGCTTGCTCACACTTATCATCCCATCTGAACACTAGGTTCTTTTTCGTCAATCCTGTTAACGGTGCAGCCACCTTGGAAAAGTCTTTGATAAACCGTCGATAATATCCTGCTAATCCAAGAAAACTTCTCACATCAGATGCATTCTTAGGTCTAACCCAATCCTGGATTGCTGCCACCTTAGCGGGATCAACCGCTATTCCACTTCCAGAAATCACATGGCCTAAGAACCTCACTTCACTCTTCCAGAAGTGACACTTCGAAAACTTAGCCTTCAGCTGATGTTTCCGTAAGATCTCCAAAACAATACGCAAGTGCGTCTTGTGCTCTTCTTCCGTTCTAGAATAAATCAGAATATCATCCACGAACACAAGTACGAACTTGTTCAACTGATCTCTGAACACTCTATTCATAAGATCCACAAAATATGCTGGCGCGTTAGTCAATCCAAACGGCATTACCAGCCACTCAAAGAAACCGGATGGTGTCCTAAAAGCAGTCTTCGGCACACTATCCTTAGCCACTCTCAACTGGTGAAATCCCGTTGCCAAATCCATCTGAGAAAACACCTTAGCTTCGTGAAGCTGATCGAACAAGTCATCTATTCTCGGCAATGGGTACTTGTTCTTCTTAGTCACCTTATTCAGCTCACGATAATCTACGCACAACCTCAGCGATCCATCTGCTTTGGTTACAAACACAACTGGTGCACCTCATTCGGACACACTACGCCGAATGAATCCTTTCTGTAAAAGATCATCAACTTGCACCCTCTACTCTTGCTGTTCCCTAGGCGCCATCCGCCTAAGAGGCATCACAACAGGTCTGGCTCCTTCAACTAGATCTATACGAAACTCGATCTCTCTATGCGGCGGTAACCCTTTGACCTCGTCAAAGACATCCTCAAATCCATTAGCGATCGGCACTGATGACAGTCCATCCCGTGGAACAACCAGCGAATACATGAAGCTCATGAAGACGCCTTCTTCATGCTTACATCGTATCACAATCTTTCACCCCTCCACATTCTCGACTGTCACTTCCAACCTCTCGCAATCAACCTTTGCCGCATACTTCCTAAGCCAGTCCATACCCAAAATAATTCCGAACCCCGCAAAGTTCAGAACAAAACAATCACAAACAAAAGAGCAATCATGACTCGATACAACTAGACCACGGCATAACATACACAAACAAGATGAACCCCCAACTGGATTAGTCACAACCAATGGCCTATCAACAATATCCGGTTCCAAACCCAACCGGCCTACAAGTTCGCTGCAAACAAACGAATGCGACGCCCCAGTATCAAATAGAACTCTAACTGGAACACCACATAGGAAAAGAGTACCTTGAACCACCACACTCTTTCCTTTCTCTTCAGCAGTAGGAGATTTCGAAGATGACGGAACAGCTCCCAAAGCATAAGCTTGCACAATCTGCTTGTCCCTCCTCGGTTCTGGACAATTCTTCCTGAAATGCCCCGGCTTGTCACAGTTGTGACACTTCATCGGTGCCTTCGGATTCTTACAATCCTTAGAGAAATGGCCCTTCTGCTGACAATTGTAGCAAGTCACCTCGCCTTTCGGCTTCTTCTGGCCATCCTTACCCTTCTGCTGCTGCTGCTTCCTCTTCTGGTTTCCACCCTGTTGTGGTTTAGACTCTCCCCTGGTAACAGCAACAACAGATCCTTCCTTAGGAAACAGACTCTCATGTCTAAGAGCTTTCTCCACAAGCTTCTCAAATGAATCGTCCAAATGATCCACTAACTGTCTCCCAAGATAACTATCCAAGCCTGTCACAAACTTCTCATTCTTCTGATATGCAGATTCAATATATGACCGGCCATACTTGGACAAAGCTTCGAACTCAGAAACATACTCAAGAACTGATCTTCCACCTTGCTTGAGCTCCACAAATTTCTTGAACAGAACAGACTTCTGAGCTGTAGAAATGAACTTAGCTTCAAATCTGGCTTGGAATTGCTCCCAAGTAATCACTTCCTCCGGAGTATTGATGGTAATAGAGTTCCACCAATCAGAGGCTCTCCCTTGAAGCTGCCTTGATGCCAACTTCCTCTTAGTTGCATCATCAATTCCCAAATCACCAAAGATCCTTCTACAAGCATCTATCCATCTCTGGACCTCAATAGTTGATTCTGTTCCCAAGAAAACCTTTCCTCCAAGAGCAGTGTAGTCCTTACACAGCTTAGCAAAATCCACCAGCTTTGGAGTTTGGACTTGAACTCCAACATCAACTGCTGTCCCCGGAACTGGTATCCTTCTCATGATCGAAGTCATCATAGCTTCGAACATAGCTGCATAATCAGCAGTTCCTTCAGTAGCACGGCCTTCCCTAGCAGCTGGTCTCCCTCTTCGACTCATTCTCAATATCTATAAAAAGGAATGATCAGAACATTTTAGAGAAACAACTGCATAAAGAACTCAAACTCTACTAATCTACTATACTATATATAGTAGTCATCCATCAAAATTACAATTACGTCTCTCATACGTAGTTACGTCAGCGAGCGTTGGGTAAAATCGATTAACCAATGCTCTGATACCAAATGTGACGACCGCCCATGACCCCTGCACCGAATCTAGAGACGGTGCGCTGAAAAGTGTGCCAGGCGACCATGGACGATTGTCAGGGTAAATTAAAACAACAGAATCTATCGTATTACTCACAGCGCATGGACAAAATACAATAGAACATATATATTGTGAAGCTTCACAGAATAGAATCCCATCAATAAATCTTCATAATAGTTGAATACAAACATCTGAATAGTCAATACAACAAGCCTCACTACATATCACTCAGAGAATACAAACAGCGGAACATCCAGTACATATAATAAGAAGATAATATGCAACCCTTCAGCTCGTCTTCGATATCAACCCCGTGAAAAGCAAGAACAACACCTGTCACCTGCTACCTAGTCTGCCCGTCCCAAAATGGACGAACAGCTCAAGGCAATAAGAGTTAAAACATAAAGCCTTGAGTCAGACAACAGTCTTAGTGAGCAGTAAATTAACTAACAACATACCAAAAGAACATAAAGGAAAAAGGAATAGGAATACAACCCTCCCACTCCAACCTCATTCTACAGTGATAGCCCCCAGACACACACTAAGCAGAAGCAAACGTAGCAGAGCATACAATTTAAAGTAAAGCAATTATCACTCGAGTCAAGGGCGATGTTTTCCAAGCACAAACCCCCAAGGCCTAAACCAAGATCAGATAAGCACCCAGAAAATACCGCTCTTGAGACCGAATGACGATACAACCAAACATCCATGACTCTGGCTATCACTGTTATCATTGCTTCGATATCACCGTTAATTGAATGACCGGCACATTCTTTCAGCCGTCCGTCAAGGGCTAATGGTAACCCCGGTTCTAGACATAACTCCCGCACGTCATGGCTTCCCTCTCCAACCTACCGCAAGCCCCCCAAACTCCTCCTCCATCCTATCCCAAACCCCTCCTAACCCCCCCTCCCGCCCTCCAGTAACCGCCCAACCAGCTCCCGTATCGTCCGACAATCCCCCTCCGATCTCATTCGTACCCAAAAGATACGTCTCCCATCTCTGCGCCAAGTCCAACTCTATCCAACAGACTTCGGGAAGTGCTAAAGCTACTTCAGCTAATTCATCACAACCCCACCCAGCCAAGACCAAAACTATCCCAGAAAGATCTTACGCACAAGTGGCCACTCTCCCACCACTCATTCTCGAACTCCCGAGACTGAAACGTCGAAGATCACTGCCGTCTTTCGCTAATGTACGCTCCATGATAGATTTTTTAAAATCTAAGGGACGATGTCTAAATTGCGCCGGAAGTGGACACCTGGCTCGAAGCTGCAGAGACTCAAAGATCTGCTACAAGTGCAATCTCTTCGGTCACTCACAATCAACATGCCCCGAGGCAAACAAATCAGCAGCCTCGTATCCCGTGCGAGCCTCTGCCCCTCCCACAAAAAACAAAATATCAGATCATTCGTATCGGGACCCAGCGCCTCATTATTACACTGCCAAGCCCAAAAGCACCCCCAAACCAATTAAAATTCCAGAGTCTCCTCGTTCCCCGCTCCATCCTCATTCCAAAAAATATCCTGACCCCAGAACCTCTGCTCCTTCTCCACAACAATTCTCAATGGACAACTCCACACTCTACCTCACCGCAACAGTAATTAATGGAATCTGGACGTTGGAAACATTACACCAAGCCCTCTCCACCGCTCTTCAACACACCGAGTTGCCCACCTGGATCCTAAGCAATAACAGCTTCGTCTTTTGCTGTCCTACTCACGAAACACTCGTCCGTGCCCTACAACTCCGAACCATAACCAAACCAGGCGGGGCCGTCCTCATCCAACCCTGGTCTGACCCTGAACCCTCCTCTGTCAACCTAGAACCAGTCACCTGGGCCCGTGTCCAAGGCTTTCCAGAGCTCCTCCGAGACAAAACTGACGCGGTGCGCTCCGCCCTGAACCCATTGGGCCGCTTCGTTGAATTCGACTGCTGCAACTGGGCATTGATTGATCATCGATACCTATTCATCAAAATACAATTTTTCTCAGGTGTTTCCACTCCCACTGCTATCGTTGCAAACCTAAACAACCATGACTACCTCCTCACCGTAGACAGATGGGAACATGAACACCCAAACCGAAACCCAGAGTCGTTACCAATAGGGGCAGATTTGGAGGAGGCCTTCAGATGTTTTGATGAACACATCCCCCCACATGAACTCAACTCGGAAGACAGATTCGATGCTATGAATTTTGACCCGGATATCTTTGCCCCTCTATCCCCTCTTGAACACATCCCTATGGTCGACCCAATTCACCAAAACACACCAGAACCCGAAGCCCCTAACCCTCCTGAAAATTCCTTTGAAGTAATGGGTCCCCTTGGTTGGGACAGCTGGCCGGCTGAAGAACATAATTGGAACCCTTACGCTGACCTAGACCTGTCCAACCCATGGTTCCTCCAACTTCCCATCCACAGCCATCCTCCAGATCCCAACTCTAATAATCAACTTGCACTCATCCCCTCACCATCACACCTGCCTCCTTACAATTTTCACAATCCACGAAACCTATCCGAGAACATCGCCCCCTCTCCCATGGATGATAGTACAGTCCACAGCCATCCTCCTGTTCCCAACCCCTGTTATCAACTTGCACTCATCCCCCCACCACTCCACCCGCCTCCAGTCAACTTTCACAATCCAGGTGACCAATCAGAGAACATCATTCCCCCCCCCCACGGACGATAGAGCAGTTACACCCTCTCCACCTCGGGCTGGTCAAGAATCTCCAAGGATCACTCCCACAGCAGTCAGACGAAGCGCCAGACTACATAAAGCTGCATCTCACCCTGGTAGTTTTTTCAAACCCGTAGTTTTTTCCTCTGCAAATAAAATTTTAAATAAAAAAATTGCACGTTGCATGGGGGTGAAACTGCGAGAGGAACATCTCGCTGCCATGCAATCATTAGAACTGGAGCGTTCATCCTCATCCCAATGAAGATTATCACCTGGAATGTCAGGGGCTTAGGGGACCCCAATAAAAGAATCGCCCTAAATCTCACACTGTCCCCACACAAAAGCGATATTCTCCTCATCCAAGAAACTAAACTCGTGGACCCTTCTCCTACCCAAATTAGACAGCTAGGTGGGTCCCATCTTTCTGGATGGGCCCACTTGAATGCCATAGGTTCCAGCGGTGGTTTAATCACCCTCTGGAATGAATCCACTTGGTCTCATTGTCAAACCATTCTTCATCCTTCTGCCCTTCATGTTTCACTTCGCCATATCCAAACCAACACCATTTACTTCTTTTCCAACATCTACGGCCCTCAAAACCCCACCGACAGAAATACCCTCTGGAACAACTGCCTCACTTTCGCCACACACCTCAATGGCCCCTGGTTACTCGGGGGAGACTTCAACACCACCAGAAATACCCTCGAAAGAAACTCCGGAAACGCCTCCCAAGACTCGGACTCATTCAATTCCTTCATTAACTCCGGCTCCCTAATTGACCCACCAATCAACAATAGACTTTATACCTAGTCAAACCGTAGATCGGACCCGTCACTAGCTAAGCTTGACAGATTCCTTTTCAATATCAATTGGGATGATTTGCACCCCCTTTCTATTGTTTCCGGCCTAGCCTCGACCATTTCTGACCACTGTCCACTAATCTTGGACTCGGGTTCATCCCCCAACCCAAATCGCCCCTTCCGCTTCGAACGCTTATGGACCCTGGAACCCTCCTTCGACAATTTCATCCAATTAACTTGGTCCCAACCTATGATGTCCAATTCCGCAACCGCCAGAGTTGTCTCCAAACTCCGTTCAATCAGAAAGATCATCAAACCATGGGCCAAAAATATTTGGGGCTCCCTACGCTCGCGCATTTCCTCCACTCAAGATGCCATCCTAGAACTTAACATCCTCGAAGAATCCCGACCCCTCACCCCAACCGAACATTCTCAACTGAAGACTTTAGAAACCGAGCTTGATAGACTAATCAAGCAAGAGGAAATTGGATGGAAGCAAAGATCCAAAGCCAAATGTTTAGGGGAGGGAGACAGGAACACCTCCTTCTTCCATCGTATGGCCAACGGCAGACGTAGATCTATTTACATCTCGGAACTAGTGCACAACAACTCCAGCTTCACCGAATCGTCAGACCACCTCCGCCTCTTCACCGAATACTACCGTAGCATCCTAGGCCAAGCTTCTCAGACAATACCCCCCATCAAATGGAACCTACTATACCCATCCTGTCCCCCAATTCCTGTTGACCATCCCTTTTCCGAAGAGGAAGTATGGGCCGTGCTCAAGGACTTGTCCGACGATAAGGCCCCAGGCCCAGATGGTTTCGGCCCATTTTTCTTTAAACGATACTGGGAAACCATCAAAACAGACATACTTGATATGTGCGAAGAATTCCAAGCCAACCCCTTCTCAATTGCTCGCCTAAACTACGCCAATATCATCCTACTCCCCAAATCCCCAAGCGCCAACACCCTACCCGCTTTCAGACCAATTAGTCTCCTAAACACCACTTTCAAAATCATCACGAAGGTTCTTGCCAATAGACTCCAAGCAGTCATCGATCCTCTGGTAGGGGCGGAACAGTCGGCCTTCATTCAAGGCAGAAACATTTTAGATTGCGTCGCTGCCACCCAAGCAGTTGTCTCCTACTGCCATAGAACATCAATCCCTGGAACCCTTCTAAAATTAGACTTCTCCAAAGCCTTCGACACGGTACACTAGGACTTCATCTTGGACCTTATGAAGCATAGGGGTTTCCCGACAAAATGGTGTGGGTGGATTGAAGCGATACTCAACACAAGTACCTCATCCATCTCAATCAATGGCTCCACCGATGGTCACATTAAATCAGCTAGGGGTCTGAGACAAGGAGACCCGCTCTCTCCCCTAATCTTTGTCCTGATAGCGGATGTGCTCAACCAGATGATCAAGCTTGCCTCAACCAATAATCTTTTTAAAGGTATCCAGCTCCAAAACTCCGATTTAGCTGTGTCTAACCTTCAATTTGCAGATGACACGATCCTATTCGCCTCGACCGACATCAACCACATCCATTGCCTCAAGGTTGCGTTATATGTTCTCAAAACAATCTCCGGCCTTTCAATCAATTTCAACAAAAGCTCCGTCATCATGCTAGGCAACTCCGATAACCTCGGTCCCACAATCTCATCCCTGCTCAATTGCAACCTAGCCTCATTCCCCATTTCCTATCTAGGCATCCCTATCCGCCCATCCAATCTCCATCGCGCAGACTGGCTTCCCCTCATTTCCAGAATTGAATCCAGACTCTCAACCTGGAAGGCACACTCGCTATCCTCTGCAGGTCGTCTCGTCCTTGTCAAATCGGTCCTATCAGCTATCCCCTCATACTGGATGTCCTTCCTCAAGCTTCCATCCTGGGTTATCAAGAAAATTGACTCAATCAGACGCACATTCCTTTGGAACGGAGGCAAAGCAAAATGCTTGGTCAACTGGAAGACGGTGTGTTTGCACCACAATCATGGTGGACTGGGGATTACTGACCTTCGCTCCTTCAATCAGGCGCTGCTGTCCAAATGGCTTTGGAGATTACTTACACCTGGAAATTTCATCTGGAAATCGTGGATCTTAGGTCAGCACTATCAATCAAACCCTCACTTGGCACTCCATCTCACCACCCGGTCCCACCCTTCCCCTTTCTGGTCGGGGGTCCTTCAAACCTTACCTCGAGTCAAAACACTGTTCCAGGTTAAAATCGAAAGCGGCAACAGGTGCCTATTCTGGTTAGATACCTGGTTTGGACAACTGCCCCTGGCTAAACTACTACCCAACCTCTTTTCACACACCGCCCTCCCCAATGCAACAGTTGAAGACTATCTCACCCTAGGTCCCGATCACCTTTGCCCTTCCATCTTCGATGCAGACCTAATTCCTGAACTTCTCTCCGCCACAAATATCCTCCTGTCGACACGTCCATCCAACAGTCAAGACCTCTTTCTCTGGGCCCTTGCACCTTCCAAAGGATTCTCAGTCGCCTCCTGTTATCAATACCTAATCCACCCCGGTCGCCTGTTCTCCTTCCCCAGGGTTTGGCAATGCAACCTTCCACCTCGAATAGCCTTCTTCCAATGGTGCTTAATTTCTGGCAGAATCAATACCAAAGACAGACTCAACATCCCTATTGATCCGCGCTGCGTCTTTTGCTCAACCCAGAACGAATCAGTAACCCACCTTTTCTTCGAATGTGACTTCTCCTATTCAATTTGGGCAGCAACTAGTGCCTATCTTCTGGGGTTTATTCCCAGCGTGACCTCTCACTTCGAATATTGGCAGTTTAATCAACAGAATCTGCTGATGGACACCTTCATATCAACCTTTAGCTGGTGCATTTGGAAAGAAAGGAATGCCATTGTATTTGGAAAACCAACACGACATTTCGAGGGAACCTGTAGAAGTATCACTCACTTTTTCTCCTTTATAACAGGTCAATGTCACTCTGCGCCTTTCCGTCTGAGCCTCCTACAGTGCAGCGTCCAGCCAGTAGAATCCCAGGGAAGCACCACTGCATCTCCGGAGAGATAGTCTTAGCCTAAAGGGGGATATCACGTACTACAGTTAATATGTAATAGTCTATGATACTCTTGTATTTCTACTACAGTTTGTTGCCTCACACCTATTTTTTTGGCCATCGATCGGGCTTGTCGATCGACCTCTTCAGTACTATATAATATAAATATTTAACCGGCTGTGTAGTTTCACGCTACACACCCGTCACTCTCAAAAAAAAACTCCCGCACGTCATCGTGACCCGTGCCTAGGACTATCGAATCTGTCCAGAGTACTCGACCATCAACAGTTGGTCGTTGGGACTATCGAATCTGCCCAAACGTACTCTTGCTTAGAGCATGCTAGAACCTTCAACAACGATGAGACCCAAGCCTCCTAGTCATCCTCCTTAAAGACCAATCTCATATCCATCCATTATCCTCAACTCGAACCATTTCACCGAGTTATCAACATGCTTGGAATGATCCCGTCTGGATTAAACCAAGTCTTCATCACATGATACCTCGCTTCATCACATCCTCGCAAAGCCTCATTCCAACATCACATCATCAAATCTTTGCATAAGAGCTTCATCATCCCGCGACATATGCCACGAGCAGCTTTCCCAATTCAAGAGCCTTTCCCTTAGCCTTTGAATCATCTTCGGTCTAAATCAAATCATCAATCATCTAATTCATAGCAATCAACCAAGTCAAACATTAATCCAAACCATCAAGCATTCAAATATAATCTAAGTAGACAATTATCACAATAATGGCAATTTCGTAATTAAAGAGTTGAAAGTCTAACAAGCATGAAAACATGAGAAATATCTCTACAATCTTGATGAATGAACTTGCATAGGTTAACACTTAGTAAAATGGTTGTCAAATCATCATGAACAATGGATCTATATGGATCTACACTTAGGATGAAGAAAATGCATGGAAATCACTATTTTAACACCAAATCGAGCCAACAATCCGATATACTCCTTTGGATCCGTGTGAGAGATAATCACCACTCACCAAATCACCAAAACAACCTCAAATCAACACGCTTCAGATTTGGACAGCGAAGGATCTAGCTTGATCTATCACGAATCCGCTTCAAACGAAGAAATCTCACTTCAAAGGATGAAGATCTTCAATCTAAGCTCTTGAATCTTCAATTTGATCTTCGATTTGATGATGGAAGGAATCACTAGATTAGAGTGGAGAAAAGAAGTGAAGAAGTGTAGAAGTCGAGCTCTCAAAATGGCAGCACTTCGTCGCTTCGAAATCCGGATCCCAAAAATGAAGCCAACCCCCTTCTATTTATAGGCAGAAATTTCCTTAAGTCGTAACTCGGCTATCTCCATAAGTCGTCTCTGACTTATAACCTACCGACCTAAGCCCCACCGACCTACGACTTAACAAAACCCCCAGCCTCTACGACCTAACCAGATGCATCCGCGACCTAGTGCTTAAGCGCTTCTTTGACCTAACGACATAATGCATCAATGACCTATCTGCTAAGTCCTTACGCGACCTAACACTCATGCGCCTTAACGACCCAGCGACCTACCGCATGTGCGCAACCACGCGACCTACGACTTAGCAACAGGTCACGACCTAATTTCTTAAGCTTCCACGCGACCTAACATAAGTCGCGAACAACTGGGATGCGACCTAACTACTAAGTCGTCTAGACGACCTAACTATCTCACGACCTAAGACAATACGCGACTTACGACTTAAGCATCCACTCGACCTAACCCAGATTGCTTCTACGACCTAACACCTTAAGACGACTACGACCTAACTCAACCCAGACTTACGACTTAACTCCTTAAGTCGCTCACTACTACTTAGGTCGTTGCCGACCTAACTATAACAACTCGATAACCGCTAGGTCGCTAACTTCTATAGGTCGTTCCAACCGACCTAACACTTAACCAGTTCACTCCCTTAGGTCGTCCACTACCTTCGGTCGCTCCAACACCCTACGACCTAAGATACCACACGACTTACGACCTAAAACCCTTAAGTCGGTCACGACTTATCACTTAGGTCGTTTACGACCTAGGACTTCAACAAAATTTTTCCTAAAATCTGAGATGACTTAAAATGCTGAAAATTCCAGATTTTAACGAACTTTTCGATCCGTAAAAATACGGGTCGTTACAAAAAATATAAGATTTATATATACAAATTTATTTTTAGTCCGTTGAGTTCAATTTATAATGTAGGAATGATTTTGAAATATTGTTTGCAGCTAGTCTTGTACAGAACATATATATCTTATTAAAAAGTACACGCATGTTTATATGTGGCTCTATTTATATTATATAAGTTTCGTATAATTGTATATATATATATAATTTTATGAATGCTTAGAGAAGTATATACTATATATATATATAGTTTTGTTGCTTTCCAAGTTCCTTTGTCGCTGGAAATTTTTGGTTTAAATAATATACTATAAATATATTAAGTGTATATGTATATGCTTGATTTTAAAAGTTATATTTGCAGATCCATATTTTTGTATGGGTCTTAATACTTCAGCTTTTATATGTTTACAGTATAATATATTGCCCAGCCTCTTTTGTTATTATGCATGCATATATACATGTTTATAGTAGTGAGTTTTATTAATAATAAAGTAAGTTATATTTGGTATAGTATTTTATTCGTATATTAGTTATATATGATTATATTATATATTGGTATATAAGGTATCAGTTTTGGCATGCCTGTAGGTGTGTATTAGTGATGTCTGTTGAATAGTTATATTGTTAAAATATTGTGTTAAAATGTGTACTGTATACTTGATTTCATTTTTTGAAGCCACTGGTCTGTATTTTGATCGAGACTAGCTGCACTCTTTCCGGAATATATATTAATCTGGTAATGTATATAACAAGTTTTTTTATGATTTGGAATAGATTTTTGTAAAAACTTAACATATATATATGTGCATTATGTTTAAATGCTATTTGATGAATATTGAAAAGGAATAATAAAAGTTATTCTAAATTTTTATATGTGTTTTAAATGTGACAATGGTTTACAATATTATATATATATTCTATTATAGTATGTGTCTAAATTAAATGACGGTTTTAGTCTATATATATCCACTTATATGTTTGTTCCATCGAATCCAGTTTCATCGTGCCATGCTTTGTCTCGCTAATATCTAAATTAATCGCAGCAGCTTTCGATTTGCGGTATCCGTGTCCGTGTCATCTTCTAGTCTCTCTAACCTCGAAAGGTGAGCAATCACTCACGATTAATGTTCTTTTATTTATTAAATTTGATTTCAATTTAAACGACAATTGAAATATGCTGATGTTAGTTATTTACACTGTTGTATATATGTTATTACCTGTATCAGTTCACCTGTGACATCTGACACCATTATCTGCCAATTGAAATATGCCGATGTTAGTTATTTACACTGTTATATATGCTATTACCTGTATCAGTTCACTGTGACATCTGACACCATTATCTGTTATTTATATTTATGATATATGCATGTTATATTATTATCATATCTGTTATCACTCTGCAAGTTCCCTGTTAGTATAGAATCACTATGGGTTGAAATGATACATACCCGAATGGATTTTAGAATAGGAGAAAATTGTTATGGGTTGAAATGATAAACCCAAGCGATTTTCAATTGAATTTAATTTGGGATTACGGGTTGATATGATATATATATATACCCGTATATATTTAAATTGCGGATTGAAATGATAAATATCTGTATCACTTGACCATAGGATAGAAAATTTATACAAACACCGTTGATCTAAATATAAATAATTTGAAATGATTTCTATGGCTTTGGAAATATATATATATATGGTTTTAATTGATATTGAAATTATTCTTATATATAAATAAGTTTAAATTAAAGTGGATTTAAAATTTATTCAGAATTGATTAATTAAGTATTGTCTTTAAATATATCGATCGGAAATTTATTGAATTTGAAGATTTAAGAATAAGTTTTATAACGTGGTTTTGATTTAAGATGATTTAAAGGAATATTTCAAGTTTAAATAAATTGAAGGAATGTTAAATGATTTGAAATTTGGATTGTATTTAAATGATATTGTATTTTATTAAGTGAACATTTCAAGCTAAATAATATCTAAGTGAATTCGATATATATATGAGATTTTCAAATTTAGTTTTGAAATGTGAAATATTTAAAGTTTCGAAATATATTAGAAGTGAAATTGTTTATTTTATGCTTCAAATATGTATTTGAAATCTTTATAATTCAAAATGATTTATTGAGAAATTGAATTGAGTTGAAATTTATGAATTGAGATTGAATTAAGTTAAATTTCGATTTGTGAATTTGTGGAAGCCATTTTATTTTATAAAGTATTTTAAACTATATCTACAACTATTTATATTTTACTTTATAAATTATTTTAATATAAACTATTTTATATAAATCATTTCCAATATATATTATTTTATTTTAACTTATAACTATTTTATATAAACTATTTTTATTTTATAAACTATTTTATTATATACACTAATTTTAATATCAAAACTGTTTAAGAGGAAAGTGTTATGAATTCCAAAATGTTATGATTTCAATCTATAGTTTCTAAAGTGTTATGAATTTCAAGGTTTTAAATTTCCAAAGTGTTTTGATTTTAAAAGACTTATGATTTCGAAAGCGATATAACTTTGGAAAGTGATATGATTTTGGAAATGGATTTATTTGAAATGAAAGTGATATTGTATTGATATGGTTTTGAAATGGCAATGATATTTGGTTTTGAAATATAAACTAATTTGAAATTTATTAAATGACCAATCGGTGTAATAATTACGTAGTTATTGAAGAGCCGGGATCGGTTAGGGACATACTCTCTGTCCAAACCGAAAACCACTTTAATAACTATTATACGCGGAGTGTGATCCAGAATGAAGTGGTTGGAATGATGACGTTGCTGGGTTTGAAGAAAGAGAACGATAATGGATAGCCTTGACACTTGTGTCAAATTGGAAATTACTTAAACAGGAGCCGTGCCGGGCCAGTGAGGTTAGCTACCTCTAGCGGACACACTTCTTCGTAAACTACTCATTACTTGTTTTTGATTGGTGCGCACCCTTGATTTGGTAGTGTTGTTTCGCGGTGTTGCGATCATTGCGGCGATGCGTTCTCACCAGTCCGGATCAGGCAAACGGTAGTTTCACTACCTTGGGTATTGCCTCATGTTCCTTGTCATACTTGTATCCCTATGCGCGACCACTACGATTTGTTTCGTGTTATACCTATAGAGTACTCCCTGATAACCCACTAGTTTACGGTGGAGTTTACGGTGCTGTATAGACTATGACGCTTATATAAAAATGTGTTAAGGGGGGTAATGGTAACGCCTTAACGCTATTTTGATACTTTATATTACTGATAGGCATTATCTACTTAGCGTACACTACTACCTAGTAGATAGTTTAACGGATCCTTAGAGGATGGTTATCCCAAACATCCTTTGAGTTACTTGTATTTTCAGTTGTTATTTCACTTGAGTTGGATTTATTGATATAAGAATGTTAATCTTGACTCGAGTGTTTTGTGTTTTGCTTTACGCTCGGGTCAGACTGAGTGTGCCAGTGTTCGAGACTCACCTTTGGAGTTGGAGCTTCTCTTGGAGATCTTGCTATCTATCGATTCTACTATCAGTTATCCAGTTGATTCCAGTGATGTATCCAGATCTTGTATTTGACTACTGTATTGAGATATCTATGTATTCGAGACTTCTGTTGTATCTTGTTTAACTCTGTTATATATATAGTAGCTTCATGAACTACTATCCTTTTGTTTTCGCTGCACTATTGTTATATTACTCTGTGTCTGTGATTCTGTGGTTATTTTATTTACTGTATATGCTGAGTTTTGCCAATTTTATTTACAATCTATTGTTTTGAATTATTCAAGTTCGACATGTGTGGATTTATTGTCGATTTGAATGGTCCAAAATAGTGGGTCGTTACAACAAACCTTTAACTTCTCGACAAAAATCTATTTTAAAAATCCAAGATTGCCAAGTTCAATTTATAAATACTTCTCAATTCGTATCGCATCGATTATATCTCAATTTTATCACCATTCATATTCAAAAATAGATTCCACTATTTCTTTCCCAATGACTTCCATAACTCGATATAAATTGCCATCGTAAATTTATATTTCCAATTTATCAACTAACCATCATTTTCCTTATTTATAAACATCGTTTATAATTTATAAACCCCTTTGAGTTTTACTTGTTTATAAAACAAATCTTGTTTATAAAATTTCATTATATAAATTCATTTCTTTTAAATTCCGTTTATACTTCCAATCTATTTTTAACATTGATTTTAACTCCGTTTCAAATTCCCAGATACCATTTATAAATTCTTTTATATAAGTCATTTTTAAAATCTCCATTTAAAAATCCACAATAGTTAAGTATACCCAAAAATCAAATATATTTTCTAATTCAATTTCTTTAAAATAAATCCAGTTCCAATATATATTTTTATATCAAATTCCCTTTAATTCCATAAATTTTAAAAATATATTTATAGTTTTAAAATTACCAAAATTCAGGCCAGTACTACGATAGCATCCAATAATTCCAATCGCTACAATAATCTATAATAGATTATTCTACACAAATCATATATCACTATATACGAAAAATAAACAACATATTTGAGGAATTGTAACGACCCGAAGATTTACGACCCCGAAAATCGACACTAATACGTTCACTGTATAGAGTGCCGAGCAATCGAGTGCCAGAAGTTCCAGGTTGTTAGGGTTTAGAAGAAAAAGAGATAGAATAGGAAACAGAAAACAACAGCACAAAATCTCACAAACGCAGCGGAACAAAATATAATATGAAATAATAGCATTTTATACAAAGGAAAGCTGTAACTGTTAATATACATTCAAGTTATCAGAGTACAACATCAACAAATAAATCTGGACAGTTATGATAACTGTCCCTGACTATACAGTCTATAATACACAGCGTAATATAGTCCATACGTGCAATACGTCTCTGCTATCCAGCTCGTCTCCGGGCTCCAAAGCGTCCCAACCTGAAAATTCTGTAATACTCGGTCTGACCCGAGCATTACAATAAAGTAACAACCGAGTCAGGCTGGAAACCAGCGTGAGTAAACCCACTTAAATTTAAAATACTTAAGTTATAAAACTCCTTCGAAAACCAAGGTAACTCTTACAAGCTACGAGTTTCATCTGATTATAACCAACGCTTTCACAGGAATCCATCGATATTGTAATACTGTCTAGGTACAGTTACTTATCCCAAAATAATAATACTTGCTTAATTTATTCAATTCTAGTCTATTAAACTTGATAATCAAGACCGTAAATATTACTAGTGATTTTCAATCAAGTGGTTCCAGGTAACGCTAATATCCGATCCCGGTCTCTTCGGGTCTAAGTTACAAATTTAGGAGAGTAAATTGTTTAAAATAAACAATTTATTATTTAGGGTAACCGTATTCAAATATGGAAATTTATTACAGATTTTTTTATTTAAACTTGTGACATCATTTTAAATCTACTATTAACTTGTCTGACTAACTAATTTTACAATCAATAACCAATATCAACAATTCACCTATCAGAATTAAATTTGCCTTGATTAACCATATCCATCTATATTTAAATCCAAATTAATTCAAAGGAATTATAAAAACAATTTATTTATAGTTAATTAAAATTTAACATTCTATTTTGATATCCACTTAGTTAATTTATAAAATTATATAAACTTTTAAGTCAAATAATAATATAATTAATTTTTCCATTAAATTTATAAAAATATCAATAAATTTAAATTGCGGTTTTAAAATGACAATAGCTTTTTGGTTAAAAGAAAGAAAATATAAATTATCCTATATATGTAAATATGCAAATTTATTCCTTTTCTTCTTCTTCCTTTTTATTTATTTCATTTCCTCCTTTATTTTCCTTTTTCCTATTTCTTTTTTTCTTTTCCTTATCTTTTTTCTTTCCTTCTCTTATTTTTCCTATCCGGCCCGCTAAACTTCCGGCCCATTCCCCTTTCCCTTCTTCCTCCTTTTATTTCACTGCTTCTTCCCCTCCTCAATCCTCCCTTACTGTTCCAACATACACACGCGTATCCGTGCACATGAACACCCCGATCACCATCCCCTTTACACCACCGACACCACGAACAAACCATCGATGATTATCTCTTCTCGACCGTGCCCTCGGAAAACATAGCCAACCCCTGCTTCAAAATCTCAAACTCAAGACCACGTCCAGGAACGAGACCGCCCCCTTCCTCCGCCTCATCCCGTCACCTACGACCACTAGGCAACGCTAAAACCCGCCAGCACCATCACCATTGTCCCCTCATCCTTTTCCCCCATACTGATGCCCTCTATCACACCATCGACGCCATAGTTGACTCAAGTCCGACCACGACCAAATTCCCTCTTGAAACCCTACACTGACTTCGCTCGACCACCACGCCATAGTAAAAATTCCAACGCCATTTTTCCCGAGTCCCCTCTCCTCCGTGCTCCCTTCTGGCCAAACGCTGGCCCCCACCATCGACGGCATCGCCGAAATTTAGTCAAAGACCAAAATCTATTCCTCCCCTTGTATCTCGTCATATATGCCATGAAAAATCATGAAATAACCACCAAAATTCATCTTTTCCCATGCCGAACATGATTACATAACTATACATCCAAAATAAAATACTTGATTTCCTGACAATGTTGGCTAACCTTGTGACGACCGCCCACGACCCCTGCACTAAACCTAGAGATAGTGCGCTATAAAGTGTGCCAGGCCGCCATGGACGATTGCCAGGGTAATTTAAAACAACAGAATCTATCGTATTACTCACAGCGCATGGACAAAATACAATATAATATATATATATATAGTGAAGCTTCACAGAATAGAATTTCATCAATAAAACTTCATAATAGTTGAATACAAACATCTGAATAGTCAATACATCAAGCCTCACTACATATCACTCAGAGAATATACAAGCAGCGGAACATCCAGTACATATAGTAAGAAAGTAATATGCAACCCTCCAGCTTGTCTTCGTCATCAGCATCGTGGAAAAACAAGAACAGCACCTGTCACCTGCTACCTAGTCTGCCCGTCCCAAAATGGACGAACAGCCCAAGGCAATAAGAGTTAAAACATAAAGCCTTGAGTCAGACAACAGTCTTAGTGAGCGGTAAATTAACTAACAACATACCAAAAGAGCATAAAGGAAAAGGAATAGGAATACAACCCTCCCACTCCACCTCTTTCTACAGTGATAGCCCCCAGACACACACTAAGCAGAAGCAAACATAGCAGAGCATACAATTTAAAGTAAAGCAATAATCACTCGAGTCAAGGGCGATGCCTTCCAAGTACAAACCCCCCAGGCCTAAACCAAGATCAGATAAGCACCCAGAAAATATCGCTCTTGAGACCGAATGACGATACACCCAAACATCCATGACTCTGGCCATCACTGTTATCATTGCTTCGATATCATCGTTAATTGAATGACCGGCTCATTCTTTCATCCGTCCGTCAAGGGCTAATGGAAACCCCGGTTCTAGACATAACTCTGCACGTCGTCATGACCCGTGCCTAGGACTATCGAATCTGCCCAGAGTACTTGACTACCAATCAGTAGCCTTTAGGGACTATCGAATCTGCCCAACGTACTCTTGCTTTGAGCATGCTAGAACCTTCAACAACGATGAGATCTCAGCCTTCTAGTCATCCTCCTCGACGACTATTTCCATACTAGCTCAAGCGCATCTCGAGGAAACCATTATCCTCAAACTCAAACCATTTCACCGAGTTATAAATCTGCTTGGAATGATCCCGTCTGGATTAGACCAAGGCTATCTCATATCATGCTTCACCTCATCCTCATCATAGCAAAGCTTCATCTCAACATCATCACCAAATCTGTCCATATGAGCTTCATCATCTGCTACATATGCTACAAGCAGCTTTTCCAATTCAAGAGCCTTTCTCTTAGCTTTTGAATCATCTTTGACCATCTTGTCTAAATCAAATCATCAATCATCAAATCGCAACAATCAATCAAGTCAAACATCAATCCAAGTAATAAAGCATTCAAATATGATCTAAATAGACAATTATAACAATAATGACAATTTCGTAATTAAAGAGTCAAAAGTCTAACAAGCATGAAAACATGAGCAATATCTCTATAATTTTGATAAATGAACTTGCATAGGTTAACATGTAGTAAAATGGTTGTCAAACCATCATGAATCAATGGATCTATATGGATCTATACTAAGGATTAAGAAAATGCATGGAAATCACTACTAACACCAAATCAAGCCAACGATCCGATATACTCCTTTGGATCCGTATGAGAGATAATCACCACTCACTAAATCACCTAAACAACCCAAAAGCAACACACTTCATATCTGGACAGCGAAGGATCTAACTCGATCTATCACAAATCCGCTCCAAACGATGAAATCTCTCTTCGATGGATGAAGATCTTCAATCTAAGCTCTTAGATCTTCAATTTGATCTTCGATATGGATGGAAGGAATCACTAGATTGGAGTGGGAAAAAGAAGTGAAGAAGTGTAGAAGTCGAGCTCTCAAAATGGCAGCACTTCGTCGCTTCGAAATCCGGATCCCAAAACAAAGAAGAACCCTCCTATTTATAGGCTAATTTCCCTTTAGGTCGTCCGCCCCTATAAGTCGTCCACGACTTAAGACAACCCACGACCTAACAAAACCCTACGACTTACGACCTAGCGCAAGCGCGCGACTTACAAATCCAACGACCTAACACATCAGCGCTTCTATGACCTAACGAATCAAGCCTCTACGCGACCTACGACCTAACCCAGATGCGCTTCCTCGCGACCTAACGAATGCGCCTCTATGCGACCTAACAGTCATGCGACCTAACACACACAGAAGCTCACGACCTAACTAACTTAGGTAGGATACGACTTAACACCTTAGGTCGTCTAACGACCTAACTACGCTAGCTCGCTCTCTTATACCGTTAGTTCCTAAGTTGCTAACTAATAGGTCGCTCACCACTAGGTCGCTAAATACTGTAGGTTACTAACCCTTAGGTCGCTAACTCCTATAGGTCGCTAACTCGATCTAACCTACCCCATGACCTAAGCCACCATACGACCTATCTTCTATACGACCTAACTATCACACGACCTAACTTCTTAGGTCGTTCCAATTCTTAGGTCGCTCCCCTTCACTAAGCCGCCTACCCCTTAACTCGCCAACTCCTCAAGTCGCTCCAAACACTCATACGACCTAAGACTTTGACTCTGGACGACTTATCAACAATGTGACCAAATATCAACTGTTTTACGATGTTTCGATCCGTAAAATTACGGGTCGTTACATTCTCTCCCCCTTAAGAATTTCGCCCCCGAAATTCCAAACAAACAGAGCAATCTAAGACTATTCTGCATGCCTACCATCCATAGCAATCAACAAACCATGCATCCAATTCTAGCTTAACATGCATAATTCTAAAACTTAGAACAAGTAACAATGTCGTTAGATGATACGACACCTTAGGGCCATACCTTGAAGAGTTCAGGATGAGCTGCTTTCATCCTCTCTTCCACCTCCCATGTACAGTCATTATCATCATCACTCCATTGTATCTTGAGCAACTTAACTACCTTCCTCCTAAGCTGTTTCGTGTCGGTTTCCACAACACGAAGCGGCTTACGAGGTCTCTTATTGACTGGATCAATCTTCAAATCTTCACAGCTATCAGCAGAAACCACTGTATTCGAGTCGTGCACATACTTCCATAGATATGATACATGAAAAACATTGTGCACACCCGACATCTTTTCTGGTAACTCCAATCTGTAGGCGAGCTTTCCAATTCGCTCGGTGATCGGGAATGGTCCAACAAATCTTGGAGTCAATTTTCCTTTCCTCCCGAATCGAATAACATTCTTCAGAGGAGAAATCTTCACAAAAACCATATTACCTACGTCGAATTCCAAATCCTTACGACGTTTATCGGCATAACTTTTCTGACGGTCTTGGGCTGCCTTCATTCATTGCCGAATGATCTCTATACAATCTGAAGTCTGACGAATCATTTCTGGCCCAAGTATCAGCTTTTCTCCGGTCTCTAACCAACATGTCGGAGAGTTACACGGTCTTCCATACAATGTCTCATATGGTGCCATACCAATGCTTGACTGGTAACTATTATTATATGAAAATTCCACCAAATAAAGGTGATCTTCCCATGATCCTCCGAAATCCAAAACACAAGCTCTGAGGAGATCTTCCAAAACTCGGTTGACTCTCTCGGTCTGACCATCTGTTTGAGGGTGATAAGCTGTACTCAAACACAACTCGGTTCCCAAAACTTCCTGGAAGCTCTTCCAAAATCCACTAGTGAACAATGGGTCTCGATCGCTCACTATACTCTTCGGAATACCATGGAACCGAACTATCCACTTAACATACAACTCAGCCAACTTTGATGCAGTCCTGGTTGATCGAACAAGAATGAATCTTGCACTCTTAGTCAAACGATCTACAATGACCCAAATCCCTTCATTTCCCGTTCTGGTTCTAGGTAATCCATCGATATTTGCTCCCACTTCCATGTAGGAACTTCTAATGGCTGAAGCAATCCACTGGGCTTCTTCTGTTCGGCTTTTACCAACTGGCAGTTCATGCACTTGGAAATAAATTTTCCAACATCCTTCTTCATACCTTCCCAGTAATAGGTTCTCTTCATATCCCGATACATCTTATTTCCACCTGGATGAATTGTCAACTTCGAGTGATGACTTTCCTTCAGAACTTCATTTCTCAATTCATCTATATCGGGAACGACTAGTCGTCCTTGATTCCGAAGCCAACCCTCTCAATCGACTTTGAATCTTTTATCCTTTTCTAGGTCCAATCTAGATTCCAAATCACGGATAATCCTGACAAGCTTATCGTCTCGCTTTTGGCTCTCGCCAATTCTTTCCACAAGAGTCGGTCTTATCGATAAGTTTGCCAACAACTCAGGTTCCAATTCACATCCGGGCCTGAAGTCAAATCCAGCTAAATACTCGAGATTCTTCCATTCTGAAAACATGGCTCCCAATCCTGCATGTCTTCGACTTAACGCATCTGCCACTGCATTACCCTTTCCCGGAGTATAGGCTATACCAAAATCATATGATGTCAAAAACTCTAGCCATCGTTGCTGCCGAAGATTCAAATCTTTCTGGGAGAAAAGATACTTCAATGACTTATGATCTGTAAATAACTCGAATCGAACTCCCAATAGATAATGTCTCCATATCTTCAGAGCAAATACAATCGCCGCTAACTCCAAATCATGAGTCGGATAATTCCTTTCATGCGGCTTCAGTTGTCGACTTGCATACGCAACAACTTTATCCTTCTGCATCAGCACGGCTCCAAGTCCGGTACCACATGCATCGGTGTAAACCACCATCTCATCATTCCCACTTGGAATAGTCAAAACAAGAGCACTTGTCAATCACTCTTTCAGGATTCCGAAAGCTTGCTCACACTTATCTTCCCATCTGAATACCTGATTCTTTTTCGTCAATCCTGTTAACAGTGCAGCCACCTTAGAGAAGTTTTTGATAAACCGTCGAAAATATCCTGCTAATCCAAGAAAACTTCTCACATCAGATGCATTCTTAGGTCTAACCCAATCCTGGATTGCTGCCACCTAAGCGGGATCAACCGCTATTCCATTTCCAGAAATAATATGGCCTAAGAACCTCACTTCACTCTTCCAGAAGTGACACTTCGAAAACTTAGCCTTCAGTTGATGTTTCCGTAAGATTTCCAACACAATACGCAAGTGCGTCTTGTGCTCTTCTTCAGTTCTGGAATAAATCAAAATATCATCCACGAACACTAGCACGAACTTGTTCAGCTGATCTCTGAACACCCTATTCATAAGATCCACAAAATATGCTGGTGCATTAGTCAATCCAAACGGCATTACCAGCCACTCAAAGAAACCAGATGGTGTCCTGAAAGCAGTCTTTGGCACACTATCCTTAGCCACTCTTAACTGGTGAAATCCCGTTGCCAAATCCATCTGAGAAAACACCTTAGCCTCGTGAAGCTGATCAAACAAGTCATATATTCTTGGCAATGGATACATGTTCTTCTTAGTCACTTTATTCAGCTCACGATAATCCACACACAACCTCAACGATCCATCCGCTTTGGATACAAACACAACTGGTGCACCCTATTCGGACACACTACGCCGAATGAATCCTTTCTGCAAAAGATCGTCAACCTGTACCTTCAACTCCTGCTGTTCCCTAGGCGCCATCCGCCTAAGAGGCATCACAACAGGTCTGGCTCCTTCAACTAGATCTATACGAAACTCGATCTCTCTATGCGGCGGTAACCCCTTGACCTCGTTAAAGACATCCTCAAATCCATTAGCGATTGGCACAGATGACAGTCCATCCCGTGGAACAACCAGCGAATACATGAAGCTCATGAAGACGCCTTCCTCATGCTTACATCGTATCACAACCTTTCGCCCCTCCACATTCTCGACTGTCACCTCCAACCTTTCACAATCAACCTTTGCCGCGTATTTCCTAAGCCAGTCCATACCCAAAATAATTCCGAACCCCGCAAAGTTCAGAACAAAACAATCACAAACAAAAGAACAATCATGACTCGATACAATCAGACCACGGCATATCATACACAAACAAGACGAACCCCCAACTAGATTAGTCACAACCAATGGCCTATCAACGATACCCGGTTCTAAACCCAACCGGCCTACAAGTTCATTACAAACAAAAGAATGCGACACTCCAGTATCAAATAACACTCTAACTGGGACACCACATAAGGAGAGAGTACCTTGAACCACCACACTCTTTCCTTTCTCTTTAGCGGTAGGAGCTTTTGTAGATGATGGAACAGCCCCCAAAGCATAAGCTTGCACAATCTGCTTGTCCCTTCGCGGTTATGGACAATTCCTCTTGACATGCCCCAGCTTGTCACAGTTGTGACACTTCACCGGCACCTTCGGATTCTTGCAATCCCTGGAGAAATGGCCCTTCTGCTGACAATTGTAGCAGGTCACTTCGCCCTTTGGCTTCTTCTGGCCATCCTTACCCTTTTGCTGCTGCTGCTTCCTCTTCTTATTTCCACCCTGCTGTGGTTTAAACTCTTCCTTGGTCACAACAACAACAGATCGTTCTTTAGGAAACAGATTCTCGTGTCTTAGAGCTTTTTCCACAAGCTTCTCAAACGGATCATCCAAATGATCCACCAACTGCCTCCCTAGATAACTGTCCAAGCCTGTCACAAACTTCTCGTTCTTTTGATAATGAGATTCAATATACGACCGGGCATACTTGGACAAAGCTTCAAACTCAGAAACATACTCAAGAACTGGTCTTCCTCCTTGCGTGAGCTCCACAAACTTCTTGAACAGAACAGACTTCTGAGCTGTAGAAATGAACTTAGCTTCAAATCTGGCTTGGAATTGCTCCCAAGTAATCTCTTCCTCCGGGGTATCAATGGTGATAGAGTTCCACCAATCCGAAGCTCTTCCTTGAAGCTGTCTTGATGCAAGCTTCCTTTTAGTTGCATCTTCGATTCCCAAATCACCAAAGATCCTTCTACAAGCATCTATCCATCTCTGAACTTCAATAGTTGATTCTGTTTCCAAGAAAACCTTCCCTCCAAGAGCAGTATAGTCCTTACACAGCTTAGCAAAATCCTCCGGTTTTGGAGTTTGAACTTGAACTCCAACATCTACCGATTGCCCCTGCGCTGGCATCCTTCTCATGATCGAAGTCATCATAGCTTCGAACATAGCAGCATAATCAGCAGCTCCCTCAGTAGCACGGCCTTCCCTAGCAGCTGGTCTCCCTCTTCGACTCATTCTCAATATCTATAAAAAAGAATGGTCAATACACCTTGAGAAACAACTGCATAAAGGACTCAAATTTTTCTAAGCTACTATAATATATATAGTAATCATCCATCAAAATACAATTACGTCTCTGATACGTAGTTACGTCAGCGAGCGTTGGGTAAAATCGATTAACCAATGCTCTGATACCAAATGTGATGACCGCCCACGACCCCTGCACTAAACCTAGAGATAGTGCGCTGTAAAGTGTGCCAGGCAGCCATGGACGATTGCCAGGGTAATTTAAAACAGAAGAATCTATCGTATTACTCACAGCGCATGGACAAAATACAATAGAATATATATATATAGTGAAGCTTCACAGAATAGAATTTCATCAATAAAACTTCATAATAGTTGAATACAAACATCTGAATAGTCAATACATCAAGCCTCACTACATATCACTCAGAGAATATACAAGCAGCGGAACATCCAGTACATATAGTAAGAAAGTAATATGCAACCCTCCAGCTTGCCTTCGTCATCAGCATCGTGGAAAAACAAGAACAGCACCTGTCACCTGCTACCTAGTCTGCCCATCCCAAAATGGACGAACAGCCCAAGGCAATAAGAGTTAAAACATAAAGCCTTGAGTCAGACAACAGTCTTAGTGAGCGGTAAATTAACTAACAACATACCAAAAGAGCATAAAGGAAAAGGAATAGGAATACAACCCTCCCACTCCACCTCTTTCTACAGTGATAGCCCCCAGACACACACTAAGCAGAAGCAAACATAGCAGAGCATACAATTTAAAGTAAAGCAATAATCACTCGAGTCAAGGGCGATGCCTTCCAAGTACAAACCCCCAAGGCCTAAACCAAGATCAGATAAGCACCCAGAAAATACCGCTCTTGAGACCGAATGACGATACACCCAAACATCCATGACTCTGGCCATCACTGTTATCACTACTTCGATATCATCGTTAATTAAATGACCGGCTCATTCTTTCATCCGTCCGTCAAGGGCTAATGGAAACCCCGGTTCTAGACATAACTCTGCACGTCGTCATGACCCGTTCCTAGGACTATTGAATCTGCCCAGAGTACTTAACTACCAATCAGTAGCCTTTAGGGACTATCGAATCTGCCCAACGTACTCTTGCTTTGAGCATGCTAGAACCTTCAACAACGATGAGATCTCAGCCTTCTAGTCATCCTCCTCGACGACTATTTCCATACTAGCTCAAGCGCATCTCGAGCAAACCATTATCCTCAAACTCGAACCATTTCACCGAGTTATCAATCTGCTTGGAATGATCCCGTCTGGATTAGACCAAGGCTATCTCATATCATGCTTCACCTCATCCTCATCATAGCAAAGCTTCATCTCAACATCATCACCAAATCTGTCCATATGAGCTTCATCATCTGCTACATATGCTACAAGTAGCTTTTCCAATTCAAGAGCCTTTCTCTTAGCTTTTGAATCATCTTTGACCATCTTGTCTAAATCAAATCATCAATCATCAAATCGCAGCAATCAATCAAGTCAAACATTAATCTAAGTAATAAAGCATTCAAATATGATCTAAATAGACAATTATAACAATAATGGCAATTTCGTAATTAAAGAGTCAAAAGTCTAACAAGCATGAAAACATGAGCAATGTCTCTATAATTTTGATAAATGAACTTGCATAGGTTAACATGTAGTAAAATGGTTGTCAAACCATCATGAATCAATGGATCTATATGGATCTATACTAAGGATTAAGAAAATGCATGGAAATCACTACTCTAACACCAAATCAAGCCAACGATCCGATATACTCCTTTGGATCCGTGTGAGAGATAATCACCACTCACCAAATCACCTAAACAACCCAAAAGCAACACACTTCAGATCTGGACAGCGAAGGATCTAACTCGATCTATCACAAATCCGCTCCAAACGATGAAATCTCTCTTCGATGGATGAAGATCTTCAATCAAGCTCTTGGATCTTCAATTTGATCTTCGATATGGATGGAAGGAATCACTAGATTAGAGTGGGAAAGAGAAGTGAAGAAGTGTAGAAGTCGAGCTCTCAAAATGGCAGCACTTCGTCGCTTCGAAATCCGGATCCCAAAACAAAGAAGAACCCTCCTATTTATAGGCTGATTTCCCTTTAGGTCGTCCGCCCCTATAAGTCGTCCACGACTTAAGACAACCCACGACCTAACAAAACCCTACGACTTACGACCTAGCGCAAGCGCGCGACTTACAACCTAGCGCAAGCGCGCGACTTACAAATCCAACGACCTAACACATCAGCGCTTCTACGACCTAACGAATCAAGCCTCTACGCGACCTACGACCTAACCCAGATGCGCTTCCTCGCGACCTAACGAATGCGCCTCTATGCGACCTAACACACACAGAAGCTCGCGACCTAACTAACTTAGGTAGGATACGACTTAACACCTTAGGTCGTCTAACGACCTAACTACGCTAGCTCTCTCTCTTATACCGTTAGATCCTAAGTCGCTAACTAATAGGTCGCTCACCACTAGGTCGCTAAATACTGTAGGTTACTAACCCTTAGGTCGCTAACTCCTATAGGTCGCTAACTCGATCTAACCTACCCCACGACCTAAGCCACCATACGACCTATCTTCTATACGACCTAACTATCACACGACCTAACTTCTTAGGTCGTTCCAATTCTTAGGTCGCTCCCCTTCACTAAGCCGCCTACCCCTTAACTCGCCAACTCCCCAGGTCGCTCCAAACACTCATACGACCTAAGACTTAGACTCTGGACGACTTATCAACAATGCGACCAAATATCAACTGTTTTACGATGTTTCGATCCGTAAAATTACGGGTCGTTACAAACCTACTGTAAATTTCATTTTCATTTCTCTACACTGGATAATATTTACTAAAACTAATTTTAAAACGAAGCATAATCAAAACCAAACATTTTTTCTTTTTAATATCATACCCTATAACAGTTTAGAGGAAGAGGTATGGGTTTTTAAAAGCTAGCATGACAGGAAATAGAAAAAAAAGAGCAGTTAAAATGTTGTACAGGCTTGGGTATATACATCCATACACACACACACACACATCCATTTCTATGCAAGCACCCATATGAAACACTGCTATTTCTATCAGGCATCCTCATAGATTAGTAGAAAAGAAGATTCTAGTTTAAAGGTTTTACTCACTTTTTGAACATTATATTTTATGCAACTATTTTGAAGATGCTTGCTCTTTGGTTTTGATCCCTGTTCTTGAATGCTTTATATCTTCCTTAAGTTTGTAATGCTAGTTTGTATTTTTATTTCTTATCTTGTTCGAATGCAGTAAAATGTGAAACAAGGCAGTGATAGGTATGTGTGTATATAGAGAGAGTGGAAGTGAAATGGTAAAGTGAAGGAAGGATGAAACTTGCATGTACAGGCTTTTGTATTTTCTTATTTATTTATTTTTTTCTCTTTTGAGTGATTTGGACTTTTGTATGCTTATTTGATTTCATATGAGGGATTGGATTTTTAAAAGACTTGATTTTATTTTGTTTTTGACTTGATTAAATATAAAGTTGATTTTGATTTATCATGTGACTTGAAAAGATATATATTTATATAATGTTGTCCCCTTATATGTTTACATGCATATATATATGATCTGACATGTAAATATATATATATATCCTTAGGTGAATATGTTTGTCTTTTTTATATAAAAATATATGTATATATAAATATACATGTATATCTCTACCTATTTACTTTTTATTGTTATCATAAAGTTTGCGCCCTTTCTTGGAGATATGTACACATTTATTTACATTCTTCACATTCACTATTATATACATATACATTCACTTATGTATATCTTGTCATCACACATATTTATGTTTATACATTAATACAAATCTCCATATTCATTACTTTATATGTCACCCACATATATAATTATATATATACACATATATATACACACTCTTATATGCTTATATATGAACATCATTAACTTGTATGTATTTATATTTATATACAAATATATTCTACCTTGAATTTTAATGGTGGAGTTTATATATATATATATTATTTATTTTCTGTAAGATTCATCATATCTAGTGATTTTATAATTCAATATTTATTATAGTTTTCAAATCAATTTATATATATTCAGATATTTTTAATTATCAGAAATTTATTTGTTCGAAAAATCGGTATTTTATTAATTGAAAATAGTTAATTACCCAATAACAACGTCAAAAAATCCAGGTTGTCGCATTCCTTTCCCCTTAGAACTTACTGTCCTCGTAAAGGAACGAAACGAAAATTTTAATTTTGATGTTTATTATTACTATTATTTAAATCATTCTTTTAAACATTTTAACTCCTTACTCTTTTATTATACAATTTTTAAAACACTTTAAATCCCATAGTATTACCAAATTATTTTATAAAATACTTTTTATAACTCAATGTCGAAACAAGTCCATCCTTATTCTCATAGAAATTCAGTCATACGTTGATCAGGCGTAGGATTGAAAATCTATAAGTACTTAGTAGACCCATTTTTAACACCCAGTGAAAATACTTGGAAAAACTTTTGCGAGAATGCAATGGAAATCATCACCCCCTCCCATGGATCGCAGTTAGCATGATGATTACGTCGCCATCCCGGCGAAATCCATAAGAAAACTGTAGGCATCCACACCCCTCGCTTTCGCCATGGGAACTGCAACAGATCGCAGCTACACTGTAATATCCCGGAAATTTTAACAATATCAATTTAATAATCTGTTGAATAATTAAATTGATATGGATAATCTTTGATGATAAGATTTGAATTTAATTTAATAATCTGATTAAATAAGTATTTATTTGTAATTTTATCTTTTAAAATCTAATAAGATATTTCTATTTTGAATATATATATTTATTTATATATATTGTAAATAGAAGCTTTGATAAATTGGAAATTTATATTTAATTTAATCTGGACTTTTCAAAGTTATTTAAATAAATAACATTTTAGTTTTAAATATACTTTAGATAAATCTTTTAATTGGTTAAGATATATTTTACTTAAGTTTAAATAAATAAGATTTACAAAAATGGTTTGTTTTATTTCTTTTTAAATATTTTTTGATAATATAATCTCTTGTTTAAATTATAAAATATGTTATTTTCAAATAACAAGTATAATGTATTATTTTTAATATGTATGAATTTTAAAGACTATAGAATTGTTTTTCACATTTGTATATTTATTATAAAATCTAAGAGCTTATTTATAAAAAGATAAATACATTATATACATATAAATAATTCATAAATACATATGTATTACTTAAATAAATTAATAAAAACAAGAATTTACACTTGTAAGCTTTTAAAGATGGTTTAGAGACACTTGTAAATCTTTGAGCATATGTGTAAGTTAACTAAAAGGGACAAGTGGCTATATTTTTCTTTGATAATTAAAATAAAAAAATTTATATGAAAGAGAGAAAAATCTGTTTTCACTTTCAGCTAAAAATTCATCTTCACTTCTTTCTCAACTAAAAATACAATTCGAATCAATGAAAGAAAAAAATGAAAACCTGGAAATTAAAATTCAAAGCAAAAGAAGAAGTAAAATCTGGAATTGCAAATCAAAAGAAAGATCAAGGAAATTTCAAATTCTTCAAACAACCTGAAGATCAGAGAAAGATCAAACAGCAAGAATTTAAATTCAACAAAGCAAAGAGAAAATTCATAGCAGCTAGATTCAAATTCAACTAGGCAAATAGAAGTTCAAAATCAAACATGCAAGGCTGAAAACAGAAAATGTTCTCTGTTCTCTGATTTTTGGTGAGTAACATTTTACTTGAAATTAACTTAGGAAATTATGATGCATGTCTAATTCTGTGATAAATAATGTTTGATTTACTAGTATATGTATGTGCAAGTTTCTTTGCGAATCTATGATGTGAGTATATCTGTTGTTTTAAAACTTCCCTGATCCTGATTTAAGTCTCTGACTTGAAACAATAAACATGAGACCCCTTTTGTTTTGATGTATATGACTTATAGATGAAGTAACTTGTGTTATATGTTAATATCTAAAAGTATGTTTGTGTGAATATTCATATGTACATTGCTCTTATAGTAAAAACAAATATATGAATGTTGATAACCTGTAGATTACCTCTGTTTAAGTTCTCAAGCTCATGCCTTACTTCCAAAATCATTTCTGATTGATTATTCTTGATGATAGAACTTAAGGTCCAAACAAAATTAGTTTGTTTGATTGTAAAGTAAGTTTTAAATTTTGTATTTTAATTAAACAAAGCAGACTACTCTGGAAAAACCTTAAAAACAGTTAATAGATAAAATAAGTGATATATTCAAATATCTTGAATTATTAATTCAAGTTTATAAAGTGAATCCCTATACAAAATCCTGATTTTTAAAGCTTGAATCACAATTTTTAATGAACTATTGAATGAGTTATTTGGGTTTGTCTGGAAATCAAGTTTTCGAGCATTTCTGGTGATCACATGATCGAGGGTGGTCGGGCTTGTGAGAGGTGATGGAGGAGCCTATGGGGATGACTGGAAAATTGGTCGTAGATGGTCATGGCTACGGTGGGGGAAATGGTTGGTGTTCGAAGTTTTTAACCCTAGTTTTACTGCGGCTAGAAGAAGTGATCAATTCAACAAATATAATTGATCGAGTGACTTGGGGTTTTGGTTTTTAGAGGAGGATGGGTTGTCGAAGTCGTCGCTGGAGTTTCAAAGGTGATGGTGGCCGGAGATGGGAGGAATCGCCGTTGACAGGTTTTGGTGGAAGTTCGATTTTCTGTTCCAGGTTTGGGATAGCAGGCTCGATTTTGCTTTCGAATTCATTTTGACAATCAGATGAGCGTGGAATAGTACAGAGATGATTGTCGATGTGGGAAGGTCACCGGAGGTGGCTGGCGATAGTCGAAGAGTGGTGCACGTGCACGGTGACATCGAGATATCTGGTGAATCTGGGATTTTAACAGTGAGGCTACTCGAGTTTTCTCGGGTTTTGTTCGTGAGAGTCTCGGGGGAATTAGGGTTGCGACTCGAAGCAAAATAGGCTGGGCTCGAAAACTTTTGTGTTGACAGGCTATTAAACTGTCTGTTTACAAAATTTAAACTGGTTTTAAATTTGTAAAGAAAATTTTTAAGTAAGAATTTAAATCAAGTTTAACTATATAGATTCAAGTTAGTTTTGAATCTTAAAGGTATGAAATAAATAAGTTATAAATTTATATGTTTTAAATAGGTTTAAATGGTAGTTAGATTTAATTAAATGTTTAAAAATAAAAAGGAATTTGGTTTAAACTCTTCTTAAATTTCTTTTATAAGAGATAAGAATTTTAATAAGTAAAAGTTTTTAATTTGGTTTTTAAAACTTAGTTAAAAATAAATTGGTATTCATTTTAAATATAGAATTTAAAATGAAATTTAAAAGTAGATTTGAAATGGATGTTTCAAATATGAATGGTAAATGATAACTTGTTTATCAATAAGAATAAAGTTTATCTTAAAATAATTAAAGACTTGTGTTTATTTAATTTATTAGGAGATTTAATAGATAATTAATTTAATTTGATTAATTAATCATTTGGATTAATTAAATAGATAATTAAAGGTTTAAACTAATTTAGTTAGGATTAAGATAAATAAATTAGGAATGATTAATTTATAATTGAGGATTATAAATTAGAGTATTAATTAATGGTTAAGAATTAATTAATAGAGTAATTAAATATTAATTAAGTTATGGTTAACACTTAATTAATTTAGTAATTAGAGATTAATAAATGGGTTATTAAGATTTATTAATTTGGAATTAATAATAATTAATATAAGTTAATTACTTAAGATAAGTAATTAAATAATAGTCAATGAAGTCATTAACTATAGATTATTAAATAATTAATTAATATGATTAATTTTGATAATTAATTAGTTTAATTAATTTAAGATAATCAATTATAGAATTTGTTTTAAATGGAATTACTTAATGGAAGTAATTAAGAATTAATTACTTATTGTAATTAATTGAAGTTAATTTGATTAGTTAAGTTAATTAATTAAGTTTAATTAATTTATAATAATCAAGAGATGATTTGATAATAATTACTTAATGTAATTATTAAGGTAAGATTATTTAGGGAAGTAACTAATAAGATAATTACTAGAAGTAATTAATTGATGGTTATGTATTAAGGAAAGTAATTTGAGTTTAATTACTCTGAATAATTAATCAAGGGATTAATTAAGGAATTAATTAAGGAGAATTAATTTAGTAAATGAAAGTAATTAAGGGTAGTTAATTACTGATTTAAGATTAATCAAGGTGATTAATAAATGTTGTTTAATTTAAAGTTAATTACTTAATGTAATTAATTTAATTAAGTAATTAATAATTAAGTTGTAATTAAGGATCATTAATTAATATAATTAATGATGTAATTAAGATTGATTAATTAAGAAATAATTAATAAATGAAGTGATTAATTTGTAATTAATTAAGGTTTAATATAATTAATTATAGTGAATAATTTAATTAATTATAGTTAATTAATTAATGAAGTAATTAAAGGTTAATTACTATAAGTGGTTAAGGTTAATTAATTTAAGTAATTAATTAAGGATAAATTACTTGAAGGTAATTAAAAGATAATTAATCAAAGATGATTAATTGAAAAAGGTAATTAGAGGATAATTAATTAATTTGTAATTAATTAATGTTTAAGTAAGAAGGATTTATAAAATAAAAGTAATTAATTTAATTAACTTTAAATTAATTAGAGATGATATAGATCATTACTTATGGATGGATGATAATACTGAATGCTTTGCATTTGATTGATATCTCTGATGAGATATATGCTGTATGATATGGATGTTTAGTTGAATTGTGGTAATATGGATTATCTGATGATATTGATAATGTTGATTATCTATTTTGAATTATCTTTCTAAGTGTATATAAGATAATGAATTGAATTGTTTTAACCTTTAAAACAACTTGGCCTTAAAAGATACGCTTTGGATTTCGATGAGACCGGGATCGGGTTTCCGTATACCGGATTTCCAGGTCTGGAGACCCGAATACCACATCGATCCAAATTAACGATAGGTCGTGAATCAAGTGAAGATGAAGATTCAGAGTGCAAGGGTTATTGTCGTTAACTCTGAGGGTGATTCCAAAATGAGTGTAACGAGATAATGCCTTCGGTTTCGTTCGAACCCGGAACGAACTTATATGGACTGAATGCTTTCAGCACATCGTCAGGTGGACGATGAGCATTCTAAGATAGATGTGTTCTATTTAAAGGTAATCGTGACCTCAAGCCTCACAAACCGGGAATGGCTAAAACAGGGGAGGTGCAGCAAGGTTAGTGGGTAGCACCCAAGTAGGACAAGGTTACCTCTGTCTAGATGTCCCTTTCTATTTTCGACTTAGTGGTGCGGTTGCTGATCCCAACCGTGAGGTATCTTGTGCGGGAATTATCCAGTAAGGGATATTCCGACCTTGTGTTGCAGGGGATTGGGAGTGATCCTCGGTACGGTGATCTAGGCCACGTACTGTGATGGGCGGTACCCCGGTAGCCCTGCCATTGTATGGAATCCAAAATCCAATAAGTGCCAACGGACTTGATTGTATAACCCACTTTGTGGCTAGTATGCTGGAATTTAATAATGTAACAATTTCGGCTATTTCATATTTATTTGAAAACCCTAGACCCTATTATAATACAATCGAATTTCATATCAAATGTTTTGGTTAGCGTAAGGTAAAAACTTACCCATGTTTATTTGTGGGAAGTCTTACGTGATACCTTTTCTTTCAAAAGGTTTTGAAGTTAAACAAGTTTAACCTGTTACTCACACCAGACCCATGTCTGACCCAAGTTGTTTATTTCTGTTTTATAAACTCTTGGGTACTCAAATTTTTACGAGTAGCCAAGGGATTCAGGTTAGCCTTGACGAATTGTGAAGGAGCAATGGAGCAGGAGGCTTCAGCGTTGTAGATATAGATAGTAGTTTCCGCTGTGTTGATCTTGTTTAGATCTTTGTTTTGTATTGAGTTGTAATAACTAGACAGATGTTTATAACTGTCTAGTATGTGATGTGTAATCTGTGTAACTCTGATAGATGATGTATATGATACTATGTAATAGTTATGTGATATATTATATTTTATTCCGTTTCCGCTGTGAGTATTTGTGTTTGTTTTCTTTCTCTTCTTTTCTTTTCTACTTCTCACCCCTTTCTTTCTTATTAGCGATGCGACTTTCTATGGAGAGAAAGTCGTGGTTGTTACAGTGGTATCAGAGCATAGGTTGAGCGAATACCTAAGCTATTGGTTAAGTGAATATCAGAGCGCTAGGTTGAGTGAATACCTAGGTTCGGAAGGATTGTTCATTAGAAACAGGATCTGTAGCAACCTGTTTGAGTCTGAGTGTATATATATATATGAGAGCGCGTATTTGTTAGTTATATAAAATGATTTTATATTGTGTTAATTGATCGGTTGAGTGGTATATGGATTCTGGTCAATACGAGTAGCTAACGTTATTGATAGGGATCTCTAAACACTTGGACCAGGCCAACGGACACAATATTGTTTTAAAGAGGTAAACGAAATAATTTTACCCAGAAATAATTTCTATATAAAAAGTATCATTTTAAAAATATATATATTTCTACCTATTTGTTGGGTTACCTGTTCGGGTTTTCCAATATAAGTTATAAAGGTAGATGGGGTAGTGGTGTGTGAAACACGACTACCAATGGTTGGAGTTTAAATGTTGAGGTTGGAAGTGTATTTGTCGAGACTGTAAACCTAATACCGTCTCGAGTAAACTTTACTGTGGTAAAGGATTTCATCGATCTCCGAAGGAAACTGTTATGGTTCGGAGTTTATCTTTGTGGTTGGATGAGTAGGGTTGGATCTGTCGGTTGGGTAGAAACGAGTGATGGTATCTTGGTATCTTCTGGAAGGAGTAACTGTGTGATGAGATGCAGTGAATATGGATGTTCCCGAAGATGTTTTCTTTGGAACAAGATTAAGGAAGTGTGTATGCTTCAGTGTTGTGGCTGAGTTCAGCATGGTGTTTTCTGTTTGGTTTGGAGTTCGAGTTTCTCAAAGAGCTTTGGATTGAGAAGTCTGTGGCATCTATGGCAGCAGTGCAGCTCGGAGTGTTCTGTTTTCGGCAGAAGTTTTTCTGGCTGAGCAGTTTTTCTGAAGGTGAAGTTCAGAAGCAGCAGAGAGGATCCATTTCTTCGATGGATTGGATAGTCAAGTGTGAGCTGTTTTGATTGGTAAAGAGAGAATAGTTTTATTTGGATTTTGGCTGGGTGGATCGCAAAAGTGACTTGCGATAGTTTGAGTATTCTTTTGAGTTATCCGATATTTTCTGGAATGTGTTGTCCAGTCTGTGCTTGTGTTCATCATCAGCATTTTTCATTCTACTCCAGATCAGAGTGGTGCAGCGGGAGCAGTTTGGCAAGTGCTCCTGTTTATCTTTTCCAGATAGGAAAAGTTAGTTCAGTCTACTGATATGGTGAAGTAGAGTTGTATTTTGGATTATTGGTAGATCTTGAGAGGATCATTGTTGATTGGGTTATTTCTAGTCCAGTTATTGCTAGAAGCATCAACGAAGGTTGAGTTGATCAGGAAGGATCTGTAGACAGCCCAGGATCGTCTGAAGATTTTTGTGGATAAGAGACAGAGGAATTTTGAATTCGAAGTTGGAGACTTCGTTGTTGTTGAAGTTTCTCTGATAAAAGGGAACTATAAGATTGGGTAAGTCTAGGAAGTCAGCTCCAAATTATTTTGGATCTCTTCTGTAAGCTGATTTGGATAAGTGCTTTGATCTACTGGATTGAATTGTCAGTTTGGATAACTGGAATTCATTTTGTTTCACGTATCTCTGAGAGAGTACGTATTTGATCTATCTCTGGTTTTGGAACCAACAGTTCTGGAGGTTTGGTTGTTGAGTCAGACTCGTCTGTAGTCTGATATCCTGTTTAGTTCTGTAGGTCTAGATGAGTAGAAGCTCTATAGCTTAGTAGTATTGATTGTTTGGATTCTGTAGAGCGAGTATCCCGGTATATATATATATACTTGGGGAAAACTCGAGGAAATTTTATCTAGAATTTAGTCTAGATAGTTAGAATTGTTTGATTGGATGATTTGGTTGCTATGGTTGCTAGCATATGGATGATAGTAGATGCTTGTGTTTTGAATTTAAATCTTTAATAAGATTATTAAATTACCTTTGTTTAAATTTCGGGGACGAAATTATTTTAAGGGGGGAGGAATGTAATATCCCGGAAATTTTAACAATATCAATTTAATAATCTGTTGAATAATTAAATTGATATGGATAATCTTTGATGATAAGATTTGAATTTAATTTAATAATCTGATTAAATAAGTATTTATTTGTAATTTTATCTTTTAAAATCTAATAAGATATTTCTATTTTGAATATATATATTTATTTATATATATTGTAAATAGAAGCTTTGATAAATTGGAAATTTATATTTAATTTAATCTGGACTTTTCAAAGTTATTTAAATAAATAACATTTTAGTTTTAAATATACTTTAGATAAATCTTTTAATTGGTTAAGATATATTTTACTTAAGTTTAAATAAATAAGATTTACAAAAATGGTTTGTTTTATTTCTTTTTAAATATTTTTTGATAATATAATCTCTTGTTTAAATTATAAAATATGTTATTTTCAAATAACAAGTATAATGTATTATTTTTAATATGTATGAATTTTAAAGACTATAGAATTGTTTTTCACATTTGTATATTTATTATAAAATCTAAGAGCTTATTTATAAAAAGATAAATACATTATATACATATAAATAATTCATAAATACATATGTATTACTTAAATAAATTAATAAAAACAAGAATTTACACTTGTAAGCTTTTAAAGATGGTTTAGAGACACTTGTAAATCTTTGAGCATATGTGTAAGTTAACTAAAAGGGACAAGTGGCTATATTTTTCTTTGATAATTAAAACAAAAAAATTTATATGAAAGAGAGAAAAATCTGTTTTCACTTTCAGCTAAAAATTCATCTTCACTTCTTTCTCAACTAAAAATACAATTCGAATCAATGAAAGAAAAAAATGAAAACCTGGAAATTAAAATTCAAAGCAAAAGAAGAAGTAAAATCTGGAATTGCAAATCAAAAGAAAGATCAAGGAAATTTCAAATTCTTCAAACAACCTGAAGATCAGAGAAAGATCAAACAGCAAGAATTTAAATTCAACAAAGCAAAGAGAAAATTCATAGCAGCTAGATTCAAATTCAACTAGGCAAATAGAAGTTCAAAATCAAACATGCAAGCCTGAAAACAGAAAATGTTCTCTGTTCTCTGATTTTTGGTGAGTAACATTTTACTTGAAATTAACTTAGGAAATTATGATGCATGTCTAATTCTGTGATAAATAATGTTTGATTTACTAGTATATGTATGTGCAAGTTTCTTTGCGAATCTATGATGTGAGTATATCTGTTGTTTTAAAACTTCCCTGATCCTGATTTAAGTCTCTGACTTGAAACAATAAACATGAGACCCCTTTTGTTTTGATGTATATGACTTATAGATGAAGTAACTTGTGTTATATGTTAATATCTAAAAGTATGTTTGTGTGAATATTCATATGTACATTGCTCTTATAGTAAAAACAAATATATGAATGTTGATAACCTGTAGATTACCTCTGTTTAAGTTCTCAAGCTCATGCCTTACTTCCAAAATCATTTCTGCTTGATTATTCTTGATGATAGAACTTAAGGTCCAAACAAAATTAGTTTGTTTGATTGTAAAGTAAGTTTTAAATTTTGTATTTTAATTAAACAAAGCAGACTACTCTGGAAAAACCTTAAAAACAGTTAATAGATAAAATAAGTGATATATTCAAATATCTTGAATTATTAATTCAAGTTTATAAAGTGAATCCCTATACAAAATCCTGATTTTTAAAGCTTGAATCACAATTTTTAATGAACTATTGAATGAGTTATTTGGGTTTGTCTGGAAATCAAGTTTTCGAGCATTTCTGGTGATCACGTGATCGAGGGTGGTCGGGCTTGTGAGAGGTGATGGAGGAGCCTATGGGGATGACTGGAAAATTGGTCGTAGATGGTCATGGCTACGGTGGGGGAAATGGTTGGTGTTCGAAGTTTTTAACCCTAGTTTTACTGCGGCTAGAAGAAGTGATCAATTCGACAAATATAATTGATCGAGTGACTTGGGGTTTTGGTTTTTAGAGGAGGATGGGTTGTCGAAGTCGTCGCTGGAGTTTCAAAGGTGATGGTGGCCGGAGATGGGAGGAATCGCCGTTGACAGGTTTTGGTGGAAGTTCGATTTTCTGTTCCAGGTTTGGGATAGCAGGCTCGATTTTGCTTTCGAATTCATTTTGACAATCAGATGAGCGTGGAATAGTACAGAGATGATTGTCGATGTGGGAAGGTCACCGGAGGTGGCTGGCGATAGTCGAAGAGTGGTGCACGTGCACGGTGACATCGAGATATCTGGTGAATCTGGGATTTTAACAGTGAGGCTACTCGAGTTTTCTCGGGTTTTGTTCGTGAGAGTCTCGGGGGAATTAGGGTTGCGACTCGAAGCAAAATAGGCTGGGCTCGAAAACTTTTGTGTTGACAGGCTATTAAACTGTCTGTTTACAAAATTTAAACTGGTTTTAAATTTGTAAAGAAAATTTTTAAGTAAGAATTTAAATCAAGTTTAACTATATAGATTCAAGTTAGTTTTGAATCTTAAAGGTATGAAATAAATAAGTTATAAATTTATATGTTTTAAATAGGTTTAAATGGTAGTTAGATTTAATTAAATGTTTAAAAATAAAAAGGAATTTGGTTTAAACTCTTCTTAAATTTCTTTTATAAGAGATAAGAATTTTAATAAGTAAAAGTTTTTAATTTGGTTTTTAAAACTTAGTTAAAAATAAATTGGTATTCATTTTAAATATAGAATTTAAAATGAAATTTAAAAGTAGATTTGAAATGGATGTTTCAAATATGAATGGTAAATGATAACTTGTTTATCAATAAGAATAAAGTTTATCTTAAAATAATTAAAGACTTGTGTTTATTTAATTTATTAGGAGATTTAATAGATAATTAATTTAATTTGATTAATTAATCATTTGGATTAATTAAATAGATAATTAAAGGTTTAAACTAATTTAGTTAGGATTAAGATAAATAAATTAGGAATGATTAATTTATAATTGAGGATTATAAATTAGAGTATTAATTAATGGTTAAGAATTAATTAATAGAGTAATTAAATATTAATTAAGTTATGGTTAACACTTAATTAATTTAGTAATTAGAGATTAATAAATGGGTTATTAAGATTTATTAATTTGGAATTAATAATAATTAATATAAGTTAATTACTTAAGATAAGTAATTAAATAATAGTCAATGAAGTCATTAACTATAGATTATTAAATAATTAATTAATATGATTAATTTTGATAATTAATTAGTTTAATTAATTTAAGATAATCAATTATAGAATTTGTTTTAAATGGAATTACTTAATGGAAGTAATTAAGAATTAATTACTTATTGTAATTAATTGAAGTTAATTTGATTAGTTAAGTTAATTAATTAAGTTTAATTAATTTATAATAATCAAGAGATGATTTGATAATAATTACTTAATGTAATTATTAAGGTAAGATTATTTGGGGAAGTAACTAATAAGATAATTACTAGAAGTAATTAATTGATGGTTATGTATTAAGGAAAGTAATTTGAGTTTAATTACTCTGAATAATTAATCAAGGGATTAATTAAGGAATTAATTAAGGAGAATTAATTTAGTAAATGAAAGTAATTAAGGGTAGTTAATTACTGATTTAAGATTAATCAAGGTGATTAATAAATGTTGTTTAATTTAAAGTTAATTACTTAATGTAATTAATTTAATTAAGTAATTAATAATTAAGTTGTAATTAAGGATCATTAATTAATATAATTAATGATGTAATTAAGATTGATTAATTAAGAAATAATTAATAAATGAAGTGATTAATTTGTAATTAATTAAGGTTTAATATAATTAATTATAGTGAATAATTTAATTAATTATAGTTAATTAATTAATGAAGTAATTAAAGGTTAATTACTATAAGTGGTTAAGGTTAATTAATTTAAGTAATTAATTAAGGATAAATTACTTGAAGGTAATTAAAAGATAATTAATCAAAGATGATTAATTGAAAAAGGTAATTAGAGGATAATTAATTAATTTGTAATTAATTAATGTTTAAGTAAGAAGGATTTATAAAATAAAAGTAATTAATTTAATTAACTTTAAATTAATTAGAGATGATATAGATCATTACTTATGGATGGATGATAATACTGAATGCTTTGCATTTGATTGATATCTCTGATGAGATATATGCTGTATGATATGGATGTTTAGTTGAATTGTGGTAATATGGATTATCTGATGATATTGATAATGTTGATTATCTATTTTGAATTATCTTTCTAAGTGTATATAAGATAATGAATTGAATTGTTTTAACCTTTAAAACAACTTGGCCTTAAAAGATACGCTTTGGATTTCGATGAGACCGGGATCGGGTTTCCGTATACCGGATTTCCAGGTCTGGAGACCCGAATACCACATCGATCCAAATTAACGATAGGTCGTGAATCAAGTGAAGATGAAGATTCAGAGTGCAAGGGTTATTGTCGTTAACTCTGAGGGTGATTCCAAAATGAGTGTAACGAGATAATGCCTTCGGTTTCGTTCGAACCCGGAACGAACTTATATGGACTGAATGCTTTCAGCACATCGTCAGGTGGACGATGAGCATTCTAAGATAGATGTGTTCTATTTAAAGGTAATCGTGACCTCAAGCCTCACAAACCGGGAATGGCTAAAACAGGGGAGGTGCAGCAAGGTTAGTGGGTAGCACCCAAGTAGGACAAGGTTACCTCTGTCTAGATGTCCCTTTCTATTTTCGACTTAGTGGTGCGGTTGCTGATCCCAACCGTGAGGTATCTTGTGCGGGAATTATCCAGTAAGGGATATTCCGACCTTGTGTTGCAGGGGATTGGGAGTGATCCTCGGTACGGTGATCTAGGCCACGTACTGTGATGGGCGGTACCCCGGTAGCCCTGCCATTGTATGGAATCCAAAATCCAATAAGTGCCAACGGACTTGATTGTATAACCCACTTTGTGGCTAGTATGCTGGAATTTAATAATGTAACAATTTCGGCTATTTCATATTTATTTGAAAACCCTAGACCCTATTATAATACAATCGAATTTCCTATCAAATGTTTTGGTTAGCGTAAGGTAAAAACTTACCCATGTTTATTTGTGGGAAGTCTTACGTGATACCTTTTCTTTCAAAAGGTTTTGAAGTTAAACAAGTTTAACCTGTTACTCACACCAGACCCATGTCTGACCCAAGTTGTTTATTTCTGTTTTATAAACTCTTGGGTACTCAAATTTTTACGAGTAGCCAAGGGATTCAGGTTAGCCTTGACGAATTGTGAAGGAGCAATGGAGCAGGAGGCTTCAGCGTTGTAGATATAGATAGTAGTTTCCGCTGTGTTGATCTTGTTTAGATCTTTGTTTTGTATTGAGTTGTAATAACTAGACAGATGTTTATAACTGTCTAGTATGTGATGTGTAATCTGTGTAACTCTGATAGATGATGTATATGATACTATGTAATAGTTATGTGATATATTATATTTTATTCCGTTTCCGCTGTGAGTATTTGTGTTTGTTTTCTTTCTCTTCTTTTCTTTTCTACTTCTCACCCCTTTCTTTCTTATTAGCGATGCGACTTTCTATGGAGAGAAAGTCGTGGTCGTTACAGTGGTATCAGAGCATAGGTTGAGCGAATACCTAAGCTATTGGTTAAGTGAATATCAGAGCGCTAGGTTGAGTGAATACCTAGGTTCGGAAGGATTGTTCATTAGAAACAGGATCTGTAGCAACCTGTTTGAGTCTGAGTGTATATATATATATATGAGAGCGCGTATTTGTTAGTTATATAAAATGATTTTATATTGTGTTAATTGATCGGTTGAGTGGTATATGGATTCTGGTCAATACGAGTAGCTAACGTTATTGATAGGGATCTCTAAACACTTGGACCAGGCCAACGGACACAATATTGTTTTAAAGAGGTAAACGAAATAATTTTACCCAGAAATAATTTCTATATAAAAAGTATCATTTTAAAAATATATATATTTCTACCTATTTGTTGGGTTACCTGTTCGGGTTTTCCAATATAAGTTATAAAGGTAGATGGGGTAGTGGTGTGTGAAACACGACTACCAATGGTTGGAGTTTAAATGTTGAGGTTGGAAGTGTATTTGTCGAGACTGTAAACCTAATACCGTCTCGAGTAAACTTTACTGTGGTAAAGGATTTCATCGATCTCCGAAGGAAACTGTTATGGTTCGGAGTTTATCTTTGTGGTTGGATGAGTAGGGTTGGATCTGTCGGTTGGGTAGAAACGAGTGATGGTATCTTGGTATCTTCTGGAAGGAGTAACTGTGTGATGAGATGCAGTGAATATGGATGTTCCCGAAGATGTTTTCTTTGGAACAAGATTAAGGAAGTGTGTATGCTTCGGTGTTGTGGCTGAGTTCAGCATGGTGTTTTCTGTTTGGTTTGGAGTTCGAGTTTCTCGAAGAGCTTTGGATTGAGAAGTCTGTGGCATCTATGGCAGCAGTGCAGCTCGGAGTGTTCTGTTTTCGGCAGAAGTTTTTCTGGCTGAGCAGTTTTTCTGAAGGTGAAGTTCAGAAGCAGCAGAGAGGATCCATTTCTTCGATGGATTGGATAGTCAAGTGTGAGCTGTTTTGATTGGTAAAGAGAGAGCAGTTTTATTTGGATTTTGGCTGGGTGGATCGCAAAAGTGACTTGCGATAGTTTGAGTATTCTTTTGAGTTATCCGATATTTTCTGGAATGTGTTGTCCAGTCTGTGCTTGTGTTCATCATCAGCATTTTTCATTCTACTCCAGATCAGAGTGGTGCAGCGGGAGCAGTTTGGCAAGTGCTCCTGTTTATCTTTTCCAGATAGGAAAAGTTAGTTCAGTCTACTGATATGGTGAAGTAGAGTTGTATTTTGGATTATTGGTAGATCTTGAGAGGATCATTGTTGATTGGGTTATTTCTAGTCCAGTTATTGCTAGAAGCATCAACGAAGGTTGAGTTGATCAGGAAGGATCTGTAGACAGCCCAGGATCGTCTGAAGATTTTTGTGGATAAGAGACGGAGGAATTTTGAATTCGAAGTTGGAGACTTCGTTGTTGTTGAAGTTTCTCTGATAAAAGGGAACTATAAGATTGGGTAAGTCTGGGAAGTCAGCTCCGAATTATTTTGGATCTCTTCTGTAAGCTGATTTGGATAAGTGCTTTGATCTACTGGATTGAATTGTCAGTTTGGATAACTGGAATTCATTTTGTTTCACGTATCTCTGAGAGAGTACGTATTTGATCTATCTCTGGTTTTGGAACCAACAGTTCTGGAGGTTTGGTTGTTGAGTCAGACTCGTCTGTAGTCTGATATCCTGTTTAGTTCTGTAGATCTAGATGAGTAGAAGCTCTATAGCTTAGTAGTATTGATTGTTTGGATTCTGTAGAGCGAGTATCCCGGTATATATATATATACTTGGGGAAAACTCGAAGAAATTTTATCTAGAATTTAGTCTAGATAGTTAGAATTGTTTGATTGGATGATTTGGTTGCTATGGTTGCTAGCATATGGATGATAGTAGATGCTTGTGTTTTGAATTTAAATCTTTAATAAGATTATTAAATTACCTTTGTTTAAATTTCGGGGACGAAATTATTTTAAGGGGGGAGGAATGTAATATCCCGGAAATTTTAACAATATCAATTTAATAATCTGTTGAATAATTAAATTGATATGGATAATCTTTGATGATAAGATTTGAATTTAATTTAATAATCTGATTAAATAAGTATTTATTTGTAATTTTATCTTTTAAAATCTAATAAGATATTTCTATTTTGAATATATATATTTATTTATATATATTGTAAATAGAAGCTTTGATAAATTGGAAATTTATATTTAATTTAATCTGGACTTTTCAAAGTTATTTAAATAAATAACATTTTAGTTTTAAATATACTTTAGATAAATCTTTTAATTGGTTAAGATATATTTTACTTAAGTTTAAATAAATAAGATTTACAAAAATGGTTTGTTTTATTTCTTTTTAAATATTTTTTGATAATATAATCTCTTGTTTAAATTATAAAATATGTTATTTTCAAATAACAAGTATAATGTATTATTTTTAATATGTATGAATTTTAAAGACTATAGAATTGTTTTTCACATTTGTATATTTATTATAAAATCTAAGAGCTTATTTATAAAAAGATAAATACATTATATACATATAAATAATTCATAAATACATATGTATTACTTAAATAAATTAATAAAAACAAGAATTTACACTTGTAAGCTTTTAAAGATGGTTTAGAGACACTTGTAAATCTTTGAGCATATGTGTAAGTTAACTAAAAGGGACAAGTGGCTATATTTTTCTTTGATAATTAAAATAAAAAAATTTATATGAAAGAGAGAAAAATCTGTTTTCACTTTCAGCTAAAAATTCATCTTCACTTCTTTCTCAACTAAAAATACAATTCGAATCAATGAAAGAAAAAAATGAAAACCTGGAAATTAAAATTCAAAGCAAAAGAAGAAGTAAAATCTGGAATTGCAAATCAAAAGAAAGATCAAGGAAATTTCAAATTCTTCAAACAACCTGAAGATCAGAGAAAGATCAAACAGCAAGAATTTAAATTCAACAAAGCAAAGAGAAAATTCATAGCAGCTAGATTCAAATTCAACTAGGCAAATAGAAGTTCAAAATCAAACATGCAAGCCTGAAAACAGAAAATGTTCTCTGTTCTCTGATTTTTGGTGAGTAACATTTTACTTGAAATTAACTTAGGAAATTATGATGCATGTCTAATTCTGTGATAAATAATGTTTGATTTACTAGTATATGTATGTGCAAGTTTCTTTGCGAATCTATGATGTGAGTATATCTGTTGTTTTAAAACTTCCCTGATCCTGATTTAAGTCTCTGACTTGAAACAATAAACATGAGACCCCTTTTGTTTTGATGTATATGACTTATAGATGAAGTAACTTGTGTTATATGTTAATATCTAAAAGTATGTTTGTGTGAATATTCATATGTACATTGCTCTTATAGTAAAAACAAATATATGAATGTTGATAACCTGTAGATTACCTCTGTTTAAGTTCTCAAGCTCATGCCTTACTTCCAAAATCATTTCTGCTTGATTATTCTTGATGATAGAACTTAAGGTCCAAACAAAATTAGTTTGTTTGATTGTAAAGTAAGTTTTAAATTTTGTATTTTAATTAAACAAAGCAGACTACTCTGGAAAAACCTTAAAAACAGTTAATAGATAAAATAAGTGATATATTCAAATATCTTGAATTATTAATTCAAGTTTATAAAGTGAATCCCTATACAAAATCCTGATTTTTAAATCTTGAATCATAATTTTTAATGAACTATTGAATGAGTTATTTGGGTTTGTCTGGAAATCAAGTTTTCGAGCATTTCTGGTGATCACGTGATCGAGGGTGGTCGGGCTTGTGAGAGGTGATGGAGGAGCCTATGGGGATGACTGGAAAATTGGTCGTAGATGGTCATGGCTACGGTGGGGGAAATAGTTGGTGTTCGAAGTTTTTAACCCTAGTTTTACTACGGCTAGAAGAAGTGATCAATTCGACAAATATAATTGATCGAGTGACTTGGGGTTTTGGTTTTTAGAGGAGGATGGGTTGTCGAAGTCGTCGCTGGAGTTTCAAAGGTGATGGTGGCCGGAGATGGGAGGAATCGCCGTTGACAGGTTTTGGTGGAAGTTCGATTTTCTGTTCCAGGTTTGGGATAGCAGGCTCGATTTTGCTTTCGAATTCATTTTGACAATCAGATGAGCGTGGAATAGTACAGAGATGATTGTCGATGTGGGAAGGTCACCGGAGGTGGCTGGCGATAGTCGAAGAGTGGTGCACGTGCACGGTGACATCGAGATATCTGGTGAATCTGGGATTTTAACAGTGAGGCTACTCGAGTTTTCTCGGGTTTTGTTCGTGAGAGTCTCGGGGGAATTAGGGTTGCGACTCGAAGCAAAATAGGCTGGGCTCGAAAACTTTTGTGTTGACAGGCTATTAAACTGTCTGTTTACAAAATTTAAACTGGTTTTAAATTTGTAAAGAAAATTTTTAAGTAAGAATTTAAATCAAGTTTAACTATATAGATTCAAGTTAGTTTTGAATCTTAAAGGTATGAAATAAATAAGTTATAAATTTATATGTTTTAAATAGGTTTAAATGGTAGTTAGATTTAATTAAATGTTTAAAAATAAAAAGGAATTTGGTTTAAACTCTTCTTAAATTTCTTTTATAAGAGATAAGAATTTTAATAAGTAAAAGTTTTTAATTTGGTTTTTAAAACTTAGTTAAAAATAAATTGGTATTCATTTTAAATATAGAATTTAAAATGAAATTTAAAAGTAGATTTGAAATGGATGTTTCAAATATGAATGGTAAATGATAACTTGTTTATCAATAAGAATAAAGTTTATCTTAAAATAATTAAAGACTTGTGTTTATTTAATTTATTAGGAGATTTAATAGATAATTAATTTAATTTGATTAATTAATCATTTGGATTAATTAAATAGATAATTAAAGGTTTAAACTAATTTAGTTAGGATTAAGATAAATAAATTAGGAATGATTAATTTATAATTGAGGATTATAAATTAGAGTATTAATTAATGGTTAAGAATTAATTAATAGAGTAATTAAATATTAATTAAGTTATGGTTAACACTTAATTAATTTAGTAATTAGAGATTAATAAATGGGTTATTAAGATTTATTAATTTGGAATTAATAATAATTAATATAAGTTAATTACTTAAGATAAGTAATTAAATAATAGTCAATGAAGTCATTAACTATAGATTATTAAATAATTAATTAATATGATTAATTTTGATAATTAATTAGTTTAATTAATTTAAGATAATCAATTATAGAATTTGTTTTAAATGGAATTACTTAATGGAAGTAATTAAGAATTAATTACTTATTGTAATTAATTGAAGTTAATTTGATTAGTTAAGTTAATTAATTAAGTTTAATTAATTTATAATAATCAAGAGATGATTTGATAATAATTACTTAATGTAATTATTAAGGTAAGATTATTTAGGGAAGTAACTAATAAGATAATTACTAGAAGTAATTAATTGATGGTTATGTATTAAGGAAAGTAATTTGAGTTTAATTACTCTGAATAATTAATCAAGGGATTAATTAAGGAATTAATTAAGGAGAATTAATTTAGTAAATGAAAGTAATTAAGGGTAGTTAATTACTGATTTAATATTAATCAAGGTGATTAATAAATGTTGTTTAATTTAAAGTTAATTACTTAATGTAATTAATTTAATTAAGTAATTAATAATTAAGTTGTAATTAAGGATCATTAATTAATATAATTAATGATGTAATTAAGATTGATTAATTAAGAAATAATTAATAAATGAAGTGATTAATTTGTAATTAATTAAGGTTTAATATAATTAATTATAGTGAATAATTTAATTAATTATAGTTAATTAATTAATGAAGTAATTAAAGGTTAATTACTATAAGTGGTTAAGGTTAATTAATTTAAGTAATTAATTAAGGATAAATTACTTGAAGGTAATTAAAAGATAATTAATCAAAGATGATTAATTGAAAAAGGTAATTAGAGGATAATTAATTAATTTGTAATTAATTAATGTTTAAGTAAGAAGGATTTATAAAATAAAAGTAATTAATTTAATTAACTTTAAATTAATTAGAGATGATATAGATCATTACTTATGGATGGATGATAATACTGAATGCTTTGCATTTGATTGATATCTCTGATGAGATATATGCTGTATGATATGGATGTTTAGTTGAATTGTGGTAATATGGATTATCTGATGATATTGATAATGTTGATTATCTATTTTGAATTATCTTTCTAAGTGTATATAAGATAATGAATTGAATTGTTTTAACCTTTAAAACAACTTGGCCTTAAAAGATACGCTTTGGATTTCGATGAGACCGGGATCGGGTTTCCGTATACCGGATTTCCAGGTCTGGAGACCCGAATACCACATCGATCCAAATTAACGATAGGTCGTGAATCAAGTGAAGATGAAGATTCAGAGTGCAAGGGTTATTGTCGTTAACTCTGAGGGTGATTCCAAAATGAGTGTAACGAGATAATGCCTTCGGTTTCGTTCGAACCCGGAACGAACTTATATGGACTGAATGCTTTCAGCACATCGTCAGGTGGACGATGAGCATTCTAAGATAGATGTGTTCTATTTAAAGGTAATCGTGACCTCAAGCCTCACAAACCGGGAATGGCTAAAACAGGGGAGGTGCAGCAAGGTTAGTGGGTAGCACCCAAGTAGGACAAGGTTACCTCTGTCTAGATGTCCCTTTCTATTTTCGACTTAGTGGTGCGGTTGCTGATCCCAACCGTGAGGTATCTTGTGCGGGAATTATCCAGTAAGGGATATTCCGACCTTGTGTTGCAGGGGATTGGGAGTGATCCTCGGTACGGTGATCTAGGCCACGTACTGTGATGGGCGGTACCCCGGTAGCCCTGCCATTGTATGGAATCCAAAATCCAATAAGTGCCAACGGACTTGATTGTATAACCCACTTTGTGGCTAGTATGCTGGAATTTAATAATGTAACAATTTCGGCTATTTCATATTTATTTGAAAACCCTAGACCCTATTATAATACAATCGAATTTCCTATCAAATGTTTTGGTTAGCGTAAGGTAAAAACTTACCCATGTTTATTTGTGGGAAGTCTTACGTGATACCTTTTCTTTCAAAAGGTTTTGAAGTTAAACAAGTTTAACCTGTTACTCACACCAGACCCATGTCTGACCCAAGTTGTTTATTTCTGTTTTATAAACTCTTGGGTACTCAAATTTTTACGAGTAGCCAAGGGATTCATGTTAGCCTTGACGAATTGTGAAGGAGCAATGGAGCAGGAGGCTTCAGCGTTGTAGATATAGATAGTAGTTTCCGCTGTGTTGATCTTGTTTAGATCTTTGTTTTGTATTGAGTTGTAATAACTAGACAGATGTTTATAACTGTCTAGTATGTGATGTGTAATCTGTGTAACTCTGATAGATGATGTATATGATACTATGTAATAGTTATGTGATATATTATATTTTATTCCGTTTCCGCTGTGAGTATTTGTGTTTGTTTTCTTTCTCTTCTTTTCTTTTCTACTTCTCACCCCTTTCTTTCTTATTAGCGATGCGACTTTCTATGGAGAGAAAGTCGTGGTCGTTACATACACCTAGGGTAACATTGCCATCACAGCAAAACTCGTATAACTGTAGGCATCAGCGCCACCCGAATTAGGCTGCCAAATGAAACTTCACCACATAGATCGCAGACTACTCAAAGGTTGCATCACTATCCCAGTGAAACCCAATGTAGACTGTAGGCACTCAGCGCCACACGAATTCCGCTATGGAACCACATAAATCGCAATCTACCAATGTTACGTCGCTATCCTAGCAAAATCAAACGTAGATTGTAGGCAATCACTGCCACTCGACTTACGTTATGGAACACAGTAGATCGCAGTTACAGAAAAAATTACGTTGCCATCACGGCAAAACCCTAATGTAACAGTAGACATCAGCGCCACCCGATTTACACTACCAAAAGATCATCAAGAACTTGAGTTTTTTTCGGGGATCTAAATTTAGAACCCCCACTTAGGGCTCAAGGTAGAACCACCCAGTGGATCTCCTACTAGAAGTTTCAACTCTAAATGGGAGCGCCTTTTTCCCCATACCATTCTCAAAACATTTCATACTATACACATATAGTACCTTTCAAATCATACTCTTTATATGTATCACATATAAACTTCAAAATCGATAGTTCTCAAACTTGGCTTTCCAAAATTCCAAATTTTGTTTTTTTTTGCCAAAACCAAAAACCTTTCAAAATCAATGGGTTCCAAAAACCTTTTCAATTCCATTCCCAAAAAATCATTCTTATATATATATATAAGATTATTCTTCCAACTTGAATAATTTTTGGATCACTTCATACTTATATAAATTCCACTTTATATTCCAAATATCTTTCAAAGATCTTTTCTTTTGGTTACAATCTCATTAATACCAAATCAAAGTTTCAAGTTCGATTTCCTTTACAAAGTCATTTGTAACATTACTTACTCTTTATAAAGTAAGTTTCAGTTATAATACTATCCAATCTTCATTATAAATCATCATAATTACTCAAAATATACTCCTTTGGGTCCAAAATCATTTTTGCTTCAATATTCGATTCGATTCCAATTCAGAATTGCTTCAATTTCCATTTGGGTTAAAATTTCAATTTTTACCTCAGTTGGTATTTAAATCCATAATTTACATACAAATAATGTAACGTTTCGACTTTTCGTCGCTCGAAAATCGACATTAATACATTCACTGTATCAACTGCCGAGCAATCGAATGCCGGAAAACCGAATTGTTATGGAGAAAAAGAAGAGGTAGAAGAAAACAGAAGAAAAGAGAAAGAAGAAACAACAAAAACACAGAAACAGAGACAATATCAGAATCTCACATTCGCAGCGGAACAACATATAATAGATAAATGAATAATCTTTTAATCAAAGAACTATATCATTTTATACATCACATCATCATCAAAGTTTACAACAACAGTATGCAACACAACTGGACAGTTATATGAACTTGTCCATATACAGAATACACAGCGGAATAATACTATCATATACAAGTGATACGTCTCGCCATCCAGCTCGCCACTAAGCTCCACAGCATTTTCTGAATCCAGAATAACCTGATAACCTAACTCTAGACTGCTCGTGTGGAAAATGATGGGCACCCAGAGTTTAGGAAGGGAACAATAAACTCCAGGTCAGTCATGGTGACTGGTGTGAGAACTAAGACAGTTTATCTTTAAACAAACAACAGGATAATTTTAAAGTAAATTTCGCAATGCTTTTGGAAAATGAGACTACCATAAGGCCTCCCGCACACACACACAATGCAAACGCAGAATCGGAGGAGATTTCTCCTTATGATAGTCAAAGATGCTTACTACGCAAAATCCTTGGATTATTATTATTATTAGTGCATAGTGCAGAAAAACATTTCGAAAGTATAATATTAATCTTAGTCAGCATAGGCATTTCGCGTTATGCCTACTATGGCTACTATGTTCAATAGCAGGTTACCGCCACATTCCATAGCAGATAATACAATTGCAATCGTAAAGGTTCGTATTGTTTCTTTGGATTTTCCAACAAATGGTCAGGCTAAGGAACTTCCTTTCCTCCTGCCGAAAGGGATCGCCTCTGGTGGGACGTCCCGAGAGACAAACTGCTCTTTGCCAAACAAGGCCGGGTTACTCCGGTAACAAGTAACTCACGAATATGTCATCACCCGGTCCTTTGGGACCTTTATCCGAGCGCTCAGTAACCATCATCACACATAATAAATAAGTGTATCCACATGAGTAATTATCTGGGCTCCATACCATGATACTACCCCTTTCCAGAAGGAAATGACATACCCTAAAGGGCGCGACCCTCATAACCTTGCCGCAATATTCCTGTTTTGACCATTTCCGGGTTGTTGAGGCCCTGACGAAGTCTCGTCCACAAAGCTACGCTTTATACAAAAGCTATGCTTTGGGTCAAACAAATGATCAACCTATGATCACAAAGATAAATGATCAAACAAATGATCATATCATAAATGATCAAACACTGATCATCACACAGCAACACTCAGCATGCCACATTACCAAATTGGGAATATATCGCTCATAACCTTTAACTACATAACCTCTGAGCTCGTACGTCTCAAAGAAGGGTGTTAAGCTAAGAGAATAAATTCTCCGCCACCAACAGAAATGTATTTGAAAGAAATCAGCTTTATATCTCAATTTGTAATGTCAGACATACAATCCATACAAGTCTGTTCCGGGATCGAACAGAACCGAAGGCACTTCTCACGAAGCCCTTGCAAATCTGGATAATTTTCAATCACGTCCGGACTTCCCGTCACTAAGGTGATAAAACCTCTAAATCGAAGATCAGTCGATGTAGAGTAACTCGACGGTAATCCTTCCGTTTTCAAAAATATCCGGTCTTCAACACCGGCCATCAAATGCGATTCATAACGACGTATCACATATTCGGAATGGGTTATACGACCCCATGGTCCTTTCCCGGCTAACCCGAATAGTGAGCGCTTATTCAAAAATAAGTGTGGCATTCAAATTCATCCAATTCACAACAAATACCTATTTAAAGGTAAATATTGGTAGTCAGTTATTTAACTATCAATAAAGATGCGCAACATCATCAGATTCCAAATAATTTTCTCAAATTATTTAATTTCCAAAAATATCTTTACCAGATATATAATTTCCACACGTCAATTATTTGAAAACAATTTCAAATCAATTTCCACATTTCAATTTATCTTTGAAGATAAAATCTTAAAACATTTCACTTCATATTGGAAAAATATTTCCATACCTATTTCATATTGGAAAAGTATTTCCATACCTATTTAATAATAGGTAATTCACAAATCCATTTATTTTCAACATTTGAAAATACTCAATATACTTAAATCAAAATTAAGTATATATTTCATTCTTTAAGGAAATCATTCTCTTTCACAAATTTTATTTGAGTCAAAACGAATGTTACGTAAAACATTGTTACGACGACTCAAAATCACTAGTATAGGGATTCGAAATTTAGATAGATATATAAATCCCAATACTATATAAACCATTTCCTTTCGGAAATCATTTACTATAACAACAGTGTTATAGTCCACCATTTCCTTATTCCTCGAAACGTCTATTTCAACAATAACTGTTGAAATCTATGTTTCGATACTTAACACGTTTTAAAACATCTTTTAAAACAACTACTTCATTTAACAATATTCCTTTTCCCAAAATATATTGATTTTATTCAATAATATATATTCACTGTCCAAAATCGCGAATATAATCACTATCCCAATTTTTAACAATTTCCACACAATTTATTTCAATAATAATTCGCTATCCAAAATCGCGAATATACTTCCTTTAATAATTTTCTATATTCAATTTATCAAATTCCATTGATTTCGAATTTATAAACAATATCTATAAATTCTTTCCCTATTTATAAACTTCGATTTATAAAAAATCCCTGAATTAAAAAATTTAATTCATAACTCGATTTCATATCAAAAATCTAATTTATAAGTTAATTACTTATAAATCTTTTATTTTACAAAATCTATTTATTTTATAACTTCACATTATAAAACTTCTAAATTTCATTAACTTATGAAATCCAATTATACTCCATTTTTAATACTTATAAAAACTCGTTTTATAATTCCAACATTTTAATTTATAAATATCCATTTTACAATCTTTTATATAAACCGTTTGGAATAATTCAAAAATCCCAATTTAAAATCAACTCATTATTTTTAAATTTCAAAAATGGATCCGATGATGAAACAGCACCAAATAGTCAATCACAACATCCAAACATCATATACCATCATATGATAACAGAATATACAACAATATTTGTAAATAAATCACTATAGTGAGGAATCCAGTTGGATCCCTCCAACCTGTTTCCCTGCATCCAAAGATGTTAGCACAATACCAATTCCGCTCCAGTACGGAATTATCGCGGTATATGGGTTTATTAAATATTATCCGCTATTATGCGGCGCAATAGGGTCTCATCTGCTACACAATGCGGGAAATCAACAAATCCAATATATACATATGCCAATATGTATATATCGCTATATATATAAATAATACCAATTCCACTTCAATGTGAAATTATCGCGGTATATGTTTTTAATAAATAACATCCGCTTAATAACGGCGTATAATGTCTATTTCAGTCAATAACAGATAAAATTTATCATCCAGACATACAATCAACAATTTTAAATCTCAACTATTTAGAATTTAAATCGAAACAAAACATTCGATTGAGTGAGGAGTTCTCACCTTGATTTCAATTCTGTTCCAGCTTTTTATTTCGAATAAAATCAAACGAGCGTTTAATTTTACCTGAAATTCAAACTAGCTCCAAATGGCTCCAATTCAATTCCATAGCGTAGTGCTCGACAATACGAACGCAACGCAACTGATTTCTCGAAATTTCGACCTCGTACGAAAGAGATATGATTTTTCAAACATCGTATAATTTAAATTATAAATCAATTTACAATTCTATTTTATTTGTTTTTAACCTTTTGCAAATCTGGCCGTTCGTTTTGCATTTTTGAATCAAGGCCGCACATTTTACATTTCTTCTTCCCTCCCATACACGCTCGTTCCAGTGAAAACGCAACCCATATCACGTTCAAAAACTTCGACGTCGCCTCCCCCATACTCGACGAGATCCCATCACAACGGCACCACCCCGAAGCTCCACTCGAATGCTACCCACGGCCCCAATATAGGCGAGCTCGGTCGCCTCTAAACATAGGGAACCGTGCATGAACGCCAACCCTTCGAGCGTCGATTGCCGCCAATCCGTAACTCTAAAAACGATCTTGACCGTTGAGAATGTAGAGCTTGACGAGCTCTCGAACTTTGCAGTTGAAACTTTCTTGAATCGATGCTTGGATTTGAAGAAAAGAGGAGGAGAAGAGAACGAATTCGTAGCCATTGAAATTATAGGGTGGCGGCTGGAACGAGATAGCTAGGGTTTGGAGAAAGATAAATGTATATATATACGTATATAAATGATAATAAATTTATTTTAAACGACTTTTTCAAACAATCTCCAAATTACACGTGCCGCCTGGTGTTCGTAAGGTTTACCCCACGTTCCGAACACAATGGAACATGTTTCGGAGGCTAATTCGATCATATGTGAGAGATATGGCAATAAACGATCAATTTAAATTAAATCGATTTAAATCGATTTCAAGGCGTTTTCGCTTGCCCCAGACAAACGGTAAATCCAATTGACTTGAAATTTGAAACCATACAATAATATCACATTACGGATCCGATGAAACTAGTTTCGTCGAAATCCGACACTGTTTGAAAAATGACTATTTTAACTCGCCGAATTAATATTAAAACAATTTCGATGCGTTTTGAGCTGCCACAGTCAAACGACAACTCCGATTGCTACGAAAATTGAAATCCGATAATAACTAACTATTACGGATCCAATGGAACTGGTCTCGTCCAATTCTGAGACTGTTCAAAAATTGGCTAATTTCACTAGTCGATTAAATATTAAAATATTCAATTTTCACAGATTAACTTTAAATTCAATTTTAAAAGTTCTATAACATCATTATAACTTCAATATGATTAAATAAAATTTTACAAATCATTTTCAATCATTTAAAACTCGATATTCAATTATTTCTGAAAATTCAATTATTAAATCATCGATTTAATTACTCAATTAAATCCAATATTCGAATTTAAAATTATTCGACTTATTAAATTCACTTATTAATATTCAAAATCAATTAAATATTCAAAATTTTATTAATATAAATTCTAGGTCGTTACAAATAATTTCCACTCTGACCAGTTTGAATTTAGAAAATAATTTGAATAGTTCTAAAATAGCTAAATAGTTAATATAAGATAGTTTGAATTTTAAAAAGGATAGTTTGTATAGTAAATAGCTTGGAGAGATCAAAATAATTAAATATTTAAGAAGATAGATTTAAGAAAGTTCATATTAAATAATTTATTTGAAAAATAGTCTCAAAGTCAAACTGATTCAATTTCCAATCTCCAATTCAATCAAATTTTAATTCCAACTCCATTTAAATTGATTCAATCAGATTCTAATTCAAATTAACTTCGATTCTCATTCTAATTCAAATCAATTCCCAATTCGACTTTGAACTAATTCAACTTCGATTACAGTCCCAATTAGTTCAATTCAATCCCAATTTGAATTAATTTTCAATTCAATCCTCAATTTTTTTAAACAATCTTGATTTATATAAATTTGGGTACAGTTTTCAAAATGCTGATTTAATCACTTAAATAAATTAAACTCTAACATTTAATTTAACAACCCAAGTCTTTAAAATAATTCAATTCTGAGCCCAATTTCTATATATTCTTTTAAATTACTTCTACTTAAACTTATGTGAGGTTCGAGTAAGAGTCCAAATCTTTTTAAACAAATCAATTCTAGAAATTCAATTTATTACCCAGTTATGACTTCAAATTTTGAAATCCAATTCTTAAACAATTTTGGTTGACAAGTTCATTTTAACATTTCAAATTTTAGTTCAAAATAATTCAATTTCCATAAATTCATTTCTATTTCTAAAAATCAAAATCATCTTAAATAAATTTTAGGATAAAGTTTTACTTCTATTTAATTTCAGGAATCAATCCACTTATTAATTTATTCAAAATAATCCAATTTACAGTTTCATATATGTTGTCAATAACAACAGGATGATAGCAGGATATGTCAAAGTAAATAACCATCCAAATTACCTAAAACACTAATCAGTAGCATCCACCACAAATTTTCAGAATTCGAAACTCATTTTATATTTCAAAAATCATTTTGAAATCATTCATGTATACATGACTTCTTTTTCACCCCTTATCAAACCTATACCTTTTTCCCTTTTCCATTAATTCCATTTAACTTCCATAAGTTAAATCTTAATTTCATCTTGAAATTTTCCAATTTTAGATTATAGGTTCAAAACTTATTTAACTTGCCTTAATTTAAACTTCAATTCATTTAATCCATTCGACCTTACTCAATTTAAATTTCCATTCCAAATTTCAATTTCTTATCAATATCACTTTCCACTTATAAGTTCAAAAACTTACTTCCCTTTGGGTTATACATCTCATTCTCAAGGGGATTTCAGAATTCAACACTTAGTATTTATTTCAAATCAACTTTGAAATCATATATATATCTTACATATATATACATATTCATCCCATTCACACATCAAGTCACACTTTCAACTTTTAAACCTTCATGGATTTTTAAATCCAAAACAAATTCATCTTCCAACCACTCTTGTTTTTAAAACAAGATTTCTATATTCGAAGATATTCAAAATAATATTACTTATTATTTCCTTAACAATTTGAAACAATTCCAAAATTCTTCTAGCTTAGATTTAAAACTCCACAATTTTAAATCCATTTCAATTTATAAGTCATACTTATATAAATTTTTTACTTCCTTAAAACATTTCGTTATGTTTTATTATTGTTTATTCGGTAATAAATATCCTTTATTAAGATACGATACCCAATCTATGATAATTATCATATCTAGAAATCATACACACCATATATTTCATCATAATTTACTGGAAAAATATAATCAGGGTAACTTATTTCAAATACTTTGAAATTTTTTTTTGAATTTTCCGGGATTTGAATACAAGTTTGAATCCATTTTTAGCTTAACTTATCTGTATAGTTAACCTTTACCCACATTTCTAATTGGTTATATATACTACCACTTAAATTTAATAATTTTATTTTATTATAATAACAACAACCAATCACCTTAATATACTATAATAATCTACAAAAATTATTTCTTTTTTTTATCAAAATTATTTAAAATCATTTTCAAAATCATTACATACGAAAATAACAAGTACGCCCTCATATACTACTACACTCAACTCATTCAAGGGTACTACTAACCTTATCTCTAATGAGTAATCCCCACCAGAGCCAAGGTTTTTGCTTAACCTTCAGCTCTAATAACAAATGTAACGACCCAAAGATTTTCGACCCCGAAAATCGACACTAATACGTTCACTGTATAGAGTGCCGAGCAATCGAGTGCCGGAAGTTCCAGGCTGTTAGGGTTTAAAATAAAATGAGATAGAATAAGAAACAGAAAACAACAGCACAGAATCTCACAATCGTAGCGGAATAAAATATAATATGAAATAACAGCATTTTATACAAAGGAAAGCTGTAACTGTTAATATACATTCAAGTTATCAAAGTACAACATCAACAAATAAATCTGGACAGTTATGATAATTGTCCCTGGCCATACAGTCTATAATACACAGCGGAATATAGTCCATACATGCAATACATCTCGCCATCCAGCTCGTCTTCGGGCTCCAAAGAATCCCAACCTGAAAATTCTGTAATACTCAGTCTGACCCGAGCATTACAATAAAGTAACACCCGAGTCAGGCTGGAAACCAGCGTTAGTAAACCCACTTAAATTTAAAATACTTAAGTTATAAAACTCCTTCGAAAACAATGGTAACTCTTACAAGCTACGAGTTTCATCTGATTATAACCAACGCTTTTATACGAATCCATCGATATGGTAATACCGTCTAGGTATAGTTACTTATCCCAAAATAATAATACTTTCTTAATTTATTCAATTCCAGCCTATTAAACTTGATAATCAAGACCGTAAATGTTAGTAGTGATTTTCAATCAAGTGGTTCCGGGTAACGCTAATATCTGATCCCGGTCTCTTCGGGTCTAAGTTATAAATTTAGGAGAGTAAATTTTTTAAAATAAACAATTTATTATTTAGGGTAACCGTATTCAAATATGGAAATTTATTATAGATTTTTTTATTTAAACAACCCGTAACATCATTTTAAATCTACTATTAACTTGTCTAACTAACTAATTTTATGATCAATAACCAATATCAACAATTCACCGATAAGAATTAAATTTGCCTTGATTAACCATATCCATCTATATTTAAATCCAAATTAATTCAAAGGAATTGCAAAAAAATTATTTATAGTTAATTAAAATTCAACATTTTATTTTGATATCCACTTAGTTAATTTATAAAATTATATAAACTTTTAAGTCAAATAATAATATAATTAATTTTTCCATTAAATTTATAAAAATATCATTGACATTAAATTGCGGTTTTAAAATGACAATAGCTTTTTGGTTAAAAGAAAGAAAATATAAATTATCCTATATATGTAAATATGCAAATTTATACCTTTTCTTCTTTTTTCCTTTTTATTTATTTCATTTCCTCCCTTATTGATGCAGCCCAGAATAATACCCAGAATGGTGAAGGGTTAGGTCGCGTACGACCTAACGAATCGTTTAAGTCGCTCGGTGAAGTGTTAGGTCGTGAACGACCTAACGGGGAAGCTAACGAGCTAAAATTTCGCGAAGAGTCGTGAGAAGTTGAAGTCTTAGGTCATAGACGACCTAACGAGTTACGACCTATGATGAGTCGTGAACGACCTAAGGAGTTAGCCCATTCAACAATGCTACATTTTCATTTAGGTCGTATCCGATCTAACTTACTTAACAAGTTACGACCTAAGTTCAAGGTCGCTGAAGAGGGGCTACGACCAAAGTTTGAAGAAGGGCTACGACCTAAGTCCAAGGTCGTTGGAGAAGAGCGCGAACGACCTAAATCACATGCCGCTTCTTTAAGTCACTCCGATGCTTCAAGAGAAGACTTTCACGAGCTACGACCCACGGTAGGTCACGTGGCGACCTACGACCTAAGTTAGGTCGTGAGGCCTTAGGTCGCGAAGTTGTCCTGAAGCAGTTTTATTCTAAGTCGTAAGACTTAAGTCGCTGGATTTCTTGAAGTCGATGCTGTCTTGAGTCATACTGTATAAAGTTGCTGTACTTTTTGTAATGTTGTATTTCTTAAGTCGTATATGTTGAGTTGTAATGATGTATGTTGTTAAGTCGTGATGTCTATTCTGGTCTTAAGTCGTTAACGACCTATACTAGGTCGTAAGTCGTATTGTGTTAGGTCGGTTCCGACCTAAGTGTTGTCCAGTTTTGTGTGAGTGGTAAAACGTCTATAAATATGGGGTTTGGGTCATTTGTAAAGGTTGTTGATTTTGAATAAAACTTTTGTTTTGAGAGCTTTGTGCCTCTTCTAAAATTGGTAGTTGAGTGTAATCTCCTATCTCCACTTTCGGTTAATCGAGTGCGCTCGATTCAACGGCTGCTGAAGCCGATTCACGAAATCTAGTGCGCTAGATCAACGTGCGAAGAATCGTAGATCTTTAAACACGGTATAGTGTGCTATCAACGTGTTTGGGATAGCTAGAATTCGGTATCTTCGGATCAACGAATTTGGGCCATTCGGTATCTTCTACGTCATCGATCGCTACTTTCATCATCACAATCATTTTAGTATTCCGCTGCTGCATCATTTCAGCCCAAAATAATACCCAGAATGGTGAAGAGTTAGGTCGCGTACGACCTAACGAATCGTTTAAGTCGCTCGGCGACCTAACGGGGAAGCTAACGAGCTAAAATTTCGCAAAGAGTCGTGGGAAGTTGAAGTCTTAGGTCATAGACGACCTAACGAGTTACGACCTATGATGAGTCATGAACGACCTAAGGAGTTAGCCCATTCAACAATGCTACATTTTCATTTAGGTCGTATCCGATCTAACTTACTTAACGAGTTATGACCTAAGTTCAAGGTCGTTGAAGAGGGGCTACGACCTAAGTTTGAAGAAGGGCTACGACCTAAGTCCAAGGTCGTTGGAGAAGAGCGTGAACGACCTAAATCACATGCCGCTTCTTTAAGTCGCTCCGATGCTTCAAGAGAAGACTTTCACAAGCTACGACCCACGGTAGGTCGCGTGACGACCTACGACCTAAGTTAGGTCGCGAGGCCTTAGGTCGCGAAGTTGTCCTGAAGCAGTTTTATTCTAAGTCGTAAGACTTAAGTCGCTGGATTTCTTGAAGTCGATGCTGTCTTGAGTCATATTGTATAAAGTTGCTGTACTTTTTGTAATGTTGTATTTCTTAAGTCGTATATGTTGTGTTGTAATGATGTATGTTGTTAAGTCGTGATGTCTGTTCTGGTCTTAAGTCGTTAACGACCTATACTAGGTCGTAAGTCGTATTGTGTTAGGTCGGTTCCGACCTAAGTGTTGTCCAGTTTTGTGTGAGTTGTAAAACGTCTATAAATATGGGGGTTGGGTCATTTGTAAAGGTTGTTGATTTTGAATAAAACTTTTGTTTTGAGAGCTTTGTGCCTCTTCTAAAATTGGTAGTTGAGTGTAATCTCCTATCTCCACTTTCGGTTAATCGAGTGCGCTCGATTCAACGACTGCTGAAGCCGATTCACGGAATCTAGTGCGCTAGATGTAACGACCCAGAATTTTGAACAAATTAAATTGAGAATATTTAATTAATTTTAAATATTTGAACGATGATTTAATTTGAATCCCCAATCTTACTTTGAATTTGACGATTAAATTATAAATTTAATCTATTGTAAGGTGAATAAAAATTTAAATCTTCAGTTTAAAGTTGAAGAAAAATATTTCGAAAGCTTTTAAAATTCATATTGATAATACTGAAAATAATGGAAGCTTCAGAATTGAGTTTGGAAATAATTTGATCAGTTTTGAAATTAATTGTTTGAACCGATATTTAAAAATAGTCATTTTTTTAAAATTTTCCCAAGATCCCTTATTTTACCAATATATATATATATATATGCAGAGATGGCTTCCCTCTCCAACCTACCGCAAGCCCCCCCAAACCCCTCCTCCATCCTATCCCAAACCCCTCCTAACCCCCCCTCCCGCCCTCCTGTAACCACCCAACCAGCTCCCGTATCGTCCGACAATCCCCCTCCGATCTCATTCGTACCCAAAAGATACGTCTCCCATCTCTGCGCCAAGTCCAACTCTATCCAACAGACTTCGGGAAGTGCTAAAGCTACTTCAGCTAATTCATCACAACCCCACCCAGCCAAGACCAAAACTATCCCAGAAAGATCTTACGCACAAGTGGCCGCTCTCCCACCACTCATTCTCGAACTCCCGAGACTGAAACGTCGAAGATCACTACCGTCTTTCGCTAATGTACGCTCCATGATAGATTTTTTAAAATCTAAGGGACGATGTCTAAATTGCGCCGGAAGTGGACACCTGGCTCGAAGCTGCAGAGACTCAAAGATCTGCTACAAGTGCAATCTCTTCGGTCACTCGCAATCAACATGCCCCGAGGCAAACAAATCAGCAGCCTCGTATCCCGTGCGAGCCTCTGCCCCTCCCACAAAAAACAAAATATCAGATCATTCGTATCGGGACCCAGCGCCTCATTATTACACTGCCAAGCCCAAAAGCACCCCCAAACCAATTAAAATTCCGGAGTCTCCTCGTTCCCCGCTCCATCCTCATTCCAAAAAATATCCTGACCCCAGAACCTCTGCTCCTTCTCCACAACAATTCTCAATGGACAACTCCACACTCTACCTCACCGCAACAGTAATTAATGGAATCTGGACGTTGGAAACATTACACCAAGCCCTCTCCACCGCTCTTCAACACACCGAGTTGCCCACCTGGATCCTAAGCAATAACAGCTTCGTCTTTTGCTGTCCTACTCACGAAACACTCGTCCGTGCCCTACAACTCCGAACCATAACCAAACCAGGCGGGGCCGTCCTCATCCAACCCTGGTCTGACCCTGAACCCTCCTCTATCAACCTAGAACCAGTCACCTGGGCCTGTGTCCAAGGCTTTCCAGAGCTCCTCCGAGACAAAACTGACGCGGTGCGCTCCTCCCTGAACCCATTGGGCCGCTTCGTTGAATTCGACTGCTGCAACTGGGCATTGATTGATCATCGATACCTATTCATCAAAATACAATTTTTCTCAGGTGTTTCCACTCCCACTGCTATCGTTGCAAACCTAAACAACCATGACTACCTCCTCACCGTAGACAGATGGGAACATGAACACCCAAACCGAAACCCAGAGTCGTTACCAATAGGGGCAGATTTGGAGGAGGCCTTCAGATGTTTTGATGAACACATCCCCCCACATGAACTCAACTCGGAAGACAGATTCGATGCTATGAATTTTGACCCGGATATCTTTGCCCCTCTATCCCCTCTTGAACACATCCCTATGGTCGACCCAATTCACCAAAACACACCAGAACCCGAAGCCCCTAACCCTCCTGAAAATTCCTTTGAAGTAATGGGTCCCCTTGGTTGGGACAGCTGGCCGGCTGAAGAACATAATTGGAACCCTTACGCTGACCTAGACCTGTCCAACCCATGGTTCCTCCAACTTCCCATCCACAGCCATCCTCCAGATCCCAACTCTAATAATCAACTTGCGCTCATCCCCTCACCATCACACCTGCCTCCTTACAATTTTCACAATCCACGAAACCTATCCGAGAACATCGCCCCCTCTCCCATGGATGATAGTACAGTCCACAGCCATCCTCCTGTTCCTAACCCCTGTTATCAACTTGCACTCATCCCCCCACCACTCCACCCGCCTCCAGTCAACTTTCACAATCCAGGTGACCAATCAGAGAACATCATTCCCACCCCCCCCCCCCCCACGGACGATAGAGCAGTTACACCCTCTCCACCTCGGGCTGGTCAAGAATCTCCAAGGATCACTCCCACAGCAGTCAGACGAAGCGCCAGACTACATAAAGCTGCATCTCACCCTGGTAGTTTTTTCAAACCCGTAGTTTTTTCCTCTGCAAATAAAATTTTAAATAAAAAAATTGCACGTTGCATGGGGGTGAAACTGCGAGAGGAACATCTCGCTGCCATGCAATCATTAGAACTGGAGCGTTCATCCTCATCCCAATGAAGATTATCACCTGGAATGTCAGGGGCTTAGGGGACCCCAGTAAAAGAATCGCCCTAAATCTCACACTGTCCCCACACAAAAGCGATATTCTCCTCATCCAAGAAACTAAACTCGTGGACCCCTCTCCTACCCAAATTAGACAGCTAGGTGGGTCCCATCTTTCTGGATGGGCCCACTTGAATGCCATAGGTTCCAGCGGTGGTTTAATCACCCTCTGGAATGAATCCACTTGGTCTCATTGTCAAACCATTCTTCATCCTTCTGCCCTTCATGTTTCACTTCGCCACATCCAAACCAACACCATTTACTTCTTTTCCAACATCTACGGCCCTCAAAACCCCACCGACAGAAATACCCTCTGGAACAACTGCCTCACTTTCGCCACACACCTCAATGGCCCCTGGTTACTCGGGGGAGACTTCAACACCACCAGAAATACCCTTGAAAGAAACTCCGGAAATGCCTCCCAAGACTCAGACTCATTCAATTCCTTCATTAACTCCGGCTCCCTAATTGACCCACCAATCAACAATAGACTTTATACCTGGTCAAACCGTAGATCGGACCCGTCACTAGCTAAGCTTGACAGATTCCTTTTCAATATCAATTGGGATGATTTGCACCCCCTTTCTATTGTTTCCGGCCTATCCTCGACCATTTCTGACCACTGTCCACTAATCTTGGACTCGGGTTCATCCCCCAACCCAAATCGCCCCTTCCGCTTCGAACGCTTATGGACCCTGGAACCCTCCTTCGACAATTTCATCCAATTAACTTGGTCCCAACCTATGATGTCCAATTCCGCAACCGCCAGAGTTGTCTCCAAACTCCGTTCAATCAGAAAGATCATCAAACCATGGGCCAAAAATATTTGGGGCTCCCTACGCTCGCGCATTTCCTCCACTCAAGATGCCATCCTAGAACTTAACATCCTCGAAGAATCCCGACCCCTCACCTCAACCGAACATTCTCAACTGAAGACTTTAGAAACCGAGCTTGATAGACTAATCAAGCAAGAGGAAATTGGATGGAAGCAAAGATCCAAAGCCAAATGGTTAGGGGAGGGAGACAGGAACACCTCCTTCTTCCATCGTATGGCCAACGGCAGACGTAGATCTATTTACATCTCGGAACTAGTGCACAACAACTCCAGCTTCACCGAATCGTCAGACCACCTCCGCCTCTTCACCGAATACTACCGTAGCATCCTAGGCCAAGCTTCTCAGACAATACCCCCCATCGAATGGAACCTACTATACCCATCCTGTCCCCCAATTCCTGTTGACCATCCCTTTTCCGAAGAGGAAGTATGGGCCGCGCTCAAGGACTTGTCCGACGATAAGGCCCCAGGCCCAGATGGTTTCGGCCCATTTTTCTTTAAACGATACTGGGAAATCATCAAAACAGACATACTTGATATGTGCGAAGAATTCCAAGCCAACCCCTTCTCAATTGCTCGCCTAAACTACGCCAATATCATCCTACTCCCCAAATCCCCAGGCGCCAACACCCTACCCGCTTTCAGACCAATTAGTCTCCTAAACACCACTTTCAAAATCATCACGAAGGTTCTTGCCAATAGACTCCAAGCAGTCATCGATCCTCTGGTAGGGGTGGAACAGTCGGCCTTCATTCAAGGCAGAAACATTTTAGATTGCGTCGCTGCCACCCAAGAAGTTGTCTCCTACTGCCATAGAACATCAACCCCTGGAACCCTTCTAAAATTAGACTTCTCCAAAGCCTTCGACACGGTACACTGGGACTTCATCTTGGACCTTATGAAGCATAGGGGTTTCCCGACAAAATGGTGTGGGTGGATTGAAGCGATACTCAACACAAGTACCTCATCCATCTCAATCAATGGCTCCACCGGTGGTCACATTAAATCAGCTAGGGGTCTGAGACAAGGAGACCCGCTCTCTCCCCTAATCTTTGTCCTGATAGCGGATGTGCTCAACCAGATGATCAAGCTTGCCTCAACCAATAATCTTTTTAAAGGTATCCAGCTCCAAAACTCCGATTTAGCTGTGTCTAACCTTCAATTTGCAGATGACACGATCCTATTCGCCTCGACCGACATCAACCACATCCATTGCCTCAAGGTTGCGTTATATGTTCTCGAAACAATCTCCGGCCTTTCAATCAATTTCAACAAAAGCTCCGTCATCATGCTAGGCAACTCCAATAACCTCGGTCCCACAATCTCATCCCTGCTCAATTGCAACCTAGCCTCATTCCCCATTTCCTATCTAGGCATCCCTATCCGCCCATCCAATCTCCATCGCGCAGACTGGCTTCCCCTCATTTCCAGAATTGAATCCAGACTCTCAACCTGGAAGGCACACTCGCTATCCTCTGCAGGTCGTCTCGTCCTTGTCAAATCGGTCCTATCAGCTATCCCCTCATACTGGATGTCCTTCCTCAAGCTTCCATCCTGGGTTATCAAGAAAATTGACTCAATCAGACGCACATTCCTTTGGAACGGAGGCAAAGCAAAATGCTTGGTCAACTGGAAGACGGTGTGTTTGCACCGCAATCATGGTGGACTGGGGATTACTGACCTTCGCTCCTTCAATCAGGCGCTGCTGTCCAAATGGCTTTGGAGATTACTTACACCTGGAAATTTCATCTGGAAATCGTGGATCTTAGGTCAGCACTATCAATCAAACCCTCACTTGGCACTCCATCTCACCACCCGGTCCCACCCTTCCCCTTTCTGGTCGGGGGTCCTTCAAACCTTACCTCGAGTCAAAACACTGTTCCAGGTTAAAATCGAAAGCGGCAACAGGTGCCTATTCTGGTTAGATACCTGGTTTGGACAACTGCCCCTGGCTAAACTACTACCCAACCTCTTTTCACACACCGCCCTCCCCAATGCAACAGTTGAAGACTATCTCACCCTAGGTCCCGATCACCTTTGCCCTCCTTCCATCTTCGATGCAGACCTAATTCCTGAACTTCTCTCCGCCACAAATATCCTCCTGTCGACACGTCCATCCAACAGTCAAGACCTCTTTCTCTGGGCCCTTGCACCTTCCAAAGGATTCTCAGTCGCCTCCTGTTATCAATACCTAATCCACCCCGGTCGCCTGTTCTCCTTCCCCAGGGTTTGGCAATGCAACCTTCCACCTCGAATAGCCTTCTTCCAATGGTGCTTAATTTCTGGCAGAATCAATACCAAAGACAGACTCAACAGACTCAACATCCCTATTGATCCGCGCTGCGTCTTTTGCTCAACCCAGAACGAATCAGTAACCCACCTTTTCTTCGAATGTGACTTCTCCTATTCAATTTGGGCAGCAACTAGTGCCTATCTTCTGGGGTTTATTCCCAGCGTGACCTCTCACTTCGAATATTGGCAGTTTAATCAGCAGAATCTGCTGATGGACACCTTCATATCAACCTTTAGCTGGTGCATTTGGAAAAAAAGGAATGCCATTGTATTTGGAAAACCAACACGACATTTCGAGGGAACCTATAGAAGTATCACTCACTTTTTCTCCTTTATAACAGGTCAATGTCACTCTGTGCCTTTCCGTCTGAGCCTCCCACAGTGCAGCGTCCAGCCAGTAGAATCCCAGGGAAGCACCACTGCATCTCCGGAGAGATAGTCTTAGCCTAAAGGGGGATATCACGTACTACAGTTAATATGTAATAGTCTATGATACTCTTGTATTTCTACTACAGTTTGTTGCCTCACACCTATTTTTTTGGCCATCGATCGGGCTTGTCGATCGACCTCTTCAGTACTATATAATATAAATATTTAACCGGCTGTGTAGTTTCACGCTACACACCGGTCACTCTCAAAAAAAAAATAGTCATTTTTCAAACAGTCTCGGAATTCGACGAAACCAGTTCCATTGGGTCCGTAACGTTGAATTATTGTCGGATTTCAAATTTCGTATTATTTGGAGTTGTTATGTGAGCACACGACCCATAAAAGCGTTAAGAATTAAATTGAATTCTAATTTAAAATTGTGTAAAATCAAATCACTGCCACCCTACATCTGAACGCGCTGATCTATTGTCCCCTTCTGTTTCTTTATCACGCAGAGATTTTTTCAGCCACCCTAGTTTTCTTAGCATACCTATCCTCTGTTAATCGCGTACTATCTGTTCCCTCTCCCTCTTCATAAAATCAAACGAAACAATCTCAGTTTCAAATCTAAATCGAAGAAAAAAAATAATGGCCACATATCCTTCCAAATCTCCAAATCAAAAGAAAAGCTCGCGCTTCCCTCTGTACCTCAAAATCGAAAGGAAAAAAAACGCGAGCCCTTCGTTCAACTCGAAATCGAGTTTCGTTCTCCGGCGAGTGGCGATAGAAGAGCAGAGCAGGCAAATCGCGACTGCGACTTGAGGGTGGCTGGGAATCGAAACGCGACGTAGTCGCGATCGCGAGCACGGCCTTGTTCGTGCGAGGAGGCGGTACTGGAGATCGTGGCATCGATCGACGCGATGGTACAGCGGCGACTTGGTGGAATCTGGGCACGGCGAATTCGAGCAGACTGGAAGGCAACGGAAGGGGCGACGCACCTGGGGTTCGAAGGATTGCGAAGTGGCTTAGGCCAAGATAGGGGTTTCGAAGATGGAGGCACGGCTTAGGGTTGCTCGCAGGTCGTGGGCTCGTAGTCGAGACCGTGACGTTGTTCTGGTGTTCGTATGGGGGAGCTCGTGGAGTAGTTCTGGGGATGTTCGCCAATAAATGTAAAGTGAGATTTTCAGTGAGGTATTTCTTCTTTAAATTTTACAAGTTAAATTTTATTTTAACCAAATACATATATACATTAAATTTCTGTTGGAATTCAAAATGTATAAATAGATATATATCTAGACAGTTTTAAAAGAAATTAGTTTGAAAAGAAATCATTTGTTTAGATTTAAATTGTTAGTAAATTAAATTTGTCAAAGGGTTAGAAAATTAAATTTATTAAAGGAAATGTAGTTTTTCAATTTAATGTTTCGTTAAATAAATTATTAAAGGAGAAATTGATTAATCAAAACTATCAAAATGGAAATTTAATTGTTCGATTTAATTCAAATATTAATAGATTGTATAAATTATTTATACAAGGTTAAAAATCAAGCAGAAAAGGTCAAAATGGAAATGGATGGCAAATTAAAAGCGAAAGTGAGATTTTTCTCACTCAAAATGAAAGTGGAATTTTCAGTTATTTATCGATTGATTTGATTGCTATTGGATGTGTGATATTAGATATAGTAGGATATATCTATATATATATAGCAATATATACATATTGGCATATGTATATATTGGATTGATGATTTCCCGCCTTGTATAGCGGATGAGACCCTATTGCGCCGTTAGTAAGCGGATTATTTTTATAAAACCCATATACCGCGATATTCCACCTCGAAGTGGAATTGGTATTGTGCTAACGTCTATGGATGCAGGGAAACAGGTTGGAGGGATCCAACTGGATTCCTCACCAGTATTTATTTATTTACAGATATTGATGTATATTCTGTTATCATATGTTGATATATGATGTTTGATGTTGTGATTGACTAATTGGTGCTGTTGCATCATCGGATTCAAGTTTTGAAGTTTAAAAATAACGACTTTTACTTTAAAGGATTTTAAAGTGATATTTGAAAATATACGTTTTATGGAATTTTTGAATTGATTTATAAACGTTAAGACTTTAAAGTTATAAAAGTTAAGATCTTTGTGAAATATAACCGAAAAGCGATTTTTGGAATAAAAAGTTGATTGATTTATAAAATGTTTTAAATTGAGATTTTTAAAATATTATAAACGGTTTACTTAAAAGGTTTATAAAGTTGACATTTTATAAATTAAAATGTTGGTATTATAAAACGAGTTTTTATAAGCGTTAAAATGAATTTTTAAGAATTTATAAATAAATGGAATTTATAAATTATGAACTTATAAATGGAAATGATTTTGTAAAATAAAGGAATTATAAGTATTTAACTTATAATATGGATTGTTGGTAAAAGATTTGAGTTATGAATCGAATTGTTAATAAAGGAAATTATTAAATTGAAGTTGTTACAAAATAGAAATAGAATTTATAAACGTTGTTTTATAAATTCGAAATCAATCAAATTTGATGAATTGAATATAGAAGGTTATTAAGGAAATTTTATCCACGATTTTGGATAGTGGATAAATTCTTGAAAATGAATGTGTAGAAAAGATTGAAATGTGGTTAGTGAAGTATATTCACGATTTTGGACAGTGAATATATTTTTAAGTAAAATGGATATGGTTTTGGGAAAGTGATATTTGAAATGAAGTTAATTGTTTTAAAGATGTTTCAAATATATTGAATATCGAAACCATAGATTTCAACATTCATTGTTGAAATAGACGTTTTCGAGAAATAAGGAAATGGTGGACTATAACACTGTTGTTATAGTAAATGATTTCCGAAAGGAAATGTTTTGATGTAGTATTGGGATTTATATATCTATCAAAATCCGAATCCCTATACTAGTGATTTTGAGTCGTCGTAACGATGTTTTACGTAACATTCGTTTTGACTCAATAAATGTTGTTATAGTAAATGGTTTCCTTAAAGAACGAAATATATACTTAATATTGATTTAAGTATATTGAATATTTTCAAATGTTGAAAATAAATGATTTGTGAATTACTTATTTTTAAATAAGTATGGAAATGCTTTTCCAATATGAAATGAACTGTTTTGAGATTTTATCCTCAAAGATAAAATGAAATGTGGAAATTGATTTGAAAATTGTTTTCAAATGGTTAAGTGTGAAAATTATATATCTAGTAAAGATATTTTTGGAAGATACAATAATTTGGAAAATTATTTGGAATCTGATGATGTTGCGCATCTTTATTGATAGTTAAATAACCAACTATCAATAATTACCTTGAATAGGTATTTGTTGTGAATTGGATGAATTTGAATGCCACACTTATTTTTGAATAATCGCTCACTATTTGGGTTAGCCGGGAAAGGACCATGGGGTCGTATAACCCATTCCGAATATGTGATACGTCGTTATGAATTGCATTCGAAGACCGGTGTTGAAGACCGGATATTTTTGAAAACGGAAGGATTACCGTCGAGTTACTCTACATCGGCTGATCCCCGGTATAGAGGTTTTATCACCCTTAGTGACGGGAAGTCCGGACGTGATTAGAAAATTATCCGGATGTGCAAGGGCTTCGTGAGAAGTGCCTTTGGTTCTGTTCGATCCTGGAACAGACTTGTATGGATTGTGTGTCTGACGTTACAAATTGAGATATAAAGCTGATTTCTTTCAAATACATTTCTGTTGGTGGCGGAGAATTTATTCTCTTAGCTTAACACCCTTCTCTGAGAAGTACGAGCTCAGAGGTTATGTAGTTGAAATTTATCAGCGATATACTCCCAATTTGGTAACGTGGCATACTAAGTGTTGCTGTGAAATGATCAGTGTTTGATCATTTGTGATATGATCATTTGTTTGATCTTATATCTTTGTGATCATAGGTTGATCATTTGTTTGACCCGAAGCATGGCTTTTTGAGAAGCGTAGCTTTGTGGACGAGACTTCGTCGAGCCTCACACCCCGGAAATGGTCAAAACAGGAAGGATGCGGCAAGGTTCTAGGGAGTAGCGCCCCTTAGTGTATGTCATTCCTTCTGGATAGAGGTGGTATCATGGTATGGAGCCCAGATACTTAACCTATGTGGTTGCTGCATTATTATTATTTTGTGGTTTGTTGGAAATCGGGGATCCTCGGGAAGATCGGTTACGATCGGGGGATGGCATACGCGTGTCAGTAGTTACCTATTTTTGCAAAGGTAACCCGGCCTTGTGTTGGCAGAGATCTAACCGTAATGTTAGGTTATTTCTCGGGTCGTCTATTCCAGGGACGTACCCATTGTGGAAGAGGAAGTTCCTTAGCCTGACCATTTGTTGGAAATCCAAACTCCAATACGTGACTTGTACGGTTTTAGTTGTAGAACCTGCCATCTAATATGGCAGCTATAGCAAGCATACTATAATGGTACGTATGCTGGCTAAGATTTATATTGTACTTTCGAAATGTTTTCTACACTATGCACTAATAATAATATCAAAAAAGGAATTTGATTTTGCGTAGTAAGCATCTTTGACTATCATAAGAAGAAATCTCCTCTAATTCTGCGTTTGCATTGTGTGTGTGGCGGGAGGTCTTATGGTAGTTTCATTTTCCAAAAGCATTGCGAATTTGTTTTATTTTCTTTGTGAAAAAAAACTGTTTTACGATCTCACACCAGTCACCATGACTGACTCGGAGTTTATTGTTTCCCTTCTAAACTCTGGGTGCCCACCAATTTCCACACGGGCAGTCTAGAGTTAGATTATCAGGATATTCTGGATATTCGGGAGCTTTGGAGATAAGCTGGATGACGAGACGTAATATTTGTATCTGATAGTAATTATTCCGCTGTGTATTCTGTATGAGGACAAGTATAAAACTGTCCATTGTTGTACTAAGTTGTATATTGACTCTGATGATTGATGTATGTATAAACTGATATAGTTCTTTGTTTTAAAAGACTAGTGTTTATTTATTATATATTGTTCCGCTGCGATATGTGAGATTCTGATATTGTTTCTGTTCTGATGTTGTTCTATTGTTCTGTCTTTCTTCTCTTTTTCTTCTATCTTCTTCTTCTTCTACCTTTTTCTTCTATTTAAAACCCTCACTATTGGAGTTTCCGGCACTCGATTGCTCGGCAGTCGATAAAGTGAGTATCGATGTCGAATTTTCGAAAGTCGAAAATTTCGGTATGTGACACTAGATCAACGTGCGAAGAATCGTAGATCTTTAAACACGGTATAGTGCGCTATCAACATGTTTGGGATAGCTAGAATTCGGTATCTTCGGATCAACGAATTTGGTCCATTCGGTATCTTCTACTTCATCGATCGCTACTTTCATCATCACAATCATTTTAGTATTTCGCTGCTGCATCATTTTGGTATCAGAGCTAGACTTAGCCAATCATAGCTAAGCCGATTCTTGCAGCCAATTTTATTTGAAGAGTTTGAGGAGTTAATTGAAGTTGTACATCATTTGGGGAAGTTGGTTGTTCATCGTGTTCATCTAAAGTTGTAACAAGTTTGAAGAATTCGATCCATCTCATTTCAGATCAAAGATTGAAAAGTGTTTGAATTTGGCGTGGAAGTTTTGCACGCCAAAGTTTGAAGTTGTAGACCGTAATTCATTTGGTATCATTTCGAAAGTCCTAGCCGAGAGTTGAAATTGGTTTCGTTTGACAATGCCGCCAAGGAGAGCTAATTGACATCAAAATATTGAAGATTTGTACAAGAGGGAAGATGCCGAGCAAATGGAACAATGCATAAGTAACAAAAACAATGAGAAGTTGGATGAAGGTATTGGAAGATTAGAGAAATTGATGAATGATTTGAATCAAGATCGAAGAAGGAGATCGCCAATCTCGAACCATGGAGGAAACCGAGTTTCGCCATCGTTTACGGAAGCGAGAAGGGTATCGCCACAATCTGATAGAGGTAGAAGAGAATCATCAGTTTCGATGAGAAGAGATCACCATGAGTATAGAGATGATGAAAGAAGAACTCAACGTGAGTTTGAGTATGAGCCATATCATGATGAAGAACGACATAGTAGAAGAGACATGCATGATCGAAGGGATGTTGATGGTCGAGATCGATATCGCAATACACGTGAATATGATGAAGAGAGTGGTAGAAGCAATAATCATTATCGAGATCGAGACCAAGGATGAAATGCATATCGGGATTTTGAGGATGATCGACGTTGGGAGTCGGGGATGAAAACTGAAATTCCAGAATTCAAAGGTGGTATGCAACCTGAAGAATTTCTTGATTGGTTGTCTAATGTTGAAGAGATTTTTGACTTTAAAGAGGTTCCCGAGCATAGGAGAGTGAAGTTAGTTGCTACACGTTTGAGAGGGAGAGCTATGGCATGGTGGAAGCAAACTAAACTTACACGAGAGAGGATGGGAAAGTCAAAGATTGAATCTTGGGAGAAGATGAAGAAGTTGATGAAAGCTACATTCTTACCTTATAATTATCAGTCGCTTATGTATCAACGTTTGCAGAACTTGAGGCAGGGAACGAAGACTGCTAATGATTATGCAGATGAATTTTATCAGCTTATTGCCAGGAATGATATCATGGAAACAGAAGAGTAGTTGACAGCTAGATTTGTTGGAGGGTTGAGAATGCAGATCCAAGATATGGTGAACATGTTTGATCCCAGATCTGTCGCTGAGGCACATCAGAAAGCACTTGCTTGGGAAAAACAAGGGAGACGAGGTGGTGGTGTGTTTACCAATTCTAACAATCCAACGAAAGGGGCTAGTAGCAATGTGAATGTTTCAAAGGCTGTTGCGAAACCAGTTGTTAATGAAGTTGCTAAGACCGGAGTCAACAATGGTATCAAATGTTTCAATTGTCATGAGCATGGTCACAAGAGCAATGAATGTCCAAAGCCGAAGAAGCGAGCAATGATAGCTGAGGTTGAGGATGAAGATGAGGAGGCTGAATGTTCTAATGCATTACCAGTTGAGGAGGAAGAATTGTTGTCAGGAGATGATGGATATACATTAATGATGAGGAGGAATTGCTTAACACCAAAGCAGGAGGAAGAGACTAGTTGGTTGAGGAGTAACATCTTTCAATCAACATGCACTATCTTGGGAAGGGTTTGCAAATTTGTCATTGATGCAGGAAGCTGTGATAATATTATCTCTACAGAAGCTGTGAAGAAGTTGTCATTGAAGACAGAGAAGCATCCGAAACCTTACAAGTTAGCTTGGTTGAGGAAAGGTGGGGAGGTGAAAGTCAGTCGAAGGGCTTGTATTAATTTCTCTATTGGGAAGAAGTACAAAGATGAAATTTGGTGTGATGTTGTGGATATGGACGTATGTCATCTATTGTTGGGGAGATCGTGGCAGTATGATAGAGCGGTACAACATGATGGACGAACGAACAACTACAGTTTCATGTTTGAAGGCACCAAGATTACTCTAGTTCCTAAGAAGCGACAACAAGAGGAAAGCAAGTTGGAGGAGATTGAAGAGCTTAAAACTTTACTATATTTGAAGGAGTTTGTGAAGGAAGTAGAAGAGGAACCTGAAGTCTTTTTGTTGATTGGACGGGAGAGTCATGAAGTGGTTGAGATCCCTAAAGAAGTGAAACCAGTGCTGGAAGAATTTGACGATGTATTTCCTGAAGAGTTGCCAACGGAGTTACCGCCGTTGAGAGACATTCAACATCAAATTGATCTTGTTCCAGGAGCTGTGTTACCACACAGACCACACTACAGAATGAGTCCAAAAGAACATGAGGAGTTGAGAAGGCAGGTGGAAGAATTGCTTGAACAGGGGCGTGTGCAGGAAAGTTTGAGTCCTTGTGTTGTGCCAACTTTGTTGGTACCCAAGAAGGATGGAACGTGGAGGATGTGAACTGATAGTCGGGCATTGAATAAAATAATTGTCAGATACAGATTTTCAATGCCAAGGCTTGATGATTTGTTGGATCAGTTAAGTGGAGCTGCTATCTTCTTGAAGATCGATTTGAAGAGTGGTTATCATCAAATTCGAATCAGACCAGGGGACGAATGGAAGATAACATTCAAAACAAGAGAAGGGTTGTACGATTGGCTGGTTATGCCGTTTGGTCTTTCGAATGCACTGAGTACATTCATGCGGGTGATGAATCAGATTTTTAGACCATTCATTGGGAAGTTTGTGGTGGTGTATTTTGATGATATACTGATATATAGTGAAAATCCAGAAGAACACTTGCAACATCTGAGAGAAGTGTTGATGGTACTGCGACAGGAACAATTTTATGCTGCAACGAAGAAATACGTGTTCATGACGCAGAGTGTTTTATTTTTGGGATATGTTATATCGGGAGGAGGTATTTAGGTGGATCAGAATAAAGTTGAAGCAATCAGAAATTGGCCACAACCCAGGACGATAACAGAAGTTAGAAGTTTTCATGGTTTGGCGTCATTCTACCGAAGGTTCATTCCACACTTCAGTAGTGTGATGGCACCAGTTACTGATTGTATGAAGGGGAAACAGTTTTTATGGTCAGAAGAAGCAGAGGTTGCTTTTGAACAGATCAAGGAGCTTTTGACGACAGCACCAATTCTAGTATTACCAGATTTTCAGTTGTTGTTTGAATTACATACTGATGCATCTAAAGTTGGGATTGGAGGGGTGTTGAGTCAGAAAGGACGTCCTATTTCATATTTCAATGAGAATTTATCGGGAGCGAAGATGAGATATAATACATATGATGTCGAATTTTATGCTATCGTGCAAGCTGTGAAACATTGGAGGCATTATTTGTTTCATAAAGAATTTGTTTTATATACAGATCATGAAGCGTTGAAGCATATGCAGGGACAGGACAAGATTGTAGCAACGCATGCTTCTTGGATTGCATACTTACAACAATTTACATTTGTGGTGAAGCATAAATCAGGAATTACAAATCGAGTTGCAGATGCATTGAGCAGAAGGAATTATGTGTTGACTACAATGAAGGTTGAGGTGACAGGGTTTGATGTGTTGCCAGAATTATTTGTTGATGATCCTTACTTTGCCAAGTATGTAGATAAAGTCAAGGAGGGGAAGATTGATGAGTTTGTAATGGTGGATGGTTTTCCTTTTTAAGGAAATCGATTATGTATACCGGAGTGCAGCTTACGATTGAAGATTGTGAAGGAATTACATGAGGAAGGACATGTGGGCAGAGATCGAACTTTACAGTTGATTTTTCATTCTTACTATTGGCCTTCGATGAAGCGAGAAGTTGAAAGGTTTGTGGAAAGATGTCATGTTTGTCAGATTTCGAAAGGAACAGCTACAAATGCAGGATTGTATATGCCTTTACCGGTTCCTACAAAACCGTGGGTAGATGTGAGCATGGATTTCGTGTTGGGTTTACCAAGGACTCAACGGGGAAATGATTCTATATATGTAGTGGTGGACCGTTTCTCGAAGATGGTACATTTTATTGCTTGTAAGAAGACGGCGGATGCTGTTCATGTAGCACATTTGTTCTTTAAGGAGATCTATCGCTTACATGGTTTGCCGGAATCCATTGTTTCTGATCGGGATACCAGATTTCTGAGTCATTTTTGGCTAAGTTTGTGGAAGATGGTGGGAACAAAGCTAAATTTCAGTAGCGCTTACCATCCGCAGTCCGATGGTCAGACTGAAGTTGTTAATAGATCTTTGGGAAATTTGTTGCGGTGCCTGGTGAAGGATAATCTGAAGAGTTGGGACATGAAGCTATGCCAAGCAGAGTTTGCTCATAATCATGCTATAAACCATAGTACGGGTCTCAGTCCATTTCAGATAGTGTATTCAAGCTTACCAAAGGGACCATTGGATTTGACTATAGTACCACAACCAAAGGGAACAGTTAAACGGGCTGCTGATTTTGTTGAAGGGCTGACAGAATGTCATAAGATCGTTCAGGAACGATTGGATAAAGCGAATGAAAAGTATAAACGATCTGCAGATTTGAAGCGAAGAAGCGTTGAATTTAATGAAGGAGATCTAGTATATGTTGTACTGACGAAAGATCGTTTTCCAGTAGGGGCATACAATAAACTTAAAGCATGAAAGATTGGTCCTGTAAAAGTTATGAAACGGATCAACGAAAATGCTTACAGATTGAAGCTACCGGAGGATGTGTACACGTCGGACGTGTTTAATGTTAAACATCTTATACCGTATCATTGGAATGAGTATGTTGGGGAAGAAGAGGGCGCAAATTCGAGGACGAATTTTTCCCAACCAGGGGAGGATGATGCAGCCTAGAATAATACCCAGAATGGTGAAGAGTTAGGTCGCGTACGACCTAACGAATCGTTTAAGTCGCTCGGTGAAGTGTTAGGTCGTGAACGACCTAACAGGGAAGCTAACGAGCTAAACTTTCACGAAGAGTCGTGGGAAGTTGAAGTCTTAGGTCATAGACGACCTAACAAGTTACGACCTATGATGAGTCATGAACGACCTAAGGAGTTAGCCCATTCAACAATGCTGCATTTTCATTTAGGTCGTATCCGATCTAACTTACTTAACGAGTTATGACCTAAGTTCAAGGTCGTTGAAGAGGGGCTACGACCTAAGTTTGAAGAAGGGCTACGACCTAAGTCCAAGGTCGTTGGAGAAGAGCGCGAACGACCTAAATCACATGCCGCTTCTTTAAGTCGCTCCGATGCTTCAAGAGAAGACTTTCACAAGCTACGACCCACGGTAGGTCGCGTGACGACCTACGACCTAAGTTAGGTCGCGAGGCCTTAGGTCGCGAAGTTGTCCTGAAGCAGTTTTATTCTAAGTCGTAAGACTTAAGTCGCTGGATTTCTTGAAGTCGATGCTGTCTTGAGTCATATTGTATAAAGTTGCTGTACATTTTGTAATGTTGTATTTCTTAAGTCGTATATGTTGTGTTGTAATGATGTATGTTGTTAAGTCGTGATGTATGTTCTGGTCTTAAGTCGTTAACGACCTATACTAGGTCGTAAGTCGTATTGTGTTAGGTCGGTTCCGACCTAAGTGTTGTCCAGTTTTGTGTGAGTTGTAAAACGTCTATAAATATGGGGGTTGGGTCATTTGTAAAGGTTATTGATTTTGAATAAAACTTTTGTTTTGAGAGCTTTGTGCCTCTTCTAAAATTGGTAGTTGAGTGTAATCTCCTATCTCCACTTTCGGTTAATCGAGTGCGCTCGATTCAACGACTACTGAAGCTGATTCACGGAATCTAGTGCGCTAGATCAACGTGCGAAGAATCGTAGATCTTTAAACACGGTATAGTGCGCTATCAACGTGTTTGGGATAGCTAGAATTCGGTATCTTCGGATCAACGAATTTGGGCCATTCGGTATCTTCTACTTCATCGATCGCTACTTTCATCATCACAATCATTTTAGTATTCCGCTGCTGCATCACTTATTTTCCTTTTTCCTATTTCTTTTTTTCTTTTCCTTATCTTTTTTTCTTTCCTTCTCTTATTTTTCCTATCCGGTCCGCTATACTTCCGGCCCATCTCCTTTCCCTTCTTCCTCTTTTTATTTCACTGCTTCTTCCCCTCCTCAATCCTCCCTTACTGTTCCAACATACACGCGCGTATTTGTGCACATGAACACCCCGATCACCATCCCCTTTACACCACTGACACCACAAACAAACCACCGATGATCATCTCTTCTCGACTGTGCCCTCGGAAAACCCAGCCAACCCCTGCTTTGAAATCTCAAACTCAAGACCACGTCCAGGAACGAGACCGCCTCCCTTCCTCCACCTCATCCCGTCACCTCCGGCCACTAGGCAACGCCAAAACCCACCAGCACCATCGCCATCGTCCCCTCATCCTTTTTCCCCTATACCGCAGCCCCCTATCACACCCTCGACGCCGCAGTTGACTCAAGTCTGACCACGATCAAATCCTCTCTTGAAACCCTACACTGACTTCGCTCGACCACCACGCCACGGTAAATACTCCAATGCCATTTTTCTCGAGTCCCCTCTCCTTCGTGCTCCCTTCTGGCCAAACGCTGACCCCTACCATCGACGGCATCGCCGAAATTTGGTCAAAGACCAAAATCTTTTCATCTCCTTGTATCTCGTCATATATGCCATGAAAAATCATGAAACAACCACCAAAATTCATCTTTTCCCACGCTGAACATGATTACATAACTATAAATCCAAAATAAAATACTTGATTTCCTGACAATGTTGGCTAACCTACTGTAAATTTCATTTTCATTTCTCTACACTGGACAATATTTACTAAAACTAATTTTAAAACGAAGCATAATCAAAACCAAACATTTTTTCTTTTTAACAGCATACCCTATAACAGTTTAGAGGAAGAGGTATGGGTTTTTAAAAGCTAGCATGACAGGAAATAGAAAAAAACAGAGCAAAACAAATGTTGTACAGGCTTGGGTATATACATCCATATACATATATATAGACACATACACACACACATCCATTTCTATGCAAGCACCCTTATCAATCACTGCTATTTCTATCAGGAATCCTCATAGATTAGTAGAAAAGAAGATTCTAATTTAAAGGTTTTACTCACTTTTTGAACAGTATATTTTCTGCAACTGTTTTTGAAGATGCTTGCTCTTTGGTTTTGATCCCTGTTCTTGAATGCTTTATATCTTCTTTAAGTTTGTAATGCTAGTTTGTATTTTTATTTCTTATCTTGTTTGAATGCAGTAAAATGTGAAACAAGCCAGTGATAGGTATGTGTGTATATATAGAGAGTGGAAGTGAAATGGTAAAGTGAAGGAAGGCTGAAACTTGCACATACAAGCTTTTGTATTTTCTTATTTATTTATTTATTTATTTTCTCTTTTGAGTGATTTGAACTATTGTATGCTAATTTGATTTCATATGAGGGATTGGATTTTTAAAAGACTCGATTTTATTTTGTTTTAGACTTGATTAAATATAAAGTTGATTTTGATTTATCTTGTCACTTGAATAGATATATATTTATATGATGTTGTCCCATTGTATGTTTACATGCATATATATATGATCTGACATGTAAATATATATATATATATATATATATCCTTAGGTGAATATGTTTGTCTTTTATTTATAAAAATGTATGTATATATAAATATACATGTATATCTCTACCTATATACTTTTTATTGTTATCATAAAGTTTGTGCCCTTTCTTTGAGATATGCACACATTTATTTACATTCTTCACATTCACTATTATATACATGTACATACACTTATGTATATCTTGTCATCACACATATATATGTTTATACATTGATAAAAATCTCCATATTCATTACTTTATATGTCACCCACATATATATTTATTTATATATATAGAGACACACACACATATATATACACACACACACACTCTCTTATATGCTTATATATGAACATCATTAACTTGTATGTATTTATATTTATATTCAAATATATTCTACCTTGAATTTTAATGGTGGAGTTTATATATATATATATATTATTTATATACTATAAGATTCATCATATCCAGAGATTTCATAATTCAATATTTATTATAGTTTTCAAATAAATTTATATATATTCAGATATTTTTAATTATCAGAAATTTATTTGTTCGAAAAATCGATATTTTAATAATTGAAAACAGTTAATTTCCCAATAACAACGTCAGAAAAATCTGGGTCATCATAGGAATCCAACTGGATCCCTCCAACCCGTTTTCCTGCATCCATAGATGTTAATACAACATAAAATAATACCAATCCCACTTCGAGTGGGATATCGCGGTATATAGGGTCATCCGCTATTATGCGGGGCGCATAGGGTCTCATCCCCTATAATGTGCGGGAATATCAATCCAAATACTAGTATATATACTACTATATATATTATATCATTCACAGACAGTAAAATTTATAAATTCAACTAACATCAAAAATTTAATTTCAACCATTTAAAAATTTTAATTTTGGTAATCCAAATGAGTGAGATTTTTCTCATATCGATCTTTAAATTTTCCGAACATCCAGATTTTGAATTTTTAAAATATCCCAGCCGACTCCTAAAAATTCCAAACTAATTCCAGCTTGCGTAATTCTCATCTATGAATTCAACGCGATCTATTTCGTGATTTTTCGACCTCGCATGAATTTAATATGGATTAATGAACTTCAAACTGATTTAATTTATAATTAACTTAAATTTTTTTTTATTACCTCAAATAATCTGAACTCCTTCTCTCCAAAGATTAATGCCACCTCCTTCATTGCTGCTCGCGCACACGAGCACACAGCCTCATCTGCCCTAGCTTAGCCTTTGGGACCTTCCAACCATCGAGGACACCACCCCCTTGCGTACTTGCTTCCGTGGGCGTCGCTCCTCACCGTGCCTCTACCCTTTAGCGATGCCGCCTCGCTCACGTTCGAGCCCATAGCCAAAACCCTAGCCTCGATCAACAATGAGTCACTAAACCACCACCCCCTCAAAAATCACGTCGCGCCTCCATCGCCCTCCACCTGAAGCGCCGCCCACCATCACGACTCCTAAATCCCCAATGCGCTTCCACGTATACGCGTGCACCGCCCTAGCCTCGCCTGCCGCGCTCGAGGTCGACCCCCCATCTCAACCAAGCGCCATCACGACTTTGCTTGATTCCCATTTCGTTTGTTCGTTCCTTCATTTTTTTTGTTTTCTTTTTATGATTTTCTTTTATTAGAATTGAGAGAAAGGATAGGGACGCGATTTAAATGATAAAGGAGGCGGCTGCGTAAAGGGATAGGTGGCGTGTTTTCAAAGGCAATGACCTTTGATTTTGATTTTTATAAATATTTTAATATTGAAATTATCTCGTTATACATATCTTGAAATTCTGAACCCCTACGGGGTCGTGCTGCCAGGCATTTATAATGTTATACCTCTATTCTGAACCCAAAGGAAAAGGTCTCGAGTCCCAATTCAATCGTATGGAGAAGATAGCCTTTTGGACCCAATTAAAATATCGAATTTTCGATATTAAATTCAACGTGTTTATATTCCATATGGCCAAACGAAAATTCCAAATGCTATGAAATTTGGAATCCGATAATAATATACTATTATAGATCCAATGTAAATAGTTTCGTCGAATTCCGAGACTATGTCCCGGAAGGCTATTTTTAAATGTCAATTTAAACAAGCTATTTTTTTAAAATTGAACAGATCACTTTTAAATTCAATTTAAAAAGTTTTACTATCTTCATAATGACTAATATAAATTTTTTAAGCCTTTAAATTATTTTTATCGAGCTTAAAACTCAAGATACAATAATTTAACCAATATTCAATTACTAAGTCCAATAATTAAGTTATCAAATAAATTGCTATATTTAAATTATGAATTTATTTTATAGATAAAAACCAACTTTTTATATTCAAAATCAATCTATAATTCAAATTCAATATTTAAAACCATTTAAATATTCGAAATTAAATGACGAAACATCCGGGTAGTTACATTCCTCCTCCTTAAAAGAATTTCGTCCCCGAAATTCGCTAAGGCAGAAAGAATGCTCCAAACCCATTAACTTAACAAAACCCACTTAGTGAAAACTCGAGATTTCACTTTTCTAATCTCTTTAGTTCCGACCTAACCAGTTTGTTTCAATTCTAATTCCAAAATCCTTTATTTTGATTATAAATTCGAAATCAATTTTCGTTAACAAAATCCGAAAAATTTCATAATTATTGTAACACCCTAAATTTCCAAATTTTTTTAGCAGAGTCTCCCTTGTACGGAAAGCCTTTTGCAATATGATAAGAGATATAAATATATATACATCGACCCACATGGTCGGAAAAAAAGTATATATAACAATATTTTATATTTTCACAGTATTTAATCCGAAAACGTACCTTATTTTAGCATTTTTAAGCAAGCGGCTTATTTTATTTTGCAATTCGCGCAATCAAAGTCAAGCAAAACAGCTCCAGGTACCTGTACCTACTCAATTTAAACCCATAAGTTACCAATATATGAAAATTAATAATATTTCATTTATTCAAATAGTTAAAACACATAAGTTTCATAAGCAATGCATGTTAAACATATATCATAAGCAATCTTAAGGTTCCAACACCAATTTAATTACATCCAATCAATCAATATATCATTTCATTCAATTCGAATGATTTACAGCAAACTTTACATGCATTCAATTTATTTTAAAACCAAAAAAACTCATCTTCATTCCAATCTGATTAAAAATTAATTTATTCACTTGCCATTTATTTGTATAATTTTATTTACTCCGTTTACGCCAAACGACCAATTTTTTTTCTATGCAAATTCAGCGATATTCGTTTAATAAAATAACCATTTCAGTTTATCGCTATTTTTAAATTGATTTCAAATCAATTCATATTCAATTCTATTCCATTTCAAATTCATTCACGATCAATTCAGCTGCATCCCATTCATATCCACATTACATTCAAATCCACTTTACTTAGCTTGAAATCATTCCATGCTAATTTATTAAATAGCCATTTCATAAATTTATTTAAGCCAAGCTTCCATTAAAATATTAACTCAAGTTAATCTATTTATTTCTAACTATCCCAACTATATAACTCAAGTTTATTTCCTTTGCAACCCAATTCCATTTCAAATTTTTGATTTGATTTCAATCAAATTTCATACCAATTACTAATCTATTCAATTAGGTCATTCACTTATTCCACTTCAATTTTAATTTCCATATTGAAATTCATTCTCGAATTCATTAAAATAATATTCAAGGCTATATTCAATTTATTTATACTTTAATTGGATTTATTTGTAACTCAAGCCATTTCCATTTCAATCCAATTCCATTTTATTCGATAACATTTCAATTATATTTCATTCTCTTACAATTTTAAGTTGAATTTTATTTATAACTCAAGTTTCATTTCAAAATTCATTTTTAATCCACAATCCAATTTATTTAACCAAGTTAATAACCATTCTACATTCAATTAACTAATTAATCATCTAATTAGTTCATTTCCACTTTATAATTCAATATTTGATTTTTATTTTTTAAAAAATCACTTCATCCAATCTACTTGGGTTCAAATTTATTGTATAACTCAAGTTTGAATTTTTTTTATTTCTTCACAAAAATATCAAACCATTTTTATTTTTTTGGTTTTCTATTCCACTCTTCAATTTTATAAGTTACACAACAATCCCCACATTTCCATCAATTCTATACTCGAATATATTCACACCTCATTTTTAACTTGAGATTATATACTTATTTATAGTCCAAGTATATTTTTATTTCATAAATTTAAATTTTTGTAAGCTATTGAAATTTATTTATTTCAATTCAATTTTTATTTAACCTAACTTACATTAAATTTAAACTCCATACCATTCCTTTTAATTTATTTAAGTAAGAATTCAATTCCATTCAATTCATCTATTACTCAATTCAATTCAAATTCAACTCAATTTTATTTAACTTAACTTAAGTTAAATTTTTATTCATTTTAACTTACTCAAGTTAAAATCTATTCCAAAACTCAATTTCCATATTTTCCTTTCCTATTTAGAATCATGCTCAATTTATAAGTTTATAACTTATTTCCTGATGTTTTCTAAATTATCTAAATAACGATTCTAGAATTCAAACACCCAGTATTTATTTTAAATCACTTTGAAATCAATTATATACATATATATATATAACCCTTTGTTTCAACAAACCATTCCATTGGAATTTAAAAATTCACTTGTTTCCATCCCAAAACAATTCTCCTTCGGAATTTTCAAAACAAACTTGTTTTTCCTCAAAATAATCCAAAAACAACGACTACGGTAGCAATCCATCACTTAGAAACTCAAAAGTGAACACCGATGATGTTGCGGTCATTACCGGAATTATTTTCCAGCAACCGAAGTGATTTCAGTGCTACATCCTTTCAAAAAATCCATTTTCAAAACATTTTCCGTTTAAAAATATTTCAATAACATTACTATTATTCATCCCCAAAAATATTTTCAAAATAGTACCACCCCATAACACTTGTGAAATCATCTCCAAATATCTCCAGGATTTAATTTTCCAAATTCTGGTTTGAATTCGTTTTTAGTTTTATTCACTTGTATAATTCATTCTTATACAATCTAATTTGGTTTTAATAAACCATTTCCAATTTTATAATCTTATTTTGATTATATAATAATAACCAAACACACTACTATAATAATTTTCAGAAAATTATTACTTTTACTTCAAAATTTATTACTTTTACTTCAAAATATAATTTGGGAAAAATTATTTCATTTACCCGCTTCAAAACCATATTGTGTCAATTTATCGCGTTCAAGCGTTTAGAAACTTCTATTGATTTAGTGGCGTCCCACTATTCGACAAGAATTTATATACTACTCAACCAATAAGTTAACACAATATAAAATCGTTTTATATTCACTAACAAATACGTGCTCATATCTATTATTACGCTCAACTCATTCTAGAGTACTACTGACTCTATCTCTAATGAGTAGCCAAGGTTCTCGCTTAACCTTCAGCTCTGATACCAAGTGTAGCGACCCGCAGTTCCGTACCCTTTGTACGGAAGAGCGAATAACTAGGGTTAAGAAGAAGAAAGAGATAGAAGAAAATAAACAACAACACGGAATCTCACAATTGCAGTGGAAAAAATATAATATATAATAACAGATTTTTATACAAAAGCATCTGTAACTGTTTTATATTTACAATCATTAGAGTACAACAATCAATACATCAATTTGGACAGTTATAACCACTTATCCTTACATAGCGGAAAATATAAACAATTACGAAAGTATGTCTGAACACCTCGAGCTCATCTCTTGAGCTCCATAGCATTTAAACCTGAACCTGTAACACTCGATCTGACCCGAGCATTATAATAAAATAATACCCGAGTCGGTCGAGAAAACTAGCATGAGAAAACACACTCAATTTGGATTATTAAATTTTTCTCAAAAACCTTTGAAAACAAAGGTATCCCGTAAGACCACGTCACACATAAACACGATGGGTTTTTACCTTACGATAACCAAACGATTTTTATCAAAATCATCTGATATTATAATAGTGTCCATAGAAAGTAAATATAAAATAGCTGAAATACTTGCATCTCACGTTTCAGTATAGTTGGGAACAATCAAAACCATACGACGCTTATTGGAGAATGGATTACATCGAATGACTGGGCCACTAGGGTACCGCCCACTATAGTACACCTCTATAACAATGTACCGAGGACCACGACGGGATCCCCTGCTACACAAGACCGGCCTACCCCTAACCTGGATAGACCGAATATGTTATCACCTCGGGTGTTCCCACCCTTATCATCGAGCGCTCCTTCTTTCATGCAGAACCATATCCATAATAAATAGGTCTTTCCGAGGACATCTAGAAAAGTTATAACATACCCTAATTGGGTGCGACCCACTTAGCCTTGCTGCATCTCCCCTGTTTTAGTTATTCCCGGTTGATGAGGCTCGAGGCTAAGCATTACCTTTCAAGGAAACAATTATACGTAGAATGCTCATCATCCTCCAATGGCGATGTTTTGATAGCATTCGTCCATACAAGTTATCCTAGGTCAGGACAAACCGAATGACCATCTTCATCATCTTCACGGTATTCATTCGTTACGTTCAAACTGGATAGAAGTGGTTTTCGAATAACTAAATCCGATCCCGGTCTCTTCGAAACGATTAATGAAATTGGCCAATATTAATAGTTGGTTATTTAACTATCAACAAAACATCCATAAGCAATCATCTGGCCATTATTATAATCTCCCAAAATTATTCCCAAAATATCTCTATAAGATATATATATTCAAACCCTCCCAATATTTTAATAGTGGAAATCAAACTCACGTTCTTATATCCTTAACGGGATATTTTCAAGTCATTTCAATACTTAGAATATTTTTCTCGCTTCCAATTATAACCCATCCCTTTGAAAATATTTCTATAATAAAAAAATCTCGAAGTTAAATATTTTCAAATTCTCTCGTCCAATAGTTAGGAATATTTATAAGTATCTTTCCTAAGATCTTTTATTTCCAATATTCAGGAGTAGTCCATTTATTTCCTTTTCTCTAATTTTTTACAAATTTTATTTGTAAACCCCCTAATATTTCCCAAGTCGAATGCACTTGTCCATAACTCCAATTGCCCTTTTCTAGCCTCTTTTTATGAATTCTAGTTCATTTTCTGAATTTATCGTATTTTAAACACTTTGGAAATTTCTTTAAGCTCCTAAATCCCACTATAAGATTCCTCTTCTAAAATCATCCTCGTTTAACAAACTTCGCTTTCAATCTCGAGAGGATTTATCAATAAACTCCATCTGCTAAAACTATACATATAAAATAAGTATTTTTAAAGAATAATAGTTTATTTGTAAAATATGTTTAGGTAGATTTAAAATATCAAAACATTTTAAATAACATCAATAACCCATTCCTAATCATTTTTAAAATAACCAAATAAATTTACAAAGCTGATTAATAAAATTTGAATTTATTTCAATAAATATTAAATATTAGAATAACTAACTTTTTGGAATATTCTAAATCTCAATAATAGTTTAAATTATATAGCATAGTAATTAAAAATCCCATTTTTACAAACTTTTAACATCTTGACAAAAATCTTTTCTAAAAATCCAAGATTGCCAAGTTCAATTTATAAATCCTTCTTGATTCGTATCACATCGATTATATCTTAATTTTATCACCATTCTCATATTCAAAAATAGATTCCACTATTTCTTTCCCAACGATTTCCATAACTCGATATAAATTTGCATCGTAAATCTATATTTCCAATTTATCAACTGACCATCATTTTTCTTATTTATAAACATCGTTTATAATTTATAAACTCCTTTGAGTTCTACTTGTTTATAAAACAAATCTTGTTTATAAAATTTCATTATATAAATTCCTTTCTTATAGATTCCATTTATACTTCCAATCTATTTTTAACATTGATTTTAATATTCCCAGATACCATTTATAAATTCTTTTATATAAGTCATTTTTAAAATCTCCATTTAAAAATCCATAATAGTTAAGTATACCAAAAAGTCAAATATATTTTCTAATTCAATTTCTTTAAAATAACTCCAGTTCCAATATATATATAATTTTATATCAAATTCCCTTTAATTCCATAAAATTTAAAAATATATTTATAGTTATAAAATTATCAAAATTCAGGCAAGTACTATGATAGCATTCAGCAATTCCAATCACTACAATAATCTATAATAGATTATTCTACAAAAATCATATATCACTATATGTGAAAAATAAACAACATATTTGAGGAATCCAGTTGGATCCCTCCAACCTGTTTCCCTATATCCATAGATGTTAATACAACATAAAATAATACCAATCCCACTTCGGTGGGGATATCGCGGTATATAGGGTCATCCGCTATTATGTGGGGCGCATAGGGTCTCATCTGCTATAATGTGTGGGAATATCACTCCAAATACTAATAAATAAATATATATATATACATATATACTACTATATATATCATATCATTCACAGACAATCAATTTTATAAATTCAACTAACAACCAAAATTTATTTTCAACTATTTAAAAATTTAAATTTTGGTAATCCAAATAAGTGAGAGTTTTCTCACCACGATCTTTAAATTTTCCAAACATTCAGATTGTGATTTTTTAAAATATCCCAGCCGACTCCGAAAAATTCCAAACTAATACTAGCTTGCGTAATTCTCATCTACGAATTCAACACGATCTATTTCGTGATTTTTGGACCTCGCATGAATTTAATATGGATTAATGAACTTCAAAATGATTTAATTTATAATTAACTTAAATTTTTTTACCTCAAATAATATGAACTCCTTCTCTCCAAAGATTAATGCCACCTCCTCCATTGCTTCCTCCCCCGCTCGCGCACGCGAGCGTGCAGCCTCATCTGCCATAGCTTAGCCTTCGCGACCTTCCAACCATCGACGACACCACCTCCTTGCGGACGTGCTTCCCTGAGCGTCGCTCCTCACCGCGCCTCCACCCTCCAACAACGCCGCCTCACTCGCGTTCGAGCCCACAGCCAAAACCCTAGCCTCAATCGACAATGAGTCACTAAGCCACCGCCCCCTCAAAACTCACGTCACGCCTCCATCGCCCTCCACCTGAAGCGCCGCCCACCATCGTGACTCCTAAATCCCCAATGCGCTTCCACGTATACGCACGCACCGCCCTAGCCTCACCTGCCGCTCTCGAGGTCGACCCCCCATCTCAACCAAGCGCCATTACGACTTTGCTTGATTCCCATTTCGTTTGTTCATTCCTTCGTTTTTTTTGTTTGTTTATTTTCTTTTTATGATTTTCTTTCGTTCGAATTGAGAGAAAGGATAGGGATATGATTTAAATAATAAAGGACGCGGCTGCGTAAAGGGATAGGTGGCGTGTTTTCGAAGGCAAGATGACCTTCGATTTTGATTTTTATAAATTTTTAAATATTCAAATTATCTCGTTATACATATCTTGAAATTCTAAACCCCTACGGAGTCACACCGCCAGGCGTTTATAATGTTATACCCCTATTCCAAACGCATAGGAAAAGGTTTCGAGTCCCAATTCGATCGTATGGAGAAGATAGCTTTTTGGATCTAATTAGAATATTGAATTTTCGATATTAAATTCAATGCGTTTATATTCCGTACGGCCAAATGATAACTCCAAATGCTATAAAATTTGGAATCCGATAATAATATATTATTACAGAACCAATGAAACTGGTTTCATCAAATTCCAAGACTATGTCCTGGAAGGCTATTTTTAAATGTCAATTTAAACAAGCTGTTTTTCTAGAATTAAACAGATCTGTGACGGTCGGGAGATTTTCGACCTCGAAAATCGACACTAATACGTCCACTATATAGAGTGCCGAGCAATCGAGTGCCAGAAATACCAAGCTGTTGGGGTTAAGAAGAAGAAAACGAGATAGAAGAAGAAACAGAACAACAGCACAGAATCTCACAATCGTAGCGGAACACAATATAATATGTAATAACAGCATTTTATACAAAGAAAAGTTGTAGCTGTTAACATATATACAAGTTATCAGACTACAATTATCAACAAATAAATCTGGACAGTTATAATAACTTGTCCCTAAACGTTGAATATACAGCCCACGGTACACAGTGGAATATAGTCGAATATGTGAAATACGTGTGTGCCATCCAGCTCGTCTCCAGAGCTCCAAGCGTCCTAACCTGAAAATTCTACAATGCTCGGTCTGACCCGAGCATTACAATAAAGTAACACTCAAGTCAGGCTGGAAACCAGCGTGAGTAAAACCCACTTAATCTGAAATACTTAAGTTATGAAAAATCTTTTGGAACAAAGGTAACTTGTACAAACCGACGAGTTTCTATCTGATTATAACTAAGACAGTTTTGCAGAAACCCATCGATTTAAAAGTAATTCTAGATACAATACTTATTTTAAAATGGTTAAATTTATTTATTTTATTCAATTCCAGCCTATTAGACTCTTAGTCAAAATTGTGGAGGTTCGTAGTTATTATCAAATCGAAGTGATTCCGGATAACACTGATATCCGATCCCGGTCTCTTCGAATCTAAATGATAAATTTTAAAGGTCCATTCGTTTTTAAGTAACAATTCATATTTAGGGTGACAATATTCACAAATGGTAATTTATTTCATATGATTATTTTCAAATAAAAACATATCAACACTTTGCTCTACCATTCAATTTCGTTTGGCTACCTAATGGTATAGACAATAGGTACTCGAATCAAAACCACGAAGACAATATCAGTCGACATAGCTTTACTTACTCAACCAATAATTTATTTATTTAATATCAATTCGTTTATAATAAGAACTGTACTGTTTTTATATAACTTAGTCGAATGATAACTCTTAAGTCTAGATTGTTTGTTAATCTCAGAATATAAAGTAACTTATTCCCATTTTCCTTTAAATTTTAAACAGTTCATTTAATAATAATTTATTTATTAACATATAATTGATAACCTGTAAGGACTTATTTGGGAACTTCAATTATTTTAAAATCATTAAACTTTTCCTTGGCGAAATCTTGTAATTGTTGGTTATACGGATGTACTTGGGAGTAGTGTCACGGCATAAGAAACATCTGATGGTTGACTTAATTTAAAACAAAGGGGTAATAGCATTTATAGGTTTAAAGGGGTTCATTAATTTAATTAATTTCTTTTCTTTAAAACCCGGCCCATGTCAAAAAACGACCCAGCCCAAACAATAACCAACCCAACATTTCCCTTCCTCCTCTTCCCTGTTACCTTCCCATTCCTTTCTTTCATTTTCAAAAGGATAAGTCGTGCACGTACGTGTGCATGTACATGCTCGCTCCAGACCAAAACGATCGCCGTTGACCATACTCTCGCATCACCCACCACCCTGCCACCTCGTCCATCCACCTGGACCGTGCAACCGACCTCTGATTCAAATTTTCACGGTTCAACCCATACCTGGAAACACCGCACTTCACATGAACGCCTCGCCTCGACACTCAACCATCACCCACCAGACTACACCTATGGCCTCGCCATCACTTCCTCGACTGACTCCCCCATGTGCGCACACCTCACTGTCCCTCTCGACATCATCGTTTCCTCACAACCGAAACCAAACCACAAACCACCCTAAACCCTAGAATCGCCTCGACCCAACGCCACCCGCCACTATAAAATGCCGTAGCATTTTTCCCAGCTGCGCCTTGCCTTCTCCCTCCTCCGTGCCAAACGCTTCACCACGAAATCGTCCAAGTCGCCACAATTTCGACGAAGACCCATTCCTAATCATCTCCAATTTCCTCCATCCTCACACCACTAAAAATAGTCAAATTACCCTTAATATTCATCCCTTTCAATAACGATTCCAACATATAATTCCTTCGTTTAAATTTGATATTTAAATTTTTGGGCAAAATTGAGACACTTACTGTTATATCGGATTTTCACTCTATATACACCATGAAATTGAACGCGGTAAATTTTAAAATATACTATACTTGAAAACAAGCAAGTTTTGTTTTGGAAGTGATATTTAAAACTAAATAGATTCTAAGATAATAATTTTTGAAGCTGCAAGATACCAATTTTTCTAAAGGAATAGAGTGTATGTGCGTATTTTCTGTGAGTTCTACTGGGGCCTTACCATATGGAACACATATATGTAATAAGCAAAGGTATTTTTAACATATAAGTATTTGACAAATCAAAAGTTTACTCAACTTACAAGCATACGTAAGCATATATAGAATTCCAGTAGTAAAGATTTAGTTCTACTCACAGTTTTTGCTATAGGTGATTAACTGTTGTTGCCTTATTACCCTTCTAGCTTTATCTATAGTTTTAATGGTAGATTAAGTTGTTTTATGTTTTGAGAACTGGAGTGTATATGTGCACAAAACCAGGTAGTATATATAGAGAGAGGTAACAGGAAAAAGCTGAGGGTTGTCACCATGTATAGTAATCTTTTCTCCTTTTTTCACTTTTTCTTTGATTTGATTTTCTAGCTGATTTGATTTTTACTTTTGTGCTTGACTTGATTTATTATGTGGATTAGATTTCACATGCCTTGATTTTGATTTTGTGTGTGTGACTTGATTTTGAAATTTGTTATGATGATGTTTCCTCTACATATACCTACATCATAGTAATATACATATAATATATATGTATTTATATATGTATTGTTGTCATACATTTCCATTATTTATATACACATTTACACCTTTATTTACAATAACCACATATATGTATACATATGTACATATATCATATACCTATTTACATTAATGCATACTTTCATATAAATTTTTTTCACGTGGCATACAGACATACATACATATACATATATATATATATACATATACATATACATACATATATATATACATATACATATATATATATATATTCTTAATCATCATATAGCTTATATACACAGATATATATATATATACACACACACTTTTTAAACATCATAAAGCTTGCATACATTTATGGATATTTTCTCTTAGATTTAAATGGTGGAGTTTATATATATACATATAATTTATTTTTTATAAGATTTATCATATCCAGAGATTTTATAATTCAATATTTTATATAGTTTTTAATCAATTTATAGATATAGATATTTTAATTATCAGAAATTTATTTGTTCGACTTAATAAATTAATATTTCAATAATTGAAACAGTTAATCACCTAATAACAACGTTAGAAAATCCGGGTCATCACATTCCTCCCCCCTTAGAACTTTTCGTCCTCGAAAAGGAACGAAGTGAGAATTTTAATTTTTGATGTTTAATATTAATTAATTTATTCTTTAAACATTTTAACTTCCTTACTCTTTTATTATACAATTTAAGACACTTTAAAAATTACATAATATTACCAAATTAGTTTTGTACAAAAATATTTTCATACCTCGATGTTCAAACAAGTCCATCCTTGTTCTCACAGAAATTTAGTCATACGTTGATCAGGCGTAGGACTGAAAATCTATAAGTACTTAGTAGACCCATTTCAACACCCAGTGAAAATACTTGAAAAACCTTTTCAAAAATGCTATGGAAATCATCACCCCCTCCATGGGTCATAGTTAGCACGATGATTGCGTCGCCATCTCGGCGAAATCTATAAGAAAATTGTAGGCATCCGCACCTCTTGACTTTCGCCATGGAACTGTAACAGATTGCAACTACACCCAGGGTTGTGTTTCCATCATAGCAAACCTCGTGTAACGACCCGGAAATTTCGAACCTGAAAATTCCAGATAGTTAGAAGAAAAAGAAAAGAGATAGAAGAAAGAAACAGAACAAGACACAGATTCTCACATTCGCAGCGGATCAAAATACAATATCAAATAATAATATCAGTTATACAAAGAAAACTGTATTTGTTAATTACATTTTAATACATCAGAGTTACAACATTCACAAATATACTAGACAGTTAGAATTAACATGTCTCGGATAAACGACAGTAATATGCTCAGCGGAATACACTCCATACGTTCCTACCATCCAGCTCGCCTCCTGAGCTCTAGAACGTCCTTACCTGAAATCTGTAATACTCGGTCTGACCCGAGCATTACATCAAAGTAACACCCGGGTCAGGCTGGAAACCAGCGTGAGTAAACTCATCTAACATGAAATTTCAATTTATAGAACCTATTTAAAACCCGGGGTAACTCGTACTTACTACACGTAAACAACTTATATGGTCATCACTTATTTCCACAAAACAATATCTAAGTATCCAACTTAGTTTAAATGGTCCATATTATTCCAATCCAGCCCATTGATTTCACATATCAATTTATAAAGAATTATAGAAGATTTCAAATCGAAGTGGTTTCGGGTATTTACTGGTTCCCGACCCCGATCTCTTCGAATCAAATGTCATCCTTTAAGCCAAGATGTTTAAGTTAAACAATTTAATTTAAATTCAGAATATCATATTCATATAGCAATTCTATCACAGATAGATAACTTTCATTATCACAATTCATCCAAAGTATTACATATCACATAACGTCATATTTTATCAGACTAGAGATATTAATCAATCCAAACATTCAAAAAAAATTAATCATCCATAAGCAAGATTAATTAGTCCACAAATTAAATTAATTACTTTTATAAATCCTGCTTAATTAACATTATTTAATTAATTAGTGAAATTAATTAATAAATTAAAGAAAGGTAAAGTGATTATAAGTTAATTAATTAATGAAATAAATTAAGAATAATTAATAAATGTAATTAATGAGGCTGATCCAGTCGAGTACGGTGGTTTCTGCTGATAGCTGTGAAGACTTAGAAGTTGATCCAGTCGATAGAAGACCTCGTAAGCCGCTTCGTGTTGTTGAAACCGACACGAAACAGCTTAGGAGAAAGGTAGTTAAGTTGCTCAAGATACAATGGAGTGAAGATGATAACGACTGTACGTGGGAGGTGGAAGAGAGGATGAAAGCAGCTCATCCTGAACTCTTCAAGGTATGGCCCTAAAGTGTCGTCTCATCTCACGATGTTGTAACTTGTTCTAAGTCTTAGAATTCTGTACGCTAAGCTAGAATTGGATGCATGGTTTGTTGATTGCTATGGATGGTAGGCATGCAGAATAGTTTATGATTGCTTTGTTCGTTTGGAATTTCGGGGGCGAAATTCCTAAGGGGGAGAGAATGTAACGACCCGTATTTTCACGGATCGACAAGTTCGTCAAATCTGGAGTTTTAGCGTTTTGGGCCATTTCAGATTTCAGGCAAATTTTGCCTAAGTCCTAAGTCGTTCACGACTTAGCATGAGTCGTGAGTCGTATACGACTTAGGAGATAGGAGTTCTGGGCGAGTTAAGGACTCAAGGAGATAAGTCGTAGCTGGGCTAGGTTAGTGGGTTGAAGTTTACTCGGCAAGTGTTAAGTCGTAGGTTGTAAGTCGTTGCCGAGTTAAGGGATAACAACCTAAGGAAGTGACCGACTTATAGTATTAACCGACTTAAGGATAGTGGTGAGTTAAGTGTTAAGTCGGCTGACGAGTTAAGATAGTGGTCGACTTAAGACCTGGACGACTTAGTAGTTAGCATACCTGACAAATTATTTGTTAAGTCGTTGCCGAGTTAAGGAAGTGGGGTTGACCGACTTAAGAGGTTAGGGCGACCTAAGGAAGAATAGTAGGCAGCCTAAGTACTCTGGAGTAGAGTTAGGTCGGTAACGACCTAAGGACATGTTGTGAGCGACCTAAGTGTTTGGGTGTTAAGTGTTAGGTCGGCAGTGTGTGTTGAGTTATGAGTCGGTAGGTCGTCTCCTGTGTTAAGTTGTTGAGTCGTCAACCGACTTAGGACGGGTTTTGCGGCAGTATGATGAGTCTGCTTCGTTGGGTCGGTCATATGGTTAAGTCGTAGGTCGGCGAGGCAGTTAAGTCGTTAGGTCGTATAGCTTGGTTAAGTCGGAGGCCTTTTCAGTTAAGTCGTAGGCGCATGCCATAAGTCGTAACCGACTTAGGAGACAGCAGTTTTGTTGCGAGTCATAGGCAGATGAGTTTTTAGGTCGGCAAGGCACTAGGTCGGCAAGGCACTAGGTCGGCATGGTGTTAAGTCGGCACCGACTTAAGGAGATAGCCGAGTTACGACTTAAGGGCAGTTTTCAGCTATAAATAGGAGGGGTTGTTCTCACTTTTTGGGATCCGAATTTTGAAGCGACGAAGTGCTGCCATTTTGAGAGCTCGACTTCTACACTTCTTCACTTCTTTTCTCCACTCTAATCTAGTGCTTCCATCCATCCAAATCGAAGATCAAGATTGAAGATTCAAGAGCTTAGATTGAAGATCTTCATCTTTTCAAGAGAGATTTCTTCGTTTGAAGTGAGATCTTGTCGGGTCTAGCTTAGTTCTTCGCTGTCCAGATCTGAAGTTGTTATCTTTTGGATTGTTTAGGTGATTTGGTGAGTGGTGATTATCTCTCACACGGATCCAAAGGAGTATATCGGATTGTTGGCTCGATTTGGTGTTAAAATAGTGATTTCCATGCATTTTCTTCATCCTATGTATAGATCCATATAGATCCATTGTTCATGATGATGTTACATCCATTTTATCATATGTTAACCTATGCAAGTTCATTCATCAAGTTTGTAGAGATATAATCCATGTTTTCATGCTTATTGGACTTTCAACTCTTTAATTACGAAAATGCCATTATTGTTATAATTGTCTACTTAGATCATATTTGAATGCTTGATTGCTTGGATTGATGTTTGATTTGATTGATTGTTATGAACTAGATGATTGATGATTAGATTTAGATCGAAGATGATTCAAAAGCTAAGGGAAAGGCTCTTGAATTGGAAAAGCTGCTCGTGGCATATGTAGCGGGATGATGAAGCTCCTATGCATAGATTTGATGATGTGATGATGAGATGAGGCTTTGCGAGGATGTAATGAAGCGAGGCAATCATGTGGTGAAGACTTGGTCTAATCCAGACGGGATCATTCCAAGCATGTTGATAACTCGGTGATATGATTCGAGTTGAAGAGAATGAATGGATATGAGAATAGTCGTCGAGGAGGATGACTAGGAGGCTTGGATAGCATCGTTGTTTAAGGTTCTAGCATGCTCTAAGCAAGAGTACGTTTGGGCAGATTCGATAGTTCCAACGGCCAACTGTTGATGGTCGAGTACTCTGGGCAGATTCGATAGTCCTAGGCACGGGCTGCGACGACGTGCGGGAGTTATGTCTAGAACCGGGGTTTCCATTAGCCCTTGACGGACGGCTGAAAGAATGTGCCGGTCATTCAATTAACGGTGATATCAAAGCAATGATAACAGTGATAGCCAGAGTCATGGATGTTTGGTTGTATCGTCATTCGGACTCAAGAGCGGTATTTTCTGGGTGCTTATCTGATTTAGGCCTTGGTACTTGGAAAACATCGCCCTTGACTCGAGTGATAGTAGCTTTACTTTAAATTGTATGCTCTGCTATGTTTGCTTCCGCTTAGTGTATGTCTGGGGGCTATCACTGTAGAATGAGGTTGGAGTGGGAGGGTTGTATTCCTATTCCTTTTCCTTTATGCTCTTTTGGTATGTTGTTAGTTAATTTACTGCTCACTAAGACTGTTGTCTGACTCAAGGCTTTATGTTTTAATTCTTATTGCCTTGGGCTGTTCGTCCATTTTGGGACGGGCAGACTAGGTAGCAGGTGTCAGGTGCTGTTCTCTTCTCACGATGCTGATATCGAAGACGAGCTGGAGGGTTGCATATTATCTTCTTATTATTTGTACTGGATATTCCGCTGTTTGGTATTCTCTGAGAGATTTGTAGTGAGGCTGGATGTATTGACTATGTGGATGCTTGTATTCAACTATTATGGAGTTTTATATGATGACATTTTGTTCTGTAAAGCTTCACTATACATATGTTCTATTGTATTTTATCCATGCGCTGTGAGTAATACGATAGATTCTTTTGTTTTAAATCTTACCTTGACAATCGTCCATGGTCGCCTGGCACACTTTACAGCGCACTATCTCTAGATTCGATGCAGGGGTCATGGGCGGTCGTCACATTTGGTATCAGAGCATTGGTAAATCGATTTTACCCAACGCTCGCTGTCGTAACTACGTATGAGAGACGTAATTGTATTTTGATGAATGAATACTATATATAATATAGTAGCTTGGTAGAGTTTGAGTCCTTTATGCAGTTGTTTCTCTAGATGTTCTAATCATTCCTTTTTATAGATATTGAGAATGAGTCGAAGAGGGAGACCAGCTGCTAGGGAAGGCCGTGCTACTGAAGAGACTGCTGATTATGCAGCCATGTTCGAAGCTATGATGACTTCGATCATGAGAAGGATACCAGTTCCGGGGGCAGCAGTAGATGTTGGAGTTCAAGTCCAAGCTCCGAAACCAGTGGATTTTGCTAAGTTGTGCAAGGATTATACTGCTCTTGGAGGGAAGGTTTTCTTGGGAACAGAATCTACCATTGAGGTCCAGAGGTGGATAGATGCTTGTAGAAGGATCTTTGGCGATTTGGGAATTGATGATGCAACTAAGAGGAAGTTGGCATCGAGGCAGCTTCAAGGGAGAGCTTCTGATTGGTGGAACTCTATTACCATCACTACTCCGGAAGAAGAGATTACTTGGGAGCAATTCCAAGTCAGATTTGAAGCTAAGTTCATTTCTACAGCTCAGAAGTCTGTTCTGTTCAAGAGGTTTGTGGAGCTCAAGCAAGGTGGAAGATCAGTTCTTGAGTATGTTTCTGAGTTCGAAGCTTTGTCCAAGTATGCCCGGTCATATATTGAATCTGCTTATCAGAAGAATGAGAAGTTTGTGACCGGCTTGGATAGTTATCTTGGGAGACAGTTGGTGGATCATTTGGACGATTCATTTGAGAAGCTTGTGGAGAAAGCTCTTAGGCATGAGAGTCTGTTTCCTAAGGAAGGATCTGTTGTTGCTGTGACCAAGGGAGAGTCTAAACCACAGCAGGGTGGAAACCAGAAGAGAAAGCAGCAACAGCAGAAGGGTAAGGATGGCCAGAAGAAGCCGAAAGGCGAGGTAACTTGCTACAATTGTCAGCAGAAGGGCCATTTCTCTAAGGATTGTAAGAATCCGAGGGCACCGATGAAGTGTCACAACTGTGACAAACCGGGGCATTTCAGGAAGAATTGTCCAGAACCAAGGAAGGACAGGCAGATTGTGCAAGCTAATGCTTTGGGAGCTGTTCCGTCGTCTTCGAAAGCTCCTACTGCGGAAGAGAAGGGAAAGAGTGTGGTTGTTCAAGGTATTCTTTTCCTATGTGGTGTTCCAGTTAGAGTTCTGTTTGATACTGGAGCGTCGCACTCGTTTGTTTGTAATGAACTAGTAGGCCGGTTAGGTTTGGAACCGGATATTGTTGATAGGCCATTGGTTGTGACTAATCCAGTTGGGGGTTCGTCTTGTTTGTGTATGTTATGCCGTGGTCTAGTTGTATCGAGTCATGGTTGCTCTTTTGTTTGTGATTGTTTTGTTCTGAACTTTGCGGGGTTCGGAATTATCTTGGGTATGGACTGGCTTAGGAAGTATGCGGCTAAGGTTGATTGTGAGAGGCTAGAGGTGGCAGTCGAGAATGTGGAAGGGCGAAAGATTGTGATACGATGTAAGCATGAGGAAGGCGTCTTCATGAGCTTCATGTATTCGCTAGTTGTTCCACGGGATGGACTGTCTTTAGTGCCAATCGCAAATGGATTCGAGGATGTCTTTGACGAAGTCAAAGGGTTGCCGCCGCATAGAGAGATCGAGTTTCGTATAGATCTAGTTGAAGGAGCCAGACCTGTTGTGATGCCTCTTAGGCGGATGGCGCCTAGGGAACAGCAGGAGTTGAGGGTGCAAGTTGATGACCTTTTGCAGAAAGGATTCATTCGGCGTAGTGTGTCCGAGTGGGGTGCACCAGTTGTGTTTGCAACCAAGGCAGATGGGTCGTTGAGATTGTGTGTGGATTATCGTGAGCTGAATAAGGTGACTAAGAAGAACAAGTATCCATTGCCAAGAATAGATGACTTGTTTGATCAGCTTCACGAAGCTAAGGTGTTTTCTCAGATGGATTTGGCAACGGGATTTCACCAGTTGAGAGTAGCAAAGGATAGTGTGCCGAAGACTGCTTTTCGGACACCATCTGGTTTCTTTGAGTGGCTGGTAATGCCGTTTGGATTGACTAACGCGCCAGCATATTTTGTGGATCTTATGAATAGAGTGTTCAGAGATCAGTTGAACAAGTTCGTACTTGTGTTCGTGGATGATATTCTGATTTATTCCAGAACGGAAGAAGAGCACAAGACGCACTTGCGTATTGTTTTGGAAATCTTGCGGAAACATCAGCTGAAGGCTAAGTTTTCGAAGTGTCACTTCTGGAAGAGTGAAGTGAGGTTCTTAGGCCATGTGATTTCTGAAAATGGAATAGCGGTTGATCCCGCTAAGGTGGCAGCAATCCAGGATTGGGTTAGACCTAAGAATGCATCAGATGTGAGAAGTTTTCTTGGATTAGCAGGATATTATCGACGGTTTATCAAAGACTTCTCCAAGGTAGCTGCACCGTTAACAGGATTAACGAAGAAGAACCAAGTGTTCAGTTGGGATGCTAAGTGTGAGCAAGCTTTCGGAATCCTGAAAGAGCGACTGACGAGTGCTCCTGTTTTAACTATTCCTAGTGGGAATGATGAGATGGTGGTTTACACCGACGCATGTGGTACCGGACTTGGAGCCGTGTTGATGCAGAAGGATAAAGTTGTTGCGTATGCCAGTCGACAACTAAAGCCGCATGAAAGGAATTACCCAACTCATGATTTGGAGTTAGCGGCGATTGTATTTGCTCTGAAGATGTGGAGGCATTATCTGTTGGGAGTTCGATTCGAGTTGTTTACGGATCACAAGTCGTTGAAGTATCTTTTCTCCCAAAAGGATTTGAATCTTCGGCAGCAACGTTGGCTAGAGTTTTTGGCATCATATGATTTTGGTATAGCTTATACTCCGGGAAAAGGTAACGCAGTGGCAGATGCGTTAAGTCGAAGACATGCAGGATTGGGAGCCATGTTTTCAGAATGGAAGAGTCTCGAGTATTTAGCTGAGTTTGACTTCAGGCCTAGATGCGAATTGGAACCTGAGATGTTGGCAAACTTATCAATAAGACCCACCCTTGTGGAAAGGATTGGCGAGAGTCAAAAGCAAGATGATAAGCTTGTCAAGATTATCCGTGAATTGGAATCTGGATTGGAGCCAGAAAAGGATAAAGGATTCGAGGTCGATAGAGAAGGTTGGCTTCGAAAGCAAGGACGACTAGTGGTTCCCGATATAGGTGAATTGAAGAGTGAAGTTCTGAAGGAAAGTCATCACTCGAAGTTGACAATTCATCCAGGTGGAAATAAGATGTATCGGGATATGAAGAGAACCTACTACTGGGAAGGCATGAAGAAGGATGTTGGAGATTTCATTTCCAAGTGTATGAACTGTCTGTGACGACCCGGAATTTTTGTATATTTGAAATGGGAATATTTAATTTATTTTAAATATTCGAAGGTTAAATTTTAACTTTAATTTCAAATATACAGTATTTATTGGATAATTTATTATTGAATTAAACAATTAAAGGTTGGGAAAATTGTTGAATTTGGATTTTTAAGCTGGTTAAAAATAATTTGAAGGCTTATAAAATTTATATTAACAGTACTGAAAATAATAGAACGTTTAAAATTTAATTTAAAGATGTTTTGTTCAGTTTTAAAAATATATCGTTTAAATTGAATTTAAAAATAGCCTTCCGAGGCACAGTCTCGGAATTCGACGAAACCAGTTCCATTGGGTCCGTAATATTGAATTATTATCGGATTTCAATTTTCGTAGCAATCGGAGTTGTCGTTTGACCCTGGCAGCTTAAAACGCTTCGAATTTATTCGAATCGATTTAATTTAAAATTTATCGTTTACTTCCGTAACTCGTTGATATGACCGAATTAGCTTTCGATAGCCGTTCCATTGCGTTCGGGATACGGGTAAAACCTTATTTATGTCTGTCGGTTTGTCTGATTCGAGCATTGGGATTTCGCGTTATGTAACGAGATATTTTCGTTGTTAAATTAGTTTATAATGGCGTACTCCAGAAGCTAATTCCCTGAACCCTATTATTCTCGTTCCTCCTTCTCTCTTCCCAGTAGAATCGAACCCGCCCCTTTCTTTCATAAATTCCAAATCAAAAGAAAAATCGATTCGTTAAAAAAAAAAAAGAAGAAGAGAGAGATCAACGCGTTCGCGAGCAGGCGAGAGGAGGTCGATGCTTAGTGGCATGCGATTCGATGGTCGCGAGGTAGACGCGGCGTACTGGGCAGCGGGGAATGAGGCGCGAGCTCGAACTCGAGAGGGGGAGAGGCACGGTCACGTGCGAGCTAAGGCTGGAGGTCGCGAGGGGATTTGGGTGGATCGATGGTATTGGGTTTTGTGGTGATTTTGGTGGTTCGAGGTTATGGGCGACAGTGCGATTTCGTGGGTCTGGCATCGCGGGGTTCCTGTTTGATGGAGCCTGATGGTAAGCGAAGGGGAGGCGTTCGCGAGATGGGAGTCGCGTGGTCTGTAGCTTCGCGACGATGTAGAACTTGGCTTCGATTCACGTGATGGCAGGTGTTGGGTTGTGCTCTATCGAGGCAGTGAAGGGATTATGCTGTGAGGTATAATTTCTGTTAATTCAATTTTAGAAGGTATATACATACAGATTGAGAAAGACATATCTTAGGGTAATTCAATTTTATAACATTTTAAAAGTTGCTTAAATTAAAAAAAATAAAAAATAAAGTAAAATAATATATTATATTAAAGAGAAACTACTTCTGTATATATGTGTATATAGGTTAGAAATAATGGATTTGCTGATTTATTTGTTCAATTAACTCATTTACTTTATTTACTAAAAGATTTTTAAGAAAGAAAATTTTTAGTTAAAATAAAATTATTAGACAATTAAATAATAAAATGGCAATTAGTTGTTTGAGAATGATAAGTATAGGAATTTATAAATTATGGATTTATATAATGTATATACATATGTAGGTATACAGAAATATATATATATATATATGATTTGGAAATATATAAGAATATTAAAGATGTTGGAGAATCTATAAATTAATTTAAAGTAAATTTTTAGTTAAATTAAATTGTAAAACGGAAATTGATTGTTCGATTTGTTCAAATATTAATACAATCATATGATATTTATTCAAGGTCAAAAAATTGGGAAAACCAAGGCAATATTGAAGTGGAGTACAAATAAAAGCAAAGGTGAGTTAATCTCACTCAGTTGAATTTAAATTTAAATGGTTAAATTGAAATAATTGATTGAATGGGTGAATTGATTTGGATGTGCTATATTATATATAGTAGTATATAGCAATATATACATATTGGCATATGTATATATTGAAATTGTTGATATTCCCGCATTGTATAGCGGATGAGACCCTATGCGCCGCATAATAGCGGATGATATTTATTTAAATCCCATATACCGCGATATTCCACCTCGAAGTGGAATTGGTATTGTGCTAACGTCTGTGGATGCAGGGAAAACAGGTTGGAGGGATCCAACAGGATTCCTCAAAAATTTATTTTATTATTCTGTGATCTGAATATTGATATCCTGTGATGATCCGATATTGGATGTTGTGGTTGATTGAATTCCCGGTATAATAAATTTTGAAAATCTATGGGATTGAATTTTTGAAGAAAATAAAGAATAATAATTTAAGTAAATTGGAATAAATTTAAAAGTGAATTGAAAATAAGATAAAATAAAGTGAATTGGAATTGTAATAAATATGGGAAAAAAAAAATTTAAATTTACGAAGGAGTAATAAAAATTTAAAACTCAAGTGATATGGTTTTTAAAGAAATAAAGAAATTATTTCTAATTAAATGAGTTAATTTAATTAAAAGCGTTAATAAGGAATGTTGGGAATTTAAAATAGGAATTTTCAGTTAAAGGGGTTTTAACTAGAAATTAAAATTTAAAAACTCGAATAATTGTATTGGAAATAAATAAGGTAAATAAGACAATTTTATTTCAAGATAAAGCAAATTTGAAATAAAATTGTAGAATTGATCTAAATATTGAAACTGGGAAATTTTAAAGAGGAATGAGATTTTGAGATCTATAAACTGAGTTTATAAAGTGAAGCGGATTTTAATATAAATTCAAGGTGTGAATTTATAAAGGATTGTGAATCTGTTTTAAAAATAAACAGAGATTTATTTTAAAGGTAGTGAAAGAGAAGTATTTTCTGGATAGCCAAGTACATTTGGTTTTAAAAGGAAAATTTTAAATATTTGTTAAAGATTTATTGTTATTTTTAAAAGTCAAGTTTAAAAATCTATTATTTCCAAATGTTAAATTTCTAAAGTAAGTAATTTTCAATCTATTATTGTAGTTAATACAAATGAGATTTGATAATATGTTTTAAAAGGAAATTTGTTTATATTCTTTAAAATGGTTTCATTTAAATATCTTTTAATATATATTTTTAACTTAAATATTAAAGAAGTTTAAAAAGGCGTTCTTATAAAGTATTTTTATAATAAAGTGTTTTAAAATTATGTTAAAATTTTAAAATGGTTTGTACTTGGCATTCCAGTGAAAATAAATATTTGGGAAATTATTCCGTGAGAGGAATATAGTTTGAAATTGTTTCCAATGGGAATTGAAATGGAAATAATATCTTGTGAAGATATTTTGAGGGATATAAATAATTTGGAGTAATTATTGATTGTTGATGGTTGTTATGGATGTTAATTGATAGTTAAACAACCGACTATCAATATTGGCCAAATGCGCTGATCGTTTCGAAGAGACCGGGATCGGGTTTCCGTATACCGGGATTCTAGGTCTGGAGACTCGAAAACCACTTCGATCCGGTTGTACGTTTCGTGGGGAAACGAGGGTAATATTGATAAGGGGATAGTGTTATCAGTTCTGTTCGGACCTGGAACGGACTTGTATGGATGAATGCTTTCGGACATCGTCAGGGGATGATGGGCATTCTAAGTGAAACGTTCTGAAGGTAACGTTTAGCCTCAAGCCTCATCAACCGGGAATGACTGAAAATCAGGGGTTATGCAGCAAGGCTTCGTGGGTAGCGCCCACTGGAGAGTATGATCATTCCTGCCTAGATGTCCCTTTTATTTCGGCTTAGTGGTGCGGTTGCTGATCCCAACCGTGGGGTGATCATATTCGGAATTGCCCATAGGTGATTCCGGCCTTGTGTTGCAGGGGAGCGGGCGTACTCCTCGGTACTGTGATCTAGGCCACGTACTGTGACAGGTGGTACCCCAGTGCCTAGTCATTCGTTGGAAATCCATTCTCCCTACGTGCCTTGTACGAGTTTTGTTTGTATTACCCACGTTGTGGCTAGTATGCTGGAATTTAATAATGTAACAATTTCAGCTATTTTAATAAGTATTTGTATATAGACACTATTATAATATCAGAGGAATTTGATAAAAAGTGTTTTAGCTATCGTAAGGTAAAAACCCGACATGTTTATTTGTGGCGTGGTCTTACGAGATGCTTTTGTCTTTCAAAAGATTTTGAAACTTTAATAATCAATTGAGTGTGATTTTCTCACGCTGGTATTCCAGACTGACTCGGGTATTGTTTTATATGATGCTCGGGTCAGACCGAGATAAACAGGTTCAGATTGTAGCTGTGGAGCTCAGGAGACAAGCTGGATGGCGATACGTACTTCCGTATTTGTTTATTGTTCCGCTGTGTATTTGGATGTATATCATTGATGTGATGAGCTCTGATGATGTATTATGTAAATGTATTGTATAAACAGATATATCTTTCTGTTTGAGTAAAGATCTGTTTTGTATATATTATATTTTATTCCGCTGCGATGTGAGATTCTGTTGTTGATTTTCTGTTTCTTCTTCTTCTACCTCTTCTTCTTTAACACAAATGGTTCGATTTTCCGGGACTGGAAAGTCGGGACGTTACAGTGGTATCAGAGCAAAGGTTGGCGATAACCTTGGCTCTGGTGGGAATTTTGAGAGTATAAATAGATATGAGCGCGTATTTGTTAGTGAATATAAAATGGTTTTATATTGTGTTGGTTGATTTATTGAGTGGTATATGAACCTTCGTCGGCACAGTCTGCGCAACTGTATCGAAGGGGTTTCTAAACACTCGAATAGAACAATTCGACACAATATTGTTTTGAAATGGGTAGATGAAATAATTTTACCCAAAAATATATTTTGATATAAAAGAAATATTTCTTTAAAATTATTATATATTTGGATGTTGGATGAAAAAAAAATCTAACAAATAAAATTGAGAGAAAAATATGATAAGATTATAAAATTAAAATGATTTGCATAATCAATGGGGAATTTGCATGAGTATAAATTGTACAAATGAATTATAGCTAAAAAATTTGATTTAATCAAATTGGAAAATGTAAACCCAGGATATTTTGGAAGTGTTTTCAAAGAGTTTTGAAGATAAACACTAGCATTATTATTTGGAAAAAATATTTCTGGAAAGGAAATTGTTTCGAATAAATTTTTGGAAAAAAAAAAATAGCAATAAATTCACTACAGTCGCTGGAAAATAATTCGGAGGATGACGGCCGCATCTTTAGAATTTATTTTCGAACTTCTGAGTGACGGATTGCTGCCAAATTGATTTACTCAGAAAAATTTTCTTTGTTTTTGAAATTTTCAAAGGAAATTTGTTGGAAATAAAAGCCAGGATTGGTTTAAAAATCTGAGAAGTGTGATTTGGAGATGTTGGAGTTTCCAAAATGATTTGAAACTAAAAGCTGGGTGTTTAAAAAGGGAAATCCTGATGAAATAAGTTGTAAGCTTATATCTTGAAATGATTTTCAAATCAGGAAGGGAATATAAGCTTTGAATGTTAGCATTAACCTGTAAAGTGAAAAGTTAAAAATGAACTTAACTTGGATTGGAAAATAAAAATTTGACTGGATTGAAATTAATTGAATAGGTTGAGAATAATATCCAGTTGTATTTGAATAAAATTGAATCGAATTGAATTAAATAAATCTGAGTTAAGTTGAATTGGAAGAAAATAAAAATCCAGTTGAGTTATTAAATGGAATTGGATTCTTACCTGAATAAATTGGATAAGGAATTGGATTGGAATAAATAAATTAGAATAACTTGTGAAAGAATAAAAAAATCCATGGAAATGTGTAAAATCATAAGTTGTGACATATAAAACTGAAAGTGGGATGGAAACCCCAAAATAAATATTTTGGATGAATTGGAAAATAAACGAAAGATTCAAACTTGAATTATAAAATAAATTTAACTCAAGGAAATTAAATGAAGTGATATTTGGAATTAAAAACCAAGTATTGAAATATAAATAGATAATAAATTGGCAAATGAAATATGGAGATGAACCTGAATCGGTTAAATGCAAGTCAGATATAAATTTGATGTGACAAGTATTTTGCTTGTAAATGAATGATGAAATGAATATTCGATGTAAATATTATGGAATGTTCCAAGATTAATAAATGAATTTAAATAAATTGAATAAATCAATTAAAAATGAAATCGAATAAAATTCTATGAATTAATGGAAGTAAATATAATTGGTTTTTGAATTAATTGTAATAAATATAAGTTCGTTTGGATTCAAATGAATGGGATATAAGGAATTGAATTGTGAACCAATGGAATTGAACGAAATGACACTAAAATTGGTTGGAAGCAAGTGAAACAATTAAATTGGTGGTTGAAACTTTATAAAATACTTTTAAGTGTTATTTGGCAAGTATGACTTGTAAAACCCATGATTTAGCTATTGAAATGAATTGAAATGCTATAAATTTTGTATATTGTCACTTAACTGTTTAAATTGAGTTAGTACAGGTTCAGGGAAGCCGTTTGGCTGATTTTGACTGTGTTAATTGCTTAAATAAATAGCCGCTTGCTTAAAAATGCTAAAATAAAGGTACGCCTATGCAAGAATTCTAAATAGAAGATATGAACTGTTTTTTTCTTTGTTTTCCGGCCTGAGGCCGATGTATATATATATTGGTGCATCCTGCGATATCGCAGAAGTCCCTCCGTACAAGGGAGACTCTGCCAAAATTTTTCGTAAATTTCGGGAGTTAGAAAATTTTTGGGATTTTTGAAATTTTTCATTTGACGACAAATGATTTAAATTTGTTAAGCAAAGAGAATTGAAACTGGATATTGGAATCTAATTCAAATGTGAATGTAAGGTGAAGTGAAATCGAAGGAACTAAAGAAGTGAAGTTTGCGAATAAACTGTTAATTGAAATTTAAATTAATTAGTAAGTGCAACTAATTAAATATTCGGGTGAAAGCCAAATTGAAATCAAATGGAATAAGTATTTATATTTGAAATGAAGGGGTAAATTGAAGTAAATTGAAATTCATATGAAATTGGAATTCGATTTGAATATACACACTTCAGTGGTGAAGAAGTAGATAAATATAAGAAAAAAATTATTTTGAACTTAAGAATTGAAGAATGAAATTCTTAAGAAAATTTGTAGTGGAAATATACTTAGTAATTTTGGAATGGAAAAATACAATATATATATACTAAGTGAATAGTTGAATGAAGACTAAAACTGAAGTTGTGAAATGGGATAGTTGTGAATAAGGGGATAACAATAAAAAAAAAAGGAATGTGAATAAAAGAGAATTGATATAATTGGAAATCAATTGGAATTTATACGTAAGATGTACGTATATTATTTTATTTGCATAGCTATTTGGTCCAGGTGTCAAACACAAAATTTCAAGATAGATATATCGATCCGAGTTGGAATTTTTCACTCGATTTTCGACGGCGAGCCTGGATATGGATTGTTGATTGATTCTGGATATTCTCTATCATAGTTGTGACTATGCAAGGAGAATAACGGTTTCTGATCGAGAAACCAGATCTGAGTCCGCACTAGGAAGTCGGTGGACGATACTAGTTCGAAAGCGGAATTGTGTGATCGATTGAGCGATCGAATGTGATATTGCGTACGGGTAATATATGTGCATCGTACGGGCTTAAGTAAAGCAAATATTGAAAATTTGTAAAGAAAAGTATAAAATGACTTTGGGATTGTGATTGAATATTATTGCTTAGCAGGATATACAGGTGTATAAAAGCAATGGATAATTGGGATTTTTGATTTTAGAAGATAAAATTTAATGGCCCGACAAAAAGGTATGTATTTGAATTTCTATATGAAATTTGATTGGGTTTTTGATACAGCCACTTGGCCTTTTGTTTTCTTTTTGAGATTGGGAGGCCGTAGAGCCATTTTGTAGTAGTACCGAGCTAGCCGCGCAAAGGAGACGCTGGCGAAATTTTTCAGAAATTTAGGGAGTTAGAAAAATTTCGAGAAAATTTTGATAATTCAAATTTTGAATTCAAATATAAAATTTGAATTGAGAAGAAGTGATATTGTTTGGAACTTATGGATAGGCTTGGAATGAAATAAGTGGGATAGTGTGTCTTTAGTAAAAAGGATTTATTTGGGGCAAGTTGATAAAATGATTTGGGTTGAGGAAATAGTTAATGGGTTATAGATCATTCCTCTTAACTAGTAATTTCGGGGACGAAATTCTTTTAAGGGGGGAGGAATGTGACGACCCGGAATTTTTGTATATTTGAAATGGGAATATTTAATTTATTTTAAATATTCGAAGGTTAAATTTTAACTTTAATTTCAAATATACAGTATTTATTGGATAATTTATTATTGAATTAAACAATTAAAGGTTGGGAAAATTGTTGAATCTGGATTTTTAAGCTGGTTAAAAATAATTTGAAGGCTTATAAAATTTATATTAACAGTACTGAAAATAATAGAACGTTTAAAATTTAATTTAAAGATGTTTTGTTCAGTTTTAAAAATATATCGTTTAAATTGAATTTAAAAATAGCCTTCCGAGGCACAGTCTCGGAATTCGACGAAACCAGTTCCATTGGGTCCGTAATATTGAATTATTATCGGATTTCAATTTTCGTAGCAATCGGAGTTGTCGTTTGACCCTGGCAGCTTAAAACGCTTCGAATTTATTCGAATCGATTTAATTTAAAATTTATCGTTTACTTCCGTAACTCGTTGATATGACCGAATTAGCTTTCGATAGCCGTTCCATTGCGTTCGGGATACGGGTAAAACCTTATTTATGTCTGTCGGTTTGTCTGATTCGAGCATTGGGATTTCGCGTTATGTAACGAGATATTTTCGTTGTTAAATTAGTTTATAATGGCGTACTCCAGAAGCTAATTCCCTGAACCCTATTATTCTCGTTCCTCCTTCTCTCTTCCCAGTAGAATCGAACCCGCCCCTTTCTTTCATAAATTCCAAATCAAAAGAAAAATCGATTCGTTAAAAAAAAAAAAAGAAGAGAGAGATCAACGCGTTCGCGAGCAGGCGAGAGGAGGTCGATGCTTAGTGGCATGCGATTCGATGGTCGCGAGGTAGACGCGGCGTACTGGGCAGCGGGGAATGAGGCGCGAGCTCGAACTCGAGAGGGGGAGAGGCACGGTCACGTGCGAGCTAAGGCTGGAGGTCGCGAGGGGATTTGGGTGGATCGATGGTATTGGGTTTTGTGGTGATTTTGGTGGTTCGAGGTTATGGGCGACAGTGCGATTTCGTGGGTCTGGCATCGCGGGGTTCCTGTTTGATGGAGCCTGATGGTAAGCGAAGGGGAGGCGTTCGCGAGATGGGAGTCGCGTGGTCTGTAGCTTCGCGACGATGTAGAACTTGGCTTCGATTCACGTGATGGCAGGTGTTGGGTTGTGCTCTATCGAGGCAGTGAAGGGATTATGCTGTGAGGTATAATTTCTGTTAATTCAATTTTAGAAGGTATATACATACAGATTGAGAAAGACATATCTTAGGGTAATTCAATTTTATAACATTTTAAAAGTTGCTTAAATTAAAAAAAATAAAAAAATAAAGTAAAATAATATATTATATTAAAGAGAAACTACTTCTGTATATATGTGTATATAGGTTAGAAATAATGGATTTGCTGATTTATTTGTTCAATTAACTCATTTACTTTATTTACTAAAAGATTTTTAAGAAAGAAAATTTTTAGTTAAAATAAAATTATTAGACAATTAAATAATAAAATGGCAATTAGTTGTTTGAGAATGATAAGTATAGGAATTTATAAATTATGGATTTATATAATGTATATACATATGTAGGTATACAGAAATATATATATATATGATTTGGAAATATATAAGAATATTAAAGATGTTGGAGAATCTATAAATTAATTTAAAGTAAATTTTTAGTTAAATTAAATTGTAAAACGGAAATTGATTGTTCGATTTGTTCAAATATTAATACAATCATATGATATTTATTCAAGGTCAAAAAATTGGGAAAACCAAGGCAATATTGAAGTGGAGTACAAATAAAAGCAAAGGTGAGTTAATCTCACTCAGTTGAATTTAAATTTAAATGGTTAAATTGAAATAATTGATTGAATGGGTGAATTGATTTGGATGTGCTATATTATATATAGTAGTATATAGCAATATATACATATTGGCATATGTATATATTGAAATTGTTGATATTCCCGCATTGTATAGCGGATGAGACCCTATGCGCCGCATAATAGCGGATGATATTTATTTAAATTCCATATACCGCGATATTCCACCTCGAAGTGGAATTGGTATTGTGCTAACGTCTGTGGATGCAGGGAAAACAGGTTGGAGGGATCCAACAGGATTCCTCAAAAATTTATTTTATTATTCTGTGATCTGAATATTGATATCCTGTGATGATCCGATATTGGATGTTGTGGTTGATTGAATTCCCGGTATAATAAATTTTGAAAATCTATGGGATTGAATTTTTGAAGAAAATAAAGAATAATAATTTAAGTAAATTGGAATAAATTTAAAAGTGAATTGAAAATAAGATAAAATAAAGTGAATTGGAATTGTAATAAATATGGGAAAAAAAAAATTTAAATTTACGAAGGAGTAATAAAAATTTAAAACTCAAGTGATATGGTTTTTAAAGAAATAAAGAAATTATTTCTAATTAAATGAGTTAATTTAATTAAAAGCGTTAATAAGGAATGTTGGGAATTTAAAATAGGAATTTTCAGTTAAAGGGGTTTTAACTAGAAATTAAAATTTAAAAACTCGAATAATTGTATTGGAAATAAATAAGGTAAATAAGACAATTTTATTTCAAGATAAAGCAAATTTGAAATAAAATTGTAGAATTGATCTAAATATTGAAACTGGGAAATTTTAAAGAGGAATGAGATTTTGAGATCTATAAACTGAGTTTATAAAGTGAAGCGGATTTTAATATAAATTCAAGGTGTGAATTTATAAAGGATTGTGAATCTGTTTTAAAAATAAACAGAGATTTATTTTAAAGGTAGTGAAAGAGAAGTATTTTCTGGATAGCCAAGTACATTTGGTTTTAAAAGGAAAATTTTAAATATTTGTTAAAGATTTATTGTTATTTTTAAAAGTCAAGTTTAAAAATCTATTATTTCCAAATGTTAAATTTCTAAAGTAAGTAATTTTCAATCTATTATTGTAGTTAATACAAATGAGATTTGATAATATGTTTTAAAAGGAAATTTGTTTATATTCTTTAAAATGGTTTCATTTAAATATCTTTTAATATATATTTTTAACTTAAATATTAAAGAAGTTTAAAAAGGCGTTCTTATAAAGTATTTTTATAATAAAGTGTTTTAAAATTATGTTAAAATTTTAAAATGGTTTGTACTTGGCATTCCAGTGAAAATAAATATTTGGGAAATTATTCCGTGAGAGGAATATAGTTTGAAATTGTTTCCAATGGGAATTGAAATGGAAATAATATCTTGTGAAGATATTTTGAGGGATATAAATAATTTGGAGTAATTATTGATTGTTGATGGTTGTTATGGATGTTAATTGATAGTTAAACAACCGACTATCAATATTGGCCAAATGCGCTGATCGTTTCGAAGAGACCGGGATCGGGTTTCCGTATACCGGGATTCTAGGTCTGGAGACTCGAAAACCACTTCGATCCGGTTGTACGTTTCGTGGGGAAACGAGGGTAATATTGATAAGGGGATAGTGTTATCAGTTCTGTTCGGACCTGGAACGGACTTGTATGGATGAATGCTTTCGGACATCGTCAGGGGACGATGGGCATTCTAAGTGAAACGTTCTGAAGGTAACGTTTAGCCTCAAGCCTCATCAACCGGGAATGACTGAAAATCAGGGGTTATGCAGCAAGGCTTCGTGGGTAGCGCCCACTGGAGAGTATGATCATTCCTGCCTAGATGTCCCTTTTATTTCGGCTTAGTGGTGCGGTTGCTGATCCCAACCGTGGGGTGATCATATTCGGAATTGCCCATAGGTGATTCCGGCCTTGTGTTGCAGGGGAGCGGGCGTACTCCTCGGTACTGTGATCTAGGCCACGTACTGTGACAGGTGGTACCCCAGTGCCTAGTCATTCGTTAGAAATCCATTCTCCCTACGTGCCTTGTACGAGTTTTGTTTGTATTACCCACGTTGTGGCTAGTATGCTGGAATTTAATAATGTAACAATTTCAGCTATTTTAATAAGTATTTGTATATAGACACTATTATAATATCAGAGGAATTTGATAAAAAGTGTTTTAGCTATCGTAAGGTAAAAACCCGACATGTTTATTTGTGGCGTGGTCTTACGAGATGCTTTTGTCTTTCAAAAGATTTTGAAACTTTAATAATCAATTGAGTGTGATTTTCTCACGCTGGTATTCCAGACTGACTCGGGTATTGTTTTATATGATGCTCGGGTCAGACCGAGATAAACAGGTTCAGATTGTAGCTGTGGAGCTCAGGAGACGAGCTGGATGGCGATACGTACTTCCGTATTTGTTTATTGTTCCGCTGTGTATTTGGATGTATATCATTGATGTGATGAGCTCTGATGATGTATTATGTAAATGTATTGTATAAACAGATATATCTTTCTGTTTGAGTAAAGATCTGTTTTGTATATATTATATTTTATTCCGCTGCGATGTGAGATTCTGTTGTTGATTTTCTGTTTCTTCTTCTTCTACCTCTTCTTCTTTAACACAAATGGTTCGATTTTCCGGGACTGGAAAGTCGGGACGTTACAGTCAGTTGGTAAAAGCCGAACAGAAGAAGCCAAGTGGATTGCTTCAGCCATTAGAAGTTCCTACATGGAAGTGGGAACAAGTGTCGATGGATTTTATCGATGGATTGCCTAGAACCAGAACGGGAAATGAAGGGATTTGGGTCATTGTGGATCGTCTGACTAAGAGTGCACGATTCATTCCTGTTCGATCGACTAGGACTGCATCAAAGTTGGCTGAGTTGTATGTTAAGTGGATAGTTCGATTCCATGGTATTCCAAAAAGTATAGTGAGCGATCGGGATCCGTTGTTCACTAGTGGATTTTGGAAGAGCTTCCAGGAAGTTTTGGGAACCGAGTTGTGTTTGAGTACAGCTTATCATCCCCAAACGGATGGTCAGACCGAGAGAGTCAACCGAGTTTTGGAAGATCTTCTTAGAGCTTGTGTTTTGGACTTCGGAGGATCATGGGAAGATCACCTTCATTTGGTGGAGTTTGCATACAACAACAGTTACCAGTCAAGCATTGGTATGGCACCGTATGAGGCATTGTATGGAAGACCGTGTAACTCTCCAACATGTTGGTTGGAAACTGGAGAAAAGTTGATGCTTGGGCCAGAGATGATTCGTCAGACTTCAGATTTTATAGAGATCATTCGGCAACGAATGAAGGCAGCCCAAGATCGTCAGAAGAGTTATGCTGATAAACGTCGTAAGGATTTGGAGTTCGACATAGGTGAAATGGTTTTTGTGAAGATTTCTCCACTGAAGAATGTTATCCGATTCGGGAAGAAAGGAAAATTGACTCCGAGATTTGTTGGACCATTCCCGATCATCGAGCGAATTGGAAAGCTCGCCTACAGATTGGAGTTACCAGAGAAGATGTCGAGTGTGCACAATGTTTTTCATGTATCATATCTACGGAAGTATGTGCACGACTCGAGTACGGTGGTTTCTGCTGATAGCTGTGAAGACTTAGAAGTTGATCCAGTCGATAGAAGACCTCGTAAGCCGCTTCGTGTTGTTGAAACCGACACGAAACAGCTTAGGAGAAAGGTAGTTAAGTTGCTCAAGATACAATGGAGTGAAGATGATAACGACTGTACGTGGGAGGTGGAAGAGAGGATGAAAGCAGCTCATCCTGAACTCTTCAAGGTATGGCCCTAAAGTGTCGTCTCATCTCACGATGTTGTAACTTGTTCTAAGTCTTAGAATTCTGTACGCTAAGCTAGAATTGGATGCATGGTTTGTTGATTGCTATGGATGGTAGGCATGCAGAATAGTTTATGATTGCTTTGTTCGTTTGGAATTTCGGGGGCGAAATTCCTAAGGGGGAGAGAATGTAACGACCCGTATTTTCACGGATCGACAAGTTCGTCAAATCTGGAGTTTTAGCGTTTTGGGCCATTTCAGATTTCAGGCAAATTTTGCCTAAGTCCTAAGTCGTTCACGACTTAGCATGAGTCGTGAGTCGTATACGACTTAGGAGATAGGAGTTCTGGGCGAGTTAAGGACTCAAGGAGATAAGTCGTAGCTGGGCTAGGTTAGTGGGTTGAAGTTTACTCGGCAAGTGTTAAGTCGTAGGTTGTAAGTCGTTGCCGAGTTAAGGGATAACAACCTAAGGAAGTGACCGACTTATAGTATTAACCGACTTAAGGATAGTGGTGAGTTAAGTGTTAAGTCGGCTGACGAGTTAAGATAGTGGTCGACTTAAGACCTGGACGACTTAGTAGTTAGCATACCTGACAAATTATTTGTTAAGTCGTTGCCGAGTTAAGGAAGTGGGGTTGACCGACTTAAGAGGTTAGGGCGACCTAAGGAAGAATAGTAGGCAGCCTAAGTACTCTGGAGTAGAGTTAGGTCGGTAACGACCTAAGGACATGTTGTGAGCGACCTAAGTGTTTGGGTGTTAAGTGTTAGGTCGGCAGTGTGTGTTGAGTTATGAGTCGGTAGGTCGTCTCCTGTGTTAAGTTGTTGAGTCGTCAACCGACTTAGGACGGGTTTTGCGGCAGTATGATGAGTCTGCTTCGTTGGGTCGGTCATATGGTTAAGTCGTAGGTCGGCGAGGCAGTTAAGTCGTTAGGTCGTATAGCTTGGTTAAGTCGGAGGCCTTTTCAGTTAAGTCGTAGGCGCATGCCATAAGTCGTAACCGACTTAGGAGACAGCAGTTTTGTTGCGAGTCATAGGCAGATGAGTTTTTAGGTCGGCAAGGCACTAGGTCGGCAAGGCACTAGGTCGGCATGGTGTTAAGTCGGCACCGACTTAAGGAGATAGCCGAGTTACGACTTAAGGGCAGTTTTCAGCTATAAATAAGAGGGGTTGTTCTCACTTTTTGGGATCCGGATTTTGAAGCGACGAAGTGCTGCCATTTTGAGAGCTCGACTTCTACACTTCTTCACTTCTTTTCTCCACTCTAATCTAGTGCTTCCATCCATCCAAATCGAAGATCAAGATTGAAGATTCAAGAGCTTAGATTGAAGATCTTCATCTTTTCAAGAGAGATTTCTTCGTTTGAAGTGAGATCTTGTCGGGTCTAGCTTAGTTCTTCGCTGTCCAGATCTGAAGTTGTTATCTTTTGGATTGTTTAGGTGATTTGGTGAGTGGTGATTATCTCTCACACGGATCCAAAGGAGTATATCGGATTGTTGGCTCGATTTGGTGTTAAAATAGTGATTTCCATGCATTTTCTTCATCCTATGTATAGATCCATATAGATCCATTGTTCATGATGATGTTACATCCATTTTATCATATGTTAACCTATGCAAGTTCATTCATCAAGTTTGTAGAGATATAATCCATGTTTTCATGCTTATTGGACTTTCAACTCTTTAATTACGAAAATGCCATTATTGTTATAATTGTCTACTTAGATCATATTTGAATGCTTGATTGCTTGGATTGATGTTTGATTTGATTGATTGTTATGAACTAGATGATTGATGATTAGATTTAGATCGAAGATGATTCAAAAGCTAAGGGAAAGGCTCTTGAATTGGAAAAGCTGCTCGTGGCATATGTAGCGGGATGATGAAGCTCCTATGCATAGATTTGATGATGTGATGATGAGATGAGGCTTTGCGAGGATGTAATGAAGCGAGGCAATCATGTGGTGAAGACTTGGTCTAATCCAGACGGGATCATTCCAAGCATGTTGATAACTCGGTGATATGATTCGAGTTGAAGAGAATGAATGGATATGAGAATAGTCGTCGAGGAGGATGACTAGGAGGCTTGGATAGCATCGTTGTTGAAGGTTCTAGCATGCTCTAAGCAAGAGTACGTTTGGGCAGATTCGATAGTTCCAACGGCCAACTGTTGATGGTCGAGTACTCTGGGCAGATTCGATAGTCCTAGGCACGGGCTGCGACGACGTGCGGGAGTTATGTCTAGAACCGGGGTTTCCATTAGCCCTTGACGGACGGCTGAAAGAATGTGCCGGTCATTCAATTAACGGTGATATCAAAGCAATGATAACAGTGATAGCCAGAGTCATGGATGTTTGGTTGTATCGTCATTCGGACTCAAGAGCGGTATTTTCTGGGTGCTTATCTGATTTAGGCCTTGGTACTTGGAAAACATCGCCCTTGACTCGAGTGATAGTAGCTTTACTTTAAATTGTATGCTCTGCTATGTTTGCTTCCGCTTAGTGTATGTCTGGGGGCTATCACTGTAGAATGAGGTTGGAGTGGGAGGGTTGTATTCCTATTCCTTTTCCTTTATGCTCTTTTGGTATGTTGTTAGTTAATTTACTGCTCACTAAGACTGTTGTCTGACTCAAGGCTTTATGTTTTAATTCTTATTGCCTTGGGCTGTTCGTCCATTTTGGGACGGGCAGACTAGGTAGCAGGTGTCAGGTGCTGTTCTCTTCTCACGATGCTGATATCGAAGACGAGCTGGAGGGTTGCATATTATCTTCTTATTATTTGTACTGGATATTCCGCTGTTTGGTATTCTCTGAGAGATTTGTAGTGAGGCTGGATGTATTGACTATGTGGATGCTTGTATTCAACTATTATGGAGTTTTATATGATGACATTTTGTTCTGTAAAGCTTCACTATACATATGTTCTATTGTATTTTATCCATGCGCTGTGAGTAATACGATAGATTCTTTTGTTTTAAATCTTACCTTGACAATCGTCCATGGTCGCCTGGCACACTTTACAGCGCACTATCTCTAGATTCGATGCAGGGGTCATGGGCGGTCGTCACAAATGCCAAATAAATTTTTCTCAAGTTCGATTACCTTATTCAAAGTCATTTGTAACATTACTTAGTTCTTATAAAGTGAGTTTCAGTTATAATACTATCCAACCTTTTATTTTAATCATCATATATTTCTCAAAATATACTATTTCACTTCAAAATCATTTTGCCTTAATATCTCGATTTCGGTTCAAATTCAAAATTTCTTCAATTCTCATTTGGATTATAACTTCAATTCAACCCAATTAGTATTTAAATCCATGATTTAAATATAAAAAATTTCCACTCTGACCAGTTTGAATTTAGAAAATAGCTTGAATAGTTTTAAAATAGTTAAATAGTTAATATAAGATAGTTTGAATTTTAAAAAGAAAGGTTTGTACAGTAAATAGCTTGGAAAAATCAAAATAATATGAATATTTAAGAAAGTAGATTCCAGACGGTTTATACTAAAATAGTTTATTTGAAAATAGTTTCAAAGTCAAACTGATTCAATTCCCAATCTCCAATTCAAATCAATTTTCAATTTCCATTCGCATTTAAATTGATTCAATCCAGATTTCAATTCGAATTAGCTTCGATTCCTATTCCAATTCAAATCAATTCCCATTTTGAATTTGAAATAATTCAACTTCGATTACAATCCCAAATAATCAAATTCAATCCCAATTTGTATTAATTTCGATTCAATTCTTAATTTCCAACCATCTTGATTTTATAAATTCAAGTTCGGTTTTTAGAATACCGATTTAATTACTTAAATCAAATTAACCTTTAATATTTAATTTGACAACCCGAGTCTTTAAAATAATTCAATTCTGAGCCCAAATTTCAATTATTCATTTAAATTACCTCTACTTAAACTTATTTCAAGGTTCGGGTGAGAGTTCAAATCCTTTTAGAAAAAATCAATTTTAGGAATTCAATCTATTTCCTAATTATAACTTCAAAATTTTAAACCTGATTCGTCGAGCAATTTCGGTTGACAAATTCATTTTTAACATTTCAAATTTTAGTTCAAAATAATTCCATTTCCATAAATTCACTTTTTATTTCTAAAAATCAAAATTATTTATTTAGTTTCAAAATAAAGTTTTATTTCCATTTAATTTCAGTAATGGATATATATATCATTCAATCCACTTCTTTATTTATCCGAAATAATCCAATGCATAGTTTTATATACTGTAAATAATATACAGAATGATAGCAGGATATATCAAACAAATAAACATCCAAATCATCTAAAATACCAATCAATAGTTTCCATCACACATTTCCAAAGTACGAAACCTGTTTTATTTCAAAAATCATTTTGAAATCATATACATAACTCCTTTTGCAACTCTCATCAGATCTATACCTTTTCTTTCACCATTTAATTTATTTAACTTCCATAAGTTAAATTCCAATTTCACCTTGAAATTTCCAATTTCATATTATAAGCTCAAAACTTATTTAACTTGCCCTGAGTTAAATTTCCTATCCATTCAATCCATTTAACCTTACTCAATTTAAATTTTCCATTCCAAATTTAAATTTCTTATCAATATCACTTCCCACTTATAAGTTCAAAACTTACTTTTTCTTTAGGTTACCCTTCTTGTTTTAAGGGGGATTCCAGAATTCGAACACATATATCCACACATATATTTACATATATATATATATATATATATATTCCCATATATACACATTTATCCCACTTACATACCAAATCACTCTTTAAATTTTAAACCATTCTTGGTTTTTAATCCAAAACAAATTCATCGTCAAACAACTCTTGTTTTAACCAAAGAGTTCTATATTCAAAAATATTCTAAATAATAATATTTATTATTTCCTCCAACACTTTGAAACAAATTTTAAAATTTTCAAAACTAGATTCAAAACTTCACACTTAAGATCCATTTTTAATTTCATTTTAATTTTATAAGTCACACTTATAAATTCAGCTTATAACATTTCACTCTATTTCATCATTGTTTATTCATAATGAACATCCTTTATTAAGACACAATACCCAATCTATGGTAATTTTCATATCTAGAAATCAAACACACCTTATATTCCATCATAATTTACTGGAAAAATATAATCAGGGTAACTTATTTCAAATACTTTGAAATTCTTTTGAATTTTCCAAGATTTAAATTCAGGTTTCAATCCATTTTTGGCTTAACTTATTTGCATAATTTATTCTTACCCAAATTTCTATTTGGTTATATATATTTTACCACTTAAGTCTTATAATCTTACGTAATTTCAACAAGAACAACCAATCAACTTAATATACTATAATAATCCACAAAATTATTTTCTTTTATATTAAAATATAACCTTGTGTAAAAATTTCTCTAAAATCATTTTTAAAATCATTATATATGAAAATAACAAGTACGCCCTCAATATAATACACTTAACTCATTCTAGGGTACTACTGACCCTATCTCTAATGAGTAATCCCCACTAGAGCTAAGGTTCTCGCTTAACCTTCAGCTTTGATACCACGTGTGATGGCTGGGAGATTTTCGACCTTGAAAATCGACACTAATACGTCCACTGTATATAGAGTTCAAGAAATCGAGTGCCGGAAATACCAAGCTGTTAGGGTTAAGAAGAAGAAAAGAAGATATAAGAAGAAACAGAACAACAACATAGAATCTCACAATCGCAGCGGAACAAAATATAATATATAATAACAGCATTTTATACAAAGAAAAGCTGTAGCTGTTAACAGATATACAAGTTATCAGAGTACAATTATCAAAAAATAAATCTGGACAATTATAATAACTTGTCACTAAATGCTGAATATACAGCCCACTGTACACAGTGGAATATAGTCGAATATGTGAAATACATGTGTGCCATCCAGCTCGTCTTCAGAGCTCCAAGCGTCCTAACCTGGAAATTCTGCAATGCTCGGTCTGACCCGAGCATTACAATAAAGTAAAACTCAAGTCAGGCTGGAAACCAGCATGAGTAAAACCCACCTAATCTGAAATACTTAAGTTATGAAAAATCTTTTGGAACCAAGGTAACTCGTACAAACCGATGAGTTTCTATCAGATTATATCTAAGATAGTTTTGCAGAAACCCATCAATTTAAAAGTAATTCCAGATACAATACTTATTTTAAAATGGTCAAATTTATTTATTCTATTCAATTCCAGCCTATTAGACTCTTAGTCAAAATTGTGGAGGTTCGTAGTTATTATCAAATCGAAGTGATTTCGGATAACACTGATGTCCGATCCTGGTCTCTTCGAATCTAAATGATAAATTTTAAAGGTCCAGTCGTTTTTAAGTAACAATTCATATTCAGGGTGACAATATTCACAAATGGGAATTTATTTCATATGATTATTTTCAAATAAAAACATATCAACACTTTACTCTAACCATTCAATTTCGTTTGGCTACCTAATGGTACAGACAGTAGGCACTTGAATCAAAACCACGAAGACAATATCTGTCGACATAGCTTTACTTACTCAACCAATAATTTATTTATTTAATATCAATTCATTTTTAATAAAAACTGTACCGTTTTTATATTACTGAGTCGAATGATAACTCTTAAGTCTAGATTGTTTGTTAATCTCAGAATATAAAGTAACTTATTCCCATTTTACTTTAAATTTAAAATAGTTCATTTAATAACAATTTATTTATTAACATATAATTGATAACCTGTAAGGACTTATTTGGGAACTTCAATTATTTTAAAATCGTTATACTTTTCCTTACCAAAATCTTGTAAATGTTGGCTATACGGATGTACTTGGCAGTAGTGTCACGGCATAAGAAAAATATGATAGTTGACTTAATTTAAAACAAAGGGGTAATAGCATTTATAGGTTTAAAGGGGTTCATTAATTTAATTAATTTCTTTTCTTTAAAACCCGGCCCACGTTAAAAAATGACCCAGCCCAAACAACAACCAACCCAACATTTCCCTTCCTCCTCTTCTATATTACCTCCCCATTCCTTTCTTTCATTTTCAAGAGGATAAGTCGTGCACGTACATGTGCACGTACACGCTCGCTCCAGACGAAAACGCTCGCCGCTGACCATACTCTCGCATCACCCACCACCCTGCCACCTCGTCCATCCACCTGGACCGCGCAACCGACCTCTGATTCAAATTTTCACGGTTCAACCCATACCTGGAAACACCGCACTTCACATGAAAGCCTCGTTTCTCCTCGACACTCAACCATTAACCACTGGACTACACCTATGGCCTCACCATCACTTCCTCGACTGACTCCCCCATGTGCGCACACCTCGTTGTTCCTCTCGACATCATCGTTTCCTCGCAAATAGAAAGCCAACCACAAACCACCCTAAACCCTAGAATCGCCTCGACCCAACGCCACCCGCCACTATAAAATGCCGTAGCATTTTTCCCAGCTGTGCCTTCCCTTCTCCCTCCTCCGTGCCAAATGCTTCACCACGAAATCGTCCAAGTCGCCACAATTTCGACGAAGACCCATTCCTAATCATCTCCAATTTCCTCCATCCTCACACCACTAAAAATACTCAAATTACCCTTAATATTCATCCCTTTCAATAACGATTCCAACATATAATTCCTTCGTTTAAATTTGATATTTAAATTTTTGGGCAAAATTGGGACACTTACTGTTATATCGGATTTTCACTCTATATACACCATGAAATTGAACGCGGTAAATTTTAAAATATACTATACTTGAAAACAAGCAAGTTTTGTTTTGGAAGTGAGATTTAAAACTAAATAGATTCTAAGATAATAATTTTTGAAGTTGCAATATACCAATTTTTCTAAAGGAATAAAGTGTATGTGCGTATTTTCTGTGAGTTCTACAGGGGTCTTACCATATGGAACACATACATGAAATAAGCAAAGGTATTTTAATATATAAGTATTTGACAAATCAAAAGTTTACTCAACTTACAAGCATACGTAAGCATATATAGAATTCCAGTAGTAAAGATTTAGTTCTACTCATAGTTTTTGCTATAGGTGATGAACTACTGTTGCCTTATTACCCTTCTAGCTTTATCTATAGTTTAAATGGTAGATTAAGTTCTTTTATGTTTTGAGAACTGGAGTGTATATGTGCATAAAACCAGGTAGTATATATAGAGAGGGTTAACAGGAAAAAGCTAAGGGTTGTCACCATGTATAGTAATCTTTTCTCCTTTTTTTCACTTTTTCTTTGATTGTATTTTCTAGCTGATTTGATTTTTACTTTTGTGCTTGACTTGATTTATTATGTGGATTAGATTTCACATGACTTGATTTTGATTTTGTGTGTGTGACTTGATTTTGAAATTTTTTATGATGATGTTTCCTCTACATATACCTACATCATAATAATATACATATAACATATATATCTATTTATATATGTATTGTTGTCATCTCATACATTTACATTATTTATATACACATTTACACCTTTAATTACCATAACCACTTATATGTATACATATGTGCATATATAATATATCTATTTACATTAATGCATACTTTCATATACTTTTTTTCACATGGCATACACACATACATATATATATATATATACACTATATATATTCTTAATCATCATATAGCTTATACACACACACACACATATATACACACACACTTTTTAAACATTATAAAGCTTGCATACTTTTTATATATATATATACATATAATTTATTTTTCTATAAGATTTATCATATCCAAATATTTTATAATTCAATATTTTATATAGGGTTTAATCAGTTTATAGATATAGATATTTTAATTATCAGAAATTTATTTGTTCGACTTAATAAATCAATATTTCAATAATTGAAAATAGTTAATCGCCTAATAACAACGTCAGAAAATCCAGGTCGTCACAAGATCACTTTTAAATTCAATTTAAAAAGTTTTACTATCTTCGTTATTACTAATATAAATTTTATAAGCCTTTAAATTATTTTTATCGAGCTTAAAACTCAAGATACAATAATTTAACCAATATTCAATTACTAAGTTCGATAATTAAGTTATCAAATAAATCGTTACATTTAAATTATGAATTTATTTTATAAATAAAAACCAACTTTTTATATTCAAAATCAATGTATAATGCAAATTCAATATTTAAGATCATTTATATACTCGAAATTAAACGACAAAAAATCTGGATCGTTACAGTATATGAATGTTTTCCTAAGTATTCGAAAGAGTACAAGGTGTTTGTGAATATATCTTTTGTGAAGGTATTTTGAATCAAATAATTAAAATAGATTTTAATAATTGAAAGATTTATTTATCAAGGCTTAGTGGATCCCGTATGGAATTAAATCTATGATCGATTGCTTGTTATTTGATAGTTAAATAACCGACTATCAAAATCATAGCCGAAATATAACTTTGGAAATATCTCGGAGAAACATGGGAGTTATATGGCACAATCCTCTTCGATGGTGTTATATTGTGCGTATACATATCGTTTTGTTCTCCTAGGACAAATGATAAGGAAATCCATCCACTTAAATGTTTAAGAGGTGATCTCCACTCTTATATATTATCTTATTATTTCCGAAAGAACTGGAGTTGAGTTTATCGAAAACTATTAAATGTTGGTTCGAAGAGACCGAGATTGGATAAGTATGAATTATCTGAAAACCACTTTGAACCACTCAAGCGTCGTATTGAAGACATGTTGAAGATGAAGCTCTTTGAAGTGCAAGGACTACTTGCTACTAATTCTTAGGGTGATTCCAAAATGGATGTAGTGGAAGTAGTACCTTCGGTTTGTTCATATCCATAACAACTTGTATGGATGAATTCTGGCAATGCATTATTGCTTGGAGGGTACTTTTTGCCTTCCAAGTGGGATTTTCTAAGAGAGGAAAATGGTATCATGACGTCACAAGCCTCACAACCCTGAAATGACTAAAAAGGGGATATGCTTCAGAGCTATGTGGTTTGCTACCATTAGGAGCAGTCATTTCTCGATCTAGAATCGATATTTATGGATTTAGTATGCACACAGAAGTGAAGCCATAGCTAGTGCATATTGTTTTTGGAGCCTTGGTCCTAAAGAATGATGTAATTCGACCTACTATGTTAAAGGGCTGTACTGTGGTTGACGGTACCTTAGTAGCCTTGTCGTTGATGGAAATCCAATCTCCAATATGTGTCATATGGACATAGTTGTGCCCAACTATGCTGGAACATGAGATGCCAAGCATTCCAGTTATATTCATGATTTACTTTAAACCCCTAGACATTATTATAATATCAGCAGATTTTCTATAACGTGTTTTGATTATCGTAAGGTAAAAACCCATATGTGTTTGTGTGCGGCATGGTCTTATGAGATAAAATTTATTTTTGTAAGGTTTTATGAGATATAAGAATCCATTTGATTGTGTTTCTTAAGCTGGTTTTACCAGACTGATCCAGTTGTTATTTTTCTTATGATGTTCGGGTCAGCCCAAGCATATTTTTTAGATTTAACTGGACACTTGGGAGCTTCAGGAGACGAGTTGGATCCTCCAATGTGTATTCACGTATTTTATCTTTCGTTGTTTTGTTCTTGTTGTATTTATCAGCAATTGCAAGAACATATTGTTATAACTGTCCGGGCTAATGATAAGGTAGTTTCACTCTGATTTTGTGTATGTATATAAAAAGCTCTCTTTTTGTAAAGATCATTGGTATATTATATGTTACTCGTCACGTTTGTGAGATTCTTTCTATCTTTTCTTTCTTTCACCCCAATGATCTATCTTTCTAGCACTTGGATGTTCGGCACGTAAATACCACGAATGTGTTAGTATCGGCTTATGAGGATCGAAAAGGCGGGTTGTCATAAGTACATTATTAACAATCAACATTATGTTATTTACTTATATTTTAGAAATATCTGTCTACCTTTTTAATGTTTTTTGTTAAGGTCAAGCGCTTCCTTTTATGTTGGCTAAAAATCAAACTATTTGATATTTCTATCGATATACTTGTTCAATTTAGATGCTTGTCACACGATACTTTCATATCAGTTCTTAAATCAAACTCAAAACTCGCAAACTGAATATAGCATATGTACTAAAATATAAAGTCATGCATGTAGATAATTTTGTGAGTAAAATATAAATTCGCTTGACTGCATCGAATGATAAATATGTTATGCTAATTTGAACAATTGATATTTACAACGTTATTCTTATTAGTGCGGCTCACAATATTCCAAATATATCAGCCTTTCTCATGAAGAAACATTTGCAGTCGATGGATCATATCCCTTTGTGCACAACTACCAAAATCATATTTTGATAATGTGCTTGAAATCTCTCCCGATTTATGTATTATGCAACATCATACAGTCAATATTCTTAATGTTTTAATCAAGAACTGAGGATTATCTTTTCTCGACATTGATAAAAAAAACTCATAGTTTCTCTTTAATGTGCGAAAATACTCATTAGACATTCTAATGTGTTGTTATCATTTAGATTTGGTTAATTTCATTTCATCCATCGTAATCAGTATCATCTTCGGATCGTATCCATATCCATTTTACTACCAGTAATTTCTATAAGAAATTCCTTCGCTGTGCAGTTTGTACTTCTTGAAACAATAATTGTCTCTTAGTGTAATGGAATATGTATTCATAAACATTTTATAAATTGCATTACATAAAACTGACTTGGTTTTAGTTTACGATAATTATGTTCAAAATATAACTTAGCCATTTAATAATGATCATACCCATACTCTTTTGGGGCGATTCATACAAGAACCCTCGCATATAATTATTACGTGTTGTCTTTTGACTCACAGAACCTGCCCACTCCTTGGTCGGGGATAGGTTGGGGTTTCATATAAACCCTTACCTTGTATGATTTTATAAACTATTCTTTAGATGAAATTAATTTTAACGTTATGTACTCCTCGTAAGTACACTACATTATAGAAAGAAGTTAACTCAAATTCAATCATCATTAATCGTATTTAGTCCAACAAAGTTTGATTACTTCTTATTGATTGTGATGCCCCACCTCTATACCCACGCTAACCAAGAACACTACGATGTAGTGCTGTCAATTAGCACGGAGAATGAGGCTGTGGAGGAGCGACCATCCATGTAACTTCTTTGTGCGAGCACCGATACGTCAGATAGAATAGAATGCATATCTTTTAAGGAGGAAATCCGACATACCGATACAAACATAAAGCTATCACACGGTGGCTATATATAATCTTCGGAAACAAACATAGAAATAATCATAACATAAATCAGTCACAGACATCCATATCACAAAGGCGGAAGAAGATATGAATAAATATATAACACATGAAAGTGTACATCAGAGTAGTGGTCAGAAAGATCCACGATAATACAAAAGAATAGCATCACGTGCTATACAAAAGAATAAGTACACAACATAGAGTCTATATCTCAAAGGTGTACATCCAAAAACTACTAATCTATGTAGTTAGCCAAAAGTCGGAAATATCCTGAAGAGAAGTCAAGAAGAAGCACCTATAACATCTCGGTCTGACCCGAGTATTATTTATAAGAAAATAATAAACGGATCAGTCTAGCTATAAATATCAGATGATATGGTATAAAGTAAAAGGCATGACATGAACATGAAATAACCATAACGACATACTACTATAAGTATGTAAATGATAATCAACAAAAGATTAATCAATATCACAAGAATCTTCACAAAGATAAGGTAGGGTATCATACCCTAAACTTGCATTCATAACAAGTCAATAACACATGAATTCACCAATGCACAAAAACTGATATCATATCAATAAAAATCATGAAAATTGGTGAAGCACAAAATTCCAGAAATCATCATCAGAAATCCAGAAAACACATAAAATAGGGGGGAGGCCTAACACATGAATGGGAGCATGAAAACTCACCTACGCGTAAACACATGACGAGAAGCTATCTCATTGAAGCTATCCATTAAATTTTCACACAGGAATGGCCCGAAGACCGTAGGGTGCTACCCTAGATATGTGATGGCGAAACATCACATAATCGGGGTATAGTCTCCCACGTAGACAAAGAGACATCGCTCAATCGCTAGTCTAAATCACAAAAATGATCGTCATGATCATAAGGAAGTGTCAATCACACCAAGCTAGTAAATATATGAGTTTAGCTTCATGTCCCATAACCACTTGCTTAACTTAAATATTTACGAACAAGCTGTAAATCTTCACTAGGAAATTGTCACAAAAAGGGTTCAATCGAACAAGTCCAAGGGCCAACCGACGAAGTGAACGCAAGCGTTTCATGCCACCCGTTTTACTAAGTCGTTTAAGTCGATTTCTCATTCGAGTGAAGTAAAGGCTTGTATATACTAGTAGATTGAAAATCGGTTTGAGAAAACGAACTTTTGATATTTAAAATAGTGTTGAAATCGCTTTGATGAAAGAGTTTGATATTTACTATTAGTATTGAAACCTTCATATATCTTTAAAGTGACAAGTCATAAAACGATTGTAGAAACAAATCAATTCACGTTCGAAGTCGTGAGTAAAGTCCAAAGAAGTCAATCCCAAAACCATCAAAGTAGAAATTCTGATAAATGTTTTTCAGAAGAGATTGCCTACGCAGAGTAATACGGGGTTCGACCTAGGGGAAAACAGGTCAAACGACCAAGTACTAACTCGCGAACGACTTACGACTTAAGAGAGGCAAGAGACTTACGACTTAAGGGAGGCAAGCGACTTACGACTTAAGGGATAAGGTCATACGACCTAAGTGGAGTTAAGGGAGGCGAGCGACTTAAGGTCCAACGACCTACGGCTTAACAGAGTCGAGCGACCTACGACCTAGCAAACGAATGTCTTAACGACCTAAGCCTTGAACGACTTAGTGGAACGAACGACTTAACGACCTAAGCCTTGAACGACTTAACGACTTAAGCCTTGAACGACTTAACGACTTAAGCCTTGAACGACTTAACGACTTAAGCTCAAATACAGGCTACGAGCTAAAGTTGGAACGACCTAGTGAAGTTAGGTCGAGGACGACCTACGACTTAAGGCCTGGAACGACCTAGTGAAATTAGGTCGGGGACGACCTACGACTTAAGCCAGGGCGAGCGAGCTAACTGCAAACGACTTAAGCCTTTAACTCGTGAACGACTTATGCCTTTAACTCCTGAACGACTTATGCCTTTAGCTCGTGAACGACTTAACATTTTGCCTGGAGATTATAGGTCGGCAACGACCTACGACTTAAGGGTCAGAACGACCTAACTCCGAACGAGCTAAAAATGGCCAGAACGACCTAGTAGCAGTTTTTCACCAAAATCACTAAATTTGGAGTTTTTCGCCAATCCAATCCAAACCAAATGCAAATGTTGATGCTAGAGTGACAGGGAATCATTCCCAACAGTCCAATGACAATCATAGGCAAGATGTGAGATCAAAAATCTCACCTTTTCCACGAAATTGATGAAGATGAAGATTGAAAGCAAGGAGAAGCAATCCAAAGCTTGAATCCACAATCTCCTACTTGAATTTGATGTTGAATCTCGGATTAGCAATAGAATTTGAGTTGGGAGTTTTAATTTCTCTTTCCCACCACCATTTTTGACAAAGCTTGAAGTGTTTGAACAAATGAGAAAGAGGGTTGGGCTGAACTAAAGGGGTGCAGTCCAAACCAAAGTCAAAGGCGGGAAAAAGTGCCGAAAAGTTCACTATCTCCAAACATATCGAAGTTTACACTTAAAAAGATCGCAAACGTCATTTTGAACTCAATGGAAGTGGTCTCGAGTCCTAATTTGACCGTATGCAAAAAGTAGCTTTTCGGACTAACATCCGACTAACGATAAAATATTTAAATAAAATATCGATAGATATGCGGGTTGTTACATTGATACATCATTATGTGTCATAAGAAAGAGTGATTTTTGAGATTGAATCTATATTATTTTTTCAGGTACATTCGGAACTTATTCCAAAGCTCACTTATTCGATCAAATCGAATTATTTCTATTACTTGTAATTTCATTTACTTCCATTTTATATTTATGTACTTATCATAGACATGCTACACGTACATCAATGCACATATTATGAAAATCCGCACCTCCCAACGCACTGTTCCAAAGCCCAGGATGACTTTCGGACTCGCATCGTGCCAAGAAGTATGAGCTATCAAGTTTTCAAACATTACATAGACTAAAATTATAGGGATAACATCTAAGACATTCAACATTTTCAAATCTCATGATTAATGAAAATAGACATTTAATGCAATAAATAGCTACATGAGGAACAACGAAGAATAGTGGAACTCAAACACTTAGCTCTTTTCTGCATGTATTATGCCAAATCAACCGATGTCCTGTCATCCCATGGGGGGAAAAGAAAGGAAAGGGGTGAGTCAGACAAAAGGCTGGTGAATGAGTTTCATTATTAATATATGTTGATCATATGCAATTAACTTCACTGGTACTCTATGTGACCTAGGGTGTTCTACTTATATTTGTGAATTACTTACTAAGGTAAGTTTCGTTAACCTAGGGGTATAGTTATAAACAAACCTACACCAACATCTTGCGAAGGCTTACACTTAGGATTGAACAACTAATCGAACCTCAAAATGAACTATGGATCGGCTAATAGCTACTGGAACTACTCCAACATTAGATCACCTACAATATCCACCTTGAGACTACATTCCCAAAATATGACTACATGTATCTTATTTACACATTGAGAGGGAGCCTGCATGCCTACTCATGCTAAAGATGTCTCAAGGTCACCGCATCCGTGCCCACCTCTCAATGGTAAAGTAACGCCGCTTATTGCACCTCGTCAGGATCCATCAACAGCATAGTATCATGTCACCATCACGCAAACCGTGAAACTTCCGTTACTCCCAAGCTACATACTTCTCCAAGCATCATCATCAGTATTCATGTACACCGTAGAACCTCCCGCGAGTGCAATCTACAATATAGTCACCCTAGTTGAATATCAACCCCACCGAATAAATAGTGTATAGACCTCATTGCCAGTGTACACATCTATCTGGTCCCGCAATGTCCCAGAATCGTAGGCCTAGGAAATTAATTTCCCTACTTATACTAATATAATAATATAAATAAATAAACTTATGAACTTAGGCCTTAGCCCAAGTTTTAATCTCGCCTATAACACGTTAATCGATCGATGGCTGGTAAGTGGAGCTGTCGACCGTTTGCTATCGATCGACTCCAGTGAGCCTGTCGACCGGTCATAGTGGTTTTTAATTAATTTTTTATTTAATTACTTTTCATTCTCTGATAATCATAAACTGTAAATTATAGTAAACTGTTAGTTAATGTGAACCCTATTTTGTTAATCTACAATCTCTGATATTTTCAATTTCTAACAATTTCATAAGCATGCTTATTATCAAAATGAATTAAATCATGCATAAAATTAATAGGGTATTGATATACCAGTCTATATTCAATTCCAAAAAAGGTATTCAACCTAAACCGATTTCTTTTCCAACAAATTTACTTTATCCAGATTTAGATAGGACAAGAATCATATTCAAATATGTTAAATTCTTGTTCAATTTCCAGTCTATTACAATTATTAGTTACAATTATTAGATAAAAAATATTCCTATTTAACCTAAACCAATTCCAAAACAAATTGGATGTCAATAAACTTAATCACATATAAATCTCCATGTTAATTATAAACCCATTAACCTCGGGAAAGCTATCACCTTTTTAATACGCTTGGAATCATCTCCACTTGGTGTAAAACTCCCTTGAATTTAATTTAATTTCTCCTTCTTCAATCGCTTGAATTTAATTTTTTTTTGAAGAATTTTTTATTTGAATAGAAAGAGGATTTAGATTTTAAAGAGAGAGTTTTGTTATGCTTTGATTTAATTGAGAGGGAGCCTGCATGCCTACTCATGCTAAAGATGTCTCAAGGTCACCGCATCCGTGCCCACCTCTCAATGGTAAAGTAACGCCGCTTATTGCACCTCGTCAGGATCCATCAACAGCATAGTATCATGTCACCATCACGCAAACCGTGAAACTTCCGTTACTCCCAAGCTACATACTTCTCCAAGCATCATCATCAGTATTCATGTACACCGTAGAACCTCCCGCGAGTGCAATCTACAATATAGTCACCCTAGTTGAATATCAACCCCACCGAATAAATAGTGTATAGACCTCATTGCCAGTGTACACATCTATTTGGTCCCGCAATGTCCCAGAATCGTAGGCCTAGGAAATTAATTTCCCTACTTATACTAATATAATAATATAAATAAATAAACTTATGAACTTAGGCCTTAGCCCAAGTTTTAATCTCGCTTATAACACGTTAATCGATCGATGGCTGGTAAGTGGAGCTGTCGACCGTTTGCTATCGATCGACTCCAGTGAGCCTGTCGACCGGTCATAGTGGTTTTTAATTAATTTTTTATTTAATTACTTTTCATTCTCTGATAATCATAAACTGTAAATTATAGTAAACTGTTAGTTAATGTGAACCCTATTTTGTTAATCTACAATCTCTGATATTTTCAATTTCTAACAATTTCATAAGCATGCTTATTATCAAAATGAATTAAATCATGCATAAAATTAATAGGGTATTGATATACCAGTCTATATTCAATTCCAAAAAAGGTATTCAACCTAAACCGATTTCTTTTCCAACAAATTTACTTTATCCAGATTTAGATAGGACAAGAATCATATTCAAATATGTTAAATTCGTGTTCAATTTCCAGTCTATTACAATTATTAGTTACAATTATTAGATAAAAAATATTCCTATTTAACCTAAACCAATTCCAAAACAAATTGGATGTCAATAAACTTAATCACATATAAATCTCCATGTTAATTATAAACCCATTAACCTCTGGAAAGCTATCACCTTTTTAATACGCTTGGAATCATCTCCACTTGGTGTAAAACTCCCTTGAATTTAATTTAATTTCTCCTTCTTCAATCGCTTGAATTTAATTTTTTTTTGAAGAATTTTTTATTTGAATAGAAAGAGGATTTAGATTTTAAAGAGAGAGTTTTGTTATGCTTTGATTTAATTAGGATTCTTATAGCAACTTAGTGTTCTATTTATAGGGGTAGGAAGCAACTGGAACCATTCGATCAAATATTATCAAATCTGAGCCGTTCGGCCAACCTAAACCCTAACCTGAAAGCGATGACCAGTCGACTGCTTTGTTTGGAGCAGTCGACTACTAATGGTCAACCGGTCTAACCAATGGTGTTGACCAGTGGAGCTTTTCTTATTTAAATATTCCTTTCTTAAAATAATTATTTAATTATTTTTGATTTCAAACTTTCAAATGTTAATAACTTTTTCATACTAGCTCTGATGTAACGACCCAGAATTTTGAACAAATTAAATTGAGAACATTTAATTAATTTTAAATATTTGAACGATGATTTAATTTGAATCCCCGATATAACTTTGAATTTGGTGATTAAACTATAAAATTTAATCTATAGTAAGTTGAATAAAATTGGTATCTTCAATTTTAAGTTGAAGAAAAATATTTCAAAAGCTTTTAAAATTCGTGTTGATAATACCGAAGCTAATCGAACTGTCAGGATTTAATTTTAAACTGTTTTGCTCAGTTTTGAATTTAATTGTTTGAACCGATATTTAAAAATAGTCATTTTTCAAACAGTCTCGGAATTCGACGAAAACAGTTCCATTGGATCCGTAATATTGAATTATTGTCGGATTTCAAATTTCGTAATTATCGGAGTTGTTATGTAAGCATACGATAAGCAAACGCGTCGAGAATTAAATTGAAATTTGATTTAAAATTTTGTACAAATCAAATCACAACCACCCTATAATCGTACTCAAGCCACCCTACATCTGAACGCGTTGATCTATTGTCCCCTTCCTCGTTTAAATCACGCAACCTTTCTCTGTTTCCTTAGTAAAACATTTCAGAAGAAATATATCGTTCAAGAGAAAATTAATGGCTGCCATTCCTCTTCAATAAATCAAGGCCGAGGTTTAAAACGAAACCCCGTTTTCTCGTTCCAGTTTCGCCAGTGAGGAAAAGAAAAAAAAATGAAATCGATTCAGTCGAAATTGTTCGTTCAAATAAAAAAAATGGCGGCTACCATCATCGCGCGAGAGGGAGAGCCTCGCCGTGGCTCCGATGATGTCGCGAGTTAGTCAACAATCGATCCAGGGGTTCGCGACAGTTTTGGGAGGTCGTCTCGATGTCGAAGGTAGGGTCGAGGCGTCACCGTTCGATCTGGACTCGGGTTTGTCGCGATGGTCTCGCGTGAAGCTGAAGTCGAAGGGGGAGAGGAGCAGCAGTGTCGCGACCGTGAAGGCATCGAGGCAGTTCTCGAATTCGTGGATCAGCGACGAGTTTAATCGGAGAAGAGGCATCACGATTTTGGGGGACTGGAGTGTCTCGCGGTGGCGTGTCAGAGGCGATGAACTTTGAGGTCGAACGCGAAGCAGTGGTTTTGATGTCGCGAGTTACTCGCGAGAACTAGGGCACGTCTAAGTCGCGATGGCAGAGATGGGGATGGTCAGCATCGCGTGTTGAAGCGTGAAGTGGTGGAGCTCGCGAACAGCTAAGGTCAGCTAGGGTTTCGTTCGTACTCGACAGTAAGTATTTTTACAGATTTTATTCAATGATATTTTCAAGATAAATTTTGAGCAGTTTTAGGATTTTAGTATACTGTTTTTGAACGATTATATTGAAAGAAAAAAATGTTCAAACCTGTAGAGATTATTTTATATGCAGTATAAAAAAAATGAAAATAAAATTTGGTTATTTTAGTTACTAGAAAAAATTATAAACGATGAAATATATATTTATATGCAGAAATGTATTTTAAATGTTAACGATAGTAACATAAAATTTTAAAAGATTGAAGTTATATGAAAATAGATTTTTCGATATATATATTAATTTAAATACATAATTTAAATTGAAATAGGAATGTACATATAGATAGAATGGTAAAAAGAAGTATCAACTAAATCAAAAAAAATTATTAAACGGAAATTAATTATTCAGTTGATTCAAATATTAATAAATTGTGTAAATATTTATACCAGGTCAAAAGATCGTGAAAAACAAACTGGAGTTGAAATTGGATTGCAAATATAAAAAGGTGAGATTTTTTTTTCTCACTCAAAATGAATGTGGAATTTTTGCAGTTATTGATGATTGACTGTTTGGATGTGATATTAGATATAGTAGGATATATCTATTATATATATAGCAATATATACATATTGGCATATGTATATATTGGATTGATGATTTCCCGCCTCGTATAGCGGATGAGACCCTATTGCGCCGTTAGTAAGCGGATTTTTATAAAACCCATATACCGCGATAATTCCGTACTGGAGCGGAATTGGTATTGTGCTAACATCTTTGGATGCAGGGAAACAGGTTGGAGGGATCCAACTGGACCCCTCACATTGATTGAATTTATTTCTATTGTGATATGAATCTGTGAATGATTATAGTGATGCTATTAATCATATTGATATCTGGAAATTGTTTGAAAGCTAAAATTTAGCTGAATGGATGTTTGACATCATTGGATTCCAAAGATAAACGAAATTGAATTTTTGAAATTCAAGTAGAAAATTTCTAAGTGAATCAATTTTTGAAATTGAATAAATTTTGAAGAAAGGAATTTCTAAAGTATAAAAAGTTAATTTTTATAATCTGTAACAACCCGAGTTTTTCTAACACGAAAAACCGGACCATTTGGGTAAAAAGAAGAGGTAGAAGAAGAAGAAAAATAAAAACAACAACAGAATCTAACCATCGCAGCGGAATAAAATATGATATATATTAACAGATCTTTACACAAATCAAAACTATATCAGTTTTATATAATATAGCATCAGAGTATACACCAGAGAACACATAACATACAACTGGACAATAACCATATCATGTCCTCAATACAACAGAGTACAACAATCAACACAGCGGAATATATATATATAAACAAGTACGGAAGATACGTCTCGCCATCCAGCTCATCTCCTGAGCTCCACAGCATCATGTCCTGTAACCTATAATACTCGGTCTGACCCGAGCATCATATAAAACAATACCCGAGTCAGTCTGGAATACCAGCGTGAGAAAATCACACTCAAATTGATTATTAAAGTTTCAAAATCCTTTGAAATCAAAAGCATCTCGTAAGACCACGCCACAAATAAACATGTCGGGTTTTTACCTTACGATAGCTAAACACTTTATATCAAAATCCTCTGATATTATAATAGTGTCTACAGAAAGTAAAATATAATCTAGCTGAAATGCTTACATCTCACATTTCAACAATAGTTGGGCACAATCAAAATCGTACAGGCACGTAGGGAGAATGGATTTCCAACGAATGACTAGGCACTGGGTACCACCTGTCACAGTACGTGGCCTAGATCACAGTACCGAGGAGTACGCCCGCTCCCCTGCAACACAAGGCCGGAACCATCCCTTACTGGATGATCCCGAATAAAATCACCCCACGGTTGGGATCAGCAACCGCACCACTAAGCCGAAATAAAAAGGGACATCTAGACAGGGATGACCTTACCCTCCAGTGGGAGCTACCCACGAAGCCTTGCTGCATAACCCCTGATTTTCAGTCATTCCCGGTTGATGAGGTTCGAGGCTAAACGATACCTTTTTGAGAACATATCCCTTAGAATGCCCATCGTCCGCTGACGATGTTTCGCAAGCATTCGTCCATACAAGTCCGTCCTGGGTTTGAACGGAACCGAAGGCACTACTCCTACTACATCCATTTTGGAAATATCCTCAGGATTAGTAGCGACTAGCCCTTGCACTTCACAGCTCCATCTTCGACTCCGAAATCGTTACACGAAATGTACAAACCGGATCGAAGTGGTATTCGAGTCTCCAGACCTAGAATCCCGGTATACGGAAACCCGATCCCGGTCTCTTCGAAACGATCAGCGCATTGGCCAATATTGATAGTCGGTTATTTAACTATCAATTCACATCCATAGCAACCATCACACAATAAATAATTTCCCACATTATTTATTTGCCCAAATATCTTTCCAAGATATATTTCCAAATTTTCAAAGCTCATTTGAAAACAATTTCAAAACAATTTCCGCTTACGGAATACATTCCCAAATATTTATTTCCTCTGAAACACCAAGTACAAAATATTTTAAATTTTAAAATAATTTAAAAACACTTTATTATCAATATACTTTATAACATCGAAGTTTAAAACTACTTTTAATACTTTACTAAAATATATACTTAAGGAATATTTAAAATGAAACCACTTTATAAATATAAACTAACTTTCTCTTTTTAAAACATAATACCAAATCACTTTTATATAATTACTACAATAATAGATTTTGAAAAATCTTACTTTGGAAATTAACCTTTAGAAATAATCAATTTTCTAAAATATGCTTTTTAAAACATATTAAAACTTTTAACTTACATTTAACATTGCTTTGAAAAACGTACTTGGCTATCCAGAGAAATACACTTCTCTTCACATCCTTTAAAAATAAATCAACACTTATTTTTAAACCAATTCATACCCCTTTATAAATTCCCACCTTGAATTTATATTTCCAAATATCCCCTGATATTTTATTTTACTTTATAAACCCAGTTTATAAATTCCAAAAACTCACTTCTCTTTTAAATTCCAATTTTAAACAACCAAATCAATTTCCCATTGATTTTCCCATTTACTTTACTTCGAAATAAATTTCTTATTTACTTCATTTATTTCAAATTACATTTACTCTCAGATTTTATTTCTTAATTTTTGAGTTAAACCCTTTTAACTTAAAATACCAATTTAAAACTTCCAAAATTCCTTCTTTATCCCTTTATTAAATTTAATCCTTTCATTCAAAAATAATTTCTTTATTCTCTCCAATAATATCACTTTAGTTTAACATTCATTATCCTCATGTTAATTCAAAATCCCCTTTAATCATATTTGTTCGAATTTAGAAATTTCTTTATTTCTTTTACAATTCATTATTTAAGTTATTCAAATTCACTAGAATTACTTAACTTAATTTTACTCTTTTATATTTTCCAAAAAATCCAATTCAATTGCTTTTGATAACTCATTATACTGGGAAATTCAATCCAACCAGATTATCCAATATAAATTATCACAGGATAACAACATTCATATCACAGAATATTTAAACAAAAATTAAATATTTTGAGGAATCCAGTTGGATCCCTCCAACCTGTTTCCCTGCATCCACAGACGTTAGCACAATACCAATTCCACTTCAAGGTGGAATATCGCGGTACATGGGTTTATAAAATATCATCCGCTATTATGCGGCGCATAGGGTCTCATCCGCTATATAATGCGGGAATATCAACAACTCCAATATATACATATGCCAATATATATATATTGGTATATACTACTATATATAGTATAGCATATTCAATCAATGCAACCATTCAATCAATTATTTAAATTTAACCATTTAAATTTAAATCTAACTGAGTGAGATTAACTCACCTTATTCCATTTGCATTCCATTTGCATTCCACTTCCAATATTGCCTTGGTTTCTTGATTTTTGACCTTGTACAAACATTATATGATTTATTAATTCTCGAACAATCAATTTCCCTTTAAATAAATTAATCAACTAATAATTTAGTTTAAACCAATTTTCCCTAAAAGAAAATATTTTTTTTTTAATAACTAAATAATTTAAATAAGTTAACTTAACAATTTATTCACTAATCCATTATTTTAAAATAATATGTATTTATTTACTTTAGAGACTACACATATACTCATAAAAATAGATTTCAAATATCTAACTTTTATAAAATCTCAACAACATCTTAAAATAAACAGCCTATATATATAGCTTAATGAATTTAAACAGAATTATTTCTACCCTGCTGTAAAATCAAAACCCTACCCATAGATTTCCCAAAATCTTCTTTTTTTTAGCTAAATATATTTTAAATCCGAATATATATATACTAGTTAAGTTAAAACGAGAAAGACGAACGTTTGAATACCTCACAGGCCAGCTAGAACTCATCTGCCCTTCACTTTGACCCATTCTCTGAAGCCTCAACAACCACGGCAATCCCTACATCGCATACCAAAACCCTATCTCAAAACTTTGGATCACGCGACATTCTGAGTCGAGCACCCCATCGCTGCCTCCTTACGGCAACACCCCAGTCACGCCACCTTCACCACGAGAGTGCGACAACTCTCCACTCGAGCACAAAATCCACGAACCCCATCACTACGAAGTTACCACGATTGCCTCGTCGATACCCAATTCGTTCGCGCCCAAAGATTCGAACGCGACTCTGAATGATGCAAAACCCTAGCTTGAAACTCCAAGCTTGCGCTCGAACGAGAAGACGTCGGCACGATAATTTGAGGAGGCTTCCATGATTTCGGCTATTAATTAAATTCTAATTTACTTTACTTTATTTTCTTAGATTTGAAAAGAAGGGTTCGGCTCATATAAAATTTGATGGAGGGGATGTTTTAGTGTTGGGTAGGGAAGAAAGGGAACAAGATAGGAAAGGAAGTAGGCTTGTTCAGGAAAAATTTCGGCTGGTGATGTTGCTTATGTGATAATATACTTATAAAATTTAAATTAAATTATCGTTGTAACTTTTAGCGCATTTATATATCGTATGCTCACATAACAACTCCAAACACTACGAAACTTGAAATCCGGTAATAATACAATATTACGGATCCAATGGAACTGGTTTCGTCGAATTCCGAGACTGTGCCTTAGACGGCTATTTTTAAATTCAATTTAAACGATATATTTTTAAAACTGAACAAAATACCTTGAAATTCCATTTTGAAAGTTCTATCATCTTCAGTATTATTAATATGAATTTTACGAGCTTCCAAAATATTTTTAATTAGCTTAGAATACCAGATTTACTATTTTATCCAACTTCAAATAAATTAAATTTAATAATTAAATCATCCAAAACAGCGATATTTGAAATTAAGTTGATAATTTATCTCTAAATATTTAAAATTAATTAAATATCCCAATTTCAAATATACAAAAATTCCGGGTCGTCACATTCCTCCCCCCTTAAAAGAATTTCGTCCCCGAAATTACTAGTTAAGAGGAATGATCCATAACCTATTAACTATTTTCCCACAACCTAATAGTTTCCAACAATTTGCCAACAGATCTTTTTATCAAAGACACACTATCCCTCTTATTAACTTTCCAAACCTATCCATAAGTCCCAGACAATATCACTTACTTATCAATTCAAATTTAAATTTAAAACCAAATTTGAATTATCAAAAATTTCTCAAAATTTTTCTAACTCCCTAAATTTCCGAAAAATTTCGCCAGCGTCTCCTTTGCGCGGCTAGCTCGGTACTACTACAAAATGGCTCTACGGCCTCCCAATCTCAAAAAGAAACAAAAAGCCAAGTGGCTGGATCAAAAACCCAATCAAATTTCATATAGAAATTCAAATACATACCTTTTTGGTCGGGCCATTAAATTTTATCTTCAAAAATCAAAAATCCCAATTATCCATTGCTTTTATACACCTGTATATCCTATTAAGCAATAATATCCAATCACAATTCCAAAGTCATTTATACTTTTCTTTACAAATTTCCAATATTTGTTTTACTTAAGCCCGTACGATGCACATATATCATTCGTACGCAATATCACATTCGATCGCTCAATCGATCACACAATTTCACTTCCGAACTAGTATCGTCCACCCGACTTCCTAGTGCGGACTCAGATCTGGTTTCTTGATCAGAAACCGTCATTCTCCTTGCATAGCCACAAACTATGATAGAGAATATCCAGAATCAATCAACAATCCATATCCAGGTTCGCCGTTGAAAATCGAGTGAAAAATTCCAACTCGGATCGGTATAATTACCTCGAAATTCTGTGCTCGAATCCGGATCAAATCATTATGCGAATAAAATAATATACGTACATCCTACGTATAAATTCCAATTGATTATCAATTATATCAATTTCCTTTTTATTCACATTCATTTGATTGTTATTCACTTATCACACTTATCCCATTCACATCTTCAAATTTTAATCGTCATTCAATTATTCACCTAGAATAATTTTCCTCCATACCAAATTTACTTAAGAATTCACCATTCATTTCTTAAGTCCAATATAAATATTTTATATACTTCTCATATTAATTTTCACTTCACTATTGAAGTTCATATTCATTTTAATCACTTTTGTCTTTATAATTCCACTTGAATTCAATTTATCTTCCACTTTGAATATTCAATCAGTTACACTTATTAACTAATTTAAATTTCAATTAGAGATTTATTTGTGAACTTTTCTTTCTTTAGTTCCTTCAATTTCGCTTCACCTTACATTCATATTTCAAATAGATTTCAATTATTCAGTTCCAATTCCATTTACTTAGCAAATTTAAATCATTTGCCGTTAATGAAAAATTTCAAAAATTTTCTAACTCTCAAAATTTATGGAAAATTTTGGCAGAGTCTCCTTTGTACGGAGGGACTTCTGCGATATCGCAGGATGCACAAATATATATATACATCGGCCTCAGGCCGGAAATCACAATATATATCAATATATGCAGTTCATATTTCCTATTTTGAATTTTTGCGTAAGCGTACCTTATTATAGCGAAATTTTTTTTTTTAAGCAAAGCAGCGATTTATTTAGCAATTAGTGCAACCCAAAATCAGCTATACGGCTTCCCTAAACCTGTACTTACTTACTTCAAAAATGTAAGTACCAAGATCATGCAACTTAACAACATTTTACATATTTAACTAACAAACAAGAGAATTTCCATGAGGAAAGTAGATTAAACAACACTTATAAGCAATGTTTTGGTTCCAACATTAATTTAAATTGTTACAACCCATTTATGTACGACTACATCCAATTTAAATGGTTCACATCTCAATTTCTCACATTCGGCTCATTTTAGCAAATCAAACTTATATTTAATTCAATTGATCTCAAAATCAATTTATTTAACTTCTATCAACTGATAGAATTTCAATTTACTTTACTTACATCAAACGACGGTTTATTTTATGCAGTTTTGACGATATCCATAAGAATAAATAATTGCTTAAGTTTCATAGCCAATTTAAATTGATTCCAATTCAATTTATTTTTAACTCTCTTCCATTTTAATATAAGTGGTATATTCATTGAATTCAATATAATCTCTAATCCACATTCAATACTTATTCCTGAATTGTATTATATTAATAACAATGCCACTTCAATCATTTCTGCTTACTTGAATTTATTTACAATTCAAATTATCACTATTACACTCCAATTCCATTATTCATTTATACTTCCACTTTTATTACCAAATCCAAATTCCATTAACATATCCACTTTTCTAATTTATTCCAAATTAGCACACTTCTTTTTACAATTCAATATTTGATTTTTACTTCGAAAATCACTTAACTATTTTACTGAAGTTCAATCTATTTTATAATTCAAGTTTTGGATTTACATCCATTTTTCACAATTCAAAACAACTTTTATTTTGGCTTATTTATTCCACTTCTAAATTTTATAAGCCACAATTTATTTATATCCATACTTCCATCTATTTAAATTCAATCCCATTTATACTTTTACTTTTTATTTAGGGATTGTACAATTTATTTAACTAATATATATTTTATTTTTCTCATCATTCCATAAACATTTTAAATAAGATTCCAGAGTTTAAACAATTTCCCAGTATTTCAAAATCACTTTTGAAATCAACTATACCCAAAACCCTTTTCAATTTCAAAACCAAACTCAGTTTTGCAAACAAACACCAACCCATACATCTAGGTAGCAATTTCTCTTTCAGAAACCCGAAAATAAACATCGATGATGCTGCAGTCATCACCGAAGTTATTTTCCAGCGACCGAAAGAGAATTTAATGCTTTTATCTCTTTAAAAACACTTTCAAATATTTTTAATTTCCAAATCTCACAAGATTTCAACTCAAAAATTATCCTGAAATAATACTATTATTTCTCCAAAACCCTTTTGAAACCATTTCCAAACTCAAAGGAATTTTAAACTTCACAAAATTCCAAATTTGAAATCCATCTCGATTTATTTTCAAATGTTCCTCTGGAATCCTATTCCCAATTATAAATCATATTTATAATTCACAGTTACAAATTTCACTTTATTATCTGAATTTATTTTCTTAACCTAGGTTATGATTCCAATTTCCTATTCAATTTGATATTTAAATGATACTAATTTAATATTATCACTTCCTAACAATCAAACATCCATATATAAGCTAAATAGCTTACAAAAACTTTTCTTTTTATATACAAAAATAATTTGGGTAAAATTATATCATTTACCCTACTTTAAAACAATATTTTGTCGGTTTATCTTGTTTAAGAGTTTAGAAACCCCTATCGATGTTGTGGCGTCCCACACATCGACCAGAATCTATAAACACTCAACCGATAAATCAACACAATATAAACCATTTTATATTCACTAACAAATACGCGCTCATATCTATTAATACTCTCAAAATTCCCACCAGAGCCAAGGTTGTCGCCAGCCTAAGCTCTGATACCACTGTAACAACCCGAGTTTTTCTAACACGAAAAACCGGACCATTTGGGTAAAAAGAAGAGGTAGAAGAAGAAGAAAAATAAAAACAACAACAGAATCTAACCATCGCAGCGGAATAAAATATGATATATATTAACCGATCTTTACACAAATCAAAACTATATCAGTTTTATATAATATAGCATCAGAGTATACACCAGAGAACACATAACATACAACTGGACAATAACCATATCATGTCCTCAATACAACAGAGTACAACAATCAACACAGCGGAATATATATATATAAACAAGTACGGAAGATACGTCTCGCCATCCAGCTCATCTCCTGAGCTCCACAGCATCATGTCCTGTAACCTATAATACTCGGTCTGACCCGAGCATCATATAAAACAATACCCGAGTCAGTCTGGAATACCAGCGTGAGAAAATCACACTCAAATTGATTATTAAAGTTTCAAAATCCTTTGAAATCAAAAGCATCTCGTAAGACCATGCCACAAATAAACATGTCGGGTTTTTACCTTACGATAGCTAAACACTTTATATCAAAATCCTCTGATATTATAATAGTGTCTACAGAAAGTAAAATATAATCTAGCTGAAATGCTTACATCTCACATTTCAACAATAGTTGGGCACAATCAAAACCGTACAGGCACGTAGGGAGAATGGATTTCCAACGAATGACTAGGCACTGGGTACCACCTGTCACAGTACGTGGCCTAGATCACAGTACCGAGGAGTACGCCCGCTCCCCTGCAACACAAGGCCGGAACCATCCCTTACTGGATGATCCCGAATAAAATCACCCCACGGTTGGGATCAGCAACCGCACCACTAAGCCGAAATAAAAAGGGACATCTAGACAGGGATGACCTTACCCTCCAGTGGGAGCTACCCACGAAGCCTTGCTGCATAACCCCTGATTTTCAGTCATTCCCGGTTGATGAGGTTCGAGGCTAAACGATACCTTTTTGAGAACATATCCCTTAGAATGCCCATCGTCCGCTGACGATGTTTCGCAAGCATTCGTCCATACAAGTCCGTCCTGGGTTTGAACGGAACCGAAGGCACTACTCCTACTACATCCATTTTGGAAATATCCTCAGGATTAGTAGCGACTAGCCCTTGCACTTCACAGCTCCATCTTCGACTCCGAAATCGTTACACGAAACGTACAAACCGGATCGAAGTGGTATTCGAGTCTCCAGACCTAGAATCCCGGTATACGGAAACCCGATCCCGGTCTCTTCGAAACGATCAGCGCATTGGCCAATATTGATAGTCGGTTATTTAACTATCAATTCACATCCATAGCAACCATCACACAATAAATAATTTCCCACATTATTTATTTGCCCAAATATCTTTCCAAGATATATTTCCAAATTTTCAAAGCTCATTTGAAAACAATTTCAAAACAATTTCCGCTTACGGAATACATTCCCAAATATTTATTTCCTCTGAAACACCAAGTACAAAATATTTTAAATTTTAAAATAATTTAAAAACACTTTATTATCAATATACTTTATAACATCGAAGTTTAAAACTACTTTTAATACTTTACTAAAATATATACTTAAGGAATATTTAAAATGAAACCACTTTATAAATATAAACTAACTTTCTCTTTTTAAAACATAATACCAAATCACTTTTATATAATTACTACAATAATAGATTTTGAAAAATCTTACTTTGGAAATTAACCTTTAGAAATAATCAATTTTCTAAAATATGCTTTTTAAAACATATTAAAACTTTTAACTTACATTTAACATTGCTTTGAAAAACGTACTTGGCTATCCAGAGAAATACACTTCTCTTCACATCCTTTAAAAATAAATCAACACTTATTTTTAAACCAATTCATACCCCTTTATAAATTCCCACCTTGAATTTATATTTCCAAATATCCCCTGATATTTTATTTTACTTTATAAACCCAGTTTATAAATTCCAAAAACTCACTTCTCTTTTAAATTCCAATTTTAAACAACCAAATCAATTTCCCATTGATTTTCCCATTTACTTTACTTCGAAATAAATTTCTTATTTACTTCATTTATTTCAAATTACATTTACTCTCAGATTTTATTTCTTAATTTTTGAGTTAAACCCTTTTAACTTAAAATACCAATTTAAAACTTCCAAAATTCCTTCTTTATCCCTTTATTAAATTTAATCCTTTCATTCAAAAATAATTTCTTTATTCTCTCCAATAATATCACTTTAGTTTAACATTCATTATCCTCATGTTAATTCAAAATCCCCTTTAATCATATTTGTTCGAATTTAGAAATTTCTTTATTTCTTTTACAATTCATTATTTAAGTTATTCAAATTCACTAGAATTACTTAACTTAATTTTACTCTTTTATATTTTCCAAAAAATCCAATTCAATTGCTTTTGATAACTCATTATACTGGGAAATTCAATCCAACCAGATTATCCAATATAAATTATCACAGGATAACAACATTCATATCACAGAATATTTAAACAAAAATTAAATATTTTGAGGAATCCAGTTGGATCCCTCCAACCTGTTTCCCTGCATCCACAGACGTTAGCACAATACCAATTCCACTTCAAGGTGGAATATCGCGGTACATGGGTTTATAAAATATCATCCGCTATTATGCGGCGCATAGGGTCTCATCCGCTATATAATGCGGGAATATCAACAACTCCAATATATACATATGCCAATATATATATATTGGTATATACTACTATATATAGTATAGCATATTCAATCAATGCAACCATTCAATCAATTATTTAAATTTAACCATTTAAATTTAAATCTAACTGAGTGAGATTAACTCACCTTATTCCATTTGCATTCCACTTCCAATATTGCCTTGGTTTCTTGATTTTTGACCTTGTACAAACATTATATGATTTATTAATTCTCGAACAATCAATTTCCCTTTAAATAAATTAATCAACTAATAATTTAGTTTAAACCAATTTTCCCTAAAAGAAAATATTTTTTTTTTTAATAACTAAATAATTTAAATAAGTTAACTTAACAATTTATTCACTAATCCATTATTTTAAAATAATATGTATTTATTTACTTTAGAGACTACACATATACTCATAAAAATAGATTTCAAATATCTAACTTTTATAAAATCTCAACAACATCTTAAAATAAACAGCCTATATATATAGCTTAATGAATTTAAACAGAATTATTTCTACCCTGCTGTAAAATCAAAACCCTACCCATAGATTTCCCAAAATCTTCTTTTTTTTTTAGCTAAATATATTTTAAATCCGAATATATATATACTAGTTAAGTTAAAACGAGAAAGACGAACGTTTGAATACCTCACAGGCCAGCTAGAACTCATCTGCCCTTCACTTTGACCCATTCTCTGAAGCCTCAACAACCACGGCAATCCCTACATCGCATACCAAAACCCTATCTCAAAACTTTGGATCACGCGACATTATGAGTCGAGCACCCCATCGCTGCCTCCTTACGGCAACACCCCAGTCACGCCACCTTCACCACGAGAGTGCGACAACTCTCCACTCGAGCACAAAATCCACGAACCCCATCACTACGAAGTTACCACGATTGCCTCGTCGATACCCAATTCGTTCGCGCCCAAAGATTCGAACGCGACTCTGAATGATGCAAAACCCTAGCTTGAAACTCCAAGCTTGCGCTCGAACGAGAAGACGTCGGCACGATAATTTGAGGAGGCTTCCATGATTTCGGCTATTAATTAAATTCTAATTTACTTTACTTTATTTTCTTAGATTTGAAAAGAAGGGTTCGGCTCATATAAAATTTGATGGAGGGGATGTTTTAGTGCTGGGTAGGGAAGAAAGGGAACAAGATAGGAAAGGAAGTCGGCTTGTTCAGGAAAAATTTCGGCTGGTGATGTTGCTTATGTGATAATATACTTATAAAATTTAAATTAAATTATCGTTGTAACTTTTAGCGCATTTATATATCGTATGCTCACATAACAACTCCAAACACTACGAAACTTGAAATCCGGTAATAATACAATATTACGGATCCAATGGAACTGGTTTCGTCGAATTCCGAGACTGTGCCTTAGACGGCTATTTTTAAATTCAATTTAAACGATATATTTTTAAAACTGAACAAAATACCTTGAAATTCCATTTTGAAAGTTCTATCATCTTCAGTATTATTAATATGAATTTTACGAGCTTCCAAAATATTTTTAATTAGCTTAGAATACCAGATTTACTATTTTATCCAACTTCAAATAAATTAAATTTAATAATTAAATCATCCAAAACAGCGATATTTGAAATTAAGTTGATAATTTATCTCTAAATATTTAAAATTAATTAAATATCCCAATTTCAAATATACAAAAATTCCGGGTCGTCACATAATCTTATCGAATTAATTCCAGAATCAAGTGAAAATGTTAAATAAATGGATTTCGTAAAATAGTGATTATAATTTGAAGAATTTAATTTAAGAATTTGGATTTTTAAATAGATTGAAAGAAACGATTGAAATTTATTTCCTTAAAAAGGAATTTATTAAAAGAAGATAAGCTGGAAATCCAACTAGAAATTTAATTGGTAAATTGAAATAAATTGGGAAATCAATGTAAAATGATTTCAATTTGAAGAATCCATTTTAAAACAGAATATTGAATAATTTGAGAAAAAAATGAGGAATTTACTTAGTAGTCATAAATAAATTTTTAAATCAATATCGAAATTGATTTGGGATTGAAGTTTTTATAAATAGAATTGGAATTTATAAAAGTTGTTTATAAATCCGAGATCACTTATTTTGATAAGTAAAAATATAGAAGTTGATTAAAAGAAGATTTATAAGTCGAGGTTGTTATTAAAATAGAAATAGAATTTATAACCGTGTTTATAAATTCGACATCAATTGAATTTGATAAATTAAATATAGAAGATTATTAAAGAAGATATATTCGCGATTTTGGATAGCGAATTTTTATTGAAATAAAAATGTGTAGAAATGATTGAAATTGGGTTAAGTGAATTATATTCACGATTTTGGACAGTGAATATATTATTAAGTAAAATGGATTTATTTTTGAAGAAGTGACATTGAAAATGAAGTAATTGTTTTAAAAGATGTTTTAAAACGTGTTAAAATATCGAAATCATAGATTTCAACATTTATTGTTGAAATAGACGTTTTCGAGAAATAAGGAAATGGTGGACTATAACACTGTTGTTATAGTAAATGATTTCCGAAAGGAAATGTTTTTATGTAGTATTGGGATTTATATATCTATCTAAATTCCGAATCCCTACACTATTGATTTCGAGTCGTCGTAACGATGTTTTACGCAACATTCGTTTTGACTCAAATAGATGTTAAAATTTATGATTTCCTTAAAGAATTAAATGTATACTTAATATTGATTTAAGTATATTGAATATTTTCAAATGTTGAAAATAAATAGTTTTGTGAATTACTTATTTTAAATAAGTATGGAATTGCTTTTCCAATATGAAACGAAGGGTTTGAAACTTTATCTTTTAAAGATAATTTGAAAAGTGAATATTTGAAATTTGTTTTCAAACGGTTAAGTGTGGAAATTTTATATCTAATGAAGATATTTTTTGAGATAAAATAATTTGGAAAATTATTTGGAATCTAATGATGTCGCGCATCTTTATTGATAGTTAAATAACCAACCATCAATAATTACCTTTAGATAGGTATTTGTTGTAAATTGGATGAATTTGAATGCCACACTTATTTTTGAATAAGCGCTCACTATTCGGGTTAGCCGGGAAAGGACCATGGGGTCGTATAACCCATTCCGAATATGTGATACGTCGTTATGAATTGCATTCGAAGACCGGTGTTGAAGACCGGATATTTTTGAAAACGGAAGGATTACCGTCGAGTTACTCTACATCGGCTGATCTCCGGTTTAGAGGTTTTATCACCCTTAGTGACGGGAAGTCCGGACGTGATTAGAAATTTATCCGGAAATGCAAGGGCTTCGTGAGAAGTGCCTTCGGTTCTGTTCGATCCCGGAACAGACTTGTATGGATTGTGTGTCTGACGTTACAATTTGAGATATAAAGCTGATTTCTTTCAAATACATTTCTGTTGGTGGCGGAGAATTTATTCTCTTAGCTTAACACCCTTCTCTGAGACGTACGAGCTCAGAGGTTATGTAGTTGAAATTTATCAGCGATATATTCCCGATTTGGTAACGTGGCATACTGAGTGTTGCTGTGAAATGATCAGTGTTTGATCATTTGCGATATGATCATTTGTTTGATCTTATATCTTTGTGATCATAGGTTGATCATTTTGTTTGACCCGAAGCAGGGCTTTGTAGAAAGCGTAGCTTTGTGGACGAGACTTCATCGAGCCTCACACCCCGGAAATGGTCGAAACAGGAAGGATGCGGCAAGGTTCTAGGGAGTAGCGCCCCTTAGTGTATGTCATTCCTTCTGGATAAAGGTGGTATCATGGTATGGAGCCCAGATACTTAACCTCTGTGGTTACTGCATTATTTTTACTATGTGGTTTGTTGCGAATCGGGGATCCTCGGGAAGATCGGTGACGATCGGGGGATGGCATACGCGTGTCAGTAGTTACCTATTTTTGCAGAGGTAACCCGGCCTTGTGTTGGCAGAGATCCGGTTAGGTTCTCGGGTCGTCTATTCCAGGGACGTACCCATCGTGGAAAAGGAAGTTCCTTAGCCTGACCATTTGTTGGAAATCCAAAGAAACAATACGTGACGTGTACGGTTTTAGTTGTATTACCTGCTATGGAATGTGGCGGTAACCTGCTATTGAACATAGTAGCTATAGTAGGCATAAGTGCGGAATGCCTATGCTGGCTAAGATTAATATTATACTTTCGAAATGTTTTCTACACACTATGCACTAATAATAATATCAAAAATGATTTGATTTTGCGTAGTAAGCATCTTTGACTATCATAAGAAGAAATCTCCTCCAATTCTGCGTTTGCATTGTGTGTGTGGTGGGAGGTCTTATGGTAGTTTCATTTTCCAAAAAGCATTGCGAATTGACTTAAAAAAATTATTTTGTTGTTAAAAAAAATAACTGTTTTACGATCTCACACCAGTCACCATGACTGACTCGGAGTTTATTGTTCCCTTCTAAACTCTGGGTGCCCACCAATTTCCACACGGGCAGCCTAGAGTTATGTTATCAGGATATTCTGGAGCTCTGGAGATAAGCTGGATGGCGAGACGTAGTATTTGTATCTGATAGCATTTATTCCGCTGTGTATTCTGTATGAGGACAAGTTTATATAACTGTCCATTGTTGTTTATTGACTCTGATTGATGTATGTATAAAATGATATAGTTCTTTGTTTAAAGATTATTCATTTATCTATTATATGTTGTTCCGCTGCGATGTGTAAGATTTTGATATTGTTTTCTGTTCTGTTGTTCTTCCGTGATGTTGTTCTTTTTCTTTCTGTTCCTTCTTTTCTTCTTCTTCTACCTTTTTCTTCTTTCTAAAACCCTTACTACTGGAGTTTCCGGCACTCGATTGCTCGGCAGTCGATAAAGTGAGTATCGATGTCGAATTTTCGAAAGTCGAAAATTTCCGTACGTGACATCTGATTTCAGAACATTATACATGAAAATTGTACATAAAATAGCTATGAATGCAATGGTGTAAGTTTCGTAGCCAGATTCGTACATTTGTAAAAATTCCATTTTTACCCTTACTATATTTAAATTTAATGCTTTTATTAAATTTTCGGTTAAATTTTTCGAGGTCTTACATTCTCTCCCCTTAAAATTATTTCGTCCCTAAAATCTCCAAGGATGAAAAAATGCAACTCATATGTACGAAAATTAATGTTTACAACCATCTACTCATCCATCAACCACCAGCAGTCATTGTTCTTAGCTCAAATTCTAATACAATATGCAGATGTAGGCATGGAATACATATGAACCTATACTAATGCAAAAATTAGGTGGTCTTTTGATCTAGTTGACCTCCTAAAATGCAAGTTCTTATGCCATATGTTCATATATATGCAATATCCTAAGTAAATATACTAACAATTATACATGTATGCCTAACCATTCAATCCATATGTAATAACCATATGCATAAACTCGGTAAAATAAAATAAGTGATGGTGTGAGTATATGCTAAGTCAAGAATATATTCGCCTAAGTGTGCAAAAATAAATTTAATAAATACGTCCATTAACATCCATCATCCAAAACATGCCCTAATGACACGTCCACAACCATTCCTAGCATCTAACTGTCCATACCCGTGGGGTATACTTCGCTAGAATCTAAACACATAAGTAGTTTATACTTATTTAACTAAAATGGAAACATACCAAAAAAGAGTTTCGGATGGGTAGCTCGATTCTTCTCCTCGGGCTCCCATTAACTCTCAACTGGGTCGTCTCCCCTCTAGACTCTAACCGGTTTAACTATTTTATTATGGAGTCACTTTATACCATGCCCAATAATGCGGGTAGGTGCATCATAAACAAGTGACCCACTTATCCACTTCAACTTCTCCTAACTGACACGGTTCGACCGTAGTAGTTGCCTCATATAAAAACTTCTGCAGGTGTGACACAAGAAAAAAATTGTGAACTTCTGCCAACCTTCAGGAAGCTCCACTCCATAGGCTAACTTCTTTACTCTATCCAAAATCAGAAAAGGTCCTATGACTCTTGGTGCTAACTTTTTCGAACTACCAACCCAGTAACGTATCTAAGTGGCGAGATCGTCTCATAGACTATGTCGCCCGCCGAAGACTTCAACGTTGTATGTCTCTGTCAACATACGTTTTCTATCTATCTAGTGCAGTCTTTATCTCTCTATGGATCAAATCCACTTTCTAAGTGCTTCTAACTAGATCGTCTTCCTACTTGAACTTATTGACTTTACTACTGGCACATAACTTCAAACCAAATTTATGTGCATAGGAAAACCTTTGTAATCCTTGCTACCAACTCGAATAAAGTGATGTCTACATGCACCATAATAGATAACTCAAGCATCGGTGTGCTCTAATGGGAATGTATCCATATGCAACCCACAATGCACATACCCGATGCCATAAATCATCTAGTAGTATATAGATTACTTCGTCTTCTAGATACTAAGTTAGACGTTTCGAAAGTGGACGATGTTTCCCCCGGTATCTACTAGCATAGATCTTTTGCTATTACCCCATTTCGCCCAAGGGTATCCAAACCAAGTGATTTCTTAATATGAAAACAGCATAACTTATTTTCTAATTTGATTCAACTTAAGCTATCTTATTTTTTTATTTGTTTCTCTAGTCCTTCATCAATTGTGGTACATAGGTTTCAGTTTATAGTCTGCGGGAATTTACCCTGAATTCTTCAGTATACAAGTAAATACTCAAGAAATGTTTGTAAATAGGGCAACTAATTAATATTATTTGGAATACATATATATTTGTGTAACAAATAAATTAGAGAGAGAAATTATATAAAATCAATTAATAGGGAAGATTAATTGACGATGTTTGTTTAAAACGGAAATTAATATTCAATTAATTAGTAGAGGTGATAAATCGACAGGAACTGACAAGAAAGGGAACTTATATTGTAGCAACTAATTGATATGATTAGAAACATATATGTTAGTGCAAGAGAATAAAATGGAGGAAGAGTAATTATGCAAGTACTTAATTGTTAATTAATAAACATGGAGACTTATGGTAACATATATAATTAAGATTGTGATCCAAAATTCAATTGTAGAATATATGCATGTAATAATTATGGGAATAAAATAAATTAATATGCATATATATGATGAATTAATATGGTGTTGATTGGCATATTAATTTGATAAGAAATCACAATGCAAGCAGGGATTAATTGGATAGTAAATTAATTCTAGGTATATATGAAATCTATTAATTGGGTGATTAATAGGGGAATCTTATTTAAAAGAAACGTCACATTTAAAAATATATGTTTCCATAGATTGCGAGAGAGAAGGGGAAAGTGATTAATGAAAAGATTGTTGGAGAATTAATTTGAAATAAAAAAAAGTAGAAGAAAACATATTAATTTAATGTCCATAGATTGAGTGTACGCTTTAGATTTTAGAGTTTTATATCCAATGGTTAGCACTGATTTAAACCACTATAAATATAGGTGTAGAGCCTCATTTTTATTCTCATTATTTTTCTCTTGCCTATAGAAGCTTTGCCATTTTTCTATCTCTTCTACACTTTCTTAATAACAAAATTTTAGATCTAATTCACAAGAATTTAGATCTAAATAGAAAGAGAATAGAATTAATTAGGGAATTAGGAATTGGTTCAAACCAAAAGGTTATGTCAAAGGTAAAACCCTAGATCTGAGCTTTATTTGCTATTTCTAATCCAAATCTCTTCCTTTCTCTTTCAAATATTATATTCTGTAAATATATTGTTAGTAATTCCAAATAAGGATTACAAGGGAGGTGAATATAGATGTTAGGGACAGATCTAAAATAAAAACAGGGAGATTTGGAAAGTTAGCAATGTGAGTGGATTTAATTATATCTTTTACGTTTATGATATATTATCGTTAAATAATTTTATTCAATATTTTAGTAATTAATTCTGTTAATTAGTTATGTTGAACTGTAAGAAATTTACAGTTATTTACATCTAATTTGAAGTTATAATTTAGCCTAAATGCTAGTTTCTTTTTATTCTCTTTGTACGCGGATAATATAGTTAAAAAGAAAATTCGCGATTATGAATTAAAATGGGAAAATACTAGATTAGATGTAAAATAAGAAATGTTGGAATAAAGCTAGAAAAATGAAATTCTGCAATAAATTCTGCTAAAACGGGAATAATAAATTAATCTAATAACTTGATTTGGAAGTAAGTAATAGATTAATTGATTGGTTTAGAAAATATGATACATTTCTATAATTTAATATTTAAAAGATAACGATAAATGTAGCTGCAAGAATAAAAGAAAGAAAAAGGGAACTAGTGTAAAATAGAGCAACCACTGTATTTTACGCTATTCCAAAATAATAAAAGAAATACCTTGCAGTTACGAATTATTGTTTATAGTATTATTTAGTATTAAAATATGGAATTGGACTTTTAGTGTAGTTTTCATACCCAACCAAATAAAATAGAATTACTTTATGTAATAGAAGAAAATAAAGTAAAGTATGAAAGGGATTAAGTAAATTATTAGAAAAGAATTTGAAGCTGTAAATGAGAATGAACCTAGATCTGCATTTACTATGCAGACTATACAATAAGACAGTTATTATGATAAGTGAATTATATAATATAAGAGAATTAAAGAGAATTCTATATCATAATAAAAGAAGATAGCCTAGAATAGTAGAGAGACACTTGTAGTCATATACAGATTATAAAAGAAGATAAAAGTGACAATTACAAGTAAAATTATAACATAGGTTATAATTACAGTAGAAAGAACGGAAAGGTTTATTTAAGATTTAAATTAAGTTAATAAGCAAAAAGAACAGAGATAATAGAAGATGCTTATTTAATAAACTTAAGACTTAAATTGAGTCAAATAAGCAAGGCAATAGAAGTGGCAGTACCAACAACATTCCCTATTAGATCAATGGTGGTTTCACAATAGCTAAAAGTGAGACGAGGGCAAGAATATACTAATTAGGGTAAATAAGTAGCCAACATAATAAGAAAAGTAAACTAAATGAAAATTAAAAGATTAGACTTAGGGTCTAATAAAAGGGTGAGATGTGTTTGGAGTAGCCCAAAGAATGAAGAGCCTAACGAAGCAGTTCATCACAGATTTCAGCAAAGGAGAAGCACGTCCAACTTAGTTATTTTGGGCTAGAAGGAAGTACGAGACTTCAAGGGGATGTGAGGATACTCTAGGATGGCCCTATGGGTAGGCCTAATGAAGTTGCATCCTCGAAGGCAGGTCTGTAGGTGTTCCATCAAGAGAGTATGCCTAGACTGCTTTTTGCATGGCAGGACCATTGTAGGCAATCGGAAGGGGTTGGTGTTCGGAGTAGGATATTCATATGTCCCTGTACTTGCAAGTAAGTTTAGTGGGCAGGACCCAAAAGGATAGTCAAATGCAGATAACAGCCAGCATCAAAACCAAGAGCGAGTATGGGAAAGAATAAAGTTAAAACCAAAAATCCAATGATTCTTTCACTATCGAGACATTGGATTGGGGGCTCCGCCAATTGGATGTTAGATTGTTTGCAGTAGGGCACGGCCACTTAACTCTTTAAAGGTCTTTCAATTAGTTGAGGGGTGGCTTGGTGGGGCCATAACCACGATGAGAAAAGAGATAGACCAACTAGAATATCTATATTGTAGGCCTAACGAAGCTGTCCTTTACAGATATAGAGAATCCTCGACTGAGTTTCGTACAAGGTAGACCTTGTTGGCGGGATTCAGAGAGTAGACAGAACGATTACGTATATTCCTGAATGTATGCACTGGGTGGTACATTGCAGATGTCCGAGCATTAGTATAGACTAGTGCAGACGTAGTTTTATGTTTTCATAGTAGACGATGGAACATCTGTATTGTAAGCCTCACGAAGCTATCCTTATAGATGTAGTCACAGAACGCTGGAGAAGTAAGACAATGGAGTCCTTTGTTAGGAGGATACGGAAGGTACTATGGGTAGTACCTAGGACCAATATGGTCATTGGGCATATAACTACATATATATATATATATATATATATATCAGTTATTAGGGTTTAATCTACTAAGGAGTAGATGGGAACGATTCACGCATAGAGGCGAGAGTATGATAAACCTAATGAACCTAATATAACAGTAAATGGAAATAAAACGATATATGTAGAATTAAGCTTAAAAGTGTATAATTTATCCATTCACCATAACTTTAGTTCTGACCCTCTCCACTTAACATCCTACAGGTTAGGTAGATGGCAGAGACTTCCTAGCTTTAAGACACTTGTTTAGAAAGTGTTATTATATTGGTGAGTATTTACTTACTATTATATTTTAGTCAATTCCGCAGTGAGATATTTAATTAAGCTCTGATATATTTGTCTTTGCGTATTTGCAGAATACTAGATTCCCAACTCGGGTTTCAGTGGGCTTGGGTTTTAGTATTTTTGTGAAAAATCCGGACCCACTGGAATTCAGGTTGTTACATCTTAGTAAACTACAGATTTACAAAAAGTGGTAAACATAAAACTTGTTCCTTATAAAAATCCTTTCAGCTAAAAAAACCTCACTCAATTTGATTTACCAATCAAATGTTATGATAAGTTTAATATCAGGTTTCAACTTAAAAAAATTGCAGAGGTAAACTCAATTTCGACCCTCTAAACTACATAATTTCGACAAGTGATTAAAAGTGAACTAGTAGTTTACCGAAATAACTTTCTACCACAAAATGTTTGAGTCAATTTGAAGCAATTTACACTAAGATATCGTTGTTTTACTGCAGCGATTTTCATAATTTATTTTCATCAAGCAATCAAATAATTACCCAAATTCAAGCAATCAATTCACAATCAATTTGAAAGCAATTCAATCAAAAAAAACCATCTAATTCAATCTAAACAACAACTAATCAATTACACACATGAATTAGAGATAGTAGAGTAAGTATTCAACTCACCTTTCACTAGAGATTGTAAGCTATCTTCTCAAATATGCTAAGCAAATCACCTCCTTCTCCAAAACACCTAATTTCCTCTCCTAGCCAATAATTTCAGAAATTAAAACCTAACCAAAACCTCAAATTGATTGTATGATTAGGTAGAGAAGAGGCTATAGAACTCATACCTTATTTTCTTATAATTTATAGAATTTTCTTCGATATTCTAAGATCAAAATTAGGGATGAAATGAACTTTTCTTATTTTTTGTTTTTTGAGGAAGATAGGAACGTGAATAAATAATGAGAAGTTTTGTTTAGTGATCGGCTAAAGAATTAGAGTATTAGGATAGGCTAACGGGTTAATGGATTTGGAAATAAAAAGCCCAAACTAGATAATTAAATTCAATTATCTTAAATTCTTACTTAGCCTAATAAAAAAATAACATAATACCCTCTTTAGTATAAATTTAATTAAATTAGCCCAACAAAGAAATAAACCAATTAATCAAATTTTAGCCTAATAAAATGATTAAATCATTTTTAACAAATAATTCTTTAAACCAAATAAATTAAATTAATATAAAAATTCTTCTTTAGTTTAACTCTAACATTAGAGAAATTAAATTCTCAAACCAATTAAATTACGAATTTCTGAATTTCAAATGGCTAACTTAATTTTTAAATATAAAAATCCAATAATTGATTTAAACAATATTTCTAATAAATCGAAATCCATTTTAAAGAAATGATAACTCATTTCCTTTCATAAATTAAATCAATTATCTGAAACTAAACTAAATTTCCCAATTAAATTTCACAAATCTCTGATTTAAATTAATTAACACTAATTAACCATAATTAATTAGGTCATTAATAACAGGATTGTTACAAGGATGGCCGAGATCTGCCAATCAAATCTTCAAGACTTTCGAGATTATAAATTGCTCCTTAGAGTTTAAACATTTTGCAGGAGAGGATATAATCAAGAGGTGTGTTTCCATCTTTTGCAGAAAAGTGTTATACGCGTTCATTTGGAAGAGTTACATAAAATTGTCCTGGAGTCACAGAAACTAACAAGGTAAAAAAAAGTTCCAAAATGAGATATCTAACTTAATGTTTAATAAACTCAGTCAACTTCCCTTTCTTTGTAAATTCCTCAACTACGTAAGAGAGCTTTCGGCACTTATCTTTTTTGTGTCCATTTACTCGATGATAGTTATAGTAGTTCTTTCCTTTTTGATCATCTATGATGGAAGGGGGATAGTTAGGATAACGAATCTTTCCATAGGTCCATAGAAATATCCGAGACAGATTTTGGTTAAGGGGAGTAAGAACTTGATCACGTTTTAATTTCTTTCGAGACTTATCACCTTGAGTGTTTGGAGTGGTCCTCTTATTAGAGGGATCCAAACCTTCATATTTTAGCAACTCAGTAGAAAGATCTTTAACTTCATTATGTAGGGCTTTAATAATTTTTCGGAGTTAGGCAGATTTACATGGGGATTCTTGAAGATATCCCGAAAGTTGCCTGATCTGAGAAGCTTAGAGTTCATAGATAGGATCATATTCTTTACCATTTTCCTTCTCCGAAATGAGGGTGTCCAGTCTTTTATTGTTGTCTTCTTTAATAAGCTACATGCAAAGGTAGAGGGGTAGTTCTGAGATGAATCTTTTGTTTTCGGGACTAGACATAACTAGTTGAAAGGCTCTATTGGATCTACAATTTTTTAATTAAAAATATAATATCAGTTGAGAAAATTCCTAATAATTTTCCTACGCCCAAATTATGTCTCAGATACCTTCGGAAAAAAGTTTTGAATTTTTTAACTTGATTTCCTATTTTTAATAATTAATTTGATTACGGGCTATTATCAATTATTTAATAAAAATATTATTTTAATTGTAAAATATCCATAAATTAATCTTAAGCCCAAAATGTGTCTCCATATTTTCTAAAAATTTAATAACTTAGATTATTATCATATAGTTATTTTAAATTTTATGATAGAAACTGTTTTATCCAATAAATTATATATATAAGTATTTTTTGGCATATTATACAAGAACATATTTGGACAAATTACAGTACACACAAAATGAGCTAATGTGTTTACTGTAATGTAAATCATATCATCTATATATGGACACATTATACCCTTCACGGATTATGATGTTACACATGCGCGCGCGCGCACGCACACACACACACACACACACATATATATATATATATATATATGTATGTATGTATATGATACATACATACACACACACGGATATATATATATATAAAAACACACTTGTATAAATTAAATTAAATTAAACAAATTTCAAACTACAAATTGTACGGTTAGAGTATATATGGACATAGTAATAAATATTTCCATGAATAAATTATTAATAATGATATTTAACGAATCAATCAATTCAAATTAAAGAGAGAAAAGGAAAGGTTTCTCTCTCCACGTAATACAATTAATGCTCTCAATTAATTCTTGTCTTAGGGAAAGAAATGAAATAGTTTTCATTTCCTATACATTAACACTTATAAATAAATGTTAGGTGTATTTAATACACTATACATTTGAAATTAAATTTATTTAAACTTCCTATTAACTATTTTAAATAAAATACAAGATTTTATTTAAACCAAATTTAGAGAAGTTCTAAGTGAAATTTAGATTTCATAGGCCCATTAAACATCCAAAATTGTAAAAAAATTGAAATTCACTCATTTCTTCCGCTGCGGGCTGGCCCAGTTCCTTCAATTGTATCAAAGCCCAGTAGCCTATGGGGTCTAAATTAGTCATGTTTGGGATAACTAATTAAACTTGCCCACTAAGTATGGTGTCTAGAAAGGTAATGTCTAGGCTTGGAATTCAGTAATCAAGTACCCTGTCTTACTTGCTTACCAGCCTGGCCTTAAAGTCGAGTGAGTCCAAAGGTTGCCCCTAATAGAAAAGGCCTATTTTGAATTGGACCTTGAGCTAGTTTTCAAAATTGTTTTGAAAATTAGAATAAAAACAAGTTTATTATGAAAGTCAAAATACTGTTATCCGGGTTTTTAACTCAGCAGAAACCAATAGAAAATAGAACAACCTTGTGTAGACAGGATAGTTTAGGACTTAACTAGAAAAGCTAAGGCAAAGGATCAACAAAGGCAAAGCTATACGACTAAGATGACGACTGGGATCAACGAAGCCAAGAGATCAGCCTCCTTTTAGTCCAATTAGCAGTTGAACGTAGATAGCTAGCGAATTGCCATCAAAACGTAACAACTACGATAAAAGGCTATGGAAACATCTCCAGTTCCAGATTCCAGAAAAATCCTAAGTGGTTGGATCTTCAGCGACCCATGCCTCTCTTCAAGCCTTCAAACAAGATGACTAAGGGATACTACAAAGAGTCCAAGACATTGGCTCGTAAAATGAGCCAAAACTATGGGTCGTTAGCGACCCATAGACCATAGTTTGTTAGCGACCCATAGACCATAGGTCATTAGCGACCCACGGCTTTAGCTCTTTTTGCGAGTCAAACCCTCCCTAGGTCGTTTCTTACCTACCTACGAGCTGATGATGAAGTGGTCTGACCCAGAAGCTCTCTGATCCATATAAATACCATCCTACCTGCAACATAAACTGGATCTTCTCCGGACTAGTTGTTGAAGCTCTGTTGGAATTATCCTTCACTCTCTACCTTCCTCACAACGATCTCAAAAGGAACTCACTGTGAGGATAATTGCAATTATCTATCAAGAAAAAAAAGAGTTTCATGATAGATAATTGCAACAAAAAAATATAACAATAATTGTACTATAGAAGTTTATAGATGCTAAATCATGGATTTATTGAAAAATAACTCATTAAGCAAGCCAAAGTAGTCAGCTGCCCCTAAAGGCTTATCACAAAGCTCTTCACAAGGGGAGTACACACATCAATTTGCCCCTAAACGTACCTGAATATGTCAATTAAATATGTGATATTCATTAAAAACAAATAAATTAAATAATAAGCATGTTAGGTTTACTAAAATGACCTGCAATTGTCTTCCCAAACAACCTCCACCACTTGTGGTATAGGAGTTTCTTAACCAATTAACTCATGAAACTTCTATCAAAGAAGTTTTGAATTTTCAAGACCAAAAAGTGGGATAAAGCCGTGTTAAAAAATGAAAGAAAGAAAGAAAAAGAAACATTTCTAATAATATATACAAGTATGGGGAAAAAAAAAAGAAGACTACCATAATGCCAGGAACCACAGGTAGAACCCTCATATTCAGCATCTAAAGGGTATATTCAGTGATTTTCTTAGGAGATGCTTTTTGTTTGTGTTTAGCACTAGGAGTAACCATACTAGGTTTCAACAGCATACCCTCAAACACCACATTGTATTCTGCTAAGTAGTAGAAAACCTCAACCCATACTTTCTTTGCTACCTCAAGTGTTCTATCAATTGAACGGTCTCCATCTTGAAAATTTTCAAGTACCACAATGTGTACATGACCATTGTCCTGCAAGTAATGAATGTACGGACATTAGTCAAGATTCAAATTTGATCCTAGAAAGAAGTTTCTTGTTATTGCGATGGTAAAAGAGTAAACAAAACTAAAACAGATTTATTAATACACATATCAACCAAAACTTCAATGTTTAACCAATAACTGGATACAATCCTCCAAATTCTCTTAAACCTATATAAGATTACATAATACAAGAGAATTTTTCAAGGTGTTTTTATGTGGGTATTGCATAATAATGTCAAAAAAAAAAGAATTACATACTGTAAGTGACTTATTTTATAAAAAAAACAAGTACTAACATAATGCAACTAAAAAAATACTACCAAACTATAAAATTCTACAAGTAATGAAAGTCTGTGAAATGTTCAATGACCACAAGTAACGTATACTGAGATTCATATGCAACTTATAGGATATGGTTGAATGAAGAACAGAATTCAGAAATCAACAATTTTCTACCAGAAACTTAAACAATATCTTAGGCTAAATTTTAGAAACTTGTCATAAAGGTTACAATCGTCTAACTTGTAGTATATAAAAATGACTAAACTTGTGTGCTTGCATGCATAAAATACAGTAGAGTGAATTTCCTACAATGCTAACATTTACAGACATTATATAACGATCCTGACTCGGCCTTCGAAAATCGGCACCCATACTTAATAATTAATTCTCTTAATCAATTACAATAACTAATTAATTACTCCTTAATTAATCATTATTACTTAATCACTTTTATTAATTAATTAACTTTTAATAAATTAATTATTCTCAAATTAAGCACCTGAATTAATTCATCACATCATCCTTAAATTAATTTATTACTTAATCACTTGATTTACCAACTTTAATCATTAATTAATAATTCTAATTACCAATTAATAAAAAATTTAAACCTTAAATTACTTATTTAATTAATCCATTAAATAAATAAATTATTCATTTTGATTAACTGAATAATTAATGAGTTATAAATCAATCAATCTTCATTAAATTTAAGGTGAAACTCATTCTGATATTTACAAATATGTTTGAAAACTTTTATTCTCAACTTACCTTTTAAATTTCCTTTTAAATCCAAGATTGAAAATGAAATTTATTTATCTTTAATAAAGTTTAAACAAATTTTAAAATCCTTTAAATTACTTATCGAAGTAATTTTTTTATAAAGAAATTTTAAAAGAATTCAAACCAAATCCATTTTAGATTCAAATCATTTAAATTATACTTAAACACTTTAAAGTTGATGAAACAATTTAAATTTTTAAACTTATTTAACTCCAAACTAAGATTCGAATTAAATTTGATTCCAGAATTAAAACTTGATTTAAAACTTTCTTACATTTTAAATTAATTTTTTAAAATTTAAAACAGAACAAACAGGTTTCTGTAAAACCTGTTATATCATTTTAACCCGAGCCAGTGTTACTATGCTTCGAGCCAACACTGGGAAAACTTCGGGTAAATACTTGAGTTGCTCAAGAAAATCTCAAGTTTGACCCTGCTCCACCCAAACACACAACAACACAATTCCAGATTACCAGAGCCAGTGCACATGCACGACTCCGACGAACCTCTCCCGTCGACGCTGCATCGTCGAGCAAGTTGACCCTCATCCACAATTCAATCCCCGACCACCAGATCGTCACCACCTTCTCGAATTCGAGATCGAACAAAAATCGAAACCTGGAAACTTGAATTGGCCTCACCACCAAAACCTAGAAATGCCTCGTCAACAGAACTCCGACCACTAGAGTTATTGAAACTCCGACCAAGCCTTCACCTACTTCCATGCTTCCATTCCCTCGAGTTTGGTTGAACTCGATCAACTATAGAAGCCGTGGTGATCGAATCATTAAAACTAGTTAAAACTAGGGTTACAAACAAGAATCCATCACTGCTACCTCCATCATGAATTAAACATCTTCCTGACAATTTTCCTCAAACCCCAATCATTTCCTCTTCACCTCAGAAAGATTCAATCTCCCAGATCCTCGTGATCATCAGGAAAACCCAAATTACCACATTCAGTTCAAACAAGAACTGCACCTTCCAACTAGCTCTAAAAATTATGATTCTTGTTTCAAAAATCATGTTTTAGTTTAAGGATTTGATTTAAAATCCTGAATTAATGAACTACTCAGTTTGGGTTTTGACTTATATTAAATATGCTCAGTCAATTTGATTTCCAGATGATTTCCAAATACATTTCTCTATTATTTAACTTAAGTATGATTTTAATATAAAGTTTGTGATAGAACAACAAGTTTCATTTACATCTTGAGTTTAAACCTAGTCAAAATCAAAAGGGTTTTCAATTTAACTAATACATGAAAAAGCTATAAACAGAGAGTACTCTGATGAATACAACATGCATACCATACATCCAAAAAACACAACCATATATGTACACAAACATACATATTTCAGACAACTAGCATTCAACCAAATTATATACTTAAAACTTGTTAAAAGTGATGTTACTCACCTTTTACTTCAGAAGAAAGAACAGAGCTTCTTTTATGTTGACACAGGCTGAAGAAATGCAAACTGGAATTCATCTTGATCTCTAGCTTGTAATGATTTGTTTGATGTTTTAAATTGAAGTTTGTTTATGTTTTTAAGATGATATTCTTTTTCTAGTTTTGAATGAACGAATTGAGATAAGTTCAATGTATATATGGAAATGAGAAGTTTACAGAGTAATATTTTTGTACAGGGTGATATATTTGGTTTGTATAATTTATCAGTGATATTTTTTTCCTTTGTGGCTGAGATGATATTATGGTGGCTGCATTTATTATCAGTTGTACAAATATATATTTTATTTTGTTTCTTCTTTAGCAAGCTTCATTCCCTTTTTTTACATATACTTGCTTACTTGTTTGCATATTTGATTTTTTCTTTTCTTTATGTTGTCTGTTATGTATTTCCTTCTTATGTTTTCTTTTGCAAGCTAGTACAAATATTTTTTTTTTTCCTTTGTCAAGTGTTTATACTTATCCTCATTTTTCTTTCTTTTTAACTTTGTCTTTTATAATATTACTTTATAATATAAATTTCTATTTTAAATTTGTTGTTAAATTTTATCAAATGTTTTACTTTAATACTTTATAGTTTATATAATTTATCTTATATATATTTTCTTTAACCTTATCATTTTTTTTCATTTATTTCTATTTCTAATTTAACCACAAATTCTAAAATTTAAATTATTTCTTTTTTTATTCTTGTGTCCAAAGTCTATATTGTTATATTTATTTTTAAGATTTAAATTCAAATTCAATATTTTTTTTATAATTTCAAATCTACTCAAATAGGCACAACTATATAGATTCACATATATATACAATTTCTAAATTTAAAATGATTTAATATATTTTTATTTGGATTCAGGGAAACTCGAATCAATTTATCAATGAATTTCACAAATTTTTATTCAAAAATTAAATTAATTATCAATTTAAATTTATATAAAATTCCGGGGTCGTTACAGGCTCCCCCCTTTAAGAAATTTCATCCTCGAAATTTGCCAAGGAGACACAAAGATAGATGAAGAATATTTCATCAAATTAACTGAACATCTATTCTGCATTTGGCTTACCAAATCAGAATATCAATAATAGATACGAGAACGAATCTTTTTAATGTTTTACAAGATACTCGGGTTATCCAAATCTACGAAATATGCAGTGGCATCGGTCAGTTCGAAGGGATAACTAACCATTCGTAGAATATATCGGACGCAAAAATAGACAAATATATGGATACACTTCCAAAACTTTTTAATTTAGTAACCAAATTATACCTATCAACCATAGCAACCAAAGCAACCAATTCATCCAAACAAACAATTCTGACTTATTTGGAGTTCATGTCTCATGCAAATATATCAAATCTTCTTCTTGGATCTACCAGGAACCATCGAAGAATTGAGAAGAGATGTTGAACAAAAGAGATTGATAGAGAAAAGATTGTTTCCTTGTTGTTACAGGGTATTGACCATTTATAGTCATATTCCCCTGTCCCCTATCTCTCATCTTCTTGCACTCATACTTACTATCAGTGGATAGTAAGAGAATTTACTGAGGTATACGGACAGATATCTTAGGGATACTCATTCTAGGGTATACTTCACCCTATCTATAATGAGCTACTTAATGTGTTATACTCCTGGGCTAAAGTTCAACCTTAGCTCTGATACCAAATGTAATGGTCTAGGCTTTTCAACCATCGACATCGGCCAATCTCGACTGGTAGGCTTTTCAACCATCCCAGCCCCGCCGTGGCATCACATTGGTACCCTGCCCTTGCTTTTACGGCCAGCCTTTCGACTGTCACACCTTACGGCTAACCAACCCCACAAAGAGGACATGTAGGTACTTTTAAAATGGTTTAAATTCATATAAACACATTTGTGACATCTTTAACCATAATTTCCAAACATGGAATTCAATTCCAAATTTTGAATTCAAATTAAATTAAATTTCAAAACTAAATCAAGTTATTCAAAAATAACTTTAATCTTTGAAATCCCTTTTCAGAAGCTTTCCACTTTAAATCCGATCTATTTTCAAAACCATTTGGATTTAAAAAATTCAATTTTAAAACTATTTCAAAGATCTATGACTTAACCAACTTCCACGTGCAATCCATATTTGTGTGTGTATGGTGTAGTCCAGAGGTTTAACACAATAGTGCAACATCATCAGTCATTACAAATATAATCACAATAATATCGATAAGCGATATAATCCTATAACCCTTATCTATATACACAGAATCACAGATAGATAATATAAATGCATTATAAATAAATAAATTACATTCATCACAGCTTGAATTAAAACAATTCATATCACACAGCATCACATAGTAGGGATATCGAACAATTCACAGCATTCAATAGAATACAATCATTCATAAGTAAGACCAATTTAAGATATCTGATTATTCTAAACCAGAATCATTTGCCTTTAAATAAATTTCTAATCATGGTTAATTAATAATCAATTAATTACAAAATATTTAATTAATTATCCCTTAATTAATCATTAACTAACCTTTAATTAATAATTAATCTTTAATTAATTATTCTTAATTAATTACATTAATTAACTAACCCTTAATTAATTACAAAAATGATTATCCCTAATCACAAATTAATTACATTGAGCAATTATCCTTTAATCATTTAATTAATCAATTTTAATCATCTATTTAATTACTTTTAATTAAGTAATTATCTTTAAAGACTTAACTAATCCCAAAATTTAAAATAAAACATTTAATCTTTAAAAATTTAACCTTTGAAACTTGTTTGCAACACTTGTTACCCACTTTTATTTTTGAAGGCTTGTTTATTTTCAATTAGCTTTGAAAACTTGATTTCTTTCATTTTCTATTACTTTTAAAATCTGCATTTCCTTTATTTCAAAACTTATTACCCGAACCCAGGCAAAATTTTCCCGATCATTCACACGAGCCAAGCCTCGTGCAAAACTTCGCATTGACTCGACTTCGAGTCCAACCACCATCAAGCTCGAGCAAGAACCCGAGAAACCCTTTCTTCTTCCCCGATCCCAAAACCACCCAGACACAATTGCGTGCACATGTACGTGCACCATCACTCCAGCCATCACTGATCGTCGCCAAGTCCCCTAACAAGTCGCCTACGACCCCAACAGCTACTCCGACCACCCAAATCGCCTTAACAAAGTCGAACTCAAAATCGAGCTAGATGAATCAAACCTAGAACAAAACTCAATTTAACAAACCACCTCGCCGCCAACGAACCACGCCACCAGAACCTCTACAATTCCATACAGAGCAACGTCACACCCCTAAGCCTCTATCCCCCTAGGTCCGATGACCTGAATTGCCTCAACAACAACGAAATCGACTTGAGAACAACGTCTATTAAACTTGCTTTTAAACCATACAATTGCCTCGCAGTGCCACCACGTCAAAAGATAACCCCTCCGACCATTTTTTCCGACATCGACCACCTACCAGCTAGCTTCAGTCACGACCCCGAGAACCCTAACCTTGCCGACCACCAGAAATCACTCGAAACCCCATTTCTGATCATCTTAGAATTTCTCGATCAATACTTCACTAAAAATTATGATTTTACTTTTAAAAATCTTTATTTTTGAAACCATTTCAGATAGTATTCCTGAAATTATAATTCATGATGTTTGAATTTTAACACCTTTTGAATTTTGCCTGTAATCTCACTTTCTAGAAGAAAACTTTAATTTATTATGCTTGAATTCATTTTTAAAACTTAAAACATGTTTAAATAAACAACTTTTGTTTGAATACTAAGATCAAACAAGGATCGGAGAAGAAGGATTTTGATTTTTCAAATAGGTTTTGAAAACCTGTTTCCAAACAGAGGCAGTATGCCTGATATCAAACATGCACAGACATCGTAGCACATACATATACACATCTTTGCATGCATGAAAGTACTTTACAATTTCTATCTCAAGCATGATTCAAACAATAGATTAAACTTCCAGAAATTCAAGAGTTTACTCATAGTGTTTCAGGAGAAAGAACAGAGTTTATGATGACACAGGCTTTGAAAGTTGCAAGCTGAAATCTTTCTCTTTAATCTCTAGTTCGTCTTGATTGTATTGTTGTTTATGTTGAAGTTTGTTTAAGTTTTTTTTTCTTCTTTTTTTAGATGTAGATGGACGAAACTAAAATGAAGATGATGGATATATAGAAAATGAGTTTTACAGTGTGATATTATTTTGTACAGGGTGATATTTTTTTGTTTATAGTACAAATATAGGCAGAGATTTTTTTCCTTTTGGTGGCTGATAGATAGTATTGTGATGGCTTGCATTAATTACCATTGTCTTGTTTTATAAGCTTATACTTATCCATTGTTTTTCACTTTTTTTTCATATTTATCCTTTATATATTTGAATGTACATAGACATTTATTCTTGTTCAAGTGTACATACCTGAATATATTTTGTACCTTGTTTGTTCTCAAGTATATTTTTTTCAATCTTGAATATATATTAGTGTCTTCTTTTGCAAACTAATACATATATACATTTACTTGTTTCATACTATCATTCACATCCAATTGATTTGTTTACATACTTGAATGTATTTTATTTTTCTTTAAACTTATTATTTTGTAATATAGGTGAATTTCTATATTTAATATGTTGTTAAAATTTAGCTAATGTTTACTTTATATTTCATAATTTATCTTGTATATTTATTTTTTTCTATTTCTAACATAACCCATAAATTTTAAATTTTAAATTATTTATTTTTATATTTGTGTCAAATGTCTATACTTTTATATTTATTTTTAAACCATTTATTTAAGATTTTAATTCAAATCCAATATATATATATTCAAATTTACTCATGTAATTCAATATCTTACTATTCAAATTTAAATGATTTAACACATTGTTATTTGGATTCGGGGAAACTCGAATCAATTTATCAATGAATTTCACAAATTTTTATTCAAAAATTAAACTAATTATCAATTTAAATTTATATAAAATTCCGGGGTCGTTACACATTAAGTGTTAAAAGGTCTCTAATGCAAAACTTTGAACTTCTCAATTAGATACAGAAGATCAGTTGCATGTTGATGGAAGTAAGATTCAATACAACTTCAAAGAACTTTTCAAGAACTAAAAGCAATATGGTTTCAGTAATTAACTAATTATTGGCCTTAGTGCTTCTGTTGAGTCTAATTATTGAACTCCTTACTTGCCATGCTTTTATTTGAAATGTTGCCGAGAAACTTGATGCCCATACCTATATGGAAAATAGTCTTGAATATGAGTTAACCTATTATGACAAACTAACATACAAGGTTAGAATTTGGGACACAAACTCTTGATATCACCAAACTAATCAAAAATAAATAGGTGCATGACTAACCATTATGCAAAAATGACACAAAAATATAAAGAAAGAATGAAATAAAGACACCAAGTAACTGATATAGTTTATTCAAAATAGGATACTAATGTACCCAACAATCATGCAAAAAATTTACACAGAGTTATGTGTAATCTTGACATAAAATTGTTACCCAATAATATGCATAGTCCCCTGGCCATCTACTCAAGTAATCAACCTTTATACTGACTCCTGTAGCCTTTTTGCATGCTTCCACAAGTTCTTTTACAGATCTGCCCATTAAGAAAATGACATAATTACCTTAATAATAGTGTCTATAAAAAAACACAATATATGTTACACATCATAAACACAAGAGACTGGTAAAAAGTCGCCACCCTTTGTTCCTATGATATATGGCATCACTCTCCCTTCGAATTTTCCAAAAAGCTTGTAACGACCAGCCTTTTTAGACGTTTTAAGCAGACACACGTCAGACTCAAACCATTCAAAAGGGCAGATTGTTATGGGGTAAATAAAAAAAGAAATAAAACAAATATAGAATCTCGCAGTGGAATGACAAAATATAATAATCAAATAACATATCATGAAGTTGTTTTATAAATACATTTGATTATTCTTTTACAACACAAAAATTAGAGTTACAAAAACAGGAATAAATGAATAAATAAATGCAGTGGAACAACATGATGTAGTGGAATAAATATAATAAATAATAATAGTACAAAACTACATCTTCGTCCTTCAGAAATAAGGTCTTCAACCCTGAAATGCTCAGGCTGACCCGAGCGAATTGAAAAGACAAAACACTCTAGTCAGAACTAAAAGATCTTATGTAAGTTAAATCAACGGTAAATATGAGTGTGACGGTGTCAAAGATGTTTACGGGGTTTGACATCTCCTATCCAGTGTCTAACATGAGTGCAATAACTTAAGAGATGTTCGGGATTTACATCTTCTAAGGATATGTTAAACTATCTACTATGTAGTACAATACGCTATTATAATAGTGTCTACAGTAGAGTAAAGTATTAACATAGCGTTAATTCGTTACCATATCCCCCTTAATGCACTTTATATATTCCCATAGTCTATACAGTATCGTACGCTCCTCCGTAAACTGGAGGTTTACCCAAATGGCACTCCATAGGCATGGCATAAAATAAACTCGTAGAAGGCGCGATAGGGCATGTGAACACGGCACTCGAGGCAATGACAGGGTAGATATACCAATTGCACTCCCGGACTGGTGGTAACGCATAGCAGCTACTACCGCTCACCTCGGATACACTCCCATAATCAAAATCGAGGGGTGGCCACCAAATCAATCACAAAGTCAAAGTATAATATCGAAGAAATGTGCCCGATAGGAGGAATGACCTCACTTGGCCCGGTATAGCTCCTGTTTTAATCAAATCTAAGCTGACTCACGGGAGTCAGGGTCATGTCATACCTCATACAGAAATCGTTCGCCAAACCATCCTACTTCATTTCTGGAATCTCCACCACGTACACAGTTGTTAAAGTGGGTTTTGGTATTGGAAGAGAGTATGACAATATGTGATCCCGATCTCTTTAACTACCAAACGCTTATTTCACACCGGATGGTTCTTTGATATTTCAAAAGTAAATTCACCATTTATATCAAAATATCATATTCAATTTCAAATCGTATCTCTTTCAAAATCATATTCACTTTCAAACTATATTCACTTTCAAAATCATATTCACTTTCAAATCATATTTCACTTTCAAAAATCATATTTACTCAATATGTAAATTTTCAAAAAGGTATCAATTCCAAATTTCAACTTAGGTTGTATCACCATTAAGGATTTAAATATAAATACTTCAACTTTACACAGTTTGAAATTTTGGAAATAGTTTAGGTAGTCATAAATAGTTTTTATAGTTTAAAAATAGTTAAAAATAGATTTAAAATAGTTTAAATAGTAAGTATGGTTTAAATAGACTTATATTTGATTTAATTAGATTTAAATGTTTTAAATAGGTTTAAAATAGATTTAATAGATTTAATTCATATTAAATAGATTTAAAATAGATTAAATAGGTTTAATTATATTAAATAAATTTAATTAGTTTTAAAATGTGTAAATAGATTAAATTGGATTAAATAGGTTTAAATTAAATTAAATGGGTTTAAATTAGATTAAATAAATTTAATTAGTTTAAAATGGGTAAAATAGGTAAAATTGGATTAAATAGGTTGTAATAGATTAATATAAATTAAAAATAGTTTTAAATTAATTTAAATAGTTAATTTAATTGAAATAGTTTAAATTAGTTTAAATAGATTTCAAAGTTATATTCAAACATTTCAATAACTCAATTTCGATAAATTCATTTATATTTGACGCTTCAACTTTGAAATTCCAATTTAAAATCCTTTGAACAATTTATTAAATCAATTCCAATTTCAGCGTTAACACTTGGATTATCGAAAATAATTCAGTTTATATAAATCAATTTCCATTTCAAAATACCAGTTAATTGAATTCAAAATTTAAAGAATTAAAAATCATTTAATTTAACCAATCTGGTGTCCGTATATAGTTTTCTACCCTAGGGTCAAGTAATACAGATATGTATCATTTCAATCCACAATTTACAATTTTACGGTTATATATCATTTCAAACCGCAATCCTGAATTAAATAAAAATCCATAAAATCGCTCGAGTCTATCATTTCAACCCTTAACGATTTTCCCTAATCTATAGATCGTTCGGGTATGTATCATTTCAACCCATAAGGAACTTGCTGTGTTATAACAATATAAAAATACAACATCCAGTCATCCAATATCAACAATCAAACATCCATCATAATCATCATCCAAATCAATCAATAAACATCAATAGATAACTGATCATCAATAACAGATATTAAATTGACAAAATTAAATTCAATATTAAAATAATTATGATTAAATGCAATAAAAGTCAAATTTAACTAGAATGACAATTTAAATATACCAAACAGCCGTCAATAAATTTCAAATCACAACATAAATTAAATTTAACTAACATAAAATAATTTAGTAGTTGTGAGTGGGTTAAAACACTCACCTTTGATTTTAAATCGATTAAAATCCAGTTTAAGCCCAAAATTCAAATGTCTCAGAATTCGTCTAAACTAGCGTCAAAATGTCTGGAATTTCGATACGATCCCAATGGATCAAACAGCCCATGAATTGGACCTCGTATGCAAAAGATATTAAGTTTTGAAGTTAGACGATTTAAATTAGAAAATAAATCAAAATAATCAAAATACCTACACGTCATCATCATCTTGAAACCCTAGTTGAACACAGTAATGCACGTGAAACCCTTCCCTACGAACTGCGCCGCCACCCCTCATCATTGTTCGCCGCGCCTCCGAAGCTTCCATCACGCCGCGACCCTCCTCCCGAGGCTCCGACCCCACCCCTCCCCCCGCGATGTCCTCCAGCCGACGAAAGTCGACGAGAGGCAGCAGCCGCCGCCGCTCCTTCGAATCCTAATCCCCCTTATCACCGACAATCCAGCCACTTATTCTCCCAACCAACGACTCAGATGAACTCTCCTCCTCCCTCTCTACGCTACCATACCATCAATTCAACGATCCTTCGTCGTTGATCGAGTCCTAAATGAGCGGTCGATAATTAATTACTCAATTCTGGCCACACAAAAATCCAAATCGGAAAAAAAATCTATGGATTTGACTTGCGCTCGTCGAGAGCTTCAAATCAATATATAATTCGATATATATTGAGGAGTTTTAATTTTCGATTGAAATTTGATTTGAAATTGAATTGGGAATTTGTTTGTCTGCCATTGAGAATGAGAAGTGGAAAGATGAAATTGTACGTACAAACAAATAGAATAAGAAATAGTTAGGGTTTATAACAGGCTATTTATAGGCAGATCAGAAATAGAAATGAATGGGCAAGATCGATTTGAAAGTTGAACGATAAACGACCCGAAAAGCCCATTTCGTCTCTGGAACGAACGTGGGTAAACCCATATATCAAAATAGATGTTTTTGATAATTTTAAACTCAATGGAACAAGTTTTAAGTCCAAATTCCATCGTATGAAGAAGTTGCTTTAAAATCAGCTTATTTCAAATTGATTTTAATTAAATTGATTTCTAGGCGTTTCGAGACCGTACGATCAAACAACAAGTCTGATCGTTACGAAACTTGAAATCCTACAATAATTCACCGTTACGGATCCGATGAAACTGGTTTCGTCGAAATCCGAGAAAGTGGCCAAAATGGCTATTTTCACGTTAATTAAATAAATTAATATTAAATTAATTAATCGATTTTTTTCAAAATTTATAGCTAACAATTTTTTTCATTTATAATTACTTAGACATTTATAATAATTTAAAACAAGATTACATAAAATTTCAGTGTTGGTCATTACCCTAATTACAGTGTCCAATTACAACTGTAATTAAATCCAATTAATTGTACTTTAATTCCAATAAATTGATTTAATTTGATTCCAATCTTTTATATTAAATCAATTATTACTCTAATAACGTAGTTAATATTTGTTGATACCCTATTTCACTAATATGCTACAATTTCCATCTTTTATTTGTATTAACTACTATATTTCAATTATATTGAATTTTTTGACACATTTACACATTAATTAAAATTTAAAAACCTAAATTAATTTATTTATCTTGATTTCACTCTTTTATTAAATCAATCATTACATTATAAATACAAATAACATTTCTATTCATTCTATTACATTCAAAATTTTCAGTTATTGTCTTAACTCACGTTAGTGTGGCATTTAATTACATTTCATTGCAATTGATTAACTATATTGGTAGCAAACAACAATCATCACCATTACAACATTTAATAACATTTGTAAGTTTATTATTTACAAATAATTATTATAACTATTACTACCCCACTACCATTATCAATTACAATTAATTTCACCTTATTTCATTAATTAATCAACATTTGAATTATCAGTTGCTCTTTTAATCCAATTATCCATTAATACATATATTACTATAATTTATTTACAACCTATATCAATTATAAATCTCTAATTCTTTTAATTAATTAGAATTTACATTCAAAGCAATTATCGATTACCTTAATTTAATAATATTACATTTCATTCCAATTATATTATTATTATTGAATCTTTTTATTTCTTCCAACATTAAATCACAAAACCTTATTAAATTAACAATTTTTAATTATCAAAAATTATGGGTCGTTACAAAGCCATTAAGAGCATGTTTGGTAACTCCTTATAACTTGCTAAAACTAGTTACAAGTAACTTATTCCAACTTTAGTGTTTGAGAATTTATAAGTAAGTTGCAAAAATAGCCAATAAATAAATTTTGACAAGCAACTATTTTGTTGTTTATGACTTATAAAGCGATTTTAACCAAACATAATTAGAAGTTAAACTGTATCCAAAAACTTCTACTTATAAATTGAAATTTGAAACTATTTAGAAATTACTATTCAAACTCATTTTAAAAAGTTTCAAAATAATTTGTTGTCAAATGACACAGATCATACATGCATACATTGATGCTATGTCAAATGCATTTTCTATTTATCAATTATCTCATTCATGATATATCATGTCACCTCTATACCAATGAGATGAAGAGCATAACATCACCAACTAAGTAATACGTGTAATTATCTCATTCTTGTTATACATATTCATAATGAATAAGAGAGTACAATTAATAATATAACTAATGGCGGTAGGTACCTTTTCTAGTACCAACATTAAAAATTCCAACTTTTTTAGGCATAGCATGATTGAGGGCTTTTACATGTGCATCAACCAAGTCAGTGACATCTATATAATCTCTTACACATGTTCCATCAACAGTTGGATAATCTATTCCTTTAACCTATTAAAACCAAATGTGTAGGCCAATTTTTTTATAGAATATAATATTTAGCCTCATTTCTAACATCAAGTTGTTATCTATTAACATGCCCTATGAAAATAATTACGTACAAGTTTAACCATCCACTAATAATGAATATAACATATGACATACTATATGCCTCAGATTCCCCTATAGTCAAGCTCATGTTTAGTAGAAAAGCATATAATGTATTGATGTGGATTCTAAGATGATACACAAGAAAATGTGCAATGAAAACTAAACAATAATACCTTAAGACCTAGACTGATTCATAATGCTGCATCAAAATAAGCGCCATAAATATGCCATGTTCACGTAGTTCGGGTCTAGGAGCTCCATCCAATCTTCCTTCTGGGTCCGAACCAATAACATTGAAATATCTGAAAAAGGATTAGATGGTAAATAAAAAATATTTGTTAACTAAATTTTTAGTGTCTTTTCAATGTGGATATGAGGTAAACCTTAGTATCATTATATCCATGTCGTTTGTCTTCGAGTAATCAAAAATCATACCTTCTGCCATTTTCTTGGCCTTTCCATATGGATTGATTGGAAACTGCAATTGAAATAAGAAAAAAGGAATAATATGTAATTGATGCATCTGGCACATGAAAAAACAAGAGAACTACATGGATGCCACATGTTCCCAAGCAACATTTAACTTGGTACTTGAATGAAAAGATTTGCATTATTGTTGTTTACAAAAGGCTTTGCCAAAATCCAAAGATGTAACAATAAATACTTTGCAATTCAGAATTACATGGATGTGGTAATAAATGTTAACCTGAGGTGTTTGTTCTATAATTGGCATTTTCTTGGGTTCTCCATAAGTGGCCAAGTACTTGAATACATGAGCGTCTTAACACCATGATGTAACAACCCCCAAATTATCACTTTGATAAATTATATTTATTTTTAGATTTATGCAAATAAAATATTGATAATAAAAATAATATTTTTTTAGTGATAATAAGTAATAGTAATTTATTTTGAATAAATATTTACAAAAATATTTTCCTCGAAATCTAAATCGATAAAATGGTTGAAAACTGTTTTATTAGTAAACAGCTCTATGATCGTAAAACTTCATGCACGGAGCTAGATAAATACACTTATTTTTATAATTAAACGAGAATATGAGATAAAATCAATTGAGATTTTTTTGAAAATAAAATGTATTTATAACATTAGTAGTAATGCCTTTAAATATGATAATTGATTTATTAAATTAAATTAAGATTTAATGATTAAATAATTATTATAATTATTTAAATAATGATTTTAAAAAGGTTATAATTTATTTTAAATAGTTATAAAGTGATAATAAATCATTTATTATAGTTTTCTAAAGAGATATATTTGATTCGAAAATATAAGGAAAAATCAATATCGCTTAATTGGTATAAAAGCGATTTTTGTAAATAATTTGTAATATTAATTTTTATGGTTTTGTATTTCAAATATGATCATTTTAATTCATCTAAAATGATAAGAAAATGTTTTTCAAACTTTGTTTACAAATATATGCACGTTAAAGTATAAGTGAAAATGTGACCGGGAATCGGTTCTCCGATTGGCAATGGTTTATCGAACGAAAGTTGTTCGAAATCAATGCAATGTTGTTTATATGTCATGTACACATATATAACATATAAATGCATCCACTAACATGCACATTAACATATGTATACATACATATATACTTATACACTAATAAATACATACATAATACAAAAATCAAAGATATTTTAAGCAAGCTTCCTCCTTAAGCTTAAATAAGTCAACATATGCATACATGAAGTGAATGAAGTGATGGAGCACATGGAGGGGAAGGCATTAACGTGTGGAATAAGGGTAGAAAATTGGAGGTGTGATGGATAATAAAATATTTTTATTTATTTGAAGTTGCTTAGCCTTTAAGGTTTCTAAGGCTATAAATACATGCATACCTTCATTCACATTTTCACACAACTTTCCATCTTCTTAAGCTTCCTAAGAGCTTCTTTAATGGCTTCCATGCCTTAGAAACTAATGAGCAAACGTTATGGAAAAATATTAGTAAAATATATACACATGTATATAATATCGATCCACTTCAAAACAAAGACAAATCTCCCCCTTTCCACCACTCAAAATCATGGCTACCCCTTCCCAAAGCAAGGCCGAGCCCTTTCTCCTTCCCTAGCTAGGCTGTGAGCACTCCCAAGGCTATGCCTAGCCACTTAAAGGCTTCGGAGCTCGATTTCGTAGAGTTTAGTTCGATCGTAGCGGAGCTATAGCCGATTTAAAGTTAGATCGATCGAAAATAAGGTGAGAACTCCTAAAACTATTCTACAATATGTTGGATGATGATATGTTGTTGCAAATGGATGTTTAATATGCTTTGATCATCAATTTTAGTTGTTTTCATATGAATGTTGAATATATATGCAAGTCACGAATATACACGTCGATAAACGCAAAAGGAAATCACTTTCCTTGAATTAATGAAATGGTGTATATGGAAGTGTTAAACCTCTTAAAAATGAATTAAAATGTATTTGAAATGTTTTATAAACATTTAAAAGTGTTTTGGTAAATTTTGAAAAGAAATGGAAAATTTAGTTAAAAAATAAGCGTGTCGCGTAACGGTAGCTCGTGATTTCGCGCTATAAAAATCAAACTAGTGTCAAAGGTGGAATATAGCTCGGAATTCTTCGAGATAAGAATTTACCAAACTATTATATCCATAGTTTTCCAACAAAGAAATAAAATCGAGATTTCGATAAGATTTTGAAATATGAGCAAAACAAGTTTTTGGAAACTCCTGTATTTGCAGTTCGGAATACAAAACTGGATTTCTTTTGAAATGATGTTTTAAAATGTTTAAAAACATGGAATAAACATTATAAATCTTTTATAATGTTTTAAAAGTGGTTTGAGTAATAAAAATGGATTTTCAAATAATAAAAAGTTATTTTGATCAATATAGCTTAATAAGCACTTTCCACAGTACTTTTCTATAACTTTTGAATTATAGCTTTAAACTTTACAATTCTTTTCCAAATTTTTCATTAATATTTTTAAATGATTTATAAAAAATTTAAAGGAAATTTGAATGATTTATGAAATTATCAAATGTATTAATGATTTAGAGTCGATCAAATAACTTGATCACCTTATGGGTGTCAGAGTGATAGTGTCTAGACTTGAGTTTGGAAAACCAGTTTCCTGCTCTTCCTGGCTATCCGGACTGGCCCGATGGATGAGATAGTAAATTTGATTTACTCGAATCAAAATTTTCCAAAGGATAAGGAAAGATATTTTCTAGGATTTAAACAATTTGGATTTTATAGAGATGATCTTCTTGTACTTAGTGTTAAATCCCGAAGAGGGAACTCGTACTATTTGTGGAATTTAAAAGGTGATTTCATCGTTATTCCACCCATAGTATTTGTTGAATACAGGGATTAATACTGAGTAGATTAGATGATTTCTATACATTCTTCTCACTTAATATTTACTGATTTTGGGATTAACATCTTAGATAACTTGGTTTTAACTCAATCAAAATTATGAGTTTTGAACTAAGGAATCTATGGTAAAGATTTAAATAAAATGATTTTGGAAATGTTTTCTTAATTGAAAAGAAAAATGTAATGATTTCAAATTACTCAAATTAAAGGAGTTTTAAGTAATCAAAGGAATTGATAAGGGAGGTTTAATAATTCCGTATATAGCAGAAAGAATGGTTTGAAAATATATATCTCCAAAAGAGATTTTTGATAAAAAGAACTTAATCAATTAAAGAATGATTCCCTACTCACAAAACCTCTTTTTATCGATGATTGGATTCAAAGGAAACGGGATCTGATCTAGCACTTACCCCTCGTGTTGGTGTATGCTCCATCAGTTGGAGTGTGCAGCATGATAGGCGGTTCTCGCTTTCTGTTTGGTGGCAAGCAAGAGACTCTTACCCCTACATGTCCCTAGGAAAAGGGTTGATTGTTAGTCGTGAGGCTGGCTGTAAAATCAGATTCGAGGTACTAATGTATGCCACGGTGGTGCTAGGACAATAGAAAAGCCTACTGGTCATCGCTGTCGATGGTTGAGAAGCCTAGATCGTCACATCGTGGTATCAGATCTTAGGTTGAGCGAACACATGAGCCAGATAGGGGTAAAAGACTCATTAGAGATAGACTTAGTAATGCCCTAGGATGAGTAGATCATTAGAGTCGGGGTTAGTAACACACTAGAATGAGTTTGAGAGTATTATATATGAGCGCGTATTTGTTAATAAAATATACAAACGAATTCGGTTTTATATGAAATCATTTTACCTAAAAATATATTTGTGTTTTGAAAGGAAAAGAATATTTCAGTAAAATTTTCAAAGAGTTTTTGGAATAAACAAACATTAAACAAAGAATTTTAAAAGCTATCTTTAGACATGAACCTCGAAACATCTTTTTGAGCATTAACCAAACTTTTCTACCTAAGAATACGCTAGCAATTACCTACTACTTGTGCCTAAAAGAATGATTGTTTGCCTTGTATAAACCATATGGGGGAAGTTATGCGAAATGGGAGTCCTCTATAGCGAGTTGGGGCGAGAAGGATAGCTTCATAGTTCTCTCTAGCGACAAAGTGGAACAGCCAGAATATCCGCCTAGAAATGGTGGGTTTTCGATCAAAGAAGAGTATTCCTATAAGACCCAAATGATTTTGGTTTGGAAATTGGTAAATGAAATAATTTTTGCCAATGATTATATTTTGAATATAAAGAATATTTTTCAAGTAATATAGTTATTTGATTAAGGAAAGGATAATACTTAATTATTATCATAAATTGATCGGTGTTTTAATTTAGAAGTTTAAGCACGAACACCTCGTGAATTTAATTTCACAATTTGACTATGAGGCATTCAATAAATGTTTATTAAAGGAATTTATTTAAGATAAATAATTTTATGAATACGTTTTATATATATGAACTGGATTTATAAAACATGCTTTATAAAGAAATTTTTGAGAATTTAAATTTCGGTATTTTTGAAAGGAATTTCAAACGATTTTTGGAAAAGGAATAATAATAGTATTATTTCTAAAAATAGATTTGTAAAACGAAAAACAATCTTATGATTAATTGATTCAAGTGGGCTCGAAAGTAACTAAAAATGGGCAAGAGAAGTGTTCGGATGGTAAACGCCTCTCTTAAGTATTACCCTTCTGTTAAGGAAATATGCGATACTATTGGTAGTACCCAGTTCCTTGGTACCATTTTTGTGTTACTCGATCAATATAATTTTCTAAAGTTAAAAAGGATAACGTGAATCATTAATTGATAAATTAATGGTTGTAAATTTTTATCAAAGTGTATTGTAACGTCCCGCTATTTTGGACCATTCAAATCGACAATAAATCCACACATGTCCGATTTGAATAATTCAAAATACCGAATTGTTAATTTAAATTTGGCAAAACTCAGCATATGCAGTAAATAAATCAATCACAGAATCACAGACACAGAGTAATACAATAATACGCAGCGGAATAGATAAAATAGTAGTTCATGAAGCTACTATATACACATCAGAGTTAGAAATAAAATACAACAGAATATCTCAAATACAGTGAAGTCTCCAATCCAAACAGATGACTTTTGTGAACGAATCAACTGGAAAGCTGGAAGCTGAATCAAAAGTTGGATCTCCAAACGAAGCTCCAAACTCCAAAGGTGAGTCTCAAATGTTGTATCACTCAGTCTGACCCGAGCGTAAAGCAAACACAAAACACTCGAGTCAGGATTAACATTCTTATATAAATAAATCCAACTCAAGTGAAATATCAACTGAAATACAAGTAACTTAAAGGATGTTTGGGATAACCATCCTCTAAGGATCTTCAGAACTATCTACAAGGTGGAAATATACATTATAACACCGTGGTCATTCCAATTTAATTTATACTTCAAACCCAAATATCATTTCATTTCAAATATATCTATTTTCCAAAATAGTATATATAGGTTAAATAATTTAAAATCAAAGTATTTAATTTCCTCAAGTCTAGCAAATCGATTCAAATCAACTTCAAATTCCAGATTCAAATTTATTCAAAGCTCAATTCATCAATTTAATTCAGTTCTAAATATACCATTTATTTTTTTCAATATATTTCAAAGCTTTAATACTCAACATTTTCCAAAGTTAGATTTAACAGTTTCATATAGCTCTTGATTTAACTTCATTATTATTTAATCAGGGAATATTCACTTAATAAACTCAATATCATCTAACTAGCCTTACATTTCATTTTTACTAAATATTTTCTTAAATTTATTTAAGCAAGAATTATTCATTAAATTATTTAAATAAAACCCAAGTTATGAATCATATCTTAAATCTCAATTTCAATAAGTTTCAAATTGGTTTAATTAATAAATTATCTTTCCAACCTTAACTTATTCAAATTATTACCAAAATCTATTTTGAAAATATAATTTTTATACTTAAACAACTCATAAGTATTAAATCCATCCTAATTTAAATTAAATAATTTAAGGCTCAACATTTATTAAAACCATATATTTCTTTCCAAAACCATAAAATTCATTTTCAAAATATTTATATATATGGACCAACGGTGTCTGTATATATATACATCATATGGTTAAGTGATACGGATATTTATCATTTCAATCCGAAATTTAAATATATACGGGTAGATATCATTTCGACCCGTAATCCCAATTTCAATTCAAATGAAAATCGCTTGGGTTTATCATTTCAACCCATAACGATTTTCTCCTATTCTAAAGTCCGTTCGGGTATGTATCATTTCAACCCATAGTGAATTCTATACTAACAGGGAACTTGCAGAGTGATAACAGATAATATAAAATATAACAACAGGCATATATCATCAATATAAATAACAGATACTGGTGTCAGATGTCATAGGTGAACATATACAGATAATAGTAATAACAGGCATATAAATACTAGATACTGGTGTCAAATGTCGCAAGTGAACATATACAGATAATAGTAATAACATGCATATAAATACTAGATACTGGTGTCAAATGTCGCAGGTGAACATATACAGATAATAGCATATATAACAATTTAAATAACTACAGCATCATATTTCAATTGTCGTTTCAATTGAAATCAAATTTAATAAATACAAGAACGTTAATCGTGAGTGATTGCTCACCTTTCGAGGCTAGAGATGAACGAAACTGAGATAGGTTACGAAATCCAGGCACGAATCTCAAACAAGGCAAGATTGAACTCGAATCGACGAACGAAGCTAATAAATAGAAGTTGACGAAATCAAGTCAAAACAGGATCGATGAAGACAATTTGTACGAGTGACTCATATATAACTATCTACTATATATAAATCAAGTCATATTCTAAATCCAGACATATTAAAATAAGATGAATATATTACACTTATTTACAATTAAATTTAAACACGTATCAACTGAATATACCAAAACACAAAAAAAAAACAACATATAAATATATATATATATACACTTTTTTTTTGTTACAAAATCTATTCCAACGTTATTTTTATAACAACACAATTCTAACAAGCTAGCCACCTCTATAAAATTTGAAAGACCCGCGTACACTATTTAGTATTAATATTATTATAAAAGCAAGACTGTAAGCGACCTTTCAACACACATAGAGAAGACACACCATATATAACTACTAGACTTATACGTACACACATATGCAGACCCTTTAAACATATAATAAATGTATACTTTCATAAACTTATATGACTCATCATATTTTAAAATAATATATACCTGTAACTTAAAGTAACATCTGCAACTCATATATACATACAGATTTTAAACCTAATATTATCATAACTTATATACATTTATTTCTCAAATATCAACGTTTTTATAACATATATTCATAAATCCATAATATCTATATATTACAAGACCGATAGGAAAAGGATTTCTACATCCAATATGAAATACTATTATACATAACCTATATGCCTACCCATTGTTAAAACAAAACAGTATGAAATGTGTGTATATTAAGATGTATATATGCAGACCCTTTGAAATATTTTTATCATGGATTCCAACATTTTTTCTTCATATAACTTTATAAACAACAGGTGGGTAGATCCAAACAAAATATATGTATACAATAAGAACTATATACATATACATACACTATCCTAATAAATGAATACAATCGAAACTATAAACACCAAGTAATATATGCGTATACCTGTGCAAAGAGGAGAAGAAAAAGCAGGGGAGTGTGGCCGAAAGCCAAAGCAAGGTGTTGGAGGAAAGCTTCACGTCCCATGGGTGGTGCTGACTCGTGCAAAGGCACAGTGAAGTTTAGGCGGAGGAGACGGAACCGGATGATGATGGACGCCGGCTGGAGGGAGAGGCGTTACGCGGAAGGCGTGGAGGAGGAGGGTGGCCTTCGGGGGTCCAGTGGGAAGTGGGGTCGGATGATGGCTGTGGTGAGGAGATGGTCAGGGCGGAGGACGGAAGGTGGTTGGAGCGGGTTGCTGCCGAGAGGAGGAGGAAAGTCGGGTGGTGAGGCGGAGTCGCAGACCGAGGTGAAGGGGAAGACCAGAGGGAAAATTTGGAGAGGGTGAGATGCGGAAAATGAAACTAGCAGGTGGTTGCGTGATCAAGTGGGAGGAGCAGTGAGAGATGAACGAGGCAGAGGAAGGAAAAGAATAAAGAAGGGAGAAGAATGAATGAGTTTTTGAAAAATGAGCAGGCTAATGAATATGAATGAACTGTGAACATTATTTTTTTTTTGAAAATGAATGTGCTGAAACAAAAAAAGTAACCGACTAATGAATATGAAGGAACCCTTAATTTAAATACGGGGAAAAATGAAAGTAATGACCGTTAGTGTACCGGGAAGCAAAAGATGAGAACTTTGAACGAATGTGTACAATTAAAAGAAATTGTAACGGTCAGAAGTATTGATTCCGACAAATTATTAAATCAATATTTAGTTGTTTGGACAGCACGTTTCAAAACTTGAAACGCAGAAGAAATAAAAGATCACGGATCCGTGCCGATACGGTTACCGGTTTTTCGCGGATTCCGCTATGAACCGGACTTCAAAATACAGAGATAAATATATCATTGAGATCAATACGACGAGAGGATCAAAACGGTATACAGATATTGGTGATACGATCATCCGCTTAAAAGTCGATAATCGGTACCGGAAACGCTGCTATTTTGCCAGAATTAAGATAAATGGAGCAGTAGAAGTCCAAATTTGGAAAAACGAATTTCGCAGTCTGATTCAGAATGATCTGAATAAATTTTCTCCTGTTGACATATTTTGGTTTCGGAAAACTTTTAAATTCACTGTTATGAACCGGTTTGATTTGAAATGAAATTTCACAGGAAAATAAACTTCAATATTATCAGATGAAAATTTACCAGTTGCTATATTAAAATAGACGTATTCCAAATAATAAATTTTTAATTTCAAATTTTATTGTTTAAAATTTCAAAAATTTCCAGTTAAATATGATTTTAAAACCATTAAATTTTACGGGTCGTTACACTCTCCCCCACTCAAAACTTTTCATCCCCGAAAAGGAAGAAGGTAGAAGAATAGAAACAACCAGACAGAAAAGATAGATTGAAAGTCAAGATTAAACAATTAATTTAAACTATATAAATTTTACTTAAAATTTGAAAACTTCATTTGCAATTCAATTATCTTATATACTTTAAAACCTTTCGAAACTCCATTTGTAAAATTTCTTGCTTCCCTTATAAATACCATTTATATGTTTAAATAACACATTTATAAAGATATGAACATTATTTGAAACAATTATTTACATTATTACTTATATTTATAAAGAAGCTATTCGAAAATATTAAATCCATAATTCATAAATTTATTAATTTCATTTCAAGATACCTTTCAAATATTATCAATAATCATTTACTTTAAATATGTTTTATTTAATTAAAACTCCTAAAATATTTAACACTAAGAATTTCTATTAAACCAAGTAGTATATAAATAAACAATATAAAAAAAATTATTGTCAACAAGGAAAAAAAGATTCAGGAAAACATATGATGGGTGAATAGATAAAGCTGAACGGATAAGGTAGATTCAAAAGAATAGTATCGGGCATGAATAATTAATTCAAACCATAAGAATTTCAATTTCGAATATTAATACAGAATTTCTTTGTTGGAAATACTTTTATAATAAAAATACCTTTATAACGTGTAATACCCCAAAATTTTGTGAAAAATCATTTTTGTAAAATGATTTAATTTTTGAAATATTTAGATTTAAATATGGTGAAATTTTTGGAATAAATAGTGTGCAAGTATATGTGTGCACGTGCACACTGAAATGGCACAAGGAAGAACTCCAGATTTCTTAGATTTAAAACAAGAATTAAAAAGCAATACAAACATGATTTTGCAACATGGATATTTGATTTCTGGAATTATATGGATCATCTTAGAAAATAAGAAAAGTAAGTTTTACTTTAAAATCAGTAAACAGATTTTATTTAAAACCCAGAAAAGAAAATTATACATATATATGTTATAAGGATTTGTAAACCTGTATACATATAGGTGCATATGTTTCTGAAATTAAAGAGGAATTAAATAAGCCTAGATAAGATATGTATACAAATATACATTTTTAAGTACTGAAAAGTATATATATATAAGCAAGTGAAACTATAACATTAAAATGACATGAAATGTGATACAAGTCAATATGCTTGTGTAGGCAAAAATAGCAAAGGGGATTCTCAGGAATAATTAAAATATAAAATAGGATAGTCACACTTTTAACATGACTAGGTGAGTGGCCATTTTCTGAAAAGTAAAAGAAAGAAAATGCAGCCTTTAAATTGGTTAATATGGCCGGGGTATTAAGGAGGAAAATGAATGAAAAATGCATGAAGATGGTTAGGTCAGAAATGGAATTTTGTTTTAACAAAACCCTAGTGGAAAAATGCATATAAATAGGCAGTTTCAGCCAGTAAAATTATCTTTACCCCGAGCTGCACAAAAATAAGAAAGGAAGAAAAAAATATTGGAAGGAAGGAGAAAACACTCATACAAGGATTTTTTGGATTAATAAGAAGAAATATTTAGGTGAGTAACCTCACTGAGTTCATGGCATTAAGACCTGAGATGAAGCAGCCACTTTTTATATTGCCATTTATATATTGCTGGTTTTGATATATATGATTTCATCAATGCTTTTTGGATGTCTTATTTTAAATCTGATATGATTTAATATGGATGATTTTGGTGATCTTTGATTTGCTGAGACATTTGTCTTTGGATGTGTATCATACTGTTTTATTTTTACTCAAAAAAATGTTAAAGTCCAGAATCTTAAAATTATATAGAGAATACTCTCAACTGTTATAGATCTATGGCATGGAAACTTTACAAAAAAAATGTTGGGAGCTGCATTATACTTGGTATAAGTGCTGAGGCTTGAGAAGAAAAATGTTAAGGGTGCAATAGAAATTTTCTAAGTGCTGAGCCCTTAATCAAATCAAAAAAAATAATAAGAAACTCATAAGCTAAGATTATGATTGAACCAGATCATGAATCTGAATCAATCATAAAGGCTTGCAGATCAATATAATAAGAACATGCCATGCCTCTTTTACAGTTGAAAATATTCTTATATCTTACTGAGATCAAGACATATTGACCCCATTTAGGAAATAACTGTCTGCTTATTTCTGAGGAGAATTATGCTAGGAAAGATTATGGATGTTTCCATGTTTGCAGTGACATGTTCACTTAGCATATTTGATGATAGGATTTAAGACAATACACTAGTAAATAGACTAGGGAAGGGAAGGCCAAGAAGGCTGCTGGAATGCTTGTCATATTTGAAGTATGCAAGTTGGCACATGGTTTGTTTAAGCCCTGAGATCTTTGTGCAATGATGTGAATTAGTTCATTGCAATGTGTCCCTGTGATTCCTTAATAGCAGATGAGGCAGGAATTTAAATTGAATTATACAACCTGTAAATGAAGAAATAGGAATATGAATATTTCTTAGGATTGGTTGGTATGGAACCATGATGGTTCCAGTGAATGCAAATGTTGCAAATAGATAATTATGTTTGCATGGTTATGTATGCAAGTGTAAGAATGATAGATGAATATATCATACCAGAATCAACTTATTTATACCATGTTAAAGTAATTGGATGCAGAAATTTGCTTAAATAACTAGTTGGTACTCTTACATTCTCTGTTGCTTAATATCATGAATGTATTGATGTTACTCATACCAGATCATAGATCTGACCCTTGTTTGCTCATGGCATATGGGGTGTCTCATTTTAAAATGAGGCAGCCACTCATGCTCTTTCAGGGAACGCAGGCACTAAGTAAAAATGAAGTTATGGCTATTATGGAGGAGTGAATGAACATGCTAGCTAGTTTCAATAAGAGCTTAAATTGATTATCTCTGCATGTATTCAGGAAAAATTTTATGTTTCTAAGATTTCCAGTCATGTAATGAATATTTTATGGTTAGTGATCAAGTTGCTCTTATGTTCTGTAAAGTGTTAGATTAAATTAGTTGCTCTGTCGAAATCATTGTGTGTTAAGGTTTGATTTGTTTTTGAAGTAGTGTCTGGGATATAAACAAGAAAAATATGCTCAAGCATTAGCTATAAAAATCTGGTAAGAAATATACAATTATGTGAGCAATTTCCTTGCAATTATATTATGTATTGGACAATCTTAAGTATTTTAAAAACACTGAGTTTTGGAGTAAATTTAGAATTTACCTTGAAAAATACCTTTAAGTATCTAATTGTTTTTTTTCTCTGAATTATGTCTACAAATGGTTCAAGACTACTTTTTAAATTGTTTTGAGAGAGGTAATTGTATGGGAAGGCTTCAGGTATGATGCAAATGACTGGCATTTCAATTGCCATGATCAGATACCTGGCATGACACTAGGCACATGAGTTAACCAGCTTCAAATAAGTGAAGTTTAGGTAGATTCTGGTTTGTAAAATGAAAATAAAAGAATGATCAGATTAACCACATGGTTAGACCATAGGTCAGGCAAATTGTTCACTTCAAATCAATGAAGCAAGGAACCATTTGAACCCAGTTTTCTGCAAAATGAGCAAAGATATTGACATGTACATGTATATCTGTGTACATGTTGATATTTGGGCAAAAAATATAAACATAAATTCCTAGAACAGTTGTAGGAATGGGTTTCAAAAATAATAAAGCAAGAAATATTGTTTTGTATGTTAGATTATAGGCAAAAATTAAGTATATATGTGCAGATATAGGTAGATATCAGATTTCAAACCATACAGGAGAAAAATAAAAAGAAAAATAAAAATTGGGTTTGAACCGACCAGCATAGCACTCGAACTCGTGACCTCTCATGTGTAAGTTAGGCGCGTTTCCATTACGCCTAGATGTTGCTTGTGTTCACTTATGATCCACTTTCTTTTAGCCTGAGTTTGATACTATACAGACTTTAACACAATCATCCATATTAAAAGCTTGCTTTCCACTGATTATTACTTGATCATTTCTTAATTAGAATAACAGACTAAAGTACATGTTTCCAGTGGATTCTATGGTCAAAAATCAGGATACAATAATTAATCTTTTATCAGGGAATTATCACATTTTATGTGATGCCCCACCTCAATACCCACGCTAGCCAAGGACACTACGATGTAGTGCTGTCAACTAGCACGGAGAATAAGGCTGTTGAGGAGCGACCATCCATGTAATTGGTTATCACACGGTGGCTATAAAATAATCTTCGGAAACAAACATAGAAATAAACATAACACAAAGCAGTCACAGACATCCATATCACAAAGGCGGAAGAAGATATGAATATATAACTAACACATGAAAGTGTACATCAGAGTAGTGGTCAAAAAGTTCCACAATAATACAAAAGAATAGCAACATGTGCTATACAAAAAGAATACAACTATGAGTCCATATCTCAAGTGTATACAACAAAAACTGCTAAACTAAATAGTCAGCCAAAAGTCAGAGTAGCAAATCCCGGAAGGAAGTCAAGCAGAAGCACCTGTAACATCTCGGTCTGACCCGAGTATTATTTAAGAAAATAATAAACGGATCAGTCTAACTATAAATATCAGATGACATGATATATAATAAAAGACATGGCATAAACATAGAATATCCATACTGACATACTACTATAAGTATGAAAATGATGATCAACAGGAGATCAACCGATGAGAAATGATCAATATCACGAGAATCTTCTCAAAGATCCAAAGAGGGCATCATACCCTAAACTTGTACTCATAACAAGTCAATGACATAAAAATCCAGAAATCAAACAAGAAATCCAGAAATCATAAAAAGAGAAAGAGGCCTATCACATGATGGTCCGAAGACCATGGGGAGCTACCCCATATGTGTGAGTCGGAATCACACTGATTGAGGCCTAGGCTAACCAAAAAGCAAAAAGGTATGTGTGAATGGAATCACACAAGTGGTGTCTAGCCTAACCTCGCAAACAAAAAAGATATGTGTGAGTCAGAATCACACTACTGCGGCCTAGACTAACCTTGCGGACAAAGAGATGTGTGTGAGTCGGAATCACACTATTGCGGTCTAGTCTTACCTTGCAAACAAAGAGACATCGCACAATTGCTAGTCTAAATCATAAAATGATCATCATGATCAGCGAGAAGTGTCAATCACACCAAGCTAGTAAATATATGAGTTTAGCTTCATGTCCCATAACCACTTGCTTAACTTAAATATTTACGAACAAGCTGTAAATCTTCACTAGGAAATTGTCACGAAAAGGGTTCAATCGAACAAGTCCAAGAGCTAACCGACGAAGTGAACGCAAGCGTTTCATACCACTCGTTTTACTAAGTCGTTTAAGTCGATTTCTCATTCGAGTGAAGTAAAAGGCTTGTATATACTAGTAGATTGAAAATCGGTTTGAGAAAACGAACTTTTGATATTTAAAATAGTGTTGAAATCGCTTTGATGAAAGAGTTTTGATATTTACTATTAGTATTGAAACCTTCATATATCTTTAAAGTGACAAGTCATAAAACGATTGTAGAACAAATCAATTCACGTTCGAAGACGTGAGTAAAGTCCAAAGAAGTCAATCCCAAAACCATCAAAGTAGAAATTCTGATAAATGCTTTGTCAGATAAGATTGCCTACGCAGAGTAATTCGGGGTTCGACCTAGCGAAGTGCGCGACCTAACAGTGAAGGCAGGCTGGTCAGGCGACTTAAGTAAAAGTAGGTCATACGACCTAGCAGAAGAACAGGTCGAACGACCTAAGTGCTAACTCGCGAGCGACCTAACGAAGTGCGCGACCTAACAGTGAGGCGCGACCTAAGGATGTGCGCGACCTATCAGTGTTACGCGACTTAAGGTGATTCGCGACCTAAGGGTACGCGACCTAACATGGTTCGCGACCTAAGACTTAGTGGGATCGAGCGACCTAAGGGATAAGGCCACACGACCTAACAGTTAAAAGGTCCTACGACCTAGAGAGAATGCGCGACCTAACTGGGTTCGCGACCTAAGATAGGCGAACGACCTAACTGGGTTCGCGACCTAAGGAGGGTGCGACCTAAGGTCTGCCTGGGGGTTTATAGGTCGGCAACGACCTACGACTTAAGGGCGAGCGACCTAAGGATGGTGCGCGACCTAACTGGTTCGCGACCTAAGGAGGGTGCGACCTAAGGTCTTACGACCTAAGGAAAAGAAAAGTCTTACGACCTAAGGAGTTAACTCACGAACGACCTAAAGCCTTTAACTCGCAGGCGACCTAGGACTTTAACTCGCAGGCGACCTAAGCCTTTAACTCGCAGGCGACCTAGGACTTTAACTCGCAGGCGACCTACGACCTATGGATGAGCGACCTAACTCCGAACGAGCTAAAAATGGCCAGAACGACCTAGTAGCAGTTTTTTCACCAAAATCACTAAAATTTGGAATTTTTTTGCCAATCCAATCCAAACCAAATGCAACAAACATGCTAAAGTGATGAGGAATCATTCCCAACAGTCCAATGACGATTATAGGCAAGATGTGAGATCAAAAATCTCACCTTTTCCACGAAATTGATGTTGGAGAGCTTAAGAACGAAGCAAGAATCAACCCCTAGCTTGAATCTATGTTCTCCACCTTGAATTCGGAGTTTGATGTTGAATTTACTAAAGATCTCGAGCTTGGAATTTTAATTTCTCTTTCCCCCCACCATTTTTGAAGAAGCTTGAAGTGTTTGATGAAGTGATGAAGAGAAGAGGGGGGTTGGGCTGAGTTAAGAAGGTGCAGTCCCAACCAAAGTCACAAGTGGGAAAAGTGACGAAAATTTCACTATCTCCAAACATATCGAAGTTTACACTCAAAAAGATCGCAAACGTCATTTTGAACTCAATGGGGGTGGTCTCGAGTCCTAATTTGACCGTATGCAAAAAGTAGCTTTTCGGACTAACATCCGACTAGCGATAAAATATTTAAATATAAAATCGATAGATATGCGGGTTGTTACATTTTAATAGATTTAAAAGGATTTCTACTTACATATTATCATGCTCTGATTCTAGTAGAATACAACATAGATATCTTCATATATGTATGTTAGGAATGATTTAGATTTAAAACAATATTTTTATATTGTGAAAGATCCTGGATATATTTTGTTTATTGGAGAAAGAAAATGACCCTGGGAAATATATTTGTAATGAATGATATATCTATATATCATCTCTTAACAAAAAAAAATCCTTATGAAATTAGGATGGAAATAGGAGGGTCATTTCAGTTGGTATCAGAGCACTTGGTTGCATTGATTGTTAAGTATTATAGAAATGTATTATGTCTGTTTGTTTTGGATGAAATAATTTAGATAAGAAAACAGAAATTACAGAAGTACTCATAATATACTAATACCATTTGCCCAGAATTTAGTTAGCAGACCATGGTAGGAAGAGGATCTCATCGCAATGCAGGACCCAGTGCACCTCAAATGCTTGATATGCAAGAATTTGTGAGGGTTTTAAGAGATGGAATTGGGCATAGGCCTGAGAACCCACATGAAGAGCTTTCAAAACTACTGAAGACTTATTCCAATTTGGGAGGCAGGAGTTTTGAAGGAACTGAGAGTGTGATGGAAATTCAAGCATGGTTGAGAACACTTGATAGGATTTTCAATGACATGCAGTTGGATGACCAAAGGAAGAGGCAAGTAGCTTCTAGACAACTGAAAGGGGTAGCTTTAAGCTGGTGGGAGGTGATCATAGATGGAAGAAATGAAAATGAAATCACTTGGAATCAGTTCAAGGAGATGTTGGAGGCAAGATTTGTACCAGCATCAGCCAAGACCATTTTGCTTGAAGAATTTATCAAACTTAGGCAGGGAACTTTGAATGTCACTGAATACACTCAAAAGTTTGAGGGGCTATCTAATTATGGAGCAATGCTAGTGGCAGATGAAGCATCCAAAAATGATAGGTATATAAAAGGACTGAACCCAGGACTTAGCAGAGCTATGCTACCATATGCAGATAGAACATTTGATCAAGTAATTGATCTGGCCTTGAAACTGGAACAACATGACAAAGAAAGAGAGAAATATAGGAATTTTAAGAGCAACAACAAGAAGGATAAGGGAAGATATCACCCTTATGATAAAAAGAAGGAGGAGGCAGACAACAGGAAGAGTAAAGATACAAAAGCCAATGATACTAAGAAGAAATTGGTTTGCCATCATTGTGGAAAAGAAGGACACATCAAACCAAGGTGCCCAGAGTTAAAAGGAGGAGCCTTCAAATGCTATCTATGTGGGAAAGAGGGGCATATGAAGAGGAACTGTCCTGAGAATAGACAGCAAGGGAAATTGGCAACTTTGGAAGGTAAAGGCAAATCTGCAGTGAAAATTGATGCTGAAAATCATGGCCAAGTGGAAGGTACATTACTCATTTGTGCCATACCCATACCAGTAGTATATGATACTGGAGCAACACACTCTTTGATTTCCTATGAATTAGTTAAAGTGTTAAAATTAAACTGCATATTGGTTGAAACCCCATTGCTTGTACAAAGTCCCCTAGGGAGTTCTAGTGTTTTGAACATGAATTGTGTGGATGTGGAGTTAAACATAGGAGGAAATATTCTTATTTCCAATTTATATGTTTTAAATTACCCAAATATAGGAGTTATATTGGGGGTAGATTGGTTAAGGCAATTTAAAGCCATAATTAATTTAGACTCATCCACCATATCATTGCAAAATTCTAGAGGCCAGAGGATCACAGTTCTATGTGAAGTAGCTAAGGAAGGGAAATTGTATCATTTAGTTGACTTAGAAAAAGATCTGAGTGAACAAACCATTGAAGAAATTCCCATAGTTAATGAATACTTGGATGTGTTTGGGGAAGTTAAGGGTGTTCCACACCACAGACCAGTTGAGTTCCAAATTAATCTCATTCCAGGAGCAAGTCCAATAATCAAGAAACCTTATAGAATGGGGCCAAGTGAACTGAAAGAATTGAAAAATCAGTTGGAAGAATTAGAAGGCAAGGGATTTATAAGGCCAAGCAATTCCTGCTGGGGTTCTCCAGTAGTGTTTGTAAGAAAACATGATGGTACCTTGAGAATGTGCATAGATTACAGGGAACTAAATTAACCATCAAGAATAAATACCCATTGCCTAGAATAGATGATCTCTTTGACCAACTCAGTGAAGCTAAAATATTTTCTAGGCTAGACTTAGCATCAGGATTCCATCAAATGAAGGTTGAAGACTCAAGTGTTAAGTATACTGCATTTAACACAAGATATGGCTTATATGAATTTTTGGTTATGCCATTTGGTTTGACAAATGCTCCTTCATATTTTGTTGATTTAATGAATAGAATATTTAGAGATTATTTAGACAAGTTTGTACTGATTTTTATTGATGACATTTTGATTTATTCTAAGACAGTGGAAGAGCATAAAAATCATTTGCATTTAGTTTTGTCAAGACTAAGGGAAAATGATTTAAAGGCAAAATTTTCAAAATGTGCATTTTGGAAAGAAGAAGTGCATTTTCTTGGGCATGTTATCTCTGCCAAAGGAATATCAGTAAACCCTAATAAGGTAGTGGCAATCCAAGCATGGAAAAGGCCTAGTACCATCAGTGAGATTAGATCATTTATGGGGATGGCAGGATATTATAGGAGATTTATAAAAGATTTCTCAAAAATATCATCACCACTTACCAATTTAACTAGAAAGAACCAAGCCTTTGTATGGACAGAAAAATGTGAGCAAGCTTTTATCAAAATAAAGGAAGCTCTGATTAATGCACCAGTATTGAGAGTGCCAGAAGGAAATGAAAATTTGGTTGTGTACACTGATGCAAGTGGCTCTGGGTTAGGGGCTGTGTTGATGCAGCAAGAACAGGTGGTAGCCTATGCATCTAGGCAATTAAAGCCACATGAAACCAGATATGCAACCCATGATCTTGAACTAGCAGCAGTTGTGTATGCTTTGAAACTTTGGAGACATTATTTGTTAGGTGCCAAATTCATTTTGTACACTGATCATAAGGCACTGAAATATATATTCTCACAAAAAGATTTGAATATGAGGCAACATAGATGGGTAGAGTTCCTAGTTGCCTATGATCTAGATATACTGTATACACTAGGCAAGGCAAATAAAGTTGCAGATGCCTTGAGTAGACAACATGCCAAGGTAGCCATGTTGATGATGGAAGAGTTTAGGGATTTGTCTATACTTACTGATTTGGAAATTGAGAAGAACAGTGAGGTACAAATGATGCCCATTGAAGAAGATGAAGGTAAAGGGAAATTAAGTATGATATCTCTGCAATCAGATTTACTTCTTAAGATTGGGAAAATGCAGGAACAAGACCTAAACATGGTGGAAAAGAAAATGCTCATATCAAAAGGGGAGGAAGTAATAAATTATCAAGTTGATAAAAATGGTTATTTAAGGAATAAAAATAGGATATGTGTTCCAGAAAATATAGAATTGAAGGAGGAAATATTAAATGAGTACCATAGGAGTAAGTACTCCATACACCCAGGTAGCACCAAGATGTATCAAAATTTGAAAAGAAATCTTTGGTGGAAGGGGATGAAGTCAGATGTGGCCAGATATGTTGCAAGGTGCATGACTTGCCAACAAGTCAAGGCAGAGACACAAAGGCCATCAGGACTATTGCAACCCCTTAGTATACCACAGTGGAAGTGGGAGGATATATCTATGGATTTCATAGATGGTCTGCCTAGATCTAAGAAGGGAAACACAAGTATATGGGTAATAGTGGATAGGCTAACTAAGGTAGCACATTTTATCCCAGTTAAAACAGAAAGAAATGCTCCAAAATTGGCTCAAATATTCATGAAAGAGGTAGTGAGGTTGCATGGCATACCCAAAACCATTGTGAGTGATAGGGATACCATCTTCACCTCAAGGTTTTGGAAAAGTTTTCAAGAGGCCATGGGGAGTGAATTGTGCTTAAGCACTGCCTACCATCCACAATCAGATGGTCAAACTGAGGTGGTGAACAAAGTCTTAGAGGATTTGTTGAGAGCATGTACACTGGACTTTGGAGGCAACTGGGAAGACCACCTCCATCTAGCTGAATTCACATACAATAACAGTTACCAAAGCACCATAGGGATGGCACCATTTGAAGCCTTATATGGCAAGCCATGTTTATCACCTATATGCTGGGTAGAGACTGGAGAAAGGGCTGTTCTAGGACCTGAATATGTTAAAGAAACTACAGAGAAAATTGGGTTAATAAGAAAAAGAATAGCAGCAGCTCAAGATAGACAAAAGAAATTTGCAGATAGGAAGAGAAAGCAAGTGGAATATGAAGTGGGAGACTTTGTTTTCATCAAGATTTCACCTATGAAGAAAGTCTTGAGATTTGGCAAGCAAGGTAAGCTCACACCAAGGTATGTTGGACCCTATAAAATTCTGGAAAGAATTGGTTCATTGGCTTACAAATTAGAATTACCAGAGGAAATGAAAGCAATGCATAATGTTTTTCATGTGTCCCAACTTAGAAGATGGGTACATGATAAAGAAGACATTTTGGAAGAGCCTACCAAAATTCAAATAAATCCTGACTTGGTTTATGAAAAAGAGCCAGTGGGGATTATAGCCAAGGAAGAAAAGGAATTAAGGAGCAAAACCTTGAAACTAGTTAAGATCCAGTGGAGTAGTGATCCTAATGACTGCACATGGGAGTTAGAGGATAAGATTAGAATGGATTATCCTAAGCTTTTTGCAAATTAAAAGGTAATTTTTTTTTTCTCTGGAAAAATTTTGTTATGCATGGTTGATATGGTTGAATTTGTTTGCTTATGCATATGTTTGATAAGTTTTCAGAAAAGAAAATGATGCTTGTTATAAATGTTAGAAAAATTGTGAGGACAAAATTCCTAAAAGGAGGGGTGAATGTAATACCCCAAAATTTTGTGAAAAATCATTTTTGTAAAATGATTTAATTTTTGAAATATTTAGATTTAAATATGGTGAAATTTTTGGAATAAATAGTGTGCAAGTATATGTGTGCATGTGCACACTGAAATGGCACAAGGAAGAACTCCATATTTCTTGGATTTAAAACAAGAATTAAAAAGCAATACAAACATGATTTTGCAACATGGATATTTGATTTCTGGAATTATATGGATCATCTTAGAAAATAAGAAAAGTAAGTTTTACTTTAAAATCAGTAAACAGATTTTATTTAAAACCCAGAAAAGAAAATTATACATATATATGTTATAAGGATTTGTAAACCTGTATACATATAGGTGCATATGTTTCTGAAATTAAAGAGGAATTAAATAAGCCTAGATAAGATATGTATACAAATATACATTTTTAAGTACTGAAAAGTATATATATATATATATAAGCAAGTGAAACTATAACATTAAAATGACATGAAATGTGATACAAGTCAATATGCTTGTGTAGGCAAAAATAGCAAAGGGGATTCTCAGGAATAATTAAAATATAAAATAGGATAGTCACACTGTGACGACCCGACTTTCCACTCCCGGAAAATCGCATCGACAGTAAGAAAGAAAGGGGTGAGAAATAGAAAAGAGAAGAAGAGAAAAGAAAACAACAACAGATACTCACAGCGGAAACGAAACGAAATATAATATATCACATAAATATTACATAGTATTATATACATCATCTATCAGAGTTACACAGATTACACATCACCTACTAGACAGTTATAAACATCTGTCTAGTTATTACATCTCAACACAATACAGATCAATACAAAGATCAACACATCGGAAAACTACTATCTATAACGCCGAAGCCTCCTGCTCCATTGCTCCTCCAGATTACTCGTCAAAGCTAAACCTGAATCCCTTGGCTACTCGTAAAAATTTGAGTACCCAAGAGTTTATAAAACAGAAATAAACAACTTGGGTCAGATATGGGTCTGGTGTGAGTAACAGGTTAAACTTGTTTAACTTCAAAACCTTTTGAAAGAAAAGGTATCACGTAAGACTCCCCACCAATAAATATGGGTAAGTTTTTACCTTACGCTAACCAAAACATTTGATAGGAAATTCGATTGTATTATAATAGGTCTAGGGTTTTCAAATAAATATGAAATAGCTGGAATGCTTACATCTCACGTTCCAACATAGTTGGGCACAACTAAAACGTACGGCACTTATTGAAGTTTGGATTCCATCAATGGCAGGGCTACCGGGGTACCGCCCGTCACAGTACGTGGCCTAGATCACCGTACCGAGGATCACTCCCAATCCCCTGCAACACAAGGCCGGAACATCCCTTACTGGATAATTCCCGCACAAGATATCCCAGCAGTTGGAGCTCACAACTGCCCACACAGCCGAATAATAATAAGAAGGGACCTCTAGACAGAGATAATCTTGTCCTACTTGGGTGCTACCCACTAACCTTGCTGCACCTCCCCTGTTTTAGCCATTCCCGGTTTGTGAGGCTTGAGGTCACGATTACCTTAGAAAAGAACACATCACTTAGAATGCTCATCGTCCACCTGACAATGTTCTGAAAGCATTCAATCCATACAAGTTCGTTCCGGGTTCGAACGAAACCGAAGGCATTATCTCGTTACACTCGTTTTGGAATCACCCTCAGAGTTAACGACAATAACCCTTGCACTCTGAATCTTCATCTTCACTTGAGATTCACGACCTATCGTTAATTTGGATCGATGTGGTATTCGGGTCTCCAGACCTGGAAATCCGGTATACGGAAACCCGATCCCGGTCTCATCGAAATCCAAAACGTATCTTTTAAGGCCAAGTTGTTTAAAGGTTTAAAACAATTTAATTCAATTATCTTTATTCACATAGAAAGATAATTCACAATAGATAATCAACATTATCAGATAATCCATATTATCATCACAATTCAACGAACATCCATATCACACAGCATATATCTCATCAGAGATATCAATCAAATGCAAAGCATTCAGTATTATCATCCATTCATAAGTAATGATTTATATCATCTCTAATTAATTTAAAGTGAATTAAATTAATTACTTTTATCTTATAAATCCTTCTTACTTAAACATTAATTAATTACAAATTAATTAATTATCCTCTAATTACCTTTTTCAATTAATCATCTTTGATTAATTATCTTTTAATTACCTTTTCAATTAATCATCTTTGATTAATTATCTTTTAATTACCTTCAAGTTATTTATCTTTAATTAATTACTCAAATTAATTAACCTTAACCACTTATAGTAATTCACCTTTAATTACTTCATTAATTAATTAACTATAATTAATTAAATTAATCACTATAATTAATTATATTAAACCTTAATTAATTACATTAATTAATCACTTCATTTATTAATTATACTTAATTAATCAATCTTAATTACATCATTAATTATATTAATTAATGATCCTTAATTATAAATTAATTATTAATTACTCTAATTAAATTAATTACATTAAGTAATTAACCTTTAATTTAAAACACATTAATTAATCACCTTGATTAATCTAAATCAGTAATTAACTACCTTTAATTACTTTTCTATACTAAATTAATTATTCCTTAATTAATTCCTTAATTAATCACTTGATTAATTATTCAAATTAATTAAACTCAAATTACTTCCTTAAATTAATTACTTCCAGTAATTATCTATTATTTATTTCCCGAAATAATAATACCTTAATAATTACATTAAGTAATTATTTAACAAATCAATCCATTGATTATTCTAAATTAATTTAAACCTAATAAATTAACTTAACTAAACAAATTAACTTCAATTAATTATAATGAGTAATTAATTCTTTTAATTACTTCCACTAAGTAATTCATTTAAAACAAATTCTATAATTGATTATCTTTAAATTAATTAATCTAATTAACTATTAAAATTAATTACATTAATTAATTATTTAATAATCCATAGTTAATGATCTTCATTAACTATTAACAACTCTTTAATTACTTTTCTTAAGTAATTAACTTAGATTAATTATTATTAATTTCAAATTAATAAATATTTATAAATAATTAATTAATCTCTAATTTAATTTACTATAACTCTCAATTAACTTTAATTAATCCTTGATCATTAATTAAGTAAACTAATTAATTACTTTTAATTAATTACTCAATTTAATTATCACTGTCTTAATTAACTTAAAGATAAGTCTTTATCTTAATAATTACCTAATCATGATTAACACATATTTTTAAAACATTCAATTCTTTTAAATTACACTTAAATACATCTTAAAATTAAGTTTAAAATAACTTAAAGATTTAACTTTAACCAATTCAAGTTAAACAAATTATATCACTTTAATTACCATTATTTTTAAACTTGTTAAATAATTCATTTTATAAACATATCCCTTAATCACACTTTTAAAATTTACTAAGCTTTCTTAAAAACTAAATTATTTAAAACTTTAAAATTGGTAAAATCTTTACTCTTCATAAATCTGTACATCTACTTAAAATTTGAAATCTGGTTATCAAGACAAATACAACCCGAGACAAACTCGAGTAAAACAATCAAAACCCCTGGGTTCTCTCACGCAACACTGCTACTTCGAGTTCTCATTCTAAAATCCCGAGATGACCTTCGAGTAAACCCCACAACCAACGCTACTGACACACACGCGACATCGTGCACATGCACCACCGCCACAGCTACCTCCGACCATCCCTGGCACCCTCAACCAATCGACCATCGATGTAGCAACTAAACCCAATTATCGATTCACACATTCCAGCCTTCGATCGAAATCGAGAAATGCAGATGGAAACAGAAAATCAACATCACCAGAAAACACCTCGAAACCATGATGCCGTTCATCAGAACCCACTGCGCTTCCGGCCACATTTCCGCGTATCATCCACGCAACCACTTACCAAAATTCATCTGACTCGATGCTTCAGAGATGCCGCCACGATCACATTTCCAGACTCGACCAAATTAGGTTTAAAAATCTAAACAAACTCGCCGCCTACGCCACGATGTTCAGGAACCCCACTAGGTAATTTTTCCGACCTCCCTGAACCTTCCCCTACCTCCAGCCAAGGTCTCGACTACCCCGAGAGTCACGATCGCCAGAGAAGCCTTAAAACTCATTTTCTGATCAACTTAGAATTTCTCAGTCAAATCTTCATTAAAAATCTTGATTTTACTTTCAAAAATCATTATTCTTGATAACATTTCAGATGGTATACCTGAAACTAAAATCTATGATGTTTGAAATTTACCATATTTTGAATCTTTCCTGTATTTCCAAATTTTCCAGAGAAGCTTTGCTTTGATTTACTTAAATCTATTTTTAAGATTTGAATCTTGCTAAATCTAACAACTTTTGTTTAGATCCTATTGCCTAAAATGAATCAGAGGAATGGAAATTGATTTTTGAACAAGCCTGATGCCTGTAAGCCTGGAACTAATTTCATATGTCTGATTCCAGACATGCACAGCCAACACACACATATATACACAAATTTATACACATACAAGCAAATTTCCAACCTACTTTAAACATGTTTAAACTATTTTTAGATTCTAGTTCACGTTTAAACAAACTTAATTTGTTTGAATATTAATCTCTATAAAAGATTAGATGAGGAAATTAGAAATTTTGTTCTAAGTTTAACTCTGTAACTTAAACAGAGACAATATAGACATAGCCATACATGCACACAGGGTTCTACAATCAAATACACATGTATTTAAATTTAAAACAAACATGCATACATATTTTCAAACATATATCACAATTTCACTTCAAACATTTTACCACATAAATCCAGTTTTAACTGTTTTAAAATCTAAGTTTACTCACATTTAAAGAAGATGAACAGAGCATCTAATTGTTAACAGCATACACACTATAAACATTCACATCAGATTCTCACTTATTCATGCAATACTTATTCATTTCAACCATACTAGCATGCAACCATATTTTACTTTAAGTTTTTAAAAGTTACTCACCTATTTTAAAAGAAGCAGAGCCTCCAGATTTTTGAAACTGAAACAACAGGCTTTTGAATCTTTAAAACTTGAGTTGCCTTGCTTATTTGACTTTTAAACTGAGTTGCTTGCTGTTTAAATTTGCATGCAGAGATGAGTGTTTGAACATGCTTCCAGGTTGAAGAGAATGCAGGTTTTGAAAAGAATGCATGTTTGCAGACAGACTTGAGATGATCCCAGATTGCAAATGAATACAACAGGCTTGAGTTGATTTGGAAAAAGAATTACAGGAATTATATTTTGATCTGAGTTTTGAGGGATGGTTTTCAGGTTCTTGATCTCGGATTTGAAATTTGAAGCTTGCTAGAAAATTTGATTGCAAGTTTGATGATATTCTCTCTGGTATGCATTTGGTTTAGAGGAATGTATTACAGGGTTTTCAGTTTTGGTTTTGAGGAGTGTTTGCAATGCATTTGAAAATTTTGGTTTTGATTTCATTTCGAATTGTAAAAAAAATGAACAAAGAAGGTGGAAGTTTTTATATGTTGTAATTATGGTTTATTAAAATTTAAAGAAAAGAAAAAATTAGAGAAAGACACTTGTCTCTTACCTTGATTAATATGTTAACACATGTTATCTTAAAGGTTTTAAAATTTAACACTTGTTTAATTAATGCTTAAGAATGCGACACTTGTCTCTTTAAATAATTAGTACTTAATTTACAAATTAATGTGTGTATTAAGCCTAAATTTTAATTTGTTAGTTTATATTTAAATATGTGTATAAATTTATAAATAAAAACAAACCATGTTAATAAATAAAACTTATACATATTAAAATTAAAATAATGCTAATCTATTTAAAATATAAACCATATATTTATATTATAAATAGAAATCAATTTATTATTTTTAAAAGATAAAATAACCAATTAAATAATTATTGAAGAAGATTATTAAATCAATTTGAATTGTTATTAACAAAATTATCAATATCAATTTAATTCTTAAATATAGATTACTAAATTGATATTGTTAAAAATTCCGGGATATTACAATCCTTCCCCCTTAAAAGAATTTCGTCCCCGAAATTTAAAACAAAGGAAATTTAATAATCTCATTAAAGATTTAATTTTAAAACACAAGCATATACTATCATCCATATGCTAACAACCATAGCAACCAATTCATCCAATCAATCAAATCTAACTATCCAGACAAAATTCTAGATAGAATTCCTCGAGTTTCCCCAAGTATATATATACCGGGATACTCGCTCTACAACAATCTAAACTACTAAGCTATAGATCTCCTACTCATCTAGATCTACAGAACTAAACAGAATATCAGACTACAAACGAGTCTGACTCAACAACTAAACCTTCCAGAACTGCTGATTCTAAAACCAGAGATAGATCTTACACGTACCCCTCAGAGATACATAAAACACAATGAATTCCAGTTGTCCAAACTGACAATTCAATCCTGAAAACCCAATACTTATCCAAATCAGAACACAGAAGAGATCCAAACATAACTTTACTCCATAATTTCAGTAGATTTCCAAACTTACTTCTCCTATCCAGAGATATACTCCAAACTGCTTTCGCTGCTCAATTCAGATCTGAGGTAGAACACAAGCACAGACTGGACAACTCATTCCAGAAATAAGGTTCACTGATCCATATATAAAACTCAGATACTGATGCCAAGGACTTCCTAATCCAAAGTTCTTCGAGAAACTTGATCTCCAAACAAACAGAAACACCATGCTGAACTCAGCCATAATACTGAAACAGACACACTTCCTTAAACTCGTTCCAAAGAAACATCCTCGGGAACATCCATCGTCACTGCATCTCATCACACAGCTACTATTACCTGAGGTATCAAGATACCATCACTTGCTTCTGTTCAACCGATAGATCCAAACTCTACTCATCCAACTTTACAGATAAACTCCGAACCTTAACAGGTTTCCTTTAGAGATTCGATGAAATCCTTCATCACAGCAAAACTTACTCGAGACGGTATTAGGTTTACAGTCTCGATAAATACACTTCCAACCTTAATTCCAACCATTGGTAGTCGTGCTTCATACACTACTACCCTATCTACCTTTATATCTTATATTGGAGAACCTGTACGGGTAACCCAACAATATAGGTAGAATATATATATATAGTTATATAAAAATTACAAATACGCTCTCTCACGATAGATACCACTCCAGAGCTTGGTATTCACTCAACCAATAGCTCTGATATTCACTTAACCAAAAGCTTAGGCATTCGCTCAACCTAAGCTCTGATACCACGTGTGACGACCCGACTTTCCACTCCCGGAAAATCGCATCGACAGTAAGAAAGAAAGGGGTGAGAAATAGAAAAGAGAAGAAGAGAAAAGAAAACAACAACAGATACTCACAGCGGAAACGAAACGAAATATAATATATCACATAAATATTACATAGTATTATATACATCATCTATCAGAGTTACACAGATTACACATCACCTACTAGACAGTTATAAACATCTGTCTAGTTATTACATCTCAACACAATACAGATCAATACAAAGATCAACACATCGGAAAACTACTATCTATAACGCCGAAGCCTCCTGCTCCATTGCTCCTCCAGATTACTCGTCAAAGCTAAACCTGAATCCCTTGGCTACTCGTAAAAATTTGAGTACCCAAGAGTTTATAAAACAGAAATAAACAACTTGGGTCAGACATGGGTCTGGTGTGAGTAACAGGTTAAACTTGTTTAACTTCAAAACCTTTTGAAAGAAAAGGTATCACGTAAGACTCCCCACCAATAAATATGGGTAAGTTTTTACCTTACGCTAACCAAAACATTTGATAGGAAATTCGATTGTATTATAATAGGTCTAGGGTTTTCAAATAAATATGAAATAGCTGGAATGCTTACATCTCACGTTCCAACATAGTTGGGCACAACTAAAACGTACGGCACTTATTGAAGTTTGGATTCCATCAATGGCAGGGCTACCGGGGTACCGCCCGTCACAGTACGTGGCCTAGATCACCGTACCGAGGATCACTCCCAATCCCCTGCAACACAAGGCCGGAACATCCCTTACTGGATAATTCCCGCACAAGATATCCCAGCAGTTGGAGCTCACAACTGCCCACACAGCCGAATAATAATAAGAAGGGACCTCTAGACAGAGATAATCTTGTCCTACTTGGGTGCTACCCACTAACCTTGCTGCACCTCCCCTGTTTTAGCCATTCCCGGTTTGTGAGGCTTGAGGTCACGATTACCTTAGAAAAGAACACATCACTTAGAATGCTCATCGTCCACCTGACAATGTTCTGAAAGCATTCAATCCATACAAGTTCGTTCCGGGTTCGAACGAAACCGAAGGCATTATCTCGTTACACTCGTTTTGGAATCACCCTCAGAGTTAACGACAATAACCCTTGCACTCTGAATCTTCATCTTCACTTGAGATTCACGACCTATCGTTAATTTGGATCGATGTGGTATTCGGGTCTCCAGACCTGGAAATCCGGTATACGGAAACCCGATCCCGGTCTCATCGAAATCCAAAACGTATCTTTTAAGGCCAAGTTGTTTAAAGGTTTAAAACAATTTAATTCAATTATCTTTATTCACATAGAAAGATAATTCACAATAGATAATCAACATTATCAGATAATCCATATTATCATCACAATTCAACGAACATCCATATCACACAGCATATATCTCATCAGAGATATCAATCAAATGCAAAGCATTCAGTATTATCATCCATTCATAAGTAATGATTTATATCATCTCTAATTAATTTAAAGTGAATTAAATTAATTACTTTTATCTTATAAATCCTTATTACTTAAACATTAATTAATTACAAATTAATTAATTATCCTCTAATTACCTTTTTCAATTAATCATCTTTGATTAATTATCTTTTAATTACCTTTTCAATTAATCATCTTTGATTAATTATCTTTTAATTACCTTCAAGTTATTTATCTTTAATTAATTACTCAAATTAATTAACCTTAACCACTTATAGTAATTCACCTTTAATTACTTCATTAATTAATTAACTATAATTAATTAAATTAATCACTATAATTAATTATATTAAACCTTAATTAATTACATTAATTAATCACTTCATTTATTAATTATACTTAATTAATCAATCTTAATTACATCATTAATTATATTAATTAATGATCCTTAATTATAAATTAATTATTAATTACTCTAATTAAATTAATTACATTAAGTAATTAACCTTTAATTTAAAACACATTAATTAATTATTTAATAATCCATAGTTAATGATCTTCATTAACTATTAACAACTCTTTAATTACTTTTCTTAAGTAATTAACTTAGATTAATTATTATTAATTTCAAATTAATAAATATTTATAAATAATTAATTAATCTCTAATTTAATTTACTATAACTCTCAATTAACTTTAATTAATCCTTGATCATTAATTAAGTAAACTAATTAATTACTTTTAATTAATTACTCAATTTAATTATCACTGTCTTAATTAACTTAAAGATAAGTCTTTATCTTAATAATTACCTAATCATGATTAACACATATTTTTAAAACATTCAATTCTTTTAAATTACACTTAAATACATCTTAAAATTAAGTTTAAAATAACTTAAAGATTTAACTTTAACCAATTCAAGTTAAACAAATTATATCACTTTAATTACCATTATTTTTAAACTTGTTAAATAATTCATTTTATAAACATATCCCTTAATCACACTTTTAAAATTTACTAAGCTTTCTTAAAAACTAAATTATTTAAAACTTTAAAATTGGTAAAATCTTTACTCTTCATAAATCTGTACATCTACTTAAAATTTGAAATCTGGTTATCAAGACAAATACAACCCGAGACAAACTCGAGTAAAACAATCAAAACCCCTGGGTTCTCTCACGCAACACTGCTACTTCGAGTTCTCATTCTAAAATCCCGAGATGACCTTCGAGTAAACCCCACAACCAACGCTACTGACACACACGCGACATCGTGCACATGCACCACCGCCACAGCTACCTCCGACCATCCCTGGCACCCTCAACCAATCGACCATCGATGTAGCAACTAAACCCAATTATCGATTCACACATTCCAGCCTTCGATCGAAATCGAGAAATGCAGATGGAAACAGAAAATCAACATCACCAGAAAACACCTCGAAACCATGATGCCGTTCATCAGAACCCACTGCGCTTCCGGCCACATTTCCGCGTATCATCCACGCAACCACTTACCAAAATTCATCTGACTCGATGCTTCAGAGATGCCGCCACGATCACATTTCCAGACTCGACCAAATTAGGTTTAAAAATCTAAACAAACTCGCCGCCTACGCCACGATGTTCAGGAACCCCACTAGGTAATTTTTCCGACCTCCCTGAACCTTCCCCTACCTCCAGCCAAGGTCTCGACTACCCCGAGAGTCACGATCGCCAGAGAAGCCTTAAAACTCATTTTCTGATCAACTTAGAATTTCTCAGTCAAATCTTCATTAAAAATCTTGATTTTACTTTCAAAAATCATTATTCTTGATAACATTTCAGATGGTATACCTGAAACTAAAATCTATGATGTTTGAAATTTACCATATTTTGAATCTTTCCTGTATTTCCAAATTTTCCAGAGAAGCTTTGCTTTGATTTACTTAAATCTATTTTTAAGATTTGAATCTTGCTAAATCTAACAACTTTTGTTTAGATCCTATTGCCTAAAATGAATCAGAGGAATGGAAATTGATTTTTGAACAAGCCTGATGCCTGTAAGCCTGGAACTAATTTCATATGTCTGATTCCAGACATGCACAGCCAACACACACATATATACACAAATTTATACACATACAAGCAAATTTCCAACCTACTTTAAACATGTTTAAACTATTTTTAGATTCTAGTTCACGTTTAAACAAACTTAATTTGTTTGAATATTAATCTCTATAAAAGATTAGATGAGGAAATTAGAAATTTTGTTCTAAGTTTAACTCTGTAACTTAAACAGAGACAATATAGACATAGCCATACATGCACACAGGGTTCTACAATCAAATACACATGTATTTAAATTTAAAACAAACATGCATACATATTTTCAAACATATATCACAATTTCACTTCAAACATTTTACCACATAAATCCAGTTTTAACTGTTTTAAAATCTAAGTTTACTCACATTTAAAGAAGATGAACAGAGCATCTAATTGTTAACAGCATACACACTATAAACATTCACATCAGATTCTCACTTATTCATGCAATACTTATTCATTTCAACCATACTAGCATGCAACCATATTTTACTTTAAGTTTTTAAAAGTTACTCACCTATTTTAAAAGAAGCAGAGCCTCCAGATTTTTGAAACTGGAACAACAGGCTTTTGAATCTTTAAAACTTGAGTTGCCTTGCTTATTTGACTTTTAAACTGAGTTGCTTGCTGTTTAAATTTGCATGCAGAGATGAGTGTTTGAACATGCTTCCAGGTTGAAGAGAATGCAGGTTTTGAAAAGAATGCATGTTTGCAGACAGACTTGAGATGATCCCAGATTGCAAATGAATACAACAGGCTTGAGTTGATTTGGAAAAAGAATTACAGGAATTATATTTTGATCTGAGTTTTGAGGGATGGTTTTCAGGTTCTTGATCTTGGATTTGAAATTTGAAGCTTGCTAGAAAATTTGATTGCAAGTTTGATGATATTCTCTCTGGTATGCATTTGGTTTAGAGGAATGTATTACAGGGTTTTCAGTTTTGGTTTTGAGGAGTGTTTGCAATGCATTTGAAAATTTTGGTTTTGATTTCATTTCGAATTGTAAAAAAAATGAACAAAGAAGGTGGAAGTTTTTATATGTTGTAATTATGGTTTATTAAAATTTAAAGAAAAGAAAAAATTAGAGAAAGACACTTGTCTCTTACCTTGATTAATATGTTAACACATGTTATCTTAAAGGTTTTAAAATTTAACACTTGTTTAATTAATGCTTAAGAATGCGACACTTGTCTCTTTAAATAATTAGTACTTAATTTACAAATTAATGTGTGTATTAAGCCTAAATTTTAATTTGTTAGTTTATATTTAAATATGTGTATAAATTTATAAATAAAAACAAACCATGTTAATAAATAAAACTTATACATATTAAAATTAAAATAATGCTAATCTATTTAAAATATAAACCATATATTTATATTATAAATAGAAATCAATTTATTATTTTTAAAAGATAAAATAACCAATTAAATAATTATTGAAGAAGATTATTAAATCAATTTGAATTGTTATTAACAAAATTATCAATATCAATTTAATTCTTAAATATAGATTACTAAATTGATATTGTTAAAAATTCCGGGATATTACAATCCTTCCCCCTTAAAAGAATTTCGTCCCCGAAATTTAAAACAAAGGAAATTTAATAATCTCATTAAAGATTTAATTTTAAAACACAAGCATATACTATCATCCATATGCTAACAACCATAGCAACCAATTCATCCAATCAATCAAATCTAACTATCCAGACAAAATTCTAGATAGAATTCCTCGAGTTTCCCCAAGTATATATATACCGGGATACTCGCTCTACAACAATCTAAACTACTAAGCTATAGATCTCCTACTCATCTAGATCTACAGAACTAAACAGAATATCAGACTACAAACGAGTCTGACTCAACAACTAAACCTTCCAGAACTGCTGATTCTAAAACCAGAGATAGATCTTACACGTACCCCTCAGAGATACATAAAACACAATGAATTCCAGTTGTCCAAACTGACAATTCAATCCTGAAAACCCAATACTTATCCAAATCAGAACACAGAAGAGATCCAAACATAACTTTACTCCATAATTTCAGTAGATTTCCAAACTTACTTCTCCTATCCAGAGATATACTCCAAACTGCTTTCGCTGCTCAATTCAGATCTGAGGTAGAACACAAGCACAGACTGGACAACTCATTCCAGAAATAAGGTTCACTGATCCATATATAAAACTCAGATACTGATGCCAAGGACTTCCTAATCCAAAGTTCTTCGAGAAACTTGATCTCCAAACAAACAGAAACACCATGCTGAACTCAGCCATAATACTGAAACAGACACACTTCCTTAAACTCGTTCCAAAGAAACATCCTCGGGAACATCCATCGTCACTGCATCTCATCACACAGCTACTATTACCTGAGGTATCAAGATACCATCACTTGCTTCTGTTCAACCGATAGATCCAAACTCTACTCATCCAACTTTACAGATAAACTCCGAACCTTAACAGGTTTCCTTTAGAGATTCGATGAAATCCTTCATCACAGCAAAACTTACTCGAGACGGTATTAGGTTTACAGTCTCGATAAATACACTTCCAACCTTAATTCCAACCATTGGTAGTCGTGCTTCATACACTACTACCCTATCTACCTTTATATCTTATATTGGAGAACCTGTACGGGTAACCCAACAATATAGGTAGAATATATATATATAGTTATATAAAAATTACAAATACGCTCTCTCACGATAGATACCACTCCAGAGCTTGGTATTCACTCAACCAATAGCTCTGATATTCACTTAACCAAAAGCTTAGGCATTCGCTCAACCTAAGCTCTGATACCACGTGTGACGACCCGACTTTCCACTCCCGGAAAATCGCATCGACAGTAAGAAAGAAAGGGGTGAGAAATAGAAAAGAGAAGAAGAGAAAAGAAAACAACAACAGATACTCACAGCGGAAACGAAACGAAATATAATATATCACATAAATATTACATAGTATTATATACATCATCTATCAGAGTTACACAGATTACACATCACCTACTAGACAGTTATAAACATCTGTCTAGTTATTACATCTCAACACAATACAGATCAATACAAAGATCAACACATCGGAAAACTACTATCTATAACGCCGAAGCCTCCTGCTCCATTGCTCCTCCAGATTACTCGTCAAAGCTAAACCTGAATCCCTTGGCTACTCGTAAAAATTTGAGTACCCAAGAGTTTATAAAACAGAAATAAACAACTTGGGTCAGACATGGGTCTGGTGTGAGTAACAGGTTAAACTTGTTTAACTTCAAAACCTTTTGAAAGAAAAGGTATCACGTAAGACTCCCCACCAATAAATATGGGTAAGTTTTTACCTTACGCTAACCAAAACATTTGATAGGAAATTCGATTGTATTATAATAGGTCTAGGGTTTTCAAATAAATATGAAATAGCTGGAATGCTTACATCTCACGTTCCAACATAGTTGGGCACAACTAAAACGTACGGCACTTATTGAAGTTTGGATTCCATCAATGGCAGGGCTACCGGGGTACCGCCCGTCACAGTACGTGGCCTAGATCACCGTACCGAGGATCACTCCCAATCCCCTGCAACACAAGGCCGGAACATCCCTTACTGGATAATTCCCGCACAAGATATCCCAGCAGTTGGAGCTCACAACTGCCCACACAGCCGAATAATAATAAGAAGGGACCTCTAGACAGAGATAATCTTGTCCTACTTGGGTGCTACCCACTAACCTTGCTGCACCTCCCCTGTTTTAGCCATTCCCGGTTTGTGAGGCTTGAGGTCACGATTACCTTAGAAAAGAACACATCACTTAGAATGCTCATCGTCCACCTGACAATGTTCTGAAAGCATTCAATCCATACAAGTTCGTTCCGGGTTCGAACGAAACCGAAGGCATTATCTCGTTACACTCGTTTTGGAATCACCCTCAGAGTTAACGACAATAACCCTTGCACTCTGAATCTTCATCTTCACTTGAGATTCACGACCTATCGTTAATTTGGATCGATGTGGTATTCGGGTCTCCAGACCTGGAAATCCGGTATACGGAAACCCAATCCCGGTCTCATCGAAATCCAAAACGTATCTTTTAAGGCCAAGTTGTTTAAAGGTTTAAAACAATTTAATTCAATTATCTTTATTCACATAGAAAGATAATTCACAATAGATAATCAACATTATCAGATAATCCATATTATCATCACAATTCAACGAACATCCATATCACACAGCATATATCTCATCAGAGATATCAATCAAATGCAAAGCATTCAGTATTATCATCCATTCATAAGTAATGATTTATATCATCTCTAATTAATTTAAAGTGAATTAAATTAATTACTTTTATCTTATAAATCCTTCTTACTTAAACATTAATTAATTACAAATTAATTAATTATCCTCTAATTACCTTTTTCAATTAATCATCTTTGATTAATTATCTTTTAATTACCTTTTCAATTAATCATCTTTGATTAATTATCTTTTAATTACCTTCAAGTTATTTATCTTTAATTAATTACTCAAATTAATTAACCTTAACCACTTATAGTAATTCACCTTTAATTACTTCATTAATTAATTAACTATAATTAATTAAATTAATCACTATAATTAATTATATTAAACCTTAATTAATTACATTAATTAATCACTTCATTTATTAATTATACTTAATTAATCAATCTTAATTACATCATTAATTATATTAATTAATGATCCTTAATTATAAATTAATTATTAATTACTCTAATTAAATTAATTACATTAAGTAATTAACCTTTAATTTAAAACACATTAATTAATCACCTTGATTAATCTAAATCAGTAATTAACTACCTTTAATTACTTTTCTATACTAAATTAATTATTCCTTAATTAATTCCTTAATTAATCACTTGATTAATTATTCAAATTAATTAAACTCAAATTACTTCCTTAAATTAATTACTTCCAGTAATTATCTATTATTTATTTCCCGAAATAATAATACCTTAATAATTACATTAAGTAATTATTTAACAAATCAATCCATTGATTATTCTAAATTAATTTAAACCTAATAAATTAACTTAACTAAACAAATTAACTTCAATTAATTATAATGAGTAATTAATTCTTTTAATTACTTCCACTAAGTAATTCATTTAAAACAAATTCTATAATTGATTATCTTTAAATTAATTAATCTAATTAACTATTAAAATTAATTACATTAATTAATTATTTAATAATCCATAGTTAATGATCTTCATTAACTATTAACAACTCTTTAATTACTTTTCTTAAGTAATTAACTTAGATTAATTATTATTAATTTCAAATTAATAAATATTTATAAATAATTAATTAATCTCTAATTTAATTTACTATAACTCTCAATTAACTTTAATTAATCCTTGATCATTAATTAAGTAAACTAATTAATTACTTTTAATTAATTACTCAATTTAATTATCACTGTCTTAATTAACTTAAAGATAAGTCTTTATCTTAATAATTACCTAATCATGATTAACACATATTTTTAAAACATTCAATTCTTTTAAATTACACTTAAATACATCTTAAAATTAAGTTTAAAATAACTTAAAGATTTAACTTTAACCAATTCAAGTTAAACAAATTATATCACTTTAATTACCATTATTTTTAAACTTGTTAAATAATTCATTTTATAAACATATCCCTTAATCACACTTTTAAAATTTACTAAGCTTTCTTAAAAACTAAATTATTTAAAACTTTAAAATTGGTAAAATCTTTACTCTTCATAAATCTGTACATCTACTTAAAATTTGAAATCTGGTTATCAAGACAAATACAACCCGAGACAAACTCGAGTAAAACAATCAAAACCCCTGGGTTCTCTCACGCAACACTGCTACTTCGAGTTCTCATTCTAAAATCCCGAGATGACCTTCGAGTAAACCCCACAACCAACGCTACTGACACACACGCGACATCGTGCACATGCACCACCGCCACAGCTACCTCCGACCATCCCTGGCACCCTCAACCAATCGACCATCGATGTAGCAACTAAACCCAATTATCGATTCACACATTCCAGCCTTCGATCGAAATCGAGAAATGCAGATGGAAACAGAAAATCAACATCACCAGAAAACACCTCGAAACCATGATGCCGTTCATCAGAACCCACTGCGCTTCCGGCCACATTTCCGCGTATCATCCACGCAACCACTTACCAAAATTCATCTGACTCGATGCTTCAGAGATGCCGCCACGATCACATTTCCAGACTCGACCAAATTAGGTTTAAAAATCTAAACAAACTCGCCGCCTACGCCACGATGTTCAGGAACCCCACTAGGTAATTTTTCCGACCTCCCTGAACCTTCCCCTACCTCCAGCCAAGGTCTCGACTACCCCGAGAGTCACGATCGCCAGAGAAGCCTTAAAACTCATTTTCTGATCAACTTAGAATTTCTCAGTCAAATCTTCATTAAAAATCTTGATTTTACTTTCAAAAATCATTATTCTTGATAACATTTCAGATGGTATACCTGAAACTAAAATCTATGATGTTTGAAATTTACCATATTTTGAATCTTTCCTGTATTTCCAAATTTTCCAGAGAAGCTTTGCTTTGATTTACTTAAATCTATTTTTAAGATTTGAATCTTGCTAAATCTAACAACTTTTGTTTAGATCCTATTGCCTAAAATGAATCAGAGGAATGGAAATTGATTTTTGAACAAGCCTGATGCCTGTAAGCCTGGAACTAATTTCATATGTCTGATTCCAGACATGCACAGCCAACACACACATATATACACAAATTTATACACATACAAGCAAATTTCCAACCTACTTTAAACATGTTTAAACTATTTTTAGATTCTAGTTCACGTTTAAACAAACTTAATTTGTTTGAATATTAATCTCTATAAAAGATTAGATGAGGAAATTAGAAATTTTGTTCTAAGTTTAACTCTGTAACTTAAACAGAGACAATATAGACATAGCCATACATGCACACAGGGTTCTACAATCAAATACACATGTATTTAAATTTAAAACAAACATGCATACATATTTTCAAACATATATCACAATTTCACTTCAAACATTTTACCACATAAATCCAGTTTTAACTGTTTTAAAATCTAAGTTTACTCACATTTAAAGAAGATGAACAGAGCATCTAATTGTTAACAGCATACACACTATAAACATTCACATCAGATTCTCACTTATTCATGCAATACTTATTCATTTCAACCATACTAGCATGCAACCATATTTTACTTTAAGTTTTTAAAAGTTACTCACCTATTTTAAAAGAAGCAGAGCCTCCAGATTTTTGAAACTGAAACAACAGGCTTTTGAATCTTTAAAACTTGAGTTGCCTTGCTTATTTGACTTTTAAACTGAGTTGCTTGCTGTTTAAATTTGCATGCAGAGATGAGTGTTTGAACATGCTTCCAGGTTGAAGAGAATGCAGGTTTTGAAAAGAATGCATGTTTGCAGACAGACTTGAGATGATCCCAGATTGCAAATGAATACAACAGGCTTGAGTTGATTTGGAAAAAGAATTACAGGAATTATATTTTGATCTGAGTTTTGAGGGATGGTTTTCAGGTTCTTGATCTCGGATTTGAAATTTGAAGCTTGCTAGAAAATTTGATTGCAAGTTTGATGATATTCTCTCTGGTATGCATTTGGTTTAGAGGAATGTATTACAGGGTTTTCAGTTTTGGTTTTGAGGAGTGTTTGCAATGCATTTGAAAATTTTGGTTTTGATTTCATTTCGAATTGTAAAAAAAATGAACAAAGAAGGTGGAAGTTTTTATATGTTGTAATTATGGTTTATTAAAATTTAAAGAAAAGAAAAAATTAGAGAAAGACACTTGTCTCTTACCTTGATTAATATGTTAACACATGTTATCTTAAAGGTTTTAAAATTTAACACTTGTTTAATTAATGCTTAAGAATGCGACACTTGTCTCTTTAAATAATTAGTACTTAATTTACAAATTAATGTGTGTATTAAGCCTAAATTTTAATTTGTTAGTTTATATTTAAATATGTGTATAAATTTATAAATAAAAACAAACCATGTTAATAAATAAAACTTATACATATTAAAATTAAAATAATGCTAATCTATTTAAAATATAAACCATATATTTATATTATAAATAGAAATCAATTTATTATTTTTAAAAGATAAAATAACCAATTAAATAATTATTGAAGAAGATTATTAAATCAATTTGAATTGTTATTAACAAAATTATCAATATCAATTTAATTCTTAAATATAGATTACTAAATTGATATTGTTAAAAATTCCGGGATATTACAATCCTTCCCCCTTAAAAGAATTTCGTCCCCGAAATTTAAAACAAAGGAAATTTAATAATCTCATTAAAGATTTAATTTTAAAACACAAGCATATACTATCATCCATATGCTAACAACCATAGCAACCAATTCATCCAATCAATCAAATCTAACTATCCAGACAAAATTCTAGATAGAATTCCTCGAGTTTCCCCAAGTATATATATACCGGGATACTCGCTCTACAACAATCTAAAATACTAAGCTATAGATCTCCTACTCATCTAGATCTACAGAACTAAACAGAATATCAGACTACAAACGAGTCTGACTCAACAACTAAACCTTCCAGAACTGCTGATTCTAAAACCAGAGATAGATCTTACACGTACCCCTCAGAGATACATAAAACACAATGAATTCCAGTTGTCCAAACTGACAATTCAATCCTGAAAACCCAATACTTATCCAAATCAGAACACAGAAGAGATCCAAACATAACTTTACTCCATAATTTCAGTAGATTTCCAAACTTACTTCTCCTATCCAGAGATATACTCCAAACTGCTTTCGCTGCTCAATTCAGATCTGAGGTAGAACACAAGCACAGACTGGACAACTCATTCCAGAAATAAGGTTCACTGATCCATATATAAAACTCAGATACTGATGCCAAGGACTTCCTAATCCAAAGTTCTTCGAGAAACTTGATCTCCAAACAAACAGAAACACCATGCTGAACTCAGCCATAATACTGAAACAGACACACTTCCTTAAACTCGTTCCAAAGAAACATCCTCGGGAACATCCATCGTCACTGCATCTCATCACACAGCTACTATTACCTGAGGTATCAAGATACCATCACTTGCTTCTGTTCAACCGATAGATCCAAACTCTACTCATCCAACTTTACAGATAAACTCCGAACCTTAACAGGTTTCCTTTAGAGATTCGATGAAATCCTTCATCACAGCAAAACTTACTCGAGACGGTATTAGGTTTACAGTCTCGATAAATACACTTCCAACCTTAATTCCAACCATTGGTAGTCGTGCTTCATACACTACTACCCTATCTACCTTTATATCTTATATTGGAGAACCTGTACGGGTAACCCAACAATATAGGTAGAATATATATATATAGTTATATAAAAATTACAAATACGCTCTCTCACGATAGATACCACTCCAGAGCTTGGTATTCACTCAACCAATAGCTCTGATATTCACTTAACCAAAAGCTTAGGCATTCGCTCAACCTAAGCTCTGATACCACGTGTGACGACCCGACTTTCCACTCCTGGAAAATCGCATCGACAGTAAGAAAGAAAGGGGTGAGAAATAGAAAAGAGAAGAAGAGAAAAGAAAACAACAACAGATACTCACAGCGGAAACGAAACGAAATATAATATATCACATAAATATTACATAGTATTATATACATCATCTATCAGAGTTACACAGATTACACATCACCTACTAGACAGTTATAAACATCTGTCTAGTTATTACATCTCAACACAATACAGATCAATACAAAGATCAACACATCGGAAAACTACTATCTATAACGCCGAAGCCTCCTGCTACATTGCTCCTCCAGATTACTCGTCAAAGCTAAACCTGAATCCCTTGGCTACTCGTAAAAATTTGAGTACCCAAGAGTTTATAAAACAGAAATAAACAACTTGGGTCAGACATGGGTCTGGTGTGAGTAACAGGTTAAACTTGTTTAACTTCAAAACCTTTTGAAAGAAAAGGTATCACGTAAGACTCCCCACCAATAAATATGGGTAAGTTTTTACCTTACGCTAACCAAAACATTTGATAGGAAATTCGATTGTATTATAATAGGTCTAGGGTTTTCAAATAAATATGAAATAGCTGGAATGCTTACATCTCACGTTCCAACATAGTTGGGCACAACTAAAACGTACGGCACTTATTGAAGTTTGGATTCCATCAATGGCAGGGCTACCGGGGTACCGCCCGTCACAGTACGTGGCCTAGATCACCGTACCGAGGATCACTCCCAATCCCCTGCAACACAAGGCCGGAACATCCCTTACTGGATAATTCCCGCACAAGATATCCCAGCAGTTGGAGCTCACAACTGCCCACACAGCCGAATAATAATAAGAAGGGACCTCTAGACAGAGATAATCTTGTCCTACTTGGGTGCTACCCACTAACCTTGCTGCACCTCCCCTGTTTTAGCCATTCCCGGTTTGTGAGGCTTGAGGTCACGATTACCTTAGAAAAGAACACATCACTTAGAATGCTCATCGTCCACCTGACAATGTTCTGAAAGCATTCAATCCATACAAGTTCGTTCCGGGTTCGAACGAAACCGAAGGCATTATCTCGTTACACTCGTTTTGGAATCACCCTCAGAGTTAACGACAATAACCCTTGCACTCTGAATCTTCATCTTCACTTGAGATTCACGACCTATCGTTAATTTGGATCGATGTGGTATTCGGGTCTCCAGACCTGGAAATCCGGTATACGGAAACCCGATCCCGGTCTCATCGAAATCCAAAACGTATCTTTTAAGGCCAAGTTGTTTAAAGGTTTAAAACAATTTAATTCAATTATCTTTATTCACATAGAAAGATAATTCACAATAGATAATCAACATTATCAGATAATCCATATTATCATCACAATTCAACGAACATCCATATCACACAGCATATATCTCATCAGAGATATCAATCAAATGCAAAGCATTCAGTATTATCATCCATTCATAAGTAATGATTTATATCATCTCTAATTAATTTAAAGTGAATTAAATTAATTACTTTTATCTTATAAATCCTTCTTACTTAAACATTAATTAATTACAAATTAATTAATTATCCTCTAATTACCTTTTTCAATTAATCATCTTTGATTAATTATCTTTTAATTACCTTTTCAATTAATCATCTTTGATTAATTATCTTTTAATTACCTTCAAGTTATTTATCTTTAATTAATTACTCAAATTAATTAACCTTAACCACTTATAGTAATTCACCTTTAATTACTTCATTAATTAATTAACTATAATTAATTAAATTAATCACTATAATTAATTATATTAAACCTTAATTAATTACATTAATTAATCACTTCATTTATTAATTATACTTAATTAATCAATCTTAATTACATCATTAATTATATTAATTAATGATCCTTAATTATAAATTAATTATTAATTACTCTAATTAAATTAATTACATTAAGTAATTAACCTTTAATTTAAAACACATTAATTAATTATTTAATAATCCATAGTTAATGATCTTCATTAACTATTAACAACTCTTTAATTACTTTTCTTAAGTAATTAACTTAGATTAATTATTATTAATTTCAAATTAATAAATATTTATAAATAATTAATTAATCTCTAATTTAATTTACTATAACTCTCAATTAACTTTAATTAATCCTTGATCATTAATTAAGTAAACTAATTAATTACTTTTAATTAATTACTCAATTTAATTATCACTGTCTTAATTAACTTAAAGATAAGTCTTTATCTTAATAATTACCTAATCATGATTAACACATATTTTTAAAACATTCAATTCTTTTAAATTACACTTAAATACATCTTAAAATTAAGTTTAAAATAACTTAAAGATTTAACTTTAACCAATTCAAGTTAAACAAATTATATCACTTTAATTACCATTATTTTTAAACTTGTTAAATAATTCATTTTATAAACATATCCCTTAATCACACTTTTAAAATTTACTAAGCTTTCTTAAAAACTAAATTATTTAAAACTTTAAAATTGGTAAAATCTTTACTCTTCATAAATCTGTACATCTACTTAAAATTTGAAATCTGGTTATCAAGACAAATACAACCCGAGACAAACTCGAGTAAAACAATCAAAACCCCTGGGTTCTCTCACGCAACACTGCTACTTCGAGTTCTCATTCTAAAATCCCGAGATGACCTTCGAGTAAACCCCACAACCAACGCTACTGACACACACGCGACATCGTGCACATGCACCACCGCCACAGCTACCTCCGACCATCCCTGGCACCCTCAACCAATCGACCATCGATGTAGCAACTAAACCCAATTATCGATTCACACATTCCAGCCTTCGATCGAAATCGAGAAATGCAGATGGAAACAGAAAATCAACATCACCAGAAAACACCTCGAAACCATGATGCCGTTCATCAGAACCCACTGCGCTTCCGGCCACATTTCCGCGTATCATCCACGCAACCACTTACCAAAATTCATCTGACTCGATGCTTCAGAGATGCCGCCACGATCACATTTCCAGACTCGACCAAATTAGGTTTAAAAATCTAAACAAACTCGCCGCCTACGCCACGATGTTCAGGAACCCCACTAGGTAATTTTTCCGACCTCCCTGAACCTTCCCCTACCTCCAGCCAAGGTCTCGACTACCCCGAGAGTCACGATCGCCAGAGAAGCCTTAAAACTCATTTTCTGATCAACTTAGAATTTCTCAGTCAAATCTTCATTAAAAATCTTGATTTTACTTTCAAAAATCATTATTCTTGATAACATTTCAGATGGTATACCTGAAACTAAAATCTATGATGTTTGAAATTTACCATATTTTGAATCTTTCCTGTATTTCCAAATTTTCCAGAGAAGCTTTGCTTTGATTTACTTAAATCTATTTTTAAGATTTGAATCTTGCTAAATCTAACAACTTTTGTTTAGATCCTATTGCCTAAAATGAATCAGAGGAATGGAAATTGATTTTTGAACAAGCCTGATGCCTGTAAGCCTGGAACTAATTTCATATGTCTGATTCCAGACATGCACAGCCAACACACACATATATACACAAATTTATACACATACAAGCAAATTTCCAACCTACTTTAAACATGTTTAAACTATTTTTAGATTCTAGTTCACGTTTAAACAAACTTAATTTGTTTGAATATTAATCTCTATAAAAGATTAGATGAGGAAATTAGAAATTTTGTTCTAAGTTTAACTCTGTAACTTAAACAGAGACAATATAGACATAGCCATACATGCACACAGGGTTCTACAATCAAATACACATGTATTTAAATTTAAAACAAACATGCATACATATTTTCAAACATATATCACAATTTCACTTCAAACATTTTACCACATAAATCCAGTTTTAACTGTTTTAAAATCTAAGTTTACTCACATTTAAAGAAGATGAACAGAGCATCTAATTGTTAACAGCATACACACTATAAACATTCACATCAGATTCTCACTTATTCATGCAATACTTATTCATTTCAACCATACTAGCATGCAACCATATTTTACTTTAAGTTTTTAAAAGTTACTCACCTATTTTAAAAGAAGCAGAGCCTCCAGATTTTTGAAACTGAAACAACAGGCTTTTGAATCTTTAAAACTTGAGTTGCCTTGCTTATTTGACTTTTAAATTGAGTTGCTTGCTGTTTAAATTTGCATGCAGAGATGAGTGTTTGAACATGCTTCCAGGTTGAAGAGAATGCAGGTTTTGAAAAGAATGCATGTTTGCAGACAGACTTGAGATGATCCCAGATTGCAAATGAATACAACAGGCTTGAGTTGATTTGGAAAAAGAATTACAGGAATTATATTTTGATCTGAGTTTTGAGGGATGGTTTTCAGGTTCTTGATCTCGGATTTGAAATTTGAAGCTTGCTAGAAAATTTGATTGCAAGTTTGATGATATTCTCTCTGGTATGCATTTGGTTTAGAGGAATGTATTACAGGGTTTTCAGTTTTGGTTTTGAGGAGTGTTTGCAATGCATTTGAAAATTTTGGTTTTGATTTCATTTCGAATTGTAAAAAAAATGAACAAAGAAGGTGGAAGTTTTTATATGTTGTAATTATGGTTTATTAAAATTTAAAGAAAAGAAAAACTTAGAGAAAGACACTTGTCTCTTACCTTGATTAATATGTTAACACATGTTATCTTAAAGGTTTTAAAATTTAACACTTGTTTAATTAATGCTTAAGAATGCGACATTTGTCTCTTTAAATAATTAGTACTTAATTTACAAATTAATGTGTGTATTAAGCCTAAATTTTAATTTGTTAGTTTATATTTAAATATGTGTATAAATTTATAAATAAAAACAAACCATGTTAATAAATAAAACTTATACATATTAAAATTAAAATAATGCTAATCTATTTAAAATATAAACCATATATTTATATTATAAATAGAAATCAATTTATTATTTTTAAAAGATAAAATAACCAATTAAATAATTATTGAAGAAGATTATTAAATCAATTTGAATTGTTATTAACAAAATTATCAATATCAATTTAATTCTTAAATATAGATTACTAAATTGATATTGTTAAAAATTCCGGGATATTACACACACTTTTAACAGGACTAGGTGAGTGGCCATTTTCTGAAAAGTAAAAGAAAGAAAATGCAGCCTTTAAATTGGTTAATATGGCCGGGGTATTAAGGAGGAAAATGAATGAAAAATGCATGAAGATGGTTAGGTCAGAAATGGAATTTTGTTTTAACAAAACCCTAGTGGAAAAATGCATATAAATAGGCAGTTTCAGCCAGTAAAATTATCTTTACCCCAAGCTGCACAAAAATAAGAAAGGAAGAAAAAAATATTGGAAGGAAGGAGAAAACACTCATACAAGGATTTTCTGGATTAATAAGAAGAAATATTTAGGTGAGTAACCTCACTGAGTTCATGGCATTAAGACCTGAGATGTGGCAGCCACTTTTTATATTGCCATTTATATATTGCTGGTTTTGATATATATGATTTCATCAATGCTTTTTGGATGTCTTATTTTAAATCGGATATGATTTAATATGGATGATTTTGGTGATCTTTGATTTGCTGAGACATTTGTCTTTGGATGTGTATCATACTGTTTTATTTTTACTCAAAAAAAATGTTAAAGTCCAGAATCTTAAAATTATATAGAGAATACTCTCAACTGTTATAGATCTATGGCATGGAAACTTTACAAAAAAAATGTTGGGAGCTGCATTATACTTGGTATAAGTGCTGAGGCTTGAGAAGAAAAATGTTAAGGGTGCAATAGAAATTTTCTAAGTGCTGAGCCCTTAATCAAATCAAAAATTAATAATAAGAAACTCATAAGCTAAGATTATGATTGAACCAGATCATGAATCTGAATCAATCATAAAGGCTTGCAGATCAATATAATAAGAACATGCCATGCCTCTTTTACAGTTGAAAATATTCTTATATCTTACTGAGATCAAGACATATTGACCCCATTTAGGAAATAACTGTCTGCTTATTTCTGAGGAGAATTATGCTAGGAAAGATTATGGATGTTTCCATGTTTGCAGTGACATGTTCACTTAGCATATTTGATGATAGGATTTAAGACAATACACTAGTAAATAGACTAGGGAAGGGAAGGCCAAGAAGGCTGCTGGAATGCTTGTCATATTTGAAGTATGCAAGTTGGCACATGGTTTGTTTAAGCCCTGAGATCTTTGTGCAATGATGTGAATTAGTTCATTGCAATGTGTCCCTGGGATTCCTTAATAGCAGATGAGGCAGGAATTTAAATTGAATTATACAACCTGTAAATGAAGAAATAGGAATATGAATATTTCTTAGGATTGGTTGGTATGGAACCATGATGGTTCCAGTGAATGCAAATGTTGCAAATAGATAATTATGTTTGCATGGTTATGTATGCAAGTGTAAGAATGATAGATGAATATATCATACCAGAATCAACTTATTTATACCATGTTAAAGTAATTGGATGCAGAAATTTGCTTAAATAACTAGTTGGTACTCTTACATTCTCTGTTGCTTAATATCATGAATGTATTGATGTTACTCATACCAGATCATAGATCTGACCCTTGTTTGCTCATGGCATATGGGGTGTCTCATTTTAAAATGAGGCAGCCACTCATGCTCTTTCAGGGAACGCAGGCACTAAGTAAAAATGAAGTTATGGCTATTATGGAGGAGTGAATGAACATGCTAGCTAGTTTCAATAAGAGCTTAAATTGATTATATCTGCATGTATTCAGGAAAAATTTTATGTTTCTAAGATTTCCAGTCATGTAATGAATATTTTATGGTTAGTGATCAAGTTGCTCTTATGTTCTGTAAAGTGTTAGATTAAATTAGTTGCTCTGTCGAAATCATTGTGTGTTAAGGTTTGATTTGTTTTTGAAGTAGTGTCTGGGATATAAACAAGAAAAATATGCTCAAGCATTAGCTATAAAAATCTGGTAAGAAATATACAATTATGTGAGCAATTTCCTTGCAATTATATTATGTATTGGACAATCTTAAGTATTTTAAAAACACTGAGTTTTGGAGTAAATTTAGAATTTACCTTGAAAAATACCTTTAAGTATCTAATTGTTTTTTTTTCTCTGAATTATATCTACAAATGGTTCAAGACTACTTTTTAAATTGTTTTGAGAGAGGTAATTGTATGGGAAGGCTTCAGGTATGATGCAAATGACTGGCATTTCAATTGCCATGATCAGATACCTGGCATGACACTAGGCACATGAGTTAACCAGCTTCAAATAAGTGAAGTTTAGGTAGATTCTGGTTTGTAAAATGAAAATAAAAGAATGGTCAGATTAACCACATGGTTAGACCATAGGTCAGGCAAATTGTTCACTTCAAATCAATGAAGCAAGGAACCATTTGAACCCAGTTTTCTGGAAAATGAGCAAAGATATTGACATGTACATGTATATCTGTGTACATGTTGATATTTGGGCAAAAAATATAAACATAAATTCCTAGAACAGTTGTAGGAATGGGTTTCAAAAATAATAAAGCAAGAAATATTGTTTTGTATGTTAGATTATAGGCAAAAATTAAGTATATATGTGCAGATATAGGTAGATATCAGATTTCAAACCATACAGGAGAAAAATAAAAAGAAAAATAAAAATTGGGTTTGAACCGACCAGCATAGCACTCGAACTCGTGACCTCTCATGTGTAAGTTAGGCGCGTTTCCATTACGCCTAGATGTTGCTTGTGTTCACTTATGATCCACTTTCTTTTAGCCTGAGTTTGATACTATACAGACTTTAACACAATCATCCATATTAAAAGCTTGCTTTCCACTGATTATTACTTGATCATTTCTTAATTAGAATAACAGACTAAAGTACATGTTTCCAGTGGATTCTATGGTCAAAAATCAGGATACAATAATTAATCTTTTATCAGGGAATTATCACATTTTAATAGATTTAAAAGGATTTCTACTTACATATTATCATGCTCTGATTCTAGTAGAATACAACATAGATATCTTCATATATGTATGTTAGGAATGATTTAGATTTAAAACAATATTTTTATATTATGAAAGATCCTGGATATATTTTGTTTATTGGAGAAAGAAAATGACCCTGGGAAATATATTTGTAATGAATGATATATCTATATATCATCTCTTAACAAAAAAAAATCCTTATGAAATTAGGGTGGAAATATGAGGGTCATTTCATAACGAAACAAATTTTCTTTCGAAAATACTTTTATAACTCGATGTTTCATCAAGTTTATCCTTGTTCCTGTAGACTCTGGCAGTGCGTTGATCAGGCGCAAAGCTAGAATTCTCCAGGTACTTAGTAGACTTGTTTCAACACCCAGTGAAAATACTGGAAAACTTTTAAAAACAGATATGGAAAGTACAATCCAATCAAAAACACAAACAAAACCTTTGTCTAACCATGGTTCGCAGATACACAATGGTTACGCCTGGATCCCCCAGGAAACAATCCATATCCGTAAGCTTTCTCAGCCCTGCGAGTTACGCCATGATGACTAGTAGAATGCAGGATACACAATGGTTACGCCTGGATCCCCCAGGAAACAATCCGTACCCCCAGGCAAGACTCAGCCAAGCATTTGCGCTACTATTCGTGACCTACACAGATTGCAGGATACACAATGGTTACGCCTGGATCCCCCAGGAAACAATCCGTACCTCTAGGAAAAACTCAGCCAGGCAGTTGCGCTATGCAGTCACGAGAGAAAAATAAGACCATGGGTAACGCCATGGAATTCGAAGGACACTCGAGTATCATATCCGGAAAACCAAAAATCAGAGAGAATAATATCGATAGAATGAATCCAAGATGTGGCCACAAATCGAATATCAAGCAGAAGGAACTTTCCATATCTTTACTTCGAAAATATGTATCATATAGTACCTTTTCAAATCACTTTCAAATATCGTACTTATATAAAATCCATTATATATAAGATTTAATTTTCAAATCAAATATTTTCCAAAATCAATAGTATATCAAATCATACTTATATAGACTTCAATTATATAAGATTTCACTTTCAAATTGAGTACCTTTTCAAATCTATAGTTTTCGAATCAATTTCATACTCATACAAATCAATTTTATATAAGTTCGACAACTCCCAAATCAAGTGTTTAGTAACACAAGGTTCTCAAATTTCAATTTGTTTCAATATCAGTTCACTTTCAAAATCATATACAATTTCACCAAATTATTTCTTCTCAAATTAAATATCTTTAGTTTCAAAGTTTCCAAAATAATAGATTTAGAAAATAAATCCAAATTTCCAAATCAATATAATTTAAGTCAACCAATTCATTTCCAAAATCAAATGTTTTCAAAATCATCTTATACTTACGTAAGGTCTATCTTATATAAGGATCCAAAATTTTTCAAAAATAAATTTCGCTGTATGAAGAGCCATATGGGATTTGAATATCTTTGCTTTTATGGGTTATATATCTTTGTAATTTAAATGGGAAATTTTCTTTTAGTAAGCAAGATATTCTAACCTGACAGCTTTCAATTTCAGCGTCAAAATATATCAATGATATTAGAATATAAGCTGTACATACGTCATCATTTCGCAGAATCACATTTGGTCGCTCGCTCGATCACACAAGTTCGCTTTCGAACTAGTATTGTCCATTCGACTTCCCTAATGCGGATTTCGATATGGTTTCTCGACTAGAAGCCATCAGTCTCCTTGCATAGCCATATACTACGATAGAGAATTCTAGAATCAAGCCCAAAATCCATATCAAATATTCGCCATCAAGAATCAAATGAAAAATCCTAACACGAAATGGTGTAATTCACCTCGAACTTGTGTACTCAAACTTGGATCAATTCAATTATGCGAATAAAACAGCATCCGTACAACTTATATATTTATTCCAACTTGTTAAATATATAGTTTCATAAAGATGTTACTAAGTTAAAACATTTAAACTAAACTTTATTCAAAATATTTTGAAGACCAAATTCTTTTCAAAGCATTTCGAATCTAAATTTCATATTAGAAAAATTCAAAATAGCCTTATTCATTTACTTAACAAAACAGTTTCAGCTTATTTAAATCATATTACTATAAATTTTAAACCTTTCGAAACAAATTTATATACTTTATCAAATAATTTATACTTTACAAAATTTCTTAGCTTTTAAAAGTTAACCTTGATTTGGAAGTGCTCGAACCTTCAAAATAGTTGAAGAAATCATTTTCCAATTCAAGAGTTGGAAATCAGCAACAAATCAGTAAATCAATTTTAATAGGTAGGGTTATATCAAATCCGAAACTCGAGGAACGAACACCGGCTTACTTCAAATCATTTCAAATATACATATATCTTTCGAATATCAAATCTTACTTCGGAATTTGAAATCAAATGATTCCACAAAATCACTCGCATAGCAATGCTATTAAAGTGGCCTTTCCCTCACTCTGAAACTCGAAAATCAATGTCGATGATGCGTGCACTCATCACCGAAATTATTTTTCAGCGACATAAGTGAGTTCTGGACTTCTATTTTCTCACACTTCTTTGAAATTTCTTCAAAATTATTGGAATTCATTAGAAACATTTCTTATTCAGAAAATACTTTTAAATCATATTATTTTCATATATTTTCCAAAATCTTAAAACAAATTTAAAAATACCGGAATTCAATTCTCGAATTTCAATTTAACCCTTCAGTTATAAATCAAATTTCTTATATAGTTTTTCAAAATTACAAATCCTTTCGAAACCTCAAATTCTTATTTTAAAAGGGTTTATAATCTTTATCGAAAACATTTCACTTTTATATATAGAATATAATAATTTCGATATATAAAACAATTTCAAAAATATAAACAAGCCTTATTTTTCAAAGGATGGTTAAAGAATGGATTTCAAAACAAAGATAGAAATTCAATCTTAGAGGGACTCTAATCAAATAGGATTATGATTCGAAGATAGGCTCGAACGAAGATGAGATAATTAAATTTCAAAGTAGAAGATGAATATATTTATATAAATCGCGGATGACCCTAGGGTCAACCGTGACTTCAGGAACATGATCGATGCAGAATTCCAAGAAAAATCAACATTCGATCGCAAGAGATAGCGGCATCTAAACCAAAGATATAGAAATCTCCGGTGAATCAATGCCGATTGTGAAGGAGTTTCACCCCTTCACAAATCATTCAAAGATTGGCGGGATCGCCTATTCTAATAGAGATCCTTCGAAGTGGAGTTACGGGATACTCCAGAATCAAAAGAATACCAATAGAGAGACAAGTATGAATTTTGGAACCGTAGGGAACATTCCAAAGTTCAAAGGAAATCGAGTCAAAAGGAAGAGATTTAAACTCGAACGAAAGTGATTCTGTAAATAAATTTACAATATATGCTAAGTTTTGCCCAGAGCCAAAGCTCTGATACCAACTGTAACGTCCCGCTATTTTGGACCATTCAAATCGACAATAAATCCACACATGTCCAATTTGAATAATTCAAAATACCGAATTGTTAATTTAAATTTGGCAAAACTCAGCATATGCAGTAAATAAATCAATCACAGAATCACAGACACAGAGTAATACAATAATACGCAGCGGAATAGATAAAATAGTAGTTCATGAAGCTACTATATACACATCAGAGTTAGAAATAAAATACAACAGAATATCTCAAATACAGTGAAGTCTCCAATCCAAACAGATGACTTTTGTGAACGAATCAGCTGGAAAGCTGGAAGCTGAATCAAAAGTTGGATCTCCAAACGAAGCTCCAAACCCCAAAGGTGAGTCTCAAATGCTGTATCACTCAGTCTGACCCGAGCGTAAAGCAAACACAAAACACTCGAGTCAGGATTAACATTCTTATATAAATAAATCCAACTCAAGTGAAATATCAACTGAAATACAAGTAACTTAAAGGATGTTTGGGATAACCATCCTCTAAGGATCTTCAAAACTATCTACAAGGTGGAAATATACATTATAACACCGTGGTCATTCCAATTTAATTTATACTTCAAACCCAAATATCATTTCATTTCAAATATATCTATTTTCCAAAATAGTATATATAGGTTAAATAATTTAAAATCAAAGTATTTAATTTCCTCAAGTCTGGCAAATCGATTCAAATCAACTTCAAATTCCAGATTCAAATTTATTCAAAGCTCAATTCATCAATTTAATTCAGTTCTAAATATACCATTTATTTTTTTCAATATATTTCAAAGCTTTAATACTCAACATTTTCCAAAGTTAGATTTAACAGTTTCATATAGCTCTTGATTTAACTTCATTATTATTTAATCAGGGAATATTCACTTAATAAACTCAATATCATCTAACTAGCCTTACATTTCATTTTTACTAAATATTTTCTTAAATTTATTTAAGCAAGAATTATTCATTAAATTATTTAAATAAAACCCAAGTTATGAATCATATCTTAAATCTCAATTTCAATAAGTTTCAAATTGGTTTAATTAATAAATTATCTTTCCAACCTTAACTTATTCAAATTATTACCAAAATCTATTTTGAAAATATAATTTTATACTTAAACATCTCATAAGTATTAAATCCATCCTAATTTAAATTAAATAATTTAAGGCTCAACATTTATTAAAACCATATATTTCTTTCCAAAACCATAAAATTCATTTTCAAAATATTTATATATATGGACCAACGGTGTCTGTATATATATACATCATATGGTTAAGTGATACGGATATTTATCATTTCAATCCGAAATTTAAATATATACGGGTAGATATCATTTCGACCCGTAATCCCAATTTCAATTCAAATGAAAATCGCTTGGGTTTATCATTTCAACCCATAATGATTTTCTCCTATTCTAAAGTCCGTTCGGGTATGTATCATTTCAACCCATAGTGAATTCTATACTAACAGGGAACTTGCAGAGTGATAACAGATAATATAAAATATAACAACAGGCATATATCATCAATATAAATAACAGATACTGGTGTCAGATGTCATAGGTGAACATATACAGATAATAGTAATAACAGGCATATAAATACTAGATACTGGTGTCAAATGTCGCAGGTGAACATATACAGATAATAGTAATAACATGCATATAAATACTAGATGCTGGTGTCAAATGTCGCAGGTGAACATATACAGATAATAGCATATATAACAATTTAAATAACTACAGCATCATATTTCAATTGTCGTTTCAATTGAAATCAAATTTAATAAATACAAGAACGTTAATCGTGAGTGATTGCTCACCTTTCGAGGCTAGAGATGAACGAAACTGAGATAGGTTACGAAATCCAGGCACGAATCTCAAACAAGGCAAGATTGAACTCGAATCGACGAACGAAGCTAATAAATAGAAGTTGACAAAATCAAGTCAAAACAGGATCGATGAAGACAATTTGTACGAGTGACTCATATATAACTATCTACTATATATAAATCAAGTCATATTCTAAATCCAGACATATTAAAATAAGATGAATATATTACACTTATTTACAATTAAATTTAAACACGTATCAACTGAATATACCAAAACACAAAAAAAACAACAACATATAAATATATATATATACACTTTTTTTTTGTTACAAAATCTATTCCAACGTTATTTTTATAACAACACAATTCTAACAAGCTAGCCACCTCTATAAAATTTGAAAGACCCGCGTACACTATTTAGTATTAATATTATTATAAAAGCAAGACCGTAAGCGACCTTTCAACACACATAGAGAAGACACAACATATATAACTACTAGACCTATACGTACACACATATGCAGACCCTTTAAACATATAATAAATGTATACTTTCATAAACTTATATGACTCATCATATTTTAAAATAATATATACCTGTAACTTAAAGTAACATCTGCAACTCATATATACATACAGATTTTAAACCTAATATTATCATAACTTATATACATTTATTTCTCAAATATCAACGTTTTTATAACATATATTCATAAATCCATAATATCTATATATTACAAGACCGATAGGAAAAGGATTTCTACATCCAATATGAAATACTATTATACATAACCTATATGCCTACCCATTGTTAAAACAAAACAGTATGAAATGTGTGTATATTAAGATGTATATATGCAGACCCTTTGAAATATTTTTATCATGGATTCCAACATTTTTTCTTCATATAACTTTATAAACAACAGGAGGGTAGATCCAAACAAAATATATGTATACAATAAGAACTATATACATATACATACACTATCCTAATAAATGAATACAATCGAAACTATAAACACCAAGTAATATATGCGTATACCTGTGCAAAGAGGAGAAGAAAAAGCAGGGGAGTGTGGCCGAAAGCCAAAGCAAGGTGTTGGAGGAAAGCTTCACGTCCCATGGGTGGTGCTGACTCGTGCAAAGGCACAGTGAAGTTTAGGCGGAGGAGACGGAACCGGATGATGACGGACGCCGGCTGGAGGGAGAGGCGTTACGCGGAAGGCGTGGAGGAGGAGGGTGGCCTTCGGGGGTCAAGTGGGAAGTGGGGTCGGATGATGGCTGTGGTGAGGAGATGGTCAGTGCGGAGGACGGAAGGTGGTTGGAGCGGGTTGCTGCCGAGAGGAGGAGGAAAGTCGGGTGGTGAGGCGGAGTCGCAGGCCGAGGTGAAGGGGAAGACCAGAGGGAAAATTTGGAGAGGGTGAGATGCGGAAAATGAAACTAGCAGGTGGTTGCGTGATCAAGTGGGAGGAGCAGTGAGAGATGAACGAGGCAGAGGAAGGAAAAGAATAAAGAAGGGAGAAGAATGAATGGGTTTTTGAAAAATGAGCAGGCTAATGAATATGAATGAACTGTGAACGTTATTTTTTTTTTTTTGAAAATGAATGCGCTGAAACAAAAAAAGTAACCGACTAATGAATATGAAGGAACCCTCAATTTAAATACGGGGAAAAATGAAAGTAATGACCGTTAGTGTACCGGGAAGCAAAAGATGAGAACTTTGAACGAATGTGTACAATTAAAAGAAATTGTAACAGTCAGAAGTATTGATTCCGGCAAATTATTAAATCAATATTTAGTTGTTTGGACAGCACGTTTCAAAACTTGAAACGCAGAAGAAATAAAAGATCACGGATCCGTGCCGATACGGTTACCGGTTTTTCGCGGATTCCGCTGTGAACCGGACTTCAAAATACAGAGATAAATATATCATTGAGATCAGTACGAAGAGAGGATCAAAACGGTATACAGATATTGGTGGTACGATCATCCGCTTAAAAGTCGATAATCGGTACCGGAAACGCTGCTATTTTGCCAGAATTAAGATAAACGGAGCAGTAGAAGTCCATATTTGGAAAAACGAATTTCGCAGTCTGATTCAGAATGATCAGAATAAATTTTCTCCTGTTGACATATTTTGGTTTCGGAAAACTTTTAAATTCACTGTTATTAACCGGTTTGATTTGAAATGAAATTTCACAGGAAAATAAACTTTAATATTATCAGATGAAAATTTACCAGTTGCTATATTAAAATAGACGTATTCCAAATAATAAATTTTTAATTTCAAATTTTATTGTTTAAAATTTCACAAATTTCCAGTTAAATATGATTTTAAAACCATTAAATTTTACGGGTCGTTACATGTATTATCTTAATTGATAAGCCCAGGTATGCTTTGATCTTTAAAATAAATATCTAAGTTAATAATGAATGGTTTTGGGTTTGTTGTAAATGATGTTTTAGCAATATTTTTTTCAACCCTTGAATGACACTTTAGAAGAAATCTTATGAGTATATTTGATCTTTAATAAATGGATTTTAAAGATAATAACAAGTATTGGAATCTTTTATAAAAAGAAGGAAAATATTATAATTTCGTAAGTTACAAAAAGAGAAGCTTATTATAACATTGTCTTGGTACTAATTGTTTTAATCTATTTGAAAAGGTAAGAATATAAAAACTTGTTAAGTAAATTATGAATATACTTAAAACATTTGAATAAAGTATATGCATACTTTTTAAGTATTAAAACTGGTAAAAGTAAAGAGAAAATATATAAAGGAAGTTTTAATTAATAAAGGAGTGTTGATTGATAAAGAATGTTTTCACATTTGATATTAACTAAATAAATTTTATGGTAATTTATCAATTTAATTAATTATTTTGAAAATAGGTTTTTCAGAAACCACTAAGATATGTTTAGAAATATATGATAATAAAAAGATTATGTAATATAAAGAAGTACCTTTATAAAAAGTATATAAATTAAGAAAATATTTAAGAATATATTTTATAAAAGTATATTTTATAAAATAAAGTGTGATTATCAAAAATAAAATGATGTTTGAGAAAGATGGATATCTTGATGTTTTGAAAAATTATAAATAGGAAAGTTATGTAATATAAAATAAGTTTGGAATTAAATTTATAAGGAGATTTATTAACAAAGAAATTTCAAAGAAATTTTGAAATAAGAATCATAATGGTATTACTCCAAATAAAGAATAATCTATTTCTTTTAAAAAAAATAGAAATATTTTTTTGAATAAATATTTGAAAAAAAAGGTAAAATGGTTATGTATAAAGCTGTATCTTTATAAAAGTTTGGATAAAAGATGAAAGTTTTAAGAAATATTTTCACAAGAATTTTGGGAAGGTTAATAAAAACATATAAAGTATGTGGATTAAATCGTCGCATGATTTAATTTAAGATTTAAGTATAGAACTTTGACGTGTTTGACACTTATTCGAAAAAAGATTTATCACTCGATTCTTGACGACGAACATTAATGAGGGTTTATGGTTAGATGCTTAAGTTTTCTATCATAGTTGAGAGCTATGCAAGGAAAACTAAAGTTCTGATCAAGAAGCCTGTTCAGAGCCCGTACTAAAAGATCGGGGGGTCAATACTAGTTCAGAAGTAAAATTATGGATTCGAATAGAAGACCGAATCAGATATTTTGTACGGGTGATCTATATACATCGTACGGGTAAAAGTTTAAAAACAAATATTTTGGGCAAAACCTTTAGGTTTTTGTTTTGGGTAATCTTGGGCATGAAATTCTTTTAAGGGGGGAAGTCTGTAACGACTGCAAATTTATCACTTTGATAAATTATATTTATTTTTAAATTTATGCAAATAAAAGATTGATAATAAAAATAATATTGTTGTTGAGTGATAATGATAATACTAATTATATTTTGAAAAAATATTTACAAAAATATTTTCCTCAAAATCTAAATCGATAAAATGGTCGAAAACTGTTTTATCAGTAAACAGCTCTATAATCGTAAAACATCGTACACGGAGCTGGATACATACACCTATTTTTATAATTAAATAAGAATATGAAATAAAATCAATTGAATTGTTTTTGAAAATAAAATGTGTCTATAACATTAGTAGTAATGCCCTTAAATATGATAATTAATTTATTAAATTAAACTGAGATTTAATGATTAAATAATTATTATAATTATTCAAATTGTTTGTGCCAAAATTGGTCACAAACACCCAATTGCAAGTGAAAGCACCAATATCCAGTCACAAATCACAGATAGAATATATATAGAGGATATAAATATGAAGAATAATCAAAATTAAAATGAAAGCAGTAAACAAGACGAGATTTATAGTGGTTCGGCTAACTCTAGTTTACGTTTACTCCAGAAATTTCCTTTTTATTGATCAGTAAATTGATTACGATTATAATCCAAAGTTTTTGAAACAACCATGATAGAGTAGTTTTGTAGAAGAAGATGAAGAAGAGAAGAATGAGAATCCCTTTTTTTGAAGCCCCGCTTGCAGTATTTATAGACAAAACCTTGGTTACTAGGCTTCCTCGGTGATATGGCCCACTAAAAACATAGTCGAGCCCATATACTTCATCGATGTCGGCCCCAAGTTGATAATATGCCGACCCAGAGTTACCTCGAAGATGACTCGAAGCAGATCCCTATATGACCCAAAGCAGACTGCAATATTACTCGAAGCGAAATGATGCCGACCTGAGAATCCAAATATGTTGACCCCATATCAAAGCATGGCTGACCCGAAGTATTCCTAGTGCTGACCAGGAGTAATTGCCAAACTGACCCGAAGCGAACTCAGCCCAGACTCAAAGTAACTCCACCTCCATCCTAGGATGACCCCTTCCTAACTCCAATGTCGACCCTAAGATCATTATGCCGACCCGAGCCCTCGCCTACGCCGACCCGAAGCAATTTCTCCATGCCAACCCTTCCAAGTGACCTTCACCGTATGCCGACCCGATGACCCATATACCGAACCGAAGTTGAGCAAGCACCGACCCGAAGTAGCCGACCCCAAAACTTTACCGACCCCTTGACGTCAATGCCGACCCAAAGTAGGAATGATGCTGACCCGAAGCAGAAATGATGCCAACCCCAAGTAATTGTCGAGCTCATGAAAACATGTCGATCCCTCCAAGACCCGAAGCTTTCCCTTGCCTGACTCGAAGCGACCTAGGTGAAAACCCGAAGTAAACCCCAATGTGACTCAAAGCAAACTCCAAGCATCCCGAATCAACTCGACTTTTGTCGAAATCCGTATTTCATGTATCTCGCGCCTTTTGTCCATCGACTATGCTGAATCCCGGCTTCATAATCATGTTTATCATTTGTGATTGATCATCTATCCATCATTTGAACCAATACCATCATATTCCAGCCTCGATAACCATGTAGTCGATTGGGTTAAATCCGCTTGTATGTTGCCTTGCCAAAAGGTGGGTTAACACAAATAATTATTTTAAGAAGGTTATAATTTATTTTTAATAGTTATAAAGTGATAATAAATCATTTACAATAGTTTTATAAAGAGATATATTTGATTCGAAAATATAAGGAAAAATCGATATCGCTTAATCGGTATAAAAGCGATCTTTGTAAATAATTTTTAATATTAATTTATATGTTTATAGTTCAAATATGATCATTTTAATTCATCTAAAATGATAAGAAAATGTTTTTCAAATTTTGTTTACAAATATATGTACATTAAAATATAAGTGAAAATGTGACCCGGAATCGGTTCTCTTATTGGCAAAGGTTTATCGAACGAAAGTTGTTCGGAATCAATGCAACGTTGTTTATATGTCATGTACACATATATAACATACAAATGCATCCACTAACATGCACATGAACATATGTATACATACATATATACTTATACACTAATAAATACATACGTAATACAAAAATCAAAGATATTTTAAGCAAGCTTCCTCCTTAAGCTTAAATAAGTCAACATATGCATACATAAAGTGAATGAAGTGATGGAGCACATAGAGGGGAAGGCATTAACGTGTGGAATAAGGATGGAAAGTGAAGATGTGATGGATAATAATATATTTATTTATTTATTTATTTGAAGTTGCCTAGCCCTTAAGGCTATAAATACATGCGTACCTTCATTCACATTTTCACACAACTTTCCATCTTCTTCTTTGTGACGCCCCACCTCTATGCTCACAATAACAAAGAGTATTAAAAGAAATACTGTCTGTTATTACGAAGAATAAGGCTGGATAAGAGCGGCCTTCCGTAGTTGGCCTTACACTAGTATTGGTTACCTCGATAGGACTGGTATATATTTTTCAATTTACATCTCTTATTTATTTACTCCCATCGACATACCCAATTCCAGTATAAAACAAACTACGATGGTTCATAATAGTTTAGGACAATATATATAATAATAACACAAATACAAAAAGATGCGGAACACAGATAACAAAAGTCTCATATATATATATAACTGATGTCAGTTACAATACATTTGACACGATACATATGATACAACTACTACTGTCGACTCTGGAAGTTATATATACAAGTACATTATCGACTAAAATACATGGATACATATCAACCTATACTATGACACGACTACTCCAAAAGATATGAAAAGTCTTCATAGCTCAAACAGCAATCCAAAGCAAGATATCTACAACCTGAAATAACTCGGGTCTGACCCGAGTATTAAATTCAAAAGAAAATAATACATGGGTCAGTCTAATTCAAACTCAGTTATTAATGCACAGAAGCAATAATAATCAAATATCAAATAGACGACAGTCACAGAAATCTCGTATATCCAACTTCTCGATAAGAGAATTGGATAACGGCAGATATAACACTAAACAGTGTTAAACAACAAATCAGCAATCCAAATCATCAGCAAGATGAATAAAACGATTATCAATGAAGATAATATGAAAACTCCAGAATTGCCTAAACAGCAATTTACAACAAATTCCAATTATTAAATAGATAATTAGAATCTCAAAATGATCAATCAAATCAAATTTCTGTGTGGCTGCAGTACACGCACGCGTGCACTGCCTCACCATACAGTACGTGAAATCATCACGACAGTGAATACTAACAGCAATCAAAACTGCAGAGGTCAAAGTGAAACCCAAGCCAACAAAACAACGTAAGCAACAAAAATCTAATTATCGATACGATAATTAGAAAACAGATAATCTAATTATCTAAAAGATAATTAGATATCAACAAAATCATCAGCTTAAACCAAATCAGAATACACTCAAAATATTGAATTGAACCAACGAAACAATTCAACAATTGAAATCATCAATTTAAAACTTCAATTCTGTTTGGCTGCAGTGCACGCATGCACTGCCTCGCCAATACCATAATGAAATACCCAAAATGTCAAGAGAAGATGACAACAGTGGTACAGAATACATGAAGATCTGGCAACAATGAAACACCAGTACCAGCAAAGCAGTAAAATGGAACAACACTAAACCATACTTCATGTACCCAAAATGGAATACAACATAAATTATATCAGTGGATATATATAAACACTAAAACAAAGGAGCAGCCCATTCTCCAAAGAAAGAAGAAACAGATTAACCACTAGAATATGCACAATACTACAATGCATTTGAGGGATGTCAAAATGAAATACTCAGTATACAACAGGGGCTCCATAACATCAGTGATCAAACGATGAACCCGTGGCCATAAACAAAGTGTATGGACACTGCAACAACTCAAGTCAGTGCACCAATCTCTACAACAAAGACCACGCCCGAAATACATATACAGTGGTAACAGGTTACAGTAAAGATCAACATGGAGTGAAGTTTGTGTGCCAAAAGGTCAGAGGCAATGCAACGTAAAGAAGATTCAAAGCAATATGCAGTGAAAACATAATGCACAAGTAAACAATTAAACGAAACTGGACAGTGCCATCAAAATGAAGCTCATACCCCAATGTCTCGAGTACAATTGAGGAAGCCCAGATATAATGCTACAAAGTGCATAAAAGTGTTGCAAGACCAGTTACAATAAAGAACAAGGCACGGTGCAGTGACAACAATTTCTCAGAGTGACAGCACCAGAAAATGTAGGTAAAGTTCTCACGAACTCTCAAAGACAAGGATGCACAAATCCAAGAACTCAACAAGATTTGGACAACAGGTATGCAATTACAGCGGTTGTACCAACAAATGCAACCAAGTCTCAAAGCAGTAGTTAACAAGTCAAAATCAAGTAAAAACCAACGAGTTTAAAATCGATGCCATGAAATCAAGTAATCAAGTATACACAAATTGGAACGAGTCGGGAACAAGTTCAACAACAAGCTTCATGTGCTTAGGCAACTCGAAGGACATGATTCAAATGCAACAAAGTGAAGCTAGAAGCTACCACAGCATGAAAACTACTCACTGGTTCGACAAACAACATAATAGATGCCAGCAATATTATCAGTTTTGAACAAAGATAATTGCAGTGCAAATTCGACTATACATGTATACACACATATAACTGTATGTATGAACACATATGAAGTCTCACAAAATAAATAAGCAATGAATTGCAAAATCTAAACAGAGGCGATTTCAAACCACAGTTCAAAGAAATACCAAAGTCACAGTCGAAATGAGTTCGAAAATCATGGGGCTGCGGTTTCAAATCAAGACGGTGCCACTCCCAAAATACCAACAACTATTCAAAGCCGTGGTGGTCACGAGATAGCCAAGGGCGAACAAAAACAACATCGTCAAACTCAAATCAAAAGTCATTAAAGCCAGAAATTCAAACAACAATCAACTCCGTGAGTATCAGGCATTAATTTGTACAAACTGCTAAAGTCAGAGAAATCATCTCAAGTATTCAAACAAATTAGAATGGCCAAGGTAAATCAAGACGAACTCAAACGTTCGTATACAAACGAAAACCCAAGAATTCAAAGCAGTGGAAATCACAAATCACAGATATATGTTCTTGAATTAGATGTGAGTAATAAAAATTACTCACCTTGATTGAAGCAAAAACGAATAGTACAGAGACGAAGCAAAATCGATCGAAAGGATGCGAAGCTACGACACGCGACGCCTTTGAATTCCTGAAGCCCTACTTTGACGAAGAGGGACGAACGAGATCGAAGCCGCCACCATTTTCATTTGAACGAGGCAGCCATTTTTTTTTTCATTCGCATTGATTTAGTTTTTAGGGTTACGAATAAGAAGGGTAAAAGGGGACGGGTTTCTTATGATAGTTATCACAGCCCCTTGAAATACAAACGTGGGCCAAGATTTAAATTTGTAAAGCCCGCATAATCACTTGACGATTTAGTACAAAGAATTTCGATCTGATTAAAAAACTTCCAACAGCAATTTTATCATCACTTTAACCGTTAAATGACGATTATAATTTGAAGCTAAATCCCGGGTTGTTACAGACTCCCCTTCTTATAAAAATTACGTCCCCGCAATTTTCATAATCAAAGTCGTCAATATAAATTATTTTTCTAACATAAACTGGTTAAGCTAGAAAAGTAGAAGTCGGTAATACAAACGCCAAAGAAACCTTTTAATTCCATAAAAGAATTTCACAAATTCTTAACAAAATCTAATTATCAATAGATAATCAAAAAACAGCCAAACTGGATAAACACAATTATCAGCAATATTCCATTATCAACAAGATAATTAAAATATAGAAAATCATAAAACAGCAATATCTAATTATCGATACGATAATTAAAAAACAACAAAATCTAATTATCAACAAAGATGATTAGAAAGCACAAATCACAATTCGCAAAACTGCAAATATCTAGTTATCCAACAAATAACTAGAAAACACAACTTCATAATCAGCAAACTCTAATTATCAATAGAGATAGATAGAAAATAGCAATTCAATAAAATCGACATAATCTAGACTCAATCAAAGACTAGGAAATCTCATAATCAACAAAGTCAGCAAATATCCAATTACCCAAACGATAGTCAGAAAACACAATTATCAAATTATTAGAAACGATAATTGAATTCACAAATCAACAAATATCTAATTATCAAAAACGATAATCAAAAATCACATCAACAATTATTTAATTATCACAAATGATAATCAAACCTCAAATCAACAAATATTTAATTACCACCAACGGTAATCAAATTTCAAATCAACAATTATTTAATTACCACAAACGGTAATCAAATTTCAAATCAACAAATATTTAATTACCACAAACGGTAATCAAATTTCAAATCAACAAATATTTAATTATCAAAAACGATAATTAAATCTCAAATCAACAAATATTTAAGTATCAAAAACGATAATCAAATCTCAAATCACAAATATCTAATTATCAAAAATGATAATCAGAATCAACAAATATCTAATTATCAAAAACGATAATCAGAAATCACATCAACAATTATTTAATTATCACAAATGATAATCAAACCTCAAATCAACAAATATTTAATTATCAAAAACGATAATCAGAATCAACAAATATCTAATTATCACAAGCGATAATTAGAAACAACAAATATCCGATTATCAAAAACGATAATCAGAATCAATAAATATCTAATTATCACAAGCGATAATTAGTGTAACGATCCCCCTTCTGACCGCCTCCAGTCGGTAATTAAACCAACTTGAAACGTTCAAAAAGACGAATTGTTATTTAGTTTATAAAGTTTAAACAGAATCAGCCACAGAAACACAGAATAATAACAATGAATTAAAAACAAATGAATCTTTATTTCATTACTATAAATCTTTTTTTTCATACATCAGAGTTTATACAAGTTATTAAACTGATACAGCGGAATATCTTAAAATACAAATTTCTCCTGAAAACTAAAGTGATTCTTTTACCCTCTCTCTAACTTCGCTGCTCGAAAATCTTCAAGCTAAAAAAAATACTCGGTCTGACCCGAGTATTACATTCAAAAGAAAATAATACACAGGTCAGTCTAATTCAAACTCAGTTATTAGTGCATATAAGCAATAATAATCAAATAGACGACAGTCACAATAATTCCCGTCTATCCGACTCTTTAAACAAAGAAATCGGATAACAGTATATATAACACTTAATAGTGTTAAACAATAAATCAGTAGATTTTTAAATCATCAACAAAGATAAATAAACAATTTATCAAATCAACTAAATCAATTTAAAACAATTGAAATTGTCACTTTGAAACCATCAAAGTTTCATTGGCTGCCGTACACGCATGCGTGTACGGCCTCGCCAACTCGAGTGATAAATTTCCCAAAAGATCAACGAACAAAAAAAATCAAATGAAGATTTAAATATCAATGCCAAAGCCTCAAAGGTCAAAGCAAATAGACCTGGAACAATGTGCACATGCGTACACAATGAAAATTTACAACGAACACAAGGTCAAACCCAAGGTACCGGATTCAACTCAAGTGAATTCGAAAACAAATCCAAATGCATTAATACAATGCAAACCAACAAGGACAAAACTGCATATAAAACTAACTGCAGTCACAACTGAATATAAGGGGCAAACTGCAACAAAACTGCAGCCACCACAATAATCACAAAGGCGAAACTACACAAAGGAAAGCAGAAACAACGGCATAATAAAACTGCAGTTGAAACAAGCGAATAACCAGGAAAATAAACAGTCAAACAACGACCACTCAAGTAAGTGTCAAGTTCAACTGGATAGCACGACTGTAACGACCCAGAATTTTGAACGAATTAAATTGGAAATATTTAATTAATTTTAAATATTTGAATGATAATTTAATTTGAATCCCGAATAAAACTTTGAAAATTTGCGGTTAAATTACAGAATTCAATCTATTGATAGTCGAATAAAAATTTGTATCTTCAGTTTTAAGCTGAAGAAAAATATTTCGAAAGCTTTTAAAATTCGCATTGATAATACTGAAGATAATAGAAGCTTCAGAATTCAGTTTCAAACTGTTTTGTCCGGTTTTGAATTTATATCGTTTAAATGGAATTTAAAAATAGTCGTCCGAGGTCCAGTCTCGGAATTCGACGAAACCAGTTCCATTGGGTCCGTAACGTTGAATTATTGTCGGATTTCAAGTTTCGTATTGATTGGAATTGATATGTGAGCACGCGATATATAAACGCGTTAGAATTGAATAAATTCAATTTAAATCTAACATTTAAATTTTTTGTCAGCAACATCACGTTATCTCCTAAATCGCGCCTGGTATCACGCAATGAGATCGTGTAACCCATGCCGCTTCCAGTTTTAAATAATCACCTCCCTCTCTCAAAAATCGAAACCGCCCTCAGATAAAAATCGCGACCCCCGTTTTGTTCAAATCAATTTCGACCGAACTCGATTTCAGCGAGCGATGAAGGCGATCAACGCGTGGAGATTTCGCGACTGGATTTTAGGGTAGTTCGACTGGGTGGCGGCGGTCGACTCGACGTCGAAGCTAGGGCTTGGGGTAGAGGTGCTCGCGAGTTCAATCTCGCGTACGTCGAGCTCGAGACGAGTGCGAGCGCGGCATCGTTGTGGAGGCGGCGGCGTTCGTCGTTGGCCTGGGCAGTGTTCTGGGAGGCGCGCGCGTAGACCCGTGTAGGTGGAAGGATAGGCAACGGCGGTGGTGTGTGTCGCGTGTGCTGTAGCAAACGAAGGATGGTGATGGCGGCGTCGACATCGTCGTAAGTTCCCTCGAGGCAGTTGATGCTCGTGTGGATCGCGATGGGCTCGATGGAGGAGACGAGCTCGAATGTATCTTGGCGATGGCGGGTCTGGCATCATGTTCAGTGGAGGCTCGATTCGTGTTCGATTGCAGTTATTTCTGTAAGGTATTTTAATTTAAATTTTTTCATTGGATTATATATATATATCAGTGATTAATTTGCTTAATAAATTGATTTAATTTATTTATGTTACAAAAAGGACTTTCAAAAAGGGAAACTATCAGTTTAAATTTAATTGTTAGTAAATTAAATTTAATGAATGGTAATTGCTTATTTGATTTGTTAAAAATGTTAATATAATTGTTCATTCAAGGTGAAAACTGAAAAAAAATGCAGTAAGGTGATTGATTTGTTTAATTTGGTTATTAGAAATTATTTTAAGGAAGATGAGTTTAAATTACATTGGAAAAATATAAATGGGTTGTTCGGGTAGTTCAACTAAAATAATTTTTTTTAAGAAAATTTGTCTAACTGATTTTGGCTACCAAATTAATTATCAAAGGAAATTCGGTTCAAATATAATAATTAGTTGAAAATTGAGTCTATTTGACGAAACTTAATTATTCGATTTAATTCGAATATTAATAAATGTATAAATTGTTTTTACAAGGTCGAATACAACGAAGGAAATAAATCTGGATTCGGAGTGGAATGCGAAATTAAAAGCAAGGTGAGATCTTCTCACTCAATTGAATGTGGAATTATTTACAGTTATTGATTGATGATTGACTGTTTGAATGTGCTATTAGATATGATAGGATATATCTATATATATAGCAATATATACATATTGGCATATGTATATATTGGATTGATTGATTTCCCGCCTCGTATAGCGGATGAGACCCTATTGCGCCGTTAGTAAGCGGATTTATAAAAACCCATATACCGCGATAATTCCGTACTGGAGCGGAATTGGTATTGTGCTAACGTCTTTGGATGCAGGGAAACAGGTTGGAGGGATCCAACAGGATTCCTCAACTGTATTTATTTATTTACAGATGTTGGTATGTATTCTGTTATCATATGTTGAGATATGATATTGACTGTTGTGATTGACTAATTGATGCGTTGCATCATTGGATTCAAGTTTTTAAAATAACGACTTTTAATTTAAAAGGATTTTTAAAGTGATCTTTGAAATTATACGTTTTATTAAATTTTGAAGTGATTTATTTTAAATAAATAAACGTTCAAATTTTAAAGTTACAAAAATTTATAGATTTGTGAAATATTACCGAAGAGTGAATTTTGGAATAAATAGTTGACTGATTTATAAAATGGTTTAAGTTGGGATTTTTGGATAACTATAAACGATTTGTATAAAAAGATTTGTAAAATTGATATTTTATAAATCGAAATATTTGACTTATAAAACGAATTTTTATAAGTGTTAGAAAGAAGTATAAATGGATTTCCATAAGTGGATGAAATTAATAGATTTATAACGTGAAGTTATAAAGTAAATAGATATTGTAGGATAAAAGATTTATAAGAAATTTACTTATAAATTTGACTTTTGCACTTAATTTGGATATAAATAGAAATTGCAAAATGAAATGATTTTATAAGTTGAAATGGTTATAAGGTATAAATGCGATTTATAAACGTTGTTTATAAATCCAAAATCACTTATTTTGATAAGTGAATTATAGAAGTTAATAAAGGAAGATTTACAAATCGAAGTTGGTATAAAGTAGGAATAGAATTTATAAACGTTGTTTATAAATTCGAAATCAGTGGAATTTGAGAAATTAAATATATAAGATTTTTAAAGAAGATATATTCGCGATTTTGGATAGCGAATTTTTATTGAAATAAAATGTGTAGAAAATAGTGAAATGTAATTAGTGAAGTATATTCACGATTTTGGACAGTGAATATATTGTTAAGTAAAATGGATAGTTTTGGAAAAGCGATATTGTAAAATGAAGTTAATTGTTTCAAAAGATGTTTTAAACGTGTTAAATATCGAAACCATAGATTTCAACATTTATTGTTGAAATAGACGTTTTCGGGAAATAAGGAAATGGTGGACTATAACACTGTTGTTATAGTAAATGATTTCCGAAAGGAAATGTTTTTATATAGTATTGGGATTCATATATCTATCTAAATTCCGAATCCCTATACTAGTGATTTTGAGTCGTCGTAACGATGTTTTACGTAACATTCGTTTTGACTCAAATAAATGTGTTTAAAGAGAATGATTTCCTTAAAGAATGAGATATATACTTAATATTGATTTAAGTATATCGAATATTTTCCAAGTGTTGAAAATAAAAGATTTGTGAATTTCTTATTATTAATAAGAATGGGATTGCTTTTCCAAAATAAAATGAAATGTTTTTGAGAATTTATCTTCTTAAAGATAAATCGAAAGTGAATATGTGAAATCGATTGAAAACTGTATATCAGTAGATATTTTGAAAGATATAAATTCACTATGGAATTTATAAAGGAAATGGAAACTGTTTAAAAAAATAAATATTGATTTATTTTTGAAGTGTGGAAATTTTATATCTAGTAAAGATATTTTTGAAGATAAATAATTTGGAAGATTATTTGGAATCTGATGATGTTGCGCATCTTTATTGATAGTTAAATAACCGACTATCAATAATTACCTTAAGTAGGTATTTGTTGTGAATTGGATGAATTTGAATGCCACACTTATTTTTAAATAAACGCTCACTATTCGGGTTAGCCGGGAAAGGACCATGGGGTCGTATAACCCATTCTGAATATGTGATACGTCGTTATGAATCGCATTTGAAGACCGGTGTTGAAGACCGGATATTTTTGAAAACGGAAGGATTACCGTCGAGTTACTCTACATCGGCTGATCTCCGATTTAGAGGTTTTATCACCCTTAGTGACGGGAAGTCCTGACGTGATTAGAAATTTATCCGGATATGCAAGGGCTTCGTGAGAAGTGCCTTCGGTTCTGTTCGATCCCGGAACAGACTTGTATGGATTGTGTGTCTGACGTTACAATTTGAGATATAAAGCTGATTCCTTTCAAATACATATCTGTTGGTGGCGGAGAATTTATTCTCTTAGCTTAACACCCTTCTCTGAGACGTACGAGCTCAGAGGTTATGTAGTTGAAATCTATCAGCGATATATCCCAATTTGGTAACGTGGCATACTGAGTGTTGCTGTGAAATGATCAGTGTTTGATCATTTGTGATATGATCATTTGTTTGATCTTATATCTTTGTGATCATAGGTTGATCATTTTGTTTGACCCGAAGCAGGGCTTTTTGTAGAAAGCGTAGCTTTGTGGACGAGACTTCGTCGAGCCTCACACCCCGGAAATGGTCGAAACAGGACGAATGCAGCAAGGTTCTAGGGAGTAGCGCCCCTTAGTGTATGTCATTCCTTCTGGATAAAGGTGGTATCATGGTATGGAGCCCAGATACTTAACCTCTGTGGTTACTGCATTATTATTTTCTATGTGGTTTGTTGCGAATCGGGGATCCTCGGGAAGATCGGTGACGATCGGGGGATGGCATACGCGTGTCAGTAGTTACCTATTTTTGCAGAGGTAACCCGGCCTTGTGTTGGCAGAGATCCGGTTAGGTTCTCGGGTCGTCTATTCCAGGGACGTACCCATCGTGGATAGGAAGTTCCTTAGCCTGACCATTTGTTGGAAATCCAAACTCCAATACGTGATTTGTACGGTATTAGTTGTAGAACCTGCCATTTACGTACGGTGGTCACCACTGTTTAGATGGTAGCTATAGTAGGCATACGATACTGGTCGTATGTTGGCTAAGATTAATATTATACTTTCGAAATGTTTTCTACACTATGCACTAATAATAATATCAAAAAGAATTTGATTTTTGCGTAGTAAGCATCTTTGACTATCATAAGAAGAAATCTCCTCCAATTCTGCGTTTGCATTGTGTGTGTGGTGGGAGGTCTTATGGTAGTTTCATTTTCCAAAAGCATTGCGAATTGACTTTAAAATTTTTCTGTTGTTTATTTTAAAGATAAATAACTGTTTTACGATCTCACACCAGTCACCATGACTGACTCGGAGTTTATTGTTTCCCTTCTAAACTCTGGGTGCCCACCAATTTCCACACGGGCAGCCTAGAGTTATATTACCAGGATATTCTGGATATTCTGGAGCTTTGGAGATAAGCTGGATGACGAGACGTAGTATTTGTATCTGATAGTATTTATTCTGCTGTGTATTCTGTATGAGGACAAGTTATATAACTGTCCATTGTTGTTTATTGACTCTGATGATATGATGTGATGTAATGTAATAACAGATATAATCCTTTTGTTTTTAAATGATATTCATTTATCTATTATATATTGTTCCGCTGCGATATGTGAGATTCTGATATTGTTTTCTATTTCTGTTTCTGCTTTTGTTGTTTTGTTGTTCTTCTTTCTTTTTCTTCTATCTTCTTCTTCTACCTTTTTCTTTTTCTTAAAACCATAACTTTTCGGGTTTCCGGCATTCGATCGCTCAGCAGTCGATAAAGCGAGTATCGATGTTGAATTTTCGAAAGTCGAAAATTTCCGGGATGTTACAACGACCTGGTCAAAATACACAAAAACAATTACAAAGCAACCACAATAATGAGACTGCAGTTGCAAAAAGGTACAAAGACAAGGGCAGGCTGCAACTAAACTACAGTCACCACAATGTCACCAGGGCAATGGTTCAAACATGAAATGAATCAAAGGAATGCAACTGATATTTAGTGAATGGCGACAAGTATTGCATCAGTGAGCAACTCAACAAATGCATATGCAAGTCCCAATACAACAATGGTGCCAGCATACAAGACAGCAACTAATCTTTTTAGTGCAACATGGACCATCAAGCCAACACAGCAAGAATATGAATGCAACTAAGACCGAAGATAGTGACCAACAAGAAATGTCAACATATACAACCATGAAATACAAGTGCAGGTACAAAATTAATGCCACGACTACAGAGGGTCAAGTGCAATCACAACTGTACATATTCAAAAGCACTTAAACAAAGAACTCGAAGACATTATCAAGTTAATGTCGAAGTTCAACCAAAAATAAGTTCAACATTTATCAAGAACCAAAGTCACAGTGAACAAAGCATAACTACAAATTGCACTGTAAAATAACACAAACTTGGTACAATCCCAACAATATATGTACACACACATACCTATGTATGCATGTACATATATGCAGATTTGGATAACAGGTGACCAAGCAAAAAGCATAGTGCAAACAACTGAAGTGATAAACAACATAACCAAAACCAAGTCCATAACTTCAAGAGCAAAAATGCAAATTCGAACATACATATATACATATCAAATGATGTATATACATACGTGACTGCATACATATATATATGGAGGCTAAAATGCAACTGGGTGCAAAAAGTCTCCAAAAACATGAGTGTACGAATTGTAAACATATATAATACTGTAACTGGACAGTACTAACATCAAAATCTAGAACCAGGCAAAATACCAGGTCAACTCACTTGCCGAAGACAAGGTCATCGTCAAGTCAAAAAGGAGCATCATGTAAAACAACAAATAAAGTACCCAAAGCATGTGTCAGAATCAAACAAGGTCAAGCCTGGGCAACCTGAAGTGAGGTTGAACAGAGTCAACTAGATGAAACTGGAAATGAACCGACATATATGATCGAAGTGCAGACAAAAATACCAACACACTACAAGAGTAACGTGTACAACATACGGTAGTAAGTGGTAAACCAGAGTGTACATGAACTACAAGCTAACCAATGGGAACCTCAAAAAGTATCAGACTCGAACAGAGGCAAGTGCACAAAAGTCCAAGTTTATATGCAATTAAACAATGAAGTAAAATCAGAAGTGGACTGGTCGAAACAACACAGTGAGCTCAAGCTCAAAAACAACTAAAACCAAGGTGACTAAAACCCAGTCCTCAAGCAAGTGAACTTGATCGAAACAACCATGTAGGCTCAAATGAATCTTCAGTGAATGTAGACTACAACATCAAAGTTCAGTGAATAAATGCAACAACGAACTTGCTCAAAGGTCAGAAGTAAATACAGTGTGCACCCGACAAAGAGCTCGAGGCCAAGTGTAACGGTCCGAAAATTTTCGACTTTCGAAAATTCAACATCGATACTCACTTTATCGACTACTGAGCCATCGAATGCCGGAAACCCGAAAGGTTATGGTTTTAAGAAAGAAGAAAAAGGTAGAAGAAGAAGATAGAAGAAAAAGAAAGAAGAACAACAACACAACATCAGATACAGAAGCAGAAAACAATATCAGAATCTCACATATCACAGCGGAACAATATATAATAAATAACACTAGTCTTTTAAAACAAAGAACTATATCAGTTTATACATACATCAATCATCAGAGTCAATATACAACAATGGACAGTTATATAACTTGTCCTCATACAGAATACACAGCGGAATAAATATATCAGATACAAATACTACGTCTCGTCCTCCGGCTTATCTCCAAAGCTCCAGAATATCCAGAATATCCTGAAAACATAACTCTAGGCTGCCCGTGTGGAAAATGGTGGGCACCCAGAGTTTAGAAAGGAACAATAAACTCCGAGTCAGTCATGGTGACTGGTGTGAGATCGTAAAACAGTTATTTTTCACAAAGAAAATAAAACAATTAATGTCAATTCGCAATGCTTTTGGAAAATGAAACTACCATAAGACCTCCCACCACACACACAATGCAAACGCAGACTTGGAGGAGATTTCTTCTTATGATAGTCAAAGATGCTTACTACGCAAAAATCAAATTCTTTTTGATATTATTATTAGGGCATAGTGGAAAACATTTCGAAAGTAGAATATAAATCTTAGCCAGCATAGGTACCATTATATTATGCCTGCTATAGCTGCCTCCTGAGGAGACAGGTTATACAATTGAAATCGTAAAGGCTCGTATTGTTTCTTTGGATTTCCAACAAATGGTCAGGCTAAGGAACTTCCTATCCACGATGGGTACGTCCCTGGAATAGACGACCCGAGAACCTAACCGGATCTCTGCCAACACAAGGCCGGGTTACCTCTGCAAAAATAGGTAACTACTGACACGCGTATGCCATCCCCCGATCGTCACCGATCTTCCCGAGGATCCCCGATTCGCAACAAACCACATAGATAATAATAATGCAGTAACCACAGAGGTTAAGTATCTGGGCTCCATACCATGATACCACCTTTATCCAGAAGGAATGACATACACTAAGGGGCGCTACTCCCTAGAACCTTGCCGCATTCGTCCTGTTTTGACCATTTCCGGGGTGTGAGGCTCGACGAAGTCTCGTCCACAAAGCTACGCTTTCTATAAAAAGCCCTGCTTCGGGTCAACAAAATGATCAACCTATGATCACAAAGATATAAGATCAAACAAATGATCATATCACAAATGATCAAACACTGATCATTTCACAGCAACACTCAGTATGCCACATTACCAAATTGGGATATATCGCTGATAAATTTCAACTACATAACCTCTGAGCTCGTACGTCTCAGAGAAGGGTGTTAAGCTAAGAGAATAAATTCTCCGCCACCAACAGAAATGTATTTGAAAGAAATCAGCTTTATATCTCAAATTGTAACGTCAGACACACAATCCATACAAGTCTGTTCCGGGATCGAACAGAACCGAAGGCACTTCTCCCGAAGCCCTTGCATATCCGGATAATTTTTAATCACGTCAGGACTTCCCGTCACTAAGGGTGATAAAACCTCTAAATCGAAGATCAGTCGATGTAGAGTAACTCGACGGTAATCCTTCCGTTTTCAAAAATATCCGGTCTTCAACACCGGTCTCCAAATGCAATTCATAACGACGTATCACATATTCGGAATGGGTTATACGACCCCATGGTCCTTTCCCGGTTAACCCGAATAGTGAGCGTTAATTCAAAAATAAGTGTGGCATTCAAATTCATCCAATTCACAACAAATACCTATCTAAAAGTAATTATTGATAGTCGGTTATTTAACTATCAATAAAGATGCGCAACATCATCAGATTCCAAATAATTTTCCAAATTATTTCATCTTCAAAAATATCTTTTACTAGATATAAAATTTCCACACTTCTAAAATAAATCGATATTTATTTTTCTAAACAGTTTCCCTTTCTTTTATAAATCCCATAGTGAATTTATATTTCAAAAATATCTACTGATATACGATTTTCAAATCGATTCCAATATTCAACTTCATTTTATCTTTAAGAAGATAAAATCTCAAAACGTTTAATTTCATTTTGGAAAAGCATTTCCATACTTATTTAATAATAAGTATTTCACAAATCATTTATTTTCAACATTGGAAAATATTCGATATACTTAAATCAAATTAAGTATATATTTCATTCTTTAAGGAAATCTCTTTTCTATAACAACATCAATTTGAGTCAAAACGAATGTTACGTAAAACATCGTTACGACGACTCAAAAATCACTAGTATAGGGATTCGAAATTTAGATAGATATGTAAATCCCAATACTAGATAAAAACATTTCCTTTCGGAAATCATTTACTATAACAACAGTGTTATAGTCCACCATTTCCTTATATTTCTCGAAAACGTCTATTTCAACAATAAATGTTGAAATCTATGATTTCGATAGTTCACACGTTTTAAAACCATCTTTTAAAACAATTAACTTCCTTTATAATATCGCTTTCCCAAACATAACCATTTTTTTTTTAATATATTCACTGTCCAAAATCGTGAATATACTTCAATAACCAAATTTCGATTTTTTCTACACATTTATTTCAAGAATTACCCACTGTCCAAAATCGTGGATAAAATCCCCTTTAACCTTTTAATTTACCAAATCCAATTGATTTCGAATTTATAAAACAACGTTTATAAATTCTATTTCTATTTTCTAACGACTTCAATTTAATAAATCTTCTTTATAAATAATTCGATCAATATCCCATTTAAAGGCAACAATCCAAGTTACAAGTAAATTTCTTATCAGTCTTTATTCTACAACTTCATTCATTTTATAACTTCATTCATTTTATAACTTCATACTTTATAATCTATAAACTTCAATCTTTATAAATCTATAAACTTCAATCTTTATAAATCTATAAACTTCAATCTTTATAAATCTATAATTCTATAAACCTCATGTCTTCACAATTTATAATTCTATAAATTTCTAACACTTATAGAAACTCGTTTTAAAATTTCAATACTATTAATTGATAAATATCAATTCTGTACATCTTTTATATATATCATTCTTAAATAATTCAAAAGAAATCCAACTTAACTATTTTATTTATCACTTGACTATTTATTTCAAAATCACCTTTCAGGTATATTTCACAATTTAAAATTTTCATAACTTTAAATTCATAACATTTATTTATTTATTTAAGATAAATAAATTCCAAAATTTAATAAATCGTATACTTTCCAAAAATCACTTCAAAATTCCTTTTAAAGTAAAAATCGTTTATTTTTAAACTTTAAAATTGAACCCGATGATGCAACGCATCAATTAGTTCATCACAACATCAAACATCATATATCATCATATGATGACAGAATATATATCAACATCTGTACATAAATAAATACAGTTGAGGAATCCAGTTGGATCCCTCCAACCTGTTTCCCTGCATCCAAAGACGTCAGCACAATACCAATTCCGCTCCAGTACGGAATTATCGCGGTATATAGGTTTTTATAAATCCGCTTACTAACGGCGCAATAGGGTCTCATCCGCTATACGAGGCGGGAAATCAACAATCCAATATATACATATGCCAATATGTATATATTGCTATATATAGATATATATATCCTATCATATCTAATAGCACATCCAAACAGTCAATCATCAATCAATAATTGTAAATAATTCCACATTCAATTTGAGTGAGAAGATCTCACCTTGATTTTAATTCTGATTCCAGCGTTTTATTTCGAATAAAATCAAACACACGTTTAATTTTACCCGAAAATTTCACTGATTCCAAACGCGTCCAGATCTGCGCTGCAGCGTAGAGCGCGTCGCTGCGATTCCAATGCTTCTGGTTTCGTAATTTTCCGATCTCGTATGAAAGAGATATACAATTTTAAACATTCACAAATTAAAATATAAACTAATTACAAAATTTTCTTTTAATTATTTTTTTCAAACCCACATCTGAACCGTTGATTTCGATTTGGAGAAATTCGTGGCCGTGAAACGCATCTCTCCCCCTCATCGCAACTGTTCCTTCCTTTCTTCCTCCTACAGTTCGAACGCGACCCAAAGCCGGCCCTAGCCCTCAATTTTCGCACGCAATACACTCGTCTATTCGTCGATCAATGACCTCCCCCAGAAAGCTCGGCCTCGCCACCACCTATGCCAGCCACCGCGAAGGGTCCGGTCACCCCCATGCCATGATTTCGACCTTCGAACTCGTGGCCTTCATCACCAGATTTTGGCGAATCTCGGTCACTCCAATGTAAATCCACCGTTGGATATACTCATCGTGAAGAGCTCTACATCTTTCATGTATAAAGTTTTCAAAATCGTAGCTTGGATCGAAAGATTTCAAGGGGAAAACGAAATAGCTTTTCGGCCATTGATATTATACATGGCGGCCAGGGTAAAACTGAAACCCTAGTTGTTGTTGTTTGCAAATTGAAGAAACAAGGTCCTTTTATAGAAAATTGCCCAACTTACTATTCATCGAAATTTTCCGAACTCCGAATCGAACGTGCCGGCTGACGTTTCTAAGGTTTACCCCGCGTTCCGAACGCAATGGAATGTGTTTCGGAAGCTAATTCGGACATCTGTGCGAGATACGGAGAAATACGATCAATTTAAATTAAACCGATTTAAATCGATTTCGAGGCGTTTTAATTTGTACCGGACAAACGGTAAATCCAAAAATTACGAAATTCGAAATCTTACAATAATATCACATTACGGATCCGATGAAACTGGTTTCGTCGAAATCCGAGACTTTGTGAAAAATGAGTATTTTAACTCGACGATTTAAAATTATAAAACGATGTCGATGCGTTTCGAGCTGCCACGGTCAAACGATAACTTCGATTGCTACGAAAATTGAAATCCGATAATAACTAACTATTACGGATCCAATGGAACTGGTCTCGTTCAATTCTGAGACTGTTCAAAAATTGGCTATTTTTACAGTCGATAATTAAATATTAAAATATTCAATTTTCACAGATTAACTCCAAATTCAATTTTAAAAGTTCTATAACCTTTCTATACCTCCAGTATGATCAAATAAATTTTTCCAAATCAATTTCAATCATTTTAACCTCGATTTTCAATTATCTCTGGAATTTCACTATTTAATTTATCGATTTAATTATCCAATTAAATCCAATATTCGAAAAATAAATTACTCGACTTATTAAATCCATTTATTAATATTTAAAATCAATTAAATATTCGAATTTAAATTATCAAAAATTCTGGGTCGTTACAAACTTCCCCCCTTAAAAGAATTTCGTCCTCGAAATTACAAGTCAGGAAAAATGTCCTTAACACGTCTACTATTTTTCACAATTCAATAGTTTTCTCAAATTTTCAAAACAAATCTTTCTAATAAAGATTCGTTATCATTCAACTAAATTTCCAACTTCAATTATAGGTTTCAACAACTTCATTGTTTACTTTCAATTCAAATTTAACTTCAAATTTCAAATTTAAACTTTCAAAATTTCTCAAAAATTTTCTAACGCATTAAATTTCCGAAAAATTTCGCCAGCGTCTCCTTTGCGCGGCTAATACGGCACGACTACAAAACGTCCCTACGGACTCTCAGATTTCAAAAAGAAAAAGAAAAAGCCAAGTGGCTAGAGAAATAAGTCATCAAATCTCATATTCGAATTTAAATACGTACCTTTTGTCGAGCAATTCAAATTTATCTTCGAAATTAAATTCCAATTCATTTATACCTGTATGTCCTACTAGCCATAATATCTAGTTACATATATTCAAACCATTTCGTACATTCAATTTCAAAAATTTCAATATAAACTACTTATATCATCTTTAGTTCACTATTGAAGTTATATCCATTATCTTCAATTTTACATTTTCAAATTTTATTTGAATTCAATTTCACATTTCAATTTCTCATTTGAGTTCAATTCACAATTCCAATTCAATTTGAATTCTATTCATCTTCAATTCTGAAATATTGAATTTCATCGATTAACTTTCATTTACAACTGCTTATTTTAAATTAGTTTCAATTACTAATTCATTACAAATTCTAATCTACTTATTCAAATTTGTTTTCAATATTCAGTTTCAATTCCAGTTTCATTCACTTTTTTTCATTTCCAAATTTTGATTTCAATTTACCCTTTGGTTAAATCTACTGTCATTTAAACTGGATTTCCAATTCGAATTCATTTTACTTTTCTTCAAATTTTATCAATTCAACTTCATTAACACTTAATGAATTTATATACAATCAACTAACAATCATCAAACAATCAATGCATTTTCAACATAACCATTATTATTTGATTTCCATTCAATTTAGTTCAACACCTTTAATTTCAATTGACTTACATTCAATTTATTCAGTTTCTTCAATGAATTAACATTTACATTCAATTGATTCATTAGTTCAATAGCTAATCCATTTCACATTTCATGTTGAAGTTCATTTATATAACTCAAGTTCATATTCATTTAATTCATTTTGATTATTTACTTCGACACCAAAATCAATTCCAATCAACACTTAAGTTATATCCCACTAAACATCGTTTGTTTAACTTAGCTTACATTTCCACTTATAAATTCAAAATTCAAATTTCAATCCTATTTAACTTTTACCAAGGTCAAATTTCTTCACTTATTCAAAATTCATACTAAATCCAGATTTCATATTCCACAATCTCAACTTAGATTTAATTGATTCACTTATACTTTCTTTAATTTAACTTCATCCTTTAAGTTGAATTTATTCCATCAATTCAAATTGTATAAGTTATCAACTTAGTAATATTTCATAAATATCTTTATATAGCATTAGTATTACCGTCATTTCAAAGCCATTTTGAAAACAATTCAAATTATCCTTTGAATTTCCAAAACAAAACTCAAAGTTTTCAAACAACTTCCTTTTAAAGCAATTTGGCAGCAATTCCTCTTTTGGAAACCCGAAAATGAACACCGGTGATGTCGCGATCATCATCGGAATTATTTTCCAGCGACCGAAAAGAGTTTAGAGCTTTTATCTCTCTAAAATACTTTTCAAAACCTTTGAAATTCATTTTCAAATCAAAAATGATTTAAACTTCCCAAATCTCCAAAATTTTCAAATTCTTTTCAAAACACTTCTCTGGAATTTTATTTCAGATTATAAATCACAATTACAAATCTTTTACTTATATAACTTCACTTTATATATATAAGATTATTCCACAATTGTAAATCATATTAATTATAACTTCATTTTTTTTAATTCATTGGTTTATACAATTTACTCTTTCACAATTGTTGTTTTAATTCAACTTATTCAAACAACTTAACAATCAATTCATATACACTTTAATAATTCTGAAAAATTATTTCTTTATATACAAAAATAGTTTTGGGCAAAATTATCTCATTTACCCTATTTTAAAACAATACTGTGCCGAATTGTTCTATATAAGTGTTTAGAGATCCCTATCGATAGAGTTGTACGGACAATACCGACCAGAATCCATATACCACTCAACAAACCAATCATCACAATATAAAACAATTTTATATTCACTAACAAATACGCGCTCATATCTATTATTACACTCAAACTCATTCTAGAGTACTACTGACTCTATCTCTAATGAGTAACACCCAACAGAGCAGGGTTGTCGCTTAACCATATGCTCTGATACCAAATGTAACGGTCCGAAAATTTTCGACTTTCGAAAATTCAACATCGATACTCACTTTATCGACTACTGAGCCATCGAATGCCGGAAACCCGAAAGGTTATGGTTTTAAGAAAGAAGAAAAAGGTAGAAGAAGAAGATAGAAGAAAAAGAAAGAAGAACAACAACACAACATCAGATACAGAAGCAGAAAACAATATCAGAATCTCACATATCACAGCGGAACAATATATAATAAATAACACTAGTCTTTTAAAACAAAGAACTATATCAGTTTATACATACATCAATCATCAGAGTCAATATACAACAATGGACAGTTATATAACTTGTCCTCATACAGAATACACAGCGGAATAAATATATCAGATACAAATACTACGTCTCGTCCTCCGGCTTATCTCCAAAGCTCCAGAATATCCAGAATATCCTGAAAACATAACTCTAGGCTGCCCGTGTGGAAAATGGTGGGCACCCAGAGTTTAGAAAGGAACAATAAACTCCGAGTCAGTCATGGTGACTGGTGTGAGATCGTAAAACAGTTATTTTTCACAAAGAAAATAAAACAATTAATGTCAATTCGCAATGCTTTTGGAAAATGAAACTACCATAAGACCTCCCACCACACACACAATGCAAACGCAGACTTGGAGGAGATTTCTTCTTATGATAGTCAAAGATGCTTACTACGCAAAAATCAAATTCTTTTTGATATTATTATTAGGGCATAGTGGAAAACATTTCGAAAGTAGAATATAAATCTTAGCCAGCATAGGTACCATTATATTATGCCTGCTATAGCTGCCTCCTGAGGAGACAGGTTATACAATTGAAATCGTAAAGGCTCGTATTGTTTCTTTGGATTTCCAACAAATGGTCAGGCTAAGGAACTTCCTATCCACGATGGGTACGTCCCTGGAATAGACGACCCGAGAACCTAACCGGATCTCTGCCAACACAAGGCCGGGTTACCTCTGCAAAAATAGGTAACTACTGACACGCGTATGCCATCCCCCGATCGTCACCGATCTTCCCGAGGATCCCCGATTCGCAACAAACCACATAGATAATAATAATGCAGTAACCACAGAGGTTAAGTATCTGGGCTCCATACCATGATACCACCTTTATCCAGAAGGAATGACATACACTAAGGGGCGCTACTCCCTAGAACCTTGCCGCATTCGTCCTGTTTTGACCATTTCCGGGGTGTGAGGCTCGACGAAGTCTCGTCCACAAAGCTACGCTTTCTATAAAAAGCCCTGCTTCGGGTCAACAAAATGATCAACCTATGATCACAAAGATATAAGATCAAACAAATGATCATATCACAAATGATCAAACACTGATCATTTCACAGCAACACTCAGTATGCCACATTACCAAATTGGGATATATCGCTGATAAATTTCAACTACATAACCTCTGAGCTCGTACGTCTCAGAGAAGGGTGTTAAGCTAAGAGAATAAATTCTCCGCCACCAACAGAAATGTATTTGAAAGAAATCAGCTTTATATCTCAAATTGTAACGTCAGACACACAATCCATACAAGTCTGTTCCGGGATCGAACAGAACCGAAGGCACTTCTCACGAAGCCCTTGCATATCCGGATAATTTTTAATCACGTCAGGACTTCCCGTCACTAAGGGTGATAAAACCTCTAAATCGAAGATCAGTCGATGTAGAGTAACTCGACGGTAATCCTTCCGTTTTCAAAAATATCCGGTCTTCAACACCGGTCTCCAAATGCAATTCATAACGACGTATCACATATTCGGAATGGGTTATACGACCCCATGGTCCTTTCCCGGTTAACCCGAATAGTGAGCGTTAATTCAAAAATAAGTGTGGCATTCAAATTCATCCAATTCACAACAAATACCTATCTAAAAGTAATTATTGATAGTCGGTTATTTAACTATCAATAAAGATGCGCAACATCATCAGATTCCAAATAATTTTCCAAATTATTTCATCTACAAAAATATCTTTTACTAGATATAAAATTTCCACACTTCTAAAATAAATCGATATTTATTTTTCTAAACAGTTTCCCTTTCTTTTATAAATCCCATAGTGAATTTATATTTCAAAAATATCTACTGATATACGATTTTCAAATCGATTCCAATATTCAACTTCATTTTATCTTTAAGAAGATAAAATCTCAAAACGTTTAATTTCATTTTGGAAAAGCATTTCCATACTTATTTAATAATAAGTATTTCACAAATCATTTATTTTCAACATTGGAAAATATTCGATATACTTAAATCAAATTAAGTATATATTTCATTCTTTAAGGAAATCTCTTTTCTATAACAACATCAATTTGAGTCAAAACGAATGTTACGTAAAACATCGTTACGACGACTCAAAAATCACTAGTATAGGGATTCGAAATTTAGATAGATATGTAAATCCCAATACTAGATAAAAACATTTCCTTTCGGAAATCATTTACTATAACAACAGTGTTATAGTCCACCATTTCCTTATATTTCTCGAAAACGTCTATTTCAACAATAAATGTTGAAATCTATGATTTCGATAGTTCACACGTTTTAAAACCATCTTTTAAAACAATTAACTTCCTTTATAATATCGCTTTCCCAAACATAACCATTTTTTTTTAATATATTCACTGTCCAAAATCGTGAATATACTTCAATAACCAAATTTCGATTTTTTCTACACATTTATTTCAAGAATTACCCACTGTCCAAAATCGTGGATAAAATCCCCTTTAACCTTTTAATTTACCAAATCCAATTGATTTCGAATTTATAAAACAACGTTTATAAATTCTATTTCTATTTTCTAACGACTTCAATTTAATAAATCTTCTTTATAAATAATTCGATCAATATCCCATTTAAAGGCAACAATCCAAGTTACAAGTAAATTTCTTATCAGTCTTTATTCTACAACTTCATTCATTTTATAACTTTATTCATTTTATAACTTCATACTTTATAATCTATAAACTTCAATCTTTATAAATCTATAAACTTCAATCTTTATAAATCTATAAACTTCAATCTTTATAAATCTATAATTCTATAAACCTCATGTCTTCACAATTTATAATTCTATAAATTTCTAACACTTATAGAAACTCGTTTTAAAATTTCAATACTATTAATTGATAAATATCAATTCTGTACATCTTTTATATATATCATTCTTAAATAATTCAAAAGAAATCCAACTTAACTATTTTATTTATCACTTGACTATTTATTTCAAAATCACCTTTCAGGTATATTTCACAATTTAAAATTTTCATAACTTTAAATTCATAACATTTATTTATTTATTTAAGATAAATAAATTCCAAAATTTAATAAATCGTATACTTTCCAAAAATCACTTCAAAATTCCTTTTAAAGTAAAAATCGTTTATTTTTAAACTTTAAAATTGAACCCGATGATGCAACGCATCAATTAGTTCATCACAACATCAAACATCATATATCATCATATGATGACAGAATATATATCAACATCTGTACATAAATAAATACAGTTGAGGAATCCAGTTGGATCCCTCCAACCTGTTTCCCTGCATCCAAAGACGTCAGCACAATACCAATTCCGCTCCAGTACGGAATTATCGCGGTATATAGGTTTTTATAAATCCGCTTACTAACGGCGCAATAGGGTCTCATCCGCTATACGAGGCGGGAAATCAACAATCCAATATATACATATGCCAATATGTATATATTGCTATATATAGATATATATCCTATCATATCTAATAGCACATCCAAACAGTCAATCATCAATCAATAATTGTAAATAATTCCACATTCAATTTGAGTGAGAAGATCTCACCTTGATTTTAATTCTGATTCCAGCGTTTTATTTCGAATAAAATCAAACACACGTTTAATTTTACCCGAAAATTTCACTGATTCCAAACGCGTCTAGATCTGCGCTGCAGCGTAGAGCGCGTCGCTGCGATTCCAATGCTTCTGGTTTCGTAATTTTCCGATCTCGTATGAAAGAGATATACAATTTTAAACATTCACAAATTAAAATATAAACTAATTACAAAATTTTCTTTTAATTATTTTTTTCAAACCCACATCTGAACCGTTGATTTCGATTTGGAGAAATTCGTGGCCGTGAAACGCATCTCTCCCCCTCATCGCAACTGTTCCTTCCTTTCTTCCTCCTACAGTTCGAACGCGACCCAAAGCCGGCCCTAGCCCTCAATTTTCGCACGCAATACACTCGTCTATTCGTCGATCAATGACCTCCCCCAGAAAGCTCGGCCTCGCCACCACCTATGCCAGCCACCGCGAAGGGTCCGGTCACCCCCATGCCATGATTTCGACCTTCGAACTCGTGGCCTTCATCACCAGATTTTGGCGAATCTCGGTCACTCCAATGTAAATCCACCGTTGGATATACTCATCGTGAAGAGCTCTACATCTTTCATGTATAAAGTTTTCAAAATCGTAGCTTGGATCGAAAGATTTCAAGGGGAAAACGAAATAGCTTTTCGGCCATTGATATTATACATGGCGGCCAGGGTAAAACTGAAACCCTAGTTGTTGTTGTTTGCAAATTGAAGAAACAAGGTCCTTTTATAGAAAATTGCCCAACTTACTATTCATCGAAATTTTCCGAACTCCGAATCGAACGTGCCGGCTGACGTTTCTAAGGTTTACCCCGCGTTCCGAACGCAATGGAACGTGTTTCGGAAGCTAATTCGGACATCTGTGCGAGATACGGAGAAATACGATCAATTTAAATTAAACCGATTTAAATCGATTTCGAGGCGTTTTAATTTGTACCGGACAAACGGTAAATCCAAAAATTACGAAATTCGAAATCTTACAATAATATCACATTACGGATCCGATGAAACTGGTTTCGTCGAAATCCGAGACTTTGTGAAAAATGAGTATTTTAACTCGACGATTTAAAATTATAAAACGATGTCGATGCGTTTCGAGCTGCCACGGTCAAACGATAACTTCGATTGCTACGAAAATTGAAATCCGATAATAACTAACTATTACGGATCCAATGGAACTGGTCTCGTTCAATTCTGAGACTGTTCAAAAATTGGCTATTTTTACAGTCGATAATTAAATATTAAAATATTCAATTTTCACAGATTAACTCCAAATTCAATTTTAAAAGTTCTATAACCTTTCTATACCTCCAGTATGATCAAATAAATTTTTCCAAATCAATTTCAATCATTTTAACCTCGATTTTCAATTATCTCTGGAATTTCACTATTTAATTTATCGATTTAATTATCCAATTAAATCCAATATTCGAAAAATAAATTACTCGACTTATTAAATCCATTTATTAATATTTAAAATCAATTAAATATTCGAATTTAAATTATCAAAAATTCTGGGTCGTTACACCAAGACTAAAGAAATCTGACTGTGATGCAAGCAATGACCAGAACACAAATACAGTTACAACACTAAGTACAGGCAGATTTTAAGCAATGACCAGAAAATAAAATGCAGGTGAACACATTCAAGCATCAAGCTGTTACAGGGATGAACAGAAGTGCCTTAAACAACATTGCATTAATTAAGTCAAAGAAATCATCAAACAAAGTCAAGGTCGAAATCAACCAGAGCAAGCCAAGGTCGAAATCAAATTTAAGTAAACAATGCCGAAATTCAATTGATAAGCAAATCAAAGCCGCTAACCACAAAATCAAGACCGAAGTCAACATAAAATCAGGGAATTCAAGGCCGAGAGTATCAATGAATCAAACAGTGAAAATCACGATTTGAACATGCCAGAAATTCACTCAAAATACATGAAATAGTAAAAATCAGTGGAATCACCAACAACGAGATAAAATCGAACAACTGAAGCACTATAACTAATTTGAATATAGATGTGAGAAATAAAATTTCTCACCTTCGTTTCAACGAGCCCAAAACCACCGCCGACTTCCAGAATCGAAATCGTCGAAGCCCTAGTTGTTAAGTCGCCATTTTTTCGTCTTCGATTGATTTTTTTAGGTATTCGAATGAATGAGGAGAGGGGGGGTTCGTGTTTTAACAGAGATAAGGGGGGAAAAAGATCGTGGGGGGTATGGCTTTAGACGTGTTTATTTGTACAAGAAGTATGTTAATTTTTTTATCTTTATTATGTTTTGTTTTTATTTTGTTTTTATTTATTCTTTTAATTAATAACTTATGTTATTTGTTTTATAAATAAAATTTACTCAATTTTTAAAAATCAACATCTATATTATTTCCATTTGCATATATCATATCTAATTTTTTAAATTAAAATACATTCCCCATATTTTAAACTTGATCAATTCGAACAATTTCACAAATTTAAATCAAAATTTAATTAAATTATAAATTTAAAATAGTTTAAAATTTTGGGATCGTTACAATCTTCCCTCCTTAAAACTTTTCGTCCACGAAAAGGAAAGGTTGTTAAAATTTCATCGATATTTATACCCTACTCAATTTTACTAAGCTTGAAACTTATTACAAATAAATGAATATAGGATTCATTCCGTTTGTTTAATCTTACTAGCTTTGTTCATTAATTTCTAAAATTAAGACGCAAAAGTCTTTTACCAAAATTCTCGACTTACAAACTCAGATTCAAACTTAAAATCCGTCATGTTAGAGATTTATATAATATATCTCTTCCAAAGCTGTGGACTTTCCAAACATTTCAAAGATCCTCTTCCTTAGTTTATTAGGTAGGAATTTTGAAATTTTAATTTCAAACTATTGATTTGCTATTTACAGTTTGAAAATACTTGCTAACTCGAAATTTAACAAGTCCATCGTCGTTCTCACAGACATTAGGCATACGCTGGCCAGGCACAGGACTAAAAATCTCCAAGTACTAAATATACTTGCTTCAATTCCCAGTGAAACTACTTTAAAAATTCTTTTTCAAAAATGGATATGGAAAGCACGTTCCCCCATGGATTACAGTTACCCGGCGGTTACGCTACTATCCCAGTAGAGTCGCTCGTAATCTGTAAATTTCTCATCTCTTAAATTTCGCCATGGTTGTCGCCATAGATCGCAGTTCACACGGCGGTTACGCTACTATCCCAGTAGAATCGCTTGTGACTGTAGGCATCTCGCCCCTCAAATTTCGCTTGGCATTTAGATTGCAGTTTACCCGGCGGTTGCGCCATTATCCCAATGGAATCGCTTGTAACTGTGGGCATCGCGCCCCTCAAATTACGCTAATCATCAATATGATCCCATCGACATGATCCATCTCAAGGGATTCCGATTCAAATAGTCATTCCGACTAATGGAAATTCTACGTAGCTACGAATTTCAAATGGACACTCTTCACGAGTTCCAATACCTTCTCAAAATATAAATGGAAGGTACTTTTCCATATCCTCGGTTTAGAAAACATAATATCATATATATGTAGTACTTCATTTCACATTTCGTACATATCATCTCTATGTAAACTTACATAAGATTTCCATAACAATGACTTTCTAAACTGACGGTTTCAAATTTACCGCATTCATATATATAAGTTCTGAAAACCTACATATCCCATATTCATAACAAAATAGAGGATTTCAAAATTTTCCTCTAAGTCGATTTGGAAATTTAAGGTTATCTCAAACCTAATTCATATTCATAACTCCATTTATTATCGACTTCACATTCAATTTGAATCACATGTTACTTTGTCAATTCTCAACACAGAATTGATGTCTACCGATATATGACCTCTGAGCTCGTACGTCTCAGAGAAGGGTGTTAAGCTAAGAGAATAAATTCTCCGCCACCAACAGATATATATTTAATAGAGATCAATTGCTATGTCATCAATTCACAATGTTAGACATACAATCCAAATCATCATCTGAAATTCAAAACTCAACTTATAATGTCTTTGGTGTCGAAGTTAAACTCAATTTTAACTCAACGATTCAATCTTTTTGAAAAATTTCAAATTGAACTAATTGTTTAAATTTCACATTTAATTTTTCAACTTCGACTTCAAAATGAATTTCAAATCATTTATCCCTTACGGAATATATTCACAACATTTCATATTCGGAAAAACATTTCCATACTTATTTAAAAATAAGTAATTCACAAATCTAATTTATTTTCAATATTTGAAAATATTCGATATACTTAAATCAAAATTAAGTATATATTTCATCTTTTAAGGAAATCATTCTCTTTCACACATTTATTTGAGTTAAAACGAATGTTACGTAAAACATCGTTACGACAAATCAAAATCACTAGTATAGGGATTCGAAATTTAGATAGATGTATAAATCCCAATACTATACAAAACATTTCCTTTCGGAAATCATTTACTATAACAACAATGTTATAGTCCACCATTCCCTTATTCCTCGAAAACGTCTATTTCAACAATGAATGTTGAAATCTATGGTTTCGATATTCAATGCCTTTGAAAACATCTTTTAAAACAATTAACTTCGTTTTAAAATATCACTTTCCCAAAACATGTCCATTTTATTCAATAACATATTCACGGTCCAAAATTGTGAATATACATCTTTTAACAAGCCATAAGCATTTACTTATCAAAATAAGTTAGTTTCGGATTTATAAACAACGTTTATAAATTCCATTCCTATTTATAAAAACTTCAATTTATAAAAATCTACTTTATTAACCATTCCTTCTATAACTCAGTTTTATATCAGAAATTTAATTTATAAGTAAATTACCTATAATTCTTTTATTTTACAACATCGATTCATTTTATAACTTCACAATTTTAATTCTTCACTTATGAAATACATTTATACTTCATTTTCAGCGCTTATACAACTCATTTTATGATTCTAATATAATATCAATCTTTTCAAATCTTCTATATAAACCGCTTATAATAACTCAAAAATTCCAATTTAAACTATTATATAAATTTATCAATTTTCTATTTCCAAAATAATCACTAGTTCTTTAGTATATCATTCATTGATTTGATTTCCAATTTAATCACATTTGATTCATTTACATTGGATTTTACTAACATTCATTCATATTCAATTAGTTCACTTTCACTAAGTTAGTTTGCTTTCAATTCAAATCAAATTTGATTCTATTTAGATTTACTTATCTTTCAATTTGAATTCAATTGCTTAGCTTTCAATTTCCATTAATTCAATTTCATTAATACTTAATGAATTTCCATACAATCAACTCTTAACAACATTTCTATCCATGTTTATTAACCAATTCACTTTTACAATTAAAGTTGAATTTCCTTTCTATAACTCAAATTCATATTCATTTACTTTACTTTATTAATTCATTTTGATATCAAATTCAACCTCATTCAATATAACCAAATTTATTTATTTTGCTTAACAAAACTGTTTAACCATTTAACAACTGGTTTGACTTAAATTTTCTCATTTTATAAGTTATACAACTTATTAATTTAAACTTCCCAATTCATATTATATAATCACTTATCTTTTAAGTTTAAATTTCCATCTCAATAATTTATCTACTCAAGTTCAATTTAACTTTTCTTAAGTTAAAAATCTTTATTTTCAAAAACAATTTTATACTTCTTTAGATTTGAAAAACATTTTCTTTAAAGTATTTCTAGTAACTATTCATATTAAACATCATAAACTAAGCTTTGTGTAAACCAAAGCTCTGATACCGCTTTGTAACGATCCCCCCTTTTGACCGCCTCCAGTCGGTAATTAAACCAACTTGAAACGTTCAAAAAGACGAATTGTTATTTAGTTTATAAAGTTTAAACAGAATCAGCCACAGAAACACAGAATAATAACAATGAATTAAAAACAAATGAATCTTTATTTCATTACTATAAATCTTTTTTTTTCATACATCAGAGTTTATACAAGTTATTAAACTGATACAGCGGAATATCTTAAAATACAAATTTCTCCTGAAAACTAAAGTGATTCTTTTACCCTCTCTCTCTAACTTCGCTGCTCGAAAATCTTCAAGCTAAAAAAAATACTCGGTCTGACCCGAGTATTACATTCAAAAGAAAATAATACACAGGTCAGTCTAATTCAAACTCAGTTATTAGTGCATATAAGCAATAATAATCAAATAGACAATAGTCACAATAATACCCGTCTATCCGACTCTTTAAACAAAGAAATCGGATAACAGTATATATAACACTTAACAGTGTTAAACAATAAATCAGTAGATTTTTAAATCATCAACAGAGATAAATAAACAATTTATCAAATCGACTAAATCAATTTAAAACAATTGAAATTGTCACTTTGAAACCATCAAAGTTTCATTGGCTGCCGTACACGCACGAGTGTACGGCCTCGCCAACTCGAGTGATAAATTTCCCAAAAGATCAACGAACAAAAAAAATCAAATGAAGATTTAAATATCAATGCCAAAGCCTCAAAGGTCAAAGCAAATAGACCAGGAACAATGTGCACCTGCGTACACAATGAAAATTTACAACGAACACAAGGTCAAACCCAAGGTACCGGATTCAACTCAAGTGAATTCGAAAACAAATTCAAATGCATTAATACAATGCAAACCAACAAGGACAAAACTGCATATAAAACTAACTGCAGTCACAACTGAATATAAGGGGCAAACTGCAACAAAACTGCAGCCACCACAATAATCACAAAGGCGAAACTACACAAAAGAAAGCAGAAACGACTGCATAATAAAACTGCAGTTGAAACAAGCGAATAACTAGGAAAATAAACAGTCAAACAACGACCACTCAAGTGTCAAGTTCAACTGGATAGCACGACCTGGTCAATATACACAAAAACAATTACAAAGCAACCACAATAATGAGACTGCAGTTGCAAATAGGTACAAAGACAAGGGCAGGCTGCAACTAAACTACAGTCACCACAATGTCACCAGGGCAATGGTTCAAACATGAAATGAATCAAAGGAATGCAACTGATATTTAGTGAATGGCGACAAGTATTGCATCAGTGAGCAACTCAACAAATGCATATGCAAGTCCCAATACAACAATGGTGCCAGCATACAAGACAGCAACTAATCTTTTTAGTGCAACATGGACCATCAAGCCAACACAGCAAGAATATGAATGCAACTAAGACCGAAGATAGTGACCAACAAGAAATGTCAACATATACAACCATGAATTACAAGTGCAGGTACAAAATGAATGCCACGACTACAGAGGGTCAAGTGCAATCACAACTGTACATATTCAAAAGCACTTAAACAAAGAACTCGAAGACATTATCAAGTTAATGTCGAAGTTCAACCAAAAATAAGTTCAACATTTATCAAGAACCAAAGTCACAGTGAACAAAGCATAACTACAAATTGCGCTGTAAAATAACACAAACTTGGTACAATCCCAACAATATATGTACACATACATACCTGTGTATGCATGTACATATATGCAGATTTGGATAACAGGTGACCAAGCAAAATGCATAGTGCAAACAACTGAAGTGATAAAAAACATAACCAAAACCAAGTCCATAACTTCAAGAGCAAAAATGCAAATTCGAACATACATATATACATATCAAATGATGTATATACATACGTGACTGCATACATATATATGGAGGCTAAAATGCAGCTGGGTGCAAACAGTCTCCAAAAACATGAGTGTACGAATTGTAAACATATATAATACTGTAACTGGACAGTACTAACATCAAAATCTAGAACCAGGCAAAATACCAGGTCAACTCACTTGCCGAAGACAAGGTCATCGTCAAGTCAAAAAGGAGCATCATGTAAAACAACAAATAAAGTACCCAAAGCATGTGTCAATGTAATGCCCTACCTTTTTGTATGCTTAAGCAGACACACGTGCCAACTTAAACCATACAGAAGGGTGGATTGTTATGGGGTAAATAAGAAAAAAATGGAGAAATAAAAGAAACAAAATAGAATCTTGCAGCGGAACGATAAAATATAATAATCAAATAACAGTTCATGAAGCTGTTTTACAAAACATTTGATTATACTTATACAATACATATCAGAGTTACACATACCAGAGAATGGTAATTATGCAGCGGAATACAATGGTGTAGTAGAATATATAACAAATAGTAATAATAAAATCTTCGTCTTCGTCCTTCAGAAATAGGACCTTCAAATCCTGAAATGCTCAGGCTGACCCGAGCGAATTTGAAAAGACAAAACACTCGAGTCAGAACTAAAAGATCTTATGTAAGTTAAATCAATGATAAATATATGAGTGGAACGGCGTCAGAGATGTTTACGGGATTTGACATCTCCTATCCAGTGTCAAACATGAGTGCAGTAACTTAAGAGATGTTCGGGATTCACATCTCTTAAGGATCCGTTAAACTATCTACTATGTAGTAATATACGATATATACAGTAGTGTCTAATCAGTAAAGTATAATCATATAGAAAATAGCGTTAAGGGGATGGAGAACCTTAACGCGGTCGGATCTTTAAATCAAAATCGTAGTAAAGCTCGATATGGTAGGTGACACGGCACAACTAGGCAATGCCAGGGTAGATATACCAATTACGCATCCGGACTAGTGGTGACGCATAGCAGCCACTACCGCCCACCTCGAACAACACTCCCAATCAAGGGTGGCCACCAAATCAATCACAAGTAATAGAATGGTATCGAAGAAGTGTGTCCGATCAGAGGTGCTACCTCCTTGGTCCGTCAATCGCTCCTGTTTTAGCCACCTTATGCCAACTCACGGGAGTTGGGTCCACGTATATAACTTAGGATTGTCGCTACCATCCTACTTCATTCTGGAAACTCCACCGCGTACACAGTTGTCAAAGTGGTTTTCGGTATCGACAGAGAGTATGTCCATATCCGATCCCGGTCTCTTTAACAACCAATCGTTATTATAACACCGTGGTCATTTACAAATATATATACTTTTAAAAACACAATCATTGCCCTTTCAAAACATATCCTTTACTACAAAATAGTATATACTTTAAAACCAAAATATTTTTGCCATTTCAAAACATATCCTTTACTTCAAAATAGTATATACTTTAAACCAAAATATTATTACTATTTCAAACCCAAATTATCAATGTATTATTTCCATTTCAAAAACAATTCAATAATATCTCATTTAAATAAAACCAAATTTCCAATCACTAATCTTTATTAAACTTAGATAACTTGAAATATTCTTTTAAATCATCTTAGACCCAAACCCCATTTTTGAAGTCATATACTAAATTTCAATTTCAGTAGGTTTCCAATCAATATATTCACAGATAATTCTTAAATAAATTCCATTTCAAATAAATTCATTTTTCAAACCATATTACTTTCAAAGTTATAACAATTTCGAAAACCAATACTTTGAAAACAATAATACCTTAATTTCACTAAAACATTTCAATTTTGATATATTTTAAGACTTTAAATATTCCAAAATTCCCAACCAAATCTGATAATCTTATATATACCTTAATTCAATTTACAATTATTTAGTTTAGAAATATTTATTTAATAAATTCAAGATCACTTAAATAAAGCTCAAACTTGAAATATTTGTAAATCAAACTTAAAACATCATTAAGTTACACATAGCTTAAATTTTAGAATTTTAAAATAATATTTATATAATATCAAAATTTAATATTTATTAAACCGTATATTTCTTTCCAAACCATAGAAAATCACTTTAAAATATTTTATATATATAGACCACGGTGCCTGTATATAATTTTCTATCCTATGGTCAAGTGATACAGATATTTATCATTTCAATCCGTAATTTAAAAATAAAAGTTTACGGTTATATATCGTTTCAAACCGCAATCCCGAATGAAATAAAAATGCATAATAACTTGCAGTTTATACAATATAAAATATAGCATCCATTCATCCAAATATCAATAAACAACCATTTATTACAATCATCATCCAATTTAAACAAAACGTCAATATAAAGCATATAAAATATAACAGGCATCAACGAATAGTTTATATTCAATAAAAATTAATAACTATTTAACTGGCAGTTTATATGCAATAATAAATAAATTTAACTATCTAATTATATGTAATAATAAAATTAAATAACAATTTAATTTAAATACATGCTATCTAACTGAGATGATGACTAAATATATGCCCAAACAATCATAGATAAATTTTTAATCACATCGAAATTTAATTTAACAAACATAAAAAATCTTAGAAGTTGTGAGTGGGTTAAAACACTCACCTTTTGAATTTAAATTGAATTTAAATTCAATTTAAACCCAAAAATTTGACCGTCTCAGAATTCGTCCAAACCAACGTTATCAGGTCCGGAATTTCAATACGATCCTAACAAAAGAAACCGCGCGTAAAACGGATATCGTATGCAAAAGTTATAGCGAAAATTGTGATTGAATTAAAAATAAACAAAAGAGAACACAATTCACCTCTTCAAACATGCCACATCACCATCGTTTTAATCACCTGCGCACGCGAAAAAGAACCACCTCGAGAACGCACAGGAAGCATGCTCCAACGCGTCGCCTACGCCGCCGTATCCCACCTGAAAACCACCGACCACGCTCGACCCTGCTCTTCCACCGCGACCTACGTCCCCGCGAGCGCCATGCGTCAAATCGCGTCCCTACAACACAGCAGCCGCCACTACATCTCTCACCCTAATCGAAATTTGCCGACAATCTAACCGTCGATTCGCGAAATAAACTGCACGGATGAAGTCCCCTCGGTTCTCTCTTCAAAACCCAGAAAGGGTTTCTCGATCCGACGAAGATCATCGTCGCGCGATGAACGACCGAGAATCCTTTGATTTTTTACTGATCAGACGATGAATCAAAACGAAAAACGAATTTCACCAGAAGATTACGCACTTCGAGAGCTTCAACATATATTTTTTCTGAATTTTTCTGAGGAGTTTGAATTTTTGACTTTGATTTTTGAATTGAAATTGGATCTAGAATTTTGTTGTCTGCCATTGAGGAGGAGAGGATGAATTGTACGTACAGACAAATGAAGATTAGGGAGGCTAGGGTTTATAACATGATATATAAAGGCAGGGTGACATTTGAATGGATGGATAAGATAAATTTACGCGCTAACGCCAAAATGGCCCAAAAAGCCCGTTCTGTCTTCGGAATGAAATTGGGTAAACCCATATATCAAAATAGGTGTTTTAAAATATTTTAAACGCAATGGAAAAGGTTTCAAGTCCAAATTCCATCGTATGAAGAAGTTATGCTAAAATCAAAATTTTCAAATTGATTTCAATTGATTACAATTGCATTTATTTCAAGGCGTTTCGATTCTGTACGATCAAACGACAAGTCCGATCGCTACAAAACTTGAAACATTATTATAATTCACCGTTACGGATCCGATGAAACTGGTTTCGTCAAAATCCGAGTCAGTGGCCAAAATCGCTGTTTTTATATTAATTAAATAAATTAAAATTTATTATTAAATCAACTTTCAAATTTTAAATTTTAAACTCACAAATTTTATCACCTTATATTTCTCAATTATTTACAATGATTTAAACAAATCTTTATGTCCATTTTAGAGTTGATAAATCTATAAATTGCAGTGTCAAATCTTTTATTTCATTATATTCAAAATTATAAATTAAGTTCCCAAAATTTCTATTAAATTAAATACCAATGATTATTCCATCTATAAATTTTTAAGTAGATGGATTCAATGTTGGGTTCAAAACTATTATTTTAATATTCTTGAATTTCAGTTTAAATCTCTATTAATGTAAAATTTAACACTTAATTCCAATAAATTTCAATGACCAAATTTTCCAAATTTAAATTCAATTAAATAAAAAAATCTTAATTCCCATTCTTATTATTCAAACAAATTATTATCCTATAAACATATTTAACCTTTGGTTATGTTTTGTTACATAAATCTTCCAATTTCACCTTTATTCGTATTAACTCTTTTATTTCCACTTTTTGTGAAATAACTACCTTATCCAATATATGACGCTAAATTTATTTCCTTGCATTAATATACACCTATTTACATTAATTAGAATAAATATTATATTCCTAAATGTACTTCTATCAATTAAATGTATTAATTAAGGTTTTAAAATACTTTACGTTCTATAAAATTTTACAACATTAAATTTACATTCAATTAATTACTTTACATACTTTACGTATTAATTTCTCAATTAACTTAATTTGAACTTATTTCCCAATCTATCAATTACTACTTAAAGTAAATTTACGCTTCTAAAAAAAATTACATTCCCACTTCCGTTACTATATTATTAATTATTAGAGTAACGTTTATTAAAAATAATAACATCAAAATTTCTTAACATTTAAATGAACTTTAATTCCAAATAAATTCATTGACCAATTAATTAGGTAATTTATAATAGTTGTTATTCTACCTTTAAATTTATTTCCAAATAACGTACTACCTTATTACCTAAATTTACGAACAAATACCGTTACAATGTTTTATTGCATAAATCAATTTAATCCTTTCCTTTATCCCTTATATGCAATTACAATTAAATGTTGGCATTTATTTCCATATTACCGATTGCATTCACTTATGTTCTATCCAAACATTCATTTAAATTTTATTTCCATTAATTTATCCAATATTGACATCCACTTAATCAAATTTACTTCCATTTATATAGCTGCAATTCAATTCAGTTATTATTTCATTAATACTATTTCCAATTTATTTCATCCGGTATTAATTACACAATCAAGTTTAATTAACCAATTATAATGGTTTCCACTATTTCTTCAATTGGATTTCATTCCAATTGTCAAGAATTTATTTTATTTACCAATGCAACCTTTAATTCCTAACATTCGCTCCAATATAAATTATAAGATTTTCATTTCTTTCTACATTAAATTACAAAAATCAATTTAAATTAACAAATTAAATGGTCGAAATTTACGGGTCGTTACAGTCAGAATCAAACAAGGTCAAGCCTGGGCAACCTGAAGTGAGGTTGAATAGAGTCAACTAAATGAAACTGGAAATGCAACGACATATATGATCGAAGTGCAGACAAAAATACCAACACACTACAAGAGTAACGTGTACAACATACGGCGGTAAGTGGTAAACCAGAGTGTACATGAACTACAAGCTAACCAATGGGAACCTCAAAAAGTATCAGACTCGAACAGAGGCAAGTGCACAAAAGTCCAAGTTTATATGCAATTAAACAATGAAGTAAAATTAGAAGTGGACTGGTCGAAACAACACAGTGAGCTCAAGCTCAAAAACAACTAAAACCAAGGTGACTAAAACCCAGTCCTCAAGCAAGTGAACTTGATCGAAACAACCATGCAGGCTCAAATGAATCTTCAGTGAATGCAGACTACAACATCAAAGTTCAGTGAATAAATGCAACAACGAACTTGCTCAAAGGTCAGAAGTAAATACAGTGTGCACCCGACAAAGAGCTCGAGACCAAGACTAAAGAAATCTGACTGTGATGCAAGCAATGACCAGAACACAAATACAGTTACAACACTAAGTACAGGCAGATTTTAAGCAATGACCAGAAAATAAAATGCAGGTGAACACATTCAAGCATCAAGCTGTTACAGGGATGAACAGAAATGCCTTAAACAACATTGCATTAATTAAGTCAAAGAAATCATCAAACAAAGTCAAGGTCGAAATCAACCAGAGCAAGCCAAGGTCGAAATCAAATTTAAGTAAACAATGCCGAAATTCAATTGATAAGCAAATCAAAGCCGCTAACCACAAAATCAAGACCGAAGTCAACATAAAATCAGGGAATTCAAGGCCGAGAGTATCAATGAATCAAACAGCGAAAATCACGATTTGAACATGCCAGAAATTCACTCAAAATACATGAAATAGTAAAAATCAGTGGAATCACCAACAACAAGATAAAATCGAACAACTAAAGCACTTTGACTAATTTGAATATAGATGTGAGAAATAAAATTTCTCACCTTCGTTTCAGCGAGCCCAAAACCACCGCCGACTTCCAGAATCGAAATCGCTGAAGCCCTAGTTGTTAAGTCGCCATTTTTTCGTCTTCGATTGATTTTTTTAGGTATTCGAATGAATGAGGAGAGGGGGGGTTCGTGTTTTAACAGAGATAAGGGGGAAAAAAGATCATGGGGGGTATGGCTTTAGGCGTGTTTATTTGTACGAGAAGTATGTTAATTTTTTTATCTTTATTATGTTTTGTTTTTATTTTTTTATTTTGTTTTTATTTATTCTTTTAATTAATAACTTATGTTATTTGTTTTATAAATAAAATTTACTCAATTTTTAAAAATCATCATCTATATTATTTCCATTTGCATATATCATATCTAATTTTTTAAATTAAAATACATTCCTCATATTTTAAACTTGATCAATTTGAACAATTTCACAAATTTAAATCAAAATTTAATTAAATTATAAATTTAAAATAGTTTAAAATTTTGGGATCGTTACAATTAGAAACAACAAATATCCGATTATCAAAAACGATAATCAGAATCTACAAATATCTAATTATCACAAGTGATAATTAGAAACAACAAATATCCGATTATCAAAAACGATAATCAAAACTCATATCAACAAATATTTAATTACCGATACGATAATTAAATCTCATAACATCAGATATCTAATTACCTACAGATAATTAGAAACAATAAATATCTAGAAATCAATTAAGAAGACTAGAAAATCAACATAAAAGGTTGGATCGATCCCATCAGATTGCGAGTTTTTAGTTCGCCGCACGTGCATCAACAAATGGCCGAAGCCTACCAAGTACTCAACATAATTTTTGGCGCCCATCAGATGACCCGAAGGTCCGTAGAGTGACCCAAAGGTCTAGTACTGGTATTTGACCCGAAGGTCCAACATATGACCCGAAGGTCCAACATATGACCCGAAGGTCCAACATAGTGGCTCGAAAGCACACAAAATCATCAAAGTCATCAAAATAGCAAAACGTTTCAATTAACAAGTCTGGAATTAACCGAAATAGCAAACGCACATGTCCCATACCACGAGTTTTACTAAATCGTTTGATTCTCTTCATTGTTTCCTTGAAAGTGCAAAATTGTGGATTTTTAAAAAAAAAATACATTTTACATTCTCAAACGGACAAGTCCAGAATTAAGCGAATCAGTAAAAGAAAGGGGTCATAGTCCTCGATTTTGCTGAATCGTTTAAGTCGCTTCCTCATTCTTTTGAAAGCGCAAACTGTTAAATTTTTTATAAAATTTTCATTTTAAAATGATTTTCCAATCACGTGATTAAAGCAGCAATATTAGTAACAATTTCGAAAAGGATATTGTACTTCCCAAAACACCGTAAAATCGGATCTCAAAATCAGCATTGCGGAATAACCGCTTGAAAATCCACTTTTAAAATTTGACGGTTACTGAAGTCAAAGCGACAGTAATTTTTAAACGTCAAAATCTCATCAAAATAATTCACATTAAAATGTAACACTAGTGAATTTTCATTCATTAAAATTGCCAACAAAACACTGTGCCTCAAAATTTAGAATCGATGTAAAAATCCCGTTATAAAGATAACGGCAACAAAATACGTTTAAACCAAACATTGGTTCAACGTAAAATTAATGCAGTAACGTGCAACTCAAATTTGCACGTATACTACAAAATGAACAAACAAATCATTTGAATGTATCTTCAATGAAGATAATCCCAAACAGCTAAATCTAATCAATATATGATTAGCATAAAAGAAAACCAGCAAAGATCTCAATAAAAATCACATAACTGCAATCGTTTCGAATCCTCAATTCGGATCGAAATTCTCAAAGAAACAAAATAAATACAGCTATGTAAACAACAAATGAAATTTATTTCAATTTCATATTTCGATTTTTAAATCAAAAAGATTATCAGTTGTACTCAGCGAAGACAGTTTCACTGTTTCCGCTGCGCACTCTGATAAACAGTACCCAAATCAATCAAATCATCAAAACACAATTTCACTTTTATTTTTAAATAAAGATATTTAAAAATTTCATCATAATTTCAAAACTTTAGTTTTGACTCAAAGCACAAATAAAAACATCGACCAATAGTTGTAACACATGTTCCATCTAAGTTATGTTTTATATTATGTCCATAAACCCCAAGCTCTGATACCAACTGTGACGCCCCACCTCTATGCTCACAATAACAAAGAGTGTTAAAAGAAATACTGTCTGTTATTATGAAGAATAAGGCTGGATAGGAGCGGCCATCTGTAGTTGGCCTTACACTAGTATTGGTTACCTCGATAGGAGTGGTATATATTTTTCAATTTACATCTCTTATTTATTTACTCCCATCGACATACCCAATTCCAGTATAAAACAAACTACGATGGTTCATAATAGTTTAGGACAATATATATAATAATAACACAGATACAATAAGATGTAGAACACAGATAACAAAAGTCTCATATATATATATATATATATAACTGATGTCAGTTACAATACATTTAACACGATACATATGATACAACTACTACTATCGACTCTGGAAGTTATATATACAAGTACATTATCTACTAATATACATGGATACATATCAACCTATACTATGACACGACTACTCCAAAAGATATGAACAGTATTCATAGCTCAAACAGCAATCCAAAGCAAGATATATAGGTTAAATAATTTAAAAGTAAAGTATTTAAAATTTCCTCAAGTCTCACAAATCAATTCACATCCACCCAAATTTCAAATTCAAATTCATTCAAAGTTCAATTCATCAATTCAATTCAGTTTTAAATATACCACTTAAAATTTCAATATATTTCAAAGCTTTAATACTCAACAATTTCAAAGTTAAATTTAACAGTTTCATGTAGTTCTTGATTTAACTTTATTATTATTTAATTAGGGAATATTCACTTCATAAATTCAATATCATCTAACTAGCCTTAAATTTCATTTTACTAAATATTTCCTTAAATTTATTTAAACAAGAAATATTCATTAAATTATTTTAAATCAAACCCAAGTTATAAATCATATCTTAAATCTCAATTTCAATAAGTTTCAAATCGGTTTAATTAAATAAAATTCTTTAATGAATGCAATTTCAACTAAATTCAAATTATCTTAACTTATTCAAATTATTACTGAAATCTATTTTGAAACATAACTTTAAATACTTAACCATATTATCTGTATTAAATCAATCTTAATTAAATTAAACATTATTATTAAATCTATATATATATATCATTACCATTTATATATACTAATTTAAGAATCAACATTTATTAAAACCATATATTTCTTCCCAAATCCATAGAACTTATTTTCAATATATATATATATATATATATATATGGACCAACGATGTCTGTATATATATCCATCATATGGTTAAGTGATATGGATATTTATCATTTCAATCCGAAATTTAAATATATATGGGTAGATATCATTTCAACCCGTAATCCCAATTTCAATTCAAATGAAAATCGCTTGGGTTTATCATTTCAACCCATAACGATTTTCTCCTATTCTAAAGTCCGTTCGGGTATTGGATCATTTCAACCCATAGTGAATTCTATACTAACAGGAAACTTGCAGAGTGATAACAGATAATATAAAATACAACAACAGGCATATATTAATCAATAACAATATAATATAAACAACAGGATATGGTGTCATATCCCACAGGTGAACAGTTACAGATAATAGCATATATAACAATTTAAATAACTACAGCAGCATATTTCAATTGTCGTTTCAATTGAAATTAAATTTAATAAATATAAGAACGTTAATCGTGAGTGATTGCTCACCTTTCGAGGCTAGAGATGGGCGAGAGTGAGATTAGTTACGAATCCAAGCACGAATCCCAAAGCAAAGTGAAATGGCACGAATCAGACGAACAAAGTTGGTAGATAGGAATCGATGAAACAATCAGAACTGGATTGATAAGGGTAGATGGTATAAATAAACTTATGTGTAAAACTATATATAACTATTTTCATGGATAAAACATATACTAAAATACATCACATTTTAAATTGAATATATGTATACCTTTCAAAATCATTGTTTATATCAAAACACATAAATAAATCAAATATAATTATAAAGTCAATACCTTATTGAAACCAATATATATATATATATATACTTATTTAAAAATGCCAGGTACTTAAATTTTTATATATTGCTTATTGCAATTATCAACATCTCAAATATATAGGCAGTGTATATACAACTGTAACAGGAATATAATACAAAATACTAAAATATAATGTAATATACATTTATATTTTGAAATCCATGCACAATAGACTATAACTTATATGGTATACACTGACAATTCATAACTTTATATATAACCAAAAACATACTATATTCACATATTTACTTTCGTACATACTATATGTTGAAATCAATCTATATTTAAAAGATATATATACAAAATTTAAAATAACTAATATCAGTCTATATGAAACATGTAGACTGTAAAGAACCAATAGATATATACTTATTATAAATATGCAGACTGACCACTTTACACAAAATAAACATTAGACTAAATCAACATTTCAAATCTTATAACAATAGATTCTATCATAAAGTTACAATTATAATATTTAAAAACAGTACTATACTTAACGCATATATTCAAATAACTACAATTATATATATTATCTGATTAGAACATTTTTTTTTCAAACTGCAAACTATAGAAAGGAAAGCGATACCTACAGTAGACATATTATAAATTCACCCTACTTATATAACTTAATATATGTACCAAACCATTCTGAAACTAAATGATATATAAAATTATATATAAAAACTGATATACGACATATATCCAACTTTTATAGCCTACATAACAAATGTATAAATACATATATTCACTAACAGGTAATGTGCTTTTATATAACTAACCCTTTATACAAAACCAGACATAGCCCAACAGATTTATATAATGAAACCCGAACCAGGTCACACACTATATGTGTTTGTATACGAAAATAACATTTTATCTCTCAGGATTTTATGTGAATCTACCTAAATACCTCTGACTCATAACTTATACATATAAAGGACAGAATATATAGAAACTCATATATACAAACAGACTACTGTAGCTTGTGAAAATCAAAATATATGTATACACGAAATATATATCATATAACATATATATAATAGCAACTATATATCTTTCAAAATCTGTTCAAAAATATACTATATATAAGGACTTACCATAATACATATATATACAATTCCAACCGAGGAGAAGAGGGGAGGTCGGTGGTGAGGCACGGCAGTCAGGGGTTGGCTGCGATTGCACGTGGGTGATCGGAAAAGGTCAAGGGGTTTCGGCTGGTTGCTGCCTAGCACTAGGGTGGAAGCGTCGACTACTGTCAGGCGCGTTGAGAGGAAAACACGGCAGGGGAAGATGGGATGTGCAGAGATATGCGAAGACGTGAAGAGGGATTAGGTGGTGGGTGATCTCGAGCTCGGCACTGGTGGTAGGAGGAAGAGGCGGATTGGCAGACATTGGGTAATGGGCTTCATTTCCTAGCAAGAAGGCCGATGGGTAGGAAGAACTTGCGGCCAGAAGTGGTGATTGTGGAGACGGAGAGGATTCACCTATGGAAGAAGTTCGAAGAGAGGATGGAAAAATGACGAGAGAGCTACAGGAAGATGAGGAACCAGATCTAAATATGTGAAGCGATGTGAGAACGAATAAATTGAAAAAAAGATAACCCAAAAGTCATAGAATAGGAATAAATAAAAAGTAACAGATGGACCATTGATTGACGCAGGAAATTAAAGCAATTGATGGTTGCTTGGATTCCACGGCTAGAGTTGAAAAGAGTAAGAGAATAAAAGTCACAAATAATGTAACAACCCGCATATTCTACGATTGAATATTTAAATATTTTATTTAAATATAGAATCGTTAATCGGATTGAGGTCCGAAAAGCTACTTTTTGCAAACAGTCGAATTAGGACTCGAGACCACCCTCATTGAGTTCAAAATGTCATTTGCGATCTTTTTGAGTATAAACTTCGATATGTTTGGAGCTAGTCAAAAATTTGACCATTTTCACTTTGGGTTTGGGTTTGGTTCAGCCCTATGTTTTAACTTAACACTCCAAACTGAAACCCCCTCTTCATTCACTCCCTCCTCCTCTTCATTTCAGTTCTAAGGAGATTAATGGTGAGTGGAATGGGAAATTAAAACTCTAAAACCCTAGTTTCCATCTACAAATCAAGTTCTAGCTCCAAATCAATAGAAGAAGCTTTGGTAAGTCTCCTCTTCTTCTTCCCCAACTCATTCTCTTATCAATTTCAGTTTATTTCCTAAACCTAAATTTGGGAGATGCTTGTTTTGATCTTAGTTGGAGCTTCTTGAGTTAGGATTGAAGAGTGGTTGCCTCTCTTTTGATTTCAAGCTTCTCCTTCCTTGTTCTTGTGGCAAAGGTGAGATTTTTATCTCACATCTTAAACTATAATTATCTTCGATTGTTAGGTATGAATTTCTAACACTTATTCTTGTGCAATTGCTTTTGGTTTGGATTGATTTGGCGAATATTCCAATTTTTAGTGTTTTGAGTTCAATTCTTTGAAAATCCTAACTTTGATGTTTTGATCATGTTTTTGGTGATGAATCGAAGAGCGTATATGGCCGGGTAGTCGATTGGCGTAAACCCTTAGCGCCGTTGCTCGACCGATTGCATTTCGGAAAGAATTGGTATTCATTTGATTGGCATGGGAGTGCTGGAAACAGGCTCCGGTCGACCGACCTCAGTGTCCGGTCGACCGACCTGCTACTCTAGCATTTCCCTGCCTCTGTTTGGAAGTGCAGGTTACAGGCTCCGGTCGACCGACCTCAGAGTCCGGTCGACCGACCTGCTACCCGAGCACTTCTGTCTCTGGTCCGGTCAACCGACTCAGGGAGTCCGGTTGACCGACCTGCTCCTATTTGCCAGTTTTTCCTATATTGCTTATTTGTTTGAATTTCCAACTTTAATCGATTCGTGTGGTCTCCTATTTGTCTTCACTAGGTCGTACTGTTTTGACGGGGCGCTGCCCCCTGGACCCCCGCGACCTGACCGGGCAAGTCGAACCCCGTACAACTCTGCGTAGGCAGATCTTATCTGTAAAACATTCAACAGAACTTCTTACTTTGATGGTTTTGGGAATTTATTTCTTTGGATTTTATTCACGTCTTCGAATGTGAACTTTTATAATTGATTGTTTCTACAATCACTTCTATGACTTGTCACTTTAAATATAAAGGTTTCAATACTAGTAGTAAATATCAAAACTCTTTCATCAAAACGATTTCAACTCTATTTTCAATATCAAACTCGTTTATAAAACTGTTTTCCAATCTACTAGTATATACAAACCTTTACCTCATTCGTATGAGAAAATATAATTAAACGGCTTAGCAAAACAAGTGGTATGAAACGCTTGCGTTTACTTCGTCGGTTAATTTATGGACTTGTTCGATTGAATCTCTTGTGACAATTTTCTAGTGGAGATCTACAGTTTGTTCGTAAATATTTGAGTTAAGCAAGTGGTTATGGGACATGAAGCTAAACTCTTATATTTACTAGCTTAGTGTAATCGACACTTCCTTATGATCAATGATGATCATTTTATGGTTTAGACTAGCAATGTGCGATGTCTCTTTGTTTGCGAGGTTAGACTAGACACCATTTGTGTGATTTCGATTCACACATATCTCTTTAGCTTCAAGGTTAGTCTATACCTCATTGTTGTGATTTCGATTCACACATATTGAAACTCTTGTGACAATTTTCTAGTGCAGATCTACAATCTGTTCGTAAATATTTGAGTTAAGCAAGTGGTTATGGGACATGAAGCTAAACTCTTATACTTACTAGCTTAGTGTAATCGACACTTCCTTATGATCATGACGATCATTTTTATGATTTAGACAGCGATTGAGTGATGTCTCCCATGGTCTTCGGGCCATTTCTGTGTGGAAACCCCATGGTCTTCGGGCCATTCCTGTGTGAAATATGGGGTAGCACCCCATGGTCTTCGGGCCATTTCTGTGTGGAAATTTAATGGATAGCTTCCATGAGATAGCTTCTCGTCCTGTGTGATACGCGTAGGTGAGTTTGTTAACTCCCATTCATGTGTTAGGCCTCCCCCCTTTTTATGTGTTTTCTGGATTTCTGGTGATGATTTCTGGAATTTTGTGCTTCACCAATTTTCATGATTTTCATTGATATGATATCAGTTTTTGTGCATTGGTGAATTTATGTGTTATTGACTTGTTATGAATACAAGTTTAGGGTATGATGCCCTGTTTTATCTTTGAGAAGATTCTTGTGATATTGATTAATCTTTTGTTGATTATCATTTACATACTTATAGTAGTATGCCGTTATGGTTATTACATGTTCATGTCATACCTTTTACTTTATACCATATCATCTGATATTTATAGCTAGACTGATCCGTTTATTATTTTCTTATAAATAATACTCGGGTCAGACTGAGATTTTACAGGTGCTACCTCATGACTTCTTATCTGGAGCCATCTTCTGACTTTTGGCTAACTACTCTAGTTTAGTAGTTTTTGTTTGTATACATTTGAGATTAGACTCCTTGATGTATACATATTCTTTTGGTTAGCACTTGTATTTATTCTTTTGTGTTATTGTGGATCTTATTTGACCACTACTCTGATGTACACTTTCATGTGTTATATTCATATCTATTTCCGCCTTTGTGATATGAACTGTCTATGACTGATTTGTGTTATGTTTATTTCTATATTTGTTTTCGAAGATTATATATAGCCATCGTGTGATAGCTTTGTGTTTGTATCGGTATGTCGGATTTCCTCCTTAAAAGATATGCATTCTATTCTATCTGACATATCGGTGCTCGCACAAAGAAGTTACACGGATGGTCGCTCCTTAACAGCCTTATTCTCCGCGCTAATTGACAGCACTACACCGTAGTGTTCTTGGTTAGCGTGGGTATAGAGGTGGGGCGTCACAAATACTGTACGGCAACTGTTTACTTATTTCCATCGCGTACCAGACTTCAAAGCGCATAAATAAATATACCGTAGAGATCAGTGTGACGAGACGATCAAAACGGTATATAGATATCTGTGGTACGATCATCCGATCAAAAATCGATAATCGGTACCAGAAATGCTGCTATTTTAATAGAAATAAGATAAACGGAGCAATAGAAGTCCAAATTTGGAAAACGAAAGATGATGACTTACTCAGAAGAGGATTTAGAAATTTTCTATAGAAAAATATTCAGGTTTTGAATAAATTTATTATCATCAATTTTAACTGATCTAAATTGAAATGGAATTACACAATAAAATAAACTTCAATATTATCAGATGAAAATTTACCAATTGCTATGATTAAATAGACGTACTCCAAAAAATAAATTTTTAATTTCAAATTTTATTGTTTAAAATTTCACAAATTTCCAGTTAAATATACTTTTAAAACCATTAAATTTTGCGGGTCGTTACACTCTCCCCCACTCAAAACTTTTCGTCTCCGAAAAGGAAGGAGGTAGAAGAATAGAAACAACCAGACAGAAAAGATAGATTGAAAGTCAAGATTTAACAATTAATTTGAACTATATAAATTTTACTTAAAATTTGAAAACTTCATTTGCAATTCAATTATCTTATATACTTTAAAACCTTTCAAAAATCCATTTGTAAAATTTCTTGCTTCCTTTATAAATACCATTTATATGTTTAAATGACACCTTTATAAATATATGAAAACCATTTGAAAACAATTATTTACATTATTACTTACGAGTATATATGCACGTCCATGTGGATCTACATTTAATCACTTGAATATTTAGCATTTATATATCGTAACATTTATACTATCATTTTCAATGAGCACGTTGTTTAATTCCCTTTTGTTATAACCTACTATTTGACGGTTATTATATTACTATCGTTGGCCAAAATGTTAATTATCCGATCACGAATACGGATAACTATACATAGACAATTAATCCTACTTGCTTTTGTATTTATTACGCGAATGTATTTTCAAAAAAAATCCATCTATGTACACTTATTTTACTACTGAGGAAGATGGTTTTATAATTATTCATTGTTACTGATAATATAGAGATTCTACGTTCAAACTTTAATTCATTTATTTGCATTTACTTCTGAATCCGTACTGGACTCAAAATAAATACACCCTTTATTCATCAAAATTTAATGTTTTTTAATGCATGACTAAACATTTTGTGCTAAGCACCTCTATGATTCTAGCGTCGATTTGCATTTAGATACTGTATCATGGTTTAAGTTTTAATTAGCATAACAAAAAGCAATAATAACATTTTTCTTTGAAAATAAAGGTTACATATTCATCAATAAGATGTTACATTACATAAAAAATTTACATTACATCACTATGAATGCAAAACTTAACCAATCATTTAATGTGATATTGTGCATCAATATGTTCAAGAGAAATATTCTTTAAAAAATACATTTCTTACAATAATAATAATACACGATATAACAAACTTAATAACTATAAAAGTAGGATATAATATTCTTCATATGTGCATCTTAACATCCTTTTAAAATCAAGCTTTGTGCTGATAAGAAAAATCACTTGCTTTGGTAATTTATCAAAGCAAGGTTACTCTATTCTATGTGGATCACCACACAAATGCTTAAAATGCATCCCTTGCTCTGATTAATTAATGAAAAACACAGGCATTTATCATATCATTGGTAATGGTATAGCTGTCATACAAACCACATTCAAAATGGTTAGTAATACATTCTAGTTCATAGTTTAAGGTTAAATATTCACAGACCCTATTTTTTGATGATACTTTATCATACTACATCAAATGCATATAGCTTGTTAATATTACAACCATACACATCCAGTGTTAAAACTCAAGGCACACATGATGCACCTGTTATATTAGCTCCATGATCATTTACACTTAAAGTGACATTTGGTTTATTATCTGATTTTTCTTTGTCCATGGTCAGAAACAATTTAGTTTTACTTATACTAACTTTCTTTGCCCAGGTAATATTGGAAGAGAGCAAGAAAGGAAAACGTTGGCCCATTCTTTTTTTATTTTTATTTTTATTAATGAATTCTTCCAAATTCATTTATATTTTTCCTATTATTGACTTAAGTTTTATGATAACCATGTGCAAAATATCAAAGTGAGGAGCATTATTGATTGATATTGGCAGATGCCTTCAATGATGCCATTGAAATTATGGGTTCCTCCTTCCTGAGAGTCCAAAATGCTTACTCATCTTTTCTTTTTTACAGTTAGGTAAGATCAAGGCTTGATAGAGCTGCTTGCTGTTTAATTTAAAATAGCTTAGCAGAATAAAGAAACTCACGTTTGAAAACTCACTTCCTATATCGATTTAAAAACAAACTCATTATCTTGCATTTAGAAATATCATGGTTATGAATGTATAAGCACGTCCATATAGGCCTGCATCTAATCACTTGGTTTTTATATCATGACATCCACAACATCATTTTTTTAGTGTGCACGGTGTTTTCTTCTCTTCATTACAACCTATTTGATAATTACTATATTCACTTCAACATGCAATTGAAGTAAAGAACCATGTGTGGATGTGGAATTCTATTATTAACTTAAATTAACTACATCATGGCAGCTGATAAAAAGGGACAATGCCACTAAAACAGAAATTGGGAAAATAGAAAATGATTAATAGTCACAGGACCGTAAGTTGAAACAATTTGAAGAATTGAAATGGTTAGGTCCCCTTAGGCTTGAGCGAATGAACTGATGCATAGCAAGCATTGAAATCTTGGCAAACATGACAATTTTGATAACAATGACTACTCATTGCAATTTTAACAATGTTAGCAATATTCTCATAGATTTTGTCCGAACTTATCGTAGAAAATATCATTACCTCAATTTAATGCCCAATATAATCATTATTAGCAAAAACCGTTCTTCTACACGTCTCCTCCTCCCACTCAACCATATATTCACCAACACAGTCCTCACCCCACCCACCACCTCCTGAAATTAATCTCCATCTGGTACCACACCCATGTCAGCAAACAGATGTCTCTCCCCCTCAACTCGGGCAGCGACAACACCATCTCACTCACCATAAACCCCGAAACCATGAGCGACCTTTTTATGGACACAGGCAGCGACCTCGTCTGGTTCCCCTGCACCCCTTTCAAATGCAACATGTACGAAGGCTAATCCACACCCCAACTCCCACCCACCCCTCCCCCACCCGCTTCCTACATGGACCACCTGCTCATCCGCCTACTCCTCCCTACCCTCCTCTACCTTATGTGCCATCGGCGACGGTCCCTTGGACGATATCGAGATGGCTACCTGCTCCCCTACTGCCCACCTCTGCCCTCCCTTCTATCACACCTACGACGAAGTCAATCTCGTCGCCCACCTCTAGCGAGGCCCGCTCTCCCTCTCCTCCTATTTCCCAAACATCACCTTTGCCTGTGTGATATCCCGGGATTTCGGAGAATTTAAAATGAGATAATCTTTTAAATTAATTGGTAAAGTAGTTATTTTCAAACAATTTAATAATGAGTTGTTTTTAAATATAGATATAAATAGATTTTAAATAGACATATTATTTCAAATTTAATAAGGGTTGTTTAAAATGTATATATATATATATATATATATCTGTGTATTTAAATTTATTTTAAATAGGATAATTATTGACAATTAATAATGTGATTATTTAAATCTAATATATATTTATTTGAATTGATTTTTAATTTGGATTTTAAATTGACTTTGAAATTGAATTTAAAAATTGAATTTAAAGATTTATATATATCTTAAAATGAAATAATAATATAGTTTGAATTTAAAATATATGAATAAAAGTTTTTATTTAAAAATAAGATTTGTTTTGTATTATTCTCTTTAAAGAAATATATTTATAGAAATTGGAAGAGTATTTATTTAATAGGAATAAATACAAAAGCTTTTAAATTAGCATTTAAAAATGAGCTTAAAATATTTTATATGGTTTTTATTTAAATCATAATTGGTTTATATTCTATTTTCTTTAAACATTGTATTTATGTAAAAATTTAGAAAGCATTTATTAAAGTACAAATGTATTTATTAATTAGGAAATAAATATAAAAAGTTTTTAAAATCTTTTAAAAATAAATAAAAATACTTAATGACAAGTGTTAGAATAATAGAGCTTGTAAGTATATGTGTTAAATGAATAAGTAGAGTATGAGACAAGTGTCATCTTTTTATTTTCATTTTCTTTAATTTTAATAAATCCTAAATGAACTCTATATAAACTCCTATCTTCCTTTCCATTTTCTTTTGCTATCTCCTCATTTTCTAAACTCAAGAGAACAAATCCGTAAAACTTTCCTCTAACCAGAAATTCAAGCAAAGTAAACAACTCCCTGTAATTCATCTCCTCATCTTAAATCAAAATCAAGATTTGCAAACCATTTTTCAAATGAGAGCCTGCATTCTTCAAGCCTGAAAACAAAGTTTGCAAGTTTCAAATTAATATTACAACCTGGAATCAAGTCTGGATCAACTCATCATCATCCAATTCAACTGAGCACTCCAGTTTTAAAGAAATCAAGTCTTGAATCAACATGTTTCCAGTTTCAAAATATTTCAGAGAACAAAAGCAAATCTTTCCCAGTTTTCAAAAGAATCAAGCTTCCAATTTAAAAGTTCTCTGGCTTCTCTGTTTAAATTGGTGAGTAAACATCTACTTAAAATCCTAAGTAAGGTAAATCTGTTATATGTGAACTGTATAGATTTATTATGTTTGCATGTCTATATAAGTGATTACAGTTTAAATAAAAAAAAAATATATCAGAGAATCTCAGTTTTAAAAATTCTGTTCAACATCAAACAAAAATTAACAAATTTAAACATTGTTGGATGATCTGATGTATGTTGAAATACTTAAATCTATGATGTGATATAATGCTTGCATGTGGTTTAGATTTGAATTAAATGAATATATGTAAATGTATGTATGCATGTTTGATACAGGGATATACCCTTTGTTGTTTTACAGGTTCAAAAATCTTTCTCAAATCTAAATCCCATTCCCTGATTTGTTTTAGGATTTGTTATACAAACAAAAATAGTTAGATTATAAGATCTTGTAGAAGTTATGTTTTGAAGATTAAATGCATGGATGAAATTTTATGTAGCCTGGGTGTACATGTTGGAGTACTGTGTACATGTTATCTGTTTTGATTAACAGGCTCGAAACCAATTCAAACATCAAATTCTCATCACTCAATCCCTATTAGATTGTGATCTTTAAAGAAAATGTGTTCGTATTAACTAAATATTATTTTTAAAAATAATTATAAGTGAAATTAGTGAATGTTTCACTGGGAAATTAGAAATTACAGTGCAAATGAAATAGTACAGGGAAATCGACTATCTTAATTTAAATTTTTACCCTTATAATCAGATTCGATATTGAAAACTATGATTTTTAATAATAACTTCATGATTTTTAAGTTAGTAACTTAAGTGAAATTATAGGATGAACGGAAATTGAGTTTTCTTTGATTTCTGGTGATCGGGGGTGGTTGGGTGATCGGGGTCTTGGCTTTAGCAAGTCTGGTGATCGTAGAGGTCGGCAAAAATAGTCGTAGTGGTTCTGGTTCATCATGGTGATAAGGATTGATTAATATAGGGTTTAAGGTAAAGTTTGAGATAGTTGGGTTCTCGTGGTTGCTGCATCGTCGTGGTCGAACTAAGTATGATCGCAGGTAGGGGGATCGATGCTGGAGGTTGAGACGAAGCTTTGGTCAAGATGGCGAGGATGATCGTGGACGAGATCATCGACAATTTGATGATTTCCGATCTCGTTTGGTTTCAGATTTTTGGTCGAGAGGCTTCATTTTGATTTGTTGTTGAAATCGTTGATCTGAGTGGACGAATGGGTCATCGGGGTTGACGTCGACTTGTCGAGAGTCGGAGAGTTGGTCGGAGGTGAGACGTTCGAACGTGCACGTGCACGTATACGTTTTGGTGACAGGTGAAATTTTGGGTTGGGGAAGAAGATAAGTTCTCGGGTTGGTCTCGAGATTTTAAGAGTGCGACTCGAAGTAGAAGTCGACTCGAAGGGGACTCGAGAAATTTTGGTTTGTGCTCGGGTTGTCTTCGTGATTTTAAGAGAGAACATGGTTTCAGGTTTTTAAAATTTGAAAGCAAATTATTTACCTGATTTGAAAACAAAAGAAATGCGAGACAAAGATTTCAATGCAAAGAAAATCAAAGCTTTAATGTTTAAGGAAAATGATATAAAATCAAAGTTAATTAAGAAATAAGTTTTTATAAAGTAAGTTTTTGAATTAAAATTTGAATCTAGTTTTTAAAACTAATTACTGATAAATGTTTAAGTTATTTTAAAAGTTATGTTTTGATAAATTTTAATTTATCAAGTTAGGATGATTATTTTATTTTAAAACTTAATTATTGATTTAATTAGGTATAGCTAACTATTAAAATATATGGTTTAAAAGCATAAATGTTAATAAAGGTATTATTAAGATAATGTTTGATCTTAGGATAATTAAGGTTTTAATAAGTGAGATTTATTAAGATAATTAAGGAAATTTAAATATAATTTATTTATTTAATTAAGGATAAAGGATTAATTAAGATAAATAAATTAATTAATTAAGATTGATTAATTTGTAATTAGAAGTTAATTAATTAATTAATTAGAGAATTAATTAGCTGATAATTAAGAAGTACTTAATTTGTAGTTAAGTTTTATTAATTTATAATTAGGTTTTATTAATTAATAATTAAGAGATAATTAATATATAAAGATTAATTAAGGATTAATTAACTGATAATTAAGGATTAATTAATTTGTTATTAAATTTTATTAATTGATAATTAAGGTTTATTAATAAATAATTAAGAAAAATTAATTTGTAATTAAGGTTAATTAATTGGTTTAAAAAGTAATTAAGGAATGAATTACTCAATTATAAATAATAAATGGATGTGATTAATTTAAGTTAATTAATTTGTAAATTAATTAAAGATAATCTGATGCTGATTAAGTATAAATACTTAATGAAATTTATAAGTGTAATTACTGTAAGTAATTAATATATAATTACAAGATGTAATTAATTAAAGGATAATTACTTAGAAGAAGTAATTAAGGATTTATTTCTTGGTGTAATTAATTAATGGATTAATATAATTAATTAAGGAGTTAATTAATTAGGGTAATTAATTATAGGATGATAATTACTATTTATGATTAATTAAGGTGGATTAATAGAAATGATTAATTAAAGTTTAATTAATTAAAGTAATTAATTAAAGGTCAATGTAATTAATTATAGTTAATTAATGGAAGTAATTAATTAAGGATCATTAATTAATGTAATTAATGAAAGTAATTAAAGATTAATTACTGTTAATGAATAAGAATAATTAATTTGTAAAATTAATTAAAGGATAAATACTTTATGTAATTAATAAATAATTAATCAAGGATGATTAATATTTAATGAGTTAATTAAAGGTTGTAATTAATTAATGATTGATTAAGCAAGATTAGATAATTAACTCTTAAGTAATTAATTTAATTTAAGATAATTAAATTAATTATAATATAGGGTTAATAATTGTTGCTTATAGCTGATTGTTAATGTAGAATATCTAAATTGGATGATATCTATTGGATGATATGCTGTGATGTTCTGTGGTATGATATTGGATATATCCGTGATAAATGTGTGATATTTATCTATGGTTAATGCTATGTGAATTCAAGTATTAAATTGAATTGAATTGTTTTAACCTTTAAACAACTTGGCCTTAAAAGATACGTTTTGGATTTCGATGAGACCGGGATCGGGTTTCCGTATACCGGTATTCCAGGTCTGGAGACCCGAATACCACATCGATCCAAATTAACGATAGGTCGTGAATCTCAAGTGAAGATGAAGATTCAGAGTGCAAGGGTTATTGTCGTTAACTCTGAGGGTGATTCCAAAATGAGTGTAACGAGATAATGCCTTCGGTTTCGTTCGAACCCGGAACGAACTTGAATGGATTGAATGCTTTCAGCACATCGTCAGGTGGACGATGAGCATTCTAAGTGATGTGTTCTGATTAAAGGTAATCGTAGCCTCAAGCCTCATCAAACCGGGAATGGCTAAAACAGGGGAGGTGCAGCAAGGTTAGTGGGTAGCACCCAAGTAGTATAAGATTCCCCTGTCTAGAGTCCCTTTTTATTTCGGCTGTGTGGGCGGTTGCTGGCTCCAACCGCGGGGTTTCTTATGCGGGAATTATCCAGTAAGGGATGTTCCGGCCTTGTGTTGCAGGGGATTGGGAGTGATCCTCGGTACGTTGATCTAGGCCACGTACTGTGACGAGCGGTACCCCGGTAGCTCTGCCATTGTATGGAATCCAAAATCCAATAAGTGCCGTACGATTTAGTTGTGCCCAACTATGTTGGAACGTGAGATGTAAGCATTCCAGCTATTTCTGTATTTTACTTGAAAACCCTAGACCCTATTATAATATAACTGGATTTCCTATCAAATGTTTTGGTTAGCGTAAGGTAAAAACTTACCCATGTTTATTTATGGGGAGTCTTACGTGATACCTTTGTTTTCAAAAGGTTTTGAAGTTAAGCAATTTAAACCGTTTACTCACACCAGACCCATGTCTGACCCAAGTGTTTATTTTCTGTTTTATTAAACCTTGGGTACTCAAATTTTTATGAGTAGCCAAGGGATTCAGGTTTGCTTTGACGAATCTTTGGAGGAGCAATGGAGCAGGAGGCTTCAGCGTTCGTAGATATAGTGTTCCGCTGTGTTAGTCTGTATGAGTCATTTGTTGAGTTGTATTTGGGTTGTAATGACTAGACAGATGTTTATAACTGTCTAGTATGTGTTGTATAAGCTGTGTATCTCTGATGTATATGATACAATGTAATATCTTATTTGATTAATATAATTTATTCGTTCCGCTGTTTAGATTCGGATGTGTTCCTTTCTTTCTTCTCTATCTTATCTCTTTTCTATCCCTTTCTTTCTTCTTGATGATACGACTTTTTGTGGAGAAAAAGCCGGGTCGTCACAGTTGGTATCAGAGCTGTAGGTTGAGTGAATACCTAGCTCTGGAGTGATTTCTATCTATCTTGAGAGAGCGTATTTGTAATTTTTTTATATAACTATATATATATATTTATTTCTACCTATTTGTTGGGTTACCTGTTCGGGTTTTCCAATATGAGTTATAAAGGTAGATATGGTAGTGGTGTGTGTAACACGACTACCAATGGTTGGAGTCTGAGTATTAAGGTTGGAAATGTATCTGTCGAGACTGTAGACCTAATACCGTCTCGAGTGAGTTTGCTGTGGTGTAAGGATTTCATCAATCTCTAAAGGAAACCTGTTAAAGGTTCAGAGTCCATCTTTGAAGTTGGTGAGTAGATTTGGATCTGTCGGAAGAGCAGAAGCGAGTGATGGTATCTTGGCAACCGCAGGAAGTAGTAGTTGTGTGATGAGACGCACTGACTGAATGTTTCCGAAAATGTTTTCTTTGGAGCAAGTTTAAGGAAGTGTGAATGCTTCGGTGATTGTGGCTGAGTTCCGCATGGTGTTTCTGTTTGGTTTGGGGTTCGAGTTTCTCGAAGAGCTTTGGATAAGGAAGTCTTTGGCATCTGTGGCAGCGTTGCAGCTCGGAAGTGTTTTGTGTTCCAGTAAGAAGATCTTTTGGCTTTGCAGTTTTCTAGAGTTGGAGTTCAGAAGCAGCAGAGTGGATCCAGTTCTTCAATGGATGGGTTAGTCAAGAATAAGCTGTTCTGAGTGGTTAAGAGAGAACAGTTTATTTGGAATTAAGCTGAGTGAATCGCAAAAGTGACTTGCGATAGTGAATATTCTCTTGAGTTATCTGAGACTTTCTGGATATCTTCAGCGAAGTCAGAAGTTTGTCTGCATTTGAGATTGAGTTCTGTATCAACTTGATTTCAGGATTTATACCGGTGGTTCAGAAGGATAGCTCCTAGAAGAAGGATTTGGTGAAACAGCTCAGTATTTTATGGAACCTCTGAGTTTTCTTTTTATGATCTGTTGGACCGTATTTCCAGGATGTGTTGTCTAGTCTGTGCTCGAGTTCATCGACAGCTTTCTCATTTTCTCCAGATCAGAGTTGTGCAGCGGAAGCAAGGTGACAGCTGGAAGAACCTGGAAGTTGCAGTGTTTGGATTAGAAGTTTCTACAGAAAATTTTTATGGATCTAAAGGTCAGATTGGCAGTACATCTGTATATCTTTTCCGGATAGGAGAAGTAAATTATAGCCTACTGATGGTAATAGAGTTTGTGTTCTGGATTTTGGATAGATCTTGAGAGGATCATTTTGTTGAGTTATTTTTGATCCAGTTTGTTTTTAGAAGCATCAGCGAAGGTTAAGCTGATCGGAATGGGTGTAGGCAGCCCAGGATTGTCAGAAGAGTTCTATGGATAAGAAACGGAGGAATTTGGAATTCGGAGTTGGAGACTTTGTTGTTATTTTCTCCGGTCAAAGGAGAAATAAGATTGGGTAAGACTGTAAGGTTAACTCCAATGAGTATTGGATTCTTCTGAGTTTTTGTAAGGATAAGAGTTTGGTCTACTTGATTGAATTGTCAGTTTGGATAACTGGGATTCGGAGTATATCGCGTATCTTTGAGGAAGTACGTGTTTGATCTATCTCTGGTTTTAGAACCAGCAATTCAGGAGGATTTGGTAGTTGAATTGATCTTGTCTGTGGTCTGATATCTTGTTCAGATTGTAGATCTAGATGAGTAGGAGCTCAGTAGCTTAGTAGTATAGCTAGTTCTGGATTTAGTAGAGCGAGTATTCCGGTATCTGTACCTGGGAAACTCGGGAATAAATTTAGGAAGCTTATCCAGATCTATGTCCGGATAGCTAGAATTGTTTGTTTGTTTGAATTGGTTGTTTGGATGAAATTGTTTGCTTGGTTGTGTATGGCTGATATGTATGCCTAAATTGGTTAAAATAAAATAAAAACTTTAGATTATCTTTTGTTTTAAATTTCGAGGACGAAATTCTTTTAAGGGGGAAGGAATGTGATATCCCGGGATTTCGGAGAATTTAAAATGAGATAATCTTTTAAATTAATTGGTAAAGTAGTTATTTTCAAACAATTTAATAATGAGTTGTTTTTAAATATAGATATAAATAGATTTTAAATAGACATATTATTTCAAATTTAATAAGGGTTGTTTAAAATGTATATATATATATATATATATATCTGTGTATTTAAATTTATTTTAAATAGGATAATTATTGACAATTAATAATGTGATTATTTAAATCTAATATATATTTATTTGAATTGATTTTTAATTTGGATTTTAAATTGACTTTGAAATTGAATTTAAAAATTGAATTTAAAGATTTATATATATCTTAAAATGAAATAATAATATAGTTTGAATTTAAAATATATGAATAAAAGTTTTTATTTAAAAATAAGATTTGTTTTGTATTATTCTCTTTAAAGAAATATATTTATAGAAATTGGAAGAGTATTTATTTAATAGGAATAAATACAAAAGCTTTTAAATTAGCATTTAAAAATGAGCTTAAAATATTTTATATGGTTTTTATTTAAATCATAATTGGTTTATATTCTATTTTCTTTAAACATTGTATTTATGTAAAAATTTAGAAAGCATTTATTAAAGTACAAATGTATTTATTAATTAGGAAATAAATATAAAAAGTTTTTAAAATCTTTTAAAAATAAATAAAAATACTTAATGACAAGTGTTAGAATAATAGAGCTTGTAAGTATATGTGTTAAATGAATAAGTAGAGTATGAGACAAGTGTCATCTTTTTATTTTCATTTTCTTTAATTTTAATAAATCCTAAATGAACTCTATATAAACTCCTATCTTCCTTTCCATTTTCTTTTGCTATCTCCTCATTTTCTAAACTCAAGAGAACAAATCCGTAAAACTTTCCTCTAACCAGAAATTCAAGCAAAGTAAACAACTCCCTGTAATTCATCTCCTCATCTTAAATCAAAATCAAGATTTGCAAACCATTTTTCAAATGAGAGCCTGCATTCTTCAAGCCTGAAAACAAAGTTTGCAAGTTTCAAATTAATATTACAACCTGGAATCAAGTCTGGATCAACTCATCATCATCCAATTCAACTGAGCACTCCAGTTTTAAAGAAATCAAGTCTTGAATCAACATGTTTCCAGTTTCAAAATATTTCAGAGAACAAAAGCAAATCTTTCCCAGTTTTCAAAAGAATCAAGCTTCCAATTTAAAAGTTCTCTGGCTTCTCTGTTTAAATTGGTGAGTAAACATCTACTTAAAATCCTAAGTAAGGTAAATCTGTTATATGTGAACTGTATAGATTTATTATGTTTGCATGTCTATATAAGTGATTACAGTTTAAATAAAAAAAAAATATATCAGAGAATCTCAGTTTTAAAAATTCTGTTCAACATCAAACAAAAATTAACAAATTTAAACATTGTTGGATGATCTGATGTATGTTGAAATACTTAAATCTATGATGTGATATAATGCTTGCATGTGGTTTAGATTTGAATTAAATGAATATATGTAAATGTATGTATGCATGTTTGATACAGGGATATACCCTTTGTTGTTTTACAGGTTCAAAAATCTTTCTCAAATCTAAATCCCATTCCCTGATTTGTTTTAGGATTTGTTATACAAACAAAAATAGTTAGATTATAAGATCTTGTAGAAGTTATGTTTTGAAGATTAAATGCATGGATGAAATTTTATGTAGCCTGGGTGTACATGTTGGAGTACTGTGTACATGTTATCTGTTTTGATTAACAGGCTCGAAACCAATTCAAACATCAAATTCTCATCACTCAATCCCTATTAGATTGTGATCTTTAAAGAAAATGTGTTCGTATTAACTAAATATTATTTTTAAAAATAATTATAAGTGAAATTAGTGAATGTTTCACTGGGAAATTAGAAATTACAGTGCAAATGAAATAGTACAGGGAAATCGACTATCTTAATTTAAATTTTTACCCTTATAATCAGATTCGATATTGAAAACTATGATTTTTAATAATAACTTCATGATTTTTAAGTTAGTAACTTAAGTGAAATTATAGGATGAACGGAAATTGAGTTTTCTTTGATTTCTGGTGATCGGGGGTGGTTGGGTGATCGGGGTCTTGGCTTTAGCAAGTCTGGTGATCGTAGAGGTCGGCAAAAATAGTCGTAGTGGTTCTGGTTCATCATGGTGATAAGGATTGATTAATATAGGGTTTAAGGTAAAGTTTGAGATAGTTGGGTTCTCGTGGTTGCTGCATCGTCGTGGTCGAACTAAGTATGATCGCAGGTAGGGGGATCGATGCTGGAGGTTGAGACGAAGCTTTGGTCAAGATGGCGAGGATGATCGTGGACGAGATCATCGACAATTTGATGATTTCCGATCTCGTTTGGTTTCAGATTTTTGGTCGAGAGGCTTCATTTTGATTTGTTGTTGAAATCGTTGATCTGAGTGGACGAATGGGTCATCGGGGTTGACGTCGACTTGTCGAGAGTCGGAGAGTTGGTCGGAGGTGAGACGTTCGAACGTGCACGTGCACGTATACGTTTTGGTGACAGGTGAAATTTTGGGTTGGGGAAGAAGATAAGTTCTCGGGTTGGTCTCGAGATTTTAAGAGTGCGACTCGAAGTAGAAGTCGACTCGAAGGGGACTCGAGAAATTTTGGTTTGTGCTCGGGTTGTCTTCGTGATTTTAAGAGAGAACATGGTTTCAGGTTTTTAAAATTTGAAAGCAAATTATTTACCTGATTTGAAAACAAAAGAAATGCGAGACAAAGATTTCAATGCAAAGAAAATCAAAGCTTTAATGTTTAAGGAAAATGATATAAAATCAAAGTTAATTAAGAAATAAGTTTTTATAAAGTAAGTTTTTGAATTAAAATTTGAATCTAGTTTTTAAAACTAATTACTGATAAATGTTTAAGTTATTTTAAAAGTTATGTTTTGATAAATTTTAATTTATCAAGTTAGGATGATTATTTTATTTTAAAACTTAATTATTGATTTAATTAGGTATAGCTAACTATTAAAATATATGGTTTAAAAGCATAAATGTTAATAAAGGTATTATTAAGATAATGTTTGATCTTAGGATAATTAAGGTTTTAATAAGTGAGATTTATTAAGATAATTAAGGAAATTTAAATATAATTTATTTATTTAATTAAGGATAAAGGATTAATTAAGATAAATAAATTAATTAATTAAGATTGATTAATTTGTAATTAGAAGTTAATTAATTAATTAATTAGAGAATTAATTAGCTGATAATTAAGAAGTACTTAATTTGTAGTTAAGTTTTATTAATTTATAATTAGGTTTTATTAATTAATAATTAAGAGATAATTAATATATAAAGATTAATTAAGGATTAATTAACTGATAATTAAGGATTAATTAATTTGTTATTAAATTTTATTAATTGATAATTAAGGTTTATTAATAAATAATTAAGAAAAATTAATTTGTAATTAAGGTTAATTAATTGGTTTAAAAAGTAATTAAGGAATGAATTACTCAATTATAAATAATAAATGGATGTGATTAATTTAAGTTAATTAATTTGTAAATTAATTAAAGATAATCTGATGCTGATTAAGTATAAATACTTAATGAAATTTATAAGTGTAATTACTGTAAGTAATTAATATATAATTACAAGATGTAATTAATTAAAGGATAATTACTTAGAAGAAGTAATTAAGGATTTATTTCTTGGTGTAATTAATTAATGGATTAATATAATTAATTAAGGAGTTAATTAATTAGGGTAATTAATTATAGGATGATAATTACTATTTATGATTAATTAAGGTGGATTAATAGAAATGATTAATTAAAGTTTAATTAATTAAAGTAATTAATTAAAGGTCAATGTAATTAATTATAGTTAATTAATGGAAGTAATTAATTAAGGATCATTAATTAATGTAATTAATGAAAGTAATTAAAGATTAATTACTGTTAATGAATAAGAATAATTAATTTGTAAAATTAATTAAAGGATAAATACTTTATGTAATTAATAAATAATTAATCAAGGATGATTAATATTTAATGAGTTAATTAAAGGTTGTAATTAATTAATGATTGATTAAGCAAGATTAGATAATTAACTCTTAAGTAATTAATTTAATTTAAGATAATTAAATTAATTATAATATAGGGTTAATAATTGTTGCTTATAGCTGATTGTTAATGTAGAATATCTAAATTGGATGATATCTATTGGATGATATGCTGTGATGTTCTGTGGTATGATATTGGATATATCCGTGATAAATGTGTGATATTTATCTATGGTTAATGCTATGTGAATTCAAGTATTAAATTGAATTGAATTGTTTTAACCTTTAAACAACTTGGCCTTAAAAGATACGTTTTGGATTTCGATGAGACCGGGATCGGGTTTCCGTATACCGGTATTCCAGGTCTGGAGACCCGAATACCACATCGATCCAAATTAACGATAGGTCGTGAATCTCAAGTGAAGATGAAGATTCAGAGTGCAAGGGTTATTGTCGTTAACTCTGAGGGTGATTCCAAAATGAGTGTAACGAGATAATGCCTTCGGTTTCGTTCGAACCCGGAACGAACTTGAATGGATTGAATGCTTTCAGCACATCGTCAGGTGGACGATGAGCATTCTAAGTGATGTGTTCTGATTAAAGGTAATCGTAGCCTCAAGCCTCATCAAACCGGGAATGGCTAAAACAGGGGAGGTGCAGCAAGGTTAGTGGGTAGCACCCAAGTAGTATAAGATTCCCCTGTCTAGAGTCCCTTTTTATTTCGGCTGTGTGGGCGGTTGCTGGCTCCAACCGCGGGGTTTCTTATGCGGGAATTATCCAGTAAGGGATGTTCCGGCCTTGTGTTGCAGGGGATTGGGAGTGATCCTCGGTACGTTGATCTAGGCCACGTACTGTGACGAGCGGTACCCCGGTAGCTCTGCCATTGTATGGAATCCAAAATCCAATAAGTGCCGTACGATTTAGTTGTGCCCAACTATGTTGGAACGTGAGATGTAAGCATTCCAGCTATTTCTGTATTTTACTTGAAAACCCTAGACCCTATTATAATATAACTGGATTTCCTATCAAATGTTTTGGTTAGCGTAAGGTAAAAACTTACCCATGTTTATTTATGGGGAGTCTTACGTGATACCTTTGTTTTCAAAAGGTTTTGAAGTTAAGCAATTTAAACCGTTTACTCACACCAGACCCATGTCTGACCCAAGTGTTTATTTTCTGTTTTATTAAACCTTGGGTACTCAAATTTTTATGAGTAGCCAAGGGATTCAGGTTTGCTTTGACGAATCTTTGGAGGAGCAATGGAGCAGGAGGCTTCAGCGTTCGTAGATATAGTGTTCCGCTGTGTTAGTCTGTATGAGTCATTTGTTGAGTTGTATTTGGGTTGTAATGACTAGACAGATGTTTATAACTGTCTAGTATGTGTTGTATAAGCTGTGTATCTCTGATGTATATGATACAATGTAATATCTTATTTGATTAATATAATTTATTCGTTCCGCTGTTTAGATTCGGATGTGTTCCTTTCTTTCTTCTCTATCTTATCTCTTTTCTATCCCTTTCTTTCTTCTTGATGATACGACTTTTTGTGGAGAAAAAGCCGGGTCGTCACAGCCTGTTCCCACCACACGCTTAGCGAGCCCATGGGTGTTGCTGGATTCGGGCGTGGGCCCTTCTCCACCCAATCAGTTTCGGGCCCTTGTCTTCGATTTGGGTAACCAAAGTTGGAAAAGACGGTTGTTCTGGAATCGTTGGAGAAGACAACCGTGTTGAATTAGGATTTATTTGCAATTAGCATGGCAGGAGAATTAGGATTTTATTAATTCTGCCTAAGTGGGATACAGAGGGAAAAAGCATGGAAACAGAGGTTAGTAGATGCGATGGTAACCGTATAAGCACAAAGCAAGGGCATTTTCGGAATTTCAAAAAGACACCGAGTAAATTAGTTAATGAATTTTCTTTATTAGTAGTAGAGATATTTACAAAGAAGCTATTTGAAAAGATTAAATCCGTAATTCATAAATTTATTAATTCTATCTAAAATACTTTTCAAATATTATTAATAAATCAATAATCATTTACTTTAAATATGTTTTATTTAATTAATAACTTCTAAAATATTTATAACACTAAAAAAATTTCTATTAAACCATATAATATATAAATAAACAATATTTAAAAGGATATAGTCAACAAGGAAAAGAAGGAGGACTTGGAAAAACAAAATATAGGTGAATAAATGAAGCTGAGCAGATAAGGCAGATTCAAAAGAATAGCATCAGGCACGAATAATTAATTTTGAACCATAAGAATTTCAATTTCAAATATAAATACAAAATTTCTTTGTTGGAAATACTTTTATAATAAAATACATTTATAATAAAATACTTTTATAACTCGATGTTTCAACAAGTTTATCCTCGTTCCTGTAGACTCTGGCAGTGCGTTGATCAGGCGCAAAGCTAGAATTCTCCAGGTACTTAGTAGACTTGTTTCAACACCCAGTGAAAATACTGGAAAACCTTTAAAAACAGATATGGAAAGTACAATTCAAAAAAAACAAACAAATCATGGATCGCAGATACACAATGGTTACGCCTGGGTTCCCCGGGAAACATCCGTACCTTTTAAGCATTCACTGCCTTGCGAATTTCGCCATGATAACAAAACTGTGGACCGCAGGATACATAACAATGGTTATGCCTGGATCCCCCAGGAAACATCCATACCCTTTAAGCAATCTCTTCCTTGCGGATTATGCCACTAACACGACCATAGATCGCAAATACACAATGGTTACGCCTGGATCCCCCAGGAAACATCCGTACCTTTTAAGCAATCACTGACTTGCGAATTTCGCTATGCAGTCGAGTTCGTAAGACCATGGGTAACGCCATGGAATTCGAAGGACACTCGAGTATCATATCCGTAAAACCAAAAATCAAAGAGAATAATATCGATAGAATGAATCCAAGATGTGGCCACAAATCGGATATCAAGCAGAAGGCACTTTCCATATCTTTACTTCGAAAATATGTATCATATAGTACCTTTCAAATTAATTTCAATTATCATACTTATATAAAGTCCATTATATATAAGATTTCATTTTCAAATCAAATACTTTCCAAAATCAATAGTATATCAAATCACACTTATATAGACTTCAATTATATAAGATTTCACTTTTCAAATTGAGTACCTTTTCAAATCCATAGTTTTCGAATCAACATCATACTTATACAAACCAAATTTTTATATAAGTTCGATAACTCCCAAATCAAGTTTTTAGTAACACAAGGTTCTCAATTTCAATTTTTCAATATCAATGTATTTTTCACAATCATATACGCTTTCACTAAATTATTTCTTCTCAATTTAAATATCATTAGTTTTAAAGTTTCCAACATAATAAATTTAGAAAATAAATCTAAATTTTCAAATCAATATAATTTAAGTCAACCAATTCATTTCCAAAATCAATTGTTTTCAAAATCATCTTATACTTACGTAAGGTCCATCTTATATAAGGATCAAATTTTACAAAATAAATTTCACTGTATGAAGAGCCATATGGGATTGAATATCTTTGCTTTTATGGGTTATATATCTTTGTAATTTAAATTGGAAATTTTCTTTTAGTAAGCAAAGATATTCTAACCCGACAACTTTCAATTTCAGCGTCAAATATATCAATGATATTAAAATATAAGATGTACATACGTCATCATTTCGCAAAATCACACTTGATCGCTCTCTCGATCACACAAGTTCGCTTTCGAACTAGTATTTTCCATTCGACTTCCCTAATGCGGATTTCGATATGGTTTCTCGACTAGAAGCCATCAGTCTCCTTGCATAGCCATATACTATGATAGAGAATTCTAGAATCGAGCCCAAAATCTATATCAAATATTCGCCGTCAAGAATCGAATGAAAAATCCTAACACGAAATGGTGTAATTCACCTCGAACTTGTGTACTCAAACCTAGATCAAATTTATTATGCGAATAAAATAGCATACGTTCAACCTATATATTTATTTCAACTTGTTAAATATATAGTTTCATAAAGATGTTACTAAGTTAAAACATTTAACTAAACTTTATTCAAAATATTTTGAAGACCAAATTCTTTTCAAAACATTTCAAATCTAAATTTCATATTAGAAAAATTTAAAATTGCCTTATTCATTTACCTAACAAAAAAGTTTCAACTTATTTAAATCATATTACTACGTACTTTAACATACATACCAAACTTATATACTTTATACTTTTCAAAATTTCTCAGCTTTGAAAAGTTAACCTTGATTTGGAAGTGCTCGAACCTTCAAAATAGTTGAAGAAATCATTTTCAAATTCAAGAGTTGGAAATCAACAACAAATCAGTAAATCAATTTCAAAGATAGGTTTCAAATCCGAAACTCAAGGACTGAACACCGGCTTACTTCAAATCATTTCAAATATATATATATATACATATATCTTTCGAATATCAAATCATACTTCAAAATTTGAAATCAAAATGGTTTCACAAAATCACTCGCATAGCAAAGCTACTAAAGTGGCATATCCCCCACTCTAAAACTCGAAAATCAATGTCGATGATGCATGCACTCATCACCGAAATTATTTTCCAGCGACATAAGTGAGTTCTGGACTTTTATTTTCTCAAACTTCTTTTGAAATTTCTTCGAAATCATTCGAAACTTTATTAAAATTATTTGAAACATTTCTTATTCGGAAAATACTTTTAAATCATATTATTATTATATATTTCAAAATCTTAAAACCAATTTCAAAACACCGGGGTTCAATTCTCGAATTTCAAATTTAAAATCCTTCAGTTATAAATCATTTTTAGATAAATCAAATTTCATATATAAGTTTTCAAAATTACAAATCCTTTCGAAACCTCAAATTCCCATTTTTAAAAAGGGTATTAAATCTTTATCGAAAACATTTCACTTTTATATATAGAATATAATCATACTTATCAAAATAATAATTTCGATAAAACAATTTCAAAATACAAACAACCCGATTTTTCAAAGGATGATTAAAGAATGGATCCCAAAACAAAGATAGAGATTCAAATTAGAGGGACCCTAATCAAATAGAATTCTGATTCGAAGATAGGCTCGAACGAAGATGAGATAATTTAATTACAAAATAGAAGATGGATATACCTATATAAGTCACGGGCGACCTTAACCGGTCAACCGTGATTTCACAATAAGATTGGTGCAGAATTCTGAGGCAAATCGACATTCGATCGCTAGAGATAGAATTAGGCATAACAAGAAATAGCAGCATCTAAACCGAGGGATATATAAATCTTCGGTGAATCAATGCCAATTGTAAAGGAGTTCCACTCCTTTACAAATCATTCAAAGATTTGCAGGATCGCCTATTCTTATAGAGATCATTCGAAGTGGAGTTATGGGATACTCCAGAATCAAAAGAATACAAATAGAGAGAGACAAGAATAGATTTTAGAACCGAGGGACGTTCCAAAAATCAAAGGGACTTCCAATCAAGAAAAGGAATTCAAGCTCGAACGAAAGTGATTCCGTAATTAAATTTACCATACATGCTAAGGTTTGCCTAGAGCCAAAGCTCTGATACCAACTGTAAGGACCCACTATTTTGGACCATTCAAATCGACAATAAATCCACACATGTCGAACTTGAATAATTCAAAACAATAGATTGCTAATTTAAATTTGGTAAAACTCAGCATATACAGTAAATAAATCAATCACAGAATCACAGACACAGAGTAATACAATAATACGCAGCGGAATAGATAAAATAGTAGTTCATGAAGCTACTATATAAACATCAGAGTTAGAAATAAAATACAACAGAATATCTCAAATGCAGTAAAGTCTCCAGTACAACAGATGACTTCTTTGAACAAATCAACTAGAAGAGCTGAAAGCTGAGGCGATAGTTGGATCTCCAAAGGAAGCTCCAAACTCCAAAGGTGAGTCTCAAATGCTGTATCACTCGGTCTGACCCGAGCGTAAAGTAAAACACAAAACACTCGAGTCAGGATTAACATTCTTATATCAATAAATCCAACTCAAGTGAAATATCAACTGAAATACAAGTAACTTAAAGGATGTTTGGGATAACCATCCTCTAAGGATCTTCAGAACTATCTACAAGGTGAAAATATACACTATAACACCGTGGTCATTCCAAATTAATTTATCCTTCAAAACCAAAATATCATTTTATTTCAAATATATCTATTTTCCAAAATAGTATATATATATATAGGTTAAATAATTTAAAAGTAAAGTATTTAAAATTTCCTGAAGTCTCACAAATCAATTCACATCCACCCAAATTTCAAATTCAAATTTATTCAAAGTTCAATTCATCAATTCAATTCAGTTTTAAATATACCACTTAAATTTTCAATATATTTCAAAGCTTTAATACTCAATAATTTCAAAGTTAAATTTAACAGTTTCATGTAGTTCTTGATTTAACTTTATTATTATTTAATCAGGGAATATTCACTTCATAAATTCAATATCATCTAACTAGCCTTAAATTTCATTTTACTAAATATTTCCTTAAATTTATTTAAACCAGAAATATTCATTAAATTATTTTAAATCAAACCCAAGTTATAAATCATATCTTAAATCTCAATTTCAATAAGTTTCAAATCGGTTTAATTAAATAAAATTCTTTAATGAATGCAATTTCAACTAAATTCAAATTATCTTAACTTATTCAAATTATTACTGAAATCTATTTTAAAACATAACTTTAAATACTTAACCATATTATCTGTATTAAATCAATCTTAATTAAATTAAACATTATTATTAAATCTATATATATATATATCATTACCATTTATATATACTAATTTAAGAATCAACATTTATTAAAACCATATATTTCTTCCCAAATCCATAGAACTTATTTTCAATATATATATATATATATATATATGGACCAACGGTGTCTGCATATATATCCATCATATGGTTAAGTGATACGGATATTTATCATTTCAATTCGAAATTTAAATATATACGGGTAGATATCATTTCAACCCGTAATCCCAATTTCAATTCAAATGAAAATCGCTTGGGTTTATCATTTCAACCCATAACGATTTTCTCCTATTCTAAAGTCCGTTCGGGTATTGTATCATTTCAACCCATAGTGAATTCTATACTAACAGGGAACTTGCAGAGTGATAACAGATAATATAAAATACAACAACAGGCATATATCAATCAATAACAATATAATATAAACAACAGGATATGGTGTCATATTCCACAGGTGAACAGTTACAGATAATAGCATATATAACAATTTAAATAACTACAGCAGCATATTTCAATTGTCGTTTCAATTGGAATTAAATTTAATAAATATAAGAACGTTAATCGTGAGTGATTGCTCACCTTTCGAGGCTAGAGATGGGCGAGAGTGAGATTAGTTACGAATCCAAGCACGAATCCCAAAGCAAAGTGAAATGGCACGAATCAGACGAACAAAGCTGATAGATAGGAATCGATGAAACAATCGGAACCGGATTGATAAGGGTAGATGGTATAAATAAACTTATGTGTAAAACTATATATAACTATTTTCATGGATAAAACATATACTAAAATACATCACATTTTAAATTGAATATATGTATACCTTTCAAAATCATTGTTTATATCAAAACACATAAATAAATCAAATATAATTATAAAGTCAATACCTTATTGAAACCAATATATATATATATACACTTGTTTAAAAATGCCAGGTACTTAAATTTTTATATATTGCTTATTGCAATTATCAACATCTCAAATATATAGGCAGTGTATATACAACTGTAACAGGAATATAATACAAAATACTAAAATATAATGTAATATACATTTATATTTTTAAATCCATGCGCAACAGACTATAACTTATATGGTATACACTGACAATTCATAACTTTATATATAACCAAAAACATACTATATTCACATATTTACTTTCGTACATACTATATGTTGAAATCAATCTATATTTAAAAGATATATATACAAAATTTAAAATAACTAATATCAGTCTATATGAAACATGCAGACTGTAAAGAACCAATAGATATATACTTATTATAAATATGCAGACAGACCACTTTACACAAAATAAACACTAGACTAAATCAACATTTCAAATCTTATAACAATAGATTCTATCATAAACTTACAATTATATTATTTAAAAACAGTACTATACTTAACGCATATATTCAAATAACTACGATTATATATAATATTTGATTAGAACATTTTTTTCAAACTTCAAACTATAGAAAGGAAAGCGATACCTACAGTAAACATATTATAAATTCACCCTACTTATATAACTTAACAGTAACAAACCATTCTGAAACTAAATGATATATAAAATTATATATATAAACTGATATACGACATATATCCAACTTTTATAGCCTACATAACAAATGTATAAATACATATATTCACTAACAGGTAATGTGCTTTTATATAACTAACCCTTTATACAAAACCAGACATAGCCCAACAGATTTATATAATGAAACCCGAACCAGGTCACACACTATATGTGTTTGTATACGAAAATAACATTTTATCTCTCAGGATTTTATGTGAATCTACCTAAATACCTCTGTTTCCTGGGGATTTGACCAGGCAACTAGTGCTCGGCATCAGAGAGTGTCCGGCATCCAGGAATGTTCGGCGAAGCAACCATCATCCATGAGTACTCGGCGTAGTACTCGGCGTCCTTAGTGTCCGGTGTCCAGGAGTGTTCGGCATAATACTCAGCAGTGTTCGGCATCGAGACTACTCGGCGTAGTACTCGGCAACAAGGGTACTCGGCGCCAAGTAGTGTTCGGCATCAACTGGCACTCGGCAACAACCTATGCTCAGCGTCAACTAGTGTTCGGCATCCCATAAGTGCTCGGCACCAAGACTGCTCGGCATACCGGAGTACTCGGCATCAAGGCTGTTCGGCATCAAGACTGCTCGGCATACCGGAGTACTCGGCATCAAGGCTGTTCGGCATCAAGACTGCTCGGCATGCAAGACTGCTCGGCATACCAGAGTACTCGGCATCAAGGCTGTTCGGCATCAAGACTGCTCGGCATACAAGGTCGCTCGGCATACCAGAGTACTCGGCATCAAGACTGCTCGACATACAAGGTCGCTCGGAATCAAGGCTGCTCGGCATACAAGAGTACTCGGCATCCCATGGTGTTCGGCGTAATACTCGTCATCCAGGAGACATTCAACACAACTAACCAGCACACCGTTCGGCATAGAAGGAATGGTTCGGCGGAGATCGTTCGGCGAACCTTGCTCGGCATACGGCGACCACTGTACTCGGGCTGGAACGTTCGGCAACCAGCCCACTTGGGAAGTCCAGCCCATCTTTGCCTATAAATAGAGGGGCAGGGTCACAGTGAAAGGGATCCTTTTTTTGGAGAGAAAATACGGGGAGACTCTGCCATTTTCAAGACTCATCTCCTCTACTTAAACAACTTCATTCAAACATTTGATTCGCGAATTGTATTTGTAATCAACCATAAAGGAAATCAATAAAGTTGAGCAAAGTGGACGTAGGCAATTACGCCGAACCACTATAAATTTGGTGTTCTTACTTTCTGCATTTGAATTAGGACTGTCTTCTCTGTTTAATTTACTTTCATCACTTTTATCTCTACACAATCTTTCTGAACGAGGTTAGTGACCAATTTTGGTGCTAACACTTTGGTGCTTTCACTGAGAATTGAATTCTCAGACCTCAAGGATCTGCTTTGAAGCTACTGGATTGAATAAATCCCCTAAGGAAGATCCGACTCACTGATAGGACATCCGTTGATTCTACTCAGAGTTCATACCGATAACTCTACAATGGCAAGACCACGTACCAGGTCAGCTTCCCTTAATGCGGATGCCCGAGAGACTGCTAGCGTGCAACAAGCAGGACCTAGCAATCAACCAGCAATCCCGAGTGCAGGGATTGCCGCTCAAGAACAGACTCCAGTTGTCACCAGAGTGGAGTTCAACGACTTGATGAGAGAACTTAGGGAAAGCAGGAGACAACTGGGAGAACAGATGCAAGCTAATGCCAACCTGATGGCACAACTCACTCAACAGCAGCAACAGAATGCTGGGGGCAATCCAGCTGCTTATTCCTCTTCTGACAGCTCAACTTCTTCTGATGAGCCACCCAGGCGCAGACGCCGTAAGACTGAAACTGCAAGGGCAGATGCTGCTGTTCGAACAGCAGGAGACCGCGACCAGGCCAGGACTGGAAACTTCCGAACCGGAGTACAGGTGGAGGAGGGAGCTCCAGATCATCAAGATGTTAACAATGTTGAGCCTCATGACGCACGATTGGCAGATCGCCAGGAAAGGAGGCATCAGCATGGGCAGGCACGTAGAACTGACTCCAACCTCCCAGCTTCCATACAGACACCTGATCTGACAGCCATGATCAGGCAACTGATGAAAGAAAATCAGGGCCTATCAAATGACGATTGGGGAGTGTCAAGAAGTCATACTCCGTTCACGGATGTTGTGCTGCAAGCGTCCTACCCCAAGAAGTTTAGCATGCCAACCATTCCTGCATACGAAGGAAAGACTGACCCCAGACAACACGTAATGAGGTATGAATGGATGATGGATTCAGCCAGAGCAAATGATGCCACCAAGTGTAGGTGCTTTCCGATTACTCTATCTGGGATCGCTACTATGTGGTTCACCCGACTTCCTCCGCGATCCGTATCAAATTTCGAGGAGTTGGCAAAGAAGTTTATTGAGCAATTCAGGATACACACTACACGCCCGAAGGACGTGATGTCTCTGTCAAGTGTAATCCAAAGTCCCGGAGAGTCGCTGAAGGAGTACTTACAAAGATTCCACGTTGCGGCAACTGAAGTCAGTAATCCCAACGACCATGCAATTCTAATGGCTGTGATGAGAGGTGTAGATCCGGATTCTGAATTCGGAGATTGGCTGGCAGGAAAACCTCCGACTACGCTAGAGCGTTTCTACTCCAAGGCGCACCAGTTCATAAGAAGAGAGGAAGCTAGGTGGGTACGACGAGACAAGGCACCGGGACCTGCCCAAGAGTCAATTAAGAGCAACGTTGCTGTGAAGCAATCTGGAGACAATTCAGGGAAAGTCCAAGTCAACGTCCAGAATAAGCCTGTGCAGCCCAAAGAGTCCGAAGGAAGGAATCAAGGAAAGAGGAAAGAAGCGGGAAAGTGGAAGTCGAGAATTCCAAGCTACAGCGAGTACACTCCGCTAAACGCCCCACTTGAGAACATTTACCTATCCACATGCAATACTTTTCAGTACAGAAAACCACGTCCGAAAGAATCAACTGAAGAACAGAAACGGACTGGGAAATATTGCCGCTTCCATGAAACCTATGGACACAACACGGAAGAATGCAGACACCTACATGACGCTATCGAGAAATTAATCAGACAAAAGAAGTTGCAAGAATTTGTGAAGGATCCGCAGGAAGGAGGACAGGGAACGTCCGACCCAGGTCGTGCACCGGCTCCACGTCATCCAGAGGAACCTGCCCGGACTGTTGGAAGACTGGTTATAAATACAATTATCGGCGGACCTCATCCCGCAGATAAGAACTGGCAAGAGATGGAGCGATATGTGAGCTCCTTGAATCATATGGATTTCGAATGCTGTTCAAACGTAGAGGACGGGGCCCCTGCTAAGCAGCAGCGCGTGATGACAGACGATATTGTGTTCAGAAACAGAGACGCTGATCAGATAGAGGCTCCGACCATCGATCCCATGGTCATATCTGCAACAATCGGACCAGCGTATGTAAAAAGAATTTTGATTGATTGTGGAAGTTCAGTCAACATCATCTTCAAGAAGGCATATGATCAGATGAAGCTAGAGACAAAAGACTTGAAACCATCCAAGGCTCGTATCCACGGTTTTAACGGCGCTGCGACTGATGCAGTAGGATATGTCGAGTTACCAGTTGAACTGGGACAAGGCGAGCGTCGGAGGGTACGAATTCTACCCTTTGTGGTGTTGGATATGGACTCTCCATATAATGTTTTCTTGGGTCGGCCGGCCCTGGCTGAATTTAGGGCGGCACTAGCCCCGTGGTGCTTGACTTTGAAGTTCCCGACTGACAAAGGAGTAGGCATTGTTCACGGAGACCAAGCAGCTGGTCGTTCTTGTTATGTGGCCGAGCTCCGAGGAGCCCACCGGAGGGAAAAAGGAAAGGGTGCGGACAATCCTGTCCGCATCCTCAACGCGAATAATTGACAAGTAGTGCCCGAGCCCTGGCTCGGGCATAGTTCTCGGATCTACGGAGATATAGATCCGAGAGACGACGATGAGAAACCCAGGGAAGAGAAGGCGGCACCGGCTGAATTAACAATTGACATTTCGGTTAGCCGTGACGACCCTTCGCGAATACTGAAGATCGGATCACAGTTAGGCCCCGCAATGACAGAAGACCTTAGCGACTTCCTCCGAGCAAACCTTGATGTTTTTGCCTGGACGCATTCTGATATGTGTGGGATTTCTCCCGCCATCACAAGTCATATGTTGAACATAGACCCGAAATACGTCCCAGTCAAGCAAAAAAGGAGAGGAATGGATCCAGAGAGATCCGCCGCTCTTGGAGAGGAGGTGGACAAACTCAAAGCAAATGGGTTCGTCTGCGACGCCCTCTACCCGGAGTGGGTCTCCAACCCCGTGCTAGTAAAGAAGGCAAATGGGAAATGGAGGACTTGCATAGATTATTCCGACTTGAACAAAGCATGCCCTAAGGACAGTTTCCCGTTGCCTAGGATCGATCAGTTGGTCGATTCCACTGCAGGGCACGAATTGTTGTCATTCATGGATGCGTACTCGGGATACAACCAAATCCCAATGCATATTCCGGACCAAGAACACACCAGCTTCGTTACAAATGTTGGGCTGTATTGCTATGTAGTGATGCCCTTTGGACTAAAGAATGCTGGAGCAACTTACCAACGTCTGGTGAATCGAATGTTCAAGGACCAGCTGGGCAAAACCATGGAAGTCTATGTGGATGACATGCTCGTGAAGTCACGGCAGTCAAACGACCACATTCAAGACTTAGCTGAAATGTTTAACATACTCAGGTCCTATGGAATGAAGATCAACCCGCTGAAGTGTTCTTTCGGCGTTGCATCAGGGAAGTTTTTAGGATTCATCGTCAACGCTAGGGGAATCGAAGCCAACCCGGAAAAGATCCAAGCCATTCGAGATGTACAAGCGCCCAGGACTATAAAGCAGGTACAGAGCTTGAACGGAAAAGTGGCTGCGCTGAGTCGATTTATATCCAAGGCAACTGACAAGTGCATCCCATTCTTCGACATAATAAAGAAAGGAAAGAGGAATTTTGAATGGACGTCTAGCTGCGAGGAAGCTTTCCAGAACCTGGTAAGGCATCTGGAGAGCCCACCAATGCTATCTAAACCAGTTGACCATGAGATGCTGTACGTTTACTTGGCTATATCCCCTCATGCGATAAGCGCAGCTTTGGTCCGTGAGGAGGATCGAGTCCAGAAGCCGGTATATTATGTTAGCAAGCGTTTAACGGGGGCAGAGAGGAATTACCCTAAAATTGAGAAATTGGCTTATTGCTTGGTGATTGCATCGCGCAAGCTACGCCCGTACTTTCAAGCGCATTCAATCGGCGTTTATACCGATCAACCCCTGAGACAGGTACTTCAACGACCGGAAACTTCTGGAAGATTGCTAAAATGGAACATCGAGTTGAGCCAATTCGATATCGCGTACTTACCACGGAGAGCTATCCGAGGGCAAGCGTTAGCAGACTTCATCGCTGAATTTACCATACCCATCAAACCGGAAGATCACGACATCATCCCCCCCATTCGATGGAAATTATACACTGACGGTGCATCAAACGACCGTTGCTCCGACGCGGGCGTAGTTCTTATAACTCCGGAGAGCCGATCAATCTGTTATGCCCTGAAGCTCGATTTTCTGGCTACGAACAACGAAGCTGAATATGAAGCATTGATCGCTGGCTTGAAGCTTATCAAAGAACTCGGAATCAAATCGATCGAAATCTTTTGTGACTCGCAGTTAGTGGTTTACCAAGTATGAGGAGACTACCAAGCAAAAGGACGAAAACTTGCTCCGTACCTCGTTCAGGTCCAGGAACTACTATCAAATCTAGAGCGTTATGACATTTCACATATCCCGCGAGAGCAAAACAAAGAAGCCGACTTGTTGGCTAAGTTCGCGAGTACCGACGATGTTCAACAAATGGGATTGTATCCCGTGGAAGTCTTGCATGCCCCGAGTGCAGACGAGATGAAAATCGACCTTGTGTTGGAAACAGAGATCGAGAAGGACTCGTGGATAACCCCATTCAAACTGTACCTGACAACCGGGGCTTTACCAGAAAGAAGAAGCGAAAGACGATAGGTCCTTCGAAAGGCTGCGCGGTACGTAATGCAGGATGGATCCATGTACCGGAAAGGATTCTCAGTCCCATTGTTACGATGCATCGCTCATGATGAGACAAAGCGAGTCTTGAGGGAAGTCCATGAAGGGGAATGCGGCGACCATACTGGGGGGCAGACGCTAGCAAAGAAGATCCTCCGCTATGGGTATTACTGGCCCACCGTAAACCGGGATGCCGCGGATTACGCAAGAAAATGCGACAAGTGTCAAAGATATGCAAAAATCCCGAGGGCTCCGTCAACGGAACTCACACAAATGATCAGCCCTTGGCCATTCGCGATCTGGGGAATCGACATAATCGGCTCTTTGCCTCTATCCAAAGGTGGTGCGAAATACGCGATAGTTGCAGTCGACTATTTCACGAAATGGGCTGAGGCAGAACCTTTGGCCACTATCACCTCTAAGAAAGTCATTAACTTCGTTGTACGAAACATTATATGCCGCTTCGGTCTTCCACACACCATCATTACGGACAACGGAACGCAATTCGAAAGTAGAGAGTTCAAAGAGTTCTGTTTAAAGTACGGCATCGAGAAAAAGTTCGCTGCCGTTGCACACCCAAAAGCTAACGGACAAGTCGAGGCCGTTAACAAAATAATCAAGTCCATACTAAAGAAGCGTCTGGAGAAGGTTGGAGGCAAGTGGGTAGATGAACTCCCGACAGCATTATGGGCATATAGGACTACCCACAAGTCCGCGACCAGCCACACTCCGTTTGCCTTGGCATACGGCTCTGAAGCCGTAATACCCGTGGAACTTGAAGTTCCATCGCACCGAGTGACATACTATGACCCCAAGACGAACCAAAACCTCTTGCTGGAATCACTAGACTACATCGACGAAAAGCGTGAAGAAGCTGAGTTAAGGGCGGCGGCGCACAGACATCGAGTCAAGCGCTACTACGATGGCAGAGTCCGCCCAAGAATCTTTGATGTGGGTGATCTCGTTCTGAAACGAGTCTTCCCAGTACCATCACGCATGAATCCCAGCTGGGAAGGTCCATACGCCATTGAACGGAAGCTTGGAGAAGGAACATTCAAGCTAGCGACCGTTGATGGCGCGACACTCCCCCGAGCATGGAACAGTGAACATTTGCGGCACTATTACATTTAGCATGTTTCCCTTTCTTGTTATAGGCACTATTGTTTTCTGCATGTTTCCATTCAATAATGACTTAGTTTCCTTTTGAAGTTGTAATCGAGCAATTTAGTTGATTTTCATTAATAAAGGCTTGAAGCCACATTTTCTATGAAGTTTCTGTATCTCTTAATTGAATGATAAATTACATTATTCTGTGCGGCGTACAGACTCATACAAACGACTTCCAATCTCCGAATCCCCAGAATGCGGAGCGGAGTACTCTAAGTCCCCAGAGCGCGGACTAGAGTATAAACGATTTCCAATCTCCGAGTCCCCAGAATGCGGAGCGGAGTACTCTAAGTCCCCAGAGCGCGGACTAGAGTATAAACGATTTCCAATCTCCGAGTCCCCAGAGTGCGGAGCGGAGTACTCTAAGTCCCCAGAGCGCGGACTAGAGTATAAACGATTTCCAATCTCCGAGTCCCCAGAGTGCGGAGCGGAGTACTCTAAGTCCCCAGAGCGCGGACTAGAGTATAAACGATTTCCAATCTCCGAGTCCCCAGAGTGCGGAGCGGAGTACTCTAAGTCCCCAGAGCGCGGACTAGAGTATAAATGATTTCCAATCTCCGAATCCCCAGAGTGCGAAGCGGAGTACTCTAAGTCCCCAGAGCGCGGACTAGAGTATAAACGATTTCCAATCTCCGAATCCCCAGAGTGCGGAGCGGAGTACTCTAAGTCCCCAGAGCGTGGACTAGAGTATAAACGATTTCCAATCTCCGAGTCCCCAGAATGCGGAGCGGAGTACTCTAAGTCCCCAGAGCGCGGACTAGAGTATAAACGATTTCCAATCTCCGAGTCCCCAGAGTGCGGAGCGGAGTACTCTAAGTCCCCAGAATGCGGAGCGGAGTACTCTAAGTCCCCAGAGCGCGGACTAGAGTATAAACGATTTCCAATCTCCGAGTCCCCAGAGTGCGGAGCGGAGTACTCTAAGTCCCCAGAGCGCGGACTAGAGTATAAACGATTTCCAATCTCCGAGTCCCCAGAGTGCGGAGCGGAGTACTCTAAGTCCCCAGAGCGCGGACTAGAGTATAAACGATTTCCAATCTCCGAGTCCCCAGAGTGCGGAGCGGAGTACTCTAAGTCCCCAGAGCGCGGACTAGGGTATAAACGATTTCCAATCTCCGAATCCCCAGAGTGCGAAGCGGAGTACTCTAAGTCCCCAGAGCGCGGACTAGAGTATAAACGATTTCCAATCTCCGAATCCCCAGAGTGCGGAGCGGAGTACTCTAAGTCCCCAGAGCGTGGACTAGAGTATAAACGATTTCCAATCTCCGAGTCCCCAGAATGCGGAGCGGAGTACTCTAAGTCCCCAGAGCGCGGACTAGAGTATAAACGATTTCCAATCTCCGAGTCCCCAGAGTGCGGAGCGGAGTACTCTAAGTCCCCAGAGCGCGGACTAGAGTATGAACGATTTCCAATCTCCGAGTCCCCAGAGTGCGGAGCGGAGTACTCTAAGTCCCCAGAGCGCGGACTAGAGTATAAACGATTTCCAATCTCCGAGTCCCCAGAGTGCGGAGCGGAGTACTCTAAGTCCCCAGAGCGCGGACTAGAGTATAAACGATTTCCAATCTCCGAATCCCCAGAGTGCGAAGCGGAGTACTCTAAGTCCCCAGAGCGCGGACTAGAGTATAAACAATTTCCAATCTCCGAATCCCCAGAGTGCGGAGCGGAGTACTCTAAGTCCCCAGAGCGTGGACTAGAGTATAAACGATTTCCAATCTCCGAGTCCCCAGAATGCGGAGCGGAGTACTCTAAGTCCCCAGAGCGCGGACTAGAGTATAAACGATTTCCAATCTCCGAGTCCCCAGAATGCGGAGCGGAGTACTCTAAGTCCCCAGAGCGTGAACTAGAGTATAAACGATTTCCAATCTCCGAGTCCCCCAGAGTGCGGAGCGGAGCACTCTGAGTCCCCAGAGCGCGGACTAGAGTATGAACAGTCTCAAGTCTCCAAGTCCCCGGAGCACAGTGTCAGCAAACCAAATAAAGACAAGAGAATCATTCAAACAAGAAGAAACTAAAATTTTATTAGATAAGTCCAAAATGGGGATACAAGATCACTCCTACAAAATTCGGGCCTATACAAACTACAAGTTATGAAAGATAGAAACTGTTACAAACTTAGGCAAAAAACTTGTTGAACAAGTGCATCGATCATTTCTTCGACTTCTTCTTCTTGTCTGCCTTCGGTGTTTCCGACGACTCCTCTCCCTCACGTTTCTTCTTGGACTTTTTGCTTGCTAGAGAGACGGAGTCAGGAGTAGGAGACGGAACATCTAATGGTTTAGACCTGCCCGGGAGAATGATTTTCAAAGGTCTATTTCGCGGGTCAGTAAGTTCCAGGACTTCAGATTCAACTTTGACTTTGACCTTTCTCTTCTCCTCGTCGGCAAGACGATCCTTCATGCTCATCTCTGAAGTATGTTCAGAGGCGCCAGTGATTTTAACTTCGTCGCTTCCTTCGGCAGGAGACGAGGTATCAAGTTTGTCATCGTCAAGCGCCCCGATCACTTGAGCGTCTGGGCCGGGAGTTACCCCTGCGTGAGCAGCGTCGCTTGTTTTCCCCGCTTCCTCCTTGGCGTCATCGCTCCTCGGAGTTAGCTCAGTGTCAGAACAACCTGTGAGACATATAAGAAGTGGGCATTAGAACGAATAACCACTGCTAAAAAATGACGGATCACTTCGACTTCTAGAGAAAGAAGAGTCTCCTACCAGGATCAGGTTGGCTGTCGGTGGCGCGCGGGGTTTCACCCTCCAGGATAGGTGACAGCACATGAACGCCGAGCCCAGGATCTTCGGGGTCGTAGCTGGCATGCTGCTCGAATGGATCAAGCGTCGACCGACCAGCCGATTGAGCAGCATAAGGAGCGGCAGTGTGAGGAGTAGTAGTGTCGGCCTCTGACGGGCCAGCCTCGTTATTCTTCTCTTTCGAAGGGGAAGAGCCTTTGCCATAGAGAGCCAATGCTACGGATAAATCCGATGGCTCATTCCCCCTCAGGAACTCCTTCACCAGTGCATCTTCGTCGATTTCTTCGGAGCCTGATTCGACTTTCTTGATCTTTATCAGAGTCTCCCATGCCTCAGCCAGGGATTCATGGTAGCCGTCACCCAAGAATGTTAGGTCGCGGTGCATAAGGACGCGGGCTCCGTACTCGGCAATCAACGGGTCAAACATACTTTTGACTTCTTCCCTGCCGGTCTCTGCGGCCGCCTCCAGGAGAGAATCAAGCTCCTCCTCAGCCATTCTTTTGCCCTCCTCACGGGCCTCATCCTTCATTTTCTCGACCCCGGCAAGTTCACCATCAAGCTTTGCCTTCAGGAGCCGGGTGGCCACAATCTCATCACAATACCGCTGTGATTCTTCCTGAGCGGCTATTTTGTCTTCTTTCTCCTTGGAGAGTTGTTCTTTCAGCTCTTTGACTCGAGTAGCGAGCGCGTCCCTTTCTTTTTGGACAGAGTCTTTTTCTAGGGCAAGGGCGCCGCTGCGCTGAACTGCTTCGTCAAGCTCCTTTTTGTGAGCCACCTCTAAGCGAGTAACTGCCTCGGCAGTATCTTTTGCACCTTGTTCAGCGGCTTCTAGCTTTAACTTATAAGAGGCGAGTTCTTCATCTTGGAGTTTTATGATTTTCTTATCGCTGTCAGCCTCCAGAGTCAGACGGTCAATCTCGTGTTGACGCTCAACAGATACTTCTGATATCTTCTCCACCAAGTGCACGAATGCGTCGTGTTGAACATAGACGTCATTGTTGCATGCAATGGCACTTTTCTTCACGTGCCCAGGAATGTGATGGATGGCCGGGAGAAATTTCAAACCGTCAAAACAAATCTTCGGAAATTTGGCCTTAAGATCGACCATCTTTTCCGCAACGGTTGGGTCCACGGCAGGAGCAGGAGGAGGAGGCTTAGAGAATTCCGTTCTTTTACGCGGCTCTCGAACTTGCCTCGTACTCGATGAACTGGAATGTTGTTCTCAAGCGGCATCAGACTGATAACCCTTCTGCAGAGACTTCTCTTTATCCGGCTCAGTTGTAGGAGGAAGATCACGGGACTGAGAAGATTGATAGTGCGCTTTCTTGCGGTGAGACGACTCGCGCGGACGATTGTCCCTATCTTCATAATCACCTCGGTCCCGGCGCCTGCCTGAACCGGAATCCCGTCCGGAGTGATGAAATATTGAAGACCCCTGAAGGCGATCAAGTCCGTGGGAGCGGCCCATATCACCTGCAAAGAAGGAAGATAACAACGAATTAAGGAAAATTCACGAATTAAAAAGACTTGAAGTATGTTAGGGAATGCGCATGTGCGTGTGTGTCCTAAGTGTTCCCCCCAACGGACCCGTTCGTTTGTCTTTGCTAATCGGAGTATTGTCTCTGTGAGCCGGGAGTTGAACTCCTACATTGCCTCTATCGGGCGAGGAGAATTTGAGGGTTTCAGGATCATCGAACCCGTAATTGAGTATGTCTTCGGGAATAGAGAGGTTCGAGAGACCCCTCAGAGAACTCTCCAGGTGCTGCGAAGAAGCCTCTTTCTCGGGAGGGATAGGCGTAGATTTTGAGGTGTCGCCAACTTTCTCTTTCTGAACCGTATATTTCAGCTTTTTCTTTCCCTTCGAAGGGGAGGATGACGTCTCAATATCCTGAACTTCGATTTCCGGATTCCAAGCAGGACCCACGTTCTTACCCTGAGTGTCGGGTGCATCATCCTCTCTACGCTCGCCTTCTTCGTGCGCGTTGGGAGCGCGACGCGACGACGGGCCGGCAAGTTTTTTCCCTTTACCAGATGGAGGTTTGGGAATTGTAACACCTTCTGGAAGGCTGACCCGACGATCAGGAGCTAGCAAGCCGAACCCCGACAGCGATTCATTTGAAATGATAGCTCGAATATCTCGATCCTCGGCCGGAAGAGCTCTAATCGCGTCGACAGCATCAGAATATCCTCGGCCTTCTGGACGCGGGTTAATACCTGAAAAGAGGGAATGAAGAGTTAAGAAAAACGTGACTCCCATTAAGTACGAGTAACGGTTCAGCAGAGAGACTTACTGCCTTCAACCCATCTCCTAGCGAAACCAGACGGGCATCGCACATAGAACCATTCCTGTTTGTATAGGGCGAACTTGCTGCAGGCCCCTGTCAAGATCTGGAACTTGTGATACGGCTCGAGGAAGATGAAGGAAGGGCTATCTTTCCGTCTCTTGAACATGTAAATGTATCGAATATCACCGGGGGTTGGAGGTCTGGAGAAGACAGCCATGAAGAGTAAGTAAGTCCCATATAGGAACGCATGACCATTCGGGTGCAGCTGCGACGGAGCGATGTCTATATACTGCAGCACATCCCGGAGAAATAGGTTAAACGGAGGCACGCTGCCCATCCAGCACATGAACTTGTTGCAGGCCGTGTACCCGACTGGGGGCAAATGAGGACGGTCGTGTCTCGAAGGAACTAACACGTCAGTAAAGGGAATTCCGTGAATGGAACAAATCCGTCGCAGAGCGGCCTCATTGATCCTCGAGGCTTGAGAATCGACCGGATTGTCCAGTAAGATAGTTGACTCAAGAGCATCGGGCGCCAGATTATGAGCGGGAGAGATTGACGGGTTGGAAGCATCTGCGGCTCCTTGCTTTACTGACGGCCCAGGCCTGTCAGATATGGTTGCAGAACTAGATTTTCCTGACATCCCGAATAAATAATGAACCTGGCTAAGTGCTTGAGAAAGCTATACTTGAAAAACGTTGAGCGTTAGAATTAGCAACACGAGTTTTCCCCCCACGTGGTGTGTGAACTAGTGCAAGCAATTGTGTACAGACAATAAGAAGGTTTTAAAGATATAATAATTAGCTTCGAATCATCGCCTTCGAAGACCGTCATCGCTGACCGTCTCAAAAAGCTTGCCTTGAGGTGATTACAGTTCAAGGTTCAAAAGACATACGATTTCTAGAGTAACCGGCCTAAGTGTAGTTTAACATTTATACTGATCGGCATTTGAGTAATGTTCATCGTCCCAAGTAAAGTGTTCGGCAATTATATTGTTCGGCATGTCAAGTGTTCGGCAATTGTATTGTTCGGCATGAAGTAGTGTTCGGCAATTGTATTGTTCGGCATGTAAAGTGTTCGGCAATTGTATTGTTCGGCATGTAAAGTGTTCGGCAATTGTATTGTTCGGCATGTCAGTTGGTCGGCAATTATATTGTTCGGCATGTCAAGTGTTCGGCAATCATATTGTTCGGCTAAAGTCACGGTTCGACCTAAGGATTGTTCGGCTGGATTCAACGTTCGGTCTGAGGTCAATGTTCGGCGTAACAGTCGTTCGGCATTTGGGCATTGTTCGGTTTTAGTTCGTTCGGCTCAATTATAGTGTGACATGTTAGTGAGCGTTCGGCCTGGCATAGTCCGGCCGAGGAAGCGTTCGGCAACTAACCATTACACCGTCCGGCACATGACCACATGCGCCGGAGCAGCTAACGACGCCATTACTCCCTCCAACACCTTTCTTTCTTTTTCTTCCTTTTGACCTCGATCCAACACGAGGAAACTAAGGCAAATAAGCGGGCATACTCCTAACTCCTCCACGCTATGTCGTTCGGCAATGCAGTCAAGCTATACAAAAACCCTCTACACGACATCGTTCGAACATCTCGTTTGAATATACGATGAAAAATACCTAAGTTTGCAGATCGAAGATTGAGATGGAGTAGTTAAGTCTCAAATTCGGACGATTGAACAGAATTGTGAGAACGGAGGAAATAAGAAGTAAAGGGAGAAAAGAAGAGAAGGGACTGGTTTTATAGAGGGGAATGGAGGAAGTCGAAGGGGCTATACCCGGTAGAACCGGTCAATACCGGAGCGCTCGGCATTAAGGTGGAATGATGTTCGGCACGCTAGGAATGTTCAGCTCAGAACGTGTCGTTCGGCATCCCAAGCTTGTTCGTCTCGCACCTCCCTTTGCTAGCATTCTCGAGAGGGTACTTCCGAGGTAGATTGTACCAGATTCAAAGCGCACCATGTTTGGCCACGAGATACACTTTGGGGGGCAAGTGTTTCCTGGGGATTTGACCAGGCAACTAGTGCTCGGCATCAGAGAGTGTCCGGCATCCAGGAATGTTCGGCGAAGCAACCATCATCCATGAGTACTCGGCGTAGTACTCGGCGTCCTTAGTGTCCGGTGTCCAGGAGTGTTCGGCATAATACTCAGCAGTGTTCGGCATCGAGACTACTCGGCGTAGTACTCGGCAACAAGGGTACTCGGCGCCAAGTAGTGTTCGGCATCAACTGGCACTCGGCAACAACCTATGCTCAGCGTCAACTAGTGTTCGGCATCCCATAAGTGCTCGGCACCAAGACTGCTCGGCATACCGGAGTACTCGGCATCAAGGCTGTTCGGCATCAAGACTGCTCGGCATACCGGAGTACTCGGCATCAAGGCTGTTCGGCATCAAGACTGCTCGGCATGCAAGACTGCTCGGCATACCAGAGTACTCGGCATCAAGGCTGTTCGGCATCAAGACTGCTCGGCATACAAGGTCGCTCGGCATACTAGAGTACTCGGCATCAAGACTGCTCGACATACAAGGTCGCTCGGAATCAAGGCTGCTCGGCATACAAGAGTACTCGGCATCCCATGGTGTTCGGCGTAATACTCGTCATCCAGGAGACATTCAACACAACTAACCAGCACACCGTTCGGCATAGAAGGAATGGTTCGGCGGAGATCGTTCGGCGAACCTTGCTCGGCATACGGCGACCACTGTACTCGGGCTGGAACGTTCGGCAACCAGCCCACTTGGGAAGTCCAGCCCATCTTTGCCTATAAATAGAGGGGCAGGGTCACAGTGAAAGGGATCCTTTTTTTGGAGAGAAAATACGGGGAGACTCTGCCATTTTCAAGACTCATCTCCTCTACTTAAACAACTTCATTCAAACATTTGATTCGCGAATTGTATTTGTAATCAACCATAAAGGAAATCAATAAAGTTGAGCAAAGTGGACGTAGGCAATTACGCCGAACCACTATAAATTTGGTGTTCTTACTTTCTGCATTTGAATTAGGACTGTCTTCTCTGTTTAATTTACTTTCATCACTTTTATCTCTACACAATCTTTCTGAACGAGGTTAGTGACCAATTTTGGTGCTAAATACCTCTGACTCATAACTTATACATATAAAGGACAGAATATATAGAAACTCATATATACAAACAGACTATTGTAGCTTGTGAAAATCAAAATATATGTATATACGAAATATATATCATATAACATATATATAATAGCAACTATATATCTTTCAAAATCTGTTCAAAAATATACTATATATAAGGACTTACCATAATACATATATACACAATTCCAACCAAGGAGAAGTGGGGAGGTCGGTGGTGAGGCACGGCAGTCAGGGGTTGGCTGCGATTGCACGTGGGTGATCGGCAAAGGTCAAGGGGTTTCGGCTGGTTGCTGCCTAGCACTAGGGTGGAAGCGTCGACTACTGTCAGGCGCGTTGAGAGGAAAACGCGGCAGGGGAAGATGGGATGTGCAGAGGTATGCGAAGACGTGAAGAGGGATTAGGTGGTGGGTGATCTCGAGCTCGGCACTGGTGGTAGGAGGAAGAGGCGGATTGGCAGACATTGGGTGATGGGCTTCGTTTCCTGGCAAGAAGGCCGATGGGTAGGAAGAACTTGCGGCCAGAAGTGGTGATTGTGGAGACGGAGAGGATTCACCTATGGAAGAAGTTCGAAGAGAGGATGGAAAAATGACGAGAGAGCTACAAGAAGATGAGGAACCAGATCTAAATATGTGAAGCGATGTGAGAACGAATAAATTGAAAAAAAGATAACCCAAAAGTCAGAGGATAGGAATAAATAAAAAGTAACAGATGGACCATTGATTGACGTAGGAAATTAAAGCAATTGATGGTTGCTTGGATTCCATGGCTGGAGTTGAAAAGAGTAAGAGAATAAAAGTCACAAATAATGTACGACAACTGTTTACTTATTTCCATCGCGTACCAGACTTCAAAGCGCATAAATAAATATACCGTAGAGATCAGTGTGACGAGACGATCAAAACGGTATATAGATATCTGTGGTACGATCATCCGATCAAAAATCGATAATCGGTACCAGAAATGCTGCTATTTTAATAGAAATAAGATAAACGGAGCAATAGAAGTCCAAATTTGGAAAACGAAAGATGATGACTTACTCAAAAGAGGATTTAGAAATTTTCTATAGAAAAATATTCAGGTTTTGAATAAATTTATTATCATCAATTTTAACTGATCTAAATTGAAATGGAATTACACAATAAAATAAACTTCAATATTATCAGATGAAAATTTACCAATTGCTATGATTAAATAGACGTATTCCAAAAAATAAATTTTTAATTTCAAATTTTATTGTTTAAAATTTCACAAATTTCCAGTTAAATATACTTTTAAAACCATTAAATTTTGCGGGTCGTTACACTCTCCCCCACTCAAAACTTTTCGTCTCCGAAAAGGAAGGAGGTAGAAGAATAGAAACAACCAGACAGAAAAGATAGATTGAAAGTCAAGATTTAACAATTAATTTGAACTATATAAATTTTACTTAAAATTTGAAAACTTCATTTGCAATTCAATTATCTTATATACTTTAAAACCTTTCAAAAATCCATTTGTAAAATTTCTTGCTTCCTTTATAAATACCATTTATATGTTTAAATGACACCTTTATAAATATATGAAAACCATTTGAAAACAATTATTTACATTATTACTTACGAGTATATATGCACGTCCATGTGGATCTACATTTAATCACTTGAATATTTAGCATTTATATATCGTAACATTTATACTATCATTTTCAATGAGCACGTTGTTTAATTCCCTTTTGTTATAACCTACTATTTGACGGTTATTATATTACTATCGTTGGCCAAAATGTTAATTATCCGATCACGAACACGGATAACTATACATAGACAATTAATCCTACTTGCTTTTGTATTTATTACGCGAATGTATTTTCAAAAAAAATCCATCTATGTACACTTATTTTACTACTGAGGAAGATGGTTTTATAATTATTCATTGTTACTGATAATATAGAGATTCTACGTTCAAACTTTAATTCATTTATTTGCATTTACTTCTGAATCCGTACTGGACTCAAAATAAATACACCCTTTATTCATCAAAATTTAATGTTTTTTAATGCATGACTAAACATTTTGTGCTAAGCACCTCTATGATTCTAGCGTCGATTTGCATTTAGATACCGTATCATGGTTTAAGTTTTAATTAGCATAACAAAAAGCAATAATAACATTTTTCTTTGAAAATAAAGGTTACATATTCATCAATAAGATGTTACATTACATAAAAAATTTACATTACATCACTATGAATGCAAAACTTAACCAATCATTTAATGTGATATTGTGCATCAATATGTTCAAGAGAAATATTCTTTAAAAAATACATTTCTTACAATAATAATAATACACGATATAACAAACTTAATAACTATAAAAGTAGGATATAATATTCTTCATATGTGCATCTTAACATCCTTTTAAAATCAAGCTTTGTGCTGATAAGAAAAATCACTTGCTTTGGTAATTTATCAAAGCAAGGTTACTCTATTCTATGTGGATCACCACACAAATGCTTAAAATGCATCCCTTGCTCTGATTAATTAATGAAAAACACAGGCATTTATCATATCATTGGTAATGGTATAGCTGTCATACAAACCACATTCAAAATGGTTAGTAATACATTCTAGTTCATAGTTTAAGGTTAAATATTCACAGACCCTATTTTTTGATGATACTTTATCATACTACATCAAATGCATATAGCTTGTTAATATTACAACCATACACATCCAGTGTTAAAACTCAAGGCACACATGATGCACCTGTTATATTAGCTCCATGATCATTTACACTTAAAGTGACATTTGGTTTATTATCTGATTTTTCTTTGTCCATGGTCAGAAACAATTAAGTTTTACTTATACTAACTTTCTTTGCCCAGGTAATATTGGAAGAGAGCATGAAAGGAAAACGTTGGCCCATTCTTTTTTTATTTTTATTTTTATTAATGAATTCTTCCAAATTCATTTATATTTTTCCTATTATTGACTTAAGTTTTATGATAACCATGTGCAAAATATCAAAGTGAGGAGCATTATTGATTGATATTGGCAGATGCCTTCAATGATGCCATTGAAATTATGGGTTCCTCCTTCCTGAGAGTCCAAAATGCTTACTCATCTTTTCTTTTTTACAGTTAGGTAAGATCAAGGCTTGATAGAGCTGCTTGCTGTTTAATTTAAAATAGCTTAGCAGAATAAAGAAACTCACGTTTGAAAACTCACTTCCTATATCGATTTAAAAACAAACTCATTATCTTGCATTTAGAAATATCATGGTTATGAATGTATAAGCACGTCCATATAGGCCTGCATCTAATCACTTGGTTTTTATATCATGACATCCACAACATCATTTTTTTAGTGTGCACGGTGTTTTCTTCTCTTCATTACAACCTATTTGATAATTACTATATTCACTTCAACATGCAATTGAAGTAAAGAACCATGTGTGGATGTGGAATTCTATTATTAACTTAAATTAACTACATCATGGCAGCTGATAAAAAGGGACAATGCCACCAAAACAGAAATTGGGAAAATAGAAAATGATTAATAGTCACAGGACCGTAAGTTGAAACAATTTGAAGAATTGAAATGGTTAGGTCCCCTTAGGCTTGAGCGAATGAACTGATGCATAGCAAGCATTGAAATCTTGGCAAACATGACAATTTTGATAACAGTGACTACTCATTGCAATTTTAACAATGTTAGCAATATTCTCATAGATTTTGTCCGAACTTATCATAGAAAATATCATTACCTCAATTTAATGCCCAATATAATCATTATTAGCAAAAACCGTTCTTCTACACGTCTCCTCCTCCCACTCAACCATATATTCACCAACACAGTCCTCACCCCACCCACCACCTCCTGAAATTAATCTCCATCCGGTACCACACCCATGTCAGCAAACAGATGTCTCTCCCCCTCAACTCGGGCAGCGACAACACCATCTCACTCACCATAAACCCCGAAACCATGAGCGACCTTTTTATGGACACAGGCAGCGACCTCGTCTGGTTCCCCTGCACCCCTTTCAAATGCAACATGTACGAAGGCTAATCCACACCCCAACTCCCACCCACCCCTCCCCCACCCGCTTCCTACATGGACCACCTGCTCATCCGCCTACTCCTCCCTACCCTCCTCTACCTTATGTGCCATCGGCGACGGTCCCTTGGACGATATCGAGATGGCTACCTGCTCCCCTACTGCCCACCTCTGCCCTCCCTTCTATCACACCTACGACGAAGTCAATCTCGTCGCCCACCTCTAGCGAGGCCCGCTCTCCCTCTCCTCCTATTTCCCAAACATCACCTTTGCATGTTCCCACCGCACGCTTAGCGAGCCCATGGGTGTTGCCGGATTCGGGCGTGGGCCCTTCTCCACCCAATCAGTTTCGGGCCCTTGTCTTCGATTTGGGTAACCAAAGTTGGAAAAGACGGTTGTTCTGGAATCGTTGGAGAAGACAACCGTGTTGAATTAGGATTTATTTGCAGTTAGCATGGCAGGAGAATTAGGATTTTATTAATTCTGCCTAAGTGGGATACAGAGGGAAAAAGCATGGAAACAGAGGTTAGTAGATGCGATGGTAACCGTATAAGCACAAAGCAAGGGCATTTTCGGAATTTCAAAAAGACACCGAGTAAATTAGTTAATGAATTTTCTTTATTAGTAGTAGAGATATTTACAAAGAAGCTATTTGAAAAGATTAAATCCGTAATTCATAAATTTATTAATTCTATCTAAAACACTTTTCAAATATTATTAATAAATCAATAATCATTTACTTTAAATATGTTTTATTTAATTAATAACTTCTAAAATATTTATAACACTAAAAAAATTTCTATTAAACCATATAATATATAAATAAACAATATTTAAAAGGATATAGTCAACAAGGAAAAGAAGGAGGACTTGGAAAAACAAAATATAGGTGAATAAATGAAGCTAAGCAGATAAGGCAGATTCAAAAGAATAGCATCAGGCACGAATAATTAATTTTGAACCATAAGAATTTCAATTTCAAATATAAATACAAAATTTCTTTGTTGGAAATACTTTTATAATAAAATACATTTATAATAAAATACTTTTATAACTCGATGTTTCAACAAGTTTATCCTCGTTCCTGTAGACTCTGGCAGTGCGTTGATCAGGCGCAAAGCTAGAATTCTCCAGGTACTTAGTAGACTTGTTTCAACACCCAGTGAAAATACTGGAAAACCTTTAAAAACAGATATGGAAAGTACAATCCAAAAAAAACAAACAAATCATGAATCACAGATACACAATGGTTACGCCTGGGTTCCCCGGGAAACATCTGTACCTTTTAAGCATTCACTGCCTTGCGAATTTCGCCATGATAACAAAACTGTGGACCGCAGGATACATAACAATGGTTATGCCTGGATCCCCCAGGAAACATCCATACCCTTTAAGCAATCTCTTCCTTGCGGATTATGCCACTAACACGACCATAGATCGCAAATACACAATGGTTACGCCTGGATCCCCCAAGAAACATCCGTATCTTTTAAGTAATCACTGCCTTGCGAATTTCGCTATGCAGTCGAGTTCGTAAGACCATGGGTAACGCCATGGAATTCGAAGGACACTCGAGTATCATATCCGTAAAACCAAAAATCAAAGAGAATAATATCGATAGAATGAATCCAAGATGTGGCCACAAATCGGATATCAAGCAGAAGGCACTTTCCATATCTTTACTTCGAAAATATGTATCATATAGTACCTTTCAAATTAATTTCAATTATCATACTTATATAAAGTCCATTATATATAAGATTTCATTTTCAAATCAAATACTTTCCAAAATCAATAGTATATCAAATCACACTTATATAGACTTCAATTATATAAGATTTCACTTTTCAAATTGAGTACCTTTTCAAATCCATAGTTTTCGAATCAACATCATACTTATACAAACCAAATTTTTATATAAGTTCGATAACTCCCAAATCAAGTTTTTAGTAACACAAGGTTCTCAATTTCAATTTTTCAATATCAATGTATTTTTCACAATCATATACGCTTTCACTAAATTATTTCTTCTCAATTTAAATATCATTAGTTTTAAAGTTTCCAACATAATAAATTTAGAAAATAAATCTAAATTTTCAAATCAATATAATTTAAGTCAACCAATTCATTTCCAAAATCAATTGTTTTCAAAATCATCTTATACTTACGTAAGGTCCATCTTATATAAGGATCAAATTTTACAAAATAAATTTCACTGTATGAAGAGCCATATGGGATTGAATATCTTTGCTTTTATGGGTTATATATCTTTGTAATTTAAATTGGAAATTTTCTTTTAGTAAGCAAAGATATTCTAACCCGACAACTTTCAATTTCAGCGTCAAATATATCAATGATATTAAAATATAAGATGTACATACGTCATCATTTCGCAAAATCACACTTGATCGCTCCCTCGATCACACAAGTTCGCTTTCGAACTAGTATTTTCCATTCGACTTCCCTAATGCGGATTTCGATATGGTTTCTCGACTAGAAGCCATCAGTCTCCTTGCATAGCCATATACTATGATAGAGAATTCTAGAATCGAGCCCAAAATCTATATCAAATATTCGCCGTCAAGAATCGAATGAAAAATCCTAACACGAAATGGTGTAATTCACCTCGAACTTGTGTACTCAAACCTAGATCAAATTTATTATGCGAATAAAATAGCATACGTTCAACCTATATATTTATTTCAACTTGTTAAATATATAGTTTCATAAAGATGTTACTAAGTTAAAACATTTAACTAAACTTTATTCAAAATATTTTGAAGACCAAATTCTTTTCAAAACATTTCAAATCTAAATTTCATATTAGAAAAATTTAAAATTGCCTTATTCATTTACCTAACAAAAAAGTTTCAACTTATTTAAATCATATTACTACGTACTTTAACATACATACCAAACTTATATACTTTATACTTTTCAAAATTTCTCAGCTTTGAAAAGTTAACCTTGATTTGGAAGTGCTCGAACCTTCAAAATAGTTGAAGAAATCATTTTCAAATTCAAGAGTTGGAAATCAACAACAAATCAGTAAATCAATTTCAAAGATAGGTTTCAAATCCGAAACTCAAGGACTGAACACCGGCTTACTTCAAATCATTTCAAATATATATATATACATATATCTTTCGAATATCAAATCATACTTCAAAATTTGAAATCAAAATGGTTTCACAAAATCACTCGCATAGCAAAGCTACTAAAGTGGCATATCCCCCACTCTAAAACTCGAAAATCAATGTCGATGATGCATGCACTCATCACCGAAATTATTTTCCAGCGACATAAGTGAGTTCTGGACTTTTATTTTCTCAAACTTCTTTTGAAATTTCTTCGAAATCATTCGAAACTTTATTAAAATTATTTGAAACATTTCTTATTCGGAAAATACTTTTAAATCATATTATTATTATATATTTCAAAATCTTAAAACCAATTTCAAAACACCGGGGTTCAATTCTCGAATTTCAAATTTAAAATCCTTCAGTTATAAATCATTTTTAGATAAATCAAATTTCATATATAAGTTTTCAAAATTACAAATCCTTTCGAAACCTCAAATTCCCATTTTTAAAAAGGGTATTAAATCTTTATCGAAAACATTTCACTTTTATATATAGAATATAATCATACTTATCAAAATAATAATTTCGATAAAACAATTTCAAAATACAAACAACCCGATTTTTCAAAGGATGATTAGAGAATGGATCCCAAAACAAAGATAGAGATTCAAATTAGAGGGACCCTAATCAAATAGAATTCTGATTCGAAGATAGGCTCGAACGAAGATGAGATAATTTAATTACAAAATAGAAGATGGATATACCTATATAAGTCACGGGCGACCTTAACCGGTCAACCGTGATTTCACAATAAGATTGGTGCAGAATTCTGAGGCAAATCGACATTCGATCGCTAGAGATAGAATTAGGCATAACAAGAAATAGCAGCATCTAAACCGAGGGATATATAAATCTCCGGTGAATCAATGTCAATTGTAAAGGAGTTCCACTCCTTTACAAATCATTCAAAGATTTGCAGGATCGCCTATTCTTATAGAGATCATTCGAAGTGGAGTTATGGGATACTCCAGAATCAAAAGAATACAAATAGAGAGAGACAAGAATAGATTTTAGAACCGAGGGACGTTCCAAATATCAAAGGGACTTCCAATCAAGAAAAGGAATTCAAGCTCGAACGAAAGTGATTCCGTAATTAAATTTACCATACATGCTAAGGTTTGCCTAGAGCCAAAGCTCTGATACCAACTGTAAGGACCCACTATTTTGGACCATTCAAATCGACAATAAATCCACACATGTCGAACTTGAATAATTCAAAACAATAGATTGCTAATTTAAATTTGGCAAAACTCAGCATATACAGTAAATAAATCAATCACAGAATCACAGACACAGAGTAATACAATAATACGCAGCGGAATAGATAAAATAGTAGTTCATGAAGCTACTATATAAACATCAGAGTTAGAAATAAAATACAACAGAATATCTCAAATGCAGTGAAGTCTCCAGTACAACAGATGACTTCTTTGAACAAATCAACTAGAAGAGCTGAAAGCTGAGGCGATAGTTGGATCTCCAAAGGAAGCTCCAAACTCCAAAGGTGAGTCTCAAATGCTGTATCACTCGGTCTGACCCGAGCGTAAAGTAAAACACAAAACACTCGAGTCAGGATTAACATTCTTATATCAATAAATCCAACTCAAGTGAAATACCAACTGAAATACAAGTAACTTAAAGGATGTTTGGGATAACCATTCTCTAAGGATCTTCAGAACTATCTACAAGGTGAAAATATACACTATAACACCGTGGTCATTCCAAATTAATTTATCCTTCAAAACCAAAATATCATTTTATTTCAAATATATCTATTTTCCAAAATAGTATATATATATATAGGTTAAATAATTTAAAAGTAAAGTATTTAAAATTTCCTGAAGTCTCACAAATCAATTCACATCCACCCAAATTTCAAATTCAAATTTATTCAAAGTTCAATTCATCAATTCAATTCAGTTTTAAATATACCACTTAAATTTTCAATATATTTCAAAGCTTTAATACTCAATAATTTCAAAGTTAAATTTAACAGTTTCATGTAGTTCTTGATTTAACTTTATTATTATTTAATCAGGGAATATTCACTTCATAAATTCAATATCATCTAACTAGCCTTAAATTTCATTTTACTAAATATTTCCTTAAATTTATTTAAACCAGAAATATTCATTAAATTATTTTAAATCAAACCCAAGTTATAAATCATATCTTAAATCTCAATTTCAATAAGTTTCAAATCGGTTTAATTAAATAAAATTCTTTAATGAATGCAATTTCAACTAAATTCAAATTATCTTAACTTATTCAAATTATTACTGAAATCTATTTTAAAACATAACTTTAAATACTTAACCATATTATCTGTATTAAATCAATCTTAATTAAATTAAACATTATTATTAAATCTATATATATATATATATCATTACCATTTATATATACTAATTTAAGAATCAACATTTATTAAAACCATATATTTCTTCCCAAATCCATAGAACTTATTTTCAATATATATATATATATATATGGACCAACGGTGTCTGCATATATATCCATCATATGGTTAAGTGATACGGATATTTATCATTTCAATTCGAAATTTAAATATATACGGGTAGATATCATTTCAACCCGTAATCCCAATTTCAATTCAAATGAAAATCGCTTGGGTTTATCATTTCAACCCATAACGATTTTCTCCTATTCTAAAGTCCGTTCGGGTATTGTATCATTTCAACCCATAGTGAATTCTATACTAACAGGGAACTTGCAGAGTGATAACAGATAATATAAAATACAACAACAGGCATATATCAATCAATAACAATATAATATAAACAACAGGATATGGTGTCATATTCCACAGGTGAACAGTTACAGATAATAGCATATATAACAATTTAAATAACTACAGCAGCATATTTCAATTGTCGTTTCAATTGGAATTAAATTTAATAAATATAAGAACGTTAATCGTGAGTGATTGCTCACCTTTCGAGGCTAGAGATGGGCGAGAGTGAGATTAGTTACGAATCCAAGCACGAATCCCAAAGCAAAGTGAAATGGCACGAATCAGACGAACAAAGCTGATAGATAGGAATCGATGAAACAATCAGAACCGGATTGATAAGGGTAGATGGTATAAATAAACTTATGTGTAAAACTATATATAACTATTTTCATGGATAAAACATATACTAAAATACATCACATTTTAAATTGAATATATGTATACCTTTCAAAATCATTGTTTATATCAAAACACATAAATAAATCAAATATAATTATAAAGTCAATACCTTATTGAAACCAATATATATATATATATACACTTGTTTAAAAATGCCAGGTACTTAAATTTTTATATATTGCTTATTGCAATTATCAACATCTCAAATATATAGGCAGTGTATATACAACTGTAACAGGAATATAATACAAAATACTAAAATATAATGTAATATACATTTATATTTTTAAATCCATGCGCAACAGACTATAACTTATATGGTATACACTGACAATTCATAACTTTATATATAACCAAAAACATACTATATTCACATATTTACTTTCGTACATACTATATGTTGAAATCAATCTATATTTAAAAGATATATATACAAAATTTAAAATAACTAATATCAGTCTATATGAAACATGCAGACTGTAAAGAACCAATAGATATATACTTATTATAAATATGCAGACAGACCACTTTACACAAAATAAACACTAGACTAAATCAACATTTCAAATCTTATAACAATAGATTCTATCATAAACTTACAATTATATTATTTAAAAACAGTACTATACTTAACGCATATATTCAAATAACTACGATTATATATAATATTTGATTAGAACATTTTTTTCAAACTTCAAACTATAGAAAGGAAAGCGATACCTACAGTAAACATATTATAAATTCACCCTACTTATATAACTTAACAGTAACAAACCATTCTGAAACTAAATGATATATAAAATTATATATATAAACTGATATACGACATATATCCAACTTTTATAGCCTACATAACAAATGTATAAATACATATATTCACTAACAGGTAATGTGCTTTTATATAACTAACCCGTTATACAAAACCAGACATAGCCCAACAGATTTATATAATGAAACCCGAACCAGGTCACACACTATATGTGTTTGTATACGAAAATAACATTTTATCTCTCAGGATTTTATGTGAATCTACCTAAATACCTCTGACTCATAACTTATACATATAAAGGACAGAATATATAGAAACTCATATATACAAACAGACTATTGTAGCTTGTGAAAATCAAAATATATGTATATACGAAATATATATCATATAACATATATATAATAGCAACTATATATCTTTCAAAATCTGTTCAAAAATATACTATATATAAGGACTTACCATAATACATATATACACAATTCCAACCAAGGAGAAGTGGGGAGGTCGGTGGTGAGGCACGGCAGTCAGGGGTTGGCTGCGATTGCACGTGGGTGATCGGCAAAGGTCAAGGGGTTTCGGCTGGTTGCTGCCTAGCACTAGGGTGGAAGCGTCGACTACTGTCAGGCGCGTTGAGAGGAAAACGCGGCAGGGGAAGATGGGATGTGCAGAGGTATGCGAAGACGTGAAGAGGGATTAGGTGGTGGGTGATCTCGAGCTCGGCACTGGTGGTAGGAGGAAGAGGCGGATTGGCAGACATTGGGTGATGGGCTTCGTTTCCTGGCAAGAAGGCCGATGGGTAGGAAGAACTTGCGGCCAGAAGTGGTGATTGTGGAGACGGAGAGGATTCACCTATGGAAGAAGTTCGAAGAGAGGATGGAAAAATGACGAGAGAGCTACAAGAAGATGAGGAACCAGATCTAAATATGTGAAGCGATGTGAGAACGAATAAATTGAAAAAAAGATAACCCAAAAGTCAGAGGATAGGAATAAATAAAAAGTAACAGATGGACCATTGATTGACGTAGGAAATTAAAGCAATTGATGGTTGCTTGGATTCCACGGCTGGAGTTGAAAAGAGTAAGAGAATAAAAGTCACAAATAATGTACGACAACTGTTTACTTATTTCCATCGCGTACCAGACTTCAAAGCGCATAAATAAATATACTATAGAGATCAGTGTGACGAGACGATCAAAACAGTATATAGATATCTGTGGTACGATCATCCGATCAAAAATCGATAATCGGTACCAGAAATGCTGCTATTTTAACAGAAATAAGATAAACGGAGCAATAGAAGTCCAAATTTGGAAAACGAAAGATGATGGCTTACTCAGAAGAGGATTTAGAAATTTTCTATAGAAAAATATTCAGGTTTTGAAATAAATTTATTATCATCAATTTTAACTGATCTAAATTGAAATGGAATTACACAATAAAATAAACTTCAATATTATCAGATGAAAATTTACCAATTGCTATAATTAAATTGACGTATTCCAAAAAATTAATTTTTAATTTCAAATTTTATTGTTTAAAATTTCACAAATTTCCAGTTAAATATACTTTTAAAACCATTAAATTTTGCGGGTCGTTACACCAGGTGAAGGATCTACCTTCCTAATGGGTACACCTCTAGATGGATGTCCTGAGGCACAGAACATATGCCCTCTACCAACACAAGACTGGCCTACCTCTGTAACTAGATAGTATCGAATATGTCATCCCTCGATCGTTACCGACCTTTAACCGAGCGCTCGTTTTCCATACACCACATTAATTTACATCCCGACGTCATAGCGGGAAGAAATATATCTAGAAGGGGATGATCATACCCTAATTGGGAAAGACACACTTAGCCTTGCTGCATCTAATCCTGTTTCAGTCATTTCTGGTTTGATGACGCTTGAGGCAACGATTACCTTTTCACATAGCACATATCACATCTTTGAATGCCACATTGCCATTTCCGTTAACTACTAATTGCCTTCCACAAAAATACAACCCTTGAGCTCGTACGTCTCAAGGAGGGTGTTAAGCTAAGAGAAGTTGCCTTCTCCACCACCGATTGATGTACGTTTGTAAAAACCAATGTACGTAATCTTTAGAAATGCAATGTCAGACAAACGTCCATACAAGTTATCCAGGAATAGGACAAACCGAAGGCACTCTCCTACTACCACTAGTAGCGAGTAGTCCTTGCAATCCGAAAAATCTCCACAACTAGGAGATCACTACTATATATAACTCGGGAGCTACCCAGAGCAAGTCAACAAGTAGTCCTCACGCTATAAAGATCCACGGTCTTCAATAATCATTATCTTCAACATGTCTTCACTTTTGAACGTATACATTGGTTCGAAGTGGTTTTCGGATAGGGATTACCCAAATCCGACCCCGGTTCCTTCGAAATCCAATTATCGCTTTAAAGGATTTTAAGTTCATATGTGGATATCAAATCATCAATCAATCACTTCATCTTTTATTTAAATCAAATATCTTCCTTAGATTTATTCTCTTCAATTTATTCTATTTTCTTTTCAAGAGTATATGGAATCATTAAGCCTCATTTATCAAATCATTTGGTTTATTTTAACCTTTCTTAAATTTTGGAATAATTCCAAATCATTTTCTCTTTTACTAGGGAAAACCTTTCCAAATCATTCTTTAAATCTTAATCAAAGATTTCTTATATTCAAGTTATAACTTTTAACTTAGGGAAAATATTCCCAAATCATTTATTAAATCTTAATCAAAGATTTCTTTCTTAATTTCAAATCATATTCTTGCAAATCGAAGATTTTCATAACATAGCACTACTGCTATCTTAGATATGGTAAATTTCACCTCCAGGGCCTAATGGCAAGTAATCCTACATCATGAATATCTTTGTCTTCAACGATCTTTGTCTTCAATATATTTTATTTCGAAAATTAGTTTGAAGGGGTTTTCGGATAGGAATCACCCAAATCCGATCCCGGTTCTTCGGATAGGAATCACCCAAATCCGATCCCGGTTCCTTCGTACCAATCATCGAATAAAAAAGATGTTAAGTGGTTAAATAACATTCAAAGAATTTGTTTCTTTTCTTTTGTTTTGGAAAAACTTAAATATGATCTTTTAGAGCATCCGGGCTTTCCTTTCGATCTATTCCACCCCTCGCCTAAGAAAAGAAAACATAGGCCAGAAGTTCAGGGCACTGGTTGCTCCATCCCTAACCTTAGTTAAACACCTTGTTTTATCTTCCCATATATCATAGGCGGGACAAATGTACTAGTCGTTTCCGTATACTCAGTTATCAATTTTATTTTGGAATTGATCATAAAAATTCCCAATTATCTTCTGAAATGCTTAACTTTCCTTTTAAAAACATTCACAATTGATTCTGGGAAAAATCATTACGTTTAAACTTAAATTCAAAAAGTTATACAATTCGCAGCATAAAAGTGCTGCGGAAAGTGCTATATAAGCTTATTCGATTAAATCAACTTTTTAATATTTGAAAATTCATATTTTCCATTCCAAATCTCTTTTAAACCATTTTAATAGATTTATCAAATTTATTTCATATTTTTAATCATTTAAAAATATCATTTATAAAGAAATCCTTTTTTGGATTCCGAACTGCAAAACCGCGATGTTTTTAGAAAATTGTTTTGGACATATTTCAAAATATACTTGATGAAATCTTGATTTTCTTTCTTCCTTTGAAAACTATTATCATTGTGGACCAAAGAATTTTTATTTCGAAGAAATCCGACTTATAAATCATTCTCTACGTTAATTTGAAGTTACGGGTCGAAATTTACGAACTACCGCTACGCGACGAGCTCGATTTTGACCAATTTTATGAATTGCTTCGGAACTTTTCTGAAACATTTCAAATTTGTTCTAAACCATATTTAAACTATTTTAACTTACTTAAAACAATATTTTCATCATTTCAAACTCATTTTTCATTTCATTTCATATTATAATATTATATTATTATAATATCATTTTCAATCTTTTTAGATATTTCGAAATCATTAAGAGGCTAAATAATTTCCATACACACATTTGTATCGATTTAATTCTCATTTAATTTACCATGGTTAATTACTAATCTTTTCTCTTATCATTATCAAACCAAGTTATCAACCATATAAACAATCACATAATCAACCAATTTGCATCGAAGTTATCAAACATTTGACCATCCAACATACTTAAACTTTCAAACCATTATACTTTAAATAATTTATGGATTTATTAGTAAATATGAGTACTCACCTTTAACCAAATTGATTAACTTCCTACAAACATTCATTTTTCAACACTTCACTACATCTTCTTAACTATACCAAACCATCACATAAACAACTTCGCCTCACTTTCTAGTGCTCGACCATCACCTCCTTCTCTTTTTCTCGCTCCAGAGCTTCACGAACTTGCTCTTTTTCCTTGATAGGTTCGGCCATGTCTTATTCCACTCCTTTATTTCTTGACTTCTTAGATGCTAAATCATGTTCTAATGATATTCTAAGGTCTTTGGCAAAGTTTGGTTTTGTTTGGAGTTAATTTGATATGGTTTTGAAAAAGTTAGTAAGGAAATGGAAGAAGAAGAAGAAGTCATTAAAGAGAGCTTCAAGGAGGAAGAAGAAGAAGGTAGAAATGTGTAAAGAAAGTGGAAGAATGGTGGTCTTATTTATAGAAAAGTTTTTGGATTAAAATAATATTTTGTAAAAAGACCAAAATACCCTAACTTACTTATAAAGTAATCTTATTTTTTTTCAACACTTAACATCACATTTCAAATCATTACTTTATGTCATTTTCGTTTAAGTATTAAGTAAAGAAAGTAATAATTATGTTTATTTGATTTGATGTTTTACTTTTTGCTTTGAAATGACATTTTTGTCTTTTTGTGCTTACTTTTTGTTAATTATATTCTAGAATTTACTAAGTATGTTTAGTAAAAGTAAACCTAATTAATGAATTAATTAATACTTACACTATTTGAATATATATGTTCCTATATAACAAAATAAAGATGCGATGACGTTGCGACAACTTTTAATCGACAAAACTTTGATATTTGACAAAATGTTTTACGGTCACATTTTGATGTTTTAGTTAAACCATTTATTTATGTAAACCAAATTTAAAAATAAATTTGTATAATGCTATTTAAAAATATAAACACTCATAAATTAATTAAAATAATTTATTTAACCATTTAAACTTACTTTTCTAAAATCAGCATTTTGTCACTTTTGTTGATATAAGCAAATGTTACTATTTTTGTGTATACTTCTCTTTCCAAACCCCATATAATTTTGTTTGAACCATATAACCTTACTTAATTCATATTTAAAATCACTTTAAATAGTATATTTTAAAGTGGTCAAATTCTGGGTCGTTAGATTCTCCCCTACTTAAAAGAATTTCGTCCTCGAAATTACCCAAAGCAAAAGTTTTCCTAAAACATTTTTCTTCAAACTTAATTCCATATAATATACACAGATCATCTGTATGAAATATCTTATTCGAATACACAACTTTATTTCCGAACTAGTATCGATCCCCCGATCCTCTAGTGCGGACTTTAATCAGGCTCTTTGCTTAGAAACATTTGCTTTCCTTGCATAGCTCTCAACTATGATAGAAAACTCAAGTACCCAACCATAAACCATAATCAATGTTCGTCGTCAAGAATCGAGTGATAAATCCTTTTTTGGACCGGTGTAAACACCTCAAAAGTTCCGAATTCGAATATTAGATCAAAATTTGTGCGATGGAATGATCTACATATAATATATGTATTTATTAGCTCTCAAAAACTTTCATAAAAACTTTTATCTTAAGTTAAACATTTTATAAAGGTGCTTCTTTATAATTATTTATTTTCAAATATTTTCATTATATTCTAAAGAAACCATAGTATCATATATCCTCTTAACAAGAAGAGTAATACTTAAAAGAAGGGTTTACCATCCAAACACATCACTTGCCCATTTTTAGTTTATTTTCGAACCAATCAAATTAGTTACCATAAAATATCTCTTTTCTATTTTCAAAATCCTTTAGAGACTACTTTATAATACCTATTTTATAAATTCATTTTATCTTATATTAGTTAACTTCATTTAAATTTCCATAATTCTTTTACTCGAATTTAAATTCTCATTCCTTTTATATTTATCTTTTTACACAATCATTTTCTATTATTTAAATACATTTTTATCTTATATGTTCATTCCTTAAACAAATCTTATTATCAGATACCTTATAGTCAAATTGTAAAATTCTAATCACAAGATGTTCAAAATTAAATTTCGCTTTTCCTGATTTCTAACTATACAACTTTTCAAAATATATACTTTATATTCAAAATATAATCCTAGGTAAAATTATTTCATTTACCAATTTTTTCAAAATCAGTGTGTTGTTTATGAACCCTCATCGATAACGGTGATTAGGCGCATCGATTAGAATCCATAAATCACTCAACAGATTAATCAACACAAAACATTTTTATATCCAATAACAAATACGCGGTTATATATAATAAACTCAAACTCATTCTAGGGTGTTACTAACCCTATCTCTAATGAGTCACTCATCCTAGAGTATTACTAACCATATCTCTGATGAGTCTTTACCCCATCAAAGCCAAGGTTCTCGCTTAACCTTCAGCTCTGATACCAAATGTAATGGCCCGTTTTTTTTGTACCCTTTGAATTGACAATAAACCACCCATGTCCAATTCAAATTGCACGAATAAGCGGATCATTAAGGGTAGAAAGAAAATAAAGACAGAATAGAATCTCACACGAACGGAATAACATTTATTATTTTAATAATAATCTTTACAGCAGAAAATTTTAAATACAATATTAGAGTCTAACCTAGATTCAGCTTGGATAGTTATAACACCTGCCCTTACAACTGCTGACAAAGAACAAAACAAATACAATAGATGTAGCGGATAATAAAGTACGTCCATACGATGATGAAGATCTCAAGCTCTCCTCTGGAAACTCCAACCATCTTTGACTATACCTGAAACTACTCGGATCTGACCCGAGTATTGAAAATACCCGGATCAGGCTTGATAAACCAGCGTGAGAAAACTCAATAATAAATGACAGTGTCATATATCAGCCTTTAAATAAAATCCTTTGAAAAGAAAGAGTATCTCATAAGACCACGCCCATACATAAACACGGACGGGTTTTTACCTTATGATAACAAAAACAAATTTATATATCATAACATTTGATATTATTTTAATGACATCTCATTGAAAACATTTGCAAATAAACTTATTAATCTTATTCGAAATAGTTACCCATATAGCATTTCGAGGATATTCATTACGCCAATACAAACAAAACTGTAGGTTCTTATTGGAGAAAGGATTTCCATACAAATGACCAGGTGAAGGATCTACCTTCCGAATGGGTACACCTCTAGATGGATGTCCCGAGGCACAAAACATCTGCCCTCTACCAACACGAGACCGGCCTACCTCTGTAACTAGATAGTACCGAATATGTCATCCCCCGGTTGTTACCGACCTTTAACCGATCTCTCGTTTTCCATACACAACATTAATTTACATCCCGACGTCATAGTGGGAAGAAATATATCTAGAAGATGATGATTATACCCTAATTAGGAATAACCCACTTAACCTTGCTACATCTAATCCTGTTTCGGTCATTTTCGGTTTGATGAGGCTTGAGGAAACGATTACCTTTTCACATAGCATATATCACATCTTTGAATGCCACATTGCCATTTCCGTTAACTACTAATTGCCTTCCACAAAAATACAACCCTTGAGCTCGTACGTCTCAAGGAGGGTGTTAAGCTAAGAGAAGTTGCCTTCTCCGCCACCGACTGATGTACGTTTGTAAAAACCAATGTACGTAATCTTTAGAAATGCAATGTCAGACAAACGTCCATACAAGTTGTCCAGGAACAGGACAAACCGAAGGCACTCTCCTACTACCACTAGTAGCGAGTAGTCCTTGCAATTCGAAAAATCTCCACAACGAGGAGACCACTACTATATATAACTCGGGAGCTACCCAAAGCAAGTCAACAAGCAGTCCTCACGCTATAAAGATCCACGGTCTTCAATAATCATCATCTTCAACATGTCTTCACTTTCGAACGTATACATTGGTTCGAAGTGGTTTTCGGATAGGGATTACCCAAATCCGACCCTGGTTCCTTCGAAATCCAATTATCGCTTTAAAGGATTTTAAGTTCATATGTGGATATCAAATCATCAATCACTTCATCTTTTATTTAAATCAAATATCTTCCTTAGATATATTCTCTTCAATTTATTCTATTTTCTTTTCAAGAGTATATGGAATCATTAAGCCCCATTTATCAAATCATTTGGTTTATTTTAACCTTTCTTAAATCTTGGAATAATTCCGAATCATTTTCTCTTTTACTAAGGAAAACCTTTCCAAATCATTCTTTAAATCTTAATCAAATATTTCTTATATTCAAGTTATAACTTTTAACTTAGGGAAAATATTCCCAAATCATTTATTAAATCTTAATCAAAGATTTCTTTCTTAATTTCAAATCATATTCTTGCAAATCGAAGATTTTCATAACATAGCACTACTGCTATCTTAGATATGGTAAATTTCACCTCTAGGGCCTAATGGCAAGTAATCCTACATCATGAATATCTTTGTCTTCAACGATCTCTGTCTTCAATATGTTTTATTTCGAAAATTAGTTTGAAGGGGTTTTCGGATAGGAATCACCCAAATCCGATCCCGGTTCTTCGGATAGGAATCACCCAAATTCGATCCCGGTTCCTTCGTACCAATCATCGAATAAAAAAGATGTTAAGTGGTTAAATAACATTCAAAGAATTTGTTTCTTTTCTTTTGTTTTGGAAAAACTTAAATATGATCTTTTAGAGCATCCGGGCTTTCCTTTCGATCTATTCCACCCCTAACCTAAGAAAAGAAAACATAGGCCAAGTAAGTTCAGGGCACTGGTTGCTCCATCCCTAACCTTAGTTAAACACCTTGTTTTATCTTCCCATATATCATAGGCGGGACAAATGTACTAGTCATTTTCGCATACTCAGTTATCAATTTTATTTTGGAATTGATCATAAAAATTCCCAATTATCTTTTAAAGCGCTTAACTTTCCTTTTAAAAACATTCACAATTGATTTTGGGAAAAATCATTACGTTTAAACTTAAATTCAAAAAGTTATACAATTCGCAGCATAAAAGTGCTGCGGAAAGTGCTATATAAGCTTATTTGATTAAATCAACTTTTTAATATTTGAAAATTCATATTTTCCATTCCAAATCTCTTTTAAACCATTTTAATAGATTTATCAAATTTATTTCATATTTTTAATCATTTAAAAATATCATTTATAAAGAAATCCTTTTTGGATTCCGAACTGCAAAACCGCGATGTTTTTATAAAATTGTTTTGGACATATTTCAAAATATACTTGATGAAATCTTGATTTTCTTTCTTCCTTTGAAAACTATTATCATTGTGGACCAAAGAATTTTTATTTCGAAGAAATCCGACATATAAATCATTCTCTACGTTAATTTGAAGTTACGGGTCGAAATTTACGAACTACCGCTACGCGACGAGCTCGATTTTGACCAATCTTATGAATTGCTTCGGAACTTTTTCGAAACATTTCAAATTTGTTTTAAACCATATTTAAACTATTTTAACTTACTTAAAACAAAATTTTCATCATTTCAAACTCATTTTTCATTTCATTTCATATTATAATATTATATTATTATAATATCATTTTTAATCTTTTTTTATATTTTGAAATCATTAAGAGGCTAAATAATTTCCATACACACATTTGTATGGATTTAATTCTCATTTAATTGACCATGGTTAATTACTAATCTTTTCTCTTATCATTATCAAACCAAGTTATCGACCATATAAACAATCACATAATCAACCAATTTGCATCCAAGTTATCAAACACTTAACCATCCAACATATTTAAACTTTCAAACCATTATACATGAAATAATTTATGGATTTATTAGTAAATATGAGTACTCACCTTTAACCAGATTGATTAACTTCCTACCAACATTCATTTTCCAACACTTCACTACATCTTCTTAACTATACCAAATCATTACATAAACAACTTCGCCTCACTTTCTAGTGCTCGGTCATCACCTCCTTCTCTTTTTCTCACTCTGGAGCTTCACGAACTTGCTCCTTTTCCTTAATAGGTTCGGCCATGCCTTATTCCACTCCTTCCTCCATCATTTCTTGACTTCTTAGATGCTAAATCATGTTCTAATGGTATTCTAAGGTCTTTGGCAAAGTTTGGTTGTGTTTGGACTTGATTTGATATGGTTTTGAAAAAGTTAGTAAGGAAATGGAAGAAGAAGAAGAAGCCATTAAAGAGAGCTTCAAGAAGGAAGAAGAAGAAGGTAGAAATGTGTAAAGAAAGTGGAAGAATGGTGGTCTTATTTATAGAAAAGTTTTTGGATTAAAATAATATTTTGTAAAAAGACCAAAATACCCTTACTTACTTATAAAGTAATCTTATATTTTTTCAACACTTAACATCACATTTCAAATCATTACTTTATGTCATTTTCACTTATATATTAGGTAAAGAAAGTAATAATTACGTTTCTTTGATTTGATGTTTTACTTTTTGCTTTGAAATGACATTTTTGTCTTTTTGTGCTTACTTTTTGTTAATTATATTCTAGAATTTACTAAGTATGTTTAGTAAAAGTAAACTTGATTAGTGAATTAATTAATACTTACACTATTTGAATATATATTTCTATATAACAAAATAAAGGTGCGACGACGTTACGACAACTTTTAATCGACAAAACGTTGATATTCGACAAAATGTTTTACGGTCACATTTTGACGTTTTGGTTAAACCATTTATTTATGTAAACCAATTTTAAAAATAAATTTGTATAATTCTATTTAAAAATATAAACACTCATAAATTAATTAAAATAATTTATTTAACTATTTAAACTTACTTTTCTAAAATTAGCATTTTGTCACTTTTCTCGATATAAGCAAATGTTACTATTTTTGTGTATACTTATCTTTCCAAACCCTATATAATTTTGTTTGAATCATATAACCTTACTTAATTCATATTTAAAATCACTTTAAATAATATATTTTAAAGTGGTCAAATTCTGGGCCGTTACACCTTCTATGAATATACTTATACCATTGAGATAAGTATGTGGATACTTTCTAAGTATTGAAAATATAAGGATTTGTGAATAAATTTTGTAAAGGTAATATATGCAAATAATTTATAAAGTGATTTGAATAAAGGAAAGGATTTTTAAGGGGGCTAGTGGTTGCTTATGTGCTTAATCAATGTTTATTTTTCCTTTTGAAAATAAATTCCTAATTTGGATGCGTGTTTGTGGATAGTCAAATAACCGACTATCAAATATGGACCCAAAACATAACTTTAGAAATATCTAAGATAAAAACATGAGTTATATGGCATAGTCATCTCCGATGATGCTCTACTGTGCATATAAATCTCGTTTCGTTCTCCTAGGACAAACGATAAGGAAATCCATCCATTAACGGTTAGGAGGTGATCTCCGCTTTTATATTTGATTGTTTACTTTCTAAAGAATCGGGGTTGATTTTACTGAAAATTATCGAAAGGTTGTTTCGGAGATACCGGGATCAGAAATGTTATCCGAAAACCACTTCGATCCAACTCAAGCTTTTTGAAGTGAGGACAACATGAAGATGATGGAATTTGAAGATGGAGCTCTTTAAAGTGCAAGGGCTGCTTGCTACTAATCCTGAGGGTGATTCCAAAGTGGATGTAGTAGAAGTGGTGCCTTCGGTTTTGTTCAATCCCAGAATGAACTTGCATGGATGAATGCTAACATTGCACTACTGCCCGGAGGGTAGTGTTAGTATTCCAAGTGGGAAGTGCTATTGAAATGACCCTCTCTTTGGTACCTTAACTTGTAAGGATTTTTTTTACATAGAGATATATATATTTATTATCATATATATATATATATATATATATATATATATTTCTGAAGCCTAGAGTCATTTTTTTTCTTCTTTCTATCAAGCAACATATCCAGGATCAAAATATTTACCAATATAAATATATCGGTGCATTTACAAAGATATGAACATACATGTGAAGATGCATGTGCCTCTCTTATTTGAATCAGATTTCTGGTAAACAAGAGGATAATTTGATTGATTAAATTTAATCAATCCACACATAGTTCAAATTAATTCATGCAATAAAGTTTCATCCATATAGGTAACAACATGATTTTTAACCTTTGATTGCTTGTTGGATTCTCAATGAAGTGTAATTCCTATAAACAATATATTTGTGTTCTGATTACCCTTAAATTGATGGTGCAGTGCTTATGCTCTGAAAAATGATAGAAGTATATATCATTATCCATGTTTGATTTTCTTATAAAATCTGCCTAGAGTACAATCTCTTTTCTAGAATATTTTTAAGTGAGATATCATATTTCAAAAGCTTGATTCTTTGATCCATGATACTAAGCTAAATGAAGTGCAAACTTGAGTGAGTTTCCTAAGACCATGGGTACCCAGAAAAACATGGTCCAACCAGACTCTTTGTTCTGGTATAACTCATAGGGTCTTGAAAATACATTTTTGACCAAAGCCTTAATGAATAGGAATTCAGATCTATGTTAAAATATAAGGATAACTGGGGTGCTAATATCTAAACAAAACATATTCAGATGTGCACATGTACAACTATCATAGTCATGGCTTTCAACTCCTATATTACAGGTTCTTCCTTTATCAAGAACAAGGTATAAAAACATTTGGGTAAAACAAATTACATTATGAAAACATTGCAGACACATAAATGCATTTCCCCTATGCATATCCACTCTTGTATGCAAATGTCATGGTAGAAGAATAAATCATATAATTTACTGAGACTCAACTATCCATATTTTCCAATACTTAATCCTTTACAAAGACTCAAGATTAACTAATACATTTATAAAATATAACCATCGTATTTATCATAGTGTTCTTGCTCATTTCACTTACAAAATTTAGATTAACTTCTTCAACATATCAGATAATATCCAAAATTTTAAATTCCAGTTACAAGTCAATTTCTTAGCAAAATACTTGGCAATATATCCCTCCAACATTCAGTACTTAATATAAGTGGTAATTTAACAATATCAATACATGCAGATTTCATTATTTAGGCTCTTATCTAATTAATTTTAGCACGCTACTATCTTATTCTCAAAGCCTTGCTCCTACTCCTACTTAGTTGCTGCAGTCCCTGAAAATGCATTTGAAGCTGCCCCATATTAAATGAGACACCCCATATGCCATTAGCACACTAGGGTCAGACACATGTCTGGTATGAGAAAATCCACGAAAACAATTTATAAATCAAGTTAAAGTTGAAACATGTATATATATATATATGTATGTATGTATCCTGCCTTTAGAAAACAAATAAATCATGTGTGCATGTTTTGTGTCAGTGTGCAGGTGCACACTTAAGTCTGCCTTTCCAGAAACCTCAAAAAGGTATGGTACATTCATACATTCATACAACTCAGTCATAAATCAAATAAGCATCCATACAAAACAGGGAAAATCACCAAAATGAATTAAATCATTTATTCTCTATTCAGATTTCATTCTAGGAAAACTCTAGTTCCTCTTTATATCAAATTCCCTTATATTGATATATTTATCTACCTTGGTCTCATCTGCAATTTAATGAATCAATGGACACACTGTAATGGACTAATTCACTCCATTACACAAAGATCTCAGGACTTAAACAAGCCATGTGTCAACTTGTATTACTCAAGAACACAAGTCATTCCTGCAGTGTTCTTGACCCCCATTTCCTAATCAGGTTTAAGTTAATAATAACACTTGATTTTTCATGACTAAACCATTCAGTGAATCATTTCACTAAGACAAACATCCATGTCATGGCATTCCACATCATTCATAACCAAACAGAGGCAAACAGGCAATTAAGTGAAATGTGTCTATTAAATAGATTCTGCACATATATATATTCTTGCATTTTTAAAAAGGGGTATAGACAACTAACATTGGCTTATGGCTTTTTGAGAGAGAGTTTTTCTTTTTGCAAACTTCTGTGCTTAAGTTAAACTCAGAATGACCAAGTTTCACTGAATCACAAAATTTATTTGCTATGTGTATGACTATTTATATATTTTCATTGAATCAGGAGCATCATCACATAGGCAACCCTATTGCACCCCTAATTCCTTTTTGTCTCAAGCCTCAGCACTTATACATAAGTATATTGCAGCTCAACATGTTTATATTTTCTGGGTTGAGCCAAAACCAACACTACTTGCCTATATTCAACATTTTATTCTCTGGGTATTTACTTATGTTTCTAAACATTAACATATCAGAGAGATCTGAGTTTATAAAACATATATATACTAATAATACCTAGAACTTTCATATTATAAAACAAGCAGAACAACCAGCTAAAAGAAAATCAAAACATTTTCATCTCTGAAATCACAGATAGACAATCACATATGAAAATACATTTTTAAGAAAAATTAACTTATAAACTGGCTTCCTACAATAGGACTTAATGCCTTAGATTTTTATGAGTGAGTTTTCTCACCTAGCTCTCTTCCACTTCCTAGTTGATTGGTAAGCTTCTGCCCTCAAACCCTTTTCTTTACTTGATTTATATTTAGGTGATATATATATATATTTTTCTCAAGAGCTATCCGGGAAGAAGAGAAGGTTCCTCATCTCACTGCCTATTTATGCAGGGTTTTTCTTAGGGTTTAAGGTGTTGGCTAAAGTCATTTTTGCCCATCAAAAATCATGCCATTTGCATTTAGTTTTTAAACCCAAAATCTTACCCTCCCCGGCTTGAGTTTGTGAAGAGAAAAGTGGTTATATCCTTTTGGTTAATTTCAGCAATTTTGCTTTTCTAGAAAATACTTTTCTTCTTGTCTACTATCATGTTAAAAGTGTGACTTGATTTTCATTATTTATCAAATATTCTTCCTAATTCTGCCTATACAAAACATTTCTCTGTTTTATTTTATTTTTCTATTTTTAGCTTTCATTTAAATAGCATGTACTTCCTTTATTTATTTATAAGAGGATTACTCCTTTTTATATCTTCATTCTTTTTCTTTCTGCCTATAATTTAAAATATGTTTGTGTATTTTATTTTGCTGATTTGAACTCTAGTATTTTATTAACATATATATATATATATAAGTCTTACAGAAATAATTAGTACCTATTTATTCCTATACATTAATTTTTATACTGAACACTTATGCACATGTACAGTTAAATACAAATCAGTAGCATCCATATATATTTATGCATATAGCTCTTAAGGATTTTATTTTATTTATCTATATATGTATATTTATATATATATATATATATTTCCATATACATCAACATATATTCATTCCTAACATTCAGGAATTTAGCTTCGATTCATGTGTATTCCCTGTGCACACATGTACACACATACAGTTACACCATAACAAGCCATATCAATTCCCCTTTAAAATTGGTTTAAAAATTATTTTAAACTTATTTATATTTTTCAAAATAAATTCCTAAAATCTTGGGTCATTACAGCTATATAAAGATAAAACGTAGCCTCAAGCCTCATCAACCGGGAATGACTAAAACATAGGAGATGCACCAGGGCTAAGTGGGTCACTCCCAAGTAGGGTATGATTATCTCTATCTAGAGTCGATATTATCTCTCATTTATATGCTTTTGGGCCATTAATGGAGGGATGATCATATTCGGTACTATCCAGTAAAGGGTAGGCCGGTTCAATGTTGGCAGGGGTCGATAGGTTTGACCTTGGTGTTATTTTATCTAGAGATGCACCGTGATGGGTGGATCCCAATAGCCCGATCATTGTATGGAATCCATTCTCCAATAGGCGCCGTACGGACTTAGTTGTTCCCAACTGTGCTGAAACGTGAGACGCAAGCATTTCAGCTATATTCATATTTTACTTTGACCCCTAGACATTATTATAATATCAATGGATTTTCTATCGAAATTGTTTTGGTTATTGTAAGGTAGCGTGGCCTTACGAGATACTTTTATTTTCAAAATATTTTTGAAACATTAAAATTTAACTAGGTGTTTTTTTCTCGTGTTGGTTTACCAGACCAACTTGGGTGTTATTTTATTATAATGCTTGGGTCAGATCGAGCATATTTTAGATTAGTTTGGATACTTTGGAACATCGGGAGACGAGCTGGAGGCACAGAAACATATTCACGTACATGGTTATTTTTTTGTCGTTTTGTTGTTGAAATCATCAATATTTTATGAGGACAGGTTGTTATAACTGTCCAGGTTGATGATTGTGATTTGTTGTTGTACTCTGATTGATGTATGTATATAACAGTTTCTCTTTTGTTAAGATCATTGACATTATATTATACATTGTTCCATTACGATTGTAAGATTCTGTGTTGTTGTTGTTTTCTTTCTTTCTTCTTATCTTCTTCCTTCTTCTTTCTCCTAACTATCCGCCTTTCCATTCAATTTGAGTGGGTCATATGTTCTTTACTGTCTGCTTAAACTGTTCGAAAAAATGGATCGTTACAATGTGGTATCAGAGCGCAAGGTTAAGCGAGGACCTTGGCTTTAGTGGGATAACTCATTAAGAGATAAGGTAATGGAATGTCTTATTATGAGTTTGAGTGTATGTGTGTGTGTACGAGCACGTATTTGTTAATGATATAAAAATGTTTTATACTGTGTTGATTTATCTATTAAGTGGCATATGGATTCTGGTCAATAAGAGTAATTAAGGTTATTGATAGGGGTCTTTAAACACTTGAATAGAGCAATTAGATATAGTATTGTTTTGAAATTGGGTAAATGAAATAATTTTACCTTAATTATATTTTATATATAAAGAGATAATATTTTAGAATTTTTTTTAGTATATATGGTGTGCTTGGTTGTTAGAAAATGATAATATTCGATTATTATCATTTGTTGTTTATTGTTTGTGCTTTAATAAAAGTTGTTATTATTATAATGTAAACAAGATAAACAATTAAGAAATGGTTTTATATAACCGTAGTGAAATTATATATAAGGAATTTTATAGGTATGATTTATAAATTAAAAAGTTTTAAAAGCTGAGAATTTGAGAATTTAAAATCCCATGATTTTGGAAATTGTTTTCAAAGTTTTGAAGAAATAATAATGGTATTATTTTGAAATGTTTTGACAAGAAATATTTTTAAATGGAATTTAAAGGAAATAGAAAGCACTAAACTCACTTCGGTCGCTGAAAATTAATTTTGATGATGACTACAGCATCATCGATGTTCATTTTCGTGTTTCCAAGAGAGGAATTGCTACCGTTGAAGTTTTGTTTTGGTAAAACTAGTTTGATTTTAAAATTCAAAATCATGATTTGAAATATAAAGAAATTACTAATAGTATTGTTTCAAAATAATTTGAAATAAGAACAGGGTGTTTAAACTCTGAAAATTTTCATTTAAGTTTTTTATGAAAATAAGTTTTATAACTTATAAATTTTGAGAATTAATGAGTTAAAATAAAATTTCAAATTATTGAATATAAATGTTAAGAAAAGTAAATTTGGAATTGAACCTTGAAATGAAATTTAACTTAAGTTAATAAAATGAATTTTGAAAAGAAATTTAATCTAAAGTTAGGTTAAGTGAAATAATGTTTGAAATGAAATTGATTGTGGTTTGAAATGAATTAATAAAATGAACTAATTAAATAAATTAGTAAATTGTATATCTCTACTATTAAAAATGTAAATTCAATCAACTGCCTTCAACCGTGTCTTTTTGAACTTCCCAAAACGCCCTTTTTATTTCCTTCTGTGGCTCTCATTTCTATTCTTGATTCATAAAACCTAAAAAGCAAATCTCTCCCCCAATTCGTTCGGATTACAATACTCAATTCCTCTAATCCCCAAATCTCATCACCATCATCCAATTAATAGAAGCTAAAAAACTTTACTCTCTCAAAATTAGTTTTCTTAATTGTGAATCAAAAATGGCAGCATCAATACAGACATAACATCCATGAAGAGAAGTGCTAGCATGACCGAAAGCAAGGGATACGGGTTACACGGTGAAGAAAAGTGAAGGTGGATTATAGAAGGGGGTTAATTATTGCATGGTGGAGATTGCTGCCTCATTTTTTGACAGAACAAATTTCGGGTAAAGTAGCGAATTTGATCCATGGAAGGCAATTGGATGGGCAAAAACTCCTCAAGCATGTTGTCGTCTTTTGCCTTTTCTGGACCTGGAGTGACAAACTTGGAGTCATACTTTAAACTTCTCGCAATTAGATCCACTGACTACTTTAAATTGCTTGCAATTCAACACTTCTTTTATGTTTAGGTAAAATCCATTTTAAAATATCTTAATTTCAATATTTCTATTGATTTTTCTTGGTTGTTGATATTTGATGGTTCCTTGATCGTTAAAAGTGATACAATAATTACTTATACAAGGTAGCTTAGTATGGAAAACTGTGACTTTTTTAGGATTTAGCAAGGGAAAACATGTTAATTTTCTGTTAATCAAAGTTGTAATATCTTCTTTTGATTGTGATTTTGGTTGTACCACCAGTAGAAAATATTGCATTGACTTGCCATCTTTTTCCAAGGCGATTCATATCTGTGTTAATAATTTATCAAAATATAGTCGATATCATATGATTTGCCAATTCTAGCCCACTATATATACAACCAAATTTTGACTGCTACTTTATCTACTTCAATACACACAACGCTATTTTTCACTTGGCAATGTATTGACAAACAAATATTGTATTTGCACTTAGCACTGAATACAAACTAATGTTACCAGGTAAATTGCAACATATTTTGTGGTGTGTACACAAATGCTTAGTTTTCACATTTACAATGGTTTGTCAAGATATTTCATCTATTATACAGTACGGTATTGGTATCTAACAAATTATCAAAATTTCATACTAAGAAAATTTATGTACTGACTTCATGTTGATGATTATATATCATGATATGAAAATTTTTGTTTCTAACAATAGTTAAGCTTAAAATACTTGTTGTTGTAGGGTTTCCTCACTTTTTTAGTTAGGGGTTAAATTTTTTTGTTTCTGTATGCTTAAAATTTATATCCATGTATTAAATCTTGATCAAGCCTCCAAAATATCCACAAAGAATAACCTTCCTGAAACCTTTGTATGATTGACCATTATATCACTTGATAAAATAATCTGTAGACGACAAACTCGAGAACCTTGGATTCAATTTAGGAAGCTTAGTTTTGTGGTATAATTTATGTATTAACTAGAAAATATACTTATGGTTTTACTCAACGAGTTAGGGTAATTTACACAAGGTAGGGATGAAAGGTAGGTAGTGGTCATCTCTACTATTAATAATAATAATTTAGCATTTTGTTACTTTTAGTATTGTAGCCATTTTTAAACGCTGCAGTATATCAACAATTTTTCTTCATTTTATAATTACTGCAGCAGTTTAAAACAATTATAAAAGCCATGAATAACATATTCATAAACAAATTGCTCAATTTATACAACACTAATATATATAATCTAATATTATAAGTTATAAAAGTTAAACATAATCAAAGCTACATCAATTTCATACATCATAAAGTTTAGTCATATACAAAATTTCATATGTTTTGACCACAAATGTTAACGATATAAAATCTTACAAAAAGTGCTTGCTAAAAGAGAAAATATAAATCGTGGAAAGTCCAACACGTCTCCTTCAAAAGTCCAATATGCCTATAAAAATGCAATTAAAGATTAGCAATAGAGAACAAATATGGTAGAATGTGAAATTTTTGAAATGTCATCTATTTAAATGTAATGACGGGTACATTAGTGATTCATATACATGGTAATAACATTTATTTCACTGGCAACAGCTTCCTTCAACTACATTTGAAAAGTCTGTGTTCATTTGTAGTTGGCATTTTCAAGTTGTTCATTCTCTATTAAGTTGTCGTTACATTTTATCTACACTCCTTCAACTACAACCTGCATTACATTTCCTCGATAGCAACACCTTCCTCATCACCACAACACTACACCCTTCCACAACCATCAAACTCCATCAAATACCCCAATCACAACCATCCACTTCACCTACACCACTTAGAATCCACTTCAGCTGCTCCAACTACAATCCACGCATCACTTCAGTCACTTTGCCAAAACCAACATCCTACAACCTTCAACTCCTCCCTGCCACTTACATCCAACCTTCAACATCATTGTATGTATGTCAGTGTATGTGTTTGTAAATGTATATGCATGTGTGATACACCATTTGTAACCCCTTCATTATAACCATTGGGTTTGAGAATTAAATGATTGTATTTCATGATGGTGTGAGGTAGAAAAATGATAGTATGATAGAGAGAGAGTATCATGTTATCCAACGATTTATTTTTCAAATCCGACGACTAAAATGAAGAGGCTACAAACTGCATGTGTGTGTGCGTGCGCGCGTGCACACGCATGCATGTATACATATAGAATATTATTTTAGCATCCAAGATTCAAATATGAATTGATAATCCGAATAATAAAGTTCACCTCATAATTAGTTTGTGATACAGTATCTCTACTTCTCTGATATTTGTCAACCCATGGGCGGACATCTGGATCGGCAGCTAGCTTACTTTCTGTTGCTAATTGATTGGGACCAAGAAATGCAGACATTACAGCTAGCTGCAAATAAGTAATTTTACTTAGTTCTCCATGACAGTAGAAGTGCATGGTTTAAAAATTGATGATGCCATGTATGTTACAGATCACGGATTCTGCAATGAAAATCAGTTTGTCTTGTATTCATAACGATAAATAGGTTTGGTAAAATTAAGTCACAAAATAATGTGGAGACAAATAAATTATTATATGATACAACCATACCTTGTTCAAATTTTATTTTTATACTTTGAAAATATTGAATAAAAAATTGTTTTATTTATATAAATATAAGAAGAGCGTCTATTAGATATAAAAAATACACAAGGAATAAGTTTCAGAAGGAAAAATAGACAAGATGACAATCTTGATCGCTTACAAAGTGAAGTAGAGTATTCAATGTCAGGTTTAGTGCACTCTAACTTGTCAACAGACCCGTATAGGAATGGATGATAACATATCTCTAGTATCAGGTTTACAAATTTACTAAACTTCGGTCCATAGAGGTTAAAGGAAAGTCTATCAACAATAAAAATATCAAACAAAATAAATGACAGGTCATAAAAACATGTGAATTCATTAAGGAAACATTCATACAAATTAATTCATTTAAAGTTGCTATAAAATGTTCGAAATACCAATATTAATTGTTTCCAATTTATTTTGATCAAAGTACATATTTATCTAGATCGAAAAATATATATTACTTGGCAACAACACTCATGATCGTTTGTTATAGGTACTTAGCTGATGACCTGGAAATGTTTTATGTTACTCATTTATAAGAAACAAAAAAATGTGGTTGGAGAACTAAAATAAATCAATTGAAATCTGTCAGTTTGCACTGCTAATATGCAAAGGACTAAAATATATTAGTTTGTGCTACTATTTTGCGCTGCTATCTCATCACATTTAAGCCCCACATCGGTGAAAAATTAGACAGTTGGTTAAAGACATTGACAAATAAATTTAACTAAAGTTAGTTTGATTTATACACTGAACATGGAATTAATTTAGGAACGAACTGTACACATATAACATGGAATCAAGATACAACTGTATAGGTTGTTATTGTTTCTACGATGTAAATCATTTTAGGAACTGTTTGAACTGTACACATATAACATCTGGAAAAGAAAAGGGAAGCTCATACATAGTTGGCTTCATAAATATTGTCAATAAGAGAAAGAGAGACGCACAAATTAGGAGGTGCGAACATGAGTATACGCACACATATACAGAAACATGAGTCCTCCATTTATAGAGTGTTGATTTATTTTTGTTTACAGTCTTTATTTAGATCAAAGTTGGAAATTGTACTTGTATGCTCCCAAGGTGGTTTCGAGTGAGATGAGACATTAATAATCTGATTAATATCGATGTCCTTGCAATGTTCTGAATGCTCGTTATTATGACTTCCTGATCCCTCCTCATCGTCTACAGATATTACATTTTTTGCTTCCGCGTTCTTTTTTCTCCTTCTATACTTTTTAAATAAGCATTGATATATAAGATGACCAAAGCAAACACACGATTCACAACGTGGTGGAATCTACTCGTATAAAACTGGTTGGTAGAAAATTTCACAGTTATAAAGAGCCATCGGAACCCCTTTAGGAAAATAAAAGTCCGCCTTCATTGTAATAAGACAATGAGCAAAACTAATTCTTTTGTGACTTACTGTTGAAAGATCTGATTCAGTAGGATCCCTTAGAATGCTAAATATAGCACTTAGCCACTCACCGTTTAGTGGACAAAGGTTAATACCAGGATATTTCACCCATATAGGAATGGATGATAACATATCTCTATCTGTTTTGAGCAATACAACAAATCATGTGATTGTACTATTATTATACTCATTTAATTTTTATTATTATTATACATCTTAGTTGACTTATTATTATTATACATCTTAGTTAACTTGTTATTATTATAAATCTTAGTTAATTGTTATAAACTTATTTAAGTTTAATATATATATAAATCTTAGTTAACTTATTATTATTATTATAAATCTTAGTTAATTAACTACTATTATTATATATATATTTGATTTAATTTTTGTAAAATTATTTTTTATTATTGCTATTTTTATACTTAATTAATTTTTTATAAAATTTATTATTGTCATTATTGTTGTTGTTGTTGTTATTATACTTAGTTAATTTCCTATAAAATTTATTGTTATTGTTATTGTTATTATTAAGTAGTTACTATTATTATTATTTAGTTATGTTTTCATAATACTTAGTTAATTTTTAAAAACTTATCGAATTTTTATAAAACGTAGTAAATTTATTATCGTTGGTGTTGTCATCGTCGTCGTTACAATACACTCGTTTAATTATTATTATTATTATAAATCTTAGTTAATTTTTATAAAATTATTTATTATTATTATTATACTTAGTTAATTTTTCATAAAATTTGTTATTATTATTATACTTAGTTAATTTTTCATAAAATTTATTATTAGTATTATTATTATTTAGTTATATTTTTATAATACTTAGTTAATTTTATAAACCTATTGAATTTTTATAAAACTTAGTTAATTTTTATAAACTTACTTAATTTATTATTATTATAGACTCGTTTAATTATTATTATTATTATTATAAATCTTAGTTAACTTATTGTTGTTGCTATTATAAATCTTTGTGGCTGGAGGGACAGAGGCTGCAATTTTGCCTACAGGGATTGGTGGATTTATTGCCTGTAGAGCATTGTCTCAAAGAAACAATGATCCTAAAAGTGCTTCTAGGCCTTGGGATAAGAATAGAGATGGGTTTGCCATGGGTGAAGGAGCCGGTGTCTTGGTAATTATAATAGATTATCACAATTTTATCATATCATCTAAAAAGCAAGTTTAACATCTAAATGACATTCACTAGCAATACAAACTGTGACAAATGACATTATAGCATCTAAAAGGCATTCACTAGACTTATAAACTTGAATCAATAAATAAAAGGAGTCTATAAACTCTTTTGTCCATTGATATTAAATGATATCATCACACTTTTAATTTATTTATCTAATTCTATATGCGTGTGTAAAAATAAATAAAAGATTATGGAGAGCTTGGAGCATGCAACAAAGAGGAGAGCAACATTAATAATTGAAGAATATTTAGAAGGAGCTATAACATGTGATGCTCATCACATGACAGATCCAAGACCAGATGGACTCGGTGTTTCTTCTTGCATAGAAAAGAGTTTGGCAAATGCCGGTGTCTCCCCTGAAGAGAAAATTCGTTACCTGTTCTGGAATTATAAGGTTTATTATGTAGCTTGATCGGATTATTGTTTTCGGATTATTATTTTATAAAGTACTGATTTCCAGGTAAACTCAGCAAATTGTCATGCAACATCAACACTGGTTGGAGATTTGGCAGAGTTCACTGCTATAAGAAGGTTTTCACCGACACATCTAAGCTAAAAATGAACTGAACAAAAGTAAGTTATTATTATTTAAATATCTATCCACTAAAATAATAGTCCAATAAAATGCATAGAAGTGAAAGAAAAAACTTTATATACTTCTCAGTCGATGACTGGGCACTGCCTTGGAGCAGCAGGTGGATTAGAGGCTATTGCTATAATCAAAGCTATTAACACAGGCTTGCTTCATCCTACTATTAACCAAGATGTATGACACTTGCCTTTATTTTATATAGTTGCAGTTTTAGTATGTAGAATAGACAAGAGAAACTTAGTTTTTATGCATTTTCATTTAATCATATGCAGAACCTGGAGGAACAAGTCACAATTGACACAGTGTCGATTGTGAAGAAGCAACATGAAGTAAATTTTGGTACGTATTATTCAAAGCATAATTTTAGCTTTTCTAATATGCCAATTTTTTTATGCTTCTATTGTAGGAAATGCGGATTACGGATCTTAAGGCTGGATTAACACTAGAGGGGGTGGATAGTTGTTTAATGGAATTTATGGAATTTTTGAAATCTTTTGAAATTAAAAACAACAGATGCAATTCACAAACACAGAGACAATCACAGAATCAGACATAGATGCAAATAGCAAATAAAAGCAGTAAAAGGAAAGAACACACCGGAATTTTATGCTGGTTCGGAGTTACCCTACATCCAGTCCCACATAATCTCTTGTGCAGATTTCTTTTCAAATATAATGTCGATATTACAACCTTGACTTCAAGGCCATGAGAAACACCCTCCTGTCTTCGAGTCTAGGGCAAACTCTCTTGATTTAACCAGGCAACAAGATCACCTAATTGATTTATGGGCTACAATCACATCCAATTGATTTACGGGCCACAATCACACCGTTTCCAATATCACTTTGATAGATAGAGAGACTCGATACACTTCTTTGATTATAAATGATCCTATAACTCTGAATGCACTGATATCTTTGAGAGAGAGTGGCAGAGAATCAAACTAGAGACAATCTAGTTTTACTCACTTAGAATTTCAGTAGAGTTTTGTTAAAATACAAGAGAATATTTGAGTGGAGAAGAAGGAGTGAAGGAGTGAAGAAATGAAGAAAAACTAACTTAAAATTCGTTGAAAACAACTGGTATTTATAGAAGAATAATAGTCATGTCCATTCGTGAAAGGTTATGACGAATAGACACTTCTTTTGAAAATTTGAAATTTGAACTTCTACGGTCACCTTGTCGATATGGGGGGATGGGGTATGTCGACATGCCCTAGTAAATTTTGAAAATTGATTTTTGTTTTTAAAAGTGATTTTCTTTCTAAAACTTGTCAAAATAATTTCTGAAGTTTATAAACCATTTTGAATATAGTTTAAACTTATAAAAGAGATTTAAAAAGTAATCTTAAAAACATATAATCTATAATTTAAAAGTAATATTAAAAACTAAGTATAGAATATATTTTTGAGATTTAAAGCCTATATTATTAAAATGAGGAGATAGTTTAAAACAAGAGATGATTTTGAAATCAAAATATAAAAGATAATAAAAATAGTTTAAGGCTAAAATATTTAAACCGAGAGAGATGAATTTTAAAAAGTTTTTGGAAAATATTTAAAATAAATCATTTTGAAAAATTCGTGGATTCCACTCCACTAGAGAAGGTCGTGGGTTCCATCCCACTAAAGAGGTCGTGGGTTCCATCCCACTACTAAAGAGAGAAGGTGGATTCCATTCCACAATTAAAATCAGAATAAAGATTTTAGTGCTATTATGAAGTTTTAACATAAATCTAGACATTATTACTTATCTTGATATCTTGAACTCTTGATACTCATGAGTCTTCAGTCTTGATTTCTTCAGTCTTGAATTCATCAGTCTTGAATCTCCATACTCAGTCTTGAATCTTTATACTGTACAGTCTTCATTCTCAGTACCTGCATATATATAACCTGCATATACATATATATATATAGAGAGAGACAAGAATATTAGTATTTATATTTTATAACAAGTCCTAAGGTTTTTGTCATCAAAACCATCATCTCAGGAACTAACATGTATTTTATAACAGGCTACTTCCTCGTATTTGAATTCCGCATAGGCAGAAGCCGCTATTTTTTTTGTTCATACTGCAATAACTTCTTCATACTAACTCGGAACCGGACGAAACTTCGACCGATGAACTCCCACCTAAATTGCGGACAATATGATACACTCGAATACTTCACCTTGTGAAAGTACACTGTAGTTCTCTATGGTGACTAACAGTTGTACTTAGAAAATATAGGCTACATCCCCGTATTTGAACTCCGCCTAGGTAGAAGCTGTTATTTCTTTTGACCACACTGTAATAACTTCTTCATACTAACTCGGAATTGGACGAAACTTCGACCGATGAACTCCCACCTAAATTTCGGATAATATAATACACTCGGATACTTCATCTTGCGAATGCACACTATAGTTCTCCATGGTGACTAACAGTTGTACTTAGAAAATAACAGGCTATATCCCTACTTCAGCACTCACTGTAGTTCTCCATGGTTACTAATAGTTGTACTTAGAAAATAACAGGCTATATCCCTACTTCAGCGCTCACTGTAGTTCTCCATGGTTACTAATAGTTGTACTTAGAAAATAACAGGCTATATCCTCATATTTGAGCTCCGCCTAGGTAGAAGCCACTTTTTTTCTTCAGACTGCAATAACTTCTTTTATACTAACTCAGAATCAGGCAAAACTTCGACCGATGAACTCCCACCTAAATTATTGATAACATGGTACACTCGGATACTTCATCTTGTGAATTCACACTATAGTTCTCTATGGGGACTGACAATTTACTTAGAAAATAACATACTACCACATCCCCATATTTTAACTTCGCTTAGTGCTTAAGCCGCTATTTTTTTGTTCAGACTGCAATAACTTCTTTATACTAATTCGGAATCTGATGAGACTTCGACCGATTAACTCCCACCTAAGTTATGGACAATATGGAATACTCGAATACTTCATCTTGTGAACGCACATTGTAATTCTCCATAGGGACTGGCAGTTGTACTTAGAAAATAACAGGCTATCACATCCCTATATTTGAACTCCGCCTAGTGCAGAAGCCATATTTTTTTGTTCGGACTGCAATACCTTCTTTATACTTACTCGGAATCAGACAAAACTTCGTTCAATGAACTCTCACCTAAACTACGGACAATATGGTCCACTCGGATACTTCATCTTATGAACGCACACTGTAGTTCTCCATGGTGACTAACAGTTGTACTTAGAAAATAACAGGCTATATCTTGCATATTTGAATACTATTTTTCTATGAGATATAAAAAGGTATATTTGGAATTTTAAAAGGACACTGAGTAAATCTATTCAATGAATTCTCTTTATTAATAGTAAAGATGTTGTTCCACTGTGATTGTGAGATTCTGTATTGTTGTTGTTTTCTTTCTTTCTTCTTACCTTCTTCTTTCTTCTTTATCCTAATTATCTGACTTTCCGTTCAATTTGAGTGGGTCGTATGAGGTTTATTGTCCACTTAAACTGTTTGAAAAAATGAGTTGTACACTTCCTCTTTCTTATTTTAATGGCAGCAACTTTCCTCTAAAATCATCCCTAAAATTATCAAATCCAATTCAAAATTAAAAATACTAATTTGTAGTAAAAGGTCTCCAATCCCGGATTAGCAGCTTGATGGATTATAAATTCTTCTTAGAAGAGAAATCGTTACTCAAAGTGGACTCAAAGGCTTCATTAGGAGATGCACTCTTATTTATTATCACTATTTTTATTTTAAGTTCATCATATAAAAGTTAATTTACATCCAAATTCTCTGTTTGTATTCTGATCTGTTTACTATTTAGATTAGGTGAGATTTTTGTGGGTACATGAGTTTGTTACAATTAGATTGGTTATGAGACTGTTATAATATTTTATTTATTTATTATTGAATTAATTTTCAAAAAAAAGGGTTTTAATTTTGATTTATATAAATATATATGTGTGTGTGTATTGAATGTGTACAGATCCACAAATTATGAATATGTATAATTGTATAAGTGTTTATATATCATATATATTTAATTTAAAATTTTATTATGATGATTTGTACCTATTATGAATTATAAAATATAAAAATATTTTATTAAATATGTATATACATATTTTATTATTATTTAATGATTGTGTGAATTGTTTATTATGAATAAAATAATTAATGGTTCAAAAATTCAATTTAGTATTTTCTATATTTGTTGCACCATGTAATAAAATTACAGTAGTATTTTCATATTTTTTTAATTTAATTTATTATTTTAAAAAATTAATTTACTTTCGGCCTACAATAAATTTTTTTAATTAAAAATATAATTTCAATTGTGAAAATTCTAGAAATTTTTCTTAAGGCTTAAATATATATCTAGAACCTTCAGAAAAAGTTTCAAATTTTATAACTTAATTTATTAATTTTGAACTAATTTATTTTTGGATTGCAATTCATTATTTAATTAAAAATATAATTTCAGTTGAGAAAATTTCAAAAAAATTCCTAAGCCCAAAATACGTCTTATATAGCTTTGGAAATTTTTTTAGAATTTTTCAACTTGATTTCCCAATTTTAAGAATTAATTTGAGTATGGGCTATTATCAATTATTTAATAATAAATATTATTTTAATTGTAAAAATTCCATAAATTAATCTTAAGCCCAAAATGTATTTCCATATTTTCTAAATTTTAAAAATTGTATTATTATCATATAATTATTTTACATTAATTTGTTATGACAGAAACTGTTTTATTCAATAAATTATACACACACATTAGTATTTTATTTTGAGAGATTATACAAGCACATATTTGGACAACTTATAGTACACACAAAATGAGTTAATGTGTCCCTTGCAATATAAATCGCGGCATCTATATACGGATATATTATACCCTTCACGGATTATGATGTTACACCTACACACATATGTATGTATGCGTGCGTGCGTGCGTGTGTATATATGTGTGTATATGTATATGATACATACATATATATACATATATATACATATGTATACTTGTATAAATAAATAAAATAAAATAAAATAAATCTCAAACTACAAATTGTACAATTAGAATACATATGGACATAGTAATAAATATTGCCATGAATAAATTATTACTGATGACATTTAATGAATTAATCAATTCAAATTAAAGAGAGAAAATGAAAGGTTTCTCTCTCCATTTAATATAATTAATGCTCTCAATTAATTCTTATTTTAGGGAAAGAAATAAAAGGTTTCATTCGTTATACATTTACTCTTATAAATAAATGTTATGTGTATTTGATACACTATACATTTCAAATTAAATTTATTTATACTTCCATTTAACTATTTTAAATAAAATACAAGATTTTATTTAAACCAGATTTAGAAAAGTTCTAAATGAAATTTAGACTTCGTAGGCCCATTAAAGATCCAAAATGGTAAAAAAAAATTATGAAATTCACTCATTTCTTCCGTTGTGGGCTGGCCCAGTTCCTTCATGTGTATGTGTGTGTGTGTGTGCGCGCATTCTATATGGAATATGATACATTTCCCGCTAGTATCTGTAACTCTACACTGCGTTGGGCATCCACCAACGATGTTTAGGCCGAATTGCCCCCATACACCGAGGAACCTTCTGTTAGCGCCTAATAATACTTAACCATAATCTAATTCATTTCAAAGACTCATCCAGGGGTTATCTAGCTAGCCTCCTAGCGACAAACAAACTAAAAAGCGAATTTTAATGCAATTGCATATCCCATATGGAGCTTACACCAGTAGGAGGTGTAGTCCTTTTCTAGGCATAACCCAAGTCTTTCTGATCACTCTAGAATCGATGGTGCTCTTGACCTATGTGTATAGCCCTACTACTCAAATATATGGTCCAACCCTGTTGACACAGCGCCGAGCTTACACCCACTGTCCCATTTAGATTGCCTAATGCAAATCAAGGAAATTCCTACCTAGTTACTTAGTGATAGAGTTTGGTGTATGCCCTACGGGTGATTATGTAATTTGTTATATATATCTAACTCATTGACCAATATTGTTCGAAATAAAAAGTATTTTCTTTCTATTACATACTAGATATAATGTGATTATATTGATTAATCAATTTAATTAAAAGTATATTTAATAGAAAATCCATAAATGGTATGTTTTGTGATAATAGTTAGAAAATACTACAACCGCGAGTAATTTATCACAATGAAACAAATATATCAATTTAAATATTTCTAGTCAAGATGTATCGAGACTGAATATTGATACATCCGTTGAAAGAGAGTATGTAACGCTCTCCAAATGTTGGGCAATGTATTACTTATGACTGTTGGAGGCTCCAAGGGGATACATATTGATAGTTATTGGAAACTATGGAATGACTCGCTCGATAGTTTTATGTTGGTTAATATAACTAAGGTCAAGCGAAGAATATCGATGTGATTACTTTACACAGTTCTCTCGACTTGAGAATACTGTTGATCATCCATGTAGAAGCTCCGCTTAGGTTATAGTTAAATCGTGGCATAATGTCCATCGAATGACTATAGTTGGGCCGAGTGGAAGCATTGGAAGTGAAACACTATTCAAGAGAGAGTTCGTCTCCTCGGTTATATGAGGTTGACATCATGGTCAACCGAAGTCAACTTAAAGTCAAAGTATCTGGCCAGAGCATTTCGTTAATAATAATTGTTATTATTGAATCAAGGACTTTGTGTCTGTACTATAAAGTTAAATGTGGACGATACTAGAATTTTGACCATTACCAAATTCCATAAGTCATAATGTGGTATAATTTTGATGAAGAGAATCTGTGTAAATAATTATCACTGTCGGGTATCGTTTATAATAAGTAAAATTGGACTTTACCAAAAGATGTATAAGCGATAAATTTGGCCAAAATGTCACACCATCTGCTAAGTGATGTATGAATGTTAATATTTAAATAGTTCAATATTAATCCCTGATTGAATTTACACCTTTGAATTGCACAACCGTAGTGATGAATTCTCTGAAAAACCATATGATTCAATTAATTTATAAAATATTGTAAATTTATTTAATTAATTTATATTTGATAAATATTAATTATTATTTATTTGATGTTTGGAAGTGTTTTGTAATTATTTTAATGCATTTATAAAAGTTATATTTGCACGCATTGATATACGGTATTACTGTAATTTAAAGATAATTGCATTATGGAAATTTTATGTCATACGTATAAAGTAAGGATTAAAGAGAGAGAGAAATCAAGAGAATTATTTAAATGGAAGTTTTAATTAAAGAATGAGAAAACTTTCGCTCTTTCAAATAAAACATGGCAAATTCTATTTCAACCTGCGTATTTACATAGTAGCCCCCCAAAAATTAGAAAAAGTTTGTAAACCCAAAAAATAACTTAGTAGCCCCCTACCATTTCTAGAACTACCCTTCCCATCACGAAAAAAACAAAAAAATGAACTACCACGCAAGGTGATTCCATGGTTCGTGTCAATACCACGTAGGCTTTCTGTGTGGATGTGTAAAAATTCACGCAATTATTTGCGCGATTAAAACAAAAACATGGTATATCCCTTGCGTGAATTATCACCAATCCTTGTAATCAACAGCCTACGATTGTATTTGCAAAAACTTAAAAACTTTTCAAATTTTTTTTTGAATTACCTGCTGTGATTGCGTTAACAATTCATTCTCCTCTTCAAAATCCATCAGCTAGTGGTGAAAAATTGAATTTTTTCTTCACTGATTTAGAAACCAGGGTTTTGAAGAAGCGGTGGTTCAGACAGTAAAAAACTGAGGTAAGAAGAAAATGGAATTGAGAAGAAAGAAAGTACGCAGCTTTCTAAGGGTATTTTAGTCTTTAAAATTTTATTTATTTTAGGGGGGGCTACTAAGTAATTATCTGTGTTGAAATAGAATTTGCCATAAAACATATTCTCTAATTCGTTCTGTACGTACAGTTCGTTCTTTCACATTCAGTTTTTTTCTCTCATTCTAACTTTTCATGGCAAACAAAAAAATCCAAAAATCTTTCAACCCCATATAAAAACATCAAATAAAATGAAACAAAAGTGGTTTATCCATCTCTTGCAACGATAGAATGAGGATCTTGAAGATCTAAGGAGATATCATCATTCGAGGTGTGACTTCTAGGCAACATCCTAAGGGGAGTCCATTTTCAAGATGTGCTTCAAGGCTTTAGGTAATAAGGTATGTTTTTCTTTAATAGATAATGATATTTGATATAATGTTTGTTGAAAGAGAAATTTAATTATCATAATTTGTATGTACATATCACTGCCTCATTTAATTTGAAAATTGTTTATGTAGCTTGAATTGCTTGTTGAATGAATTGACTGGTGTTTTATCTTAATAAATCAAAACTAATATTTGTATATGTTTAAATATAATGTATTTTTGGAACTATGTTTTAAACATTCAATTTAAGGTCTAATTTTCAAATATTTTGTATGTTTGATTTATCGATTGGGTTCTTATTTTGTTAAACTAAAATTAAAATTTATATATTTTTGAATATAATGTTTTATTATATATATATTATAAACATTCAATTCAAAGTATAATTCTTTAGATCTAAAACTTTGTATGTTCATACTATTTTGATTGGATTTTACTTTGACAGATTAAGCTAAAATTTATGTATGAACATTATAGTGTTTTATTGAAGATTCATGTTTTAAATCATATAAAAAATGTAATTTTATATTTAAAAGTTTACATGTATGTATTTTATGTTTGTGTTGTTTTAGAAATTAAAAAAAGGAAGATGTTTTGGCAACAAGTCTAAATTTTAATTTGATTACTATAAATCTCTAATTTGTATTGATTAGACATATTTTATTGAATCTTACATATACATAATTAATGTTTTGACAATAAATCTACTTTCAAATCAATTGCTATAAATCTTTAATTTTTATTAATTAGGAAAAACTTGATTTAATCTTACATACACATAATTAATTAATTATATATATATATATATATATATGTTTGTATATATAAAATTTATTACATGTATTTCATATTTTCAAAGTATGATTAGATTTCTTTCCAAAAGGAGGAAATAGTTTAAATGGGGCAATAATATATACATAAATTTATATTTGACTGTTTATATCCTTATATTATGATGTCTATTATTTGTCATTTATATGCTGCATTTATTAAGTTTACAAAATGGGAAATTGAACCAATCATTCTTGTTGCCCTTTATTTATTTCTCATTATTTCTTTATGTGATTATCTATCCATTTAATTTTTTATATATATCTACACCTTGTCATCAATTGATAGCACCTATCATATGTTGCACTTACAAAATTTATATAATAATATATTTGTTTACACTTACATTCATGCCATGTACATGTTGCTAATTAATGACATTCATATAATCAATCAATATAATTAAAGAGAGAGAAATAAAAGGTTTCTCTCTCTATCTAAATAAATTTATACCCCCATCATTAATTGAATAAGTTAAGTAGAAGGAAATGAAATGTTTCCTTCTTTATGCCATGTCATTAATTGAAAGAGTTAAGAGAAAGAAAATGAAAAGTTTTCTTCTCTAAATAAATTTAATATATAACCTCCATACACAGATATTTATACAAGAGTATATGTGCTATACTCTAATTTATATTCACATTAAATTAAATTATATTAGTGAAATTAAATAAAATATTAATTTTATTTAAAAGAAACTTAGAAAAGTTCCAAGTGTATTAAACTTCATAGGCCTATTAAAGATCCAAAATTGCTAAATTTTTAAATTCATCAATTTCTTCCGTTGCGGGCTGACCCAGTTCTAACAATAGTATCAAAGCCCAATAGCCTATGTGGTCTAAATTAGTCATGTTAAGGTTAACTAATTAAGCTTTGCACTTAGTATGGTATCTAGAAAGGTGATGTTTGGAATTGGAATTTGGTAATCAAGTATCATGTCCTATCTGGTTACCTACCTGGCCTGAAAGATAAAGTGAGCCCAAAAGTTTCCGTTGATAGAAAAGGCTTAATATGAATTAGGCCTAGGGCTAATTTTCTAAATAGTTTTGAAAATTAAGATAAGATTTTAAATTTAAAAGTTAAATTTAAAACAAAAATATGTTTATTATAATTGGTTATAATATAACATAAATTTTCAAAATATTTGAAAATGTAATGAAAATTTCAAAATGTTTGAAATTATTTAAATATTAATTTCAAAATTTAAAATTCATAAATAAGATTAATAAAACAAATTAATTAATTGAGTTTATTAATTAATACTTATATGCATGCATTATATATGTTAATATATGTTATGTTATTTTAAAGTGTTTAAGATAACACAAGTATACATGTATGTATATAAGATAAATTTTGAAATTAACATAATTTAATTAAAATTGTTTAATTAAAGGTTGACTAATTAAATAAAACTATGCACATATAAGATATATATGTTATATTATAAAGGTTATAATATACATTGTAAAGGTTGTAGTATATATGTCCAATATAAATGTCATATTAGAATACTAATATAAAATTAATTAAATAGTTAATTAACTTAAATTAATTAAATAATATTTAATTAAATAAAATATTATGCAAAAGACTATCATATAAGTAATGTGAAATATAAATGTTATATAACAATAAAACTTATATGATATAAATGTATAAACTAAAGGTGGAACATTAAAGAAACCCAAATAGACTTAAGGAATAAATACATACATAAATGTACATATACCATGATTTATGATATGTTTGACATTTAAATCACGAGGGTATTTCACAAGAAATACATTAGTCCATAAGTCGATATTACTCAATATAATATATTGAAGATTATGAATTTTCAATAGAATATTGTCCACTACCATATATATATATTAATAAATTACTTGTATACTCCATAGTTGTTGAGCAAACTCAAGCTAGGGATGTTACGTGTTGTATTGTTAATATATTGAATAGACGAGATAAGATAACTATATGTATTTGTTGAGAAAACTCAAGGTACATATACTATACTTAGGCCATGGCGATATGGTAGACACGAGTGAATAATCTCCTATGATTTGTTGAGCAAACTTAAGGTCAAAATGATATTAGGACAAGGAAACATGGGTTAGGAGTTGCATGTGATACAATCGATAAGGAGTTATCCATCGTTTATGGGGCTATGATTTATTGAGCAAACTCAAGGTCAGAATACCAAGACAAACTAGTCTGAACAACCCACTAGTGAAGTCGAAAGACTTATATATTTTATGTTAGGGTTTGGAGAAACATAAAAGACTAGTGGGAGCCTTGTTAGAAAAATGAAATGGTAACATTTTACCTTTCTAATATTGTAAGAAAACATGCTTAATAATTTTATAATTATCTACAACGATAAATTTGTGCATGTACTAAATTGGTAAAATGTATATTAATTAAGATATACAAATGAATTGAAGATTAACAAATAGAAATATAACATATACTTACCAATAAAAGATTATTACATGTTAATGTTTCAATACCCATGCAATTGAATGATTTTACAACCACCGAATACATTCGTGGTTTGGTCACTTAAGCATTTATTTGGTCAAGACCATGTATTACATTCTATGAGTTTCAAACTCTAAAAGCAATACAAGACTATGGATATTTGATCCATATAGAATTGCATATAAATTTTATATGGTTAACGGTCAAAGTTTGTAATGTACAATATTTCGATGAAATTAGTTCATCCAAAAAACCAAATAAACCTTAGTGCAAGATCAAGTATTCAATTCGATTGATTACAAAAGGATCGTATCGTGTTAAATGTAAAACTAGACCAAAAATACAATATAAATCTAACTTAATCACTGAAATGTCAGTTTGATAAGTTTACATAAAGCAGAATATAACTAATGTCCTTAAAAGCTAAGGATAATTGAATTTGCTTTAGTAAAGAGTTCGTATGATATTCTAGTAAGGATTTTTTTTGAATGCTTTGACCATTTAGAAACAATAGCGAATGTACAAGAGTAGATATGGTTTAAGGTACAGTTGGGATGAAGAGAGTGAATAGTCATGTTTGCTTCATAAAGAAACAATGGAAACGATAATTGTAATAATAGTGATTGATACTTAACATTGGAATGAGAAATGTGATTTCTATTCTAAAATGTATTTTCATATAGAAAATTATTCCCTATGAGATTTATTTCTTTGGGTTCAGGATAATTGATCAAAGAACTTTCCGCTATAAATTAGGTACAATATATGAAATAAATAAACAGCATTAAGTGAATGATGGACCTCCAAATTTAGTATGCTATTATAATAATGGCGGAAATATTGGAAGCATGCCATATATCACTTATTGATTGCATCATATTATGAAAATTATTTTCATAAAATGCACCGAATATTATTTATGAAATAATGGCTATTTTTTGGTATCGACTAAGAAATAGACATAACTATATTTCATTATGGATATTCGTTACGAAATAAAACTATAATGTGGTATTTTTTTCATAATAAAAGTGATGCATTGGAAAATACAAAAGTATCTAATATTATTTGCGGTTATTTTGGAATTATAGACTAAGCCATAGTTTTGAGAAAATAATTTTATTATATGATTTTGAATCATATGATACTGGTTAATTATATCTCAAACAATTAAGGGCTATACACTCATTCAGTGGGAGCATCATAAGAGTTCTTGAACTCTTCGGATTGATACATATAGATGCATACAATTGTAAGTCTATTAATACAAAAATGTTTCCATATACTTCATCATATTCATCAATTAGTTATCACCAACATGAACATGTGTATTTGATACATGTGTAGTATGTCTATGGTAAACTCATAGAGTATAAAATAGAAGTAAATAAAATAACATGCTATAGGAATGGTTTGATTTAATCGAATGAGTGAGTATATTGGAAAAAGTTCTGAACGTACACAAAATGAATAAAGATTCAATCTCGAAAGTCACTTGTGACGCCCCACCTCTATACCCACGCTAACCAAGAACACTACGGAGTAGTGTTGTCAGTTAGCGCAGAGAATAAGGCTGTTGAGGAGCGACCATCCATGTAACTTCTTTGTGCGAGCACCGATATGTCAGATAATGTAGCATGCATTTTGTTTAAGGAGGAAACCCGACATACCGATACAAACACAAAGCTATCACACAATGGCTATATATAATCTTCGGAAACAAATATAGAGATAAACATAACACCAATCAGTCACAGACATCCATATCACAAAGACGGAAAAAGATATGAATATATAACACTTGAAAGTGTACAACAGAGTAGTGGTCAGAAAGATCCACAATAATACAAAAGAATAGCAACACGTGCTATACAAAAGAATAAGTACACAACATAGAGTCTATATCTCAAATGTGTACATCCAAAAACTACTAATCTAAGTAGTTAGCCAAAAGTCAGAGAAATCCAAAAGAGAAGTCAAGCAGAAGCACCTGAAACATCTCGGTCTGACCCGAGTATTATTTCATAAGAAAATAATAAACGGATCAATATAGCTATAAATATCAGTCGACATGATATAAAATAAGAGATATGGCATAAACATATAATAATCATAATGACATACTACAATAAGTATGTAACTGATAATCAACAAGAGATTAATCAATATCACAAGAATCTTCTCAAAGATCCAAATCCGCAAAAAGGGAATGACACACAAATCCACCAATGCACACAAATTGATAAAACATATCAATGGAAATCACGAAAATTGGTGAAGCACAAATTCCAGAAATCAACACACGAAATCCAGAACAAATCCCAGAAATCAACACACGAAATCCAGAAATCACAAAAAGGGGGAAGTCTGATCACACGGACAAGAAGCTATCTCATGGAAGCTATCCATTTAATTTTTCGAACACACGAATGGCTCGAAGGCCTTTGACACACGAACGGCCCGAAGACCATGGGGTGCTACCCCATATATGTGAGTAGAAACATCACACAAGCGGGGTCTAGTCTCCCTCGCAGACAAAGAGACATCGCTCAATCGCTAGTCTAAATCACAAAGATGATCGTCACGATCATATGAAGTGTCAATAACACCAAGCCAGTAAATATATGAGTTTAGCTTCATGTCCCATAACCACTTGCTTAACTTAAATATTTACAAACAAGCTGTGAATCTTCACTAGAAAATTGTCACAAAAGGGTTCAATCGAACAAGTCCAAGAGCTAACCGACGAAGTGAACGCGAGCGTTTCATACCACTCGTTTTACTAAGTCGTTTAATTCGATTTCTCATCCGAGTGAAGTAAAGGCTTGTATATACTAGTAGATTGGAAAATGGTTTGAGAAAAAGAGCATTGTAGCAAAATAGTGTTGAAATCGCTTTGATGAAAGAATTTTGATAGTCACTACTAGTATTGAAGCCTTCACGTTTTTAAAATGACAAGTCACAAAACGATTGTTGAAACAAATTGAATTACATAAATTCACATTCGAAGATGTGAGTCAAGCCCAAAGAAATCAATCCCAAAACCATCAAAGTAGGAATGCCCGTGAGTACAAACATGCCCGAGCTAGAGTGCAACAACCAAAGGGGCAATGGTATAGAGACGCGACCTAATGTGTAAGCAAGCCGAGCGACTTAAGGATTCGTGAGCTTTCCATGGCCTAGCGACCTAAGGGATGAACGACCTACTCGGTCGAGCTAAGGAGAAGGGGTTGCGACCTAAGTGGAAGGCAAGTCGAGCGACCTAAGGGATATAAGGTCCAACGACCTAAGGGGTTGTGAGGTCGAGCGACCTAAGAGATATGAGGTCCAGCGACCTAATGGATATAAGGTCCAACGACCTAAATGATGCAAGGCCTAGCGACCTAAGGAAAATAAGGTCTAACGACTTAAGGAAAAGAGACTCGCAACCTAAGGTCTCACGACCTAAAGACACGGGACCTAAAACTCACGACCTAAAGACTCACGACCTAAAGAAATCAAGGCCAAACGACCTAATGGGTTGTGACTTATGGGGTGAGCGACCTAAGTTTGCGACCTAAGGGATGGAGGCTGAGCGACCTATCAAGGCAATAGGGCTAGCGACCTATAGGAAATGCGACCTAACTGAGTATGCGACCTAGCATAGCGAACGACCTAACGAGCAGGCAAGGCCGGACGAGTTAATTCCCAACGACCTAGCGACCTAAGCCACACGACCTAAGTGCAGGCGACCTAAATGCGAACGAGCTAAATGCACAGAGGCGGTTTTCCCCAGCCCGAGCGACCTAACTGCAGTAATATGCCAAAACACACGAAAACTTGGGGTTTTCACCGATTCAATCCAAACCAAATGCAAGTATACATGCAAAAGTGATGAAGAATCATCTCCAACAATCCAAGATAGTTATAGACAAGAATGTGAGATAAAAATCTCACCTTTGCACTAAAATCAATGAAGATGGAGCCCAAAAGTAAAGCAAGAACAGTCCAAAGCTTGAATCTATGTTCTTCACTTGAATTTGGAGTAGATGTTGGATTAGCAATGAAGAAGAAGACTTTGGAGTTTTAATTTCCCATTCCCTCCACCATTTTTGATAAAGCTTCTAAGTTTAAGAAATTAGAAATGAAGTATCAAGAGACGGAAGGGGTTGGGCTGAGTTAACAAGTGGTTCTGTCCAAACTAAAGGTCCAAAGCAAAAAGTGACGAAAATTCTGCTATCTCCAAACATATCGAAGTTTACACTTAAAAAGATCGCAAACGTCATTTTGAACTCAATGGAAGTGGTCTCGAGTCCTAATTTGACCGTATGCAAAAAGTAGCTTTTCGGACCAAAATCTGATTAACGATAAAATATTTAAATGAAATATTCAAATATAAAATCGATAAATATGCGGGTTGTTACAGACTCCGCTCCTTAAATAAATTACGTCCATGCAATATATAAGATGGAAATAAAAAGTAACAACCATAAAAGCATATTATCACAAAAGAAATTTTGAAATAAGAAGTTTACCTCAAAGAGCATGAGAAAGTAAGTCCGGATGTGTTCGCTCGATGAATTCTCTAGTTTCCCAAGAGCAATCCTTAGGATTTGAGGACCATTGAACTTTAACAAGCGGAACATCTTTATTTCGGAGTCGTTTGACCTCCGAAGCAATAATTCAAATAGGATGCTGCTCATAAGTTAAATTAGGTGCAACTTCAATCTCGTCCACAACACCGGGCTCAAGAATAGAATCGGAATCCCGAAGGCACTTCCGTAATTGAGAAACGTGAAATACGTCATGCATGGCAAAAAACTGAGCTAGTAATGAAAGGCGATAAGCCATGGAACCAATACGTTCGGTGATAGGAAATGGCCCAATATATCGAGGCGCTAACTTTCCCGATCGACTGAAACGTACAACGCCCTTCATAGGGGAAACAAGAATAAATACAAGATCTCCCGCAGAAAATTCTAACTTCCTTCTTCGGTTATCGGCATAGGATTTTTGTCTACTCTGAGCTTCTTTCATCCTATGACGAATAAGTTCAATCTTTTCTATGGAATCACGAATAAAATCTGGGCCTAAAACCAGCTTCTCTCCGGCCTCAAGCCAACAAGAAGAAGATCGGCATGGCCTTCCATAGAGTGCCTCGAAAGGTGCCATACCAATCCTAGCTTGGAAGCTGTTATTATAGGAAAATTCAACAAGTGAAATATGATCTTCCCAACTTCCACCGAAATCAAGCACACAAGCACGAAGAAGATCTTCAAGTGTTTGATTCACACGCTCAGTTTGTCCATCGGACTGGGGGTGATAAGCGGTGCTAAAGTTAAGCTTCATTCCCAAAGCTTTTTGAAGGCTATTCCAAAATCCACTAATAAACAACGGATCACGATCACTAACAATGGAAGTAGGGACTCCATGCAATTTAACAATCTCTTTGATAAAGAGTTTGGCCAGAAGAGGAACGGTTCGGTTTGACCGAACGGGAATAAAATGGGCAGATTTAGTAAGTCTATCAACGATCACCCATAAGCTATCATGACCCGAACGAGAACGGGGAAGGCCATCAATAAAATCCATGGAAATTTGATCCCACTTCCAAATGGGAATATCCAATGGTTGCAATAACCCACCGGGCTTTTGATGTTCAGCCTTGACAAGTTGGCAAGTCATGCAACACTTAACAAAGTTAGCGATATCAGATTTCATTCCCTCCCAGTAATAAAGTCGCTTCATATCTGCGTACATTTTACTGCTACCGGGATGAATGGAATATTTGGAACGATGAGAATCTTCTAGAATGTCTTTACGAAGATCACTAATATTTGGTATGATAAGTCTACCAAATTTTCGAATGCCGCCACGAGAATCGATATCAAAGTCTTTCAAACTTTCAATATCGGTTTTATCCCTAATATTATGGCTAAGGAGAGCCAATTCGGGATCTAGCCTCTGAGCTTCAAGAATGCGGTCTAAAAGAGAAGGATGAGCCTCAAGGCTACATAAAACAAGAGATGAACATAAATCGGAAACACGATCTCGAATTTCACAAGTGGATAAAACTTCGAGATCATGCCATTCAGATATCGTCATGGAAACAACCGCTTGTTGCTTCCGACTAAGAGCGTCAGCAACACGATTTCCCTTTCCGGGAGTATAAAGAATATCAAGGTCATAAGAGGCAAGGAATTCGAGCCAACGCTGTTGACGCAAATTAAGTTCCTTTTGAGAAAATAAATATTTCAAAGACTTATGGTCCGTATAAAGCATAAATTTCTCTCCCAAAAGATAATGTCGCCAAATACGAAGGGCGAAAACGATAGCCGCGAGTTCTAAATCATGTGTGGCATATCTAGTCTCAGCCGGCTTCAATTGCCTAGAAGCATAAGCAATAACACGTTCTTTTTGCATAAGAACGGCACCCAAACCAACGCGACTAGCATCGGTATAAACAGCAAAATCTTGATTCCCTTCGGGAATAATAAGGATAGGAGCATCAGAAAGGAGTTCTTTTAATTTCTGAAAAGAAGTTTCACATTTGTCCGACCAAATGTATTTAACACCTTTCTTTGTTAAGCCAGTAAGAGGCACGACAATTTTAGAAAAGTCCTTGATAAAACGACGGTAATAACCAGCCAATCCGAGAAAGCTACGGATTTCAGTCACGCTCTCCGGTCTCTTCCAATTTTGAATCGCTTCAATCTTTGAAGGATCCACTGATATTCCGGATTCGAAAATAATATGACCGAGAAACTTCACACTAGATTACCAAAAGTGGCATTTAGAAAATTTTGCCTTTAACTGATTACTCCTAAGAGTTTCCAATACAATCTGAAGATGCTTTTCATGTTCCTCCTCGGTTTTAGAATACACAAGAATATCATCAATAAAGATGAGAACAAACCGATCGAGGAAATCTTTGAAAACTCGATTCATGAGGTCAACAAAATAAGCCGGAGCATTCGTTAAACCAAATGGCATAACAAGCCATTCATAAGATCCATATCGAGTACGGAACGAAGTCAAAGGAATACTATCCTCTGCAATGCGAAGCTGATGGAAACCGGTAGCCAAGTCCAATTGCGAAAAGACTTTAGCACCACTAAGTTGATCAAATAGATCATCAATCCGAGGTAAAGGATATTTGTTCTTAATAGTAAGATCATTAAGCTTGCGATAGTCAACGCAAAGCCTAAGTGTTCCGTCAGATTTCTTCACGAAAATTGCTAAAGCTCCCCAAGGCGAGGAACTAGAGCGAATAAATTGTTTCGTCTCCAATTTGGATAATTGTTTGCGAATCTCTTCATTCTCCTTATTGGACATGCGATAAGGAGGACGAGTAATAGGTTGAGCTCCAGGTATAAGATTAATTCTGAACTCAATTGCTCGCTTAGGTGGTAATCCTAAAACGGGCTCGAATATGTCGGAAAATTCACGAACCACGTGAATACAAGAAATGACATCTTCCTCATCATCATTATCATCATCACGAGGATTTAAAGAATATAAAGATGCAGCCAAAGTGGAATCCGAATCTTTAAGTAAAATAGAAATCTGCTTTACAGATTGCGGATGTCAGAGATAAATAGTCCGCTCAGGACATAGGATATGAGCTTCATAACGGTTAAGCCAATCCATACCCAAAATCATTCCAAAGCCTAAGTAACGCATGACATGCAAATCGGCTAGGAAAGGAAAATCACACAAAATAATCTCCACATCTTTACAAAGTAAACTAAGAGTTGCGGATCCACCAACTGGATTCGCAATTCTTAAAGAGGTCATTAAAGCAACAACACTTAAGGAAAAAGTATCGACAAGTTCCTTTGATATAAAAGAATGGGATGCACCTGTATCAAAGAGAAATCTAATAGGTTGATTATGAAATATAATAATACCATCAAGGACAGAATGAGACATACCTTGACCGCGAGATGTGTTGCCAGGGGCTTGAGCAACGTTTAACTTTCCCTCCTTCTTACTTGGAAGCGTAGGGAAAAGATGCATATAATGATCCGGACTTTTGCAATAGCGACAATAACGGGGCTTTGAACACTTGTTCGCAAAATGGCCCCTAGCACCACAGTTGTAGCATTTCCCATCACCAGAGGAAAAGGTCTTTGCAGAAGGAGTTGGTTGTTTACCCTTTTTGTTGGGATAAGGACCCTTGAACTTGTTAGGCCTCTTCTTGTTGTTGAAGTTTGGTTTGGAACCCACTACTTGAACATCACTTTCCCTTTTTCCTCTTCAAGACGAAGAGCGATATCAATGAGTTGGTCGAAAGAAACTTCTAATTTGAGAAGTAACGGCTTCTTGAGATTTTTGTTTAAGCCATAAACAAATCTTTGGTTCTTCTTCAATGGGGTGTTGATGTATTCAACCCCATATTTAGACAGTGACTCGAAGGATGCAACATAATCCGTCACGGAGGATTCACCTTGAACAAGGTCTATGAAACGACGAGCCAAAGTCACTTTCTCTGCTTCTGGTACGAATTTTAATTCGAAGCGTTCCCGGAATTGCTCCCAAGTGAGATCTGCTTCATTAATTTCAGAAATAAGAAGTTCGTACCAATCCAATGCTCTCTCTTGGAGCATACTGGAAGCCACCTAAACACGGTGAAGATCGCCAAGATTCATGCGAGAAAAGATTCGATCGCATGTTCTTAACCAAGCCTGGACTTCTATAATAGTTTCGGAACCTTTGAATGGTTTCCCACCCAAGTCGGTATAATCGTTGCACAAATGTGCAAATCCAGACTTAGGATGAGTAGGTTCCTGATTAGGACCGGCTGCCTGAGCATTCTTTACTAAATCAAGAAGCTGTTGAGCAGTCATAAAAACTCCATCCTAGGGAGTGACAGTAGATGGTCCAGCTCTGGGACGACCTGGTCTAGACATTCTCTTCTTTAAGAAAGAGAGAAGAAGAAAAGTTATTTTCAAATAAATATCAAGTAAATCTTGATAGATAGAACAAGGATACATAAAAGGAAATAGGATAAATCGGTACGAAGACTCGAATTAAATCCTAAGGCACGCCTCCTAAGTTGGACTTAGGACGATGGTCCTTGTTAGTTATTCTACATTGTTCCGAAGTTTGGCTCTGATACCAAGCTGTGACGCCCCACCTCTATACCCACACTAACCAAGAACACTACGGAGTAGTGCTGTCAATTAGCGCAGAGAATAAGGCTGTTGAGGAGCGACCATCCATGTAACTTCTTTGTGCGAGCACCGATATGTCAGATAATGTAGCATGCATTTCGTTTAAGGAGGAAACCCGACATACCGATACAAACACAAAGCTATCACACAGTGGCTATATATAATCTTCGGAAACAAATATAGAGATAAACATAATACCAATCAGTCACAGACATCCATATCACAAAGACGGAAAAAGATATGAATATATAACACTTGAAAGTGTACAACAGAGTAGTGGTCAGAAAGATCCACAATAATACAAAAGAATAGCAACACGTGCTATACAAAAGAATAAGTACACAACATAGAGTCTATATCTCAAATGTGTACATCCAAAAACTACTAATCTAAGTAGTTAGCCAAAAGTCAGAGAAATCCAGAAGAGAAGTCAAGCAGAAGCACCTGAAACATCTCGGTCTGACCCGAGTATTATTTCATAAGAAAATAATAAACGGATCAGTCTAGCTATAAATATCAGTCGACATGATATAAAATAAGAGATATGGCATAAACATATAATAACCATAATGGCATACTACAATAAGTATGTAACTGATAATCAACAAGAGATTAATCAATATCACAAGAATCTTCTCAAAGATCCAAATCCGCAAAAAGGGAATGACACACAAATCCACCAATGCACACAAATTGATAAAACATATCAATGGAAATCACAAAAATTGGTGAAGCACAAATTCCAGAAATCAACACATGAAATCCAGAACAAATCCCAGAAATCAACACACGAAATCCAGAAATCACAAAAAGGGGGAAGTCCGATCAAACGGACGAGAAGCTATCTCAGGGAAGCTATCCATTTAATTTTTCGAACACACGAATGGCCCAAAGGCCTTTGACACACAATTGGCCCGAAGACCATGGGGTGCTACCCCATATATGTGAGTAGAAACATCACACAAGCGGGGTCTAGTCTCCCTCGCAGACAAAGAGACATCGCTCAATCGCTAGTCTAAATCACAAAGATGATCGTCACGATCATATGAAGTGTCAATCACACCAAGCCAGTAAATATATGAGTTTAGCTTTATGTCCCATAACCACTTGCTTAACTTAAATATTTACAAACAAGCTGTGAATCTTTACTAGAAAATTGTCACAAAAGGGTTCAATCGAACAAGTCCAAGAGCTAACCGACGAAGTGAACGCGAGCGTTTCATACCACTCGTTTTACTAAGTCGTTTAATTCAATTTCTCATCCAAGTGAAGTAAAGGCTTGTATATACTAGTAGATTGGAAAATGGTTTGAGAAAAAGAGCTTTGTAGCAAAATAGTGTTGAAATCGCTTTGATGAAAGAGTTTTGATAGTCACTACTAGTATTGAAGCCTTCACGTTTTTAAAATGACAAGTCACAAAACGATTGTTGAAACAAATCGAATTACATAAATTCACATTCGAAGATGTGAGTCAAGCCCAAAGAAATAAATCCCAAAACCATCAAAGTAGGAATGCCCGTGAGTACAAACATGGCCGAGCTAGAGTGCAACAACCAAAGGGGCAATGGTATAGAGACGCGACCTAATGTGTAAGCAGGCCGAGCGACTTAAGGATTCGTGAGCTTTCCATGGCCTAGCGACCTAAGGGATGAACGACCTAACTCGGTCGAGCTAAGGAGAAGGGGTTGCGACCTAAGTGGAAGGCAAGTCGAGCGACCTAAGGGATATAAGGTCCAACGACCTAAGGGGTTGTGAGGTCGAGCGACCTAAGAGATATGAGGTCCAGCGACCTAATGGATATAAGGTCCAACGACCTAAATGATGCAAGGCCTAGCGACCTAAGGAAAATAAGGTCTATCGACTTAAGGAAAAGAGACTCGCGACCTAAGGTCTCGCGACCTAAAGACACGCGACCTAAAACTCGCGACCTAAAGACTCGCGACCTAAAGAAATCAAGGCCAAACGACCTAATGGGTTGCGACTTAGGGGGTGAGCGACCTAAGCTCGCGACCTAAGGGATGGAGGTTGAGCGACCTATCAAGGCAATAGGGCTAGCGACCTATAGGAAATGCGACCTAACTGAGTACGCGACCTAGCATAGCGAACGACCTAATGAGCAGGCAAGGCCGGACGAGTTAATTCCCAACGACCTAGCATAGCGAACGACCTAACGAGCAGGCAAGGCCGGACGAGTTAATTCCCAACGACCTAGCATAGCGAACGACCTAACGAGCAGGCAAGGCCGGACGAGTTAATTCCCAACGACCTAGCGACCTAAGCCACGCGACCTAAGTGCAGGCGACCTAAATGCGAACGAGCTAAATGCACAGAGGCGATTTTCCCCAGCCCGAGCGACCTAACTGCAGTAATATGCCAAAACACACGAAAACTTGGGGTTTTCACCGATTCAATCCAAACCAAATGCAAGTATACATGCTAAAGTGATAGAGAATCATCTCCAACAATCCAAGATAGTTATAGACAAGAATGTGAGATAAAAATCTCACCTTTGCACTAAAATCAATGAAGATGGAGCCCAAAAGTAAAGCAAGAACAGTCCAAAGCTTGAATCTATGTTCTTCACTTGAATTTGGAGTAGATGTTGGATTAGCAATGAAGAAGAAGACTTTGGAGTTTTAATTTCCCATTCCCTCCACCATTTTTGATAAAGCTTCTAAGTTTAAGAAATTAGAAATGAAGTATCAAGAGAAGGAAGGGGTTGGGCTGAGTTAACAAGTGGTTCTGTCCAAACTAAAGGTCCAAAGCAAAAAGTGACGAAAATTCCGCTATCTCCAAACATATCGAAGTTTACACTTAAAAAGATCGCAAACATCATTTTGAACTCAATGGAAGTGGTCTCGAGTCCTAATTTGACCGTATGCAAAAAGTAGCTTTTCGGACCAAAATCCGATTACCGATAAAATATTTAAGTGAAATATTTAAATATAAAATCAATGAATATGCGGGTTGTTACATCACTCCTCTATGTGATACATAATGATGCATCGATAAAGAGTAATCGAACTTTGGCGGACAATGTACGATTAATTGTGGGTGAAGTTGAGTTAGTACACAAGGTTAATATTATTTCATCTAAATAACAGTTTACAAAATCACACAAGATGGGGGTTATAAGAAACCCCAACATATCCTAGCCAAGGAGTTGGCGGGTTGTGCAAGTCGAAAGATTGCATGTTGTAATTGCTTGTAAGGGATCTTGTATGAATCCCCCCAAAAGAATTTTTGGAAGACTGTCATTGGATGGCATATTTATGTTTTGAACATAAATTTTGTAAACTAAAACCAAATCAGTTTTATAAATAAAGAAATTCATAAAACGTTTATTAATACCTATTATGTTGCACCGAGAAACATTTTTTGTTTCAAGAAATACTAACTTCATTGTAAAGAAATTTCTTTGAGGAATTATTGGTAGAAAAATAGAATTAGATACGATCCACATATGGAACTGATTAGATGAGATGAAATGAAATTAATTAGCCTAAACGAACACAATGCATTAGAGTGTCTAATAGTTATTCTCGCACATTAAATAGAAACTATGTATTTTTTATCAATTTCAATAATATATAATCCTAGATTGTTTAAACCATTAAGAGTGTTGACTCTTTGATATAGTATAGCGCGCAAAGCCAAAAGAATTCCAAGTACGCTGTCAAAATATGATTTTGGTGGTCGTAACCTAAGTTATGTGATCCATCGGCCATGATTGTGTCTTTATGAGCAAGACTAATGCAGCTGGAATTAAATGAGCAATATTGATAAGAATGATATCGTATATTATGATTGCTGAAATTAGCGTAATAGATTAGGTATTCAACGTGCTCAAGTTAATCCAGATTTACTCACAAAATTACCACTTGATATGATTTTATGTTTGGCACGTATGTAATGAAACAGAAAATTCTAAATAATGATGAGTAAACTGTTTACATATAATAACCAAAATGTCTCGAAGTCAGTTGGAGCGACATTGAGTTTGTGAGTCTGTGAATACAATCCAAGAAATGATAGAAAATATCATTTTATAAGCATCAAAATTGAACAAATATTTTGATAGAAATATCAAATAGTTCGATTATCATCAAATGCAGAGGAAGCGCGTGTTCATAGGAAAAAATGTTAATAGGTACATTGATATTTATAAACTATAAGTAAACAACACGTTATTGATTTTCAACGATGTATTTGTGTTAAAATCAACTATGTTGTTTTAATGCTCAATTTTGGATTGTAAATGATGTCTTTTATAGTGAGTATTAAAGATATTGGGAATGTCCCAAATCGATATGCAAAGACACCTTATTAAATTGTTTAATATGTAACATGTGAGATGGGTTCCTTATGCATTGACAATATGAATTATCATACATGTTATGTTGTGTACGAGATCGCAATTTTTTGTGTACTTGATACATGAAGCAAATATCAAATCCAAAATGATATCAATAAATGGTTGTTTGAAGTATTCTCATGTATTTATAAAATACTGGATAATTATTTACGAAAACAAAAACACCTTATGAAGGAGTGTTCGGACTCACACTTCATAAGTGATATTGAGTATAATATGTTAATAATAAATTCAAGTTAAGAAACTTTAAGTTGAAAATGTTCCAAATGAAAGACCATGGCTGATTCAATGAAAAAGGCTAAGTATATCTCCTTGAATAGCGCCACAATAAAGACAATGTATATAAAATATATAAGTGCACAAATTTATAACTGAGCCGATTCCAAATGTTGAGAATCTCATAATATTGTTATATGATAAAAGTGTTGCGATAGGTTTATAACAGAACTTAGAGCTCACTCGAAGTCGAGAGACATACTCCGATTTGTTCCATGTGATTTAACAATTTATCACTGTTGGAGAAAGTTGATTGACAAAGTAGATAATTAAAACATAATAGCATACCCATTCACAAAGGGACTGATCCAATTGGTTTTGAGAAAACCGATTGAAGAAGTCATAATAAGATTCCATTATTGACCCCAAGTGCAAGTGGGAGATTGATAGAATTGGGAGTATGCCCTAGGAGCAATTATGTAATTTGTTACATATATCTAGCTCATTGACCAATTTTGTTGGAAATAAAAAGTATTTTCTTTCTATGATATACTTGATATAATGTGGTTATATTGATTAATCAATTTAATTAAAAGTATATTTAATAGAAAATCCATAAATGGTATGTTTTATGATAATAGTTACAAAGTGTTGTAAACGTGAGTAATTTATCACAATGAAATAAATATATCATTTTAAATATTCCCAATCAAGATGTATCGAGACTGGATATCGATACATCCATTGAGACAAGAGTACGTAACGCTCTCCAAATGCTGGACGGTGTATTACTCATGACTGTTGGGGGCACCAAGGGGTTATGTACTGATAGTTATTGGATAACTATGGAATGACTCACTTGGTAGTTTTCTGTTGGTTAATATAACTAAGGTCAAGCAGAGAATATCGATGTGACCAATTTACACAGTTCTCTGGATTTGAGAACACTGTTGACCTTTAACGTAGAAGCTCCGCTTTGATTATAGTTAAATCATGGCATGACATCCATCGAACGAATATAGTTAGGTTGAGTGGAAGCATTGGAAGTGGAACACTATTCAAGAGAGGATTCGTCTCCTCAATTATATGAGGTTAGCATCACGGCCAACTGAAGTCAACTCAAAGTCAAAGTATCTGGTCAGAACATTTCGATTAATAATAATTGTTATTATTGAACCAAAGACTTTGTGTTTGGACTATAAAGTTGAATGTGAACGATATTGGAATTTTGACCATTACCAAATTCCATAAGTCCTAATGTGATATAGTTTTGACGAAGAGAATTGATGTAAATAATTATCACTATCGGGTACCGCTTATAATAAGTAAAATTTGATTTTACCAAAAGATGTGTAAGCAATAGATTTGGCCAAATGTCACACCACCTGCTAAGTAACGTGTGAACGTTAACATTCGAATAGTTCGATATTAATCGCTGACAAAATTTACACCTTTGAGTCGCACAACGGTAATGATTAATTTTCTGAAAAACTACATGATTTAATTAATTTATAAAATATTGTAAATTGATTAAATTAATTGATATTTTAGAAATATTAATTATTATTTATTTGATGTTTGGAAGTTTTTTGTAATATTTTTAATGCATTTATAAAAGTTATATTTGCACGCATTGATATACAATATCAATGTAATTAAAGATAATTGCATGGAATTGTTTATGGAAATTTTATGCCATTTGATGGTATGATTTATGGAAATTTTATGTCATTTGACGACATATGTTTGTGGAAATTTTATGTCATTTGATAACGTACGTGTAAAGAAAGGATTGGAGAGAGAGAAATAATCATGTGAATTAATTAGGGAAGCTTTAATTAAAGAATAAGAAAAGTTTCATTCTTTCAAATAAAACATATTCTCTAATTCCTTATGTATGTACAATTCATTCTTTCTCATTCGGTCTATTTCTTTTTCTCCTTCTAACTTTTCATGGTAGACAAAAAAAATTCAAATATCTTTCAACTCCATATAAAAACATCAAATAAAACAAAACAAAAGTGGTTCATCCATCTCTTGCAAGGATAGGATGTGGATCGTGAAGATCTGAGGAGATACCATCATTCAAGATATGACTTCTAGGCAACATCCTAAGGGGAGTACATTTTCAAGATGTGCTTCAAGGCTTTAGGTAACAAGGTATATTTTTCTTTAATAGTTAATGATATTTGATGTAATGTTTGCTGAAAGAGAAGTTTAATTATCATAATTTGTATGTACATATCACTACCTCGTTTAATTAGAAAATTGTTTATGTGGCTTGAATTGTTTGTTAAATGAATCGACTAGTGTTTTATCTTAATAAATCAAAACTAATATTTGTATATATTTAAAAAAAAATTGGGAACTATGTTTTAAACATTCAATTTAAAGTCTAATTTTTAGATCGGAAATTTTGTATGTTCAATTTATCAGTTGGGTTCTTATTTTGTTAAATTAAAATTAAAATTTGTATATATTTGAATACAATGTTTTATTATAGATCTATATAATAAACATCCAATTCAAAGTATAATTCTTTAGATCTAAAACTTTGTATGTTCTGATTGGATTTTACTTTAACAAATTAAGCTAAAATTTGTGCATGAACATTACAGTGTTCTATTGAATATTCATGTTTTAAATCATATAACAAAATGCAGTTGTAGATTTGAAACAGAAGATGTTTTGGCAATAAATCTAAATTTTAATTGATTACTATAAGTCTCTAATTTGTATTGATTAGACATATTTTATTGAATCTTACATACACATAATTAATGTTTTGACAATAAATCTACTTTTAAATTGATTGCTATAAATCTCTAATTTTTATTAATTAGAAAGACTTGATTTAATCTTATACACACACAATTAATTTTATATGTATGTTTGTATGTATAAAATTTATTACATGTATTTTATATTTTCAAAGTATGATTAGATTTCTTCCCAAAAGGAAGAAACAATTTAAACGAGGCAATAATATATACATACATTTATATTTGACTGTTTAGATCCTTATATTATGATGTCTATTGGTTGTCATTTATATGTTGCATTAATTAAGTTTACGAAATGGGAAATTAAATCAATCATTCTTGTTACCCTTTATTTTTGCTATTATTCTTTTATGCGATTAGCTATCCGTTTAATTTTGTTTATATGTCTACACCTTGTCATCAATTGATAGCACCTATCATATGTTGCACTTACAGAATTTACACTATAATATATATATATATATATGTGTGTGTGTGTGTGTGTGTGTGTTTACACTTACATTCGTATCATATACATGTTGCTGATTAATGACATTCATATAATCAATCAATTTAATTATATAGAGAGAAATAAAAGGTTTCTCTCTCCATCTAAATGAATTTATACCCCGTCATTAATTGAATAAGTCAAGTAGAAGGAAATGAAATGTTTCATTCTCTAAATAAATTTATGTCGTGTCAATAATTGAACAAGTTAAGAGAAATAAAATGAAAAGTTTAATTCTCTAAATAAATTTAATATGTAATCTTCACACACAAATATTTATATAAGAGTATATGTGATACGCTCTAATTTAGATTCACATTAAATTAAACTTTATTAATGAAATAAAATAAAATATTGATTTTATTTAAAAGAAACTTAAAAAGGTTCTAAGTATATTTAGACTTCATAGGCCTATTTCTTCCGCTGTGGGCTAGCCCTGTTCCAACACTTAGTACTCCATGTTGGGACTGAAGCAGACCCTAATTAGTCATTTAAGACTTCAAACCCGAGGCAAACACCCTTCAGTATATTCCCTTTATCTATACGCGAACGTATATCCCCATGGGTCCTACAGTTGAATATGTCCCACATTGATACAATGTACACACAATTGCTGGTAGTCCCCTACGAGTGACAGACTTCTATTGTGTAACGTTATTAACCTCGCATTCCAACCCTTACCAGTGGTTGCGTCATTTATAGTTAATGACAAACCGCACCTATCATAAATGTATTATTGAGGCTGTATACTGTTAACTGGCCAATTATTACGCCTCCCAAATTCATTTATAAGTGTTCATTTACGTTTGCATGAACTTAATTCTTATTTCATTAATGCTGTTAAATGTCATTTACTGGGTCTTTCCAATCTAATAAATTATGTACCCTTTACCGCTTCATTTTTGATTAATACAATTAAATATAATTTACTGCTCCTTTTCGACTATTACAGTTAAGTATAATTCACTGATTCCTTTCAATTAATAGCCTTTCTTGATTACTACAACTTTCCTAATTTCTTATTCTATTGTCTTATCCTTATTTTCATTACTTATTGTTTATTTCCCAACTTATCTTAAATCATGTGTATTAAATAGACAACGAGATATTGTTGTTATTTTTATTTATGATACTTCAATTTTACATTTAGGAGTTTCTGCATTTTAATGCATTGGAACTATATATTCCCAAAAGAAAATGTTGACACCGTAATTTCCCATAAATTATCTAATAGATGATTTGTGTAGTATTTGGAACTACAAGGAATTATCTTTTTTATTTTTATTGAAATGGACAGTACAAATACAATAAACGTTTATATTTTGCACATCTCTTTCTCTAATGCACATAACTTATTATTTCAAACAATACACCTTAATAATAATAAAGTTAGATAATTTATAGAAATTTACATAGAAACATTTTTATTCCAATAAATTAAAATATTAACTTAAATCTCAATTCAATTTGAAACAATATAAATTTTTTGTTTAATACCGTACAACATTCAAATAACAAATCTGGAATTTATATACAATCTTATTGATGACTAATTTCATAACTTTTAGGGACTACTATCACTCTTACATTCTAGATTTACATTTATACAACATTTAATCAAAATTAACAATTTACAGAATATGTAAGGAAGAATCTCAGATTCATTGTATATATATGTTTAAGCCTATAGTTTCAAAATTTACATTTTAGGCATAAAAAGGAGCAGATTCACAACGCTATAAATCCAATATTATATAAACATAGATAATTTTTCGCTCACATCTAAACTATCAAATCTCCAAATCTAAATCCATTATTCCGGATTGACTCACTTTTCTCTTTTGCTTTGGCGAATCAATTTGGCCCTATTTTTCTTCTCTTTTGGTTTCCTTATTCTCAAATATATATATATATATATATATAATGTTATAATTTCTATCATCATAAGAACTCGTGTAGAAGAGAAAATGATAGAGCTTCGTTTGCCTTGTATTTATAGTCACTTGAATCAATTATATCCATTTGATTATGTTATATTGAATCCGGGCCATTCGACCTGGGTTTATTATTGGCCACAGCTTCCCATCGGAGGACCGCTCCACTTTCACCAGTCGACTGGTTGAACTTAGGGTGTCGACCGGTCGTGGTGTCTATGTTCATGACATAAGTCGTGACATAAGTCGTGATCGACTTAAAGAAGGCAAAGACATAAGTCAAGTAAGTAGTGAGGAAGGTGAAGGCATAAGTCGTAAACGACTTAAGGAAAGGGGTATAAGTCGTGACCGACTTAAGGAAAGAGCTACGAGCTATCAACGACTCAAGGGACGTGCTGGGTTACGACCTAAGACCACGGGAAGAACATCACCAATTGGAAAATGCGAAGGTTTAAGTCGTTGCCGAGTTAACAACTTAGTTTTGGTGAGTGTACGACTTAACAAGGCAGGGAATAAGTCGTTGCCGAGTTACGACTTAGTTAAGTCTCGTGAACGACCTAACGAGTCAGGAGTTAAGTCGCTGAAGACTGAAGCGTGGGATCTTCCTCCGAGTTAATCTCTACCGTTGTTCTTTAGGTCGTTGATATGAGATGCGCCTATTCTTAAGTCGCTGAAGCACATTGCCGTTGATCCTTCTACGAGTTAATCTCTACCGTTGTTCTTTAGGTCACTGATATGGGATGCGCATGTTCTTAAGTCGCTAAAGCCCGTTGCCGTAGATTCTTATGCGAGTTAATCTACACCGTGGATTCTTAAGTCGAAGGAAGTGGCTGTTGTGTTGGTTGTTAAGTCGCATCTGTTATAAGTCGTTTGTAACTTTGTTTTTAAGTCGTATGATTGTGTTGTAATCTGATAAGTCGTAAACGACTTAAGATGAGTCGTCTGTTATGAGTCGTTTACTTTTGAGTCGTGTTTTAGGTTGATAAGTCGTTAAAGGCTAGTATTGTAACTGTTTGTTTTAAGTCTTGAGTCGTGAGCTATGAGTCGGAAATGACTTAAGAGTTAGAGAAATTTCTGTTGTAAAATTGTTCGCCTATAAATAGGCGTGTATGATCATTTTGTAAAGGTTGTTGATTTTTGAATAAAATTCTCTTTTGATTGCTTTGTGCTTTCATTCCAAATTGGTAGTTGAGTGTAATCTCCTATCTCCTCTTTCGGATAATCGAGTGCGCTCGATTCAACGATTGTAGAAGCCGATTCGCGGAATCTAGTGCGCTAGATCAACGCTCGAAGAATTGAAGATCTTTGAACCCGGTATCGTGCGCGATCAACGAGTTCGGGATAGCTAGAGTTCGGTATCTTCGGATCAACGAATTCGGGCATTTCAGTATCTTCCAATTCATCGATTACTACATTCACCGATCGAAGATCGTTTTGATTAATCCGCTGTGTCATTTTTGGTATCAGAGCTCGTTCTAGCCAATCATAGCTAGATCGAGACTTGGAGCCTATTCATTTTGAAGATTTGAAGTTTCATTATTCACGGCCGAGAGTTTGAAGAATTGGGTCGTGCATTGATTTGAAGATTGAAGTTCGGATTTGCATTGGAGGCCGAAACTTTGTCCATCGTGTTCATCGCGATTTGCTACAAAGTGGAAGTTTTCGATCCGTTTCATTTTGGATCAAAGTCCGAATTGTGTTTGAATTTTGAAGTGTTGAAGAGTTGTGAAATTTTTAAGTATGCCGCCAAGAAGAGCTAATCGCCACCAAAACGTAGAAGCTTTGTATCGAAGAGAAGAAGCTGATGAGATGGAGCAAAGAATCAATGAGAATTTTAGTGAAAAGCTTAACGAAGGAATTGGCCGGTTAGAGAAGCTTATGACAGAAATGAATCAAAATCGGAGAAGGGTTTCACCTGAATCTAACCATGGGGGTAGTAGAGTCTCACCACATTCCAATCGAGACCGAAGTGTTGAAAATGATCAAGGGCGTGGGAGGAACGTGAATGGTCGTGAATGGAGGAATGTAGACAGAAGGGATGATGGTGGTAGACGAGAAGGTAGTAGAGATGTGGGTGGACGAGATAGACAACGATATACATCTGATTTTGAGGAGGAGTATGATGGTGGTAGTGTTCGAGGACAAGGACGAGGACAAGGAAGAAATTACTCTGAGTATGATCATAAATGGGAGTCGGGGATGAAGACTGAAATTCCTGAATTCAAAGGTGGTATGCAAGCAGAGGAGTTTCTAGATTGGGTAGCTAATGTCGAGGAGATTTTTGACTTCAAAGAAGTTCCAGAACATCGTAGAGTGAAGTTGGTTGCTACGAGGCTGAGGGGTAGAGCTTTGGCATGGTGGCAGCAAACCAAGCTTACACACGAACGTATGGGGAAGTCAAAAGTTGAATCTTGGGAGAAAATGTAGAAATTGATGAAGGCAACTTTCTTACCTTACAATTATCAGTCACTGATGTATCAACGTTTGCAGAATTTGAGGCAGGGCACAAAGACAGTTAATGACTATGCTGATGAATTTTACCAACTGATTGCAAGGAATGATATTATGGAAAAGGAAGAGCAGCTGACATCCAGATTCATTGGGGGATTGAGAATGCAGATTCAGGATATGGTTAATATGTTCGATCCAAGATCTGTAGCGGAAGCACATCAGAAAGCATTGGCTTGGGAGAAACAGGGACGACGAGGAAGTGGTGTGTTTACTAATTTTAACAATCAAGCGAAGGGTGTTGGTGGAAGTTCTAATGTTTCCAAACCTATCAGTAGACCGGTGGTGAAGGAGGCCGAGAAGGCGAAAGTTAACAATGGTTTCAAATGTTACAATTGTCAGGAATTGGGTCATAAAAGCAGCGAGTGTCCAAAGCCAAAGAAGAGAACCATGATTGCAGAAGTTGAAGATGAGGATGTTGATGGAGATTGTTCTAGTCCAGTTGAGGAGGATGAGCAGGATATTGCGTCAGGAGATGAAGGTTGTAACCTAATGCTGAGGAGATCGTGTTTAACACCGAAGCAGGAGGAAGCTAGTTGGTTGAGGAGTAATATCTTTCAGTCGACATGCACTATACTAGGGAAGGTGTGTAAATTTGTGATTGACGCAGGAAGCTGTGACAATATTATTTCAACCGAAGCTGTGACAAAGTTGAAATTGAAGACAGAGAAACATCCGAGTCCATACAAGTTAGCATGGTTGAGAAAAGGAGGAGAAGTGAAAGTGGATAGACGAGTTCGAGTTCCATTCTCTATTGGGAAGAAATACAAAGACGAAATCTGGTGTGACATAGTAGAGATGGATGTTTGCCACTTATTATTGGGAAGACCATGGCAGTATGATCGAGCAGTACTACATGATGGTCGGACCAATAGCTACAGTTTTATGTTTGAAGGCACGAAAATTATCCTAGTTCCAAAGAAGAGATCACAAGGAGAAAGTAAGTCAGAAGAGATTGAAGAGCTCAAAACTTTATTATCTTTGAAAGAATTTGTTAAGGAGGTTGAGGAAGAGCCTGAAGTGTTTTTGTTAATTGGGCGAGAGAGTAATGAAGAGGTTGAGATTCCAGAAGAAGTTAAACCAGTTTTGAAAGAGTTTGACGATGTATTTCCAGAGGAGTTACCAACGGAGTTGCCACCGTTGAGGGATATACAACATCAGATAGATCTTGTTCCAGGTGCTGTGTTGCCACACAGACCACATTATCGAATGAGTCCGAAGGAACATGAAGATTTGCGGAGGCAAGTGGAAGAATTGCTTGAACAAGGGCGTGTGCAGGAGAGTTTGAGTCCTTGTGATGTACCATCTTTATTGGTACCCAAAAAGGATGGAACATGGAGAATGTGCACTGACAGTCGAGCATTAAATAAGATTACTGTGAGATATAGATTTCCAATGCCGAGGTTGGATGACTTGTTGGATCAAATAAGCAGAGCTACTATCTTTTCGAAGATTGATTTGAAGAGCGGATATCATCAAATTCGTATCAGACCAGGAGATGAGTGGAAAACTGCTTTTAAAACCAAGGAGGGTCTATACGAGTGGTTGGTCATGCCATTTGGTTTATCCAATGCACCGAGTACTTTTACGAGGGTGATGAATCAGATTTTTCGACCGTTCATTGGGAAATTTGTGGTGGTGTATTTTGATGATATTCTGATTTACAGTGGGAGTCCAGAGGAACATCTGAATCATCTTAGAGAAGTGCTGATGGTATTGCGACAAGAACAATTTTATGCTGCAACGAAGAAATGCGTGTTCATGACGCATAGTGTTTTATTTCTGGGATATGTTGTGTCAGAAAAGGGAATACAGGTTGACCAAAGTAAAGTTGAAGCAATTAGAAATTGGCCACAGCCCAAGACGATAACGGAAGTTCGTAGTTTTCACGGGTTGGCTTCATTCTATCGAAGGTTTATACCACACTTTAGTAGTGTGATGGCACCTGTTACAGATTGCATGAAAGGTAAACAGTTTGCATGGACAGCGGAAGCAGGGAGTGCTTTTGGGAAGATCAAGGAATTGGTGACGTCTGCACCAATTCTAGTGCTACCTGATTTTCAGTTAGTGTTTGAATTACATACTGATGCATCCAAGGTTGGGATTGGAGGGGTGTTGAGTCAGAAGGGGCGTCCTATTGCATATTTCAGTGAGAAGTTGTCAGGAGCGAAGATGCGATACAGTACATATGATGTGGAATTCTATGCTGTTGTACAATCTATTAAACACTGGAGACACTATCTATTTCAGAAGGAGTTTGTTCTGTATACTGATCATGAAGCGTTGAAGCATTTACAAGGGCAGGACAAGATTTCAGCAAGACATGCATCGTGGATTGCGTATCTACAACAGTTTACTTTTGTTGTTAAACACAAATCAGGGGTGACAAATCGTGTGGCTGATGCTTTGAGTAGGAGGAGTCATTTGTTGACTACACTAAAGGTTGAAGTGACGGGGTTTGAAATATTGCCAGAATTATTTACTGATGATCCTTACTTTGCAAAATTTGTTGATAAAGTCAAGGAGGGAGAGACGGATGACTTCGTGATGGTAGATGGTTTTCTGTTCAAAGGAAATCGATTGTGCATACCGGAGGGTAGTTTGAGAATGAAGATTATCAAGGAGTTACATGAAGAAGGGCATGTTGGAAGAGACCGTACCTTACAATTAATTTCACAATCCTACTTTTGGCCATCGATGAGGAAAGAAGTGGAGAGGTTTGTTAAGAGATGTCATATCTGTCAAGTTTCGAAAGGAACTGCGACTAATGCTGGATTGTATATGCCATTACCTGTACCGATTAAACCATGGGTTGACGTGAGTATGGACTTCGTGTTGGGATTGCCAAGAACACAGCGAGGAAACGATTCCATCTATGTGGTAGTAGATCGATTTTCGAAGATGGCACATTTTATTGCTTGTAAGAAGACGGCAGATGCTGTTCATGTTGCTCAGTTGTTTTTTAAGGAGATCTATCGACTTCATGGATTGCCAGAATCTATTGTGTCGGATAGAGATACTCGATTTCTGAGTCACTTTTGGTTGAGTTTGTGGAAAATGGTGGGAACGAAGCTGAAATTTAGTAGTGCTTATCATCCGCAAACTGATGGACAAACAGAGGTGGTTAATAGATCATTGGGAAATTTGTTGAGGTGTCTTGTTCAAGATAATCTGAAGAGTTGGGATGTGAAGTTATGCCAAGCAGAGTTTGCCCATAATCATGCTGAATCGAAGTACTGGGTTCAGTCCATTCCAGATTGTTTATTCGAGCTTACCAAAGGGACCGTTGGATCTAACGGTAGTGCCACAATCAAAGAAGACAATTAAGAAAGCTGCTGATTTTGTTGAAGGGCTGACGGAGTGTCATAAAATCGTTCAAGAACGATTAGAGAAAGCAAATGAGAAATATAAACAATCTGCAGATTTGAAACGAAGGAGTGTTGAATTTCATGAAGGTGATATGGTTTATGCAGTGTTAACAAAAGATCGTTTTCCAGTGGGCGCTTACAACAAGTTGAAAGCCAGGAAAATTGGTCCGGTGGAAGTTGTGAAACGAATCAATGAAAATGCTTATAAACTGAAGCTGCCAGATGATGTGTATACGTCTGACGTGTTCAATGTTAAACATCTCGTACCATATCACGGGGATGAACGAACTGATGTCGAGGAAGATGCAAATTCGAGGACGAATCTCTTTCAACCTGGGGAGGATGATGTAGGCCAAGCTATAATTGCCCAAGGCATAAGTCGTGACATAAGTCGTGATCGACTCAAAGAAGGCAAAGACATAAGTCAAGTAAGTAGTGAGGAAGGTGAAGGCATAAGTCGTAAACGACTTAAGGAAAGGGGTATAAGTCGTGACCGACTTAAGGAAAGAGCTACGAGCTATCAACGACTCAAGGGACGTGCTGGGTTACGACCTAAGACCACGGGAAGAACATCACCAATTGGAAAATGCGAAGGTTTAAGTCGTTGCCGAGTTAACAACTTAGTTTTGGTGAGTGTACGACTTAACAAGGCAGGGAATAAGTCGTTGCCGAGTTACGACTTAGTTAAGTCTCATGAACGACCTAACGAGTCAGGAGTTAAGTCGCTGAAGACTGAAGCGTGGGATCTTCCCCCGAGTTAATCTCTACCGTTGTTCTTTAGGTCGCTGATATGAGATGCGCCTATTCTTAAGTCGCTGAAGCACATTGCCGTTGATCCTTCTACGAGTTAATCTCTACCGTTGTTCTTTAGGTCGCTGATATAGGATGCGCATGTTCTTAAGTCGCTAAAGCATGTTGCCGTAGATTCTTATGCGAGTTAATCTACATCGTGGATTCTTAAGTCGAAGGAAGTGGCTGTTGTGTTGGTTGTTAAGTCGCATCTGTTATAAGTCGTTTGTAACTTTGTTTTTAAGTCGTATGATTGTGTTGTAATCTGATAAGTCGTAAACGACTTAAGATGAGTCGTCTGTTATGAGTCGTTTACTTTTGAGTCGTGTTGTAGGTTGATAAGTCGTTAAAGGCTAGTATTGTAACTGTTTGTTTTAAGTCTTGAGTCGTGAGCTATGAGTCGGAAACGACTTAGGAGTTAGAGAAATTTCTGTTGTAAAATTGTTCGCCTATAAATAGGCGTGTATGATCATTTTGTAAAGGTTGTTGATTTTTGAATAAAATTCTTTTTTGATTGCTTTGTGCTTTCATTCCAAATTGGTAGTTGAGTGTAATCTCCTATCTCCTCTTTCGGATAATCGAGTGCGCTCGATTCAACGATTGTAGAAGCCGATTCGTGGAATCTAGTGCGCTAGATCAACGCTCGAAGAATTGAAGATCTTTGAACCCGGTATCGTGCGCGATCAACGAGTTCGGGATAGCTAGAGTTCGGTATCTTCGGATCAACGAATTCGGGCATTTCAGTATCTTCCAATTCACCGATTACTACATTCACCGATCGAAGATCGTTTTGATTAATCCGCTGCGTCAATTAACAAGGCAAAAAAATCCAAAGCCGATACAATGAACCTTTAGCTCTATGTATATGGTTCCCGATGCCTTGCAGTCTGCATCATGTCCTTTTGTATGATTCCAGTTTGATCGACGAACTGATCTGTCTCATAATAAAAAGTCATACATGACTAAAATTAACCAGTAATGTTTATAATGTTGATCAGTTAAGAAGAACATACTCACATCATGCTTGTTGAGGAAACGATTACATACCCATCATTGTGCCCCATAACATCACAGTCAGCTAAAAGGATATAATACATACATATTACCATTCTTGGGTTTTAAACTATCAAACACCTATAATATTAGGTCAAATATTTTAATTGAAAATAAAACATAAATATCAGCATTAATTTTTTTAATTTAAGTAGTAGAAACATTATTTCTTACTTCTTAGGCTTACGGTAGGATTTTTTGTTCCATGGCCCAATGGATTGGATGCCTATGTTGGATATGTAGTTTATGTTTGCACAAGCATGAGGTTGTGCCTCTGTTTTGGCAACTAAGGGTTTCTTATATTTGCATAAAGAGAGTATGTACGTAGCATTCCAATGGATCATGTTAATATGTTATTGTTGTTTCATCTCCTTTAAAAGATGATTGTTTTCACCCAGCATTCCAATATTATCTAATGTTAGCCCTTATTTAAATAATTTATTAATATTCATATGGTAACCGAAATGATTTACATAGTAACTAAATGATGCATAAAAGGAAGTTAGACGACCAACATAGTTTCAAATAAATATAACAACAATCAAAAGATTTTTTTACAAATATTTTTTATTTGAAAGGAATCTCATGGTTTCATTTGAATTGTGAAAATCATGGTGGTAGGTTATTAGAACTTGATAATTGTAGCTTAAATTTGTTAAAAGTATAAATATTAAAACCAATTATTGTATTCACCTTTGACGTGTTGTTGAAATTTTAATGAATAATCATCATTATATTAATCATAATATATTTTGGAGTTTAATAATTACTATAATTGAGTTGGTTGTTATTATAACTGAATTGACTATATATATGATATTTAATTGATGTACGAGCTAATTGTTGAACTATTTTCTCAATGTTTTTGGTGTTTCATTATTTTGAAATAATGACATGATCACAAATGCATGGCTCTGTTATATTTCTATTTAGCTGAGTCTAGTTTCAAATAGTTCTATATTGATGTTTTTGAATATACCAAAATAACCCTATTATATATCAATGAAAAGTAAAACAATTAGAGTGTAGTTTTGTCATTCCTTTGCACCAAACCTTTAGTAACATGATTTACTATTGAGAGCATTCTCATTCCCATTTCAATACGCACACCTCAATCATGCGAGTATGCAGAACCACTTATCAAGTATTCCTATTATATATAGATAAATCGGTAATTTTAAATAAAAGAAATTTTTTATTTGAAATTTTGAAAATAATAATAGTTGTTTTTACTTACCATTTTGTTCAGCAGACATTGCATTCAAACGTTATTTTTAGTAATTAATAAAATTTTGTAATTATAATAAATAATAAAATATTAAAGATAAATATATAATAATAAACAATAAAACATTAAAACATTATAACTATTTTTTTGGTAAAAATGACAATAAAATTAAACATATTTTGTAAAAATTAAAAAAGTTTCTTTTTTAAAATTGTTTTATGTAAAAAAAACCAGAAGTAACGTTTTACAATCTATAGACATGATATGGCTCAATCTTCTCTAGTTGGTGCATCTTAAGCCTTGGCATAAGAGAAATATCACCAGGCCATCATATTTTCTTGACCAAAGCAATCAACAGTTCGGTTACTAAAGGTGAGGACAGTAATAGTGCTACCTCTAGGATACCTGCCTGTTTCAAATCTTTTATGTGTGACTTTGTTCAAAAATGATTCGGTAAATTCTACTTATTTAAAATAAACAAAAATAAAGTTCAATGGGAATATGGACGAGAAATATGCTAACTAAAGGATTTGTGTGCTTAACCGGCGGTGCTGCTATAAGAAGGCTAAGACTTAGTGAGGTATCACCGTGGTTCAATCCTCATCATAGCTCGGTTTCAGTTTCACAAGAAAGTGCAAATGAGTCATCTAATAATGGTAACAACGACGACGACAACAATAATCGTAATGAAAATATCAATAACGTTGAAAGTTCCACTGTTAAAAGTGAAGTTAAAGGATCTTTGATTTTAGTGGCAATTGGTTTGCTAAATGTTACTCTTGCTTGGTTTATTGCTCCTCATGTTGGTAAGGTATGTTTCAATTGTTAAAGTATGATTCAAGAGTAGCTTGCCTTATTATCAATATAATGTGCTTTCTTAGCAAACATTTTATAATCATAACACAACAATAAGCCTTCATGATAATTATTTCAAGTCAGGTTTACTCTCATTTATTTTTTAAAACTATTTTCTGTGAAAAAGAGAGCAGAAGTAACGTTTTACAATCTATAGACATGATATGGCTCAATCTTCTCTGGTTTGTGTATCTTAAGCTTGGCATAAGAGAAATACCACCAGGCCATCATGTTTTCTTAACCAATGCAATCAACAGTTCGGTTACTAAAGGGGAGGACAGTAATAGTGCTACCTCTAGGATACCTGCTTGTTTCAAATCTTAAGTATGTGTGACTTTGTTCAAAAATGATTCAGTAAATTCTACTTATTTCAAATAAAAAAAGTTCAATGGGAATATGGACGAGAAATATGCTAACTCAAAAATGATTCAGTAAATTATACTTATTTCAAATAAAAAAAATAAAGCAAGTCGTCTTCATTCTCCAGTCAAAATTCAAACAAATATAATATAACAATAGTGGAAGTATTGATAAAAGTAAACCTAATTCAAAATTCAAACAAATATAATATGCAGTAATTCATCCTTCAGTAGGTATCCAGGCGAATCACAAAATTTAACATGTAACAGTGACAGTACCTTTTAATATCAGAAGTCACGCAAGTTAGCAAGCCAAAAAAAGTGCAGGTTCCTGTGTGGAGAGGAAGAAAGCGAAAAAACCAAAAAAGAGGAGTGTGGTTGAACAATCTTTGGCACTGATTAGGGTTTTACTAGGTTTAGGGAGAAATAAAGAGGAGTAATGATCGCAGATACGAAACGGAAGGGAAAGATTGACCGGAGAAAACGGAAGTGTGACGCCCCACCTCTATGCTCATAATAACAAAGAGTATTAAAAGAAATACTGTCTATTATTACGAAGAATAAGGCTGGATAGGAGCAACCATCCGTAATTGGCCTTACACTAATATTGGTTATCTCGATAGGAGTGGTATATACTTTTTATTTTTCATCTATTATTTATTTACTCCCATCGACATATCCAATTATCAGTATAAAACAAACTACGATAGTTCATAATAGTTTAGGACATTAGATATAACAATAACACAGATAATATAATTGCGGAACACAGATTAACAAAAATCTCATATATATATAACCGATGTCAGTTACAATATAGTTGACACGATACATATGATACAACTACAACTGTCGACTCTAGAAGTTATATATACAAGTACATTATCGACTAATATACATGAATACATATCGTTCTATACAACGACACGACTACTACAAAATGACACCGACAACTTCAGAAGATGTGAAAAGTCTTCAAATCCCGAACAACAACTCAAAGAAGGAAATCTACAACCTGAAATAACTCGGGTCTGACCCGAGTATTAAATTCAAAAGAAAATAATACACAGGTCAGTCTAATTCAAACTCAGTTATTAGTGCATAGCAGCAATAATAATCAGATAGTCAAATAGACGACAGTCACAGAAATCTCGTATATCCAACTTCTCGATAAGAGAATCGGATAACGGCAGATATAACACCAACAATGTAAATCAACAAACCAGCAATCTCAAAACGATCAATCAAATCATAATTCAACTCCAAAACATTGAAATTAACCAACGAAACAATCCAACAAATCAAAACATCAATTTAAAGCTGTCGAAACTGATAGGGCTGCAATACACGCACGCATGTACTGCCTCGCCACTATCGTAAGAGATGCACAAAAACTCAGTGAAAGTCACAATGATCACAAGGTCAAACCCCGAAGTACCGGATTCAACTCAAGTGAATTTGAAAACAAATCCCAACAAGGGAAAAAACTGCAAAACACATGCAACTGTAGACATAAGCGAATACGAAGCAACCACCACGATGAAACTACAGTAGCAAACAGTTGCAAAGACAAGGGCAGAATGCAACTACAAAGAAGACAGTGGCAACAGTTCAGAGGACAGTGAACTAAAGTAAAGACCACAAAATAATATCAAAGGCAAAGACTCAGCAATGTCAAAGCCCAGTGAAACCCAAGGAATGCACTTCAATGAATCAGTGTTCACAAGTGCAACTGTAAGCAAGAAGTCTCGAAGCTAATGCAAAGTCGAGTGTAATATAAATCAAAGGTGAATAAAGTCATGGTCGAACATTTACAAAATAATAAAGGCAAAGTAAAGCCAGACATGCCAGAAATTCGAAGGCAGATAATATCACCACAACATCACAATCAAGTGCAAAGAAGACTGCAATGTACTCAAGTGATTCAAACTGCAAGATGTACCAAATACAAAAGCAGACTAAAGTACAAAACGCAGAATCAAGTAACAATATATATAGTTTACAGTGTGGTTGAAGTAAGACTACAACCCAGAATGCATATGAAACCAACATGGCCGAGAAATGATAACAGAAACAAACTCAATACCCACTTTAAGCAACAGGTATAGTAATACTTCGATGATCAAGAAAAATCGAAACAAAGTGGCAATATGATCAGAACTACGGCAACAGATATGCAACACTTTAAAAATCAAGACGGAGCTAGTTCGAACTCATCAAAACAGTGATAACCGTGGTAAGCAACAGGAAATCCCAATCTCAGTAATGCCGAAGTCACAGACTACAGTTCAAAATTAGTGAATCAACTGGACAGCAAAAGATTTCAAATCTATATGAAATACAGACCAATGTTCAACAATGCAGAAGTGTCAAAGCACAGAGTAAAACTTATGTTCAGCAATCAAAGAAATGCTCAACAAGGCAAAGACTGGGTGCAGACACATGAATGTATACCAGACCAGAGTGTCAACTTGCAAGTCAACAAGCAACAGGGAATTCATGTATGGAGGCAGAACAACAATGCAAACAACAGACAACAAATGAATTCAACACCAGTTCACAACTCAAGTGAAACAAGCCGAATGAAAATGCACCAGACAAACTAATGCATTCAAACAATCAGAATGATGCAGACAACAAATAGACTACAAATCAAAGAGGATGCAAAGCTTCAGCAAAACAGGTCGATACATGAATCAACCACAGTTGTAACAACAAAATGGAATCATCAAGCAACACTGTGCAACATGCATCAAGCACAAAACAGTAAACAGTGCAGTAATGTTACTGCAGTTCAATATCAACGCAGTGGGATTAAAATTCACGGATTTGAATTCTCAAAACCAGATGCCGAGAAAACCAAGAAATCATCATATACACTCATAAGGACAAGCCAGGAAAAATCACGGGCATTCGAAAATAATCGAACAACAAGCCAAAGAATTATCAGACGATGCCATGAAACATATAAGATGAAAATAAAGGGTCTCGAACCCTATATAAACAGAAACATCAAAGGCAACACACGAATTCAAACACGAAAGTCTCGAATTTAATCAACCCCAATATTAAAAACGAAATCGAATAGCCAAGGAATTCAAAACAATGGTATCCAAAATCAAGCAGTGGAATTCAATAATTAAACGAGGATGAACAGATGTGAGTGAGGAATCACTCACCTCGTTTACGAATCTGACCAAATAGGAGCGGCCGTGGTTGCAACTCGAAAAGACGAACAATCGATGGAGCAGCCACCTCATACGATCGATCTTCTTGTGGTCGGCGCCTTCGAATCTGAGAAGCCCTAAGCTTCAGTGGGGAACGAACGAAAGAACGAGACGGAGCCGCCATTGTTTTTTTTTTTCGTCTAGGGTTTTTGAAATGGAAGAATGAAAGAGAGGGGATCGGGTTTTAGCCTTAGTAAATTTTCACGGCTACCATAGAGAAGGCCAAGACATAATGGAAAGCCCAATATCATCTCTAACCACGAATAACAATTTTTATTAAAGAATTTTAACCCGAATAAATCTCAATTGCAATCAAACAATTTTCACATTTCAAATCCGATTCGAATTTCAATAACAATTATCAACTGAATTAAATCGTCATTTTGACGATAATTGAAATTACAAAAATCCCGGTTGTTACAGGAAGCGAAACTTTCAAGGGAGAATACGCAGTCAAGAGGAGAAAATTTGGGGGAGGAGAAGCATACGGGAAACAAAAACGAAACAACAGCAGTATTATTTTGGCTTCAGAGAAATTGATTTTGGCCAATGACAGTAAGCAAACCTCCACAACGGTCGGTTTGATAAGCATATTGCTTCAAAGGAGTCAAACACATTAGTCCCACTTTAGCGTGACTTTAAACTTATACATTTATACATTGCTGGACAAGTACTTAATTTAGTAGCTAAAACATGTTGAAATTAGCAATGTTGGTAAAAAGAAAAAGGAATTCCATTTATTTAATTATTATACCGCATCATCATTTATATAAAATGTGTTTTTCTGTTAGGTATGCTAACTTTATATTTTTGATAATAAGTTGGTACTTATACCGAGGGATCCAAATTATACTTTTGCACATCGTTCAAAATAACCTTGAATGAGCGTACGCACTCCAAATGATATTGAATGTGCGTTCGCAGCAATTCAATGTCCCTTGCATTTATCTCATTCCCTCTTGTGCAAAAAAATTAATCAGTTTGCGTTTGACGCGGCTCGCATCGGACGTTTCGTACGACGCATTTGACGTTGGAATGCTGACGCGGGCATTACACCCGCTCGCTCTTGCAAAATAAAACATACAAGTTTGTGTCCGTTTGGACCAGTGTCGAACACTGAGCGGGCTGTCAACTGTTATTTTCAGAAAATTGGACAGTTAAAGATTTGTATTTCACAACTAAATCATATATGATGGAATCATCAAATATTTTATCTTTTTAACTCCATTTGTAAATCACCAGAGGTTCGGGAAAAAGAAGAAGATGGATATGAACGGGATATCCAACAACAATTTAACTCCATTTGTAAATCACCAGAGGTTCGGGAAAAAGAAGAAGATGGATATGAACGGGATATCCAACAACAAGAAGGAGGGAAAAAATTGAATGGAGGAACTTTCAAATCTCATATGAGTCCATTTCAATGTAATGGATGATTAATTTAGGTTTTTTTTTACCTTGGTAGCAATAATCTAGTTCTTTCGATGAAGGAGGTCCCTTTCTTTTATTTTTAGATCTAGATTCGAACTGTTGATCCATTTTTCATTTCTTTTTCGTAGTATCCAATTTTCTCCATTTATGACTCATTTAGAATGTGCTTTAGCTGTCCTATTCGCCTCGCAAACAACGCACCTAAGTAACATGTCATGATTCAGCTCATGTTGTACATTGGGAATTTTATTTCAAGTGACATTATCCGTTCCCAAACTCTTAATTTTGCCATCAATATCCGTGGGCGCTACAAATTTTTCTTCTTCCAATTTCCAAATATTTGGTACATCTAATCCAACGGTCAATATCCGTCCACGCATTATACCCGCAGTTGTAACGAATAACATAACCACACTTGCCCACTTCTGCCAAACAGCGCGTGTTTCCCAAATTTTTCACTCCAACCGCCTCAAATTTTGAATGCGATGCTTTCTGTTTTAACCTAATTTCTACCATTTCCCCCCTTTTGTCTTTTCCAATCTATTTTTATCTTCAATAATCGAAAAATTAATAACTACATCTACAGTGCTTTTTTGCCAGTATTAACTGGTCTGAAATTCGACAGGTGTTAATTAGGGTTTCAGTTTCCCCAATCCAAAAATGGATTTGAAATCGCTGAAGAGAAAAGAGCTTCAATCTTTGTGTAAACAGCATGGAATATCCGCGAATATCGCCAGTTCTCTGATGATTGAGAAACTCGAATCCATTCTAGTGGTAATTTATCAGTTTATCTTCGACTTTGAATATTTACTCACCTTTATCGAGCCATGTAGATTTGTTTTTAGTTCGTGTATATTTTTCGATTTGATTTTTTTGTTTACGGTTTTGGAAGCAGAATGAACAGAAGAACCAGTGGAAAGGATGCTTGAAGCGCTCAGGAGAAAGTAGTTCGGAAAATTTGGGTATTTCTCAGAAAAACGTCACTTTTGTGGTTGACGAGTCAAAGGGAATCGATGAGAAGCAAAATAGAGCATCAAAAAGAAAAACAGTAAGGGCTAAGTCTGAAATTAACACCAGTGAGAATATTGCTGCCGAACCAGTGAAAAGAACTACGAGAAGTAAAGGGTTGGCTGAATCTGTGTTGTGGTCTCCTGTAATTGAGAAAAAGAAAGCAAAGAATGGTCCTGAAAATGCTCCTGTAAATGTTGAAGAGAATGTTATGAGACCTCTGAGAAATAGGTCAGTAACAGTTAATGACAATGATTCGAAAGGAGGTAGGAAAAGGAAAGTTAGTGAATTGAAGGAAGAAGTTACAACTAAGACTGTCGAAGCAAGTAGGTCTAGACGTGGCAGGTCAAAAGAGGATGTTAATGTCGAGACTCAGAGTGGAAAAAGCAGTAAAAAGGAGGAGGAAACTGTAAATTTGGAAGTTTTACCAAGCAGGTCTAGGTCAACTCGTAGCAGTAAAAAGTTGGATGAAAATGAAGTTGAGAAAGCTGACGAAGTACAAGGTAACAAAAGGAGAAAAGTTGATGCTGTTAATGAAAGCGTTCAAAGTACAAGGTCTACTCGTACCACTTCTTCCGTGTTGTTGGATGTAGGAACATGTGTGTTTCACCCTGGAAAAGCTGATGAAAAAAGCAAGGTGCAAGTTGCAAAAGTGAAAAGATCGACACGGGGTAAAATTGCTAACGTAGCAGAGGAGAATCCATCGGCTATTGCACAAAAGTCAAAGAAAGAAAAGTCTGAAAACCAAACAAAAGTTGCTGATGTTAAATCAAGTAGAACTACCCGTGGATCATCAAAAGTACCGAAAAACGAGGTGTCTCTTCCATTAGATGAAGCAAAAGAGTCAAAGGAGGTGAAAAAAGAAGATGTCATTAGCCATGCAAAAAGGTCAACAAGAAGTGGTTCACAAACAACAGAGGATATCATTCCTGTTGAAAAATCAAAGAAGGAGAAGGTGAAAAAGCAAGAAAATGTCATTAGTCACGCAAAGCGGTCAACAAGAAGGGGTTCACAAGCATCAGAGGATACTGTTCCTGTTGAAACGTCGAAGAAGGAGAAGGTGAAAAAGCAAGAAGATGCCATTGGTCTTGCAAAGAAGTCTATCGTTCCTGTTGAAATTTCTGGTACTTCGAAGACTGGTAAGCAATCAACAAAGAAAGCTGCAGCAGCCAATGAAAATATATTGACAGCCGTGAGGTCAACTCGCAAGACATCAAAAAAATTAGACGATTTGGATTCATTGCCTGCTTTTGATAGTGACAAAAAGTTGGGTAAGCAAGCATCCGAAGTATTAACTGAAACTGAAAATGTGACGTCACCTACTAGTAGATCAACCCGTGCTTCTGTTAAAGCTGTTGAAAATGAAATCCCGTCACCAAAATTTGAAACTGGTCACAAATCTGTTGAAAATATTCTTTCACATGCACCCAGCAAAACAACTCGGCGTTCAAGAATGTCTGGAAAAGCAAAGCTTTCCCCAAAAGGTGAAACTATTTTAGGGCCTGTTTGACAACTTAATATTTTTATCAAGCTACTTGAAAATGGTTTTGAGTCGTAAGTTTTATCTAGGTACTGTGAACAGTAAATAAGTGTGGATTGATAAGTTGAAATTTTGGAGAAATTTAGTTGCAGAATATGAAATGACAGGCTCACTTTACCCAGTATGTGTTAAGCATTATATCTGGCTTTCAGTCAATGATTCAATCACAAATACCAATCTGAGTTGTTCCCGTTACGGATTACTCGACGGTGGAATTACAACAACCAAAATAAGGCATAAACAAATTGTTTTTTTCTTTCTGCTACCAAGTAAAACGTACAAGTATTCGGATAAATGAGTTTTTGATAAAATTTAGTTGTAAAACTGAATTAAGCGGTGAACAAAATTTTCTTTTCTTTTGATTAAAGCGAATAAGTTTTTCTTGCTTACGGCTTGTTAATCATATGTTGCTTTCAAGTTATTAATTGCCAAACAATTCAAGCTATTTTTTTCCAACTTATCTACTTTTCCAGCCTTAACTAAACACCTCAAGTTACAAAAATTTAAGATATTTTCCCTAGCCTGAACTCATTTGCTACAAAAAAATTCCATAGCTTTCCAAAATTCCTAGAAACTTCAAATTCCTCATTGACAGTTAAAACTAATTGCTTTGCAGGAGGGAAACATGTGAGTACACCCAAAGTGAAAGCCACAAAGAGTTCATCTAAACTATTGGAAGATGTACCCAAGAAGCATAAGTCTACGACTGAAGAAACTAAACAAATCATTGAAGATGTGAGTACACCACCTAGGTCAACACGAAGTTCCACAAAGTTGGATGCTGCAGTAGAACATGGAGATTCACATCATGAAATCGTGATGAGATCTTCAAGAAGATCAACTCAAAAGGTTTCTAAAGGAAGTGGCGAAGCTGAAGATGCTGGTAGTTACAAACTAAGTAAGAGCTCCAAGAGCAATGCATCAAAAATTGACAGTGATGTTCAAATGACCAAAGATGATGGACAAACAAGTATTGCTAGGAAATCTTTGCGAAGTTCTTCTAAACAAGGCGACATAAATGTTGGAAAAAGTACTGGGAAGAAGAGGACAAGGACAACAGCTATGGAAGAAGACTTGCCAACGTCACTCATAAAAAGTTCCAAACGTTCGCGCAAAGACTTACCTGTTGAAGGTAAGAGTTCTGGAATAGTAGATAGCGGCATCAAGCAACTGACCGACTCTGAAGCTTTAGAGTCGGATAAAGTAACGGAAACTGGACCTTCAGAATTAGCCACTCTAACAGAAGCCAAAACTGGAAGCATCTTAGAGCAATGCAGTGTGACTGAATCAGGCCCATCTCAGCTGGATAAAATTGAGGATGTAAGTGGTTCAAATCTGGGCTCCAACGTCGATGAAAATCTGTCTCCAGAAATTGAACTTGAAAAGTTACCTTTGAAAGGTAAAGTTGTTGACGAGAGTATGGATGTGCCTGTAGATAAAGTAACAGAAACCGTGCCTTTAGAATCAGCCACATTAACAGAAATCAAGGATGGAAGTGCTTTAGACCAAAGTAATGTTCCTGAATCAAAGCTAACTCAGCTGGATGATCTTGAGGGTGCAAATGGTTTAAATTTTGGTTCTAGTATTGATGTATCTGTAGATAAAGTAACAGAAACTGGGCCTTTAGGATCAGCTACACCAACAGAAATTGAGACTGGAATTTTCTTAGGCCAAAGCAATGATCTTGAATTAAAGGCATCTCAGTTGGATGATATTGGAGATGCAGGTGGTTTAAATCTGGGTTCTAGTATTGATGTATCTGCAGATAAAGAGACAGAAATCAAGCCTTTAGAATCAGTTACGCTAACAGAAACCGCGACTGGAAATATTTTGGACCAAAGCAATGTTCCTGAATCAGAGCCATCTCAGTTGGATGATATTGGAGATGTAGATGGTTTAAATCTGGGTTCTAGTATTGATGTATATGCAGATAAAGAGACAGAAATTGAGCCTTTAGAATCAGTTACACTAACAGAAACTGTGACCGGAAATATTTTGGATCAAAGCAATGTTCCCGAATCTAAGCCATCTCAGTTGGATGATCTTGAAGATGCTGATGGTTTAAATGTGGGTTCTAGTGTTGGTGTAGCTGTAGATAAAGTAACAGAAATTGAACCTTTAGAATCAGAGACACCAACAGAATTAAAGGATGGAAATGCTGTAAATGAAAACAGTGTTCCTGAATCAAGGCCATCTCAGCTGGATAATCTTGTGGATGCAGATGGTTCAAATCTGGGTTCCAATGTGAATGTATCTGTAGATAAAGTAACAGAATCTGAGCCTTTGGAATTAGAAACACTAAATGAAATCAAAGATGAAAATGTTACAGACCAAAACAGTGTCCCTGAATCAAGGCCATCTCATTTGGATAATATTGAGGATGCAGATGGTTCAAATCTGGATTCCAATATGAATGTATCTGAAGATAAAGCAACAGAAGCCGAGCCGTTAGAATCAGTTAAACTAGCAGAAACTGAGGCAGAAAATATCCTGGACCAAATTAATGTTCCTGAATCAAGGGTATCTCATCTGGATAATCTTGATAATGTGAATGATTTGAATCTTGGTTCGGATATCAATGAACACATGTCTTCAGAAATTGACATTGAAATGGTACATCTGAAAGATAAAGTTATTGATGAGAGTATGGAAATATCCATAGACCATCAGTTGAAAGATATCCATAAAGGTTCCGTAGAACCCAAATCAGAGGAGGGAATTGGCGGTTCAAGTGAGAACTTACTGGAAAGTAATGAAGTATACAAAAGTGATGATGCAACATTGTATGATATTACTGTTGAGGAACCTGAGTTAGAGGAAGTAAGTGAAGCAACAAATGTTAATTGCTCGCCTTGTTCACCAAACTTGACTCAGGTAGCTTCTCCCGTGATAGAAATAAACACATTTAATATGGGCAGTGTTACTCCTGCTGAAGCACGTGGTAAGCTATACAACCTTCTCATCACAGTTTGGAAGTTTTCTTCCTTCCTTTCTAGCAAATTTACCTAGTTATATAACTTCTTAATTCGCAGGCGAAGCTTCAGAAGATTATGGAACTAGAACGGGTGATTCAGGATATATTCATAATCTAGAAAAGAGATTCAGCACTGAGACTGAGATTACCCACGAGGGGTGTGAAGCAACCAATGTTGATCACTTACCTGGATCTCCAAATGTCACCAGCAGCGTGCTTTCAGATGTTAATCTCGAAGAGCCTAATACTGCAGTGGACACTTTGAATTTGAGTCAAGCAACACCTAGTTTTGATGATTGTTCTTTTGAAGCTGATGACAAATATAGTAAGTTATCTTCTATTGTTTACAGAAGAACACATTCAACCCACCCCCTATACTTCTTTACTACTTCCGAGTGCTGCTATTACACACCAAAATTCTTCCTAACACCACCTTGAAGTTTAATAATGCAAGATAAGTAAACATGCTTCCTAAACCCACTACAGTCATACAAAACAAAGTGAATAAACGGACCACACGGTTGTGTATGGCCACACAGTGTGTAGTATGTTAGAGAAATATGCGGTTGATGTAGGGATCAGCGTCTCCGACATTTGATTTAGGTTTAGAAAAGGTAGAATTCGATTTGAACCAAAGATATGAATATATCTCTCTCTGTGCGTGTGTGTTTGGGGGGGGGGGAGGTGTGGTGGGTTTAGGGTGATGTTTTACAGGTAGAGTGGATGTGTGAAATAGTGAATTTATGTAAGATAAAAAGTGAGCGTAGATAGTTGTAGAATTATAATTTTGTTTTGAGAAGATAGGGTACTTGGGATGTATGCATTTTTATTTTAGGAGTAGAGTGTTAACATATGGATGTCCTGTTTTTACACCTCCCAATCTGCAACATAGGAGCATCCTTTTTTCCTTAACGAAGTCTAATTCTTGTAAATATTGTCCAGAACAAACTTCAGCTGGGATAGAAATCTGCAAGACAGACACAGGGGAACAGTTATATACCCAGTCATTACCCAGAGAGAACAATTTTAACTTGGAAACAGAGTCTCCAACACTGAAGATTGATTCACAGTTAGGCTTAGAAGAAAAACAGAAGGTCGGGGAGAATGCAGTTTTTGTCGAAGATAGCGGTGGCTCTGCATCTGCGAAGAAAGATTCAGAAAATATTGATGATACAGGCTTACCTATGGTTGCTGACATGTCAATGAATCTTGAAAGAGAATCATCAATGGAGCATGTAGGTGAGCTTCGAGATGCTGTAATGGATGATGTGGCATCTAAATGTAACATTCCAGGTTGGTAGGATAACATGTGATCTTATATTCTCTACGCATAATAGATCTCTGATTATTATTATTATTAATAAAAGTATTTAATGTAAAGTGAAGTATCTCAAGGGCATTTTAGCCACATTTGAATCTCATGCCATTCTGAGTAATTTGACTTGATCTTCTAATGTCAGTTTATTAAACATACCTCAGTCTTATTAACAATCTTAGTTTGAGTTCTCACAAATTTGATTATGTTTTGGTATTCCTCATCGGAAAATCTGAAGTTCTGGGGGGTAAGTCTAATAAAATGAACATCGATGGTAAAATCTAACAGCCCAATTAGTGTGGTTGTCATGTACAAAATAACCTCATAAATTATTTACCATCTATGCATTTCTCATGCAAATTCAGATACTGAATATACAGTGAGTACTATTACTAACTGTGAAATAGTTCCCTTTTTTCTTCCTTATAATCGTACACGAATCTGATAATGTGTCAGAAATTAGAACATTAATGCTGTAAAGGTTACCCATCATTCATGGATGACTATATAGTTGTATTTCCTAGTGTGATTATAACCGCTTATGTAATATTATTTGAATAGCACATGCTAGTAACTGTTCTTTTTTACTAGCAAACCAAATCACCAGTACCTGTTAGGTTCTGAAAATGCCTAATACTCTCGAATTGTTTGTAGAGCAAATTCAACATAAGACGGAAATTTGTAATGTAGACCTGGAAATATCATCAAATACTCAATTGCCAACCAGCGAGTATAATTTTATTTCGAGCACCGAATCTCCAGCACGTGAGATTGGTTCACAGATATATGTGAAGGACACAGAAACAATCAGAGAGAACCTTGTCACTACCGAAGGGAATAATAGCTCTGTACCGGTGAAGGGAAAAACCGAATATTTTGATGATATGGACCCATCTAACTTTGTTGACGTATCTATGAATATCGGAGTAGGAGACTCTTCAGTGCAGATAGCAGAAAAACTTTTGGAATCTGACATGGGAAATATCTTGCCTAAAAGTAGCATTCCAGGCAAGTGAATAATGTGTGATTATAGATCATTCATCCGTAACTTTGCTACAATCCATTTTGGACTATTATACCTAAATACAATTACTCAGTATTAAGTTGATAATATAATGTAGTTAATGAATTTCAACAGGATCTTTTAACAGTGCAAATACATCTGTTGATGTTAGTCTTGAAAAGGAAACCTTTTTTCCAAAAAATGATGTGAATATTGATGGCGAAGGTGATACGATTATGAAGGAACTAAATGATTCTAGGCAAGAAAATTTTGATCATTTTGATGAATTTTCCAAGAGTCAAGATGAATCTATCTGGCAACAGTATTCAGGTTTGTTAAGTGTATTTAAAAACACATTGAATTTTGTTACAACATCAAATGCTAATTTTGTAAAGCATTAATTTGGAATTTTCAGCGTCCATAACAAGGGAAGAGACAACTCAAGAGAACTCATCATTCAAGGAAAATGGTCAGTATAATTAAGTTTTAAACCGCATCATTCCTTATTTCCTCATCGTTCAAGGGGAATATTTCCTCATCATTTAAGGAGAATATTTCCTCATCATTCCTTAATTTTCATGTCATCCTTTTAACAACTTGACGGAACTGCATTCCCATATTATTTGTGCCTTTTGAACTGAAAAAAAATTTGGAATACAAAATTATTATCCACCTGTGCATCTTGAAACATGGAAGGTCCAAGTAGAAAGAAATATGACTACTAATATTTATTTAGAGTGATAACCCAGGGCATACAATATCATCTTTCAGAATTCTACATGGTAGCCTTAAATGAGTAATCAAGCCTCTTTGTTAGTTTACTGACTTGAACTTCGCCGCAATTGTAGATTACAGTTATACTAAAATTCTTATATATAAGACCACATTAAAGTTGAATTTTGAATATTTTTCCACATTCCTGCAAAAATCTGATGGAAGGCTAAGTAGACAAATTGAAATAATTAAGTTATTTTTCCTCCTTGGGTCCTATTTTGAAAATGATTTGGGAAGTCATTACCTGTCAATTTAAGCAATAGTTATTTATCTTAAACTTACATAAATTGTTTTGTCTTCTTGATAATGAGATTTCACTGTTCCTTTTATATGCAAATGGATGACCATTTTCTTTTGTGATTCCATGATAAGATTCTCTTATCAGGGTGTTCATGAGGAAAAAATTGTTTCGGATTTTTGTTTAGAACTTATTAAATATTTTATTTTATTTTTAGAATCAAACATAATTCAAATTAATAATTCAAATTAATCATTTCCAATGTTCACAATGATCTTGTCCTAGCTCAAACTACTGAAATTATGGAAAAGGATGATGTAATCAACTAACTTTTTAGTGGCTCAATTAGGCAAAGTGGAGATATTTCAAAGCTTCAATCCTAATCAAACGTCTGGTTGTTTTTTTGTACCTTTTAATTTAATTGTATATTTGTCGCTTGCAGAATGTGGAGATAACAACATATCTTCTAGGGTTACAAGCTCAGTGGATATACATGAAAAAGGTACTGCTTTGGCATATTTTTGTCCACTGTTAATGTCAACTTGTTTAGACATATAATATTCAAGTTAAATATATATTCAGATAACAATTCTAAAGAAATTGACATTGAAGACAATAACACTAGCATCGACTTCGACATAGGGATTGACTTGAGCACTAGAAATAGTTTGGCGACACCGACTGCATCTTCAAATTTTGATGATGAAGACAACACCCAAGATGGGTCAAACAGATATCAAGGTGGTTATTCTCAAGTTTACTTATCTTATATAAGAGTATTTTTTTCTTCTTCGCATGTTAATGAAAAATTAATTTCCTGATGCAATTTATTTTTTGCCTTAACCTCCACTTTCCTAACCTACAATTTTTAACTGATGCCAGTGGATAAATATTCGATCTTATAGATAACAGTCAGTTTTAGCTTCAAGTGGATAATGGTCCAATGGAGAACCTTGCCATAAATTTGATATCTAGGTTACAAATGTTGAAGTACACATGATTCAGAGTTTTCTATTTATATAAGTGACTTGGTAGTAGATCACTAGATCTTCTGACGTTTATGATACACCCATTCAATGCAGATTCATTTGGAAGCTTAGATCAGGCGTTTATGGTTGAAGAAACGTGGGTCTCAAGATCAAGGATTTCTCAAGTACAACATTATGTGAATGATAATGCAAGTGTTGGTCAAGAAGAAAATACTGAACATGACAGAACTGGATTTGTTTCAAATCTAAGTATCACTGAGGAATTCAGGAATGTGTCGGGAGTTCCTGATGCAGAAACTCAAGAAGTTTGTCCTCGTGAAATTGGAAGCCCCAAATTTGACAATATGTTTAGGGACTTTGAAGGTGTTCTTATGTGCTGAATCGTTATGCTTTTCCTTCTAATTTTTTTATGATAATATTTTATACGTAGGTGACATATGTGGGTGCCTTTGAGCTACTTGTTCTCATCAGTCACATAGCGGTTTAAGGTTTACCAAGTCATTTAGAAGTTAATTGAACTTTAAAAGAATGAGAGAAGTTCCTTATGTCATTCATGTGTTGGAACTTAACAGTATCATCTTTAAAGTTAAGAGCAATAATATGATGGCGATTTTACTAGAAATTCACATTTACACTACCAAACCATTAAGGACTTCACCAAACTCAACTTAGGTCAACTTCATTTGAATGGTAATAAGTTAAATATGTTAATTGGAATTGTTCTAACCATGTGATCTATTAACAAAGTTTTGCACTTTGGGTTAGAACAGTGTCTGCTTTGACGCTATAAACATGTTCAGTTTACATGCTTTTCTAAAGCCAGGCTCTTAATAAACAACATAGATATTTTTAGGTGAGCAGACAACCTAATAATTTTCTGATTCTCACGGTACTTCATTTTTTGTAAAGAGTGGCTTCGATGGTACCTTTTTTCCTATACTTGTTAGTCAATATATCTCTTTTCCATTTTGGTTTAATGTGGATATGTCCAAATAATGGTACAATCTCCTTTTGACCACCATGTTTTGGGCTGGTTTATAAATATCCGAGCTGGCAGTTTACATTGGCATATTAAATTTGATGCACATATACTCATTTATCTAATAATTTTTTCTTTCTTTTTTGAAATATTTTGTTGTCTAGGTCTGGTCACCAACTAATTGTTTTCTATTTTTATTGAGTTTTCCCCTGTAATTCACATCTAATATGTACATTGTTTGATTTTCAGCCACTATCTCTGCTACTCAGTTATCATCTCAAGAAGAAAGAGTAACATCTGTTCAAAGGTCCACAGAAGTTTCGAACTTTACCAAAGATGAATTTCTTTCTAATATGGATAATGCGAAACATGAAGGATCAACTGCTGTGGGAAATGAGTATAAAGAAATCATGGCAACTGATAATAAAGGTGAGTTTCCAAATTGGCTGTTAGCTATTTAAGCTGGGTAGCCCATGAATGTGTAGTACATTCGATTTATTTAAACTACACGAAGAGTATAATGATAATCACAAGCAAAAGTTTGGATATTATAATAATAAAAGTCTTGAAGCAATGTTTAAAACTGTTTTGAACAAATATGGAAATATACTATCTAAATATATTATCATGAAAGAAATAGTAAAAGAACGTGATCATGGCAATTGTATGACAAAGTTATAATTTCAAAGTCATGTATAACGAGTGCATTATTTACGCAAGGTTGTGAATTTAGTTAATTCTGAAGAGTAAGTACTACAGTAACCACGTATGGGTACAAGGATCATAATCAAAATGTAATTTCCATTTTCATTTTGCATTACTTCCAGCAAACAAAATAAAATTTAGTAGGCACAATGCAACATGAATCTGAGAGAGGACTTTGTTTTCTGTAAAATTTAGTAGTCACTTTGTTATCTACATTCTGAAGGTGAGATATGTCGTTACCCTAATAATTATATATTTATGCTTAAGTGGAATTTTTTTTAATGGTTTAATTTTGTTATGAGAATTGAAAAGTGAATTTTAATTAATATAATGGTAAACTGACATTAAACTAAATTGGCAATTTTACTTTTGATTACGTTGTTTGGGGAAATAATCAATCAAAAACGACAACAACACTGGTTAGAAGTACTAGTTATTATTGAAATACTGTTCTGCTACTTTACGTTGCTGATGGTTAGATAATATTGAAACTTCTATGCAAGATGTTTACATATGATCGAAAGGTTTGTTTTTCGTGAGCAACAACTTTTCCACCAATTGCTCAATAAATTACTTGCATTACTTTTGTAACGAGATGTATTTTTTTAGTTATAATCTACACCGATTCACGATTGATCTGAAGGTGAATATGAGAGAGGACTTTGTTTAATATTTAATATTCCATTTTTCATTCGTACGCATAGTTTATTATATTACCAATATGTTATAACTAAACAAATGTACTATAATAGCGCAGTGACAAGTATATCTTGGCAATCCACTCATCCATCCACAACTGTATTAGTATGTTGATATTAAATTATTATGGTCATAAAACAAACCTTAAGCAAGAGTGATACAAGGACCATAATTGATGATGCTCAATAACAACCATTTAGTTTTAATACTATTAACACCATGTACATCAATTTCTAATCATGTCAATGCCCTCAAGGGTATCAGTTGTCATGTGGGGTAAACCTTTGTATTCTATCTATTACCCGCTTTTTATATTTTCTCTGGTGACGAGTAATAATGAATAGTGGCATTGCATGACAAAATAGGTAAGATTATCAATAATTTCTTGTGAGGAGAAAATCAGTTTGATTATATCTTTCATTGGATGTTACTTGTTAGCTAAAGATTATAATTCTTGGTACTTGTGAAGTTGGTATTTAGCTGTTATTAAGTTTCATGTCCCATAAATATGTACATTCAGTCTAGTCATCCGAGATCAAAGTTCGTGTATTAAGAAAAGTTGTTGATATTTTATGAATTTTTTATCCAAATTAAAGGAAGTAGATGCTGTAAATGGATATCTAATTTGAAACTTATCAACTAACTGCAATAGTTGGTATTAATATAATCCCATTTTCGCACTTTGTAGTTAAATTACCCCATCTGGTTCGAAACTGCTCGAAGTAGTTTTGAGTATTTTCAAGTTGTTTCAAGTAAACAGTGAAAGCTGAAGTGGTTTTTAATGCCATATCTTCTTGCTGAAAATTTTCATCTAATGCTTTTAAAGTTTTTCATGATATCTAATGCTTTGTAATGTCTCCTGAAGATTACTCTTTTTTTATTTTGCCACAGAATCATCTGCCAATCAATCTGAGGATAAAGAACAAAGAAAATCACCTGCCCGTGAAACTCCTGGTAGTTTCTCTTATTATTGAAATTGATGGTATAATAATAAGAAACTTAGCATGAAGATGAGAGAAGCTCTCCATTGATTAAGACTAGAATAAGTTGATTTTCTAACTCTAGCAGCTGGCACATCTACGAATAGGTTGTTAATTATGAAATATCATATGCTTGGAATTATTTTGTAATATCTTTTAACATTATATTGTGTGTTTATGACTTCAAATCAGGTAGTTTACATGTTTGTTGGTTTAGGATATTGTCTTGGTACATGTAAAGGGATGTTGTCTTTTCAGCTGTGTAAAGTTTGTTTTAGACGTGGTGTACTTTTAACAAATTTGTGGTCTGAAATGATTTGGATGTTGCTATAAATTATGTATTTGCAGCTGGTAACATGCTTTGTCAGTTCTTATGTTTCCATTTGGATGATGTTTAATGCAAGTGGTTGATGAAGCATTATTTAGCTACAATGGAGGTGCACAAATCTTGCAATGGAGCACGTTCCATGCTTGTCATTTATTAGTGGTGTGCCCTGCGATTTTTATTGTTCTTCAGTGACGTTTACAGGGATAATGGTTTGTTCTTAGTTTGTACATCTTTCCTTTCGTTGTGATGTTTAAAAGTAGGGGTATGACAAACGTGTATACAACGATTTAGGCTTGAGGTCATGTAAAAAATGTTTCACAAGATGCAACCCTGCAGATGTCTCGTACTACCTGAAACGTGTGTTTTAGTACCACTAGCTAACCTGCACAAAAATTATCTTAGAGGTTTGCAAGTGAAGAACTTGATAGTTTTGATATCATTAAGAAGCAAGAGAGGCTTCTGCACACTAACGTTCCTCCAACCAAAAACGTGGCTTAAACCAACTCCGATAGTGAAATGGATCAAAACCAACTTCTTTCATCCTAACTTAGCATGCTTTAATCGCATCTCTAGGTCGGAAAAGTACAGTGCTTCATCAATCCCATGGTCTATGAATTTTTTTTCAATTAAAAGAGATTTAGTGAGATGCCATAAAGTCTTTCTTTCTTTGCTTATGGGATAAAATAATGGTTTAATCAGCTTCGTTGAAAATAATCTTAATCCATCTGAAAGATAAAATCCCAAAAATTCTATATATTCTTTTGACTACAAACTAATTTATAACTTCGCATCATCAATCATTCTCAGTTAAACTTTAACAATTCAACCCATATTAATTAAATATCATGAATAAACTTTTTTGATCTATCAAATCGATTTCTCGTTGAGAATTGAATAGCATCACACATTATATCTATTATCTACACAAAAAAACCATTTTTGATTAAGTCATAAATATCTATTATTAGGTGCCATGTCATCTTAGTGTTTATGCTAAATTAATATTTACAATATGATTAAAACATAAATAAGGATCATTATAGACTCTGCTTTTTACCAGAATTTCGTCTTTGATCTTATATAAATGCCGAAACTATCAAAATCTGAACATGCAACTTATACAAGTACAGGTCAAAACCAAAGCGTCGAGACAAAATTTACATAGAAAGATCGTATCTTGGTCATATAACGTGCTTGTACATTAACCAATTCCCGGTATGTCTGTCTTATTCTACCCTCGCCTTTCCATGTACAATCATCGACATTGCCACTTCACTGTACCTAAAACCTTGGTACGACTTTACTTCTTAGCTTCTCCATTTCTCGATCAGTTATACGAACCAAATGCAGTCATGTTGAGTTCAACTTCCAAGCTTCTTCATATAACATCCATTATCGTTTTCGGATTACACATATTTTCTTAAAAGGGAAATATGAAAACATTATACACCTCGATTGGTTTACTTGGTAGTTTTACTTGTTATGCGAGTTTTATAATCCTTTCGACGATTGATAATGATCCAACATACCTCCGGGATAACAACTCTGTCATGCCAAACCTCATAACTCATCTCATAAGCGATACTTTAACAAACACATGATCACCCATTGAGAACTTCAAGTCTTTACAATTTCAAGCAACATTTTTTTCTGCCTTGATTGATCCGCCTTCATCCTGCTTCAGATTAAGTCAATATTCTTGGTCGCTTCCCTTAATAAGTTGAACCGAGAGAATCAATCTATCTTCGATCTCAAGCAACATCCCGGAAACTTGCAAGGTCTTCCATGTAGCACCTTAAATGGCTTTATGCCGATACTGGACTAATAATAATTGTTGTACGAGATCTCCACAAAGCGTAAGTGGTATTCCTAAATCCACCTAAATGTAAGACACAAGCTGTCAATTAGTTTTTTGGAACTCTATTAACATTCTCAGTTTGTTCATCTATTTTAGGTGGAATGCGGTGCTCAAATTTATCTCGGTGGCTGAAGCAATTTGTAGACTTTTCCAAAATTAACTTGTGAACAAAAGGTCTTAGTCGCTGATGATGCTTCTTGGCATACCGTGGAGTCTCACAATGTTCTTCACATACAACTTCACTAAACTTGTTGCAGTCCTTGTTGTCTTAGTTGCTACCATATGTGCATTCTTGTAATTGATCCAACAAAAATTAAAATGCCTTCGTTCACTCCGTTTGACCTCGACAGCCCATCAATGGAGCGTGTTGATATATTATCTTGTTTCCAAAGTGGAACCTCTAAGAGTTGAATTAATCCATATAGCTTCATATGTCTGACTTTTACTTATTGACAATTAGACACCCACTTACACATAAGCCTACTTTCCTCTCATCCTTTCTCAAAAGAAGTTCCCCTTCATAACTTGATACATCTTTATACCTACATGGTGAATTGCAAACTTTGAACTTTGACTTTCTCTAAGAACTTCTTCCCAAAGGTTACTAGTATCCAGAACACACATGCGCCTCTTCATTTGAGACCCACTTCCGGTAATTCTGAAGTCTTTCAAGTCTTCGGTTTCAGTGCACATATTTAGCCATTTAATATGCTTGGCTGATACCGAGTCTTTCTTTTGCTTTTCGGCTTTCTATCTATCAATGCAAGCTAAACTTCTACGCAATATATCAATTCCATGATTTAGTTAAAACTAGTCGGTTTTATATGAATTCCGCAAAATGTAAATGCTGCAAAGTCTTTCCTTTCGGAAAACATTACTTTCACGACACTTTCGGCTAAGAGCATCTACAACCTTTTTATCGATTGAGTTAAGGGTGTGCACTATAGCCAATTATGTAATTTGTTTATATAGCTTAACTCATATAATGAATCTTGTTTGAAATAAAGCAATCTTTTGGTATTATTTATACTGCATAATATGTGTGTGTGTGTGTATATATGTACATATATGTTACCCGACACTTTGGCCGGCTACAAAACGATAGTTGCAGAGGTGATAATTATAAAGGCTTCGATTGAGTCTGGATAAGATTCAAGTTAGTTGGAGATTAAGACGTAAGGGATTGATCCATCGTTGGTGGCTCGGCCTATGTGCATGGCTCGGCAGGTATGGGATGGCATCCATGGCTCGGTCTAGTTTGGTTAGCAGACGCCGTTCGGTCAAGAACGAAGGTCACGCATGGCTTGGTCGAGATGGCCAACATGGATCGCTCGGCAAACGAAGACAAAGGCGGGACGTTTCGGTCTGTGCACTCGGGGAAGGATGGCACGTCATTTTATGGATCGGCCAGTATAGAGAGACAAAGCAGTTCGGTTTGAAAGGTCTAGCGGATGCCGTTCGGCTTAGGCAAGGTAGCAGACATCGTTCAGTCGCGATTGGGAAGCCAATGTCGTTCGGTCGAGGGTAGTTCGGCACAAGTGTTCGGTCTATTTGGTTCGGTGCAAGATGAAGGAGTTAGCTTATTCTTGGAAGTTAACATCGAGGTGAGGCGGTCGGTATTGCTTCACTTTGAGATCCATTACGAGTTGCTCCGAGTCCTTTGAGGTCTTACTTCGAGTCACTTGCTAAATGACCACCGGTCGGCCATGATGGTTCGGTATTCCTCGATCGGCCGATAGTCGTTCGGAATGCTTGGGCCGAACGACTCGAGATTACCATCCATGGGCTGGTTACCTTGGTCTTGGGCCTGCATAGAGCATCTAGCCTATCTTCGTCTATAAATAGAGGGGCCGGAGTATAATTGAGGGGATCTTTTTTCGAGAACTCCGAGGATACTCTGCCATTTTTGATACTCTCCTTCTTTCAGTTCTAACTTGGATTCGAGTTATTTGTTTAGGATTGCATCTGTATTCAAGTCTTTGAGAAAAGCAATAAAGATTATATTAACAATGGATGTAGGCAGTTACGCCGAACCACTATAATTCTAGTGTTCTCGTTTCTGTAGTTAGTTTTGCATATATTCCTCTGCTTTAATTTACTATCTTCATTAATCTCTCTACACAAATCTTTTCTTGGGTGTTAGTGACCAATTTTGGTGCTAACAATATATATATGTATATATATCTTAACTCTTGTAAGACCTAGCTAATCCATACTCGACATCTCTTTCCATAAACCCTAATTTTTGTCTGATGATGGATCTGGTCGTTGCAATTGGATTCCAATTTTGTGGCAGTAGCACCGCCTCCCCATGCCTGAGCAGTCCACCACCATTAGTACATTCACATATGATTGTTGGTGATAATGATAGCATTGTGAATGACATACACAGTAATACTAGGTATGTGCACATGGTATGAATAGTAGATTCTTTTGAATCAATTTATAATATCTAAAAACAATTTAAATATGTGAAATAATTTTAATTCAAAATACTTCAATTAAAAATTATTTTTTTATTGAAATAATAATATAAACATATGTTTGCAAATGATAATGAAATAAAATCTAATAAAATCTACTAGATAATCCTACCAATGAATTACACTTTGGAACATTAGCTTCACCTTTGTGAGACTTTTATTTAACTCAACGATGGATTTTCAAAGTCCACTATTAAGATATTTAAAAAAATAAGAGCGATACTTTATTCGTGCAAAACTCTCATTTTAATGTCTCAAGGGTTCGAACCCATGATTCTAGAACCCGAGTCTGCAGCGTCATACCACTAACCAATTAAGCTAGTGGTTCTTAGTATTGAGATATAATATATGAAAGAAAATTAAAAAATTGTGTTTAATAGTGAGAGTTCTAGGTTTATTTATAGCAGTAACATGCTATGTAAATATCTAATCGGGATCTACTATTCAAGGGATGACCTATAATAGATAATTCACAACTCATTCAGATAATTAAATATATTTAATTAGTCTATATTCATATATATTTTGGATTGCTCTATTTGAAAACTATTTTTAATTTTCAACCAAAAAATATATTTATTTATAATATTTAGACTATTAAATTGGCCTAATAAACAATCAAATAAAAATTAAACAATTATATATATTTTATTAATCGATTTTAGGACTCTAATAATAACAATAAATAATAAGAAATTAAAAATAATAATATAATCATTATATTGGTTTCTTCATAATAACTTATAATTTTATTAATTATTTCACAAAATTATTTTTGGTCGAAAGTTGAGAGTTACGGTTGTGTGAATCCCATGTGTGAACAACCCCGGTAACATTTAAATTTATCTAATATTAAATCCTTTACAGACTTCGTTGTAGCGCGCTAGTGAATCCAATATTTGTTTATAAACTATCTAGGTGAAATTTAATTTCTTATCTATTAAAGCAACACCTTTAAGTAGTGATATATTATGCACGTTTTCTTTTCATCATCGCTATATCACATGGATATTCGCTGCTCGATCAATGATCAAAACTCTAATAATATTCATAGTTAATTATGAACTCCAACATTAAACTCCATAGTTCCATCCGATAACATTTATCAACTAACCGATTTTGATAATATCTATCAATTAACCGACTTGCTTTAGCCAAAGCCTTTGACTTTAAGTTGACTATCAACTATAGTTATACAACTATTCTATTCAAAGAAGACAATTCCTCTCATGTATAGTGTTTCACCTTTTCATATTATATCCAACTATGGCCTTAACATGATCATCAATGTGATTAACCATAGTCAGTATAGTTTTGACACTTAAGATTCATGGTATTCTCAAGTCAAATGACTACTACATATCTTCACATAAGATTTTATATTTGACTGTATAATTAATCTATAGAAGACCTCAGTTAGTCATTTTGTGATTATTCCAAACAATCATATGTACGTAGACCCTTGGTTCCTTAATGGTTTCGAGTAATTCAAAGTCTATCGTATGGAGCGCTACATACACTAGTCTCAACAGATTCAACGATATCCCGTTCTTAACATGTATTGGCTAAGAACATTTAAGGAAAGTATTTATTGACATGATTAAATACTCATGGTTACGTATACATTCATAAATGCAATCGATTAATAATTTTCTTAAATATTGTCTATTTGTGTGTATTTAATATATTTAAATCACTACTTATATCTCAATATAACAATACGTACAATAGAAAATACAAAAGATTACTTTAGTTCAAACAAGATTTTCTCTAAGAGTTGAGTTATATAATTAAATTACATAATTGATTCTAGGAAACACCTTAACTCTATCAATCTTCCGCTTGCATTTAGGGCCAATTATAATGTCTCATAACCATACCCTCGATCAGTTTTCCTTGTCTGAACTGAGAAACAGCCTTAGTAAGTAGATCTGTAATATTATTATATTTTAACTACTCTTTTGATCATACTTATCTGTAATAGGCAAACAATTTTATTATGTGATATTTTAAGAGAATATGCCTTGGTCTCTTATTGAGTTATCGATTCCATTCTTGGTTTTCTTATAAATTTTGCACATACAAACTTCTTCCATTTCCACACTATTTGGGGCGATGCACTTATCATTCATAGTTGAATCTGCCACAAACTCTTATCCGAAACCTACCAACCTAATGCCCTTTTATTAAGGGTAAACATGAATTCAATATTGAGTTAATTATTAACACAAGCTTGTGTATCCTAGTAGTAAAACACCAGATTTAGAGACCGAAGATCGGAGGTTCAAGTTCCAATTGACACGTGGGCTGCAACATTTCTAATATTCGCACTCTTGAAAGCTGTTTACTCTCAAGAACTTATAGCATATGACATAAGAGCATACGATTGTATAAGATTTTTCCTAAAATTATTGAGTTGCTATTTTCGATGTTACTAATGTAGTCTGAGTATGAATACTCTTTCATAAGAAGTTCATTGTTTCCATAAACGATATTCTAGTATTTCGTAAATACTTGTAAATACTCTTAAATACCATTTTTTGATTATGACTTCGACTTGAGTGAGTGTGTTCATTGCACCAATTGTGTAAGCAAATTCTAGTCTAGTACATGACATAATATACATGATGTTCATATTACTGACGCGTAATGAATCAATATAGTATTTTCCACATAATTTTTTTAATATGGTGTCTATGTAGATATAATGGGACAATCCAATATCTTATTATGCCAAGTATAAAAGACGCCACTATTAAATTCTTCATCAAGAATTGAGTGACCAAGCTTTAATTGATTTTAACATGCGTAGATAATTACCAATCAACAACATGTTGTTTACTATTGTAATAAAAATGTTTTAATACTTTTTATTTTATTCTTTTATACACATGCTTCCTCGTCATATTTAATGGAATCAAACCATTTGATTTCTCTATCATAATGCTTGTTCAACCTATTGATGTTTGTATAAGATCATATGCTAACTTTAAAAAGTACACTAGTTTGTTATCATTCGTACCAACTTCAAGTCACTTTGGCTATGGATTACAGATCGTCTCCTTTAAATCACTATTTAGAAGGTTTGTTTTAATGAAAAAATGCCAAAATTCATAGTTACATCATGTGATAATTTGCGAATAGAATCTGAATGGATTTAAGCATGGTGACTAGCGAAATTGCTTTATTAACCTCAACATTTGAAATCGACGAAGTCATTTCCCATCAAACTTGCTTTGCACATTTCCATCTGCATTGATCTTCTTTTCGAAATCCATGCAGTAAATGGATCATATCATTTTGGGTACATCTTCCTAAATCAAAATTTTCCATTGAACTTGGAATCCAGTTCGAATCTAAAGAATCATTCCATGTAACAAATTATATACTGTCCAAGGCTTGTTGACAAACGAGTAGATTGTCTTTATGAACAATCTATTTTCTCGACATCGATAAGAAACTTGTAGTTTTTCTTTAATGTACGAGATTTCCTATTAGACATTCTAATAAGCTGTGTCCTTCTAAGTTGGGTTAAACTTGTATTATCTACACAATTTCCATGTTAGAATATTGGATAACATCAAAGTCCTTCACAATCTATGTAGTTAAAGACCCACACAGTCCCTGCTATAGCGCATAACGCTCTTCGACCACTGAGATTTTTCAATATGGCGTGATTAAATAGTAGATCTACTTTAAGCTCCACTATTTTCCGCTACACCTGCTAAATTAAGGATTTTTGACATCTGGTTTAACAGTATTAATATAAAAAGGTTGATTTGGCTCGTTCTCTTTTGAACCAAATCAACAAAGTTAGGATAAAGATCTATTTTAAATCATAAGTGCTCAATATAAATTCGAAATCTATTGTAGTCACCGAATCTTGACTGTAAAATCACGATATTCTTTAGTTTTCTTACATAAGATTAAATAATATAATGATGTGAAAATGAAAATAAATTAACTTTAAATATTTGGTTTTACATCTAATGAAGCTTTTTGCACCTCCACTATTTCCCAATATATCCCGCTTTATCCTTACTATAACTTTTTGCACCTCCACCGCTATGGAACCTTAGTGCTTTAATTGCGTAGTTCACACTACCATTATTTTTTCTAGAAAAATCCCTTTGGTATCAAGATGGCATGCCTTGAGACAAAAATTTGTTCCTCAACATGATGGAATATGCATTCATAAGATTTTATATATTGAATATAAACTTACACAAAACAGACTGAGATTTTAGATGAAATTGAATTCAACATATGTCTAACAGAGTTCGATTATACCTTATTGACACATCATTATGCAGCGCAAGTTCAAGTGAATTTGAAAATGAATCATTTTGTCTTTTGGGTACTTTTGGAACTCATATCCTTACTCTACTCTTCGACTCAATCGATTTTTTTCAAATTTCTTTGGCTTATTTTATTTCTCCTTCCGTTTTATATTTTATGAACTGATCATAAGTATCTAGCTTATGTATCAACATAAACTTGTTTATATCTTAGATAATTCATTACCGAACTTATTGAAATACTTGGATCCATTTTTGGTATATTTTGGCCTTGGACTGCATATATTGTTTGACATTTTTTATTGAATTAGAAAAATACAATATCATAATAATTACACAAGTCCACAACATACAGTAGTAGTATGTATGGAAGAACGGGTTGACCATAAGGAAAACGTTTAGTTTTACTTTACCTAATAAAATTAACCTAGAAAATTTTGATTTGGTAAAAGTTAAACTAGATAAGCATACTTAAAAACTTAAAAGATCTAGAAGAAATATAGCAAGAAAAATTAAACTAGGAAGAATATATTAAAACGACAATTTAGGGTTAATCCATTAATATGTTCATCAAAATTAACATATAAAAATGTATGATTTCCTTTAAGAAATAAGTGAATTAATTCATGTATTCATTAAGAACATCAAATATGGACTATTTAATTAAGTTACATAAACAATCAAAATTCAATACATAAAATAATCCACTTACTAAATCATATGGATATGGTTATTACATTGGAAACAAAATCTATTTGAGCTGATTTATTTACAATAAATATAAATCAATGTAAACAATCAATTTCAAATATACTTCAACATGATAACAAAAACCATATAGTTTAGATTAAAATGAAACTTGAGTTTATTATTTATTTGAGCTTAACCTATTTATAATAAAGAAATATCAAATATCATATATAAATATCAATATTCCATAGATATCTAAATCCACATAAAGAATAAAATAAAAGAGATCCAATAAGAAATCATGGTGTTGGTTTTGTATGAATCATGAGTACTTTATTATCCCTAAATTGAAGAAATTTAATTACTCATCCTACATTTCATTTCAACATGTTTTGATTTCATAAACAAATAAGGGAGCAAAGAACAAAGAAAGAGATCTATTCTATTTGCATAAAATAACAAAGAGAGATAATATACTTGCATAAAATAAAATAACATAAAGTAAATTAGAGCATAAAATAAAAGAGCATAAAAGTAAATAACATGAAATAAAGAGAAGACATTAAAGTGAAAGAGAGAATAAGATATTTTATGTATGATTTTTGTGGCCTAAATGTTTCATCTAAAAGAATTCCTTTCAACATGTTACATAAGAAGATCTTTATATATGCTCAAAACCCTAATTCTCTTTTAAGGCATACCCAAAATATTCATCAGGAAGTGTGCTCTTCAAGTAACCATAAAATACCCAAATGGCCATGAGAAAATGCGCTCTTCAAGTAATCGTGAAATAAATATTTAATTCTCAATTTAAATATTTTTATTTAAAAATTTATGGCCCTATGAATTGGGTGTGTGGCCTAATCCATGTAGAAAATAAAGCTTCATTCATCATTTTGGGCTTTAAAGATAGAACTGATTTGTTTGAGAATTTATTTGCACCAAAGTCTATGCACATCTTCTTCTTCATGACCCATTTGTGTAAATCCATATAATGAGGATGTTGAAATTTTGGATTTAAATGCTAGGAAAAAGTAAACAAGTATTTCAATTAAAATGCGCATTTAAAAATATCAAAATTAAAATATGCACAAAATATTCCTATAGCCCAAAAATTGTTAAATGTATGGATGGAGTTGTGTTTGAAAGCAAATTTAAAATTTTGTTAAAAACATGTACATATACCCTTAACGTAACATTTATTTAAATAATGAGATAAAGTGTGAGTGTAAAAGTGTACATTTTTACGTGGTTAACAAATATTGTTGGGGGAAAATCCCTTCAGATGATCAGTCTAAGGGAATAAAAACCCAACGCAGCGGAAAACAACTAGATCATAATTGTAGTGAGACAGAACAAATAGAGATAAACACCAGAACAGACAGTCACAGATCAATGCAATGCAGAAAAATAAATAACACCTGTATTTATAGTGGTTCCACTAGCGCTAGGAAGTGTACGTCCACTTGAGGGGAGGAGATTTTATTAATCACCGAAAGATTAAAGTTACAAGATTGATTCACTTTTGAAGGCTATACATAAGAAGAATTTATAATACAGACAAAATTATACAGAGTTTTAGCTCTCTAGGATGGCTCTGAAATTGGCTGAAATTTGTTCTCAATTTTGACTGTCATTGTTGTCCAGAAGCTCCTCTATTTATAGAGTGAAGATATGAGGAGGGGTAGCTGCTATATGGAAGCTCAGGATTTGGTTCGGCATCTTGGTTTGGCATGTTTGGTCTGGCATATGGCACTTGGCATTTGGTTCGGCATAGTACACTTCAAGTCTGGACCGGCATCTCCCAATTGCCGAACGAGAAATCTGGACCGGTCTTCTTCTTCACCTACTTGGTTCGGCAAATACCGAATGAAATATTTCGTTCGGCATCACCAGATCATCGAACGACAAATTTGCTTCGGTCTCCCTTCACTGCTCCAAACCAATGCCGCTCCACTTCTCTTCTTTACCCTGAAGATTTCACATAGTACTTTTATTGATCGAAAAATCAATCTGATTTATTTCGTACCCCTCGCTCGATGAGAAAATGGGTCAGATTTTATAGGATCACCAAACCTTATGGGACTTAAGGAATGATGGAAGGAAATAAAAAGAAAAGAGCGAAGTTTCTCGTTCGGTCTTCTTCAACCACCGAACGAAGTCGCCACCACTCCAGAACTCTGGGGCGGCAAATCCAAGCAACACTGGACCACTGATTTGGTCCAACAAATCAGGTTCCTCCACCGAACCACTTTGCTGGTTCGGTCTTCAGCTCCTGCTTCTAGGGCTTCGACTTCCTCCTCCATGAGCTTATCCAATGGCCTCTTCCCAAATTCAGGTATCTCTCTAACAATCTCCACCTTGATACCGAATTCCATACAAGCCTTCCAACTTCATCTACACCTTCATGTTCCAAGCAATGGATACTTACCCAATGAGCTTCGGCAATGTCATCACCCATTGCACTCTGTCAACGAACTCCCACAAGGCCACTGCCCATCAACAAAATGTTCGAAGTACCCAGTCCGTGTAGAACTTATCAATCTCCACGATGAAAACAAACGTCTCCATGAGCCAGCTCAACTCTCCTCCCCATGCCACCCTGTGGCACCTAGTACTTCATTAAGCGAATCAAGTCCGAGCAATGCTCGAACTTAGCAATAGGCAATGACTTGGTAAATATGTCTGCTGCATTCTCCTTTGTGTGAATTTCCTGAAGACGAACTAGCTTCTCTTCACTCATCGAGACAAAGAACGACTCTATCACCTCAATATGCTTCTTCCTTGAGCTGAATGCCATATTTTCAGCTAAGTAAATTTCACTCTGACTATCACAGCACACATTCACTCTTTCGTATGCGAAGCCCAAATCACACAACAATCGCCTCAAATAAAGCGCCTCCTCAGCTGCTTCAACTGCAGCTATGAGCTCTGCCTCTGTAGTAGACAAAGCCATAATCATCTGCAACCTCGCTCTCCAACTGATCGCTGTCCCACCAATGGTGATCACATATCCGGAGGTTGACTTCCTTCGATCTCTATCACTGACATGGTCGAAATCGAAAAATCCAACCAAGTTGAAATCTCTATCTCTACCGCCAAAGACAAGTCCATGGTTTGAAGTTCCTTTAAGGTATCTGAAGATACACTTCACTGCTTCCCAGTGCATCTTTCCTGGATTTGCCATGAATCTACTCACCAATCCAACAGCCTGTGCTATGTTAGGCCTAGTGCAGACCATGGCATACATCAAGCTACCAACTGCACTTGCATATGAGACCTTCATCATATAAGCCTTGTCCTTTTCCAAGATCGGAGAGCCTTTACTAAAAAGCTGTATGTGCAAAGGCATGAGTGTGCTTATTGTCTTTTCCCCTTCCATGCTAAACCGAGCAAGCACCTTTCGAATGTACCCCTTTTGAGTGAGGCTCAAAAGTCCTAGCTTTCTATCCCTTTGGATTTCCATACCCAAAATTTTCTTTGCTTCTCCAAGATCTTTCATTTCGAATTCTGCCTTTAGCTTTCGCTTTAAACTATCGATTTCAACTTTATCCTTAGAAGCAATCAACATATCATCCACGTACAAGAGTAGGTACACCCATCTACCATTCTTTAAATGCTTGAAGTACACACAAGCATCTTTGATGCTACGATCAAAACTAAGTGAAAGCATAAAAGAGTCAAACCTCTTGTACCATTGTCTAGGCGACTGCTTAAGTCCATACAATGACTTCTTCAATTTGCAAACCCAATTTTCTTTCCCATCTACAACAAATCCTTCTGGCTGCTTCATGTAGATGGTCTCATCCAAATCTCTATGCAAGAAAGCGGTTTTCACGTCCAGTTGCTCTAGCTTCAAGTCATGAGCCGCGACGATAGCGAGCAAAATGCGGATGGACGTATGCCTCACTACTGGAGAGAATATCTCATCATACTCCAATCCCGTTCTTTGTGAAAACACTTTAGCAACTAGTTTAGCCTTGTATCTTCCATCACCCTTCACCTTGAATACCCACTCGCAACCTATGGCTCGGCTTCCTTGAGGAGGTGGTACCAAATCCCAAGTCTTGTTCTTCTTCAACGACTCTAACTCCTCTTCCATAGTGCACATCCACTTTGAACTGTCACATGACTTCAAAGCTTCATCGAGGTCAAACGACTCTTCATGAACCACATGTAGGGCATAGTCAAACTAATCACCAAGGCTAAGGTTCGCAAACTGCCAATCACCATACCTTTCGGACGGCCTAATAGTCCTACGACTGACCCAGGTAGGTACAGCTTTGCCTAAACTCCTTTCAGCTCCACCTTGAACCGAACTTCCTCTAGATTCATGCACATCACCAGCACTACTAGAAGGTACATGTGGACTATCCTATGATATTTCATCAACTGCGTTTTCTTCGACAGCATCAACAACAACTCTATTATTTGGCTGGAACACGAGAACTTCTTCCATCTCCTTAGGCCTATCAGACTCTTCTCATGTGGTAGGTAGCTTCTCCTTTGGATTGAACATAGCAGACTCATCAAAAGCAACATGTATGGAATGAACAATCTTTCGATCAACAGGGTTCCAAATTCAATTCCCTTTGATACCATCGGTGTATCCCATTAGTATGCCCTTGTATGCTCTAGCCTCTAACTTATCATCACCTGTATGGTGAACGTACACACGACAACCAAAAATTTGGAAGTAACCAAGATACACTGCTTTACCTCTCCACTTTTCCTTTGGAATCTTCCCATCTATGGCTGAGCATGGAATTCGATTTATGATCTGCACGTCAGTTGATAATGCCTCAGCCTAAAAGCTTCTAGACAAGCCACCATCAATCTTAAGCAACGAGCCTTCTCTAGTAGATTCTTATTCATCCTTTCTGCAACCCTATTGGATTGCGGATCTCCGGGTGTAGTGAAATGTCTCTAAATGCCATGCTATCTACAGAAATCGAGAAATTCCCTAGAGACAAATTCACCGCCATTATCAGATCTCAGCACCTTCAACCTAGAACCAGATTGAATCTCAATAAGCACTTTCCAGTCTTTGAACTTCTCAAAACTTTCTGATTTGGCCTTCATTACGTACACCCATACTTTCCGAGAAAAGTCATCAATGAAAGAGATAAAGTACTCTGCTCCTTCAAGAGAAGGTGTAGCAACCAGTCCCCAAACATCTGTATGCACATACTCAAGTACTCGCCTCGATCTATGGAGTACAACTCCAAAAGATACTTTAGTTTACTTGCCTGACACACACTCTTGGCAAAAGTCCATCTTGTCGAAGCTTTCTCCTTTGATCATCTTCCGTCTCCGAAGCAACTCTAAGCCCTTCTTTGAAATATGACCCAACCTGAGATGCCAAAGCTTTATGGCATCCAAAGCATGAGAACTGTCTACTCCAACACACGACTCTCCAAGAACTGTGGTTCCTTTCAGCTGATACAGATTTCAGAACACATCTCCTTTCATAAGAACTAGTGCACCTCTCGAAACCTTCAGACTATCCTTCTCGATAGTTACCTTGCTTCCCAAAGATGCCAATTGTCCTAAAGAAATTAAGGACTTCCGAAGACCTGGAACATATCGGACACCTGTCAAAGTGCATATCACTCCGTCAAACATCCTGATCCTCACTGTACCTTCACCCATTGCTCTACAGCTAGCATCATTGCCCATAAGAATAGAGCTTCCCTCTCGTCCAACGAAAGAACTGAAGTAATCCTTATTAAACGTCATATGGAAAGACGCCCCCGAGTCCAGCACCCAATGGTCCGAGACATCCGACACTGCTGCAGACAACACATCGTCAGATACAGACTTCTCCACCGCAAATGATGAAGATCCATCTTCTTCCTTCTTCTTCAAATCTGGACAATCCTTTCTCCAATGACCAGGTTTCTTGCAGATAAAGCACTTCCCATCCTTAGACTTTTCTCTCTAGCCATTAACGGGCTTCCTAGACTTGGAACGCCCTATAGAGTTCCAATTCTTCTTATCTTCTCTACCTCTTTCAACAAATAGGCCATGACTACTACTTCCACCTCTACTTCCTTCATTTATCTCCTTCATCTGATCTCTCAAGCCCTCAGATAGAAGGCCTGACTTCACACTTCCACTGTCAATGTGTCTCTAGCGAAGATAAGGCTGTTGCGAAACTTGTGTATTGCTCCGAAAGAGAACACAAAAGAATCATTGCCATTTGCTCCTCGTCCATCTTCAAGTCAACAGTCTTCATCTTCATCATGGGATCATCAAAGAAATTAAGATGTCCCTTCACTGAAGTACCCTCTCTCATCCGCATGGTGAAAAATGTCTTCAGTAATATCAGATGATTAGTCAGAGATTTCTTCAAGTAGAGATTTTCTAGCTTGGTCCAAATGCCCCTAGAAGTGGTCTCACTGCTAATCTCTGAGATAACATTCTCTCCCATTGCTAGTTGTAAAGTATTAAACTCCCATTTCTCCATCTCCTTCCTTTCCGCGACTGAGATGTCAGTCGTCAACTCCTCAGGGGCAAACACTACTGGATGGACTTCATTCCTCATTAGAACAACCTTCATCCTCCATTGCCACTTCTCGAAGTCTTTATCCCCATTCCATTTCTCAATTGCCAACTATGATCCTGACGCGATGTACATTCCTCTAGTATAGGGTCTTGTAACAAATGGAGTCGCTTCATCTCGTGCCATAGCATCTAACACTCCTCAATCAACCTTGCAGCTCCGATACCAGACTGTTGGGGAAAATCCCTTCAGATGATCAGTCTAAGGGAATAAAAATCCAATGCAGCGGAAAACAACTGTATCGTGATTGTAGTAAGACAAAACAAATAGAGATAAACACCAGAACAGACAGTCACAAATCAATGCAATGTAGAAAAATAAATAACACCAGTATTTATAGTGGTTCCACTACAGCTAGGCAGTGTACGTCCACTTCGGGAGAGGAGATTTTATTAATCACTGAAAGATTAGAGTTACAAGATTGATTCACTTTTGAAGGCTATACATAAGAAGAAATTACAATACAGATAAAATTTTGCAGAGTTTCAGCTCTCTAGGATGGCTTTGAAATTGGCTGAAATTAGTTCTCAATTTCAACTGTCATTGTTGTCCAAAAGCTCCTCTATTTATAGAGTGAAGATATGAGGAGGGGTTGCTGCTATATGGAAGCTAAGGATTTGGTTTGGCATCTTGGTTCGGCATGTTTGGTCTGGCATATGGCACTTGGAATTTGGTTCGGCATAATACACTTCAAGTCTGGATCGGGATCTCCCAATTGCCGAACGAGAAATCTGGACCGGTCTTCCTCTTCACCTACTTGGTTCGGCAAATACCGAACGAAATATTTCATTCGACATCACCAGATCACCGAACGACAAATTTGGTTCGGTCTTCCTTCACCGCTCCAAACCAATGCCGCTCCAATTCTCTTCTTTACCGAACGAAGTTTCTCGTTCGGTCTTCTTCAATCACCGAACGAAGTCGCCACCGCTCCAGAACTCTAGGGTGGCAAATCCAAGCAACACCAGACCACTGATTTGGTTCGGCAAATCAGCTTCCTCCACCGAACCATTTTGCTGGTTCGGTCTTCAGCTCCTGCTCCTGCTCCTGCTCCTAGGGTTTTGGCTTCCTTCTCCATGAGCTTCTCCAATGGCCTCTTCCTGAATTCAGGTATCATCTTTAACAAATATCTCCACGGTTATCTTTTTATTCTTCCTCAAATAACGTAAAACTAAGATTGATCTATTTTCATAGGAAACACGATTGCATTTTGCATATGCAATATGCCATTGAACCCCTAGATGTCCATAGTAGAACAAGTCAAGTGTTGTCTGGAAAGTGTTTTTAGCGGATATACTCACAAAATCTAATCCTAAATGCAACTACATGATGCAAGTGTATGAAAATATTTACAGATATATTTAAAAAATCTAGTTTTAACCAAAAATTTAGGAGTTGAGTATCACTCATGACTCTAGATAACTTTTTGATTCAATTTTCACAATGTAGAATTGCATTACATTTTTCATGGATAGTCAAATTTTCATAAACTTGAATTCTTATGTCCATGGGTGTAATAACTTAATCAATAAAATGTGGAATTAACCAAAAATTCAACACGGTTTTATTTACAAATTATGACCCGATTATGAAATGTTTGTTTTATTAAGTCCACTTAACCATCCTTCATTGAGCTTTAGGTTAGTAAATCCCTATCCAGTTGGCTAGAGTTTACTATGTGATGAAGTACCATTCTTATTTTTTCACTCGAATGGAACAATGTCCTAAAACAAACTAATTATGTATATTTTATTTAACTGCTTACAAATGACTCGGTTGTGCAAAGACAGCTTTACTAGGTCTACATAAGCATCCTTTAGCAAGCTTTAGGTTAGTAAATCCCTATCCGGATAGCTAGAATTTACTAGGTGATGAAGCACCATTCAGACTTTTTCAGTCAATAACCAAATCATTTAAAAATCATTTTTAAGGTATATTTGTATATACTTATATAAAACTTTATTTTCCTTTTTTCTTTTTTTGAAAAGAGAGATATGTTATCCAATAAAATGTACATTGAAAAAATCAATTCCATATTAAACACTTATGAATAAACCTTTAACCCTCTTCTTATTTATCATTTACAATATAAGTGTTTCATTTTATTCTTGATTCAAACTTTGTGATAACTAAAATTCTCTTCAGATTGACTAAAGTGAAATATCAACTCTATTATCCTTATTTCAATGAAACCAACTTAGTTAAAAATGTATTTATATGAGTTTTTTTTGAAAAGAAAAGCAAGCACAAAAGATGTTTTTTTGAAAAAGAAAGCAGTGATGAAAAAATGTATGCAACCCTACACTTAAGTTTGAATATGTCCTCAAGGTTGTGACATGAAAAATTATGTGAAAAGGAGAAGTGTATATACATGTTTACAAAAGAGATTTAAGTTTATTTTACTAAACGTAGTGTGGCTCATGAAGAATGATGAGCTTCTTCTCTTAATCACTTGGTAATTCCAAATACAGTTTCAAACGCTGACCGTTGACTTTGAAATCGTTCTGTCCATAAGATTTTCTATTTTTATACCACCATATGGAAAAACAGGTCGTACTATGTACGGTCCTTTCCATCTACATTATAATTTCTTGGGGAATAAAAGTACTCTAATGTCATATAGAATAAAATTTTGATTTGGCAAAAATATGTTTCGCAAGGTTGAATCAGCATGAAATATTTTTGTCTTTTCCTTATTGATTTTTGCATTTTCATAAGTGATGTTTCTAAGTTCTAGTTCTTTAATTTGTAATTTTCAATTTTCACAGCATTTTTCAAATCAAAGATCAAGTTCTTTATTGCCCATAATGTCCTATGTTCGAGTTTTACTGTAAATTACATGCTTTACCCTTAAAGGAGAGATCCTAAGATTAGTTTTAAAAGCAATTCTATAGGCCTAAAGCCTCGTCAGTCAACTTTTTGAACCAGTAGTTTTGGTTTTTGTTAACGATTTTCTCCAAAAAAATTGATTTGTCATTTTGATATGTCAACTTGACTACAAGTTTAGGGATGATAAGGAGTGGATAATTTGTGGGTTATTGAGTATATAATGCTTCAAAAGATCGATTACAAAAGTGCGTTCTGTTATCACTTATTATCATGCAAGATGTTCCAAAACAAAAAAGGTTTTTCTTTTATGAATTTCACAATAACTTTATTTTTTACACCGAACAACTTCAATCCATTTAGAATCATAATCAGCGATAAGAAGAATGTTTTAATTCTCAAAAGAGTTAGGAAATGGCCTAATAAAGTCAATTCCTTAAACATTAAAGGTTTTAATTGTTAAGATTGGGGCTAAAGACAGCATGTTTCTTTTAGTGATTTTTCCTAAGATTGATAATGCTCACGAAATTTACAAAACTCAAAGGCATGTTTGAAATTGTGGGCTAATGAAAGCCACATTAGAGAACCTTTTATGCAGTTTTCTTAGGACTAAAATGACCACCGCTAGCTTGGTCATGACAAAAAAAAGAATGCACGTGATTTTGGTGTCGGGGACACACCATCGAATGGTTTAATAAGGATAATATTTAAACAAGTATGGATCATCCCAATAAAATATGTTACTTGAGACAGAAATTTGTATATATTTTTGAACCAAAATGAAAGGGTTTTCTTAGTGATTGAATGGTTTGCTATGTCGGCAAACCATAGATCGATTAATACTGCAAACAGTTGTTCGTCAGGAAAGTTCTCATTAACGAGAAAAGAAGATGGTGCATTTGCGAGGCAAGATAAATGGTCATTTATGACATTGTCGAATCCATTTTTGTCTTTGATTGTAAGGTTAAATTCTTAGAATAAAAGGGTCCAACGAATTAAGCGACCCTTAGCATCCTTTTTAGATAAAAGTACCTAAGAGTAATGTGATCAATGTAGACTATGATGTGTGAGCCGAATAAGTAAGGTATGAACTATTCTAGTGTGAAAAACTCCAAGGAATTCCTTTTCAATGGTAATGTAGTTGATTTGAGCATTATTTGCAGTTTTTCTTCCGTAATATATGACATGAAATATTTTCTTTATTTTTGAGATCCTAATTAGGCGAGCAAATGTTGGGAGCAGAAATGAGTTTATTTTCGAGATGTTTTAAAGAAGAGAGACAATCATCATTGAATTCAAATAGAATATTTTCTCAAATAAATGGTCAAGGGTTGAGTGATTTTGTTAAAGTCTTCAATGAAGGGTGTCAATAAAATCCAGTATGTCCTAGAAATGGCTGAATGTCCTTAATATATTCAAGAATACGAAGGTTTGAAATCACATCAAAAATTTCTTTATCCACCTCAATTCTCTTATTTGAAATGACATGCCTACCTTGTTTGAAAATAAAGTGGCATTTTTCCCAATTTAAAGTATACCGTGTTTCTTTACATTGATTAAGGGCTGATTCAAAATGCTGCAAGCATTCATAATAAAAATTTCTAAAGGTAGAGAATTCGTCCATAAAAAATTATAAAAGGCATTCGATCATGTCAGGAAAGATGATAACTATGCATCTTTGGAAGGTGCAGGGGTGTTAAAAAGCCCAAATGGCATACAACAATAAGGAAAGATACCAAAAGGACACGTGAAAGTCATTTTTCTTGATCTTTAAGTCCGATAGGAGTTTTCTCATAGCCAAAATTGTTAAATTTTGATGACACTATATAGAGAATTTAAGGGGTCGGAAGTAGCTTGGTGTCGGAGAAAATGGTTCACAAATCGGAGCTCGAAGGAGGAAGTTATGGCGAAGAAGGTAGAGTGGTGCTGGAGTGTCAGGAATAGACGTCTGTCATTATAGACAGAAGTTTGAGGTTTCAGCAGTTTTCTTCCAGAGAGCTAGGTCATACGTCTGTCATTTTGGCAGACGTTTGAAGCTTCAGCAGACTTGTTCCAGAGACTCAGGAAAGACGTTTGAAGTCTTGGTCAGATGTCGGAGTCTTTTGCAGTTTTATTCTAGAAACTTTGGACAGACGTCTGTCACTTTGTGACAGACGTTTGTGGCGGCTGCTTCCTGTTTTTTGGCCTGGGCTTGACATGAAGATTTGATATTTGAAGGAGCAATTTTGGAATCTTGCCTAGGTTTCCTATTCTCCTATATAAGCTATTCTCTGGATCCAGATTTGTATGCGACAGAAAAGCGACTGCAAAGGTTTTAGCCTCCACTAATTAGGGCTTATCAAAACCTAATTTTCTTCAATTCTCTTCTCAACAAATCAATTCTATTAAAATTTTGATCATTGTAATCAATCTCTTATACTCTTATCATCGATATTAATAAAAGCTCTGTCTTAAAGTGGATGTACACTAACACAACGTTAGTGGAACCACTATAAATCGCTGTATGATTTATTTTTCGTTATTTCTTTGATTTCTATATTGCTTGTTTGTGAATTGTGATCGGATTTGGATTGGTTGAGATTTAGATTAAGTTATTGATTGGTTGTTCTTACACTTCTTACCATGATCTCATCTTTCCGTTGTGCATTGAGGTTTTGATTTGAGTGGTCTCGAGTTAGAATCCATCACAACATTTGGTATTGAAGCTTTGGTGTTGGGTGGTTGTAGAAATGTCGGAATCAGATAATACCTCAAGTAGTTCCTCAATGGGTAATCCAAGTGGAGTAGCGCCTTATGTACGTGGCTCGTATGCAGCTTTGGGATCACAATTGGTAATAGACAAGTGGAATGGCGATAATGATTTTGAAAAATGATAATGGAAGATGAATGTGGTTCTAAGGAGGAATCGGGTGCATTAGGTAGTGTTTGACACACATTTGTTACCAACGGACATATCAGATATTGAGAGAGTGGAAATGGAAGAGTGGGCATTCACTACACTTCAACTTGCTATGGGGGAAATTGTTATCTCCGAAATTAGTGGTGAGACTACCACTAAGGATATTTGGGACAAGTTGGAGGAGTTGTATATAAAGAAGTCACTAACTAATTGTTTGATCTTGTTGTGAACGTTCTTCACCTATAAAATGAAGGAAGGTACTTCGCTAAAGGCGCACTTGAATACTTTTGATGATTTGCTAATAAAGATGAAGGCAATAGATTTGAAGATTGAGGAAGAGCAAAAGGCGATGATATTGTTGTGTTCGTTTCCGGACCGCTATACAGGTTTCTCAAATAGTTTGATCTATAGCCGGGATACATTGACTTTTGATTATGTCAAAACAGGTCTTCTTAGCGAGAAGTTGCGGGATCAAATGAAGGAGTTAGGTGATGGAAGTTGTGGTGATAGTAGTGGTCATGGTTTATTTGTGGAGAAGGAGAGGTATGTGAAGAAGGAGAACCAAGGGCGTTCTAAATCAAGGAACCCCGGTTGGAGAGGAAAGTCAAAAGAAAGAAAAGGCAAGTGATATATTTGTAAGAAGCCTGGTCATTGGAAGAATGAGTGTCCGAACAAGAAGAAGGCAAAGAAGGAAGTAGAATCTTCATCAGTAGCGGTGGAGAGTGGACTTGGTGTGGGAGACATAAATGTGTTGTCGGCGGTAACATCGGATGTTTCGTGTAGCGAATGAGTGCTCGATTCGGGGGCGTCTTATCATATGATGCCAAATAGGAATTGTTTTTCTTCTTATATCGACAAAGAAGGAAATTCAATTATTATGGGAAATGGTGCTATTTGTAAGCCGAAAGGCGTTGGTTCCATGCAAATTCATATGTTTGACGGAGTGGTTCGTACTCTCACTAATGTACGCTATGTTCCGGGACTTCGAAAGTCTCTTATCTTTTTAGGGCAGCTAGATTCTTTAGGTTGTAAGATCACTATTGAGAATGATAGCTTGCGGGTTTCAAAGGGTGCGCTTGTGGTGATGAAGGGTGCTAGAACTCATGGTATTTATTTGCTTCAGGGAGTGACCATAGAAGGTGAAACTTGTGTAGGAGTTGATAGTTCTCGTGGCTTGGATGCGACTAGGTTGTGGCATTTGAGGTTAGGTAATGCCTCGGGGAGGAGTTTGGATATTCTTCGAAAGAGGGAGATGATCGATGTAGAGAGTTTAAAAAAACTAGAGTTTTGCGAGGAATGTGTCATGAGGAAGCAAACTAAAGTTTCATTCGATGATTGAAAACATGATTTGAGAAGGGTTCTTGAGTATGTTCACACGGATGTTTGGGGATCGACACTGGTAGCTTCTTTGGGTGGAGCTCGCTATTATATTTCTTTCATAGATGAATTTTCTCGAAAAGTATGGGTGTATGTAATGAAGGCCAAGTCGGAGGCATTTGCAAAGTTCAAAGCTTAGAAAGAACTTGTTGAGAATCAGAGTGGCAAGTCTTTGAAAGTTCTAAGGTTCGACATGGTGGAGAGTATGTTTCCGGAGAATTCGTGGAGTTTTGCAAGCATCATGGTATTCAGAGGCATTTTACTACACCGGTAGATCCACAGTCGAATGGTGTTGCGGAGAGGATGAACCATACTCTACTAGAGAAAGCTCGATGCTTGAGATTGACATCGGGTTTGGCTAAGGGATTTTGGGCCGAAGCTTTGTCAACCGCGATGCATATTATTAATCGAATTCCATGCTCAGATATTGGTAAAAAAATTCTAGAGAAAGTGTGGAAGGGAAAGTGCATTGACTTGAGTTATCTTCGTGTGTTTGGTAGTCTAGTTTATGTGCATGATCCAAGAAATGATAAGCTTGAGCCTAGAGCTTTCAAGGGGATTTTGCTTGGCTATACGGACGAAGTAAAAGGCTATCGGATTTGGAATCCGAAAATCAAGAAGGTTATGAATTCTCGTCATGTTACTTTTGGTGAGTCAGCGTTGTTCAAGGAGAATAAAAGCTCATCGGATGTTCCGGACTTGGTTCATGGTGAATCCATGGAGAAGGAAGTTATTCCTACATTTTGTCCAAGGAGTAGAGAGAGTAGAGTAGTTGGAGATGCTTGTGAGGAGGAAGTGGTTGATGTTACATCACATAGTTCACAGGGTGCCTCTAGTATTTTTGGTGTTGTGCCCGATTCTAGAGAGGATTCGGTTCAAGGTGGAGCCGAAGGGAGTTTGGGTGATGGTTTTGCTAGTCGGGTTGGTCGTCGTACTATAAGGCCACCCGAAAGATATGATGATTAGAACTGTCTTAGATTTTGTGATAATTTGGACTATGCTCTTCATGTAGTCCATGGAGGAAGAGATGCAATCATTGATGAAGAATCAAACTTGGGATTTGGTTCCACTTCCTAAAGGAAACCGTGCTATTAGGTGCAAATGGGTATACAAGGTGAAAGACGATGGAAGATACAAAACTAGGCTAGTGGCTAAGGGGTTTGCACAAAGGAAGGGAAATGAGTATGATAAGATATTCGCACCGGTTGTGTGCAATACTTCTATCCAGATATTACTTGCTATAGTTGCTATTCACGACTTGGAGTTGGAGCAACTTGATGTGAAAACCGCCTTCTTGCATGGTGACTTGGATGAAGACATCTACATGGAGCAACCGGAAGGTTTTGTTATGGATGGTAAGTCAAATTTGGTTTGCAAGCTAAAGAAATCACTATATGGTTTAAAGCAATCACCTAGACAATGGTACAATAGATTTGATCATTTTATGCTTGAAAATGGTTTTGATAGAAGCATCAAGGATGCTTGTGTATATTTCAAGAAAGTTGAAAAATGATTGTTGGGTGTATTTACTCTTGTATGTGGACGACATGCTCACTGCTTCTAAGGATAAGAATGAAATCAACAAGTTAAAACTGAGTTTGAAATCAGAGTTCAAAATGAAGGATCTTGGAGAAGCAAGAAGGATATTGAGCATGGAAATAGAAAGGGATCTAAAGCATTTTGAGTTGAAATTAACTCAAAAGGAGTACATAGAGAATGTGCTTTGCCGGTTTAGCATGGAGAATGCAAAGGCGTCAAATACACCTTTACCTTTGCATATGAAGCTTTCAAGCAAGGGATCACCTATCTTGGAGAAAGACAAGGCTTATATGGTGAAGGTGCCATATGCTAGTGCGGTTGGAAGTGGTGTGTACAAGGCCAGATATTGCAAATGCCGAGGGGATGGTTAGTCGATATATGGCTAATCCAAAGAAATCACATTAGGAAGCTGTGAAGCTTATATTGAGATACCTTGGTGGCACATCATCTCATGGTCTTGTTTTTGGCGGTAGTGATAGAATGGATTGCAAGTTGGTTGGTTATTGTGATTCAGACTACGTCGGTGATAGGGATCGGAGAAAATCAACTTCCAGATATGTCTTCACACTTGGGGGTACAACCATAAGTTGGAGATCGAGATTGCAGGTCGTAGTTTCTTTATCTACTATGGGGGCGGAGTTGATAGCCGCGATGGAGGTGGCAAAGGAGGCACTTTATTTGAAGCGATTGTTGTGTGACTTGGGATTCGAGCATGATAGCATAGATGTTCAATGTGATAGCCAGAGTGCTATTCACTTGGCGGAGAATTTGGCATTTATATCACGGACTAAGCATATTGAAGTGAGAGAGTCATTTCAAGTATCCATGGATGAGGATAAGCAAGTATATCTTCGGAAAGTGCACACAAATGATAACGCGGTGGATATGTTCACTAAGGCATTGCCAGTTGGGAAGTTCGAGCATTTCTCGAAGTTGATTTGCTTGGAGAAGTGCTAGGTGCCACGGGGTGGCACGGTTGAGAGAGAAGTTTGGTTATGGATGAGGAAGATTATCAGTGAGAGATTGTGGTTCTATCTTCTTGGTGAGTGCTAGTTTACACTCCTTAGCATTTTAATCTTTGGTGAGACAGTTTAGGATTTGGATGTTTTCAACACTTCATCAGCAGGCAGGGGCTTTGCCCGAGCTCGTTGATGGAGTGCAATGGGCGGTGGTTTTGCCGGAGCTCATTGGGAAAACATTCACGTTTTGTTTGAAGGTAGAAGTGGTGATAGTTGGTGCTATCGGTTGTTGTTGATGGTACGGTACCATTGGACTTGGAGATGGATATAGTTGATGCTATAGTTGGTCACAAAGGACAGATGTCTGAAGTCATGGTCAGACATCTGAGTCTTTGACAGTATTATTCCAGAGACTTTGGACAGACGTCTGTCACTTTGTGACAGACGTATGTGGCGATTGCTTCCTGTTTTGGCCTGGGCTTGAAATGAAGATTTGTGATATTTGAAGGGGCAATTTTGGAATCTTTCCTAGGTTTCCTATTCTCCTATATAAGCTATTTTCTAGATCCAGATTTGTATGCGACAGAAAAGCGACTGCAAGGGTTTTAGCCTCCACTAATTAGGGTTTATCAAAACATAATTTTCTTCAATTTTCTTCTCCACAAATCAATTCTATTATAATTTTGATCATTGTAATCAATCACTTGTACTCTTCTCATCGATATTAGTAAAAGCTCTCCCTTAAAGTGGATGTACACTAACACAACTTTAGTGGAACTACTATAAATCGCTGTGTGATTTATTTTTCATTATTACTTTAATTTCTATATTGCTTGTTTGCGAATTATGATCGGATTTGGATTAGTTGAGATTTAGATTTAGTTATTGATTGGTTGTTTTTACACTTCTTACCACGATCCCGTCTTTCCGCTGTGCATTGAGGTTTTGATTTGAGTGGTCTCGATTAGAATCCGTCATAACAAGAATAACCATCAGGATAACAAGATAATTCATGTTTGACTAATCTTTTAAGCATTTGGTCGACGAAAGGAAGACGAAAATGATATTTAAGAGTTGCAGCATTGAGATTTCTATAGACTAGGAAATCGCGCCAACCCTTTTGAGTATGAGTCAGAATGAGTTTGTTAGCATCGTCCTTGATTAAAGTAATTTCATATTTTTTAGATACGACAAAAAATGGGCTAGAACATGAACTATTGAAGATGGGATAAATAATACCATTATTAAGACATTTAAGAATTTCTTCCCAAGCAGCAACTTTTATTTTTGGGTCAAGCGTTCGTTGTGTATCATGAGTATGTTTGGTTTCATTTATTAAGTGGATTCGATGTTGAACAATCGCAAGGCTAATTCCCTTAATATTGGTAATGGACTGCCTTACTGCTTCATTATTTATCAAAAGAATTGAAAAAAGTTAGGGATATTTCTCGAGAGAGAGATCGACAAAAATAATGATTGAAAATGTTTCGTTTTCACCCAAGCACGTGTACTTAAGGTGACATGGAAGAGACTTGAGTTCTAACCTAGGTGGTTGCACAATTAAAGAAATTAGTTGGGTTACAGACTTAATCGTGAGAGGTTTGAAGGGAAGCATGTTTTGCATTTTTTTAGCATGACTTGAAACAACCGTTTGTACTTTATTTCACAGTTGTAATTAAGGTGAATTAAGGTATTCGTGAATTACACTTACTTCCAAAGTGTGGTCATACGGCTCGTTTGATTGATTTTCTATACAAAAGATGTGTAGGTCTATTGCCAAAAAGAAGTTTTCATCAAACCCTTTCAACAATTGATTATGATGTTTGAGGTGGCTAGGAATGGTCGTCCCAAATATAATGGAATTTGGTTCATAGGTTTATTGACTGGTTTTCTTTAAGAATGGTTAAATCAACTGGAAATATGAATTCCCTTACTTTAGTGAGTACATCCTCGATTTCTCATATCGGTTCTTTATTTGGCCAATTAAAGGGTGACCTTTGTCGGTTTAAGCTCACCTAAACCTTATTGCTTGTAAATTGGGTATGGGAGCATGTTTACGCTAACATATAGGTCTGACAAAAATTTATTGATTTTCTTGTTTCCTATCGTACATGAGATTGTGGGATAGCCATGATCTTTGTATTCTACCAGGCTGGATTGATACAAGACCTCACTTAGACCAACTGCAAAAAAGACTTTTTTCGACACCTAAGTATCTCTTTTTTAAGCACACAATCTTTAAAAACTAGCGGCAGTTGGGAATTTTTGGATGCTCTTAGAGAGGAATGTCCACTTTGACTTGCTTGAGGATTTTTATTTTTTTTCCATTTGATTATAATAATTCTTGGATCAAAGTCGATGTAGGAATGGAACTCGAAACTTAATAGGCCAATCTACTTTAGTTGGAAAAGTAGAGTTTGGATTGATATTTTAATTAGAATCATTTGTGGTTTTCGAAGAGTCGAAAGGAATTTCCAGCAAGTCGTTTGAATTGACAACTTGTTATCAATTTGCTTAACAGATCACATAGTGGTGATAGGTTCATTTGATTCATATGGCTTTCTTGGATGACATGAGCTTGATTTGAGCTTCGTTTTGATTCATAAGGTTTATAATAGGTTGAATTAGAGATGTACCCCTTTCTCATTCACTCGTAGCATTGGCTAATTGAGTCATTTTTATTTCAAGTTTAGAAATTAATTAACTCATTTTTTGCATGTATGGTGTTAACAAATTTTGCAAATTGTTATTAAGCTGAAGGTTTTGATTAATCACTTTAGCCAAAATTACAAGTGATAACATGGGCTTATCATTTTGAGGAATAAAAGATGGTAACTCTTGTGTTCTAGAATATGGCACAAAATTTTGATGAAATTGGTTAAGTTGAAAATGAGGATTCGAAGCATTATTCAGGAGTGCTTGAAAAGAAGGGCTAATTACATTTATGTTCAAATGTTTTAATTCCAAGTAAAGTTAGAATTAGTTCTCCAACTAGAATTGACGTTGGAGAGAAATGGTTATTCCTAACTTTGTTAAAAACGTTGATTTTCTCTAACGAGTGAGAACATTGGTTGGCGACTGGCTTTGATCATTACATTTGTATCATAAAGCTTGACAAACTTGTTTCATTTGATTATGTGCAAAAATATTACAATTTTTTTATTATCGCATCGATTTTCGCTTCTAAGACTAATGATGATCCTACCGAACGTGCACCAGATCTTGCGAAGATTGATTCTCATTAGATCGTTCCAATTGTGATGATTTTTTAACAAAGTTTTCAAGAAATTGCCAAGTGAGATTATGATGTTGTGATAAAAAGTTTTCTTAAGACATTGGTTGAAGTCCGAGAATTATTTTCAAGTCCATCATATAAATTTGGCAGAGTCCATTTTTCAGCTTTGCGGCGTGGACTTTTTATCAAAAGTTTCTTAAATCTTTCAAAACATTTTCCAAACGATCCACCCTTGAATTGATAAAAATTGACAATTTTGTTTTGGGTTTCTGTTGTTTTTTTGAAGGGGTAATATTTCTTTAATAATTTTTTCAAATTCATCTCACATTTTAATCTAATTTGAAGGCAAGCTATACAACCATTTTCGATGTAGTCGATAGTGCAAATGTGATTAACCTAGGTTTTATTCCATTATCACATAATTGTTGAAGTTTTATAGTTGCACAAACTTATTCGATTTCATTAAAAAGATAGAGGAATTATCATTTCCAAGGTTGCAAAATTTTGGAAGTTTGTTTATATAGCTTGAATGGATTTTGAAGTGGTTAACCTTAGGGGTAGGTAAGGTAATGAAAAAAAAAACAGCAACTCAATCGGGGAAATTTTATCCATAAGAGTTCAAGGAGGATTTTTGTTCGTCACAGTGGATGAATTATTTGTTTGAACTAAACAGTTAGTTGAAGTGTCACAATTCTAAGCATTCATGCATAAGGGAGAAGATTAAGTGGAGAGAGAATATTAGAAAGAGTGGAAAATAAGGATTTGGAAAGAGAATAAGATGAGTTCAAAAAATAAATGGTCTTTTTTCATAAAAGAAAACGTTTTATTTTTTATTATCAGTGCATGAAACTAATACAACTAAATGAATGCAAGAACTTATTACAATATTTCTATCATTGGCGGCTCTTAGGCCAAATTGTATAAAATTTGATCCATTTAATAAAACAATTCTCGACCAAGTAGGAATAGAATTTATCAATGCATCATAAATCACCAAAACAATACAACTAATGATTTAAATACGTCCGATCAAATATAATTTCTTGCCAATCAACGAGATTTCTACGATAATTGTAAGTGATGGGTCTTTGCCATTTTCTTAGACACCAAGAGAGCATTTTGTTAAATCAAACCAATGCCAAAATTACAACTTTGCCCCATGTGAGCCTGCGATACCCTTAAGTCCAACGTCAAATTTTTTTATTTAATGCAACTTTTTATACAATGTAAGCAATTTTCCAACCAACAAAGGTTGCCACATTACATGAATTTGGTTATGTCCTTTATAAAATAAAATGTCTATCATAAAACAAAACAAAATAATATGATGCAAAACAAAAATAAACATGAGTTAACAATGCAACAACAAATGACTTTATTTTTTTTAAATGCAAGCAATCAACAATGTAAAATAAGCTAAAAATGAAGACAGAAAGGAAATACCAAATCGTGCAAAATTTATTTATTTACAACCTGAAAGTGTAGATTTGATAAAGTGAAAGAAATAAAAATGTTTTTCTTTTCAAGAATCAAAATCTTAAATAAAAACGGAATAAATGATATTTTTTAATGTTTCTAAGAAAATCAAATAAAGAAATGAAAATAAGTAAATCACTAAAATAAATGCATAAAAAAATCACGGATCTAAACATAACATGTCCATCCTTAGGCCAAAAGAAATACACACACTCCAAAGAACACATGTTTAGAGAAATAGAAAGCAAAGCAGAATGCTGCAAATGAAGTGATAATATGAATTGACTTCTACACAATTAAAAACAAAGAGTACCTAATCAAATTAAATGCTGCAAGTATTAGTAATGACAAATATGTCACAACATGAATGAAATATTAATTTCCATTTGCTCTTTAACAAAAGAAGTTAGCCATGTGAACCATATATATTCAAAGTCTTATAAAGAAAAATACCATGCACAACGAAAAGTGTACTGCATGCTAAACCATGTTCATAGTCAAATCGTTATCTTTGAAAATTTTGAAAGCTTTCTTTTTTCTTCTTGTTTTGTTCCGTGAATGAAAAAAGAGAAAGAAATGAAAGGCACCAGTGTAAAAATTTAAATAATCCAAAGAGTACACTAAAATTCAACCGTTTTCCTCAGCAAGGATGCCAAAAAATTGTTCAATATTTTTTCTATTGAATTGGAAAAATGTGATATCGTATTAATTACCATAAGTGGATGATGTACAATAGTTATATATGTGCAATTTGGTCGAACCATAAGGAAAACTTTTAATTTTAATCTATTCAATCAAATTAACCTAGAAAATTGACGTTTGGTGAAAGTAAAAAAAAGATAAATGTATTTTAGAAAACAATAAGAAGAAAGAAAGCTAGAAAATTGAAACTAAGAAGATTATAATAAAAGAGGAAATTTAAGGATAAATCCACTAATACATTCATTGAAATATAAGATAACAAATTTACGATCTCAAATTTATAATCTCATTTAAGAAATAAGTGGAATTAATTCATTTATTTTTTTAAAGCACATAATATGAACTGTTTAATCAAGTTACATAAACCATTAGATTTCAGTACATAAACTAACTTACTTTTTAAATCATATGGAAATGGTTATGACCTCGAAATAAAATCTACTTAAGCATGATATATTTACAATAATAGATAAAGTAACATAAACCATCAATTTCAAATTTACATCCTCATGATAACCAAAATCATATAGCTTAGATTAAAATGAAAATTGAGTTTATTATTAATTTGAGCATAGCTATTTATGATAATGAAGTATCAAATATCATATATAAACATCAATATTCCATAGAGATCTAAATCAACATAAATCACAAAATAAAAAAGATCAAATATGAAACCATGGTGCTGATTTTGTATGAATCATGAGTGCTTTATTGTCCCTAAATTGAAGGGAATTAGCTACTCATCCTAGATTTCATTTCAACACTTTCTGATTTCATTAACAAATAAAAAAGAAAGAACAACAAAAGAGATCTATTTTATCTAAATAAAATAATAGAAAGATAATATACTTACATAAAATAAAATAAAAACATAAAGTAAATCAGAGCATGGAATAGAGCATAATAGCAACGACCATGAAATAAAGGGAAGACATTAAAGTGAAAGAGAGAAGAAGATATTTTATGTATAATTTTTGTGGCCTAAAGTTTCATCTAAAAGAGTTCCTTCCTACATGTTAAATAAAAGGGTATTTATACTGTTTGTACCAAAATTGGGCACAACACTCTTCGGGCGTATTTGAAGAGATTAAAATGAATAATATAAATGAAAAAGGAAGCAAATCTAACAAACACACCAAAACAGACAAACAGAAATGCAAGAACACAGGAATTTAGAGTGGTTCGGCGTTGTAGCCTACGTCCACTATAGAAAGTTTGCTGTTTTATTGAAGGGTGCAATCTGATTACAATAGTAAACACTCAAGCACTCGAGTTACAAAAGGTCTCCAGTAGAGTATCGACGTAGTAGAATCAAAAAGTATCTTTCCTTGAGGCATATGGCTGCCATTTATAGGTGTAAGCTGAAAATATCTGACTTAGATCTCGGAATACCTCTTCTCCCACGCGGGTGGGCCCACTTGATCGATCTGGGATCATTTGGGACCGATCCAGGATCGATCCATGTACATTTCGTATCGATCAATACTTGCTCCTTTTGGGCTGAGATCGATCATGGACATTGTTGAGGTGGTAAACAAACTCCTGTGAAAATTTTGTGGCATTTAGACTTGTAGATTTTGAGTTATGATCGATCCAAGTTTAGATTTTCAGTTGGCTGGCGTCTTCGTATCGATCTCATACGTATCGATCAACTTCAGATCAATAGTAGTTCGTATCGATCAGCTGCACTTCGATGACATAGAGCTATAATCCAGGAGCGATCCACTTTTCATGCCGAACGATCATTTCCTCTCCTTGACTGCATTTTTTCGTATCGCTCCAATTTAACTTCATTCGTATCAATCAACTCGAGGCCGCTTCATATCGATTGCTTCTATTCTAGTTCGTATCGATGCTTGCTAATACCCTTTGTATCGATAATCAAAGGACCTCTTCGTATCGATGCTTTTTGGATCCTTTTGTATCGATCGTTTGCCGATCGATACGAAGTGCATGGTGGAGGGATCGATACAAAAAGCGTTGAGGGATTGTAAAACGAACTCTGACCGATGTCTGCACTTGATGGATACGAAGGAAATGGAAGTTGATGGATACAAAATAAGGCTTCCTTCATGCATTGAGCAAGGCTAATTCTGATGGATACGAAGCCGCATGGATACAGAGGAGGTTGGCCTATGATGGATATGAACATGAAGGGTCCGAATGAGGTTGACTTCCTTGATTTTGATCGATCCATATCTTGAGTATACAAGCTCTGATTGACCCGAAATTTGGAACGTTGGCTTTCATAGATTTGCTTGTCGTACCACATTAATTTTAGCTCGATCTGGACTCGGACGAAATTGGCCAGTATCCATGGTAGACCTGTGCATAACCAATCTTCGGGACGGATTGTCCTGGGTTCCCACTCAAGTTCTTGGTGTCACGACCTTGCCAAAAGGTGGGATAACATTTGCCCTCAAAGTACGTCTTGTGAGAACATGACGTGCTTTGAAAAGCTACAATCTTTATTCGGAAAAGTCCTATCCGATTTGCTGAATAGTTGTTGCCTTTTCATTAAGAGATGTAACCTTTGATTGATTTCCAGTTATATAAATGCTGAATTGTTGACTGCCAATAATCATGCAGTGTTTTGTTGTAATTGAGTGTCGAGTGCTAGCGATTTTTCATTCACTTTTTTGATTGTCATCAGGTTAGCATTTAATCCCTGTCAATTTTGAAAGTTGAATGTTAGTCCATCATACATGCACGTATGTTAACTTGACTCCTGTTTACGTTTGCACGTTCATAGGTCGTTGTCAAGTCTTTTAGTTTATTTTTTGGATCGAGTTTAATATCGATCCTCTCCTAGATCGATGTGAAATTCAAGTTGTAACAACATTCGGTGGTTGTTTTAGAGTATCCCTTCGTATCGATCCTCTCCTGGATCGATTTGAGAAGATGGGATAGGCATTTCGTATCGATGGCTATCGATTCGAAATAGTTGATTCTTCAAAAATTCTTCGTGTCGATGGAAACGAATTCATGTGGTCTTTAAAGTGATGGATACGAAATTTTCACTTCGTATCGATGAATCATTGATGGATTCGAATAGTTAAAACAAGTCTTTGTTGCACCATTTGTATCGATGGGTTGCCGATGGATATGAACATCTATTGTTTTAGGTCGATGGTAGTTGGATACGAATAGGCTTCTTCATATCGATAATATGGAAAACACTTCTACCGGTTATTAGCACTGGGAGATGAATCATTTCCTTCCCTTGGTTTCGTACCCATATAAATACATTATGGACTTAGAATTTTTTTTATCTACCTTCATTTCTACAGACTGTGTTCGTATCGATTGAAAGATTGAGAAAAAGAAACCGCCCTCTACCTTCAAACCAAACAATCCTTTAATCCTTCGAATTGATTGCTTAAATTAGGTAATTAACTAAAATAATCCATTCTAGAATGATGAGACTCGAGATTGAAGCCAATTCGTTTATAATCATAGCCAATTCAGATGATGATGAGGCTTGAATTGGGTCAGAGTACAATTGAAAGAGGAGTGAATGGAGTTCAGGTCGATTGGAGAAGAAGGAGTGTAGAGGTATACGAAGTAATCGTACGTATCAATTGTGGATGGTAAGAGAGGGCCGTATCGATCCAAAGGCAATGGGGCTTCGTACATATGGAGTGAGTGGTTTCGTATCGATCGGTGATGGGAGTCTGTATCGATCCGGAGTGATCGATACGAAGACTTGAGCTTAGAGATCAATACGAAGATGTCACTGATGGTCGATACAAAGTGGACATTTGGGATCAATGCAAACTAACTCTTTGATGATCGATACGAAGCGTGGTGTTCCATGATCGATACGAAATATGCCCCTGGGGATTGATCCAAGTCTAAACCTCGATGGATATGAAACTTCTTGCATACTCGAATATTTGACTCCGACGAGCTTCTGCCTTGCATAATTGGACTTAACCGTTTCACCGCATATTTGACTGCCCTTTGAAGCTCGTCGATGAGACTGTAACTTGATAAATTTGATAAACTTTAACTTGGGTCATTCTCCAAAGTGAATGGCATGGTTGTGACGGTTAGTGATGACGGTCATTACAGTTGAACCTCGAAGTCCTGTCGTTTGAACATCTCTCAAATTCTGTATAATTTCCTAAGTATTATGTAGCACTACACAACACATTCACGCACTTCACACTGGGGGGGAACACGGGTTTATTGTCGTCTAACGATGATTTTTACCAAGTTCAATAGCTATGGAACCCGAAATTTCACAATCGCAGGATGTTCAGAGTCTGCCTCTCCCCGTAATCGAAATGCCGGCTATCGCAGCCGAAGTTATTAGCCCTGCTACGGATGAGCTACCAGGAGCAGTCTTCATCACACACCTACAAGATTCCATCCGCTCTAATATTTCTAAAGACATGTTAGGCAGGATTTTCCTAAGGCATGGGTTGTTGGTGAACGATGTCTTATTCCCGGGGCCAGAAGATGGAGCTCACAACCCCCTGGAGGGGTACACAACTTGTAATAGATTCATGTGTGTGGCTGGGACACTTCCTCCCTTCAATCAGTTTATCCAGGAAGTGTTACTTTTCTTGAGGATTGCCCCGTCCTAGTTGCACCCGAACGGGTATGCCTTGCTCAACAGCCTGTCCGTTATCTTTATGGAATACCACTTCCATCCTCCGACCGTAGAAGAAATCAGATACTTATTCAACATAAAAAGTCATGGGGACAACCCCTCCTTCAATTTCCTAGAAGCAGTTAGGAATTGTCAAGTTATGGCCGGAGCTTGGAGCAAGCTGAGTTACTTCAAATCGAATGGTTTTTTGTCCAGTGTCCATGGGGATTTTTCAGGAGGTGGCTAGTCAGACATAAGTGCTTCAACTTCTTTATTGATTAACAAGACGATATTAGTCGGTGCTAGGTCTAACACTTTGCTTCTTATACAGCTTCAATTCCGTGACCTGGAGGAGCTCGGTTTAAAGAAATACTAAGGGTTCTTCAAGAGGTGCCAGCCGCACAAAGAGAAATCGATGAAGTCCTCATAGACGAAAATATGATTGTCGTGGGGCTAATTGACAGAGACTAGAGCATCGGACTTGTAGGAGTTCTTAGGACATCTCCAGTGAGGCAAGCTAGAAGGAGAGCACCCGGAATCGTAATTGTTGAACGGGATGATGATGAGAGCATGCACGTTGGGGATGAGCCCGCGGCTGCGCCTTCGTACAGTCTACGATCTTCAGAATTGAAATGAAAAGGCAAGACTGTCGCTTACAAATCTACGAGATGCAATACTGTCGTGCTATCTCCGCCCGTTACAACTGGTGTAAGTGCGGAGACTTCTCCTCCACGAATAGAGTGTTCTTTTGAGGGGCTGGCAGCCATTCCCATTCCGGATGACTTGCCTTTACACCAAGATACTGGACTAGAGGGGCTTCAAAGCGCCTTAGATATAGGGGCCAACTCCTTCGAGTACGGCTACTACAACCAGTTGGTTGGGGGGTTTTGCACATACATGCACACACTTCACGACACCACATAACTTATCATCACATTTTTTCCGATTTCAGGGGATAACTAATTCCAATTTTCTTTTCATTTCACAGACATAATGGTAAGGCAAGGCTTGATGCTTGGCAGTCTCCGCTCTACGCGCCGTTCTTCTAGCTCTTACTCCGAGTCTCACAGACGCGAGTCCAACAGAGACTATGAATGTCGCCATTCTAGTCAGGAGCACGAGCATCGAGAAAGGGAGAGGGATTATAGCCGCCGCTCACGGTCTCGCTCTCCACCACCTAGAATTCCTTTCAAACCTTCTGGTTTTGGTAAACAACCCTCAGGATCTTCACGTCAAGTACCACCTCCTCAAACTTCAAGGCCTAATGAACAACGTCGGAGGATCGAGACTGAGACCCCCGTTACTACTGAGCAAGCCGTTACAGAACCCATCGGGGAAGGAGTGATTAGAATCGCTAAGTTGAGAAAAGATTTCCCAAATGTCTGCTTCGACGACTTCATATTTCCTCCACACTTAAAGCGAATTCCTAATGAGGCAGAACAGACGATGCATGACTACATATACGATGTTTATGGTCAATATCGAGAATGGATGAAGACCGTAAAGAAAGTATCAGTGGTGGCCTTTGAGCGGGCGAAGACAATCGAGAAACTAGGAACCGATCTTGCTTAGAAGGACCGCATAATTCGGATGCTCAACAATGAAAACGAGTCTTCGAGAAATTAAAAAATGGAGGCTAATAAAAGAGCCGACGAGGAAACTATAAAGATGGAGGAGGTGAGGCGAACACATTTAGCCTTGGTCGAGGAAATGGCGCACCGGACCACCACAGTCATGGCTGAAAGAGATGCGGCGCTAAAAGAACTTGAGGAGCTAAAAGACAAATTTGCTGAAGTCGTCAAAGAAAAAGACAACACTAATAGAGCTGCCCAGGAGGTGTGTGAGTAGGCTGTGGTACTCAAGGATGAGCGGGATGCGGCCAAGCTAAAGGTCCAAGAAACCGAGGACAAAATTGAGACTGAGGTTAGAGCAGCAGAGACTAGGTTGGAACGTGATATCAAAGACCTCCTGGTCACTTATAATGTTAATGTCTTGAAACATCGCAACCAAGGCTGGCTCGACGACTATCCGCTACATCTGTACAATGCCTGGTGCCGCTTGGTAGAAGATGAGAAAGCGGACCGCAACACTACATCTATCGACGACTTTGAGCTAGAGAACCGGATATTAACCAAAGATGAGAGAAAAATTCTTCATGATGCCACTATCACTTTAAAAAAGGTGAAACTAGCCGCTAAATACCCGGACGTTGGAGAGGGGTCTGGAGTCGAGCACCATGAAGGAAGCTCTGAAATGCTTACAGCGACTCAACCCGAGCTTACTTCTACATTTAACCCTCCAGCTGTTCCAGCGTACGACCCAGATAGGCCATACATTTCTCCGGTACTCGAACATGCTCTTGAAAGCGCGTCGGCTCAACACGTGAGCCAATCTGAGGAAGGTACTCTGAACACTCTATCCATTCGCTTAAATGCAGGAGCATTGTTAGAAGATGTCACTAATACCTTCTCTTATCTTTATTCGGTTATAGATGCTGCGCCAGCTGTTCCTCCTATAACCCAAGAATTGCATCACAAGCAGAAGGCCATTATGATGGAGGCAACGACCACAACAGCCGCCACATCAATCGGGGAAGTTCACGAGAGCAGTTTTGTTTTCGATGAACAAATGATGGAAGAACTCCTTGGCCACCAAAGCAACCCAATTACCGACTTGCCTTTCGTTATAGGTGAAGATATGTTTTTGGCTAGCTCCTTAGGCCCGACTAGCAGCATTCCAGTGGGCACTCAAGCGGATGGGGATAAGGCTATAATGGCAGAGATCAATGCTAAAATGGAAAGAGCCACACAGGTTAGTAGCATCGGAGGTGGCATGGGGGGCCCTGGTCCTGTCCCTATGCGTATGATTTCTCCCGGCGGCACAATTGTTGACACTGGCGTGCCCCCTTCGTCCTCTCACATTGAAAGTGCCACCGTTCCTCCGGCTCCACATTCAGAAAGTAACCCGATCCCCGTGAGTTCGGAGGAAGAGACCTCTGTAATCCCCTCGACTGGAGACCAACCAGCAAAAGGCAAAATCTCGAAGAGGCATCCGAGCGGTAGCTCTAGCGGGTCAATTCCGAGGAAGAAGAAGAAGTCGAAGGAGTAGACGTGCCTTCTTATTCCCTCTTTTTGGTAGATAAGTAGGATAGGATTTCATTTTGCTTTTTGCATGCCGTGTATAGATGCGTGTTCGGCCCCTGCTTATAGGAATTCTAGGAACAAGTTTTTGTACTTGTCCTTTTATTTTCCAAGGAATAACATAAATAAAATCTCCTTTTGTTCTCAGCGTAGCTCTATGTTTATTTACTTAAGTGTTTTAACACTCAAATTTCTATTCACTGTACTTGTGAGGCTTTAGTCTCTGAATTGGACTTGAGTTCGGTTGTTAAGTCCTGAAGTCATGGTTTGGGTCATGACCAAACATCAAGTTGAACCCCAACATTGCGCCGTCTCGGTTAGCGGCTTGTATTTGAGCTATGCCCTCATTTCTGGAGAGAATTGAAGTGGTCGGTTGACAGTCACTTTCTGCCTTCAACAAATTGCACTTAACTTAGTCGGAACAAAGTTAAGGTGAAACGAGTTCGAGTGGGCGGATCACACTCACTCATTTACTAGTAATTGCATCCACACTCTAGGGATTGAACTTGCATGCCGGCGGCCATTCACGCCTACTTAATGTTTGAAGTTATGTCCACGCTCCGGGCACTTAAGTTATTTTACGGACGGTCGGTCACTCCCGTTTAATACTTAGAATTATGTCCACACTCTGGGGACTTAGGTTGATTTGCGGGTGGTCAATCACACCCGTTTTGTGTTTATACTCCAGTCCGCGCTCTGGGGACTTAGAGTCGGTCGATGGGTAGCCAATCACACCCAACTGGTGTTTATACTACGGCCCGCACTCTAGGGACCAGAGTTAGCTGATGGGTGGTCAGTCACACCCATTTCGATGAGTGTACTCCAGTTCGCACTCTGGGAATCTGGAGTTAGTTAATAGACGGTCGATCACATATGTTTAAGTATTAGGATCTCGTTTGCACTCTGGGAATGATGAATTGATCAGGGTTGTGGATGGTCGGATCACATCCACCCTAAGTAGACAAGCGAAGTCGTAGATGGACAGATCCATCCTCCTCGAGCTTGTAAAAGTGGAAGGCGAGGTTGTGGATGAACGGATCCATCCTCCTCGGGTTTAAATTGTACATGAGCGAAGTCATGGGTGGATAGATCCACCCTCCTCGAGTCCATGTTCCGGATTTCAAGTTTATACTCCAGCTCACACTCTGGGAACCGAAGTCTGTTAGAGGATTGTCGTATATCAATCCTTTTTTGGCTTTAGTGTGGTTGCTTTCCCCCGAGCTTGTGGTTTCACTTACCGAGTGACCATTCGTATCATAATCACTCCCTATTTGAATAAGTCCCACCGTAGGATGGAACTTAGCTCTCCATGCATTATGATGGTCGCATGACACATTTCAAGAATCACCACTCTGGCTTGATGAGTTTGCATTTTATTGCTGAAATAAGGAAGTATGGCAAAGTCAGTTGCCTTATTACAAGTTCAAATTTCGAAATGCATAAACAAATTTCAAATCAAAAGTAGACTAAATGAATAAATAAAGCCTGTTATGTGTAGTAGCGACAGATACTCGCTATTTCAAGCTCTCGGCAAAGTGAGACCATCCACAGTTGATAATTTGAATGTCCCGTCTCCATGTCTCCGCTCGATAACATATGGTCTTTCCCATGTTGGTTTCATATGCGAAGGGACCAGATAGATTCTCTTAAGTGCAAGATCGCCAAGTTCAAAGGTTCTAGGTTGGACCTTAGCATCGTATAATCGGGCGACTCGACTTCGGTGCGCGGCTGCCCTCAAATCAGCCTCTTCACGTTTCTTATTCAATAAATCCAGAGATTCAGCAAGTAATATGGCATTCGTCTTCAGATCATAATATGTCACACGATGAGAAGGTACTTACAACTCAACTGGAATAACGTCCTCAGAGCTGTAGGAAAGTGAAAATGGAGTGTGGCCGGTCGCGGACTTGTGGGTGGTTCGATATGCCCATAGGGCCATGGGAAGTTCATCGACCCATCTGCCTCCAGCATTATCCAGTCGTTTCTTCAGAATGGACTTAATAACTCTATTAACAGCTTCGACTTATCCATTTGCTTCAAGGTGAGAAACTGCCAAGAACTTCTTGTGGAAACGTTGAAAGAAATTCTTGAAATCGACACTATCGAATTGGGCTCCGTTGTCAGTGATAATTGTTCGCGGGAGGCCAAAACGACAGATGATGTTGCGTACTACAAAGTTGATTACTTTTTTGGTCGTGATTGTGGCAACGGGCTCGGCTTCCGCCCATTTGGTAAAGTAGTCAACCACAACGATGGCGTACTTCACACCATCTTTAGCCAGAGGTAAAGACCTAATATATCGATGCCTCATGTGGCGAACGGGCATGGACTGACCATCTAAGTAACTTCGGTAGGAGGGGCTCTTAGAATTCGAGCATGTTTCTGGCATTTGTCACATCTCTTGGCATAGCCCGATGCATCTCTATTCACAGTCGGCCAATAATACCCGTATCAGAGTATCTTCTTAGCAAGGGCTTGCCCTCCAGTGTGATCGTCGCATTCTCCTTCATGCACATCGTGTAACACTTGTTTGATTTCTTCATGGGCGATACACCGGAGTAAAGGAACAGAGTATCCTCTCCTGTACATGACTCCATTCTGGATAATGAATCGCGAAGCTTTTCGTAGAACTTTTCTTTTCTCACTTCTGCGCTCAGGGAAAGCTCCGTGTTCGAGATAGTTTCTGAATGGGGTCATTCATGACTCCTTTTCGGGCGTTGGCTCGTGCACCCAGTTTGCCTCTATCTGGTCGATGCTTGGAGAGGTAAGTGTCTCAACGGGGATGAGTCCCATTTGCTGTGCTTTACTAGTGCTGGCCAGTTTTGCCAAAGAATCGGCCTTCTGATTGTGCTCCCGAGGTATACATAGGATGGCATAGTTATCGAACTGGTTCAACACTTTTTGAACCCAAGTAAGATAAGCAGCTAACTTCCGATCTCTAGCTTGGTATTCTCCCCGAACTTGACATACGACCAATTGCGAGTCGTAGTAAATCTCCACGGCAATAATTCTCAAGTCTCTGGCAAGTCTGAGCCCGACGAGTAAAGCTTCGTATTCGGCCTCGTTGTTAGTTATGCGAAAATCAAACTTCAAGGCGTAACATATGGATCGACCTTCTAGAGTTTCAAGTACTACTCCGACGCCTGAGAAATGGTCATTTGATGCACAATCTGTGTATAGCTTCCATATGTACTTGGGAGATTCACTGGCCTCGGGCAAGTCCTCTGGTATAGTAAATTCAGTGATGAAGTCCACCAGAACTTGTCCTTAGATGGCTCGCCTCAGTGTATAAGCAATGTCAAACTGACTCAGCTCAATGTTCCACTTGAGCAACCTACTAGACGTCTCAGGCTGCGTAAGGACCAGTCGTAATGGCTGGTCGGTGTAGACTGTGATAGGATGAGCTTGGAAATATGGACGGAGCTTTCTCGAGGCAATGACTACGCAATAAGCCAACTTCTCCAACTTTGGGTAGTTTCTCTCCGCCCCTGTCAATCGCTTGCTTATATAGTAGACTGGTCATTGGATCCGATCCTCTTCCCAAATCAGTGCAACACTGATCGCATTTGATGAGACCGCCAGATAGATATACAGTCGCTCATGATCGATCGGCTTCGATAAAATATGTGGTGTCACCAGATGTTGAACCAGTGCTCAGAATGCGCCTTCACACTCCTCAGTCCATCCGAAGTTTCGCTTTCCTAATCAGATCTAAGAAGGGAATGCACTTGTCTGTGGATTTGGAGATGAACCTGCTCAAAGATGCCACCTTCTCGTTGAGGCTTTGTACTTGCTTTATAGTTCTAGGAGTCTCGAAATTCTAGATCGCCCAAATTTTCTCAGGATTGGCTTCAATTCCTCGAGCATTGACAATGAATCCAAGGAACTTTCCAGATTCAACTCCAAAGTGGCACTTTAATGGTTTGAGCTTCATTCAGTACTGCCGGAGGATGTTGAACATTGTTTTCAGGTCTTTGACATGATTGATGGACAACCGTGACTTCACAAGCATATTGTCCACGTACACCTCCATGGTTTTATCAATTTGGTTAGCGAACATTCGGTTCACAAGCCTTTGGTAAGTTGCCCCAGCATTCTTGAGTCTGAACGGCATCACTTTATAGCAATAGAGTCCTAGATCGGTGACAAACCTGGTATGCTTCTAATCAGGTAGGTGCATTGGTATTTGATTGTAGCTGGAATATACATCCATGGAAGATAAGAGTTTGTGTATGTCCGTTGAATCTACAAGTTGATCAATTCTGGGAAGTGGAAAACTGTCCTTGGGGCATGCTTTATTCAAATCTGAGTAGTCCACACAAGTCCTCCATTTCCCATTGGATTTCCTGAAAAGCACTGAGTTGGATACCCACTCTGGATACAATGCGTCTTGAATAAACCCATTCGACTTGAGTTTATCTACCTCTTCCTTCAGGGCGGCAGATCTCTCTGGATCCATACCGCGCCTTTCCTGTTTGACCGGGAAATGCCGTACGTCAATATTCAATGCATGGCTCACGATGTCCGGCGAGATCCCACACATGTCTGAGTGCGTCTAAGCAAACACATCGAGGTTTTCTTGGAAAAATTCAACCAATTCCTCTCTCATCTGTTAGCTTAGCTGAGATCCGACCTTTATCATTCTGGAGTCATCATCATCATCGATCGTCAACTCTACCGGGGAAGCCTGACTGTCTTTGACTTCCTGTTCATTATCGTCATCTCGTGGATCAAGATCTTTCAGGAACCAGTTGTGGCGCCCGAGCCTAGGCCAAGGCGTTAACTGTTAATTTTCAGAAAAACGGATGCAGAGAGAGTCCTCTACGTCCTTGCCCTTCTCTTTAAGCTGCGCCTCCCGCAGCTCAGCAACATAACAGGTGTGTCCAGCCGCCTAATCTCCTTGAACAACTCCAACCCCTTTATCTGTAGGGAACTTAAGAGTCAAACGCCATAGGACAATAGCCGCCCTGAATTCAGCAAGGGCCGGTCGGCCCAAGAAAGCATTATATGGAGAATTAATGTCTAACACAACGAACTATAACTTTCGGACTATCCTACGATCTTCGATTCCCAACTCAACTGGCAACTCCACCATCCCAGAGGGTATCGTTGCACTCCCATTAAAGCCATGTATGCAAGACTGATACGGCTTTAAGTCCTTCGCTTCCATTTTAATCTGGTCATAAACTCGTTTGAAAAGGATACAGAGCTTCCACTATCTACCAAGACCCTCTTCATCCAAGCAGGACCTATTTGAGCCGATATGACTAGTGGATCGATAGTGAGGGCTTCGACTCTATCAGCGCATTTGTTCCAAAAAACGATGTCTTCCGTCATCGTCTTTTGTTGTTTCGCCGGAGCCTCATCATCAACATTACTGCAACATTCGAAGTCTGCATGCCTAATCGAACTGGCATACGACTCCATTTTCCTCCAGCTCCAACCAGCTGGATGAGGACCACCACTAACTGTATTAATAACCAATCTCCTGCCAGTATGCGCGGGTTCTTCCGGTCTAGTCTGATTTTGACCTTGATTCTGGTTTGATGGGCCCGCACCTCCAGCCTGCGGCGCCCTGAACAAATTGTTCCAACTTCCTCTCTCTGATTAACTTCTCAATGATGTCTTGTAAATGACGACACTCATTAGTATTGTGTCCATAGCAATCGTGGAACCTACATAATTTTCTAGTTTGAATTTGCTTTTCAGATGACTGTTTCGGAGCTAGTTTCTTATACTATCCATTATTACAGATTTGCAAATAAACATTCTCCATGAATGTATTCAATGGGGTATATTGGTCAAACATGGGAGCTCTACGTCGCGGTCCACGATTTTGATCTTGCTTCTTACCCTGACTTCCATCGCCTTTCTGCTGACTCTTCTTATTCTGTATATTCAATTGCACTTTACCGGAACTCTCACCGGTTTGTTTCACTACAACATTACTTTGGATGCCTTTGACACTGGGCCCCGCATCATCCTGCTTTCTAGATTGTCTAGCATCTTCTATCCTTAGGAACTGGGCCATCTTAGCATAGAAATGGTCCAATGACGCGGGGGTTTCCTAGCCAACCAATTGACGAACTCGAAATTGGGATCGATTCCTTTAGTTAGTGCCATCAATATAGAATTGTCATTGGGGTTACTGATTTCCGCACAGGCGGCATGAAATCTTTCCAAATAACGCCTGAGTGTCTCCCCCGAAGCTTGTGTAACACTGGATAGGGTGTTGACATCCTTTGGCCTTGTAACATGCATACGGAACTGTTTAACAAAATAAGTGGCCAATTGATCAAAATTTGAAATGGATCAGGATGGTAGACGAGTAAACCACATGGTTGCGATGCCCCCTAGAGAGATAGGAAAGCTTCTACACTTAACCGCATCGTCAGCTCGTGCAGCGTTTATGAGCCATTCATACTTCAGGATGTGTTGATTAGGGTCTGAACTCCCTTCGTAAACATGTAAATTGGCATTCTGAATCGGCGGGGCAGTTTAGCATAAAGGATGTCGTTAGTGAATGGCGTATGACTTCGAGAGATTCCCCAATCGTCATTGGTGAGGCCTTGACTTTTGCGGATCATTTGACAGATCATGGTTTGAATGTCCGACATTTGGACATTCTGGGCCAAGGCATGGTTGGGTTCCACATTGCGAGGACAGTCCGTGCGCGGTCGATGGTCCGTGCCTCGCCTCCTTGGCTTCAGATCTTTGGGCACATAGGGTTCAGGAGCATGATTGTGTTGATGAAAGGCTGGGTCTGGTTGATTCTAAAGTCGAGCTTCCATATTTTCCACGGCAGCAGCTGCATGGCTATCAGAAGTGTGATGAGGAGGTGCCCCTCCATGGGAGGAGGGTCCAGCCTGGTGCTCCGTAGAGGGACCAGCTCCCGCTTGTCCGAGATTTAGAACACACTGATGCCCGGAGGCTTGCACGTAGCTTCTATCCAGCCATGGATGTGTAGATCTATGGTTGAAATCAGAAGAAGCTGAGCTTTCGGTGGATGAATAGGAAGCACGATCCCTTCTAGATCTCTTTCGGCGTTCCCCATTCAGCCGATTTGCAAGCTCCGTGTTGGCACAGATTTGTTGCATGAGCTCCTGACGGCTTTGGGTAAGCTCTTGCATATGGACCTGGAACTCCTCCCTGGTGACAGGGCCTTGTGGATCTGAGGGTCCAGCCGAATTCTGACTTGTGGCAGGTAGCTGTGCGGGGTTTTGTCTATCCCGTCCTTCTGGATTAGCAGTAGTTGAAGCAGTCCTTATGTTAACCATGGTTGGCATAGCTCCTTCCTAGATCTGATGCAATCTGAATAGGATGGAACGAATTAATGGATATTAGATTTGGATCTCCTCCTTAGATTCTTGCAATCCAACGACGGCAGTAGATCCAATGAGCATGAGAAAAGCTGGGTTTTCTCAGTGAAAGCACCAAAGTGTTTGTACCAAAATTGGGCACAACACTCTTCGGGCATATTTTAAGAGATTAAAATGAAGAATATAAATGAAAAAGGAAGCTCATCTAACAAACATGCCAAAACAGACAAACAGAAATGCAAGAACACATGAATTTAGAGTGGTTCGGCATTGTAGCCTACGTCCACTATAGAAAGTTTGCTGTTTTATTGAAGGTTACAATCTGATTACAACAGTAAATACTTAAGCACTCGAGTTACAAAAGGTCTTCGGTAGAGTATCAGCATAGTAGAATCAAAAAGTCCCTTTTCTGGAGGCATATGGCTGCTATTTATAGGTGTAGGCTGAAAATATCTAACTTAGATCTCGGAATACCTCTTGTCCCACGCGGGTGGGCCCACTTGATCGATTCAGGGTCATTTGGGATCGATCCATGTACATTTTGTATCGATCAATACTTGCACCTTTTGAGCTAAGATCGATCATGGACATTGTTGAGGTGGTAAACAAACTCCTATGAAATTTTTGTGGCATTTGGACTTGTAGATTTTGAGTTATGATCAATCCAAGTTTGGATTTTCAGTTGGCTGGCGTCCTCGTATCGATCTCATACGTATCGATCAACTTCAGATCGATAGTAGTCCGTATCGATCAGCTGCACTTTGATGACATGGAGCTATAATCCAAGAGCGATCCACTTTTCATGCCGAACGATCATTTCCTCTCCTTGACTGCATTTCTTCATATCGCTCCAATTTAACTTCATTTGTATCGATCAATTCGAGGCCGCTTCGTATCGATAGCTTCTGTTCCAGTTTGTATCGATGCTTGCTAATACCCATCGTATCAATAATCAAAGGACCTCTTCATATCTATGCTTATTGGATCCTTTCGTATCAATCGTTTGTCGATCGATACGAAGTGTATGGGCAGAGGGATCGATACGAAAGGCGTTGAGGGATTGTAAAACGAACTCTGACCGATGTCTGCACTTGATGGATACGAAGGAAATGGAAGTTGATGGATACAAAATAAGGCTTCCTTCATGGATATGAGCAAGGCTATTTCTGATGGATACGAAGCCGCGTGGATACGGAGGAGGTTGGCCTATGATGGATACGAACATAATGTGTCCGAATGAGTTTGACTTCCTTGATTTAATCAATCCATATCTTAAGTATACGAACTCCGATTGACCTGAAATTTGGAACGTTGGCTTTCATAGCTTTTCTTGTCGTACCACATTAATTGTAGCTCGATCTGGACTCGGACGAAATTGGCCAGTATCCATGGTAGACCTGTGCATAACCGATCTTCGGACGGATTGTCCTGGGTTCCCAGTTAAGTTCTTGGTGTCACGGCCTCGCCAAAAGGCGGGATAACATATACATGCTTGAAACCCTATCCTTTAAGGAATACCAAAAATACCCCTTATGATGTGTGCTCTCCAGGTAACCATAATACACCTAAATAACCATTAGAAATTGTGCTCTTCAAGTAGCCATGAAATGAAATGAATATTTAACTCTCTACTTAAAGAGCTTTCTTTAATAATTTGTGGGCCCATCATGAAGTGGGTGTGTAGGCCATATCCATGTAGAAAATAAAGTTCATCCTTCACTTTTGGGCTTTAAAGATAGAATTGATTATTTTAAGAATTTATTTGCACCAAAGTTAATGCTCATACATCCTCTTCATAATCCATTTGTATGCACAAATCCATATAACGAGAATGTTGAAATTTTAGATTTAGATATCTACAAAAATTAAATAAGTATTCCGATTAAAATGTGCATCCAATTTTATCAAAATTAAAATGTGCACAAATATATTCCCTTAGCACAAAAAATGTTAAATGTAAATGTATGGATGGTGTTTGAAAACAATTTTAAATTTTGGCTATAAACATGTATAAATATCCATAATGTAAATTTATTTATACAAACAAGATAAAATATGAGCATAAAAATATACATTTTTACATGTTTATCATACATCATTTTGTAACAACCTAAAGATTTAGTTAAATCTTTTGTCACTCCCACTGAATGTGTAGTTAATCCATTGCAATACAATTCCCAAGTACCATATGATTCATAATCATACGACTGAAGGGATATGACTTAATCTATGATTTCAAACGTAGTGTTTAATATTTTAAATACTTCAATATTTTCTGTAGCAAACACTTCAATACTATTATGAAAACAAATACCACCATCAAAATATTAATACAAATTTATTTTATGAAGAATATTCATAACATTCATATTAAAACAAAGTTGCATCTATTTTGGTTAAAAACAAATATGGTTATTATTTCATAAATAAAGTTCGATGTGCATGAAGGTAATCATTCAAAACTTGATGCATCCATCAGTAAGCATTATATAATATATTCCCACCGATTTTGCTATAATAGGAATATTCATGGCTACTTATTTATTCTACTGTAACTAGCTTACAGTCGAGAGTTTCATATCTATTATCTAAAATTTTAGAAATAAATATTATAGTGGATAATCTTGTCTTGTATAACAAAAATACATTTGGAATATAAATAATATTTTTTGTTCCTTATTAAGCAACCACAAATATTTGACACAATTATGTTCATTCACCCTCTCTTTATTCCAACCATACCTATGTTACTTTTAGAGCTGCATAAAGTATGTGTTGGGTTGGGTTGGACCAAATACTTCACCCAACCTGTATATGTATCGGTTAAAGGTAGTTCTACCTATACCTGACCCCATATGAGGTTAGATATAGGTTGGGTCGGGTTTAGTAGGGTTGGGTTGGGTTACATAAACCTAATACAAAAATAAGAATTTGAAGAAAAAAATCAAAATAAAATATTAAAATATTCACATCAAAATAGCAAATTTTGGTTAGCATAATGCATTAAATATAATTAATTCACTACAACTCATATTTTATTAGAAATTCATTATAAAAGGTATCCCATAGAATTGTTTCACTACATATTAGAGTAAGAGTTTCATTCCAAATTACATTAAGTTGGTCCTAGAACACTCCTCAAATTCTCTTAGTCAATCCTATGTGTTTTGATCGCTCTAATTTAACTTGGACTGACATTGAATATGACTTTTTTAGTATATTTATTCTAGAATACATATACTTTATTTTAGATTTTGACTGTTCTAATTTTACATGGGCTGATATTAAATGAGTTTTTATGCAGGGTTGGGTTAGGTTAAAATAGGGTTGGGTTGAATAAAATATCACATCCGACCTGTATATAGTATGGGTTACAAACTATAACCCATATTCAACCTGAACTAGGTAGGTTAGATCGGGTTTATGTGGGGTGGGTCGGGTCGGGTCGGGTCGAGTATGGGTTATGTGCACGCCTAGTTACTTCCGCTCTTAGACTACAAAATTTCATTTAAGCATCCTTGATATGAGATCAAATAAGTTGCACTTAAGTAAACAAATCAAACTGATATTTCAATGATCCCAGGGTTAGGTTTGTCTACAGTTCTTGGTCTGGCATTATTCCTAAAGAAAGAAGACCCTTATGGTAATTAATCATATTGAGAAAATTATCGTGCACTATAGTATACTTTCTTATTTCAAATGAAATAATTTGGTCAAAATTCTATATATTACGGAGCGTGATTGTTAATCATATAACTTTTGTATATGGATCGAATATCTATACTCTTATGTTGTCTTTCTAGCTCATACTCATAGTAGACAACACATAGTTACAGACAAGTTCACACTTAAGTTACCAAGAATCGAAAGTTTTAAATTGCTGTATTACTTGGCACTTGCACAGACCCTGAAGCGACAACATGCCAAAAGATTAATCTATTGGTGCGTAAATCTTTACATTTCTTCATCAATCTTTAATTCAGTTCACTTAGTATGTTTTAATTGAATTGTTTTATAGTTGTATTAAATGTATAAATTTATTAAAGTAGATTATAACAATATTTCGTACGTACTTATTAGAATGGTTTATCATATTTTTTCAAGGATTCCATTAGATTCTACATCTCTCAAAAACCTTAAGAGAGATGCATATATTTTATAAAATTCATCTAGTGACGGTTGAAATACATTTATCATGTTACTACAACTGTAACGATCCGCTTTTTCGACCCTCAAATATCGACATTAATACTTCCACAGTATTCGTGTGTCGAGTACTTAAGTGTCGGAAAGACAAACTGTTAGGGTAAAATAAAATGAAAAAGAACAAGAAAGAAGAGAATACAATATCAGAATCTCACAACGGAATGATAACATATAATATCAAAAGACAATACAAACTGTAACTTTAAGATACATTTTAGAGCTATAATTCTGAGTGCTATCATCAGCCTGTATAGTTATAACAGTCTATCACCATAAATGTTGGTATATACAATATAGTAGTAACGCAGTGGAAATAAGAATACAACAGTAGGTGAATGAAAGCATCTAGATCGTCTCTAGAAGCTCCAAAGAACATCAACGAAAATCCGCCTTTCCTAGACTACTCAAAAGAGTACCATGGAAATAAGGGAAATATAAAACCACAAGTCAAACATAAGTCTGGTGTGAGAAACTTAAAAAATATATAGCTAAAATACAATAGTACTTTTGAGACTACACAGAATGCCGTAATAGTTATTCCCTCAAAGAACCACCCATCTAATAAATACATAAGATGATATAATAAATAATGTCTAGGGTGTAGAATATAAATCGGAAAATAGCTTTGATGCTTGCATCTTATGACACAACAATATTGGATAGGTATACAATCAAAACTGCTAAGGTACGCATGCATAATGGATTTTCCATGAAGACAACTCCAGTAAACTGGTGCGGGTCTCCTGCACAAGGGTTAGAAGCTACCTTTCAAAACCACACATATCACTAGATAAAACATGTCACAAAGGCAAACATAGTTGGCCCACGTCTAAAACGTGATCCCAAATATCATTAACTCTCGCGCACAACATTCGTAATCATCTCTAAATATTTAGAGTTGATATACACCGTCATGGGTTAGCTGAACCCCAAGCTATACCCCTACTCTATTTTCTACCATTACCATTGGTGAATTCACGTTCAGCATCTTAACACAAAAGTCTTCATCACTTAAACATATCTCGAATCTCTCTATATTCCAACATCTCAAACAGGTCACGAATCTCTATAAGGATCCCAATGTAAGTTGTCCGATAAATGCTAATGCCAATTCCCTTGGACTTAACCTCAGGATAGACAATTCAACTCTATAGCATTAGTCTGAAATGTTAATGTTGACCTCTCCCTTAGACTTAACCTTAGGATAGATAGTTTAACTCTATAACTTTCCACTTCACATAGACTCTTATACTTGTTATGAAGTGGTATTCGATAAGTAAAGCACTTACCTATCCCGGACTCTTCAAATATAAATCGATGAATTTTCGATTAACTCAATTCCGGTTCTATTCGAAGCAAGCGAACAATATATAAATAAGAGTCTTCCTTAGAAGATCTCGTATATACAAGTTCTTAACACTAGAGACGTTTCATACTAATGGTCCTCCTTGGAGATCTCAAATCGTATGAAGCCGTGAAGCTTTTAGAAACTTCTTAAGTTAATTTGGTCAACTTTGATAGTCGACTGATCGATATTGAAACACCCCACACCCCTTAATATACCCAAAAGGACACATTAAAAGGCGTGGTGCGTTGTAGGTATAACTTTGACTAACAAAGACTAAAATTCACAAGACAAGAATAAATGAAACAGCGGAAACTTAAAATAATAGCTTATTAAAACAAAACTTCATAATTACTTCATAAATAAGTTAAATACCAAATACACATTCATATCTCAAAACCCATCATGTCTTAAGAACTAAAAATTCATTGCCTCAAAATCAGTTGACCTCCTTTTATGCAATCATGTCTGTGCCATGTATCCAAATGAATGCAAAAATTTCCTAATGATAACTGATAATTCTATATGCGTGCTACAAACATCACCAAACGCAACAATCAAGTGATAAACATCCATTTATAGCAACCATGGAAATAAAATAAAATGCGCACACATCCATATGCATATGCTCTAGTGTCCTAGTTAGGCCGATCCCTAAGGAATAATAGTGCCTAGTGTACTTATATGCATCCTTAGCATCCACTAGCAAACACTTGCAACCGCTAGCATACATCATTCATAACATGTTCTATTAACATGTTTACATAAAATCATACCATCCATAGGTTAAGTCCTAGGTCCTACCCTCCCAAAGAATAATAAAGGAAAGAACCTATTCAAATCTAAAGGTGGAAAAAGGAAAATTTAAAACCTATTATCAAAGAGACATGGATATGAGATACGAATTTTCTCCTAATCAAATTAGTATTCTCCGAAATCTCTTTAACCATGTCGGAACCAATAAGCAACCTTTCCGTAGACTCCAGCCAACATGAAGACATCTTACACGACCTTCCCAAAAAGAGCTTCAAAAGGTGTCATTCCAATGCTAGCTTGAAAACTACTACCATATGAATTCCACTAATTTCATTTTATTGTTCTTCATGAATCAACATCCTAGATTCTTACCACTGTCCTATACACTTTACGAAAACTTCCATTATTACTTCTAAAAATAATTACTGCTATCTCCTTACACCTTTTCCGTTACTCCTAGGAAATGATTCTTATCTACTCCACATTTAAGAGTTTGGTTTGGTATTTATCACCTTATTTTAAAACTAAGGTTTCTAAAAAATTTTAAAACATAATATCCTAAAATCTTTATCCTTAAAAGTGTTATCTTTTCGGTTTCTATTAATTTCAAAAATACTTAGTCACTTAATATTATTTCCCAAACCTAGAGGGAAAAAGTTCAGGATTTTTAAGTCTAAAACTTATATCTCTCTTTCTTTTAAAGACTTTTATAGTTTTCTATATAAAAATTTGAATATTCAAATTATACTTTTATTAAGTTTTTCATTTCAAAAACTTATTTACTCTTTCACCAAACAATTTTCTTTTAAAATATCTTTAAAATATCCTTTATGTGTTTTCAAAACAGCTTCTTATTACGCCTAACAGTACCATACCTTAATGTATTGGAACTACTTTCTCTTATGAGAAGTTATTAAAGCTAAAATCTTCTATGAACCTTTTAAAGAGAATTTCATGTTTATGTGAAATTATAAGGAACTTATTTTATATTTTTTGAAATAGGCTATACAAAATATGGTGCTTTTCATACCTTGTATATCTCTTTCATCTATTCCTTGTAACTTGCACAAAACATTTTTATCGGTTTCATAGAAAATCGTACCATTATTCTTTTCATTCCAATAGATTAAAATATGTTTAAATTATATTCTTCCATGATAAATATTTTCTGATATCTAACTTACAATTTCCTTTCACAAAAATCCATCTTCAAAACTGTTTTAATATTTCCATAACTGCAAAAACACTTCCTTATACATTAATAATAAGTGTACTTTACAAACCATTTTGTTTATATTCTTAGAAATTACCTTTTAAAATACATTTTTATTTGGGTTAAAATTGATGTTGCATAAAACACTGTTACTACAACCCAAAAAATACCAGTGTATGGATTTAATTAAATAATTACAAATAAATCTCATATACCTACGTAAAAATATTTCTCTTGAGAGTCACTTACTACTTACTATAACAATAGTGTTATAGCCAATGCTCCACTTATTTTCCACGAAAACATTTATTACAACAATAAAAGTTGTAATCTACATTTTCGATACTTGATACATTCTAGTTGTAATCCCTTATAATAAGCCAGTACACATAAAGAACTAAAGTCGAAATAAACGAAATACATAGTAGAAAACTCCTCCCAGAAAACTCCAAGCAACAGCAATCTACTGACTTCTCCCTTGATTGCCTATGGGGGGAGGGGAAGGGGAAAATAGAGGAATGGGTCAGACTAAAAGTCTGGTGAATGATAGTAATTACTATAGTTTTTAAGCAAGATAAAAGTAATAGACTCTACAATAGTTCTAGTATATAAAGAGGAAACAAAGGAAATAGGAAAGAGATAAATTGGAAATAAATACGATAACTATAAGATAGGTTAATTTTGATTACTTGTACTTGTCCTTGATTTCCGCTTTGGTTTGGCTGAATTCCTAATCATGTAATTAAGATGTAATCCTAATTCTACCCTTTTTGATCGGCCTGCTACTCTATAGACCTTACTGCGGACCGGCCGCTATATAACTCCCTACACAGCAGCCAACGGTATCTACAAAAGATGCGCAAAGCAACCACTGTGGATCTGGACAACATATATTGCTCCCTACACAGAAGGCAATGGTGTCTACGAAAGACACCCATACTAAGCGCTTGGAACTCATAGCTATTACTGAGCACCCGAATGAAAGTCACACGCGTAACTGCCACCATGCCCATGCAATCTTTTTCTCCACCTATTGGGTCTTCTTATTACCTCAACATCCAGCATAAGCGTTCCCCTCATCCCACTTTAGGCTAACGTGAGATCACCGTGTGTCCATAGAAAATAGGGGTAATGCTGTTGGTACTGGCCCTTCATCCAAACAATATCCAGTTGCGCCCCTTGTCCAAATCCCTCGTTATTTGGACTTCTATTTGACCAATTATTACCATCCTTAGCATAAGCATGCCCTTGTCTCACTTCAGGCTAATGTGAGGCCACCGTTTCGTCTAATAGGGAATGCTATTTGGTACAAGTCCTACTTTCATCTTTGCTTATTAACTTAGATAATTATTTTAAATAAGCCTTTATTACCATCTTTACTTTCTACGCTTATTAATTTACCCCAAGTCTTAAAATAAGCCTCATTCTATTCTTTTTTATTATATCCTACGTTATAACTATGCTCATTACTTAACCCAAGGTTTAAGTGTGAAAATAAGCTTCTTTCATCTTTTTAGTTATAATTCTACGTTATAACTAAGCCAATTAATTAGTCAAATTCTAATCATAATTAGGCATAATTTCAGTCCAATTCCATTTATATTATAGTCTTCTTAACTTACATCTCATAATTATAAATAGGTCAATCTCTTTAATTCAGTCCAATTAATATCATAATTACGCATAATTTCAGTCTTAATTCCATTTTATTACAGTCTTTATAATTTACATCTTATTTTTCATTATTTTAGAATTCTTATAATTTAATCCAATTTCACGTTAATTATATTCTAATCCATACGCAAAGAAGAAGGAGAAATAAAAGAAAACTGAAAATAGAAGAAAATTCAAGCCGTAGAAAGAAGATGTAAATAACGTATAAATAATAGTAAATAACTAAAATACTGTAAATAACTGCAAATAAACGAAAAAGCTATAATTAACAAAAATAAACTAAAATTACTGAAAAGAATAGCTGAAAGGAAAGAGACTGAAAATAATTTTAAAAACTGTAAATAAACTACTTAAAAGGCTATTCCAAAAATCATATTAAAACTACAACTATTGGAAACCCTATTATTTTAAATTACTTAAAGAAATCTTAAAATAATTACAATCACTCACCTCTGTTCCTAAGCTCTTCCTTTGGTCTTCCCGGATCCACTTGGAGTTGTAAAAATAATTTTTATTAAAAAGATTCTCTCCTTGGAAAATTATTCCTTTTAGGGTCCTTCCTGAAAAGGTGAACCCAAGCGGAGAAAATCTTGAATGAGAAAAAGTTTTAGGCCTAGGGTCTTATTTATAGGGGTTGAAGTAGATCTCAGACCATTGGATTTAGAGATTGAATAGGATGCAACCACGTCATAGGCTGAATAGGAGCCATCAGATGCAGAAATGGAAGGACCAGATTGAATAAAAGAGTGCAAAAAACGTGTTAAAATCGTACAACACGAAGAAGAAATCGTCTTCGCTTCATACATTGGGCGGGTCGACCTCCAGACATTGGGCGGGTCGACCTCCAGGTCGACCTTCACCCCCCTAGGTCGACCGGCCGGTCGACCTAGGTGATGGTTAGGTCGACCTCTTGGTCGACCTAGCCCATATAAACCGGCCGGTCGACCTAGGTGATGGTTAGGTCGACCTCCTGGTCGACCTAGCCCATATAATTTTTTTTCTTTCAATTTCTTGTTTATTTAATAACTCGTTCATATTAGCTCGGATTCTGACGTTCTATATATGGAAATTGACCAGAAAATTACCACAGACACAATGGTGCAACTCCCGTGGCTCAATTCTAATAATTTCACAATGTTATTTTATTATTTAGTTGATTAACGAATTAATTATTACGAGTTAAATTTCGGGTTGTTACAGACATCAAGTACAAAGTAGATGATCATAAATGGAAACCAAGTCTCGTATACTTATCACATTTCCGATCTTTTCAACTTACACTATCCCTCGATCAAGAGTGAAGCTGGTAGGTTAGGGCACTATTGCTTCTAAACCCTATTCGAACATCAGTCTTAACTCTCACAAATTGACAAACCTACTTCATCGGCTCTTAGTGCTAGTGTATGAATAAAAACTTTCCATAAACAAGCAAACAAATGAAGCACGATTAGATCACAAGAAGCACGATTAAGTCGCACAAAGCACGATTAAGCCACACAAAGCACGATTAAGTCTCACAAAGCATGATTAAGCTACCTAAGCAACTCCTAATCCCTTTTTATTTAATTAAAAACTCTTTGTAAATTTTTTTATGTGCGTGTGCGTGTGTGTATATATATATATATATATTTAAAACACCTTTACAAAAGATATATACATGTATACTACCATTCCACTATTCATTTCTACTCTTTCACTAATCATTTATACTCTTTTCAATATTTAGAAATGTATCCATGTTCTTATTCCAAATGGTATAAGAATATTCAAAAATCTTTAAACAAGATTTCAAATTTGCACACGTATACTTTAATGTGTTAAAAAATTATCATTAAAACATCGTTACTGTAAACCCAAAACCATTCACTTATAATTATCTTTAAAACATTCTTTCAAAGATCTAATTATATTACTAAGTATGATCAAAAGAGGTTAAAGACAAATGTTATTAACACATTGTCACAACAACCCAAAACCATTTTATACTTGTCATTATCCTTAAAAACATTCCTTTTTAAGACCTATGTATATCCATACTTATTGAATAAGGTAATGTACTTTTAAATTAACTTTACAAAACCATTTGTTATAACATAAGTGTTATAATCCAAAACTGCCTTCTATTCTTTTGCAAAAGACTCGCTTACTTTTCCAAAACTTATATGTTTACTAAAAACCTTTAAAAATGATATATATGTATACTATTTTATTTATAAAGCTAAGATATTTAATGAAATTCTAAAAACAATTTAAAAGATATTATATTACAAAAGCTTTTTTATACTTTAATAAAATAATTAACAAATTTTCTAAAAACTATATTTACTCAAAAATACTAATAAAATGGTTTAAAACATTTTTTAAAATATTACTTAAAAATACTTATTTTATAATTTATTCAAAACTTCAAAAACACATGTTTTCCTTTTATAAAAATAAGCCTCTTACTTTAATAATCCATAAGTAATTATAAAAAATTAATAAAAATTCCAAACCCCTTTTAAAATACTCTAATATAAGTTAGAAAATATCTTCAAAAATATTTAAGTGAAGTACTTGAATCTAAAGTCATTTCAAAGCAATTTAAACTCTTAAAAGAAACATTTCCAAACCGATGTAAAAACCGGTATAGTGGCAAAAACAACGTTTTTTAAATGCTATAGCCGAGCGATTAAAGAGTGCGACCTGTGCCAATTTTAATTCCTTAATTTTTTTTCCATTTCTCAATATGCAAACAAACGTTTTAGCATCTAATCCTTTTATAGTAGCTAATAAATACAATATACTTCAAAAAATGGAAAGAAACCCTTAATACAAGGCATTTCCAAAGTGCGTTTATAGCGACAATCGCTATAAAACCACTTTTAAATCAAGTCATATTCAAACCAAAGTCGAACCAAACCCAAAGTACTTTATTACAAAGTTATGCAACAAGTCATACAAAGTCATATAAGTCCAAACATATCATTTACATATGTCATTTACTTTACAACGTTGAAATCATAAGAGAATAAGCAATAATATATAGTCAAATAAATACTGTAATATAAATAAGCATATAAATAAGCATTATACACTTCATATACTCTTTAAATGGTGAGTTAGCTCACCCATCAACAACTTACAACCAAGTACAAGCTCCAACTTTCTACCACACCCTTGCAAGCACCCAAAACACTTCATACCTCATCCTTTTGCTTCACAAGCCAAGCTATACTCCATCCTCCTTCCAAGTGTTCACGGCCTAAGAATGATTTGGGGTTTGTGCTCCATTCCTTCCATCTTTGACTTTATATTCTTGATTCCTATGTTGGCTTAGGTTCCTAGACAAAGTTTAGTGAAGTTATGGCTTGAATTGCATTGATTTGAGAAAGTTAGAGAAGAAAAAGAGCTTGAGAGTTAAGTGCTTTACTTAAGAAATTAGCGAAATGATTAATACAAGCAAAAGTTTGTTTATATCGGAATTAAGTGGTGTGCTTACCCCTCCCCTCACCCTCTCATTTAGGGCCAAGAAGGCTTACCCCTCACGTGCCCATCATCTCACCTTTCTACCTTCTTTCCTTAAGCCTTAAGCATTCCCAAATTACCCTCCTCCATAAATATTTCTCTCAACCTTCTAGAAGCTTCTAGAAGATTCCCTAAAGGTGATTTAGTACAAATTATTTTTATTAATAATTAATGATCTCCTAAGTTATTTAATGTACGTAAAAAAGTTTAAATAACATTTAGTGAGAAAAAAGCTGTTTATCCATAAAACAATTTTCGGTCACATTATCGATATTTTACAAAGTATTGAAATTTGTAAACAAATTCAAAAAAAAGTTTACCACCATTAATCGTTATTTAAAAGAGGGTTAACAAGGTTAATAAATCAATTTAATCGCATTAAATCCAAGATTCGAATATTTAAATAATTCAGATATTTAAATACGAAGTGTTCGAAATTCTGGGTCATTACATTCTCCCTCATTTAAAACATTTCATCCTCGAAATTCCAAAACGATCGACACACTAAAGAAACAAGCACATATCAATACACAAAGGTATTAAAAATCACTAGTAAATCAAAGCTCATGGTATGCTCATGTTAAAATCTCTCTCATCGCACAAGGACGATATATAATTTACTTAGCATACGTTACGCTCAACAACCTTAGGTTATTACTTATATGATTATTCATGCTACCTTAGAACAAATCGAAGAGTCATTCGCTAAACTCTCCATAAGCCAAAAAAACATAATATACATATACTTAAGCACGTACGATACACATGGAATTATCCGTACGTAATATCGAATTTGTCGCTTGCTCGATCACATAAATTTCACTTCCAACTAGTATAGATCACTTGACCTCTCTAGTGCAAACTTTGATCAAGTTCCTTGATTAGAAACTTCTATTCTCCTTACATAGCTATATACTATGATAGAAAATGTAATAGCCCGCACCTCACTTAACGCAGATATTGTCCCCAACTTAGCCACCTCCGCCTCATGGGCCAAGCCAAGGTGTGGGGTTTTATTCCTTAAAAGGCCTTGACTTTGTTATGAGGTGAAGGCTTTGGTATATAAGCACCCACTTCATAGTGTTTTTCCACGATGTGGGACTATTATTCCCATTTTGAAGGGGTGTTAAAGAAAACCTTGGGATCATATCAAGAATCCATTTCAAGTGTTCGTTGTTGAGAGTCGCGGGAAAAATCCATTTCCAAACCGGTGCAAATCACCTCAAACCATGTACTCGAATGATGGATCATGAACAGTCATGCAAATAATATGTTCTACATACAATTAACATATTTAAACAATTGGTTTCTAAACTATACCAATTTTTTTAAATCACATTCATTTACAATAATAGTATATCTCTTTCAATACTAAAACCATTTGCGAAAGATTTCATAAAAACATACTTAAGTTTATAATCATTTTATAAACACATATCTTTATTTATAAAACATTTCACTAAAAACTTACTTTAATTTATTACTCTTATAATAATCTACGACATCGTAAGAGTATATACAAAACATCAAATCATTTTACTTCTAAAATTCGGATGAAGGCCCAAAATAAATCTGGGTCTTAGAACCGAGTCAACCTTTCGACTTCTTTAACCGTCGCGTTAGGTAAGTAGCTAGGACTAGTAGGACATTGATGTACAAACTCAAGGCTAGAGTCTACTTTCCTTAGACAACCCTAAGGTAAAGATGTCTATTAGTTGGCCTAATAACATCAAATGACTACTTAACAAAGATGTTCAAATCCATTTTAAAACATGTGTTTTAACTTACTACCTTCTCTATTCAAGAGTTATATAAACTTATCTTTAAAAAAACTTTAGAACTAAACTATGGATTTCATTTCAAATCATTTGAAATAATAATAATATATACACCTTTCGTATATTAAATCATACTTTCTGTATTAAACCAAAATCATTTTCAAAGCAGTATCAAATACTTCGTAAATATACGTATAGATCGAGTAACACAAAAATGATATCAGGGAAATGAGTCCTACCAAATCATACCATATATCCCATTACTAAGAAGGATAATGCTCATGATAAATGCTTACTAAGCGAACACATTTCTTACCATTTTTAGTTACTTTCGAGCCACTCGAACTAGATAATAGAAAATATTTTATTCCCAAATTGATTCGTCGATTCTGAGAGTAATCTCAACTCGAAAAAATCTAATAACTCTTTCCAAAATATTAGTGCTCATAAATACTTTCAAACAATACTAATGTTATTTTCTCCAAAACCTTGAAAACCATTTTCAAAGACACCGGGATTTAAGTTCTCAAAATATCAGTTTAAATCCTCTTTATTTTTAAACAATATTTATATAAAGTCACTTTCTTATATAATGTCTTTTGACAAATGTTTATTTAAAAAATATCCTATCTTTCCTTTAGATTATGATAAACATATTTTACTAAATTTTAATTTTAATCCAACATTGTCACTGAATGCCTTATAGTCAAACTGCGAAACTAAATTCACACGGTGTTCATTTCAATGCACCCAGAATTACTGTATACCCTACCTATGCAGTGAGAAGGTAAAACTAATCATAAACTGATCGAGCATAAATGAAAAATCAACAAAAAGTAGTCAATGCTCATAAAATGGCCAAGCACAACTAAGCTAATCTACGAGGGATAATAGATGCACAACATTAATCACTAAAAAAATCTAAAACACATTATCAACTAACTTATATATATATATAAAACTAATATATAATAATTCAATATGCGCTCTCAATATATATAATACACTCAACTCATGTTAGGGCATTCCACACTCTATTTCTTAATGAGTCATACCCAACCAAATCCAAGGTTCTCGTATAACCTTCAGCTCTGATACCAAGTGTAACGATCTGCCTTTTTAACCCCTAAATGTCGATACTAATGCTTCTACGGTATTCGTGTGCCGAGCACTAAAGTGTTGGAAAAACAAATTGTATAGTAAAAGAAAAGGATATAGAAGTAGAATAAGAAAGAAGAGAACACAATATCAGAATCTCATAGCGGAACGATAACATATAATATCAAAAGATGGTACAAACTGTCACTCTAAGGTACATAGCATTTCAGAGTTACAATCCTAAGCACTATTATTAGCCTGGACAGTTATAACAGCCTGTCCTCACAAATGCTGATATATACTATATAATGGTAATGCAACAGAAACAAGAATACTACGGTAGGTGAACGGAAGCATCTAGCTTGTCTTTAGAAGCTCCAAAGAACATCAACGATAACCCATCTTTCCCAAACTACTCAAAAGTGCACCCATGAAAATAAGTAAAATATAAAACCACGAGTCAAACATAAGTCAGGTTTAAGAAACTCAAGAAATATATAGCTAGCATATATTAATACTTTTGAGACAGCATGGAATGCCGCAACGATTACCTCCTTAAACATCTAATAAGTACATAAGGTGATATAATAGATAATATCCATGGTGTAGAATATAAATCAGAAAATGGCTATGCTTCTTGTATCTCATGACCCAACAATATTGGATAGGTATACAATCAAAACCGCTAAGGTACGCATGCATAATGGATTTTCCATTGAGACACCTCTAATAAACTGAAGTGGAATTCCTACATAAGGGTCAGAAACTACCTTTTGAAACCATGCATATCTAGATAAAATATAGCACAGAGGAAAACATAGCTGGTCCATGTGTAAAACATGAACCCAAATATCATCAACTCCCGCGTGCAACATCTGTAAGCAACTCTAGATATTTGGAGTTGATATACGCTGTCATGGGTTGGCAAAACCCCAAGCTATGCCCTAACTCTATTTTCTACCATTACCAATGGTGAGGTCACGTTTTGATCTCAATACACAAATCTTCATCACTTAAACAGATACCGAATCTCTCTCTAGATTCTAACATCTCGAACAGTCCACGAATCTCTATAAGGATCCCATCATAAGTCATCCGACGCACGCTAACACGGACCTCTTTCATGGACTTAGCCTCAGGATAGACAGTTCAAATCTATATCATTAGTCTGAAATGTTAACGTCGACCTCTCTCTTGGACTTAACCTTTGGGTAGACAGTTTAATTCTATAACATTTAATTTACAGCTGTTTCCAAAACATAGACTCGTATACTAGTTTTGAAGTGGTATTCGATAAGTAAAACACTTACCGATCCCAAACTCTTCAAAACTAAATTGATGAATTTCCAATTAACTCAATTTCGGTTCTTTTAGAAGTAAGCGAACAATATATAAAGAGGAGTCCTCCCTAGGGGATCTCGTATATACAAGTTCTTAAAGCTAGAGACGTTTCATACCGATGCTCCTTCCCGTGGGATCTCATATATATATATTTATATATATATATATATATGTATATATATGTTCTTAAAGCTAAGAAATTTCATACCGATGCTCCTCCCTGGGGGATCTCAAATCGTATGAAGCCGTGAAGCTTTTAGATACTTCCTAAGTTAATTTAGTTAATTTCAATAGTCCATTGATCGACTATCAAGTATAAAGCAGACAATCGTAAATGGAAACCAAGTCTCGTATACTTATTATGTTTTTGATCATTTCAACTTACATTATCCCTCAGCCAAGAGTGAAGACGGTAGGTTAGAATACTATTGCTTCTAAACTCTACTCGAACATCAGTCTTAACTCTCAAGATAGACAAGCCTACTTCATTGGCTTTTAGTGCTAAGTGTACGACTAAATACTTTCCATAAACAAGCAAACAAATAAAGCACAATTTAGTCACACAAAGCACGATTAAGTCGCACAAAGCACGATTAAGTCACACAAAGCACGATTAAGTTTCACAAAGCATGATTAAGTTACTTAAGCAACTCCTAATCCCTTTTTACTTAATTAATCCTTTTATTAATTAAAACCTCTTTGTAAATACTTGTATATATATAATAACTTCACAAAAGGTATATGCATGTATATTACCATTTCACTATTCATTTCTACTCTTTCCCTATTCATTATACTCTTTCACTATTCATTTATACTCTTTTCAATACTTAGAAATATATCTGTATTCTTATTCCAAATAGTACAAGAATATTCATAAGTCTTCAAACAAGACTTCACATTTGCACAAGTATACTTTAATGTGTTAAAAACAAATGTCATTGAAACATTGTTACTATAAACCCAAAACCATTTCACTTATAATTATCTTTAAAACATTCCTTTAAAAATCTAATTATATTACAAAGTATAATCAGAAAGGGTTAAAGATAAATTTTATTAATACGTTGTCACAACAACCCAAAACCATGTTACACTATGTCCTTATCTTTAAAAACATTCCCTTTTAAGATCTAAGTAAATCTAAACTTATTGAACATGGTAATCTACTTTTAATTAAATTTACAAAACCATTTATTATATAACATAAGTTTTATAATCCAAAACTGCCTTTTATTCTTTTGTAAAAGACAGACTTATTTTCCAAAACTTATATGTTTACTAAAAACCTTTAAAAATGATATGTATATATATATATATATGTGTGTGTGTGTATGTATACTAACTTATTCATAAAGCTAAGATATTTAATAAAGTTTTGAAAACAATTTAAAAGTTATGTTTTTGAGTAAAATGAGCGATTCTCCACGAGGAGGAGGGCACTCATGTAATTTTATTCTACACTTAAAAAGGAGCTACCAACAAGCCTGCTAGGTGGCTCTTTCCCATAAACCCGTACAAAAAAACCCCTCCCTAAAGTCCTTTGAAAAAGTCTAAAGAGCATGGAAAGAAATAACTAAAACAAAACGGTGACAACAAAAAGCCTAAGGTAGCAATTGAGAATGGGCTGATGAGATAAAGACCCCCTCCAGTCCCCGAAGAGGAAGTGAATAATATGAATAATTATCGAGAGTGTTTGAAGAATTTGTAGAAGGTCCTACAATAAATCGTAACTCAACACATCCAAGGAATGAGAATGCCCTAGTCGAACGACCTACCTCAACAGCTAAAACTGAAATAGTCAACATAGCATGTGAGGCTTAAACATACATATGTATATAAGTCTATTATATACATATATATGCAAGAGGAGAAGCACACGTAAGAGAAATAGTAGCCCAATGGAATGCCATCAAAGACCTACACATAACTCAACCAAGCTTGTAGGCAAATATGTTAATGGGTTCAATCAATTAAACTTTGAAAGTAAGACTACGACTTCTATACAACATAAGTTTGAGCTGCTAAAGGACAATTATTCTAAGCATGAGCTAGCTACTTAGTAAAATAAGGAGTTAGAATGATTGTGTTCATTATCATTTACCAGGATTACCCTTGCAGCATTATTATTTCTATAATTAACAACAATTTTCTCTCGTAAGGCATCAATATGGGATTTTACCTTTTTAAGGAAGTCCTTAAAGCTGGTGATGTTAGCTAATTTACAGGTATTGTTCAAAATCCAATCAAAACAAAATAAAGAAGTTATATATATCAAAGTATCCGTAGTCGAAGAATTATTATTAAAAAATATTTGATTTCTGTCAAACCAAATATACCAAGCCGCGATAGTGAAAATATTGTCAAATAAGAATCGCTGTTCAGAAGTAAAATAAAACCTTAACCTTGACCAATAAGACTCACAATTAAGAATGTTAAAAGTAATATCGAAACCAAAAATTCTAAGAATGTGTTGAAGTGTTAAACTAGTAAACCGACAATCATAGAACAAGTGTGCAGTTGTTTCTAAGTTCATATTGCAGAAAATACATTTTTTTATCAATATGCACGTTCTTTCTTTTTAACAGTTCAATTGTATTAAGCTTCCTATGTAATATTAACCATATATGTAACTTATATTCTAGGGGTGCATTCACTTTCCACATAAATTTGAAAAGATTAGATTTAACTCCTAAAAAATTTAGAAATTTATAAAATGAATTAGATGTAAAGTTTTTAGTCTTATCCCTACACCAAATTTTAATATCGTTGCTATTATCTTAATTATACAATTATAATTTGTAAAATAGAAGAGCAAACTGGTAGAAAGTAGTTCCTTCTAGTGCCCAATTAAAGCTGAATTACCAATGAAAGTCCAAATTAGATTTACAGACTTTCGAAATTAATACAATTTTGAAATTGCAAATACTGCAGAGATCTGTAAATTCTACCTTAAGAGGAATAGTAAAATCCAACAATTATGCCAGAAGGATGTGTTATTCCCCGAGTCGACAATGCTACCAATGGCTAGTTTAAAAATATTCAAGCTTTTTACAATTTATTTCCAAAAGTATGACAAATTATTGTGGTTGTTAGACGTTATTTGGTGTAAGTTATGGGAGCCACCATAGAATTGATTAGAAATTAATTTCTTTCAAATTAAGTTGTCATCATTAGTATTAAACTTCCACAACCATTTTCTTAATAAAGAAACATTGAGGTTATGAAGATTAATAATTCCTAACCATCCCTCCTCTTTAGGCTTACAAACGGACCCAACTAATTAACACTTTAAACTACTACTGGAGTTAACCCCAACCCACAGAAAATCTCTCCTAATCTTAACTATTTTGTCAACTACCCATTTTGGAAAAAGATAGAACGACATCCAATAAATGAGGAGGGTTGATAAAATAGAGTTAACTAAAACTACCCTACTCACCCTCGATAAAAATTTACCGTTCCATCTACATAATCTTTTGCTAATTTTATCGATGATAGTTAACCAACCATCATGTCTCAGTTTGGTTAGTCATATAAAAAACCCTAAGTAATCTATGGGAAAGTTCATAGTGTTACAATTTAAAAGATATTATATTACAAAAGCTTTTTAATACTTTAATAAAATGATCAACTAATTTTCTGAAAACTATATATACTTAATAATACTTAAAATATGGTATAAAACATTTATTTAAAATATTACTTAAAAATATTTATTTTATAATTTATTCAAAACTTCAAAAACACATGTTTTCCTTTTATAAAAATAAGCCTCTTACTTTAATAATTCATTAACCATTAAAAATTCATAAAAATTCCAAACCAAATTTAAAATACTCTAATATAAGTTAGAGGATATCTCTAAAATGATTGAAGTGAAATACTTAAATCTAAAGTCATTTCAAAGCAATTTAAACTCTAAAATAGAAAAGACAGCATTCCAAAATGCTGTAAAAAGTGTTATAGAAGCAAAGGCAACGTGTTTTTAATGCTACGACCGAGCGCTATAAAGAGTGCGACCTGGGCCAGTTTTGATTCCTTAAAAGTTTTGCCATTTTTCGAGATGCAAACAGACTTTTAGCATCCAATCCTGTTACAGTAGCTAATACACACAATATACTTCACAAAATGGCGATAAACCCCTGAGGATATCTCTACAAATTTCTGTAGAAAATGTCGAACATAAAGCATTTTCAAAGTGCGTTTATCGCGACTATAGCTATAAAACCATTTTTAAATCAGGTCATGTTCAAACCAAAGTCCAATCAAACACTATGTGTTACAAGGTTATGCAACAAGTCATACAAGTCCAAACACATCGTTTCAATGTATCATTTGCTTTTCAAAACAAGAATTAGAAGAGAATAAGCAATAATATATAGTAAAAAAAATACTATAATATAAACAAGCATTATACACTTCATATACTCTTCAAATGGTGAGTTAGATCACCCATCAACAAGTTACAACCAAATACAAGCTCCAACTTCCTACCCCACCATTGCAAGCACCCAAAACGCTTCCTACCTTACCCTTTTGCCTTCACATGCCAAGCTATGCTTCATCCTCCTTCCAAGTGCTCACGGCCCATGAATAATTTGGGGTTTGTGCTATTTTCCTTCCATCTTTGACTTGATATTCTTGATCCTATGCAGAATTAGGCCACTAGCCAAAGTTTGGTGTAGTTTGAACTTGATTTGCATTGATTTGGGAAAGTTAGAGAAGAGAAAGAGCTTAAGAGTTAGTATTTTACTATGGAAAATTAGAAAAATGATTAACGCAACCAAGGGGCTATTTATATAAGCATCAAGTGGTGTGCTTACCCCTCCCCTTGCCCTCTCATTTCTGGCTAAGAAGGCTCACCCTCATGTGCCCATCATCACACTTTTCCACCCCCTTTTCTTAAGCCTTAAGCATTCCCAAATTACTATCCTCTACAAATATCTCTCTTAACCTTCTAGAAGCTTCTAGAAGATCCCCTAAATGTGATTTAGAGAAAATTATTTTTATTATTAATTGATGATATTCTAAGTTATTTAGTGTATGGAAAAAAAGTTTGAACAACTTTTATGGATAAAAATGATGTTTAATGATAAAACGATTCTCGGTCACATTATCAACATTTCTTCAAAGTATTTATTTTTGTAAAAAAATTACAAAACAAGTTTACCATCATTAAATGTTATTTAAAAGAGGTTAACAAGATTATTAAATCAATTAAATTGCATTAAATCCAAGATCAAATATTTAAATAATTCAGATATTTAAATACAAAGTATTCAAAATTCCGTGTCGTTATAACAACTTTATGGGTATTCAACAAATTATAGTCTCCTTTGTATACATCTCCTAACCATACATACTTTACTCCTAATCATCTTTATGACATTGTGGGAGCTCAAATAATTATTGTCTCTACCATTTTACGATTTCCTCATGATAAATTTTTTAATCTTAAGGGCGATCACCAAAGCTGTAAAATGTACTTACCAATCTAGAGACGATATAAACATTGATAAGTAGTTTATGGCTAAAGGTGATCAATAACCAACAAGTATGCATAATAGTATATTTATGTTGTAAATGATAGAGAGTAACTTTATTTTAGATTCATAATCTTAAAATAATAATAATGAGTATTGTCGATTATGAGAAATGATAAATATTTATAATACTCAATGACATCATTTATCATTTTATATGTATACATAAATGTATATATATATATATGTATTCATGCCTTATAATTATAGTGTGTTTTATTTCAATTTTAATGTTTAAAATTGTGTTGCTTATATTTCACAAATATTATATAAGATTTTTTAGTTAATTATGGCATTTATAGTATAACACTAAATCTTATACCGACGCATATATTACTAATTAACACTTTAGTCAATATCACAACTTAATTGCAACCATTTATGGATTATAACATTTACAAATTCATATTATTCTTTAAAATTATTTTGAAATTTATTTACTTATAACTTATATAATTTTGTTCATTTATAAATTTTATAAATTCAAATTTGTTTCTTTATTACTTCTAGGAATTTAAACTAAGAACAAATTAAATTTTTTCATAGCCTTTATAATTTTTTAAAAAAACCAAATTTGAATTATATATTATTCAAATACACTTATTTGGATCAACCCAAGGCAAAAATCTTTTGACCTTCCACTAAGCCATACATGTAACATCCTCCATTTTAAGACTTGAAACTAGTTACTATTGATGCATGAGTCATCCTTAACATTATTCCCCAATGACAAAATGAGATCTACTATTTTATAATAACATCAAGAGTGTAAGAATTTTCAAATTTAAATAAACATTTTCTTCGTTAACTTGCAAGTTCATCACATTCTAATTACATCTCATAACCCCACGATTATGCAGTTCAGATAAAATTTAATAGTTACAAATACAGTTCCAAGAGCGACATATGAAAATGACCCATTGGATGATCGGAGTCTTAACTACTTAGATAGTTACAATACCCATCATTACATCAAAAATAAACGAAAGCAGTTAAAATGCATAGCAAAAATAAACTGCAAATGGTAGCTTACCTCAAGCACGTCTCCGGAAGATTATTCGTCTAACCTTAAAACCCTACTCTCAGTGTACCAAATTTCACTTAAGTACCCAAGAGTTTAAAGGGAAATAAAAGAAAAAAAGTCCGATGTGAATTAAAATAGTGCTCTCAAACCAAAACATCGTTACTTAGTGAGACCATGTCGCTAAATGGAACGGGTTTTCCCTTCTAGTATCTTTAAAATCAATATGTCAAACATAATATATACCTGCAACCAAAATGATTAGATTATAATCATAACACCAATACCAGTATCATGAATAAATGAGTTATAATGAATAGTCCATCATTCGCTATAGTCAAAGAGTCACAATTTCCTATAATTTCTCGATTCCTATAAAAATAGTCTATGACATAGTTTTCTCATAGTCACCATGAACTATATTAGTTCTTAGGAGAACCAAAACCTATTGGGCTAACTCGGACAAAAAATTTAACCAGATAATCCAAAATCTCTTGTCCAATAAGAGTAAATAACATCAGCTTCTCTCTAACAGAAGAAAAACGATGGTGAGTGTCTCTACTACAAGTTCCATTCTATGCATAACACCAAAATTTTAGCCTCAATATCAGCAAAGCCCTACGAATTGAAATTGCAGACCTGACCAATAAGGAGTTTAACGGTTGGAGGATCCGTGCAATTAAAGTGCTTAGCGGTTTCACTATGGTGGAGGTGCAAAAAGTTATAGCAGGGATATAGTGGAAAATAATAGGAGTTCAAAAAGCTTCATTGGATATAAAATTAAATGTTTAAAGTTAATTTATTACCATTCTCACATCATTTGTAGAGGAAAAAGAAATATTATTTAATCTAATATAACAAAACTGAAGAATGTTGTGATTTGTACAATCCATATTTTGTGAATACAAGAGATTTATAACTTATGTCTAACACTTGGGCATTAAAATTAGATCTTTACCCTAACTTCATAAGATTTGGTTCAAAAGAGAACAAGTCAAATCAACCTTTTTATATTAATGTTGCTAAAGTGGGTGCTAAAAAACCTTGATTTAGCAGGTGTAGCGGAAAATAGCGGGGTTTAAAGTAGATCTATTATTTAATAGCACTCTATTGAAAAGACATAACGGTAGAAGAGCGTTATGGGTTATAGCGGGGATTTTGTCAGGCTTTAGCGGGGTTTTTACTACACTGTGGAGGATAGAGGAGACCATACCTCAATCTCTACCCAAAATCTGGTTTTAAAAATATCCACGACTCATTTCTTTTGATCGGTTCAGGGCATCCTAACACAATGTGATCTTTCTGATCTCCTGGATGCAACTCCACTCACTCAGGAGTTTAAGTCCGACCATACCCACTGTTGGAACAACCCAGCTGGTCATCTGTTCCTAAATCCCCAAGGTCATAATTATTGCATGATAGCAGATAACATCTAAATGAGCTTGTCAATAATTTAACAAATGCAATAATAACCGATCAAGATATAGAATTAAACATATACACATCATCATTCATCATAAATATATGTTCACATGGTAGCCATTTTATACACACATTACTTATAACAAAGTAATGCTTTTCTTCACAAAAATGTGTTAAAAATGGGCTAAAACATCTTTACTTTCCTTTGAAAACTTGTCAAATTACATAACAAAACATTATTTTTGTTTAAGGAAACCTTATCCCAACATAGAGCTAAAAACAATCAAGTTTCATAAAATAATCTATCTTCTTTCTCAAACCTTTGTGCTTTCACACCTTGAAAATCCATGCTATCGTATGGCATAATCTAGCCATCGAGCTTTAAAAACTTAGGCTATCGCATGCTAAAAACTAGTGTTATCATGTGCTAAAAACTTCATGCTATCGCATGTTTACTTACATGAAGCCATAACATATCCACCAAATTAGAGCTATCGCATATCAATCTAAACAAATCCATCGCAAGTTAAAAAAAAAGTGGATATCGTAAGTTGAAAAACATAAAGCTATCGCAAGTTGTCAAAACCATAGTCATCCTAAATTGATAAAAACATAGCTATTATAAATTGATAGAGCATAGCTATTGCAAGTTGATAAACATGAAGCCATCACATGTTGAAAAATCCAAAGCTATCATATACATATATATGGGCTATCACAAGTTGTTCAATGGCATTTTTGTAATTATCTACAAAATTGATTTGTTTCTCTTAAATGCAATACCTTTTTACCAACCAATTTCTTTGTCGAACTTTTATTGGTTAATCAATTTTTTTTCTCTGAAATTTGCAGCAAATAAAAAGAGAAAATTTCTCTACTTTCCCAAAATATTGATTTTCTGTTAATTATGCCATAAATTTCTTTTTTGCAATTAAACCCCCTTGCATAAAACAATCTATTTTATATCATAATTACTTGAGAAAAATCCCTAAAAATTAGAATTTATCTCTTTAACATCATATATAAATTTCGGAGCAATATAATTATTTTTCATATTTTAATTAATTAATTCCAAAATTGAAATTATTTATTTTCTCAACTTAGAAAGTTCATATTAAATTCACAATAATTCCAAAAATTATAAAATTAAAAAATCATCTTCAAAATATCATTCCAAACATCATATCAAAAATTTAAATGATTTGAAGATTAGAATCATAGTTTTTACACCAAAAACCCTTAGGAAAATTTCATAAAAATTCCAAAAGATGACCACAACTCATGTAAAAATTATCTAATCCATATGCATGATGGATATCAATCAAAATTAGGATCTACCCTTGAATCCGAAATAAACACATCCAATAACAAAGAGATGGAAATATTGTTCATCTTAGGTTAGTTGTATGTGAAGATAATTGCCTTAGTATCCTTCCCTGGCTTTTCTTCCTCCTCTTCTTCTTTGTCGAATTTGTTTTAATGTAGAGCTCTTTGTTTTGTTTTTCTTTTCTTTGCTTATGTTATGAGGCCAAAAATATATGAGAGGGAGGGGAAGTGTGTTACGGGAAATAATTTAATGTGTTATCTTTCTTTCTTTATTTCTCTCCCTAATATAATTAAGGCCTATAATTCTTTCCCTATAAACCTATTTCTCCGTTTAAAGTTTGAAATTCAAAATCATATGTATATGGTGATTATCTACAATATTTGTACATTTATATTCTCCCATATTATTTATTCAATTATTTCCTAAATAAATATCTAGAATAATGTGCAATCAAAATTAGGGGTGTTATAGGCTCCTTTCCTTAAAGAATTTCATCTTTGAAATTCCGATTAGGAAAATCAACAAACATATCAATCATGCAAATATGTATTACAAGTACATAAAACCAACAGTACTAGCATAACTACTAGTCTAAAGTCTATACAACAATATAGAACATACACTAAAAATAACTCAGGATAAACATCTCTAATTCTATCCTTAGGAAGTACAGTCTCGTTCATCTTCACTCCACCGGACCTTTTCTAACTCGACTACCATATTTCTATGCTCTTTCGTACCTTTATCAACTATATGAATTGGTCCTTAATGATAGTCATATTAGGATACACTACTAAATCTTCCAAAACCACTTACTCAATAGCAGTATCTGGTTCACATATGTACTTCCTTAAATGAGATACATGAAAACCATTATGGACTCCTACCAAAGTATTCGGTAACTTGATACGATTTGGAAGTTTTACGATTCTCTCCATGATAGGAAATAGATCAACATATCTTGGTGTCAACTTTCCTGTCTTCCCAAAATGTATAATACCCTTCATCAGTGATATTTTCACAAAAACACAATCTTCAACTGAGAATTCTAAGTCTTTACGCCTTTTATCCACGTAACTTTTGTGCCTTGATTGAACTTCTTTCATCCTTGCTTGAATTATCTCATTCTTTTTCGTGGCTTCTTTCACCAAATTTGGACCTAGCATTGGTCTATCACCAGTCTCCAACCAACACACTAGTGATTCGCACGATCTTCCATAAAGTGCTTCAGAAAAAGCCATTCCTATGCTAGTTTGATAAATATTATTGTAGGAAATCCCGACTAAGTGCAATTGGTTTTCCTACCCTCCAAAGTCTAGTACACAAGCACTCAATAAATGTTTGAGAACCTTATTAACCCTTTTTGTTTTCCCATCAGTCTGCAATGGTAAGCGGTACTCATCTTTAGCTTGGTACATAATTTATTTTGTAAGCTCTTCTAGAACTCACTATTAAACAAGGAATATTTATCACTTATAATGCTACTCAATATTCCATGAAGTTTCACAATATTCTTCATGAATAACATTGCCAAACTGGGTGCCATCCTTGTCAACTTAAAAGGAATAAAGTATGCACCCTTGGTCAGTCTACCAATTACTACCTAGATACTTTCATTTCCCCTATTTGATTTTGGAAACCCATCTATAAAATCCATAGAAATAGAATCCCATTTCCATAGTGGCACTTCTAATGATTGAAGTAGTCCACTTGGCTTTTGATGCTTAGCTTTTACTTGTTAGAAATTCATACATTGCTTTACCCATAAACCTACATCTCTCTTAATTCCTTAAAGAAACTCTTCTTCATACCTTCGTACCTCCAGGATGAATAGTAAATTTTGATCGATGACATTCTCTAAGAATTTCCTTTCTTAGATCATCCATATTCAGTACACACAACCGTTCCTTCTTTCTCAACCATCCTCTTTGGTCAAGTACAAAGTCTTTCAAATCATTAATCTGTCTTCCAACTTCTAGTCTTTTAATCCGCTCGGCTGGTATTGGATCATCATTTGCCTTGTTGCAATTCTTTTGTTCAATATTGGTCGAACTTCTAAACAAGAAACCATTACAGTACCCTGACTAGAACTGGCCATCGACCTTATTTTAACTCTATAAGAAGCCGATGCCTCTAAGTCATTCCATTCAGATAACATTGCCAAAACTACATTCTAATGTATTCTACTAAGTGCATCGGCAACTTTGTTTCCTTTTCCCAGTGTATACCTAATCTTAGAGTCATACGCTACTAAAAACTCCAGCTATCTTTGTTGTCTCATATTCAACTCCTTCTAGAAGAATATATACTTCAATGATTTATGATTTGTAAATGATTCAAATTTTCTTCTGAAAGATAGTATTTCCACACCTTTAATGCAAATATTACTGCCACCAATTCTAAATCATGTTTAGGATATTGACACTCATGTTCTCGAGGTCGTTGAAAAGCAAAAGCAATGACATTACCTCTCTACATCAATACAGCTCCAAACCCTGTTACACATGAGTTAGCATATATACTAGTAAGTCTTAATTCCCATCCAACATAACTAACATGATCACATTGGTCAATAAATTCTTAGCTTCTGAAATGATTCCTTACATTTATCGGTCATAACAAACTATATGTCCTTCCTTGTTAGTCATCGGTGCTGCTGTATAAGAGAAATCGTTAAAAAAATCTCTAGTAGTAGCCTGCTAGCCCCAAGAAATTTATAATCTTAGTTACTGTCTTGGGTCTTTTCCAACATTAATAGCTTTGATCTTCGATGGATCCACAAACAACCCATTCTCAATGACTACATGTCCAAGAAACTTCACTTCTTTTTCCCAGAATTGACATTTTGAAAAATTCGCCTTTACTCAATGCTATCTCAGTGTATCTAACGCTATTCTGTGATAAACTTCATGATCTTGTTCATTTTTAGGATATATCAAAATATCATCAATAAACAACAACTTGAATATATCCAAATTCTATAGGAAGATTCGGTTCATAAAATCTACAAAGAAAGCATGTACGTTGGTAAGTCCACAAGGCATGAATAACCATTCACATGAACCATATCTTGTTCCAAAATCCATTAATGATATACTATCCTCTGCCACTCTCAATTGATGGAAACCTGTAGCTAAGTTCAATTGTATAAATACCTTGGCTCCACTCAATTGATCAAATAAATCATCAATTCTAGGCAAAGGATACTAATTCTTTATCATCTTCTCATTTGGCTTTCTATAATCAATACATAACCTCAATGACCCATCCAGTTTCTCTAGGAATACCGCTGCATCTCCCTAAGGCGAACTGCTTGGTCTAATAAAACTCTTCCCTTCCAAATCCACTAGCCCCACCTTTAACAACTTCATCCCAGTAGGTGTCATTCTGCTAGGTGGTTTACTTACGGTTTAGCTCTAGGTATGAGATCATTAAAAACTCTATGGCTATTTCAATGGTAGTCCCGTAACAAGCTCATAAACATCTATTACTCACTTACTACAAAAACCCAATTTATTTCATCCTCCACTCCTTCCATAGCATCCAACATTGCATATACATCGAAAATCTGTTCTTCTAATGAGTATGTAATCCGATCACAGTAGTTAGGGTGTCTTATGGATATCACTCTATCTCGACAAAATATCCTACTATCGTATATACTTAAGAAATCCATACCCAATGTTATCCTAAAACCTATAAAATCAAACAATGAAAATTACAGGAAAACATATGACCTAACAAATCAAACTCTACATGGTCACATCTCATTTCAAGAGTTGTATAGCTACCTATCGGATTCGCAATTCTCAGAGCAGTAATAAGGTATGTCGGTTCAAGGTTTAACTTATCTACTAAACATCTAGAAATCAAAGAATGTGATACTCCAGTGTGCACAACACATTAACAAGAATGCTATGAATAAGAAGTGTGCCTGACATAACCTTTCCCTTCTCCTTTGCAGATGGTCTAGAAGCTGTAGGTTTCAAAGCAAAAAACCTTTCCTTTATCAGCTTTAACTGGTTTAGACACTCCCTCTTAAAATGCCACATCTTATCATAATTAAAGCGTTTCACTCCCTTTTTATCAACACTGATATGCAAAGTGCCATTTCTTATCACACTTATGACAAACTATTTTAGACTTTCCCTACTTAGAAGCTCCACCCTTTCGAGCTCTCTTCTTACCAAAGAATTTTCTCTTCTTGCCATGGAAACCCATAGTTTCCATAGGCTTATTCTTTCCAATAAAGGAAATAAAATCCTCATTCTTAGTGCCATATCCACCATAACATTACACAGTTCTCTAAGATATGGCATAGTTTCCCTGGGAATCTCTGACTTTAGTCCCTAGATGATTTTTTTGTTCTTCTTGAGCAGGGTGTTAATGATAGCCTACCCAAGCTTTGATAGCTCAAAAAAGTTTATAGCATACTCCAGAATAGTTTTTCACTGTGTTCCTGCTTTGAAAACTTCCTAAATAAAGTAAATTTAGCTGCTTCAGACAAAACTTCTCCTTGAACCTTTCTCTGAAGTCAACTCAAGTAAGCTCCTCATTCGAAACTCACATAGTAACACTATTCCACTAATGTAAAGCAGCTACTTGCAACTGCCTTGATGGCAACCTCCTTTTTAGATCATTACTTAATCCTAGATCAGCAAAAATCCTTTCACACCGAAGAAGCCAATCCTCCACTTTGATGGCATTCTCCATCCCCAAGAATGGTTTTTCCCACAAGCAAGCATAATCCTGATCATGGCATAGTTATTGCGACTAGATATTTCTGGTGCAGCAGTTCCCGCATTACTTGCATTGCCTCTAGTTAGTCCAGCCATTGCTCAAGCTTGCATCATATTGATGAAGAACTGATACATTGTCCTTATGTTTACTGGTGTGGCTCGAGAACCCACACTAGCATTAGCGTTGGTAATTCGGTTAGCATTCCTAATATTAGCCTGAATATTTCCTTTTTTTGTGGTGCTTCCGCCTCCTAAGTTTAGTCTTCTACTTCTGGTATCCATTTCTCGCAGTTTGCATAAAAGTCTTCATGAGATACAAAAGGACGATCTAAGATAGATGGAAGAGAATGGATAGATATACATACTTATATATAGCAAATAACAAGTACGTTAATATAATGATATCCCATTCCCTAATTTATTCTTTCCTTTTTATTTGGGTTATGTTCCTTCAAAGATTTAATTAAGTTTTACGTAAATAATCATCCTTAACATTATTTCCTAATGACAAAATAAGATCAATTATTATAAAGTAATATCAAGAGCACAAGAGTTTACAAATTTTAACAAAATGTTTTCTTTCATTAATTTTCAAGTTCATTATATTCCAATTACATCTCATAACCCCATGATTACATCGTTGAGATAAAATATAATAATTATAAAAATAGTTTCAAGAGCGACATATGAAGATGCCTCCTTGGATGATCAATGTCTTAACTACTTAGACAATTACAGTACCTATCGTTACATTTATTCAACAGTAAACGAAAGTAGTTAAATTGCATAGCAGAATTAAACTCTAAATAGTAGCTTGCCTCCCACCTGTCTTCGAAAGCTTATTCATCCAACCTGAAAACCCTACTATCAGCCTTCCCAATTTCAATTGAGTACCCGAGATTTTAAGAAGAAATCAAAAACTTTGGGTTAGACAAAAAGTCGGGTGTGAATAATATTAGTCCCTCTCAAACCAAAACATCGAAACTTAGTGAGACCATGCCGCTGAGTGGAATTGAGTTTCCCCTCACTAATATCCTTAAAATCGACATGTCAATCATAACATATACCTGCAACCAAAATGATTAGAACATTACCATAACATCAAATATTAGTATCATGGATAAATGAGTTATAATAAACAGTCCTTCATTCACTAAGGACAAATGGTCACACTTTCCCTTAGTTGCTCAGTTCCCAAAAAACAGTCCATATAAAATTTTCTCAGGATCGATATGAATCTATGTTAGTTTACTCAAGCAAACTAAAAACCTAGAGGGCTGACTCGAGCAAAAAATGTAATTAGAAAATCCAAAACCTCTTATCCAACAAGTGTAAATGACCTCGGCTTCTATCTAATAGAAGAAAAGCAATGGTGAGTGTCTCTGTTATGAGTTCCTTTCTATGCGTAACTTAAAATTTTTAGCCTTACTATCGGCAATGCTCTATGCACTTGAATTGCGGACTTGACCAACCGAGGGCTTAATGGTTGGAGGATGGGATGACCCTACTCTAGTCTCCACCCAATATTTGGTTTTAAAAATATACACGAGTCATGTCTTTTGGTTAGTTCAAGACATCCTAACACAATATGATCTTCCTTATCTTCTAGATGTAACTCTACTCACTCAGAAGTTTAAATCCGATGATACCCACTGTTGGAACAGCCTTAACTGGTCATCAGCTCCCAAATCTCCAAAGGGTCACAATTATTGGGTGATAACAGATAACATCTAAGTGAGCATGTCAACAATTTAGCATATGCAATAATAACCGATCAAAATACAAAATTGAACATATAATACATCATCTTTCATCATAAATATATGTTCATATGCTAGAAATTTTATACACAAAATTACTTGTAAAAATTAAATACTTTCCTTTACAAAAAATCTTTTAAAAATTGGATAAAACATCTTTTCTTTCCTTTGAACACCTATCAAACTACATAACTAAATAATATTTTTGTTAAAGGAAAACTTAGCCCAACATAGAGATAAAAACTATCAAATGTCATGGAATAATTTATCTTCTTACTCAAACCTTTGTGCTATCTCACCTTGAAAATCCATGCCATCGAATGTCATAATCTAGCTATCGAGCTTCAAATACTTAGGCTATCACATGCCAAAACTAGTGCTATCACACTTTAAAAACTTCATGCTATGTCAAAACAATAGGCTATCACATGTTTACTTACAAGAAGCCATTGCATATCGACCAAAGTAGAGCTATTGCATATCAACCTACACAAAGCCATCGAAAGTTGAAAAACATTCAGCTATCGCAAGTTGAAAAACCTATAGCTATCGCAAGTTGACAAAACCATAGGTATCACAAGTTGATAAAACATAGCTATCGTAAGTTGATAAAATATAGCTATTGCAAGTTGATAAATATGAAGCAACCACATGTTGAAAAACTCAAAGCTATCGCATATTGATATATAAAGGATATCACAAGTTAACTATGGTATTTCCGTAATTATCTACAAAACAATGTTTATTTTCCTTAAAACTAATACCTTTTTACTGAACTAATTTCTTTGTTAAATTTTCATTGGTTAATAATTTTTTTAGAAGTTTGTAGCCAACTAAAGAGAGAAAATTTCTCTTCTTTCCTAAAATATTGATTTTCTGTTATTTATGCCAATAATTTGCCTTTGCAATTAAAACCCTCTTGCATAGAATAATTTATTTTATATCATAATTACTTAGGGAAAACCCTTAAAAATTGGAATTTATGTCTTAACATCATATACAAATTCTGGAGCAAAATAATTATTTTCCCTATTTTAAATAATTAAACTCGAAATTATTCATTTTCTCGACTTAGAAATTCATATTAAATTCAAAATGATTTCGAAAATTATGAAATTAAAAATTTGTCTTCAAAATATCACTTCAAACATCATATCAAAAATTCTAATCATTTAGAGATTAAAAACATAGTTTTTACATCTAAAACCCCTTTGGAAAATTCCATAAATATCTCAAATGATAACCATAACTCATATAATGATTATCTAATCTATATGCATGATAAATATCAATCAAAAATCAAATCTGCCCTTGAATCCAAATTAAAGACATCCACAAACAAAGCGATCAAGAGTCATATGCTATTGATAGACAGTTGGTCCTTTATCATTTAAAAATACCAGCTTCTTTTGCTGCGAGGTTTGACTTTCCAACAACTCCAATTATGTGTTGTTTATACTCCATTTCTATAACAAACCGTCAGATTTGATCGTAAAAAACTTCAAGAAAGTTATCCATCGTCTTAAGGAGGCAACAAGTTCAAATGCAAGTAGATTTCTTTTTGAGTTGATATCTCACAAAGAAGTCAAATGAGCAGTTTTAACTCTATGTTGCACATCTTTCTTCTAACATTCAAGTGAGGTGACTAATTTCTAAGGTCTATTTTTCATCAAACTATCATATTCGGTCATAGGAGATTAATCTAAAATACCGATTCATCCGCTTACATTCCTGTACAGGAAACATATTGTCGATTTTCTTCTCATCCTTTATTCAGATGAGTGAACCTAAATCTATAAAATGAGTTCATTCTCTCACTCAAGTGAGAGAATCCAGTGCTAATGTTCATCATCTCAACATACACTTATACAAGCGAACCAAAAAACCAGAAAGGCAAGTGTTAGCGCCAAAATTGGTCACTAACACCCAAATCCAGATGAAAGCACCAAATCACAGTTACAGATATAATGTATGTAGAGAGCATGATTATGAAGAATAGTGAAAACTAAAAAGAAAGCAGTAATAACACAGGATTTATAGTGGTTCGGCTGACTCTGGCCTACGTCCACTCCAGAAATTTCCTTTTTATTGATATGAGAATCAATTACAGTTACAATCCAGAGTTTTTAAAGCAATAATGGCAGAGCAGCCTTAATGGGGAAGTAGGAGGAAAACAGAATGAAGATCTCCTTTTCCGAAGCACTACATGCTGTATTTATAGGTAAAACCTGAGTTATTGGGCTTCCTGAGTGATCCAGGCCCATCAAGACCATAGTCGACCCAAACCCCAAACACCACGACCGACCCCGAGTTTATAATATGCCGACCCGAAGTAGCCAAGGTACTAACTTGAAGTGACCCTAACCTTGACTCGAAGTAAAGTGCTCAGCGACTCGAAGCAGCTCCAACATGATGATCCCTTAAGTGAATGCCATCCCCATGTCTCGCTTGTCGACCCGAAGCCACTTGCATGCCGACCCGAAGATCCACGAATGCCAATCCCTTTCCCTACTCACAACCTCCTGTTATGCCGACCGACCCACTACGGCCGAACTACGTATGGCCGATCCATATGCTCCAATCCCCTTGAGGCCAGAACCATTCATACCGAACCACTTTGCCTTATCCCCCTGACCAACCTTATGTGGCCGAGTGACACATACCGAACCATGCATGACCGACCTACCTTAGCTTTCACACCATGACCAAACGACATGGCCTCCCTTCCTTTGTCCGACCGACCCTCCTTAACTGATCCACTTTGACTTATCTACCCTGACTGATCCTACATGATCGATCCACTCCACTGCCGATCCACCTTCCTACCGACCCAAAACCTTCATAACACCGACCCACTCGTGAACTTCTACCGACCTAGAGCAACTCGATGCATGACCCAATGTGTGACGATCCAGAATTTTTGATTTTTGAAATTGGAATATTTAATTGATTTTAAATATTTAAAAGTTAATTTTTAACTTGAGTTTCAAATATCACTATTTATTTGGTAATTTAATTATAGAATTAAATAATTGGAAATTGGGTAAAATATGAAATCGGGAGTTTTATGCTTGTTAAAAATAATTTGAAGGCTTGTAAAATTTATATTGATAATACCAAAGATAATAAAAATTTTAAAACTAAATTCGGAAGTAATTTACCCAGTTTTAAAAATATATCGTTTAAATTGATATTTAAAAAATAGCCTTCCGAGGCACAGTCTCAAAATTCGACGAAACTAGTTCCATTAGATCCGAAATATTGTATTATTGTCGAATTTCAATTTTCGTAGCTTTTGGAGTTATCTTGTGGCCGTACGATATATAAACACATTGAAATCTTCATCGAAAATTCAATAGAATAACCGAGTCCAACAGCTATCTTCTCCATACGATCGAGTTAGGACTCGAAACCTTTTCCATTGCGTTCAAAATAGGGGTATAACATTATAAACGCCTAGCGGCTCGTCTCGATGGGAGGTCGAGATTTTGAGTTTCAAATTTCGAGACAATTTGAATTTGAATTAAAAATGTATATTTTTATATACTGATCAACTATAGCTGTATTTCTTTCACATAAGTGCTTTTTGCCTTTTATTCAAATCACTGTAGCTAGTTGTTCAAACACGCTAACATCACCTTGGTCCTATTTATCTCAATCAAGCTCGAGCCTTTCCATTTCATCTCCTCCAGTTTCAAATTGCACGAGAAAAAATTATGGCCACTGTATAAAAAGAAAGAAAAAAATCGCGTTTTCATCTGCTATTAAAAATCGCCTCTTTCCTTTCCCTTGTCTGCTCGATAATTGAACCTAGCCTCAAATCATAGCGACTTCGAAAAAGAAGGTCGACTTCGATTCAAAATCGAAAACCAAGGTTTCAAGTCGTTCGACTAGTCACTATCGATTCGCCTTGGGTTCGTGATGGTCGGGGCTGGAGGTTGTAGGCCGCAAGTGGGGATCGTCGACCGGAAAGCGGGTCTGAAATTTTAGACTTTGGGCTGGTAGTTGGTTGAAAGCAGTTTTGGTTTCTCATCCCAGGCAGGGTTTCAGAGGCCGAAGAGGGATTCTCGATGGTTTGGGGGTTTGTACGTTCGCGTACGCGCACGTGTAGGAGATGAGAGGCGAGGTGTCGGTTTTGTGGTGATGGAAGCGCTCGCGTGAACCACTGCAGATTGAGTGAGAGTGTTGTCAGCTTGTTGGGTGAGTAATCTTCGATCTGTATATGTATATATGCATATCGATTTTGGGCCTTAAATTTTAGAGGTGAACTCTGAACATTTATTTTTATTACTGAAGAAATAAAATAGAAATATACTTTTGCTATATACTGTTTAAAAACAGAAAACATATATATTACAAGGAGGTATATCTGCTTTTGGTTTTCGATTTAATTTAAATATATATATATATATATATATGTAGATTTGAAAATAATAATAATATATATACCATCCTGTTGTAAATTTGAATAGAGTTTAATTAAAATTTCAGATGGGTATGTATCATAACAGTGAGGCATATAAATGCAGTTTTTTCCAATTTATATATATAATCAGATGCAGAAAAAATAATAATACAATAAAGTGTAAAATAATTCTGTTTTAAATTTAATAAATACATATATATATTCACATACATATTTTAATTCTAAAACAATAAATACATATAGAGACAAGATTTTTGAAAATGGAAATTTTTAAAAGGGTTGTAGAGTTATATAAAGAAATTAGATTTTTTTTAATCTATATAAATTATTTTTAGTATATATGTAGTTTCAAAAAGAAAAATAAATATACATATACGCATATTAAACCTACTTGTTTATTTTAAAATAACGTATTTGGGAGATTAACTTATTTTATTATTTTGTAACTTAAAAATTTATATATTATAGGAGAGATTAGTTTAAATAAAATTATGAGTTAATTAAATTTATTAAATGATAATTGATTCTTCGATTAGTTCAAATGATAATAAACCATATAATGATTATGCAAGGTCAAAAATCATGAAGAGACGAGCCAGTTTGGATTGGGTTGCAAATAAAATCAAAGGTGAGTTAATGTCACTCAAATTGGATTATCGGTAAATTTTAAAATAGTTAAAATTTAAGTTGTTGGTTGATTGATTGAATTGATAATTATTATCTGTCTGGATGTGATATTTTATATTATATATAGTAGTATATACATTGGAGTGATTGATATTCCCGCATTATATAACAGATGAGACCCTATGCGCCCCGTATAATAGAGGATGACCTTTTATACCGCGATATCCCCCTCGAAGTGGGATTGGTATTTATATTGTGCTAACGTCTGTGGATGTAGGGAAACAGGTTAGAGGGATCCAACATGATTCCTCAAAATGTTGAATTATTTCATATTCAGTGATGTGATTTATTTGATAATCTATGATAGATTATATTGTTTATATTGGGAATTGAAATAATGAATGCTATGATTGGTTGAATATATTTTGATATTTTAAGATATCAAAAATAATAAAGATTGGATTTTTGAAGGAAATTAAAAAGAGAATTTTAAGTAAAATAAATTTAGCGAATTTGGATAAATTTAAAGAACGAAATTGGGGAAGAATAAAAAGTTGATTTTTAAATTCTAATGAATAAATTCCGGGTATGGGAAAAATTAGAGATTTGGAATAAATGGGAATAAAGGAGTTTTTTGTGGACTTAAGCGAATATTGTTAATACTAAAAGGATTTATTTTTAAATTCAAGATTTAAAATCATAATAAAGGAGTAAATTTGGAAGTGATGGATTTTGGAATAAATTTGGATAAATCGAGCAATAAATTTTAAAGAGAATTTAATTCAGCAAATCGATTTGAAAATCAATTAAATGTTTTGAAAAGGGTGATTTAAAAGGAGAATGAGATTTTGGAATTTATAAACGGGGTTTATAAGTAAGTGGAGTATTTATCAGTGGATAAATGTGAAAGTATTAATTCACGGTGGGAATTTATAAGAATGGTAATTCGTTTTAAAAATAAAAGGTGGTTTTATTTTTAAAAGAGTGGAAAGAAAATTTACGGGATTGGGACGTAAAATAAATTGGAATAAATCAAGAAGGATTTATAAATGAATAGACGGGTTATGTTGAAATGGAAAGTGTATTTCCTTAAGAGCCAAGTAAATTTTCGAAGAAGGTTTTTAAGTATAAGTTAAAAGTTTTAAAGTTATTTTAAAGGAATGTTTCTAGAGAAAATTTATTATTTAAATTGTTTTAAAATTTTAAAGGTAATTATTTATTAAGTTAGTATAATAGTAATTATTTTAAAGGTTTAACTAGTATTATGATTTAAAAGATAGCTACTAAATATTTATACTTATATAATAGTTTTATTTTAAAGGTAGCTTTGGCTAAGTTTCACTAGGAAATTATTATAGAATTTCATAACTAGTATTTTAAATAAAGTGACTTAAGTAGTTTTATTTAAGATGTTTTAAATATATATTTTTGGATAAAGTGATTTAAATTATTTAAAGAAAAATCTAAAGTATTAAGACTTGGTGATTTTCAGGGGAAATAAAACAATTGGTGAATGATTGTTTGAATTGGTAGTTAAATAACAGACTATCAATATTGGCCAAGGTTTTAAATCTCGGATTTCGGTCACGTCTCGTCTCGAAGAATTTAGATAGCTTATCTCGTATCGGGTGAGATCTCGAACGAGATGAGTGCATCTCGGTCGTCCATCTCAGATTTACATCTCGGTTTCTAAAATTCATTTCGGAGTTATCTCGGAGTATATGTCATGTCGAAAATTAGTTTTCATACACCTAAATTTATAATACTAGTCACTACCTTAAGGAAAACACTATGCACTTACCTTGAATATATCACACGCTTATCATTAGTAATTTAGTATGGAAAAATATCACTTGTATCATGTATAATAAACAAATAACTAGATTTCATGAATAATGTTCAATATAATATCATATGAGATAAAGTAGACAAGAAACAAACCATAACATATGCACCTTTACTTTGTTTGATCATTCACTTAACTTTCCTACACAATATAATGTCTCATTTCTACCTTTTATGATTTATAGTGCTGCAAGGGAAATCTTAATTTTATAACTTTAAATACAAAAGTCTACAAGTAGAATTAAGATATTCTATGTCTGATTATAGTATTTAATTATTAGCAAACAAAATCTCATTAAGCAACTAATAGCATAGATATTTGAAACAAACGTAGAAAATAGCATACATAGTACAAACAATTTCAAACATTTAGTAATATTATAAGAAAAGCAAAAAAATGATGTACGAATGAACATGTAATCATCAAATGAAATTAATAGATGAAATAGAATTCCTTTATTGCTTAAAAATAAGCCTTGAGGAAAAAAAATTATAGCAGCAAAGAGTAAATGAAATCAAATTGGGAATCCATTTAGAACATAAAGTTAAATAAGTGAAGCCCAAAATTTATAGCCACAAAAAAATAGGGTTAGGAAAAAAACTCAAGAAAGTGTCGAAAAAAGAAAAATGAAATCGGATGTAAATTAATTTGGATCAGAAACCTAAATGAAAATCATAAAGTGAAATACTTACCATAATCGATGTAGATTTTATCATCTTCTTACACTCATCACTGCCGTAAAATAAGAGACGAAGATTAAATGAGATTTATATAAGAAATAAGGGTTAAAAAAGGTACAATTAAGAAGGCTTAAATTAAGGTAAAGGATGAGCTAGCCCAATACGGAAAAAGAGTTGATTTTTTCCAAAATTCAAAAAATCGGCCGATATCTCGCTGTTAAATCTCGTCCGAGATACCGGACGAGATACTGAAATCTCATCCGAGATTTGGGTCAGACGAGATTCAAACGAAATTAGTTGTTTCGAATCGCCCAGGCTTGAAAACGAGATCTCGGCCGAGATCTCGGCCGAGATGAGCGAGATTTAAAACCTTGATATTGGCCAATGCGCTGATCGTTTCGAAGAGTCCGGGATCAGATTTAATTATCCGAAAACCACTTCGATCTGGTTAGAACGTGCGAATGAAGACCGTGAAGATGTTGAAGACGGTGTTTCGGTTTGTCCAGACCCATGGCAACCTGTATGGATGAATGCTATCTGACCATCGTCAGGAGGACGATGAGCATTCTAAGTGAAATGTGTTCTAAAAAGTTAACGCATATCCTCAAGCCTCATCAACTGGGAATGGCTAAAACAGGGGAGGTGCAGCAAGGCTAAGTGGCTAGCAACCAATTAGGGTAAGGTCATCCCCGTCTAGATGTCCCTTTTTTTATTCGGCTTAGTGGGCGGTTGCTGATCCCAACCGCGAGGTGATCTTATTCGGACTATCCAGTAAGGGGTAGCTCCGGTCTTGTGTTGTAGGGGGGTCGGGAGTGATCCTCGGTACTCTGATCTAGGCCAGGTACTGTGATGGGAGGTACCCCAGTAGCCCTGCCATTGTATGGAATCCAATCTCCAATAAGCGCCTGTACGGTTTTGATTGTGCCCAACTATGATGAAACGTGAGATGCAAGCATTTCAGCTAGATTCTATTTACTTTCTATAGACACTATTATAATATCAGACGGTTTTGATAAAATTGTTTTGGTTATCGTAAGGTAAAAACCCGGCATATTTATTTGTGGCGTGGTCTTACGAGATACCTTTGATTTTAAGGATTTTTGAAAATATAATAATAATTCAAATTGAGTGTGTTTTCTCACGCTGGTTTTCCAGACTTACTCGGGTGTTATTATAATGCTCAGGTCAGACCGAGTATTACAGATTCAGGTTAGGATGCTGTGGAGCTCAGAAGACGATCTGGATGACGAGACGTATCACCCGTACTTGATGAATATTCCGATGTGCAGTGTAAGCTGTGTGGTCAGTTTTTGTGAGGACAAGTTATTATAACTGTTCAGTGTTGTGTTATTGTTTGGGTTGTACTCTGATGATGTAATGTATAAAAACAGTTACAGTTTCTTTTGTATAAAGATTTGATATTATCACTTATATATTGTTCCGCTGCGACTGTGAGATTCTGTTGTTGTTTTCTATTTTCTTCTTCTACCGTTTTCTTCTTTAACCCTAATGGTTTGTATTTCAATCCAATTTGAGTTGTTCTGATGGAGAATATTGTCGACTCAAAGGGGTATGGATTTGCGGGTTGTTACAAGTGGTATCAGAGCTGTAGGTTAAGTGAGAACCTTGGCTCTATTGGGGATTACTCATTAGAGATAGAGTTAGTAGTATTCTAAATGAGTTTGAGAGTATTAATAGATATGAGCGCGTATTTGTTAGTGAATATAAAATTGTTTTATATTGCGTTGACTTGCCGGGTGAGTGTTTATAAATTCCGATCGGTACAGTCTAGACAACCGTATCGATAGGTATTTCTAAACTCTTAAAGTAGGCAAACCAACACAGTATTGTTTTGAAATAGGGTAAATGAAATAATTTTGCCCAAATTATTTGTATATATAAAAGGAATAATTTTTAGAAATTATTATAGTTATATATGGGTGCTTGGTTGTTAGAGAATGATAATTTTAAACTATTATCATTTGTGTTGTGGAAATTTAATATGAAAATGAAATTATAACAAAAGGTTAAGAGAAATAATTATATAACAGAATGGGATTTGTAAATGTGAATTATAAATGTGATTTATAACTAGAATGAGAAAAAAATTCCAGAGTAATATTTAAATATAGATTGAAAGGATTTGAAATTTGGAAAATTTAATTTCCTTTGGGTTTGAAAATGGTTTTCAAAGGCTTTGGAGAAAAAATGGTGATATTATTTGGAAATATTTTTGAACGGGATATGAAATCTGGGAAGATTTGGAACAAATTTTTTTTATTGGAATTTTTTTTAAAGAATTAAAGCACCGAACTCTTTTCGGTCGCTGGAAAATAATTTCGATGATGACTGCAACATCATCGATGTTCATTTTCGAGTTTCCAAGAGAGGAATTGCTACCTAAATGTTATGGACATTGAAATTGGGTTTGGTAAAACTGTTTTGATTTTGAAATACAAAGGAATATTGGATATACTAAAGGGTTTTGGGATACAATTGATTTCAAAAATGACTTTTGAAATGCTTAAGTAATTGCTTAAACTCTGGAAGTTATTTGAAAATGTTTATGGAATATAAGTAAGTGGAAACTTATAAACTGGAAATTTGAATTGAAAGAAAATTAAACTTGAATCAAGTTAAATAAAAGTGAATTTGAGGAAAAAGTCCAAGTAGACTAAATGAATGGCCATTGAAATAAAAATTTATTAAGTCTGAAATAAATTTGCGAATGAACAAATGAATTTAAATTTGTAAGTAAACAGAACTGGAATTGAAATTGAATATTGGAATCAATTTAAATTTGGTTAAGAAAAGTGAAATTGTGGATTTTGTTCGTAGGAACTAAAAGATATAGAAGTTTGGAAATAAACTTTTTATTGAGATTTGAAATTAAATTTAGAAATGAAGTGATAAATAAAATTAGCAAGTTAAACAGATTTGAATTGAATTTGATTGGAAACGAATTAGTGGATGAGACTAATTACAGTAACTAAGAAGTAAATAATGGGTTGAGAGGTGGTTAATAGATTTCAATATTTAAAGTTTGGAGCTAAATTGAGTTTAAATTGAAATTGGAAAATTAAAAATCTGGATTGAATAAAATGGATATAAAAACTTAAGTGATGAAGTGAAAATAAATATTAAAGAGTATAAAATATTTATAATAAACTTAAGAAAATGGGGAGAAATTCTTAAGTAAATCGGTATTAGAAATATACTAAGTAAATATATGAATGAAGATTTAATAAAGGTATGTGAAATGAAAATTGTAAATAAGAGTATGGAAATCAAAATAAATGTGAATAAAAGTAAAATTAATGTAGCTAATAATCAATTGAGATAAATACATAGGATGTACGTATATTATTTTATTCGTATAACAATTTGATCCAGACTCGAGCACAGAATTTCGAGATAGTTATATCGATCCGAGTTGGGATTTTTCACTCGATTTTCGACGACGAACCCTGGATATGGATTTTTGGTTTATTCTGGAAATTCTCTATTATAGTATATGGCTATGCAAGGAGAATGACGGTTTCTGATCAAGAAACCAGATCTGAGTCCGCACTAGGGAGTCGGGTGAACGATACTAGTTCGGAAATGAAATTGTGTGATCGAGTGAGCGATCGGATTGGATATTGCGTACGGATGATATGTGTACATCGTACGGGCTTAAGTAAAACAAATATAGAAAATTTTGTAAAATAAATGAATAAAATAATTTTGAATTTGGATTGAATATTATTGCTAAGTAGGGTGCAGGTATTTAAAAGCAAAAGAAAATTGATATTTTTGATTTCAGAAGATGAATTTGAATTGCCCGACAAAAAGGTATGTATTTAAATTGGCATATGAAATTTGATGATTTTATGATCTGGCCACTTGGCTTTTGTTTTATTTTGAAATTTGGGGCCCATAGAGGCATTTTGTAGCTGTTTCGAGCTAGCCGCGCAAAGGAGACGCTGGCGAAATTTTTCGAAAATTTCGGGAGTTAGAAAAATTTTGAGAAAGTTTTGATAATTTTAAAAAAAATTTGGTTTAAATTATAATTTGAAATTCTAAGGGGATAATATTATTGTAACAGATGGATGGGTTTGAAAAGTTATTAAGAGTGATAGTGTGTCTTTAATAAAAAGATTGTTTTGTAAAGTTATTTGAAACTGTTTGGTTTTTGGGAAAATAGTAACGGGATATGGATCATTCTTCTTACCCGATAATTTCGGGGACGAAATTCTTTTAAGGGGGTAGGAATGTGACGACCCGGAATTTTTTGATATTTGAAATTGGAATATTTAATTGATTTTAAATATTTAAAAGTTAATTTTTAACTTGAATTTCAAATATCACTATTTATTTGGTAATTTAATTATAGAATTAAACAATTGGAAATTGGGTAAAATATGAAATCTGGAGTTTTAAGCTTGTTAAAAATAATTTGAAGGCTTGTAAAATTTATATTGATAATACCGAAGATAATAAAAGTTTTAAAACTGAATTCGGAAGTAATTTGCCCAGTTTTAAAAATATATCGTTTAAATTGATATTTAAAAAATAGCCTTCTGAGGCACAGTCTCGGAATTCGACGAAACCAGTTCCATTGGATCCGAAATATTGTATTATTATCGAATTTCAATTTTCGTAGCTTTTGGAGTTATCGTGTGGCCGTACGATATATAAACGCGCTGAAATCTACATTGAAAATTCAATAGAATAACCGAGTCCAAAAGCTATCTTCTCCATACGATCGAATTAGGACTTGAAACCTTTTCCATTGCGTTCAGAATAAGGGTATAACATTATAAACGCCTAGCGGCACGTCTCGATGGGAGGTCGAGATTTTGAGTTGCAAATTTCGAGACAATTTGAATTTGAATTAAAAATGTATATTTTTATATACTAGTCAACTATAGCTGTATTTCTTTCACATCAGTGCTTTTTGCCTTTTATTCAAATCACTGTAGCTAGTTGTTTAAGCACGCTAACATCACCTCGGTCCTATTTATCTCAATCAAGCTCGAGCCTTTCCATTTCATCTCCTCCAGTTTCAAATTGCACGAGAAAAAAATATGGCCACTGTATAAAAAGAAAGAAAAAAATCATGCGTTCATCTGCTATTAAAAATCGCCTCTTTCCTTTCCCTTGTCTGCTCGATAATTGAACCCAGCCTCAAATCATAGCGAATTCGAAAAAGAGGGCCGACTTCGATTTGAAATCGAAAACCAAGGTTTCAAGTCGTTCGACTAGCCACTGTCGATTCGCCTTGGGTTCGCGATGGTCAGGGCTGGAGGTTGTAGGCCGCGAGCAGGGATTGTCGATCGAAAAGCGGGTCTGGGATTTTGGACTTTGGGCTGGTAGTTGGTTGAAAGCAGTTTCGGTTTCTCGTCCCAGGCAGGGTTTCAGAGGCCGAAGTGGGATTCTCAATGGTTTGGGGGTTTATACGTTCGCGTACGCGCACGTGTAGGAGATGGGAGGCGAGGTGTCAGTTTCGTGGTGATGGAAGCGCTCGCGTGAACCACTGCAGATTGAGTGAGAGTGTCGTTAGCTTGTTGGGTGAGTAATCTTCGATCTGTATATGTATATATGCATATCGATTTTGGGTCTTAAATTTTAGAGGTGAACTCTGTACATTTATTTTTATTACTGAAGAAATAAAATAGAAATATACTTTTGCTATAAACTGTTTAAAAACAGAAAACATATATATTTCAGGGAGGTATATCTGCTTTTTGTTTTTGATTTAATTTAAATATATATATATATCCATATATATATGTGTGTGTAGATTTGAAAAAAAAATATATACCATCCTGTTGTAAATTTGAAAGAGTTTAATTAAAATTTCAGATGGGTAGGTATAATAACAATGAGGCATATAAATGCAGTTTTTTCCACTCTATCTATTACTTAAATAGGAAAGGAGAATTACTTAAATAGGAAAGAGAAACCAAGTAGTTTATAAAATGACACGTGTCCTCCTTTTTCCTTTACCATTATCCAACAAATTTTTGTTCAAAAAACCCCTTTCGTATCTGGACGTTCCCTTCCCCAACAACTTCATCATCCCCAACCGCCGCGTTGATGACAAATTATTGTTCAAAAAACCCCTTTCCTATCTGAACGTACCCTTCCCCAACAACTTCATCCTCCCTAGCCGCCGCTATGGCCAACCGTCTGAAATTCCAAAACTTCCGCACGTCGCTTAACCTCCCGTACACTTCGTTCACATAGTTCCGTTCGCCGCTCTTTCCCCTCTGAATTCTTCCTTAAGATGTTTTGGGTTTCAAGGTCAGTAATACTTACTTCCCAGGTTGAATTTGGGTTTTTTTCGCAATTCACTGCATGTAAATGACTGCTTTCACAGTTTTAACCCGATCCGTTTTTTCCTACCACTATACTGTTCTTCAATTCGAAAACAACCAGACACAATTTGGTATCTGCTTACCTTCCCACTCGACCCACCTTAACTGACTGTAATTGAGTACGGAGACAGTGCTTAGTTTCAACCTACGAAGTTAACAAACATTTTCTTCTGCGCTGCAACACAGAATCAATGCTTACAGTTTTTCTAAATATTGCTTCATTTTCATACTGTTAGGTATGTACTTCAGTATATCTTATATTATCCTTCTTACGCTCTGACTGACTTCCAATTTATGCTTCAGAGTGTGAAATACGAAATAAACACACTTATATTTATTTCATCACAGTATTCCGGTCTCCTGATATCCGTATGATTTTGTTTTAAAATCCTTAAAATGGTCCAATTTATTTTAATACCAGTCATACATTGCTTTAGGTCAGGTTTATTTTACTCTACACTGTCCTCCCTTTCATTATTGGTAACCTGGTGCATGAGTTACAAACAAGTCAGATTCGTTATGTCCATCTTCTCATTCCCATACCTGTGTACCGTATAAGGAAATATGACAAACCATGTGTACATTGTGCATCAATTTTATTCCCACCTTATGTTAGGTGGTTAGATGAAAAATGCAATGGTAAACCAAGATTGTGGAAAATGTTAGGTACATGAAGACAATTGTCCTATTTCATACGTTAAAGTTTGCAGAGGTGGGATTGTAGTATGGTTAGCTGTTTTTGTGTTCAGTATTAACTCATTGTTATACTTACATTTGAGGATTTTTAAACACTTCCACTCACCTACGTAGAAGCTAAGGTTTAATGTATGTCATATTTAGCGATTCCCAAGTTGGTCACCCAACCTACACCACATGTTCCACTCTATTAAATTTTTATTACACAGTACTGCAATCTCATTGGCAATTACTATGCCATATTTTAACATCAAGTTGCTCACATTTTCTAGATTAAGTAGTCATTGAAATCGATTTTGGGGAATTGCTCTCACGTCCACTTGCCTACTTTGAAGCAAGGGTTTCCATGTTCTGAATTATTTCCACACAGGTACAAATCCACTGTATTCAGCATTTTGTTGCCATCTTTCCTTTTTAGCAGTCGATGGTTTGGAAGTTTGACTTGATATTAATATTTTGTAAGTAACGATACTATTACAGAAAATTAAGGTTATTCAGTTACAAAAAATTAAGGTTATTATGATTTATTTTGTGTGTGTTCATAATCATGTACCCAAAAAACAACTTAATAACGTGGTTGCTTTCATGAAATGTTTGTACTGGACTATTTGCCATCTCAGAAAAGGGGCTTTCTGATTTGGCATCAAGTTACGTAGTTTAATTACGCTAGAAGCCAACGTTACATCACTACTCAATTTTCCATCTTCCACATATATAGCTCTTGGAACAAAATATATAGGTTTCTTTTTCCGATGACTCATCTAAATTTGTAAATTTTACAAAAACACATTTTACACCCCTTTCTTCTTTCAACTGGTAATGAATACTTGGATGAGAAAGTACATGGTGGATTTTCAGTTAATAGTTATAACCTAACATGGATTTAAATCGATTTTAATAATTGGTGCATCCAAGCATTAACGATCAGCATTACCCTACCTGTCACTCATGTCACTACGGCAATAGTCAGTTACCATCTACCGTAGTAGGCCCTTTTTTGTTCTCCTTTCTTTACTTTAATAAACTCATCTGTCGTTCAGTTCCTGTTTTTTAGCAACCAAAAATAGCGTTTTTATCTTCAACAGAATGTCAAGTTTTAAACAATAACTTTTTTAACACCAAAGATATGACAATTTCCTTTTCATCTTCTACCCAACATTTATTCTATGATCTGTAATCGATGTTTGTAATTTTGACTTCTTTAAATATTTTTGGGTTTTCGCAATTCATTTCAGGTAAACTTGGATCATGGAAGTTTTAAACCGATTGAGTTTTAACCGTGATAATTATGAATTCAGCTTTTTACTTATGCAGGAATATAATTCAGTTTTACAAACTTCATCTGATCGTTTTCAATTAAGTTTTCCGTACGTCCTTATTCACTGCGAAGTCAAACTGTATGTTTGTTATTCATTGCTTTTACTAACCATTTGTCCTAAACATTGCCTTTTAACTTACAAAGGTAGCAACTAATTATCCACTGTTTGTGGATAAATAATACCATGTGCAGTTAAAACATTATTTTAAATTTGTAGTACTTTTTAAGTTTCAATTTAGTCATATCTTTACTTTTTCGAAAGCAAATGTCAATTATGCTATCGTGGTTGACTCTCTACCATAAATTCAGCGATAAACAACGTTCCACCTATATATTGATAGACTGATTGTGTTTTTGGAATATATAATATGCTAGATAAACCCATGTCTCAGATTTAAGTGGTATGATGTCAGCAGTAGACAGTCATCATATTAGCCAAAATTAGCGATACAGCGGTTGTTTCTCAACGGTATAACGGTCAGTTTGTAAACGCTAATGTTATTTCAATTTCGTTTCATCATATTTACCCCTCTTTACACTCATTTCCCATCTTCCTAATTTCATAACTGTCGTTCTTTAAATCCTGCTGTTGCCTATGACTGTTTGCGTACGGCTATTTGTTCCTCCCCAATATTTACATTCACGGTTTCCAAGCGTTGGTTTAACCACAAATTCAGAGACTAGGGTTTCTAAGGTTAGTAATTTGATAAATTTTTTACTGAGATTCGAGATTATGCACAAATTTTAGGGCTTACTAGGTAGGAAGTGTGGTATAATATGATTTCATGAAATGTTACTGCCCTAATATCTAATGTATGTTTTTTGGTTCAACTTAAAATTTTTCCGTGAATCGGAAGACATAGTTGTTAGGGTTTGTTTTCGTAGATAAACTGATGATCTGTTGTGCCGATAAATTTCAATCTCAAACTAACTTGCTTCATATATCATGTTTTGCAAAACTTTTATTATCCACGAATTTTTTTTTTTTCGAAACTGGCTATTTCATGACGTCTGGCATGGTTATTCTAACCCATAATTTTTAAAAATATATTCATTCTCTTTGACGGTTGCATTGTCACAAGTTTTTCTTTTATCTTAAATCTCATATAGTTACACAAATGTTAATTTTCCATATTCATATGTCATCGTACAGTTTTAGCCTTTTGCATCAGATTAGAAATACATTTAGTACTCATGGTTGATCAACTGATATCAAAGTTGGTAGGCATAATTTTTTAATATTTTTCCAAACATTTTTTCAGGCCTAATTGACTGATGGTTCACCAAAATCCATGCTTTCTTCATCCATTCAGATATGTAGAGGTGGGAATATAGTCAGTTTATGTTTCTCAGCGGTCAGTATCATCCACAGATCAGGGCAAATCAGAATAGGCCGTTTCTCCTTCTACTAATCGCTTTTTACATATTTGTTTCAAGTGCTTTGTTGCCTTGATCTCCATTGAATTTCGTTGCCGATCCTATCTCCTTTATGCGGTCGTACTGCCTTTATTTCAAAGGTTCATTTTTGCTCTTTGCTTTCGGTGTACCTTAGTATTTTTCACGTTTACAGGGTGCTTTGTCTTTACATTAATCAAATCTTGGTTAATGCTTTAAACTGCTGCGTTTTAGGTTCTATTTTGCATTTTTCTCCTTTCAACTGTCGCTTTGCAATACAATGTACCCATTTATTGTTTAGAAAGACCTGAACATAAAATGTGCGACTGTCTTTAGTTTGGTTTATTTGATACCTTCCCACTGTTTTTTTACACAATTGGCTTTGCATATAAATAGGCATTTAACATAATTTTATCTACTCCTAAAATTTCTTTTTAATATTCTACATGCTTTTATCTGCTCGCATAATGTTATCTATTCACGTATAGATATGGCAACCTCTACAATAATAGAATGCAAGACCCCAATAAGGCTTTGACATTAAAGCTGATTACAATTTTCATAAAATGGTAATCCGTTGTGATTTAACTCAAATTAGTTCCAAACTTTTTAGCTTCCATACCCCACATGATATTAGGTTTTTCGGGTTTATAGCTTGCTGATTACATTTTTCAAAAAATGGCAGTCCCGTTGTCATTTAACTCAAATTTGTTCCAAACTTTTTAGCTTCCCTATCCCTCATGACATTCTTAAGACTTGGTTTACGATTTTATGTACCGACTTGAACTTTGAAATACTTATGAATTTTGTATATTGATCTCTTCTACAGTTATAACATGCTTTTATACTTTACATGTTGGCTTTAACCTCAAAACCCTCTTTATATCCCATATCGATTTCTACCAAAATAGATTTATATTTTTATTAAAATAATTCATATCCAGTCCTCACAGTACTTTTATCGATTTATAAAAAGGTGTGCTATAAGCTTCACCTTCAATATGAAAGTTAATGTCCTTTTTAACCAATTAAAATTTGAGTAAAATGATTTTTCCATTTTACGTATTCCATTCCTTCAAACGTATTTAATGTTGTCATTCATGCTATCTTGCTATTTGCTTTTCCTCCTACTTGGCCTATTTTGTTGCGACGTGACTAAATTTGCACATAGAGAATGAAGAATAATTTTCAATAGGTTGTATGGTCATTCATATGGTGCCCTCTATAAGTTAAAACTAGATTTCATATAGTTCGTTGTATGAGTTCTGAAGCTTGGTGTGTAAGTTTTCCGGCTTGTAATGAATTTCGTACGTAATTAGGTTCTGTTTACTTCATAGGCCACAGCACAAAGCGTATCCTTCTACTCTATTATGTGCTGAAAAAATGGTTTTCCAGTTATGACTAGAGATCTTTATTATACATTTAAATTTGATCAGCGTTATTGATAATATAGTTTGTAATATCATAACATACCGACTGTGCTTTGTCATGCTGATGGATGTACTAATTTTTAGTTTTGTTTCTTTTGACCATATGACGAATAGAACCAAATTCTTGATGTTTTTGGCTGGAACTATCTTTTATGCAGGAAGTGTAAGGCAGTTACACAAAAAAAATGGAAGTACATACTGCTGCGGAAAATGTGCATCGGTTATCGATGAACCACAAACTAGGTAACCATATTACGATTAGCTCTGACTACATATACTGAATTACATCTTTTCAACCGAGAACATTTTCCTAATCTGTTCGACTGATACTGCTATGCTCAATTGAAATACCTAAAGATACTAAGACAGGTTGTTACTACCAAGTAGGCCGTCTGCACAACTTTCATATCCACAATAATTTTCGGCCATGCTACTACATATTACTTTTTAATTATTTCTATTCCCACCATAACAAACTTAAACGTAAACATACTTTTTGGAAGCCAAGTTATTTTTTTGGACTATTATATCTGTGCACAACAGTACTATTTACCATGTTGATGAACCATGTGGGCTTACGACTGAGCGAATAAAAAGGTAGATATAATTTACCAAGGTTAACTGACATATGAACTATAACACTGAATGTTTTCTTAACTAATTGGACCCCTAATAAAAAATTTATACCTAATACAATACTAACTTTTTACTCCTTTTAAAAAACCGTTATTTTCAACACTGTATTTTTTACACATTGTTTTATAATTCTGTATAGAGAAAATTTAAAAGGCTTTGTATTTTAGCATATCAATCTATTATGTGATAGTTTAAGTTTATGCATTTTGAATTTTAAAGGCGTGTGCTTTCTCAACTACCATCTCCTTTTACATTCATATTTACAAGAAAGTTTTGGTGCTTAACTTATATTTTATTTTTGCAATTTTTTTTCTTGACAAAACTGTATTTCATAGCAAATTTAACTTTGCTTTTTTTTTTATGAAAAAAATTTCTATGTGCTTTACATTTGTTTTTTCTTTGCAACCTATATTTCCCAAACTTTATATTTCATGTCAAATTGAAAATTTTCAATACACATAATGCTTCACATGGTAAAACACGGTCTTAGTTGTAATTTTTGAATTTTTTTTGAAAAAAGGTTTAAATTTACCCACTTTTTCTTGCAAAATAAATTCAAAAATATTAATTTTTCCATAACTATACACTTACCAATGATAAGTTCTAATATCATGTATACATCTAAAATTGTGGAAATTAAAAAATGGGATATTTTGTTTTCTATCTTCAACACACCTTATCTTTGAAACAAGTTTAAGCTTTTCGAGGAACAACTCAAAAACTTTGATTTTTTTTTTGCTGCAAGTAGCGCATTGAAAATGAAAAATTGATATCAACTTTGTTTCATCCTCTAGAAGTACGTAGATCTTTCTATTATCCTTAAACCAGTACCGAGTTTCACAGATTTAAAGTCCAATGTATTATCATACAATTAGCCCTCCAATTATTACCACAACTGTATTTGCATTTCCGTATTTTGATAGTTTAAATTTTAATACATACTTTTTCTAGGTAAATTTAGAAGTTTTTATGTTTTGAATAAAACTTGGTAATTTACTGAAATTGTTTTTAAGTTCTCTAACCACTTGGAACTTCTCCGCGTATTAACCTTAAACCATGATTTATTTTTGCAACGAAGAAAGTGAAATTATTTTCAGTTTTTTCCAAAAGGTGCACCGCTATGTAGAATGTGTCTGTATTTCAGCCTATTTAAGACAACACATCAGCAGTGGGTTAATCAATCCACACACAAAGTGATTATATGATTTATCTCCTGTAAATCTCCAATATGTTCACAAATACAACGCTGTCAAATAAAGAGTACTGTATACGGTGGATAATTTCTATTATTACCACTGCATAAATATACAAACTTTCACGCAGGGAAATAAGTAATTTAGGACAACGGTAAGGATTACGGTTCTTCCATGATTCACTAAGTTTCTACCATTTCCAGGTTCAAACTGCTGTTAAATGTCCAATGATAAAACTGCGAAAATAACCGTTGTCGCCTTTTGTGATATCCCGATTTTTCTTACGCGAAAAATCGAAACATCTTGATTTAAAGAAGAAGAGGTAGAAGAAGAAAGTGGAAAACAACATCAGAATCTAACCATCGCAGCGGAATAAAATATAATATATATCAACAGATCTTTACACAAATCCAAAACTATATCAGTTTATACAATACATCATCAGAATACTTCATCAGAGTACATCAACATCCATAACATACAACTGAATACACAGCGGAAAAATAATAGCAAGTACGAAAGTACGTATCGTCATCCAGCTCGTCTCCTGAGCTCCACAACTATAACCTGAACCTGTTTATCTCGGTCTGACCCGAGCATCATATAAAACAATACCCGAGTCAGTCTGGAATACCAGCGTGAGAAAATCACACTCAAATTGATTATTAAAGTTTCGAAATCCTTTGAAAACAAAAGCATCTCGTAAGCCCACGCCACAAATAAACATGTCGGGTTTTTACCTTACGATAGCTAAAACACTTTTTATCAAATCCTCTGATATTATAATAGTGTCTATATACAAATACTTATTAAAATAGCTGAAATTGTTACATGATTAAATTCCAGCATACTAGGTATACAAACAAATACCGTACAAGGCGCGTAGGAAAAATGGATTTCCAACTAATGACTAGGCACTGGGGTACCACCTGACACAGTACGTGGCCTAGATCACAGTACCGATGACCCATCCTAAGTCCCCTGCAACACAAGGCCGGAACCATCCCTTACTGGACAGTTCCGAATAAAATCACCCCACGGTTGGGATCAACAACTACAACACTAAGCCGAAATATAAGGGACATCTAGACAGGGATGACCTTACCCTCCAGTGGGAGCTACCCACGAAGCCTTGCTGCATAACCCCTGATTTTCAGTCATTCCCGGTTGATGAGGCTCGAGGCTAAGCGTTACCTTTATAGAACATATCCCTTAGAATGCCCATCGTCCACCTGACGATGTCACGAAAGCATTCGTCCATACAAGTCCGTCCCGGGTCCGAACGGAACCGAAGGCACTACTCCTACTACATCCATTTTGGAAATATCCTCAGGATTAGTAGCGACTAGCCCTTGCACTTCACTGCTCCATCTTCGACTCCGAACACGTTACACGAAACGTACAAACCGGATCGAAGTGGTTTTCGAGAAATTTATCTCGATCCCGGTCTCTTCGAAACGATCAGCGCATTGGCCAATATTGATAGTCGGTTATTTAACTATCAATTAACATCCACAACATCCATCAAACAAGTAAATAATTTCCAAATTATTTATTAACCCCAAATATCTTCGCAAGATATACTTTCATTTTCAATTCCCTTTGAAAATAGTTTCCAAAACAGTTTTCTTCTCACGAAAAATATTTACTTCCTCTGAATCTCAAGTACAAAATACTTTTAGATTTTAAATAAATTTAAAGACACTTTATTATAAATATACTTTATATCATTTTGAAATTAAAACTACTTTAATATTTTATTTATATAATACTCTAAGAATATTTAAAATAGAAACCCTTTAAAAATATAACTGAAATTCCTTTTTAAATATATTACCAAATCACTTTTATTTTTACTACAATAATAGATTTGAAAAATACTTACTTTAGAATTTAACATTTTGAAATAATAGATTTTCTAAAACATGCTTTTTAAAATAACATTAAACCTTTAATTTATACTTTAAATTTACTTTTGAAATGCACTTGGATATTCAGAGAATACATCACTCTTCTACATCATTAAAAATAAATCCTCGTTTATTTCTAAACACATTACATCCCTTTATAAATTCCCACTTGAATTTATATTTAAATATCCACTGATATTTCATTTCACTTTATAAACCCAGTTTATAAATCCCAAATCTCACTTCTCTTTGGAAATTTAATCTCAAACATTTAATCAACTTCCAAATAAATTTTCAATTTATTCCACTTGAAATAAATTCACTTACTTACTTCATTTCTTCCAAAATACATTTAACTTTTTAGATTTTTTATTTCTTATTACGAGTTTAAACCCCTTTTACTAAAATATCAATTATAGATCTCCAAAACTCCTTATTTATTCTTTAATTAATTTTAATCTTTAATTTCAAAAATAACTTCTTTTATTCTTCAAATAATATCACTTTAGTATAAAATTTATTATCCCTTGTAAATTCAAAATCCCCTTATTTCATATTTGTTAAAATTCCAAATCACTTTATTTCAATTCGTTATAAATTTTATCCCAATTTCTCGAATTATTTTACTTAACTTTTATTCCTTTATTTCTTTTCAAAAATTCAATTCCATAGATTTTATAATTTATTATACTAGACAATCCAAATCAACCACATCATCCAATATAAAATCATCACATGATATCAAATATTCAGAACACAGAATATTAAATAATCTAATAATTTTGAGGAATCCAGTTGGATCCCTCCAACCTGTTTCCCTACATCCACAAACGTTACCACAATATAAAATACCAATTCCACTTCAAGGTGGAATATCGCGATATATGGGATTTATGTAAAATCATCCGCTATTATGCGGCGCATAGGGTCTCATCCGCTATATAATGCGGGAATATCAACAACTCCAATATATACATATGCCAATATGTATATATTGCTATATACTACTATATATATAGTACCACATCCAAATCAATTCAACCATTCAATCAATTATTTAAATTTAACTATTTAAATTTAAATTAAAATCCAACCGAGTGAGATTAACTCACCTTTAATTTCCGTTTGCAATCCAATTCCATTACAGCTATTTCTCCACGATCGTGACCTTGTATAAATAAATTATACAGTTTATTAATATTTTTAATAATTAGACAATTAATTTCCCTTTAATCAACTAACAATTTAATTTGAACTAATCATTTGGTTTAAATTGATAAATTGATTCTAAACTAAATCCTTTAAATAAATTATCTTATTTTCTTTTCTGTATTTAAAAACTGCCTTTACTATAAATGTATTCACGTATTATCAAATTCGAATTGGACACGATGGATAAAAGGAACTGCATACCTCTCTTTCAACTCGAACCCAGGCCTGAACCTCTGCCATCGATGTAGCTGTCTCGACGAACCAAGTCGCGACCCTCATCAAACTGCTTCGCCGATTTCGTCGACCTCACATTCATACGCTCACTCAACGCCCACTTCGCAGCCTCCCCACATCGCCAGACCCATCGCGACCATAGCGAGTGTCTCCGCTTCGTGCCCTAGCTCCATTTCGCGGCTACTTGACGATCGAAACCCCATCGAAGTCACGACATCCCCCCTAAACGCCTCCACACACGCGAACCTAGATCGGCCCACTCTCTCGCGAAGTTCAATAACTCGCGATCCCCCTGCTTCTTGCTCGACTTTGCGATTTGAGCTAGAACGAGATGATTCAGTTCGATGATGTGGATTTTAAAAAGAAAACGAACTTTTTTTTATAAACGACCGATTTCGAATTGATTTATGTGGCATGCGAATTCATTCGTTTCGAATGAATTGATCTGGAAGGGAATATAAGCGGCTCTCGATTCAAAAGCTAGGCCTTTGGATTTATAAAGTTTTGATTTTTTTCATTCAGACGATTTTGAGCTAAAAGAGGAAGAAAGAAATATCGCGATTTAAAGAAGACTGTCCCATTTATTTTATTTCTTTGATTTCGTTCTGAGGAAGATTGCGTGATGTTAATAAAAGGGGGAACACGATGGAAAAGAAGTCGGCTTCTAACAGAGATAGGTTGGCTGAAGACAGTATTGACCTTTAAGGATTTATAATATTAATTTATTTCTAAAATATCCCATATCCGTATAACTAAAGATACCGATCTCCTATCGTACGATCACACGCCAACTCCAATCGCTACGAAATTTGAAATACGATAATAATTCAATATTACGGATCCAATGGAACTGGTTTCGTTGAATTCCGAGACTGTGCCCCGGAACGCTATTTTTAAATTTAATTTAAACAATAAAATTTCAAAACTGAACAAAACGCTTTGAAATTCAATTTTAAAAGTTTCATCACCTTCAATATTAGCAATATAAATTTCTCGAACCTTTAAATTATTTTTAACAAGCTTAAAAATCAAGATTCAATATATTACCCAATTCCAATAATTTAATTCAATAATTAATTATCCCTTAAATACTGATATTTGAAATTTAAGTTAAAATTTAACCTTTTGAATATTTAAAATCAATTAAATATTCCCAGATCAACATTCAAAAATTCCGGGTCGTCACACCTTTGGCAAGAAGGTTGAAAATTTGCTTGATAAAACTGTGGATAATCTCACACTCATAAGCGAGCAGGTTGGCCCTTATTTTTACTTCCATAAAAACACGACTGCAAATTACTGACGACAAACTGAACACCATGAATGACACCGACAGACTGCTCAATCATACAAACACCTCTAACCTAACTAACAACCGTTTTACACCTCTTTCGAAGGAAATGGAAACAAGTGCAATAACAGATATATTCAACAAGCTCTCGGGGCAAAGCTACACATTCTACGTGAAGCCCAACTATTACGACTTCAAAAATGGCGGAAAAAGCTTGGCTGCACAAACAAAATTATACCTATTGGTGTAAGTCATTCAGCCAACTCAAAGAGGAAAAATATCCTCATACAAGTACTGCATCACTTTTTACACAATCGGCTAAAAATATATCCCTTTTACTATAGGTTTGGTGAACCTACGCTGCTAACGCGCTAACTGTTTTTTCCCTTCAGGATCTCCCAACCTCAAAGTCACATAAGCATGAGCATGCAAATAAAAGTGAGAATCCACCAGCCTTGAAAAAACAAAAAATCAAAATTTTAAATTGGTATACTGTGTCACACATAACACAACATACCATACTTCTGTCGTGCCAAAATGCTGTATCTACTAGACATGATATGATTTTTTCATTTCCATGACTGCTACATTGTTATTTTTTTCTACCATACACCATCTGGCGACTCTATGACTGAAATATTATATTTCTTAATCTATAAACTGTTAATTGTTTTAGCTTTAAATTTTTCTACGCTTTGCATAATAATTCTGCAAGTCACCTAGATTGGGACTTTCAACTATCTGTAACTAGATAATGCCATACTGTGCATATCTTCAGCGCATGGTGGTGTTTGTTTTCCTACATATATTGTTCAAGATGCAGGTTACCATATTAACAAGAATAATAGAGAATACAAGACTGTGGCATACTGTGCATATCTTTGGTTCCATTTCCCAACTATTTATTTTAGACATTATTTAATATTATATGCATCATCCTATTCTATATTTTTCTTCCAAAGGTGGATGATTTCATGCTCAAAGGTGGTGAAAATCTAAGAACGAAAGATGTCCAAATCAGGTGGTTGTCAAACAAGGTAAGCAACTCAATTCATTGTTATATAACTGATCAGTTGTACTACACCACACAATCATCTGATCGTAAAATGAGGCACCATGTTCCAACACAGCCGTTTGGTTTAATACCATAACAAACTTCAACATCAACTTCAACCAAGAGATTGGTTTACCTAAAAAGTGCAATAACATCTGATCATACGGTATGCTTCACTAAATGTTCTTTCTTTTTCACCACTATCCTCAACTTCCTCCAAAATTACTCTTACTTAACTTTACCCTATGGAAACAGCTCTGGGACGTCGAACACGAAAATATGATTATATCAAACAAGTTAGCACACTTAGGCAGTCAGCCTTTCAACGTGAAACTTTGGACATCCAAAAACAAGGTACAAACGATATTTCATCTTTCAACATTTACCAAATAGATTGGCATTGGGATTAACAACTCCACAGTTGTTATAATCGATACTGCAACTTTGCAAGTGTGTTTGAAACATACTTATTCTCAGACACAAGTGTAATTTCTTCAAATTGATAAAATGGTCCGTCTTGCATTTAGTTTCCTCTTTTTTTCCTTTCGTCTAGCTGTAATTTCATCTTCCTTCAAATGACTAGACTTTTTGTTGCTGCTGTAATTTCTGAATTTGGATAGCCACAATACATGATATGCGCGCGTGCGTGACCAATTGCAAATATGAATTATACTCAAACTGCCATCTTGAACACTTTCAAGTGACTTTGAATTTGACTGTCTTCTAGGTCGACTTAATTGTCTACTCTTTCCCTTCCAATCAGCAAGAAAATACCAAAAACTACTCGGCAGCTTAAATTTTATATACACTATAGTCAAACAATACCTTTTGACTTTCGAAATACTAGGCCGTCGATTAAAATTAAATCAAGTTATAAAAAAATAAAAAATACTTCAATACCGTGCGGACAACCTATAATCTTAGGTTCTTGACACAAATGGCCACCATTTTACATAATAGATGAGAACTGTAGTAAATTTGTTTTAACTTAACAAATCTGCTTTTATGTTCGTGTGTATATGTGTGTGTATTACTAAAATTTTTCCAAAAAAATTCTATGTGTACTATAAATAATGTTGTCTTAATATTTTATAGACTTTGGATGCTACCACCTCCTGCACTAAAACTTTTACTACTATTAAAATACCACTGGATTTCGCTAATTATATATCAACGCATTTATGGACTTAGTTTTTAGTTTCACTCGATTAGTTCAATTAATTGGTAACTATAAAAATATACATAGCATCATAGACAGCGATCATTCCTCTTCCTTTGGAAGATTACCAATAATATGCTAATTTACACTTGCATGACATGAGTAAAACTTTTACCAAAACACTTCACTCAGTGTGATTGCCAGCTAGGCTTTCATAACCAGAATACATATTCGTGAGAAAAAAAATTTCTCTGATTCCTACAAAAGTTGATGCATGGCAATGTTTTTAAACCATACTGTTAATCTTTCAATTATATTATACCGGTTAACTCATTATAATATAGCATAATTTTCCTTCACAACAGATGGATAGGACAAGAGTAAAAGATGGAGGTCAAAAGTTGATGCAGTCCACTATTTGGCGATTAATGAAAATGTTGACGTTTTTTCTTAATTTCAGTTGAAGAATTCTACAAATTTACAAGCTTTTGTACTTAGCTTGGGTGTTTGCGCATCTATTGTACCTACTAATGTTTGATAGAACTGTGTAAAATGAAAATGTCCTGGTCTGCTGCTGTAACTTGACATGCTTTTTCAATCTATCAGTTTAAATGTACAAATATGACATGGCTGCATTTAAAACTGCGGTTGTGAAAGACAATGAGCTGGCCCATATTTGTGGTAAGTACTGTCAGTTGCCTTAAGTATAATGCATTCATCTTAATAATTCTTACACAAACTCTCAATCATATCAATTTCAGCACAACTCAACCTCTGTAACTGATTTACTGCTCCTTCGAAGCCATGTTCCCATTTACATTGATATCTACGAAATCGATGCACTGTACTATTGACTTATGTGTTCTCATACATAATCAATATTTACTTTTCATTAACACAAGAAGTAACCTGTTGTGCTTCAACACATTTTCACATAACAACACATAATAACCTAAAACATTGTACCTATAATAACAATCAAAATTGAATACGCAGTAGAGTATAATACTACATATAATTGCTGTATATTGTAGCATAGTTGGACAATGAATGATATCAACTGATGCTTAAGTTACCTAAACCAAAACCTTTCGGAGACACATATGGGAATTCCAAAAATTTGTTCACTCAATTCATTCAATACCAACCAATCTTCAAATACAATATATTTAGTTATTTAGTACATAAGTGCTGCAAAAAAATAGATAACTTACTACCATATGACCTTAGGTGACAACCTCCAAAGCAATGTTCTCACACAATTCCCGTGTGCGTAGCACGGACCACTCACTAGTTTATATATATAATCAGATGCAGAAAAAATAATAATACAGTAAAGTGTAAAATAATTTTGTTTTAAATTTAATAAATACATATATATATTCACATACATATTTTAATTCTAAAACAGTAAATATATATAGAGTTAAGATTTTTGAAAATGGAAATTTTAAAAAGGGTTGTAGAGTTATATAAAGAAATTAGATTTTTCTAATCTATATAAATTATTTTTAGTATATATATGTAGTTTCAAAAAGAAAAAGAAAAATAAATATACATATACGCGTATTAAATCTACTTGTTTATTTTAAAATAACGTATTTGGGAGATTAACTTATTTAATTATTTTTGTAACTTAAAAGTTTGTATATTATAGGAGAGATTAGTTTAAATAAAATTATGAGTTAATTAAATTTATTAAATGATAATTGATTCTTTGATTAGTTCAAATGATAATAAACCATATAATGATTATGCAAGGTCAAAAATCATGAAGAGACGAGCCAGTTTGGATTGGGTTACAAATAAAATTAAAGGTGAGTTAATCTCATTCAAATTGGATTATCGGTAAATTTTAAAATAGTTAAAATTTAAATTGTTGGTTGATTGATTGAATTGATAATTATTATCTGTCTGGATGTGATATTTTATATTATATATAGTAGTATATATATTGGAGTGATTGATATTCCCGCATTATATAGCGGATGAGACCCTATGTGCTCCGCATAATAGCGGATGATCTTTTATACCGCGATATCCCCCTCGAAGTGGGATTGGTATTTTATATTGTGCTAACGTCTGTGGATGCAGGGAAACAGGTTGGAGGGATCCAACTGGATTTCTCAAAATGTTGAATTATTTTATATTCAGTGATGTGATTTATTTGATAATCTATGATAGATTATATTGGTTATATTGGGAATTGAAATAATGAATGCTATGATTGGTTGAATATATTTTGATATTTTAAGATGTCAAAAATAATAAAGATTGGATTTTTGAAGGAAATTAAAAAAAGAATTTTCAGTAAAATAAATTTAGCAAATTTGGATAAATTTAAAGAGCGAAATTGGGAAAGAATAAAAAGTTGATTTTTAAATTCTAATGAATAAATTCTGGGTATGGGAAAATTAGAGATTTGGAATAAATGGGAATAAAGGAGTTTTTTGTGGACTTAAGCAAATATTGTTAAGACTAAAATGATTTATTTTTAAATTCAAGATTTAAAATCATAATAAAGGAGTAAATTTGGAAGTGATGGACTTTGGAATAAATTTGGATAAATCGAGCAATAAATTTTAAAGAGAATTTGTTTCAGCAAATCGTTTTGAAAATCAATTAAATGTTTTGAAAAGGGTGATTTAAAAGGAGAATGAGATTATGGAATTTATAAATGGGGTTTATAAGTAAGTGGAGTATTTATCAGTGGATAAATGTGAAAGTATAAATTCATGGTGGGAATTTATAAGAATGGTAATTCGTTTTAAAAATAAAAGGTGGTTTTATTTTTAAAAGAGTGGAAAGAAAATTTATGGGATTGGGACATAAATTAAATTGGAATAAATCGAGAAGGATTTATAAATGAATAGACGGGTTTTGTTGAAATGGAAAGTGTATTTCCTAAAGAGCCAAGTATATTTTCGAAGAAGGTTTTTAAGTATAAGTTAAAAGTTTTAAAGTTGTTTTAAAGGAATGTTTCTAGGGAAAATTTATTATTTAAATTGTTTTAAAATTTTAAAGGTAATTATTTATTAAGTTAGTATAGTAGTAATTATTTTAAAGGTTTAACTAGTATTATGATTTAAAAGATAGCTACTAAATATTTATACTTATATAATAGTTTTATTTTAAAGGTAGCTTTGGCTAAGTTTTACTAGGAAATTATTATAGAATTTCATAACTAGTATTTTAAATAAAGTGACTTAAGTAGTTTTATTTAAGATGTTTTAAAGTATATATTTTTGGATAAAGTGATTTAAATTATTTTAAAAAAAAATCTAAAGTATTAAGACTTGGTGATTTTCAGGGGAAATAAAACAATTGGTGAATGATTGTTTGAATTGGTAGTTAAATAACCGACTATCAATATTGGCCAATGCGCTGATCGTTTCGAAGAGACCGGGATCGGATTTAATTATCCGAAAACCACTTCGATCCGGTTTGAACGTGCGAATGAAGACCGTGAAGATGTTGAAGACGATGTTTCGGTTTGTCCAGACCCACGGCAACTTGTATGGATGAATGCTATCAGACCACCGTCAGGAGGACGATGAGCATTCTAAGTGAAATGTGTTCTAAAAAGGTAACGCATAGCCTCAAGCCTCATCAACCGGGAATGGTTAAAACAGGGGTGGTGCAGCAAGGCTAAGTGGCTAGCAACCAATTAGGGTAAGGTCATCCCTATCTAGATGTCCCTTTTTTTTATTCGGCTTAGTGGGCGGTTGCTGATCCCAACCGCGGGGTGATCTTATTCGGACTATCCGGTAAGGGGTAGCTCCGGTCTTGTGTTGCAGGGGGTCGGGAGTGATCCTCAGTACTTTGATCTAGGCCAGGTACTGTGATGGGCGGTACCCAAGTAACCCTGCCATTGTATGGAATCAAATCTCTAATAAGCGCCTGTACGGTTTTGATTGTGCCCAACTATGCTGAAAAGTGAGATGCAATCATTTCAGCTAGATTCTATTTACTTTCTATAGACACTATTATAATATCAGATGGTTTTGATAAAAATGTTTTGGTTATCGTAAGGTAAAAACCCGGCATATTTATTTATGGCGTGGTCTTACGAGGTACCTTTGATTTCAAGGATTTTTGAAAATATAATAATAATTCAAATTGAGTGTGTTTTCTCACGCTGGTTTTCCAGACTTACTCGGGTGTTATTATAATGCTCAGGTCATGCCTTGCTATTGGAAGGTGTGTTTTGAACAGCCTCAAATCCGATGCCCGAAGTCCATGTTACATTCATTACCAAGCAATTCTGTCCAAATCAAATAGTCTACTCCACGACCGTTCCAAGTCGTTATCCAATTCCGAATCCATCCCAAATCCATTAACCGAATCCATGACCTCTTCGGGTCGATATCCAAATTCGGGACCGCTCTAGGTCCACGCCTAAATTGTTAGCCGTTCATAGCCATTATCCAAATCCGTAACCTCTCCAGGTTCTTGCCAAGCGTAATCCATGCTTGGCGACCTGTGTTAATCAATCCTTTGGTGTTCTTGGTTCAGTGTCGCCGAACGTTGAGTGATGCCATGGCTTAAGTCCTAAGCCGAATCCTGGTCGCTCCGAACCCTTGCCGAGCATAGTCCATACCCGACGACCTATTTTAGTAACCGATTACGTGGCCTAAGTCCTAGGCCGAATCCTGGTCTCTTCGGACCCTTGCCGAGCATAATCCATACCCGACGATCTTTTAGCCAAAAACCAGATAAAAAGTCAATCAAAATCCAGATTCAAACCAGAAAACCAGAAATCCATATCAAAAGTCCAAATCAAAATCCAAATCAAAAATCAAGCATCCAAACCAAAATACAAACCAGAAAACCAACAAAACTGGGAGTTCAAAACGAACTCCAAAACCAAAGCAAAAAAAGCAAGTGTCCAAGCCAAAAAGAAAAAATAGATTTCACAAACCAGAGCATCACGGTCTATCATCATCTTAGAGCATGCCTAAGGGTTATCTCCGTCCTCGTACATGAGTAAGTGATTTAGCCATTTGCTTGGAGTTTGTTACTTATTCCAAACCGTCACGATTAGTTGATGACCAACCGACCACCATTCCTGGGCCTCGCGTTATCGTCATTCAATATAGGCGGTGGCTGCTCTTATTCCACTGCCGCATTCCGAGTTTCGACATATTGCCACAACTGACCATTCCTTACATGTTCCTCGATTATATCCTTTAGATGCCTGCAGCTATTAGTATCATGCCCGTCCAGGTCATGAAAGAGATAGTGCCTTCCCGATGCCCTTTTGCGTTCTGAGGGTTCCTTCCTTGCCGGCCTTCGATAAGGAAGGCGATCCCGAGTGTCCAAGTATATCTATTCCAATGTCTCATTCAGTCCTGTGTAAGTGGAGAATTTTGGTTCTCCCCAGCGCTTCCTCTTTCCTTTATCCTTATCTTTACCCGAGCTTTCACCGGACGGTTATCCATTCTTAACCATGTTTACTTCCTTTGACCTCATATCCAAACATGCATCCTCTTGTCGAAGAAACCTCTCAGCTTCGTGAAAGAATTCCCCGAGATCCATTGGTGGATCCCGTATCAACCACACTTTGAAATCAGAATTATCCCTGACTCCTGATACTGCCGCCATTAAAACCATTGATGGGTCCGGTCGATCCACCGAAGCAACTGCTGCATTAAACTGAGTTAAGAAAGTCCTGAGCGTTTCATCCACCCTCTGCTTAACTGACGTCAGTGTCATCACATTCTTCGGCCTTTTTATGTGAACTCGAAACTGTTTCAAGAACCTATCCACCAATTCTTCCCATGTTCTAATAGATCCATCCTCCAGCTGCCTGAACCACATAGCAGCTATATCGGTCAAGTACAGGGGGAAACACCGGGCCACAACCTCCTCTGATGCCCCCAGCACTTCCATATGCCTTGTGTACCTCGTCAAGTGGTCAGTGGGATCCGTCTTACCGTTGTATACTTCCAGAGTGGGCAGCTTGAAATCAGGTGGATTCCTAGCCATCCTGATATTATGGGTAAACAGAATTTTGTTTACTCCCTCCAAATCCTGGTTCGTCAGACCTCCGTGAATAGTTCTCCTGATAATCTCAGCTAATCCAGTGTTATCTACCAAGGGTTGCCTCCCATCTCCATTTCCTAACCTCCCTCCAAGTCCTCGAGGGAATTCCGGTACATACTCCTCGTCAAGCACTCTTGTATTCTTGTTGGCATTGGGCTGTGCATGGTCATCTGGTATCCCTCCATGGATTGGTCCAGCATTACCTGGTGGTGTGCCCTCGAGTCTAGGTCCATCCAGATTAATAGCTGTTTGCTGATTTTGGAGGCTGCCCCCTACTGAACCACTCCATCTACTTGCCTGTTGAGTCCTTCTGCTCCAGCTCCATGGATCTAAGCTCCTGCTGTTCCTGCCTATCCAAATAGTCTAAGAAGTTCCTACATCATTTCCTCTTGCTTTTTATCAACTGCTCCTGCATAGAATCCATCATAATCTGCATCTCGTCCCTAGTGATGTAGACGGATGCCTGATTTGACCCAGCTCCAGAGGAGGCCTCTTGACTTCCTTCTTGATTGCTCCTTTCTATCACTTGTCTCCTTGTCGATGGCCTAACCATTGCTTCCCAGAATTCGAGTTCCTAAGCCTTTAAATCCAAAATCAAAGCTTCTGAATCCCTGAGTACTAGCTCTCCTCTCAATGAAAGGACCAAAATTGGTCACTAACACCCAAATCTAGATGAAAGCACCAAATCACAGTTACAGATCACAAATAGAATGTATATAGAGAGTATGAATGTGAAGAACAGTGAAAATTAAAAAGAAAGCAGTAATAACATAGGATTTATAGTGGTTCGGCTGACTCCGGCCTACATCCACTCCAGGAATTTCCTTTTTATTGATATGAGAATCAATTACAGTTACACTCTAGAGTTTTTAAAGCAATAATGGCAGAGTAGCCTTAATAGGGAAGTAGGAGGAAAACAGAATGAAGATCTCCTTTTCCGAAGCCCTACATGCTGTATTTATAGGTAAAACCTTAGTTACTGGGCTTTCTGAGCGATCTAGGCCCATCAAGACCATAGTCGATCCAAACCCCAAACACCACGACCGACCCCGAGTTTATAATATGCCGACCCGAAGTAGCCAGGGTACTACCCGAAGTGACCCTAACCCTGACTCGAAGTAAAGTGCTCAGCGACTCGAAGCAGCTCTAACATGCTGATCCCTTAAGTGAATGCCATCCCCATGTCTCGCTTGTCGACCCGAAGCCACTTGCATGCCGACCCGAAGATTCACGAATGCCAATCCCTTTCCCTACTCACAACCTCCTACTATGCCGACCGACCCACTACGGCCGAACGACGTATGGCTGATCCATATGCTCCAATCCCCTTGAGGCCAGAACCATTCATACCGAACCACTTTGCCTTATCCTCCCTGACCAACCTTATGTGACCGAGTTACACATACCGAACCATGCATGACCGGTCCACCTTAGCTTTCACACCATGACCGAACGACATGGCCTCCCTTCCTTTGTCCGACCGACCCTTCTTAACCGATCCACTTTGACTTGTCTACCCTGACCGATCCTACATGACCGATCCACTCCACTGCCGATCCACTTTGACTTATCTACCCTGACCGATCCACTCCACTACCGATCCACCTTCCTACTGACCCAAAACCTTCACAACACCGACCCACTCATGAACTCCTACCGACCCAAAGCAACTCGAAGAATGACCCAATGTGTCCAGAAGCAAACTCCATGAAAACCCGAAGAAAACATAGGAATGACTCGAAGTAAACCCTGGGTGACTCGCGACAACTCAACTTTTGTCGAAACCCATATTTCGAGTATCCTGTGACTTTTGTCCATCGTCTATGCTGAACCCCAGCTTCACAATCATGATTATCATCCATGATTGACCGTCTATCCATCCAGTTGACTAAAACCATCGTATTCCAGTCTCGACAAACAAGCAGTCAATTTAGTTAAATCCGCCTGTCTACGGCCTTGCCAAAAGGCGGGTTAACAGCAAGTCTATCTGCTCACGTTCAAGCAAGGATAGTTATCGGCAATGCCACAACCATCTAGCAAAAATATCACATTATAGCTAATGTTATTGTTACATTATCAAAAATAATATTTTTATCAACTCATACTTATACCTACAAAAATAATATATGCACCTACTCATGGCTACACTCTCAGAAACAACATGTGCACCTACTCTTGGTGTAACTCCATCAATACTCGATTCCCAAACCTACTCAGATTATTAGGAAGTTTAGACCCACTCAAACAGTCCATAAATTTGGAAAAGTGCTCTAGGATGTATGATTACACTTATGACTACCATCGAAAAGTCAATGATAACTCGCATCGTAGCGTATATATGCTCGATTCTCAGCCTACTTAGATGGTTAGGAAATGTAACGACCTGAATTTTAGGGTAGTATTTTTAATTTAGTTACTGGATATTTTCATAATTTTTAATTTGAAAAGTATTTAAATATTCATTTTACGCATTTTGCGACAAACGTCAGTATTTTTGAAACTTTATATAATAAGTTAACCTGTGTATTTTATTGTTGTTTTATGATTATATCGCATTATTGTATGCTATTGTATTTTTATTTCTGTCAATCGTGGCTCATATGCTAATGTAACATTATGTAGCGGAGTATCCGCAAACCTTTCTTTTATAAAATTATTTTATTCTCTTATATAATACATGGCCACTTATGTGCTCTTTTGCATGAAGTAAACATGAGACGTGGAAAAGGTAGAGGCATTTGGCGATATTTATATTTGTACAAATGTTAAGAAATGAAGGAATTGAGCTTATATATATGCGCATGTTGATAGTAGAGAAGGATGCAATAGGCAACAACATAGAAACCAAAGTTTATCTTCTTCTTCTTTCCCTGCAAATAAAAATATACTCCTCTATCTGTAACGACCTGCCAATTTATCACTTTGATAAATTATATTTATTTTTAAATTTATGCAAAGATAATACAGATAATATTATTTCAAGTGATAATAAGTAATAGTAATCTTATTTTAAATAAATATTTTCCTTAAAATTTATATCGATAAAATGACATTGTATTTAAATAAAGATTTATGAATTTAAATTAAGATTTAATGATTTAATAATTATTTTAATTGTCCAAATAATTATTTTAAATGATGATAATTCATTTTTAATAGTTATAAAGTGATAATAAATCATTTATAATAGTTTTATAAAGATATATATTTGATTTGAAAATATAAGGAAAAATAGATAACGCTTTATTGGCATAATGGCAATTTTTGTAAATAATTTCTAATATTAATTTATATGGTGTTATAATTCAAATGTGATCATTTTAATTAGTTTAAAATGATAAGAAATTTATTTTTGAATTTTTTTACAAATATATGTATGTTAATAAATAAGTGAAAATGTGACCGATAATCGGTACTTCGGATTTCAATGATTTAACGGACAAAAGTTGTTCGAAGACATTCAAAGTGTTATGCATCTACATGTACATACATATATATATGCCACATACACATGATAACATGCACGCACATACATAAATACACACACACACACATACATACATACATATATATATATATATTACAAAAATGATTTAATAATCCCTAAGCTTAACCTTTAAGTAACCATAAAGCAAACATCACTTCATTATACCACACCATCACCTCACATCAACCATCACATAGCTTTGTGGGGGGGGGGGAGCTGTGTGCTAGGGGCTAGGGGAGGGGTGTGGGCTAGGGGTATTTAGGTAATTATGCAATTGAATATTTTATTCTAAGGTTTTTCCTATAAATACCACCCCTTTTCTCACAAATTCCTAATACCATTCCACTTCTTCTTCCTCTTCTTTTCATGCTTTCTAAGAGCCTCTTTAATGGCTTTTTATTCATAGAAAAATATTTTATAAAAGCTAGAGAAAAATATAACAAATAAAAAGAGAAATAGGTATATACCAGCTTATAATATCAATCCACTTTAAAACTAGTCCGAAACACCTCCTCTTCACTTCCAAAACCCATGGCCACCACCCACCATTCCCTTGGCCATGAGCACCATCACCATCAAGGCTAGATCGAGCTCTCTCTTAGGTCGTAGGCTTGGTTTCGTTTGCTTTGGTTCGATCGTAGCGGAGCTATAACCGATTTTCTATTGGTTCGAAGGGAAAATGAAGATGAGAACTCCTAAACTATTATAATATATGTTGAATGATGATATGATGTTTGAAAATGGATGTTTAACATGCTTTAATCATCGAGTTTGGATTGTTTCATATGAATGATGAAAATATATGCAAGTCACGGAAATACACGTCGATAAGCACAAAGGAAATCACTTTTGCTGAATTAATGAAATGGTGTGTATGGAATGTTAAAACCTCTTTAAAAAGGTTTAAAAATGAGTTTGAAATGTTTTATAAGCATTTAAAAGTGTTTTGGTGAAGTCTGAATGAGAATGGTAAATTTAGTCAAAAATGGACGCATCGCGTAATGGTAGTTCGCGATTTCGCACCATAAATGCCAAACAAGTGTAAAAATTGGAATATAGCTCGGAATTCTTCAAGATAAGAATTTTCCCAACTATTATATCCGTAGTTTGCCAACGAAGAAATAAAATTGAGATTCCGATAAGTAGATTTTGAAATATGAGTAAAACAAGTTTTTGGAAAAATCGCGGTTTTGCAGTTCGGAATCCAAAACTAGATTTCTTTGAAAATGATGTTTTAAATTGTTTAAAAATATGAAATAAATTCTAAAAATATTTTAAAAGCGATTTGAGTTATAAAAATGAATTTCCAAATGATAAAAAGTCATTTTGATCAATATTCGGTAACGACCGGGGTGATGACATATTCGGTACTATCTAGGAAGAGGTAGGCCGGTCTTGTGTTGGTAGAGGACCATCAGTTGGGCCTCAGTACATTCCTCTAGAGATGTACTACCGAAAGGTAGTCCCTTCACCTGGTCATTTGTATGGAAATCCATTCTCCAATAAGAGCCTACCATTTTGTTTGTAGAACCTAGTATGCTGAAATTTAATAATGGTAACAATTTTGGCTAAGATTGATAAGTTTACTTGCAAATGTTTTTAAAGATATGTCATTTTTGAGAGAAATGTGTGATCCTTTACAGTAGAGAAGAGCACACGTGTACATACATATAGCAACAGTAGTAAGGAGATGCCAACAAGCCTGGTAGGTAGCAAAAACCCCCCATACAAATGAAAAATTAAAACCCGACTCGCCATAAACTAACAACACACAACAAGAAAATAAAGCCTGAAACGTCTCCAAAAGATAAGCTGCCATCTAAAACAACCTCCACAACGTCAAACTCAACAACCACACCTGAAATAGACCGTAAAAAGCAAACTACACCTACACAAACCATGGACAACAACCACCAAAAAATTCCCCAATATAACCTTAACCCTCAAGTATAAGACTTAGAAGTTTTAACTTTTAAATGAGGACTTCTCCTAATATTTACTGCAGAAAAACTCCTACTATTCCTTCTACTAGATTTGGATGCATGACCCGAGTTGCAAGCATGGATAGGAGAATGTGGAAATTTACCTATAGATGCAAGATAGCAATACATTACAAATCGAAAACCCCCAGTGCGATAATAAACTACCTGCTCAGAACCAACTTCACCAATCAAAGAAGAACCCACATCTAGCATCAATAAGTTCCTATCTTTACATTGAACATAGCACTTAAAACTGCTCATAGGCACATCTCCAAACACCCAATCATCACGACAAGATAGCCCATCCATAACATCAAAAACCTTAACAAGAACAACGAATCTCATGAAAATCTTAACCAAAGAACTATCTCCAACCACAGCTTGAATCGCTCCAAAATCTGCTGCTGTTCTTTGCGCAAACAGAGATGAATCTTTAGTCACAACAACGCTGCCGCCATTCTTACTACGGATCTCTACAGTTCTAGAAGAAAGGAACCCTTCTTCTACCTGATACAAAGAATCAAAACAAAAAACAATCGGTGAACGAGACACACCATCAACTCCATCCACAACATAAACAGAACATGCCCTCCTTCTCTTAGCCAAATCGACACGGTCCTCATTAACACCACAGAGACGATCACCAACCAAGGTACCCACACTGCTATCAATATCAACATAAGTCTGATAAAACTTACTGTAACTATCAACAACCATATTGCTACTAGAGGAAAACAAATTAATATGAGACCACTTGATAAAAATGTTAACAATATCCAGAGATTTAGGAATTGAGAAAATTTCATCTGCATCTTGAGTCACATTTTACATTCATCGATATGAAATCACAGCCTCTTTTAGAATAACAATCCCTGACATAACCAATGCTATCCACCCCTAGATCAAACTCCTGCATATGATACTCATGGCCTGAAGCAACCTTATGATAGTGAGCATCAAAAATGGAATCCATAATAATCGGATCCAAAAGAAATGAGCATGAATGACCCATAAAATACATCATCAAAATATTAGAATTGATATCCAAATGCTCATCCAAACTCACATCTTTCGAAAAAATCAAGAGGACTTAAAATATTTGAACCAAACATCATCTGAATTAGCATTAGGATCACCAGATTTTGAATTATAATTCATACCTATATTTACGGAATTAAAGGCATCAAAATGATTAAAAAGATCATCCAGTAGTTCGATACCCATAGATCCATGAATCCAAAAATGATCAAGAAGAAGACGTTTAAACTTCATGTATTTCAGAACAAATTGAAATCCATGGTCTGAAATACTTAGCTTTTTGTTTCTACCAGCAATCGATTTCGTCGAAGACCACAAACATCGGCTCATTTTATGACCAAAACGCCCGCATCTGAAGCAACGAAAAGGGGCTCGGCAATATCTGACAAAGTGAAACACATCACCACATCTGAAGCAAGACTTCGATTTCCATTCAAAGACGCTCCACTCTTTAGGAATTCGATTATCAGAGTGTGAAAAGAAACCATTATTATAAACCTCTCGAGTGTTTGAGATGTTTTGCAAAAAGAATTTTGAGTCAGAATTCTTAGCAGGAGGGTGCAAACCATAATAAGAAGAAGGGGAAAAGGAATTTCTTAAGGAAGGAGAAAAATTAAAATAGGGGAAAGACGCCATTATTCACCAGAGCAAAATTACTAATCACATAAAAAGTATGATTTTTGATGTTATTTTTAAAGATATGTCATTAAAAATAATATCATGTGATTTTACGTAATAATGATTTAGTTATCATAAGGTAAAAACCCGTTTCGTGTTTATGTACGGCGTGGTCTTATGAGATACCTTTTTGTTTTCAAAATGCATATTTTGAGTTTTCACACCAGTCCCATGACTGACCCTGAGTTTATTTTCCTTTTCCTTAAACCTAGGTGCCCTAATTTTCCCGGGCAGCCTAGTAGTCAGGTTTAGTTTAGAAGAATGCTGGAGGGAGCTCGATGCATGGAGTCAGAAGATTTTACTGAAGATTTTTATCTATTTCCACCACACTCTTGTACTATAGCATTCTGCATTTGTAAGGACATAAATTTATATCTGTCCATGTTTTTAACTCTGATGAATATATTTTAATTTCTACTGTAAATTTTTTATTGAAATAACATATGTGAGATTCTGTTCTGTCTTTATTTTTCTTTCTTATCCTTGAGAATCCGCTTCTCTGGCACTTGGATTTACGGGACGTGAATACCGAGGATGTATTAGTGTCGATTTTCGAGAGTCGAAGAAATGGGTCCTCACACCATCCCTCTTCAAAAATCAGTAACTCTAAATCCATTCACAATTAGCTAAAGGTGTAAACATCAATGTTGTGGAGGGGAGGTTGGGCTTCATTTTTTTAAGTCGTACTCGAGATGGTGGTATGTAGGGGTCGTGGTAGCCAGCGGTTGCTGAGGAGTAGCAGCAGGTTGGGTGGAGAAGAAGGAGGGCAAGCGTGAAGTTATTAGCGTCTGATGCGTAGAGGAGACGACGTGTGACGTGCTAGCGAAGATGGTTCGTTAAATAGTCGAGTGGAGAGGGAGATATAGAGGGGAGAAAGGATTGACATGTGGGTTTTGTGCATGGCTATGAATATATCCAGGTGAAAGAGAAGATATGTGTGAGTTTTGGTTGGTTTGGGCCTTGGGCCTTGGGTGAGGAAGTTATTTAAATAATTTAGTTATTTAATTAAATGATTCAACTTTGAAAAAGTATAACCTACTCATTTTAAATCCGTTTGACCTGTAGATTTTTGCATTAGACTCGTATTAACGAGTACAACATTATGATATAACTTGTTGATAGTTTTAGCGAGGTATAAATTATTGATAAAATAATGGTGATTAAATTTAATCAAGTAGTTAAATAATTATATCTCAATAGTGACGTTTATTTAGCAAAATAAATTCATGTTCTGTGCTTGCAATGTAAAAAGAATATTTTGACATTAATTAATGTAAGATTAATTATCGTTCGATAAATTGATCTGCTAGCTATTAACTGTTAATGTTGATAATAATATATTTGTTATTATTGTTATTTGGTTGTTTGAATTGTGCTCGATCAGTTTATGAGCAATATCCTTCTCCTCATGCATGAATTAGGTAGACATGAAATTTGAGAATATAATGAATACGAACACTTTCTGATTAGAATTTCACAGTCTAACTATAAGGTGTTCGATGAAAATATTTGTAAAGAAATAGTTATAGTAAAAAATGTTTATTATAATTCTAAAAGGAAAAGATACTTGTCTTTTGGAATGAAATGTTTTCCTTTAAAGAAATAGAACTATTTGAAAATAAATATTTATGAAGTGATTTTATATAAATAAGATTTATATAAACATGGATTATAAAATATATATATATAAACAAAAGTGGATTTAAAGTGTTGTCATGAGAAAATAATCCTCTATGGTTTTAAAATGGCTTTCCAAAGATTTTAAAGAAATAAATAATATTGTGTTTTGAAAGTATTTGTGAGTATTAGTGCAAAATGACTTGTAACTTCGGGAAACAAAATGATTTTTTATGTTACCAATGATTCAGGTAACACATAACTAAAATGCGGGTAGGAGGGTTTATGTAATCCTGAGTATAGTCCACTCTTAGTGTAGAGGGATATAATTATTTATTCATTTATTTTAAAGAGGCTGGGACCCAGTTGTCTTATTTATGAGAGAAACCTCCTGATCTGGTTGCATATATTTTGATATGCTTTTATAGTAGAGTATTTGTGATTTCCAAATAAATATATCAAATACAACACTTTATTATTATACAGAGTATTTGATATCGTTTTCAAAAGTGATTTTTTTTAATCCTGAAGGAAAGTATGATTTGATACAAAAGATATATATATATATTATTTCATAAGGATTTGAAATGAAACCGGGTATTTAGTTCGAAGAGATTATTTTCGAAAATATTATATTTTGAAACTAATAAAGTTAATTAGACTTCAGAAATCTAAATGAAAGGATATAAGCCTAAGTGGGTAGATCCGGAAGCTACATTTGCATGTTATATGCTATGTAGTTTGATAATTGCATCTTTGTTTGTGCATCGTAGGCTCCTTGAGTCCTATATGCGGTAGGAGAAATACGTTGGTTTGATCCTATATCTAATTGGGTACCTAATTAGATAGAGGTATGTAGGCAATAGTGAAGTAGCCCTAATAATAATATAACAGTTTCCTTATTCAGTGTTTGCTATTTATCATGTGTTGATGTTTCTTTCCTGCTTACCATTTTATTGCGTATTGACATGTTTATTGAGTTTGCAGGAATGGATATTGCCGTCTCTCACATCAGAGTTATGCAGTTGTAGATTTATAGTATTTGAGTTTGGTGTGTATTAAAGTACACTTGGTAGAATAAATGATTACTCTAATAAGTTGTATTATTTAAACTGTATCCTATACATTCAGTAGTGTTGAATATTTATCAAATGATGATGTGTATTAAGTTCGTAGTTGTCATTCATAGTTTTAAAATGGACAGGTTTTTTTTGCGATTTTGACTGGTTTGAAAATCCGTCGTTACAAGAAATTTAAACCTACTCAAATGTTCTAGAACGAACCCTCTTAGATAATCTATGGTGAGCGTCCCTAAACCTACTTTTCAAGCAAACATCATGCCTCTAGTTTTCAGTGCTCCCTTGGGATGTGTAATATTAGCACAACTCATCCTATTATACCACATAAGTCATCTCTAAATGAAGACTCATTCTACGATTAAGACTCCATCCCTATGTTGCGTTACTTGGATACCACATCAAACCATCTCCTTGCACACACTTACATGAGTCTAACATCGCTAGGACCATCTTCCAACCTATTTCTCACATATAAATATTATGTACATTCATCAATTTTGCAATTGATTAGGCCATGCATATAAGCCTATTTCACAATCAAACACACAAGACAATAAATATGATTGAACATATAAGGAAACATACACAACCAAGTCAACAAATAATAAAATAAGGACATAATAAAAAAAGTAAAAATGAAATAATGTAATAAACAACTAGCAATATAACCAATCATGCCACAAGTTATGAAATAAGCATGGTTAAATTAAGCAAAGTTATTTATCTAATCCTAGTTAATTACTCAACCGTGTCAAGAACAACACGACCAACTCAACCGAAATAAGCACAAATAATAAAATCAAGTAAGCAAATTTCTAGTTAAACTGAGCATTGCTACCCTACTCATAAATGGATAACCTCAAAACATCATGACCCAAATCTCCAGAAGGGAATAAACTAGACATCCTAACTACACACCAGAGAAAATTACACATAATTAGCATAAATGTTACATCATCATAATGGATGTTGAGGGAACCCAAAACTCATATCATCCACTCATCTTATACCTCATAGCACCTCCTCTAACCTCACAGTTCTCCGACTAATATATATATATATAATTTATGACAAATAAATTTTCACATCAAAGATTTTCTAGTAAAATACATTTGAACAACATATATATTTTCCTTTCGAAAAAATTTCCAACAATATTTCTCTCAAAATAAAATACCTTTCCAATAAAACAATTTTAAAAAAATATTTGACAAAAAATCTCCTCCAAATTTTGTTTCTCAAATCAAATAATTTACGTTTCCAAATATATATGTTTGAATCAAATTACCCTCTTACTATAAATATTTTCCGACGGAATATTTTTACTTAGGTATTTATACCTTTTTTATTTGATAAAATATTTCCCAAATATTTTCTCAATAATACATATTCCAAAATGAATATATTCCATCCAAAATATTTTTCTTAAGTCTTTTTATAACAAAACTCCCTTACAAATCAAAATACACTTAACGAAATTATTTCCAAATAATTTTTTTCCTAGGTCAATGTATTTTTATAAGAATATTCCTTAAATAAAATAAATTACTTAACAAAATGTTTCTCATGTAATTTACTTTATAAGGTATTTCTCAAATAAAATATTTTCAAATATTTTTATTGTCAAAACATTTCTTAGAATATTCTTTAGAATAGAACAAAATTTTTTACAATCAAAATATTTTTCCATCAAAATACCTTTGAAACAAATATTCCTCAAATTAAATAATATCTCTGATAAAATATTATAGAAATAAATATATTTCTCTTTACCTCCACTAAAATTTCCACCAACATATTTCCTAGCAAATACTTTCAAATCAGAATATCTTCAATAAAAACATTTTCCACGAAATGTTTTCAAACCATAAATAATTTCAACCAAAATATTTAAGCAAAATATCCTCACTATAAATATTTCCAACTAAAATATTTTCAACCAATATGATTTCAATAAATCATTCTCAAACTGAAATATTTTCGAACAAAAATATTTCCCATTAAAATGTTTTTTTTTTCAAAATTTGTTATAGATAACTTTCAGTGCCAAACCCAATAAAAACTAAGAAAAGTCAAAGTTCTCAACATAACCATTTCTCATTGCACCCTCCTCATCGAAGCATTGGTCTTTCTCTCATTTTCACCATTCAGTGTACTTATTGTTAGGCCTCAACTTTTATCACAATTCTAAGGTCTATATTTGCTAAGTATGTTTGTACTCTAAACTACAACAAAATCGTACTTCAGTTCAATATGGTGGTGTACATCTATTTATAATCCTTATATATACAAACAAGTATACAACTAATAGTCAATGCACTCTCTCTTCTACTTTCTACACATTCTAAGGTGTAAACTACCCTATCCTAACATGTTAATATGCACCTAAGGTTCAAGTATTCGATAAGCCAAGGCTTTAATACTAAATGTGACGCCCCACCATTCTTAGTGCCTTGTTAAGAATGTGCCCTACGGGCAATAATGTAATTTAATTAAATGACTTAACTCGTTGTTTGCACCCAAATTGGTTACAACACTCTTCGGAAGTCTTTTAAGAGATAAAGTGAAGAAATTAAATGAAAAAAGAGGAATTATCTAACAAATACTCCAAATTTCAGAAATGAGAATAATTAAAGTGCAAGGAGACACAAGAATTTAGAGTGGTTCGGTGTATAGCCTACGTCCACTATGAAGTAGTTTGCTTTATTAATCTTTCTTTTGTGTTTATAAGTGAATTCAATGATTTATAGCAGTCAATTGTGATTTGCAGTAGTGAATCACGTTGGTAGCAGCAGCAATGGAGTTCAGATCTGGATCTGGCGGAGTCCGGGCGTTGGAGATATCAAAGAGGAAGAAGAACCCCTTTTCTGTTGGCTTTGGGGGTCTATTTATAGGTGTAGGAGGCTGGTTTTTCGCTCAGATGTAACAACCGGGATTTTTGTAATTTCAATTATCGTCAAAATGACGATTTAATTCAGTTGATAATTGTTATTGGAATTCGAATCGGATTTGAAATGTGAAAATTGTTTGATTGCAATTGAGATTTATTCGGGTTAAAATTCTTTAATAAAAGTTGTTATTCGTGGTTAGAGCTGATATTGGGCTTCCCATTTTATCTTGGCCTTCTCTAAGGTAGCCGTGAAAATTTACTAAGGCTAAAACCCGTCCACCCTTTTCATTTTCCTCATTCGAGAAAACCTAAGCAAACAGTCGAAAGAAAGAAAAATGGTGGCGGCTCTCATCTTTCGTTCGCTCCTCTCCCCCATTCACTGTCAAAAACCCTAATCTAAGCAATAGAGAAGAATGGAGGCCACGATTTCTTCGTTCGTTTTTCCAATTTAGGGCTTCGTGAAATCAAAGGCGTTGGCTTCTCTGCTCGATCAAATGCTAAGGGCTTCTGCCGATGGTTTCGTTCGCTTTCGTAATGCTACGACGTCGACTCCGCTAGGTTACTCGCGGCTGCTTCTTCGAATAAGGTGAGTGGTTAATTCCCTCACATCTAACTCGATATTCATTGATTACGGTAGTTCGATTTTTGTCTTGTGCTGGGAATGTTTGATTTCGATTCAAGTCGCCTCTTTTACTTTCCCTGATTGCGTAATGATTTTGGTTTTTGTTCGACTTTCGAACTTGTAACTGCAGTTTGTTGTAGTGACCTTTGGGTCGCAGACGTGTGTCAACTTGTTTACCTCGTATTGCCTTGGTTGCGATGGTGATCTCTGGCCATCTTTTTGCCATTTCTTATCTGACTCATCAAGCATCATTGTTTACTTACTTGTAGTTGCTGCACTGCTGTTTGTAGTTAATTGCTTTGAGTTGGCCCTGTCTGATTTGAGTCTTGATATACTTGTTTCACAGTATATTTAGTTGCCACATTATCTCGACTTTGTAAACCCCTTGCTTGTGCTTGTCATTGATTCTGTCTGGTTGCACTTTGATGTTGTTTAAGTGTTCATCCTTGTAGTAGCATGCACTGTTCTCTGTTGTTGTCTGGACACTTGCATTTTTGCAGTGCTTCATCCTGCACACCGCTACCTGTCTGCACTCATTTGTGAGATTTGTTCATCTGAACATGTTTGCATTTCCTTTCCTGTAGTTATTCTGTAGCCACTGCAGTTTGATCTTCACCATTTATATTATTGTTGCATCATGTTGTATTGAACTTGATACTATTCCAGTTGAACTTCTTTCCAGTTTTCTCATCCTTGTTCATGTGCACTTGCGGTTGCATTTGTTGTAGATATTGGTGTTGCTTGAAATCTTCATACGAGTGATCTTTTGTAGCATTGAGTTGCACTGTTCTTTTGTTGGAATGACTTCGACATTGTCTATGCCTCTGTGCATTTTGTTATTGTTGAGTTTGTGATGTTGTCGACTTCACTGTGAATTCTGTGACTTCTCTGCAGTTTTCTCCATGTTGACTCCACTGTGAATTATGGTTTTGATTTTCTGTTCTTCCTTGGTCCATATTGTCGAACTCTGTTAAACTTGACCATTTCCATTCATTCTGACATCACCTCTGTTTCACTCGAACCTGTTCACTGTGTTGTACATGTATTTGAATTGTGTAGCTAGTATTCTCTGCTGCATATCAACTTGCTCATGTGCATTTTGATTCATGTAGATGATTCTGCATTATGTAGCTACTGCAATACATTGGCTTAGGTTGCTGTGTTCATCACTGTTACATTGTTGTATTTTGTCTTTAACTTGTGATGATTATCTGTTCATCACTGTAGTCTTTGTAGTTGCTCTCTGTATACTTCCTATATGCCACCAGTTAGAAGGGTGCTTGTCTTAGAGTTTCAAAACCGTGGCGTGCTTGTTGCCATCCCTGTTATGCAGTTGTTTGCATCTCCATTTGCTACTCAGTTAATTGATTCATGGGCATTATCAACTGTTTGAGGTTTTTGCTTCACTTTGGGGTTCGCAGTTTCACTACTGCTTCTTCAACTTAAACTGGGTTTGTTGTATTGAGTTCTGTGTTGAGTTTCTTGAAATCTCCATCGCATACTAGTCGGTCTGTAACAGATATTTCACTGTTGCACTTGTTGCCTTTTTCATGGTGGCAATTAGTTTGCATCTATATTCGTGTTGCCTTCTTTGACCTCACCTTTGTTTTGATACTGAAGCCTTGCCTTGTGGTGTTCTCTTTACAGTGGTGTGAGGTAGCTTGTATATAAATTAGCTGTCTTGACCACTTGAGATATTTAGATTTGTTTTCGAACTTCCTTGAGTTGAACCCGATTTTGGGATTTGATCTCATGATCAATTGTGATTTTCTCTGAGCTGTTGTGTATCTCCTGCGATTGTGGCGAGGCAGTACACGCGTGCGTGTACTGCAGCCCTATCGGATTTGACAGTTTTAAATTGTTGTTTCGATTTGTTGAATTGTTTCGATGGTTAATTTCAATGGTTGGAATTTGTATTCTGGTTTGGATTGCTGATTTGTTGTTTAACACTATTTAGTGTTATATTTGCGGTTATCCAATTCTCGTATCGAGAGTTGGATATACGAGATTTCTGTGACTGTCGTCTATTTGACTATCTGATTATTATCGCTACTATGCACTAATAACTGAGTTTGAATTAGACTGACCCGTGTATTATTTTCTTCTGAATGTAATACTTGGGTCAGACCGAGTTATTTCAGGTTGTAGATTTTCTTCTTTGAGTTGCTGTTCAGGATATGAAGACTTTTCACATCTTCTGAAGTTGTCAGTGTCATTTTGTAGTAGTCGTGTCATTGTATAGAACGATATGTATTCATGTATATTAGTCGATAATGTACTTGTATATATAACTTCTAGAGTCGACAGTTGTAGTTGTATCATATGTATTGTGTCAACTATGTATTAACTGACATCAGTTATATATATATGAGACTTTTGTTTATATCTGTGTTATTGTTATATCTAATGTCCTAAACTATTATGAACTATCGTAGTTTGTTTTATACTGATAATTGGATATGTCGATGGGAGTAAATAAATAATAGATGAAAAATAAAAAGTATATACCACTCCTACCGAGATAACCAATATTAGTGTAAGGCCAATTACGGATGGTCGCTCCTATCCAGCCTTATTCTTCGTAATAATAGACAGTATTTCTTTTAATACTCTTTGTTATTATGAGCATAGAGGTGGGGCGTCACAGTTGGTATCAGAGCTTGGGGTTTATGGACATAATATAAAACTTAACTCGGAAGGAACATATGTTACAACTATTGGTCGATGTTTTATTTGTGCTGGAGTCAAAACTAAAGTTTTGAAATTTGGATGAAATTTTTAAATAACTTTATTTAAAAATAATAGTGAAATTGTGTTCTGATGATTTGATTGATTTGTGTTCTGTTTATCAGAGTGCGCAGCGGAAACAGTGAAACTGTCTTCGCTGAGTACAATTGATAATTTTTTTGATTTAAAAATCAAAATACGAAATTGATATGAATTTCATTTGTTGTTTACATAGCTGTAATTATTTTATTTCTTTGAGAACTTCGAATCCGAATTGAGGATTCGAAGAAATTGCAGATATGTGATTTTTGTTGAAATTTCCGCTGGCTTTCTTTTGTACTAATCATCTATTGATTAGATTTTTGCTGTTTTAAATTATCTTCATTGAAGATACATTTGAATGATTCTTTGTTCATTTTGTAGTACGTGCAAAAATTTAAATTGCACGTTATTGCATTTATTTTACGTTGAACCGATGCTTGGTTATGAAACGTATTTTGTTGCCGTTATTTTTACAATGGAATTTTACACCAATGCTATATTTTGAAGTACGGTGTTTTGTGGCATTTTGATGAATGAGAATTCACTGACATTACATTTTGATGTAGATTGTTTTGATGTGATTTTGACGTTTTAAAACTACTGTCGCTTTGGCTTCCGTAACCGTCAAATTTTAAAAAGTGGATTTTCAAGCGGTTATTCCGCAATGCTGATTTGTAACCGTTTTTACGGTATTTTGAGAAGTACAATTTCCTTATCGAAATTGTTACTGATTTGCTGTTTTAATCACGTGATTGGAAAATCGTTTTAAAAATGAAAATTGTTTTATAAATTTTTAACAGTTTGCGTTTTCAAAAGAATGAGAAAGTGACTTAAACGATTCAGCAAAATCGAGGATTATGACCCCTTTCTTTTACTGTTTCGCTTAACTCTGGACTTGTTCAGTTGAGAATGCGAATTGTTATTTTTACAAAATAAATAAAATTGTTTTCAAAATTTTTACAGTTTGCGATTTCAAAAGAATGAGGAAGCGATTTAAACGTTTCAGCAAAATCGAGGACTATGACCCCTTTCTTTTACTGATTCGCTTAATTCCGGACTTGTCCGTTTGAGAATGTGAAATGTATTTTTACAAAATACACAATTTTGCACTTTCAAGGAAACGATGAAGAGAATCAAACGATTTAGTAAAACACGTGGTATGGGACATGTGCGTTTGCTATTTCGGTTAATTCCGGACTCGTTAATTGAAATATTTGATGATTTTGTGTGCTTTCGAGCCACTCTACGGACCTTCGGGTCATTTGTTGGGCTTTCGAGCCACTCTGCGGACCTTCGGGTCATTTGTTGGGCTTTCGAGCCACTCTGCGGACCTTCGGGTCAAATACCAGTACTAGACCTTCGGGTCACTCTGCGGACCTTCGGGTCAATCTAATGGGCGCCAAAATTATGTTGAGTACTTGGTAGGCTTCGGCCACTCTGAGATGCACGTGCGGCGAATTAAAAACTCGCCATCTGATGGGATCGATCCAAGCTTTTATGTTGATTTTCTAGTCTTCTTAATTGATTTCTAGATATTTGTTGTTTCTAATTATCTGCAGGTAATTAGATATCTGATGTTATGAGATTTAATTATCGCTTGAGATAATTAAATATTTGCTGATTTGAGATTTAATTATCGCTTTTGATAATTAAATATTTGCTGATTTGAGATTTAATTATCGCTTTTGATAATTAAATATTTGCTGATTTGAGATTTAATTATCGCTTTTGATAATTAAATATTTGCTGATTTGAGATTTAATTATCGCTTTTGATAATTAAATATTTGCTGATTTGAGATTTAATTATCGCTTTTGATAATTAAATATTTGTTGATTTGAGATTTAATTATCGCTTTTGATAATTAAATAATTGCTGATTTGAGATTTAATTATCGCTTTAGATAATTAAATATTTGTTGATTTGAGATTTAATTATCGCTTTTGATAATTAAATATTTACTGATTTGAGATTTAATTATCGCTTTTGATAATTAAATATTTGTTGATTTGAGATTTAATTATCGCTTTTGATAATTAAATAATTGCCGATTTGAGATTTAATTATCGCTTTTGATAATTAAATAATTGCTGATTTGAGATTTAATTATCGCTTTTGATAATTAAATATTTGCTGATTTGAGATTTAATTATCACTTTTGATAATTAAATATTTGCTGATTTGAGATTTAATTATCGCTTTTGATAATTAAATATTTGCTGATTTGAGATTTAATTATCGCTTTTGATAATTAAATAATTGCTGATTTGAGATTACATTATCACTTTAGATAATTAAATATTTGTTGATATGAGATTTAATTATCGCTTTTGATAATTAAATATTTGCTGATTTGAGATTTAATTATCGCTTTTGATAATTAAATATTTGCTGATTTGAGATTTAATTATCGCTTTTGATAATTAAATATTTGCTGATTTGAGATTTGATTATTGTTTTGATAATCGAATATTTGTTGAATTTGAAATTTGATTATCGTTTGTGATAATCGAATATTTGTTGATTTGAGAAATTTGATTATCGTTTTTGATAATTGAATATTTGTTTTCTGATTATCGTTTGAGATAAGTAAATATTTGCGATTTGAAAATTCAATTATCGTTTTTGATGATTGAATATTTGCGATTTTTGAGATTTGAGCTTCGTCTTTTTCTCTGGCGATTCAGGTGAGTAATTTGATTTACTCACATTCAATTCGTGCTCTGTATGGGATTTCTGCTCTGTTTTTCCTTCTCTTTTAGTTGCTGGAACTCGATTGTTCTTGCTTGTGTTAGTCGTCTGATTTTGATCCCTGATTCCCACGATGTTGGTTCTTTTGATTTGAAGCAGTCGAACCTTTTGATTTCTTATCTAATACTTCCCCGCTGACACTTGCTTTGCTTGTACATTCGACATTGCCATGCTCTTTTGGTTGTTACCTTTTATCCATTTATTCCCTATGATTGCGTGGACGTAATTTCTTTAAGGAGGGGAGTCTGTAACAACCGGGATTTTTGTAATTTCAATTATCGTCAAAATGACGATTTAATTCAGTTGATAATTGTTATTGGAATTCGAATCGGATTTGAAATGTGAAAATTGTTTGATTGCAAATGAGATTTATTCGGGTTAAAATTCTTTAATAAAAGTTGTTATTCGTGGTTAGAGCTGATATTGGGCTTCCCATTTTATCTTGGCCTTCTCTATGGTAGCCGTGAAAATTTACTAAGGCTAAAACCCGTCCACCCTTTTCATTTTCCTCATTCGAGAAAACCTAAGCAAACAGTCGAAAGAAAGAAAAATGGTGGCGGCTCTCATCTTTCGTTCGCTCCTCTCCCCCATTCACTGTCAAAAACCCTAATCTAAGCAATAGAGAAGAATGGAGGCCACGATTTCTTCGTTCGTTCGTTTTTCCAATTTAGGGCTTCGTGAAATCAAAGGCGTTGGCTTCTCTGCTCGATCAAATGCTAAGGGCTTCTGCCGATGGTTTCGTTCGCTTTCGTAATGCTACGACGTCGACTCCGCTAGGTTGCTCGCGGCTGCTTCTTCGAATAAGGTGAGTGGTTAATTCCCTCACATCTAACTCGATATTCATTGATTACGGTAGTTCGATTTTTGTCTTGTGCTGGGAATGTTTGATTTCGATTCAAGTCGCCTCTTTTACTTTCCCTGATTGCGTGATGATTTTGGTTTTTGTTCGACTTTCGAACTTGTAACTGCAGTTTGTTGTAGTGACCTTTGGGTCGCAGACGTGTGTCAACTTGTTTACCTCGTATTGCCTTGGTTGCGATGTTGATCTCTGGCCATCTTTTTGCTATTTCTTATCTGACTCATCAAGCATCATTGTTTACTTACTTGTAGTTGCTGCACTGTTGTTTGTAGTTAATTGCTTTGAGTTGGCCCTGTCTGATTTGAGTCTTGATATACTTGTTTCACAGTATATTTAGTTGCCACATTATCTCGACTTTGTAAACCCCTTGCTTGTGCTTGTCATTGATTCTGTCTGGTTGCACTTTGATGTTGTTTAAGTGTTCATCCTTGTAGTAGCATGCACTGTTCTCTGTTGTTGTCTGGACACTTGCATTTTTGCAGTGCTTCATCCTGCACACCGCTACCTGTCTGCACTCATTTGTGAGATTTGTTCATCTGAACATGTTTGCATTTCCTTTCCTGTAGTTATTCTGTAGCCACTGCAGTTTGATCTTCACCATTTATATTATTGCTGCATCATGTTGTATTGAACTTGATACTATTCCAGTTGAACTTCTTTCCAGTTTTCTCATCCTTGTTCATGTGCACTTGCGGTTGCATTTGTTGTAGATATTGGTGTTGCTTGAAATCTTCATACGAGTGATCTTTTGTAGCATTGAGTTGCACTGTTCTTTTGTTGGAATGACTTCGACATTGTCTATGCCTCTGTGCATTTTGTTATTGTTGAGTTTGTGATGTTGTCGACTTCACTGTGAATTCTGTGACTTCTCTGCAGTTTTCTCCATGTTGACTCCACTGTGAATTATGGTTTTGATTTTCTGTTCTTCCTTGGTCCATATTGTCGAACTCTGTTAAACTTGACCATTTCCATTCATTCTGACATCACCTCTGTTTCACTCGAACCTGTTCACTGTGTTGTACATGTATTTGAATCGTGTAGCTTGTATTCTCTGCTGCATATCAACTTGCTCATGTGCATTTTGATTCATGTAGATGATTCTGCATTATGTAGCTACTGCAGTACATTGGCTTAGGTTGCTGTGTTCATCACTGTTACATTGTTGTATTTTGTCTTTAACTTGTGATGATTATCTGTTCATTACTGTAGTCTTTGTAGTTGCTCTCTGTATACTTCCTATATGCCACCAGTTAGAAGGGTGCTTGTCTTAGAGTTTCAAAACCGTGGCGTGCTTGTTGCCATCCCTGTTATGCAGTTGTTTGCATCTCCATTTGCTACTCAGTTAATTGATTCATGGGCATTATCAACTGTTTGAGGTTTTTGCTTCACTTTGGGGTTCGCAGTTTCACTACTGCTTCTTCAACTTAAACTGGGTTTGTCGTATTGAGTTCTGTGTTGAGTTTCTTGAAATCTCCATCGCATACTAGTCGGTCTGTAACATATATTTCACTGTTGCACTTGTTGCCTTTTTCATGGTGGCAATTAGTTTGCATCTGTATTCGTGTTGCCTTCTTTGACCTCACCTTTGTTTTGATACTGAAGCCTTGCCTTGTGGTTTTCTCTTTACAGTGGTGTGAGGTAGCTTGTATATAAATTAGCTGTCTTGACCACTTGAGATATTTAGATTTGTTTTCGAACTTCCTTGAGTTGAACCCGATTTCGGGATTTGACCTCGTGATCAATTGTGATTTTCTCTAAGCTGTTGTGTATCTCCTGCGATAGTGGCGAGGCAGTACACGCGTGCGTGTACTGCAGCCCTATCGGATTTGACAGTTTTAAATTGTTGTTTCGATTTGTTGAATTGTTTCGATGGTTAATTTCAATGGTTGGAATTTGTATTCTGATTTGGATTGCTGATTTGTTGTTTAACACTATTTAGTGTTATATTTGCTGTTATCCAATTCTCGTATCGAGAGTTGGATATACGAGATTTCTGTGACTGTCGTCTATTTGACTATCTGATTATTATCGCTACTATGCACTAATAACTGAGTTTAAATTAGACTGACCCGTGTATTATTTTCTTCTGAATGTAATACTCGGGTCAGACCCGAGTTATTTCAGGTTGTAGATTTTCTTCTTTGAGTTGCTGTTCAGGATATGAAGACTTTTCACATCTTTTGAAGTTGTCAGTGTCATTTTGTAGTAGTCGTGTCATTGTATAGAATGATATGTATTCATGTATATTAGTCGATAATGTACTTGTATATATAACTTCTAGAGTCGACAGTTGTAGTTGTATCATATGTATTGTGTCAACTATGTATTAACTGACATCAGTTATATATATATGAGACTTTTGTTTATATCTGTGTTATTGTTATATCTAATGTCCTAAACTATTATGAACTATCGTAGTTTGTTTTATACTGATAATTGGATATGTCGATGGGAGTAAATAAATAATAGATGAAAAATAAAAAGTATATACCACTACTACCGAGATAACCAATATTAGTGTAAGGCCAATTACGGATGGTCGCTCCTATCCAGCCTTATTCTTCGTAATAATAGACAGTATTTCTTTTAATACTCTTTGTTATTATGAGCATAGAGGTGGGGCGTCACATCAGATCTCGGGAGACACTCTCTGGCACATGACCAGGCCCGCACGCCCAAGCCCGTGAAGTTTCGATCTGATCCGTGATCGACACGAGCAAATTTCGACTCGGTCAGGATTTCATCCAATGGAGTCGAAATTTGGTGTGGACATTCTTTAGCATGCACGTAGTCTTCTGTGAAAATTTCATAGCATTTGGGCTTGTAGATTGCGAGATATGATCGATACGAAATGGAGTTTTTGGTAGGCTGTTTCCTTCGACTCGCTCTTGTTTCGACTCGCTTCCATTCGACTCGGTGACATGGCACTTGATTTCTACTGTCCTGGATGTTGCTTCGAGCGAGTCGAACTGTTCACTGTTTGAGCGAGTCGAAGTGTGCCCAGATCGAGCGAGTCGAAGTAAGCACTTGGTTAAGCGAGTCGAAGCAAGCACTAGTCGAGCAAGTCGAAATGGGACGTCCTGGGAGGTTTTACAGTGGAGTCGAAGTTGATGGAGTCGAACAGTTATTTGAGCGGAGCGAGTCGAAGTGTGCACTTTCGATGGTGTCAAACTGGAGCGAGTCGAAGATAGCAGTTATGAGGGATGTGGAGCGAGTCAAACCTGGTTGACTCGAAGTTGGCTTCTGAGCGAAGCGAGTCGAAGCTGTCATTCTTGGTCGTTGCGAAGCGAGTCGAAGCTGGCTTCTCCTGTGTGTTGCGAAGCGAGTCGAAGGAGCGAGTCGACCGGTAATTGATTTTCATCCAATCTTGTATCGCTCATAACTTGAGTATATAAACTCGGATTGACTTGAGATTTGAAACGTTGGCTCTCATGGCTTAGCTTGTCATATCCTACTAATTTTGGCTCGATCCGGACTCGGACAAAATTCATCGATATCCGTAGTGAGCCCGTGTATAACTGATCTCTGGGACTGGCCATCACAGATTACTAGTCAATTCCTTGGTGTTACGGTCTTGCCAAAAGGCGGGATAGCATTTGCCCCCCAAAGTACGTCTTGTGGAAACATGACGTGCTTTGAAATACTGCCATCTTTACTCTGAATAGTTATCATCTTTTTGATGGAAGTTGTAACCTTTGACCGTTCTTCTTAGTAATGTAAACTATTGACTGTCGACTGCTGTATCATGTATTGTTGCAACTGATTGCTATATGCTAGCGGTTACCCATTTACTATTGTAATCGTTAATGGACGAGTCTCTGATTCCTGAAAATCCCGAATATTTGAATACTAGTCCGTCATTCAAGCATATATGTTAACCTGACTCTCGTTGACGTTTGTACGTCTATGAGTCGTTGTTAGTTTATTTTACTTTTGAATTACGTATCGATCCTCTCCTGAACCGATGTGAAATTCGCTGCAACAACGCTCGACGATTGCTTTTTAATGTTTCTTCGTAACGATTCCCTCTTGAATCGACGAGAAGGGTTTAAATACCGAAGATGATTTCCATTGGATTTATGGATGCGAAGCGCTTGTTCAGCTCGATGACAGACTCGAATTGAGCGAGTCGAAGTGGAGCAAGTTGATGTGGACTCCCTGATGGATTCGAATAGGATGTTCGACTCGGTCTTGGATTCGAACTGCATAGGAGTCAGAGTCGAAACGCACAAGAGACAGAGGAGCAGGTTGAAGGAAAGACGGAGTCGAAGTGATGTCTTTCATTGCTGCATGAGGGAGTCAAACTGGTCACGGGGATGGAGTCGAAGGAGCGATACGAAAGGGAGCTCCGCATCAGTGCACTGAAGAGGGAGTCGAAGCACGTGTTCGACCCCACTGGAATTCAAATCGATTATTCCCCTTACTTTCGAGTCCATATAAATACTCCATACTTAGCCGTTTTTTCACTTTTTACCTTTCACCTTTATCTTCCTTGCCTTCGTATCGCTCTGAGTCTCGAGAAAGCAAAGAAGAAAAAGCACTCTCGTCCTCGAACTGATTTACATCTTCAATTACTCGAACCAATTAATTAATTTAGGTAATCCAATAAGCGAATCTACACGTAAACGAGGAGATTCGATTCCTAACACCAAACCTATCAGTGCCGCGACCGATCGAACAGCCCTTGGCCTTAGCTTCGTGTCGATCTGGAGCAGGGGTTTCGAGATGATGAGGCGGAGGCCTTCGTATCGATCGATGGCGGAGCTTCGCATTGAGTCGAACGCTTGGCATCTGTGGATCGATACGAAGGGGCTGTGTCTGATGGACTCGAAATGGTGGCTTTCGATCGAGTCGAAGTGGATGGCCTTGGGTCGAGTCAAAGCAGCTATCTTGGATTGAGTCTAAGTGGCTGCTTTGAATCGAGTCGAAGCGCGTGGCCTCGGGAGCGAGTCGAAGTCGAGGCCTAGAAGCGAGTCGAAGCGCGTGGCTTCGGACCGAGTTGAAAGACGTGGTCTTGGACTGAGTCGAAGGATGTGGTCTTGGACCGAGTCGAACTGCATAACTCTGAACAATCGATTCAAACTCGAGCCTGATTTGAACTTGAACCTGAGTGATCGTCTTGAACCTGACCTTTTGATGATTGACCATTGATCTAATTTTGATGATACCGAAAATTCTAGTGCCTTTGACCACTTAACTCCGACGAGCTTCAGACTTGCTTAACCGGACTTAACTGTTTCACCGTACACCTAATTGCCTATTGAAGTTCGTCGATGAAACTGGAACATACTAAAATAATAGCACATTTTAACTCAGACTGATAGCTAATAACTGGATGGCATGGTTGTGACGGTCAGTGATGACGGTCCCTCCGACTGAATTCCGAAGTCCCGTCGTTTACACGTTTTCCTTAATCCGGTTGATTTTCCCAAATAATATACTGTACTGCACTGCACAACATGCCCACATACTTTACACTGGGGGATGCACAAATGTTATTTGTCAGTTTAATAATGATTTTTTATAAGCTAGCTAGTTATGGATCCTTCAAGTTCTCAGCAGCCGGAATTCCCAAGTTATGTTCCTCCAACTATTGAGATACCGGTTATAGAAGCCGAAGTTATTGAGCAAGCTCCGGACGAGCGTCTAGGGGCTTGGTTATTTGTAGTCCACCCGATTCGGTGTCATCGGGTATCTCTGAAGACATGTTAGGCCGGATCTGCTTAAGGCACGGTTTGTCGCTTGACGACGTGCTACTTCCTGGGCCAAAGGATAGGCCGCATTATCCCCCGGAAGGGTTTACTGCTTTCAACCGTCATGCTTGCACGGCGGGGACACTTCCTCCCTTTAATGACTATATAAGGGAGACATTATCGTTTCTTGGCATAGCTCCGTCTCAGCTACATCCCAACGGGTATGCCTTGTTGAACAGCACCTTTATCCTGTTTATGGAGATCCTCTTTCGACCGCCGAAGCCGATCGAAATTAGATATTTATTCAACATCAAGAGCCACGGAGATAGCCCCTCTTTCACCTTCCTGGAGGCAGTCAGAAACTGCCACATTGTGCTAGGTTCCTGGGGAAGGCTAAGTTATTATAAATCCGAATGGTTCTACGTTCGGTGCCCCCTGGATTTGCTAGGCGGTGGCTAGACAGACGTAAGTGTCGCCATCTCCTCTTGAATCACTAAGATGTTAGTAACCGACTTCAAAAAAAAACTGAGATACTTTTCCTTTCTTATAGCCGTAATCTCTCTCCCCGATGGCGCGTATTTCAGAGAGCTTGTTCGGATTCTTCAAGCGTTTCCGGGCGAAGAGAGGCACATAGACTTAGTCCTGACCGACATGAATTTGAGGGCTTTCGGGCTGATAGAACGAAGACAGAGCATATACCTGGAAGTGATACATAGAGTGGACCCAAAGAAACGCGTGAAGCGCAAAGCGCCCGCAGTTGTGATCATCGAAGAAGTTGATCCAGAAAGAACGTCCACCGATACTAAGCTTCCGGTCGGGCCTCCTTCCGATGTTCAAGATTCCGGAGAAAAAAGACAAGGCAAGGCTGCTGCTCACAAGCGCTCTAAATCCGGGAGATTTAAATCCGTGGTCGTGTCTTTGCCCGTCCCAGGGATTAAAATTGCGGAGGCTTCTCCCCCACCGATTGGGAATTTTTTTGAGGGACTTGCCGATGTTCCGATTCCGGACTTTGTGTCATCTCAACACGACACCGGGATGGAGGAGCTCGATAGTGTTCATGAACCGAGTGGGTCGCTTGCTACGAGTGCGGCCGACATTTCCGGTTGGTCGGGGGATTGCACATGCATACACTTCACTACACTACATGATTCACAACTATACTTCGTCCGACTTAGGAAGTTACTAACTCTTTCTTCGCTTCTCATTTTCAGGAACTATGTCTGGAAGAGGATCAATGCTAGGGAGCCTTCGTTCGGCCCGAAAGACTTCTTCTTACTATGATTCCCGCAGGAGGGACTCTGATAGAGATCGCGATCGCGAGTACTCTAGTCAGGATAGGTATGGGCGTGATAGGGATAGAGAATATAGGCATCGGTCTAGATCACGCTCTCCTCCTCCTAAGCTTCCATCTCCACCTCCTGCTCATGTTTCACAGCCGTCAGAGGCTCCTCATCACAGGCCTTCTTCTCACACTTCCAGATCTGAGACTCATCTTCAGAGAGTCGAGACTACATCTTCCATGGTTACAGAGCAGGTCCCTGTTGATCCCACTGGAGAAGGGGCCCTTAAGTTGGCTCAAATGAAGAAGGATTTCCCAAATATCTGCTTCGACGGTTATGTCTTTCCTCCCCACTTGAAGAGAATTCCATCAGGGGTAGAAGACACGATGCATGATTATGTCCACGACATCTATACCCAATACCGGGAGTGGGCAAAAGCCGCTGAAAAAGCTTCCAAAGTGGCCTTCGAGCGGGCCAAAGAGATCGAGAAGATGGAGACCGAGCTCACAAAAAGGGATCGTATTATTCAGGTACTCTCTGCTGAGTCCGAGTCTTATCGGAAATCTGAGATCGAGGCTATTAAGAAGGTTGATGAAGCGAAGGCGGAGATGGAGAGGTTGGGGCAGACACACGTTGCCCTAGTATGTCGAACATAGTCTCCAGGTCTCTAACATGATCAGTGGAGAGTCGTGACTTCACAAGCATGTCGTCTACATATACTTCCATGGTTTTTCCGATTTGATCGGCAAACATCCGATTAACCAATCGCTGATAAGTAGCTCCGGCGTTCTTGAGTCCGAAGGGCATAACTTTGTAGCAATAAAGTCCCAGATTGGTTATGAAGCTGGTATGTTCCTGATCGGGTAAATGCATCGGTATCTGATTGTAGCCAGAGTACGCGTCCATGAAGGATAAGAGTTCCTGTCCGATTGTTGAATCTACTAGTTGATCAATTCTGGGAAGTGGGAAACTGTCTTTGGGACACGCTTTATTTAGGTCGGAGTAATCGACGGATGTTCTCCACTTTCCATTCAGCTTTCGGACGAGCACGGGATTCGACACCCATTCAGGATATAGTGCATCTCGAATGAATCCGTTTGCTTCAAGCTTTTCTACTTCTTCCTTAAGGGCGGCAGATCTTTCTGGATCCATACCGCGCCTTTTTTGTTTGACCGGGACATGCCGCGGGTCAATGTTCAGAGTGTGGCTTGCGATGTCCGGCGAGATCCCGCACATATCAGAGTGTTTCTGGGCAAATACATCGAGATTTGCCTGGAGAAATTCGACCAATTCCTCTTGAGTTTGCTGGCTTAGCTGAGACCCAATCTTTATCATTCTTGAATCATCGTCACTGTCAACTGGGACATCAATCGTTAGTTCAGCCAGGGATGCTTGACTTTCTTTAGGTTCTCTTTCGTCTTCAGTTTCTCTTGGGTCAAGATCCCTGAGGAATTGGCTAGGGTGCCCGGGCCTAGGCCCGGGCGTTAGTTGTCAATTATCAGCGAAACGGACGCAGAGAGATTCCTCTACGCCCTTTCCTTTCTCCTTTCGCTACGCCTCCCGCAGCTCAGCAACATAACATGCTATGGCAGTGGCCTGATCTCCATGAATGATTCCTATTCCATGATCAGTGGGAAACTTTAAAATCAAACACCACGGGGCGATGGCTGCCCTGAATTCAGCGAGGGGCGGTCGGCCCAAGAAAGCGTTATAAGGGGAGTCTATGTCCAAAACAATGAACTGAAGCATCCGTACTCTCCGTCGTTCTCCAACTCCCAACTCTACTGGCAGTTCCACCATTCCAGTGGGTATAGTTGCACTTCCGTTGAAGCCATGAACTCAGGATTGACAAGGCTTCAAGTCTGTGGCTTCCATTTTCATTTGATCGTAAGCTCGTTTGAACAAAATATTCACAGAGTTTCCACTGTCAACTAAGATCGTTTTCATCCAAGCGGGACCTATCTATGCTGAGATGACCAGTGGATCGATAGTGGGAGCTTCGATTTTATCAGCCTCTCCGCTCCTGAATATGATGTCATCTGTCATCGTCTTCTGTTGCTTGGCCGGAGCCCCTTCATCAGAGTTACTATAACATTCGAAGTCCGCATGCCTGATTGAACCATCATACGACTCCATTTCCTTCCAGCTTCGATCTGCTGGGTGAGGACCACCACTTATTGTATTGATGACCAATCTCCCGCCTGTACGAGCGGGTTCTTCCTGCCTTTCCTGATTCAGCGCATGATTTTGATTCGACGGGCCCACACCACCAGACTGCGGCGCCCGCACATACTGATCCAACTTCCGTTCACGTATCAGTTTTTCAATGAGGTCTTGCAAGTGACGACACTCATTGGTGTTGTGGCCATAACTCTCGTGGAATCTACAAAATTTCCCCCTTTGGATTTGTCTCTCAGTTGGTAGTTTAGGGGAAGGTTTCTTGAATTGCATGGTATTGTAGATCTGCAAATATACATTTTCCAGCGACGTGTTTAACGGAGTGTAGTTATCATACATGGAAGCTCTATGCCGTGGACCGCGATTTTGATCGCGTTTCTTGTTCTGATTCCCATTGTCCCTTTGTTGATTCTATTTGTTTTGTCCGTTTAGCTGAACTTTCCCAGAACTATCTCCGGACTGTTTAATAGCGATGTTACTTTGGATTCCTTCGATGTTGGGTCCTGCGTCATCCTGTTTCCTAGACTGTTTCGCATCTTCCCTTCTCAAGAATTGGACTGCCTTAGAATAGAAACGGTCCAATGACGTAGGTGGTTTTCCAGCTAACCAATTTCCGAACTCGGAGTTAGCATCAATCCCCTTAGTCAGTGCCATCAGGATAGAGTTATCATTGGGATTGCTTATTTCTGCACACGCAGCATGGAATCGCTCCAAGTAATGTCTAAGTGTTTCTCCGGGAGCTTGTGTAACGTTAGATAGAGTGTTAACGTCCTTAGGCCTCGCTACGTGCATACGGAACTGTTCGAAAAACTTGGTGGCCATCTGGTCAAAGTTAGAAATGGATTGCGGTGGCAAACGAGTGAACCACATGGTAGCGATGTCCCCTAGGGAAATGGGGAAACTACGGCACTTTACCGCATCATCAGCTCTAGCGGCATTCATCAGCCATTCGTATTTCAAGACGTGTTGATTGGGGTCAGAACTTCCTTTATAAACTGGCAAAGCTGGCATCCTGAAGTGCCGAGGTGGTTCAGAATATAAAACGTCATCGGTGAAAGGGGCATGACTTTGGGAGATTCCCCAGTCATCATTAGAGAGACCCTGACTTTCACGGATCATTTGGCGGATCATTGCTGGTATATCCGGCGTTCGGGAACTTGGAGCATGTTGGACCAAGGTGTGGTCAGGTTCCACAACGCGAGTCTGGACTGGACGTGGTCGACGGTCCGTGCCTCGCCTCCTTGGTTCAACATTCTCAGGGACATAAGGCTCGGGAGTCTGCTCCCGTTGGCTACGTTGAGGATCAGCTTGGTTTCTAACATCACCTCCCCGTTCGGCAATGGTGGTAGTAGCAATGTTGCCGGTAACATGGTAAGGAGCAGCTCCTTCTCGAGTTGAAGGCTCTGTACGGTGACTAGCGGATGGTCCAACTCTTGGTTGCCCAAGGTTCGAAGCAAGCTAGTGTCCCGTGGCTTGGGCGTAGCTTACACCTAGCCGTGGACGTGTAGATCTGGTTTGGCCATCGGAGGAGGCTGAACTTTTTGTGGAAGAATAGGAACCTTGGTCTCTCCTAGATCTTCTGCGCCTTTGGCGGTTCAGCTGGTTGGACAATTCTGCGTTGGCGCGCAGCTGTTCAGTTAACTGCTATCGACTTTGGGTCAACTCTTGAAGCGATGTCTGGAATTCTTGCCTAGTGATTGGACCGGATGGATCTGAAGGTCCTGCAACATTTTAGTTGGAGGGAGGTGATTGCACGGGATTCTGTCGGTCCCGTGCTCCTTGACCAGCAGTTGTAGCAGTGGTACGTGTGCTCACCATAATGAATTGGTGAAATCCTTTCCTAGATCTGATTGCAAATCTGAATAGAATGGAAGGGCTTCAAAGTTCTAGATCTGGATCTTCTTCTTAGATTTATGCAATCCAATATAGATAGGAGATCCAAAGAGCAGGAGAATAATCAGTTTTCTCAATGAAAGCACCAAAGTGTTTGCACCAAAATTGGGCACAACACTCTTCGGAAATCTTTAAAGAGATAAAGTGAAGAAATTAAATGAAAAAAGAGGAATTATCTGACAAAAACTCCAAATTTCAAAAATGAGAATAATTAAAGTGCAAGGAAACACAAGAATTTAGAGTGGTTCGGCGTATAGCCTACGTCCACTATGAAGTAGTTTGATTTATTGATCTTTCTTTTGTGTTTACAAGTGAATTCAATGATTTACAACAGTCAATTGTAATTTGCAGCAGTGAATCTCGTTGGTAGCAGCAGCAATGGAGTTCAGATCTGGATCTGGCGGAATCCGGGCGTTGGAGATCTCAAAGAGGAAGAAGAATCCCTTTTCTGTTGGCTTTAGGGGTCTATTTATAGGTGTAGGAGGCTGGTATTTCGCTCAGATCTCGGGAGACACTCTCTGGCACATGACCAGGCCCGCACGCCCAAGCCCGTGAAGTTTCGGTCCGATCCGTGATCAACACGAGCAGATTTCAACTCGGTCAAGATTTCATCCAATGGAGTCGAAATTTAGCGTAGACATTCTTTAGCATGCACGTACTCTTCTGTGAAAATTTCATAGCATTTGGGCTTGTAGATTGGGAGATATGATCGATACGAAATGGAGTTTTCGGTAGGCTGTTTCCTTCGACTCGCTCTTGTTTCGACTCGCTTCCATTTGGCTCGGTGACGTGGCACTTGATTTCTACTCTGTCCTGCATGTTGCTTCGAGCGAGTCGAACTGTTCACTGTTTGAGCAAGTCGAAGTGTGCCCAGATCGAGCGAGTCGAAGTAAGCACTTGGTCAAGCGAGTCGAAGCAAGCACTGGTCGAGCGAGTCAAAATGGGACGTCCTGGGAGGTTTTAGCAGTGGAGTCGAAGTTGATGGAGTCGAACAGTTGTTTGAGCAGAGCGAGTCGAAGTGTGCACTTTCGATGGTTTCAAACTGGAGCGAGTCGAAGAGAGCAGTTCTGAGGGATGTGGAGCGAGTCAAACCTGGTTGACTCGAAGTTGGCCTTTGAGCGAAGCGAGTCGAAGTTGTCATTCTTGGTCGTTGCGAAGCGAGTCGAAGCTGGCTTCTCCTGTGTGTTGCGAAGCGAGTCGAAGGAGCGAGTCGACCGGTAATTGATTTTCATCCAATCTTGTATCGCTCATAACTTGAGTATATAAACTCGGATTGACTTGAGATTTGAAATGTTGACTCTTATGGCTTAGCTTGTCATGTCCTACCAATTTTGGCTCGATCCGGACTCAGAAAAAATTCATCGATATCCGTAGTGAGCCCGTGTATAACTGATCTCTGGGACCGGCCGTCACAGATTACTAGTCAATTCCTTGGTGTTACGGTCTTGCCAAAAGGCGGGATAACACTCGTATAGCGGATTTTGTTCAAAATAAAATAATCTTTTGGTTTTATTTTGTATTATATATATTGTTGTATTGGGATACAATTAATGTTTTAAATACATTAAATATATACAAGCTTAAAATCCTTAGGAAAAATATTTAATCGATTGCTGTTACGAACGTGTTCGTTACATTCTTCATGTGATAAAAGCTATTTGGAATAATTATAAAACAACTCATCAATAGTCTTTTATAGGTTAGAATTCAAATTAAAGATCCTATTAGAGGATGTGCGATAACCTTTTCATTTAAGAATACTGTGAATCTTAAGTGTCTAAATTATACTTTGATATGGTTAATCACTTGATAACGATGAGTATATTAAGGACATAGTTGAGTGTAAGTTGAGCCACTTGAAGGGTGATAGTACTCAAAAGAGGATTCGTCTCCTTTGAATAGAATGTTAGAATTACCATAATTAGTAGTCAACTTAAAGTCAAGTATTTAGCTAAAGCAAATCGGTCAATTTATGAATGTTATATGATTGAACTATAGGCTTTAATGTCAGACTTCAGAATTACAGATATTATTAGAGTTTTGACCGTAGACTAAGCTCAAGATATTTAAGTTATATCAAAGGGAAAACATGAATAATATATCATTACTTAGGGTGTAACTTAAACGGTTAGAAATAAGATTTCACCTAGATGGTCCGTAAGTAACCAAACTCGTGTCCATTACTGTCTATGTAGGCTTTCGTATTTGAATTGTAAATACATCAGAGGGCTGAGTTCATACTAGGAAGTCACACAATAGTACAAGAAAACATATTTTTAAATTTAATTAATTCAAATTAATTTATAAATGTTTTAGATTAAAATGGAGAAAATTTACATAAATATTATGTAAATTTTTATGGAATTTAATTGTTTATTTAAAGCCTTAAAAGTTATTAAAATAATATACAAATGTTATATATTAATTAAATTATTAAAAGGGATTAAACGAATTTTTAACAATTACTTGCAAGATTATTTAAAGCTTATATATACATATATTAATATTTATATAGCCAATCATGCTATGAAAGAGATAAGGGAGAATATTGTTTTTGAACTTTACTGGATAGAGTACAAATGAGTGACGAAAAATGTGGAAAATATATGAGATATCTTCCAGCCTTTTGGAGGTTATAAAGACCCCCTTTTTTGTCGTTCTTTATATATTTTTCTAACTCGAAGCCATCGCCACTATCAGAATAAATTAAAGCCTATAACTAAGCCTTACAAGCCAAGCTAAGAGGAGAAAGCAGAAAGTGTCTACGGAGAGAATAACTCATAGTACGTGTTAGCAACCGGTTAGATCAATGTATTTAATTTAATTCATATTATTTTTTTACTTTTATAATTCGACCTAAACTATAAAACAACCTTTTACATACATTATGGTATAAATTAAGTAACATATTAAGATCATAATTTATAATACATATAAAACATTGTATACGTATGTATATATATTTATTTAACTTTTTCTTTTGACCACTTAAAAAATTTTCGGTTAATATATACATAAATATACTTATTAAATGTTTTAATTTGTTTGACTAACCAAATTAATACCAATTTAAAATTTAAATTTATATTGTTAATATATTTTAGATATTATATATACATTAAATAACCAAAAAATGGAATTTTGTTTTCGACCATATAGAATTATATACATATATATATTTATCCTTTTAAAATTAATTTGACTAGTCAAAGAATTGTAACTTTAAAATTATATTTTTAATTTAAAACATATTTTATACTTTTAAATTTAAATTTGAAAAAGATTTCCTTTATGCAATTCTTACATAGTGACACAAACATATCCATATGCAATTTTGTTTATTGTTTAGCTTTAATTCCTTTGTTACATCTATACCATTTACATTGTTACTAAACATATGATGTTAAATTATAAAGTTTAATAAAAAATTTATAAAGTAAACTTAAAATTAAATATTATTTTAATAATGTAAAATAAAAATAAAAATAAAATTTTAATATAAGATAATCAAAAGTAAATTAAATCAAATTAAATTTTAAGTATAGAACTCTCTTTACATCCATATAACATTAATTATGATTTAACTTTACAAATAATTCATGATAATACAAACTAAACATCTAATGTGATAATTAATAAAATGATTACTTTTTTTTGAATTTCCCCATTTTGCCAAGCTACCAATGACTCGATATAACAAGGTATGAGAACTTGCATTGTGTTAATATGAATAATTGACTAATACATAGGGTAGTTCTTGAAAATTCCAATTAGATGGGTGTATAGAAAAAGGTGTTTAACCATGGAGATGATTATTTAGTTGAAACAATGTTCTTATGAACAGAAAACCTTCATAATCTTGGCCTTTACCCAACTCTTTGAAGTGGTTGTTTCTAGATTATGCCCTTAATGCATGGCCCAAGTTTTTTTTGCCTTGGGTTGACTCCAATAAATGTATTTGAATAATATATAAAATTTAAATTTAACAACTTTATATTAAAATTTATAAAGGTTATAAATAAATTTAAAATTGTTTTAAATTTGTATTCATAAATGATATATATGAATTATAAAATTGTTTTGAATTAAAATTAAAATTCATAAAGGTTATGAATTCATAAAGGATATAAATAAATAGAATTAAAATTGTTTAAATTTAATTCAAAAAACTATAAATAAATATATTTGAAAATTTTTTGAATTTAAAATTATAAAGTTATAAGTAAATGAATTTAAAATATTTTTGAACTATAATATGAACTATAAATATTACAGTCCATAAAAGGTTACAACCAAGTGTAATATTAACTAAAGTGTTAATTAGTAATATATACATAAATATAAGATTTAATATTACATTGTAAATGTTATAATTAAATAACAGAATCTTATATTATGTATGTAAAATAAAATTAACATGTGTTTGAAAGTTAAAATCGAAATAAAGCACACTGTATTATAAGGAATAAATACATATGTATACAATTACATATACATATAAAATGGCAAATGATGTCATTGAGTATTGCGAATACTTATTATTTCTTATATACCTTAATACTCACTATTATTATTTTGAGAGTATGAATCATAAACAATGTTTCTCTCTATTGTTTATAATATAAATAGAGTACTATACATACCTATGGTTGTTCAGCACCCTTAAGCCATAAACTATTTATAGTGATGTTTATATTGTCCCTGTATCAAGGATTACAAGATTATTCGTAAGCAATCACGAAATTATGAGTCATGAGTATTTAATGTACTTTATGACTTGCCAAGCGCCCTTAGGGGTCATAAAGAATATTAGGAGCAAAGTATGTAAGATTACCAGTTATACATCAGATATGACGAATAAAGTGTTATTTACCATTCATGGGGATTACAATTTGTTGAGCACCCTAAAAGTTGTAGTAAAGTGATAAACATATCCTAATTCTCACTAGTGGAATTTATAAATTTCTCGCATCACTTTTAGTGTTTTTAAAGGATGTAAAATCTAGTGGGATCCTAATTAGAAAAATGTAATAAAAAAATATAATAAGTATAAGAACATATATAATATTATAGTAGCCTACCTTAACAAGTTTACATGGTTAATATAATTACTAAAATTGTTCATCGATTAAGATATACTAAACAAACTAAATAAAAGATGGACTAGGAAATGTAAAATTTACTTAACGAATAAATTATTCTTTTATCATATTATTGCTTCTCGATCTATGCAAGAGCCAAATAAAATAACCATTAAAAATTTCAAGTGTTGGTAACTTAAGGTTCAATAATCCCGAGGCTGTAGATTGTCTTCTATGGGTTTTGAGATCCAAAAATAATACAAGAGTATGGATATCTAATCCATATTCAATCACATATAGAAGTTAAGTGATGAACATTTGCACTTTGTAAGATATAAAATTTCGATAAAATTGTTTCATTTGAGATGAGCAAGTAAACCATAGTGTAAGATCATGTGCTCAATACGATTGAATAAGATCTTGTTATGTTGAAAAAAACACTAGATCAAGAACTACAGTATAGCTAAGAATTAGACCACTGAAATGTCAAGTTGATTTGTTTACTTATATGCAACTTATTTGGTCTACTAAATATGTTAAGGATAAGCGAATGCATTTTAGTAAAGAAAATTCGAAGCAATCTTCTAGTAAAGGATTTCTCTTTTGAATGGTTCAGCTATTTATATGAGAAAGCAAAAGTCTAAGAGTTGAAACAAAATTATATAAAATATTTATAGATGCTTAATAATGAACAAGAAATATGACTTTTATTCCACATGTGTTTTTCTTATACAATATTGGTATCTATAAAATCTATTTCTTTGAGTTTGAGATACTTGATCTGAAATTCTCAACTTTAAATTTGATACACTAGAAGAAACAAATAGTCAATAGTAAGTGATTGAATGGAGCTTCGTATTTTGAATGTTGCTATTGTAGAAGTAGAAATAGTAGAAGCATACCATATAACACTTGCTAATGGACACATCAAGTTTTGAATGTTACATTCATTCATAACAAATATTATTTATGAAATAATAACCATTTTTGGTTTTGATCGAAAATAGATGCAACTTCATTTTAATGTGAATATTATAAATATTAGTTATAAAATATATGTATTTTGGCATTTCGAAGAAAGTATTTGATTCATAATAGTTGTGATGCATTAGTTATGGAAAACACAGAAGCATAAAAAAATTTGACAATTGTTTTCGAGAATCGTAGATTAAGATATATCATTGAGAGACTATTAGACGAGAAACAAAGTATGTTTTCATTCATATAACTGTGAATCATATTATATTTTCTATTGTCTATATTGTTATATTGGGATATAATTAAAGTTTTAAACACATTAAATATATATAGGTAGAAAATCCTTAGGAAAAATATTTAACCAATTGTAGTTATGAATGTGTTCGTAACTAGGTGTATTTAATCATATAAAATAAACTCTTCTCCTTAAATGTTTCTAGTGAAGATGCATCAAGAATGAGATATTGATATATCTGTTAAGACTAATGTATGTAACACTCTCCATATGATGGATGTTGAATTGCTCATGACAGTTGGGAAAACCCAGGGATTACGTAGATATAGTTATTTGTAACAATCACAGAATGACTCACTAAGAGTCTTTAATAGATTAGAAATCAAAAGGAAGATATCGTCTAAAGATATGCAATAGTCTTTCGACTGGAGAATATAATGAATCTTAAATGTGTAAACTATACTTTGATTGTGGTTAATCGCACGACAATGATGATCGTGTTAAAAAAAACTCAACCCAGAGCCCTGATGAAATTGAAGGGATGGGAGGAGCCCCCCGCCTGGTTCGACCACAGACAGAAGGGAGGTTAGCCAGCCCAGCACAGAGGTTTGATGCCCCCAACCAGTTTTTCAGTTTTATGGAGACCCACCTCCGTGCCTTGAAATTGGGAGTAGGGCAGATGGGAATCGAACCCATGACAATGATGATCGTGTTAAAGATATAATTGGATACTAGTTGAACCGCTTGATAGAAAACACTATTCAGAAGAGGACTCGTCAGTTTTGAATAGAAATTTGTATCACCACCATAATTGTTAGCAACTTAGTTAAAGTCAGAGATTGGCCAAATAAAATCGGGTAAATGTAATTGGACTGAACCTTGGTCTTTAATGTTAGACTTTGCAATTAACTATGGATATTATTAGGGTTTGACCATTGATCGAGCTTTACATATCTAAGTGATATAGTGATGATGAAGAGAAAACATGCATAGTGTATCATTGCTTAATGTGTAGCATAAATGATTAGACCTATGGTTTCACTTAAATAATCTATGAGAAACTGAACTCATTTCCAATATTTTCTTCAAAAAAGTCCGTACATACAATAATTTAAAAAATATCAACGAGGGCTTAAATAAATTTTTAATAATTAGTTGACTAAATAGTTTAGGCTAATATATATATATATATATATATATATATATATATAAAAGTTATGATGTGGAAGAGAAGAGGGAGAAAATTGTTTATGATTTTTAGTGGATAAGATTCGAATAAGAGAAGAAAAAGGTGGAAAATTCATGAGATATTTTCAAGCTTCTTGGTGGCCGTAAATACCCACATATTACCCCATCTTTTTATATTTTTCTAACACTAAGACATCCCCCTCATTAAAATAAGTTAAAGCTTTATAGCCCAACCTTGCAAGCAAAGCTATGAGGAGAAAGGAAAAGGTTTCCGAGGAGAAAATAGCTCATATTAAAACATGTTAGCAACAAGATATATTAAGGTATTAAATTTAATTCATATTTTTTTCTTTTAATTTTTTGACCTAGTAAAAAACAATTTTACATACATTATGAAATAAGTTAAATAATACACTAAGGTTTTAAATTATAATATATATATATATGTATATGTATATGTATACATATATTATTATATTTAACTTTTGCTTTTCAATCTCATAATTTTTTATTCTTCTGTTAAGATACACATAATAATATGAATTTTGTTTTCCGACCATATTTAATATGTGTGTGTGTCGTTTAAATAAATTGAGCAGGTGCAGAAATATAAGTTTAAAATTAAGTTTAATATTTAAAATGTGCTTTTACTTTTAAATTTGAATCTGAAAAAAGGTTTTAATTATGTAGATTATTATAACATGACACATTACATTTACAACATTACTTACATAAGGACACAAACATATCTATATGTTATCTAATTTATCATTTAGATTTAATCCTTTATGATATTTATACCATACACATTGTCGTTTAACGTATATGTTCAGTTATCAAATTCAACGGAAAACAAATAAAGTAAAATTAAAATTAATTTTTAGTTTAACAATGTAAAATTAAAAAAATCAAAATTTAGTTTAAAATAATCAAAGTAAAATTAAAATGTAAACATAAACTTCTTCTGACATCTAATTAACATTAAATATGATTTAGAGTTACAAAAGTATTCATGAAAACACAAACTAAAGATCTAGTGTAATAATTAATAAAAGGATTTTTTTGTAAATTTCCCTTTTTTGCCTCGCTGCTAGTGCTCCAGGCCTGACATAAATACTTGCGCACCACTCTTATATGTAGAAGACAATAGGTGGTTGGATGTATAATTTAAAACCAAACATTTGAACATATAGGAAAACCTTATTATGGTTTAACATTAATATGACAATTAAATAAACATCATTTCGTATAAGGGCTTATATTACAAATAATACATCTACCGTTTATCCATATGTACATAACAACAAAAGATATTTGATATATAAAATTTAAAAACAATGACTCAACAAAAGTACACAAAAATGGTAAACATGTGGATATAAGTTATAAACTTACCATCTTCTATTTCCCTTGCCTTTACATGTAAACCCAAAGAAATACAAAGGCACGTATAACATATACATATTGTTAGCCATTACTTTCGGCTAGTACCCCCAATCGAAAAAAGTAGAGAATAAATTAAAAATGTATCAAAGAGAATAAGAAAAAAGGAGAACAAGAATTTTTATAGTGTTTGGCAAATCGCTAGCTTGCGTCCACTTTATCGTTTTTGTTGATTACCTTGTGCTATATCGACCAATTTTTACAACTAATCTTGAAATTCTATCTCTAGATACAAAAAGGGCAGTCTTTTCTTCAACCAAAGTTGATAATAGATCTCAAGATCATTTCTTTGTTGAAGAAGATGGCTATTTATAGCTGATTTCACCCTTTATATTCACCAAATATTATTTCAAATTGCAAGCCAACCATACCCGAGATAATAGAAGAATAAACAAGTAAAATCTAGACCAAATCTCGAGGCATGATGGATCGGTACCGCTCCATCAATGGATTGGTACTGATCCATGACCTTGGTCCAAAACTTGTATTTTTCTTCAACGCTGCCTTAGTCTTCATGCCTACAAACTTCAGGGGAAATTTTGTCATTATGATGGATTGATTGTGACCAGTCATCGATTCCTAAAACGTTTTCTTTTTCTTCGAAATAGCTCAGGATCTAAAGCACTTGAGTTTTAGGGGCAAATTTGTCATTTTGATGGATCAATATCGATCCATGGATTCAAACAAATCTTCCTCTATTTGTTTCTTCGACCTTTGTAGTTGATCATCTTTAAGTCCATTCCTTCATTATTTCATAGTCCAATTTCATTCAGAAATTGCTTGGGTAAAATACTGGATAACACTTGCCTCTAAAAATATTCTTTTGTGTTAAAAAAACATGCTTTGAATTGAGACAAGCGACAAATCTAGATTTGCACCGACGCTTCCATTACTTGATATGTTTCCATATAATGTTGCTTCTTTATCGAGAATATCAACGCTTCATTCCAAATAGTAGTTGAGTAATGTCTTCTCGGTATGTATAAATATTACGGTTTAAAATTTTAAAACTCCATCATTCTGTTTGTTACTAAGAATTCTTTGAGAGTCATTCTAATCCATGGTCATGTAGATTTCTTCATTCTTTTCCCAATTTTTTAATATTGCTTGATGGATCAGTAATGACCATGCATAGATCGATACCGATTCATGCTCACTGTTTTACATTTAATTCAAACTTAGAATTTTTTCCCATTTTAATCATTTTCAATTGAGATTTTCTTTCGTTCCCAAAGCTTCAAGCCTAGGTTTTCAACTTCCCTTTCTGACTTTGAGCTTAAGATACATTTTACTAATTTTGAGCTAATCCATTGAATCAAAGCCGATCCAAGGTTGGTTTTCCTCAAAGTAGCTGATCCATCACTATTATTAATATGATTTTTTTTGATTTTATGACACCAACTTAGTTATGTAGCAATCATGCTATTGTATCCTTACATATTTATGAATTAGCAAATTTAAGCGATATTAAATTTTCTATATTAGGTACTAATTATGTTGCTCAATGCTTACACAATTATGAGGGATTCCATTTAGCTATTTGCTAAATTTCCTATATTAACCAACTCAAACCCAAACAATGTCTAACACAGATTATATGAATTAAAAGCACGAAAAAGTAAAATACACAAATATTTACGTAGTTCAGATATTAAGGAATCCTACATCCACCAGTCAAGTCTTTCAATATAGATTGTTTCCTTTCCTAGTACAAGCATAAATTTAATGGAAATTGTTACAATTTTTGAAAGTATTTAATTCTTTAAGTGAAAAAGTTCAATCATTTTCTCTACAATAGTACATTTCCTTTTATAGTCGAAAGGACGTCACATGGATTACTGACATCATTTCGTTGTATTACTCCTTCGCTGTTGAATCATTTCATATGTCCTTCATCCATTTGATTTGGTTCATATGCACGGACTGTTGACATGGATACGGGCAAAAGAATTTTTTTAGGTGGGAGAATTTGCTTTTGGTAGGGGACTTTGGTTTTAGGTGGATACATTTGAATTTTGAAATATCTAGCTTAAGAGTGGTACCATGTACTAACTGTTGCATAGCTGAAACCAGCGTAACATGGGAAGTTTGAGTTGCATTGTCTGTGTACACGTACTTTTTCCATGCTATCTGCATAGCTATGGGAAGGTGTGGTTAAATGGATGTCGTGCATTGTTGTTGTTTAAACTATGGCGGCACATCATGAAGGCATGGACTGTGCTGACTTTCAACTATGGCCACGTATCTTAGAGATATGAATGGCATTGCTTTCGGCTGTGGTGGCATATTTTATTTATATGCACTACGTTGTCTCTTGGCTATGGTTGAGCATCACATTTATCATTTACTGCATTGACTTTAGTTATGGCAGCACAACTTGTTTATATTGGGATTTGTTAGTTTTAGCTATGGCAATGTAGCTCGGAGTCGGGGATGTGCTGGCTTTGGTTTGGGTTTGGAACTATATTGGTTTCCATGCAAAGCTTGTGACTATGCAGCTTTTTGCGGGATTATTTGTTGTCTTTGCATGTTGTGTTTTGGAACTCGCGCAGTCCCTATCTGATATTGACACGACCCATCTTAGGCCTTACCATGCTATGTGATCTATTAACTTCGTGCACCTGAACCTACCCTAAAAATTTACATTGGAAAACATAGGTGTAACACTTGCCCCCCAAATCCGTTTTAATGAATATTAAGGTAGACGGGTCCTTTCACATCCAGTTTTTCTAATAATCTAATCGGCAGTATTTGCATAATGCTCCTTACATTTGTCCCGTCATGATTAGGCGCTTTATCTGGCCATTATCTGTCGAATCGATTTATATTTCGAGAAATCTACTTCATTTTTTGTCAATATCTTTTGTCATTATCAACATCTAACGACTTGTACTTTTTTTGCCATTTGAATTTTACAGACGAGATTTTCTTTATACCATTATATATTTCCACCTTTTGCCTTCTATCTCTTTTACTTCCCTTGGAAATGTAACGTCCCGACTTTTTGACCCCAAATGTCGATAGTAATACATCCACGGTATTCATGTACCGATCACCCAAGTGCCAGAAAGACGAAAAGTTAGGATAAAATAAAAAAACAGAACAAGAAAGAAGAGTACACAATATCAGAATCTCACAATGGAACGATAATATATAATATCAAAAGAACAGTACAATGGGTTTCTCCAATATAAAAATTTCGGAGTTACAAAACCTATGTACCATCATCAGCCCGGATAGTTATAATAACCCGTCCTCACAAATGTTGATATATATAATAATAATGCAGCGGAAATAAGAATACTACGGTAGGTGAAACATCCAGATCATCTTTTCGAGCTCCAATGAACATCAACGAAAACCAGCCTTTCTCAGACTACTCAAAAGAGGATGCGAGGAATTTAGGAAAACAAGAACCAAGCGTCAAACATAAGTCCAGTATGAGAAATTCAAGAAATATGTGTATAACATATCATGGTACTTTTAAGACTACATGGAATATCATAATGATTATCCCCTTAAATGAACCACCATATGATTGGTACATAAGGTGATATAGTAGATAATGTCTAGGGTATACAATATAAATATTATTACATAGCTGGAATGGTTACATTCATTACATTTAACAACATATTAGAAGTACAGTCAAATTCGATAAGGAACGTTCGCACAATGGATTTTTTGCGGAGATCTCTCCGGTGGAGCCAGATCCAATATCCTGCACAAGGGTCAAAAAGTACCTTCAAGCGACGTATATCTTTAGATAGAATATACCTTTAGGTAAGCATAGCTGGTCCATGCCCGAACACGTGATTCCATATATCATAAACTCCCATCGGCTAACAATCGATAAGTATCTCCAGATATGGAGTTGATATATCCTGTCGTGAATTAGCTAAACCCCAAACTATGTGGCCTACTATGTTTTTAGTCATTTTCAATGTCGAGGTTACGTTCGGCATCTTCCACATGAGTCTTCATCACTTGAACAAAACACGATCCCAAATTGGATCCCCACATCACGAACAGATCATGAAACCACACATGGATTCCGACATCCAAAATAGATCATGAACAACTACATGTGTTCGAGCATCTTAAATAGATCTCGAATCTCCACATGGATCCCTGCATCTAGAACTAATCCACTTCCAAGAGATAGAACACGTATCTCAGCCTTGAAGTGGTTTTCGATAAGTAAAACACTTACCGATCCCGGTCTCTCCAAGACTGAGTTGACGAATTTGGTCATTCAATGATAATGAGAACGATCGCATATGAAAACAAAGTCTCGTATACTTATCATGTTTTCGATGTTTTCCTCTCACACTATCCCTCGACCAAGAGTGAAGCCGATAGGTTAGAGCTCTATTGCTCATATCCCTACATGAACATCAGTCTTAATTCCCACGGATAGACAAGCCTACTTCATCAGCTTTTTGTGCAAAGTATATGACTAAATGTTTTCCATAAACGAGTAAATATACAAAGCACGATCAAGTCATACAAAGTACGATCAAGCCACATAAGCGACTTCTAATCCCCTTTTTGTTTAATTAATCTTTTATTAATTAAAACCTCTTTCATTAGTAAAACTTCTTTTACTTAATAAAACATCATTTATGAATTTCTACTATTCATTTGTAATTTTTCAATACTTCAAAAGGTATTCATATACTTATCTCAAACGGTATAAGTATATTCACAAACCATTAACAAGATTTCTTACTTTAAACCTTTGCTTTATCTACCTTCTTCAAAAAGGTTCCTTACTTATGATTTCCTTCAAAATATCCATTTTAAAGATCTAAGTACTTTCACAAATCCATTCAAAAGGTTTAAGACTAATGTTACTCAAACATTGTCAATACAAATCCAAAACCATTCTACAAATCAAAAACTATTCCTTGTTCAAGTTGAAAGCCCAGTAGGTTAGAGTTCTATTACTCCATCCCTACTCGACATCAATCTTTACTCCCAGAAATAGAGAAGCCTACTTCGTCGGCTTTTAGTTTTAAGTGTAATATTAATGATTTCCATAAACAAGTAACAAACAACCTTGTTAACTCGTTTCCAGCATTCCCAACTTAACTATTCCTCGTTCAAGAGGGAAGCCCAATATGTTAGAGCTCTATTGCTCCGTCCCCACTCGACATCAATCTTAACTCCCAGAAATAGAGAAGCCTACTTCTTCGGCTTTCAGCGTTAAACAAAATTAATTAACTTTTTAAACAAGTAAGCTAACAATAAGATTAACACGTTTCCGACATTTCAACTTATACTTTTCCTCGTTTAAGAGTGAAGCCAGGTAAGTTTGGGCACTGGTTGCACCAAGCCATTTCTAGACACCTCATTCTGGAATCTCACAAATAGACAAGTTTACTCATCGGCTTTAGTGTTCAGCCTAGTTGATCACCTTTGTCAAAACTTATATATATAAAATAATACTTTAGAAATACTTGTAAATAGGGTTTAAATATCTATGTAAAATATTACTTGAAAATAACTAATTTAGAAGTTTAATTAAAATCATGTTTTGCACTTTGCAGCATTTTACTTTCAAAATTCATAAATAATTATTAAAACTACATTTAAACGTTTATTCTTTTTTTCATACTCAAATAAGTTTTATAAGAACTTCCATAAAAAGATTTTATAAATAAAAGAATTAAGATAACATTTAAATCATGAAAAATAGCCAAAATGTCGCATTTTAAACACTTAAAACAATAAGCGACTTACTACACCATTTATAAACGCCGTTAAAAGTCCTTGTTAAAACAACATTGAAAAACACCATATTTGCGACTAGTTTTAATCACTTAAACAAAAGACTTAAGACATGAAATTTTTATATTAAGTACTACTACCATTAGGGAACTCGAAAACCATGGAAAGAAATCCCTAAGAATAGCTTTCCATTTATTTATAAAAATTCTCAAAAACAAGGGATTCCGAAGTGCACGTATAACGACTATTCTCGTTTCAACCACTTTCAAACTTACTTCAATTTAAAATATGAGTTAAACAACTATTTAAACATCAATTAAAGGCCATGCTACATGTTTAAGAGGATAATATAAGCGACGTTATACAATATTAAGTTATCATTTGCTTTCAAAAGCAAGAGGGGTCCAAAGTTTATAACTTTACTTAGTTAATGTCACTTTAAATTTATAATTTGCACACAACATATATATACATAATATATACTTAAGAGATAGTGAGATAACTCACTTAGATTCGGGCCTAACCCAAGCATAAAGCTATAAGAACCAAAGAAAACCTCCTTCCATTAACACAAGCCTAAAGGTCCAACCTTTAGTATTTCCAAACCAAAGCTAACACCATCCTCCTCCTCCCCCTTCATGCTCATGGCTCATCCAAGCTCCCTCTTTTCCTCTTACCTCCTCCCACTTTTTACTTGATATGCTTCCCATGATTTCTTAGGCCCAGATCCAAAGTTTAGAAGATATTTGAGAAGATTTGGTTAACTTTTGAAAAAGTTAGAGAGTAATAAGTGGATTAGTGCTTAAGTACTTCCACCATTTTCAACCCTCCAACTTCATCTCAAACTTTGAGATATTTTTTATTATTTCCTAAGGGTACACCCATCCTTATATAGGCTTAGGAATGTGATGAGAAAAGACCAAAAGCCTTTCAAAATCCTTATGACTTAAATTGCAAACATCACTTCTCCTTTACCATTTACTTAACTTTTAGGACTTTTCATTTATGCACATTTCCTAAGCATCTTCCTTTACCTCATGCATGGCATCATCCATAAAGTTTATTTCAATAAATGGCAAAATATTTTTATTTTATTTTCTTTAATTCCTCAGCAAATATGTGTATGTAAAAAAAATCTGAACAACTTCTGACGGTTAAAAAGCTATCGATAAAACGATTTTCGGTTACATTATCGATATTTTTTTCAAAGTATTTATTTTTGTAAACATTTTTCAAAACAAGTTTACCATCATTACTTATAATTTAAAAGGAGGTTAAAAAGATTATTAAATCATTTTAATAATAATTAATCCATTAAATACGAAGTGTCTGAAATCCCGAGTTGTTTCATTCTCACCCACTTAGAATATTTCGTCCGCGAAATTCTAACACGAGCAACCAAAGAAACAATCACCCGCAATACTAGATAGTATTCAAAAATCACTTAGCAAACAAAACTTATGGTTTTCTCAAGTTCAAATCCTCACATCGCACAAGAATGACAAACGACCTACTAAGCGTACCTTATGCTTAACAGCTTTAGGTTCTTACTTAGTCGATAATTCATGCTACCTCATAAAAAGTCGAAGATTCATCACCTAAACTCCACAAGCCAACAAAATATAGTATGCAAATACTAAAGTGTACGATGCACATGGACCATCCATATCCAATATCAATTCCGATCACTTGCTCGATTATAAGCATATTTTACGATTATATATTTAAATGTTTTATTTAAATATAGCATCGTTTATTGAATTTAAAGTCCGAAATGTGACTTTTGTAACAGTCGAATTCGGACTCGAGACCACTTCCATTGAGTTCAAAACGATGTTTACAACTTTTTTGAGTATAAACGTTGATATGTTTGGAGTTGATTAGGATTTTGGTATTTTGTTTGGGCTTTGGTTTGCGTTCTAGCCCACTAACCCAATAAGAGAAGCCAGACTCTTCTACCTAATAGCTCCCACTCCACTCCTCTTCATTCATTCATTCCATTTTCATAATTTCCTAACACTCTCAAGCAAAAGGAATAATGGGAAAAAAAGGGGAAATCAAAATTCCTAAGCCCTAATTCTCTTAGGAAATTCAAATTCAAGTTTCAAAATCATGGAGAAGCTTAGGTAAGCATGCTCTTCATCTTCTCCATCTCAATTCCTCTTGAATTCTTGATTTTTCCTATAACCTAACTTAGAAAAAACTTTGCATTTGATCATAGATTGAAGGTTCTTGAAGTGAAGTTGAAGAGGGATTGATCTTGCTTTTGTTTTAGAGCTTCTCATTCCTTGGTTTTTGAATTTAAAGGTGAGTTCTTGAACTCACATCTATGTCTATAGCTTTCATTATTGTTAGGAATGAATTCCTAACATCTATTTCATGTCCAATTGCTTTTGATTTGAATTGGTTTGGTGAATTTTCCAATTTTTTGTATTTTGAAGTCAAAATCTATGAAATTCCTACTATGGATGTTTGGACATGTTGTTTGGAGTGTATTGGAGGACCTATAGTGCTCGGTTATCGCTTGGAATAACTCCCTAGCCACCATCGCTCATTCGATCGCTTCCGAGTTGATTTGGCCATCATTGGCCTAGGAAAATTTTGCCCTGAGCTTCAGCTTAGACGTTTGGGAAAACGCTCAAACGTCTGAGGCATAGGAACAAAAATTCCAGACCTTCAGCTCAGACGTCTGAGGTTATTCCCTGACATCCGAGCAATCTGGAAGAAAATTTCCAGATCTTTAGCTCAAACGTCTGAGAAAACCACCAGACGTCCGGCGCTGTTAATTTCAGCCAACTTACCTATTTTTATGTGGGTTTCCATTTTAATCAATTTTTGTTCCGGTTGGTTGTTGTCATTTATTATCGACTTTGATGACTTCTTTTTTGGATTTTTGGGAATATCCATTTGATGGATTTGATATCGATTTTCATGGTTTTGATTCATGTCGTTGAATGTGAATTTTTGGTGATAGATTGTTTTTACAACCGTTTCTATGATTTGTCACTTTAAAATACAAAGGTTTCTATACTAGTAGTAAATACTCAAACTCTTTCACAAAAATGATTTCAACATTACTTTTAATACAAAGCTCATTTTTAAAACCGTTTTCCAATCTATTAGTATATACAAACCTTTACCTCATTTGTACGAGAAATCCAATTAAACGACTTAGCAAAACAAGTGGTATGAAACGCTTGCGTTTACTTCGTCGGTTAATTCTTAGACTTGTTCGATTGAAATCTTGTGACAATTTTCGAGTGGAAATCTACAATTTGTTCGTAAATATTTAAGTTAAGCCAGTGGTTATGGGACATGAAGCTAAACTCATCTATTTACTAGCTTGATGTAATTTACACTTATTGATCTATGACGATCATCTTGAGGTTTAGACTAGCGATATGCAATGTCTCATTGTTCGCGTGGGGGACTGTACCTCGTTCTATTGAGATTCGTCTCATTTTTTATAGGCTAGCGACCTACGGGTTTTATGGAGTTCGGTTCATCGGGCGTATCTTTGTACTACGTCGTTGTTCCGACTTATTTGATTTTCAGGTTCCTCGGACGTATGGCTGTACTACGTCTTTGCACCGGCTCTATGGGTTAGCGACCCATGGGATAATGTCCCGTTTGTGATACACGTGTTGGTGAGTTTTCATGCTCCCGTTTATGATAGACCTCCCTTTTTATGTTTTCTAGATTTCTAGTTATTGATTTCTAAAATTTGTGTTTCACCAATTTTTGTGATTTGCATTGATAAGATTTATCAATATTTGTGACTTGGTGAATAAAATAAAGAATATGACATTCTTTTTGGTGTTTGAGAAAACTTGGGATATTATATGATTTTTAATGTTATCATATATATTTGTAATATCTCTTATTCTATCTCATCTTACATGATAATTATAGCTAGACTGATCCGTTTATTATTTTTCTTCTTAAATAATACTCGGGTCAAACCGAGGTGTTTCAGGTGCTTCCATTTGACTTCTTAGCAGGGACTAGCTTCTGACTTTTGGCTAACTACCTTAGCTTAGTAGTTTTTTTGTTTTTATACATTCGAGATAGAGACTCCTTGATGTATACATATTCTTTTGCCTAGCACTTGTACCTATTCTTTTGTGATGTAGTGGATCTTGTATGACCACTACTTTGATGTTCACTTCTATGTGTTATATTCATACCTATTTCCGCCTTAGTGCTATGAATATCTGTGACTGATTTTGTGTTATGCTTATTTTATATTTGTTTCCGAAGGCCACGTAGCTACTGTGTAGTAACTTTGAGTTTGTATTTGATATGTCAGATTTCCTCTTGAAATGAAATGCATGACCTACTATCTGATGTATCGGTACTCGCATAAAGCAATTACACAGATGGTCGCTCCTCAATAGCCTTATTCTTTGTGCTAGTCAACAATATTACCCCATAGTGTTCTTGGCTAGTGTGAGTATAGAGGTGGGGCGTCCTAGCTTGGTATCAGAGCCAAACTTTGGAACAATATAGAATATTATGACAAGGATCATTGTCCTAAGTCTCTCTTAGGAATCGTGCCTTAGGATTTAATTCGAGTCTTAAGACCCGTTCTATCCTATTTTCATTTATGATGCCTTGTTTTATCAAAAAAGTTTGTTTGATATTCATTCTGAGAATAACTTTTTTCCTCTTCTTTATTTCTTTCTTAAAGAAGAGAAATGGTTAGACCTGGTCGTCCCAACGCCGGTCATTCCAGTGCTACTCCTCAGGATGGCGTATTCATGTCTGCCCAACAGCTTTTGGATCTTGTAAAGAATACCCAAGCTGCCAGACCCATTCCAGAGCCTACTCATCCTAAATCCGGGTTTGCACACTTGTGCAGTAATTATACCAATTTGGGTGGAAGGCCATTCAAAGGTTCTGAAAGCGTTATAGAAGTCCAAGCTTGGCTTAAAACATGCGACTGCATCTTTTCTCGCATGAATCTTGTGGATCTACATTGAGTCCAAGTGGCTTCTAGCATGCTCCAAGAAAGAGCATTAGATTGGTATGAGCTTTTTATTTCGGAAATTGTTGAAGTGGATCATACTTGGGAGCAATTCTGAGAAAGGTTCGAGTTAAAGTTTGTGCCGGAAGCTGAAAAGGTAACTTTAGCCCGATGCTTTATTGACCTTGTTCAAGGTGAATCTTCTATGATAGATTATGTCGCATCTTTTGAATCCCTCTCTAAATATGGGGTCGAGTATATTAATACCCCATTGAAGAAAAATCAGAGGTTTATCTATGGTTTGAATAAGAACCTCAAAAAGGCCTTACTTCTGAAACTTGATGTTCCTTTCGATCGGCTTGTAGATATCGCTCTTCGACTTGAAGAGGCCGATAAAGAGAGTGATGTTGAAGTTGTGAGTGCCAAGAAGAACTTCAACAACAACAAGAAGAGACAACTCAATAATAAGTTCAAAGGCCCCAATCCCAACAAGAAAGGGAAGCAAGCAACTTCGGTAGCAAAGACTCCTACCCCTAATCGTGGAGAATGCTACAATTGTGGTTCTAAGGAACATTATGCAAATAGGTGTCCGAAACCCCTTTATTGTCGCTATTGCAAAAGTTCGGGTCATCTTATATCTTCATGTCCCAAACTTCAAAGGAAGAAAGAGCGAAAGCTGAATGTTGTGCAAGCCCCTAGTAACAATTCTCTTGGTCAAGATATTTCTCATTCTATCCTTGATGGCATTATTATGTTTCGTGATCATCCTATTCGAGTTCTTTTTGATACGGGTGCATATCACTCTTTTATATCAAAAGAACTTGTTGATACTTTTTCTTTAAATGTTATGGGCTTGATGACATCACTGAGAATTGCGAATCCGGTTGGTGGATCCGCAGTTTGTTTTGTAAAGATGTCGAGATTATTTTATGTGATTATGCTTTCCGAGCCGATTTGCATGTTATGCGCTACCTATATTCCAGAATGATTTTAGGAATGGATTGGCTTAACCGTTATGAAGCCCACATCCTATGTCCCAAGAGGACTATCCGTCTTCGACATCCTCAATCTGTTAAGCAGATTTCTATTGTTCTTAAAGATTCGGATTCCAATTCGATAGCATCCTTATATTCTCTAAATCCACGTGATGACGATAATGATGATGAGGAAGATGTCATTTCCCTCATTCACATTATTCGTGAATTTCCCGATATATTTGAGCCCGTTTTAGGATTACCCCCCTAAGCGAGCAATTAAGTTCAGAATTAATCTAATCCCTGGAGCTCTACCTATCACCCGTCCTCCTTATCGTATGTCAAATAAGGAAAATGAGGAGATGCGTAAACAATTATCCGAATTGGAAGAAAAACAGTTTATTCGTTCTAGTTCCTCTCCTTGGGGAGCTTCAGCTATCTTTGTGAAGAAATCCGATGGTACACTTAGGCTCTGCATTGACTATCGCAAGCTTAATGATCTCACCATCAAGAATAAATATCCCTTGCCTCGGATTGTTGATCTATTCGATCAACTTAGCGGTGCTAGAGTCTTTTCACAGTTAGACTTAGCAACCGGTTTTCATAAGCTTCAAACTACGGAGGATAGCATTCCTTTGACATCATTCCATACTCGTTATGGATCTTATGAATGGCTTGTTATGCCATTTGGTTTAACGAATGCTCCAGCTTATTTCGTTGACCTTATAAACCAAATTTTCAAAGACTTCCTCGATCGATTTGTTCTCATCTTTATAGATGATATTCTTGTTTATTCTAAAACCGAGGAAGAGCATGAAAAACATCTTCGAATTGTGTTGGAAACCCTTAGGAGCAACCAATTGAAAGCAAAATTTTCTAAGTGCCACTTTTGGCAATCTCGTGTGAACTTTTTAGGACATATTATTTTTTAATCCGGAATTTCCGTGGATCCATCAAAGATTGAAGCGATTCAAAATTGTAAGACAACAGAGAGTGTGATGGAAATCCGTAGTTTTCTTGGATTGGCGGGCTATTACCGTCGTTTCATAAAAGACTTTTCTTAAATTTTCGTGCCCCTTACTAGTTTGAAAAAGAAGGGGGTTAAGTACATTTAGTCAGACAAATGTGAAGCTGCTTTTCAGAAATTAAAAGAACTCCTTTCCAATGCTCCTATTCTTGTGATCCCGAAGGGAACCAAGACTTGATTGTTTGTACCGATGCTAGTCATGTTGGTTTGGGAGCCGTTCTCATGCGAAGGGAACGTGTTATCGCTTATGCTTCTAGGTAATTAAAGCCTGCCGGGACTAGATATGCCACTCATGATTTAGAGCTCGCAGCCATTGTTTTCGCCCTTAGAATTTGGCGTCATTATCTTTTGGGAGAGAAATTTGTTCTCTACATCGATCATAAATCTTTGAAGTATTTGTTCTCTCAAAAGGAACTTAATTTGCGGCAACAACGTTGGCTCGAATTCCTTGCATCTTATGATCCTGATATTCTTTATAGTCCTGGAAAGGGAAATCGTGTTGCCGATGCCCTTAGTCGTAAGCAACAAGCGGTTGTTTCCATGATGATATCCGAATGGAATGATCTCGAGACTTTGTCCACTTGTGAGATTCGAGATCATGAATTCGATTCATGTTCATCTCTTGTTTTATGTAACCTTGAGGCTCATCCTTCTCTTTTAGACCGCATCCTTGAAGCTCAAAAGCAAGATCACGAATTGGCTCATCTTAGCCAAGGTTGTAGGGATAAAAACGATATTGGTGGTCTGAAAGACTTTGAAATCGATGCTCGTGAGGGCATTCGAAATTTTGGTGGACTTATTGTGCCGAATATTAGTAATCTTCGTAAAGACATTTTAGAAGATTCTCATCGTTCTAAATTTACCATTCATCCCGGTAGTAGTAAAATGTATGCGGACATGAAATGAATTTATTATTGGGATGGAATGAAATCTGATATTGCTAACTTTATTAAGCGTTGCATGGCTTGCCAACTCGTAAAGACCGAGCATCAAAGGCCCAGTGGGTTATTGCAACCTTTGGACATTCCAATTTGATAGTGGGATCAAGTCTCCATGGACTTTATTGACGGTCTTCCCCGTTCTCATTCGGGTCATGACAGTCTATGGGTGATTGTAGATAGACTTACAAAATCCTCCCATTTTATTCCCGTTCGGTCCAATCAGATCGTACCTCTTTTGGCCAAACTCTATGTTAAAGAAATTGTTAAATTGCATGAGGTTCCTACTTCTATTGTTAGCGATCGTGATCCATTATTTACTAGTGGATTTTGGAAGGGCCTTCAAAAAGCTTTGGGAACGAAGCTTAATTTTAGCACGGCTTATCATCCTCAGTCCGATGGACAAATGAAGCATGTGAATCAAACTCTTGAAGATCTCCTTCGTGCTTGTGTTCTTGATTTTGGTGGAAGTTGGGAAGATCGTATTTCTCTTGTTGGGTTTTCTTATAATAATAGCTTCCAGTCTAGTATTGGTATGGCACCTTTTGAGGCACTCTATGGAAGGCCATGCCGTTCTCCTTCGTGTTGGCTTGAAGCCGGTGAGACACTGGTTTTAGGTCCAGATTTTATTCGTGATGCCACAGAAAAGATTGACCTTATTCGTCATAGGATGAAAGAAGCTCAAAGTAGACAAAAATCCTATGTCGATAATCGAAGAAGGAAATTGGAATTTTCTATGGGAGATTTGGTATTCATTCGTGTTTCACCTATGAAGGGTGTTGTGCATTTCAGTCGATCAGGAAAGTTAGCAACTCGATATATTGGCCCATTTCCCATCACCGAACGCATTGGTTCCGTGGCTTATCGCCTTTCATTACCAGCTCAATTTTTTGCTATTCATGACGTATTCCACGTTTCTCAACTACAGAAATTCCTTAGAGATTCTGATTCTAATCTTGAGTCCGGTGTTATTGAAGAAATTGAAGTTTCACCTAATTTGACTTATGAGCAACATCCTATTCGTATCATTACCACGGAGGTTAAACGCCTTCATAATAAAGATGTTCTGCTTGTGAAAGTTCAATGGTCCGCAAATCCTAAGGATTGTTCTTGGGAATCCAGAGAATTCATTGAGCGAACACATCCAGACTTACTCTCTCGTGCTCCTTAAGGTGAACTTCTCATTTAAAAATTTTCTTTTGTGTTGTTATGTCACAAAATGGTTGTTACTCTTTATTTTCTTCTTAAGTATTGCGAGGATGCAATTTCTTTAAGGAGGGGAGTCTGTAACAACCCGCATATTTTACGATTGTATATTTTAATGTTTTATTTAAATATAGCATCATTTGTTGAATTTAACGTCCGAAATGTGGCGTTTTGTAAACAGTCGAATTCGAACTCGAGACCACTTCCATTGAGTTCAAAATGACGTCTACAACTTTTTTGAGTATAAACATCGATATGTTTGCAGTTGATTAGGATTTTGGTATTTTGTTTGGGCTTTGGTTTGTGTCCTAGCCCACTAACTCAATAGGAGAACCCAAACTCTTCTACCTAATAGCTCCCACACCACTCCTCTTCATTCATTCATTCCATTTTCATAATTACCTAACATTCTCAAGCAAAAGGAAAAATGGAGGAAAAGAGGGGAAATCAAAATTCCTAAGCCCTAGTTCTCTTAGGAAATTCAAATTCAAGTTCCAAAATAAAGAAGAAGCTTAGGTAAGCATGCTCTTCATCTTCTCCATCTCAATTCCTCTTCAATTCTAGATTTTTCCTATAACCTAACTTAGGAAAAACTTTGCATTTGATCATAGATTGAAGGTTCTTGAAGTGAAGTTGAAGAGAGATTGATCTTGCTTTTGTTTTAGAGCTTCTCATTCCTTGTTTTTGAATTTAAAGGTGAGTTCTTGAACTCACATCTATGTCTATAGCTTTCATTGTTGTTAGGAATGAATTCCTAACATCTATTTCATGTCCAATTGCTTTTGATTTGAATTGGTTTGGTGAATTTTCCAATTTTTTGTATTTTGAAGTCAAAATCTATGATAAGCCTACTATGAATGTTTGGACATGTTGTTTGGAGTGTACTAAAGAACCTATAGGACAGGGTTGTCGCTTGGCATAAATCCCTAGCCACCATCGCTCATTCGATCTCTTCGAGTTGATTTTGCCATCATTGGCATAGGCAAATTTTGCCCTGAGCTTCAGCTCAGACGTTTGGGAAAACATTCAGAGGTCTGAGGCATAGGAACAAAAATTCCAGACCTTCAGCTCAGACGTCTGAGGTTATTCCCAAACATCCGAGCAATCTGGAAGAAAATTTCCAGATCTCCAGCTCAGATGTTTGGGAAAACCACCAGACGTCCGGCGCTGTTAATTTCAGCCAACTTACCTATTTTTATGTGGGTTTCCATTTTAATCAATTTTTGTTCCGGTTGGTTGTTGTCATTTATTATCGACTTTGATGACTTCTTTTTTGGATTTTTGGGAATATCCATTTGATGGATTTGATATCGATTTTCATGGTTTTGATTCATGTCGTTGAATGTGAATTTTTGGTGATAGATTGTTTTTACAACCGTTTCTATGATTTGTCACTTTAAAATACAAAGGTTTCTATACTAGTAGTAAATACTCAAACTCTTTCACAAAAATGATTTCAACATTACTTTTAATACAAAGCTCATTTTTAAAATCGTTTTCCAATCTATTAGTTTATACAAACCTTTACCTCATTCGTACGAGAAATCCAATTAAACGACTTAACAAAACAAGTGGTATGAAACACTTGCGTTTACTTCGTCGGTTAATTCTTAGACTTGTTCGATTGAAATCTTGTGACAATTTTCGAGTGGAAATCTACAATTTGTTCGTAAATATTTAAGTTAAGCCAGTGGTTATGGGACATGAAGCTAAACTCAACTATTTACTAGCTTGATGTAATTTACACTCATTGATCTATGACGATCATCTTGAGGTTTAGACTAGCGATATGCGGATGTCTCATTGTCCGCGTGGGGGACTGTACCCCATTCTATTGAGCTTCGTCTCATTTTTTATAGGCTAGCGACCTACGAGTTTTATGGAGTTTGGTTCATCGGGCGTACCTTTGTACTACGTCGTTGTTCCGGCTTATTTGAGTTTCAGGTTCCTCGAGCGTACCATTGTACTACGTCGTTGCACCGGCTCTATGGGTTAGCGACCCATGGGATAGCGTCCCATTTGTGATATACGTGTTGGTGAGTTTTCATTTTCCCGTTTGTGATAGGCCTCCCCCATTTTTATGTTTTTTGGATTTCTAATTATTGATTTCTAGAATTTGTGTTTCACCAATTTTTGTGATTTGCATTGATAAGCTTTATAAATATTTGTGACTTGGTGAATAAAATAAAGAATATAACATTCTTTTTGGTGTTTGAGAAAACTTGGGATATTATATGATTTTTACTGTTATCATATATATTTGTTATATCTCTTATTCTATCTCATCTTACATGTAATTATAGTTAGGCTGATCCGTTTATTATTATTCTTCTTAAATAATACTCGGGTCAGACCGAGGTGTTTCAGGTGCTTCCACTTGACTTCTTAGCAGGGACTAGCTTCTAACTTTTGGCTAACTACTTTAGCTTAGTAGCTGTTTTGTTTTTATACATTCAAGATAGAGACTCCTTGATGTATACATATTCTTTTGTCTAGCACTTGTACCTATTCTTTTGTGATGTAGTAGATCTTGTATGACCACAACTTTGATGTTCACTTCTATGTGTTATATTCATATCTGTTTCCGCCTTAGTGATATGAATATCTGTAATGATTTTGTGTTATGCTTATTTTATATTTGTTTCCGAAGGCCACATAGCCACTGTGTAGTAGCTTTGAGTTTGTATTTGATATGTCAGATTTCCTCTTGAAATGAAATGCATGACCTACTATATGACGTATCGGTACTCGCACAAAGCAATTACACAGATGGTCGCTCCTCAATAGCCTTATTCTTCGTGCTAGTCGATGACATTACCCCGTAGTGTTCTTCGCTAGTGTGAGTATAGAGGGGGGGCGATCGCATAAATTTCACTTCCCAACTAGTATAGATCACTTGACCTCTCTTGTGCAGACTCCGATCAAGTTCTTTTATTAGAAACTCATACTCTTCATGCATAACCATACACTATGATAGAAAATTTTAGGATCTTATCAAGAATCTGCATCAAGTGTTCGCCGTCAAGAATCTAGTGAAAAATCCTTGTTTGGACTGGTTTAAACTACCTCAAAATTGTATACTCGAATACTGGATCAAGAACAGTCATGCGAATAGGACGATCTACGTACAACTTACGTATTTATCCTATTGGTTTCTTAACTATACCAATATCTTTTATCACATTTTTTATCCAAATATTATGTTTCATTCAATACTAAAATCATTTATGGACCACTTCATAAAATATAACTTCAAGTATATAAGCATTTATAACTTTAGTTCATATTTATATAATACTCCATGATATCCTAAGAGTATATATAAAACATCAAATTCAATTTTACTTAACAAGCATGTTAAACAAATTCAATACTTGATTTTAACTTACTAACTTCTCAATTCAAGTGTTATATAAACTCATCTTTATATTTTCACAAAACATTTAGTTTCAAATTCTATAACAATTCAGAAGTTTCCAACTGTCCAAAATCATCGAAAATCCCATTTCATTTTAACAAATGAAAACTACCAAACAACATATCATAATATGATGCACATATCATACAATCATAATGCATAAGCTAAATGTGTCCATAAAATAGCTTAACAAAATTTCAATAATTTATTAAACACACTTTACCCAAAAAGGAAAAACCTGTAAGGTTTCAACATTTATTCCGGGCTATGCCACTACCACTTGGGCCCCCTACATAGTATACATATAAAACTTTTCTACATTAAAAAGTTCTTGTCAAATTTCTTTCCAAAGAAAAACTTTAGAACTAAATACTCGGGTTTTATTTCAAATCATATTGAAATTATATATATATATATATATATATCTTTTGTATAACAAATCATAATTTCGAAATTTAAATCGAAATATGTTTTACTAAAACAATCTTGTAGCATCCCCCACTTAGAAACCCAAAAATGAACGTCGTTGTAACGATCCCAGATTTTATATATATTTAAATTGATAATTAATTGAATTTTTGAATTAAAATTGTAAAATTTACTGTAGATTGATTCGAGTTTCCCCGAATTCAAATAAAGTTGTGTTAAATCATTTAAATTTAAATATTGTACATATATGTGAATATATATGTATACATGATATATGAGCAAATTTGAATATATATATATATATACACACACATTGAAAATTGAATTTAAATCTTAAATAAATGGGTTAGAAATAAAATATAGACTTTGACACAAGAAAGAAAATAAATAAATGATTTAAATTTAGAATTTGATGGTTAATATATAAAATAAATACAAGACAATAAATAAAAGTAATAATAAGTATTTGAGCTAAAAATAAAAATTGAAATAAATAAAAATAAAAATACAAATTAGTTAGAATATAGCAACATGTTAAAATAGAGATTCACTTATATTATAAAAACAAAGAAAATACAAACACTAATATATATTCATGTATGAACCACTTGCAAAGAAATGAAGAAACAAACGTATATATTTAAAAAAAATACAAATATATATAGGTAAAGAAGCTTGTAAAGGAAGCCACAAAAAAAATTATCTTCAGCCGAAAATCAAATTTAGCATAGTCAAAGTAAGAAAAAAAATATGAATATCTATGTACAAAAATCAAATGAAGATAAGTATGTTTGTACAATGCCAATTAATGTAGCCACCACAAATATTATATCAGCTACCAATTATCTCATATATGGTACAGCCGAGATGAAGGAAGATAAATAAATATATAGTTTTGTACAAACTAATTAATGCAAGCCAAGATTTTATCACCTCAGCCACCAAAGCTAAAAAAAATATCTGTCCTATTTTGTACAATGATATAATACCCTGTAACTCATTTTATATCAGGCTTTTCATTCCTGCTCGTTCACAAAGATAATTAAGCAAACCAGAAAAAAAAAATATCATCTCAAACTTAAACATGATTCAATATAAACAACAATACGAATTCATATTAATCAAAGATTAAAGGATTTCTGCTAGCAGTTCTTCAGCCTGTTCATTCTTTCTTCTGGAAAAAAAAAGTGAGTAAACCACCTTTTAATCTGAATTTATACTTTGATGCATGCAGTAATGTTGTGACTAAAGGTTGCATGAATGTATTTTATCGGGAATTTAGATGTACCTTTGTGAATAGTTATGTGCAAGTCTGTGTTTATATAAACAAGCCTCTGTTATGTTCTACTGGGCCAAGAATTCTTTATAAAAATTCATATCTCATTTTATAAACAATTTTAGGTTAGGATCCTTAAAGAAAATTTGTTAGTAATAACCAGATTTGATTTTTAAAAATATTATTAAGTGAATATAACAAGAAGGATTACTGGAAATAAGAAATAACAGTGAAAATAAATTCAAGTCAAAAAAATTAAAATTTTAAATTTCCAAGTTTTAATTATATAAACTGATTCGTAAGGGAAAATTATGAATTATGATAATCATATCATAATTTTTAAGTTTGGAATTATGGGGATTTCTCAAGTTGAACAGAGATTGCATTTTTGTCAATTTCTGGTGGTCGAGATGATTTTAGGGGTCATCGTTGGTTATGGAGGTGGCCGTGGTGATGAGTATTCGAGGAAAAATGGCAAGGCATTTTTCTATTTGAGGATTTGCGTAGGAGGGATCGATTTAGGGTTTTAAAGTTGAACTGGGTTGTCGCACTTGCAGGGCGAATGGCGGTGACACGGTGATGATTGGTGACTACGGTGTAAGGGGATTAGGGAGATGGGAGTGTGGCGAGGTTCCAGGTGTGATGGTGAAGACTCTGGTGATCGGAGTAGGTGATGCGAGGTGACTTTGGGCGATCTAGTTTGGGGCCTGACGGTGTTGACTGACTCGATCTCGATTTTGGAGGTCGATGCGATTTCTGGGGTGTCGTATAAGTTGAGGTGGTTGTCACATCCATGTTCATGACCGGAGCGTGGATCGGAGTTGGCCAGAATGTGTGTGCACGTGCACAAGTTTAGCTTCGTGTCTGTTTTATTTTGGTGATGCTGTGTTGAGAAGATAGTTAGAACTCGTTATCGGGAAGAAGGAGAGATGCCTCGGATTCGATCGCGAGTACTTGCAGTTTTTGCTCGGGTTGATTTGCTAGATTCCTGGTTTAGTTAACAGTTTGTTTCAATTTTGAAACAAATTTCAAATGCCAGATTTTTAAACTAGAAAGGACAGTTGATCTGGTAAAGTAAGTAAACAGTTTTAAATTTAATAAAAACAAGGTTTAAAATTTAAATGAATCTAGTTTAACTATTTCTTAAATCTAATTCTTTATAAAATAAATGTTTCTATATTTGATTTAAGAAAAGTGGTAAGATTTGTTTAACTTAAATGTATCAAGTTAAATTCTTAAATTATTATTAAACTAAATTTTAAATATGATTAAATAGTTGATCAAAAGATATAAATGTTTAAAATATATGTGTAAATTAAGAAATTAATAAAGATAAATGGTTTATCTTAAAGCTAAATTACGTCTTGGAAAATCAATGATTAATTAAATTAATGAAGTAATGAAAGGAAAATTAATTAATTAATGATTTGGATTAATTAAATAAGTAATTAAAGGTTTAAATTACTTAATTGAGGTTTAAAGATTAATTAATTGAGGAATAATTAATTGGTAAATTAAGGATTATTAATTAGATATTAATTAATAATTAAAGTTGATTAATCAAGTGATTAAACAACAATTAATTTAAGGATAAAGTGATAAATTAATTAAGGTAATTAATTTGTAATTAATGAAAGTGATTAAGAAATAATTACTAATTAAAGAAGTAATTAATTAGTTATTGTAATTAATTAAGAATTAATTATTAATTAAGGGTTAATTAATGATTAATTTAAGAATAATTTATTAAATGTTTTGTAATTAATTGATTGTTAATTTATCATAACTAGCAAATTTATTCATAGAAATTTTGTTTCCTGGGGATTTGACCAGGCAACTAGTACTCGGCAATAAGTGCTCGGCATCAGAGAGTGTCCGGCATCTAGGAGTGTTCGGCGAAGCAACTGTCATCCATGATTACTCGGTGTAGTACTCGGCATCCATAGTGTCCGGCGTCCAGGAGTGTTCGGAGTAGTACTCAGCAGTGTTCGGCGTCAACTGGCACTCAACGTCAACCAACGCTCGGCATCAAGATTGCTCGGCACCAAGACTGCTCGGCATACGAGAGCACTCGACATCAAGAGCACTCGGCATCGAGACTACTCGGCGTAGTACTCGGCAACAAGGGTACTCGGCGTCAAGTAGTGTTCGACATCAACTGGCACTCGGCAACAACCTATGCTCAGCGTCAACTAGTGTTCGGCATCCCATGGTACTCGGCATCCGGAGTACTCGGCATCCAGAGGCACTCAGCGTCAGTAGAACTCGGCGATAGGATAACTCGGCAACGAGAGCGTTCGGCATTCAGAAGGCATTCAGTATGCACAACTACGCAAGGTAACGATATCATTCGACCTACATACATTGATCGGTCAAGAGCTTCTAATAGAGATACGCTCGGCTTCACTGCAACCATCCTACACTTCCCATACATCAGAAGCACCGTTCGGCATGGGAAGGACCGTTCGGCATGGAAGCGTTCGGCGTACCTGGTTCGGCATGCAGCGCCTGGGCTCGAGCGTTCGGCTATCAAGCCCACTTGGGTAGTCCAGCCCACTTTTGCCTATAAATAGAGGGGCAGGGTCACAGTGAAATGGATCCTTTTTTGGGAGAGAAAACACCGGGGAGACTCTGCCATTTTCAAGACTCATCTTCTCTACTTAACAACTTCATTCAAACATTTGATTCACGAATTGTATTTGTAATCAACTATAAAGAAGATCAATAAAGTTTAACCTCAAAGTGGACGTAGGCAATTACGCTGAACCACTATAAATTTGGTGTCCTTACTTTCTGTATTTAGATTAGCACTGTCTTCTGTTTAATTTGATTTCATCACTTATATCTCTTCACAATCTTCTTCTACGAGGTTAGTGACCAATTTTGGTGCTAACACTTTGGTGCTTTCATTGAGAGTCGAATTCTCAGACCTCAAGGATCTGCTTTGAAGCTACTGGATTGAACAAATCCCCCAAAGAAGATCCGACTTACTGATAGGACATCCGTTGATTCTACTCAAAGTTCATACCAATAACTCTACAATGGCAAGACCACGTACCAGGTCAGCTTCTCTTAATGCGGATGCCCGAGAGACTGCTAGCGTGCAACAAGCAGGACCTAGCAATCAACCAGCGATCCCGAGTGCAGGGATTGCCGCTCAAGAACAGACTCCAGTTGTCACCAGAGTAGAGTTCAATGACTTGATGAGAGAACTTAGGGAAAGCAGGAGACAACTGGGAGAACAGATGCAAGCTAATGCCAACCTGATGGCACAACTCACTCAACAGCAGCAACAGAATGCTGGGGGCAATCCAGCTGCTTATTCCTCATCTGACAGCTCTACTTCTTCTGATGAACCACCCAGGCGTAGACGCCGTAAGACTGAAGCTGCAAGGGCGGATGCTGCTGTTCGAACAGCTGGAGACCGCGACCAAGCCAGAACTGGAAGCTTCAGAACCGGAGTACAGATGGAGGATGGAGCTCCAGATCATCAAAATGCTAACAATGTTGAACCTCAAGACGCACGATTGGCAGATCGCCAGGAAAGGAGGCATCAGCATGGACAGGCGCGTAGAACTGACTCCAACCTCCCAGCTTCCATACAGACACCCGATCTGACAGCCATGATCAGGCAACTGATGAAAGAAAATCAGGGCTTATCAAATGACGACTGGGGAGTGTCAAGAAGTCATACTCCATTCACGGATGTTGTGCTGCAAGCGGCGTACCCCAAGAAGTTTAGCATGCCAACCATTCCTGCATATGAAGGAAAGACTGACCCCAGACAACATGTAATGAGGTATGAATAGATGATGGATTCAGCCAGAGCAAATGATGCCACCAAGTGTAGGTGCTTTCCGATTACTCTATCTGGGATTGCTACTATGTGGTTCACCCAACTTCCTCTACGATCCGTATCAAATTTCGAGGAGTTGGCAAAGAAGTTTATTGAGCAGTTCAGGATACACACTACACGCCCGAAGGACGTGATGTCTCTGTCAAGTGTAATCCAAAATCCCGGAGAGTCGCTGAAGGAGTACTTACAAAGATTCCACGTTGCGGCAACTGAAGTCAGTAATCCCAATGACCATGCAATTCTAATGGCTGTAATGAGAGGTGTAGATCCGGATTCTGAGTTTGGAGACTGGCTGGCAGGAAAACCTCCGGCTACGCTAGAGCGTTTCTACTCCAAGGCACACCAGTTCATAAGAAGAGAGGAAGCTAGGTGGGTACGACGAGATAAGGCACCGGGACCTGCCCAAGAGTCAATCAAGAGCAACATTGCTGTGAAGCAATCTGGAGACAATTCGGGAAAGGTCCAAGTCAATGTCCAGAGTAAGCCTGTGCAGCCCAAAGAGTCCGGAGGAAGAAGTCAAGGAAAGAGGAAAGAAGTGGGAAAGTGGAAGTCGAGAATTCCCAGCTACAGCGAGTACACTCCGCTAAACGCCCCACTTGAGAACATCTACCTATCCACCTGCAATACTTTTCAATACCGAAAGCCGCGCCCGAAAGAATCAACCGAGGAACAGAAGCGGACTGGGAAATATTGCCGCTTCCATGAAACTTATGGACACAACACGGAAGAGTGTAGACACCTGCATGACGCTATCGAGAAATTGATCAGACAAAAGAACTTGCAAGAATTTGTAAAGGATCCACAGGCAGGAGGACAGGGGATGTCCAACCCAGGTCGTGCACCAGCTCAACATCATCTTGAGGAGCCTGCTCGGACTGTTGGAAGACTGGTCATAAATACAATTATCAGCGGACCTCATCCCGCAGATAAGAACTGGCAAGAGATGGAACGATATGCAAGCTCCTTGAAGCATGCAGATTTTGAGTGCTGTTCGAACGTAGAGGACGGGGCCCCTGCTAAGCAGCAGCGCGTGATGACAGACGATATTGTGTTCAGGAACAGAGACGCTGATCGGGTAGATGCTCCGACCATCGATCCCATGGTCATATCTGCAACGATCAGACCGGCATATGTAAAAAGAATTTTGATTGATTGTGGAAGTTCAGTCAACATCATCTTCAAGAAGGCCTACGATCAGATGAAGCTAGAGACAAAAGACTTGAAACCATCCAAAGCTCGTATCCACGGCTTTAATGGCGCTGCGACTGATGCAGTAGGATATGTCGAGTTACCAGTTGAACTGGGACAAGGCGAGCGTCGGAGGGTACGAATTCTACCCTTTGTAGTTTTGGATGTGGACTCTCCGTATAATGTTTTCTTGGGTCGGCCGGCCCTGGCTGAATTTAGGGCGGCATTAGCCCCGTGGTACTTAACTTTGAAGTTTCCGACTGACAAAGGAGTAGGCATTGTTCACGGTGACCAAGCAGTTGGTCGTTCCTGTTATGTGGCCGAACTCCGAGAGGCCCACCGGAGGGAGAAGGGAAAGGTTGCGGACAACCCCGTCCGCATCCTCAATGCGGATAATTGACAAGTAGCGCCCGAGCCCTGGCTCGGGCATAGTTCTCGGATCTACGGAGATATAGATCCGAGAGACGACGATGAGAAACCCAGGGAAGAGAAGGCGGCACCGGCTGAATTAACAATTGACATTTCAGTTAGCCGTGACGTCCCCTCGCGAATACTGAAGATCGGATCACAGCTTGGCCCCGCAATGACTGAAGACCTTGGCGACTTCCTCCGGGCGAATCTTGATGTTTTCGCCTGGACGCATTCTGATATGTGTGGGATTTCTCCCGCCATCACGAGTCATATGTTGAACATAGACCCGAAATACGTCCCAATCAAGCAAAAAAGGAGAGGAATGGATCCGGAGAGATCCTCCGCTCTTGGAGAGGAGGTGGACAAACTCAAGGCGAATGGGTTCGTCCGCGACGCCCTCTACCCTGAATGGGTATCCAACCCCGTGCTAGTAAAGAAGGCGAATGGCAAATGGAGGACTTGCGTAGATTATTCCGACTTGAACAAAGCATGCCCAAAGGACAGTTTCCCGTTGCCTAGGATCGATCAGTTGGTCGACTCCACCGCAGGACACGAGCTGTTGTCATTCATGGACGTGTACTCAGGATACAACCAAATCCCAATGCATATTCCGGATCAAGAACACACCAGCTTCGTTACAAATGTCGGACTGTATTGCTATGTAGTGATGCCCTTTGGATTGAAGAATGCTGGAGCGACTTATCAACGTTTAGTGAATCGAATGTTCAAGGACCAGCTGGGTAAAACCATGGAAGTCTATGTGGACGACATGCTCGTGAAGTCACGACGGTCAAACGACCACATCCAAGACTTAGCTGAAATGTTTAACATACTCAGGTTTTATGGAATGAAGATCAACCCGTTGAAGTGTTCTTTTGGCGTTGCATCAGGGAAGTTTTTGGGATTTATCATCAACGCTAGGGGAATCGAAGCCAATCCAGAAAAGATCCAAGCTATTCGAGATGTACAAGCGCCCAGGACTATAAAGCAGGTACAGAGCTTGAACGGAAAAGTAGCTGCGCTGAGTCGATTTATATCCAAGGCAACTGACAAGTGCATCCCGTTCTTTGACATAATAAAGAAAGGAAAGAGAAATTTTGAATGGACGTCTAGCTGTGAGGAAGCGTTCCGGAATCTGGTAAGGCATCTGGAAAGCCCACCAATGCTATCAAAACCAGTTGACCATGAGATGTTGTACGTTTACTTGGCTATATCCCCTCATGCGATAAGCGCAGCTTTGGTTCGTGAGGAGGATCGAGTCCAGAAGCCGGTGTATTATGTTAGCAAGCGTTTAACGGGGGCAGAGAAGAATTACCCTAAAATCGAGAAATTGGCTTACTGCTTGGTGATTGCATCACGCAAGCTGCGCCCATACTTTCAAGCGCATTCAATCGGTGTTTATACCGATCAACCCCTGAGGCAGGTACTCCAACGACCGGAAACTTCTGGAAGATTGCTAAAATGGAACATCGAGTTGAGCCAGTTCGATATCGCGTACTTACCACGGAGAGCCATTCGAGGGCAAGCGTTAGCAGACTTCATCGTTGAATTTACCATACCCATCAAACCGGACGATCACGACATCATTCCCCCCGTTCGATGGAAATTATACACTGACGGTGCATCAAACGACCGTTGTTCCGGCGCAGGCGTGGTTCTTATAACTCCGGAAAACCGATCAATCTGTTATGCCCTGAAGCTCGATTTCCCAGCTACGAACAACGAAGTTGAATATGAAGCACTGATCGCTGGCTTGAAGCTCATCAAAGAACTCGGGATCGAATCAGTCGAAATCTTTTGTGACTCGCAGTTGGTGGTTTACCAAGTACGAGGAGACTACCAAGCAAAGGGACGAAAGCTTGCTCCGTACCTCATTCAGGTCCAAGAACTACTATCAAATCTTGAGCGTTATGACATTTCACATATCCCGCGAGAACATAACAAAGAAGCCGACTTGTTGGCTAAGTTCGCAAGTACCGACGATGCTCAACAAATGGGATTGTATCCCGTTGAAGTCTTGCATGCCCCGAGCATAGACGAGATGAAAGTCGATCGCGTGTTGGGAACAGAAATCGAGAAGGAGTCATGGATAACCCCATTCAAACTGTACCTGACAACCGGGGCTTTACCAGGAAAAAGAAGCAAAAGACGACAGGTCCTTCGAAAGGCTGCGCGGTACATAATGCAGGGTGGATCCATGTATCGAAAAGGATTCTCAGTCCCATTATTACGGTGCATCGCTCATGATGAAACAAAGCGAGTCTTGAGGGAAGTTCACGAAGGGGAATGCGGCGACCATACTGGGGGGCAAACGCTAGCAAAGAAGATCCTCCGCTATGGATATTACTGGCCCACCGTAAACCGGGATGCCGCGGACTACGCAAGAAAATGCGACAAATGTCAAAGATATGCAAAAATCCCGAGGGCTCCATCAACGGAACTCACACAAATGATCAGTCCCTGGCCATTTGCGATCTGGGGAATCGACATAATCGGCTCTTTGCCTTTATCCAAAGGTGGTGCAAAATATGCAATAGTTGCAGTCGACTATTTCACGAAATGGGCTGAGGCAGAACCTTTGGCCACTATCACCTCTAAGAAGGTCATTAACTTCGTTGTACGAAACATTATATTCCGCTTTGGCCTTCCACGCACCATCGTTACGGACAACAGAACGCAATTTGAAAGTAGAGAGTTCAAAGAGTTCTGTTCGAAGTACGGCATCGAGAAAAAGTTCGCCGCCGTTGCGCACCCAAAAGCTAACGGACAAGTCGAGGCCGTTAACAAAATAATCAAGTCCATATTGAAGAAGCGTCTGGAGAAGGTTGGAGGCAAGTGGGTAGATGAGCTCCCGACAGCATTATGGGCGTATAGAACTACCCACAAGTCCGCGACCGGCCACACTCCGTTCGCCTTGGCATACGGCTCTGAAGCCGTTATACCCGTGGAGCTTGAAGTTCCATCGCACCGAGTGACATACTATGATCCTAAGACGAACCAAAACCTCTTGCTGGAATCACTGGACTGCATCGACGAAAAGCGGGAAGAAGCTGAATTAAGGGCGGCGGCGCACAGACATCGAGTCAAGCGTTACTACGACGGCAGAGTCCGCCCAAGAATCTTTGATGTGGGAGATCTCGTTCTGAAACGAGTCTTCCTGGTACCATCACGCATGAATCCCAACTGGGAAGGTCCATACGCCATTGAACGGAAGCTTGGAGAAGGAACATTCAAGCTAGCGACCGTTGATGGCGCGACACTCCCCCAAGCATGGAACAGTGAACATTTGCGGCACTATTACATTTAGCATGTTTTCCTTTCTTGTTGTAGGCACTGTTGTTTCCTGCATGTTTCCATTCAATAATGACTTAGTTTCCTTTTAAAGTTGTAATCAAGCAATTTAGTTGATTTTCATTAATAAAAGCTTGAAGCCACATTTTCTATGAAGTTTCTATATCTCTTAATTGGATGATAAATTACATTATCCTGCATGACATACAGACTCGTATGAACGATTCCAAATCTCCGAATCCCCAGAGTGCGGAGCGGAGTACTCTAAGTCCCCAGAGCGCGGACTAGAGTATAAACGACTTCCAATCTCCGAATCCCCAGAGTGCGGAGCGGAGTACTCTAAGTCCCCAGAGCGCGGACTAGAGTATAAGCGACTTCCAAATCTCCGAATCCCCAGAGTGCGGAGCGGAGTACTCTAAGTCCCCAGAGCGCGGACTAGAGTATAAACGACTTCCAATCTCCGAATCCCCAGAGTGCGGAGCGGAGTACTCTAAGTCCCCAGAGCGCGGACTAGAGTATAAGCGACTTCCAAATCTCCGAATCCCCAGAGTGCGGAGCGGAGTACTCTAAGTCCCCAGAGCGTGGACTAGAGTATAAACGACTTCCAATCTCCGAATCCCCAGAGTGCGGAGCGGAGTACTCTAAGTCCCCAGAGCGCGGACTAGAGTATAAGCGACTTCCAAATCTCCGAATCCCCAGAGTGCGGAGCGGAGTACTCTAAGTCCCCAGAGCGCGGACTAGAGTATAAACGACTTCCAATCTCCGAATCCCCAGAGTGCGGAGCGGAGTACTCTAAGTCCCCAGAGCGCGGACTAGAGTATAAACGACTTCCAATCTCCGAATCCCCAGAGTGCGGAGCGGAGTACTCTAAGTCCCCAGAGCGTGGACTAGAGTACAAGCGACTTCCAATCTCCGAATCCCCAGAGTGCGGAGCGGAGTACTCTAAGTCCCCAGAACGCGGACTAGAGTACAAGCGACTTCCAATCTCCGAATCCCCAGAGTGCGGAGCGGAGTACTCTAAGTCCCCAGAGCGCGGACTAGAGTATAAACGACTTCAAATCTCCGAATCCCCAGAGTGCGGAGCGGAGTACTCTGAGTCCCCAGAGTGCGGGCTAGAGTATAAACGATTTCAAATCTCCGGATCCCCAGAGTGCGGAGCGGAGCACTCTAAGTCCCCAGAGCGTGGACTAGAGTATAATCGATCTCAAATCTCCGAGTTCCCGGAACGCAGAATCGGAGAGAGTCCAAGTACTCAAGAACGGACCGGGAGATAATGCAACTCATGAGAACTTGAGTTATGGCTACAGTTAGTCAACAAACCAAAGAAAGACAAGAGAATCATTCAAGCAATAAAGAAACTAAAATTTTATTCGATAAGTCCAAAACGGGGATACATGATCACTCCTACGAAATTCAGACCTCTCTATACAAACTGCAAGTTGTGAAAGATAAAAGCAACTACAAGACTTAAGCAAAAAACTCGTTGAACGAGTGTATCGGTTATTTCTTCGACTTCTTCTTTTTGTCTTCCTTTGATGTTTCCGACGACTCCTCTCCCTCACGTTTTTTCTTGGACTTTTTGCTTGCTAGAGAAACGGAGTCAGGAGTAGGAGACGGAACATCTAGTGGTTTGGACCTGCCCGGGAGAATGATTTTCAAAGGTCTGTTCCGCGGGTCAGTGAGTTCCAGTATTTCAGACTCGACTTTGACTTTGACTTTTCTCTTCTCCTCATCGGCAAGACGGTCCTTCATGCTCATCTCTGAAGTATGCTCAGAGGCGCCAGTGATTTTAATTTCATCGCTTCCTTCGACAGGAGACGAAGTATCAAGTTTGTCATCATCAAGCGCCCCGATCACTTGGGCGTCGGGACCGGGAGTTACCCCTGCGTGAGCAATGTCGCTTGTTTTCCCTGCTTCCTCCTTGGCGTCATCGCTCCTCGGAGTTGGCTCGGCGTCAGAACAACCTGCATGAAAATATAAGAAATGGGCATTAGAACGAATAACCGTTGCTGAAAAATGACGGGATCTCTTCGACTTCTAGAGAAAGAAGAATTTCCTACCAGGATCCGGTTGGCTATCGGTGGCGCGCGGGGTTTCACCCTCCAGGATAGGTGACAGCACATGAACGCCGAGCTCGGGATCTTCGGGATCATAACTGGCATGCTGCTCGAATGGATCAAGCGTCGACCGACCGGCCGATTGAGCAGCATAAGGAGCGGCGATGTGGGGAGTAGTAGCGTCGGCCTCTGACGGGCCGGCCTCGTCATTCTTCTCTTTCGAAGGGGAAGAGCCTTTGCCATAAAGAGCCAATGCTGCGGATAAGTCCGATGGCTCATTCCCCCTCAAGAACTCCTTCACCAATGCATCCTCGTCGACCTCTTCGGGGCCCGACTCGACTTTCCTGATCTTTATCAGAGTTTCCCATGCCTCAGCCAGGAATTCGAGGTAGCCGTCGCCCAAGAATGTTAAGTCACGGTGCATAAGGACGCGGGCTCCGTACTCGGCGATCAATGGGTCAAACATACTTTTGACCTCTTCCCTGCCGGCCTCTGCGGCCGCCTCAAGGCGAGAATCATGCTCTTCCACAGCCATTCTTTTGCCCTCCTCACGGGCCTCATCCTTCATTTTCTCGACCCCGGCAAGTTCGTTGTCGAGCTTTGTCTTCAGGAGTCGGGTAGCAACAATCTCATCACAATATCGCTGTGATTCTTCCTGAGCAGCTATTTTGTCTTCTTTCTCCTTGGAGAGTTGTTCTTTCAGCTCTTTGACTTGAGTAGTGAGCGCGTCCCTTTCTTTTTGGACAGAGTCTTTTTCTAGGGCAAGGGCGCCGCTGCGCTGAACTGCTTCGTCAAGCTCCTTTTTGTGAGCCACCTCTAAGCGAGTAACTGCTTCAGCAGTATCTTTCGCACCTTGTTCAGCGGCTTCTAGCTTTGACTTATACGAAGCGAGCTCTTCGTCTTGGAGTTTGATGATTTTCTTATCACTGTCAGCCTCCAGATTCAGACGGTCAATCTCGTGTTGACGCTCGACAGATACTTCCGAGATCTTCTCCACCAAGTGCACGAATGCGTCATGTTGAACATAGACGTCATTGTTGCAGGCAATGGCACTTTGCTTCACATGCCCAGGAATGTGATGGATGACTGGGAGGAATTTCAAGCCGTCAAAACAGATTTTCGGAAACTTGGCCTTAAGGTCGACCATCTTTTCCGCAATAGTTGGGTCCACGGTAGGAATAGGAGGAGGAGGCTTAGAGAATTCCGTTCTTTTACGTTGCTCTCGAACTTGCCTCGTACTCGATGAACTGGAATGTTGTTCTCGAGCAGCATCAGACTGATAACCCTTCTGTAAAGACTTCTTTTTATCCGGCTCAGTTGGAGGAGGAAGATCGCGGGACTGGGAAGATTGAGAGTGTGCTTTCTTGCAGTGAGACGACTCGCGAGGACGATTGTCCCTATCTTCATAATCACCTCGGTCCCTGCGTCTGCCAGAACCGGAATCCCGTCCGGAGTGATGGAATATAGAAGACCCCTGAAGGCGATCAAGTCCGTGTGAGCGGCCCATATCACCTGCAAAGAATGGAGATAACAACGAGTTAAGGAGAATTCACGAATTAAAAAGACTTGAAGTATATTATGGAATGCGCATGTGCGTGTGTGTCCTAGTGTTCCCCCCGATGGACCCGTTCGTTTATCTTTGCTAATCGGAGTATTGTCTCCTTGAGCCGGGAGTTGAACTCCTACATTGCCTCTAGCGGGCGAAGAGAATTTGAGAGCTTCAGGATCATCGAATCCGTAATTAAGTAAATCATCGGGAATGGACAAGTTGGACAGACCCCTCAGAGAACTTTCCAGGTGCAGCGAAGAAGCCTCTTTCTCAGGAAGGATAGGCGTAACTTTTGAGGTGCCACCAACTTTCTCCTTTCGAACCGTATATTTCAACTTCTTCTTTCCCTTCGAAGGGGAGGATGATGTCTCAATATCCTGAACTTCGATTGCCGGATTCCAAGCGGGACCCACGTTCTCGCCCTGAGTTTCGGGTGCATCATCCTCTTTACGCTCGCCTTCTTCGTGCATGTCGGGAGCGCGACGCGACGACGGTCCGGCAAGTTTTTTCCCTTTACCAGATGGAGGTTTGGGAATTGTAACACCTTCTGGAAGGCTGATCCGACGACCAGGGGCTAGCAAGCCGAACCCCGACAGTGATTCATTTGAAATGATAGTCCGGATGTCTCGATCCTCAACAGGAAGAGCTCTAATGGCTTCAACAGCCTCAGAATATCCTCGGCCTTCCGGACGCGGGTTGATACCTGAAAAGATGAAATGAAGAGTTAGGAAAAGCATGACTCCAATTAAATACGAATAACGATTCAGCAGAGAGACTTACTGCCTTCAACCCATCTCCTAGCGAAACCAGAAGGGCAGCGCACATAGAACCATTCCTGTTTGTACAGGGCGAATTTGCTACAGGCCCCTGTCAAGATCTGGCACTTGTGGTATGGCTCGAGGAACATAAAAGAAGGGCTATCTTTCCGTCTCTTGAACATATAAATGTATCGGATATCATCGAGGGTCGGAGGTCTGGAAAAGACGGCCATGAAAAGTAAATAAGTCCCATATAGAAATGCATGGCCATTCGGGTGCAGCTGCGACGGAGCTATGTCTATATACTGCAACACATCCCGGAGAAATAAATTGAATGGAGGCACGCTGCCCATCCAACACATGAACTTGTTGCAGGCAGTGTACCCGACTGGGGGCAGATGAGGGCGGTCGTGTCTCGAAGGAACTAACACGTCAGCAAAGGGAATCCCGTGAATGGAGAATATCCGTCGCAGAGCAGCCTCGTTGATCTTCGAGGCTTAAGAATCGATCGGATTGTCTAGTAAGATGGTTGACTCCAGAGCATCAGGCGCCAAGTTATGTGCGGGAGAGGTTGACGGGTTATAAGTATCTGCGGCTCCTTGCCTCGATGACGGCCCAGGCCTGTCGGATATGGTGGCGGAGCTAGATTTTCTCGACATCCCAAATAAATAACTAAGTGCTTGAGAGAGCTATACTCAAAAAACGTTGAACGTTAGAATTAGCAACACGAGTTTTCCCCCCACGTGGTGTGTGAACTAGTGAAAACAATTGTGTACAAGCAGTGAGATTTTAAAGATATAATGATTAGCTTCGAATTGCCGCCTTCGAAGACCGTCATCGCTGACCGTCCCAAAAAGCTTTCCTTGAGCGATTACAGTTCCAGATTCAGAAAACATGTGATTTATGAAGTGTCCGGCGTAAGTCTAATTTGACATTTATATCGTTCGGCATTTAAATGTTGTTCGGCATGCATCTTGGTTCGGTCAAGTCATAGTCAAGTGTTCGGCTAAAGTCTTGGCCCGGCTAAAAGCCTCGTTCGGTTAAAGACATTGTCCAGTCAAAGGTTTTGTTCGGCATTAAAATTGTTCGGCATGTATATGTTTGTTCGGCATATAACTACTGTTCGACATGTCTAAGTCCTGTTTGGTGTATATGTGCGTTCGGCGTGACTAAGTCCTGTTCGGTGTATATGTGCGTTCAGCGTGACTAAGTCCTGTTCGGTGTATACGTTCGTTCGGCATGTCTAAGTACTGATCGACACGATAGTTGTTCGGTGATTATGTCGTTCGGCTAAAGGTTATTCAGCGAATGCGTCTATTCGGCATTAGTGTAGTGTTCGGCTTAAGTTCGTTCGGCTAGAGTAGAGCTCCGCCTTAGATCATAACTCCACCCTGCTCCCACTCCATTTACACCGAACGACAGAGACAGATCGCCCGACGCAGGTTACGCCTTTCGACTCCCCATCTACCTTTTTCTTCTTCCAATCTTGATCAGCGCAAAGGAGCTAGGCTCAACTCACGTGCACCGTTCGGCGATTCCAAACGAGCGAACCACTCCCACTAGCCACGCATTTACAACTAAAGGAAATACTCTGTTTCCATAAGATGAACCTAAAATGGAAGTAGTGCAATTGTTAGAGGAAGGATACCTAATTCGACGATCGAAGTTGAGAATGGATTATATAGGCTTTATATCTGATAGGATTGCGAATCTCTAAGAGTGATAATAAAGAAGACGTAAAAGAAAATGGTGGAAGGGCGCCTGGTTATATAGAGGGAGGTAGAAGACGAAGAGGCTATGCCCGGTAGAACCGATCAATACCAGAGCGTTCGGCACACGAGGTACGCTCGGCTTCGAACGTATCGTTCGGCATCCCAACCTTGTTCGTCTCGCACCTCCTTCGCTAACATTCTTGAAGAAGTACCCCTGAGGTAGATTGTACCAGATTCAAAGCGCATCACGTTCGGCCATGCAATACACTTTGGGGGGCAAGTGTTTCCTGGGGATTTGACCAGGCAACTAGTACTCGGCAATAAGTGCTCGGCATCAGAGAGTGTCCGGCATCTAGGAGTGTTCGGCGAAGCAACTGTCATCCATGAGTACTCGGCATCCATAGTGTCCGGCGTCCAGGAGTGTTCGGCGTAGTACTCAGCAGTGTTCGGCGTCAACTGGCACTCAACGTCAACCAACGCTCGGCATCAAGATTGCTCGACACCAAGACTGCTCGGCATACGAGAGCACTCGACATCAAGAGCACTCGGCATCGAGACTACTCGGCGTAGTACTCGGCAACAAGGGTACTCGGCGTCAAGTAGTGTTCGGCATCAACTGGAACTCGGCAACAACCTATGCTCAGCGTCAACTAGTGTTCGGCATCCCATGGTACTCGGCATCCGGAGTACTCGGCATCCGGAGTACTCGGCATCCAGAGGCACTCGGCGTCAGTAGAACTCGGCGATAGGATAACTCGGCAACGAGAGCGTTCGGCATTCAGAAGGCATTCAGTATGCACAACTACGCAAGGTAACGATATCATTCGACCTACATACATTGATCGGTCAAGAGCTTCTAATAGAGATACGCTCGGCTTCACTACAACCATCCTACACTTCCCATACATCAGAAGCACCGTTCAGCATGGGAAGGACCGTTCGGCATGGAAGCGTTCGACGTACCTGGTTCGACATGCAGCGCCTGGGCTCGAGCGTTCGGCTATCAAGCCCACTTGGGTAGTCCAGCCCACTTTTGCCTATAAATAGAGGGGCAGGGTCACAGTGAAATGGATCCTTTTTTGGGAGAGAAAACACCGGGGAGACTCTGCCATTTTCAAGACTCATCTTCTCTACTTAACAACTTCATTCAAACATTTGATTCACGAATTGTATTTGTAATCAACTATAAAGAAGATCAATAAAGTTTAACCTCAAAGTGGACGTAGGCAATTACGCTGAACCACTATAAATTTGGTGTCCTTACTTTCTGTATTTAGATTAGCACTATCTTCTCTGTTTAATTTGATTTCATCACTTATATCTCTTCACAATCTTCTTCTACGAGGTTAGTGACCAATTTTGGTGCTAACAAATTTATCTGATCTAAATTAATCAAATAATTAAGTTGATCCTACTTATGGATTCTTGGATTTTATTGGATGTTAAATTGTTTGATATCCCTGATATGTGATGCTCTATTTTGATTTGAGCTGTGTTTAATGTAATTTATTATCTGTGATATATATCTATCTGTGATCTATGAATGAATGATAAGCGTTATAGTTTATACCGCTTATCAAATATATTGTCATATTTGAATCTGTGATGGTTGAATGTTGTTGCACTATTGTGTAAAACCCCTATACTACACCATACACACACAAATATGGATTTCACGAGGAAATCGGTTAAGTCACAAATGATTTAAATTTAATATTTTTGAAATTGAAATTTTTAATTTCAATTGATTTTGGAAATGGATTTGGGTTAAAGGTTAAAGCTTTTGAAAAGGAGTTTTAAGAGAAAAGTTATTTTAAATAACTTGGTAAAGTTTTCAATTTAAATAATTAAATTTGAATTGAATTCTATGTTTGGAAATTATGGTTAAAGATGTTATAAATGTGTTTATATGAATTTAAATCATTTTGAAAGTATTGTTTGAGAATTTGAAATTAACCCAAGGACTTTAACTCGTATAAATGAATCAGATTTTCCGAAATGAAAAATATTTGTTTTCAAATAATAAAAGCTTTCATATAAGGAATGAATTTCCAATTTGGGTCAAAAGAATTTAAAATTGAAATGAAAATGTTTTTCTGAGTTATGAATAAAACTTTGTGAATTGAATCTTTTTGTTTAAAAGATTAAAATGGTAATGTGTTTAAACCATTTAAAGAGGAAATTTGGATAATAAGTTGTGACTTAATTGAAATCCCAATATCCATATAGTTTTAAATATTGTGCTCATTATTCGGTTTAGCCGGGAGAGGACCTTTGTGTCATATAACCCATTCCGAATAATGATATGACGTATATGGATAGCATTTGGAGACCGGTGGTGAAGACCGGATATTTGACAACTCGTCGAATGTCTCTGCATCGGCTGATCCCCGGTATAGAGATTTTAGCACCCTTTGTGATGGGAAGTCCGGACGTGATTAGAAATTATCCGGATTTGCAAAGGCTTCTTAGGAAGTGCCTTCGGTTCAACAGACTTGTATGATTGTATGTTTGACACTACACTTTGAGATATAAAGCTGATTTCTTTCAAATACATTTCTGTTTGGTGGCGGAGATTTATTCTCTTAGCTTAACACCCTTCTCTGAGACGTATGAGCTCAGAGGTTATGTAGTTGAAGGTTATCAGTGATATACTCCCAATTTGGTAGTGTGGCATGCTAAGTGTTGCTGTGTGTTGCTGATCATTTGTGATCAAAGCATGGCTTTGTGAAAAAACGTAGCTTTGTGGACGAGACCTCATCGAGCCTCATAGACCGAAAATGGTCGAAATAGGAAAGATGTGGCAAGGTTTCAGGGGTAGCTCCCCTAGGGTATGTCCATTCCTTCTGGAAAAAGGTGATATCATGGTATGGAGCCCAGATATTTACCTGTGTGGTTGCTCCAATCTCATTTACTCTGTGTGATTGTTGCTGTGTGATCGAGGCGCCTCGGATAAAGGTCCCAAAGGACCGGGAGTGGAATATCTCAGGTTTACTACCCGGGAAGGGGGTAACCGGCCTTGTGTTGGCAAAGAGCCAGGTTGGTTCTCGAGGGGTCCCTCCAGAGGCATTCCCATGTGGCATAGGAAGTTCCTTAGCCTGACCATTTGTTGGAAATCCAATCCCCAATACGAACCCTGTACGGTTTTAGTTGTAGAACCTGCCATTTATTTATGGTGGTCACCACTGTTTAGATGGTAGCTATAGTAGGCATAGTTCGGAATGTCTATGCTAGCTAAGATTAATATTATACTTTCGAGATGTTTTCCACTATGCACTAGTAATAATATCAAAAGAGTTTTTTTGCGTAGTAAGCATTTTTGACTATCATAAGGAGAAATCTCCTCCAATTCTGCGTTTGCATTGTGTGTGTGGCGGGAGGCCTTATGGTAGTTTCATTTTCCAAAAAGCATTGCGGATTTCAATGTTTAAAATTCTTTTGTTGTTTGTTTAAAGATAAACTGTTTTTGTTTGCTCACACCAGTCCCATGACTGACCTGGAGTTTATTGTTCCCTTCCTAAACTCTGGGTGCCCACAATTTTCCACACGGGCAGTCTAGAGTTGGGTTTCTCAGATATTCAGGTTTAGTAGATTATCTGGAGCTAGTTCACTTCATCGGAGTGGATGACTGCACATGCTTATCTTTGTGCATGGTGATGGTGGTTCGAGCTGATGTTGAAGTTGTTGGATTCATTCTCTTTTGAAGATCATTTGGAGTTATCATTTCTGTTGTTTCCGCTGTATCATTATTTATCTCTGATATTCTTGTATCATATAGATATCATTGTTGTATATCATATTCTGGATATTGTATCATATGTGATGTATATGATATCGTCTATTTCTTTTTTCCGCTCTGTTGTTATACTTAGTGTGTTATAAGCTTTGGGGAGCCAGATTTGGCGTTTGAATCTGCGGCATTTTGAGTACAAGTGAAGTACGGGTGCCGATTTTCGAAGGCCAAGTCCGGGATCTTCACAGCCGATGATGCTGACATCATCACCAGAATTATTTTCAAGCGACAGGCGTGAGTTCAGTACATCTAATTCATGCCTTTCGGACTTAACCAAAATCATTTCAAAATGGTATCAAATACTTTGTAATTTTTTTTTACTAAGTACCGTGATCTCAACTTCATAAACTAATTTCCTATATACTTACTTTCAAAAAATACTACTACTATTCTTCCAAAATCATGAAAAATATTTTCAAGCACACCGAGATTTAAGTTCTCAAACATATTAGTTAAATCCTTTTTGTTTATAAATCATGTTTTATTAACCATACTCATATATAATCTTTTTTATATAAAATCCTTTATAAATGTTTATTTCCAAAATAATTTATCTTTCTCATATTAAAATAAACACTTTTCAACTTTTATAAGAGTTAACTTTTAATTGCATATTATCACTGAATGCCTTATAGTCAAATTGTGAAACTAAATTCATAAGGTATTCGTTTCCATGTTCCTACTATTTACTATTTACCGAATCCATGCAATAAAAAGGTAAAAGTACCTATAAACTGGTCGAGCACAAATCAATAATCAACAAATGATAGTTAATGCCCATAAACTAGCCGAGTATAACTAAACAATTTAACGAGGGATAATAGATAAAAATCATTAAACCCTACATTAATTAAACTGTACTATAACAATTCACTTATATAAGTTACCTTATATAAGATCTTTAATTTTCGCAGTTATATTTACCATTATGGTATACATTTATAACAAATACAAATATGCTCATATATATAATACACTCAACTCATGCTAGGGTATTCCATTACCCTATCTCTTATAGAGTCATACCCACCAAAGCCAAGGTTCTCGCTTAACCTTCAGCTCTGATACCGAGTGTAATGTCTCAACTTTTCGAACCCGAATGTCAGCACTAATACATCCATGGTATTCGCGTGTCGATTACCCAAGTGCCGAAAAGACAAAAAATTAGGGTAAAATAAAATGAAAAAGAAAAAGAATAAGAAAGAAGAGAACACAATATTAGAATCTCACAATGGAACGGTAATATATAATATCAAAAAAACAGTACAAAGGGGTTACTCCGATATAGAAATTTCAGAGTTACAAAACCTAAGTACCATCATCAACCTGGACATTTATAACAACCTGTCCTCACAAATTCTGATATATATAATAGTAATGTAGTGGAAATAAGAATACTACGGTAGGTGAAACATCCAGCTCGTCTTCTCGAGCTCCAATGAACATCAACGAAAATCTATCTTTCTCAAACTACTCGAATGAGCATGCGATGAATTTAGGGAAAACAAAAACCAAGAATCGGACATAAGTAACTCTGGTATGAGAAACTCAAGTAATATGTGTATCGCATGTAACAGTACTTTTCAGACCGCATGTAATGCCATAACGATTATATCCTCAAAAGAACCACCATCTAAAAGGTACATAAGGCGATATAATAGATAATGTTTAGGGTATAAAATATAAATATTAGAACATAGCTGGAATGGTTATATTCAATAACATATTAGGAGAACAATCAAATTCGATATGGAACGTTCGCATAATGGATTTTCCATGGAGATCTCTCCGGTGGTGCCCGATCCAATCTAGGGTCAGAAGTACCTTCAAGCGACGTATATCTCTAGATAAAATATACCTTTAGGTAAACATAGCTGGTCCACGTCCGAACATGTGATCCCATATATCATCAACTCTTGTCGACCAACAATCGATAAGTACTCTAGATATGTAGTTGATATTTCCTGTCGTGGGTTATCTAAACCCCAAGCGACGAGGCCTACTCTGTTTTTAACCATTTCCGATATCGAGGTTACATTCGGCATCTTCCACCGAGTCTTTATCACTCGAACAAAACATGAATCCCAAATTGGATCCCGACATCTCGAATAGATCATGAAACCACACATGGATTCCCACATCCTGAATAGATCACGAACAACTACATTATTTAAGCATCTTAAACAGATCTCGAATCTCCAACTAGATCCCCGCATCTAGAACCAATGCACTTCCTAGAGATAGAACATGTATCTCAGCCTTGAAGTGGTTTTCGGTAAGTAAAACACTTATCGATCCCGGTCTCTCCAAGACTTAATCGATGAATTTGGTCATTCAATGATAATGACATCGGTCGCATACGGAAACCAAGTCTCGTATACTTACCATGTTTCCTATATTTTCCTCTCACACTATCGCTCGATCAAGAGTGAAGCGGTAGGTTAAAGCTATATTGCTCATATCCCTACACGAACATTAGTCTTAATTCCTACGAATAAACAAGCCTACTTCATCGGTTTTAGTGCTAAGTATACGACTAAATGTTTTCCATAAATGAGTAAACTTACAAAGCACGATTAAGTCACACAAAGCACGATCAAGTTACATAAGTGACTTCTAATCCACTTTTTGTTTAATTAATCTTTTATTAATTAAAACCTCTTTTATTAGGAAAACTTCTTTTACTTAATAAAACATCATTTACGAATTTCTACTATTCATTTGTACTTTTTGAATACTTCAAAAAGTATTCATATACTTATCTCAAACGGTATAAGTGTATACACAAATCATCAAAAAGAATTCTTACTTTAAACCTTTGCTTTTTCTATCCTTTTCAAAAAGATTCCTTACTTATAATTTCCTTCAAAATATAATTTTAAAATCTAAGTACTTTCACAAATCCATTCAAAAGGTTTAAGACTAATGTTACTCAAATATTGTCACTACAAACCCAAAACCATTTCACTTATACTTATCTTTTAATAATTCTTTTTAAAGATTTATTTAAATTCATAAGTATAATAAAAAAGGGTTAAAGATGAGTGTTATTAACACATTGTCACAACAAACCCAAAACCATTTTGCTTTTGCTTATCTTTAAATCATTCTTTTAAAGATCCATTTACATCCCTAACGATAATCGAAAAGGATTAAAGACGAATGCGATTAACATATTGTTACAATAAACCCAAATCATTTTCCTACTTGTTACTATCTCTACAAATCTTTGTTTTAAAGATCTGAATTCGTATTCGGTTAAGATCGATAATCGACTGATCAATTATCTAGTCAGAAACCATTGCTTATACACATCGATGTTCGTATACTTAACTCATTTACGACATTACCGACTTAAATATTCCTCATTCAAGAGGGAAACTTGGTAGGTTAGAGCTCTATTGCTTCATCCCTACTCGACATTAATCTTTACTCCCAGAAATAGAGAAGTCTACTCATCGTCGTTTATTGTTAAGTGTAATATTAATGATTTCTATAAACAAGTAACAAACAACCCTGTTAACCCATTTTTGACAGTCCTGAATTAACTATACCTTGTTCAAAAGGGAAGCTTGGTAGGTTAGAGCTCCACTACTCCATCGCTACTTGACATCAATCTTAACTTCTAGAAATAGAGAAGCCTACTTCGTCAGCTTTTAGCGTTAAACAAAGTTAATTACCTTTTTAGACAAGTAAGGAAACAATAAGATTAACACGTTTTCGACATTTCAACTTATACTGTTCCTCATTCAAGATTGAAGCTAGGTAAGTTTGGGCACTAGTTGCTCTAAGCCTTGCCTAGACACCTCATTCTTGAATCTCACAAATAGACAAGTTCACTCGTCGGCTTTTAGTATTAAGCCTAGTCAATCACCTTTATCAAAACTTATATATATAAATAATACCTTAGAAAAACTTGTAAATAGGTTTTAAATATCTATGCATAATACTACTTGAAAATAACTAATTTAGAAGTTTGATTAAAAACATGTTTTGCATTTTGTAGCACCTTACTTTCAAAATTCGTAAATAATCATTAAAACTATATTTAAACTTCTATTATTTTTTTCATACTCAAATATATTTATAAGAACTTCCATAAAAAGATTTACAAAGAAAAGAATTTAGAAACCATTTAAATCATGAAAAACTAACCAAAACATTGCATTTTAAACATTTAAAACAATAAGCGACTTACTACAACATTTATAAATGCTGTTAAAAGTCCTTGTTAAAAAGCATTTAAAAGCACCATCTTTGCGACTAGTTTTAACCACTTAAACAAATAACTTAAGACTTCAAATGTTATAGTAAGTACTACCATTAGGTACTTAAAAACTATGGAAAGAAATCCATAGGAATATCTTTCCATTTATTTATAAAAAATTCCGAAAACAAGGGATTCCGAAGTGCACCTATAACGACTATTTTTATTTCAAACACTTTCAAACTTACTACAATTTAACACATGAGTTAAACTGCAATGTAAACATTAAGTCAAAGCCACGCCACATATTTAAGAAGGTAATTGAAGTGATGTTATACAATATAAAGTTATCATTTGCTTTCAAAAGAAAGAGGGGTCCAAAGTTTATAACTTTACTTGGTTAATGTCACTTTAACTTTATAATTTGCACACAAAATATACACACACAATATATACTTAAGAGATAGTGAGAAAACTCACTTAGATCCATGCCTCGCCTGACTACAAAGCTATAAGAACCAAAGAACTACCTCCTTCCATTAACACAAGCCTAAAGGTCCAACCTTTAGCATTTCCAAATCAAAGTAAACACCTTCCTCCTCCTCCTCCATGCTCACGGCCCATCCAAGCCCCCCTCTTCATCTCACCTCCTCCCACTTCTTACTTGATAATCATGCTTCCCATGATTTCTTAGGCCCAAAGCCAAAGTTTAGAAGAGATTTAAGAAGATTTAGTTAACTTTTGAAAAAGTTAGAGAGTAGTAAGTGGATTAGTGCTTAAGCTCCACCATTTTTAACCCTCCTACTTCATCTCAAGCTTTTAGAATTATTTGTGATTATTTTCTAAGGGTGCAAACCTCCTTAAATAGGCTTAGGAATGTGATGGGAAAAGACTAAAAACTCCTCAAAACCCTTATGACATTAATTACAAACATCATTTCTCCTTTATCATTTACTTAACTTTTAAGACTTTCCATTTATGCACATTTCCTAATCATCTTCCTTTACCTCATGCATGACATCATCCATAAAGTTCATTTCCATAAATGGCAAAATATTTTTATTTCATTTTCTTTAATTCCTAAGCAAATAAGTGTATGTAAAAAAATCCAAACAACTTCTGACAGTTAAAAAGCTGTTTATCGATAAAATGATTTTCGGTCACATTACCGATATTTTTTCAAAGTATTTATTTTTGTAAACATTTTTCCAAAACAAGTTTACCATCATTACTTACAATTTAAAAGGAGGTTAAAAGCTTATTAAATCATTTTAATAATATTTAATCCAAGATTCAAATATTTAAATAATTCAGATATTTAAATACGAAATGTTCGAAATTCCGGGTCGTTATAGGGAATGTTATTGCAATATATTACCTTCCTCAACATCATCTTCTACTCTTTCGTCATTGATTCACTATTACTTATGAGTAAAATTTCTATTTTTTACATGTTTTTTCTTCTGTTTGGGGATTATAATTTGATTTTTTACCCATTTGATTTGGGGTTTTAAATGCCTGCTCTTAACTTGTTTGATCAAATACTTATATACACATGGCTAATTGCATAGTTAATTAGATGTATAACACTTTATCTTTTAAATGTTGTTTATGTTAGATTCATTTATCATAAATTCACTAGTGAGTTTCATTTCTTTGATTTAGGGAGTATTATAATCTCACTTTTTAATTATTATCTTGATTTTATTATCATCATTTTTTATTTAGCTAATATGGCTTTTGATGACTCCCATAGTATTTCTGGTCAAGACCCCTTCTGTTTTATTTACTTAACTTCAAACATTTGTGAAGAGACTCAAGTTGAGAGTATCTTAAACCACTTTAGAATTATTAGTTATGGATTTAGGGTTCCTTCCCCATATGGGCACATTCATTTGCTCCTCAAGGGGTTTATTTCGTTGACCTACAAACACATTAGATGCAATTTATATCTTCCTCTACATCCTATTATCTAAGAATGGCTTTCCACGGTGGGAATATCCATCATTCGGTTGGGTCTTATACCATAATTCCACCTAACTTGAAATTACATCCCATATGCCGAACATCTTCCTCTACAGCCTATGGTAGATCGTTATTACGATACCAAGATAGGAGAGGTAATGGTAACCGATGGATGTAGGAGTCATACCATACGGACCATGTGTGGCTCCTGGAGGAAGCAGACGTGCTATCAGTCTTCTGTCTGGTTGGGATATGTGTGTATGCCTGTGGGTGGTAGATAGATATATACTATGTATAAGTGAGATTATACCTGTGACTTTGTCCAAAGTACGGTTGACCCTATATCCTTCTCAAGCAGATGGCCTATTCTTTACAGGCAGACGACCTGATATTATTGATTACATTTGGATATTATTCTAAGCTAGCTCAAATCTTTCTTATTGATTTTATTGATTTGATAATGACACTTTATAATATGAGTCTGAGAGATTTATTTGGGTATTATTTCGTTATTGTCTGACTTCACTTGAAGATATCTCATTATTGATGATTTCTGGATATGCTTGATTCTCCCATTTGTATTGGTTTTGTTATTTCTAATTTGATGGATTTCTATATGGGTGATAACATCTTTTGATATCAGTGTTGATTGTTTCTTATGAATTTGGGTTACTTGTGAGGCGTGGTGCTTAGATAAATATCTATGGTATTATATAAATATTTTAGACATATATTTTTATAATTATTTACCTATCTTGACATGTAGTCTAATGGTTTGAGTGTCTTTGATTGTGATATTATATAGTTATTACTTATATACACACTATTAACCTTATTGTAGATACTTGATTAGACACAGTCTGACCCGTGTTATTTATGTAATACTCAGGTCAGTTCGAGACATTTCAGGTATAAGGATGATGAGACCATCTTGTGTTTACTAGGCATACAGGAGACTAGATATTCGATATTATATATGATTATTATGTATTGCATGGTCCCTTGTGTGTGTGTCTTTGTGATGTGTATTAAACATATATTGTATATTATATATTATCGTTGCAATTGACTCTGTGATCTCAGTTGTTTACTGTATATTGTATATTTTTTTATCCTAGAGGCACATGTGTTTATTACTTTGTGCCGATACTGAGTACATATAAATGAATTATTTATTTGATGGTTAAATACGTACCAATGTAAGCCTAAGGGAATATTCATGGGTGTACCCATATTGCCTCATTCTTTGTATTACTCGACGGTATTACTATGTAATACTCTTGGGCATTACATGTATAGAGGTAGGGGTGTTACATTGGTGCTAAAGAATTTTCAGCATAGGTCGGATACCCTTAGATAATATACTCTACGTCAGTATCACATCCATTTTTCATGCGTAGACCTTTGGGTATTTAAATTTAATTTTTATGATATATTATGTGCTTTACTTTTCATATGGAGTATATACATGACTTGTCCCTTATACTCACTTTTAAGTCAACCAATCTTATCATATTTTGGTTTATGTCATTTTAGCCAATACAAGCATAAAATGGAAAATATGAGTTGATTAAATATAAGTATCAAATGATAGATACAAAGATAATGTAAGACATGCAATAGTCAAAAATAGATACACCAAGGTATGCTTGATTATCAAAAAATATCGCAATACCACTATTTAATTAAATACAAAATGCAGTATCCTTAATCATATACGTAATCAAGATAAATACTTTTGAAAATTACAAGAAAGTTCAATCGATAATGATGTGGTTTCAAAAGTAAATTCTCTGTATGTATCTCAAAAATATTTTTAATTTTATATTCTAATCTGGAACATACAATACGAACTGGTTTTAGAGCTATTTGTGTAAAAAGGAGCATATGGTCTAAGGGTATACACATTAATTTATCAAAGCAGAAACACCAAAGACTCATCTCAAATGATTTTATTCAAAGCTCAAAAGTTTCAGAAAAAATTTCATCTCTTAAAATCATTTCATGTGTAGAATATCAAAAACTCATCACAAGAATTTTCTTTTTAAATTTTTTATTTCACAAACTTGTTTCCAAAAATCATTCCAAGCATTAAAAAAAGATCTCACAAAAAGTTGCATATCAACAATTTTAAGTGAAAGAGTTCTTTAGCCAATTCTCTCGTTCGTTAAACACTCATGTCTAAGATTTAGCCAAAATGTCTCATTTCAAAATATTCTCATCATGAACAAATATAGAGAGAAAAAATAATCCTGAGAAAGCAAAACATATTTTTAAGTTTTTCAATTTTGAGAAAAAACATAAGAAGGTAAAAAACATATTTTTTTGATTTTTCAAAATAAGATAAAACGAAAAAAATGCAAGTTCTCCACATGTTCATGAAATAAAATATATAAATTACTAGTCAATCTGTAAGACATATGTGATAATAAAATAGTCAGATTGGAGGAATCATAATAGTGTAAAAGTCATACCAGATATTCTGACATGAAAGAACGAGTTACACTTTCACGATACCACCTATACTCTAGGTTGCCTGTGGTGACAAGCAATGATAACTAAGATACCGCTTGCCATCTAGTTTTTCCATAGCGGCGAACAATGATATCACCTATTACTCTCGACCTTTTGGTGGCGGCGAACAATGATATCTCAAATACTAATTTATGTCCGGCCTCTTGAACCTTATTGTCAGTGTCAAGTATGAAAAAAAGCTTCATCAAACAAGCGTACTACATACTCCAAAGTGTCAATCGAATTGGTTCCATATTTGAATTTCTCAGCAAAATCACTTTTTCTTAATTTTGAGATTGCGTTCTTGTTCACCATTGTTTTTCAAAGTGTGTTGATCTCCAATTGATTTTCCTAGGCTAAGAAACATTGCAATTATAGCTTATCAAATATGTATTGACAACTCAAAATTTACTTCCATCATAGTTTCTTCTTAGCCCGTCTTTGTACCTACACATTAAAGGATACTAGTGGCCTAGAAAAGGATGTATGCCACATTTGTTTAAGTCTGAAACCTTTGGTACCCAAATTCGTTTGTAAAGAAACCCTCTAATATTAACAGTTGTACACTTAGGAATCTAAATTCATTTGAATCATTTATTTATGTTCCTATTTCGACAACTATTATAACTATATCCATAATTGCTGCACTTCACATGTATGGAAAACACACTTCTTGTGACGACCCGCACTCGGCACCCTTTGAATCCGACAATAAACCACACATGTCCAACCCAGAATGCACCGATTGCAGATGAGCATGAGGAAGAAAAGAGAGGGTGAGAAGAAAGATAGAAGAAATAAGAAGAGAAGAGAAGAAGAAGGAAGCAGAAGCAAAACAATACAGAATCTCACATCGCAGCGGAATAACATATAATATAGATCAATAATTTTTGCAAAGAGAAAGTGTAATATACAAAAATCATTATCAGAGTACACAATAAGTAATCATCAGCTTGGACAGTTATAATAACCTATCCTCACAAATGCTGATAATTTACAACAATAATGCAAAGCAGCGGAAAAATAAACAGATACATATACATGACATGAAGATCTCTAGCTCGCTTGCTGAAGCTCCAAAAGCACCAAATCTGAACCTGTAAATAAACTAGGTCTGACCCGAGCATTGAAAGGGAAGAATGCCTGGCTCAGTCTGGAAAACCAGGCTGAGAAAACACATCTCAACTGAATTTATAAAGTTATCAAAAAATTTCATTTATCAAAGCAAATGGTATCTCGTAAGACCACGTCGCAAATAAATACCGACAAGGTTTTTACCTTACGGTAACCAAAACATTTCATATCAAATTCTCTTATATAATAATAGTGCCTATTATACAAATAATATTAAAATAACTGAAATTGTTACATTATTAAATTCTAGCATATACCTTGTAATACAAGGCTTTCTACAATAGAAAATGGCAGGCACGTATTGGATTTTGGATTTCTATACAAATGACTAGGTGAAGGGACTACCTTTCCAAAACTCGGTACACCTCTAGAGGGATGTACCTAGGGTCGAGATACTCGGTGCCTAAACCAACACAAGACTAGCTTACCCATCCCTAGATAGTACCGAATATGTCATCACTCTGGTCGTTACCGACCTAAAATCCGTGGCCACAAGCATACATCAACAATAATCAGATACATGATGTCGTAGCATGTAAAGATATATCTAGAGAAGTGATGACATCTTCTAATAGGAAGCGACCCACTTATCCTTGCTGCTTCTATCCCTTGTTCAGTCATTTTCCGGTGAGTGAGGCCAAAATAGGTATCGATTACCATTCACATATCATATATCACATCATCTTAGAATGCCACATTGCCATTTCCATTGACTACTAATTGCCTTCCACAAAAATATAACCCTTGAGCTCGTACGTCTCAAGGAGGGTGTTAAGCTAAGAGAAGTTGCCTTCTCCACCACCAAACATATGTATGCTTGTAAAAACCAATGTACGTAATCATAGAAATGTAATGTCAGACACTCGTCCATACAAGTTGTCCAGGAACAGGATAAACCGAAGGTACTTTCCTACCACATCCTATCGGAAAATCCCTAGGATTAGTAGCGAATAGTCCTTGCATTGGATATTTCATAACGAAGAGAATACTGCTACTATATGTATATTGGGATTTTAACCTCAAATGATCAACAAGCAGTCCATCACTATGAAAATCGTAAACATCAATATCGTCGACCAACCTGTACAATCATCATATAAATGTTGGCCCGAAGTAGTTTTCAGATAAATCGGATCCCGGTATCTTCGCACCAGCAATGCAAAAGCATTTCTCAACCTCACACAGAAACTAAGTCTCATAGACTTATCACGTCTCCAACTCTCAACTTGCTATCCTTCAGCCAAGAAGGAAGCTCGATAGATTGGAGTATCACTCCACACTACACGAATCAACATTCTCAACACAAATGATAATCAAGCCTACACAGTCAGTTACATACTAAGTGTATGACTAATTAGTTTCCACATCAAGTTGAGGAAGTAAAATGGCCAATTTTGATAGTCGGTTATTTAATATCAAACAACACACAAAATCTAGCACTTACATAATCACTGGGCCTGATTTTTATTAATCGTTTCTAAATCAAATCACTTTCCAATTATTCACTTCAAAATATCTTTAAAAAGATAATATTCACAACCATTTTACTTGTTGGATATTTGGAAAACATTTCATATACTTATTTTAATAATAAGTAAATTCACAACTTATTTTATTTTCAAACCATTTAAATTCCCTTTTTATAATATCACTTTCCAAAATATCCATTTTATTTAAAAGATTATTCACTGTCCAAAATCGTGAATATAATTCTCTTACCCAATTCATTACTTCTACACATTTAATTTAAAGGATTATTCACTATCCAAAATTGTGAATATAACTCCTTTAATAAACTTACATATTTAACTTATCAAATTAAATTAATTTCACATTTATAAAACAATGTTTACGAATCCTATTTATAATTTATAAACACTTCCATATATAAAATTCCTTTTTAATAAATTTACATTTTCCCTCCCATTTATAAGTCAAAATCCAATTATAAGTTAATGTACTTATAAATCTCTTTTATTTGCAAAATCATTATTTTTATAAATTTATAAATCTTATTTACTTATAAGATTCAACTATAACTCCATTTTAACACTTACAAAATTCGTTTATAATGCCATAACATTTTCTTTATAAAGTACCAATGTTTTAAATCTCATATATATAAACCATTTATAATAAGTTCAAAATCCCAATTTAACTTATTTTAACAATTTTATATATCTTATAAATAAATCATTTATAATAAATTCAAAATTCTCAATTTAACTTATTTTAACAAAATAATAACATCATATTTCAAATATCATATTTATTTCATAGGAGCCATAATTTTTACAACGTAAAAATTATAACGTTTATGTATTTAAAATAAATCCATTTCTTTAACAATTCAAAAATTATTAAAAACACATATATTTTCAAAAAACACTTTGAAATCCTTTTTAAACAAGAACAACATTTTATTATTTTTAAATTTCCAAAATATGGCCCAATGCTGCAAAAGCGCTAAATAATAGAATTCACGTCAATCACATCAATCATGGCGTCCAAATATCATATATCACATGATAAAAGTATATATAACAATATTTGTAAATAAAATCAACACTGGTGAGGTATCCAGTTAGATCCCTCCAACCTCTCACCTGCAACAAATATACATATGACAAAAAATGTACAATGTCTGCTTCGAGGCAGACACGCGTACAAAGGGTCATCCGCTCATACACAGGAACGTATATGGTCTCATCTGCTAAAATATGCGGGAATATATCCAAACCAACCAATATATATATAATATCATATATCATCCAAATAATCATCAGTAATCGTAAATAAAATTTATTCTCACTTATATAGAAATATAAGCGAGACAGAGAGAGTGAGTTGTACTCACTTTGGTTGCAGTCGTCGTAATAGCGATTTATTTCGATTAAAATTAAGCGAGCGTTTAATTTAAACCAAAATTTTCACTAGCTCAAATAAATCCCAATCTAGCTCTATCGCGTAGTGCTCGTCAATACGAACCCAACGCAACTTGTTTCGTGCAATTTCGACCTCGTATGACAAAGATAGGAATTTTTAAAGTTTACATGAATTTTTAAATAATTAATTTACGAAATTAATTTTATAATAAACCTAGATGAAATCGTGGCCGCACATTATGGATGGAGAGATCTTAGCGCTCCCCTTTCTTCTTTCCCCCTCGTACACACATTCGAAGAAACCCACCGGTCGCCGTTATTGAATTTGATTATCGCGATAACCTCGCTCGCCTAGGAGTTGATCTAAGGACATAGGACGACGCACCTGACCACCCCACACCACCGCCAGCAACGCCGAGGAGCTCAGGACCATATTCTCTTTGGAAATCATGCACAAAGTTACCACGAACGTGAGCCAATTCCTCCTTCATCGTCGCGTCGATCACGATCACCACCGTAGGATGTGTAGCTTTCGACATGCTCTCCAACTTTCGTGTAGAAGACGGAGCGTGAAAGTGTATGGATCGTGTGAAATCAAGGGAGGAAGTTCACGAAATTCTGGCCTTTGATATTTAGGTGGCAGCTAGGGTTAGATGGATTAGGGTTTTGTGAAAAAGGAAAAAATGAGGTCCTTTTATAGAAAATTTTGTGACAATATTCATCCGAAAATTTTTCAAACTCCAAACGAAGCGTGTCGCTTGGTATTTATAATATTTTACCCCTATTTCGAACACAGTGGATTATATATCGAAAGCCAATTCCATCGTACTTGGAAGATAGGTTTTCAAATCGAATTATTTTAACTAAAATTTACTTAAATAAATTTCTACACGTTTTCGCTTGGCATGACCAAATGGTAAGTCCGATTGACACGAAATTTGAAATCCTATAATAACTCACTATTACGGATCCAATGAAACTAGTTTCATCAAAATATAAGACAGTATGAAAAATGACTATTTTTACATGTTAATTAAATCGATAAATTTTCAATTTCTATAAATTAACTTTTAATTCAATTTCAAAAGTTTACTAATTCTATTCTAACTCAAATAAAATTTAAAACAACGTTAGAAATTATTTTCATTCACATTAAATTCAAATTTCAATTATTTACACAATTTCAAATATTAAATTAACAATTTAATTATCTAAATAAATCACTATATTTGAAACATAAGTTATTCAACTTACAAAATTTACTTTTGAACATTTAATATCAATTAAATATTCCAAACTTGAACGACTGAAAAACTGGGTCGTTACTTTCTTCTCCCCTTAAAAGAATTTCATCCCCGAAATTACTAAGTAAGAAAGATGCTATAACTCCATTAACTTTTCAAAACAATTTAGTTGAAATAGATTAATAATTCTTTTAAGTGTTTAACTTTCACAAAATCAATTAGTTACACTTTTTATAAAAACTTTTCTAAGTCCTCACATTCATTTATAGTTGTTAACTAATATCATTTCAAAATCAACTACCATCATTTCAAATTCTAACTCAAAATCAAATTTTTAGTTATCAAAATTTTCCAAAATTTCCAAAAAATTTCTAACGCCTTAAATTTTCAGAAAAAATTCGTCATAACCTCCTTTGCACGGTTCGATCCAAACAAATCACAATATATATAATATTATGAGTATACATCTCATCTTCGAGGATGAGGCATCCCATAGGGAAAAAGTATAAAAGTACGATATGTAATACGAGATATGTACCTTATATATTATTAGCGAGCATATACGACTAATATAGAGCGAAAGCGAGCTCCAAATGCGAAGCAAATGCCATCCGCACTTACTAAACACTCAATAAACCATACGAACATGTATATGGCAAATAATATCAATATGTATACAACATAGCTAATACAATAATCATATGCAAATGAAATACATGCAACATAAGTAATCATCAAACAACTAACATCCAACTAACAACCATCCATCAAATTTACAACCAAATTGGTTCATAACCAAATCAATATTCATTCCAAATTTTGTTAACATTCACTTGATTTGGTTTTCAATTTATTCACATTCATTAATCACAATTGATTATATTCAATTTTGATTGGATTCAATCTAGCTACATTCACTTTAGATTCAATTCATATTTACTTAGTTTACATTCAACTAATTTATATCCAATCCAATTCAAATTTATTAACATTCATTTGTTATTTACATTTAATTTCATTTACATTTACATCCATTACTTAGTATATTTCTTATAATACTAATAATGCTTATGATTTATTTCCTAAATCACTTACTTAAGTTCAATTTACATTTTTATACAACATTTTTGATGTTTATTAAATTCTAATAACAACATTTCAAATCATATTCCGTTTACTAACTTATTTAATTATTTTAATTCAATTCATTTATTCATTTACATCTAAAGTTGAATTACATTTTATAACTCAAGTTCATATTCATTCCATTACTTCATTTTATTAATTCACTTTATTAATTCATTTTGAATATCAAATTCAAATTCATTTAATATTACTTAAGTTAAATTCCTTTTCAAAGTTCATTTTATTTATTAACTTAAATTCTAACTTATAATTCAAATTCAGACTTCATTTCTTAACTTCAACAAACAGAAAAATTGTCTTAACTCACTATTCTCAATTTATAAGTTATACAAACTTGTTTACGTAAGATTCATGAATATTTTCTTAAATCTACTTCATTCACATGCTACTATTTCAAATTATGGTTATATAATCATTTTACCACTTAAGTATATATTCACTTTTATTCGATTCATTTCAAATACTTATCTAATTCATTCCAAATCAAATTCAATTTAGTTGTTTATCAAATTTACTCCAATTTCAATTCGATTTCATTTGACTTAACTTAAGTTAGATTCCAATTCTTATAATTCATTTTTCTAACTCAATATATTTAACTTCACTTAATTAAAAATTTAATTTCATAGCTTAATTTGAAAATTTCTTTTCTTATACATACCATTTTCAAATCATATATTTTATTATGCTAACTCAATTCAATTTAACCTCACTTACGTTAAATTTTAATTTCATATTATAAGTCCAAAACTCATTTCACTTATACTTATCAATTTCAAACTTGGATTTTAAATTCAAATTTTTTTATCACAACAAAACTTAAATTTTCAATTTACTAATGGTAGCAAATCAATCACACAGAAACTCGAAAATGATACTGCAGTCATCACCCTTATTATTTCCCAGCAACGATAGTGAGTTCAATGCTTTAAATTCTTTTAAAATCCATTTATTTATAATCACATTTATCAATTTCTACTTATATAATTTCACTTATTCACTTTGTTTATATAAGGTTCATTCCAAATTTGTTTATCTTTGTTTAGATTTATAACAACAACAACTTTTTATTACAAACAACAATTAATAACAAATGATAATAATCAAATATTACCATTCATTAACAACCAACAATCAATATATAATTATATATAAAATATAATCGAGGTAAAATTATTTCATTTACCCAATTTCGAAAACAATATTGTGTCCAATCTCCATGTTCAAGTGTTTAGAGATCCCTATCGATAACGTTAGCTAGACGCAACGATCAGAACCCATAAGCCACTCAACAACTCAATCAACACAATATAAAACATTTTTATATTCACTAACAAATACGCGCTCATATATATAATACACTCAAGCTTAATCTAGGGCACTACTGACCATATCTATACTGAGTACACATCAAAGCCTAGGAGTATACTAAACCTAAGCTCTGATACCACACTGCGACAACCCGCACTCGGCACCCTCTGAATCCGACAATAAACCACACATGTCCAACCCAGAACGCACCGATTGCAGATGATCATATGGAAGAAAAGAGAGGGTGAGAAGAAAGATAGAAGAAATAAGAAGAGAAGAGAAGAAGAAGAAGAAAGAAGCAGAAGCAAAATAATACAGAATCTCACATCGCAATGGAATAACATATAATATAGATTAATAATTTTTGCAAAGAGAAACTGTAATATACATAAATCAATATCAGAGTATACAATAAGTAATCATCAACTTGGACAGTTATAATAACATGTCCTCACAAATGCTGATAATTTACAACAACAATGCAAAACAGCGAAAAAATAAACAGATACGTGTATACGACATGAAGATCTCCAGCTCGCCTGCTAAAGCTCCAAAAGCACCAAATTTGAACCTGTAAATAAACTCGGTCTGACCCGAGCATCGAAAGGGAAGAATGCCCGGATCAGTCTGGTAAACCAGCCTGAGAAAACACATCTCAACTGAATTTATAGAGTTATCAAAAATTTTCCTTTATCAAAAAAATGGTATCTCGTAAGACCACGTTGCAAATAAATACCGACAAGGTTTTTACCTTACGATAACCAAAACATTTCATATCAAATTCTCTTATATTATAATAGTGTCTATTATAAAAATAATATTAAAATAGTTGAAATTGTTACATTATTAAATTCCAGCATAAACCTTGTAATACAAGGCTTTCTACAATAGAAAATGGCAGGCACATATTGGATTTTGTAATTCCATACAAATGACTAGGTGAAGGGACTACCTTTCCGAAACTCGGTACACCTCTAGAGGAATGTACCTAGGGTTGAGATACTCGGTGCCTAAACCAACACAAGGCCGGCTTACCCATCCCTGGATAGTACCGAATATGTCATCACTCTGGTCGTTACTGACCTAAAATCCATGGCCACAAGCATACATCAACAATAATTAAATACATGACATCATAGCATGTAAAGATATATCTAGAAGAGTGATGACATCCCCTAATTGGGAGCGACCCACTTAGCCTTGCTGCTTCTATCCCTGTTTCAGTCATTTTCCGAGGAGTGAAGCCAAAAGAGGTATCGATTACCTTTCACATATCACATATCACATCATCTTTGAATGCCACATTACCATTTCCGTTGACTACTAATTGCCTTCCACAAAAATACAACCCTTGAGCTCGTACGTCTCAAGGAGGGTGTTAAGCTAAGAGAAGTTGCCTTCTCTGCCACCAAACAGATGTACGTTTGTAAAAACCAATGTACGTAATCATAGAAATGCAATGTCAGACACTCGTCCATACAAGTTGTCCAGGAACAGGACAAACCGAAGGTACTTTCCTACCACATCCTATCGGGAAATCCCTAGGATTAGTAGCGAATAGTCCTTGCATTGGATATTTCATAATGAAGAGACTACTGGTACTATACGTATATTGGGATTTTGGTTGAATATGCAAGTATATGATTTTTGTTTGATGATAATATATATATATATATATTCATTTAAATGTATTTGTTATTGTACTATTTTATTTTCACATAATTAAATAAATATTTGCTGAATAAAATAAATAACACAGAATTTAATTTTGAACAAATAATTTATTCAAACAAATATTTTATTACAATTTTGAATAGTACAAATTTGAGCTCTCGCTATATATATACAATTTCAATTACAATACAATTTTGATTACATCACAATTTTCCATTTACATTTGCACCTCACTACATTTCACTCATTCACTCGTATTATTCTTCAACTCTATTCCAGATTTAATCCAGCATCTGAGTTATCTACAACATACACACTGACGCAGTAAAATTGAAAATAAAATATTTTTTCAGTGTAAAATAAAATGTATTTTAGAAAATATTATTTGCCTTAGTTATTTGGGTTGTTCGTCATCATGTAATTTTGAATTCATCAAACATGAACAATCTGTGACATGCACAGTGTATCACTGTATATGCCACAAGGCCGTGCACACCGATATACACTTGATAAAATTACAGGGACAGGTGAGCATAAGGTCAAACCTAATTAAAAGCCGGGTTCAACTCAAGTGAAATACAAATAAAGTCACGATATTTGCACAAGGTCAAACCCAAGCTATAAACTGGATTCAACACAAGTGCAAATCCAAAGGTACACATGAATGCTATGATCAAAGACATCACATCAATACAGAGGCTGGACAGTCCAAACAAACTGCAAGCAAATGTACACATGATTAAAGCATTCAAATACAAGGCAGATCTTCAAATCAATAATCACAAGAACAAAGAAAACAATTAAAGTACAAATGCACATCAAACACAACACCAGAACCATACATGTATACATGTATACATATAAGCATAATGAACACAAGTGACCCAAAACTTCTAAATGCAAAGCTTCAACCAAAACCAGACTACACAATGAACACATGAGTCAATGTTACAAGTACACAAGTCATGGCACACTGGAATATGTAGGGCAACAAAGTGGACATGCAATCAACCAAAACATCAACTCAATTCACAACCAAAGGCAAGTCCAGACACTACATGAACTGGCTCGAAGACCAGACTCTAGAGAATGATGGAACAGAGCACATGAAGTTTAGTGATAGCAATGCAGATCAACAGGTAAAATGTACACATATATGGTGGACAACATGCATACAACTAAACAATAAATGAAGACTACAAGATGTAACATGAAGACCCTGCAACATGAATACAAGTGCAGTACAAAGCATCCAGTTTTCAAAATGATGTATATAAGAAGTCCCAAAGTAACATAAGTCCAATATCCTTACAAGTTCAAGACAAGTGCACCGTGTATGTACATAAACAAATCGAAGTGAACAGAGCAAGAGCAAGGTACAGAACAATGTACACAGGATCTCAAAAAGACACAGTACAACAAAGCTTCGCAACATACACATATACATGCGACCAAACCTCAATACAGTGAAAATATATATATATATATATATATATATATATATATATGTAGCACAACCAGAGGACGAGTCACTGATCAAAAAAGTAGCAGTTTCAAACAAAGTCAATAAATCAAAACCGTGATGACCAAGATAAGAACAAGTTCAAATTATCACAAAACAAGCCGCGGGTCTATCAAGACCAACATTGAAACAAGTGGGCAGTGCACAAAAAGACAGTGAATAATGATATGCAGTAGTTCGAACCAAAATAAAGTCGTAGGGGATTTCAAACCAAAGTCAAGTTCAAATGCCAGAAATTCAAAACCATGGTGGGCAAGGAAAACATCGTCAAAGCAATTCAAAACCGTGGTGACCAAGGGATCGAGCAAGTTCAAAATCAAACAAGCCGTGACAATCAAGTAACGAAGATATACGATTTGAACAAGTCAGAAACATCTCAAGCATTCAAGCAAAATCGAACGACAAAACAAATTATCAGACGAACGAAAATCAAGGGAATTAAACCTTATTTAACTATTAACATCATCGGTAGATGAAGCATCGAGTTCAACAAAATTAATCAGTAAAGCAATGAGCAATAAATCACATACCACATTAGTTCGAACTCGATCGAATTGAAGTAGCCGAAGCAAATCAGAGACAGTGAGTCAATTGTCAAAGCAAAACAAAGCAATATCCACTATAATTGACCAACATTCAAGCGGCTTCTTCGAAATTCCAAAAGCCCTAATTTTCGCACAGAGGAACAAACGAGCTAAAGGAAGCCGCCTTTTTTTCACCAGGAAAGAGATACCAGGCCGAAGAAATAACAAAGAAAAGGGGGACAATATTTTACACTACATTTAATTTGGCCGGCTTATATTTGTTGTGGGCTTTTATTTTTTAATTAGGATTTTTGTGTTTTAAATTGTTTTTTAATTTGTATTTTTATTTTAAACCTTTATAATTTTCTAGTCGTGTGACTAGGGACAAACTACGGGGCGTAGTTTGAGAATTCGCAACTCAGCGGCTGAGTTGTGGCAGGGTTTTGAGCATAGAGTTAGGTTAGTCGATAGCGGGTGTCGCGAGTTTACGTGTGTAAGCGTCTACCTACTTAATTTCTACTAGAAACCTTGGGGGTAGCACGTAGGCAGGGTTTTGCCGAAGCTGGGTAAATCTGTGTGTTCTATTTTTTGCTTTTAATATTCTGCTATTATCTGTGCTGCTATAATTCTGCTATATCCGTGTTGCGATTATTTTATATACTTCCGCAATAAATTTTTATAATTGATAGTATCACCCTATTCACTCCCCCTCTAGGGTGAAATCGATCCTACAAGTGGTATCAGAGCTAGGAACAAAAGCCAATTTTGTTTTAAAGATTTGATTTTTCAAAAACCAATTTTTATTTGAATTTTGAAAATGGCTTCTTTTAATAATGCTTTTGCTAAGGGTTGGTCCAATATTATTCCTTCTGTTTCTGATGGAACAAATTTTTTGAATTGGAAATTAAAAATGGAATTTTATTTAAAATCCGTTAATGTTAAATGTTGGGATATTATTGAAAATAGGTGTGATATAATAGATGAGAAAAATACTTCGATTAATGCTCTTTCTATGCATATATTATATTCTCATGTTAAAAAAGTTAATTTTAACTTTATCTCTCATTTTGAAAATGCTTAGGAAATATGGAATACTTTTGATGCAATATATGGAGCAAAAGTCAACAACCGTGAGAGATCCCCCATAATCGACTCGGAAACGTGCTTGACAGGACTGGCAAAATGTAGTAGTGAAGAAGATTCAATAGCCGATGAGATAAGTGATTTTCCAATCAATGATTTAGTTCTCTTGTGCCAAAAATTAATTAAGAATAATAAAGCTCTTGAGTTGAAAAATAATAAGTTGGAAAGGGAACAAGTTAAACTTCATCAGAAAAATAATGATTTGGAAAATGAGCTTAAAAATATTAAGAAAAATAAAAATTCTAATTGGAAAAGGTGTTTGAATCATGAAAAAGAATTTGCCCGTCTTCATGAAAACTTTCAAAAGTTAGAAAACGAAATTTTAATTCGAGAGAAAAATAAAACCGAGTTGATTTGTAAAAAATAATATTTTGCAAAAAGAGTTGGATTGCTTTAAGAAGTCAGAAATTTTGAAATGTACGAGTTTTGAAAAGAAATTAAATAAGATCAACGAGAATTTCAAAACCCTTGAAAAGGAAAACGTGATTTTGAGCAAATCTGAAATTATTCGATTAAATCACGAGTTTGAAAAGGAAATTGAAAAAATCATGGATTTTGAAAAACTTGAATTTAAAAACTCCAACTCTTTAAAACTGAGATGCTTGAAATTGAGAATAAAATTAGAGAGCTTCAAAATGAAAATATGCGATTAAAAATGAATAGTTTTGAAAAGAGAGATAATAGCATTAGTTGTTGTTCGAAGCTAATAAATGAAAATAAACTTTTAAAATCCAAAATTAATAAACTTGAGTTGGTTACTCGGAAATTTTTCACTAGAGATAAATCATTAGAAAATCAACTCTTCGAGAATAAAAGGAATGCATTTGGATTTGCAAAAGTGTCAAAATATGAACAAACAACTAATAACACTGTTAAGGGGAAAAGTGTGATACCCAAAAACGTAAAAACCATTCCAATTTGGGTTCCAAAAGGCACAAATATAAAATCCCTCAAAGTAAACAAATCTGGGTGCCAAAACTAACATATATAAATAGTTTTGGGTCTCCACAAACTTACTTTTCAAAATCATTTGCCACTAACAACCATGGACCTATAAAAACAAATAGGTCACAAAAATCTTTTCTTGTGTAAGTGTGGTGGCAGGCTAAGGAACAACAACAGTGTTATCTGGATTCTGGCTGTTCCAGGCACACAACGGGCGACAAATCAAAGTTCCTTAGCCTAGTATAAAGGTGGCAGAATCACAATGACGAAAAATTATCGACAAAGGTAAAATAGGCAACTGTACATTTATCTTAAACGATGTGATAATCTACACCATAATTTGATTTAAATCAGCCAGTTATGTGATAATGAATGATGATATTGATTCTGACTTTTCAAAATTGTTGGCCAAATTATTCTTTAATGCCGAGAATACTTTAAGGACCTCTAGTGTCTTTGAACTACTTCATATAGATTTGTTTGGATTAATGATGGCGTTTTATTGATTGATGATTACTCTCGGTTCACATGGATATATTTGGTTACTTTACTGCTGACACTATATTCACTGATTGTTTATTTACACGGTTTCAATTCAAATTCAAGAGAATTTCGTTTAAAAGCTGTTAAAAATGATTTTAAAGGAATTTGTTGCAACTTCATGATCTGGTCTATGATATCCAACTATTGATAATCTTGAGTCTAAGAGAAATTCAGATGCAGATTACACTGGTAATCTAGTTGATAGAAAAATTACTAGTGGAACGTGATTTATGTTGAGACATTCAGTAGCTACATCGTTTTTCAAAGAAAATATCTGCATATTTTTCACTTGAAATAATTTTCAAATAGCAGACATTTTTCTAAAACCCCTTCCAGAAAATCATTTTTCTGTTGACCTAGTTTCAGATTAGTCATTTTAGAAAATTTGATTTTATAATTATCTTTGGATTTGATTTTAAATGACTACATTAACTAATCTGACACCCTACTAATTATCAAAAAGATAAATAGTGATTAAAAAAGTGACGAGTGTTGATATTAATCATATATTATAACTTGAGACAGTATAATTAGTAAATTTCTTTAGAAATTTAAACAAGAGTTATAAAAACTTTTTGTTGGTAAAAAATTCCATGATCATTTCTATTTCTATCATATTTCTAACGACCATCACTCATCAAAATCCAATATAGTATGTCAATATGTAGTATTTTAAATGGGAAATCATTCGTTTTTCAATTTATTATATTTTTAAGCAATAAAAATCCAAAGTATTCGCTCTCATTTAAAAGTCATCACGGTTATGCATGGGTGAATTACTTGGAATTTTTTATTATGTGCTTCCATGCTCATTTAAAAGTCCTCACGGTTATGCATGTATGGAATGCAAATCAAAATTGATTGATTAAATAGACAAGTTGATTCTAATCCCATTTAAAAGTCCTCACGGTTATGCGTGGTTAGAAGATACTTGAATTCATTTTAAAAAAAATTAAGAATACTACTAATCTCATTTAAAAGTTCTAACGGTTATGCATGGTTAGTAGATATTCAAATTCCTGATATAAATATACCACAAATAGACACAACAATATGGTTTTATATGATGACATCATCCCTATCATTCTAAAGTGGAATATCCGTCAAACAGAGTATTTATGATTTTTGTTTGATTTTTTTACTGAAATTTATTATTTATACTCGATTGGGTATTAATGTTGTATTAATGTCTATCACATTATCTTTTTTTTCTCCAACACTAGTACCCTTTTGTAGGTAACAAAAGGGGGAGAGAAAAGTTAAGATTTTGGTAAATAAAGGTCAAATATTTTATTTTGTATTTTTTATTTGCATCTAGGTTCATTTGCATATTTTTATTTATTCTCATGCATATATGAAAGGGGAGATTTGTGTAGAAAGGGAGCATTCAAATAGGGGGAGCAAATTGAATGACCAAATACATTAAATAAATTCAAAATCTTAAATATATGTTTGTTATCATTAAAATGGGGAGATTGTTGAATATGCAAATATATGATTTTTGTTTGATGATAATAAATATATTATATTGTTAGCACCAAAATTGGTCGCTAACCTCGTTGAGAAAGATTTTGTAGAGAGATAAATGAAGAAAGTAAATTAAGACAGAGAGAAATATGCTAAATCAAATGCAGATAATAAGAATGCCAGATTTATAGTGGTTCGGCGTAACTGCCAACGTCCACTTTGAGGTTAATCTTTATTGCTTTTCTTGATAAGTGATTACAGATACAACCTGTACTCCAATTAATTGAATATTATTGCTAAGTCAAAAGACTGAGTCTTGAAAGCGGCGGAGTCTCCTCAGTGTTCCCGAAAAAAGGTCCATTTCACTGTGCCCCTGCCTCTCTATTTATAGAAGAAGATGGGTTGGACTTCCCTGGTGGGCATAGTAGCAAGATACCTCGACCCAAAGCAAGTAACTTCTGTGTGCGGAACCATGAATGCCGAACGGCAAATGCCGAGCGAGACTTCTGCCGAGCGAGGCTTCATGCCGGACGAGACTTCTACCAGACAAGGCTGGATGCCGAATGATCTCTGAATGCCGAACGACCTTCGAATGCCGGTCGAGGCTAAATGCCGAACGAGGCTTCTGATGCCGAACGACCCTCGAATGCCGATCGAGGCTGAATGCTGAACGACCTTTGAATGCCGAACAAGGCTGAGTGCCGAACGACCTTTGAACGCCGGACGAGGCTGAATGCCGAACGACCCTTGAATGCCAAACGATCTCTGAATGCCGAACGACCTTTGAATGCCGGACGAGGCTGCAATGCTGAACGACCTTTGAATGCCGAACGATCTCTGAATCCCAAACGACCTTCGAATGCTGGTCGAGGCTGAATGCCGAACGATCTCTGATGGACGAACAAGCCTGAATTCCGAACGAGGCTTCCGATGCCGATCGACCTTTGAATGCCGAACGACCTAGTTGTCTGGTCAAATCTCCAGGTAACACTTGCCCCCCAAAGTGCATCATGTGGCCGATCGTGATGCGCTTTGAATCATGTTTTCCGTGCTTCGCTTCAAGCCTTGGCTTAGTCTTCTCGATAGTACTTTCTCTTGAATACCGACCAAGGCAATATATGCCGAACGGCATGCTGATGCCGAGCGACATACAAATGCTGAGCGACAGAGCTGATGTCGAACGAGGCTTGTGCTTTGATTGGTTCTACCTGTCATGGTCCCTTCGACTTCCCTTATTCCCTCTATAAAGGTCGGCGCTACCTTTCTCCTTCTTTTTTCTTACTTTTACCTCTGCTATTCTATACTTATGAACCTCGCCTTTTAACAGACTCCAAAGAATATACCACCCTTCCTTCCTTGAACATCATACGTCGCCTCCCTTCTTTCCCCAAATAAATCGAAACTAATTTAACCCGCGCTCCTTACTCCAAAATTCCTCCAAATCTTAAGCCAGTTACTAGGTAATGATCCTCCTTTTTAAATAGTTTCCCCTGGTTAATTAACTTAGCACAAGATTTAAGTTCGTGAATCTCTTGTACAACCGTGGCCAATAGGAGTCGCATGGATGAGGAAATCGAAGTGTTAAAGGTACATTCTAAGGCTAGGCGGTAAGGAGGAAAGGAAAGGAGGGCAGAGATAAGTGAAGGAGGGAGTTAGCGGAAATGTACTGCTGTGGTTCGGCGTGGTTCCTTCATGCCGAATGAGGTTGGAGGGAAGAGCAGAGGAGGAGTAGAAATTGGCCAGAATGCCGAACGAGGTAGCCCGATATAACTTGCCGAGCGAGTCGAACAAGTCGTTCGATAGGGATGAAGGCGAAGGATAAAATTGTTGTAAAGTACGGGGTGCCGAGCGTTGCCGCTCGGCATGTAGGTGATTCGGCATGTCTACCCTATGCCGAACAGTGGAGGATTCAGATGGAGGAATGGAAGGCCGAGCGAGGCAGCTCGGCATGTTGTGGTTCGGCATGGTTTCCTTATGTCGAACGGTGGGAAAACAGTCGGAAGTGTGGATGGCCGAGCGAGGCAGCTCGGCCTGTTATGGTTCGGCATGGTGTCCTTATGCCGAACGGTGGGAAAACAGTCGGAAGTGTGGAAGGCCGAGCGAGGCAGCTCGACATGTTGTGGTTCGGCATGGCTCCCTTATGCCGAACGACAATGGTAGGTGATAGAGGAGTTGTGCACAACAGCAATGCTAGTCGAACCTAACGCACAGTTGACCTAGCACATCCCATGCCCGAACATACGTTAATAAACAAGGATGAACTTAAACAACAAAGCATATCAAATAATCCAGACTGATAACTTCTGTGTACTTGGACTTAATTCTTCTTAATAGTTAATAACCATCCAAATGCAGTGACGATGTTGAGTTCAAAATATAAACCGCCTTGCGACAAGCCTTCGTAGACGGTCAGCGACGACGGTCTTCGAAGACGACAATTTGAAGCCCAAACCTATTTTCTCAATCCGGTGTCTTTTCTCTATTTGGCACTTACATCTGAATGATCGCACTAGTTCACACACCACACAAGGGGGAATATTTATGTTGTTAAGTCTAATGTTAAGTGTTTTTCAAGTATAGTTCAAACAGGTGCTCTGTCAGATTCAATCTTTATCAGAGATGTCAAGAAAATATAGCTCTGCTACGATCTCAGACAGACTTGGGCCATCCTCTCGACAAGAAGCTGTAGATACTTCGAATCCGTCAACTACCCCTGTTGATGACTTACCAAGCCCCGCGACGGCGTTTGTCGACTTGGCTCCTGACGCTCTGGAGGCAGCAATTTTCCTAGATGACCCAATCGATTGACAGTTCTCAAAGATTAACGAAAGTACTCTTCGTCGGATATGCTCTATCCACGGAATCCCTTTCGACGATGTGTTAGTCCCTTCGGGGAATGATCGTCCGCATTTGCCCCCAACCGGGTGTACAGCCTGCAATAAGTTCATGTGCTGGGTCGGCAGCGTTCCACCCTTCAACTCCTTCCTTCCAAACTTATTGCAATATATCGAGATTGCTCCTTCACAACTACCTCCGAACAGCCATGCTTTCTTATATGGCACTTGCATCCTCTTTATGAGTGTCCTCTTCAGGCTTTCGACTCCAGGCGATATCCGTTATATTTATCGCTTCAAGAGACGGTCGGACGGCCCGTCTTTCATATTTCTGGAGCCATATAGTAAATGCCAAATCCTGACTGGGGCATGGAGCCAATTTGCCCAATACAAGCAAGAGTGGTTCTACGTTCGTTGTCCTTCCGGCTTCGCTAGGAGATGGGTGGAAGGGAGTAAGTTCGTTTTCTAGATCAACACTTGAGTTTGGCGGAATCTGTATCTTTTTTGACTCTTTATCCACTTTTTCAGATATCAATCCATGTCCCGAAGGCTCTGGATACTCTGAAGCAGTGGCAACTATTCGAGCTCTCCCCGCAAAAGATCGGGACATCAAATCTCTCATTTCAAATGAGTCACTTGCGAGATTCGGGCTGCTGGCGGAAGGTCGCCGAATAAACCTTCCCCAAGGTGTCACCCTATCTAGACCTGCTTCAGGCAAGGGAAAAAGGCAGGCCCGGCCTTCAACACGTAACACCCCTGACACGCCAGAAGAGGGAGAAATTAGAGAAGGCAAGACGCCCAAAGTACCGAGTTAAAATGTTAGTCCCACCCAGGACCCAGAAGTCAAAGTCCATGATATTGAAACGTCATCTTCCCCTTCCAAGGGAAAAAAGAAATTGACCTATAATTTGAGGAGGAAGAAAGTGGGCGGAACTTCTAAAGTTACTCTTATTCCAGAGGAGAGAGAACCTTCCCCCCAACCTTTAGAAAGTTCATTGAAAGGTCTATCGAATCTCACCATCCCTGACGATCTGCTCAATTATGGCTTTGACGACTCAGAAGCGCTTAAGATTCATTCGCCCGCCAGAGGCAATGCAGGCGATCAAGCCCACGTCCAGGGGAAAAAAACTCCTATTAGTAAAGATAAAGAAACTGGTCCGTCTGGGGGAACACTAGGACACACACAGACACGTGCACTTCACCCTGCACTTCAATCTTTGCCATCACCCCGATCTTTTCTAACTTGTCGTCATTTTTATTCTATTCAGGTGACATGGGACACTCCCACGGATTCGATCGTCTTCACGGCTCATCAATTTTTCATCATTCTGGCCGGAATTCGGTCACCGGCAAGCGCCGGGACAGAGACGACTCTGGAGACCGAGATAACTGTCCCCGAGAGTCGACTTATCGAAAGAAATCACACAACCAGTCTTCATACTCTCGCGATCTTCCTTCTCAAACAGAACAAGGTAGAGAGAAGTCTTCGCTGAAGGGGTCTCAACCTGATGTTCCCCGTGACCAACATTCTGGCTCATCTAGCACACGGCAGTCTCGGGAACATCGTAAGAGAATGAAACTTTCAAAGCCACCTCCCCATTCCTGTAGCAGACCCGACGATATCGGAGAAGCTGGCCGAGCTTAAAGTTAAATTTCCCAAAATCTGCTTTGATGGTCTAAAGTTCCTTCCAGCAATCCTTCACATTCCGGGACATGTTAAGCAGAGTGCCATAGCTTGCAACAACGATGTTTATATTCAACATGACGCGTTTGTCCATCTAGTTGAAAAGGTCTCGGAAATCTCTGTCGAGCGTCAACAAGAGATCGACCGCCTGAAACTTGAAGCTATCTTCGATAAGGACATTATCAAGAATCAGGATGAAGAGCTCTCTTCGTACAAGTCCAAGCTCGAGGCAGCAGAACAAAGTGCTAAGGATACTGCAGAGGCCGTCACTCGTCTAGAGACGACTCATAAGAAGGAACTTGACGACGCGGTCCAACGCTGTGGGGCCCTGGCTTTAGAAAAAGATTCTATTCAAAAAAAAGGGATGCACTCGCCCTGCAGGTTAAAGAGTTGAAGGAGCTACTCTCTAAGGAGAAGGAAGAGAAGATAGCTGCTCAAGAGGAGTCCCAATGATACTGCAACGAGATTGTCGATACACGTCTCTTAAAGGCAAAGCTCGACGATGAGCTTTCTAAGGTCGGGACAATGAAGGATGAAGCCCGTGAAGAGGGCAAGAGAATAGCTTCCACGAGGATTGACTCTCGCCTTGAGGCAGCTATAGAGGCTGGTAGAGAGGAGATCAAGTGCATGTTCGACCCGCTGATAGCTGAATACAACGCCCGTGTTCTCATGCATCGGGACTTGACTTTTCTTGGCGAGGGCTATCTCGAATCTTTAGCTGAGGCATGGGAAACTTTGATCAAGATTAGAAAGGTGGAGTCGGGTGTCGAGGAGGTCGATGAAGAGGCTTTAGTGAAAGAATTTCTCAAGGGGAACGAGCCTTCAGACCTATCTACAGCAATGGCCCTCTTTGGCAAAGGTTCCTCTCCATCAAAGGAGAAAAATGTCATGGCCGGTCCGTCTGTAACCGGGCCTTCAGCTCCTCCTCCTATTCACTCGGTTGAACGGCCAGTGCTTGATCCGTTCGAACAACACGCCAGTTATGATCCGGAGGACCCTGGCCTCGGCATTCATGTGCTTTCTCCCATTCTAGAGGGTGAAACTCCTCGGACGGTCGAAAGCCAGCAAGAGACCGTTATATAACTCTTTTTCTCAAAGTTCAAAGAACCATCACTTTCGGCGAGAGGCTGTTGTTTTCTAACATTCATTTCTTGTGAATTTGCGCAGGCCGTTCTGACCCTGATCCATCTCCAAGGAGCGATGAGGCCAAGGAGAAGATGGGGAAAGCAAGCGAGGCCACTCACGCGGGAGTAACCCCCGGCCTTGATGCTCAGATGATTGGGGCGCTTGACGAGGATAAGTCTGAAACCTCGTCTCCCGTTGAAGAGAGTTGTGAAATTGAAATCACGGGCGCTTCTGAACATACTGCTAAATTGAGCATGAAGGAACAACTTGAGGAAGAGAAAAAGAAGAAAGTTGATATCAAGGTCGAGCCTCAAGTAATAGAACTTGACGATCCGTTGAACATGCCTCTAAAAGCATTCTTCCTAGCAGATCCAAACCACTGGATGTTCCTCCTCCCACTCCTGATGTCGTTTCTCTATTGAGCAAGACGTCCAAGAGAAAGCACATGGGGGAGGAGTCGTCCGAACAAATGAAGGAAGAAAAGAAGCTAAAGAAAACAAAGAAGTAGCCACTACACTCGTTCGACGAGGGTTAGCTTAGATCATGTAACTACTTTTATTTATTAATTTTCGTAGTTTATGTAGATAAACTTTTGACTCCGAGCTTTGGAGGAGTGGTTGTATAACCTCATTTTGAATTAATGAATATTGTTTGGTTTCTTTGTCTTTCGAATGACTTCTATTTTTAGTTTTCTATATAACTGTGGTCGAAACTCAAGTTTTTACGAGTTATATACATTCCCAATCCATTTTCACATTGCTCGGATATTCTTTGGAATTTTACATCTCTTATTTCACATTTTTGGTACTTAGAATACTCTTCAATTCGCACTCTGGGCACTTAGAGTGCTCCAGTCCGCATTCAGGGGACTTAGAGATTCAAATCGTTTATACTCTAATCCGCACTCCAGGGACTTAGAGTACTCTAGTCCGCACTCAAGGGACTTGGAGATTCAAATCGTTTATACTCTAGTCCGCACTCCGGGGACTTAGAGTACTCTAGTCCGCACTCAGGGGACTTGGAGATTCAAATCGTTTATACTCTAGTCCGCACTCCGGGGACTTAGAGTACTCCAGTCCGCACTCAAGGGACTTGGAGATTCAAGTCGTTTATACTCTAGTCCGCACTCCGGGGACTTAGAGTACTCCAATCTGCACTTAGGAGACTTGGAGATTCAAATCGTTTATACTCTAGTCCGCACTCCGGGGACTTAGAGTACTCCAGTCCGCACTCAAGGGACTTGGAGATTCAAGTCGTTTATACTCTAGTCCGCGCTCCGGGGACTTAGAGTACTCCAGTCTGCATTCAGGGGACTTGGAGACTTTGGTTGTTTATGTGAGTTCGTATGTCATACAGAATAATGTAACTCCAGTTATTTATCACCAGACTATAAGCTACGGAAACATCAGTAATTCATGGAAAAAACGGCTTCAAGCCTTTATTAATGAAAATAAGCTAAATTGTCCGATTACATGCTTAAAAAGAAACTAAGAATCAATGAAATAAAAACAACGGGAAATAATTGCACCTAAAACATGAAAGAAACAGGCTAAATATAATAGTGTCGCAAATGTTCACTGTTCCACGCTCGGGGGAGTGTCATGCCATCAATGGTCGCTAGCTTGAAAGTTCCCTCTCCAAGCTTCCGTTCAACGACATACAGACCTTCCCAGTTGGGATTCATATGTGATGGTACCGGGAAAACTCGTTTCAAAATGAGATCACCCACACCAAAAATTCTTGGGCGGACTTTTTCGTTGTAATATCACTTAACTCGGTGCTTATATGCTGTCGCCCTTAACTCAGCTTCTTTGCGCTTTTCATCAATGAAGTCCAGTGACTCCAATAAGAGATCTTGATTCGTCCTAGGATCATAATGTGTCACCCGATGTGATGGAACTTCAAGCTCCACGGGTATAACAGCTTCCGAGCCGTATGCCAATGCGAATGGAGTGTGGCCAATCGCGGACTTGTGGGTAGTTCTATAAGCCCATAGTGCTGTTGGGAGTTCATCTACCCACTTGCCTCCAGCCTTTTCCAAGTGCTTCTTCAATATGGACTTGATTATTTTGTTCATGGCTTCAACTTGTCCATTAGCCTTCGAATGAGCAACGGCGGAGAACTTTTTCTCGATGCCGTACTTTAAACAGAAGTCTTTGAATTCTCTACTTTCAAACTGAGTTCCGTTGTTTGTAATGATGGTTCGTGGGAGGCCAAAGTGGCATATAATGTTTCGTACAATGAAATTAATGACCTTCTTGTAGGTGATTGTGGCTAAAGGCTCTGCCTCTACCCATTTGGTGAAGTAGTCTACCACAACTATTGCGTACTTCGCACCACCTTTAGATATAGGCAAAGAACCGACTATGTCAATTCCCCAGATTGCAAACGGCCAGGGACTAACCATTTGCGTGAGTTCCGTTGGTGGAGCTCTCGGGATTTTCACGTATCTTTGACACTTGTCACATTTTCTTGCATAATCTGCAGCATCCCGATTCATAGTTGGCCAATAGTATCGGTAACGGAGGATCTTTTTTGCTAGTGTCTGCCCCTCAGTGTGGTCGCCACATTCTCCTTCATGAACTTCCTTCAAGACCCGCTTTGTCTCGTCATGGGAAATAAACCGTAATAAGGGGACCGAGAACCCCTTCCGATACATTACTCCATCCTACATCACATATCGCGCGGCTTTGCGAATGACCTATCGTCTTTCGCTCCTTCTTTCGGGCAAAGTATTGTTTATCAGGTATAGTTTGAATGGGGTTATCCATGACTCCTTCTCGATTCCTGTTTCCAACACAAAATCAACCTCCATCACATCTATGCTTGGAGCATGTAAGGTTTCGACGGGAACTAATCCCATTTGCTGTGCATCGCCAGCACTTGCGAATTTGGCCAACGAGTCGGCTTCCTTGTCCTGTTCACGCGGGACGTGCGAAATGTCATAATGTTTGAAGTTCGTCAATAGTTCCTGAACCAGAGTAAGGTACGGAGCAAGCTTTTGTCCCCTTGCTTGGTAATCTCCTCGCACTTGGTACACCACCACCTGTGAGTCACAAAATATTTCAACTGACTTTACCCCAAGTTCTCCAATAAGCTTTAAACCAGCAATCAATGCTTCATATTCTGCTTCATTATTCGTAGCCGGGAAATTGAGCTTCAAAGCATAACAAATCGATCGGTTTTCTGGAGTCACAAGAACTACACCAGCCCCAGAGCAACGGTCGTTTGATGCCACATCGGTATACAATTTCCATCGAATGGAGGGAATGACACTATGACTATCTGGTTCGTCTGATATAGTAAACTCAGCGATGAAATCTACTAATGCTTGTCCTTGTATGGCTCTTCGTGGCAGGTAAGTAATATCGAACTGACTCAACTCGATATTCCATTTTAACATCCTTCCAGAAGTTTCTGGTCGTTGGAGTACCTGCCGCAAGGGCTGATCGGTATAAACACTGACTAAGTGCGCTTGAAAGTACGGACGCAGCTTACGTGACGCAATCACCAAGCAATAGGCCAATTTCTCAATTTTAGGATAATTTCTTTCTGCCCCCGTTAAACGTTTACTAACGCAATACACCGGCTTTTGGACTCGGTCCTCCTCGTGGACCAAAGCCGCACTTATAGCATGCGGGGATACGGCCAAGTATACGTACAACATTTCATGGTCTACTGGTTTCGACAGCACTGGAGGACTCTCCAAATGCCTTACCAGATTTTGGAACGCTTCCTCACAATTGGATGTCCATTCGAAATTCCTCTTTCCATTCTTTATTATATCGAAGAAGGGAATACACTTGTCTGTGGCTCTGGATATGAATCGACTTAACGCAGCCACCTTCCCATTCAAGCTTTGCACCTGCTTTATAGTTCTGGGCACTTGTACGTCTCGAATAGCTTGAATCTTTTCCGGGTTAGCTTCAATTCCCCGGGCATTAATAATGAATCCCAAAAACTTCCCCGACGCAACGCCGAAGGAACACTTCAGAGGGTTGATCTTCATCCCATAATATCTGAGTATGCCAAACATCTCTGCTAAGTCTCGAATGTGGTCGTTTGACTGTCGTGACTTCACGAGCATGTCATCCACATAGACTTCCATTGTTCTACCAATCTGATCTTTAAACATTTGATTCACCAAACGCTGATAGGTCGCTCCTGCGTTTTTCAATCCAAAAGGCATCACTATGTAGCAGTATAGTCCAACGTCTGTGACAAAACTGGTATGTTCCTGGTCCGGAATGTGCATCGGGATTTGGTTGTATCCCGAGTACGCATCCATGAATGACAATAACTCGTATCCTGCAGTGGAGTCGACCAATTGATCAATTCTAGGTAGTGGGAAATTGTCCTTAGGACACGCTTTGTTTAATCAGAGTAATCTACACAAGTTCTCCACTTCCCATTCGCTTTTTTCACTAGCATGGGGTTTGACACCCATTCAGGGTAGAGGGCGTCGCGGACGAACCCATTAGTTTTGAGCTTGTCCACCTCCTCTATGAGAGCAGCGGACCTCTCTGGGTCCATTCCTCTCCTTTTTTGCTTGACTGGGACGTACCTCGGGTCTATGTTCAATATATGACTCGTGATAGCGGGAGAAATCCCGCACATGTTGGAATGTTTCCAAGCGAAAACATCGAGATTCGCTCGGAGAAAATCACTGAGGTCCTTGGTCATCGAGGGGCTGAATTGTGATCCAATCTTCAGTACTCGCGATGGATCGTCTTGGCTAACTGAAATGTCAATCGTCAGTTCAGCCGGTGCTGCTTTTTCTTCCCTGGGTTCCTCATCGTCGTCTCTCGGATCTATGTCTCGGTAGATCCGAGAATTTTGCCCGAGCCAGGGCTCGGGCATTACTTGTCAATTATCACCATTCTGAATGCGGACGGAATTGTCCGCAACCTTTCCTTTTTCCCTCCGCTGGGCCTCTCGAAGCTCAGCCACATAACATGCACGACCGGTTGCCTGGTCGCCATGAACAACACCTACTCCTTTGTCAGTTGGAAATTTTAAAGTCAAGCACCACAGGGCCAATGCTGCCCTAAACTCAGCCAGGGCCGGTCGACCCAGAAACACATTGTATGGAGAATCTTCATCCAAAACTACGAAAGGTAGGATTCGCACCCTCCTACGCTCACCTAGTCCCAGTTCAAGTGGCAACTCAACATACCCCACTGCATCAGTCGCTGCGCCATTAAAGCCATGTATACGAGCTTTAGATGGCTTCAAATCCTTCGTCTCCATCTTCATCTGGTCATAAGCCTTCTTGAAGATAATATTGATGGAACTTCCACAATCAATCAAAATTATTTTCACAAAAGCCGGCCCGATTGTCGCAGATATGACCATCAGGTCAATGGTAGGAGCCTCCACCTGGTCAACATCTCTGCTCCTGAATACTATATCGTCTGTCATCATGCGCAGCTGTTTAGCAGGGGTCCCATCCTCCACGTTGGAACAACACTCAAAATATGCATGCCTCAAGGAATTTGCATACCGCTCCATTTCTTACCAGTTCTTATCTGCAGGGTGAGGTCCACCGATGATCGTGTTTATGACCAGCCTGCCCACGGTCCGAGCAGGCTCATCAGGGTGACGTAGAGCTTGTGCACGACCGGGATTGGGCGTTCCCTGTCCACCTTCTTGCGGATTATTTACAAACTCCTGTAACTTTTTGTGCCTAATCAACTTCTCTATAGCATCGTGTAGGTGTCTACACTCTTCAGTATTCTGCCCATAAGTCTCATGAAAGCGGCAATACTTCCCAGTTAGCTTTTGCTCCTCGGTTGACTCCTTTGGGCGTGGTTTTCTGTATTGAAAGGTATTACAAGTTGATAGGTAAATATTCTCAATGGATGCATTCAGTGGGGTGTATTCGTTGTAGGTTGGAATTCTCGGCTTCCATTTCCCCGCTTCTCTCTTCTTCCCTTGATTTCTTCCTCCGGATTCCTTAGATTGCCCGGGCTTGTTCTGGACATTGACATGAACTTTCCCCGAGTTGTCTTCGGATTGCTTCACAGCAATGTTGCTTTTCACGGTCTCTTGAACAAGCCCCGGTGCTTTATCTCGCCTTATCCACTACCTTCCTCTCTTCTTATGAACTGATGTGCCTTTGAGTAAAAATGCTCTAGCATAGTTGGAGGTTTTCCTGCTAGCCAATCTCCAAACTCTGAATCCGGATCCATACCTCGCATCACAGCCATAAGAATTGCGTGATCATTGGGATTACTGACTTCAGTAGCCGCAACACGGAATCTCTGCAAATACTCCTTCAACGACTCTTCAGGAGCTTGGATTACACTTGATAGAGACATCATGTCCTTTGGATGAGTAGTATGTATTCTGAACTATTCTATAAATTTCTTCGCCAACTCCTCGAAATTGGATACGGACCGCGGAGGAAGTCGGGTGAACCACATGGTAGCGATCCCAGATAGAGTTATTGGAAAGCATCTACACTTGGTTGAATCATTCGCTCTAGCCGAATCCATCATCCACTCGTATCTCATCACATGCTGTCGGGGATCAGTCTTTCCTTCGTAGGCCGGGATAGTTGGCATGCTAAACTTCTTGGGGTATTTTGCCTGTAGAACAACGTCTGTGAATGGAGTATGACTCCGGGATACCCCCCAATCATCATTTGTCATGCCTTGATTTTCTCTCATCAGTTGTCTGACCATAGCTGATAAGTCTAGGGTTTGTATGGAAGATGGCAGGTTGGAGTCTGTCCTTCGGGATTGATCAGGTTGATGCCTCCTCTACTGGTGATCTGCCAGACATGCATCTGAGGTTTGGCATCATTGGCACCTTGGTGAGCTGGGCGTCCAGCCTCCACCTACGCTCCAGCTCTTAAGTTTCCCGTTCCTACTCGGTTGCGGTCTCGGAGGTGTAAACGATCCCCAGTTGTTCGATCGGCAGCACCTGCTTGCGTAGTTTCAGTCTTACGGCGTCTACGCCTGGGAGGTTCATCGGACAACGTTGAGCTATCAGATGAAGAGTAAGTAGCTGGACTGCTCCTAGCATTCTGATCCTGTTGTTGAGTAAGCTTTGCCATAAGGTTGGTGTTGGCTTGCATCTGCTCTCCAAGTTGTCTCCTACTTTCCATGAGCTCTCTCATCAAGTCGTTGAACTCTGTTCTGGTGACAACTTGCATTTGGTCCTGGGCGGCAGTCCCTACGCCTAGATTTTCTTGCTGATTGCTAGGTCCTACTTGTTGTACGCTAGCAGTCTCATGGGCGTCCGCATTATGAGAGGTTGATCTGGTACGTGGTCTTCCCATTGTAGAGTTATTGGTAAGAACTCTGAGTAGAATCAACGGACGTCTTATGAATGACTCAGATCTCCTTCGAGGGATTTATTCAATCCAGTAGATTCAAGGTCGATCCTTATGGCTTGAGAATTCGATTCTCAGTGAAAGCACCAAAGTGTTAGCACCAAAATTAGTCGCTAACCTCGTTGAGAAAGATTGTGTAGAGAGATAAATGAAGAAAGTAAATTAAGATAGAGAGAAATATGCTAAATCAAATGCAGATAATAAGAACGCCAGATTTATAGTGGTTCGGCGTAACTGCCTACGTCCACTTTAAGGTTAATCTTTATTGCTTTTCTTGATAAGTGATTACAGATACAATCCGTACTCCAATTACTTGAATATAATTGCTAAGTCAAAAGACTGAGTCTTGAAAGCGGCAGAGTCTCCCCAGTGTTCCCAAAAAAAGGTCCATTTCACTGTGCCCCTGCCTCTCTATTTATAGACGAAGATGGGTTGGACTTCCCTGGTGGGCCTAGTAGCAAGATACCTCGGCCCAAAGCAAGTAACTTCCATGTGCTGAACCATGAATGCCGAACGGCAAATGCTGAGCGAGACTTCTACCAAGCGAGGCTTCATGCCGGACGAGACTTCTACCAGACGAGGCTGGATGCCGAACGATCTCTGAATGCCGAACGACCTTCGAATGCCGGTCGAGGCTAAATGCCGAATGATCTATGAATGCCGAACTACCTTCGAATGCCGGTCGAGGCTGAATGCCGAACGATCTCTGATGGACGAACGAGCCTGAATGCCGGACAAGGCTTCCGATACCGATCGACCTCTGAATGCCGAACGACCTAGTTGCCTGGTCAAATCTCCAGGTAACATATATATTCATTTAAATGTATTTGATATTGTACTATTTTATTTTCACATAATTAAATAAAGATTTGCTAAATAAAATAAATAACACAGAATTTAATTTCGAACAAATATTTTATTCAAACAAATATTTTATAACAATTTTGAATAGTACAAATTTGAGCTCTCACTATATATATACAATTTCAATTACAATACAATTTTGATTACATCACAATTTTCCATTTACATTTGCACCTCACTACATTTCACTCATTCACTCGTATTATTCTTCAACTCTATTCCAGATTAAATCTAGCATCTAAGTTATCTGTAACATACACACTGACGCAGTAAAATTGAAAATAAAATATTTTTTCAATGTAAAATAAAATGTATTTTTGAAAATATTATTTGCCTCAGTTATTTGGGTTGTTCGTCATCATGTAATTTTGAATTCATCAAACACGAACAACCTGTGACATGCACAGTGTATCATTGTATATGCCACAAGGCCTGCACACCGGTATACACTTGATAAAATTACAGGGACAGGTAAGCACAAGGTCAAACCCAATTAAAAGCCGGGTTCAACTCAAGTAAAATACAAATAAAGTCACGATATTAGCACAAGGTCAAACCCGAGATATAAACTGGATTCAACACAAGTGCAAATCCAAATGTACACATGAATGCTATGATCAAAGACATTACATCAATACAGAGGCTGGACAGTCCAAACAAAATGCAAGCAAATGTACACATGATTCAAGCATTCAAATACAAGGCAGTTCTTCAGATTAATAATCACAAGAACAAAGAAAACAATCAAAGTACAAATGCACATCAAACACAACACCAGAACCATACATGTATACATGTGTGAAACAGCATGTATACATATAAGCATAATAAACACAAGTGACTCAAAACTTCTGAATGCAAAGCTTCAACCAAAACCAGACTACACAATGAACACATGAGTCAATGCTACAAGTACACAATGTGAGGAATGCGGATTACAGATCTTAAAGCTAGGAATAACACTAGAGGGGGGTGAATAGTGTTTATAAGAAATTACTAAATCTTTTTGAGATTATGTTAATTTGAACACAAATGTATGCAATATTCAGACATAGATATAATCACAGAAACAAACACAGATGCATAAATAAAATAAAAGCAGTAAAGGAAAGAACACACCGGATTTTATACTGGTTCGGAGTTACCCTACATCCAGTCCCGCACAACTAAGTACGGATTTCCTTTCAAAAGCAATTCAACAATTACACCCTCGGTTTCAAAGCTACGAGGTACACCCTCCAGAATCACAATCCTCTGGGTAGAGATACTTGATTTCCGGGGCAACAAGTTCACCCAATTGATTTCCAAGGCTATAATCACACCTTTTCTCGCTTGATTGATTTCCAAGGCTACAATCACACCTTTTCTCGCTAGATAGATTACAAAGAAGCCTATAACTCTGAATAGCACACTCTTGAATCGTCCTATTTTTACGTTCTACTACTCCGTTTTGTTGTGGAGTTCTTGGAAATGAAAAATTGTGAATTATTACCTTATTATTACAGAATTCATCAAACTTTTCATTTTCAAATTCACCACCGTGATCACTACGGATGGTTATAATTTTTTTGAGAAAGTTGATTTTGAATCTTTTTTGAAAAATTCTTAAAATATTCAAAAGTTTCACTTTTATGTTTCAAAAATATTGTCCATGTAAATCCAGAATAATCATCTACAATTACAAAAACATATTTACTATTATTTATTGATAGAATTTGAGATGGACCAAATAGATCAATATGAAGTATTTCAAGAGGTTTCGAAGTAGAAATCATATCTTTTAATTTAAAGGAGATTTTTCTAAGTTTTCCTAGTTGACATGCATCACATAGACTATCTATTTAAAATTCATTTTAGGGAGACCTCTTACTAGATCATGTTTTGACAGTCTAGATAAGAGTTTGAAATTCAAATGCCCAAATCCCTTATGCCAAATCCAAGGGTCACTTGCATTTGCCAAAAGACACAAGTTATAATTTGAAATTTTCATACTAAGAATATAAATATTCTTTTTCCTAATTCCCTCAAATATTATGGTTGAATTATTATCTTCAATGTGACACTTATCTTTTTCAAATTTAATTTTATATCCTTTATCGCATAGTTGACTTATACTTAGCAGATTGTGTTTCAGATTCTTAACTAGCAAAACATTAGTAAGAATAGGAGTTTCAGAGTTACCGACTTTGTCGATGCCGATCACATAACCTTTTGAATTGTCTCCAAAGTTAACCTATCCTCCGTCTTTGTATATTATATCATTCAGCATATCTGGATTCCCAGTCATGTATCTAGAACATCCACTATCAAGTATCCATTTGTTCTTTTGGATCTGCACAATTTGTTTGTTCTGGATTAATTCCTCAACTCCCATAAAGCATGATTCCTGCACATCAAAAAATCTTAGTAGACAACTTGTATTTGAATATTGATTATATGCAGACTCAAGAGACAATGATGATCTGAATATTTCTAAACATGCATTAACAAATTTATTAAATATAGCCATTTTTTTAAGAAAAAACTTTTTCAGAAATCAGATTATGAAACTTTTGAAAACCTTGCTCTGATACCAAATGTGAGGAATGCGGATTACGGATCTTAAGGCTAGGAATAACACTAGAGGGAGGGGGTGAATAGTGTTTATAAGAAATTACTAGATCTTTTTGAGATTATGTTAATTTGAACACAAATGTATGCAATATTCAAACACAGATATAATCACAGAAACAAACACAGATGCAGAAATAAAATAAAAGCAGTAAAGGAAAGAACACACCGGATTTTATACTGGTTCGGAGTTACCTTACATCCAGTCCCGCACAACTAAGTACGGATTTCCTTTCAAAAGCAATTCAACAATTACACCTTCGGTTTCAAGGCTACGAGGTACACCCTACAGAATCACAATCCTCTGGGTAGAGATACTTGATTTCCGGGGCAATAAGTTCACCCAATTGATTTCCAAGGCTACAATCACACCTTTTCTCGCTTGATTGATTTCCAAGGCTACAATCACACCTTTTCTCGCTAGATAGATTACAAAGAAGCCTATAACTCTGAATAGCACTGGGATCTTGTTGAGATAGTGATAGAGAATCAAACCAGAGATGATCTAGTTAGATTCAATGTTGATTTCGGCAGAGTGATGATAGGATTTTGAATAAGAAAATATGGAAGAAGAAGAGAAGTGAAAAACCAGAAAATCTGTATTAAAATTCGTTGAAACTAACCCCTATTTATAGAAGAACAATAGCCATGTCCATTCGTGAAAGGTTATGGCGAATAGACACTTCTTTTGAAATTCAAATTTTTGAATCTAACTGTCACTATGTCGACATGAGGTACTAGGGCATGTCGACAACCCAATGCATTTTTTGATGATTTGATTTTCTTTGAAAATAACCTTTATCTTATATTAAAACTATTTAAACTTTATAAATATACTTGACTATAGATAAAATACATAGATCAATATAGAGAAAAATATATATAAAATTTTACTATAATTTTATATTTAAATCTAAGTATAAATATATTGTAACTAAAAGATAGTTTAAAACAAACGAAGTTTAAAACAAGAGTTTATTTAAAAACAAAAACAAAGAATATTTTAAGGCTAAAACATCTTTTTGAAAATCATTTGAAAAGATAATTTTTAAGGCTAAAACATTTTGAAAAGCAGTTTTGAAAATCATTCTGAAGTAGTTTTGAAAATCATTTTGAAGTAGTTTTTGCAAGCTTCTTCCTGCAGAATATCTCATCATATCAGGACTCGAGAACTTGTACAAAACCAAGATGTTCGTGGGTTTGTAAGCCACTTGTCGTAGGTTTGTAAGTTACTTGTCGTGGGTTTGTAAGCCACTAAAAAGGTAGAAATGGGTTCCATCCCAGAAGATTTCAGTGCTATTATGATGTTTTAACATAATTCTAGACTCAATACTTATCTTGAAATCTTGAACTCTTGATAATCTTGATATTCTTGATACTCATGAGTCTTCAATCTTGATATCTTGAATCTCTATACTGTACAGTCTTCATTCTTTGTACCTGAATGGTTAAATCCTGCATATACATATATATCTAAACTATAATGTTCGTATTTATATTTTATAATCTTATTCTAAGGTTGTTGTCATCAAAACCATCATCTCAAGGACTAACACACAAGTCATGGCATACTGGAATATGTAGTGCAACAAAGTGGACATGAAATCAACCAAAACATCCACTCAATTCACAACCAAAGGCAAGTCCAGACACTACATGAACTGGCTCGAAGACCAGACTCTAGAGAATGATGGAATAGAGCACTTGAAGTTCAGTGACAGCAATGCAGATCAATAGGTAAAATGTACACATATATGGTGGACAACATGCATACAACTAAATAGTAAATGAAGACTACATGATGTAACATGAAGACACTGCAACATGAATACAAGTGCAGTACAAAGCATCCAGTTTTCAAAATGATGTATATAAGAAGTCCCAAAGTAACATAAGTCCAATATCCTCACAAGTTGAAGACAAGTGCACTGTGTATGTACATAAACAACTCGAAGTTAACAGAGCAAGAGCAAGGTATAGAACAATGTACACAGGATCTCAAAAAGACACAGTACAACAAAGCTTCACAACATACACATATACATGCGACCAAACCTCAATACAGTGAATACATACATACTTACATACATACATACATATATATATATTCAAATTATCACAAAACAAGTCGCGGGTCAATCAAGACCAACAGTGAAACAAGTGGGCAGTGCACAAAAAGACAGTGAATATTGATATGCAGTAGTTCAAACCAAAATAAGGTCGTAGGGGATTTCAAACCAAAGTCAAGTTCAAATGCCAGAAATTCAAAACCGTGGTGGGCAAGGAAAACATTGTCAAAGCAATTCAAAGCCGCAGTGACCAAGGGATCGAGCAAGTTCAAAATCAAACAAGCCGTGACAATCAAGTAACGAAGATATACGATTTGAACAAGTCAGAAACATCTCAAGCATTCAAGCAAAATCGAACGGCAAAACAAATTATCAGACGAACGAAAATCAAGGGAATTAAACTATATTTAACAGTTAACATCATCAGTAGATAAAGCATCGAGTTTAAGAAAATTAACCAGTAAAGTAAAGAGCAATAAATCACATACCATACTAGTTCGAACTCGATCAAATTGAAGTAGCTGAAAGCAAATCAGAGATAGTGAGTCGATTGTCGAAGCAAAACAAAGCAATATCCACTATAATCGACCAACATTCAAGCGGCTTCTTCGAAATTCCAAAAGCCCTAATTTTCGCATAGAGGAACGAACGAGCTAAAGGAAGCCGCCTTTTTTTCATCAGGAAAGAGATACCAGGCCGAAGAAATAACAAGAAAAGAGGGATAATATTTTACACTACATTTAATTTGGGCCGGCTTATATTTGTTGTGGGCTTTTATTTTTTAATTAGGGTTTTTGTATTTTAAATTGTTTTTTAATTTGTATTTTTCTTTTAAACCTTTATAATTTTCTAGTCGTGTGACTAGGGACAAACTATGGGGCGTAGTTTGAGAATTCGCAACTCAGCGGCTAAATTGTTGCATGGTTTTGAGCGTAGAGTTAGGTTAGTCGATAGCGGGTGTCGCGAGTTTACGAGTGTAAGCGTTTTCCTACTTAATTTCAAGTAGAAACCTTGGGGGCAACACGTAGGTAGGATATTGCCGAAGCTGGGTAAATCTGTGTGTTCTATTTTCTGCTTTTAATATTCTACTATTATCTGTGCTGCTATAATTCTGCTATATCTGTGTTGCGATTATTTTATATACTTCCGCAATAAATTTTTATAATTGATCGTATCACCCTATTCACCCCCCTCTAGGGTGAAATTGATCCTACGATTTTAACCCCAAATGATCAACAAACAGTCCTTCACTATGAAAATCCTAAACATCAATATCGTCGACCAACCTACACAATCATCGTATAAATGTTGGCCCGAAGTGGTTTTCAGATAAATCTAATCCCGGTCTCTTTGCACCAATAACGCAAAAGCGTTTCTCTACCTCACATAGAAACTAAGTCCCATAGACTTATCACGTCTCCAACTCTCAACTTGCTATCCTTCGGCCAAGAAGGAAGATCGATAGATTGGAGTAATCACTACGCACTACACGAATCAACATTCTCAACACAAACGATAATCAAGCCTACACAGTCAGTTACGTAATAAGTGTATGACTAATTAGTTTCCACATCAAGTTGAGTAACTAAAATGGCCAATTTTGGTAGTCGGTTATTTAATTATCAAACAATACACAAAATCTAGCACTTAAATTGTGACGCCCCACCTATGTACCCACGCTAACCAAGAACACTACGGTGTAATGCTGTCAACTAGCGCGGAGAATAAGGCTGTTGAGGAGCGACCATCCATGTAACTTCTTTGTGCGAGCACCGATATGTCGGATAGTATAGAATGCATATGATTTAAAGAGGAAATCCGACATACCGATACAAACTCAAAGCTATCACACGGTGGCTATATATAATCTTCGGAAACAAACATAGAAATAATCATAACACAAATCAGTCATAGACATCCATATCACAAAGGCGGAAAAAGATATGAATATATATATAACACATGAAAGTGTACATCAGAGTAATGGTCAGAAAGATCCACGATAATACAAAAGAATAGCAACACATGCTATACAAAAGAATAAGTACACAACATAGAGTCTATATCTCAAATGTGTACATCCAAAAACTACTAATCTAAGTAGTTAGCCAAAAGTCAGAGTAATGAATCCCAGGGGAGAAGTCAAGCAGAAGCACCTGTAACATCTCGGTCTGACCCGAGTATTATTTCATAAGAAAATAATAAACAGATCAGTCTAGCTATAAATATCAGATGATATGGTATAAAGTAAAAGACATGGCATGAACATGTAATAACCATAATGGCATACTACTATAAGTATGTAATTGAATATCAACAAGAGATTAATCAATATCACAAGAATATTCTCAAAGATAAAATAGGGTATCATACCCTAAACTTGTATTCATAACAAGTCAATGACACACGAATTCACCAATGCACAAAAACTGATAACATATCAATGAAAATCATGAAAATTGGTGAAGCACAAATTCCAGAAATCAACACATGAAATCCATAAATCACATAAAAAAAGGGGTAGGCCTATCACAAGAACGGGAGCATGAAAACTCACCAACACGTGTAACACATAAACGAGAAGCTATCTCATGGAAGCTATCCATTAAATTTTAACACATGAACGGCCCGAAAACCATGGGGTGCTACCCCATATATGTGAGTAGAAACATCACATAAGCAGGGTCTAGTCTCCCTCGCAGACAAAGAGACATCGCACAGTTGCTAGTCTAAATCACAAAAATGATCGTCATGATCATATAGAAGTGTCAATTACACTAAGCCAGTAAATATATGAGTTTAGCTTCATGTCCCATAACCACTAGCTTAACTTAAATATTTACGAACAAACTATAGATCTTCACTAGGAAATTGTCACAAAAGGGTTCAATCGAACAAGTCCAAGAGCTAACCGACAAAGTGAACGTGAGCGTTTCATACCACTCGTTTTACTAAGTCGTTTAATTCGATTTCTCATCCGAGTGAAGTAAAGGCTTGTATATACTAGTAGATTGGAAATCAGTTTGAGAAAAGGAACTTTTGATATTTAAAATAGTGTAGAAATCATTTGGAAGAAAGAGCTTTGATATTTACTACTAGTATTGAAACCTTCATATTTTTAAAGTGACAAATCACAAAAATGATTGTAGAAACAATCTATCACAAAAATTCACATTCGAAGACGTGAACAAAATCCAAGGAAATCAACTCAAAATGCATCAAAGTGGAAGTTCTGTTGAATGTTTTTCAGATAAGATCCCCTACGGAGGGGGGTGGCAACCCCCCTAGGTGGGGGTGCGGGGGCAACACCCTCGCTACGGGGTTCGACCTGCCCGGTCAGGTCGTAGGGGTCTAGGGGCAGCGCCCCGTCCAAAATGGTACGACCTAGTGAAGACAAGCGACCTAGTAAAGCCAAGTGGCCTACGACCTAAAGGTAAAGCGGGCGAGCGACCTAATGGATAGGTGGTCGAGCGACCTAGTGGAATAGGTGATTGAGCGACCTAGTGGATACAAGCTAGTCAAGCGACCTTCAGGGAGTAAGGTCTAACGACCTAAAAAGATAAGGTCATGCGACGTAAAGAGTTAACGACCTAAGGAAAATAGGCTGAGCGACCTAACGGTGAGGAGCCGAGCGACCTAACGGGGAGAAGCCGAGCGACATAAAGGAGGTACGCGACCTAAAAGGGTGTGCGACCTAACAGGTACGCGACCTAAAGGGGTGCGCGACCAAACTGGTACGCGACCTAAAGGGGTCCGCGACCTAACTGGTACGCGACCTAAAGGGGTACGCGACCTAACTAGTATGCGACCTAAAGGGGTACGCGACCTAACTGGTACGAACAAGCCGAGCGACCTACGACCTATCTTTGCCGCGACCTAACGCCAGAAGAAATAGCGAGCGACCTACGACCTAACTCCGTGCGAGCGACCTAAAGAATAGACGAGCTAAGAGGCGAACGGCCTAAGCCCAGAACGAGCTATATGCAGGCAGAGACTTTTCCACGCAAGCGACCTAACAGGTCAGAATGACCTAAGCCCAGTCTCTTGCCAAAAAACACTAAAAATTGGAGTTTTTTCGCCAATCCAATCCAAACCAAATGCAAACGTGCATGCTAAAGTGATAGGGAATCATTTCCAACTGGTCAAGATAGTTATAGGCAAGAATTGTGAGATAAAATCTCACCTTTGCACCAAAAATCAAAGAAGATGAAGCTTGAAGCAAAGCAATTACAGTCCCAAGCTTGAATCAATGTCCTCTTCTTGAATTTGGAGTTGAATGATGGATTGCAATTGAATTTGAGCTTGGAGTTTTAATTTCCCATTCCCTCCTCCATTTTTGATGAAGCTTCTATGTTTAGGAAATGAAGAAATGAAGTTGTGAAGAGAAGGAGGGGGTTGAACTGAGTTAATAGTGGTTCAGCCCAAACCAAAAGCCCAAAGCAAAAAAGCGACAAAAATTTCACTATCTCCAAACATAACGAAGTTTACACTCAAAAAGATCGAAAACGTCATTTTGAACTCAATGGAGGTGGTCTCGAGTCCTAATTTGACCGTATGTAAAAAGTAGCTTTTCAGACTAACATCCGACTAACGATAAAATATTTAAATATAAAATCGATAAATATGAGGGTTGTTACATAAATAATCACTGGGCCTGATTTTTATTAATTGTTTCTAAATCAAATCACTTTCCAATTATTCACTTCAAAATATCATTAAAAAGATAATATTTACAACCATTTTACTTGTTGGATATTTGGAAAACATTTCATATACTTATTTTAATAATAAGTAAATTCACAACTTATTTTATTTTCAAACCATTTAAATTCCCTTTTTATAATATCACTTTCCAAAATATCCATTTTATTTAAAAGATTATTCACCGTCCAAAATCGTGAATATAATTCTCTTACCCAATTCATTACTTCTACACATTTAATTTAAAGGATTATTCACTGTCCAAAATCGTGAATATAATTCCTTTAATAAACTTACATATTTAACTTATTAAATTAAATTAATTTCACATTTATAAAACAGTGTTTACGAATTCTATTTATAATTTATAAACACTTATATATATATATATATATAATTCCTTTTTAATAAATTTCCATTTTCCCTCTCATTTATAAGTTAAAATCCAATTATAAGTCAATGTACTTATAAATCTCTTTTATTTGCAAATTCATTCTTTTTAAAAATTTATAAATCTTATTTACTTATAAGATTCAACTATAACTCCATTTCAACACTTACAAAATTCGTTTATAATGCCATTACATTTTCCTTATAAAATATCAATTTTTTAAATCTCGTATATATAAACCATTTATAATAAGTTCAAAATCCCAATTTAACTTATTTTAACAATTTTATATTATAAATAAATCATTTATAATAAATTCAAAATTCTGAATTTAACTTATTTTAAGAAAATGGTTAACTTTATATTTCAAAAATCATATTTGAATATATTTCATAAGAGCCATAATTTTTACAACGTAAAATTTATAACTTTTATGTATTTAAAATAAATCCATTTCTTTAACAATTCAAAAATTATGAAAAACACATATATTTTCAAAAATCACTTTGAAATCCTTTTTAAACAAGAAAAACATTTTATTATTTTTAAATTTCCAAAATATGGCCCAATGCTACAAAAGCGCTAAATAAGAGAATTCACATCAATCATGGCATCCAAATATCATATGCCCATGATAACAGCATTTGTAACAATATTTGTAAATAAAATCAACACTGGTGAGGAATCCAGTTGGATCCCTCTAACCTATCACCTGTAACAAATATACATATGAGAAAATATTTACAATGTCCGCTTCGAGGTAGATGCGCGTACAAAGGGTCATCCGCTCATACATAGGAACGTATAGGGTCTCATCCGCTAAAATATGCGGGAATATATCCCGACCAACCAATATATATATATATAATATATCATATATCATCCAAACAATCATCAATCATCATAAATAAAATTTATTCTCATTTAAATAGAAATATAAGCGAGACAGAGAGAGTGAGTTGTACTCACTTTGGTTGAAGTCGTCGTAATAGCGATTTATTTCGATTAAAATTAAACGAGCATTTAATTTTAACCAAACTTTTCACTAGCTCAAATAAATCCCAATCCAGCTCTATAGTGCTTGTCAATACGAACCCAATGCAACTTGTTTCGTGCAATTTTGACCTCGTATGACAAAGATATGAATTTTTAAAGTTTACACGAATTTTTAAATAATTAATTTACAAAATTAATTTTATAATAAACCTAGATGAAATCGTGGCTGCACGTTATGGATGGAGAGATATTAGCACTCCCCCTTTCTTCTTTCCCCCTCGTACGCGCGTTCGAAGAAACCCACCGGCCGCCGTTATTGAATTCGATTATCGCGATAACCTCGTTCGCCTAGGAGTTGATCAAAGGACATAGGACGACGCGCCTGACCACCCCACACCACCGCCAGCAACGTCGAGGAGCTCGGCCCCATATTCTCTTTAGAAATCATGCATGAAGTTACCACGAACGCGATCCAATTCCTCCTTCATCGTCGCGTCGATCACGATCACCACCGTAGGATGTGTAGCTTTTGACATGCTCTCTAACTTTCGTGTAGAAGCCAAAGCGTGAAAGTGTATGAATCGTGTGAAATCGAGGGAGGAAGTTCATGAAATTCTGGCCTTTGATTTTTAGATGGCGGCTAGGGTTAGATGGATTAGGGTTTTGTGAAAAAGGAAAAAAAATGAGGTTCTTTTATAGAAAATTTCATGACACTATTCATCTAGAAATTTTTTGAACTCCAAACAACGCATGCCGCCTGGCATTTACAATGTTTTACCCTTATTCCGAACATAGTGGAATATATATCGAAAGCCAATTCCATCATATTTGGAAGATAGGTTTTCAAATCGAATTATTTTAATTAAAATTTACTTAAATAAATTTCTAAGCGTTTTTGCTTCGCACGACCAAACCGTAAGTCTGATTGATGCAAAATTTGAAATCCTATAATAAATCACTATTACGGATCCAATGACACTGGTTTCGTTGAAATCCAAGAGAGTATGAAAAATGACTATTTTTACACGTTAATTAATCCGAAATTTTCAATTTCTATAAATTAACTTTTAATTCAATTTCAAAAGTTTACTAATCCTATTCTAACACAAATAGAATTTAAAACAACGTTAGAAATTATTTTCATTCACATTAAATTCAAATTTCAATTATTTACACAATTTCAAATATTAAATTAACAATTTAATTATCTAAATAAATCACTGTATTTGAAATATAAGTTATTTAACTTACAAAATTTACTTTTGAACATTTAAAATAAATTAAATATTCCAAACTCGAACGACTGAAAAACTGGGTCGTTACACTTCTCCTCCTAGTGATGTCACTAGTCATTTGTTTTTTATCTGACACTTTTCCAAATCCAAATCCATTTCTGTTATGCACAATGAGTAATTTCCTAATAACATGATAAATGATATATTTTTTTCCTAGTGGAATTTTTTTAAGAATCAACTTGAGTTCATTAACTATAGATTTTAAAAGATTATATTCTCGTTTATTAGCATAGAACAACGACAAATAGCATTCTCTCTCTTTTCAAATCATTTCTCTTGAAGATCATATTTTTGTTTTTGATCTCTTTTGTTTTGGTCTTAATTTCAAGAGTCTCAATTTCAAAAAAATTCAAAATTATTGAATTTTTCAATCTCCTTTTCCAATGTGCGATTTGTTTGTATAATTTCAATTTTGCTATTTTTCAAAATCACATTTTTTTTGGAAGAAAGGAACTTTGTTAACAAATAGAAGGCATATATTTCCATGATATGCCTCGTTAAAACCTTACAACCCCCAACCTAGATGGGTGCCTTGCAAGGAAAAATGTTGATTCATGACACAAGCTTCAGAGATCATACGACGAATTACAAAGAGAATACTATACGAAAGCGACAAAAAGAGAATAAACGTATATTATGCACTACAAAGGAGACAAGACTACAATCCAGAGATTAGTATGAATATTTTATTTTATTGAGTCTTAGAATATTGTTAAAATCATTCCTCAAGTAGTCACACACACACAAAAATTGATTTATATTGATATATACATAAATTAGTGTGTACTATGCAATTGACTACAGGTCGGCTGACCGACCAGAAACCTCGGTCGACCGACTCTGTGTCAAATGCACAGATATACATTTTTCTATGTACGGGTTTGAAACTCAGCTGACCGACCAGAAACCTCGGTCAACCGACCTGAACATAACGGCTAGTTTTCTGAAGAGTTGCGATTGTTCATGAAGAGGAATGTCCTTCAATCCAAGAGATACGGACACAACTTTTGATTGAAACTCTTCATGAAAGATTGTAACTATTCTACAACTATATAAACATGTTCAATTCACTTCTACAACAACAAATTCATGTTTTAATTCTGAAATCTATTCTCTATTATTCTCTGCAAATAAAAAGCATTCATTCTCATTCAATATCACTAGAATCCTTGAATTAATTCATATACTTCGATTCTACATGATTATCTTCCTTCTAAATCTTCACACACATACATAATCTTGAGGATTTGATTATAGGAAAGTTGTACTATCAAAAGACAATCAGTGTTATTCAGAACACATTCGTCAACAAACTATTTGTATTAAGTTGAAGTCCTCTTCGGCTGTTGAGGCGGAAAATTCCTGTTCGGCTGCTCAGGTGTCGTATACCTATTCCTCCAGGTTAAGTGAGGGGTTTAGTTTAAATCCAGAGGGTATTCTGGGACTGGATGTAGAACGGGAAGTTCGAACCAGTATAAAAATTCCTGGTGTCATTTTACAATACTGCTTTTATATTCCGCACTATTTATAGTATTAATATCATCTCTATACTCTGTATTATCATATATCCATATTACACGGTCCATAGCGCACTTTCAAAAAAGAGTACATATCATATCCATATATTGACAATACAACATTCAGATAGCCAACAAACTAAGATGTCAAACAGACGAAGGAGTAAACAGAGAAAATACACTCGAAACCACCTGTGCGATCATCTTGCGGCTATAAAACACAAAAATAAAGTCCAACTAAAAAACAAAAGAAAAAAATATGGCGACCAAAATACAAAAGGCAGCAAACTAAAGAACTAGGCCAAAGTGAAAAATGACACGTGCCAGACCAATATAGAAAGCCAGAAAATGAGCTAGACTCCAAATAACGCCAGCACTTCATCTTCTAGATGTAAAGACCCGTAAATTTTTGATAATTAAATTTGTTAATTTAATTAGATTTTGTAATTTAATATTGAAAGAAATAAAATTTTGTGGTATATTAATGAAAAATATAACTAAATTAAAATGAAACAAGGTTAATTCAAGTTAATTGTTAACAATCTTAATGGGAGTCCAATTTATTGAAATAATTAACAACTTTAATGAAAACCCAATTAAATTGAAATAAGTAAGTGTTACACTTGGTTAACATAAGAGAACTAGTATAAATATTGAATAAGTTATTGAAATAGTTTGTAATAAATGGTAATTGAGTAAAACTAGTGTTATGTAAGTAATTATAATATTGGTTTGTAAATAATAAACTTATAAAAGTGTGATTAAGAGTTAATGGCAACAAATTATTATAAGTTACCTACATGTTTAATCCGTTAAATTTAAATTGGAAATCAATTGTAATTGAATGGAATTAAAAGCCACATTGATGTGATTTAAGACAATAACTGAAGATTTTGAATGTAATAAAATGAATGGAAATGTTAATTTTATTCATAAGGTAATAATTGATGTAATAAAAAGAATGAAACCAAGATAAAATAATTAATTGGGATTTTAATTATAACAAATGTGCAAATTGACAAAAATCCTATAAAATTGAAATATAATAGTTAACGCAAATAAAAGATGGAAATTGGAGTATATTAATGTAGTGAAATGTAAAACAAATGTTAACTATGTTATTAGATTTATAATTGGTCGAATATACAGGTTGAAATCAAATTAAAGCAATTTATTGAAATTAAATTATAATAAATTGGATTTAATTACGGTGGAATTGAACACTGCAATTAGTGGAATAACCAACATTGAAATGGGCATATAAACTTGTGTTAAGTCGTTGTAAATGTCTATGTGATTAAAAATTGATGAAATTGGTTAGTTTATAAATTTTGAATTAAAAAGTGATTAATTAATTTAATATTAATTTATTTAATTAACCTAAAATATAGCCATTTTAACCACTGACTCGGATTTCGACGAAACTAGTTTCATCAGATCCATAACGGTGAATTATTGTAGGATTTCAAGTTTCGTAGCGATCGGATTTGTCGTTTGATCGTACGAACTCGAAACACCTAGAAATTTATTTAATTGAAATCAATTGGAAATAAGTTGATTTTAATATAACTTCTCCATACGACGCAATTTGGACTTGAGACCTGTTCCATTGAATTTGAAATCATTGAAAACAACTATTTCGATATATGGGATTACGTATTTTCGTTTCGAAGACAAAACGGGCTTTTCGGGTCATTTAACTTTCAACTTTCGAATTAATCTTGTCCATTCAATTTTTATTTCGGATCTACCTATAAATAACTTGTTATAAACCCTAGAAGTCTTTCTATTTCTTATTTCTGTACGTATAATTCTCTATGGCTCCTCCTTTCCAATGGCAGAAACAAAATTCAATTTTCAAACCCTCAATTTCAAAACCAAATCAAAAGTTCAAACTCCTCAAACTATATCGAATTATATATCGATTTGAAGCTCTCGACGAGCGCATCTCAGATCTGTAATTCATTTTCCAATTTGAATCACTGTTCTTCCAGAAATTGAAGAACTATTCTCGGCCGTTCGTTGATCGTCGATCAACTTCGTCTGATCGACAAATTGAAGGCACAGTTTTGTGGAGAGGACCGAGCGCTGTCCATCGGAGTAGGTTGTTCGATGAAGTGATGGTTGGATCGAGCGTATAATTCGACTAGGGTTTTGTGAACATGGCGGCGGCTACCCTTGTTTCACACAATTTTGGCGAAGCGCGGGGGGGGGGGGGGGGGGGTGTAACAACCCTGTATTTTGTGATTTATTTTAATTGTTTATTTTGATTATTTTATTTGAATTTTGATTTAAAAACTTTATTTTATTTATTAAAATGAATAAATTATGTTATTTTAAATATAAATGTTGATTTTTATGAGAATTATAATTTCAAATCTGAATAAATTGAATATTTCCAGAAAAAGTGGATTTTGATCAATTTGGTCAAACATTGACTTTTAAATTTTAAATTTAAATGTTTGAATTCTTGAATTTTATCTTTTATTACGAAAATAGACTTAATATCATGAATACTGCTTTTCGTTTCGTTGAAATTGGGTTTAAATTGTGAAAGTTATACTGTTTTCAGTATTGTGTGTATATTGAGATATTTAACAATTTTCTTTATTTTTAATTTATATAAATGACATTTTTATTTGATATATCTTACTTAAATTTGTATATTTAGGTTATACTATATATGTTTTGACCTTTAAATATTTTTAAAGTGATAATAAGATTTTTCCAAAGTGTATTGAATTTATTTCTATTTTTTAAAGCCTAGTTTGCATTTTAAAGCTATTTTCTTAATTTAAATTATATTTAATTAAAATTTAATTATTTATTTTATACATTTATTTTATTTATGAGTTTTATCTTTATTTATCAGTTTTTATATGTATTTATACATTACAAAATAAATAAAAGAAATTTGAAGAGTTGTGACTCTTGATTTGCTTAAGGCTTTTGGTTTTCCCACCTCTTTGTTTTCCAAACTCATGCATTCAATTGCTTTGGCCGACCTTATCATTCTTTCAGCTGCATCTCCTTTCATTTTCACGTATAGAAAACCTTCTCAAAAAAAAATCGGCCATCCTCCATCTTGCAAAAGTTTGGTAATGGTTTCAACATTTTTTCCATGTTTCTTTCTTGTTTTCGTAGTTTTGCACTTGCTTTCTTCATCTCTATTTGGCTAGGCCTCTCTCCTCCAACCCCTTGGCCGCCTCCACCACCATCACATCTGGTCAACACCATCTCCAGCCCATCCCCATGCCATAGCCGTGGCCTCCCTTGAAGAAAATCCACACAAAAATGCACAAAACTTCACCCATATGTACCATAGCCAAGCTCATGTTGTTCTACCACCCAAACCTCCACTTTGGCGAGCCAAACACCACCACCACCAGCAAATTCTGACCTGACACACATTACCACATCATCCTCCAGCCCTCTACAGACCTGGCCGTGCTCATGATGCCTTGGCCGAGCCCTTATGTTGCTCAGAAATCATGTTGTATTGCCTTGTAGTCATAGTTCATGCTCATACCTTTGCTCCACCATCCAATACATGCTAGGCCGACCCATGTTCAACCAAAACCAGATCCAAATACCTGCTTTGGCCATGCAAACCTGATCTATAGCTGAAGCATATGATGTTGAGAGCAAGTGCAAGTCTTTGGTTTTGATTTAGTCAATCATTTCTATCATTGTTAAGTTTTTTTTTTGAAACTTATGTTGTTTATACTTGTTTTGTTTGAATTTGTTCAAGGCAATTAACCTTGTCTCTCTCATACTCAAATCATGGTTGTGCTCTCGTGCCTTTGTGGATTCTGTGTTGTGTGTTTGTGTTGTCATCTCCAGCTTAAACAGGTGAGAAATTCTCACCAGATAATTTATACTTATATAACTAGTAAACTGACACCATTTGAATCTGTAAATATATCATCATGTTATAACTGCCTATGCTATGATCATATGATGCTCACCCCTATTTATACACATGTTATATCATCAGTTACAGTTATATGATGTTGTTTTGGTTATTTATATCAGTTTATCACACTGCAAGTTCCCTGTAGATTAGAATCACTATGGGTTGAAATGATACATACCCGAACGGACTTTAGAATAGGGAAAAATCGTTATAGGCTGAAATGATAGGCCTGAACGATTTTTATTTATTTCATTTAACTTGGGATTGCGGGTTTGAAATGATAAAACCCGGATTTTCCTTTGAAAATTACGGATTGAAATGATATATTATCCGTATCATTTTATTTAAGTTAGAAATTTTTATACAGACTGTGGTTAGAACATTTTTCTAAATTTTAAAGTATATAAAAAAATGAAAATATTATGATATTTTGATTTAAATTTAATTAAAAATTATTTTGATAAAAATATTAGTGATTTTCTATAAATTAAATAAGTGAATTAAGTAAATGGTGAAGTGGAATTTGAAATATAAGTTAATTTTGGAATTTATGATTTTGTTTATAAATGGAATTTATGTAAAGTAAGAAAATATGACAATTTTGATTTAAAATGAAATTAAATGATATTTTTTATAAAGTGTTAATTATTTTGTGTAAATAAATATGAAATAAATGGATATTTAAGTTGAATTTTGAAATATAACTTAAATTGGAAATTTGTGAATTTTGTAAAAATGTGAATTTTTATTTAAGTAAATAAAATGAAAATAGGTTATATTTTGAAATATAAACTTAAATGTTAAGTTAAAATATTTAATTATAAAGAAAGGAAATTAACGTTGGAATTTAATAAGTAAAATTATTATTAAATTTGATTTTGAATGCAAATTTAACTTTATAAAATCATAAATATAACGGTATTTCAATGATTGTTTTAAAGTGTGAAATTATATGATTTTATAAGTTAAAATGATTTAAATTAAAATTTAATTGGTTATTAAATTGTAATTGATATAAATGAACTAAATGGCTAAATTGAACTTAGGGCTATTACTGCACTTTATAAGTGCTGTAGTTGTTGAATTTAACCAAAGTTTTATTTGAAATCTAAACCTATTACATCATTTTTAATGTTGTCTTTTATTAACTGAATTGTTTTTAAACATAACTTTTCGTAGCATTTTCTAAGTGCTACGAAAGTTGAAATTTCACTGTTCTAATAAATTTAAGTGAATAAATGAATTGTGAAAAGACTAAAATTTTGAGAATTGAATATTTAAATATATTAAATATAATAATTTCATTTTTGAAATGGTTTAATTGGAATATTTTGATTTGAAAATATTTGGATATTTTGAAATGGATTTGAAATGATATTTGATTTATAAGTAAAATACCAATTTTGAAATTTTAACCATGGGATGTATTTAATTTATGGTTTAACTGATCCTTAGAGGATGGGCGATCCCAAGCATCCTTTAAGTTATTATGCATTACTGCTACAGTTCCACTTGAGTTGGTTTACATTATATAAGTATATATTATCCTGACTCGAGTGTTTTGTACTTTGCTTTACGCTCGGGTCAGCCTGAGTATTTACAGCTTAGCTTTGGATCTCTTTCTGGAGATAGGAATCGTTGGAGATTCTGCTTATCTAGTTATCTATCCATTTCAGTTTCAGTTGTTCTATTTCAGCTCTGGTATTATAAACTTCTATGTATTTATATGTTTTCAGACTGATATTATGTATTTTGTTTTGAGATTTTGATATAGTAGCTTCATGAACTACTATGGTATTTTAAATTCTGCTACGAGTTATTCTGATATTCTATGTCTATGATTCTGTATTTGATTTTATTTGCTCCAAAATTTTATTACAATCTATTATTTTGAATTATTCAAGTCAGACATGTGTGTCTACCTATGCACTTGGCGGGTGCAGCATGATAGGGGGTTCTCGCATTTGGGTTTGGTAGCGAGCAGATGACTCTTACACCTACATGTCCTTGCGGGGTTGGTGCAGTCGAGAGGCTGGCCGTAAAGGCAGAACACAGGTACAACTGTATGCTACGGTGGGCGTTACCCCACTTGCGTTGTCTCGTTACATTTGGTATCAGAGCTTTGGTTTTAGGCAAACCTTAGCCTACGGAGCAAAAACTCATTAGAGATAGGGTAGAAATACCCTAGAATGAGTGAAATCAATCTCAGAATCATTTCTTTGTGAGAGAACGTATTTTCGAAGTATAAAATGATTTTCAAATGATTTTTAAAGAATTTTTAAAGATTATTTGGTATAAATTTTCTTGCTTTGAAAGTAAAATATTTCTTAAGCTTCATTCCTTTCGTATCCACCTTGTTAGTAATTTCTTTGATTAGGATCCTCTAAAATTTTGAACTTCTCTCTTGATTGATCTAGATCCATTGTTGATAGGAATCTATTTTGGGTATGGCAAAATCAGTAGTTTGTTAGGTTGCTTTGAGTAAACTCTGTTGTATCTTTTGCTTAGCTGAAATTGTCAAACTTAAGATATTTATGCTTCTGTCTTCGTATGATTTGAATTTGAGTCTTTTCAAATTTTGAATGGGAATTCTTTTGTATTAATATAGGTTATATATCTCTAATCTTGGTTAGGATTCTTATCGATTAGGATTCCTTTGAATTTTAGAGTGCTCCCACTTGCTCTGAAATCTATTCCTGTCTTCCCTGTTTGTATTCCATGATCTTTGGAGCATTCCGTAACTCCACTTTGAATGACCTTTATAAGGTGGCGATTCCGCCAATCTTTGAATGATTTGTAAAAGGGGTGAAACTCCCTTATAATTGGCATTGATTCACCAGAGATTTCTGCATCCTCGGTTTATGATGCTATTTATCTTCTGCTATATTTAAATTCTATCTCTGGCGATCGAAGGTCGATTTGCCTTAGATTTTCGCATCAATTATATTCCTGAAGTCACGGTTGACCCTGTTAAGGTCGCCCGCGATTTATATAGGCTTATCCATCTTCTATTTGGTAATTTAATGATATTATCTTCGTTTGTGCTTATCTTTGAATCAGAATTCTATTTAATTAGAGTTCCTCTAAATTTGAATCTCTGTTTTGCTTTGAAATCCATCCTTGAATCATCCCTTGAAAAATTTGTGGTTGATTGTCTTTTGAAAATTGTGTATTAATCAAAGTTATTATTTTGATAAGGATGACCATATTTTATATACAAAAGTGAAATGTTTTCGACAAGGATTATATACCCTTTTAAAATGAGAATTTGAGGTTTCGAAAGGATTTGAAATTTTGAAAATTTTATAAGAAATGGTTTCATATAAAATAATTTATAACTGAGGGTTTTGAATCTGAATTTGAGTGATTGGACTCCGGCATTTTTGAAACTGGTTATAAGATTTGAAATAAAAATAATATGATTTGAAAGTATTTTCCGAATATGAAATGTTTCAAATGATTTTAATGAGTTTCAAATGATTTCGAAGAAATTTCAAAAGAAGTTGAGAAAATAGAAGTCCAGAACCCACTTATGTCGCTGGAAAATAATTTCGGTGATGAATGCATGCATCATCGACATTGATTTTCGAGTTTCTGAGTGGGGGAGAGGCCACTTCGGTAGCTTTGTTATGTGGGTGACTTGTGAAACTAATTTTGATTTCAAATTCCGAAGTGTGATGTTGTGACGACTGCCCATGACCCCTGCACTGAACCTAGAGAAAGTGCGCTGTAAAGTGTGCCAGGCGACCATGGACGATTGTCAAGGTAAAATAAAACAACAGAATCTATCGTATTACTCACAGCGCATGGACAAAATACAATAGAAGATATATATAGTGAAGCTTCACAGAATAGAATCTCATCAATAAAACTTCACAATAGTTGGATACAAACATCTGAAAAGTCAATACATCAAGCCTCACTACATATCACTCAGAGAATACAAAGCAGCGGAACATCCAGTACATATAATAAGAAGGTAATATGCAATACACCAGCTCGTCTTCGTCGTCAGCAACGTGGAAAGCTAGAACAGCACCTGTCACCTGCTACCTAGTCTGCCCGTCCCAACATGGACGAACAGCCCAAGGCAATAAGATTTAAAACATAAAGCCTTGAGTCAGACAACAGTCTTAGTGAGCAGTAAATTAACTAACAACCTACCAAAAGAGCATAAAGGAAAAGGAATAGGAATACAACCCTCCCACTCCAACCTCTTTCTACAGTGATAGCCCCCAGACACACACACTAAGCAGAAGCAAACATAGCAGAGCATACAATTAAAGTAAAGCAATTATCACTCGAGTCAAGGGCGATGTTTTCCAAGCACAAACCCCCAAGGCCTAAACCAATATCAGATAAGCACCCAGAAAATACCGCTCTTGAGACCGAATGACGATACAACCAAACATCCATGACTCTGGCTATCACTATTATCATTGCTTTGGTTTCACTGTTAATTGAATGACCGGCACATTCTTTCAGCCGTCCGTCAAGGGCTAATGGTAACCCCGGTTCTAGACATAACTCCCGCACGTCATCGTGACCCGTGCCTAGGACTATCGAATCTGCCCAGAGTACTCGACCATCAACAGTTGGTCGTTGGGACTATCGAATCTGCCCAAACGTTCTCTTGCTTAGAGCATGCTAGAACCTTCAACAACGATGAGACCCAAGCCTCCTAGTCATCCTCCTTGACGACCATTCTCATATCCATCCATTATCCTCAACTCGAACCATTTCACCGAGTTATCAACATGCTTGGGATGATCCCGTCTGGATTAAGCCAAGTCTTCATCACATGATGCCTCGCTTCCTCACATCCTCGCAAAGCCTCATTCCAACATCACATCATCAAATCTTTGCATAAGAGCTTCATCATCCCGCTACATATGCCACGAGCAGCTTTCCCAATTCAAGAGCCTTTCCCTTAGCCTTTGAATCATCTTCGGTCTAAATCAAATCATCAATCATCTAATTCATAGCAATCAACCAAGTCAAACATTAATCCAAACAATCAAGCATTCAAATAAAATCTAAGTAGACAATTATCACAATAATGGCAATTTCGTAATTAAAGATTTGAAAGTCTAACAAGCATGAAAACATGAGAAATATCTCTACAATCTTGATGAATGAACTTGCATAGGTTAACACTTAGTAAAATGGTTGTCAAATCATCATGAACAATGGATCTATATGGATCTACACTTAGGATGAAGAAAATGCATGGAAATCACTATTTTAACACCAAATCGAGCCAACAATCCGATATACTCCTTTGGATCCGTGTGAGAGATAATCACCACTCACCAAATCACCTAAACAACCCCAAATCAACACGCTTCAGATCTGGACAGCAAAGGATCAAGCTTGATCTATCACGAATCCGCTTCAAACGATGAAATCTCACTTCAAATGATGAAGATCTTCAATCTAAGCTCTTGAATCTTCAATTTGATCTTCAACTTGGATGGATGGAAGCACTAGATTAGAGTGGAGAAAAGAAGTGAAGAAGTGTAGAAGTCGAGCTCTCAAAATGGCAGCACTTCGTCCCTTCGAAATCCGGATCCCAAAAAGTGAGAAAAACCCTTCTATTTATAGGCAGATTTTTAGGTCGTCCGCCCCTATAAGTCGTTGCCGACCTGATTCTTCCGACCTACGACCTAACAGATCCAAGCCTCTACGACCTACGACCTAACCAGATCCAACGACCCAACACTTCAGCGCTTCTACGACCTAACGACTAAGCAACTCAACACTTCTACGACTCAACAACTTATAGGTCGCTCACGACTTAACACCCAGCGACCTAACACATCACGACCTAAGACTTAACACAGATACGACCTAACACAAAACAGAACTCACGACCTAACTCTTAGGTCGTCTACGACCTAACAACTTAACTACTAGGTCGCTAATCTGCTATCTCCTACTCCTTAGGTCGTTGCCGACCTAACTATGCTGACTCGGAACCACTAGGTCGCTCATCACTAGGTCGTTAACTACTGGGATGCGACCTAACTACCAAGTCGTCTAGACGACCTAACTATCTCACGACCTAAGACAATACACGACTTACGACTTAAGCATCCACTCGACCTAACCCAGATTGCTTCTATAGGTCGTTCCAACCGACCTAACACTTAACCAGTTCACTCCCTTAGGTCGTCCACTACCTTAGGTCGCTCCAACACCCTACGACCTAAGCTACCACACGACTTACGACCTAAAACCCTTAAGTCGGTCACGACTTATCACTTAGGTCGTTTATGACCTAGGACTTCAACAAAATTTTGCCTAAAATCTGAGATGTCTTAAAATGCTGAAAATTCCAGATTTTAACGAACTTTTCGATCCGTAAAAATACGGGTCGTTACAGATGTGATATTTGAAAGATATATGTATATATATTTGAACAATTTGAAATAAGCCGGTGTTCAGTTCTTGAGTTTTGGATTTGATTTGATATAACCCTACTTTTGGAATTGATTTACTGATTTGTTGGTGATTTCTAACTCTTGGATTGAAATATGATTTCTTCGACTATTTTGAAAGTTCGAGCACTTCCAAATCAAGGTAAACTTTTCAAAGCTAAGTAATTTTGAAAAGTATAAAGTATATAAGTTTGGTATGTATGCTTAAAGTATGTAGTAATATGATTTAAATAAGTTGAAACTATTTTGTTAAGTAAATGAATAAGGCTATTTTTAATTTTTTTAATATGAAGTTTAGATTTGAAATGTTTTGAGAAGAATTTGGTCTTCAAAATATTTTGAATAAAATTTAGTTTAAATGTTTAACTTAGTAACATCTTTATGAAACTATATATTTAAAAAGTCAGAATAGATACATAAGTTGTGTGTATGCTGTTTTATTCGCATAATTAGGTTGATCCAAGTTTGAGTACACAAGTTCGAGGTGAATTACACTATTTCGTGTTAGGATTTTTCATTTGATTCTTGATGGCGAATATTTGATATGGATTTTGGGCTTGATTCTAGAATTCTCTATCATAGTATATGGCTATGCAAGGAGACTGTTGGTTTCTAGTCGAGAAACCATATCGAAATCCGCATTAGGGAAGTCGAATGGACAATAATAGTTTGAAAGCGAACTTGTGTGATCGAGCGAGCGATCGAATGTAATGTTGCAAAGTGATGACATATGTACATCTTATATTCTATTATCATTGATACACTTGACGCTGAAATTGGAAGTTGTTGGGTTGGATATCTTTGTAATTTAATTGGAATTTTTCTTTTATGAAAAACTACTGTCAATTTAAAACCATTTTTCAAAACTATTTTTCTTTTGTTCTTCTTAAACAAACTATTTTTATTCTATTTTACATACAAACTATTTTACAAACTACTTTATATACAAAACTATTCTAAATTTAAAATCTTTTATAAAGCAAAGATGTTCAATCCCATATGGCTCTTCATGCAGCGAAATTTATTATTTTTTTTGAAAATTTTTGATCCTTATATAAGATGAACTTTATGTAAGTATAAGATGATTTTGAAAACCATTGATGTTGGAAATGAATTGTTTGACTTAAATTATATTGATTTAGAAACTTGTATTATTCTCCAAACCTATTATTTTAGAAACTTTGAAACTGAAGATATTTAAATTGAGAAGAAATAATTTGGTGGAATTGTATATGTTTTTGAAACTGAACTGATATTGAAACAAATTGAATTAAGAACCTTGTATTTGACTAAATACTTGATTTGGGAGTTATCGAACCTATATAAAAATTTGGTTTGTATAAGTATGATGTTGATTTGAAAACTATGGATTTGAAAAGGTACTCAATTTGAAAACTGAAATCTTATATAATTGAAGTCTATATAAGTGTGAATTGATATACTATTGATTTTGGAAATGAAATCTTATATATAATGGACTTTATATAAGTATGATATTTGAAAGTGATTTTAAAAGGTACTATATGATGCATATTTTCGATGTAAAGATATGAAAGTGCCTTCTGCTTGATATCCGCTTTGTGGCCACATTGTGGATTCATTCTATCGATATTTCTTGGTTTTCCGGATATGATACTCGAGTGTCCATTGAATTCCATGGCATTACCCATGGTCTTACGAGCGCGACTGCATAGCGCAACTTCCTGGCTGAGATGGCTTAAGGGTACGGATTGTTTCCTGGGGGATCCAGGCGTAACCATTGTGTATCCTGCATCTATGTAGGTCGCATTAGTAGCGAAACCGCCTGACTGAGATGGCCTAGGGGTACGGATTGTTTTCCTGGGGGATCCAGGCATAACCATTGTGTATCCTGCATTCTACTAGTCATCATGGCATAACTCGCAGGGCTGAGAAAGCTTACGGATATGGATTGTTCCTGGGGGACCCAGGCGTAACCATTGTGTATCTACGAACCATGGTTAGACAAAGGTTTTGTTTGTTTTTTGTTTGGATTGTACTTTCCATATCTGTTTTAAAAAGTTTTCCAGTATTTTCACTGGGTGTTGAAACAAGTCTACTAAGTACCTGGGGAATTCTAGCTTTGCGTCTGATCAACGCACTGCCAGAGTCCGCAGGAACGAGGATAAACTTGTTAAGACATCGAGTTATAAAAGTATTTGGATAAAATATTATATAAAGGATACTTTGATCAGTTATTTCCTTTCTAAAGGATTTTAAAGTGTTTTAAATATTTTTACCTCTTTAACCAACAATTTTAATTAATGGCTCATCCTTGTCTTTCGTCCTATTTTCCCCTTCTAGTTATTCCTATTCTCCACCTTGTTAAACTTACCTGTAACAACAGTTATCAGGTATAATTTTAATCTTCTTGTCATCTTGTCTTAATCCTATTCCATTCTATTTTTTTCTGTGTTTTTCCATACCTCATTCCTTTTCGAGGACGAAAAGATTTGAGTGGGGGAGAGTGTAACAACCCTATATTTTGTGATTTATTTTAATTATTTATTTTGATTATTTTATTTGAATTCTGATTTAAAAACTTTATTTTATTTATTAAAATGAATAAATTATGTTATTTTAAATATAAATGTTGTTTTTTATGAGAATTATAATTTCAAACCTGAATAAATTGAATATTTCCAGAAAAAGTGGATTTTGGTCAATTTGGTCAAACTTTGACTTTTAAATTTTAAATTTAAATATTTTAATTCTTGAATTTTATCTTTTATTATTAAAATAGACTTAATATCATGAATACTGCTTTTCGTTTCGTTGAAATTGGATTTAAATTGTGAAAGTTATACTGTTTTCAATATTGTGTGTATATTGAGTTATTTAACAATTTTCTTTATTTTTAATTTATATAAATGACATTTTTATTTGATATATCTTACTTAAATTTGTATATTTAGGTTATACTATATATGTTTTGACCTTTAAATATTTTTAAAGTGATAATAAGATTTTTCCAAAGTGTATTGAATTTATTTCTAATTTTTAAAGCCTAGTTTGCATTTTAAAGCTATTTTCTTAATTTAAATTCTATTTAATTAAAATTTAATTATTTATTTTATACATTTTTTTAATTTATGAGTTTTATCTTTATTTATCAGTTTTTATATGTATTTATACATTACAAAATAAATAAAAGAAATTTGAAGAGTTGTGACAATTGATTTGCTCAAGGCTTTTGGTTTTCCCACCTCTTTGTTTTCCAAACTCATGCATTCAATTGCTTTGGCCGACCTTATCATTCTTTCAGCTGCATCTCCTTTCATTTTCATGTATAGAAAACCTTCTCAAAAAAAATTCTGGCCATCCTCCATCTTGCAAAAGTTTGGTAATGGTTTCAACATTTTTTCAATGTTTCTTTCTTGTTTTCATAGTTTTGCACTTGCTTTCTTCATCTCTATTTGGCTAGGCCTCTCTCCTCCAACCCCTTGGCCACCTCCACCACCACCACATCTGGTCAACAGCATCTCCAGCCCATCCCCATGCCTTAGCCGTGGCCTCCCTTGAAGAAAATCCACACAAAAATGCACAAAACTTCACCCATATGTACCATAGCCAAGCTCATGTTGTTCCACCACCCAAACCTCCACTTTGGCCAGCCAAACACCACCACCACTAGCAAATTCCGACCTGACACACCTTACCACATCATCCTCCAGCCCTCTACAGACCTGGTCGTGCTCATGATGCCTTGGCCGAGCCCTTATGTTGCTCAGAAATCATGTTGTATTGCCTTGTAGTCATAGTTCATGCTCATACCTTTGCTCCACCATCCAATACATGCTAGGCCGACCTATGTTCAACCAAAACCAGATCCAAATACCTGCTTTGGCCATGCAAACCTGATCTATAGCTGAAGCATATGATGTTGAGAGCAAGTGCAAGTCTTTGGTTTTGATTTAGTCAATCATTTCTAGGAGTGTTAAGTTTTTTTTAAAACTTATGTTGTTTATACTTGTTTTGTTTGAATTTGTTCAAGGCAATTAACCTTGTCTCTCTCATACTCAAATCATGGCTGTGCTCTCATGCCTTTGTGGATTCTGTGTTGTGTGTTTGTGTTGTCATCTCCAGCTTAAACAGGTGAGAAATTCTCACCAGACAATTTGTACTTATATAACTAGTAAACTGACACCATTTGAATCTATAAATATATCATCATGTTATAACTGCCTATGCTATGATCATATGATGCTCACCCCTGTTTATACACATGTTATATCATCAGTTACAGTTATATGATGCTGTTCTGGTTATTTATATCAGTTTATCACACTGCAAGTTCCCTGTAGATTAGAATCACTATGGGTTGAAGTGATACATACCCGAACGGACTTTAGAATAGGGAAAAATCGTTATGGGCTAAAATGATAGGCCTGAACGATTTTTATTTATTTTATTTAGCTTGGGATTGCGGGTTTGAAATGATAAAACCCGGATTTTCCTTTGAAAATTACGGATTGAAATGATATATTATCCGTATCATTTTATTTAAGTTGGAATTTTTTATACAGACTGTGGTTAGAACATTTTTCTAAATTTTAAAGTATATAAAAAAATGTAAATATTATGATATTTTGATTTAAATTTAATTAAAAATTATTTTGATAAAAATATTAGTGATTTTCTATAAATTAAATGAGTGAATTAAGTAAATGGTGAAGTGGAATTTGAAATATAAGTTAATTTTGGAATTTATGATTTTGTTTATAAATGGAATTTATGTAAAGTAAGAAAATATGACAATTTTGATTTAAAATGAAATTAAATGATTTTTTTATAAAGTGTTAATGATTTTGTATAAATAAATATGAAATAAATGGATATTTAAGTTGAATTTTGAAATATAACTTAAATTGGAAATTTGTGAATTTTGTAAAAATGTGAATTTTTAATTAAGTAAATAAAATGAAAATAGGTTATATTTTGAAATATAAACTTAAATGTTAAGTTAAAATATTTAATTATAAAGAAAGGAAATTAATGCTGGAATTTAATAAGTAAAATTATTATTAAATTTGATTTTGAATGCAAATTTAACTTTATAAAATCATAAATATAACGGTATTTCAATGATTATTTTAAAGTGTGAAATTATATGATTTTATAAGTTAAAATGATTTAAATTAAAATTTAATTGGTTATTAAATTGTAATTGATATAAATGAACTAAATGGCTATATTGAACTTAGGGCTGTTACTGCACTTTGTAAGTGCTGTAGTTGTTGAATTTAACCAAAGTTTTATTTGAAATCTAAACCTATTACAGCATTTTTAATGCTGTCTTTTGCTAACTGAATTATTTTTAAACATAACTTTCCGTAGCATTTTCTAAGTGCTGCGAAAGTTGAAATTTCACTGTTCTAATAAATTGAAGTGAATAAATGAATTGTGAAAAGACTAAAATTTTGAGAATTGAATATTTGAATATATTAAATATAATAATTTCATTTTTGAAATGGTTTAATTGGAATATTTTAATTTGAAAATATTTAGATATTTTGAAATGGATTTGAAATGATATTGAATTTTGAAATGATATTTGATTTATAAGTAAAATACCAATTTTGAAATTTTAACCACGGGATGTATTTAATTTGTGGTTTAACTGATCCTTAGAGGATGGGCGATCCCAAGCATCCTTTAAGTTATTATGCATTACTGCTATAGTTCCACTTGAGTTGGTTTACATTATATAAGTATATATTGTCCTGATTCGATTGTTTTGTACTTTGCTTTACGCTTGGGTTAGCCTGAGTATTTACAGCTTAGCTTTGGATCTCTTTCTGGAGCTAGGAATCGTTGGAGATTCTGCTTATCTAGTTATCTATCCATTTCAGTTTCATTTGTTCTATTTCAGCTCTGGTATTATAAACTTCTATGTATTTGAGATTTCTATTGTATATATTTTCAGACTGATATTATGTATTTTGTTTTGAGATTTTGTTATAGTAGCTTCATGAACTACTATGGTATTTTAAATTTCGCTGCGAGTTATTCTGATATTCTGTGTCTATGATTCAGTATTTGATTTTATTTGCTCCAAATTTTATTACAATCTGTTATTTTGAATTATTTAAGTAAGACATGTGTGTCTACCTATGCACTTGGCGGGTGCAGCATGATAGGGGGTTCTCGCATTTGGGTTTGGTAGCGAGTGGATGACTCTTACACTTACATGTCCCTACGGGGTTGGTGCAGTCGAGAGGCTGGCCGTAAAGGGGGAACACATGTACAACTGTATGCTACGGTGGGCGTTACCCCACTTGTGTTGTCTCGTTACATTTGGTATCAGAGCTTTGGTTTTAGGCAAACCTTAGCCTACGGAGCAAAAACTCATTAGAGATAGGGTAGAAATACCCTGTAACGACCCAGAATTTTTGATAATTAAAATTCGAATATTTAATTGATTTTAAATTTTAATAAATGGGATTTAGAAGTCGAATGATTTATTTTTCGAATATTGGATTTTATTTGATAATTAAATCGATAAATTAAATAGTGAAATCCCAGAATAATTGAAAATCGAGTTTAAAATGATTGAAAATGATTTATAAAATTTTATTTAATCATACTGGAGTTATAGAAACGTTATAGAACTTTTAAAATTGAATTTGGAGTAAAATTGTGAAAATTGAATATTTTAATATTTAATTATCGACTGAAAAATAGCCAATTTTCGAACAGTCTCAGAATTGAACGAAACCAGTTCCATTGGATCCGTAATAGTTAGTTATTATCGGATTTCAATTTTCGCATCCATCGGAGTTGTCGTTTGACCGTGGCAGATCGAAACGCATTGAAATTGTTTTAATATTAATTTGGCAAGTTAAAATAGTCATTTTTCAAAAGGTCTCGGATTTCGACGAAACCAGTTTCATCGGATCCGTAATGTGATATTATTGTAAGATTTCAAATTTCGTAATTTTTGGAGTTACCGTTTGTCCGGTACAAATTAAAACGCCTCGAAATCGATTTAAATCGGTTTAATTTAAATCGATCGTTTATTGCCATATCTCACACATACGATCGAATTAGCTTTCGAAACCTATTCCATTGTGTCCGGAACGCGGGATAAACCCCAGAAATTCCAGTTACAGCGCGTAGATTGGAGTTTGGAAATTCCGGATGAATAGTGTTCGTTTAAATTCCTATAAATAGACCACCAAATTTCACAAAATAAAAACAAATTAGGCTAGGGTTTCATCACGTTCAGGCCGCCACCTATGGAATCAATGGCCGAAAATTTCTATTGTTTTTCCATTTATCTCTCGCGATCTGTGAATCTATATGAGAAACTCTCAACATAGAAGTTGTAGAGATTGATGCAAGCTACAAATCTATGCGGGGATGATGGTGATCGACGAAATATCAGGGGAGAAATCGTGCCGCGTTCGACCGGTCTTTGAGGACGTTTTTCACGTGGTAGAGGCGACCGAGCTCGCCTATGTTGTGGCCGTAGGTGGCTCTTGCGATGGTCGTTTGTTTGGCGGCATCTGATCGAGGTGGAGGGGCTCGTAGTGGTCGCGTGCATTAGGGCTTAGAGGCGGCTGATGGGTGTATTTCGCGTACGCGAGTTTAAACTGGGAGGGAAGAAGTCGTGCGTGCCTGGGAAGAAGAAAACAAATCGCGTGGCCCAGATTTCATCAGAGGAAACGAACGGTTCAGATTTAAGGTTGTAAATATATAAGGGAAAATTGTAAAATTAAATTATATATTAATTCGTTTAATGTTTAAACCGCTGTAACTTTGTCATACGAGGTCGAAAATGCACGAATCCAGTTGCGTTGGAATCGTATTGTCGAGCTCTTCGATATGGAACTGGATTGGGAACGATCGGGGTCAGTGAAAATTTTGAGTGAAATTAAACGTCCGTTTAATTTCATTCGAAATAAACGCTACAAATTTCTATTGGAAAATCAAGGTGAGATCTTCTCACTCAAATTGAAATGTGGAATATTTGCAGTTATTGATTGTGTTGATTGCTATTGAATGTGATATTAGATATTATAGGATATATATCTATATATAGCAATATATACATATTGGCATATGTATATATTGGATTGATGATTTCCCGCCTCGTATAGCGGATGAGACCGTATTGCGCCGTTAGTAAGCGGATTTTTATAAAACCTATATACCGCGATAATTCCGTACTGGAGCGGAATTGGTATTGTGCTAACATCTGTGGATGCAGGGAAACAGGTTGGAGGGATCCAACTGGATTCCTCACCGTATTGATTATTTACAGATATTTTGATATATTCTGTTATCATATGATGATATATGATATTTGACTGTTGTGATGGACTGATTGGTGTTGTTGCATCATCGGATTCAGTTTTGAAATGTAAAAATAACGACTTTTACTTTAAAAAGGGTTTTTAAAGTGATTCTTGAAAATATACGTTTTATGGAATTTTTGAATCGATTTATAAACGTAAAATTTTAAAGTTATAAAAGTTATAATTTTTAGTGAAATATAACCGAAGTGTCGTTTTTGAAATAAAAGTCGATTTATTTATAAAATGGTTTAAGTTGGGATTTTGAATAACTATAAACGATTTGTATAGAAAGATTTATAAAATTGATATGTTGTAAATCAAAATATTGGACTTATAAAACGAATTTTATAAGTGTTAAAAAGAAGTATAAATGGATTTCATAAGTGAATGAAATTAATAGATTTACGTTGTGAAGTTAAAAATGAATGAAATTGTAGAATAAAGGATTTATAAGTAATTTACTTATAAATTGGATATTTACCTTTAGATGGAATATTTATCGAATTATTTATAAAGGAGATTTATTAAATTGAAGTCGTTAGAAAATAGTAATAGAATTTATAAACGTTGTTTTATAAATTCGAAATCGATAGAATTTGATAAATTAAATATAGAAGATTATCAAAGGAGATATATTCGCGATTTTGGATAGCGAATTATTATTGAAATAAAACGTGTAGAAAATAGTGAAATGTAAATAGTAAAGTATATTCACGATTTTGGATAGTGAATATATTGTCAAGTAAAATGGATAGTTTTGGAAAAGCGATATTGTTAAATGAAGTTAATTGTTTTAAAAGATGTTTTAAACGTGTTAATTATCGAAATCATAGATTTCAACATTTATTGTTGAAATAGATGTTTTCGAGAAATTTAAGGAAATGATGGACTGTAACACTGTTGTTATAGTAAATGATTTCCAAAAGGAAATGTTTTGATGTAGTATTGGGATTTACATATCTATCTAAATTTCGAATCCCTATACTAGTGATGTTGAGTCGTCGTAACGATGTTTTACGTAACATTCGTTTTGACTCAAATAAATGTGTTTTAAGAATGATTTCCTTAAAAGAATGAGATATATATACTTAATTTTGATTTAAGTATATCGAATATTTTCTAAGTGTTGAAAATAAATAGATTTGTGAAATACTTATTTTTAAATAAGTATGGAAATGCTTTTCCAATATGAAATGAACTGTTTTGAGATTTTATCTTCAAAGATAAATTGAAATGTGGAAATTGATTTGAAATTGTTTTCAAATGGTTAAGTGTGGAAATAATATATCTAATAAAGATATTTTGGAAGATAAAATTATTTGGAAAATTATTTGGAATCTGATGATGTTGCGCATCTTTATTGATAGTTAAATAACCGACTATCAATAATTACCTTGAGTAGGTATTTGTTGTGAATTGGATGAATTTGAATGCCACACTTATTTTTGAAAAATCGCTCACTATTCGGGTTAGCCGGGAAAGGACCATGGGGTCGTATAACCCATTCCGAATATGTGATACGTCGTTATGAATCGCATTTGAAGACCGGCGTTGAAGACCGGATATTTTTGAAAACGGAAGGATTACCGTCGAGTTACTCTACATCGGCTGATCTCCGATTTAGAGGTTTTTATCACCCTTAGTGACGGGAAGTCCGGACGTGATTAGAAATTTATCCGGATATGCAAGGGCTTCGTGAGAAGTGCCTTCGGTTCTGTTCGATCCCGGAACAGACTTGTATGGATTGTGTGTCTGACGTTACAGATTGAGATATAAAGCTGATTTCTTTCAAATACATTTCTGTTGGTGGCGGAGAATTTATTCTCTTAGCTTAACACCCTTCTCTGAGACGTACGAGCTCAGAGGTTATGTAGTTGAAATTTATCAGCGATATATTCCAATTTGGTAACGTGGCACACTGAGTGTTGCTGTGAAATGATCAGTGTTTGATCATTTGCGATATGATCATTTGTTTGATCTTATATCTTTGTGATCATAGGTTGATCATTTTTGTTTGACCCGAAGCAGGGCTTTTTATAGAAAGCGTAGCTTTGTGGACGAGACTTCGTCGAGCCTCACACCCCGGAAATGGTCGAAACAGGAAGGATGTGGCAAGGTTCTAGGGAGTAGCGCCCCTTAGTGTATGTCATTCCTTCTGGATAAAGGTGGTATCATGGTATGGAGCCCAGATACTTAACCTCTGTGGTTACTGCATTATTATTATCTATGTGGTTTGTTGCGAATCGGGGATCCTCGGGAAAGATCGGTGACGATCGGGGGATGGCATACGCGTGTCAGTAGTTACCTATTTTTGCAGAGGTAACCCGGCCTTGTGTTGGCAGAGATCCGGTTAGGTTCTCGGGTCGTCTATTCCAGGGACGTACCCATCGTGGATAGGAAGTTCCTTAGCCTGACCATTTGTTGGAAATCCAAAGAAACAATACGCGACGTGTACGGTTTTAGTTGTATTACCTGCTATGGAATGTGGCGGTAACCTGCTATTGAACATAGTAGCTATAGTAGGCATACGATACTGGTCGTATGTTGGCTAAGATTAATATTATACTTTCGAACTGTTTTCTACACTATGCACTAATAATAATATCAAAAATGATTTGATTTTGCGTAGTAAGCATCTTTGACTATCATAAGAAGAAATCTCCTCCAATTCTGCGTTTGCATTGTGTGTGTGGCGGGAGGTCTTATGGTAGTTTCATTTTCCAAAAGCATTGCGAATTGACATTAAAGTTTTCCTGTTGTTTATTTTAAAGAATAACTGTTTTACGATCTCACACCAGTCACCATGACTGACTCGGAGTTTATTGTTCCCTTCTAAACTCTGGGTGCCCACCAATTTCCACACGGGCAGCCTAGAGTTATGTTATCAGGATATTCTGGATATTCTGGAGCTTTGGAAGCAAGCTGGATGGCGAGACGTAGTATTTGTATCTGATATTATTTATTCCGCTGTGTATTCTGTATGAGGACAAGTTTATATAACTGTCCATTGTTGTATATTGACTCTGATGATTGATGTATGTATAAACTGATATAGCTCTTTGTTTTAAAAGACTATTGATTATCTATTATATGTTATTCCGCTGCGATATGTGAGATTCTGATATTGTTTTCTGTTTCTGTTTTTGCTCTTGTTCTGTTGTTGTTCTTCTTTCTTTTTCTTCTATCTTCTTCTTCTACCTTTTTCTTCTTTCTTAAAACCATAACTTTTCGGGTTTCCGGCATTCGATGGCTCAGCAGTCGATAAAGTGAGTATCGATGTTGAATTTTCGAAAGTCGAAAATTTTCGGGATGTTACACCCTAGAATGAGTGAAATCAATCTCATAATCATTTCTTTGTGAGAGAACGTATTTTCGAAGTATAAAATGATTTTCAAATGATTTTTAAAGAATTTTCAAAGATTATTTGATATAAATTTTCTTGCTTTGAAAGTAAAATATTTCTTAAGCTTCATTCCTTTCATATCCACCTTGTTAGTAATTTCTTTGATTAGGATCCTCTAAAATTTTGAACTTCTCTCTTGATTGATCTAGATCCATTGTTGATAGGAATCTATTTTGGGTATGGAAAAATCAGTAGTTTGTTAGGTTGCTTTGAGTAAACTCTGTTGTATATTTTGCTTAGCTGAAATTGTCAAACTTAAGATATTTATGCTTCTGTCTTCGTATGATTTGAATTTGAGTCTTTTCAAATTTTGAATGAGAATTCTTTTGTATTAATATAGGTTATATATCTCTAATCTTGGTTAGGATTCTTATCGATTAGGATTCCTTTGAATTTTAGAGTGCTCCCACTTGCTCTGAAATCTATTCCTGTCTTCCCTATTTGTATTCCTTGATCTTTGGAGCATTCCGTAACTCCACTTTGAATGACCTTTATAAGGTGGCGATTCCGTCAATCTTTGAATGATTTGTAAAAGGGGTGAATCTCCCTTATAATTGGCATTGATTCACCAGAGATTTCTGTATCCTCGGTTTATGATGCTATTTATCTTCTGCTATATTTAGATTCTATCTTTGGCGATCGAAGGTCGAATTGCCTTAAATTTTCGCATCAATTATATTCCTGAAGTCACGGTTGACCCTGTTAAGGTCGCCCGTGATTTATATAGGCTTATCCATCTTCTATTTGGTAATTTAATGATCTTATTTTCGTTTGTGCTTACCTTTGAATCCGAATTTTATTTAATTAGAGTTCCTCTAAATTTGAATCTCAGTTTTGCTTTGAAATCCATCCTTGAATCATCCCTTGAAAAATTTGTGGTTGATTGTCTTTTGAAAATTGTGTATTAATCAAAGTTATTATTTTGATAAGGATGACCATATTTTATATATAAAAGTGAAATGTTTTCGACAAGGAATATATACCCTTTTAAAATGAGAATTTGAGGTTTCGAAAGGATTTGAAATTTTGAAAATTTTATAAGAAATGGTTTCATATAAAATAATTTATAACTGAGGGTTTTGAATCTGAATTTGAGTGATTGGACTCCGGCATATTTGAAACTGGTTTTAAGATTTGAAATAAAAATAATATGATTTGAAAGTATTTTCCGAATATGAAATGTTTCAAATGATTTTAATGAGTTTCAAATGATTTCAAAGAAATTTCAAAAGAAGTTGAGAAAATAGAAGTCCAGAACCCACTTATGTCGCTGGAAAATAATTTCGGTGATGAATGCATGCATCATCGACATTGATTTTCGAGTTTCAGAGTGGGGGAGAGGCCACTTCGGTAGCTTTGTTATGTGGGTGACTTGTGAAACTAATTTTGATTTCAAATTCCGAAGTGTGATGTGATATTTGAAAGATATATGTATATATATTTGAACAATTTGAAATAAGCCGGTGTTCAGTTCTTGAGTTTTGGATTTGATTTGATATAACCCTACTTTTGGAATTTATTTACTGATTTGTTGGTGATTTCCAACTCTTGGATTGAAATATGATTTCTTCGACTATTTTGAAAGTTCGAGCACTTCAAAATCAAGGTTAACTTTTCAAAGCTAAGTAATTTTGAAAAGTATAAAGTATATAAGTTTGGTATGTATGTTTAAAGTATGTAGTAATATGATTTAAATAAGTTGAAACTATTTTGTTAAGTAAATGAATAAGGCTATTTTGAATTTTTTTAATATGAAGTTTAGATTTGAAATGTTTTGAGAAGAATTTGGTCTTCAAAATATTTTGAATGAAATTTAGTTTAAATGTTTAACTTAGTAACATCTTTATGAAACTATATATTTAAAAAGTTGGAATAGATACATAAGTTGTACGTATGCTGTTTTATTCGCATAATTAGATTGATCCAAGTTTGAGTACACAAGTTCGAGGTGAATTACACCATTTCGTGTTAGGATTTTTCATTTTATTCTTGATGGAGAATATTTGATATGGATTTTGGGCTTGATTCTAGAATTCTCTATCATAGTATATGGCTATGCAAGGAGACTGATGGTTTCTAGTCGAGAAACCATATCGAAATCCGCATTAGGGAAGTCGAATGGACAATACTAGTTTGAAAGCGAACTTGTGTGATCGAGCGAGCGATCGAATGTAATGTTGCGAAGTGATGACATATGTACATCTTATATTCTATTATCATTGATACACTTGACGCTGAAATTGGAAGTTGTTGGGTTGTATATCTTTGTAATTTAATTGGAAATTTTCTTTTATGAAAAACTACTATCAATTTAAAACCATTTTTCAAAACTATTTTTCTTTTGTTCTTCTTAAACAAACTATTTTTATTCTATTTTACATACAAACTATTTTACAAACTACTTTATATACAAAACTATTCTAAATTTAAAATCTTTTATAAAGCGAAGATGTTCAATCCCATATGGCTCTTCATGCAGCGAAATTTATTATTATATTTTGAAATCTTTTGATCCTTATATAAGATGAACTTTATGTAAGTATAAGATGATTTTGAAAACCATTGATGTTGGAAATGAATTGTTTGACTTAAATTATATTGATTTAGAAACTTGGATTATTCTCCAAACCTATTATTTTGGAAACTTTGAAACTGAAGATATTTAAATTAAGAAGAAATAATTTGGTGGAATTGTATATGATTTTGAAATTGAACTGATATTGAAACAAATTGAATTGAGAACCTTGTATATGACTAAATACCGGATTTTCCTTTGAAAATTACGGATTGAAATGATATAGTATCCATATCATTTTATTTAAGTTAGAAATTTTTATACAGACTGTGGTTAGGACATTTTTCTAAATTTTAAAGTATATAAAAAATGTAAATATTATGATATTTTGATTAAAATTTAATTAAAAATTATTTTGATAAAAATATTAGTGATTTTCTATAAATTAAATAAGTGAATTAAGTAAATGGTGAAGTGGAATTTGAAATATAAGTTAATTTTGGAATTTATGATTTTGTTTATAAGTGGAATTTATGTAAAGTAAGAAAATATGACAATTTTGATTTAAAATGAAATTAAATGATTTTTTTTGTAAAGTGTTAATGATTTTGTATAAATAAATATGAAATAAATGGATATTTAAGTTGAATTTTGAAATATAACTTAAATTGGAAATTTGTGAATTTTGTAAAAATGTGAATTTTTAATTAAGTAAATAAAATGAAAATAGGTTATATTTTGAAATATAAACTTAAATGTTAAGTTAAAATATTCAATTATAAAGAAAGGAAATTAACGCTGGAATTTAATAAGTAAAATTATTATTAAATTTGATTTTGAATGCAAATTTAACTTTATAAAATCATAAATATAATGGTATTTCAATGATTGTTTTAAAGTGTGAAATTATATGATTTTATAAGTTAAAATGATTTAAATTAAAATTTAATTGGTTATTAAATTGTAATTGATATAAATGAACTAAATGGCTAAATTGAACTTAGGGCTGTTACTGCACTTTGTAAGTGTTGTAGTTGTTGAATTTAACCAAAGTTTTATTTGAAATCTATACCTATTACAGCATTTTTAATGCTGTCTTTTGCTAACTGAATTGTTTTTAAACATAACTTTCCGTAGCATTTTCTAAGTGCTGTGAAAGTTGAAATTTCACTATTCTAATAAATTGAAGTGAATAAATGAATTGTGTAAAGACTAAAATTTTGAGAATTGAATATTTGAATATATTAAATATAATAATTTCATTTTTGAAATGGTTTAATTGGAATATTTTGATTTGAAAATATTTGGATATTTTGAAATGGATTTGAAATGATATTGAATTTTGAAATGATATTTGATTTATAAGTAAAATACCAATTTTGAAATTTTAACCACGTGATGTATTTAATTTATGGTTTAACTGATCCATAGAGGATGGGCGATCCCAAGCATCCTTTAAGTTATTATGCATTACTGCTACAGTTCCACTTGAGTTGGTTTACATTATATAAGTATATATTGTCCTGACTCGAGTGTTTTGTACTTAGCTTTACGCTCGGGTCGGCCTGAGTATTTACAGCTTAGCTTTGGATCTCTTTCTGGAGCTAGGAATCGTTGGAGATTCTGCTTATCTAGTTATCTATCCATTTCAGTTTCAGTTGTTCTATTTCAGATCTGGTATTATAAACTTCTATGTATTTGAGATTTCTATTGTATATGTTTTCAGACTGATATTATGTATTTTGTTTTGAGATTTTGTTATAGTAGCTTCATGAACTACTATGGTATTTTAAATTTCCGCTGCGAGTTATTCTGATATTCTATGTCTGTGATTCTGTATTTGATTTTATTTGCTCCAAAATTTTATTACAATCTGTTATTTTGAATTATTCAAGTCAGACATGTGTGGATTATTGTCGATTTGAATGGTCCAAAATAGTGGGTCGTTACAGGGGGGTGGGTCTCGGGGCTGTGGGGCTTGGGTGCCGTCGGTAGGGTTTGAGTGGTGGTGGACGAGGCCGTGATGGCCTTGGGTGGCGAGTGAGGTAGGAAGGTGACTGCGTTGTTCGTGTGGCTTGTGTGTTGGATGCTTGGGTGAGAGAGATGAGCTGACGTGTAGGGTTAGTTTTTTTATTTTATTTTGTTTTGTTTTATTTTAAAATTTTATCGTATAACTTCTAATTTGTATAACTTTCGCATACGAGGTCCGATTCATGCGCAGTTTCTTCAACTAGGATCATATTGACCGGACATTCTGACGCTGGTTTGGACAAATTCTGAGACTATTTGAGTTTTGGGTTTAAATTAGATTTAAATTCAATTTAAATTCAAAGGTGAGTGTTTTGACCCACTCACAACTTCTAAAATTTCTTATGTTTGCTAAATAAAATTTATGATGTGATTGGAAATTTATTTATGACTGTTTGGTATATTTTATATCGTTATCTCAGTTAATTTGAATTTATTTGAATTAAATCATTATTTAATATATTATTGGAATTAAATTGCCACTTAAATACCTGTTATTGTAAATTAGTTAATTGCTAATATTTATTTGGTTGATTTAGATGATGATTGCGATGGATGTTTAATTTTTGATATTGGATGAATGGATGTTGTATTTTATATCGTTATAAACTGCAAGTTCACTATGGGTTGAAATGATATATACCCGAATGATCTATAGATTAGGGAAAAATCATTATGGGTTGAAATGATAGACTCGAGCAATTTTATGGATTTTATTGTTAAATTCAGGATTGCGGTTTGAAATGATATATAACCGTAAAATTATAAATTGCGGATTGAAATGATAAATATCCATATCACTTGTCCCTAGGGTAGAGAATTATATACGGACACTGGATTGGTTAAATTAAATGATCTTTGAATCCTTAATTTTTGAAATTAATTGAATGATATTTTGAAATAAGAATTTGATTTATATAAATTGAATTATTATTGGAATTGCTTTAAAGGAATTTAATTGAATTTTTAAAGTTGATTTTTGAAGTATAAATCGAAATTTACCAGAATTGAGTTATTAAAATTGTTTGAAATATAACTTTGAAACGTATTGAAATTGGGTTTTGTGATTTGGAAATATGAAATTGTCCATATATGTTGAAATAAAATAAATAGTTCAATTTATATGAATTCCAAATTTTATATTTAATATAAACTGCTTTAAAAATATATTATTTTAAAATTCCTAATTATGAAGATGAATTTTTTTTATTAAACTATTTTAGCCTATATTAATTATATAAATTATTTTAACCTATTTTTGAACTAAGTTAATTCATTTTAAACTAATTTAACCATTTAATCTAATTTAAATCTAATTAATCTATTTTAAAGCTATTTACTCTATTTTAATTATATTTAAATCTATTCAACTATCTTAAATCAAGTTAAACTAATTTCAATCTATTATTAAATTTTTCGAGTACTTTTACTATTTATAACTAATTATAATTATCTAAAACTATCTTTCTAAATATCAAACTAAAAAGGTAGAGGTGTTATATTTGAAATCCTCAATTTTAAGGGAATATGGTTAAATGATATTATAACCTCAGTTGGGATTTAAATGTTGTATTAAATTGAATATGATGATTTTGAAGTAAGGATTTAACCTATTTTGGAAAATAATGATTAGGAAACGATATGATCTTCAAAGGTGAATATTATTTCAAATTGAATATGATTTCGAAAGTATTATGGTTTTGGGAATATGATATTTGGTATAAATTGTGAATTGAATTTTAAATTGTAAAAGAACCATCCGGTGTGTAATAAGCGATTGGTTGTTAAAGAGACCGGGATCAGATATTGTCATACTCTCTGCCAATACCGAAAACCACTTTAACAACTGTGTACGCGGTGGATATTCCAGAATGAAGTAGGATGGTGGCGACGATTTCTGTATGAGGTATGACGTGACCCTGGCTCCCGTGAGTCAGCTTAGATGTGACTAAAACAGGAGCAATTGACTGGCCAAGTGAGGTCATTCCTCCGATCGGGCACATTCTTTCGATACTATATTATGACTTTGTGATTTGGTGGCCACCCTTGATTTTGATTTAGGAGTGTGTTCCGAGTTGGGCGGTAGTAGCTGCTATGCGTTACCACCAGCCCGGAAGTGTAATTGGTATATCTACCCTGGAATTGTCTAGTTGTGCTGTGTTCACATGTCCTAGCGCGCCTTCTACGAGTTTGTTTTGTACCATACCTATGGAGTGCCTTCTGATAAGCCCAGTTTACGGGAAGTTACGGTACTGTATAGACTATGGGAATATATAAAAATGTGTTAAGGGGGAAATGGGTAAAGCCTTAACGTTATTTTAATAGTTTATCTTATTGTAGACATATTATGATAGCGTATTGTACTACATAGTAGATAGTTTAACTGATCCTTAGGAGATGTGAATCCCGAACATCTCTTAAGTTACTGCACTCATGTAGACACTGGATAGGAGATGTCAAACCCCGTAAACATCTCCGGCGCCCTTCCACTCATATTTATTTACCATTGATTTAACTCACATAAGATCTTTTAGTTCTGACTCGAGTGTTTTGTCTTTTCAATTCGCTTGGGTCAGCCTGAGCATTTTAGGATTTGAAGACTTGTTTCTGGAGGACGAAGACGAAGATTGTATTATTATTTACTATATTATTCCACTACATCATACTGTTTCGCCGCTTTATCATTTATTTATCTTTGATATGTGTAACTCTGATTCTGTGTTGTATAAGTATATTCAAATGTTTTGTAAACAGCTTCATGAACTGTTATTTGATTATTATATTTTGTTATTCCGCTGCGAGATTCTGTATTTTTTTTTATTTCTTTCTCTTTTTCTTATTTACCCCATAACAATTTGCCCTTTTGAATGGTTTGAGTTTGACTTGTGTGTCTACTTAAAGCGTCCAAAAAGGCAGGTCGTTACAGTTGGTATCAGAGCCAGGTTTTGCGATATTTAGCATTGTGGGGTCTGACTCATAATTAAATAAGGTAGTAATACCCTAGAACGAGTCACTGAGTGAATATATATATGATAGAGCGTATTTGTTAGTGTTATAAAAGGTTTTTTATTATGTTAATTTGCTCCATTTTGTATTTATAAATCTTGGTTGGTGCATAAGACGCTATGACATCAATAGAGATTTCTAAACACTTAATAGGGCAGACCAACACAATATTTGTTTTGAAATATGGGTAAATGAAATAATTTTGCCTATTTATTTTTGTATATAAAATAATAAAATTTATAAATGATATATTTGATTGTAATATATTTGTTTGTAGGTAGTGAACTTTATAGGTATTGGTTTGAAAAATAAGCTTGTAAATAAAATGAATATAAACTGAAATTTGAGAACTTAATTTTCGGGATTGTTGAAAATTTCTTTCAAAGGATTTGGAATATAATATTTGTATTATTTAAAAGTATTTCTGATATAATATTTCAATATAAATTGAAGGAAATGTTTTAAAGTAATGTTGGAAGGAAATGAGTTATGTACTCCCCTCTCTGTCGCTGGAAAATAATTTCGGTGATGAGTGCACGCATCATCGATGTTCATTTTCGAGTTTCAAAGTGGGAAGGCAGTGTAGTAATTTTACTACACGATTTTTTTGATAAATTAATCTTAATTTTTAATCCCAAGTATGATATGATATATAAAGATATGATTATTTATATTTTTTAGGATGATTTGAAATGGAACCCGGCATTTAGTTCTTAAATTTCTATAAATTAGAGGTTTTAATTATTGAAATGAAATGGAATTTAACTATTAAATAATTGGAACTCCTAAATGAAAATAAGAAATTAAATGCTAAAGTTATAAATGAAGCATATAATAAATTTGAAATTGGTAACAAGTAAATAAATAGGAATATAAAATATAAGAAATGGTAACTATTGAACATGTATTTACTAAAATGAAATAAGATAAACTTGTGTAACTTTCAATTGCATTCTTAAAGACATATATATAACTTTCCAAATATTAAAAGTGTAATGTTTAATAAGAAAATGTAATGGAATATTATACAAGAAAATTTTAATAATGAAAGTGTTCAATGTAATTACTTTTATAAATAAGAATCTTGATATTATAATGGTTATAAACTCAAGTTGTGATTTAAATGTTACTAAATAACATGTAATAGAAAAGTAAGCACTATAAGTAAAAGATAGTAAACTTAAGTTAATGTTTGAAGCCATTAACAATTACAGTAAATAATAAAATGAATACTATATTAAATTAAATGATTATAACTTCAGAAATTGTTGAAATGATTTAGAAATTGGATTTAATATTCGATGACATTATACAAGAAAGGATTAATGTAAATTAAAAGGTAAGAAACTTAAGTATGAACTTCTACATTAATGAATATTATTATCTAATGGAAATCAAGTATATAAATTAATTAATGTGAACTAAACTGCAATAAAATACATGTAATACTTGAATAATGAAATCATTGATTATTATAAACAACTGAATGGAAATAACTTATGAAAGCAATGAATGTAATGCAATAAATAAAAAGAAATTTACATGATATGAATAAAGGGAAAGAATGAATTTTGTAAGTAATGAATGAAAAATAAATGGAATAAACGCTGAATGAATGAAAAAAATTCGTAAGAAATAAATGTAAATTTAAAGATAAATCATTATATGAATAAAAAAAGGAAAATAAACAATAAATGTTGTGAAATGAAATTAATAAGAATAAACTTGAATAACAGTTGGAATTTGTTGTTTGTTTGGTTTATGGGTTGTTTGGGAAAGGATACTTCTAATTGTTTGGATGTATAAATGATCTATTGAGTTTTATCTAAGACCGTTGAGTATATGGTATACTTAGTAGTTATTTGTCATTCTAAGCGATTAAAAGTGTCTGAAACTCGAACAAACCATTTGTTTTGCTTGATATAGATGTATGATTTGTTACATTGGTCGCATGTGATGATTGTATGCTTTTGGGTTGCAAGTGATTATTGTTTGTTACATTGATTTGTTTTGTTATTAGTTGAAACAACTTTAAACATTTCAGTTTTATATAATTATTAATATCTTTGGATTATATAAGTAAAATACAGGTTATGGAAGAAATTGCTATTGCTTTTGGTTTCATAAATAAGCATTGTTTGCCCGACAAACAGGTACGTTCTTGGATTACGGTTTTATAGCGATATTATATTATTTTTCCCGCTTTTGGGATATATTATTTTGAAATAATGTGATATATATTGTATTATTGATATTATTATTTCTTCTAGACCTCTCCGTACAAAGGAGACTCTGCCGAAATTTTTCGTGAATTTTGGACTTAGAGAATTTTGAGAAATGTTTTCCAAACTTTATTACTTCGAGTATAAAAGGATTTAATGGTTATAAATGGATAGATTTTATTTAAGTTTAATATTTTGAATAAGATTTATTGATTTCTAAATTCCTTCTTTTCCCTCTTTTTCCTTTTCGGGGACGAAAAGTTTTGAGTGGGGGAGAGTGTAACGACCCGTAAATTTTTGATAATTAAATTTGTTAATTTAATTAGATTTTGTAATTTAATATTGAAAGAAATAAAATTTTGTGGTATATTAATGAAAAATATAACTAAATTAAAATGAAACAAGGTTAATTCAAGTTAATTGTTAACAATCTTAATGGGAGTCCAATTTATTGAAATAATTAACAACTTTAATGAAAACCCAATTAAACTGAAGTAAGTAAGTGTTACACTTGGTTATAAATGGGACATAAGAGAACTAATGTAAATATTGAATAAGTTATTGAAATAGTTTGTAATAAATGGTAATTGAGTAAAACCAGTGTTATGTAAGTAATTATAATATTGGTTTGTAAATAATAAACTTATAAAGTGTGATTAAGAGTTAATGGCAACAAATTATTATAAGTTACCTACATGTTTAATCCGTTAAATTTAAATTGGAAATCAATTGTAATTGAATGGAATTAAAAGCTACATTGATGTGATTTAAGACAATAACTGAAGATTTTGAATGTAATAAAATGAATGGAAATGTTAATTTTATTCATAAGGTAATAATTGATGCAATAAAAAGAATGAAACCAAGATAAAATAATTAATTGGGATTTTAATTATAACAAATGTGCAAATTGACAAAAATCCTATAAAATTGAAATATAATAGTTAAAGCAAATAAAAGATGGAAATTGGAGTATATTAATGTAGTGAAATGTAAAACAAATGTTAACTATGTTATTAGATTTATAATTGGTTGAATATACAGGTTGAAATCAAATTAAATCAATTTATTGAAATTAAATTATAATAAATTGGATTTAATTACGGTGGAATTGAACACTGCAATTAGTGGAATAACTAACATTGAAATGGGCATATAAACTTGTATTAAGTCGCTGTAAATGTCTAGGTGATTAAAAATTGATGAAATTGGTTAGTTTATAAATTTTGTATTAAAAAGTGATTAATTAATTTAATATTAATTTTTTTAATTAACCTGAAATATAGCCATTTTAACCACTGACTTGGATTTCGACGAAACTAGTTTCATCAGATCCGTAACGGTGAATTATTGTAGGATTTCAAGTTTCGTAGTGATCGGATTTGTCGTTTGATCGTAAGAACTCGAAACGCCTAGAAATTTATTTAATTGAAATCAATTTGAAATAAGTTTATTTTAACATTACTTCTCCATACGATGGAATTAGGACTTGAGACCTGTTCCATTGAATTTGAAATCATCAAAAACAACTATTTTGATATATGGTATTACCATTTTCGTTTCGGAGACAGAACGGGCTTTTCGGGTCATTTATCGTTCAACTTTCGAATTAATCTTGTCCATTGAATTTTTATTTTGGATTAGCCTATAAATAACTTGTTATAAACCCTAGAAGTTTTTCTATTCCTTATTTCTATACGTACATTTCTCTGTGGCTCCTCCTTTCCAATGGCAGAAACAAACTTCAATTCCCAAACCCTCAATTTCAATTTCAAAACCAAATCAAAAGTTCAAACTCCTCAAACTATATCGAATTATATATCGATTTGAAGCTCTCGACGAGCGCAGATCAGATCTATATTTCGTTTTCTAATTTGAACCACTTTTCATCCAAAAATTGAAGAACTATTCTCGGCCGTTCGTTGATAATCGATCAACTTCGTCTGATCGACAAATTGAAGGCACAGTTTTGTGGAGAGGACCGAGCACTGTCCATCGGAGTAGGTTGTTCGATGAAGTGATGGTTAGATTGAGCATATAATTCAACTAGGGTTTTGCGAACATGGCGGCGGCTGCCCTTGTTTCACGCGATTTAGGCGAACCGCGGGGGGGGGGGGGGAGGAGGGGTCTCGGGGCCGTGGGGCCTGGGCGGCGTCGGCAGGGTTTAGGTGGCGGTGGACGAGGCCGCAATGGCCTTCGGCGGAGAGCGAGGTAGGAAGGTGACTGCGTTGTTCGTGCGGCTTGTGTGTTGGATGCCTTGGTGAGAGAGATGAGCTGCTGTGTAGGGTTAGTTTTTTTATTTTGTTTTGTTTTAAAATTTTATCGTATAACTTTTAATTTGTATAACTTTTGCATACAAGATCCAATTCACGCGCGGTTTCTTCTGCTAGGATCGTATTGAAATTTTAGACATTTTAACGTTGGTTTGGACAAATTCTGAGACTGTTTGAATTTTGGGTTTAAATTCAATTTAAATTCAAAGGTGAGTGTTTTGACCCACTCACAACTTCTAAAATTTCTTATGTTTGCTAAATAAAATTTATGATGTTATGACTGTTTGGTATATTTTATATCGTTATCTCAGGTAATTTGAATTTATTTTACTTAAACTGTTATTTAATTTATTATTGGAATTAAATTTCCACTTAAATACCTGTTATTGTAAATTAGTTAATTGCTAATATTTATTTGGTTGATTTAGATGATGATTGTGATGGATGTTTGATTTTTGATATTGGATGAATGAATGTTGTATTTTATATCATTATAAACTGCAAGTTCGCTATGGGTTGAACTGATACATACCCGAATGATCTATAGATTAAGGAAAAATCATTATGGGTTGAAATAATAGACTCGGGCGATTTTATGGATTTTATTGCTAAATTCGGGATAGCGGTTTGAAATGATATATAACCGTAAAATTCTAAATTGCGGATTGAAATGATAAATATCCGTATCACTTGACCCTAGGGTAGAGAATTATATACGGACACTGGATTGGTTAAATTAAACATCTTTGAATCCTTAATTTTTGAAATTAATTGAATGATATTTTGAAATAAGAATTTGATTTATATAAATTGAATCATTATTGGAATTGTTTTAAAGGAATTGTTAAAGGAATTTAATTGAATTTTTAAAGTTGGTTTTTGAAGTATAAATCAAAATTTACCGGAATTGAGTTATTAAAATTGTTTGAAATATAACTTTGAAACGTATTGAAATTGGGTTTTGTGATTTGGAAATGTGAAATTGTCCAGATATGTTGAAATAAAATAAATAGTTAAATTTATATGAATTCCAAATTTCATATTTAATATAAACTGTTTTAAAAATATATTATTTTAGAATTCCTAATTATTAAGATGAATTTTTTTTATTAAACTATTTTAGCCTATATTAACTATATAAATTATGTTAACCTATTTTTGAACCAAGTTAATTCATTTTAAACTAATTTAACCATTTAATCTAATTTAAATCTAATTAATATATTTTAAAGCTATTTACTCTATTTTAATTATGTTTAAATCTATTTTAAATCTATTCAACTATCTTAAATCAAGTTAAACTAATTTCAATCTATTATTAAATTTTTTGAGTACTTTTACTATTTATAATTATTTATAACTAATTATAATTATCTAAAACTATCTTTCTAAATTTCAAACTAAAAAAGGTAGAGGTGTTATATTTGAAATCCTCAATTTTAAGGGAATATGGTTAAATGATATTATAACCTCAGTTGGGATTTAAATGTTGTATTAAATCGAATATGATGATTTTGAAGTAAGAATTTAACCTATTTTGGAAAATAATGATTTGGAAACGATATGATCTTCAAAGGTGAATATGATTTCAAATTGAATATGATTTCGAAAGAATTATGGTTTTGGGAATATGATATTTGGTATAAATTGTGAATTGACTTTTAAATTGTAAAAGAACCATCCGGTGTGTAATAAGCGATTGGTTGTTAAAGAGACCGGGATCGGATATTGTCATACTCTCTACCAATACCGAAAACCACTTTAACAACTGTGTACACGGTGGAGATTCCAGAATGAAGTAGGATGGTGGCGACGATTTCTGTATGAGGTATGACGTGACCCTGGCTCCCGTGAGTCAGCTTAGATGTGACTAAAACAGGAGCAATTGACGGGCCAAGTGAGGCCATTCCTCCGATCAGGCACATTCCTTCGATACTATATTCTGACTTTGTTATTTGGTGGCCACCCTTGATTTTGATTTAGGAGTGTGTTTCGAGGTGGGCAATAGTAGCTGCTATGCGTTACCACCGGTCGGGAAGTGTAATTGATATATCTACCCTGGCATTGCCTAGTTGTGCCGTGTTCACATGCCCTAGCGCGCCTTCTACGAGTTTGTTTTGTACCATACCTATGGAGTGCCTTCTGATAAGCCCAGTTTACGGGAAGTTACGGTACAGTATAGACTGTGGGAATATATAAGAATGTGTTAAGGCGGAAATGGGTAACGCCTTAACGCTATTTTAATAGTTTATCTTATTGTAGACATATTATGATAGCGTATTGTACTACATAGTAGATAGTTTAACTGATCCTTAGGAGATGTGAATCCCGAACATCTCTTAAGTTACCGCACTCACGTAGACACTGGATAGGAGATGTCAAACCCTGTAAACATCTCCAACGCCGTTCCACTCATATTTATTTATCGTTGATTTAACTTACATAAGATCTTTTAGTTCTGACTCGAGTGTTTTGTCTTTTCAATTCGCTTGGGTCAGCCTGAGCATTTTAGGATTTGAAGATTTGTTTCTGGAGGACGAAGACAAAGATTGTATTATTATTTACTATATCATTCCACTGCATCATACTGTTCCACATCTTTATCATTTATTTATCTCTGATATGTGTAACTCTGATTCTGTGTTGTATAAGTATATTCAAATGTTTTGTAAACAGCTTCATGAACTATTATTTGATTATTATATTTTGTTATTCCGCTGCGAGATTCTGTATTTTTTTATTTCTTTCTCTTTTTCTTATTTACCCCATAACAATTTGCTCTTTTGAATGGTTTGAGTTTGACTTGTGTGTCTACTTAAAGCGTCCAAAAAGGCAGGTCGTTACAGTTGGTATCAGAGCCAGGTTTAGCGATAACCTTAGCTTTGTGGGGTCTGACTCATAATTAAATAGGGTAGTAATACCCTAGAATGAGTCACTGAGTGTGTATATATATGATTGAGCGTATTTGTTAGTGTTATAAAAGGTTTTTTTATTGTGTTAATTTGCTCCATTTTGTATTTATAAATCTTGGTTGGTGCATAAGACGCTATGACATCAATATAGATTTCTAAACACTTAATAGGGCAGACCAACACAATATTTGTTTTGAAATATGGGTAGATGAAATAATTTTGCCTATTTATTTTTGTATATAAAATAATAAAATTTATAAATGATATATTTGGTTGTAGGTAGTGAACTTTATAGGTATTGGTTGAAAAATAAGCTTGTAAATAAGATTCTGTATTTTTTTTATTTCTTTCTCTTTTTCTTATTTACCCCATAACAATCTGCCATTTTGAATGGTTTGAGTTTGACACGTGTATCTGCTTAAAGCGTCCAAAAAGGCAGTTCGTTACATGGAACGTTCGGAGGAGCCAAAAATACTTAACCAAAACGAAGACAGAATCCCTTAAAAATTGTGACCCTAAATAATAATTCATCTTCGAGAGTACCAATCTACAAGCTGACAATGAAAAGAAGAATGCGACTGCAGCTTCAAGGGGGGTTGGAAGTTCTGCGTAGGATCTCCAGCAATTCCAAATTTAGCGAGGACAAGCTCTAAATCTTTGTTTACTTTTCCTCTATCTAAATTATGTTGCATCAATTGTCTACAATCTTGAACTATGTGTGTCATTCTGATTTGGATTGGTAATTCAATACCCTTAAATAGCCTGTTGTTCCTCTCGCACCATATGTTCCAAATAACAGTAGTAAGAGCAATGTTCCTAATTTGATGAGATCCACTGTATTGTCGTAATTGAATTGAACTTTGTTCATGGTTTCTTCAAGTAATTGCTTTGAAAATGGACATCTAAAGAATAAGTGATCTCTATCCTCTGTTTGATTTTTGCAAAGAACACATCACTTGTCAATCGAATCACAGCATTTGCTGATTCTATCCTTGTATGTAGCCTGTTTAATATAGCCAACAAAGCACATATTGACATTTTTGGTGCACACTTAGATCCCAATTAATAGAAGTCCAGTCTAATTCAGGGTGTTTAGTTCTGATGTGATTCCATGCTGATTTGCTGCTAAACTTTTCATTTTTTTTGGAATCCAAGACCAGTAATCTCCATGCATGTGATTATGAATTTTGATGCTCCTAATAGTATTTTTGTGTGGTCATTCCTTTCATGTGATATTTCCAGGAATTGTTAAAAATTAAGTTTGATACTTTCTTATGATTGTGATTACTGCTAGTCATAGAATTGCAACCATATAAGTCTATTAAAGAATAACCATTGATCCAAGGGTCTGACCATATTTCTATTTGATCACCATTTACTATATTCCTGTTTATTATGCCTTTGCATCATTGCCTTGCTTTCAAAATGATTTTCCAAGAGTATGATGCATTATTATTAAAAGCTGCATTCCAAAAATTAGTATTTCTACAATACCTGTTGTGCATCCACTTAGCCCAAACTGTTTCACCTTGAATGAAGTTCCAAACCATTTTAAGAGCCATAGTTTTTGTAAGATCCTCTATTTTTCTAATACCAAGGCCCCTTCATTCTTTTTTTTACACACATCATCCCAATTTAAATTATGGGCCTTGGTTTTCCATATGAAATTGGCACAAATTGAATTTAATTTTTGAGTAACTGCTGCAGGAAAACTAGTGAACTGCAACCAAAACTGTATCATTGGATGGATCACTGTTTTGACTAATTCCACTCTTCCACTGATATTGAGCATTTTGGTTTTCCAGTGGCTAAATTTTTTATTAATTTTGTCAAATAAAAACCCAAAATCTCTGTTGTTGAGTTTGTTATTAGATAGAGGAATTCCTAAATATAGAACTGGCAAATTTCCAATCTTGATGTTCAAAGTATCTGCAATGCATTGTTTGTTATTAGCCCCTTTGTTAAAGAACAGTGTTGACTTATTTCATTTAAATCAAGCCCAGCTAGGGTACTTAACTTTTGAATAACTTGTTTGACACACTCTGCATTTTCTTTTGTGACCTTGGCTAAAACCAAAATTTCATTACAGTAGATGGGTGATCATTGGCTCTGATTTGTAAATTGGGCTGATATTACCCTTCAAATACTCTATATCTAGGTTTATTGTGAGAAATTCCATAGCTATAGAAAGTAGATAAGGAGATAGGGGGTTGCCTTGCCTTAGACCTCTTGAACTCTCAATAAAACCATAAGGAGAATCATCAATTAAGACTGAAAAAGTCGGGGTAGATATGCACTCATGTATAAGGTTAGTGAAGTGCCTACGAAAACCCATGGAAATCATCATGCGATGAATAAATTGTCTGCTGATTTTATCATAGGCCATATGCAGATCAATTGTCAGACAAAAGTTGTTAGAGGTTTTCCTATTAAATCCTCTAACCATTTCATAGGCAAGCAATGAATTTTCAGTTATTACTCTCCCTGGGATGAAGGCATTCTGATTATAAGATATGAGGCTATTCAAGTAAGGTTTTAGTCGACTACACAAGAGATTGTCTAAAATCTTATAAATGACATGGCACAATGCTATGGGTCTGAAATCCGACATATCAATAGCTTCTCGCTTTTTTGGGATAAGACAAATGAAAGTGTGATTTATTTCTCGTATGATTTCACCTGACTGGAGAATTCCATTCATAGCCTTCCATAGGTCATCTTTAATTTGATCCTAGTGCAATTTAAAGAATTTCGAAATGGTACCATCCGGTCTCGGGGAGTTATTGTCATTTATTTGATAAACTGCAATTTTAATTTCCTCCAATTGGAATGGCTTGCCTATGTTCTCTCTAGCATTCATAGTTAGGATCCTCTTACATTCTATATCTGGAAATTGCTGTATGGCCTTAGATGAAGAGAAAAGCGCAGAGAAATATGTGTTAGCTTCAGTTGCATTTTTTTCTATTGCTGAAGTACAATTTCCATTAGGGTTAAGAATTAAATTGCTGCTTCGATTGGGATTTGTTATCTTGACCTTATTATAAAAGAAATTAGATGGTCTATCTCCTTTGATCAGCCGGTTAATTTTCATTTTTTATTCTCTTTCATCAGCAGTTTGCCTCATAATGTCGTGTATTTAAGCAGTCTTCTGGTTGTACTGGTTTATCAATTGAATATCCCTAGGGTTTTGTATAAGCAGATTATAAAGATGGTCAGCCTCCTCTTTTAATATAGCCATTGTTTGTTTTGTATTAGGCTTATTATTTCTCCATATTTGCATTGTAGTTTTGGCCTCCTTCAATCTACATAGAAGAGAATATAGGGGACATCCATGGAAATTTTTGGAGAGAAGTGCATGGATGGTCGAGTTATAGCCAGCCTGGAGATGCCATGAGCTGCTATATCGAAAAGGTATGATTTTTTTCTTTGGATCTTGTGTCATAAAACTGGTATTAATTGTGGAGTGGTCACTAACAGAATAGTTTCCAAAATGTATTCCAAAATGTTGAAAGTTGTCAGTCCATAATTTTTTAACAAATACTCTATCAATTTTGCAATGAATGGAGAAGTAAAGACCCCCTCTCCAAGTAAAGAAATTACCTGAAAAATTCGACTCCATTAATTTAGATATAGAAATGCAGTCTACGAAATCTTGATCCCCTAACGAGTTAAATAAGCCATTGTTAATTCTGTCTTTAGATGAAAGAATAGTGTTAAAATCACCAACGACCATCAATTTAGATTAAATTTAGATGACACATCCACTAGGTAGCTCCAAAGATCTTTTCTCTGCAGTTCTTCATTATAAGCATAAACAATTGTACAAAGAATACTAACCCCAAAGGCATTGTGTAAAATACAATATATGTACTGATCACCAGTGTGTAGTATAATGGTCGACCATTGAAGTGTATCCCAAATAATGAGGATTCTACTTTTTTGGTCGTTACAAATATTATGGGAGAATTTCCAATTACTGCTAAGTTTGGATGAAAATCTGTCTATGCTTTCTTCAGACAGTTTATTCTTAAGAATACCCAAAAAAGATATTCTTTTATTATTAAGGAAATGAAAATTTTCTAATTGCTTTGCCGGGGCATTCATACCCCTAATGTTCCAAATAAGGAACTCCATCAATTAGTTATTACTCGGGGTGCTACTTTCAAATTGGGTAGTAGCCACACTCGTCGTCTTATGTTTTTTTGATTTTTTTATTTTCCCTTTCAGTTGATTTACTAACATATTCCATTCAGGGTTATCGATGACTTCTATAGCCGTGGTAGCTTTAAATTCAAATGGGGATTCATCTGATCGAGATTTTCTAGAAGATTTAGCTCTGGCTGACAGTTGTTCTTCAGTCCCGTGTTTCTTTGCCTCTGTGGAGCTCGTCTTTCTGGTTGAGTGTTCAGAGCTGATCTCTGCCACAGGAACTCTGTCTTTTTTGTTGTTATCATGTGTATGAATTTTCGTTTCCATATTATCATTTCGAGTATTGCGACTAACGTTTGTATAATTAGTCGAATCCTTACTTTTCGACTGGACATTTGTATTCTTATTTTGATTTTGATTTTCTGCGCTAATTGTATCACCATACCAATCTGATTTGTTAAGAACAAATTCTTCATTTGAGAAGTTCATTTGGTCTTCACTGTATGTTTCAGTAAATACCGAAGCCTCGTTGTTTACTGTGTGAATGATGTTGTCTATGTTCATATCAGTATCATCTCCAGTTTGATTTTGCGTATTGTTTGATTGGTCTTTTGGCTTCCAAACTTTGATAAACTGGCAGGGTGTTTCATTGTGACCGAAACTAAAGCAATTAGCACATTTAGATGGTTTCCATTCATAGGAGACTCCTTGCCATATGATCTTATCAGTTTCAGTAATGATTGGGATCTTGTTTGGGAATTTGAATGAGTTATTAATCTCAATTAAAACTCTCGCATAAGCTATTTTAATAATGCCTTCCGTAAATTTATCTAGCTTGATAGGAGACCCTAGGACTGAAGCAATGCGACTAATACCTTTCTGTGTCCGATGGTCCAATGGTAGATTTGGAAGGCGAATCCAGATCGGAATAGAGTCGAGAAGTTCCTTATTTAATTGCATCCCCAGAGTCCATCTTTTCATCATCATTAATTTTTTGTTGTAATAATATGGTCCACCTTCTATAACTTTTTCGCAATCTTGTTTACTATTAAACTTGATAACATATTAAACTTGATAACATAAAATCCATTCTCCTGGGAGAATATTGTGAATTCATCTTCTAGCTTCCATACTCTAATGATGTAGTCTCTAAAGTATGAATAATATGGTTTAGGGCCAACTGCATAAATCACGATAGCATTGTCCCATTGTTTTTTCGCGTCTTGATCAACTACTACAGACATTTTAGCACATCTCATTGAATTCAATTTGCGAGGATGGTAGTACTTCAATGGAATGGTTACTGGGATGTTATTTCCTTTAACTACTTCATTCCACGCCCTGTTGAATGAGGTAGAAAAATTTCACTTATTTTGAATAGGTCTGTTCTCTGGTTGACTGTGATTGATAAGGTTGCTACTGTTCGAAATTAGGTTGGGCTGGGATAGAGGGGTGTTAGAGGACCGAGGGTTTTTATTCTGATTGGTAGCGTTAGATTTAGGGGTCTAGGACTGTTGCATAGGTTTAGGTTGTCTCTTCCACTTTTTCGATCGAATGGTAATAAAATCGTCTAGATCTATCTTATTAGATCTAGTAAACCGCAGTGTGTTGAAGCCAGGTGGCGGTTCCGGCATCAAAGACGCCTGACGATCTGGTTGAGGAGGGATATCCATTGGAGGGAGGTGGATCGGCTAAGGGACTAGTCGATATTGAGGCAGATTGGAAGATTCAGAGGGTTGAAGGATGGAACAAAACCTAGAAGGAAATCGCTAGGGTTTCTCTGCCTATTTTTGTTTTCATGTGTTTTGAAATTTTCTTTGATGTCATCTAATTCTCTTTCAAAATTTACACATTTATCTCATTCAAAACTTTGGACATGTTTAATCATTTTAATCTCCTATTTTACCCATCTAGAATCATCTTCACTTTCACAAAATTTTCATTTTCAAAAGTTACATAAATTTTACATTTGGATTTTTAGAAAATTTTAAATTTTAAAACTCTTTTTGCAAAATATATTTTTTGCAAATCGGCTCAGTTTTGTTTCCTTCAGAATCAGAATTTCCTTTTTAAGTTTTTGAAAATTTTCATTGAAGCAAACAAAGTCCTTTTCCTAGTTGAAATATTTTACACAATCAAAATTTTCAATTTTCTTAATGTTTTCAAGCTCCTTTTCAAATTTATCAGTTTTCTGATGTAGTTCGATTTTTCAGTTTTCAACTTGTTATTTTTTTAGTTCAAGATCATCAACATATTTGGCTAATTTATGACAGAGAGAAATAAATCGTTAAACGAAAAAAATCACTTATCTCATCATCCATTGATTAAGCGTTATCACCATCTTTACTTTCATTGTCTGAATCGTCATTTATAACAATTAAACAAGTTTCTACTATTGAATTAGGTTTGAGAAGTTCCTCGTTATTGTTGATTTTTGACCATATTTTGCATCAAGAGTGTCCTAGATATTATGTGCCGTTAAACAATGAGAGATATAGATAAATCAGCTTTATTGATTAAAGAGATAAGAATATTCATATATTTAGCATTAAACAAAATATAATTCTTATCTACCATACGATAGCTTTTCAATAATATCCTAAAATTTAAAATTAACGAAGTTTAAATAAAATTTCATTTTAAATTTCCAATTTGAAAAATCCGTTCCATTAAAAATAGGTGGCCGATAATGGACAAACTCTTGCTAAGACTACAACTAGGATGAGACATTGTTGGGGTTTCTTGCAATATATGTGAGTAATGGATGCATATTGAAAAATGAATAGTCCCACATCGTGAAAAATAATGTAGGTGGAGTGATATATATATATATATACATACATATACATATGTGTATGTGTGTTTGTGTGTGTGTGGTTGCATGTAACAACAAAGGCATTTCTTTTGTTAAATGTTATTAACCAAACTTTATATTGCCCCACGTAGAGATGTGCGGATGGATCCAGAAATTTTAACATGTTAGCGGAGCCGATGGCAAGGCCTAGGACAATAGAAAATGCACAAGAGATCTGTAAATTCAAAAAATAAAGAATAAACAAATATACTATGCTAATTTAATACATTACTCCCGTACCTAGTAATTCTGCATCGACTTTATGCAAGTCAAGAATTTCCAAATTACGAATCTTTTTAGCTCAATCCTAGATGAATGGGTTTCGAATTAAAAAAAGAAAATACAAATCAATACAAGCAGTGATAACTGAATAATAAAAGTGTAGGGAAAAAAACCTCCCTATCATTCACGTGACTAGGTTCTCTCTTCATGTGGATCTGGAAAATAATAATTTGCTTCCATATTTAAAAAAAAATTCATTTTCTTCTTTGCTCCAAAAAATTCTCCGTCGAAAATAAAAATCAATGCCTCCTCTGCAAAAAAACCAAAAAAAAATCGACTTCCCCAATATACGCCGCGACGCTTGATTTGCGAACGCTATCGCCTTAAGTTGTTGTTCTCGTCTAGTGTCTGTTGCTTGAAATAACATGGAAGTCTCTAAAGATGAAACAATGATCGAATCTGAAAATATTTGGAGTTCGATTTGGACTGTCATGATAATAAAGACGGAGATGCTGGCCATCTTCATCGGTGAAGCTGCTAGATCAAATGCTCGTGTTGCTGGAAGCCTGAACTCGACTAAAAATCGAGATGCTTGGAGTTTGACACTCTCTACCATCGTGCCTACTATTCAGGATTGGTTTCTTGTACGCCTGAGATGCTAGAGTTGTGGCGGTTGCCTGAGATGAGATGGTCTCATGAATGCTGCACTGCCGACTTGGTATATCACTGTTTGCTAAGATCTGAGAGCATGAGTTCGGATCTACCCATTTAAGAAAAATGATGTGCTATAGCTGATCACAACGAAGAATGAAAATATTATCTGTTCATTGACAAGGCTTGGTGATTAGATTATCATGATGCAAGAGAAAAAATATTTGCTTGCTACCTTTTTTATTGTGTTGTATCTGATACATTTCAGTTGAATAGCAGGCTTCAAAGCATATAGCAGCGTGATTGTTCTGAAAAATCCAATATTAACAGCAAAAGACTTGAATATGAATGATTCTCTGAATGATTCTAAAATATCTTTTTCTCTTTTTCACCAAATTGATTTGCTCGTTTTCTCTTGTTATGAATTTAAAATCTTTTGCATATAAAAGCTTTTTTACTGGTATTATTTTCAAATAGGTATGCCATGCATAATTTTGTTTTATATAAAAAAAAGGTATTATCACGAACTATTTTGATACATTTAACTTAAATCAAAATCCTGTAAATATGCAACACTAAACAAACACATTAAATACAATATATGTTTATTAACAATAAACATAAATTAATTGCAATATCTCATAATTTCGTTCTTTTAATCATAACAAACATATGTCAAAATTTACAAATAAAATACAAATATGTTTGATACGTGATACGTGTACACTATGCGTATGAAATATAATAGGCAACAAATTGTTGAAAACAAAATTGTGCTTTAATGATATTTTAATTATAACACACTCTGAAAAGATCAAATATAAATATGTATTTTTTGGGATCATCCGACAAGACGTATACTCCGCAATAACAACACAATATAAACTCTGATACCGTTGTTAGATCAAGTGCATCAGGCAGGGAGAGTAAAAGGAGCAAATTCCAAAATTTTCCTTTTATTTTATTATGCACTATATCTTTTATAGTGTTATCATGTAAAATGTTGTTAACGTTAAATCATATTTAGTGTTTTACTGGATAAATTTGATTTCAATTTCAAGATATATATTATCATTATATAAACAATGTTAATCTGATATATAATGTCGCTATTTATTTAAATACTTAACAAAATTTGTTATCAAACTAAATAACATTTACTCAATGATAATTTTAATAAAATATCTTTTGTATACAATCATATATATATTCACTTTTGAATAATAATATTTGAATGATAATGAGTAATAAAATGGTTTAATATATATTCAAATTGCACATATTCAAATTTAATTTTATAAATTTAAATGGTTATAATAATTTTTAATTAAAATATCAAATATTCATACCAAACGAATAATTTTTTATATATTAACTTTTATTAATGGTGTTAATTTGTAAATATTTAATGATGCTATGCAGTTAAAGCGCTCGGTAGATTCAATGCGGCGGAGGTGCAAAAAGTCATAGCGAGGATATAGCGGATAACTCTACAATAGCAAATAAAACTTGTACTTAATATTTTTACAAATATATAAATGGTAATTAAATGAAAATCAAACATTCAATTGAAATATAATTAATACATAAATAATATAAAATAAAAACATGTATGAATATACTGTAAATAAATGTAAAACTGTTATATAACATAATATAATTTAGTAAAATATCAAAGTATTTTCATTTTTGAAAATATATTAAAAATCAAATTAAATAAATTAATTTTATAATTTTTATAATGTATAAAAGTCATTTTTCAATGATTTATTTTAAAGAAGATATAGCAAAAATAGCGGAATATAGTGGGAATAATGGGATATAGCAGAAATAGCGGGGCTTAAAGCGGAAAGGCTATATTTTGGGCTATATTGAAAAATCGTAGCGGTAGAAATCCGCTATGAGATATAGCAGGGTTATAGCGGGGTAATAGCGAGGAATTAATTGTATAGTAATGATGTCAATAATAGTATAAGGTTCAATTTATAGTACCTTGGGAATAGGTCTTAAATGATGGGGTCTATTTTGATTAAGGTCTTAAATGGCAGAGTCTGCCTATTTCTCTTATTTTAAAGTATTATAGAAGCCCACTTCATATTTAGAAGTATTAAGTGGAAAATGGGTTTGGAAGTATTGGGCGATTGATAAGGCTTCAATAGTATTTTGTACCTTAGGAAGGGGTAGGTAAGTAATCGTGTGTGCAATGCAAGGTTAAATTAGAATTGCTAACCTTAATGGACATAAAAATTAAATGAAAACCAATCAGTATAAGTTTATGTTATGGACGGTTTATATTTCCAATTACCAGAACATTGTTCTGACTCCTTCCTCATTACAACCCACAAGATAGAATATAGAAGAACGGGTCACTGGAGCTGGATGTGCTTTGTTGTTGGAGAAGTCGTCTTTCTTTCATGCTCGATGTTGATATTACAATATGCTATCCAAGGAATACCATTAATTCCAAGGTAGTAGTCACAATTAGTATTCTTATCCTATTATCGTTTCCACTGTGAGTTTAGATTTCTATCAATCTCCGATAATGCTCATGCATTGCAAGTACCAAATCCAACGATATGTGCTCTGATGGACTTGGATTTCGATTTTTGGCAAAATTTAGGCCTATTAAGGTGTGGGTTGTTATAGAATGTATTTCCTGCCATTCTTAGGCACATATCTAAAACTAGAAGACTGTCCTAAACTTAAATGTAGAGCAACAACTACAACGACAAGTTTACGATATCCCAAACCATATATGTTAGCTCAACTGCATGCGGGGGGATCATCCACATTAGAGCAAGAAATTAAATTTTCTACCTGATTAGATGAAAGAACATAAGAAAAATAACTACACCTACAAACCTCCCACTCTCCCTCGGTAGAAAAAGCATGATAACACTGGGTAAGACCGAGGGAAAGGAAGCACCTACTCCACCATCTAACACACACAACAGCCATCTGTGGAGTGTGACAACCCGCACCTCCCAACACATTAACCCAAAGCCTAGGATGACTTTCGAACTCGCCTTGTGCCAAGAAGTACGGGCTATCGTATTTTTAAAACATCACATAAACTAAGAATAGAAGGTAAAACTTAAGACATTCTACACTTTATGATCTCACAGCGGGAGGCAGTAAAATATAAATGCAGAATATAATCATCTCATAAAATCCCTAAAAAACACAGTCTCAAAACATACGTAGTCATAATCCAGAATTTACAAAATACATAATATAGTCTAATAAGTACTAAGTAAGATAAAATAGTTATATGTAGAGTAATGGAAAGTAATAAGATATGCCAACGCCAAGCTTGCCCCTCCATGTATTAGATCTGGGCCAATCACGTAATGCCTTATCCTCCTATGGTGGGGAGAAAAGAAAAGGAGTATGTCAGACAAAAATATGGAGAATGAGTTACATTATTAATATACGATGATCACATGCAATTGACTTTATTGATACACTATGTGACTTAGGATGTCCTACTTATTTTTGTGAACTACTTACTAAGGTAGCTTTCGTTAACCTAAGGGGTATAGCTCTAAATACACCTACACCAAACATCTTGTGAAGGTTTACACTTAGGGTTGAACAATTAATCAAATCTCAAAACAACGTGGGATCGGGCTAATAATACTAGAGCTATTCCAACCTAGGATCACCTTTAGCATCAACCTTAGGACTATGTTCCCAAATTATGACTCCACGTATCATATTTACGCATTGAGGAGGAGCCCGCAATGCCGACTCATGCCAAAGACGTCTTAGGTTCTATTGCATCCATGTCTAATCTCAATGGTAATGTAATGCTACTTATTGCACAGCGCCGAGCATCCAACAACAGTATCGCGTCCACATTGCCGTATGTACCGAGGAACCTCCCATTAGTGTCGGGCCACACAATTCTCTAAGAACCCTCATAAATGTTGCGAGTATACCGTAGAAACTCATGCAGTGCAACTTGCGATCGAATCTCCCCTGTCAAATATCGACTTTGTCACATAAATAGTGTCTAGGCCTAATTGCCCTCGTACACATCTATCCAGTCCCGTAATGTCCAAGAGTCGTTATAATAGGGAACTCTTTTCCTATTTAATGTATTAATATTCATATATAAGATATATAAACTTATAACCTAGGCCTTGGGTCGAGTCTTAACCCGTGGTTGTAAACTATTGGCCGGTCGATCGTCGGCTACTGGAGCGGTCGACCAGCCCCATTGAGCCTATCGATCGGTCGAAGTTAATTATTCTGAATTTTTATTTTCCTTCATTTCGATAATTGATTCATTTTACAATAAACCCTAATATGTTAATCTACAATTCTTAGTGTTCTCAATTTCAGTTTCTTATCATTTCACAATTTCATAACTATATTTGTCATCAATTCCAATTAACTTAGGTTTAAAATCAACAGGGTATGACTATATCAATCTATATTCAATTTAACCAAAAGAGTGTGTTCAACCTAAATCAAATTTTATCCAACTAATTTTTCTTTAATTAAATTTAGATTAGACAGGGATCATGTTCAAATGGGTTAAATTACTATAACATTCCCAATCTACTACAGTTATTAGATAAACGTGTCCCTTATTAAATTAAAACAGTTCTAGATTAAATAGGGTGTAAACAAATTTAATTACATATAAATCATCACAATAACAATGAACCCACTCACCTCAAGAAAGCTATACCTTTTTTAGTTCGCTTGGAGTCGCCTCTGCTTAGTTCGACAATCTCTCGTTGATTTGATTTGATCCCTCCTTCTTTGATGTTTTGAATTTAATTTAATTTTTGAAGAAAATTGATTTTGAGAGAAAGAACATTCAGGTTTGGGAGAGATAGAGTTTTGTTACGGTCAGTATGAAAGTAGGGTTCTGGTGTTAGGTTAGGGCTCTATTTATAAGACTTAAGATCATCATCAGCTGTTAGATAGATTTATATTAAATCTGGATCGTTCGGCTTACCTAAATTCTAGTTTGGAATGCTCGATCGGTTGTTGATCATGGGCGGTCGACCGCTAGGGGTTGATCAGTCCAAGCTGGGGTGTTGACTAGTGGATCTCTCCTTATTTGAATTATTTGTATCCTTATTTAATTATTTTCGATTCCGAACTTTTAAACGTTGATAACTTTTTCATACGAGCTCCGATTTCAAGACATTATATATGAAAATTGTCCAGAAAATTGCTGCGAACGCATGGAATTTTTATAGCTAAATTTGGACGTTTGTGAAAATTCCATTTTTAACTCTTGTTATATTTAATTTAATTGTTATTAAATTCTCGATTAATTTTTGCAAGGTGTTGCATTCTTCCTCCCAAAAAAGGACTTCGTCCATGAAATCTCCAAGGACAAAATGATGCAATTTGTACGTATGAAAATTAATACTTACAACCATTTACTCATCCATCAACCACTAGTAATCATTATCCTTAATTAAAATTCTAATGTAATATGTATATATAGGCATGGAAAGTATATGAACCTAAAATAATGCAAAATTTTAGAGGCTTGCTGATCTAGTCGACCTCCTAAATGCAAGTGCTTATGCCATGCATCCAAATGTATGCAACATACTATGTAAATATACCAACAATTCTAAATGTCTGTGCAACCATTCAATCCATATGCAAGGACCATATGCCTATAACTCAGTAAAATAACACAAGTGATAGTGTGAGTGTAAGCTAACTCAATAATATATTTACCTAAGTTGGCAAAGATCAATTTAATAAATACATCCATCATCCAAAACAAGTCCTACTGGCATGTTTACAACCATTCTTAGCATTCGATTGTCCCTACCTATCGGTGTACTAGGCTAAAACCTAAATGTATAAGCAATTTACACAGATTTAGCTGAAATGGAAATGTACTAGAAAAGAGTTCCGAGTAGGTAGATCAGATCCTCTCTTCAGGCTAACATGTACTCTCCGTTGGATCGTCTCCCTACTAGACCTTAACAAGCTTAATAACTTTGTTGTGGAGTCTCTTTATACCATACTCAAGAATACAAGTGGGTGCAAGGCAAACAATTGACTCCCTTTCTACCTCCACCCCCTCTAGCTGACTTGGCTCGACTATAGCAGTTGTATCATGTATACACTTTCGTGAGTGTGACACATGGACAACGTCGTGTATTCCTGCTAACTTTTAAGGAAGCTTCACCCTATAAGCTAACTTTCCTACTCTACCTATGATCGAAAAAGACTCTACAAACCTTAATGCTAACTTCCCCGAACAACCAAATCTTATGGCATGCCTAAGCGTTGATACCTTCAGAAAAACCCTATCGCTCACTGCGAACTCTTACTCCTTGCACCTCCTATCAGCGTAAGACATCTGCATATCCAGTGCGGTTTTCATCCTTCTATGGATTAAATCCACCTTCTATAATGTCTCCTTCATCATATCTGGTCTAAGAATAATCCTATCTGTGGTGTCCCACCAACAAGACTGTGATCTACAAGGCCTCTATATAATGCCTCAAACGGTTCCATCCTAATACTTTACTGATAGATATTATTATTATAAGTAAACTTCACTAGTGGCAAGTGATCCTCCCAAGAGCCTCTGAAATTTAAGCAACACATCCTAAGTTAATCTTCCAATACCCAATTCACCCTCTTTGTCCGTCCATTCATCTATAGATAATTAGTGGTACTCAAACTCAACTCAGTGCCTAAAGCCTCCCGAAGACTCCTTCAAAACTCGCTGATGAAAAGCAGATGTTGATTGCTAACAATGCTAAAAGGAACTCCATATAACCTAACTATTTCCCTCATGTATAATGTCGTCAAAGATGCAATAGTCCTTGTACTCCTAATCGAAACAAAATAAATAATTTGGTGATTCAGTCGATTATGAGCCAACTACTCGCATTCCCCCTCTTACTCCCAAGTAGTCCATCAATGAAATCCATCAAAACACTCTCACACTACCACTGTCGAATATCTAATGGCTGCCATAATTCCCTCGGCTTCTTCTGCTCCGCCTTTAACCTCTACATTTGGTCACATACTCTGCCACATGCTACTTCATACAAGCCAATAAAAACCCTCTTCATATCATGGTACATTTTGTCTCTACTGGGATGAATGGTCATCCTAGAATGATGAGGCTTGGGTAGTACCATGTTAATCAACTCCATAATAAGAGGAACATATAATCTACCATCCCTCCATAATCACTCCTTCGAGTCAATGGTATAATGCTTCAAATGACTCGAATGCTCTCCTCTACTAAGCTTTTTGAATATATCCAATAACTCCTTATCGTGCTTCTGACTTGACCCAATGTGGTCTTGCATATCCAAAGCTGCTAATAATCATGGAGTGATATTTAGCAATGGTCGAAGATCAAACGCAAAGATAAACTCCAAATGCTTCCACTCAAAGAAAATAGGACTCAACATCACATGCTTTCTACTCAAGGCATCAGCTACAACATTGCCCTTTCCTAGAACATAGGAGATATTTAAATAATACAATGCCAAAAAATTCCATCCACCTCTACTGCCTTAAATTCAAATCCTTATGTGAGAATAAATATTTCAGAGGCTTATGATTCGTGTATAGCTCAAACCGCTCTCCTAATAGATAATGTCTCAATTACTTAAGTGAAAAGACAATGGCTGCCACCTCAAGATCATGGGTAGGGTAGTTTCTCCAGTGGACTTTCAACTAGCATAGCTCACCACTCTTTCTTGTGCATTAAGACTGCACCCAACCCGGTACCGTAAGTGGTAGTATACACTATAAATGCCTTCGTACCATCGGGTAATACTAGAACAGGTGCATTGGTCAATGACTCCTTTATCTTGATAAAATCATCCTCACACTTTGAGTTCCACGAGAAAACCAAATTTTTCTTGGCAATGCAGGTCAGAAGGGCAGAAATTTTAGCAAAGTTCTTAATGAACTTCCTATAGCAGCCCGCCGAACTTAGGAAACTCTTACTTCCATGGTATTCTTTGACACATGTCAATCTTGTACTGTAGCAACTTTACTAGGATCGACCACCAGCCCAAGAAAGCATGTCCAAAAAAACGTACCTTCTTTGAGCCAAAAGTTACATTTGAAAAACTTTGCCTTCAACTTATGCCCATGGAGAGTATTGAGCACTTCTTCTAGATGTAACCTAAGCTCCTCCTTGCTTTTCAAATAGACTAATATGTCATCAACAAATACTACCATGAACTTATTAAGCAACCCTCTAAAAACTTAGTTCATCAGATCAACAAAGTAGACGGGTGCATTTGTCGATCCAAATGGCATGCCAACCGCTCATAAAGTCCGTCTGTTTATGAAAAGCAATTTTTGGAATAATATCCTTGGCCCCATGTAGTTAATGGAATCTAGTAGCCAAGTCAAGCCAAGAGAACACCTTTGCTCCAACTAATTAATCAAAGAGATCGTTTATGCGGGGCAACGGCTATCGATTCTTCTTTGTCGGCTTATTTAGCTCAAGATAATCGACACAAAGCCTCAGAGAACATTCTGCCTCGGTAGCAAAAATAACCGGTGCTCTCCACTTTGAAATACTCCTCCTAAAGAAGCCCTTCTTCAATAGCTCATTCACTTGTTTCTTCAGCTCACATCTTTCTTTAGGAGCTATGTGCCTCAAGGGTGAGACAACAAATCTATTGTTCTCCACAAGATAAATCCAAAACTCAATCTCTCTCTCAGATGGAAGACCGGTAACCTTGAAAAAGACATCTGGATAGTCTCTAACTACTGACACTGAATTTAACTCATCGTGTGATAGGTCTAAAGAATATAGGTAACTCAATATAATTGAACCTCTAGGATCACAATAAACCTCTAGACTACATCCACTACACTTACCCAAACGAACAACCTTCCTATCACAATCTAAGATTACCCCATACATAGTCATCCAGTCCATACCTAAAATCAACCCAAACCTAGAAAATCCTAAGACAAAAGTATAGCAATCGAACTCGACCCACAAAATAAACAATTTCAAACTCCTACATATCATAGATAAATAAGTCGATCCCCCAACTAGGTTTGTTATAACTACTAGGTCTGTAACTATGCTAGGGTCTAAGTACAACTCATCTACAAGCCTACTCAAGAGGAGTGTAATGCCCAATATCAAATAATGTACGAACAAGTAAATCAGATAAAGTTAACACACCTTCAGTTACGACCTTCTTCCCCTTGTCTACTACTGGAGCCATACTCGTTGCTGGGAACAACATCTAGTGCATAACTAAAACCACTTATGTAGAGATCTTCGATGGTGTCGGACACTCCCTCCTCATGTGCCCGAAATGATTGCAGTTGAAGCATTTGATTTTTGAGGTGTCCGTCCTACACTCCTTCTCAAATGCCCTCTCTTACCACATCTCTTACACTTAAGCTTCTGCTTCTTAGTCTCCCTTTAGACCCACATTCCACCCTCGAGCTGATTATACTAGAGTGTGTTTTCTCCCAACTTCTTAGTTTTGCTCCTCACCTTCTCCTTGGAAACAATATTCATCAAAGCCATATCCACCAAACCCTCGAAAGTCGCATTCATGGAAATGTGACTAAGAGACAAACCTTAAAGAGATTGATTCATCCCCTTTGCAAACTCCAAAGCTTTCTTGTGAGGGGTATTGATCAGATCGAAACAAAACCTAGCCAATTCATTGAACTAATTTACATATTCCTTCACCGACATCTCTCCTTGTTGCAAATATATGAACTTCTCTAACTGTATTCCCTACTCTACCATCGAAAGGAATTTCATCTCAAAATGCCTCCTAAACTCTCCCTAAGTAATCTCTCCCTCATTGGTCTCTGCCACTACCATGTCCCACCAATTTAGATCCTTTCCCTATAAATGCCAAGTGGCAAGCTGTTTCCTAACGTCATCTCCAAGACCCATCAACCCAAAAATCCTCTCACAAGTATGGATGCATGCTTTTGAGTCCATGTACGACTCGGTCCCCACATACGGCTTCCATTCAAGACTCGCAAAGTCCTTACATAGCTTGGCAATATCAACAGAAGATGGATGGCAGGAACTACACTTATTGCCCCTCTATGGGTTCCCTATTAGGGTACCCTCAGCTTGTCCTCTTGCTTGCAGATAGCAGTAGAACTATATCGGGATGTTCATGCCCGGCATCTCAACTACATCACTTGAGGCGTAACCAAAAGGATCACTTATTCTCTTTGTTTATGATTTAGATATTTATTAACAACTTTTCCATATGGAGTATTAGAAGGAATAAATGATAACATCATTCCATATTATGCTTAAACATAAAACCTTTTAAAAACTTTTTTTCTATACATATATATACTTTTAGAAACCTTTTTTGAAAAAAAATTGAATACCTTTTGGAAAACCATTTTTCCTTTTCAAAGTACTCAAGTACGTTCTCTCAATACATACTTAACTCCTAAGGAATTTTAAACCTATGCTCTAATACCATGTGTGACAACCTACACCTCCCGGCACACCGATCCAAAGCCTAGGGTGACTTTTGAACTCACGTCGTGCCAAGAAGTACGAGCTATTGGGCATTTAAAACATTATAAAGACTAAGAATATAAGGGTAACATCTAAGACATTCTACACTTTTAGATCTTACAGCGTAAGCTGGTAAAATATAAATACAGAAAATAGCCATCTTAGAAAATATCCCAGAAAATATAGTCCCAAAACATATGTAGTCATAATCCAGAGTTCACAAATATACAACATACAATTTGAAAAGTACCGAGTACAATAAATAGTTACATGAAGAGTAATGGGACATAATAAAAAATGCCAATGCCAAGCTTGCTTCTCCACGTACAGATTTGGGTCGATCACATACCACATTTCCTTTTATGGTGGAGAAGAAAGGAAAGGAGTAGGTTATACAAAAGTATGGTGAATTAGTTACATCATTAATATACGGTGATTACATGCAATTGACTTCATTAATACTCTATGTGACATAAGGTGTTCTGCTTGTTTTTATGAACTACTTACTAAGGTAGGTTTTGTATACCTATGGGGTTGGTTCTAAATACACCTACAACAAACATCATGTAAAGGTTAATAATTAGGGTCGAATAACTAATTGAACCTCAAAACAATGGTGGATCGGGCTAATAACTACTGGAACTATTACAAACTAGGATCGCCTACATTATAAACCTTAGGACTTCATTTCCAAATTATGACTACATGTTTCATATTTACACATTATGGGGGAGCCCATAATACCAACTCACGCCAAAGATGTTTTAGGATCTACTGCATCAGTGCCCAATCTCAATGGTAATGTAACGCTACTTTTTGCATAACATTAGGCATCCAACAACAGTATCATATCCTCATTGTCGTATGTATCGAGGAACCTCCTGTTAGTTCTAGGCCATATACTTCTCCAAGCAACCTCATCACTGTTGCACGTATACCGTAGAACCTTCTACGAATGCAACTTGCAATCGAAACGCCCTTGTTGAATATTGACTTTGCTGAATAAATAGTGTCTAGGCCTAATTGCCCACGTACACATCTATCCAATTCAGTAACGTCTAAGAGTCGTAAACTTAGGGAACTAATTCCCCTACTAATATACTAACGTTCATATATAAAATATATAAACTTATAACTTGGGCTTAGGTCGAGGTTCAACTTGTGCTTATAAACCGTTAACCAGTCGACCATCGGCTATTGGAGCGATCGACCGCTTGCTATCGAAAGGCTCCAGTGAGCCTGTCGACCGATCGAAGTTAATTATTTATGACTTTTTATTTTTCTACATTTCATATATTGGTTTTGTTTTTTAGTAAACCTTAATCTACTAATCTACAATTCCGAGTGTTCTCAATTTCAATTTCTAATCATTTCACAATTTTATAACTGCATTTGTCATCAATTCCAATCAACTTAGGTTTAGAATCTACATGGTATGGATATATCAATATATATTCAATTTAAGAAAAAGAGTGTATTAAATCTAACTAAACTTTTATCTAACCAATTTTTCATTAAACAAATTTAGATTAGATAGGAATCATGTTCATATGGGTTAAATTACCATCAAATTCCCAATCTACTATATTTATAAGGTAAATAATGTCTCTAATTCAATTAAAACAGTCCTAGATCAAATAGGGTATATATAAACTACATTACATATAAATCATCACAATAATAAAGAACTCACTCACCTACAAAAAGGTATTCCTTTTTTAGTCTGTTTTGAATTGCCTCTGCTTGGTTTGTTGATCTCTCCTTGATTTGATTTGATTCCTCCTTCTTTGATCTTTTGAATTTAAGTTTAATTTGTTTTTGAAGAAAATTGATTTGGAGAGAAAGAGCTTCAGTTTTGGAGAGATGGACTTTTCTTATATAGATATGAAATTAAAGCTCTGGTGTTAGGTTAGAGTTCTATTTATAGGGGTTCAGATCGTCATCAGCCATTAGATTGATTTATATAAAATTCGGATCGTTCGACCTACCAAAATCTTAGCCTAAAACGCTTGACTGATCATCCATTTGGTTATTGGCAGTCGAGTGCTAGGGGTTGACCAATCCAAGCTGGGGTGTCGATTGATGGAGCTCTCTTTATTTAAAATATTCATTTCCTTATTTAATTATTTTCAATTTTTGAACCTTTAAATGTTAATAACTTTTTCACACAAGCTCCGATTTTAAGACATTACATATGAAAATTGTCCAGAAAGTTATTAAGAACGCAACGGTACAAGTTTCATATCATGTTTGTGAAAATTTTCATTTTTACCCTTGTTGTATTTAATTTAATTTCTTTTATTAAATTCTCGGTTAATTTTTGACAGTGTAAAATGGAGCATTGACTAGTTACTAAAGTACCAACCCGATAGCACCAACTCCTCCATCTAACATAACAACACCCTTCATAACATTTAAGGCAATGATATCTTAACCAATGAATTTAACAAAAGTCAAGGGAAGAAAAACATGGTCGTTTAAGAGGTCTAGATGAGTTTGTTTAACTGGTAGTAAATTAGAGCATTCCAATATGAGGATAAGAGCGGATCAAGGGAAATAACTCGTATATCAAGTCAATAAAAAAATATGTAAAATGAGCAATGAGAGGGGAAACACACTAAAACCCAAAAAAACTCATGATGCCAATGAATAGAAGCATGGTAAATGAGTCGTGCGAAGAATGAGTTGAAGGAGAAAGGTTCTATGTGGAAGGACGAGTGAAGGAGAGAAAACATGGATCAAGTGCCTTAATCACCTTCTTTCAGGGCCATCATTTTATTATATCGATAATGATAAAAAAGAGTTTTTGGTAAAGAGGGAATTTTTAGAGAGACAAATGATGCATAGTTATCGATAACACAATCGATTTGCTTTTTAAAAAGTCAAGCATGAATAAAACATACAAAATAGTTTGCATCTTTTAACACACATGTGTTATACAAAATATATCCACAAAAGGTTACAAAAATTCAATGAAAAGATATAATAAAATTGAATTTAATGAAGAAAATATATATTCGAATGGAAGTCGTTTCAGATTAAAGAAAATGTAAAATATGAAAATGCAAATAGGATGTGCATTTAAAAGCAAAAATGGTGTTTTATTTTTAATATTTTGATGAATGATTGGTGATGTTAATGACATAGACAATGAGATTGTATGTAAAAACTAGAAGTTATTAGATACATAATTATTATGTGTACTTTTAGGATATCTATAATAGGAAAATAGGAAGAAGGAAAAACTTAAGCCGTATTTTTGAATGAATGACACAAATTTGAAAATTTAGTCTGAAGGATAATGAATACTATACTAATATAGCATAAGATAAAACAGATGATATACGAACTATGAAAACTATATATGAACTTAGCATTATATATGTGTAGTACTATATTAGGTTAGCATTATATATGTGTAATGATATATTAATTTAGTTCTTTGACTGTGAAAATGAATGTTATTTTAATTCTCTAGTGTAGTTCATCCGATGCTAGTTTAATTTAGCATTTTATTTATATGATACTACTTTAATATAACATTCTTTTTTATCTAATGCTATTGTAATATAGCATTCAATGTCCTTCGGACTAAATTTTAAAACTTGTGCCCTTCAGACTAAAATTAGTTTCAGGTTTTTCTTTTAAACTAATTCCCTCTATCTATAAAATAATAGTAAAATGGAAGCATTTGATTTTCTCTCCTTAGTCCTCTCACTATTTTTTCTATCTTTTCTATCTTCACATTCTCGCTTAGCTTCTTTATATTTTTAGATTAACACTATTTAGTATCGTTATTAACATTTCTAAGTGCATCCTTTATTTTCTAAAATTATCATCCACTTAAATAAATCTTTTCTCTTAAATCTCTCACTTTCTGAAATTTAGCATCCACTTATATGTGAAATTTTAAACTTCAAGTCTAGGTTTTTTAATACATCGAACAAATAGGAAATTTATAGAAATAAATATTTTATCAATTTCTTTAAATTAATTAATTAAATAAATATATCTGACTACTAATTAACTCAAGTAACATAAAACAATTCAGTATATAACCCATTTATGTTAAAAAATAACAAATGTAATTTATGTTCAAATTTTAAATGTATAGAATACAACACAAACTATATATGTAATATACTTATAATTTTAGTATGCTTTAAAAACATCATCGCGAGCAGCCAATATATTAGGCAACTATTTTGCAAGAATTATTCGGACGATTTAAGAAATTTGTATAAGTGACTTTTATTAGTGGAAAATAGTCAAATGTCCTTATTTCTATGAATCATATTTTCTACACCCCTTTCATTTTTCCTTTTCACTACAAATATATGAAATTAACATAAACTGATACATCAGTGAATAAAGAACGAGGTTACCAACTTTCATATCGATGATGCGACTTGATGAGAGAAGTTGATTAGTGTCGGAGCTTGATCAGAAGTTTGCCTCCAATGATAATACTAAGAATTTCATTAAGAACAATAAAATTAGAGATTTTGGTATAAGCAATCAAAAAAGACGAGATTGGTACCCTCAGGTGTTGATTTGATGCATAGTGGCACTAAACGGAAATGATGGTTGTGGTTCTAACGATAAAAAAATCCAACCAAAACCAAAGTGGGATGATGACGCAATTATTTGTAGTGCAATATTTTATATTTTTAAAGATATTAATGCTCTTACCAAAAACATTCATATATATATATATATATATATATATCTGTGTGTGTATTAGTGGAAGTGTTATAATAATAATTAATATTTCCATTTATCGTGTGTTTTGCATAATAAAATTGTTATCACTAAAATAATTACAGTGTAATTATTTTTTTTGTAATGGTACTTAGATAAAACATGTCACTAGGACAACAAACCACAAAACATGTGTCAATAAATTGCATTATAGTTATTTTACATTATTATTAATTGCACTAGGAACAATGTTTTTAAGGTATATTCATAAATGTATATGTTATTCGGTATAATAATAGCATTCATAAAAATACTGTATAACAACTAAATACAAATTTGCAAAATCAAACTTGACACTATTTTGAGCATTCATAAATATTGGATTTGATAATGGCTAAGTTCTTTCTAAATAATGTTTTGTTTTTCACGTAAAACATGCAAAAAAACTCAAAAAAGAAAAGAGCGAATTTAAAATGAAAGAAAATAAAAGAGGAAAAAAGATCACCAAATTTGTATGGTTGCTCAGAAAAATTTATGGCCTACGTCTATTTTGATTCTTTTATTGATTAAGTTTTTTGATTACAACTTAACTTGATTCATTCCTTAAGCACTCATAGTCCAATTCTATCAAACAATCATATGGTTCAAGTATAAGATAACACGTGTCCCCAAAGCATGCTTGTGTGAACACAAAGTATGCTTTGGATCGAGACAAGCAACCAAACCTAGATATGTTGTGATCTTTCTACACTTGATTCATTTTCGTGAAATGTTGCATCTTCACTAGGAATATCAGAATTTCATTCCAGATAACTGAAGAATTATATCTTTTCGGTAGATACAAATGTTAAACTTTTCTATCTAAAGCCTTCGATTATTGCTAAGAATTTCTGAAAGATATTCCAATCGTTAGCCAGATATCTTCTTTTTATTTTCTAATTTTTAAATGGATCGGTACAGGTCAAATTTTCTATCTAAATATAAATGAAAACACTTGAGAGTTTTTTCTTCAAACCTTACCTCACTTCCTAGCTTTCACTATTTTTTACTCTAGCTCACAAATATCGCTGCCTTCATCGCTTTCATCAAATCCAAGCTCCAATTCACTTCAAAATCTAGATCCTAAGATGATTTGTGAACCACTTAACCATTTCAAGATCTAGGATCTAATGTAGTTCTACTCTCAATTGATCTATCTCACTACTGTCGTTCATTGTGACATAATCTTTGAAATCAAAGTAGGGGCGCCGCCATGGCTTTAGGCACTACCATTGATTTTCTCTATGTCATTGCATCCAATGCCGATCCATACCAACACCACCATCATCGTCCAACTTTACCAATGAAAATTACTTCAAGTTCCATGATCTATACATGTAGTTGAAGATGGTGATGGCGGAGAAGAAGAGGTTCTATGGACGCACTTAGTCCAGGCCTTCGATCGAGTCGATTTGAAGAATTGTCTCAATAGATGTATTATGAATTCCAAGGAACTCAAGCATTGTTTTGTCCTAAGATGTTAATCCCATCGATCTTTAAATTAACCCATCAAAGTTCCTTCGACTTGCAAAGATAAAGCTCCGTACCACCTGAATTCCTTCAAGTTTCATTTAACATAAATCCTACATTAACAGGAAATATCTGACACATGGTTCCATTGTGTGCCGAAGCTCGTTTGCTAGCACGAGCGGGTTTTCTATGTAGAATTCTTCTGTACACTTTTCCAAGGACATTGAACACACACTATATAGGACACTACAACGCCAGTTGATTTATAGGACCTGATTGGTCAATACACATCGACATCCGTTGTTTGTTATACATCAGCCACACATGAGGAACACATAATCTACGTAAATAACATAATTCAAAATTACATGATCGTGCTCGTTTTCAAGCTTCCACTACAAAATGGAACCTAACAGAGCTTTGAGCATATGTCCACCACTACAGCTGCTTCCACTTATACTTCTTTGCTGTAGCAACAAATTTCTACCTCTACTCTAGCTTCTACTTTACTCCAACTTAAGCATGTCAATGGATACTTTTGGATGTAGATAGTATCATATTTGCATCTAAAACAAATATCATTTTCAAATATCAGGTATCTGCATTCGTGGATTTAGATGGATATCGGATAATTATCCTATCTGTAAGCGATCGAAATCAAGAAATATAAATAGAAAACTTTAGTTTAACATAATTTTTTTCAATCTAATTGATTATAAAAGTGTGAAAATAAACTAATATAATGATAGAAAATAGTTTAGAGTAGTTAAATGCATATAATATAAACTATAACTTAATAAAACAATAAATACACAACTTTCATTGTACTAAAATACACATAATGTAAACTGTAATCTTGACGAAAAATGGATAATTTTCAGAAATGAATGCCTTTGAATCCGCATCCATTTTTTTGAATATCGGATTTTATCCACTTTTCGAACACAGATGCAGATGGATTTTGGATTTTTCGGGTGTCCATTGACAGGTTTACTCCAACTTAGGCTCGTCAAAGTTACCATCGTCTAGAACTTCCGGCTAACATTGCCCCCTTATGATAGTCGAGGAACTCAAAACTAGCATCCCCCTTAATAAAGACCTCACTGGCATACTGGTCCTTGACAACCCGCTAGGCTCTTCAACTACTAGTTTAACAATCACGAATCTTAGGAGGATCTGCACCCAACTTGCGATCTCATCGGATGAAGTTTTTTCCCTAGACCTCAGTAATGAGCTCGTAACCCACTAGAGGGTTACACAGCCTGTAACAAATACATATGCTTATATGAGGTTGTCCCTCCTTCAACCTATTCCTTGGGCACATATTACAATCTATGAGGCTGGCTCTTGTACAACTTCACCCAAATTGAAATGCTATGCTCCTAAGCCTTTATATCATCTTTTGAAGACATCTTGGTAGGCGGCCTTTCTTCAGCGAAGTTAGATATCTATAAAACTTCAAGAAGAGGTCCGACAACTCATAACTTACCTTCTTCAAAGATTTTTATGGCTACAAAGTCATCACAGAGCTTCACAATAAAAGGATTATTATACATATGCATATTCTTTATCAGATGCCTCAGTGGCTTTGTGGAGAGATGGCTTTCTAGATGTAAGTCCAAATTCAAATATCCTATGTTACTTGAGTTTATTCACTCAAGTCACTGACCTATTTTACCCCCTTTACATTTATCCCTTCTAGGGTCGAGAATGATGCACTCATCTAAATGCTCGAATATTGCAAGGCTATCCTTCTCAATGAAAGGAAGACATCACTTCTTATCATGGACTTTCCATTGTGCTAGTACTGACTCTTAGACAATTGTTATAGAGTCTTCTATGCACAACCTCCACCTGGCACTACTCAAGCTGCTTCGTGAATCATTTCTCAAGCTAGGATAGATTCTTCGGCCTCAACCCATCACGGAGTTCCAAATGTAGCGAAGGAAATACTTAACACTTTGAGCAAGACAAAGAAAAGGAAGGAGAAGAATAAGAAGGGGATAAATAGGAAAAAGAAAGAGAAAAGGTAATAGAGGAAGATAGGAACTATGAGTTGACTGGCGAGACCATTGAAGAGGAAGGGACCTCAACCTCCACTCCTTAATCGAAATGCTCAAGAAAGGGGTCCCCTAAGCCAGTGCTTGAGCTTCATCAAAGTCGATTAGAGGATAATCTCTGCTTCTGACATATGATGATATTTACGGCTCACTGCCTAACTTGAGGACCACAAACCAAGATGATTGGACTTCAATTGACCAATATATCAGGACTTCTACAACATATTTGGCGACATTCCAATGCTTTCTATCAAAGGTACAGGTGCCTCCTCGGCCCTACCGACCAATCTTAGCCCGTAAATTTAATAGGCATAACAACACTACACTTAGCATCACAAGCACGCTCACTCTATACATGCTCTTTTCCAATACCTTAGTTGTAATCCAATCTTCTCTTCTTTTCACAATGGGCAGATTTGGATTCTACAATCATCTTAGCAAAAAGACCGCCAACAAACTTCCTCTTCATAATCAAGCACCTAGCGTTAACATGGTCGACCAAGAGGGACTGAAAGAGAAAGGGCCGGGATAAAGGATAGGGAGAGAATACAAGAGGAAATAAGGGACCGCCGCACTAATCGTGATAGTGATTCACGAGACTGTCCCAGGTCTACAGAGAACACTAGTTCTCATCAATCTACGGGTTGGTCACTAGTTCCTCGAGATTTAGATCCCTACTCTGAGCGGGACCCATCTCTAAGGAGGCACAGTCTATCACCACATCTCATCACTCTGGTACCCATTACTAGTACTACCCCAATTTCTCAAACCTTGATTCTGCTCCTCCTCGACCTAGGCCTTCTTGCTCGCATTACACTAGTAACCGGAATCGGTAGCATCCAAAAAACACGGCTAAAACTTTTTGTAATGTTCTGGTAAACATTGTGGTAGGACTGTTAATAAAAGTCTGGGACTTTCTGTAGTGTTTGGATAAACACTGTTGAAGTTTACATATTATACGTTCCCTATATGCTACAAAAAGTTTTCTTCTATGGAGTTCGTAAAATGTTACCAAAAACTTAGCGTATCATTTTTTTGCAATATGTTGTACCATTGTGGCAGAAATTATGTTTCTAATGTCCAAAAAATGCTACAAAAGATATGAATTTTTGTAGCGTTTTTTTCAATGTTCCTTCTTTGGTGTTATATGTCTACTCTAACATTTTTAGATTGCCAACATATATTTTTTGTCGAGTTTATGCTTTGCTACTATATAATTTTCAGTATGCAACCAGCAATCACTCACAAAATCATCAAATTCAAATGATTAAAAACACATTAATCACATAATCAAATATGATATCCATAACCATTTCGATCGAATAGTTTTTGAAAAAACGACCAAATTCACACAAAATCCATAACCATTCATAAACGAGGTTACACAACTAGTATTAACAAAATGTTACAAATCCATACAAAATCAATAATCATTCATTAATAAGTTTACAAAACTATTACTAACAAAATTTTATAATATATATGATGATTAGAGCTAAGTTCAATAGCTTGATTACCCATAATTCCTTACAGCGGTTGGTCTTTTCTCCAAAAATTCTTAATTACCTATAGACGAGTTCAAAAATAAACAATGAGGACTAATTCTAGATTATACAATAGTAGTACTGATGGAACTTGATAATGGATTATACACTAAATGTTGTGTATTGTAGACCCATATAGATTTTGAATGGAACTCAATAATGGATCATATATTGAATAATGTTCCATTTAGCAAACTTCAAATTATAATGGTATTTCATAGTGAAGCTGTGACAACCCTCTGTTTTAACATCTAAAATCAATTACAAATGACATCAAAAAATATGCTTGCAACTAAATTCAGATATTAAAGACAGTGGACCGTGGGTGTATAAAATTAAAAAGTCTAAAACAATAAACATAAAAAAGGAAACCCCACTATGGAATTTAAACATAGATATCATTTCAACAACTAAACATTACACAAATTCAAAACATCATACAATATACATATTTTAATCCATTAACCACTTAATTTACAAATATCACTATATAATTATGTTGCAATAGATATACTGAATCATCTTGTGGACATTACCTATTCCAGATTCTTTGTTTCCTCCTTTGCTTCCACCTGCAAACTTAAAAATACACAAATGTACACATAATAATGAGAAAACGTGTCAACTATGTTTGGACTACACCTCACCTCTACACTCCAACCAAAGGTTTGAGAGCTATTGCATAGGAAAAACCACCTACGTATCCTTTTTAGGGGACAAGCCTATGTAGTATTGTTTCTTGCTCTCCTCTTGCATCCAAATACTTGTTAGTACATAACAACCATGGATCTATGCAACCAATGCAAACAATACAAGCATAAATCTATATTCCTACTCATCCATCACAAAAATCATCATATGGTAACAACAATAATAGCACAAAACCATCAAACATAACCACAATTATTAAATAAGAAAATAACGCACAAATACGCTTGCATACATACTAATCATTGAATATAGTAATACATCATCAGTGTAAGTATAAGTCATCAGATGTGTATAATTACCCTTATATAGTAACACAACATCAATACCACCAAATGTGTACTAATCCAACTAATATTAATAGCACAACAACAATCATCAAGTAACCATACTTAATTTCCCGTCGTCTAGTGGTAATAAAGGTAAAACATCACATACTCATCCTAACATGATTTCATTATCAAAAATCAAACATATAACATATTACATCCATTTATATAATGTATTTACAATAATTATTTCCCCACTTATTTTCCTCTATGTATGAAAATCATTTTACTATTGTTTATTGCAAAATCACTTTTGTTTATCTCAAAACAATAATAATCTTTTAAAAGGATAAAATACTTCAGAAATACTTTATGGGAAATAGACCCTTCATATCTAGAGTTTTGAATAATTTCCCATAACCAACCACTCACTCATCTGTAGCTCCCTCTTTGCTTAATATATTATAATCTCATTACTTCAAATCTCTTAAAACATCCATTTTCCACCAAAAATAATAATTTACATCAAATACCTTTTCAAAGTAATAATATTATCATTTCACATAAAAATAATTATATGTTTTAAAGCCATTGTAATAGTTTCTAAAATGGATTTATTATTATTTATCTCTAAAAGAATAATATTTTCTTTTAAATCACCAAAACTCCGTTTCATTTCTATCCATCTCAAAACAGTTATTATCTTACCAAATGGCTACAAGAAATATATTCTTTACTACTACTATTATTCATAAAATGCTTTTTTATTTTATTACTCAAATAGTAGTGTGGGATCGAATTAACCCTAGAGGGGGGGTGAATAGGGTTTATAATAAATTCTTAGAATAATAAAAATTGCAGCACAGGTAATATTAGAGTAAATGCAAAAATAAAATCGATACATAATTTTACCCAGCTTTGGCAAAACCTGCTTACTACTGCCCACAAGGTTTCTACTAGAATTAGAAATCAACCGCTCATAGACCCTATGAACTTGCGACTATCACTAACCTGATTGTTCTAACCCTACGCTCAAATCCCTGCCTTAACTCTATCCCTGAGTTGAGAATTCTTCGAACTATGCCTCATAGTTCGATCTCAGTTACAAACTAGAGTTTTAAAATTAAAAGGTAAATTACAATAAAATAAAATTGGTTGAAACCCTAATAATAACACACAGCCAAACTAAATTAAACAAAAAAGGCATGACCCAATTAAGTAAATAAAAACGTTCTCCCTTTCTTCTTTAACCCACATTCATTTTCTTCATGTCATCTTTCTTTTTGCTCTTGTAGTCCAAAATTAGGGTTTCAATTAAGGCATCATTCTTCGATTGAGCGATGGATTTAAGCTTGCCTCTTTTGTCAATTGAAATCTGTTCTCGTGCGATGCTTATTGCTTCAAGTGTCGAGTTAATTCTTCAATTATTGATTTGGTATGATTTTCACCTTTTGAATTTTTATGTATTTTCTCGACTTATGAAATTGCTAGTGATGATTGGGCTTTTATAGTGGATTGATTCCACATACTTTGAATAAGTCTGGTTTTGATTTTTTGGTTTGAATTTTTCCACTTATTATGTCTGGTCGTTGATTTTCTGATTGACGGTTATATGAATTCTAACTTGTTCAATTCTCTGATATATATTCAAAAAATTTGATTATATTTTGAAAATATTTGACTTTGGTTGATTTTTTGATTCCAGCCTTAACTTATTCAAATTAGCTTCGACCTAAATTTGTGTAACCCTTATCTATGTTTGAATTCCATGTTTTTTGAATTGTTTATTGAAATATGAAGGATGCTGAAACTCTATTCGTTGTTGCTAGCTGATACTGGTTTGAAATTGATACCAATACTTGACTAGCTGTTGGCTTGAGTTTATGTGTGAGCTGGTATGTGTTAATGATGAACTGGTGGTGTTGTGTGTCTTGTGTGCGTGTATGCCTGTGTGTCCCTCCTTGCTATGTTCTATTGCACCAGAGTGTGTTTTGTGTGCACTTTGTACTTGTGCACTTGCGAGTTACTATACATGTCTATGTGTGTGTTGCACTATTTCACTCCACTCGAATTTGTGTCCTTGTGCACTACCCTTAGCCCTTGCCATCTATTTTAACGATCAGGTATTTTCGACCCTCAAAAATCGACACTAATACAACCTCGGTATTCACGTGCCGCTAATTCATGTAACAATCCGAAATTTAATCCGTAATAATTAATTCGTTAATTAATTAAATAATAAAATAACTTTGTGAAATTATCAGAATTGAGCCACGGGAGTTGTACCATTATGTCCGTGGTAATTTTCCGGTCAATTTCCATATATAGAACGTCAGAATCCGAGTTAATATGAGCAAGGAACAAAAAAAGGCCAGGTCGACCGACGGTTGAGCTAGGCACATGGGCGGTCGACCGCCCGGTCGACCCGCCTGCCTATTTTTGTGAATGAACAAACGTTCGTTTGTTTGAAAGTTGAACACGTAATTTGCATTGTTAGAACTAATCTGGTCCTTCTATTCTTGCATCCGATGGCTCCTATTCGGCTTATGACGTGGTTGCATCCTATTCAATCCCCAAATCCAACGGTCTGAGATCCACTTTTACCCCTATAAATAGAACCTAGGCCTAACACTTTTTCTCATTCTAAGATTTTCTCCAATTTGGTTCACCTATTCAGGAAGGACCCTAAGCGGAATAATTTTCCAAGGAGGAAATCATTTTAAATAAAAATATTTAACAACCCCAAGTGGATGCGTGAAGGCCTAAAGGGAAGAGCTAAGGACCAGAGGTGAGTGATTGTAATTATTTAGATTTTTAAGTAATTTAAAATAATAGGGTTTCCAATAGTTGTAGTTTAACTATGATTTTTGGAGTAACCTTTTTAGTCATTTATTTACAGTTTTTAGAATTATTTTCAATCTATTCCTTCTTGCTATTCTTTTCAGTTAATTTTAGTTTATTTCTATTAATTATTGCTTTTCCCATTTAATTACAGTTTATTTACAGTATTTTAATTTATTTACTGTTATTTATGTATTATTTACATCTTCTTCCTACGCCTTGGATTTCCTTCTATTTTCAGTTTTCTTTTATTTCTCCTTCTTCTTCTTCACGTATGGATTAGAATAGAATTAACGTGAAATTGGATTAAATTATAAGAAATCTGAAATAATGGAATATGAGATGTAAATCACAAAGACTGTAATATAATTGGAATGGGACTGAAATTATGCCTAATTATGATATTAATTGGACTGAATTAGAAGATTGGCCTTGTTATAACTTAGAATTATAACTAAAAATAATAAAAGAAGAAAGAAGCTTATTTTCACACTTAGACCTTGGATTATGTAATAAGCATGATTATAACGTAAGTTATAAATTAATAAACTATGGAAACTATGGTAAACTATGGAAACTATGTCGCTTATTTTAAGACTTAGGATAAATTAATAAGCAATAATAGTAATTGATAAAAATGAAGGCTTTTTTAAATAGTTTATCTAGGTTAATAAGCAAAGGTAAGAGTAGGACCTGTACCAAATAGCATTCCCCTGATATTTCTATGGTTATAGTGTTTCACATAATCCTGAAGTGAGACGAGGTGCTTCACATAATCATGAAGTGAGGCGAGAGATACGCTTATGCTTCTAGTGGTAGTAAACGGTCAATCTATGGTAGTTCAAATCAAGGGGGTTTGAACAAGAGGCGCAACTAGATTATTGTTTGATAGGGACCAGTACCGGCAGCATTTCCCCTATTTTTCTATGGACACGGTGTTTCATATAACCCTGAAGTGAGAAGAGGTGCTTCACATAATCCTGAAGTGAGGCGAGGGGCACGCTTATGCTGTCTAGGGTAAATAAAAGGTCAAAAGAGGGAGCAACGGGTAGCATGGGCATGGTGGCAGTTACGCGTGCGACTTCCATTTCGGTGCTCAGTAATCGCTATGAGTTCCAAGCGCTTAGTAAGTGTGTCTTTCGTAGACACCAAAGTCTACTGTGTAGGGAAACGTCCGGTCCACAGTAGATTCTATGGAGTAGCAGGCCGATCAAAGGGTAGAATTATGAATTCAGCCTAATCAAAGCAGCTATCAAGGACAAGTGCAAACAATCAAACTTAACCTATCCTACTAATTGAGGGATAATTTATTTGTTTTTATTTCCAGTTTCTCTCTTTTCTATTTTTTGTTTCCTTTTATATACTAGAACTGTTGTAAAGTCTATTACTTTTACTTTGCTTAAAGATTCTAGTAGTCACTATCATTCACCAGACTTTTAGTTTGACCCACTCCTTTATTTTCCCCTTTCCTCCCCATAGGAAATCAAGGGAGAGGGCAATAAGTTTCAGTTGCTCAGAGGCTTCTTGGAGAAGATTTCTACCATGTATTTCTTTTATTCTAGCTTTAGCTTTTCCTGTGTACTGGCTTATTATGAGGGATATTATGTACTCTGATTTTTAAGACTATGAGTTTTTATGAGACATCTTGGGTTTTGAGACATATATGTGTATTTCGTATTTGACTTATTTGATTTATGAAATAATTATGAAGTCTTGTTTTAAAATAAGTTATTATCTTAGTTTTCGCTATTTTTACTTATTTTTGTCTCGTGAATCTTAGTCTCTGTTAGTTTTAGTTACACCTACAACGCACCACGCCTTTTAATGTATCCTTTTGAGTATATTAAGGGGTGTGGTGTTTCAATTCAAGTGCTGGGAAGCCCGATTGTTAGGGGAAAAAGAAAATAAAGGTAGAACAGAATCTCACACGAATGGAATAACATATATTATTTCAGCAATAATCTTTACAATTGAAAATTTTGAATACAATATCGGAGTCTATCCTAGATTCAGCCTGGACAGTTATAAATCCTCCATCCTTACAAATGATAAAAATTTAAAACAAATGCAATAAATGCAGCAGATAATAGAATACGTCCATACATAGAAGATGATTTCTAGCTCTCCACTGGAAATTCCAAGCGTCTTCAACTAAACTTGAAACTACTCGGATCTGATCCGAGTATTAAAAATACCTGGACCAGGCTTGACCAACGTGAGATTCTCAATTTATAAATTTATGCTAGTTAAAGACCTATGAAAAGAAGGGTATCTCATAAGACCATGTCCACACATAAATATAGACGGATTTTTACCTTATGATAACCAAACACTTTTATACCAAAATAATTTGATATTATGTTTAATGACATTCCTCTGAAAACACTTTTCAAATAATATATCAAGATAGCCAAAATTGTTACATTGATTAAATTTGACGGCTTACTAGCTACATTTTAAAAATAGGTTCTATAATCAAAACCGTAAAGGTAACATATTGGAATTGGATTTCCAACATGATAGGGAACTAGTGACCTTTTATTTTCTGATCCACGTATAACCCGTAGTTTCCTTATGGCTTTACACGATCTCTGTCAGCCTCCAAACTACGCTGTGACACTACTATGGTACAGGGTATTAGTCGGTGGCTTCACACGATCTCCATCAGCCTCCACTACCTATCCATGAGGCCCGAATTCACTTTGGTCACCATCTTACTTCTTAGCTCGAATTGTGTCCGTCAGACCAAGTTGTATCCCATATCATTCCTGGGATATGAGGTTAGTGAGGCTATGCTCCAAAAAGCCACGCTTTGCCTTTCGCAAAGCCACACTTTGATCATCATAGGTTCCACTTTGAATGCCACATTGTCATTCCTTCGATCACTATTGACTTTGACGAACATACAACCTCTGAGCTCGTATGTCTCAGAGAAGGGTGTTAAGCTAAGAGAAGTTGCATTCTCTGCCACCAAATAGATGTACGTCTGTAAAGTCAACGTTATGATCTTGGAAATTCAATGTCAGACATTCATCCATACAAGTTCATTTTGAGACTAAACGAAACTGAAGGCACTCCTCCTACAACATCCTATCGGGAATTATCCCTAAGATTAGTAGCGATTATTCCTTGTAATTAAAGATTTTCATAACATATCACTACAGCCACCATAAATATATGATATGGTAAATTACACCTCGACGGACTAGTGGAAAGCAACCCTTCATCATGAAGATCCCCGTCTTCAAAAACCATCATCATCATGTCTTCACTTCCGAACGTATACATTGGTTCGAAGTAGTTTTCGGATAGGAATTACCCAAATCTGACCACGTTTCCTCCAAACCAATCATCAATTAAAAAGATGTTAAGTTCATATGTGATTATCAATCATCAATCAATTCAATTCATCTTTTTATTCATTCATAGATATCTCTTAGAGATATATTCATTTTAAAGATATATTCATTGAATCATTTCATTATCTTTTTCAGAGTATATGGAATCATTAAGCCTCATTTATCAAATCCTTTTCATTAATCTAAACCTTTTTTTTGGAATCTTTGAATAATTCTAAATCATTTCATTTTCACGTGGGAAAAACATTTCCAAATCATTTCTATGCAGTCCAAGTTATTTAAATTTGGAAAATTTTATCTTTTATACTTTGGGAAATTTCGATCTGAGCAAACCAAATTTACTATCCTATCTGTCGGACCAGTCCGGGTAGTCAGGGAGAGCAGGAAATTGGTTTTCCAAACCCAAGCCTAGACACTACCGCTTTGACACCCAAAAGGCAGTCAAGTAATTTGATCGACTCTATATCATTAAATCTTTAATCATTTCATAAATCCTTCAAATTACCTTTAAAATAATTTTATTAATCATTTGAAAAAAATTCAAAATATTTGGAAAAGAATGGTAGAGTTTAAAACTATATTTCAAAAGTTATGGAAAAGTGATGCGGAAAGTGCTTTTTAAGCTATATTGATCAAAATGACTTTTTATCATTTGAAAATTCATTTTTTATTACTGAAATCACTTTTAAAATATTTTAAATAATTTATAAGATTTATTCCACATTTTTAAACAATTTTAAAACATCATTTTCAAAGAAATCCCGTTATGGATTCCGAACTACGAAACCGCGATTTTTTCAAAACTTGTTTTACTCATATTTGAAAATCTACTTATAAAAATCTCTATTTTCTTTCTTTGTTTGAAACTATAGATATAATAGTTTAGAAAATTCTTATTGAAATGAAATCCGACTCATTTTCCATCCTATAGAAGGATTTAACTTTTACGGTGTGAAATACCGTTACGTGGCGCGCCTATTTTTGACTCCAAATTTATTATTTGTCAAAACTTCTCCAAATTGAATTTTAATGTTTATAAAACATTTATAAACAATTTTCAAACATTTAAACCAATATTTTCCATTAAATCACTTATTCACTTTTAAACCATTTCAAACTATTATATTATTATAATTTTCATTTTCAACCTTTTTATATTTTCAAAACCATTAAGAGGCTAAATAACTTCATATACACATCCATATAGATTTATTTTTCATTAATTAACCATTTTTATTATGATTTCTCATAATTTATCACAACCAAGTTATCAACCATATCAACATCCATATAATCAACCATATAATCAACTAAGCTATCAAACATTCATACAAATCACTAAGAGATTAATGGTCATATTATCATACCTAAAAATAGTTATGGAGATTATTTATTATTTAATAAACATTGAGCACTCATCTATGGCTCCACTCCACCAATCTTTTTCGTAGCTTCTTCAATCGATTTCGGCAAAACTCCCGCAGCACTTCCTCCTCTTTTCCTTGCTCCGGAGCTCTTCGATCTCCTTCCTTTCTTCTTATAGGGCTCGGCCTAGGCTTTGGGTAGGCACGGCCATGATTTTAGGTGAGGGTGTGCTTGGGCAAAGGGTGGTGATGGTTGGGTCGTGAGTAATAGAGAGGTAGGGGGATTGGCTAGTGTTTTGAGGTAATTTGACTTTGTATATGTACGTACAAAATTCTATTTTATTTTCTACTAAAATTTCTCCATAAATTTACTAAAGAAGAAGCCATGGAAAAGCTTAGGAAAAGAGGAAGAATAAGGTGGTAGAATGTGTGAATGAATGAATGAAAGGGTGCTTGTATTTATAGGCAAAAAGAAGTGGAAAAAAATCCAAAACGTCGTCATTATCCATCACCATCACCATGTGCATCCATCCCCTCCTTTTCCAACAAGTTTCACACGTTAGCCCGCCTCCTCCATGTTCTCCATCACTTCATTCACTTCCATGCCATGTGGACTTGTGATGGCTTAAGGGTTAAGTTTTGGAAAATATCTTAGATATTTTTAACTTTATTTATATATAAATGTATAAATGTGTAATGTATACATACATGGATATATGTATATGTTAGGGTGTGTATTTGTGTGTTATATATGTATACATGACATATAAACAAGGTTGCAACGACTTTCGAACAACTTCCGTTCCTTAAACTGTTGAAAATCGGGAAACCGATTCTCGGTCACAATTTCACTTATAATGTAAATTACATATATATATATATTTAAAAGAAATTTGAAAATAAATTTCTAATCATTTTAATTAAATAGAATGATCTCATTTGAATTATAAAATCATATAAATCAATATTAATAATTATTTACCAAAAATTGCTATTATACCGATAAAGCAATATCAATTTTCTTATATTTTCAAACTGTTATATATCTTTATAAAACTAATATAAATTATTTATTATCACTTTATAACTATTTAAAATAAATTTTTATCATTTGAAAATAACTATTTGAATAATTGTAATAATCATTAAATCGTTAAATCTCAATTTAAATAGGTAAATCAATTATTAAATATAAGGGCATCACTGAGGATGTTATACATACTTTTAATTTCCTAAACATATGTAAATTAATTTTATTTCATATTCTTATTTAATTATGAAAATAAGTGTATGTATCCAGCTCCGTGTGCGACGTTTTACAATTATAGAGCTGTTTTTTGATAAAACGGTTTTCGGTCATTTTATCGATACTCCTTCAAAGTTTATATTTTCGTAAATACTTATTCAAAATAAGGTTACAATTATTATTTATTGTTCAAAAAATCACAATCTATGTTTTTAAAATCTTATATTTGAATATTTCAAAAATAAATATAATTTATCAAATTGATAAATTTGCGGTTCGTTACAGACTTCCCCCCTTAAAAGAATTTCGTCCCCGAATTACACCACCCAAAGGTATTTGCCTAAAATATTTATTTTTAAACTTAATTCGTATAATCTATACAGATCATCTAATTTGATATACTATTTGAATCCATAACTTTACTTCTGAACTAGTATTGATCTCCCGATTCTCTAATACAGACTATGATCAGGCTTCTTGATCAGAAAACTTTATTTCCCTTACATAGCCCTCAACTATGATAGAAAAAGTAAGTATCCAAACACAAATCCTCATCAATGTTCGCCGTCAAGGATTGAGTGATAAATCCTTTTCGAACCAGTATAAACACCACAAAGTTCCGTACTCGAATCTTAGGTCAAAATCGTGTGAGGAAATGATCTACTTACAACTTATTTAACCTTTTCTAATCTTGATGAAAACATCTCATAAACTTTTTTTTCATTTAAATACCTTTATAAACCCTTTCTTCAAAATATTTATTCCCAAAAATATTTCTATCTCTTTTCTAAAAGAAATCGATTATCCTTTATTTAGAATAATACCATTATAATTCTTATTTCAAAATTCATTTGAAATTTCTTTGTTAATAAATCTCATCATAAATTTAATTCCAAACATAATTTATATTAAATAACTTTCCCTTTTATACTTTTTCAAAACATTAGGATATGAATTCTCAAACCCATTTTTCTAAAACATCATTTTATTTTTGCTAATTACACTTTATTTTATAAAATATACTTTTATAAAATGTATTCTTAAATAATTTCTTATTTTAAATACTCTTTTTTTATAGACACTTCTTTATATTATATAATCTTTTTATTTCAAAATATATTATTAAATTTGATTGGATATAAGATAGAGGAAGTGCTCTGAGAGGATGATCCAAAGAGAAGTTTATTAAATAACATCATATTTATACATCCATTCCTAGCTGTATTACAAACTTTTAGGGATAACTTCTTACGAATACAATCTATTGCACACTACCATCATACATATATAGATACTTGAACTGCTATATACATACTATTCTTGGATCCCTTTTGAGGTAGACGGTACTTTATCATGGAGGCCTTAAGTCAGCCACCTTCATTTTTGGACAGTCCTTCATTAAGTGTTTCCTCTGGTAGCACCAAATACATGTCTGTGGACATTCTTTGGCCATATGTCCTAATCCCTTGCAATGGTAGCAACCCTTTACCTTTCCTGACCGAATTTTGGGTTTCTTCTTCGTTTTATGGCACCCGCGTAAAAATGTCCTTGCCTTTTACACTTGTAACAGAATATATCAACCTTAGAAGATTTTTCTTTTTCTTTGCTTTCCTTTTACCCCTTTCCTTTTTTATCATATTCTTACATAGAACTGCATAATTCCCTTCTTTACCGCAGCATAAGATCCTAGTTTTAATTTCTCTTCTACTTCTTTTGCTGCACATGCTCTTCGTGCCTGGTTTGGAGTCATCCAAAACTCACTTCTCGGAAAATAAGACACCCTGACCTAAGTGATATACCAAGATATCATTATAAGGTTTATACCATTTATTTCTTGACCTAAAACCTTTTATCCATATAACTTAGTTCAACTTGTTCGGATTTGAACTTGCTTTGATCATATATAATGATAAGGAGAATAATTTTCCAAGTGTTTGATACCATTCGCCCAAGCCAACATATGAACGATACTTAGAAGTTTATTCCCACCATCACCAAATAGATCAAGACTTTATTCTTGGAACTTTCCAAAGGGATGACATCTTATAAATTTTCTAAATCACACAAATATTTATACTTTTGTATATATAAAATATATTCCTTTTTAAATGGTGTGTCGATTTGCCTTGTTTAAGTGTTTAGAAATTCCTATCGATAACGGTGATCGGGCGCATCAACCAGAATCTATATACTACTCAACGGATAAATTAACACAAAACATCTTTATATCAAATAACAAATACGCGCTCACATGTATAATACTCCCAAAACTCATTCTAGGGTGTTACTAACCCTATCTCTAATGAGTCACTCATTATAAGGTATTACTAACCTTATATATAATGAGTTTTACCCCACCAAAGCCTAGGTGTTCGCTCAACCTAAGCTCGGATACCAAATGTAACGATCGAGGATTTTAGACCTTCAAAAATTGATAGTAATACAACCTCGGTATTCGCATGCCGCAAATCCAAGTGCTGGAAAGCCCGATTGTTTGGAGAAACAGAAAATAAAGGTGGAATAGAATCTCACATGAATGGAATAACATATATTATTTCAATAATAATCTTTACAGCGGAAAATTTTGAATATAATATCAAAGTCTAACCTAGATTCAACCTAGACAGTTATAAATCCTCCATCCTTACAAATGCTGAAAAATAAAAACAAATGCAATAGATGGAGCGGATAATAAAATACGTCCATACATAGATGAAGATCTCCAGCTCTCCTCTGGAATTTCCAAGCATCTTCAATCAAACCTGAAATGTGACAACCCACATTTCAGAAGGTTTAAATCGACAATAATCCACACATGTCCAACTTAAACAATCCAGAACGTAGATAATTAATGGGGTTAAATAAGAAAAATAAGAAAAGAAGAAGAAAACGAACACAGAATCTCACAGCGGAAACGATAAAATATTAATAATCAAATAACAGTTCATGAAGTTGTCTACTATACATTTGATTATAATTTATACACATTTATCAGAGTTATATATATATGTACACACATCAGGGAAAAGTGATCAATATACAAGATAGCATGAATAAAGAAATAATAATAGTGATAATATACCAACTTTGTCTTCGTACTCCAGCGCTTCTGATCTTCAATACACTGGAAAACTCAGGACTGACCCGAGCATAATGAAAAGACAAAACACTCGAGTCGGGACTAAAATACTCTTATGTAAGTCAAATCAATATCACAAATATGAGTGCAATAACTTAAGATATGTTACGGGATTTTCCATCTCCTAAGGATCCGTTAAACTATTTATATATAATAGTATACGCTATAATGGATAATGTCTTTCAGTAAAATAAATATCAAAATAGCGTTAAGGCTTTACATTATCCACCTTAACACATTTTTATAGGTTCAAAACCAAAGTCGTAATGGGCTCGTATCGGGATAAATATGACAAGGTACGTGAGGCAATGTCTAAGGTAGGATTCTACCAGTTTACCCTTTCTGGATGGTCATAACCCATCTGTGGCGACAATCAATCCAATCGATAAAAGGTGCAACCATCGAATACGAAATCACAATAGTAATACGAGGGATGAATGTCGCTACGGGTAGCTAACCTCAATGGCTAGACATAGGCTCATGTTTTAGTCATTTTAATTTTGACACAAGTGTCAAGGCTATCCATCATCGTTCTCTTACTTCATTCCAGTAAACGTTTTCCAATTCAACCACTACATTCTGGATATCATCCACCGCGTACACGGTTGTCAAAGTGGTTCCAATATTGACAGAGAGTATGCTAATAAGAGGCCCCGGTCTCTTTAACAACCAAACGTTGTTTTACACACCGGTTGGTTCTTTTTACATTTCGAAAACAATTCGTACTTGATATCAAAATATCATATTCAATTCAAAATCAAATCCATTTCGAAATCAGCATGTTCGCTTCAAAAATCTTACTTTACTTCAAAATGTCAATTCAGTTCGATATATTGATTTCATTTCAAAATTTGATTCGAATTACAATTTAGGTTATAACTTCATTTTAACCTAATTTGCATTTAAATCCAAGATTAAATGTAACATTTCACCCTTTTAACCAGTTTGAATTTTTAGAAAATAGTTTTTAATAGTTTTAAAATATTTAAATAGTTAAAATAGTTTAATAGAAAATAATTTGAGTAATAAAAATGGTTTATATAGTAAAATAGTTTGGAAAATCAAAATAATTTGAATATTTAAAGAATACAGATTTTAAATCATTTATACTAAAAATATTCATTTAAAAATATTAATTTTAAACTCAAACCAGTTCACTTTCCAAATTTCCAATTCAAATTAGTTCCAATATTTAATCGATTCAATTTCGATTTCAAGTCCAATTTACTTCATTTCCAAATTAATTTCAATGCCAATTCAAAATTAATTTCAATTCCAATTCCAAATCAATTTCATTTCAATTAAAAATTAATTTAAATTCCAATTTCAAATTAATTTAAATTCCAATTCCAAATTTAAACAATTTCGATTTATATCAATTCTGAGTTCGATTTCCAAAATATCGATTCAAAACAATTAATTCAATTTTTCTCCTTCAATATCCAGCTTAAAACCAAATCTTCAAATATAATTAAACTCCGAACTCAATTTCAAAATATCATTTTATATCACTTTTACTTAGCAATATTCAAAGTTTGAAAAAAGTCCAATCTTTAAACAAATCGATTTCTGAAATTCAAATCATATTTCAATTATAACTTCCAAATCTCAAATTCGATTATTAAATAATTTCGTTTACCAAATTTAAATTTCAACATTTCAAGCTCCAGTTCGAAAATAATTTGATTTCCATAAATTCGATTTTTTTCCTTAATCAAATTATTTAAATAATTTCAAATCAAATTTTCAAAATCATTTAATTTAACCAACCCGGTGTCCGTATATAATTCTCTATCCTATGGCCAAGTGAATCAATTATTTCAATTTAATTCCAGGGATGGATATATATCGTTTCAATCCAAAATAAATGCCATAGGTATATATTACTTCAACCTATTTCTTAATTTATTTGAAATAATTCAATTTACAGTTTTATATACTATAAATAATATACATTATGATAACATGATATATCAAAATAAATAAACATCCAAATATCAATCAATAGCATCTATAATAATCAATCGATCAACTGTCAATAAAATTCTCAACAATTTCATAATTATCATTTTCGGGTATTTTACGGCAATTAAATTCTAATACAATTTAACTGTCAATTCAAATTCTATAAATCAATTTAGATGTCAATTAAACTTATCAAACAACAACAAATAAATTTAAATCACTTCACGATATAATTTAACTAACATAAAAATTATTTCAATCAATTATGAGCATATAAACACTCACCTTTATTTGAACTGAAAATTTTCTTAGCTTTAAATAAATTCCAAACAACTCCGCGACGTACTGCTTGTCGATACGATTCCAACGACTCTTGTTTCGTCCGAAACGGACCTCGTATGTAAAATATATACGATAATTAGCGAAACAAATAATTAAAATTAAATAACCACTTAAAAATAAAATAAATGGATATTATTGTTCACCATCTCTCTCTCGTACGCGGCTGCTCCCAGCCTAGAACCCATGAACGCGAACGATGACCGACAAATGCGAAGCACAAACGACGACCGGACCATGATCTGGACGTACCTACGCGTGTGCCTCAGCCACCCTACCCCACGCCTGAAGTGTTGTCCCATACGCCACCATAATTCGTGCTAAAAAACCCTATGAATGCCCAACCTTCAAAGCAAAATCTTGCCGATTACGTGATGAAATAGCATATATCAACCGTATGGATTTGAAGAGGAGATCGAGCACTACAATTTCTTTTTTGGAATAGTCGATAATCGTTGAGTGGATTTAGAGAAATAAAGGATTGAAAGAGATGAAATTCTGGCCGTTGAAGATATGATAGGTGGCGACCATGTTTAAGCTAGGGTTTGGAATAATATAATAATAAATTTTCTCATTAAGCATGCCATATTTATATAGTTAGGTCCAAAATCATTCGAACTCCAATCGAGGCGTGCCGCCTGGCATTTATAATGTTTCCCCTATTCCGAACGCAATGGAACTAGTTCCGAGACCTAATTCGATCGTATGTGGAAGATAGCTTTTCAAATTTAATTTATTATATCGAATTCCTTAAATTGATTTCTATGCGTTTCAAGCTCGCATGACCAAAGGACAAGTCCAAACGCTACAAAACTTGAAATCGTTCAATAATTCACTATTACAGATCCGATGAAACTGGTTTCGCCGAAATCCGAGATAGTGGCCAAAATGGCTATTTTTACTCGTCAATTAATATATAAAATTTCCAAATTTTAATTACTCACATTTAAATCAAATTTTGAAAGTAAATGATCTTCATTCATATTTATATAAAATTTGAATCAATTTCCGATGTCATATTCATTTACATTAAATCCAGAATTCAATTATTCAAATAATTTCCAATATTAAATTTAAACAATTTAATTACCCGATACATCAATACTAATAATTCATTTAATTTTATTTTTAACCGTTTTTATTCGATAATTATATCAAATCCTATAATCTAAAATAGTTAAAAATACGGGTCGTTACATGTAACTACTCGGATCTGACCCAAGTATTAAAAATACTCGGATCAGGCTTGATAAACTAGCGTTAGATGCTCGATTTATAAATTGATGCCAGTTAAAAACCTTTGAAAAGAAGGGTATCTCATAAGACCACGTCCACACATAAATATGGACGGGTTTTGACCATATGATAACCAAACACTTTTATAACAAAATAATTTGATATTATCTTTAATGGCATTCCTTTAAAAACACTTTTCAAATAATATATCAAGATAGCCAAAATTGTTAAATTGATAAAATTCGACGGCTCACTAGTTACTTTTTAAAAGTAGGTTCTATAATCAAAACCATAAAGGCACCGTATTGGAATTGAATTTCCAACATGATAGGGAACTAGTGATCTTTTTTTCAGATCCACGCATAACCCGTAGTTTCCGCATGGCTTTACATGATCTCTGTTTGCCTCCGAACTACGCTGTTACACTACTATGGTACAGGGTATTAGTCGGTGGCTTTACATGATCTCCGTCAGCCTCCAATACCGGTCCATGAGGCCAAGATTCACTCTGGTCACCTTCTTACTTCTTAGCCCGAATTATGTCTGTCAGACCACATAGTATCCCGTATCATTCCTGGGATTTTATGCTCGTGAGGCTACGCCTTACAAAGGCACGCTTTGCCTTTCGCAAAGCCACGCTGTGATCATCACTGGTTCCACTTTAAAAGCCACATTGCCATTCCTTCGATCACTATTGACTTTCATGAACATACAAACTCTGAGATTGTACGTCTCAGAGAAGGGTGTTAAGCTAAGAGAAGTTGCCTTCTCCATCATCAAACAGATGTACGTTTGAAAAAGTCAACATTGTGATCTCAGAAATGCAATGTCAAATATTCATCCATACAAGTTCGTTCTGGGACTGAATGAAACCGAAGGTACTCCTCCTACCACATCCTATCGGGAATTATCCCTAGAATTAGTAGCGATTAGTCCTTGTAATTAAAGATTTTCATATCATAGCACTACTGCCACCATAAATATATGGTATGGTAAACTTTACCCCGAGGGACTAGTGGCAAGCGACCCTTCATCATGAAGATCCCCGTATTCAAACATCATCATCATGTCTTCACTTTCGAACGTATACATTGGTTCGAAGTAGTTTTCAGATAGGAATTACCAAAATCCGACCCCGGTTCCTCCGAACCAATCGTCGATTAAAAAGACGTTAAGTTCATATGTGATTATCAATAATCAATCAATTCAATTTATCTTTTTATTCATTCATAAATATCTCTTAGAGATATATTCATTTTAGAGATATATTCATTTAATCATTTCATTATCTTTTTCAGAGTATATGGAATCACTAAGCCTCATTTATCAAATCCTTTTCGTTAATCTAAACCTTTTTTTGGAATCTTGGAATAATTCTAAATCATTTCATTTTTCACTTAGGAAAAACATTTCCAAATCATTTCTACGCAATCCAAGTTATTTAAATTTGGAATTTTTTTTTATACTTTGGGAAATTTCGATCCGAGCAAACAAAATTTACTATCCCATCCATTGGGCTAGTCCGGGTAGCCAAGAGAGCAGGAAACTTGTTTTCCAAACCTAAGCCTAGACGCTACCTCTCTAACACCCATAAGGCGGTCATGTAATTTGATCGACGCTAAATCATTAAATATTTAATCATTTCATAAATCATTCAAATTACCTTTAAAATACTTTAATTAATCATTTGAAAACATTTTCAAAATATTTGGAAAAGAATAGTTGCGTTTAAAACTATATTTCAATAGTTATAGAAAAGTGCTACGGAAAGTGCTTTTTAAGCTATATTGATCAAAACGACTTTTTATCATTTGAAAATTCATTTTTTATTACTCAAATCACTTTTAAAACATTTTAAATGATTTATAAGAATTCTTCTATATTTATAAACAATTTTTAAACATTATTTTCAAAGTAGTTCTGTTATGGATTCCGAACTGCAAAATCGTGATTTTTCCTAAACTTGTTTTACTCAATTTGCAAAATCTACTTATCGAAATCTCGATTTTCTTTCTTTGTTTGAAAACTATGGATATAAAAGTTCAAAAAATTCTTATTGCAAAGAAATACGACTCCAATTCCATCCTATAGAAGGATTTAACTTTTACGGTACGAAATCGCGAACTTCTATTACGCGGCGTACGCCTATTTTTGGCTCCAAATTTATTATTTGTCAAAACTTCTCCAAATTGAATTTAATGTTTATAAAACATTTACAAACCAATTTCAAACATTTAAGACAATATTTTCCACATTAAATCACTATTCACTTTTAAATCATTTCAAAATATTATATTATTATAATTTTCATTTTCAACCTTTTTTATTTTCAAAACCATTAAGAGGCTAAATAACTTCATATACGCATCTATATGGATTTATTATTCAATAATTAACCATTTTTATTATGATTTCTCATAATTTATCACAACCAAGTTACCAACCATTTCAACATCCATATAATCAACCTATAATCAACTAAGTAATCAAACATTCATACAAATCACTGAGAGATTAAATGGTCATATTATCATACTTAAAAATAGTTATGGAGATTATTTATTATTTAATAAACATTGAGTACTCACCTATGGCTCCACTCCACCAATCTTTTTCGTAGCTTCTCGAATCAATTTCGGCAGCACTCCGGTCGCACTTCCTCCTCTTTTCCTTGCTTCGCAGCTCTTCGATCTCCTTCCTTTCTTCTTATAAGGCTCGGCCTAGACCTTGGGTAGGCACGGCCATGCTTTTGGGTGGTGGTGTGCTCGGGCAAAGGGTGGTGATGGTTGGGCTGTGAGTAATAGAGAGGGAGGGTATTGGCTAGTGTTTTGAGGTGATTTGACTTTATATATGTATGTACAAAATTCTATTTTATTTTCTACTAAAATTTCTCTATAAATTTCCTAAAGAATATGCCATAGAAAAGCTTAGGAATAGAGAAAGAAGAAGATGGTAGGATGTGTTAATGGATGAATGAAAGGGTGCTTGTATTTATAAGCAAAAAGAAGTGGAAAAATTTCCTGAACATCGTCATTATCCATCACCATCACCATGTGAATCCATCACCTCCTTTTCCAACAAGTTTCACATGTTAGCCCCCCTCCTCCATATGCTCCATCACTTCATTCACTTCCATGCCACGTGCATTTGACTTTTGATGGCTTAAGTGTTAAGTTTTGAAAAATATCTTAGATATTTTTAACTTTATTTATATATAAATGTGTAATGCATACATACATGGATATATGTATATGTTAGGGTGTGTATTTATGTGTTATATATGTGTACATAACATATAAACAAGGTTTCAACGAGTTTCGAACAACTTCCGTCCGTTAAACCGTTGAACATCGAGAAACCGATACCCGGTCACATTTTCACTTAAAATTTAAATTACATATATATGTAAACAAAATTTAAAATAAATTTCTAATCATTTTTATTAATTAAAATTATATCATTTGAATTATAAAATTATATAAATCAACATTAACAATTATTTACAAAAATTGCTATTATACTGGTAAAGCGATATCAATTTTCTTATATTTTCAAACTGATTATATATCTTTATAAAATTATTTATTATCACTTTATAACTATTTAAAATGAATTATTATCATTTAAAAAAATTATTTGAATAATTATAATAATCATTAAATCATTACATATCAATTTAAATCTGTAAACCAATTATTAAGTATAAGGGCATCACTAAGGATGTCATACATACTTTTAATTTTCTAAAAATAAAAAAAATAATTTTATTTGATATTCTTGTTTAATTATAAAAATAAGTGTATGTATCCAGCTCCATGCGCAATGTTTTACAATTATAGAGCTGTTTATCGATAAAACGGTTTTGGTTATTTTATCGATATTCCTTCAAAGTTTATATTTTCGTAAGTACTTATTCAAAATAAGGTTACCATTATTATTTATTGTTCAAAACATCATAATCTTTGTTTTTAAAAGCTTGTATTTGAATATTTTAAAAATAAATATAATTTATCCAATTGATAAATTTGCGGGTCGTTACGTTTATATTCCAATGTGCATTATTTTCACCCTTGTGTGCATTTATGCCTTTTTAATTCCTACAACATATTCTAATTTTGATTCCTTATTGCATTAGAATGCTTGTGTTTTTCTTGATCTGGGTTGATTGTTGTGCCCAAGCCTACGAACTGACTAAGTGTGTGTGCTTATTTCTTGGTTTGGCTATGTGCATCCCTAAGTGCATGTATTTCCTTATTGTATTGACTTGTGGGAATTTTCATTTAGTGATGTTATTTGTGGATGTACTTTGATGTACATGTCTGCACTATGTTTACTTCACTTGATTCTGCACTAACCTTTGAACCTAACTTTGTTGCATTTCCTAATACATGTATCATGTTCTTGTGGGCCTAAGTGTGCTTGTGTTGAGCCATTGTGGCTTGAACCTTGCTTTGCTTATGTTGAGCCTGAAGTATAACTTCGGTTTGACCTCGTATAAACTTTTATTTGTGACTATAGTAAGTCTTTGGGAATGACCTTTACTTTTGCTTTTGTGGGATGCTTGTGTATTTTAATTTGCTCGGCCTTATGACATGTACGGTGATACACTATGCATGTCATAGGTTTTATGTGCACATTTATTTTTTGTTCCTATTTAAAATATTAAAACAAACAAACCCATAAACTGAGGCAATACCATATTCAATTATGTTTGTGTTTTTCATTTTAAATTTGTTTCTTTTTGCTTTTTGCTGCGTTGTTTTTCTATAGGCAAAGCAGTTGATTGGAGAAAAGGCAGTTGGAGCAAGAAGATAACCAATCGAATTCGAGCGAGTGAGCGAGTGAATGTGTGAGTGTATTCTATATGAGATTGTGTTGTATATGAGAGTGAAAAATAATGTTGTATATGAGTGAGTAAATATAGCATGGTATATGAAAATATAAAATATAGTGGAAGTTGTAATGTGTACTATTTGAAATTGTAATAAAATAAACTATTTGATGAAATAAAAATTTCATTTGTTTACTTCTATCTGTGATTTTGCAATAGTACTGTATTAAACATATTTAAAAAAATATATGTTTACCATTATCAAACAAAAATCATAAACAGTTATATTCCATGGTCTCCTCCTTTTGATGATGACAAACATATATTTAAATGTTATGCATAGCAAATGTGTTTAATGTGTTGTGATCAAGCTTTCCCTATTTACATACTCCCCCTACAACTAGACTCCCCCTACACAGATTCATGAAATTAAAAAAAATGATTGTCAAAATAATTGCAAAATAACTTGGTAAAAACAACTCTTGAATGTCAGTAAGGTTATTACTCAACCACAAAAATATTAACCTTGATCCTCCTTTTGTTATAATCAAAAATAATAATAATAATCGAGATAGTGATGAATTTTGATTAAAATCATAAAATCACATCGAGAGAGAAATATATATTGCAAATTCTAATTAATCAAACAAAAATCATAATATTTTATTTATTAGAGACAAATTCCACTTTAGAGTGATGATAGGATTATGGTTTATGGGAAATTTATATAGTGACAGTAGTGTGGTATTTTAATAAGGGATTATTTTTGTAAATTACCCTTTTAAATATTATACAAAAAATGTTAAGAACTTTCTAACCATGCATAATTGTTTTTACTTTTAAATAAGGTTAGTAGTTACTTAAAAAAGAATATCAAGCATTTTATAATTATGCATAGCCGTAAGGACTTTTAAATGAGGCTAGAAACTCCTTGAATATTTATCCCTCTCTTGTATATGAGTCTCATACATGCATAACCGTGAAGACTTTTAAATGAGAATGGAAGCACCTATATAGAGATTAAAGCTATTCACTCATGCATAACCGTGAGGACTATTAAATGAGAGTGAATACTTTGGGATAGAATTATATATTACATAAAAATATAATTTCTTGTTTTTGAAATACCAACTTCTGCACACTGTGTATGGATTGCAAGAAGGATGATAGTGATAGAAATGATCATGGAATATGTACTAATTTTAAAAATATTATAAAACTTGTTCAATGTTCATGAAATTTTTGACATATACTTCCTCTAGCTATGAAATATAATTTAATCACTACCCATCACTTTCTCAAACACTATTAATAATTTCTGACAAACTTCAAAAGATTCAAGCAGCAAACAACCATCTTTACCAAAGTAAATCATTTACCAAAATAAACAAGAGTATCTTTATCATAGTAAAAAACCTAAGTTATTTAAAACAGTTTCTAATCCAAAAAAAAGTGTAAAAATCTTTTTTCTGCAAAGGGTTCTGTAAAACGATGTTTGCTAGTTTTAAAATCAGTTGAAAATACAAATTGATCTCAACTGAAATGATGTCTAATATCACGTGTACTCTAGTTGCCCAAAAAGATATATTATTATACAAGCAGACTATGTACTCCTCAATCACTCAAATTAGTTCACAAAATTTTCAGCAGAGCCATTTTATATCAGACAAAGGAAAAATCATTTATATCAAGCAAAAGTACACATAGTAAAAATTATCCATCCACTAATTTGTCAGTCATCATTAAAGGCAATGGAATTCAATTATCGTACCAAAGAAATTGACCATTTTTTTTGAAAATTCAGTCCATTTGAAACCACTATTTGAAAGCTTTAAGTCTGTAGTTTGATCCAGCACAAAACATAAAAGTTTTAGATATTCAAAATTGCTACTCATTAAAATTGGTTTCAAGTCAAGACGATGAATTTCTTAAAGGTTATATCTAAAATACTACAACTAATAAATCGGAGATACTTTTAAAGTGATGTACTGAAATGATTGTTGTTTTTCAAGATTTTACAAAATGAATCAGCAAAAACTCAAAACAGTAAAGTTGTAGTGTATCAGTTAGCATTACAGAACTTTAAGAATATCAAAATTTGAAGTAATGATGTTCAAGTTATTATCGAATTAATACAACTATGTTAAGAAGTACAAAAATAGTTTTCAACCAATATTATGAATGATCTGCAGTTTTTCAATGGTTTAAGTTCAAGTTCAAGAAAAATAAATCAAATAAAATTTATAGAACATTCTATCTATTTTCTAGATAATCTTGAATTTTGAAAATTAGAGTTGAGGAGTTCAAGATATGGCAATATACCACAGTAGTGTTAACAAAACCAGAATTAACAATAAGAAAAGAAAATAGGGTTTAGAGACCATACATTTACTTACCTTCGATGTCGGTTCTGGGCTAAGGAACATTGGAATTATTGCTCTTCAATCTTATATAGAACAACTTGAAGTTATCCACCTCATTTTTCTGGTTTGACCTCATATACACTTTTACTTACACTGTGTTGAGCCTTCAGGTTTGACCTTTACTTTAGCTTTTGTGGGCTGTTTGTGTATTTTAATTTGCTCGATGTTATGGCATTTGTAGTGATACACTATGCATGCCATAGGTTGTTTGTGCACCATTATTTTTGGTTCCTGTTTATAATATCAAAACAAACAAACCCATAAACTGAGGCAATATCATATTTAATTGTATTTGTATTTTTGCAGTTGAATTTTTTTTTTGCTTTTTACCCTGTTGTTATTCGATAGACAAAGCAGTTGATTGGAGAAAAGATAGTTGAAGCAAGAAGATTAACAATCAAATTCGAACAAGTGAGTGAGTGAATGCGTGAGTGTATTGTATATGAGTGTGTGTTGTATATGAGAGTGGGAAATAATGTTGTATATGAGAGTGTAGATCTAGCATGGTATATGAAAATGTAAAATATAGTGGAAGCTATGTTGTAAATGTGTACTATTTCAAATTGTAATAAAATAAACTATTTGTTGAAATAAAATTTCATTCTTTACTTCTATCTGTGATTTTGCAATAGCACTATATCAAACACAATTAATATATATATATATATGTTTATTATCATCAAACAAAAATCATAAACTGTTATATTCTACAAGTAGTAATAATATTTCATGTCATAAATACCGTAAAATTCTTCATTTTGTCAAGTACATAAAACATTAACTTTTTTCACAGAAATTCATATTATTATCATTTAATCTTTTTATTTTATAAATAATAATAAACATTCTGAATCTTAATTTAAAATATAATTTTAATTATGATTTATGAATTTCCAAACAACGACCTTATTTAATTCCGTACATTAATTTTAGTAAGAAATTTAAGTCATTGTTATTTACAAATACCATTTAAAATCCATCACTAACCTTATTTATTATGTCTTTATTTAATTTTCCCATTACTACCCATTTTATTTCAAATTATAATTTTTCAATTCCAAATCAAAATTTAATCATAATTAACTCCCAAAAATACTACATTCAACAATAAACTTCCAATCAAGGCGCGATACATCTAAATATCATAGTAACCAAATAGCCATCCATAGTATAGAACACATATAAATGAATATAACTTTTCATCTATAGATATGCATTTTATATTTTAAGAATTCAATTATTAAATTAATGAACCACACCAACACATTTTAAATAAATAGTCAAAATTCAGCAAACGCCATGCCGGATCGTACAAAATTCCGTCATAAAGTCCGATGAAAGAAATCGTGCATGATCACGAGTTTGTGTGAAAGATTTGAAGTTAGAAGATTTAGGGTAAAATTCATAATTAATGAAAATAGGAGAACTTACATGCACATTGAACAACCCTGCTACAGTAATAATGAAAACCCATAACCCATGTAGGCGCCACTTCAACTGTCGCTCACCATCACATATAGCCACCTACATCCTCATTTGACATAGCCATCGGCCTCCTCTCCCGAATTCATGCTGACCAGACCCATGCTCACCAACTACGGTACCGCCATGACCATTGTGCCCTATCATGGACATTCCTCATTGATTTACTGTTGATTCAACAACACTTTTGATGAACCAACCATATGGATCGACTTCCTTTGTCTTCCTCTATAGCCCAGCAACCTTCGATTGACAATTAGAGGTCATTTCACCATTGAGTCAAAAGCACCAAGGTGAACAAACCAAAATAGTTCACTAATTTATGGACAACCGAAGCACTATTTTGACAAACGAACACCACCCATCAACTCTACTTGTCGAGAGCTTTGCAGTGATATATAATTTGATGGTTATTGGACAATTTAATTTTTAAACAATTTGAAATTAGGAAAAATCATTTGCCATTAGAATAAAATTAAAATGGATTTTGGGATTAGAAAAGAGAGGCTGATGTGATGGCGGAACTCTAGAATTTATTATTATCATTTACATAAGGAATGAGGGGGTTCAGTTATGTGTAACCGTTTGGTCCAAAAGTGGTTGCATGCTCTATTTACACACTATAATACCTCTATTTCGCAAATTGTAACTTCAAATCAAACAAATTATATACCCAATAGAACAGCTCGAAAGACCTACTTAGCGGTTATAAATACAACATCTAGTTCACCCTTTTATTAAATGTTCATTTTTAATTAATTTGATATCAATTTTGTGGCGAATTTGTGGGTCGCTACATTCTTCCCTCTTAAAAGGATTGTGCCATCGCAATTTTCTAAATACAAACCCCAACCAAATAAATAAACCATCATCATGGGTATAATCATATATTGTGGGGAAACACACCAACCATAGATTAACTACTCATAAAAGCAGCATATAAAAACCACATAATAATATCGATCATAACACAATTAATTCATCAAAGCTTATTTTTCTGCATATACGTAACATAGTAACACATACACTTTATCAATCATAGAATCCAAACTATAGTATGTAAAAATAACACTTCATCAACAAGGAGTAAAATAATCTCAATCATAGATTAATTCATACCATATACCCCGATAATTTAACCATAATTGACCATAATAAAAGTTTATAAGAAAACTTAAGGTTGATCCAAACATACATGTACGAATAAATGAATATAGATCAACAATAAGCATAGCTCATCAAACTAAAAACACATACTCATAATAACATGATATCATCACCAATACTAACATATCAACCAATAACATGTGTATGTTAATTGCTATGTTGACTATACATCCATTATATATGTGCATCTTCGAAAGTATCGGCAAACTTCCTCATAGTCTCATCTTCAAAATAATCGGTGTACTACCTCATTTTCACACCTTCTAAAATAATACATGCACCCGGTCATGACTACATGCTTAAAATAATACGGCTATCTACTCATGTTGTAACTGTATTAATCCTTGATCCTAAAACCACATCATAAGGTCTCTTTCAAATGGTCACTATCATAAGGTTAATGAGTATTCACCATCATAAGGGTATTGTACTTTAGGATATATGACAACTCGTATGACCACGTCCTAGGTTAGAGTCTACTCAAGCCTTGGTTTCTTAGTGCTCAAATCTACGTCACTTACAAGGCTAGAAACTAAACTACCCATTATAGAAGTCTAGGGTAAGATAGATCTCCCATATGAGGAATCTAGGACATGCCAATACTTAGATAAGAATCCTCACATACCCCTGCTTTACGAGTACACATCGAAACTCTAAGTATCAATGATCCCACATCACACTTAATATCCATAGTAGAGCACATCCTAGCCCCACTGCACAAGTTTGCATCCTAGAACTTGTCCTTATGTGTCATCATCACTACTCCCATCATGGAGTCGTTAAATCCACGACATCAACGTCAAGTCCCATCTCTTTTAATCTTCAAATCACATTGGAAAAAAATCTGATTTTAAGATTTTCTTATAGTAATTTTTTCATTTGATGATAAGGATAACCCACCCAAATTACCAAAGGGTAATCTACTAGCGAGTATTGTACCAACATTTATACAAAGCAAAAAATCTTTTTCTCAAGTTAGAGCTTTCATTTGTGTTCAAAACAAAAATCCTTTTCCTCCTAAAATATCACCATCATTTTATATAAAAGGTTCCTAAAATAATTTCACCGTTTTAGATCAATTTCAAAATAATTTTTAAGAAAACATCGTTTTTAAAAAATTCCAATATGGAAATTATTTGAACCAAAAATTAGAACAATACCCCAGTCGAACAAAAATAAGATAGATCTAAGTAAAATTAAGTAGAAATAGTAAAGAACACACTATTTATAGTTGTTCGACTTTAATTCGCGCCTACGTCCCCTTTATATTACTAGATTCATGTTCATTACAAATACAAGAGCTTTACAACTATTTCAGATCTTGAAAGGAAAGAGTTCAGTCCTTAGTGACAAAGATGAGGTAGAGAAGAAGATATCAAGAGTATGGACGCTAAAAAGTCCTTTATTAGTTGCCCTAGCATTTCTATTTATAGTAGAATCACCTACTATAGTCACCAAATCGCGCAAGGCTGGGTAAGCATCCAGATCTAGAGAATAAGGAGGAAGAACAAGTCGTTCTAAAGAGAAAAATCATGTGGGTACTGACCACAATTATGATCGGTGCCGACCATAATGGTCATCACTACACCTTGGACTCTCCCATACTTTTCAAGTCTTGAATCCTCCAAGTCTTATAGGTGTACCCTCGTGGACAATCGGCTTGGTACCAACAACAATTATGGTCGATACTGACCATGTTGATTAGCTCCATCCTACTCTAAATTTTCTGAGTTGCTTATCCAAGCTATTCCAAGCATGCCCCAAAGCTCTTGATCCATTCCATCTTCATCTCGACGTCCAAATACACAAGAAGCTGCTTGGTTAAAATGCCAGATAACACTTGCCTACAAAATATGCTTTCATGAAATAAACCATGATGTGTATCAAGGGAAATAGTATAGCCTGAATATTCCAAGAGTCTTCAGGCAGCCCATAGTCATCTTTAAAGTGATGTATCTATTCTAAAGATATATGTTCATCACTTCAAATAGTTCGCGTACCATCTTTCCTTCTTTAAAAATCATGTTGAAGTTATTATCACCTTGGAGATCATATGATAACACTATTAGGCTGGCTTTCTATTCTTTTCTTTTTCTGTTTTCTTTTTTTAAATCAACAATTGAATCATGTCGGTATCGACTAAATCATGTCGGTACGGACATGATTTCTCAATATTTTATTAACTTGTTTAAATAAACCTAGGACATAGCCTAATATTTACTTTCATTTTCCAACCCTGAATTTCTTTTCCTCTTATGACTTTTAACCTCCATCCACCGTCCAATTTTTTCTTACCTTAGTACTTAGTAGTCGCTCCTACCAATTCGACAACCACCGCCAACGTTGCCCTGGAAGATTTCACCACCATCTCCATTAACATAGTCCTGAATTCATCAATGACCTTTCTTATTCTTGGAACTAGATCTATATCTGGAGGTGGGTTCTCGAACCATGAAGCTACCATAGGTACCATTGTCGTGCCACATCGACGTCACTACATCGATGGTGATGTTTCGGTTGCCGTTATTGATCCACTATCGAACATTAGCTGATGACATGACACACATCCAAATTAGGGGCATATTGCTTCCAATGGGGAAACACATGTTTCCTATAAGGCCAACAACAATTGACTCCATACTCGATCTGAGTTGATTTTATTGTTTATTTCATGCTTGGTATTCATTTCATGCCATTACACTCGCTGCTCCGAGTTTTCTCTTGGACAATTTTTATTTGGCCAAATGCTATAATTCTTCATTCAGTGAATTAACATAAGCAATCTTTATCAAACTTTGGTTGAGCATGGATTGAAAACTTGATTGGATGAGATGGTTCTGAAGAATGGTCACGTCGAATGCACTTCGATATCCAAATTGAACATTTAAATTGATATTTCAAGTAACACATCATGATCCTATGTTCTTGTAAAGGAAGCTCCATGTCACTCTAGGCAATGGTTCAATTATTGTTCACTCTGTGGTAATAGGTAAATAGTTCCATCATGTGACGAGGCTCGTTTTCCAGCAAGAGTGGGCTATCTACATAGAGTGATCCGTACACCGTGCTTTGAACATAGGACGCACACTACATGGACTGACACTTCTCACTATCCTGGTCGATGTCCAAAATTCGATTAGTCAACACACGATGACATTCATTGGATCCTGCACATAAGTTACACGAGTTTAAAATAAAGTGTATTTCAAAATAAAACATACCTAACTGCATTTGCTGTCAAGCTTTTCAGTATATAACGACTCAACGGTCTCCTTGCGTAAAAGTTAGTACTACTTAAGCACTCCTCCAAAGGTTTATTTTTATACCACTCAAGCCTCTACATCTACTCCATTCGGAGAAATATGTTTTATAACCCGTTAACTTCAAATGCAAGTATTTCCAATAACACGTCCTTAAGACCAGCCTCCACTAGCTGATCAACATGCCCCATAGGTCTTGGATAAACCTATGAACCAAATTCCATCACTGATGACTTTAGAGTTACTTCATTCTATCTACCACCATCACGGTATTCCAAAGAGTGACATATTATTGCCAATAATCGATCAACGATCGCACAACACACCTAAGGGATACACTGCATTTAACCAATACATGTGTCAGATGGAGCTAGTCCTCCTTTCAATGAGTTCCTCAAATTATTGTTACAAGAGTTAGGCTGGCTCTGATGTAGGTGCACCCTAATAGATATGCTCCACTCAATTCCTTGTACATCCTCTTCATGATGAGATTCAATCATCCCTTAAACTTCGGGGAGCTCGCTTATCTTCTAAGCTTTAAAAGAGAATGGAATCTCCCTCCTTGGCGCCTATAATCCTTACGGATTTATCGATGAGCTTCACAACAATCGCAATTACTTCAAAAGCTAATACTTCTTCGTTCTTTGCCCTTGTGGCTTAAACCTCCTCTGGTTGTTTGGATGTAAGTCTCTTCTTTTATCATCTTTCCTTCATCTAGATTTTCCTAATCCATATGCTTAACTTCACAGACCTTCCCAATCGTGATGATAGCAGCGCATATGTCGGTACTCTAGTAATCCTAAACAAAGTCAAATACCAATTTTTCACTTCCTCCTTCTTGCTTGCCAATGAAAGGCTTTGCTAGTATGGCCTTCTATAGCTCGACAGATATGAGATTCCTCTTCTACTCCAATAAAAAAATCAAGCCATTGCTAAGACTTTTTTCCTCGTTCACTATCCAGATAATGATGGTCAAGGGGATTTAAAGGCCAAGGAGGCAAAGTAAATGTTGATGAAGGAGAAGATAGAGTAATAGAAGAATACATGGTAATGGAAAGAGATAAAGGAAGAGGAGGTGAAGAGGAAAGAGGAGAAGAAAGAGAAGGAGAAGAAGAGAGGAGAGAGAAGAAGAAAGGGAAGGAGAAGAAAGAAGAGAAAGAACAAAATAGAGAGAGGACACAGGAGATGATGATGATGATGGAGACATAGACTATGGTTTGGGCGAGAATGAATCATACGGGTAGACATCCCCCTAAAGGCGATACAGTTCCTATCCCAACTTGTCTGACATGATTAGTTATCAAGTCTGATCAATAGATTCTCGGTCCAATCCTAACGCCAATTAGTGAGGTGACACCACCTGCAAGCTCTTCGAAGAATATCTTCAGCTCACCGAGTGATATTGGCATTCTTTCGGCCTTTGGTGCTGGAGATGCTACCATTGAAGATGTTTTGAATGAACTCTTTAGTGAATTTACCTTACCTCCGGGGGATATCCTTACCAAGGGTAACAAACCCCATCCTTGCAACTCCCCGAATGTAACACCACACCTTTATATCCATATTATCCTAGTAATAATATCAGATAATACGGAGAATGAGGCTATATAGGGTACACATATGAATATTCCCTTGGGCTAATACTGGTATGTATTTAAATATTGAATATAACTCACCAAAAAATGTACAAATGACACAAAGAAATAAACATATGCAATTCCAAGATAAAACAATACATAATATATAATCAATATTAGAGTACACGGAGTCAGAATTGTTGGGATAATATATAATACTGAATATATGTAGGTTTGATATACATCACAATGTCATATATACAACAAGAATATGTAAATAAAATAATATACTACACCATAGAATAACTAGTCTCCACTATGCCCTGTAAACATAAGCTGGTCCCATCGTCTCAGAACCTGAAATGTCTTGGACTGACCCGAGTATTATATAAAAAAACACATGGGTTAAGCTTTATCTAAAGGGTAGATGATAAAATATCACATAATCGTATGTATGGTATAATAGTGATATCTTAGACAACATCAAAAGTCTCAAGAATAGCATCAACCACAAACCATGCATAGGAAAATGTCATCACCATATAAATCAAGTCAAACAGTAAAATAGGGATATAATATCAAATGGGTGAATCATCCGTGCATAAAATCATTTTCAATATATAAGAAATAATCAAGTAAAATCAGACAAACATAATAATACCCTAAAACAGATATAAATAGACATTCCTAGGTTTGTCAAACTCATAGAAATGTAATAAGTAATCATATATGTATCCTATATATATAAAAGGGCGACACATGCTGATAAATGATATAGTTTGTGGCACATTCCTATGAAAATATAAGTGGCAACCCATGGTTATGAAAACGTAAGTGGTGACACACACCAAAGAAGGATGTGGGGATTGATCATACACTGGACATAGTCTCAGGTATAATCACAGCTCATCATCTCAAGTAGGAATATAAATAGTATATGTCTACCTACTACACACACCGAAACTAGACGGGAGACTAACAGCACATCCGCTTGCTCCAGAAGCCACACGCGTGTACATCTAACATGACTCCTACAGTCTTCAGTTTCCTCCTCTTGGTATCATGACAAAATCCACCTACGTGCTCATCTATGCGAGGACTCAACTTGGTTATGACCTGGAATATACCCCTATAGATAAGTGACTGTTGGCCTAGGTGACACAGAGGAAAACACACACAATAATATATAAATATAAGGGTGTAACGGATTCGGGGTACGATCCGCAATAAGGCCGCCTGGGTGGAAACTGACCTAGCATGGTTCGCTCCCAAATCATAAAGGAAGTTGGACAAAGATAGACACACACACATCATCTATATTTAATGGCTAATAGCTCTATATGTTGTTGACACACGACACTATATACTGGCCGACACACGACTCTATGCAATTACCGACACATGGATAAATACGTGACTCGCTACAACAAGCCCCATCATACGTAACAAATCCCCATACGAGTGACGTTTAGTTATAATGAATAACTCAACAATTATCATAATGGCGTCCCATATCGTCGCATGATATTAAGACATTTAAATACTGCTCATAGATTACACTTAATCCCCATAATATTCTATATAACAAATCCATTGAATAGCCGGAGAAATATTACCAAAGTCCCATACCAAACGGTATTAAAACTCCGTTTATTCAAATATCTCGTTAAATCGAATGGAAACAATCAAAACATTCAAATATTAATTTAGAAAAGAGATTATATTTATAAAAACGCAATAAAACTTCTTAAATCAATTTTATATTCAAAAAATAAAAATAAAAAACCTTTAAAACACCTATATATATTGAATAATATATTCATTTTGTTTATTTAATCCCAATATAAAGATTCAAATACTATAATTCATTTCCAAATCCTTTTATACATATTTTCAAAATTTCCCAAAATCATTTTACAAATAAAAAATAATTATAGAAGCTGTTTCAAAATTTTCTATAAGTAAATACTACTTTAAAATAAATTTATGAAACTTCGAATAATTTCTTTTCATTTCAAAAGGGTAATTTATAATTCAAATCCTTTACTGTATACTCAAAATCTCTAATAACTCATATTTAAAATCACACAATATTGCTTTAAATTCATTTAATAATCTTCTATACTAAAATACTATTTCAAAATAAATTTATAAATTACAAAATAAATTATATTTATTTCAAACCATAGAATATAATTCAAAATATTCACTTTATACTCTAACTAGTTAGAAATAAAACATTTTCCTTTAGGTTATACCATATTTGAAATTCTCATATTATAGAAAGATTTGGGTTTATTTATTTAAAATATATCCATAATCTTATAACTATTTCATTAAAAGAGTCTTGTATTTTTCAAAGGTTTAAAAACAATTTCAAAAGAATTTAAATAACCTTTATAATAAAAATAACTTAAAATAATATTATTACTTTAATAATATATTTTATAAAACAGTGATGTATGTTATTTATGGCTTTAAAATAGTTCCAATTTATAATATTATTATAATAGTGATTCAAAAAGGGTTTTTAACAAAATGCATGTTATATTTATATATAAATTTATAAATAGATTTGTAAATATAAAAATAACTAAATAGAGTGTAAGTTTAGTAAATTGATTATAAAACAATTTTAATAAAAGTTTAAACACTTGGACAATTTTTAAAGCTTTTCAAACATCTTTAAAAATAAGAAAATCAGTCGAACATCCAAAATATAAATAATGGAGCAAAATTCTCCAAAATCATTAACCAAATCACCAATAATTTTTTTTATTGTTTAGACCGACTCGAATTACATTGAATTCTAGCCATCTGCACAATGTACACACACATATAAAATAAGTTACACATCAAAATGCAATCGGACAGCATTTACTTTGTTTTTTGGACAATCCAACATACACAAAATCTCGCAATCTAATCTAAAATCATATCCAATATCATACAACCAATCCAATATTCTGAACAAACAATTCATCGAAACAGTTCAATCCATAATCTCAATCAATTTGACCAAGCAATGCAATCAATTATCAGGATATATATATCGCAGGAAATGAATTATATGTTGATATGAGTGTGAAAACCCACAGAAATGATGAATGCAAGAATCAAACTCAGCTCTATATGATTTCGCTCCACTCAAAATTACCTATGCTAGAAACTACATTGCCTCACACACAACCGCCTACCATCCTCAACTGCATCGTACAAGTCCAGGCAATCACCAGCATCCATTAAATCCTCCATCATCAGCTGCTCATCACCACATGCGACATTGCACACGCCAGTAACCTCATCCTAAAAGTTCGTGCATCTTCCAGGTCATGGCTGTACAAAGACACGCACCTCCCTAATCAACATTCCTAGGCTTCAATCGCAACCCTAACCGCCGTTGCCACCGCGGCCTCCTCCCCTTGTGCTATAGATGATGTCGAGCCTACTTCATGTGTTTCCATTCGTCTCCTATTTTTTAATTCTATGGTTGCGATTTTTTTGAATTAGAGTACTTAGGGCAAAAATGAATTGGGGGGTTCGGTTTTGGGCTTAAGGGGAAAAGGCGGGGAAGTTTCTAGACAAAGAGAGAAGAGAATGAGTTTTTAATGGGCTTGGGCCTTGCTTTAATTATTTTTCTTTACTTGTCTTTCCTCTTTCTTTTAAGTGACTACTACATTTATTTATAAATAAATTTTAACCCAATATAAATTGATTTACACTATATTCTATAATTATATTTCAATATTACAAAGTTCATTCCAATTCAAGACTTGTTTATTTGATTTTTCAACTATTTTAATCACATAATATTATTTGCACTTTAAAAATATTTTATATTCAACTATAAAAATTTATTCAATTTCAACACATTATTCGAAAATAATTTATCAATTTTAGTCAATTTATTAAGCAAGAACTTTTATTAAATAGACTTTAAACAAATAAGAATTTATTTACAAAATAATAATTATCAAAATCAAATTTGAATATTCTATTTTAATTTATTTTACGACATAGAGACAAGGTTATTACACCGAACACGGTCCATGGAATACTTAAGGAAATATGAACACACTTTAAGATCACGAAGACCAACGCTCTACGCTCGCTCTTAATTAAGAGATGTAGTTTTGATACACCTTCTACTATTCAGGTACGACAGAAAAAAAAATGACCTTAACATGGGTATTAGCCAACACCGTCCATCCATTCCTGACCTCTACACACATCTCCCTACTCACATTAGCAATTGAAAGAGGAGAGAAGGAAATGGAAAGATAAAGAATACTGGGATGAAGAAGAAAGAAAAAGGCATCGGCCAGAAGGAAAGAAGCACCATGATTTGGAAAAGAAACAATGTGATTCCCATGATCAATCTGGACACGTCATTGGTGCTTCTCAATTGCATACTTCTTCTTCGATTCTTTAACAGCAACCTCCAATAACTCAGCCTCCGATTAACACTATCTCATGCTCTAGAAAATCCAAAGAAGCTGTAATTCACACTACTCCACCTCCACCCTCTATAGGCCTAGCAATATTTGGATGTAGGCAGATTTGCTTGATTATTGCCTGACAGGGTCATGTTCAACTACAACATTAAAGACATTTCCCTCTAGGAGTCCAACCACGGGGTTGAAGGATTCAAGGAAATAGTAAATCAATTGTTTGAGTGGAAGAAACCCACCGAAACCCTCTCTAGCAGTAATGGAATCAATTGAATGCTTATCAAGTTATTCGAGTTAGAGAGAAAGACCTACGACAATGTAGTGGCTAGCTACAAAATTGAACTGGCCGACATCAGCAGAGAGAGGGATAAAGCTCTAAAATTCACCAAGTATGCAAAAGAGTTAAATGAGGAGATGTTGAGAGTCTATACCGAAGCAAATAACGTAATGAAAGATCAGATTAAAATAGCCTACCAAGAGAATGTCGAGCTTACGACACAAATCTAGCCAAAGCGGAGAAGTTATAGACTAACGAGTCAGAACTGAAGGCACCGCAAACTAAATTTCATGGCCTTAAGGCCGGTTTAAAAGATGAAATAGGCTCTATGTTTAGGGTTCAGATTGATCACGCTATGGATGAATACGAAATCATTGATCTTTAAGCCCAAGCTACTAAGAATAATGAGAAGGTGAATGCTGCATTCAAGCAGTTTTCTCTAAATTCATCAAAACAGGAATTTGAAATGAATGAGGGATAGCTATTCCATCACATTGGTCGATGCCTGAAGGAAATTTTTCGTTGAGCGCTAGTAGCCACCAAAAGCATAACTAAAGGAAAAACTCTTAGACGAGGAACATATCGTAGCCCTAAAGATATCTTAGCTGAATAATATGCAGTTATAGGAAATACAGCTATTAAGGCTTCTGTCAACTCCAACGCATTGGATCAGGCAGAATCATCCACCCTTAAATCCAAAGAACCAACAATAGAAATTTCAACTCCTTTGATGGCCACCTCTGAGGCCGCCGACCTTAAAACTCCCACCCCAGTCATAACAACTGCTGATGAACCTTATATTCCTCTTCCCGTCGCTCAACATGCTCAATCAACTATTGAAGAGGGTGAAATCACTAGTCTCCAACCAAAGGAGCTTCACCTAACTAAGATAATTTTCTCGTCTCCCTGATCTTCGAGAAACATTAGTTCTTACTTAATGCCATCTCAAATCTTTACTTCATTGTTTGTCAACTTATAGGTCAACTGTTGCTTCCTTCTCCTCTACCAACAACTTAGTCTTAGTCCCGAGCGCCATTTCTACCACATCAACCTCCATTACCATAGTTCTAATCATCTCGACCCCTCCATCTAGGTGTGGTCCAGACCTAAATTTGCAAAAAAATTAGGTATTGGAAGGATTGAAGGATGTTAATCAATCCCAGAAGGAATATGTTACAATCATAAGTGAGAAGAACCCGGATAATCATATCACCATAGTAGGGAGGCTAAAGCTCGACTTTGAGAAAATTAAAGTCAAAAATGAGCTAGTAATCAGAAACCCCATCGGATCATGAAAACCAAGCCTTACCCCAATGCTTCCGCCACTCAAAATCAAGCAACCAAAATGTCTTGGTGCTGGTGGTTCTTTAAAATCCTCTGACCCTTCCATTTCCAAACTCAAGGACTCCATCAACTAGATCGCTTAAGAAGAAACTACACCCTTTTGAAACAGTCCAGAGAAAAGGATGGCTAAGAACAGAAAGGGTTCAAAGAAGTGTCGGCTGAAGAATGATACTAAGAGAAGCAAGCGGAGGATGATGAAATAGAAGACTTGCCCTACCTATTGTAGGATAGTTTCTTATAGTCCATTGATGTACTATTTTTTCTTTTTCATATAAACTGGAAATTGCACAGAAGCGACCCCCATGATTATTGTGCAAAATGATAGAGTAAATAAAAGACTGTTTTTCTATACAATCTTTGTCATATTTAAATTTATGCACTTTTACTTTATCTTCCTATATATCGTTACATGTATATATATAATATAATCATATGTGATGTTATCCCGCCTTTTGGCAAGGCCGAGATATCAAGGCATTGACCGAAAACCAAGGATCGCTCATCTTGGATATCGAGTACGCACAGGTTCACTATGGATGTCGATAAATTTTATCCGAGTCTAGATCAGGCAACGATCGACAAGACACAACAAACAAAGCTATGGAAGCCAACGTTCCAAATTTCAAGTCCATCCAAATTCGTATGCTCAAGTTATGATCGATGCAAACCAAGAAGGTCAATCCATTTGTATCCATCATTTCGAATCGATCGAAGTTGAAACCCATCAGCAAATGGTCTCGCTTCGTATCGATCACCTATTGATCATTTTGTATCCATCATTGGGCCTCAGTTCGTATCGATCGTATTCGCATCGATCAGACCACACTGCTTCGCATCCATCGTCAAGCCTTAGTTCGAATCGATCCTAATTCGAACCCATCAGCGAGCAAGCTCCATTTCGTATCCGTCAACAAAAGAGACTTGTTCGAATCCATCGGCAGCATGCGGCATCGTATCGATCAGGGGAACCGCGTCCTTCGAATCCATCCACTCAACAGCCTTGTTCGCATCGATCAAGCTACAGCACTTCGCATCCATCGAATGGTCCTCACACCGTGTACTTCATATCCATTGTCCGTAGCATCCATGTTCATTTCGTATCGATCAAGTTACACTCATTTCGTATCGATCAGCCATAGATCGATACGAAACCAACACTCCTTCTCGATACAAAGTGGCAAGCTAAAGGATGATGCGAAGTAAATTGCATTCGACTCGATACGAACAAGGCGAGAATCTGGGGATGACTCGTTCAACTCGGCATAAAAAGTGGATCGATCCGAAGAGTGTGCGCCACGTCATCACCTAAGCACGTGCAACCATCAATTCGAACGGATCGATTCGAAATCATCGATTCGAACCAAACGGCCAACCGGAGAATGCCAACTCGTATCGATCATATCTCGCAATCTACAAGTCCAAATGCTATGAAATTTTCACAGGAGCTTACGTACAAGCTAAAGAATGTTCACACCAAGTTTCGACTCCATTGGACAAAATCTTGATCGATACGAATTGCGTTCGTATCGATCACGGATCGGGTCGAAACTTCATGGACTCGGTCGCGAGGGCCCACTCACGTGCCAAAAGAAGTCTCCCAAGATCTGAGCGAAGTATCAGCCTCCTACGCCTATAAATAGAGCCCCAGGGCCTACAGAAAAAGGATCTTGGACGCTCCAATGCTCAGACTCCGCCGGATTCAATTCTACACTTCAAAGCTACTGCTGTACTCGAATTTCACTGCTGTAATCCATTATAATCTGTTGTAATCCACTGAAATCAGTTGTAATCATCAAAGAAACATCAATAAAGTCATCAATTTCATAGTGGACGTAGGCAATACGCCGAACCACTCTAAATTCTTGTGTTTTTGTGCATTTTTATCATTTGTTTTTGAAGTGTTTGTTAGATAAGCCACATTTTACATTTCTATTCTTCATTTTTATCTCTTCAAACTCTTCCAAAGAGTGTTGTGCCCAATTTTGGTACAAACACTTTGGTGCTTTCACTGAGAAAAACCCAATTTTTCTCCTACTCCTTGGATCTACTCTCGATATCGGATTGCACAAATCCAAGAAGAAGATCCAGATCTCAAGTTCAGAATCCTTCCAACCTATTTAGATTTTCATAAGATCTAGGAAAGGACTTCATTATCCACAATGGTTAGCACAAGGACTGCCTCCACAGCTGCTGATCAAGAAGGACGGGATAAACAGAATCCCGCACAATTGCCCCCATCCAACCAAGATGCCACCGGACCTTCAAATCCATCAGGCCCGGTCACCAAACAAGAGTTCCAAATGCTGCTTCAAGAGCTAACTCAGAGTCGTCAGCAACTTACTCAGCAACTCTGTGCTAACGCAGAATTGACCAACCAGCTGCAGCGCCAGCGGCGAAGGAGATCCAGGAGAGATCAAGCTTCTTACTCTTCCACGGAGAGTTCAGTCTCTTCTGATGATCATCACCGATCTACACGCCCACGGCTGGATTTAAGCTACACCCAGGCCACAGGACACCAACCTGCCCTAAATCTTGGACAACCCAGGACTGGACCATCCACCAGTCATTAGACCGGACCTTCCTCCCGAGGGGCTACTGTTCCTTACCATGTCACAAGCAACCTCGCTACCACCACCACTACTGAACAAGGAGTTGATGCTAGAAATCAAGCTGATCCGCATCGTCACCGACGAGAACACACTATGGAACCGTATGTCCCTGAAAATCTTGAACCAAGGAGGCGAGACATGGACCGTCGACAACGTCCGGTCCAACCTCGCATTGTGGAACCCGACCACACCTTGGCACAACATGCTCCAAATATCCAGATGCCGGATATACCGACGATGATCCGTGAAAGTCAAGGTCTCACTAATGACGATCGGCGGATTTCCTGGAGTCATACCCCTTTTACTGATGACATATTATATGCTGAACCACCTCGGCGCTTCAGGATGCCAAATTTGCCTGTCTATGAAGGAAATTCTGATCCTAATCAACACATCCTGAAGTATGAATGGCTAATGAATGCTGCAAGAGCTGATGATGCAGTTAAGTGTCGTAGCTTCCCTATATCCTTGGGGGGGCATAGCAACTATGTGGTTCACTCGTTTGCCACCTAGATCCATTTCTAATTTTGACCAGATGGCCACCAAGTTTGTTGAATAATTGCGTATGCATGTAGCGAGACATAAAGATGTTAATACTCTGTCAAGTGTCACTCAAGCTCCCGGAGAGACACTCAGGCGTTACTTGGAGCGATTTCATGCTGCCTGTGCAGAAATAAGCAATCCCAATGACAACTCTATCCTGATGGCGTTAACTAAGGGGATTGATCCTGATTCCGAGTTCGGAAATTGGCTAGCTGGGAAGCCACCTGCGTCATTGGACCGTTTCTATTCCAAGGCAGCCCAATTCTTAAGATGGGAGGATGCGAAACAGTCTAGGAAGCAGGAAGACGTAGGGCTTGGCATGGAAGAAATTCAAAGTAACATTGCAGTTAAACAATCCAGGGAGAGTTCCGGGAAAGTTCAGTTGAATATACAAAACAAACAGAACCAACAAAGGGACAGTGGAAATCAAGGTAAAAAACGAGATCAAAATCGTGGTCCACGACGTAGAGCTCCCATGTTCGACAATTACACTCCATTGAATATGTCGCTGGAAAATTTGTATTTGCAGACCTGTAATACCATGCAATACAAGAAACCTGCCCCGAAGCCGTCAACGGAAATACAAATTCAAACAGGGAAATTTTGCAGATTCCATGAAAGTTATGGTCATAATACAAATGAGTGTCGTCATTTACAAGATCTTATTGAAAAACTGATACGTGAAAGGAAGTTGGATCAGTTTGTGAAGGCACCGCGGTCGGGAGGTGCGGGCCCATCGAACCAGAATCGTGCACCAAACCAGGAAAGGCAGGAGGAACCCGCTCGTACCGGTGGGAGATTGGTTATTAATACAAAAAGTGGTGGTCCTCATCCAGCAGACCGAAGCTGGAAGGAAATGGAGTCGTATGCCAACTCTATTAGGCATGCGGACTTCGAGTGTTGTAGTAGTATTGATAAAGGGGCTCCGGCCAAACAACAGAAGACGATGACTGATGACATCGTATTCAGAAATAAAGATGCTGATAAAGTCTAAGTCCCCACTATTGATCCACTGGTCATCTCAGCTCAAGTAGGTCCAGCCTGGATGAAAATGATTTTGGTTGACAGTGGAAGCTCGGTGAATATTCTATTTAAACGAGCTTATGATCAGATGAGAATGGAGGCTAAAGATTTAAAGCCTTGCCAATCACGAATCCATGGCTTCAATGGAAGCGCTGCTATACCCACTGGAGTAGTGGAGCTAACAGTGGAATTAGGAGTTGGAGAACGCCGGAGAGTCCGGATATTACAGTTTGTTGTGTTGGACATAGACTCCCCGTATAATGCTTTCCTGGGTCGACCGGCCCTCGCTGAATTCAGAGCAGCTATTACCCCGTGGTGTTTGACTCTGAAGATTCCCACTGACCGTGGAGTGGGAGTCATTCAAAGAGATCAGGCTGCTGGGAGAGCCTGTTACATTGTCGAGCCGTGGGAGGCGCAGCGAAAGGAGAAAGGAAAGGACGTAGAGGAATCTCTCTGCGTCCGTTTTGCTGATAATTGGCAATTAATGCCTGGGCCTAGGCCCGGGCACCACAGCCAATTCCGAAGGGATCTTGACCCAAGGGAAACTGAAGACGAAGGGGAATCTAAAGAGAGTCAAGCTTCCCCGACCGAACTGATAATCGATGTCCCAATTGACGATGACGATGATTCGAAGATGATAAAAATTAGATCTCAGCTAAGCCTACAGACTCAAGAGGAATTGGTTGAATTTTTACGAGCGAATCTTGACGTATTCACCTGGATGCATTCTGATATGTGTGGGATCTCGCCGGACATTGCAAGCCACACTTTGAATATTGACCCACGGCATATCCCGGTCAAACAGAAAAGGCGTGGTATGGATACAGAGAGATCTGTCGCCCTTAAAGAAGAAGTAGAAAAGCTTAAAGCGAATGGGTTCATTCGAGATGCGCTTTATCCCAAATGGGTGTCGAATCCCGTGCTTGTCCGAAAATCAAACGGGAAATGGAGAACATGTGTCGATTACTCCGATCTGAATAAAGCCTACCCTAAAGACAGTTTCCCGCTTCCAGAATTGATCAGCTCGTAGACTCAACAGCTGGACATGAACTCTTATCCTTCATGGATGCGTATTCTGGCTACAATCAAATACCAATGCATTTACCTGATCAGGAACATACTAGCTTTATAACCAACCTGGGGCTTTATTGTTACAAAGTTATGCCATTTGGACTCAAGAATGCCGGGGCTACTTATCAGCGATTGGCCAATCGAATGTTTGCCAATCAAATCGGGAAAACCATGGAAGTGTATGTAGACGACATGCTTGTGAAGTCACGATTTTCCACTGATCATATAATGGACCTGGAGTCGATGTTCAATATACTTCGAGAATACAGAATGAAGCTCAACCCACTGAAATGTCATTTTGGAGTTGCATCCGGAAAATTCCTTGGGTTTATTGTCAATGCTTGAGGAATCGAAGCTAATCCTGAAAAGATCTGGGCAATCAGAAATCTTGAAACTCCAAAAACTATAAAACAAGTCCAGAGTCTCAATGGGAAAGTAGCGGCACTAAGCAGGTTCATTTCAAAGTCCACCGACAAATGCATTCCCTTCTTCGATCTGATCCGAAAAGGAAAGAGAAACTTTGAATGGACTACAGAGTGTGAGGGCGCATTTCGAGCACTAATTCAGCATCTCTCCACACCGCCAATTTTGTCAAAGCCTATCGATCACGAAATATTGTACATTTACTTAGCGGTCTCAGAAAACGCAATCAGTGCTACCTTAATTCGGGAGGAAGACTGAATAAAAAAGCCGATCTATTGCATAAGAAAACGATTAACCGGAGCTGAGAGAAATTATCCAAAGCTAGAAAAGTTGGCTTACTGCCTTGTTATTGCCTTAAGGAAGCTCCGTCCATATTTCCAAGCTCACCCAATCAACGTTTACACCGACCAGCCGTTACGACAGGTCCTCACGTGGCCTGAGACATCTGGTAGGTTACTCAAATGGAATATCGAGTTAAGTCAATTTGACATTACTTGCACTCCTAGACGAGCCATTCAAGGACAAGTCCTAGCAGATTTTATAGCTGAGTTTACCATCCCAGAGGACTTGCTCGAAACCAGTAAATCTCCCGAGTATATTGGGAAACTCCATACAGATGGTGCATCAAATGACCGTTGCTCAGGTGTAGGAGTTGTACTTGAAACCCCCAAAGGCCAATCTATATGTTATGCTTTAAAGTTCGATTTTCGTGCAACTAATAATGTAGCTGAATATGAAGCCCTCTTAGCTGGATTGAAACTTGATAGAGACTTGAGAATTATCGCCGTGGAAATTTATTGTGATTCACAATTAGTTGTATGTCAAGTTCGAGGAGAATATCAAGTGAAAGATCGAAGACTAGCTGCTTACTTAGCTCGGGTTCTGGAAATACTGAATCAGTTTGATTATTATGCTATTTATTGTATACCTCGAGAGCACAATCAGAAAGACGATTCATTGGCAAAGCTAGCCAGCACTGGTGAAGCGCAGCAAATGGGTCTCGTTCCTGTAGAGACGTGATCTTCCCCAAGTATTGACCGGGCAGAAACAGATTTGGTGTGCGAAGCCGCACCTGATATGGAGTCGTGGATGACTCCATTCAGGAATTACCTTGAGCATGGAATCCTGCCGGAGCGCAGGAGTGAAAAAAGACAAGTCCTTCGGAAGGCTTTGCGATTCACCATCCAGAATGGAATTATGTACAGAAGAGGGTACTCTGTTCCTTTACTCCGGTGTATCGCCCACAACGAAATTAAGCGAGTGTTACACGATGTGCACGAGAGAGAATGTGGTGATCACACCGGGGGGGGCAAGCACTTGCCAAGAAAGTACTTAGATACGGATATTTTTGGCCGACTGTGAATCGCGATGCGTTGGATTATGCTAAGAAATGTGATAAGTGTCTAAAGCATGCTCGAATTCCTAGAGCCCCACCTACCGAGATAACTCAAATGGTCAGCCCATGGCCGTTTGCAGTATGGGGCATCGACATCATTGGTTCTTTACCTCTGGAAAAAGGTGGTGCAAAGTACGTCATCATCGCGGTTGATTACTTTACAAAGTGGGCTGAAGCTGAACCTCTCGCTACCATAACGACGAAAAAAGTGATCAACTTAGTAGTCCGCAACATTATCTACCGATTCGGTCTCCTACACACCATTATCACCGATAACAGAGCCCAGTTCGACAGTGTTGAATTTAAAGATTTCTGCCAACGGTTTCGCATTCGAAAGAAATTCTCTACAGTTGCGCACCCTCAAGCGAATGGACAGGTCGAAGCAGTCAACAAAGTTATAAAGTCCATTCTGAAGAAATGGCTGGAAAAGGCCAAGGGCAAATGGGTCGATGAACTTCCTATGGCCTAATGGGCCTACCGTACACAAGTCCGCAACCGGTCATACTCCATTCTCTCTTTCCTATGGTTCAGAAGCTGTTATTCCTGTCGAATTAGAAGTACCTTCTCATCGTATTACATACTATGATCCGAAGAAGAATGCTATATTGCTTGCTGAATCTCTCAATTTACTAGATGAGAAACGTGAAGAGGCTGATTTAAGGGCAGCTGCATATCGAAGTCGAGTCGCCCGATTGTACAATGCCAAGGTCTGCCCGCGAACCTTTGAACTCGGCGATCTTGTCCTGAAAAGAATCTATCCGGTTCCTTCGCATATGAAGCCAACATGGGAAGGGACGTATGTTATTGAACAAAAGCTCGAAGATGGCACATTTAAATTATCGACCGTTGACGGTCTTACTTTACCAAAGGCCTGGAACAACGAAAGTCTTCGTCGCTACTACACATAACAGGCTCTGTTTATTCTTTCAATTTATTTTTTCATTTGCAATTTGTTTCTGCATTTCAAGATTAGAATTTGTAATAAGGCAACTGACTTTGCCATATTTTCTTATTTCAGCAATAAATTGCAATCTCTTCGAGCCAGAGGTGTGATTTACTTGAAAATACTTTGTATAGTCATCACCATGCACGGAGAGCTAAGTTCCATCGTACGGTGGGATTTATTCAAATAGGGAGTGACTGCGATGCAGCCGGTCACTCGCTAAGTGAAACCCGAGCTCGGGGGCAAGCCATCACACTAGAGACTAGATTGGATTGATACACGACAATCCTCTAACTAACTCTAGATTCCCAGAGTGCGAACTAGAATATAAGTTCGTAAATACGGTTTCGAGGAGGGTGGATCCGTCCACCTAACAACCTCGCCCGTATCCAAAACAAGTTCGAGGAGGATGGATCTGTCCATCTAACGACCTCGCTTGTCAACTCAGGGTGGATGCGGATCGACCATCCACGATCCTAATAAATCCATCGTTCCCAGAATGCGAACTGATCCAAACGCCCAAACAAACGTGACTGACCGTTTGTCGGCTAACTCCATGTTCCCAGAGTGTGAAGTAGAGTATAAACGCTAACTCCGGCCTCCCAGAGTGCGAGCTGGAGTATAAACTCGTAAACGCGGTTTCGAAGTGGGTGGACCCGTCCGCCTAACGACTTCGCCCATATCTTGACCAAGTTCGAGGAGGATGGACCCGTCCATCTAACGACCTCACTTGTCAGCTCGGGGTGGATGTGATCTGACCATCCACGATCCTGATACATGTTTCGTTCCCAGAGTGCAAACGAAGTTCCAAAGTTCATAACAGATGTAACTGACCGTCTGTTAATCAACTCCGGATTCCCAAAGTGCAAAACGGAGTATAAACATCGATTAACTCTAAGTTCCTAGCGTGTGAACTAGAGCATAAACACTACCGAACTCTGGATTCCTAGAGTGAGAACCGGGGTACAGACATCAAAATAGTCCGGATTTCCAGAGCGCGAACCGGAGTATAAACGTCAGCCAACCCCAAGTCCCCAGAGCGCGGACTAGATTATCGAATGCTAATTGATTCTAAGTCCCCATAGTGCGGACAAAATGTTAAGTGTCAAGCTCGCACGGCCGATCATCCATGAAAATAAGCTAAGTCCCCGAAATATGGACATGTACTTAAAACTTGAGCAGATGTTACTGGCTGTCGATGCATAAGTGCAATCCCCGGAGTGCGGATTCAATCGACGATAAAAGGGCGAGTGTGATTCGACAACTCGAGTCCTCCTTGTTCTAGCACCAATACAACAATGTTATGCTTGATGTGTTGAAGGAAAAATACGACCATTAACCGATCTCTTCAGTTCATCCCTGAAACTGGGGGCAAAACTTAAGTGTCAATCGCCGACTGAAGCAGTGCAGCATCGGAGTACTACTTAGTATCCGGTCATGACTTGTGACCGTGATTTTGATAATCGACGAATATACTGAACAAATAATTCAAATGCTAGAACACTTGAGAAAATCAACACACATCAAGTTCAAAAGACAAAATGAAGTTTCATTCCAACTATTTTGAAAAGTAATTATGTACAGATTGATTCTAAAAAATTCCTACTAGCAGGGGCCAAACTCGCATCTATACACGACCCGCAAAAAGAAATTAAAAAGTAGATTTCTACATGTCTGCCAAAAAGCTAAAGAAGCACATCTATTCTTTCTTCTTCTTTATCTTATTTTCCTTTGGAATAGTCCCACTGGAGCCGCCACTTGTCTTTCTTTTCGAGCCTTTGCCTTTCGGCGGTCGATCTCCAGGAGGGGGCATAATGTCGATCTCCTTGTCCGAACTCAAATGTACAGGGACACTCCTGGAAGGTGGAGTTGGAGGAACTGAACTAATTGTGGGAGGAGGAATAGGCTCACTAGTATTAGTAACTGTACTGCCGGGAGATATCATCCTCAGCGGAGCTGGGCCAGATGCAACTATTCTCCCTCCAAAACTGCCGCCGTGTGCCGCTGCCTCCATCTCCGTGTTGATTTCGGCCAATACTTCCTCTTCCAAGTTGCTTGGGCCTCGCTGGAAGCATTAGTGGTAGGCATTAAAGAGCTGGCAGCAGGCGCACTTCCACCCATGACGAATGTCAGGTCCGCAAAAGGATCGCTATGATGACTAAGGAGTTCCTCCATCATTTGCTCATCAAAAACAAGCGTGCTCCACTGCATTTCATCAAGTGGCGCAGTTGTGGTTATGGTTGTCGCTTCGGTGACGATGGCCTCCTGCATCTGATATGATTCTTGAGTTACAGGAAGCACAATTGGTGTAACTTCGGTCACTGTATAGAGGAAAGGAAGGTCGTCGGTAATCAAAACTTATAAAGCTATCGATTCGGGACAAGTGTGAAAGATGTTCAGAGTACCTTCCTCAGTTTGGCTCGAAGACAGAGGAATAGCTTTAGAAGTTTGTTCCCCAGCCAAATATAACTGTGGATGATCCGGATTGTAAGCAGGAACTGACCGGGGATCAACCACTGAAGCAGGATCAGGCTGGCTTGGCATAGGAACTTCAGCACTTGCATCATGGTGCTCGACGCCTGAACTTTCTCCCCCTTCTAAATGCTGGGTGCCAAGTTTCTCTTTCTCATGGGAAATCATTGAATCATGGAGAATCTTCTTTTCATCTTCATTCAGAATACGATTCTTGAGTTCAAACTCGTCAAATGATCCACCTAGATGCACCGCCTTCTCCTCCTCAACCAATCGGCCCCAAGCGTTGTATAAGTGTGCCGGGTAGTTGTCGAGCCAGGCTAGATCTCTATGCCTCAAAACATTGGCATTGTAGATAACGAGAAGATCCTCAATATCGGCTTCTAGCCTGGACTCGGCCGATTTCACCTCCTCCTCGACCTTAGTCTCCACCTCACGGACCTTAGCCATGGTCGCAACCCGTTCTCCCCGAAGCAGGACAGCTTGTTCGCATGCCTCCTAGGCTGCATTGTTTGCATCGTCCCTTTCCTTGGCGATTTCAGAGAATTTTGCTTTAAGTTCATTGAGCTCTTTAATCGCCGCATCCCGCTCAGCCGTAACAATGGTGTTGCAGTGGCCTATCTCTTCAACCAAGGCAACATGTGTCTGCCTCAATCTCTCCACCGCCGCATTCGCTTCATCAGCTTTTTTGGTGGCCTCAATTTCAGATTTCCGAGAAGACTCAGTCTCAGTATGAAGAACTTGGACAATGCGATCCTTTTGAGCAAGTTCGGCTTTTAATTTTTCTATGGTCTCCGCCTGCTCAAAGGCCACCTTCGACGCTTTCTCAGCAGCCTTCGACCATTCCTTGTATTGCGTATAGAAGTCGTGGATATAATAATGAATTGTATTCTCTGTATCTTGAGGAATTCTCTTTAAGTGCGGGGGAAGACGTAGCCATCAAAGAAAATGTTTGGGAAATCCTTCTTAAGTTGGGCAATCTTCATTGCACCTTCCCTAGTAGGCTCGGCTATGACCTGCTCTGCAATTATGGGGGCCATAGTTTCGGTTCTCTGGCGATGAGTTTCGGACCTAGAAATGTGGGAAGATGCTTTGTGACGAGGAGGCTCTGATGGGTGTGAGGCATATATAGGAAGGGGTGAGGGGAGTCTAGTAGGTGGAGAATGGGACCTAGATCGGTAACTATAGTTTCTCTCCCTATCCCGCTCATATCTTTCTTGGCTAGAGTACCCGCGATCGCGGTCCCTGTCATCCTCTCTACGGCGTAACCCATAATATGAAGAAGATTTGCGGGTCGAACGAAGACTCCCCAACACTGATCCTCTCCCAAACATCGTACCTGTAAGCAAGAAACAAAAGAAAAGTTAGTGATCTCTTGAATTGAACAGTTTATGATTGTAAATCATGTAGTGCCGTGAAGTGTATGTATGTGCAACCCCTCGACCAATCGGAAATGTCGGCCGCACTCATAGCAAGCGACTCGCTCAGATCAAGAACATTGTCAAGCTTCTCCAACCCGGTGTCGTGTTGAAACGATACATAATCCGGAATCGGAATATTAGCAAGCCATTCGAAAGGATTCTCTGCTCTCGGGGGAGGAGCCTCCGAAATTCTAATTCCAGAAACATGCAAAGACACAACCACATATTTCAATCTCATGGATTTAGAACGTTTATGAGCAACTTCCTTGCCTTTTCTCCTTCCTACAGAGCCCTGTAAACTGCCAGAAGGCCCAGCTATAAGTTCGTCATCAGTGGGTGTTCTCTCCGGATCAACCCCTTCGGTTATTACAACACCGGGCATCTTGCGTTTCACCCGCTTCTTCGAAGCCACTCTTAGTGTTCCCACAGGCCTTATACTTTGTCCACGCTCGATTAACCCGATGATTCTCAAATACCTGCCTATCAGAACCAAGTCAATGTTCCTCTCTTCGCTTGGGACTTCTTGTAGGACCCGAACTATTTCTTTGAAATACCCACCTTCAGGTCGTGGGATTGCGACTATAAAATAAAAGAAGGATATTAGTTTTGAGAACGATTATTATTATCTCGGTAACTCTTGGGAAAGACTACGACACTTACGTCTATCCAACCATCGCCCAGCAAATCCAAGGGGGCATCGAACATAGAACATCTCTGTTTTGAAGTAACTTAGCCTGGTCCAAGACCCCGTTACTATTTAACAATTCCTAACCGCTTCCAAGAATGTGAAAGAAGGACTATCTCGCCTACTCTTGAAGTTAAAAAGATATCTAATCTCGGTTGGCATTGGTGGTCGGAAGAGATGCTCCATAAAAATGATGAAAGTGCTATTCAGCAAAGCATACCCATTGGGATGTAACTGGGATGGGGCGATTCCAAGGAAGGACAGCATCTCCCTTATATATTGGTTGAAAGGCGAAAGTGTTCTCGCTGTGCACGCATGTCTATTGAAAGCGGTATACCCTTCCGGCGGATAGTGCGGTCTATCGCTTGGCCCTGGTAATAGCACGTTGTCCAGTGAAAAACCGTGCCTTAAACATATCCGTCCCAACATGTCTTCAGAGACATTGGACGGTACAGAATCTGGTGGATCGCAAATGAAGACAGCACCCGGTATCTCATCCGGAGCTGGGTCTATAACTTCGGCCGTGATGGCTGGAATCTCTAGGACAGAAGAAGATGAATCCTGAACTTCCTGCTGTTGTGAGCTTGAAGGTTCCATAGTTAACTAACTTATGAGAAATCGTCATTAGATGATAATAACACTCGTGCTTCCCCCAGTGTAAAGTGTGTGGATGTGTTTGTACAAGTGTAGTGCTGCATAATACTTAAGAAATTATACGAAGTTGGAGAAAATGTCTAAACGACGAGACTTCGAAATTCAACCAGAGTGACCGTCATCGCTGACCGTCACAGCCGTGCCATCTAGACTTCAGAGACTAATCCAAGTTAAAGTCCGTTATCATTTTGTTAAGTCATAGTTCCATCGACGAGCTTCGAAGGGTAGTCAAATATGCAGTTTAACAGTTAAGTCCGGTTATGCAAGGTTGAAGCTCGTCGGGGTCAGATGTTCAAACGTGAAAGTGATCTTAAGTTCATTCAGGTTCAATTCGTGTCGATCACAAGAATCCCAGTTTCGAATCGATCAGCTTCGCATCCATCTGGGTATGCGTTCGCATCGATCAATTGGGTCGCCGTCGTATCGATCCCCTGGCACATAGTTCGTATCGATCGAAAACTCTGGGTTTCGAATCAATAAAATACAACCCCTTCGTATCGATCAACATGTTCGAAGAATCTCGATTCAATGCAAAATTTTTACCATCGATCGATACGAAGGCCTCTATTTCATCACCTCGAAGCCCCTACTCCAGATCGACACGAAACGAAGGCCGAACAACCTTCGACCGATTCCTTTGTATCCCTCCTCATTCCTTCTTCCCCAAATGGCACAAACACCATCACTCCCTCCTTAACCTAGCTCCGACCCAAATCCAACACCAACGACGCTGGAATCGGCCACGACTCTGGGTGATTTGATGTTAAAAATCGAGTCTCATCGTTTACGCATTAGATTCGTTTAGTGGATTACCTAAATCTGACAGTTGATTCAAGTAATTGAAAGTTTGGTTCGATTCGAAGGCGAGCGAAGTTCCTCTGTTTCCAAGTTTTCGGAGCGATACGAAGGCAGAGAGCAAGAATGGCAAACGAAGAAAAAATGGCTAAGTCCAGGGTATTTATATGGGCTTGAGTGTGAAGGAATAAGGCGTTTCGCCTCCCGGTAGACTCGACCGGTAGCAACGGTTCCACCATATCGATTCGAACAAGCTATTCGAATCCATAAGCCCGAGCCTTAATCGATGCGAAATTGTCACCAAGGTCCATCGATTCGAAACCGCTGTTCGTGTCGGTCATTTTCGACTCCATCCGCGGTGCAACGATACGAATCACGCGGTTCAAATCCATAAAATCACATCCTCCAGAGGCCAATATTCATCGATGCGAATGGAGAATTGTCATTTCATATCCAACGACACTGAGCTCATCGATACGAAATGAAGTCCACCGAAGTTCGTAACCACCGATACGAATGATCATTTCGTGTCCATCGTTATAAGTCACATCGATGCGAAAACCACATTTCAACCTTTTACATCGATTCAGGAGAAGATCAATATGAAGTAACATTCAAAAACAACCATTAAGCGTTGTTACAATTCGAATTTCACATCGGTTCAGGGGATGATCGATACGGGATTCAATACGAGAGAAATAACAACAACTCGTGAACGTGCAACATCAGCGAAAGTCAGATTAACATATGTGCATATATGTCGGACTAATATTCAGTTTTCAACATCCACAGGAATTGGATACTTATATAATAACGATTATGACGACAAACAACTAATCACAATCATACAGCAATCAGTTACAACAATACAGGGTACAACAGTTAACAATCAACGGTTCACATTACTAAGGAAATCAGTCAAAGATTACAACTTTCAGCGAGAAGACGATAACTGTTCAAAGTGAAGGTTGCAGCTTTTCATAGGACGTCATGTTTCCACAAGACACACTTTGGGGGGCAAATGTTATCCCACCTTTTGGCAAGGCCGAGATATCAAGGCATTGACTGAAAACCAAGGATCGCTCATCTTGGATATCGAGTACGCACATGTTCACTATGGATGTCGATAAATTTTATCCAAGTCCAGATCAGGCTACGATCGACAAGACACAACAAGCAAAGCTATGGAAGCCAACGTTCCAAATTTCAAGTCCATCCAAATTCGTATGCTCAAGTTATGATCGATACAAACCAAGGAGGTCAATCCATTCGTATCCATCATTTCAAATCGATCGAAGTTGCAATCCATCAGCAGATGGTCTCGCTTCGTATTGATTGCCTATTGATCATTTCGTATCCATCGTCAGGCCTCAGTTTGTATCGATTGTATTCGCATCGATCAGACCACACTGCTTCGCATCCATCGTCAAGCCTTAGTTCGAATCGATCCTAATTCGAACCCATCAGTGAGCAAGCTCCATTTCATATCCATCAACAAAAGAGACTTGTTCGAATCCATCGGAAGCATGCAGCATCGTATCGATCAGGGGAACCGCGTCCTTTGAATCCATCCACTCAACATCCTTGTTCGCATCGATCAAGCTACAACACTACGCATCCATCGAATGGTCCTCACACCGTGTACTTCGTATCCATTGTCCGTAGCATCCATGTTCATTTCGTATCGATCAAGTTACACTCATTTCGTATCGATCGGCCATAGATCGATACGAAACCAACACTCCTTCTCGATACGAAGTGGCAAGCTAAAGGATGATGCGAAGTAAATTGCATTCGACTCGATATGAAAAAGGCGAGAATCTGGGGATGACTCATTCAACTCGGCATGAAAAGTGGATCGATCCGAAGAGTGCGCGTCACGTCATTACCTGAGCACGTGCAACCATCGATTCGAACGGATCGATTCAAAATCATCGATTCGAACCAAACGGCCAGCCGGAGAACGCCAACTCGTATCGATCATATCTCGCAATCTACAAGTCCAAATGCTATGAAATTTTCACAGGAGCTTACATACAAGTTAAAGAATGTTCACACCAAGTTTTGACTCCATTGGAAAAAATCTTGATCGATATGAATTGCGTTCGTATCGATCACAGATCGGGCCGAAACTTCATGGGCTCGGTCGCGAGGGCCCACTCACGTGCCAGAAGAAGTCTCCTGAGATCTGAGCGAAGTATCAGCCTCCTACGCCTATAAATAGAGCCCTAGGGCCTATAGAAAAAGGATCTTGGATGCTCCAATGCCCAGACTTCGCCGGATTCAATTCTACACTTCAAAGCTGCTGCTGTACTCGAATTTCACTGTTGTAATCCATTGTAATCTGCTGTAATCCACTGAAATCAGTTGTAATCATCAAAGAAACATTAATAAAGTCATTAATTTTATAGTGGACGTAGGCAATACGCTGAACCACTCTAAATTCCTATGTTTCTGTGCATTTTTATCATTTGTTTTTGAAGTGTTTGTTAGATAAGCCACATTTTACATTTCTATTCTTTATTTTTATCTCTTCAAACTCTTCCGAAGAGTGTTGTGCCCAATTTTGGTACAAACATGTGATGTTATTCCATTTCTCTTATACATGCACATATTTATGCAATGTCATTACTTCTTGTAGCTCTATACATATAATTAAATTTCTGCGATTGCTTAGTAATATTTTATTATTTAGTTTTGTTAATCATTACCAAATTATTTCTTTCTTAACTAAACAAATATTTTTTACTCATTTGACCAACTCTGTAGACAGCCTATTTATCCTGGGTCATGTTCTGTTCGATCGTAAAAAGTTGTGGTTGAAGAAGTATTCGGCTTCGTATCATTTCATGTCTCTTGGAAACAACATTCTAGGTAGGTGTCTATCTCTGGACATCGAACTTTAATCTCATCTATCTCTAGGCATTGATTGAATTCATTCTTTGACCTTCATTACTTATCATTGACTAGGCATGGTTCGCAGGGCCATAAGTGCGGTCCTAGTTATAGCTAGTTCAAACATTCATCAACCCATATCTCTAAGGATTAATATTTCTAATGCTTGACTTTGAGCATCGATTTTCGACCTCGTCCATCTTTGGGCGTTGATCGAAATAACTCATCGACTATCATCGTTTATCTTCGATTGGGTATGTCTTGTCAAGTCGTAAACATAGTCATGAAATCTTCGCTTGCACACAAGTTCCTATCTCCTAGAACTGGTGCTTCAGTTGCCTAACTATGGGATCCCTCATTGACTTTGCCTCTCTTTAGGCATTAGTCAAAGATCGGAGGGATAAGGGCGATTCATCCAAATGACTACAGTGTGATTATACTTCATTAACTTGATCATGAGTCAAAGGAGTCAGTTGGAACCCCTTTCCAGGTACTCGACTGCACTACTGATCATGCATCATAAAGTTTAGCCTACTGGAAGAAAGTTTCATTAGTTCCAAAAGCTAACCTTATTTATAAACAAAGGAAATGAAAAGCCCTGCCCTTTTACAATGCCCTTAGTTCACTATGGTAGATTATTTGTTGGATATAAAATAATAAATCGAAGTGAAATAGCTTCGTAAGTGTTCGCTATTTCATGCCCATGGAATTAGGATCCCATTATCGATAGCTTGAAAGTTCCATCTCTAAGCTTTTGTTCAATCGCGTAGGGACCTTCCCAATTCGGACCAAGCAACCCTTCAAGGAGGACTCACTCCAAAATAAGATCCCTTACCTCAAAGGTAAAGTTCCTGATCTTGGCACATTGTGCTAATCTTTTCTGGTGAGCAACTACCCTCAATTCAGCCTCTTTATGTTTCTCGTCGACTAAGTCAAGGGACTAAAGTAAGAGTTTCTCGTTCACCTTGAGATCATAGTGTTTTCTTCAGTGGGAAAGGATTCATATTCTATCATTATCATAGCCTCAGCTCCGTAGGCCAAAGCGAATGGAGTGTGTCCAATCGTAGACTTATAGGCCGTTTATAAGCCTACGATGCTAGTAGTAACTCATCAACCCATTTGCTCTTGGCTTTTATTAATCATGTCTTTAGGATGCATTTGATGGTCCTGTTTAACTCCTCCACCTATCCATTCACTTGTAGGTGAGCTACAACCGAGAAGCTCTTTGTAATTCAATACTGGTTACAAAAGTCTTTGAACTAGATACTCCCAAAATGAGTTCCACTATTAGTAGTAATTTTCTATGGAACTCCAAATCTACATATGAGTTGTTCACATTATTTATTATTATCATGGTTGGCTATTCCACTTTAGCCACTTTGTGAAGTATTCTATGGCAACAATAGTGTACTTAGCTCTGGCTTTCAACATCGATAGCATACTGATTATATCAATTTCCCAAATCGCACATGCAACGGGATAATCATTTGTATAAGTTCCATAAATGGGGATCTCGATATTTTTGCAAACCTTGGCACCTAACACATCATATGGCATAATCAGCTGCATTTCAGATGATCATTGATCAAAAATATCCATAGCGAAGTATGTTCTTCGTGAAGTTCTGCCCCTAGGGGTGTTTACCATAGATTTATTTATGTATGCCCAGAATATTTTTCTTTGCTTCATCTTTAGTGACACACCGCGTTAGGTGGTTGAGAAACCTCTACGATATAATACTCCTTTTTTGCATTATGAATCGTGGCACTTTACGAAGGAGTTTTTTTTCCGTTTATTCCTACCATTAGAGAGAGTTCCCTTTAACAAATAGTCTTTAATCGGACTCATCCACGACTCTTTTTCTTCCTTCGTCTCCAAGATCCAATCAACATCCATTGGATCAATGCTTGAAGTGAATAAATACTCCATTGGAACAAGTCCCATAAGTTGTGCATCCCTAAAGCTTACCAGCTTGGCCAGGAAATCAGCCTTCTTATACTCCTCTTTAGATATGTGCATGATCGTGTAGTGTTCAATGACATTTCAATTCCAATGTCCTTGTCAGGTAAGGGGAAAATCTCGCTCCTTTATCCTAAAAAATTTCATGCCTTGGAAAACCATCAACTGGGAGTCGTCAAATATATGTAGTGCATTGACCCCTTGGTTCTTTCACTATCTTGATCCCTACAACTAATGCTTCATACTCAGCCTCGTTGTTTATTGTCGGGAACTCTAGCTTTAGGGTGTAGCATATTATTCATCCTTCTATGGTCATGAGAATCATTCATGCCTCAAAGCTTCGTACATTGGAAGCTCCATCATATAACTTCCATTGGGAAACTCAAATCATATAACCTTCCTCTTCTCCATCTCGAGTGATGAATTAAACAATTAAATCGGCAGACCCTCGTCCTCATATCACCTTTCTAGAATGGTATGTTATATTATATTGGCTCAGCTCGACATTCCACTTCTATAATCTCCCTAAGGTCTCAGGTCAACGTAGTACTTGCCTTAGTGGCTAATTAGTAAGCACTTTAATTGGTTGAGCTTGGAAGTGTGGTTGTAGCTTCCTTGAAACAATTAGCAAGTAGAATGGTAGCTTCTCCAACTTTGGTTAGTTCCTTTTCGCTTTGGTTAACTTCTTGTCGATATAGTATACAGACCATTGGATATTTGGTTCTTTAAATACCAAGGATGCACTTAGTCTTTGAGCAAATATCACCAAATAGATGAACAAATCTTCTCCTTCCAAAGGCGTCAACAAGATAGGTAGTATCTTCATTTGTTCTAATAATTTTTAAAAAGCTTTCTGACATTCCTTGGCTTACATAAGCTTTCCAGTTTTTTTCTTGAGGGCATCAAAGAATGGTAAACACTAATCCATCGCCTTTGAAATAAATTGGCTCGATGTAGTGACTTTCCCATTCAAGCTTTGCATTTTTCTTCCTTATTTTCGGGGAAGTATCATCTTTCAATACTTGAATTTGTTCTAGATTAGCTTTAATTCCCCTTGAGTTAACAATAGAACCCAAAAAAATTCTCGACGCAACTTTGAAAGAACACTTCAATGGATTGAGCTTCATCCTGTATGTCCAAAGCACATCAAACATTTCAACATGTTCATCTACGTGATTAATCGATCGTTATGACTTCATCAACATATCATCCACATAAACCTCCATTATCTGTCTGATTTGATCTTTAAACTTTTTATTTACTAGTCGTTGTTAGGTAGCTCTAGCATTCTTCAAAACAAACGACATCATTCCATAATAGTACACAGGCCCAAATCAATAATGAAAATCGTATGCTCCTGATCTGGAACATGCATCACTATTTGGTTGTAGCCAAAATATGCATCCATAAAGGATAGAAATTCATGCCCAAGCATTAAGTCCACAAGTTTGTCGATATTCGACAGTAGGAAGCTATCTTTTGGGCATGCTTTATTCAAATCTGAATAATCAATGCATGTCCACGATTTCTCATTTGGCTTCTTGACCAACACAGAGTTCGATATCCATTCAAGGTATAAGGCATCATGGATAAAGCCATTACAACCTTCAACTCATCCACTTCTTCTTTCAGTGCAATGGATCACTCTGGACCTAGGCTGCATCTCTTCTGCTTCATAGAAGGGCATCTTAGGTCCATAATCGATGCATGGCCACTATCTCCGATGATATTCCACACATATCGGAATGCATCTAGGAAAACTGTTGACTAGAGATTTAGCTAACCTCAAAATTAGACTAATGCGCAAAGGTTACTTGTTAACACTAGGATTAAAGTAAAAAAATAAGGAGATAAATACACAGTTCAACAGTAAATAGCACAGGATATAGAGAGGTTCAACAAAGCTGCCTACTTTGAAGTTCTCTTATCATATGTTTCTCTTACAACTACAAGAATTTACATGAGAACAATAAGAAAGTAGGAAGCACTATAAATTAATTAAGTTGTGTAATCTTAAGGATTTGCGGCATCAAGAGCACTGAATTGTATATAGTATTCAAAATCATTGTATGTTCCAATGAACTGAGTGTCAATCGACCCCTTTGCAGTAGCTATGCATTGGTTATTATAGTAGCTAAAGTGGATAATGGATGGTGGAGATTGAGCTGTAGAATAGGGGGAGATGCCTAAACGTTGATTTGGCTCTAAGAGCATATGGATTATAGCTATAATAAGTGTCAGAAGACGTGCGGTGGATGAAAATGTACTCATTTATCCTCTATACCAGGCATGGGTCGCGCATTTATGAGCAAACTTTGTGTTAAATGTGCATTTAATGCTAATGGTAAGCCACATCAATTTAGCTGCTCAGCCATGGTATTTTGGATGAATGGATTTACAACTTGTTGGCTTACTTGAGTGCTCACCTGATAAGTTTTGCTAAGCCAGTCGACCGGCTGTCAACAATATAAAAGAAACTAGGAATCTTGCTAAGGACCATGGTGAGAAGATGATGCGTGGTCGATCATGAGGCGATTGGAAGGGCTGCCTGGGATCGATCGGGGACAGTTATATTAAAATCGAGCCAAGGATATGCCATGCATTGGCCTATCTTGCTCAATGTGCCACCTAACAAGGTAGGCTTGGAGGGGTGTCGGCCGTCAACAGGGTAACGCTAGGCGAATATGCTAACTTGGAGCTATGGTGGAAATAGATTGACATAGGATGGTTGATCATCATTGTAACAGACTAAACTGGATCGGGAGGGTCCTAAGGATGAGGCAATTGGGCCTCATCTTGGTACTTTGCTGAATGGAAGTGATAGTTTGATACCATCATAGGCTTGGAATAACCTATGCGGCTGGTTTTAAAGTAGTTGGGCTGGCTTGGACTGGGTCTGCATGCCTTAAATCGGCCTGCTAATCACTTGCAAGAAAATTGAGCAATATTTTGTCCCCCAAATCTATATCCACGAGCGGGTGCAGGCTTGTTAAATCATGAAAATCTTGTTGATTGATGACCTTACAAAGCATTTAATGCGCTTTCCACATGACATTGTACCATTGGTTGTTACGGTTCGTTTCCCAGACGCGGTAGAGACGTATCATGTCTCCCACATACATGAGTTGACTTTGATCTGATCTTTTCTAAATGGTTGGGATTCTTCTTTCTTTCTGAAATAAATGCACATGAATGAAGGTGTTGGTATATAAATACTCCCTTCTCTTCTTCCTTGAACTCACAAAATATTTCCCCATGAAAGTTCTTCATAGCTATGAATCTTTCATAAATCTTTACGTATGAAAAGCAGCTAGCTTCATCATTTACTTCCTTTCCAAACATTTTTTCACGTATGCCTTTTTTGTATTTATTTGGCATGTTGAGAAAGGAGAAAGCTTTATCGGTGCTAAACTACCACTATTGATTACAGTTCAAACCATCGCCCGAAACCTTCTTCTCAAGTGAACCTTGTCTTACCGCTTGATTTGGGCCCACGCCTACTGGCCAGGCCTTTGATGGTGATCAACTATCATTGTAATACTAATGGGCCAATTAGGGCTGGTGGATTCTTCCTCCATCATGCTTTTTTGATTCTGAACCTAGGCTGACTTGGATGCTTCAACGCCTTACTAAAAAGAGTAATAGATGTTGTGTCCCCCTTCGATGTCATAGCTAAAGTCCCGGTCGTCCTCTTGGTGATGTCGACTAGGGGCTTTTCAAGATCACTTGCGATATTTGATGTGCAAGGCATCGAAGATGGGAACATGGACATTTTTTTCAACAAGTTCTTGATTGTTTGGAGGACCGAGGAGCTCATCTTCACATTTGAAGGTAGATCTTCTAAAGTGTTCCACTAACGTTCTTCTTCTTCCCTCTTTTTTCTTCTTGTCTACAATCAATTATAAGAGTAGGTTTGTGAGCTTAATAGGGTGGGCTTGTGCCTTGGCATTTTTTGAACTGAATGAGATGGATCTTTTGTTGCAAACTTTGATTGAGAATTTTGTTGTTGTCTTTGCTCGTTTATCTGCATATGACTTGTTGATGTGCACGTAAATATGCATATTTGTACTTCCATATTTAATCTAATTTAATTAAATAAATGAGCATATATGGTATTTTTACATGTTTAAACCAAAATTTAAATTATCATCCAATTATCATTTATTCATCTTCATATGAGGGCAAAATGGTCACTTTTGTATATGATTTAATTTTAGAAAATTTACTTGGATATTTTAATGTTATTTTATAGGAATTTGGATTCAAATGGAAGAGGGCTTCATGGAAATATGCATGCACAAGAGTTATAAGGCAAATGAAGATGAAAATAAATCAATTCATGAAATCATGGAGGACCCCATCTACCCATTTACCATGATCTACAATTAGGAGTTAATGCACATGTTAGTGGCCATTAAAGTTACATGCACACTTAATGGAGGATTAATTCATGCTAATGATAACTTGGAGGCCACACTTCCTCAAGGGAAATTTGGGTAGTCCCCAAAAATATGATTAGGGTTTCAAAACATGTAAAAATACCCCTTATGTTTCATGTAATAAGCTGTGAGCCTCCTCTTTAGTTAGTTTAGTTGTAGGCACAAATTGTAAATATAAACTCTCCTTTTCTCTTTCATGGATTCTTAGCCATTTTCTTTATGTAATTTATTTTTATGCAATTTTAATTCAAGTTCTTTACTTGTTTATTTCTTCTTATGTTAGTAGCTTAGATTTAATTTATGCAAGTAGTTTAATTCCCTTTCAATTTTAATTAGCTTGCATTTTTATTCTCTTGTTTTTGTTTCATGTTGAACTCTACATTTATTGAAATGATAACAAATATGAGAAGGTAAACCCCTTCAATTTAGGGGTAATGAAGCCCTCTTAATCATGTAGATTCAATATTTTGCTAATTTTTGATCTCGTTTTGTGCTTAATGGAAATGTGGATGGGTAAAATTTTTGTTGTTTTAGCTTTAAATTGATAGCCTATGTTGTTGGCACCAAATAGGTTATGCTTAAACAAACACAAACATAAATTACCTCTTCATTTACATATGATTATGGCAATGAAGTGAATTTTAGAATCGAAATTTGATGGTCTATATTACTAATCAATAGTAAGTAGATTATGCTTAGAATAGATTTTATATTTAATTTCATTATCATTTTCATGAGAGTTAAGAAGTGGTTTAGTGGGTGTGCTATAGTTTGATGGTTTATGTTGGGCTAATTAATAGCACAAATAGGTTATACTTATGATAAACATGTCAACTAAATTCACTAATGACAAAAAAAAGATCATAATTTCATTATGTTGATTTATGAGATCATGAGAAGGAAATTACCTCTAAATTGCCTTCTACACTCATATTTTTATCCAAATGTAATGTATATATATACTTTTATGTAAATATATAAAATATTATACATATATATATATATATATTTTAATTAGTTTATATATATATATATATTTACTTATAAATATAATTATAAAATATTAATATATGAATATATATAATTATGTGGGTATGTTTAAATTAATTATAAATATATTAAAAAAATTAGCAATAATTTTTTTGTAAAATCGAGAATAATACATACATATTTAAATAAAATAATTTTTTAATACATGTATTATATTAAATACTTATTTATAAATATATATTAAAATATAGATTAATATTTATCAATACACAAAAATTATTTTTTTAAACAAATATTTACTTGGCCTTATGCATGAATTAGAAATAAATAAATTTAATATTATTTTAATTAATTTCGTATGGTTTTAATTTAGATATTAAAACAAAATAATTTTGAAACTTAAAATTTAAATTTCTAGCAAAATTTTGACTAATATTTTATACTTAGAAAATTTTATGATATAAAAATAATTTTATAATTAATTATTGATTTTCAGCTTATATTTAAAGTATTTTTAGATAAAAAAATATTTTCTTGTTTTATCTCTTTCTATTGAACATGTATTTTGTGATAATATAATTTTATAAAATGAGAAACATATTTTTATATAATATATATTTAAATACTATTTGAATAATATATATATATATAATTTTATTACAGTCGAATATAATATATGCGTAATACAATATAATATATAATTTATATACTAAGTATGATGAAGTAATTAATTATTAACTATATTTATATGCATATATTTACAATATATATACACACTATTAAAATAAACAAAAATGTTTTTTTTTTAATTTCTAAGCAGTGCCATTGTAGGTTTGAACATAACAAGGTTTGTTTTATAAGTATATACATATATAATTTGCACATCAGAATCATCACCTGAATGATATATATATATATATATAATAAGACAATAAACCTAAGCATGGATAATTATATTTTGGTCAAAAATATACCTTACTTCCGAAGCCTTGAAGTACACCTTAAAATGATGAAGTATGCTCTTTGAAACAATTTTTGATTTACCACCAGCTATCAAATAACAGTTGAATTGATTTGATTTGAGCTTCAAAAAAATGAAGAGTTGAGCGGGGGAGTTTGTCCAATGATGTATAGGGATGGAGGCTCCAAAAGATCAATAGCAAATGAGGGTAGAGATGCTTAAATAGAGGAAAGGAAGGAGAGAATTTGAGATCTCATCTTTTACTCAATCTCCTTCCATCCGAACCATCCAAAATCAGGCCAATCTCCCCATAATTTGAGTCGCCTCTAACCCTATTTTGGTCGTACAAACCAGCGCCTCTAATGGGTCATGAATCCATATATGGTCCAAAAAACTATTTTGCATTTTAAATCTAATTTAGAACGCTTATCGATATTTAATATATTCATAACTCTTATAAATATATTTAATATTTGTTTATCAAATCAAAATCAAATTTATAAATAATATTTCATAAATATTAATTATATTAATTTATAATAATTATAAATTGATTAAATCATTTGGTTAAAGGAAAATTCATTGTTTCGGTTGTGTGACTCGTTAGGTGTAAATTTGGTCAGCGATTAATATTGAACTATTTGAATATCAACGTTCACACGTCACTTAGCAGGTGGTGTGACATTTTGGTCAAATATATCGCTTGCTTGATTCGGGTAAAATCCAATTTTACTCTGTTAAGCGTTACCCGCTTGTGATTTTATTTACACTAATTCTGTTCATCAAAACGGTATTACTTTGGACTTATGAAATTTGGTAACGGTCAAAATTCCAATATCATCCATATTCAACTCTATAGTGCAAATACAAAGTCCTTTGTTCAATAATAATAGCTATTACTAACTGAACTACTCTGGCCAGAGATTTTGACTTGGAGTTGACTTGAGTTGATCGTGGTACTAAACCCATATAATTGAGGAGGCGAATCCTTTTTTGAATAGTGCTTCACTTCCAATACTTCCACTTGATCCAACTATAGTCACTTGAAGGACGTTGTGCCATGATTTGACTATAATTAAAGTGGAGCTTTCATATTGAAGACCAATAGGATTCTCAAGTCGAGAGAACTGTGTAAATCTATCACATCGATGTTTTTTATTTGACATTAGTTATATTAACCAATAGAAGACTATTGAGTGAGTCATTCCATAGTTATCTAATAACTGTCAATGTGTAACCCCTAGGTGCCCCCATAAGTCATGATTAATACACTGCCTAATATTTGGAGAGTGTTACACGCTCTAGTCTCAACAGATACATCGATATCCAGTCTTGATATATCTTGACTATGAACATTTAAAATGATGTGTTTTATTATATTATGTTATGGTACTCATGATCACAACTATTTGTAATTACTATCACAAACACACCATTTGTGGATTTTCTATTGAATGTATTTTAATTAAAAATTTAATTATTTATAACAAATATAAAATAGAAAGAAAAACGCCTGATTACAAAGGTAATTAACTTATAATGAATTACAGAATTGCCCCTAGGGCATATGTCTAACTCTATCAATCTCCTACTTGCACTTGGGGCTAGCTATAGAATCTCAGTCCCATCCCTTCAATCAGCTTCTGGAGAGCCAACTGAATTACACCCTTAGTGAATGAATCTGCTATTTTCTCCTTAGTATCTACCCTTTGTATCATGACATCTTTCTTCTCAACGAATTCTCTAATCAGGTGGAATTTTCAAAGAATATGTCTTGACTTCTTATGCACTCTAGGCTTCTTTGCGAATCACCGCATTTTTATCATAGAATAATGCCATAGATTCTCGATATCAAGAATCACTTCGAGCTCACTCAAAAACTTACGCATTCAAATTGCTTCTTTAGCTGCTTCATCGAGGGTGGTATACTTGGCGTCCATCGTGGAATCAGCAATTGTTTCTTGCTTAGAACTTTTCCAACTAATAGCTTCGTCGTTAAGCATAAAGACATAACCAGACACTGATTTACTATCACCTATATCACTTTGAAAGCTTGCATCTGTATACCCTTTCATAATGAGGTCTCCATTCTCGTATATAAGGAATAAGTCCCAAGTATTTTTTAAATACTTTGGTATACATTTTACGGACTTTCTAATGTTTTCCTTCGGGGTTAGGCTGGTATCGGCTTATGCATCCTAACACGTAAGCCACATTCGGTCTAGTACAAAGCATTCCATATATTATCGATCCTATGGCTGAAGCATAGATGATCCTCTTCGTATGCTCTTTCTCTTTATGGGTATGAGGAGCATCCTTCTTAGAAAGGATGATTTCAGACTACGTTGGAATGTTTCCCCACTTGTAATTCTCCATACTGAACCTTTTCAGTATGGTATTTATGTATAGGGATTAGGACAATCCCAACAACCTCTTAGATCTACCTCTATAGATCTTTATACCAAGTATATAGGCTGCTTCTCCTAAATCCTTCATGGAGAAATTCTTGGAAAGCCAAGATTTCATCTATTGCAACAACGAAGTATCATTGCCAATCAACAATAGATCATCAACATAAAGCACTAAGAATACGATAGCATAACCATGTTCCTGTATGAATACACATGCTTCCTCTGTGTTCTGATAAAAACAAAACTATTTGATTACTTTATCAAACACTTATTCCAAGTTCTTGAAGCTTTCTTAAGTCCATAAATGGACTTTAACAACTTGCAAGCCTTGCCCTTACTCTCGTTGACCATAAAACCCTCGGGCTGTTACATACTGACAATTTCTTCTAAATCACCATTTAGAAAAGCCATCCTTACATCAATTTGCCATATTTCGTAGTCATGGAATGGAACGACTGTTAGCATAATCTGAATGGACTTAAGCAAGGTTACGGGTGAAAAAATATCGTCATAAGCAACACCTTGAATTTGACGAAATCCTTTTGCAACTAGCCTAGCTTTGTAACTCTCTACTTCTCCATCTACATTTATCTTTTTCTTAAAAATCACTTACAGCCGATGGGTTTTATCCCTTTGGGTATGTTCGGGAAAGTCCAAACTTTGTTTTCGTACACGGAATCCATCTCGGATTTGATACATCTAAGGCAGAGTGCAGAGTCTTTACTATGTAATGCTTGTTGGAAAGACAAAGGAGTGTCATCATCTAAGACACGGTCCTCTTTCTCACCATCCACAAGAAAACCATAATATCTCTCTGGTGCATGAGACTCCCTACTAGATATTCTAATAGATTACATGTTTTTGTATATGGGTGAACTTGGTTCTCGTACTAGTTCGGCCTCAGTATCAATTTCTTAGATCTAATCCAAGACTACAGCCTCGTTGTTAATTTCCATTGATATAAATTCCTTTTATAAAAAGATAGCATGTGGAGAAATAATAACCTTTTGTTCTTTGGTATTATAGAATATACATCCCATCGAGTTTCTGGGATATCCTATAAATTTACGCAGTACCAAACTTGCCTCTAGTTTATTCAGACCAACATTCTTAACATATGATGGATGAGACCATACCTTCAGATATTTGGGTTAGGGTTCCTTACCATACCATATCTTATATAGTGTTTTAGGAACTGATTTAGTGAGTAACAAATTCAACATATATGCCGTGTTTCTAGTGCATATCCCCAATAGGTTAGAGGTAACTCGGCCTTATTCATCATGGAACGGATCATGTCTAATAGGGTTTGGTTCCTTCACTCTGACACACCATTTGTTGTGGAGTATATGGTGGAGTAACATGAGAGATAATCCCATTATCTTTTAAGTATTGTTGAAAATCCTGTTCAACATACCTCCTCGATCGGATTGAAGAATCTTAATCTTAAGGCCTGTTTGGTTTTCTACTGCATTTTTATATTCCATAAATTTCTCATAGACATCATATTTATTCTTCATAAGACACACATATCCTAGTCTTGAGGAATTATTAGTGAAGGTAACAAAGTAAGAACTATTATATTTGGTAATTACAGGCATCAGGCCACATACATCGCTATGTACTAACCCTAAGAGTTCATCAACTCTTTCATTGCTCCCACAAGAGGGGTGCTTGGTCATTTTACTTTTGAGACATGACTCACATGTGTCAAATGATTTAGAATAAAATGTGGTAGAAAACTTTCGGTTTTCAATCTATGTATTCATTTCTCACTAATATGACCTAGCATACAATACCAAAGATAACTACCATTTATATTATTAGAAGCACTATTCACAAAACACACATGATTAGTATTAATGACATAAATGCCATTTTCAAGAATACCATCTCATACTTTATTTCCACCTAAACTAATGTTCATAACATTATTTGCACAATGAAATATATATCAGTCTCAGATAATCTAGAAACAGAAATAATTCCACAATAAAAGCTTTTACAAAATAGAAATTTTTTAATACTGATACTACTCCACTTGGCAAAACTAAATGATAATCTCCAACTGCCGTTGCATCTTCAGTGGATCCATCAACAACTTGGAGCCTCGTCTCTCCTTTTTCGACGCGATGCCAATTCGTAAGCCCTTATAACGAATTACATATATGAGTACCATATCCAGTATCTAAGACCCAAGACATTTTACTAATTACAAAACAATTTTGAATCAATGTACCTGATGGAGCTGTAGAACCATTATGCTTCTCTTTTCTAACATTCTTACAACAGTCAGGACGATTCCTTTTCCTATGACCTTTCTTGAGGCAGTGGTGACATTTACCCTTGTAATTAGTCTACTTAATTTTCTTGTTTTTCTTAGCTTCTTTTTTCTACTTCTTCGAACTCTTTAAAGATGATGTACAACCGTTAAAAACAAGTACAACCCCTTGATCCTTAGATGCACACCGGTCGACCTCAACATATTAAGGAGCTCCACAAGATTCACATTTAATTGGTTCATATTATGATTCAACATGAATGGTTCATACTGAGGAGTTTGGAACCAAGGATCAAATTAACTTGTAATTCCTTGCCTATCTGTACATCCAACTACGAAAGCCTATTGATATAGCCTTTCATCATTAGCATGTAATCTTCCACCTTTTGTCCTTTGGTCATCTTGGTATTGAATAGCTTCTTTGTAAGCTCGTACCTTGCAAAACGCGACTGTTCACCAAAGTGAGCCTTGAGACTATCAAATATCTCATAGACAGACATATTTTCGTGCTGCCTCTGCAACAGCTTGTCTAACATAGACATCACGAAAACTTGGGAGATCTCTATGTCTGGCACTTATTTTTCATAAACAAGTCATAGTTCGGGGTCCACATCATCGGCGGCTTGCTCTTTAGATTCATATATAATAGCTGATTGTAGGCGCTCGTAAGTCAATGCTATTTTAATTGCACTTAGTCAGTCGATATTGTTTGGCCCAGTAAGCTTGTCGTTTTCAGAGAATAGTTTTGGAGTTGTCATTTTCTATAAGTTTAAATGGTAGATTATTTGGAATAATTATAGTATATGTTCTTATAATATTAGTAAGATTAAACTTTATGTTTCATTTTACTAATAAGCACCCACTAGTCTTTTGTGTTTCGCTAAACCCTAAGTCGAAATATAGTAGTCTTTCGACTTTACTAGTAGGTGTTAGGACTTATCCGTTTTAGAATTCTGACCTTGAGTTTGCTCAACAAATCATAGCTCCACAGAAAATGGATAACTCCTTATTGGTTGTATCATATATAACTCACCCTTGGTACCTTGTCCTAATTTTGCTTCGACCTTGAGTTTGCTCGACAAATCAAAATGAAATTATTCACTTGTACCTACCATATCGTGATGGCCTAAGTATAGTATATATATCTTGAGTTTCCTCAACAAATACATATAGTTATCTTACCTCATCTATTCAATATATTAATAACATTATACATCATATCCCTAGCTTGAGTTTGCTCAATAATCAAGGAGTATGTAAGTAATTTATTAATATATATGATTGAGGACAACATTATATTGAAGATTCATAATCTTTAATATATTACATTGAGTAATATCGACTTATGGAATAATGTAATTCTTATGAAATACTCTCATGATTTAATTGTCAAACACATTGAAAATCAAGGTATACATAAATTTACGTATGAATTTATTCCTTAAATCTAATTAGAGCCTTTTAATGTTCCACCTTTAATTTATATTTCATAGTATATAAGTTTTATTGTTATATAACTTTTATATTTCATATTACCTATATAATAGTCTTATGTTTAACATTATAGTAATTAAATCTTATTTAATTAATTTTATATTAACTTAATATAACATTTATACATAATATTTGTTATATACTATAACCTTTATAGTATAACACATATTTCATATACAAATGTAAATTATTTAATTAATTAACCTTTTAATCAATTTGTTTAATTAAACAATTTTAATTAAATTATATCAATTTCAAAATTCATTTTATGTACATACATGTATAATTATGTTATTTTAAACATTTTAAAACAACATAACATATATCGTAATATATAATACATGTATACATTTATTAATTAATTAACTTACTTAATTAATTAATCATATTAATCTTATTAATAGTTTTATTAAAATTTGAAATTAATTTGTATTATTTTTCAAACATTTTGAAAAAAATTATTATATTATAACTTTTATAACATATGTATATCTTATTTTAAATTTAAAGTTTGAAATTTCATATTTTTAATTTTCAAACAATTTTGAAAATTAGGCCAAGGCCCAATTGGAATTTGGTCTTTTCTATTAGGGGAAATCTTTTGAGCTCATTTCACCTTTCAGGCCAAGCTAGTAACCAGGTAGGACATAATACTTGATTACCCAATTCCAATACTAGACATTACCTTTCTAGACACCATATTAAGTGGACTGTGAACTTAGTTAGTTAACCCTAACATTACTAATTTAGGCTGCATAGACTATTGGGCTCTAATACCATTGTTGAAACTGGGCTAACCCATAGTGAAGTAATGGGTGAATTTCAAATTTTGTTATCATATTCGATCTTTATTTGGTCTATGAAGTCTAATTTATTTAGAACATTTCTAACTTTTATTTAAATAAAATTTTAATTTATGAATTAATATAGTTTTATTTAATTTATGTTATGATATATACATATACATATACATATATGTGTGTGTGTGTATTTATGTGTCATATATACATATATGTGTGCATGTGTAACATGTCAATCCATGCAAGGTATAACATGCCCGTGTATAAATATTAAGATTTACATCGCAACGGACTCATTAGCTCATCCAATATGCAAATAAAATGTTTGAATGTATTTGTATATAAATATAAATATGTGCGTATATATACTTATAAACATAATTATGAAATATTAACATATGAATATACATAAATACATATATATAATTACGTGAGTATGTTTGAATCAATTATAAATATATTGAATAAAGTAAATAATAAAAAGTATTTTATAAAATCAAGAATAATACATATATATGTAAGTAAAATAATTTTTTTAATATATATTATATTAATTACTTATTTATAAATATATTAAAATATTTATAAATACACAAAAGTTATTTTTTAAATAAATATTTACTTGGTTTTGCGCATGACTTGGAAATAATTTTTTTAATTTTAACTATTATTTTAATTAATTTCATATGGTTTAATTTAAAATATTAATATAAAAAAATTCTGAAACATAATTTTAAATTTAAATTTCCAGTAAAATTCTGAATGATATTTTATAGAAAATTTTATTTCATAATTTTATGATCTAAAAATAATTTCATAAGTAATTATTGATTGTTGACTTATATTTAAAATATTTTTAAATAATAGAAAAATGTTTTTTTATTTTTCTTTTGAACATGTTTTCTGATAATATAATTTTAGAAAATGAGAAATATAATTTTATAATAAATAAATATATTTTTATGCAATTAAATGATTTAAATATTATTTAAATAATAATAAATGCATGTATATAATATTTTATTATTGTTGAATATAATACATGTATAATATATATATATATATAACATTTATATAACATTTGTATATTAAGTATGATGAAGTAATTAATTATAAACTATATTTATATGCATATATTTACAATATATATATAATATATATTATTGAAATAAAATAAAAAAAATTCTAAGCCGTGCCATTATAGGTATGAACATAACAATTTTTTTATAAGTATATACATACATACAACCAAAACAATTGTGACAATATAATCTGCATATCGGTATCATCACCAAACTAGCAATATTATACACACACACACACATACATACATATATATATATAATTAAACATTATATCTAAGTATGGATGATAATACTTTAATCAGAAATATACCTTACTTCCAAAGTCTTGAAGTACACTTTGAAATTATGAAGTATTCTCCTTGAAACAACTTTCGATCCAAAAGAGCGCTAGTCCTTGAATTGTTGACTATCAACTATCGAATAGCAATTGATTTGATTTGAGCTTCAAAAAAATGGAGAGATGAGGGAGGAGTTTGGCCAGCAATGTGTAGGGATGGAGGCTCCAAAAGATCAATAGCAAATAAGGGTAGAGATGCTTAAATAGAAGAAAGGAATGAGAGAATTTAGGATCTCATCTTTTACTCGAACTCCTTCCATTTGAACCATCAATTAAACAAGCCATACTCCCTATAATTTAAGCCACCTCTAGCCCTATTATGGCCGTACAAAGCAGCCCCTCTAATGGGCCATAAACCCATCTATGATCCGAATAAATATTTTGCATTTCAAATCTAATTTAAAATGCTTATCGATATCATATATCAATTAATATATTTATACATTTATAAATACATATAATATTTGTTTATCAAATTAAAATCAAATTTATAAATAATATTTCATAAATATTAATTAATTTACAACAATTATAAAATAATTAAATCATTTGGTCAGAGGAGAATTCATCGTTTTGGTTGTGTGACTCATCAGGTGTAAATTTGGTCAGCAATTAATATCGAACTATTCGAATATCAATGTTTACACATTACTTAGCATGTGAGGTGGTATTTCGGCTAAATTTATCGCTTGGTTAGTTCGAGTAAAATTCAATTTTACTTTATTAAGCGTTACCCGGTGGTGAATTTTATTTACACCAATTCTCTTTATCAAAACCGTATCACTTTGGACTTAAGGTATTTGGTATTTGGACTTATGGTATTTGGAATTTGGTTATGACCAAGGGCCATGATTGGGGAGGAGACTGCTTCCTTGGCTTTGGCAGTGAAGCTGATTAGTCACTTTGATCCTAGCTAAGGCACCTTGGATGCTCGAGATTCCAATAAATAAATTTGCCCTGAAGTCTCTACTTCCTACTAAAACTGGGATTGGGCCCCCCAGCTATTGCGAGCTACATGCAGTCCATCGCAAATGGTCGAAGTTCCTCCAATTTCCCATCCTTAGTAGTGGCGGGCCATTCAAATTGCACTTTATTCTTAAAGACGAGGTAGATTGTGGCGATGTCCCTTTCAAATGAGAATAATTATTGTACCTCGATTTTTACAAAGGTTCGGCCTCTGGACACCTTTTGGCATCATCTTGATGACCACTGTTTCGGTGATCATTGTTGCTGCAAGGACTGGCTTGTGGAGGATGCCTTGCATAATTGTTGCTGTTTGAAATATCCATGTCTTACATCCTCATCATGTTGTTCGTCCATTAATAAAAGTCGATTAGGGACAAAACCGTCTGCTTCTGGAGCTCCCTCCACATTCAAGACTTATATTTGAACTTGAACATAGGTTTATGATTAAGCTATTTATGTCCACACCAGACACCCCTAGACTATGTGGGTTATCTATTGAAGTGATTAACATATGACTGTAAGATAGAAGGACCTTGCTTGCCTAACTCACTAGCCAACATGACATAGGTACGAGATGTGAAGAAATGAACCTTGAAATCTACGTATAATTGGGCCTAGGGGCTGATACTGCCCGACCATTGATGCTAGAACTAGTAAGAGGTCGCCCGAAGAGGGTAAAGGGAAAGAGCAAACACTTTGCAGAGCTGGAGAGCTAGCCGGCATAGGTGATGGGGTTGAACATTGTGATATGGTCGGATGGGTCTATACTCCCATCATACTTTTCAATGGATGACAAAACATACCGCCGATGGATGTAAGCACCCAAGACTTCATTGGAGAATGGCTCCATATTCTCATCATCTGAGAATGCCTCACACCTAGCATTACGGGCTTGCATTCAGTTGAGCTATTGGCGAAGGATAAGCATTTATTCCCTAAGGTCGGCATCGGCCTATTGCAGGATATACTGGCCGACCATGGGCTGAGGGTTCAACCTATGCCTTGGCAGAGTAGGAGACCAATAACGAGATAGAGAACGATGATGACGAGCAAGAAATCTCCCCATATGCACAGAGGGCGATCTAAAACACATATCCCGCTCTTCTCTTTGTCTATTTCCAACCACACCCCTATGGGACCTGAAGTGTGTTGAGAGGGCCAAGCATTCCCCATTGATTGCAGGGGACCGCCAGAGACGGTCTTAAGGAGAAGCGCACGGGCGATCAAAGGCTAGTGGCTATTCACTTGAAGGAGAACAACGATGACTTAGCCGCATTGGCGAAGGCATAATTAGAGCGAGATCAATTCGACTAAGTACACATACAACATATCTTTTGGGATGGACGTGAATGCCCATAAGAAGAGTTTTAGGAACCCCCTCTCTTGAGTCTCAGTGGTGTTAAGAAGTTCATAACCGTCGAGAAGCATATGTCTACGAACAAGCAAGTCAACCAAATAGGCCATTGGAGGAGCTAGTGGAACAAAGTTCACGGTGGCTTGAACGTCTAACTGTGCCCTCATGCCATGCACTTCATAGGTCAGCTAGCCCACATTTGACCGTTGTAGCATCGTAATACGCCATAATTCATCATTGATGCTCGGATTAGGCTGGGTAGCACTGACAAGAGTGTTGCCATTAGTTTAGTGCTCATTGAAGTTTTTACCTTCGAGTGTCGGGGGATTGTCCATGGTAACAAGTCAAATCAGGTCTTTGTGAAGTAGAAAAATGAAAAAGGGTGAGAGCATTAGGTTAGGCCCTCCTTCTAGTGCTAAAATGTTAATTATAGATTTAGTCAACCTCGGAATTTGGCTAATACATCAAAGTTATTTGCAAACAGTAGGATTAAAGTGAAAAAATAAGGAGTTAAATACACTTAAATACGTAGTTGAAAGGTAAATAACACAAGATGTATAGTTGTTTAGCAAAGCTATCTATGTCCATTCTTATTATATATTTCTGTTACAACTACGAGGAATTACAAGAGAATAATAAGAAAGTGGAAAGAATGTAAGACTAATAAAGCTATGTAATTCTAAGGACCTATGGTATAAAAAATCCTCAATTGTGTGTAATATTTAAAATCCTAGTATATTCCAATCAATTGAGTGTCAAACAAGCCCTTTGAAGTAGTACGCATGTGGTTCTAGTAACACCCTGTAACTTTAACGATAATTAATTAAAAAGAAATTAATTAATAAATAATAACATCGAAAAAAGATTTTTCAAAAACATCATAATTTGGTTACGAAACCTGGACCATTGGGTTTATAGCAATTTTATAATCAATTTTCATATATAAAGTTTTCTGATCGGAGTTCAAATGTAAAAGTTATTTACGTTTGAAGTTTATGAATCGAAAATAATTATATATGTAACTAAGGTAATAAAAATAATTAACTAACGTAATTATCGCCAGATAGAGTTAACTAATAGTTAATGTTACTTAGATTTAAGTAAGTTAAAAGTGGAAGAAATGCTATTGATCGGTTTAATAAGGAATAAACGAAAACAATTAAATGTTGCTAATTAATTACCTTAATTACATATGATCGGTCGACCCCTAACTTGAGCCTGTCGACTGGTAGCAGTTGATCGGTAAGGGAGTAGCGGTCGATCGATTGAAATGTTAGATGTGGAATTCTAATATGGCCAATGACCTAGAATTAAAATTATTTAATCTAACGACTAACATTGATTTGAACTCATATAAATACGGGCCTAGCCCCTCACTTTTCTTCTCATATTTTCTAAAGCGGTAGTGAAGCTTTTCTATTTTCTTTTCTCCATAAATTCTTAATTCTGAACAAAATTATAGTTTATATATGTATATACAAGTGGAGGTTAGCAGGGGATAATTGAGAAGAAGAACAGGATTGAATCAAATCGTAAAGCCAAGGTAAATTATAAATCCAGATCTAAAATCTAAATTAAATCCAAATCACTTCTCAAATCAAGATTTCTGATAGATGTATGTATGCTTGCAGTATACGTATTCAAATAGAGAGAATAAGGGGAGTCAAACTGGAATAATAGGGATTAGATCTGGAGATTTGAAAATCTTAAATGGAGAGCAAGAGATTATATATTCTTATATAATATTGTATTTATATCATTGTAAATCTATTCCTGTATGTCTAAATATGAACTGGAGTTGTAGGCTAAAACTTTATACTTGTAATGAATTTGTAAACCATGCCTACATATTATGTGGTTGATAACGTGTATTTAATACTGTATGTACTTAAATCTGGAAAATGTTGGGTTGTAGTAGTCCCTGAATTTAGTACTAGGTAGTAATAGTCTCTGAATTTGATAAATTATATTGTAATACTATATTTGTTGGTTAATTGATTTATGCAAGTAAATGTAAATCAAAAGTTATCACAATAAATTGTTGGGATTTAAGTGGTATTTTAGTTCATTAAAATGTAGGGTGTTGCAGTGTAAATTTATTTGGATTATCAAGTTCAGTTTTGTAAATAAAAGTGTATCGTTTGAAATAATAGGGAATACACCTAAATGAAAGAGATGTATAAAATAGGGATATTTTACCGTATTTTGTACTCTCTATTTCAATAACTACAAAATATAATTCTTTGTAATTCCAAACATAACAAAAATTACCTTTTTGGATAAGATATAGAGATTTACAGTGTTAACCTTTCCTTTTGAGAGAGATGTAATTCCAATACATTAAAATGCAAAAATCCCTAGGTATGAATTAAAGAAATTGATATTGTGATGATAATAGCAGTTAAATTTTAATATATATATATATATATGCAATAGAGACAAGATGTAAACAAAATAGTAGACGATAATAAGTTAGGCAAGTAATAAAATGAATAAAGGCAAGAAGTATTTACAATACATAGATATGGAAAGTCCAATAAATAAGGAAGGATGGTAAAAGTTTAAAATAAATAAAAATAAAAATTTAATAATGAGAAAGAAAAGTAAACAGGAAAATATATTTAGATCTTTTGATGAAAGTGGTAAATGACATTAAATTGATATTAAAAAGGATAAAGAAGTAAATGCATGAAAAAGTAAAGAAATGTTATGAACCATTGAACATTAGAGGTGTAATAATTAAACAATTATGATTCTATATATGTAGCCTCAAGTATGCGTTTATGATGGGTGTAAATTATCAAAGTTAGCTAATAACTTAGACAGATAAGAGTGACATAGTCATTAAAATGGGTTGGAATGCGAGGTCAGTAGTGTTACACAACAGACGTCTGCCCAATGCAGGGGGCTACCAGCGGTTGTGTATATATATTATACTAATGTGGGACATATCCAACTATAGGACCTGTGGAATTATATATGCTTGCGTATAGGTGAAGGGATACCTCGGTATGGTCTAGTTCAACTTTTAGTAGGGGTATTACCTTGATTGCATTAGGCAATCTAAATGAGACGGTGAGCAAGACTCAGTGCTATGTCAGTGTGTTTGGTACCGTATTAAGGAATAGCAGATATACATAGGTTGAGAATGTCATCGGTCCTGAGCGGTTAGTGTGAAGACGAGGATTACATCTTAACGGGCTATACCTCTTACTAGTGTAGGCAACGTTCAGGTCATGCACCACCACGGTTGTTTGTTAGTTTTTTTGTTAGGAGGCAAGGCTAGATAACCCTTAAGTGAGGTCTTTCAAAACGAGTGGGGTAATCCAAGGAGCTAAGTCCTCTATAGTCCATGGAGTTGAGTCCATAATAGGAAGTAGATAAGTAAGTAAATCCTCAAGGCAAGATAGAATACGGCTAAACTATTGGTACACCATTATTAGGCACTACGGGAGTTCCTTGGTATGCATGACAATGAGGACGTGATATTGCGTTGATGATGGATTTTGACGAGATGTTGGGTTATGGATACTAGTGAGGATAGTATCTTGGTCCAAAGAGGGATTGTGGTACATATTATACACACACACATATGTAGTTATGGTCAACTTTGGGTAGATGGAGCATATCATATGTGTACGTGGAGTCGAGACGACTAAGTAAAATAAAACAAATAACATCTGATGGAAGGCAATCGTCATAAACTGGTGTTGTGTACAAAGTGTATAATTTACCAGTCACCAGAACGTTGTTTCGACCCCCTCCTCATTACAACCCACAAGATAGCTTTCAAGGGACAGAAACTAGTGCAAGGCGAGAACAGTGGAAGGACAGGTTTCCGTATGCATACTCGGTACTAACAGGGACACTAGTTATTAGAAGCGTCAATTTTGGTCAGTATTATATGATTTATTATACTTTACCATTCCTACGTGAGTTATATCGATAGTGCTTTGATATGCATTTATTTATTTATTTGAAAGATACCAAACCAACAATTCGTACTTTGATGGACTTGGGTTTTCGATTTAGCTAAAATTTAGGTCCACAAGGATGCGGGTTATCACATTTGGTATAAGAGTTTAGGTTAGTCGATCTTGAAAAATTAGAAAACATTGAGTGGACGTATTTGTATTTTGCCTATAAATATATTATACGCCAAATCCTAGAAATTCCGACTGTAGAGTATTTACATCCATACACTGAAAAGATGGGTATGTCGATTATGAGTCAAAACAATGGATAACGTTGAAGATTGTACACCTACATCGATTACCCCATGGGAAATGGTTGTTTGGAAAAGGCATTGACTTAAGAAGAGTATGAGTGCAGCATATGAAAGGTCCCTAAAGTTGGATAGCATGTGACTCCCTAGTTGGGCCCCGATAGCCCAATAGTTGTAGTTCCCCACAGGATTGCTGATTGATGATGTATAGTAGGTCTAGATAAGGAGAAAGTAAGAATCTATACTTTGTAGAAATTTGAAAGCAAGAATTAAATACGTTCCCGAAGGAAGGTGCGTAGAAGTCACTCCAGGATGATAGCCGGATTTTTAATATATTTTAAAGAAAGATAACTCAGTAAGTAAGAAGAAGAGAAGAAAAGTCCAAAAGAAGAGACAAGTTAAAATCCACTTTTAGTCCGACCCCATATGAAAGAATTTAGTATAAAAGTTGAAATGATTTAATTTAAAAGTTTGAGAAAATATGTAAATAATAATTTTGAAATGATTTTCAAAGGAATTATTTGAAGGTAGAAAAAAAACCCTATTTTTGAGAAATAAGTAAATATTAAATTTTCAAAAAAAATAAAATATCTACGTTTTATTTAAATAAAAAGTTTAATAGAAACTAAAATTAGTTAAATTGAAAGTTTCGATAAATGAGATTTTAATAAAAAAAAGTTATTTCTTTTGAAAAAACGCATAGAGAGCATGTGTAGCTCGTTGATATTTCTGAAATTTTTTTAAGGCCGGACAATAGGAAGTGGTACTAGTTTTAAATAGGGTAAACAATACAGAAAAGAAGATTAAAACTTGAAAATAAAGCGGTAGGCGTACGCACTACAATAGTTCAACTAAGAAGACAGTAAATCGAGATAAAAGCAATTTAGGTAAGAGTGGTTTAGGTAAAAGACAGTTAAATAGCAGTAACATTATGAAATATACATAGAAACAATGTTAGAAATTTATATAAAGCAAATGTTGGTAATTATAAATAACGTTAGGACTTTATATTAAAAATAATGCTAGTAATCTAATTAGAAGCAACGTAGAAAATTAAAGGCAAAACAAAAAATGGACATTTTCCATTGTTGTGCACATTTATTGTACGTATATTTTAAAAGTTCCCCTTACATGATATATAAGTGACCCCACCAAGGATTGGAGGTGGAGATAGAATGAGTAATAGGAAAATTATAAGATGGAATGTCTACTCCAATTTTTATTGTTTTAAAATTGTAAAAGCTATTTTGGAAACATAGTAAAGTGTATTTTTAAAGAAATGATTTGGTACAAGAATTGTTTTAAAAAAGAAAAACTTAATACCAATGGTTTGAGTTAAAAATCCCAACTTTAAGAAGTAAAAATCCTTGTTGTTGAAAAAGGCTTTAAAAGAAGAAGTTGATTGGAAGAAAAAGGAAAAGGACTTTTAAAAATTTAGTTATAGTTTAAAAAGTTAGGACACCAAGTTATTTTTGAATTTAATAAAAAGTTTCTAAGTTTGTACTTTTAAAGATAAAGTTTTGGGATTAAGTGCTTTAAAATTTTTGAAGTTTTAATTTTAGAAAAAATAGGTGAAACCAAACCAAATTTTAATGTGGAGTTAACAGGAATGACTGCTTGGGTAAAATAGAGTAAAAGATAAGACTAAGAAGAAAATAGCAGTGCTTGCTCGTTGAGTAGCAATAAGAAATCCTCATAAAGTGTAAGTAATATTGGTAAGAACCTAGGAATGTTTTATTATTGTTCAAGCGATAAGAAGAACCCACAAAGGAATGATAAATCTAGATCTAAAATCTAAATTTAATCCAAATCTCTTTTTAGATCTAGATTTCTGTTAGATATATGTATGCTTGCATATATGTATTCAAATAGAGAGAATAAGGGGGTTCAAACTAAAATAACAGGGATTAAATATTGAGATTTAGAAAGCTAAAATGGTAAGTGGGAGATGATATATTTTTATATAATATTGGATTTACATCATTGTAAATCTATTCATGTATGCCTAAATGTAAACTTGAAGTTTGTATATGTGTAATGAATTTGTAAACCCTACCTACATATTTTGTGGTTGATAAATGTATTAAATATTCTATGTACTTGAATCTGGAAAGTGTTGGGTAGTAATAGTCCCTGAATTTAGTATTGGGTAGCAGTAGTCTCTGAATTTAATTAATTATATTACAAATCCAGTTTTGTTGGTTTATTGATTTATGCAAGTAAATGTAAATCAAAAGTTATCACAATAAATTATTGGGATTTAAGTGGTATTTTAATTCATTGGAATGTAGGGTGTTGCAATGTAAATTTTTATAGATTATCAAGTTCGATTTTGTAAATTAAAGTGTGTCATTGAAATAACAAGGAATACACCTAAAAGAAAGAGATGTATAAAATAAGGATATGTCGTATTTTTTATTTCTATTTCAAAAACTATAAAATATAATTCTATATAACTCCAAATGTAATACAAATTCACATTTTGGATAAGATATAGAGATTTATAGCGTTAACCTTTTCTTTTGAGGGAGATGTAATTCCAATGCATTAAAATGCAGAAAATCCCTAAGTATGAATTAATGAAATTGATGTTGTTACAATAACGACGATTAAATTGTAATATATATGTATGTATGTATATATATAATAGAGACAAGATGAAAACCAAATAGTAAACAATAACAAAACGCGCTTTCTCCTTCTATCCTTCCCGCTAATCAGTCCCATCCCTCCTCATCAAATCAGCCGTGTCCTTCTTCACCCTTACTCGTTCCTCCTGCTTCGACCATCACCATGTCAGTTCCTACCATACCTTCTCCTGTTCATTGCCTTCCATCTACTTCGGCTTCTCTCCCCTTGTTGGCTTCCCCCTTATCCACTTCAGCTGTCCCCTCTCGACCTTCTCCTAATCCTCTCCCAGTACCACCTGCTTTTCCACCACGTACATGGAACTCTCTTTTTAAAGCCAAACCCAATAACGCTGGGAAGTATGTTCCTCGTGAGATTCAATTGGATTACAGTGGTGGTGCTATTGTCCCACCTGACGATGTTGTACAAGCTGGAAATGCCATGTGGAATGAGTATCTGGTCGGGTTCTTCCTTGATACCCCATTACCATATGCTACTGTACTATACTACCTTAAAAAGGTATGGAAGTTAAGTGGCTCGATAACGGTTAAATCAGATGGGTTCCTGTTTTTGTTTAAATTCACAAACGATGAAGATAGAATCAGAATTTCTGAAGCAGACCCTGTCGTGATGAGGAACAAATTATTTATTGTTAAGCCGTGGGATGTTAACATTGGCAACTGCTGCAGTAGCATTAAAACTGTTCCTGTATGGATAAAATTAACCAACATACCACTGTATGCTTGGTCACCTTTAGGCATTAATTGGCTAGCTTCAAGAGTGGGAAAGCTTCTATGTTTGGATGCATCAACTGAAAAATTTGAGCGTATTTCATTTGCGAAATGTTTAGTTGAGGTCAATCCAAACCAAGAATTGCCAGATAAGTTTGATGTTAAATTGCAAAATGGTTCGGTGCAAGTTGTTAATGTTATTTACTTATGGAAACCAGAGATATGTACTGTGTGCAAGGAGTTTGGACACCAACTGAGTAAATGCAAAAAGGCGGATAATGAAAAGAATGTAGAACAAAGTACTATTGCTGAGCAGCAGAAAAAAGATGATGATGGCAGGAATATGATGATAAGGGGGAAAAGCAACGTTAAACAAAGCAACATGAAACAGATATGGCAGAAAGTTAACAAGTACAAAGGAAAAAAAAACAATAATTGTGAAGTTGTTGAAGAAGCTGACTTGATGAACCATGGTGAAAAACATAAACAACATGAGGAAAGGACTGTTGAAAGAGACAGGGTAATTGATAAAGCAAATGTAACACAAGGAGATGTCCATGTCGGAACTGTCAACACAAGTAACATGTACGGTTTGCTACAGACTGATGTAGAAGAGCAAGGAATAATTGATGAGCAGGATAAAGAGGAAGGTGAAATCACTGATGAGATAAAATGTGCAGAGAAGCATTTAGAACCTAATGAGAAAACAAGCACTACTGAAAAGCAAACAACCACTGTTATACTGGATCAGTCAGCAACTCAAGTAGTGTTGGCAACAAATATGGAAGAAAATAACCAAAGTGGAAGTAACAGGCAAAATGGAAATGAAACTGCAAAAGAAATTGTTCCAACTGGAGCCTCTACTACAGATCTTGACAAAATATGGAGCAAATCATTTGAAACTCAGATAACACAACTAGTTTCCTCCATGCATGATGTTCAATCTCAATCATCTTCCCAACCCCATTACAAATTTTCCATTCAAATCCCTGGTTGGCCTCCTAGTCTTTCCAAACCTTCTTCTTCAACCAACTCCCACCCTAACTCTCAACCTTCCACCCCCCCAAACATGCCAACTAGGAAGATTCAAACAAGATCAAGATCTCTGTCAGCTCAGAGTAGGAACATCACCACCTCACCTCAATAATTTTATATGCATACAAAAATAGCAACATGGAATCTAAGAGGAGCTCATAGCAACCTGAAACTTGATCAAGTTAAGAATTATATCACTGAGTATAACATCTGTCTTATTGGTCTACTTGAAACTAAGCTTAACCTTACCCTATCCCAAAAAGCAGCCAACTATATTAATCCTAATTGGTCCATTCAACATAATCTTGATGCTGCTGCATATAGAAGAATTCTAGTCATATTTAACCCCTCTGAACTAACTCTTACTCCCATTCTGTTGACCAGACAATCCACTCATTTTCATGTGCTTCATTCCCAAACTCAGACCTCTTTCTTCTTAACTATAGTGTATGCAGACAACTCAATCAACTCAAGGAATGCCTTTCTCAAAACATTGCCACCTTTAAGGCAAGCTTCACACCCATGGCTAGTTATGGGTGATTTCAACACATGTTATGGTTATAATGACAAGTTTGGTGGCATCCCCCTAACCCCAAGAGAACTTGATCCTATCAACCAATCTGTATTAGATTCTGAATTACTATTAGTGAATAAATCAGGAGCCAAGTTCTCATGGAATAATAGAAGTAGAAGTGGTGTTCGCACTTTTACCACTATTGACCATGCCTTTTGCAACTTCCAAGCCCTTTCACAATGGCCAACTCTATCAGTTTTCCTCCCTCAACCCATTCTATCTGACCACTCCCCTCTAATTCTGACGCTTGGAAACCATTTGAGAAGAGAAAAGAGAAGTTTCAAATTTTTTAATGCTTGGGTTAAGCATGAGCACTTTCTTGTATTAGTTTCCCATGTTAATGCAGATTTTAATTGCTTTGGTAACCCTATGTTTAAGTTTTACAGGAAACTCAAGAATATTAAGCAAGCTATTAAACAGTGGGAATCAACAACCTTTGGTAATGGTGGTCTGCTGTCTACAAATCTTACACAGCAACTGAAGATAAAGCAGGACTATATGATGGAACACCCACTTGATGTTCAAGCAGCTGATGAGGAGAGGAAATTATTTATGAAAGTAAATTCTGCTCTGCATATGGAAGCCAACATGAAGAGACATCAACTACACAAAAAATGGCTTGATGAGGGTGACAAAAACACAAAGTATTATCATGATTCAATTAAAGTAAAGCAAGCTAGAGAAAATATACATAGTATAACTGATGAGCAAGGCACTCTCCATTCAACTCCTGATTCTGTTGACCTTGCTTTCATTCAATATTTTGCTAAGCTATATGGTAATCATGATGGCTTTATTCCTGATCTGGACTTAATATCTAAAACTGCACTACCAAACATCTCAAACCTGGAAGCTTCTTCTCTAATAAGGGCTATCACTGATGAGGAAATCAAGTCAACCCTTTTCTCTATGAACAAACATTCATCAGGAGGTCCCGATGGTTTAAATGTTGTCTTTTTTATAACCACTTGGAGTATACTTGGCAATGATTTTTGCAAGGCTATTCACAATTTCTTTAACAAATGCAAAATTCTTGGTGAAATCAACTGTACCAATATAGCTCTTATTCCCAAGTGCTCTCCTGCCTCTACAGTTAATTCTTATAGGCCAATTTCATGTTGTAATGTGGTGTATAAGTGCATATCTAAAATTCTTGCTACCAGGTTAGTATCAGTGCTTCCAACTGTTGTCTCTAACAACCAATCAGCTTTTTTACCTAACAGGGACATTATTGATAATGTTCTCTTGGCTCAAGAACTTCTCAAAAGTTATGGTAAAAGTTATGGCCCCCCTGCAGCTGCTCTCAAAATTGATATATCAAAGGCTTACGATTCAATACATTGGGAATCAATAGTCAGGATCATGGCAGTGATGGGTTTCCCTAAAACTTTTGTGTCTTGGATATATGTCTGTATATCCACTCCATCATACTCTGTAGTAATAAATGGTAGACCAGTTGGCAGTTTTAGAGGTAGTAAAGGAATAAGGCAAGGGGACCCGTTATCTTCATACTTGTTTCTATTGGTCATGGAAGTGCTAACTGTTATCCTCAGAACTAGTTATGCCAATAAAATCATAAAGTTCCACCCAAAGTGTTCTCATCATCATATTACATCTATCATGTTTGCTGATGATGTCATGATGTTCACAAAACCTGAGTTGCCTTCTTTGAATGGTATTAAGGATGCTTTGCAAACCTTTAACAAAATGACTGGCCTATCTATTAACCAAAACAAATCATCATTGCTTGTTACTGGAATCAGTTTTGGTCTGGCTACTGACCTCCACCAACAGTCTGGACTCTCTAGCATGGAAAATGACATGAAGTACCTTGGTCTTCCTTTAATAACTAAAAGAATAACAAAGGATGATTGTTATCCATTATACCATAAAATTACCTCTGTTATGTCAGCTTGGGAAAATAGGTTCTTAACACAAAGTGGCAGGCTAGTTCTCATAAAATCTGTGGTCTTCTCATCTATCGTTTACTGGGCACGAACTATGATTCTACCAGTTAAGTTACTACAACTAGTCAGATCAGCAATGAATAGATTCTTTTGGACAGGAAGTATACACAACAGAAAATTTGTACCGTGTGCATTTTCCAAATTTGAAGCACCCTTGAAATCTGGTGGGCTGGGAGTATTAGATGTCAGGAAGTGGAACATTGCAGCTATAAGTAAACAATTTGATGCAATCATAAATAGAAGAAGTAATTTATGGGTAGAATGGACATGGCATTACAATATCAAGAACAGGCATTTCTGGATTATGGAAATCCCACAACTGAGTAGTTGGACTTGGAGAAGCTTGCTAAAGTACAGAGAAGTCTATCTTCCTATGATACAATATCCAGTTAATGCCAGATCTGCTGTAAATTTTTGGAATGAACCTTGGGTTAGAAATGGCCTAATCTTATCTATATTGTGTTCTTACACTCAAATCATCCAATCTGGTATTCATTTGTCTGCTGATGCTAATGTGTTCTTACATAATGGTAAAATTCAGTTACCATACAGCAGTAACCATGTCATACAGCAAACTTGGTCTAATATTCAACAAATTACTTTCACTGCTGTTCAAAGTAATAATGTGCAATGGCACAGCAAACCTCACTCTGTCAAGGAAGTATACAATTCCCTCACTGAAAATGTTCCTCTGCCTGCTGCAAATTGGTATGAAGTTATTTGGACAAGTGACTCTGTTCCATAGGATAATCTTATGTTGTGGAAGGTGATTAACAGTGCTTTACTTACTAGAAGTCTGTTGCACAAGTATGGGATGGCCTGTCCTACTAGGTGCTTGTACTGTGAAATTGAAGAAGAAACAACTGAACATTTATACTTCGATTGTCCTGCTTTGCAACATATCTTATTTAAGATGGGTGGTCTTACAGGTACTAATCTGACTGGTCACACAACAATAATTCTGTGGAGTATTATATACAAATCAACAAGGTGGAGAACTGAGAAAGGTAGAGTAATGGCAGTTTGTTTGAAAGTTTATATGGCAGTGATATGGAGAGAGAGAAATTCCAGAGTTTTTGAAAATGTTAGAAGAAATGAAAATGAATTATGGAATGAAGTCAAGTGCCGCACCTACAAGCTTTTGAAAAACTGTGCTAGAAACTTCCCTCAGTCTATGATTCAAGTTTGGGCATGATTGTGTTGTTTTCATTCTCATGTGTCTATTTTCTGTTTTTTTTCTACCTTTTGTTTAATCCTCTGTAGTTCTTTTTATTGTAGTTTGCAATAAAACTGGTAGGGGCCCAGTTAACCCCGCCAGCTTTGCCAAAAAAACGGGCAAGTAATAAAATGAATAAAGGAGAGAAGTATATATAATATACGGGTATGGAAAGTCCACTAAACAAGGGAGGGTGGTAAAATTTAAAGAGAGGTAATGAGAAAGGAAAGTAAGCAAGAAACGATATTTAGATCTTTTATTGAAAGTGGTAAATGACATTAAATTGATATTAAAAGGGATAAGAAGTAAATGCATAAAAAAGTCAAGAAATATTATGAACCGTTGAATATTAGAGGCGTAATAATTAAACAAGTATTAGTATATATATGTAGCTTATGTATGCATTTATAGCGGGTGTAAATTATTAAATTTAGCTAATAACTTAGATAGATTAGAATGACATAGTCATTAAAATGGATTGGAATGCGAGGTCAATAGTATTACACAACCGTCTGCCCACCACAAGGGGCTACCAGCGGTTGTGTATACGTTTTAGGACATATCCAGCAGTAGGACCCATGGAATTATATACGCTTGTGTAAATGTGAAGGAATACCCCGGTATGGTATGCTTCAACTTTTAGTATGGGTATTACCTTATTGTATTAAGAAATCTATAAATGGGATAATGAACAAGGCTCGGTGCTATGTCAGTGTGTTTGGTTTCATATTAGAGAGTAGGAGTTGTACATAGGTCGAGAAAGTCATCGGTCCTGAGCGGTCGTCGGAAAGACGAAGGTTACACCTAAAGGGCTACACATCCTACTAGTGTAGGTCATGTTTAGGTCACGCACCACCACAGTTGTTTGTTAGTTTGTTTGTTAGGAGACAAGGCTAGATAACCCTTAAGTGATGTCTTTCAAAATGAGTGGGATAGTCCAAGGAGCTAAGTCCTCTATTGTCAGTAGAGCTGAGTCCATAGGAAGCAGACTAGTAAGTAAATCCCCAAGGAAAGATGGAATATGGCTAAACTATTGTGATGTTGTTTTTCGGCACTACAGGGTTCCTTGATATGCACAACGCGAGGATGTGATATTACATTGGTATTGGATCCTGACGAGGTGCCAGGTTATGGATACAAGAGGGGATAGTATCTTGGACCAAAGAGGGATTATGGTACATATTATATATATATATAGTTATTGTCTACTTCGGGTAGATGGGGCGTATCATACGTGTACGTAGAATCGAGACTTCTAAGTAAAATAAAACGACATAACATGTGATGGAAGACAATCGACATAAAATAGTGTTATGTATAAAGTGTATAATTTTCCAGTCACCAGAACATTGTTCTGACCCCCTTCTCATTACAACCCATAGGATAACTTTAGAGGGATATGTACTGGTGCAAGGTGGGAATAGTGGAAGGACGGGTTTCCTTATGCATGATCATCATTGGCAAGGACACTGGTAATTAGAAATGTCAATCTTGGTCAATACTGTATGATTTATTATACTTTATTATTCCACTGTGAGTTATATCGATAGTGCTCTAATATGCATATTCATTTATTTGTAGGATACTAAACGAACGATCCCTACTGTAGTAGACTTGAATTTTCGATTTAGCAAAAATTCAGGCCTACTGGGGTGTGGGTTGTCATAGTTCTTATAGTAGCTGAATAGGATGATGGATGGTGGAGATTGAGTTGTAGAACTAGCACGAAAAATGCATGCATGTTGATCTGGATGTAAGGGCAGATGGATGATAGCTGTAATAGGTGTTAGAAGACATGCAGTATATGAATATACACTCATTTCTCCTCTATACCAGGTGTGGGCCTCACATTTAATGCATAGACTCTACATTAAATGCATGTTTAATGCTGATTATAAGCCACATCAGTTCCATTGCTTGTCCATCGTGCTTTGGATAGATGGATGAACAACTTATTTCTTATTGAGTGCTCACATGACAAGTCTTGCTGAGTCAGTCGATCGGTTGTTGACGATATAAAAGAAATTAGGAATCTTGCTAAGAACCATGCTGGCAGATGGTACGCGGCCAATCGTGAAGCGTATGGGAGGACTGCTTGGGACCGGTCGGGGGCGGCTAAACTAAAGCTGAGCCTAGGACAAGCCATGTTTGGGCCTATCTTGCTTGATGTGCTACTTGTCGAGGTAGGCTTGAAGAGGTGTCGATTGTCAACTAGAGTGACGTCGGGCGAACATGCTGACTAAGAGTTGTGCTGGAAGTAGATTGAGATAGGATGGTCAGTTGTCATTGTGATGAGCCAGGTTGGATGCGGGAGGGGCTGGTCCCAGACCTTGCTTAAAGGTGACAGGTGCCTAGGGACGAGGCAACTAGGCCTCTTCTTCGTGCTTTGTTGAATGGAAGGGATGGTTTGAGAACATCAAGGCCTTAGCCTGGCCTGTGCAAGCCTGTGCAGACCAGTTGTAAGTTAGTTGGGTTGGCTTTGACTGGGGCATAATACCGTAAATCGACAAGCTAATTACTTGCAAGAAAATTGAGCAACACAAACACATCCAGGTTTTCCTACAGAAACCCTACCACTCCTTTCTCATCTTCATATTGAGCTAAGATCTGACCTTAAGGACCCTAGTGGGATCATCCTCATCAATCAGGATGTTGACCGTCAGCTCTGTTGGTGCCTCCCTTGCATCCTCTAGCTCTTTTCGGGGGTCCATAAGTTGTAGAACTTACTATGGGACCTGAGCCAGGGCGTGGATGGTAGTTTCTATGCATTCGCAGTCTTAATACAGAGAGCATTCTCTGCACATTTTCCTTTTTCACGTTGCTTTGTCTCTCTAAGCTCAATGACATGGCATACCCGATAATTGCATAGGTCACCTTGAATAGCTCCAACCCTATTTTCAGTGGGGAACTTCATCCTAAGGCACAATGGTGTCTGCTCTATTTTGAAATTAAAAAGGGGTGGTCAGCCCAGAAAAGCATTATATGCAGAAACTCATCAACTATCATAAAGATCTGCACTCGTAAGATTTTGCGGTCACCTTCACCCAACTCCACCAAATGGTCAATACATCCGATAGGCTCTTTTGCCTCTTCAGTAAATCCTTGAATGCAGGATTTACACGACTTTATGTCCTTCAGACCGATCTTCATCTGATTAAATTCCTTTTGAACAAATATTAACCAAGCTTTCATACTCAATCAAAACTCGATGCATAGTTCCTGGCCCTACCATGACTGTAATCGCCATGGGGTCATGCATCGACACTTGTACCTTATCGGTGTCTCTATTTCGAAAAACAATATCATCGTTTATCATCTTCAATCATGATGAAGGAGCTCCATCTTCGATGAAAAACAACTCTCATGTGTGCATGTTTCAATGAACTTCCATACCACTCCATCTCATTCTAGCTTTTCTATGTTGGATGGGGTCCTCCAGTTATTACGTTAATCACAATTCCACCATCGGGTCGCCTAGACCCCTGTCTATAGGACCAAGGTTGATTTTTTTGAGCATTCTGCACCTGAGGTCTAGAATTCTACTCGTCATCTTATGGGTCTCTCAGATACTACTGTAGTTTCTTCTTATGTATCAAATGTTCAATCATGCCTCTTAAGTGACAACGCTTATTGGTATTGTGCCCATGAGTGTCATGGAAGCAACAATACTTCCTCAAATGTCGTTCAGCCTCAGTCACCTCCCTCCATGGTGGTTTCTTGTAATTCTCCGTTCCTTGCATAACAGGGTATATATTTTTGACTGTATAATTCAACGGAGTATAATTCTCCGGCTTCAAGTACCTTGGATGCCTTTTGGTATCATTCCTCTTACCACCAATGCCCCGATTTCTTTTTTATACTATTTTTAGTTCCTACATTCACTGCAACGTTACTGATGCTCTCACCAGTTTACTTAACAACGACATTTATTTACACAACTTCGTTCAATGATTTACCACCAGTCTTTCCAGTAGCCAAGTCTGCTTCTTCCAAGTGAAGAAACTGGGATTTCTTGTGATAGAATTCCTCCATAGTAGTTGGCTGATTTCTCTTTAGCCATCTACCAAACTCCATATATGATCATATCCCCCGGATTAATGCCATCAATATGATATCCTCCCTTGGATTGCTCACTTTGGTCATAGCAAATTGACTCGTAAAATTCTTTAGGGTCTCTCGACATTCTGATGAATACTCGACAAGGACATCACATCCTTTGGTCGAGCAGTATAAAGCCTGAATTGCTCCATAAACTTTCTTACCAACTGATTAAATGAAGACATGGACTTCAGCGTGAACCGAGTGAACCACATTATAGCCACCCCATTTAGGAATATGGGGAAACACCTACATCTCACTACGTCGATTGCTCTGGCACCATCCATGGGCCATTCTATTTCAATAGATGTTATTTGGGGTTTGTCGTCTTATTATATGATGGATCATTGGCATAACGAACTTTCTGGGATACTCTTCCCGCAGTATATCATCAGTGAATGGGGTCCTGCTATGTGCTGAGCCCCATTCTTCATTCTTTCTCCACTGATTTTCATTCAGTAATCTCCTTACCATATCAACGTGACTAGCCTAATTATTCGGATGGAAATCATCAGGAATAGCCTCGAGTGTTTGGCTCTACAAATGCTCTCGATTCGTTTGATGATATCTATACTCTCCTATATCTAGAAAAGCCACTCGCCCAGATCTTCTATAAAGCCTGGCGGGTATTGTGTCATTTGTTTGGGCACTAGCATTGTAACACCCCTAATTTTTGATAACATTATTCAGGAGATCTAATTGGATAAATCAAATATAATGTAAATATCAAGTGATAAGGGTATTAAGATTTGAATAAATATAAGTTTTGGCCGTGCTCAATTTATTAACCAAATGGGCTAAAGAATGGTTTTTAGGTTAATTAATTTACATAAGGGTATAATGGGAATTTGTCACACATAACCCTTACCCTTATATATTCTCATTTCTACCATTTCATTTCCCATTCACGTCATTTTGAAAAATAAAAACACAAACATAAGAAGAGGAACCGGCCTTAATCAAAGAGAAAAGAGAAGAGAAATCAAAGTAAAGTTAGGGATTCAAGCTTAGGGGAAATTAATCTCAATCCAATCTCCTTATCTTAATCAAGGTGAATAATAATTAATTCCATCTCTATTTTGTTTTATAATCATATGTTTTCAAATTTAAGGGTAAATTCGTTTTTATGATGAATTGAATGATGATATGCTTGAATTACAATTTGTTTGATTTAAACATGAATGTTTAAATAAGATTATATGCGGTTTTAGGGCAAAACCAATTTATATTGGTGTTAAATGCCATGGAAAAATTTTATGTTATGTAATACATGATTTTGGAGTTGGCTTTTAATTTTGATAATTTTCCAAGCTATGGAAAGATTATTATGAATTTTAAAGGGAAAATATGGTTAATTTGGTTTGTAAATTTATTTTGGAAAATATATTGAGACTTTGGGTCTGAAATTTTGATATGTTAGATAACATGATTGAAGTAAATTTTTGGAATTTTTGGGGATTTTTCCTAAGTGATTTGCTATGCAAATTAAATTATTTTAGAAGAAGGACTTATTTGCAATATTGGTTTTGCTTAATGGAAGGGCTTATTTGTTAACTTAACCATGGTCTAGATCTGAAATTAGTGGCGGTTATTTTAGTAAAGAATTTGAAAAGTTAAGGCAACCAATCTTATGTTTACACATGGAAGGTTAGTTAGAAAATGCTTGTTTAATTAGTATTAAATCAGGTTTACCCAGAAAAGTTGGTTCCACCTTCTTTAGAAGTACCTTTCGACTCAAAGCTTCCGCCTTCAATCAGGTTGAAATCCACTAAGCCAAAACCAATACACAAGGTATTACTTAGATGGTACATAGTGGATTGGAGAAAGGCGGAAGGCTAGGTGTCGAATGCATAGCTTCTGATGTGGTCGATACCTTTTTGTTTGTTTTAAAAGTAAAGTGCCTGCCTTTGTTTTATTAAAGCCTTCGAAAGAATCGAAGCATATGTTTTCGAAAGAGGTTTTCTAAAGGCTTTAGAAGGGATTTCCATCGTATGTTTTACAGAGTAAGCTTTCGAATGGGTTTCTTTACTTATAAAATAATGCTTTCGAAAGAAGGGGTTCCGACCTAGTCGAAGCCCTACTGATGTTTTTTAACCAGTTGAGTGTATTGAAGTAATCAATGCTTTCGAAAGGTGGTGCTTGTTTTAAAGATGTTTTAAGCCACTTCCTAAATGCTTTCGAAAGGGTCCAATGGTTTCGAAGGCAATGGGTTCGAAAGGGGGTTTCGATGCCATCCTTCAGTGTTTTGTTTAAATGGTTTGAAGTTTTTGAAAGGAATGGTGTCGACACCATCAAGTTTTCCCCAATACTTTTATACGATAAAGGACGGTTTCGAAAGAGTTTCATTTATATTCACTTTGACCCAAATAATATTTTAAGTATAAACCCAATGGTTTCGAAAGGGGGACTTTCAATGATTTCGGGAGGGATACTACCAAAGGTTTCGAAAAGGGTGCTTTCAATAATTTCGAAGCTATGCTTCTAAATGTTATTAAGAAATACTTTATTACATTCGAAAGGTTTTGAAAGAGATGTTTTCAAGGGCCTAATTTTTTGAAAAGAGATTTATATGCTTTCGAAGGAGGTTATCCAGTGAGGTCGAAAGCAAGGTTTTGAAGGTTTTGACAGCCTTAGTTTTCAAAACAAATAACCCAATCTCATTTTTAAAGAAATACCATGGCATAAATAAATAAAGTTTTTTGAAAAGGATTTTTTGAAGAAGTTTTCTTTGATTAAAAGGTTAAAGGGATTAACCAAGTTATTGTGTATGCTTCTTCATATATGTATATATTCACATTGTAATGGACCCTTAACTGAATTTTGGAGAAGGGTAGAATAACCAGCTAGGTTGACCCAGTAGTGAATATAAATTAAGTTAACCCATGAATGTGTAGAATTGCATCCAGAAGATCAGGAAGACCAGAATATAGGATGCTAAAATATCAAAGGAAGACATTGGCAAGGGCCAATAGTTCACAGTAAGCCTATGAATACTGTGTATAGGAAAAGATATTGGCAGGGGCCAATAGGTTCATAGTTAGCCCATGAAAACTATGTATAAATGAAGATGTCAGAAAGACAGGTTCATAGTAAGCCCATGAAAACTATGATTTGATACTGGCAGGGGCCAGTAGGTTTGTAGTTAGCCCATGAAAACTATCTCTGGATTAATATATTGACAGATGTCAATAGGTTCCTAGTCAGCCTATGAAAACTAGGATAAGAAGAGAGGATATTGGAGTCACCAATAGGTTCCTAGTCAACCCATGAAAACTAGGATAAGAGTAAAGATATTGGAGTTACCAATAGGTTCTTAGTGATCCCATGAAAACTATGTAATTGGACAGGGGGTCCTTATACATTTTATCGGTTATTAGTCACCCATGAAAACTAATAGGTTAATAGTAACTCTAGAAATTATAAGTGAGACAGATAGTCAAAATGAATGGGGATGGGTAATCCAGAATTGATTCATTTGTTTTGCATGTCATCATATCCTATTGTTTTGAATTGTTTTAACCATTGTGGATGCAGGAGCACAGTATATGGTTTTAAAAAGTTTTAGGATACTAGTAAAGGAAAAACCCGTTCCGCTAAGCGGCGTGGTCTCACTAGATATTAAAATGATTTACCAGGCTTTATGTCTGACTCAAAATTTATGTTTTCCTCTTAAACTCTCGGATACTCAATTGATTTTGAGTAGTTTGAGAATTGAGGTTTTCAGGTACCTCATTAGACGAATAAAGCTTCCGGAAACGTGCAGGAGGCATGATAGATATCTAGAGTTCTCTTTTATTTTGATTCCACTGTGTTGTATGTAATGGCAAAGTTGTAATATTGCCCGTATATACTCTGATCATCCAAGGGGGCATCTTCATATGTTGCTCTTGGCGTATGTTGTAATAAATATATTTTCTCTGAATGTGGTTATCGATTATGGAATTATGTAATGAATAGAAAATGCTTTGACATGAAATGAGAGCTTGTTTGATGTTTTAAATTTTTTCCATATTCATGTGTTTTTGTATATCAATGAATCTAACACCACCGTATTTGGTCACCGAGGATTAATAACTATTGCAGCATCCGTAGCTATTAGTTTTGGGCCTCCAAGTATGGGGATGTTACCAGCATTTTGCGTATCGATAATTTGCCCAACATCGTTGCCAGTATTCTGCAATCATCTTCACTGTAGATAAATCAATGACCTTATATAATTGCTTTTCGAAAACACTGAAGTCATGCTCGATACCAACCTTATTTTGATCAGCACTGATCACGTTGGCCATGGAAATTTTTTGGCCATCCCCTTCTATGCTCTTCTTTGATATCCTAATAGCTCTTCCCTTCATCTTGTGCTTGCTGTCTCTCATTCTAACCCGATGAAGATAAACTATCTTCTTCAGAACTTGAAGGCGATGAATTCCCACGGTTCTTCCGATGGCTTTATGTTGGCTAGGGTAGCAAAGCAAAACTTTCTTCAATCTTATCAAAAAGAGCTTTCTGACTGCCAAGCATTCTCTGGTACATCTATGCCATCAACATATCAAGTTCAACATTTGAGTCCTGTGGGACTAATGGTTCGAGCAAAGCATTCTATGACTGAGCAGTTTCGTTGTTATGGTGAGAATCTTCATCTTCTTCACCAGTAGCTCCAGATCTCATGGAAGGTTTCCTAAGGGCCATTTCTTTGGATTTACAACAATTATCTTTTAGCTCTAACTTCTAGATGCTTCTAATCCATAATATTAAGCTATATCTACTCTTAAGAAAATCTACTCTTAATGAAAGCAGAAATGTTGAACTAAAAATTGGCACAACATCCCAGTCGAATAGAATTAAGATAGATATAAGTAAAATCAAGTAAAAAGAGCAAAGAACACACGGTTTTCATAGTGGTTCGATCTTAATTATTTTCTACATCCACTTTAATATTATTAGATTCAAATTTGTCACAAAACAACAGCTTAACAAATATTTCAGATTTAGAAAGGCAAGAGCTCACCCTTATTGACAAAGATGAGATATAGAAGAAGATATGAAGAGAATGAAGGCAAAAATGTCCTTTATTCATCGCTCTAGCCTTCCTATTTATAGCATAATTAACCTCATTCTTAACAGATAGTGGAAGACCTGGTAAGAATCCAGATTTGGTAGAATACGGAGGAAGAACAAGTCAGTCTGAAGAGAAAAATCATGTCGATACCGACCACAATTGTGGTCGGTACCGACCATAATGGTCATCACTGCATCTTGGACTCTCCCATACTTTTCAAGTCTCAAATCCTCTAAGGCCCATAGGTGTTCCCCTCCTGGACAATCAACTCGGTATCTACCACAATTGTTGTTGGTGCTGATCATGTTGATTAGCTTCATTGTGCTCTGAATTTTTTGAGTTGCTTCTCCTTGCTATTCCAAGCATGCCTCTGAGTTCTCGATCAATTCCATCTTTGTCTCAATGTCCAAATAAACTTTGAAGCTGCTTGCTTTAAGTGTTAGATAACAAAAATCTTTCTTTAAAATATTGAAACTGATAATTATTTGAAGAATATAGATTTCGAAACATATGTTTTGATAAATATATAATGAACCTCCACAATCGTCATCTTGATGCCTCAGTGGTACTCATTAGTCTTTAGGCACCTAAATTCTCTAATACTATTATCATTTTCAAGGAACATCTTCAAATCTCGTAGTCATTCCGAATATTCAGTCTTCCTCGACTTAGGAAACTATGCTACCCCACTATGACTAAACAAAATATGTACCTTATCAATCAACTAGCTTCTCCAATGTACATCCCACCAAACTTTAACATTAGATAACTACCTCATCTAACATTTATCATTCATAGCAAGCAACATCAACTAACATATAATAATCATGATAAACCAGACATATAAGCAATTAAACTAACAGCCAAGCAAACAAGCAAATAAGCAAACAAGTAAATAAAAAAATAATTAAAAATAATCACATCGAATTAGGCTATCAACATAATACAAACAAAAAGAAACAATTCAAACAAGCACGACATGAATTAGTTAATTAAACAATCAAACAGTATAATAAAACAAGGAATCAAATGTAACCTAACTAGAAATAAATTAGTGCAAACAATCCAACCAAAATGAAAAGAATACAATAAATGGTCATATCCCAAACTTCAAAATCGGTAGCTTCTACACCATATCCCGACACACTCTATGGAAGGGAACAACTAAACATTCCTATAACTCCTTAGGGAAAGTAACACAAACAGTCATAAAGGTAACATCATCATAGTGGGTGTTAGGTAGACTCAAAACTCATTCTACCTTGTCATCTTACATCCCATGTTACAAAATCTAGTTTTATAGCCCTCATATAAAATTTATGAACAATACATATTTTAAATAAAATTCTTTTTAACAAACACCTCCAAATTTCATTATCTAATTAAATATTTTACTTTTTCAATCATTTACCACCAATCAAATCATCTTCATCTTAGCAAAATATTCTCTCAAAATATTGTTAAACTAGATACTTTATAATATATATCTTATCTCCATATTATATTTCCAAGTATATTCCAAATAAAACAATATTCAAATTAGATCTTTTTAACCAGAGCTCTTTACCCAAAAATTCTTTTCTTTTTTTCCTGTTCAAAGCATTATTTATCTAAGAGTACATTTTAAGCGAAAATCCTTACAACCAAAATAAATTTTCAAATGAAAAATCTTCTGAGATTGAAGATACTATTTGGATAAAATGTTTTACTCAATTAAAAAAAATTCACATTTTTTACTCGAAAGGATATTTCTTAAATAAAAATACTTTCATCAAACTATTTTCAAATATTTCCACCAACAAAATAATTTCCTAAATAAAAATATTTCCATAATTTTATTTGCAAATACTTATATTAAGAAAAATAACCCCTTTCAAAATAAATATCTTTCGGTAAAGTACCTTCAAAATAAATCTTCTCCAAATCATATAATATTTCATTCAAATATTCCTCTCTTTAAAATAGGGGTTCTTAATAGATGTTTCCCAAAAGGGTATTTTGAACAAAAACATTTTAAACCCAATACTATCATCAATATACTTTCCTCTATCAAAATATCTTTTAAAATAAGTACTCCACAAACTTTGTAGTATGTATTCTGAAATTTTCGTTGACCAAATTATTTCTTTCCAAAATATCCTTTAACAAAATACGTTTCAACATTTATCTTTTCAAAGGATGTTTCCAAATTAAAACAATTATCAACAAAAATGTCCTCATTCAAATATTTATATTCAAATAAAAATAATTTGAACTAAACATTATTTCTTAAAGATATTTTCGAATAAAATATTTATCAACAAAAATTTCTCTTTCCATAGATAAAATCTTTCTCTTTTAACAAAGTGTTTCCAAATCATAATACCAATATATGAATAACTTCCAAAGGATGTTTTAAAAAAACAAATTTCTCACACTAAAATGCTTCTCCAAGACTAGATTCAACTTATAATATTTTATTAAACACCATGCATTGAAAATACTTTCAAATAAATTTTTTTAACTGTAACAACCCATACCTCAGTGGGCCTAAATTTTGACAAAAATCAAAACCAAAGTCCATTAAACCACAAATCGTAGGATTTGATACCTGCAAATAAGCAAGAGCATTATCATAGATTGATATAAATCTAACTCATAGTGTTATCCAGCATTTTGACCCAGCTATATCCGAACTGATTGGACAAGTTAGACTCGACTGTGGTCAAGGCCAATAAGTCCAGAGCAATGATTATGGGATCCAGAAGTCAAGTACAGATGGTAATATGAACCGTGGTCGAATGGAATCAATAGATATACTATACAAAACATTCTAAGTATGGAATATAGTTTAATATGGAAAAAAGGTCGGCTATAATCACTCTCAAATATAAGGATCGACCTATTTCAGCCAAACGAGTGCAACTCAATGGAAAACAATCGATATCTCAAGATATAGCAGTCTAATGCATATGAAATTTTTGGAACAAGATGTTGGGACCCTAGGGAGCCTACCCTAGGGATCCTACCTCAAAAGGACTAAGAAAGAGAAATTGGCCCTCTTTCTTCAGTAGGAATTGGCCAGAATCAAGAACAACTCATATTGCAGTAAAGATCGAGCAATAACTTAAGTTTTGCTAATCTAATTGCCATAAAACTTAAAGGCTAAGCATATTGCAACACGGGAAAGCTCCCACAGGGATCACACCCCTAAATTCCTCCAAAATAGGGATCGACATAGATCCTTATTTCTTGGGATTTGAGCTATGTGATCCCTCTTATGGGTCTATATGGCATTAGAGATCCTTCTGTCGAATTTTCAGGAAGATATTTCGCCATCTTCCTCTATAAATATAGGCTCAATTTTTCATTTTTAGGACTTTACGCTGCTTTTTTCTTTGTGCTTTATTGTAACTAAGGATTTTCATCTGATCCCTATTGTACTCAGTTTATAAAGTGATTGATAAAGTTATTTAAAATGGACGTAGGCAAACAACGCCGAACCACTATAAATCGTTGTGTTCTTGTTATTGCTTTAATTTTCTGTCATTTAATTTCTTATTTCCTATATTTTCATTTTATATTCTTCATTTATTTCTCTACAAAATCTCTATTGGATATTTGTGCTAATTTTTGGTGCTAATATTTTGGTGCTTTTACTGGGAAGGAAGATTCTCAGCCCTATTTGGATCCCTTTGCTGCTATTGGATTGCATAAATCCCCCGAAGAGATCCATAATTGTCTTCAAGAAGCTTATTCATTCTATATAGATTTGCAAAAAATCTAAGGAAACTATCAACAATGGTTAGGAACACCTAATCTACTTCTCAAACTGCAGAATAAAATGAGAACGCTAGCATCCAGCAAGGAGGCCCGAATAATCTACTAGTAGATGTGAATACTGCCAGTCCAATCGATGTCCAGAACCTAGCTAATTCCATCACAAGAGCTAATTTTTAGAATCAGTTGAGAGAGCTAGTGGATAACCGCTGACAGTTAAACTAGCAGATTCAAGCCAATATCGATCTATTGAATCAACTCAGGGGGCAACAACACGAGAAAACTAGGAGAGAGCCAACCCCTTATTCTACATCGAAGAGTTCTAGTTTATCATATGATTATCACAGACGTAGACATCGTAGAATTGACAGATATCATGTAGAAGCTTCTGGAAATCAGAAGGAGAACCAACCTGGCTTGCCGAGACCGATTAGAGCCAATCCCTCCTTCGGAGGAGGAAGCTTGCCTTTTCATGTTGGAGCACAAGCTGGAGCTGCTGCGATTGATTTGGATGCTACAGTTCAAGTGGATGCAGACCAGTTACCTCCTCAGAATGACGATGAAGTAAACGTACGAGATATACATCGAGAGGATGTTGAGCCAAGAAGGCATGGAACGACCCATGGACATCGAACAGACCATTCACGTGAGGTAGAGCACGACTACCACTTGGCTCCAACTATCCATACACCGGACAAGTCAGCTATGGTTAGACAGCCAGTGAGGGAGAGCGAAGGCTTGGCCAATGATGATTGAGGGATCTCGAGAAGCCATACCCCATTCACCGACAATGTCTTACATGCTGAATATTAAAGGAGGTTCAACATGCCATCGATGCCTGCCTAAGAGGGAAAAAACGACCCCAAACAACACATCATGATATATGAATGGCCGACGTATTCCGCACGAGCCGATGATGCAACAAAATGTATATGTTTTCCTATTACTCTCTCCGGCATAGCAATGATGTGGTTTACTAGATTAACCCCTGGTCGATCTCTAGATTTGACGATTTAGCAATAATGTTTATGGAGCAATTCCATATGCATGCGACTTGCTCCAAAGGTGTAATGTCCCTATACAGTGTGATCCAATCTCCAAGAGAACCATTGAAAAATTATTTAGAGAGATTTCATACAGCTGTCACAGAAGTCAGTAATCCGAATAACCATTCATTATTGATGGCGGTAACAAGAGTGATTGATCTGGAATCTGAATTTGGCGATTAGTTAGCTGGCAAACCACCCGCAACGTTGGAGCATTTCTACACAAAAGCAGCTCAGTATTTGAGAAAAGAGGAAGTTAGATGCTCTAAGAAGAAGAATGTTGTGGACCAAGTGCAGAGGGAATGCATAGTAACATTGCACTGAAATAGTTTGGGGAGAATTCAGAAAAAATTCAAGTGAATGTCCAAAATAAACCGAATCAACAAAAGAAAGGCGGTGATCGGAACCGTGAATGAAAGTGAGGTTCTGGAAGAGGAAAGCTTAGGATTCCAATATATGATATCTACACATCACTATATACATCTCTAGAGAACGTCTACTTGTCTACCTGCAATACTATACAGTATAGGAAGCCACCTTCGAAAGAATCGATAGAGAAGCAAAAGCAGAAGAAGACTGGAAAATATTGCCAATTCCACAAATGCCATGGTCTTAACACAAATTAATGTAGGCATCTCTAGGATGTTATCAAGAAACAGATTTGGGAAAGAAAATTACGACAGTTTGTTAAAGCTCCATAGAATGGCGGGCAGGGGAAAGCCGACCCTAACCATGGGAAAGTGCCGCACATAGCTGAGGAGCCTGTGCGGATTGGTGGAAGACTAGTGATCAATGCAATAGTCGAAGGACCGCATCCAGCTGATAAGTGCTGACATGAGATGGAGTGTTATGCTAGTGTAATCAGGCATACTAATTTTGAGTGTTGTTCAAGTACAGAAGATGGAGCTCCGGCACAACAACAACGTATAATGGCAGATGACATTGTGTTCAAAAAAAGAGATGCAGATAATGTGGAGGCACTGACAATCGACCCAATGGTCATTTCAACCATGATCGGCTCCACCTTAGTGAGTAGTATCTTGGTTGATTGTGGAAATTCCGTAAATATAATTTTCAAAAAGGGTTACGATCAGATGAGGATGGATGCCAAGGACTAGAAACCGTAAGCCTGCATTCCTAGCTTTAACGGTGCTATAATTAAAGTTGTCGGATATGTTGAATTTCCTATGGAATTTGGAGAAGGTGACCGTAGAAGAGTGTGGATGTTGCCATTTGTTGTTTTGGATATGACTCTCCATATAATGCTTTTCTAGGCCAACCAGCCCTAGCTAAATTTCGGGCAGCTCTTGCCCTGTGGTGTTTGACTTTAAAGTTCCCAACCAATAACGGTGTTGGAGTTGTGCATGGTGATCAAGTGACCAGACATGCCTGTTATGTGGCTAAATTGAGAAATGCTCAACGGAAGGAGAAAGATAAGGGTATGGACAAGTCTCTCCACATCCAAACCACCAAAGGTTGGCAACCAGCGCCTGGGCCTTGGATCGAGCGCCACAATCGGTTCTATAAAGACATAGATCCGAGGGATTGTAACACCCCCCTACTTGGAGGCCCAAAACTAACGGCTACAAATGTTGCAGTCATCCATAGTTATTAACCTCGGCTACTAACTATGATGATGTTAGATACATTGATACACAGAAACACATGAATATGGAAAAAATTTAAAACATCAAACAAGATCACCTTCCATTTCAAAACATTTCCAATTCATTACATAATCCCACAATCGTTAACCACGTTCGGAGAAAATATATTTATTACAACATACGCCAAGAGCGACATATGAAGATGCCCCCTTAGATGATCAGAGTATATATAAGCAATTTAACAACTATGCCATTAAAAACAACACAGCGGTATCAAAATAAAAGAAAACTCTAAGTAGTTATCTGGCCTCCTGCGCTTCTCCGGAAGCTTTATTCGTCTAATGAGGTACCTGAAAACCTCAACTCTCAAACTACTCAAAATCAATTGAGTACCCGAGAGTTTAAGGGGAAAACATAAACTTCGAGTTATACATAAAGCTTGGTATGAATAATAATCTACCATCTTAAACCATTTTGATATCTAGTGTGACGACGCCGCTTAGCGGAACGGGTTTTACCCCTCTCTAGTATCTTAAAACCTTTATAAAACCATATACCATGCTCCTGCATCCACAATTGTTAAAATAATTCAAAACAATATGATATGATGATATGAAAAACAAGTGAATCAATTCTGGATTCCCCATCCCTATTCATTTTAACTATCTGTCTCAGTTATAGTTTCTAAGATTACTATTAACCTAATAGTTTTCAAGGGCTGACTAATAATCAGTAAAATGATTACAGACTCCCTGTTAAGTTACATAGTTTTTATGGGATCACTAAGAACCTATTGGTAACTCCGATATCTTTACTCTTATCCTAGTTTTCATGGGCTAACTAGGAACTTATTGGTAACTCCAATATCTTTTCTTCTTATCCTAGTTTTCATGGGCTGACTAGGAATCTATTGACATCTGTTAATATCTTAATCCGGATATAGTTTTCATGGGCTAACTACAAACCTATTGGCACGTGCCAATATCAAATCATAGTTTTCAAGGGGTAACTATGAACCTATTTTTCTGACATCTTCATTTATACATAGTTTTCATAGCTTACTATGAACATATTGGCCCTTGCCAATATCTTTTCCAATACACAGTTTTCATGGGCTTACTGTGAACCTATTGGCCCCTGCCAATATCTTCCTTTAATATTTTAGCATCCTATATTCTAGTCTTCCTGACCTCTTGGATGCAATTCTATTCATTCAGGAGTTAACCTATTTATATTCTCTACTGGGTCAACATAACTGGTTATTCTACCCGCCTCTAAAATACAGTTATGGGTCCATTACAATGTGAATATATACATATATGAAGAAGACAACACAATAATTTGGTTAATCCCTTTAACCTTTTAAATCAAAGAAAACTTCTTCAAAAACTCCTTTTCAAAACACTTTATTTATTTATACCATGGTTTTCTTTTAAAATGAGACTGGGTTTATTTGTTTTGAAAAACTAAGGCTTTCGAAACCTTCAAAACCTTGCTTTCTACCTCACTGGATAACCTCCTTCGAAAGCATATAAACCTCTTTTCAAAACATTAGGCACCAGCCTTTCAAAAAACTTTAAAACCTCTCTTTCGAAACCTTTCGAATGTAATAAAGTATTACTTAATAACTCTTAGAAGCATAGCTTCGAAACCATTGAAAGTACCCCTTTCGAAACCTTTGGAAGTATTCCTTCCGAAACCATTGAAATTTCCTCTTTCGAAACCATTGGGTTTATATAAAAATAAAATTTTGGTCAAAGTGAATATAACAAAAGTATCTCTTTTGAAACCATTCTTTATCATATAAAAGTATAGGGGAAAACTTGATGACGTCGACACCATCCCTTTCGAAAGCTTCAAAACATTTAAGTAAAACATTGAAGGTTAGCATTGAAACCCCCTTTCGAAGTCGTTGCCTTCGAACCCCATGAACCCTTTCAAAGCATTTAGGAAGTGGCTTGGAAATTTTTTAAAACAAAGGCACCCTTCGAAAGCATTGATAACTTCAATAAACTCGCAAAGCAAAAGAACGACAATAGAGCTTCAACTATGTCATAACCCTTTCTTTCGAAAGCATTATTTTACATTTAAAGGAACTCATTCGAAAGCTCTTACTTTTAAAACATAAAATGGCAACCCCTTCGAAAGCATATATTTCATCTTCTTCAAAAGCTTTTAATAAAACAAAGGAAGGCGCTTAACTTTTTAAAACAAACAAAGGTATCGATCCCAGCGGAAGCGATGCTTTCGACACAATGTCTTCCGCTTGTCTCCAATTCACTACATACCATCTAACGGATACCTTGCATTGGTTTTAGCCTGGGTTGGTTCCGACTGAGATGAAGCGAAAGCACTGGAGTCGAAAGGTGTTTCTAAATAGAGGCGGAACCCACTTTTCTGGGTAAACCTGATTTAATACCTATTAAAGCAAACAATTCTAACTAACCTGCCACATGTAAACATATGATTGGTTGCCTTAACTTTTCAAATTCTTTACCAAACTAACTGCGGCTTAGTTTTGAATCTAAACCGAGGTTAATTAAGCAAATAAGCCCTTCCAATTAACAAAACCAATACTGCAAATAAGTCCCTCTTCTAAAATAATTAAATTTCCATAGCAAATCACTAGGGAAAATCCCTAAAAATTACAGATATTCACTTTCATCATGTTATCTAACATATCAAAATTTCAGACCCAAATTCTCAGTATAATTTCTGAAATAAATTTATAAACCCAATTAACCATATTTTCCTTTGAAAATACATATTAATTTTCTATAGCTTGGAAAATTTTCAAAATTAAAACCCAAGTCCAAAATCATGTTTTACATAACATAAAATATTTCCATGGCATTCAAGAATCAATTTCAATCGGTTTTGCCCTAAACCGTATGTATTCCCATTTAAACAATCTTGTTTAAATCAAACAAATTATAATTCAAGCATATCATCATCCAAAACATCATAAAAACGAATTTAATCTAAAATTTGAAAACATATATTCATAAAACAAAATAGAGATGGTATTAATTATTATTCACCTTGATTATGATAAGGAAATTGGATTGAGATTAAGATTTATTCCCCTTCTTTAATTCCTTAGCTTTATTTGAATTCTCTTCTCTTTTCTTCCTAGCTATGACTGGCTCCTCTTTACGTTTGTGTTTTTGAACGTGAATGGGAAAATGATACGTGAATGGTGTAGGTACGAGAATATATAAGGGTAAGGGGTTATGTGCGGCTAATTCCCATTATGCCCTTATGTAAATTAATTAACTTAAACCATTCTTAAGCCCATTTAATTAGTTAATCGAGCACGACCTAAATTTTATTTTCATATCTCAATTCCCTTATCATTTTACATTTACATTATTCTATTTAATTTATCTAACTAAATCTCATGAATAATGTTATTAAAAATTAGGGTCGTTACAAGCTCCCCTCCTTAAAGAATTTCGTCCTTGAAATTCAGTAAGAATTAAATACTAAACATAGCAATCATCTGTAATGACTCCTAACAACCATACTAGTCTATCTAACTAGCAATTATCTATATAAATCTAATATAGGCATACCTTCAAAGCATATCAGGATAAGTATCTCGAATCCTATCCTCTGTCTTCCAAGTATAGTCCTTCTCATTGTCCCTCCATTGAACTTTCACCAACTTGACTATCTTGTTCCTCAATCTTTTTTCATCTCTCACTACAACCCGAACTGGTTGTCTAACAAAAGTCAAATTAGGCTCTACTACTGAATCTTCCAAACCCACCGGAGCAATAGTAGTCTCTGGATCATGCACATACGTGCGAAGATGAGACGCATGAAATACATTGTGGACATTTGCCATACTGCTCGGCAACTCTATTCTGTATGCGAGCTTTCCAATCCTCTCTACAATCTGGAATGGACCAACATATCTCGGTGCCCATTTCCCCGACTTCCCGAACTGTACCACACCCTTCATCGTGATACCTTAATGAAAACTTTATCTCCAATCGAGAAATCTAGGTCTTTACGCCACTTATCTACGTAACTCTTCTGTCTAGACTGAGCTTCCTTCACCCTTCCTCGGATCAACTCAATCTTTTATAATGCCTCGCTAACCAAATCTAAACCTAAGACCATTATGTCTCCAGTCTCTAGCCAACATGCTGGTGATTTGCATGGCCTTTCATACAAAGCTTCAAAAGGCGTCATTCCTATACTAGTCTGATAATTATTATTATAGAAAAACTCAACCAAATGCAGGTGATCTTTCCAAGATCCACCAAAGTTCAATACACAAGCTCTCAACAAATCCTCGAGTACCTTATTGACTCTTTCTGTATGCCCATCCGTCTGAGGGTGATACGCAATACTTATCTTGAGCTTAGTGCCTAACAATCCGGTAGACTTCTAGAATTCGCTAGTGAAAAAAGCATCTCTGTCACTGGCTATGCTACTAGGAACTCCATGTAGTCTAACTATGTTCTTCATGAACAACTTAGCTAAAACAGGTGCCGTCCTGGTTGACTTAACTGGAATGAAATGGGCACTCTTGGTCAACCTGTCCATTATAACCCATATACTTTCATTTTCTCTATTTGACCTTGGCAACCCATCTATAAAATCCATGTATATCGAATCCCATTTCCAAACTGGAATATCTAGAGGTTGAAGCAATCCACTTGGCTTTTGATGTTCGGCTTTCACTTGTTGACAGTTTGCACACTGCCTAACCCACAAGCCAACATCCCTCTTCATACCTTCCCAATAGAAGCTCCTCTTCATATCTTGATACATCTTGGTCCCTTTAGGATGAATCGTAAACTTGGATCGATAACATTCCCCAAGAACTTCTTTCCTCAAGTCCTCTACATTTGGAACACACAACCATCCCTTCTTTCTCAACAATCCCCTTTGGTCAAGACTAAAACCTTTTAGATTGTCGACATCTGATCCAACCTCAAGCCTTCTAATCTTCTCGGCCAATAACAGATCCCCATTTTGCTTAGAAGCAATTCTCTCGATCAACATTGGTCGAACTTCTAAACAAGACAACATGCAGTACTCTGACTAGAACTAGCAGTCGATCTTAACTGCACACGACAGGTAGTCAGAGCTTCTAAATCCTTCCATTCTTCCAACATAGCCAACAATGCATTCTGATGACTTCTGCTAAGAGCATCCGCTACTTTATTTCCTTATCCAGGTTTATACTCTATGCCAAAATTATAAGCAGCCAAAAACTCCAGCCACCTCTGCTGTCTCATATTCAACTCCTTTTGAGAAAATAAGTATCTTAAAGACCTATGATCTGTGTATAGCTCAAATTCCCCTAAGAGATAATGCCTCCAAATCTTCAATGTAAAGATCACCGCAGCCAACTCCAAATAATGAGTAGGATATCTCACTTCATGCGATCTAAGCTGTCGTGAAACGTAGGCAATCACTTTACCCTTCTACATCAACACAGCTCCTACTCCAATCCCACATGCATCAGTATACAACACCAACCATTGGTTTCCGTCTGGAACTACTAACATAGGTGCATTAGTCAACAAATGCTTTAACTTAAGTAATGCTTCCTCACATTTATTGGACTAGACAAACTTCACCTCCTTCATGGTTAGCTTAGTCAAAGGTGCTACTATCCGCGAGAAATCCTTAATAAATCTCTGGTAATAGCCAGCAAGTCCAATAAAATTTTTAATCTCAATCATCGTCTTTGGTCTCTTCCAATTATTTACAGCTTCGATCTTATCTAGATCGACTGACAACCCATTCTCTGAAACCACATGATCAAGAAACTTAACCTCTTTCTTTCAGAAATGACACTTGGAAAACTTCGCCTTTAGCTAATTCTGCCACAACGTCTCAAGCACAACTCTAAGATGATCTTCAAGCTCTCTTTCATCCTTAGAGTATACCAAAATGTCATCTATAAACACCAACACAAATCTATCCAAATACTCTTGGAAGACTTGGTTCATCAAATCCACGAAGAAAGCAGGTGCATTCGTCAACCCGAGTGCCATTACTAACCACTCGCATGAACTATACCTAGTCTGAAATGCAGTCAAGGGAATATTGTCCTCTATCACTCTTAATTGATGGAAACCTGTTGCCAAATCCAACTGGGAAAACACTCTAGCTCCACATAACTGATCAAATAGATCATCGGCAAAGGATACTTATTCTTTATCGTCCTTTCGTTCAACTTACGATAGTCGATACACATCCTCAACGACTCATCAAGTTTCCTCACGAACACCGTAGATGCTCCCTAAGGTGAACTGCTTAGTCTAATAAAATTCCTTTCTTCTAGATCCACTAGCTGCATCTTCAATTCCTTTATCTCAGTAGGTGTCATCCTGCTAGGTGGTCTACTCACAGGTTCGGCACAAGATCTATCCAAAACTCAATAGCTCGTTTCAGTGGTAGTCCTATGACCGGCTCAAAGACATATGTAAACTCCCTTTGTACCCGAACCTAACTTAGCTCTTCTTTCACTTCCATAACACTTAACAAAACACAACTACTCCGCTCTGAATTCTCCATTGATAATATAATTCGGTTATGACTATCAGGGTGTCTTAGTGATATCTCCCTATCCTGGAAAAATATCCTGGCCTCATAACTTCTCAACCAATCCATACACAAAATGATTCCAAAATCTAGGAAATTGAAAACATACAGACTGCATGCAAACTTATAACCTAACAAATCAAGTTCTAACTAGTCACATCTCATCCCCAGAGTTGCATAACCTCCTATTGGATTCGCAACCCTTAAGGAAGTAACAAGTTATGTGGGTTCTAAGCATAACCTATCAACCAAACACTGAGATATAAATGAATGTGATGTATCGGTGTCAAAGTATCCTAATTGGTATACTCTGAATCAAAAAATGTACCTTCCATCACTGATTTTCCTTTATCAACTGCGGTTGGCTTAGCAGATGATGATCTAACAGCAAAAACCTTTCCCTTGTCCACCCTAACCGGTTCTGGACAATGATTCTTATAATGCCCAACCCGATCACAGTTGAAGCATTTCACATTCTTCTTATCTGCAGCCTTATTCCCCTTGCTTGACCGACACTCATTTGCATAATGACCATTTTTGTCACACTTGTAGCAAACTAAATCAGCCTTTGCCTTCTTGGCAGCTTCTCCCTTCTAGGCTCCCTTCTTCTTAAAGAACTTTCTTCTCTTTCCCTGAGAACCCTGGATTTCAACTGGCTTCTCTCTAGCACAACAGCAAGCATCTCCTCATGGCGAATTGCCATCTCCACAACCACATTACAAGGATCATGGATATGTGTCAGGGTCACCCTAGCAAGCTCAGGTCTCAAACCTCGAATGAACCTCTCATTTCTCCTAATGTTAGTGTCTATAATAGCATACCCATATCGAGACAGCTCATCAAACTTAGTGGCATGCTCGATAACAGGACATCTTTCCCTGAACTAGATCCATAAACTTTCTCATCAACGATGAATTAGCAACCTAAAGTCAAAACATCTATTCAAATCTCCTTTTGAATTCAGCCCATGTCAACTCTTCCTCCGAAACTTCGGCAGTAACACTGTTCCACCAATGAAGTGCTGACCCTTGCAACCGCCTAGAGGCCAACCTTCTCTTCTGCTCATCATCTAAATCCAAATCAGCAAAGATATGCTCACAATGCAACATCCAATTCTCTACCTCTATGGCATCCTCCATTCCCATAAACGGTTTCCCACCAAGAGCGGTGTATTCTCTGCTCAGCTTAGCATAATTATTCCCAACTGGAGCTGTAGGATTAGCTCCTCCAACATTACCAGCACCACCATCCCCCCTGGTTGCATTATATTGACAAAGAATTGATACATCGCCCCCATATATACTGGTAGATTTCCAGCACCCACATTGGCATCAACATTTTGCTTAGCATTAGCCTATCGACCTTAGTTCCTCCTGGTATTGGGTCGAGCATTTCCATTAGTTGTGGTGCTTCCTCCACCGAGATTTTCTCTTCCGTTTCCTACTTCCATATCTTCTTTCTCGTAAATCTACTTATGAGCCTTAGTAAGATACAAAAGAATAGTCCAAGAGAGAGGGGAATACGTACTTATATATTTATATATCAAATACAAGTACAATACTATAGCGTTATCCCAAACCCCAATCATATCTCTGATTCATTGGATTATGTTTCAAAAAAGCTTTTAGGTTTAACTTTTGTTTTAAGTTTTCATAAACCTATGCTCTGATACCAACTGGTAACATCCCCCTACTTGGAGGCTTAAAACTAACGGCTACGGATGTTGCAGTCATCTATAATTATTAATCCTCAACGACCAAATACGGCGAAGTTAGATACATTGATACATAGAAACACATGCATATGGAAAAAAATTAAAACATCAAACGAGATCACATTCCATTTCAAAACATTTCCAAATCATTACATAATCCCACAATCGTTAACCACATTCAGAGAAAATATAGTTATCGCAACATACGCCAAGAGCGGCATATGAAGATGCCTCATTGGATGATCAAAGTATATATAGGCAATTTAACAACTATGCCATTACAAACAACACAGCGGAATCAAAATAAAAGAAAACTCTAAGTAGTTATCTTGCCTCCTGCATGTCTCTGGAAGCTTTATTCATCTAATGAGGTACCTGAAAACCTCAACTCTTAAACTACAAAAAATCAATTGAGTGCCCGAGAGTTAAGGGGAAAACATAAACTTCGAGTCTGACATAAAGCCTGGTATGAATAATAATCTATCATCTCAAACCATTTAGATATCTAGTGAGACCACACCACTTAGCGGAACGAATTTTCCATCACTGGTACCTTAAAATCTTTATAAAACCATATATTGTGCTCATGCATCCATAATGGTTAAAACAATTCAAAACAATATGATATGATGATATGCAAAACAAGTGAATCAATTCTGGATTCCCATCCCCGTTCATTTTGACTATCTGTCTCGGTTATAGTTTCTAGGATTACTATTAACCTAATAGCTTTCATGGGCTGACTAATAATCGGTTAAATGATTACGGACTCCCCGTCCAGTTACATAGTTTTCATGGGATCACTAAGAACCTATTGGTAACTCTAATTTCTTTACTCTTATCCTAGTTTTCATAGGCTAAGTAGGAACATATTGGTAACTCTAATACCTTTTCTTCTTATCCTAGTTTTCATGGGCTGACTAGGAACCTACTGACATCTGTCAATATCTTAATCCGAATATAGTTTTCATGGGGCTTAATCACCGGTTCTGCTCCAGGAACCAAATCTATCCGAAACTCAATGGCTCATTTCGATGGCAATCCAACTACAGGCTCAAAAATATCTGCAAATTCTCTAACCACGAAAACTCGACTCAGTTCATCTTCCAATTCCATAACACCCAACAAAGCATTCACCTCACCGCTAGAACCTTCTACGGTATAAACAATCCTATTGCTACAATCAGGGTGCCTAAGTGATATTTTCCTATCATGGCAAAATATCCTAGCATCGTACTCACTTAACCAATCCATACCAAGAATAATTCTGAGCCCTACAAAATCAAACACATGTAAACTACAAACAAAAGCATGACCTAACAAGTCAAGCTCTAACTAGTCACATCTCAACCATAGAGTTACATACCCTCCTATTGGTTTTGCAACCTATAAGGAAGTAACTAAATATATGGGTTCTAGATTAAGCTTATCTATCAAACATCTAGATATAAAAGAATGCGATGCACCAGTATCAAATAAAACGCTAACAAACATACCATGAATCTGAAGCATACCTCCCAAAACTGCCTTTCCCTTCTCCTGAGATGTTAGCTTCGAAGTAGCAGGCTCCAATGCACACATCTTGCCCTTATCCTTAGCGGGCTCCTTACATTGATTCTTATAGTGGCCAACCTGGTCGCAATTGAAGCACCTGACATTCTTCTTCCCGGCCACCTCCTTTGCCTTTCCAGCACGATACTCATTATCAAAATGCCCCTTCTTGTCACACTTGAAGCAAACAATCTCAGACTTCCCCTTCTTAGCTGCTCCACCCTTCTAAGAACCTTTCTTAGAAAAGAACTTCCTCTTCTGACACTACCCAGCCTGGACCTCCTTAGCCTTACTCTTCTATAGAGAATCAAGCATCTCCTTATGCCTTTAGGCCATCTCCACTACAACATCAGAATGATCTCTAATATGAGGTAATGTAGCACTTGCTAACTCAGGTTTCAACCCCCTGATAAACTTCTCATTCCTCTTCATCATTGTATCCACTGAAGCATACCCATATCTGGCCAACTCCTCGAACCTTCTGGCATACTTCAAAACATACATATCTCCCTGCTCTAACTCAGCAAACTTTCTGATCAGAGCAGACTGTGCCATTACAGACATGAATCTCTTCTGGAACCTCCTCTTGAAATCTGCCCATGGCATGGTTTCCTCATCCACTGCCACTGTCACATTATTCCACCAAACCAAAGCTGCTCCCTAAAGCTGTCTCGAAGCAAGCCTCCTCTTTTGCTCATCATTGAGCCCCAAATCTACATAGATCCTCTCACAATGTAGCAAACAATTCTCCACATCAATGGCATCCCCGGTTCCAATAAATAGCTTCCCTCCAAGCTTAGTATAATCTCCACTCAGCTTAGCATAATGATTAACTGCCAGAACTTCCGGAACCCCTGCTCCTGCAGCATTTCCTCCTAACACTCCAGCTGTAACACCCGCTTGCATCATATTCATGAAAAGATGATACAAAGCTTCCATTCCAACTTGCGAGACTTCAGCACCCACATTCTTTACTCATGCCTGACCTTGGGTCCTCCTCGCATTAGGTCTGGCATTCCCATCGGTGCCCTCCCCTCCTGGTTAACTCTTCCTATTCTACCATCCATATCTATATTCAAACCTCACGAGATACAAAAATAACCTAACAAAGATAGGATACCAGAGATAAAGCGTATATTATATATAGCAAATACAAGTACGTTACTATAGCGTTATCCCATACCCTAATCTTACTCTAATTCCTTGAGATTTTGTTTTCAAAATAATTTTTAGTTTAAATTTTTTCATAAACCTATGCTCTGATACCAAGTTGTAACATCCCATATCTAGAGGCCAAAAGCTAAGCACTACAGATGTTGTAGTCATCCATAGTATTAACTTCTGATGACAAAATATGATAATGCTAATGGTTCCATAGTATAAGAAACACTTGAATATGAATAAAATCACAGATTTCCAAAAAACAACATTTTACCGATTACATTTCAAAACAAATTCATATCCAAGTTACATAATCCCATATTGTATCCCAAGTAAAGATCAAATATAATCATTACAATAATACGCCAAGAGCGACATATAACGATGCCCCCTTGGTTGATCAAAGCAATATAGTCCTAACTGACTTAATATACACAGCGAAAATAAACAGAATAAACTGCAACTCCTGATTAGCTATCCAACAGCCACCTGCTCGTCTCCGGAAGCTTTATTCGCCAAAGCAACTAAAACCTGAAAACCTCAGCCCTCTACCTACTCAAATCAATTTTGAGCACCCGAGAGTTTAAGAGGAAACAAAAACTTCGAGTCAGACATAAAGCCTGGTGTGAATAATACTATTACATCTTGGTTTATTGATTTTAAATGAGACCACGCCGCTTAGCAAAACTGATTTCCCCTCACTTATATGATTTTCAAAATATATATTTTGCAAATCTTTTCCTTGCATCACCAACCCACTAAGTCCAATTAACTATCCTAAATCTTTACTTATACTATCTTAGGTTGATATTGGACTTAGCTTACTGATTCTCTTTTTATTTAAGGCAATAAGATTTACCTTAAATACTTATCTATCCATAAATTCCGTTTTTTATACTCATAAATGTCAATTTGTCCATAAAATCCTAAGGGATATTTCCTTAGACATTAATGTATGATTACCAATTTCAAGTTAGTAACCTTTTTATATCTATTCCATGTTTATCAATCCCATTAATCCACTTGTCCCTATTAATTGTAACTCCTAACTCATTTCCATTAATTGCTCATTACTTGGAGTTACAATCTATAACTAACCAATTATAATCTCTAATCCAATATAATCTTTTATTTTCCATTAATTGCCCATTAATTGGGGTTGCAATTTTTTATTTCCCATTAATTATTGGTAATTCCTAATTTATTTCCCATTAATAGGAATTACTACATTTCGTAGTTCTACCCATTTGCTTCCCTAAATATAATAATAATTAACGATGTTATGCATAAATAACACAATAATAAATGCTGTTCTTCTTTATTAACACAATAAATACGTATAAACTACCTAATAAAACTGCTTATTCTTATCCAAATATATTATAGTCGTAAATATTTAACTAGAAATGCTTTCCATATTTAATGTGCTGGAATTAGATTCCTTAGAAAGGTTTTTCGTTATGATTTCCATAAATTAGCTTAACACGAAGAGTAAAGATTGACTCCCTTTGAAATTACAAAAATGTATAATTTCTTTTATTTGGAATAAACAGTGTAAACTACAGAATCTTTACTTCACACGTTTCTTCCTTTTTTGTTTATGGGTATTCCTTGTTAAATAAAACGTCGGCCTTTTAAATAAAAAATGGAAAAAGTAAACCAATTTATAAAATCAAACGAATGTTCTTCCCAAAAATTAAACTATGGAAAATCTACAATATAACACAAACTGGGCAATAATCCTAAAATCCTATTTTACACCCAAGTACTATCTGGAATAAAATTATACAACATTCAAATGCTAAAATCTTTGGGACAGATTTCCAGATCTAGGTGTAAACATATTTCAAAGTAGATCTAAAATAAGAATATGTAGACAATAGTTTTCTACACTTATTTAAGCCTATAATTCACAAATAAAATTGATTTAGGCATAAAAATCAAACACATGTTAATGGAATAGATTTAGAATCATAAACAATATATAAACATTCCCATACACCTTTTAAAAGCAATCCAAATCTCCAGATCTAAAGTAGAACGTTAAATTCATCTCCAATCTTTTTTAATCCAAGAATATGTATAAAAAGGGTATATACATACATTAGAATTATAGATCTAAGAAGAGATTTGGGATTCGAAGAGAAAATAGATACAAAAATACAAATATATATAAATTACCTCAGATACGCGTATAGTAGATTCTCTTCTCTTCTCTGTTTTATTAGATTTCTATTCTTCTCCAATTTGTAGAAATATAGATATAAATATCTTATTTTTATAATTTAGAAAGAAAGTAGAGAAGAAGAAATGACAAAGCTTCATTGCTCTATTCAGAAAAATATGAGAAGAGAATGGAGGGTTAGGCCTAAATCTATAGGCGCTAGAAAAAATCAAAACCGTTAGATCAAAATATATTAAATCTATGCCGTTGGGCCTAGGCTAACCCTAGCCACCACACAGGGAGCGGTTGACCGCCCCCTACCTAAGTGTTGACCGCCCCTTGTTGAGCGCTCATAGTGGCGGGTCGACCTATGGGCCCGGGTTAATTTATGTAAAATGTTAATTATCCTATTTGAATTATTCTCATTTCGAATTCATTTTTCGTCCGTAACTTCTTCGTTTGGACTACAATCGCAAAACCCCAAATATGAAAGTTGCTCATAATTTCGCCACGAATGCAATGGTGCATGTTTCGTGGTTAAGTTCTATCATTTGCACAAATTAACTACTAACCAACTAATTAAATAATTAATGCCAAATTACGGGCTGTTACATTCTTCCCCTTTTAAAAAGAATTTCATCACCAAAATTTCACCAGTGACCAAGTAATAGTTTTGGCTCATAATTATCCTAAACTACATAACCAATGAGTGTACAACCAATTTTGCAACCAAATTTTCGTAAATGTATAGTGCATTACTGTATCACATATGTATGTAGAATAATTCTAAATCAGATCCTCCTATATGAATGCATTTCTTTTAAAACATTTTTGAAAAATATGATACAAATAACCTACATATATAATGGCAGTTCTATATGTATGTAGCTTTTGAAAAATCTTTCCAACCAAAACCCTCATACTCCTACGAATAGAAGTATGAAGCAACCAATTTTGCATCTAATTCCTACCATCGAAAAATCTAATGCATCAAAAAATTGTTTCCTAAACTTTACTCCTATGGTGGGAAAAAGAATTTAAATGGATAATTTAACATTCTTATAATCTTCCTATTCCCATAGTATAGTGGAAATTTCCTCACTGTGGCTAATTTACTCCAAATTTTTCACGTACAAAATGCATAAGGAGGCTTATTTTCAAGCTCTAAAATGGAATTGAGTCTAAACATAGACTCACGCTCGTCATCGACAATGTATGGAAATAAAAATTCCAAGGCTAAAACAGGTTTTCCCTTGTTATCGCTTGCATTTATCACATCTTCGATCCTAATGCACAGCTAAATTTGTAGATTTTAACTCTATTTGTCTTCCCTCTGCCTAACATGTGGCCTTCAAAATCAAAGTTTCACAAAAACATTTTCCACTTTTTAAATTTGTACGTCATTTGAAAAATAAAATCATACAATATTTAGACGCACATTTTCCCTTGAAATCAAATTTTGGACAAAAATGTCTAAAAATAATTCAAAAGCCAAAAATAATAAAGCCTAATTTTTTTTAAAAGAGAAGCTTTCCAAAAATTTCCTTTCTAAAAATTTTGATAAATTAAGCAACAATTTCGACGTAATCAAAAGTTGGTTATGCGCTAAACACATAAGCCAAATTCTAAAATTCTACAACTAATCTTTACCCATAAAACTTGACATTTTATTTAAAAATGTCATCATGTCCAATTAACCCAAAAATTTAGCTTTTAAGGAACAGTAATAATGACCTGTGATACTAAGCAGCTTAAACCTATCCCTCGCAAAAAATTTCCATTTACTCTAAATTTCTAGTCTTATTTGTATTTACTGTTAGTTAAGTGTCTTTTATGAGATTTTCATATTTATATTGCTTCTTCACTATGCACATATAAGAGCAGTTTTCATGTCCAGAAACAATAACACAGTAAATAAATAGAAACTCATAATATCGTGCATGCCTTTCATAAGAGAGAACTAACAGTTACAACCCAAACAACCTAAAAGAAAAGACCAAATGCTGGAAGGGAAAAGACAACAACACCATAAATCCTAAAATAATGCCTATAAACTACAAGATGCCTTTCTCCACGGTTGGAGCTCGATCCATTGATTCGAGTCTTGAATGGTCGTAGCATGGAGGCTATATACCTAATCTTGTACCGCTAGCGCTACTAGTGTTGCTAACGGCTTCGGAATTGCCATCTTCCTAAGGAAGGATCTAATGATGGCAGAAGGAATCTTCTACTAAACTTCCTCTCTATGGTGGTTCACCTATATTACCTAAAGACGAGAGTGGATAGGTGAAACTATGAAAAGTGACTCTATGGAGTGCTAACTCTTGATCAATAAATTGCAATAAAAGTGCGGGTCCAATCGACGGTGATAACGCCAATACTAGCATTGGTGATCTTCTGCACCAAGGGATAAATCCGGTCGTAACTTCCTGTCTTAGGGATGATGTTAAGTTGAATGATGTGCACAACCTGACGAGCAATCAGATGTAGATTATCCATCTTCCAAATACCGATATCCCGAGAAAAGATCTGCTGTAAAATCTTTGAGTCAATCACTTCAAAATAATCCAAGTCCGCATCCTTCACGGAGGCCTCTAAATCTCAACAAGATCATCATTAGTTAGCTCAATCAAGACACCCTTCACCTCCGAATGAATTAAATTGTTGCCTCCATCGAAATTTTGTGCCAATAGGACATCAAAAAGGCAGATGCAGCACGGGTAACATTCCTACTTAAAGGTCTTGAAGTAGAGGATCGGTGCAAATCCTACTGTGACGAATAACTCTTCCAGCCTAAAAGCAGGGAAACCTTCTGCTCATTTCGGTCCAACCAATTGGCCTCTTGAGGGTTGAGACCATAGTGGTGCGAGGAAAAACCGTCAGTGCAGAAAGGTATCTTGGGCTAAGAAGTGGTCGGAGGGAGGAAATGGGGTTTAGATCTAGAGTGGTGATGGGGCGAAATCTAACGTGCAAAATCAGCATAAGGGGGAGGTGAGGCTGCTACGTCTAGGGAAAATGGCATCGCCTAACAGAAGAGAGAGGCAGATACTTAAAGGAGGAGGAGGATGGATATTGGGTTTGACTTGTTTAGGAAGGAGGAACGAAAGAATGCAACTGGGGTATTCAGATGCGACTTTTATAGTCCCATTCCAGGTTCAAGTTGTGCCAAAACTCGTTAAATAGTAAACCGCTCTATGTTTACCACTAGGTGGTCAACCGCTAGATGGGCTTTGAGCATTAATTGAACCTAGACCCAATTAGGGTTGGATTAAATAATAATAATAATCATTTCGTGTTGTCTCCTTCCATTCGACATCCAAAAAATTCATGTCCTCGTCACGACATTGTCAAAGCCAACCACATAGTCCCGAATCATGCTCCAGCAATTCAAAGTAGTCCCAACAAAACTATCGCGACCAACAACAATTCTAAAAACCCGAAAATATTCCAACTGCTATTTCGCACCTACTTCGCACAGAAATATTTCTTCCAATAGCCGGCAGTACAACAACACTTCAAACTACATACCCCAATAAAAATAAATGTCAATCCTATTTTGTATGTATGTTAAAGAGAGAAGATTTCAAAAACCTTGATTTTATGAACCGAAAAATTACTGAGCTAAATATATGCTCCTTTATACTTGTTTCTAAATAATAGAAACTATTTCGTACCAAAAATTCCTTAAAAATAAAATATATATATATATATTTATAGACACACATATATATACATATATACATATATATATACATATATATACATATATACATACATATATATATATACATACATACATATATATATATATATTTCAGGGTTTCCAAAAAGTTTTTAAATTACAAATTTCCCAAAATTGGGAAACTATTTCCTTGCTAAAAATCAAAATCAAACCTTTACTGATATATACAAATAAATATTTAAGGATTTCAAGATATAATCCTTTATAAACTAAAAATTTCTTAACACGACCAACTTAGTGGTACGTGTATCTTTGAAAATTAAAATTTCAAAATTTCCCAAAACAAAATTTCTAAAACAAATCCTTGGGAAAAGAAATCCTTTGAGAAACCTTTTTTCTAAAATCTAAGGCATTTCCAAAATATACTTTACAAAAATTCTCCCATAAGTTTTGGACTAAGGAATCGACATTAATTATCCAAATAAAAATCTGGTTTGCCATTAAAAGAGGTGATCAATGAATGCACTCAAGCAAAAACTTACCTCTAGACAATTAGGACATACAAAATCTAATTTCCCGCCCATCTGGAATAAATATGTGTCTCCGATTGGAACTCATCATCAAAATTCAAAATCACATTGTAGCTAGAATCTCTACCATTAAATCGAATACCTCCGGTCTATGGGATTCTGCCATATGTCTTACTCATGCATTTCATCAACAGCACCTTAGGCATCGTCAGCACTCCATGGGGTACTTCGAAGTCGGCGTGAAAATCTTAACTCTAAGATATTTCCAACCCATAGTTGCTTTGTCCATTCCTTTGGAGTAGAACTACAACTACTTCTATAGTCGGAATTATTAAAATCTAAAGTAAAAAAATACTAGATAGGAATGTACGAATGCATTCTCTCAATTTATCATAATTCCTCTGATCTACTAAACTAAGCTCTGATACCAAATGTAACAACCCATACCTTAACGGGCCTAAATTTTAATGAAAATCGAAACCCAAGTCCATTAAAGCACAGATCGTTGGATTTGGTACCTGCAAATAAGCATTATCATTATCAAATAATGATAGAAATCTAAACTTACAGCGGAAATAATAAGAGGATAAGAATAGTGATTATGACTACTATCTTGCAATTAATGGTATTCCTTGGATAACAGATTGTCACATCAGCATCGAGCATGAGGTAAAAGAAGACTTCTCCAACAATTAAACACATCTATCTCCAGTATTCCTCTAAATCTATCTTGTGGGTTGTAATGAGGAAGGAGTCAGAACAACATTCTAGTGATTGGAAAATCTATAAACTGTCCATAACGTAAATTTATACCAATTGGTTTATATTTAATTGTTATGTCTAATAAGGTTAGCAATTCTAACCTAATCTTGTATTGCACACATGATTACTTACCTACCCATTCCCAAGGTACAAAATACCGACGAAGTCTTATCAACCACCCAATACTTCAATACCTATTTTCCACTTAATACTTCTAAATATGAAGCGGGATTTTACTATCACCATATAATACTTTTAAAAGAGAAATAGGAAGGCTCTGCCAATTAAGACCTTAATTGAGGTAGACTCCATCATTTAAGACCTATTCCCAAGATGGACTTATAGTGTCGTCATTATTGGTCTATTAGTCCTAGCTACAGAGTCCTTTGACCACTATCTATGGCCTTATAATTTATAATAGCACACTACTAGTGCATCTATCGCTATTAAAATCTTAACAATGTGAGAGATTGTACCCAAACCACTTAATACCTCATTAGCAAGGACATGCGGGCCTCTGGCAATTTAACACCTATTTATAAGTAGGCCTTTGCCATTTAATACCTAACCCCAATGCGGACTCCTCACTAGTACTATCTAGCTGATGTTGCTTGGAAATCTCATTGGGCTTCGTAGTACTTCTTTTATAGGAGAGAAGCGAACCCTAGATCAATCACTTAGTACCTCAAACCAGAAGCGAACCCTTCCTGAGATATCCTTCATCACTCATAATTAATAATATAGAATCTCATTAAGTTACTTCTTTCGGTAGGGATGCAAGCCTTGCAATTGCCACTTAATACCTCAAACTAAAGTGAACCTTTTGAGAAATATCCTTATTTATTTGGAATCGCACTAAGTTGCTTAATAATTCCTTTTAGGAGAGAGTGGACCCTACAGCCCCTTAATATCTCAATCCAAAAGCAAACCCTATGGAGATATCCCACATCACTCCTAATTCCAAATTTGGACCATTTAATACTTTTCAATTAAGAAAGCAGGTCCAATCTCTCACGCCATCATGGATCCTAAAATTATCGATATCTCACATCAGTAATAAGTGCACCCAAATGCTGGTAGCCTCAAAGTGAAGGGCAGTCTTCCATCGAGTGACTCTATTGACCTTGCATCATCAACCCACTAAGTCCAATTAACTATCCTAAATCTTTACTTAAACTATCTAAGGTTGACAATGGACTTATCTTACTAATTCCCTTTTTATTTAAGGTAATAAAATTTACCTTAAATACTTATCTACCCATAAACCCCTTTTTTATCTCATAAATGTCAATTTGTCCATAAAATCCTAACGGACATTTCCTTAGACATTTATGTATGATTACCATTTTCAATTAATAACCTTTTTATATCTATTCCATTTTTAGCAGTCCCATTAATCCACTTGTCTCTATTAATTGTAATTCCTAACTCATTTCCATCAATTGCCCATTAATTGGAGTTACAATATTTAACTAACCAGTTGTAACTCCTAATCTAATCTTATCCATTATTTCCCATTAATTGCCTATTCATTGGGGTTACAGTATTTTATTTCCTATTAATTTATCGGCAATTCCTAATTTATTGCCCATTAGTTGGGATTACTACATTTCTTAATTCTACCTATTTGCTTCTGTAAATATAATAACAACTAACAAACGTTACACATAAATAACACATGAATAAACGCTGTTCTTTTTTATTAGCGTAATAAATACGTATAAACAAACTAATAAAACTACTTATTCTTCTAAGTATATTCTAGTCATAAATATTTATCTAGAATATGCTTTCCATATTTAATGTGCTGGAATTTGATTCCTTGGGAAGATTTTCCGCTATGATTTCCATAAATTAGCTTAATAGAAAAAGGAAAGATTGACTCTGTTTGAAATTACAAGGGATGGATAATTTCTCTTTATTTGGAATAAATAGTGTAAACTATGGAAAATAAATCTATACTTTACACATATCCTCCCTTTTTGTTTGTGGATATTCCTTGTTAAATCAAACATCGCCCTTTTGAATGAAAAGTGGAAAAGTAAACAAATTTATGAAAATCAAACGAATGTTCTTCCTACAAATTAAAGTTATTAAACTTGGAAAATCTACAACATAACATAAATTGGGAAATAATCTAAAAATCCTATTTTACACCCAAGTACTATTTGGAATAAAAATATACAACATTCAAATTCTAAAATCTTTGGGACTGATTTCTAGAACTAGGTGTAAACATATTTCAAATTAGATCTAAATCAAGAATATATAGGCAATGTTAGTACCTTTGGTATTGATTTTGATGATCACAACTATATGACATTATATAAAATATAGATACTAATGTTTTATCAAGATACACATAGTATATAATGCATGATATTTGACGGGTATTGATTAAGAAGATTATACAATATCAAGAGTAGATTCAAGATGATTATAATTGAAGACTCAAGAGTATTAAAGAGTTCAAGATATTCCAGATAAGTTATAGAGTCATAGAATTTATGTTAAAATTTTGATAGCACTTTCCTGATCTCTCTCGCATTCTCTAATTTTATTTTAAATTGTTTTTCAAATTTTCTGGTTTTAAAATAATATTTTCAAAATATTTTCCAAATTGATTTTCAATCTCTTATACTTATAAATATATTATTTCAGTATTTCTAAGTTTATATATATATATATATATATTGAATTTTTTTATACTTTAATAAGTTATAATTATATTGATTTTTATATATATTATTGAATACTCTTCTTAAATCTTTCAAAATTATTTTATAAAGTTTCATTAAGATATATTTTGATTAAAATATGTATAAACTATATTTAAATGATTCCATAAAGTATCAAATTATTTTACAAATCAATAGATTTTAAAAATAATATTTTTGAAGTGTTTTTAAAAATACAAAGGGATATGTCGACATATCCTATCCATATATGTCGATATAGTAGCTATACTTTTCAAAATTCAAATTTGAATGGAAGTGTCATTTCATTATATCTCTTCGTGAATGGACATGAATGTTATTTCCATATATATACCAGACTTTCAAATAAATTTTTAACAGCTAATTTCTTATTCTTCTCTCCTCTTTTCACTCTCTTGATTTCTAAATCAGTTTTTACTAAAACACTATCGGAATTCAACCAGAATCAAATTCAATCATCACCAGTTTGATTTTCCTTCATCTACTCTTTGATTTCTCTCATCTCTCTCACTCAAACCAAGATCAAAGTGTTATTCAAGAGTTATAGGATCAATTATAATCAAGATTGAAGATCTGAGTTTGTAAAACTCTATTAAATCATACTGCTATACTTATGGGTGTGCTTGTGTCCCATAAAATCAATTGGGTGTGAGTGTAGCCCGTAAAATCAATTGGGTGTGCTTATTAGCCAGTAAATCTAGTCGGTGTGCTTGTAGCTTGGAAATCAAGTGACTCTATCCAGAGGTCAGAATTCTTGAGGGTGTGTCTCATAGCCTTGAAATCGAAATAGTATTTGCATTTACTAGTTGAAAAGGAATCTGTATAAGGAATTATGCGGGACTTGATGTAGGGTAACTCTGAACCAGTATAACACCTGGTGTATTCTTTCCTTTTTACTTTTATTGCATTTACTTTTATATATACTTTGATTCTATAATTGTTTCTGTGAACTTTATTTACATCATTCCAAGTAGAATCTTAAAAAATTTGAAAAATATTCATATAAGCAATTAAACACTATTCACCCCCCTCTAGTGTTAATTTAGCCTTAAGATCCCTATGCCACTGGCTCGCATTTGGTACCAGAGCATTGGTTTTCAAACTATTCATCATCTGATTTTTGAAAAAGTTTAAATGGCTACCAACATTGGTAATAGTACTGTTAGTAACACTGTTAATACACTTTTTAGTAACTCATTTGTCGAAGGATAATCTACTATTGGACCTCCACTTTTTAATGGCAGTAATTACACATTTGGTTATGTAGAATGAAAATTTATTTACATTCAATTGGTTTAGACACTTGGAATATCACACAAACTGAGTACAATGAACCCGAGACTAATTTTACACAGTGGACTACTAACCAAAAAGAAATTGCACAAAGTAACTCTAAGGCTATGAATATATTATTATTTTTCACTAAATAGAAGTGAATTTAATAGAGTATCTATATATAAGTCTGCATTTGAAATTTGGAGAACTTTGCAAGTTACAGATGAAGGCACAAGTAAAGTTAAACAGGCTAAAATTTCCATGTTAACAAACCGGTTTCAGTTATTCAAAATGAGTCCAAATGATCCATATCTAATATGTATAGTAGATTCCAAGATATAGTGCACTCACTTATTACATTGGGTAAAAAAATTTCTAAGGGGGATCAAGTTAGAAAAATCCTCAATTCACTTACTCCTGAATGGGATCAAAAGTCTTTTGCAATCAAAGAGGCTAATGACATTAGCACTCTAAAAATTGAAGTGTTGATTGGCAATTTAATGTCTTTTGAAGCACAACTGCTGGGTAGCAGAGAAATCAAAGTAATAAAGAAGAAATCTATAGCTTTTAATGCAATGGCGGATAATCTGGATTCAAATAATAATGATGATGAAGAAATTGCTTCCATAACAAGGAATTTCAGAAAATTTCTAAAATGTAGAAAGATGAACAATTTCAAAAGAAATGACAAAAAAAATCCAGGAAGCGGAAGTGGAAACAGAAATGGCATTAGATGTTATAACTGTGATGACCTTGGCCATTAACGAGACTGTGCACATCCTGATAAACTAAAAACTACACCAAACACTGATTCATCCAGAAAATGGAGAAGAGTCTATGCTACAACATTAGACGATTCAGACATATCATCAAGTGATAATGAATGAGATATAGAAATTGCTAACATGTGCTTCACAACAATACATAATTCAGAACAAAATGGTGAAATGGATCAGAAAAAGGTACGTTTTTAATATATCAAAAGTTTTAATTTCTTTAACGATTTTTTTTGTTTTGGTTGCTTTATTGGTTGTTAGGAATATCCTATAGATTAATAATAATATTGGTTGAATATTGTGTGATTATATTTTAAATTTAAATATTTTAATAATATAATAATAATATAAAACATATTTAAATTAATTTTTAAAATTAATTTTTTAAAAGTAGAATAACTATAATAGATATATAATAAAATAGGATACAGTTAAACACAAATCATTTTTGAAAATTTCGACCTATATGTCGACATACCCCACATGCACATGTTGACATATGTAGAAAGATTTTGAATCTTAAATTCAAATTCAAAATTTGAATTTTCCTTCATCTTTTCACCAAATCCTATATTCTGAAAAGTTGTCTCTTGACTAGGGAATATGTCCTTTGATTCTCTATTTACTAACTCTATCTTCATCCATTCATTTTTCACTTTCATTTTCAAATTCAAAAATCATAACTCGTTTATCTCTTCGAACTACTCTTCAATGGCATCCTCAATACTAAGGCAACCGTGAGTCTTTCTAAGAAAATAAAAGAATATCTTTTTAGTGATCAAGAAGCCATGCAAGCTTATATTGAGTATTTATCTTTCGAAAAAGTCTTTCCCGAAAGATTTTCCTACTTATGATCTTTCAAGTCTTTGTTTGCAAAATGAAATTATTGGTTTAGTCGATGCTTCTCAAAATGATTTTGTTTGTTATCCAAAATTGATGAAATTGTTTTATGCAAATTTAAAAGAAAATTTCATGATGGAAGAGAATGAGAAGTTTGGAGTAGTGTCAGGGGGACACAAATTATTTTAAAATGTGAACTTTTGGATCACATTCTTGGATGCAAATCTAGTAGAATGGACCTTTCAACTTTTCAAATTGATTTTCAAAATCTTGGATCAATTCATGACATTTTCAAAAGTGATGATGATTTTGAATTTTAAAAAAAACTTTGCATCCAAAAGCAATAATTTTAAGCCTTCATTTGCAACAAAGTATTACTCCTAGAACGGATAATTATATTAACCCGACAAAAAATGTTTTCAAAGCTCTTTTCACCATTTATGGTCAATACGACATAAATTGGTCTCAAGTCATTTTGGATGAACTTTTTCCTAAAAATCTTTTTAAACATGAAAACACACTATTTCATGGTGTGTATCTTACTCGTGTTTTCAATTATTTTGGTGTTGACCTTAAAGGAGAGGAAATAATTTCTAAAAAAATATTTGAGAAGGCTAACATTTCACTTATGCATATTTCATCCTTTTTTGAGCCTTATGAAATGCTTGGGAAAAAGGAACAAGGGTTGGCTTGGGAAGAGGTGCAAGAAATAAGAGAAGAAGAGGAAGAGGAAGAGGAAAGAGAGGACATGGAAGTCGAGGAGGAAGTAGAAGAGGAGGAGGATACTTCCTTGGAAAGTATTAATATGCCACCTAATCCATCCAATAAAGATCTTATCAACAATCAAAAGAAGATCATTCGCAACCAAAGGAAGCTTAAGAAGATTTACCGCAATTTCCAACAAAATGGATAAATTCTTTGGAAAGATCATTTGCAAGCTTGGTGGTTCTTCTTCATATCTATCCATATCTTTCTAGTTGTTTTTTAAGCTATCTTTGGGTTTGGATTTTCTAGTTTTAGTTTATGTTGAATCTCATGTATCTTTATTTTATTTCTTGTACTCGTCGTTATTATCAATGAAAATTCTATTTCTTGCTGTCACATTGTTTATCATCTCTGAAAAACATACAAGTATAAAAGTATAAGCTAAATACATTAGAATATCAAAACAAAATTGTTTTGAAATTTCTTTATATATGTTGACATACTTTGGGTATGTATGTCGACATACATCGGTAATTTTCAAATTTTTTTAATTATGAAAATTAAATAGATAGCAAGTGTCTATTCATTTCCAATGAATTTTCACCCATTTAAACACCTATTAAAAGCAAGGAATCTTTTGTTTCAAGTCTCTTCCTTCTTCCTTTTCATTCCTAAACTTTAGTAAAAATCAATGGCTTCTTCTATTCAAAAACTAACGGAAAACCTCGAACAAACTCTTGAATCATTCAAGATCATTCTTTCTTTCATCATAAGAAACCAGAGGCACTTAGAATTGAGTCAAATGCAGATGATTAAGGAGCAAGAAAGGCATTTCAATGCAATTAGGTGGATGATTTCTGCCTTGAACGAAGAAGAACCAACCACCAATCCTGAGCATACCATCAACAAAGATGATGAAGATGGGATGCTATCAAAGCAGATCCAATCTTTGGCGTTGATCGATGGTTTGAAGTTCCTCGAAATGTCTAGTTTATATAGGTTTGATTGTATGTAAATAATAATACTTGATTTAGTATGGATTTGATTGGTTTGATTTATGTGGATTTGTTTGAATGGTATGTCACATTAACTTTGTTGGCTTGGATGAAAATTTGGATTGATTATGATTATTTCATGATTATCTAATTTTACATATCACTCATTGTTTTTATACAACCTTTCTCATCATCATTATATATAACTTATATATATATATATCAATTAGTATTTTATTTAGGGGGATTTAGAATTAGAGTAAGAGTTATAGTTTTAGTTGGTTATTTTTGTTGATGACAAAGGGGGAGAAATATATATAATCTAGGCATAGATTAAGGGGAAGTTGCATAGATTAAAGGGGAGTTTTGTAACCCGGGGGGGAAGGGGGTTATATTATATTTTATATATAGAGTTGTCATTATCAAAAAGGAGGAGATCGTTAGTGCCTTAGGTATTGGTTTTGATGATCATAACTATAGGACATTAAATAAAAATATAAATACTAATGTTTTATCAAGATATAAACAGTATATAGTGCAAAATATTCGATGGGTATTGATTAGGAAGACTGTACATCAACAGCAGATTCAAGATTGAAACACCCCGTAATTTGGCGTTAGTTATTTAATTAGTTAGTTAGTTAATTAATAAGGCTATGAAAATGGAATTTGACCATGAAACTTGTAGCGTTGCGTTCATGGAAAAATTCTGAGCAACTTTCATATATGGGGCTTTGTGATCGGAGTCCAAACGAAGAAGTTACGGATGAAAAACAAATTCGGAACAAAAATAATTAAATAAAAAAATTAACATTTATTAATTAATCAGCTGAGGCTTATACGTCGACCCGTGTATTGAAGCAGTCGACCAGAGGTGGTCGACCCTCAGGAATAGGGCGGTCAACCGCTCGTATGTGGCTGCTCCAATACACATAGCCCATATACGACTTGGATTTAATATTTTAAATCAAACGGTTCTGGTTGATTCTAGCTCCTATAAATTCAGGCCTAACCCTCCCTTCTCTTCTCATATTTTTTTGGAGACACTAGCGAAGCTTTGCCATTTCTTCTTCTCCACTTTCTTTCTAACAGTAAAGATAAGATATTTGTATCTATATTCACAAGAGTAGAAAATAAAAAGGAGAAGAGAATCAACCGTATGCATATTTAAAGTAATTTATATGTTTGTATCTATTTTCTCTCTCTGTCTCAAATCTCCTCCCAAATCTTTTGGATTAAAAAGGATTTGGAGATGGATCAAAGGTTCCACTTCAGATTTGGAGATTTGGATCGCTTTTGAAAGGTGAGTAGGAAATTTGATAGATTGTTATAATATGAAAATTACCTCATTGGTGTTTATTTGATTTTTATGCCTAATTGGATAATCGTATATGAGGTGTAGGCAACGAATTGAATATGATTTGAATATAATAAATATCACCACATATTCTTGTTTATGAATTGATTTAGTATTGTATACAACCTGATGTGGAAATCGGTCCCAAAGGTATAAACTTAAAATATTGATTTGAATGAAATTTATTCCAGATCTAAAATAAGTTGTATAATAGTGTTATAAATTTGGATTATTACCCAATCTTATTAGGATGTAAACTTTTCTATGTTTAGAATTGTTGGAATTTAGATCCGTTTAATATTTGTAAATTATTTTGATTTTTTCCCTTTTAGACAAATACAACGTTTGATCCTGTGCAGTTAAAGCGCTCGGTGGATTCAATGCGGTAGAGGTGCAAAAAGTCATAGCGGGGATGTAGCGAAGATATAGCGGGATATATCAGATTACTCTAAAATAGCATATAAATCACATACTTGTTGTTTTTACAAATATATAGATAGTAATTATGTGAAAAATTAACATTCAATTGAATTATAATTAATACAAAAATAATTTTAAATAAAAATATGTGCAAATGCATTGTAAATGAACGTAAAACTGTTATATAACTTAATTTAATTTAGTAGAATATTAGAGTATTATCATTTCTAAACATATATCAAAAATTCAATGAAATTAATTAATTTCATAATTTTTATAGCGTATAAATATCATTTTTCAATCCAATTTTTTATAGAAGATATAGCGGAAATATCGGAATATAGCAGAAATAACGGGATATAGCGGAAATAGCGGGGATTAAAGCGGAAAGGCTAAATGTTGGGGATATATGGAAAAATCGTAGCAGTAGGAATCCGCTATAAGATATATCAGAGTTATAGCGGGGATATAGCGGGGCATTAACTGCACAGGTTTGATCTAACAAGGAATAAATACAAATAGAAAGAGAAAGAGATGTGTAAATTATGAACTCATTGTAGTTCACACTGTCTATTTTAGTAATAAAAAGAAAAGATTATTCCTTATAATTTCAAACGATCTTTTATATTCTAAAGTTAATTCTTCTATTTTGGACTAATTTATAGAAATTATAGCAGACAATCTTTTTATATATGATTCCAATAATTGAACACGGAAAAGAATATTCTAGTGAAGATATATGACTAGAATAAATTTGATAAAATTAAATATTTGTACGTAATTACTATGCTTACAATAATTAAACAAAAAACTAATAACGACACTTGCATGTAATATTCACCTTTGGGAAAATTAACTAATGGAAAAAGAATTTAAAAGTTTGTAACTCTAATAAATGGTAAAAAATATGGGAGTTGCAATAAATTGATAGGGTAAATGGATTAATGGAATTGATAAAAATGGAATAGATATAAAAGGTTACTAATTTGAAATTAGTAATCATACATAAATGTCTTAGGAAATGTCCGTTAGGATTTTATAGACAAACTGACATTTATGAGCATTAAACGAGGATTATGGGTAGATAAATATTTAAGGTAAATCTTATTGCCTTAAATAACAAGGGAATTAGTTAGCTAAGTCTGATGTCTACCTAAGATAATATAAGTAAAGACTTAGGATGGTTAATTGGACTTAGTAGGTTAGTGATGCGAGGTCAGTAGAGTTACTCAATGGAAGACTGCCCTTCACTTTGAGGCTACCAATAGTCGGGTGCACTTAGCACTGATGTGAGATATCACTGATCATAGGACCCATGACGACATGAGAGATTGGGCTTGCTTTCTTAATTGGAAAGTACTAAATGGTCTAAATTTTGAATTAAGAGCGGTGAGGGATATCTCCATAGGGGTTTGCTTTTGGTTAGAGGTCTTAAGTGGCTAAAGGGTCCGCCTCTCTCCTAAATGGAAGTATTAAGTAACTTAATGAGGTTCCAAATAAATAAATAAATAAAAATGTCTCTAAAAAGGATTTACTTCAATGTTGAGGTCTTAAGTGGCTAAAGGGTCTTCCTAACTACTAAAAGAGGTAACCAAATGAGATGCTATATTTATAACTAAAGATTGAGAGTGGATATCTCGAGAAGGTTTCGCTTTAGGTTTGGGGTCTTAAGTGACAATAAAGTCCTCCTTTTTTCTATAAAAGAAGTATTAAGTAACCCAATGAGATTTCCAAGTAATGAAAGCTAAATAGTACCATTGAAGAGTATGCTTTTGGAAAAAGGTCTTAAATGATGGGGTCTACCTTAATTAAAGTCTTAAATGAACAGAGTTTGCCTAGCTCCCACTGGGAAGTATTAAATTGCTTGGGTATAGTTTCTCGCATTGCTAAGGCTATAATAACAATAGTACCATTTAGGAGCATGCCTTGGGGATAGGACATAAATGATGGAGTCTACCTCAGTTAAGGTCTTAAATGACCAGAGTCTGCCTTTTTTCGAATAAAAAGATATTAAGTGGCTTAGGTACTATTTATTACATGACTACGATTTTATCGGCGATAGATGCAGTAATAGTTGGACATTAAATGTCGGAAGTCTTAAATAGTGGTTAAAGGCCTGTAGCTAGGACCCACCAACCATTGACAACATTGTTAGGAAACCACCTTGGGAATAGGTCTTAAATGATAGGGTCTACCGTGATTAAGGTCTTAAATGGAAGAGTCTACCTATTTCTCTTTTTAAAAGTATTATAGAAGCCCGCTTCATATTTAAAAGTACTAAGTAGCTAATAGGTTTGGAAGGATTAGGTGGTTGATAAGTCTTCGTTAATATTTCATACCTTGGGAAGGGGTAAGTAAATAATCGTGTGTGCAATGCAAGGTTAGATTAGAATTGCTAACCTTAGTGGACAAAACAATTAAATGGGAACCAATCAGTATAAGTTTATGTTATTGACAGTTTATATATTTTCCAATCACTAGACCCTGTTGGCATGTTTATGCTTACGTGATAGGGGGTTCTCGCATTGTGAACGGTGGCGAAGCTTTGTCTGTTGATGGACTTAGTTTCGATTTTTGTCAAAATTTGGGCCCATTAAGGTATAGATTGTTACATTTGGTATTGGGTCCTAGGTTAGTAGATCAGAGGGATTATGATAAATTAAGAGAACATATATGTACTTTACTGCCTAGTAATATTATATTTTTACGTTAGATTCTAAGAATTTTGTCTATAGAAGTAGTTGTAGTTCCACTCTGAAGGAATGGGCAAAGCAACTATGGGTTGGAAATATCTTAGAGCTAAGATTTTCACGCCGGCTCTGAAGTACCCCCACGGAGTTCTAGCAATGCGTAAGCACTATTGATGAAGAGCATGAGTACGACATATGGTTGAAACCCAGAGACTGGAGGTGTTTGACTTGATGGTTAATATTCTAGCTACCTTGTGATTTTGGATTTTGATATCCAATCGGTGACACACAATTATTCTAGATGGACGGGAAATTAGAGTCTGTATGTCACAATTGTTTAGAAGCAAGTTTATGTTAAGGTGCATTCATTGCTCTCCTCTTAGATAGCAGACCGGATTTTCATTTGAATACTTATTGTCAATTCCTTAGGCTAAAACCCATGAGAGAATTTTTATAAAGTATATTTTGGAATGCCTTAGATTTTGAGAAAAATCTTTTTCAAAGGATTTCTTTTCCCAAAAGATTTATTTTGGAAATTTTGTTTTGGGGAATTTTTGAAATTTCAATTCAAAGAAACACATATACTACTACGTTGGTCGTGTTAGTAAATTCTTAGTTTGTAAAAGATTAATTCTTTGAATCCTTAAAATTTATATGTATATATCAGTATAGGCTTAGTATTTACTTTTGGTAAGAAAATAGTTTTATAATTTGGGAAATTTGTATTTTAAAAAGAAGGTTTTTGGAAACCCTGAAAAATCGATAGATATAAGTTTGATTTTAAAAGGGAGTTTTGGTATGAAGTAATTTCTATTATTTAGAAACAAGTATAAAGGAGCGTATATTTTGCTCAGTAAATTTTCGGTTTATAAAATCGAGGTTTTTATATTTTCTCCTTTTAAGGTACGGACAAAATAGGAATGACACTCAATTTTATTAGGGCATGAAGTTTGAAGTGTTGTTGTACTCACCAGCTATTGGAAAAAAATATTTCCATGCAAAGTAAGCATGAAATAGCAGCTGGAATATTTTTGGGTTTTTAAAATTGTCGTTGGTCGTAGCAGTTTTTTTGGAACTACCGTTAATTGTTGAAGCATGGTTCGAGACTAGGCAGTAGGCTTTGACACTGCTGTGATGAGGATAGGAATTTTCCGGATCTTATCAAATCGAAGGAGACAACACGAAACGATTATTATTTAATATGACCCTAAATTGGATCTAAGTTCAATTAGTGCCCAAAGCCCGTCTAGCGGTTGACCATCTAGCAGTAAACCTATAGTGGTCTAGCAGATAACGAGTTTTGGCACAACCTGAACCTGGAATGAGACTACAAAAGTTGCATTCGAATTTCCCCAATTGCATTCTTTTGTTCCTCCTTCCTCAATAAGCCGAACCCAATCTCCATCCTCCTCTTCATCCAAGTATCAGCCTCTCTCTTCCATTCCTCCCCTAGGTGACACTATTTTCCCCTAAGAGCAATAGCCTCACCTCCCCCTCGTGCTGGTTTTGCACGTTAGATCTTGCCCCACCACCACTCCAGATCTAAACCTTATTTCCTCTCGCCAACCACTTCTTAGCCTAAGACACCTATCCGCCTACCGGTTTTCCCTCATGCCATTATGGTCTCAACCCTCAAGAGGCCACATGGCTGAAACAGAATGAGCAGAAGGTTTCACCGCTTTTGGGCTAGAAGAGCTATTTGTTGTGGTAGGATTTACACCGATCCTCTGCTTTGAGACCTTTGAGAGGGAATGTTACCCATGCTGCATCTGCCTTTTCGATGTCCTATTGGTGCAGAATTTCGATGCAGGAAATAGTTTGATTTGTTCAGAGGTGATGGGTTTCTTGATTGAATTGATTAATATGATCTTGCTGAGATTTTGGAGGCCTCCACGGAGGATGCGGACTTGAATGATTTTGAAGTGATCAACTTAAAGATTTTGCAATAGATCTTTCCCCAAGATGTCGGTTTTTGGAAGATGGATAATCTACGTCTGACTGCCCATCTGATTATGTGCCTTATTCAGCAGAACGTCATCTCTAAGATGGAAAGTTACGACTGGATTTGTCCCATGGTGCAGAAGACCACCTATGCTGGTATTGGAGACATTGCCATCAATTAGACATGCACCCTTTTGATTCAATTTGTTAATCAAGCATTCGCACTCCATAGAGCCATTTTTTTGTATTTTCACCTATCCACTCTCATCTTTAGGTAATATGGGTGAATCTCTGTGGAAAGGCAGTTTAGTAGAATGTAACGACCCGTAAAATTTTAACCGTTTTAATAACGTAATTAGTTAAAATTTTGTGAAATTTTAAACGATAAAATTTTGAAATAAAAATTTTATATTTGGAATACGTCTAGTTAAACATAGCAACTGGTAAATTTTCATCCGAAAATATGAAAGTTTATTTCGCGCGTAAATTCACTTCAATTTAATCAGTTAAAAAGCGATGAAAATAAAATGTTCCCGAAACCTAAATATTTTTACATAGAAAAATTTTAAACCATCTTCTGAGCAAGATTTCAGTTTGTCGTTTTTCCAAATTCGGACATCTTTGGCTCCGTCGTTCTTATTTTCTGCAAAATAGCAGTATTCTGGTACCGATATCGATTTTTATCGGATGACCGTACCACTGATTTCTATATGCCGTTTTGATCGTCTCGTCGTGCCGATCTCTACGATATATTCGATTGTCAAATTCGGAGTTCCGTTGCACGTTGCACTTTGCGTAACGCCTACCGTATCGGTACCAGTTTAAAATCTTTTAGTTTAACATCTTTTAATTTTTCCACCCACCATTCGTTTGCTCCAACAGTAAGAAATGAATGGACACTGTTTTTATTGATTCCCTGAATTCGTTCATGACTTTTACTATACCCATCGGTTCACTTTTGGCTCTCTATATTCCCACTAATTCAATTTACTTCCGATTTGTTGCAAGTTGTCGTTCATTCTCTCTTCATCTCTCATTTTGTTCTGGAACAAAATATATAAGAGTATTTGAACATCTATTTACTGTAACCATGCCCACTCGTCCCTATTGAAACCACTTCCACCTTTCAACCCAAGACTCACGCAACACCTCCCTCGGCCTATTCCACAACTTCACGTGCAGCCGCTGTTCTCCTCCCGCGCAAGCAACCTCCCCTCTTCTTTTGGCACGCAACTGCCTCCTTTTCACATGCAAACCCATGCGTTCCAACACATGACCATCACCTTGCCTTCCTCTTGACCTTCCACCTTCTTTTGCCCTTCTCTGCCATTGCTCGTTTCCCATAGTCCTCGGCCGAACAATTGCTTATTATGAGGTATATATACGTGTATGTTCTTTTATTTATAAAAAGGGCTTATATATATTTCAGTTAGAATATAAAAGTTGTAAGTTGTATACTATATATATATGTACTGAGTTTACACATATAGCAGTATTTTTTTGAATATCAGCTGCATATCAAAGTTGTACTCTAGTTTAGTTATATAAGTGTTGTTTTAATTTTTATATATATGGGTATGTCAGTAATATACATAGATGTGATATATAATGGTTTATATATAAGATTTAGCAAACTGTTGCCTTGAAGTATTAAATTTGATATATATATGTATGTATGTATGTATGTATAAGTTGTGTATATATATAATTTTATATATATTGCAAAGTTATGTGCTGTTTATGTATGTAAATTCTGTATAATATATATATCTATATATGAGTTTTGTAGGAGTTTATGATTTATTTATTTTCTTTTTTATAGTTATCGTTGTATGTAACATTTATATATATATATTATAATCTGTTGGCATACATTTATGTATAAAATAAAACCAAAAGCATGTATTGAATATATATTTGAAGTTAAGGGTTAGTTTATACGAAATATGATATGTTGTTATATATTTACTAGGTCAGAAGCTATATATATTAATATTCATTGATGATGTATGTACTGTACGTTTGCTATAATATAATATATTATATACATATATACGTTGCGTTTACTCTAAAAATATATATATATATATAGGATTTGTAGTATGATAACAGTTCTGTATAAATTTCTATATAATAAGTTTACTTGATTTTTTAGCAAATGTTTGTTGCTTATATGTATAATAAGTAAGTTGTATTGTATATAACTGGTTTTAACAAATATGCGTAATATATATTAGCTTATATATATATATATATATAAAGGCGATACATTTGTTTTATAAAATGCTGTTTATTTATATGTTTGTATATATAGATATTGACTGTTATTTGTTATTTTAAATTATAGGTTGTATGTGATTTTATATACACAGTTATATATAGATATAAGTTCTGTTATATATATATATATTATAAGTGGTTATTTTATGTTGTTTATATATACTTTGCCAGTATTTTTATTAAATACAAATATTCTTTGCTGTATGATCTGTTATATATATATATATGTATACTTTGAAGTCAGAAAGAAAATATATTATAAAGGATAAGAAGAAAAGGGTGTTGCACGCCTATATTTTTTTTTTAAGAATAAACAATGATTTTAAAATGCTTATATATTTAATTTAATATATGTTTGAATTTAGCATATGATTTTTTTATGTATAGTTATATATAGTTATATATAAGTTCACTTATAACTAATCTTCATTAATCCAGTTCTGATTTGATTTCATCAATTACTTCTTATTAGCTTTGATCGTCAAATTCGTGCCAATCTTGATTTGCTCTGGAATTCGTGCTTGGATTCGTAATTCATTTCTTTGTCAAATCTATCTGGCCTCAAAAGGTGAGCACTCACTCACGATTAACGTTCTTTTATTTATTAGATTTGATTTCAATTGAAACGACAATTGAAATATGCTGCTATTAGTTAATGACACTGTTATATATGCTATTACCTGTATCAGTTCACCTGTGACATCTGACACCATTATCTGTTAATTATTTATGCGATGATAGTACAGTTTGGCTGATAATTGATTGATTGTTGATGTTTATATTGGACGTTAATTTGTTAATGTTAAAATGATAAATAGTATGAAATTGAACTTGATATAGGATTATTAAATGTTAAATTTGATTAACCGACATTTGTATAATATGACCCCTTTTAACTGTTTAAGTTATTGACACGTAGGATTTGTTTAATTACACTTTGAACCACTGAATGTATGTTGTTAAATTGATGATGTATGAAATTGTAAATTGAATGACAAGTGAAAACCGTAATGTAATAATCTTTAATCTACATGAAATGATAGTGTAGATTCTAGAGATAATTATATTAATTCGTACAAATAACAATGCGAATTAATACGATTATTTCGGGATTATTTGAATTGATTATTGGATTGTTATTGATTGTTGTTATTGCTTGTTTATTTACTTTGACACCATCCCAGTTTATCACACTGCAAGTTCCCTTTGTTATGTTTTGATTTTGAATTGAATTGGAATCGGGTTGAAATGATAAATACCCAAAATTGAACTTTGGCCTAGGATAGGAAATTAAATAAAACCCGATTGGTCAATAATTTGATTTAAAAATAAAATGAAGATTTTATTTGAATAAAAACACGGTTTTGAAATGAAGTTGAAATTTGAATTTTGATGAAAGGAAAATGTTAATATTTAATATTAAGAGACAAAATATTAACGATGTAATTGATGGAAGAATATTGTTTAATTTGAGAAATGAAAGAAATGATTTGATAATTAAGATTGAAATCATTAACCTTGAAATGATTTAATAATTAAGTTTGAAATTATAATTAAGTTTGAAATTATTAAACTTTGAAATTATTTAATAATTAAGTTTTGAACTATTTAATAATGAATTATTAAATGATTAAATTGAATTGAAATTCTTTAATAAGAAAATTGAACTTTTGAATAAGTGAATTTTACTTCGTAAAGAATTGAAATTGAGTTTCTTTATTAACTAAGTTTTGGAAAATTATTTAAGGAAGTAAATAAGTGAAATTGGATTTCTTTAACAAAATGAAAGGTGGTATTTTTGGAATTAATGTAAGACTTGTAATTGGAGAATTGATTTGACGAATTTAGTTTAATTCAAAATTGTAAGTTTTGTTTTAATGAAGTTGAACTTAAGAATTGATTAAATGAATTGGAAATTTAATAGAAATTGTTTTGAATGATAAAGTAACTTAACGAATATTGAATGAAATCGATAAATGAGTTTAAATTGATTTAAATGTTAAATAGAATTTATTTAAATGATTTCGGAATGAAACTTATATACGAACTTGAATCAATATTTGAATTGTTTTAAATAGGAATTGAAATTGAATTATAAGATTTTGAAATGAATTTGGAGGTTGAAACGAAATTTTGGAAATCGGTTTTGAAAGACAAATGAAATGTTGATTTACAAATTGAATTTGATTTGGTTTGAAATATATAAACGACCAATCGGTGTAATAATTACGAAAGTTATTAAAGAGACCGGGATCGGTAATGGATATACTCTCTATCTGAACCGAAACCACTTTAATAACTATACGCGGAGTGTTGATCCAGAACGAAGTGGATGGTTTTGATGAACGCGTTGACTGAAGAAAGAGAACGATGTTGGATGACCCTTGACATGACTAAAACAGGAGCCGCGCCGGGCCATTGAGGATCGCCATCTCTAGCGGACACACTTCTTCGATACCATATCTATTACTTTGTGATTCGATTTGGGTGCACCCCTCGATTTGGGAGTGTTGTTCGCGGTGTTGGGGTGGTAGCTGCTATGCCCAACATCAGTCCGGATCAGGCAACTACTAGTATCCTAGTTGGTATCGCCTCATGTACCTTGTCATACTGATTATCCTATTCGCGACCACTACGATTTTGATTTGTACCTTTAGTATATGGATTGCCCTCTGGTGACTTCCGGTTTTGGGGAAACTACGGTCTTGTATATGCTTTTGGGAATAAACAGGTTAAGAGGTGTATGGGCCCTACTTAACCCTACTTTGATATCTTTATATTACTGATAGACATTATCTACTTAGCGTACATTACTACCTAGTAGATAGTTTAACGGATCCTTAAAGGATGGTTATTCCAAACATCCTTTGAGTTACTTGTATTTCAATTGCTATTTCATTTGAGTTGGATTTATTAATATAAGAATGTTAATCCTGACTCGAGTGTTTTGTATTTTGCTTTACGCTCGGGTCAGACTGAGTGGTTCAGCTTTCGAGACTCACCTTTGAAGTTGGAGCTTTGCTTGAAGATCCAGCCATCTATTCTGTTTCCAGTATTCGATGATTCCAGTGATGTATTCTGATTTGTATCTGATGTATCGTATTACTCTTCTGTTGTAAACTCTGATGTATTTTATATATTCATATAGTAGCTTCATGAACTACTATCTCTTTATTTCCGCTGCATTTATTACTCTGTGTCTGTGATCTGTGATTATATCTATTTACTGTATATGTTCACTTTTGCCAAATTTAAATAACAACGCGGTATTTTGAGCAATTCAATTCCGACATGAGTGTCTACCTATACACTTATAATGGATGCGAATGGTCCAAAATGTCGGGTCGTTACAGTTGGTATCAGAGCTTTGGTAGCTCTAGGCAAAACTCAACATATAGGGTAAATGTATTTACAGAATCACTCTCATTCGAGTTTCAATCTCTTCCTTTGACTCAATTTCTTTGAATTTTGGAACGTTCCCTACGGTTCCAAAATTTCATTCGTGTCCCTCACTATTCGTCTTCTTTCAAATCTGGAGCATCACATAACTCCATTTCGAATGATCTTTATAATAAGTTGGCAATCTCGCCAATTCAAATTTATCTGTAAAGGAGTGAAACTCCTGCATAGTCGCATCGATTTACCGAAGATTTCTGTATCCTCGGATTACGATGCTATCTATTACCTGCTATACCTGAATTCCATCACTTAAGATCGAGTGTTGATTTACCTCGAAATTCTGCATCGATCTTATCCTTGAAGTTACGGACGACCCGGTTAAGGTTGCCCGTGAATTAAATAAACTCATCCATCTACCGATTGTGATAATCGAATTATCTTATCTTCTGTTTCAAACTTATTTTTCGAATCAAAATTCCCTTTGATTTGAGTCTATCAAAATTTAAATCTCTATCCTTGCTTTGAAATCCATTATTGTATCGTTAAGTGAGGAAGTGTATTGTAAATTAATTTAAAAAAAATAAATGTTTTAATATATGCTGTGTTGTTTGAGTTGTTGATGTTGATTTGGGTTTTCGATCGATTCGTCTGATCAACGTTATCGATAGGATTTCCAAAACACTTGAGCAGAGCAAACTGACACAACATTGTTTTCAAATTTGTTTGACTATATTGTAAAAAAAAAAAAAAAAAGTAAAAATTTTATGGAATTTAATAGGTAAATTAAATTGTTTGTTTGAAATGATAATATTTGATTATCATTTATTGTTCTAAATAAATTTATAAATATGGTTTATAAATTGATTTGGAATTTGAAATGAATTTAATTCAGAAATTTGAGAATTTAATTTCCGGTGATTTCCAACTTTGATTTGAAAGTTTTAGATGTATAGTTTTAAATATTTTCAAATTGAAATCATTTCAAAAAAATTTAAATGTTTGAATCAGTGCTCTCCTATTTTGTCGCTGGGAAATAATTTCGGTGATGACGGCCGCATCATCGACATTCATTTTCGAGTTTCGAAGTGGAGATATTATTCTGTAGCTTTACTATGTTTTGTTTTGAAAAATATTTTGATTTGAATTTCTTCAGTATAATTTGATTTATATATATATGGGTATCTTATTTTAAAATTTAATTTGATTTGATAAATATATTGTATATATCTCTAAATTGTTTAAAGTTAATCGGAAATCTAATTCTTAAATTTTGTTAAAGGATGATTTTAATTATAAATAAAACCAAAATTTGGAATAAATATTTGAACTTGAATATTTGAATTGGGAAAAATTTTATTTGTATATTGTTCAACTGCATTCTAATATAACTTACCTAAATCATTCAGAAGTTGAATATGTAATTGGATAATATATAAGATAAATTGAATTTATAAGTAAAATTTGAGTGTTTATAATAAATGTTATACACTAAATTTTGATTATAAAGATGTTAATAGAGTTAGATGTGATAATAAGTAAAACTCAGTTAATAAAGAATTAATAAATTGTTTTGAAAGAATTAATAAATTGAAATTTGATCAACATATGAAAATACCTTGAATTTAAAAGAAATTAATAGATGTAAATTAATTTAAATCGAAACTTTTATGGTTTAAATTAATTTATATGGGTTAAATATAAGTGGTTAGATATAGTAAGTAGAAAAAATTTAACAATAATTTGAATAAAGAAGAATTTAAATTGTTGAAAATAAAATATGATTATAATAAAAGATTATTCAAATTTATGGTTTTAGGAATTGAAAATTTAGGGTAATTGGATAATAAGATAATGAATTTAGAAATAGTTGAGATTTATTTTAGTAAAAATCAAATAGATTAAATCAATTATTGAATATCAATTAATTTAAATTTGAATTTATACGGTTTAAACTAATTGTTATTTTGTATTTCAAATCTATTTTCTTCCTGGTTGTTTCTATTTTCCTACCTCGTTCCTTTTCGGGAACGAAAAGTTTTGAGTGAGGGAGAATGTAACGACCCGTAAAATTTTAACCGTTTTAATAACGTAATTATTTAAAATTTTGTGAAATTTTAAACGATAAAATTTTGAAATAAAAATTTTATATTTGGAATACGTCTAGTTAAACATAGCAACTGGTAAATTTTCATCCGAAAATATGAAAGTTTATTTCGCGCGTAAATTCACTTCAATTTAATCAGTTAAAAAGCGATGAAAATAAAATGTTCCCGAAACCTAAATATTTTTACATAGAAAAATTTTAAACCATCTTCTGAGCAAGATTTCAGTTTGTCGTTTTTCCAAATTCGGACATCTTTGGCTCCGTCGTTCTTATTTTCTGCAAAATAGCAGTATTCTGGTACCGATATCGATTTTTATCGGATGACCGTACCACTGATTTCTATATGCCGTTTTGATCGTCTCGTCGTGCCGATCTCTACGATATATTCGATTGTCAAATTCGGAGTTCCGTTGCACGTTGCACTTTGCGTAACGCCTACCGTATCGGTACCAGTTTAAAATCTTTTAGTTTAACATCTTTTAATTTTTCCACCCACCATTCGTTTGCTCCAACAGTAAGAAATGAATGGACACTGTTTTTATTGATTCCCTGAATTCGTTCATGACTTTTACTATACCCATCGGTTCACTTTTGGCTCTCTATATTCCCACTAATTCAATTTACTTCCGATTTGTTGCAAGTTGTCGTTCATTCTCTCTTCATCTCTCATTTTGTTCTGGAACAAAATATATAAGAGTATTTGAACATCTATTTACTGTAACCATGCCCACTCGTCCCTATTGAAACCACTTCCACCTTTCAACCCAAGACTCACGCAACACCTCCCTCGGCCTATTCCACAACTTCACGTGCAGCCGCTGTTCTCCTCCCGCGCAAGCAACCTCCCCTCTTCTTTTGGCACGCAACTGCCTCCTTTTCACATGCAAACCCATGCGTTCCAACACATGACCATCACCTTGCCTTCCTCTTGACCTTCCACCTTCTTTTGCCCTTCTCTGCCATTGCTCGTTTCCCATAGTCCTCGGCCGAACAATTGCTTATTATGAGGTATATATACGTGTATGTTCTTTTATTTATAAAAAGGGCTTATATATATTTCAGTTAGAATATAAAAGTTGTAAGTTGTATACTATATATATATGTACTGAGTTTACACATATAGCAGTATTTTTTTGAATATCAGCTGCATATCAAAGTTGTACTCTAGTTTAGTTATATAAGTGTTGTTTTAATTTTTATATATATGGGTATGTCAGTAATATACATAGATGTGATATATAATGGTTTATATATAAGATTTAGCAAACTGTTGCCTTGAAGTATTAAATTTGATATATATATGTATGTATGTATGTATGTATAAGTTGTGTATATATATAATTTTATATATATTGCAAAGTTATGTGCTGTTTATGTATGTAAATTCTGTATAATATATATATATCTATATATGAGTTTTGTAGGAGTTTATGATTTATTTATTTTCTTTTTTATAGTTATCGTTGTATGTAACATTTATATATATATATTATAATCTGTTGGCATACATTTATGTATAAAATAAAACCAAAAGCATGTATTGAATATATATTTGAAGTTAAGGGTTAGTTTATACGAAATATGATATGTTGTTATATATTTACTAGGTCAGAAGCTATATATATTAATATTCATTGATGATGTATGTACTGTACGTTTGCTATAATATAATATATTATATACATATATACGTTGCGTTTACTCTAAAAATATATATATATATATAGGATTTGTAGTATGATAACAGTTCTGTATAAATTTCTATATAATAAGTTTACTTGATTTTTTAGCAAATGTTTGTTGCTTATATGTATAATAAGTAAGTTGTATTGTATATACCTGGTTTTAACAAATATGCGTAATATATATTAGCTTATATATATATATATATAAAGGCGATACATTTGTTTTATAAAATGCTGTTTATTTATATGTTTGTATATATAGATATTGACTGTTATTTGTTATTTTAAATTATAGGTTGTATGTGATTTTATATACACAGTTATATATAGATATAAGTTCTGTTATATATATATATATATATTATAAGTGGTTATTTTATGTTGTTTATATATACTTTGCCAGTATTTTTATTAAATACAAATATTCTTTGCTGTATGATCTGTTATATATATATATGTATACTTTGAAGTCAGAAAGAAAATATATTATAAAGGATAAGAAGAAAAGGGTGTTGCACGCCTATATTTTTTTTTTTTAAGAATAAACAATGATTTTAAAATGCTTATATATTTAATTTAATATATGTTTGAATTTAGCATATGATTTTTTTATGTATAGTTATATATAGTTATATATAAGTTCACTTATAACTAATCTTCATTAATCCAGTTCTGATTTGATTTCATCAATTACTTCTTATTAGCTTTGATCGTCAAATTCGTGCCAATCTTGATTTGCTCTGGAATTCGTGCTTGGATTCGTAATTCATTTCTTTGTCAAATCTATCTGGCCTCAAAAGGTGAGCACTCACTCACGATTAACGTTCTTTTATTTATTAGATTTGATTTCAATTGAAACGACAATTGAAATATGCTGCTATTAGTTAATGACACTGTTATATATGCTATTACCTGTATCAGTTCACCTGTGACATCTGACACCATTATCTGTTAATTATTTATGCGATGATAGTACAGTTTGGCTGATAATTGATTGATTGTTGATGTTTATATTGGACGTTAATTTGTTAATGTTAAAATGATAAATAGTATGAAATTGAACTTGATATAGGATTATTAAATGTTAAATTTGATTAACCGACATTTGTATAATATGACCCCTTTTAACTGTTTAAGTTATTGACACGTAGGATTTGTTTAATTACACTTTGAACCACTGAATGTATGTTGTTAAATTGATGATGTATGAAATTGTAAATTGAATGACAAGTGAAAACCGTAATGTAATAATCTTTAATCTACATGAAATGATAGTGTAGATTCTAGAGATAATTATATTAATTCGTACAAATAACAATGCGAATTAATACGATTATTTCGGGATTATTTGAATTGATTATTGGATTGTTATTGATTGTTGTTATTGCTTGTTTATTTACTTTGACACCATCCCAGTTTATCACACTGCAAGTTCCCTTTGTTATGTTTTGATTTTGAATTGAATTGGAATCGGGTTGAAATGATAAATACCTAAAATTGAACTTTGGCCTAGGATAGGAAATTAAATAAAACCCGATTGGTCAATAATTTGATTTAAAAATAAAATGAAGATTTTATTTGAATAAAAACACGGTTTTGAAATGAAGTTGAAATTTGAATTTTGATGAAAGGAAAATGTTAATATTTAATATTAAGAGACAAAATATTAACGATGTAATTGATGGAAGAATATTGTTTAATTTGAGAAATGAAAGAAATGATTTGATAATTAAGATTGAAATCATTAACCTTGAAATGATTTAATAATTAAGTTTGAAATTATAATTAAGTTTGAAATTATTAAACTTTGAAATTATTTAATAATTAAGTTTTGAACTATTTAATAATGAATTATTAAATGATTAAATTGAATTGAAATTCTTTAATAAGAAAATTGAACTTTTGAATAAGTGAATTTTACTTCGTAAAGAATTGAAATTGAGTTTCTTTATTAACTAAGTTTTGGAAAATTATTTAAGGAAGTAAATAAGTGAAATTGGATTTCTTTAACAAAATGAAAGGTGGTATTTTTGGAATTAATGTAAGACTTGTAATTGGAGAATTGATTTGACGAATTTAGTTTAATTCAAAATTGTAAGTTTTGTTTTAATGAAGTTGAACTTAAGAATTGATTAAATGAATTGGAAATTTAATAGAAATTGTTTTGAATGATAAAGTAACTTAACGAATATTGAATGAAATCGATAAATGAGTTTAAATTGATTTAAATGTTAAATAGAATTTATTTAAATGATTTCGGAATGAAACTTATATACGAACTTGAATCAATATTTGAATTGTTTTAAATAGGAATTGAAATTGAATTATAAGATTTTGAAATGAATTTGGAGGTTGAAACGAAATTTTGGAAATCGGTTTTGAAAGACAAATGAAATGTTGATTTACAAATTGAATTTGATTTGGTTTGAAATATATAAACGACCAATCGGTGTAATAATTACGAAAGTTATTAAAGAGACCGGGATCGGTAATGGATATACTCTCTATCTGAACCGAAACCACTTTAATAACTATACGCGGAGTGTTGATCCAGAACGAAGTGGATGGTTTTGATGAACGCGTTGACTGAAGAAAGAGAACGATGTTGGATGACCCTTGACATGACTAAAACAGGAGCCGCGCCGGGCCATTGAGGATCGCCATCTCTAGCGGACACACTTCTTCGATACCATATCTATTACTTTGTGATTCGATTTGGGTGCACCCCTCGATTTGGGAGTGTTGTTCGCGGTGTTGGGGTGGTAGCTGCTATGCCCAACATCAGTCCGGATCAGGCAACTACTAGTATCCTAGTTGGTATCGCCTCATGTACCTTGTCATACTGATTATCCTATTCGCGACCACTACGATTTTGATTTGTACCTTTAGTATATGGATTGCCCTCTGGTGACTTCCGGTTTTGGGGAAACTACGGTCTTGTATATGCTTTTGGGAATAAACAGGTTAAGAGGTGTATGGGCCCTACTTAACCCTACTTTGATATCTTTATATTACTGATAGACATTATCTACTTAGCGTACATTACTACCTAGTAGATAGTTTAACGGATCCTTAAAGGATGGTTATTCCAAACATCCTTTGAGTTACTTGTATTTCAATTGCTATTTCATTTGAGTTGGATTTATTAATATAAGAATGTTAATCCTGACTCGAGTGTTTTGTATTTTGCTTTACGCTCGGGTCAGACTGAGTGGTTCAGCTTTCGAGACTCACCTTTGAAGTTGGAGCTTTGCTTGAAGATCCAGCCATCTATTCTGTTTCCAGTATTCGATGATTCCAGTGATGTATTCTGATTTGTATCTGATGTATCGTATTACTCTTCTGTTGTAAACTCTGATGTATTTTATATATTCATATAGTAGCTTCATGAACTACTATCTCTTTATTTCCGCTGCATTTATTACTCTGTGTCTGTGATCTGTGATTATATCTATTTACTGTATATGTTCACTTTTGCCAAATTTAAATAACAACGCGGTATTTTGATCAATTCAATTCCGACATGAGTGTCTACCTATACACTTATAATGGATGCGAATGGTCCAAAATGTCGGGTCGTTACATAGAAGGTTCCTTCTGCCATCATTAGATCCTTTCGTATCAAGATGGCATTTCTGAAGACGTCAACAACAGGGACGGCGACACGTGCGTCATACTATGGCCATTCAAAGATCACATAAATGGATCAAGCTCCAACCGCGGAGCAAGGCATCCGTACTATGTAGGCACTATTCTGATGTTGTTGTATTTTCCCTTCCAGCATTTGTTCTTTTCTTTTAGGTTGTTGGGTTGTAAAACTGTTAGTTGTCTCTTGTAAAAGGCACGCACAATATTATGAATTTCTATTCATTTTCTGTGTTATTGTTTCTGGATATGCGAACCGCTCCTATGTATATGCATAGTAGAGAAACAATATAAATATAGAAATCTCATAAAGACACTTGACTAACAGTAAATGCAATATAAGATTGGAGTTTAGAATAGTTGGGAATTTTAGCAAAGGATATGACAAAGTTATTTTGATATCACGGGTTGCTCATGTTCCTTAAAAGCTAAATTTTTTGAATAATAGATGTGTTGATGTTTTTAAACAAAATGTCATTTTTTGGGTAAAGGTTGGTTATAGAATTTTAGAATTTGGTTTATGCATTTAGCGCATAACCGACTTTCGACTACGCTGAAATTGTGCCATGATTTATCAAATTTTTTGAGAAAGAACATATTTTGAAAAATCTCCCCTTGATTTGAAATGTTCCCTTTTGAAAAAAAACAAAGAAAGAAAGAGTTTTGTGTTTTAGTTATTTTGCCTCCTAATTATTTCTATAGTTTTTGTTCAAAATTTTATTTCAAGAGAAAATGTGAGTCTAAATATTTTGGGATTTATTTTCCAAATGACGTATAAATTTGAAAAGCGAGAAAGATTTTTGTGAGAACTTTGATTTTGAAGGCCACATGTTAGGCATAGGGAAAGCAAATATGGTTAGAATTTGCGAATTTAACGGTGCATTAGGGTCAATGATGTGATAAACGGAAGCGATAACAAGGGAACATCTGTTTTAGCCTTGGAATTTCTATTTCCATACCTTATTGACGATGCATGTGAGTCTATTTTTAGACTTAATTCCATTTTAGAGCTTGAAAATAAGTCTCCTTATGTGTTTTGTACGTGAAAATTTTGGAGTAAATCTGGGGCGGCGAGGAAATCTCCACTGTACAACAGGAATAGGAAGATTATAGAGTGATAAGAATGTTAAATTCTTCGTCTAAATTCCTTTTTTCAGCATAGGAGTAAGGTTTAGGAAGTGATTTTTTGATGCGTTAGATTATTGAATGATGGGAAGTGGATGCAGAATTGGTTACTTCATACTTCTATTTGTAGGAGTATGGGGGTTTTGGTTGAAAAGATTTTTCAGAAAGCTGCATACTTGTAGAACTGCCACTATATGTAGATTGTTTGCATCATGTTTTCAAAAAAAATAAAAAATAATGCATTTATATAGGAGGATCCGATTTAGAATCATTCTGCATACATATTTTCTATATGGTGATACAGTATTACACTATACACTTATGCACATTTGGTTGCAAAATTTATTGTACACTCATTGGTTGGGTAGTTTAGGATAATTAGGAGCCAAAACCTTGACTTAGTCATTGGTGAAATTTCAAGGACGAAATTCTTTTTAAGGGGAAGAATTTAATACGCTGTAATTTGACATTAGTTATTTAGTTGGTTAGTTAATTAATAAGGCTCCAAAAATGTAATTTGTGCAAATGATTGAATTTGACCATAAAATTTACACCATTGTATTCATGGTGAAATTCTGAGCAACTTTCATATTTGGAGTTTTGTGATCAGAGTCCAAATGAAGAAGTTACGGACAAAAAATGAATTCAGAACGAAAATGATTAAATAAGAAAATTAATGTTTATTAATTAATTAGCTAGGGATCATAAGTCGACCCACATATTTGAGTGGTCAAGCAGGGGCAGTTGACCACTTTGTACGTGGTGGCTCCAGTAAACCTAGGCCGTTTATGGTTCAAATTTAATATTTTAAATCAAACGGTTCTAGTTGATTCTAACTCCTATAAATTCAGGCCTGACCCTCCCTTCTCTTCTCATATTTTTATGGAGGCAGTAGCGAAGCTCTGCCATTTTTTCTTATCCATTTTCTTTGTAAATAATAAAGATAAGATATTTGTACCTATATTCGTACAAATCGGAGAAGAGTAGAGATCTAATAAAAAGGAGAAGAGAAGAGAATCAACCATATGCATATTTGAGGTAATTTATATATTTAAAAATATCTATATCTATTTTCTCTCCCTATCCCGAATCTCTTCCCAGATCTGTAGTTCTAATGTATGTATATACCCTTTTATACATATCTCTTGGATTAAAAAAGATTTGGAGATGTACCAAAGGTTCTACTTCAGATCTCAAAATTTGGATCGCTTTTAAAAGGTAAGTGGGAAATTTTAGAGATTTTTATAATATGAAAATTATCCCATTGGTGTTTATTTGGTTTTTATGCCTAATTGGATAATCGTATATGATTATAGGCAACGAATTGAATATGATTTGAATATAATAAATTTCATCTACATATTCTTGTTTATGAATTAATTTAGCATTGTATACAACCTGATCTGGAAATCAGTCCCAAAAGTATGAATTTAGAATAATGATTTGAATGAAATTTATTCCAGATCTAAAATAGATTGTATAATAATGTTGTAAATTTAGACTATTAGCCTAATATTGTTAGAATGTAAACTTTTCTGCGTTTGGAATTGTTGGAATTTAGATCCATTTAATATTTGTAAATTAGTTTGATTTCTTTCCATTTTAAAAAAAATACAGCATTTGATCTAACAAGGAATAAATGCAAATAGAAAGAGAAAGAGATGTGTAAATTATGAATTCATTATAGTTTACACTGTCTGTTTTAGTGATAAAAAGAAATAATTATTCCTTATAATTTCAAACAATGTAATCTTTTATATTTTAAACTTATATCTTTTGTTTTGGACTAATTTATAGAAATTATAGCGGACAATCTTTTTACATATGATTCCAACAATTGAACATGGAAAAGAATAATCTAGTGAAGATATATAACTAGAACATATTTAATAAAAGTAAATATTTGTACGTAATTACTGCGCTCATAATAATTAAATGAAAAGCTGATAATGACGCTTGCACGTAATATTAGCATTTAGGATAATTAAATAATGGAAAAAGAATTAAAAAGATTGCAACTCCAATAAATGGTAATGAATATGGAAGTTGCAATAAGTTGATAGGGTAAATGGATTAATAGGACTGATAAAAATAGAATAGATATAAAAGGTTACTAATTTGAAATTAGTAATCATACATAAACGTCTTAGGAAATGTCCGTTAAGACTTTATGGACAAATTGACATTTATGATCATTAAACGGGGATTTATAGGTAGATAAATATTTAAGGTAAAGCCCCATTAAATTCATCCGTGCGAAACCTGAAGTACTTGGCTGCTCATACAAATTTGAGCACCCAAGAGTTTCTGGAAAAGAAAATAAAACTCCGGGTCAGACATGGGTCTAGTGTGAGTAAACTCAAACAACCGAATTATTTCCTTTAAAACACTCTTAAAATCAACGGTATCTTGTAAGACCACGCCGCACATAAACATAGATGTGTTTTTACCTTACGATAACCAAAACACTTTTATAGAAAACCCAGTGATATTATAATAATGTCTGAAGGTTTAAAGTAAATATAGAAAATAGCTGAAATGCTTGCATCTCACATTCCAACATATTTGGGCACAACTAAAAACATACAGCACTTATTGGAGAATGGATTCCATACTATGACAAGGCACCGGAGTACCACCTATCACGGTACATGTCTAGAAAATGTACCTAGGACCTCGCCACAATCCCCTGCCAACACAGACCAGCCTACCCTTACTGGATAGTACCGAATATGTCATCACCCTGGTTGCTTTGCAATCTTTTTTATTGAGATCTCATGCACAGCCAATCCATAAATATGTAGATGTATCTAAAAAGGTAATGACACACCCTAATGGGAGTGACCCACTTAGCCCTGCTGCATCTCCCTTGTTTTAGTCATTCCTGGTTGATGAGGCTTGAGGCTACTTTTTACCTTTTTGAATAGCAATTCCACTTGGAATGCTAACACTGTCCTCCAGGTAGTAATGGCTAACGTTCATCCATACAAGTTATCCAGGATAAAGACAAACCGAAGGCACTACTTCTATTACATCCATTTTGGAATAATCCTAAGGATTAATAGCAAGTATCCCTTGCACTTCAATGGCTCCGTCTTCGGTACCATACTCTTCAAGATGTCTTCAGTCCGATATGCTTGAGTTGGACCGAAGTGGTTTCGGATAACATATCTGATCTCGGTCTCTTCGAAACAACATTCGATAGTTCTGATAAACTCAACTCCGGTTCTTTAGGAAATAAGTAGACAAAAGATAAGAGCAGAGTTCACCTTCTAATCATTTGTGGATGGGTCTCCTTATCATTTATCCTAGAAGAACGAAACAAAATTTATACGCACGGTACAACATCACTAGGGATGACAGCGCCATATAACTCACGTGTTTCACCTAGATAATTTCAAAGTTACACTTTGGTCCAGATTTTTGATAGTCAGTTATTTAACTATCAAATAAGCAATCATTCAAAAATTGATTCAATTTCATATGGGATCCACTAAGCCTTTATTAATTAATCTCCATTAATTAAAATACTTTTCAAAATTGATCAAAAAATCTCTTCAAAACACTATTCCCAAAACCCTTAATATCCGTTTTACGCTTGGAAGACATTTATATATTTATCTCAATGGTATAAGTATATTGTCAAAACATTTGGAAAATTTCCTCCATTCAAATTTCCCCTTTTTTAACAAACACTACTTACTATAAAACGAAACCTCTTAACCTTTATAACAATTCCCTTTTTAAAAGCTCACTTCATAATTCAATTAACTAATAAATTTCCAAAGTCAATTTATAAACACTTTTATAAGTCTACAAGTCAATTTACAAAACCTCTTTACAAACCTCTAAAATCATTTATTAAACATTTCCTTATTTAAAACTTCCTTGATAAATCGTCTTTAAGAAACATTCTTTACAAAATATTTTTTGCAACTCATCCTTTTAAATCAATTTAAATAAACCTTTTTACTTAGTAAAACCCATTTTTATAAACAAGTTATTATTTATAAATACCTTTATAAAATAATAATATAACTTGAAAATCATTTATAAATTTAAGCCCAAATTGATTAAAGAATTGAAGTTAATTCAAAACCATATGTTATAATTTCAAAAAGAGGCTTAGCAATCCCAATGGTAGTAATTTAACTTACCATTTAACATCAATTTTACTTTCAAGCCACTTAACCATTTGTTTAAAAAAGTCAACATATATGTAAATGCGATTCATATCCAAATTAGGGAATAACATGTCAATACAACTCAACTAGCATATGCATGTCCAAATAACATAATAGCAGGATGGTGATTTGTCTTGCTAAATAGATGTCCAAACAATCAAACAATTAACTTATAGCAGAATGGTGATTTTATTCTACTAATATATGTCCACAACAACTAAATCAATTACATTATAGCAGAATGGTGATTTATTCTGCTAATAAATGTCCACACAAACACAACCATTCATATTGTAGTTCATTTACAGTTGTTTTTCTACTTAATGGTATCGACATTTGAATTCCTTATATTCAAACCATCTTTGAAAAAGAGGTACCTTAAAAACAATTTAATTCAGGGAAAACAAAAGATTCAAAACTTAAAACTCCATTTTAAAATGATTAATTACAAACTAAATTCTTATTAAATCATAATTAATCTTTATTAAATTTGAATTAATTTAATTATAAATAAATAAGTAATTAAACCTTTAATAAATAATTTAGTTAAAAATTAAACCCTTACTTAATCCTTTATTAATTATGAAATAATAATTTAAAACTTTTATTAATAATTAACAATTAATCAATTTCAATTAATTAATTAATTAATCTTTTAATCAAAATTTAAATAATAAATTAACCTTTAATAAATAATTATTTTAAATTAAAACCATAATTAATTTAAAAATAAAAATAATTTAACACTTGATTAATTAAATAAACAAATAATCAACCCTATAATTAATTAATAATTTATTAAAATTAATCTTATCTTTAAAAGATAATTAATTAGAAACTAAACATCATTAATTAAAGTTAATAAACCTTGTTTAATACTCAATTAATTATTAATTATTAAAACTCTAATTAAATAATAGTTTATTATTAAATCTTTAATTAACCTTTTAAAACATTATTATTAGGTTTATAAAACATTTACAAAACAATTTCAAGTATGAAAACTTAAATTTGAAAAATTCGGATTTTCATTGAAATTGCCTCCATAGCGACTATCGTGGATGTCGTTTCTCGGAAATGTTTCCTACTTTACTCTAAACTCATCCTCTTTGAAAGCTTTCTAACTTTTTGAAAACATAAAGTAAAAATTTTGTAAACTAAAACAAAATTTGAAAACTTGAAAACACTTTTTTATTCCAAAAACATATTTACATAGTTTACACATAAGGGTCTCAAGTCGTCATCACCAACAAAACTCCAAACTTCCTTAGCATTTACATCAAATATCCAAGTCTACACCTAACCACAACATCTAAAATCATATCATACCCTAAACATAAGCATGATCTAACTTTAAACCATTTACAACAATTTTAGACTTCAAATTCAAGTCTAATACCATACCACATGCAAACATACATAAGCATATTCAAATCAATATCTTATTTACCCAACAAGCGACTAATTTGTTAACCAAGCAACAACAATGATAAAGTTACAAATATTTAAAACAAAAGAGCTTTACTCACCAAAATTTTTGCAAAACTATTTTGAAAACTTGAAATACTTTAGAACTTGCAAAGCTTGGAAAACTACAAAATCAACTCGAAAATGGGTTATCTTCTCCTCGATTTTTGGACATGTTACTCTCCGAGTTTTAAAACGTGGTTGAAAGAAATTTCTTGGAAATTCTTTTCTCTATCATTTCAAAAAACGAATCACTCAATTTTGGTTTGTTCTGAGGGAGATAGGGTCAAAATAATGAGTACTATTTTCGGGCTAGAAAATCTGAGTCCAAAATAGGTATGAAAGAAATGCATTGTTGACATAACTAAGCTCAAAATTTGAAGAAGTGGTACAAATGGAAGTCGTAGCCATTGGAATTTTACATGGTTTGAAAAAAATAATTTCTCCATTTGAATCGGAGATGAGGATAGAAGGAAGAGGAGGAAAAATGAAGGAATGGAAGGCTATTTACAAACAAGAGAAAAAAGAGAATTATCTATCTACCCTTATACTTCTACTCTCCAAATTGTTTTTCCATTTCAACACCCTCCACCACACAGGCCATTTCTTCCCACCACTTTTCCCCCCTCCCTTCATCATATCAAAGAAAACATGTTTACGTACTAAGTTACCAATATGTCAAATCATGTCTCTTAAGGCATCTTTTAGTATATACATGTATATACTTAAGTATATATACCTTTGTATATACCATTATATACTAACTTATTTACATTCTGAATGTATAAACTTGTACTAGAGTTCACAACGTTTCCAATAACTTTTATTCGATGAAAAGTTCGAAAATTCAAAAAACGAATTCTGGTCACATTTTCAATTTTTCTTCGAACTAAATATTTTTGTAAACCAAAATTTTAAACTAATTCACCATCATTATTTATAATTTAAAAAAGTTTTATTTTCATTATAAACTTGTATATTGAATATTTAAAATTAATTAAATATGCGCAAATCAAAGCAGTGAAATTCTGGGTCGTTACAACATTGTTAGAAAACCACCTTGGGAATAAGTCTTAAATAACGGAGTCTACCTTGATTAAGGTCTTAGATGGCAGTCTGCCTATTTCTCTTTTTAAAAGTATTACAGAAGCCCGCTTCATATTTAGAAGTACTAAGTAGGCAAATGGGTTTGGAAGTATTGGGTGGTTGATAAGGCTTCATTATTATTTGTACCTTAGGAAGGGGTAAGGAAGTAATCGTGTGTGCAATGGAAGATTAAATTAGAATTCTAACCTTAATCGACATAACAATTAAATGGGAACCAATCGGTATAAGTTTATGTTATGGATAGTTTATATTTTTTCAATCACCAGAACGTTGTTCTGACCCCCTCCTCATTACAACCCACATGATAGAATTTAGAGGAACATGTCACTGTAGCTAGAAGTGCTTTGTTGTTGGAGAAGTCTTCTTTCTCTCATGCTCGATGCCGATGTGACAATCTGTTATCCAAGGAATATCATTAATTCCAAAGTAGTAGTCATAGTCAGTATTCTTATCCTATTATTGTTTCTACTGTGAGTTTATATTACTATCAATCTCTAATAATTCTTATGCTTATTTGCAAGTGCCAAATCCAACGATCTATGCTTTGATGGACTTGGATTTCGATTTTTGTCAAAATTTTGGCCCATAAAGGTATGGGTTGTTACAAAGATGATGATAATCGAAGATTCATGATTATTGAAGACTTCAAGATTTGAAGATATTCCAGATAAGTTATAGAGTCATAGAATTTATGTTGTAACCTTGATAGCACTTTCCTGATCTCTCTCGCCTTCTTTAATTTTGTTTTAAATTGTTTTTCAAATATTATGGTTTTAAAATAATCTTTTCAAAATATTTTCCAAAATGATTTTCAATCTCTTATACTTATAAATGTACTATTTTAGTGTTTCTAAGTTTATATATATATATATATTGAATTTTTGTTTATACTTTAATAAGTTATAATTATATTGATTTTTATATATATTATTGAATACTCTTATTAAATCTTTCAAAATTATTTTATAGAGTTTTATTAAGTTGTATTTTTGATCAAAATATGTATAAACTATATTTAAATGATTTTACAAAGTATTAAATTATTTTACAATGCAACAGATTTTTAAAATAATAATTTTTAAAGTGTTTTTCAAAATAATAAGGGATATGTCGACATATCCTATCCATGTATGTCAGCATAATAGCCGTACTTTTCAAAATTCAAATTTGAATAGAAGTGCCTTTTCATCGTATCTCTTCGCGAATGGACATGACCGTTGTTTCCCAACATACACCAGACTTCCAAATGAATTTTTAACAACTACTTTATTATTCTTTTCTCCTCTTTTCACTCTTTTGATTTCTAAATCAGTTTGTATCAAAACTCTATAAAAATTCAACCATAATCAAATTCAATCATCACTAGTTTATTTCTCCTTCATCCGCTTTCTGATTTCCCTCATCTCTCTCACTCAAACCAAGATCAAAGTGTTATTCAAAGTTATAGGATCAATTGTAATCAAGATCGAAGATCTGAGTCTGTAAAACTCTATCAAATCATACTGATGTACTGTGGGTGTGCCTGTAGCCCATAAAATCAATTGGGTGTGACTGTAGCCCGTAAAATCAATTTGGTGTGCTTAGTAGTCCATAAATCTAGTAGGTGTGCTTGCAACCTAGAAATCAAGTAACTCTACCCGAAGGTCGAAATTTTGGAGGGTGTGTCTCGTAGCCATGAAATCGAGATTGTATTTGCATTTACTAGTTGAAAAGAAATCCACACAAGGAATTATAAGGGACTGGATGGAAGGTAACTCCAAACCAGTATAAAATCCTGGTGTGTTCTTTCCTTTTTACTTTTACTGCATTTACTTTATCTATGCTTCGATTATGCGATTATTAATTACCTCATTCCAAGTAGAATCTTAAAGAATTTGAAATATATTCATATCATCAATTAACACTATTCACCTCCCTCTAATGTTAATTTAGTCTTAAGATCCTTATTCCGCTGACTCACATGCAACAATTTTCTACACTTATTTAAGCCTGCAATTCACAAATAAAATTGATTTAGGCATACAAATCAAACGTATGTCAATGAAATAGATTTAAAAATCATAAAGAATATATTAAATTTTCTACTCACTTTTTAAAAGCAATCTATATCTCCAGATCTGAAGTAGAACCTTAAATTCATCTCCAATCCTTTTTAATCCAAGAAATATGTACAAAAGGGGTATATACATATATTAGAATTATAGATCTAGGAAGAGATTTAGGATTGGGAGAAAAAATAGATACAAATATATATAAATTACATTAAATACATGTATAGTTGATTCTCTTCTCTTCTCCTTTTTATTAGATTTCTATTCTTCTCCAATTTGTATGAAAATAGATATAAATATCTTATTTTTATAATTTAGAAAGAAAGTGGAGAAGAAGAAATGGAAATGCTTCATTTCTCTACTAAGAAAAATATGAGGAGAGAAGGGAGGGTTAGGCCTGAATCTATAGGCTCTAGAATCAACCAAAATCGTTAGATCAAGATATATTAAATCTGGGCCGTTGGGCCTAGGCTAACCCTAGCCGCCACATAGGGAGCGGCCAACCCACCTACCTAGGGGTCAACCGTCCTTAGTCAACCGCTCATAGTGGTGGGTCGACCTGTGGGCCTGGGTTAATTAATATAAAACATTAATTTTCCTATCCGAATTATTTCTGTTTCAAATTCGTTTTTCATCCGTAACTTCTTCATTTGGACTTTGATCGCAAAACCCTAAAATGAAAGTTGCTCAGAGTTTCGCCACAAATGCAATGGTGCAAGTTTCAAGGTCAAATTCCATCGTTTGCACAAATTCCATTTTTGGGGCTAAAATAATTACCTAACTAACTAAATAATTAACGTCAAATTATGGAGTGTTAAAACAATATTCACTTTTTATTGCAAAAGTATCGTCATAAAAATATTTTATTTTCCAAATTTGTTTCTTTATCCTCGCTAAAAATTTCAAAAAATCAATTTGCTCCTAAAAATAAAAAAAATTCCCTTTCCAACAAAGTATCTTTAAAATAATAAAAAAGTGCATTTTATAAAATTTCCAAACAAATACTATTCGATTAAAAATAAAAAAAGATTCCATCTTGTTAAGGTCATGTTTTAATTATAATTTATCATTGTGTTTGTGTCACTTAGGTTATAACCAATACTTAACCTCACTTATAAGTGTTTATCGTACCCCCATTCCTACTTTATTATCTTCCTTATAAGAGTCATCATAAATAAACATCATTTTAGACTGAGGTAATGGTGGTTAAATAAACAACCTCATACACACAAAGCACACAATTATCAATCAAATGCTATCTCATTCTACATTCTAACCTAACCTAAGGTGTAAATCATTTTACCTTAAATAGTCAATCCTACCCAAGGCTCAGGGAATCGCTAAACCTAATCTCTAATACCAAGTGTGACGACCCATAATTTTTAACATTTAAATCAGTTATAAACGACATAAAAATATGCTTACAGCTAAATTAAGATATTAAAGATGATGGACGTGACTGTATACAATTAAAAAATCAAAAACAATGAACACCAAAAGAGAAACCTCACAACGAAATTTAAACATAAATATCATTTTAATAATTAAATATTGCACAAATTTAAAACATAAGATAATATACATATTTTAATACATTAACCATTTAGTTTACAACTACCCCCTATAACAACGATGTAAGAGATATACTGAATCGTTTTATGGACATGGCATATTCCAGATTCTTTATTTCCTCCTTTGCTTCCACCTTCAAACTTACAAATACACAAATGTACACATAGTAAAGGGAAAAGGTATCAATTATGTTTAGACTACGCCTAACCATATACACTCCGGCCAAAGGCTCGAGAGCAATTGCATAGGAAAAGACCGCTTGTGTATCTTTTTTTGGAGATCAAGTTCTATTTTCTGCTCTTCTCCTACATGTACATACTTGCTAGCACATAACAACCATTTATCCATGCAACCAATTCAAATAGTACAAGTAGAAAATAGTATTTCTACTCATCCATCACAACAAATCATCATATGGAGAAACAATGATAATAGCACATAGCCATCAAACATCAACAATACTCGATGCCAACCCCAATTATTAAATAAGAAAATAACACACAAATATACTTACATATATACAATCATCGACTATAGTAATGCATCATCAATGCAAGTGTATGTAACACCCCAATATTTTACATGAAATATAATTAAAAAGAAATTAAAAGTGCATTTGGTACAATGGTAAAGCCGCATGTTGACTTCCTTAGTGACCAGGGATCAAGTCTTGTTGTCGCCCAAAATCTGGAGCGATGTTTTTTTAGCTAGTTCGTTTCCAGCGATTTTCCTACGTATTTCAACGTTGTTTTTGACATATGGCAGCTTCCCATTCGCTCCAGTGATGTAATAGGATGAGATGGCTAAATTTTATTGGTTGAGTGATGTGATGGGCTAGAATGGATAACCGTTAAGTGTATGAAAGATAGATTTAATCTAAAATAATCTAATGGATAATATTCACTCTATAAATAAACCATCTAATATAAACCTAATCTCTTATTCAGCCGTCGCCATAATTCTACAGTAAAATTGGTGTGTATTATTCTTCCTCATTTTCTCTACTAAATAAACAAATCTCTACCAAATTAAATTATCTATATATATTCAAACAATATGGGGAATTTAGAAGAATCAAAGGGAGAAAGATTAAAGCAAAGTTTTTTCAAATTTATGCAAGCTTAAGTGCTAGGTGAGTGGGAATTAATATGAAATAGAAAAATAAAGTAGTTCAATTTTAGTTCTTTTTTGGTAGTTAATATGAATTAATTTCTGTTATTATTTGAGAATAGATGTAAATTATTGCAACTTCTTCTTCTTCCACTTCTCAAATCTAATTCATGTTTGGTTTAAAATATTGGACATATAAATTGTCTATTCACGTTTTATGGCATAAATAAGATTGAAATTTATGTAAATTATAGTATCTTCTTCTTCTTCCACTTCTCAATTCTAATTCATGTTTGGGTTGAAATTTGAAACAAACAAATTGTTATTCACGTTTTATGGCGTAAATAAGATTGGTTTAACTAAATTGAATTAGAATTGTTATTCAATTTCTAATGGTAGAACAGGTTAGTTAAATAAATTCAGAATATGCTACTTGAATAAAATTATGGTTTTGATTAATATAATTACATAATTTTGAATATGGTTTTCGAACAAAATTGGGAAGTCTAATTGGCATAATTGTTTGTTTCATATGTGGCCTAAAAATGTAAAAGTGGAATTTTGTGTGATTATATGGTTTGTGGCTATTGGATAAAAAATTTGTACAGATTAAATCTCTAAAAGGAGAACATAAATTAGGGTGGAAAAAAATGTAAATTAAATGGACCCTAAAGGCTAGTGCAAATCTGTAACAAAATGGCATAAAAATTACAGACAATCCATACGGACTGAACGAACATGAAATTGAAATATCATTTATGTAAGAAAAAGGGAAATTGTGAAATAACCAAATCGAATGTAAAAATGGCCTAAAGCAGATTAATGGAAATAAACAATATGTAAACTATAACGGGAAAATTAATTAATCTGGAAGCGATTTGGTAGGCAGACCTTGTAAAGGTCTGGATAGGTGTTTCATGTAGTTAAGACAAAAATATAATTTTGGCTGTACGTACTAGGAGCGGGCAAGTAGGTTCGCAAGGATGTTTATTACCTTTCATAGGTTGCTAGTACATAGGATAGATAGCATCCACAATCATAGGCTTCTTCAGGCGGATCGACGCGAATGGAAAAGAACAAGTGTGCTACGATGTAGGCTTCATTAGGCAGATCTTTGGAGGATTTTGCATAGCCAATCCAGCTGCGGGCACTCTTTTGGAGGACCGACACTTTGGATAGGGGCAAGTCCACGTTGGTGACCGAGGAGACAGGAGGATAGGAGTCCAGTTTGGAGGAGCCTAAGCGCAACTTCGGGGTCCTGCGAGGTTGTTTGAGTCGACGCTGGTCAGACGTAAGAGGCATTTAGTCACAGTGCACGGATGAAGAGCATGACTTTCACGCTGTAGCACGTGGATAGGTAAGGACAGTAGGTCCGACAGGCCGATTGACATTTAATATTACTGCATGGTTGACTTTCCTAGAGTGACCACGGACTTTGGCTTCTTAGGAATTGTATCTAAGAAGGATTCACTACATTATATTATTCACCCTCTACGATATCCGGAGAAGACCTGGAATTAAACTGTTTTATTCTTTCTACTTCATTTTTTTTCTCATTCACCAGACTTTATGTCTTACTCATTCCTATTTTTCCTATTTTCCCCAAATCATAGGAGGGCAGGTCTAGGTTGCGGTTCTTTGCAGCTTGGAGGGTCATTGGAGCAATTGTTATCTTCAGCTTTTGTTTCTTTTGTTTTATGTACTTCGTTTCTCTTTTCCGTACTTTACTCTATATATGGGGACCTATATTTTGAACTTTGTTATGTTTTGGTGGAGACTACTTGGTACTTTTGGTTTTAGAAATAAATTTGGGATAATGTTGTTTTTAATGAAGCTGTTTTACTATTAATTTATTAATTAGTGAAAGTTTTCTTCCGTTGTAATATTTTAATCATTTTATGTTGTTGATTAGTCTTTATGCTATGTAATGGATTTTTATTTCACCCGACCACTCATGCTTCTAGTCATGTCCGATTTTTGGGGTGCCTAGAGGTGCGGGGTGTCACAGTTGGTATTAGAGCTAAGATTTCGGCAATCCTAAAAATATTTTAAAAATATAAAGGTTTTCGAATAATTTTTAAAGGATATTCCAAATAATACTTTTAAAAGTATATGTATATATTTTTGAAAAAAAAGAAATTTTCGAAATGGGTCCCTCATATCTCTTCCTCCTATCTATTGAACTATTTATGGAGTACCTAATCCCATCTTTTTAATATCCATAGATAGAAATGTCTGAACCGCAAGATATCCCCGAAGTTCTAGGCCTTAATATGCCTGCTTAGTTCAGATGTTATTTGTAGGCTATTGCACGAGCAGAGCCACCAGTTAGGGATGTTGCTCCGATAGAAGGGGCTCCAGCCCATCTGCCAGGCATTCTCGATTTTCCCAAGTTATGCAAGGACTACACCAACTTAAGAGGCAAGCCATTTCTTGGCACCGAGTCATATACTGAGGCGAGAGCTTGGATCCATAGTTGTGAGCGGATATTTGGACTTATGGGATTGGAGGACTTGGCTCGGAGGCAGTTGGCTTCATGGCAGTTGTAGGGAGAGGCTCTTTATTGGTGGGAGATTGTGGAGGCTGAGGCTGATAATTTGACTTGGGTGGATTTTCGTACTAGGTTCGAGAGAAATTCTTATCGTAGGCTAAAGAAGGAGTGCAGCTAGAGAAATTTATACAGCTCAAGCAAGGGGATATGACAGTTAAGGAATATAATAATTAATTCAATGAGCTTGACAGATTTGAACTAGACCTGATCAATACTCCTCACAAGAAGGCACTGAAGTTGTCTGTTATCCCGCCTTTTGGCAAGGCCGTGACACCAAGAACTTGACTAGAAACCAATGACGGTTTGTCTTAAAGATCGGTCATACCCAGGCTCACTATGGATATCGACGAATTTTGTCTGAGTCCGGATCAAGCTACAATCGACAAGACACGACGAGCAAAGCAATGAAAGTCAACGTTCCAAATTTCAAGTTAATCTGAGTTCCTATGCTCAAGTTACGATCGATGCAAGTTGAAGAAAATAGCCCCAATTTCGTATCCATCACTAGGCCGCACTTCGTATCGATCGATTTTGTATCCATCACTAGAGTCTACTTCGTATCGATCGACTTCGTATCCATCACTAGAGTCTACTTCGTATCGATCGACTTCGAATCCATCAATTCACATTGTTCGAATCCATCAGTGGATCACTATTCGTATCCATCAATTCACACTGTTCGAATCCATTAGTGGATCACTGTTCGTATCCATCGAGTCAGAGCACTTTAATCGATACGAACAAGCCAATTTCCATCAATACGAACAAGCCAACTTCCATCGATTCGAACAAGACAAATACTTCGATACAAACACGGCGAAAATCCTGGAACGACTCGATCAACTCGGCGAAGAATGTGGATCGATACGATGAATGCACGCCACATCACCACCTGATCACACACAACCATCGATTCGAAATGATCGAGTCGAAATGATCGATTCGAATGAAACAGCCTGCCGAGTAAATCTAATTCGAATCGATCATAACTCACAATCTACAAGTCCAAATGCTATGAAATTTTCACAGGAGCTTACGTACAACATAAGGAAGGCTCATGCCAAGTTTCGACTCGATTGGATCAAATCTTGATCGATACGAAATTCGTTCGTATCGATCACGGATCGGGCCGAAACTTCACGGGCTTGGTCGCGTGGGCCCACTCACGTGCCAGAAGAAGTCTACCGAGATCTAAGTGAAATATCAGCCTCCTACACCTATAAATAGAGCCCAGAGCCTATAGAAAGGGGATCTTTGTATTCTCCAACGCCCAGACTCTGCCGGATTCAATTCTAAAGTTCATTACTACTACTGCAAACGAATTTTACTACTATAATCCATTGTTAACTGTTGTAACCCGCTGCAATCAATTGTAATCATCAAAGAAACATCAATAAAGCGATCAATTTCATAGTGGACGTAGGCAATACATCGAACCACTCTAAATCCCTGTGTTTTTGTGCATTTTTATCATTTACATATCTGTTTTTTGGAGTTTTTGTCAGATAATCCTCTTTTTCCGTTTAGTTTCTTCATTTTATCTCTTTAAAAACTTCCGAAGAGTGTTGTGCCCGATTTTGGTACGAACACTTTGGTGCTTTCACTGAGAAAAAACCCAATTTTTCTCCTGCTCCTTGGATCTCCTATCGATACCGGATTGCAAAAATTCAAGAATAAGATCTAGATCACAAGCCTTGAAGCCCTTCCATTCTATTCAGATTTGCATCAGATCTAGGAAAGGACTTTAACAATTCATCATGGTAAGCACACGAACTGCTTCTACAGCTGCTGATAAAGAAGGACGGGACAAACAGAATCCCGTGCAATTGCCTCCATCCAACCAAGATGCCGCTGGACCTTCAGATCCATCAGGCCCGGTTACCAAACAAGAATTCCAGATGCTGCTTCAAGAGTTGACCCAGAGTCGGCAACAACTTACTGAACAACTGCGCGCCAACATAGAGTTGACCAACCAGCTGAATCGCCAAAGGCGCAGAAGATCCAGAAGAGATCAAGGTTCTTATTCTTCCATGGAGAGTTCAGCCTCATCTGACGATCATCATCGATCCACACGCCCACGGCTGGATTTAAGCTACACCCAGGCCACAGGACACCAACCTTCCTTGAATCTTGGACAACCCAGAACTGGACCATCCACCAGTCATCACACCGGACCTTCATCCCGAGGGGGTGCCGCTCCTTACCATGTCACAGGCAACCTTGCTTCCACCACCACTACCAAACAAGGAGTTGATGCTAGAAATCAAGCCGATCTGCATCGCCACCAACGAGAACATACTCCAGAACCTTATGTCCCTAAAAACGTGGAACCAAGGAGGCGAGGCACGGACCGTCGACCACATCCGGTCCAGACTCACGTTGTGGAACCCGATCACACCTTGGCACAACATCCTCTAAATATCCAGATGCCAGACATACCGACGATGATTTGTCAGATGATCCGTGAAAGTCAGGGTCTCACTAATGACGACTGGAGAATCTCCCGGAGTCATACCCCTTTCACTGATTACATATTATATGCTGAACCACCTCGGTGCTTCAGGATGCCAATCCTGCCAGTCTATGAAGGAAGTTCTAACCCTAATCAACACATCCTGAAGTATGAATGGCTGATGAATGCTACGAGAGCTGATGATGCAGTCAAATGCCGTAGTTTCCACATTTCCCTGGGGGCATTGCAACTATGTGGTTTACTCGTTTGCCACCACGATCCATCTCTAATTTCGACCAAATGGCCACAAAGTTTGTTGAACAATTCCGTATACACGTAGCAAGACCTAAAGATGTTAATACTCTGTTAGTGTCACTCAAGCTCCCGGAGAAACACTCAGACGTTACTTGGAGCGATTTCATGCTGCGTGTGTAGAAATAATCAATCCCAATGACAACTCTATCCTAATGGCATTGACTAAGGGGATTGATCCCGATTTCGAGTTCGGAAATTGGTTAGCTGGGAAGTCGCCTACGTCATTGGACCGTTTCTATTCCAAGGCAGCCCAATTCTTGAGAAGGGAGGATGCGAAACAGTCTAGGAAGTAGGATGATGCATGGCCCAGCATTGAAGGAATTCAAAGTAACATCGCAGTTAAACAATCCTGGGAGAGTTCCGGAAAAGTTCAGTTGAATATACAAAACAAACAGAACCAGCAAAGGGATAGTGGAAATCAAGGTAAAAAACGAGATCAAAGTTGTGGTCCACGACGTAGAGCTCCCATGTTTGACAACTATACTCCATTGAATATGTCGCTGGAAAATGTGTATTTACAGACCTGTACTGCCATGTAGTACAAGAAACCTGCCCCGAAGCCATCAACAGAAAGACAGGTCCAAACAGGAAAGTTTTGTAGATTCCATGAAAGTTATGGCCATAATACGAATGAGTGTCGTCATTTACAAGATCTCATTGAAAAACTGATACGTGAACGAAAGTTGGATCAGTATGTGCGGGCGCCACGGTCAGGAAGTGCGGGTCCATCGAATCAGAATCGTGCACCAAATCAAGAGAGGCAAAAGGAACCTGCTCAAACTGGCGGGAGGTTGGTTATTAATACAATAAGTGGTGGTCCCCATCCAGCCAACCAAAGCTGGAAGGAAATGGAGTCGTATGCCAACTCTATAAGGCATGCGGACTTCGAGTGTTATAGTAGTTTTAACGAAGGGGCTCCGGCCAAACAACAGAAGACGATGATGGATGACATCGTATTCAGAAACAGAGATGTTGATAAAGTCGAAGCCCCCACTATCGATCCACTGGTCATCTCAGCTCAAGTAGGTCCTGCTTGGATGAAAAAGATATTAGTTGACAATGGAAGCTCTGTGAATATTTTGTTTAAACGAGCTTACGACCAAATGAAAATGGAAGCCAAAGATTTAAAGCCTTGCCAATCTCGAATCCATGGTTTCAATGGGAGTGCTACTATACCCACTGGAGTAGTAGAACTACAAGTGGAGTTGGGAGTTGGAGAACGCCGGAGAGTACGGATATTACAGTTCGTTGTGCTGGACATAGACTCCCCTTATAATGCTTTCTTGGGCCGACCGGCCCTCGCTGAATTTAGGGCAGCCATTGCCCCGTGGTGTTTGACTTTAAAGTTTCCCACTGATCGTGGAGTGGGAGTCATTCAAGGAGATCAGGCTACTGGGAGAGCCTGTTATGTTGCCGAGCTGCGGGAGGTGCAGCGAAAGGAGAAAGGAAAGGGCGTAGAAGAATCTCTCTGCGTCTGTTTTGCTGATAATTGACAATTAGCGACTGGGCCTAGGCCTGGGCACCCCAACCAATTCCAAAGGGATCTTGACCCAAGAGAGACTAAAGATGAAGGAGAATCTAAAGAAAGTCAAGCATCTTCGGCCGAACTGACTATCGATCTCCCAATTGACAATGATGATGATTCAAAAATGATAAAGATTGGGTCTTAGCTAAGCCAGCAAACTCAAGAGGAATTGGTTTAATAATTTTTACGGGCGAATCTTGAAGTATTCGCCTGGACGCATTCTGATATGTGTGGGATCTTGTCGGACATCGCGAGCCACACTCTGAATATTGACCCGCGGCATGTCCCGGTCAAACAGAAAAGGCGTTGTATGGATCCAGAGAGATCTGTCGCCCTTAAAGAAGAGGTAGAAAAGCTTAAAGCAAATGGGTTCATTCGAAATGCGCTATACCTCGAATGGGTGTCGAATCCTGTGCTCGTTCGAAAGTCGAACGGAAAATGGAGAACATGTGTCGATTACTCCGATCTGAATAAATCTTGTCCTAAAGACAATTTTCCACTTCCCAGAATTGATCAGCTAGTAGACTCAACAGCTGGACATGAACTCTTATCCTTCATGGCTGCGTATTCCGGATACAATCAGATACCAATGCATTTACCTGATCAAGAACATACCAGCTTCGTAACCAATCTGGGACTTTATTGCTACAAAGTTATGCCATTCGGACTCAAGAATGTCGGGGCTACTTATCAACGATTGGTTAATCATATGTTTGCCAATCAGATCGGAAAAACCATGGAAGTATATGTAGACGACATACTAGTGAAGTCACGATTTTCCACTGACCATATTAAAGACTTGGAAACGATGTTCAACATACTTCGAGAATATAGAATGAAGCTCAACCCACTGAAATGTCATTTTGGAGTTGCATCTGGAAAATTCCTTGGGTTTATCGTCAATGCTAGAGGGATCGAAGCTAATCTTGAAAAGATCTGGGCTATCAGAAATCTTGAAACTCCAAAAACTATAAAGCAAGTCCAGAGTCTCAATGGGAAAGTAGTAGCATTGAGTAGGTTCATTTCAAAGTTCATTGACAAATACATTCCCTTCTTCGATTTGATCCGAAAAGGAAAACGAAACTTTGAATGGACCACAGAGTGTGAGGGCGCTTTCCAAGCACTAATTCAGCATCTATCCACACCACCTATCCTGTCAAAGCCTATTGATCATGAGACGTTGTACGTTTACTTGGCGATATTAGAAAACGCTATCAGCGCTGCTTTAATTCGAGAAGAAGACAGGATACAGAAGCCAGTGTATTACATCAGCAAACGATTAACCGGAGCCGAAAGGAACTATCTGAAACTAGAGAAGCTGGCTTATTGCCTTGTTATTGCATCAAGAAAGCTCTGACCATATTTCCAGGCACATCTTATTATTGCTTACACCGACCAGCCGTTACGACAGGTCCTTACGCGGCCTGAGACGTCTGGTAGGTTACTCAAGTGGAACATCGAACTGAGCCAGTTTCATATTACTTATACCCCAAGGCGAGCCATTCAAGGACAAGTCCTAGCCGATTTCATAGCTGAATTTACCGTCCCAGAGGACTTGCCCGAAACCAGTGAATCTCCTGAGTACGTCTGGAAGTTGTACACTGATGGTGCATCAAACGATCGGTGCTCGGGCGCTGGAGTTGTACTCGAAACCCCCGAAGGCCGATCTGTATGTTATGCTTTAAAATTCAATTTTCACGCAACTAATAACGAAGCTGAATATGAAGCCCTCTTAGCTGGATTGAAACTTGCCAGAGATTTGAGAATTATCGCTGTGGAAATTTATTGTGATTCATAGTTAGTTGTGTGTCAAGTTCGGGGAGAATATCAAGCGAGAGATCGAAGGCTGGCTGCCTACTTAGCTAGAGTTCAGGAAATACTGAATCAGTTTGATTATTATGCCATTTATTGTATACCTCGAGAACGTAATCAGAAAGTCGATTCATTGGCGAAGTTAGCCAGCACAGGTGAAGCTCATCAAATGGGACCCGTAGAGACGTTAACTTCCCCAAGCATTGACCGGACAGAGATAGATTGGGTATGTGAAACCGTTCCCGATAAGGAGTCATAGATGACTCCATTCAGAAATTACCTTGAGCACGGAATCCTGCCGGAGCGCAGGAGTGAAAAAAGACAAGACCTTTGGAAGGCCTCACGATTCACCATTCAGAATGGAGTCATGTACAGAAAAGGGTACTTTGTTCCTTTACTACGGTGTATCGCTCACGATGAAATTAAACGAGTATTACACGATGTACACGAGGGAGAATGTGGCGATCACACTGGGGGGCAAGCACTTGCCAAGAAAATACTTCGGTATGGATATTATTGGCCGATTGTGAACCGCGATGCATCGGATTATGCAAAGAAATGTGATAAATGTCAAAAGCATGCTCGAATTCCTAGAGCCCCACCTACCGAGATAACGCAAATGGTCAGCCCATGGCCGTTTGCAATATGGGGCATCGACATCATTGGTACTCTACCTCTGGCAAAAGGTGGTGCGAAGTACGCCATCATCGCAGTTGATTACTTTACAAAGTGGGCTGAAGCTGAACCTCTTGCTACCATAACGACGAAAAAAGTGATCAACTTTGTAGTCCGCAACATTATCTGTCGATTCGATCTCCCACACACCATCATTACTGATAACGGAACCCAATTCAACAGTGTTGAATTTAAAGATTTCTGCAAACGGTTTCGCATTCAAAAGAAATTCTCTGAAGTTGCACACCCTCAAGAAAACGGACAAGTCAAAGCAGTCAACAAGGTTATAAAGTCCATTCTGAAAAAACGACTGGAAAAGGTCGGGGGCAAGTGGGTCGATGAACTTCCTATGGCTTTATGGGCTTATCGAACAACCCACAAGTCCGCGACCAGTCACACTCCATTCTCTCTCTCTTATGGTTCAGAAGCTGTTATTCAGTCGAGCTAGAAGTACCTTCTCATCGTGTGACATACTATGATTCGAAGACACATGCTCTATTACTTGTTGAATCTCTTGATTTACTAGATGTGAAGCGTGAGGAGGCTGATCTGAGGGCAGTCGCATATCGAAATCGAGTCGCCCGATGGTACAACGCGAAGGTCCGCCCACGAACCTTCGAACTCGGCGATCTCGTCCTGAAAAGAATTTATCCGGTTCCTTCGCATATGAAGCCAACATGGGAAGGACCGTATGTTATAGAACGAAGGCTCGGAGATGGCATATTCAAGTTATCGACCGTTGACCGTCTTACTCTGCCAAGATCCTGGAATAGCGAGAGTCTTCGTCGCTACTACACATAATAGGCTATGTTTATTCATTTAGTTTATTTTCCATTTGCAATTTGTTTCTACATTTCTAAATTAGAATTTGTAATAAGGCAACTGACTTTGCCATATTTCTTATTTCAGCAATAAAATGCAATCTCTTCGAGCTAGAGCTGTGATTTACTTGAAATACTTCATATGAACATCACCATGCACGGAGAGCTAAGTTTCACCATATGGTGGGATTTATTCAAATAGGGAGTGACTGTGATGCAACCGGTCACTCACTAAGTGAAACCCATGCTCGGGGACAAGCCATCACACCAAAGTCAAAAAAGGATTGATACACGACAATCCTTCACTTAACTCCAGATTCCCAGAGTGCGAACTGGAGTATAAATATACGTCTACGAAGAGGGTGGATCCGTCTGCCTAATGACTTCGTCCGTATCTGAACCAAGTTTGAGGAGGGTGGACCCGTCTATCTAACAACTTCACTTGTTAACCCAGGGTGGATGTGACCCGACCATCCACGATCCTGATACACCTTTCGTTCCTAGAGTGCGAGCGAAATCCAAAAACATATAGCAGATGTGACTGACCATCTGTTTACCAATTCCGAACTCCCAGAGAGTCGGAGTAAAACATTAACTCCGAACTCCCAGAGTGCGAGTCGGAGTATAAACATCAACTCCAAATTCCCAGAGTGCGAATTGGAGTATAAACATCAACTCTAAATTCCCAGAGTGTGAATTGGAGTATAAACATCAACTCCGAACTCCCAGAGTGCGAGTCGGAGTATAAACATCAACGCCAAATTCCCAAAGTGCGAATTGGAGTATAAACATCAACTCCGGATTTCCAGAGTGCGAAGCGGAGTATAAACATCAACTCCAAATTCCCAGAGCGCGAATTGGAGTATAAATACCAACTCCAAACTCCCAGAGTGCGAGTCGGAGTATAAATGTCGATTCCGAGTTCCCAGAACGCGGACATATGATTAAAACTTAAGCCGGCGTGACCAGCCGCCAGAGAACAAATGAGAATCCTCGGAGTGCGGATATGATCATCGATAATCAAACAAGCATGGATAAACCACTCAATCTCTGCTTATCTCAGACACTCGTTCAGTGGCACTAGACTCAACATGTTATAAGTGAGGAGCAATCGCTGACTGATGTTCTACAGCTCACCCCCAAGACTGGGGGTAGAACTTAAGTGTCGACCATTGACTGAAGCAGTGCGACGTCGAAATTCAACTCACTTCCTGGTCATGAACCATGTCCACGGTTTCCAGACCTGGCGCAAAACGACAAACTTGACTCGGAAGCTGGAACTTTACAAGTGCATTTCAAACATTGAAGCACTTAAGAAAACACACAAGAAAACTAAAAATAAGAGTTTCATTTCTACTATTTATGAAAGAAATTCGTGTACAAGTTTGGTCCAAAAAATTCCTACTAGCAGGGGCCGAACCCGCATCTATACACGGCCAACAAAATGACAATCAAAATAAACTGAGGAAGCATGTCTACTTTGTTTTCTTCCACGGCTTCCTTTTCGGTGTAGACCCGCTGGAGCCGCCACTACCTTTCCTCTTTGAGCCTTTGCTTATCGGTGGTCGGTCTCCAGGCGAGGGCATGATCTCGACATCCTCCTCCGAGCTCGAGTGAATAGGGATGCTTCCTGCAAGTGGAGTCGGAGGAACAGGATCGAGTGTAGAAGGTGGAATGGGCACACTGGTGTCGAAAACTGTACCACCAGGAGATATCATTCTAAGCGGAGCTGGATTAGGTGCCGCCATCCCACCTACAAAACTGCCACCATGAGCCGCTGCTTTCATCTCAACGTCGATTTCGGCCAATATCTCCTCTTCAGTAATCGCCCGGGCCTCGCTGGGAGCATCAGTAGTTGGCATCGAAGGGCCTGAAGCAGGAGGGCCTCCACCCATCACAAACGGTAGGTCAGCAAAAGGATTGCTATGACGGCGAAAGAGTTCCTCCATCATTTTCTCATCAAACACAAGCGTGCTTCCCTGCACTTCATCAAGTGACGCAGTTGTAGCTACGGTGGTCACTTCGGTAACGATGGCCCCCTGCATCTGATATGATTCTTGAGTGACAGGAGGCACAACCGGTGCAGCATCAATCACTGGACAAAAATAAGATAACTGTTAATACTTAGTTCGAGTGACGATTCCGACTCAAGATAGATATGTCGAATGTTCAAAATACCTTCCTCAGTTTGGCTTGTAGGCGGCTGAACGGCTTCAGCAACTTGCTCTATAGCCGAAGACATCTATGGCTGATCTGGATTGTGGGCAGGAACAGCTTGGGGATCAACTGCAGGCACGGGTTCAAGCTGGGTTGACACGAGAAGTTCAAGACTCGCATCGTGGTGTGCAACCCCAGAACTTCTTCCTATTTCCAAGTGTTGGGTGCCGAGTCTCTCCTTCTCATGAGAAATCATTGACTCGTGGAGAACCTTTCTTTCATCTTCGTTCAGCAGACGATTCTCGAGCTCAAACTCATCAACAGACTCACCCAGATGCTCCGCCTTCTCTTCCTCAACCAATCGGCCCCAGGCATTATATAGATTTGCTGGGTAATCATCGAGCCAGGCTAGACCCATGTGCCTCAACATGTTAGCGTTGTAAACAATGAGAAGATCTTCGATGTCGGGTTCCAGCCTGGACTCAGCCGATCTCACCTTCTCCTAGACCTCAGTCTCCACCTTGCGAACCTTAGCCACTGCCGCATCCCGTTCGCCCTGGAGAAAGACAGCCTATTCGCACGCCTCCTGGACTGCGTTGTTCGCGTCATCTTTTTCCCTGGCCATGTCGGAGAATTTGGCCTTAAGCTCGTTAAGTTCCTTAACCACCGCATCCCGTTCGACGATCACTGTAGTATTTCGGTGGCCCATCTCCTCCACCAAGGCAACGTGTGTCTGCCTCAACCTATCCATCGCCACAGTCTCTTCATCAGCTTTTTTGGTGGGCTCAATTTTAGATTTCCGAGAAGACTCGGCCTCAGTATTGAGCACTTGTATAATTCGGTCTTTTTGAGCGAGCTCGGATTCCATCTTCTCAATTGCTTTGGCTCGCTCAAAGGCCACCTTGGAAGTTTTCTCTGCAGCCTTTACCCACTCTCTATACTGGGTGTAGACGCATGAACATAATCATGCACCATGTTTTCCACCCCTGATGGAATTCTTTTTAAGTGAGGTAGGAAGACATAGCCGTCAAAGCATATGTTCGGGAACTCCTTCCTCTGCTGAGCAATTTTAATAGCCCCTTCCCCCATGGGCTCAGTTGGGACCTGCTCTTCAATTATGGGGGCACGGTTTCGACTCTCTGGAGATGAGTTTTGGGCCTAGAAGAGTGAGAATATGGTCGGTGTCGCAGAGGCTCAGGTGGATGTGAAGTCTGAACAAGAGGAGGAGATGGGATTCTAAGAGGTGGAGAGCGAGACTTAGATCGGTGTCTATATTCTCTGTCCTTGTCCCGCTCGTACCTCTCTTGATTAGATTAACCACGATCGCGGTCTCTATCCGAGTCTCTCCTACGGGAATCATAATAATAAGAAGAAGATTTTCGAGCCGAGCGAAGGCTCCCAAGCATTGATCCTCTCTCAGACATAGTACCTGTGAATGAGAAACGAAAGAAAAGTTAGTGATCTCTTGAGTTGGATAATTTGCGATTAGAAACTCGTGTAGTGCAGTGAGGTGTATGTATGTGCAACCCCCCGACCAACCGGAAATGTCGGCCATGCTCATAGCAAGCGACTCGCTCATATCAAGAGCACTGTCAAGCTCCTCCATCTCGGTGTCGTGTTGAAATGACACATTATCCGGAATCGGAATATCAGCAAGCCCTTCGAAAGGATTCTCTACTTGCGGGGGAGGAGCCTCCGAAATTCTAATTCCAGGCACAGGCAAAGATACAACCACGGATTTCAATCTCGTGGATTTAGAACGCTTATGAGCAACTGCCTTGCCTTTTCTCCTTCCTCCTGAGTCTTGGAAATTGCCAGAAGGCCCAGCTATAAGTTCATCGTCGGTGGGTGTTCTCTCCGGATCAACCACTTCGGTTATCACGACATTGGGTGCTTTGCGTTTCACCCGCTTCTTCGAGACCGTTCCAAGTGTCCCTTCCAGCCTTATGCTTTGCCTCCGCTCAATCAACCCGACAATTCTCAAGTTTCTATCGATTAAAACCAAGTCGATGTTCCTCTCTTCACCTGGAACTGCTTGGAGGATCCGGACTAATTCTCTGAAATATCCACCATCGGGTCGTGAGATTGCGGCTGTAAAAGAAGAGAAGTATGTCAGTTTTGAGGTCGATTATTATTATCTCGATAATTCATGAGAAAGACTGCAACGCTTACGTCTATCCAACCATCGCCTGGCGAATCCAGGGGGGCATCGAACGTAGAACCATTCCGTCTAAAAGTAACTCAGCCGTCCCCAGGATCCCATTACTATTTGACAGTTCCTAACCGCTTCCAAGAATGTGAAAGAAAGGCTGTCTCCGCGGCTTTTAATGTTGAAGAGATATCTGATCTCGATCGGCTTTGGTGGTCGAAAGAGACTTTCCATGAAAATGATGAAAGTACTATTCAACAAGGCGTATATGTTGGGGTGTAGCTGGGATGGAGAGATTCCAAGGAATGACAGCATTTCCCTTATGTACTAATTAAATGGAGGAAGTGTCCCTGCCATGCAAGCGTGACGATTGAAGGCAGTAAACCCCTCCGAGGGAGCATGTGGTCTATCATTTGGCCCTGGCAATAATACGTCGTCAAGCGACACGCCATGTCTTAAGCATATCCATCCCAGCATATCTTTGAAAATGCCGGACGGTATAGAATCTTTTGGATTGCAGATGAACCTGGAACCTGGAAACTCGTCCAGGGCTGGATCTATGATTTCGGCCTCGATGGCCGGTATCTCGATTATTGGAGGGATTGAACCTTGAACTTCCTGCTGTTGTGAACTTGAAGTTTCCATGACTAACTAGCTTATGAAAAATCATCGTTAAACAGATAATAAATCCGTGCACCCAGCAGTGTGAAGTGTGTGAATATGTTGTGTAGTGCAGTGCTGTATATCACTTGGAAAAGTTCTACAGAATATGAATAATCATGCAAACGACGAGACTTCGAGACTTAGCTGGAGTGACCGTCATCGCTGACCATCACAACCATGCCATCCAGACTCTAATGGTCAATTTGAGTTAAAGTCTAGTAAAATTTTAACCAAGTTATAGTTCCATCGACGAGCTTCGAATGATGGTCAAGTATGCAGTTCAACAATTAAGTCCAAATATGCAAAGTTGAAGCTCGTCGGAGTTAGATGTTCGAACGTGCTAAAGTTTTCGAGATTAATCAAGGTTCAATTCACATCGGCCCAAAGGTTCATTTCGTATCGATCGAAGGCTGTAACTTTGTATCGATCAGTGTCAGAGATTTTGAATCGATCCGTGTTGATCATTTCGTATCGATCGATTAACCTCCATTTCATATCGATCCTAAGCTATCGATTTCGCATCGATCAAACGTCTTCGCCTCGTATCGAATCCCTCAATCGATACGAAATCCAAGGGTAAGGGATTGATGCAAAATTCCAAAACGAAAGATCGATATGAAACCTCCAGTTAAAACCAACGCCAAATAAAACACCTTCTTCCCCAATCGATCGATACGAAATTCAGAACGACCACTTCCTTCGCATCCCTCCTTACTCCTTCTTCCCCAAGCAATTAACGTGCCGTTACTCCTTCTCGACTCAACGTCAACCAAGTCCCGACATCGACAGTGACGGAATCGACGACGACATCGAACGAACCGGCACTAAGATTCGAGTCTCGTCATTTTCAGAATGGATTCGTCATCTATTTACCTAAATTTAGAAGTTGTTGCGCTAGATTAAGGAATAAGTTGAATCGATTCGAAGGCAATATTTCTTTCTCGAATTCTTTATCGATACGAAGACAAGGCAGAAAAGTAAAAAGTAAAAAGTGAAAAATGGCTAAGTCCACAGTATTTATATGGACTCGAGTGTGTAGGTGAAAAAACGATTCGCATCCCAGTGAACTCGACCGGTTACGAAATGTCACCACTGAATCGATTCGAACGAGCCATTCAAATTCATCAACTCGAGCCTTTATCAAAACGAAGTTGCCAACGGAAGTCTTTCAAAGTCACCCAAATCCATCGATACGACGTCGCTAATCGTATCGATCATTTTCAACTACCTTCAGTAACCATCGATACGAATTGTGAATTCGTATCCAACGACACAAGGCCCACCGATTCGAAATACACAACGAAGGCTGTTTTGAAGGCACTGAACTCCATCGATACGAAAGTTAATTTCGTATCCATAGAATCTTATATTGATCGATGCAAAATGTTCATTTCGTATCCATCAATACGATGTATACCAATGCGAAGACAATGTTTCAACCTTTTACATCGATTCAGGAGAGGATCGATACGAAGGAGCATTTAAAAGCAACCATCGAGCGTTGTTACAATTCGAATTTCACATCGGTTCAGGAGAGGATCGATATGGGATTCAATACGAAATGAACTGACAACGACTCATGAACGTGCAACGTTAACGAGAGTCAGATTAACATATATGCATATATCACGGACTAATATTCAATTTTTAACATTCACATGAATTGGATACTTATCTGATAGCGATTACAACAACAAACAGCTAATTACAATCAAGCAAAAACAGTTACAACGATACAGGGTACAACAGTTGGCAATCAACGGTTCACATTACCGAGAAAATCAGTCGAAGATTACAACTTTCAGCGAAAAGACGATAACTGTTCAAAGTAGAGGTTGTAGCTTTTCAAAGCACGTCATGTTTCCACAAGACGTACTTTGGGGGCAAATGTTATTCCGCCTTTTGGCAAGGCCGTGACACCAAGAACTTGACTAGAAACCAATGATGGTTCATCTTAAAGATCGGTCATACCCAGGCTCACTATGGATATCGACGAATTTTTTCCGAGTCCGTATCAAGCTACAATCGACAAGACACGACGAGCAAACAATGAAAGTCAACATTCCAAATTTCAAGTCAATCCAAGTTCGTATGCTCAAGTTACGATCGATGCAATTTGAAGAAAATAGCCCCAATTTCGTATCCATCACTAGGCCGCACTTCGTATCGATCGATTTCGTATCCATCACCAGAGTCTACTTCGTATCGATCGACTTCGTATCCATCACCAGAGTCTACTTCGTATCGATCGACTTCGAATCCATCGATTCACATTGTTCGAATCCATTGATGGATCACTATTCGTATCCATCGATTCACACTGTTCGAATCCATCAGTGGATCACTGTTCGTATCCATCAAGTCGGAGCGCTTTAATCGATACGAACAAGCCAATTTCCATCGATACGAACAAGCCAACTTCCATCGATTCGAACAAGACAAATACTTCGATACAAACACGGCGAAAATCCTGGAATGACTCGATCAACTCGGCGAAGAATGTGGATCGATACGATGAATGTGCACCATATTACCACCTGATTACACGCAACCATCGATTCGAAATGATTGAGTCGAAATGATCGATTCGAATGAAATAGCCTGCCGAGTAACTCCAATTCGAATCGATCATAACTCACAATCTACAAGTCCAAATGCTATGAAATTTTCACAGGAGCTTACGTACAACATAAGGAAGGCTCATGCCAAGTTTCGACTCGATTGGATCAAATCTTGATCGATATGAAATTCGTTCGTATCGATCACGGATCGGGCTGAAACTTCACGGGCTTGGTCACGTGGACCCACTCACGTGCCAGAAGAAGTCTCCCGAGATCCAAGCGAAATATCAGCCTCCTAAACCTATAAATAGAGCCCCAGAGCCTATAGAAAGGGGATCTTTGAATTCTCCAACGCCCAGACTCTACCGGATTCAATTCTAAAGTTCACTACTGCTGCTGCAAATGAATTTTACTACTGTAATCCATTGTTAACTGCTGTAACCCGCTGTAATCAATTGTAAACATCAAAGAAACATCAATAAAGCGATCAATTTCATAGTGGACGTAGGCAATACGCCGAACCACTCTAAATTCTTGTGTTTCTGTGCATTTTTATCATTTACATATCTGTTTTTTGGAGTTTTTGTTAGATAATCCTCCTTTTCCATTTAATTTCTTCATTTTATCTCTTCAAAAACTTCTGAAGAGTGTTGTGCCCAATTTTGGTACAAACATTGTCTAAGGGTTTGAGTGAGCCACTGTAGAGTTTGGCGGTGAGCGACATTCTGATGGGAGCCACTTTTGAGGGATTGGTAGAGATGGCTTTACTTGCTGATACTGAGAAGAAAGGAGATGTGGCACAGAAGAGTGATGGGAATAAGCAGTGGAAAGGAAAGAGGAGAGGAGGAGGAGGATCAGGTGGAAAAATGAATGTTCCAAGGAAGGATTGGAAGTGCAATACTTGTGGAAAACCAGGTCATCTTGCTAAGGATTGTAGAGGGGCAGGAGGGCGACCGAGACTGAGGTGCTATCTTCACGACCAAGTGGGGCATATGAAAAAGGACTGTTTGTTGAAGCCCAAGGGCAGTTCACATACACCTTCACAGCCAACTCAGGCTTGTGCTTTAGAGGCAGCTCATTCCTTTAGTACTCGTTTGGTTGTGGACAAGGGAAAGAAGGTGATCATCGAAGGTGTGTTATCTATCTCTGATTTTCCTGTTCGTGTCCTATTTGATTCTATAGCTTTGCACTCTTTTATATCTAGTACTCTGGTAGAGGGTCTTGGTCTTGATGCTTGCTTAGTGACCGACCCGGTAGTAGTATCAAATCCAATAGGAGGATCGGCCTATTTTTCCATGTTATGTCGGGATTTGAAATTGTTTATTTTAGGGGTTGAGTTTGACTATAATGCCTTTGTATTGGGCTTTTCTGGGTTCGGGTTAATTCTTGGTATGGATTGGCTATCCATGTATGGTGCTGTTCTTGATTGCGATAAGAGAGTATTGAGGTTAGGCACTTTTAGTGGACGTACCTTGGAGGTATCTTGTGATCCTAGAGGATCAGTCATGTTGAGCTAACTTTATTCTCTTGACTTATTGCCCGATAGTTTAAGTTTGTTACCTATTGTTAGAGACTTTCCAGATGTGTTCGAGGAGGTTGCTGGCCTTCCACCTCGAAGAGAGATCGCATTCAAGATTTATCTTGTCGATAATGCCAAACCGGTTGCTTTACTAGTAAGGCATATGGCTCCTAAGGAACATCATGAGTTGAGCAAGCAGATTGGAGAGCTTTTGGAGAAGGGCTTCATTCGTAGGAGCATTTCTGAATGGGGCGCATCCGTCGCCTTTGCCACTAAGGCAGATGGCTCTCTCAGGCTTTGCATGGATTATAAGGACCTTAATAAACTGACGAAGAAGAATCGTTATCCTCTTCCCCGTATAGATGATCTCTTCGACCAGCTAGTAGGAGCCAAGGTATTTTCGTAGCTCGATTTGGCCATGGGATTTCATCAGTTGCATGTGGCGGAGGATAGCATCGAGAAGACCACGTTTAGGACTTCGGATGGGTTATTTGAGTGGTTAGTCATGCCATTTGGGCTAACCAATTCTTTGGCATATTTTGTGGACCTGATGAGTCGAGTATTTCGCGAATCGTTGAACAAGTTTGTGGTGGTGTTCGTCGACAACATTTTTGTTTATTCACGAAGCAAGGAGGAGCATACTGTTTACTTAGAAGAAGTGCTTAGGACCCTGCGAGCACATAAGTTGAAGGCGAAGTTCTCCAAGTTCCACTTTTGAAGGGATGAGGTTCGCCTTTGGGACATATCGTTTCGGAGGATGGACTTGTAGTAGATCCGGCGAAAGTGGCAGCATTACAGGATTGGCAGACCTCTAAGAATGCCACGAACATAAGGAGTTTCCTTGGTCTTAAGGGCTACTATAGGAAGTTCATTAAGGACTTCGCTAGGATATCAGCTCCACTTACCCGCCTTACCAAGAAGAACTTAGCTTTTGTTTAGGATGCCAAGTGTGAGGATGTCTTTGGTCGATTGAAGGAAGCTTTGACTACCACGCTCTTATTTGTATTACCGGATGGAACCAAGCCTTTCTCAGTTTATACATATGCTTGTGGTACCGGGCTAGGGGCTGTACTGATGCAAGAGGGTAGGGTAGTGTGCTATGCGAGTAGACAATTGCAAACGCATGAGAAGAACTACACGACGCATGATCTTGAGTTGGCAACTATAGTTTTTGCTCTCAAGTTTTAGAGGCACTATCTCTTAGGAGAAAGATTTGAGCTTTTCATGGATTATAAGTCTTTGAAGTATCTTTTCTCTTAGAAAGACTTGAATTTGAGACAACAATGATGGATGGAGTTTTTAGCCTCTTATGACTTTGAGATTTCCTATACCCTTGGCAAGGGTAATGTAGTGGCAGATGCATTGAGTAGACGCAAAGTGGTTTTAAGTCCTTTGTTTTTGGAATGGAAGCACTTGGAGTACATTGCTACCTTTGATTTTAGACCTCCATCGGATTTAGCTCAGGGATTGTTAGCAGCCCTCAACGTCCAACCTACTTTGATGAAGTAGATTGGAGCAAGGAAAGGTGAGGATGAAGAGTTAAAGGACATTTTAGATAAGCTTGGTAGAGGAGAGTCATCACCACATCTTAGTCGTAATACCATGGACACTAGGGGATGGCTTAAAAGTGATGGTAGACTTTGTGTTCCCCGTAGTGAAGATTTAGTAGATGCGGTGTTGGCCGAGTCACATCATTCTAGGATGACAGTGCACCCTGGTGGTGATAAGATGTACCGGGATATGAAGAGGGTATTCTATTGGCCCAGAATGAAGAAGAGGGTGGCGGAGTATGTATCGAAGTGCATCACTTGCCAAAGGGTAAAGGCAGAACAAAAGAAGCCTGGAAGACTGTTGCAGCCATTGGATATTCCATTATGGAAATGGGAGAGCGTCTCTATGGACTTCATGGATGGATTATCAAGGTCACAGAGAGGGAACATGAGCATTTGGGTCATTGTGGGTAGACTGACGAAGAGCGCTCATTTTATACCCATTAAGAGTAATAGGACGGTAGCTTCTTTGGCGATTCTTTATGTAAGGGAGATAGTTAGGCTTCATGGAGTTCCCGCCAGCATTGTGAGTGACAGAGATCCATTATTCACCAGCGAGTTTTGGAGGAGTCTTCAGCAAGCCTTGGGAACAAAATTGAATCTGAGCACGGCATATCACCCTCAGACAGATAGACAGACTGAGAGGGTAAATAGGGTTTTGGAAGATTTGCTCAGATTGTGCATCATTGACTTCGAAGGCTCTTAGGAAGACCACCTACCTTTGGTGGAGTTCGTGTATAATAATAGTTATCGAGCAAGCATTGGGATGGCACCATTCGAGGCCCTCTATGGCAGACCATGTAGATCACCAGCCTGTTGGTGGGATACCACCGATAGGATCTTGCTTGGACCAAACTTGGTGAGGGAAACTTCCGAGAAGGTGGATTTGATTCGCAAGAGGTTGAAGACTGTACAAGATAGACAAAAGTCATATGCCGACAGAAGACGTTCAGATTTGGAATTTAAGTTTGAAGATATGGTTTTTGTTAAGGTTTCTGCTTTGAGAAACGTTATGAGATTTGGCTCGGTGGGTAAGTTGACACCGAGATTTGTAGGACCCTTCCCTATTACCGCACGGATTGGAAAAGTGGCATACAGAGTTGATCTTCCAGATAAGTTGGCAGGAGTTCATGATGTTTTTCATGTTTCACATCCGAGGAAGTGTCTACATGATTCCACAGTAGTAGTAGAACCCGATCAGCTAAGGGAAGTGGAGGTAGAGCGCGAATCACTTATGCATCGTACACCTACCTGTATCTTGGAACATGGCGTCAAGAGATTACGCAACAAGGAAGTTCGTCCAGTGAAGGTTCACTGGGAAGATGACCCCAAGGAGTGCACATGGGAATCTAAGGAGAGAATTCGAACTTCTTATCCTTTTCTATTTAAAGGTACACTTCAAATATCCTATCTTTGATCTTTGATCTTTGATCTTTCCTTAGTTAGGGTCTTTACGATAATTTTTAGGTGAAACCTATGGATGGTAGCTTGGGTGTAAACATGTCATTAGGGCATGTTATGTTTGATGGATGAAAATGATTGCAAGTGGATGCCAATGTTTGCAAATGGATGCATTGCATGCAGTAGATAGATATTTATTAGGATAATCGACCAACTAGGTACATACCTGCATATGTGTGCCTGTTATCTATTGCATTTGCACATGGTTGTGTATATATATATATATATATATATATATATATATATATCTATGTGTGTGTGTAAATGGATGTTGCATATAGATGGTGCATTTGGGTGAATGATTGAAACATACATATAGAATTATCAATTATACTAGGGTAATTGCATACATTTGGTTGCATGGCATAAGCATACTTGCATTACAGGAGGTCAACTGAATCAGTAGACCAACTACCTTTTCACATTAGGTAAGTTCATATGCATTTCACTTTGCATAAATCATAAATTGCATTAGTTAAAAATAAGGACAATGGTAGAAATGGATGATGGTTGAGTAGATGGATGTAGTTCTTGGATACTGGTTGTTAATTACGTTCTTCCATCTTTGGAGATTTCGGGGACGAAACCCTTTAAGTGGGGAGAATGTAACACCCCGATATTTTACGGGAAATATAATTAAAAATAAATTAAAAGCACATTTGGTATAGTGGTAAAGGCGCATGCTGAATTCTTTAGTGACCAGATATCAAATCCCGTCATTGCCCAAAATTTGGAGCGATGTTTTTTTAGCTTATTCATTTCCAGCGATTTTCCTACGTATTTCAGCGTTGTTTCTGACATGTGGCGGCTTCCCATTCGCTCCAGTGATGTAATAGGATGACATGGCTAAATTTTATTGGTTGAGTGATGTGTATGGGCTAGAATGGATAACCATTAAGTGTATGAAAGAACCAGATTTAATCTAAAATAATCTAATGGATTATATTCACTCAAACAATCTATAAATAAACTATCTAACCTAAACCTAATCTCTTATTCAGCCGTCGCCATAGTTCTACAGTAAAATTAATGTGTATTATTCTTCCTCCTTTTCTCTACTAAATAAACAAATCTCTACCAAATTAAATTATCTATATATATATTCAAGCAATTGGGGGAATTTAGAAGAATCAAAGGGAGAAAGATTAAAGCAAAGCTTTTTTCAAATTTATGCAAGCTCAAGTGCAAGGTAAGTGGGAATTAATTTGAAATAGAAAAATAAAGTAGTTCAATTTCAGTTCTTTTCTGGCACGTTAATATGAATTAATTTCTATTATTAATTGAGAATAGATGTAAATTATTGCAACTTCTTCTTCTTCTTTCACTTCTCAAATCTAATTCATGTTTGGTTTAAAATATGGGACATTTAAATTGTCTATTCACGTTTTATGGCATAAATAAGATTGAAATTTATGTAATTTACCATATCTTCTTCTTCTTCTACTTCTCAATTCTAATTCATGTTTGGGTTGAAATTTGGAACAAACAAATTGTTATTCACGATTCATGGCGTAAATAAGATTGGTTTAATTAAATTGAATTAGAATTGTTATTCAATTTCTAATGGTAGAACAGGTTAGTCGAATAAATTCAAATTATGTTACTTGAATAAAATTATGGTTTTGATTGATATAAATTACATAAATTTCAGACAAACCATACGGACTGAACGGATGTGAAATTGAAATACCATTCAGGTAAGGAAAAGAGAAATTGTGAAATAACCAAATTGGATGTAAAAATGGCCTAAAGTAGATTAATGGAAATAAACAGTATGTAAACTGTAATGGTAAAATTAATTAATCTGGAAGCGATTTAGTAGGCATACCTTGTAAAGGTCTGGATAGGTGTTTCATGCAGTTAAGACCAAAATATAGTTTTGGCTGTACGTACTAGGAGCAGGCAAGTAGGTTTGCAAGGATGTTTGTTTCCATTCATAGGTTGCTAGTACATAGGATAGATAGCATCCACAATCGTAGGCTTCTTCAGGCAGATCGACGCGGACGGAGCAGGACAAGTATGCTCCGATGTAGGCTTCTTTAGGCAGATCGTTGGAGGATTTTGCACAGCTGACCCAGTTGAGGGTGCTCTTTCGGGAGGACCGACACTTTGGATAGGGGCAAGTCCATGTTGGTGATCGAGGAGACAACAAGATAGTAGTCCAGTTTGGCGGAGCTTGAGCGCCACTTCGGGGTCCTGCGAGGTTGTTTGAGTCGGCGCCGGTCAGACGTAAGAGGCATTTAGTCACAGTGCACGGGTGAAGAGCATGACTTTCACGCTGTAGCATGTGGATAGGTAAGGATAGCAGGTTCGACGGGCCGATTGACGTTTAGTATTACTGCATGGTTGACTTCCCTAGAGTGATCACGAACTTTGGCTTCTTAGGAACTGTATCCAAGAAGGATTCACTGCATTATATTATTCACCCTCTGCGGTATCCGGGGAAGACCTGGAATTAAATTGTTTTATTCTTTCTACTTCAGTTTATTTCTCATTCACTAGACTTTATGTCTGACCCATTCCTATTTTTCCTATTTTCCCAAAATCATAGGAGGGCAGGTCTAGGTTGCAGTTCTTTGTAGCTTGGAGGGTCATTGAAGCAGTTGTTATCTTCGGCTTTTGTTTCTTTTATTTCATGTACTTCGTTTCTCTTTTTCGTACTTTACTCTATATATGGGGACCTATATTGTGAACTTTGTTATGTTTTGTGTTTTGGTGGAGACTACTTGGTACTTTTTGTTTCAGAAATAAATTTGGGATAATGTTGTTTTTAATGAAGCTGTTTTGCTATTAATTTATAATTAGTGAAAGTTTTCTTCTGCTGTAATATTTTAATCATTTTATGCTGTTGCATTAGTCTTTGTGCTTTGTTATGGTTTTTTATTTCACCCGACCACCCGTGCTTCTAGTCATGTCCGATTTTCGAGGTGCCTAGAGGTGCGGGGTGTCATGGTATAAGTCATCAAATGTGTACTAATTACTCCACAATGGTAACTAAGGTTTTTGAAATCACTAGGCAGATGCTAGGAGGTGAGCATAGACTAGGGATTAATCGTCTAAGCAGGGATTAATCGAACTAGGAATTTTTAATAGAATTTCAAATACTATACATATGAATATAGTGGATTATATACATCTATAGTAATAATTGAAATTAAAGTAGTGTTTAACAAACTAAACTAATAACTACTAGAAATATATATTTTTTGAAAATATAATAAAAGAAATTAATTACTAAATACATTTTGCAGTGAAAATATTTTTTCCAAGTTTTAAAAATAAAAGGTGCATTGTAAGGTTCTAATTTGATTCCGAAAACAACAATCTTCATTCGTTAAAATCTCACCATTAAATCCCTTAGCAATCCACGTTCATTTGGTCCAACTAGCCATATACTGACACATTCTTAGTATCCATAACAATGTGCATTGTTTCTTAGCATTGCATGTTATTAAAATCATTTGAAAATGCATTGTTAATCATGTATGTTGATCTGGCCGTTGAAACTCATCGCGCAAAATAACGGTTGGTGTAAAAGGTGATTTAGTCCCATTTTGTATGAAATGAATGAAGAGAACACAAAATAGTTTGACTTCATAAATAAACACCTTGCTGCTCATTTAAGGCGTTGGTACATTGCCAACTAATCTATGTCAGACAGGTGACGACAGGTCTGCTATTTGTTAATTAATAGCTTCAACTGAACCGAACTGTTAAATATTAATGGCATTGTCTTTACTTAAGAAGGCAATCCACCTAGTTCTACCGCTTACCTCTTAGGCGAGGCGTAATGTCTCGCCTAGTGCATGGTTGCCATCTAAGCCAATTTTTATAAAACTGGTAGTAACACAACATTAATACCATCAAATATGTACTAATCCAACCAATATTAATAACACAATGTCAACCATAAAGTAACCGTAATTAACTCCTCATCTCTAGTAGTAATAATGGTAAAACTTTGCATATTCATCCTGTTGCGATTACATAATCATAAAGCAAACAAAACACATATTACATCCATCCAAACACTGCATTTAAACCGATTATTTTCCCACAAGTATAAAATCATTTTATTACTGTTCGGTACAAAAATACTTTTGTTATCTCAAAATAATAATAATCCTTATAAACGATCAAAATACTTCAGAAATACTTTATTACAATCTCATTACTTCAAATCCCTTAAAACATTATATTTTCCACCAAAAATAGTAATTTACATCAAATTACTTTTCAATGCAATAATACTATCATTTCACACCAAAATAGTTATATATTTCAAAGTCACTGTAATAGTTTTCCAAACCGATTCGTTACTATTTATCTCCAGAATAATAATACTTTATTGTAAATCATCAAAACTACTTTTTATTTCTATTCAGCTCAAAATACTAATTGTTTTATCCAAAACGTTTTTGGAAACATACTTTTACTATTGCTATTATTACTCAGAATATGTCTTTTTTATTTTATTACTCAAACAATAATAATAATATTTCCTACCATAAATACCATAAAATGAGTCGTTTTTTCATTTATACAAAACAATATAACTAAAATTCATATTATTATTATTTTCTAAAATTTTATTTTATTTTACAAGTATGGACTTCCTAAATCTCAATTTAGAATATAATTTTAGTTTTATAAATTTCCCTAAAATTTAATAAATAATAACCTTATTAATTCCATACATTAATTTTAGTAAAATTTGTTAAATCATAGTTATTTGCAAATACTATCCAAAATCTGTAACTAACCTTATTTATCAATTTTTTAAATCTAATTTTCCCATTATTATTTAATTTATGCTCATGATGAAAGTTCCCAGCATCTTTTCTTCGAATGTCCTTTTGTTCTACAACTCTGGAGTAAAATGTTAGGTAATTTGGGGATGGTTGATGTTCCTCTTGATTCTTCTGAGCAGTGGGCTTTGATTGAGAATGCGACAAAGTGGAATGAAGAGAGAAGCTTCCCCTTCTTCTACATTTTAAAAAAACTGATGAAGTTCATTTGGTATGAAAGAAATAGGAGGACTTTTGAAGGTCATTTGAGGAGTCATGAAGTTCTATGGGTTGTCTTCAGGCATGATATTCTAATAGGAATGAGAACGAGTGTGCATGCTTTTCAAGAGTATCAGATTGTGCCTTGGATCCCTTAGTGCCTTCCCATTGTTTTTATTTTCTGTTTGTATCTTTGTTTCTCTTTTTTTTTAATAAATCTGGTAGGGGCCCAGTTTAACCCCGCTTGCTCTGCAAAAAAAAATTTATTTTCCAATTTCAAATCAAAAGTTAATTATAATTAACACCCAAAATTACTACAATCAACAATAAATTATCCAGTCAAAGTGCAACATATCAAAGGTATCATAATAACCAAAAAGTCATCCATAGTATGCAACACATATCAATAACTAGAACTTTTCATCTATATATATATATGGATTTTATATTTTAAAAATACAGTTATTAAATTAAATATATCATACTAACATGCTTTTGTAAACGACCTTGAATTCCAGCGAACCGTATGCCAAATCGTCGAGAATTCTATCATGAGTCCCATGGAAGAAATTATGCAAAATCTGAATTCGTATGTAAAAGATACAAAGGTTAGAATCTAAGGTTCAATTCGTAATTAATAAAAATAGGAGACTTACATGCAAATTCAACACCCCTACTACAGTAACCATGAAAACCCATAACCCACATAACCGCCATTTCCACCATAGTTTACCGCTGCCTATAGCCCCATCCTTACACCGCCACCGGTCTCCTCTCCCAAATTTGAGCTAATCAGAACTAGCCTTAACATCTGTGGCGCCGTTGCATGCCATCTTCACCGTGCCCTATTACAGACGTTCCTTACCGATTTGAAGTTGATTCAATACCCTTTTCAATTATCCAATGGTGTGGATAGACTCCCCTTATCTTCCTTTATAGCCCAATAACCTAATGACGATTAAAGATCGTCTCACTGTTGAATTGAAAGCCCTAAGATGAACTACTAAATATAGTGCACCAATTTATGGCCAAGCTGAGCACCATCTCGACAAATGAACACCACCATCAACTCCATTCATCGAGAGCTTTGCAACGATATATAATTCGATGGGTATTGGACACTTTGATTTCTAAAACAATTTGTAAGTAGTGAAAATCATCTGTCGTTAAAATAAGATTAAGAAGGATTTTGAGATAAGGAAAGAGAGACTAATGTGATAGTTGCTCTCTTAGGTTTTAAGCATCATTTATATAGGCAATGAGGCGAGGTCAGCTATGTGAAACTATTTAGCCCAAAAGTGTTTGCGTACTCTATTTACACATTGTAACGCCTCTAATTCACACATCATAACTCCAAATCCAACAAAATTATATACCAAACTAATAAACTCAGAAAGGCCTACGCAATGGTTATAAATATGACGCCCAATTCACCCTTTTATTTTAAATTCATTTTACTTAATTTAATATTAACTGTATCGGATTTGCGAGCCATTACAAAAGCCAACCCAATACAAAATGTGAGCTTAAATCCCAAGTGGAAATTAACTTAGAATCACATTAAATTTAAAATATAAGAAACTAATTTAACAACTAAAGAAAATAAGATTTTCCTCTGATTAAGAAAGAAATAGAAGAATGAGATATAATTTGATAATATATGATATAATATAAATTGTTGTTTATACCAAAATTTGATAATGTATAAATTTTTGATATAAATAAGATAATATATACAAAAATTTGTTTGATTCCGATAATTGAAGATACTAAAACATGAGTTGATGAATACTTTGATATGCAAATACATATGTAGAGCTACTCCTTTTACATCTGGTAACTTAAAAATAAGACCTAGTGTAACATCCCTAATTTTTGATAACATTATTCCAGAAATTTGATTAGATAAATTAAATAGAATAATGATGATAATGGGATTGAGATTTGAATAAACTATATATATATATATAAGGTCGTGCTTATTAATTAAATAAATGGGCTTTAAATTGGTTTAAAGGTTAATTAATTTACACATAGGCATATTAATAAATAGCCATTTTATTTTACATGGATATACACTTCTCATTCTTGTTTATTCACATTCATTTTTCTCAAATTAAAAAAAAGGAAAAAATCCTAAGAGCCGGCCATTAACAATGAGGGAAAGAGGAAGATTACAATCTTACACTAAGGATCAAAGCTAGGGAGGATTAAGCAACAACAAATCTCAAATTCCTTATCAAAATCTAAGGTGAATAATAATCTCATACCATCTCTATTTTATTCCATGATTATATGTTTTTCAGATTTATGATTAAATTCGTTTTTATGATAATATGGATGATGATATGCTTGAACGATATCATGTTTGATTTATTTCAATTCATTCATATATGAATTTGTGTGATTTTGATACAAAACCGAGAGTCTATGATTTTAGAATGCCATGAAAAATATTTATGTTAAGTAAAACAAAATTTTGGAAATGGGTTTTAATTTCCAGAATTTTCCGAGCTATAGAAAATTTATTATGGATTTCTGAAGGAAAATATGGTATAATTGAGTTTAAAATTTATTTTGAGTATTTCAAAAGGAAATTGGGTCTAAAATTTTAATATGTTTGACTGCAAGATAAAATTGAATTTCTATGATTTTTGGGGATTTTTACCAATTTATTTACTAAGGGAAATAAATTATTTCAAGAGAAAGACTTATCTACAAATACTAGTTTTGTAAATGGAAATGCTTAACCATTTATATTTATTCAGATTTATATTTTATAAATGTGGCGGTTTAATGGTAAAGTATTTGAAAAGTTTTAAAGTAGCCAATCAAGGAGTTACAACTAGCAGGTTAGTTATAAAGTAACGTCCATATTTAGCTATAAATCAGCGTTTTCAAAAAAAGGAAATTCCGCCTCTTTTGAAAGTATCTTTCGACTCCTTTACCTTCGTTCCATCTCAGTCGAAACCATCCCAGTCGAAACCCTCATAGTTGAAACCAATGCACATGGTATCAAGTGAAAGGGAGTGCGGATTAAGGATCTTAAGGCTAATTTAACACTAGAGGGGGTGAATAGTGTTTAATGGATTCTAAGACTTATATGAACTAATTTAAAATTTATGATATAAACAAATGCAGAACTTAATCACAGAACAATCATAGAATCAAACACAGATGCAGAAAGTAAATAAAAAGCAGTAAAAGGAAAGAACACACCGGATTTTATACTGGTTCGGAGTTACCATACGTCCAGTCCTGCACAAAGGCAAACACCACGTACAGATTTTTATTATACCAATATCGAGATTACAATCCTCAATTTCTAAAGGTCTTGAGCTACCCTCCTGTCTTCGAGTCCGGGGCAAACTCTCTTGATTTACGGGACACAAGATCACCCAATTGATTTCCAGGCACAACCACACCTTATAGAGAGACTCGATAAACTTTTGATTACAAATTGATCCTATAACTCCGAATAGCACTTTGATCTTTGAGAAAGGGCAGAGAATCAAACAAGAATGAGATTCTAATTTGATTTACTTGAAAATTCGGCAAAATTTCGGCACGATCTTAAAAATATGAAAATTTTAGAATATGGATTTGTGGAGAAGAAGGAGTAAAGAAAATAGTTAGTTAAAAAATTCGTTTGTGAAGGCTATTTATAGACCAGTAACGGTCATAACCATTCGTGAAGAGATTTAAACGAATAGACACTTCTTCTGAAAATTGAAACTTTTGAATTTAATAGCCACCATGTCGACATGGGGTATCCCATGATGTTGACATCCCTTAGTTAAAAACAATGTAAAATTTGTTTTGAAAATGGTATTGAAAGGAAAACAGGATGAAATGATTCTGGAGTAAAATAAACTAATTTTCGAGTAGAAAAATATATTTTTAGAATGTATATATAAATTTGATTTTAAATCTCAAGTATATATATATTGTAAAAGAATATTTAAAAATCAGAAGATAGTTTAAAAACAAACGAAGTTTAAAACAAGAGTTTATTTAAAAACAAAAACAAAGAATATTTTAAGGCGAAAACATCTTTTTGAAAAATCATTTGAAAAGAAAATTTTTAAGGATAAAACATTTTGAAAAGTAGTTTTGAAAATCATTTTGAAAAACCATTTTGAAGTAGTTTTGCAAGCTTCTTCATACAGAATATTTCATCATATCAGGACTCGAGAACTTGTACAAAACCAGGATGTTCATAGGTTTGTAAGCCACTTGTCGTAGGTTTGTAAGCTACTTGTCGTGGATTTGTAAGCCACTAAGAAGGTAGAAATGGTGTGATAACCTGGATTTTTGGACATCTGTAATTGATAAAATAACTGGATTTAATTTGCAGAAATACTGATTTATATGTCAAATAAATAATTCTGGTAATATATATATATATCGGGATAAGTATTGGGTTGGTAATCCTCCTAGTATAATTATTTAAAATTGGCCAAATTTTTATTTACAAACAAATTTAAGGTGTGTTATTTAAAATACATATATATGAGTCAATTAAAATTAAATTTAAATTTGAGAATTGAAATTTAAAAAAAATAAATAAATAAATAAAATTTGTGTTGATTATACATAAATTGTGATTTGAAATTTGGAATTTAAAATTCAAATAAATATATTGAAAGTATTACTTGTAATAGATAGTTTGTATATTTAAAGAACATCATTTAATATAGATAAATATATATATGTAAACATTTAAAAACCTAATTCATAATTTATAAAATATAATACATATGTTAATATAAGAAATATGGTTTATGACATTTGTAAAATATAAACACATGCAAAAATACAAGTGTTAGATTAATATAGCATGAGTTAACATGTGGCAAATTGGTTCTCTTAAAAAAATTTAAAATATAAATAACATGTATATGGAAGAAAATCAGGCTATTTTCCTAAACTCCTCACTTTCATCTTCTCTAAACTAAAAGAAAATAAAAAAAAACAAACCTGAGCAATTCAAGGCTTCAAGTTTCAGTCAATTTAAAACTACAGATCAAACAACTTCCAATTCAACTAAAGTAAGCAAGATTTTGGCTTCTAATTTCAGTTCAAAATAAAGATTTCAGATCAAAGGGAAAAGCCTGCTCTGCTTAAACAAAAGAAGTGAGTAAACTCCAAAATTCCAGGCTAAATCATCTTATGCATGTTAAAATTATTATAAAAATGATTCGAATATGTTTTATTTAAATGTATGAATGGGTTTATTTGGTGTATAGGTTTAAATTGCTATGCATGTCTGGGTAAAAGGTTTCTGGTCTCTGTTCTTGATTTACAGATCAAAATTTCTCATAAAATTCATATCTCTTCACATAAATATTTCTAGGCTTTGATATTTAAAGAAATTCTGATGGTAAACATGATGTCTTACTTTTTAAAATGTTATCATGAGAATTATTAAGTAATTTTTAAAAAGGAAACAAGATATTACAGTAAATTAACAAACCAAGTCAGAAAAATCAACTGATTAAATTTCATGTTTTGATTACATAACTGGATTCAGGCTTAAAAATGTTGATTTTTGATAATAATATCTTGATTTTTAAATCTGTATTTATTGGAATATCGTGAGTTGAACGATGACCGGGTTTTGGTCTAATTCCGGCGTTATGAGTGAAGTGATGTGTCGTAGTCATTGCTGAAGGTAGCTTAAAGACCGTAGATCATAGGAAAATTAGTGAATAAATTGCTAGATCATTGTGGTGATCGGTCGAAGGAGGAATAGGGTTTTATACCCAGTTTTGGTCGAGGTGGTTCCTGAGGTAAATTCGACGTCGATGGTGGATTAGAAGTGATCGGACCGGGGGAAGAAGTCTCATGGGTCATCGGAGCAGCTAGGGACGTGATCGTATGATCTCTAGTGATCGAGCGTAGCGTTGCGAGGCGTTTTCGTCGACCTGCTTTGGATTCCAGGTGCTCGAATAGGTTAGATTTCGATTGATCAAGTCGATCATCGTTCTGGGTGGTCGGTTGGTTTGAGGTGGTCGTTGTCGATTTGTGGATGATTGCGGCGTTGGTCGGAGGTGACCGGAACGGCGTGCGACGTGCACGCATATATGTGCGTATCTGTTGTTGTTTGGAAGTTTGGGGAAGAAGGAGGTAGCTCGGGTCTGGATCGAAGTTTTCTCACGTTTGAGTCGAAGCAGAGGGATGTAGGGTTTAGCTCGTGAGTTTCTCGGAAAATTTAGTGGTTGTCTCGTGATAGTCTCGGGATGCAGTAGAGTGGTCTCGAGTTGTTCAAGTGTGATCTGGTTTTAATTTTAAGCTAAATTTTTGCAAAAAGGAAAAGGGTTAAGGATGTCATAAAGTTTAAATAGGGTTATGATTAATTAAAGATGATTAATTAAGTATAATTAATTTAAGGGTAATCACTTATTGAGATTTATAAAGATTAATTATTTGATGATAATAATGATAAAGGTATAATTACTTAATATAAGTAATTAGAGAATAGTTTATGATTTTAATTAATTCAAGATTATTAACTAGTGATTATAAATTAATGTGATTTCTTTAATATAATTAATTAGATTAATTAATTAAGGATACACATTAGTGGAAGTTGGTTAAGTAAATTACTTAATGAAGTAATTAATGGATAATTACTTAATATAATTAATTAGAGGATAATTACTTTTTGAAAGTAATTAAATGGAAGTAATTAAGGATTAATTACTTAAGTGTAATTTATTTAAGGGTGGATTAATTGAGGTAATTAATTAAAGAATAACTAATTAATGGAATTAATTAGAGGATCATTTATTTATTTAATTAATTAATTAATTAATGAGATTGATTAAAGGATAATTATTGTAAATGGTTAAGGTTAATTCATTTATATAATAAATTAAAGGCTAACTACTTAATGTAATTAAAAAGTAATTAATCAAGAATGATTAATAGAAAGGGATAATTAAAGAATAATTACTTATCGTAATTAAGGGATAATTAGTCAAGGAAGATTAATTAAGATAAATAATTAAGAAATGATTAATTAATTTGTAATTAATTAAATGTTAAGTAAGATGGATTAAGGTAATCCAAGTAATTAAAGGATAGTAATTAGTTTAATTAGAGATTAATTAAATTAATTAAGAATGAATCAACTTGTTATGGATTGGTTGAATAATTATAGATGACTTGGATTGATTTTATCTCTGATGGACAATTGAGCTGTGCTGTGATATGAATGGGTTAAACTGTGATAATGTAGGTTACCTATCTGAGTTGAATTATTGTATGATATCCTGAATATGAATTGTATTGTCTGAACTTAACAATTTGGATTAGGGATCACATTGAATTCGAAGAGACAGGGGTCGGGTATCAGTAAATACCCGAAACCACTTCGATTCTTTATAAATTGAGTTTAGAACCAACAGGCTGGAATTGGAATAAATTAAGTAACTTGACCTTTAACTAAGTAATGGTTCGTGGACATTGTTGTAATAAGTGATGGACTTTGGGAACTCGTAGAAAGGTACGAGTTACCCTGGATTGCAAATAAGTTTATAACTTAGTATTTCATGTTATATGGGTTTACTCACGCTGGTTTCTAGCCTGACTCGGGTGTTACTTTATGGTAATGCTCGGGTCAGACCGAGTATTACAGATTTTCAGGTAAGGACGTTCTGGAGCTCAGGAGGCAAGCTGGATGGCAGGAACGTATGGAGTGATATCCGTTGTGTATATTATTATTGATTATCTGAGACCTGTTTTCAAATTGACATGTGTTGTGTAATAGTGTAACTCTGATATATAAATGTATAAGTATATTGATACAGTTCTTTTTGTAAAACTGTTATTTATGTGATATTATATTTTGATCCGCTGCGAATGTGAGGTTTCTGTGTTTTGGTGTTTCTGTTTTCTTCTTCTTCTATCTCTTTCTTCTTTTTCTCTTAACTATCTAGAATTTTCGAGTTTGAAATTTTTGGGTCGTTACATTTGGTATCAGAGCGAAGGTTAAGTGAGAATCTTGGCTCTGTTGGGATTACTCGTTAAGAATATGGTCAATGGTACCCTAGAACGAGTTGAGTGTGTGTGTATATATATATATATGAGAGCGTAATTGTTATTTTCTTATATAAGGATTTTAAATGATTTTATATAAGAATATTTTTATATATAAAATGATATTTCTTTCTAATAAATATTAAGGTAATTGGTTGTTAAAATATTAGAATTAAATTAAGTGGTAATAGAAATACAACCAAATTGAAATTTAATGAAGGTAAGTTTGAAATGAATCCAAACTGAAATTAAAATCTTGAATTTATAGAAGTGTTATTAGAATAAAGATAAAAATGAATTGGTTTCCAGATATGATAATCTTGGTTATTATCATAAATGGTTGTTGTGTTTAATAATGAAATGTTTTAGGAAAGTAAAACATTTAGGCAAGTAAGACTTGTAAATTGTAGTGGGTTTTAAATTGTGAAGTTTTAAATTCTAAATCCAGAAAACTTGAAATTATTTTTGAATTAAAACCAAAGGTGGTTTAAAAATTTAAGGTATAACTTGGTGTGTAAAGAAAATGTATATATGAGGATATACATAATATTAAAGATAATTTGAAATAACTCTTAATATTGAGTTTTAAATTGGAATGTGATATGAAAACCCAAAGTAGTAAGTTTTTGAATTTATAAGTGGGAAGATTATTATTATAAGGTTTAAAATTTGAATGGGAATTCAAATTAGGTCAAGTTGACTAAATTAAATTAAATTTAACTTAAGGAAAGTTAAATGAGTTTAGAATGAATAACTTGAATTGGAAATTTTAAGATGAAAATTGAAATTTAACTTGGATAGTTAAATGGTTGATTTTTAAATGGGAATATGAGTGATCTCAAAATGGGTTTGAAATCTAGATCTGGAAATTATAAATGGATATTGTTAATTGGTGTTTGGATAAATTTGGATGTTTATTTATCCTAATATCATTTTATTGTTATAAATAATTTATGAAACTGATAATTGGTTTTGAAGTTAGAAATAGATAATAAATCAGAATCTAAAGATTAAATTGTTTTAAATTCTTATTTGAACTTTGTAATAAGTTAAGTAAAAATAATTTTAAAATGGAATTTTGGAATTTGGATTCAGAATTAAATGGTTTAAAGATTTAAGTTATTAAATTAAAAATAAAGGTTGATTTGACTTAAAAAATAGGGTTAATTTGACTTAAGGAATTAAATCAACATTTAAAAATTTTAACTCCAATTTATATAATTCGAGATAGTTTTAAATTGAGATTTGAATGAAATTAGTTCAAATTGAATTTGATTTGAATTAATTTAGAATTGTGATTGAAGATGGATAAGCATAAGTTTAAATGGAAAAATTTGAATTGAAATAATTTGAAATAAAATTGAAGTTGAATGAGTTCAAATTCAAATAGGAATTGGGATAAATTCAAACTGAAATTGAAATGAATTAAAATTGGTTCAATTTGAAATTTAGGTGAAATAATTTGGAATTGTGATTCAAGTTGAATAGGTTTAAAATTCAAATAGAATTTGATTTGAATTTGGAAAGAAATTGAGGATTAATTCAACTTGAATTGAGGTTAAATCAATTTCAATGGAAGTTGAAGTTATTTAAATTGGAATTGAGTTAATTTAAATGGAGGTGGAAATTTAAATTGAATTGATGAGAATTGAACAGTTTGACTCTGGTTTATTTTTCAAAATAAATTGTTTTAATACAAATATATTTTTCCAAACTATTTACTATACAATCTTTCTTTTTAAACCCCAAACTATCTTATACTTGTTTTACAATTATTTTTGGAACTATTTAAAAATTTCTTAACTGTTTTATAAACTAATTACTGTTTTAACTACTTTATAACTAATTACTATTTTACAATTATTTAACTATTCTACAGATATTTTACAAACTAATAACTATTTTTCAACTACTTATCTATTTTAAAAATTTTCAAGCTATTTTTAAATTTAATAGGTCAGAGTTTAAACTGTTGGTAATTGAAGTAATAACTCAATTGGAAATGGAAGCAATTGAGAATAAGTAAATGGAATTAAAGGAAGTGTGAATAGAAAAGAGAATTGATTTGGCTAATAACCAATAAAAATAAATACGTAGGATATACGTATATTATTCTATTCGCATAGTGATTTGATCCAGATTCGAACACAGAATTTCGAGATAATATTATCGATCCGAGTTGGGATTTTTCGCTCGATTTTCGACGACGAACCTGGATATGGATTTTTGATTGGTTCTGGATATTCTCTATCATAGTTGTGACTATGCAAGGAGAATGACGGTTTCTGATCAAGGAATCAGATCTGAGTCCGCACTAGAAAGTCGGGTGGACAATACTAGTTCGGAAGTGAAATCGTGTGATCGAGTGAGCGATCAAATTGATATAGCGTACAGATGATATGTGTACATCGTACGGGTTTGAATGAAATTGGCATTGAAAATTTGTGAATAAGGAATTTGAAATGGTTTTGAAATGAAAAGTATATTTGTGAAATAAAATGGAATTGGATATTTCTTTGGTTGAAATTTACTTTATGGAAGTAAGTAAATGGTAAATAACTTTATAAAGAAATCAAACTTGAATATTTGATTTGGAAATAAATAAAGTTATATTTTATAATATGATAAACTCCCCTTATTGAATCTAGCCAGAATAAAAAGGGTTTTTGGAAGTATTTGAAGTATAAAAAGAGGTTTTATACAAGTTTGAAGTGATCCAAAGATTTTTAAAAGTATATATATCTATATATATAAAGGATCTTATGAGAATGATTTTGAAAAAGGTTTTGAGAACCTATGAATTTGGAAATGGCTTTTGATTTTTGGGAAATCAATTTTGGAATTTGGGAAGCCGAGTTTGGAATTATCGATTTTGGATATCGATTTTGTGTAAATGAGATTTTGATATAAATCATAAAGGATATGATTTGAAGATACTATAAGTGTATAGTATAAAGTGTTTTAAGAATAGCTCCGGGGAAAAAGGCGCTTCCTTGAAATGAACTTCTCAGGAGTGCCACTGGGTGGTACTGCCTTGAACCCCAAGGGGGGATTCTAAAGTTGATCTTGTGAGGAGTCCGGACAAAACTAGTTCCTGAGGATTATTTGTGTAGCGAAAGTCGAGGGGCTGGTGCCCACAGAGGCATTTGGTTTATGCTGTGACGATAGTTTAACTCGATGTTACTGCGATCTACTACAGACCATAGCGAAAGTCATGTGTGCCGCTGAGAGCCAACTGTCTACGTTTGATTTTATATCGGTAGACTGTGACACTATGGTAACATAGCGAAAGTCGTTTGTGCCATTGAGAGCCAACTGTCTACGTTTGATTTTATATCGGTAGACTGCGACCTATATGGAGAAGTTTCATTTTAACAACGAAATCGTGTGTGCCGCTGAGAGCCAACAGTTACATGGACTTTTTCTGCGATGGCAACGTAACCCTGGATGTAACTGCGATCTGTTGTGGGTTCCATGGTGTAATCAGTTACATGGACTTTTGCTGCGATGGCAACGTAACCCGTGATGTAACTGTGACCATGGATGGGGGTGATGATTTCCAGAGCATTCTCACCAAAGATATTTCCTTGATTTCAAAAATGTTTTCTATATTTTCAATAAATTATTTTCCAAGTATTTTTACTGGGTGTTGAAAATGGGTCTACTAAGTACTTATAGATTTTCAGTCTTACGCCTGATCAACGTATGACCGAATTTCCGTGAGAACAAGGATGGACTTATTGAAACATCGAGTTATAAAAGTATTTTTGTAAAAACTACCTTATAAAATTATAAAGATTTTTAAAGTGTTTTAAAAATGTGTTCAAAGAGAAAATTTAACTGATATTAAGAATTTTAAACAAATTCTGGCTTCGTTCCTTTTCGAGGACGAAAAGTTTTAAAAGGGGGAGGAATGTGATAACCTGGATTTTTGGACATCTGTAATTGATAAAATAACTGGATTTAATTTGCAGAAATACTGATTTATATGTCAAATAAATAATTCTGGTAATATATATATATATCGGGATAAGTATTGGGTTGGTAATCCTCCTAGTATAATTATTTAAAATTGGCCAAATTTTTATTTACAAACAAATTTAAGGTGTGTTATTTAAAATACATATATATGAGTCAATTAAAATTAAATTTAAATTTGAGAATTGAAATTTAAAAAAAAAATTGTGTTGATTATACATAAATTGTGATTTGAAATTTGGAATTTAAAATTCAAATAAATATATTGAAAGTATTACTTGTAATAGATAGTTTGTATATTTAAAGAACATTATTTAATATAGATAAATATATATATGTAAACATTTAAAAACCTAATTCATAATTTATAAAATATAATACATATGTTAATATAAGAAATATGGTTTATGACATTTGTAAAATATAAACACATGCAAAAATACAAGTGTTAGATTAATATAGCATGAGTTAACATGTGGCAAATTGGTTCTCTTAAAAAAAAAATTTAAAATATAAATAACACGTATATGGAAGAAAATCAGGCTATTTTCCTAAACTCCTCACTTTCATCTTCTCTAAACTAAAAGAAAATAAAAAAAACAAACCTGAGCAATTCAAGGCTTCAAGTTTCAGTCAATTTAAAACTACAGATCAAACAACTTCCAATTCAACTAAAGTAAGCAAGATTTTGGCTTCTAATTTCAGTTCAAAATAAAGATTTCAGATCAAAGGGAAAAGCCTGCTCTGCTTAAACAAAAGAAGTGAGTAAACTCCAAAATTCCAGGCTAAATCATCTTATGCATGTTAAAATTATTATAAAAATGATTCGAATATGTTTTATTTAAATGTATGAATGGGTTTATTTGGTGTATAGGTTTAAATTGCTATGCATGTCTGGGTAAAAGGTTTCTGGTCTCTGTTCTTGATTTACAGATCAAAATTTCTCATAAAATTCATATCTCTTCACACAAATATTTCTAGGCTTTGATGATTAAAGAAATTCTGATGGTAAACATAATGTCTTACTTTTTAAAATGTTATCATGAGAATTATTAAGTAATTTTTAAAAAGGAAACAAGATATTACAGTAAATAACAAACCAAGTCAGAAAAATCAACTAATTAAATTTCATGTTTTGATTACATAACTGGATTCAAGCGTAAAAATGTTGATTTTTGATAATAATATCTTGATTTTTAAATCTGTATTTATTGGGATATCGTGAGTTGAACGATGACCGGGTTTTGGTCTAATTCCGGTGTTATGAGTGAAGTGATGTGTCGTAGTCATTGTTGAAGGTAGCTTAAAGACCGTAGATCATAGGAAAATTAGTGAATAAATTGCTAGATCATTGTGGTGATCGGTCGAAGAAGGAATAGGGTTTTATATCCAGTTTTGGTCGAGGTGGTTCCTGAGGTAAATTCGACATCGATGGTGGATTAGAAGTGATCAGACCGGGGGAAGAAGTCTCGTGGGTCATCGGAGCAGCTAGGGACGTGATCGTATGATCTCTGGTGATCGAGCGTAGCGTTGTGAGGCGTTTTCGTCGACCTGCTTTGGATTCCAGGTGCTCGAATAGGTTAGATTTCGATTGATCATGTCGATCATCATTCTGGGTGGTCGGTTGGTTTGAGGTGGTCGTTGTCGATTTGTGGATGATTGCGGCGTTGGTCGGAGGTGACCGGAACGGCGTGCAACGTGCACGCGTATATGTGTGTATCTGTTGTTGTTTGGAAGTTTGGGGAAGAAGGAGGTAGCTCGGGTCTGGATCGAAGTTTTCTCACATTTGAGTCGAAGCAGAGGGATGTGGGGTTTAGCTCGTGAGTTTCTCGAAAAATTTAGTGGTTGTCTCGTGATAGTCTCGGGATGCAGTAGAGTGGTCTCGAGTTGTTCAAGTGTGATCTGGTTTTAATTTTAAGCTAAATTTTTGCAAAAAGGAAAAAGGTTAAGGATGTCATAAAGTTTAAATAGGGTTATGATTAATTAAAGATGATTAATTAAGTATAATTAATTTAAGGGTAATCACTTATTGAGATTTATAAAGATTAATTATTTGATGATAATAATGATAAAGGTATAATTACTTAATATAAGTAATTAGAGAATAGTTAATGATTTTAATTAATTCAAGATTATTAACTAGTGATTATAAATTAATGTGATTTCTTTAATATAATTAATTAGATTAATTAATTAAGGATACACATTAGTGGAAGTTGGTTAAGTAAATTACTTAATGAAGTAATTAATGGATAATTACTTAATATAATTAATTAGAGGATAATTACTTTTTGAAAGTAATTAAATGGAAGTAATTAAGGATTAATTACTTAAGTGTAATTTATTTAAGGGTGGATTAATTGAGGTAATTAATTAAAGAATAACTAATTAATGGAATTAATTAGAGGATCATTTAATTAATTAATTAATTAATTAATGAGATTGATTAAAGGATAATTATTGTAAATGGTTAAGGTTAATTCATTTATATAATAAATTAAAGGCTAACTACTTAATGTAATTAAAAAGTAATTAATCAAGAATGATTAATAGAAAGGGATAATTAAAGAATAATTACTTATTGTAATTAAGGGATAATTAGTCAAGGAAGATTAATTAAGATAAATAATTAAGAAATGATTAATTAATTTGTAATTAATTAAATGTTAAGTAAGATGGATTAAGGTAATCCAAGTAATTAAAGGATAATAATTAGTTTAATTAGAGATTAATTAAATTAATTAAGAATGAATCAACTTGTTATGGATTGGTTGAATAATTATAGATGACTTGGATTGATTTTATCTCTGATGGACAATTGAGTTGTGCTGTGATATGAATGGGTTAAACTGTGATAATGTAGGTTACCTATCTGAGTTGAATTGTTGTATGATATCCTGAATATGAATTGTATTGTCTGAACTTAACAATTTGGATTAGGGATCACATTGAATTCGAAGAGACAGGGGTCGGGTATCAGTAAATACCCGAAACCACTTCGATTCTTTATAAATTGAGTTTAGAACCAACAGGCTGGAATTGGAATAAATTAAGTAACTTGACCTTTAACTAAGTAATGGTTCGTGGACATTGTTGTAATAAGTGATGGACTTTGGGAACTCGTAGAAAGGTACGAGTTACCCTGGATTGCAAATAAGTTTATAACTTAGTATTTCATGTTATATGGGTTTACTCACGCTGGTTTCCAGCCTGACTCGGGTGTTACTTTATGGTAATGCTCGGGTCAGACCGAGTATTACAGATTTTCAGGTAAGGACGTTCTGGAGCTCAAGAGGCAAGCTGGATGGCAGGAACGTATGGAGTGATATTCGTTGTGTATATTATTGTTGATTATCTGAGACCTGTTTTCAAATTGACCTGTGTTGTGTAATAGTGTAACTCTGATATATAAATGTATAAGTATATTGATACAGTTCTTTTTGTAAAACTGTTATTTATGTGATATTATATTTTGATCCGCTGCGAATGTGAGGTTTCTGTGTTTTGGTGTTTCTGTTTTCTTCTTCTTCTATCTCTTTCTTCTTTTTCTCTTAACAATCTAGAATTTTCGAGTTTGAAATTTCCGGGTTGTTACAAATGGGTTCCATCCCAAATGAAATTTGAAATGAAGATTTCCGTGCTATTATGATGTTTTAACAAAAACTAGACACTTATCTTGAAATCTTGATCTTGATACTCATGAGTCTTCAAACTTGATTTCTTCATTCTTGATCTTTATACTGTACAATCTTCAATAATCAGTACCTGCCTTATATATATCCTGCATAATAACATTCATATATATCTAGATAATAGTGTTAGTACATAAGTTATATGTAAAATAAGTTACAAAGGTTGTTGTCATCAAAACCACTATCTTCAGTTCCTAACATCAAGAGTATTGGTACGAAGTGAATTGGTAAGTAGCGGAAGGTAGGGTGTTGAAAGCAATGCTTTCGACAGGGTCGAAACCAAGGTTCACTTTTAAAAAAGATAAGTGCATGCCTAGTTTTTGAAGGGCTTTCGACTGAGTTGATACCTTATAGAGTCGAAACTTAAGTTTTTTTCTAAAGTTAAATTCCCGTCTTGTTTTACTTAAAGCTCTCGACATAGTCGAAAGTCATGCTTTCGAAAGGGACTTTATAAATAGCTTTCGAAGAGGTACTTTTCTCCTTAAATAAGAGCTTTTGAAAGGATTGGTTCGACCAAGTCGAAACCCAGCCCTACAAGAAAATCGGTCTTAGGTTGCAGAATTCCGTGGCGTTTGATATGTAAGTGCAACTAACAATATTTCACTATATATTATAAACGTAACATAAAATTGATAGTATCCCGCCTTAACTAAAAAAATTCCGCCTTATCCTAATAAACGTAACAAAAAAATTTGGCCTTCGTTATTCGTCTGCTGCTTAGAAAAATTTCTCCTCTACTTCTCATAACTAATAAACGTAACAAAAAAAATTTCCCTTTTCGCTTAACAAAATCCACCTCACCCTCAATTTTTGAATCAACCATTCCTCCATTTTCATTGTCATTGTAGCACTCCATCATTCTACACCTCTCTCCACCGTCGCATAGCCCTCCAGCAAGAATTTCTCCTTACGGTACCCTAAATAGGTATATTTAGGTATGAATTTTATAAATCAATTTTGTGATTCTATTTGTATTTCATATGAATTTGTATGCATCTTATTTTCAGATTACTGCATAAACCCTAACTGGAATAGTTGATTTAACCCTAATTGGAATAAACACTAACTGACATAGTTGATTTAACCCTAATTGGAATAAACCCTAGCTGAAATAGTTGATTTTATATGATTTTGTACGAGACAAAGAGTTTCTAAATTTTACTTAAGTTCGAGTCATTTCCTATATTCTGTTAGTGCAATATATTTGCTTTGTTTGTGTAACGACCCGATATTTTGGACCATTCACATCCATTATAAGTGTATAGGTAGACACTCATGCCGGAGTTGAATTGCTCAAAATACCGCGTTGTTAATTTAAATTTGGTAAAACTGAACATGTACAGTAAATAAATAATCACAAATCACAGACACAGAGTAATAAATGCAGCGGAAATAAAAGAGATAGTAGTTCATGAAGCTACTATATAAATGTATAAGTTACATCAGAGTTAACCAGATACAATGGAAGAGTAATACGATACATCAGATACAAATCAGAATACATCACTGGAATCATCGAATACTGAAAGCAGAATAGATGGCTGGATCTTCAAGCAAAGCTCCAACTTCAAAGGTGAGTCTCGAATACTGGTACACTCAGTCTGACCCGAGCGTAAAGCAAAAACACAAGACACTCGAGTCAGGATTAACATTCTTATATCAATAAATCCAACTCAAGTGAAATAGTAATTTGAAATACAAGTAACTCAAAGGATGTTTGGAATAACCATCCTTTAAGGATCCGTTAAACTATCTACTAGGTAGTAATATACGCTAAGTAGATAATGTCTATCAGTAATATAAAAAGATATCAAAATAGTGTTAAGTCATGGCCCATTCCACCCTTAACACATTTTTATTCCCAAAAGCATATACAAGACCGTAGTTTCCCCAAAACCGGAAGTCACTAGAGGGCAATCCATATACTCAAGGTACAAAACAAATTCGTAGTGGTCGCGAATAGGGAATACAAGTATGACAAGGCACATGAGGCAATACCCAAGGTAGTGATACTACCGTTTGCCTGATCTGGACTGGTGATGTGACGCCCCACCTCTATGCTCATAATAACAAAGAGTATTAAAAGAAATATTGTCTATTATTACGAAGAATAAGGCTGGATAGGAGCGACCATCCGTAATTGGCCTTACACTAATATTGGCTATCTCGATAGGAGTGGTATATACTTTTTATTTTTCATCTATTATTTATTTACTCCCATCGACACTCCCAATACCAGTATAAAACGAACTACGATGGTTCATAATAGTTTAGGACATTAGATATAACAATAACACAGATAATATAAATGCGGAACACAGATAAAAACAAAAGTCTCATATATATATAACTGATGTCAGTTAATACATAGTTGACACTATACATATGATACAACTACAACTGTCGACTCTAGAAGTTATATATACAAGTACATTATCGACTAATATACATGAATACATATCATTCTATACAATGACAAAATGACTCTGACAACTTCAGAAGATGTGAAAAGTCTTCAATCCCGAACAGCAACTCAAAGAAAGAAATCTACAACCTGAAATACTCGGGTCTGACCCGAGTATTACATTCAAAAGAAAATAATACCCAGGTCAGTCTAATTCAAACCAGTTTATTAGTGCATATAGGCAGTAATAATTTAAATAGACGACAGTCATAATAATTCCCGTCTATCCGATTCTTTAAACAAAGAAACCGGATAACGGTCAATATAACACTTAACAGTGTTTAACCAAAAATCAGCAGAATTAAATCATCAACAGAGATAACTAAACAATTTATCAAATCGACTAAATCAATTTAAAGCCATTGAAATTGTCACTTTAAAACCATCAAAACTCGATTGGCTGCCGTACACGCACGCGTGTACGGCCTCGCCAATACAGCATAGAAGATCAATGCATCACGACATAAAAGAAATATCAATTCAAAACTGTCGATTCTGGGTGGCTGCAGTGCACTCTAATGCCAGCCGAAGTGAAAGGCCACTAAGATAAGCAGTGGACAGGAGGGACAATACATGGATGTGACAGTGAACTAGGCAGTGCAAATTTCAATTTCGAGAACAAGGCAGTAGTATAGCACAACCGAACTACAAAAGCATAGGGGCATGTATTCAGGTACATGAAGACACAGTGAAACCAATATGGCAACACAACTACTGAAATGAAGGCTCCAAAAACAACTGTCTACAAGAATTAGTTCAAATGGAATACAACTGCAACCATGATCAAGTGAACACAGATATCTAACGGTGTCAAGTAAAGATCAAAGTCAGATTCAAGTGACGAACAATAACAAGAGCATGTCAAAGTTAGGTTAGAATGTAACTCAAATGAACAAGTGACAGTGCAACATAGTAGCCAAGGCCGAAGTGGGAAGGAACCCAATGCAATTATAGTAGATGCACCCTAGTAATGCAGAACTGCACTTAAAACGAATCAGGGTGCTAGAACATCAACTAAGTTCAAAAATTCATACAAAAATAAAACTGTAGCATGTACATGCTCCCAACTGTCGAGCTACAGAAATGAACCATAGGAAATAAAATCTCAATGTAAGTGCTGGTTGCACATGTGTGAGGACTACATGTGGGAATGCATACTCGATTAACAAACTTGAGTAAATAGGAAAAGTACAGGCCTTCCATCTACTGCCAGTGTACAAGTAAGGGATGCATGAATGACTACCAGAGTACAGGTACAATATAATGCAGACTTGAGCAAAATAGTGGAAAAGATGAATGCAAATTCCACTGACTCAAACAAACCAACGAATGGACAAATGGTACCAGTAGAATGAACAACAGCAGACAACAAGACTGTGAAGTACTCAAATGTTCGGCTACACAGTTGCGATGTCAACAAAGTAAACAAGGAAGTCAAATGTAAAACTGCGACTACAAGGGTATAGTAATCAGATGAACAATGAAGTGCAACTGACAATGCAAGCTACAGGTTGAACTTGAGTGCAATGGAAACAACTACACCAATCCTAACAGGAGCATATGCAAGGAATCAGTTTCAACATAAGCTCAAATGCAAATGCAATATGAAGACTGTCTGGGATAAAGACTGCCATACCAAAAGGTAAGCATACAACAAAAGGGAACAAGTATCAGACTATCAAATGTGCAAGAATATCTAGAGTGAATACAACAAGCACTCAAATTGTCAAGTGCAGATGTGAACCAGGAATAACAATGGTACAACCTATACATGTATTGTGAAAACAACTACACCAATCAAGTTGAGCCAAAACCAACTATCAACTAAATTTTCAACTAAAACAGATAGCCGAAGCCAGGCAGTGTTCACAACCGCGAGCCATGAAATCAGGTGAACCAGTCAATGATACCGCAACAACATAAGCAAGCAATTCATGGAACCGCAGTATCAATGTCAATATATAAGAAAACTGTAATTGTAGACTCGCCGATACATGCATACACACATACAATTGTATATATGCACATATATAAAGTCATATCTAATTAGTCAAGCAAACAATCAAACACAATTTCAGATGCCGTGATGACCAAGACAGCAACCACGATAATCGAACAACTCGAAATCGACATCGTGATGGCCAAGGAATCATCGTCACAGCAGGGTCAAAATGAGTTCAAAATTATGAAACAACCGTCTCAACTCAAACTGCAGTAAAAAGGGCAATTCAATGCCGAAGCAAAAGTGATGGCCAAAGCCAACAAAGCACAGTGAAGTGAAGTCGAGAGTATCACTTAAATCAAAAAGCCCAAAAATCACAATTTTAAACAAGACAGAAATCATCATTAACAATTAAAGTCGAACGAAATAAGTACAGTCGAAATTCTCATAACAACAGCGCTTATCAACATCGAACGAAAACCAAATGCCAAGATAGATAATATCGAATCAAAAATCGAATTGCAGAAGCATCATAACGAGAAGGAATTAGATGTGAGCAATTTAAAATTACTCACCTGAGATTCGACGAGCGCAACCACACGATCGCAAGCAGATAAGCAACAGCGACGTCGAAGTCACAGATCGACAATATCAAGGACCATACGTTTCCAGTGAACTGAATGAACGAGACCAAGCCCTAATTTTCAAGTCAAAGATCGAAGCAATCATCGCCGGCGCCTTTGAATTTAACGAGCCTTAATTTGGAGACGACGAGGAGGAACGAAACTCGTGGCCGCCATTTTTTTTTCTCGTTCGATTGATTACTTTAGGGTTCGAATGAATGGGGAGAGGGGCGGGTACGTGTTTTATCAGAGAAAAAACGTGGTATAGGTATGGGCTGGTATGGAGAAGGTATGGGTTAAGTATGTTGTTATTTTATTTATAAAGCCCGCAAAATTCTTTTAACGAATTACAAAATAATTTTCAACTCGATCAAAACTTCAGCTGAATTAAGCAAACAATTTAAGCGTCACATTGACGATAGTTAATTGTTATAAAATCTCGGGTTGTTACAGACTCCCCTCCTTATAAAAATTGCGTCCACGCAATCATAGGGAATAAATGGATAAAAGGTAACAACCAAAAGAGCATGGCAATGTCGAATGTATAAGCAAAGCAAGTGTCAGCGGGGAGGTATTAGATAAGAAATCGAAAGGTTCGACTACTTCAAATCAAAATAATCAACATCGTGGGAATCAGGGATCAAAATCAAACGACTAACAAAAGCAAGAACAATCGAGTTCCAGCAACTAAAAGAGAAGGAAAAACAGAGCAGAAATCCCATACAGAGCACGAATTGAATGTGAGTAAATCAAATTACTCACCTGAATTGCCAAAGAAAAAGACGAAGCTCAAATCTCAAAAATCGCAAATATTCACTTATCTCAAACGATAATCAGAAGACAAATCAAATATCTGAGTATCTCAAACGATAATCAGAAAACAAATATTCGATTATCAAAACGATAATCAAATTTCAATTCCAACAAATATTCGATTATCAAAAGTGATAATCAAATTTCAAATTCAACAAATATTTGATTATCACAAGCGATAATCAAATTTCAAATTCAACAAATATTCGATTATCAAAAGCAATAATCAAATTTCAAATTCAACAAATATTTGATTATCTCAAGCGATAATCAAATTTCAAATTCAACAAATATTTGATTATCTCAAGCGATAATTAAATTCGAAATCAGCAAATATTTAATTATCTAAAGCGATAATTAAATTCCAATCAACAAATATTTAATTATCTCAAGCGATAATTAAATCTCAATCAACCACTATTTAATTATCTCAAGAGATAATTAAATCTAAAATCAACAAATATTTAATTATCTCAAGCGATAATTAAATCTAAAATCAACAAATATTTAATTATCTCAAGCGATAATTAAATCTAAAATCAACAAATATTTAATTATCTAAAGCGACAATTAAAAACAACAAATATCTGATTATCAAAACGATAATCAGAACTCATATCAACAAATATCTAATTATCACAAGCGATAATTAGAAACAACAAATATCTGATTATCAAAAACGATAATCAGAACTCATATCAACAAATATCTAATTATCACAAGCGATAATTAGAAACAACAAATATCTGATTATCAAAAACGATAATCAGAACTCATATCAACAAATATCTAATTATCACAAGCGATAATTAGAAACAACAAATATCTGATTATCAAAAACGATAATCAGAACCCATATCAACAAATATCCAATTACCTGCAGATAATTGGAAGCAACAAATATCTAGAAATCAATTAAGAAGACTAGACAATCAACATAAAAGCTTGGATCGATCCCATCAGATGGCGAGTTTTTAATTCGCCGCACGTGCAACAACATATGGCCGAAGCCTACCAAGTACTCAACATAATTTTGGCGCCCAACAAATGACCCGAAGGTCCAACATATGACCCGAAGGTCTAGTACTGGTATTTGACCCGAAGGTCCAACATATGACCCGAAGGTCCAACATAGTGGCTCGAAAGCACACGAAAACATCAAATATTTCAATTAACGAGTCCGGAATTAACCAAAATAGTAAACGCACATGTCCCATAACCACGAGTTTTACTAAATTGTTTAATTCTCTTCATCGTTTCCTTGAAAGTGTAGAATCATCAAAACAACAGATATTCAATTAACGAGTCCTGTAACAACCCACCTTTTTGGACAGTTTAAATCGACAAATCAAACACACATGCCGATTCCAAACCATTTAAAAAGGGCGGATGGTTAATGGGGTTTAATAAGAAAAGAAAGGAAAGAACAGAAACAACTCAGAATCTCGCAGCGGAAGGAACAAGATATAATAATAAAATAACAGTTCATGAAGCTGTTAAATAAATAAATTGATTATTATTATACATCATAAATCAGAGTTACATACATATCAGAGATAATACAACAATGCAGCGGGAAAATAATATGGTAGTAGAATACAAATGATGTAATACCAAACTCCGTCTTCGTCCTCCAAAATAGATCTTCAACCTTATCTGAAATGCTCAGGCTGACCCGAGCGTAATGAAAAGACAAAACACTCGAGTCAGGACTAAAATATCTCATGTAAGTCAAATCGAATAAGAAAATATGAGTGTGACGGCGTCAGAGATGTTTACGGGGTTTGACATCTCCTATCCAGTGTCAACGTGAGTGCAATAACTTAAGAGATGTTACGGGATTTTCCATCTCTCAAGGATCCGTTAAACTATCTACTATGTAGTACAATACGCTATTATAATATGTCTACATTAAAGTAAAAGTATTAAAATAGCGTTAAGCCATGGCCCATTCCACCCTTAACACAGTTTATATTCCCAAGAGCATATACAAGACCGTAGTTTCCCCAAAACCGGAAGTCACCAGAGGGCAATCCATATACTAAAGGTACAAACCAAAACGTAGTGATCGCGAATAGGATAATCAGTATGACAAGGTACATGAGGCGATACCAACTAGGATACTAGTAGTTGCCTGATCCGGACTGATGTTGGGCATAGCAGCTACTACCCCAACACCGCAAAACAACACTCCCAAAATCGAGGGGTGCTCCCAAATCGAATCACAAAAGTAATAGACATGGTAACGAAGAAGTGTGTCCGCTAGAGGTGGCGAACCTCAATGGCCCGGCGCGGCTCCTGTTTTAGTCATGTCAGGGGTCATCCAATATCGTTCTCTTTCTTCAATCAACGCGTTCATCAAACCATCCACTTCGTTCTGGATCAACACTCCGCGTATACTAGTTATTAAAGTGGTTTTCGGTATCGACAGTGAGTATGTCCATATCCGATCCCGGTCTCTTTAATAACTACGTATTATTACACCGATGGCTCTTTTACATTTTCAAAATCAATTCATAATTGATTATCAAAAATATCATATTCGCTTCAAAATAAAAGCCTTTTCAAAATCATCATATCTACTCAAAGTATACGATTTCATTTCAAAGTTTCGCCTCAATATCTCATTTCGATTTCAAAATCATTTCGAAATTCAGTTTAGGTTGCAACTTCATTTAACCCAATTCGTATTTAAATTCGAGATTTAAATATAAACAATTCACCTTATTGACCAGCTTGAAAATTTTAGAAAATAGTTTTAAGTAGTTTAAAAGTAGTTTAAATAATTAAAATAGTTAAAATAGTTTAATAGAAAATATTTAAAAAGTTTAATCGAAAATAATTTGAATATAAAATGGTTTATATAGTAAAACAGTTTGAAAATCAAAATAATTTCAATATTTAAAGAATATAGATTTTAAATCATTCATACTAAAATATTCATTAAAAACAATTCCAAAGTCAAACCGGTCAACTTCCTAATTTCCTACCCAAATCAATTCCAATTTCCATTTCGATTTAATCGATTCAATTCCGATTTCAACTCGAATAAATTTTGATTCCATATAAATTTCGATCCCAATAAACAAATCCCGTTCACTTTCAATTTCCAATTTCAAATTAATTTCCAATTCCAATCCCAATTCCAAATGAATTTAAATTTCAATTCCAAATTAATTTAAATTCCAATTTCAAATTAATTTCCAATTTCAATTCCAAATCCAATTTCAAAATATCGATTTAAACATTAAATCAAATTTACTTTCAATACCAAATTTTTTTGAATCCAAATTTCAATTCTAAACTCAAACCTGAAATATCATTTCATATAAATTTTCTTAGAAATATTCAAAGTTCGAATAAAAGTCCAATCTTTAAAACAAATCAACTTCCGAAAATTTATGCCGTATTTCAATTTTTAATTAAAAAAACTAAACTTCGATTAATTAAACAATTTCGTTTATCAAGTTTAAATTCCAACATTTCAAGCTCCAATTCAAAATAATTCAATTTCCATAATTTGGATTTTATTCTTAAAATCAATTCATTTAAATAATTTCAAAACAACTTTTAAAATCAATTAATTTAGCCAACCCGGTGTCCGTATATAATTTTCTATCCTATGGCCAAGTGATTATTTATTTCAGTTAAATGTTAGGGATGAATATATATCACTTAACCGATCACAGTGTCATATGTATCACAGGATATATATAAGCAAATAAACATCCAAACAATTAAATATCAACCAATAGCATCCATCGAAATAAATCATCCAATAGACAATACAATTCACAGCAATTTCATAGTTATCAATATCAGGTAATTTAATCGCAATTAAATTTTAATTTCAATTTGACTGTCAATTTTTAATTTCTAACATTAAATTCGATGACAATCTATATGACAATTAAATTTTATCAAACAGCGACAAATAAAATCGTAACACTTCATAATGTCAAATTTAACTAGCATAAAGATATTTAGTACGTTGTGAGCGTTATAAAACACTCACCTTGATTTTCTGTTGTCGCCGAGACGTTCCGGTTTGGAACTGAAACTGGACGACGCCCAACTTTAGCCCAAATTTCCACCGTCTCCAAATCCATCCAAACTAGTTTCATTTCGAAGCTCTCGTCATTACGATCGCAACGCAAAAAGTTTCGTTCCAATCGGACCTCGTATGAAAAAGTTATGCTATTTTAAAGATTACACGAATTAAAATACACATTTTATTTAAATTTTGAAACCCTACAATCAAATCTTGCCACTGATTCTCTTCCCACCAGATCTGGCCGTTCCCCCTCTCCTTCTTCCCAACGTGAAATTCACGTCCATCCAAACCCATCAGCCGCCACTCTTTCATCAATTCTTGCCACCACCACCGACCACTACACGACGATCAGGCACCACCGTTCCAAAGCCTTCGACGAAAGCTACCCACGCCTGGAACCCTAGCAAGCTCGGCCACACCCTCTGCCTCGAAATGCGTGAAAACGCAGCAGCTTCAAGCACGATTTTCCGTTGATCCGTTGCTCCATTTTCGATCATCTCCGTATGGATTTGAAGCTCTCATCGTCCTCTACAACTTTGTAGTTGACGACTTTTGCTAATTCTTTATGGATTGGAAGATATTAGAGGAGAAAGAAGATGCATTTCTGGCCATTGATAGGAAAGTGGCGGCTAAGGGCTGAAACCCTAGTTCTTTTGCACAATGAAATAAGTGAGGGGCTTTTATAGAAAAATACGCGACACTATTCACCCGAAATTTTCCGAACTCCAAACGAAGCGTGCCGGCTGGCGTTTCTAAGGTTTACCCCACGTTCCGAACGCAATGGAACATGTTTCGGAGGCTAATTCGGTCATCTGGGCGAGTTACGGAGAAAAACGATTAGTTTTAAATTAAACTGATTTAAACCGATTTCGATGCGTTTTGGCTTGCCCCGGACAAACGGTACATCCAATTGACACGAAATTTGAAACCATACAATAATATCACATTACGGATCCGATGAAACTAGTTTCGTCGAAATCCGAGACTTTTTGAAAAATGACTATTTTCTCTCGCCGAATTAATATTAAAAACAATTCGATGCGTTTCGAGCTGCCACGGTCAAATGATAACTCCGATTGCTACGAAAATTGAAATCCGACAATAACAAACTATTATGGATCCAATGGAACTAGTTTCGTTCAATTCTGAGACTGTTCGAAAAATGGCTACTTTTCAGTCGATAATTAAATATTAAAAATATTCAATTTCCACAAATTAACTTTAAATTCAATTTTAAAAGTTCTATAACATTACTATAACCCCAATATGATAAGATAAAATTTTACAAATCATTTTCAATCATAATCAACTCGATTTTCAATTATTTCTGAAATTTAACTTATTAAATTATCGATTTAATTATCTAATTAAATCCAATATTCGAAAAATAAATTATTTGACTGTTTAATTTCAATATAAAATTCCCAATTTTAAATTATTAACTTTTAAATCAATTTCAATTGTTCACAAATCCCATTTATAACTTCACAGTAATTAACAATCTTTTACAATGCAGTTTTCCATTATAAATCCAATATAAAAGATTATATTAGATTCAGCGTTCAATTATATTGTAATTCAAATTCAAGTTATTTAATTCCAAATGAATTCTTTTATTTCGATTTACACTTTCATTATTGAATCAACCATTTACTTATACATTATTATCAATAGTTTATAATTCATTTACTTTCATTTTCTTCAGCTATCATCTTACTTAAATTCACAGTAATATTAAATTACATTCATTTACGTTGATTTCCATATTATAACTTCAATATTAAATGTAACATTTTATTTATTTCGTTGTTTACAATCAAATTCAATTCAATTCAATTACTTGTTACATTCAAATTTAAATCTTTACTTACGTTCAATTACAAGTTAACATCTTTATCGAATTACAGTTTCAGTTATTATCTGCTTTCAATCAACTGTAATATTAAGTTACATTTATTTATATTAGTTTTAATAACATAAACTTCCATTATTAAATCTACCTTTTTATTTATTCTTTGTTTACAATCATAACCAATTTGGTTTACAATCAAATTCAATTCATTATTTACATTCACTACAAGTTAGCATCCATATTTAATTTACAAATAAGTTATTTCAGAATTCAGTTTTGTATTTTAACTTGTAATTCACATTTAACAACACAAAATTTTATTTCCTTCGGATTTTTATCCAAAATTTTCATTTTAATTCGTATTTTTAAAGTGTTAAAAATATGGGTCGTTACAAGTCCGGAATTAACCGAAATAGTAAAAGTGTGGTTCCATACTCCGCACTTTTGCTAAATCGTTTAAATCACTTCATCGTTTCCTTGAAAGTGCAAAATTGTGTATTTTGTAAAAATACACTTTACATTCTCAAACGGACAAATCCGGAATTAAGCGAATCAGTAAAAGAAAGGGGTCATAGTTCTCGATTTTGCTGAAACGTTTAAATCGCTTCCTCATTCTTTTGAAAGCGCAAACTGTTAAAATTCCCGAAAGCAATTTTATTTATTTTGCAAAAATAACAATTCACATTCTCAACTGGACAAGTCCGGAGTTAAGCGAAACAGTAAAAGAAAGGGGTCATAATCCTCGATTTTGCTGAATCGTTTAAGTCGCTTTCTCATCCTTTTGAAAACGCAAACCGTTAAAAATTTATAAAACAATTTTCATTTTTAAAACGAGTTTCCAATCACGTGATTAAAACAGCAATATTAGTAACAATTTCGATAAGGAAATTGTACTTCTCAAAATACCGTAAAAATGGTCACAAATCGGTATTGCGGAATAACCGCTTGACAATCCACTTTTAAAACTTGACGGTTACTGAAGCCAAGGTGACAGTAATTTTTAAACGTCAAAATCTCATCAAAATAATTTACATCAAAATGTAATATCAGTGAATTTTCATTCATCAAAATGCCACAAAACACCGTGCTTCAAAATATAGCATTGGTGTGAAATCCCGTTATAAAATTAACGGCAACAAAATACGTTTCATAACCAAGCATCGGTTCAACGTAAAATAAATGCAATAACGTGCAATTCAAAAAAAAAAATTTGCACGTACTATAAAATGAACAAAGAAATCATTCGAATGTATCTTCAATGAAGATAATTCAAAACAGCAAAATCTAATCAATAGATGATTAGTACAAAAGAAAGCCAGCGGAAATTTCAACAAAAATCTCATAACTGTAATTTCTTCGAATTCTCAATTTGGATTCAAAATTCTCAAAGAAACAAATAATTACAGCTATGTAAACAACAATTGGAATTCATATCAATTTCGTATTTTGATTCTTAAATCAAAAAGATTATCAGTTGTACTCAGCGAAGACAGTTTCACTGTTTCCGCTGCGCACTCTGATAAATAGAACACAAATCAATCAAATCATCAGAACACAATTTCATCCAAACAACAAAACACAATTCCACTTTTATTTTTAAATAACGATATTTAAAAATTTCATCAAAATTTCAAAACTTTAGTTTTGACTCAACCACAAATAAAACATCGACCAATAGTTGTAACATATGTTCCATCCAAGTTATGTTTTATATTATGTCCATAAACCCCAAGCTCTGATACCAACTGTGACGCCCCACCTCTATGCTCATAATAACAAAGAGTATTAAAAGAAATACTGTCTATTATTACGAAGAATAAGGCTGGATAGGAGCGACCATCCGTAATTGGCCTTACACTAATATTGGCTATCTCGGCAGGAGTGGTATATACTTTTTATTTTTCATCTATTATTTATTTACTCCCATCGACACTCCCAATACCAGTATAAAACGAACTACGATGGTTCATAATAGTTTAGGACATTAGATATAACAATAACACAGATAATATAAATGCGGAACACAGATAAAAACAAAAGTCTCATATATATATAACTGATGTCAGTTAATACATAGTTGACACTATACATATGATACAACTACAACTGTCGACTCTAGAAGTTATATATACAAGTACATTATCGACTAATATACATGAATACATATCATTCTATACAATGACAAAATGACTCTGACAACTTCAGAAGATGTGAAAAGTCTTCAATCCCGAACAGCAACTCAAAGAAAGAAATCTACAACCTGAAATACTCGGGTCTGACCCGAGTATTACATTCAAAAGAAAATAATACCCAGGTCAGTCTAATTCAAACCAGTTTATTAGTGCATATAGGCAGTAATAATTTAAATAGACGACAGTCACAATAATTCCCGTCTATCTGATTCTTTAAACAAAGAAACCGGATAACGGTCAATATAACACTTAACAATGTTTAACCAAAAATCAGCAGAATTAAATCATCAACAGAGATAAATAAACAATTTATCAAATCGACTAAATCAATTTAAAGCCATTGAAATTGTCACTTTAAAACCATCAAAACTCGATTGGCTGCCGTACACGCACGCGTGTACGGCCTCGCCAATACAGCATAGAAGATCAATGCATCACGACACAAAAGAAATATCAATTCAAAACTGTCGATTCTGGGTGGCTGCAGTGCACTCTAATGCCAGCCGAAGTGAAAGGCCACTAAGATAAGCAGTGGATAGGAGGGACAATACATGGATGTGACAGTGAACTAGGCAGTGCAAATTTCAATTTCGAGAACAAGGCAGTAGTATAGCACAACCGAACTACAAAAGCATAGGGGCATGTATTCAGGTACATGAAGACACAGTGAAACCAATATGGCAACACAACTACTGAAATGAAGGCTCCAAAAACAACTGTCTACAAGAATTAGTTCAAATGGAATACAACTGCAACCATGATCAAGTGAACACAGATATCTAACGGTGTCAAGTAAAGATCAAAGTCAGATTCAAGTGACGAACAATAACAAGAGCATGTCAAAGTTAGGTTAGAATGTAACTCAAATGAACAAGTGACAGTGCAACATAGTAGCCAAGGCCGAAGTGGGAAGGAACCCAACGCAATTATAGTAGATGCACCCTAGTAATGCAGAACTGCACTTAAAACGAATCAGGGATGCTAGAACATCAACTAAGTTCAAAAATTCATACAAAAATAAAACTGTAGCATGTACATGCTCCCAACTGTCGGGCTACAGAAATGAACCATAGGAAATAAAATCTCAATGTAAGTGCTGGTTGCACATGTGTGAGGACTACATGTGGGAATGCATACTCGATTAACAAACTTGAGTAAACAGGAAAAGTACAGGCCTTCCATCTACCGCCAGTGTACAAGTAAGGGATGCATGAATGACTACCAGAGTACAGGTACAATATAATGCAGACTTGAGCAAAATAGTGGAAAAGATGAATGCAAATTCCACTGACTCAAACAAACCAACGAATGGACAAATGGTACCAGTAGAATGAACAACAGCAGACAACAAGACTGTGAAGTACTCAAATGTTCGACTACACAGTTGCGATGTCAACAAAGTAAACAAGGAAGTCAAATGTAAAACTGCGACTACAAGGGTATAGTAATCAGATGAACAATGAAGTGCAACTGACAATGCAAGCTACAGGTTGAACTTGAGTGCAATGGAAACAACTACACCAATCCTAACAGGAGCATATGCAAGGAATCAGTTTCAACATAAGCTCAAATGCAAATGCAATATGAAGACTGTCTGGGATAAAGACTGCCATACCAAAAGGTAAGCGTACAACAAAAGGGAACAAGTATCAGACTATCAAATGTGCAAGAATATATAGAGTGAATACAACAAGCACTCAAATTGTCAAGTGCAGATGTGAACCAGGAATAACAATGGTACAACCTATACATGTATTGTGAAAACAACTACACCAATCAAGTTGAGCCAAAACCAACTATCAACTAAATTTTCAACTAAAACAGATAGCCGAAGCCAGGCAGTGTTCACAACCGCGAGCCATGAAATCAGGTGAACCAGTCAATGATACTGCAACAACATAAGCAAGCAATTCATGGAACCACAGTATCAATGTCAATATATAAGAAAACTGTAATTGTAGACTCGCCGATACATGCATACACACATACAATTGTATATATGCACATATATAAAGTCATATCTAATTAGTCAAGCAAACAATCAAACACAATTTCAGATGCCGTGATGACCAAGACAGCAACCACGATAATCGAACAACTCGAAATCGACATCGTGATGGCCAAGGAATCATCGTCACAGCAGGGTCAAAATGAGTTCAAAATTATGAAACAACCGTCTCAACTCAAACTGCAGTAAAAAGGGCAATTCAATGCCGAAGCAAAAGTGATGGCCAAAGCCAACAAAGCACAGTGAAGTGAAGTCGAGAGTATCACTTAAATCAAACAGCCCAAAAATCACAATTTTAAACAAGACAGAAATCATCATTAACAATTAAAGTCGAACGAAATAAGTACAGTCGAAATTCTCATAACAACAGCGCTTATCAACATCGAACGAAAACCAAATGCCAAGATAGATAATATCGAATCAAAAATCGAATTGCAGAAGCATCATAACGAGAAGGAATTAGATGTGAGCAATTTAAAATTACTCACCTGAGATTCGACGAGCGCAACCACACGATCGCAAGCAGATAAGCAACAGCGACGTCGAAGTCACAGATCGACAATATCAAGGACCATACGTTTCCAGTGAACTGAACGAACGAGACCAAGCCCTAATTTTCAAGTCAAAGATCGAAGCAATCGTCGCCGGCGCCTTTGAATTTAACGAGCCTTAATTTGGAGACGACGAGGAGGAACGAAACTCGTGGCCGCCATTTTTTTTTTCTCGTTCGATTGATTACTTTAGGGTTCGAATGAATGAGGAGAGGGGCGGGTACGTGTTTTATCAGAGAAAAAACGTGGTATAGGTATGGGCTGGTATGGAGAAGGTATGGGTTAAGTATGTTGTTATTTTATTTATAAAGCCCGCAAAATTCTTTTAACGAATTACAGAAGAATTTTCAACTCGATCAAAACTTCAGCTGAATTAAGCAAACAATTTAAGCGTCACATTGACGATAGTTAATTGTTATAAAATCTCGGGTTGTTACAGGTGAGAACGCAACGCCGCAGCGCCCGCAACACCGTGAAACAGCACTCCCAAAATAAAGGGTGCACCAATCGACAACAAGTAATGAATAGTTCGAAGAAGTGTGTCCACTTGAGGTAGCTAATCCTCCATTGGCCCGGCACGGCTCCTGTTTTAGTCATTTCCAATTTGACACAAGTGTCAAGGCTATCCATCATCGTTCTCTTTCTTCAGTCAACACGTACATCATTCCAACCACTTCATTCTGGATCGTCACTCCACGTATAGTTATTAAAGTGGTTTTCGGTTTAGATAGAGAGTATATCCATAACCGATTCCAGTCTCTTTAATAACTTCCGTAATTATTACACCGATTGGTCGTTTAATATATTTCAAAACCAAATCAATTTCAATTCAATTAGAATTCGTAAATCAACATTTCATTTGTCTTTCTAAACCAATTTCCAATATTACGTTTCAAAACTTCCAAATTCACAATTTCAAAATTATAATCCAATTTCAATTTCTATTTAAAACAATTCAAATATTGATTCAAATTCGTATATAAGTTTCATTCCGAAATCATTTAAATTAATTTAACATTCAAATCAATTTAAATCCATTTATCGATTTCATTCAATGTTCGTTAAGTAAATTTTCATTTAAAACAATTTCGGTTTAATTTCCAATTCATTAAATCCATTATTTAAATTCAACTTCCTTATTTCAAAACTTACAATTTGAATTAAATTAAATTCATCAAATCAAATCCTTTAATTTTCAAGTCTTACATTAATTTCAATAAATCACATTTTTTTTCTTGTTAAAGAAATTCAATTTCACTTATTTAATTACTTAAATAATTTTCCAAAACTTAATTAATAAAGAAACTCAATTTCAATTATTTACGAAGTAAAATTCACTTATTCAAAAGTTCAATTTCACTTATTAAAGAATTCAATTCAATTTAATCTTTAAATAATTCAACCTTATTTAATTATTAAATAATTCAAAACTTAATTATTAAATAATTTCAAAGTTTAATAATTTCAAACTTAATTATAATTTCAAACTTAATTATTAAATCCTTTCAAACTTAATTCAATTATTTCTCAAATTAAACAACATTCTTTCATCAATTACATTGTTAATATTTTGTTTCAGATTATTTAATATTAACAATTTCCTTTCATAAATTTCAAATTTCAAGTTCATTTCAAAACCATATTATTTATTCAAATAAAATCTTCATTTTATTTTTAAATCAAATTATTTGACCAATCGGGTTTTTATTTAATTCTCTATATCCAAGGTCAAAGTTCAATTTGGGTATTTATCATTTCAACCCGATTCCAATTCAATTCAAAATCAAAGCATAGTAAAGGGAACTTGCAGTGTGATAACTGGGATGGTGTCAAAGTAAATAAACAAGCAATAACAACAAACAATAACAATCAATCCAATAATCAATTCAGATAATCCCGAAATAACCGTATTAATTCGCATTGTTATTTGTACGAATTAATATAATTATTTCTAGAATCCACACTATCATTTCATGCAGATTAAAGATTATTCCACTAATTATTTATACGGTTTTTCACTTGTCATTCAATTACAATTTTACACTACAATAATTAATCCAATATACGTCGATGGTTCAAAGTGTAATTATCACTATTCTACATGTCAATTAATTTAACAATTAAAGGGGTCATATTCAACTAATCAAATTCAACATATATGTCAATTCAAAATTTTAATTATCCTACGTCAAATTTACTTGCATAATATTTATCACTTTATACATTACAATTTTAACGTCCAATTGTAAACATCAAACAATCAGTCATTTAACAATCAAACTGGATTATCATTGCATATATAACAGATATTGGTGTCAGATGTCACAGGTGAACTGATACAGGTAATAACAGTGTAAATATCTAACAGCAGCATATTTCAATTGTCGTTTCAATTGAAATTAAATTTAATAAATAAAAGAACGTTAATCGTGAGTGAGTGCTCACCTTTCGAGGCTAGAGAGAAATAGATAACACGACAAGCTATGATTTCGATCACGATCTGGACTATCGACCAATCCAATAACGGATCTCAAAGCAAAGTAAGCTGAACGCGGATTTGACCAAAAAGCTGGTTGATAAGGAATCGAACAAATAAATCAGAATCTGTTTGATATAATGTTAACGAAAAGTATATCATATTATATTATTAATTTTTCAAAATCATTGCTTTAAAACAAGCACGTATTTAAAAATAACTATATATAACTATTTATGTAACAACGTTGTAGATTCAACATATGTTAAATTAAATATTTATACCCTAAAAAGAAAAATCAATATACTCCTATTTTAAAACCAATTTCTAGTATGCTTATACATGTAAACACATATGCAGTCATATCCATAACTTCCAATATAAATTATATTCGGGAGTAAATACATACATTTGTTATTAAACACACAAAACACTTACACTTGTTATGTCTTTAACATTTATTTGAAACAAATTTATACAACTTGCTTAAATTTTTATACATATAAATTTACATAAAATGTACAAATTGCGTGTTATATATGTGCAACACTTTTGTGCGGCAACTAAATCATGCAGACTACTCAAACTGAATGCAAAACTTACCAATGTATATCTGAACTACTATATAACAAATCTTTTATAAAACTTAAAGTAACCATTTATAACATAACATACTGAAACATACATTTCATTTACAACTTGTATATGCGAACAGCGAAATCAATATATATAGGACAAATATATGTTAAATCAAACTCTATATACATACTATATACAACAGACGACACTTTATACGTATAAAACTGACATATAAATAACTCACACAACATATAGGTCTAAGTGACATAAAAAAACACTTATATATATACATATCATAATTCTGCAAACAGACTAGTAACTTATACAAACCAATTACATAATAAAATATAATATTATAAAATATATACAACAAAACATATATATTTTAATAAGTAAAGCAAAAGAGATATCAATCCTGGAAAGTGTACCTATAACCGGTTTATATCCTACAATATATATATATAGGTCTTTGTAAACAAATATATAAACAGATACATGTTATATTTCATATAATCGGTCACTATATATACCGTAACATAAGAATTTTATGAATCTCACGTAACTTATACCTACGTACAGAAATAAAATTTTAAACCCATCATATATATAACGTATGACACATGCAAATATATAACTGACATTTTTATATTAAGAAAACAGACATATCTAAACACCTATATTATAAACTTGCTCTGTACTTAAATCATCTAGAAAGCAAATTCGCATATATATACTTATTATACATAAAATAATATACTCGCATGCAAACTTACATAACAAAATATACAAACATTCATATATATATATATAGGCTGTCATAAGATATGCTTACAGAAATCTCGACTGAAGACTACGGGAAGGTGATGTTTGGTCACGGTTGTTGCTGGGGTGGGTGACTACGTGGAGGTTGGGTCGATAGCTGGCTGACGTTGATGCTAAGATGGACGTAAGGGAGGAGAAATTGGTGGCGTAGTAATTTGTGGCCGGAGCAGTAGGAAAAGGAGGAGAGTTGTTGTGTGCTTCTCGGCTTTGGGTTTCGGCAGAGGGGAGGCGGCAGGCCGAAGTTTGGGTGCACTGGGAAGATCGGGTGTTGCTGGCGATTTCATTTATTTTTTTATAAAACCATAGTCGAGAAAAGTAGGCAGGAAGAAAAGAAACAAAGATGTTATATATTTCTAGATTTTCGAGTAATAACAGAGAAAGGAGAAGAAGGCCGAACGTTTTTTTTAAAGGATGGAACGCATAGAAAAGGAAACAATCAGAAAAGGTTGGAACCGATGTGGAAAAACCAAAAGTCATCGTGAATTCAAAAGAATAAGGAGGCAAGTGGCTATTCAGTTTCCCACGTTGGTTAAATGAAAGGTTACCGAAGTCAAAGGGTTTGAAAACGATTACCGATACGGTAATCGTTTTACTGATTTCGTGGTGTACCAAACCTCAAAATATACAAATGAATATACTGCGGAGATCAGCACGACGAGACGGTCAGAACGGTATACAGATATCAGTGGTACGATCATCCGATCAAAAGTCGATATCGGTACCGAAAATGTTGCTAATTAGCCGAGAATAAGATAAATGGAGCAATAGAAGTCCGAATTTGGAAAAATGACAAACTGACATCTTGCTCAGAAGATGGTTTAGAATTTTTCTATGTAAAAATATTTTGGTTTTGAAAACATTTTATTTACATCGTTTTTTAACTGATTAAATTGAAGTGAATTTACGTACGAAATAAACTTTCATATTTTCGGACGAAAATTTCCCAGTTGCTATGTTTAACTAGACGTATTCCAAATATCAAATTTATATTTCAAAGTTTTATCGTTTAAAATTTCACAAAATTTTAACCAATTGCGTTATTAAAACAGTTGAAATTTACGGGTCGTTACACTCTCCCCCACTCAAAACTTTTCGTCCCCGAAAAGGAACGAGGTAAGAGAATAGAAACAACCAGAAAGAAAAACAGATTTGAAATACAAAATAGCAATTAATTTAAACCATATAAATTCAAATTTAAATTAATTGATTTAATCCATTTGATTTCACTAAAATCAATCTCAACTATTTCTAAATTCATTATCTTATTATCCCATTTTCTTAAATTTACAATTTCTAAAACCATAAATTTGAATAGTCTTTTATTATGATCATATTTTTTTCAGCAATTTAAATTCTTCTTTTATTCCAAATTATTGTTAAATTTATTCTACTTAATATATCTACTCACATATATTTAACCCATATAAATTAATTTAAAACATAAAAGTTTCGATTTAAATTAATTTACATCTATTAATTTCTTTCAAATTCAAGGTATTTTCATATGTTGATCAAATTTCAATTTATTAATTCTTTTCAAAACAAATTTATTAATTCTTTCAAAACAAATTTATTTCATTATTAACTGAGTTTACTTATTATCCTATCTAACTCTATTAACATCTTTATAATCAAAATTTAGTGTATAACATTTATTATAAACTCTCAAATTTATTTATAAATTCAATTTATCTTATATATTATCCAATTACATATTCAACTTCTGAATGATTTAGGTAAGTTGTATTAGAATGCAGTTGAACAATATACAAATAAAATTTTCCAAATTCAATTATTCAAGTTCAAATATTAATTCCAAATTTTTGGTTTTATTTATAATTAAAATCATCCTTTAACAAAATTTAAGAATTAGATTTCTGATTAACTTTAAACAACTTAGAGATATATATAATATATTTATAACAAATCAAAGTAAATTTTAAAATAAGATACCTATATATATATAAATCAAATTATACTGAAGAAATTCAAATCAAAATATTTTTCAAAACAAAACCGTAGCAAAGCTACAGAATGGTTTCTCCACTTCGAAACTCGAAAATGAATGTCGATGATGCGGCCGCCATCACCGAAATTATTTTCCAAGGACAAAGAGGAGAGCACTGATTTCAACATTTTAAAAATTCTTTGAAAACAATTTCTATTCGAAAATACTTCCAATAATATATACTTTAAAATTTTAAAACCAAAGTTCGAAATCATCGGAAACTAAATTCTCAAATTTCTGAATTAAATTTATTTCAAATTCCAAATCAATTTATAAACCGTATTTATAAATTTATTTAGAACAATAAATGATAATCAAATATTATCATTTCTGACAACAAATTCATTAACAATTTAATTTCAGAAAACTTATATATAATATAATCATACAAAAAAAAATTTCATCAAATTTGAAAACAACATTTTAATATAAATTTAGAAATACATTTCTTTGCTCGACGATACAGGAATGAATTTTCAAAATAAGGATAGGGATTCAAATTTGATGGACTTAAATCAAAGAGAAATTTGATTCGAAGATAGGTTTAAAACAAAGACGAGATAATTAAATAACAAAATAAGGCGATGGATAAATTTATATAAGTCGCGGGCAACCCTAACCGGGTCAACCGTGACTTCAAGAATAAGATCATTGTAGAATTCCGAGGTAAATCAACACTCGATCTCTAGAGATGGGATTCAGGTATAGCAGGGAATAGATAGCACCGTAAACCGAATATACATAAATCTCTGTTAAATCGATGCCTATTATAAAGGAGTTTTGCTCCTTTACGAATCATTCGAAGTTTGGCGAGACCGCCGATTCACTATAAGGGTCATTCGAAGTGGAGTTATGTGATGCTCCAGAATTGAAAGAAGACGAAAAGTGAGGGACACGAATGAAATTTTGGAACCGTAGGGAACGTTCCAAAATTCGAAGGAATCGAATCAAAACGGAAGAGATTGAAACTCGAAATGAAAGTGATTCTGTAAATACATTTACCCTATATGCTGAGTTTTGCCTAGAGCTACCAAAGCTCTGATACCAACGGTAACGACCCGATATTTTGGACCATTCACATCCATTATAAGTGTATAGGTAGACACTCATGCCGGAGTTGAATTGCTCAAAATACCGCGTTGTTAATTTAAATTTGGCAAAACTGAACATGTACAGTAAATAAATAATCACAAATCACAGACACAGAGTAATAAATGCAGCGGAAATAAAAGAGATAGTAGTTCATGAAGCTACTATATAAATGTATAAGTTACATCAGAGTTAACCAAATACAATGGAAGAGTAATACGATACATCAGATACAAATCAGAATACATCACTGGAATCATCGAATACTGAAAGCAGAATAGATGGCTGGATCTTCAAGCAAAGCTCCAACTTCAAAGGTGAGTCTTGAATACTGGTACACTCAGTCTGACCCGAGCGTAAAGCAAAAACACAAGACACTCGAGTCAGGATTAACATTCTTATATCAATAAATCCAACTCAAGTGAAATAGCAATTTGAAATACAAGTAACTCAAAGGATGTTTGGAATAACCATTCTTCAAGGATCCGTTAAACTATCTACTAGGTAGTAATATACGCTAAGTAGATAATGTCTATCAGTAATATAAAAAGATATCAAAATAGTGTTAAGTCATGGCCCATTCCACCCTTAACACATTTTTATTCCCAAAAGCATATACAAGACCGTAGTTTCCCCAAAACCGGAAGTCACCAGAGGGCAATCCATATACTCAAGGTACAAAACAAATTCGTAGTGGTCGCGAATAGGGAATACAAGTATGACAAGGCACATGAGGCAATACCCAAGGTAGTGATACTACCGTTTGCCTGATCCGGACTGGTGAGAACGCAACGCCGCAGCGCCCGCAACACCGTGAAACAACACTCCCAAAATAAAGGGTGCACCAATCGACAACAAGTAATGAATAGTTCGAAGAAGTGTGTCCACTTGAGGTAGCTAATCCTCCATTGGCCCGTCACGGCTCCTGTTTTAGTCATTTCCAATTTGACACAAGTGTCAAGGCTATCCATCATCGTTCTCTTTCTTCAGTCAACATGTACATCATTCCAACCACTTCATTCTGGATCGTCACTCCGCGTATAGTTATTAAAGTGGTTTTCGGTTTAGATAGAGAGTATATCCATAACCGATTCCGGTCTCTTTAATAACTTCCGTAATTATTACACCGATTGGTCGTTTAATATATTTCAAAACCAAATCAATTTCAATTCAATTAGAATTCGTAAATCAACATTTCATTTGTCTTTCTAAACCAATTTCCAATATTTACGTTTCAAAACTTCCAAATTCACAATTTCAAAATCTTATAATCCAATTTCAATTTCTATTTAAAACAATTCAAATATTGATTCAAATTCGTATATAAGTTTCATTCCGAAATCATTTAAATTAATTTAACATTCAAATCAATTTAAATCCATTTATCGATTTCATTCAATGTTCGTTAAGTAAATTTTCATTTAAAACAATTTCGGTTTAATTTCCAATTCATTAAATCCATTATTTAAATTCAACTTCCTTATTTCAAAACATACAATTTGAATTAAATTAAATTCATCAAATCAAATCCTTTAATTTTCAAGTCTTACATTAATTTCAATAAATCACATTTTTTTTCTTGTTAAAGAAATTCAATTTCACTTATTTAATTACTTAAATAATTTTCCAAAACTTAATTAATAAAGAAACTCAATTTCAATTATTTACGAAGTAAAATTCACTTATTCAAAAGTTCAATTTCACTTATTAAAGAATTCAATTCAATTTAATCATTAAATAATTCAACCTTATTTAATTATTAAATAATTCAAAACTTAATTATTAAATAATTTCAAAGTTTAATAATTTCAAACTTAATTATAATTTCAAACTTAATTATTAAATCCTTTCAAACTTAATTCAATTATTTCTCAAATTAAACAACATTCTTTCATCAATTACATTGTTAATATTTTGTTTCAGATTATTTAATATTAACAATTTCCTTTCATAAAAATTCAAATTTCAACTTCATTTCAAAACCATATTATTTATTCAAATAAAATCTTCATTTTATTTTTAAATAAAATTATTTGACCAATCGGGTTTTTATTTAATTCTCTATATCCAAGGTCAAAGTTCAATTTGGGTATTTATCATTTCAACCTGATTCCAATTCAATTCAAAATCAAAGCATAGTAAAGGGAACTTGCAGTGTGATAACTGGGATGGTGTCAAAGTAAATAAACAAGCAATAACAACAAACAATAACAATCAATCCAATAATCAATTCAGATAATCTCGAAATAACCGTATTAATTCGCATTGTTATTTGTACGAATTAATATAATTATTTCTAGAATCCACACTATCATTTCATGCAGATTAAAGATTATTCCACTAATTATTTATACGGTTTTTCACTTGTCATTCAATTACTATTTTACACTACAATAATTAATCCAATATACGTCGATGGTTCAAAGTGTAATTATCACTATTCTACATGTCAATTAATTTAACAATTAAAGGGGTCATATTCAACTAATCAAATTCAACATATATGTCAATTCAAAATTTTAATTATCCTACGTCAAATTTACTTGCATAATATTTATCACTTTATACATTACAATTTTAACGTCCAATTGTAAACATCAAACAATCAGTCATTTAACAATCAAACTGGATTATCATTGCATATATAACAGATATTGGTGTCAGATGTCACAGGTGAACTGATACAGGTAATAACAGTGTAAATATCTAACAGCAGCATATTTCAATTGTCGTTTCAATTGAAATTAAATTTAATAAATAAAAGAACGTTAATCGTGAGTGAGTGCTCACCTTTCGAGGCTAGAGAGAAATAGATAACACGACAAGCTATGATTTCGATCACGATCCGGACTATCGACCAATCCAATAACGGATCTCAAAGCAAAGTAAGCTGAACGCGGATTTGACCAAAAAGCTGGTTGATAAGGAATCGAACAAATAAATCAGAATCTGTTTGATATAATGTTAACGAAAAGTATATCATATTATATTATTACTTTTTCAAAATCATTGCTTTAAAACAAGCACGTATTTAAAAATAACTATATATAACTATTTATGTAACAACGTTGTAGATTCAACATATGTTAAATTAAATATTTATACCCTAAAAAGAAAAATCAATATACTCCTATTTTAAAACCAATTTCTAGTATGCTTATACATGTAAACACATATGCAGTCATATCCATAATTTCCAATATAAATTATATTCGGGAGTAAATACATACATTTGTTATTAAACACACAAAACACTTACACTTGTTATGTCTTTAACATTTATTTGAAACAAATTTATACAACTTGCTTAAATTTTTATACATATAAATTTACATAAAATGTACAAATTGCGTGTTATATATGTGCAACACTTTTGTGCGGCAACTAAATCATGCAGACTACTCAAACTGAATGCAAAACTTACCAATGTATATCTGAACTACTATATAACAAATCTTTTATAAAACTTAAAGTAACCATTTATAACATAACATACTGAAACATACATTTCATTTACAACTTGTATATGCGAACAGCGAAATCAATACATATAGGACAAATATATGTTAAATCAAACTCTATATACATACTATATACAACAGCCGACACTTTATACGTATAAAACTGACATATAAATAACTCACACAACATATAGGTCTAAGTGACATAAAAAAAACACTTATATATATACATATCATAATTCTGCAAACAGACTAGTAACTTATACAAACCAATTACATATAAAAATATATACAACAAAACATATATATTTTAATAAGTAAAGCAAAAGAGATATCAAGCCTGGAAAGTGTACCTATAACCGGTTTATATCCTACAATATATATATATATATATAGGTCTTTGTAAACAAATATATAAACAGATACATGTTATATTTCATATAATCGGTCACTATATATACCGTAACATAAGAATTTTATGAATCTCACGTAACTTATACCTACGTACAGAAATAAAATTTTAAACCCATCATATATATAACGTATGACACATGCAAATATATAACTGACATTTTTATATTAAGAAAACAGACATATCTAAACACCTATATTATAAACTTGCTCTGTACTTAAATCATCTAGAAAGAAAATTCGCATATATATACTTATTATACATAAAATAATATACTCGCATGCAAACTTACATAACAAAATATACAACCATTCATATATATATATAGGCTGTCATAAGATATGCTTACAGAAATCTCGACTGAAGACTACGGGAAGGTGATGTTTGGTCACGGTTGTTGCTGGGGTGGGTGACTACGTGGAGGTTGGGTCGATAGCTGGCTGACGTTGATGCTAAGATGGACGTAAGGGAGGAGAAATTGGTGGCGTAGTAATTTGTGGCCGGAGCAGTAGGAAAAGGAGGAGAGTTGTTGTGTGCTTCTCAGCTTTGGGTTTCGGCAGAGGGGAGGCGGCAGGCCGAAGTTTGGGTGCACTGGGAAGATCGGGTGTTGCTGGCGATTTCATTTATTTTTTTATAAAACCATAGTCGAGAAAAGTAGGCAGGAAGAAAAGAAACAAAGATGTTATATATTTCTAGATTTTCGAGTAATAACAGAGAAAGGAGAAGAAGGCCGAACGTTTTTTTTTAAAGGATGGAACGCATAGAAAAGGAAACAATCAGAAAAGGTTGGAACCGATGTGGAAAAACCAAAAGTCATCGTGAATTCAAAAGAATAAGGAGGCAAGTGGCTATTCAGTTTCCCACGTTGGTTAAATGGAAGGTTACCGAAGTCAAAAGGTTTGAAAACGGTTACCGATACGGTAATCGTTTTACTGATTTCGTGGTGTACCAAACCTCAAAATATACAAATGAATATACTGCGAAGATCAGCACGACGAGACGGTCAGAACGGTATACAGATATCAGTGGTACGATCATCCGATCAAAAGTCGATATCGGTACCGAAAATGTTGCTAATTAGCCGAGAATAAGATAAACGGAGCAATTGAAGTCCGAATTTGGAAAAATGACAAACTGACATCTTGCTCAGAAGATGGTTTAGAATTTTTCTATGTAAAAATATTTTGGTTTTGAAAACATTTTATTTACATCGTTTTTTAACTGATTAAATTGAAGTGAATTTACGTACGAAATAAACTTTCATATTTTCGGACGAAAATTTCCCAGTTGCTATGTTTAACTAGACGTATTCCAAATATCAAATTTATATTTCAAAGTTTTATCGTTTAAAATTTCACAAAATTTTAACCAATTGCGTTATTAAAACAGTTGAAATTTACGGGTCGTTACATTTTGTATCCAATTTATATTTCATGACTATCTTATGTTTGATAAATTTTTAGTAATATCTTATTTACTTAATTTCCCTCAATATCTTGTTTTTTATTGGTGAAACTATGGGCATACGATGATTTGGTTATAATTATAATTATTAATTTTCCACCAGTGCAATGAAAAATATCAAGAAAATTTGCATAATAAAATTAATATTTACTATTATACTTCTTGTGCTTCTAACAATAACAAGTGTTTAGTGGACCACAATTCCAAAATGAGTTTTTTTTGCATGAAACAAAATATCAAGTAAAGAAACCATCCAAGTGCCGAGCCCATAAAAGCGAGTTGAAACTTGAAGCTACTAATACAATGGGTTGGAGACAGAGAATGTTAGAGACATATAGATAGTAAACACACAATACAAGACTTTCATGTAAAAGTTATAAAAAATAAAGAGTCATATAATCAGTTACTTGGTATTTTGCAAGCAGTTATGCAAGCCTGAGACTGCCCACGGTTCATCTAAGCATGAATTTACTATAATAATACATTTTTAATCAAATAATTAGTCTCTTAGATACATCATTAGGAATAAAATATTCTATTAAGTAGCTTTTCACAGGGATGCTAGCTATTTGCTTATCATAAACTGTCATTGTTGTTTTAAATTGGTGTCTTTTTTGTTCTCTCAAACACAATGGCCTACAAAATTTATCTTTGTGAAACTAATTGGCATTATGTATTGACTCCTTTAACCAATAACCAAAAATACTCATATATTCAAAGATAAGAGTATCTGTCTTCATTAATTTTATAAACAAAGAGAAATGTCGAATAATAAGAAATGATTTTTTTCACAATCCAGCATTTAGATTTGTGTTAATTATGAAACTTGATATATAATCATGATTCATGATGAGTTATTTTCCAACATTTTCACACTCCTTGATGCATTTGATTAGAACTTTTTTTCCATTTAGTTCCCTTAATAAATAAAAATTCATTCCACTTTATTTTCATTGTCATAAATTTATGTAAGTTTAGGCAATGATCCATGATATACAAACAATGAAACCATCGTAGATGACGAAGTATAATTCGTACAAAGGGGAGAAAATAATATATGTACAGGTTAATAGACTAGTTACTAGGAGAAATAACAAACTAGTAAATGATCTTATTCTATCTCTACTCAGCCACAAATTTTCTCCTTTCGACTGTATTGAAGCCATCCATGCTCTCAAAGGGTTCTCTTTGTTTTAACTTAAAACTAAACCTTTTTTCCTGAATGTTTTCGAAGGGTTTGAGGTTTCAAAGGCAATGGAGTCGAAAAGTGATGTTGACTATATCCTTTGATGTTTTAATTTAAAAGGTAGATGGTTTCGACACCATCAACTTTTCCCCAAAACAATTTTATAATTGGTTTCAAAAGAGATGCTTTCGTATATAATCATTTTGACCCAAAGAATGTTTTTAAAGAGTAAACCCAATGCTTTTGATAGAGTACTTTTGTTCGTTTCGAAGTTATGTTTTAAAGAGTATTTTGATACCGTCAAAAGGTACCAATGGTTTCGAAAGTGAATATTTAACAAGGACTTAGAAAGGTATGTTTATTATGTTTTGAAAAGAGGTTTTCTATGCTTTCAAAGGAGGTCATCCAGTGGTTTCGAAACTGATGTTTTAAAGTTTCAAAACAAATAATCCATTCTCATTTTAAAAGGAAATACCATGGCATAAATAAAGATTTTAGAAGTATTACTTCTTCATATACTTATTCACATTGTAATTAACCCATAATAGTACTTTGGAGAAGGACAAAATAACCAGTTAGGTTGACCCAGTAGTGAATATAACTTAGGAAATGAAAAATCTTAATTAAAGATATGTGCAGGGGCCAATAGGTTCGCAGTAAACCCATGAAAACCGTGTAAAGGGAAAGGTATTGGCAGGGGCCAATAGGTTCATAGTCAGCCTATGAAAACTATGATTTGATACTGGAAGGGGCCAGTAGGTTTGTAGTTAGCCCCTGAAAACTATATCTGGATTTGATATTGACAATTGATCAATAGGTTCCTAGTTAGCCCATGAAAACTAGGATAAGAGATATGATATTGGTGTTATAATAGGTTCTTAGTGATCCCATGAAAACTATGAAATTGCACAAATAGTCCTTAAACATTTAACAGGTTAATAGTAACCCTAGAAAATATAATTGAGACAGATAGTCAGAATGAATGGGGATGGGTAATCCAAATTTGATTTACTTATTTTGCATATCATCATAATGTTTCTGAAATACTATGTTTTAACCATTGTGGATGCAGGAGCATAGTATATGGTTTTATAAATGTTTTAGGATACTAGTGAGGGGAAAACCCGTTCTGCTAAGTGGCATGGTCTCACTGGATATCTAAATGGTTTGAGATGGTAAATTATAATTCATACCACGCTTTATGTCTAACTCGAAGTTTTTGTTTTCCCCTTAAACTCTCGGGTACTCAATTGGTTTTGAGTAGGTTGAGAGTTAAGGTTTTCAGGTGTTCTTTTAGACGAATAAGGTTTTTGAAGTCATGCAGGAGGCAAGCTTATTATTAGAATTCTTTTATTTCCACTGTGTGTTTGATTGTAAGGGCAAATTGTTTTAGTGCCTTATTATATACTCTGATCGACCAATGGGGCATCTTTATATGTCGCTCTTGGCGTATTTTGTAATAATTATATGTTATCTGAACGTGGTCTGCGAACTGGGATTCTGTAATCAATTTGGAATATTTTGAAATGGAATGTGGAATTTGTTTGCTATTTAATTTTTTTCTATATCTTATGTTTCTATGTATCAATGTATCTAATATCGATGTATTTAGTCATCGAGGATTAATAACTATGGACGACTGCAGCATTCGTAGCCGTTAGTTTTGGGCCTCCAAGTAGGGGGATGTTACAAGTAGGTTTCAGCGCATAGGTTTATGAAACTTTAAAAGAAACTTAAACCTAATAGATTTTCGAAACATAATCACATGAGTCAGATAGTAAGATTGGGGTTTGGGTTAACGCTATAGTAACATACTTGTATTTGCTATATATAACTATGTATATAAGTACATATCCCCCACTCACTTAGACCGTTCTTCTGTATCTTACTAAGACTCGTATGCAGATTTATAAGAAAGGAGATATGGAAGCAGGAAATGGAAGAGGAAATCTTGGTGGAGGAAGCACCACAACTAATGGAAATGCTCGACCCACTACCAGGAGGAACCCGGGTTGACAGGCTAATGCTAGTAATCAAAATGCTGATGCCAATGTGAGTGCTGGAAATCCACCAGTAAATATAGGGGCGATGTATCGGTTCTTTGTTGCTTTGATTCAAGCAGGAGCTGCTGCTTATGTTGCTGGAAATGTATGAGGAGCTAATCCTATGGCTCCAGTTGGGAATAATTATGCTTTGATGAGTAGAGATTACACCAATTTGGGTGGGAAGCCATTCATGGGAACGGAGAGTGCCATAGAGGTTCAGAATTGGTTGTTGCATCGTGAGCATATATTTACTGATTTGGGCCAGAATGATGGGCAAAAGAGAAGGTTGGCCTCTAGACAGTTATAGGGGTCAGCACTACATTGGTGGAATAGTGTAATTGCCGGAGTTCCGAAAGAGCGGTTAATTTGGGTAGATTTTAAAACGAGATTTGAGAAGAAGTTTGTATTTGAGTTTGCTAAGTCAGAACTGATGAGGAAATTTATGGATTTAGTGCAAGGAGAGATGTCAGTAGTCGAGTATGCTACTAAGTTTTAAGAGCTGTCTCGATATGGATATGCTGTTATAGATACGAACATTAGATGGAATGAGACGTTCATTCGGGGATTAAGACCCGAGCTTGCTAGAATGACCATGACACATGTCTGTGATCCCTATAATGTATTGGTGGAGATGGCCATTCACCTTGAGGAGTTACTTGCTGAACAGGCTAAGGAGAAGTCAGTGGAAACCTAGGGTTCTAAAGGGAAGAAGAGGAAGTTCTTTAAAAAGAAGGGATCCTAGAAGGGAGATACTGCTAAGAAGTCAAAGGCTAATGTAGTTTGCTATAAGTGTGACAAGAAGGGTCACTCTGTGAATGAATGCCAGTTAGGAAATGGGAAGAAAGTTGCAACCAAGAAGAATGTAAAGTGCTTTAACTGTGATCAAGTTGGCCTTACAAGAATTAGTGTCCAGAGCTAGTTAGGGAGGACAAAGGAAAAGTTTTTGGTATTAGACTAGCTAGACCTAGTGCAGCTGATAAAGGAAAGACTGTGATTGAAGGTACGCTTTTGATTCAGAGTATTCCAGTTAGAGCACTTTTTGATACCGGTGCATCACATTCATTTATATCTCAGTGTTTGGTTGATAGATTATGTTTAGAACCCACCTACCTTGTTACTTCCTTAAGGGTTGCGAATCCAATAGGAGGGTATGCAACTCTAGGGTTCAAATGTGACTAATTAGACCTTTACTTGTTAGGTCATAAATTCGCATGCAGTTTGTATGTTATTGATTTCGTAGATATTGGAATCATTTTGGGCATGGATTGGTTGGGTAGGTATCAGGCTAGAATATTTTGTCATGATAGAGAAATATCACTGAGACACCCTGATAGTCATAACCGAGTGATATTCTTAGTAGAGAATACTGACCGGAGTGTTAGTGCTATGCTTAATGCTATGAAGGTAGGAAATGAGTTAAGTTAGGTTCAGGAAGCAAGAGAGTTTGCAGATGTCTTTGATCCAGTCACTGGACTACCCCCGAAAAGAGCTGTTGAGTTTAGAATAGATCTTGTGCCATGAGCTAAACCTATAAGTAGACCACCTAGCAGGATGACACCAAATGAGATGAAGGAATTAAAGGTGCAGCTAGTGGATCTAGAAGGAAGGAGTTTTATTAGACCAAGTAGTTCACCTTAGGGAGCGGCCGCGGTGTTTATGAAGAAACTAGATGGGTCGTTAAGGATGTGTATCGACATCGTAAGTTGAACAAAAGGACAATTAAGAATAAGTATCCTTTGCCAAAAATAGATGATATGTTTGACCAGTTGAGTGGAGCCAGTGTGTTTTCCCAATTGGACTTAGTGACAGGTTTCCATCAGTTTAGAGTGGCGGAGGACAGTATTCCTTTGACAGCATTTCGAACTAGGTATGGTTCATATGAGTGGTTGGTAATGCCATTTGGATTAACAAATGCACCTGCTTTCTTTGTGGATTTGATGAATTGAATTTTTCGAGAGTATTTGGATAGGTTTGTGCTGGTATTTATAGATGACATTCTAGTCTACTCTAGGGATGAGAGAGCATGAAGCTCGTCTTAGAGTGGTACTGGAGACGCTGAGGAAGAATCAACTAGAGGCGAAGTTTATCAAGTGTCATTTATGTAAGAAAGAGGTTAAATTTCTTGGTCATATGGTTTTAGAGGAAGGATTGTCAATCGCTCCAGATAAGATTGAAGCCGTGAATAATTGGAAGAGACCAGAGACGGTGACTGAGATCAGGAGTTTTCTTGGACTTGCTGGCTACTACTGGAGATTCATTAACGATTTCTCGCGGATAGCAGCACCCTTAACTAAGCTAACCGGGAAGGAGGTGAAGTTTATTTGGTTCGACAAATGTGTGGAAGCATTCCTTACGTTAAAGCATTTTTTAACCAATACACATATGTTAGTAGTTCTAGACGGAAACTAAGGGTTGGTGATATATACTGATGCATGCAGAATTGTTTTGGAGCAATATTGATGCAGAATGATAAAGTGATTGCCTACGCATCTAGACATCTTAGACCGCATGAAGTTAGATATCCTACTCATGATTTGGAGTTGGCGGCAGTGATCTTCGCATTGAAGATATGGAGACATTATCTCCTAGAGGAGAGGTTTGAGTTTTATACTGATCATAAGTCTTTACGGTATTTATTTTCTCAAAAAGAGTTGAATATGAGAAAGTAGAGATGGTTGGAGTTTTTAGCCGCATATGATTTTGGTATAGAGTATACACCAAGAAAAGATAATAAAGTGGCACATGCTCTTAGTAGAAGACATCAGAATGTGGTGTTAGCTATGTTGGCAGAGTGGAAAGATTTAGAAGCTTTAGTCGGTTTCGATGTGCAGTTAAGATCGACTGCTGGTTTTAGTTAGAGTTCCACCAGGTTGTCTTGTTTAGAAGTTCGACCAGTATTGATTGAGAAAATTACTTCTAAGCAGAAGGAGGATCCAGTGTTGGCTAAGAGAATCAGAAGGCTTGAGGTTGGAACTAAGATCGATAATCTAAAGGATTTTAGCCTTGACCAGAGAGGATGGTTGAGAAAGAAGGGATGGTTGTGTGTTTCGAATACGAAGGACTCGAGGAAAGAAATTCTTGGAGAATGTCATCGATCCAAATTTACGATTCATCTTGGAGGGACCAAGATGTATCAAGATATGAAGTGGAGATTCTATTGGGAAGGCATGAAGAGGGATGCTGGCTTGTGGGTTAGGTAGTGTGCAAATTATCAACAAGTGAAAGCCAAACATCAGAAGCCGAGTGGGTTGCTTCAGCCTTTAGAGATTCCATTTTGGAAATGGGATTCAATATCTATGGATTTTATAGACGGGTTGCCAAATTCAAATAGAGGCAAAGAAAGTATATGAGTTATAGTGGACAGATTGACCAAGAGTGCCCATTTTGTTCCAGTTAAATTAACCAGAATGGCACCCGTTTTAGCTAAGTTGTTCCTGAAGAACATAGTTAGACTGCATGGAGTTCCTAGTCGTATAGTCAGTGATAGAGATGCTTTGTTCACTAGTGAATTCTGGAAGAGTCTACGGGAAGTGATGGGTACCAAGCTTAATATGAGTACTGCGTATCACCCTCAGACAGATGGGCAGACAGAGAGAGTCAACAAAGTACTGAAGGATCTACTAAGAACTTGTATATTGGATTTTGGTGGATCTTGGGAGGACCACCTGCATTTGGTTGAGTTTTCCTATAATAATAATTATCAGACTAGTATAGGAATGGCACCTTTTGAGGCTTTGTATGGAAGACCCTGCAAATCACCCGCATGTTGGTTGGAGACTGGAGATAGATTAGTCTTAGGTCCATATTTGGTTAGAGAGGCATCAGAAAAGATTGAGTTAATCCAAGGAAGGAAGCTCAGTCAAGACAGAAGAGGTACGTAGATAAGAGGCATAAGGACTTAGAATTCTCAGTTCGAGATAAGATTTTCATTAAGGTATCACCAATGAAGGGTGTGATATGATTTGGAAAGTCGGGAAAGTTGGCCCCAAAATATGTGGGTCCATTCGAGATTATAGAGAGGATTGGAAAGCTCGCATACAGAATAGAGTTGCCAAGCAGTTTGGCAGGTGTCCATAATGTATTTCATGTGTCTCATTTTCGCAAGTATGTGCATGATCTAGAGACTACTATTCCTTCAACAGGGTTGGAAGACTTAGTAGTAGAGCCTAATTTGACTTTTGTTAGACAATCAGTTCGGGTTGTAGCTAGACTTGAGAAAATATTATGGAATAAAACCATCAGGTTGGTGAAAGTTCAGTGGAGCGACAACAAGAAGGGCTGTACTTGGGAGACAGAGGATAGAATTAGAGATACTTATCCTAATCTTCTTTGAGGGTATGTCTATATTAGATTTATATAGATAGTTGCTAGTCAGTTAGACTAATATGGATGTTAGGAGTTGTTATAGATGAATGTTATGTTTAGTATTTAGTCCTTGCTGAATTTTGAGGACGAAATTCTTTAAAGGGGGAGCCTGTAACATCCCTAATTTTTAGTAATATTATTTAGGAAATTTAATTAGATAAATTCAATAGAATAATGATGATAAGGGGATTGAGATTTGAATAAACTTTATACATAGGGTCATGCTTATTAATTAAGTAAATGGGCTTTAAATTGGTTTAAAGGTTAATTAGTTTACACATGAGTATATTAGTAAATAGCCATTTTATTTTACATGGCTATACACTTCTCATTCTTGTCTATTCACGTTCATTTTTATCAAATCAAAAATAAATGCAAAAATCCTAAAAGCCGGCCATTAATAAGGAGGAAAAGAGGAAGATTACAATCTTAAACTAAGGATCAAAGCTAGGGAGCATTAAGCAACAACAAATCTCAAATTCCTTATCAAAATCTAAGATGAATAATAATCTCATACCATCTCTATTTTATTCTATGATTATATGTTTTTCGGATTTATGATTAAATTTGTTTTTATGATAATATGGATGATGATATGCTTGAACTATATTATGTTTGATTTATTTTAATTCATTCATATATTAATTTGTGTAGTTTTGATGCAAAACCGAGAGTCTATGATTTTAGAATGCCATGGAAAAAATTTATGTTCAGTAAAACAAAATTTTGGAGATGATTTTTAATTTTTAGAATTTTCCGAGCTATAGAAAGTTTATTATGGATTTCAAAAGGAAAATATGGTATAATTGAGTTTAAAATTTATTTTGAGTATTTCAAAAGGAAATTGGGTCTGAAATTTTAATATGTTTGATGATAGGATAAAATTGAATTTCTGTGATTTTTGGGGAACTTATCCCAATTGATTTACTAAGGGAAATAAAGTATTTCAAGAGAAGGACTTATCTACAAATACTGGTTTTGTAAATGGAAAGGCTTAACTGTTTATATTTATTCAGATTTATATTTGATAAATGCAGCAGTTCAATGGTAAATTTTTGAATAGTTTTAAAGTAGCCAATCAAGGATTTACAACTGGCAGGTTGGTTATAAAGTAATAGCCATATTTAGCTATAAATCAGCATTTTCAGAAAAAGGAAATTCCGCCTCTTTCGGAAGTATCCTTCGACTCCTTTACCTCCGCTCCATATCAGTCGAAACCATCCCAATCGAAACCCTCATAGTCAAAACCAATGCACATGGTATCAAGGGTATTGGTACGAAGTGAATTGGTAAGTAGCGGAAAGTAGGGTGTCGAAAGTAATGCTTTCGACAGGTTTGAAACCAAGGTTCACTTTTAAAAATGATAAGCACCTGCCCAATTTTTGAAGGGCTTTCGACCGAGTCGATACCCTATAGAGTCAAAACTTAAGTTTGTTTTCTAAAGTTAAATTCCTATCTTATTTTACTTAAAGCTCTCGACATAGTCGAAAGTCGTGCTTTCAAAAGGGACTTTATAAATAGCTTTCGAATGGGTACTTTTCTCCTTAAATAAGAGCTTATGAAAGGATTGGTTTCGACCAAGTCGAAACCCAGCCACAAATTTTCTCCTTTCGACTGTATTGAAGCCATCCATGCTCTCGGAGGGTTCTCTTTGTTTTAACTGAAAACTAAACCTTTTTCCTAAATGCTTTCGAAGGGTTGGGGGTTTCGAAGGCAATGGAGTCGAAATGGAGTTTCGACTCTTCCTTTGATGTTTTAATTTAAAAGGTATTTGCTTTCGACTAGATAGTTTCGACACCATTAACATTTTCCCCAAAACAATCTTATAATTGGTTTCGAAAGAGATGCTTTCATATATAATCATTTTGACCCAAAGAATGTTTTTAAAGAATAAACCCAACGCTTTCGACATAGTACTTTTATTCATTTCGAAGCTATGTTTTAAAGAGTATTTTGATACCGTCGAAAGGTACCAATGATTTCAAAAGTGAATATTTAACAAGGACTTAGAAAGGTATGTTTATTATGTTTTGAAAAGAGGTTTTCTATGCTTTCAAAGGAGGTCAACCAGTTGTTTCGAAAGTGATATTTTAAAGTTTCAGAACAAATTACCCATTCTCAGTTTAAAATGAAATACCATGGTATAATTAAAGATTTTAGAAGTATTAACCCATAACAGTACTTTGGGGAAGGGCAGAATAACTGGTTAGGTTGACCCAGTAGTAAATATAACTTAAGAAATGAAAAATCTCAATTAAAGATATTGGCTGGGGCCAATAGGTTCACAGTAAGCTCATGAAAACCTTGCAAAGGGAAAGATATTGGCAGGGGCCGATAGGTTCATAGTCAACCCATGAAAACTATGATTTGATACTGGCAGGGGCCAGTAGGTTTGTAGTTAGCCTATGAAAGCTATATCCGGATTTGATATTGACAGTTAGTCAATAGGTCCCTAGTTAGCCCATGAAAACTAGGTGAAGAGATATGATATTGGATTTACCAATAGGTTCTTAGTGATCCTATGAAAACTATGAAATTAGACAGATAGTCCTTAAACATTTACCAGGTTAATAGTAACCGTAGAAACTAAATTTTGTTAGATAGTCAGAATGAATGGGGATGGGTAATGCAGATTTGATTTACTTGTTTTGCATATCATCATAATGTTTTTGAAATACTATGTTTTAAAGATTGTGGATGTAGGAGCACTGTATATGGTTTTATAAATTTTTTAGGATACTAGGAGGGGAAAACCCGTTCCGCTAAGCGGTGTGGTTTCACTAGATATCTAAATGGTTTGAGATGGTAAATTATTATTCATACCAGGATTTATGTCCGACTCGAATTTTTTGTTTTCCCCTTAAACTCTCGAGTACTCAATCGATTTTGAGTAGGTTGAGAATTAAGGTTTCCAGGTGTTCTTTTAGATGAATAAAGCTTCCGAAGACGTGCGGGAGGCAAGCTTGTTATTAGAGTTCTTTTATTTCCGCTATGTGTTTGATTGTAAGGGAAAATTTTTTTAGTGCCTTAATATATACTCAGATCAACCTAAGGGGCATCTTCATATGACACTCTTGGCGTATTTTGTAATAATTATATGTTATTTGAATGTGGTCTGCAAACTGGGATTATGTAATCAATTTGGAATATTTTGAAATGGACTGTGGAATTTGTGTGCTGTTTAATTTTTTTCCATATTCTTGTGTTTCTGTGTATCAATGTATCTAATATAGTCGTATTTGGTCGTCGAGGATTAATAACTATGGATGACTGCAGCATCCATAGCCGTTAGTTTTGGGCCTCCAAGTAGGGGATGTTACACCTAGTTAAATAGGGTTCAATTCCTCTATCCCCTTATTGTCTGTCCTTATATGCCATAAGAAATCAGTCATTCATCGTAAAAAACAATGAAATAGTGGGACTCATCATATCATTTGAATGAGTGATGATGAAAAATCAATTGTTGAGATGTGTGTGGGACATGGGGACAGGTAAAGGGGGGATAAAAGATTTAAGCTAAGTTAAATACTTATACAAAGATTTTCCTTTAGTTGTTCTTACAATCACTTCTGAACCTCCATTTGCAACTTTAATGCTTCGGTTATTTGCATCCCACTGAGTATATAGATGCAAAGAAATCGGTTTGCAATAGTGACCTTATTAGAAATATATAAATATAAAAAGCATAAACAAGAACAAACATTGCAACATGAAAATAAATGGCAAGCCTATCATTTTGATGAACATTATATATTCATTTTGTATCATTTCTATCCTATCATCTAAAAAAGAGAATATAAGACGATATATGTTCTTGCTTCTCATTCATTCTTACTTCCAATCCTCTTCTCTGTTTGATTTGAGAGAAAAAATTTCACCTATCCCTCTAATAATTACTTACCATTCCAAGCTCCAAATTAAATGACCATTATATGTTAATAAAAATATGCCCTTTCATTTTCTATTTCAGCTATTCAGAAATACCATGCTCATTTCATTACTTGTTTTCATTTTCTCAACTTCTTATCTAAAATAATCATTTTTTGTTTCATCAATGCAGGAATGTTCCACGCTCATTCTCTCCTCTTACTTTCATTTTCTCAATTTCTTATCTAAAATAAATTTTTAAATCCATAATTACTATCATATCTTTTTTTTCCAATTTGAATCCATTTGAAAATTTGCTCCTTCGGCTTTTTGTTAGCAATTATGGAAATGCTATCTTTGTATTTGAAACTATAAATTGTTTAAAAATGATATTTAAATTATGTATTTTTCTCTAAACTTTTCAATATTATTTTCTAATATATAATAGAGTGTTTTAAATTTTGTTTCAAGTTTAAATATATTTTTAACAACTAATTATGAATTTCTAAACTAAGTAGCTTTTAAAATTAAAACTTGTTTTCCTATTTATTTCAAAATTCCTTGTTTTGCATAATATTCTATATAAATAATTATCATATATTTTAAGTAGTTTTAAAAGTATTTTAACATATTAATTAGTATTTTTAAGATATTTCTATATATATATATATATATAAGTTTTAAATAATATATTAAGTATTTTATAAATATGATAAATGGAGTTTGGATTTTAACACTTAAGTTAAAATAAATTGTTTTATGGAATCAACTAAAAGTGTATTGCCTTAATTGATAAATGTGGAGATGCTTTGATCTTTAAATAAATGTTTAAAGTTACTAATGTATAAGTAAATAGTTTTGGGTTTGTTGTGGCAAATGTTTTGAGCAACACTTGTCTTTAACCCTTAAATATAATTAAACCTTTAAAAGTAGAGTTTTAAAGGTAATGATTAAATGGAATGGTTTTGGGTTTGTAGTAAATAATGTTTTAGCAACATTTGTTTTTAAACCCTTGAATTTTATTTTGGAAGAAATATTGTAAATCTTTAACGGTGGAATTTTAAAGATAATAACAGGTATTGAAATCCTTTATAAAGAGATAGAAAATGTTATATGCTTAATTTGAAAAAATGTTTATTACAACAATGTTTTGGTAGTACTTGTTTTAATCTCTTTGATTATATTTCAAGTGAGTAAAACTTGTTAAACGATTTGTGAATACACTTATACAATTGGGATAAGTATATGGATACTTTTTAAGCATTGAAAAGGGTATAAGTGAAAAATTAAACAATATATACAGGTATATAAAAGAAGTTTTATTAATAATAAAAATATTAATAAATAAAGGAAGTCTTGATTTATAAAAGAAAAGTTTTATTAGATAAAAAGATGTTTTCTTGATAAGAAGGATTTTTAATCAATAAAAGATAAATTAATTAAAAAGGATTAAAAGTCGTTTATGTTACTTGACCATGCCTTGCGTGAAATGATAGTGCAGGTATGTTTACTTGCTTATGAGAAAGTATTCGGGAATTAGTTCCCTTTTGCGATCATTATCATTATTGTTGAATAAGACTAAATTCATCGACTTAGTCTTAGAGAGACTGGGATCGGTAAGTGTTCTACTTATCGAAAGCCACTTCAAGGCTGAGATACGGGTTCTCTATTTTGGAAGCGAATGATGGAAACTATGTGTGGTTCTGAAATCCGTTGAGATGATGGAATCCATATGGGATTCATTATAGGATCGATTTTTGTTGAAAACTCGTGTGAAGATGCCGAACGTAGCCTCGACATTAGAAAATGGATAAAGACATAGTAGGATGCATGATCTTGGGGTTTAGCTGACCCATGAGGAGTACATCAACTTCATATCTAGAGTATGCTTATCGATATGTTGCACATGGGGAGTTGATGATACTTGGTACACATTGTTCATGTGGGTGTTTGGATGATGGCCCAGTTGTGTTTACCTTATGGTATATTTTATCTAGAGATATACGACGCTCGAAAGGTATTTTCTGATCCTTGTTATAGGAGATCGGTCGCACATTGAGGAGGTCTCCGTGGAAAATCCATTTATACAAACGTAGCTTAGCAGTTTTGTTCGTATACCTAAATATGCTATCAAATGTAACCATTTGAGCTATGATTTATATTTATATTGAACACCTAAGCCATTATTATAATATCACTAAATTTTCCTATAAAATGGTTCAGTTATCGTAAGGTAAAAACCCGTCCGTATTTATTTGTGGCGTGGTCTTAAGGGATGCCTTTATTCTTTAAAGGGTTTTACAAATATAATAATTCAAATTACTTGAGTCTTCTCATGCTAGTTTACCAGACAGATTCGGGTGTTACTTTTCTTATAATGCTCGGGTCAGCCCCATGTATATTTCCAGATTTCATTGATGATCATTGGAGCTTCTGGAGAGAGGAGCTGGATGGTTCCCTATCGTAGATTTTATTTTCACTGCATTACTTTGTTTATTTTTATATCAGCAATTGTGAGGATAAATTGTTCGAACTGTCCAGGCTGATGATAGGTTAATTTACTCTGATTATTGTACCTATTCAGTTTTACTTTGTAGAAGTATCAATTTTGATATTATATGTTATCGTTCCATTGTAAGATTCTAATATTGTGTTCTCTTCTTTCTTGTTCCTTTTCTTTTCTTCTTTTATTTTACTCTAACGTTCTGCCTTTTCGGCACTTGGGTACTCGGTACGTGAATACCGTTGATGTATTAGTATCGACATTTGAGGGTTGAAAATGCGATCGTTATAATTTTGGTACTAGAGCTGAAGGTTAAGCAAGAACCTTGGCTTTGGTTAGGTATAACTTATTGAGAGATAGGGTAATAGAATGCCTTATTATGAGTTTGAGTGTGCTATACATATGAAAGCATATTTATTACTGCTATAACAATATTTTGCATTGTGTTGATTGGTTTGCTGAATGCTTATGGATTATGATCGATGCGTCTGATCAGCGTTATCAATAGGGATTCCTAAACACTTAAATAGAACAAACCAACATAGTATTATTTTCAAAATTGGTAAATGAAATAATTTTACCTAAGATTATATTTTATATAAAAGAGTAACTTTCAAATAATTAACAAAGTTATTTATGATGTATTTGTTTATTAGGAAATGATAATACTAAATTATTATCATTTATTGCTTGATTAGTCATGCTCGGCCAGTTTATGGGCATTGGCTAATGTTTATTGAATTTACCATTTTCACGGCAAGGGTTAGGTAGACAGTAATTTATGGAAACATTGAAACGAACTCTTGTGAATTAAGTTTCATAATTTGACTATAAGGCATTCGATGATAATGTTTGGTTAAAAAGTTAACTTAAATAGAAAGTTTTTAATATAGCTTAAGAGGAAAGGTAAGATATTAAGAAGATAAACACTTATGAAATGATTTGATATAAGAAACTAAATTTATATAAATATGGTTAGTATAAATATGAATTATAAAGGATTTAAATTGAGAATTTGTGAACTTAAATCATGGTGTTTTGGAAATGGTTTTTAAGGGTTTTTGAGAAAACAATAATAGTATGATTTGAAACTATTCTAAAGGACTAATGTTTTTAAAAGGATTTTAAGATTTGTTCGAGTATGAGGTTACTCTAGGAAACAACAAGTCAATTCGAGAAACAAAGTATTTTTATGTTAGCTAGTTCGAGTGACTCGAAAGTGAGTAAAAATGGGTAGGAAATGTGTTCTGTTGGAAAGAACTTCTCTTGAGTATTACCCTTCTTAGTAAAGGGAATATATGATACTATTTGGTAGAATCTAGTTCCTTGTATCATTTTGTTGTTACTCGATCTACATTAATATTTTCCATGGATTTTAAAGAAAAAATTTTGGAAATTGGTTTTAGAAAATGATTTTGTTTTAATCCCAAAAAGTATGATTTGATATCTAAAAGATATGTGTATATATTATTATTTCAAATGACTTGAAATAAAATCCAGAGTTTAAATTCTTAAGTTTTCAGTAAAGATATATATGGTTGCCTCTATCCTTTGCATTAAGGTAGTTAGTTATGCATCTTATTATGACATATTGTTTGTTAGTTTTCAATTATTAAAATAAAACAGAATTTTCGACGATTTTGGAAAGTCAGAATCTTTCGAATTAATATAATTAAAACTAAGTATTCTATAAAAATATAAAAGTTAAACTTTTATAACTCATAATTTGAAAAGATAGTAAATTAAAACAAGTTTAAAAGTTGTTTAGCATCTTTGATAAATAGGGCTCTCGATGTTATTGGGCAACTAATAAACGTCTTTAGTCTTATAAGGAATTAGACTCTAGTTTTGAGTTTGGATACTAGAGTCTTACTCTACCTAACTCCTTGCCTAACCCGATCGATAAAGATTTTAGATGTTGACACGATTATAAAATCCAAATTTATTTTGGGACTTCGTCGAAATTTTAGGAAGCAAAATGTAAAAGAATGTTTTGTATATACTCTTAGGAAGTAGTAGAGTATTATATAAGTAATAGACTTAAGTCTTGAAATATTTTTAAATGAAATTATGTTAAAGGAAATGTTTTTAAATAAAGTTGAGTTGTTATAAAAATATTTATAAACATAAGTAATGTTTAAAGAAATGTTGCATAAATGATTTTAATATTAAGTAAGAAAAGATTTTGTGTAAATAAATTAGAATTGTAAAGTAATTGGTGTAGTTAAGAAACCAACTAAATTAAGTACGTAAGTTGTACATAGATTATTTTACTCGCATTACAATTCTTGACCTAGGATTGGAGTACATGAATTCAAGGTGGTATGCACTGGTCCGAAAAAGGATTTTTACTGGACTTTTTGACGACGAACACTTGATACGGATTCTTGATATGATCCTTAAGTTTTCTATCATAGTTTATTGCTATGTAAGGAGAATGGAGGTGTCCAATCAAGGAACCAGATCGGAGTTCACACTAAAGAAGTCAAGTGAGATATATTAGTTCGGAAGTGAAATCTATGTGATCGACCAAGCGGTCAGATCAATATTGCATAGAAATGATATATATACATCATACAAGCTTAAGTATAATTACATACTATGTTGTTTGGCTTATGGCGAGTTCGGGAAATGACTCTTCGGATTGTTTAAGGTAATATGAATAATCAACTAAGGAATAACCTAAGGCTATTGAGCGAAAGGTACACTTAGTAGTTTATTTATTATCTGGGAAAACCGTTGGCCTAGTTTGTTAATAAAAGTAATATTGTTAAATATTATTGTATGGTTGTTTCTTGGATTGTTTGTGTTGGAATTTCAAGAACGAAATATTCTGGGGGGGAGAATGTGACGACCTGGAATTTTGAACACTTCGTATTTAATTATCTGAATTATTTAAATATTTGAATCCAAGACTTACTATGATTAAATATGATTTTATAATCTTGATAAATACTTTTTAATTAATAAATAATGTTAGAAAAATTATTTTTGAAATGTGTTTACAAAAAAAACACTTTGGATAAATACTAAAAATATGATCGGAAAATGTTTTGTTAAAAATCAACTTTTCATACAATACAAGTTGGTTGAACATATTGCAACTTGAATAGTTATCTTATGAACAGATTATGTAACGACCCATAAATTTTAAATAATTTTATTTGTTTTTAATAATATATTTAACTGGAATTTTGTGAAATTTTAAATAAAAATATTTTGAAATAAAAATTTGATAATTGGAATACGCCTTTATAAACATAACAAATGGTAAATTTTCATCAGATAATATGGAAGTTTATTTTCTAGTGTAATTCTATTTCAATTTAAATCAGTTAATATTTGGTGATAATAAAATGTTTTCCAAACCTGAATATTTTGCTATAGAAAATTTCTAAATCCTCTTCTGAGTGAGACGTCATCTTTCGTTTTTCAAAATTTGGACTTCTATTGCTCCGTTTATCTTATTTCTGACCAAATAGCAGCATTTTCGATATCGATTATCGACTTTTGATCGAATGATCGTACCACTGATATCTGTATACCGTTTCGATCATTTTGTCATGCTGATCTCTTCGTTATATTCAATTGTTAAATTCAAAACCCTGTGTGCGGTGCAATCTGTGAAACGCCTAGTCTATTGGTTCCGTATTTGAGCCTTTTGGCTTTCTTTGTCCTTTCAGTGTCAATCGGGTAAAGTAAATAGCCACTGGCTATTAATATTCAGAGCTGTCCACGTCTAACTCTTGTTATTCCCACTTTTAATTTATAACATTGCTGGTTCATTCTATTCATCTGGTCCCTTCATTTGAGCTTCCATCCTCCATTTTCTTTTTCCGTTTAGAGAAAAAAAATGAAACTACTGTTATCATTTCCTCTTGGCTTCTTTCACCGCTCGCTCTCTCTCTTCTCCTCTCACCCATTTCACCGAAGCAAGTATCGGCTCTCCCTCTCTCCAAACTCAACCACCCACGCCAGAAACCCTCCACCACAACGCAGCACCCAACCATGCTAGCTTCGCACCCATCCCCATCACTTCGTCAGTCCCTCTCCTCACCAGAAGCTCCATCCCCCTCACCTAAGACTCGCCTTAAACCCGAGCTCCTCTCTCTCTCGTGACCACCTGTCTCTTTATATTTATTTAAAGGTATATTTATATATATAAGTTTATTTACATATTTTAGTTTATATATTCAAGTTGATAAAGTTTGTTTGAGTTTGTAAAGAATTAAGTTACATACGTATATAGTTGAAACTGTTGATCCTTTTTTTATATGGATTTTATATATTATAAAGTAGGTGTATAAAGTTTCTACAGTGGCTCGTGTATATATAAGTTATTAGATATATATAGTATGTTAAGCAGTTATATATATATATATATTTCAATTTGTACTGTGTTAATATATATATATATATATCTGATAGTTGTTATAGTTTTTAGCATGAATGATAATATATATCTAGGTATATTCATATATATGTTGTTATTGTTATACTATTAGTTATATATGTTATACCAATATTAATTAAGTTATCTATTTTATAATGGTTATGTAAATATTCTGTTGGATTTTAATATGTACATAACATTGGTTTTGAAATAGTTTTATATATATTTAATTTACTGTTATAACATTTGCAAAATCTGTTAACAAATAATATTCTCATAACTTCTTATATATTGTTAGCTTACATAATTTTATAGTATTCCCAAATCTGTATACAACACACATATATATATACATTTATGTTGTAAGTCTGTGATGGTTTATAGTATCAAATTTTTTTTGATAAAATATGTATGTAATATATATATGTTATATGTTATATAGATAAGTTGTATATATACTTTTACCTAAACCTGTTTGTCAACTGGCTTGTTATATATATAATATGTTCGGTTAGATATAAAAAGTTGTATAAGTTTGTTTATTATATTATGCATATGTTGTTCGTTACATATGGTATTTATCTTATGTTTTGTTGACTTATGTTATTAAATGTTAATTTTAAAGAGTTGTATGTGGATTTTATATTACAAAGGTTGTACATAGTTTGATTCCTAGTTATATACGTGTTTCGAAATTTCTATATTTAATCATATAGCAGTTGTACTACCATTGTTTAAAGTATGCAAGTTATATTTAGCCGTATATATGTGTACAGTTACAAAGTATAAAGGTTGTATATATTTCAATATATATGTTTGGAAAAGTATATTTTATTATAGAAACTATTTTATTACATTGTTTAAAAGTGAATGTTATACATTATATATAGGTTATATATTTGTATACGTGAGTTGATTCTTCCTTATATATGTTGTATATATATATATGTTAGCCTACTAAGTATATGATATATTAAGTTCTTTATGGGTTGCTTTTATACAATCTGTTCACATTTACTTGTTTATATAAGCCAAGTTACTGGTCACACACACACATATATATATATGTGTGTGTTTAATTTGAAATAATGATTTTTGAAAGATATATATATTATTGGGTTTGAAATTTGAATATGATTTTATATAAAGAGTTATATATAGTTATATATATATAAGTTCAATTATACCATCTATCTTCATTTATCCGGTTCTGATTCGTTTATTAATTCCTATCTATCAGCTTGTCCGCCCAAATTCGTACCAATTCAGCTTTGTTTCGGAATTCGTGCTTAGATCCGTTGCTCTGTTTATTTTCAAATTTCTCTAGCCTCGAAAGGTGAGCAATCACTCACGATTAACGTTCTTATATTTATTAAATTTGATTTCAATTGAAATGTCAATTGAAATATATTGCTGCTAGTTACTTACATTGCTATATATATGCTGTTATTTGTATCTGTTCACCTGTGACATCTGACACCATTATCTATTATTTATACTGATGATATATGCACGTTACTGTTGTTATATTATTATCATATCTGTTATCACTCTGCAAGTTCCCTGTTAGTATAGAATCACTATGGGTTGAAATGATACATACCCGAACGATCTATAGAATAGGAAAAAATCGCTATGGGTTGAAATGATAAACCCAAGCGATTTTCATTGAATTGAATTTGGGATTTCGGGTTGAAAGGATATATACCCGAATATGTTTTAAATTGCGGATCGAAATGATAAATATCTGTATCACTTGACCATAGGATAGAAAATTATATACAGACACCGTTGGTCTATATATATATTTTTGAAAATGATTTCTATGGTTTTGAAAAGAAATATATGATTTTGATAAATATTGATTTTAAAGATTTATCAAGGTTGATTTAATAAAGTTGATATATATAATATGTTTAAGTATTTATTTAATATATATATTTTCAAATGTAGAGTTTATAATGATTCAGATTGGAAAGATAAATTTGAAATTGATTTGATATTTATTTAAGAATTTTACTTAAATAAGTTTGGTTTGAAATTATTAAATTTGAGATTTTAAAGATATGATTTTATAACTTGATTTTGATTTAAAGTGATTTAAATGTATATTTCAAATAAATTGAAGGAAATATTTAGTTTATTGTAATTTGGGGTTTGTTTTAAATGATATTGGATTTATTGAGTGGATATTTCAAAACTAAATAATAGTAAAGTAAATTTGATATATATATATATATATGAAGTATCGAATTTAGTTTTGAAATGTTGAATATTTAAAGCTTTGAAATATATTGAAATTGAAATGGCTTATTTTATGGTTCAGATATGTATTTGAAATAGATAATTTGAAAGGGTTTATTGACAAGCTGAATTGAGTTGAAATTGATGATTTGAGATTTGATTAAATTAAAATTTTGGAATCCGAGTTGATTTGAATCGATTTGTGAAATTTAAGGAAACTATTTTATTTTATAAAGTAATTTCAAATTATATTTAAAACTATTGATATTTTACTTTATAAATTATTTTAATATAAACTATTTTCATATAAATAATTTTTAATATAAATTATTATATTTAAACTATTTTAACTTATAACTATTTATATAAACTATTTTATTTATAAACTATTTTATTATATATACTAATTTTAATATCTAAACTGTTTAAAAGGAAAGTGTTATGATTTCCAAAATGCTATAATTTCAAAGTGTTATGATTTCCTAAATGCTATGATTTCAAAGCTATGATTTCCAAAGCGTTTTGATTTTTAAAAGACTATGATTTCGAAAGCGTTATAACTTTGGAAAGTGATATGATTTTGAAAATGGATATATTTGAATTGAAATGATATCGTATCAATTTGGTTTTTGAAATGAAAATGATATTTTGATTTTGAAGTATAGACTATTTTGAAATGACTGCGGTGTTATAATAACGATTGGTTGTTAAAGAGACCGGGATCGAATATGGACATACTCTCTATCGATACCGAAAACCACTTTAACAACTGTGTACGCGGTGGAGTTTCCAGAATGAAGTAGGATGGTGGCGACGATCCTATGGTATATACGTGGACCCAACTCCCGTGAGTTGGCATAAGGTGGCTAAAACAGGAGCGATCTCGGACCAGTGAGGTAGCACCTTTTATCGGACGCACTTCTTCGATACCATTCTACTACTTTGTGATTGTTTGGGTGCACCCCTCGATTTGGGAGTGTTGTTCGAGGTGGAGTGGTAGTGGCTGCTATGCGTTTCCATCAGTCCGTGTGCGTAATTGATATATCTACCCTAGCATTACCTTGTGTGCCGTGTCACCCACCATATCGAGCTTTACTACGAGTTTCTATTTGTGTCGTACCTATGGAGTATCTTCTCGTAGCCTCTCGGGGTATGCAGGTACTGTATAGACTATTGACACTATTATGTGTTAAGGGCTATATGGGTAACCCCTTAACTCTATTTAAAAGTATGTTTATTTTATATTAGACATTATTATAATAGCGCAATATTACTACATAGTAGATAGTTTAACGGATCCTTAGAGGATGGTTATCCCAAACATCCTTTAAGTTACTTGTATTTCAATTGATATTTCACTTGAGTTGGATTTATTAATATAAGAATGTTAATCCTGACTCGAGTGTTTTGTGTTTTGCTTTACGCTCGGGTCAAACTGAGTGATACAGCATTTGAGACTCACCTTTGGAGTTGGAGCTTCGCTTGGAGATCCAGCTATCTATCCAACTTTCAGTTATTCAGCTGATTCCAGTGATATATTCTGATCTTGTATTTGACTATTGTATTGAGATATCTATGTATTCAAGACCTCTGTTGTATCTTGTTTAACACTATTATATATATATATATAGTAGCTTTATGAACTATTATTCTTTTGTTACCGTTGCATTATTGTTATATTACTCTGTGTCTATGATCTGTGATTATTTTATTTACTATATATGCTGAGTTTTGCCAAATTTAAATTAACAATCCATTGTTTTGAATTATTCAAGTCCGGCATGTATGTCTACGTGGATTTATTGTCGATTTGAATGGTCCAAAGTTTACGGGTCGTTATAGATTAACTAGAAAATATAATCGAAAATGTTTTGTTAAAAATCAACTTTTCGTACGATACAAGTTGTGTGAACATATTGCAACCTAAATTATCATATGAACACACTAATTAAGAATTAAAACATTTCATTTCCTAATCAAAACAATTAAAGTAAACATGTATTAATTAAGGGAACAAGAGTACGTAAAGGACCCTTAAATCACTCCTTGGTTTAAGAAAAGCATGTTTGTGTAAGAGCATTTTCTCACATGCTTAACTTCATAGCTAAGGAGGGGTTTATTCACACTTATCCATCCATTTCCTAACACTATAAATACACATGCATACACACTCATTTATTCACAAACAAAATCCAAGTTCTTACACTTCTTCCTCTTCACAAATGTCTTCTTTCTTTCCCTCTTCTTACCTTAGACTGAGCTATATGGAGAGAATAGCCTTTGGGCCATGAGTACGGGGTTGGAGGTGGTCTTGGATGTGTGTAAAACAAGGGAGGAGGAAGTGATTGCGTGATCATAGAAGGAGATGAAGGCCTGTACACGTGAGCTAAGGGCGATGGAGGAGGTTAGGCGTGTGATTTAGAGGAGGAAAGGAAGGGTTTTAGTAATGTTAAGTTGAAGTTAAATTTTTTGAAAGAAGTGTGGTTGTAATGAATGTTGGTAGGAAGAGATTTGGATGGAATAAAAGTGAGTTAATCTCACTTTGATTACACTATAAATTGGTTGCAAGTTAACTTGAAATATTGCTTGGTATTTGCTAGTTTAATCTCTTGATAATTGTTGTTAAATCACATGTTATTATGCTTGCTCTATATTAATAATAAAAGACATTATCTACTTATAGTTAAACCCTTGATTATATACTTTGAAAAGTATATAAATTTTTAAAGTAGTTGCATACTAAACCATTGAATTATGATAAGTTCATTTGAATACTTAAAATGGATATATTAATGTGTATATAAGTTAATACATGTTTAGTAGTAGTATGGTTGGAACTTGGAATCATATATGTGTATAAAATAACAAGACACCAAATATTGGATTGAATACAGAATTGTCCGTAGAGCGATAGTCATTATAAACGCACTTTGAATCCCTTAAACTATAACTTGTGAAAATGGTGGTTTAATAAAAATATCTTAATAATAACCAGTTTGGTTATTATTTACACTTCTATAAGTGTTTAGAAAATCAAAAAAATATGTTTTGGAAAGTTATAGAAGAAGAAAATCAAAGTAACAAAAGATCGAAGTAAAAAGGTCGCTACAGCGACACTTTTAAAAATAGTCCGTCTTTGAAAATAACGTGCATTTTTGTGGAAACTTTCTTAGGTGCTTCTTTAGCAATTAATCAAGAAAATAATATATTATTCTTATTGGGAAATTTTTGAAGCCTAATTCATTTGATAGCTAGTTGAACGAAGTGCAAAAGGATATAGCGAAACAATCGCTATAAGTGTAGTTCGGTAAAATACCCTGATTTTGGGAAATTCTCTAAAATAATTAAAAGATATTCTTTGGGATTTTTCTTCATGTTTTCTAAGTACCCAAAGTATACTGACTATTGTAAAAAGAATGGATCTAAATCATTTGTTAAGGTATTGAAAACTAGACGCAAAGTTGTAGCAAAAATGTGTTAAACCTTGTAACAGCACTTACGGAAATGCTATCTTTGCTATTTGAAACTATAAATTGTTTAAAAATGATATTTTAATTTTGTATTTTTCTCTAATCTTTTTAGTGTTATTTTCTAACTTAAAGTAGAGCATTTTAAATTTGCTTTCAAGTTTAAATATATTTTTAACAACTAACTATAAATTTCTAAACTAAGTATCTTTTAAAATTAAAACTTATTTTTCAATTTATTACAAAATTCCTTATTTTTACACAATATTCTATATAAATAATTAACATATATTTTAAGTAGTTTTAAAAGCATTTTAACATGTTAATTATTATTTTGAAGATATTTCTATATATAAGTTTTAAATAATATATTAAGTATTTTATAAATATAATAAAGGGAGTTTGGATTATAACATTTAAGTTAAAATAAATTGTTTTATGGAATCTACTAGAAGTGTATTGCCTTAATTAATAAATATGGAGAAGCTTTGATTTTTAAATAAATGTTTAAAGTTATTGATGGATAAGTAAATGGTTTTAGGTTTATTGTGGCAGATGTTTTGAGCAACATTTGTCTTTAACCCTTAAATGGCATTAAACCTTTAAAAGGAGAGTTTTAAAGATAATGATTAAATGGAATGGTTTTGGGGTTGTAGCAAACAATATTTTAGCAACATTAGTTTTTAAACCCTTGAATTATATTTTGGAAGAAATATTGTAAATCTTTAACAATGGAATTTTAAAGATAATAACAAGTATTGCAATCTTTTACAAGAGATATAAAATGTTATATATTTAATTTATAAAAGAAAAGGAGTTTATATAACAATGTTTTGGTAGTAATTGTTTTAATCTCTTTGATTATATTTCAAGTAAGTTAAACTTGTTAAACGATTTGTGAATACACTTATATCATTGGAATAAGTATATGAATACTTTTTAAGTATTGAAAAGGGTATAAGTGAAAAATTAAACAATATATACAAGTATATTAAGGGAGTTTTATTAATAATAAGATATTATAAATAAAGGAAGTCTTAATTTATAAAAGAAAAGTTTATTAGATAAAAAGATGTTTTCCTAATGATAGTGCATGAAATGATAGTGCAGGTATGTTTATTTACTTATGAGAAAGTATTCAGAACTTAGTTCCCTTATGCGATCATCATCATTATTGTTGAATAAGGCCAAATTCATTGACTCGGTCTTTGAGAGACCAGGATCGGTAAGTGTTCTACTTATCAAAAACCACTTCAAGACGGAGATATGGGTTCTCTGTTTTGCAAGCGAATGATGGAAACCATGTGTGATTCTGGAATCTGTTGAGATAATGGAATCCATGGGATTCAGTATGCGATCGAGTTTTGTTGAAAACTCATGTGAAGATGCCGAACGTAGCCTCGACATCAAGAAATGACTAAAGACTGAGTAGGATGCATGATCCTGGGGTTTAGCTGACACATGTGGAGTACATCGACTTCATATCTAGAGTATGCTTATCGATATGTTACGCACGGGGAGTTGATGATACTTGGTAGACATTGTCCACGTGAGTGTTCGGATGATGGCCTAGTTGTGTTTACCTTATAAGTATATTTTATCTAGAGATATATGATGCTCGGAAGATATTTTCTGATTCCTGTCATAGGAGATCCGTCTCATTGAGAAGGTCTCCATGGAAAATCCATTTATACGAACATACCTTAGCGGTTTTGTTTGTATACCTAAATATGCTATCAAATGTAACCAACATAACCATTTCAACTATGATTTACGTTTATATTAAACATCCTAGACATTATTATAATATCACCAAATTTTCCAATAAAATGGTTCGGTTATCATAAGGTAAAATCCAGTCCCTGTTTATTTGCGGTGTGGTCTTACGAGATACCTTAATTCTTTTAAGGGTTTTATAAATATAGTAATTCAAATTACTTGAGCCTTCACACGCTGGTTTATCAGACTGATCTGGGTGTTACTTTTCTTATAATGCTTGGTTAAACCCCATGTATATTTCCAAATTTCATTGATGACCATTGGGGCTCTTAGAGAGAGGATTTGCATAGTTCCCTATCGCAGATTTTATTTCCACTGCATACTTTGTTTATTTTTATATTAGCAATTGTGAGGATAGTTTGTTATAACTGTCCAGGCTGATGATATGTTAGTTTACTCGGATTATTGTATCTATATAATTTTCCTTTGTAAAAGTATCATTTTGATATTATATGTTATCATTCCTTTGTAAGATTCTGATATTTTGTTCTCTTCTTTCTTGTTCTTCTTTTGTTTTACCCTAAAGTTCTACCTTTCCGGCACTTGGTTGCTCAGTACGTGAATACCGTGGATGTATTAGTGTCGACATTTGAGGGTCGAAAAGGCGATCATTACAATCATGAGTTAGTTTCCTTTATTTATTTTGATAGAGGTTACTTGATTTATAAATAGGTGGGCACCATAAAATCTATTGTTATCAAAATCTATTAAAGGTAAAGTTGAACTATTTTGTACTCTCAATATTTATACATAAACCGAGTTTCATTTTATTTTGTTCACCGAGTAAGAATATGAATTTTGTTTCCTATATTTGTTTTGTATGTTATAACCGGTTTATTATTACGTAGACTTCAAATAATCTTCGGTTCTGTATAATCTATTGGATGTAAGGTTGATCTTTATTCAATTTTTAATGATCAGATATGGTAATTATTTGTTATTTTCTACAAAGTTAGTTAGAAGTTATCCTATTTTAAATTTTACTTCAGTTTATTATAGATAATATTGGATTGAAGATGTAGATACGGACAACGTTTACAAGTAAACTAACTTCAAATATAAAGGTTCATTTTGTTTGTACCAAAAATGGGCACAACACTCTTCAAAAGTTTTTTGAAGAGATAAAATGAAGAACGTAAATGCAAAATAGAGATTATCTAACAAAAACTTCAACAGACAGAAATGTAAAATGCAAAGACAAGCGATTTAGAGTGGTTCGGCGTATCGCCTACGTCCACTATGAAGTTTTGATGATTTTATTGATTCTCTTTCAGTGATTACAAGTGATTACAGTGAACAAAAGCAAATTACAGCTTAGAATTCGAATCTCAACAGTAAGAATAAGATGCAAGTTTCGATCCGGTAGAGTCTGGACGCTTGAGAATCAAAAGATCCTTCTTTTGTAGGCTCTGGGGTGCTATTTATAGGCGTCGGAGGCTGAGATTTCACTCAAACTTTGGGAGACTTGGTCTGGCATGTGAGGGGGCCCACGTGACCGTTTCCAGAAAGTTTTGCCTCGATCTGTGATCGATACGAATTCATTTCGTATCGATCAAGGTGTTGTCCGATCGAGCTGAAATTTGGCAGAGACATTCCTTAGTGAGTATGCAAGCTCCTATGAAAATTTCATTGAATTTGGATCAGTGGATTATGAGATATCGTCGATACGAAGTGGAATTCCTCGATGGCAGTTCTGTTCGACTCCAAGGCTTCGAATCGATCTCCTTGTATCGATAATTGCACGTGTTTCTGAGATGATGTGGCGCGCGCACTTCGCTTCGATCCGGTCTTCACTCCGTGTTGACTGTTTCGACTCCATAGATCTCGCCTCGTTTGCTTCGAGGGATGACACGTCACCCAAGTTCGGCGACTTATTGGATACGAACAAGCCTCTGCTCATGGGTACGAACGTGGTCCCATGATGGATACGAAGCATTGAATCTCTGATGGATGTGAAGTTGACGTTAGGTGATCATTACGAAGCGGACAACCTACTGATGGATTCGAACAAGTCTCTTTGGCTGAAGGCTGATCGATACGAAGTTCATTGATACGTGGACCTAGCCATTCTGATTGATACGAAATCGATGGATACGAAATGAGGACCATTGATGGATACGAAGTGAGGACCATTGATGGATACGAAGTCCATCGATACGAACTCGATGGATTCGAAACATGGCTAACTTCATCGGTACGAACCAATGCTCCTTGATGGGTACGAAATGGGACTTATTGATGGATACGAAAACATGCTTTTCCCTTCAACTTGCATCCATCATAACTTGATCATATGAACTCGGATTGACTTGAAACTTGGAACATTGGCTTCCTTTTCTTTTCTAGTCATGTCTTATCAATTGTAGCTCGATCCGGACTCGGACAAAATTCATCGATATCCATGACAAGCGACATTTGGAATTCAATCAATCTCTTGGTATCCTGGCCTTGCCAAAAGGCGGGATAACATTTTCCCCCCAAAGTACATCTTGTGAAAACATGATGTGCTTTGACAAGCTATGGTTTCTCTCTGAACAATTATCGTATTTCTCGTTGAAAGTTGTACCCTATATTGCTGTAATTGACTGCTGTGTGATAATGTTTAGCTGACTCTCGTTAACGTTGCATGTTCGCGAGTCGTTGTCAGTTTAGTTTGTTATTGAATTTCGTATTGATTCTCTCCTGAACCGATTTGAAATTCGAGTTGAAATAACGCTTGATGGTTGTTTTTGACTATCCTCGTGTATCGATCCTCTCCTGAATCGATTTGAAAAGGTTGAAAAGTAGTTTTTCATTACGATGCGGGCCAAGTTGATGGATACGAAATGTTCATTCCTATCGATGGTCATAAATTGTGGTGGACTCTGCTTCGCATCGATGATCTCCGATGGATACGAAATGGTCGTTCGTATCGATGAGCTTTTGATGGATACGAAATTAATGTTCGCATCGATTGACTTGTACCGTTGTGAGTCGATGGTTGCAAAAATAGAGACTTCGAATCGATGGAGTTCAATGTCATTATCGCAGCCTTTGTTGTGCGCTTTGGATCAATGAAGTCTGGTTATTACTTCGCCTCGATGAAAGCACAGTCTGATGGATTCGAAGAGAGCGTTCGCACCGATCCATCGTTTGACCGATTGCGACCGGTCACGTTGGCTGGGAGACGAATCGACCCAGTTTACCCCTAGGCTCCATATAAATACCTGGGACTTAGCCCATTTTCACTTTTTACTTTTAATGTTGCCTTATACTCTCTGCGCTTTCGTATCGATCTACAAACTTGAGAAAGCAAGCTGTTCTAACCTTCGAATCGATCCCATTCTTCAATCCTTCAAACCTAAACATTAAACTCAGGTAATTGAATGATAGAATCGTGTTAAGAACGATGAGACTCGACATCTTAGCCATCCTTCTTGCTTTTACAACCGATTTAGATAAATCTGAGATCTGGACGTGTGAGAGCAAGATCGTGGATGGAGCGTGGCCATGGAGTTGAGGCTCTTTGGAGAAGAAGGAGATGCGAAGGAATCACTTTAGCTCTGTTTCGTGTCGATCTGGAATGGGAGTATTTGAATCGATCCAGATGATGTGATTTCGTATCGATATGGAGGCGAGAGCGGCGATCGATGCGAAGCCAACATTTTCAGATTGATGCGAGACCGACAAACCTGATCGATGCGAATTGGTTTACCCTCGATCGATACGACACGTATCGATTCGAACCTGATCGATACGAAATACTCTTATCCCAGACTGATCGATACGACCATATCGATTCGAACCCTCGATCGATACGAAACACTCCTATCCCAAAATGATCGATACGAACGTATCGATTCGAATGCAGCCGGTTTGAAATGTGTGGTCCCTCTGACTCGATATGAAAATGAAACGCGGCGATCGATTCCAACCTAAATTTTGACGAACGTAGGGAAATTTTGCATACTTGAACACTTGACTCCGACGAGCTTCTGCCTTGCATAACTGAACTTGATCACAGAACTACATATTAGGTTGCCTTTTGAAGCTCGTTGATGGAACCGTAACTTAACAACGTGACAATGGACTTTAACTCGAATCGATCGCCAATATCTTAATGGTATGGTTGTGACGGTCAACGATGACGGTCATTCCTACTGGACCTCGAAGTTTTGTCGTTTGCATATTTTCTTTACTTCTGCAGAATTTGCTCAAGTCATGCACAACACTTGCACTGCACAACACATTCATACACTTTACACTGGGGAATGCACGGGCTTTTTATCATCTAATGATGATTTCTCGTGAGTTAGCTAGTTATGGAACCATCAAGTTCGCAGCAGCAAGAAACTCAGAGTCTAACCCCTCCCAGACTTGAGATTCCGCACATCGAGGCCGAAGTCATCGGTCCAGCTCCGGACGAGTTGCCTGACGCGTCCTTCATCAATAGTCCACCTGACTCTGTTCCGTCCAATATTTCCGAAGATATGCTAGGAAGAATATGCTTAAGGCATGGTCTGTCGCTGGACGATGTATTATTGCCGGGTCCAGATGACAGACCGCATAATCCCTTGGAGGGATATACTGCATTTAACCGCCATGCGTGCGCAGCCGGGGCACTTCCTCCGTTTAATGAATATATAAGAGAAGTGTTGGCCTATCTGGGGATTGCTCCATCCCAGCTACACCCGAATGGATATGCTTCGCTCAACAGCTTGTTCATTGCATTTATGGAGTTTCTCTATCGACCTCCTCGCATGATCGATATAAGATATTTGTTCAACTTCAAAAGTCAAACTGACGGTCCATCTTTCATATTCCTGGAGTCTGTAAGAAACAGCCAAGTGGTCACAAGGTCTTGGACTAGACTGAGCTACTTCAAGTCGGAGTGGTTTTACGTCCGATGTCCTCCAGGATTTGCCCGAAGATGGCTATTCAGACGTGAGTACCATCATTTTCCCAAGTAGTTGACAAGGCAATTCATGAATGAAATCGAACTCACATTTTCTTTTCTTTTCTTTCAGCAATAATCCAGCGACCTGAAGGTGGTTACTATAAAGAGATAGTCCGGGTTCTCCAAGAAATTCCAAGTAAAGAAAGGAATATCGAACTGCTGTTGACGGATCGAAATCTCAGAATTCTCGGGTTGATTGGGCGGAGACAAAGTATAAGGCTTGATGGCGTATTAAGGACTGTCACAAGAGAAAAAGTCAAGCGGAAGAAACCCAGAGTCGTTATAATCGAGGAAGCTGACTCCGAAAGAACTCACACCGATGAGGAGCCATTGGTCGGGCCTGCTTATGCGACCCCGGATTCTGAAGAAAAGAGAAAAGGCAAGGCAGTGGCTTTAAAACAATCTAAGTCTGGGAGACGGAAGTCTGTGGTCTTAAACCGACCCCTTTCAGGAGTTAGAATCACGGAGGCATCCCCCCTGCAAGCGGAAAATCCCTTCGAAGGGCTCGCTGACCTCCCAATTCCGGACCTCGCGTCCGCGCAACATGATGTCGAATTGGATGAACTGCAGCATAATTTTGATGTTAGCGAGTCTCTTTCTACCAGTGTGGTCGACACTTCTGGTTGGTCTGGGGGGTTACACATCCATACACTCTTCACGGCACTACACAATCTTTGACCGCAAACCGCATATCATAAATGGTTACTAATCTTCTATATCTTACTTTTCAGGTACGATGTCTGGTCGCGGCTCTGTGCTTGATAGTTTGCACAACAAGCGCCGATATTATGAACCACGCAGGAGAGAGGGAGAGAGAGATTATGAGTCAGGGCATTCTGGTCAGGAGAAGTCTGACAGAGATAGGGGATACGTATGCCGATCTCGATCTCGATCTCGCTCTCCTCCTCCTAGGACCTCTGTACCGCTCATAGTTCTGGTTACACGTCCTCCTGAGACATCACGGCCCAAGCCGCCCTCTCACATTCCTAGATCTGATCCTCCACGTGGAATCGAAATACCCACCTCCTCGACTACTATACCAGTCGCGACTGACTCGACCGGGGAAGGAGCAATCAAACTCGCACAAATAAGGAAGGAATTCCTCGACATCTGCTTTGATGGTTACGTCTTTCCTCCACACCTGAAGAGAATTCCGCCAACAGTTGAAAATACTATCCATGATTATGTTGCGGACATATTCTTTCAGTACAAGGAGTGGGTGAGGGCCGCGAGGAAAGCATCTAAAGTGGCATTTGATCGGGCTGTCGCCATTGAAAAGCTGGAGAAGAAGTTGGGTCAAAAAGACCGAATTATGCAAGTGCTCAACGCCGAGGCCGAGTCTTCCCGTAAATCTGAAATGGAAGCTCTTAAAAAGGCCGATGATGCCACCTCAGCCATGAATAGAATGAAACAAGAGCACTATACTGCGATAGAAGACATGGGCCACAGGAACACCACTGTCACCGCTGAGAGAGACGCAGCCCTCAAAGAACTTGATGAGTTGAAATCTAAGTTCTCCGAAATCGCGAGGGAGAAAGATGCAGCCAATGTCTCAGCGCAAGAAGCATGCGATCAGGCGGTGGTGCTTCAGAAGGAGAGGGGTGCGGCTATGGAAAAAGTCCACGAGGTCGAAGCCGGGGTTGACGAGAAGGTACGGCAGGCGGAAGCCAGGGTTGAGGCTGAGGTGGAGGAGCTGCTTGTCACTTACAATGCCAACGTGCTAAGGCATAGAGATCTAACTTGGCTTGATGATTATCCAACACATCTCTACAATGCCTGGAACCTGCTAGTTGAGGAGGAGAAATTAGGGCATCCTGATGAAGCCTTTGATGAATTTGAACTGGAGAATCGTATACTCAATGATGACGAAAAGAAGGTTCTACACGACTCCATGATTTCTCATGAGAAAGAGAGGCTTGGTACCCAGCCCTAGGAAGTTGGAGAAGGCTCTGGTGCTGAGCACCATACTACGAGTTCCGAGATTGCCATGTCATCTCAATCTGAGCCAACTTCGACGATCGACTCCCAACCTATACCAGCTTATGATCCGGACCAGCCACATCTATCTCTTATTAAGGAGCATCCTTCTGAAGTCGTTCAGACGACCTTGAGCCAAACTGAGGAAGGTACTCTGAACTAATCCCTTGTATATTTGAACTGAAGAATTTGTATAGAAGTGTATACTAACAAATGCTTCTTTTCTTTGATCAGTGACTGAAGTTGCACCAACAATGCTTCCTGCAGTCCAGGAACCATGCCAAGTACAGGAGGTCATCATCTCTGAGGCGACCTCTGTTATGACAGTTGCGCCTATCGAAGTAACGTAGGGGAGCTCACTCTCTTTTGATGAACAGATGATAAATGAGCTCCTTGGCCGACAAAGTGACCCCTTTGCGGACTTACCATTCGGCCTGGGTGGATTTTCATCTACTTCTGATATTTCGACTCAGACCACTACGGCACATAGTGAGGCCCGAGCCCAATGAGAAGCAAACATACTGGCTGAGATCGATGCCGAGATGGGGGCAGCGGCGCATGGTGGAAGCTTAGAAGGCAGAGCGGTAGCGCATGGCCCTACTCCACTTATGATGGTATCTCCCGGGGGCACGCTAGTTGATACTAGTGCGCCAGTCCCGCTCCCGGCTGTAGATCCCGTTCCTCCAACTCCTCCCGTGGGAAGCATTCCTTTGGACTCCAGTTCGGAGGAAGACATCGACATCATGCCTCCGTCTGAGGAGAGCTCGCTTAAGGAAAAGGGCTCAAAGCGGAAGATCACTAGCGGCTCCAGTAGCTCCTCGAAGAAGAAGAAGCTAAGGAAAAAGAAGGATTAGATAGACTTTTTAGGTATGTGTTTCCTTTCGTAGTTAGGAATTTTGTCATTTTCCCCTTCTTCTTTTTTTGTAGGCCGTGTATAGATGCGGGTTCGGCCCCTGCTAGTAGGAACTTATTGGAAAGGCTCATATATGAACCATCGCTTTTGATTAGTTGAAATAAAATTTTGTCTTCTTGTTTCAACTTTCATTCCTTGTATGCTTAAATGTTGTAGTGTTTGAACCTCAGTTCGGTGTACTTGCATTATTTTGACTCTTAAGCATAGCTTGTTTTATTTTCCAAGTCTGGAAATTTTGGACTTAAGTTGTAATCGAAGATTGAGTCGGACTTGAACATCATACCGTTTCGGGTAGTGATTAACACTTGAACCTGAAAGTCTATATGAGTGGATCGTATAGGATATATGCAAGTATAAACAACTAATTATATAATATAACTTGATAAACGATAGTAGCAAAGTAAATGAAAATAATCACACCGATATTTTATACTGGTTCGGACCTCCCGTCCTACGTCCAGTCCCGAAGCTCCTCTTCGGAATTTCCTTTCAACTAACCCTCACTTGACTCGGAGGAACAGGTTTACAATTGCAGAGTTACTTTGTCAAGAATGTGTTCTATAACACGGATGTTGACTATTGAGTACAAGTGCTTCCAATATATCTATCTAAAGAATATTTGAATGAAAAGTTCTGAATATATGGAAGAGTTAAATATAGGTAGTTGATTGCTTATTGATCAGGAATAAATCAGAGTACAAGAGATAAGAGTATAAGTAAGCAAGGTAAATCCTTCTCTTGAATTCCTGATTCTATTTATAGTGATGAAGAGTCTCTATGTATAGTTGCCTTCATTAACAATCGTTGTATAGTTGCCCCTTTTGGTGATGAAGAGTTGCAGTGAAGAGGAGCGGATGTGTCTCTTCGGATGTGACAGTTGGTGTTTGAATTTACACAGTCGAGCCCATTTTCAGACGTCTGGAAAGTAGCCTCAGACGTCTGGCCTTCATATATTTTTTGTGTCGAGTAGCATTTCAGACGTCTGAGTTTATAATCCAGACGTATGGTCTTTACTTCTGTTTTGTGTCTGGATGTATGTCAGACGTCTGAGTTCTAGATCAGACGTCTGGTTTCTTCTGAGATTGTGAACCAGAGGAATTATTCAGACGTCTGGATAGTGCACTCAGACGTCTGAAAGTGTGCATGTTGCTTTATCTTGTTCATGTCCCATTTCTTTTCAACTTCTACTGATTAGACGTCTTTTGATCCTTCTTTTGAGTGTTGTCTTTAGTCTCTTTGGTGATGTTACTCTATCAACTACCTATAATATAAATCTATATGTATATTCGATTTCCATTGTATAGTTGTTATCATTGAAACCATAGAATTGATTTCCTAACAATCTCCCCCGTTTTGATGATGACAACTATTCAATATACTTATATATATAAATTAGAAATCTCCCCCTGAATATGTGCTTTAGTTTTATTTGTGTTATGATAATAATATTTCTCCCCCTTTGGCATTATCAAAAAGAAATAAACAAGCCAATCGTTTTAGGAAAGATAAATTTTCATTAAACAGGAAAGGAAGTACATACAAGGATTTTTATAAACCAAAAAACAGACAACTACAAGACCTAAGTTCTAATGGTTTTTTGGATCGTCTTGTTTTGGTGAAGGTTGTTTTGGATCTCCTTTCTTTGGGGAAGCTAGATTTATATTATCTTCCTTTTTCTCATGTTGTGTAGAAGTGCTAGCTTTTAAGGGAGATGTCAAAGCTTCCTTTGAGGGTTCATCGTTAAAGAATTTGGAATGTTTGGAAGGAGGAGAAGGTATAGGAGTTGGCCAATCCTTAGAGGGTGGGGTTGGACCACGAACTCGCTGTAGAACCTCTTTTAGAACTGATAGGACAGTTGAGAGAGAGTCTTCGACTATGGCTAGTCGTGTAGCAAATGAAGTTTCAAATTTGTCGATTCGCCTAGCCAAGTACTTTTGATTTTGAGATAGTATATGCTGATTTCTGAGTGTAAGATCTCGAATACTTTCATTTGGATCTGTTTCTAGTCGAGTCTCTATAACGTCTTCCTGCCCTGGATAGTCAAATGGAGCGGGAGGAGGAGGAGTGATTTCTCTTTGTTGTTCTGGCTGTTGAGATGGAACAGCAGATGGTTGAGGCGGATTTTCAATTCTTCTAGATTGTCGATGATTCGTCCAATCTTCAAAAGACATGAATTCCGAAGGAGTATCAGGTAAATGCATCAAAGAGAAGAATTTTGTGGAAGCATATTTTGGGGAAATTTCTTCGAACGTCGAGAGATATGAAGGAATATTATGTGCACGAAGAAGCCTCATAATAAAGATAGGATAGATAATCGATGGCCTTGATCGATTCCAAAATTGTTTGAGTTTGTCAAATATGAATTTCGCCCAATTTACCTTTGTTCCACTAAAAAGAGCATAAAGTGCTTTGTGTTCCATTTCCGTTATTTGCTCGTGACTCCCCATCCTCGGAATAATTGTATTGATTATCATCCTTGTGAGCAATCGAGCTTTAGGACGCAGATATTTTGAAGCAAATTTGGGCATTTCGTCCTCCCATATTTGATGGGTGATGTTATTCCTTGGCTTAAAACGCATATCTGGGATATTGTGAAGATCTTCACCGGTGTTGGAGCATCCCAAGGTTCTTCCGATTAAACCTGGTGTTAAACGTATGGTATTTCCATAAACACTTGACCACAACCAATTGTCCTCGTCTTCAGTATTCCATACAGCAGTGCTATCTAGATTGGCGTAGAATAAGAAAATAGCAAGTTGATCTATCTGAACATCATTCGGTGTGAAAGAAATCAAAGTCTCCAATCCAGCATTTTCGCAAAGTTCATCGAGGTCGTACATAGGAAACTTAAGTAAATTATAGAAAGGTCCTATATGGAGTTTTTTCTTCTGAATTTCTTGGTACCTTTTCATTGAATGGGGTGCTTTGAGCATCCATCGTTCAATCTGCTCGTCGCTGCATACTTGAGGATTTGAAGAAGTCGATTGTTGGTCTAGTTTTCGCTTTGGTGCTTTGATGTTCTTTGTACGAGGAGGCATTATGAAATCGACGTGATTTAAAGCGAAATTTGAAGTTTATTTTAAAATCGACAGAGAAGAAAATGTTTTTGAATTTGAAAAGTATAAAAAAATGACGTTCTTTTTGAGGTTATAATGCAGGTCGATTGAATTCAAGACGTCTAAAGGTAAAAGCAGACGTCTGGTTAGCCCTAAAGATTATACAGACCAGGCAAACAGACGTCTTGGTGTTATGAATCAGACGTCTGATTTGATATAGAATGAAAATTGTAGAGGCAGAGAGAATATTCAGACGTCTGGTTTTGTATACAGACGTCTGTTTTGGTTTAAATGTGAAACAGATAACTAAGTCAGACGTCTAGAAATAAGTTCAGACGTCTGGATTATTCTGATTTTTCTTTTGAGGAAGGCAGACCTTCATTTCAGACGTCTGGGGACTATATCAGACGTCTGACATATGCACAGTCCTTAAAATTGTGACATATATCAGTGAATCAGACGTCTAAAGACATTGGTCAGACGTTTGATAGGAGCAATTTTGCTTAAAAATAGTAGAAATTGATGGTTATATTTATTTATCAAATGTACATATACATATACAATATAATAACTTATAAAATACATACACTCATTAATTTTGATTTTGTTTATTTAGAAGGCGACGGTGTTTTCGGATTTCCAGAATCGTTATCCTTCCATGGTCTAAGTGGAGACCAAATATTCCTACGTTCGTGAGTCCGTGGGGATCCAGAATATCGTCTTGGGGAAGGATCTGAAGGAGTGCGATACAAAGAAGAAGGATCTAATGAACTACAAGGCTTTGGTAGTGGTTCATGTACATATTTCTTTCGGGACGAGCAAAATTTTAACGCTACTTGTTCAAGAAAACTAGGCCTTCGTGTCGTAACTTTCTGTTCGAAATAAAGTTCTCGTTGAAGATCCATCTGTTGTTTTTGGTAATGATGAATTTCATCAATTTTCTCCTTTGTATTAGGAGAAATAAACAAGGATCTTTTAGCCTTCTTATTGTCTGTAGTAAAACCCGTATGATATGAGGACCACCTGTTTGTTGGTTCTTGGTTTGGTGTAGGTGTCGGGAGACGTTGTGGTGTGTCTGCTGAGCTGTCCGTTGACGGTGTAGAAACGGAGATAGATATATAGGAACTACCAGAAGACATTGTTTTTCTAATATTTTCAGAATTTGATACTTTGTATTTATTTGTGATATAAATACATGTGTATTTATATATGATGAAAAGTTTATTTATAGGAAAACTAATTTTCTAAAATTTTAAAGGTTCAGAAATTCATTAATTTGTGGTAATGAAAAGTTGAACTAAATTTAGCTTTTTAATTCAGTTAAGATCTTGAAGTGAACAGATTCCTAAATTTCGTCTGAGTTTTATGTAAGTTTGTTCATTTAATGGTTTTGTAAATATGTCGGCTATCTGATTTTCGGTACTTACATATTCTAAAGATATAGTTCCTTTTTCAAAAGTGTCTCATAAAAAATGATGTCGTATATCTATATGTTTGGTTCGTGAGTGATTAACAGGATTTTTTGAAAGATTAATAGCACTTGTGTTATCACAATATATTGGAGATTTTTTGATAATTTTACCAAAATCCATTAGTGTTTGTTGCATGTATATTACTTGCGCACATGCTAGAGCTGTAGAAATGTATTCAGCTTCATAAGTAGATAACGAAACACAGTTTTGCTTTTTACTAAACTAGGAAACTAAAGATTGTCCGATAAAGTGACATGTTCCACTAGTACTCTTACGGTCTATTCTACAACCACCAAAATCAGCATCGCTATATGAGACTAGTTCAAAAGGTGATCCTTTAGGATAGAACAAACCATAATCTGTAGTATTAGATAAATAACGTAAAATGCGCTTAACAGATCGTAGATGAGATTCTTTTGGTTTAGCTTGAAATCGAGCACAAAGACATACACTCATCATAATATCTGGTCGGCTAGCCATTAAATATAGTAAAGATCCAATCATACTTCAATATAACTTTTCATCAAAATCTTTTCCATTTTCATTTTTCTAAGTGAATAGTGGTACTCATTGGTGTTGGTTTGCTTGAAGTTTTATCCATTTTAAATCGATGTAACAAATCCTTACAATATTTTTCTTGGTGAATAAAAATTCCATTTTCTAGTTGTTTTATTTGTAATCCTAAGAAGAAATTTAATTCTCCCATGTGTGACATTTCAAATTCATTTGTCATAATATTTGAAAAATCATTACATAGTTTTTCATTAGTTGAACCAAAGATGATATCATCAACATAGATTTGTACAACTAAAATATTGTCATTTTCTCTTTTAATGAATAAAGTTGTATCTATTTTTCCTATCTGAAAACCGGATGATATAAGGTGATTTTCAAGACGTTCATACCACGCACGAGGTGCTTGTTTTAATCCATATAGTGCTTTCTATAATTTAAAAACATGATCGGGATATTCTTCATGAACAAAAAGTGGCGGTTGTTCGACGTACACATTTTCTTTAATAAAACCATTTAAAATGGCACTTTTGACATCCATTTGAAATAGTTTAAAATTGTTATGAGTTGCAAATGAGAGTAAAGTACGAATGGCTTCTAATCTTGCTACTGGAGCGAAAGTTTCGTCATAATCTATGCCTTCTTCTTGATTGTAGCCTTGAGCAACTAATCGTGCTTTGTTTCTAACAATATTTCCATTTTCGTCCGCCTTGTTTTTAAATACCCATTTTGTTCCTATTACTGATTGATTTTCAGGTCTCGGTACTAATTCCCATACGTTATTACGTTCGAATTGATGTAGTTCTTCTTGCATAGCTATTATCCAAAAATTATCATTTGATGCCTCTTTATAATTTTTTGGTTCAAGATTTGATACGAAAGCTACATGACTTATTTGATTGAGTTGATTTCTAGTAACCCTTGCATTAAGATCTCCAATAATATTATCTATTGGATGATTCTTAAGGATTCTAGGAGATGACAAAATATCATTATTTTGTATACTGGCTTCATTATTACTAGAATTTGTTGAATTTATTAGTGTAATAATTTCTTCTTCATCATTAGTCTGTTGTTTAAAAGGATTTTCGTCAAATGAGACATGCAAACTCTCTTCTATAGTATTATTCTTTTTATTAAAAATTCTATATGCCTTGCTACGATCTGAGTACCCAACAAAGATACCTTCATCGGCTTTTGGATCAAATTTTCCTAATTTATCTTTTGTATTTAATATAAAACATTTTGAGCCAAAAGTTTTAAAGTATGATACTTTAGGTTTTTTACCAAAAAATATTTCAAAACAAGTTTGTTTAGTCATTGGTCGAATAGTTACTCGATTCAATACATAACAAGATGTAGCAATAGCTTCGGCCCAAAAGTGTTTTGGTAATCCGCTACTATTTAATAGTGTTCGTGCACATTCTTGTAATGTACAATTTTTTCTTTCTACGACACCATTTTGTTGGGGTGTTCGAGGAAAAGAAAAATTATGAGTTATCCCTTTTTTATTGCAAAAATTTGAAAACATATCATTTTCAAATTCTCCTCCATGATCACTTCTAATATTTTTAATTTTCAAATTCATTTGAGTTTTAATTCGTTTTGCAAATATTTTAAACATACCAAAAGTATCGCTTTTATGTTTTAGAAATAAAGTCCATGTATATCTTGAAAAATCATCGACTATTACAAAAACATATTTGTTATGATTAATAGATCTTATTTGTGTTGGACCAAATAAATCTAAATGTAATAATTCTAATGGTTGTTTTGTAGAAATATTATTTTTAGATTTAAACGAGCTTTTCTTTAATTTACCAATTTAACAATCGTCGCATAAATTATCTACTTTGTAATTTATTTTGGGTAACCCTCTTACTAACTCATGTTTAGCCAATTTATTAATATTTTTAAAATTAATATGACAAAATCGTTTATGCCATAACCATGGATCATCATGTTTGGCAGTTAAGCATAAGTTTGAATTTTTATTAATATTCATGTTTAATACATAAATATTTTTGTTTCTAAGACCTTCAAAAATGAGTAGTTTGTTATTATCTAAAATATTACATCTATCTTTTTCAAAATTTATTTGGAAACCTTTATCACATAATTGACTAATGCTTAACAAGTTATGTTTTAAATTTTCTACTAGTAAAACGTTTGTAATAATAGGAGAGTTAGATATACCAGAATTGATGACTTCTCCAATTCCTATGACAAATCCCTTTGAATTGTCTCCAAATGTTACCGTTCCACCATCAATGTATTTTATATTCGATAACATCTTTGAGTTTCCGGTCATATATTTAGAGCAACCGCTATCTAGTATCCATTTCTCCTTATTTTTTATTTTGGGCACCTACAAGATAAAAAAATGTTTTAATTGGTACCCATATATTTGATTAGGGTCCTAATTGTTAGAAGAAGATAGCCACACCCAAGATGGTTTGGTACCTTTATAAGTATAGTTTTTATTATAGACTACATTTTCTAAGTAATTACTGATATGCTTTTGTCTAATCAAATTATTATTTGTTTTAGGAACCCAAATTTTCATATTTTTGGTATTCAACTTTTGTTTAGTTAAACTTCTAGTTTCTATATAATTAATATTTTTAGCATTATTTTCCTTTTGTTTAGAACATTTTTTAAATCCTATTCCATTTCTGTTACCTGATGGTTTTGATGTTTTGATAAGATTTTCCAAATCTTGTTTTCCTTTGTTGAATTTTGATACATTATTGGTAATTTTATCTAATTTTTCATTTAATTCTCTATTTTCTATTTTCAATAATTCAATGCTATTTTTAAGATCAACATTTTCTTTTACTAGAGTACTTTCTATCACATTATTTCTTAAATTTTCTTGAGATATTTCAAGTTCTTCTTCTAAAATAGTTTTTTCATCTTTCAACATTCCTACTTCAAGTTCTAATCTATTTACTTTTACTTTATATTCTTTGTTCAATTTTTTAATTTGTCTAAATTTATCATCTAATTCTATGCTAAGTTCAAGTAATTCTTCATAGCTAAGTTCCGGACTTACCTCATCTTTTTGTGCCATAAAGCATACATTAGCCTGCTCTCCGTCACTATCGCTTTCACTTTCTGAAGATGAAGAATCAGTGTCATCCCATGTTACTTTGAAAGCTTTCTTCTTTTTGAATTTTTCGGATCTGCTCTTCTTTTTATCATTGTTAAGCTTTGGGCAATCCTTTTTCATGTGTCCGTATTGATCACATTCATAACACTTAATTTGAGATAGATTTGTTGAGTTGGTCTTTCCTTCTTTTTGAAACTTGGTCATTTTTCTAAATTTCTTGAATCTATTATAGTTTTTGGCAATAAATACTATCTAATCTTCATCTAAATCTGAGTCATCATTCTTTATTGATGGAAATGCTATGTTCTTCTTCTCCGAATTTAATTCTTTACGTGCCTGCAAATTAGCTTCATAGGACATCAAATTTCCTATCAACTCTTCAACTTTGAGAGCAGAGAGATCATTAGCTTCTTCAATAGCTAATACTTTTCTTTCCCAATCAGGTGTTAAAGAGTTGAGTATTCGAGAAACTAAATCAAAATCAGTAAACTTGACTCCTAATGCCATAAGATCATGTTGTATAGTTTGAAATCTAGAATACATGTCTACTATAGTTTCGTTTTGTTTCATTTTAAAAGATGAAAATTGATTTTGCAAGATTGAAATTTTAGTTTGTTTGACCTTTGTTGTACCTTCATGTGTAATTTGTAAGGTATGCCAAATATCAAATGCAGTTGTACATAACATGACACGTGAAAATTCATTTTTGTCTAGTGAGCAAAATAAAACATTCATAGCTTTAGCATTATTTGATGCTGATGTTTTTTGTGCATCGGTCCATGTGTTCATAGCAGTAGTTGGTGCTTCATATTATCTTGAGTGGCTGACCAAATTTCTAAACCATTAGCTTCCATAAAAATTCTCATACGTGTTGACCAATATGAGTAATTAGAGCCATTAAAAAGTGGGGGTCGTGCTGTGGATTGCCCTTCTTGAAAAATACTTGCCATATTAAAGTGATTTAAAAAACGTGTTACTGTTCTTTTAAACGAACCTTGCTCTGATACCAATTGAAAGTCTATATGAGTGGATCGTATAGGATATATGCAAGTATAAACAACTAATTATATAATATAACTTGATAAACGATAGTAGCAAAGTAAATGAAAATAATCACACTGATATTTTATACTTGTTCGGACCTCCCGTCCTACGTCCAGTCCCGAAGCTCCTCTTCGGAATTTCCTTTCAACTAACCCTCACTTGACCCAGAGGAACAGGTTTACAATTGCAGAGTTAGTTTGTCAAGAATGTGTTCTATAACACGGATGTTGACTATTGAGTACAAGTGCTTCCAATATATCTATCTAAAGAATATTTGAATGAAAAGTTCTGAATATATGGAAGAGTTAAATATAGGTAGTTGATTGCTTATTGATCAGGAATAAATCAGAGTACAAGAGATAAGAGTATAAGTAAGCAAGGTAAATCCTTCTCTTGAATTCTTGATTCTATTTATAGTGATGAAGAGTCTCTATGTATAGTTGCCTTCATTAACAATCGTTGTATAGTTGCCCCTTTTGGTGATGAAGAGTTGCAGTGAAGAGGAGCGGATGTGTCTCTTCGGATGTGACAGTTGGTGTTTGAATTTACACAGTCGATCCCATTTTCAAACGTCTGGAAAGTAGCCTCAGACGTCTGGCCTTCATATATTTTTTGTGTCGAGTAGCATTTCAGACGTCTGAGTTTATAATCCAGACGTCTGGTCTTTACTTCTATTTTGTGTCTGGATGTATGTCAGACGTCTGAGTTCTAGATCAGACGTCTGGTTTCTTCTGAGATTGTGAACCAGAGGAATTATTCAGACGTCTGGATAGTGCACTCAGACGTCTGAAAGTGTGCATGTTGCTTTATCTTGTTCATGTCCCATTTCTTTTCAACTTCTACTGATTAGACGTCTTTTGATCCTTCTTTTGAGTGTTGTTTTTAGTCTCTTTGGTGATGTTACTCTATCAACTACCTGTAATATAAATCTATATGTATATTCGATTTCCATTGTATAGTTGTTATCATTGAAACCATAGAATTGATTTCCTAATAGAACCTGCCCCCAGTTCCGGGGTTAAGTTATGATGATCAGCTTGCGATCGCAATAAGTGAGGATCAAGCGGTCGAACTACACTTGCTTCTTTATGAATCGCTTTATCTGCACTCTGGGAGTTTGCACTTGCACTTTTGCAGCCAGTCATAGCTGCTGAATGCTTTCAAGTATTAATCCACACTCTGGGGACTCAAGTCATCTTGTGAGCGGTTGTTCATACTCTGGGAACTTTAGGTTGATGTTAATACTCCAATCCATATCCTGGGAATTTGGAGTTAGCATCCACATTCCAACTCGCACTCCGGGAGTTCGAAAGGCGCATTAGGATCATGGACGGTTGGATCATATCCATCCTGAGTTAACAAGCGAGATCGTTTGAAGGACGGGTCCGTCCCTCTCGAGCTTGGTTAGGTTATGGTCGAAGTCGTTAGGTGAATGGATTCACCCTCCTCGACGCTGTGTTTTAAAGTTTAAATTCCACCTTGCACTCTGGGAGCACGGAGTTGGCCGACAAACGGTCAGTCACATTTATTTGGGCACTTAGACTACATTCACACTCTGGGAATGGTGGATTAATCAGGATCGTGGATGGTTGACTCGCATCCACCCTGAGTTGACAAGCGAGGTCGTTAGATAGACGGGTCCGTCCTCCTCGAGCTTGTTTAAGGTACTGCCAAAGTCGTTAGGTGGATAAGTTCACCCTCTTCGGAACTGTATTTAGTCGGAATGCGGTCAAGGTCATTAAGTGGATGGATCCACCCTCCTCGAGACCGCACTCGTGAGATGTCTATATTCCGGCTCACACTTTGGGAGCTTGGAATTAGTTATGGGATTGTCGTGTATCAATCTTATTTTATCATTGGTGTAATGACTTGCCCCCGAGCTCGGGTTTCACTTAGTGAGTGGCCGGTTGTATCGCAACCACTTTCTATTTGAATAAATCCCACTGCGTGATGGGATTTAGCTCTCCGTGCATTGTGATGTCATACATCGTATTCAATGAATCACAGCTTGGCTCGAAGAGATGGTATTTTATTGCTGAAATAAGAAAATACGGCAAAGTCAGTTGCCTTATTACAGAATTCAAATTTCGAAATGCAGAAACAAATTGCTAAATGGAAAGATATAATGAAATAAATTAAGCCTATCATGTGTAAAAGCGACGGAGACTCTCGCTGTTCCAGGCCCTTGGCAAATCAAGACCGTCAACGATCGATAGTTTGAATGTGCCATCTCTGAGTCTTTGTGTAATCACGTATGGTCCTTCCTAATTTGGCTTCATGTGTGAAGGAACTGGATAGATTCTCTTGAGAACGAGATCGCCGAGTTCAAAGGTTCGAGGTCGAACTTTGGCATTGTACAATCGGGCGACTCGACTTCGATATGCAGCTGCTCTCAAATCAGCCTCTTCCCGCTTTTCATCCAGTAGATCCAAAGATTCAGCAAGCAATATAGCGTTTGTTTTCGGATCATAGTAAGTAACGCGATGGGAAAACACTTCCGTCTCGACTGGAATAACGGCTTCTGAGCCATAAGATAAGGAAAACGGGGTGTGTCTGGTTGTAGTCTTGTGAGTCTTTCGGTAAGCCCATAATGCCATAGGAAGTTCATCAACCCATTTGCCCCCGGCCTTTTCCAGTCGTTTCTTTAGGATGTATTTTATGACTTTATTGACAGCTTCGACCTGACCATTTGTCTTAGGATGTGCAACTGCCGAGAATTTTTTATGGATATGAAACTGTTGACAGAAATTCTTGAATTCTGCACTTTCGAATTGGGCTCCGTTATCGGTGATGATGGTATGCGAGAGTCCAAATCGACAGATAATGTTGCGAACTACAAAATTTATTACTTTCTTTGTCGTAATGGTTGCAAGGGGTTCAGCTTCAGCCCACTTGGTGAAGTAATCAACTGCGACGATGGCATATCTTGCCCCACCTTTGGCCAGAGGTAGTGCGCCGATGAGATCGATGCCCCACATTGCAAATGGCCAAGGACTAACCATTTGGGTTATCTCGGTAGGTGGGGCTCTCGGAATTCATGCATGTTTCTGGAACCTATCGCATTTTCTAGCATAGTTTGCTGCATCCCGGTTCACTGTCGGCCAGTAATATCCGTATTGGAGTATTTTCTTAGCGAGAGCTTGCCCACCAGTGTGATCGCAACATTCTCCTTCGTGTATATCATGTAATACTCGTCTGATTTCGTCGTGAGCGATACATCGGAGGAGAGGAACAGAATACCCTGTTCTATACATGACTCCGTTCTGAATGACGAACCGTGAAGCTTTTCGCCGAATTTGTCTTCTCAGGCAATGTCCCATTCTCGATGTAATTTCGATATAGAGTCATCCATGATTCTCTACTGGGAGCGGTTTCAAACACAAAATTTGTCTTTACTTGATCAATACTTGGGGACGATAAAGTCTCGATGGGGACAAGTCCCATCTGCTGCGCTTCACCTGTACTTGCTAACTTTGCTAATGAGTCGGCCTTCTGATTATGCTCATGGGGTATATGGTAAATAGCATAGTAATCGAATCGATCTAGTGCTTCTTGGACTCGGGCTAGATAAGCAGCTAGTCGTCGATCCTTGGCCTGATATTCTCCCAGAACTTTATATACAACCAACTGGGAATCACAATAAATTTCTACAGCGACAATCTTTAGATCATAAGCAAGTTTTAGCCCAGCAAGCAAAGCTTCGTATTCGGCTTCATTGTTGGTTGCACGAAATTCGAACCTCAGAGCGTAGCATATAGATCGGCCTTCGGGAGTTTCAAGTACTATCCCGGCGCCTTAACACGGATCGTTTGATGCGCCATCGGTGTGCAGCTTCCAAATGTATTTAGGAGGTGTAGTGGTTTCAGGCAGATCCTCTGAAATAGTAAATTCGGCTATAAAATCCGCCAGGACTTGTCCTTGAATGGCTCTCCGCGGAGCGTAAGTGATATCAAATTGGCTCAGTTCAATATTCCACTTGAGTAACCTACCAGACGTCTCAGGCCGTGTGAGGACCTGTCGTAATGGATGATCGGTATACACAGTAAGAGGATGAGCTTGGAAGTAAGGACGGAGCTTTCTTGAGGCAATGACCAGAAAATAAGCCAGCTTCTCTAGTCTTGGGTAATTTCTTTCAGCTCCTGTTAGCCATTTACTAACATAGTAGACCGGTTTCTGCACTCAGTCTTCTTCTCGAACTAAAGCAGCACTGATCGCATGCTCCGATACTGCCAGGTAAAGATATAGTTGCTCGTGGTCAACTGGTTTTGACAAGATCGGTGGTATGGAAAGATGTTGAACCAGTGATCGGAATGCGTTTTCACACTCCATGGTCCATTCAAAGTTTCGCTTTCCCTTCCGGATCAGATCAAAGAAAGGAATGCATTTATCGGTGGACTTTGAAATGAACCTGCTCAATGCTGCTACTTTCCCGTTAAGACTCTGGACTTGTTTTATGGTTCTTGGGGTTTGCAGGTTCCTTATTGCCCAGATCTTTTCGAGATTCGCTTCTATCCCTCGAGCGTTAACGATGAACCCGAGGAACTTTCCAGATGCGACACCGAAGTGACACTATAATGGGTTGAGCTTCATTCCATATTCCCGAAGGATGCAGAACATCGAATCTAAATCTCTGACGTGATCTGTGGAGAATCGAGATTTCACTAGCATGTCATCCACATAAACCTCCATGGTCTTCCCGATCTGGTTGGCGAACATCCGGTTGACCAAGCGTTGGTACGTTGCCCCGGCGTTTTTTAGACCAAATGGCATGACTTTGTAGCAGTAGAGTCCGAGATCGGTTACGAAGCTGGTGTGTTCTTGATCAGGCAAATGCATGGGTATTTGATTGTAGCCAGAATAAGCATCCATAAAAGATAGTAATTCGTGCCCAGCTGTCGAATCTACAAGTTGGTCAATTCGAGGAAGTGGAAAGCTATCTTTCGGACAAGCCTTGTTTAAGTCAGAGTAATCGACGCAAGTTCTCCATTTCCCGTTCGGCTTTCGAACCAGTACAGGATTGGACATCCATTCTGGATATAAGGCATCTCGGATAAACCCATTCGATTGTAACTTATCAACCTCCTCTTTAAGGGCGGCAGATCTCTCTGGATCCATACCGCGCCTTTTCTGCTTGACCGGGACATACCACAGATCAATATTCAGGGAGTGACTTGCAATGTCCGGCGAGATCCCGCACATGTCAGAGTGTGTCCAGGCGAAAAAGTCGAGATTCGCCCGGAGAAATTCAACCAATTCCTGTTGTGTCTGTTTGCCCAGTTGAGACCCAACTTTTAGCATCCTCGAATCATCATCCTCACTGATTGGGACGTCCATAGTCAGTTCGGTCGGGGAAGCTTGATTCTCCTTAGATTTTTCTTTATCTTCATTGTCTCTAGGGTCAAGGTCTTTCTGGAATTGGTTGTGGTGCCCGGGCCGAGGCCCTGGCATCAATTGTCAATTATCAGTAGAACGAAAGCAGAGAGATTCCTCCACGTCCTTTCCCTTCTCCTTTCGCTGCACCCCGCGCAGTTCAGCAACATAGCAGGCCCTCCCCGTTGCCCGATCTCCTTGGACGATTCCAATCCCGCGTTCGGTGGGGAACTTCAGAATCAAACACCATGGGGAAATGGCCGCCCTGAACTCAGCAAGGGCCGGTCGGCCCAAAAATGCGTTGTAAGGTGAATCAATCTCTAAAATGACAAACTGTAACATCCGGATTCTCCGGCGTTCTCTAACTCCCAACTCCACCGGTAGTTCTGTCACTCCAGTGGGTATTGTAGCACTTCCGTTAAAACCGTGGATTCGGGATTGGTAGGGTTTCAAATCCTTCACTTCCATTTTCATTAAATCGTAAGCCCGTTTAAGTAAGATGTTTACAGAGCTCCCACTGTCAACCAGGATCCTCTTCATCCAAGCAGGACCTACCTGGGAAGATATGACCAGTGGGTCAATTGTAGGGGCTTCGACCTTATCGGCATCTCGGCTTCTAAATACGATATCATCAGACATTACCTTCTGTTGTTTGGCCGGAGCCCCGTCTTCACAATTATTGCAGCACTCGAAGTCTGCATGCCTGATAGAGCTAGCATACGACCCCATTTCCCTCCAGGTTCTATCTGCTGGGTGGGAACCACCACTTATCGTGTTGATAACCAGCGGGTTCTTCCTGCCTTTCTTGATTCTGTGAACGATTTTGATTTGAAGGGCCCGCACCACCAGACTGCGGCGCCCGTACAAACTGATCTAACTTCCTCTCTCTGATCAATTTCTCGATGAGGTCCTGCAAATGTCGACACTCATTAGTATTGTGGCCGTAGCTTTCGTGGAATCTACAGAACTTCCTTGTTTGGACCTGCCTCTCTGACGAGGGTTTCGGAGCAGGCTTCTTATACTGCACAGTGTTGCAAGTTTGTAGGTATACGTTCTCCAATGACGTATTCAACGGCGTGTAATTGTCAAACATTGGAGCCCTACGTCGTGGGCCTCGGTTCTGATCTCTTTTCTTATCCTGACCATTGTTGCCCCTCGACTGGGTTTGTTTGTTCTGTATATTCAACTGAACTTTTCCAGAACTCTCACCGGTCTACTTAACCGCTACATTGCTTTGTATTTCCTCACTACTGGGCCTCACATCGTCCTGCTTCCTAGACTGTTTCGCGTCCTCTTGCCGTAAGAATTGAGCGGCTTTGGAGTAGAAACGGTCCAACGATGCAGGTGGTTTCCCAGCTAACCAATTTCCAAATTCAGAATCGGGATTGATCCCTTTGGTTAATGCCATCAAGATTGAGTTATCGTTGGGATTACTAATCTCCACACATGCTGCGTGGAATCTCTCTAAATAACGCCTGAGCATCTCTCCATGAGCTTGGGTGACACTAGACAGGGTGTTAACGTCTTTAGGTCTAGTGACATGCATACGAAACTGTTCTACAAACTTTTTAGCCAGTTGATCGAACGAAGAAATAGATCTAGGTGGCAACCTTGTAAACCACATTGTTGCAATTCCCCCTAGAGAGATAGGGAAACTTCGACACTTCACTGCATCATCAGCTCTTGCGGCGCTCATTGACCACTCATATTTCAAAATATGTTGATTGGGATCGGAACTTCCTTCGTACATTGGGAGAGTTAGCATTCTGAATCGTCGAGGGGGGTCGGCATACAGTATCTCGTCTGTAAATGGGGTATACTACGGGAGATTCCCCAATCGTCATTAGTGAGCCCCTGACTCTTGCGAATCATCTGACGTATCATGGTTGAAATATCCGGTGCCGGCACATTCTGTGCATGCTGAGCTAAGGCGTGGTCGGGTTCCACAGTGCGAGTTTGGACCGGGCGCTGTCGACGGTCCACATTTCGCCTCCTTGGCTCGGCATCTTTCGAGACGTATGGTTCAGGAGTACGCCCACGTTGCTGATTGTTCGGGTCCGACAGATTTTGGGTATCAACCCTTGTTTCTGCCGCGGCGATTGTAGCGCGATTGTCTGTGGTATATTGTGGAGCAGGGCCTCCTCGTGTTGAGGGCCCGGTCTGGAAGCTGGTCGATGGCCCTGTCCTTAACTGTCCAACGGTCAAGGCGGGTTGATATCCGGTAGTTTGAGTGTGACTCCTGTCTAATCGGGGACGGGTAGACCTGTGGTGATAGCCAGACGAGGCGGAACTTTCAGTAGACGAGCGGGAAACATCATCCCTCCTGGACCTTCTGCGGCTGTGGCGGTTTAGTTGGTTGGTCAATTCAGCATTAGCGCGCACTTGTTCAGCCAACTGTTGTCGACTTTGAGTCAGTTCTTGGAGCAACACTTGGAACTCTTGTCTGGTGACTGGTCCTGATGGATTTGAGTGAGCAGTGTTGTCTTGATTGGATGGGGGCTGCTGTGTAGGATTCTGCCTATCCCGACCTTCTTGATCAGCAGCCGTAGCAGCAGTTCTTGTGCTAACCATTTTCAGTGGTGGAGTCCTTTCCTAGACTTTACGTAAATCTGAATAGAACGGAAGGATTCCGGATTAGAGATCTGGATCTTCCTCTTGGATTTATGCAATCCGGTATCGATGGTAGATCCAAGGAGCAGGAGAAAAAACTGGTTTTCTCAGTGAAAGCACCAAAGTGTTTGTACCAAAAATGGGCACAACACTCTTCGGAAGTTTTTTGAAGAGATAAAATGAAGAACATAAATGCAAAACAGAGATTATCTAACAAAAACTTCAACAGACAGAAATGTAAAATGCAAAGACAAGCGATTTAGAGTGGTTCGGCATATCGCCTACGTCCACTATGAAGTTTTGATGATTTTATTGATTCTCTTTCAGTGATTACAAGTGATTACAGCGAACAACAGCAAATTACAGCTTAGAATTCGAATCTCAACAGTAAGAATAAGATGCAAGTTTCGATCCGGCAGAGTCTGGACGCTTGAGAATCAAAAGATCCTTCTTCTGTAGGCTCTGCGGTGCTATTTATAGGCGTAGAAGGCTGAGATTTCGCTCAAACTTCGGGAGACTTAGTCTGGCACGTGAGGGGGCCCACGTGACCGTTTCCAGAAAGTTTTGCCTCGATCTATGATCGATACGAATTCATTTCGTATCGATCAAGATGTTGTCCGATCGAGCTGAAATTTGGCAGAGACATTCCTTAGTGAGTATGCAAGCTCCTGTGAAAATTTCATTGAATTTGGATCAGTGGATTATGAGATATCGTCAATATGAAGTTGAATTCCTCGATGGAAGTTCTGTTCGACTCCAAGGCTTCGACTCGATCTCCTCGTATCGATAATTGCACGTGTTTCTAAGATGATGTGGCGCGCGCACTTCGCTTCGATCCGGTCTTCACTCCGTGTTGACCGTTTCGACTCCATAGATCTCGCCTCGTTTGCTTCGAGGGATGACACGTCACCCAAGTTCATTGACTTGTTGGATACGAACAAGCCTCTGCTCATGGGTACGAACGTGGTCCCATGATGGATACGAAGCATTGAATCTCTGATGGATGCGAAGTTGATGTTAGGTGATCATTACGAAGCGGACGACTTACTGATGGATTCGAACAAGTTTCTCTGGCTGAAGGCTGATCGATACGCAGTTCATTGATACGTGGACCTGGCCATTCTGATCGATACGAAATCGATGGATACGAAATGAGGACCATTGATGGATACGAAGTGAGGACCATCGATGGATACGAAGTCCATCGATACGAACTCGATGGATTCGAAACATGGCTAACTTCATTGGTACGAACCAATGCTCCTTGATGGGTACGAAATGGGACTTACTGATGGATACGAAAACATGCTTTTCCCTTCAACTTGCATCCATCATAACTTGATCATATGAACTCGGATTGACTTGAAACTTGGAACGTTGGCTTCTTTGCTTTTCTAATCAAGTCTTATCAATTGTAGCTCGATTCGGACTCGGACGAAATTCATCGATATCCATGACGAGCGACATTTGGAATTCAATCAATCCCTTGGTACACATATCAAGTGATATTAACATGCAATTGACAAAAAGGATAAATAATTATCAATTTCATTTAACTTGAATTTAAATTAATTAGAGAACTAATTACAATTAAATTAATTTCATTGAAATTCAATTTAATGAAGAAATCAACTACATAAGTTTAGATAACTTTTGATTTTGTGAGACATTAGGATTGCTTTATAATTTTACTTGATTACATATATTTATGCACCTTTATTATGTCATATTGTGTAATCCATACTCATACTATTTGCACGTTTTCTAATAAGCAGTTGGAATCATTAAAATTGTAAATGCATAGTTTATGCTAGAGTTCCCACTTCCTATAACTTTAGAAGATTTTGTTAGTAGGACATTTTGATATATATCAAGGGATACAAGAATAGAGAGCAAGTCAATTGATAGTATGATTTTTGGTGGTTGTGCACAAAGGTAAATATCTAAATAAAGTAATTTTATTGATTTGTTGTTTGATGTTAATATTTCTTTCATATGTAACTATTATATCTCATTTACTCAGAAATTCATTGCAGTTGGTAATAATAATATCCACGTTTAATAGAATAGTACATTAGGCACACTATTTGTTTTGAAAGAAATTATGAAAGTCTTGTTTGTTATAATTATTTGTATCTATCAAATATAAAGTGCGAAATATTATATATGTACCCATCAAATATATGTTTTTGGTTATAGTACCAACCATCCATTCTATAATATAAGTACTTTAATGTTTAACTATTCTTCTTTTGCTTTTTCTCATAAGTTAGAGAGATAAATCCTATTTTTTTGGGCAACTAAACTCTTTATTTTAAATATTTCATATCCTTACATTAACTACCACATTTATAATTACTTTGTAACCTCATAGAGTTAGAGGTATGCTCTAGGGGCAATTATGTAATTTGTTACATATATCTAACTTGTTGATGAATCTTGTTCAAAATAAAAGGTGTTTTCTTTCTACTATAAACTTGATATAATGTGTTATATTAATTAATTAATTTAAATAAAAGTATATTTAATGATAAATCCATAAATTGTACATTTTATGGTAGTAGTTTCAAAGTGTTGTAACCTGAGTAAGTTATCACAATGAAAACAAATATACCATTTTAAACATTCCTAGTCAAGATGCATCAAGACTGGATATCGATGTATCCATTGAGACTAAAATACGTAACGCTCTCTAAATGTTGGACGGTATATTACTCATGATTGCTAGGGGGCACCTAAGGGTTACATATTGATAGTTATTGGATAACTATGGAACAACTCGCTTAATAGTTTTCTGTTGGATAAGATAACTAAGGTCAAAAAGTAAATATCGATATGACTGATTTACATAGTTCTCTTAACTTGAGAATACTATGGATCTTTAATATGAAAGCTCCACTTTGATTATAGTCAAATCATGGTGTGGCGTTCCATCGGGTGACTATAGTTTGGTCGAGTGAAAGTATTGGAAGTGAAGCACTATTGAGGAGAGAATTTTTCTCCTCAGTTAAATGGGGTTAGTATCACAGTCAACTCAAAGTCAAAGTCTTTTAGCCAGAGCATTTCGGTTGATAATAATTTTTATTATTGAACCAAGGACTTTGTATTTGGATTATGGAGTTGAATGTTGGATTATAGAATTGAATGTGGACGATATTGGAACTCTGATCATCACCAAATTCCATAACTCCAAAGTGATATAGTTTTGATGAAGAGAATTAGTGTAAATTGTCACAACTAGGTAACGCTTAATAAAGTGAAATTGGATTTTACCGAAGCTAAGGAAGCGAGCCATAATATCACACCGCCTGCTAAGTGACGTGTGAATATTAACATCGAATAGTTCGATGTTAACCGCTAACCAAATTTACACCCAAGAGTCATACAACCGAAATCGCTAGCCAAATTTACACCCAAAAGTCACATAACTGAAATGACGAATTCTCTTTAGACCAAACAATTTAATTAGTTTATAATTGTTATAAAATAAATTAATTAATACTTATGAAATATTAATTATGAAATTTAAATATGATTTGAGAAATAAAATTGTTGCATATATTCATAATAGTTATGAATATATTAATCGATATGAGATATCCATAACAAAATAAGTTAAATATAATTGTATATGTTTAAATTGGGTTAAATGGACTCACACCCATAATGATTAGAAAAAAATGCAACTGGTTTGTCAAGGGTTAGAGGTCGCTACAACATAAGATTAAGGATTCGAGATGTGTGGCTAAGATCTAGTGAGAAACTTACATTGTGTGCCCCACCTTTAAGCCCTCATTAACAAAGAATGTTACAATGTAATATATTCTGTTAATGTGAAGAATAAGGCTTGTTAGGAGCGACCATCCGTATTATTACTTTGGGCAAGTATCAATACATCGAATTGAGTTAAAATACTCTTCTTTTATAAGAGGATTCAACGTATCCGATCCAGGCACAAAACAACAACACAGTGGCTTAATATAATTCAGAATAATATAAAATATAACAGAACGTAAAATCATAGAATGCGACAAAGAAATATAAAAATTTCTCATAAAGCGGATGTGAACATGTATATGATACATGATATGAACTAAAAAAAGGTGGTCATAAAAGAACCACGATATACATATGAGATATCTAAGACAACATAAATGAATATACATCAAAATGCATCTCTATTTTGACATACAAGGACTATAACATAACTAGACTACAAGTCCACTAAAGCATATGAAGAAGCCTCAAACTAATCCAACTCTAAGATCATCGTGCTAAAGAAACTGAAATACCTCGGTCTGACACGAGTATTGCATAAAAATAATAAATGGATCAATCTGGTCTAATTCGAATCAATGTGAGATAAGATGATAGTTTACAAGCCATAATAGGTACATAAAAACTCACATAGAGTTAATATGAAACTCGCATTGAGTTAAACAAAGAGGAATATTATCCTTCTTAAAATTATTCACCAAATCACAAAACCATTATTAGCTTATAAAAGCAAGTCTTACAAAATATTTGGTGAAACGCAAATTTCATAAAATCCAAAAATACAAATTAAACCATTGAAATACAGCAGTAATTGAATACATCAAAAATGAAATTTCTTTCACAGAGCACAAAGGCATTAAAAATAGAATTTCTTCCATAGAACACAAAAGCATCAAAATGCAATTATTTTCCACTGATTTAGAACTCAAGATTCATATTATAAAATCATCAGAAAACAACATTAAAAATTTGAGCAAAGTCTAATTTCAACATTTAGAAAGCAGTAAACTGACAATGAGCAAACAAGGAGTAGATTTAGAAAACACTAACAGTAATCACCAAACAAAGATTAATAAAACTAGTATTTTTACTATTCAACCACATGCAAATGAATCTAGACTAGAAGTGTGAGGGTTACTCACCTCAATCATGCTTAAGGTATTAAATTGCTTGCATTCTGTTTCAACCCAAACAACCAAAATTTCCAGAATTTGACCCTTAGCACAGCAATGATTTGACATAGCAAAACTAAGTATTTTCCTACAAAATTTTACATAAGGTGTATTTATGAGTTGATAACAATATATCCAAATTTTAGACTTTCATGATTTTTATACAATTAGTTATGAATTTTATACTGACCTTCGTTTTTTAGCCCAGATCTACTCGAAAACCACTTGAGAAAAGAAGACGTTTGACCCATCAAAATTAAACCAAATGCCATGAAATTTGGAGCAGAAGTCCTGTAACATGTTAGCAACAATATATCCAAAATTAAGAGTTTTATGGAATTTATTTGATTTGTTATGATTTTTGGAGCAGCTAGGCTTTTGTGAAAATTTTAAGAAAATTGAGTTTTCTCTTTGATTTGGTTTGAGAAGAAGGTGGAGATGATTTGTGTTTGCTTGTTTGAGAGAGATGAAAATCAGATGAACATATTCTCATTTTTTTTAAATGCTAATAGACTTTAGGATAATGGGTAGGTATCCAATAAAAAGTGTTGCTAAATTCTCTTATCACAAGGTGTTGCTAATTACAACTTTGAATTATAAAACACGTTACTTTATATTTAAAAAAAACTTGTATATATTTTTAAAAAATTTAACCACTCAACTTTTAACAAGCTCTAAAAGATAAAATCTTTATTTTATAAATTACAACATGTTTAAATTTGATTAAACCATATTTTTCATAGTAAAATATATTGTTATTATTAAAGTTGTAAAAATACACTGTTTATGCCAAAATTTAATACAAATTTAAGAATAAAAATTATTTTTCGTAGTTTTACCAAAATAATCTATTAATTGAAAATCGTATTTCAAATGTTGAAATTATTTCCATTATTAATAAAATTTCTCAAATACCCTTTTTTAGTACAAAATTCATTACATAAACTCTGTACAAATAGATTCTCCAACCTCCAATTTATTTTACACCAGAATTACCAAATCTCATAATTATTTAATTATCACTAAATTAAATTATTTTTCTAATTTAATTTCTGGTATTCTAAATCAGGGTTGTTACATACCCCCCTACGAAAATTACGTCCTTGCATTCTCTATAGAGAAAAGTCAATAATAATTCTTAAACGAATAGATCTTTCAAAAGATAAATAAGTAATCGATAAAGGATCTTTAAACGAAGGAAACATCACTAATGAGCAGTAGAGGATAATACGTAATGTGTTCAACCTCCGAAGCAATAACACGACTAAGATTATACTCCTAAGTCAAATCAAATGAGATCTAAAAATCTCAAAGAGCTCTAGGCTCAAGAATACAAATCAGAATCACTTAGACATTATCGAAAATGAGATACAAAGAAGACATCAAGAATAGTGGCAAATTTAGCTGGAAAAGTGACTCGATAAGCAATTGTGATGATGCATCCAGTAATTGTAACATATAACACCCTCAAAAGGAAGAATATGAATGGAAACTAAGTTTCCTACCCAGAAATTCACATAATTTATAAGTATTTCAACTTATGTCTTTAAACTTTGCAGTTTAAAATCATAAAAATTATATTTCCCGCCTTTTTTTTCAAGCTTCTTTTAGTGTAACATTTCAAATTTTGTTTTCCAAAGTCCTCTTTTATTTAACGATAAAAGATTTAAACCAATTTAGATTCTACAATTCAAGGCTTGAGAAATCAAATTCTCCTAATTAGATCACCAATTTAAAAGACTATTCACTTTATTTTTTACAAATTTAATGAAATATTTTAAGTGTCGAAAATTTGAAAAATTTCGGTAGAGTCTTCTGTATACGAAGATCCTTCCGAATAATAAAAATATAATAATTAGATATACATCGACCAAAACATGGTTGGAAATAAGTTATATATCAAAATTTTAGCGTTCCAATATTTTAATCCGTAGGCGTACCTTATTTTTGCATTATAAGCAAGCTAATTAGCTTATTATGAGCAAAAGCGGACCAAAATCGCTAATTAATCCAAATATACTCCAATGGTAGCTGTTCTCATATCTCATCATAGGTTAAAATATAATTTATAACGAAGATTAAAACTCAAAATTTCAAACTCTAAGTTCATATTCCTTTTCTAATTTTTACGTTGTTATATAAAATCCAAATTTTCATCTAGAAAAACTCAAAATTTGACAAAACTCTTAAAATAAAAGTTGTTCTACACAGTCTAAGCTTATTGGCAATATAAAGATCATCAAAATTGGATTTACGGTTTGAAAGTTATGTTCAAAATACTTTCAGCTTTTAATCTTATAAATTGCTAATAGAATAGAGTTGTCCATAATTTTAAAACTCAATTTAAGCCCAACAAATTTTAGAATTTTAAAAAATGGTAATAAAGAAAACTTTTAGCTTACTATTAAGTACTTTCTTTCTCAAAAAGATTGAGTCCATTTGGAGCTATAATTCTTAAGATATCGTTGTTTTAATACAGTGTATTTTAATCAAAATTTCGATACTATGGCCATTTTAAAATTATTTCTTCCAAACCATTTCAAAATACAAAAAAATATATTCTCCAAAGAAATCTTTACATTATATCATCAATTACATGATCTATCTTTCATAAAGTTTAATACTTCAAAATTTTGGAATTTATCCTATTCAACCAAGTTTCAAAATCAAATCATCTAATAAAATCACTTTCGCTGGCTTTTTACACTTCCTACTCTATTCGAATAATAATTTTTATCTTCATTTCAACTATTATAAAATTTACATTATTTTCAAACTACTACTCATTTAATATGCTTAAGCCAATGGATATGTTAAATTTTCAAACTACTAACAATGCATAAGTATTAAATTTTTTATAAACAACAGATATAACTTATTATCAAACTATCTTTTAAACAAATAGGTGTTTAACAAATAATAGAAAGCATAATTTGGCAAAACTTGTAAAACAACAATTTTTCCTTACTATCATAGCTTTTTAGAAAGCGCAGGTTTATTGAAATCGGATCAATGGTTCAAAGTTATGATTAAACCAAGTGCAAGTTTAAAATTCAATATCGCCATTGATCAATCTTAGGACATCGACAGAGATGTGCAACTTAGACCGGTTAAACCTCAGAATTTTACAAACTCAAAACATGAAACTTATAAATATAGTTAACCTCATTAACCATAGTAATAACTTACACTGAATGATTCCAAAATCTCGAAATAGTCATAAGAAAGTAAATAGCAACTCATGTCATATTTCAATAAATCATGAGATATACAAATATAACCTTTCATAGGCAAAACTGAATTGTGGTGAAATCCCAACTAAATCTCAAATCACAATGTTTAAATTAATAAACACATAATTATAAACACCTGACTCAACATACAAATAAGTCATAATAAAATATGCCTGAAACCCATAGTCATAATAAGACATATTAATCAAAATCATCATTTCATAAATCCATATCAAATCTCAATTTGACTATCATTAAAAATATGGTGATAACAATTTAAAATCTCCAAATTCACAAATGAAATGGATCTCAAATGCAATGACAAGGTCGCTAACACCTCCCTAAGCAGTTTCGTCTATGACAAGGTCACTAAAACCTCGCTAAGCAGTTCTGTCCATGACAAGATCGTTAACACCTCGCTAAGCAGTTTCGTCCGTGACAAGGTCGCTAACACCTCGCTAAGACTATTCCAACCATTTTTTTAGTAAACGAAATTACTTACACTTTTTAGCGTACAAAATGTAACCATGAAATAACCAGGATCATGTGATCTTATATCATTGTGTCGATGACGTTTGGATTATGTCAAAAGTCGTTGCCGCGATGTACAATTATCACAACTAAAGTGGATGCCTCCACATGACCATCTACCACCCAAAAGTATAAGATCTCGCGGTATCACCCCCCGTTATGATGAATACACGTCCAAACCCGTGAAACCTGATATTGTGCTTTTGGAAGACGTATTAACACAGCCTCAAATAAAGATAAAAGAAATTATCAGCGATATATATAACTATCGTTTGTGTTAATATTAATTAACACTAGCCATGCGGTTGGTCATTGACTGTTATGGCAAGGGCTAGTTGCCGTGAGTTCGATAAATCAGTCAGCTAGTGGAATGGATACTAGCCCATCCAGTTAAAGTTATTCCTTTATTCCTAAAATCTTTTTTTTCATGATATAATAATATCATAGTTATTTTGATAAAAACAAAAATAATAAGTTCAGTATAGTGTTAAAAATTACTAATGACCCATAAACATTAATATTTCAGCATAATACATAATTCAATAAAATTAACAATAATTTGCAAGGAATTATACTATTATCTTCATTGATTATTTTATCTTTAAGATTACACAACTTTGAAAAGAATTAAACATCAAATTAAATAAACACTTAACATCAAATGCATTATTATTAACTAAGGGTATTATTTTTTAAACCTAAAATATAATATAAAATGCAGCAACCAAGTAAGTAAATAATCAAAAGAAAATTCAAGCAAAAATAATAAAAAACAAAGATTAGAGCTTTAACTCGGTTCAAATCCGGGACAGCGAAGGACTCTATTTTGAGACAAGTTTTTGAAGCAGCTAAGTTCAAAATTTGTAATGTGTTTAATATAAAAGTTGTCACACATGAAGTTATCTTTCCAAAACATCAAAAATTATCGAAATCTGACTAGAAATGAAAAGGATATGATCAATTTACTAATAGTGTTTAGCTCAGGGAATATAAATTTCAAAGGGACAAAGCTGAGAGTTGGCAATAGGTTTACGATCAACCTATTCTCAAAATTTGTAAAAGTATTCAACACAAAAGTTGTCACACATGAAGTTAGCTTTCGGAAATATCAAAAATTATCGAAATCTGATTAGAAATGAAAAGGACATGATCAATTTACTAATAGTGTTTAACTTAGAGAATATAAATTGAAAAGGGACAGAGCTAAGAGTTTGCAATAGGTTTTCGATCAATCTATGCTCAAAATTTGTCGAATTTTAACATAAAAGTAGTTACATAACAAATTCAGCTTTTCGGAACATAAAAATTTACCAAAATCCGACTAGAAATGAAAAAGATATGGTCAATTTACTAACAAATGCAAACAAAGATACAGTGATTAAAGTGTGTCTATGACAAAAACTATACTTTTATTCTTGGTTTTCAATTTAACTTTGCAAACATCTATTTTTACTATAAATCTATATTAAAAATTAAAATACAATGAAATTAAAATGAGAATTGTAAGGATTTTCTCATGGTAATTTCGCAACTAAAGATATCATTGGGTTTAAATCACCCAAACTCATATGGGACAAGAACTTAAGCAATAATTTCTAATGAAAACCACACTCAAGACGAACCCATTATATAAATTATCATAGGATATTTATTTACAGCAATTATTTTACAAATTAATTTTTTTCTTTTTCAAAACATTGCAATTGTATATACATCTTTTCTCAAAAGATCATTCAATTCCAAACACTACAAGAAATTTTATTTTTTGTGGCGCTCAAAAAACGCTACAAAAACTTTTGGTGGCGTTTTGATAAACCCCGCGAGAAAACATGCGACTAAAAATCCATGATTTTTTGTTGCATTTATTTTAACGCCACTATAAATGCATTTTTGGCAGCATTTTTCAAACGCCACCATAAATCTTTTTGTAGCGTTTAAAAAATGCCACCAAAAGATTTTTTTGCGCTACTAATAGAATTTCCAACTTTACCCCTGTTTTACGGTTGCATTTACTCAACGCCACTATATATATTTCGGTAGCGTTTTTGAAACGCTACTAAAAGTTAATAGTAATTTGCCATGAATGCCAGGATTTGAAGGAGTTGAACTCTTTCCTCTACCTTCATTTTCCAGCAATTCTGCTAGCTTCACCTGCATCATTCTGTTCATCTTATACCACAATGTGCATATATAACATGCAGCATATGTTACCAATGTATGTATAAATACACATCTGATCAGGGAGACATAAAGTATGGGACACAGTCACAGATAATGGGTGTTGGCTTTACTATCTGTGCGTATATATATATATGAATGTCATTAGTTACAAGTATATCTACAGCTTGTTTGTTCTTTGATTACCTACCTTGGAGAGAATATTCTACTTACCTCATAGAAAGAATCATAACTGCCAATTTCTATCCGCGTATTTGAAGAGTTGCTACTCATCAACTACATATAGCTAGCTTAATAAGTGGATGAAATTAATTTTGGTTCAAAATCGATAAACCAACCATATGAGCACCAGCATCCACTACAAGTAAAAATGCTGAAGGATCTACAGATGAAACATAAATATGAAAGACAGCTATATAAATAAAAGATTATGCATAATACGTAAGTAATGTATGCTACTTAATATTGAGCACATCCTGTTAATTTCTGAGTCACTTCCTCATGCACTAATGCTAGGGAATAAAAATGCCAAAGCAAGAACTCAGATTGACGAGTAATGCAAGTAATGTAAGTTAAAAATGATGAGTTTACCTTCATTTGGAATTTCATTTGTCTTTTCATCATTTCTCAAATTGCTCGTGTCTGAAGAAAAAAATCAATAATATAACTTTAATCAATCAAAAATATTATCAGTAATGTTACTTCAATCAATCAAAATATTAACATATATTTAAATCACCCTAATCAAAGAATTATTGATTAATAATGTATACTATGTATGTGTGTGTGTGCGTGTTTACAATGTATGTATACACAACATATACATATATAAATAGTATATACGAATCAACTATTGTGTGCTCCAACAAGTGTGTGTGTAAGTTGTGAAATATAAAAACAATTAGTTCACAATATTGCCACCAGCTGCCAAGCTCAAAGTGACACCAGGATTTAAGTGCCCTCTAGATATATGAAGTCCTGCCCCTGTCATAGTTGCCACCACCATCATGTGTGATACAGCAACTGCCATCAGCCCCATTATAGAATCTGCTCCTCCTACCATTTACCTGTACATATACATGTAACTAACACATTCCTTCCTTTTCATTACCTACAATCATGGCTGCACCAACACCAGCAAAGACAAAGAGGAAGGTGAGGATCACCTCCACTACAAACTGCTCGGATGCATTCATGATGAAGCTTGTACCTTAAGTCGCGGACGACCTAAGTCACGACCGACCTACTCCCACCCAGTCGATTCCATTGCCGACCTACCAATCCAATTGCCGACCTACCCAAGGTCGTAGACCTACCAATCCAATTGCCGACCCACCCAAGGTCGTAGACGACCTAATTCTTCACCGACCTACGACTCAGCGCCCACTCCGACTTACCAACTCCCCGACCTTGCCCTAACTCGCGAACGAGTTATCATATTTCCGACCTAACTCTTTCTCCGATCAAACCCCATGTCGCGACCGACCTAACTTCCAAAGAACTCCCTTTGAGTTTCCCTAAATCGCAGATCACCTTCATTAAGTTGATGCCGAGATAAGTTGTAGCTGAAGAAGATAACTCGTGAGATACTTTTAATTCGCGAAGATGTTATTGTTTTAAGTCAGATGTCTACTGTTTGCATAAGTCGCGTGTTATAGGTCGGTTCCGACCTATGGTTGTAAGGTGTTGAGTTGTATGATCTTATGTTGTAATCTTTTGAGTCGTTTGATCTTTTTAGGTCGTCTGATTATTTTAGGTCGTCAACACTGCTGTTAAGTCGGTACGATATTTTCTTATGTCGTCTGTAAAGAATGTTGTTAAGTCGGTTGCCGACTTAGGAGTTGTATTTTTTTTCTGCTTGCGTGTTGTAGCCTATAAATAGGCGAGTTGTTTCATTTGTAAGTTGTTGAATATTGAATAAAATTCTCTTTTGTTAGCTTGTTGCTTTCAATTTCAATTGGTAGTCGAGTGTATCTCCTATCTCCACTTACGTCATTCGAGTGCGCTCGAATCATCGTTTGCTGAAGCCGATTCACGGAATCTTGTGCGCAAGATCAACGTTGAAGAATCGTAGATCTCTTTCCCGGTATCTTCGGATCAACGAGACAGAGATAGCTAGAGTTCGGCATCTTCGGATCAACGAATTCGGGCATTTCAGTATCCATCAATCCACAGATTGCTATTTTCATCGATTGAAGATCGTTTTGAATTATCCGCTGCGTCAGTTTGGTATCAGAGCTTGTTTTAGCCAATCATAGCTAAATCGAGTCTTGGAACCGAGAATTTGAAGTTGTGTTCATCGTGTTCATCATATTTTGCAACAAAGTTGGAGTTTTCGATCCATTTCATTTTGGATCAAAGTTCGAAAGGTGTTTGAAACTTGAAGTGTGAATTTGTTGAAGTGTTTGTGAAGTATTCAATCATGCCGCCAAGACGAGTTCAACGTCATCGCAATATTAATGCTTTGTACGGAAGAGAAGAAGCCGATGAGATGGAGCAAAGAATTAACGAGAATTTCAATGAGAAGCTTACGGAAGGGATTGGTCGATTAGAGAGGATGATGTTGGAGATGAGTCAAAATCAGAGAAGAGTATCACCTGAATCGAGCCATGGAAGAAGTAGAATTTCACCACATTCAAATCGAGAGAGAAGTGTCGATAGTGATCATAGAAGCGTGGATCGAGATTGTGATCAAAATGTTGATGATCGAGGTCGTGATAGAAATGTGACTGATCGAGATCGGAGGAATGTAGATCGTAGGAATGTTGGTGGAAGGAATGATGGTGGTAGAGATGTTGGTGGTCAGGATCGACATCGATATACATCGGATGGTGAAGAAGAGTATGATGGTGGTAGTGTTCATGGACGAGGACGTGGGCGAGGAAGGAATCAATCGGAGTACGATCACAAGTGGGAATCGGGAATGAAAACTGAAATTCCTGAATTCAAAGGTGGTATGCAAGCCGAAGAGTTTTTGGATTGGATGGCTAATGTTGAAGAAATTTTTGATTTCAAAGAAGTTCCAGAACGTCGTAGAGTGAAGTTGGTTGCTACAAGGTTGAGGGGTAGAGCTTTGGCATGGTGGCAGCAAACCAAACTTACACGTGAACGAATGGGGAAGTCAAAAGCTGAATCTTGGGAAAAGATGAAGAAATTAATGAAAGCAACATTCTTACCTTACAATTATCAATCTTTGATGTATCAACGTTTGCAGAACTTGAGGCAGGGCACGAAGACTGTTAATGATTACGCGGATGAGTTTTACCAGCTTATTGCGAGGAATGACATTATGGAAACGGAAGAGCAGCTGACATCTAGATTCATTGGGGGATTGAGAATGCAGATTCAGGATATGGTTAATATGTTCGATCCAAGATCTGTGGCGGAAGCACATCAGAAAGCGTTGGCTTGGGAGAAGCAGGGACGACGAGGAGGTGGTGTGTTTACGAATTCCAATAATCAAGTGAAGGGTGTTGGTGGAAGTTCTAATGTGTCTAAACCTATCAGTAAACCAGTGGTGAAGGAGGTTGAGAAGGCAAAGGTTAACAACGGTTTCAAATGTTACAACTGTCAGGAGGTGGGTCATAAAAGCAATGAGTGTCCAAAGCCAAAGAAGAGAGCAATGATTGCTGAGGTTGAGGATGAGGATGAAGAAGCTGAATGCTCTAATTCTTTACCAGTTGAGGAGGAAGACTTACTGTCGGGAGATGACGGATACGCATTGATGATGAGGAGAAGTTGTTTAACACCGAAGCAAGAGGAGGAAAGTAGTTGGTTGAGGAACAATATTTTTCAATCTACATGCACTATTCTGGGAAGAGTTTGTAAATTTGTTATTGATGCTGGGAGTTGCGATAATATTATCTCTACAGAAGCAGTGAAGAAGTTGGAGTTGAAAACCGAGAAACATCCTAAACCGTACAAGTTAGCTTGGTTGAGGAATGGTGGTGAAGTGAAAGTTGGACGTAGAGCTTGTGTGAAGTTTTCAATTGGGAAGAAATACAAGGATGAGGTTTGGTGTGATGTAGTAGACATGGATGTGTGTCATCTGTTGTTGGGCAGGCCATGGCAGTTTGATAGAGCAGTACAACATGATGGACGGACCAACAGTTACAGTTTCATGTTCGAAGGTACAAAGATTACTCTGGTTCCGAAGAAACGCCAACAGGAAGAAAACAAAGTGGAGGAAATCGAAGAGCTGAAAACTTTATTGACTTTGAAGGAGTTTGTTAAAGAAGTTGAAGAAGAGCCGGAAGTATTCTTGTTGATTGGACGAGAAAGCAGTGAAGAGATTGAAATTCCAGGAGAAGTTAAACCAGTTCTGAAAGAATTTGACGATGTATTTCCAGAGGAGTTACCAACGGAGTTGCCACCGTTGAGGGATATACAACATCAGATAGATCTTGTTCCCAGTGCTGTATTGCCACACAGACCACATTATCGAATGAGTCCGAAGGAACATGAAGAATTGCGGAGGCAGGTAGAGGAATTGCTTGAACAGGGGCGTGTGCAGGAGAGTCTGAGTCCTTGTGCTGTACCAGCTTTATTGGTACCCAAGAAGGATGGGACATGGAGAATGTGCACTGACAGTCGAGCATTGAATAAGATTACCGTGAGATATAGATTTCCAATGCCGAGGTTGGATGACTTGTTGGATCAGATAAGCGGAGCTACTATCTTTTCTAAGATTGATTTGAAGAGCGGATATCATCAAATTCGTATCAGACCAGGAGATGAGTGGAAGACTGCTTTTAAAACCAGGGAGGGTCTATACGAATGGTTAGTCATGCCATTTGGTTTATCCAATGCACCAAGTACTTTCATGAGGGTGATGAATCAGATTTTTCGACCGTTCATTGGGAAATTCGTGGTGGTGTATTTCGATGATATTCTTATTTACAGTGGGAGTCCAGAGGAACCTTTGAATCATCTTAGAGAAGTGCTGATGGTATTGCGACAAGAACAATTCTATGCTGCAACGAAGAAGTGCGTGTTCATGACGCATAGCGTGTTATTTCTGGGGTATGTTGTTTCAGAGAAAGGAATACAGGTTGACCAAAGTAAAGTTGAGGCAATCAGAAATTGGCCGCAGCCCAAGACGATAACGGAAGTTCGTAGTTTTCATGGGTTGGCTTCATTTTATCGAAGGTTTATACCACACTTTAGTAGTGTGATGGCGCCTGTTACAGATTGCATGAAAGGTAAACAGTTTGCATGGACAGAGGAAGCAGGGAGTGCTTTTGGGAAGATCAAGGAATTGCTGACGTCTGCACCAATTCTAGTGTTACCAGATTTTCAGTTGGTGTTTGAACTACATACTGATGCATCCAAGGTTGGGATTGGAGGGGTGTTGAGTCAGAAGGGGCGTCCTATTGCATATTTCAGTGAGAAGTTGTCAGGAGCGAAGATGTGATACAGTACATATGATGTGGAGTTTTATGCTGTTGTGCAATCTATTAAACACTGGAGACACTATCTATTTCAGAAGGAGTTTGTTCTTTACACTGATCATGAAGCATTGAAGCATTTGCAAGGGCAAGACAAGATTTCAGCGATACATGCATCGTGGATTGCATATCTGCAACAGTTTACTTTTGTTGTTAAACACAAGTCAGGGGTGACAAATCGTGTGGCTGATGCTTTGAGTAGGAGGAGTCATTTGTTGACTACGCTGAAAGTTGAAGTGGCGGGATTTGAAATGTTGCCGGAATTATTTGTTGAAGATCCTTACTTCATGAAGTTTGTTGATAAAGTTAAGGAGGGAAAGACGGATGAGTTTTTGATGGTAGATGGTTTTCTTTTTAAAGGAAGTCGATTGTGCATTCCGGAGGGTAGTCTGAGAATGAAGATTATCAAGGAGTTACACGAAGAGGGACATGTTGGGAGAGACCGTACCTTGCAGTTGATTTCACAGTCCTACTTTTGGCCATCAATGAGGAAAGAGGTGGAAAGGTTTGTGGAAAGGTGTCATATTTGTCAGGTTTCAAAAGGAACAGCGACGAATGCGGGGCTATATATGCCGTTACCTGTGCCTACCAAACCATGGGTTGATATCAGCATGGACTTTGTGTTGGGATTGCCGAGAACGCAGCGTGGTAATGATTCCATTTATGTGGTGGTTGACAGATTTTCGAAGATGGCACACTTTATTGCTTGTAAGAAAACGGCAGATGCTGTTCATGTTGCTCAGTTGTTTTTCAAGGAGATCTATCGACTTCATGGATTGCCAGAATCAATTGTGTCAGATAGAGATACTCGATTTCTGAGTCATTTTTGGTTGAGTTTGTGGAAAATGATGGGAACAAAGCTGAAGTTTAGTAGTGCTTATCATCCGCAAACTGATGGACAAACGGAGGTGGTTAATCGATCGTTGGGAAACTTGTTGAGGTGTCTTGTTCAAGATAATCTAAAGAGTTGGGATGTGAAGTTATGTCAGGCATAATTTGCCCATAATCATGCTGTGAATCGAAGTACGGGGTTCAGTCCATTCCAGATTGTTTATTCGAGCTTACCGAAGGGACCGTTGGATTTAACGGTAATACCACAATCAAAGAAGACAGTTAAGAAAGCTGCTGATTTTGTTGAAGGGTTGACGGAGTGCCATAAAATCATTCAGGAACGATTGGAAAAGACAAATGAGAAGTACAAACAAATGGCGGATAAGAAACGAAGGAGTGTAGTCTTCAAAGAGGGTGATTTTGTTTACGCGGTATTGACGAAAGATCGTTTTCCAGTTGGGACTTACAACAAGTTGAAAGCACGAAAGATTGGTCCAGTAGAAATTCTGAAGAAGATCAATGATAACGCGTATCAGTTAAAGTTGCCAGAAAATATTCATACTTCTGATGTTTTCAATGTAAAACACTTAATTCCGTATTATGAAGAGGAACTTGATGAAATTGACGAAAATGTGAATTCGAGGACGAATTCCTTCCAACAAGGGGAGGATGATGAAGCTTGTACCTTAAGTCGCGGACGACCTAAGTCACGACCGACCTACTCCCACCCAGTCGATTCCATTGCCGACCTACCAATCCAATTGCCGACCTACCAATCCAATTGCCGACCTACCCAAGGTCGTAGACCTACCAATCCAATTGCCGACCCACCCAAGGTCGTAGACGACCTAATTCTTCACCGACCTACGACTCAGCGCCCACTCCGACTTACCAACTCCCCGACCTTGCCCTAACTCGCGAACGAGTTATCGTATTTCCGACCTAACTCTTTCTCCGATCAAACCCCATGTCGCGACCGACCTAACTTCCAAAGAACTCCCTCTGAGTTTCCCTAAATCGCAGATCACCTTCATTAAGTTGATGCCGAGATAAGTTGTAGCTGAAGAAGATAACTCGTGAGATACTTTTAATTCGCGAAGATGTTATTGTTTTAAGTCGGATGTCTACTGTTTGCATAAGTCGCGTGTTATAGGTCGGTTCCGACCTATGGTTGTAAGGTGTTGAGTTGTATGATCTTATGTTGTAATCTTTTGAGTCGTTTGATCTTTTTAGGTCGTCTGATTATTTTAGGTCGTCAACACTGCTGTTAAGTCGGTACGATATTTTCTTATGTCGTCTGTAAAGAATGTTGTTAAGTCGGTTGCCGACTTAGGAGTTGTATTTTTTTCTGCTTGCGTGTTGTAGCCTATAAATAGGCGAGTTGTTTCATTTGTAAGTTGTTGAATATTGAATAAAATTCTCTTTTGTTAGCTTGTTGCTTTCAATTTCAATTGGTAGTCGAGTGTATCTCCTATCTCCACTTACGTCATTCGAGTGCGCTCGAATCATCGTTTGCTGAAGCCGATTCACGGAATCTTGTGCGCAAGATCAACGTTGAAGAATCATAGATCTCTTTCCCGGTATCTTCGGATCAACGAGACAGAGATAGCTAGAGTTCGGCATCTTCGGATCAACGAATTCGGGCATTTCAGTATCCATCAATCCACAGATTGCTATTTTCATCGATTGAAGATCGTTTTGAATTATCCGCTGCGTCAATTCAGGCTCACTGTAATAGATATATCTAACAACGAGTGTACAAGTGAAAACTTTACAAAACTTAAATAAAATCAAATTACTATCTATCCATAAAAAGAGAAGCTATTTTCAATCTAATACAAATATTGTTGAAGAGTACAAAGAAAGCAATTTCAATCTATAAAGGATTATGCATATAAATAACTTCAGTATTGCATATCACACTTCAAATGTCTTGCATCCTCGTACAAAATACAACCACTTACTAAAGCAATGCTCTATTTCTCAAGCATGAATGAATCCTATTTAATAACCGCCCTATTGAAAATCTAAAAAATGGAGACATGATATCAAATATGTAAACTAAATATATATTTCAGTGTCACTTGTAAAAGAAATGCATTTAGCAAGGAATATGTAATCTACATATATATTCCTCGAAGAAACGAAAAACACAAGTTTCTGATAATGCTTTATGTTTTGAAAAATTTTAAAAATAAAAACAAAAATTTAATCATTAGTGCAAAAAAAAATTATAACATCACAAATAAAGACTTATGCTCAAACTCCCTTATATCAAGATTTTTGTTGTCAATTCACAAATTAAATGCTAAAGAAAACATTAAAGATGCTCATCTAGGTAAAACACAATCATAGAAACAAATATGGGTACAGTGTAAAGATGATGTCAGATTGGTTTTGATTAGACCTGTAAACGGATGCAATCGGATACGGATAGTGCTGTATCCGTATCCGTATCCGAAAATGAAAATCCGTATCCGAATCCGTATCTGATATCCGTGAATACCCGTTGAATATTATCTGTATCCGTATCCGCGAATATTTTCGGATATCCAAAAATATCCGTATCTGGCTTAGCGAATACAGATATTTTTGGATATCCGAAAATATCCTTATCCGAACCTCAAAATGTATCCGAAAATATCCGAAAATTAATCAATATAATGCATATTTCATTTTTTTTACTGAAATAAAGATGAAAAAACCTTGTAATACATAAATTACATCAAATTAACAATAGATAATCCAATCACACAAAATCCGTACAATAATATTGCATATATAAATATAATCCATGGGTTGTATTTCTGTAAAATTAAGTATATTTATATTAAATTTATGGATATAAAATAACATATTAATATATATATATATTTAATTTCAAACCAGACGGATAGTTATCGGATACGGATACAGTCATATCCATATCCGTATCCAAAATACGTTTCGGATATCGAATATGTGCATCCGCTTTTCGGATATCGGATATTTTTCATGTTTTCGGATACGGATGCGGACGGATTTCAGATATTTCGGGTACTCATTGACAAGCCTAGTTTTGATTATATACTATCTTTTCTGAATGCACAAATGGATTACACAAAGCGGTAAGAGCAACAAATCAAATAATTTTAAACTCCATTATTTCGAAAGATGGATACATGTTGCATTTTTGCATCTTTTAATGTATGTATAAAATATACCTATTGCAGTTGGCTCACCTCCCATTTATTTATGGATTTGGGTCTGGTACAACTCGCTTAGCAGAGTCAGGATCATGAAATGCCACCTGATAATTATATATTGCCTTATCAATCAATCAGCTCATTTTAAGATAGCCTATTCTTTAGTGGATATTTACATGTACCTAATTATCCTAGTATATGATAACAACTGAAACATTTAAGGAATTTGTATGCATAAGTTCTACCACTCTAAAATAAGTCAGGCACAAACAAATGTGGTACATCTTTTATTATCCAATTACATATCCATTTGTTCTTAGTTCAAGTATAGAAATTAATATATAAATGTTAACCCTTGCTACAGATACAATTACTGATAAAATGGGGAAGGACAATATTTAGCTAAATAGTTCAGAAAATGCAAGTTATATTGCAAAAAATGACTAGAGATGAAGATGAAGTAAAATAAAAAAAAAAGGTATGAAGATATACAAAGCCATAGCCTTTCGATTTTCCAGTGTATTTATCGGTGATAATCACAGCCTCAAGAATCTCTCCAAATTTCTCAAAGTAACTTCTTAACTCATGAGTTGGTGTCTCCCAAGCTAACCCACCAAAGAAATTTTTGTCAAAGTATTATTCCTGAATCTCAATCTATGTTGTGTGGACTCAAACTAACCATTTCTCTCCTCTATTCTCTAAATCTTTTTCAACATTTCAATCTAGAGAAGAAGAAGAAAAGGTTTGACCAGTTGATATATTTAGACAAGTGAAAAGTGTTTCCAAGTTGTATAAGTTTTGGATGTCTAGTGACAGCTTGCATTACGGCTCTATATGCTCGTCACACTTTCTGTATTGTATCCTACCTGCCTCCAGTACATATATTAATTTACATTACCATCGACCTATTATAAAATAATATTAGCTATCAATTAAGTTGGTTGTAAATTAACTGCTTACAATTTGTCATTATGGGTCTATAAATAATTATTTGATCATTAATACTCTATTCTAATTCTCTTTGTTTATTGTTAGTGATATAAGACCTATGGACATTTGGGTTAGCTTTCACTAATGATTGAAACTCAACCTTACACCTTTTAGATCTGACCTACACTCATACCTCAATTAAAATTAAGTTTCTAATAAGGGATTTGACCCAAGCTAAGATTGGGGGCATATGAACATACATCTTTCAGCGTTAGTAGTTCCAAAAAAATCGCTATAATAACATGATTTTATGTTTTTCCATTTTTAAACATGTAGAAATCTATGAAACAATAATACATTTCCTACTCAGCAGAACAGGTAAAAGTTAAAGGAGAGGGAAATATAAGTATGATTAAGTTTTATAAATATCTAAATGGACTAAGTGCAGAAATGAGAAATTATGAGCAGCCATCAATCATCTCTGTTTATTCTATCTTTGCTAATAGCTAAATAAAATTAACTACAGCATATTAAATTATGAAAACATGAATTATCCAATAGCAATGGAACCAACAAAAGGTATTATTCACGATTAATCATCTACTAAAGTTGAGGCAACATTTACTAAAATATATAAAATAACAGCAAAAATAAATTATATACCTCGGCTAAATTAGGGTTTTTGCGAGCCTCTGCTTATTTAGGGTTTATGTAGAAATAAGGGGTGAGATTGAAGGAAGAGTGGATGGAATTTAAGATTTGTGTAGAGATGTTTACAGATTGAAGAATTAGGGAGGAGAAGCGCGACGATAGAGGAAACGCGAGGAGAGTAAATTTGAGAGGCAAAACGTAACAAGCGAATTAGTTTAGGCGGGGAAGGGCGGTAAATTTTTGTAGAGATGAAAATAGTAAAATATATGTGAAAAGGAGGAAAAAGATAACAGTGGTTGCACTTACATTTAAACGCAGCCAATATGTGCAACCAAAGACACATTTTCTTGTAGTGAAATAATATTTCAACTTCCAAAAAGTATTATTTCCTCATCTAGATTTTTTTTTGAGAAAAATGTATGACCTCTAGCAATAGAGGAGAGCATACATGAACCTATATATATAACACATAATTTCCTCATCTAGATATTATTTAAAATAATATTTTAAAAAATTAAGATTTAAAACATTTGAACTCAAATTTTAGTGTCTCATTTCCTTGGTCAAATTTTTAGGAACCCCTATTGAAAAAACGTTGGTCAAACACTTCGACCAGAATTTTTAAAGCATCTAAAGGACAACTTGTCACACAAAATAGATTTTTCAAAGATTTCTTTTTATTAATTTCTTTCAATGCCTTTACATACTTTATAAATGATACTTCATTAAAATTAATTTAATGATATTTCCTTTTATTCATACTTGCTTTAGTCAATTATCCATTTTAAAATCCATCATAGTTTTTAATTTAATTATCCATAGGATAAATTAATTACTAAACCAAAGTCAATTATGCCTTGCGATAGTGACATCAAATCTGTACACCACAAGGTCCAATTAATGTCGAGTAGGTCTTTTAAATTCTCAAATGCTAAATTCTACTCAATGTTAATCTTTAATAGTCACTAAGTTTTATTTTTAAATAAGCAAGCATTTGTTATTGACAACAAATTATAAAGGCGCTTAAATATGAGGTGCTCAGTAGAAAGCAGTTCGTTTGCCTCCACTATGCAACTCAGATTGCTAAGGATAAAGACATATAATTCAATTTGAAGTCTGCTAAAGTGGAAACCAAACATTTGTTCGAAGAAAGAATTATTTCAAGATACGAAATAGTGTGTGCAAAAAATAGGCACGATGCACCCTAAAATTTTCTAAGATATGACTCATCTCTAAAGGAAGAATTCCTAGTAATGACCCAAAGATCTCTAAGGGAGGGTCTCGAAGACACATCTAGGAAAATATTCTCATCTTTAATATCGTATACTATTTCGAACAGGACTCTGATACCAAGCAGTGAGGCCCCACCTTTAAGCCCTCATTAACAAAGAACATTACAATGTAATATCGTTTGTTAATGTGGAGAATAAGGTTTGTTAGTAGTGACCATCTATATTATTACTTGGGGCGAGTATCGATACGTCGAATTGAGTGAAAATACTTTTCTTTTATAAGAGAATTCAACATATCCAATCCAGGTACAAAACAACTACACGGTGGCATAATATAATTCAGAACAATATGAAATATAACAGAATGTAGAATCACAGAATGCGACAAAGAAATATAAACATTTCTCATAAAGCGGACGTGAACATGTATATGATAGATGATGTGAACAACAAAAGGTGGTCATAAAAGATCCATGATATACATATGAGATATCTAAGATAACATAAATGAATATACGTCAAAATGAATCTCTATTTCGACATACAAGAAGGACTACAACATAACTAGACTACAAGTCTACTAAAGCATACGAAGAAGCCTCAAACTAATCCAACTTTAAGATCATCATGCTGAAGAAACTGAAATATCTCGGTCTGACCCGAGTATTACATAAAATAATAAACGGATCAATCTAATCTAATTCGAATCAATGTGAAATAAAAGTGATGATAGTTTCAAGCCATAATAGGAACATAAAAACTCACATAGAGTTAACATGACTCACATCGAGTTAAACAAAGAGGAATATTATCCTTCTTGAAATTATTCACTAAATCACAAAACCATTATTAGCTTATAAAATCAAATCTCACAAAATATTTGTTGAAATGCAAATTTCATAAAATCCAAAAATACGAATTAAACCACTGAAATTCAGCAGTAATTGAATACATCAAAAATGAAATTTCTTCCATAGAACACAAAGGCATCAAAAATGGAATTTCTTCCATAGAACACAGAAGCATCAAAATGCAATTATTTTCCGTTGATTCAGAACTCAAAATTCACATCAGAAAATCATCGGGAAAAAACATTAAAAATTTGAGCAAAGTCTAATTTCAACATTTAGAAAGCAGTAAACTAACAATGAGCAATCAAGGAGTAGATTTAGAAAACACTAACAGTAATCACCAAAAAAAGATCAATAAAAGTAGTACTTTCACTATTCAACCACATGCAAATGAATCTAGACTAGAAGTGTGAGGGTTGCTCACCTCAATCATACTTAGGCCTTTAAATTGCTTGCTTTTTGTTTCAACCCAAACAACCAAAATTTCCAGAATTTGACCCATAGTGCAGCAATGATTTGACATAGTAAAACTAAGTATTTTCCTATGAAATTTTTACATAAGTTGTACTTATGAGTTGATAACAACATATCCCAGATTTTTATGATTTTTATACAATTAGTTGTGAATTTTCTACTAACCTTCGTTTTTTAGCCCATATCTACTCGAAAACCACTTCAGAATGAAGACCTTTGACCCATCAAAACTAAACTAAATGCCACAAAATTTGGAGTAGAAGTTCTGGAACATGTTTGCAAGAATATATCAAAAATCGAGGATTTTTAAGAACTTATTTGATTTGTTATGATTTTTGAAGCAGCTAGGGTTCTGTGAATATTTTGAGAAAATGGAGTTTGCTCTTTGATTTGGTTTAAGAAGAAGGTGGAGATGATTTTTGTTTGCTGGTTTGAGAGAGATAGAAATGAGATGAACGTATTCTCATTTGTTTAAGTGCTAATGGGCTTTAGGATAATGGGTAGATATCCAATAAGGAATGTTGCTAAATTCTCTTATCATAAGGTGTTGCCAATTATAATTTTGAATTATAAAACACTTTACTTTATATTTAAACAAACTTATTTTTTTATATAAATTCAACCACTCAACTTTCAACAAGCTCTAAAAGATAAAATCTTCATTTTATAAATTACAACATGTTTAAATTTAATTAAACCATATTTTCCATACTAAAATATATTGTTATTATTAACGTTGTAAAAATACACCATTTGTGCCAAAATTTAATACAACTTTTAGAATAAAAATTATTCTTCATAGTTTTACCAAAATAATCTATTTATGGAAAATCATATTTCAAATGTTGAAATTATTTCTGTTATTGCTGCAATTTCTCAAATACCCATTTTTAGTACAAAATTCATTTACATGAACTTCATACTAATAGATTCTCCAAACTCCAATTTAATTAACACTAAAAATTCCCAAATCTCATAATTATTTAATTATCACTAAATTAAACTATTTTCCTAATTTTGATTTTAGGTAATCTAAACCAAGGTTGTTACATACATAGTTTCCTCCCATATCCTACCTTTATAAATGCTAATCTCAAAACCCTAATCGGATTCTAATTCATTTATTTTGAGCAACCATCTCCTTCTTCTTTCACAGCGGAAACTTTTCTCTAAATTAATCCCAAGATCTCAAATCCAATTCAAGTTAAAACAAGAAGCTATTTGATAGTGAAAGGTCATTGATTCTAGACTAGTAATCTGATGGATCAAGGAATTTTAGAGAAATAAAATTCATTACTTCAACGTGGACTTTAGGGTATCTATTCTGGATAAAGTTTATTTATACTAATCATATGTTTTTAGATTTGTTAATCGTGTAAACTTATGTATATAATCAGATTATTGTTACTTTATTATTTACATGAGATTTTTGTATGTATTGTATAAAATTTGAAGATCTAGTTCATGATTTATGTTTGTAATCTGATATTAAATATTAAAATAATTTTGTTTAAAATTATATATGTATGTATGTATTAATTTATGGTTTAATATTCATATACAATTTGAATTAAAACATATGTTTTCATATTTAATGTATAATATTGATCTAAAATTATTCAAACACTTGTTTATGTTTATTATAGATTATCAGTGCTGAAAATAATTTTTTATCGACAAGCACCATTGTTCCAGTGGTTAAGTGATTCGACTTTGGTGTGAGAGATCACAAGTTCGAAACTTGCGTAGCATGATTCGAACATATATTGACATGTGATTTGTGTTATGTTGTCCCTATGACATGTTGATCTAAGTACCATTTCAAATAATAATAATAATAAATTTTTTATCATTTTGATGCCCGAAATAATGCTTGCGCAAGCTCTATATATAAAGCTTGCGCAAATATGGATTGTGCAAGCTATATACATTAAGCCTGCGCAAATACGGAATGTGCAAGCCTTCTGTTAAAAAAATAGCTTGCACAATCCATATTTAAGCAAGCTATTTTCCAAAAGATGCCTATTTTTGCAATAAGTTTTTAGTGTGGCCTAGTGTTGCAATTAGTTTTTTTCAGGTGCTTTGTTTGAAAATTGTCTTTTTTTCTAGGACAATTTTTCGATCAAGGCACCGCAAAAAAAATTATAGAACTAGGCCTCAGCAAAAACTAATTGTCAAAATAGGCCTCGTTTAGTTTATAACTTGCGCATTTTTGGAATGCGCAAGTCATAAAAAAATTTGTACGTAGAGGTTGAGCATTCCATAAGTGTGCAAGCTTTAATTTAAAGCTTGCGCACTTTTGAAATGCGCAAGCTCATTTTCGGGCATCAAATAGACAAAGAGCTGAATCTGAGCTCATTACATCCCCTATCTCTTTTCTTCCCAAAACCCTTCCCATTCCCAACTTCAAACCCATTCCAAATCCAAATATATTAACTCAAAAACATTGTTCCTCATCCATTCCTTCAAACAACCACTCGATTGCACATAAAATGGAAGCAAGCTCTTCATCTACATTGATTAGAGGTAATTATAATTTGATTACCACTGTAGAAATGATTGTTGTTGTTAGCGGAAGAGGTAGTGTTGATGATGTCGATGTGAACGTACTCATATTGTTAGTTTCTTTGTTGAAAATGCAAAAGGATTTGAAGTATTCATATAGCCAAAACCCTAACTTTGTACATAGTTTTTGTATTGATAAACGATTGTTGTTGTTGTAGAATTGTCTCCTGGGCCCGAAGATAGAAGTGTTCTCTATCTTCAAGAACACCATAGGAGCTAAAACAACACATTAATGGAGGTAAATGTTCGATATTGGTAAACCGAGGAATGCAAATATGAAGTCCTAATTTTAATTTGTTTATACATTCCAGGGTGTTGAAACTGTGAAGATATGCGATCAGTCGAGCAAGCTCAAGGAGATTGATTATAAAGACCCAAGATTGGAGCCGAATCTACGAATCTCCAGATTTTGGAAAGCTATGCAAATCGACTACATTCGGCTCGATCATCACATTCTTATCGCTTTATGCAATAGATGGAGGCCGGAAACAAATACGTTTCATATGAGAGTCGGGGAGATGACAGTGACTCTAGCGGATGTGCATTTTCTTTTTGGTCTTAAAGCAGACAGTCGCCCGGTATGTTTGCAAAATTTAGATATCGATTACATCGAATTGGCTCATGACTTGCTTGGTATTTTTCAGCCTAGAGAGGCGGTTAAGTCTAAAAGTGAATTATCAATGACTTGGTTTAAAAGTGAATTTTCCGAACCTCTATCCGAAGGAGCGACCGATTTAGATATACTTCATCGCACTCGTGTCGTGATATTGTATTTTTTGAGTTGCCGATTATTTCCCGATCATTCGAAAGGGAGATTAAGTTTGAAATTTTTACCTTTTTTGGATGATTTGGCTGACTGTGGTTATCATTCTTGGGGTAGTGCTGCTCTCTGCTATTTATAGTGAGTTTTCGAACGTTGCCTTACAACGTCAAAAAGTTTTAGGGGGTTCTGCAACGTTGTTGCAACTATGGTCATAGTCGCATATTGCTATTGGACGGCCGTCTATTAGAATTCCTACCGACTTAGATCTGTATCTTCCATTTGGGGCTAGGTGGAACTGTGCTAGGAGTTGGCATGAGACGCCAAGAAATGTACAGTTTTACCGTAATGAGTTGGATTTGTTGGCGGATGATATGGTTACATGGGAACCATATTCATTAGTGTATAAGTTTGGACATCCGAAAATTGAGTATTCGTTCACCGGTTGGATTGCTAAGAGCCGACTGGTTCTATTTTTAGACTTTGAGTTGTATGCACTCGATCGGGTTATGAGATAGTTTTCCTTTGATTATCAGCACATTCTCGATCCTGTCGTCCCCCTTGACCTAGAACCCACTAGCTAGATGGCATTTTTGGAGGAAAGTATTGCTATTTGGCAATCAAGAATTGATCGTGCCGAACGAACACGCGAGACTCCGACACCTTTGAGCGAGTACGAGTATTGGTATTGGCGAATTACTCGTCGTTATATTCTTAAAAAGTCGGCAAGGAAGTTGGTTGCGTACACTCCCCATGCGCCTCTAGAAGGTGATGTGGTAAGTGTTTTAATTTCAAATTTTGTATAGTTAAATTTTTATGTCATATTGATGCATTGTTATGACTTATGGTTTAGGTAAGCGGAATATACAGCGCTTTGGATGTGGTGGGTGAAATAGAAGAAAGTCATATGGAGCCGGACAAGGTCAAAAGCAAGTGCATTGACCTACGACGAGTACTTGACACGATTTTGGGTCGGATCAAGCTAAGAAGGCCGGCCAAGCCGCTGTGCATTGTAGAATAGCCACCACGTTGTACAGGGGAGACACATACCACAGTAGCGGGTGGACAAGCCCAATGGGAGGAGGCACATGCAGAAGGGGAGGCTTCACAACATCCCGGTGGTGAAACTATAGCTGGATGGCCTGCTTGGCCCGAGGTAGAGTAGAAATACACCGGCGGAGAAACTCATGCTGAATGGCCCGTTTGGCATGAAGGGGAACAACAATTCGGATATGTTGGATAGTCGACATACAAGCATGTGCAAGAGCCGTCGCAGTGGGAAATTCAACAAGAAGAACTCATTTTTGGGCCAAGTCAACAACAAGAAATTCCGCTTCCGACACCTGCTCCTACATTCAAAGAAGGCCAAGGATCGGCTCTCATTGTGTACAAATGGAAGAAGAAGAAGAAGAGAGACACAACTTGAGCTTAGACGGATTCATGATTGACGATGTTGGTCTTATTATTGTTGTTTCTTTGGTTGGGTTAGGTTAGGGGTTGTTGACTTGTATGTTTCTATGTTATTGTACGACCTGTTCAACCTTTTTTGGATGATTTTCAATTGTCAGTTGGATCGTGTTATTTTTTTGTTTGTGATGGTATTGTTAATGGAATGGTGTGTGCATGCTCTCAATTTTGCAATTTGTGATTTTGCACTATGGCAAAGCAGCTCTCTGTTTGGAACTGACCAAAAAAATAGCTTGCACATTTGTGGAATGCGCAAGCTATATTGTCAATATAGCTTGCGCATTCCACATATGCGCAAGCCATTTTTGGGTTATTTACAACAATCCGCAAATGCTACATTTTCTCTTTTGTAGCATATGCAAAATGCTGCAAATAACCCAGTTCTACGCTTGCGCATATTTGGAATGCGCAGGTTATATTTTACATATAGCTTGCGCATTTTTGGATTGCGCAAGCTATATAGCTTGCACATTCCATATATGCACAAACGTGTTTTTGGCCCTGTCCGAGACAGAGAGCTGTTTCAATACCATAAATCACACAATTTCACACAAAAAGTCTAAACAACATTCTATATAACATGCAAACACCATTCGAATGACAACACCATCACATAACAAAGTTAACAGCGTGCCACAACATCCAAAAAAGTTTCAACAAGTCATACAGTAACATAGACGTTCTACTTCTATTACAAATCAACGCGGACAAGTTTTCTTCTTGTGGCCAATAGAACCACATTTGCTACATCTGTTATGGCCGGATGAAGATGGCGGATCTATGAAACCTTTTATTCGAGTAGACCGAGGACGACCTGAATTACTACGCACAGGCGGTGGTTGTATAATTGGACCATCGTAGACGTTCCAATGTTGACTATCTGGTACAGGGTGGAATAAAGGAGCATAAGCTGTGGAATACATAGCCTTCATGTACCACATGGAGATTAAGTCAAAATACGCTCTATTAGCACCACCCGAACCACGTGAACAAGCCGCTAATACATGAGAGCACAGAAAATGATCTAATGTTGGCATGTTGCACGAACATTTGGCAACATTATCTTCGATATTCACCGTATAATCAAACATATGCACAACTTTCACCTGCCAATCAACGAAGCTATATCTCTCTATAGACATGAGCCTCGATTCTTCCATTCTTCTCTGCGCTAATGCTTCCCACCTAGGTGCGAGCTGCGACATCCACTCTTCCCCTTGAGTTCGTCCTTCGACGAAGTAATGGTTCAGTCGATGAAATGTACGTGCAACTAATGATCAAACAGGTAAATTCCTAGTTTCTTTGAGCACACCGTTAAAGCTTTCGAAAACGTTGGTCGTCATCATATTGAATCTTACTCCGCCGTCATGACAAAGGGTCCAGCTTGATTCCTGGTCTTTCAAACTTCTTTCTATCCACGCATCGGCATCTCGATTTACATCCTTCAACTGTTTTCGAAGATCATTATATTTTACGACCTCCGATGCCGTGGCACATGCATGTAATAAATTTTGTAGCTCATCCGTGCCAAACCCCGCTTTCTTGAAATTTGCTTTAATATGACGGATACAAAAGCTATGATGATGTTCAATTGGCCAAGCTTCTCTAAGCGCACGTGGAATTCCTTTCATACGATCCGAGATAAAGGTGATACATCTAGTACGTACGGATGGAATATAATTCCATATGCAACGAATAAACCAACTCCACGTTTGTCACGACTCTGTTTGTACAATAGAAAAAGCTAAAGGAAATAGCCCTTGATTTGCATCCACCCCAGTTGCTACTAGTAATGTACTTAGATACTTCCTGTATAAATGAGTGCCATCAATAGACAATATGGGTCGACAGTGGTCGAAGCCTTGAATAGAAGGTCTGAAAGCCCAAAAAGCACCATCAAAAACACCACGACTATGAATAACATCATATACGATTCCGAGGTTGGTATGTTGTAGGGCTCTAAGATATTTCGGCAATTCTACGTACGACGATTCCCAATCGCCATAAATCATTGCAACAGCTTTCTACAGTCCGTGCCAGGCTCGAAAATAACTCACTTTAATATGAAACATGTTGGACATTGTCTCTTGAACAGTTCTTGCAGTCATGTTTGTTTCAGCTTTAATCAACGGAAGTAGTTTGCTGCATATAAACTTAGCAGTTGCCTGTCGATGGTTTGAGTTGATGGTTGCATTTAAACAAGTGTGATCACCGCCATATGTAGTTATCTTCCATCAATCTGAATTTTTTCTAACCGAAAGGCTTGCATGAACTCGCCAAGGGCATGTTTCTTCCACATCACAATGGACCGTGTATTGATTTGCATGCGATTTCAGAACTTGAAACGAAACTGAACATTTATTCGCCCATTCACATAACTGTTCAACAAGCTTCTGCTTACTTTCAAAAATTAACCCAACTCGTGGACCTTTCTCTGTACATTCTCTTCCAAAAACTTCCACGTCTAGTTGACAATTTTCCATTAATGATTTCACCATCATTGATGCCGTGCATAAATCATCGGTTAGAGCCTCTTCATATGTGATTTGTTCTTCTTCCGCATTTACATCATCAGCCTCCTCAATGTCTGCATATATGATTGCATCATTGTTAACTTCCATTTGATGGATCCAAGTTCTATCCTCATTATCTGCACAAGCTACTTCCATGTTATCCAATTGTCCACAAATCTCGTGTGAAGTAAGAACATGATCATCGGCACCATCGTCATCACAGCCAGTAAATGCATCTTCGACACTAGGAATACAAAAAAAGGGTAATATATTTTGCATTAATGTAAGTCAAAATGCAAGTGCCAACGTATAATAGTACTCACTTTTCATACGCTTGCGACTGATTTGGATTTATAGTGTTCTGCATCATATATTGTTCCTGACTAGAAGAGACTCCAGCCATTCCGCTGTACCTATGAAGTAAGTTTGTAAACTCTCCACCTTGATGGCTTGAAAGATACGACGGATACGCCGACCATTGTGTTTATTGTAACTGTGTGGTGTGCATATACTCATCCCCAGAGATTACTGGCGCTTGTGTTTCTACCACATTTTCATGTTCCACTCTCACAACGTAGATTTCTATCACTCTCATTCCAACTAAAAAGGTGGAGTTCAAATCATCGTCGTCTTCCAAATCAATACGGATGCATCATCATTCCGAACCTATTTCACCGCTAATTTTAAATCATATATCATAGGATTTTCTTTTGTCACTTCAAATGCCCTTTGTTTAAGCTCTTCAAAACTACAATGATTTTTTATTGTCGATCTTTTTCGCTTTCCGCCCACATATCTAGGTTTACATTCATCATCATTCATCAACCAACAATTCGCCATCAAAGTAAAATATAGTCGGAACCTTTGACGTTATCTGCAAAATAAGTTCCAATACCACATTCATAGTTTTTGTTCACTGACATAACTATAAACATCAATTTGATGAATTATTACCTATTTTCTCTAAGTAGATTTTGCTTCCGTAGGCAATCTTCAACCAAAAGCAGACAACTCAATCTTTAAAAAAACCCAAACAAGCAAATCAATATAATAACGTAACCAATATATTTCATTATTAAAGTCAACACTATCAAATGAATTTCAACAACATAATAAACTATCTACCATGCACACGTTACGGGTTACAACAAATAGAAACATTTTCGCAACAACATATTACAAATACAACGGTTCAACATAAAATCCAAATACGACAACTTAACCAAGTCCCAAACATCTACCACATTCTAGGCCTTTCACTGTTTGTCCTTAGTTCTTCATTCACACTTTTCAAACGACTTATTTTGGCTTGCAGTTTGTGGGCATACTCAAGTCCCCTTTCGCACAGGGGTTGATCAATCCATTTAAAATAATTGAAACAATCATATTCATGAGGATTCAATCTATGTTCGTTGTACGAACTACACCCGAAAAATCTTCATCCAGCATTCTTTTCCTTTCTGCAAACAACCAGTACACACATATCTCCGCAATAACAATTTGGACATGGTCATCCTCTTGGCACGAATGGACCAATAGGATGTATAGGCGTCAGCAAATTTCTGCCAACTGTATGTTCATGACCGGGCATTTTCGCAGAAACAGCTTCACATAAACGAGCGCGTAAGGTTGATGATCCTGAATGGAATTTACGCGGTACTGGTTCGATCTGTGTTTCCAGAACATGATCGACATCAAAGTCAATATGACTTGAACTTGCAACTCCGATTTTCCCTTCAACCTCATCAAAATGTTTCATCAATGTTTCATCAATGTTTCATCAATGTAGTTGAACAGATACAATGACATACTATTGTATGTTTTGGATAATTAATTTTGAATATTCAATATATAAAAAAAAATTGAATGTAAAACATATCTTAAAAATAATGGTTTTAGATGAGTTACCCGTAAAAAACATACTCAACTAGATTAGCAAAAAATATTTGCAATCCGTATGTGTAGCACGGGTTCGCAATAGCATATAGAAAAAGAAAAAAGAGTTGTATCGGGCAGTAAACACACAAAAAGACATAATAAATCATGATGAACTTTCACTTCCATGGCCACCAGGGTCTTCCTTAATCCCATTTTTGCCTACAGAAATGACAATGTAAATATAGCTAGGTATTGCTCTGTAGAGGTTATTATATATCAGCAAGTAGTGAAGCAAGGCGATATTTCTAGAAGAATAATACAGAAGAAAAGAAATTCCAATACAAAAATTGACTACAAACCAAGTACATGTACGGGACTCTCAACATGGTATATAGTTAAGCTTTGTATACCCATGATTCTAATAACACCCTTCGTTGTAACCCCTATTTCACAATTTGAGCATCTATAATTAAACAAGCATATTTAAACGATATATGCTATAGTCTGAAATCTTTTTTTTTTGTTATTTCAGCTACCATCAGAGTTTCCCTTATAAACTAATGGCTGATAGAACTAGAGAGGACAAGAAGCTTATCTCTGCATTAAGACTTGAATATATGTGCACATAACAAAATGTATTTTGATAACAAGTCAATCAAGATTACGGACTGAAATCAGAAATCGTATGTGATTTCCATTAACATGTTTAGTTTCGGTTGATCGCTGATAATTGTTACTACCAATATGTAAACGGAAATTCACAAAATTTGATATAGGTTAATAACTCAGCTTATAATGCTTATTGTTTAACAAAAATGTACCTAATCAAATAAAGATAAAATACTGACTATCAGGTCCACCAAGCCAAAGTTACTACATCAACAAATCATTCATGAAGCTCATGTGTCCATCTTAGTCTCTACCTTAATAGCATATTAGGGTTACCAAGATTATGGGTCCATCATTGGTGCCCATAGCATTGCCACTTAGCTCTACTTGTCAATCCTGAGCAAGTGAATTACCATGACTTTGATTGATGCAATAAATCATTTTAGGTTGATATATCTTTCATAATATGCAATATCAGTTGTAACAAACAAACAATGCATCAGATATGGTTAAAGCTTAATTGGTTTTTCACTTTCCAAAGCTAAAAATGGAAAGAAATATAGAAAGGGATGTATTAAGAACAAATACAAACATTTAGTTTTCTCTAATGGGCTATATTAACATGTGCGACACATGTTAACGCTGCGGGTATATATTAATGTAATTGTTACAAAAGAAAAGGTAGATTTAAATATTAATACATCCATTATCATAACCATATAAACACAAAACCATAAGGATAATATTAAGGTGCGTTTGCGATGAAAGAAAACGAAGCATTTGAACGGGGTATTTGAGTGAATGGAGAATGCGTTTGGAGTTATGAACACTACAGAAGGCGATGTCATTAGATATGGCTAAAAAGCGACGCTAGCCGTCGTCGGCCGTCGCAAGCCGTCACTAAAAAGCAAAGCAAAAACTATCGACACCAATAGGTTTAGTGATGGCATCATCGCAAGTTTAGCGACAGCTAATGTCATCAAATTAAACACGTGGCAAATCTAGGGGTTGTCCGGGTGTCGCTGATCGACGCCGCCCGACGCGAAATTGGATAAATAGGCCATCACAAGCCATCGCAAAACAGGACATTTTTTTATCCTGCAGCTTCTTTTTGAGCCATCCAACTGTGAAAATATCAGCAATCTCTATACATCTCATCTACAACACATGTAAATCTAATTTTGCAACTATAACCATCACATATCACCCATAAGCAAGCATATAAAGCAAAAATGAATATCCACATCAACATTCCATCAAACGTCTATATTCCATTAAACAACACATCCACAAATCCTTCAAACAACACAACCATATCGATAAATACTCATGTTCATTAAACAAAATATCCCCAAAACCATCAAGCAACACAATTGTCAAACAAGTATCACATCCATCAACACATGTCAAATATATACAAAATGAACAAAATCCATTAAACACCAGTCATACCTACTGATTTTCATCTCTGGACCCATTCTCCCAGGCATTCTTTCGCGCTCTGCTAAATATGTCACAATCCACTCATCTAACAGCTGCGCCAATCCTCTGCTCTTCCGACAACCATTGAACTCTTTCATCTGCTGTTTTAGCTGAGCTATCTCCTTCTCTGCCTAGGATCTCCTATAAGCAGCCTGGGTCAATATCGCCTGTAAAATAGTTAATAGCGAGTTATAATTTATGCTCAATATTAAATAAAATTTATATATTAGTTAATGAAGTAGTTTATCTTCGGATTTTCATAACTGTAACGCCTATTTCATGAAGGAGGGTCAATCAGAGCATCCCATATACGGTTCGACTCCTCCAAGGTCAACTCACGGCCAGTGGACTGCGCCACTCGAGCTTGCTCCGCTTCATATCTTTCCTGCAATGATGAACAGAAGTTGGCTACAATAAATATTTAATCTAAAACTTATGAAATGTGAATTAAAAAAATAAGCATGTTTACCACTACGGATTGAGATTTATCGTCCGTCCACACATATGAAACGTTGCCATCCTCATCTGTCTACTCAACGACATGCGTGTAAGTGAAGACCTCTGCCATTGTAGGCTCACGATTCTACTTCTTGTACTGAAATTGCATATATGAATAAACAATGTTACTAATATGATTAATTATCAATAATATATTTACAATCGCAATCTATAAGTTTACCAATTCCTTCTAATGTTGTTGGAAGGATTTAGAGCCACCGTAGTGTATAGTAGGATTTTTATTCCTATTTGCACAGTTCCTCGATAATATTTTAGTAAATTAAAATATATTATTAATTAAAGTAATGCAACTAATATACGAAATTTAAAAAAAAATTATAATAACAATATAAAATTAAATAACTTATTTTAAATTTAGGAGTATCCCAGAGCTGGAGAAATTCAGCCCAAACATCAACGCTCATCCAAGTGGATTTTTTATTCGCATTCATTATCTTTAAGAGAATGTCCCTATAATTTTTTTGCATCTTTTTATTCCAGTGATTTCTAAAAATATTCATATCTTCCGGATCAACACGGGCCCCAGCCTGCATATTGAAATTAATTTGAACTATATACATTATAAAAACTTTGAAATGAATTATAAATTTATGCCTACAACAAAGTCGACCCACATAGCATTCATAACATGCTCAAGGATGTCGTCTCAATGAGCTCGACATCCGACTCTTAAATGCCATCTTGGAGACTTAAAGAATCATCTATCTGATCAACGACATGCATGTGAGTGAAGACCTCTGCCATTATAGGCTCATGATTATACTTCTTGTACTGAAATTGCATATATGAATAAACAATGTTTCCAATATGATTAATTATCAATAATATATTTACAATCGCAATCTATAAATTTACCAATTCCTTCCATTGTTGTTGGAAGGATTTAGAGCCACCGCACTGTACAGTAGGATTTTTATTCCTATTTGCATGGTTCCTCGATAATATTTCCTGTAAATTAAAATATATTATTAACTAAAGTAATGCAACTAATATACGAAATTTAAACAAATTATAATAACAATATAAAATTAAATAACTTACTTTAAATTCAGGAGTATCCCATAGCTGGAGAAATTCAGCCTAAACATCAGCGCTCATCCAAGCATATTTTTTATTCGCATTCATTGTCTTTAATAGAATGTCCCTATAATTTTTTCGCATCTTTTTATTCCAGTGATTTCTAAAAATATTCATATCTTTCGGATCAACACGGACCGCAGCCTACATATTGAAATTAATTTGAATTATATACAATACAATAACTTTGAAATGAATTATAAATTTATACTTACAACAAAGTTGGCCCATATAACGTTCATAACATGCTCAAGGATGTCGTCCCAATGAGCCCAACATCCCGACATCCGACTCTTGAATGTCATCTTAGAGACTTGAAGAATGTAGTCTGAAGGTTCTACCTCGAAACCCCTATATAAATTTTAATGTAGCCATTTAATAAATTTTAAATAATATATATGCAATAATTTAGGACTTACCCTGCACTTCTAGTAACAACCTCCGCTACTGGTCGTAAATTCGACGACGTGCCGCTGGCACCCGCGCCAGGAGAAGGAGAAGGCCGAGATCCGCTGGAATGTCTCTTGTAAGACATATATATCTACAACAAACATATCATTTCATATAATGAAAAAACATATCAATTTATTATTAGAAAACATGTTTGATCAAGCATCACATAAAACTTCCACCAAAAAATCATAAATGAAACAAGATCTCCTGAATACATATATAGAATTAACCGAAGTCTGTGAGAGATAGGTAAATAATGCATTCTCTTGTATGGAACTTCCTTTTCTTTTTTTTCTTAGTTTGTATCTTTCCTCATTACATATTTTGCAGTTTCTAAGGTTAATGTCATATTTCCAATACAACATGTAACCTTTTATACATGTATTTATCTTTTAGTATGGTAGAGTGAAAATCGATATAAGTGTTTTCACTTTATATTGACTATCGCACATCAGATTATTGAGTGGCATTTGTCGTTTTGTAGCTTGTATAATTGCTGTAAATCCAGCTTTTGAAAAATTGAATTTTGATTTCATAGTGATGTATTCAACCGTTACTGATAATTCGGTTCTGCTTTTACAACCATCCCACAACAGTCTCTTAGCAGCATCCAATAAATCATAAATTCTTTTCACTCCCACGTTTGGTTCTTCTTCGATATTTACATTTTCATCGTCAACTAGAATGGTAGGGAACATTGATCGTGCTGCATCTTCCACCATATCTTCTATTGGATTCGTCATAGCATAATCGTTCTCTAACACTACAAGATTCGAGGTAGGTGCAGCAAGTTCTCCATGACGATCCCACAAATAATAATTTGGCACAAAACCATATTTATACAAATGTACTTGTATCTGGTTTCCAATGCTTCAATTGTTGGCACTTACTACAAGGGCAACAAAGTTCTTCGTTATTTCGACTATTAGATGTAGAAAATCTAATAAATTCGTGTACATCATTGTAGAAATGTTCCTTCACCGAATCTTTCATATCAGTTCTGACTTCATACATCCAATTATGGTCGAGAAAATAATCGAATAAGGTCAGACGTTTCCGTGAGTAGTAAGCAGCAGATCCATTGTTCCTAATTTTAAAATATATATTAGTAATTTCGACAACATCTAAATTTATCTAAAACAAAATAAAAGCCTTTTGGGACTAAAAACTTCATACACCACACTTCTGTCTAATTTCGACGGCACTTCACTTCACTTCTCTTTTACACATAACTTTGCATCCAAGGGGTATATTGTTGCTATTGTATTTTTCTAAAATAAATTAATTGGAACTAAAGGCTTTAATTTGTTGTTGTCGTATTTGTTAAAATAATACTTAACGCTTCATCTCTTAGTTTTTTAACAATTCGATTTTAGTACAATATTTGTTTCAAAAAAATTATTATTTCAAACTAAAATTTATTATTTCTTAATTTATGATTTCACTTCACTTCATTTATTAATTTTATAATTCATTCAACTATCTAAATATTTTATTAACTAAATTTGAAATTTTAAAACATATTTTACAATTCATTTAACTATTTAAATTTTGAACCGAATTTGTGAACTAAAATTTGAAGTTTGCAATAATTTTAATCAATAATTATACGCTAATTTTGGTACTTATTTCAATCAATAATTATACAATAATTTTAAAACAAATTTCACAATTCATTTAACTATCTAGCAGCATATTAATCAATAATTATACACTAATTTTTGCGTAAATTATAACAAACATTATTTTAAACTATACTAAAGATTCGCATAAACTTGTCAATAAGCATATTAATCAATATTATGCACTAATTTTTGAATTTTAAATTAACCTTACTTATGGTACGAAAGAATGAAAAGTTTTCAGGTTCGTAGCTTTTTGATCTGTGTACACAGATCTATGTCGACTACCGATAGCTAGCGTTGGCCGCTTATTCTAGTCGTTTAGTTCGTGGGTTTTTAGGAGCTCATTCTAAGGGTACCTGAGTTATTTTCTTTGTTATTTGTACTATGATTAGCTACCTACTAGGCATGTTGGCAACATCTTGTCTTCTATGATACCATGGATTTTAGGTTTAGATTTAGGAGGAGCATTTGTTTTCCAAATAAATTTAAAAGAGTTATTAGCTACACCCGAGAAGTTAAGAAATTTATAAAAACAATTAGAAGTATATTTTTTACTCTTATCCCATTCCCAACTAATATTATCATTTGCATTATCAATATTATAAAGATTCAATCTAGCATAAAGTAAAGAAAGTTGCCTAAGAGTAGTACCTACTAAAATTCTATTAAAACTAAAATTCCAAGGGGGGTCGTTTTCAGGAGAAAAAACATCCAAGATTATAGCATTCTTAAAGTTACAAATTTCATAAAGGTCTTTAAATTCTATCCTAAGAGGGATAACGGAAATCCTATGGTCATGCCAAAAAGAAGTATTATTTCCTGAATGAACTATTGTATTAGCACCTAGGTTAAAAATCTCATGATATTTTAAAATTGATTTCTAAATTAGACAATTTGCTTATAACTGTAGGAGTAATTTGATGTAAATTATTACTACCATTATAGTAATATTTAGAAATGATTTCTTTCCAAATAGGATTATCATTAATATCCTTAAATTTCCATAACCATTTCCCTAACAAAGACAAATTCATGTTACGCAAATTAATGACTCCTAAACCACCTTCCTTTTTGGATTTACAAACAGTTTTCCAATTTACTAAACATTTAATACTACTGTTAGAGTTTTCTCCACTCCATAAGAAGTCCCTTCTTATTTTATCAATTTTGTTAATCACCCAATCTGGAAAAAGATGCATAGACATCCAATAGATCGAGAGAGATGATAAAACAGAGTTTATAAGAACTAATCTACCCGCCCTCGATAAAAATCTTCCGTTCCAATTAGAAATCCTATTTTTAATTTTATCTATGATAATAAACCAATCATCATGTTTAAATTTAGTTGGTCTAACCAAAAAATTAGAAGTATATTTCTTACTCTTATCCTATTCCCAAATAATATTATCATTTTCATTATCAATATTATAAAGATTCAATCTAGCATAAAGTAAAGAAAGTTGCCTAAGAGTAGTACCTACTAAAATTCTATTAAAACTAAAATTCCAAGGGGGGTCATTTTCAGGAGAAAAAACATCCAAGATTATAGCATTCTTAAAGTTACAAATTTCATAAAGGTCTTTAAATTCTATCCTAAGAAGGATAATGGAAATCCTATGGTCATGCCAAAAAGAAGTATTATTTCCTGAATGAACTATTGTATTAGCACCTAGGTTAAAAATCTCATGATATTTTAAAATTGATTTCTAAATTAAACAATTTGCTTATAATTGTAGGAGTAATTAGATGTAAATTATTACTATCATTATAATAATATTTATAAATGATTTCTTTCCAAATAGGATTATCATTAGTATCCTTAAATTTCCATTACCACTTCCATAACAAAGACAAATTCATGTTACGCAAATTAATGACTCCTAAACCCCTTTCCTTTTTGGATTTACAAATAGTTTCCCAATTTACTAACATTTAATACTGGTGTTAGAGTTTTCCCCACTCCATAAGAAGTCCCTTCTTATTTTATCAATTTTGTTAATCACCCATTCTGGAAAAAGATGCATAGACATCCAATAGAGCGGGAGAGCTGATAAAACAGAGTTTATAAGAACTAACATACCCGCTCTCGATAAAAATATCCCGTTCTAATTAGAAATTCTATTTTTAATTTTATCTATGATAATAAACCAATCATCATGTTTAATTTTAGTTGGTCTAATCAAAAAACCAAGATAATCAAATGGAAAATTCATAGTTTTACAATTAAGCGTATTAGCAACTAAATTTTCAACCTTTTCAAAATCATTTAAAACTAAAACCGAACTTTTATCAAAATTTATTTTTAAACCTGATAGAAGTTCTAAACTATATAAAATAAATTTAAGGGTAATAACACGATTAGGCAAATGAGAGGTAAATAGTAAGGTATCATCCGCAAATTGAAGGACAAATAGATCATTGCGCGAGATTTCACTACAAACACTCTCCAAAGATCCATTATCAACCGCTTTTTTAATTATCTCAGTGAAAACATCCACGGCTAAGTTAAACAAAAAAGGCGATAAATGATCACCTTGCTTTAAACCTCGTTTCGATTGAATTTTATTACCTAAAATACCATTAACCATTATACCAGAGTTACCTGTTTTAAGTAAAGTCATGATCCAGCTAATCCATCTATGACTGAAACCTCTAGCATGAAACATATCATCTAGAATCCTAATCCACCGAATCAAAAGCTTTCGCAAAGTCCAGTTTTATATTCGCACAAGTAATATTATTCTTACAACACTAATTAATGTATTCTTGAACAACAGACACAACATCGGTGATATTTCTCCCCTTAATGAAAGCAGTTTGTGAATAGTCAATTAACATTATTATTTAACATTATTAAAATAGTTAAACGGGGGACGCATCGGACGCCAACGTACCTTCCCTTAATTTTCAACCAACGGAGCTGGGGACGCAGTTAACATCCTTGGGGATTCCAAGGCATCGGACGCCAACGTACCTTCCCTCAACATTCCACCAATGGAGCTGAGGATGCGGTTAACATCCTTAGGGACGCGTCTCCAACGGAAACGGTCTATTTTTTGTGCGAACAACACCTTATTCGTTTAGTCTTTGTTAATATGTGCTCAACGAGCACATGTTTACAAAACCATAAGTATGATATAACTTGTTTAGTCTATTTTCACTATTACATGTCTTACATCCATCATACAATGAACTTAGAAAAAATGCTTGTTATCGAATATTTGAACTTTTTGTAAATTTGCTCCTTTTATTATTAGATTAATTTTTCCTTAACCATTAGCGAAACTATATTTTCTGATTAAGCGAGAATAAGTGAACTTGAATTGTGCGAAAAGATAAAAGAGAGCCAGATTGATTGGTTTATTTAGCCTTTATGATTGTGTTGCTCAATTTTCTTGTAAGTTGTTAGCATGCCAATTAAAGATAGTCTGAATCTACCAACCTAATTGATCTGCCACATGCCTGCAAAGGTTGGTCCAAAACCCATGTTGGTCTCAAACCAACCTTTCTACTCAACTAGTGCCAAGATAAAGCCCGATCATTTCATCCTAGATAGGGGTGTAAATCGGTCGGACCGGACCGGACGGAGGTGTGTTCAGTTTATGTCCTAAATAAAATCGGACCGGACATGGACCGGACGAGATTTATGTTCGTACAAATTTTGTTGTCCTAGCTCGTGTCCTAAATGAAATCGGACGGACTCGTACATATATTTTTCGGACACGGACCCGAACGGACACGGACAGACAATGCTATTTACATCAAATTTTATGTTGTTTAATAGAATTTCCATAAGATATACTGAACTATAAGAAATTCAGACGAATTCGAACGAACTCGGACCGGACAATATTTTTTCTCGTACAAATTTTCTTGTCCTAGCTCGTGTCCTAAATGAAAATCGAACGGACTCGGACGGACGTATTTCGGTTACGGACACGAACGGACATCGGACACTCGTACAAAATTTACAGCCCTAATCCTAGAGCAACCTTCACACTTACGCAATATCTAAATCAGGTCCGACTCGGTTTCAACCAGCTCTCCTATATCGAACTTATTCCATCAACAGCTAAAAGCCGACACAATTTGCTCGACATCACGTCAGCTGATGGCTGACTTCTATCCAAGCCTACCCTAGCAGACAGCACATCAGGTAAGAGTAGCCAAAGCATGGCCCGTTTTAGCATAGCTTCAGCAGATACAACTCCAACTGGCATCAGGCCTCCCTCTTGGCCGTCTTATGCCCGATTATTAACCGTCTTCCCTACATAATCCTTAACTAGATTCCAAGTCTCTTCCATATTGCCGATAGCCAGTCGGCCAGCACAGCCATGTAGGCACTTAAGTGAATGACAAAACCATCCATCCATCCATCCGAAGCACCGTAGTGGACGGTTGAACATATGTGGATTACCATCAGCATTAAATGCGCATTTAATGCAAGCCCATGCCTAGTACAAAGAGGTAATGAGTAAATTCGTATCTGTCATACATTCTTTGACACACTTAATATACATCTGTCAACCATCCACCTCTATAGTCATATCAACGGTCAAGCACTTTTCTTGCTAGCTCTATAGTGCGATCTCAATCATCCACTATCTACTTCAGCTACTATAAGTATCCCCCGCATTGCAACTGCAAAGGAGGTTGGAACATTCAAGAAATCTAAATACTGCGCATAATTCAACGCCCTTGATATTGCATAATTCCTTAAGATTACATAGCTTTATTAGTCTTAAGTGCCCCTTTTTATTATTATTCTCTTGTAATTTGATGTAGTTGTAAGAAAACTATATAGTATGAAAACTTCACAGTGGACGTATGCAGCTTTGTTGAACCATTCTATATCTTGCATTATTTACCTTTCACTTGCGTGTTTAACTCCTCTTTTTTTCAATTTTTGAACTTAGTGATTAGCGAGCAACCTTTGCTTTTCACAATACAATTGTATTATTATGAGGTTAACCAGAAAACTGTCAATATTTTAGCACTAAAAGGAGGGCCTGAACCTTCGACCTTGTGGCCAACTGCTCAACAGAATGTAAGCCCATAATGCCGAGGGGAGGCATTCTCAAATGATAAGAACAGGGAATCGTTCTCCAATAAAATCACATGCACTTACATTTATCAACGGTATTACCGCAAATGACAAGTATGATGGGAGTGTAGACCCATCTGACCACATCATGACATTCAACTCCATCACCCATGCAGAACAGTTCTCTGGTTCAGCAAAGTGTCTGCTTTTTCCCTCCATCTTTACAAGATGGCCTCCAATTGGTTCTTAGACCTACAATTAAGCAATATTCACTCTTATGCCCAACTGTGTGTAGACTTCAAGACTCATTTCTTCATGTCCCATATTCATGTCATGTTGACCAGCACGCTAGGCAATATCAAGTAGGTCCTTTTGAAAGCTTATAGTCATATATTAGCAGCTATAACAAAGATTCCAACTAAGCTAGGGGTGCAGACATGAGTAGCTTGGTGGTGGCCCTATGTTCAGGGGTCAGGTACAAATCCAGGATGTGGAGAGAGCTTCAAAAATAGTCATCTTCATCCCTACTTGACTTCTATCAATGAGCAAACAGTATGATAAGGAAAGAAGATATAGATCTTTCAGGCAGTGACAACGAGGCAAAGTACGCAACCCAAATCGCCCCTCGCAACAGCAGTGATCGTTGTAATAGCTGTCGTCAAGATGACGTTAGAAGGCGTCCAACTGGTCCTCCCTACAAGCCCAGATATCATAATTATTCATACTTGAACATGGACATCGCCACCATCTACCTCGCCACCAATAACCAAGTGCAATATCAAAGGCTTACCACCATCAGAGATAGAAAGAAAGAGGAATATCGCCGCAACAGCAAGTATTGTGAGTTCCTTTGAATCGATGACCATTCCATAATAAACTACCATATGCTCAAGGATGAGATGGAAAGGCTCATCCAAATAGGAGTACTCTTGGAATTTGTTTGATATTAGGTCGAGCAAAGGGAAAACCATGAAGAATGGTAGAATCAACCCCCTTAACCTAATAACGCCAGTATTCAAGCCATTACCAAGGTCCTGATGATTTGTAGGGGACCGCATGTGACCGACTGTAGGCGGCAGGGCTAGTTCTAGTATCCAAGAGAAGTACGCACTACCAAGAAAGTTTACGCAGTTGAGTCTCGGGCATCCAAGGCATTTGCCTAACTTCATTATGCATTGGGCTTTCATGGATGGGGGCAGCTCGGTCAATGTCATGTTTAAGAACATCTTTGAAGCTCTTAGGCTTTTTTCCTACAATCTAACTCTATGTGCCTCGCCCATTTATGGCATTGGGGTGTGGGCATTGTTCCAATGGGCACAACCTTGCTCGTAACAACATTCGACCAAGAGCCCTTCACTGTAAACATCTAGGTAAATTGTATAGTAGTTAATTTCCCATCTGCTTATGACATGTTGTTACCCAAGATTCTAGTCCGACTATATTGAACTAATTACATGAGTCAGATCCGACTGCCATCAGGTTCGATGGTTCCACAATGATGATTATGGGACCCGAAAGACAAGTACAGATGGTTATACGAAGTCAGAATTGAATATAACTGATAGACATACGACATAGAATGCTCAAAGTATGAAATATTGTTCCTTGGTTGTAAGGGATCGGTATAGGTTAGCTCACGAAAGAGGGATCGACATACTTAGTCAAGAGGGATCGGCAGGCTTAATGGAAGAGGGGTCGGCATATACCAAAATACTAGAACATCTATGTAGAAAACAATCAATATCTCAAGATCTACAAGACCAATTCATATGAAATTTGGAGAACAGGGTATATGGACCCTAGGAAATTTACCCTAGGGATCACACATCAAATGGACAAAGCAGTAGGGATTGGTATACAACCCTTGAGAGGGATCGGCAGAACTACAACACCCAAGTCATGCTAAGTCAAAGATCAAGCAATAACTCGAGTTCCAGTGGTCCAAATGACATAAAAATAGAAGGCTAAACATATTTTAGCATGGAGAAGCAACCATAGGGATCGCTGCCCAAAAATCGACCAATGAAGGTATCGGTACCGATCCCTCCATATTGGAAATTAGGCCTAGCAATCCCTTTAGTAGGCCCATGTGGATTAGAAGGTCCTTCAGCCGAAGTTTTAGAGAGGTTGGTAGTCGTCTTCACCTATAAATACTGACCCTATGGGTCATTTTGAGGATCTTTACGCTACTTGTTACTCTAGACACTATTGTAATCAAGTGTTTGCTATTTCTACTGCTGTAATCAAATTTATAAATGATTAAAAAAGGATAATCTTCAAAGTGGATGTAGGCATACAGCGCCGAACCACTATAAATCTTTATGTCTCTGATTATTGGTTTTTATCTGCTCTTAGCTTAATCATTTCCTCAGTTTAATTTAGTTTTTCTTTTCTTACTTCTCTACAAAAATATATTCTCGGGTGTTTGTGACCAATTTAGTTGCAAACATTGTGGTGCTTTCACTGAGAACCTTGATTCTTAGCTTACTAGGATCCCTTTATTGCTACTGGATTAGATAAATCCCCCAAAGGAGATCTGTAGTTATCTTCAAGAAGTTGCTAATACTACTCATATTTGTAGAAATCTAAGCAAGGCTATTAATAATGGTAAGACATACTAGATCTACTTCTTAGAACATAGAAGGAAATGAGAATACTAGCATTCAGCAAGGAGATCCAACCAATCAACCAACAAATGTGAAATCTAATCCGATTGAAGTTCAGAATCCCACTTACAAGAGCTGAATTTCATAATTTAATGAGAGAGCTAATGGAGAGCCATTGATAACTAAATAAAAAAATTCATACTAATATAACTTGATGAACCTAATCAATCAGCAACAACGGAGGAAAGCCAGGAGGGTCCCACTCCTTACTCGGCATCGGAGAGTTCTAGCTCATCAGATGAGTATCACTGGCATAGGCGTCGTAGAACAGATGAATATCACGTAGAAACTTCAGAGCGTCAACTGGCAGACCATCGTGGTCTACCATGATCGATCGATGCCGACCCCTCTATAGGGATCGTTACCGATCCCTCCACTAAAAGGGTGAATTCATCCATGCATTATGGCAATCAAGCTGGAGCTGCTACGGTTGGTTTGGATGTTGGAGTTCTATTGAATCTTAACCAAGCTCTTCCTTGAAATGACGATATAGTGAATTTATAAGATACACATCGGGAAGAAGGTGAACCAAGAAGGTGTGAAACGGCCCGCGGACATCGACCGGACCATTCACGTGAGTTGGAGTGCGACCACCGCTTGGCACCAACTATCCAAACCCTGGACTTATCGGCTATAGTCAGATAGTTAGTAAGGGAGAGCTAAGATTTAACCAACGATGACTGGGGAATCTCAAGAAGTCATACCACGTTCATTGATAGTGCATTACATGCATGGTATCCAAGGAAGTTCAACATGTCGTCGATGCCTGTCTATGAGAGAAAAACCGAGCCCAGGAAGCACATCATGAAATATGAGTGGCTGATGGATTACGCACGAGCAGATGATGCAATCAAGTATAGATGTTTTCCTATAACTCTATCTGGAATAGCAATGATTTGGTTCACAAGATTACCCCCACGATTAATTTCTAGATTTGATGATTTGGAAACTAAGTTTGTGGAGCAGTTTCGGATGCACATGATTCATCCTAAAGATGTGATGTCCCTTTCCAGCGTGATTCAGGCTCTAGGAGAGTCATTGAAAGATTATTTGGAGATATTTCATATAGGTATACGAAGATCTTAATCCAAATGACCACGCGATACTCATGGCCATGACGAGAGGGATTGATCCCGAGTTTGACTTTGGAGATTGGTTAGCCGGTAAGCCGTCCGCAACGTTGGAGTGCTTTTACGCAAAAGCGGCTCGGTATTTAAGAAAAGAGGAAGCTAGGTCCTCTAGGAAAAAGAATGTTAAGGGACCAAGTGGAGAGGGAGTACAGAGTAACATTGCGATAAAACAGTCTGATGATAGTTTTGGAAAAGTTCAAGTGAATGTCCAAAATAAACCAAATCAGCAAAAGAGAGGCAGAGATTGGAATCGTGAACGAAAGGGGGATTCTAGACATCTGAAGCCTAGGACTCCAATTTATAATACTTACACACCATTGAATACGTCCTTGGAGAATATCTATCTGTCTACTTGCAATACTATGTAGTATAGGAAGCCGCCTCCAAAATAATCAACGAAGATGCAGAAACAGACTGGGAAATATTGTCGGTTTCATGAGTGCTATAGGCATAATGTAAATGGATGCAGGCATCTCCAGGATGTTATAGAAAAGTTGATTTGAGAAAGGAAGCTATAAAAGTTTGTGAAAGCCCCGCAAGACGGCCGGTAGGGGACATCTAACCCCAACCGAGGACAAGTGCCGCGTCGGGCTGAGGAGCCTGCGTGGACTGGTGGAAGACTGGTGATAAATATGATAGTTGGAGGACCACATCCAACAGATAAGAGTTGGCAAGAGATGGAGTGCTATGCTAGCGCGATTAGGCATGTGGATTTTTAATGTTGTTCGAATACGTAAGATGGAGCTCTGACAAAACAGTAACGCACGATGGTGGACGATATTGTATATAGGAACAGAGATGCAGATAAGGTAGAGGCTTCGACAATTGACATAATGGTCATTTTGACCATGATTGGCCCCACTTTGGTAAGAAGGATATTGATTGATTGTGGAATTTCAGTAAATATAATCTTCAAAAAAACTTATGATCAGATGAGGACGAAAGCCAAAGATTTAAAACCATCTAAAGCTTGTATACACGGTTTTAACGGCGTTGCAACTAACGTTAAGCTACTGTGGAGTTAGGAGAAGGCGAATGAAGGAGACTGTAGATCTTTCCATTTGTTGTTCTGGATGTTGACTCTCCATAAAATATTTTTCTGAGTCAACCGGCCCTAGCCGAATTCCAGGAAACTCTTGTCCCATGGTGTTTGACTTTTAAATTTCCGACAGATAATGGTGTTGGAGTTGTTCTTGGCGATCAGGCGACTGGACGTGCCTATTATGTAGCTGAGTTGAGGAATCCTCAGAGCAAAGAAAAAGGTAAGGGTGTGGACAAGACTGTCTGCATCCTAGCTACCAAAAATTGACAACTAGCGCCTGAGCCTTAGCTCGGGAGTCACAGTCTGTTCTATAGAGATATAGATCCGAGAGATGATAAAGAGAAGCCTAAAGAGACCAACGTTGCACCGGCTAAACTGACAATTGATATAACGGTCAACCACGACGACCCATCATGAGTCCTAAAGATTGGATCATAGCTCAACCCCCTCATGATGAAAGAACTTGTTGGTTTTCTCCAAGCGAATCTAGATGTGTTCACTTGGACTCACTCTGACATGTGTGGAATCTCGCTTGCTATTGCGAGCCATGCATTGAATATCAATCTGAGGCATGTCCTAGTGAAGTAAAAAAGACTAAGCATGGATCTGAAGAGATCTGCTGCTCTCAAAGAGGAGGTGGATAGACTAAGAGACAACGAGTTTATCTGCGATGCCTTCTACCCTAAATGGGTATCTAATCCTGTACTTGTGAAAAAAACGAATGGGAAGTGGAGAACATGCATTGGTTATTTAGATTTGAACAAGGCATGTCCAAAAGACAGTTTTTCCCTTCTGAGGATCGACCAGCTGGTAGATTCAACCACGGGACACGAATTGCTATCTTTCAAGGATGCGTACTTGGGATATAACCAAATCCCAATGCATATTCCCGATTAGGAGCACACCAATTTCATTACAGATGTTGGATTGTACTGCTATGTGGCAATGCCGTTTGGATTGAAGAATGTGGGAACGACTTATCAATGCTTAGTCAACAGGATGTTTAAAGATCAGATTGAGAAAATGATGGAAGTGTATATGGATGATATGCTCGTGAAGTCACGACGATCAAGCGACTACATTAGAGACTTGGTGGAAATGTTTGACATCCTCCGACATTACAAGATGAAAATTAACCCTTTGAAGTGTGTTCTTCTGTTGTTGCATTAGGGAAATTCCTAGGTTTTATTGTTAATTCCCATGGAGTAGAAGCTAATCCTGAGAAGATTCAGGCTATCCATGATATCCAAGCGCCAATTAAGCAAGTACAGAGTCTGAATGGGAAAGTTGCTGCCTTAAGCCGATTTATTTCCAGAGCTACCGACAAATGCATTCCCATCTTTGGCTTGATTAGGAAAGGGAAAAGAAACTTTGAATGGACATAGGATTGTGAAGATGCATTTCAAGCTTTGTTGAATCATTTGAATAGACCCCCCATCTTGTCAAAGTCGGTGGATCATGAAGATTTGTACATTTATTTGGCCTTTTCGGCACATGCTATAAGTGCCACATTGCTCCGCGAGGAGGATCAGATCCAGAGGCAGGTGTATTACGTCAGTAAACGATTGATGGGAGCTGAAAAGAACTATCCAAAAATAGAGAAACTAGCATACTGCTTGCTGATTGCATCACAAAAGCTTCGTACATACTTCCAAACACACCCGATCAATGTTTATACCAACCAGCCGTTACGACGGGTCCTACAGCGACCCGAGACATCTGGAAGGTTACTCAAGTGGAATATCAAGCTCAGTCAATTTGCTATTACTTATCTCCATCGGAGGGCTATCCAGGGTCAGGCACTGGCAGATTTTATAGCAGAGTTTACTACGTAGGATGATTCTCCGGAAGGTAATGAAATAACTACTGTATGGTGGAAATTGTATACTGACTGAGCATCTAATGATCATTGTTCTAGAGCTGGAATTGTGCTTGTAACTTCAAAAGGTCGGTCGATCTTTTATGCTTTAAAGCTTGATTTCCCAGTGACAAATAATGAAGCTGAGTACGAAGCTCTGGTTGTTGGACTTAAACTTGCTAGAGAACTCGGAATAAAATCTCTTAAAATCTTTTTTGATTCGAGTTGATAATGTACTAAGTCAGGGGAGATTATCAAGCTAAGGGACAACGACTTGCCCCATATCTTACCCAAGTCCAACAGTTGTTGGCAGAATTTGAGTATTATGACATTTCACATATTCTACGGGATTGAAATAGAGAGGCTGATTCATTGGCAAAGTTTGCTAACACCGGCGATGCGCAGCAGATGGGCTTAGTTCTGGTTAAAGTATTAAATGCCCCAAGTATAAACATGATGGATATCGACCAGACACTAGAAGCGGAGCTTGAGATGGAATCATGGATGACTCCGATCAAAGACTATTTGCCATATGGATCAACCATCTGGATGACCATTTACTGGCTTTTAAAAGCCAAATGGACATTTACAATAATTTAGGAGAAGTGAAATGCACATTGCGCCCTACTACATTCTTTAATGTAGCTGTAAAATGGTGCCACCACTATCGAGAGAAGACCATCTACTCGTGGGAACAATTTTCTTGATTTTTGACATTTTTTGCTTCTCCAAGGAGCCAACCGTAGATGCCAGCATTTTAGCAAATATAAAACAAAGTCCAAAGGAGTCCTTGAGCAATATTTGAAAATATTCAATGTAGAAGCCATCAAAGCCAAAAGGGTGGGTGATAGAGAAAAATTGATGGTTGTAAAATCTAGGTTAATAGAAAACACCATATTTTGGAAGGAACTGTATATCCATAGATATAAGGATTTACAGGACTTTAATTTTCACACCGATAAATTTTTCGAAGGTTGAAATCTTTTATGAGAAGAAAAGATCTCTGCAAAAGGAAAGAAGAGGTTTTTCGGCCCCTAATAAAAGAGGAAAGTGAGAGGAAGCATCAAGAGCAAATTATATTGACTTAAACTGACTTATCTCGTACATTTATTTTGTAATAAAGGACAAGATGGAATATCCTGCTTCATTCAAATTTAAAATGAAACTGGAACCCAATAAAAGAGGGGATTACTACGCTTTTCATAAAGCGAACGGTCATAAAACTGACGATTGTCATGTATTAACCAAATAAATCAAAACATGATAAGGAGGGGGCATTTAAAGAATTTGTTAAGAATGATTAGAAGTTCCCAAAATCCAATAGTAATGAAAATCCCCAATCAATAATGTCAGCTTCGTTAAAATGATCCTCGTGGAATTTTCCATCGCCGATCAACCATATTGACATCATCCATGAAGGTTTGTACATTGTAGGAATGAGCAAGAGCACAAGAAATAAGTACATATGAGAAGCAAAAGAAGCAATCTATTTGGTAGGAGAAGAGCACTAGCAAAAGCATACAAAAGCACTATCCAAATTCCAAATCTAATAATAACTCCAAAAGAATTAAGAGGGGTAAGACATCCTCGTAGCGATTCACTAATGATTATGGCTTAGATTGGACTATTTTTAGTATCCGAAATTCTAGTGGACACTAGAAGCACGGTGAATTAAATATTTAAAAATGCTTTTGACCAAATGGATGTCCTTACAGAAAAGCTTGAACCCATCTTGGAGCCCATTTTTGGGTTCAATAATAAAGGTCCTATGCCAGTTGGACAAATCAGGTTGTATGTTCAAGTGAGAATTCCTCTATATTCCAGGGTCTTTGAAACTTTGTTTGTGATGATGGACCAACATTCCTATTATAATGCTTTTTATAGAATGCCTACTTTGGATGAGATGGACATCGTCGTTTCTTCAAAATATTTGCTTGTGAAGTTTCTTTCTAAAGTTGGATAAGGAACCGAGCGAGGGGAATATTTAACTCTAGGAAAATATATTTTTCAACTCTTATACAATGCAATAAAGAAGGTGACTCTTATTATGGACCATTGTTAAGTAAATCAAATGAAACTAAAATTCCTAATGCTTTGCATATCAATCATCGTGAACTATATTTAAGGCAAATAAATAGAAGGCACTGATAGAAAAGAGCAAGGGGCTGGACAGAGGAATCAAACTATTGGGTAGGAAGAGGAAATATATTGAGCTAAATCATATAAATTTAGGATGCTAATTCAGAAGAGGTTCTAGAAAAGATAGTTCCAAAAATGGATTTTGGAGATAATGAAGAGAATACAAAATCTGCAAAAGACTGGGAGGAAGTAAACTTAAAAGCGCAAGATCCCACTAAAATAGTGAAGATATGGAAAGGGTTAGATAAGAATATAAGGGAAAAACTAATCATCTTTCTTCAAATAAGTAAGGATGTTTTTGCCTAGACCCATGCTGATATGGTAGGAATCGACCCCGCTTTAGTGTGTCATGCACTCAAAATAGACTCGAAGTTTACTCTTGTAAGGTAAAAGAAAAGACAATTCAAAAAAAATCCAAACTACTGCATTATAATAGTAAGTAAAGAAACTATTGGAAAATGGGTTCATTAGGGAGGTGTTCTATCCGAAATGGTTAACAAGCCCAGTTTTAGGTCAGAATTCTAATGGGAAATTGGGCACATGTGTTGATTACATAGGTCTGAATAAAGCATACTCGAAGGATATTCATCCCCTTTCCATGATTGACCAACTAGTTGACGTCACGAGTGGATATAAGCTGTTATCGTTTATGGATGCATACTCAGGATATAACCAGATTCCTATTTAAACCCAATGAAGAACATATGAGCTTTGTAACCAAGTGAGGAACATATTGTTATGGTAACGTCATTTGGACTAAAAAAACGTTGAATCCATATATCAAAATCTGGTAAATTGAATGTTCAAGGATCAAATAGGGAAAAACATGGAGCTATATGTTGATGATATGTTAGTAAAGTCCAAGAAATAAACAAACTATATAAATGAGTTGAATGAAATGTTTCGGGTACTACAGAAATACAAAATGAAGTTAAATCAACAGAAGTGTTCTTTAGGGATTCAATTTGGAAAGTTCTTAGGATATATTTAAGTGCATGAGGAATATAAGCTAATCCTAATCAAATGAGAGCGGTTAAATATATAGTAGATCCTAAAATAAGCAACGATGTGATGTGATTAAATGGTCGAGTGACTACACTTAATCGATTTATATCAAAATCAACAGACAAATGCATCTCGTTCTTTGATGTGATCAAGAATGACGAACCTTTGAATGGAGGGAGAAATGTCAAAGGGACTTCCAAGAATTAAATGACCATCTGGGAAAACCACCAATACTTTCTAGGCTGGTAGAGTGAGAAATTTTATTTCTATATATAGAAGTATCGAAACATGCAATCAGTTCAGTTCCGATAAGGGAAGAGAATAGATTCCAACCATTGGTGTACTATACAAGAAAAGACTAAAGGATGCAGAAACTAGATATCCAGTTATAGAGAAGTTAGTTTATTACGTAATATTATCGGCACGAAAACTAAGATTATATTTTCAAATGAATCCGACCATGGTGTTAACTAACTATCTGCTTATGTAATTTTTTAGCCAACCCAAAACATTTGGAAGGTTGATAAAATGAGGAATGGAATTAAGTCAATATGATATTGATTATTTGCCACGAATATTGATAAAAGGACAAGCTCCAGCCGATTATGTAACTGAGTGCACAAGATTTATCAAAGAATGGTTGGAAAAGGAAAAGAACCTTGAACTGAGGTGGCAGTTATTTGTGGATGGTTCAACAAGGGACTAGGGCTGATATGTGATAATCACACCCAATGGGCATAGATTGCATTATGCAATGAAGTTGGGATTTTCCTTAACCAATAATGTAGCCGAATACAAGTCATTGACAGTTGGGTTGACTTTAGCCCAACAACTAAAGATTCCAAGAATCGAGGTGTTTAGCAATCCAAAAGATTAATGGTAAACCAACTAAAAATGACATACCAAACAAAGAATGCTCGATTAACTCAATATGTTACAAAGATCCATGAGATGTAGCTTGATTTGAAGACTTTTCTGTCCATCATATGGCAAGGGAAAAAATGCATTAGCAGACTCATTGACAAAACTGGTAAGTATGCGAGAGGTATCAAAAGTAAAAATTATTCCTGTCAGATTCCAACATAACCCAACTGTTGAGTTTAAAAAGGAGTATCAAGCAATAAAGCTTTGGTTTTAATCTGTTTGCAAGACTACCAAACACAAGATGGCAAAGAAATTTTTTCTAGATAGTAATAATCATGCGAAAGGTTATGAAGAAGCGGGAAAGCATGAGCCTGATAATTAATATATATGTAACAATCCGCCCTAAAAAAGGACCTAATTTCGACCCAATAAAAACTCATTGAACCTTAGGCCCATTCCAAGGCGAGCTCTTAGGTTGATAAAATTAAAATAATATACATTACACAGAGCTATCTATCTATACTTTCAAAATCTCACAGTGGAATGGATAAAATATAATATCCACTAAAAAAAGAGCTTTTGCAGCATTTTATTTATGATGCCATAATCATTCGCAGCATTCTGAAGAAGGCTGCCTAAAGTCGTGCGGCAATAGAGTCAAGGAATACTACAACGTTTCTAAAATGTTGCTAAAAAAGGCTCCGAAGCTTTTACAAAACTCCGTATTAAATTAATTTCGCAGCGTTTATAAAACAATGCAAACTCATTCAGCAGCGTTTTGAGAATGAAGTCAAACAGCCTCTTTCAAGTAGGACTTGTAATATACTGCAGTTTTGAAACGCTACAAAAAATATTCAGCAGCGGTTTCATTTGTTCGGTTTGATATCTGTAGCGTTTTGTTACTTTTAATGTTGCAGCTATTTTAAATGATGCTGTATATTAACAATTTTGCTGCATTTTAGAATTACTGCACCAATTTTAAAACAATTATAAAAGCCATGAATAATGTATTAAAAAACAAACTACTCAATTTATAAAACACTAATAGATATAATATGATATTATAAGTAGTTATAAAGGTTAAACATAATCAAAGCTACATCAATTTCATATACCATAAAATTTAGTCAGATACAACATTTCATATGTTTTAAGCACAAATGTTAGCGACGTAAAATCTAACAAAAAGAGCTTTCTAAAAGAGAAAATATAAGTCGTGGAAAGTCCAAACCCGTCTCCTTCAAAAGTCCAATATGCCTATAAGAAAAAAAATGCAATTAGAGATGAGCGTAGAAGATAAGAAATATGAATTTATTAACCATCAAATATGACAAGTTCAAGTTAATTTGACATGGATACTACATGGATTAAGATCAGGAAACTAAACTTTAGAGCACAAAAAAATGCACACCAAGAACATCCAAAAGATCAACATATATAAAGTTCATACTACACAACCTTAAACGAACCACCCATGGAAGGTTTGACCAAGTTTACGTATATTTTCAAGATATTACACGATTTGTTATTAAAAAAATTACTACATGTATAGTATTATCTGAAAATTAGATGTCCAGTAAAGTTATAATAAAATTTGGAAAATATAGTATACAATTTCAATTTCCAAAAAAAAAAATCTTTCATGTTTGATATTTACTGACCCAAATATATTGTCTGATAGTGAACTGGTGATATCAAATATTAAATTTTGTGTTCCATTAGCAAAACTTATCATTAAAAAAATTGGACTATGTCGTCCAAATGTCAACCAATAAGAAATTAAATGCTATTGATACTCGGAACTAGAAGAAATATAATACCAGTGTCTCCTATGTTGTTGAGATCTTTGCAAATCCTAGCAAATTCTGAAGATGGCATTCTTACAATAGCTTGATATTCAGCTTCTGGAATGCCAAGATGCTCACTATCAATATCCATAAGCTTCATCTTAAAGTCAGCAATCTTGTCTTGTCCTATTTCAGAGTGGAATCAAAAAAGAATCATCAGACCCATATAATCAAGATTCATTTCAAATTAAAGATAGAAGAACAATTAAGGGCTTCGCTTGATCAACAAAGTCTATGTAAGAATTAAACATTCATGGCACCAATATATTATACAAAACATACAAACTGGTTGCTTTAGTCAATTATAAGTACAATTAAAAGACAATCAATAGCCATCTATTTGCAATTGTATTATTTACTATGCATTAGTTTACATGAGTCTAGTGAAATATACCATGCATAAATTCAATTAGTCATAGGCAGTTGTCCTTTGAGCTTAACTAGCATAACCAATTGGGAAAACAATGGTAAACAGAAGTTACAAAAAGATAACTCAGTGCTACCACTAACCATGAGGAATATGGTAAAATTTAAGAAGATGAAACATCATGCGAAAAATATCATCGGAGTGTACAATAAAGTCTATATTGCAGCATAACCTCAAGAATTAGTTTCCAGCGGCTGAGCTACTGTCATGAAAGGCAAGGTCATGAGCTCATCTGGAATTTGGGTACGTTGAGGGGTAGCATATATAAATTTATATCCAATAAATAGAAAAATAAAAAAATTCTTTCAAATAATACAGGAGCCTATTAGTAATGGCTGTTATATTCAATGTATTGCATTCTAAAACAAATTTTGACCTTCTTACTTGTGCTATCTAGTGTAATATTGGCCTAACCACAATTTTACATACTGATTGTGACCAATTTATTTACCGGTTTGAACATCAATTATCTTAAGTATTAACGCTAAAGACTCTAAAGGAAACTCGTAACTCTATTATTGAACTTTATTTTCTGAAGCTAACTCATTTGACCAGAATTATTCAGTAGTAGTTTCAGATGATAGTTGAATATTACTAATCGTCATCATCTTCCTAACCTTTTCCCCAGATGAATGGGGAGCCAAACTGCATGTTACTAATACATCCCAATAAATTGATTACCATTTTGTCATTGATCAAAACATAGATACTAAACATTTTCACTCTTTTCGCTACACACACAAAGTATTTTTACACCTACTTGCCAAGGTTATACGGTCTCACGATATTAAATTATATTTATATTCTTGTAAGCAAATTATCATAGTTCACCAAACACCTAACTTCGATGTAATTTATCACCACAAATTGGCATCCCACTCAATGAAGCAAATAATCTAACAGTTTAAATGCAACAGGAATCACAAAAATATGGATAACTTTAAGCTGTTAAGAACGAGATTGAGCAGGTATAACAGGATTACTTGCTATCAAAAAATTTCAATGCTAATATTTAACAGTAACCAACATTAACGTACAAAATCAACAAAAAATATTGATTGTTATCCAAAAAAGAAAAAAGAAACTTACGAGAACTTTCAAATATGAAAGTGATAGCATCTTCACCACAACGGCCTTAAGAGTAATAATATCATCATTTCCAGCACATTTAAGCATCTTTGCCATATTATTCGGATTCATCCCCATTAAAATATTACGATCGCATCTGTAATGCTCGAAACCGTTAGATCTAAGAAGGAGAGCAATAAGCGCGACGTGGCTCGAATCCATGGCTTGGAGAGAAAAACCTGATGATGAGCAGTCGAAGTTATAATAATTTTTTCTTCCAAACTAGACTAATCTTTTCTAAGTTACTTTGGAGACATATGTGTTGGATAATCAATTTGTGTAATGACAAATCTTACATAGGGTATAAAATTATGAACATACTGGTGTCTTGTAAATGAAATTATAATAATATTTATACCTAAATCAAATAATCAAGCGACTAAGTAGGTTAAACCCACAAAACATGTGTACTCTAATATTAGAAAATGAGCATCAGCTTTCATAAAATCATAATGGTCCAAAAAAAATTGTGTTTGTGTTATGCTATATGCATTACATGCAACTATTTATGAGCACAGTGCACATGCCAATGCTACTTTTTTGTAATAAAATTATAAAATCATGAAGTTACCTATTAAGAGGAAAGCCATCATCCCAAATGCTTTGCGTAGAAGTTTAACAATTACCTATATGAAAAAAACGATAATTAATTGAAAAACAATGTGTGCATTTATTTATGATTATTTATTTCAATTAAATGTAAGAAAGAAATGAAATATGATCCTTCTAAATATAGGCATAAGCATAATAAATTATATCTAAAAAAATCATGCTTACTAAAAGTTGAATCTACTATAAATTTTGCAGAAGGCCAAGCTATAGTAGAATCAAATGCGTCTTTGATAATTTCAAAATCTGGAATGAAGGTCCCATGTATTCAATAAGATGCACAGGTGTTGAGCTACAATGTACAAACCTAATAAAATCAAACTAAAAATGCGTACAACAAAATTGAACTAAATATTAGTTGATTAAAACTAGTGTAACGACCCGTAAATTTTAACTGTTTTTAATAACGTAATTAATTGAAATTTTGTGAAATTTTAAACGATAAAATTTTGAAATAAAAATTTGATATTTGGAATGCGTCTAATTAATCATAGCAACTGGAAAATTTTCATCATATAATTTGGAAGTTTATTTTCTAGTGTAATTTTATTCCAATTTATATCAGTTAAAATTGATGATAATAAAATGTTTTCCAAACCTGAATATTTTTACATAGAAAAATTCAAATTCATCTTCTGACTAAGACGACATTTTCCGTTTTTCTAAATTCGGACTTCTTTAGCTCCGTCGATCTAATTTTTCTACGTTTTTGCTACATTTTCCGCTAGTAGAAAATTCGAATTTTTATAATTCAATCATACCACTGATATCTATATATCGTTTTGATCGTATCGTCGTGCTGATCTCTGTGGTATATTCATTTCTGTGTTTCGAAGTCTGGTTCATAGCGGAATCCGCGAAAATGGTAACCGTATCGGTACCGGTTTTGTGAATTCTGGTTTTGTGACCTTTTGAATTTTTTGTGCATTCAACTCGAATAACTCAACGGCTGTTTTCTTTATTATCTCCATAAATTCTGATTGTGACCTACCTCCGTTCATATTCGTTTTATTTTTCTTGGAGATCACGCTTCAGCTTTTCCCTGTTCATTTCCTATTTCTCTCTGTTACTACTCTAATATAAACCTATTTATATTATTTTTTGGTTCCTGTAGCCACGTTTCCCGTTGTTTCTCCACCTCCCCATCTTCTCTCTCTTTAATCGAAATAATATATATACACTAATGTTCATTTTGGCCTCGAAATTTGATGCTGCCCTCCTACTTTCTCCATTTTAAAACAAATGTACAGAACCCATCCTTTGCCAATCTCCTCTCCTCCACGTAAGCAGACCCCAGATCCACGCAGCCCTCCACTTCAAGGCCGAACCTCCCCACCGCCACTACCACACCGTGCCAAGCTCCACCGCGAATCCTTCCTCTCCCATCGCCGGCCTACCCAACGTCGGCCATCGGTTCACCGACCCAGGCCGAGCGCCTCCTCCGCCTTGATTCCCTGGCCTTGCTGTCGATCTCGTCCCCATCACCATCGGCCGAGAATCACTACCTTCGGCCTCCCTCTCCAGCGAGCCCGACCACCTTCATCCGTGCTTATCTTGTCAACAGACATCTTGCTTGCCACTGTCTCCTTCTTCTTCTTTTAGTAGGTCAGTTTTACTCTATATATATATTGATCTTTTATATATTGTTGCTTATATCAAAGTGATGGGTTTGTTTTATTGTGTGTATATTGACTCTGGGTATGAATTTATTTATATACATAAAACTACCTATACAACCTATATAATGTTCATGAATTATATTTTATACTTGTTGTTTTGTATAAATAAGCATGGCAGCCTATATATATACACCTTTCGTATTAGCCTTGATAATAGTAAGTATCAGGTATATTCGTTTATGAAATCCTAGTTTTATGCTGTAAATGTATATATAGATTTAAAACTATAAGCTATATTGTTTATCTAAATTTACAATATACGAGTACAGTAATATATATCGCATATAGATGGTATTTTAAAGGCACATGCCTTGTTTCGCATATATATCTTGCGTACGAGCATTTGCTTGTACATGATATGGTCTGCATATATACCTTTTAATATATACACATTACATACTGTTTTATAAACAATGGGTAGGTACTGTCTGCATATATGTTGTGGATAACATATTTTATATTGTATGAGTACAATAGTTTATATAAATGTTATATTTTATAAATTGTTGTATGTATGTGTAAATCTATATATATATATATTTATTTATTTATTTCTAAAATTTTTAATCTTACCTGGAGTGCTAAAGTATATATATACCTCTGTTTTAAGTTTTGTCTGTTAAGTAATATGTCAAGCTGCTTATATGTATTAGTTTTACGGTTAGATGTATGTATATACTTATTTTGTAATAGTGTATAGATATATATTTAAATATACCATGTTTAGTTTTAGGTTTATATATATAGAAACTTTTAAATGAACCTACCATATGTGTAAGTAATTTGCATTCTTTTAAGTACATATTGGCTTGCATAGTACATTTAGTGTATTCACAGACGGTGTCTGTGAATTTATATAAATCTGCATAGTGCATTAAGTTGTTATTAGATGTATTGGGTCTGCATATACATGTTAGTTTGCTAAGCAATATATTTTTCAATATATATGATAGTTTGCAAAGTAATATATTTTCAATATATGTTTTGATTTTTAATTAAATATTTTATAGATAGGTTATTTAAATATGTATATTTTTTTATAGTGAGTGTTGAAAAAATATATTTATATAATACAATAATAATAAACTGATTTGATTCATTCTCGTCGATTTTCGATTTATCAGCTTGTACGTCGAACCCTTGTCCATCGTGCTTTACTTCGAAACTGGTGCTTGGATTTGTAACTCATCTCATTCTCGTTCATCTCTAGCCTTGGAAGGTGAGCAATCACTCACGATTAATGTTCTTATATTTATTAAATTTGATTTCAATTGAAACGACAATTGAAATATGCTGTTGTTAGTTATTTACATTTGCTATATATATGACATCATCTGTATCTGTTCACCTGTGACATCTGACACCATTATCTGTTATTTATATTGCTATATATATGCCATCATTTGTATCTGTTCACCTGTGACATCTGACACCATTATCTGTTATTTATATTGTTATATATATGCCATTATCTGTATCTGTTCACCTATGACACCTGACACCATTATCTGTTATTTATATTGATGATATATATCTGTTATATTATTATCATATCTGTTATCACTATGCAAGTCTGTTAGTATAGAATTCACTATGGGTTGAAATAATACATACCCGAAGGATCTGTAGAATAGGAAAAAATCGTTATGGGTTGAAATGATAAACCCAAGCGATTTCATTGAATTGAATTTGGGATTGCGGGTTGAAAGGATATATACCCATATATATATAAATTACAGATTGAAATGATAAATATCCGTATCACTTGACCATAGGGTAGAAAATTATATACAGACACCGTTGGTATATATATAAATATTTGAAAATGATTTCTATGGTTTTGAAGGAAATATATGGTTTTAATAAATATTGATTTTAAAGATCTAATAAAGTTGATTTAATAAGGTCGATTTAATCAATATAAAATAGTGTTTAAGTATTTATGTAAAATTTATATTTTCAAATATAGAGCTTATAATGTTTCAGGTTGAAAGATAAATTTGAAATTGATTTGGAATTTTAATTATTTAAGAATTTTCGTTAAATAAGTTTGATTGGAAATTATTAAATTTGAAATTTAAAAATATGATTTTTTAACTTGGATTTGATTAAAAGTGACTTAGATGAATACTTCAAATTTACATAACTTGAAATGGGATATTTTGTTTATTTAAAAATTGTAAATTGAAGTTTTATTTAAAATGATATTGAAATGATTAAGTAAATAATTCAAAACTAAATAATAGTAAAGTGAATTTGATATATATATATATATGTAATTATCGAATTTAAGTTTTGAAATGTTGAATATATTGATTATGAAATATATTAAAATTGGAATGGTTTATTTTGTGGTTCAAATCTGTATTTGAAATCGATATAATTTGAAATGGTTTATTGAGAAACTGAATTGAATGAAATTGATGATTTGAGATTTGATTAAGTTTGAATTTTTGGAATTCCAGTTGATTTGGAATTGATTGTGAAATTTGAGGAAGCTATTTTATTATATAAAGTATTTTAAATTATATTTAAAACTATTGATATATGTTACTTTATAAATTTATTTCATATAAACTATTTTAATATAAATTATTTTTAATATAAACTATTTTAAATTATAACTATTTTTATATAAACTATTTTAAATTATAAACTATTTTATTTTATATACTATTATTTATATTTAAACAATTAACTGGGAAGTGTTATGATTCCAAGCATTATGATTTCTAAATTTTGATTTCGAAAGTGTTATAACTTTGAAGTACTAAGATTTTGTAAATAGATATATTTGAGATGGAAATATGTAAAATGGAAATGATATTGTATTTGGTTTTGAAATAAAAGTGATATCGTATGGATATGGTTTTGAAATGGCAATGATATTTCAGTTTTGAAATATAAACTATTTTGGAAGTTTATTAAATGACCAATCGGTGTAATAATTACGTAGTTATTGAAAAGTTCGGGATCGGTTAGGGACATACTCTCTATCCAAACCGAAAACCACTTTAATAACTATTATACGCGGAGTGTGATCCAGAATGAAGTGTTTGGAATGATGACGTTGCTGGATTTGAAGAAAGAGAACGATAATGGATGACCTTGACACTTGTGTCAAATTGGAAATGACTTAAACAGGAGCCGTGCCGGGCCAGTGAGGTTAGCTACCTCTAGCGGACACACTTCTTCTTAAACTACTCATTACTTGTTTTTGATTGGTGCGCACCCTTGATTTGGGAGTGTTGTTTCGCGGTGTTGCGATCGTTGCGGTGATGCGTTCTCACCAATCCGGATCAGGCAAACGGTAGTTTCACTACCTTGGGTATTGCCTCATGTGCCTTGTCATACTCGTATCCCTATGCGCGACCACTACGATTTGTTTCGTGTTATACCTATGGAGTACTCCCTGATAGCCCACTAGTTTACGGTGGAGTTTATAGTGCTATATAGACTATGATGCTTATATAAGATGTGTTAAGGGGGATAATGGTAACGCCTTAACGCTATTTTGATACTTTATATTACTGATAGGCATTATCTACTTAGCGTACACTACTACATAGTAGATAGTTTAACAGATCCTTAGAGGATGGTTATCCCAAACATCCTTTGAGTTACTTGTATTTCGGTCGTTATTTCACTTGAGTTGGATTTATTGATATAAGAATGTTAATCCTGACTCGAGTGTTTTGTGTTTTCTTTATGCTCGAGTCAGACTGAGTGTACCAGTATTCGAGGCTCACCTTTGGAGTTAGAGCTTCACTTGGAGATCCAGCTATCTATCCAGCTTTCAGATATTCAGTTGATTCCAGTGATGTATTTTGATCTTGTATTTGACTATTGTATTTGAGACTTCTGTTGTATCTTGTTTAACTCTATTATATATATATATAGTAGCTTCATGAACTACTATTCTTTTGTTTCCGCTGCATTATTGTTGTACTACTCTGTGTCTGTGATTCTGTGATTATTTATTTACTATATATGCTGAGTTTTGCCAAATTTAAATTAACAATCTGATATTTTGAGCAATCCAAGTCCGACATGTGCGGATGCGAATGGTTGAAAATATCGGGTCATTACAGTTGGTATCAGAGCTCTGGTTTTAGGCAAAACTCAGCATATGGAGTAGATTTAATTACAGAATCGCTTTCGTTCGAGCTTGAATTCCTTTTTTCTTCGATTCGGTTTCTTTCGAATTTTGGAACATTCCCCTCGGTTCCAAAGTCCACTCTTGTCTCCCCTATTCGTGTCTTCTTGATTCTGGAGTATCCCATAACTCCACTTCGAATAATCTCTATAATAAATCGGCGGTCTCGCCAATCTTGAATGATTTGTAAAGGGGTGAAACTCCTTTACAACAGGCATTGATTCACTGGAGATTTCTGTATCCTCGGTTTAGATGCTGCTATCTTTTGCTTTACCTGAATTCTATCTCTGGCAATCGAATGTCGATTTGCTCCAGAATTCTACCTCGATCGTATTCTTGAAGTCACGGTTGACCCGGTTAAGGTTACCCGCGATTTATATAAATTTTTCCATCTTCCAATTTGAAATTCAATCATCTTATCTCCCTATCGAGTCTATCTTTTAGTTGAATTTTATTTGATTAGAGTTCCTCTACTGTGAATCCCATCTTTGCTTTGAAATCCATTCTTGAATTATCGAGTGAGGGAGTGTATTTGTAATTAATATTAAAATGTTTTATATATTGTGTTGTTTGAGTTATTGTTGTTGATTTGGGTTTTCGATCGATTCGTCTGATCAACGCTATCGATAGAATTTCCAAAACACTTGTACATAGCAAACTGACACAATATTATTTTCAAATTTGGTAAATGAAATAAATTGGTATGATTATATCATTTATAAAGTATAATTTTCTGGATTTTAATAAGTTAATTAAAATGGTTGTTTGAAATGATAATATTTGATTATCATTTATTGTTATGTAAATGAATTTATAAACACGGTTCATAAATTGATTTGGAATTTGAAATGAATTTAATTCAGAAATTTGGGAATTTAGTTTCCGGTGATTTCGAACTTTGGTTTTAAAGTTTTAAAGTATATATTATTGAAAGTTTTTTTTCAAATAGAAATCGTTTTCAAAGAATTTTCAATGTTTAAATTAGTGCTCTCGTCTTTTGTCACTGGAAAATAATTTCGGTGATGGCGGCCGCATCATCGACATTCATTTTCGAGTTTCGAAGTGGAGAAACCATCCTGCAGCTTTGCTGCATTTTTGTTTTATAAAATTTAATTGATTTGGATTGCTGAAGTATGACTTGATTTATAATATACATATTATATATAGGTATATGTTTATAAGTTTGATTTGATATATATATAGTATATATATATTTATCTCTAAATTGTTTGAAATTAATCGGAAGTTTAATTCTTAAATTTTATGTTAAAGAATGATTTCAAGTATAAGCTAGAATTTTTGAATAAATATTTAAAAACTTGAAAAATTGAGGTGGGAAAAAATTTATTTGTATAATACTCAATTACATTCCTATATAACTTACCTATATTTTTCACAAGTTAAAAATGAAATTGGATAATATACAATATAAAATGATTTTATAAATAAAATTTGAGTGTTTATAATAAATGTTATACACTTAGATTTTAATTATAAAAAAATGCTAATAAAGATGATAGAATAATAAGTTAATTGAATGAGATGAATATAACAAATTTTGTTCTGAAAGAATTAACAAATTGAAATTAGATCAACTTATGGAAATACCTTAAATTTAAACCAATTATTGAATATAAATTAATTTAAATTGAAATTTATATGGTTTAAATTAATTTATATGGTTTAAATATATGTAATAAGATGGCTTTGCCAAAAAAAATATGTAATAAGATATGTTAAGTGGAATAAATATAATAATAATTTGGAATAAAGAAAAAATAAATTTTTGAATAAAATATGATTATAATAAATGACTAGGCAAATTTATGATTTTAGAATTTGTTAATTAAAGATAACTAGATAATAAGATAATGAATTTAGAAATAGATAGATTGATTTAACTTAAGTGAACTCAAAGGGATTTAACCAAATTGTTAAATATTTATTAATTTAAATTGAAATTTATATGGTTTAAATTAATTTTTTTACTTGTATTCCAATCTATTTTCTTTCTGGTTGTTTCTATTCTCCTACCTCCTTCCTTTTCGGGAACGAAAAGTTTTGAGTGGGGGAGAGTGTAACGACTCGTAAATTTTAACTGTTTTTAATAACGTAATTAGTTGAAATTTTACGAAATTTTAAACGATAAAATTTTGAAATAAAAATTTGATATTTGGAATACGTCTAATTAATCATAGCAACTGTTTAATTTTCATCAGATAATTTGGAAGTTTATTTTCTAGTGTAATTTTATTCCAATTTATATCAGTTAAAATTGATGATAATAAAATGTTTTCCAAACCTGAATATTTTTACATAGGAAAATTATAATTCATCTTCTGACTAAGATGTCATTTTTCGTTTTTCCAAATTCGGACTTCTTTAGCTTCGTCGATCTTATTTTTCTGTGTTTTTGCTGCATTTTCCACTAGTAGAAAATTCAAATTTTTATAATTCAATCATACCACTGATATCTATATATCGTTCTGATCGTATCATCGTGCTGATCTCTGTGGTATATTCAATTCTGTGTTTCGAAGTCCGGTTCACAGCGGAATCCACGAAAATGGTAACCATATTGGTACCGGTTTTGTGAATTCTGGTTTTGTGACCTTTTGAATTTTTTGTGCATTCAACTCGAATAACTCAACGGCTGTTTTCTTTCTTATCTCCATAAATTCTGATTGTGACCTGCCTCTGTTCATATTCGTTTTATTTTTCTTGGAGATCACGCTTCAGCTTTTCCCTGTTCATTTCCTATTTCTCTCTGTTACTACTCTAATATAAACCTATTTATATTATTATTATTTTGTTCCTATAGCCACGTTTCCAGCTGTTTCTCCACCTCCCCATCTTCTCTCTCTTTAATAGAAATAATATATATACACTAACGTTTATTTTGGCCTGGAAATTTGATGCTGCCCTCCTACTTTCTCCATTTTAAAACAAATGTACAGAACCCATCCTTTGCCAATCTCCTCTCCTCCACGTAAGCAGACCCCAGATCCACGCAGCCCTCCACTTCAAGGCCGAACCTCCCCACCGCCACTGCCACACCGTGCCAAGCTCCACCGCGAATCCTTCCTCTCCCATCGCCGGCCTACCCAACATCGGCCATCGGTTCACCGACCCAAGCCTAGCGCCTCCTCCGCCTTGATTCCCTGGCCTTGCTGCCGATCTCATCCTCATCACCATCGGCCGAGAATCACTACCTTCGGCCTCCCTCTCCAGCGAGCCCAACCACCTTCATCCGTGCTTATCTCGTCAACAGACATCTTGCTTGCCACTGTCTCCTTCTTCTTCTTTTAGTAGGTCAGTTTTACTCTATATATATATTGATCTTTTATATATTGTTGCTTATATCAAAGTGATGGGTTTGTTTTATTGTGTGTATATTGAATCTGGGTATGAATTTATTTATATACATAAAACTACCTATACAACTTATATAATGTTCATGAATTATATTTTATACTTGTTGTTTTGTATAAATAAGCATGACAGCCTATATATATACACCTTTCGTATTAGCCTTGATAAAAGTAAGTATCAGGTATATTTGTTTATGAAATCCTAGTTTTATGCTGTAAATGTATATATAGATTTAAAACTATAAGCTATATTGTTTATCTAAATTTACAATATACGAGTACAGTAATATATATCGCATATAGATGGTATTTTAAAGGCACATGCCTTGTTTCGCATATATATCTTGCGTACGAGCATTTGCTTGTACATGATATGGTCTGCATATATACCTTTTAATATATACACATTACATACTGTTTTATAAAGAATGGGTAGGTACTGTCTGCATATATGTTGTGGATAACAGTATTTTATATTGTATGAGTACAATAGTTTATATATATGTTATATTTTATAAATTGTTGTATGTACGTGTAAATCTATATATATATATTTATTTCTAAAATTTTTAATCTTACCTGGAGTGCTAAAGTATATATATACCTCTGTTTTAAGTTTTGTCTGTTAAGTAATATGTCAAGTTGCTTATATGTATTAGTTTTATGGTTAGATGTATGTATATACTTATTTTGTAATAGTGTATAGATATATATATATTTAAATATATTATGTTTAGTTTTAGGTTTATATATATAGAAACTTTTAAATGAACCTACCATATGTGTAAGTAATTTGCATTCTTTTAAGTACATATTGGCTTGCATAGTACATTTAGTGTATTCACAGATGGTGTCTGTGAATTTATATAAATCTGCATAGTTCATTAAGTTGTTATTAGATGTATTAGGTCTGCATATACATGTTAGTTTGCTAAGCAATATATTTTTCAATATATATGATAGTTTGCAAAGCAATATATTTTTCAATATATGTTTTGATTTTTAATTAAATATTTTATAGATAGGTTATTTAAATATGTATATTTTTTTAAAGTGAGTGTTGAAAAAATATATTTATATAATACAATAATAATAAACTGATTTGATTCATTCTCATCGATTTTCGATTTATCAGCTTGTATGTCGAACCCTTGTCCATCGTGCTTTACTTCGAAACTCGTGCTTGGATTTGTAACTCATCTCATTCTCGTTCATCCTAGCCTCGGAAGGTGAGAAATCACTCACGATTAATGTTCTTATATTTATTAAATTTGATTTCAATTGAAACGACAATTGAAATATGCTGCTGTTAGTTATTTACATTTGCTATATATGCCATCATATTTATCTGTTCACCTGTGACATCTGACACCATTATCTGTTATTTATATTGCTATATATATGCCATCATCTATATCTGTTCACCTGTGACATTTGACACCATTATCTGTTATTTATATTGCTATATATATATGCCATTATCTGTATCTGTTCACCTATGACACCTGACACCATTATCTGTTATTTATATTGATGATATATGTCTGTTATATTATTATCATATATGTTATCACTCTACAAGTTCCCTGTTAGTATAGGATTCACTATGGGTTGAAACAATACATACCCGAACGATCTGTAGAATAGGAAAAAATCATTATGGGTTGAAATGATAAACCCAAGCGATTTTCATTGAATTGAATTTGGGATTGTGGGTTGAAAAGATATATACCCGTATATATATAAATTACGGATTGAAATGATAAATATCCGTATCACTTGACCATACCGTTGGTCTATATATAAATATTTGAAAATGATTCTATGGTTTGAAGGAAATATATGGTTTTAATAAATATTGATTTTAAAGATCTAATAAAGTTGATTTAATAAAGTCGATTTAATCAATATAAACTAATGTTTAAGTATTTATGTAAAATTTATATTTCAAATATAGAGCTTATAATGTTTCAGGTTGAAAGATAAATTTGAAATTGATTTGGAATTTTAATTATTTAAGAATTTTCCTTAAATAAGTTTGATTGGAAATTATTAAATTTGAAATTTAAAAATATGATTTTTAACTTGGATTTGATTAAAAGTGACTTAGATGAATACTTCAAATTTACATAACTTGAAATGGGATATTTTGTTTATTTAAAATTTGTAAATTGAAGTTTTATTTAAAATGATATTGAAATGATTAAGTAAATAATTCAAAACTAAATAATAGTAAAGTGAATTTGATATATATATGTAATTATCGAATTTAAGTTTTGAAATGTTGAATATATTGATTATGAAATATATTAAAATTGGAATGGTTTATTTTGTGGTTCAAATCTGTATTTGAAATCGATATAATTTGAAATGGTTTATTGAGAAACTGAATTGAATGAAATTGATGATTTGAGATTTGATTAAGTTTGAATTTTTGGAATTCGAGTTGATTTGGAATTGATTGTGAAATTTGAGGAAGCTATTTTATTATATAAAGTATTTTAAATTATATTTAAAACTATTGATATATGTTACTTTATAAATTTATTTCATATAAACAATTTTAATATAAATTATTTTTAATATAAACTATTTTAAATTATAACTATTTTTATATAAACTATTTTAAATTATAAACTATTTTATTTTATATACTATTATTTATATTTAAACAATTAAGTGGGAAGTGTTATGATTCTAAGCATTATGATTTCTAAATTTTGATTTCGAAAGTGTTATAACTTTGAAGTACTAAGATTTTGTAAATAGATATATTTGAGATGGAAATATTTAAAATGAAAATGATATTGTATTTGGTTTTGAAATAAAAGTGATATCGTATGGATATGGTTTTGAAATGGCAATGATATTTCGGTTTTGAAATATAAAGTAGTTTGGAAGTTTATTAAATGACCAATCGGTGTAATAATTACGTAGTTATTGAAGAGTCCGGGATCGGTTAGGGACATACTCTCTGTCCAAACCGAAAACCACTTTAATAACTATTATACGCGGAGTGTGATCCAGAATGAAGTGTTTGGAATGATGACGTTGCTGGATTTGAAGAAAGAGAACGATAATGGATGACCTTGACACTTGTGTCAAATTGGAAATGACTTAAACAGGAGCCGTGCCGGGCCAGTGAGGTTAGCTACCTCTAGTGGACACACTTCTTCGTAAACTACTCATTACTTGTTATTGATTGGTGCGCACCTGTGACGCCCCACCTCTATACCCACGCTAACCAAGAACACTACGGTGTAGTGCTGTCAATTAGCACGGAGAATAAGGCTGTTGAGGAGCGACCATCCATGTAACTTCTTTGTGCGAGCACCGATATGTCAGATAGAATAGGATGCATATCGTTTAAGGAGGAAATCCGACATACCGATACAAACACAAAGCTATCACACGGTGGCTATATATAATCTTCGGAAACAAATATAGAAATAAACGTAACATAAATCAGTCACAGACAATTCATATCACAAAGGCGGAAATAGATATGAATATAACACATGAAAGTGTACATCAGAGTAGTGGACAAATAAGATCCACAATAACACAAATGAATAGATACAAGTGCAAGATAATAGAATATGTATACATCAAGGAGTCTAATCTCAAATGTATACAAACAAAAACTACTAAACTAGAGTAGTTAGCCAAAAGTCAGATGATGGCTCCAGATAGGAAGTCATGAGGAAGCACCTGTAAAATCTCAGTCTGACCCGAGTATTATTTAAGAAGAAAATAATAAACGGATCAGTCTAGCTATAATTATCAGATAAAATGAGATAGAATATGAGATATGATAATAGAACGTATTATAACAAAAAGGTGTCATACTATGATAAGTATACATTAGAAATCCCACAAAAGTCATACTATATCTCAAGAATCTCATAGCATAAAAAGAATGTCATATTCTTAATTTAATTCACCAAGCCACAATAAAATGACATACTCATCAATGTCAATGGTAAAAGCTGGTGAAACATAAAATTCCAGAAATCAATAATTAGAAATCCAGAAATCGCAATAAAAGAGGATGGCCAATCCTATAAAAATGAGCCGGAGCTCCTCCTGACTGGGTATAGTCCCCCATTGCGGACTTTGAGCCGAAGCTCCTCCTGATTGAGCCGAAGCTCCACCTGACTGGGTATAGTCCCCCATTGCGGACTTTGAGCCGAAGCTCCTCCTGATTGAGCCGAAGCTCCTCCTGACTGGGTATAGTCCCCCATTGCGGACTTTGAGCCGAAGCTCCTCCTGACTGGGTATAGTCCCCCATTGCGGACTTTGAGCCGAAGCTCCTCCTGATTGAGCCGAAGCTCCTCCTGACTGGGTATAGTCCCCCATTGCGGACTTTGAGCCGAAGCTCCTCCTGATTGAGCCGAAGCTCCTCCTGACTGGGTATAGTCCCCCATTGCGGACTTTGAGCCGAAGCTCCTCCTGATTGAGTCGAAGCTCAATAAAATGAAGTACAGTCCTTCACATGGACAAAGAGACATCGCACATTGATAGTCTAAATCACAAAATGATCATCATGATCATAAGGAAGTGTCGATTACATTAAGCTAGTAAATATAAGAGTTTAGCTTCATGTCCCATAACCACTTGCTTAACTCAAATATTTACGAACAAATTGTAGATCTGCACTAGAAAATTGTCACAAGAGATTCAATCGAACAAGTCCATAAATTAACCGACGAAGTAAACGCAAGCGTTTCATACCACTTGTTTTGCTAAGCCGTTTAATTATATTTTCTCATACGAATGAGGTAAAGGTTTGTATATACTAATAGATTAGAAAACGGTTTTATAAACAAGTTTGATATTGAAAATAGAGTTGAAATCATCTTTGTAAAGAGTTTGAATATTTACTACTAGTATAGAAAACCTTTATATTTTAAAGTGACAAATCATAGAAGTGATTGTAGAAACAATCAATCATAAAAATTCACATTCGAAGACGTGAGTAAAATCCAAAGGAATCGGTATCAAATCCATCAAAGTAGAAATTCTAATGAATGCTTTTCGAATAAGATTGCCTACGTAGAGTAATACGGGGTTCGACCTGCCCGGTCAGGTCGCGGGGGTCCAGGGGGCAGCGCCCACGGCGGGGTGCGGGGCAGCGCCCCGTCAAAACGGTACGACTTAGTGAAGACAAGCGACCTAAGTGTTAAAAGGCGGGCGACTTAACAAAGTGGCCGATAATAAATGATAACAACTAAAAGGGAATAAACCCGACTTGATTAGAGTTGGATATTCAAGCTAAAAAGGCAAATAGGCAAAACACAGCAGATTCAGACGTCTGAGATCAAGAATTCAGACGTCTGAATCTGGAAAATAAACTATTTTCCAGAACAGAATTCAGACGTCTGAATCAAGATTTTAGACGTCTGAAATAGGCACTTTTTAGCCTATTCCTTTTCTGGTTCAAAACGAACCAATTCAGACGTCTGGAATTTTGATTCAGACGTCTGAATGCTGGGAGAAGAAAATTCCCAGTATTCCATTCAGACGTCTGAACCATACTTTCAGACGGCTGAAACTGTTATTCAGGGCATTCCCTGAACCTAGGCCAAAAATGGCCAAACGACATCGATAACGATCGGTCGAGCAACAATGACTAAGGAATTGCACAAGGATAAGTGTTAGGAATTCATACCTAACAATCGAAGATAATTATTGACTTAGATGTGAGATAAAAATCTCACCTTTGAACCCAAATCAATGAAGAAGAAGCTTGAAAGCAATGGCAATGGCAATCACTCTTCAATTCCAACTCAACAAGCTTGAATCGAAGCTTTAAAGAAGGACATTCCCAAAGTTAGGTTTAGGAATAAACTGAAATTGATAAGAGAATGAGTTGGAGAAGATGAAGAGGAGGCTTACCAATGGGTTCTCTTTGAATTTGGAGCAAGAACAAGAATTTGCAAGAGGAACTAGGGCATGGAGTTTTAATTTCCAATCTCTCCCACCATTTTTGCTTTGAAACTGAAAAGAGGAGGAAGTGAGGATGAATGGGGAGGGATGGTTCAGTTTGGAGATTAAGTTGGCAAAAGGGGCTGAACCCAAAACCAAACCCAAAGTGCAAATGGTCAAATTTTTGACTAGCTCCAAACATATCAAAGTTTATACTCAAAAAGGTCGCAAACGGCATTTTGGACTCAATGGAAGTGGTCTCGAGTCCCAATTCGACTGTTTGCAAAAAGTAGCTTTTCGGACCAAAATCCAACGAACGATGAAATATTTAAATAAAATATTTAAATATAAAATCGACAAATATGCGGGTTGTTACAGCACCCTTGATTTGGGAGTGTTGTTTCGCGGTGTTGCGATCGTTGCGGCGATGCGTTCTCACCAGTCCGGATCTGGCAAACGGTAATTTCACTACCTTGGGTATCGCCTCATGTGCCTTGTCATACTCGTATCCCTATGTGCGACCACTACGATTTGTTTCGTGTTATACCTATGGAGTACTCCCTTATAGCCCACTAGTTTACGGTGGAGTTTACAGTGTTGTATAGACTATGATGCTTATATAAGGTGTGTTAAGGGGGTTAATGGTAACGCCTTAACGCTATTTTGATACTTTATATTACTGATAGGCATTGTCTACTTAGCATACACTACTACATAGTAGATAGTTTAACGGATCCTTAGAGGATGGTTATCCCAAACATCCTTTGAGTTACTTGTATTTCGGTCGTTATTTCACTTGAGTTGGATTTATTGATATAAGAATGTTAATCCTAACTCGAGTGTTTTGTGTTTTCTTTATGCTCAGGTCAGACTGAGTGTACCAGTATTCGAGGCTCACCTTTGGAGTTGGAGCTTCGCTTGGAGATCCAGCTATCTATCCAGCTTTTAGATATTCAGTTGATTCCAGTGATGTATTCTGATCTTGTATTTGACTATTGTATTCGAGACTTCTGTTGTATCTAATTTAACTCTGTTATATATATAGTAGCTTCATGAACTACTATTCTTTTATTTCCGCTGCATTATTGTTGTATTACTCTGTGTCTGTGATTCTGTGATTATTTATTTACTGTATATGCTGAGTTTTGCCAAATTTAAATTAACAATCTGATATTTTGAGCAATCCAAGTCCGACATGTGCGGATGCGAATGGTTGAAAATATCGGGTCATTACAGTTGGTATCAAAGCTCTGGTTTTAGGCAAAACTCAGCATATGGAGTAGATTTAATTACAGAATCACTTTCGTTCGAGCTTGAATTCCTTTTTTCTTCGATTCGGTTTCCTTCGAATTTCGAAACGTTCCCCTCGGTTCTAAAGTCCATTCTTGTCTCCCCTATTCGTGTCTTCTTGATTCTGGAGTATCCCATAACTCCACTTCGAATAATCTCTATAATAAATCGACGGTCTCGCCAATCTTGAATGATTTGTAAAGGGGTGAAACTCCTTTACAACAGGCTTGATTCACTGGAGATTTCTGTATCCTCGGTTTAGATGCTGCTATCTTTTGCTTTACCCGAATTCTATCTCTGGCAATTGAATGTCGATTTGCTCCAGAATTCTACCTTGATAGTATTCTTGAAGTCACGGTTGACCCGGTTAAGGTTACCCACGATTTATATAAAATTTTCCATCTTCCAATTTGAAATTCAATCATCTTATCTCCCTATCGAGTCTATCTTTTAGTTGAATTCTATTTGATTAGAGTTCCTCTACTGTGAATCCCATCTTTGCTTTGAAATCCATTCTTGAATTATCGAGTGAGGGAGTGTATTTGTAACTAATATTAAAATGTTTTATATATTGTGTTGTTTGAGTTGTTGTTGTTGATTTGGGTTTTCGATCGATTCGTCTGATCAACGCTATCGATAGGATTTCCAAAACACTTGTACATAGCAAACTGACACAATATTATTTTCAAATTTGGTAAATGAAATAAATTGGTATGATTATATCATATATAAAGTATAATTTTCTGGAATTTAATAAGTTAATTAAAATGGTTGTTTGAAATGATAATATTTGATTATCATTTATTGTCCTGTAAATGAATTTATAAACACGGTTCATAAATTGATTTGGAATTTGAAATGAATTTAATTCATAAATTTGGGAATTTAGTTTCCAGTGATTTCGAACTTTGGTTTTAAAGTTTTTAAGTATATATTATTGAAAGTTTTTTTTCGAATAGAAATCGTTTTCAAAGAAACCATCCTGCAACTTTGCTGCATTTTCGAGTTTCGAAGTGGAGAAACCATCCTGCAGCTTTGCTGCATTTTTGTTTTAGAAAATTTAATTGATTTGGATTGCTGAAGTATGGCTTGATTTATAATATATATATTATATATAGGTATATGTTTATAAGTTTGATTTGATATATATAGTATATATATATATATATTTATCTCTAAATTGTTTGAAATTAATCAGAAGTTTAATTCTTAAATTTTATGTTAAAGAATGATTTCAAGTATAATTAAAGCTAGAATTTTTGAATAAATACTTAAAAACTTGAAAATTTGAGTTGGGAAAAAATTTATTTGTATAATACTCAATTACATTCTAATATAACTTACCTATATTTTTCACAAGTTAAAAATGAAATTGGATAATATAGAATATAAAATGATTTTATAAATAAAATTTGAGTGTTTATAATAAATGTTATACACTTAGATTTCAGTTATAAAAAATGCTAATAAAGATGATAGAATAATAAGTTAATTGAATGAGATGAATATAACAAATTTTGTTCTGAAAAAATTAACAAATTGAAATTAGATCAACTTATGGAAATACCTTAAATTTAAACCAATTATTGAATATAAATTAATTTAAATTGAAATTTATACGGTTTAAATTAGTTTATATGGTTTAAATATATGTAATAAGATATATTAAGTGGAATAAATATAATAATAATTTGGAATAAAGAAAAATTAAATTTGTTGAATAAAATATGATTATAATAAATGACTAGGCAAATTTATGATTTTAGAATTTGTTAATTAAAGATAACTAGATAATAAGATAATGAATTTAGAAATAGATAGATTGATCTAACTTAAGTAAACTCAAAGGGATTTAACCAAATTGTTAAATATTGATTAATTTAAACTGAAATTTATATGGTTTAAATTAATTATTTTACTTGTATTCCAATCTATTTTCTTTCTAGTTGTTTCTATTCTCCTACCTCCTTCCTTTTCGAGGATGAAAAGTTTTGAGTGGGGGAGAGTGTAACCACCCGTAAATTTTAATTGTTTTTAATAACGTAATTAGTTGAAATTTTGTGAAATTTTAAACGATAAAATTTTGAAATAAAAATTTGATATTTGGAATGCATTTAATTAATCATAGCAACTGATAAATTTTCATCAGATAATTTGGAAGTTTATTTTGTAGTGTAATTTTATTCCAATTTATATCAGTTAAAATTGATGATAATAAAATGTTTTCCAACCCTGAATATTTTTACATAGAAAAATTCTAATTCATCTTCTGACTAAGACGTCATTTTTTGTTTTTCCAAATTCGGACTTCTTTAGCTCCGTCCATCTTATTTTTCTGCGGTTTTGCTGCATTTTCCGCTAGTAGAAAATTCGAATTTTTATAATTCAATCATACCACTGATATCTATATATCGTTTTGATCATATCGTCGTGCTGATCTCTGCGGTATATTCAATTCTGTGTTTTGAAGTCCGTTTCACAGCGGAATCCGTGAAAACGGTAACCGTATCGGTACTGGTTTTGTGAATTCTGGTTTTGTGACCTTTCGAATTTTTTGTGCATTCAACTCGAATAACTCAACGTCTGTTTTCTTTATTATCTCCATAAATTCTGATTGTGACCTGCCTCTGTTCATATTCGTTTTATTTTTCTTGGAGATCATGCTTCAGATTTTCCCTATTCATTTCCTATTTCTCTTTGTTACTACTCTAATATAAACCTATTTATATTTTTTTTGTTCCTGTAGCCACGTTTCCAGTTGTTTCTCCACCTCCCCATCTTCTCTCTCTCTAATAGAAATAATATATATATACTAACGTTCATTTTGGCCTGGAAATTTGATGCTGCCCTCCTACTTTCTCCATTTTAAAACAAATGTACAGAACCCATCCTTTGCCAATCTCCTCTCCTCCACGTAAGCAGATCCCAGATCCACGCAGCCCTCCACTTCAAGGACGAACCTCCCCACCGCCACTGCCACACCGTGCCAAGCTCCACCGCGAATCCTTCCTCTCCCATCGCTGGCCTGCCCAACGTCGGCCATCGGTTCACCGACCCAGGCCGAGCGCCTCCTCTGCCTTGATTCCCTGGCCTTGCTGCCGATCTCGTCCTCATCACCATCGGCCAAGAATCACTACCTTCGGCATCCCTCTCCAGCAAGCCCAACCACCTTCATCCGTGCTTATCTCATCAACAGACATCTTGCTTGCCATTGTCTCCTTCTTCTTCTTTTAGTAGGTCAGTTTTACTCTATATATATATTGATCTTTTATATATTATTGCTTATATCAAAGTGATGGGTTTGTTTTATTGTGTGTATATTGAATCTGGGTATGAATTTATATATATACATAAAACTACCTATACAACCTATATAATGTTCATGAATTATATTTTATACTTGCTGTTTTGTATAAATAAGCATGACAGCCTATATATATACACCTTTCGTATTAGCCTTCATAAAAGTAGGTATCAGGTATATTTGTTTATGAAATCCTAGTTTTATGCTGTAAATGTATTTATAGATTTAAAACTATAAGCTATATTGTTTATCTAAATTTACAATATACAAGTACAGTAATATATATCGCATATAGATGGTATTTTAAAGGCACATGCCTTGTTTCGCATATATATCTTACATACGAGCATTTGCTTGTACATGATATAGTCTGCATATATACCTTTTAATATATACATATTACATACTGTTTTATAAAGAATGGGTAGGTACTGTCTGCATATATGTTGTGGATAACAGTATTTTATATTGTATGAGTACAATAGTTTATATATATGTTATATTTTATAAATTTTTGTATGTACGTGTAAATCTATATATATATTTATTTCTGAAATTTTTAATCTTACCTGGAGTGCTAAAGTATATATATACCTCTGTTTTAAGTTTTGTCTGTTAAGTAATATGTCAAGCTGCTTATATGTATTAGTTTTACGGTTAGATGTATGTATATACTTATTTTGTAATAGTGTATAGATATATATTTAAATATATCATGTTTAGTTTTAGGTTTATATATATAGAAACTTTTAAATGAACCTACCATATGTGTAAGTAATTTGCATTCTTTTAAGTGCATATTGGCTTGCATAGTACATTTAGTGTATTCACATATGGTGTCTGTGAATTTATATAAATCTGCATAGTGCATTAAGTTGTTATTAGATGTATCGGGTCTGCATATACATGTTAGTTTGCTAAGCAATATATTTTTCAATATATATGATAGTTTGCAAAGCAATATATTTTTCAATATATGTTTTGATTTTTAGTTAAATATTTTATAGATAGGTTATTTAAATATGTATATTTTTTAAAAGTGAGTGTTGAAAAAAATATTTATATAATACAATAATAATAAACTGATTTGATTCATTCTCATCGATTTTCAATTTATCAGCTTGTACGTCGAACCCTTGTCCATCGTGCTTTACTTCGAAACTCGTGCTTGGATTTGTAACTCATCTCATTCTCGTTCATCTCTAGCCTCGGAAGGTGAGCAATCACTCACGATTAATGTTCTTATATTTATTAAATTTGATTTCAATTGAAACGACAATTGAAATATGCTGTTGTTAGTTATTTACATTTGCTATATATATGCCATCATCTGTATCTGTTCACCTGTGACATCTGACACCATTATCTGTTATTTATATTGCTATATATATGCCATCATTTGTATCTGTTCACATGTGACATCTGACACCATTATCTGTTATTTATATTGCTATATATATGACATTATCTATATCTGTTCACCTGTGACACCTGACACCATTATCTGTTATTTATATTGATGATATATGTCTGTTATATTATTATCATATCTGTTATCACTCTGCAAGTTCCCTGTTAGTATAGAATTCACTATGGGCTGAAATAATACATACCCGAACGATCTGTAGAATAGGAAAAAATCGTTATGGGTTGAAATGATAAACCCAAGCGATTTTCATTGAATTGAATTTGGGATTGCGGGTTGAAAAGATATATACCCGTATATATATAAATTACAGATTGAAATGATAAATATCCGTATCACTTGACCATAGGGTAGAAAATTATATACAGACACCGTTGGTATATATATAAATATTTGAAAATGATTTCTATGGTTTTGAAGGAAATATATGGTTTTAATAAATATTGATTTTAAAGATCTAATAAAGTTGATTTAATAAGGTCGATTTAATCAATATAAAATAGTGTTTAAGTATTTATGTAAAATTTATATTTTCAAATATAGAGCTTATAATGTTTCAGGTTGAAAGATAAATTTGAAATTGATTTGGAATTTTAATTATTTAAGAATTTTCCTTAAATAAGTTTGATTGGAAATTATTAAATTTGAAATTTAAAAATATGATTTTTAACTTGGATTTGATTAAAAGTGACTTAGATGAATACTTCAAATTTACATAACTTGAAATGGGATATTTTGTTTATTTAAAATTTGTAAATTGAAGTTTTATTTAAAATGATATTGAAATGATTAAGTAAATAATTCAAAACTAAATAATAGTAAAGTGAATTTGATATATATATGAAATTATCGAATTTAAGTTTTGAAATGTTGAATATATTGATTATGAAATATATTAAAATTGGAATGGTTTATTTTGTGGTTCAAATCTGTATTTGAAATTGATATAATTTGAAATGGTTTATTGAGAAACTGAATTGAATGAAATTGATGATTTGAGATTTGATTAAGTTTGAATTTTTGGAATTCGAGTTGATTTGGAATTGATTGTGAAATTTGAGGAAGCTATTTTATTATATAAAGTATTTTAAATTATATTTAAAACTATTGATATATGTTACTTTATAAATTTATTTCATATAAACTATTTTAATATAAATTATTTTTAATATAAACTATTTTAAATTATAACTATTTTTATATAAACTATTTTAAATTATAAACTATTTTATTTTATATACTATTATTTATATTTAAACAATTAACTGGGAAGCGTTATGATTCCAAGCATTATGATTTCTAAATTTTGATTTCGAAAGTGTTATAACTTTGAAGTACTAAGATTGTGTAAATAGATATATTTGAGATGGAAATATTTAAAATGAAAATGATATTGTATTTGGTTTTGAAATAAAAGTGATATCGTATGGATATGGTTTTGAAATGGCAATGATATTTCAGTTTTGAAATATAAACTATTTTGGAAGTTTATTAAATGACCAATCGGTGTAATAATTACGTAGTTGTTGAAGAGTCCGGGATCAGTTAGGGACATACTTTCTATCCAAACCGAAAACCACTTTAATAACTATTATACGCGGAGTGTGATCCAGAATGAAGTGGTTGGAATGATGACGTTGCTGGATTTGAAGAAAGAGAACGATAATGGATGACCTTGACACTTGTGTCAAATTGGAAATGACTTAAACAGGAGCCGTGCCGGGCCAGTGAGGTTAGCTACCTCTAGCGGACACACTTCTTCGTAAACTACTCATTACTTGTTTTTGATTGGTGCGCACCCTTGATTTAGGAGTGTTGTTTCGTGGTGTTGCGATCGTTGCGGCGATGCGTTCTCACCAGTCTGGATCAGGCAAACGGTAGTTTCACTACCTTGGGTATTGCCTCATGTGCCTTGTCATACTCGTATCCCTATGCGCGACCACTACGATTTGTTTCGTGTTATACCTATGGAGTACTCCCTGATAGCCCACTAGTTTACGGTGGAGTTTATAGTGCTGTATAGACTATGATGCTTATATAAGATGTGTTAAGGGGGATAATGGTAACGCCTTAACGCTATTTTGATACTTTATATTACTGATAGGCATTATCTACTTAGCGTACACTACTACATAGTAGATAGTTTAACGGATCCTTAGAGGATGGTTATCCCAAACATCCTTTGAGTTACTTGTATTTCGGTCGTTATTTCACTTGAGTTGGATTTATTGATATAAGAATGTTAATCCTGACTCGAGTGTTTTGTGTTTTCTTTACGCTCGGGTTAGACTGAGTGTACCAGTATTCAAAGCTCACCTTTGGAGTTGGAGCTTCGCTTGGAGATCCAGTTATCTATCCAGCTTTCAGATATTCAGTTGATTCCAGTGATGTATTCTGATCTTGTATTTGACTATTGTATTTGAGACTTCTGTTGTATCTTGTTTAACTCTGTTATATATATATATAGTAGCTTCATGAACTACTATTCTTTTGTTTCCGCTGCATTATTGTTGTATTACTCTATGTCTGTGATTCTGTGATTATTTAGTTACTGTATATGCTGAGTTTTGCCAAATTTAAATTAACAATCTGATATTTTGAGCAATCCAAGCCCGACATGTGCGGATGCGAATGGTTGAAAATGACAGGTCGTTACAACTAGCATCTAGATAAATACTTAAAAATGAGGCTTGGTGGAATGCTTGTTCAGAAGAGAATAAATGAAGATGATAAGCAAAAAGAGGTGATTACAGTAGGAGTTTCTACTGGTTGGAAATAGCATGATATTTGAATTGGAGCTACTTCTACCTTTGGTAAGTTTCCATTCCATTTCATCTACGAAATTTGTCAGAGATTTTTCCACTTAATCTTATTATTTGATTTATTAATGCAGGAGAGCTGAAGCTATTAGTGTTAATAATGACAATATTAAAATAAGAGAGCAGAGACTATTGTTCAAAGGAAAAGAAAGAGAAGATGAAGACCATTTGCATATGATCAGAGTTAATGATTCATATGAAAAGGGAGGAATTGGTATGAACCTTTTAGCCTAAGTTGTATTGGTCTAACATTGGTTCTTAGTTTGTTTGTAAAGTCTCACACCATCGTTTGACGTAAATAATACATAAGACCATACTTTACCATTTAACTCACAAGATTCCTTCAACATCTATTCTTGCTTTCCAATTTTCACATGATGCTAAGCCCAGAAAATCAATAAAGAACTAGGATTATGGAATTAATGCCAACTCAACAAATATTAGAAATAAAATATTAATACCAAATTCATATGAAAAAAAAACAGAGAACTATAGTGGTTGACGATGCATCACAAACGAAGAAATTATTCTACATGATAGCATATAATTTTTTCATTAAAAAAAATACCTGGTCAATCAATAGCTTTCAATCTAAAGAAACTTTTAATCAATAGCTTTCGATCTAAAAAAATACGATGAAAGGGGAGCGATAACAAGAATTAATTTATGCAAAAATATTAAGGGTCGACGACGTGCGATGTCAAGGACAACGATCGATGGAAGGAACAGTCACCAAAATAATTTAGAGCGATGATTGGTGACTTACAATGTCAAATGATGAGGGTAGGGTTTTTTTGATATTAGAAATGAAATAAGGAGATGGAAATGAAAAAAAGCGGAAAAAATTTGCATAGAAAGAAAAGGAAAGCGACCGTGAAATCAATTAGTAGCCCGCGAACATATTTGCTATTAGGCAGCGGTTTTATTTTTTATATTTTATTATGTAATAGTAAAATCGAATCAAAAACAGCACTTTCCATAAAACGCTATTATCTAGCTCTGCAAAAACCAACTTTTCTTGTAGTGATCAGAAACAAGTAACCATCTCATAAAGAAAACCATTTCAAAAACATAACACATTAAATATTACAACATGTCTACATAAAGCCTCCATAGTACAGTATTCCAAAATAACATAACTGTTTGAACTGGATACAATAAAATAATTAAAAAGCATAAATAGATAGATAACTGCCGCAAGTCTTCACATCCACCTTCGTCTCTTATATCGTCATTAGTAACTCTAACCTGTAGTGTTGTAATGAGGAGTGGGTCTGAACAACAAATGCCTGGTGAAATAGGAATCTCAAACTTTACCGTAATTGTACTTGGATAGTATTATTTATATGTATTATGTTTTAAAATCATAACATATTTATAAAGTCGACTGTAAGCCCAAAGGCTCTCCCAATCTAACTATATAATATGCATATAAAACTATGAGCCCAAAGGCTCTTCCAATCCAGCTATAGAAAAATCAACTGTAAACCTTAAGGCTCTTCCAGCCTGACTATACAACTCTAACGTAACTAGAATTTACGATGTAAGAGGAAATACCCGAACCAATAAATACCCTTTATTGAGGATTAGGCAGACTTTAACCATTCAATACCTATAAAATAAGCAGGACCCCATCATTTAATACTTAACTCATTCCCAAATTCTAACCCAACTATAGTTAATGATGCGAGAGAGAACCTCCAAACCACTTAATACCTTTTATTAGGGTTAGGTAGACGCTGACCATTTAAGACCTATAAAATAGGTATGTCCCCGTCATTTAATACCTAACCCAAGGCGGCTCCCTATATAGTTCTCACTAGCTGACATCGTAAGAAATCTCATTAGGTCACTTAATACTTCTCCTGAGAAAGAGGCAAACCCTACCATAGCCACTTAATACCTCAAACCCAAAGTGGACCTTTTCAAAGGATTTCACCTACACATCCAAAACGCAATTTATGACCCCTAACCCAATCGTGATGTCTCGCATTAGTCAGGCTATTCGTAGGTACTGGTAGACATATTAACTGGGTATGTTTACCCTACAGAATTGAGACTAACCTCGCATCTACTGTGGTTATTTATTATAGGCAATATCCCAAATTAGTTCGCAAAGCCACACTGTTGGTAAGCAGATTTAATTGAGCAGACTTGCATATAGCTTTGGACTAACCTCAAATCCCTATAACTTAGTCATAACTTACATATATATACTATCCACTATTTACATACATCATCCTACCCGAATCATAATTGAAGTCATATAAGATATCCCCTTATCACACCTCTAATTAGGGTATCCCTAATATAAAGTAACTTCCTTCCTACAAATTAATATTACCTAACTATTCTAATAATACTAATTATCATGCCCAATACGCTATAATCAATACGCTATTGGTTTTAATAGTCAATACATAGGGCTGTCAACGGATGCAAACGGATGCGGATATGGTTGTATCCACATCCGCATCCAAAAATTTAAATCTACATCCAAATCCGCATCCGATATCCGCGGATATCTGAGAATTAACATATGTATCCGCATCCGAAAATAAAAGGCGGATATTTCTGGATATTCGAAAATATCCGAAATATCCGCATCCGAAATTGAATAAGATTTTTATTATACTAATATTTTTGAACTAAAACAATCGCTTTCTTAAATGACAATACACACACAACAATACTAATCAGTTTTTCAAATTACAAAATGGCAACACACATAATATCAAACAAGTTTACACGATATTACATCAATTCAAATGATAAAATAGCAACATACATAATGACAAAATGGCAACACGCATAAAATTTTGGATCGGATGGATGTTTTTCGGATACAGATATGCCCATATCCGCATCCGCATCCGATTTTCTTTTCGAATATCGAATAATATCCATTTTTTCGGATACAGATCCGGATGGGTTTCGGATTTTTCGGGTATCCATTGACAGGCCTATCAATACATTAATATTATATATGTATATTTTTACATGGGGAATTTAAAGTTTAATCATTACATTACAATAATTAAATAATAATTCGCTTACAAGGTATTTTGAAATATCATTCTCATACAAATCTACAATTCTTATAAGAACTGCTACTACCATAGCCAAATAAAATAGATTTGTACAAACAGGGAATACTTACAACTTGTTCCATATTAATAAATTAGAATCCCTTCTCTATTTTAAAGAATAGATCTTCACAAATTAGATCACTTATGTTCAATTAAACCATTATATACACCATTTTGGAGTGAGAAATAAGTTCCTTATTTATTTAAATGATAGAAATAGGTGGTGCAAACTACAAACAATTTAGTTCATACTCTATATACCATCTCTAATTTATTTATTTTTTGAACCCTTTAACACTCCAATTTAAAATAGGAGAAATAGGTTAACTGGATCATAGATTACCTAATTCTGAACAATTAATTAGATTCTAATATATTAATTCCAAAAACACTTATATTCCAACATATACAAAGTTAATATTTACTTAGGAAAATTCTGGGGTTTTAGATGTTATGTTTTCGTTTACCAAAAATTTCCAAGGCATACATCAAATCCAAACAAATGCTATTCAATTACAAAAATGTTAAAAACTTGATATTTTCACTTATAGAAAATTGTTTGCTTCCTTCCTAACTAGATTTGATTTTATGATGCTCAACTCTCTTTCACATCCCCTTCTTTTGGAATATACAACAAAGTGAAATATATATAGGAATTAGATTGGATCTGATCTATACTGCTTCCAATTCTCTGTTAGATTTTCCCCCTTTTAATACACAACAAATAGATTGTATGTATATATATATATAATTTCAGAAGTCAGAAGATAGGGAGAAGAAGATTTAATTTAAATTAGAGATTAGAAATTAGAATTACTTATCAGAAAGTTTAATGTTTTTGAAACACTAAGGGGCAAGATTTTGACAAAGCATAGCCAGCGTTCCCAAAAAAATTATGAAGAAAAGTGGGGTCCCAGAGGTCTATTTATAGAGGTGAGAAGGAACCCGAACTATTGGATTAAAAATAATAAAATCTTGATTGTTAAATTAAACAAAACCCTAGCCGCCACCTTCAAAAGCTAATTTTTACCCTCAAGCGATCGACACACCAACACCAAGCAGTCAACTTCCAACGGTCGACCTCTTGAGGCCAGAAACGCCCAATTTATTTTGTTTTCATTTTGTTTTATTTATTACTCGTTTTAACTTATACGTTACCATTTGTTCTAACGTTTACTTAAACATTAAGTACTCCTTAACATTAATTATTAATTTTCAAATTGTAGACATTTCAAAATTCAAATATTTAAATTTTCAATCGTTTGAATTATATTATATCTGAAAACTTCAAACGTCCATAACTCTTTCATTTTCACTGTGATTTCAGCATATTATATATGAAAATTAATCAGAAAAAAAGCGCCACGGACGCAGTGGTGCAGCTTCCATGGTCAAATTCTGATATTTACAAAATTTCCACTTTTAATCTTATTTTAATTACTTAATTTCTTATTAAATTTTACGGGGTATTACAATATGGATAATTGGATGACACCTATAGCAGAGTACTTAGGAAAAGGAACACTACCGAAAAGTAAGAAAGAGATAAAAAACCTAAAACATCAAGCTCCCTTTTACACTATGATTGATTGGATATTATATAAAAAAGGCTATTAAACCCCTCATTTGAGATGAATAACCCCAAAGAATGGAGTGAAGCTACTAAAGGAATCTTACGAGAAATTTTGTGGAGATTATCCCAATGAAGTAAAATTAGCAAAGAAAGTAATGAGCCAAGACTATTATTGGCCTCGTATGATAGTGGATGCCCTAACTTATGTGAAAAGATGCGATAAAAGTCAAGGATTCTCTAGAATTCCATGACTATGCCTAAGTAAATTGACTCCCATCACAAGTCTTTGGTCCTTGCATATGTGGGGAATCAAATTAATAGGACCCCTTTCTATCTCACAAGAAGGCGCAAAATTTGTAGTAGTAATTGATTATTTTACCAAGTGGGTAGAAGCTGAAACATTACCCAAAATTACTTTGGGAGAAGTCTTGAAATTTCTTATCAAAAAATAGTTACTCAATTTGGACTCCCAAATAAGACCATTTCTAATAATGGAAATCAATTTGAAAGTGAAGAATTCACTCGCTTTTGTGAGAAAAATGGGATAATAAAGAGTTTCTCATTAGTAACGCACCCAAAAACCAATAGGGCAGTAGAAGTAGCTAATAAAACTATCAAAAACATTTTAAAGAAATTATTAGGAAAGGAAAAGGGAAACCAGGTGTAAGAACTTCCGTTAATTTTGTGATCATACATGATTTCTGCAAAGGCAACCGTTGGGCACACCCCGTATTCTATGACATATGGATTGGGAGCGATGTTACCGGTGGAAGTTACAGTCCCATAACATAGAAGAATTGCATGTGCTTGTGAACCAAATCAAGAACTAAAGAAGAAATCTCTATATTTAATCAATGAGCTAAGAGATCGGGCCACATTACGAACAATAGAATATCAGTGAAGAATTTCTAAATATCATAACTTGAAAGTGAAAGAAAGTGCATTTCAAAAGGAGATCTGGTACTTAGAAGGGTAATGGAAAATACCAAAGATCTAACAAACAGTCCATCAGAGCCAAATTAGGAAGGACCTTTGGTAATCCATGAAGTAATATCTCCAAAAACTTATCGATTAAGTAGACCAGATGGAAATGTCATAGCAAGAACGTGGAATGCTAAACATTTGAGACTGTATTTCACTACATTAGATGAATAAATTAGGTTACTAAAGATTTGCTTCTCGATGAATATTTACAAAGACCATTACAACATTTTTAGGAAGATAGTTTTCCAAAAAGTACAAACTTTTCAGAAAGAAAGGTTTCCAAAAATCTTCAAAAACAGCTGCAAAACAATTCCGCATAACTTTTAGCCCCCGGACTGAGATGCATTATGTACAAAGCAACTTATGACCTGATGAGGTTAGTAAGATTCTTTGAAAAGAAGCGCACCTCATTCTCAACAGTGGACAAAAAGCCTTTAGTCCCGCCTCTGAGCCTGGCTAAAGCAATCACCCAAAGAGTGGTGTGCTCCTTTAGGCCCGGCTAAAGCAACCATTCAAGGGAGATGATCAATCAAGCTTTTAATCCCACCTTTGAGCATTACTAAAGCAACCATCCAAAGAGTTGTGGTCAAACTACACCTTTGGTCCCACTTTCGGGCCCGACTAAAATAACCATCCAAGGGAGATGATCAATCAAGCCTTTAGCCCTTCCTTTGAGCCTTGCCAAAGTAGCAATCTAAAGAGTGATGGTCAAACTAAGCCTTTGGTCCTAGCTTTGAGCCTTGCCAAAGAAACCATCCAAGGGAGATGGTCAATTATGTCTTTTATCCAGCCTTTGAGCCTGGCTAAAGTAGCATTCCAAAGAGTGATGGTCAAATTAATCCATTAGTTCCGCCTTTAAGCCTAATCAAAGCAACTATCCAAGGGAGATGGCCAATCAAGCCTTTAGTCCTACCTTTGAGTCTGTCTAAAGCAACATTCCAAAGAGTGGTGGCCAAAATAAAGCTCTGTTGATCTCATCTCCAAGCACGCCTTAGGCGACCATCCAAGAGATATTGACTAAAAAAGAAATTATAAAAGAGAAGAGAGATATTCAGTTAAAAGTTATCTAAGAGCTATACCCACCAAAGAGAGTACTTAAAAGTAGAAGCTTACTTAAGCTAAAACATAAGCAAACTTCTAAAGGAGGGAAAGTATTACACCTCATTATCAAGAAACCAGACAGAAAAGGCTATCGAGAACCAAAGTACAAAGAGCTATCACATGCTTTAGGTGTTAAAACTATCGAGTGTCAAGACACCGCATTCAAGCGCTTGATTAAATAAGAAAAAATAGAAAGCTCTAATTATTTGGTAAACACCCACAAATAAAAAAAATGAATTTAAAATTAAATAAATTAAAAAGATGAAAGAAAGAACACAAATTTTTTATAGTTGTTCGACAAAATATGACACCGCGCCTCTATACCCATACTATTCAAGAGTATTACTGAGTAATATTGTCAGATAATATGAAGAATGAGGCTATGTAAGGTACATACGTGAATATTCCTTTAGACTAACACTAGTACTATTAAAACTTTAATTAAATATCTTACCTATATTTATGCAATATCGGTACAAAAAAAATAAACACACGTGTCTCTAGGATAAAACATTACATAAGATTCAGTAGGTAATAGAGAACATAGTGTCAAAATCGCAGCAATATCATATAACATATATAATGTATAGATAATAAAGGTACAAACCAACTCAAATATCAATTATCTAAATATAAAGTGATGAATAATCAATATACAATGAACCAATGTTTCATAAGTATCATATAACAATCCTAGTATAAGCCTTCTCAGAGTGCAATAAAACAAATCAAAAGGAATCATGAATACTATATCTAATGGATGAATCATCCATACAATACAACAACATCATATAAAATGAAAACATCAAGTGAATCGGACTAACATAAAGCAATGCACAAATATAATATCATATGATCATATAATCGGTATATATTATAAGTAAGCCTATCAAATCATCCAAATGATATCCAATATCATACAAATTGCAAAGGTAGTCTATTACAATCCAAATCATAATCAATAATCCAAGGCTATCTCTAGAATATCAAACCAGAAGAGTATGGATATACAAGGACTGACTATTAGACACACAGTCTCTAGTATAGCCAACTCACTGGATAGTGAATAATATATGTCAATCCACAACACATACATAACCCCATTTAATGGCACACTGCAAGCTCTAAGAACCCAGAGTCTACTAGCCTCCCGCTAATAGCCAGATCTATTCCTACAGTCTTCAGTTACCTCGATGGACATCGAGACCCACATCCATATATGGCTCGTCTACGTGTAGCTCGGCCACGACCTTGCACTTGCCTCTATGGTAATAGACCACTGGCCTATGCGACATAAGGGGCTACCAACTACCAATCATGTGATGTGCATCAAATATCATAACAACAACAGTGTCACAGATCTGGGACATGACCCCACGATCAGGCCACCAGGATAGATACTAGCCAATCTAGTTCACTCCCTAACCATAAATGGAGGTGGATACAAGTGGACGACTTATAGAACTCATATCCTATATCTACAAATAGCCCTAGACATAAGCTGACACATGGCTCCGTATAAGTCAACGCATATGATATAATATAGCTCTAATCTCTCGCCGACACATAATTCTACTCATTAGCCATAATATGGCTATCATATACTCATCGTAGCAAGCATTATCACATACATGAGTAATTCCCGTTTGACTGACATTTACTTACAAAGAATAATCAAAGAAATAACATAACAACATCCCATACCACTGCATGTTATTCGAATAATTATTCGATGTTCATACATTACACTCAATCCAAACTAGATATTTCTATATGAAAATCCAATGAATAACCAGAAAAGTATTATCGAAAGTCTCATACCATACGGTATCACTAGACCGTTTATTCAAATTTCTCGTCATACAGAAATGAAATCTAACAAATCAAATATAAAAATGTCACACCATAAAGAAGGATGTCATCACCATATCATATCAAATTAGTAATCAAATCTATGTCAATGGTGAATCATTCATATCAACAGAATATACTGAGAAAATGAGAAATCAGAGAACTTAGAATACCAATATAAAATAGATTATTCTTAAAAATAATAATAAACAAATTTATAAATATCAAACAAATCGATATTTAATAGTAAATTCTTCAAAACGGATGTTCATTAATTAAATAAATAGTAGTTTAATAAATTAAAAATATATTATATTCTATATTCAGGATAAAAAAGTTATAACCTTTTATAAAATTAAATAGTTATTAAACAGGAATAGAATAGTAACATAAAAATAGATGATTTCAAATAAATATATGTATATGATAACAATTTAAAAAAATACACACACACATACATATACAATAATAATCATTCACAATTTATAACCTTAACATAACCTATTAAATACTTAGAAATGGTTAATCAATTAAACCAATATTGCACATAACAATTAGTTTCTAATTTAAATAACTATAAAACATCCAAATCAATTTTACGTATACATAATCAGATAAATATACTTTATTAAAATTTCATAATTATACTTTAATAACTATAATATCAACTAAGTAACAATTTATATTTTACTTCAATAAAATACTAGTAGATTCACATTGTTTATTAAAATAAACTTACAAATCATGTTTACATTATATTTGCATGTAAGCATATATATTAGGCTTTGGTATATTCAATATTCAATACACACACACACACACGAGTACTTTGGCATGTGCGATGCACGTGCGCAGGAGAAATTGGTGTTATAAAATACTGTTTGTAAGATTTTTTTAATCTTATGAAATGACTTGATGTGTAGGAAATGTTGCATTTTCTATGTGCATACATGCACAAATCAACAATTTATCAAAACATGAATGAGCTAAGTTATTTTAGGAAATAATTAATCAGGTAAAGAGAGCAATCAACCATTACATCAATATGTAGAGATATGTAATAAATATTAAAATTAGCATTTTCAATAGTTTGAAACTTAAAAAACTTGCATTATCTCTGTTTTAAATAGTAATAAATTAGTCTATTAATATATAAGAAATTTATCTTTTCAGCTATAAAGATCGTACCTCCTATGATGCTTCCTTCTGCATGAACGCTTAATACTTGTTGGAATATAAAACTACTTGACGCTAGTGTATAGATTTCGAATTATCATTTACCATAATATTGTTATAAAATTTTGTATGACTTAAACTGATGTAATTATTATTCTCCATGTTTTTTCTTGGTTGTTGTCAACAGCAGTAGCTTGGAAGTAATCTGTAAGAACTAAGTACATTTGTAGTAATCGTTTGCTCTCCTCCTTATCCCGCACTTGAGACTGGCATTAGTAATATGTTGATGGCAGAGCTAAAGATGTTTTATAAGGGATTTTTTATGTTAACTACAATTCTATTCTGGTAATACTACATTTGGACAAAATAGGTTAAAGCTGCAAATAGGAGAGAAGTGAAAAGTACCTTTGTCATTTTAGATTGAGAAATGATATAAAGTTTTGAGTAAAATTTGTAGATGTGAGCTGATGTGAAAAACGTGGGCATGAAGCTAGATAATAAAGTAGTGGGTATGTTGTAGATATGATTTAAAAATGGGTATTGTACGTGATTATTCATTTTTTTGTGGTAAGTAAACCCATTAGCCTAGTACTTAGCAAACTTTATAGGAGCAACAATAGGGAACGCGGTAGAGTATAGCAATAGGGAACGCGGTAGAGTACTGATGATTAGACAAATATATATATTTTGTACTTAGTGCATTGTTATAGAAATAATTCGGTAGATAATATTATGTGAATTCAATAATGTCGCATGCTTATGTGAAGGCACAAATGAATTATTTATATAATAAACCAATTGGCTCATTCATATAATAAATCAGGTCAATGACTTTTACCATTCATATTTAGCTTTAATGGCCATACGATAATCTTCAAAAATGTTCTAAACTATTATATCATTATTAACAATAAAAAACTATTTTGTTAAATAGATGATATAATGAATTAAACACCACAGTAACATTTTTTTTGAATTGTAATACAATAAACATAACTTAAACTTATAGAAGTAGTAATAAAATGGCAATTAAACATGGAAAGGTTATTCTTCTTCTTTGAGGATTTTTCTCTTTCTAAATGGTGGTTGTATTCTACTTCCAGGAGCACTATGAGCCCTTCGTCTACCTTTTCTCTTGTTTTCAGCTTCAGTCATTGTGAGTCTTAAGTTAGTTTCCTTGTACACTGGTTTTGGCAAGTGCCTATGCCTACAAAATACATCAATTAGTATATAAACTTGGTCATATTCTTAATATATTTCATCATACAACTACCATACATATTGACTATTTATAAGATGATCAAAATGCATTGATGTTTAACACCAAATATTTGTTAAAAGGTCAAGAGTGTCATGTCTGATGGACGTGCACGACAAAGTATGTTAAGTTGCCTTTGTTGCAAAATACAATAAATCCATGTAGAAATGGAAAAAAATAGAAACAATACTATCAGCCTAGCATACTCTTACAGTGCGAGGTAAAAAACAATTTTTAATGGCAATATAACTATTTGACTTAACTTACCATATCTTTTAATTTGTCAACCTCACTATTTCGTTTACAATAGATCAATAAAACAATATCAGTTCAAAATTGTTGTCACGTTTAAACACAAACTTCAGCCCTATATTATTAACCGAAGGCCCAACATAGACATCTTAATTTACACCCAATCTTGATTAGTGCATCTTAATTGACGTAAAGAGTGAAACGAAAGAATGAGATCTAAAATCAAACTAAACTTATGATTTAATTGCTATTGAGAAGAGTTATAGTTTTGCACTTGAAACAAAGAAGTGGAGAAGACAAGCATTATTGTCCAAGTGGTTAAGTGATTCGGCTTTGGTGCGAGAGGTCACAAGTTTGAAACTTGCGTAGCGTGATTCGAATGTTTATTGACATATGATATGTTGTCACAGTGACATGTTGTATATAAAGTACCATTTCAAAAAAAACAAAGAAGTGGTGAAGAAGGGCAGTCATAATCTTATAGTTGTATCTTTGTAAACATGGTCTAAGAGACTTACAGAAATATCCTTGACTAATCCTATTTGTATTGAAATTTTTGATCAATCGTATGAATCATATTAGTATTAAAATAAAGAGTGACAATACATGCACGCACCCACAGTACATAGTCCTTCCTGTCTTGTATACTTTAGTCAAAAGAACTTTTTTCTTGTTAAAGAAAGTAAAAATAAGAGAAAGATAAGCATATGTCAACTGACGGGTCGTAGCATAGAACTGATTAACTGTTATATCACCTATTAATCATTGCTTTTGTTTATAGCTAAAGAAATGTAGGAGGAGACTTAGCTTCAGTTACCTTGGTAAGATTTTCCAAAAATGCAAGGAGGAAATATCTTGGATATAAAGGAGTGGGGAGGTCAAATATAACACATAATGGATTAATGTATAGTGCTTGAGAACTAAAACATATTTCATGGATTTGAATACACTTTACCAGGATGAATTTCATCCGATCCATACCTTCCAGCACTTCCAATGAAATCTCCATATATCCTCAATTGCTTTAGGCTGTTATAAAAAAGTCCATCAATGGCCGATAGCTCTAAGAACATATTTAGATACCCATCTAAAAAGATACAAATAAAGAACAATGAAAAATATCATATAAATATATACTTACTTGTGTGTGTGTGCGTGCACGCCTGCATGGGTGGACGCGGTCTACATTATAAATAACTAAAATAATGACTGGTCAGGGAGAAATCTCACAATAAAATTTGTAACCCACCTTTTAGATATAATTGTTGCATTAATAATGGAATGGTTATGAATATAATAGAAAGCCACCACTTAAGCTTCGTATCATAATATACAACCACCCAGGCAAAATTTTATGGCAGAAATGTAATAAACTAAAGAACTATGGGTGATATGCTGTATTAATTATTAGTTCTATATTCTTCTTACATCGCCATAAATAACGAAGACCAAAATAGGAGTCGAGTGTACATTTCATCATCAAATCCAAAAAGGAAGAGTAAGAACATAAAAGAGCTTATTTCAGGTCGAGAGAGTATTCACTCCAAGTTCATAGAGAGAGAGGGAGGAAGAGAGAGAGGGAGGAAGGGAGGGAGAGAGAGGGAGGGGGGAGAGGGAGAGGGAGAGGGAGAGGGAGAGAGGGAGAGGGAGAGGGAGAGGGAGAGGGAGAGAGAGAGCCTTCTTGAAGCTATAATCATGAAGTTGTTTCTCTTATACAAGGTGCGTTTGCAACTTCTCTTACCCCGTTACCATCAAATATTAGTGTTTGCAAAAAGATAAATGTATTTATCTTTTACTAAGGAAGAAAGTTTATTTATTAGTTCAGAGTTCAACATATTCAAAGATTAATTCATCTATCATTTTATTTGAAAGCCAACTATTGACAAAATGATCAACTGCACATAATTTAATACAAAGTTAAATGCAAAAGCATTATATTGATTAAATTTATTTATTTTCTTATTTGAAGGATAAAATTTTAATATCTTCAAAGATAAATTTTTCACTCTTTTTGAATAAAATCTAAATGTAGACAAATGGAACATATGCATATATTAAAAATCTAGATGTAAATGAACAATTTTAATGAAAAGATAAATTTACTTTACTTGTTCTTCTTAAAATTTATGTTTTGGTTAAGCTAATTTTAAGTAAAACATCCATAATGATAACCACGGAGGCATGCAATAACATTTAGCATAACATATATCATAGACACATATTATGTTGTGAATTGAATGATGAAGGTACTTGCATATTTTGGTGTTGCCAGGTAAATTAATTTTACAAGTATATGACCTAATACAACGTTTTAGTATCAATTAGGTAAGTGTTTAAGAAGAAATTTTTATACATGAATAGTAGCAACGACACAAGACACCATGTAAGGTCGTTGTATAAAATCTCATATAAATCGCAATTTTTGCTAACTACTATCATCCTAAGAATTCATAAATACAGTCTATGATAAACTAAAAGACAAATGTTTAGCTAGATAAGAGTAATGGAATCAACAATGGTTTTTATTTACATAAAATAGGCGGCACTAACCACTTTGCAAACCATGGACCTCGATTGTGATGTTCAACTAAGAATAATCGATCTTATCCTTCGCACCATAATTCAGTGTCGATCGTAGCAGTGGCACTAAACCCTGAATGAGAAGAAATAAAGACATAAGATTAGTATTTCTCAATGCTTGATGGTGCTAATTGCATGATTAAGTTCTACAATGATACATTGATTACAACCAATAAATAAGAAAACATTTATGCAACAGAAGTATTAAATATTTAAATTTTAAACAACTCCCCACCATTCACATCCATGTTGGAGCAGAACAAAGCAAAAGTTGTATGTTACAAACGAATAAGTTGACTAAAGTATGAAATTTAATCTTGTGGATTAGTGAGTAAATATTCACATTCCTAATGCATACAAAAATTTTAGTTGTAAATAATTAAATAACTGCTTTTACAGAGTTTAACAGGCTAATTGACGAAATGATCTCCTTATCGATTAGAATGCTCTTTTTCCTTTCATCAAAGGTGCCTCTGTTAAATCTAATCCACATTTGAATGTAAGATACTCCGACATATTAAAACAATGTAACTAAAAAATGTAATAATCATGCATGAAATACACAATGGAGTAAAATATAATTCAGTTCATAGTGTGACAAATATATTGTAGTTTTACTATTAAATAATCATCTGTTGTATTACAGTGGTTGTTGATTACTATTAGTATTTTTATCAAACAATTAAAGCGCAATATATGTAGCTTACACTTACATATTTCCCCAACCAAGTATTTTAGGAAGCACACAAAAGACTTCACTTGGTAAAGTATTTTGGAAAGTTTTTGGTTCATACAATATAAGTCATAACATAGATTCATTACTAAAAAGAATGTAGTAATACTAACGATATTGTTTGAGGAAATGTGTAAAAATAATTAGGGGCATTGAAATCAGGGGTAAAAGTAGCATAAATTAGCCAAAAACTAAAAATAGGGACATAATTTTCATAGCTTTTTTGAGAGGGACTTTTCTTCCATCATCTTTCAGTTTTAGGGAGTTGGTAGCCATTCCTTGAAGAAGAAATTGGTCGGGCGGAAAATGTGAACTGGGTGGAGAACGTGGGTGTGGAAGTAAGCTGAAACGTGTATATGCTAAATAGACAAATTATCCCTTCTTAATAGTTTCATTTCAAATGAATGAATTTTCAAATGTCAATTTTTGAGATAAAAATGGGCAATTTTGGCCTTGAAAAAGGGGCACGTGCGATGCACGTGTGTAGGAGGAATTTGTATTAAAAACTATTTGTAAGGTTTTTTATTTTACAGAATGACCTTTACATGTACATAATGTTGCATTTTTTTATGTATGTACATGGACAAATCAATCAATTATCAAAATGTGAATGAGACTAAGTTATTTTAGGAAATAATCAAACAGAAAAGGAAAGTAATCAACTATTACATGAATATCTAGAAATGTAGCAAAAATTAAAATTAGCGTTTCTTTTAGAGAAAAATAGTATATACATACATTAACTTCCTTTTAGTGCAAAATAGTATATTCAAATGTACACAAAACTCAATATTTTTTCAATAATTGTTACCTCAAGATAAATAGACGTAATCTTGGAATGAACGTGAGTTTGAGTACAAAATGGAAAGCATATACGCATAGTATAAAAGCAACAATCTAAAATACTAAAATAATAGTTATCACCCAACAAATTCTTAAAGTTGCATATAGTTTACTCTACTTAAAATAACAATAAAAAAGGCAAACTAATCTGTTCTTTCTATAATCTGTGTTTTTAAACAGGGTAAATATTAATTCAAAATAATTTCTGAAATCAAAATCATAGAGATAATTTTACTTGAATTTACCTCAACTATGAAGTTTTTTCTATCAATAATGATTCTCCTATGTTTCAACTAATCTCATAATTCTGACTCTTTTAATCTTTGTTTATTTAACCTCACATATGTTTCCTTAATACTGAAATCTCATAATTCTGACTCTTTTATTCTTTGTTTGTTTAACCTCGCCTATGTTTCTTTAATATTGAATGGACCTGTAATAGTTCAATCTTAGGTAGGTATTCAAAAATGAATTATCTATTATCCAAACATTCAATATATCTATGGATCAAAAGTAAAGAATGAACCCACAAACATTAAATAAAATTATGGAACATTGAAAATAGAAAATAACATATCTAGGACAACAATATCTTTTACCATTTTGACCAAAAGATTTAATATTATTATTAATGGATTTATTTAGTAAGCAGAAAGTTCTCCATGCAACATTATGATTCTTCTATAAAAACTTATCCACGTAAAACATATAAAGATGTGATGTAACTAACTATTCTAGGACCATATAAAAATACATATTAAATATTTCACCTAATAGGATGGAGGTTTCACCACTGAAACTCGAGAAAACCCTCTGGGATATTCAATAATAATATGCACGTTTACCCTTGCAGCGTTTGTTATTTCCAATTTGCCCCCCCCAATACAGGAAATTATTGTCAAGAACAAAATTTCTCAGCATTTTTGCCTCAAGGACAGACCTTCGGTATTTTAACGTGAAGGACAACTTCTTTAGGTATCAGTTTTTAAGTTTTTAGGTATCAGTTTGTAGTTATCGGTAGCAGTTTTTAGGTATCAGTTTTTAGTTCGGTAGCGGTTTTGGAAAAATATTTGTCCTTATGAATAATTTTGAAAGAATGTTTATCCTTATGAATAATTTTTAGGAGAATGTTTGTCCTTGTGGTTAAAATATTGAGGTCGTGTCCTTGAAACTAAAAATATACAAATTTTTGTCCTTTAAATTAATTCCCCCTTTGCAATATAGGTATTTTAGGTATTCCAAAAAAGGCTGCACTTTGACCGTGACTAAGTATTTGCTTTATATATAAGATATATATGTTTTTAGTTTATTTATATTTAACTAACATGTATTTGTTTATATTTTAAACGAAATTTATGCAACAATTTCTTATGCCAAACCAAACAAGAACACACCATAGCAGGTAAAGCTAACAAGGTCAGAACATATGAAATATATTATAATACAGGGTCAAGAACTAAAAATGTAACATCAGTAAGACATGAAACATTGGAATATGAAAAAACACATACATAAATGTATACACACCTACTACAAACACAATACAAGAATCACTCACACATAACAAAAACTCTAACTCACGCAACATAGCACACTCTAAAAGACAACAATGCTCATATTCACATAATTAAACACACATATTTTCACACAGAATTTAACACACCACAGCCAATTCTAACACAGGCTGCATTATACGTACACACACCAATTCACCGACTCAGCACAAAACACACACACATCACTGACAATCACACACAGTTTCCCTCTCTCACATACCAATGAGCATACAACACACACGCAACCATAGCCAGGCACACACTTAACACTCTGCACACACCACCGCTGTCATGCATACACAACATAAATAAACACACCTCACCATACACAGATTTACATATATATACACTCACACAAAACACTCCCAACAGCTCATACAAAACCCAGTAATACACACCCTGTAACGGCAGATCTGTTATCCCGCCTTTTGGCAAGGCCGTGACACCAAAAAGTTGACTGGAAAACTAAAGACAGTTCGTCGTAAAAGTTCGTTATACACTGTTTCACCATGGATATCAATGAATTTTGTCCGAGCCCGGATAAGGCTACAATTGATAGGACACGACAAGCAGAGTCATAAAAGCCAACGTTCCAAATTTCGAGTCAATCCGAGCTCGAACGCTCGAATTATGGTCGATACAAGTTAGTGAACAACGTAGTTCGAATCCATCATGAAGCTTCGTTCATATCCATAGGCGGAGCCTCTCTTCGAATCCATCAAGAGGGACCTCTGTTCGTATCCATCAGCCACGTATCAATCAGAGCAGCGGCAACTTCGTACCCATCCTCACGCCTACATGGTTCGTATCCCTCAGGTTGAAGTCCTTCGAATCCATGAAGTCACTCCACTTCGTATCCATTCAGTGACCCTGCTTCGAATCCACCCTATTAAGACAACTTCGTATCGATCAACTATTGTATGCCTTGATCGATACGAACGAGCATGCTTTTGAATCCATTGCCTCGAATCCACCAGGTCAAAGCGGCTAAAACCATGGATTCGACCCAGTCAACTCGGAGTAAAAATCGGATCGATGCAAAGAAGGCGCACCACATCATCCCGAAGACGCGTTGAACCATCGAGTCGACCCTATCGATTCGAATGAATGGAGTCGAAGACATCGATTCGAAGAAGCCGGTTTAAGGAGGATCGATTCGAAGAGGATTCACAGCCGATATCATGATCTTGAATCGATCATAACTCGAGTTCTACAAGTCCAAATGCCATGAAATTTTCACAGAAGCTTGAGCACATGATGAAGAATGTTCACGCCAAATTTCAGCTCGATTGGACTCTTTCTTGATCGATTCGAACCAAGGGTTGAATCGATCCCAAAGTGGGCCCGGATTTTTTGAAAGCGGGCATGTTGGCCCCTACACGTACCAGAAGTAGTCTCCCTAATTTTAGGCGAAATATCTGCCTCCTACACCTATAAATAGAGCCCCTGGTCATTCAGAAAAGAGGTCGGAGAATTTTAAGAGCTAAAGAGCGTCCAGATTCTGCAAGATTTACTCCAGATCACCACTGCTACCTTAGATTCAGACTTAGATCATAAAATCAGTTGTACTACATTATAAGAAATTGTAATCTTCAACGACCGAGCAATAAAATCATCAAACTTCAGAGTGGACGTAGGCAAGATCGCCGAACCACTATAAATCCTGTGTCGTTTACTGTTTTCATTGAGTTTCCTGAGTGATTTGCATACTTATTTCTCTACATATTTGATATTTGTGATCTGTCATTGCGAACTGGTGCTTTCAACGGTTATTGGGTGTTTGTTTAACCTCGCCTATGTTTCTTTAATATTGAATGGACCTGTAATAGTTCAATCTTAGGTAGGTATTCAAAAATGAATTATCTATTATCCAAACATTCAATATATCTATGGATCAAAAGTAAAGAATGAACCCACAAACATTAAATAAAATTATGGAACATTGAAAATAGAAAATAACATATCTAGGACAACAATATCTTTTACCATTTTGACCAAAAGATTTAATATTATTATTAATGGATTTATTTAGTAAGCAGAAAGTTCTCCATGCAACATTATGATTCTTCTATAAAAACTTATCCAGGTAAAACATATAAAGATGTGATGTAACTAACTATTCTAGGACCATATAAAAATACATATTAAATATTTCACCTAATAGGATGGAGGTTTCACCACTGAAACTCGAGAAAACCCTCTGGGATATTCGATAATAATATGCACGTTTACCCTTGCAGCGTTTGTTATTTCCAATTTGCCCCCCCAATACAGGAAATTATTGTCAAGAACAAAATTTCTCAGCATTTTTGCCTCAAGGACAGACCTTCGGTATTTTAACGTGAAGGACAACTTCTTTAGGTATCAGTTTTTAAGTTTTTAGGTATCAGTTTGTAGTTATCGGTAGCAGTTTTTAGGTATCAGTTTTTAGTTCGGTAGCGGTTTTGGAAAAATATTTGTCCTTATGAATAATTTTGAAAGAATGTTTATCCTTATGAATAATTTTTAGGAGAATGTTTGTCCTTGTGGTTAAAATATTGAGGTCGTGTCCTTGAGACTAAAAATATACAAATTTTTGTCCTTTAAATTAATTCCCCCTTTGCAATATAGGTATTTTAGGTATTCCAAAAAAGGATGCACTTTGACCGTGACTAAGTATTTGCTTTATATATAAGATATATATGTTTTTAGTTTATTTATATTTAACTAACATGTATTTGTTTATATTTTAAACGAAATTTATGCAACAATTTCTTATGCCAAACCAAACAAGAACACACCATAGCAGGTAAAGCTAACAAGGTCAGAACATATGAAATATATTATAATACAGGGTCAAGAACTAAAAATGTAACATCAGTAAGACATGAAACATTGGAATATGAAAAAACACATACATAAATGTATACACACCTACTACAAACACAATACAAGAATCACTCACACATAACAAAAACTCTAACTCACGCAACATAGCACACTCTAAAAGACAACAATGCTCATATTCACATAATTAAACACACATATTTTCACATAGAATTTAACACACCACAGCCAATTCTAACACAGGCTGCATTATACGTACACACACCAATTCACCGACTCAGCACAAAACACACACACATCACTGACAATCACACACAGTTGCCCTCTCTCACATACCAATGAGCATACAGCACACACGCAACCATAGCCAGGCACACACTTAACACTCTGCACACACCACCGTGTCATGCATACACAACATAAATAAACACACCTCACCATACACAGATTTACATATATATACACTCACACAAAACACTCCCAATAGCTCATACAAAACCCAGTAATACACACCCTGTAACGGCAGATCTGTTATCCCGCCTTTTGGCAAGGCCGTGACACCAAAAAGTTGACTGGAAAACTAAAGACAGTTCGTCGTAAAAGTTCGTTATACACTGTTTCACCATGGATATCAATGAATTTTGTCCGAGCCCGGATAAGGCTACAATTGATAGGACACGACAAGCAGAGTCATAAAAGCCAACGTTCCAAATTTCGAGTCAATCCGAGCTCGAACGCTCGAATTATGGTCGATACAAGTTAGTGAACAACGTAGTTCGAATCCATCATGAAGCTTCGTTCATATCCATAGGCGGAGCCTCTCTTCGAATCCATCAAGAGGGACCTCTGTTCGTATCCATCGGCCACGTATCAATCAGAGCAGTGGCAACTTCGTACCCATCCTCACGCCTACATGGTTCGTATCCCTCAGGTTGAAGTCCTTCGAATCCATGAAGTCACTCCACTTCGTATCCATTCAGTGACCCTGCTTCGAATCCACCCTATTAAGACAACTTCGTATCGATCAACTATTGTATGCCTTGATCGATACGAACGAGCATGCTTTCGAATCCATTGCCTCGAATCCACCAGGTCAAAGCGGCTAAAACCATGGATTCGACCCAGTCAACTCGGAGTAAAAATCGGATCGATGCAAAGAAGGCGCACCACGTCATCCCGAAGACGCGTTGAACCATCGAGTCGACCCTATCGATTCGAATGAATGGAGTCGAAGACATCGATTCGAAGAAGCCGGTTTAAGGAGGATCGATTCGAAGAGGATTCACAGCCGATATCATGATCTTGAATCGATCATAACTCGAGTTCTACAAGTCCAAATACCATGAAATTTTCACAGAAGCTTGAGCACATGATGAAGAATGTTCACGCCGAATTTCAGCTCGATTGGACTCTTTCTTGATCAATTCGAACCAAGGGTCGAATCGATCCCAAAGTGGGCCCGGATTTTTTGAAAGCGGGCATGTTGGCCCCTACACGTACCAGAAGTAGTCTCCCTAATTTTAGGCGAAATATCTGCCTCCTACACCTATAAATAGAGCCCCTGGTCATTCAGAAAAGAGGTCGGAGAATTTTAAGAGCTAAAGAGCGCCCAGATTCTGCAAGATTTACTCCAGATCACCACTGCTACCTTAGATTCAAACTTAGATCATAAAATCAGTTGTACTACATTATAAGAAATTGTAATCTTCAACGACCGAGCAATAAAATCATCAAACTTCAGAGTGGACGTAGGCAAGATCGCCGAACCACTATAAATCCTGTGTCGTTTACTGTTTTCATTGAGTTTCCTGAGTGATTTGCATACTTATTTCTCTACATATTTGATATTTGTGATCTGTCATTGCGAACTGGTGCTTTCAACGGCTATTGGGTGTTTGTGACCAATTTTGGCGCAAACAAGCTCCACACACAAAAAATCATACGCACACAAAACAATACAAAACAAACAAACGCACACACAAAACTGTCACACACAAAAACTCACCCACACTCAACACGCACAAACACCACTGCACTCACCTAATACACAGCACACATCTACATAGTTCCACACACACGGAACCACCCACTCACATAAACACCTCAACACACACTACACACATAAACATAGCGCTCAACAGAACCTAATACTGCAAACATAAAAAAAATTGTTCACACATGCACATCTACAGTCACACATACGCGCAAACACATGCACACACCACTGGAAACGCACACACACCACTGGAAACACACACACACCACTCGCACGCACAACACAGCTACATCCATTAAACGCAGCAGCACATACCTTTCCAAGAACACAGAGATGCATTACAAACCATTGTACACTCACCCACAAACATGTTTACACACACAAACTCACACAATCACAAATTTGCACAACCCACGTACCTATACACGCACAACTGCACAGAAATGCACATACAAAGCCCCACCACCAGTGCACCAGTCTTCTCTGGCCGATGGATCGGGTGGCTCTTCAATGTGCCAGGATTGATCGCTTCAGTCGATCTCTGATCCTCCATCCATCACTAATCCGCCTCTGATTCGACACACTTACACACACTATATTACCCCAAATCAAGCACAAAGAATTTCAAGAATAACGTGATTTAACATAGAAATGTGAGTGTGTACATTGCACTTTTCTTCTTCTTCTTCCTGATCGCGCACACACTCAGAAACCCAATCTTCCAGCGCATTGATGAAGCCCTAATCACTTACACATGTAGATGTAATTTAGTATTCAGATGGTCATACCCCGAAAATTTATTGAATCCATTTTGAATACAATTTGAATATATAAAGCGTTAGAGTTTAAGTATTGAGATCGTTTTCTAAAGTTAAAAAATATACCACTGATGTTATATTTACAAATAGGGAAGAGAATAGTGGAAATCGAAATCTCTAGAAATAGAAGTGTTAGGAAGCCAAGGTTAAGGTTTTTGGGTTATTGGGTTTGAACATCATGGGCCTAAATCCCATTTTTATTCTTTTCCTTTTCCTTTTTCTCCATGATTTATTTATTTCAAATAATTAGTCCACATTTCCCATATTTTAACTTAATCAAATAAATACTAAATCAATATTCTCTTCATATCAAATACATGTCATTTAGGCCCGACTATCCAATATTTATATTTTAAGCCTATTTATTAAAAATTTCTGAAATAAATTTTTATTTCACAATTCTTAAAACACCCATTTATTCTTATTTATTCGCAAAACTACTTAATTTCATTACTAATTATCTTATAATAAAATTCCCGATATTCTAAAATAAATATTTATTATTAATTATCTCTAAACAACCGGGTCGTTACATAAAATCTATGGCCTACGTCCACTTTGATTCTTTTATTAATTGAGATTTTCGATTACAACTGAATAACACGACAATCAGATCTAGAATTGCTCGATTTCGAATTCATCGGTCTCCTTGCAAAATCATTCTAAATGTTTCTTTTTCATGTATGGAAGTTTGCTTTTTATAAGCGAATCCACGCACCAGAATCGCTGGATCTGGTTTGAATCGGTCCTTTTTCGATTTTGAGTTTCCAACATGGATAACTGGTAAATTCGGCGTGATCCACAAGATTTGCTCAATTGGTACTGGTGTAGCAGCGGAAATAACAAAATGATGATTCTGTGAAAGTAGCAATCGATGGAATGAAGAATACTGAATGGCCCAAATTCGTTGATCCGAAGATACCGAATTCTAGCTATCTTCGTCACGTTGATAGCGCACTATACCGTGAAGGAAGATCTTCAATTCTTCAAGCGTTGATCAAGCGCACTTGATACCGCGAATCGGCTTCAACAATCGTTGAATCGAGCGCACTCGATTAACCGAAAGTGGAGATAGGAGATTACACTCAACTACCAATTTGGTGAAAGCACAAAGCTAACAAAACAAAGTTTTTATTCAAATCAACTAAACTATTACAAATGGCACCACCGGCCTATTTATAGAAGTTACAACACACGCCACAGAAAACTGCACAACTCTTAGGTCGGTCACGACTTAACACCTCACGACCTAAAAGTACACGACCTAAAACTTCACGACTTAAAACAAAACAGATACAACACAGTACAAGATATGACTTATACAACTCACACGACCTAAAACATACGAGATACAACAGATAAACGACCTAAAATGAACGGCATCTAGAGCGAGCGACCTAAAAATGAATGGCATCCCCATCAGCGATCTAAAAGAAGCGGCTTCAGAAAACTTCGCGACTTAAGTCTTCACGACCTAAGGCTTCACGACCTAAAGTCTCGCGACTTATAATGAACGACCTATCTCCCATATCTTCCTGCGACCTAACTTAGGTCGTTCCTTTTCTCCGCGACTTAACACAGTTCGCGATTCAGAGTTTTTACGCGACCTAACTAGGTCGTAGGTCATAGAGCGACTTAACTTAGGTCGTGAGCGACCTAAAACTCCTGAACAACTCTGCGTGCCTCCTTCGTTAGATCGTATACGACCTATCATAGGTCGTTGGTTTCCTTCTTCGGCATAACTCGCTTCACCGCCTCGTTCCAGTACCCCGTTAGGTCGTGGTCGACTTAGAACTTCTTCCTTAGGTCGTGGCCGAACTAAAAGTTCCTTAGGTCGTGAACGACCTAAATTTTTGGGACGACTTAAATCTGAGGTATATCGCGTTGCATCATCCTCCCCCTGTTGACAAAAATTCGACCTCGAATTTTCACTTTCTGCATCCACAACGGTCTCATCTCCATGATACAGAATCAAATACTTGACATTGAAAACATCAGACGTATGAACATCATCCGGCAGTCTCAACTGATATGCATTCTCATTGATTTTCTTCAAAATTTCCACTGGACCAATCTTCCGTGCTTTCAATTTATTGTACGTTCCTACCGAAAAACGATCTTTTGTTAACACTGCATAAACCAAATCGCCTTCATGAAATTCAACACTCCTTCGCTTCAGATCTGCAGATCGTTTGTACTTCTCATTCGCTTTCTCCAATCGTTCCTGAACGATTTTATGACATTCAGTCAATCCATCAACAAAATCAACAGCTCGTTTTACCGTCCCCTTTGGTTGTGGTACTACCGTTAAGTCCAACAATCCCCTTGGCAAACTTGAATATACAATCTGGAATGGACTGAAACCTGTGCTATGATTTACCGCATGATTATGAGCGAATTCTGCTTGACATAACTTCACATCCTAGCTTTTCAGATTATCTTTCACCAGACATCGCAATAAATTCTCCAACGATCTATTAACCACTTCCGTTTGCCCATCAGTTTGTGGATGGTAAGCGCTACTAAAATTCAGCTTCGTTCCGACCATCTTCCCCAAACTTAGCCAAAAATGACTCAGAAAACGAGTATCCCTATCCGACACAATAGATTCGGGCAATCCATGAAGTCGATATATCTCTTTGAAAAATAACTGCGCAACATGAACAGCATCCGCCGTCTTCTTACAAGCAATAAAATGTGCTATTTTCAAAAATCGGTCAACCACCGCATAAATGGAATCGTTCCCCCTTTGCGTGGTAACCCCAAAACAAAATCCATACTCACCTCAACCCAAGGCTTAGTTGGTACATGTAACGGCATATGTAATCCAGCATTGGTCGCAGTCCCTTTCGACACCTGACAGATATGACATCGCTCCACAAACCTTTCCACTTCTTTCCTCGTTGAGGGCCAAAAATAAGATTGTGAAATCAACTGTAATGTACGGTCTCTTCCCACATGGACTTCTTCATGTAGTTCCTTTACAATCTTCATTCTCAAACTACAATCAGGTATGCATAATCGATTTCCTTTAAACAGAAAGCCATCTATCATCATAAACTCATCCGTCTCTCCCTCCTTGACTTTATCAACAAACTTTGCGAAGTAAGGATCATCGTCAAATAATTCTGGCAACACATCAAAACCCGTTACTTCAACCTTCATTGTTGTTAACAAATGATTCTTTCGGCTCAATGCATCTGCAACTCGATTTGTAATTCCCGATTTATGCTTCACCATAAATGTAAATTGTTGTAAGTATGCAATCCACGAAGCATGCCTTGCTGCAATCTTGTCCTGTCCCTGCATATGTTTCAATGCTTCATGATCAGTATACAAAACAAATTCTTTATGAAACAAATAATGTCTCCAATGTTTCACGGCTTGCACGATAGCATAAAACTCCATATCATATGTACTATATCTCATCTTCGCTCCTGAAAGCTTCTCACTGAAATATGCAGTAGGACATCCTTTCTGACTCAACATCCCTCCAATTCCAACCTTCGATGCATCAGTATGTAATTCAAACAACAACTGAAAATCCGGCAACACTAGAATTGGTGCTGTCGTCAAAAGTTCTTGGATTCTATCAAAAGCGAATCCGGCTTCCTCCATCCATGAAAATTGCTTCCCTTTCATACAATCAGTAACTGGTGCCATCACGCTACTGAATTGTTGAATAAACTTTCGGTAAAATGATGCCAAACCATGAAAACTTCTAACATCAGTTATCGTTCTGGGTTGTGGCCAATTTCTGACTGCTTCAACTTTATTCTGATCAACCTGTATTCCTCCTCCCGAAATAACATATCCCAAGAATAAAACACTATGCGTCATGAACATGCATTTCTTCGTTGCAGCAAAAAATTGTTCTTGTCGTAATACCATCAACACTTCCTTCAGATGTTGCAAATGTTCTTCTGAGCTTCTACTATATATCAGTATATCATCAAAATACACTACTACAAACTTCCCAATGAATGGTCTAAAAATCTGATTCATCACCCGCATGAATGTACTTGGTGCATTCGAAAGACCAAACGGCATAACCAACCATTCATATAATCCTTCTTTCGTCTTGAATGCTGTCTTCCATTCATCTCCTGGTCTTATACGAATTTGATGATATCCGCTTTTCAAACCAATCTTCGAAAAGATAGTAGCCCCACTCAACTGATCCAACAAATCATCAAGTCTCGGCATTGGAAATATGTATCTCACAGTAATCTTATTCAGTGCTCGACTATCAGTGCACATCCTCCACGTTCCATCCCTTTTGGGTACCAATAAAGCTGGTACAGCACAAGGACTTAAACTCTCCTGCACACGCCCCTGTTCAAGCAATTCTTCCACCTGCCTTCGCAACTCCTCATGATCCTTTGGACTCATTCTGTAGTGTGGTCTATGAGGTAACACAGCTCCTGGAACAAGATCAATTTGATGTTGTATGTCTCTCAACGGCGGTAACTCCGTTGGCAACTCCTCTGGGAATACATCTTCAAATTCTTCCAGTACTGGTTTTACTTCTTCTGGTATTTCCACCACTTTATGACTCTCCCGTTCAATCAACAAAAATACTTCAGGCTCCTCTTCTACCTCCTTAACAAACTCCTTTAATGATAACAAAGTTTTCAACTCTTCAATCTCCTCCAGTTTGTTTTCTTCCTATTGTCGCTTCTTTGGAACTGAAGTAATTTTCGTGCTTTCAAACATAAAACTATAACTGTTTGTACGCCCATCATGTTGCACCGCCCTATCATACTGCCACGGTCTCCCCAACAACAAATGGCATACGTCCATGTCCACAACATCACACCATATTTCGTCTTTGTATTTCTTTCCAATTGAAAAATTAACACAAGCCCTTCGACTAACTTTCACCTCCCCACCTTTCCTCAACCAAGCTAACTTGTAAGGCTTCGGATGCTTCTTTGTCTTCAATGATAACTTCTTCACAGCTTCGGTAGAGATAATATTATCACAGCTTCCCGCATCAATGACAAACTTGCAAACCCTTTCCAAGATAGTGCACGTTGATTGAAAGATGTTACTCCTCAACCAGCTAGTCTCTTCCTCCTACTTCGGTGTTAAGCAATTCCTCCTCATCATTAATGTGTATCCGTCATCTCCAGACAATAATTCTTCCTCCTCAACCGGTAATTGATTAGAACCTTCAGCCTCCTCACCCTCATCCTCAACCTCAGCTATCATTGCTCGCTTCTTTGGCTTTGGACATTCATTGATTTTGTGACGAAGTTCCTGACAATTGAAACATTTGATACCACTATTGACTCTGGTCTTCGCAACTTCATTAACAATTGGTTTTGCAACAGCCTTCGGAACATTCACATTGTTACTAGCCCCTTTCACTTGATTGTTGGAATTAGTAAACACACCACCACCTCGTCTCCCTTGTTTCTCCCAAGCAAGTGCTTTCTGGTGTGCTTCAGCGACAGATCTGGGATCAAACATGTTCACCATATCTTGAATCTGCATTCTCAACCCTCCAACAAATCTAGCTGTCAATTGCTCTTCTGTTTCCATAATATCAATCCTCACAATAAGTTGATAAAACTCATCTGCATAATCATTAACAGTCTTTGTGCCCTGCCTCAAGTTTTGCAAACGTTGATACATCAGAGATTGATAATTGTAAGGTAAGAACGTTGCTTTCATCAATTTCTTCATCTTCTCCCAAGATTCAACCTTTGACTTCCCCATTCGTTCACGTGTAAGTTTGGTTTGTTGCCACCATGCCAAAGCTCTACCCCTCAACCTTGTAGCAACCAACTTCACTCTATGATGTTCTGGAACTTCCTTGAAGTCAAAAATTTCTTCAACATTAGCCACCCAATCCAAAAACTCCTCAGCTTGCATACCACCTTTAAATTCAGGAATTTCAGTTTTCATCCCCGATTCCCACTTGTGATCATACTCAGAGTAATTTCTTCCTTGACCTCGTCCTTGTCCTCGAACACTACCACCGTCATACTCCTCTTCAAAATCAGATGTATATCGATGTCGATCCTGACCACCAACATCTCTACTACCATCGTTTCTTCCACCAACATCCCTTCGACCTACATTCCTCCGTTCTCGACCATTCACATTCTGATCACCAACATTTCTATAAGAATCTCGATCCATACTTCTATGATTACTATCGATACTTCTCTCTCGATTTGAATGTGGCGAAACTCTACTTCCCCCATGGTTAGATTCAGGTGAAACCCTTCTCTGATTTTGATTCATCTCTAACATCATCTTCTCTATTCGACCAATCCCTTCATTAAGCTTTTCATTAAAGTTTTCATTAATTCTTTGCTCCATCTCGTCATCTTCTTCTCTTCTATACAAAGCTTCAATATTTTGATGTCGATTAGCTCTTCTCGGCGGCATGATTTGAAACTTCACAAACACTTCAATTCTCGGCTTTGACTTTCAAAATGATACCAAGTGATGTACAATCTTCAACTTCAAGTTCTCTGCTTCAACTCTTCAAACTTCTTCAAAAAGAATTGGCTCCAAGACTCGATTTAGCTATGATTGGCTAAAACACGCTCTGATACCAAATGGTGCAGCAGCGGAAATAACAAAATGATGATTCTGTGAAAGTAGCAATCGATGGAATGAAGAATACTGAATGGCCCAAATTCGTTGATCCGAAGATACCGAATTCTAGCTATCTTCGTCACGTTGATAGCGCACTATACCGTGAAGGAAGATCTTCAATTCTTCAAGCGTTGATCAAGCGCACTTGATACCGCGAATCGGCTTCAACAATCGTTGAATCGAGCGCACTCGATTAACTGAAAGTGGAGATAGGAGATTACACTCAACTACCAATTTGGTGAAAGCACAAAGCTAACAAAACAAAGTTTTTATTCAAATCAACTAAACTATTACAAATGGCACCACCGACCTATTTATAGAAGTTACAACACACGCCACAGAAAACTGCATAACTCTTAGGTCGGTCACGACTTAACACCTCACGACCTAAAAGTACACGACCTAAAACTTCACGACTTAAAAAACATCACGACTTAAAACAAAACAGATACAACACAGTACAAGATACGACTTATACAACTCACACGACCTAAAACATACGAGATACAACAGATAAACGACCTAAAATGAACGGCATCTAGAGCGAGCGACCTAAAAATGAACGGCATCCCCATCAGCGATCTAAAAGAAGCGGCTTCAGAAAACTTCGCGACTTAAGTCTTCACGACCTAAGGCTTCACGACCTAAAGTCTCGCGACTTATAATGAACGACCTATCTCCCATATCTTCCCGCGACCTAACTTAGGTCGTTCCTTTTCTCCACGACTTAACACAGTTCACGATCCAGAGTTTTTACGCGACCTAACTAGGTCGTAGGTCGTAGAGCGACTTAACTTAGGTCGTGAGCGACCTAAAACTCCTGAACAACTCTGCGTGCCTCCTTCGTTAGATCGTATACGACCTATCATAGGTCGTTGGTTTCCTTCTTCGGCATAATTCGCTTCACCGCCTCGTTCCAGTACCCCGTTAGGTCGTGGTCGACTTAGAACTTCTTCCTTAGGTCGTGGCCGACCTAAAAGTTCCTTAGGTCGTGAACGACCTAAATTTCTGGGACGACTTAAATCTGAGGTATATCGCGCTGCACCAGGTACCAATTGATCCCATCGATCAGTATTGATCGATATCTTGACCATATCTTCATCTCTTTTTTCAAAAATGCATAAGTCTTCAGGCTTTTGAACTTCAAGGGTCATTACTAATGGATTAGTACCGATCGATGTCTATCATTAAAACTTGTCTTTTTATTCAAACTTGCACGTAGAACCGTAATAGAAGTAAAATGGCATCATACCAAATTTTGTGATCGATCGGTGTCGATCGATGTTGTTGCTTCTATACTTGGTATTTTTCCTTGGTACTCCATCCTTGATTTCTTCAAAGCTTCTTAATCCATTAATTCAACATTTTCGTAGTCCAATACCATGGAATCATGATTTGGTTCAAATACTAAATAGATACCTCAACTAAAAGTGAGGTTTTTTAGCCAATGGTGGTTGCCTATTTTTTTCCTTTCTTTTTTATATTTTTTTAGATTCTTTTAACAAGAATTAGCAAAAGCATATTTTCTAAGAATAATTCTAGCTGGTATTCATTTTGGGCTTTTCAGTTTTGGGCCTATTAAAACTTTGTTCTTGGAAATTCGGCTAAGCATTTCTAGTTCTAAGCGGCCGCTTCAGGGTTTTAACTTACTCGAATTTCAATCTTTCCTGGGAAGAAAGTTGGTGCAAAAGAGATTCCGTTCAGGTCCGGTCTTTGATCAAGGCTCGCTCCGCTCTCCCTCAGCCTGCAATCGCTCCACTTCATCGACTGATGTGCTCCAAACTCTGAATCTTCAAACTCTAGTGCCTGGCGCTGTTTAACTGCTGTCAAAATAAGGTACCCTCTCTTGTTTGTGCACTTTTATTCTGGGTTGCTTTCGAACATTTCCTAAATGGAAAAACAAGAAAAATACTCATATCGGTAACAAATATCTATGTCTGTACCACTCAAAAATAGCTCCTGATGGTACCGCTCGAAATTGCTTTTACATCCAATATCAGTACCAACATATATGGAAAAGAATTCGGGTAAAGTTGCATTAGTTGATATGAGATAGAAGTTCTGTTAGGCTGTATTTGTTTAAAATGTTGAATTTTGAATGCCATTTGTTTGAATTCTAAAATTTTAATGCTTAATGGTGAATTTTGAATAATCATTTATTTGTTTGTATTCTAAAACACATAATTAGAATTAAAAATTATGTTTCTTTTGACAATAGTTCACATCTATATAATTATTTTAGTTAATGATTATTAGATGAAAGAATTGAAATTTGAAAATATTAATTTTAAAGCTTTAAATTACAAAAAGTTTGAATTAAGTGAAATTGGTTACTAGAAAAAAATTAAGAATGAAAGTTAGCTTTGGAGGAGGTCAAATTTTCAAAATTACTAATTATGGATTTTTCTAATGTTTCAATTTTTTTTAGAGTGATGAATTTTCATTTATTTTTTTTGGAACTTCTAATTAAAATAGTTACCAAAATTCTTAACTCCAAGAATTCGAATTTAAAAATCTAAATTTATAAATTTAGAATTTTATAAGTGTAGATTTTGAAAGTATACTGGATTTTGAAAATTTGAAATTTCAATTGTTAATATTAATATTTCGAACTTACATTTAATTTATATATCTTATATTATAAAGCAAAACCATCAGTCTATGAGTCAAAGTGAAGCCTTTTTCAAATTTTCAAATCTACCCATTATCTATTTACAGGTAAATGGACACAAGGAAGAAGTTGCAAAAATATTTAGTTTCAGGGATAACAAGTTTGTTTTTCAGTCTGAAAGACACTTTTTAGTGTAAATTGAAAATGATAGTTACAACTATCATTCTGTGATTTACACTAAAAAATATCCCATAGAAAATAAACTTTTGTCCCTGAAACTAAATTTTTCTTTAACTTTTTCCTTGAGCCTAAAAACCTCTTATCTCTACTTGAAAAAAAAGCGTAACAAAAAAACAAGGGTATATATGAATTTTCGTCCGCACCACGTTTTCCAGTTACTTTTTAGGGGGAATTAATTTAAAGGACAAAAATTTGTATATTTTTAGCCTCAAGGACACGACCTCAATATGTTAACCACAAGGACAAACATTTTCCTAAAAATTATTTATAAGGACAAAATTCTTTTAAAATTATTCATAAGAACAAACGTTTTTCCAAAACTGCTACCAAACTAAAAACTGATACCTAAAAACTGCTACCGATAACTACAAACTGATACCTAAAAACTTAAAAACTGATACGTAAATAAAGTTGTCTTTCAGGCTAAAATACTGAAGGTCTGTCCTTGAGACTAAAATCCTGAGAAATTTTGTCCTTGACAATAATTTCCTGTACTTTTTACTCCTTTTCTTCCTCACGTCAGTTTCTTACCTCATTTCCTCACGTTACTTTCTCAACCCAAAAAATAAAACAAAAACAAATTCATTAATAACTACGAAAATAAACAAAAATGGAAATTTCAAATCCTGTATTGAAGCTAATAATTAATAAATGATGATTATATCGCTTATTATGTCAGAAGAAGGTTCGACCTAGGTTCTTCTCTCCCTTTTTGGATTTTGAAAGCGGCTTTATATGGTCTCATAGAAAATCGATGATCTGAAGGTACGCTTTTTGTTAAATTTTTAATTTTTAATTTTTAAAATTTTCTTTTTGTTGGAATGGTATAAATATTCCTGATCTGAAATATATGATTTCCCCCTTTTATTCTCTTTTGCTTTTGAGGATATGTGTCTGTTCATATATCTCAAGGGCTATGCATTATTTGTTTGTGTTTGGTAAACAATTTGAGAACTGAAAAGTTGCATAAATATTCTACTATTTACAAAATTGTTCATTATTCAATGAGAATTGCTACTTCAAAATCTCATTGTCAAATTATATACATCAATATCTCATTGCTACTTAGTTAACGTTTAATGGTTGAAATGAGAATCAGTTAGTGTGATGAAGAAAAAACTATTAGAACTCACCTTAGAGGTTAGTTGTACGACTTGCATAATTAGTAAGCACTATATACCGGAGTTAGCTGCTTTACTAGCTTGGAAGTTCTTTCCTTCAACTGTCATTGAATCAAGCAGTATAATACTAATCTATATAGTCAATGTAGGTTGATAACACTTAATCTTCATCAAGTATGCAAATAAGCCTTTGGTTTGTGTTAACTATTTATGAGTTGCCTTTTCCATATGTGTGATATTTAATGAGCTTTAGAGTGCATTTGGTAATTAAGAAGAAATAACTATATTATTGTCTCAAAAGCTAATTTTATACATCTTATACATCTGAAGATTAAAGTAGTCATTTTTATGATGATTTTAAGATATGTGGTGATTTTAATTGTGGCTATGGTGGTCTTGATTCATTATCCTATCTCAGCAATGCAATAAAGTTTGTATTTGACCACTTTGATTTCCTATAAGCATCAATGCTGATGATACGTACTTAACTTGAATTGAAAACTCTATATGTAAAGCTTTATTTAATACTGATCTTTGTTTAGCTACTGATTGCAACATTAATGCTTTATCAAAGATCACTTAACAACATCATTAGTATATGGAAGGCCTGGAAAAGCTTGATTTTTTTTCCTCCTTTTTTTCCTCACAATTAATTTTTCCAAGAATCTAAATTGATCCATGCATCTACAAATTTCATATATATGATATCAATGATTCTCTTTTAATGATATTTGATTTATTTAAACTCAACAATCAGAGATGTTTGAAATTAATTTGTTGTCTTCTGCATCATATACTAGCATAAGTTAGATCATATATTTCAATATATGGCATCTTATTGCTTGATACACACACAGCAAATTAATTGTTGGTATCCTTATCCTAAAGTCTTTATTTGCTTAAAATTTCTAACTTTTCTGAATATAAATATTTCCATATTGGAAGTAGTTTAGAAACATATTAATGCTATATCCATTAACTTGCAATAACAATCATTGATTTAAACCTATTATAATAGTCATTTCATTATACAGTTTTCAAATTTTAGCTTTTTTATCCATTAGATTTTATCTTCTGCCTTATTTACTTATGTGTAACATTAGTAAAACATGGATGTATAAATCTTTAAAGGTTATCTCCAATTTGTATCACTTTTGAAAATTTTGGCTTGCATTGAAAATGTTAGCTCTTCTAACTTTATTACCTATATTGGTTGGTTCAATTAAAGATCATGGATTTTTGGATTGCTAGGAATATCGGTCGGTTTCCAAGTTAATGATGTTTATAATGATGCTTGAAAAAGAAAGAAAATTGGTTTGTTCAATCTTATATTATGTCCAAAAAGTTTATTTCTTTTTTACTTGATACAAATTGTCGATGAAATTTTGAGTTTTAAGATATATTCAACATATATTTTATGTTAAATTTTTTCCAAACTCAAACATTTTTTATTTTCATACTACAAAATAGGCACTTTCACAAATTTCACTCTTTTTTGGTTTATTTTATCATATGATATCTTCATATTCTATTATCTAAATCATCGTCAAATGTTTCATTCAAATTTTTTATATTGGATTCACCGTGGTCTTGAATTTTTATGGTGGACGAATTTAAGGATAAAGTGCTCCTTCTTAGTAGTTCAACTGATTTACCCTACGGACTAAGGGTTTGGATTAGGAGTTGAATTTTTAAAACCTTTAATAATGCACTATTTATTGCACAGAGTATACGCAGTTATTTTACTTTTATGATCAAGGTAGTAGTAAACAAAGCATTTTGTGAAGATGTACGTAGAAAATAACATCAGTAAACTGAGTTATATTGTTTTAGGTCCCTTTCACTCATTTGAAGGAGTAGTGGATATCATTTCAATGGTAAGATGGTAACTATGAATGTTCACCTTGCATACAAAGTTTAGTAGTGAAATGTGAAGCAATCGATGATTATATAGAGAGAGAAATAAATGAAATGCCGCATTTATTGGAAGAAAGTTTCATCTTCTTTGACATTGAAAATGATTATATACCTGATGAGGTTTGAATAAGGCATTACTAACCTTGGTTGATTGTGTATGGTTTATTAATATTGCACACGGTTTTCATAAACCTTCTTTACCGGTACATTTTATCGGTACATTATTTGAATTATAGAGTCTCTTTAGTCTTTCATTTACAATACCATAGGCCTTGCCATCATTGTCTCTTTGATTCCATATTCCACGTTTTCCCTATTTCTTCTGTTTCATTTTTTAATTCACCTGGGAAATAATGAACCAAAACTAACGCAATAACTACCCAATTTAAAATTTATTTCCAACTTTGATTACAAGTATCTATGCACACGTCCATTGAACGTGCATGCGTACTAGGTACAATAAGGGGTAAAGAGAACAAAATAATAATTCAACATTTAGAAATAAGAATGAATAACAAATTTTTTTAAATACTTTTTTATAAATAAGTGGATTTATTTAAAAGACCGATTAAAAATAAATAACAAAAATGTTTTGATTTAGCAATCAGAAGTTTTATTAAGCACTTCTTAATAGAAACAAACACACAACCTTAGTTCTATCTATTGTATCCAAAAGTTTGGATGCAAAATCCATAATAGTAAAGAATATAATCTCATAATTTTTTTGGTTGGACTACCTTTGTTCCATATTTGTACCATCACTATGTGATGAAAACCAATCATTACTTTTGCAAATCTTTAATTCAATTTCAATCATAACACTAATCAAACTTGTTATTTGAAATTTTTATATATATAATCTTTAACAAAAATCGATATAAGTTGATGCTTTATAAAGTGGAAGCTATAATTTAAATATCCAACTTATGAGTAATTTGAAATATTATAAATCAAAACTTAAATATTAAAAAGAAATACTTAGAGGGAGCAACATGAAAATAATATAATACTAGCATAAAAATAAATTATTTACGTTGTTTTATTTTACTTAGTGTTTTAATTATTGAGCTCATTATCATAAGAGGTCATTGACAATTTCTATACCACTTGGTTTTGAGCTTTTGAATATATTAAAACACGACATTTAATAAAAAAGTTGAAACTATTTTTATATTTGTTTTTATATAAAATAGGTAATCGTTGAACATACTTAGAAGTGATTTTTTTAACAAATGTCTAAAACGGTATAATTTAGTTTTTGAGAAGAGGTTTTTATGTACAATATCATTTTGTTTCTAAGCAAGATTATGCAAAACTTTGCTCAAATCAATTTTTTTTCTATAATTATAAACCATGACATTGTTCATAAAATAAAAATTTCCATTTTTGCCTTTTTTCATAGCGATCTTTTTATCTTTTACATTCTAAACTTATTTTTGTTATCTATTAAATAAACAGATAATACTAAATCAAACAATAGTTCCACTGCTTCTTACTCCCTCTGGCTATTCACATGAAAATCTCTCATGATTTGAAATTCTCATCCAATTTTTCCTACGCTAAGATTCATAGTTATTAAAATTTTCCATATCAAGGATAATTTTCCTTGCATTGAAAAACAGAAATAAGATTTTATATACATATTAACATTTTACTCCTTTCCAATTTTGAATTTACATGATTTATTTTTTTGTCAGTTAAAGCAATTAATAACTATAAATTTAGGCATATAAGCGTATCTTATATGAGATAAATGTGTCATTTTTCTGTTAGAAGCAAGGTTTGAGATTTCGGTTTCGGTCTCGGTTTCGTCCATTTCAAATTTGTGTAGTTTCGATCATTTTCGGAAATTTTGGAAGTTTCGATTTTTGTTTCGGTTTCGGTTTTGATTTCAAATTTAGATATTTTTTTATAATGAATCTGCATAAATTACATAACACAATCAAACCAAATTAAAAATTAACTGCAACCTATTTATTTAGTTAAACAAATCAACTGAAATAACATAAAACTTTAGTAAAGCCCAAATAAATTGAGCCCAAAATACTAGGTCAAAACCCATTCTAAAATTATTGCCCTTAAAACCCACCCACCCATATAATAAATGCAACCCAACCAATTTTATAGCACACGGCCTAAAACCATAGCGCCATCGTTCTCATTTTTTACTGTAGAAGGAACAAAAAAGAAATTAGAGCACACAACCCTTAAAAACAAAATAAAGCGAAGAAAGATTATGCTGTTGCAAATTTATGGTTTGAATTTCAATTCGATTTGTATGCAATGATGTCCAGGTAAGTATTTGCTTGATTTAGCATTCGATTTTATTTCTATTTTTCGGTTTCTTTTAGTCTTTTCCTTGTTTTTTCTTTTTTGCTTCAATTATTAAAAAATAATTGTTGGTATCGACCAAAACATGTTTCTGGTCGGTACCGGGACGGAACGGCCGGAATCTCGTCATTCCAGCCGAAACCTAATACCAATACCTTGGTTAGAAGTATTATCACAAAGAAATATTTAAATATGAAATAACGATTTAACAATTAAAATGCTTTTAAATACAATTCTGAAACCAATACAAATTCTCACATTTCAAGTTTTATTAACGCTTTTCATTTTTAACCTACAGTTAAATATTTTTTTTATATTTGATAGTATCATGTATTTATTATAAATGATTTATTTTATGAATTAATGTAAAACGTTTAGATGTAAAAACATATATAGACTCATCGTTATTACATTTTTAGTTTGGTTCATCATCGTTCAAGTAATATTTAAAGTTCAATCTATACACCACGTATCTAATCAAAGGTATTAAACATCAAATTTATAAGTTATCTAAAGAAATGTTTATTTGAACAAAAAATAGCAAATCTTAAATTTAAAATGAACCGAGTTAATGTAATTATTTAATATTCATGAATATTTTTAAGAAATGTTATCTCATAAAAAAAAATTAAAAATCTAGTATGTACCTTATTCATTGTAATAAAATGGTGAACTTTTTTGTTTACTCAAATATAAAAAATCTATAAATCACATAATAAATTTTGTATACTCACAAAAGAATATCAATTCAATTTATAACTCCGTCACCCTAACGTTTTTGTCATATGGTCAGAACCGCAAACTTCCTAAAATGTCATTGGTATGTAAAATATGTCATGAGTTCGAATCTTAATCATAACAAAAGATATATTTATTTCCAATTGGAAAATTTGATGTATGAACGAGAGGACATGAGTTTGAATGATATCCCAAATGTTTTCATTTTCTTTACAATTATTAAAATTATATGTAAAATTAAAATTTAATGATTATTGTTATTTTTTCAAGGGTATTTTTATACGTTGTGCATGGCAGGTGCCAAAAAACTTGTAACGAAAAAAGGAAAAAAAACAAGCCTAACGTGCCTCTTTTAGTGACCGTGGACCTTTTTTATTTGAGCATTAAAAATAGAATTTCAAGTTGATTGTTTGCTAAAAAAGCCCCATTAAGGCCATAGTTAATTCTTATTGTAAATTTTTTGGAGACTAATTCCATCTGCACGAAATCTCAAAACTTTAAATTATGGTTTACAAAAGTGGAAAAAGTCATAAAAAGAACTAAAGTGGGTAGAAAAGAATAATAGGTTTGCAGTTCTTTCTTCCCTCTCTTCTTAGCTGCTTTCGCCACTCAAATTGAAAGGTAGTTCTGCTTACACTTCAAATTATGATTCATGACGGTAATTCAATTGGGAAATAACTATTTGCAGGATTGGGAATAGGGCCAGAAAAAAAAAATTGCGATAATGAATTTGTAGCCTGTAAATCCATGGTCACTTTCAAGGTTTTAAATATCGGATTTCGGTCACGTTTCGTCTCGGAATTTTTACACAACTTATCTCATCTTGGGGGAGATTTCGGACGAGATGAGTACATATCGGGTGTACGTCTCGGATTGACATATCGGGTCTTATAATGCATCTCGGGAATATCTCGGATGTACTTATGTGTCTAAAATTGATGTGTCAAAAATTTATTTAACGGTTATAACTTTCTTAGTAAAAATAAAAATGGTAACATACTTGATTTACATGAAAAAAAGGAATATTTTTAGAAGAGTAGTAGCTTGATTAGCTTAATTGTGGTAATGATTGAATAATATCATTTTATTTGAACATAATAAAGAAGTGAAACCTTTCGCTATGACTCATTAAGATAACAAGTAAAGAATATGTTCAAGAAGTTGGTAAATTATAATTGGATTGAGTAGTTTCTTTTGAATCAATATGAAAATAAAAAATATTATGCAAAATAAGAAAAATGTATAATTTTGGATGAGATTTCGGATTGAGATTTCGATCCATATTTCGGGTGAGATTTGAATATCTCGGACGAGATGAGTGTCGAGGGAGATATGGAGAAGATTTGATGTCTCGTCTCGTTTAAGTGTGAAAAGGAGATCTCGGAGGAGATCTCGGGCGATATATAGGAGATTTAAAACCATGGTCACTTTATCATATTGTTTACAGTGTTACTGTCTATTTGTCTTGACTCATGAGGCAAAATATGCTTTCTGCTTGTCGCACATAAATTGAATTAGTTCGAATATTATTTTGGGAAATCATGCCATAAATCAATTTAGGTTTTTCAACTCAAGAAAATTAACTGTTTTTTCATTTGGTAGAAAAAGTAAGATTTCGAAGTTGAATAAAAACTTATTGAGATGTATTGATATACTAAACTTATCAAAACATGTTTACATCATTGTTTTAATTCATCGTGTACTTCAAAAGCATTTTGGGTTTTAATGAGAACTAAAACAAAATTTATTGTTATGATGATATTTATTGATTTTTAATTGATGTTTCTTAAAGGGTCAACTCTACTTCGAAGATAAATTAGAATGGCTGTTGAGAAACTTCCATCAAATTCGTCTCATTCTCTTACTCGATTCAAAAAAATCGTTCTTGGTTGGGATTATCTTGCCCTTTTGCTTGAATCTAAGGTACTATAGTTCAAGCCCTAAACCTGATACATGTATGCATTTCAATTTTGGCTAATTTTGAAATTAATGACAGAAATCTGGGGTAAAATGTAAGCCAGTGAGAAACACTTACAAGAATATCAATGATTATATTGGTGTTTATGAGCCGCTCCTTTTCGAGGAAGTTAAGTCTCAAATTGTACAGCAGGATGATGATGAAGAAGGTATGTTTCTATAATTATTCTTTATGTTTTGCCTTTTAGGTTCTTTTCAGGAAATCAAAACATATCTTTTAGCATATCGCTTCTAAGTTTTTTTTTTGATGAAGAAGGCATGTTTTTGTAATTATGTTTTATGTTTTGCCTTTAGGTTCCTTTTATAAGATCAAAACACATCTTTTCGCATATTGTGTGTGCATGTTTTTTTTTTTGGGTATTAATGGTTACGTTTTGAAGTTTTTGTTGTCCTAAAAACCCATCAAAGTGGTGTGTTGTGAATTTAGAGTAAGTTATTTATTATTTTAGAAAAACTTTCAAAACCCTTGCATAATAAACTTGCTTAATGTTTACTCTAAAACCAATACCTTTTACTCTAAAATGCTAAAAAATGGTAATTCAAATTTCAGAAGCAGAAGTAAAATTATAAATATTTGACTGGGTTTTAGTAGTTCAATTATCTTTATTGACATTTCTGACAAACAAACTTTTATGACTTCAGAAGAATCAAATAAGGTTCATTTGTTTGCATCAGGAATTAAATTTCTACTCCATCAATTTGGTTTAGAAAAATACTTACACTAACTAGCTTAAAAGTCTTGAGATATCATCAAAGCTTAATTTCCTACCAATCCCATTCCCTGGATTTAGATTTGCATTTGTGGAGCGTGTCTTCTTTTTTTGATAAATATGCTTTAACTGAAACATAAAGAACAGGAGAGAGTGGAGATGGTAGGGGCCGTTAGATTATAAAAGCCCCGTAATTTCCTCCCCTTCATTCACGATCTGCATTTTCCTACTTGCTAATTTTGGTCAGTGTAGCATTTTCTTTTAATGTTAACCACTTACCGCTGAATGAAATATATTCATGGGTGCTATATGGAAGTGCAAATGTTATGTAAAAGAGTTGAGAGGAGACTTGTGCAGCTTGACTAAACTAGTCTGTATTTGAATATGCATATTTTTTTTTCATTCATATTTGTTTATTGTTGATTGAATTTGACCTTTTTTTGTGTGGTAGAGAACTCTTGGGACAAGGGTGCTGCATCGTGTGTAGAGTCAGAAGGATTTCATAAAGTGACTATGGCAGTTTATGATGCTTTCCGAGAAAAATTATCAGAAAATGATATGTTACTTATTGCCGAGAAAGAGGTAGGCTGTCTAACATATACATAGTTTGTTTGTCATTGCCAACACTAAATTCAGAATTATAAAGGGATTCTTATAGTTGTTTTTGAATACCAATAAGACTATATAACTGAATATGGTGATATGCTATCAGTTTATACATGTGTATTTCAGTATCTCTTATTACCTAATTACTTGACATACACAACATAATGGGTAAGTAATGCCTTTTTGGGTGACTTTTTAGCTTCCTATGGAATTTTAACAGATAACTTGCCAGTAAGATTATTTTCAAGCGTTCAGGTACCTTATAATTCGGTATACAAATGAGCACTATTTAACCTAATTATTCTAGATGGTCATACTCTTCTGGCCTCAATTTAAAAGATAACAATGTAAAGTATACATGGCATGATAAAAGCCAGTTACGTCTTTTGAGCTAATTTCATGAAACTTAATAAATTTAATTATTATGCCTTGTTGTTCTAGCAAGATTTTTGCTTGATTTAGTTGATTCCATGTATCACTTTTGCTGTGTTAATTGAGTGTACATAATGGTTTAATGATGCAAAAAGAAACTGACCAATCTGTAAATTTATTTTCATGTGCTTCACTTCTTTTGATAATATATTTATATTCTCTCTATATTTCGGTCAGTTTAAAGAGGGAGAAGCTCCAGGTTCTTATGTGTTTGCATTAGTGAGTCAACGCAGTGCTGGAGAAGCTATCACACTTCTGACCTTCTTAGATGGAGAAACAAAACAATTGGATGAAATCGGAATGGAACCAAGTAAAAGGCTGTTAAGGATGCTTCATCTTCTAAAGAATGATGGAACACTTGTATGGGTTAAAAAGGTAAATTTGTTAACTATAATTAAGGACCATGGAAATATGCTTTTCCTGGCAAATACTTTACTTGTAACTTAAGAATGGCCCAAAGTCTCAATAGGATATACATTCTTTTAACAAAAACCTCCGAGGTTATTTGCAATGCTATCATGTTATTTGGAGTCCGGAGGGTTAATAACTTAATTCCCCCAATCGTTCTTATTTCTCAGTCATACTTATCTAAGTAATTTCTTACCTACATAATTAATATCAGTATTGGCCAAATATCTTTGAAGTACCAATATGTGATACTTTATAAAACCGATATATATATATATATATATATATATATATCAGAATAATGTCAGTTAATCAACAAGTTACACACACTCTTTTGAACTTCAAAAAATATTGTTATTGTACTTGATTGTACAATTTTTTTTTAATAATTATACATATGAATATAAAGCTACATTTTTTCTCAAACATGCGAGCTACTGACATAATAATTGATATTGAGAATTAAGGCACAAATTTTAAAAAACTATCTTATTGGTACATAATCTCAAGAGAAATCTTAATAACATTTGTTTCTATAAAATGAAAGAAACACTCAACAAAATATTCCAATCTGTAAACAATGTGAATTAATAGCCAAGCAATACAACTATAGAATAGTTTTTGCTAATTTTTAAATTTAAAAGTTCGATTTCAATTTAATTATCGAAAATGGACAGCTTTTATCCATAACAAATAAAAAGTCATTTTTTTATCCGGAACACTTACAAACGCAATTAAAGTAAGGGTCGGTATTTTGCAACAAATTTTTGTTTGATATATCACTAAATATAAGTCTATACATCGCTACTCGTATTTTAATTGATATATCAAGGCGCACACTTAGGCTCAAAAAGGCTTGAACTGCATTTTGTTTACCACCAAATGCTTAGCTATTAATAAAAACGCACAAAGCGCCCTTTATTTATGCAAAAACTAAAAAGGCATAGGTGCATTTTTTGCGTATTGGATAGTGTGATCATATTAATGTTTTTTTTTTCAATTTTCTTATATTTTTATGTTCTCTTATACAATTTTACCATTATCTTCTGAAATTCGTTTCCTTCCGTCCAGTAATAACATGATTAGTGCAAATACACTCCTTGGCATTGAACAATTCTGATTTTGTTAAAAAGTTCCAATCTGAATCTGAAATTGATTGAAGGAATGATTTATTCCATATTAATCAAATTTTGTTTTTATTTAACAGTTTCTTAATTTTAATTTTCCATTTAGAGTTTTACTAATATATTATATTAAATTGTAGCCTTTATACTTATTCGAAATGTTATTAGGTGCCGTTTAGAAATGAATTAATTTATGAGACAGTTTGGTTAAAGTCCCCATTAAGTTTCAAAATACACCAAACATCTTTGCCAAAAAAAAATGTAAACTAGATCTCTAGAATTAAGTTATTGAATAATTGCATACATTTATGCAATTACAATTATTCACTGAATAATTGCATACATTTATGCAATTATATCCAAAAATTGTAGACATTTTTGCAATTATTCACCGAAAAATTGCGAAAATATCCGCAATTATTCACCCAAAAATTTGCAAAAATTTCCGAAATTATTCACTGAATAATTGTGCGGAAATTTCCGCAATTGTTCACTCAAAAAATTGTGAAAATTTTCGAAATTATTCAGTAATTTAATTCTAGGGACCTAATTTACTATCTTTTTTTTGGGAGGAGTTTTCATGTATTAAGTTTGATTTTAAAGACTTGAGCCTAACATTCACTTAATTTATTAAAGTATAATTCTATATCTGAAGACTTGAACTGCTGGGAGAAGTAATTACACAAAATCAGCATAATAAACATTAACTTTTTATTAGACACGATAAAATTAACAAATAGCATAACAGATAAACATTTATAATTTTGCACAAAAAAGGCACACAATGCAAAACACAAGAATGATCAAGACACAAGTCTTGCACCTTGTTGCACTTTTTAAAATTGACAACCTTGTTAAGGATAGATATGTGATGTACAACCGGTATGTTATTAATTAACGATATGTGGTTTACTGGAAACGTTATTCCATTATTAACTACTTAGCTTGTTACTATTGATTAAAACGATAATTGTTGATGTACAACCGACCTGTGTTATTCTGCAAATATGTGGACCTTTTTCTTGTAATCACCTTCAGTAGAATTTCCTAAAATTTTTTGTTGCTGGAACTCCATGTGCAACATCTCTACTACCGGTAAAATTAATTGATTTTATAAATTTTCAACAGCAGCTGTTTCAACGATCTATAAATTATGTAAATTATATTTTGAATTTTCTTGGAGAGAAAAAAGAAAAGTGGAAGAGTGGAAAAAAGAGAGGATGCGTGCGCACATTGTATGTACTAAAGCTAAAAATATTTGTATGTGTATGCATGTGCACATCATGCGTGCCGACATGCTATTGTATGTTTTTTTTTTGTAATTGTAATGCTCAACATATTGTTATTTGAGTCGGACATTAGTAGATTATTTTGTTGATTTGTGGAGATAATGATATCACCAGAATAAGTTTTTGTTACATTTGTGTTCGTTGGTGGGAGAAAGGTAGATTTGGGGATTCACTGTAAGTGTATTTTTTAGAGGGGTTTTAATAATGCTATCAGGATTTTCTGTGGTTATGCTGATGGATTTGGGAGTGTCAAATTTACGCTTAGAGATCTTATTTAAAATATTATGGGCCGTGAGTTATAGAAAATGCTTTGAATTTCTGACCATATAATAGCCATTATTTATGAAAAGCTTAATTAAGGCTTTAAATTATGTTGACTTCCTTTTCCAATTCAAAATATAAATGGGAGCAATTAAATTGTTATGTGCACATATTTTTTCAATAGCACCATGTCCCAAATTATAGAAGATTTGTCTGATTGTACTAAGATTCCAACATATAATAGGCAAGTTGCCGAGTCTAATTCAGGCATTGACTTGCATTTTCTTCAAGTTTAACCTCCATGCATGGCCCATTTTGTCACCATTATTATTATCTGTCATTTTCACCACTAGAAATTTTATAAAATTAGACTGAAACTACTTTGGCATTCAATCTCCTAATCTTTCAACTATGATTACTAGTAATTGCTGAAGGTTTTTTTAAATATATATAGCAAGAGCGATACTTAATTTACGCAAAGCACTCATTATTTACGTCTCGAGGGATCAAACCCACGACTTCTAGAACCACAATCTAGATCTAGAGATCTTACCACTTAAGCTAGTGGGTCCTTGACATCAATAAAGTTATCTTCAAGGACACTAATAATTCCATGCACAAATTTTGCTACTGCAATTTATGATTCTCTTCTAACAATAAAGGGAGTTGGTTCTGTTTGATTCACTGATATACCGCAGTTTCAACCATCCTCAAAATTACATATATATCATTTCCAATATTCATCTTTTACCACATTTTACATCCCATGCATGTGGGCGCAAATTGTGCATGTTTTACTTTTACCCTAGTTTAACTATATCTTAAATTCAGATGCTGTGATTCAAAATTCTTAATATGACATAATCGTTTGAAGGGTTTTTGCAAGCTATGCCTAGTTTTACTTTTTTATAAACTATTTTCTGACTAATTTGATGCAAATACTCCTTAAGCTCAAAGTTATTCTAATTGTTGCAGAGTTAAAATGCCTATTAAAATTCTTTATGAGCGCTGAACAGTACATTTCTTAGATGGGTTGTGGTTTGGATAATGTTTGTGCACAGGTCTGCTCTGCTCAGAATATAATTTGTATTATGAGTCATATATATTGGTGCAACACGCCAGCTTTATGCAATACTTTGCTGCATCTGCTTTGCCTAGAAAACCTTTTTTACTTGCATGCACTTTAACTTCTGTATATTTGAGTGATTGTAAATTTGCCTTTTGATGTATTGTTCTATTGTCAGACATTTGTATATTGTTATGTCAGGTTAACGAAATACGGTATCTAGCATATCAAGCTATAATGGCATATTTACTGTAGCTTCTTCAATTTGCTGAATATTATTATGGTTAGGTTTCCATTATTAGCTGTGACGACCTGTTTTCGAGACATGTCTCTATACCTGTTAGCGATTTTTTTTCTCTAATTTTAGTGTAGCATGGCCTATATAGAGAGATTAAACCTTACTTTAATATGATCACATTCAGATTTGCAGTTTATCTACAATCATGCGGGAATACGTGGCACTTCATTCTGTTGGAACTCTTCCTTTCAAAGACTTGATTTTATCAGCATCAGAAAATTTGAATTGTAGAAGCTCAGAAGATCAGGAATGGGTTGTGCCTCATCCACTAATGCAATACCTTAAAGACAGCATGAATGATTATCAGTTGGATGCTATACATGTAAGTCATCAACCTATCATAAATTTTTAGCATGGTCTAGTCTCTTGTCATTCTAATTCAAATCCAGAAAATGGATGGCTTCTAGGATTACTTCTTTGGGTAAATACATTAACGCACACCTCTTCCGGCTTATCTATACTATGCCGTATTTTCGTAAGATGATACACACTATCTAAAAATCCGCCAAGTGCTACATAAGAAACAGTTCGGGAATTACCAAATATGAGGCCGTAGAGATGGATTCAATCATAAAAAAGAAGATTCGATTGAGTATCAAGGAGCAAAAGAGTTAAAGACACCTCCAGAACTATGCCTTACCTTTTGGGAGAAAAAGAAATCATTATAATGGTCTAGCACTCTTCCTTGCAATAAAGTTTCACCAAAATAATATTTGTTAACACCTTTTTGTTAAAGGAAATCAAATTTATTCTTTTTAATTTAGTTTTCTTTTAGATATTGGTCACACACACACATATACATATATGTATATGTGGGTGTTTGTACACACTCTTGTAGATCAACGAGCTCATAAAAATGCATTTTCAAGAAATACTTCATCCTCTCCACACACACACATATAAAACTAATATCCATTTGGAAATTACGGCGTTAAAAATATTTTAGATTTGTTATCATACAAATTTATCATTGTTTTTTCATTAGTGAACACCTTTACGCAACTAGTACTTTAGCACGTGTAGTGCAGATGTCCAATGCATAAGAAAATACACAGAATAATATATTGCAATGAAATGATTAATTCTATTTTTAATAATAAGAGCAATACGTTATTCAAATAGAGTGCTCATTTTGATGTCTCAAAGGTTCGAACTCATGACCTCAGCGTACAACATTATACCACATGTCACTTGAACTAGTGGTCCTTGATGATTAATTCTAATTTTGTAACAAGTAATACTTCGCTTTTAGTTGAATATCCCAAGTATGTAGTTTTAGGTTGCTTCGGCTTCATGTGAAACTAACTAAAGTGAAATAAAATGACAATTGATAAAACAAAAGCAACCGAATTTATAAATTTGAAGTAAACATGTTTTTTATATTTAATATCGATAATAATCAATTTTTTTAAACAATACGAACAATGGGATATAGATGCTGATAGTTTCTAAAATCTGAATACATAGTAAAAAAAAGAGAATCATTTTATTACTGCTACTACATACATTGCATCAGATTTTTAGAATTGAAAGACAAGTGCCTATCGTTGTATAGTCTTATTAGATCAAAAGTTTTAAAACGCGAAAAGCGTACACGAGACTTTCTTTTGCTCGTGGGGCGAGGTGTAAGCCTCACAACGTTGAGGCGTAAGTTTTTCGAGTAAACATTGAGTCATAAATTATTATTGCTTTGTTATTATTAATTTTCGATTAATAAGTAAAATTTAACAATTAATCATATAAAGCCGTAAATAACTAACAATGTAAGCACTTAATTTTAAAGAGATCAGTCATAATCATTCTTTATTATTCATTCGCAAAAGTATAAATAATTAAAATTATAAATAAAATAAAATTTAAGCACTTGGTTATATATATATGATTCAGACCTTATTAGTATGTTTGAAGAATTTGTATTCAGTTTTCAGCTCCATAATAGTATGTGTTATATTTTTTTCTTCCTCCATTTATTTGTCTTTAGATTTTTTCTAGATTTTTGAAAATGATCTTTGATCAATTTTAGTGGAATTGATTTCTATTACAAGCAGTAGGAAATCATATAAGTTATTATTTTATTTATTTTTTCTTCAATCAATTTTAATCGATCTGCAAAATTTATTCGGAGGTTCAGTGATGACAAATCAAAAATATCTTTAAATGGCAATTGGGCAAATTCATTATGGAGCTCTCGGTCGTTGTTTCAAAAACAAGCTTACTTAATCAAGTCGATATTGAAATTGAAAAACAAACAAGACACTTACTTTCATTTTCTTAAATTGTCCTTTTTTACATGTCATTAAATAGTTGAAGTTTAATAATTTCCGATAGTTGCAATATTTACAATTGGAGGTAAAAAATTTCTCGAGTCGCATGCCTCAACAATTTGAGACGTGCAAGACGTACGTTTTTCATGCTTCGTATGCTTTAAGTTGTCGATGTGTAAGCTTCAAAGGTAAAAAACTTATTGGAGAAAGCCTCAAGGCGTGTTATCTTCTCTTGCCTTGAAACGCTCTTTGATGTGAGTATCGAGGCGGGTTTATTAAAATAATGATTAGATCTAGTTATTTTATTTTTATTTTAGAGTGAGTGATAAACTTACTCTCATCTGACCCTCTACATTTCCCTTTTACATTTACCTTTCATTGATGATAAGAAAAATGAAATAGTTGGGAAATGTAATGTTTTTAACGTTGGATATAGCTTGAGAAATGAAGGAAACAAATTAATTCATAATTAGATATAAAAGGATTTCAGTCACGTAGGAACAATGTTTCAAATGTCGGATTTCGATCACGTACCGTGTCGGAGATTTCAGAAGACATATCGTTTGAGATCTCGAATGTAGCTAATTGTATCTTGAGTGTCCATCTTGGGTTAAAAAGTTCATCTCGAAGTATATTTATATACATATAAAAACCAGTTTGTACATACAACTAAATTTATACCTGAGTTACAACATTTACAATAGCGGTAAAAATATGGAAAATAAAAAAGTTATAAATATATGAATGAAACTCCAAGCAGTCAAGCACAAAACTCACAAAATGCCATGATAGTTATGCAATATGAAATCAAGTTTTCTTCACGCTCATCATATCTGTCTTACCCTCTTCAATCATATGTACTCTTTGTAGATCAACGAGCTCTTGAAAATGTCTCTTTAAGAAATACTTCATCCTCACAATAATTCAAAACTATAATATTTTTGTTTATTTTTTTGGTATCAATCCGCTCATTTATCATTCATTTACGGTCGTTTGGTGCCAAACTTTGATTTGAGTAAAAAAATAAAAAATAAAATTTGACAATCAAATCTTTTGGTAATCTGTGTATATTACCCAACATTCTAGTTAACTACAATTCAATTGACATTCCAAATATGTTACTAGGATACTGCTATACTGCAATTCAAAGGAAACCTAAACAACATAAATTAATAAACTGTAATTGTGCTTTAAAGTGCAATTCAAAAAAAAAAAATTCTTCTTGCTTGAATTTGCTTTAATCCATAAAAGGGTTATTCTTATTTATATTGCAACTCAAAAGACAACTTCAAAACAAAACTAGTTTATCCCACAAGATTTAGTCCGAACAAGCCTTAGGTGGATTTGAACGTTTCAAATTGTCCGAGCGCCAAAACAACATCTCAACCGAGATGAACAAGATTTAAATCCTTGAGTAGGATTGATAGAAATAAGTTATGTAATTACTTAAATTAATAATAGGAGAATATAATTTAGAAAAAAGTATGAGATACGATTAGAGGTTGTTCGACTCGTTAATTTTTTGTTCGTCAAATACAATAATTTTCAACAAATTTTAAATAATTATAGCTAAGTCATTGGTAACTTGGAAGTGCATTTGTTAAATTACGCTCAGGTTGAACAATTCTAAGTTGTGACACCAACCATATTACAATTATAGTTAAAGTAAAGCATAATATTAGCAACTTTTTACTTTTAATTTCAACCATTTGGTTTCAAACAAAATTGCTGTGAGGCCCGAAAATAAAGACAAAAACCTGTGCGAAAAATAAATCCATGGTCCCCTGAATTCAACCATTTTAATCCAACGTCCTATATTCTTCTGGCCTAAAACCGTACCTGTTTTTCCGGGCCTTCTAGCAGCTCCCGGTTTCAAATTACAATTACATACATTCTAAGCTGTACAGACTTGTAGTTTTAAAGTTTATTATCTATGTTGTTTTATGTATACCCAAACACATTCTAGAGAAAGGAGCTTTCCAGTTTTTCAAGTAGTAAGAGCTTGAATACTGTAGTATATTGGCACACGTGCCATGCACGTCAACAAAGCTAAATAGGTTTTAAGAGCCGTAGGAATTCAAATAATTTGGACCCTTAAGCATAAATCAGTCAAATAATCATGCTTGTTTATTACGTTAGACACGGCACCAAGAATTGTTCATTTTTGTTATGTTCGATAAGAACAGATTAATCTACAATCTAAAGAAGTAATAAAGTTCATTTTTTGCAGGCGGGTCTCTCAAGGAAAAGATTTGTTCTAATTCAGGTTTACACTTTGTTTTGCTCTTTCTTTTGTCTGCATGTAGCATGATTGTAAGGACTCCAATTATATGTAAAATGATGAGTTTTGTTTTATGTTCGTATGGACTTATTTTTGGCTTTCAACTGGGATTTAATAATATGAAATTTAACATAACAGTGTATCACTATGGATTCCATGGTTATTAACGTGTAGCTTGCATCCATTATAGAAATCTGGAGTGCATTTTAATAGAACAAAACCCAATATCAAAATATGTTCCTTCATGGTTTAGTGTAATTGCTACCGATGTAAAAGTATTGTATATTTTCATAGGGACCACCAGGTACTGGTAAGACGCAAACAATTCTTGGTCTTCTTAGTGCGGTTCTCCACTCAACTCCCGGAAGAGTACAATCTAAGTAAATATATTCTTTGTATATGACTTATGTTGATTATTCTTTGTTTTAACTTTTAACCTTTTATAATTATTTTGAACAATTGTTTGCATTGATTACGTTTTATTTTTTTCCTTTAAAAAAATTAAATGAAGTGTATAACATGTATTTTTTTATGCAGAGGGCTATCATCTGTTAAACACAGGGCTGAAATGTCAATAGAGGATAAGTATGTTCCTCTTTTACCTTTACCATATACAGTATGATTGACATGCATATTTACACAAAGATACTAAATTCATGGGCACCTATGTTCGAGTCTGGAAACAGCCTCTTCGCAATGCAAGGGAAAGACTGTATATTATCGACCTCCCCAGAGCCCGCAATCGTGCGGGAGCCTTGTGCACTGGGTTCCACCTATCTGTCATTAATGCTATTATCAACATTTTATAACTGTTAACTTCAGGATGCGTTGTTCTGAGCAGGCAGTTCATTTATTCAGTAACATTAATCACTTAAGTCAGGATGTACATTTTTTATGAATTCAATGCTGCAGCTAGATTGTTACTTTGTGTACTTTTTTTTTGGAAAAGAGGGGGGGGGGGGGTGGGGGGATTGGACCAAACTCTTAAACCAATCTATATTCTCAACGCTTTCCAGAAAAAATGGCGGTGCATATGCAGAATAATTCCCGGTTTGTTGGTTTTGCAATATATAATGTATTTTATGACTTCTCTTTATCTCGCATTGTTTCATACCTGAGTCCTGCATGCTTGCTTTAACTTGTATAGTCTGACTGCAAGTGAAATTATATATATTTATAACAGCGACATACTTCACTCAATTACACTGAATCACTGTTGTTGGTTTATGCTGTTATATATACTAGTGTGTAACCCGTGTGTTGCATACGGTAATGTTGTTAAAGGATGGTATTTACATCTTAATTATTGCTAAATTATAGTTTATTATGCAATATATGATAAATTTATTGTGATATATTAATCATAAACTAATATGACTTGCGACGCTTAGATATAAAGTTGAGGGTTCAATACTCGCTAACTACATATCTCTATAAAAATTAATGTCCTAACTCAAAAAAAGAATTATAAATAAAAATCGTTAATACTATATATATGTGTGTGTGTGTAAATAATTTATGTTCTGTGATATATATTTTTTATATGTATGAGTGAATAAGCAACTTCATCATTTTTTAAAGGATTTATAAATAGATTAAAGAACATTAAATAATTGAATTTATTTGAATAATTTGAATCAATGATAAACATAACTAATTAAATATAGTAAGATAAATGTAAAAAAGTTGAAGAAAATTTAGAGGAGCTTTGTACAAATTTATAATCGAAAAGAACATAGATCTTATGGTTAACTTATTTACATGTGAACTTTTATTTATTATTAAGTTTTCACTTTTAAACATTTTTATCCTTGTACTTAACCATAGATTTCATGTTCTTGTAGAAGGGTCATACTTACAACCTTGATAATTGTAAAATAATGTCATACATCATTTAGTTGAGTTATGAGTTGGGTATGGTTTGATAACACGTTGAGAGTGAGGATGTTCATATAATCTAATTTTATCGGTGTAATCTGTGCGTTCACATCGTAATGTTGTAAAATATAAATTTATTTTTTAAATGTTGTTAGAAATTAAATTATGTTATATAATGTACGATTTTTTAAACGAATGAATTATAAATTAAAAGAGTTATTATTATTTATGTATACATTTTATGTTATATTAATTAAATATCTTTATATATCCAAATAAATAAGAAATAATTCTATCATTTTTCTCATATACATAATATTGTATATATTGAAATCCTCGTATTTTTAGATTTATTAGATAGATTAATAAATATTAGTTAATCATATTTATTTAAATTGTTTAAATTTAAGACTCCGCAATTAGTTAAATATATGGACTTGAATGAAAAATATTAGAAGATAACCGAGAAAGGTTTCTAAGTAATTGGAAAAAAATTAAAATTTTACGTATTTGAAGTTAATAGAAATTTATAGTACGATGTATGATAATTTCATTTAGTAGATAAATTATAAAATAAATTTGTTATTGTTGTTAATGTGCATAATTTATGTTATGTAATTTATATATATTTGCATTTAAATGATTTATTTTTACCAATTTGTTGGTGCATGTAGTATACATATTGAAAATTTCATCTTTTAGGATTTATTAATAAATGTTAGTTGACTAAGTTGATCAATTAGTTTAAATTTTGGATTATGTAATTAATTTAAATGTGTGGACTATAATGTAAAATTTCAGGAGAAAACCGTGAAAGATTTGCAAATAATTATAGATTCTTTTAAAAGTAGGTATTTGAATGTAAAATAATGTGAAAAGTTCAATAAAATAATTGTAAAGTATTAAATTATAGGATTTTGAAAATAAAACATTCACTTGGAGAGAATTAAGGAGAATACAGATAATTCATAATACAGATAATTCCTAGAATTAATGAGAGCTTCAAATTTTTCTATTTTACTATTATTTAATAGATTTGTACTGGATCAAAATGTCATTTCATGCTGTAATTAATTTTTTTATTGCTTTTCGTTAGATATTGTAATTGGACAAAAGCATCTCCATGGTTAAATGGTTTGAATCCAAGAGACCTTGTTTTACCCTCTGATGGGGATGATGGGTTTACTCCTACCAACGATGAATTGGTATCCATCTTTCCAAAGGCTTCATTTTTTTAGTATTACATTACAAAACTTTCAGTTACTGAATTTATGATTATTTCTCTGGTGTAGAAACCTGAGATTGTAAATGCAAACCGCAAGCATCGGGTGCATGTTCTTGTTTGTGCTCCATCTAACTCTGCGCTTGATGAAATAGTATTGCGCCTGTTGCGTACAGGTTGGTTTTTATTTTATTTGTTCCAATGTTGTATTCATCATATTGAATAGTAAATGTTAAAGTTATTTGATTATGCCCTCGTTGTGTCAAATGTAGTGAATTCCCATACTTGATGTTAAAACCAGACAACAAACCTATTCTTTTGAAATTGCTTAATTAGAACTATTCTATTAAGACCTAAATGAAGATGTATGTAAAATCTTTTTAAATTTTGAGCTTTTTCAATGTTGTGTTACTACTTATTCCTTTAGTGCAAAGTGATTAGGGTGTAAGTGAACCTAAAGGGGAGAGTGAGTGCATGCGTGCGTGCAATTTGATGTTTTAATAACTCCACTCCGAAGAGTAGAGCCCCAACCCAGCTAGTCCAACCAGAGCTAGAAGTGGGAGGTTAGCCTGCCCAGCAGGAAGCATTCGTTTCCATAACCATGTTTTTTTGAATTAACGGAAAACACAACTTCCCGCCTTGAGGGAGTAGAGCAGATGAGTATCGAACTCGTGACCTCATTAACAGATTGCAAGTGTCTCTACCACTGCGCCACTACTGCGGACCCAATTTGATGTTTTAATTTTTATTTAAAATGAATTTTGTTCTGGAGCAACCATTTGCAATTAAATCAATTTCATGCATGAAGATATGGAATCCGATGCCTTTTTTGCTTCCTTTTGTAAATCAAATTGTCATGCTCATTTGTTTCCAGGTATCCATGATGAAAATGATCATGTTTATAATCCGAGGATAGTTAGAGTTGGTGTAAAGCCACATCATTCAGTCAAAGCAGTGTCCATGGATTACATAGTACGCCTTTATCTTTTTTTGTCAACAATTGTTCGACTATTTCCTTTCAGAAAGTTATTGCGAACATATACACAGCTTTTGCTTGTCCAGTATAGCTAAGAATAAATACTCGGAAAATTATCCGATAAGTTTTACCTTGGCAGCAGCAAATTATTCCATTGAAAGTATGTTTAGTTTTGTATATTTTCTTTTTAGCCCTCTGCCATGAGCAGTATTCGATACTGGATCCAAATCCCCTATTATGAGCATAAGCAATTTTTTAATCTTAAGTTGCTGTACATTTTGATTATTAAGGTAATTGTCAAGCTTATATCTATGCAATATACACAGTTTAGCATAATTTGAAAACTTAGGATGTTATATCACAATCCATGGGTAAGAAAAGGTATCATATGTAATTAAAAGACAGAGTCAATCGGTAAGCATCTTGATGGACATGAGTATTTCTACAAGCTGCGGTTTTTGGTGTTAGTGGTTTTTTTTTTGTGGGGGGGTGGGGGTTGGGCGTGCGTGTGTTTACGCACATGTATGTGTGTGTTGTGTATATCTGCAATTAACCCTATTAAAGTAGTGTACATGGTTATATGGTTACAGGTAGAACAAAAAATAGCAGGTGCGGGTCGGTCTACCAAACAAGGGGCTGGGGGTCCACGTGATCGAGATAGCATTCGTGCTTCTGTTCTCGATGAAGCAGCTATTGTATGTTTACAACTTTCTCCGATTAAAGTAAATCTGAAATCTAACTTGTCATTCTAATGATTATACAAATTACAGGTATTTTCTACTCTCAGTTTCAGCGGTTCATCTCTTTTCACCCGGCTGAATCGTGTGTTTGATGTTGTTATCATTGATGAGGCTGCACAAGCTGTATGTAGTTCCCTGACATGTTTGCTTTTTTATTTTTGAAATATGTGCGTGTCCGTGTATATAAACTCAAGAAATCAAATGCAAAGGAGGTCGGAAGAATATAAGAGGAAAAGGGAAATAAGAAGGGTTACTGATCAAATTGCGCATTGCATCTTATTTTGAATTTTTTAAGAGCATGAGCACAGTGAAAATAAAAATAGAACTTATTGTAAATGTTTCCATAGTTATCCTGTTTTAAATAGCTATTTTTTTTTCATTGGTCCTTTTTGATTCGATTTTAGTTTATTTTACCGTGTGATGGAATAGATTGTCTATTTAGCAATTTGGTTTTCTTTCTTATTGAACTTCAATTTCTGATGACTGACTCTATTATACGTACAGTATCCCTAATTCAGAAAGATTTTTTGATGTATCAATACAACTACTATGTTTTTTCTTTCTTTCAAACATGGCTATTATGTTTGCTAGTGTTCAAAACCAAGGCCTCTACCAACAACTCAAGTTGGATGTCTTACCATTTGGGAGAATGGTCGTCGGCACTACTATGTTAATCTCAAGCTATTTTAAAAATAATAATTATTTCTATGTTGCAAGGCTAACTTTTAGGTATTCAATATTTTGTTGTTGTTTCATTCCCCCCTCCACTCTTTCTTTTTGTAATATTTGTACAATATGCACACGACTTGACGAGTTAGTGGGTGTACACATTATTATGTATGGAATTAGAAACTAGTCAAATAGTAATGTGGTTCATTATACCGTAAAATTACATGGCCATATATAATTTTTGCAAAGATCAATTGACTTGTATGCCTTTGGATTCGAATCTTTTGTATGTACATTTGTTTTGGGTGTGTGTGCATTGATCTGTAGAAGATTTTTATATTTACTGCAAATTCCTTGTAAATTTGTACTTCACATTATGATGTATTATTTATCTTAGGTGGAACCGGCTACCCTTGTTCCTCTAGCCCATGGATGTAGACAAGTATACCTGGTATGTTTCTCATTATTATAACTAAAAATTAATTTCATAATGAAGGAAAAAACACAAATGATTGCTCATGAGTACATTTGGCTGCTGATTTTACCTGAATTCATACTAAACTGCTTAAATTTCATTTCATATCTTCTCATATGCAACCTATCTGCACAGAGAACATGGATATGAAGCCAATTGATTTAATGCCCAATGCTTTGGTGTTCTGAATTCTGGTTGACATGCTGGAATTCCTATTGTTCCGGTCTGGTTCCTGTGTGGACCGGGGTGGAATTCAACGAATATTCTGTTTCCAGTTATATATTAAAACTGCATTCCTAAAGCTGCAAGAACTGAAATATGCAAAGATTTCGAGCATGCAGCTCTGGACCTGGGCTTGGTTGATTTTTAGATCTGAAATTTTTTAGGACTCGGTTTTGCCGTGTTGGCATTTAAGTGAATTTGAGAACGGGAAAAGAACAGACTCGAATAAGGGTTAAGTGAGCGGGGAACGAGCAGTTCAATTATTTTAAGTAGCCTTGGGCGGGTTTAATTTGGTTAACGTGTAAAGTTATTAATTTATTAAGTGGGCTTGGGCTGTTATAGTTTTATAAGTTGGTATTAAAGGATCACGGATAAATACCAAGGGGGTGCACTGTACAAAGGGACTGTAGTGGAATATTAAAACTGTTAAAGGGGCAACCACCCACAATTTGATAATTTTTATAAGTATAACTGTACTAATATACCCTTACATATCAACTTTGCCTCAGTTTATACTTCTCTTCAATCTTCCATTTTCAAATGCAATTTCACAAGTAAATGCAAATCGGTTTTTTTTTTGGGGGCGGGGGGGAGGGGGAGCAGAAGCATAAGATTTTTAGAATGAAGAACACTAACACTAAGTTTGAACAATATCTAAAATATGAAGAAACTTTCGAACAGATAATTTTTATGATTAAATTTTTGAAGAGTGATAGTGATATTGTTTAATTTTGCGTTTGAATTTGATTTTTCTATGGTGAAAGTTTTTAGAATGTCAATTACCTTTAGGTCTTTAGGTTTGATTTTAGTTTCAGTGCGTATGATGATTGGGGATTTTAAGATTTGATTTGAAATTTGTTAAATCTGCAACTACAGATTTGTGTTTTATTCTATTCTTAACATTCTTCCATCATAATCACTCTCTTACATATTTATTGACGAATTTTTTGATTCATGCATTGATTCAAAAAAAAAAAAAACAAAGAAAGAAGACGAAAAGCTAAAAGGTATAATGGGTTTTAAAAAGATTAGTTAATTTTAGAAGAGGACCAAAGAAGAAGAAGCGAGGTAATTTAGGAACTAAAAATTACTTGATAAGGGGACCTAGTTATTTATTAGCATCCTCTTAACAAAAATTAACTTAATTAAAATTTTATTCTCCCTTTGTATTTATTAGTGTCCCTTTCATAAAACATTTTTTATATCAATTATTAATTTTGTAATTATTGAATTTTCTAATGAAATTACTTTGTCTATAATTTCAAGTATATTATGACAGGTTGTGGTATAGTTTGGAATTACTATTCAACAATCAATGTTTATAAGAAAAAAAGCAAAGTACTGAATATTTATTAGGTATGTATATAGGAAAAATTACGAGAATTCGCAAATTTGAATTGAAGCGTAATTTGCGAAATTTCCGAGACGGAACTGAAATATCAAAATTTACCAATGACTGGAACAATATACGAGATTACCTTGGTTTTTATGCATTATCTTCCCTTTCAAATGTATTCTAAATTTTGAATATTTACATTGAAGATACCTTGATAAAATCAAAATAATTTGTTTTTGTTTGCAGAAAGTCTCTATGACTTGCATTTTAACAACCTTGAAGTATGAATTAGTTTTTCATTTTATAAACTGTGCTGACAGCAAGTACAAAGGCTATATGGTATATACACAATGGATGAGGGAAAAAAGTTTTAAAGCACTGATTTAATGTTTAGATTATACACAGAGCCACACGTAATTGGAATTTTGTGCATATCTACTATTTTAGCATAATGATGAAAATAACTTTATCTGTATGAAGGTTGGTGATCCAGTTCAACTGCCAGCAACTGTTATTTCTAAGACCGCTGAAAAATTTGGGTAAACAGTTATATTCTTCCATGTCATGCACATATTGCTATACATAGTTTCCACATATTAACCATGTGTGTGTACTTTTGTAGATATGGAACAAGTTTATTCAAGAGATTCCACGAAGCTGGGTTACCTGTTCAGATGCTCAAAACTCAGTACCGAATGCATCCTGAGGTCTAATCATGCATTATTTTTGCCTATTCTCTTGCTTAATTTGACTCGACTGCCATAATACTTAGCTTATCCAGTACACTACTATGATAATTTGACAATTTGATAGTTGCCACTGCAGTATTTTTTTCTTTTCTTGTAAAATTTATATTAGGGCGGTAAAGCTTCTATCTGTCTTTTAAAATAGGTTTTGCATGAAAACTATTAACAAATATCAATTTGCAATTGAACTGCAGGACAGAAATTCGTAAACTGATGTTTTAGCGAATGCCTTAAGTTTCATGCAAGCGTTTAATTTTGGTACCAAATCTTAATTTATAATGTTTATCAGATAATGTAACATACTGAATGTTCAACCAGTAATTTAAAAGTGGATCCTGACCGCTGATTACAAAAATATCAAAAATAGGATCCTGATCAGTGATTACAAAAATATCAAATACAGGATCCTGACCGGTGATTACGTAAATATTAAAAAACATATGATTTGAATTCCGTTTCAAAACGAAACACACCGATTCTGTTATGATTCTCAAATTCTGATTCGTATTCAATCAAAATCACAATAGAGAAAATCCGTGTTGAAATAGAAATAAAGATGACGACGACGACAACAAAAAAGCCATTATTCCCAAACAAGTTGGGGTCGGTTAGAGATGGAACCCAAAACTAAATGACAAAGCTAATTTAAAGGTTATAACAATAACAATAGCTGAAATAGAAATCAAGACACTTAATTGAATTGATAATTTGGATTTTGTTGTTTCCAACCCAAAATAAAGATGAAATGAGAGATGAAATTAATCTTTGGGTTTGGGTGTAAGAGCTCAAGCATGAAAACCAATTTCAAAAGCATAGATTATTACTATGAAAGCAAAGCCAATGCATTCACGTACTAAAATACCATTTCAATGTGCATATCATCCAACTATACATGCACATTAAAATGCAAATCCTTTGAACTTACGGTTCACTATTTAACTGCGATTTCGTTTTGTAAGTTAAAATTTAAGATTTACGATTTTGAATCGAAGGAGAAGGCCTTGACCCTGACATCATACTAACTTTATGCAGATAAGTATTTTCCCTTCCCAAGAATTTTATGAGAACTCTCTAGAAAATGGGCCATTAGTGGAAAAGCAAACTCAGCGCAGCTGGCATGAGTTCCGTTGCTTTGGTCCTTTTTCTTTCTTTGATATTGACGGAGTTGAAGAACAGCCAGCCGGAAGTGGATCCTACATTAATGAGGATGAAGCAAATTTTATAGTTACTATATATCGCAAATTGGCCAGTGATTATCCAGAGCTTAAATCAGGTTCTCAACTTGCAGTTATATCGCCTTATAGTTCTCAAATAAAACTTTTAAAAGAAAAATTCCGCACTGCTTTTGGGGAGAAGTTGGACCAATTTGTGGATATAAATACTGTTGATGGATTCCAGGTAAATTAACCTTTTAATTGTACATTCTTTTTGAATTATTTATTGTACATCCGAATTTAGATAGTACACAAGTCCGATTTCCCAGTTGCTTTTTCGGAGACCAAAATTAATATTCATGATTGTGTCAAAACCTTATTATATACTGCAATGCATGTTTCTGGGTTTAGTTCATACTCTGCCAGTTCGATTCTCCTTGGAAAAGCTGCATTGCTCTTTATAAGTTGCTTCAAAGTCCCAGATTATATGACGCTGCATTTGCTAACTTGGATAGCTTTTTTTTGCCTTATATTATGTGCATATGTAATGTTGATTGTTAGGGTTGTGGATTTTGGAATGCATGTTCACACCCTATAATTGTGCATCATACAAAAAATGCATAAAGCTTTGAGTTCAGAAATGCATCTAATAATGAATCAGTTTGCACCTTTTTAGTTGAGAGTACGGATTTGGACCCAAAACCTGTAGTTATTTAGTCTGTTTAGAAAATGAGAATCAAACGTATCTTTTTCAACTACTATTTCTTATTTTCTTATGCCAAGAAGGGAAGGATACTAATAGCATGGATAAATCTTGGTATGCATGTAGGACATTATTTGTGAATTATGTAGGGGAGCATCTTATGCAAGTACATTAAGATATGCTAATGTCTGTATATTTCATTATGAAGTAGTTAGCATGGTAAATACCACCTTCAGGTGATCTATAAAATTTAAGGGTACACGTCTTGATATAACGATTAAGGAAACAACTTATTTGTTTTTATGTATTAAAAAAAAATCATTCCATTTCATCTTCTCATCAGGGCCGAGAAAAAGATATTGCCATATTTTCCTGCGTAAGATCAAACGAGGGGAAGGGAATCGGTTTTGTTTCTGATTTCCGGAGAATGAATGTCGGAATCACCAGAGCGAGATCATCTGTGCTGGTAAATATTTTTTTTGGGAAAACCTGTCTGATTCTGAATATGCTGCATTTTTTCATACACACACACATGCAATTTGCGAATATAACGCTTTTTGGTTATTCTAGGAGAGCAACTAAGATTTAGTTAAAAATTAATTTAATGAGTCATTACTTCACATAATTACAATATGTTTCAATCATACTTGCACAAACCTAAAACATATACATTAAAAAGGAATTGCAAACGCAATTTTCAAATCCTGTTTGCACTCAATTTTTCCAACAAAGAAAAGCCATGCAAACATTTCTTAATGCATATAGCTATTATAAGTATGCATAAGCTGGTAGCACATCCCGATTAGGGCTAGGCCTATCAACGGATGCAGATATCGCTGAATCCGCATCCAAATCCGCATTCGATATCCGTGGATGTCTCAAAATCCACATCCGTGGAGTTTTACTGGATATCCGAAAATATCCGTATTCGAAAAGAGGATGTGGATATTTCCGAATATCCGAAAATATCCAAAAAATCCACATCCGAAAGGTGAATTGTGTCTGTATATGCAAATTTTAAAACAATATCATCACAATTCATGAGGTGTTCAAATAACAATCCAACATAAAAACTAATAAACTACAAATCAATTTTTCAAGTAAAAAAAAACAATTCACAAAATATTGTAATGAGTTATGATCGCATGCATAATTAACTAGTTCATGCAATATTACAATTTGAATAAACGTAGCAAAAATAAAGAACAAGTATGCAACTTAGTAAATAGAATTTTTTTCGATTACATTAAGTTAAGAGTAAGGTGGAGCCTGGCGCAACGGTTAGGTCACTCGCATGGTGATCTGCGCGTCTAGGTTCGAGTTCGGAAACATCTTCGCAATGCGAGGGAAAAGCTGCGTTTGTCGACCTCCCCAGAGTCCACTATCATGCGGGAGTCTCGTGCACTGGGTTCCACTTTTTTTTACATTAAGTTAAGAGTATGAGTGCGATTGAGGAAATAGAAGGTGAAAGTGAAATTGTAAAAATGGAGGTGACTGAATAATTTAGACTTAGCAGCTAAGGCTTTAAAATGTTAAAGGTATTGTAAACCTTAATTGTTTAATATGAGATCCAAGGGTAGAATGAAAAAACAACTTTAGAAATAATGTTGAAATGTGTAACAATTTTTTTTGATTGTAGTGTCCAATTCAAATGATAATATAATTATAAAAAATGTACTTAATTTCAAACTGGACAGATATTTTTCAGATACGGATACACTCATACTGCATCCGCGTCCAAAAATATTTTCGGATACCGGATATCTGCATCCGTTTTTTGAATATCGGACAATATCCATATTTTTAGATATGGATCCGAACGGATTTTGAATTTTTCGGGTATCAACTGACATACCTAATTTTGATACATTTCCGAAGCCTTTACCACACTGCGTGCGTGCGTGTGTGTGTATATATATATATTTATGTATTAGATTGATCCACCTGTTGCAGTTAAGAGTTAATATAAAGCTGAATTAACTTCGGTATAAGTGATGTATCATGGTCTATTCCAACTAAATCAGGGTCTATTGAATTATATTTTGTTAATTTTGATCTGTAACTCATCTTACAGAACTTATAATAATATCTTATATGCTTATCCCCTGACAGAAATACATGCATTATTTCAGGTTGTAGGTTCTGCTTCTACATTAATGCAGAACAAACATTGGAGCAATTTAGTTAACAATGCCAAGGAGCGTGGTTGTTATTTCAAGGTGTGTATTTCTATAAAAAAAAACAACCCTTAGCCAATTGGGTTGTTTGAACATAGCATATAAAATTTTAAATAGTTACAAGGGAAATGAGATTGATGAAAAAAAAACTAAACTTTAATGCTTGAAAACCCCAATTCAGACCTGTTTGTTAATCAAAATATCATAATTGCGGTATCAAGGCTCTGTGAACTTATTTACTATATAAAAAAATTGTTCTGTAGCAAACTCATTTCACAACAGGTTTTGAGTTGATAAGTATCATTCTCAATTATGCAATTTTTATCATCTATCGTTGCAGGTCCTAAAGCCTCATTCCACATTCTTTAGCGATTCAAATCTTGAGACCCTTAAGTCAGAGAAAAGATTGCAGTTGGACAAGAAATTAGAGCAGATGGAAGCTGAAGCAGCAGATCATGAAGTTAATCTTTTGGATGATCAACCTCAAGATTATGATATTAATGATGATGGAGGTGGCAATGATGATGATTAAAGCATCATATAGGTTTGATATTTTTCACCTTTTCTAAGTTATTCTTTAGATCAAAATATCACATGAAAATTCTTATGATATCAAAATGCCCTTTAGAGAAAAATTTGCTGACAACATTTAGCCTTCGCATCATTGATGTATTTTTCCTAGATCATATGTGAGGAATACTAATCTGTATCCTATTTTTGGTGTTTTTTGTATTTTGCACAGTTATGAAATTAAATTCTTCATCAAAAAAAAAAAATGTTCAATACAGTGCAAACTCGTCATTCTCAATTATATATATCATTTCTCGAGCAATTCTTGATTTATAGCGAAACTGTTCAGGACACTTTCTGGTATTTAATATTTGAATGGGCAACTTTAACTTGATAGATTAGTATTATGCAAATTGCTGTAATCGGTTCTTATAATAACCTTGGTGAATTCTAAATAATTGTTTTGCAGTTTAATTTGATATCAGCAGTTGAACTGAAACAAACTCTAACAAGTCAGAATCTGCGCCAAGTATTGTTTACAGATACTTCAAAATACTGATATTCTAACTTCATTGTTCTGTGCGTTTAATGTGTTCTACTGAGTTTACTCAAAGCAGAGTAACATGATTTTGATAAACTTATACTGAGAAGTATTTAATAGTGAATATCTTCAACGTTCAATTATATTTTAATAACCAATGCGTAGCCTGTGTTTTGTGGACGTATGATGTATTATAGGGATAAACATCTAATGGTTTGAATCATATAAACCAACTGAACCGAATACGTTTGATATTTTTGATTCGGTGATGTTGATTAATTGATTGGATTTGGTTTCAATATTCGTATTTATGGGTTTTTTCGGTCCGTTTTGATTTTCAGAATTTTAAAACCTAACCAGCTGTTTAACCAAAGAATCTAAATTGCTTCCAAAGATTGTTGTTATTAATGCCAGTATTATTATTTACACTACTATATTAAAACACTAATTTACTTTTTTTCTTCTGTGTTGATGTTTTTAGAAGATTAGAAGTTTGTTTCTAAAAGTTAAAGCATCGTCACATTTTTAAATAGGTATGGACTCAATTAATTATTTCAATCTCATGCAATGTTAGCAACTAGACTATAGAGCTGTCAATGGATACCCGAAAAATCCGAAATCCGTCCGCATCCGAAAAGCGGATAATATCCGATATCTGAAAAAAGGATGCGGATGCGGATACGACGACATCCGCATCCGAAAATTATTCGTCCGTTTTTTGTCAAGATTATAGTTCAAATTATGTGTATTTTAGTGTAGTAAAACATATTCGTTTATTATTTTATTAAGTTAGTAGTTTATATTATATGCACTTAATGCTTATTAACTGCTCGAAACTATTTATTATCGTCATATTTGTTAAATTTTAACAATGGGATTGAAAAATATTTATGTTAAACTAAAATTTTCTTTTTATAATTTTTGATTTATTGGTCGTTAGCAGATAGGATAATTATCCGATATCCGTCCGTATCCGCGGATGCGGATATCCGATATCCGAAAATGATTTCGGATGCGGATGCGGATATGGCACTATCCGCATCTGAAAGCATCCGTTGACAGGCCTACTAGACTGGATAGCTAACGGAAAGACTAACCAATTATTTCTTGTTTGGTTGGTTTATATTTTGAAAAATATTGGTTTAGTTAGGGTTAGTTTTCGTTTATTGAACAATTTAGTTGGTTTTAATATATTTTTATCGATCCATGCTAAAAAAAATCACGAAACTAGAATTGTAATTGTACCACCATTGATGGTGACGTTTATGTTGTTGCAAGTTGATCTTATGTTTGAATTAAATCAATCTATTTATAACCTATTCTTATATATAAAAGAGAATATTGAACTTTTTGTATTTTTATTTCTGATTCATGATCGCTCGAACTACTTTTTTTCTTATTAATTTAAGGAGAAAAAAAATTCAAACTACTTTCTCTCGTTAAATTAAGAAGAAAAAAATTCACTTAATCCAATAAACTATACATGCTCATTCAAGCCCAAACCTATTTTCACTCTATTTCCGCCGTAAGATTACATGATTTGTGTTGTTTTCTCTCCTCTCACATGTCTCAGCTATTTCTCATATGCTTAATAATGTCATAATCTCACTGTTTCATTTTTCACTTTTAACTAATTTAACAAGAACGAAAGGTTTTTAACTTAATCTTGCTTTGTTTCTTTCAGTATAGATTCGCCTCTTAATTTCCCTTTTCTTTGAACGTAAATTCTGTTTTTACATACTTTACTTCTTCCTTCATGAATTCTAAACCTCGATTTGAATTCTAGAGCGCCGGATAACATCTAGTATCCCTTGCAACCTCGCCAATCGTTGTTGTATAAACCGATACATCAATCTTCATCAAAGACCTATTGATCCTCCAATCGTCAATCGAAGATTACTGATAGGTAATTTTATATATTGAAGTTTTTACTCCTACAGAAAAGAATGAAGGTAAAATAATTTGACTTCCCTTGTATAAAGAAGATCATCTTTTATCCTCTCCAACTGTTAGTGTGAGATCCATTCATTTTTCAATGTTGAATAATTGAATTGTCATTTTGAATGTTGATAGTATAAAAGTTCTCCAACATCATTGTTTACACAAGATGTATCTTTATCATTTTGATTAAATAAAATATCTAATATTAATTATTATGCGATATCTATGCTATAATGCCAAAACCTCAAATGAAGATTTTGCAATTATGAAAATAACCATGCTACAAATTAATAAAAATTAAGGTCCCGTTTGGTTTCGTTTTGAGTTTTGTGTTTTGTGTTTTCAACCTACACTACAAAATACAAGAAAATGTGAGAATTTTTTTACAATTCTTAGTCATCGCGACGATGGACGAAAAACGGAGGAGATGAATTGTTTTCCATCCCTTTGTTATGTCTCAAAACACAAAAAATCAAATAAACTTGTTTTTTATTTTCTATGTTAGTTTCATTTTTCAAAATTGTGTGTTTTTCAACAATACATAATAAATGCGAATTTTTCTTTAGACGAAAACACAAAACTAAAAACAGCAAACCAAACGGGATCTAAATTTTTTATCGTGTAGTTTTGGTAATTTTATGTGTGACAGGCCTCACCACCAAAGTCGAGCAGAGAAGCCATCGATGATCATCAAGCTCCCTGTTCGAAAATAAACCTGTCTGTTGATGTATAATCAAACCAGTTGTATGCATTAGTTGTTAGTGGGTTGGGTATGTGTAGGTGTTGTTGAGGCCCAATTGTGAGAATGTGTATATGTATCACTGATACACTGATATTTTGAATAAGAACAGAAAACATTTTTCCTCTGCATTTCTTTATCTTCTTGTAATTTCTTTTCCAAATTCTTCCATTCCTTTTTCCCTGTCTGATCTTCTCTTCCCCAGTTATATTTCCATGGCAAAAACTAAGAGAACCGATGCGCTACTCTCACAAGTGGTATCAGATTCACCTCTCGATCCTGTACAATCAGATCCAGATCAACCTGAAATTAGATCCAATCAACTTTACAAAGATTAGAAGCTCAACTACAAAAACAGGAGCTACTTAACTCTCAATTTGCGTCACAAATTACAACTAATAGTAATCAGATCCAGTCATCGATTCAAGAATTTCAACAATCATTGCACTTAGTTTTTCAAGCATTGAAAGGCCTTAAGCAAGCTCAGCAAAGCAAAGATGCCAGAGACATTCCAGCGCCTCAAAATCATCAGAATCTGAATACATCTTCTGGTATTTTGGGATCGGCTCCTTCTTCAGGTATTGGATCTGTGCCTTTGAACGTTGGAAATGAAAATGGTAATTCACACTCTACTTTGTATACTTCTCCCTCTTCCCTGCATAATAAGTCAATTAAATTGGAATTCCCTAAATATGATGGATCTGGTGATGTATTAGCATGGATTAAACAAGTAGAACTTGTTTTTAGATATTATAACTTGCCTGATTCGGATAAAGTACAGATTTGCTCATTTCACTTTCGGAATGAGGCGCTGCAGTGGTTCCATTGGCTGTCTATAAATGTAGATAATTACTTTGAGTGGGAAATTTTCAAAGAGGAGATTATTAATAGATTTAGCACGACTGACCTTCATAGACCTTTTGAAGCCCTGTCATCTATGAAACAAACTGGTTCAATGAGAGAATACCTAAGTAAGTTTGAACAAATACTCAGTTACTTGACAAATTACCACATAAGTATATTCTTGATCGTTTTGTGGGTGGCTTGAAAGATGAGATTAAATATGAGTTATTGTCAGCTCAACCAAAATGCTTGAAAGAAGCAATTGCATTAGCAAAAATTAATGAAGAAACCAATGAAACAACCTTATCAAAATCCATTCAAACCTTACCATTCCTGGCAACAAGCTTCATCACCTCCTCTTCCAAAACAAACCTTATCTAAGCCTTCTATAGAATCTTATTCCAAAACTCCACTCCCTTCTCAACATAAAAAGCTCACTTCAACTGAAATAATGAGACGAAGAAGTCAAGACTTAAGTTATACTTGTGATGAAAAATGGTACCCTGGGCATAAATGTCAAAATAAACACGTGTTTGTTCTAGAAGGTACACTGCAGAGTCATGAAACATTATTAAATGAAGACAATCATGTACAAGAGGAAAATGTCTTGCAGACACTTGAACAAAAAACAGTTATGACACCTTCTATTTCCTTGGAAGCAATGTGTGGAGTGACTGCAAACAATACTATAAGACTTCAATGAAGCATAAATGGCAAAATGATAAATATGCTTATTGATTCAGGATCTACACACAATTTTATCAATACTGATTTGGCCAGGATATTGGGACTGCATATTGATTTTACTAGGAAATTTGAAGTACACATTGCCAGTGGTGAAAAACTACATGGTCAAGGCATTTGTTCTAACATAGAAATATCATGTCAAGGAGCAAAAATTCAAATAGATCTACTGCTTCTTCCGCTAGGTGGTTGTCAAGTGGTTTTGGGAGTGCAATGGATGCAAGAATTAGATGATATCATTTTCAACTTTAAAAAACTGCAGGTTAGGTTTGCCTTACAAGATAAGTGGGTTGTCTGGCAAGGGCTACATGCCAAAGAAACTCAAATAGTATCAGCCCATACTATTAGTAAAGATATTGGGGATCATAGTATATGTTTCATGATACAAATGACAAATTCTGCAGTTACAAATCCACCACTGAAACTTCTCCAAAAAAACTCCACATCCACTCCACCCTCTGTTCCAACAGACTTACAAATCATTCTTGATAGCTTCCCTAATGTTTTTTCTCCACTTTCTTCATTACCTCCATTTAGACAATGTGACCATAAAATTCCATTATTACCAAATGCTAAATCTATCTGTTTAAGGCCATATAGATACTCATTTCATTTGAAGAATGAAATTGAAAAGATGATACAGGAAATGCTATAGACTGGAGTAATCAGACCAAGCTCTAGTTCTTATGCTGCACCAGTGGTCATGGTAAAAAAATCTGATGGTAGTTGGAGAATGTGTATTGACTATAGAGAGTTAAACAAAGCAACTATCAAAGATAAATTTCCCATACCATTAATTGATGAACTGTTGGATGAATTGGTTGGTTCTGCTTTTTTTCTAAGCTTGATCTACAATCTGGATATCATCAAATAAGAATGCAGGAGAAGGACATTCATAAAACAACATTAGAACTCATGAAGGACACTATGAGTTTGTGGTGATGCCATTTGGTCTTACTAATGCTCCGTCAACATTTCAAGCCTTGATGAATTCTATTTTCAAACCACATCTTCGGAAGTTCTTATTAGTTTTCTTTGATGATATATTGATTTATAGCAAAAACTGGCATGATCATTTACTTCATATTTCATTGACATTGCAGATATTACAAGACAACAAATTGGTTTTAAAACTTTCTAAGTGTCAATTTGCACAAACCCAGGTTTCTTATTTGGGTCATGTAGTTTCTCACAAGGGTATTGCTGTCGATCCAGACAAGACATCAGCAGTTCAATCATGGCCAATTCCTGCAAGCTTAAAAGCATTAAGGGGATTTTTGGGTCTTTTAGGTTATTACAGAAGATTTGTGAAAAACTATGGAATTATTGCCCAACCACTCACCAATTTGTTGAAAAAGAACTCTTTTGTTTGGTCTGCCGAAGCTCAAGTAGCATTTAATACTTTAAAACAGTGCCTTGTCTCTCCTCCAATACTTGCTATGCCTGATTTTTCTCAAGACTTTGTGGTGGAATGTGATGCATCTTGTGACGACCCGGCTTTTTCTCCACAAAAAGTCGTATCGTCACATTTGGTATCGGAGCTGTAGGTTGAGTGAATACCTAGGCTTTGGAGTGATTTCTTTCTTGAGAGAGCGTATTTGTAATTTTTATATATAACTATATATATATTTATTCTACCTATCTATTGGGTTACCTGTTCGGGTTTTCCAATATAAGATATAAAGGTAGATAGGGTGGTGGTATGTGTAACACAACTACCAATGGTTGGAGTTTAAATGTTGAGGTTGGAAGTATCTGACGAGACTGTAGACCTAATACCGTCTCAAGTAAGCTTTGTTGTGGTATAGTATTTCATCGATCTCCGAAGGGAACTGTTAAAGTTCGGAGTTTATCTCTGAAGTTGAATGAGTAGAGTTGGATCTGTCGGATGTGCAGAAGCAAGTGATGGTAGCTTGGCAACCTCAAGGAGTAGTAGCTGCGTGAGGAGATGCAGTAACCATGGATTGTGTCCTAAGATGTTTTCTTTGGAGCAAGTTTAAGGAAGTATGTCTGCTTCGGTGTTGTGGCTGAGTTCAGCAGAGTCTTTTCTGTTTGGTTTGGAGTCCGAGTTTCTCGAAGCTTTGGATAGGGAGTCTTGGCATCTGGGTCAGCAGTGCAGCTCAGAGTGTTTCGTGTGCCGGCAGGAAGTTTTCTGGCTAAGCAGTTTTCTAGAGTTGGAGTTCAGAAGCAGTAGAGTGGATCCAGTTCTTTGATGGATGGGTTAGTCAAGCATAAGCTGTTCTGAGTGGATAAGAGAGAGCAGTTTCTTTGGAATTAAGCTGAGTGAATCGCAAAAGTGACTTGCGATAGTGAATATTCTCTTGAGTTATCTGAGACTTTCTGGATATCTTCAGCGAAGTCAGAAGTTTGTCTGCATTTGAGATTGAGTTCTGTATCGACTTGATTTCAGGATTTATACCGGTGATTCAGAAGGATAGCTCCTAGAGAAAGGATTTGGTGAAACAGCTCAGTATTTTATGGAGCCTCTGAGTTTTCTTTTTATGATCTGTTGAACCGTGTTTCCAGGAAGTGTTGTCTAGTCTGTGCTCGAGTTCATCGACAGCTTTCTCATTTTCTCCAGATCAGAGTTGTGCAGCGGAAGCAAGGTGACAGCTGGAAGAACCTGGAAGTTGCAGTATTGGGATTAAGAGTTGCTACAGGAAATTTTTCTGGATTTGAGTTCAGATTGGCAGTGCATCTGTTTTGTCTTTTCCGGATAAGAGAAGTAAGATGTAATCTTCTGATATTGAGGAGTAGAGTTTGTGTTTCTTGATTCTAGTTAATCTTGAGGAGATCATTTTGCTGAGTTGATTGGTCTAGTCTGTTTCTAGAAGTATCAGCGAAGGTTGAGCTGATCGGAATGGATGTAGGCAGTCCAGAATTGTCAGAAAGTTCTGAAGATTAGAGATGGAGGAATTTGGAATTCGAAGTTGGAGACTTCGTTATTATTGAAGTTTTCTCTGGTAAAAGGGAGCTATAAGATTGGGTAAGTCTGGGAAGTCAGCTCCGAGTTGTTTTAGATCTCTTCTATATTCTGATTTGGATAAGTGTTTGATCTACAGGATTGAATGGCGAGTTTGGATAACTGGAATTCGGAGTATATCGCGTATCTTTGAGGAAGTACGTGTAAGATCCATCATTGGTTTTGGAACCAACAGTTCTGAAGGATTGGTAGTTGAGTTAGACTTATCTGTGATCTGATATTCTGATTAGTTTTATAGATCTAGTTGTGTAGGAGATCTGTAGCTCAGTAGAATTGGTTGTTTGGATTCTGTTAAGCGAGTATCCCGGTATATATATATATACTTGGGGAAACTCGAGGAAATTTTAGGAAGCTTATCCGGATCTGTGTCCGGGTAGCTAGTATAGTTGTTTGGATAAAATTGTTTGTTTGGATGAATAGTTGTTTGTTGATAGTGTATGGTTGATAAGTAGGCTTGAATTGTTTTAAAATTGGTTAAAATAAAATAAAAACTTTAGATTATCTTTTGTTTTAAATTTCGAGGACGAAATTCTTTTAAGGGGGAAGGAATGTGATATCCCGGGATTTCGGGGAATTTAAAATGAGATAATCTTTTAAATTAATTATTAAATATTGGTAAAGGTTGTTGTTTTCAAACAATTTAATATTGAGTTGTTTTTAAATATAAGTAGAAATAGATTTTTTAATAGACATATAATTTCAAATTTAATAAGTATTGTTTAAATGTATATATATGTGTATTTAAATTGATTTTAAATAGGATGATTATTTACAATTTATAATGTAATTGTTTAAAATGGATATCTATATTTATTTGAGTTGATTTTAAATTTAGATTTTAAATTAACTTTGAAATTGAATTTAAGAATTGAATTTAAAGAAATATATATATCTTAAATCTTAAAATAAAATAATAATATAGTTTGGATTTAAAATATATGAATAAAGTTTTTATTTAAAATAAGATTTGTCTTATATTATTTTCCTTAAAGAGTTTTATTTATATAAATTAAGATAGTGTTTATTAAATAGTAATAAATACAAAAGTTTTATATTATCATTTAAAAATGGACTAAATATACCATATACAATTTTATTTAAGATATGATTGGTTTTTATTTTATTTTCTTTTAAAAGTTTTATTTTTATAAATTAAGAAAAAAACATTTATAAGTTAGGATATGTATTTATTAATTAGGAAAATTTAATAATAAAAGCTTTTAAATCCATTTAAAAGAATATTAATTTAATTATGCATGTAAAGTTATAGGTGTTAGCATATAAACTCACTTGATAACATGTGTTAAGCAATTAATTAAGGCAAGAGACAAGTGTCATTACTTGTTTTTATTTTCTTTTAATTTTAATTTAACCAAAATTTAATCTATATAGAACACTTTCACTTTCTTCCTTCATTCCTTTTCTTATGCTTTCATTTTCAAAACAAGAAACTATGGCCAGATCTGTAAGCCATTTCCTCTAAAACAATCTGTAACCATGTTCGAAACCTGAAGTTCATTCCTCAACTCATAATCAAAACCCTGTAAAACATTTCACCAACTCAAAAACCAAAACCTGCAAACCATTTATCAAAGCTTGTAACAAATTCCTCAAACCAGAGAACTGTCATCAACCTGTAACCATTATCTCAGGCCTGTATTTTTTTCAAACCTGAAAACAACTTCTCAAAACCAAATCAAAGTCCAAACCTGTAATCAAAGCAAACTTTCCAGTAACAAGTTTTCAAAGCTCAAGCTTCATCTCAGCTTTCAAAGACCATCATAGCATTCAGTTTTCAAAACCAAGGAGCTACTTCAGTTTCAAGCATTTTTCAAATTCTGGTTTTAAAGAGAAAATCATCTCTGCAATTCAAAGTTTTCAAGTTTCCAGTTTTTCAAGTTTCTGCTTCAAACTTCAAAATGGTGAGTAAATTTAATTTTAAAAACAGTTTTAAAACCTGCTACTATGTCTCGATATGCTAATAAATGTTACAGTAACATGACATGAAATGCTTACTTGAATATGGAATGAGAATAGATGATTATATAAGAGTTATTATGAAACAATTGTGTATATTAATGTTCATGCTACCCTGTTTAGTTTTCCAGTGAGTAAACATCTACTTAAAATCCTAAGTAATAATTGTTTTGTTGCTTGATAGAATTCTGGAATGATAAATGCTTGCATGTGTATTTATAAGTGTGAATACCTGATATATACATGTGTGTAATTTTGGCTTGCATGTTATAAATATGTAGATTTATAAGTGTGAATATCTGTAAACCTATGCATGTCTCTGTTTTTATACTAACAGGCTAAATTTTGAACAAAAATCAAGTTCTCTTCATACAATCTCTTATAGGCTGAGGAATTTAAACAAGTTATCTTTGTTTAAGTATAATCTAAATTTTTAAAATATGTTTATGTGAAATAAGTTTGAGATTTTCTGGAAATCAAGAAGAACAGTGGAAAACTTAAGAACATGTTAAAATCAATCATCATGGTTTGCTGATTCATGTATATAACCTGAATCTTCTTTGAAAATTAAGATTTTTAAAATGAAAATCACAATTTTTAGTTGGATTTCGAATGAGCATTTCGAAGTTGATCAGAAAGTGGGTTTTGAGCTGTGGTGGGTGATCGGAGTGACGTGGAGGGCCGGGACTACTTCTGGAGATTGAGGGATGTTCGGTGTGCTTGGGAAAAATGGTAGATTAATTTATAGGCCATCGGTGCGTCATGGATTAGTCGAATTAGGGTTCGATTAGCTGTTTTCGTCGACTGGTTTTGCGAGGTCAGATCATCAACGTCAAGGTGCCGGAGTTGATCGCAGGAGGGGGAATCGGTGCGTAGGTCTTTGGTGAGGTCATGGTCTTAGTTTTAGACTTTCTGATGATCGGTGATGGTTACTGGAGGCATTTTCAGACGATAAATTTTGGGTTCCAGCTTGTCTTGAGTTGTTCGATTTCGTTTCCAGGCAAATCGATCAAATCTGGTTGGTCGAGATGATAGGGTAGGTCATCGGTGACCTGCAGACATCGGCAAAGATGGCCAGAACGGTGGCGAATTCATGTGCACGTGAACGTGTGCATCAATGTGTCAGGACGTTGATGGGATTGAGGAAGACGAAGTTTTCTCGCGTTCGTCTCGAAGTTGTGTGGTAGTTGTCTCGAAGTAGGGGAGGGTTGAGAGGAACACGGGTTAGCTACCGGGTAGGTATCGTGTTCGACTCGAAGCAGTTTAAGCCAGGTTTTATAAGTTTTAAAACAAAGTTAAAAGAAATTTTAAAGATTTTATTTTGAAACTAGATTTTTACTACCACTTGATAATATTTTTAAAAAGCATTCAAAAGTAAATTATGATTTGTAACTTTTAATTTATCAAGTTGAATAAGTATATTAAAACTTAATTTATGATTTAATTAAGTAAAGTTATCTTTAAAATAAAATGTTTTTAAAATAATAATTAAGGCATTAAAAAGATAAGATAATTATGGTTTATCTTAAGATGGATATTTAAAGGATGTTAGTTAATTAAGAAATTTAAGTGTAATTAATTAATTAATTAATTTAACTAACTAATGATTAAAGATTAATTTATTAATTAATTGAGGGTTATAATTAACTAATTAAAGGTTAATAAATTGTAATTAAGGATAATTAATTAAGTGATTAGAAACTGATTAATTAATGATTAGAGATTTATTAATTTAGTAATTAAAGCTTAATTAATTTGTAATTAGAGGTTAGTTAATGGGTAATTAAGAAGTACTTAATTTGTAATTAAGTTTATTAATTAATAATTAGGTTTTATTAATTATTAATTAAGGGGTGATAAATTTATAATTAAAGATTAAATAAGGATTAATCAAATAGTAATTAAGGATTAATTAAACTGTTATTAAGTTTTATTAATTGATAATTAAGGTTTATTAATTAATAATTAAGAGGATAATTAATCTATAATTAATTAAATTGTGTAAAGAGTAATTAAGAATAAATTACTCAAGAATAATTAGTGAAATGAATGTGATTGAATTAAGTTAATTAATTTGTGGATTAATTAAAGATAATCACTTGATAAAGGATTAAGTATGAATACTTAATAAGATTGATAAGTGTATTTACTTATTGTAAGTTATTAATGTATAATTACAGGATGTAATTAATAAAAGGGAATTATTTAGTGAGAAATAATTGAAGTATGATTACTTTGTAAAAGTAATTAAGGATTTATTATTTGGTGTAATTAATCAATGGATTAATATAATTAATTAAGAAGATAATTAATTAAGGTAAGTAATTACATGATGATAATTATTGTTTATGATTAATTAAGGTGGATTAATAGAGATGATTAATTTAAAGTTTAATTAATTAATATAATTAATTTTAGTTAATTAATTTATGGAAATAATTAATTAAGGATTATTAATTAATGTAATTAATATAAGTAATTAAAGGTTAATTACTGTTAATGAATAAGAATAATTAATTTGTAAAATTAATTAAAGGATAATTACTTTATGTAATTAATGAATAATTAATCAAGGATGATTAATATTTATTGAGTAATTAATTAATTAAAGGTGTAATTAATTAATGATTGATTAAGCAATGTTAGATAATTAATTCTTAAGTAATTAATTTAATTTAAGTTAATTAAATTAATTATAATATAGGGTTAATAATTGTTTGCTTATGGATGATTGTTTATATAGAATATCTAAATTGGATGATATCTATTGGATGATATGTTATGATATTCTGTGATATGATATTGGATATATCTGTGATAAATGTGTGATATTTATCTGTTAAATGCTGTGTGAATTCAAGTATTGAATTGAATTAAATTGTTTAAACCTTTAAACAACTTGGCCTTAAAAGATACGTTTTGGATTTCGATGAGACCGGGATCGGGTTTCCGTATACCGGTATTCCAGGTCTGGAGACCCGAATACCACATCGATCCAAATTAACGATAGGTCGTGAATCTCAAGTGAAGATGAAGATTCAGAGTGCAAGGGTTATTGTCGTTAACTCTGAGGGTGATTCCAAAATGAGTGTAACGAGATAATGCCTTCGGTTTCGTTCGAACCCGGAACGAACTTGTATGGATTGAATGCTTTCAGCACATCGTCAGGTGGACGATGAGCATTCTAAGTGGTGTGTTCTGATTTAAAGGTAAATCGTAGCCTCAAGCCTCATCAAACCGGGAATGGCTAAAACAGGGGAGGTGCAGCAAGGTTAGTGGGTAGCACCCAAGTAGTATAAGATTCCCCTGTCTAGAGTCCCTTTTTATTTCGGCTGTGTGGGTGGTTGTTTGGCCGCAACCACGGGGTTTCTTATGCGGGAATTATCCAGTAAGGGATGTTCCGGCCTTGTGTTGCAGGGGATTGGGAGTGATCCTCGGTACGTTGATCTAGGCCACGTACTGTGACGAGCGGTACCCCAGTAGCTCTGCCATTGTATGGAATCCAAAATCCAATAAGTGCCGTACGTATTAGTTGTGCCCAACTATGTTGGAACGTGAGATGTAAGCATTCCAGCTATTTCTGTATTTTACTTGAAAACCCTAGACCCTATTATAATATAACTGGATTTCCTATCAAATGTTTTGGTTAGCGTAAGGTAAAAACTTACCCATGTTTATTTGTGGGGAGTCTTACGTGATACCTTTGTTTTCAAAAGGTTTTGAAGTTAAGCAATTTAAACCGTTTACTCACACCAGACCCATGTCTGACCCAAGTGTTTATTTTCTGTTTTATTAAACCTTGGGTACTCAAATTTTTACGAGTAGCCAAGGGATTCAGGTTTGCTTTGACGAATCTTTGGAGGAGCAATGGAGCAGGAGGCTTCAGCGTTCGTAGATATAGTGTTCCGCTGTGTTAGTCTGTATGAGTCATTTGTTGAGTTGTATTTGGGTTGTAATGACTAGACAGATGTTTATAACTGTCTAGTATGTGTTGTATAAGCTGTGTATCTCTGATGTATATGATACAATGTAATATCTTATTTGATTAATATAATTTATTCGTTCCGCTGTTTAGATTCTGATGTGTTTCTTTCTTTCTTCTCTATCTTATCTCTTTTCTATCCCTTTCTTTCTTCTTGATGATACGACTTTTTGTGGAGAAAAAGCCGGGTCGTCACACATCTGGTGTGGGTATGGGTGCTGTACTATTACAAAACAATAAACCAATTGCTTATATTAGTCAAGCGCTGAAAGGAAAGAGCATTTACCTATCAGTGTATGAAAAGGAATTATTAGCTCTTATGCTAGCAATAAAAAAATGGTCACAATATCTTCTTGGGAGGAAGTTCATTATTAAAACCGATCATAAAAGTCTCAAGTATCTTTTGGAACAAAAACTTCAATCGGGTATACAAAGCAAGTGTGTAAGGATCCGTAAATTTCAACTGTTTTAATAACGTTATTAATTGAAATTTTGTGAAATTTTAAATAATAAAATTTTGAAATATAAATTTGATATTTGGAATGCGTCTAGTTAAACATAGCAACTGGTAAATTTTCGTTCGAAAATATGAAAGTTTATTTCGCGCGTTAATTTACTTCAATTTAATCAGTTAAAAAGCGATGAAAATAAAATATTTTCGGAACTTAAATATTTTTACACAGAGAAATTCTAAAACATCTTTTGAGCAAACGTCATTTTTCGTTTATCCAAATTCGGACTTCTTGGCTCCGTCGATCTTATTTTTCTGCGTTTTTCCTGCATTTTTCGCTAGTAGAAAATTCGAATTTTTATAATTCAATGGTACCACTGATATCCATATACCGTTTTGATCGTCTCGTCGTGCTGATCTCTACGGTATATTCAATTCTTTATTTTGAGATCCGGTACACGACAGAAATCATAAACCTGTGCATCGTATCGGTACCTACCTTGTTTTTTTCAAAATTCAAACGTGATGTGCATACAAAAATTTATTGCTTCAAAATTCTCAGCTAAATTAATGCTTCTGACGGTTACTTTTATTTGCTGGTTCAATAGGTTAACGTTCCAACTTTTCATCTCTCTTGTCCCACTTGAAATTTAAATTAAAATGAGTTACTATTCTATCCTTTCACCTTTCTGTGTTGTGTCCTTTCGGTCCATCCTTAGCTGTCATCATTTTCTTTCTTTTCATTCTTTGTTTCGTTCTGAAATAAAGCAATACAAAGCCTATTTACATAATTTGTCTACCAGGCCACCCTACTCCTTTTCATCTCTTTCTTTCTTCTTTCTGTCACACTAAAAGTATTAAGACTCTAAGGCTTGCATCAGATCCTCCCAGTTCTCCTCCTTTTTTTTCCTTTGATTTTTTTTATGGAGCACCACCTCTCTAACCACCTCGCCGCTCCTGCTCGTCGCACACCCAGACGCCTCCAGTCGTTCAACAGCTTCGCGCAAATGTAAACACCCACCGCCTGCCACCGTTGCCTTGGCCAGCCTCTTCCCGAAGCTTGCTCGACCCAGGCGCCTATCTTCATCACCTGTTCTACAAACCATTCCGCATCTCCGAGCCTCAGTAGCCGTTGCCAAGCCCAACACCATCACACCGCAGCTTCCATGCGATTACCTGACTACATCTCTCTCCTCCGCCAATTAGCAGCCACGCCCACCCATATTCACATCACCGATACACCCAGATCCACCACTTCCCTTCCATTCGACGTTGCCACCCACCACAACGTCGACTCCCCACCACCTCATCGTCGAGGTCACGTAACCCGGACTCCAAACCTTCTGTCGCTCGTCCAAACCTGTTCCACCTCTTTTGAATGGTATGTATATGATTATATTTGTTATCTTTACTATGTTGGTTCTTATAAATATAGATATATGGATTTGGTTTAGTTTATATGTATAAGCCTGCAGTGTTAAATAATATGAGAGATGTGAGTTTAGTATATATATTATTGTATATATACAGTTTATAAAATGTTGAGTTGAGTTGTTATACTATATAAGTTCTATAGGTTATAAAATTTGTGTGTATACATTTGTATATAAGCTTATATAACCGTACGTGCATATATATGTTTCGTACGTATATTTTCTGAACTCTTTTTATGCATATACTCTATAAAAAGGTTTCCAGGCAAGTATACTTGAGTCTGGTCGTTCATGTATTTATATATATATATATATATCTGTTGTTATATATTGATTTGAATTTTTATAAAGTCAAGTTTATATATATATTAGTTTATATATTTTACTGTTTGAGATAGAGTAATATAAAGTTGTTTAATACTTTCGCATGTTCATATATATAAGTCTGGTTTGCATATAGGATGTATTATATATATATATTTTTTACATACGGGTTTACATGATTTTTGATCTGTTTTGTAAGTTGATTTGTAAGCTAGTTATATATATATGAGTTAAGTTATATATATGTTAAACATAGATTTTAAATCTTTCATTGCTGTTAAGTTATATATATTATAATAAATGGTTTATCAGTTATACAGTTTGTATTGATATCATAATATATCTAATCTGATTTTTGTTTTGTTTAGATTCATTTTATTTTAAAACACTTATTTGAAATGTTGGAATTTTATATCTATTTTATCTTATTTATGTGCGTTTTAAACCTTATACTGGGTTTTGAGAAAATGTATAACGATATAATTGACATTCGATTTTAATTTATTCTAATCATTTCATCGATTCTTATCTATCAGTTTGTTCGTCATATTCGTGCCAATCTCGCTTCGCTTTGAAATTTCATGCCTGGATTCATAGCTCATTTCATCATCAAATCTCTCTAGACACGAAAGGTGAGCCATCACTCACGATTAATGTTCTTTTATTTATTAAATCTGATTTCAATTGAAACGACACTTGAAATATGCTGCTGTTAGTTATTTACATTGTTATATATGCTATTACCTGTATCTGTTCACCTATGACATCTGACACCATTATCTGTTAATTATTTATGCGATGATAATACAGTTTGGTCGATAATTGATTGATTGATTTTTGTTATATTGGATGTTAAATTGTAATGTATAAAGTGATAAATATTATGCAATTGAATTTGACGTAGAATAGTTAAAAAAATTTGAATCGACATATGTGTTGAATTTGGTTAGTTAAATTTGTTTAATATGACCCCTTAAATGTTTAGTCATTTGACACGTAGAAAATAGTGTTAACTACACCTTGAACCATCAATTGTATGTTGTTTAAACTGATGATGTATGAAATTGTAAATAGATGACAAGTGAAAACCGTAATGCAATAAATCTTTAATCTACATGAAATGATAGTGTAGATTCTAGAATAATTATATTAATTTGCACAAGCAACAATGTGAATTAATACGATTATTTCGGGATTATTTGAATTAACTATTGGATTGTTATTGATTGTTGTTATTGCTTGTTTATTTACTTTGACACCATCCCAGTTATCACACTGCAAGTTCCCTTTGCTATGTTTTAATTTTAAATTGAATTGGAATCGGGTTGAAATGATAAATACCCAAATGAACTTGACCTAGAATAGAGAATTAAATAAAAATCGATTGGTCAATAATTTGATTTAAAAATAAAATGAAGATTTTATTTGAATAAATAATATGGTTTTGAAATGAAGTTGGAATTTGAATTTTTATGAAAGGAAAATGTTAATATGTAATAATCTGAATCAAAATATTAACATAGTAGATGATGAATGAAGGTTGTTTTAAAATTAATTATTTAATAATTAAATTTGGAATTATTAATAATTAAGTTTTGAAATTAGTTAATAATTAAGTTTTGAAATTATTTAATAATTAACTAAGATTGAATTATTTAATAATTAAATAAAAATTGAATTCTTTGATAAGTGAAATTGAACTCCTTTGATAAGTGAAATTGAACTTCTTTAATAAATGAAATCAAGTTTCTTTATAAATTGATTTTTGAGATTTGTAACTAAGTAAATTAATAAGTGAAATTGAATTTCTCTAATAAGAAATAAAATGTGTTTTATTGAAATTAATGTAAGATTTGAAATGTAAAGAATTTGATTTGATGAATTTAATTTAATGAAATTTGTAAGTTTTGATATAATGGAGTCGAACTTAAATAATTGATTTAATGAATTGGAAATTAAATAGAAATTGTTTTGATTGATAATTTACTTAACGAATATTGAATGAAATCGATAAATGAACTTAAATTGATTTGAATGTAGATTAAATCATTTTAAATGATTTCGGAATGAAACTTATACGAATTTAAATGAATATTGGAATGGTTTTAATAGAAATTGAAATTGTATTATAAGATTTTGAAATTATGAATTTGGAAGTTTTGAAACGTAAATTGTAGAAATTGATTTTGAAAGAGAAATGAAATGTTGGTTTACAAATTCTAATTGAAATTGTAATTGATTTTGTTTTGAAATATATAAACGACCAATCAGTGTAATAATTACGAAAGTTATTAAAGAAACCGGGATCGGTTATGGACATACTCTCTGTCTAAACCGAAAACCACTTTAATAACTACACGCGGAGTGTGATCCAGAATGAAGTGGTTGGAATGATGTACGTGATGACTGAAGAAAGAGAACGATAATGGATAGCCTTGACACTTGTGTCAAATTGGAAATGACTAAAACAGGAGCCGTGCCGGGCCAAATGGGGGCTAGCTACCTCGAGCGAACACACTTCTTCGAAAACTACTCATTACTTGTTGTTGATTGGTGCACCCTTGATTTGGGAGTGTTGTTTCGCGGTGTTGCGATCGCTGCGGCGATGCGTTCTCACCAGTCCAGATCAGGCAAACGGTAGTTTCACTACCTTGGGTATTGCCTCATGTGCCTTGTCATACTTGTATCCCTATATACGCGACCACTACGATTTGTTTTGTGTTATACCTATGGAGTACTCCCTGATAGCCCACTAGTTTACGGTGGAGTTTACAGTGCTGTATAGACTATAACGCTTATGTAAAAATGTGTTAAGGGGGATAATGGTAAAGCCTTAACACTATTTTGATATCTTATATTACTGATAGACATTATCTACTTATCGTACACTACTACATAGTAGATAGTTTAACGGATCCTTAAAGGATGGTTATTCCAAACATCCTTTGAGTTACTTGTATTTCAATTGCTATTTCACTTGAGTTGGATTTATTGATATAAGAATGTTAATCCTGACTCGAGTGTTTTGTGTTTTCTTTACGCTCGGGTCAGACTGAGTGTACCAGTATTCAAGACTCACCTTTAGAGTTGGAGCTTTGCTTGAAGATCCAGCCATCTATTCTGCTTTCAGTATTCGATGATTTCAGTGATGTATTCTGATTTGTATCTGATGTATCGTGTTACTCTTCCGTTGTATCTGGTTTAACTCTGATGTAACTTATATATTTATATAGCAGCTTCATGAACTACTATCTCTTTTATTTCCGCTGCATTTATTACTCTGTGTCTGTGATCTGTGATTATTTATTTACTGTATATGTTCAGTTTTGCCAAAATTTAAATTAACAACGCGGTATTTTGAGCAATTCAATTCCGGCATGAGTGTCTACCTATACACTTATAATGGATGTGAATGGTCCAAAATAGCGGGTCGTTACAAAGTGGCTTACTAAATTGCATGGTTTTGATTTTATTGTTGAGTACAAGGCTGGGAAAGAAAATACAGTGGCTGATTGTTTGTCAAGAAGAGATGAAGAAAACAATTGCACACCGGAAGCTTTACTACCATCTTCATTAAAACTGCATGCAATATCTATGGTACAATGTGATTGGATAGAACAAGTTAAACAAAGAATTCATTCAGATCCTTATTTTCAAGACCTGGATAATAAACTGCAGTCTGGAAAAATAGATGCACACAAGTACAAAAAAATTGATGGCTTATTTTTTTACAAGAGGAAAATTATTATAAGCCCAAATGATAATACAGTCAAGCAACTTTTGCTAAATGAGTATCATTCTACACCACTGGCTGGTCACTCTGGTGTTGAAAGAACCTTGAAAAGGCTGAAACAAGTATTTTTTTGACATGGACAAAAATCTGATGTACAACAATTTGTTAAAAATTGTGATATATGTCAAAGAAACAAATCAGAGAATATACGATACCCTGAACTATTACAACCATTGCCAACCCCAGAAAGAGTATGGGAGGATATTAGCATGGACTTTATTATTGGCTTACCTAAGTGTAATAAATTCACAGTTATTTTTGTCGTGGTTAACAGATTAACAAAATATGCACATTTTTTTCCACTTTCTCATCCATATACAGCCCAACAGGTAGCAAGAGTGTTCTTTGATGGAGTATATAAATTGGATGGACTGCCAAAAACTATTGTAAGTGATAGAGATTCAATTTTTACTAGCAACTTCTGGTCTGAGTTATTCAAACTACAAGGGTGTTCATTAGCCATGAGTTCTTCTTACCATCCACAATCAGATGGACAAACTGAGATTACTAACAAGGCAGTGGAATGTTACTTGAGATGTTTTTGTGGTCACAAACCACATGAATGGGTTAAATGGTTGAGCCTTGCTGAGTTCTGGTACAATACTACTTGGAAACTACCTATTCAAACAACACCATTTGAAGCACTCTATGGTAGACAACCCCCTACTTTACTATTTTATGTTCCAAAATCAGCAAAAGTGCAAGCAGTCAAAGAAGAACTATATGCAAGAGACATAGCATTACAACTTTTGAAGGACAGTATTGCTAAAGCTAAGGAGAGAATGAAGAAAAGTGCTGATGTCCATAGGACTGAAAGAGAATTCCAAATTGGGGATTGGGTGTTTCTTCGATTACAGCCATATAGGCAATTATCTGTTAGTAATCAAAAAACCACCAAATTGTCACCAAAATTTTATGGACCATATGAAATCATAAAGAAAATTAGTTCAGTGGCTTATAAGTTGAATCTACCGCCAACAGCTAATATCCATCCAGTGTTTCATGTCTCGCAACTTAAGCAAAAAGTGGGTACTAATATCATTATACAAGAAGACTTACCTACCTCCACATTGGAGATAATAGCTGAACCTGAAAAAATTCTTGCTCGAAGACCAGCTCAATCACCTTGCGGCACTATAACTGAAGTTTTAGTGAAGTGGAAACAACAGCCGATTGAAGAAGCCACATGGGAGGATTACTGGAAGTTAGTTGCTCGCTTTCCGGCTTTTGACCTTGAGACAAGGTCAAAAATTGAAGAGAGGGGCAGTTGTGATAGGCCTCACCACCAAAGTCAAGCAGAGAAGCCATCGATGATCATCAAGCTCCCTGTTCGAAAATAAACCTGTCTGTTGATGTATAATCAAACCAGTTGTATGCATTAGTTGTTAATGGGTTGGGTATGTGTAGGTGTTGTTGAGGCCCAATTGTGAGAATGTGTATATGTATCACTGATACACTGATATTTTGAATAAGAACAGAAAACATTTTTTCTCTACATTTCTTTATCTTCTTGTAATTTCTTTTCCAAATTCTTCCATTCCTTTTTCCCTGTCTGATCTTCTCTTCCCCAGTTATATTTCCATGGCAAAAACTAAGAGAACCGATGCGCTACTCTCACATTATGTCTCACGTCTTCCAACCCCTCTCATCTTTTCAACAGTTGATTGGAAGGTGGGCCATCTTGATGCACGGAAGAAGTGACACTTTCTTTTCTCCAATCCCAATTTTTGATTCTCTCCTCCAAAATTGTTCTTGCGATCCGAAGTTCAACTCCAATGTCTATTCTCTTCCTTTTCCTTTGATAGATTGCAACAGGAATCAAAGGGTTGAAAATGCAAGAAAAGAGAAACAATAGAATATCGCAAGCAACAACTCCAAATCAAAATATTAAAGTATTAGATCCAATAGAGAAGGGGCCGCTTAATAATTGACGGGGCATCAGGCGAGTGAGATTTTTTCGATATTCATTTTGATGAAAGTATTCATACTAATCATTTCTGTTATGATACTTTCTCCAATTTTGTTAGCATAGTCAATTCTCATGTAGGTAAATTTTGTTCCTTTTTTTATTTTCTTTGCTGAATTTTTTAATTCATCATCTGCTAATTTGATTTGATTTTCTTGCATGTATATGTTTCTGGATATTGTTGACTAAATTTCTAGCTAAACTCGGATTATTGACTAAAGAACTTTAATGAAGGTTAATCATTAAAAACATAGTTAAATATGGAAAATGAGTTGTAGTTAATAAGTAAACAACGCACAATATAGAGTGATTTGATCTTGAAGAGATTTACGTCCACTATGGTTTCTTATATTATTGTTTTTTAGAGTTTTTAGTTGCAAGAGCGAATATTAATGACTTCTTCAAAAATAAAAATAAACAATTTCAATCCATGGATTTTGTTAGATTCTGGTTATGGTTTGATTGAGAATACATTCCTTGATGTAGCCAATTCTAAAAGTATACCATGTGAAACCTCTAATGAGGCGTAAAATCATAGATTGACGGCTGCTTACGAATCAGGTTCTCTTGTACCACATAGGCTTGCTCCTGTCAGTGTCATTCCTTGGCAAATACCAGTTAGTATCTCTGATAGTATCCTTGAATTAAGTAACCTGGAGGCTACAGGATCTTTTCCAATAGTGCATCCTTTTATTACACCTTCTATTGATATTCCTTCTCACCCGATGAAGTTGACACCCTCATATTTTGAGAAGTCTAGTCAAGCTGCGCATCACCCACCAGTTGATAGATATGCACAAGCCTTGGTCCTCCTTATTCACCTCTAAGCTGCGTAATGCAGGTGTTTACTCTCCAATAAAGTTTGATCTAAAAAATATAAGTTGTGTCAATATACCTCCACCTGAGGTTGTAAAAGCGGGCAATTTATTTTGGCATGAACAACTTGTTGGTTTCTTTCTTGATAACAACCCTCCCTACTCAGTTGTGAAAGCTTATCTCATGTAGTATTAGAAATTGAAAGGTAGGATTATTATGCGGTATGATAATTATATGTTCTATTTGGATTTCACTTGCTATGAGGATAGGCTTTGTATTCTTAAAGCCAAACCTGTCATTATCATGGGAAAAACCTTTTATTGTTACCAAGTGGAGTCCCTCTATCGACAATGCTCATGAACATTTTCTTTCTATTTCGATTTGGGTACATTTCTCGAAAATCGCTTATGTATTTCAATCTATGGTTGGTATTGATTGGTTGTTGAACTTGATTGGTGAGTTGATATGATTTGATGAGTCAACGATGAGAAGGGACAGATTGGGCTATGCGAGAGCCTTGATAGAGGATAAGCCGGATAGGATACTACCATCTGTATTGCCAGTTGAACCAACGCCTGGCCTATTTACTATGATAGATGTTGGCTATAAGTGGAGATCGTCGATATGTCCAAACTATAAATCATTTGGTCATCTTGTTGATGCATGCAAGCATTCCCTTAACCCTACGCCAATCCCTGAAGATGTTAAAGTGGAAGTGAAGCCACCTTTTCCTCAGAAGATCCCACTACCTAAAGTACTGAAGATGTTAAAGTGGAAGTGAAGCCACCTTTTCCTCATAAGATCCCACTACCTAAAGTACTGAAGCGTTTTAGGTCCCCAAACGCATCCCCCTACGGTCCTAAGAAGGTTTGGTTCCTGTATCACCAAGCTCTAGCACTAGCTCTACCTCAGATTCTATTGTTTGGAATTCTGTAGAGAAGACCTATGTCCATAATGTGACTTAGTTCCACTATTCCCCTATGCCTAACACCTACTTTAAGTTTGTTCTATATAGGATGGTGAGCATAGATCACTGTTTTATCACATTTCTGATAAAATGCCTACTCTTTCAGTTGATGGAAAATATGGAGAATACAATAGTGATATTTTAAAAGATGAAAATTGGGATAGGAGATTGATTTTCGATGAGAAGTCTGTAGTATTAGATCCTAAGATTGCATTACTATTTAGTGAGTATCTTAATATCATTGGGATCGACTCGTCTGGTGATGAGTATGAATCCTCCTTCGCACGGGAGGATTAGTTTGTTTACTTTAGTTGGTGAGATACTATAGTCTCGCTCTTGTATTTTATTTTCTTCGTTGTTGCTGTGATGTTTGTGCCTTGCCTTGTAGATGCTGAGGCATCTTATCCTCACACTTGTTATAAATCTATAAAGTGGTATGGCCACTACAATTCGGCTTGCCTATGCAAAATAATAATATTTTGTTTTTCCTGCAAAAAATTAAATAAACAAGAATCCAGTTGTGGAATAAAAAGGGTTCAATTTTTGATCCATGTACAAGAGCTGGATTCTCTTATTTATAGCTGTGGAGATCATGCTTTGAAGGGCTTGGATTGATGCTTTGGATGCTAGGTTTCCTTAAAGTTATTGATTATGATTAATGGTTCTGATGCTGTTAGCTCGGATGTCATGTGTACGAAGTAGTCCCGATGGATGTTAGGTGGCAAACAATATTATGACATGATTTTGCCAAAGGGTAGAGTGTGGCTGTTGCATAGTTATCCCATATAATGGTACCTTTTGTTGGAGGAATAATATCGTTTAGCCGTTTTTATTAGGGGAAAAGTACATTGTTTCCACATCTTTTGGTAGGATTGACAAGATTGGTTGAGATCTTCTGATAGATCCTTGTCCGCATACGACAAAGTAAGGCGGGGCAGAAGGTTGACTAAGGAGGAATTTGAACCGTAGGAAGGTGATCAGACAAGGCACATAGGTGGATAGGTTGATTTAGGACTTGGCTTTATTTAGATAGTTAATATGGTGGTGGGAAACCCATGGAAGTGTTGATGGATTGTTAGGAGATGCTGCTCGATAAGGTTCAAGGACGGCCATTGATTTGGAAGGAGAGACGAACAAAGCTCTAGGCAGGGTTGATGAGGCGGACAAGCCTTGAAAGTGAGGCTATGAGACGGATAGACAAATAAGTTATGCAAAATCTTGGTCGACTCCTTGCTAAGCGGGCCTTTGATGTTGGGCTCTGGGTAATGGGTCAAATTATACTTTACAAAAAAAACGAGCAACATTTTGCCCTTATAGGTGATTTTGCCCCCAAGTCACCTCTGTGGCAAAAGCGGGCTTGTCTTGTTCATAACTAACGTGGATGGCACATAGCGTGTTCTTATTGGTTGTGGTCGTTCATGTTCGAGATGGTTACATTTATTAGACATTCAATTATACGGTGCATTTGATTAGTATTTTGTGATCTGGATTATTTCTCATCCAATCAATTCAACGGTTGAGATGAAAGGCCGAAGGTTATAAAAGTAGGAGTGCTTCTCTTTCCCTATACTGTTTTTTCTGCAATTCCACCATTGAATTTCTCTAGAGCTCTCATTGAAAAAGAAAAACTTCAAATTTTAGATTTCATCTCAAACTTGACTTAACAAGAGTGAGATATACTCCTTTTTAAGCTTTTCTTCTTCCTTCTACATTGTTTGTACACCATGAATTATACACTAATATCTTTTTTCCTTTGTTTTAGTAACGAATTTTGTCCTTGTTTTTTGTTATCGATGATGCATGTAAGGTGTAAATGTCCATCAGCTGTGTAAGATCGCTATTTTCGATCGATATTTTTACTTAAAACCATATTCTGGGTAGGAAAAGCATAAAATTGTTAAATTACTGAACCGCTCTCTCCTCATTGTGAAGAAGACAATATATTGTGCCTTTGGTTGGAGTCCATTTAATTTTATAGTAAAAAAAGAACATTTTAAACATGTTAGTGGGTCGCATTGTTAGGCTGTGTAAAACTAAGATAGGAGTGCATGTTGTAATGACCCAATTTTTTTTTAGAAGAATAATAACTTGATTTAAATCATGTTAATGAGTTAAAATGAGTTTAATCCAATTAAGAGTAATTTTAGGCGTAAAATTAAATTTTTGAAGACAATGGAATTAGAAGCCGAAACTAGTTTCGTTGTTTTCATAATATCCTTTAAGTTTGAAAAACATATAAGATCCAAAGTTTTCGGAGAATAGAAGAAAAGAGATGGGTTGAGATGGAGAGGGACATACTTGTAATTAAAAAGGTGAGATGCCTATATAGATCTAATTTTTGAAAGTATGGCATCACCTTTTTATTTTCCTCCATCTTCCTCTTCCTTCAATCCCTACCTCTCTCCGAACCTTCATATTTCCTTCATTCATTCACAAAAAATCACCCAAAAATACTCTAAATTCAAGTGAGAGTGTCCTCTACAATATCCATAAGCTGGTATTCCCTAGAACCGAAGAGTTGATTTTAGAATTTCTGAAATAGGGATTTTGAGGGTTGGTTTCCAGAAAATTTAGGGATTTCTACTAGCTTGGGGAAGCCAGAATGGTTCTATACCTTATATGATTTCCTCTATATATTTATGCTTGTTTATTTGCTTTGTTGGGTTAGGGCTTAGCCATGAGTGCTTTACTCCTAGTTGAATGATGAGTGTTTGATTGTTTTATTGGAAGTATCCTGAGTATATTGAATAAATGTTGAATTGAAACTATGAACTTAAGTCATTAACTAATAAATGAACTAGTTTGAATGGAATGGATGATTGATAACATTGCGTGTTAGTATTGTTTGAGAATGTTTGTTGTTGGTTTATGGTTGTGTCATATGGATGATAGAGCACGTCATACTCGTATGAGTTGTGAAGTATTTGAGTTTTAAGATGATTCGTCGAGTTGCCTTTTAATAGTATTCATCACATGGTGGGTCGTCGATGGCATAAACTTGTACACAAGATGTAGTAGAGGGTGCAAGTCATAATGTTATGGAGCACAACACTGGGGAAAGGAAAGCAGAGATGGTCGAGCATAGTAGAGTAGTGGGATAAGTTCCCATAGGGTGATTTTACCCATTAAGGTTCAAGTTGGCTCCCATATAGAAGAACAATCGACTGATCGACGGGGAGTGTGCAGGGTTTTGTGGTCGAGGATAAATAGGCCAAAAATAGCCTAGAATAGTCGATTGGTCGGCATCATCTAGTTGATTGTCAAAAAGGTCGGTCGACTTGTTGATCTTGATTAGTCGATTAGTTAGATGTAGCAAAGTTTGACTACAGTAGGTTAATTGTCTTACCAACTTGGATCAATTGACTAATCAACTATAGGTCGGAGAATTTGGGATTTCTTTGGGTCTTGGCATTCAGGCGTGACTTCGATGTTTGGCAGAGACTCATGGTGTCTGGTTAACTATAAAGTAATGTTTTGTATTTCTTGGGCATAAAGCACGTATGGATCGGGGTCAAGGAATGGATGGCACGTACTATGATGTATGGTGGCTGGAAAGTGATTGGAAGTACGATTGAGATGTGAGTCATAGGTAACGATGCTCAGATGACATATGCTGGAGATGACTAGGTAGTTGTGTGACTTCTATGCAATGTTAGCATTAGCTATGACTTTAGTATCCAGTCATCAAGATATTGAAGATACGCGGATCGGGATTGATTATGATACGACGCTACCTACACCCAGCTTAAGCATTGTTATTTTCCATCAAGACTACTATGGGTACCAACCATGGCTTTCAAAGAGTGTGATAGTCGGAGAGAGATGTGAACGCTCATCTATATTGGTAATCGCCACGAAGTAGCGATAACCACTTTGTTTTCTCCAATGTATAGTAGTTCACCGAAATGACGTTATGACCCATTAGTACCGGTTTTAAGATACATTGATGGGTACTATACAGAGTTACCTTAGAGTTATGGTTTTAGGTAAGATACTGCATTACCTTGGTGCTTTGGCTCGTTGTCATATGCATGCGGGTTGCACATACCTCTGTTTGATAATCTCGAAGGTTATATTAACACTATAATTCATTATGCTAACTTATTGGATATAGGAGAAGAGCAGGGTTTGATATGATATGGCATTACTCTAGAGCTCTTGCTTGTTTATTATATGTACATTTGGTTTACATATGTTGTTTATTCTGGACTACCACTTAGTATACTATTCATGTCACACTAGTGTATCAGATATCATGTTTAATGATGTTTCATTTTCATCAGACTTTATGTCTAGCCCTCTTTATGTTTTCTTTTTTATCTATTCCTCGAGTAGGTATGGAGTAAAGAGTTGGGAGACATTTCTAGCTGGAGCAGGTTATAAAGCCATAACTATATATATTACTATGATTATTTATCCAGAATTTTATATATGAATATGTCAAACTTTATCTTGTATACGAGACATATTATTTTAGATGTTGTGTCATTTGAACTCCATATATTTGGAGTGTTATACATTATGACGATGGATTCTATTGTCTTTATATTTTTATAATATTGATAGTCTTACACATGTATTATGATGATGGATTCAATTGTCTTCATATTATTATATTTTATCCCGTGGTTGTGAGTTATGTGCAAACCTATGATAAGTATGCTCCATTTGTTTTCTTTTTACCACCCTTAAGAGTCATCATTTTTGATACTTAGTGATCTAGGTGCCATTATGCATGGAATTTTGGGTATTACGAATGGTGGGATTTTATATTTGGTATCAGAGCATAGGGTACCCGATAAGAAATATGGGCGACGTTAAGAGAGTGTGTTTGTATATTCTTACAATAAAATTACTTAAGCATACACCATCTATCCAGAGTATTTTAATGCTCTCAAGGAAGATTCTAATGTATACTTCTTATAGATAAGAAACTATAAGAAGACATACAAGAGCAACGAGAAGTTGAGTTAATACAAATTCTGACAATGAGGTTGAGATGCTCACTTGGTTATGAAAATATCTAGTGGTCATGGCATGGGCTACTCCTTTTGCGGGGATGGTTTCAAATCCGATAGTGGATATGGGTGGTGAGACCAAGTTTATGCATGTGCCATCGACGGTGGAATTCTCGTGGATGTGCCAGGATTTATATGCTTGAGTAGAAAGCTGTTATTGGGTGTGAGACTTTTCTCGAGACCCAAGCTTGGGTCAAATCTTATGATCGTATATTCAATAACACGACTCTTGATGGCACAATGAGGCATATGCTTGCTTCATGGCATCTCCAAGCTCTAATTTGGTGGGAAGTAGTAATTATTGAGGTAGAAGAGATGAAAATCACATGAGATGATTTCAAGCGTCGATTTGAGACTCAATTCATCCTAGAGACCAAGTGAGGAACTAATCTTGAAGAGTTCATCAACCTTCGCCAAGGTAATCTATCCGTGCATGATTATGTGAGCAAGTTTAGTGTTATAGCTAAGTTTGGGATGGTCTTATCAACATTTCATTGAAGAAGGCATTCAAATATGCAAGGGGTTCTCGGTTCTTAAAAGCCAAATTCTTGGTCAAATTGCTATGGGTGTGACTTTTGATTCTAGTAGAGATGTCTCTTCTCTATAAGGGGTCTAAAGGAGTTATTGAGGTAGTGACAAAAGTTGAAGTGAAATTGAAGCTCCAATTGAAGCATAAGAGGCAAAGGGAAAAGAATGTGTATGAAAGACAACCAAATGGAGTGAGAACATATGTAGAATATGTAATTTCAAGGGGCATATCGCTAAGTATTACAAAGTGAATCTCACAAATTGCAAGTGTTTTAGTTATAACCAATTTGGGTAAAAGGAGCATTCGTTGCTTTCTAAAGGTAGCCCGACAAAAAATATGCTGTTGGAGCGGCTCAGAGCTTAAGTAAATCTATGGCTCAAAAGAAGGAGGAGAATGTCATCTTGGAAGGTTTGATATCTATTTATGATACAATTATTTGAGTTCCTTTTGATACGAGGGCTTCACATTGTTTTATATCTAGTCAATTGGTTGATAGCTTACATTTTATTCTAGAAATTTTTTTGCACACCTATTGTGTCAGATTCTTTTAGGTGTTCGACTTTTTTAAATATGGTTTGCTGAGATGTCTCATTAGAGAAAAATATATTTGTGTTTTCTTATGATGCGTCTATTCTTAGGTTTTCGAGGTACGATCTTATCTTGGGTATGGATTGGATGTGGATCATTTTCCATAATAAATTAAATATTATTCATAGAATAAACTCTAAACTTGTGAGCAACCTTAACCGAAACCCTTGTTATTTTTGCAACATAGCCCCTGAAACTACTGCACACCTTTTCTACAGTTGTCAATTCACTTAGTATATGATCCGCATTCTACTAGATATTTTTGGACTTGACATAAACAATACTACCGGCATTGGACTAGTTTTAGATTTTAATATAACAATTATCTTAGGAAAATATTAGACACAATATACTCTATTGGTATGAAAGAGACCAAAGAATATCTAACAACTCATATAAAAATTCTTTGGCTATTCTGTATTTCGTTGGTTGACATATTTCACTTTGGACTGGTTCTCGTAGTGGACAATCAAGCTGGAGAGTTCGCCTGGATAAGATCTCCGACAACACTACACCTCACACTGGTCATCTACTACTAATGGTAGATCATAACTCAGGAAATTAATTTGTTCAAATGCATACTTGTTCACCATAGTTGCGATAGTCTTGCACACCCTGCAGTTCCATCATATCTATCCAAATTCTGCCTACAACCATCATCCATGCATGTCACATATATTTACAGTCTATGTAGTGCACGCCCCATGCCTGCAACCATGTGATGTTCTTCATAGTAGGCTCTGGTTCCTGTGTAACATTCAACAGCATACCGACCTCGCATATCTCCACTACTTTCTTGCTCAACCTATTAGCACTCAATACACCTTGCCCCTCTAGCTCAAGTCTGATGCTTTCATCATTATGCATAATACACAAGCTCAGCTACACTTCTAGAAAATATGATTTCCTACTTGTGTACATGCCATTCATTCATCATTCACAAATTGGAATTTCTACTTGCGTATGTGCTTGCAGACCTTATAAGCTCCTTGCATTCTTGAACACTTTCATGCATTCAGGCCCACAATCTACAGCATTTCATCCTACTTGCACATCTCTCACATGCATGAATCTTAAGGCACTCCTGACCTAGCACCGCGGCTCCTCAATTTGCAAGTAGCAGTCCCCCTTTTGTTTAAAAGCATCTCTACTTACATTTAATTGTGTATATAATTCTCTCATCTACTTATTCTCTTACTGATTGATCATCTTTGGGATGATCTTTTTGCATGTGTTGGTAACTATGGAACATATGTATAAATATGTATTGTTTTGAATATAATTGAATAAAACTCAGTGCTTCCTTTTATTAGTGGAGTACTCATTCGTTAAAAAGTTTCAGTTTTAAATAATAATAAAAAATCTTTTGGCCGTGATGAATTATATATATATATATATATATGGCAATAATAATAATTTTATGATATATACATATCTATATATTTTTTAAATTAAAATATATTTTATATTGTATTTTATAGATCTAAATTTGAAATTCAAACTATTTTTAATAAGTCCAAATATTAGATATTTTAGATATTAATTTGAGTTCAAATTTTATTGACTTATTAAAAATATTTTTAAATATTTAATAGAAAATATTTATTTTATTTAAATACAAAATAAATTTTGAAATATGTATTTGTAATTTTGCACATATAAGTTTAAATAATATTGAGACATGCCTATATAAATGACCAATACATTATAGATGCAAATCTCAAAATCTATATATGCATACATTAACTATGTTGCACGTGCATGTCATACGCATATGAGTATATAATGATATACTCATAAATTGCATATATAAAGCAGTATTTAATTAAATCATTAATTAATTAAATTAATAAATTAAATGAAATTGGATTTTATTCAGTTAACAAGATTAGACCTTGTAAAACCCATCAGACTTCATATGTAATAACCATACTTTCTACGTCATCGAAATAAATAAATTTGGATTAAAATAAAATGTCCAAGTTCAACTTTGGATAAATTTTATGTTTTATAATAATTCTACGAATTAAAGTTTATTTTTAATAAATTGAATTAATTTATAAATTCTTTTCAGAAAATATATTGAACTCGAATAAAATGTTTACAATAAAAATAACATATTTTTATAGTGTAATTAATTTTTATATGTGATTGAGATAAGTGAAAAGAAGCATTGATTAATATTAATAAAATCAATAAGTTAAGGAAAATGAACAATTCTAAATTTGAATATTTTGTACAAATTATGGAAATATACATTGTAAATAAATAATAAATCAATTTAAATTGAAAATATATTTATAAATAAATGTAGATTATTTATATGAAAGTATGGAGATTTGATTGCAATTAAAATATAGATAAAATGGAAGTTGTATTTACACAAGGTGTTAAGTGCAAATAACCAAAATGGAGCTAATATAAACCTCGCTTTCTCTCTTCCCCATTATTTGTTTATACAAAATCTATGCCTGCACCCTTTTTCTCAACCTCTTGAAATCCTTAACTCCCAAAATATTACGAAAATCAAAATAAAGAAATACGAATGGAATGGAAAAAAGAGCGACACACGCACGCATCAGGAGACGATGAGCAAGAGGCGCAACGACTTGGCGTGCTTAACTAGAAGGACGTGCGTCCATGTGTTGGTGGTTGGAGGTGCTAGCGAGATGGTGGAGTGTGGCTGTATGCAATGAAGAAAGGGATAGCGTGTGCGCATGAGTTTAAGGTTATGGCGGTTGTGTGCATGAAAGAGAGGCTACGAGTAATATTTTCTTGTGGCAATGGAGGAAAGGATCATTGAACAAACAGTGAAAGCTAGGGCAACGTCATTTGATCTTCCTATACATTATTTCTGTGAGTTCTTTCAACTTACAACCATGTTCTCTTCTTTTTGTTTGTTTTCCTATGATAGATTGCACTTGTATGCCTCAGTTTGATTATGGTTGTGATGAATTAAGGTTGAAATGGATTGAATTTGGTTGAAAAATATGTTGAATATAATTTCAACAACATATCAAAATTCCTATGGATAATGTGAATCCTTGTTAGTTTAGTTTATTTTGATTATAAATTGGCTTAAAATTGTATATATTATGTTTGCATGTCCTTATTTTGCTTTAATAATGGACGGACATTGCAATTGAAAATTTATTAGTAGGAGAAATTTAGATTTAAATATTTTTTAAAGTATACGTAAAATAAGAAATTGGCTGAATTATATTATTTTTGAATATATTATTTTTGAAATAAAGATTTTAAAATTTGGTTGTGTAAAATTTTTTTTATAAAAAGAGAAGTTATCTATTTTAAAATTTTAGAATTTTTGAAAAGAAATTAGTTTTTAGAATTTGACATTATGGTATTTGTCTTATATGTCAATTTTTAAATAGATATTTTATTTAGCTATGTTTATAAAAATATATATGATGGATTTTTATATTGAGGGTTTAAAATTTATTTGCCAAAACGATGATATTTTTGGGTATTTGAATAAATGAGAAGTTTACAAAAATTTAAAAATAAAAATAAATTTAGAATGAGAGTTAATGTTTAGAGAATATTATTATGGAAATTATTTTGAAAAAAAGTAAAGTTTTAAATCTGAAATTATCATGCTTCCCCAATTTGATAAATCTTATTATTTTTATTTTTGAAGTATGGAAATGGATTTCAAATTGTTAATTTATTATTAAAATGTTGTTTAAAGGATTGTGAAATGAATAAAGAATTTAAATATTGGATTTGAAATAAACATTTGGGTTTGGAAAGTGTTTGAAATTGAAAAATTTATTTGGGGAAAAATAATATATTATTAATTTGATGTTTAAAGGGATCCTTGATTTATAAACTCTTTTATTGGTATTTAAAGGTTTTAAAGAGGAACCTCAAAGTGTATGAATTATTTTCAAAGGAGTAGTAGGTTTGAGATTGAAAGAAGATTTGAAATGTTGATTTCTTTGAAATTAGATAAGAGGTTTAAAATAAAGATCTTGGAAAAAGGAATATAATACACACACACACACATATGGGATAATATAATCATATTTACATTATTTTCATGTTTCTAATGAAAATATAATAAATTTATACTATGATATGAATGAGCCATGCATTGATGGATGGTGTTTGTTATTTTGTGGGTGTGGTAGAATATTTCATTATGCTTGCATTGTTGTCGAATCAGCTTTAGATTGTTTATGTATGTTATGTTTTATGTCGTATGAGATAGCATTTTTGTAATGATATGATGTGAATTACGTGTTTGATGTTCTTTATGTTTCATGTTCATTTAAATATTAGATGTTAAGTAAACCTTAGTGACACCATGTTAAATGATAATTAGGTGGGTTATCTTCGTATATATGAGACTAAACATGGACACTCTATTGCTTCTACGTTAAGTTAAGGCATACTTATTAAAACCTTATTTTATGAGACTTATTTTTAAACTTGAGTTGAGAATAGGTACTCAAGAGGACTATTTGGGACTATGGGCAACGTTGCACTCTTACTCGCATACTAACATGGTAGCTCACTTAAAAATGCTAAATAAAGGTATTTTTACGTTATATATGTATATATATATATGCATACTATATTTCTTTCCCATATTTTGGTGAATTCAAGTTTATTTTATAAAGATTTGTTTTAATAAATTAAATTAATTTATAAATTCTTTTCAGAAAATATATTGAACTCGAATAAAATATTTTTTATAATGTAAATACTTTTTATATGTGATGAGATGATTGAAAAGAAGTGTTGATCGATATTAATAAAATCAATAAACCAAGAAAAATGAACTATTGTTGAATCGTAATATTTGGTATAAGTAATTGAAATATGTCGTGTAAACAAATAATGAATTAATTTAAACTGAAAATATATCTATAAATAAATGATAAGTTAATTATATGAAAATAAGGTGATTTGACTGCAATTAAAAGAGAGATACAGTGGAAATTGTATTTTGCATAAGGGTTTAAGTGCAAATAACCCGAATGGAGCTAATATAACTCTTACTTTCTCTCTTCCCCATTGTTTGTTTATACAGGATCTATACCTGCATCCTTTTTCTTAATCCCTTGAAATCCCTAAATCGCAAAATATTACGCAAATAAAAATAAAAGAAAAAAAGGAATGGAAAAATAAAAAGAGCGACACAGGCGTGCATCAAGAGACGGCGAGCGGGAGGCACAATGTCCTAGCATGCTTGACTAGAAGGACACACATCAGTGTATTAATGGTTAAAGGTGCAAGCGGGATGGCGAAATGTAGCTATCCACGATGAAGAAAAGGATGGCGTTGGCATGTGCGCTTGAGCTTGAAGTGATTGCAGTTGTGTGCATGGAAGAGAGGTTGCAAGCAACGTTTTTTCTGGTGGCGATGGAGGAGATGGTCGCTGAACAAGTAGTGAAAGTTAAGGCAGCGTAGTTTGATCTTTATATACATTATTTCAATGAGTTATTTCCACTTACAACTATGTTCTCTTTTTTTCCTATGTTAGATTGCAACTGTGTGCCCTGGTTTGATTATGTTTGTGATGAAGTAAGGTTGAAGTGGACTTAATTTTGCCGAAAATATGCGTTGTATATAATTTCAACAACATATAAAAATTTCATTGGATAATAGATGTGAATCTTTGTAAGTTTAGTATATTTTGATTATAGATTGGCTTAAAATCGTATATGTGATGTTTGCATGTCCTTATTTTGCTTTGGAAATAGGCGGACATTGCATGTGAAAATTTATTAGAAGGAACAATTTTGATTTAAATATTTTTGAGTGTATACGTAAAATAAGAAATTAGTTGAATTATATTAATTTTTGAAATAAATAAATTTTAACTTTGGTTATACAAAAGAGTTTTATAAAAAGAGAGGTTATATATTTTAAAATGAGTAATTTTGGATTTTTGAAAAGAAATCAATTTCTAAAAGTAGAAAATACGGTGTTTGTTTCATAAGTCGATTTTGAACAGATATTTTATTCATCTATGTTCATAAAAATGTATGATGGATTTTTATACCAAGGATTAAAAATTTATTTTCCAAACCTAGGAGATTATTCTTTTTGGTATTTGAATAAATGAGAAGTGTAAAAAAATTGGAAAAAATAAATAAATTTGGATACAAGTTAATGATTGGAGAATATTATTAATGGAAATTATTTTAATAAGAAATAAAGTTTTGAATTTGATATGCATCCCCGATTTGATAAATCTTATTATTATTATTCTTAAAATAAGAAAATGAAATTTCAAATAGTTAAACTATAATTAAAAGGTGGTTTAATTGATTATGAAGTGAACAAGGTATTATAATATTGGATTTGAAACTACATATTTAGGGAAGGGGTTTGAAATTGAAAAATCATATTTGGGAATTAAAATAATATATCATAAATTTGATGTTTTAAGGCATTCTTGATTTATAAACTCCTTTATTGGTTCTTTAAAGGTTTTAAAGAGAAATTTAAAAACGTATTAATTATTTCCAAAGGAGTAGCAGGCTTTAAATTGAAAGAACATTTGAAATGTTGATTTCTTTGAAATTAGATAAGAGATTTAAAATAAATATTTTGGAAAAAGAAGAAATATATATGTATATATATATATGGGAATATATAATCATATCCACATTATTTTTATATTTCTTATGAAAATATAGTAAGTTTATACTATGACATGAATGAGCCATGCACTGATAGATAGTGTTTGTAATTGTTGTGGGTATGGTTGAATATTTCGTTGTGCTTGCATTGTTTTCGAATCACCTTTAGATTGCTTATGTATATTTGGTTTTATGTCATATGAGATAACATATCTTGTAGTGATACGATGTGGATTATTTGTTTGATGTTCTTCATGTTTCATGTCATTTAAATATTAAATAATAGTAAACCCTTAGTGACACTTGGTTAAACAACAGTTAGGTGAGTTAACGTCATAAATATAAATATATATAATAAAAACATAAAATTTGATCGTAGCGATGTGGGACACCAGATAAGCTAGATATCCATCTTAGCTAGACCGACTATGGAGTAGTGCCCAGAGTGGTGACAATTTGGCCCCATTACCATAGGTCTAATGTTTTACTTCATGGAGACAACAAGTGAGGATAAGAAAATATGATGTGATTGATGGACAGTGATGATTGCTTGTGTGGACCTGAGAGTTATTTTATGTACAACTAATAGATCATACGGGGTCACCCATAACTCTAGGTCGATGGGGATGTCACACCCAGGCGGCATCACTTGGTGTCGACCTGGGTTTTGGTAGAGTGAAAATGACTAGGGTGTACTAGTTATTTATATATAGATACATATCGATCAAACTTAAAATCAAGTGTGCTTAATAATAAGTGTGATAGTAAATAATTGTGATTAGAAGTGAATCACAGTTGAGTAGAGTTGCAATTATGAGTCACATTATTATAAGGACATGACAAAGGTGTTGTGACATTGTGTGTCTGAGCTGGGGGGTAGGTAGTTAGCGAGTGTGGCATTTACTTGTATTTATTTACATATGTATTCATCATGTTATCATGTTGCATACTAGTACACTCGCAGCTAGTTCTAGCCTGACCCGGGGTATGTTTTTTTATTTAACAACCTTAGGTCAGACTGAGGTTGTTTTTGACAGGATGTGTTCCTGTGATTATTTACTTCCCTTGGGACTCAAGTTGGTGATGGAGTAAAAGATGATGGTGATGCTAGTTTTTTGTACTTAGCGATATTGATATACGGTGATATCATGTTTATAATGTGATGTACTTGTATCGAGGATGTTGCACACTATTATGGGAATGCATAGTTTGTTTTATTTTGTATTATATATGTTATGATATTATACGTTTTGTTGCATTTTGAGGCTTTGTGTTCTCTGTATGTATTGTATATTGTTCTGTTCTGCAAAACCCATATGTTTATTGCTTTGTGCTGATACCGAGTACATATGTTTGGCATAATATATAAGGTAGGAATATGTACGGTGTTAGCCCAAAAGAATATTCATGTGTGGTCTCCCCTAAAAAACCTTGTTCACTGTATTTCCAAATAGTATAACTATGTAATAGATAATTTACTGGTATGGATATTGATGTGCAGTGTTATAGTTTGGTACTAGAGTAGGTTTAGAACAATATAAAATATATAAGATATGGGTCTTAACCTTAGATGAAACTTAGAGTCTTTTGTGTTGGAATTGGGCCAGCAAGCAGTGGCGTAAATGGATAAATTTGAAATAATTTTATCCCATTTGGATCTTTATGGGGTGGCCTATGTAGTCTAAATCCATTTAGAATATTTCTAAATTTTCCTTTAAATAAATTCAATATTTTATTTAAATTTATAAATAAAGTTTATTCCATATAATTTGTACTATATTACACACACACACAGATATATATATATATATATATATATATATATATATATATATATCATATAAACGTGTACATGCATGTGCAACAGGATAAAGTGTACATAGTTTGACATACACGTGTATAGGTACTAAGATTTATACCGCAACGGGCATGTTAGCCCTCGTGTGTACAAATGTACTATCTAAATGTGTATATATATATGCATCAAATTATTATGTAAGTAAAATTATGTGAAATATAATTATACACACACATGAACATATATACTTTGAAATACTAATTTTAAATAAGTTATTTAAAGCATTTATAATATATATATATATGAAGTTAATTAAATGATAAAATTATTTTAAATATTATTAAAAATTATTTTGATAATATATATTATAATATGAAAACTGAATAGAAATTTTTTAAATTAATTTATATATGATATATATAAACATATGGTTAATTGTAATTATATATATGCATATGTATATGTATATATATATATGTATAAATAATAATAATAATATATTAACATATATTTGCAGTAAAGCTCATAGCCTAGGCATATTTTTTGGTTTAATGTATTATTATCATTAAACATATATTAATTATAAAACCATATAGAAAATTAATAATAAACTAAATAAAATTTACTTCCGAAAACAAATCAATTAAAATATATTTTATAAAATTTTATACAAACTTTTTATTACACACACACACATACACAGTTTATTACACAATCAATTTTAAATTAAGTAATCGTGTGTGTGTGTTTATATTTAATATATAGATTCAAAAAATAATATTTTTTATTGCCGAAAGCCTATTCAATATAAATAATTTTTTTAAAGATTTAAAACATGCATTATATTATTTAAACATTTTAAATTGAATAATTAAAAATCATTTAATATTATTATTTTAATTTCGAAAATAATAAATTTTTTATTTCTTTTGTACCGAGAGCATAATGCCTGTAAGCATACATGAAAATATTTTTTAATATATATGTATGTATGTATGTATGATGTATGTATGTGTATGTATATATGTAGTTATATATACAACCACCAGCATGTGACAATCCATGGATATATCGATTCATTATATTTCTAACTAAGTAACACATGGAACAACATATTAACATTACTGTATAATAGTGGACCAGGAAAGAACCTTTAACCAAAGCCCAAAGTTTGGATATTGAAATAAAGAAATTGACTCCTTGAATCTGATTCTAATTCTGAAGTTGCTAGCTCTCTAATTGCCTTTACCACTGATGATTGTTTTTATTTAATTTTATTTAAAATGCTTGAAGTTTTGAGGAGAAGGGAGTTTTAACCAACAAAGGGAAGGTGTAGAGTCTTCAAAAAATCTATTAAAATTGTGTGTTAGAGGATATTAAATAAGAATATCCTAGGGAGTAAAACAAGGATCTAGATCCTTATTTTTCTCACACCAATTCTCATCTCTTTTGGTTCAAATTTCTACCCATTATAGCCATCAAAATGGCTAGCCTACCCTTGCTTATCCTAGCGGAAATCAACATGCCCCCTATGGGCCTTAAATCCACTTCAAGTCCGAATAATATTTATTGCATTTAAATCCAATTTAAACGTGTATCGATATCATATATCGGTTAATGTTTATATAACTACTATATGCTCACTATTTAATATTATTCAATGCACGTCAAATTAATTTTTTTAACTAATATTTCATAAATATTTATTCATTTAATTATTTTATAACAATTATAATGTAATTAAATCGAGTGGTAACAGAAGTATTCAACGTTTCGATTATGTGACTCTTAGGTGTAAATTTGGTCAGCGCTTAACATCGAATATTAACGTTCACACTTCACTTAACATGTAGTGTGACATTACGACCAAATTTATCACTTATTAGGTATCGGTAAAATCCAATTTTACTTTATTAAGCATTACCTAGTAGTGACAATTATTTACACCAATTCTCTTTGTCAAAACTATATCATTTTGGACTTATGAAATTTGGTAATGGTCAAAATTCCAATATCGTCCATATTCAACTCTATAGTCTAAACATAGTGTCCTTAGTTCAATAATAATAATTATTGTTAACTGGACTACTCTGGCCAGAGACTTTAACTTTGGGTTGACTTCAGTTGACCGTCATATAACTAAGGAGACAAATTCTCTCTTGAATAGTGTCTCACTTCCAATGCTTCCACTTGACCCAACTTAGTCGTTCGATGGACGCCATCCACGATTTAACTAAAATCAAATCGGAGTTTCCACATTGAAGCTTGATAATATTCTTAAGTCGAGGGAATTGTGTAATATTGTCACCTTGACATTTTTTGTTTGACCTTTTTTATATTAACTAATAGAAAACTATTGAGTGAGTTATTTCATAGTTATCCAATAACTATCAGTATGCAACCCTTTGATGCCCTTAGTAGCCATGGGTAATACACTGCTCAACAATTGGAGAGCATTACGTACTTTAGTCTCAATGGATGTATCGATATCCATCCTTAATACACCTTGACTAGGAATATTTAAAAAGTATGTTTATTTTATTGTGATAAATCATTCATAATTACGACACTATAACTACCATCACAAAACATATAATTTATGGATTTTCTATTAAACATGCTTTTAATTAGTTAATATGACACATTATATCAAGCATATAATAGAAAGATAACACCTTTTATTTAGAACAAGATTGGTTATCAAGTTAGATATATGTAACAAATCATATAATTTCTCATAGGTCATACCCCTAACTCTATTAATCTCCCACTTACACTTGAGGCCAATTATGGAATCACTCTCCCATTATTTTGATCAGTTTAATGAGAACTAATCGAGTTAGACCCTTCGTGAATGGATCTGCTATGTTGTTTTAAATTATCTACTCTATTAATCAACTCTCTTCGAGGCCGATAAGCTACCTTTATCATGTAGAACTATTTAGAATATGTTTCTTGACTTCTAGTTAGCTCTCCAATATCGCTCCCACTAACTTCGAAACACTTTGATTATTATGTGTAAACAATCTACTTCAAACCATTATTTATAATTTTCTATTTTAGCACATATGTACCAAAACGTAAAGTTATAACATGTGATAATTTTGTGAGTAGAATCCAAACCTACTTGAGCACATCGAAAGGTGAATCTGTTACGTTGATTTCAACAATTAAAATTCATGATGTTATCCTTATCAATGTGGCTCACAATATTCCAACTGCATTTGTCTTTCTTGTAAAGACACATTTATGGCCAATGGATCATATCCTTTTGGGTACACCATCAAAACCAGATTCTGATGAAGTACTTGGAATCTAATTCGGATTTGCGCATCATACTATATCATAAAGTCACTACTCTTAATAGTATAATTAAACAACCGAGGAGTATTTATTCTTTACCACAGTTTCTCTTTAACGTACAAGAATACTCGTTAGACATTCTAATGTCTTTGTGTTCATTTAGGTTCGGTCAATTTCATTTCATCCCTTACAATCAGTTGTATCATTAGATTGTATCCAAACCATTTTAGAATAATAATTTATTAAAGAAATTCTTTCGCTACAAAGTTGGTATTTCTTGAAACAACAGTTGTTTCTCACTGGAACAAAACGAGCATTCGTAAACATTTTATGAATTACCTTATATAAAATTAATTTTGCATTAGTTCATAGTATATTCATGTCCACAACATATATTAGTCATCTAATGGCTATCATTCCCAAAATTCTCATAGGATGATTCATACAAGATCCCTTACTCACAATTATTACGTGTAGTCTTTTGACTCACACAACCTGCCAACTTTTGGCCTAGGATATGTAGGGGTTTCTTATAAACTCTAATCTTGTATGATTTTGTAAACTATTATTTAAATGAAATTAATTTTAACATTGAGTACACGACCTTATAGAAAGAAGTTAACTCAACTTCACTAACAATTAATCGTACTTCGTCCAACAAAGTTCGATTGCACCTCATCAATACATCATTATATAGGAAGGATTGACTTTTTAGGTTGAATTTTTTATTCATTTTAGGTACATTTGGAAATCTTTCCAATATACTCACTCATTCAATCAAATCGAATCATTTTACTTTATTGCATGTTATTTTATTTACTTTTGCTTCATGCTCCATGAGCTTATCATACATACCATATAGGTATAAAATACACATGTCCATGTCGGTGATTAATCATCGATGAATATAACAAAGTATGTGGAACCATTTTGGTATTAATATACTTGCGATTGCATACATCAATATGTATCAATCCAAAGAGTTCATCAACTCCTATGATGCTCCCACTAAGTGAGTGCATTGCCTTTAATTATTTGAGAAATAATTAACCAATATCATATGATTCATAATCATATAATAAAACTATTTCTCAAACTAAGACTTAGTCTTTAATTCCAAAATAATTGTAAATAATTTTAGATACTTCTGTATTTTTAATTTCAGCATTTTGTTGTGAAAACAAATACACGGTATAGTTTTATTTCATAATAAATATTCATAATATTCACACTGAAATAAAACTATGTCTATTTTTCAATCGGTGTTGAAAAATAGTCGTTATTTCATAAATAATGTTCGGTATGTTTTACAAAAACGTTTTTCATAATTTGATGCAATCAATAATTGTTATATGGCATGCTCTCACTATTTATGCCATTACTATTATAGCATACTAAATTTGGAAGTCCATCATTCACTTAATATAAATTATTTATTTCATATATTATAACTGGTTTACAGTAGTGAGTTCTTTGACCAAAAATATCTTGAACTTAAAGAAATAAATCTCATAGAAAATAATTTTCTATATGAAAATACATTTTGGAATATAAATAGTATTTCTCATTCCAATATTAAGTATCAGTTATTATTACGATTCTCGTTTCTGATGTTTCTTTATGAAATAGAAGTGACCATTCACTCTCTTCATCCCAACTGTATCTTAAATCATATCTGCTATTGTACATTCATTTTTTCTTTCTAAATGGTCAAACCATTCAAAAGAATCCTTACTACAATATCATAATGAACCCTTTACAAAAGCGCACTCAAACATTCTTAACATTTAAGGACAGCAAATGTGTTGCACTTTGCGTAAAATGATTAAACTGACATATCAGTGATGTAGTCCTTAAATCTATACTGTAGTTTTTGTAACGCCCTACCTCTATGCTCACAATAACAAAGGTTATTATGAGGTAATAACGTCTGCTATTGCGAAGAATAAGGCTTGTTAGAAGCGACCATCCGTAAGTTATGCCTTAGACGAGTATTGATTACATCGATAGGAGTTGTGTAATTTTTTTTTCCGTTTATTAAATTACTACCAACGATATACATTCAATTCAAATCTAAAGCGAAACCGCGGTGGCTTATTAAAAATTCAGAACAACTTATAATAGCAACAACACAGATAAGTATAACACCGAACAGAAATATCATACATAGCGGAAGGTAAGTCTGGATACATGCTACAACACTCGATGGTTCACATGAACCAAATGTACATATACATAGTCATCATAACATACAAGAGATGAGAGTCAATACACCAAAAGTAACACCCCGAAGCCTAAACAAAAGATGAGGTGAAATCCCAAAAGCTGAAGCAGCAACTGAATCAGAGATAGCGATTATCCTGAAATAGCTCGGTCTGACCCGAGTATTATTCAAAAGAAAATAATAAACGGATCAGTCTAATTTAAACTTAGAAATAAATGCATGATAAACAACACTAAAGCAAGCTATCATAATCTCGAATGAGACTATTCAACATAAATAATCAACATAGTTTAAATGAAGAAATCTCATTAAACACCATCAAAATCAACTCCCAAATTCATAATTGAATTCAAAACAGCAATACACAAAAAATCTAGAAATCAAAATACGATAACTAGAAAAACCAGCATAAAATGGATCGATCCCAGCATATGGCGAGTCTAAGCTACGCCGCACGTGCATCTCAAATGGCCGAAGCCTACCAAGTACTGTCAGCATAATATTTGGCGCCCAACGAATGACCCGAAGGTCCAACAAATAACCCGAAGGCCTAGTACTGGTAATTGACCCGAAGGTCCAGCATAGTGGCTCGAAAGCCCAACAAAATCATCAAAATTTTTAAACAGCAATTCCATGGCAAATATTTCAATTAACGAGTCTGGAATTAAGCGAATTAGTAAAAGCGTGGTTCCATATTCCGCACTTTTGCTAAGTCGTTTAAATCTCATCATCGTTTCCTTGAAAGTGCAAAATTGTGTATTTTATATAAATAATTTTTACGTTCTCAAATGGACAAGTCCAGAATTAATCGAATCAGTAAAAGTAAGGGTTCATAGTCCTTAATTTTGCTAAAGCGTTTAAATCGATTTCTCATTCCTTTGAAAGCGTAAACCGTAAATTTTTTGGAAACGATTATATTTTAAAAATGATTTGAAAACATGCGATTAAAACAGCAACTTCTATAGCAATTTCGACAAGGAAATTGCGCTTCACAAAACACCGTAAAAACGGATATAAAATCAGCATTGCGGGTTTTCTTGGTTGCAAGCTAACCGCTTGAAAACTCACTTTAAATTGGCGGTTACTGAAGTAAAACAACAGTAGTTTTATTCATCAAAAATCTCATCAAAATAACACGCCTCAAATATAAACACCGGGGTAAAAGCCCGTTATAAAAATAACGACAACAAAATGCGTTCAAAACAAAACCCCGGTTCAAAATAAATTAATAACTAGACTGCACTACTTATATATTCATCAAATATGTGATAGCCTGGACTTAGTAACGTGCAACACATACTTGCACGCACGAATAAAATGGTCTAGACTTGGTAACGTGCAACTCAAATTTGCACGCACAATTCGAAATAAAAAAAACAAGAAGACACGGGCAATACTACATGCATGCACACTCCAACATGCTGACACATAATATAATATTTTAAAACATTTTCGTGCAATGCATCTTGCACATACATATAAAAAATGATGGTCTGGGCAATACTTTCGTATACTATAACTTGCACAAACGAAATAATTATAGACAACAAAAAATGAATGACCTGGGCATAGTTTTCGCCCATACATTTTTTGCACGCAAAAATGAAAGAAAAAATAAGAAAAATGGCCTAGACCACACTTGTATTCACGCAAGTAATGAAGAAAAATAAAATGCCAGGACCCTTACTTTTGTGCGTAACATGTTCTCAGGTGTATTTAATACACACAAATGGTATCAGAGAACTAATTAGCATAGTAAAAAAAAAAGAGAGACATCATAGTTTTAATTAGAAGTGTGAGTTTGCACTCACTTATAATTTGTTTCAAAATAAATTAGCAACCAAGATCCAAAGGGAGCAAGAATTTTGAACTGCTATTAATACCTTTGCAGTGCTACTGGAAATGAAAACAACAAAATGATGAAGGCTTACTATTCCTTTCCAATTTGTGTACAAGTCAAAGCAAAAGAGGCGCTGGCAGGACTTTTGTACACTAACATTTATGTGATAACGTGCACAATTGAAGAAAAGGACGGGTTTGCTTTAAAAATAGTGATGATGATAAAAGTGTGTTCAAATTTTTGTTTTAAATGGACCTATTCTTTTACACGCGAAGGCAAAAAGAAGTTACAACATAGCTTAGTTATTTTCAACACAACAAAGCCATTTGCAATTCATTTCAACATGCTACCACTTTGAAGTATTCACTGACTTTGCAATTGATTTGCACTTTATTTATTTATCAAATTTCAATTAAAATTTCTATTTTAATAAATAATTTTTTTTTCTTTCAAAAACCAGGGTTGTTACAAACTCCCCTCCTTATAAAAATTGCGTCTCCACAATTTTCATATCAGAAGTAGTCTATAACACAATTAATTCAGCACAACAAAGATTTAAATAGAAAAGATGAATTAAGAATGCTCACCCCCACCCGAAGAGGAGAGAAAACCGGGATAAGAACGCTCGATGAATTCTTTGGTTTCCCAGGTGCAATCTTTGGGGTTTGCGGACCATTGAATTTTCACAAGCAGGACATCTTTATTCCGAAGGCGTTTAACCTCCGAAGGTAGAACACGAATATGATTTTGCACCATAGACAAGTCAGGTGAGATCTCAAGATCTTGCAACACATGAGGATCAATAATAGACTCTGAATCTCGAAGGCATCGACGAAGCTGGGATACATGAAATACGTCATGGATTTCCTTAAACTGAATAGGTAGCGATACACGATAAGCAACAGGGCCAATGCATTCCGTAATAGGAAATGGTCCAACATATTGAGGAGCCAATTTCCCGAAGCTACTAAAACGCACCACCCCCTTCATCGGAGAAACACGAATGAACACACGATCGCCCATAGAAAATTCCAAAGGCTTCCTACGATGATTGGCATACGATTTTTGCCTATTCTGAGCCTCCTTCATTCTCTGTCTAATAAAATCAATCTTCTCAGAAGATTCACGAATATAGTCGGGGCCGAGAACTAAATTTTCCCTGGATTCCAACCAACAAGAAGGTGATCGACACGGCCTTCGAAAGGAGCCATACCGATACTGGATTGGAAACTATTGTTATAAGAAAATTCAATAAGAGATAAATGGTCTTACCAACTACCTCCAAAGTCAAGAATACAAGCACGAAGGAGATCTTCTAAGACTTGATTCACCCTTTCAGTCTGACCATCAGACTGTGGATGATAAGCTGTACTGAGATTGAGCTTAGTACCTAAAGCTTTCTGAAGGCTCTGCCAGAAACCACTAGTAAAAAGCGGATCTCTGTCACTAACAATGGAACTAGGAACACCATGAAGTCTAACGACTTCTTTAATAAAAAACTTAGCCAACAAAGGAGTAGTCCAATTGGACTTGATAGGAATAAAATGGGCTGATTTGGTCAATCGGTCAACAATCACCCAAACACTAGTACGGCCCGACCTCGAACGAGGTAGACCATCAATGAAGTCCATAGAAATTTGATCCCATTTCCATAATGGAATCTCAAGAGGCTGCAAAAGACCACTAGGACGTTGTTGTTCCGCTTTAATAAGTTGACAAGTCATGCAATGACTCGCATAAATTGCAACATCACGCTTCATACCCTCCCAAAAGTATAAGCGTTTCATGTCGGCATACATCTTACTACTGCCCGGATGGATAGTATACTTAGAACGATGACAGTCCTCAAGAATGTCATTTCTAAGATTAGGAACATTAGGCACGATCAACCTTCCCTTCTTCCGAATACAACCATGAATATCAATATCGAAATCCTTTAGATTATCACTTCGGGGTTCCGATTTATAACTTTGAATAAGATAAGAGAGATCTGGATCTTGTTTCTGGGCATCGGCAATACGATCCAATAAACTAGGACGAGCTCCCATGCTAAATAAAAGCATGGGGGATTCAAAAACTGAAGGACGGTCTCTAATATCACAATGAGATAAAGCTTCCAATATATTCCACTCTGCTAGCATCATGTAAACAACAACTTGCTGCTTGCGACTAAGCGCATCAGTAACTCGATTACCCTTACCAGGGCTATACTGAATATCGAAATCATATGAAGCAAGAAATTCGAGCCAACGCTGTTGCCTCATATTAAGTTCCTTCTGAGTGAAGAGGTATTTCAGAGATTTGTGGTCAGTGAAGAGAACAAAACGCTCGCCCAATAAATAATGTCGCCAAATCTTTAGAGCAAAGACTATAGCGGCTAACCACTGGCATCGGTATAAACAATAAGATCATGATTCCCTTCGGGAACCACACTTATCAGACCAAATAAAAGGAACAGCTTTTCTCGTGAGAGTGGTAAGCGGTAAGGCAATACGAGAAAAATCCTTAATGAACCGGCGATAATATCTCGCCAATCCAAGGAAACTACGGATCTCAGTAACGGTCTCGGGCCTCTTCCAATTCTGAATAGATTCGATCTTGGAAGGATCGACAGAGATACCATCGGAAGAAACAATATGACCGAGAAACTTCACCTTATTCGCCCAAAAGTGACACTTGGAGAATTTGGCATAAAGCTGATGCCGACGAAGAGTGCTCAAAACAATCTCCAAATGCTGAATATGATCGGCTTCAGATTTGGAATAAATAAGAATATCATCTATGAAAACCAAGACGAACTTATCGAGATATTCCTAGAATATATGATTCATAAGATCTACAAAATATGCTGGAGCGTTCGTCAAACCGAACGGCATAACAAGCCATTCGTAAGAACCATAACGAGTACGGAATGCGGTAAGAGGGATGCTATCTTCCGCAACTCATAACTGATGAACTAGCAAGATCGAGTTGGGAGAAAAGCTTAGCGCCACTTAATTGGTCGAACATATCGTCGATCCTAGGTAATGGATACCTATTTTTGATAGTGAGCTTGTTAAGCTTGCGATAATCAATGCAAAGCCTAAGAGTACCATCTGGCTTCTTAACGAAGACAACGGCGACGCCCCAAGGAGATGAACTAGAACGAATAAATTGATTGGCTTCCAATTCAGATAATTGTTCCTTGAGTTCCTCATTTTCCTTAGCGGACATCCTCGTGGGAGGATGATTGACAGGATGAGCACCAGAGATAAGATCAATACGGAACTCAATTGCCCTCTTTGGCAGAAAACACGAAATAGGCTCGAAGACATCAGAAAAATCACAAACAACTGGAATATTAGCTATGACATCCTTCGATTCGAAGGAAGAAATGAGAGCATTTGAAGCATGGTCCATGTCTCGAAACATAATAGATAACTGCTCGATAGCATTGGGATGCTTGAGATATAAAGTTCTTTCGGGACATAGGATTTGAACTTCCTAACGAATGAGCCAATCCATTCCCAAAATCATATCAAAACCAAGATGATCCATAACATGCAGATTCGCATGAAAAGAAAAACCACATAGAATAATCTCAACATCAACACATAACAAACCAAGAGTGGTGGATCCTCCAATAGGATTCACAATCCTCAAAGGGTCGCAAAGACTAACAACATCCAAAGGAATAACATCAACAAGCTCTTTTGATACGAATGAATGTGATGCACCCGTATCGAAAAGGACTCTAATAGAACGACCATGAAATAAAATAAATCCTTCCAAAACAGAAGGAGGAATACCTTTGGGCTGAGAAGAATCACCAGAAGCTTTAGCAACATTAAGCTTCCCAGATTTGAAACCCTTAGGTGCAGTAGGACAATCAGAAACCCAATGACCTTCTTCCTTGCAATAACGGCAGATGCGAGGCTTAGGACAACTATAGAGAAGATGATCCAGAGAACCACAATTATAGCACGCCCTCTGATTAGAAGGTGTACTACTAGGCTGAGAACTAGATGTAGCTTGCTTCTTCTTCTTCTTGGAAGAAGGATTAGGCTTATGAAATGAAAACCTCTTCTTGTTGGGGTTCTTAGAAACCTCAACCTCATCACTACTGTCACGTTCCTTTTCGACAGCTTCAAGGCAAAGTGCTAAATCAACAAGTTCCTCAAAAGGGAGCTTAAGCTGAAGTAAAAGGACTTTCTTCAAATACTTCTTCAAACCTTCTACAAATTTAAGATTCTTCTTACGTGGAGTGTTAATGAACTCAACTCCATATTTGGATAACGCCTCAAAAGATGCAACATAGTCAGAAACAGAGGACTTTCCTTGTTTTAACTCAAGGAAACTACGAGCAAGATTGGCCTTTTTTGATTCATGAACGAACTTAAGTTCGAATCGTTCCTTAAACTGATTCCACGAGAGAGAGGACTCATCAACTTCCGCAATCAAAAGCTCATACCAATCAAGCGCACGTTCTTGCAACATACTAGATGCCATGAGAACACGATGATGATCTGAAAGATCCATCCGAGAAAATATGCGCTCACTAGCGCGCAACCAAGTCTGAACATCCAGTACACTTTCCGATCCCTTGAAAGGCTTGCCTCTAAGGTGGGAATAGTCACTACACATACGGGCGAAGGCAGACTTGTGAGTGGGAGCTGCGGGAGTAGCAACAGAAGGCTGAGTACCCCGAAATAGCTCCATGAACTGATCAGCTGACATATAGACTCCGTCCGGATGAGAATCACTAGACGGACCTGCAGTTGAACGCTTCCCTCTACCTCTTCCAACCATAGGCTGAGAGAACAAGAGAAGATAAGGATTAGTTAAAACAATACAAGATTGATAAGGAATTTAACAAATGGAATACTACGAAAATATGAGATTTATTCCTAGACATATTCCAACATGTTAGAGTGGATAAACGTTTAAGAACAACGAAGGAATAGATTAGAAAGGCACGTATAAAACCCTCGAATAGTTGTAACACATGTTCCATTCTGCTTCTGTTCCGTGTTTATTATAATTTTTTCTGAACCTCAGCTCTAATACCAACTGTAACGCCCCACCTCTATGCTCACAATAACAAAGGTTATTATGAGGTAATAACGTCTGCTATTGCGAAGAATAAGGCTTGTTAGAAGCGACAATCCGTAAGTTATGCCTTAGACGAGTATTGATTACATCGATAGGAGTTGTGTAAATTTTTTTTCCGTTTATTAAATTACTCCCAACGATATACATTCAATTCAAATCTAAAGCGAAACCGCGGTGGCTTATTAAAAATTCAGAACAACTTATAATAGCAACAACACAGATAAGTATAACACCGAACAGAAATATCATACATAGCGGAAGGTAAGTCTGGATACATGCTACAACACTCGATGGTTCACATGAACCAAATGTACATATACATAGTCATCATAACATACAAGAGATGAGAGTCAATACACCAAAAGTAACACCCCGAAGCCTAAACAAAAGATGAGGTGAAATCCCAAAAGCTGAAGCAGCAACTGAATCAGAGATAGCGATTATCCTGAAATAGCTCGGTCTGACCCGAGTATTATTCAAAAGAAAATAATAAACGGATCAGTCTAATTTAAACTTAGAAATAAATGCATGATAAACAACACTAAAGCAAGCTATCGTAATCTCGAATGAGACTATTCAACATAAATAATCAACATAGTTTAAATGAAGAAATCTCATTAAACACCATCAAAATCAACTCCCAAATTCATAATTGAATTCAAAACAGCAATACACAAAAAATCTAGAAATCAAAATACGATAACTAGAAAAACCAACATAAAATGGATCGATCCCAGCATATGGCGAGTCTAAGCTACGCCGCACGTGCATCTCAAATGGCCGAAGCCTACCAAGTACTGTCAGCATAATATTTGGCGCCCAACGAATGACCCGAAGGTCCAACAAATAACCCGAAGGCCTAGTACTGGTAATTGACCCGAAGGTCCAGCATAGTGGCTCGAAAGCCCAACAAAATCATCAAAATTTTTAAACAGCAATTCCATGGCAAATATTTCAATTAACGAGTCCGGAATTAAGTGAATTAGTAAAAGCGTGGTTCCATATTCCGCACTTTTGCTAAGTCGTTTAAATCTCATCATCGTTTCCTTGAAAGTGCAAAATTATGTATTTTATATAAATAATTTTTACGTTCTCAAATGGACAAGTCCAGAATTAATCGAATCAGTAAAAGTAAGGGTTCATAGTCCTTAATTTTGCTGAAGCGTTTAAATCGATTTCTCATTCCTTTGAAAGCGTAAACCGTAAATTTTTTGGAAACGATTATATTTTAAAAATGATTTGAAAACACGCGATTAAAACAGCAACTTCTATAGCAATTTCGACAAGGAAATTGCGCTTCACAAAACACCGTAAAAATGAATATAAAATCAGCATTGCGGGTTTTCTTGGTTGCAAGCTAACCGCTTGAAAACTCACTTTAAATTGGCGGTTACTGAAGTAAAACAACAGTAGTTTTATTCATCAAAAATCTCATCAAAATAACACGCCTCAAATATAAACACCGGGGTAAAAGCCCGTTATAAAAATAACGACAACAAAATGCGTTCAAAACAAAACCCCGGTTCAAAATAAATTAATAACTAGACTGCACTACTTATATATTCATCAAATATGTGATAGCCTGGACTTAGTAACGTGCAACACATACTTGCACGCACGAATAAAATGGTCTAGACTTGGTAACGTGCAACTCAAATTTGCACGCACAATTCGAAATAAAAAAAACAAGAAGACCCGGGCAATACTACATGCATGCACACTCCAACATGCTGACACATAATATAATATTTTAAAACATTTTCGTGCAATGCATATTGCACATACATATCAAAAATGATGGTCTGGGCAATACTTTCGTATACTATAACTTGCACAAACGAAATAATTATAGACAACAAAAAATGAATGACCTGGGCATAGTTTTCGCCCATACATTTTTTGCACGCAAAAATGAAAGAAAAAATAAGAAAAATGGCCTAGACCACACTTGCATTCACGCAAGTAATGAAGAAAAATAAAATGCCAGGACCCTTACTTTTGTGCGTAACATGTTCTCAGGTGTATTTAATACACACAAATGGTATCAGAGAACTAATTAGCATAGTAAAAAAAAGAGAGAGACATCATAGTTTTAATTAGAAGTGTGAGTTTGCACTCACCTATAATTTGTTTCAAAATAAATTAGCAACCAAGATCCAAAGGGAGCAAGAATTTTGAACTGCTATTAATACCTTTGCAGTGCTACTGGAAATGAAAACAACAAAATGATGAAGGCTTACTATTCCTTTCCAATTTGTGTACAAGTCAAAGCAAAAGAGGCGCTGGCAGGACTTTTGTACACTAACATTTATGTGATAACGTGCACAATTGAAGAAAAGGACGGGTGTGCTTTAAAAATAGTGATGGTGATAAAAGTGTGTTCAAATTTTTGTTTTAAATGGACCTATTCTTTTACACGCGAAGGCAAAAAGAAGTTACAACATAGCTTAGTTATTTTCAACACAACAAAGCCATTTGCAATTCATTTCAACATGCTACCACTTTGAAGTATTCACTGACTTTGCAATTGATTTGCACTTTATTTATTTATCAAATTTCAATTTTAATAAATAATTTTTTTTTCTTTCAAAAACCAGGGTTTTTACAAACTCCCCTCCTTATAAAAATTGCGTCTCCGCAATTTTCATATCAGAAGTAGTCTATAACACAATTAATTCAGCACAACAAAGATTTAAATAGAAAAGATGAATTAAGAATGCTCACCCCCACCCGAATAGGAGAGAAAACCGGGATAAGAACGCTCGATGAATTCTTTGGTTTCCCAGGTGCAATCTTTGGGGTTTGCGGACCATTGAATTTTCACAAGCAGGACATCTTTATTCCGAAGGCGTTTAACCTCCGAAGGTAGAACACGAATATGATTTTGCACCATAGACAAGTCAGGTGAGATCTCAAGATCTTGCAACACATGAGGATCAATAATAGACTCTGAATCTCGAAGGCATCGACGAAGCTGGGATACATGAAATACGTCATGGATTCCCGAAAACTGAATAGGTAGCGATACACGATAAGCAACAGGGCCAATGCATTCCGTAATAGGAAATGGTCCAACATATTGAGGAGCCAATTTCCCGAAGCTACTAAAACGCACCACCCCCTTCATCGGAGAAACACGAATGAACACACGATCGCCCATAGAAAATTCCAAAGGCTTCCTACGATGATTGGCATACGATTTTTGCCTATTCTGAGCCTCCTTCATTCTCTGTCTAATAAAATCAATCTTCTCAGAAGATTCACGAATATAGTCGGGGCCGAGAACTAAATTTTCCCTGGATTCCAACCAACAAGAAGGTGATCGACACGGCCTTCGAAAAGAGCCATACCGATACTGGATTGGAAACTATTGTTATAAGAAAATTCAATAAGAGATAAATGGTCTTACCAACTACCTCCAAAGTCAAGAATACAAGCACGAAGGAGATCTTCTAAGACTTGATTCACCCTTTCAGTCTGACCATCAGACTGTGGATGATAAGCTGTACTGAGATTGAGCTTAGTACCTAAAGCTTTCTGAAGGCTCTGCCAGAAACCACTAGTAAAAAGCGGATCTCTGTCACTAACAATGGAACTAGGAACACCATGAAGTCGAACGACTTCTTTAATAAAAAACTTAGCCAACAAAGGAGTAGTCCGATTGGACTTGATAGGAATAAAATGGACTGATTTGGTCAATCGGTCAACAATCACCCAAACACTAGTACGGCCCGACCTCGAACGAGGTAGACCATCAATGAAGTCCATAGAAATTTGATCCCATTTCCATAATGGAATCTCAAGAGGCTGCAAAAGACCACTAGGACGTTGTTGTTCCGCTTTAATAAGTTGACAAGTCATGCAATGACTCGCATAAATTGCAACATCACGCTTCATACCCTCCCAAAAGTATAAGCGTTTCATGTCGGCATACATCTTACTACTGCCCGGATGGATAGTATACTTAGAACGATGACAGTCCTCAAGAATGTCATTTCTAAGATTAGGAACATTAGGCACGATCAACCTTCCCTTCTTCCGAATAAAACCATGAATATCAATATCGAAATCCTTTAGATTATCACTTCGGGGTTCCGATTTATAACTTTGAATAAGATAAGAGAGATTTGGATCTTGTTTCTGGGCATCGGCAATACGATCCAATAAACTAGGACGAGCTCCCATGCTAAATAAAAGCATGGGGGATTCAAAAACTAAAGGACGGTCTCTAATATCACAATGAGATAAAGCTTCCAATATATTCCACTCTGCTAGCATCATGTAAACAACAACTTGCTGCTTGCGACTAAGCGCATCAGTAACTCGATTACCCTTACCAGGGGTATACTGAATATCGAAATCATATGAAGCAAGAAATTCGAGCCAACGCTGTTGCCTCATATTAAGTTCCTTCTGAGTGAAGAGGTATTTCAGAGATTTGTGGTCAGTGAAGAGAACAAAACGCTCGCCCAATAAATAATGTCGCCAAATCTTTAGAGCAAAGACTATAGCGGCTAACTCCAAATCATGGGTAGCATAATGAATCTCGTTAGGCTTTAGTTGTCTAGAAGCATAAGCAACTACTCTATCCTTTTGCATGAGAACAACATCGAGCCCATAACCACTGGCATCGGTATAAACAATAAGATCATGATTCCCTTCGGGAACCACTAAGATAGGAGCATGAGTAAGGAGATCTTTTAACTTCATGAAAGAAAACTCACACTTATCAGACCAAATAAAAGGAACAACTTTTCTCGTGAGAGTGGTAAGCGGTAAGGCAATACGAGAAAAATCCTTAATGAACCGGCGATAATATCTCGCCAATCCAAGGAAACTACGGATCTCAGTAACGGTCTCGGGCCTCTTCCAATTCTGAATAGATTCGATCTTGGAAGGATCGACAGAGATACCATCGGAAGAAACAATATGACCGAGAAACTTCACCTTATTCGCCCAGAAGTGACACTTGGAGAATTTGGCATAAAGCTGATGCCGACGAAGAGTGCTCAAAACAATCTCCAAATGCTGAATATGATCGGCTTCAGATTTGGAATAAATAAGAATATCATCTATGAAAACCAAGACGAACTTATCGAGATATTCCTAGAATATATGATTCATAAGATCTACAAAATATGCTGGAGCGTTCGTCAAACCGAACGGCATAACAAGCCATTCGTAAGAACCATAACGAGTACGGAATGCGGTAAGAGGGATGCTATCTTCCGCAACTCGTAACTGATGAACTAGCAAGATCGAGTTGGGAGAAAAGCTTAGCGCCACTTAATTGGTCGAACATATCGTCGATCCTAGGTAATGGATACCTATTTTTGATAGTGAGCTTGTTAAGCTTGCGATAATCAATGCAAAGCCTAAGAGTACCATCTGGCTTCTTAACGAAGACAACGGCGACGCCCCAAGGAGATGAACTAGAACGAATAAATTGATTGGCTTCCAATTCAGATAATTGTTCCTTGAGTTCCTCATTTTCCTTAGCGGACATCCTCGTGGGAGGATGATTGACAGGATGAGCACCAGAGATAAGATCAATACGGAACTCAATTGCCCTCTTTGGCAGAAAACACGAAATAGGCTCGAAGACATCAGAAAAATCACAAACAACTGGAATATTAGCTATGACATCCTCCGATTCGAAGGAAGAAATGAGAGCATTTGAAGCATGGTCCATGTCTCGAAACATAATAGATAACTGCTCGATAGCATTGGGATGCTTGAGATATAAAGTTCTTTCGGGACATAGGATTTGAACTTCCTAACGAATGAGCCAATCCATTCCCAAAATCATATCAAAACCAAGATGATCCATAACATGCAGATTCGCATGAAAAGAAAAACCACATAGAATAATCTCAACATCAACACATAACAAACCAAGAGTGGTGGATCCTCCAATAGGATTCACAATCCTCAAAGGGTCGCAAAGACTAACAACATCCAAAGGAATAACATCAACAAGCTCTTTTGATACGAATGAATGTGATGCACCCGTATCGAAAAGGACTCTAATAGAACGACCATGAAATAAAATAAATCCTTCCAAAACAGAAGGAGGAATACCTTTGGGCTGAGAAGAATCACCAGAAGCTTTAGCAACATTAAGCTTCCCAGATTTGAAACCCTTAGGTGCAGTAGGACAATCAGAAACCCAATGACCTTCTTCCTTGCAATAACGGCAGATGCGAGGCTTAGGACAACTATAGAGAAGATGATCCAGAGAACCACAATTATAGCACGCCCTCTGATTAGAAGGTGTACTACTAGGCTGAGAACTAGATGTAGCTTGCTTCTTCTTCTTCTTGGAAGAAGGATTAGGCTTATGAAATGAAAACCTCTTCTTGTTGGGGTTCTTAGAAACCTCAACCTCATCACTACTGTCACGTTCCTTTTCGACAGCTTCAAGGCAAAGTGCTAAATCAACAAGTTCCTCAAAAGGGAGCTTAAGCTGAAGTAAAAGGACTTTCTTCAAATACTTCTTCAAACCTTCTACAAATTTAAGATTCTTCTTACGTGGAGTGTTAATGAACTCAACTCCATATTTGGATAACGCCTCAAAAGATGCAACATAGTCAGAAACAGAGGACTTTCCTTGTTTTAACTCAAGGAAACTACGAGCAAGATTGGCCTTTTTTGATTCATGAACGAACTTAAGTTCGAATCGTTCCTTAAACTGATTCCACGAGAGAGAGGACTCATCAACTTCCGCAATCAAAAGCTCATACCAATCAAGCGCACGTTCTTGCAACATACTAGATGCCATGAGAACACGATGATGATCTGAAAGATCCATCCGAGAAAATATGCGCTCACTAGCGCGCAACCAAGTCTGAACATCCAGTACACTTTCCGATCCCTTGAAAGGCTTGCCTCTAAGGTGGGAATAGTCACTACACATACGGGCGAAGGCAGACTTGTGAGTGGGAGCTGCGGGAGTAGCAACAGAAGGCTGAGTACCCCGAAATAGCTCCATGAACTGATCAGCTGACATATAGACTCCGTCCGGATGAGAATCACTAGACGGACCTGCAGTAGAACGCTTCCCTCTACCTCTTCCAACCATAGGCTGAGAGAACAAGAGAAGATAAGGATTAGTTAAAACAATACAAGATTGATAAGGAATTTAACAAATGGAATACTACGAAAATATGAGATTTATTCCTAGACATATTCCAACATGTTAGAGTGGATAAACGTTTAAGAACAACGAAGGAATAGATTAGAAAGGCACGTATAAAACCCTCGAATAGTTGTAACACATGTTCCATTCTGCTTCTGTTCCGTGTTTATTATAATTTGTTCTGAACCTCAGCTCTAATACCAACTGTAACGCCTCACCTCTATGCTCACAATAACAAAGGTTATTATGAGGTAATAACGTCTGCTATTGCGAAGAATAAGGCTTGTTAGAAGCGACCATCCGTAAGTTATGCCTTAGACGAGTATTGATTACATCGATAGGAGTTGTGTAAATTTTTTTTCCGTTTATTAAATTACTCCCAACGATATACATTCAATTCAAATCTAAAGCGAAACCGCGGTGGCTTATTAAAAATTCAGAACAACTCATAATAGCAACAACACAGATAAGTATAACACCGAACAGAAATATCATACATAGCGGAAGGTAAGTCTGGATACATGCTACAACACTCGATGGTTCACATGAACCAAATGTACATATACATAGTCATCATAACATACAAGAGACGAGAGTCAATACACCAAAAGTAACACCCCGAAGCCTAAACAAAAGATGAGGTGAAATCCCAAAAGCTGAAGCAGCAACTGAATCAGAGATAGCGATTATCCTGAAATAGCTCGGTCTGACCTGAGTATTATTCAAAAGAAAATAATAAACGGATCAGTCAAATTTAAACTTAGAAATAAATGCATGATAAACAACACTAAAGCAAGCTATCATAATCTCGAATGAGACTATTCAGCATAAATAATCAACATAGTTTAAATGAAGAAATCTCATTAAACACCATCAAAATCAACTCCCAAATTCATAATTGAATTCAAAATAGCAATACACAAAAATCTAGAAATCAAAATACGATAACTACAAAAACCAGCATAAAATGGATCGATCCCAGCATATGGCGAGTCTAAGCTACGCCGCACGTGCATCTCAAATGGCCGAAGCCTACCAAGTACTGTCAGCATAATATTTGGCGCCCAACGAATGACCCGAAGGTCCAACAAATAACCCGAAGGCCTAGTACTGGTAATTGACCCGAAGGTCCAGCATAGTGGCTCGAAAGCCCAACAAAATCATCAAAATTTTTAAATAGCAATTCCACGGCAAATATTTCAATTAACGAGTCCGGAATTAAGCGAATTAGTAAAAGCGTGGTTCCATATTCCGCACTTTTGCTAAGTCGTTTAAATCTCATCATCGTTTCCTTGAAAGTGCAAAATTGTGTATTTTATATAAATAATTTTTACGTTCTCAAATGGACAAGTCCGGAATTAATCGAATCAGTAAAAGTAAGGGTTCATAGTCCTTAATTTTGCTGAAGCGTTTAAATCGATTTCTCATTCCTTTGAAAGCGTAAACCGTAAAATTTTTGGAAACGATTATATTTTAATAACGATTTGAAAACACGTGATTAAAACAGCAACTTCTATAGCAATTTCGACAAGGAAATTGCGCTTCACAAAACACCGTAAAAACAGATATAAAATCAGCATTGTGGGTTTTCTTGGTTGCAAGCTAACCGCTTGAAAACTCACTTTAAATTGGCGGTTACTGAAGTCAAAACAACAGTAGTTTTATTCATAAAAAATCTCATCAAAATAACACGCCTCAAATATAAACACCGGGGTAAAAGCCCGTTATAAAAATAACGACAACAAAATGCGTTCAAAACAAAATCCCGGTTCAAAATAAATTAATAACTAGACTGCACTACTTATATATTCATCAAATATGTGATAGCCTGGACTTAGTAACGTGCAACACATACTTGCACGTACGAATAAAATGGTCTAGACTTGGTAACGTGCAACTCAAATTTGCACGCACAATTCAAAAAAAAAAAAAAAGAAGACCCGGGCAATACTACATGCATGCACACTCCAACATGCTGACACGTAATATAATATTTTAAAACATTTTCGTGCAATGCATCTTGCACATACATATCAAAAATGATGGTCTGGGCAATACTTTCGTATAGTATAACTTGCACAAACAAAATAATTATAGACAACAAAAAATGAATGACCTGGGCATAGTTTTCGCGCATACATTATTTTCACACAAAAATGAAAGAAAAAAAAAGAAAAATGGCCTAGACCACACTTGCATTCACGCAAGTAATGAAGAAAAATAAAATGCCAAGACCCTTACTTTTGTGCGTAACATGTTCTCAGGGTGTATTTAATACACACAAATGGTATCAGAGAACTAATTAGCATAGTAAAAAAAAAGAGACAGCATAGTTTTAATTAGAAGTGTGAGTTTGCACTCACCTATAATTTGTTTCAAAATCAATTAGCAACCAAGATCCAAAGGGAGCAAGAATTTTGAACTACCATTAATACCTTTGCAGTGCTACTGGAAATGAAAACAACAAAATGATGAAGGCTTACTTTTCCTTTCCAATTTGTGTACAAATCAAAGCAAAAGAGGTGCTGGCAGGACTTTTGTACACTTGCATTTATGTGATAACATGCACAATTGAAGAAAAGGACGGGCTTGCTTTAAAAATAATGATGGTGATAAAAGTGTGTTCAAATTTTTGTTTTAAATGGACCTATTCTTTTACACGCGAAGGCAAAAAGAAGTTACAACATAGCTTAGTTATTTTCAACACAACAAAGCCATTTGCAATTCATTTCAATATGCTACCACTTTGAAGTATTCACTGACTTTGCACTTGATTTGCACTTTATTTATTTATCAAATTTAAATTTAAATTTCTATTTTAATAAATATTTTTTTTTTCAAAAACCAGGGTTGTTACAGTTTTGGTCTTCTGTTAATTTTAACATAATGTGATCTTTATCGTATTCAATCAAATTGAATACTTGATCTCGCACTATGGTTTATTTGCTTATTTCGAATGAACTAACTTCATCGAAGTATTGTACATTACGAATTATGTCCGTTCACCATATAACACTTAAGCGATCAAATTACGAATATATTTAGTAGTTGTAAATTCAGGTGCTTGCATGGGTATTGAAGCATTAGTATGCAAGAAGCATTTATTAATAAGTATATATTATATTTTTATTTGTCAGTTTTCAATTCAATTCATTTGTATATTTTGATTGATAAGCGTTTTATCAATCGTATTGAATGTACAAATTAATCAATGTAGATTATTATAACATTATATACCATATGTTCTTACAATATTAGAAAGGTTAAATGTTATCATTTCATTTTTCTAATAAAGCTCCCACTAGTCGTTTATGTTTCACCATGTAGAATACAATAACCTATGATTTTTGTTTAATGATAATAAACATATATATATATATATATTAGTTTAAATGTATTTGTTATTGTACTATTTTATTTTTCACATAACTAAATAAATATTTGTTGAATAAAATAAATAACTCAGAATTCATATTCAAACAAATATTTTATTATAAACTTGAATAGTACAAATTTAAGCTCTCACTACATTTACACATTTTCAATTACAATACAGTTTCAATTACAACACAATTTTCAATTTACATATTACACCTCACTACGTATTCAATCAACACTCGTATTTTATCTTCAACTTTGTTCCAGCCTGTATTCAACATCTGAACTATCTGCAAAACAAACACTAACACGGTAAAATTGAAAAAGAAATATTATGCAGTGTACAATGAAATGTGTGTTTGAAAATATTGTTTGCCTCAGTTATTTGGGTTGTTCGTCATCATTTTCTTTTGAATTCATCTTACACGAACAACTTGTGACATGCACAGTGTATCACTGTACATGCCACAAGGCCGTGCACATTGATATACACTTGCTTGTTAAAACTGCAGGGATAGGTGAGCACAAGGTCAAACCCGAGCCAAGGCTGGATTCAACTCAAGTGAAAATGCTCGATCAAAGCAATAACCAGCAATACAAACACTACCACCAGACAAAGTTTAAAGGCATGGTCAGGTTCAATGCAATGGTTAGGAACATTATAGACAAGACCACATGAAAAAAGCAAGTATGGCTCGAACAATACAAAATTGAGGTGAACACAAACCAAATCTCAAATGGTGGAACTATGGAAATCCTGCCCTAAATCAACAACTGAAGAACAGAGTCGTCAAAGTTCTAGACAACTCAGAAGAGCAGGAGATAATTTGTCATAAGTGCAATAAACCTGGTTATATGAAGCCAAATTGTCCTCAAAATCAATTCATCAAAGGAAAGAAACCGAAAAGGAGAAGCTTTGCAGCAACTTGGGATAAAAGTGATGAAAATGATAAAAGCACTTGTAGTGAGAGTGAAAGAGCAAATCCGTGTCTTCGAGGAGAAATAAGTGACAGTGATGACGATGAGCCAAGCGAGGTATCAAAACTTACTCACTCGCAATTACTTATATATTTTTATGAAGTAAATGGCCGTTTTGAACGACTTAGGGAGAAGTACAATAAAATTGAATCACAAAGAGATAGTTTGATAGAACTAAATAAGTAGCTTGATCAATTGGTTAAAAACTATGGAAATAAGAGCCCTAAGTGTGATAAGTGTCCATCATTTGAAGAGGAAATAAAAAAATCATAAATTAAAATTAAATCGCTTGAAAATGAAATTCTAATTTTGAAAGAAAGTGAAAACACTAGGAGAGAAAATTCTATTAAAAAGTGCACTTTGTTATTGAATGAAAATTAATCTCTCAAAACACAAGTCCAACAATTGTCTACAACTTTAGAAAATTTCTCCAAAGGAGAAAGATCACTAAATATGCTATTAGGGAAACAAACTATTAATACTGTTAGACAAGGACTTGGGTATACTCAATATGAAAGAGTTAGAAGTGAAACTAATCATGTAAACTCCAAGTGCACGATTTGTAGAAAAATTGGACACAATCACAACAATTGCTGGTATAGACCCAAACACACAAAAACCATACCAATTTGGGTTCCTAAAGGCACAAATGTAAAATCCCTTAAAGTCAAACAAATCTGGGTGCCAAAAGGAACAAACATAGACTGTCTTGGTTCTATACAAACTTATTTTTCAAAATCTTTTGTCACTAACAATCATGGACCTATAAAAACAAATAGGTCACAAAAATCTTTACTCGTGTAGGTGTGTTGGCAGGCTAAGGAACAACAATTGTGGTACCTGGATTCTGGCTGTTCCAGGCACACGACGGGCGACAAATCAAAGTTCCTTAGCCTAAAGAAATACAAAGGTGGCAGAGTCAAAATGGACAACAAACGATGTATTATATGTTGAAAATCTACACCATAATCAGATTTCAATCAGCTAGTGATCAACTGAGAAATTTTGAGTATCATAATTAAATTTGACAAGGATGAAAAAGGTAAGGTAGTTGATAAAAAGAAATATTGAGGTATGATTGATCACTTCTTCATTTTATTGCTTCTAGACATTATGTTCTCTGCTTGCTTGTGTACACAGTTTTAATCAAATCCAAAAGAATCTCATTTTAAAAGCTGTAAAATGATTATAAGGTATCTGTTGCACACACCACGGTTTGGTCTATGTTATCCATCTAACGATAACTTTGAGTTAAAGGGTATTCAGATGCAGATTATGCTGGTAGTCTAGTTGATAGAAAAAGCACTAATGGAACGTGTTTTATGTTGAGACATTCGTTTAATTGCATCACATTTCCAAAGAAAATATCTGCATAAATTTCATTTCAACTGATTTTCAATTGGCAGACATTTTTACAAAACCCCTTCAAAATAGTTTTTGTCGACTACCTACCGATTATCGAAAAGATAAATAGTGACCGAAAAAGTGATGAGTGTTGATATTAATCATATATTATGACTTGAGACAGTATATATATAGTAAATTTCTTTAGAAATTTAACAAAATTTGTAATAACTTTGGTTGGTAAAAACTCCATGACCATCTCTATTTCTATCATATTTCTAGCGACCATCACTCATCAAAAATCAGTATAGTATGGCAAAATGTGGTATCTAAACAAGAAATTATTCCTTTTTTAATTAACTAGCAATAAAATTATCCAAAAGTACTCACTCTCATTTAAAAGTCCTCACGGTTATGCATGGGTGAAGTACTTGGAATCTTTGATTATGTGCTTTCATGCTCATTTAAAAGTCCTCACAGTTATGCATGTATGTAACACATATCAAAATTGATTATTAATTAGGCGAGTTGATTCTAACCCCATTTAAAAGTCCTCATGGTTATGCGTGGTTTGAAGATGCTTGAAATTCATTTTTTAATAAAAATTGGGAATACTACTAATCTCATTTAAAATTCCTAACGGTTATGCATGGTTAATAAGTATTCAAATTCCTGTCATAAATATACCACAAATGGACACGACTATATGGTTTTCTATACTAACATCACCCTTATCACTCTAAAATGGAATATACGCCTAACAGAGTATTTATGATTTTGGTTTGATTTTTTATTGAAATTTATTATTTATACTCGATTAGGTATTAATGTTGTATTAATGTCCATCACTTTATCTCTATTTTCTAACATACTGTTACTCTTTTGCTGATAACAAAAAGGGGAGAGAAGTTAAGATTTTGGCAAGCATATTCTCATATAGGCTCATTACATTTGTTTTTTATTTTATTTGCATATTTTTTCATGCATATGTGAAGGAGGAGCCTTGTTGTAAGGGGAGTGTTCAAATAGTGGGAGCTCAATAGAATTCATCAAGATTAAATACATTTAATAGAGTCAAAATCTTAATATATGTTTGTTATCATCAAAAGGGGAAGATTATAGAATACAATAACCTATGATTTTTGTTTGATGATAATAAACATATATATATATATATTTAAATGTATTTATTATTGTACTATTTTATTTTTCACATAATTAAATAAATATTTGTTGAATAAAATAAATAACTCAGAATTCATATTCAAACAAATATTTTATTTAAACAAATATTTTATTCAAACAAATATTTTATTACAAACTCGAATGGTACAAATTTGAGCTCTCACTACATTTACACATTTTCAATTGAAATACAATTTCAATTACAACACAATTTTCAATTTACATATTACACCTCACTACATATTAACTCAACACTCAATTTACATGTATCAGTTCATGTATGAAACAATATAGGGTAACCTAGCAAACAGTGAATGAAATTCAAGGAAATGAATATGGAATTCGACAACAACTATGCAATAGTCCAGACAATGGTGAACACAATACAAGATCCTGCATATATACACATACAACAAGCTAGCATACATATATACATGCGTGAACACACATGTATACATATATACATGCAGTGACAACCAGAACAGTCTAGTTCAGACTTCACAATGCAATCAAATATCAAAATGCACCAACTCGATTCAAGTAAGAGTGGCAACCAAACAAGAATGAAGCAAATGGCAATGCAAAGAAATCAAACAATCAATGAGACCAGACTTCCAGTGAGACAAGATCACTAAAACACACATGAATAACTAAGGCTTGAACACACAAGAGAGCAAGCAGTATAACATGAATGAAATGACTCGAAGAAACTGCAAATTTAACTCGAAGCACGAGCACTTGAAGTTCAATGCAACCAAACATGTACAAAACAACATATAAAAATTCAAAGCCATGGATCATGAACGAAGTCATAGGAGAAAGAACGCAAAGCAGATTTAAATATATCAAGTAAGAACAAGTGCACTGAATAATTAAGTGACAATAATTTCACATAGAGATGCAACAAGCGAGTATATACATACATATATATATATATATATGTATGTATATACATGGAGATGACACACACAAATGTTTCAAAAATCAGTGAAGCAGTTCGAACAGTCAAGGAGTAAAAAAAAAGTTGCAGTGAAGTCTTTCAGAGGCAAACAAGTCAAGTTTATCACAAATGTAAATGTCAAAGTCAAAGTCAGCAAAGAATGGAACTCGCATGTGAAACCCGATAATCAAGTCATAATTTAGTTCAAAATATAGATGCCAATATATCGAGAAGTCCAGTTTATCTCAAACTTCAAAGTGCCGAAGTCATAGGAGCAAAAATAATGAAACCGACTCAAAGAAATTCAAACAACGTCAAGTAATGAACAAGTCAATTTCATCACATAGTTCGATCAAAAATCAATGGAAGAGCAAATCACGTGAAGAATTCAAATGAGAAATATACGAACGTAAATATAGGGAATTTATCCCTATAGATCCAACCCAATTTCATCACCGGCAAACATGCATTCGAGTTCAAGCAAATACCAGAGCAAGCCATTGATGTAAATCAAAAACCAATAACTTGAATCAAAGTCGAGCATAAACGAAATTAAAAAAGGAAAATCACGTACCAATTTAATCCAAGCATTCAAGCTCAACATTTGAAGCATCCGCAAAGTAATACAAAGAAGCATCGAAGCTAATTGAGGAACAAGAGCGTTCCAGCATTCAATTCGAACATTAATTCAAGTGGAGGCTTCAATCGAACGAAGCCCTAAATTTTGAGAGAAAATAAAAGAATCGGCCAAAGCCATTTATCAGAGAAAAGAATAAAGGGAAGAACGTCTTCATTTTATTAGTGGGCCGGTCTAATTTTTATATGTTGCGCTTAAATTAAAATAGAGTTTTTGTTTTAGTTTATTTTTATTGTGTAATTTTCTTTTTCAAATTGTGTAAATTCTAGTTGTGTAACTAGGTACAAACTACGTGGCGTAGTTTGAGAATTCTCAACTCAGTGGCGGAGTTGTGGTAGGGTTTTGAGCTTGGAGTTAGGTTAGTCAAGTAGCGGGTGTCGCAAATTTACGTGCGTAAGCGTCTGACTACTTGATTTCTAGTAGAAACCTTGGGGGCAGTACGTAGGCAGGTTATTGCCGAAACTGGGTAAATCTGTGTGTGATCTCTACTGCATTATTTAGCGTTATTGTTTTTATTTCCGCATTAATTTTTATTATTATTAGTATCACCTTATTCACCCCCCCTCTAGGATAAAACGATCCTACACTCCAAACCCTAAGATGAAATATAAAAGTCTTTGGACTTCACTAGTGGGTGGTAGGATTCTTTTTTCTTGGGATTCTGTTCTCGAGTTTGCTCAACAAATCATAGCCTATAAATGATGAATAACTCCTTATCGGTTGTATAACATATAACTCATAACCCATGGTTCCTTGTCCTAATCTCATTTTGACCTTGAGTATGCTTAAAAAATCGAAACGAAATTATTCACTCGTATCTACCATATAGCAATGGACTAAATATAGTATATGTACCTTGAGTTTGCTTAACAAATACATATAGTTATCTTTCCTCGTCTATTAAATATATTGATAATACAACACATAACATCTGTACCACCCTGTAAAATCAACCTTGATGAAATAAGAAAATTAAGAGAAATTCAATTAATTAGGGTAGGGATAGAAATGGAAATTTTATAAAGATTGAAATTTGACCACAAAAGTTATTCCATTGCGTTCGTGGAGAAATTTTGATTTGTTTTCATATATAATATACTGAAAACAGAGCTCAAACGAAGATATTATGAGCAATTGAAGTTTTCAGATTTAAATTAATTTAGTTCGAATTCAAATTCAAATAAGCATTTAAATTTAGAGATTGAATCTCAAAAATTATCTATGATTAGACTTGGGGGTTAACTAAACCAGACAGTCAATGTTAAAAGTCATTTAGGGAATAAAATAATCAGACAATAGAAGCAAACAATACGCTCCCAAAATAATGTACGGTCAACCAGTGCGACCCAACCGCCGACCTCTAACGGTCGACCAGTCTATTAGGGGCGTCCAACCGCTACTACACTATGTCGGCTAGGGTTTTGTGATGTTAAACGCTCCAGATTTATCCCTTTTTGACCTAGTTTCACCCTACGGTTTTGGTGCATTTCAACCACTATAAATAAGACCCTAAACCCCTCACTTTTATTCACAAATATTTTGAAAACATCAGCGAAGCTCTGTCAATTGATCTCTTCTTAGATTTAGAAAACTCCATTTGAATTTCAGATAAGAAATTCTATATACCTATCTTTTTATTATTATTTAATTTATAAACCACTTCTCCTCCAACCTTTTTGAATCTAATATATGGACATACACACACAGATATACATACATACATACATACATACATACATACATACATACATACATATATATATATATATCCCTCGTTGCATATATAAAAATGAAGAGATTTGAAAGAGATTATAATGGGCGTTGCAAATCCAAAGAGAAGCAAAGCTAAGAACCAATTAAAAGTGGGAATCTTAGTTTTTTATTTTATTTTAGTAGTTAATCTAATATATGACTTGGAGAGTTTTGGATTACGAAAACATCATATTAAAAATCCCTAAAATTTCCCCAAAGAAAAATATCAATTCTTAGAATTGGAACCTTAATTGTTTTATGCCAAAATAACAGAGTTTTGTGGATTTTTCAGTTTATGTATTCTACCTTCTATTCCACTCCTAATTCTTCTTCTCCAGATCTAATTAAGGAATTTAATTAAGAAATGGTGTGTAAAGGATAGACCTTTATTCATAGTTTACACCGTCTATTTATACAAAATTTAATAGAATTTCCCTTATCTAAATTCTTATGAAAGAAGTTGAATAGAGCATAGAATTGATTAAATTGTAAGTTTTCATTTTTAATTTATTCCATTATTTTAATATGAGATAAGTTGGATTTTGATTCTATATACAAGTCTATTTATTGTAATTTTTGATATGAATATTGAATCCTTGTTATTGATATTAGTCTTATTTGTTATGGATACTAGAATTTGGACTTATTGGTAAAATGGAAGAAAAATGAAAGACTTGTATTATTATGGTTAAAAAGGAATTGATATTTAACGTTAGTTAGGGCGTAATCTTTGCACGCATAAAATAATTAGTCTATTTTTATTTATAATTAGCGTAATAATATATAATTATAACATATAGTTGCATAGTTAATTAGGTAGTAATTGTCATTAAATCCCCCTTAAGAAAGTAACTGATGTTTTAAGGTGTAATAAGAAAGATTCCTTATAAGGCCTTAATCATGGAACAATAGTATAAGTATTATATATATAGAGTATTTAAATTATGGCTAAGTCATATGGATGCGAGGTCAGTCAAAAGGCACATAGATGTCTGCCTAGCTAATCTGGCTACCAACAATGTGACTTTGGGGCTGATGTGAGATATCTCCTATGATAAGTATTTATGGTGATGCGAGGTTAGTCCCAAATTCTATAGGGTAAATCTGCCAAGCTAATTTGGCTGCCAGTTCCTTTGAATAGTCAGACTAATGTGAGATGTCATTATGAGTATGGATCGTAATACGAAGGGCCTACTTTGGGGTCTTGAGGTATTAAGCGGTTGTTTGAGGTCCCGCCTCTTTTCCTCAGATGTAGTATTAAATGGCCAAGGGGCTATTTATTAGGCATGTTGGTGGTATCTCGATAGAGGTTCGCTTCGGGATAAGGTATTAAGTAACCATTAAGGTTCCGCCTTTCCATAAGAAGTATTGGTGGCTCAAGAAATTACATGCGATGTCTGCTAGATAATTAACATTAAGGAGTTCGCCTTGGGAATACGTAATAAATGATGGAGTCTGCCTCTATTGAGGCCTTAAATGGCCAGAGTCTGCCTATTTTCCAATAATAGGTATTAATTGGCTTGGGCACTATTTCTCGCATTGTTAGACATTTATGATGCTGATTATGAGTTATGGGATTTAGAAACCTTCTTCAGGAATGGAAGGTATTAAGTGATTGATTGAGGACCCGCCTCCTTTCCTTATATGAAGTATTAAATGGTTTTATGTACATATGACATGTTATTATTTAAATTATCCAATCGAAGTACCGAAGTAGTAAGGCTCAAGATTTCCATTCACTAAGCACTTGTTGTTCTGAGTCCCTCCTCATTACAACACAGGTTAGAGAAGGAGTGGATGATGCTTAAAGATGGCGAGGGTGAAGTTTGTGGTAGTTACTATCTATCGTTTTGTGCTATTTTCTATTGTACTCATGAAATGCATTTTTGAACAAAATGTTGTAACGATTGGAATTATGTAATGTTTTATGACATTTGAAATTATTTGAAATAAATGGGTACTATTACTATTATTATATTTTATTCCTTCCGCTATGAGTTTTGAAAGAATAGATAGATAACTCTGTTATGTTATTTTTACCAACCAAAAGTCAGCTTTAGAATGGGTCTAAGTTTTGATGGGCCTTTTCTAGGTCGAATTTAGGCTTGTTTCAGAGTAGGTTATTACAGTTGGTATCGGAGCTTAGGTTATCCGATCATTGGGGAAAAGTATACATATGAGTGGCGCATTTGTTATTTTTGAAAATATTTTTCAAAAACCTTACTATATATTAATATATGTATATATACTTATTTTGAATTTACCCCTAACTCTATAAATTACGACTATAAAAGTAGTTGCTACTATATTCCAGAAGGGTCGGCGAAATAACTATGAGCTGGAAAATAAATAGAGTTGAATTTATACTTCTTTGTTGGACATGGACTTCCTTATCATTGTGGACCCTATAAGCATATTAAATAACAGGGATAAGAAATGTAGAAGGAAAGATAGTAACTCCAAAATTTAATAGGTAATGAATGTGTAATAAGTGAGGAGTTATAAGAAATTAAATAGATTAATGAGACCATTAAAGTGATTATGGGAAGATAAGGTAGAAGTTAAATATATAAAGCTGAATAAACAAATAAATGTCTTTGGGAAACATTCGTTAAGATAACAACCATTTAATACGGAAAAAGTGACATTTATAAGAGCAGTAAATATAAGTAATAGTTAGATGCTATAAGGCATAGTATTCATATGGAAGTAAGGAATATAGAAGTGAAACAAGCTTCTGTAAGAAGGTGAGCATTAATCACCACAAGGAGATAACTATTTTTTTTTAAAGATGATTGAGCATGGAGTTCAAAAGGGAAGAACAATCAGAGTCAATTTTTAGAATCCTACCCCTTGAAAAAGAAAGTGGTAAAAGGATTTTTGAAACCTCCTTGAAAGTGTTGAAAGAGCTTTTAAAAGATTATTAAGTGAAAATCTTATGTGTTGTAAGTTGAAATTTTTTTGATAGAAAGTTATTTTTTGACAGCTTTGGATATATACTACCATTTGTAAAAAGTTTAGAAAGAAGCGGTAAAGCATTTTATAATCAAAATGGTGGATGATTTTTAATTACTTAAAAAGTTAAAAAAAGGAAGGGTCTCATTGTTAACTTCTCAATTTGAAATTTATTAAATTAAAAGTTTTTAACTTTTGGAATCTTCCATTTTATTATGATTTCCTCCACTTTATGAATTTGGAAGTGTTATTTTGAAAAGATCATGGAAATTTGGAGATTAATAATTTATAAATAGTTGAGTTAGAAAGTTCTAACTTAAAAGGATTTTGCATTCTTGGATTCTTAGTTTAAATTTATTGATCCAAAAGTTTTTAGGATTTTTAATTGGGGGAATTAATTTAAAGGACAAAAATTTGTATATTTTTAGCCTCAAGGACACGACCTAAATATTTTAACCACAAGGACAAACATTCTTCTAAAAATTATTCATAAGGACAAACATTCTTTCAAAATTATTCATAAGGACAAACATTTTTTCAAAACTACTACCGAACTAAAAACTGATACCTAAAAACTGCTATCGATAACTACAAACTGATACCTAAAAATTGTAAAAACTGATACCTAAAGAAAGTTGTCCTTCAGGCTAAAATACTGAAGGTCTGTCCTTGAGGCTAAAATGCTGAGAAATTTTGTCCTTGACAATAATTTCCTGTTTTTAATAATGGATTTTTCTTTTGAAAAACGCATGATTTTTCCTACATTATAAAATTAGAGGTTCTTTTCCTCAAAAGTCTTTTGTAAGGGTCTACAAATGGAAAAGGCACTTGATCAACATACGATAGGAAGAATAGAAGGATAAGAATGTCTGACAATGTAGATAGGAGGAACATTCCCGTATAAGGAAATGCATAGAATGATTGCTGGATTTAGGTAGTGATAGAATTGGGAATTTTGATCCAGTAATAAAGGATATATAAGAAGAGTAATAGGAATAAGGTAAGAGTTATCTTTGTCTACTCTGTTTGTCCATCATTTAAAGTTATAAAAGGTATCTTTGACAATTGAAAAGGATTTGAATGATGATTAATAAATAAGTTGGGTGTTTTTGGAAAAGCAATCGTGTAAAGATTAGAATTTTATATATGTATTTTTCTAACTCAAATTCAGAACTTGTTTGAATAAGGATATTATTGGAATTGATAAAAAAAAGGATTGCAAGAGATTTTAAGAGGTTTAAACAAAGTTACAAAAAGGTATTTTGTCAAATAATAGTATATTTTGAGTAATAAGGTAATAAATATTTATCTATATTTTAGATATAACTATTATTATGAAAATGATAATTCGTGTAACTAGAAAAATCTTGAGAATAACAAAGGTCTAATTTATTATTTTAGAATGATAATTGATCTTTGAATGTTTTGTATTAAAAATCATATTTTAGAAAGGAGTAAGTCTTTATTTTAGCAAGTCATTAAAAAGGAAAGTTTTCCATAGTTCCTTTTTGAAAACCAAACAGTCTTTGAATAATATGAATTGAAACTAGCTTTTAAACACATAAATCTTTGATGAAGAAAGTTTTGAAAAGAGAAATTATCTTGATCCTATTTGGAACTAAGAAATTTTGAATTCTTAGCAAAGGTTTCTAAGTTCATATTTTGAAAGAAGGAAATTTTGTGTTTGGTACTTCATATTTGTGAAATTTTAAGTTTTGCAAGAAATGGGGTACTAAATGTTGATTTTGAATTTAACGAAATAAGTTTATTTGTATGAAAATAGTTTATTTAAAACTATTTTGTATGATTACTAAAATTTTGGTTTTATAAAGAATAGTTTTATGGAGTAGATAAAGATAACCTAGGTAGGACAAACTAAGGTTTTTACGATATGAATAAAATAGGAATAGAGTGTACAACCTGATTTTAAAATTTGAAATCAGTCCCAAATCTCTATTTGAAGAAGTTGGTAAGGTTGTTAAGATATTCCAGATATATAATTGGGTTTTCTGTAGAATATGAATTTCTATATTTTAATTTTGGAGCAGTTTTCCTTTAATTTCCATAAATTATCCAATTCCAATATATATATATATATATATATATATAAAAGTGCATTGTTTTAAGTTACAAGGAATAAACTAAAAAGTGAAGAGGTGTGTAAGAGATGGATATTCTTTTCTGTAGTTTACACTGTCTATATCAATAAAAAGAAAAGAAATAATTCATTGTAATCTGAAACAGAGCAAAAATCTCACTTGTGGTTAATTTATGAGAAATGATGATGGTAATCTTTTTAGAAGAATAGCTTCGATAAATTAAAATGTGAAAATGAGTATTCTAGTTGTAGAAATTAGTAGTTAGAAATATATATACGTATTTCCATGCTTAACGACTAGAATATATATAGATAACATATATTATGACTATATGCGTATATGTTAGTAATTAATGGATGAGGATTTATGGACATTAATTACAAATTTAACGGGTAATAAATTTGTAATTGATGAGAGAAAAAGGAATTAAATAGTACTGATTAAAGAAACTTGATATGGCATTTATGGAAGAAATTTGAGTAATGAATGGATTTTGGAAACCTGAAGAAGTTTAAAGGGATTAAAGAAGGATTAATTGGGCATGGTCCAATTTCAACTGCTATGGAAATATTAATTAAAGTAATGGATGGACCACATTTATTAGAGACCGAAAAGGAAAATTAAGGAAAATGGGTAACAATGGAATGACATGTTGAGAAATACTCATCTTAATTTAGTAAGAAGTATTTGGACCTTAATACCATTTATATCAGCTGATAATAAATGGCAGCTTCCAGCGAAATTTTCTTTTAGAGTTCTTGGGTTGTAGCCGCTAGTTGTCTCCTTTAGTTATTGGAAAAGTGTATGATGTGGTATAAGATATATCCCTAATTTATTCATGTGTTGACTTCATGAATGAGATTAAACCACTTGATAAATATATCAATGTTATTGAGAAGCAAAGTAAATAAGGAAATTTTATGGGAACACTTAACTAGTGATAAACCTTAGGTATGACTGGAAGTTAATGAGGAGATTAGGTTACCAGCCTAAAGTGAATAAATGTTTCAATCCCAAAGTTTTAGAATTTTGGAAAAAATAAAATTTAGCTCACAGAATGTCACCATTCAAGGAAAAGATAAAATATATAGGAATGTGAAGAGAATTTCCTATTGAACAAGGATAAAGAAGAAGATGGTAGAATTTTCCGTTAGAAGCAATGAAACCGCATCGTCTCCAACACAGTTTCATGGAATTGTGGTTTGCATTGTTAGTGATATGGACATTTAGTTTACTAGCAAATTTTTAGAGGAGTTAACTAGTAGCTTTAGAAACTTTGTTAAATTTGAGCATTTCTTACCAATTGAAGACCGATGGATAAATGGAAGGGATGGAAGGAAACCTGGAGGATTTGTTGAGAGCTTGCATTTTGGACTTTTGAGGGCATTAGGAGAGCACTTACCCTTAGTAGAATTCGCGTATAGTAGTGGTAACCAATTGATGATTGGTATAACACCCTTGAAGTAATTTTTGGGAGGCCGTACAAACCACCAAATTGTTGGTGGAAAACTACCAACAAATTCTACTCGGACCAGATTTGGATTGTGAGACTTTGGAAAATCAAAGTTAATTAGGCAGCATGTGAAGGTCATGAGATTTGGATAGTGTGAAAAGTTGGCACCAAGATCTATTGGGCCTTTCCCAATATAGGGAAAAATAAGAAAACTTGTAAATTGGTCGTAGTCCATGATGTTTTTTACATTTTGCATTTGAAGAAATACCTTCATAACATAACAATTGTGGTAGAGCCTAACAAATGAGGGATTTTAAGACGAAACCAATAGCGTCCCATGCCATTACATGCATAATGGTGCACGGAACTAGGAAGCTCCACAATAAAGTAATTAGATTGGTCCGAGTACAATGGGGAGAAAATCTAGTGAAAGGCATGAGGACTTCTCGTCCTAAACCTTTCTTTGGTAAATTTTCTCTCCAAAATTAGGATTTTGGTTGCATCGTGGTTGCCCGATTAGATGGTAGGAGGTAGTTGTCACACTTTTTTACGATCACTTTACACTTATATAGAGATTTATGCATGTTTAGGCTATTTGCATACATATTTTCATAGCATAATTTTGAAATAAGATGGAATTTGGACTAAAATGAAGGAGAACATATATATATATAATTTCAAATGGAAAATAAAAGTTTGGGAAATTCAAGTGAAACATGATTTCTTTATGGTTTAATTCTTTTATTTAATAGTAAAACAAAATGGGAAATTAAATTAGTAGAATGATCCAAAAGATTTGAAATATAGGATCCAAGTAAAATAATCTTTTATTTGGATAAAAAGTGTAATTACATGATTTATTTTATCACCACTAAAAATCATGGTAATGAATTTAATGAGAGTATATTAAATTTAATGTATTTACGATTTCTTGTTTACATGGAGATTTATAACTTAATAGGCTATTTGTTTCCAATTAATTAAGAATGATTTTATTATTAAAAGTTGTGTTATGAATGTCTTTCATTTGTTAGAAATAAAATGTAATAAACAAACTAGTTTTGATTTTATAAAAATGAAGTTAATTTGGGAAATCAACTCATATCTTAAAAACAATGTTTATAAAGAGCATTTCCTTTTGTATTTAGAATAAAATAAGACTTATCTCTTTAGTTGGGTCATATTTAATCCTTGGCCCAAATAGAATTAAGATAACTAAGTTAATAGTTGATAAATTATAACTTATCATTTCACCGTCTACTTACTTCTCATTTTTTTCACCAATCAAACAGTTTACAGTAAACACTATCTCTTCCCTCTTTCTAAAACCCTAGTGTACTGTTTCCCCAAATCAATAAATTAAAAAAGAAAATCTCTAATTTTTGGAGTCTATATTCTCAGGTAATCTATACTGATCTTTGATACATCTTATAGTTCTTCAATTTCAGTTTCTCCTTGCAATTGAAATGAATTTTAGGCCAATTTCTGAGATTTATAGGATCAGCAGCTGAGGGGATTTAAGCAAAGGCTCAGAGCAGTAAACAACTCATTTCTTAGCCATAAGGTGAGTAATCTCACAAATTTAATTCTAGTTCATATGCATGTGAGTAATGCTTGAATGGTTGAGGAAATGGTTCGAATTTGATCTCGGTTCTGTCTGTTGTTTGTTTCTCTGTTAGTAGCCTACCTCTGTCTATTGAAATCAACAATATCTACCTTATTTATTTGCTATATCAATTATTAGTTATGCGCATGCAAGTATTTGGGTATTAACAATCAATATTTATCGTTGGAGATCAAAGAAATCACGTCGGAGCAAATGGTCTTCGGTGGGGAGCCGAAACTTGGAGCACGCACGCTCCAGGTCTCGCCAAAGGTCGACCAATTATATAGGACCAGCTGGCTGGTCCAAAACATAGAGCAGTGCATGCTCCAAATAGCTGCTCCTCTCCCTGCCTTTGCCCCTTCCTTGTTTTGCCCTGTGTTATTTGGTTTGTTGCCATATTTCGATCAATTTGATGCTTCCAAATGCTTCTAAATTTCTGAGATTTGAATTATTAACTTTGACGATTTAATTTTTTGTGACATTTCTGAGTTTTAATTAAGGTTTAGATTATATATATATATTTCATGAAGTTTCTAAAAAGAATTTTAGTGAAATTTATTTACGAACCAATTCAATTTCAATATCATATTTTCAAATAAAATGTTTACTACTATTTATTATAAAGAAATATCATTTCAAAGATTATCAACTCTATTTTCTAAATTTTTTTAAAAAAGGATTTCCAAAACTGGTTAATAAACTATTATTTCATTTGTGTGAGGATTTCAATTAAACGATTTAGTAAAACAAGCGGTATGGAACGTCTGCGTTTACTTCATCTTTTAATTCCTAGACTTATTCGATTGAATCCCTATTTATTCTCGAGTGGAATTTACTAACTTGTAGTAAATATTCGAGTAAACTTATGTGATATGGGACGTACGATCGTTACTCGATTAGTTACTATTCGGAAGTATATAACACTTACATTGACGATTTTACAGGCTTGTCTTCTGTGTTAATCCATTTACAGGCGGATCTGTGGATTATGGGTTATATGCCCATCTGTGGAATTACGAGTTTTTCATGCTCATCTGTGGAATTATGGATTTCATGCCCATCTGTGATTTATGGGTTTTCATGCCCATCTGTGTGTCTTCAGGACCATCTTTGTATAACACGCATGTTCAGTGAGTTTACATGCTTAATAATCTATGGTAATTTTTGGCGCCTCCCCCTTTGACTTATGGGTTTCTATTGCTGATTTTAGGATTCTATGAGATTTGTGTTTCACCAAATATTTCTTAAGATTTTCTTTTTATAAGCTAAAGTTTATTTGGGTTTTGGTGAATGAAATTAAGAATGATAATGTTTTTATGAGATTTAACACTTTATGGCTGTATGTTCTTATTGAGATTTAACACTTTATGGCTGTATGTTCTTATCGAGATTTATTATACCATTATCATTACTCTCTCTCAAATTGATTTGAGTAGAACTAGGCCGACCCATTTATTATCTTTATAATACTTAGGTTAGACCAAGGTGTTTCAGGTACTTCAGTAGGGCGGCCTTAGAGTCAGATTTGCTTGATGCTAGCATATATGCTATAGTAGTCTAGTGGTGTATGTAGTCTATTATGTATGTTGAGCTAGAGAGTCATTTTATTATACATTCCTTTGGGTTGAATCTTATGTATCTCATATGCATCTTGTGGATACTTTATGACCACTGTTTTGTAGTTCACTCCATGTATTATATACATGTCCCTTTCAGCTTTATGAGATATGTATATTTTTCTGTTGTATTTAGTGATTCTGTGATCTATAATATTTTATATTGTTTGAATTATTTTAAGCCATTGTATTATTGTTTTGCGCTTGGATCGAATACGTGGAAATCTCTCTTGTAAGGAAAATAAATAAATAAAAATATCCATCCAATTCGACGTATCGATACTCACCCAAAGCAATACTACAGATGGTCACTCCTAACCAGCCTTATTCTCCGCATTAGCATACGATGTTACCTAGTATTGTCCTTTGTTAATGAGGGTAAAAAGGTGGGGCGTTACAACTTGGTATCAGAGCTGATTTTGAAACAATATACAATATTAAAGATTAGAATCTTGTCCTAGGTATTTCTTACAGACCATCCCTTAGGATTTTGATTAGGATATTAGAATTCCTATAAGAAATATCTTGATATCAAACTTATATGATTCTATCTCTGAATAATAACTTGGGTATAATCTTTTATCCAATCTTATCTTTAACAGTAGTGAGATGGCAGGTGGTAGAGCTACACATTCTGATGCTAGATTATCCAGTGGTCCCAGCCAGGATTGTGTATTTATGTCTGCCCACCAGCTTATGGATCTAGTGAAGAATGCCCAATCTTCCAGTCTCGCTTCCAATTCTCCTCCTCGTAAATCTAGTTTCGCACGCATGTGCAGCGATTTCGCTCATTTAGGAGGGAGCCATTTAAAGGCACATGAGTCGTGGAGGTTCAAGCATGGCTTAGAACATGCGAGCATATCTTTTCTTGATGGGCCTTTCAGATTTGCATAGAGTTCAGGTGGCTTCAAGTTTGCTCCAAGAACGAGAGTTGGATTGGTATGAGTTATTGATAGCCGAGGTGGTGGAAGCGGAACTTACTTTGGAACAGTTACGTGAGAGTTTCGAGATGAAGTTTATGACTAAGGATAAGAAGGCAACATTGGCTCAAAGGTTTATAGATCTCCAACAAGAGAAATCTTCAACAACGGAGTATGTGGCAACTTTCAAGGCATGGTCTAAGTATGGGGTCGAGCATATTAATACCCCGCTAAAGAAGAATCAGAAATTTGCATATGGATTGAAGGAGAGTCTCAAGAAGGCTTTACTCTTGAAGCTAGAGGTATATTGAGAAGTTAGTTGATACCACACTTAGACTTGAAGAAGCGAAGAGAGATAGCAATGATGAGGCTGGGGTGAGAAGAGGAACTTCAGTTAGAATAAGAAGCATCCTTTCAATAAATCCAAGTGTTTTAACTCCAACAAGAAGGTTAACAAGCAAGATTTGGGTTCAAGAGTACAACATTCATTCGTGGGGAGTGTTTCAATTGTAGTTCTAGGGATCATTTTGCTAAAGCTTACCTGAAACCTATTAGGTGTCATTATTGCAGACAAGAACGTCATGCTATTACTTCTTGCCCTAGAGCAGCTTATGGGAAAAAGGAAGGGAAGTTGAATGTAGTGGGATCTTCTGGTGGTTCTGGTCAGCATAGAGGTATCTTTCCTTCTATCTTAGAGAGTACTATTTTATTCTAGAATCTTTCTATTTGAGTCCTTTTCGATACGGGTGCTTCTCACTTATTCATATCAAAAGAGCTTGTTGATACCTTATCTTTAGATGTTGTGTGCCTGGTTACTTCGCTAAGGATTGTGAACCCTATTGGTAGGTCCGCAACTCTTAGTATGCTTTATAGAAATGTCGAGCTTGTGCTAGGTGGATATTCATTCTTTACTAATTTGCATGTAATCCAATACCTTGGCTTTAGAATGATTTTCAGATTGGATTAGCTTAGTAAGTACGAAGCTCATATCATATGTCCTGAAAGAATTATCTATCTTAAGCATCATGATCTGGAAGGGAGAATTTCAGTAATTCTTCAAGATATCGATTTTGATTCAGAAGCTTCTTTATTTTCTCTTGAATCTTAGGAAGAAGAGGATATAGCCCTAATTCATGTCATGTGTGATTTTCTCGATGTGTATGAACCCATTTTGGGATTACCTCCTAAAGAGACAATTGAATTTAGAATTGATTTGGTTCCTAGTGCTCATCCGGTGAGTTGTCCTTCCACGAGGATGTCGGCGAAAGAGAACAGAGAATTAAGGAAGCAATTATCTGAGTTGTAAGCAAAGCAATTTATTCAGTCTAGTTTTTCTCCATAGGATGCAGTTTTTGTGTTTATTAAGAAGGTGGATGGAACTCTTATGCTTTGCATAGATTATCGTAAGATTACTGAGCTCACGATAAAGAATAAATATTTGTTACCCGGGATCGACGATCTGTTTGATCAGCTTTGTGGTGCTAAGGTCTTTTTTCAACTAGACTTGGCAATTGGTTTTCATTAGCTTAGAGCTGTAGAGGATAACATTCCCCTAACTACTTTCCATGCTAGATATGGATCTTATGAGTGGCTCATGATGCCCTTTGGGTTAACGAATACCCTAGCTTGTTTCATCGATCTTTTGAATAAATTGTTCTAGGAATTTTTGGTTAAGTTTGTTCTTGTTTTCATTGATGATATCTTGGTTTATTCTAAGTCCGAGGAACAGCATTTAAGACACCTTAGAATTGTCTTGGAGATACTTCAGAAAAATCAGTTAAAAGAAAATTTTTCTAAGTGTCATTTCTGGCAGAGTCAAGCGAAGTTTTTAGGACATGTGATTTTCAAGGCTGGAATTTCTATGGATTAATCTAAGATCGACGTTATTTAGAATTGGAAGAGGTCGGAGATTGTGCAGGGATTCGTAGCTTTTTAGGATTGGCGGGTTATTACCGTCGATTTATAAAAGACTTTTCTAAGATTTTTTTGCCTTAGTTTGACGAGGAAGGGAATTAAGTACTTTTGATCGGATAAGTGTGAAACTGCTTTTCAGAGATTGAAGGAACTCCTCACTCATGCTTCTATTCTTGTGGTTCCAGAAGGAAACCAAGACCTTATGGTTTATACTAATGCTAGTAGATTTAGTTTAGGAGCCATTTTCATGCAGAGAGATCAAGTAGTTGCTTTTGCATCGAGGCAGTTAAAATCGAATGAGGTTAGATATAACACGCATGATCTAGAGCTTATGGCTATTGTCTTCACCCTTAAGATTTGGCGGCATTATTTATTAGGCGAGATATTTGTGCTTTACATCGACCACAAGTCATTAAAATACTTGTTCTCTCAGAAAGAGCTTAAATGCATTAGTAGAGGTTGCTCGAGTTTCGTGCGTTTTATGATTTTGATATCCAGTATACTCCAGGGAAGGGAAAACGGGTGGTGATTCACTTAGCTATAAGCAATAGGTGGTGGTTTCCTTGATGTTGGCCGAATGGAAAGACCTTGAGGTCTTATCTTCTTGTGAGATTAGAGGACGTATTCCAGATTCTAGTTCCTCTATGTTGTTCCAGTTCCTCTATGTTGTTGTTTAGTTTGGAAGCTTGTACTACTCTTTTGGATCGCATAGCTTAAGCTCAAAAGATAGATCCCAATTTTGTTCGTCTTAATCTGAGTGGTAAGGATGGAAATGGAATGGGTGAAGTAAGGGAATTAGAGTTGGATGCTCATGGTTGTGTTCGGAGAAAAGGAAGACTTTTAGTACCTAATGTTAGGAATCTTCAAAGGGATATTTGGAGGATTATCATTGTTCTAAACTTATCATCTACCCTGGTAGAAGTAAAATATATGCAGACATGAAGCGACTTTACTATTAGGAAGGGATGAAACATGAAGTGGCTAGCTTTATAAAGAGTTGTATGACTTGTCAGCTTGTTAAGGCGGAGCAATAAAGACCAAGTGGTCTGTTGCAACCATTGGACATCCCAGTTTGGAAATGGGATCAAGTAATGTGAAGTTAAGAGTTAAGTGCATATTCAAATTTCTTGTGTTGATCATATCTTATCTTAATTTTCTTATCAAATATCCATAGATTTCATTGATGGTCTTCCCCATTGCAACCATTGGATATCCATAGTTTGTGGGTGATTATCGATGGATTGACGAAGTCAACCTATTTCATTTCTGTTAGGCCCAATAGGAGCGCTTCTTAGTTAGCAAAGCTTTATGTCAAGGAAGTTTTTAGGTTGCATGGCATTCCCAGTTCCATTGTCAATGACCGGGATCCATTATTTACTACTGATTCTAGAAGAGCCTTCAGAAAGCTTTAGGTACAAGGATCAGTCTAAGTACTACTTATCATCCTTAGTCAGATGGATAGATGAAGCGAGTGAACCAAGTTAGAGGATTTACTCCGTGCTTGTATTCTTGATTTCGATGGGATTTGGGAGGATCAAATTCATCTTGTAGAGTTTTCTTATAATAACAGCTTTCAATCCAGCATTAGGATGGCACCTTTCGAAGCTTTCTACAGAAGGCCATGCCGATCACTCTCTTATTGGCTTGAGCCTAGTAAGAAACTAATTTTAGGTCCCAATTCAGTTCGAGAAGCTTTTGAGAAAATTGATCTATGGCAAAGGATGAAAGAGGCCTAGAGAAGGAAGAAATCCTATGCAGATAATAGAAGAAGAGTTTGGTATTTTCTGTAGGAGACTTAGTTTTCATTCGTATTTTAAATTCAAAGGTTTTTATAAGTTTCAATCGATCAGGGAAATTAGCTCCTTGCTACATTGGACCCTACCCAATCACTAAACGTATCGGCCCAGTTGCTTATCGAGTCTCTCTTCCGGCCCAATTGCTTATCGAGTCTCTCTTCCAGCCCAGTTTTCCACTATACAGACGTCTTCTATGTATCTCAACTTTGAAAATGTCTTAGAGATTCTGATTCTGTCTTTGAGCCTAGAGTCTTTGAAGAGTTTAAGATCCTATCAGATTTGACTTATGAGTAGAACCCTATTCATATTGTAGCTTCGAAGGTTAAACGCCTTCGGAATAAAGACGTTCCGCTCATCAAAGTTCAATGGTTCGCTAATCCTAAGGATTGCTCTTGGGAAACCAAAGAATTTACGAGCGAACGAACCTTGAATTATTCTCTAGTGCGCATTTGTGGTGAGTCTTTTGTTAAATTATCTTTTGTCATTTGCATAATTATCTTTTGAAAGATGTATCACTTGTGAATTGTTATCGACTTTCTTCTATAGAGACTTGTGGGGACGCAATTTTCATAAGACGGGGAGTCTGTAACAACCCTGGTTTAGATTACTTGAAATTAAATTAAAACCTAATTTAAAACGGTGATAATTAAAATAATTAAGAGGTTTAGGGATTATACTTTTGAATTAAGATGGAATTTGGACTAAAATGGAAGGAGGATGTATATATAAAAGAATTTTCAAGTGGAAAATAAAAGTTTGGGAAATTTAAGTGAAAATTATTTCTTTGTGGTTTAATTCTTTTATTTAATAGTAAAAGAAAATGGGAAATTAAATTAATGGAATAATCCAAAAGATTTAAAATAGAGGATCCGAGTAAAATAATCTTTTAGTTGGATAAAAGTGTAATTACATGATTTATTTTATCACTAGTAAAAACATGGTAATGAATTTAATGAGAATATATTAAATTTAAAGTATTTACGATTTCTTGTTTAAATGGAGATTTATAACTTAATGGGCTATTTGTTTCCAATTAATTAAGAATGCTTTTATTATTGAAAGTTGATTTGTGATGTATTTCATTTGTTACAAATGAAATGTAATAAATAAACTAGTATGGATTTTATAAAAATGAAGTTAATTTGTGAAATCAATTCATATCTTAAAAGCAATGTTTATAAAGAGCATTTTCTTTTGTATTTGGAATAAAATAAGACTTTATTTCTTTAGTTGGGTTATATATAACCTTGGCCGAAATAGAATTAAGATAACTAAGTTAATAGTTGAGAAATTATAACCTATACGTTCACTGTCTACTTACTTCTTAATTTTTTTCAATAACCAGAAAGTTTACAGTAAACACTATCTCTTCCCTCTTTCTCAAAACCCTAGTGTATTGTATCCTCAAATCAACTAATTAAAGAGAAAATCTCTCATTTTGGAGTCTATATTCTTAGTTAATCTATATAGATCTTTGATATATCTATAGTTCTTTAATTTCAGTTTTCTCAATGCAATTGAAATGAGTATTGGGTCAATTTCTAAGATTTATAGGATTAGCAGCTGAGAGAATTTAAGCAAAGGCTCAGAGCAGTAAAAAAACTCATTTATTAGCCATAAGGTGAGTAATCTCACAAATCTAGTTCATATGCATGTGAGTAATTGCTTGAATGGTTGGGGAAATGGTGTGAATTTGATCTCGGTTCTGTGTTTTGTTTGTTGTCTATTTCTCTTTTGTTTATTTATCTATCAGTAGCTTATCTATGTCTATGGAAATCGGCTGTGTCTACCTTATTTATTTGCTATATCAACTATTAGTTGTGTAGATGCAAGTATTTGGGTATTAACAACCAATATTTATTGCCGAAGATCAAAGAAATCACGTCGGAGCAAATGGTCATCGGTGGGGATCTAAAACCTGGAGCACGCATGCTCCAGGTCTCACCACCGGTCAACCGGTCATATAGGACCAGTCGACCGGTCCAGAAGCTAGAGCAGTGCGTGCTCCAGGTAGCTGCACCTCTCCCTGTCCTTGATCCTACCTTGTTTTGCACTGTGATATTTGGTTTGTTGCCATGTTTTGATCAGTTTGAGTGCTTCCAACTGCTTCTAAATTTCCGAGATTTGAATTCCTAACTTTGATGATTTGATTTTTTTTTGACATTTTTGGGTTTTAATTAAGGTTTAGTGTTTTTATATATATGTCATGAAGTTTCTAAAAAGAATTTTGGTGAAATTTATTTACAAATCAATTCAATTTCAATATCATATTTTCAAATAAATTGTTAACTACTATTTATTGTAAAGAAATCTCATTTCAAAGATTATCAACTCTATTTTCTAAATAAATATTTTTAAAATGGGTTTCCAGAACTGGTTTTAAAATATATAAACTATTATTTCATTCGGGTGAGGAATTCAATTAAATGATTTAGTAAAACAAGTGGTATGGAACGCTTGCATTTACTTCATCGGTTAATTACTGGATTTATTTGATTGAATCCCTATTTATTCTCAAGTGGAGTTTACTAACGTGTAGTAAATATTCGTGTAAACCTGTGCGACATGGGACGTACAGTTGTTACTCGACTAGTTACTATTAGGAATTCTATAACACTTACTTTGATGAGTTTACAGTCTTGTCTTATGTGTTAATCCATTTACAGGCGGATCTGTGGATTATGGGTGATATGCCCATCTGTAGAACTATGGTTTTCATGCTCATCTGTGGAATTATGGGTTTCATACCCATCGATGGTTTATGTGTTTTCATGCCCATCCGTTGGTCTTTAGGACCATCTGTGTAAAACACGTGTGTTCAGTGAGTTTACATGCTCTCCAATCTGTGGTAATTTTAGGTGCCTCCCCCTTTGATTTTTGGATTTCTATTACTAATTTTTGTATTTTATGAGATTTGTGTTTCATAAAATATTTCTTAGGATTTGATTTTTATAAGCTAAAGTTGATTTGGGTTTTGATGAATGAAATTAAGAATGATAATGTTCTTATGAGATTTAACACTATATGGCTATGTGTTCTTATTGAGATTTGTTATACCATTATCATTACTCTCTCACATTGATTTGAATTTAAACTAGACTGACTTGTTTATTATCTTTTTATAATACTCGGGTCAGACCGAGTTGTTTCAGGTACTTCAGTAGGATGACCTTAGAGTTGGATTTACTTGATGGTAGCATATATGCTATAGTAGTCTAGTAGTGTATGTATTCTATTATGTATGTTGAGATATAGACTCATTTTATTGTATATTCCTTTAGGTTGTCTTTTGCATCTTATGGATCTCTTATGACCACTTTTTTGTAGTCTACTCCATGTATTGTATACATGTCTCTTTCAGCTTTATGAGAAATGTATATTTCTCTATTGCATTCTGTAATTCTGTGATCTGTAGTATTTTATATTGCTCTAAATTATTTTAAGCCACTGTATTATTATTTTGCGCCTGGATCGGATATGTAAAACCCTCTCTTATAAGGAAGGAAAATAAATTAAAATATCCACCCAATTCGATGTATCGATAATCACCCAAAGCAATGCTACAGATGGTCGCACCTAACTAGTCTTATTCTCTGTATTAACAGACAATATTACATAGTAATGTCCTTTGTTAATGAGAGTATAAAGGTGGGGCATTAAAACTTAGCTCATTTACAGTATGAATGCAGTTCATAATCACATTGCACTTTGGATTGAGTAAATGGTTGTGTAGATAACTTGGTTAACATTGATGTTATTGCATATTATGATGTTCGCCCCTTGAAATATTTTAGGTCACAATCCTTTTGGGGGAGGGGGGGGGGGAGAATGTAACACCCCGTAAAATTAACCCTAATTAAATAAATAAATTAAGAGAAATTCAATTAAATAAGATAAGATAAAATTAGAAATTTTATAAAAGTTAGAATTTGACCAAGAAAATATTCCATTGTGTTCTCGACGAAATTCTGGTCTATTTCCATATATAATATTCTGACAACAGAGCTCAAACGAAGAAGTTATGAGCGTTTGAAGTTTTCAGTTTTAAATTATTTTAGTTCGAATTCGAATTCAAATGAGTAATTAAAATTAGAATTTGAATTTCAAAAATTAACTGTGATTAGACTTGAGGATTAAGCTAAATAGTTACCTTAAGGAGTCCGCCTTGGGAATAGGTATTGAATGATGGGGTCTGCCTCAATTGAGGTCTTAAATGGCTGGAGTCTTTCTATTTTCCAATAAAAGTTATTAAGTGGCTTGGATACTATCTCTTGCATTGCTAGACATTTATGATGTTGGTTATGGGTTATCGGATTTAGAAACCTGCTTCGAGAATGTAAGGTATTAAGTGGTTGGTTGAGGACCCACATCCTTTCCTTATATGTCGTATTAAGTGGTTTTATATATGTTTGACATATACTTATTTAAATTATACTGCCCAAGTACCGAAGTAGTAAGGCTTGAGATTTCTATTCATCGGACATTTGTTGTTCTGACTCCCTCCTCATTATAACACAGGTTAGAGAAGGTGTTGATGATGCTTGAAGATGGCGAGAGTGAAGCTTGTGGTAGTTACCATCTATCTTATTGTGCATGCATGAAATGTATTTTTAAATAAAATGTTGTAATGGTTGACATTATGTAATTTTTTTATGACATTTGAAATGATTTGAAATAAACGTGTAATATTGTTGTTATTATATTTTATTCCTTCCGCCATGAGTTCTGAAAGAATAGATAGATAGCTCTGTTTTGTTATTTTTACCAACCAACAGCCAGCTTTAGAATGGGTCTAAGTCTCGATAGGCCTTTTCTGGGTTCGACTTTAGGCCGGTTCCGAAGTGAGTTGTTACAACATCCCTAGCTTGAGTTTTCTAAATAACTAAGAAGTATGTAAGTAATTTATTAACATATATACAGTAGAGGACAACATTATATTAAAGATTCATAATCTTTAATATATTATGTTGAGTTATATTTTAGCAAGGCTAGCCGGCTTTATAGTTAGTCGCACCACTTACTATATAAGAAGAACAAGTGGCCTGCACATCCACAGGACAACTCAGATGGTTTACAATGGCCATACCACATAAGAAAAGAAAATACATCACATGAATCTAGCAACATGCCAGAACTACAATAAAAGATAAAATAAGGCTATCCTGCCTCCGAAGAGGGAGAGCTACAAATATGATCGGTCGCTAAGGGACCAATGACATGGATGAAACCAAAGAACCGACGAGTAAGGTCGGGGACATATCGAGCAGAGATCTCACTGTAGAAGAATTTCCTTTCCCAAGTAGTATCCAGCAACAAAATCCTATTCTCCTCACCAAAATCCCCTAAAGAAATAAGAGAAAGACCCTCACCCTCAATGTGATAGAAAAAACGTCTGCTCTCACCTATATCGTTACTCACATACATATAGAACCACTTTCTGGGTTGTACCTTGTATCAGAACATGATGTATCCACACACGCTCTGGGGCATCCCACGAAATAGCCACTAACGGCGGCTCAACAACCGATATTGGATCAATAATATCAATAATAAGAGGCACCTCAATCGAAATAGCAACTGGATCAACAATATCAATTACAGGAGAAGGGATACAATCGCTAGGAGGAACTTTTAGAACCCACCTAAGAATGGGATGATAAAGCGGCACCAATCCTCAAGTGGTGCAGGACTAGCAACAGAAGAAATAGTACAAGTCTCCAAGAGGTGACCAAATGACTGACATGAATAGCATATATCCGGTTTCCAACTACAACGAACAATGATTTCGACTTCTACCCTTTTGGAATTCTGACTTTAATCATTGATGGCAATAGTTTCATAGGTTTGATTTCAATCAATGCTTTAGCATACACCAATCTCTTCCTAGCCACAATGTTAGAATCAAAACATATCACTTTACCAACTGTACCAGCTAGTCAGTTTAGCCCGATCATGAGTTGCAGAATAGAAGGGATGTAAGAGAAATTGTCCCAAACTGGAATAGATAAAACCTGAGCTTTTGCTTGGTCCAAAGACGGACTCCAAGTCGTAATAATGAAAGGCTTCCCCTCAATAATGATTGGATCAACCTCAAGTATATGTTGCCTTTCATCACTTCTAGTCATTTTAAGGTAGTACATAGAGTTATGATAGAGTTTTCATAGTGCACAACATAGAGTTATCATAATGTTAATGATTTGTGGAGTAATGCATCTCTTGTGAAATACTCTCATGATTCAAGCATCAGACGCATCAGAAACTACGGTATACGTACATTTACGTATGTATTTATTCCTTAAGTTTATTTCGGTTTCTTTAATGTTCCACCTTTAGTTTATATGTTCATATTATATAAGTTTTATTATTATATAACTTTTATATTTTATTTTACTTATATAACAGTCTTCTGTATAATATCATATAAATCAAATCTTATTTGTTTAATTTTTAATCAATTAACATTTAAATTAATTTTATATTATTTTAGTATAACATTTATATTAAATATTTATTACATATTATAACCTTTATAGTATTACACATATATATTATATCGGTGTATATTCAATTAGTTTATTAACCTTTAATTAATTTATTTATTTAATTAACATTTAAGTAGTTTATTTAATCAAACAATATCAATTAAATTATATTAATTTCAAAATTCAATTCATATACATACATGTATACTTATGTTATTTTAAACATTTTAAAACAACATAACATATATCATAATATATAATACATGGATACATTTATTAATTAATTAACTTAATTAAGAAAAAAATATTAATCTTGCTAATAAATTTTAGAATTTCAAAATTAATATTTATTTTCAAATATTTTGAATTTTTTTTATATTATAACTTTTATAATATTTTTATTTCTTATTTTAAATTTAACTTTTAAATTTAAAATCTTATATTTTAATTTTCAAACAATTTTGAAATTTTTTCCAAGGCCCAATTCAAATTTAGACCTTTTCTATTAGGGACAACTTTTGTACTGTAAGCTTAATAGTTAACCTTGATATAAATAATTTAGACCGCATAGGCTATTGGGCTCTGATACCATTGTTGAAACTGGATCAGCCCGTAGCGGAAGTTATGGGTGAATTTCAAAAAAATTCCCTTATTAGATCTATATTGGGCCTATAAAGTCTAATTCATTTAGAACATATCTAAATTTTATTTAAATAAAATCTCTTATTTTATTTAAATTTATAAACTATAAAGTTTTATTTAATTTATATTTTAATACATATAAATATACAAAAATGAATTATATACATATATGTATGTGTGTTCGTGTGTAACATGTAAGTCTATGCAGGGTATAACATGCCCGTGCATAGATTTTGGGATCTACATTACAATAGACATGTTAGCTCATCAGATATGTATTGTATGTTGTCCAAATAAATGTATGTATTTAAACTTGTTACTTATATAAATAAATAAATAAATAAATATAAGTATATATTAATTTTATGTATATGAAAATATTCAAAATATATATTTATTTTTATCTATATGTATAATATATATATATATATTAATAATATATATATATATATGCATATTATTATAATAAGTATTAAAATAATATATACACATAATATATTTTATTTTTAAAATGTTCTTTTTTCTTAAATTATGAACCAAATATATTTATGTATATTTATAATGATAAAATAATTTTTTTAAATATATTTGTACATAGACATATTTGTAATATATATATATATATATTAACAAAATAATTTTTTTAATAATTCTAAATCCTAAATATAGTATTATAAAATTTTATTATTGATTTAATTATTTTAAAATATATATTAATTGATTTATTTACTTGAAAATACATAAAATATTAATAAAAAATATTTATGAAATATTTTACCTAAATTTTAAATTTCTAGAAAATCTTATGTGATATTTTGAAGTTTGGTTATAGATTTCATAACTCTTTTTGCTCAAAATCTATTTTTAGTTAATTAATTATTTTTTGCTCATTATTTTGTAATAATTTTTTAAAATAACAAAACTGATTTTTTAATTCTTAGTTTATAGCTGTATGAAAAAAATTTCTAAAATTTAAAAAATAATTTTCGAAACATATTTTATTTTATATGATTTATTTAGTTAGTATATTGATTTAAATAATATTAAAAATAATAAATAATTATGAAAAATATTTTGTAGTCGTTGAAAATTATTATTACTATAAAATTTCACATACAGCTTTTTTTATGGCATCCACCCCATCCCTTTACCCGTCCCATGTCTCCCATCCCTTTTGATCTCTGGCCATCCCTTTGTTGTCATGTCCACCGCTTGTGTCCTCCGTCATTCCTCCTCCTTCTTCTTCTTTGCCTTCCTCCTCTTCCCTTTCGGTCCCTCCTTTTTCTTCCTCCTCTCCTTTGGTTTATGTTCCTTTGCTTCCTCTCCCTTCTGCTCCCAAGACTTCTGATGTTGCCCATCCTGCTTCACCCCGGTCTTCTCTGTTCAAGTCCAAGCCTCGCAATGCTGGGTCTTACTCCCTTGTTCCGGTTGCGTTGAACTTCATTGGTAAAGCTTTGGTTCCCCCTTTTGAGGTCATCGAAGCTGGTAAATGGTTTGGAATGACTACATTGTTGGTTTTTTCCTTGATCGACCACTTTCCTTCTCTACTATTGTTGAACACTTGAAAAGAGTTTGGAAGTTAAAGGGATCGATTAAGGTTAAATTTGATGGCACCATTTTTATGTTTCTTCTTTCTAGCGGTGAAAATAAAGCTAAAATTTTATATGGTGATCCTATTATTATGAGAAATAAAATTTTTATTATTCAAGAATGGTCCCCTGACCTAGGCAATGTTTGTAGTAAGGTGAAAGCAGTGCCAGTTTGGATACAATTTCCAACATACCAATATATGCTTGGTCGCATCTTGGTATTAACTGGTTGGCCTCGAGAAATTGTAAACTGTTATGCCTTGATGAAGCTACATAGTGCCTTGACAGAATAAACTATGCTAAGTGTATGGTGGAGGTACACCCTAACCAGGAATTAATTGATTGTTTTCCAGTCAGATTATTAAATGATACTGAACAACTTATTCATGTTTCATATCTATGGAAACCTGACATTTTCCTCAACTGTAAGGTTTTTGGTCATAAGACTTATGACTGTAAAGCATCATGCATTACTGAGAAATCAAAACAAAACAATGTAAGTGAGCATGACTTAGCTTCTGATGCAAATGGTTCAGGTAAAGTTGGGGTTAATGAGAAAAGAAGCAATAAAATGCAGCAATGGAATAGAGTTATAAGAAGAAAACCAGTTGTGAGGAGAACTGGTATGGATAAAAGGAAGTTAATTACTACTGAAGTAGGAACAATTGATCCGAATGCTATTACAATGCTAGCAAAAAAAGAAAATACTGCTAATGTATCTGTTGATGCTGTTATGAATGGTGATAGCATCACAAAGGAAGATGTTATGATAAGAGTGGATGACTTTGAGGTAGTTTCTTTGCAACTTGGGGATCAACTTTAGGAAAATGTGTTGCCTGCTCCAGTGGTAGTAAGTAATACTAATTTGAGATCTAACAAAACAGTGGAAATAGTTGATTGCTCTGGGGAAAAATGTAAGCAACTTGGGGTTCAGCTTCGGGACCAAGTCATGCTTCCTAATGAGATACTTCATGAAGATATTTTGTGCAATAATATGTTTAGTACTCTGTCTGAAATTAAAGCCGATGGTAATCTGGTTAAAGAAAATACCATCCCTAATGGTAATCATCAAATTCCCATTGTCCCTACTACACAAAACTCCTCTCTTGTAGCTGCTGTGAATCAATATTCTCCTGTGCAGGCTCTGTGCATGTCTGAACATGCACACATCAACTTCGAACCTTTTCCTCCTGACAGCTCTGTTCATCAAGCTTCTCCCCCACCACCAACTCCTATTCCACATAATCAAACTGTTGTACTTTCTTCCTCTCCTTCTATTCTACCTGCCATGTCCCATGATTTTGCTCACATTCCTTCTCCTCTTGGTTATCCAAATCACTCTCCTGTCACTGACCATGCAAAATGCCTTCCTTCTGACATTACTGATGTTCATTCTTCATTAAAATCTGTTAAAAATAAAAATCATAGAAAAAAGTATCTCAAAGATTTTAATATTCCTAGCATCCATCTATCTACTTCCATCCTTCCTGAAACTGGTCCTTCCATGGCTCTGTCAACCAGAAGCAAGCAAGGCAGTAAAAACCACCTCTCTGAATGATCTCAATGATGCATTATATAGGAGTTTGGAATATTAGGGGTGCCTACCAAGACATGAAACTGAAACAAATATAGAATTTTATCAACTCCCATAAACCGCATCTAATTGCCATCCATGAAACCAAACTTAAACTCCAACTGACTTTGAGAGCTGCTAACTTCATCAATCCTACCTGGTTACTTCATTATAATTTGTCTGAATATCCTTATGGTAGAAATTTTATTCTCTCCGACCCTAATGCTTTTTCTCTTTCTCCCATTATTTCCAATAGACAATTCATGCACTGTCATCTCCTCCATGAACTCTCCTCAACTTCTTATTACTTGACTATCATATATGCTGATAACCATCCATCATCTAGGCAAGTTCTCCTTAATTACCTTCAGCATTTTGCTCAGGATACTCACCCTTGGATTGTTGCTGGGGATTTCAATGAAGGAGTTAACACCATTAAATGAAGCCATTAACCACTCTAATCTTCTTCCTATCTCCTTCTCTGGTGTTAGATATTCGTGGAATAACAAGAGTATATATAGTAGAAGGATATTTAGCAAGATCGACCATTCTTTTTGTAATCTTCCAACCTTTTCCACTTGGCCTTCCATCTCTTGTTTTCTCCCTCCCCCCTTATTATCTGATCATTCTCCTCAATTAATTTCCTTAAACCGTGATGCCATGAAAAGGAAAACCTCTTTTAATTTTTTTAATGCTTGGACTCTTCATCCATAATTTTTTAATATTGTTAAACAGGCATGGCTTTCTAATCACTATGGTTCCCCTATGTTTATTTTGCAGCAAAAACTGAAGACCCTAAAGAAAATCCTTGTTTCTTGGGAAGCTATGAAGTTTGGTAAGGGTAATTTTCTATCATCTCATCTTGCTGCCAAACTTGCTCATGCCCAAATCAAATCATTGAACAACCCTCACGACCATCACCGTGCTACTGAGGAGAATGAGGTCCTTTTCTAATATCAAAAGGCTCTATCCCTTGAGGAAGACATGAATAAACAAAAGTTGGGACAAAATTGGAGTAGAGATGGTGATAGAAACACAAAATTCTTCCATGATAGATTGAAAATCAAACAAGCTAGAAGTTATATACATTCCATATCTGACCTTCAGGGAAACCTTGTCTCTTCCCCTCATCTTATTGATAAAGCTTTCACTGACTAATTTTCTAACATGCTTGGCAATGATGATAATTTTGAACCTATCTTGAATATCATTGATGACCTTCAGCTCCCTAGTCTCAACCATGACTAATTAAACCTGCTATCCTCTCCCATAACTGACTATGAAATAAAGGAATGCTTTTTAGTATGAACAAAAATTCTTGTGGTGGTCCTGATGGGTATAATGCTCTCTTTTACATAGCCTGTTGGGAGATTATTGGCCCCGCGGTATGCAAAGCTATTAAAAACTTTTTTTCTAAAATTGGAATGATCTCTGGCATCAATGCAACAAATCTTGCTCTCATCCCTAAGTCTGATCACCCATTTCTAGTCTCTGAATTTAGGCCTATTTCCTGCTGCAACATTCCCTATAAATGTATAGCTAAAATCATTACTGCTAGACTCAAGGTTGTCCTACCTTCCCCCATTTCCAATAACCAAGATGCCTTTCTCCCTAGTAGAAGCATTCTTGATAATGTTCTTTTGACCCATGAATTACTAAAATATTACAACATGAAATATATATCTCCTCGTGCTATGCTTCAGCTTGACATCAGGAGCTTATGACACTTTACAATAGACTACCATCACCAGGGTTTTAGCAAGAATATGATTTCCTGATCATTTTGTTGCTTGTTTTTACACTTGCCTGTCTACTGTTCATTACTCTCCATGTTTCAATGGCCCTCCACTGGATACTTCAGCAGCAAGCAAGGCATCAGGCAGGGTGATCCTATGTCTTCCTTCCTCTTTATTCTTGTCATGGAAGTCTTTACTGCCATGCTTAACGAAAAAGTAGCAAGTAAAAGCATATGTATTCATCCCAAATGTAAAGTGCCTCTGGTCACATGTCTTATGTTTGCTGATGATCTCATTATTTTCACCAGGCCAACTATTGAATCCATCTCTTCCATCATGGAGGTCTTAAACACATTTCGTTCCTTCTCTGGCCCATCTATCAATCTCACCAAGTCTAGCATTCATATTGCATGAGTCCCTCTTGAGACTGCTTCTTCTTTAAGACTTATATATGGCCTGTCTCACCCTCTAGATTCATCTGCTTACCTTGGAATTCCTCTTGCTACATCAACCATTACCACTACTCAATGCCTTGGTTTATATGCTAAGATCGCCAGGTCAATGAATTGCCAGTCCAATTGTATGTTGTCTCAAGCAGGTAGGCTTACTCTCATCAGGTCTGTCTTACATGCTTATACATCTTACTGGTGTAGAACCTTTATTTTAAACAAAGAAGCTTGTTCCGATGATAAGAAGAGCTATGTGCAATTTCCTCTAGCATGTATGTATATTTTCTAATAAACATAAGCCTATAAGCTATCATAAAATTGAAATGAATAAGAAATATGGTGGTCTGGGTATCTTAAAACTTCACACTTGGAATAAGGCTGCTTTCAGTACTCACTTTGAAAATTTGATCAGCAGGAAGAATAATATTTGGGTTTCCTAGACTGTCAAGCACAACCTTAAAAATAATTATTTATGGATTATGGATACCCCACAACATTGCAGTTGGATATGGAGGACAATCCTCAAGCTCAAAAGAGAATTTTTCCACATGTTACTATCATGGCCTCCTCTCATGGCCAATTAAGCTTCTGGAATGACCCATGGGCCAAGCAGGGTTTGATCCTTGCTAAGGTCATGACACATAGTCACAGAGTTCAATCGAGGATTCCTGCTGATGCAAATGCCAGGGACTACATCATGAATGGTTCTATTACCCTCCCTTATTCCAGTAACCAAACTATCGGAAACATATGGCATGATATCGAGCAATAACATCACCCTTTTGTTCATGCTGACAGGGTGATGTGGTCGTTGGATTTCAAACCTCACTCTGTTTCTATTGTGTATAACTACTTGATGATGCATGATTGTGCATATCAGTTTGCTTGGTATGATAGAGTATGGAATAATATTGTCAAGGAGAAGGATAATCTTCTTCTCTAGAAGGTGATGAGAAATGCTCTCCTCACTCGTGCTAAACTGGTTGATATCGGGATGCCTATTGATAGCCACTGTATCTTCTGACTCGAGGAAACTGAAACTAATACCCATCTATATTTCAACTGTAAATTTCTATTTCCATTATGGCAACGTCTTATGCTCTTGATGGGTCGATCTAATGCTTCCACAGTCAGTTCTATTGAGTGGAATCACATTTATAAGGCGACGAGGTAGAGAGATGGAGAAAGAATGTTGTTATTGATTCTTAAAAAATTTATCCTTGTTACGCGGAAACATAGAAATTTAAATATTTTTAAGGGTCATGATGTCTCCTGTGTTGGCATTTGGAATGAAGTGCGACATGAAATAGCCACTGGTATTAAAAACAACCCCTTTGATTTTGGTGATACCATTACTGATGCATGGAATTAGTTTTCATGTTGGTTTTGTTTGTTTTTCTTTTGTTGTCTTTTTTTTGTTTTTTACCTCCTTTCTTGCTTATGTTCCGTAGCTTGTTACGGTTTATATTCAACTTTATTGTTCTTGCAATAAATTGGTAGGGGACTAGTTCACCCCGCTTAGCCTTACTAAAAAATTATTATTACTATAAATAAACATATATAAAATTATAGGATCAATTATTATCATAGAATGATATTATAACTAAATATGAACTATAGATATAATTAAATGATGTATATATATAATAAAATAATAATACTATTATATTTGAAATTCGGTTGTACATATCTGGTATATGTAAAACATTGGCTGTTTTAAATGAATACATACATATGACCGATCTAGCTTGTGACAACAATAATACATATAAAAATCCTACATAACTAACAATATATTATAATAATATAATACGGGTAATGAAATGTTAATCAGAAATTATAACTTTGATTCAATGAATAATATGTTAGAACTCCGGTTGTGATGTTTTAACGATGAAAACTACAACTCTGTATATATCTAGAATGCAATATATGTAGGTACAATAAGCTACTAAATTGGAGATTCGATGACAATGCTAGGATGGATCATTTATAATACAAGCACTACAAAGCTATAAGATCATCTAGTCTAATGTACAAATAAGCAACTAAATTGGAGATTCGATGACAAAGCCAGGATGGATCATCTATACTACAAGTACTACAAAGCTATAAGATCATCTAGTCTAATGGATGTACTTGGTCCTAGATTTACTTGTAAAATCTCCTTGGTAGTTCATATGCGCACACCACAAGCACTTCAAATATAAAAGAGTTGCATAAAGTTTTGCAAAGAGTTTTATATATATAAATAAGATGTCCATTGTTCGGTTGACTAAATATTGATTTCAGTCGATTAAATGTTAATTTCAGTTAACTGAAAAACATATTCAGTCGACTAAACGGTGCAATTTTCTTATATAAACTTCTTTTTGGAAATTGGCATGTACTTCAACGTTCTTATTCAGTAGACTAACTTTTCATACTTAGTCGACTGATCACTACATAATGGCTATTTTTCAAAAATACATTTCGAAGAGTTGTGATCGTTCGTGTACATCTCTACAAACAAAAATGATTGTTAATGAATGATTACAACTATTCAACATAACTTTTGATATCTATAAATATATATCAAGATTAGAATCCATTTAACAACTTTCAAATCTTACTTTCTTGATCTCTTTTCTCTCTTGTGCTTTCTTGAACTCTAGTGCATTCATATCTTATTCTTTACTCAAGAATCACTTGTTATACTTCCATAATCAGAAAGCACGCATCGTGAATCATCAAGGAGATTATAAGAAGATTTGTACTAGTAGTCAAAATCAGTGCTGTATGAACACAAGTTTGTTTACTCAAAAAACTCGGTTGTATTGTCCGTTCCTCCAAGCAACGTGAGGGTAATTGGTTCAAGGAAATTCGAAAGGGGGGCTTCGGGACTGGATGTAGGACGGGAGGTCCGAACCAGTATAAAAATTCTGGTGTGATTACTCTTATTTACTTTATATTATCATACTCAGTTATATAGTTATGTTTAGATTAGTATATATACACTTATTGTACACATAAGCCATATTATATACAATCCACTAGACTTTCATTTGGTATCAGAGTAAGGTCATTTTAATTTATTGTAACACGTGATTGAAATTGTTTTGATATGGCAAGTACATTTCAAGAAGGTTAATCAACTGCTCATCCTCCACTATTTATCAGGTCTAATTATGCTTATTGGTCTGCACATATGCGAATCTTTATGAAAGCCAATGGTTTAGAAATTTGGCAAGCTACTCAAACTAGATATGAAGCACCTAACACTAACATAAGCACTTGGACTGATACCCAAAAGAACACGACAATTAATAATTCCAAAGCCATGAATGTACTATTATGCTCACTTGATAAAAATGAATTTTCACGAGTTATGCTTTGCACAACAACTGTGATATATGGTGCACTTTACAGATTACCCACGAAGGCACAACTAAAGCCAAGCAAACGAAAATTTCAATTTTGCAAAACCAATTCTCATCCTTTAAAATGAACACAAATGAATCTATTATTGGTATGAATGCTAGATTTCAAACTATTCAATATGATCTCATGGCACTTGGTGTCAAATTCACTGATTTTGATTTAGTTGCATGAATTTTAAATTCTTTGTCCATTGAATGGGAAAGAAAAGTTTTATCCATCGAAGAGGCTAACAATCTCTCTCAACTCAAAGAAATAATAGGAAATTTGATGTCGTATGAAACTAATTTGCAGGTTAGAAAGGAGCAAAATCAAGAAAAGAAGAATATTGCCTTTCAAGCAAATGATGAAAATTCCAATTTGGAAGAGGAAGAAATTGTGTTTATTGCCAAGAACTACAATAAATTTAAGATATTCAAGAAGATGACAAAATTTTAGAATGGTGGCAATTTGAATTCATTAAATCAAACATTAATCAAATTTTATGGACGTGAAAAATTTGAGTCACAACTTAATATTAAGAAATACAACTTAATAATGATAAAAGAATAGAAAATTTGAGAAATTCAAGAAAAAGCGAAGAGCCTTTCAAGTAACTTGGGATGCTTCTGATTCGTCTTCTTCTTCTAATAGTGAAAGTGACTCCGAACAAGCGAATGTTTGTTTTATGGCTAGCACCGACAAGGTACGTCCTAAACTAACATATGATGAAATTTTGGAAATTAGCATATAATTAGATGATAAGTATAGAGAGTCAAAGAAATTAGATAAAGAATATGTAGGAAAATTAAATAGAGCAGAGCTAGAAATTGGTTTATTAAAGGATGAGAAATCCATTTTAGAAGAAGAACTAGAATGTCATAAAAGACGTGTAAGAAATTATCATCTCAAGACGCTTCTCTAGCAAGTGATTTGGAGAATAGCATAATTGAGAATAATAAATTCAAAAATGAGAATCTTGAACTAAATACTAGCTTACATTCTACCAATATTGAAATTTCCGATCTTAAGACTAAGGCAGATCAAATTACCAATAATGTTCCGAAATTTAGTAAGGGCAAGCAAAGCTTAGAAAACTTGGCTAAAATTTTGAAACCATCAGGAAATAGGAACAGAATAGGTTTTAAAAGTAAGCAGAAACATAAGAACTATAGTACACTATATACCAAGTTCAAGAAGCCAAAATCAAATACTAAGATCAATGCTTCAAACTCAAAAATGGTTTAAAATATGGATTCCTAAAACTAATAACAAGTTAATTAGTCAAAAACATATAAACGACTATTTGAAAGTGTTGTTTATAATGATGATTACATTTCTAAAGGTCCCTGTAACAACCCGTAAAATCATTACTTCAGAAAAGATGTCATAATATTCAAAAATATGATTCTCAAACATAAATGATGATGTTTTTAATTATAAATAATAATGGTAAACTTATTTTGAATAAGTATTTACATTTATATATACTTTGGTTAAAATATCATCAAATGATCGAAAATCATTTTATCGATAAACAGCTCTTCAGCCATCCGAACTCGCGCGCCAAGCTGGATAGAATGCAAATATAAAATAAAATAATTTATTTATTTATGAAAAATTAAATGTATTTATGACATCATTAATGATGTTATCGTTTCCAATTAATTGATTTTTGAATTTAAATTTAGTTTAAACGATTTAATAATTATTTTAATAATTAAATAAGCTCTTTAATTTGTTATATAATGATGGAAATATTATTTTTAAAACTTTGTTTTCAAATATTTGCATATTGACTAAAAAGTGAAAATATGACCGGAAATCGAAATCGGGATTCATAACGATAAGTTTAGAAGTTGTGCAACGCTGTGGAGATACATGTTCATACATGAAGATATATTCTCATGCGCATGATCATTCACATATGCACATATACATATAAATATAAAAATATATATGCATAAAATATCCAAGATATTTCTCTTTTCCTTACTACCTAAGCTAACCAAAACATAGTACAAGCACTCAAGTATGCACATAGGGGGGGGTTGGTCATTTCGTCCATAAAAGGTGATGGAGGTGGTGCATATGGAGGTGATGGATAATAATGCATATGTGCAAAATATCTTAGATATTTTTTTCCTCTTCTTTTCCTATAAATACCACACACTCTCCACTTCATTTTCATTCATCATCTTCTTCATTTCCTAAGCTCTCTCTCCATATTTTAATGGCTTCTCATGTTAACAAAGTAATGCTAAAATATTTCTCAAAAGAAAGTTAAGTTATAATATACACATATATATATACTTAAGCACCTCAAACTATTCCAAAATTCCACCTTTTCCTCTCTACCATCCATGGCCTCCACTTCCTCCACCATAGGTCGAACCTTCCTCCTCCCCAACCCTAGGCCGTGAGCTCCTCTAGCCATTCCAAGCCTAGGCCGAGCCATCTAGGAGCAATAATCCAAGTGATCGTGAGCTAAAAGTTCAAGTTAGCGGAGCTATATCCAATTTTTAGTCAGTCGTTTAAACCCGACGTGAGAAACTCCTAAACTATAGTATTATATGCTATTGGATGTTATATATATTTGATTATGATTGTTAATGATGATTGCTAAATATGAAAGTTGAATATATATGAAAGTCATGGAAATACACGTAGATAACTACAAAGAAACACTTTCCTTTATTTAATGAATTCGTGTATATGGAACGTTAAACCTCTTTAAAATGGTTTAAAAATGAGTTTGAAATTTTTTATAAACATATGAAAGTGTTTTGGTGAAGTTTGAATGATAATTGAAAATATAGTCAAAAATAGGCACGTCGCGTAACGGCAGTTCGCGATTTCGCGCCATGAAAGTCAAACGAGTATATAGAATGGAATTTGGCTCGGAATTCTTCGAGATAATAATTTTACAAACTATTATATCCATAGTATTCAAAAAAAGAAAGATAATCGAGATTTAGATAAGTTAATTTTGAAATATAAGTAAAACAAGTTTTTGGAAAAATCGCGGTTTTGCAATTCGAAATCCATAAAAGGATTTCTTTGAAAATGATATTTCAAAACTGTTTAAAAATATGAAATAAATTCTAAAACCTTTTAAGATGTTTTAAAAGTGATTTGAGTTATAAAAATGAATTTTCAAATAATAAAAAGTTGTTTTGACCAATATAGCTTAAAAAGCACTTTCTTCAACACTTTTCTGTAGCACTTTTCTATAACTTTTGAAATATAATTTTAAACACAACTGTTCTTTTCCAAATATTTTATAAATGTTTTCAAATGAATAATTAAGTGTTCTAATAATGGTTTGAAAGTTTTAGAGTTTATTTAAAAAGAATTTAAATAAACGATTTAAAGAAAAGCCATTACAAATTAAGTGGTTTAATCTTGGCTCTAAAAGCTGACGAGTAGAGTGGATTTTTCTATTCATGAGATCCGGATGTGAGGTGCTTAAAATAAAAAATTTTAACACAATAAAATCTTACAATCGTATTACTATGTATAATAAAACATTTTTCAACAAATAAAAAGATAATTTAGCCGTAAAAATATTTTTCATTATTAATAACTCTTATTTTTAATTAAATACCCAATTTACACTATAATTTGCACAAGACATTATTTTTAACACCAAAAATTACATAAAAATCATTTTCTTGTGTTATTAAATTCAAATAACCATATTAACATCATTTTTACCTTCAAATATTACTTTTAATCAATATCCCACCTTTTTATTTACATTATACAACATTTAAAATTTTAACACTTCATTAAAATTCACAAAAACCATTATTTAGTAATAGTTTGTAAGATTATTGCATTTTATCAAATTAAAATTCTATAATGCGCATTTTCTCCCAAAATAACACAATAAAGTTTTTAAAACCTTATTTTCAATATTTTCCATTTATTTCAACAAATTATTATTGAATTAATCCTTTTTATCTCTAATTTAATTCAATAAATCACCAAATTAATATATTTCCATTTTCCACCATTTATTACCAATATTATCATCTTAAATCCATTTTATTCTTTCCAAATTCATTGTTTATTGAAAATAAAAAAATTTAAATCTCCAATTTATTTTTATTTCTCCATTATTAAATTGTAACCACCGTTATAATTAATTTTCTGGTAATCACTAAAATCAGGGTTGTTACAGACTCCCCTGTTATAAAAATTGCATCCTCACAATTTCTAGAAAAGAGTTGTATTCAAAACGATTCATCTCATCAAGCAAAGGAAGATAGATATGCTACAGTTTTAAATTTCTCACCCTCAACATAAGAAAACATAAAACTCGGAAAAGATAGGTCAATAAATTCTATGGTTTCCCAAGTGTAGTTATTGGGATTAGCGGACCATTGAATTTTTACGAGCAGAATATTCTTATTTCGAAGGCATTACACCTTCGGAACAAGAACACGAATTGGAGGCTACACAATAGATAAATCGGGTGAGATCAATTCCTTAGAAGCTTCACGAATAGAGTCGGGATTTAGTCATAACTTTATCCCGGACTTCAACCCATAAGATGATAATTGATATGACTTTCCATATAACATTATGAAGGGAGTCATACCGATATTAGATTGACAACTATTATGGAAAGGAAACCTAAGAAGAAGTAGGTGGTTTCTCCAAATACCACCTAACTTATACGATTGCATAAATGCAAGTTGTAAAATAATTGCACAAAGGCAAGTTAATACAAGGAATGGATTTTTATACTCTCTTTTACTAATCAAATATTTTTAGAGTTTTTAAACCCATTATTTTCAAAATTAAATTCTCAATTTTCAACACTTGAAAATTTCCCAAAGCTTCTTACTTAGATTTTAATTTAAATTCATTACTCTTTATTTAGAGTAAATTAAACTTTTATGTTGTCTATTCTCTAATTCTTCCATAAACATACTTTAATTTGTAAATCATAAATTTTCCAAATTCGTTTCTTAAATTTTCTAAGTATCAGTAACTTTTGGAAAAATCGGCGGAGACTCCTTTGCACGGAGGGGGGGGGGGGGTGGGGCGTTTGCAATATTACAAAAATGATTTATATAATATACTTCGACCATTAGGTCGGAACACAACATATATCAACAATTTAATCTTGAAAACTTAATCCGAACCCATACCTTTCTTTTTAGCATTTTAAAGCAAGTTTGCTCAATAATAAATATAATCTTTTTGCTCAAAATATAGTCCAACTATCCTCTTTCACCTGTACTTAACTCAAATAGATGATATTAGTTCATATCCATAAATAAGAAGCTCTACATTTAATTATTAAGGGGAAATAGATAATTATTCATTTCAGACCTGCTATAAAAAGAAGACCAGTTTTGACACAGCAAACAACAAAATTTGAAAACTTTTATAAAATGAAAGTTATTCTACTCAGTCTAAATTTTCCAGCAACATAAAGATTATCAAAATTGGATTTACAGTTTGAAAGTTATGCTAGTTTTACTTTCAGCTTAAATCTTAGAAAATGTCTTAATAGGACAGAAATATCTATCCGTTTCAAACCCATTTTAGATAGAATAAAAAGAAAAATATCTCAAAATGGAAAAACGAAAATTTTTAACCTACTGAAAGCACTTTCAATTACAAAAAGATTGAACTCATTTAGAGTTATAAATCTCAAGTTATCGCTATTTTAACACAGCACTTTTTCCAAATAATATTTCGGCTTTTAACTCAAATTTTAAAATTCGAATTTTTCAAACCTTTCCAAATTCAAACTACATTTTCAAAACATGCTTTCTATGTTAAATCATTTATTCAAGATCCTCCTTTCAGAAAGCTAAGTCATTCAAATTTATAATTAACTTCAAGTAATTATATATATATATATATATATATATATATATTTTTAAAAGAAACTATTCACTACTTGGAAATGTTTTCATTAACTCACTAAATCAAACTTTTCAACAATTAATTTTAAAGACTCATTTTGAAAGAGATAACTAATCTCTTCCATTAATAAGAGAGAATCATTCATCCAAAATAAATTATGGATCTAAATATTAATTTAAAAATTGTTCTCACAATTTAAAGGATTGTATCTCATGACTATTTATTTATTATACCTTACCTTCTTTAATTTAGCCTTTTATAATAAATAAACCATTTAAATTCATATTTTCTCTTACCTCAAATTAAATTTCCATGTTTTTATCAACATAAAATTAATTAAAGTTGATAATTAACTCAAACTTGTTTTCAAAAGAGTTTTACAATTTCAAACCAACAAGTTTTAATGCTATCAAAGTTTTAAAACTAAAGCTTACCCATAAATTTGTGCTAAAAATTTAAATTTAGCATTTCATTAATTTCCCTTAAGATAGAGTTTTAAATCGTACTATATTTTTTTTTTTCAAACAACCAATTACCAAAACAAATTTTAAAGTCATCAAATTTAGCTTTGAACAAAAATATTTAATTGCTGTTCCAATATTCTCTAACCAATGTATTATTTTATCTCGAATGCATCATGTTATTAATCAAAGCATTATATGATTTCCAATTAAGACATCTCCTTAATTAGAATTAATTTACTTTATTTACTAAAATCATTATAAGATATCATTATTTAAATTCCAATAGGTTGTACTTATATAATCAATTAAAACATAATCATATTTAATTTCACAAATTTACCATAATATAATGGCATTGCCTCGCCATTGGTTTATAGTGAAAAACCTCATCGATTGGCTGTAGAGTTGACCAACGATCAAAACTGCCTCGCCACTTATATCCCACACTCACTAAGGTTCAATGGTTGCATTTGCCACTTAAAAAGATTAAAGTTCAAACTCATTTTAATTCGTTTTCAACTTTTACTTATTACAACTCAATTTTATCGTGTCTGACTATCTCACCATAACGTTTAGGAAATTCCTATCGATAACGTTGATCAGGCACATCGACCAGAATTCTTAAAGCACTCGATGGACAATCCAACACAAAATCATTTCTAAGTGATAAACATATCTCTTATTTAATTTACAAAATACTCTTAGCTTGTCCCAATAAAAGAATCCAATTATTCTTATAAGTATATCTTCAATGAGAAGGAATTGCAATTTAAATTTATTGCTTTACACGTTATTAATCATGAATATAAGGATGAACTCATCGAGATATTCCCAGAATACTCGATTCATAAGATTGACGAAATAAGTTAGAGCGTTCGTCATACCGAACGGTATAATGAGCCACTCATAAGAACCAGAAATGAGGTCAATATGAACTCCATTGCCCACTTGGGTGGCAAACCCAAAACGGATTCACATACAATAGCAATATCACAAATAATTTGAAAATGAGATATATCATCATCATCTCGAGACTCAAGAGCAACTAAAGATACTTCGGAATCTCCATCAACATTCTAAAGAACAAAGGACATCAGATCAACTGAATTAGGATGCCTAAAATATTGGATCCTTTCATAACACAGAATTTGGGCTTGATAATATACAAGCCAACCCATCCCTAAAATCATATCAAACCCAAGATGGTGATTAACGTGCAGATTTGCACGGAAAGGAAATCTACAAAGAACAATCTCAGCATTCACACAAAACATGTTAAGTGTTGCGGATCCCCTCAATAGGATTTGCAACCCTCGAAAAAGTGACATTACAAGAAACATCCAATGGTATTAACGAACTCTTTCAATACGAATGAGTGTCAAGCACCCGTATCGAAGAGATCTCGTATAGGGCAATCACAATTAGAATTATTCATGGGCTAAGATATCATTAATTTAATTATGGAATACTAAGGAATTAAAATAAATTCCTAGACGTATTCCCAACTTATATCTACCCCAAAGTACTCGAAAAGGTTAAAGGACACAGTAATAAGGGATTATGTAACACTTATACTGTACTTTGATGTACTATAATATATGTTCTGTTCTGTGTTTATCATATTTTGTTCTAAACTCAGCTCTGATAACAAGCTGTGACGCCCCACCCCGAGACCCACATTAACAAAGAGTATTACTGAGTAATATTGTCTTCAATGTGGAGAATAGGGCTGGTTAGGAGCGACCATCCATAGCTTTGATAACAAGCTGTGACGCCCCACCCCGAGACCCACATTAACAAAGAGTATTACTGAGTAATATTGTCTTCAATGTGGAGAATATGGCTGGTTAGGAGCGACCATCCATAGCTCTGTCTTAAACAACTATTGAATACGTCGATTGGGTGCCCTAAATTTTTTTCTTTCTCAAGTGGATTGACATATTCAATAAATGCTTAATACAAAACTACAGTGGCTAACAGATCTATTAGAACAAAATACAACAACAATAAATACAACATATCACAGAACAACAGTCACATAGATATATATACATATACACAGATACATCCCAGTACAATACAAAATGATACAACAGAAGTGGTACAAGGACCACAATATATACATTGATTCAAAACAATAGATACATATCAGAGTTTTACAAAGCGACTACAAAACTACACAAAAGGTGACAAGTAGATATCGAAAGTGGAATGAAATAACTCGGTCCGACCCGAGTATATAAAAATACGCGGGTCAGTCTAGCTTAAACAACTGATTAGCAAGATAAATGAAGTATAAGGGTAAAGGATAATGATTCTTCTCGAATGAGAAGAAGTAACACTATGAATATGTCATTACTTCATGTGAGCTAATTTCACTAAAATATATCCTCAAAAGAGGCAAACTCAACGATAAAATCAATTAAGCACAACAATTGCCTCATATCATCGGCATAACACAAAAGCGAATATAATGGTTTCCATAAACCAAATTCCAAAATAGGAGATCACAAAACTCAATATTCACCAAAGAATGGCAATCTCAAATAAATCCCACAATAGGAAATCCCAAATCTCAAAATACACCAAAAGATGGCAATCACATATATCTCCTAAAAAGGAGATTATAAATCTCAAAATAAACGCCAAAGATGGCAATCACAAATCTCAATGTATAGAACTCGATATGAGTTCAAAATCCAAAAATGTAATCGCCACATAAAAATGTCTCAAACGGCTCAAAAGGCCAAATAATCTCGAAAGGCGAGACATTTGGAAAATCACAAATAAATTATGAAATCATCACAAAAGATAGCACGTGCTTATAAAATGGCCGAAGCCCGCCAAGTACTGTCTCTCAAAATAATAAGGCGCCACGTTTCAATGGACAAACATCCCGAAGGACAACATCCCGAAGGACAAAACATCCCAAGGACAAACATCCCGAAGGACAAAACATCTCGAAGGACAAAACATCCCGAAGGACAAAACATCTCGAAGGACAAATGACCCGAAGGTCCAGTACTGGCAATAACTCGTGAATGTGTCACAAACTCTCAGATAGGAATACGAAATGTGGTAACAGTGCATCCCATACCACACATTCTCACTTAACGATTTACTAACCGCTAGTCAATGGCACACTAGAAAACAAATCATTCAAATCACAATAATTGCCTCATCTCATCGGCAAATACGACCCGAAGGTCAATAGCTTCAAACGAACTAGTCCGAAATTAACCGAAAAAGTAAACGCACGTATCTCATACCACATGTTTTACTGAGTCATTTAATTCTCTTTCTCGTACGCTCGAAGAATGCAAAAAGGTGTATTTTATATAGAAAATAATTTGTTTGAGAAAACTAGTTTTTAAAAAAAATTCCGAAATCGTTTTGGAAACAACCTTTGAAATTCTCTTATTATAGAGAATATATAATTTTAATAGCTTTAAAATAATTTATAAATATTGTAAAATATTTATTTCGAAAGCTATTTTATTATAAAAAAATCTTCCGAAAATGGTTTAGAAAACACGTGCACAGAAACAACAAAAATCAACAAAAATTCTATGAAATTATTCATAAAATCGCTATATGTAAATCACCTAAAAACTCACCAATCCGAAATACGGATAAGTGGTAATATTGGCTCTTCCATCTTAGGATCAAGCCGATCAAAAACAACATCTAAATTTGCTTCAAGAAATCCATGTAAAACAATTCAGAAATTTTCAGCTGGAGCAAAACATGCTCCAATTCAAAGTTCCAAGCAAATTTCAACTAGTTACAGAGGTCTAAAAGCCTTGAAATTTTATAGGTGTAGAGTTCAACAACTCTACTTTGAAATAAAAAAAATTGATACAACCGGACATGAAACGAGAGAGATATAATGTCACAAAGTTGGACTCACAACCAGATTTTTACTGTAAACAACTGGAGCAAAACATGCTCCAATTCAAAGTTCGACAACACGGTTCTATAGGCTACAGAGGTCGGAATGACATGAAAATTGACATACATTAAGTTCAACAACTATATTTTAAGCTGGAAAAAGAATCATGTAATTTGGACAAGGTGTGAGGAAGTTATGATGTCTCAAAGTTGTACTTAGGCAATGATTTCACTGTGAAAATCTGGAGCACAAACATGCTCCGAATCGAAGTTCGGCAGCAGATTTCTATAAGCTACAGAGGTTGGAATGACCTGAAATATAGCGTGCATAAATTTTAACAATCATAATTTAAACTGGAAAAAGTATCGATGGATTACGACAGGAGATGAAAGAGATATGCAGTCTCAAACATGGACTCAGGCCATGTTTGCAGTAGCTCAGAAAATCAACATTACAGTAAACGAATTTTAGCAGTTTATGGCCATCAAACTCTTGTCTCAGCTAGATATTTGTGAGTTTAGCACTCACCTTTGCAAATCGAAGATTAAAATTGAATAAACTGAAAGAAGTTGCAAACTTTCCTCTAGAATAAGCTTTAGGAGCCTGTAAAATAACAATACAGAGACATGCAACCAAGAAAAACCAATTACAGACAATCAACTTTTGCAAAATCAAAATTTTATGAAATAGAATTAGATTTCATAGTGATTACCTGAGAAAAATAGCTTTAATTTGATCGAAAACAGCAAATAATTGAAGAAAATGGGTGGATTTGAGCTTAGGTTTGAAAGAGGGAAAGGTTTCTGAGTTTTTCTTCTTTGTTTTTGTTTACATTAAAAATGTACGTACTGGTTGTTTGAGGAAGAAAGAAACTTTCTCACTTCTTTACTGGTTAGAGATGAAAATGGGCTTGGACCCAATACCAAAAAGAGTTAGCCAAATAAAATCAAATTATCTCTTAAAACACTAATATACACTTATGTTATTAATAAAACAACATATATATACAAGATTTTAACACAATAAAATCTTACAATCATATTACTATGTTTAAAAAAACATTTTTCAACAAATAAAAAGATAATTTAGCCTTAAAAATATTTTTCATTATTGATAACTCTTATTTTTAATTAAATACCTAATTCACACTATAATTTACACAAGACACTATTTTTAACACCAAAATTACATAAAAATCATTTTCTTGTGTAATTAAATTCAAATAACCATATTAACACCATTCTTACCTTCAAATATTATTTTTAATCAATATCCCACCTTTTTATTTACATTATACAACATTTAAAATTTTAACACTTCATTAAAATTCACAAAAACCATTATTTAGCAATAGTTTGAAAAATTATTGCATTTTATCAAATTAAAATTCTATAATGCTCATTTTCTCCCAAAACAACACAATAAAGTTTTTAAAGCCTTATTTTAAATATTTTCCATTTATTTCAACAAATTATTATTGAATTAATTCTTTTTATCTCTAATTTAATTCAATAAATCACCAAATTAATATATTTCCATTTTCCACCATTTATTATCAATATTATCATCTTAACTCCATTTTATTCTTTCCAAATTCATTATTTATTCAAATAAACAATTTTAAATCTCCAATTTATTTTTATTTCTTCATTATTAAATTATAACCACCGTTATAATTTAATTTTCAAGTAATCACTAAAACTAGGGTTGTTACAGCCTTCATTCTCATTTATTTCTGACCGAAATTATACTCCGTCTCCCCTTCCATTTCTAAATCTCAAATTAAATAAAATAGTTGTTATTCAATATCCGGTGGTCATCGGTTCAGGAGCCAGCACCTTGCTAGATTGGAAACTAGTTCAAGGAGTTGATCTCATCATTTCAAGGTGTACTAATAGGCTTTGAAGATAAGGTAACTCTCTTATTTACAATTACATAATAATATTTCGATAATTTATATACCATATATTATTTTTTAGTTAGGTGACAATTCTATTATAACGATATATCATCACATTCAGAATGGTTGTTTTATTTATATACTTATATATAATAAGAAAATAAAGAATAATATTTTAATGTATATTCCTTTTTAATCACGGCTCAAAATTAAAAAAAAAGATTTTTTTAAAATTAATTAGTATACATTATTTAATTATACTAGCTTCATAATTCAAATATTAATTCTTATAGTATACAAAATATAGTTTTAAAATTTTACACAAATAATTTTATACTAAATGAACATTCGGTGTGATGACTGCCCTACACTACTGGTACCCAATATGCCTATGTAGTGCGTTGTAGCAGTGCCCGACTAATGCATGATGATCGTCAAGGATTGTATAGTAAATAAAACAACATTGAACCTATTGTATATCTCACAGCACATTGAATAAAATATAATAATAAACATCTTAGATATAAAACATGCGAAACAGTGAATAACCGAATGATTCAGAGGATCAGAATGCACAGATCCATACAGTATACACCATAGAAATTAGAGTTATACATCAAATAATAACTCATAAATGATTGTCTCTAAGTAATAAAGGCACCAACAAGATCCATAGTGTTGTGCAGTGGAATAGCAAATAAGTAAATATAGTAACACGAGAGTATAGCCACATGTTCGCCACCTGTCGAGCTACACGTGCTCACCAGACCTGATATCCCTAATCAACTCATTTAAGAGCACTGAGACTAATAAGAAGCAAAATATAAAAGCTTGGGTCAGACAACAGTCTGGTGTGAGCAGTAGTAAATCTCTAAATAATAATATACCACAAAAACAGGACAAATGGTATGAAGGATCATGCCTGACGTGTCCTTGCATCCACAGAGTTAACACATATACAAAATATACACTACTCTACATCATAATCAACATGGATGTACCATACATCAAAGTACCAAGGGGTATCTAGGTACATACATCCATAATATCAGCATTAGGTGACATCCCTAGGGCGATGAGCAATCAAACAAACATACACTATGGGAAAAAGGCATCAGACGATGGATATGCTTCGTTGTATGATTGCATATCTATCTATCATTAAATTCTGTGTCTTCCCATTGCACATCAGACCACTGAGATGCCCCATCGTCTAATATACACTAGCACGACAAAAAAACCATATGTTTTCTGATGTTATAGTATCATTCTATAAATTCTTATTAGACAACATATAAATATTGAATGATATGAATAATTGTTCACAAAATGAAATTCAAATATTTTATTTAAACAAATATTTTATTTCAAATCAAATTCAAATACAATAAAACTTTCACTATCACTCTCCCATATACAACATTTCTATACACCCTCATATTTTACATTTGTTTTACTTACACTTACTCACACTCACACTCGTTTATTTTTTATATTGATCTTGATTTGCTTGCTCCAGCTTGTGTCCAGCCATCTCCTATACCTGTCAAATAAACAACACGGTAAAATGGAAAAAGAAACAAACCTAAATTGCAAAAATAAAATTGAATTTGAATATTAATATTGCCTCAGTTTATGGGTTTGTTTTTCTTCATGTTTTAGAAAGGGACAAATATATATATGCACGGACAACTTATGATATGCACAATGTATCATCATGAATATTGCAAGGCTGAGCCTCAATCCAATATCACGGACAAGTATGCATAAGGTTAGACCAAGCAGTCTACATAAGGCATTCAGCATTACACAGTCACACATATATACATATGTATGCATGCATATATGGTGCAGCGAACACAAGTAAAGACCGGAATATGGTGCAGCGAACACAAGTGCAGTGAACATCACCAAAAGGATAGTTCAACATAAGTGAAGACTAGAATATGGTGCAGCAAACATAAGTGCATAAGCTCAGATTAGTAAACCAAAATGAAAAAAATGGAAATCAGATTCGGGCCAGAATATGAGTTCAGACATGAACAAAAATGCATGTACATGTGTGTCAGGTCAATACTAATGCAACAACAAGCATGAATTGTGATTCAGATTAAACAAGGCAACAAGATGGAAATCAGATTCAGGAAGACACATAGTGTATCAAGAGGAGATACACACAGCTACAACTCGATAGCATGTACATCAAGAAACTAACTTAGTACACACATCATTTATGTATCGAAAACAAGTTAAACTCAAAATGGTTCAAAAACTCAAAATGGTTCAGAACTGAAAACAAGTTCAACTAAACCTCAAAATGGTTCAAGCTCAAGACAACTCGAGTGTACATATGAACTTACAAGTATATACAAGTGTACATACAAGTATATACAAGTGTATACAAGTATATACAAACATATACTAGTACATACAAGTATATACAAGAACTGAATTGGAGCAAGATTTGAAATTGAACCAGATCAAACTCATGTACAAAAGGCAGTTCACACATATATATGCACATATAAGAACATTCACACATATATACATACATATGTATGTATGTATATACATGGAAGTTCACACATACACACACATATGTAGTGATATGCATATATAAACATACAAACACATGATTATGCATGAACCAAGATAGCATAACAAGAAATCACAGTGCAAAAGCAACATGGACCATCATCACATAATAATAAGTCCATGCATTTCAAGTTCGAGATCAAAGCGCAACCATGAGATTCGAGCCATTAAAGTGCCACAAATTATGTATATACATGGAAGTATATATACATGTATGCACTGGCTTAGCAAGCATTCACACATATATACATACATATAAGTATACACATTGAATAAGGCAGAGCATACATTTCAGAAATTATCAAAAAACTCAAACAAAATCAATCACAAACAAAAACAGTCAAACTTAACTTCCCAAAGCAAGGCAACATTTATATGATTCTCATCACTAAACAAACAACAAAATGTCAACTAATACTCATAGTCAAGGAAATCAACCAATACAGCAAACCGAAGTCAAGACTCTAGTCAAGGGAATCAACCAGAGTCAAATATTAGGAATCAAAGGATGAACAAGTCAAATTCCTATAAATATCCATTATCATCATCGGCAATAATTTGTCGAGTTCAAAAAGGCAGAAATCAAAATCCAAATTAGAATAAGCATACCAATTCTCAGATCAAAAAACTTGACCAATTAAAACCCTAATTCCAGAAGATCGATCGACATGGTGAGATTAGGGTTCTTCCGATTGAAGGCGGCAGATCGATCAACAAGGCGAGATTAGGGTTCTTTCGATTAAAACCCTAATTCTAGAAGATTTGGTTTGGTTTGGAGACTGAGAGAGTATGGGTAGAAGAAAATGGGATTAGGGGTTTAATCGTTTATTTGATTTCGAAGAGGGAGAAATGGAATGAGAGAAATAGAAGAGGGAAATAATTAAAAGAACTGGCGGTCACAAAATAATTATGAGGGAAACCAAATATAGGTGGAGCCAAAACTAAATTTTTTTTATAACTTCGATCAGACAACAAATAAAATTTTGTCTGAATGACAAGCATGAAACATTGAGATTTCAAGGGCTATGTCAAGCAACGGATTATTTTTCCATATGTTGTGTGAAACAGTGGTAAATATTGGGATAACAGAAAACCTACCTTATGTTGTGTAATCACTGTTATCTGATTCACTTTGTGGCAAAGTGATAGCATTCATTATCCATCCTCGCATTCATTCTCTCGGTGCGTTGGATATAATATCACTCGCTAACCCATAACAGTCAAAGACTAGACTATCCGCCATGATAGCCCGCATCTTGGTTCCTCGGTACTCAAATCCATGCCACTCAATTGGCCATGAAATAAACTAACCATCACGTCAGTTTGGGGTAAACAAACATCATATTTAGAAAAGAAGCCATCATGCTCTAGGAACCATCATGTTCCGAGTATAACCCCACCTAACGAGTACCCTACAGACCCTCGAGTGTCTATGATCCCTTTGCACACCTCATCTATAGCATAGAACCTCCTGGAATTGATCTCATGGCTACCATCACGAAGTCACCGCAGTAGAGACGATTCTCTACAATCACCATAAATCATAGAATGTCATCATATGTCCGTAGCCATCATCGAATAATTCCCTTTATCCAACTCATAGTCCTCAACTATGTGTCTCAAAGTACAGCTATCTATCATCAAAGTCGTCTCTTCCCATCACGGAATCATCATCGTCATATTGTCATCGAAAATCACCACCAAACCTAAGGTTTGGTATCGATCCTTATACTTAGCCATATTTGGCTAAGTATTTGGCTTGTCTCAAGCTTGAGTTATCACATACCAAAACTTGAATCAAACACCATCTCGTCTCGAAACCTACGTACGGAAACTAGAAGTAAGCACTTGAAGGCTCGAAGTCCACTTCCCTATGCCAACCACCATCGATCCATGCTCACCTCAATTCCATACTTCACACACATGCAAGACCATGCTTCCTCATGCCCCCACATCGATCGCATGTCAAATAAGCCAATACCCATGGATCAGTACTTGGCTTCACTTCCTTCACTCCATTTCCTTTACTCCAAGCTACTATTTGCGACCTAGGCCCATGCTCCAAACTACTCCACCAATCAATGCCTTAGCATTTCCTCCATCTCTTTATGCGATCCATGCACGTACCCAAGCAATCCATTCACCTTTCATTCACGAACACAATCATTGTCCCTAAAGCATGTAGCGACTAATCCTTATTGTTTGCAAACCAAAGCAAGTGTCCACCGATCCATAGGCTTTAAAATCACCATCGATTCATCTTCAAATGGCTATATCTCAAGCATACGTACTCCAAATGAATTGAAACTTGCAACGTAGCTTCATGGGACCTTCCTTGTCACCTTAAATTAATGCGTAGAATTTGGGACAAAAATCATGGATCGGAACCGATCCCTACATATTGATCCCTAACTTGTTCTAAAGCTAAATCGTCATTCGATCGGCGTTTTCAACCATTCAACCACCACATATTCAAGCAAGCATCATATATAGTCTATCCTAACAAACATATATCCATACACATCAAAACAAAGCCTAAGTCTAAGGGCAATATCCATAAGAACACATGAGATCCATAAGAACATGAATTTATAAAACTTATCCAAATTACTTGATGTTTACATATGTTGTTTAAAAGAGTTTAAACATATTTTAGACTTTGAAAATCATTTAAAAACATCATTAAACGTTTGGTAGAGGCTAATTAGCGAGTAGAGGCTTAAAACCACTTACCTAAGTCCTAAGCAATCCAATCCAAGCTCCAAGATGCACGAATCCAAGAGTGAACAGTAGCTCCAAGATGATCTCCAACAGCAAAACTCCAATCCAAGGTGCTAATCTTGCTAATCTTCTTCTAATGACACGTTTAATTAGGCTAATTAAAGTAAGGGTTAGGGTGACTTTTTAGGTAAGAGATTGTTAATGGAGGATTTCTCCCTATTTTTAGGAAGTGTGAAATGATGGAAGAAAGTCTCACTGGCTCTAACCCATGCTAATCCTGAAATGGGCTTTGGGCCTACCCATTAACTTACTAATTACCTATTAAGCTGTCTAAAATCAAGTGGAACTTCAAACAGCCATATCTCTCTAACAGTAAGCCCGTTTTTCTATTATGACCACTCTTTGGAAAGGGAAACTATCATCCCGATCTAATGTAAGTGGTTTTAGACTCCAATTCAGCTTCTATCAAAAGTTATAAGCTATATAAGATTTTTAGGGTTAAATGCTCACATAGAAATCGACAAAAATTATAGATGTGGAAAATGTTCCTAAGAGTCATTTTTTAAAATTTTAGAACCATACGACCTTATATGAAAATAATGTTAACATTCTATCATCATCCGATACATAGAATACAGGTTGTTACATTATCCCCCCTTAGGAATTTCACCCCTGAAATCCCAAACAAAAATTAATAAGGTCATCCCGCATGCCTAACAACCATACACAAACATAGACAACCATCATGCATCAACCATGCATACATAGCAATCAAATGGAAAAAGGAAACATTCAAACCTATCCTGGCATGTAGAATACTATACTAAGGTATATACTTCATGATATCATGAGTGAAAGTAAAAAGCAATAAATAAGAAGTCTCACCAAGTAAAGAGCTCTGAATAAGTTGTCCTCGGGCTCTCCTCGGTCTCCTAAGTGCAACCACCTTCACTTTCACTCCACTGAACTTCACCAGCTTCACTATCTTCCTCCTAAGTTGCTTCATATTGCATCCAATAATACCAATAAGCCTACAAGGTCACGAAGCCTCTGGTCCAATCTCGATACCATCTAGTTGATCCGGTGCGATAGTTACGCCTGAGGCGTGCAAAAATTTCCACAAGTGAGAAACGTGGAGTACATTGTGCACTCTGGCCATTCTTTGAGGTAATTCGACTCTATAAGCAAGGTTTCCAATCCTATCTAGTATCATAAAAAGTCCTACAAATTTCGATGCCAATTTCCCTTTACTACCAAACCGAATTACTTTCTTCAATGGAGATATTTTGATAAATACCATATCACTGACAGAGAAATCTAGATCTCCACGTCTCTTATCAATGTAGCTCTTTTGTCTAATAGTAAGTCCGTTTTCCTATTATGACCACTCTACGGCAAGGGAAACCATTATTCCGATCTAATGGAAGTGGTTTCGGACTTCGATCGGCTCCTATCAAAAGTTATATGCCATACAAGATTTTCAGGGTCAAAATGGTCATAAAAAATTCGACAAAAATCATAGATGTGGAAACTGTCTCTAAGAGTCATTTCCCAAAATTCATAATCATACGACCTCATATGAAAATAATATTAATATTCTATGATCCTCCTGTAACGACCTGGAATTTCACTTTTTTGATTTGTGAATATTTAATTAATTTTAAATATTCAAAAAGTAGTTATTACAATGAAAATAAAACTCTTTTAAATAATAATTAATGACGGTGAAATCATTTTTAAATTTTGTTTATAAAAATATTTACAGAAAATGTGATCGGAAACCGTTTTTTGAATTTTCGACGTTTCATCATATAAAAGTTATTTGAAATATTGTGAGCCTTGTTTATATTTGAAACAACATTTAGATGGTTAAGCATGTAAATTAGTTAGTACATATTGGTATATACATAAGTATATATACTTAAGTATATACATGTATGTACTAAAAGATGCCTTAAGAGACATGATTTGACACTTTGGCGACTCGAGTACAAACATGTTTAAAATGTTTTCTTTGACATGATGAGGGGGGACAAGGTGGAGGCTGAAATGGCATGTGTGGTGGAAGGTGTTGAGGTGGAAAAATAATGTGGAGGGTAGAAGTACAAGGGTAGTTTAGTAATTTACCTTTTCTATTGCTTATAAATAGCCTCCCGCTTCTTCAAATTTTCCTCCTCTTCCTCCTATCATATTTTCCTCATCTCCGAACCAAATGGAGATTTTCTTTTTTTAAAAACCATGTAAAATTTCAGTAGCTACAACTTTTATACGTATGACTTCTTTAAATTTTGAGCTTAGCTATGTCCAAATCTCATTTCTTTCAGACTTATTTTCGGACCCATATTTTCAAGCCCGAAAATACCTCTTCTTCTTTTGATCATATCTCCCTTAAAACAAACCCAAATTGAGTGAATGATTTTTTAAATGATAGAGAAAAGAATTTCCAAGAACCTTTCTTTTGACCACTTTTCAAAATACTGAGAGTAACATGATAAAAATCAAAGAAAAGATGACACATTTTCGAATTGATTTTGTGGTTTTCCAAGTTTTGCAGGTTTTAAAGTATTTCAAGTTTTCAAAAGAGTTTTTCAAAATTTTGGTGAGTAAACTTTTAACTTTTTGTGGAAATATTCAACCTTTATTATGTTTCCTATTTGGTTGTAGAATATGTTGTTTGAATGGTTGAATTATCATATGGTTTGGATGTACATATGTTGCTAGTTTATGGTTTTGCGTAGATTTGTGAATCGAATGTTAAAGTGATGTTTTTAATTATAAAGTTATGATCTTTGTCTTATGATTGGAAGTGATATGAAAGTTAGTAAGTAAAGTTAGTAAACGGAAAAGTTAGTGAGCAAGGTTAGCACTTGAAAGGTATTTGTGTTCAACATAGCGATCCTTTGAGTTTTTTTAAATTTGATTACTTACTTTGCTTTAAATAAAAAGTTTTCTAAAGTTTTTAACTTTTTGTTTTGCTTACAAAATTTTATGTTAAGTTCATGAAGTAAGTTAAAGTTAAAAAGTAATGTTTTAAAAGACTATATAAGATGTTAAACAAGTTTGGAAGTGATGGCATTCATAGCGATAGTCGCTATGAATGCGGTTTCGATAAAAGTCCTTTTTTTAAATCAGTTTCATAATTTAAAAATTATTTTAGAAAGGTTTTATAAACATTATAAAAATATTTGAGAAAGTTAATTAAGTTTTAATAAATAATAATTAATTAATTAAGATTGGTAATTAATAATCAATTAAGTATTAAACAAGGTTCATTAATCTTAATTAAATAAAGATTAGTATTAGTTAATTATCCTTTAAAAGTACATTTAGCTTTTAATTAATTATGAGTTAAGTATATGATTTATTTTTAATTAATTACTAATTAAATATAAGGTCAATTATTTATTTATTTAATTAATCAAGTATTTAATTATTTTTAATTATAAATTAATTAAGGTTTTAATTTAAATAATTATTTATTAATGGTTTAATTTATTATTTAAGTTTTAATTAAAAGAATTTTTAATTAATTAATTGAGATTAATTAATATTTAATTACTAATAAAGGTTTTTAATTATTATTTAATAAATCAATAAAGGATTAATTAAGGGTTTAATCTATAAATAAATTATTTATTAAAAGTTTAATTATTTTTTAAATTATAATTAAATTAATTTCAATTTAATAAAAATTAATTATGATTTAATAAGATTTTTAACTTGTTATTTTTCATTTTATGGAGTTTTAAGTTTTTAATCCTTGTTTTCCAAGAATCAAATTGTTTTAAAGGTACTTCTTTTTTTTAAAGATGGTTTTGAACATAAGGGATTCAAATGTCGATATCATTAAGTAGACAAACAATTGTGAAAGAGTTATGTAAATGGCTTGATTGTGTGGACATGTGTTAGCAGAGTAAATCCTCGTTCTATTATAATGTAATTATTTATTGTGTGGACATGTGTTAGCAGAATAAATCCTCGTTTTGCTAAAATGTAATTGTTTATTATGTGGACATGTGTTAGAAGAATAAATCCATGTTACGTTATAATGTATTTATTTATTGTGTGGACATGTGTTAGCAGAATAAATCCTCGTTCTGCTATTAAGTGATTGTTTGATTGTTTGGACATCTAATAGCAGAATAAATCCCTGTTTTGCTATAATAATTGTTGTTTGTGTAGACATGTGTTTTAGCAGAATAAATTTTAGTTCTGCTATAAACTGATTGAATTGTTTGGACATCTATTTAGTAGAACAAATCACCATCCTGTTATTATGTTATTTGGACATGTATATGCCGGTGTTTATATTGACATGTTATTCCTTGTTTTGGATATGAATTGAATTTACATTCCTGTTGACCTATGTAAATAACTATTAAGTGAATTGAAATTCAAATTGAAATTGAATGGTAACTTAAGTCAGTACCATTGCGATTGCTAAGCCTCTTTTGAATTTATAAAGTGGGTTTTTGAGTTAACTTAAGTTTTTAACCAAATTGGGTTTCAAAGTTTATAAATGATTTTCAAGTTATACTATTGTTTAATAAAGGGATTTATAAGCTATAACTTGTTTATAAAAGGAGTTTTTACTAAATAATAGGGTTTTCCTAAAGTATTTCCCAAATGATATATCGTAAATGATATTTTATAAAAGGATTTGTTGATGGAGTTATATTTTTGGAAGAGGTTTGAACTTGGAAATAAGTTGGGTTTGAATGATTTTAGAAAAGAGGTTTATAAATGGTTTAGTGATTTGAAAAGGGAAGTTTTATAAATGGTTTGAGATTTATAAAAGGGTATTTTTCTAAATTAAAATTAGGAATTTATAAAGAAGCTTTATAAATAGATTTGGAGATGTTTATGAAATAAAGAGATTTTGAAAAGAAATGGTTGATTTTCATGGCGTAATTCGAGGGGCAGAGATTACTTACAGTTTACTATGTTTTCTTTAGGATAGAGACGTAACCAGTGCGTTAACCGCGATCCGTGATTGATATTGAATGGTACTTTCCATACCTATTTTTAAAAGTTTTCAAGTATTTTTGAAAGGAATGGTTTGTGAATATACTTATTTCGGTGAGATTAGTATATGAATAATTTGATATTCGAAAAGAGATTCTAATTAATAGGAATTTAATTAAATGAGGCATAGTGGTTTCTATGGGAAACATGATCTCTGTTTGATTATTTGATAGTTAAATAACCAACTATCAAATTTTGGCCTAAATATGTAATCCTTCTTAATTTTGGTGGTAGGGAAGCAATTCCCTACTTAACACCGAAGGATTTTAACTCTGGAAATATCTATGAGAAACACGGGAATTAAATGGTACAGTTACTGTCAGTGGTGCTATACTGTATGTATAAACTCGTTCGTTCTTCTAGAACAAATGATAAGGAGATCTGTCCACTTAAATAGTTAGGGGTTGATCCCTGCTCTTATGTATTGTCTTATTATGTAACATCCCTAATTTTTGATAACATTATTCAGAAGATTTAATTAGATAAATTAAATAACATAATGATAATAAGGGGAGTGAGATTTGAATAAATTATATAAAGGGCCGTGCTTAATCATTAAATAAATGGGCTTTAAATTAGTTTAAAGGTTAATTAGTTTACACATCGGCATATTAGTAAATAGCCATTTTATTTTACACGACTGTACACTTCTCATTTTTGTCCATTCACGTTTCATTTCTCACCATCACAAACGCAAATCAGAAAATAAAAATATAGCCGGCAATAACAAGGAGAAAAAGGAGGAAATTTCAATCTAAAGCTAAGGATCAAAGCTAGGAAGAATTTATCCACAACAAATCTCAAATTCCTTATCAAGTTTAAGGTGAATAATAATTCATTCCATCTCTTTTTGGTTTCTATAATCCTATGATTTCGGATTTAAGCATTTATTTCATCTCTATGATATTTTGGATGATGATATGCTAAAGTTATGGATTGTTTGATTTAAACAATCTATTTATATGCTAAATTCGTACGTTTTAGGGTCAAAACCATGGCTTATTGATTTTAAAATGCCATAGAGAATTTTTATGTTAAGTAAAACATGATTTTGGAGATGGGTTTTAATTTTCAGAATTTTCCAAGTTATGGAAATTTTATTATGAATTTTTTATGATAAATATGATGTAATTGGGTTTAAAAATTTATTTTGAATATTTAAGGAAAAAATTGGGTCTGAATTTTTAATATGTTTGATTACATGATGAAATCAGATTTCTATGATTTTTGGGGATTTTTCCCAATTGATTTACTAGGGAAAATAAATTATTTTAAAAGAGGGACTTTTTTGCAAATATTACTTTTATTATATAAAAGGGCTTAAACGTTACATTTTATGGTTTAGACCTGATATAAGTGTGGCGGATTTAATTGTAAAGTATTTGGAAAATTTTGTGGCAGCCAATCAATGGTTTACAAATAGGCAAGTTAATATAAAGCAATTACTAAAAGAAGCAACATTTCAGCCTTTAATTTAGGAAAAGGTGTTCCGCATCAATTAGTAGCCCTTTCGACTCAAATAATTCCGCCCCATCCTAGTCGAAACCTACTTAGTCGAAATCTTCATAGTCGAAACCAATACACAAGATATCACCTAGTGGTACGCAGCGGATTGGAAGGAAGGCAGAAGCCTTGGTGTCGAAAGGTAAGCTTCTGATAGGGTCGAAACCCTGCTTTGTTTTCAAAAGTTAAAGTCTTGCCTTGTTTTACTTAAAGCCTCCGACATAGTCAAAACATATGCTTTCGAAAGGGTTTTATAAATAGCTTTCGAAGGTCATATTATGTTAAAGTATCAGCTTTCGATGGGGTGTTGTTTTCCTTTAAATAAGAGCTTTCGAAAGGGTTGGTTCCGACCTAGTCGAAACCCAACCGCTATTTTCCTTCCGAAGTATTGAAGTCATCAATGCCTTCGAAAGATTAAATTTGCTTTTACCTAGGTTAAGCTGCTTCCCAATTGCCTTCGAAAAGGGTTGAGGGTTTCGAAGGTGATGGAGTCGAAAGGGGTTTCGACTCTGTCCTTCAAAATTTTAATTTTTAAAGGTCTTTGCTTTCGATTTAATGGTTTCGACACCATCAACTTTTCTCCAAATTAATTTTATTTGGTTTCGAAAGAGATACTTTCGTATATAACCATTTTGACCCAAATGGTATTTCTAAAGAGTAAATCCAATGCTTTTGAAAGGGTACTTTATTTGTTTCGAAGCTATGTTTCAAAGAATGTTTTCTTGATTCCATCGAAAGGTATATACTTAGAGTTTTGAAAGAGGTTTTTATGCTTTCGAAGGAGGTCATCCAGTGGTTTCGAAAGTGATGTTTTAAAGTTTCAAAACAAATAATCCATTCTCATTTTAAAGGAAAACCATGCCATAAAAAAAGATTTGGAAATGTTATTCATATTGTTATTAACCCATAACTGTATTTTAGGGAAAGGACAGAATAACCAGCTAGGTTGACCCAGTAGTGAATATAACTTAACAGATGTTAAAATCTTAATTAAAGATATTGGCAGGGGCCAATCGGTTTACCATAAGCCCATGAAAACTGTATGATATTGGCAGGGGCCAATAGCTTCATAGTCAGCCCTTGAAAACTATGATTTGATACTGGCAGGGGCCAGTAGGTTTGTAGTTAGCCCATGGAAACTATGATTTGATACTGGCAGGGGCCAGTAGGTTTGTAGTTAGCCCATGAAAACTATATCCGGATTAAGAAATTGACAGTCAATCAATATGTTCCTAATTAGCCCATGAAAACTAGGATAAGAGATAAGATATTGGAGTTACCAATAGGTTCTTAGTGATCCTATGAAAACTATGACATTGGACAGATAGTCCATAAATATTTAACAGGTTAATAGTAATCCTAGAAACAATAATTGAGACAGATAGTAAGAATGAATGGGGATGGGTAATCCAGATTTGATTTACTTGTTTTGCATATCATCATAAACTTTGAAATACCATGTTTAACCATTTTGGATGCAGGAGCACAGTATATGGTTTTATAAATGTTTTAGGATACTAGTGAGGGGAAAACCCGTTCCGCTAGGCGGCGTGGTCTCACTAGATATCTAAATGGTTTGAGATGGTAAATTATTATTCATACCAGGCTTTATGTCTGACTCGAAGTTTTTATTTTCCCCTTAACTCTTAGGTACTCAATTGATTTTGAGTAGGTTGAGAGTTAAGGTTTCCAGGTGTTCTTTTAGACAAATAAAGCTTTCGATAAAGTGCAGGAGGCAAGCTTGTTATTAGAGTTCTTTTATTTCCACTGTGTGTCTTGTTTGTAAAGGAAAATTATTTTCTTGCCTTTCTATATACTCTGATCTACCAAGGGGGCATCTTCATATTTCGCTCTTAGCATGTTTTGTAATAATTATATGTTATCTGAACGTGGTCTGTGAATTGGGATTATGAAATCAATTTGGAATATTTTGAAATGAAGTGGAATTTGTTTGCTGTTTAATTTTTTTTCCATATTCTTGTGTTTCTGTGTATCAATGTATCTAATGTTTCCATATTTGGTCATCGAGGAGTAATAACTATGGATGACTGTAGCATCCGTAGTCATTAGTTTTGAGTCTCCAAGTAGGAGGATGTTACAAGTTGGTATTAGAGCATAGGTTTATGAAACTTTAAAATAAATTTAAACCTAAAAGATTTCCCAATCATAATCCAATGAATCGGATAATAAGATTGGGGTTTGGGTTAAAGTTATAGTAACGTACTTGTATTTGCTATATATAGTTATATATATGTATAAGTACGTATTCCCCGCTCTCTTAGACCATTCTTCTGTATCTTACTAAGGCTCGTATGTAGATTTACGAGAAAGGAGATATGGAAGCAGGAAACGAAAGAGGAAATCTCGGTGGAGGAAGCACCACAACTAATGGAAATGCTCGACCCATTACCAGGAGGAATCCGGGTCGATAGGCTAATGCTAGTAATCCAAATGCTGATGCCATGAGTGCTGGAAATCCACCAGTAGATATGAGGGCGATGTATCAGTTCTTTGCTAGTTTGATGCAAGCAGGATTTGTTGCTGGAGTTGCTGGAAATGTTGGAGGAGCAAATCATGTGGCTCCAATTGGGAATATTGCTTTGCTGAGTAGAGACTACACCAGTTTGGGTGGGAAGCCATTCTTGGGAACGGAGAGTGCCATAGAGGTTCAGAATTGGTTGTTGCATTGTGAGCGTATATTTATTGTTTTGGGTCTGAATGATGGGCAAAAGAGAAGGTTGGCCTCTAAACAGTTGTAAGGGTCAGCACTCCATTAGTGGAATAGTGTCACTGCCGGGGTTCCGGAAGAGCAGTTAACTTGGGCTGATTTTAAAACAAGATTTGAGCAGGATTTTGTATCTAAGTTTGCTAAGTCTGAGCTGATGAGGAAGTTTATGGATTTAGTTCAGGGAGAGATATCAGTAGTCGAGTATGCTGCTAAGTTTGAAGAACTGTCTCGATATGGATATGCTGTTATAGATACTGACATCAAAAGGAATGAGAAGTTCATTCGGGGAATGAGACCCGAGCTTGCTAGAATGACCATGACACATGTCCATGATCCTTGTAATATAGTGGTAGAGATGACCATTCGCCATGAGGAGTTACTTGCTGATTTGTCTAAAGAGAAGTGAGTGGACATTCAGGGTTCTCAGGGAAGAAGAGGAAGTTCTTTAAAAAGAAGGGAGACCAGAAGGGAGATACTGCTAAAAATTCAAAGGCTGAGGTAGTTTGATATAAGTGTGACAAGAAGGGTCACTTTTCTAATGAATGCTGGTTAGGAAATGGGAAGAAAGCTACACTTAAGAAGAATGTGAAATGTTTCAACTGTGATCAAGTTGGGCATTACATGAATAGTGTCTAGAGCCAGTTAGGGAGGACAAAGGAAAAGTTTTTACTATAGGACCAGCTAGGCCTACTGCGGCTGATAAAGGAAAGACTTTGATGGAAGGTACATTTTTTATTCAAAGTATCCAAGTTAGAGTACTTTTTGATACCGGTGCATCACATTCATTTATATCTCAGTGTTTGGTTGATAGATTATGCTTAGAACCCACCTGCCTAGTTACTTCCTTAAGGGTTGCGAATCTAATAGGAGGATATGCAACTCTAGGGTTAAGATGTGACCAGTTAAAACTTGATCTGTTAGGTCATAATTTTGCATGCAGTTTGTATGTTATTGATTTCGTAGATTTCAGGATAATTTTAGGTATGGATTGGTTAGGTAGGTATGAGGCTAGAATATTTTGCCAGGATAGGGAAATATCACTGAGACGCACTGATAGTCATAACTGATTGATATTCTCAGTAGAGAATACTGACCAGAGTGTTAGTGCTATGCTTAATGCTATAGAGGTAGGAAATGAGTTAAGTCAGGTTTGGGTAGCCAGAGAGTTTGCAGATGTCTTTGAGCCAGCCACCAGACTACCCCCGAAAAGAGCTGTTGAGTTTAGAATAGATCTTGTGCCATGAGCTGAACCTATAAGTAGACCACCTAGCAGGATGACACCAACTGAGATGAAGGAATTGAAGGTGAAGCTAGTGGATCTAGAAGGAAGGAGTTTTATTAGACCAAGCAGTTCGCCTTGGGAAGCGACCGCGGTGTTCGTAAAGAAACTGGATGGGTCGTTAAGGATGCGCATTGACTATCACAAGTTAAATGAAAGGACAATTAAGAATAAGTATCCTTTGCCAAGAATAGATGATCTGTTTGATCAGCTGAGTGGATCCAGGGTGTTTTCCCAATTGGACTTGGCGATATGTTTCCATCAGTTAAGAGTGGTGGAAGACAGTATTCCTTTGACAACATTGTGAACTAGGTATGGTTCATATGAGTAGTTAGTGATGCCATTTGGATTGACGAATGCACCTGCTTTCTTCGTAGATTTGATGAACAGAGTTTTTCGAGAGTACTTGGATAGGTTTGTACTAGTGTTTATAGATGACATTCTAATATACTCTAAGGATAAAAGAGAGCATGAAGTTCATCTTAGAGTGGTAATTGAGACGCTGAGACAGAACCAGCCAAAGGCGACAATTACCAAGTGTCATTTCTGGAAAAAAGAGGTAAAATTTCTTGGTAACATGGTTTTAGAGAAAGGATTGTCAGTCGATCCAGATAAGATCGAAGTCGTGAACAATTGGAAGAAACCTGAGACGGTGATTGAGATCAGGTGTTTTCTTGGACTTGCTGGCTACTACCGGAGATTCATTAAGGATTTCTCGCGGATAACAGCACCCTTAACTAAGCTAACCTAGAAGGAAGTGAGATTTGTCTGGTCCAACAAATGTGAGGAGGCATTCCTTGAGTTAAAGCATTTGTTGACCAATGCACACATGTTAGTAGTTCCAAGTGAAAACCAAGGATTGGTGGTGTATACTGATACATGTGGAACTGGATTAGGAGCAGTGTTGATGTAGAATGGTAAAGTCATTGCCTACGCATCTAGGTGGCTCAGACCGCATGAAGTTAGGTATCCTACTCACGATTTGGAGTTGGCAGCTGTGATCTTTGCATTGAAGATTTGGAGACATTATCTTCTAGGGGAGAGGTTTGAGCTTTATACTGATCATAAGTCTTTACGGTATTTATTCTCTCTGAAGGAATTGAATATGAGGCAGCAGAAGTGGCTGAAATTTTTGGCTGCATATGATTTGGTATGGAATATACACCATGAAAAGGTAATAAAGTGGCTGATTCTCTTAGCAGAAAACATCAGAATGTGGTGTTAGCTATGTTGGTGGAGTGGAAGGATTTAGAAGCTTTAGTCGGTTGCGATGTGTAGTTAAGATCGACCGCTGGTTCTAGTCAGAGTACTGCCATGTTGTCTTGTTTAGAAGTTCGACTGGCATTGATTGAGAAAATTGCTTCTAAGCAAAAGGAGGATCCTGTATTAGCTGAAAGGATTAGAAGACTGGAGGTTGGAACTGAGATCGATGATTTAAAGGATTTTAACCTTGACCAGAAAGGATGGCTAAGAAAGAAGGGACAGTTATGTGTTACGAATGTGGAGGACTTAAGGAAAGAAGTTCTTAGAGAATGTCATCGATCTAAGTTTACGATTCATCCTTGAGGAACCAAGATATATAAGGATATGAAGAGGAGCTTCTATTGGGAAGGCATGAAGAGGGATGTTAGCTTGTGGGTTAGGCAGTGTGCAAACTGTCAACAAGTGAAAGCTGAAGATCAGAAACCGAGTGGGTTGCTTCAGCCTTTAGAGATTCCAGTTTGGAAATGGAATTCGATATCAATGGATTTTATAGATGGGTTGCCAAGGTCAAATAGAGGTAATGAAAGTATATGGGTTATAGTGAACAGATTGACCGAGAGTGCCCATTTCATTCCAGTTAAGTCAACCAGAATGACACCTATTTTAGCTAAGTTGTTCCTGAAGAACATAGTTAGATTGCATGGAGTTCCTAGTAGTATAGTCAGTGATAGAGATGCTTTGTTCACTAGTGAATTCTAGAAGAGTCTACAAGAAGTAATGGGTACCAAGCTTAATATGAGTACTGCATATCACCATCAGACGGATGGGCAGGCAAAGAGAGTCAATAAGGTACTCAAAGATTTATTAAGAGCTTTTGTATTGGACTTTGGTGGATCTTAGGAGGATCACCTACATTTGGTTGAGTTTTCCTATAATAATAGTTACCAAACTAGTATAGGAATGGTGCATTCGAAGCTTTGTATGGAAGGCCATGCAAATCACCAGCATGTTGGTTGGAGCCTGGAGACAGACTAGTCTTAGGCCCTGATTTTGTTAGAGAGGCGTCAGAGAAGATTGAGTTAATCCGAGGAAGGATGAAGGAAGCTTGGTCCAGATAGAAGAGTTATGCAGATAAGAGGCGTAAGACCTAGAATTCTCAGTTGGAGATAAGGTTTTTATTAAGGTATCACCTATGAAAGGTGTGGTATGATTTGGAAAGTCGGGGAAGTTAGCCCCAAGATATGTAGGTCCATTCCAGATTATAGAGAGGATTGGAAAGCTCACATACATAATAGATTTGCCGACCAGTTTGGTAGGTGTCCATAATGTATTTCATGTGTCTTATTTTCGCAAGTATGTGCATGATCCAGAGACTACTATTCCTCCGAAAAGGTTGGATGACTTAGTGGTAGAGCCTAATTTGACTTTTGTTAGACAACCAGTTTAGGTTGTAGCTAGAGATGAGAAAAGATCAAGGAACAAGACGGTCAGGTTGGTGAAATTTTAGTGGAGCGACAACGAGAAGGACTGAACTTGGAAAACAGAGGACATGATTAGAGATACTTATCCTGAACTGCTTTGAGGGTATGTCTATATTAGATTTATATCGATAGTTGCTGGTCATTAAGACTAGTATGGTTGTTACAGATGATTGTTATGTTTAGTATTTAGTCCTTACTGAATTTCGAGGACGAAATTATTGAAGGGGGGAGCCTGTAACATCCCTAATTTTTGATAACATTATTCAGAAGATTTAATTAGATAAATTAAATATCATAATGATGATAAGGGGATTGAGATTTGAATATATTATATAAAGGGCCGTGATTAATAATTAAATAAATCGGCTTTAAATTAGTTTAAAGTTTAATTGGTTTACATGTGGGCATATTAGTAAATAGCCATTTTATTTTAGATGGCTATACACTTCTCATTTTAGTCCATTCACGTTTCATTTCTCACCATCACAAACGCAAATCGGGAAATAAAAATATAGCCGGCCATTAATAAGGAGGAAAAAGGGGAAATTTCAATCTAAAACTAAGGATCAAGGCTAGGAAGGATTTATCGACAACAAATCTCAAATTCCTTATCAAGTTTAAGGTGAATAATAATTCATTCCATCTCTTTTTGGTTTCTATAATCCTATGATTTCGGATTTAAGAATTTATTTCGTCTCTATGATATTTTGGATGATGATATGCTAAAGTTATGGATTGTTTGATTTAAACAATTTATTTATATGCTAAATTCGTACGGTTTTAGGGTCAAAACCGTGGTTTATTGATTTTAAAATGCTATGGAGAATTTTTTATGTTAAGTAAAACATGATTTTGGAAATGGGTTTTAATTTTTAGAATTTTCCAAGTTATGGAAATTTAATTATGATTTTTTAATGATAAATATGATGTAGTTGGGTTTAAAATTTTATTTTGAATATTTCAGGAAGAAATTGGGTCTAAATTTTTAATATGTTTGATTACATGATGAAATCGAATTTTTGTGATTTTTGGGGATTTTTTCCAATTGATTTACTAGGGAAAATAAATTATTTTAAAAGAGGGACTTTTTGGCAAATATTACTTTTGTTATATGGAAAGGCTTAAACATTACATTTTATGGTTTAGATCTGATATAAGTGCGGCAGTTTTAATTGTAAAGTATTTGGAAAGTTTCATGGTAGTCAATCAATGGCTTACAAATAGAGAAGTTAATATAAAGCAATTACTAAAAGAAGCAACATTTCAACCTTTAATTTAGGAAATGGTATTCTGCCTCAATTAGTAGCCCTTTCGACTCCAATGATTCCGCACCATCCTAGTCGAAACCTACTTAGTCGAAACCTTCATAGTTGAAACCAATACACAAGATATCACCTAGTGCTACGCAGTGGATTGGAAGGAAGGCGGAAGCCTTGGTGTCAAAAGGTAAGCTTCCGATAGGGTCAAAACCCTGCTTTGTTTTCAAAAGTTAAAGTCTTGCCTTGTTTTACTAAAAGCCTCTGACATAGTCAAAACATATGCTATTGAAAGGGTTTTATAAATAGCTTTCGAAGAAGGTCATCATATTATGTGAAAGTATCAGCTTTCGAAGGGGTGCCTTTTTCCTTTAAATAAGAGCTTTCGAAAGGGTTGGTTCCGACCTAGTCGAAACCTAGCTACTATTTTCCTTCCAAAGTATTGAAGTCATCAATGCCTTCAAAAGGTTAAGTTTGCTTTTACCTAGGTTAATCTGCTTCCCAATTGCTTTCGAAAGGGGTTGAGGGTTTCGAAGGTGATGAAATCGAAAGGGGGTTTCGACTCTATCCTTCGAATTTTTAATCTTTAAAGGTCTTTGCTTTCGACTAGATGGTTCCGACACCATCAACTTTTCCCCAAATTAATGTTCGTTGGTTTCGAAAGAGATACTTTCGTATATAACCATTTTGACCCAAATGGTGTTTCTAAAGAGTAAATCCAATGCTTTTGAAAGGATACTTTAGTTGTTTCGAAGCTATGTTTTAAAGAATGTTTTCTTGATACCATTGAAAGGTATCATTGGTTTTGAATGGTATATACTTAGAGTTTTGAAAGAGGTTTTTATGTTTTCGAAGGAGGTCATCCAGTGGTTTCAAAAGTGATGTTTTAAAGTTTCAAAACAAATAACCCATTCTCATTTTAAAGGAAAAACCATGGCAAAAATAAAAATTTGGGAAATGTTATTCATATTGTTATTAACCCGTAAATGTATTTTGGGGAAAGGATAGAATAACCAGCTAGGTTGACCCAGTAGTGAATATAACTTAACAGATGTTAAAATCTTAATTAAAGATATTGGCAAGGGCCAATAGGTTTACAGTAAGCCCATGAAAATTGTATGATATTGGTAGAGGCCAATAGCTTCATAGTCAGCCCATGAAAACTATGATTTGATACTGGCAATGGCCAGTAGGTTTATAGTTAGCCCATGAAAACTATATCTGGATTAAGATATTGACGGTTAGTCAATAGGTTCCTAGTTAGCCTATGAAAACTAGGATAAGAGATAAGATATTGGAGTTACCAATAGGTTCTTAGTGATCCAATGAAAACTATGACATTAGACATATAGTCCATAAACATTTAACAGGTTTATAGTAATCCTAGAAACTATAATTGAGACAGATATTCAGAATGAATGGAGATGGGTAATCCAGATTTGATTTACATGTTTTTCATATCATCATAAAGTTTTTGAACATGTTTTAACCGTTGTGGATGCAAGAGCACAGTATATGGTTTTATAAATGTTTTAGGATACTAGTGAGGGGAAAACCCGTTCTTATAAGCGGCATGGTCTCACTAGATATCTAAATGGTTTGAGATGGTAAATTATTATTCATACCAGGCTTTATGTCTGACTTGAAGTTTTTTTTCCCACTAAACTCTCGGGTACTCAATTGATTTTGAGTAGGTTGAGAGTTAAGGTTTCCAGGTTTTCTTTTAGACGAATAAAGCTTCCAAGGACGTGCAGGTTACAAGCTTATTATTAGAGTTCTTTTATTTCCGCTGCGTGTCTTGTTTGTAAAGGAATATTGTTTTGTTGCCTATCTATATACTCTGATCTATCAAGGGGGCATCTTCATATGTCGCTCTTGGCATATTTTGTAATAATTATATGTTATCTGAATGTGGTCTGCGAATTGGGATTACGTAATCAATTTGGAATATTTTGAAATGAAATGTGGAATTTGTTTGTTGTTTAAATTTTTTTCCATATTCTTGTGTTTCTGTGTATCAATGTATTTGCCATATTCGGTCCCTGAGGATTAATAACTATGGATGAATGAAGCATCCGTAGCCGTTAGTTTTGGGCCTCCAAGTAGGGGGATGTTACTGATTATTTCCTAAAGAACCGGTATTGAGCATTCTGAAAATCGACGCTTGGTTTTTGGGGCGCTCGGTAAGAGGGGGAGTGTACTCATAAGAGATGGCTGTACCATAACCACTCCAACAGCCATATACGGTTCTATGAAGGATTTTTGTGATATATTAAGATGTTGAAATCCATGTGTTGTTCCAAAACCTATTGAGGTATGGGAATCCATGTGTGATTCCAAGATCTATTTGAGATATGGGAATCCATGTGTGATTCCAAGACCTATTGGTATATTGGAATCCATATGGGATTCCATGATCTATTTTGATGGCGATACGTGAGCTAGAATGCCGAATGTAACAACCGCGTTTTTGAATTACTGTCGAAATAAATATTTTAAATAGAAATTTTAATTGAGTTTTGAAAAAAAATTGATGCAAATTCATTTACAAGTCAGTACTTATCTTAGTATTTGCATGTTGAAAATAACATGCATTTTTGGCCTTCGCGTGTGAATGGGTCTAAGTTGTTAAAGCTAGTTGGAAATAATTTTGCTTTGCTGCCACTCATCTTGTAAAGCAAATTAGAACAATTTGTTTCTTTAGCCATCATCAATTATATGCTAGCTAGTCCTTTTCTTCTTTTGAGCACGTCTAGCTTTAAATGCCTCTGTACAATTTCCAGCACATACTTTATTTCACTTGTGCACAAATCGAAAAAAAAGAGCTGCATCATTCTCTCGTTCAAAATTTCATTAGCTCAGCAAGCTTTAATGGCAGATCTAAAATCCAGCTTCAGATGTTTCCGGTTGCTAACAAATTTTAAAAGCAACATTTTGGTGAGTGTCAAGCTCACACTTCTAATTTAATCGTTTAAACTTTGTTGTACTGTCTTGAGTTCTAGTTGCTTCATTGTGTTTGGATGTGGTGTTGTCGCCATTCACTGCTGCACTGATACATATGCATGTCTTGTAGAAATATTGCATTACTTGCATTCACTTGCATCCACATTGTCACTGTCTAGTGGCTGCAGTGGTCAGTGTACATTACAGCTGATCTTATGCACTTGGATGTGTAGTCTTCATGTATATCCTTATTCATGCATATATGTAAGTTATTTATCATATTATATTGAGATCTGTTACATGCGTGGCTCCTTTAGTTGTTCCAGTCCTTTTGATTCATATAAGTTTGATAATTTCTTTGCCTCTGTACTTGGTAAATGGGTCATTTTCAAGCTTTTAGACTTTGTCTGTTACGTGTAACAATGCATTGCTTAGACCCCATCTTGTATATATACATACACCAACGTAGTGCCTGGTACCCATTTTCAAGTATAGTGCAGGCATCATTACACGTATGTACCTGTTAAAGCAGGCGAAGTATAAGTAAAAGTGTGATGCTAAGCCTTGCATTATTTTCACGTGTGCAAAGCATATGACCTACGTGACCACGAAAGTGCATTATATAGCATGCGTACGTGACCAGCCAGGTGCAGTATTTGGTGTACATTCATATCCAGCCATGTGTAATTCATTCATTCTTGCGTGTATGCAAATTTTGTCCAAATTGCATAAATTATTTGGTGCTTGTATCACTAAATAAACATTGTCTAAACTAATATTTTTATTTGCATACATAAGTAATGAATTATGGTCACTGGATCATCGAGATGAGGTTAATGCATCCATATATGAAAATCTTTCCTAGTGTTCATTATTGAAAAGGGTATTTTATTTTAGTGGTAACTGAGTTTGCATTTTTATATCTAGTCAAAATTTACAAGTCTGCATGATTGCCTGGCCATTATTTTGAGCGTGCGTGTGTATTTTTCTAGCGTGTCCTATTTTCGTGAGAGAATTATAGTGTGAGTGCATAAATTAAGTAACACGTTATAACCTTTCACAGGCCGTGCATTGTATTTGATCGTGTGTACAGTTTGCATCAAAACCAAGTTAAGTATGTGAAACAAATCCCAGACTCTTGTGCATATAAAATATTTGCACGTTAACTTTTTCAGTTCATTTTGCATTTGGTTGTAATCTATTTCGTGTACATTAAACTCAAGTCTAGGCAGTGCCAATTTGGTTGTATACGTAGTAGTGCAGTCTATTGTTTAATTTACTTTGAACCGATGTTATGTTTTAAGACGTATTTTGTTACCGTTATTTTTATTATGGAATTTTTACGCTGGTATTATATTTTTGAAGCGTGTTGTTTTGATGATATTTTGACGAATGGAAATTTCTATTGTTTTGACTTCAGTAACCGTCAATTTTAAAGTGAATTTTTAAGCGGTTATTCCGCAAAGCTGATTTGATGTTCGTTTTTACGGTGTTTTGTGAAGCGCAATTTCCTCGTCGAAATTGCTATAGTGGTTGTTGTTTTAATCACGTGTTTTAAAAATCATTTTAAAATAAAATTGTTTTCAAAAAATTTACAGTTTGCGCTTTCAAAAGAATGAGGAAGCGATTTAAACGATTTAGAAAAATTAAGGACTATAAACCCTTACTTTTACTGATTCGGTTAATTCCGGATTTGTCCGTTTGAGAACGTAAAATGTTATTTATATAAAATACACAATTTTGCACTTTCAAGGAAACAATGAAGAGATTTAAACGATTTAGCAAAAGTGCGGAGTATGGAACCACACTTTTACTATTTCGGTTAATTCCGGACTCGTTAATTGAAGTATTTGCTGTTTGATGATTTTGTTGGGCTTTCGAGCCACTATGCTGGACCTTCGGGTCATATGATGGACCTTCGGGTCAAATACCAGTACTAGACCTTCGGGTCATATGTTGGACTTTCGGGTCATTTGTTGGGCGCCAAAATTATGATGACAGTACTTGGTAGGCTTCGGCCATATGTTGATGCACGTGCGGCGTAGCTAAAACTCGCCATCTGCTGGGATCGATCCATATTTTATGTTGATTTTCTAGTTATATTATTTTGATTTCTAGATTCTGCGTATTGTTGTTTTGAATTCAATTGTGAATTTGGAAGTTGATTTTGATGATGTTTAATGGGATTTCTTCCTTTAAACTATGTTGATTACTATGTGGTATAGTCTCATCCGAGACTATAGTTTTGTGTATAGTCTCATTCGAGACTGTAATTTTGTGTATAGTCTCATCCGAGACTGTAATTCCAGTTATCTTTACTGATTTCTAGATTTTTGTGTATTGCTGTTTCGAATTCAATTGTGAATTTGGAAATTTCTTTTGATGGAGTTTAAATTGAGATTTCTTCCTTTAAACTATGTTGATTATTTATGTTGAATGGTCTCATTCGAGAGTATAATTATTTGTTTAAGTGTAGTTTATCGTACACTTATTTCTGAAGTTTAAATTAGACTGATCTGTTTATTATTTTCTTTTAAATAATACTCGGGTCAGACCGAGTTATTTCAGGGTAATCGCTATCTTTGATTCTGTTGCCGCCTCGGCTTTTGGGATTTCACTTCAGCTTTTGTCTAGTCTTCGAGGAGTACTTTTGGCTTATTGACTCTCACCTTATGTATGTATTGATGGATATGTATATGTACATTTGGTTCATGTGAACTATCGATTGTTGTAGCATGTATCTACACTTATCTTCCGCTATATATCTGATATTTCTGTTCTGATATGATTATACTATCTGTGTCGTTGTTATTATGAGTTGTTCTGGATTTTTCTTTAGCCACCGTAGTTTCGTTTTAGATTTGGATTGAATTTATATCTTTGGGAGTAATTTACACAACTCCTATCGATGTAATCAATACTCGTCTAAGGCATAACTCACGAATGGTCGCTTCTAACAAGCCTTATTCTTCGCAATAGCAAACGTTATTTCTTATAATAACCTTTGTTATTGTGAGCATAGAGGTGGGGCGTCACAGCTTGGTATCAGAGCTGAGATTCAGACCAAATTATAATAAACATGGAATAGAAGTAGAATGGAACATGTGTTACCACTATTCGAGGGTTTTATTCGTGCCTTTCTAATCTATCCCTTCATTGTTCTTAAACTTTTATCCTCTTTAACATGTTGGAATATGTCTAGAAATATATCTCATATTTCCGTAGTATTCCATTTGTTAAATTCCTTATCAAATCTTGCTCGTGGTTTCCTTGAGTTGAAGCAAGGAAAGTCCTCAGTTTCTGATTTTGTTGCATCTTTCGAGGCCTTGTCCAAATACGGAGTTGATCATATTCTTCATAGTTGTCCTAAGCCTCGTAATTGCCGCTATTGCAAGAAAGTAGGTCATTGGGTTTCTGATTGTCCTACTGCTCCTAAGGGCTTCAAATCTGGGAAGCTTAATGTTGCTTAAGATTCTGGTGATTCTTCTCAGCCCAAAGGTTTTACTCCTTCTGTTTTGGAAGGTTTTATTTTTTTCATGGTCGTTCTATTAGAGTTCTTTTCGATACGGGTGCATCACATTCATTCGTGTCAAAGGAGCTTGTTGATATTATTCCTTTGAATGTTGTTAGTCTTTGCGACCCTTTGAGGATTGCGAACCCTATTGGTGGATCCGCTACTCTTGGTTTGTTGTGTATTGATGTTGAGATTATTCTTTGTGGTTTCACCTTTCATGCGAATTTGCATGTTATGGATCATCTTGGTTTTGATATGATTTTGGGTATGGATTGGCTCGTCCGTTATGAAGTTCAAATCCTATGTCCCGAAAGAACTTTATATCTCAAGCATCCCGATGCTATCGAACAGTTATCTATTATATTTCGAAGCATGGACCATACTTCGAATGCTCTTATTTCTTCCTTCAAATCGGAGGATGTCTTAGCTAATATTCCAGTTGTTTGTGATTTTTCTGATGTCTTCGAGCCTATTTCGTGTTTGCCGTCGAAGAGGGCAATTGAGTGCCGTACTGATCTTATCTCTGGTGCTCATCCTATCAGTCATCCTCCCACGAGGATGTCTGCTAAGGAAAATGAGGAACTCAAGCAACAATTATCTGAATTGGAAGCCAAGCATTTTATTCGTTCTAGCTCATCTCCTTAGGGCGCCGCCGTTGTCTTCATTAAGAAGCCAGATGGTACTCTTAGGCTTTGCATTGATTATCGCAAGCTTAACGAGCTCACTATCAAAAATAGGTATCCATTACCTAGGATCGACGACATGTTCGATCAATTAAGTGGCGCTAAGCTTTTCTCCCAAATCGATCTTGCTACCGGTCTTCATCAGTTACGAGTTGCGGAAGGTAGCATTCCACTTACCGCATTCCACACTCGTTATGATTCTTAGGAATGACTTATTATGTCATTCAGTTTGCCCAGCTTATTTCATCCATTTATCAATCGAGTATTCTAAGAATATCTCGATGACTCCATTTATGTATTTATTAATTTTGGATGAAAGCGGCAATTTAAAATTTTGCAAATCTTTTTCATAAGATTTATTTACAAGTATAATTGGATTTGTGTTTACCATATAGAAGATGATTTTGTGATTGTATTGCCCATTGAGTGCTTTAGGAATTCTGGTCGATGCGCTTGATCAACGTTATCGATAGGAATCTCCTAAACGCTTTGATGAGACAATTTGACACAATAAATTTATAAAAAGTAAATTTTTCTAGAAAATGATTTTGTAAAGACAATTTAAATTTTTGGAAGTTTTATCTTTTCATGAAAGAAGATTATTTGAAAGAACTTAATTTGAGGCAACAGCGTTGGATCGAATTTCTTGCTTCATATGATATCGATATTCAGTGTACCCCTAGTAAGGGTAATCGTGTTGCTGATGCGCTTAGTCGCAAGCAATAGATTGTTGTTTCCATGTTGCTAGCAGAGTGGAATATGTTGTAAGCTTTCTCTCTTTGTGTTATTAGAAACCGTCCTTCAGTTTTTGATTCTCCCGTGCTTGTATTTAGCATGGAAGCTCATCCTAGTTTGTTGGATCGTGTTGCCGATGCCCAGAAACAAGATCCACATATTGCTTATCTTATCCAGAGTTGTAAATTAGAATCCCGAAGTGATGATCTAAGGGATTTTGATATTGATGTTCATGGTTGTATTCGGAATAAGGGTAGGTTAATCGTGCCTATTGCTCTTAATCTTGGAAATGACATTCTTGAGGACTGTCATTGTTCTAAGTATACTATCCATCTGGGTAGTAGTAAGATGTAAGCTGATATGAAACGCTTATACTTTTGGGAGGGTATGAAGCGTGATGTTGCAGGTTATGTGAGTCGTTGCATGACTTGTTAGCTTATTAAAGCAGGACATTATTATCCTGGTGGTCTTTTGCAGTCTCTTGAGACTCCATTATGAAAATGGGATCAACATTTCCATGGACTTCATTGATAGTCTACCTCGTTTGAGGTGGGGCCATACTAGTGTTTTGGGTGATTGTTGATCGTTTGACCAAATCAGCCCATTTTGTTCCTATCTAGTCCAATCGGACAGCTTCTTGTCTTTGGTGGTAGTTGGGAAGACCACATATATCTTGTTAAATTTTCTTATAACAACAGTTTTCAATCCAGTATCGCTATGGCTCCTTTCGAAGCTCTTTACGGAAGACCGTGTCGATCACCATCTTGTTGGTTGGAATCGGGGGAAAAGTTAGTTCACGGCCCCGATTATATTCGTGATTCTTCTGAGAGGATTGATATTATCAGACAGAGAATTAACGAGGCTCGGATTAGGCAGAAATCTTATGCCGATCATCATAGGAAGCCTTTGGAATTTTCTATTGGCAATCACGTATTCATTCGTGTTTCTCCGATGAAGGGTGTGGTGCGTTTTAATAGCTCCGGGAAATTGGCTCCTCGTTATATTGGACAGTTTCCTATTACAGAACGCATTAGCCCAGTTGCTTATCGTATTTAGTTACCTATTCAGTTTCTAGAATTCATGACGTCTTTCATGTATCCCAGCTTCGTCGATGCCTTCGAGATTCGGACTCTATTATTGATCCTCATATGTTGAAAGATCTTGAGATCTCACTCGACTTATCTGTGATGCAAAATCCTATTCGTGTGCTAGCTTTGGAGGTTAAACGCCTTCGCAGTAAGGAAGTTCCGCTTGTGAAAATTCAATGGTCCGCAAACCCCAGTGGTTGCACTTGGGAAACCAAAGAATTCATCGAGCGTTCTTATCCGGGTTTTCTTTCCTCTTCGGGTGTGGGGGTGAGCATTCCTATTCATCTTTTCTATTTAAATCTTTGTTGTGATGAATTAATTGGTGTTATAAACAACTTCTAGTATGAAAATTGTGGGGACACAATTTTTATAAGGGTGGGAGTTTGTAACAACCGCGTTTTTGAATTACTGTCGAAATAAATATTTTAAATAGAAATTTTAAATTGAGTTTTGAAAAAAAATGATGCAAATTCATTTACAAGTCAGTACTTATCTTAGCAGTAGCATGTTGAAAATAACATGCATTTTTGGCCTTCACATGTGAATGGGTCTAAGTTGTTAAATCTAGTTAGAAATAATTTTGCTTTACTGCCACTCATCCTGTAAAGAAAATTAGAACAATTTGTTTCTTCAGCCATCATCAATTATATGCTAGCTAGTCCTTTTCTTCTTTTGAGCACGTCTAGCTTTAAATGCCTCTGTACAATTTCCAGCCCATACTTTATTTGACTTGTGCACAAATCGAAAAAAAAGAGCTGCATCATTCACTCGTTCAAAATTTCAGTAGCTTAGCAAGCTTTAATGGCAGATCTAAAATCCAGCTTCAGATGTTTTCGGTTGCTAACAAATTTTAAAAGCAACATTTTGGTGAGTGTCAAGCTCACACTTCTAATTTAATCGTTTAAACTTTGTTGTACTGTCTTGAGTTCTAGTTGCTTCATTGTGTTTGGATGTGGTGTTGTCACCATTCACTGCTGCACTGATACATATGCGTGTCTTGTAGAAATATTGCATTACTTGCATTCACTTGCATCCACATTGTCACTGTCTAGTGGCTACACTGGTCAGTGTACATTACAGCTGATCTGATGCACTTGGATGTGCAGTCTTCATGTATATCCTTATTCATGCATATATGTAAGTTATTTATCATATTATATTGAGATCTGTTACATGCGTGGCTCCTTTAGTTGTTCCAGTCCTTTTGATTCATATAAGTTTGATAACTTCTTTGCCTCTGTACTAGGTAAATGGGTCATTTTCAAGCTTTTAGACTTTGTCTGTTACGTGTAACAATGCATTGCTTAGACCCCATCTTGTATATATACATACACCAACGTATTGCCTGGCACCCATTTTCAAGTATAGTGCAGGCATCATTACACGTATGTACGTGTTAAAGCAGGCGAAGTATAAGTAAAAGTTTAATGCTAAGCCTTGCATTATTTTCACGTGTGCAAAGCATATGACCTACGTGACCACGAAAGTGCATTATATAGCATGTGTACGTGACCAGGCAGGTGCAGTATTTAGTGTACATTCATATCCAGCCATGTGTAATTCATTCATTCTTGCGTGTATGCAAATTTTGTCCAAATTGCACAAATTCTTTGGTGCTTGTATCACTAAATAAACATTGTCTAAACTAATATTTTTATTTGCATACATAAGTAATGAATTATGGTCACTGGATAATCGAGATGAGGTTAATGCGTCCATATATGAAAATCTTTGCTAGTGTTCATTATTGAAAAGGGTATTTTATTTTAGTGGCAACCGAGTTTGCATTTTTATATCTAGTCAAAATTTACAAGTCTGCATGATTGCCTGGCCATTATTTTGAGTGTGCGTGTGTATTTTTCTAGCGTGTCCTATTTTCGTGAGAGCATTATAGTGTGAGTGCAAGAATTAAGTAACACGTTATATGTAACGACTCTACTTTTCGACGCTCGAAAGTCGACATTAATACGTCCACTGTATCAAATGCCGCGGAATCGAATGCCGAAAAACCGAACCATTAGGGTTAAAAAGAAGAGGTAGAAGAAGGCAGAAGAAAAAGAAAGAAGAAGCAACAGAAACAATATCAGAATCTCACATTCGCAACGGAACAACATATAATAGATAAATGAATAGTCTTTAAATCAAAGAACTATATCAGTTTATACATTACATCATCATCAGAGTTTACAACAACTATACATCAATGGACAGTTATATAAACTTGTCCTCATACAGAATACACAGCGGAATAAATAATATCATATACAAGTGATACGTCCCGCCATCCAGCTCACCACTGAGCTCCACAGCATCTCCTGAATCCAGAATGACCTGATAACCTGACTCTAGGCTGCCCGTATGGAAAATGCTGGGCACTCAGAGTTTAGGAAGGGAACATTAAATTCCAGGTCAGTCATGGTGACTGTTGTGAGAACTAAAAACAATTATTTTCACAAAGAAAATAAAGCAGGTTTGCAATGCTTTTGGAAAATTAAACTACCATAAGACCTCCCGCCACCACACACACAATGCAAACGCAGAATTGAAGGAGATTTCTTCTTATGATAGTCAAAAATGTTTACTACGAAAAAATCATTCGATATTATTATCATTAGTGCATAGTGTCGAAAACCATTTCGAAAATATAATATTAATCTTAGCCAGCATACAACCATTATTGTATGCCTACTATAGCTACCATCTAAACAGTGGTGACCACCATAAGTAAATGGCATGTTCTACAACCAAAACCGTACAGGGTTCGTATTGTTTCTTTGGATTTCCAACAAATAGTCAAGCAAAGGAACTTCCTTACACCGAAATGGAAACGCCTCTGGAAAGACGCCCCGAGAACCTAACCGGATCTCTGCAAACACAAGGCCGATGTTACCTCACGCTGTATAGCTGTAACTAGGTAACTAACACACTGACGCTACCTCACGCTGTACAGCTGTAACTAGGTAACTAACACACAAGCTATGTCATCCCCCGGTCGTCACCGACCTTTATCCGAGGATCCTCAACCACAAAGCAACCACAAAGTATAATAAATGTGCAGCATCAACGAAGGTAAAATATCTGGGCTCCATACCATGATATCACCTTTTATCCAGAAGAAAATGACATACCGTAAGGGCGCTACCCCTAAAAACCTTTGCCGCAACATTCCTGTTTCGACCATTACCGGGTTGTGAGGCTCGACGAAGTCTCGTCCACAAAGCTACGCTTTTTCACAAAGCCACGCTTTTTCACAAAGCCACACTTTTTCACAAAGCCATGCTTTTTCACAAAGCCATGCTGTTTCACAAAGCCATGCTTTTTTCACAAAGCCACGCTTTGATCAACAAATGATCAACAACACTTCGTATGCCACATTACCAAATTGGGAATGTATCACTAGTAACCATCAACTACATAACCTCTGAGCTCGTACGTCTTAGAGAAGGGTGTTAAGCTAAGAGAATAAATTCTCCACCACCAACATAAATGTATTTGATAGAAACCAGCTTTACATCTCAAAGTGTAACGTCAGACACACATCCATACAAGTCCGTTCCGGGATCAAACGGAACCGAAGGCAATTCCAAAGAAGCCCTTGCCAATCCGGATAATTTCTAATCACGTCCGGACTTCCCATCACAAGAAGAGTGATATAAATCTGTATACCGGAGCAACTCGGTGTAGAGACATTCGACAGGTTGTCCTTTCATTTTCGAAAATAACCGGTCTTCACACCGGTCTTCAAATAATGTCCATTCACGACGTATATATCACTATTCAGAATGGGTTATATGGCACAAAGTCCTCTCCCGGCTTAACCGAATAATGAGCGTTTGTTTTTAAAAAAACAAATCAAGTGCCATTTCAAAGGCAAATATTGATAGTCGGTTATTTAACTATCAACAACATCCACAACAATCAACCAATTTAAATAATTTTTCCCAAATTATTAAATTTCAAAATATCTTCGCAAGATATATAATTTCCATACTTCAACATTTGAAAACCAATTTCAAATCAATTTCCCTACACGGGATATATTTCCAAATATTTATTCATTCTCATTGGAAATCTGCCGAGTTCAAATATTTTAAAATGATTTATATCACTATCCAAAAATATTTTTGGAAAACATTTTCTTTGAAATATTCCTTTTAAAAACCAACATTAGAACCTTAAATATATATTTTAAAAGCTACTTTGGAAATATACTCGGCTTTATAGTGAGAATACACTTTCACTTCAAAATGGTCCATTTAAACAAATTTAATAAATCCTTATTGATTTATTTCAAATTTACATTCCAAATTGTAAACTTATTTCCATACTTTAAAAATAAATCAGTGTTTATTTTTAAAACAAATTTCCCTTTCCTTTATAAATTCCATTTGAATTTACATTCCCAAATATTCACCTTTATATGATTTTTAAATCGATTTCTCAAATATACACTTTCAATTCCAAATCAATTTTTCAATTGATTTCCAAATTTATTTCAAAACCCAAATTTATTTTCCAAACATTTATTTCAAACACCAAATCAATTACAAATTGATTTAAAAATTCATTTCAACACAAATCATTTTTTTTCATTCAACGTCAAATAAATTTTCATATCGATTTCCCTAAGATTTATTTTCAAATACCAAATCAAATATAAATTGATTTCTAGAAACTTATCACCTTTTAAAATAAATTCATTTATCTCTTCCAAACCATTTAAAATTCCATTTTAAATAAATTTTCCAACTTTCGAATAATACTATTCAAAATCCATTTATAAAAATCTTTTACCATATTTTAGAAATAATTCGATAAGATTTCGAAAATCAACTCTATGCTTTTAAAATTTCTTCTTTTAAATTCACCAAATTCTTTTAAAAGAATTTACTTAAAATTTCATACTTTAATCTCAAAAATTCAATTTTATTTATTTCTGGTATCCAACGATACCAAAAACACATTCGGCTAAATTATAGCATTTTACAAATTCAATCACAGATATAATCATTCATAGATTATAAATAAATCATCACACAGCATATGAAATAAATTCATACAACATATGAAACAAATTCATATAATTTGAGGAATCTAGTTGGATCCCTCCAACCTGTTTCCCTGCATCCACAGATGTTAGCACAATACCAATTCCACATCAATATGGAATATTGCGGTATATGGGATTTATAAAATACTATCCGCTATTATGCGGCGCAATAGGGTCTCATCCGCTATATAATGCGGGAAATCAACTCCAAATACATATATAATACCAATTCCACTTCACGATGGAATTATCGCGGTATATGTTTTTAATAAATAACATCCGCTTAATATACGGCATATAGGGTCTATTTCAACACAATAGATAAAAATTTATCATTCAATCATCACCATCAACACTATCAACAATTTTAAATCTCAACTATTTAAAATTTAAATCGAAACAAAATATTCGATTGAGTGAGAAGTTCTCACCTCGCTTTTATGACGGTTGCAGTATTTTATTTTGAATAAAATTAAACGCACGTTTAATTTTACTCAAAATTTTCACTAGCTCCAATCAACTCCAAACCAGCTCCATTGCGTAGAGCTCGAAAAAACGGACCCAACGCAATTCATTTCTTCCTAAACGGACCTCGTATGACAAAGATATCAATTTTTAAAGTTAATACAATTTAATATATATATTTATTCACAATTTTATATTTTCAAAACCATACATTCAATCTCTGCCACACGTTTTGCTTTGACTAGATCTGGGCCGCATATGTGTTCTTCTCCCTCTATCGTGAAAACCCCAGGTCAATGAACGTGAATATTAACCCATAGGCCGCCTATTTTCAACGAATTATCGTGCCATCATCGAGGAACTTGAAGACGATCAAGGACCTTCGTTTCGAAGCCCATAGCCTCGCGCACCACCACCCCCAACCTGGTGGATCTCGGCTCCATCATCCCCTTAGAAAACGTGCCCAAACTCATGGCCTTCGAGCTCGATTTCCCGTTGATTCGTTGCTTCATTTTCGATCATCACCGTATGGAATCGAAGCTCTCAACGAGCTCTTTAACTTTATAGTTGATCGTATTCGCTAATCCTTTACGGATTAAGAGAGATTAAGAGAAGAAGAAGATGAAATTTTGGCCATAGAAATGAAGGTGGCGGCTGGGCATTGAAACCCTAATGTCTTTGCAAATGTGAAAAACTGAGTCCTTTTATAGAAAATTGACGAAAACACTATTCATTGAAAATTTGCCGAACTCGAAATGGAGCGTGCCGATTGGCGTTTCTAAGGTTTACCCCGCGTTCCGAACACAATGGAACGTGTTTCGGGAGCTAATTCGATCGTATGTGAGAGTTACGGAAATAAACGATCAAATTTAAATCAAATCGATTTAAACCGATTTCGATGCGTTTTGGCTTGCCCCGGACAAACGACAACTCCAATTGCTACAAAATTTGAAATCTTACAATAATATAACATTACGGATCCGATGAAACAAGTTTCGTCAAAATCCGAGACTGTTTGAAAAATGGTCATTTTTACTCGTCAATTAAATATTAAAATATTCAATTTTCACAATTTAACTTTAAATTCAATTTTAAAAGTTCACAAACATAATTATAACTCCAATATGATTTAATATAACTTTTTAAATCATTTTTAATCACATTTAATTCAGATTTCAATTATTTACCCAATTTCAAGTATTAAATTAATAATTTAATTGCCCAATTAAATCACTATATCGAAATTAAATTAATTCGACTTCCAAATCTTACTTATTAATATTTAAAATTAATTAAATATACGAATTTCAAATGACAGAAATTCTGGGTCGTTACAAACTTCCCCCCTTAAAAGAATTTCGTCCTCGAAATTGCAAAGTAAGAAAAATACTCCAATTTCATTAACTTTTCAAAAATCCACTTAGTGAAAATTTTATATTCACCTTTTTCCAATACCTTTAACTTCAACCAAAATAATGGTTTCCATGTTCTAGTTCAATTCCTACGTTTTCATTTCAATTTGGAAATTGACTTTTCATTAACAAAAATTTTCAAAATTTTTCTAACGCCTTTAATTTTCAGAAAAATTCGCCATAGCCTCCTTTGCGTGGTTCGATCGTAGTAGGATCACAATAGACATAAATATATATACATCGACCCACCCGGTCGAAAAAGCAGAAAAACAGTTCATATTTCCTATTTTTATTGCGTAGGCGTACCTTTTTAGCATTTTTAAGCAAACCAGTTATTAATTAGCTTATTAGCGCAACCAAATCAGTCGAACGGCAGCCACGGCACCTGTATTTACTCAATTTAAACACGTAAGTGACATATATAGGAAATTCGTTTACATTTCATTAATTTTCAATAACAAACACAAAGTTTCCATAAGCAATGCAATCAAATAATTCCCATAAGCAATTTATAAGGTTTCGATAAAAAATTTAATTGCTTACTACCAATTCACATTAATTTACTTTCAATTCAAATTCAATTACATAGCTTTCATTTATCAATTCAATTTCATTAACACTTAATGAATTATACTATATACAATCAACCAACAATCATACAACAACCAATGTCATTCAACACAACCAAATTAATTTAATTTACTTTCAATTTGGTTCAATATTTTTAATTCCAATTGGTTTAATATTAAATTGACTTTCATTCGATTTATTCAATTTCCAATTACATTAGCTTTAATGAATTAACACTTATATCCATTATTCCATATCAATTTATTCACATTCGATTGATTAACATCCAATCCATTTATTAATTCAATTGCTAATTCATTTTACAAATAAGGTTGAATTTCATTTATATAACTCAAGTTCAAATCCATTTAATAAACTCACTTTGTTATTTCACTTTGATATCAAAATCAAATTCATTTAACATCACTTAAGTTATATTCCAATTAAACATCATTTGTTTAACTTTAACTTAAATTTTTACTTATAAATCCAATTCAGATTTTGTTTCCCTTAACAAAATTGTTTAACCATTTTAATAATTGGTTTCACTTACATTTTCTCATTTTATAAGTTACACAACTTATTTATTTAATTTCCCAAATCATATTATAAGTATAAAACTCATTTCACTTATATTCATCAATTTAAATTTGGATTTTAATTTAAACTTTTGTTTATCACAACAAAACTTCAATTTTTTTATTTATTATGGTAGCAAATCCATCACAAAGAAACTCGAAAATGATACTGATGATGCTGCAGTCATCACCCTTATTATTTCCCAGCAACAGTAGTGAATTCAGTGCTTTAAATTCTTTCCAAAAATTTCTTTTAATTTATAAATCACATTTATAGATCCTTTTCTCATATAATTTCACTATTTAACTTTACTTATACAAGATTATTTCACAATTGTAAATCATCTCAATTATAATTCCATACTTATACAATTGTTGCTTTTATATAATTTATTCAAACAACTTTTATTAACTTATATATATTCTTACATTTTCAACAACCAAACAATTCAATTTTATATACACTTTAACAATTCTGAAAAATTATTTCCTTTATATACAAAATATAATCGAGGTAAAATTATTTCATTTACCCAATTTAAAATGATACTATGTCGACTTGCCTCGTTTAAGTGTTTAGAAACACCTATCGATAATATGGCATCCCACATACCGACCGAAATTCATAAACAGCTCAACGGATAAGCAAACACAATATAAAACATTTTTATATTCACTAACAAATACGCACTCGTATCTATTATTACACTCACACTCATTCTAGAGTACTACTGACTCTATCTCTAATGAGTAATTCCCAACAGAGCCAAGGTTATCGCTTAACCATATGCTCTAATACCAAATGTAACGACTCTACTTTTCAACGCTCGAAAGTCGACATTAATACGTCCACTGTATCAAATGCCGCGGAATCGAATGCCGAAAAACCGAACCATTAGGGTTAAAAAGAAGAGGTAGAAGAAGGCAGAAGAAAAAGAAAGAAGAAGCAACAGAAACAATATCAGAATCTCACATTCGCAACGGAACAACATATAATAGATAAATGAATAATCTTTAAATCAAAGAACTATATCAGTTTATACATTACATCATCATCAGAGTTTACAACAACAATACATCAATGGACGGTTATATAAACTTATCCTCATACAGAATACACAGCGGAATAAATAATATCATATACAAGTGATACGTCTCGCCATCCAGCTCGCCACTGAGCTCCACAACATCTCCTGAATCCAGAATGACCTGATAACGTGACTCTAGGCTGCCCGTGTGGAAAATGATGGGCACCCAGAGTTTCGGAAGGGAACAATAAACTTCAGGTCAGTCATGGTGACTGGTGTGAGAACTAAAAACAGTTATTTTCACAAAAAAATAAAGCAGGTTCGCAATGCTTTTGGAAAATGAAACTACCATAAGACCTCCCGCCACACACACAATGCAAACACAGAATTGGAGGAGATTTCTTCTTATGATAGTCAAAAATGCATACTACGCAAAAATCATTCGATATTATTATAATTAGTGCATAGTGTCGAAAACCATTTCGAAAATATAATATTAATCTTAGCCAGCATACAACCATTATTGTATGCCTACTATAGCTACCATCTAAACAGTGGTGACCACCATAAGTAAATGGCAGGTTCTACAACCAAAATCGTACATGGTTCGTATTGTTTCTTTGGATTTCCAACAAATGGTCAGGCAATGGAACTTCCTTACACCGAAATGGAAACGCCTCTGGAAAGACGCCCCAAGAACCTAACCGGATCTCTGCAAACACAAGGCTGACGCTACGTCACGCTGTACAGCTGTAACTAGGTAACTAACACACAAGCTATGTCATCCCCCGGTCGTCACCGACCTTTATCCGAGGATCCTCAACCACATAGCAGCCACAAAGTATAATAAATATGCAGCATCAACATAGGTAAAATATATGGGCTCCATACCATGATATCACCTTTTATCCAGAAGGAAATGACATACCCTAGGGGCGCTACCCTAAAAACCTTTGCCGCAACATTCCTGTTTCGACCATTACCGGGTTGTGAGGCTCAACGAAGTCTCATCCACAAAGCCACGCTTTTTCACAGAGCCACGCTTTGATCAACAAATGATCAACAACACTTCGTATGCCACATTACCAAATTGAGAATGTATCACTAGTAACCATCAACTACATAACCTCTGAGCTCGTACGTCTTAGAGAAGGGTGTTAAGCTAAGAGAATAAATTCTCCGCCACCAACAGAAATGTATTTGATAGAAACCAGCTTTACATCTCAAAGTGTAACGTCAGAAAAACATCCATACAAGTCCGTTCCGGAATCGAACGGAACCGAAGGCACTTCCAAAGAAGCCCTTGCCAATCCGGATAATTTCTAATCACATCCGGACTTCCCATCACAAGAAGAGTGATATAAATCTGTATACCGGAGCAACTCGATGCAAAGACATTCGACAGGTTGTCCTTTCATTTTCGAAAATAACCGGTCTTCACACCGGTCTTCAAATAATGTCCATTCACGACGTATATATCACTATTCAGAATGGGTTATATGGCACAAAGTCCTCTCCCGGCTTAACCGAATAATGAGCGTTTGTTTTTTAAAAAAACAAATCAAGTGCCATTTCAAAGGCAAATATTGATAGTCGGTTATTTAACTATCAACAACATCCACAACAATCAACCAATTTAAATAATTTTTTCCAAATTATTAAATTTCAAAATATCTTCGCAAGATATATAATTTCCACACTTCAACATTTGAAAACCAATTTCAAATCAATTTCCCTACACGGGATATATTTCCAAATATTTATTCATTCTCATTGGAAATCCGCCGAGTTCAAATATTTTAAAATGATTTATATCACTATCCAAAAATATTTTTGGAAAACATTTTCTCTGAAATATTCCTTTCAAAAACCAACATTAGAACCTTAAATATATTTTTTTAAAGCTACTTTGGAAATATACTCGGCTTTATAGTGAGAATACACTTTCACTTCAAAATGGTCCATTTAAACCAATTTAATAAATCCTTATTGATTTATTTCAAATTTACATTCCAAATTGTAAATTTATTTCCATACTTTAAAAATAAATCAGTGTTTATTTTTAAAACAAATTTCCCTTTCCTTTATAAATTCCATTTGAATTTACATTCCTAAATATTCACCTTTATATGATTTTTAAATCGATTTCTCAAATATACACTTTCAATTCCAAATTAATTTTTCAATTGATTTCCAAATTTATTTCAAAACCCAAATTGATTTTCCATACATTTATTTCAAACACCAAATCAATTACAAATTGATTTAAAAATTCATTTCAACACAAATCAATTTTTTTTCATTCAACGTCAAATAAATTTTCATATCGATTTCCCTAAGATTTATTTTCAAATACCAAATCAAATATAAATTGATTTCTAGAAACTTATCACCTTTTAAAATAAATTCATTTATCTCTTCCAGACCATTTAAAATTCCATTTTAAATAAATTTTCCAACTTCCGAATAATACTATTCAAAATCCATTTATAAAAATCTTTTACCATATTTTAGAAATAATTCGATAAGATTTCGAAAATCAACTCTATGCTTTTAAAATTTCTTCTTTTAAATTCACCAAATTCTTTCAAAAGAATTTACTTAAAATTTCATACTTTAATCTCAAAAATTCAATTTTATTTATTTCCGGTATCCAACGATACCAAAAACACATTCGGCTAAATTATAGCCTTCAACAAATTCAATCACAGATATAATCATTCACAGATTATAAATAAATCATCACACAACATATAAAATACAACATATGAAACAAATTCATATAATTTGAGAAATCTAGTTGGATCCCTCCAACCTGTTTCCCTGCATCCACAGATGTTAGCACAATACCAATTCCACATCAATATGGAATATCGCGGTATATGGGATTTATAAAATACTATCCGCTATTATGCGGCGCAATAGGGTCTCATCCTCTATATAATGCAGAAAATCAACTCCAAATACATATATAATACCAATTCCACTTCACGATGGAATTATCGCGGTATATGTTTTTAATAAATAACATCCGCTTAATATACGGCGTATAGGGTCTATTTCAACATAATATATAACAATTTATCATTCAATCATCACCATCAACAATATCAACAATTTTAAATCTCAACTATTTAAGATTTAAATCGAAACAAAATATTCGATTGAGTGAGAAGTTCGCACCTCGCTTTTATGACGGTTGTAGTATTTTATTTCGAATAAAATTAAACGCACGTTTAATTTTACTCAAAATTTTCACTAGCTCCAATCGACTCCAAACTAGCTCCATTGCGTAGAGCTCGACAAAACGGACCCAAAGCAATTCGTTTCGTCCGAAACGGACCTCGTATGACAAAGATATCAATTTTTAAAGTTAATACAATTTAATATATATATTTATTCACAATTTTATATTTTCAAAACCCTACATTCAATCTCTGCCACACGTTTTGCTTTGACCAGATCTGGGCCGCATATGTGTTCTTCTCCCTCTATCGTGAAAACCCCAGGTCAATGAACGTGAATATTAACCCATAGGCCGCCAATTTTCAACGAATTATCGTGCCATCATCGAGGAACTTGAAGACGATCAAGGACCTTCGTTTCGAAGCCCATAGCCTCGCGCACCACCGCCCCCAACCTGGTGGATCTCGACTCCATCATCCCCTTAGAAAACGTGCCCAAACGCGTGGCCTTCGAGCTCGATTTCCCGTTGATTCGTTGTTTCGTTTTCGATCATCACCGTATGAAATCGAAGCTCTCGACGAGCTCTTTAACTTTGTAGTTGATCGTATTCGCTAATTCTTTACGGATTAAGAGAGATTAAGAGAAGAAAAAGATGAAATTCTGGCCATAGAAATGAAGGTGGCGGCTGGGCATTGAAACCCTAATGTCTTTGCAAATGTGAAAAACTGAGTCCTTTTATAGAAAATTGACGAAAACACTATTCATTAAAAAATTTCCGAACTCGAAATGGAGCGTGTCGGTTGGCGTTTCTAAGGTTTACCCCGCGTTTCGAACACAATGGAACGTGTTTCGGGAGCTAATTCGATCGTATGTGAGAGTTACGGAAATAAACAATCAAATTTAAATCAAATCGATTTAAACCGATTTCGATGCGTTTTGGCTTGCCCCGGACAAACGACAACTCCGATTGCTACGAAATTTGAAATCTTACAATAATATAACATTACAGATCTGATGAAACTAGTTTCGTCGAAATCCGAGACTGTTTGAAAAATGGTCATTTTTACTCGTCAATTAAATATTAAAATATTCAATTTTCACAATTTAACTTTAAATTCAATTTTAAAAGTTCACAAACATCATTATAACTCCAATATGATTTAATATAACTTTTTTAATCATTTTTAATAACATTTAATTCAGATTTCAATTATTTACCCAATTTCAAGTATTAAATTAATAATTTAATCGTCCAATTAAATCACTATATCGAAATTAAATTAATTCGACTTCCAAATCTTACTTGTTAATATTTAAAATTAATTAAATATACAAATTTCAAATGACTGAAATTCTGGATCGTTACATTATAACCTTTCACAGGCCGTGCATTGTATTTGATCGTGTGTATAGTTTGCATCAAAACCAAGTTAAGTATGTGAAACAAATCCCAGACTCTTGTGCGTGTAAAATATTTGCACGTTAAATTTTTTAGTTCATTTTGCATTTGGTTGTAATCTATTTCATGTACATTAAACTCAAGTCCAGGCAGTGCCAATTTGGTTGTATACGTAGTAGTGCAGTCTATTGTTTAATTTACTTTGAACCGATGTTATGTTTTAAGACGTATTTTGTTACCGTTATTTTTATTATGGAATTTTTACGCCGGTATTATATTTTTGAAGCGTGTTGTTTTGATGATATTTTGACGAATGGAAATTTCTATTGTTTTGACTTCAGTAACCGTCAATTTTAAAGTGAATTTTTAAGCGGTTATTCCGCAAAGCTGATTTGATATCCGTTTTACGGTGTTTTGTGAAGCGCAATTTCCTCGTCGAAATTGCTATAGTGGTTGCTGTTTTAATCACGTGTTTTAAAAATTGTTTTAAAATAAAATAGTTTTCAAAAAATTTACAATTTGCGCTTTCAAAAGAATGAGGAAGCGATTTAAACGATTCAGAAAAATTAAGGACTATGAACCCTTACTTTTACCGATTCAGTTAAATCCGGACTTGTCCGTTTGAGAACGTAAAGTGATATTTATATAAAATACACAATTTTGCACTTTCAAGGAAACGATGAAGAGATTTAAACAATTTAGCAAAAGTGCGGAGTATGGAACCACACTTTTACTATTTCGGTTAATTCCGGACTCGTTAATTGAAGTATTTGTTGTTTGATGATTTTGATGATTTTGTTGGGCTTTCGAGCCACTATGCTGGACCTTCGGGTCATATGATGGACCTTCGGGTCAAATACCAGTACTAGACCTTCGGGTCATTTGTTGGGCGCCAAAATTATGATGACAGTACTTGGTAGGCTTCGGCCATATGTTGATGCACGTGCGGCGTAGCTAAAACTCGCCATCTGCTGGGATCGGTCCATCTTTTATGTTGATTTTCTAGTTATCTTATTTTGATTTCTAGATTCTGCGTATTGTTGTTTTGAATTCAATTGTGAATTTGGAAGTTGATTTTGATGATGTTTAATGGGATTTCTTCCTTTAAACTATGTTGATTACTATGTGGTATAGTCTCATCCGAGACTATGGTTTTGTGTATAGTCTCATCCGAGACTGTAATTTTGTGTATAGTCTCATCCGAGACTGTAATTCCAGTTATCTTTACTGATTTCTAGATTTTTGTGTATTGCCGTTTCGAATTCAATTGTGAATTTGGAAATTTCTTTTTGATGGAGTTTAAATTGAGATTTCTTCCTTTAAACTATGTTGATTATTTATGTTGAATAGTCTCATTCGAGACTATAATTATTTGTTTAAGTGTAGTTTATCGTACACTTATTTCTGAAGTTTAAATTAGACTGATCCGTTTATTATTTTCTTTTAAATAATACTCGGGTCAGACCGAGTTATTTTAGGGTAATCGCTATCTCTGATTCTGTTGCCACCTCAGCTTTTGGGATTTCACTTCATCTTTTGTCTAGTCTTCGAGGAGTACTTTTGGCTTATTGACTCTCACCTTATGTATGTATTGATGGATATGTATATGTACATTTGGTTCATGTGAACTATCGATTGTTGTAGCATGTATCCAGACTTATCTTCCGCTATATATCTGATATTTCTGTTCTGATATGATTATACTATCTGTGTCGTTGTTATTATGAGTTGTTTTGGATTTTTCTTTAGCCACCGTAGTTTCGTTTTAGATTTGGATTGAATTTATATCTTTAGGATTAATTTACACAACTCCTATCAATGTAATCAATACTCGTTGTAACGACCCACTATTTTGGACCATTCAAATCGACAATAATCCAGACATGTCTGACTTGAATAATTCAAAATATCAGATTGTTAATTTAAATTTTGGCAAAACTCAGAATATATAGTAAATAAATCAATCACAGAATCACAGACACAGAGTAATACAATAATACGCAGCGGAATAGATAAAATAGTAGTTCATGAAGCTACTATATAAACATCAGAGTTAGAAATAAAATACAACAGAATATCTCAAATGCAGTGAAGTCTCCAGTACAACAGATGACTTCTCTGGACAAATCAACTAGAAGAGCTGAAAGCTGAGGCGATAGTTGGATCTCCAAAGGAAGCTCCAAACTCCAAAGGTGAGTCTCAATTGCTGTATCACTCGGTCTGACCCGAGCGTAAAGCAAAACAAAACACTTGAGTCAGGATTAACATTCTTAAATCAATAAATCCAACTCAAGTGAAATATCAACTAAAATACAAGTAACTTAAAGGATGTTTGGGATAATCATCCTCTAAGGATCCGTGGAAGTATCTACAATGTAGAAATATACACTCTAACACCGTGGTCATTTCAAATTAATTTATTCTTCAAACCCAAATATCATTTCATTTCAAATATATCTATTTTCCAAAATAGTATATATAGGTTAAATAATTTATAAAGTAAAGTATTTAAAATTTCCTCAAATTTCACAAATTGATTCAAGTCAACTCAAATTCCAAATTCAAATTCATTCAAAGCTCAATTCATCAATTCAATTCAGTTCTCAAAAGACCATTTAAATTTCAGTATATTTCAAAGCTTAAATATTCAACATTGTCAAAGTTAAATTTAACCGTTTCATATAGCTCTTGATTTAATTTCATTATTATTTAATCAGGAATATTCACTATAAATTCAATCTCATTTAACTAGCCTTAAATTTACATTTTTACTAAATATTTCCTTAAATTTATTTAAACAAGAAATATTCGTTAAATTACTTAAATCAAACCCAAGTTATAAATCATATCTTAAATCTCAATTTCAATAAGTTTCAAATTGGTTTAATTAAATAAAATTCTTTAACGAATACAATTTCAACTAAATTCGAATTATCTTTCCAACCTTAACTTATTCAAATTATTACCAAAATCTATTTTGAAATATAAATTTTATTCTTAACATAATATATGTATTAAATCCATCTTAATATATATATCATTACCATTTATATATAAAATTTAAGAATCAACATTTATTAAAACCATATATTTCTCTCCAATACCATAGAATCTATTTTCAAAATATTTATATATGGACCAACGGTGTCTGTATATATTTCCTATCATATAGTCTAGTGCTACGGATATTTATCATTTCAATCCGTACACTAAATATATACGGGTGGATATCATTTCAACCCGTAATCCCAAATTCAATTAAATGAAAATCGCTTGGGTTTATCATTTCAACCCATAACGATTTTCTCCTATTCTAAAGTCCGTTCGGGTATGTATCATTTCAACCCATAGTGAATTCTATACTACAGGGAACTTGCAGAGTGATAACAGATAATACAATAATATAACAGGCATATATCATCAATAAAAATATAATATAAACAACAGGATATGGTGTCATATCCCATAGGTGAACAATTGCAGATAACAACATATATAGCAATGTAAATAACTAATAGCAGCATATTTCAATTGTCATTTCAATTGAAATCAAATTTAATAAACAAAAGAATGTTAATCGTGAGTGATTTCTCACCTTTCGAGGCTAGAGATGGACAAGAATGAGATGAGTTACGAATCCAAAGCAGAGCTAGATTGAACGCGAATTTGACGAGCAAAGCTGATAAATAGGAATTGACGAAATCAAATCAGGACTGATCGATGAAGATAAATGGTATAAGTGGACTTTTATAAAACTATATATATAAAAATCATATTCTAAATTCTAACACATATTAAATAAAATATATATCATACCATTTAGAAAATAGTTCTTAAATAAAAAGATATAACCTTTCAGACTGCATATATACATAGTAGATTTATACAAAACTTATTCATTTTACTGTAACCATATATATGCATAAAAAAATAGTATAAACATTGACATATTATAACCAAATATACAAAATATATACAAACTGTTATATATACTTGTCTATAAAAGAGATCTGCAACCAAAATTTTATGTAAACTAAATATATGTATACCTTTTGTATTTATATATTTGTGTATACAATAAAATATTAAACAAACCAATACTTACCGTTTTATAATATATATATATCATTCTTTAATAATTAATTTAAAGGTTTAAACTCATATTTAAAACAGTATATATATAAAGTACTTGTTTACAAGATATATGCAAGTCAACTTGTATAATATATACTATTATAAAATGCATATCTAAAACCAAATTCTAGTATACATACTCTGATAAATACATATATAACTCGCCGACCACATATATATATACTTCTGAACATATTATAGTTTAAAATTTATACTCATTAAAAAAATCAATATAAATTACCTTATCATAATACTTATAAACTAACCTACATACACAGACTATATTATATATGTAAACAACATATGTAGCAACTCAAAATCATATACACACACACGAATGTATGCAGTCTATATACAACTACACGCATGCTACATAATATATATAAGCTATAGACATATGAACGAATATGTGCAAACCCGAGGAGGAACAACCAGAATCTATGCAGACTTCATTTACAAACTATATAAATAGGAAGTATATATATTTTAATACATATATACAATATAGAACAAAATTAATAACAAATAATTTACCTTCAAAATATCATGTTCATATACACGTGAGCAGGTATGGGAAGATGATAGGCAAAATGAAGAGCTCGAGTGAGGAGAGGGAACCGATACAGCAGCTTCGGTTGTGGTGTTGTGCACTGCAAGGTGGACGTCTAGGGTCGCAAGGTGGGATCGGCAACCTGGGAAGAGGGGAGGAAAGTCGAGGGCGATTTTCTGTTGAGGCTGATGGCCGAAATACAGAGAAGAGCAATGGGTTTCGGCAGTTTCAAAGAAGAAGGTGAGTGAGAGAGGAAGAGAGGGGAAGGCCGGTTGACGTGGGTTGCTCGGTGATGGGCGGCGAACTCGAAGGTGAGGGGTACCGGAGTGGATGGGTTCAAGTTGGAATAGTGAGGACGGGAACGGCGATTGGGGTCGGCTAAGGTGGGGCAGCACGGGATGATGGGGAAGTTGCGTGCAAGGATCTGGGGAGGAGTGAAATACGCGGAGGAGGAAGAGGGGTTGAGCACGGCGGGTGATCTGGATGGGCGAGCTGCTTGCGGCATCAAGCGAGGAGGAGCATGCCAGGTGGAGGTAGGCCGAAGTGGTGGTCAGAAAAATGGCGGCTCGGTGGCTGCCGAGAGGGAGAGGATGGAGGAAGATGAGGGTCGAGTTGCAGGCGGTAGCGCAAGGCCATGGCCGTGAAAGGCTCCAAGTGGGAAAAATATCGATCTCAGGAAGAAGTAGATCTGGCAAATATTTTTGTTTGTAAATAAACGGTAGTAAGAGAAATAGAGATAGGAATTGTACAGATGAGACAGCGAAATATAAGGGGATTCGAATTAACAAATATTTTCAAACTGAACTATAGATGACAGTGAACGAACCGTTTGAAAATAAATGTGCATAAACGGAAGAGAAACGTTTGCAATAAATTGAGAATAGTGACGGCCTTTTAAACTCCGCAATAACAAAAGCAACAACTATGATTTACGATGACGGGTGAATGGACACATAGAATAAAAAGACTCAAAACGTACCGGTACGGTGAACCGTTTTACGGGTTCCACTGTGTATTGGACTTAAAAACTGAATTGAATATACCGCAGAGACCAGCACGACGAGACGATCAAAACGGTATATAGATATTGGTGGTATGATCATCCGATTAAAAGTCGATAATTGGTACCAGAAAATGCTGTTAGTTTGTCAGAATTAAGATAAACGGAGCAATATAAGTCCGAATTTGGAAAAACGAAAGGTGATGTCTCACTCAGAAGAGGATTCAGAAATTATCTATAGAAAAATATTTAGATTTGAAAAACATTTATTATCATCAGTTTTAACTGATTTAAATTGAAATAAAATTTCATAAGAAAATAAACTTCACTATTAGCAGATGAAAATTTACCAGTTGCTATGTTTAAATAGACGTATTCCAAATAATAAATTTTTATTTTCAAATCTTATTATTTAAAATTTCATAAAAATTCAATTAATTAAATAAATAAACCACTAAAATTTTCGGGTCGTTACACTCTCCCCCACTCAAAACTTTTCGTCCCCGAAAAGGAAGGAGGTAGGAGAATAGGACAACCAGAAGTAGAGTAGATTGAAAGTCAGGATTAAATAATTAATTCGAAACTATATAAATTTTTCTTGAAATATTCATTTGAAACTTTATTTGCAATTCAATTATCTTTAATACTTTAAATCTTTTCAAAACCCATTTGTAAAAATTTCTTGCTTCCTTTATAACTATCATTTATATGTTTAAATAACACCTTTATAAATCTATGAAAACTATTTGAAAACAATTATTTATATCATTACTTATATTTACAAAGAAGCTATTGAAAACATTAAATCCATAATTCATTAATTTATTAATTTTTATCTCAAGATACTTTTCAAATATTATTAATAAACAAATAATCATTTACTTTAAATATGTTTTATTAAATTAATAACTTCTAAAATATTTATAACACTAGAATTTTCTATTAAACCATGTAGTATATAAATAAACAATATTTAAAAAGGATATAGTCAACAAGGAAAAGGAGGATTTGGAAAAACAGAATATAGGTGAATAAATAAAGCTGAGCCTATAAGGAAGATTCAAAAGAATAGCATCGGGCACGAATAATTAATTTTGAACCATAAGAATTATAATTTCAAATATAAATACAAAATTTCTTTGTCGGAAATACTTTTTATAATAAAATACCTTTATAGCCGAAACAAATTTCCTTTCGAAAATACTTTTATAACTCGATGTCTCAACAAGTTTATCCTCGTTCCTGTAGACTCTGGCAGTGCGTTGATCAGGCGCAAAGCTAGAATTCTCCAGGTACTTAGTAGACTTGTTTCAACACCCAGTGAAAATACTGGAAAAACTTTTAAAAACAGATATGGAAAGTACAATCCAAACAAAAAAACAAACAAAACCTTTGTCTAACCATGGTTCGCAGATACACAATGGTTACGCCTGGGTCACCCAGGAAACAATCCATATCCGTAAGCTTTCTCAGCCCTGCGAGTTACGCCATGATGACTAGTAGAGTGCAGGATACACAATGGTTATGCCTGGATCCCCCAGGAAACAATCTGTACCCTTAGGCAAGACTCAGCCAAGTAGTTGCGCTACTATTCGCGACCTACACAGATTGCAGGATACACAATGGTTACGCCTGGATCCCCCAGGAAACAATCCGTACCCCTAGGCAAGACTCAGCCAGGCAGTTGCGCTATGCATCCGCGCTCGTAAGACCATGGGTAACGCTATGGAATTCGATGGAAACTCGAGTATCATATCCGGAAAACCAAAATCAGAGAGAATAATATCGATAGAATGAATCCAAGATGTGGCCACAAATCGGATATCAAGCAGAAGGCACTTTCCATATCTTTACTTCGAAAATATGTATCATATAGTACCTTTCAAATTAATTTCAAATATCATACTTATATAAAGTCCATTATATATAAGATTAAATTTTCAAATCAAATACCTTTCCAAAATCAATAGTATATCAAATCACACTTATATAGACTTCAATTATATAAGATTTCACTTTACAAATTTAGTACCTTTTCAAATCTATAGTTTTCGAATCAACCTCATACTTATACAAACCAATTTTTTTTTATATATAAGTTTGATAACTCCCAAATCAAGTATTTAGTAACATAAGGTTCTCAAATTTCAATTTGTTTCAATATCAATATAATTTTCAAAATCATATATGCTTTCACCAAATTATTCTTCCAAATCAAATATCTTCAGTTCCAAAGTTTCCAAAATAATAAATTTAAAAAAATAAACCCAAATTTCCAAATTAATATAATTTAAGTCGAACAATTCATTTCCAAAATCATCATATATTTACATAAAGTCCATCTTATATAAGAATCAAAATAAAATAAATTTCGCTGTATGAAGAGCCATATGGGATTGAATATCTTTGCTTTTATGGGTTATATATCTTTGTAATTTTAAATTGGAAATTTTCTTTTAGTAAGCAAAGATATTCTAACCCGACAGCTTTCAACTTCAGCGTCAAAATATATCACTGATATTAGAATATAAGATGTACATACGTCATCATTTCGCAAAAGCACATTTGATCGCTCACTCGATCACACAAGTTCGCTTTCGAACTAGTATTGTCCATTCGACTTCCCAAATGCGGATTTCGATATGGTTTCTCGACTAGAAGCCATCAGTCTCCTTGCATAGCCATATACTATGATAGAGAATTCTAGAATCAAGCCCAAAATCCATATCCAATATTCGCCATCAAGAATCAAATGAAAATCCTAACACGAATTGGTGTAATTCACCTCGAACTTGTGTACTCAAACTTGGATCAAATTAATTATGCGAATAAAATAGTATATGTACAATTTATGTATTTATTCCAACCTGTTAAATATATAGTTTCATAAAGATATTACTAAGTTAAAATATTTAACTAAACTTTTTTCAAAATATTTTGAAGACCAAATTCTTTTCAAAACATTTCAAATCTAAATTTCATATTAGAAAAATTAAAAATTGCCTGATTCATTTACTTAACAAAACAGTTTCAACTTATTTAAATCATATTACTACATACTTTAACATACATACCAAACTTTTATACTTTATACTTTTCAAAATTTCTTAGCTTTGAAAAGTTAACCTTGATTTGGAAGTGCTCGAACCTTCAAAATAGTTGAAGAAATCATTTTCAAATTCAAGAGTTGGAAATCAGCAACAAATCAGTAAATCAATTTTAATAGATAGGGTTATATCAAATCCGAAACTCAAGGACTGAACACCGGCTTACTTCAAATCATTTCAAATATATATATATATACATATATCTTTCGAATATCAAATCATACTTCAAAATTGAAATCAAAATTGGTTTCACAAAATCACTCGCGTAGCAATGCTACTAAAGTGGCCTCTCCCCCACTTTGAAACTCGAAAATCAATGTCGATGATGCGTGCACTCATCACCGAAATTATTTTCCAGCGACATAAGTGATTTCTGGACTTCTATTTTCTCAAACTTCTTTTGAAATTTCTTCGAAAACATTCGAAGCTTATTAAAATAATTTGAAACATTTCTTATTCGGAAAATACTTTTAAATCATATTATTATTATATATTTCAAAATCTTAAAACCAATTTTAAAATACCGGAGTTCAATTCTCGAATTTCAAATTTAAAATCCTTCAGTTATAAATCATTTTTAGATAAATCAAATTTCTTATATAATTTTTCAAAATTACAAATACTATCGAAACCTCAAATTCTCATTTTAAAAGGGTATTAAATCTTTATCGAAAACATTTCACTTTTATATATAGATTATAATCATACTTGTCAAAATAATAATTTCGGTTTAGAAAACAATTTCTAAAACACAAACAAACCCGATTTTCAAAGGATGATTCACGGATGGATTTCAAAACAAAGATAGAAATTCAATCTAAAAGAACTCTAATCAAATAAAATTCTAATTCGAAGATAGGCTTGAACGAAGATGAGATAATTAACTTACAAAATACAAGATATATATATTTTTATAAATCGCGGATGAACCTAGAGTCAACCGTGCCTTCATAATAAGACTGGTGCAGAATTTTGAGGCAAATCGACATTCGATTGCCAGAGATAGAATTCGGCATAACAAGAGATAGCAGCAGCTAAACCGAGGGATATATAAATCTTCGGTGAATCAATGCAAATAGTAAAGGAGTTACACTCCTTTACAAATCATTTAAAGATTTGTGGGATCCTATTCTTATAGATATCATTCGAAGTGGAGTTATAGGATACTCCAGAATCAAAAGAATACAAATAGGGAGAGACAAGAATGAATTTTGGAACTGCAAGAACGTTCCAAAGTTCAAGGAAATCGAGTCAAACGGAAGAGATTCAAACTCGAACGAAAGTGATTCTGTAACTAAATTTACTATATATGCTAAGTTTGCCTGGAGCCAAAGCTCTGATACCAACTGTAACGACCCACTATTTTGGACCATTCAAATCGACAATAATCCACACATGTCTGACTTGAATAATTCAAAATATCAGATTGTTAATTTAAAATTTGGCAAAACTCAGAATATACAGTAAATAAATCAATCACAGAATCACAGACACAGAGTAATACAATAATACGCAGCAGAATAGATAAAATAGTAGTTCATGAAGCTACTATATAAACATCAGAGTTAGAAATAAAATACAACAGAATATCTCAAATGCAGTGAAGTCGCCAGTACAACAGATGACTTCTCTGGACAAATCAACTAGAAGAGCTGAAAGCTGAGGCGATAGTTGGATCTCCAAAGGAAGCTCCAAACTCCAAAGGTGAGTCTCAATTGCTGTATCACTCGGTCTGACCCGAGCGTAAAGCAAAACAAAACACTCGAGTCAGGATTAACATTCTTATATCAATAAATCCAACTCAAGTGAAATATCAACTGAAATACAAGTAACTTAAAGGATGTTTGGGATAATCATCCTCTAAGGATCCGTGGAAGTATCTACAGTGTAGAAATATACACTCTAACACCGTGGTCATTTCAAATTAATTTATTCTTCAAATCCAAAAATCATTTCATTTCAAATATATCTATTTTCCAAAATAGTATATATAGGTTAAATAATTTATAAAGTAAAGTATTTAAAATTTCCTCAAATTTCACAAATTGATTCAAGTCAACTCAAATTCCAAATTCAAATTCATTCAAAGCTCAATTCATCAATTCAATTCAGTTCTCAAAAGACCATTTAAATTTCAGTATATTTCAAAGCTTAAATATTCAACATTGTCAAAGTTAAATTTAACCGTTTCATATAGCTCTTGATTTAATTTCATTATTATTTAATCAGGAATATTCACTTAATAAATTCAATGTCATTTAACTAGCCTTAAATTTACATTTTTACTAAATATTTCCTTAAATTTATTTAAACAAGAAATATTCATTAAATTACTTAAATCAAACCCAAGTTATAAATCATATCTTAAATCTCAATTTCAATAAGTTTCAAATTGGTTTAATTAAATAAAATTCTTTAACGAATACAATTTCAACTAAATTCGAATTATCTTTCCAACCTTAACTTATTCAAATTATTACCAAAATCTATTTTGAAATATAAATTTTATTCTTAACATAATATATGTATTAAATCCATCTTAATATATATATCATTACCATTTATATATAAAATTTAAGAATCAACATTTATTAAAACCATATATTTCTCTCCAATACCATAGAATCTATTTTCAAAATATTTATATATGGACCAACGGTGTCTGTATATATTTCCTATCATATAGTCTAGTGCTACGGATATTTATCATTTCAATCCGTACACTAAATATATACGGGTGGATATCATTTCAACCCGTAATCCCAAATTCAATTAAATGAAAATCGCTTGGGTTTATCATTTCAACCCATAATGATTTTCTCCTATTCTAAAGTCCGTTCGGGTATGTATCATTTCAACCCATAGTGAATTCTATACTACAGGGAACTTGCAGAGTGATAACAGATAATACAATAATATAACAGACATATATCATCAATAAAAATATAATATAAACAACAAGATATGGTGTCATATCCCATAGGTGAACAATTGCAGATAACAACATATATAGCAATGTAAATAACTAATAGCAACATATTTCAATTGTCATTTCAATTGAAATCAAATTTAATAAATAAAAGAACGTTAATCGTGAGTGATTGCTCACCTTTCGAGGCTAGAGATGGACAAGAATGAGATGAGTTACGAATCCAAAGCAGAGCTAGATTGAACGCGAATTTGACGAGCAAAGCTGATAAATTGGAATTGACGAAATCAAATCAGGACTGATCGATGAAGATAAATGGTATAAGTGGACTTGTATAAAACTATATATATAAAAATCATATTCTAAATTCTAACACATATTAAATAAAATATATATCATACCATTTAGAAAATAGTTCTTAAATAAAAAGATATAACCTTTCAGACTGCATATATACATAGTAGATTTATACAAAACTTATTCATTTTACTGTAACCATATATATGCATAAAACAATAGTATAAACATTGACATATTATAACCAAATATACAAAATATATACAAACTGTTATATATACTTGTCTATAAAAGAGATCTGCAACCAAAATTTTATGTAAACTTAATATATGTATACCTTTTGTATTTATATATTTGTGTGTACAATAAAATATTAAACAAACCAATACTTACCGTTTTATAATATATATATCATTCTTTAATAATTAATTTAAAGGTTTAAACTCATATTTAAAATAGTATATATATAAAGTACTTGTTTACAAGATATATGCAAGTCAACTTGTATAATATATACTATTATAAAATGCATATCTAAAACCAAATTCTAGTATACATACTCTGATAAATACATATATAACTCACCGACCACATATATATACACTTCTGAACATATTATAGTTTAAAATTTATACTCATTAAAAAAATCAATATAAATTACCTTATCATAATACTTATAAACTAACCTACATACACAGACTATATTATATATGTAAACAACATATGTAGCAACTCAAAATCATATACACACACACACACACACACGAATGTATGCAGTCTATATACAACTACACGCATGCTACATAATATATATAAGCTATAGACATATGAACGAATATGTGCAAACCGGAGGTGGTACAACCAGAATCTATGCAGACTTCATTTACAAACTATATAAATAGGAAGTATATATATTTTAATACATATATACAATATAGAACAAAATTAATAACAAATAATTTACCTTCAAAATATCATGTTCATATACACGTGAGAAGGTATGGGAAGATGATAGGCAAAATGAAGAGCTCGAGTGAGGAGAGGGAACCGATACAGCAGCTTCGACTGTGGTGTTGTGCACTGCAAGGTGGACGTTTAGGGTCGCAAGGTGGGATCGGCAACCTAGGAAGAGGGGAGGAAAGTCGAGGGCGATTTTCTGTTGAGGCTGATGGCCGAAATACAGAGAAGAGCAATGGGTTTCGGCAGTTTCAAAGAAGAAGGTGAGTGAGAGAGGAAGAGAGGGGAAGGCCGGTTGACGTGGGCTGCTCGATGATGGGCAGCGAACTCGAAGGTGAGGGGTACCGGAGAGGATGGGTTCAAGTTGGAATAGTGAGGATGGGAACGGCGATTGGTGTCGGCTAAGGTGGGGCAGCACGAGACGATGGGGAAGTTGCGTGCAAGGATCTGGGGAGGAGTGAAATACGCGGAGGAGGAAGAGGGGTTGAGCACGGCGGGTGATCTGGATGGGCGAGCTGCTTGCAGCATCAAACGAGGAGGAGCATGCCAGGTGGAGGTAGGCCGAAGTGGTGGTCGGAAAAATGGTGGCTTGGTGGCTGCCGAGAGGGAGAGGAAGGAGGAAGATGAGGGTCGAGTTGCAGGCGGTAGCGCAAGGCCATGGCCGTGAAAGGCTCCAAGTGGGAAAAATATCGATCTCAGGAAGAAGTAGATCTGGCAAATATTTTTGTTTGTAAATAAACGGTAGGAAGAGAAATAGAGATAGGAATTGTACAGATGAGACAGCGAAATATAAGGGGATTTGTTTGTACAAAAAATGGACAAACACCTCGAAGTTGTATGATTTAGTAGATCTTATGTTATTCTTAGTGATTTGAGCGATTTATGCAAATATATAAAAAACAGGGGCTAAACTGTAAAAAGACACGCAGATTTATAGTGGTTCAGCCAGAATGTGCCTACGTCCACTTTATATGTTATTTCTCTTCTCTTATTCTGATTACAAGTACAAAGCTTTGATACCAGTAAAAGAAAGTTGTTTGAAAGTTCCTTTCGTGCTTAAGCTCTCCAACTTGTCCCCATTGATGTACCCCTGCCCCTCTATTTATAGAGTGAGGCCGGGGGTAGGGGTCTAGGATGTGTATAGTTGCTGATGGGCCTGGGCTGATGTGATCTGGCCTGGTACGTCTTGGTTCATCATTGCTTGGTTCGGAGGTGGTTGGAGTGTAGAATGGACCGGTAGTTGCTTGGACCGGTGGTAGGATGGTGAGGTTGGTCCGGTGTGGAGATGGTTCGGCATGGGTTGGTTCGGTTATGGAGTTGGCTCGGTGGTTCTAAGGAGGAAGGGTGGTCCGGTAGGAGCTAGGAGGGGTTGGTCTGCCGAATGGGTTCGAATGAGGTCTGCCGAGTGTGTTCGAATGAGGTCTGCCGAGTGTGTTCGAATGAGGTCTGCCGAGTGGGTTCGAATGAGGTCTGCCGAGTGGGTTCGAATGAGGTCTGCCGAATGGGTTCGAATGAGGTCTGCCGAATGGGTTCCTACGAGGCATGGATACCGAATGAGGTCTGCCGAATGGGCCCTGGAAAACGAGAATGCCGAATGAATCAAGCTTCTTGGTCTCGAGGCCTTCTGGGTGAGAACTCGCCCAACATTTGCCCCCCAAAGTGGGGCATATTCTCGAATATGGCGTGCTTTGTTTGACATTTTCATTTGGCCCTTGGATGCCGAACCAGATGGTCCGGTTGTGTCCTTTTGTCTATAAGTAGGGACCGTACGCCTTTGCTATTTCCTACCTGCCGAACTAAACATTTGCTCTTGTCGGATCAAACTTCGTAGCTGAATCGAACGTGGTAGCCGAATCAACGTGGTAGCCGAATCAAAGAGGTAGCCGAATCAAAGAGGTAGCCGAATCAAAGTGGTAGCCGAATCAAATTCCCTATTTTCACTGAATCAGGTGAGATCCTTTCTATGTTGGACGAATGGTTTATCGAAGGTAGTCGTATATCTGTATAAACGGATGGAGTTGGGAATGCCGAATGGTCATGAGAACTACCGAATGGCCTTGAGAATTTTGCATTTACTTTACCGAACGACAACGGGAGTTTGAGCATTCTGATTTTATGAGTGAAATTCCATATTATATACTTACTTTTTTTACATCCTTTGTTCTAACAACATGTTTTTCTGGTGTTGTAGATAATGTCTCGCAAAGCAGAAACTCGATCAGACAAGAAGAAATCCGGGGGCGAAGGAGGTTCCTCTGCCGTGCCCCCAGCTCAGCCGAATCTAGAACGTCACGGACCTGCCCCGAGATCACTAGTGGACGGGTATGGCCCTCAGGAACTTCTAAACTCCCCGCCCGATTGCTTTCCTAGCTCCCTTAAGGAAGAGCAGCTTGATGTCATCTCTCGTTCTTTCGGAATTGACATGGCGCGAATGCTGTTGTCAGGGAGAGATGTTATGCCGTATGACCCTCCTGAAGGGTACTTTGCTTACAGTAGGTACCACTGCATGTGTGGTGCCATTCCGCCTCTTAACGCTTGGGTAACCAGCTTCTTCACATATCTCAAGGTGGCCCCATTCTAGCTTCAACCCAACTCCTATGCTATACTGGTGAGCCTCTTCGTCATTTTCCAGAGGAAGTATGGTCGTGCTCCTTCCAACCGGGAGATCCGGTACTTATATAATCTGAGGGGCTATAAGAAGGGGTCCCCATACATTAGCTTGGAGTCAGCCGTGACCTTCAAGCCGGTCTTGGATCTGTATTCTAAATTCAGCATGTTCAAGAAGGAGTGGTTCTTTGTCAGGGACGACTCCGTTTCAATTCGGCGCTTTACTTCTGGATGTAAGTTGATGCTTTTACTTATAATTTCTATTCCGATTGCGATGCTTTTTCTCATACTTTCTCATTTTTGCTAGCGACAGGTGGCTTTGCGATTGTGGAGACTGACCGCCTGGTTCAGACGGCGGCTGAGATAGAAGCTATTCTCGGGAAATATAGATCATCTGCCTTCTTGATCAGAAATGCGATTCTTCTGGAGTATAACTTAATCCTTCCACAGCAGTCGGTTGTTAAGCTGAGGGAAACGGCGGAGGAGAGGGCGGCTACTCAGACCAAGGAAGGTGTTACGGTAGAGAGTAGCAAGAGGAAACCTTTCACAAAACCTCCAGCTGTCGGAGGTAAGAAACTCAAGAAGTCGGACGGTCCCTCCCCCAGCAATTGTCCACTTACCCGGGAGGAGGAAGACATAGAGGAGGAAGGAGGTGAGGGTGGAGATGGTCGGGAAGGTGATAAAGGTGGCGATGGCATCGGGGCCTTGCTTCCTGGGCGAGCGGGCGAGATTCAGGAGTGGACGGATGATGCGTTCCACCAGGCTTTCGAGGGGCTGGGCGAAGATCCGGCTTTGGTAGAGAAAACCGGGAAAGCGGACAAGGCCGGGACCGGTGCAAGCGAGTCTTCTCAGACCCTTCCAGCCAAGGTGGCTCCGACGACTCAAGGTGAACTCTTGACTCCTGCATGCTTCATTAATGATAGGGACTTAGGAATATTTTATGACCCGCTCCCGTCCTGGAATGAAATCCAGGACCTATTGTAGTATCCTACTCCTCCCCAGGGTTTGTACAACCACAGATGTGTTTCTTTTCTTTTTATCTTTTAATTTGCCGTGTTTTCTCGAATTATATAGTGATGTAAGTTTGTGACACTTGTTCTTCATATCAGGAGCAGGTAGGACATCCAAGGCCTCGGATCTTCGGCACAGGCTTGAGCAATACAAGCTTTCAAAAACCTCCGCCGAGCCGAAGCCTTCGACCCACCGCTCCGGGGATGTAGTCGGCTACCGCCCTCTTCTCGGGGTTATTGAAGAGGGTATTCAACGGAGAAAGAGGAGTCATCCTTCATCCGATCCTTCACTTGGTCCTCAGTTCCCGGCTCAGCCTCTTCATGATATCATGGGGGAGGATAGCGAGTTTGCACTCTCTCCGTGCCCGCCCGGAAACCCTACCGTTATTCATATCGACCGTCCTGACTTGGCTCGTAATCCATTTGCGGGTCATCCTGACCTGGATCCAAGCTCCCATGATATTACCTTTGACGAGGTCACCGGTGAACACCTTCTTCCCCGCAACCCCATGGTACGAGTACTTGATGAAGCTAAGTCCTTAGATCTCGATTTACTCACTACTCGTATAATCACTATGGGAGACAAGGCCAAGGCTAATATTGATCGGGTGGCGGAGGAGACTAAGAAGCTGATGGGGCATCATGCCCGGCTGGTTAAGGCCGGAGAGGAGATTGGGAGCGCCAACATCCGACTTCGATTGGTGGTTTCGGATCAGGCCAAACAGCTTGCGGATCAGGCTATTCAGATTTCTCAGCATGAGGCTGCTTCTGGATGACTAAGGAAAACAATGGAAGAGGCCAGTCGGGCCGAACTGCGGAAAATGGAAGCTACTTGCAAAGAACGGATTGACATGGCTATTGCCACGGTGGACGAGGTTCGGAAAGCGGATCTTGAGCAGGTGGAGGAATTGTCCGGGAAACTTGAGGCTGCAGAGCTTGCTCAAGCCAAGTTGAGGGAGGAGATGGAGGCAATGCGGGGATCCCTTCTGGCTGACTGCTCGAGATACCGATCGGAGAGAGATGCTGCCGTTGGGAGGTTGTCGGCTTCCGAGGCCCGGATGAGGGAGTTTGAGGAGAATGAGGGGATGATGGACGAAATGCTTCAGGACATGTACTTCCGAACCTGGAAGCAGGGCAACCTATCCTGGATGGATGATTATCCCAGGGTCATGGCTAAGATCTATCTTCGGGCTCTGGAGGAGGCCAAGGCCGATGCGGATAAAGATGGTGGCGTGGCCTTCAGCATGGATGCGTTCACTGCCCAGTTTGCCAAGGGGGAGAAGGTGGCGGTGAAGGAGGGTATGCGGTTGCTTGCTGAAGAGGCAGGGGTGCAAGTGGATGATGACGACCAGGATGGCCAATAAGCTTATGCTGGTAAGCCTTCCTTTTTAGTTTCCCAATTAACTTGGTTGCTTATTACTAATGAATCCTTTCTTTGACTGGACAGGCGGTCAACAGGGCAAGTATAAAACTCCACTGCAGCCGGCCCCTTGATTGTACCTGGAAAAACTCTTTTTGTGGATTTGACAAAGTTGTATATGTTAGTCGTAAAATAGTAAAGTAGCCTTTAGGTTATAATATTTCGCCACTTGTAATAAATAGTCTTATTTTTGACGTGTAGTTTTTTGACTTAAGCTGATTTTGTCGTCTTTTGAATGTTTGCCGTTATTTTGACATGCCGTATGAGAAATATAGCTATGTATATTCTTTGTAATTAAATTGTGTTTGATGTCGGGTTCTGGTTTAAGACATAATTTCACGACTTGCAATGTTAGCGTGTGGCGCGAACAAATTATAGTCATGTATTTGTACATAAAGGAAGAAAATACCGCCTTTCATGTTTTGTTTGTAGATGGCAGTTTCGAATATCTTGTACGACCGAGCATGTATCTCCTACTCTTGTATCCTGTACTTTAGGGATTGTTATAGTGGATAGGAGAAAAATTCTTGAAGAAAAACTTGAAATATGTGAAATAGTAAAACTTCCAATCACGGAAGGCCTTCGATGTGCTTAAGTTCGTGGCAAACGGGCTTTGTAGTCACTTTCCCTAGCCGTGGGTCTTGGAGACATTTGTCACCCATCTTACGCCTCCACGGGGAGTTAATTCTTTTTTTTTACCACAGCCGCACTTAAGACACATCAGAGCCGAGATCGCGCACAGTAACTACCCGAGCCATTATGGCCCGTAGTCGTGGGTATTATTCGATTTACTGTGGCCGGATAGCGTGGGTGCCGATCGTCAACTGTAAACTGCCCCTGGCTGGCCACACCTTATGTTGGGGCTTATAGTCGGTTCACAGTTGCCGGCGAGCCTAACGCCGTAATGAGCTGCCTCGGCTATAGTCGGCCTTCTCGGTGGCTTATAATCGGCTCATTACGGTTGGCTTTGAGGGCCGTCGCGAGCAATGAGTTAACCCGCAGCAGAGGGATGCCGGAGCAAAAGTGTCTCATTGGCGAGGGCATAGATTCGCATAGTACCTGCTAGGTCTTGTCCAGGTGAAGTTGCGTTGTGGAGTGCTTTGAATAGAAATGCTATATGCTCAGGATTTTGTTCAACAGAAAAGGATAAAGTTAACAAGCAGCCAAGATACAAAGGAACAAGTTAAAAAAGAGACAAGGTTTTTAAAGTGGTTCGGCACGAAAATGCCTACGTCCACTGATTCTCTTTGTTAATTCACTTCATATGGGCAATACAAGTTAAGAAAAGTATCGACGGAGGTGTTGGATGTTCCATGCCCTCTGGAACACCTCTCCGTCCACTGTTGACAAAATATAGGCTCCGTTGTGGAGATCTTTATGAATTACATATGGTCCATCCCAGATTGGGTCTAGTGCTCCGGGACGAGGGAAGATTCGCTTAAGGACAAGATCCCCTTCCTGTAAGGTACGATGCTTGACTTTGGAGTTGTAGTGTGCCACCACTTTTTGTTTGTGGGCTGCTGCTTTAAGGACTGCATCATTTCTTCTCTCCTCGACTAGATCCAAAGACATGTTGAGGAGCTCTTCATTCTCTTCTGGGTTATAGTGGATCCTACGGTGGGAAGGCACAATGGTTTCAATTGGGAGCATAGTCTCCGATCCGTATGCCAAAGAGAAAGGAGTGTGCCCTGTTGATGTTCTGAAAGATGTGCGGTAGGCCCATAGTGCCGTAGGGAGTTCATCCACCCAAGCGCCCTTTGACTTTTCGAGCTTCTTTTTGTTCAGAGTTTTCAGAATCTTGTTGACTGCTTTGACTTGTCCGTTTGCCTGGGGATATGCTACGGATGAGAAGCTTTTATGAATTCTGTGTTCTTGGCACCAGTTGGCGAATTCCTCGCTGTCAAACTGAAGTCCATTGTCTGATATGATTTTGAGTGGGACTCCGTACCTGCATAGAACATTTTTGATTAAGAAGTTAATAACTTTTGCTGAAGATACTTTATTTAGAGGTTCCGCTTCCACCCATTTGGTGAAATAATCAACTGCCACTATAGCATATTTGGCCCCGCCTCGGCCCATTGGTAGTTCGCCGATTAAGTCAATTCCCCATATTGCGAAGGGCCAAGGGCTGGTCATCTGAGTAATCTCGGTTGTTGGTAGCCGAGGAATCTTAGCAAATTTTTGGCATCTGTCACACTTCTTGACGAAATCTAAGGCGTCCTTGCTCAAGGTGGGCCAGAAATATCCGTATCGGAGTATCTTTTTTGCTAATGTTTGCCCTCCGGTGTGATCTCCGCAGCTCCCCTGATGGATGTTGGATAAGATTTCCTTGGCTTCTCTCCCAGCGACACACCTTAATAACGGGTTAGAGAATCCACGCCGGTAGAGGATGTCTTCTTGTATTGTGTAGTGGGATGCTTTCCTCAGGATTTTCTTGACTTCGTTACGCCCGTTGGGTAGAGTGCCACTTTGTAGGTAGTCTCGGATGGGAGTCATCCAAGTTGCTTCTTCGGTTGCAGCTATCAAATTCACTTGCTCAAAACTTGGGGCCAGTTGCTTTGAGATGGTCACTGCCCGAAGATGGTGATGTCTCTCACACTTGCTTGCTTTGCTAATTCGTCGGCCTCTCGGTTCTCCTCCCGAGGGATGTGTTTGACTAAGTAGTGGTCCAATCGACTGAGAAGTAACCTGGTCTTCTTTAGATATGCTATGAGTCGTTCTTCTCGAGCTTGGAATTCTCCTAGTATTTGATTAACAATAAGTTGAGAATCACTGTGAAGACACAAAGAATTGGCCCCGATTTCTATGGCAATTTCTAGTCCGGCTATCACTGCTTCATATTCTGCATCGTTGTTGGTGGCAGCGAACTCCAGCCTTATAGCATAGTGCAGTTTGTTTCCCCTAGGAGTGATTACTACCACACCTGCTCCCGAGCCTTGTTCGTTCGATGCACCATCCACAAAGAGATTCCACTTGATATCTTCTGCTATTTCCAATTGCTCCTTACCTTCGTTGGTAGTGAATTCTGCAATGAAATCAGCCATGGCTTGTCCCTTGATGGCGGTGCGAGGGTGATAGGTGATATCATACTGACTTAGTTCAATGCACCATTTAAGTAGTCGCCCAGAAGTGTCAGGACGATGGAGTACCTGCCTCAGTGGTTGATCGGTCAGAACTTTGATGGAATGGGACTGGAAGTAGTGACGCAGTTTTCGTGATGTGATTAGTAAACAGTATGCTAACTTCTCAAGCTTGGGATATCTAACTTCTGCCCCAGTAAACCTTTTGCTGACGAAGTAAACTGGTCGTTGCGTGCGATTGTCTTCCCTTACCAAGGCAGCGCTTAGAGCGTGAGATGACACAGCAAGGTATAGGTATAATTCTTCGCCTTCGCTTGGAGTCGAGAGTACCGGTGGTTTCTGGAGGTGTTCGATTAGGTTATGGAAAGCAGTTAAGCATTCGTCCGTCCATTCGAACTTTCCTTTATCTTTCTTTAGAGCTTCGAAAAAGGGGACGCACTTGTCCGTTGCCTTGGAGATGAATCGGCTTAGGGCGGCCACTTTTCCATTTAGGCTTTGCATTTCCTTTCGGGTGGAAGGTATCTTGACATCCCTTAGCGCTCGGACTTGTTCAAGGTTTGCTTCTATCCCTCTGGCATGAACGATGAATCCTAAGAACTTCCCTGACGACACACCGAAGGAGCATTTTAGTGGATTCAACTTCATTCCATATTGCCGAAGTACTTGAAACATCTTGCCTAGGTGGCTTACGTGATCTTTGGCCTTCCTTGACTTTACCAGCATGTCATCCACATATACTTCCATAGTTTGTCCTATTAGCCCTGCAAACATCTTGTTGACGAGGCGCTGGTAGGTGGCTCCTGCATTTTTAAGTCCGAAAGGCATTACTTTGTAGCAGTATAAACCTCGGTCGGTGATGAAACTAGTGTGGTCTTGGTCGGGAGCATGCATAGGAATTTGGTTATATCCTGAGTATGCATCCATAAAAGATAGGAGTTCGTGCCCGGCTGTGCTGTCTACAAGTTGGTCGATTTTGGGAAGTGGGAAGCAATCCTTTGGGCAGGCGTCGTTTAAGTTGGAAAAGTCAATGTAGGTTCGCCACTTCCCATTAGCCTTTTTTACCAGTACCGGGTTGGCGATCCATTCCGGGTAGATAGCTTCTCGTATGAAGTCATTGGCGAGTAGATTCTTTACTTCTTCATCGAGTGCTGCTGATCGCTCTGCCCCCATACTTCTCTTTTTTTGTTTTACAGGCGCCTTGGTAGGATCAATGTTTAATACGTGGCAGGCTATGTCGGGGGAGATTCCAGTCATGTCAGCGTGTGACCAAGCGAATACATCCAAGTTGTGGCGGAGAAAATCGATGAGTTGTTCCTTCAATTCGGCTTTTAGTTGGGACCCAATTTTCAATAGTCTACTAGAGTCGCGCTTGTCTACAGATATAAACTCCATAGCCTCTGTAGGCTCGGCGGTGGCCTCCTCCTCTTTGTCCCTAGGATCTAATTCATTGAAAGGGTCGCTGGTATATCGAAGAGGAGGGGCTTTCTTTAATTGCTACGCTTCTAGACTTTTTGTGCAGAGGGCAATCTCTACACCCTTCCCTTTATCCTTCCTGTGGTTGTTGCGAAGTTCACTCACATAGCAGTCTCGAGCAACGTCCTGATCTCCTTCCACTTCCCCTACTCCATTGTCCGTTGGGAATTTCATCTTTAGGCACCATGGGGCTAAGACAATTTGGAAGTCAGACAAGGATGGCCTTCCTAAGAAGGCGTTGTAGGCCGACTGGTTTTCTATTAGCACAAACGTTTGTTTCCGTACAGCAGAGCGGGGATGGCTTCCAATCTCAACAAAAAGGTCCAGTTGCCCGAGGGGCATCTTCGCATCTCTAGTGAAGCCGTGTAGTGGTTTATCGCAGGGGGATACATCCTTCATTGATAGCTTCATTTTGTCGAATGCGTGTTTGAACAGGATGTTTACCGAGCTTCCAGTGTCTACCAGAATTCGGTAGACTTCGGCGGGACCAAGTCGGGCAGAGATGACCATGGGATCCATGTGAGGGTACTGCCTTCCTTCTAGGTCACGCTTACCGAACGTGATGTCATTACTTTCTTTCCGCTTCGGGTGGCGCTCTTCTATAACCGAATTGACATAGTCTTTATTGTCTCTAAGCGACTTTCCGTATCTTTCCATCTCTTTCCAGCTTTTGTCTGCGATGTGTGGCCCTCCTGAGATGGTATGGACCACTATCTTTTCTTGGCTAGAGCTGCTAGCGTTGCGGTTTCCTCTATCGGCCCCCGGGGAGGGTAGCCTTGGGTTTTCATTGGCAGGAGCTGGGGTCCTGTCCTGACCTTTTACATAACGTTCCAGTTTCTTCCTTCTGATGTGTTCCTCAATCAGATCTCGGAGATGATGGCATTCGTTGGTATCATGCCCTTGAGATTCGTGGAAGCGGCAGAATTTTCCAGACTTCTGTGCATTATCTTATTCCTTCTTGTATGGTGGGCGTTTGTATCTAACTTCGCCTTGGGTGGCAAGGAAGATATTTTCGACGGTCTCGTTCAAAGGAGTGTAAGTGTCGAATCTTGGTCCTGGCCGATATAGGCGCTTTTCTCCCTTCTTGCCCCCAGCATTGTCTCTGGAATCATTTCTTCGAACGTCCCTTGCCACAGCAGGGGCGTTGCCATGGGTTGTCTTATTTTGCTGTCCTGACTGCCCCTCAATGGCAGCATCCTCAAGCCTCATGTATTTCCCGGCTTCATGGAAGAAATCGGGTAAAGTAGCTGGCTTTTCTTTCGTCAACCTTCTAGCAAATTTAGTGTCCGGATGCACACCACTGCAGAGGGCCATTAGGATAAGCTTCTCATCGGCATCTTGGACTGCGGCTGCTGCGGCGTTGAATCTGGTTAGGTATTGCTGCAGCTTTTCTCCAGGTTTCTGTTTGACGCTGGATAAGGAATAAGCGTCCTTAGGTTGCTCCACATGAATGCGGAACTGACTGATAAATTTTTCTTTCAACATTTCCCACGAGCTGATGGATCCTTGGGGTAAATGACAGAACCAGGAGGTAGCAAGATCTGCTAAGAAGAGCGGAAAGCATTTGCATAGTACTCCCTCTGTTTCTCCACTCATGAGCATATGCTGCGTGTACCTCTGTAAGTGTACAACGGGATCGGAGGTTCCTTTGTAGGGTTCCATTGTTGGCATCTTCCATTCTCGGGGGGTGATAGCAATTTCGATATTGCGGGCGAAAGGGCTGGTTACCCTAGCGCCTATCCCTCGATCTCTTTGCTCCCGTTGGACACACTCTCTGAATAAGCGTGTCATCCTTTCATCAGAACTTGGAGCAGATAGAAATGAGTTTGGTTCTGTTCTGTGGGATTGATTCCGTCCAGATGACCTGTAGGGATGGTATCGTCTATCATTCCTCATATTTTCCAGTGGCTGCCTTTGATCTTCTGGGAGCATGCTTGGGTCAGCTACAGTTGGCCCTTGCCTTGATCTCCCCCTGTTGGGTTCTGATCTAAGCACTTCCTCGGGTCCAACTTCGGGCTGGACTCTAGCTCGGCCCCGTTCACTGGCGTTTCTGTGGTTAGGCAGCATGACAGACTCAGCTACAGTTGACCTTTGCCCGGTACCTTCCCTGTTGGGTTCGGTACCAAACGTTTCCTCAGGCCTAACTTCGGGCTGTGCTCGGTCTCGGCTCCTACCACGGCTACTTCTGCCGTTAGCTCCTTCGAAGAAGGAAGATCTTTGTTGTCTCTGAGATCCTCCAGACTAGGACTCGCCCCATGATTCAGTGTTGCGGTTGGATTCTTCAGCGTCCCTTAAGCGTGACATGAGATGGTCCACCAAGGCTTCCTGCTGGGACGTGAAGCGGTTAGTTACTTCAACCACAACTCTGTCCAGATCTGCTCTAGTAATTGCTATAGGCTGTTCTGTGGCAGGAGTAGTTGGGTTAGCCTGTTCTTCATTTGTTACTGTTGCTGGAGGAGGACGATTTACTTGATTCGTGATAGCTGGATCTGGAAGACTGCTGGATGCGATGTTTTTTCCTTTGTTAACATCTTTTCTCTGTTTGGGAGGCATGTTTTCCAAGTGGCGGACGATGCTGTTAGGAAAACTTGTTAAGCGGATGAAGCTGAAGCTTCGAGCTTCTAGTTCTCAGTGAAAGCACCAAAAATGTTTGTACAAAAAATGGACAAACACCTCGAAGTTGTATGATTTAGTAGATCTTATGTTATTCTTAGTGATTTGAGCGATTTATGCAAATATATAAAAAACAGGGGCTAAACTGTAAAAAGACACGCAGATTTATAGTGGTTCAACCAGAATGTGCCTACGTCCACTTTATATGTTATTTCTCTTCTCTTATTCTAATTACAAGTACAAAGCTTTGATACCAGTAAAAGAAAGTTGTTTGAAAGTTCCTTCCGTGCTTAAGCTCTCCAACTTGTCCCCATTGCTGTACCCCTGCCCCTCTATTTATAGAGTGAGGCCGGGGGTAGGGGTCTAGGATGTGTATAGTTGCTGATGGGCCTGGGCTGATGTGATCTGGCCTGGTACGTCTTGGTTCGTCATTGCTTGGTTCGGAGGTGGTTGGAGTGTAGAATGGACCGGTAGTTGCTTGGACCGGTGGTAGGATGGTGAGGTTGGTCCGGTGTGGAGATGGTTCGGCATGGGTTGGTTCGGTTATGGAGTTGGCTCGGTGGTTCTAAGGAGGAAGGGTGGTCCGGTAGGAGCTAGGAGGGGTTGGTCTGCCGAATGGGTTCGAATGAGGTCTGCCGAGTGTGTTCGAATGAGGTCTGCCGAATGGGTTCGAATGAGGTCTGCCGAGTGGGTTCGAATGAGGTCTGCCGAATGGGTTCGAATGAGGTCTGCCGAATGGGTTCGAATGAGGTCTGCCGAATGGGTTCCTACGAGGCATGGATACCGAATGAGGTCTGCCGAATGGGCCCTGGAAAATGAGAATGCCGAATGAATCAAGCTTCTTGGTCTCGAGGCCTTCTGGGTGAGAACTCGCCCAACAGGATTCGAATTAACAAATATTTTCAAACTGAATTATAGATGATAGTGAACGAACCGTTTGAAAATAAATGTGCATAAACAGAAGAGAAACGTTTGCAATAAATTGAGAATAGTGACGGCCTTTTAAACTCCGCAATAACAAAAGCAACAGCTATGATTTACGGTGACGGGTGAATGGACACATAGAATAAAAAGACTCAAAACGTACCGATACGGTGAACCGTTTTACGGGTTCCACTGTGTATCGGACTTAAAAACTGAATTGAATATACCGCAGAGACCAGCACGACGAGACGATCAAAATGGTATACAGATATTGGTGGTATGATCATCCGATTAAAAGTCGATAATTGGTACCAGAAAATGCTGTTAGTTTGTCAGAATTAAGATAAACGGAGCAATAGAAGTCCAAATTTGGAAAAACGAAAGGTGATGTCTCACTCAGAAGAGGATTTAAAAATTATCTATAGAAAAATATTTAGATTTGAAAAACATTTATTATCATCAGTTTTAACTGATTTAAATTGAAATAAAATTTCATAAGAAAATAAACTTCACTATTATCAGATGAAAATTTACCAGTGGCTATGTTTAAATAGACGTATTCCAAATAGTAAATTTTTATTTTCAAATCTTATTATTTAAAATTTCACAAAAATTCAATTAATTAAATAAATAAACCACTAAAATTTTCGGGTCGTTACACTCGTCTAAGGCATAACTCACGAATGGTCGCTTCTAACAAGCCTTATTCTTCGCAATATCCAACGTTATTCCTTATAATAACCTTTGTTATTATGAGCATAGAGGTGGGGCGTCACACCGGACGTAGCATCACTAGTGGTAATGACTAAAACTAGAAATAGAAGGCATGCCTGGTAGGGTTGGCAAACCCATAGGGTGTAGTCGACTCCACCTAGACATTATCTACAGTTGTTATGCATGCATGGGGCGTTGCACTCGGTCTTAGCGAGACCAGCTATGTTTTTCCTATGGTACATCACTAGAGATGTATGCTGCTTCGAAAGGATATCTCTGATCCTTGTGTAGGAGGACCATTTCTCAAAGTACCGAGAGCACCTTCGTGGAATCCTACACAATTAGCGAATGCACTTTATCGGTTTTTTATTATATACCTATTATTGTTGTGGTGTACACTCACATGCATCACAGCTACTTGATTATTATTATTTTCACCCTTAGACATTATTATAATATCACTGGATTTTCTGATATAAATTTTTTGGTTATCGTAAGGTAAAAACCCATCCGTATTTATGTGCGATGTAGTCTTATAAGATACCTTTGATTTTAAAAGGGTTTTAAACATAATAATTCAGTTGTTTGAGTTTACTCACACCAGACCTATGTTTGACCCGGAGTTTTATGTTCTTTCCCCAAAACTCTTAGGTGCTCAAATTTTTATGGGCAGCTAAGTAGTTCAAATTTTCCCCGTATGCATCTTGGAGGAGCTTGGAACAGGAGGCTTCATCGATAGCTAGTTATTATTTTATTTCCGCTGTATTATATGTATCTTGTATCAATTAGGTAGGGACATGATGTTATAACTATCCATGGGTAGAATTGTATTAGTATGACTCTGATGTATCATTTTTGAAATGACTTTGTAAAGTATTATGTTGATTAATATATTTTATTCTGTTGCGCTGTGAGATTCTGTGATTGTTTTTGTTTCTTCTATCTTCTATCTTCTTCTTTCACCCCTAACAAACGGTTTTTCCGACACATGAATGCTCGGCACAAAATATAGTGGACGAATTAGTGTAGATTCTCGAGGGTCGGAAACCCCGGTCGTTACACCTCCGGTACGTAGAATACGGGTCGTTACATTCTCCATAATTGAAATAATTATATATATATATATTTAAATATTATTTAAATCATTTAATTCTATAAATATATAATATGTCTATATATATTATATAAAATATGTTTTAAATTTTCATAAAACTAAATTTACATCTAATAACACTTTTGGCAAATAATTTTTTTTAGTTTTTATATATAATTTGAATATTTAATTCATAGCCGAAATTAATAATTGATTGTAAAATCTATTTTAATTATAAAATATGTTAATAAAATATAAAAAAATTGAGAGAAATGTTTGATCCTCTAAAATAGAGGAGAGCACACATACATACATACATGCATACATATCACCAAAAACAAAGGAGCTGCCAACATGTCTGGCAGGTGACAAATCAAAATACAGTAAAAACTGAGAAAACAGACTCAGGTAACTTCTTGAATGAGCTCCGGCAAGGCCACCGCCCATTACACCTCAATATCGAACTCCGGTAAGGCCTTCGCCCGATAAAGAAGTGTTAGAAGTACCCAAAATAATCCATTGTGCAATCAAGTGCACAAATGAGATCAACGAGCAGTTGCACCAGAGAATGAACGCATCACTGCTAACGCGGGTGATCCAGATCTAAAATATGAAGTCTCTCCAAGCAGCTATCCTGCGACCTGTAATCCTAGCAACAGCACCCTGAAGCCCTACAAAGAGCAATCTAGCTCCATTCTTAGCCTAAACCCGTGCCTGAAGATGGAACTATAAATAAAATATTAAAATATCTTCAAAATTTTGCTAGAACATTAAAGTTTGAAATTTTCTTTCGAAAAATATTTTTTATTAATTTCCATACGAAAAATTAATATATATATAAATATTTAAAATTAAAAAAAAAACATTTTTTACTATAAGCATTATAATAGGCATATATGTATTTTATATAATTTACATACATATATTTCATTAAGTATACTCATATATATATTTATTTATTATTAAATTTTTTATAAGATATATATGTATATTATATATAAGTTTATTTTAAAAAAAAGTTGAGTTTGATTTCGAATTTACAATAAAATAAATAAATTTTTAATAATTTCAAATATATACATATACGTATATATATTATAAATTTTATATAAAGCTATTTATTCATATATCTATGAATAATTTCAAAATTAAATGTTGATATATATATGCGATATTTTGAATACATAAACAAAGTATATAAACATACATTAGGACGATATATTTATATACTAGATGAGCTAGCATGTCTATTGCGGTGTAAATCCCAACACTTATACATGGGCATGACCGATTGTTGTGTGACATACGCGCGCGCGCGCACACACACACACACACACACACACATATATATATATATATATATATATATATATATATATATATGTGTGTGTGTGTGTGTGTACACGATACACATGTGTGTGTGTATAATACAGTATTAATTACATAATTTAAAACTATGTTATAAATTTAAATAAAATAATCAATTTATTTAAAAGAAATTTAGAAATGTTCTAAATAGATTAGACTTCATAGGCCCAATATAGATCCAATATGGTAAAAAAATTGAAAATTTTCCATATCTTCCACTGCAGGCCAACCCAGTTCCAACATAAAGGAGCTATCTATGAAGTGTAGCCACTGGAATATGTTTTGTATTTTGTTTGGGGTGTATGAAGGCTCGACTATAGTGTGATTGGATAAAGATGATGGCGGCTTGGATGTGAGAGAGATGGATCAAAAACAAAAGTATAAAAAATGGTGGGTTAGGTTTACTTATATAGGGGATCAAGTAAAAATGATCTTTCATTATCTCCCCTACCAAGTCAAGCCCTAAGACCTCCACTCCCTTATCATTGGCCGACGTCATTATTGGTCTATAATGGACCAAATGGATTCCAAATCCAATGATAATTAATGGCATATGCAGCGCACATGCATATAAAAAACCTTTATAAAAGTATTAAATTTCTATGAATTTTTTATAATAAATTGAAAAAATATAAATAATAATTGTAATTTTCTTGTTAGAACAAGGTTTTGAACTTATAACCTTATTTACGTTTCAAAATTTTCATTTAAAAATAGATGATAATTATTGTTCTTTATGGGATTCAAACTCCTAAACACTTGTTTGAAATTTAAAAATAGATGATAATTTTGGAACTTCACGGTCAGACCAAAAGATTACGCTTCTATTTTAATTATTACATACATATATACATATACATAAGGGAATTTTTGGAATATCATGGTCGGACCAAAAGATTTTTTGGCATATTCCATGCACGTGCATACAAATAGCCTGATATAATGGTATAAAATTGTTAATTTTTTTATGTACCTTTGATAAGTAGAAGTTGAAAATTATAAAAGAAATATTATTAACATTATGTTTAGATTAGGGTTTGAACTTGTGATCTTAATAGTATATTAAAATATTCATTTCGAAATAGATGCTATTTTTGTTTAAGTGGGATTCAAACTTCTGACCTCTTATTTTGTATATAAAGGTATTTTTATAACTTCATGGTCGGACCAAAAAGTTACAACTCTATTCTAATTATTAATAAATATTTGGAAATAGATGATAATTGTGTTTTAAGTGAGATTCAAACTCCTAATCTCTTATTTAGAAAGAAGGAAATTTTTGGAACTTTGCGGTCAGACCAAAAAATTATATCTCTATTCCAATTATTAATAAAATTTAGAAATAGATGTTAATTTTGTTTTTAGTGAGATTCGAACTCCTCACCACTTGTTTGTATATAAGGACATTTTTGGAACTTCACGGTCGGACCATGAAATTGCAACTCTATTCCAATTATTAATAAAGATTACATTCAAATCCAATTTAAATTCTTATCAGTATCATATATCAATACGTACATATATAACTTTTATATACGCACCTAATTACTAATAGCAACCAAAATATTCCAAAAGGTACCTCATTTATTAAATACACATGAAACATAAAATACAAAAATTATTAATATTTCATAAATATTAATTAATTTATAACTATTGTAAACTAACTAAATCGAGTGGTGTTTCGAAGACTGAGTGAATTCAGTTGTACGACTCATGTGTGTGAATTCAGTTAGCGATTAATATCTAAAAGAAATTCAGATATTAATGTTCACACGCCACCTTAGCTAGCAGTATGACAGAACTTATGGCTTATAAATCTCATTAGTATAATCTAATTTTACAATTTAAGCAGTACCTTTTAATATTTATACACGTTCTCTTTGTCAACACCACATCACTTTGGGATGTATAAATTCTGGTTTTGGTCAAAATTGCAAAATTATACATATTCAACTCAGTTAGTCCATAAACATGGTCCTTGGTTCAGTAATAACATTTATTATTAACCATTTTACTCTGGCTAGATATTTTGACTTTCGGTTGACTATAGTTGACCATGATACCAACCTCATATAACCGAGGAGACAAATTCTTTATTGAATAGTGTTTCACTTCCAATGCTTCAACTTAGACCCAACTGTAGTACTCGATGGTAGGCATGCTATGATTTAACTATAATCAAAGTGGATTATTCACGTTGAAGTTTAGTAATACTCTCAACTCGAGAGAACTATATAACATCGTCACTTTGAGATTTCCCATTTGACCTACTTGTTATTAACCAACAAGAAACTCTCAGATGAGTCATTCCATGCTAATCTAATAACCATGAATATGTAGCCCGTTAGTGCCCCTAGTAGCCATGAGTAATACATTTCCCAACATTTGGGGAGCATTATGTACTCTGATCTTAACAAATGCATCGATGTCCTTTCTCAAAACATCTTGACTGAGAATATTTAAAATAATATGTTGTTTTAGATTGTGATTTTTTTATCGTGATTACAACTATTTGTAATTATTATCACAAACATATTATTTAGAATTTCTAGTTTATATACTTTAGTTAATTACATCATAATATAATAAGTATAAAATTGAAAATCAAATGCCTTTATTACAAACAAAATTGATTACAGAGTTGAATAATTTACAATAAATTATATAGTTGCCCTTAGGGCATACCCCAAACATATCAACCTGGAATGATGGCCGCGCTTCCCAAGGAAGCGAGGTCACTGTACTTCCCATTAGGATCACGGGCGGATGGAAAATACCTTAGGCTCGTCATCGCTTACTTTCCCTTCCCCGCTAAGGTACGTGTAGTCAAAACACAAGCCACATTCCTCATCTTCCATCCTGAGTCATTCGAAAGCATACTACTTTTCGGGGGATGGTGAATGGTGAACAATGTGAACCTTAGGTATTGAAACGCTTTAGGCACAGGTGCATCACAAAAAAATCATTGGTGGGTATGTTGTATGTATTTCCATTATTTCTTGGAACTATCCCTACAAACGTTTAATCACAACCATAACGATTCTTCTTTTCGACCCCCAAATGTCGACAATATTACATCCACGGTATTCTTGTGTCGAGCACTCTAGTGCTTGAAAGATAAATTTTTAGGGTAAAATAAAATTAAAAAAATAGAACAAGAAAGAGGAGAACACAACATCAAAATCTCATAGCGGAACGATAACATAATATCAAAAGATAGTGCAAACTGTCACTCTAATATACATAACATTTCAGAGTTACAATCTTTTAAGTATTATCATCAACGTGGATAGTTATAACAGTATCCACATAAACGCTGATATATACATAATAGTAATGCAGTGGAAGTAAGAATTCTACAATAGGTAAATGAAAGAATCCAGCTCGTCTTTAGAAGCTCCAAAGAACATCAACAAAAACCTATCTTTCCCACTACTCGAAAGAGCATCCATAGAAATAAGGGAAATACAAAACCACTAGTCAGACATAAGTCTAGTGTGACAAAACTAAAGAAATATGTGTCCAACATATACAGTAATTTTTGAAACCACATGGATCACCGTATAGTTTTCCACCTAAAAGAAAAAAAACCATCTGATAAGTACATAAAACGATATAATAGATAATGTCTAGGGTGTATAATATAATTAGAAATAGTTGTGCCGCTTGCATCTCACAACACAAGAATATTAGAAGTACAATCAAAACCAGTAAAGTACGCATGCATAATGGATTTCCATGGTGATGCCCTCAATAAACCGAGACGGATCTTCCGCACAAGGGTCAAAAGCAACCTTCCAAGCTTCGTGTATCTCTAGATAGAATATACCATAATATAAACATAGTAGGTTCATGCCCGAACACATGATACCAAATATCAACAACTCTCATCAGCCACGATCGATAAACATCTCTAAATATGGAGTTAATATACCCTATTACAGTTAGATAAACCCCAGAATACGCATCCTACTCTGTTTTTATCCATTACCGATGGTGAGGTCACGTTCAAGCAAGAGCCTTCATCACTCGAATAGATCTCGAATCTCTGTTTGGATTCCAGCATCTTGAACAATCTATGAATCTCTACAAGGATCCCATCATAAGTCATCCGACGAATACTAAATTTGTCCTCACTCTTGGAATTTACCTCAAGATAGACACTACAACATGATAACATTTTTTGAAATGTAAAGGTTGACCTCTCCCTTGGAATTAACCTTTGAATAGATAGTGCAACTCTATAACATTTCACTTCACTGCCACTTCCAAAACAAAGACCTGTGCACTAGTTTTGAAGTGGTATTCGGTAAGTAAAACACTTACTGATCCCAAAATCTTCAAAACTAATTCAATGAATTTTCGGTTAACTCAACTTCGGTTCTTTTAGAGGTAAGCAAACAATGTATGAAGAGGAGTCCTTTCTGGGGGATCTCGTATATATAAGTTCTTAAAGCTATAGACGTTTCATATCAATGCTCCGCCCCAGGGGATCTTAAATCGTATAAATCCATGAAGCTTTTAGATACTTCCTAAGTTAATATTTTGTCAAGTTCGATAGTCGACTAATCGACCATCAAGTTCTAAAAAAGATTGCTTATGGAAATCAAGTTTCGTATACTTAACACATTTCCAACCTTTTCGTCTTACTTTATCCCTCGTTCAAGAGTGAAGTCGGTAGGTTAGAGCGCTATTGCTTCTAAACCCTACTCGAACATCATTCTTAAATCCCACAGATAGAGCAAGCCTACTTCGTCGGCTTCTAGTTTTAAGTATAGTTAATTACTTTCCACAAACAAGTAACCAACAAAACACGATTAAGTCACACAAAGCACGATTAAGTAACATAAAACAACTCCTAATCCTTTTTATTTAATTAATCCTTTTATTGATTAAAACCTCTTTGTAAATACTTGTATATATTTTTAAAATACCTTTACAAAATATATATACATGTATACTACTATTTCACTATTCATTTCTATTCTTTACAATACTTAGAAATGTATCCATATTCTTATTCCAAATGGTATAAGAATATTCACAAATCTTAAATAAGATTTCACATTACTAAAAGTATAACTAAATGGGTTATTACAAACCCAAAGCCGTTTTATACATGTCATCACTATTTTAGATCTCGTTTATCTCACTCGAGATCTCGCTTGAGATCTCATTTTCAAACTTGAGCAAGAGGAGATTTAGTGAAATGAGACATTAAATTTTGTTCATACCATATTTGATATTCATCTCATCCGAGATATTAACATCTAAAGAGGAATTTAAGATAAATCTTAATAGAAGATCTTATTCGAAGGTGTTTTTTCATTTACATATTTCTTTAACTTCTTATGTGCGTCCAAAAGAAATTACACTCTGGTGACTTTTTGCCAGCTCTCTAATATTTTTTATATTTTTTAACGAGTGCAAAAAATATATGACTTTTTGTTTGTTTTTTATTTTTAATATTCAAATGAGTAGAATTCATTTAATCAATACCAAAATAATCGTGTAACCACTCTCCTCTTAAAAGAAAATTTTGTATTATTGTTATTATGAATTGTGTTTGCTAATAAGTTTATATTTAGATAACAATTAACATAAAAATCTTTAAAATGTCAATTTTGGATGCTTAAGTTACTCAGAGATAGTCCTAGTATGTACTTTAGAATCTAAGATGTGCACCCGAGATACACTCATCTCACCCGAGATCTTGTCTGATATGAGATATTGTCTGTAGAATTCCCGAGGCAAGATGCAACCGAAATCCGAGATTTAAAACCTTGCTTTTCATCACCTTTAACATATCCATTTATAAATATATAAATATATTCACAAGGGTTAAAGACAATTGTTACTTGAACATTAGTCAGTAAAAACCCAAAACCATTTCATTAATAATTATCTTTAGAACATTCTTTTAAAGACCTAATTATATTACTAAATATAATAATAAAGGGTTAAAGACAAATGTTGCTTAAACTTTGTTTACTATAAACCCAAAACCAATTCATACTTGTCATTTATCTTTAAAAACACTCATTTTAAAGATCTAAGATATCTACCTTTGTTAAATAAGGTAATATATTTTAATTAACTTTACATAACCATTTATTATAACATAAGCGTTATAGTCCAAAACTACATTTAATTCTTTTGTAAAAGACTTAACTTACTTTTCCAAAACTTATATATTTAACAAAAGCCTTTTTAAAATGATATATATGTATACTAATTTATTTATAATGCTAATATATTTAATAAAATTTTAAAAACAATTTAAAAAATTTTATATTACAAAAGCATTTAAATACTTTAATAAAATAATTAACAAATTTTCTAAAAACTATATATACTTAAAATATACTTTAAAATACTTATAGTATGGTTTAAATATTTATTTAAAATATTACTTTTTTGAGAAAAATGTGTGATCCTCTATTATTTAAAATATTACTTAAAAATACTTATTTTACAGTTTATTTGAAAACTTCAAAATGCATGTTTCCTTTATTTTAAAATAAACCTTCTTTTTTAATAATTCATACTTAATTGTTAAAAAATTATAAAAATTCCAAAACACTTTTGGAATACTCTAGTATAAGTTAGAAAAGACTACTAAAATGATTGAAGTAAAAATACTTAAGTATAAAGGCATTTTTGAATAGTTTAAAGTCTCAAATAGAAACTACAGCATTTACAAAATGCTATAAAAAGTGGTTTAGAGAAAAAACAACGTTTTAAAGTGCTGCAGATTACTGTTGTGAATGGCTACGAACCGGGTTAGTTTTATAAGCTTGAAAGTTTTACCACTTTTCAATAAGATAACAAACTCTTTAGCATCCCAATTTTTTAAAGTAACACATATACACATAATACATTACAACCATTATAGGAAACCCTTAAGGATCTCTCTACGGATTTCTATAGAAAATGCCGAACACAAGGCATTTCCAGAGTGCATTTATAGCGACCAAACTTTTCAATAAGTTTCAAATCAAGGCTGATTAAGGTCAAATTCCAACCAAACCTTGTGTTCTTTGTTTCAAGGCTATGCAACAAATCATAGAAAGTTATTTAAGTCCAAACACATCATTTACATATGTTATTTGCTTTCTAAAGCAATCAAAACAAATATCACAATATACAGTCAAGCAACTTATTATAGTTAAAACAATCAACATATACACTTCATATTCATTTAAGTGGTGAGTTAGCTAACCCTTCAACAAGCGAAGAACCAAGTATAATCTCTAACTTCCCACCACAACCTTGCAAACACCAAACCTCCTCCTACATCACCCTTTGCTCACGTACAACCATGTTGTTACCCCTCCATATTTGCTCATGGTCTTAACTAGCTCAAGGGGTTGTACTCTAAATCTTTGAGCTTCATGTTGCTACAAGGTGTTGCTATGTTGTGTTAGGACATATACCAGAGTTTGGTGAAGTTTGAAGTTGTTTTGAATAACTTTTCTCTTAGGAATTTATAAAGAGAAAAGGGGATGAAGAGCTTTGATTTAATTTGCTAAAAAATGTAAAAGGGATTCCTACGTGCATACACACACCTATATGTTAGTCCCTAAGAAGTTGGTTTTGATGACAACAACCTTAGAATAAGATTATAAAATATAAATACTAACATTATTGTTTAGATATATATGTATATGCAGGATATATATACAAGTACCAAAGAATGAAGACTGTACAGTATAGAGATTCAAGAACTGAAGAACTCAAGATCGAAGATATCAAGCTTCAAGACTCATGAGTATCAAGATTATCAAGAGTTCAAGATTTCAAAATAAGTAATTTAGTTAGGAATTTTGTTAAAACTCCTAGAAAAGCACTGACATCTTAAAATCCATTTTATTCGTGGAATGGAATCCACTTCGAGCCTGTTAAAGGGATGGAACCCTAAGTAGGATGGAACCTACGAAAAATCTAGTGGAACATTGTTTTGTATCCACTAACTTTTATTCAAATGTTTTACAAAATTATATCTTGTTTTCAAAATGATTTCAAAATATTCCTTTTTAAATCAAAAACATCTATCCTGGTTTTAAAATACTTTTAGCCTCAAAATAATCTTTATTCTCAATATCAAATTATCCTTGGTTTTAAACTATCTTTTAACTATAATATATTTAACTTTTAATATTTATACTTAGATTTAAATATCAAATTATAGTAAAATTTTATATATACCAAAATATTATTCTCTATACTTATTTATGTATTTTAACTATAGTTAAGTATATTTATAAAGTTTAAAATAGTTTTAATACAAGATAGAAGTTATTTTCAAAGAAAAACAAATTACCAAAAATAACTTAGGCTTGTCGACAACCCCAAGGACCCCTTGTCGACAAGGTGACAGTTTATTTCAAAAGTTTGAATTTCAAAGGAAGTGTCTATTCGTCATATCCTTTCACGAATGGACATGGCTGTTGTTCTACTATAAATAGGGGCTGTTTTAAACGAATTTACAATCATATTTTCTCTGATTTCACTCCTCTTCTTCTTCCACGTTTCTTTATATACATTTTTACCATTACTCTACCGAAATCATCATTGAATCTAACTAGATCATCTCTGGTTTGATTCTCTATCACTATCTCAACAAGATCCCAGTGCTATTTAGAGTTATAGACTTCTTTGTGTTCAATCGAGCGAGAAAAGGTGTGATTGTAGCCTGGAAAATCAATCGGGTGAACTTGTTGCCCGTAAAATCAAGTATCTTTACCCAGAGGATTGTGAATCTGGAGCGGTGTACCTCGTGGCCTTGAAATCGAGGGTGTAATTGTAAGAATTGATTTTGAAAGGAAATCCGTACTTGTGTTGCGGGACTGGATGTTGGGTAACTCCAAACTAGTATAAAATCCGATGTGTTCTTTCCTTTATTGCTTTTACTTTATATCTGCATCTGTGTTTGATTCTGTGATCATATCTGTGTCTGAATATTGCATACATTTGTGTTCAAATTAAGATAAACTCAAAAAGAATTAGTAATTCCTTAAAACACTATTCACCTCCCCTCTAGTGTTAATTCTAGCCTTAAGATCCGTAATCCGCATTTGTCACACTATATAGGCTTCAACGGATCGCCATAACCTTCCCCTCACCTCTGCTACACGACCAAAGACCCTGCACCATCCCATGTGCTTCCATGTGCTTGCCTTTCCACCTCAAATGTTAAAACAAATATCTCTTCACAAATATCTCCACTCGTAGATCTGTCCTTTCCTTCTAAAAGCTTCCTAAGTGATTTAGTTCAAAATATTTTATTGTCTATTAATGATTTCCTAAGTTATTTAGTATATGTAAAAGAGTTTGAACAACTTATATTGAATAAAAAGTTGTTTATCGATAAAATTATTTTCGGTCACATTATCAATATTTCTTCAAAGTACATATTTTTCTAAAAAAAAATTCAAAAACACGTTTACCATCATTGGCTATTAATTAAAAGAGGGTTAACAAGGTTATTAAATCAATTCAATCATATTAAATCCAAGATTAAAAAATTAAATAATTTAGATATTTAAATATGAAGTGTTTTAAATTCGGATCGTTACATTCTCCCCCACTTAAAACATTTCGTCCTTGAAATTCCAACACGGCCAACACATAAAAAGGAACAAGCCTAAGTCAATACTTAATAGTATTAAAATCACTAAAAAAAGCTCATGGTTTGCTCAGGTTCAAAATTTTGCTTATCGCACAAGGACGATAAATAATTTACTAAGCGTACCTTATGCTCAACAACCTTAGGTTATTACTTGGACGATTATTCATGCTACCTCATAACAAATCGAAGAGTCATTCCCTAAACTTTCCATAAGCCAAGTATGTATATACTTAAGCCTATACGATAAATATGGATCATCCATACGCCATATCAAATCTGATCAATTACTCGATCACATAAATTCCACTTCCAAACCAGTATAGATCACAGACCTCTCTAATGCAGACTCCGATCAGGTTCCTCAATTAGAAACCTCTGTTCTCCTTACATAACCATAGACTATGATAGAAAACTTCAAGATCATACTAAGAATCTATATCAAGTGTTCGCCGTAAAGAATCGAGTGAAAAATCCTTATTTGGGCCGGTGTACCACTTTGAAATCATGTACTCAAATCTTAGATCAAGAACTTCCATGCAAATAAAATGATCTACTTACAACTTACGTATATTATTCAATTGGTTTCTTAACTACACCAATTGCTTTTTATCACATTCTTTACACGAATAGTATATCTCATTCATTACTAAAATCATTTATGAATCCTTTTATAAAAACATAACTTCATGTTCATAAACATTTTACAACTTCAGTTTTAAAACATTTCATAAAACTGACTTCAGGTCATGACTCGTATAATAATCCAATACATCCTAAGAGTATATACAAAACATCGAGTTCATTTTACTTAACAAGGATGTTCAATAAATTTAAACTTGTTTTAACTTACCACATTCTCAATTCAAGAGTTATATAAATTCAACTTTTATATTTTCAAAAACACTTAGCTTTAAGTTCTAAAATGATTCGAAAGTTTCGGACTGTCCAAAATCATCGAAAAATTTGTTCCATTCTAACAATAAAAACCACCAAGCAATCATATTATAATATGATAAACATACAACGCTGTCCTAATTTATAGGATACATGCATCAATAAATTTACTTAACAAAGTTTCACTTATTTATTAGACACACTCTACTATAAAGAAAAAATAAGAAAATGTTTCACGATTATTTGGGTTATGCCTCTATCACTCGGGCTCCCTAAATAGCATACATACAAATATTGTCCATATAAAAAGCTTATATCAAATTTCTATATTACCCTAAACCACTCTTTATTAAACTACTCCATTTCTTATATAAAATTTCTTTGTAAACTTCGGGTTTTATTCCAAGTCATTTGAAATAATACTGTATACATACATATCTTTTATATCAAATTATACTTTCAGGGTTTAAATCAAAATCATTTCAAAGCGGTATAAAATACTTCATAAATATTACTAAGTATCATGATCTCAACTTATAAATCAATCTCCAAATAAATATTTAAAATCCCACAGAAAATATACGTATAGATCGAGTAACAAAAAAATGATATCATGGAAATGGGTCATACCAAATCATACCATATATCCTTTTACTAAGAAGAGTAATGCCCATGAGAAGTTCTTAACAACCGAACACATCTATTGCCCATTTTTAGCCAATTTCAAGCCACTTGAAGTAGATAACATAAAAGTACTTTGTTCCTGAATTGATTTGTCGATTCGTCGATTCTGAGAGCAACCTTGAACTCAAACAAATCTTAAATTCTTTTCAAAATTATTAGTATTCACGGATACTTTCAAATAATACTGCTATTATTTTCCAAAATCTTGAAAAACCATTTTAGAAAACACTAGGATTTAAGTTCAAGAATTCTTAGTTTAAACCCTCTTTGTTTATAATTCATATTCTATAAACCATACCTATATAAAGTTACTTTCTTATATAAGATCTTTTCACAAATGCTTATTTACAAAATATATTATCTTTCCTTTAGATTTTAATAAACGTCTTTTATTAAACTTTACTTTTTAACCCAACATGTTCACTGAATTCCTTATAGTCAAACTATAAAACTTAATTAACAAGTGTTCGTTTAAATGCTCCCACAAATATTGTCTAGCCAACCCATGCACTGAAAAGGTAAAACTGCTCATAAATCGATTGAGCACAAATCAACAAATCAACAAATAATGGTCAACGCTTATAAACTAGCTAAGCATAACTAAGCTAATTAATGAGGGATGATAGATAATCATTAATTCCTACATGAATTAGACCATGCTATTAACTTATACTTGTATATATTAATATTATAACAAATACATATACGCTCTTATGTATAATACACTCAACTTATTCTAGGGTGTTGTTTACCCTATCTCTAATGAGCCATACCCAGCCAAAGTCATGGTTCCCACTTAACCTTCAGTTCTAATACCAAGTGTAACGATTTGCCATTTTAATCTCCAAATATCAACAATAATACATCCACGGTATTCATGTCACAATCACTCAAGTGCCAGAAAGACAAATTGTTAGGGTAAAATAAAAAGAAACAGAACAAGAAAGAAGAGAACACAATATCAGAATCTCATAGCGGAACGATAACATATAATATCGAAAGATAATACAAACTTTCACTGTAACATACATTGCATTTTGGAGTTATAATCCTAAGTATTATGACCAGCTCAGATAGTTATAACAGTCTGTCCTCATAAATGCTAATGTATACATAATAGTAATGCGGTAGAAATAAGAATACTACGGTAGGTGAATGGAAGCATCTATCTCGCCTCCAAAAGCTCCAAAGAACATCAATGAAAACTTACCTTTTCCAGATTGCTCGAAAGAGCACCTACGGAAATAAGGGAAATATAAAATCATCAGTCAGACATAAGTCTGGTGTAAAAACACAATAAATATGTGTCCCCATATGATAAATAGCTGATAAATACTCAAGGCGATATAATAGATAATGTTGAGAGTGTAGAATATAAATCAAAAAATAGCTATGCCACTTGCATCTTACGACACAAGAATATTAGAACTACAATCAAAATCGCTAAGGCACACACACATAAAGGATTTTCGTGGAAACGCCCTCAGTAAACCGAGGCAGATCTCCTGCATAAGGGTCAGAAGGTACCCTTCGAGCATCGTATATATCTAGATAGAATATACCATAAGGTAAATATAGCAGGTCCATGCCCAAACATTTGATACCAAATATCATCAACTCCTGTTGGCCATGATCAATAAGCATCTCTAATTGTTTTGTTGATATACCCTGTCGTGGGTTAGCTAAACCCTGGATTATGCATCCTACTCTGTTTTTAGCCATTACCGGTAGTGAGGTCATGTTTAACATCTCAACACAAGAGTATTCATCACTCGAACAGATCTCGAATCTCTCTTTGGATTCCAACATCTCGAACAGTCCATGAATCTCTACAAGAATCCCAACATAAGTCATCCGATGAATACTAACTCTATCCTCTCTCTTAGAATTAACCTCAAGAGATACAGTACAACATGATAACATCATTTGAAATGTCAACGTTGATATCTCCCTTGGACTTAACCTTAGGGTAGACAGTGCAATTCTATAACATTTCACTTTACAACAGCTTCCAAAACAATGACTCGAACACTAGTTTTGAAGTGGTATTCGGTAAATAAAACACTTATCGATCATGGGCTCTTCAAAACTAATTCGATGAATTTCCGGTTAACTCAACTTTGGTTCTTTTAGAAGTAAGCGAACAGCATATAAAGAGGAGCCCTTCTCGAGGGATCTCGTATATATTATTTCTTAAAGCTAGAGATGTTTCATACTAATTCTCCTCCTTAGGGGATCTCAAATCATATGAAGTCATGAAGCTATTAGATACTTCCTTAGTTAATATTTGGTCAAGTTTGATTATCAACTAATTGACTATCGAGTTCTAAAAATGATTGCTTATTGAAATCAAGTTTCGTATACTTAACATGTTTCCGACCTTTTCGTCTTACTTTCCCTCGTTTGGGAGTAAAGCCGGTAGGTTAGAGTGCTATTGCTTCTAAACCCTACTTAAACATCATTCTTAAATCCCATGGATAGAACAAGCCTACTTCGTTGGTTTTTAGTGTTAAGTAAAGTTAATTACTTTCCATAAACAAGTAAATACACAGCATGATTGAGTCACACAAAGCAAGTCCTCATCCCTTTTTATTTAATTAATCCTTTTATTAATTAAACTTCTTTACAAATACGTGTATATATATTTAAAATACCTTTACAAAAGATTTATACACGTATACTACTATTTCACTATTCATTTATACTCTTTACAATACTTAGAAATGCATCCATACTCTTATTCCAAATTGTATAAGAATATTCACAAATCTTAAATAAGATTTCACATTACTAAAAGTATAATTAATTGGGTTAAAACAAATGTCATTAAAAGCATTTTTACTGCAAACCTAAAACCATTTTATACTTGTCATTGTCTTTAAAATATCCATTTATAAACATATAAATATATTCATAAGGGTTAAAGGCAATTGTTACTTAAACATTGTCACTGCAAACTCAAAACCATTTCACTTATAATTATTTTTCAAACATAATTTTAAAGATCTAACTATTTTACTAAGTATAATACAAAAAGTTAAAAAAATATTGTTTAAACATTGTTTACTATAAACCCAAAACCAATTAGTACTTGTTATTTATCTTTAAAAACACTCATTTTAAATATCTAAGTATATCTACACTTATTAAACAAGGTAATATATTTTTAATTAACTTTACACTACCATTTATTATAACATAAGCGTTATAGTCCAAAACTACCTTTTATTCTTTTGTAAAAGACTTAACTTACTTTTCCAAAACTTATATGTTTACTAAAACCTTTCAAAAATTATATATATACACTAATTTATTTATAAAGCTAAGATATTTAATAAAATTCAAAAAATAATTTAAAAGATATTATATTACAAAAGCTTTTAAATACTTTAATAAAATAATTAAAAAATTTCTAAAAACTATATATACTTATAATATGGATAAAAATATTCATTTAAAATATTACTTAAAACTCTTATTTTACAGTTTATTAAAACTCCAAAAAGCATGTTTTCCTTTGTTTTAAAATAAACCTTCTTCCTTAATAACTCATAATTAATTATTAAAAATTTATAAAAATTCCAAACAACTTTTGAAATACTCTAATATGAGTTAGAAAAGACTAAAAAGATTGAAGTAAAATACTTAAGTTTAAATTTATTTTAAACAATTTAAAGTCTTAAATGGAAACTACAACATCTACAAAATGCTGTAAAAAGTGGTTCAGAGGAAAGACAACGTTTTAAAATTGCTACGAATTATGTTGTGAATGCTATGAACTGGCCAGTTTTATAAGTATGATTATCCTTTTTTGATATGATAACAAACTCTTTAGCATCCAACTTTTTACTATAACACATATATACATAATACATTACAACTATGGCGAGAAACCCTAAGGATCTCTATACATATTTCTATAGAAAATGCCAAACACAAGATATTTCCAAAGTGCGTTTATAGCGACCATCGCTATTAAACCACTTTCAAATCAAGTTCGATTCAAATCAAAGTCCAACCAAACCCAATGTGCATTGTTTTAAGGCTATGCAAAAAGTCATAGAAAGTCATATATGTAACGACCCGACTTCCTATTATTCAATGAATTAATACCATTTGTAAATTGTATTTATACTTCTATTTTTAATCATATATATCAAATAATATTTGAAAAGAAATAAAATAAACCTTTTATTTAAATTTGAACTTAAGCTAAAATCCATTTTTAAACAATTAAACATTTATATTATGTATTTTAAAATTATATAGTTATTTATTAAAAAGCTTAATATTAAATTAAATCATGATTTCCAAATTACCCAAAATATATTAGAATTTGAAAACATAATTTCATTTGTTAAATTCAAACCAACTCATCTATTTACAATATATACAATTATACATATATATTATAAATAGAAAATATTTTATTAAACTTTTAAAAGATAAATCACTAATTAAATATTTATTTAATTAGATTATTAAATTTATTCAAATTTATTAACAAAGATCAACAAATCAATTTAATTTTTAAATATAGATTATTAAATTGATATTGTCCAAATTCCCGGGATATCACAATATAAGTCCAAAGACATCAATTACATATGCCATTTGCTTTCCAAAACTAGAATCAAAACAAATATCACAACATATAGTCAAGCAACTTATTATAGTTAAAACAATCAACACATACACTTTATATTCATTTAAGTGGTGAGTTAGCTCACCCTTCAACAAGCGAACAACCAAGTACAAGCTCCAACTTCCTACCACAATCTTGCAAACACCAAAACTCCTCCTACCATCGCCTTTTGCTTACGGCCATGCCTTTCCCCCTCCATATTCGCTCACGGCCTCGACTAGTTCAAGGGGTTGTGCTCCAAATCATCGAGCTTCATGTTAGTATAAGGTGTTGCTATGTTGTGATAAGTTATATAGTAGAGTTTGGTGAATTTTGGAGTTGTTTTGAAGAACTGTGTTCTTAGAAATTTATGAAGAGAGAAGGGATGAAGAGCTTTGATTTAATTTGCTAAAAATGTAAAAGGGATTTCAATGTTCATACACACACTTATACAGGCTTCAAGGGGTCACCATAACCTTCCCCTTACCTCTTCTACACGGCCAAAGACCCCTCACCACCCCATGCGCCTCCATGTGCTTGCCTTTTTACCTAAAAAGTTAAAAAAATATGTATTCACAAATATCTCCACTCACAAATATCCCCTTTCCTTGTAGAAGCTTCTGGAAGCTTCTTAAGAGATTTAGTGCAAAATATTTTTATTATCTATTAACGATACCCTAAGATATTTAGTGTATGTAAAAAAGCTTGAGTAATTTATATTGAATAAAAAGCTGTTTATCGATAAAACAATTTTCAGTCACATTATCGATATTTCTTCAAATTATTTATTTTTGTAAAAAAAATTCAATTACACGTTTACCATCATTAGTTATAATTAAAAGGGGTTAAGGTTATTAAATCAATTTAATCACATTAAATTTAAGATTCAAACATTTAAATAATTCATATATTTAAATACAAAATGTTCAAAATTCCGGGTCGTTACAACAACTATCTCCCTAGCATCATGCATGATATTATACGCACTTGAAACAACGAGTGGAAGATGTGTTATGTCGACAATGGTGCATTACAACAAAATGACTATATTACAACTTTTCGTTTGCAACGTTCGCCCAGTAAAAGTTGTTATAAATGCTTTTAACAACTGTTTTTTTGTGGAAAGTTGTAATAAAGATGTTTATAATATTGTTTGAATTTTGCTGTTTTGATAAATATTTTTATCAACTTTCTATTTTTGGTCGTTGTAAATATTAATTTATAACGACCTTTAGTTATAGTTGCCTAAATAGTAAGTAATCACATAAGCACTTTTAAGGAAACATTATTAACGGCAAACAAAATTTTTGAGTAGCCATAATGGTTTCTGCTAAGAGATTTATTGTTCATGCTATTGCTAACCAATAGTGCAAAAATTCAAAGTATAATATAGTGTAAAAAAAGAACCTCCTAAATGCAAATAATCTTTAAAATTTTGACTCCAAAAAATCGATAAACAAGCAAGGATGGACAGTTAACCAATTTAATTGATGCAAGCGATGTAAACAACATTTACCGAGTCGACTTAATGACCACCATGCATGGTGTTTAATATTTACATCTAGTCTGCTAACTAGTCCAAACCAATTTAATAGCCACCCATGAACGCTCTAGTTCATACACTTTCGAACCTTTTTATCGGTATCGTTTTACCCTATACCTCTCGACAGCTCTTTGTTATGTTTCCAATAGAAACATAATAAATTAAGTGTGCTGCCATCGACACTCAAAATTTTGCTTTGCCTACCATGAAAATTTTAATTCATATTTTTTTATATGCTACTTAACACCAAATTCAATTTTTCATTCGTTCATAAACAGCCGTGTGTCTTCGATTTCGAATAGCTATTCACAACCGTACGACGATAAACTACCGTGTGCCTTTGATTTTTGATGGTCATTTACTGTCGTACGGTGATAAACATCCAAACAACATTTGAGTGTCTATTTGATAAAACAGAAATAATATATGATGTAACTAAACATGTAAGCAAAAAATTTATGGTGACCTTCAGTTATGGGATTAGAATGGTTGCCACAGTAATACACTAAATCAACAAGTAAACGTTGTAACATTCGTGAAATCTTGGCGGGAATTTGTTTTCCTTGGGCAGTTGCTGTGTCTTATTTTCCGAATACCACAGTACCACTAAACATTTCAACTCCTTTCATTCAAACCAACATTACATATTCCCTTGATCCACTCTCTCCCCTCTATCTCTTCTTAAATCCAACTCTTCCCCACTTCAATGTGGTCCTCGTTTGAAAGCCGCTTTCTTGTCCTCGCTCTAAACAGCTTCGACTTTCCCCGATATCAGACGCTAGCCCAATTTTCGCTCTATGAGAAAGGAAATTTTGTTGGAATTGTAACCTTGATTCCATAGTAGACGGAGCAAGGAAGCACAGAGGAGGAAGTCGTAGGCTGGAAGCGAAGTCGTGAAGCAAGTTTGAGGAGCTGGCCGAACCATAAGTCTGGTTCAGTGGAGGAAATGCCAGACCAAAGATTTGGTCTGGTGGAGTTCGTTCGGTGAGAAGGTAACCTCGTTCGGTTGAAGATCGGACCAGAATTTTGGTCCGGTGGTAGTGCTTCGATCGGCAGTGAAGGCAAGTGGAAGTCTCGTTCGGTGATGGGAGATGTTGGACCAAAGATTTGACCCGGTGGTGATTAGGGGTTGCCGCTCCAAATATCTCGTCTAGTGGTGATTAGGACATGTTGCTCCATATTTTTGGTTTGGTGAATGCCGATCCAAATCATACCGGACCAAACTATGTGTGTTGTTTGCCGAACCAAACGTGCTGAACCAGAAGACGCTGCTCCATGTAATGCCGAATGAAATATCTCGTTCGGTATTTGGGCATGCCGGTCCAAATGCTGCGTGTCGAACCAAGTAGCGCTGGTCTAGATGGATGCTGAACTATACCCCAGAGCTGCTATATAGCAGCTACCCCTCCTCATTTCTTCACTCTATAAATAGTGGAGCTTCTGGACAACAATGGCAGCCCTCCTAAAGAGCTGAAACTCTGTAGAATTTTGTCTGTATTGTTAATTCTTCTTATGTATAGCCTCCAAAAATGCATCAATCTTGTAACTCTAATCTTTCAGTGATTAATAAAATCTCCTCTCTCCAAGTGGACGTACACTGCCTTGTGGTAGTGGAACCATTATAAATACTAGTGTTATTAATTTTTCTACATTGCATAGATCTGTGACTGTCTGTTCTGGTGTTTATCTCTATTTGTTTCGTCTCACTACAATCACGGTCCAGTTGTTTTCCGCTACGTTAGGTTTTTTTATTCCCTTAGACTGATCATCTGAAGGGATTTTTCCCAACAGTCTGGTATCAGAGCTGCAAGGTTGATTGAGAAGTGTTAGACGCTATGGTAGGAGCGACTCTAGTTGTTACAAGACCCTATACTAGAGGGATGTATATCGCGTCAGGATCACAGTTGGCAATTGAGAAATGGAATGGGGATAAAGACTTCAAGAAGTGGCAATGGAGGATGAAGGTTGTTCTGATGAGGAATGAAGTCCATCCAATAGTGTTTTCCCTCGAGGAGTTGACGGCTGACATCTCAGTCGTGGAAAGGAAAGAGATGGAGAAATGGGCGTTTACTACTCTACAACTAGCTATGGGGGAGAATGTTACCTCAGAGATTAGCAATGAGACCACTGCTAGGGGCATTTAGAACAAGCTGGAAAATCTCTACTAGAAGAAATCCTTGACTAACCATCTAATATTGCTGAAGACATTTTTCACCATGCATATGGGAGAGGGTACTTCAGTAAAGGAACATCTTAATTTCTTTGATGATCTCGTAATAAAGATGAAGACTGTTGACTTGAAGATGGATGAGGAGCAAATGGCAATGATTCTTTTGTGTTCTCTTCCGGAATGATACACAAGTTTCACTAACAGCCTTATCTTCGCTAGAGACACATTGACAATGGAAGATGTAAAGTCAGGCCTTCTATCTGAGGGCTTGAGAGATCAGAGGAAGGAGATAAGTGAAGGAAGTAGAGGTGAAAGCAGTAGCCACGGCCCGTTTGTTGAAAGAGGTAGAGATGATAAGAAGAATTGGCACTATAGAGGGCGTTCCAAGTCCAGGAAGCCCAGTAATGGTAGGAGAGGAAAGTCTAAGGATGGGAAGTGTTTTATCTGCAAGAAACCTGGTCATTGGAAAAAGGATTTTCCAGATTTTAAGAAGAAGGAAGAAGACGGATCTTCATCATTTGTGGTGGAGAAGTCTGTATCTAACAATGTGTTGTCTGCAGCAGTGTTGGATGTCTCGGGGGCGTCTTTCCATATGATGCCTAATAAGGATTATTTCAGTTCTTTCGTTGGACGAGAGGGAATCTCTATTCTTATGGGTAATCATGCTAGTTGTAGAGAAATGGGTGAAGGTACAGTGAGGATCAAAATGTTTGACGGAGTGATACGCACTTTGACAGGTGTCCGGTATGTTCCAGGTCTTCGGAAGTCCTTAATTTCTTTAGGAAAATTGGCATCTTTGGGATGTAAGGTAACTATCGAGAAGGATAGTTTGAAGGTTTCGAGAGGTGCACTAGTTCTTATGAAAGGAGATGTGTTCCGAAATTTGTATTTGCTGAAAGGAACCATAGTTCTTGGAGAGTCGTGTGTTGGAGTAGATAGTTCTTGTGCATTGGATGCCACAAAGCTTTGGCATCTCAGGTTCGATCATATTTCATAGAAGAGCTTAGAGTTGCTTTGGAGACGGAATATGATCAAAGGAGGAAGCTTTGACAAGATGGACTTTTGCCAAGAGTGTGTGTTAGGCAAGCAAACTAAAGTATCTTTTGGAGTTGGACTCCATAGATCGAGGTGAGTACTTGAGTACGTGCATATAGATGTCTAGGGACCAGTTGCTACTCCTTCTCTTGGAGGAGCAAAGTATTTTATCTCTTTCATTGATGAATTTTCTTGGAAAGTATGGGTGTATGTGATGAAGGCCAAATCAGAAAGTTTTGAGAAGTTCAAAGACTGGAAAGCGCTTGTTGAGAACCAATCTGGTTCTAGGTTGAAGGTGCTGAGATCTGATAATGGCGGTGAATTTGTCTCTAGAGAGTTACTTAAATTTTGTAGACAGCATGACATTCGGAGATATTTCGTTACACCCGGCGATCTGCAATCTAATGGGGTTGCAGAAAGGATGAACATGACTCTACTAGAGAAGGCTCGTTGCTTGAGATTGACGGCGGGCTTGTCTAGAGGCTTTTGGGATGAGGCATTATCAACTACGGCGTATATCATAAATCGAATTCCATGCTCATCCATAGATGGGAAGATCCCAGAGAAGAAGTGGAAAGGTAAAGCGGTGTATCTTGGTTACTTCCGAATTTTTGGTTGTCTTGTGTACTTTCACCATACAGGTGACGACAAGTTGGTGGCTAGAGCATACAAGGGCATACTAGTGGGAGACACCGATGGTATCAAAGGGTATCAAATTTAGAACCATGTTGATTGGAAGATAGTTCATTCCAGACATGTTGCTTTTGATGAGTTTGCTATGTTCAATCTGAAGGAGAAGCTACCTACCACATCAGAAGATTCTGATAGGCCTAAGGAGATGTAAGAAGTTCCCGTGTTCCAGCCAAATAATAGAGTTGTTGTTGATGTTGTCAAGGAAAACGCAGTTGATGAAACATCACATGATGTCCACAGGTACCTTCTAGTAGTGATGGTGATGTGCATGAATCTAGAGGAAGTTCAGTTCAAGGTGGAGCTGAAAGGAGTTTAGGCGAAACAGTACCTACCCGGGTCAGTCCTAGGACTATTAGGCTGCCCGAATTTATGATGATTGGCAGTTTTCAAACCTTAGCCTTGGTGATCAGTTTGACTATGCCCTACATATGGTTCTTGAGGAGCCGCTTGAGCTTAATGAAGCTTTGAAGTCATGTGACAGTTCGAAGTGGATGTGCGCTATGGAAGAGGAGTTAGAGTCGTTGAAGAAGAACAAGACTTGGGATTTGGTACCACCTCCTCAAGGAAGCCGAGCCATAGGTTGCAAGTAGGTGTTCAAGGTGAAGGATGATGGGAGATACAAGGCTAGACTAATTGCTAAAGGATTTTTTCAAAGAAAGGGATTGGAGTATGATGAGATATTCTCTCCAATAGTGAGGCATACGTCCATCTACATTTTGCTCGCTATCGTCGCAACTCATGACTTAGAGCTGGAGCAACTGGACGTGAAAACCGCTTTCTTGCACGAAGACTTGGATTAGACCATCTACATGAAGCAGCCATAAGGATTTGTTGTAGATGGGAAAGAAAATTGGGTTTGCAAATTGAAGAAGTCATTGTATGGACTTAAGCAGTCGCCTAGACAATGGTACAAGTGGTTTGACTCTTTTATGTTTTCACTTGGTTTTGATCATAGCATCTAAGATGCTTCTGTGTACTTCAAACATTTGAAGAATGGTAGATGGGTGTACCTATTCTTGTATGTGGATGATATGTTGATTGCTTCCAAGGATAAGGCTGAAATTGATAGTTTAAAGCGAAAGCTAAAAGCGGAATTCGAAATGAAGGACCTTGGAGAAGCAAAGAAAATTTTTGGTATGGAAATCCGAAGGGATAAAAAGCTAGGACTTTTGAGCCTCACTCAAAAGGAGTACATTCGAAAGGTGCTTGCTTGGTTTAGCATGGAAGGGGCAAAGGCAATCAGCACACCCATGTCTTTGCACATACAGCTTTCTAGTAAAGGCTCTCCGATCTCGAAAAAGGACAAGGCTTATATGATGAAGGTCCCATATGCAAGTGCAGTTGGTAGCTTGATGTATGCCATGGTCTGCAATAGGCCTGACATTGCACAGGCTGTTGGATTGGTGAGTAGATTCATGGCGAATACAAGAAAGACGCATTGGGAAGCAGTGAAGTGTATCTTCAGATACCTTAGAGGAACTCCAAACCATGGACTTGTTTTTGGCGGCAGAGATAGAGATTTCAACTTGGTTGGATTTTGTGATTCTGACTATGCTGGTGATAGAGATCAAAGGAAGTCAACCTTCAGATATGTGTTCACCATTAGTGGAACAGCGATCAGTTGGAGAGCGAGGTTGCAGACGATTGTGGCTTTGTCCACTACAGAGGCAGAGCTCATAGCTGCGGTTGAAGCAGCTAAGGAGGCGCTTTATTTGAGGCGACTGTTGTGTGATTTGGGCTTCGTATATGAAGGCGTGAATATGTACCGTGACAGTCAGAGTGCAATTCACTTAGCTGAAAATCTAGCATTTAGCTCGAGGATGAAGCATATTAAAGTGAGAGAGTCATCATTGTCTCGATGAGTGAAGAGAAGCTAGTTCGTCTTTAGAAAGTTCACACAAAGGAGAATGCAACAGACATGTTTACTAAGTTGTTGCATGTTGTTAAGTTCGAGCATTGCTCGAACTTGATTCGCTTAATGAAGTGCTAGGTTCCATGGGGTGACACGGGGGGAGAGTTGAGATGCTTCATGGAGACATTTGTTTTCATGGTGGAGGTTAATAGGTTCTACACGGACTGGGTACTTCGAACACTTTGTTGACGGGCGGCGACTTTGCCGAAGTTCGTTGACAGAGTGTAATGGGTGATGGCATTGCCGAAGCTCATTAAGTAAGTATCTATTGCTTAAAACATAGTGGTGTAGATGGAATTGGATGGCTTGTATGGAATAAGATAATAAGGTGGAGATTGTTGGAATTGTTACCTTGATTCCATAGTAAATGGAGCAAGGAAGCACGGAGGAGGAAGTCGCAAGCTGTAAGCGAAGTCACGAAGCAAGTTTGAGTAGCTGGCCGAGCCAGAAATCTGGTTCAGTGGAGGAAATGCCAGAACAAAGATTTGGTCCGGTGGAGTTCGTTCGGTGAGAATGTGACCTCGTTCGGTGGAAGACTGGACCATAATTTTGGTCCGGTGGTAGTGCTTCGATCAGCAGTGAAGGAAAGTGGAAGTCTCGTTCGGTGATAGGAGATGTCGGACCAAAGATTTGGTTCGGTGGTGATTAGGGGTTGCCGCTTCAAATAACTCGTCCGTTGGTGATTAGGACTTGCCGCTCCATATTTTTGGTTCGGTGAATGCCAGTCCAAATCATACCGGACCAAACCATGTATGCTGTTTGTCGGACCAAACATGCCGAACTAGAAGACGTTGCTCCATGTGATGCCGAACGAAATATCTCGTTCGGTATTTGGGCATGCCGGTCCAAACTGAAGTGGTGATGTCGGTCCAAATGCTGCGTGCCGAACCAAGTAGCGCTGATCCAGATGGATGCTGAACCAAACCGTAGAGCTGTTATATAGCAGCTACCCTTCCTCATTTCTTCACTCTATTAATAGTGGAGCTTCTGGACAACATTGGCAATCATCCTAGAGAGATGAAACTCTATAGAATTTTGTCTTTATTGTTAATTCTTCTTATGTATAGCCTCCAAAAGTGAATCAATCTTGTAACTCTAATCTTTCAGTGATTAATAAAAATTTCTCTCCCCAAGTGGACGTACACTGCCTCGCGATAGTGGAATCACTATAAATACTGGTGTTACTCATTTTTCTACATTGCATGGATCTAAAACTATTTGTTCTGGTATTTATCTCTATTTGTTTCGTCTCACTACAATCACGATCTAGTTGTTTTCCGCTGTGTTGGGTTTTTTATTCCCTTAAACTGATCATCTGAAGGGATTTTCTCCAACAAATTTCATGGTCGAATGTAAAGCAGTTTGACAACCACTGGATTCCTAAGCAAGGGTAAGCTATTCGTCATTGGCTAACGGATATTGTAGTTATCGGGTTAGATGTAACCCTAATTTTTCCTTTCCTATATCTAAGATTTCCTTTGCTGAAATATGAACGAATTTCAAGGCAAACAAGGTCACAACCACATGTATATCTATATTTTTGACTGAATTTTCAATTTGGTTCTCTCATGATGGCCATGACAGTTCGATTCGTAAGTTTAACGGCTATAAGTTGGTTGAATCATAGGTCTAATTGATGTTAAATATTAATTTTTCAGTCCTTCTTTACAGTCATAAATTTGAGTGGCTCGGACTTAAACGTATTTCAACTTTTTGCATCTAAAGGTATTCATATAATTCACACCTAGAATTCACAATATTTAATATGGACTCTAACAATATATTTTTGCAATGTTAATGCTAGACCCGAAGTTTCAATGTTTGTAATAGATTTTGTGTTATTATATGGATCATAATTATAAAATTATTGTACTCTAGAAACTTCATTAATTTTGGCTCCCGCCTAATTCCATTTGGTTTATAGATTTATGATATCCTGTTTAGATAAGGCTGCTTCTAAAGAACAAGTTCGGGATTAAATTTTTTATTTGCTTTTATCGAAATATTCTGTTTATGATATATCCTTTTTGCTGTAAATTAACTTACTAATGCTTGTATTTACATATATTTTGTACGCGTGTAAATTTTGAAACGATAAAACAAATACAACTTTACATTGATTTGTAAAAATAAGATACAATTAGTTTCCTTTTTTTCAAACACGAGTATTTAATTATTCACTTGTTTATGTTATTAACTGGAATAATTTAATCACCACCTCTTGCAAATTATTGAAAGAATAACAATTACAAAAGCCAGACAAACCAGTACCAGTTTATCCCATGCGGTTGCACCTTGTGGGCCAAGCCCATTTATATTTTTCTTTTCATTTATTTCATCACTTTGTACAATATAAATAGAGTGGCTTGTATCAGAAATATGACAACGAAAATACATTGCTTATTTTTCATTCTCTTTAATAAAAATCAAATACTTCATTTCTTCAACATGGTATCAGAGCACAGAGATGCTTAACATCAAGTGCTTCACCATTTCCTGATCAGAGATCATCTTTCTCATCAGAGTATTCTCATCATTTGAGATTCAATTACACAGTTTAACAACTGTGTACAGTTTTTGAAGAAAACTCATCATCTAGCACTGTGCCTTGCCAAGAAAAGGCAATATCAGAAAGATCTCATCATATAATATCTTTCTGGCTGCATCAGTGCTATCAAAGACATAAAGATTCAGTTTGCCTAACCTAAAGTGTCGTGCTAAGAAACCTCCTGTCAGCTTCGATCATCACTCGGTCAGTTTCTGGCTGCATCTTCTATTTCTGGTAACCCTTATCCTCATCATCATTTCTTGTTGTGATTTCTTCAATTATGGCTGAAGAAAATGATGACAGTGCTGTCTCACCCACTTCTGTATCTAAATCCACCCAAAATCAATCCAATGCCACTCAAGAACTCCTCAAAATCATCATTAAACCATAAAGCTTGATCATAACTACCCCACTTGATGAAACCAACTATCTACTTTGGAAATTCCAGGTAGAGACTGCAATCAGGGCTTATGGCCTTCAGGAATATGTTCTTGGAACACTCAATACTCCACCAAGATTCACTGCGGATGCACAAGGAAATTTAGTTGAGAATCAAGAATGTGTCATACATGAAAGGCAAGATAGTTTAGTTAGTTCTTGGTTATTATCTTCAATCAATGCAAGACTTTTGCTACAACTAATTGGTTGCAAAACTGCCTATGAAATTTGGCATACAATAGAGCAAGTTTTTAGTTCTTAATATGCTACAAGAATTATGCAATACAAAAGACAACTGCATAATTTGAAGAAAGATAATCAATCTATAAGGGAATACTTGTCTAAAACCAAGACTATATGTGATCAGTTAGCCTCTGCAGGGCATAGTATAAGTGACACAGAGCAAATATTGTCTCTACTAAGTGGATTAGATGAAGAGTATGAATCAGTTGTTGCTGTGATATCATCAATAGAAAAATTACCAACTATACGGTATGTGCATTCTATATTACTTGCACATGAAGGGAGATTATAGCAAAAAAGACCAACAAATCTTGAATATTATGCAAATTATATTGCTACCAATAGAGGAGAAACCAAGAAAGAAATTATAATAACAAAAATCAGTCTAGCAACAGTCAAAGAGGTGGCCAGAGTTATAGATCAAGAGGAAGAGGTGGCAGATGGAGCAATACTAACAACAATAACAGACCAAGATGTCAGATCTGTGAAAAATATGGTTATACAACAAATATATGTTATTTTAGATTTGATGCTAACTACACACCATCTCAACAAAACACTGGGAACCTAATAATGCATAATCCTAGTGCAAACATGGTGAATACTCAACAAGAATGCAAAGATCAATCAGAAAATACAACCAGTGGCTTAGCAAGGGCAGTAGACATTCAAGATGATTGCTGGTACTCAGATTCTGGAGCAACTAATCATGTTACAAACAATCTCAACAATTTGAATCTTAGAAACAAGGAATACAAAGGTAAACATTTGTTATATATGGGTAATGGCAAATCAACTCACATTACACAAACTGAAATGCAAGTATTAGAGATGCAAGGCCACTTTATCTTAACAATCTTTTGAGAGTTCCAGTTATCAAAAAAAATTTGATGAGTGTCTCATAATTTTCAAATGTATATTTTGAATTTAACTCAAAGTATTGCTTAGTAAAAGTTGCACTAACAGATGAAATTCTTTTGCAGGGTAGAGAATGTGAGAGATTATACAAATTTGATGTTACAAAATCAAGAAAATCTGAAAGTATGAAAAACTGGTGTAATATGTCAGAAACAAAATCTGATGAAAGTTGTAACAACTATGATGTTTGGCATGCTAAACTGGGACACCCCAGTATGAAAATTGTAAGACATGTTTTGAGTAATGATAATAAAATTCATGTTGAAAACATCCCTTCTTTTTACACCTGCACCTATTGCTCAATGGGCAAGAGTCACAAACTTGCATTTCCAGATTCAAAAAATTGAATATAATAAGCCATTAAAACTTATTGCTATAGATCTGTGGGGACCAGCCCCAGTATCTACTTACTATGGTTATAAGTATTACATTTCATTTATTGATGCTTTCTCTAGATATGTGTGGATTTATTTTTTAAAATCAAAATCTGAGACTTGCAATGCAGTAATATAGTTCATAGCAAGTGCTGAAAAACAAACAAATTGCCAAGTAAAAATCATGCAAACTAATGGTGGCAAGGAATTCCTACCACTCAAATAATTTTTTCAAAAGAAAGGAATAAATCACGGGACAACTTGTCCACATACCTCTAAACAGAATGGTCTCATTGAGAGGAAGCACAGGCATATTGTAGAGACAAGCCTAACTCTTCTTGCATAGGCATCTCTACCCCTAAAATTCTGGCCTGATGCTTTCTCAACAACTGTGTATCTTATCAACAGATTGCCAACTAAGGTTCTAAAACATAAAAGTCCAATTGAAATGCTGACAAAGATCAAGCCAGACTATCAGGGTCTAAAGGTATTTGGATGCCTGTGCTTCCTCTATTTAAGACCCTACACTACACACAAGTTAGAGTTCAGGTCAGCTCCCTGTACTTTTTTGGGATATGCTGCTAATCAAAAAGGGTATAAATGTCTTGACAATAAGGGTAGAGTATATATATCTAGACATGTGACTTTTAATGAGTTTGAATTTCCTTTTAGAAAATCTGAAAATAATACTACCAAAAACCTGTATAACCCAAAGCATTCCATACCTCCAATACCTGAAGTAATCATACCAGTTGAAAGGCAGATGTCTCAAAATAAGAACAATGTTGATCAACAACATCAAATAATCAGAAGTGCCTCAAGCCATGAGCAAAATGAAGCATCTGAAGGTCCATATCACTCTCCACAACAAGGCACATCAGTCATGCAGATCACTAACAAGATCAAAAGGTGGTATATTCAAACCAAAAATATATAATGCAGAATTGACTATTGAGGAACTCAGTACTTATTACCAGGCAATACAAAATGAAAAGTCGAAGACTGCCATGAAGGAAGAATATGATGCACTTAAAAGAAATAAAACTTGGGACCTTGTTTAGTTACCTTAACATAAAAATATTATAGGGTGTAAATGGACTTATAGGCTAAAGAAAAATCCTGATGGTACAATTCTAAAATACAAGGCTAGACTGGTGGCAAAAGGGTATTCACAACAAAGTGGCTTTGATTTTAATGAGACTTTTTCACCAGTTGTGAAACCATCCACCATTAGAATTTTATTGGCTATAGCCTTGTATAAGAATTGGACCATTAAGCAATTAGATGTAAATAATGCTTTTTTAAATGGTATATTGCAGGAGGAGGTATTCATGGAACAACCACTTGAATTCAAACAACAAAGGAATGAAAGACTGGTGTGCAAACTAAACAAAGCAATTTATAGACTCAAGCAAGCACCAAGAGTGTGGTTTGACAAGTTAAAACCGACACTAGCCAGTCTTGGCTATATTTCAACAAAATCTGACAACTCCATCTTTATTAAATTCTCTAATACAACTGTTACCTACATACTTATTTATGTTGATGATTTCATAATTACAGGTAACAGTGAGACTGAAATCAGCAAAGTCACACAATAATTAGACAAAGAGTTCTCAATTAAGATTTGGGAGAGGTAAACTATTTTCTTGGCATAGAAGTTAAAAGGACATCTGATAGCAAGTTACATCTATGTCAAAGGAAATATATCTCGGAAATTATGATAAAGGAAAAAATGGACAAGGCAAACCCTCTCCCAACACCAACGACTAGTAGTCTACACTTATCAAAAAGCAAAGGAGAGCCAATTGAAAATGAGAAACTATACAGAAGCATTGTTGGAGCATTATAATATGCAACAATAACAAGGCCAGATATATAATTCAGTGTTAATAAAGTCAGCCAATTTATGTAAAAACCACTAGATGATCATTGGAAGGCATTTAAAAGAATCCTGAGATACCTTAAAGGCGCCATAAATCAGGGTCTTATTCTACATGCAAGCAAGTCACTTAACATCAATGGCTACGCAGATGCAGACTGGGTTACTGACAGTGATGATAGAAAATCAACAACTAGGTGCTATATCTTTTTAGGAAAAAATCCAATATCTTGATGTGCTAAGAAACAACCAACAATATCTAGATCTAGTACAGAAGCAGAATACAGAAGCGTGGCCAGTGAAACTGTCAAAATTATGTGGGTGGAATCACTGCTAAATGAATTACAGATAAAAAATGATACTATAGCAACTATTTGGTATGATAACCTCAGTACTATATCACTTACAGCAAACCCAGTACCGCATTCCAGAACGAAGCACATTGAACTGGACTTGTACTTCGTTCGAGAGTAAGTCATAAAGGGAAAATTGAGGGTTAATCACATACCTTCTGCTTACCAAAAAGAAGACGTCTTTACTAAAGCACTATCGAAGAATAACTTTACCAAATTCAGAAATGAACCGAATATCGATGAAGAGAACTCAGATTCAAGATGTAGAGCTTCAAATTACTTGCCAGCAACAGAGAGATCCGAGATCTGCTCACTAAAATAAAGTCTTGACTTTTTCAGATCTGTCCACCTCACCAATTCCATCTGCAAATCTCATTCATTTTGCTATTGATGACTGTATTGGGCCTCTTAGATCTGATAAACCATCACTGGAGTGAAGATTTACCATATTTGAAGAGAAATTTATGAAGAATTTTTTGTTCGTGGCGGCCATTATTAAGAATATGGAAATCCTAACCCTCGAACTGGTTTGAGGGGTATTGAAAGAATAACAATTACAAAAGCCAGGCAAACCAGTTATCGGTTTATCTCATGGGTTGCATCTAGTGGGCCAAGCCCATTTATATTTTTCTGTTCGTTTATTTCATCACTTTGTACAATATAAATATAGTGGCTTGTATCGTAAATATGACAATGAAAATACATTGCTTATTTTTCATTCTCTTCAATAAAAATCAAATACTTCATTTCTTCAACACAAATCATCCATTGTTATTGTGATATTTACATGCAGAAGTTGACATGCATTTTGAAACTGGAGATTTGTTTAAACTTTGAAGATGGATGCAGCCCTGAGCTTCTTTATAAAGCTACTAAACATCTGGCCATCAAATGTAAGCGATCTTCTTCCATAATATTGGTTCCAGTATAAACCTCGTTTAACCAGAACATGTTGCTTGTGTATTTCCAAGTTAATATGTTACTTGTCGAAGAATGCTAATTTCCCCCGAATTTTACTATTATCTTATGGTTTCTATTTCCTACCTAGAAGTATGCTCATGCACACACTGATATGCGTATCTTTGCAGCACATGTTTCAATATTCAAATGTTGTAGAAAAACACAAGTTATCTTACATCCTACTAATTAAAGCTTAATTATACTAAACCTATTTTATTGGGATGGATAGCATTAGCTCTCAGCTTGGCCTTTCTATAATACTGAATCATATAATCTGCATACAATTGACTTATTTGAAGGGTAGCCCTTCGGTCTAGGAAGTACGTTCCTTTTCAATGCATTGGGAGGTTAAATATACAATTAGTATCTTTATATGCACAAGTGCAAAGGTTAGATATTGTTTTAGTATATAATTTGTTAGAAAAATGAATGACGAAGTGGTTAGGGAAGAAAGTGATTTTATGTATTGTGAGTATTGTAACAATGTCCCACATTGGGGAAAATTTGTTACAATACCACCATATATATTATAACCTAATATACAAAATCAAAACAAAAGAAGAAGGAGATATGGCAATGTAGGCTTTGGGCATGTGGGCTTTGGGCCTTCATATTAATATTAAAATGTCAAAGATTGGGCCTTGGGCCTTGGGGCTCTTGGGGTCTCGTGATTAGATGGGCCTCCGTCTGCCACTTGGGCCTGTTGCGCTGAAATGGTTAATTTTGAACTTCAAAATTAGAACGTTGCGCCTGTACGCACGCGTCTGTCGGTTAAAGGGTCGCAACCTTTCCAACAGTCACGACCGCTCCAAATAGGCACCTCCTCCAGCCTATATATAGGGGACCACAAAACGAGATTAATTACAGAGAATTAATTCGTTTCTTCCTTCTGTTCCTCTTCCCAGAACTCTGTTCACAGTTCAATAATCTCTTTAGTTCGTCGGCGCTCCGTCTGCAACCACCACGCTGCGGGGCTGGTCCGTTTCATCCTGGGAAACAAATTGCTAACATCCGTGAACTACGTACGGCGGCAATATTGTTTCAAGGAAACAGTTTCTACTGGACTCGGACGCTTTAATCGGTAATCCTTTTCAGACAGATCTGGTCACGCTTTTTGGTGTTACAATTTCTCAAAATTAATTGACAAATTAGTGACAATTTTTGCCGTTACTATTTCTGCATTAATTTGTAAGTGTTGCTGAAGTTACAATTTTGTTTAGTAACACTTTCCGGTAGTTGCGAATAACAATCTTGAAACAATATTGATTGTTGTAGACGATGATGTCTCAAAATAGCAACAACAATAACGCTGCACCAACGCAGACGGTGACAAATACTCAACCGGCGCCTCTGGTTCCGACAATGGCACTGTCTCATGGAGAAAGGCCAGAAAAGTTCAACAGGACAGACTTCAAGCGTTGGCAACAGAAGATATTGTTTTATCTAACAACATTAGGCCTCACCTAGTTTCTAACCGAAGATGCTCCTGAAGTTGGCGAATTCGAACCCTATGCAATCAAAGTGGAGGCCGTAAATGTTTGGAAAAATTCAGACTTTATGTGTAAAAACTATATTCTCAATGGTCTAGACAATAGCCTCTACAATGTCTATTGTACTGTTGCAACATCCAAGGAACTCTGGACGGCCTTGGACAGAAAGTACAAAACTGAAGATGCAGGCATGAAGAAATTCATCGCTGGCAAATTTCTCGACTTCAAAATGGTAGATTCAAAGACTGTGATCAACCAGACTCAAGAACTACAACTGATCATCCGTCAACTGCAAGATGAAGGGATGATACTTAGCGAACCTTTCCAAGTTGCCGCAACCATTGAGAAACTTCCTCCATCATGGAAGTACTTCAAAAATTACCTTAAGCATAAGTGTAAGGAAATGACAATGGAAGAACTCATAGTTCGTCTGCGAATTAAGGAAGATAATAGAAATTCTGAGAAAAAGATCACTCAGAATATGGCTGCCAAAGCAAATGTTGTTGAGACAGAAAACCTAATAAGAGAAAACGTGAGAATGTGCCTCAAAATTCGAAGAAGAAATTTCAGGGTTCTTGCCATAACTGTGGAAGAAGGGGCATAAAGCTACCAAATGTCGCGCTCCCAAAAAGAAGAAATCAAAAGCAAATACGGCTGAAGTTACAGATGGCATTTCTGATATGGATTTATGTGCAGTAATATCATAATGCAACCTTGTTGGTAATTCAAAGGAATGGTTTGTAGACATAGGTGCCACTCGACACATATGTGCTAATAAGTGGATGTTTACGACCTATAAAACTGCAACTGATGATGAACAACTTTTCATGGGCAATTCATCTGCATCAAAGGTCGAAGGCAAGGGAAAAGTTGTGTTGAAACTAACTTCTGGAAAAGAGCTACTTTGAGTAATGTTCTTCACGTTTTAGAAATTCGCAAGAATTTGATATCAGGGTCCTTGCTTAGCAAGCATGGTTTCAAATTAATCTTTGTAGCTGATAAGTTTGTATTATCAAAGAATGGAGTTTATGTAGGAAGAGGATATGTGTGTGATGGTTTATTTAAAGCAAATGTAACCACTATTGTACCAAACACTGATATGAATAAAAGTGAATCTTCTGCTTATATTGTTGACTCTTCTAACATATGGCATTCTAGATTACGGCATGTAAATTTTGATACATAGCGAAAATTAATTAATCTAGATTTTATACCAAAATGTAACATAGACTCCAACTATAAATGTCAAATTTGTGCAGAAGCAAAATTGACAAGAACCTCGTTTCATCATGTTGAACGAGAAACTAAACCTCTAGATCTAGTACACACAGATGTATGTGATTTGAAAATGTGTCAAACTAGAGGCGGAAAAAGGTATTTCATTACCTTTATTGATGATTGTACTAGGTACTGTCATGTGTATCTCCTTAGAAGCAAGGATGAAGCATTCGATATGTTTAAACAGTATAAAGCAGAAGTTGAGAATCAACTCAACAAGAAAATTAAAGCTTTAAGAAGTGATAGAGGAGGAGAATATGAATTTCCTTTTGAAGAATTTTGCGCTGAGCATGGCATTATACACCAAACTACAGCACCATATTCTCCTCAATCCAACGGTATAGCCGAACGGAAAAATAGAACTCTTAAAGAAATGATGAATGCTTTATTAATAAGTTCTGGACTGCCAGATAACTTTTGGGGAGAAGCTATTCTTTCGGCAAATTATATTCTAAATAAAATACCACGAAAGAAAACATCCAAGTCTCCTCATGAACTTTGGAAAAATAGACCACCATCCTACAAATACTTAAAAGTGTGGGGGTGTCTTGCTAAAGTAGAGATACCTAAACCAAAGAAGGTCAAGATAGGACCAAAAACAAATTGATTGTGTATTCATTGGATATGCACAAAACAGTGCTGCTTATTGATTTTTAGTACACAAATCTGAAATTGATTATATTCTTGAAAATACCATCATTGAGTCGAGAAATGCAAGATTTTTCGAGCATATATTCCCTTTAAAGCAGGGCACTAACAGTGATACTCATAAGAGACCAAGGGAAGATGAAATCTCCAATTCTCTTGAGGATACTGAAGATAACCTTCAGCAAATTAGTGCTGATCAACAAGTGGAGGAACCAAGAAGAAGTAAAAGGTCTAGAACCTCAAAAACCTTTGGACCAGACTTCTATACCTTTATGTTAGAAGATGATCCATTGACATACAAACAAGCTATGTCCTCCAACGATGCACCTTACTGGAAAGAGGCTATTAACAATGAGATAGAATCATTATGGCTAATCATACTTGGGAGTTAGTTGATTTACCTCAATGATGCAAGACCTTAGGTAATAAATGGATATTTAAAAAGAAATTGAAACCTGATGGTTCAATAGACAAGTACAAAGCTCGTCTTGTAGTCCAAGGATTCGGAAAAAAGGAAGAACTGGACTATTTTGATACATATTCACCAGTGACGAGGATAACATCAATTAGGATGCTTATTGCAATCGCATCCATACTTGATTTAGAAATACATCAAATGGATGTAAAAACTGCATTTTTGAATGGTGAACTAGAGGAAGAAATACATATGAAACAACCTGAAGTGTTTCTGAGCTATGGAAAGGAAAATAAAGTATGCAAATTAGTAAAGTCGCTTTATGGCCTTAAATAAGCTCAAAAACAATGGCATGAGAAATTTGATGAAACTATGTTATCAATTGGATTCACAATAAATGAATCAGATAAATGTGTCTATATGAAACACACACATTTAGGATATGTCATTGTTTGTCTTTATGTTGATGACCTGTTGATCCTAGGAAATAACAAGGCCATAATAACATCTACAAAGGAAATGTTATCCTCTAGATTCGATATGAAAGACCTAGGACTGGCTGATGTGATATTGGGCGTCAAAATTTTGAGAACACCACAGGGATATGCATTATCCCAATCACATTACATCGCCAAGATACTTGAAAATTTCAAGCAATATAATATAACTATTTCAAAATCACTAGTAGATATGAACCAAAATTGGTTGAAGAACACTGGTGATGGCATCTACCAGCTTGAATACTCTCGTATACTAGGAAGTATCATGTATGTTATGAACTGCACTAGGCCAGACATCGCATACGCTGTAAGTAAGCTGAGTAGATTTACCAGCAATCCTGGTAAACATCATTGGAAAGCGATAATCAGAGTTCTAGGATACCTAAAGTATACACAGAACTATGATATACACTATACAAACTATCCTTCAACAGTGGAAGGATACAGTGACGCAAATTGGATAACTGGATCACATGATACAAAATCTACAAGTGGATATGTGTTCACATTAGGAAATGGAGCAATATCATGGAAATCATCCAAACAGACTTGTATAGCTAGATCTACGATGGAATTAGAGTTTATTTCACTAGATAAGACCGTAGAACAAGCAGACTGGCTTCGAAGTTTCTTGGAAGATATTCCAAATTGGAGCAAACCTGTGCCTCTAATATGTATACATTGTGATAGTCAATCGGCAATTGGAAGAGCTAATAGTACACTATACAATGGTAAATCTAGGCATATTCGTCGTAGACATAAAACAATAAGACAACTTCTCTCTAATGGAGTTATCACTATAGACTACATAAGGTCTAAAGATAAAATAGCGGATCCACTAACAAAAGGCTTGCCAAGAGAGAAAGTTCAAACCTTATCGATGGAAATGGGGTTAAGGCCCATAAACTAAAAGTTTTTCTAAAATGGAAACCCCACCTAGTTGACTGGAGATCCCAAAATCTAGGTTCAAAGGGATAACTAAGTTTAAGAGAAACTTGATAGCACTATTACACTCAAACCATTCCTATGATAAGTCAGTGCTTTATTTGTTGGAAAATAGGATAAGTATTGATACTTTTAATGATGACTGTACTTAAGGAATTGTGAATGCCCTTTACAGAATCACCTACGTAAGTGTGAAGGCGCCGCTTCAAAGAGAATTATGAGGCCAAATTCTCTAAGCACTTATGAGACCTGGAAGGTGTTCAAGGCAAAAACGAACACATACAGAGAACGAAGGATTATAAGAAACATTTGTCGTGTGTTATCTATTGTAGAATTATACAAAAGGCTTACAGTTCAAGGACATTCTATGTCTACTGATTCGCCTGTAATCCAAATAGGTAAACACTAGGAAAGTTCAAGGCCCCTGTGCTACTTTAACCGATACGATAAATGGTTCGTGAAACTACGAACAACTACTCATTCATGTGGGGGATTGTTAGAAAAATGAATGAGGAAGTGGTTAGGGAAGAAAGTGATTTTATGTATTGTGTGTATTGTAACAATGTCCCACATTGGGGAATATTTGTTACAATACCATCATATATATTATAACCTAATATACTAAATCAAAACAAAAGAAGGAGATATGGCAATGTAGGCTTTGGGCCTTCATATTAATATTAAAATGTCAAAGATTGGGCCTTGGGCCTTGGGCCTTGGGGCTCTTGGGGTCTCGTGATTAGATGGGCCTCCGTCTGCCACTTGGGCCTGCTGCGCTGAAACGATTAATTTTGAACTTCAAAATTAGAACGTTGCGCCTGTACGCACGCGTCTGTCGGTTAAAGGGTCGCAACCTTTCCAACAGTCACGACCGCTCCGAATAGGCACCTCCTCCAGCCTATATATAGGGGCCCACAAAATGAGATTAATTACAGAGAATTAATTCATTTCTTCCTTTTGTTCCGCTTTCCAGAACTCTGTTCACGGTTCAATAATCTCTTCAGTTCATCGGCGCTTCATCTGCAACCACCATGCCGCGGGGCTGGTCCGTTTCATCCTAGGAAACAAATTGCTAACATCCGTGAACTACGTATGGCGGCAATATTGTTTCAAGGATATAGTTTCTACTGGACTCAGACGCTTTAATCGGTAATACCTTTTCAGACAGATCTGGTCATGCTTTTTGGTGTTACAATTTCTCAAAATTAATTGACAAATTAGTGATAATTTTTGCCGTTACTATTTCTGCATTATTTTGTAACTGTTGCTGAAGTTACAATTTGGTTTCGTAACACTTTCTGGTAGTTGCGAATAACAATCTTGAAACAATATTGATTGTTGTAGACGACGATGTCTCAAAATAGCAACAACAATAACGGTTCACCAACGCAGACGGTGACAATTGCTCAGCCGACGCCTCTGGTTCCGACAATGGCACTGTCTCATGGAGAAAGGCCAAAAAAGTTCAACGAGACAGACTTCAAGCGTTGGCAACAGAAGATGTTGTTTTATCTAACAACATTAGGCCTCGCCAAGTTTCTAACCGAAGATGCTCCTGAAGTTGGCGAAATCGAACCCGATGCAATCAAAGTGGGGGCCGCAAATGTCTGGAAAATTCAGACTTTATGTGTAAAAACTATATTCTCAATGGTCTGGACAATAGCCTCTACAATGTCTATTGTACTGTTGCAACATCCAAGGAACTCTGGACGGCCTTGGACAGAAAGTACAAAACTAAAGATGCAGGCATGAAGAAATTCATCGCTGGAAAATTTCTCGACTTTAAAATGGTAGATTCAAAGACTGTGATCAACCAGACTTAAGAACTACAGCTGATCATCCGTCAACTGCAAGATGAAGGGATGATACTTAGCGAATCTTTCAAGGTTGCCGCAACCATTGAGAAACTTCCTCCATCATGGAAGGACTTCAAAAATTACCTTAAGCATAAGCGTAAGGAAACGACAATGGAAGAACTCATAGTTCGTCTGCGAATTGAGGAAGATAATAGAAATTCTGAGAAAAAGATCTCTCAGAATATGGCTTCCAAAGCAAATGTTGTTGAGTCAGACAAACCTAATAAGAGAAAATGTGAGAATGTGCCTCAGAAGTCGAAGAAGAAATTTCAGGGTTCTTGCCATAACTGTGGAAAGAAGGAGCATAAAGCAGCCGAATGTCGCGCTCCCAAAAAGAAGAAATCAGAAGCAAATACGGCTGAAGTTACAGTTGGCATTTCTTATAAGGATTTATGTGCAGTAATATCAGAATGCAACCTTGTTGGTAATTCAAAGGAATGGTTTGTAGACATAGGTGCCACTCGAAACATATGTGCTAATAAGTGGATGTTTACGACCTATAAAACTGCAACCGATGATGAACAACATTTCATGGGCAATTCATCTGCATCAAAGGTCGAAGGCAAGGGAAAAGTTGTGCTGAAACTAACTTCTGGAAAAGAGCTTACTTTGAGTAATGTTCTTCACGTTCTAGAATCCGCAAGAATTTGATATCAGAGTCCTTGCTTAGCAAGCATGGTTTCAAATTAATCTTTGTAGCTGATAAGTTTGTATTATCAAAGAATGGAGTGTATGTAGGAAGAGGATATGCGTAACCACTATTGTACCAAACACTAATATGAATAAAAGTGAATCTTCTGCTTATATTGTTGACTCTTCTAACATATGGCATTCTAGATTAAAGCACGTAAATTTTGATACATTGCGAAAATTAATTAATCTAGATTTTATACCAAAATGTAACATAGACTCCAACTATAAATGTCAAATTAGTGCAGAAGCAAAATTGACAAGAACCTTGTTTCATCATGTTGAACGAGAAACTGAACCTCTAGATCTAATACACACAGATGTATGTGATTTGAAAAGGTGTCAAACTAGAGGTGGAAAAAGGTATTTCATTACCTTTATTGATGATTGTACTAGGTACTGTCATGTGTATCTCCTTAGAAGCAAGGATGAAGCATTCGATATGTTTAAACAGTATAAAGCAGAAGTTGAGAATCAACTCAACAAGAAAATTAAAGCTTTAAGTAGTGATAGAGGAGGAGAATATGAATTTCCTTTTGAAGAATTTTGCGCCGAGCATGGCATTATACACCAAACTATAGCACCATATTCTCCTCAATCCAACGGTATAGCCGAACGGAAAAATAGAACACTTAAAGAAATGATGAATGCTTTATTAATATGTTTTGGACTGCCAAATAACTTTTAGGGAGAAGCTATTCTTTCGGCAAATCATATTTTAAATAAAATACCACGAAAGAAAACATCCAAGTCTCCTCATGAACTTTGAAAAAATAGACCACCGTCCTACAAATACTTAAAAGTGTGAGGGTGTCTTGCTAAAGTAGAGATACCTAAACCAAAGAAGCTCAAGATAGGACCAAAAACAATTGATTGTGTATTCATTGGATATGCACAAAACAGTGCTGCTTATCGATTTTTAGTACACAAATATGAAATTGATGATATTCATGAAAATACCATCATTGAGTAGAGAAATGCAAGATTTTTCGAACATATATTCCCTTTAAAGTAGGGCACTGACAGTGATACTCATAAGAGACCAAGGGAAGATGAAATCTCCAATTCTCTTGAGGATACTGAAGATAACCTTCAGCAAATTAGTGCTGATCAACAAGTGGAGGAACCAAGAAGAAGTAAAAGGTCTAGAACCTCAAAAACCTTTGGACCAGACTTCTATACCTTTATGTTAGAAGATGATCCATTGACATACAAACAAGCTATATCCTCCAGCGATGCCCCTTACTGGAAAGAGGCTATTAACAATGAGATAGAATCCATTATGGCTAATCATACCTGGGAGTTAGTTGATTTACCTCAAGGATGCAAGACCTTAGGTAATAAATGGATATTTAAAAAGAAATTGAAGATGGTTCAATAGACAAGTACAAAGCTCGTCTTGTAGTCCAAGGATTCAGACAAAAGGAAGAACTAGACTATTTTGATACATATTCATCAGTGACGAGGATAAAATCAATTAGGATGCTTATTGCAATCGCATCCATACTTGATTTAGCAATACATCAAATGGTTGTAAAAACTGCATTTTTGAATGGTGAACTAGAGGAAGAAATATATATGAAGCAACCTGAAGGGTTTCTGAGCTATGGAAAGGAAAATAAAGTATGCAAATTAGTAAAGTCGCTTTATGGCCTTAAACAAGCTCCAAAACAATGACATGAGAAATTTGATGAAACTATATTATCAATTGGATTCACAATAAATGAATCAGATAAATGTGTCTATATGAAACACACACATTTAGGATATGTCATTGTTTGTCTTTATGTTGATGACCTGTTGATCCTAGGAAATAACAAGGCCATAATAACATCTACAAAGGAAATGTTATCCTCTAGATTCGATACGAAAGACCTAGGACTGGCTGATGTGATATTGGGCGTCAAAATTTTGAGAACACCATAGGGATATGCATTATCCCAATCACATTATATCGCCAAGATACTTGAAAAATTCAAGCAATATAATATAACTATTGCAAAATCACCAGTAGATATGAACCAAAATTGGATGAAGAACACTGGTGATGGCATCTACCAGCTTGAATACTCTCGTATACTAGGAAGTATCATGTATGTTATGAACTGCACTAGGCCAGGCATCGCCTACGCTGTAAGTAAGCTGAGTAGATTTACCAACAATCCTGGTAAACATCATTGGAAAGCGATAATCAGAGTTCTAGGATACCTAAAGTATACACAGAACTATGGTATACACTATACAAACTATCCTTCAACAATGGAAGGATACAGTGACGCAAATTGGATAACTGGATCACATGATACAAAATCTACAAGTGGATATGTGTTCACATTAGGAAATGGAGCAATATCATGGAAATCATCCAAACAGACTTGTATAGCTAGATCTACGATGGAATTAGAGTTTATTTCACTAGATAAGACCGTAGAACAAGCAGACTGGCTTCGAAGTTTCTTGGAAGATATTCCAAATTGGAGCAAACATGTGCCTCCAATATGTATACATTTTGATAGTCAATCAGCAATTGGAAGAGCTAATAGTACACTATACAATGGTAAATCTAGGCATATTCGTCGTAGACATAAAACAATAAGACAACTTCTCTCTAATGAAGTTATCACTATAGACTACATAAGGTCTAAAGATAACATAGCGGATCCACTAACAAAAGGCTTACCAAGAGAGAAAGTTCAAAACTTATCGATGGGAATGAGGTTAAGGCCCATAAACTAAAAGTTTTTCTAAAATGGAAACCCCACCTAGTTGACTGGAGATCCCAAAATCTAGGTTCAAAGGGACAACTAAGTTTAAGAGAAACTTGATAGCACTGTTACACTCAAACCATTCCCATGATAAGTCAGTACTTTATTTGTTGGAAAATAGGATAAGTATTGATACTTTTAATGTTGACTGTACTTGAGGAATTGTGAATATCCTTTATAGAATCACCTACGTAAGTGCGAAGGCGCCGCTTCAAAGTGAATTATGAGGCCAAATTCTCTAAGAACTTATGAGACCAGGCAGGTGTTCAAGGCAAAAATGAACACATACAGAGAACGAAGGATTATAAGAAACATTTTTCGTGTGTTATCTATTGTAGAATTACACAAAAGGCTTACAGTTCAAGGACATTCTATATCTACTGATTCGCCTGTAATCCAAATAGGTAAACACTAGGAAAGTTCAAGGCCCCTGTGCTACTTTAACCGATACGATAAATGGTTCGTGAAACTATGAACAACTACTCATTCATGTGGGGGATTGTTAGAAAAATGAATGAGGAAGTGGTTAGGGAAGAAAGTGATTTTATGTATTGTGTGTATTGTAACAATGTCCCACATTGGGGAATATTTGTTACAATATCACCATATATATTATAACCTAATATACTAAATCAAAATAAAAAAAGAAGGAGATATGGCAATGTAGGCTTTGGGCATGTGGGTTTTGGGCCTTCATATTAATATTAAAATGTCAAAGATTGGGCCTTGGGCCTTGGGGCCAAAACGAGATTAATTACAAAGAATTAATGCGTTTCTTCCTTCTGTTCCTCTTCCTACAACTTTGTTCACAGTTCAATAATCTCTTCAGTTCGTCGGCTCTTCGTCTGCAACCACCACGCTGCGAGGCTGGTCCGTTTCATCTTGGGAAACAAATTGACCCAGCGGATGATACAAAAACAAGATAGATCGATGAACGTAGCAATCGGTGGATTGATGAATACTGAAATGCCCAAATTCGTTGATCCGAAGATACCGAATTTTAGCTATCTACGACATGTTGATCGATCTCGATACCGTGAAAGTAGATCTTCAATTCTTCGAGCGTTGATCAAGCGCACTTGATACCGCGAATCGGCTTCACGATCGTTGAATCGAGCGCACTCGATTGACCGAAGGTGGAGATAGGAGATCACACTCGACTACCAATTGGATGAAAGCACAAAGCTAACAAAGGAAATTTTATTTCAAAATCAACAACCATTTACAATGACATTACATCCCTATTTATAGGGTTTACAACACAACACAAATGACTTAAGAAAATTACAACACACAACAACACAAATCACATAAGGAACGAATTACAAACGACCTAATAGTGTTTTAACGATCTAAGCAATCAACGACTTAAACAAACTTGTTCACGCGACTTAACATCTTCACGCGAGCTAAGGAAGTTGCGGTAGCAACCTAGTAAAGGAATTTCACGACTTAACTATGTCGTTCACGACCTACTCAGTTTTCCTCAGCAGCTCAAGAATTAGCATGGGTTCAAATCGGGAAGCATCAACGATGAAGTATCAATGATATAGGGTCTAGGTCGGAAACCCCCTTAAGTCGCGATATGTATTTTAGGTCGCGCACGTTAGGTCACGGTGATGGCAATTAGGTCGCGTGATGAAATTCGAGGTGGAGTTAGGTCGCTGGAGCGACTCGGGGTAGTGGAGTTAGGTCGCTTGGTGGAATTAGGTCGTTCAGTGGAGATAGGTCGTGAGGTAGTGGTGGATTTAGGTTGTTCAGTGGAGATAGGTCGCGAGGTAGTGGTGGATTTAGGTTGTTCAATGGAGATAGGTCACGAAGTAGTGGTGGATTTAGGTTGTTGGTTGGTTGTGAAGATAGGTCGCTCGCGACTTAAAAAGGCGAAGTTATGTCGTTCGCGAGCTAGAATAGGTCATCTACGACCTAAAGAATTCTGCCCTGATTCTTTCTCTCGTTCTTGGGCTTCGCAATCAAAGTAGATCGCTCGCGGTGATGTTGAGGTACGTGCTACATCATCCTCCCCAGGTTGAGAAAAATTCGTCCTCGAATTTACAGTTTCTTCTTCTTTGACACTCTTATCCTCGTGAAATGGAACCAAGTGTTTGATATTGTCAACGTTGGCAATAGGAAGATGACCCGGTAAACTCAACTTACAAACATTCTCATTAATTCCCTTCCTTGTTGACGGCCCAAAACAAGACGTTGCAATCAACTGCATGGTACGATCACAGTCCTCGTGTCTTTCTACATGTAAGCCTTTGGTAACTCTTATACGCCAACTGCAATCAGGAGTATACAATTGCCTTCCTTCAAACAGAAACCCATCAACCAGTCTTCTCAACTCTACCTGCTTTGTCGGACACATATAATTACGTGGCATATGCGGTACAATAGCACCCGACACTTGATCAACATGATGTTGTACGTCCCTTAGTGGCAGTAATGCCTTGGACAACTCTGCAGGAATTATATCTTCACATTCATTCACTATTGGCTTAACCTCTTCTAGAATTTCAACACTTTCACGGGTTTCATTTTCATTCAACAGGAGTACTTCTGCACTATCCTCCACTTCTTTAACAAACTCTCTTGTAGATTGTAGACTAGTCGAATCTACTTTCTTCACCAATAAATCACCCCTTTCATCTCCTGACACACTTTCTTCATCCTCATCGAACTTTGCTGGTTGTACATTCTCAACTTTTTGTTCATCATGCTTTGTCGGTTGAAAAACATCAACTTCATGTTTATCAAACTTTGTTGATTGACAACAATCGACTTCATCTTCCACATCAACAAACTCTTTTAATGACAATAAAGTTTTAACTCCTCGATTTCCTCCAATTTGTTTTCACTCTGTTGACGCCTTTTAGGAACCAAAATGATCCGTGTATCCTCGAATATAAAACTGTAGCTGTTGGTGCGACCATCATGCTGCACAGCTCTATCGTATTGCCATGGTCTCCCCAACAACAAATGGCAAACATCCATATCAATCACATCACACCAAATTTCGTCTTTGTATTTCTTCCCAATGGAAAAATTAACACAAGCTCTTCGATTAACCTTCACTTCCCCTCCTTTCCTCAACCAAGCTAACTTGTAGGGGTTTGGATGTTTCTCTGTTTTCAATGACAGCTTCTTTACAGCTTCTGAAGAAATGATATTATCACAGCTTCCTGCATCGATGACAAATTTACAACCTTTCCCAGAATAGTGCATGTTGACTGGAAAATATTGCTCCTCAACCAACTAGAATCATCTTCTTGCTTTGGCGTTAAACAAGATCTCCTCATCAACAAACTACAACCCTCATCTCCAGACAATAATTCTTCTTCTTCAACTGGTATTGAATTGACATACCCTTCCTCCGCATTTTGATTCTCAATCTCCGCAATCATTGCTCGCTTTTTTGGCTTTGTACATTCATTGCTTTTGTGGTCCAACTCTTGACAATTAAAGCATTTGAGACTACTATTGACCTTTGCTTTGTTGGCTTCATTAATAATCGGCTTACTGACGATTTTGGAAACATCCACACTGCTACTAACATCCTTGTTCTGGTTGTTGGAATTCGTAAACACACCACCCCCTCGTCTCCCTTGCTTTTCCCAAGCTAACACTTTCTGGTGTGCTTCCGCTACAGATCTGGGATCAAACATATTTACCATGTCTTGAATCTGCATACGCAATCCTCCAACAAATCTAGCTGTTAATTGTTCCTCTGTCTCCATGATATCGTTCCTTGCAATCAGTTGATAGAATTCATCAGCATAGTCATTAACAGACTTCGTTCCTTGCCTCAAGTTTTGCAACCTCTGATACATAAGCGATTGATAATTATAAGGTAAGAATGTAGCTTTCATCAATTTCTTCATCTTTTCCCATGATTCAACCTTTGACTTTCCCATCCGTTCACGTGTAAGTTTGGTTTGCTGCCACCATGCCAAAGCTCTACCCTTCAACCTTGTAGCAACCAACTTCACTCTACGATGTTCTGGAACCTCTTTGAAGTCAAAAATCTCCTCCACATTAGACAACCAGTCCAAAAACTCCTCAGCTTGCATACCACCTTTGAATTCTGGAATTTCAGTCTTCATCCCAGATTCCCACTTGTGATCATACTCCGACTGATTTCTTCCTTGTCCACGTCCTCGTCCATGAACACTACCACCATCATACTCTTCTTCACAATCCGATGTATATCGATGTCGATCCTGACCACCAACATCTCTACCACCACTATTTCTTCCACCAACATTCCTACGATCTACATTCCTCCGATCTCGATCAGTCACATTTCTATCACGACTTCGATCATCAACATTTCTATCACAATCTCAATCCACGCTTCTATGATCACTATCAACACTTCTCTCTCGATTTGAATGTGGTGAAACTCTACTTCTCCCATGGCTCGATTCAGGTGATACCCTTCTCTGATTTTGACTCATCTCCAACATCATTCTCTCTAATCGACCAATCCCTTCATTAATCTTCTCATTAAAATTTTCGTTAATTCTTTGCTCCATCTCATCGGCTTCTTCTCTCCCATACAAAGCATCAATGTTGCGATAACGGTTAGCTCTTCTCGGAGGCATGATCACTCTTCGACAAATTCCAACAAAAACTTCACTTCGATCTAAAAATCTTCAAATCAAAACTACCCACTTGTTGAAATCTTCTAAAATCTCCAAATGAACAAACTTCTTTAAAATCTCGATAACCCACTTCTCCAAATGAGGTAAATCTCGCACAACTCCAAAAATCTACGCAAACTCCTTGCGTTCTAGCTCTGATACCAAATGACGCAGCGGATGATACAAAAACAAGATAGATCGATGAACGTAGCAATCGGTGGATTGATGAATACTGAAATGCCCAAATTCGTTGATCCGAAGATACCGAATTTTAGCTATCTACGACGCGTTGATCGATCTCGATACCGTGAAAGTAGATCTTCAACTCTTCGAGCGTTGATCAAGCGCACTTGATACCGCGAATCGGCTTCACGATCGTTGAATCGAGCGCACTCGATTGACCGAAGGTGGAGATAGGAGATCACACTCGACTACCAATTGGATGAAAGCACAAAGCTAACAAAGAAAATTTTATTTCAAAATCAACAACCATTTACAATGACACTACATCCCTATTTATAGGGTTTACAATACAACACAAATGACTTAAGAAAACAACAACACAAATCACATAAGGAACGAATTACAAACGACCTAACAGTGTTTTAACGATCTAAGCAATCAACGACTTAAACAAACTTGTTCACGCGACTTAACATCTTCACGCGAGCTAAGGAAGTTGCGGTAGCGACCTAGTAAAGGAATTTCACGACTTAACTATGTCGTTCACGACCTACTCAGTTTTCCTCAGCAGCTCAAGAATTAGCATGGGTTTAAATCGGGAAGCATCAACGATGAAGTATCAATGATATAGGGTCTAGGTCGGAAACCCCCTTAAGTCGTGATATGTATTTTAGGTCGCGCACGTTAGGTCGCGGTGATGGCAATTAGGTCGCGTGATGAAATTCGAGGTGGAGTTAGGTCGCTGGAGCGACTCGGGGTAGTGGAGTTAGGTCGCTTGGTGGAATTAGGTCGTTCAGTGGAGATAGGTCGCGAGGTAGTGGTGGATTTAGGTTGTTCAGTGGAGATAGGTCGTGAGGTAGTGGTGGATTTAGGTTGTTCAGTGGAGATAGGTCGCGAAGTAGTGGTGGATTTAGGTTGTTGTTTGGTTGTGAAGATAGGTCGCTCGCGACTTAAAAAGGCGAAGTTATGTCGTTCGCGAGCTAGAATAGGTCGTCTACGACCTAAAGAATTCTGCCCTGATTCTTCCTCTCGTTCTTGGGCTTCACAATCAAAGTAGATCGCTCATGGTGATGTTGAGGTACGTGCTACATCACAAATTGCTAACATCCGTGAATTACGTACGGCGGCAATATTGTTTCAAGGAAACAGTTTTTACTGGACTCGGACGCTTTAATCGGTAATACCTTTTCAGACAGATCTGGTCACGCTTTTTGGTGTTACAATTTCTTAAAATTAAAAGACAAATTAGTGACAATTTTTGCCGTTACTATTTCTGCATTATTTTGTAACTGTTGCTGAAGTTACAATTTGGTTTCGTAACACTTTCCGATAGTTGCGAATAACATAATTAATTTCAGTGGTTAAGGCTTGAGAATCTGTCCAAGTGCATAATAAGAATATTCTATTGGTAACTGCAAAAAATGTACATGAATGAATGGTTGCACAAGGTCAGTACTTGAATTGTAGCTAGACAAGTATGAACCTTTGGTTAGTTTGGCAAATTGGGTATTGAAAGTGTACAAAGTATAAATTGGTTGTACTTTTTAAGTAGGACTGTAAGTCCTATAAACTGAAAAAGCCATTTGTAATATTAACATGTTTGTTTCCTTTTGAACTGAAGTTATGTTAAGACAATTTGTTATTCATTGTGCAGTAGTGGTATCAACTTATTTGTTGGTAATTTGGTGGGTATGAGCTGTGGTGCTTGTCATATTCTCAGTCCAAATGGAGAGTTTAATTGAATCCAGTCTTATTAGCTGACAAGGTATTAAAACTGCTTTTATATGTTTTTAATGAAACTTTCTTTAAAAAAATAAAAAATTGATGATGCAAAAGAGCTAATCCTGAGTTTGGTTGCAATGTTTCCTTTTGCTTTTCCAAAAATAAAAATAAAAGACCAAAGTATCATTAGTATGTGATGCAGCAAAGTACCTGGTGTCGAAGACAAACCCGCGACCTACGACTCATTCTCCTCGCGACTCATCATCACCGCAGTTTCGCGACTCATCATCACCAATCCTCCATGACCCAACATCGGAAGCCACGACTTACGACTTACCACATCCCACGACTGACGACTCATCCCCTTCGCGACTTACGACTCATCACTACCACGACTCACGATTCAACCTCCAAAGCGACTTAACTCCAATCGCCCATCCTAAATTCCTGCCCCGAACTATTCCCAGCCTAAGTCGAAGCTTCGACATAACTCCTCCGACCTATCTCCTGTCGCGACTTAACCCAAGGCGAAGAATTCCATCCCGATCGACCTAAATCACGAATGAAGCTACTTTTTCCCAAATCGCGAATTACTTTAAGTCGCGTGCATCTCGCCTTAACTTGCGAACCTTCATTTCTTAAGTCGTGAGAACTGTTAACTCGCACGAACGAGTTATGATAAGTCGAGAGATATGATAAGTCGTGAGAACTGTTAACTCGCGTGAACGAGTTATGATAAGTCGTGAGATAATATTTTAAGTCATTGTAGTTTGTTCTTTAATGTGACTTGTGTTGTTTTGTATTGTAGTTTTCTTAAGTCGTAGTATGTTGTAAGGTCATGTAACGACCTAAGTGTTGTAATGTCTTTGATAAGTCGTTAAGTCGTATACGACTTATGCGAATTGTTTTGTTGTAACCCTATAAATAGGGAGTGATGTCATTTGTAAAAGGTTGTTGATTTTTGAAATAAAATTTCTTTTGTTAGCTTTGTGCTTTCATCCAATTGGTAGTCGAGTGTATCTCCTATCTCCACCTTCGACATTCGAGTGCGCTCGAATCTTCGATCGTTGAAGCCAATTCGCGGAATCAAGTGCGCTTGATCAATGCTCGAAGAATTGTAGATCTCTCTTCACGGTATCGTGCACGATCAACGTGTCAGAGATAGCTTGAATTCGATATCTTTGGATCAACGAATTGGGCATTTCAGTATTTCTCAATCCACCGATTGCTATTCTCATCGTATCATCATTTTTGTATTCCGCCGCTGCGTCATTTGGTATCAGAGCTAGAGCGTAAGGAGTTTGCGTAGATTTTTGGAGTTGTGCGAGATTTACATCATTTGGAGAAGTGGGTTATCGAGATTTTGAATAGATTTGTTCGTTTGAAGATTTTTAGATCAAAGTGAAGTTTTTGTTGGAATTTGTTGAAGAGTGATCATGCCTCCGAGAAGAGCTAACCGTTATCGCAACATTGATGCTTTGTATGGGAGAGAAGAAGCCGATGAGATGGAGCAAAGAATTAACGACAATTTTAATGAGAAGATTAATGAAGGGATTGGTCGATTAGAGAGAATGATGTTGGAGATGAGTCAAAATCAGAGAAGAGTATCACCGGAATTGAGCCATGGGAGAAGTAGAGCTTCACCACATTCAAATCGAGAGAGAAGTGTTGATAGTGATCATAGGAGCGTGGATCGAGATTGTGATAGAAATGTTGATGATCGAAGTCGGGATAGAAATGTGACTGATCGAGATCGGAGGAATGTAGATCGTAGGAATGATGGTGGAAGAAATGGTGGTGGTAGAGATGTTGGTGGTCAGGATCGACATCGATATACCTCAGATTGTGACGAAGAGTATGATGGTGGTAGTGTTCATGGACGAGGACGTGGTCAAGGAAGAAATCAGTCAGAGTATGATCACAAGTGGGAATCAGGAATGAAAACTGAAATTCCTGAATTCAAAGGTGGGATGCAAGCTGAAGAGTTTTTGGATTGGGTGGCTAATGTTGAAGAAATTTTTGATTTCAAAGAAGTTCCAGAACATCGTAGAGTGAAGTTGGTTGCTACAAGGTTGAGGGGTAGAGCTTTGGCATGGTGGCAGCAAACCAAACTTACACGTGAACGAATGGGGAAGTCAAAAGTTGAATCTTGGGAGAAGATGAAGAAATTGATGAAGGCAACGTTCTTACCTTACAATTATCAAACTCTGATGTATCAACGTTTGAGAACTTGAGGCAGGGCACAAAGACTGTTAATGATTACGCAGATGAGTTTTATCAGCTTATTGCAAGGAATGATATTATGGAAACGGAAGAACAACTGACATCTAGATTCATTGGGGGATTGAGAATGCAGATCCAGGATATGGTGAATATGTTCGATCCAAGATCTGTGGCGGAAGCACATCAGAAAGCGTTGGCTTGGGAGAAGCAGGGACGACGAGGAGGTGGTGTGTTTACTAATTCCAACAATCAAGTGAAGGGTGTTAGTGGAAGTTCTAATGTGTCTAAACCTATCAGTAAACCAGTGGTGAAGGAGGCTGAGAAGGCAAAGGTTAACAACGGTTTCAAATGTTACAATTGTCAGGAGTTGGGTCATAAAAGCAATGAGTGTCCAAAGCCAAAGAAGAGAGCAATGATTGCTGAGGTTGAGGATGAGGATGAGGAGGCTGAAGATTCTAATCAATTACCAGTTGAGGAGGAAGAATTGTTGTCTGGAGATGATGGATATACATTAATGATGAGGAGGAATTGCTTAACACCGAAGCAGGAGGAAGAGACTAGCTGGTTGAGGAGTAACATCTTTCAATCGACGTGCACTACCTTGGGAAGGGTTTGCAAATTTGTTATTGATGCTGGAAGCTGTGATAACATTATCTCTACAGAAGCTGTAAAGAAGTTATCATTGAAGACAGAGAAGCACCCGAAACCGTATAAGTTAGCTTGATTGAGGAAAGGTGGGGAGGTGAAAGTTAGTCGAAGGACTTGTGTTAAATTTTCAATTGGGAAGAAATACAAGGACGAAATTTGGTGTGATGTTGTGGACATGGACGTATGCCATTTGTTGTTAGGGAGACCGTGGCAATATGATAGGGCGGTGCAACATGATGGGCGTACCAACAATTACAGTTTCGTGTTTGAAGGCACGAAGATTACTCTCGTTCCCAAGAAGCGTCAACAAGAAGAAAACAAACTGGAGGAGATTGAAGAGCTGAAAACTTTATTAACCTTGAAGGAGTTTGTTAAAGAAGTCGAAGAGGAGCCGGAAGTATTCTTGTTAATTGGGCGTGAGAGCAGTGAAGAAGTTGAAATTCCAGAAGAAGTTAAACCAGTATTGAAAGAATTTGAGGATGTATTTCCAGAGGAGTTGCCAACGGAGTAACCACCATTGAGGGACATTCAACATCAAATTGATCTAGTTCCAGGAGCTGTGTTACCTCACAGACCACACTACAGAATGAGTCCAAAAGAGCATGAGGAGTTGCGAAGGCAGGTGGAAGAATTGCTTGAACAGGGGCGTGTGCAGGAGAGTTTAAGTCCTTGTGCTGTACCAGCTTTGTTAGTACCAAAGAAGGACGGGACGTGGAGAATGTGCACTGACAGTCGAGCATTGAATAAGATTACTGTGAGATATAGATTTCCAATGCCGAGGTTGGATGACTTGCTAGATCAAATAAGCGGAGCTACTATCTTTTCGAAGATTGATTTGAAGAGCGGATATCATCAAATTCGTATCAGGCCAGGTGATGAGTGGAAGACTGCTTTTAAAACCAGGGGGGTCTATACGAATGGTTGGTAATGCCATTTGGCTTATCAAATGCGCCAAGTACATTTATGCGGGTGATGAATCAGATTTTTAGACCTTTTATTGGGAAATTTGTGGTGGTGTATTTCGATGATATTCTGATATATAGTGGAAGTCCAGAGGAACATTTGAATCATCTAAGAGAAGTGCTGATGGTACTACGACAAGAGCAATTTTATGCTGCAACAAAGAAATGCGTGTTCATGACGCATAGTGTTTTATTTCTGGGGTATGTTGTATCAGGAGAAGGTATCTAGGTGGACCAGAATAAGGTTGAAGCAGTCAGAAATTGGCCACAGCCGAAGACAATAACCGAAGTGAGAAGTTTTCATGGGCTAGCATCATTCTACCGAAGATTCATTCCACACTTCAGTAGCGTGATGGCACTGGTTACGGATTGCATGAAAGGGAAGCAGTTTTCTTGGTCGGAAGAAGCAGGGGTTGCTTTTGAACGGATCAAAGAACTTTTGACAACAGCACCAATTCTAGTTTTACCAGATTTTCAGGTGTTGTTTGAGTTACATACTGATGCATCCAAGGTTGGAATCGGGGGAGTGTTGAGCCAGAGGGGGCGTCCTATTGCATATTTCAGTGAGAAACTATCGGGAGCAAAGATGAGATATAGTACATATGATGTGGAATTTTATGCTATTGTGCAAGCTATTAAACACTGGAGACACTATCTATTTCAGAAAGAGTTTGTTCTATACACTGATCATGAGGCGTTGAAACATTTACAAGGGCAAGACAAGATTTCAGCGAGACATGCATCGTGGATTGCATATCTGCAACAATTTACATTTGTTGTGAAACACAAGTCGGGAGTGACGAATCGTGTTGCGGATGCGTTGAGTAGAAGAAATCACTTGTTAACTACATTGAAGGTTGAAGTGACGGGGTTTGAATTATTGCCAGAATTGTTTGAAGAAGATCCTTATTTTGCAAAGCTTGTTGAGAAAGTCAAAGACGGAAGTACTGACGAGTTTGTGATGGCAGATGGTTTTCTGTTCAAGGGAACTCGATTATGTATACCGGATTGCAGTTTACGGTTGAAGATTGTGAAGGAATTGCATGAGGAAGGTCATGTGGGTAGAGACCGTACATTACAACTGATTTCTCAATCTTATTTTTGGCCATCAATGAGAAAAGAAGTGGAAAGGTTTGTGGAACGATGTCATATCTGTCAGGTTTCGAAAGGAACTGCGGCTAATGCTGGATTATATATGTCGTTACCTGTACCAACTAAGCCTTGGGTTGATGTGAGTATGGATTTTGTTTTGGGTTTGCCTCGAACTCAAAGGGGAAACGATTCCATTTATGTAGTGGTTGACCGATTTTCGAAAATGGCACATTTTATTGCTTGTAAAAAAACCGCAGATGCAGTCCGTGTTGCACAGTTATTCTTTAAAGAAATCTATCGTTTACATGGATTACCTGAATCTATTGTTTCTGACCGAGATACTCGATTTCTGAGTCACTTTTGGTTGAGTCTGTGGAAGATGGTTGGGACGAAGCTGAAGTTTAGTAGTGCATATCATCCTCAAACAGATGGGCAAACAGAAGTGGTGAATAGATCGTTGGGAAACTTGTTGCGATGTCTTGTACAGGATAATTTGAAAAGTTGGGACTTAAAGTTGTGTCAGGCAGAGTTTGCTCATAATCATGCTGTTAACCGAAGCACTGGTTTCAGTCCATTTCAGATTGTATATTCAAGCTTGCCAAAAGGACCGCTGGATTTAACGATAGTACCACAACCAAAGGGGACAGTTAAACGAGCTGCTGATTTTGTTGACGGGTTGACAGAATGCCATAGAATCGTTCAGGAACGTTTGGAGAAGACGAATGAGAAATATAAACAATCTGCAGATAAGAAACGGAGAGTGTGGACTTCAAAGAGGGTGATTTTGTGTACGCGGTGTTGACAAAAGATCGTTTTCCAATTTGAATGTACAACAAGTTGAAAGCTCGAAAGATCGGTCCGATAGAAATTTTGAAGAAGATCAATGATAATGCATATCGGGTGAAGTTGCCAGAGCATATTCACACGACTGACGTTTTCAACGTTAAGCATTTGATTTCGTACCATGGGAATGAGCTTGTGGAGGAAGAGAAAGGTACAAATTCGAGGTCGAATTTTTGTCAACAAGGGGAGGATGATGCAGCAGAGTACCTAGTGTCGAAGACAAACCCGCGACCTACGACTCATTCTCCTCGCGACTCATCATCACCGCAGTTTCGCGACTCATCATCACCAATCCTCCATGACCCAACATCGGAAGCCACGACTTACGACTTACCACATCCCACGACTGACGACTCATCCCCTTCGCGACTTACGACTCATCACTACCACGACTCACGATTCAACCTCCAAAGCGACTTAACTCCAATCGCCCATCCTAAATTCCTGCCCCGAACTATTCCCAGCCTAAGTCGAAGCTTCGACATAACTCCTCCGACCTATCTCCTGTCGCGACTTAACCCAAGGCGAAGAATTCCATCCCGATCGACCTAAATCGCGAATGAAGCTACTTTTTCCCAAATCGCGAATTACTTTAAGTCGCGTGCATCTCGCCTTAACTCGCGAACCTTCATTTCTTAAGTCGTGAGAACTGTTAACTCGCGCGAACGAGTTATGATAAGTCGAGAGATATGATAAGTCGTGAGAACTGTTAACTCGCGTGAACGAGTTATGATAAGTCGTGAGATAATATTTTAAGTCGTTGTAGTTCGTTCTTTAATGTGACTTGTGTTGTTTTGTATTGTAGTTTTCTTAAGTCGTAGTATGTTGTAAGGTCATGTAACGACCTAAGTGTTGTAATGTCTTTGATAAGTCGTTAAGTCGTATACGACTTATGCGAATTGTTTTGTTGTAACCCTATAAATAGGGAGTGATATCATTTGTAAAAGGTTGTTGATTTTTGAAATAAAATTTCTTTTGTTAGCTTTGTGCTTTCATCCAATTGGTAGTCGAGTGTATCTCCTATCTCCACATTCGACATTCGAGTGCGCTCGAATCTTCGATCGTTGAAGCCAATTCGCGGAATCAAGTGCGCTTGATCAACGCTCGAAGAATTGTAGATCTCTCTTCACGGTATCGTGCACGATCAACGTGTCAGAGATAGCTTGAATTTGGTATCTTCGGATCAACGAATTGGGCATTTCAGTATTTCTCAATCCACCGATTGCTATTCTCATCGTATCATCATTTTTGTATTCCGCCGCTGCGTCAGTATGTAATTTATAAGTGGTTGCAATGTTTCTTCTTTTCGGACATTGCTGGTTAAATGTGAAGCACGGGTGCTCTAAACACTTTTGAATCTGGCTCTAGATTGTGTTAACTATAATAAGTGGTAATGTAGATGATGATGATGATGATGATGATGATGATGATGATGATGTGTGTGTGTAAGAAATGAAAGTATTGTATTTGATTTTTGGTACTGAAACAAGTGGGGAAGAGTTGGAGGGAGGTGGAAGATGCATGAACAAACTTAAATAATTTGAAGGCAATAATTTTTTGAAGCCGGACGTGTCAAAGTCTGATAGAAACTTTCAATTGAACGATTGTTGTGGTATGCATGTATATTACCTTTACATGATTTGAAAGAGCATGGAATTTTGAGTACAAATTAGTTTATCATGATTTCAGATGGAGTTCAACTGTTTAGGTATATGCTAGCGAATGTTAATTAGCCAGTCAGTATACTGTGATAATCCTATGAAAGTGACAGTACATGCAAATAGGAATTGATCAATTATCTATTGACAAAGTTAGAGCAGTGAATTCTCTATTACTGTGTACTGATTCTCTAGTTTTATTTGTGATTTATATATAGAGTAAGTTATCCTTAACTTTAATAACTTAATTGCTGATACTTGATATTTTATAAATATTGTTATCTAATCGAATGATGGATTAAGGTTGAATAAGAAATAAAAGTATTGATATTTTGATTATTGTGTGTATTACAATGTGAGTTGATTCAAAAAATTTACAGTTTTATTTTGATTAAAATTACATAAACATCTGTATATAACCACAATACTTTGTTTGAAACATTTTTGCGTTCAATATAAAACGAAGTTTTTTTGTTTGGTTCACTTGGAATGTCAGTTGCATAAATACATTTTCATTCTTTATAGCTACTATTTAGTTGACCTTTTGGATAATAAAAATGAATTATAACTGTATTTTCTATTTATGAATACAATTATAAAATACCTGAATTCTATTCATGATTTTTTTTTTCCAAAGCAGATGTTGGATTTTTTCAACTTTATATCAGTTTTCCTAAAGCATTAATTTAATTCAACATGTCTGTGCCAACCCCATTTGTATTCTTGAGAAGGTTCCTTAAATCAGCTGAATTTGATAAGAGGGCTTGCAGTTATTATTGACATTTACTACAACTACAGTATATACATTATTTGATATTGAAACAAAAGTATTATGACTCAATGTGTAGCTGAAGCATTTTCTTTTAATGTTTATCACAGAGCTTAGTCTTGTTGAATATCAAATACTTAAGTTTCAACCTTCATTGCTAGTTGCTGCTGCCATATACATACATTGCTCAATGTTTTCTCAAGGGATTCAAGTTTTGAACAAAGACTCGTGAGCACCATGTATAGTGAAGATCAGACTCGGTAAGTTATATTTACTAAAAACAAAACAAAACTGACAGTTGATTTTTTGACTTGGGAGTTTTATTTATATATTTTCATACTTATAGGGAATGGCCGAAGATGATGGTGGTATTTCGCAGAAATGCTGGATCAAGGAAGCTTATAAGTTGCATGATGTTCTTTAGCTGCTGGGTAACTTCTATATATTTATGATTTATCTGTGTTCTTTGTGATTTTATTACTATGATTATTGTTTAGTTTTGTTTATGTTATGCTGTTCTGAATTGTTTAGTATTTGAACTTTTAAACTTGTAATTTATTAATGGAAAATAAGATTATATTTGTTTATGCAATGTTAGACAAGAGGATCCCAGTGGCATCTCTACTGTGATAAGCCCTTGTTAAATAAGGTATATCTTAGCACATTTAAAAGTATTTTCTAGTAATCACTATATTACTTTTGTCCCCATGCAGCAATAAGGTTACTATGATAAACGTACCCTCTTTAGCGTTCTCACTCACCTTTTGACAAATAATATTACAAAGTAATTATGAGTGTGAGATGTTGAGAGCTATGTTGATTTCAGGTACCATTTTGTTGCTAGTTGATGTGATGGATTCTAAGGATTGATTGTGTGTATGTAACCTATGTCTGATGAGTTTACAATGAACATCTTAAGTTTTCTTTTTTCTTTTTTGTTTTGGGTTGGGTTTTGTTTTGTTTTAGCTATTTTTAGTTATATATATATATATATATATATATATATATATATATATATATATATATATATATATATATATATATATAAAAGATCATTATGGAATTGATGAAATTTTAATATCGGCCTTTGATTTATTTTGTTAGAAAGTAGTTTGAGACTTTATTTCAATGTAATTTTGTACACTCTTGAATAATATAAGGTTCCTTGTCAACTTAGCGCGCACACTCAACTCTTTCAATATTATCAAGGTCCAAATTTATGAAAGACTAAACCAGCGACTCCACATTTGATTCAAGGTATGTATGTTTTATTTTCCAGAAATAAGTCATAAGATTTAATTAAAGGATTCTGTAGAGTCTGTAGATTCATGACCTAATCACGTTGTATGTCATTTCATGTCCTTTGATTTTATAAGTCCTAGTTTTACATCACAACTGCTTGAACTGCCAATGCAACACGCATGTGCCCCTATCCTTCTCCAAGGCCTACTTCAATGCATGGTTTAAAATTCCGGCAGAATTCCGGTTATTCCGGTGATTCCGTTTCCGTTCCGCTCATAACCGAAACGGAATCCGATCAAAATTTCGGTTTCGGTCTAAATTCCGGATTTGCTTGTCAAATATTGAAAAAATCTTATAAAAAATATAACAAACATATAGTAATTAAAAAAAGAAAACAAATTGATCGGGACAATAAATAAATGGAGAAGAAAACAAGTAGTTTCATGAAAAAATTGTTATACTTTTGTTAATTTATATCGAATCATAATAAAAAATTCAAAATTTTCTAAATTGATCAAAGTTTTAAAATCTCAAATGAACAATACAGAATCTTACACAATAGATTTTTAATTAAAGCGTGTATTTTGTATGTAATGTAAAATATTTATCTTAAATTTATGACAGTATTGGATATTTATTAGTGTATATAGCAAATTAAAGCAAAAAAAAGTAACGGAATTAGAAAACCGGAATTAAAGCGGAACTTTCGGAATTTCCGGAACAGAACTAGAAATTTTAAAATTACGGTCGGAATGGAAACAGAAAACGGAATTTTGAACCTTGCTTCAATGTCATCTGCCTAGATTTTAAATTTTTTGTGTTATTTTCAGTACGCATTACATGTTTATGTTAGTTTAGGCTTCAACTACAATGTTTTGTAATTATGTTAAGACTTTGTGAACACTGTGAATATATGAATCGTTTTGGTTTTTTTGGAATATAAATTTTTTTTGTTATTTTTAGTAAATGTGGATGATTTAGGTTGTTATTAGTAGAATGTAGGTTTCAATTGCTCAATGGTATTAAATTTATAGGTGCATTCCAACATGACATATGTTTTTTTCATTTGAATTTTCCTAACGAATAAAAAAATGTTGTAAATGTCTATTACAACGGGCAAAAAAGTTGTAAAAGACCTATTACAATGGAAAAACCAGTTGTAAAATATTCAATACAATGGGTAAAAACAATTGTAATTTTTTATTACAACGCTCTTCTACGATGGTCATAAACGGTTGTAAAAAGCTCTCATCCCATTACAATTTGGTCTAATATGGCTTTTTTGAAATTGTTGTAAGATCTACTACAACGGTCATTGCAAGTTGTGAAAGGGTTATTTTGTTGTAGTGCTAGAATTCTTTGTTCATGGTCGATAGACTCGTGAGTTTCCACCTAAGCACAAAGTTCGTTCAAGTTGTGGGCTATTTGCTTGATGTTTGTAATCCAATTGACTAAACCGAGCCATAATTCATTTCTCAAGCTTGGAATGGAGTTGATGGCGTGGGCTCCAATGCAACGGTTAATATTATATGGCCATTAGAGTTCTTGGTCGCAGTTTCAATGTTCTTCCCACGATGTTGCATGGTAAACATTTGTTGGAATTCCTTTTAGATGGTGAATGAGATATATCCCACATCACCAAAAATATGTCCAATAAGAGCGGACCCGACCCTGTTATATTTTTGGTAAATAAAAGTGAACAGTTTTACTGTTTGAATATGAATAGATGCGGATTTTCGAATTTGAACGATGAAGAGACGCGACGTTTTAAACAGCAACGGTTCTGGAGTGTTGCAACTGAACGGACGCGACTATTGCAAACAGCAACGGTTCTGGAGCGTTGCAACTGAACGGACGCGACTGTTGCAAACAGCAACAGTTCTGGAGCGTTGCAACTGAACGGATGCGACTGTTGCGAACAGTAACGCTTTTTTGACGTTGCAAATGAAGAGGTGCGACTTTTCTCAACGGATGCAGCCGTTGGGAATTCAGCTATAAATAAGGAGGAAACCTGATCACTTTCCTCGCTCATTTTTAAAACCGAATTATCTTTTCTATCTCTTCATCTCTTAAATCATATTCAATCCTATCACACAGAAGATCATACACATCACAATCTCGTGTAGATTACGTCTGTTGTATCTTGGGAGAATTTTGAAATAAAATTCTTAAGGAAATCGTTACGACGAGCCTCAGACAAAATCGGGTTAGAACTGTTATTCTACATTCTACCCTTTAATTTTGTTATACTATTTATTCAAAATAGTATAACGTTGTTGTTGTAATTTATTTACAACATTCATATTGTTATTATAATTAATACAGAATTCCAGTGTAGTGGAAATCTGAGTTATAAACTTGTGCGACGAGTTTATATTTGATTATTCTCTGTTTTGGTATACTAGAAATATAACATCTTAAGAATTTTACTGTTTTCACTAAAACAGAGATGGCAACAGTAGAGCTCTCAACAAAGGCTACTACACACAACAGGCCCGATCCTTTCAAAGGAGATGGTGACGATTTTTTAACATGGCAGAATCAGATATTATTTTACCTCACCACACTCGGTCTGCAACGGTATCTCGAGGAGGAGGAACCGATTTCTGCACCAGGCAAGGAAGCAGATGTTGCTATGTGGAAACATTCTGATTTCCTATGCAGAAACTATATTCTGAATTGTCTCGACAAGGTGCTATGCAAAGTATATCCTCTAAAGACAGCAAAAGCACTCTGGAATGCACTTGCCACGAAGTATAAGACGCAGAATACCAGTCTTAAGAAATTCATTGTAGACAAATTCATGGACTACAAGATGGTTGACTCCAAACTGGTGACTGCTCAATTACATGAACTACAAATCATTATTCATGAACTCGAAGCGGAAGGTCATAAGGTTGGAGAATCGTTTTTGGTTGAAGCCATCACGGGAAAACTGCCACCGTCGTGGAGAGATTACCGCAATTATCTAAAGCATAAAAAGAAGGAAATCTCTTTACAGGATCTCATAGTCCGATTGAAAATTGAGGCAGATAACCGTGGAATTACAAAACAAAGCAAGGAGGCATTTGTGGCTGAAGATTCAAAGACCAAAAACAAAAAGAAGAATTTCCAGAAGAAAAGGAAAGCTCTAGACAACAAACCAAAAGACAACAAACGAACCAAAAAGTTTAATGGTGAATGTTGGGTTTGTGGAAAGGTTGGACATGCCGCTAGAGATTGCAGACTCAAAAAGGACCGCAACAAAGAGGCAAATTTAGTAGACAACATGGAAGTAGATGAGTCCAACTTCTCGGCAGTTGTATCTGAATGCAATATGGTTCAGAATCCTAACCAATGGTGGGTGGACACAGGCGCTACTCGTCATGTCTGCTCTGACAAATCCATGTTTTCTACATACAAGAAATTCGATCATGAAGAAAAACTCTATATGGGTAATTCTACAGTATCTATGATCGAAGGCAGTGGCACAGTAATCCTCAAGTTTACTTCGAGAAAAACTGTCAAGTTGAATGACGTGCTCCACGTTCCAGACATACGCAAGAATCTCATCTCTGGTGCAGTATTATCAAAGAAAGGATTCAGAATGGTGTTCGAGTCAGACAAGATGGTTCTGTCCAAAGCTGGAATGTATATCGGAAGGGGATATTTATGTGATGGCCTATTTAAGGCAAATGTAGCCGTTATCGACAATAAAACTATGTATTCTGATTGTGCTATTAATAAAATTGAAGTTTCTTACTTGCTTGAACATGAAATTTTACTATGGCATGATAGATTAGGACACGTAAACTTCCGAAAAATGAAAACATTATCAAACTTGGGATTAATTCCAAAATTCCAAGTAGATAAGAACTACAAATGTGAGACATGTGTAGAAGCAAAAATGGTTAAAAAAAACCACTTCAATCTGTTGATAGAAGCATCGAACCACTAGGTTTGGTTCATACAGATTTATGTGATTTTAAATCATTACCTACAAGAAGTGGGAAAAAGTACTTTATTACGTTTATTGACGATTATACGAGATATTGCTATGTATATCTTTTGAATAATAAAGATGAAGCAATTACATCATTTATAAAGTACAAAGCTAAGGTAGAAAATCAGTTAAATAAAAAGATCAAGATATTGAGATCTGATCGAGGTGGAGAATATGAATCACCATTTGAACAGTTCTGTGCCGAAAATGGTATAATTCATCAAACAATAGCTCCATATTCACCCCAACAAAATGGTGTCGCCGAGAGGAAGAACAGAACGTTAAAAGACATGATTAATGCCATGCTTTTAACCTTTGGTCTACCGACGAACTTGTGGGGGGAAGCCTTAAATATGTCTAATCACATATTAAACAAAGTCCCTCACAATAAAACAGGAACAATTCCATATGAGTTATGGAAAGGACACAAACCAAGCTTTAAATACCTCAAAGTGTGGGGGTGCTTGGCAAAAGTTCCAGTTCCGCCTCCCAAGAAAGTCAAACTTGGACCAAAAACGGTAGGTTGTTACTATCTAGGGTCAGCCCAAAATAGTAGTGCATACAGATTTTTGGTATTCAAGTCTGATATAGCTGATATTCATGTAAATACAATCATGGAATCTAGAGATGCCTCATTCTTTGAAGACGTGTTTCCACACAAAAGGAATGAAGGGAATAATGTCCCTAAAAGGACAAGAGAAGAATCAAGCAATTCACATGAAGATGAACCTCATCATGAGATTGAGGAAGTTGAACCAAGAAGAAGCGTAAGGGCTAGAACTTCCAAGACATTTGGTTCGGATTTTTTCACATATGTGTTAGAACATGAACCTCAAACGTACAAGGAAGCAATGTCATCTTCTGAATCTTCATGTTGGAAAGAAGCAATCCAAAGTGAGATTGATTTAATTCTAAGTAATAAAACTTGGGAAATTGTTGATATTCCACCTGGAATAAAACCTATTGGCTGCAAATGGATTTTCAAGAAGAAAATAAAAGAAGATGGCTCTATCGACAAGTATAAAGCCAGATTAGTAGCCAAAGGATATCGTCAAAAAGAAGGAGTGGACTTCTTTGATACATATTCGCCAGTAACACGAATAACCTCTATAAGAATGTTAATAGCAATTACATCCATCTATAATATAGAGATTCATCAAATGGATGTAAAGACAGCGTTCTTAAATGGAGATCTCGATGAGGAGATCTACATGGAGCAACCTGAAGGTTTTGTTTCCAAAGGAAATGAAAGCAAAGTCTGTAGATTAGTAAAATCATTATACGGACTAAAACAAGCTCCAAAACAATGGCACGCAAAATTTGATAGTGTCATGATGAGAAATGGTTTTCGTATAAATAAATGTGATAAGTGTGTTTATTATAAACAAATTGGACAATCATTTGTGATGATTTGTTTATATGTAGACGATATGTTAATATTTGGTCCAAATACTCAGGTAATAGAGACCATAAAGAAGATGTTAACTAGCAATTTCGATATGAAAGATTTAGGAGTTGCAGACGTTATTTTGGGAATCAAAATAATAAGAACTCCTAATGGAATTGAATTATCTCAGTCACACTATGTAGACAAAGTGATTGAAAAATTCTAAGACTATGGAATTAAAGGAGTGAGAACACCTTTTAATCCATCAGAAGTACTGCATAAAAACACTAATGAGAGTGTAATGCAACTGGAATACTCTCGTGTAATAGGATGTCTCATGTATCTCATGAATTGCACAAGACCAGATATAACTTATGCAGTAAGTCGACTGAGCAGGTATACAAGCAATCCAGGAAAGGAACACTGGAAAGCACTAATGAGAGTGCTTGGATATTTAAAAAATACCACAAATTATTCCTTACATTATGAAAAATATCCTACCGTCTTAGAAGGATATAGTGATGCAAACTGGATTGCTGATTCAGAGGAATCAAAATCAACGAGTGGTTATGTCTTTACCTTAGCAGGGGCAGCAGTGTCATGGAAATCTACTAAACAAACATGCATAGCTCGATCCACTGGAATCTGAGTTCATCGCTTTAGATAAAGCAGGCGAAGAAGCAGAATGGCTTCGTCACTTTTTAGAAGATATTCCATTTTGGCCTAAACCTGTACCGGCCATATGCATACACTGTGATAACCAAGCTGCGCTAAGCAGAGCGCACAACTTTGTGTATAATGGAAAGTCACGACATATTCGTCGACGCCATAACATAGTTAGGCAGTTACTCTCAAATGGAACTATTTCCATAGATTATGTGAGAACAAATGATAACCTAGCGGATCCATTTACTAAAGGTTTATCAAGAGAGAAAATTGACTGCGCATCGAGGGGAATGGGTTTAAAAGCCTAAACCAAAAAGAGTTATCTTATACGGAAACCTATCCTAGCGACTGGAGATCCCACGGACTAGGATCAATAGGCAAACCAGTTCTGAATAACTCAAGACGTAATGCATTTGTGTGGACATAGTCCAACTCCATTCCTATGGTGCACAATATAAATGCATGCCTACAGAAGTATTTAAAGGTTAAAACTATGTTTTTTAATGATGACCATATCTTGGAAATAACAAATGGGGTATATGTAGGATACTCTTAATGGTTGTGATCACCTATGTTAGTGTGAGTTGGGTCGGCTCTATGAGAATATTAAAAGGATTTATTCTCTAAAAACACTCGCAGAACCAAAAAATTGTTCAGGACCAAAATGAACACAACCAAGAGATTGGATGTGAATGGAAATAATGCTTTGTAAAGCTTATTGTCTGGTTATACAATAACGGCTGACGGTTCAAGATGAAATAATTCACCGATTAGCCAAGTATATCCAATAAGTTTTAACTAGGGAAAGTTCAAAGTGAAATATCTATTTATCCTCGATATAGCATTATTTTCATATGAACTGTGTGATATTACACTTTGTGTAGGGGAGAGATATATCATCATTCATGTGGGGGATTGTTGGAATTCCTTTTAGATGGTGAATGAGATATATCCCACATCACCAAAAATATGTCCAATAAGAGCGGACCCGACCCGGTTATATTTTTGGTAAATAAAAGTGAACAGTTTTACTGTTTGAATATGAATAGATGCGGATTTTCGAATTTGAACGATGAAGAGACGCGACGTTTTAAACAGCAACGGTTCTAGAGTGTTGCAACTGAACGGACACGACTATTGCAAACAGCAACGGTTCTGGAGTGTTGCAACTGAACGGACGCGACTGTTGCAAACAGCAACAGTTCTGGAGCGTTGCAACTGAATGGATGCGACTGTTGCAAACAGCAACAGTTCTGGAGCGTTGCAAATGAAAGGAAGTGACTGTTGCGAACAGTAATGCTTTTTTGACGTTGCAAATGAAGAGGTGCGACTTTTCTCAATGGATGCAGCCGTTGGGAATTCGGCTATAAATAAGGAGGAAACCTGATCACTTTCCTCACTCATTTTTAAAACCGAATTATCTCTTCTATCTCTTCATCTCTTAAATCATATTCAATCCTATCACACAGAAGATCATACACATCACAATATCGTTCTGTTGTATCTTGGGAGAATTTTGAAATAAAATTCTTAAGGAAATCGTTACCACGAGCCTCAGACAAAATCGGGTTAGAACTGTTATTCTACATTCTACCCTTTAATTTTGTTATACTATTTATTCAAAATAGTATAACGTTGTTGTTGTAATTTATTTACAACATTCATATTGTTATTATAATTAATACAGAATTCCAATGTAGTGGAAATCTGAGTTATAAACTTGTGCGACGAGTTTATATTTGATTATTCTCTGTTTTGGTATACTAGAAATATAACAACATTTTGAAGAGAACAAGTGTTTGAGGGAAAAAATGTTACGAAAATAAAGGGCTTTAAAACGAATGTCTTCTTCTAGCCTTATAATGTTGACTAGATTTCTAGCCAATCTCATATTGGCCACTAAAGAAAGTCTTTAGTGAACGTTACTAAAAACATTGTTAAAGGATAGAAAACAAGAAATAAATATGAGTAAAATATGGTGCACATAAATAAACAACATACAATATAGAGTTGTTCGATCTAAAAGGGATCTACGTCCTCTATGACTTCTTATATTATTGCTTTGTAGAGTTTTTGGCTATAAGAGTAGAGATTAATGGTTTCTTAAAGAGTAAAAATAAACTAGAATCTAGTTGTAAAATGAAAAAGATTCGATTTTCGATCATTGTAGAAGTGCACGAGTTCTATTTATGGCTGCAACAATCATGTTTTGAAGGGTTTGCATTGATGTCTTAAATACCAAGTTTCCTTAGAGCCGTTGTTGTAATTAGCAATCCTGATGTAGCAGGCTCAGATGATGCCAAGTCAATGTGGTGGTCCAGATGCATGTTAGATGGCGGGCCGTGCTGCGATATGCTTCTGTTAAAGAGTTGGTATGTGGGCAGAGATTGGTTGTTGCACGGTTGTCTCATAAAGATGTTTTTTATCAAAGGAACAGTACAGTTTTACCGCTTTTGTCAGAGGAACAATACGTTGTTGTCGCCTCTTTTGGAAGGAGTCGGTGAGATATTATGACAATCTCCGTCTACATACGACAATTTGAGGCGGGCAAGATGGTTGGCCTAGAAGAATTTAACGGGTAGGAAGGTGATCGGACAAAGCGCATGGACGGTCAAGATGATTTTGGTCTTGGCAGACAGTTGATATGGTGGTAGGCAACTTGTGGTGGTGTCTGAATGATGGTTCGGAGATGCTGCTCGACAAGGCTTGAGGGTGACCATTGTTTTTGAAGGAGAAACGAATAGAGCTCAGGGAAGAGAGAAGAGGCAGACAAGCCTTGAGAATGGGGCTAAGTGACGGACAGGAAACTAAGCGAGATCTTGACCGATGCCTTGCTAAGCGAGCCTTTGATGTCGGGCTGTGGGTGTGATGTCCCCAGTTATATTTTGGGAGAAAAATGAGCAATAGGTACTAATAGGTCATAACCACCATGACATATCTGCTTCCATTCATTTGGATGATCGTGTTTCAGTTAGTGCATGGAAGCATTTGAGTGTGCATATGTGTGCATGAGAATGTGCATACATCAGGTTGTATTGAAGCAGTGTTAAATAATTAAAGCTAGGCTTGTTGAATAAGTCTGACATGTTGAATAAGTCATATATGATATGTATATAAAGAGGCAGCTGTGTAAACAATGTGATACTTTTGATTCTTGTCATTTGAATAATAAAATCAGAAATTCTATTCATTTGTTAATTTGGTATCAGAGCAAAATTGCCTAACAGCTTTTCTTTCTCTTCTCTAAACAAGATCCACCATCAATAACCATGGCAACTGAAACCAGTTCCACAGATGAAAATCCCACAGCCACCTCCTCTCAGACAACCGATAACCTCATTAAGAATCTTATCAAACCCCAAAGTCAACTAATTACCGTGCTTCTTGATGAAAATAACTTTCTCTTATGGAAATTTCAAGTGGAGATAGCAATAAGAGCTTATGGTTTGGAAAATCTTCTAGATGAAACTGTTGCAACACCACCCAAATTTATCACTGATGATAAAGGAAAATTGATTTCCAATCAAGATTACACAATTCATCAAAGGCAAGACTCGCTTCTTTGTTCTTGGTTAGTTGCATCCATCAATAGGAGTCTTCTGCCACAACTCATTGGCTGCAAAACTTCAAATGATGTCTGGACAACAATTCAACAAGTCTTCTATTCACAGTCTGCTGCCAAAGTGATGCATTATAAAAGAGAATTACAAAATATAAAGAAGAATGGGACCTGTATGCGTGAGTATCTTTTAAAGATCAAATCATTATGTGATGCACTTGAAGGAACTGGGCATAAAGTATCAAAGAGTGAACAAATCTTGATGATTCTGAATGGTCTAAACGAAGAATATGAAGCTGTCATAGCCGTAATTTCATCTCATGAGCAACTCCCATCCATTCAACATGTACATTCCACACTTCTTGCCCATGAGAGTAGACTGGAACAAAGAGCAGCGACAAATTCTAATTTATAAATCAATTATGCTAATAATTCCAAGAATAAAGAATACGATAAGTCTCAAGGCAACAGAAATGAAACAGTACCATATAGAGGAAGCAATCAATTTCCTAGAGGAAGAGGAAGAGGGGGTAGATGGACCAATAATTTCAACAAATCCAGATGTCAAATTTGTGGAAGAATTGGACACACAGCTCCAAGATGTTATTTCAAATATGATAAAGAGTTCATCATGCCACAGCAAGGTCAGTTTAATCCCAGAAACAACAATATCAGTGCAAATCTCTCAGTGCTAAATCAAGAATCAAGATCGACTCAAGAAAAAGGAGGAACAAGTCAGATACATCTTCAGGACATGGCCAAACCAGATGACATTGTCAATGACTGCTGGTACTCGGACTCGGGAGCTACAAACCATGTGACAAACAATCTGCAGAACTTGAATCTTGGAAATTCAGAATATAAGGGTAAGCAGTTTATTTATATGGGGAATGGTATGGCCACTAGTATATCTCACATTGGAAATGCAACACTTAGATGTAATAGAAGTAATAGAGTCTTGCATCTAAAAAATTTGCTTAGAGTCCCTCATATCAAGAAAAACTTAATGAGTGTCTCTCAACTTACTGCTGATAACAATGTGTTCATTGAATTTCATCCTAAAACATGTTTGATTAAAGATAATCGAAGTAAGAAAGTTTTGTTGCAGTGTAACTTGCATAACGGGCTCTACAAATTTGATACTTTGAGACAAATGAAGACTCAAGATTATATGAGATGCAACAATATGTATGTAAGCAATGATAATCTAATTGGCAACAGAAGCATATATAATATCTGGCATTATAGGCTAGGGCATCCATGTGATAAAACTATAAAACAAGTGTTGAATGATAATAAGATAGCATTTGTTGATGTAAATTTACCCTATGTTTGTACTCATTGCCAAATTGGAAAGAATCATAAACTTCCTTTTTCTTCATCTAGCACTGAATATACTAAGCCACTTGAATTGATCACTTCTGATATATGGGGACCTGCACCTATAAACTGTGACTATGGTTATAAGTATTACATTTCTTTTGTTGATGCCTACTCTAGGTTCACTTGGATCTACTTCCTCAAAGCCAAATCTGAAACCTCCCATATAGTGATACAGTTTATTAAATTTATTGAAAGACAACTAAATACTCAGTTGTTAAAGTTTCAATCTGATGGTGGAGCTGAGTATAAACCTCTAGATAAATACTTTAAGGATGAAGGAATCCAACATAGGATAACATGTCCTTACACATCAGAGCAAAATGGTATTTGTAAAAGAAAACATAGGCACATTGTTGAGACAGGTTTGACATTACTTGCACAAGCATCCTTACCACTGAAGTTCTGGCCTGAAGCTATTTCAACAGCCTCCTATCTAATTAATAAATTACCAACCAGAGTCTTGAAGGATAAGAGTCCATCTGAAGTATTATTTAATCAAAGACCTGACTACAATGAGTTGAAAGTGTTTGGCTGTCTTTGTTTCCCCCATCTGAGAGCCTATAATTCACACAAGTTAGATTACAGATCCAAAGCTTGCACTTTTTTGGGGTATTGTTTAAATCAAAAAGGATACAGATGTCTTGATGCAAGTGGAAGAATATATGTTTCAAGACATGTTGTGTTAAATGAGCAAGTCTTTCCATTTAGAGATCTTGACACACTACCCACAAAGAAAGTTTTCAAACCAAGTATTCCAAGCATTCCACTGTATACTAACAGAACTGTGAATATTAACAAAGAAGATGAATCAGCAACATAAAACAATGATATTGATTCTCCACTTACTCAAGACAATACCAGTCAAATATCCAGCAAAAGTAAAGACACCACAAATGATGATGAAGAGCAGAATACACTTGATTAAATAACAGGACATCTGGATAAAAGCACAACTTCTCAAACTGCAACTGATATGCAACAGATATCAAAACACCATATGATGACTAGAGCTAAATGTGGAATTTTCAAACCAAAGACTTACACTTTGATCAGTGAACCAAACACAATAGATGAAGCACTGTCTGACAATAACTGGAAGAAAGCCATGATTGAGGAATATAAAGCTCTCATAAAGAATAATACATGGACCTTGGTCACACCACCTAAAGACAAGAATATAGTAGGCTGTAGATGGATCTTTAAAATCAAAAGGGATGCTGATGGAAAAGTACAAAGGTATAAAGAAAGGTTAGTTACTAAGGGCTTTGCACAACAGCCTAGTTTCGACTTTGAAGAGACTTTTTCACCAGTTATTAAACCCGCAACTATAAGAATAATCTTATCTGTAGCTCTACATCACAACTGGAAAATAAAACAACTAGATGTGAATAATGCCTTTCTACATGGTGAACTGCTTGAAGAGATCTTCATGGAACAGCCACCAAGATTCGAAGAGAATAAGCATGCAGTGTGTAAATTGAATAAAACTATCTACGGATTGAAGCAAGCTCCAAGATTTAGGTTTAGAAAAATCAAACACTCATTATCAAACTTAGGGTTTACACAAGCAAAATCTGACACATCACTGTTTCTGAGAGTTACAGATACATCAACTATATACATTCTAGTGTATGTTGATGATATCTTGGTCACTGGCAATAGCATTAAAGAAATACATCAATTAATTGATAGCTTACATAAGGAATTCTCTTTGAAAGATTTGGGAGATCTGCATCACTTTCTGGAATTAGAAATATATAAAAAATCTGATAGAAGCATGCACATGAATCAAAGCAAGTATATATCAGGTATACTTATCAAAATCAAGATGATAAATGCCAAACCAATGCACACTCCAATGGTAAGCAATCTGCATTTACCAAAAACAAAGGAGATCCTTTCGAAAACCGCAGGCTATACAGAGGTACAGTTGGCGCACTTCAATATGCCACTATCACTCGGCCAGAAATATCATATAGTGTGAATAAAGTATGTCAATTTATGCAAGAACCTCTAACCGAACATTGGAAAGCAGTAAAACGAATCTTGAGATATTTGAAAGGAACATTAAATCATGGAATACTATTTCAAGCAAGCAAGGATCTGAATATCACTGCATATGCTGATTCAGACTGGGCAGTCGATTGTGATGATAGAAGATCAACTAGTGGATATTGTGTGTATATAGGCTCAAACATCATTTCCTGGTCAACGAGAAAGCAGTCTACAGTTGCAAGATCGAGTGCTGAAGCTGAATATAGAAGTATTATAGCCGTTGGAGCTGAATAATATGGATTAGATCTTTATTGAATGAATTAAGAATAACAGATCAAGGTGTGCCCATAATTTGGTGTGATAATGAAAGTGCTATAGCCATTTCAGCCAATCCTATTCAGCATCATCGAACCAAGCACATAGAGATAGATTTGCATTTTGTAAGGGATCTTGTGGATAGTGGAAGATTAAAAGTAAATCATATTCCTTCAGTTTTTCAGAAGGCAGATATATTGACGAAATCATTGTCAGCAACTCACTTCATCAAATTAAAACAACTTCTGATTGTCACTGAAGAAAAGAATGCTGATAAAGGAAAAAAAGAAATGGGAGATCAACTTGAGGGGGAGAGTTAGTGCATGGAAGCATTTGAGTGTGCATATGTGTGCACGAGAGTGTGCATACATCAGGTTGTATTGAAGCAGTGTTAAATAATTAAAGCTAGGCTTGTTGAATAAGTCCAGCATGTTGAATAAGTCATATATGATATGTATATAAAGAGGCTGCTGTGTAAACAATGTGATACTTTTGATTCTTGTTCTTTGAATAATAAAATCAGAAATTCTATTCATTTGTTAATTGTTTGAAAATAATTTTTTTTTTTTTTGGGCTTGTTACTGACTCGTTAGTTTTGTTGATGCATGCAACATAATCGGTCGGGTTGTAGCCTTGAAATGTGCACTTGTATGATATATTACCTGAACGTCCTGAAGCATTGAAGAATACATCCCGTGACAATTTACTTATTATTATTATTATTATTATTATTATTATTCATTAAATTTTATATTCAAGACAAACTACCAGTACTTGCAAGACTCTGTCCATTTTTGAACTAGTCCTTTCATCATCTGTTCTTAATATTTACATGCAGTACAATGTTTGATGCAGTGAGCCGCTACTATACTAATCATGTTCTGCAGAGCACCGTGGCTGAACATGAGATACATTGCACCTATAATTTTCATTTCATTAATATTTTCGATCAAACTGGTAAGAATACGAAGTGATTTGAGTTAGGAGTTTTCATTTTCCATAATTTGAGTATATTTTATTCCACACTACTTTATTGTTAATACATGCACATGTCCTCCTGTATATATTGCAAGTCAAGTGATGTTTAACAAAAGAAAAACATATATTTTATCAAATTTTATTATAAATTACCTTGAGAGACATGTTTTCCATTTTTAATTACACAGCTTAGATTTGTAGTCGTTTGTTACATAGGTTTGTAGCCTCATTCCGTATTTTTGTGCCAATATTTTTTTTCTTTTGAAACAATACAAAACTTTGCAGACATAATCTATATACTGTCAAAACTCAATTGTTTTTAAACTTATAACCCAGCAAAATTTACTTTTCCAATCGATGGTTGAAATATATATATTTACTAACTCATATTGAACTGCAATTTTGAACCAGTTAGAAATTTAGAAATAATTCAAATTTGTGTACTAGAACTCAATATTTGGTATATTACATTTGTACAATTTTGTTTAGTTCAATAAAATTTGACACAAAAAAGGGAAGGAGGCTACGAGTGAGAGCGAGGGGCATATACATTTACTTTTCTTTTATCGTCTACATATGTTTCAGTTGTCTCTATCCATTTTTTTAGTCAAACGTTGATAAATTCAGGTAATATTGTTGACTAATTTCATCTACTGCCGGCCCTTATACCATTTCATCTTAACCATGATACATACTCTTGTCTACTTACACGTAAAATAATAATATATTATATTAATGTCATTTGCATAAAGTCGTTGCCAGCCATATGTTATATATGTGGTCGGATTTATCAATGAACCAAACTATTTTTCTATGGAGTTTCAAACTTTTCTAGTGCACGCCATGGTACTAGCTCTTGCATGCTGTCTTTCAGTTTCACCTACAATGTCAAGCACTCCACACAACAACTTAACTGACCTCGATGCACTGCTATCATTCAAATCTCGTCTCACCGATCCACACAAATTAATATTCACGAATTGGACGACTAACTCCTCCTTCTGCAACTGGTTCGGCGTGTCATGCAACCGCCACAAACGAGTCACTTCGTTGAACTTGCACAACTTGCCTCTACACGGCACCATATCTCCATACTTGGCAAACCTTTCATTTCTGCATGAGCTTGTTCTCGCTAACATATCTCTTGTAGGACCCATCCCCGAATCACTAGGGAAGCTCCCACGTCTTACTCAACTCATCCTGCAGCGCAATTTCCTCCACGGTCCTATTCCTCCTTCATTCTTCAACATGTCCAAATTAACTGTTTTGTATCTTCCTACCAACAATTTATCCGGCTCCAAAATAAGATTTGATAAAAAATGAAAAGCTTGTATTTTCTTTATTGATTAATCTCAGAAGAATACAATCTCATAATACAAACTTTTGTATTCTGTCTTATTTATACAGAAAAAAGAAAAGAAGAATGGGCCTAAAAGAAGTCCAGCCCATAAGCAAGAATGATACAAGGCGGTCCGCATATCTGCACATCTCCACTTTATACCGCAAGTCTTATTACCCTGCCTCAAATAGGGCTAGGGTTTCTCAGCAGCCTTCATACCTTCCCTTCCATTACTCTTGTCGTCCCCATTAACGATGCTAAGAAAATCTCTGAATCTAGCAAAGTTTTTATTGGATAAGGCTTTGGTTAGAACATCTGCTTTTTGGAATAAAGATGGCACATGATTAACTTGAAGTTTCCCAGCTTCTGTTCTTTCACGGACGAAGTGAAGGTCAACTTCCATGTGCTTAGTTCTGGAGTGTTGGGTCGGGTTCATCGAGAGGGATATGGTGCTCATATTATCGCACCAAACAGTGGGAACTCTGGTTGGTTGAAACCCTAGTTCGGAAATCAAGCTTTCTGTCCACATGATTTCTGCAGTGACGCTGGCTAAAGCCCTATACTCTGCCTCGGCACTCGATCTGGAGATAGTGGGTTGCTTTTTCGTACACCAAGATACGGGGTTGGATCCGAGGTAAACACAGTGTCCTGTGGTAGATTTGCGATCGTCCAAGTCGCTTGCCCAGTCCGCATCACTGTAAGCCTGTATGGTAATTTCTTCACTTGATTTCAGTAGTAGCCCAAAATTGATTGTGCCCCTTAAATATTTTAATATACGTTTAACTGCTTTCCAGTGAGTATCTAAGGGCCTTTGCATGTGTTGACAAACTTTATTAACACTGTAGCATATTTCTGGTCGAGTAATAGTAACATACTGAAGCGCACCTACGATACTCCTATACTGCTTAACATTATCAATATCTTCACCTATATGTTTTGATAGGTGAGAGTTACTTATCATAGGAGTAGCCAGCGGTTTTGCCTTGTCCATGTTTGCCCTGATTAATATTTCAGATATGTATTGTTTTTGAGATAAAAAGAGACTTGAATCTGGCTTTCTTTGAACATGTATTCCAAGGAATTGGTTGATTTCTCCTAAGTCTTTAATTGCAAAATGTTTATCTAGGAGGCTGACAATTTGATTTATCTCATCCATGTTATCACCAGTGACGAGGATATCATCTACATAAACTAATATGTAGATGATATCTTTCCCTCTTTTTCTGGTATATAAGGAGTTATCAGACTTGGTTGCATTGAACCCCATCTTGCCTAGAGTGACCTTTAATTTCTCATACCACGCTCTTGAGGCCTGTTTTAAACCATATATAGCCTTGTGTAATTTGCATACATGTGTGTCGTGTGTCTAAGAAATGTATCCTATTGGCTGTTCCATGTATACATCCTCCTGAAGTTCACCATTTAAAAAAGCATTATGCACATCTAGCTGCTTGATTCTCCAATGCTTGTGTAATGCAATAGTCATGATTATCCTTATTGTAGCTGGTTTGATGACTGGTGAGAATGTTTCCTTAAAGTCGAAGCCAAATTGTTGTGTGTACCCTTTAGCCACCAGTCTGGCCTTGTACTTAGCAATGCTACCATCAGTGTTTCTCTTTATTTTGTATGTCCATTTGCTTCCCACAATATTTTTGTGCTTTGGTGGAGAGACCAAACTCCATGTTTTATTTTTGATTAAGGCCTCATATTCTTCATCCATAGCCTTCCTCCATTTTTCATCTTTTACTGCTTGGTCATAGTTAGTTGGTTCAATCTCATTGAGAACAGCAGTATATATTTTGGGTTTAAAAATCCCACTTTTAGACCTAGTGACCATTGGGTGTTCAGCTCTTGTTTGTGATAAACCTATGTCTTCATTGTGATTCTGAATGTTTTCAGTTGTTGAATGCTCACCATGATCATCAGTTGTTTTTGTTGTTGATTGATCACTTTCATTAAGATCATCCTCTGTCTGCTGTTCCTGGTCAACTTGAGTACTATGATGAATGTTGTTTAAGTCTGATTTGTCTGAACTGTAACCAGTTTTTGTGCTGGTGATGGATGCTTCTTTATGTTGATGATCACTGCCAACATCTTGAGTGTCCCTTGCCAGTTCAGTTAATTCAGGAATCATTGGTGCATAGATAGTTTTGCTGCTTGTTTGTTGTTTTTCCTTTACTTTGTCTGCAAATGGAAAAACATTTTCATTAAAAACAACATGCCTTGAAATATATATTCTCCCATTTTCATCTAAGCATTTGTATCCCTTCTGATTATATGCATAACCTAAGAAGGTACAAGCACTTGATCTCAAGCTTAATTTATGCTTGTTGTATGGCCTGAGGTAGGGAAAGCACAGACAACCAAACATTTTCATTTCATTGTAGTTAGGTTTAACACTATACAATTTCTCATGTGGAGATTGTTTATTTAGTAATCTTGTGGGCATCCTATTTATGAGATACACTGCAGTAGCAAATGCTTCTCTCCAATATCTCATAGGTAGAGAACCCTGGGATAAAAGTGTTAAACCTGTCTCAACTATATGTCTGTGTTTCCTTTCTACCAGGCCATTCTGTTCTGAAGTGTGTGGGCAGGTGGTTCTATGCACTATTCCTTTACTGTCAAAAAATGCTTTTAAAACTTTGAACTCACCACCACCATCAGTTTGCATAATTTTAATCTTGTTACCATGTTGGTTTTCAGCATGACTGACAAAATGTTTAATTGCACTACATGTATCTGACTTATTTTTAAGAAAATATATCCATGTAAATCTAGTACAAGCATCAACTAGTGATAGATAGTACCTGTCCCCTTGTGTTGATGATAGGGGGGCTGGGCCCCAAAGATCTGCTGCCACTAATTTCAGTGGCTCATGATATATAGTATCTGAGTTACTGAAAGTTAATTTGTGACTTTTTCCCTTTTGACAATGTGAGCATATAAAAGGTATAGAAAAATTCTTAAAACTAATATTATTTTCATTCAGAATCTGTTTTACAATATCAATCTTGGGGTGACCAAGTTTACAGTGCCATAAGCTAAGAGTATCATTTCTTGTTTCAACATTGAAATTAACAGGATTAGCATAAATTGCCCTATTAGAAGGTTTTCTTGTGCCCATGTTGCTGAACTTGTAAAGACCTCTGTCCAGTCTACCCTGTAGTAACACACTTTTATTTAGTAAGTCCCTAACAAGACAAAATTTTGGGTGAAACTCAAAGTACACACTGTTGTCCTTGGCAAATTGAGAAACACTTATTAAATTCTTTTTGATCCTAGGGACTCTCAATAAGTTATTTAAAAAGAGAGTCCTTCTACCTTTAACACTGCCAGTTCCAACATGTGATATTTTTATGGCTTCACCATCACCCATAAGAACAGAATGCGTACCTTTGTATTTTTTGTTTCCTAAGTTGAGATTCTGAAGGTTGTTAGTAATATGATTTGTTGCACCTGAATCTGGGAACCAATCATCTATGTTTGCATCATCAATCTTGTCTGCATCTTCATTTGTATCATCAGTGTTGATTTTGCCTTGTTGGTTCACTTGAGCCATGTTTGCATTAAGTGTCTTTTGACTTGATTGTCCTTGCTGTCCTGAATTGAATTCAGAATTGAATCTGAAGTAGCATTTATTGGCCATGTGTCCTGTTTTCTCACAAATCTGACACTTCACTCTGCTAAAGTTGTTAAATCTTCCTCTGCCTCTGCCTCTTTGAGACTGACCTCCACGTTGACCTTGATAGCCAGGGTTATTAGCATTGTTGGGTGTCTTTGACTGATTCTTGTTTCTTGTATTTACTGCAAAGTTAACATTGACATCACTTTGTATGGACTTTCTTTGCTCTATTCTTCCCTCATGAGCAAGCAGGGCAGCATGTACATACTGCAGGTTTGGTAGGACAGGTTGGGTGGCTATGAATGTAACAAGTGATTCATATTCATCATCTAAGCCACTGGTGAGAGTGAGTATCTGATCACTTTCAGCAACCTTATGTCCCACAGCACTGAGTCTGTCGCATAGGTTCTTGATCTTGGTGATGTATTCTCTCATGGGCATGTCCCCTTTTCTAGCATTTTGAAGTTCTCTTTTGTAATGCATGATTCTGGCCGATGACTGGGAACTGAAAATCTGGTCTATAGTAGACCAGATCTCGTATGATGTATTGCATCCTACGATTTGAGACAAAAGATTGGCACCTATAGATGATATTAACCATGATGCAAGTAAGTTGTCTTGTTTCTGATGTTGAATGTATTCTGGGTTACTGACATGGTTTTTATCCTTGTCTAAAATGATTGCAGGAGGCACAGATTTTGTCCCTTGTACGAATTCTTGAAGGCCATAACCCTTCAATGCTGTTTCAACTTGATACTTCCACAGGATGTAATTGTCTTCATCAAGAGGAATGGTGATGACGTGGCACTTGGGTTTAACTAGAGCAGGAATGCTTGTGGCATCATTCCCTTCTCCTCTAGAAGTCACTGATGCTGATTCATCGCCATTATCTGCCATTTTTGGTCAGGTTCTTGAATCAGGAATGATTCAAAACAGAGAGAATGAGGGGTTTCTTGGAGTGGTAGACAATAACTTGCCACCAAGAAATCAATCGGAATCAAGAAAGTGGTGTTTGTGTATTATATCAATGAAATTGGTATAATACACAAAAACTGCAGTTAGAAAATGATAAGCCAGAAACTCTGAGGGAAAAAGAAGATGATTCCTGTTGTTGCCGGTTTGGAAATGAAGATATCTCTCTGATCCAAGCCTTGGTGGCGCAGGAATTGTATTGAGCTTTGATGCTCTTGATCAAGAAAGGTATAACAGACTCCGATGATGATATTTTTCTGAGGAGTCACATAAAAACCCCTTGAATCTTCAAGGTTAACAAAAAAAGACTGAATCGATGAAAGAAATGCCTTTCGGCTAGAAAGCTCCGATACCAAAATAAGATTTGATAAAAAATGAAAAGCTTATATTTTCTTTATTGATTAATCTCAGAAGAATACAATCTCATAATACAAACTTTTGTATTCTGTCTTATTTATACAGAAAAAAGAAAAGAAGAATGGGCCTAAAAGAAGTCCAGCCCATAAGCAAGAATGATACAAGGCGGTCCGCATATCTGCACATCTCCACTTTATACCGCAAGTCTTATTACTCCATACCTTCTTATTCAAATTATACACTGCCTCAACTACAGAACATATCTCTCAGTTTTAATCAACTTAGCGGCGATGCTGGCTTGTCAAACTTCGCAAGATGCAAAAGCCTTGTGGGCCTTTCACTCTCTGGAAATTTTTTCACTGGAATAATACCGAATGAGATTGGTAGCTTGTCTAATTTATCTTTCTTGTATCTTGGTGGAAATGAATTCACTGGAATCATTCCAACTTCATTAGGCAACCTCACTAAGCTGAAAGAAATCAATTTGAGTTCATGCAAACTTACAGGAACCATTCCTAAAGAGTTGGGAAATCTTGTGAATTTGGAAAGACTGTCTTTGGGTAATAATAGTTACTTGGTTGGTTCGATTCCAGTTACTTTACTGAACAATTCTAAGTTGTATATTTTCGATCTTAGGATTAATCGACTTACAGGACCCGTGCCTGATGGAATAGGAAAGTCATTGCCTTTGCTTGAATGGTTTAATGTGGGATATAATGAACTTAGTGACGGGCTTGAATTCCTTTCATCGTTTTCTAATTGCAAGAGCTTGAGGCACCTTCATTTGTTCTATAATAATCTGGAAGGTGCTATACCTGATAACATTGGTAATCTTTCATCAAGCTTATTTTATTTTGATTTGCTACGAAATCGTGTTAAGGGTAACATACCTAGTGGGCTTGGTAACTTGAATGGTCTTATTTATCTTAATTTGAAAAGCAATGGTTTGGTTGGGAATATACCAACTTCTTTCTCGCGTCTACATGCACTTCAGTCGATGCATTTGTCCAATAATAGTTTAAGTGGTTCGATTCCATTTGAGCTTGGTTTTATCAAAGGATTGACTGAGCTAAGACTCGGAGATAATTTATTCTCTGGATCAGTACCAGAATCGCTATCAAATCTTAGCTTGTTGCAGCATTTGTCCTTAAATAACAATAAGTTATCATCAAGTATCCCGAAGAGTTTATGGACCTTGGTGAATCTACTAGAGTTAGATTTATCTGGTAATAGCTTGAATGGGTCTTTACCACAAGAAGTTGGTAACTTGAAAGCTTTGACATATTTGAATGTATCGAACAATGAGTTCTCAAGTAACATATCAAGCACTTTGGGGAAGCTTCCAATGCTTTCCTACTTGGACTTATCGGATAACTCGTTGGTTGATGAAATTCCAGAATCTCTTGGTGATTTACTCAGTCTTAAATTCCTTAATCTGTCGCACAATTCATTGTCAAAGAACATACCTATGTCCTTGGCAAATCTCTCTGATCTTATAGGTATTGATCTTTCTTATAACAAATTAGAAGGACAAGCTCCAAAAGGAGGAATTTTCAGAAACTTGAGTATTTCATTTCTTAGAGGGAACGACGCCCTTTGTGGTGCGCCTCAACTTCAACCATGCAGTTCAAATTTTAGTACAAAAGGGAAATCACGACTAATGAAGTATGCCATTCTAGGAACTATTGTTGGTGTGATTCTTATTATCTTCTTCTGTTTTGCATATGCATATTTTGTATACAGAAAGCCTGAGACTTTGTCGTCTAGCGATGAGCCTTTTTTGGAGCAGACTAGAGTTATCTCACGCCATGAACTGATTCGTGCCACAAACAATTTCAGCGAGGTGAATTTTTTGGGAAAAGGAGGGTTTGGTTCTGTGTTTAAGGCATACCTGGATGATGGATTGGTTGTAGCAGTGAAAGTTTTAAATTTAGAAATCGAAGATGCATCAGAGAGTTTCGAAAAAGAATGCCAAATTCTAGGGATGGTTCGACATAGAAATCTCATCAAAATAATTAGCTTGTGTTCTAATATGGAATTTAAAGCTATCATTCTCGAGTTCATGCCAAAAGGAAATCTTGACCAATGGCTATACTCTACGAATTGTAACCTGAGTTTGATCCAAAGGTTGAATGTCATGGTGGATGTAGCATTAGCACTTGAATATCTCCACCATCGTCATCCACATGTTATTTTGCACTGCAATCTCAAGCCAACAAATGTTTTGCTCGATGAAGAATTCGTAGCTCATGTAGGAGACTTTGGTGTATCCAGATTGATGTATGGTGAGAGTCAATCAATGATAACAGCTAGTATGCCTGGTACCATTGGCTATATAGCTCCAGGTGATTAAATTTTCCAATAATCTCATTGTCATTAAATCTATACTATTGTCATTCTTGCTTCCAATCCAAAACTAACGACACCTAATCTGTTTCGGATAATGCTGGTTATGAATTGTAATTAAGCATGGCATGATTTTAGAGATTGAACTGGAAATTTGTTTCTAAATTTGGTTTCAAACTTGCTTTTGGTAGCTATAATGATTAAGAAAACTATTTTGTAGTCATTCAAGAAATTCTTAATTAACAGCTAACATGGAATGATACCCATACCACATAACAAACGCTACGATATTACAAATATTAACACTGATGAATAATTGTTTACATTGGTTGACAGAATACAGTTCAGGTGGGACGATATCGAAAATGGGTGACGTTTATAGTTTCGGGATCCTACTATTAGAAACATTTACTGGGAAAAAGCCAGTAGACAATGTGTTTGGTGAAGAATCAAGCTTGAGAGAATGGGTGTTCAAAGCATATCCAAATGCAACTTCTGATATTGTAGATGATAGACTTATCGAAAATAACGTTGGTGATTTGCATCCATGTCTGATATCTGTGATTGAACTGGGATTGTTGTGCTCCAGAAACTCTCCCAAGGAAAGAATTCCTATGACTGATGCATGTAGAAGGTTGCAGAAAATTAAGTCTGAATACTTGTTGGAATCATAAGTTTTAATTTTTATTTCGCTTGATCAGATTGTTTTAGTTTGGGATATTGGTGCTTTGAGAAAAACATTGAATCATCGGCTGATGGATATACCATGTCTAACTCAGTTGTATTTAGATTTATTTGGTGAGATAAATGTTGTTATGGAGTATGTCATACAAGATCATGATCATGGAATCAATTGGGCTTCAATTCATTGTAGCCATCCACTTATTATGTCAGTCGGGACCGGCTCTAAGATTGGGTTGTCCTAGACCAAAATTATTTTGGTTGTCCCTAAATAAATTTTTTATTTTTTTATTAATTTTTTTGTATTTAAAATTAAGCATGCCGTCAAATAAAAAAGATACAACATACAACGCAATAATTTTTCATACAAAAACCACTAAAACAAGTGGAGTTATATAAAGTTAAATTAACTTTTCATACTAAAACCACTACATAAAGCGGAGAAATACGAAGTTTTTTTTGTTTTGGAAAAGGTACTTTAAATACGAGGAAAAATTCATATACTTCCTTGATATGCCTCGTTAAAACCTTACAACCCCCTAACCTATATGGGTGTCTTGTAAGGAAAAAGAGTACATATCAATTTCATATATTAACAGTACAACACAACGCAAACTGGGCTAAGCTGTCAAACAGATGGAGGAGCAATTACAAAGACACAACAATATCAAAACCATCCGTACGAGCAGCTTGCACCAGAGACAAAACACAAGGCCAAAAACAAAACAAAAAAACAAAGAAATAGAAGAAGACAAAAACCACCAGAGTCAAGAACATGACCGACTCAACAACAAAAGCTATCCATTAAACGTGAGGGAAAATGAAAAATCCCCAAAATTCTCAATTCGAGAATCCAAATCTGCAGAGAGACGAAGGATCTTGAAAGCAACCAATACCAGCAAAAAGCAAGCGCTGAAGAAAGGCGAAAACCATCGATCTACCGAAGTTCAAGGAGGTTGAAAGCAAGCATAGAGATCTGTCTCCGAGAAGAATTTCAATAAGATAAGTCTTTCTTCAGAGTTTAAGCTACAAATATGAACTCTCTGTTGAATTAGATGTTTGCTTTCAATGAGAATGTGCTTAACTCTCAATTCAAATGGTTCTTCAGTTCCCTTAAACACACGATTGTTACGTTCGCACCATATGTTCCATATGATAGTAGTACAAATGATGCTAGGGATGCATGAATTGTTTGCGTGGAATTTTTCCTGTGCTTTCGTAATAGCAGTCAATATAAAACTGAGGTCAAAATTGGATCCTAACTGAATATCAAGCTTAGGTAAGAGGGCTTTCAAAATGTTTTTCGCGTAAGTGCATTGAAAAAAAAGATGATCTCTGTCTTCATTGTGATTAGAACATAGAACACACTTTTGATCAAATACAGGAGACCATCTACTAATTTTGACCTTGGTATGCAGTTTGTCTCTAATGGCCAATAGAGAACATGTAGACATTTTCGGCGCACAACCTTTATCCCATATGATTTTGGTCCAGTCAAATTCTTCATATTTACTTCTAAAAATATTCCAGGCAGATTTCAAGGAGAATTGGCCTAATTTATTAGGGATCCACCACCAATAATCCTGATTCATCTGATTATGAATGTGAATTTTCCTAACATCATTATGAGATTGAATGGGAATGAAACTGAGAGTTTGATTCCAGTTATTATTAGCAATAAGATTAGAAACTTTTTTGTGACATCCTCTCAAAGTAGTCATGCAATTCCATCCATAATTGTCAATTAAAGAAGATCCTTGTAACCATGGATCAAACCAAATGTCAGTGTTATTCCCATCCACAATTTTCCTTTCTATATATCCTTTGCACCAATTTCTAGCACGTAGAATAGTTTTTCATGTATGTGAAGCATTATTGTCCATATTGACAATCCAGAAATTAGTCTTTTTACAGTATCTGTTATGTATCCATTTTGCCCACAAAGAGTTACCATTAATATAATTCCATAAAAGTTTGGTTGCAGAAGCCGTAGCTAAGTCTTCAATTCTCCTGATTCCCAAACCCCCTTCTCTCTTGGTTTTACAAACTTCATTCCAACTCATTTTATGGGACCTTGATTTCCACAAGAAATTTGCACATAAAGAATTAATCCTCTGAATAATTGTAGCAGGAAATTGAGAAACCTGCACCAAAAATGCAACATGGGGTGGATAACAGTCTTGATAAGCTCTGCCCTCCCACTAATATTGAGGAATCTATTTTGCCAGTTATTGAATTTTTTGTTAATTTTGTCAATAAGCCACCCAAAATCTCTAGTTTTCAAAGCATTGTTTGAAAGGGGAATTCCCAAATAAATGATTGGCAAGTTATCAATCTTGAAATTAATAATGTCGGCAATTTCCTATTTGAATCTGGCACCTTTACTGAAAAATAGCCTGGATTTTTCAGTATTTAATTCGAGACCAGCAATTTTTTCCAAATTTTGTAAAATATGATGAATTGTAACTGCATTTTCAGAGGTAGCTTTTGTCATAATTAAGATATCATCTGCATATAGGAGGTGAGTAATCATCGGTTCAACTTGGTAAATAGGACTAATATTACCTTTGATGAATTCTATGTCCATATTTAAAGTGAGGAACTCCATGGCAGTAGAAAATAAATAGGGGGAGAGGGGGTCCCCTTGTCTTAGACCTCTTGAGCTATTAATGAAACCATATGGGGAACCATCTATTAAAATAGAGAATGAGGGAGTAGATATACACTCATATATGAGATTAGCAAAGGAGATAGGAAACCCCATAGAAATCAGCATATGATGAATAAATTCTCTATTGATCTTGTCATACGCCTTGTGTAAATCAATTTTCAAACAAATATTGCTCGAATTTTTCCTATTAAAACTTCTGATCATTTCATATGCAAGAAGAGAGTTTTCAGAAATTATTCTATTAGGGATGAAAGCATTTTGGTTAGGAGAGATTAAGTCATTCATATAATCTTTCATTCTGTTGCATATAAGGTTGGCAAGAATTTTGTATGTAACATTACAAAGAGAGATTGGCCGAAAGTCGGACATTTTAGAAGCATCTGGAATTTTAGGAATAAGGCAAATGAAAGTGTGATTAATTTCTCTAATGATTTTACCGGTTTGAAGAATACCATTCATAGCTTTTCAAATATCCACTTTAATGCAGTTCCAATGGATTTTATAGAATTTAGCATTCAATCCATCTGGACCTGGGGAGCTATTATCATTAATCTGAAAAATAGCCTCTTTGATTTCCTCCATCTGAAAAGGTTTACATAAATTGTACTTTGCATTTTCTGAAAGAATTTTCTTGCAAATAACGTTTGGAAATTGGTTTGAGGCCTGGGGCAATAGAAAAAGATCTGAGAAATAAAGAGAAGCTTCTACTGCAATTTTTTCTGATGCTGAAATCCAAACACCTTGCTGATTTATGGTAAAATTGTTCTTTCGACCCGGTTTCAAATCAGCTATTTTACTGTAGAAAAATTCCGTAGGCCTATCCCCTTTAAGAAGCCAATTGATTTTCATTTTTTGTTCATTATCAATGGCAAATTTCCTCATCAAATTGTGTAAACTATCACAATTATTGGAGTATATTTGCAAAAGATTGTTATCAAGAGGATTACTAATTAATTGATTATAAATACTATTATTTTGATCTTTCAAGCTATTAATCATCAGATGAACATTATTTTTTTTACTTGACCAATTCTTCAGATTAGATTTCACCCTTTTCATTTTGCAGAGAAGTTGATAGAGAGCGCTACCAGAGCAGCAAAAATCCAAGGCCTCTTCGATGGCTGGGTAATAATCAGGATACGAATGCCAAGAATTTTTATATTTAAAAGGTAAATTTCTCTTTCTATTATTCTGGACATGAAGAATTATAGAAATTGGGGTATGATCACTTAAAGAATGGTTACCAAAATTAATGCCAAAGTTATTAAATTTGTCTAACCAAATTGAGTTAACAAAAACTCTATCAATCTTACTATGAATAGAGAATGAATTACCTCCTCGCCAAGTATAAAAATTGCCTGAGAAGTCAGGTTCCACCAGCTTGGAGAGAGAGATACATTCAGAGAATTTGAGATCTCCAGTAGAAGAAAATGATCCATTATTCATTCTTTCATTGTTGTGGAGAATAGTATTAAAGTCACCTGCCACTAACCACGGCAGATTAATTTTATCAGATAATGTAATGATATCTTCCCATAGAAGTTTGCGACCTTCTTCTTCATTATGTGCATAAACAACAGTACACACCACATTAATATTGTTAGCATTATACAAAGCGCAGGAAATAAATTGCTCCGTAGTGTGTAAGATAATGGTATTCCAAAAAGAAGAATCCCAGATAATAAAAATGCGACTTTTCCGATCATTAGAGATATTATGGGACATCTTCCATTTTTTATCAATCTTATTCATAAAACTGTCAATGGAATTAAGAGAAAGTTTATTTTCCAAAATTCCAATAAAGGAATATTTATTCGAATTAATGATATTTAGAACTTCCAACTGCTTGGATAGGGCATTCATCCCCCTAATATTCCAAATAAGCAGTTCCATTAACAATTATTATTAGGATAGCTACTTTCTTCCATAGGAGTAGCTTTTCCCATTGTCTTAGCTTTCTTAGATTTTTTTCCTTTGTTTTTCAACTGGTTAACAAGATTTGACCATGCAGGATTTTCCACTACATTGGAATTCAAAGAAGCCTTGAATTCAAAAGGCACTTCCTCAGATCTAGTTTTACGAGTTTGTTTAGTTCTGGAGTTGGTCAAAGACTCTAGGGAATCAGATCCAGCTTGATGACTCGAAGAAGGGGTATCAGAATTGATGGCAGCATCTTCTAAGGGGGAAGAATCGGAAGGAATAGAATCCAAAGTCAACTTGTGGGAGTTTACTTCAATGGAGTCAGGCAACTTGATCAATTTATCAAACATGTTATGATCCTCTGTAATATTAATAGTCGAACAAACAGACATCGACTGGACTGTTGTAGTGTTAGGCGTTTCAAATTGGTTAATCTCTGAATTTTTAACATTTGTCACAAATTTGTTATGTTTGTTTTGCACTGATCCGACATGAGTCTGCTGTTGAATCTGATTAGAAAAATCCATCTTTGTGAGCTGTTTGTTAGACTGTTCAACAATTTCACAATTATTCGGAGGGTTTTCATATGAATCTATAATCATTTCTGAATTATCGTTGATAGAGTTATGTTTCACTTTGGGCACCCATACTTTGTTGAATTGGCATTGATTTTCTGAATGTCCAAAACTCGAACAGTTAGAGCAAGCAGTAGGTTTCCATTCATAAATAACTTCTTGCCATGTGACCTCATCTTTCTCATTAAGGATAGGAAGTTTACTAGGATAATTAAAATTATTATCAATTTCAATAAGGACTCTAGCAAAAGCAATCTTGATTATTCCTTCAGTAAACTTGTCAAGTTTGATAGGAGTTCCGAGCACCGAGGCAATACGACTAATCCCCTCTTCAGTCCAGAAATCAAATGGCAGATTGGGCAGACGAATCCAGATCGGAATAGAATTAAGAAGTTCTTTATTGAGTTGCATTCCAGGGTGCCATCTTTTCATCATCATCAGCTTCTTGTTATAATAGTATGGTCCACCCGCCAACACATTCAAACAATCTTGTTCTTTGCTGAATTTAATAACATAAAATCCGTTTTCCATAGAAAAAATCGAGAAATCCTCCACAGGTTTCCAAACTCTAATGATATATTCTTTGAAATAAGGATAATACGGTTTAGGTCCAACTACATACACAACAATAGCATTACTCCATTGTTTTCTAGCATCCAGGATAACTTCAGCAGACATTTTAGCGCACTTCAAAGAATTGACTTCCCGGGGATGATAGAATTTCAGAGGAATGGGAACAGGGATATTGTTGCCTTTGACAACCTCGTTCCACGCTTTACTGATTGGAGACGCAAAATTCCATTTACCCGGATTTTTATTGGTGTTCACTGGACTGTTTTGGGAATTCGATCCATTAGGGATTGGATATTTTTTATGTATCGGAGGAGATCGAGTCTTATTTGGCAGGGAAGATCGAGCTGAGTGATACACCTCCTTAGCATGATAATTGTTAGCGCTAGGCTTCTGTTGCCTCTTCCATTTACGCGAAATAACAGGGGTGAAACCATCATTAGTGTCATGGGGAGTCAACACAGATTCGCTTGGCTCGAAACCAGGAGGATGGTCTGAAGGATAGGGCGGAGGATCTGGGGATGGAGCCGCCTGTTTGCTAAGCGAGGCGGAAGACGACATAGAAAAAACAGGAAGCGAGGATGGAGACAATCGGGGAAGACGAGGAAGGAAGGGAGAGACGACAAAAATTGCCAATCGCCAGAGCAGAGAAGGCGGCGGCTGCTAGGGTTTCATGCTCCACTTACCTAAAATATTGATAGAAATATACTTCGTTTTGCATTTTTTTGTAGCGAATTCTTCAATTAAATTGTCACAATCTAGTTTCTTCAAAAACTCATTTTCAATTGAGATCATTGCTAATCCATTCAATCGCTCTTGTGACATGGTCGTTCGAAGATAATTTTTGACTAATTTCAATTTAGAAAAAATTCTCTCCGCCGCAGCAGCGGTAACCGGAATTGTTAGTAAAATCCGATAAGCAACCCATGCACATTGAAAACCACCATAATCTACACAAGTTAAAATCAAGAATATCAACCGACTTAGTTATTTCCTTAGATAACATACTTTGCAAAACTTTTAGATCTTAAAATAGATCTTTTCCATAAATATCGCATTGTTGGTTGTGTTTCAAATAACATTCTAAGCAAATACAATATTTCATCAACTCATCTTTGCTAATATGCATGAACTTTGGATTTAATAAAAATCCAAAAATTTTATCATAAAACTCAAATTGTTCAAAACGGTCTTTTAAAGATGTAAGAGCTTGATCTATGATGTGAATGAAATATGTGACTTTAAAATTCTCTTCCGATGATTGGTCTTCTTCGCCGTTAATTTCAAGATCCTCATTAAAATGCCTCTTCCTACGAGAAACTCTTTTCGCCTCAAACATTGATTCAATATCAACATCTATTACAAGTTCTTTGGCTTCTTTCATCATTTCTTCAAAACCATATTCTCTAAAGTTTTGAAAGAATAGAATAAGTTCTTTTAATCTTATGATTGCATATTCTAAATTTATATCTTTATGTTGAAGCATTTTACTAACTTGATTCACTTTATCCAATAACTTGAACCAAATACAAAGACTAATCAAAAACTAAAAGTTCTCTAAAACATTTAAACATAAACCTTTAGCTTCCGCCATTATAATATCCTCTTTAGAACTCTTGGCAATTTCAACCAAAGCATCTCTTAACATTGGTGCTTGAAATCGAATAGCTCTCACACTTTCAACATGACTTTCCCATCATGTAACCGACAATGATTTTGGTGTTAAACCATTTACATATTTCTTAAGAACATCCCATCTATGAGTGGATCCTGAAAATAATGTATAAATTTTTTGCACATATGCAAAAAAAATTCTAGCTTTAACACAAGATTTATCCATATCACATAATGCAAGATTTAAACTATGACATCCGCATGGCATATAAAACGCTTGTGGATTTTTATCAAGAAGTCTTTTTTATACACATTGATGCTTACCTTTCATATTAGACCCATTATCATAACCTTGACCTCTTATATCATCAATATTAAATTTAAGTTCATTCAAAATATTTTCAAGTTGCTTGAAAAGGCCAAGCCCCGATGTATCATCAACAACTATAAATCCAATAAAAAACTCTTTCATCTTCACCTCATCGAAATCTTCAATATCAACACACCTTATGATAATTGAAATTTGTTCTTCGTGGTCAATATCCGGAGTACAATCAAACATAACCGAGAAATATTTTACTTTTGATATCTTTTTTATTATTTTTGTTTTGATCTCATTAGATAATAAAATTATTATCTCATTTTGAATTTAATGACTAAGATAATGATGTTGAATTTCTTTATTCACCACACGTCGAAGATGGTCTTTCATAATGGGATGAAACTCCGCAAGAAACTCAGTAAGTTGGCAAATAAGTCCATTATTCTTTTCATGAATCTTCTCATTACTTCCACGAAATGGTAAACTATTTCGAGAAAGTGTTTTAACGACCATAATTATTCGAATCAATATCATCTTCCAACGATCTTTCTCTTTATCAATTTTAGCTTGCATATTTTTATCAAGCGTTGCTTTTAATTTTAGTCCTTTTTGCAAATCAACCCACTTCACAACGTTTTCGTAATGTTTTGGATTAGTTTCATGCTCTCTAAGTTTTGATGGAAGATTATGCCAATCATCAATTCCATCTTCCGACAATTTGCTCAACATCACTTTATTTTTAAATAACTTGCAACAAAAGCAAAATACTTTATTCAATGCATTTGAGTATACAAGCCACTTCCTTTCATGCACCTCTCCATTTGGAAACCGACGAATATAATTCTTAGACGAAAGCTTCTATTTCTCCCATCCTTTATGACACTCGGAAATTTATCATTTAATTTTGATATTTTAATGGGACCTCTTTGAACGATAATTGTTCGTTTTATATCGCTCATAGTACCCCCACAAACCCGGATCGTGATTTACATCCGCATCTTTATCAAAATCAAGTATACTTTCATCATTTATCTCCTCATTTACATGTTCTTCATTATCCATTTCTTCATCATCAATTACATCCACGTTAATGCCCTCAGTTTCAATTTCATCAACATCAATGCCCTCATTTTCAATTTCATCCTCAACAACATTATCAATATTTTCATCAATAGCTTCACTATCTTCTTCAACTTGGCGAGAATTTTGTGATTTTTGTGTTTTCGCATTAAAGAGTTCAGAGATTGAGCCCACCATTGATGAAGCCATTGCATCATGACGTTGTTTTACCTTTTGATTAAAAGCGCCAGAATTTTGTTTTCTAAATCTCACACGATTTTTATCTTCTTTTTTCGACATATTATCAATTAATAAAACATTAAAATATGTATTAGTTTTTCTACAACCTACATGAAACAATGTCTCGAATTAAAATTAAAATTATTTAATGTATATGTAAGGGTTTCACTAAAAAAGCAACAATCAAAATTGGGTAATTTTTAGCAAAAATTGAGTAATTTGCAGGAATAGTTATTATTGATTAGTGCAGCGATCAAATGAATCAATGAATCATCAATCAAATGAATCTTTGGTTGGTCAATTACTGTTAATAATAGTTGCAAGATGTTTGCTTTCTTTTTTTCTTTTTTCAGAAATGGCAATTGATGTCAATGCGAAGATCAAAAAAATAAAATAAAAATGCTACGATAAATCAAAGATTCAAAGATCCAAAATTCACCTGACAAGAGGCAGTCTTGGCTAGATTATGACTGGAAGTTTGGAACAGAGGACAGACATCAGCAGGCGGGGGCAGGCCGTAGGCGCAGGAGGCAACAGGCGGCGGTACGCTGGCAGCAGGTGGCAGCAGGCATGGGACGAGATTCTGGGTTGCCCTAATTCACGAGATTATGAAATACTAAGCGTCTAACTGTCTAAGCCCTAGATTGTAAACGTAATTATGTAAACAACATTACAAAAATTGTTTCCCCACTTGGGCTGGGTTCAAGATTGGCCTTAAGATTGGGTTGCCTTAGCCCAAAATTATTTTGGTTGCCTCTAAATGAAATTTTTTATTTTTTTATTAATTTTTTGTATTTAAAATTAAGCATGCCGTCAAATAAAAAAGATACAACATACAACGCAACAACTTTTCCATATAAAAACCACTAAAACAAGTGGAGTTATATAACGTTAAATTAACTTTTCATACAAAAACTACTACATAAAGCAGAGAAATACGAAGTTCCATACAAAATATAAAACTTGTTCAAAGAAATATACTTCGCCTTGCATTTTTTGTAGCGAATTCTTCAATCAAATTGTCACAATCTAGTTTCTCTAAAAACTCACTTTCAATTGGGATCATTGCTAATTCATTCAATCGCTCTTGTGACATGGTCGTTAAAAGATAATTTTTGATTAATTTCAATTTAAAAAAACTTCTCTCTGTCGAAGCAATGGTAACCAGTATTGTTAGTAAAATCCGATAAGCAACCCATGCACATTGAAAACCACCATCATCTACATAAGATAAAATCAAGAATGTCAACCGACTTAGTTATTTACTTAGGTAACATACTTTGCAAAGCTCTTAGATCTTGAAATAGATCTTTTCCATAAATATCGCATTGTTGGTTGTGTTTCAAATAACCTTCTAAGAAAATACAAGGTTTCATCAACTCATCTTTGCTAATATGCATGAACTTTGGATTTAATAATTTTTTATCATAAAGCTCAAATTGTTCAAAACGGTCTTCTAAAGATGTAAGAGCTTGATCTATGATGTGAATGAAGTATGTGACGCTAAAATTCTCTTCCGGTGATTGGTCTTCTTCGCTATTAATTTCAAGATCCTCATCAAAATGCCTCTTCCTACGAGAAACTCTTTTCACCTCAAACATTGGTTTAATATCAACATTGATTGCATCTTCCGACAATTTTCTCAACATCACTTTATTTTAAATAACTTGCAACAAAAGCAAAACACTTTATTCAATGCATTTGAGTATACAAGCCACTTCCTTTCATGCTCCTCTCCATTTGGAAAACGACGAATATAATGCTTAGACGAAAAGCTTCTATTTCTCCTATCCTTTATGACACTCGGAAATTTATCATTTAATTTGGATATTTTAATGGGACCTCTTTGAACGATAATTGTTCGTTTTGTATTGCTCATAATACCCCACAAACATGGATCGTGATTTATATCCGCATCTTTATCAAAATCAAGTATACTTTCATCATTTATCTCCTCATTTACATGTTCTTCATTATCCATTTCTCCAGCATCAATTACATCCACGTTAATGCCCTCATTTTCAATTTCATCAACATCAATGCCCTCATTTCAATTTCATCGACATCAATGCCCTCATTTTCAATTTCATCCTCAACAACATTATCAATATTTTCATCAATAGCTTCACTATCTTCTTCAACTAGGCGAGAATTTTGTGATTTTTGTGTTTTCGCATTAAAGAGTTTAGAGATTGAGCCCACCATTGATGAAGTCATTGCATCATGACGTTGTTTTACCTTACGATTAAAAGCTTTGGAATTTCATTTTTTAAATCTTACACGATTTTTATCGTCTTCTTTTTTCGACGTATTTTCTATTAATAAAACAATAAAATATGTATTAGTTTTGCTACAACCTACATGAAAAAATGTTTCGGATTAAAATTAAAATTATTTAATGTATATGTAAGGGTTTCACTAAAAAAAGAAACAATCAAAATTGGGTAATTTTAAGCAACAATCAATATTGGGTAATTTGCAGGCATAGTTATTATTGATTAGTGCAGCAATCAAATAAATCAATGAATCATCAATCAAATGAATCTTTAGTTGGTCAATTACTGTTAATAATAGTTGCAAGATGTTTGCTTTCTTTTTCTTCATTTTTTCAGAAATGGCAATTGATGTCAATGTGAAGATCAAAAAATAAAATAAAAATGCTATAACAGATCAAAGATTCAAAGATCCAAAATTCACCTTACAAGAGGCAGTCTTGGCTAGATTATGACTGGAAGTCTGGAACAGAGGGCAGACGTCAGCAGGTGGGGGCAGGCCGTAGGCGTAAGAGGCAACAAGCGGCGGCACGCTAGCAGCAGGCAGGGGACGAGATTCTGGGTTGCCTTAATTCACGAGATTATGAAATACTAAGCGTCTAACTGTCTAAGCCCTAGATTGTAAACATAATTATGTAAACAGCATTACAAAAATTATTTCTCCACTTGGGATGGGTTTAGGGCCGGCCCTAAGATTGGGTTGCCCTAGACCAAAATTATTTTGGTTGCCTCTAAATAATTTTTTTATTTTTTTATTAATATTTTTGTGTTTAAAATTAAGCATGCCGTCAAATAAAAAAGATACAACATACAACACAATAATTTTTCATACAAAAACCACTAAAACAAGAGGAGTTATATAAAGTTAAATTAACTTTTCATACAAAAACCACTACATAAAATGGAGAAATACGAAGTTCCATACAAAATATAAAACTTGTTCAAAGAAATATACTTCGCCTTGCATTTTTTGTAATGAATTCTTTAATCAAATTGTTACAATCTAGTTTCTCCAAAATCTCACTTTCAATTGAGATCATTGCTAATCCATTCAATCGCTCTTGTGACATGGTCGTTAGAAGATAATTTTTGTTTAATTTCAATTTAGAAAAACTTCTCTCCGCCGAAGCAACGATAACCGGTATTGTTAGTAAAATTCGATAAGCAACCCATGCGCATTGAAAAACATCATCATCTACATAAGATAAAATCAAGAATATCAACTAACTTAGTTATTTCCTTAGGTAACAAACTTTGCAAAGCTCTTAGATATTGAAATAGATCTTTTCCATAAATATCGCATTGTTGGCTGTGCTTCAAATAACCTTCTAAGCAAATACGAAGTTTCATCAACTCTTCTTTGCTAATATGCATGAACTTTGGATTTAATAGAAATCCAAATTTTTTATCATAAAGCTCAAATTGTTCAAAACGATCTTTTAAAGATGTAAGAGCTTGATCTATGATGTGAATGAAGTATGTGACTCTAAAATTATCTTTCGGTGATTGGTCTTCTTCGCCATTAATTTCAAGATCCTCATCAAAATGCCTCTTCCTATGAGAAACTCTTTTCACCTCAAACATTTGTTCAATATCAACATCGATTGCAAGTTATTTGGCTTCTTTCATCATTTCTTCAAAACCATATTCTCTAAAGTTTTGAAAGAATAGAATAAGTTCTTTTAATCTTATGACGGCATCTTCTAAATTCATATCTTCATGTTGAAGTATTTTACTAACTAGATTCACTTTATCCAATAACTTGAACCAAATACAAAGGCTAATCAAAAATTCAAAGTTCTCTAAAACATTCAAACATAAACCTTTAGCTTCCGCCATCACAATATCCTCTTTAGAACTCTTGGCAATTTCAACCAAAGCATCTCTTAACATTGGCGCTTAAAATCGAATAGCTCTCACAATTTCAACATGACTTTCCCATCGTGTAACCAACAATGATTTTGGTGTCAAACCTTTTACATATTCTTAAGGACATCCCATCGATGAGTGGATCCCGAAAATAATGTATAAATTTTTTGCACATATGCAAAAAAAATTCTAGCTTTAACACAAGATTTAGCCATATCACATAATGCAAGATTTAAACTATAACATTCGCATGACATATAAAACGCTCGTGGATTTTTATCAAGAAGTCGTTTTTGTACACCTTGATGCTTACCTTTCATATTAGACCCATTATCATAACCTTGACCTCTTATATCATCAATATTAAATTTAAGTTCATTCACCCGATGTATCATTAACAACTATAAATCCAAGATAAAACTCTTTCACCTTTACCTCATCGAAATCTTCGATATCAACACACCTTATGATAATTGACATTTGTTCTTCGTGGCCAATATCTGAAGTACAATCAAGCATAACCGAGAAATATTTTGCTTTTGAGATCATTTTTTTAATTTTGTTTTGATCTCATTAGGTAATAAAATTATTATCTCATTTTGAATTTTATGACTAAGATAATGATGTTGAATTTCTTTATTCACCACACATCGAAGATGGTCTTTCATAATGGGATCAAACCCCGCAAGAAACTCAATAAGTTGGCAAAAAAGTCCTTTATTCTTTTCATAAATCTTCTCATTACTTCCACGAAATGGTAAACTATTTCGAGAAAGTGTTTTAACGACCTTAATTATTCGAATCAATATCATCTTCTAACGATCTTTCTCTATATCAATTTGAGCTTGCATATTTTTATCAACCGTTGCTTTTAATTTTATAGTCCTTTTTGCAAACCAACCCACTTCACAATGTTTTCACATTGTTCCAGATTAGTTTCATGCTCTCTAAGTTTTGATGGAAGATTACGCCAATCATCAATTCCATCTTCCGACAATTTTCTCAACATCACTTTATCTTTAACCAACTTGCAACAAATGCAAAATACTTTATTCAACGCATTTGAGTATACAAGCCACTTCCTTTTATTCTCCTCTCCATTTGAAAAACGACGAATATAATGCTTAGACGAAAAGCTTCTATTCTCTCATCCTTTATGACACTCGAAAATTTATCATTTAATTTGGATATTTTAATGGGACCTCTTTGAACGATAATTGTTTGTTTTGTATCGCTCATAGTACCCCACAAACCCAGATCGTGATTTACATCCGCATCTTTATCAAAATCAAGTATACTTTCATCATTTATCTCCTCATTTGCATGTTCTTCATTATCCATTTTTTCATCATCAATTACATCCACGTTAATGCCCTCATTTTCAATTTCATCAACATCAATGCCTTTATTTTCAATTTCATCCTCAACAACATTATCGATATTTTCATTAATAGCTTCACTATCTTCTTCAACTAGACGAGACTTTTGTGATTTTTTTTGTTTTCGCATTAAAAAGTTTAGAGATTGAGCCCACCATTGATGAAGCCATTGCATCATGGCGTTGTTTTACCTTTCGATTAAAAGCTCCAGATTTTTTTTTCTAAATCTCACACGATTTTTATCGTCTTCTTTTTTCGACATATTATCTATTAATAAAACATTAAAATATGTATTAGTTTTGCTACAACCTACTTGAAACAATGTTTCAGATTGAAATTAAAATTATTTAATGTATATGTAAGGGTTTCACTAAAAAAAGCAACAATCAAAATTGGATAATTTTAAGCAACAATCAAAATTGGGTAACTTGCAGGCATAGTGATTATTGATTAGTGCAGCAATCAAATGAATCAATGAATCGGCAATCAAATGAATCTTTGGTTGGTCAATTACAGTTAATAATAGTTGCAAGATGTTCCTTTTTCCTTTTTCAGAAATGGCAATTGATGTCAATGTGGAGATCAAAAAAATAAAATACAAATGCTATGACAGATCAAAGATCCAAAATTCACCTGACAAGAGGCAGCCTTGGCTAGATTCTGACTAAAAGTCTGGAACAGAGGACATACGTCAGCAGGCGGGGGCAGGCCTTAGGCGCAGGAGGCAACAGGCGGCGGCACACTAGCAACATGCGACAACAGGCAGGGGACGAGATTCTAGGTTGCCCTAATTCACGAGATTATGAAATACTAAGCATCTAACCGTCTAAGCCCTAGATTGTAAACATAATTTTGTAAATAGGATTACAAAAATTGTTGCCCCACTTGGGTTGGGTTGCCCGAGCCCAGGGGATTAGTGGGCTTGCCCCTGGGCCGGCTGTGATGTCAGTGCATATGATCGTCAAGTCAGATAGTGGTGAATGAATGGTAGTATCATGAATTTTAAAAACTTTTTTCTGCATTAATAGAAATAACTATAAATATCCTTTTTATTTTTTCTTAGGTCAATTTTGCTGTACGCTTAAAATTTTCTTTGTTTTTGCTACTTTCTGAGTGATTTCTAATTATAACATAAATAAATGTATATCAATGTAAGAAAATCCAAGTTTCAATGGCAAGGACTACTGGTTTATGTTCCAATCTGTCTTAACTTTTGTGCACAACATAATTTATATTTAATCTAACAAAAACAGCTGATCTTTTTTAATTTTACAACCAAAGGATGGTTTGTCAGTTATTAACTTTCTTTGATTAACATTCATGTGCATGTCTCTCTATGCTTATATATATGTATATGTGTGAATGTGTGTCTGTGTGTGTGTATAAGGAGAAGTAGAGAGTACAAAATCAAGTTTATGGGATGTTGGAAGTAACTTGATTTTGTATTTTGTTAATCTAGATTTTTCCATATAAAAAAATCTTCAAGAACAAATTATCTTAAAAAATTAGGCAAAAGGACATGTACATTTTTATTTTTTTTGAAGAACGGGCCCAAAGCCCATTAGCGTATTAAAACATCCCCTTACCTTTATGTTTTCTTCCATTCAACTATCTTCCTCGATTTCAAACTCTTTCCACCCTTCGCTCTCAAAATTCCAATTCACAACAACAATGGCGTTCCAAACCAAAAGTAAATCATTATCTCCAACTCAGCCGTAAACTTCAAAGCATGAAAAACAACAACCAAAAATTCAACAACAATCCCGAATTCATGAAATTGATAACCTAGCTCCAACGGAAGTTCAACAGCAAACCCCAAATCAAGAAACCAAAATTCTAGCTCCACCAGAAATTTAGCATAACTCACAATTCTAGAAAAAAAACCTAGCTCAAACTGACCCAAAACCACAGACGATGAAAGCAAAAGCTAGCAAGTTAAAATTACAAAAATAGCCGGTTAAAGAAGAAGTATAATAAAAGCTAGAAAAAAGAATAAAGAGAAGAAATGAACAAAATGCAGAAGGTGAAATCAATAAAAAATGACAGAAAACATATAGAAAAAGGTAATTGATACTATAAAATCAAGTATAACAAAGTTAATATAGTTGTATTATAATAGTATCGAACATATTTGATAGAATAATGAAGAAAATATGCAGCAAAAAACAACTACCGAGAATGAAACTGAAGAACAGCTGGAAAAAAAAGAAAGATGATCAAAGAAAAAAATGAAAAAACAATTCAGAAGGAAATTCAAATAGAAATTCAAAGGAATATTCGATAGTTAAATGATACTATAAAATTATAAAACCGATACAAACAATATCATACTATTAAATATATTCTAATGGTATCAAAATTTTTAAAGAGTAAAAAGCTCAAAAAGAAAAGGGAAAACGAATTGCAAATGAAGAATCTAAAGAGGAACAAATCAATTCGCTAAAATTACAAACACTTTCACTTTATAACATGTTATTTATTGCAAAAATGATACCTACAGTTTGTTTGGTTGAAGACAAGGCTTTGTAGTTTTAAAAATAGTTTTCACAATCATTTGTAACAAAACTGATACTAATATATTGGAAAAGTGAGACCCACTATCTGTTTGATTTAAGTTGGCGCTTTGTAATTTAAAAAATTATTTTCATTGACATATATAATAAAACTGATACCAACATAATATAAAACTGATACACATTGTCAGTTTGAGTGAAGTTGATGCATTGTAATTTTAGAAATTATTTTTCCATCTTATTTGCAGCAAAATTGATACCAATTCCGTAAAAAATGATACTCACTATATGTTTGTTTGAAGTTGATACTTTTAATTTTACAAATTGTTTTCACTGTAATTTGTAATAAAACCGATACAAATGTAAACCAAAATTGACACCTATAGTCTGTTTGTTTGAAGTTAATGTTTTGGAATTTTAAAATTATTTCCACTGTAATTTTTAAAAAACGGATCCAATATTTAACAAAAATGATACTCGCTGTTTGTTTTAAGTAGAATTGATAAATTCTAATTTTATAAACTGTTTTCCATGTCGTTTGTAGCAAAAGTAACACCGATATCTTGTAAAAATGATACAAATAATCATTTTGTTTGAAGTTTGTACTTTGTACTTTTATAAATTGTATTCACTGTATTTTCTATAAAAATTGATACCATTATAATTCAAAAATAATACCTATAGTCTGTATGTTTAAAATTAATGATTTGGAATTTTAAAATTATTTCCACTCTCATTTTTAACAAAACTGATAGCAATGTTTAACGAAAATGACACCCACTGTCTGTTTCAGTGGAGTTGATGCCTTCTAAGTTTATAAATTATCTTTCATGTAATTTGTAGTAAAATTGATATGAATATCTTGCAAAAATGATACCAATAATCTGAATGTTTAAAGCTTGTACTTTCTATTTTTATAAATTGTTTTCACTATATTATGTTTAAAAATGATTCCATTATAAATCAAGAATGATACCTAGAGTTTGTATGCTTGAAGTTATTAGTTTGGAATTTTAAAAATTATTTCCAACGTCATTTTTATGAAAACCGATACCTATATTTAACAAAAATGATAACCCACTGACTGTTTTGACTAGAGTTGATGCCTTTCGAATTTTATAAATAATTTTCCATGCAATTTGTAGCAAAAATGAAAGTAGTACCTTGCAAAAAAATGCTAGCAATATGTTTGTTTGAAGCTTGTGCTTTGTACTTTTATAAATTGTTTTCGCTGTATTTTGTTTTAAAACTGATACCATTGTAAATAAAAATGATACCTAAAGTCTGCATGTTTGAAGTTAATGATTTAGAATTTTAAAAATTGTTTCCACAGTCATTTTTATGGAAACTGATTCCAGTATTCAACAAAAATGATACCCACTAGCTATTTTGAGTAGAGTTGATGTCTTTCTAATTTTATAAATGATTTTAAATGTAGTATGTTTGTATGAAGTTGGTTTATTGCAGTTGATACCCATTATATTGTTATGTTTCAATGTCAACTTATTGCCACTTTTTCATACAATAGGATGATGATGATTTTGTCAACACATGTCCTACAAGCATGAAAATGATATCTAAAGTATTAGAGCAAAAAACATGTGAGGAAATAGCAAAAGGCGAAGATATAAAGCCAAATATTGCATACAGATGTGGGTTGCAAGCAGTTTTCAGGATCATAAAGTTGGTCAAAGAAAAGAATGGGCTGGCCAAAAAATAAATAGACGTCTTGAAAAAGATCCAAATTTAAAACTTCTTCAATGTCTTCTATGAAGAAAAAATGACAATAAAAGAATGCAAAAAGCATCAACACAACTTGGATGCATTGTACAGCTGCCACTCGACTGAAAATGGTACTTTTATATTTAGAGAAGACAAAATGGTACTTTGTATTCGAAGAAACATAGTGCCGACACCAAAAAAATGACAAGCAAAACTATTTCAACGAACTGCAAAGAATTTGCAAGAAGAAATTTTGGAAATTATGCTTTCATTACGAGAAATGTGATTGAAAGGAGAATAAACAGAAGATAGGAAAGAAGAAAATACAAAATGAAGAAGACTTTCCACTATTGTTAGTAATGGAAATTCTATTAACATTTTTCTTCCTCAACAACCAACAAAAATTAAGATGGAGAATTCTACCCATCTTGATGAATGTCGAAACATTGCACACAATTTCTTGACCGTAGACAATAGAGAAAATTTTCAGTAAATTTGTTAAATTTTTTATCCATAAGCCAAGAAACATATCTGGATGCTCCATTCTTCCATTGGTAAGATATGTTATTCAAAATATTATTATTTGAAATAAATATTATTTTTAATAATCATATCTAATCAGTTCTTTGAATGTTTATAGTATTGCATTTTTGAGAAGATGAAGCTCATTCGACCAAGGTGGCAATATAGTGAAGATTTACCAAGATTTGCAAGATGAGATTTGCGTAAGCTAAAATACATAACAGCCAAACAATTTTTGGATGATGTAAAAGAGGACGAGGTACGTTAAAACTCCATCTTGCCTACATTAATCAATATCATTTTAACTTTTACTTAGAATCAATTTTAGCACTATATGTTTTCTACTATCATTTGTGACTATATATACTATTAGTTTTTACCTTTGTATAGTATTGGTTTCAATACTTACTATAAATTTTGTCTCATGCAAAGTATCAATTTCAATATTTGGTAACATTTTTGTCTATACATAGCGTCAGTTTCAATACTTGGTATAATTTGCGCCTCTGCATAGTATCAGTTTCAATACTTAGTATAATTTCTCTCCCTACATAGTATCAGATTTACCTCTATATCGTATCAGTTTGGCTTCTGCATAGTATCAGTTTCAATACTTCGTACCAGTTTTGTCTCTGCATAGTATCGGTTTTGCCTCTGTATAGTACCTGTTTTGCTTCTTCATAGTATCAGTTATAATACACTATAATACTTGGTATCATTTTTGACGCTACACAGTATCAGTTTATAACTTTGCATAGTATCAATTTCATAACTATTATTTTCGCTTCTATTAAAAAATTAGTTATAATTATCAGTTATAACATATTAGTTCATAGCTTAAAACTAATACAAAATTTTCCTTCGAATTATACATGTGAAAGAAATAACTAATATGCTTCCACATGAAGCAAGGCTTCTTCAAACAGCATCAACAACAAGACAATTAAGCAACAAAGGGAAAAGAAAAGCAAGGCAAAAAAAAGAAAAATTAAAGAAGCCGAACAAACTTTTGGATCATTTGAAGAAGATGTAAGCATTAGAGTCTTGCAAATGCACGTAAAAGATTTGGAAGAGGAAGCTAAAATAAAGAAGCAATTGGAAATATAAAAGAAGAGGTTAGAAGCCGAGAAAGAAATTTTGAAATTGAAACAAGAACCAAGAGAAATGAAATCAAGATTTCAAGAGAATGAAGAGAGAAATTCAGAGGCCGAAGTAGAAAATCTGCACAGTAGATGAACTTGATAATATATTAGATCAACATACACCTATAGAGACTGAAGTACAAAACACAAAAAAGAAATCCACACCTGAAAATAGTGAAGAAAACATTGAAGAGACAAATACCGAGCCTTATGTAGAAAATGTCCACACAACAACTGAAATGAATGAAGATACATGTTTAGAGACGGAAGCCCAAAATTCAAAAAAGAGATCCGCAACTAAAAAGAATGAAGAAGAAACTGCGGATTGTCAAGTAGAAAAAGAGCTTCCAATAAATCAGGATACACCTATAGATATAGCAAAAGAAAATACCAATCAGACCGAAACAAACAAAACAATGGATGGAAATCATGAGAAGGAAACAGTAGCTGAAAAAAATGAAGAAACAATTGCTGAACTTATGTAAAACAAGTCCACCAAGCAACTGAAAAAGATAATACATGCATAGAGACAGAAACAACAATTGAAATGCATGAAAAAGTGCTCAAACCAAATCAAGATACACCTAGGAGACAACAAATGAAAGTGTAGATATGGTGGATAAAACAAACAACACAGTTTTGCCAACAAATCAAGATAAAATGGTAGAAAAAGAAACAGAAGAAACTAAATACATGGAAGAAGATACCACTATCAAAAGCCAAATTGTACCCTACCGTGATTCAATGGTTGACTTCATTCCTCCATCTTTCAAACTCTATGACTCACAAGAGTTTGAAACACAAAAATCCAAACAAGATCAAAAAATAGAAACCAGCAAAACCTATTGGCCGAAAAAGAAAAACAACAAAAGCAAAACAAGCTTCTTATATGCAAAGAGTAAAAGCAAGAAAAAGAAAAAGAAAACAAAGCGACAGCTTGACTATGGTCAGTGAGTGAAAAAAACAGCAAATAAGCTAAAAACCAAAAAAAAACAAAGATGATGAAAAATAGTACAGAAGAATCCATTCCAGAGCCAATTTTAGTAATATAACCAACAGTTTCAGATTTAGGACTAGGACACCGCAAATGCTTAGCATACCTAAACAGAGAACAACAAAACTTAATCAAAACTTTCTTTACTCTGACATGATCACAAAAGTAAGTTTACAAATATTTATACAAATGCTGCATATTAAAATAACTTTAATTAATTGATTCAATTTTTTTTGTTATAACAGTGAAGTAGCATGGAAGGACAATGACACAATCAAAGGTGAATGCATAATAACAAAAAAACACCGTGACATCTTCTTGAAGGAAATTACACGGATGGACAGGTACATAAATTATTCTTTTGCTTAATAATACTGCTATTAATCAAAATGATTACAAAACCTAAAATATAATAGCTGTTTGATTGGAATCATGCTTGGTTATTTTATAAATTATTCTGACTACTATTTATAACAAAAGTGATACACATATATATGGAAAACTGATACCTAGTTTCTGTTTGAAAAAGTTGATGCTATGTAATTTTAATTATAGCTGACTATCATGTATGACAAAAGCGATACCAAAATAATGCAAAATCGATGCCTAGTAGCCGCATGTTTGGAGTTGACACTTACTTCCTTTATAAATTATTTTGCTGTAATTTATAGCAAAACTAATACCGAAATATATATAAAAATGATACCTAGTTTCTGATTGATAAAATATGATGATCATTAATTTTTGAAAGAACTTTGAGTATCATGTACAACAAAACTGATACCAAATCAATGCCAAGCTGATACCCAGAAGCTATTTGATTGCAGATGATGCATAGTTAGTTTTATATTTTTGAATATATACTGACACCATTAACATTACTGATACTATTTATTATTTAATATTGTTTCACCAATAAAAAAACTTACACTTTCCTATTGTTAATATAGATAATCGATTGTTATATATCTAAATATGGGCTGGCAGTGCATAACTATGCATTCACGGCCAAAATGGTAGTAAATAGAACTTTATTATACAAGTATATAATAATTACTACATATATTGAATTGTAACTTATTTTTGTATTCAATAGAAAGCGGTATTCTTTAACATACATAGTATTAAAAAACATTTGGTCTTGCCTACGCTTGAAGAAATCGTGCAACATAAAAATGTAGAGGCTATTTCTTTCCCTCTGCATTGTGAAGACCATTGGATGTTAGTAACTTTGACATATCCAACAATGCAATGGTTTCACATAGATTCTTCACATCCTAGAAAATCAAATGACAGAAACAACCCTAGTCTAAAAGAAGCAATGAAATTGGTATGATATTTTTTTCAAAAAAATTTAACCAATATAATTGAAACAAAGTGAACATTAGATAACTCTATATCATTTTGTCTTTAATAAAGAAAACAAGTTAAAAAAATGCTTCAAGAACTCTAGAAAAACAAAAATATACAAGATATGGAAGTCAAGCTAGACAAAATGCATCAAATTGAGTGTGCACAGCAAGTACCGAACATGTAAGCTATTTTTTCTGTTAAAAATGATACCCACTGAAAATAAAATTGATACGAAAACTGAAACTATAACGATCCTGACTCGGCCTTCGAAAATCGACATCTGTACTTCACTTGTACTCGAATGCCGCAGATTCAAACGTCGAATCTGGCTTGCCGGAGCTTATAACACATTAAGTATAACAACACAGCGGAAGAAAGAAATGGATAATATCATATAAATCACAAATGATACAATATCTAGAATATGATATACAACAATGATATCAATATGATACAAGAATATCAGAGATAAATAAAGATGCTACAGCGGTAAACAGAAATGATACTCCAAGTGATCCGACAAAAAGAATGAGACCAATAACTCCAACATCAAGCTCAAACCATCTTCACCTTTCACTAAGATAAGCAAGGTCAGTCGTCCGTGAACTCTGAAAACTGAACTAGCTCCCGATAATCTACTAAACCTGACTATCTGAAAAACCCAACTCTAGACTGCCCGTGTGGAAAATTGTGGGCACCCAGAGTTTAGGAAGGGAACAATAAACTCCAGGTCAGTCATGGGACTGGTGTGAGTAACAAAAACAGTTGTTTAAAAATAAAAACAGTTATTTTCACAAAGAAAATAAAAGAAATTCGCAATGCTTTTGGAAAATGAAACTACCATAAGGCCTCCCACCACACACACAATGCAAACGCAGAATTGGAGGAGATTTCTCCTTATGATAGTCCAACATGCTTGATACGCAAAATCTTTTTAATATTATCATTAGTGCCCAGTGTGGAAAACCTTTCGAAAGTATAATATTAATCTTAGCCAGCATACAACAATTATTGTATGCCTACTATAGCTACTATGTTCAATAGCAGGTTACCGCCACATTCCATAGCAGGTTATACAACTAAAACCGTACAAGGTTCGTATTGTTTCTTTGGATTTTCCAACAAATGGTCAGGCTAAGGAACTTCCTATGATACATGGGTACGCCTCTAGAGGGACGTCCCGAGAACTTAACCAGCTCTCTGCCAACACAAGGCCGGGTTACCTCTTACTAGGTAACTACTACACGAATATGCCACCCCCCGGTCGTTTGCGACCTTTATCCAAGGCGCCTCGATCACAAAGCAACAATCACACAGTAAATGAGATTGAAGCAACCACACAGGTATATATCTAGGCTCCATACAATAATATCACCTTTTTCCAGAAGGAAATGACATACCCTAAAGGGAGCGACCCTCGTAACCTTTGCCGCATCCTTCCTGTTTCGACCATTTCCGGGGTGTGAGGTCCTGATGCGCTCTCGTCCACAAAGCTACGGTTTACATGAAAGTCATGCTTTGATCAACAAATGATCAACAACACACAGCAACACTTAGCATGCCACACTACCGAATTGGGATTATATCACTGATAACCTTCAACTACATAACCTCTGAGCTCGTACATCTCAGAGAAGGGTGTTAAGCTAAGAGAATAAATCTCTGCCACCAAACAGAAATGTATTTGAAAGAAATCTGCTTTATATCTCAAAGTGTAATGTCAGACATGCAACCATACAAGTCTGTTCTGGGTTCGAACAGAACCGAAGGCACTTCCAAAGAAGCCCTTGTAATCCGGGTATTCACAATCCCGATCGGACTTCCCATCACATATGGAGGTCTCTATACCGGAGCAACTCAGTGCAGAGACAATCGATAGGTTATCCTATCGTTTTCGCAAACACCTGGTCTTCAACACCGGTCTTCAAATGCTATCCATTTATGTCGTATCACTATTCGGAATGGGTTATGTGACACAAAGTCCTCCCCCGGCTAAACCGAATGGTGAGCGTAATATTTTAAAACATATGGATATTGGGATTTCAGTTAAATCACAACTTATTACCCAAACTTCTCTTTCAAATGGTTTAAACAAATTACCATTTTAATCTTTTACAAAAAGATTCATCTCCACAAAGTTCACCCAGTTTCACAAAGATCTATTCATAGATTTCCAAATCGATTTCCATTCCCATTGGATTAACTCATTAAATCAAAGATTTAACTAATAGCTTTCAAAACAATTCCATTTCGACCTTTTATACAAAAGGTACACCTTTCCAATTTCAAAACAAAGTTCAACAATCTTTCACAAAGATTTATTCATAACTCGGAAAACCATTTTCATTTCAAACTTGAAATTATTTTGACACAAATTGGAAATTCATTCCTTATATGAAAGCTTCTATTATCTGAAACAAATAGTTTCTATTTCGAAAAAATCTGATTCATTTATACAAGATAAACCCCTTGGGTTAAATTCAAATTCCCAAACAATACTAAAAAAATGGTTTAAAACCCATATAAACTTGTATAACATCTTTAAACCAAATTTTCAAACATGGAATTTAATTCCAAATTTTGAATTCAAATTCAAATTAAATTATTTAAATTGAAAAACTTTACCAAGTCATTCAAAATAACTTTTATCTTAAAAACTCCTTTTCAAAAGATTTAACATTTAATCCAAATCCATTTCCAAAATCAATTGAAATTAAAATTTCAATTTCAAAAACATTAAATTTAAATCATCTGTGACTTAACCGATTTCCTCGTGAAATCCATATTTGTGTGTGTAAAAGTGTGGTCCAGGGGTTTTACACAATAGTGCAACATCATTCAATCATCACAGATTCAAATACAGCAATATATTTGATAAGCGGTATAAACTATAACGCTTATCCTTATTCACAGATCCACAGATAAATCACAGATAAAATAAATTACATTCATCACAGCTTGAATTAAAACAATTCATATCACACAGCATCACATAGTAGGGATATTAAACAATTCACAGCATTCAATAGAATACATTCATCCATAAGTAATGATTTATTAATCATCATTCTCTAATTAATTTAAAATAATTTAAATTAATTACTTTCATCATTCTAAATCTTGCTTACTTAACCATTAATTAATTACAAATTAATTAATCATTCTCTAAGCACTAATTAATCACCCTTGATTAATTATACTCTAATTACATTGAGTAATTATCCTTAATTAATTACACAAATTAATTATTCTTAACCAATTACAGAAATTAACCTTTAATTACTAATTAATTAACTAAAATTAATTACATTAATCCTTAATTAATCACATTAATTAATTACTTCATAATCACTTATCATTGATTAATTAATCTTAATTAACCAACCCTTAATTACATCATTAATTATATTAATTAATGATCTCTAATTACTTCTTCAATTAATTACTCTATTTAAATTAATCACATTAAGTAATCAATCTTTAATTAATTTCACAAAGTAATTATACTTATCACATTTACTTTCAAATTTCATTTTAAATTTAAGACTTAAAAATGAATACAAATTTAACTTTAACAAAGTTTAAAACGCATTTTAAAATCCCTTTTAAATCACATGTTAAAGACACACTTATTTTATAAAAGGAATTTACAAGAGTTTTAAAACCAAATTCAATTTAAATTCAAATCACTTTTAAAATATACTTTAACATTTTAAAGTTATTTAAACATTTTAAATTTGATAAAACTTTATTTTATTTTAACTAGAATACAAATTTAGATTTGAATTTATACTTAGAACTGATTTAAAACTAGTTTAAATCTTGCTTTCCATTTTAAAATTTAAACTGACAGGTTTTCTAACACTTGTAACCAGAAACCTACACGAGCCAACCCTTCAAAGACTTCGAGTCCAACATCCAAAATCTCGAGCCAAAACCCTGGAGCTACTCGAGAAACTCGAGTATACCTCTGCCCCAAACCCATACTTCACCAGTAAAACAACTCAGGGCACCGTGCACGTGCACGGAGCCGACGAACTCCTCCGACCAACCTTGCAACGTCGAGCAAGTCGACTATCTTCCACCAACCAACCCCCGATCACTAGAACTCCTCCATTCCCTCTGAATCAAAATCGAGTGCCAAAATCGATACCTGGAAACAAAACAGGAACTCCTCCTATACCTGGCAACGCGTCGTTCGCCACACCCCAACTACCAGAACACGCGAAACTCTGGCCATCACTTCGTCAATACCTCCTCTACTTCCTTCCAAGAACATGCAGCACTCGATCGAACGATGGCGACGAACGAATCGAAATTCCTGACCTCACCAAAACTAGGTTTAAAAACTTCACGAGCTCGTCGCCGTCACCTCGTTGAACTGGAACAGCTCCAGCCATTTTTCCCAACCCCACTGGTCACTCCTCTACCTCCAGGAGGAAACTCGACCACTCCGATCAATGAGATCACCCGCGGTGACCCAAAATGCAAAATACAGTCGAACCCAAACTGCTCTTCATTCTTTGATCTAAAAATTGTGAATCTTGCTTTAAAAATCATGTTATAGTATAGGAATTCAATTTATATTCCTGAATTCGTGAATTAAAAGGTTTAAATTTTAACCCATTTAAAGTTTCTCTCAGATATCTTGTTTTCCAATGATAGTACTAAGTTATTTTAACTTGAATACATTTTTAAAATTTAGTTCAAGGTCAAACAAACATTTTTTTGTTTTGATCCTAAGTCCAAACATCAAGTGGGTTGGGAAGAAATGATTTTTAAAATCAAAGTTTGGGTGTTCAAAGCATCAGACTGTAAGCCTGTATAAACACTTCCAGGTTTCAATTTAAATACAAAGGATCCATGTATATATATACAACTTATTCACAGATGTACATATAGATAAACAACGATTTAATGCCTTTAAAATTCAAGAAGAATGTGCTACTCACAGTGTTTTCCAAGAGAAGAAAATAGAGCTTGAATTTCTTTCTGCTTGCTGAACCCATTTCTTTGATTCTCTGGCTTTGATTTGATTTATGTTGTTGTTTAAGTTAAATTTTTATGTTAAGTTTAAGATGATATTACTTCAGTTTTATCAACTTGAAGAAACGAACTGAAAGGAGGAGATTAATATGTGAATATGAAATATACAGGGTATGTTATTTTTATTTGTATTGGGTATAAAATTTTGTTTAGTACAAGTTGATATGGTTTTTGTACAAGTTGATCAGAGATTTTTTTTCTCTTGTGGCTGATGGATGTTTGCACGGTGGCTGCATTTATTAGCTTTGTACAAACTCATATTTTTTTTCATTTTGTTTGTACAAATATGAGATATTTTCTTTGGCTTCCTTTGCAAGCTTCATTTATATGTATATTATTTTTTTCAAGTGTTCATACTTATGTGTATATACTTGAATGTATTATTTGTTTCATTCTTTTACAATATTTCTTTACTTGTATGTATTTTATTTGTCTTATGCTTTGTGATATAAATGAATTCTAATTTTAACATATTGTTTAAATTTAGCTAATTTGTTTACTTTATATTTTTCTTTATAATTTATTTTATATATATCTATTTATAAATTCAAATTATTTTTAAACCATTTACTTAAAATTTAAATTCAAATCCAATATATATATATATATATATAAATTCAAATCCACTCATATACGCACATATACATATATATTCACATATATATACAATTTCTAAATTTAAAATGATTTAATATATTTTTATTTGGATTCGGGGAAACTCGAATCAATTTATCATTGAATTTCACAAATTTTTATTCAAAAATTAAATTAATTATCAATTTAAACTTAGAAAAAATCCGGGATTGTTACATAAACTAATAATGATACTGAATTGATAGTTACTTGATACTTAGAACTTGTTATCTGTTTGCGTTATAATCTTTTATATAAAGTTCTATACATCTTTATATGCATAATATATTGAATTGAATTTGCTTGATACAAAAGCAATTATCTTTCAGTTTAATAAACATTTGCTTCAGATCAAAAATGATACCCACATGCAGACAAACTGATACCTATAGGCACAAAACTAATACCTACATACACAAAACTGATACTAAACCTATATATAATCAAAACTGAAACAAAACAACTATCACAAACCATAAAAATGATAACTACTTGCAATAAAATTGATACTAAAACTGATGCTAACTTTGATACTAAAATGGTTAATTACTTTATTTCAAAGCACATTATCTGTTTGCATATATTTGTTACATACATGATACTACAAGTGATGCAAACCGATACTAATAATATATTTTGCTTTAAACAGAATTGATTGCGGTATATACATCGTGATATTCATCATATCATTGAACAAAAGCAAAATACCAATCAAAATAAAACCTGAGCAAATATTGAAAACAAAGCAAGAATCGTGTATGAGATACTGACGGACAATGATCATTGCTAGAATTTAGCCAAGCTCATGTCAAGACTAAAAGAAGAAGAAAAAATAAAGAAGTAAATTTAGCTTTTTTAATGAATATACATTTTAGATGTTGTGTTAGAACTAATATACATTTGAGATGTTGTGTTAGATATAATTGAATTTAGCTTTTTTTAATGTTGTTATAAACACTTCTTTATATTATGTCAATTTATTGTAAAAACTATGAACTTATTTTTGATATTGTAAAAATTAGCTTTTGTTTAACTTTTCTTACACTTGATGTTATGTTATGACTGTAAATATATTTCTATTTACACCTGAAACTGATATCAACAGTATGCATGAACTGATACTATATTTTCACATACCTGAAACTATTACTGATACTAATACAATACAAAAACTTATCATATTCTACTATACTTGAAAATGATACCAATAGCGTTCAGTATTAGAGATCCATACTTTGTTTGAAGTTGTATGCTTTATTTTTAATATTTAAATTAGACAATTGCCTATAACTTAAACCGACACACTGACTATTACTTGTATTATTTGTTTTTTCTTTTTCTTGCTATAGAAAAATGTCTGAATTCAACTGTTGGTTGGGTATTTACATTTGAAAGATGTTTTGAACACTCCAAATCCATGTCATCTTCATTGTATTGAGCTGAAACATTTCAACTTTTTGCGTAGTCTGTATATCCACTAGTTGACTGTTATGTATGACAAAAGTGATATCAAAATAGTGCAAAAATCATACCTGGTACCTGTATGATTGGAATTCATGCTTTATTATTTTTTAAATTATTTTAAATTTTATTTACAACAAAACCGATACCTATATATGTAAAAATGATACCCAGTGGCTGTTTCATATAATATGATCCTCTATAAATTTAATTATTTACTTCACTGTCATATTAACAAAAATTATATCCAAATAACGCAAAACTCATACCTAATACCTGTTTGAGTGAAATTCATGCTTGGTTATTTTATAAATTATTTTAAATGTTATTTACAACAAAAATGATGCCTATATATATATATATGCAAAAATGATACCTAATAGCTGTTTGATATAATATGATGCTCTATAAATTTAATTATTTAGTCCATGGTCATGTATGACAATAGTGATACTAAAATAATGCAAACTCATACCTAGTAGCTGTTTGATGGGAATTCATGCTTGGTTATTTTATAAATTATTTTGACTATTATTTATAACAAAACCGATACCTATATATATGTAAAACCGATACCTAGTAGCATTTTGATATAATTTGACAATAGCACTATGCCAAACAACACTTTTACACTTCTAAATCATATATTGTGTTGCCAACTGTTCACTTACGTTATGTACTGACATTTAAGCTCATAATTCTTCTCATAGTTTTGCACTTCATAACTCGACAAACAAATAATTGCACTCACTTCAAAACTATAAAGAAAATAAAAATCACCATGTAAAAATGATCCTAATAGCATGCAAAAAATGATACTATAATTGTTTATACCTGAAACTGATATTAAAAGCATACAAAAACCGATACCGTAATCTGTAATACCTGAAACTGATACTAATAGCATATATAAACTAATACCACATTTTTAAATGCTTGAAACTTGCACTAATAGTACCAAAAAATGATACCAAACAACAAATAATAATGAATAAACTGAATAGCATAAAAACATAATAACCCACCACTTCCCATGCCATATATATATTCCAAAACACATAACAATCGACTAAAATTTATATTATATAACAAAGTTCAACTACAAAAGCTAATCAATGTCAAATTTACTATATGCTAAACCAATATACTTATATAACCAAGTTTAATTACATAAAATTGCCAAAAAAGACATACAACCAAGTATAACTCTCAACAAATTCATAAAAATCAAATCATATCTTCTTGGAAGCTTGACAATTAGGCTTATTATGACCATAATGCTTGCATACACCACATTTATTTTGCATATTTTGAAAATATGCAAATCCTCCTTTCCGTTTTATAGAAGGTCTACCGACACCTCGTTTCTCCTTAGGTGGTTTAATAATATCTTCAACACTTGCATCAACAATAGGTTTATCAAAATTAGGAATATGAATAATAGTTAGCAAAAGAAGAACGATAAGCATCCATGGTGAATTAAAACTCAACAAAATCATAAACGGATAATTTTGACTTGTTCATGCACTTAATAGCGCGAGCATAAGGAAATCCTATAACTTTCCATTGATTGCAACTACAAATTCGTTTTTTAAGATCAACACGATAAGAGTTTGATGAATTTACTTCAAACACAAACTATGAAGACATGTATACATCCTATCTAAATCCTTCTTCTATCAATTCACTTAAATGAAACTCAATAGAAGGACAAAGAGTAGTATTCCACAAACGACATTCCTCTCTTTTCTAGCCATTTGTTCCATGACTTTTGCACGAATACCATCTAAACATCCAGTGATATGCAATACATGTTCATCCAAAATCCAACTATTAAAACTTTCAGCAATATTTCAACTATGTTCACCATAATGTTTCCTCGAAAAAAATCATCCCACTTATCATAAAGCCTATCCTTCAAAAAACTCACAGCAGTTACACCACCTATTTTGCAAAATTTAGAACATGCTTCTTCAAATTCATACAAATTAGAAGCTCTAGAACACATTTTGAATAAATCAACAATAAACAAATTGGCATTCTTTGCCTTTATAGTTGAAAAAACTTTCTGTTCCATATGAAGATAGCAGTAACTATGAAAGGATGAAGGAAAAATTTTGTGAACACCTAAAATCAAACCTTGACGGCGATTCGACATAAAAACCAAATCACGATCTTCTTGGAGCATTTGTTTTAAATGATTCAAAAACCATTTCCAGTTATCCACATTTTCTAGAGAAACTATACCCATAACTAAAGGAAAAATAACCTACAAATAAAAAAAACATTAAAACAAAATTTGATCAACTGTCAACTTAAAATTGATACCTATAAAATGCTACCTGAAAAATTGATAACTACATTCTAATAGTATACATTAAAACATGTTAAAATTCTAATACCTAAAAACTAATACTAAGAAATAATCTAATACACACCAATGCCACAACTGCAATACTACAAAATATCAGTTTTTGCACAATAATTAGTACTTAGAAAAATTGATACTAACAAAACCTAAAAAACTGATACTAGTTAGTTTTCACAATAATCACACAACATAACCACATCACTCACAAACAAACAAAAACACAACTTACCTTGTTTACCATTTTTCACAATAACACCCATCAAAACACCTGGACGTCCCCTTAAATGAGTAGCATCTAAAAAGATGTAGTTTGACAATGCTTGAAACTAAGTATACAAACACCAAAACCAACAAACGCCTTTTCACAATGATTACTGCAAGGATTAACATATATGTCGATATAACTACCTAGATTATACTTCTTCAATGCTTCCAAATACCAACTCAAATCATTGTAGAGCATAGCATCATTGCCATGAAATTTCATCAAAGCAAGTTGTTTTTCGGAATAAGCAAAAGAGTAAGACAAAGTAACATTTTATTCTCTGCTAAAATCATCTATTATATCTTTAGACTTCTTACTAGAACAATCAAGAATCTCATCAATGATCAACGATGTAACAAATGCAATAGAAAGATGTGGATTGTTCATATTTCTAAGACCAGCCCTACTAGAATGATCACTAACCATATGTCCAGTGAAAAACCTATTTAACTGTCCCAAATCATAAGAACCATGCACTTTAAAAAGACAACCGTCCTTAGAAGAAGAGCAAATAGCAGTAATTCTTGTAGCACAATTCTTTAAAAACACTAATTCATATCCCTTTTGAAGTTGGTATGCCATCAAAAATTCTCTAAATCATCAGCTTCTCCAAAACAAAAACCAACAAAATCATAAATTGATAATGTCGAACCTCTCTTCAACATATCCTTCAAATAACTTTTACTATGGACAAAAACATGGGAACACAAAGATCCACTAAAAGATGACTAACTAGGAGGAGTAGATGAAATCGAAATAGAACTACCACCATCATTTTCCAATGAAGAACTCTTAGCCATGACAGTAAAAGGAAAGAATGAACTCTTCTTATACAATTGAAAAATATTATACTCTGAAGATCGGAATCGGTATCAACCATGATAACTTTATTCTCAAGCACATACGAAATCTCAATGGACGAAGGAGTAAGTTGAGACCAATACTGACAAATTTCATTCTTCAAATCATAATAAAAACAATCAATGGACAACTGAGTTCTAAAAGTATTATCATGGAATACAAACAAAACAAGAAGACTTTTCTTACCACTGCAAAAGAAAAAACATCAGTAAAAAAATGTTCGGTTTAGGTTGTCATTTTACTCAACTAGAGTAATTTCCTTTTATACAACAAAAATCAAGAAAAAAATACAACAATTTTTTCAAAAATGATACCTACTGACACTAAAACTGATACCTAAAAACCAATCCTCCAATTAATAGTAAAACTAATACTCAAATAGACTTCATTAATTATTTGATACTAACAAAACATTAATTCAACTCAATGATTGTTTGGTGCATATCATCATATTTATTCTGTTACAACTTTACTTTTTTATACTCAAACAAACAAAACATTAAAAAAATTCCACACTGCATTATTGCGAAAAATGATACCAAGAACAAACAAAAATAATACCTAAAAACCGATCCTCACTGAACTCAACACAGCAATACATTTTCAATAAAACCAATATGAATGCAAGAAAAAAACATCAATAAAAATAATATTTGCTTCAAATTATCATTTTATTATAGTATGATAATTTTCTTTATTCAACAAAAATTGAAAACAAAGAAATAATAATTTTTTTTCAAAAGTGATACCTACAGACTCTAAAACTGATACCTAAAATCTGATCGTCAAGTTAATGATAAAAATGATACTCAAAAGAGTTCATTGAATGTTTGATACTAACATAAAACTGATTCAATTTTCATCCAAACCAATATGAAGTCAAGGTATACATCAGTGAACAAAAACCAAATAACATTCAATTTAAAACAAATAGGAAAACATTGCTACATAAAAAAGATAAGAAAACAAAAGATACCTTATGCTAATGCCCAAATTTGCCATAGAATATGAAAGAAGAAAACATAGCAACAAAACTGAATTCAATTTTTAAAAAGAAAAACAAAAGAATGTTAGAAATAACCAAATTAAAACTTTGATAGAAGAAAAAGAAAAAATAGAATCATACCTAAATCTAAAAATTTCCAATGTCGAATGGGAAGAAACGAGAATCGAAATCTGAATAATACGAATGGATCGCGTGTGAATTTAAATTTGAAAGCCAAGAAGAGAAAGCGGAGAAGAATTAAAGAAGAAAAAGAATGAAATGGAATAAGAAAAGGAGAAAGCGTGCGGCGCTAGTTTGAACTTTTTTAAATATTTTAACGCTTTTGTCCTTATGAATAAAATATTGGTGGCTATCCTAGGTAACAAAAAAGCCTATAATTTTGTCCTGGGGAATATTTCCTGTAGGAAATATGTAGAATATATGTTTAGATATTTATGCAATAATATATTTGAAAATGTACAAGAGAAAGTTTAGAAGATATTTCTGGAGAACCATTAGATCAAGTGAATCTCCACCGTTTATTTATGATGTAAACTTGTAGAAATAGAGGTGGATTCACTCATTTTGTATCAAATAGAAGCATTACTTTTGTAATAAAGTTTTGCAATAAAGTTATATTCCCTTCTTAAAATAAAAATCATTTTTCTTTAATTTTTCATCCATCTTCTTTTAAAATAAAATCTATTTTTCATCTAACATCTTTAGCAACAAGTTTATATGGTATGGATAAGAGTAATCAACGTAGATGTAACGACCCCGGATTTTAAATAAATTTAAATTGATAATTTATTGAATTTTTGAATAAAATTTGTGAAATAAAACGGTAAATAGATTGCGAGTTTCCCCGAGATGAATAAATTTGTGTTAAATCAATTAAATCTAAATATTGTATATATATATGTATATATGTGATTTGAATTTAAATAACTCAATGTAATAATTTGTGAAATCATTAATTAAATTTTAATATAAATGGTTTGAAGATAATTTTGAAATATAGATATTGACACAAGTATAGAAGTATATGGATATAAATTAAGTAATAAACAAATACAAATGACTGAAACAACTTTATGTTATGTACATAAAGTATAAAAGTAAGAAATCAAATGTAGATGGTTAAACTTTAAAAGGAAATAAAATTTTTGTTGATGTTAAACAAATTTCTCAAATAGATTTACAACTATATTAAATATGAGATGAACACATAAAATAACAATACAACTTGAACAAATACAAACTGAATTGAAAAGCATAAGACAGCAAATATCTCTAGCACATGTGAAACAAAGCAAAGGAAAGTGAAGGAAACACCATCATTTCAGCCGAAGTAAATAAAATTTACATGGTACAAGAAAATTTATGCATAAATCACTTCAGCCCTAAAGCAAAGAAATGTTACTGACTATTGTACAAAGATATTACTTTGTATTGTACAACATAATTAATGCCATATCCTTATCAGCATACAAACTTAGAAAGATCTCTGCTTATTTTTGTACAACCAAATTTTATCAACCTGTACAAGAAAAGAAAAGTATTATTACTCTGTAAACTCCATTTCCATATACCAACTTCTCATTCTAGTTTCGTTCACCAGAAGCTAGGGAAAAAAAACTAAAGTATATCATCTCCTCTAAAACAAACAAAATCAACATCATAATCAATACAAACCAAAGAAGAAGATTGTAGCCTGCGGTTTTTCAATACAGAGGAGCAACTCTATTCATTTTCTGGAAATGAATGAAGGTGAGCAAACTTTTAACTTAAACCTTTAATCTATTTATATGTGTTGATTGTGAGTAAACTTAATCTTTGAAAACTTTTAAATTTATCTAAAACAGTTCAAACTTCATCTATTAACTGCCTTGAATATGCTTCAGTTGCATATAATGTTGGATGTTCAGTGTTTCTCTGCCAAAAATGTATACAGGGTGTATATCTGATCCAAAACTAAGATTCATTTGCTGTTAAGCATTGCAAAGCTTTGGTTTTTCAAAACAATCAAGATGTTTAATCTCAAACAATATTTTTTCAAAGCTTATTTGAACATACGGTAAAATATTCCCACTGTAAACTTGTTTACAGGTATCCAACCAATATTTGACAAAAATAAATTGTTGAAAAACATTAATTCGAGATGATATATTGAATCTGTACTACAATTCACGATTTTTAAAACAAAAATCAAGATTTCTAGATTAATATAAAAGGGGCAGTTCGTATACAAACAAAGTTTGCATTTCTACAAATTTCTGATGATTTAATCCATTATAAATGCTGAAATTTGTTATGTAGCTAGTTTAATCCTCCACGAATCCAAGAAAAATACTAAATAATTTTCGAATGTATGGATTTGCCGTTCAAACCCAAAATAGGGTTTAAGTTGGAGTTTTGCAGTGAGTAAGAAACAAGGTAATTTCACCACCTAGGAGTAATCGAGCTGCACGCGACAATGGGGGAGGGTAGTATGGGGTTCTGACATGGTATGGCCGGAATCGTTGATTTTCTGGTGAACTATGTGATGAGAACGAAGCAAATTTTGTTGGGTATGTCGAGTTTCAGTTCGACGAAAGGGCGAGTTTTCGATTTCGAGTTTCTTTGGTCGAATCGAAACTCGATTTCGTGTTTGCATGAATTTTTCGACCTGCCGATGATCACGATGATCATCGAAGTGGCGGCGCCACGTCGTGCACGTGCACGACGTGTTTTGGGTATCATGAGTTTTACAGTTTGGAAACTCGAGTTGGAACTCGAGAAATCGCATGCGTAACTTCATATGGAACTCGAGTTTACCTGTTACTTAATTTAAGCTTGATGTAAACTTAAACAGAAAAGGAAAAAGAAGAAGAAGAAGAAGAGCAGGTATCTCGGGGAGGAGAGAAGGATCTCGGGGAAATAAATGATATACGAGAACTCGAAGTTTTACTCGGGAATTCTGAAATCAGGCTCGGGTTTTCTGATTTACAATTAATTCATAATTAAAGAATAAGTAATTAAAGGGAAATTAATTATTAATTTAAGTTAATTACTTTATATTTAAAGATAAATCAATTAAGTGACCAATTAATGTGATAGATTAAAGATTACTTGAGGTAATTAATTTATAGTAATAAATGGTTAAAATTGATCAAGTGATTAGGGATAATCACTTATTAATTAAGGATAATTAATTGAATGGTGATTAACTAATGGTAATTAACTAATGTAATTAATTGAGGATAGTTAATTTAAGAATGATTGAATAATTAAAGGTTAATTGTTTAATGATTAAATGTTAATTAAATTATTAATTTATTAATTAATAAATTTAAAGTTAATTAATTTATAATTGACTAAATAACTTGGATTAGTGATTAATCCGGTTTCAATTAATCAGGTGATCAATTTATCTTCCTTATGGATGTTTGTATTCTATTGAATGTTGTGTATTGGATTGATAACTCTGTTATGTGATTGTGATGCCTTGTAATATGAATTGCTTTGTGCTGAGCTGTTATACCTATGATGAATATACTGTTATATGAATATGAAAACCCTTGACCCATAAACGACATTTGAATTTCGATGCGACAGGGAGTCGGATTCCAGTTGGTTATCCGAAACCCACATCGAATCGTAATAGTGAATCTTTGTGACTGATAAATTTATTTTATCTATGAATCTGTGAATGAAGATAAGCGTTATCGATTATACCGCTTATCGATATATCTGTGATGATTGATATTGCACTATTGTGTGTGAAACCTCTGGACTACACTTTTACACACACAAATATGGATTTCACGTGGAAATCGGTTAAGTCATAGATGATGTAAATTTAATGTTTTTGAAATTGAAATTTTTAATTTCAATTGATTTTGAAATTGGAAATTTGAGCTTTTGAAATGGAATTTCAAAGATAAAAGTTATTTCGAATAACTTAATCGAGTTTTGAAAATTTAAATAATCTGATTTAAATTTGAATTCAAGTTTGAAATTGAATCCTATGATTTGAAACTAGGGATTAAAGATGTTATATTAGTTATATATGGGTTAAACCATTTTAAAGGTATTGATTTGGGAATTTGAATTTAATTCAAGGATTTTAACTCGTGTAAATATAACTGGATTTTTCTGAAAACGAAACTATTTGTTTTCAAATAGTAAAAGCTTTCACAAAAGTAATGAATTTCCAAATTGTGTTGAATGGTTTCAAGTTTGAAATAGAATTGAAATGTTTTGAAAATTATGAAATGAGTCTTTGATTTCAAAGACCGAATGAGTTAATCTAACTTGAAATGGAATTGTTTTGGAAGACTATGAATGAATCTTGGAAACGAGTTTTGAAAGCTATAAGTTAAATCTTGATTTAAAGATTTAACGAGTTAATCCAAGTGAAATGGACATCGATTTGAAAATCTATGAATGAATCTTTGTGAACGGGGTGAACTTTGTGAATTAAATCTTTTGTTTAAAAGATTAAAGTGTGGAAATTGTTTAAACCAGTGAAGGTTTTTGAAATGAATCTTTTTGTTTAAAAGATTGGAAATGGTAATTTGATTTAACCATTCTAATGAAAAGTTTTGGGCTTTAAGCTGTGATTTAACTGAGATCCCAGTATCCATATGATTTTTATTTGCGCTCGTTATTCGGTTTAGCCGGGGAAGGACCTTTGTGTCATATAACCCATTCCGAATAGTGATACGACGATATGGATAGCATTTGAAGACTGGTGGTGAAGACCGGGTATTTGCGAGAACGATAGGATGACCTATCGATTGTCTTTGCACTGAGTCGCGCCGGTATAGAGATTTCCTAAGTGATGGGAAATCCGATCGAGATTGTGAATACCCGGATTTGCAAGGGCTTCTTTGGAAGTGCCTTCGGTTCTGTTCGAACCCGGAACAGACTTGTATGGATGTGTGTCTGACGTTACACTTTGAGATGTAAAGCTGGTTTCTATCAAATACATTTCTGTTGGTGGCGGAGAATTTATTCTCTTAGCTTAACACCCTTCTCTGAGACGTACGAGCTCAGAGGTTACGTAGTTGATGGTTACTAGTGATACATTCCCAATTTGGTAATGTGGCATACGAAGTGCTGATGATGCGTTGCTTTGTGAAAAAGCGTGGCTTTGTGAAAAAGCGTGGCTTTGTGGAAAAGCGTTGCTTTGTGAAAAAGCGTGGCTTTGTGAAAAAGCGTGGCTTTGTGGAAAAGCGTAGCTTGTGGACGAGACTTCGTCGAGCCTCACAACCCGGTAATGGTCAAAACAGGAATGTTGCAGTAAAGGTTTGTAGGGGTAGCGCCCCTAGGGTATGTCATTTCCTTCTGGATAAAAGGTGATATCATGGTATGGAGCCCAGATATTTTACCTATGTTGATTATACTTTGTGGCGGTTGCTTTATGATTGAGGATCCTCGGATAAAGGTCGATAACGACCGGGGGATGACATGACTCATGTGTTAGTTACCTAGTTACAGCTGTACAGCGTGAGGTAGCGTCAGTGTGTTAGTTACCTAGTTACAGCTGTACAGCGTGAGGTAGCGTCGGCCTTGTGTTGCAGAGATCCGGTTAGGATCCGGGGTGTCTTTCCAGAGGCGTTTCTATTTCGGTAAGGAAGTTCCTTTGCCTGATCATTTGTTGGAAATCCAAAGAAACAATACGAACCCTGTACGGTTTTAGTTGTATTACCTGCTATGGAATGTGGCGGTAACCTGCTATTGAACGTAGTAGCTATAGTAGGCATACGATGAAATGTTGTATACTGGCTAAGATTAATATTGTATTTTCGAAATATTTTCACACTATGCACTAGTAATAATATTAAAGAGTTTTGATTTTGCGTAGTAAGCATGTTTGACTATCATAAGGAGAAATCTCCTCCAATTCTGCGATTGCATTGTGTGTGTGGTGGGAGGCCTTATGGTAGTTTCATTTTCGAAAAGCATTGCGGATTTCAATGTTTAAAACTCTTTGTTGCTTGTTTCAAAGATAAACTGTTTTTGTTGCTCACACCAGTCCCATGACTGATCCGGAGTTTATTGTTCCCTTCCTAAACTCTGGGTGCCCACTATTTTCCACACGGGCAGTCTAGAGTTGGGTTTCTCAAATATTCAGGTTTAGTAGATTATGTGGAGCTGGTTCAGTCCTTGGACGTCTGATCTTGCTTATCTTGGTGCATTGGTTGGTGTTTCGAGCTAGCTATGGGTTGGAGACATTCTATCCGCTGTCGGTGTTATCTATTTTCTTTCCGCTGCTATTTCTTGTATCATATCTCTGATGTATATTGATATTTGTTGTATCATTCTGTTGTACCTGTCATTGTATCAATGTTATGTAATTGATATATTCTTTTTCCGCTGTGTTGTTATACTTAATGGTGTTATAAGCTCCGGCGAATCGGATTTGAACGGTCGAATCTACGGCATTCTAGTACAAGGTGAAGTATGGATGTCGATTTTCGAACGCGAAAATCTGTATCGTTACAGTAGAATACACATGAATGCTTAAGAGTAGTAAGCTAGTGTAACATTATGTGACCTGAAGCCAATAGTTGAATGAAGTGATCAATGAGGACTTAACAACACTAGAATGTAAAGCTTGGAAATTCAGAAAATACCTCAACGTAAAGACTTTCCTAAGCTTGAAGTCCAAAAACCACGAGCAAAATTGTGATGGTTCCCAAGACTGAGAAACTTGTTAAAGGAAAAAACCTTTCAAAAAGAGCTAGTGCATCCATTGTTGTAGTTAGTATTTAACCTCAAATCTTCTCTTAGCCTCTAGATTACCACTGGAATAGCAATATCCAAGATGTCCCTATTTTTACATGATCGGCTTTCTTGTAGGTAACTTCTTTATAGAAGTCAACATCTCACTTTTATTTATGCTGATATTATCTTACAATGAAGCATTAAAAAATAATAGGTAATAAGCCTTATGCCTTCAAGTGTTGTGCAAGAAAGATTACAAGCCATTTTCCAACTAGATGTGGACTAAGATATTACCTTCTCTGCAACCTAAGTGGCATATTTACTGAGGCAACGATCCTTAATTATATTTTGTTTTGAAATTAACATCCAAAGGTGATAAAATCAGCTATTAGAATGATTCACATCGGATATTATGTCTAACCTGAGTATTTTCTATTTTTGTTAGGATACTCTTGTACGAAAGTAGACGTTGACAGACAGGTTGTTAGATTTCGATGATACAATATTTTCAAATTAAAGTAGATTTTAGAGATATATTGAGTCAATGTGTAATTATGGCTCAAATTTATTGTCTATTTTATTGCATTAAATAAAAAGAAAAGATAATGAATTATCTACATGGAAGGAATTATGTTGGGAGATAAAAGCAACCAATCAATTAATTAAATAAGGTATAGTGATGACAAACTATTTTACAATCTAAAATCAATCATAACGACGTCAAAATACGCTTACAACTAATTTCAGATATTAAAAGTAGTATACCATGAGTAGATAAAAATTAACAATCCTAAGTCAATAAATAAAAAAGAAAACCCTCTTGGCGGAACCAAACATCAGTAGAATTGAACATTATCTTAATAATACAGTTATTTTACAACGTTATCACATCAATTTACATTTCAATACATCAATTATCATTAACTTATAAATGACATAATTATGGTAAAAAAGAATGTACCAACCGCTATCCGCGATATAGCCTATCTACCTACACTTCCATTTCTTCTTCTACGCCTACCCACAACTTCACAACTATATATATATATAATAAAAGGAAAAATAGGTTCAACTATGTTTGGATTGCGCCTAATCATATACACTACGACCATAGGCTCGATGGCTATTGCATAGAAAAAGACTACCTACGTATCCCTTTGGGGATCAAGTCCACATAGTTCTATTTCATGCTTCTCTCCTACATCCAAATATTTGTTAGTACATTGCAACAATAGCATCCATGCAATCATTTCAACCATCACAACTAATGCAATCAATGCAACTAATGCTTGAAACCATCACAATCAATGCAAATAGTAGAAGTAGAAAATAGTATTACCACTCATCAATCTCAACAAATCATCATATGAGGCAACCACAACAATAATAACACACAGTCATCAAACGTCACATACATTTGACGGTACTCAATCATTAAACAAGAAAATAATAATGACACAAATATACTTATGTTCCTACCAACCATCCATTATAATAATGCTACATCGATTTAAGTATAAATCTTCAAATGTATATCAATCACTCCATAGTAGTGACAAAACATCAATCATCGAATGTGTACTAATCCAGACAACAATAGTAACACAACCTCAATCACTTAACCATAGTTAATTATCCTTTGTCTTGTAGTAATAATGGTAAAACATCGAATACCCATCTTTAATGCGATTCCATCCTCGTAAAACAACATATAAGTTAAATGAATAATTAATCACACATTCAACTACCATCCAAATAATATATTTGCATTAATTATTCTCTTAAGTATAAAATTATTTTATTATTGTTTATTATAAAGTTGCTTTTACTTATTCATCCAAAAACAGAGATAATTCTCTTTTAAATGGTAATATACTCTTTAAGTTCTTTATTGTATTTCCATTTTTAAATACCCAAAAATATCGTATTTAAATAAAAATAGTACTTTCTTCATCAAAAATACTTTTGGAAATCCCTTTATTATTATTATTATTATTCAAAAAACATCTTTTTACTTATTTATCAAACAACACTAATAATAGTTTCTACTATAAACACTGTAAAATCATTCATTTCACTATTTACACGAAACAAGACCATTTTCACCAAAGTTCACATTATTATTATTTAAAGTCTCATTCTAGTTTATAAAAAACTAAACTTTCTAGACATAAAATTAAGACATAAGTACAATTATTATTTATGAATTTCTCAAAATTCATAAATAATAACCTTATTAAATCATGTATCTCCATTTTAGTGAATTTTGTTAAATCGTCGTTATTTACAAAAACCATCCAAAATAGTAAATAACTTTATTTATTGTTTGTTTATCTAATCTTTTCATTATTGCCAATTCATTCCAATTAATTATTTCCAATCCAAATCAAAGAATTTATTTTAATTAAACATTCAAAAATACTGCGATCAACAATAATTATCCAATTAAGGCATAATACATCTAAAATATTGTAATAGCCAAGCAGTCATTCATAGAACACAACATATATGAATAAATATGATTTTTTTCTCAATAGCAATGTATTTTATAAATTGGAATTCAAATTAGTTAAATTAAATGAATCATATCAATGTGAATTTTCTAACAGCCCTCAGCAAAAATTATGCCATATAGTCCGTAATTATACTACAGGTTCAATGAAAGAAACCGACACAACGACATTTTAATACCATCGGGAAAGAAAAAAAATCTAAGGAATCAAAATCACGTAAATCCGAGTTTGTACGATAAAGATATAAAGGTTAGAAGTTTCAGGGACTAATTTGTAAATATTGGAAATATAGGGGTTAATATTAAAAAGAAACTCGACCCTTAGCCGCCACCTTCTTAAGCCCACCGCCGCCTCCATGCTCCACTACTTAACGTTCAGACTTTAGCCCCAACCCCGCCACGACCTCCTCCTCAACTTCCAGTCATCCTGAACCCACTCGAGCACGTCATCGGTGCAAGATCAACCAACACCCGAACCCAATTTCAACAATAAATCATGAATTCCTGTCACCATGCCATGTTATAACTTGATCCAACCGATGGATTGACTGCCCATGAACTCCTCTACCCTCTGATGCCTCCTGATCGATGATTGGTGGCTGTTTAACCGTCGCATCAAAAACCCTAGATTTGACGGTCGAAAATAGATTGCCAATTTCTGGTTAACTCGAGCACTTTTTCAATAAACGAACATTACTCATCAACTCCATTCGTCGAGAGCTTCGGAATGATATATACCATGTAGGGGTTTGGGCACTCTTATTTTTGAATCAATTTGTAATTAGAGAAAATCATTCGCCATTAAAATATGATTAGAAGTGATTTCGGATTAAGGAAGAAAAATGAAGGCAGAGGTGAATGCTAGGATTTGGTAGCCTCATTTATATAGTTGTTAGTCTAGATTATAGGTTGTGTATCCATTTTAGGCCCGAAACAGCTACATACGGTGTTTATACATTGTAACTCCCCCATTTCGCAAACTGTAACTCCAAATGCATCAAAACTATATATCAAATTGATCATCTCGGAAAGTCCTTCGTGATGATTATAAATATGATACATATTCACTTTTTAATTAAAAAATCATTTTTAATTGATTTAATATTTTGCAGTATCAAATTTGCGAGTAGTTACTTTCTTCCTCCCTTAAAAGAATTGCGCCCTCACAATTTCTCAAATACCACCATCGACCAAATCAATAAAGTCTCATCATGGGCTTAATAAAAAATAGGGAAGTATATTAATCTTAATCAACCATCCTTAATTGTAGTACACGACCTCCGCACAACACAATCAATCATGACACATAACAATTTATTCACAACAACTAGTTCAACATACATACTATAGCAACGCTTATAATTCCCCAATCATGCATCCAAATTATAGTACGTAAAAATAACACTCCAATAAAGGGTGAAACAATCTCAACCATAATCCAACTCCATTCACAAGTCACAGCATACATCTCAGCAATCCAACAACCATCCATAGCAAAAATTCATAACAAAATACAGGTTGGTCCAAACATACATGCATAACAAGACACATGTTAATTAACAATCAGCATAGCTCATAATAATAAAGAACATAAACACCCCAAAAGGCAATCACCACATCACCATATCAACAAATAACACATGTATGTTAATACCTATGCTGGCTACACATCCATCCAAATATGTGTATCTTCAATGTCGTCGATGAACTTTCTTATGGTCTCATCCCCAAAATAATCGGTGTACCACATTGTTTTTATACCCTCCCAAAATAATTCATGTACCCCCTCATGGCTACATTTGCAAAATAATATGTGCCAAGTCATGACTGCATCCTCAAAATAATATGTCCATCTACTCATGCGACAGCTACATCAATCCTTAATCTGTAGACCCATGTCCTAAGGTTTCTTCCAAATGACCTTCCTCATAAGGTCAATGAATACCCACTATACTAAGGGTATTTTCCTTTGAGATGATGACAAATCACCATCCTCATAAGGTCAGCGAATACTTATCCACATAAGAGCATCGTGGCTACATGAATGTTCAAATCCTTGACACTTAGATAGCAAGGAACTAGACCACCCGCATAAGGTCTAGAGTAATCCATCCGCATAAGGATCCAAAATCTGCATAAGCTGAGTGGACGTCTCCATATACCCATTCTTTACAAGCATTCATAAAAACCTTTGGTCATCTTCGATCCTATAACACACATCCAAAAGTAGAACACCTCATCATCCTACCCACAAGCTCCCCTCCTCGAACTCGTCTTCATGGTTCATCATTACGACCCCCATTCGCCATTATTGGAACTCCTCTAGACATCCTTTGTAAGTCATAGAAGCACATTGTTCCTATCCTCTTATAGTTATTTCTACATCTGCTGACTAAAATAATCCATCCAAAATACCAAAGAGGGACTTGCTAGCAAGGAGAATTCCAATACATTTTAAAAGAAAAACATTTTACTAAGCTCAATTTCAGATCAAAACTTCTGTCTTCTTTTAAAAAAAAATCTTTCTCTTCCTAAAAATACCATCATCAATTTATAAAACAATTTCTAGAAATACTTTCCACCACTTTAAAAAAATTCAAAATAATTTGAGATATCATCGTTTTGTATATAATTAAAATATCAAAACTTATTAAAAATAAAGACTCTTTGTTTTAAATATTTATGGAAGCTAGTAATTGTTTGTATAAGAATAGGTTTCTAAGCACATATTTAAAAAGTCTATACAATGAACCTCCCATCTATCCTTGATTCCTCAATAGTACCCATCAAGTCTTTAGTCATAAAAATCTTTCAATCACTATTATCCATCTTTAAGGAACATCTTCACATCTCTTAGTCAATTCCAATATCCAATCTTCCTTGGCTTAGGAAACTATGCCATTTTACTATGACTAAGTCAAATATGTCCCTTAACCTCTTACTAGTTTCCCTAATGTTCCTCTTACTAAACGAGGAAATTAGTTAACTACATTGTACAATTATCATATATAGAAGACAAACAAACAAGCAAACAGTAAGAAAACGAACAAATTAGTTATAGTAAACATACAATAACAATAACTAAGTGAACAAGTTGATAGAGTAAGGGGTATGTCCTAGGGGCAATTCTGTAATTATTGTAAATTATTAACTTTTTAATCAATTCTCGTTCATAATAAAGGTGTTTTCTTTCTGTTATATATTTGTTATAACGTGTTATAAATAATTGAATATTTAATTAAAATATTTTACAAAAAAAAATCCTTAAATGGTGTATTTATGATAGTAATTACAATTAGTTGTAATTATGAGTATTGTATTATAATATAATAAACACATCATTTTAAATATTGCTAATCAAGATGCATTGAGACTAGATATCAATGCATTCATTAAGACTAGAGTACGTAACGCTCTTCAAATGTTGGGCAGTATATTACTCATGACATTTGAGGACACCAAGGGGTTTTATACTAATAGTTATTAGATAACTATGGAATAACTCACTCAATAGTTTTCTATTGGTTAATATAACTAAGGTCAAATAGAAAATATCGATGTGACTAATTTACATAGTTATCCTGACTTGAGAATACTATTGATCTTTAATATGAAAGCTCCACTTAGATTATAGTCAAATCGTAGTATGATGTCCATCGAATGATATAGCTAGGTCAAGCGGAAGTATTGGAAGTGAAACACTATTCAAGGGAGGATTTGTGTGATATCCCGGAATTTTTGGCAATATCAATTTAATAATCTGTGTTGAAATTTAAATTGATTTGATAATTTTTGTTGATAAATTTAAATTGATTTAATAATCTTCTTTTAATAAATATTTAATTGGTGATTTTATCTTTTTAAAAGCTAATAAATTGTTTTCTATTTATAATGTGTATATTTGTATATATTGTAAATAGAAATCTTTGGTTTGAATTTAATAAATAAATAAATCTTGTTTTTGAATTCTAATATATTTTGGTAATTTGGAAATTATGGTTTAATTTAAAATATATAGTTTTAAAATATTTAAGATAAATGTTTAAAATTATAAAATTATATCTTAGCTTAAGTTTAAGATTAATTAAAAGGTTTGTTTTAAAATATTGTTTAATAAATATGATATATTGATTCATTTAATAATGATAGGAATGTATAATCTCTTTTATAAATTATTTAAATTTGACAAATTATTATTTTCAAATAACATTATTAATGTATTGTTTTATATATAAATATAAATAGATTTTAAAATAGAAGTGTTATTTTCAAATTAAATATGTTGTTATATATGTATATATATAACTTGATTTTAAAATTGGATTTTAGAATTTATTTTGAATTTAAAAGTCTTGAAATTAAAAAGGGTAGATATTTAAAATGTTTTGGATTTTAAAGATATTTGTATAAGCTGTTATTTGTATATATAAATAGTTTTATTTTATTTTCTCTAAAAATTAATTCATAAGTATAAAAATAAATAATTGTAAATGAAGTGTTTGGTGGTTTAAGTTTTAAAAGAAATAAAAATAATAAGTATTTAAGTTAGAAATAGAAATAAATATATAAGAGAATAAGTAAACACATTACATAAATTCTAACAATATGTTAACTATAGGAATTCATGTAGATACAAGGCTGTAACACATAAGGAAAAAAAAATTCATGTTTGTACAGGAAATATAGGATAAGTATGTACACTTGAAAGGAAAAAAAATATATACAATCATATAAGTACATACGAAATAAGATAAAGGATAAGTATTTGTAGACATGAAGGAGACTAGCATTAAATGTTATCATCTCTAGTACACTAATAAGATCATTTCAGCCTCCAAAGGAAAGAAAAAAATCTCTGACCTTGTTGTACCAGTAAATAATAACCTGTATACTTGTTTACACATATATCGATCTCCTCATTTCATTTTCGTCCATCCAAACTGAGTAAATCAGAAATAAGCACCATTACAAACTTAAATAGCAATTCAACTCAACAAACATGAAGATCAAATGGGTTTCAACTAGCAACTTTCAAGGCATTTTTCAGTTTTAATGATTCAAAAAGCTTTTCAATTTGAGGCTCTGTTCTTCATATTGGCAGTGAGTAACATTCTTTTAAAAGCTTAAATATCTGGATAATATTGGTTGCATGATAGTTATCTAAAATGGATATGTATTATGTGTAGATATAAGTGAAATCTGCTTTGTATATACTAATGTTTGGGTATGCATGATGTTTAATCAGAATCCTCTCTGTTTATAGCTTCCAGTGTTCATGTTTTGATTTAAATTCAAAACCTCTAGATTTAGTCTCTGTTTAAACTTAAGTTTCAAATAAAACTTGTTTCTTTCATCACAAATTTTAGTTTAAAATTATACTTAAGTTAAGATAATATTTAAATGTCTCTGGAAATCAAAATGACTAAGCAAATTTAATATAAGTCAAAATCCAAACTTGGTAATCCATTGTTTCAGGATTATAAATCGAATACCTAAAATAAAACATGATTTTTAAAACAAAAATCATAATTTTCTGTTAAGTTTTGAATGAGTAGTTCTAGTTCATCAGAAAATAGGAAATTGGGTGGTTTCTGGTGATCTCGATGGACTGTGAGGTCGGGGTTCTTCCTGGAGGTGGAAGAGTGATCAGAGCTTAAGGGGAAAATGCCAGGAAGGTTATCCAGGCATGGCGGCGATGGTGGTTGATGATTGGAGTCTGTAAACTTAGTTTGGAGCTCGATCAGAAATTTGATCACCACGGCATATAGGGTTGATCGAGTGCTACAGGATTATGGTGAATGGAAGTAGGTGGGTTGACAATGGCTTGGACGGAATCTCAGACGTGACGGTGGTCAGAGGCGCAAGAACGATGGTGTTCCAGGTTTTGCATTTAGGTTCAGATTTGGATTTGAAAGCTTGAATTCGATTTCGAGTTTGAGAGGATGATCTGATGGTCGGAATGGGATGCAGAGTTGATCGCTGATGTGGTGAGGCCATCGTGGTTGGCCGGAGATGGTCGGAGCACCGTGCATGTGCACGGTGCATTCTTATTTTCTGGTGGTGCCTGTGTTGAAGCAGGATTAAGTACTCGGGTTTTTACTCGAGTTATTTTATGAAATGCCCAAAGTCAAGTGGGGTTGGACTCGAAGTTATTTGAGGGTGGCTCGAGTCATTTATTTGTGTTACGGGTTTTGTTTTAAACCTATCTGTTTAAATTTTAAAATGATTTTAAAATTTGAAAATAAAGATTTAAACAAAGTTTTAATCTGGATTCAAATTTAATTTGTATCCTAGTTTTTAAAATAAAATAAAGTTTTTAAATTTTAAAATGTTTTAAACAACTTTGAATGTTTAAAGCATAATTTAAATAGTTTGGATTTAAAAAATGAATTTGGTTTCAAATTCTTTAAAACTTCTTTTATAAGGTAAGTATTTCTTTAACATGAGATTTAAAAGGTTTTTAAATTGTTTAAACTTTGTTAAAGTTAAATTTGTATTCATTTTAAATCTTAAATTTAAAATGGAATGTAAAAGTAAGTTTAAAGGTAAATTGTTTTTAAAATGCTTTTGTTAATGATAATTTAATCATTAATAAGAGTAAAGTTTTATCTTAAAGTTAATTAGGATTTAATGATTTGGATTCATTAAATTAGTAATTATGAGTTTTAAACTAATTAATCAAGTTTTAAGTTAATTTATTTGGAATAATTAATTTGGAATTAAGGATCATTAATTTGATAAGATTAGATTTTAAATTAATGATTGAATGTTAATTAATCAAGTAATTAAAGATTAATTAAGTTACAGTTAAAACTTAAATTAATTAAATAATTAGAGGTTAATTAATTGGTTATTAAGGATAAATTAATTTGTAATTAATATTGATTAATCTAAGTTCAATTTCTTAAGAAAAGAAATTAAGAATTGTTAATAGTTAATGAAGGTCATTAACTTAAGGTTATTTAATAATTAATAAATGTGATTAGTTTTAATAATTAATTAGATTAATTAATTAAAGATAATCATTTATGAAATTGTTTAAGTGTAATTACATAATGGAAGTAATTAAGGAATTAATTACTTAATGTAATTAATTGAGATTAATTTGATTAGTTTAAGTTAATTAATTAAGTTTAATTAATTCAAGATAATCACTGGATGATTTGATAGGTAATTACTTAATGTAAATAATGAAATGTAATTACTTAGTGAAGTAATTAATGGTAATTACTGTATGTAATTAATTGAAGAGGATTTAAATATGGAAGTAATTTGGATTAAATTGCTTTGTGTAATTAATCAAGGGATTGATTAAGGATAATTAATTAAGGAGTAATTAATTTATTTAAAGAAGTAATTAAGGGTAGTTAATTACTGAATGAGATTAATCAAGAGTGATTAATAATTATGGTTTAATTAAAGATAAATTTCTTAATGTAATTAATTTAAATAGAATAATTAATTAAAAATGTAATTAGGGATCATTAATTTATATAATTAATGATGTAATTAAGGATTGATTAATTAAGATTAATTAATCAATAATAAGTGATTTTGAGTAATTTATTAATGTAATTAATTAAGGATTAATGTAATTAATTTTAGTTTATTAATTAATGAAGTAATTAAAGATTAATTACTGTATTTGGTTAATGATAATTAATTTATGAAATTAATTAAAGGATAATTACTTGAATGTAATTAAAGGATAATTAATCTAGGGTGATTAATTAAGATGGAAATTAGAGAATGATTAATTAATTGATCTGCAATTAATTAATGGTTAAGTAAGCAGGATTTATAGAATGAAGTAATTAATTTAATTTACTTTAAATTAATTAGAAATAAGGTAATTTATTTAATTCATTTTAACTTAATTATAAATGGTGTGATTATTAATCCTTGCTTATGTATGGTTGGATGATATTGATTGCCTTGAGTGGTTTGAAATCTCAGATATGAGATAAGTAATGCTGTGTGATATGGATGCTTTGGTTGAAGTATGATGATAATATGGATTATCTATTTATGATGATAATGTGAATTATCTATCTGTGATATTGTGAATTATCTATCTGTGTGTATATGGATAATGAATTGAATTGTTTTAACTTTAAAACAACTTGGCCTTAAAAGAAACGTTTTGGATTTCGATGAAACCGGGATCGGGTTTCCAGATTTGGATATCTGAAAACCACATCGATCCAAATTAACGATAGGTCGTGAATCTCAAGTGAAGATGAAGATTCAGAGTGCAAGGGTTATTGTCGCTAACTCTGAGGGTGATTCCAAAATGAGTGTAACGAGATAATGCCTTCGGTTTCGTTCGAACCCAGAACGAACTTGTATGGATGAATGCTTTCAGAACATCGTCAGGTGGACGATGAGCATTCTAAGAGATGTGTTCTCTATAGGTAATCATAGCCTCAAGCCTCATCAACCGGGAATGGATAAAACAGGGGAGGTGCAACAAGGCTAAGTGGGTAGCACCTAAGTAGGATGAGATTTTCCCTTGTCTAGATGTCCATTTTATTTCGGCCGTGTGGGTAGTTGTTGAGCTCCAACTGCTAGGGTTGTCTTGTTCGGGATTGTCCAGTAAGGGATGGTTCCGGCTTTGTGTTGCAGGGGGTCGGGAGTGATCCTTGGTACGTTGATCTAGGCCACGTACTGTGACGGGCGGTACCCCAGTAGCCCTGCCATTGTATGGAATCCAATCTCCAATAAGTGCCGTACGTATTAGTTGTGCCCTACTATGTTGGAACGTGAGATGTAAGCATTCCAGCTATTTCTTATTTACTTGAAAACCCTAGACCTATTATAATATCATAGAATTTCCTATCAAAGTTTTGGTTAGCGTAAGGTAAAAACTTTCCCATGTTTATGTGTGGGAAGTCTTACGTGATACCTTTTGTTTTCAAAGGATTTTCAAAGTTAAGCAACTTTAACCTGTTACTCACACCAGACCCATGTCTGACCCGGAGTTTATCTTCTGTTTTTTCTTAAACTCTTGGGTACTCAAATTTTTACTAGTAGCCAAGGGATTCAGGTTAGCTTTGACGAATTGTGGAGGAGCAATGGAGCAGAAGGCTTCAACGTTGTAGATATATATAGGTGTTCCACCATGTTGGTATCTCTGTGTAGTTTCTCTGTGTTGTATTTGAGTTGTAATAACTAGTAGACAGGTGTTTATAATTGTCTAGTATGTGATGTATTTTCTGTGTAACTCTGATTGATGTTGTATATTATGTAATAATTATGTGATTAATATAATTTATTCGTTCCGCTGTTGAGATTCTGATATTGTTTCTTCTTTCTTCCTTATCTTTTCTCTTTTCTATCCCTTTCTTTTTTCAAGATGATGCGACTTTCTGGTGATTGAAAGTCGGGTCGTCACAGTTGGTATCAGAGCGCTAGGTTGAGTGAATACCTAGGCTTTGGAGTGATTTCTTTTCTTGAGAGAGCGTACTTGTAATTTTGATATATATATATATATATATATATATTTATTTCTACCTATTTGTTGGGTTACCTGTTCGGGTTTTCCAATATAAGATATAAAGGTAGATAGGCTAGTGGTGTGTGTAACACGACTACCAAGGGTTGGAGTTTGTTGAGGTTGGAAGTGTATCTGCCGAGACTGTAGACCCAATACTGTCTCAAGTGAATTTTTGTTGTGGTGTAAGGATTTCACCAATCTCTGAAGGAAACCTGTTAAGGTTCGGAGTCCATTTTTGAAGTGCAAGTTTGGATGAGTAGAATTTGGATTCTGACAGTTGAGCAGAAGCAAGTGATGGTATCTTAGTAACTCAGGAAGTAGTAGTTGTGTGATGAGATGCAGTGGCTATGGGTTGTTTCCGAAGATGTTTCTCAAGGAGATTTGGATAAGGAAGTGTGTCTGCATCGGTGTTGAGGCTGAGTTCAGCTGGGTGTTTGTGTTTGGCTTTGAGGCCTGAGTTTCTCGAGGAGTTTGGATTAGGAAGTCTTTGGCATCAGTGGCAGCGTCGTAGCTCAGATTGTTCTGTATGTAGGCAAGGAGGTCATCTGTCAGCAGTTTCTAGAGGTGAAGTTCAGAAGCAGCAGCTATGTGGACCCATTTCTTCGATGGATTGACTAGATAGGCTTAAGCTGTTCTGATTGGTAAAGAGAGAACAGTTTTCTTTGGATATTAGATTGGGTTGATCGCAAAAGTGACTTGCGATAGTTGAGTGTTCTCTTGGTTTGTCAGAAATCTTTCGGGATGTCTTTGAAGAGGTTAGTGGTTTGCCTTAGCATCTGGAGATTGAGTTTTCATATCGACTAGGATTCCAGGAGTGGTACCAATGGTCCAGCTAGTTGAAGGAGGGTTCCTGGAGAGGGGTTTTTTTTTGGGTGAAGCAGATCAGAATATCATGGGATTTCTGAGTTTTCTCTTTATGGATTTGTTGAACCATATTTCTAGGATGTGTTGTCTAGTTTGTGCTCGTGTGTATCATCAGCATTTTCAACTACTCCAGATTAGAGTTGTGTAGCGGAAGCAGTTTGGGAGTGCATCTGTTTTATCTTTTCGAATAGGAAAAGTAAGTTCAGTCTTCTGATGTTTGAGGAGTAGAGTTTGTGTTCTTGGATTGATTGTGAGTGGATCATTTTGATGAGTTGTTTTTGAGGCATCAGCGAAGGTTGAGCTGATCAGTAGGGATGAAGATAGCCCAGGATCGTCAGAAGAGTTTGGTGGATAAAAAAAGATGGAGGAATTTGGATTTCGAAGTCGGGGATTTGGTTTTGAGTAAGTTTTCTCCGATCGAAGGAGCTTTAAGTTTGGTAAGATTGGGAAGCTAGCTCCGACGTATTTTGGATTTTCTTTATGTTTTGGTGAGTTTAAGTGTTTGGTCTTCTGGAGTGAATTGCCAGTTTGGATAACAGGGATTCGATGTATTTCACGTATCTCTGAGGGAGTACATGTATAATCCATCTCTGGTTTTGGAACCAGCAGTCCAGGAGGTTTGGTTGTTGAGTCAGACTTGTCTATAGTCTGATATCCTGTCTAGTTTTGTAGATCTAAATGAGTAGGAGCTCTGTAGCTTAGTAGTATAGTTTTGTTTGGATTCTGTAGGGCGAGTATCCCGGTATTTTTACTTGGGAAACTCTAGGAAATTCTATCCACAATTTTGTCTGGATAGTTAGATTTGTTTGATTGGATGAGTTGGTTGCTATGGTTGTTAGCATATGATTAATATATGCTTGTGTTTTTAAAATTAAATCATTAATGAGATTATTAAATTACCTTTGTTTTAAATTTCGGGGACGAAATTCTTTTAAGGGGGGAGGAATGTGATATCCCGGAATTTTCGGCAATATCAATTTAATAATCTATGTTGAAATTTAAATTGATTTGATAATTTTTGTTGATAAATTTAAATTGATTTAATAATCTTCTTTTAATAAATATTGAATTGGTGATTTTATCTTTTTAAAAGCTAATAAATTGTTTTCTATTTATAATGTGTATATTTGTATATATTGTAAATAGAAATCTTTGGTTTGAATTTAATAAATAAATAAATCTTGTTTTCGAATTCTAATATATTTTGGTAATTTGGAAATTAATTATGATTTAATTTAAAATATATAGTTTTAAAATATTTAAGATAGATGTTTAAAATTATAAAATTATATCTTAGCTTAAGTTTAAGATTAATTAAAAGGTTTGTTTTAATATATTGTTTAATAAATATGATATATTAATTCATTTAATAATCATAGGAATGTATAATCTCTTTTATAAATTATTTAAATTTGAAAAATTATTATTTTCAAATAACATTATTAATGTATTATTTTATATATAAATATAAATAGATTATAAAATAGAAGTGTTATTTTCAAATTAAATATGTTGTTATATATGTATATATATAACTTGATTTTAAAATTGGATTTTAGAATTTATTTTGAATTTAAAAGTCTTGAAATTAAAAAGGGTAGATATTTAAAATGTTTTGGATTTTAAAGATATTTGTATAAGCTGTTATTTGTATATATAAATAGTTTTATTTTATTTTCTCTAAAAAGTAATTCATAAGTATAAAAATAAATAATTGTAAATGAAGTATTTGGTGGTTTAAGTTTTAAAAGAAATAAAAATAATAAGTATTTAAGTTAGAAATAGAAATAAATATATAAGAGAAAAAGTAAACACATTACATAAATTCTAACCATATGTTAACTATAGGAATTCATGTAGATACAAGGCTGTAAGACATAAGGAAAAAAAAATATTCATGTTTGTACAGGAAATATAGGATAAGTATGTACACTTGAAAGGAAAAAATATACAATCATATAAGTACATACGAAATAAGATAAAGGATAAGTATTTGTAGACATGAAGGAGACTAGCATTAAATGTTATCATCTCTAGTACACTAATAAGATCATTTCAGCCTCCAAAGGAAAGAAAAAAATCTCTGACCTTGTTGTACCAGTAAATAACAACCTATATACTTGTTTACACATATATCAATCTCCTCATTTCATTTTCGTCCATCCAAACTGAGTAAATCAGAAATAAGCACCATTACAAACTTAAATAACAATTCAACTCAACAAACATGAAGATCAAAAGGGTTTCAGCTAGCAACTTTCAAGGCATTTTCCAGTTTTAAAGATTCAAAAAGCTTTTCAATTTGAGGCTCTATTCTTCATATTGGCAGTGAGTAAAATTCTTTTAAAAGCTTAAATATCTGGATAATATTGGTTGCATGATAGTTATCTGAAATGGATATGTATTATGTGTAGATATAAGTGAAATCTGCTTTGTATATACTAATGTTTGGGTATGCATGATGTTTCATCAGAATCCTCTCTGTTTATAGCTTCCAGTGTTCATGTTTTGATTTAAATTCAAAAAATCTTGATTTAGTCTCTGTTTAAACTTTAGTTTCAAATAAAACTTGTTTCTTTCATCACAAATTTTAGTTTAAAATTATACTTAAGTTAAGATAATATTTAAATGTCTCTGGAAATCAAAATGACTAAGCAAATTTAATATAAGTCAAAATTCAAACTTGGTAATTCATTGTTTCAGGATTATAAATCGAATACCTAAACTAAAACATGATTTTTAAAACAAAAATCATAATTTTTAGTTAAGTTTTGAATAGGCAGTTCTAGTTCATCAGAAAATAGGAAATTGGGTGGTTTCTGGTGATCTCGATGGACTGGGAGGTCGGGGTTCTTCCTGGAGGTGGATGAGTGATCGGAGCTTAGAGGAAAAATGCCATGAAGGTTATTCAGGCATGGTGGCGATGGTGGTTGATGATTGGAGTCTGTAAACCTAGTTTAGAGCTCGATCAGAAATTTGATCACCACGGCATATAGGGTTGATCGAGTGCCATAGGATTCTGGTGAATGAAAGTCGGTGGGTTGACGAAGGCTTGGACGGAATCTCAGACGTGACGGTGGTCGGAGGCGCAAGAACGATGGTGTTCCAGGTTTTGCATTTGGGTTCAGATTTGGATTTGAAAGCTTGAATTCGATTTCGAGTTTGAGAGGATGATCTGATGGTCGGAATGGGATGCAGAGTTGATCGCTGATGTGGTGAGGCCATCGTGGTTGGCCGGAGATGGTCGGAGCACCGTGCATGTGCACGGTGCATTCTTATTTTCTGGTGGTGCCTGTGTTGAAGCAGGATTAAGTACTCGGGTTTTTACTCGAGTTATTTTATGAAATGCCCAAAGTCAAGTGGGGTTGGACTCGAAGTTATTTGAGGGTGGCTCGAGTCATTTATTTGTGTTACGGGTTTTGTTTTAAACCTATCTGTTTAAATTTTAAAATGATTTTAAAATTTGAAAATAAAGATTTAAACAAAGTTTTAATCTGGATTCAAATTTAATTTGTATCCTAGTTTTTAAAATAAAATAAAGTTTTTAAATTTTAAAATGTTTTAAACAACTTTGAATGTTTAAAGCATAATTTAAATAGTTTGGATTTAAAAAATGAATTTGGTTTCAAATTCTTTAAAACTTCTTTTATAAGGTAAGTATTTCTTTAACATGAGATTTAAAAGGTTTTTAAATTGTTTTAACTTTGTTAAAGTTAAATTTGTATTCATTTTAAATCTTAAATTTAAAATGGAATGTAAAAGTAAGTTTAAAGGTAAATTGTTTTTAAAATGCTTTTGTTAATGATAATTTAATCATTAATAAGAGTAAAGTTTTATCTTAAAGTTAATTAGGATTTAATGATTTGGATTCATTAAATTAGTAATTATGAGTTTTAAACTAATTAATCAAGTTTTAAGTTAATATATTTGGAATAATTAATTTGGAATTAAGGATCATTAATTTGATAAGATTAGATTTTAAATTAATTATTAAATGTTAATTAATCAAGTAATTAAAGATTAATTAAGTTACAGTTAAAACTTAAATTAATTAAATAATTAGAGGTTAATTAATTGGTTATTAAGGATAAATTAATTTGTAATTAATATTGATTAATCTAAGTTCAATTTCTTAAGAAAAGAAATTAAGAATTGTTAATAGTTAATGAAGTTCATTAACTTAAGATTATTTAATGGTTAATAAATGTGATTAGTTTTAATAATTAATTAGATTAATTAATTAAAGATAATCATTTATGAAATTGTTTAAGTGTAATTACATAATGGAATTAATTAAGGAATTAATTACTTAATGTAATTAATTGAGATTAATTTGATTAGTTTAAGTTAATTAATTAAGTTTAATTAATTCAAGATAATCACTGGATGATTTGATAGGTAATTACTTAATGTAAATAATGAAGCGTAATTACTTAGTGAAGTAATTAATGGTAATTACTGTATGTAATTAATTGAAGAGGATTTAAATATGGAAGTAATTTGGATTAAATTGCTTTGTGTAATTAATCAAGAGATTGATTAAGGATAATTAATTAAGGAGTAATTAATTTATTTAAAGAAGTAATTAAGGGTAGTTAATTACTGAATGAGATTAATCAAGAGTGATTAATAATTATGGTTTAATTAAAGATAAATTTCTTAATGTAATTAATTTAAATAGAATAATTAATTAAAAATGTAATTAGGGATCATTAATTTATATAATTAATGATGTAATTAAGGACTGATTAATTAAGATTAATTAATCAATAATAAGTGATTTTGAGTAATTTATTAATGTAATTAATTAATGATTAATGTAATTAATTTTAGTTTATTAATTAATGAAGTAATTAAAGATTAATTACTGTATTTGGTTAATGATAATTAATTTATGAAATTAATTAAAGGATAATTACTTGAATGTAATTAAAGGATAATTAATCAAGGGTGATTAATTAAGATGGAAATTAGAGAATGATTAATTAATTGATCTGCAATTAATTAATGGTTAAGTAAGCAGGATTTATATAATGAAGTAATTAATTTAATTTACTTTAAATTAATTAGAAATAAGGTAATTTATTTAATTCATTTTAACTTAATTATAAATGGTGTGATTATTAATCCTTGCTTATGTATGGTTGGATGATATTGATTGCCTTGAGTGGTTTGAAATCTCAGATATGAGATAAGTAATTCTGTGTGATATGGATGCTTTGGTTGAAGTATGATGATAATATGGATTATCTATTTATGATGATAATGTGAATTATCTATCTGTGATATTGTGAATTACCTATCTATGTGTATATGGATAATGAATTGAATTGTTTTAACTTTAAAACAACTTGGCCTTAAAAGAAACGTTTTGGATTTCGATGAAACCGGGATCGGGTTTCCAGATTTGGATATCCGAAAACCACATCGATCCAAATTAACGATAGGTCGTGAATCTCAAGTGAAGATGAAGATTCAGAGTGCAAGGGTTATTGTCGTTAACTCTGAGGGTGATTCCAAAATGAGTGTAACGAGATAATGCCTTCGGTTTCGTTCGAACCCGGAACGAACCTGTATGGATTGAATGCTTTCAGAACATCGCCAGGTGGACGATGAGCATTCTAAGAGATGTGTTTTCTAAAGGTAATCGTAGCCTCAAGCCTCATCAACCGGGAATGGCTAAAACAAGGGAGGTGCAACAAGGCTAATTGGGTAGCACCCAAGTAGGACGAGATTTTCCCCGGTCTAGATGTCCATTTTATTTCGGCTGTGTGGGCAGTTGTTGAGCTCCAACTGCTGGGGTTGTCTTGTTCGGGATTGTCCAGTAAGGGATGGTTCTGACTTTGTGTTGCAGGGGTTCGAGAGTGATCCTCGGTACGTGGATCTTGGCCACGTACTGTGACGGGCGATACCCTGGTAGCCCTGCCATTGTATGGCATCCAATCTCCAATAAGTGTCGTAAGTATTTGTTGTGCCCAACTATGTTGGAACGTGAGATGTAAGCATTCCAACTATTTCTTATTTACTTGAAAACCCTAGACCTATTATAATATCATAGAATTTCCTATCAAAGTTTTGGTTAGCGTAAGGTAAAAACTTTCCCATGTTTATGTGTGGGAAGTCTTACGTGATACCTTTTGTTTTCATAGGATTTTCAAAGTTAAGCAACTTTAACCTGTTACTCACACCAGACCCATGTCTGACCCGGAGTTTATCTTCTGTTTTTTCTTAAACTCTTGGATACTCAAATTTTTACGAGTAGCCAAGGGATTCAGGTTAGCTTTGACGAATTGTGGAGGAGCAATGGAGCAAAAGGCTTCAGCGTTGTAGATATATATAGGTGTTCCGCTGTGTTGGTATCTCTGTGTAGTTTCTCTGTGTTGTATTTGAGTTGTAATAACTAGACAGGTGTTTATAACTGTCTAGTATGTGATGTATTTTCTGTGTAACTCTGATTGATGTTGTATATTATGTAATAATTATGTGATTAATATAATTTATTCATTCCGATGTGTAGCGACCCAACTTTCTACCACCAGAAAGTCGCATCATCATTAAGAAAGAAAGGGATAGAAAAGAGAAAAGATAGAGACGAAAGAAGAAACAACATCAGAATCTCAACAGCGGAACGAATAAATTATATTAGTCACATAAGTATTACATAATATACAACATCAATCAGAGTTACACAGATAATACATCACATACTAGACATTTATAAACACCTGTCTAGTTAATACAACTCGATACAACTCAAATACAACATAGAGATATCAACACAGCGGAACACTATACATATCTATAACGCTGAAGCCTCCTGCTCCATTGCTCCTCCACACTTCGTCAAAGCTAACCTGAATCCCTTGGCTACTCGTAAAAATTTGAGTACCCGAGAGTTTAAGAAAAACAGAAGATAAACTCCGGGTCAGACATGGGTCTGGTGAGAATTACAGGTTAAAGTTGCTTAACTTTGAAAAGCCTTTGAAACAAAAGGTATCACGTAAGACTTCCCACACATAAACATGGGTAAGTTTTTACCTTACGCTAACCAAACATTTGATAGGAAATTCAATGATATTATAATAGGTCTAGGGTTTTCAAGTAAATAAGAAATAGCTGAAATTATTACATGATTAAATTCCAGCATACTAGCCAACAAGTGGGTAATACAATCAAATCCGAGGGCACTTATTGGAGATTGGATTCCATTCAATGGCAGGGCTACTGGGGTATTGCCCGTCACAATACCTGGCCTAGATCAGCGTACCGAGGAGTACGCCCGCTCCCCTGCAACACAAAGCCGGAACCATCCCTTACTGGACAGTCCAAAACAAGACAACCCCAGCAGTTGGAGCTCAAAACTGCCCACACAGCCGAAATAAAAAGGGACATCTAGATAGGGGTATATCTCGCTCTCAAGTGGGTGCTACCGACAAAGCCTTGCTGCACCTCCCCTGTTTTAGCCATTCCCGGTTGATGAGGCTTGAGGCTACGATTACCTCATCGGAACACATCACTTAGAATGCTCATCGTCCACCTGACGATGTTCTAAAAGCATTCAATCCATACAAGTTCGTTCCAGGTTCGAACGAAACCGAAGGCATTATCTCGTTACACTCATTTTGGAATCACCCTCAGAGTTAATGACAATAGTCCTTGCACTCTGAATCTTCGTCTTCACTTGAGATTCACGACCTATCGTTAACTTGGATCGATGTGGTTTTTGAATATCCAAATCTGGAAACCCGATTCCGGTCTCATCGAAATCCAAAACGTATCTTTTAAGTCCAAGTTGTTTTAAAGTTAAAACAATTCATTTCATTATCCATATACACACAGATAGATAATTCATAATATCACAGATAGATAATTCACAATATCATCATAAATAGATAATCCACATTATCATCACACTTCAACCAAAGCATCCATATCACACAGCATTACTTATCTCATATCTGAGATTTCAAACCATTCAAAGAAAACAATATCATCCATCCATACATAAGCAAGGATTAATAATCACCATTTATAATTAATTTAAAATGAATTAAATTAATTACCTTATCTCTAATTAATTTAAAGTAAATTAAATTAATTACTTCATCATTATAAATCTTGCTTACATAATCATTAATTAATTACAAATAAATTAATTAATCATTCTCTAATTTCCATCTTAATTAATCACCCTTGATTAATTATCCCTTAATTACATTCAAGTAATTATCCTTTAATTAATTTCATAAATTAATTATCCTTAACCAAATACAGTAATTAATCTTAAATTACTCTATTAATTAATTAACTATAATTAATTACATTAATCCTTAATTAATTATATTAATTAATTACTCAAAATCACTTATTATTGATTAATTAATCTTAATTAATCAACCCTTAATTAAATTAATGATCCCTAATTACATTTTTAAATTAATTATTCTATTTAAATTACATTAAGTAATTAATCTTTACTTAAACCATAATTTATAAATCACTCTTGATTAACCTTATTCAATAATTAACTACCCTTAATTACTTCATTTAATTATTAATTACTCCTTAATTAATTATCTTAATTAATCCCTTGATTAATTCCACAAAGTAATTTAATATACAAATTACTTCCATTATTAAATCATCTTCATTTAATTACATACAGTAATTTCCATTAATTACTTCACTACGTAATTATACTTCATTAATTACATTAAGTAATTACTTATCAAATCATCCAGTGATTAATTAAAATTAATTAAACTTAATTAATTAACTTAAACTAATCATATTTAACTTAATTAATTACAATGAGTAATTAATTCCTTAATTAATTCCATTATGTAATTACACTTAAACAATTTCATAAATGATTATCTTTAATTAATTAATCTAATTAATTATAAAAACTAATCACATTTATTAATTATTAAATAGTCTTAAGTTAATGACCTTCATTAACTATTTACAAATCTTAATTTCTTTTCTTAAGTAATTAAACTAGATTAATCATTTTTAATTACAAATTTATTTAATCTTTAATAACTAATTAATTAACCTCTAATTATTAAATTAATTTAAGTTTTAACTGTAACTTAATTAATCTTTAATTACTTGATTAATTAACATTTAATCATTAATTTAAAATCTAATCTTATCAAATTAATTGTTAGCACCAAAATTGGTCACTAACCTCGTTCAGAAAGATTGTGTAGAGATATAAGTGATGAAAGTAAATTAAACAGAGAAGACAATGCTAATTTAAATGCAGAAAGTAAGAACACCAAGTTTATAGTGGTTCAGCGTAATTGCCTACGTCCACTTTGTTCAACTTTATTGATTTCCTTTATAGTTGATTACAAATACAATTCGTGAATCAAATGCTTGAGTGAAGTTGTTAAGTAGAGAAGATGAGTCTTAAAAATGGCAGAGTCTCCCCGGTGTTTTCTCTCCAAAAAAGGATCCCTCTTCACTGTGACCCTGCCCCTCTATTTATAGACAAAGATGGGCTGGACTTCCCAGGTGGGCTCGGTAGCCGAACACTCTAGCCCAAGCATAGTGGTCGCTGCATGCCGAACCAGATATGCCGAACACCATAATGCCGAACGATCCTTTCTATGCCGAACGGTATGTTTGATGTGCGGGAAGTGCATAATGGTTGTCAGTCGAGGCCGAACGTGCCTCTGGATGCCGAGTACTACTATCGCCGAGTTCTACTTGATGTCGAGCACTACGCCGAGTACTCCTGTCGCCGAGTTCTACTGGATGTCGAGCACTACGCCGAGTACTCCTGTCGCCGAGTTCTACTGGATGTCGGGTACTACGCCGAGTACTCCTGTCGCCGAGTTCTACTGGGCGCCGAGTACTACCTGATGCCGAGTGCTACCCGATGCCGAGCACTACCTGATGCCGAGCACTAGTTGATGCCGAGTGCTACCTAATGCCGAGCACTACCTGATGCCGAGCACTAGTTGATGCCGAGTGCTACCTAATGCCGAGCACTACCTGATGCCGAGCACTAGTTGATGCCGAGTGCTACCTAATGCCGAGCACTACCTGATGCCGAGCACTAGTTGCCTGGTCAAATCTCCAGGAAACACTTGCCCCCCAAAGTGTATTACGTGATTGCACGTAATACGCTTTGAACTATGTATCCTCCATGTCTCGTTTCAAATCCTTGAATAAATTCTAATGGAGATGCCTTCTTGAGAATATCAGTGGTCATCCGTGTTTGATTCTGCAGAGCTATTAGGCTTCGGCTATCTGATCTAGTCTTCTCTTAATAACCCTTAGTGAGAATTCAATTTCTGTTGATTTCAAGAAGTCGTACTTTTTCGGACGTACACATGCACGTTCGGGTACATGTTCTTGCCATTGGCTCTCGGATGCGTATAAGTCGTCGCCAACTCCATCTAGTTTAATTGCAATTCAATCGTGATTCCTTGTTTGTATTTTCTGTGAAATAAGGGTTGCAATCAGCCACTTGAGGAGTTTTCCAAACCTCTCTTCAGTACAAACTCTATGATTTTGTTTACAGCTTCGACCTGTCCATTTGCAGTTATAATGGATCATGGAAGGTCATAAGGACAGATGACGTTACAGATAAAGAAGTTGATTATTTTCTTCATCTTCGTCGTGGTTAAGAGTTCTTCATCTGCCCATTTGGTGACGTAATCAACTGCTATGATGGTGTATTTCGCACCACCTTGAGGATCGACAAGAAGATGATTTTAGTGCCCCCAAGTGGCAAACGGCTATAAACTAGCCATTTGACTAATTTCCATCGGCGGGGTTCCCGGACTTTTTGCAAACATCTTGCACTTGTCACATTGTCTAGCATGATCAACCGCATCTGGGTTGATGGTTGGCCAGTAATACCTGTAGCAGAGTATCTTCTTTATCATGGTTTTCCCCCTGATGTTATTACCGCATTCTACTTCATAGACTTTGCTCAAGATATCATTATGGGCGATATGCCGAAGCATGGGGATGGATAAACTCCTTTTGACACACGAATTATTCTTAGATGATTTGGCGTGAAGCTTTGAGGAGGATCTGTCATTTTCCATTCCTCCGTTCAGTAAGAATTCCTCATTGTAGATAGTCTTTGATAGGAGTCAACCATGACACCTTTTCATTTTGTTCGCTGAGTACGTGTGTAATGATGTAATATGTGAAGTCGGTTAGTAGCTCTTGGACTTGGCCGAGATAAGGAGCAAGACAATGCCCCCTAGCAAGATCAACTTCCTTAAATTTGTATACTACCAATCAAGAATCACAAAAGATATGTAAAGTTTTCACTTCAAATCCTCTAGCAAGTTTGAGGCTGACAGTCAAGGCTTCATACTAAGCATCGTTGTTTGTTACAGGTAAATCGAGTTTTAGGACGTAGCAGATTGATCGTTCCTCAGGAGTCATTATCAAGCCATAACACTGATCATTGGATGCTCCATCCTCGTACATTTTCCATCTTATGGTCGGTTCTCTGCTACTCTTCGAATAGTCATCTGAGGTAGTGAATTTGGGTGTGAGGTCTGCTAATTTCCGTCCTTGGATAGCCCTTCGTGGGAAATAAGTGATATTGAATTAGCTTAGTTCGATATTCTATTTAAGTAGTCTTTCAGACGTCTCAGGTCATTGTGTGCCCTGTCGCAACGGCTGGTAGGCGTAGACGTTGATGGGGTGAGCCTAAAAGTAAGAGTGGATCTTTCATGATGAAATCAATAGAGATTGTGCTAGCTTTTGTAGCTTCGGGTTGATATCCAATGCATGGCTCGCGATAGTTAATGAAATCACATATGCATGTCAGAATGGGTCCAAGGGAAGATATCATCATTTATTCAGAAAAATTCAACTAATTCTTTTATCATCACTGCACTGAGCTGTGATCCGATATTCAGCGCCCGGAAAGGGTCGCCATGGCTGGTTGTAATGTCGACCGTCAGATTAGCAGGTGCCGTCCCAGATTCTTTGAGTAAAGATGTAACTATCATAACATTCAATGTGAAATATGGTTGGGACGGCCAATGTTGATGGTTACTCTAGTCGAATCCTAGAGTCTTGTCATGAGTTATTGAGCCTAATAGCGAAGGGCTCTGAATGCTCTAATAGATTATCAGCAAATGGCCAAAGATCAGGCTTAAAAGCGCGTTGAAGGAAACGTCGAGTAAGGGCCAGCCTCGAGTTGCGTGCAACTGCATAGCTGGATCTTGCCATGAGTTTGAATTTGCCTGTATATTCGAGTAACGCATTTTCTATTCAATGCATTCTGGTGACTTAGTGTTATTCTCCCCCCGGTTGACTCGCGTCCAATTTGTGTTCATGCTTCGGTCCACACTCCGGGGACCTAGAGATTTGTCGAACGGTTTATGCTTTAGTCCATAGTTCGAGACGCAGAGATTTTCGTCAACTCGTTTATACTCTAGTTCGCACTCTGGGAACTTAGAGTAATTTGGTCCGCTTCTGGGATTTAGGGATTTTTATGAAGTCGTCTATAATCTAGTCCATGCTTTGGGGACTGAGAGTACTATAGTCCGCACTCTGGGGACGTAGAGATTTTTGAGTCATTTATACTCTAGTCCGCACTCAGGGACTTAGAGTACTTTAGTCCGCATTCTGTCTCCCGTTCTAGAGGGTGAGACCCCCCGGATGGCTGAGAGTTTGCCTAAACCTGGTAGATAATCCTTCTCTTTAAGATTCTCTTTGAGATTTCGAAAGTCATTATTCTTTATGCAGGACTATTGCATTCTAATGCTTGTTTTCCACGATTTTGTGCAGGTCGTTCTGACCCCGAGCCCACTCCGAGGAGCGATGTCGCCAAGGAAGTGGAGGAGAAAACAAGTGAAGCCACTCACGTAGGGGGGGCTTCTGGTCCAGACGCTCAGGTGATCGGAGCGCTTGATGAAGACAAGCCTGAAACCTCCTCTCCTACTGATGGGGGTTATGAAGTAGAAATTACAGGCGCCTCTGATCACACATCCGAATTGAGCATGGAGGAGCGGCTCGAGAAAGAGAAGGAGGAGACGGTCAAGGTCATAGTAGAGCCCCGAGTTATGGACTTGGACGATCCTTTGAACAAGCCGTTGAAGATCATCCTTCCTGGCGGGTCCAAGCCCATGGAAGGCCCCCGTACTCCTTCAGTTGCTACCCCTCTATCAAAGAAGAGTACCAAGGGTAAATGTTCTAGAGAGGAGCCGTCTGGAAAGAAGTTGAAGAAGCACAAGAAGTGATTACTATCCTCGTTCAACAAGAGTTAGTTTAAGTCATGTAATTATTTTCATCTATTTCCTTAGTCCTTGTAAATAGAATGTCGACCCTGAACTTTGGAGGGGTTGTAATAGAAACTCATTTCTGAATAAGATTTAGTTTCTTTTTCTGTCTTACAAAAGACTCTTATTGTTCAGTTTTCTTTGTGATTGTGATTTTAATCCAAGCAGTTGTGAGTAACATAGACTTCTTAGTCCATCTTCATATAACTCGGAAACTCTTCGGGAGTCGTTGAACTTCCATTTTGTGCTTCGAGCACTTAGAATACTTTCTAGCCCATATATCAGGGATTTGACAAATTCAAGTTATTTGTGTCATAGTTCATATTCAGGGAACTTGGAGATCCGATTCGCTTATATTTGAGTCCGCACTCTGGGGAGTTAGAGTACTCCAGTCCGCATTCTGGGGACTTGGAGGTTTAAGTCATTTATACTCCAGTCCGCGCTCTGGGGACTTAGAGTACTCTAGTCCGCGCTCTGAGGACTTGGAGGTTTAAGTCGTTTATACTCTAGTCCGCGCTCTGGGGACTTAGAGTACTCCAGTCCGCACTCTGGGGACTTGGAGGTTTTAGTCGTTTATACTCTAGTCCGCGCTCTGGGGACTTAGAGTACTCCAGTCCGCACTTTGGGGACTTGGAGGTTTAAGTCGTTTTATACTCTAGTCCGCGCTCTGGGGACTTAGAGTACTCCAGTCCGCGCTCTGGGGACTTGGAGGTTTAAGTCGTTTATACTCTAGTCCGCGTTCTGGGGACTTAGAGTACTCCAGTCCGCGCTTTGGGGACTTGGAGGTTTAAGTCGTTTTATACTCTAGTCCGTGCTCTGGGGACTTAGAGTACTCCAGTCCGCACTCTGGGGACTTGGAGGTTTTAGTCGTTTATACTCTAGTCCGCGCTCTGGGGACTTAGAGTACTCCAGCCCGCGCTCTGGGGACTTGGAGGTTTTAGTCGTTTATACTCCAGTCCGCGCTCTGGGGACTTAGAGTACTCCAGTCCGCACTCTGGGGACTTGGAGGTTCAAGTCGTTTATACTCTAGTCCGCGCTCTGGGGACTTAGAGTACTCCAGTCCGCACTCTGGGGACTTGGAGGTTTTAGTCGTTTATACTCTAGTCCGCGCTCTGGGGACTTAGAGTACTCCAGTCCGCACTCTGGGGACTTGGAGGTTTTAGTCGTTTATACTCTAGTCCGCGCTCTGGGGACTTAGAGTACTCCAGTCCGCACTCTGGGGACTTGGAGGTTTAAGTCGTTTTATACTCTAGTCCGCGCTCTGGGGACTTAGAGTACTCCAGTCCGCGCTCTGGGGACTTGGAGGTTTAAGTCGTTTATACTCTAGTCCGCGTTCTGGGGACTTAGAGTACTCCAGTCCGCGCTTTGGGGACTTGGAGGTTTAAGTCGTTTTATACTCTAGTCCGTGCTCTGGGGACTTAGAGTACTCCAGTCCGCACTCTGGGGACTTGGAGGTTTTAGTCGTTTATACTCTAGTCCGCGCTCTGGGGACTTAGAGTACTCCAGTCCGCGCTTTGGGGACTTGGAGGTTTTAGTCGTTTATACTCCAGTCCGCGCTCTGGGGACTTAGAGTACTCCAGTCCGCACTCTGGGGACTTGGAGGTTCAAGTCGTTTATACTCTAGTCCGCGCTCTGGGGACTTAGAGTACTCCAGTCCGCACTCTGGGGACTTGGAGGTTTTAGTCGTTTATACTCTAGTCCGCGCTCTGGGGACTTAGAGTACTCCAGCCCGCGCTCTGGGGACTTGGAGGTTTTAGTCGTTTATACTCCAGTCCGCGCTCTGGGGACTTAGAGTACTCCAGTCCGCACTCTGGGGACTTGGAGGTTCAAGTCGTTTATACTCTAGTCCGCGCTCTGGGGACTTAGAGTACTCCAGTCCGCACTCTGGGGACTTGGAGGTTTTAGTCGTTTATACTCTAGTCCGCGCTCTGGGGACTTAGAGTACTCCAGTCCGCACTCTGGGGACTTGGAGGTTTTAGTCGTTTATACTCTAGTCCGCGCTCTGGGGACTTAGAGTACTCCAGTCCGCACTCTGGGGACTTGGAGGTTTAAGTCGTTTTATACTCTAGTCCGCGCTCTGGGGACTTAGAGTACTCCAGTCCGCGCTCTGGGGACTTGGAGGTTTAAGTCGTTTATACTCTAGTCCGCGTTCTGGGGACTTAGAGTACTCCAGTCCGCGCTTTGGGGACTTGGAGGTTTAAGTCGTTTTATACTCTAGTCCGTGCTCTGGGGACTTAGAGTACTCCAGTCCGCACTCTGGGGACTTGGAGGTTTTAGTCGTTTATACTCTAGTCCGCGCTCTGGGGACTTAGAGTACTCCAGTCCGCGCTTTGGGGACTTGGAGGTTTTAGTCGTTTATACTCCAGTCCGCGCTCTGGGGACTTAGAGTACTCCAGTCCGCACTCTGGGGACTTGGAGGTTCAAGTCGTTTATACTCTAGTCCGCGCTCTGGGGACTTAGAGTACTCCAGTCCGCACTCTGGGGACTTGGAGGTTTTAGTCGTTTATACTCTAGTCCGCGCTCTGGGGACTTAGAGTACTCCAGTCCGCACTCTGGGGACTTGGAGGTTTTAGTCGTTTATACTCTAGTCCGCGCTTTGGGGACTTAGAGTACTCTAGTCTGCGCTCTGAGGACTTGGAGGTTTAAGTCGTTTATACTCTAGTCCGCGCTCTGGGGACTTAGAGTACTCCAGTCCGCACTCTGGGGACTTGGAGGTTTTAGTCGTTTATACTCTAGTCCGCGCTCTGGGGACTTAGAGTACTCCAGTCCGCGCTCTTGGGACTTGGAGGTTTAAGTCGTTTATACTCTAGTCCGCGCTCTGGGGACTTAGAGTACTCCAGTCCGCACTTTGGGGACTTGGAGGTTTTAGTCGTTTATACTCTAGTCCGCGCTCTAGGGACTTAGAGTACTCCAGTCCGTGCTCTGGGGACTTGGAGGTTTAAGTCGTTTATACTCTAGTCTGCGTTCTGGGGACTTAGAGTACTCCAGTCCGCGCTCTGGGGACTTGGAGGTTTAAGTCGTTTTATACTTTAGTCCGTGCTCTGGGGACTTAGAGTACTCCAGTCCGCACTCTGGGGACCTGGAGGTTTTAAGTTGAGAGCAGTCGTATTTCCATTCTTTAATTTGTATTCATCTACTGTATCGAGGCCAATGTCGTCGAATGAACAATCGAACCACGTTTGCTCACGGAATGAGATTCTGCCCCCCAGGATGAGGGACGAAATTTGAAAAATGGACGATCGATTCTCGTCCGCTTGGTGATTATAGCTCTTCCAATCAAGTCAAGGAAGGAGGTATATGACAGATGGTTGAATCACATCCATGTTGGGTTAGATAGCCAAATCTCTTACAATTTGCTCCCTATCTCCTTCTAGAAAATAAGGATAATAGATTGTTGAGTAGACAAAGTAAGTTGCATATGTTCCAAGGTGCAGTCGTGTCCGTATATTGACAGTGATGGTTAGCGAGTACGCAGTCTACCATAGCTACTTCAAGTTGGGCTTTCGAACAACCTTTCGTGTTCAGGGTAGGATTTGATGTGTAGATGATCAAATCACGTCCACTTTTGACGGATCCCGGCGTCACTGAGCTTCATGAGGTGTATCTGTATTTTGTCGAACTTTGTTCTATGACTCGATTGGAGTGGATGATCGGGCCATATTCATTCCAAGCAGTTTAGGTCTCCAAGTCAAATGTGGAGGTTGATGGATGGATGGTCGGTTGTTCGAATCGATCATAAGTTGAGCATACAAACTCGGATCGTCTTGAAACTTGGAACATTGGCTTCCCTGGCTTTGATTGTTATGTCTTGTTAATCGTGGCTCGATCCAGACTCGGACAAAATCCATCGATATCCATAGTGAGCCTTTGTGTAACCGATCTCCAAGACGAACTGTCACTGGTTTCTAATCAAGTTCTTGGTGTCACGGCCTTGCCAAAAGGCGGGATAACATTTGCCCCCCAAAGGACGTCTTGTGTAAACATGACGTGCTTTGAAAAACAGTAGTCTTTCTTGCTGAATATTTCCGTTCAGTTGATTGCTTGACAGTCGTCTCTTAATCGTTTCGTTGCAACCTTCTTTTAGACAAATGTTCAACTAACATGCTTTGCTTTGGTTCTGCCCCCAGTTTCGGGGATGAGTATGGAGTTGATGTATGTTTATACTCCGTCACGCACTCTGGGAGTACGGAGTTGAGTAGATGTTTATACTCCGTCTTGCACTCTGGAAATACGGAGTTGATTAATGTTTATACTCCGTCTCGCACTCTGGGAGTACGGAGTTAAGCGAATGTTTATACTCCGTCTCACACTCTGGGAGTACGGAGTTGATTAATGTTTATACTCCGTCTCGCACTCTGGGAGTACGGAGTTGATTAATGTTTATACTCCATCTCACACTCTGGGAGTACGGAGTTAAGTAGATGTTTATACTCCGTCTCGCACTCTGGGAGTACGGAGTTGTGCGAAGGATCGTCTTGTATCAACCCATTTTTAGCCTTGATGTGATGGCTTGCCCCCGAGCTCGAGTTTCACTTAGCGAGTGGCTGGTCGTATCGCAGCCGCTCTCTACTTGAATAAATTCCACTTGCAGGATGGAATTCAGCTCTCCGTGCATCGTGATGTTGTACATTGTATTTAATCCATAGCCCCAAATCAAAGGCATATGGTTGATGATGAGCAATAGAATTATTCTCGTCCAGATGTAACTCCACATGTCCGATCATGGTCTGCGTAGATTGGTTGGCAACCAAATCTGAGTACCTGAACACCTGCATCGTTTTGAAAGTAGTTTAGTTCAAGCTAGTCATAGTTCATAGAACAATTGAAATAGAGATGGAAATGGAAATGATTCAAAGAAGATTATGGTAAATCTCATTGATATGTGAAGCAGCATCGTGTGCTCGCTATTCGACTCCGCCCCTGGCTCCTTTCAAAGGGATGTTGGCCGTCAACCGTCCAATTGATAATCATAGCCTTTTATTAATAGGCATCAGATATTCGCTGCCCGCCATTCTGCAGGACTTGTACATACTATTGAAGCTTTCCTTTCCAGGTCATCTTTTCGATCACACCTCGGAGGTGTTTGTAATCGCTCGTGTTAGGATCAGTGAGCATCTGGGAATATACAACATTCCCCTGATTTTGAGGTTGTCAATTGAATCTTTCAAAGAGCATATGAACTGAATTCTGAAGTCTTGTTTCGGCTACTGGGATCTACATCCTTAGCCAACGGGCCTTCATTGTTATCGTTCTTAGTCTGCTCCACTCCTCCTCACTTTAGTTCTGATTCATTTTGTAGAAGAAACGATCCATAGTCGTAGGAGGCTCTTTAGCTAACTAGCTGCCAAAATATATCTGGAGGTCGACTTTCCTCAAACGCGATCAGTTTGATACCCTTGTTAGTATTTGGAATAAATTGCTTAGAGCATTGGTTTGCTTAGGGTCATTAAATTCGAAGTGCTGGGTCAGCGAAGAATGGTGCTTGGAGTCATCTTGGCGTTTGCTAGAGTCATATCATCTATGTTCTCCAACCTTTGGGAGTACAGTTTGAATAGCGGTTGCTTGTTTGTTCCCTTGATGCCGTTCATAAGCTGCCGCTAGATCCTCTATGCCCTGGTCGATCATGGGATGTCAGGGAAGTGGATAGAATGTTCCTTTACTAAGTTGAGTTTTTTTAGCCTCTTTTTTGGAAATTTGGGTCGTACCCGAAAAAGATTTTTTTTTTTGAAAATAAGGGTCGTACCCGATCCATATATTTTTTGTATATGGACTAGTCAGATTGTTTTTTGAGAGAGAGAGTATACAGTGCATGGATCGGTCTGGATACTTCGTTCGGCACAGAAGTACCGTTCGGTCATACAGAAGTACCGTTCGGCATTGGGGCGTTCGGTGTTGGCACGTGGCTCAGCCAAAGCTATTCGGCTCAAGGCTGTTCGGCAGAGTGGATCGGCCTGGAGTGGTTCGGCCAAAGCTGTTCGGCCAAGGCTGTTTGTCCAAAGTGAATCGTCCAGAAGTTGTTCGGCCAAAGCTGTTCGGCATCCACACTGTTCGGCACAACCGAGTCGTTCGGCATACAATACCGTTCGGCATTAGGGCGTTCGGTGTAGAGGTATGGTCGGCCTAGAAGAGTGTTCGGCCTAGAGGTATGTTCGGCCTGGAAGAGCGTTCGGCATATGCCTTTTCTGGAGCGTTCGGCATACGCCTTTTCTGGAGCGTTCGGCCTACGCCTTTTCTGGAGCGTTCGGCCTACGCCTTTTCTGGAGCGTTCTGATGGTCTGGGCCTCCAGCCTCCATTTGTACTCCTATCCTGAAGTTTCCAGCTCTTGCTTGGTCACGGTCTCCAGCTGTTTGAACAGCAGCTTCAGTCTTGCGGCGTCTGCGCCTGGGAGGTTCATCAGAGGAAGTAGAGCTGTCAGATGAGGAATAAGGAGCGGGATTGCCCCCCAGCATTCTGTTGCTGCTGTTGAGTGAGTTGTGCCATCAGGTTGGCGTTAGCTTGCATCTGCTCTCCTAGTTGTCTCCTGCTTTCCCTAAGCTCTCTCATCAAGTCGTTGAACTCTATTCTGGCGACAACTGGAGTTTGGTCATGGGCGGCAATTCCTTCACCCGGAATTGCTGGTTGATTGCTAGGTCCTGCTTGTTGCACGCTAGCTGTCTCGCGGGCATCCGCATTATGAGAAGCTGACCTGGTACGTGGTCCTGCCATTGTAGAGTTATCGGTATGAACTCTGAGTAGAATCAACGGATGTCCTATCAGTGAGTCGGATCTTCTTTGGGGGATTTATTCAATCCAGTAGCTTCAAAGCAGATCCTTGAGGTCTGAGAATTCAATTCTCAGTGAAAGCACCAAAGTGTTAGCACCAAAATTGGTCACTAACCTCGTTCAGAAAGATTGTGTAGAGATATAAGTGATGAAAGTAAATTAAACAGAGAAGACAATGCTAATTTAAATGCAGAAAGTAAGAACACCAAGTTTATAGTGGTTCAGCGTAATTGCCTACGTCCACTTTGTTCAACTTTATTGATTTCCTTTATAGTTGATTACAAATACAATTCGTGAATCAAATGCTTGAGTGAAGTTGTTAAGTAGAGAAGATGAGTCTTGAAAATGGCAGAGTCTCCCCGGTGTTTTCTCTCCAAAAAAGGATCCCTCTTCACTGTGACCCTGCCCCTCTATTTATAGACAAAGATGGGCTGGACTTCCCAGGTGGGCTCGGTAGCCGAACACTCTAGCCCAAGCATAGTGGTCGCTGCATGCCGAACCAGATATGCCGAACACCATAATGCCGAACGATCCTTTCTATGCCGAACGGTATGTTTGATGTGCGGGAAGTGCATAATGGTTGTCAGTCGAGGCCGAACGTGCCTCTGGATGCCGAGTACTACTATCGCCGAGTTCTACTTGATGTCGAGCACTACGCCGAGTACTCCTGTCGCCGAGTTCTACTGGATGTCGAGCACTACGCCGAGTACTCCTGTCGCCGAGTTCTACTGGATGTCGGGTACTACGCCGAGTACTCCTATCGCCGAGTTCTACTGGGCGCCGAGTACTACCTGATGCCGAGTGCTACCCGATGCCGAGCACTACCTGATGCCGAGCACTAGTTGATGCCGAGTGCTACCTAATGCCGAGCACTACTTGATGCCGAGCACTAGTTGATGCCGAGTGCTACCTAATGCCGAGCACTACCTGATGCCGAGCACTAGTTGATGCCGAGTGCTACCTAATGCCGAGCACTACTTGATGCCGAGCACTAGTTGCCTGGTCAAATCTCCAGGAAACATTAATGATCTTTAATTCCAAATTAATTATTCCTTAAATAATTAGTCTTGAACTTTAATTAATTAATTTAGAACTCTTAATTACTTAGTTAATCATCCATATCATTAATTAAATAAATTAATTAATTACCCATTTTTAATTATCTTAATAATTTAATGAATCCAAAACATTAAATTCCAATTAACTTTAAGATAAAACTTTACTCTTATTAATAATTAAATTATCATGAACAAACATTTAAAACAATTTACTTTCAAATTTATTTCAAATTTCATTTTAAATTTAAGATTTAAAAATGAATACAAATTTAACTTTAACTAAGTTTTAAACCATTTAAAATCCTATAATTTCACATGTTAAAGAAATACATACCTTATTAAAGAAGCTTAAAAGAATTTAAACCAAATTCCTTTTTTAATTCAAATCATTTAAAGAAATACTTTAACATTTAAAGTTGTTTAAATATTTGAGTTTTATAAAACTTAATTTATTTCAAAACTGGATTCAAATTTAGATTTGAATCCATATCTAAAAATTTGACTTTAAACTTTCTTTAAAATCCTGTTTTCAAATTTTAAATCATTTTTAAAATCTGAAAACCAGACAGGTTTTAAAACCTGTAACATAACAATTTATACCCGAGACAACCCTAAAACGCTTCGAGCCAAACCCCACAATACTTCGAGCAACTCCCTCAATCGACTCGAGAAAACCAGAACCCATTCCTCTGCTCAAAACATCTTCAACAAATCCCAGATATGCACCGTGCATATGCACCAGCCAACCACCCACTTCCGACCATCCACGGTGACCCTCACCAGTCGACGATCATCCTCAAACCAAACCCCATCACCAGAACTTCGACAACGACTCGAAATTGAAATTGAGCTTCAATCCAGACCTGGAACGAAACTAGGAACACCACAACCAAAACCTGACATCGCCTCGTCCACGATCTTCCGACCACCATCACCTCTAAAACTCCGGCCAAGTCTTCGCCAACACCCCCGCTTCCATCTCCCAAAGTCTCGTTTCACTCGATCAACCAGAGAAGTTGAGATGATCGAAAATTCTTAACTCAACCAAACTAGGTTTAGAAACTTCCCCGATCAACCACCATCGCCACGATCATTTATACACCCATCCATTATTTTTCCTCCACTCACCGATCATCCTACTACCTCCAGGAAGACCCCTGACCTCCCAGTCCATCGAGGTCACCAGTAAACATCACACAACCATTTTCTGTTCAAACTAGAACTGCACTCAAATCCTATTGCTAAAAATTGTAATTTTTGTTCCAAAAATCAAGTTTTAGTTTAAGCATTTGATTCATATACCTGAATCCATGAATCATGATAGTTGAATTTTAACTTATTTTAGTTTGCACTGTTGTTTTCTTATTTCCAGAAGCAATACAAAGTTATTTTAACTTAAACAAGGTTTTAAACCAAAATCTATGATATAACTACCATATTTTGTTCAAGACTTAAGTACAAATAAAGATTGGATCAAGAGCAATTGATTTATGAATTGATTTAGAACCTGGAACTAAAATCAGAGAAACATCCAGACACATAGCAATGCACACACAACAAAATATTCACATATATACACACAGAGTTTTAAAATATATTCACAAACATACTTGTTTCAGAGATGATCAGGCAACACAATTATATACTTAAATTTTAAAATAATGTTACTCGCCTGTTTAGAAGAGAAAGAACAGAGCATCATGAATTTGAAAACAGGCTTTGAAAACTTTAAAACTGGAAAATGTTTTAAAAGTTGCTATCACTGTTGTTTTGATTTCCTTAAAGCTTTGCCTTGTTTGAAACTTTAGAAACTGGAATGCTAAGTCTTTTGTAAACGAAATGAAATGAGATAGATTGATAAATAGAACAAGTATTTACGCAGGACAATATTATTTACTGGTACAAAAATGTTCAGAGATTTTTTCCTTCATCTATGGGGGCTGATATGATCTTACTAGTGTACTTAGAGATAATAGCATTTATGAAGTTGTCCCTTATGTCTACATACTTGTCCTTTATTTAAATTTCGTATGTACTTAGATATTATTTTTTTTCTTTTTATGTGTTCATACTCATTTTCCTATACAAGCATGAACATATATTTTTCTTCTTGTCTTACAGCCTTGCAAACATGTGTTTCCAGAATTAACTAAGTGTTCATTTTCTTGCCTTGCATTAGTCTTATGCTTTGTAATATAACTAAGTTTCTATATTAACATGATGTTAGAATTTATGTCATGTGTTTACTTTTATTTCTCTTTTATTTTTAAACTTAAACTATTAAATACTTAGTCTATTATTATTTATTTTTATACTTATGTTTAATATTAATAAGGTTTATTTTATTTTAAATATTTTTGAAAGACTAAATTTTAAAATTTTCAAATCATAGCTTCCCTTTATAAATAAATTTAAAATAACAATTTCTATATAAAAACCCATTTGTAAAGATATTACATTACTAATATTGTTTAAAATATAACTCATTGTTAAATTGAAATAATTTATAAAAGAAATTATCTCTTTATTAATAAATTACTTATTTAAATCAAACTATATTTAAAAAGAACAAAACAACCTTTCTTGTTTAAATTTAAACTTAGGCTAAAATCATTTTAAACAAATAAACTTTTATCTTGAGTATTTTAAAATCATATGGTTATTTATTTAATATTAAATTAAATCAAATTTCCAAATTGCCAAAAATATTAAAATTAGAAAACATGCCTTTATTTATTAAATTTAAAACAAAGCTTATCTATTTACAATATATACAAATATATATACATTATAAATAGGAAACATTTTATTAGCTTTTAAAAGATAAATTATCAGTTAAATATTTATTTAAAAGAAGATTATTAAATCAATTCAAATCTTATTAACAAATATTATCAAACCAATTTAATTTTTAATGCAGATTATTAAATTGATGTTGCCCAAAATTCCGGGATATCACATTCCTCCCCTCTTAAAAGAATTTTGTCCCCGAAATTTAAAACAAAGGTAATTTAATAATCTAATTAAAGATTTAATTCTAAAACACAAGCATATATTATCAATCATATGCTAACAACCATAGCAAACAACTCATCCAATCAAACAAATCTAACTATTCAGACAAAATTGTGGATAGAATTTCCTAGAGTTCCCCAAGTAAAAATACCGGAATACTCGCTCTACAGAATCCAAACAAAACTATACTACTAAGCTACAGAGCTCCTACTGATTTAGATCTACAAAACTAGACAGGATATCAGACTATAGACAAGTCTAACCCTACAACCAAACCTCTAGAACTGCTGGTTCCAAAACCAGAGATGGATCATACACGTACTCCCTCAGAGATACGTGAAACACATCGAATCCCAGTTATCCAAACTGACAATTCACTCCAGAAGACCAAACACTTATCCTTACCAGAACATAGAGAAAATCCAAAATACCTCGGAGCTAGCTTCCCAGTCTTACCAAATTATAGCTCCTTCGATCAGAGAAAACTTATCCAAAATCAAATCCCCGACTTCGAAATCCAAATTCCTCCCTCTCTTACCCACCAAACTCATCTGACGATCCTGGGCTGCCTTCATCCCTACTGATCAGCTCAACCTTCGCTGAAGCCTCAAAAACAACTCATCAAAATGATCCACTCACAATCAATCCAAGAACACAAACTCTACACCTCAAACATCAGAAGACTGAACTTACTTTTCCTATCCGAAAAGATAAAACAGATGTACTCCCAAACTGCTTCCGCTGCACAACTCTGATCTGGAGTAGATGAAAATGCTGATGACACACACGAGCACAAACAGGACAACACATCCTAAAAATATGGTTCAACAAATCCATAAAGAGAAAACTCAGAAATCCCGAAAGATCTCTGACAAACCAAGAGAACACTCAACTATCGCAAGTCACTTTTGCGATCAACCCAATCTAATATCCAAAGAAAACTGTTCTCTCTTTACCAATCAGAACAGCTTAAGCCTATCTAGCCAATCCATCGAAGAAATGGGTCCACACTGCTGCTTCTGAACTTCACCTCTAGAAAACTGCTGACAGATGGCCTCCTTGCCTGCACACAGAACAATCTGAACTGCGACGCTGCCACTGATGCCAAAGACTTCCTAATCCAAACTCCACGAGAAACTCAGGCCTCAAAGCCAAACACAAACACCCAGCTGAACTTAGCCTCAACTCCGATGCAGACACACTTCCTTATCCAAAGCTCTTTGAGAAACATCTTCGGAAACCACCCATAGCCACTGCATCTCATCACACAACTACTACTTCCTGAGGTATCAAGATACCATCACTAGCTTATGCTCGACTGTCAAAATCCAAATTATACCCATCCAAACTTGCACTTCAAAAATGGACTCCGAACATTAACAGACTTCCTTCAGAGATTGGTGAAATCCTTACACCACAACAAAAATTCACTCGAGACGGTATTGGGTCTACAGTCTCGGCAGATACACTTCCAACCTCAACAAACTCCAACCATTGGTAGTCGTGTTACATATACCACTATCCTATCTACCTTTATAACTTATATTGGAAAACCCAAACAGGTAACCCAACAAATAGGTAGAAATATATATATATATATATATATATATATATATATATATATCAAATTACAAATACGCTCTCTCAAGAAAGATACCACTCCAGATCCTAAGTATTCACTCAACCTAGCGCTCTGATACCAAGTGTAGCGACCCAACTTTCTACCACCAGAAAGTTGCATCATCATTAAGAAAGAAAGGGATAGAAAAGAGAAAAGATAGAGAAGAAAGAAGAAACAACATAAGAATCTCAACAGCGGAACGAATAAATTATATTAATCACATAAGTATTACATAATATACAACATCAATCAGAGTTACACAGATAATACATCACATACTAGACAGTTATAAACACCTGTCTAGTTAATACAACTCGATACAACTCAAATACAACACAGAGATATCAACACAGCGGAACACTATACATATCTATAACGCTGAAGCCTCCTGCTCCATTGCTCCTCCACACTTCGTCAAAGCTAACCTGAATCCCTTGGCTACTCGTAAAAATTTGAGTACCCGAGAGTTTAAGAAAAATAGAAGATAAACTCCGGGTCAGACATGGGTCTGGTGTGAATAACAGGTTAAAGTTGCTTAACTTTGAAAAGCCTTTGAAATAAAAGGTATCACGTAAGACTTCCCACACATAAACATGGGTAAGTTTTTACCTTACGCTAACCAAACATTTGATAGGAAATTCAGTGATATTATAATAGGTCTAGGGTTTTCAATTAAATAAGAAATAGCTGAAATTGTTACATGATTAAATTCCAGCATACTAGCCAACAAGTGGGTAATACAATCAAATCCGAGGGCACTTATTGGAGATTGGATTCCATACAATGGCAGGGCTATTGGGGTACCGCCCGTCACAGTACCTGGCCTAGATCAGCGTACCGAGGAGTACGCCCGCTCCCCTACAACACAAAGCCAGAACCATCCCTTACTGGATAGTCCCAAACAAGACAACCCCGGCAGTTGGAGCTCAAAACTGCCCATACAGCCGAAATAAAAAGGGACATCTAGACAGGGGTATATCTCGCTCTCAAGTGGGTGCTACCCACGAAGCCTTGCTGCACCTCCCCTATTTTAGCCATTCCTGGTTGATGAGGCTTGAGGCTACTATTACCTCATCAGAACACATCACTTAGAATGCTCATCATCCACCTGACGATGTTCTGAAAGCATTCAATCCATACAAGTTCGTTCCGGGTTCGAACAAAACCGAAGGCATTGTCTCGTTACACTCATTTTGGAATCACCCTTAGAGTTAACGACAATAACCCTTGCACTCTGAATCTTCGTCTTCACTTGAGATTCACGACCTATCGTTAATTTGGATCGATGTGGTTTTCAGATATCCAAATTTGGAAACCCGATTCCGGTCTCATCGAAATCCAAAACGTATCTTTTAAGTCCAAGTTGTTTTAAAGTTAAAACAATTCATTTCATTATCCATATACACACAGATAGATAATTCATAATATCATAGATAGATAATTCACAATATCATCATAAATAGATAATCTACATTATCATCACACTTCAACCAAAGCATCCATATCACACAGCATTACTTATCTCATATCTGAGATTTCAAACCATTTAAGGAAAACAATATCATCCATCCATACATAAGCAAGGATTAATAATCACCATTTATAATTAATTTAAAATGAATTAAATTAATTACCTTATCTCTAATTAATTTAAAGTAAATTAAATTAATTACTTCATCATTATAAATCTTGCTTACATAACCATTAATTAATTACAAATAAATTAATTAATCATTCTCTAATTTCCATCTTAATTAATCATCCTTGATTAATTATCCCTTAATTACATTAAAGTAATTATCCTTTAATTAATTTCATAAATTAATTATCCTTAACCAAATACAGTAATTAATCTTTAATTACTCTATTAATTAATTAACTATAATTAATTACATTAATCCTTAATTAATTATATTAATTAATTACTCAAAATCACTTAATATTGGTTAATTAATCTTAATTAATCAACCCTTAATTAAATTAATGATCCCTAATTACATTTTTAAATTAATTATTCTATTTAAATTACATTAAGTAATTAATCTTTACTTAAACCATAATTTATAAATCACTCTTGATTAACCTCATTTAGTAATTAACTACCCTTAATTACTTCATTTAATTATTAATTACTCCTTAATTAATTATCTCAATTAATCCCTTGATTAATTCCACAAAGTAATTTAATCCAAATTACTTCCATTATTAAACCATCTTTATTTAATTACATACATTAATTTCCATTAATTACTTCACTACGTAATTATACTTCATTAATTACATTAAGTAATTACTTATCAAATCATCCAGTGATTAATTAAAATTAATTAAACTTAATTAATTAACTTAAACTAATCATATTTAACTCAATTAATTATAATGAGTAATTAATTCCTTAATTACTTCCATTATGTAATTACACTTAAAAAATTTCTTAAATGATTATCTTTAATTAATTAATCTAATTAATTATAAAAACTAATCACATTTATTAATTATTAAATAGTCTTAAGTAAATGACCTTCATTAACTATTCACAATTATTAATTTATTTTCTTAAGTAATTAAACTAGATTAATCATTTTTAATTACAAATTTATTTAATCTTTAATAACTAATTAATTAACCTCTAATTATTCAATTAATTTAAGTTTTAACTATAACTTAATTAATCTTTAATTACTTGATTAATTAACATTTAATCATTAATTTAAAATCTAATCTTATCAAATTAATGATCTTTAATTCCAAATTAATTATTCCTTAAATAATTAGTCTTGAACTTTAATTAATTAATTTAGAACTCTTAATTACTTAGTTAATCATCCATATCATTAATTAAATAAATTAATTAATTACCCATTTTTAATTATCTTAATAATTTAATGAATCCAAAACATTAAATTCCAATTAACTTTAAGATAAAACTTTACTCTTATTAATGATTAAATTATCATGAACAAACATTTAAAACAATTTACTTTCAAATTTATTTCAAATTTCATTTTAAATTTAAGATTTAAAAATGAATACAAATTTAACTTTAACTAAGTTTTAAACCATTTAAAATCCTATAATTTCACATGTTAAAGAAATACATACCTTATTAAAGAAGCTTAAAAGAATTTAAATCAAATTCCTTTTTTAATTCAAATCATTTAAAGAAATACTTTAACATTTAAAGTTGTTTAAATATTTGAGTTTTATAAAACTTAATTTATTTCAAAACTGGATTCAAATTTAGATTTGAATCCATATCTAAAAATTTGACTTTAAACTTTGTTTAAAATCCTATTTTCAAATTTTAAATCATTTTTAAAATCTGAAAACCAGACAGGTTTTAAAACCTGTAACATAACAATTTATACCCGAGACAACCCTAAAACGCTTTGAGCCAAACCCCACAATACTTCGAGCAACTCCCTCAATCGACTCGAGAAAACCAGAACCCATTCCTCTGCTCAAAACATCTTCAACAAATCCCAGATATGCACCGTGCATATGCACCAGCCAACCACCCACTTCCGACCATCCACGGTGACCCTCACCAGTCGACGATCATCCTCAAACCAAACCCCATCACCAGAACTTCGACAACGACTCGAAATTGAAATCGAGCTTCAATCCAGACCTGGAACGAAACCAGGAGCACCACAACCAAAACCTGACATCGCCTCGTCCACGATCTTCCGACCACCATCACCTCTAAAACTCCGGCCAAGTCTTCGCCAACACCCCCGCTTCCATCTCCCAAAGTCTCGTTTCACTCGATCAACCAGAGAAGTTGAGATGATCGAAAATTCTTAACTCAACCAAACTAGGTTTAGAAACTTCCCCGATCAACCACCATCGCCACGGTCATCTATACACCCATCCATTATTTTTCCTCCACTCACCGATCATCCTACTACCTCCAGGAAGAACCCCGACCTCCCAGTCCATCGAGGTCACCATTAAACATCACACAACCATTTTCTGTTCAAACTAGAACTGCACTCAAATCCTATTGCTAAAAATTGTAATTTTTTTTCCAAAAATCAAGTTTTAGTTTAAGCATTTGATTCATATACCTGAATCCATGAATCATGATAGTTGAATTTTAACTTATTTTAGTTTGCACTATTGTTTTCTTATTTCCAGAAGCAATACAAAGTTATTTTAACTTAAACAAGTTTTTAAACCAAAATCTATGATATAACTACCATATTTTGTTTAAGACTTAAGTAAAAATAAAGATTGGATCAAGAGCAATTGATTTATGAATTGATTTAGAACCTGGAACTAAAATCAGAGAAACATCCAAACACATAGCAATGCACACACAACAAAATATTCACATATATACACACAGAGTTTTAAAATATATTCACAAACATACTTGTTTCAGAGATGATCAGGCAACACAATTATATACTTAAATTTTAAAAATAATGTTACTCACCTGTTTAGAAGAGAAAGAACAGAGCATCATGAATTTGAAAACAGGCTCTGAAAACTTTAAAACTGGAAAATGTTTTGAAAGTTGCTATCACTGTTATTTTGATTTCCTTAAAGCTTTGCCTTGTTTGAAACTTTAGAAACTGGAATGCTAAGTCTTTTGTAAACGAAATGAAATGAGAGATTGATAAATAGAACAAGTATTTACACATGACAATAGTATTTACTGGTACAAAAATGTTCAGAGTTTTTTTCCTTCTTCTATGGGGGCTGATATGATCTTACTAGTGTACTTAGAGATAATAGCATTTATGAAGTTGTCCCTTATGTCTACATACTTGTCCTTTATTTAAATTTCGTATGTACTTAGATATCATTTTTTTTCTTTTTATGTGTACATACTCATTTTCCTGTACAAGAATGAACATATATTTTTCTTCTTGTCTTACAGCCTTGCAAACATGTGTTTCCAGAATTAACTAAGTGTTCATTTTCTTGCCTTGCATTAGTCTTATGCTTTGTAATATAACTAAGTTTCTATATTAACATGATGTTAGAATTTATGTCATGTGTTTACTTTTATTTCTCTTTTATTTTTAAACTTAAACTATTAAATACTTAGTCTATTATTATTTATTTTTATACTTATGTTTAATAATAATAAGGTTTATTTTATTTTAAATATTTTTGAAAGACTAAATTTTAAAATTTTCAAATCATAGCTTCCCTTTATAAATAAATTTAAAATAACAATTTCTATATAAAAACCCATTTGTAAAGATATTACATTACTAATATTGTTTAAAATATAACTCATTGTTAAATTGAAATAATTTATAAAAGAAATTATCTCTTTATTAATAAATTACTTATTTAAATCAAACTATATTTAAAAAGAACAAAACAACCTTTCTTGTTTAAATTTAAACTTAGGCTAAAATCATTTTAAACAAATAAACTTTTATCTTGAGTATTTTAAAATCATATGGTTATTTATTTAATATTAAATTAAATCAAATTTCCAAATTACCAAAAATATTAAAATTAGAAAACATGCCTTTATTTATTAAATTTGAAACAAAGCTTATCTATTTACAATATATACAAATATATATACATTATAAATAGGAAACAATTTATTAGCTTTTAAAAGATAAATTATCAGTTAAATATTTATTTAAAATAAGATTATTAAATCAATTCAAATCTTATTAACAAATATTATCAAATCAATTTAATTTTTAATGCAGATTATTAAATTGATATTGGCCCAAAATTCCGGGATATCACAGCTGTTGAGATTCGGATATTGTTTCTTCTTTCTTCTCTATCTTTTCTCTTTTCTATCCCTGTCTTTCTTCAAGATGATGCGACTTTCTGGTGATAGAAAGTCGGGTCATCACAATTTGTCTTCTTAGTTATATGAGGTTAGTATCATGGTCAACTGAAGTCAACTCAAATTCAAAATTTCTTGCCAAAGTAGTTTGGTTAATAATAATTGTTATTATTGAACCAAGGACTTTGTGTTTGAATTATAGAGTTGAATAGAGATGATATTGGAATTTGACAATTACCAAATTCAATAAGTCCAAAGTGATATATTTTTGATGAAGAAAATTGGTGTAAATAAATTTCACCAATGGATAATGCTTAATAAAGTAAAACTAGATTTTATTTAAACCAACTAAGCGATAAATTTGGCCATAATATCACACCACCTACTGAGTCACGTATGAACATTAATGTTTAAATTGTTTAATATTAATCACTGACCAAATTCACACCTAAGAGTCACACAACCGAAACGTTGAATAATCTTTTACCACCTGATTTAATTAATTTATAAATTGTTATAAAATTATTAAATTAAATAATATTTGTGAAATATTATTATATCATTTTATTTGATATATATGAACAATATTAAACAGTGTGTTTATAATAGTTATAAATAAACCGATCGATATATGATATCGATACGCTTTTAAATAAGATTTAAAATTGCATTAAATATTGCTTAGACTTGGACCAAATTTGAGGCCCATAAGAGCATGCTATTTTGGTTGTTGAAGGGCATGAATAAGCTAGCCATAAGATGGCAAATAATGAGGATTTTGAATGGTTAAAAGGGTGGAAATGGTAAGATAGATATATTATCCACTTTTCACTCTCCTGACTTCCTATTTATAAGCCACCTTTTGCCTCATTTTGTTTGACACTTTCTCTCTCCATCCTTTCAAATATTTTTGGCCAGCACCCCCTTCTCTAAGCCCCAAAATCCAAGAGCAAAATTACTTTAAATCACTTCGATTCTATCATCAGTGGTAAGTAGTTTGAAAGCTAGCAACTTCTGATTTGTGAACGGATTCAAGGGGATCATTCCAACATTTCAACATGCACTCAAGGGCTTTGATGAAGGGTAAATCTATGTTTTATTATATCACATTTATATGCTATAGTATTTATGTGATAGGATGTCAGATTATATTACGAATCTTGTATATCGAAATGCTATCACAAATTGGTTAGTAATGCGTATTATTGCAGCTATATAAAAAAATATTTTTTGTGAATGTTTATCATGTTTAATGCTTACGGCTAGTAAATAAAAAAAGTTTATAATAAAATATTATTATACTTGATTTTGTTAAATTAGTAATTATTTCTATAGATTATAATTTACATGTTTTAATTTTATGACAAGTCTCTACAACCCATTTCTAAAATTCAGCCTAATGTAACACATTTGTTGTACGTGGATGATGTCATGATTTTTCTAGCTGCTATAGTTAAAAATGCTACTTACATGAATTTTAAATATATGTTAAGGCAGTGAGATGTAGTAGCTAAGATTATGAATTGTGTGATTGTTAACGGTGAGCATACGAATTTATGGTTCGACCCGTGGATCAACCATAAATCATTAGTTGATCTTATTGGCTGGAATAGGGTTTCCCTAAACAATTCATTCAACAATAAGGCAAGCCTGATTATAAGAGATGGAAAATTACAACCTCTGACTATGTCAGAAACTAGAGAAGTTTCTTCGGAGATCCTACAAGTTAAATTAAGTCAAGATGACGTCTCAGAATTCTGGACTATTGCAAATCAGAGAAAATTTGTCTTCGCATTCATTTGGGACGAAATTCGATCACATGCAGAAAAGGATGATAACTATTTACTAATATGGCACAATATGACTTCAAAGAAATTCTCATTTACTACCTATTTGGCATACAAAGACACTTGCCGACCACAGATAGATTGGTGAATTGGGGAATGAATGTAGAAATTTACTGCCTACTTTGTAACAATCATATAGAAACACATGCTCATTTATTTATGAATTGTAAATATACTACTTATCTGTGGGATCGACTTTTTGACATGCTTAATCTACAGCAAGATGGTTCGGCGAATTTGAGTTTGTGATTAACCGCTGATAATCAGAGTTTCCATTACAAATCGGATGCTCAGAAGCTGGCGTCTGTGTCTACTTCTACTTTGATTCACCATATCTGGTCTGAGAGGGTTCGTTGACGATTTGAGCACAAAGCATGTTCGACGGCACATCGATTCAAACTCTTCGGGATCGATGTCAGGCTGCAGCTCGCACGTCGATTCATCAGAGAAAGATAACATCAATTGTAACGCCCCACTCTGAGAACCACTGTAACAAAGAATATTACGGGAGTAATACTGTCTGTTAAAGCGGAGAATAGAGTATAGTGGAAGCGACCATTTGTAATCAAGCTATAACTATCTACCGAATACGTCGAAAGGTGGAATCTATTTAAATTTTTCTCAATCAGGTGGTTCGACATATTCGGTAAATACTTATAACGAAATTACAAATGGCTAAAGATCTATCAAGACAAAGCATAATAACATAATGAAATAGCATCACAGAACAAAATCACATAACAGATATAAAATCCCAGAACAATACATCGTCAATACAGATCCAAGTACTATAAGTGGGTACAAAGCCACCACTCACACATGTGAGTCAAAGATATGTACATATCAAAGTCTGAATAATAACAGAGTAGCGGAATAGTGGACAAATAAAAGCGCTATCTATCAACATAGCAGATAATGTCCAAGCGGAAGCACAAAAGCTAAGTCCAGAGACCTAACCTGAAACAACTCGGTCTGACCCGAGCGAAAACACTCGGGTCAGGCTAGCTAAACAATCAGTAATAACTGAGATATATAATAATGTGGTACATAAATAAAACAGTACTTATCCAAAGAGAAGTATATTATGAACCACATGAATATAATGACGATCCCTAATCATCAATAAACAATAAAAATCTCCAAAGAGAAATCAACACCAAAGTGTAGAATAAATAAAATCGCCTCATATCATCGGCGTAGCCAAAGCTATAAAAAGATGCCCATAGGCAATAATCCCAAGAGTGACTAGAGTCTGTAATCAATGCCCAAGCAAAGATCGATGCTCCAAAGAGCAGTGGGGATATACTGAAAAGTCAATGAAATCCAACACTGAAAAGCAGTGTCCAAAGACACCGTGAATCCACAAGGCAATCGCACTTACATCGTATGGTTCCATAGAACCAACACCGAATGGCGGTACTCGAATGGATATAAAAATCATCAAATAATACCAGTATTGCACGTGCACCGACCGGAGTCGTTGTTGCCAAGTACTGTAGAGTTGTGATCGATTATTCGCACAGATGTGGAACGCGCGAGACGGCAAGATCCTTCCCAGAAGGATAAAGGCCCAGAGGCGCAAGCCGAAAAATAAACTGCTCCAAAGAGCAGGTGTCCAGAGACGGTTGTCCAGAGGCGTGGTGACCCAGAGGTCCAGTACTGGCCGCCCAGAGGCTAATGTGTCACTAACTTCTTGGAGAGGAACCCGTAAAGTGTTAACAATGAGTCCCATACCCCACGTTCGCACTAAACGGTTTACTAACCAATAGCAAGCTCACATTCCAAACAATAAAAAGTCCACCTCGTATCATCGGTAAACTAGACCCAAAGGTCAAAACGATCGATCGAATAGGTCGGGGATTAACCGGAAAGAAAATACACACGGTTCCATAGGTCGGAGATTACCTAACCGTTTAAGCACCTTTCCACTTCGCTCGACGTGCTAAAAAGTGAGTGTGAGATTTTTATTATAGAAAATAATGGTGCGAAACGGATTTATAATTGATTTTGAAATCACTTTAAAATGGCTTTTGAAAACTCTCCTATTATGGAGTAATTAATTTAATAATTAAAAATAATATTATATAATAATTTTGAAAGCCATTTAGGAGTGAAAAATCTTTTGAAAATGATTCATAAAACCCGTGTACGAAATATAGAGACAAATCTCAAAGAAATCAATAAAACCAGAAAATCACTGAAAAATATTCCAAGTGTTTATAAACATTCAAAAACAGCTGCGAACCCAAGTTCGGCAATTTATTTGGACCAGCAAACGGTGTCCAAATGTCATGAAGATTTGCAGGCATGTAGTCCAACATCCCTATTTTAAGATGCAAAAAGAATTTCTGGGTTCCGAGTTGAGACGAAGTGGCAGCGACATCTCAAAGTTGGACCCAGAAAAAGATTCATACTGTTTACCAACAGCGACCAGAGTTCAAATTCGACACGAAATTCGAAGTACCAGATGAACTCCGATGTTGCCCAAATTTAACAGAGATGGAGTTCGAAACTCCACCTTTCCAACGAGACCAAAAACGTCGAATTTCGACTTCGGATGCGATCGTGGAGGCATCGCGAAGTGGAGGTAAAAGAAATCTTAAAACAGGATATATTTATTTTCTTTTTATTTTTATTTTTTCCAGGCCCAGCCCGCCTGGGCTGGGATTCATCCAGGCCCCAGTCCGCCTGAGCTGGGGAAGCCCCAGCCCACGCGGGCTGGGGTTCTCCAGGCCCCAGCCCGCCTGGGCTGGGGAGGCCCTAGCCCACGCGGGCTGGGGTTCTTCGGGTCCCCAGCCCGCCTAGGCTGGAGAAGGCCCTAGCCCACGCGGGCTAGGGGGTGTTTCCCCTCCCCAGCCCGCCTGGGCTGGGGTGTGGTTCTGCCCCAACCCAGGTGGGCTGGGGTGTACAGCAGCCTGGGTGCAGCCCAGGCCTGCCCTGGTGCACCCAGATCACTGTTTTAGCCTGTATTCAGGTTGAACATTTCAGCTAACTGAAAATGTTGATTTTGGTGGTTTAGGGGTGCTTTTTTTCAGTTTTTGGCATCAAAATTTTACCAATATTATAACTAGCAATAATCACTAATAAATAGTAATTACCTCAATGAAGCAAAGGATCAAATAGTTTGTGTGCAACATCCAAAGCAAGCCAAAATTATCAACCCCAAAGCAAAAGATCAAGCAACTTCAAGGACCCAAAAATCAAAAAAACAAAACAAAGATTACAACAAGATGGTAGAGATAAAATAGGGATTAAGATGGATTATAGAATAGGGGAGATTGCATTACCTTTCAAAGATTAAACTAGTCTAATTATGAAGAGAAGGAGATGGGTCTTCTAAAGGGAGGCCATTAATTATGTTTAGATCTAGGTTTAGGAATTATGAAGAGGAGGGTTAGGGTTTATGAAAGGGGTTTGAGATATTATATAGAAGTGGGTAGGCTAATGGGTCATGTTAGGAGGTTTTAAAAACCCATTAGGACTTAGTTTAATTTCTAAGGTTCTCATGTGAACAAAATCCTAAGTGGCAACCTAGTTTTAATCAAAACCATATAATTGTCTCATTAGCCAATTAAATCCATTATCACATTTAAAAATTCCCCTTTCAAATATTAAATTCCAAAAATATTAATTTCCCCATTTTAAACCCAAAATACTTTAATTTGCAAACCAACTGCAAATTTAAATTCCCAAATTTTTTGTTTAGCTCCCTTTTCAACTTAAAATCATAATTTTAATTTATTATTCGGTAATTGCAATCTCAGGGTTGTTACAGACTCCCTCCCTTAAGAAAATTGCATCCCCGCAATTTCCTTAAATATAGAAGTCGTCTATAACATCTAATCCATAAAGGAATACAGAGGCTAAAATATAGATGCTCACTCGTGCCGAAAGATGGAAGAAAACCAGGATAAGTACGCTCGATAAATTCTCTGGTCTCCCAAGTGCAGTCCTTAGGATTAGACGACCATTGAATCTTCACAAGCGGAACCTCTTTGTTTCGAAGACGTCTGATCTCCGAATCAAGTACACGAAGAGGTTGCTGCTCTATAGATAGATCGGGTGAGATCTCCAAATCAGGCACGATATGAGGCTCGATGATAGAATCAGGATCGCGGACACACATGTGAAGCTGGGAAACATGGAACACATCGTGCATTCCGGAGAAGTGAGTAGGTAGAGCCACACGATAAGCAACGGGGCCGATGCATTCCGTAATAGGAAATGGTCCGACATAACGAGGAGCCAACTTCCCTATAGAGCTGAAACGCACAACCCCCTTCATGGGAGATATCCGAATAAAGACATGATCACCAAAGGAGAACTCAAGAGGCTTCCTATGGCTGTCCGCGTAGGATTTTTGACGGTTCTGCGCCTCTTTCATTCTCTGACGAATAAGAATAATCTTCTTAGAAGATTCCCGAACTGAATCTGAACCAAGAAGGTGCTTCTCACCAGATTCTAACCAACAAGCAGGAGAGCGACATGGCCTTCCGTAAAGAGCCTCGAAAGGTGCCATGCCGATACTAGACTGAAAGCTGTTGTTGTAGGAGAACTCTACAAGCGGTAAGTGATCCTCCCAACTACCTCCGAAATCCAGAATACAACAGTGCAAAAGATCCTCTAAAACACGATTCACCCTCTCCGTCTGACCGTTGGTCTGAGGATGATAAGCAGTCGAGAGATTCAGCTTTGAGCCCAAAGCTGACTGTAGGCACTTCCAGAAGTGACTAGTAAAGATAGTGTCTCGATCACAGACGATAGAGCTAGGAATGCCATGAAGTCGAACGACTTCCTTCACATATAGCTTGGCAAGCTGAGGAGCAGTCCGAGTGGACTTAATAGGAATGAAATGAGCTGATTTGATCAAGCGATTGACTATGACCCAAATAGAAGTATGGCCTGACCTCGAACGAGGCGGACCGTCAATAAAATCCATGGATATCTGATCCCATTTCCACAATGGAACCTCTAGCGGCTGAAGAAGACCAGATGGACGCTGATGCTCAGCTTTGATCTGTTGACAAGTCATGCAACGGCTTACATAACTTGCAACATCACTCTTCATGCCCTCCCAATAATATAGCCGGCACATATCGGCATACATCTTACTCGAACTGGGATGTAAAGTGTACTTAGTGCCATGACACTCGTCTAGAATGTCACACCTAAGTGATAAATCAGATGGTACCAAAATACGGTTCTTCCTACGAAGACACCGATGAGAATCAATAGAATAATCCGACGATGTCTCATCACTGGATCCCGACTCAAGGAGATGAATATATCGCAACAAGTCTGGATCCTGCCGCTGAGCATGGGCAATGCGATCCAATAGAATAGGTGGAGCTTCCAAGCTGAATAACAAGATCTGAGGATCAGAAGACGGAGCTCGATCTCGAATATCACACATAGAAAGAGTCTCAAGAATATCCCACTCGGCCATCATCATAGAAACTACTGCCGAGTGTTTGCGACTGAGTGCATCAGCCACACGATTACCCTTGCCAGGGGTATACTGAATGTCTAAGTCATATGAGGTGAGAAACTCAAGCCATCGCTGCTGCCTCATGTTGAGATCTCTCTGGCTGAAAAGATACTTTAGCGACTTGTGATCGGTGTAGAGAATGAAACGTTCGCCCAATAGATAATGACGCCACGTCTTCAAAGCAAAGACGATAGCTGCTAACTCGAGATCATGAGTAGGATAGCGAACCTCATTCGGACGTAGCTGCCTAGAAGCGTAAGCAACCACCCGATCCTTCTGCATAAGAACAGCACCGAGGCCGCTACCACAGGCGTCGGTGTAAACAACAAGATCCTGGTTACTCTCAGGAACCACAAGGATAGGAGCATGAGTGAGAAGTTCCTTCAATCGCTGGAAAGAAACTTCACACTTATCAGACCAAATAAAACGAACACCCTTACGAGTCAGCGTCGTAAGGGGAAGTGCAACTCGAGAGAAATCCTTGATAAACCGACGTTAATAACCCGCCAGACCAAGGAAGCTGCGAATATCATGAACGTTCTCGGGCTGCTTCCAATTCTGAATAGCTTCGATCTTGGAAGGATCAACAGAAATAACCTCAGATGATACAATATGGCCCAAGAACTTGACCTTGCTCATCCAAAAATGGAACTTGGAGAGCTTGGCCTTAAGCTAATGCTGACGAAGAGTATCCAAGACAATCCGCAATTGATGAGCATGCTCTGCCTCGGATCTAGAATAAATAAGAATATCGTCGATGAAAACCAGAACGAATCTATCGATGTATTCCCGGAATACTCGATTCATAAGATCGACGAAGAAAGCCGGTGCGTTCATCAAGCCGAATGGCATGACCAACCACTCAAAAGAACCATAACGAGTGCGGAAAGCGGTAAGAGGAATGCTATCTTCCGCAACTCGGAGCTGATGAAATCCAGTGGCAAGGTCAAGCTGGGAAAAGACCTTCGCACCGCTCAACTGGTTAAACATGTCGTCTATCCGAGGAAGTGGGTAGCAATTTCTGATGGTCAACTCATTGAGCTTGCGATAGTCAATGCAAAGCCTAAGAGAGCCATCAGCCTTCTTAACAAAGACCACAGCAGCACCCCATGGCGAAGAACTGGACCGAATGAACTGCTTCACCTCAAGCTCTACTAACTGCTTCCTGAGTTCCTCATTCTCTTTAGTAGACATCCTCATGGGAGGACGCCCAACTGGATGAGAGCCTGGAATGAGATCGATGCGGAACTCAATAGCTCGCTTCGGTGGTAAACTATATACTGGCTCGAAAATATCGGGGAAATCCCGAACAACTGGAATACGAGATATGTCTACCTCATCATCTAGTGAATCTAGAGAAAATAAAGTAACATCAGAAAGCCCAACATCTTGAAGAACAATAGCCAACGGAGAGGACGAGTCAGGGTGATGAATGAATAATATCCGCTCCGAACAAATAATTTTGGCGTTGTGCTGAACGAGCCAATCCATGCCAAGAATCATATCAAAGCCCAAATACTCCATAACGTGGAGATTTGCACGGAAATAAAATCCACAAAGATCAATATCTATATCCTCACAAAGCAAGCTAAGGGTCGTGGATCCGCCGATGGGATTCACAATCCTTAGTGAAGAAACCAAACAAGTAGCATCCAAAGATAAAGTATCAACTAGTTCCTTTGATACGAATGAGTGAGAGGCACCCGTATCAAAGAGAACTCTACAAGATCTACCATGAAATAAAATAGAACCTTCGAGAATGGAAGGATGCGTACCTCGAGGCTGAGCTGAAGATTTAGGAGCCTTGGCAGCATTAAGCTTGCCAGATCTAGGAGGTGCAGTAGGACAAGTGGAATAATGATGACCCTCCTTCTTACAATAGCGGCAGAAAAGAGGCTTGGGACACTCTTTAAACATATGATCGGTAGATTTAGTTAAGCACGATTCAAAGATAGATAATTCATTAAGGAATATTATGGAATATAATAGATTCCTACACATATTCCTAACTTATTTATCTAAAGGTGGATATGTTCAATTTGGATCGTATTATAACGTATTGTACTACGTGTCTGTTCTGTGTTTGTTATGCTTAATTCTGAACCTTGGCTCTGATACCAAGCTGTAACGCCCCACTCTGAGAACCACTGTAACAAAGAATATTATGGGAGTAATACTGTCTGTTAAAGCGGAGAATAGAGTATAGTGGAAGCGACCATTTGTAATCAAGCTATAACTATCTACCGAATACGTCGAAAGGTGGAATCTATTTAAAATTTTCTCAATCAGGTGGTTCGACATATTCGGTAAATACTTATAACGAAATTACAAATGGCTAAAGATCTATCAGGACAAAGCATAATAACATAATGAAATAGCATCACAGAACAAAATCACATAACAGATATAAAATCCCAGAACAATACATCGTCAATACAGATCCAAATACTATAAGTGGGTACAAAGCCACCGCTCACACATGTGAGTCAAAAATATGTACATATCAAAGTCTGAATAATAACAGAGTAGCGGAATAGTGGACAAATAAAAGCGCTATCTATCAACATAGCAGATAATGTCCAAGCGGAAGCACAGAAGCTAAGTCCAGAGACCTAACCTGAAACAACTCGGTCTGACCCGAGCGAAAACACTCGGGTCAGGCTAGCTAAACAATCAATAATAACTGAGATATATAATAATGCGATACATAAATAAAACAGTACTTATCCAAAGAGAAGTATATTATGAACCACATGAATATAATGACGATCCCTAATCATCAATAAACAATAAAAATCTCCAAAGAGAAATCAACACCAAAGTGTAGAATAAATAAAATCGCCTCATATCATCGGCGTAGCCAAAGCTATAAAAAGATGCCCATAGGCAATAATCCCAAGAGTGACCAGAGTCTGTAATCAATGCCCAAGCAAAGATCGATGCTCCAAAGAGCAATGGGGATATACTGAAAAGTCAATGAAATCCAACACTGAAAAGCAGTGTCCAGAGACACCGTGAATCCACAAGGCAATCGCACTTACATCGTATGGTTCCATAGAACCAACACCGAATGGCGGTACTCGAATGGATATAAAAATCATCAAATATTACCAGTATTGCACATGCACCGACCGGAGTCGTTGTTGCCAAGTACTGTAGAGTTGTGATCGATCACTCGCACAGATGCGGAACGCGCGAGACGACAAGATCCTTCCCAGAAGGATAAAGGCCCAGAGGCATAAGCCGAAAAATAAACTGCTCCAAAGAGCAGGTGTCCAGAGACGGTTGTCCAGAGGCGTGGTGACCCAGAGGTCCAGTACTGGCCGCCCAGAGGCTAATGTGTCACTAACTTCTTGGAGAGGAACCCGTAAAGTGTTAACAATGAGTCCCATACCCCACATTCGCACTAAACGGTTTACTAACCAATAGCAAGCTCACATTCCAAACAATAAAAAGTCCACCTCGTATCATCGGTAAACTAGACCCAAAGGTCAAAACGATCGATCGAATAGGTCGGGGATTAACCGGAAAGAAAATACACACGATTCCATAGGCCAAAGATTTCCTAACCGTTTAAGCACCTTTCCACTTCGCTCGACGTGCTAAAAAGTGAGTGTGAGATTTTTATTATAGAAAATAATGGTGCGAAACGGATTTATAATTGATTTTGAAATCACTTTAAAATGGCTTTTGAAAACTCTCCTATTATGGAGTAATTAATTTAATAATTAAAAATAATATTATACAATAATTTCGAAAGCCATTTAGGAGTGAAAAATCTTTTGAAAATGATTCATAAAACCCGTGTACGAATTATAGAGACAAATCTCAAAGAAATCAATAAAACCAGAAAATCACTGAAAAATATTCTAAGTGTTTGTAAACATTCAAAAACAGCTGCGAACCCAAGTTCGGCAATTTATTTGGACCAGCAAACGGTGTCCAACTGTCATGAAGATTTGCAGGCATGTAGTCCAACATCCCTATTTTAAGATGCAAAAAAAATTTCTAGATTCCGAGTTGAGACGAAGTGGCAGCGACTTCTCAAAGTTGGACTCAGACAAAGATTCATACTGTTTACCAACAGCGACTAGAGTTCAACTTCGACACGAAATTCGAAGTACCAGACGAACTCCGATGTTGCCCAAATTTTCCAGAGATGGAGTTCGAAACTCCACCTTTCCAACGAGACCAGAAACGTCGAATTTCGACTTCGGATGCGATAGTGGCGGCATCGCGAAGTGGAGGTAAAAGAAATCTGAAAACATGATATATTTATTTATTTTTATTTTTTTTTCCAGGCCCAGCCCGCCTGGGCTGGGATTCATCCAGGCCCCAGTCCGCCTGGGCTGGGGTTCTCCAGGCCCCAGCCCGCCTGGGCTGGGGAGGCCCCAGCCCACGCGGGTTAGGGTTCTTCGGGTCCCCAGCCCGCCTGGGCTGGGGAAGGCCCCAGCCCACGCGGGCTAGGGGGTGTTTCCCCTACCCAGCCCGCCTGGGTTGGGGTCTGGTTCTGCCCCAGCCCAGGTGGGCTGGGGTGTGCAGCAGCCTGGGTGCAGCCCAGGCCTGCCCTGGTGCACCCAGATCACTGTTTCAGCCTGTATTCAGGTTGAACATTTCAGCCAACTGAAAATGTTGATTTTGGTGGTTTAGGGGTGTTTTTTTTCAGTTTTTGGCATCAAAATTTTACCAATATTATAACTAGCAATAATCACTAATAAATAGTAATTACCTCAATGAAGCAAAGGATCAAATAGTTTGTGTGCAACAACCAAAGCAAGCCAAAATTCTCAACCCCAAAGCAAAAGATCAAGCAACTTCAAGGACCCAAAAATCAAAAAAACAAAACAAAGATTACAACAAGATGGTAGAGATAAAATAGGGATTAAGATGGATTAGAGAATAGGGGAGATTGCATTACCTTTCAAAGATTAAACTAGTCTAATTATGAAGAGAAGGAGATGGGTCTTCTAAAGGGAGGCCATTAATTATGTTTAGATCTAGGTTTAGGAATTATGAAGAGGAGGGTTAGGGTTTATGAAAGGGGTTTGAGATATTATATAGAAGTGGGTAGGCTAATGGGTCATGTTAGGAGGTTTTAAAAACCCATTAGGACTTAGTTTAATTTCTAAGGTTATCATGTGAACAAAATCCTAAGTGGCAACCTAGTTTTAATCAAAACCATATAATTGTCTCATTAGCCAATTAAATCCATTATCACATTTAAAAATTCCCCTTTTAAATATTAAATTCCAAAAATATTAATTTCCCCATTTTAAACCCAAAATACTTTAATTTGCAAACCAATTGCAAATTTAAATTCCCAAATTTTTTGTTTAGCTCCCTTTTCAACTTAAAATCATAATTTTAATTTATTATTCGGTAATTACAATCTCAGGGTTGTTACATCAATCGACAGAGATGAACTGATGAGATGGGGCATTAAATTAGGTGACTCTGGGTAGAAGTGTGATATTGACTTGGTGAAAATATTTGGTGGCTTTTGTTTCTATAGGTATTGGGCTGGGTTGGATCGAACGAAGAAGGATGGTGGAGTTTTTTCTTTACCCAGCATTGGGTCCGGTCATATTTTTTGGGTTTTAGTTAATTTTTATTATGTTTTTATTTTTGTTTTCGTTTTCAGTCAGCCGCAATAGAGTTGTGTTATAATAGTGGATGTCGTGCACTTTTTCCTTGCCACAATGGTAAGGTTTTTTAAGGAGGCGAATCCGACTATTGTATGGTTCTATTTGTTTATTAATAAAGAACCTTTCTTTTCAAAAATAAAATGTAATTTAATAAAATTTATTTTTATAAAATATACATTTGGCAGTAAAATAATTATTTATTTTATATATATATTTATTATAATAAATACAAATACAAATGTATAATTATTTATTTAACTCGATTATATAAATGAATATCTGGATATATGTATAGTATTAAATTTTGTATAAACTTTATGAAATTTATATTACATATTTCTGGAGTTAAAAATAATTTTTTATTTATTTTATAATTAATTCCATAAGATTAATAATTAATATACAAATTTTTAATTTTAACATCGAAAATAAAATTATTTTAGATCTAGGCTTAGTATAAGTTAGTAAATGTTTAAATATGATATTCACTATTATATATATATATATATATGATTTATAATTTTTTTAAAAATCATTTTTTCAGCTTTAAATTTTTTTGTATATATATATATATATATATTATTTTTTAAATTAATATTTAATTAATTTTATGATATGGTTTCATACACACACACACACACACAAATGTGTGTGTTTGTGTGCGTGCGCGCATATATATAAATATAGTTTCATAATTGTCTTATGCAAATTGTTCACATTTATTATTTTAGTTTATGTAAAAGTGAATATACATTTATAATTTATACACTTATGATGACCCAGAATTTTGGCAATATTGATTTGATAATCTTCTTATTTTAAATTAGCAAATTTATCTTTTTCAAAACAAATAAAAATACGTTCTCTAATTATAATATATATATATATGTTGTGATTAGGAAGCATTGATTTGAATTCAATATAATAATTTTCAAAAGCTATTTAAGGTTAAATCCTATACTTTCAAAACACTAAAAATGAATATTTATTAATTAAAAAGTATGATAGTTTAAAATAAGATTTAATAAAGGGATTATTATGCTTTCTTCTAAAATTTATACATGAACTAAATATGGTTTGTAAATATATATAAATATAAAAACATAAAACATAAAACATATAAAAATATAAAACATAAGAAATATATAATATAGATAAGGACATTTGTAGTTTGTGTATGCCATGCAAAATACAAGTGGCATATCCTTTTTCTTTTAATTTGAAATATAAATGTTAGAAAAGGCTGTTTCAGTTCAAAATTCTTTACAGATCTATTTTCTCAAATTCTTCTCTTTTCTTTCTTCTTTCAAATTAAAACCCAAGAAAATCAAACTAAAATCAAATAGCAACAACTTCTTTCAAGCTTTTAACCTGAGCAAAGATTAAAGCTAAGTAGATTCAAGATTCAAATTCAAGATTGCAGTTTCATGTTCAAAATCAATTTCCAGATTTTCAAAAGAATAAAGCTTGTTCTCTGTTTAACAAAAATTCTGGTGAGTAAACATTTTTCTAAATAAAGCCTAAATCTGGTTATATACTTTGATGCATGTGATAAATTTGAGAAGTAATGTTGTGCATATGATTTGCATGGATGTATTTTGTTTGAAATATAGCTGAATTATTGTGTGTGTGTGTGTATATGTGCATGTCTGTGTATGAATAACTGGCCTCTGTTTGCTTTTAACAGAATAAATCAAGTTCAAAAATTCATCTCTTCCTAGAAACAGTTTTAGGTTATGATCTTTAAAAGAATTTTGTTTGAAATAGCTAAATTTGATTTTTAAAAACGGTATTAAGTGTAATTAACAAATGGGATTTCTGGAAATTAGAAATGACAGTGAAAATAAATTCAAGTCAAAATTTAATTTTTAAAATTCCAAGTTTTGATTATATAAACTGAATGGTACTTGAATATGATGATTTTTGATGGAAGTATTATGATTTTTAAGTGGGTGGTTGTTGAAAAATTGCGAGTTGAACGGATTTGCTTATTTCGTCGATTCTCGACGATCGGCGAAGAGTTGGGTGTCGTGCTTGATAATAGAGGAAGCTGATGCGATGGGGATCACGGGAAAAATGATCGGTGGATTTCTCAACTACCGTGGTAGCCGGATGACGAGGATATAGGGTTTAACGTCCAGATTTGATCGACATTATATTCGAGATTCGAGTGACGTCGAGGGTGAACCGGAGTGGATCGGTGGTGGGGGAATCGAAACGTGGGTTCGAGGCGAAGCTTTGGGTTGATCGGCGGGACTCAGGCGATCGGAGGCGGCGATGCGGGGAGGAATAGTTGATCGGGTTTGTTCCAGTAAGGTGCTCGATTGGTTCGACTTTGATTGGCTGGGTCGATTGGCAAGCTGGGGGTCTGGGTCATCAGCGAGATCGTTGTCGATGTGTGGGTGATCGCGGTGATGGTCGGAGATGGTCGGTTCGTCGGTGCATGTGCACATGTGCACGGTGATGTCTGGGTTTGTTTGAGGCTTTGGGGAAGAAGGGATTTGCTCTGGGTCGGTCTCGAAGTTGTACGTGAGTGACTCTAAGTTTGGCCCGGGTGTTTTAGATTTGGGCCCGGGTTTTGTTAAGTTGAATTAACCAAGTTTTAAGGTAAAATAGAAGTGCATTTAGTTAACAAGTTTTAAAGTTTATTAAAATGAATAAGTTTTCAATAGGAATGATACCAAGTTTCTAAGTAAAATTTTTAAAAACAAGTTTTAAAGATTTAATTTTAAAAGTTAAATGTTTTAAAATTGTTTTGTTTTAAAATAATTATATGTTAGGTTAATTTTTTAATTAAATTCCTAAATGTTTTTCAAGTGAAATAAAAGGTTGTAATTAAGAAGTGATTAAGGTAAATATTAGTCCTTGATTAAATCAAGAAGATCTCAAATGATTTTGTATGTTAATTTTCAAGCATTTAATTTAATAAGAATTAAATAATGTAATTAAGTGATTAATTAAGGTAAATGGTTTAAATTAATTAATTAAGGTCTTAGTAATTAAAGTATAATTACTTAATGTAATTAAAGGTTAATTACTTAATGTAATTAAAGGTTAATTACTTAACGTAATTAATCAAAGATTTATTAATGTAAGTAATTAATTAAGATAAAGGATTTATCTTCAATTAATTAAGGTCTTGATTAATGAAAGGATAATTAATTTATGGAAGTAATTAAAAGGATAATTACTCAATGTAATTAATTAAAGGATTAATTAATTAAGGTAATTAATTAAAGGGTTAGTTGATTAATGTAAGTAATTTAAGGATAATGAATGAATATGATTAATTAAAAGATAATTAATTAATGTAAGTGATTATGGGATAATTAATTAATGTGATTAATTAAGGATCATTAATTAATGTGAGTAATTAAGGGTTAATTAATTAATGTGAATGGTTACAGGATGATAAATTAATTTAAAGTAATAATAAATGGTTTGTTATTAATTAATGTTAATTAAGCAGGAATTAAAAGTAATTGATTTAATTAAATTAATTAGGAATTGTATAACTAATTAACCTTGCTTATGGGTGATTGAATTATATTGAATTCCTTGGATTATTTGATATATCTGATATGTGATTGTGATGCTCTGTGATATGAGATGCTTTGGATGAATTGTGATAATGTAAGTTATCTATCTATGATAGAATTACTATGTGAATATGATATCCTGAATATAAATTGAATTGTTTAAACTTAAAACAACTTGGACTTTAAGATGACATTTGGATTTCGATGAGACCGGGATCAGATATCAAATTTGTTATCTGAAAACCACATCGATCTAAATTAAGCGATAGGTCGATAAATCTCAAGTGAAGATCGAGAACGAAGATTCAGAGTGCAAGGGCTATTTGTCGTTAACTCTGAGGGTGATTCCAAAACGAGTGTAATGGAGATAGTGCCTTCGGTTTCGTTCGAACCCAGAACGGACTTGTATGGATGAATGCTATCAGACCATCATCATTGGAGGACGATGAGCATTCCAAGATATGTGTTCTAAAAAGGTAATCGTAGCCTCAAGTCTCATCAACCAGAAATGGCTAAAACAGGGGTGGTGCATGTGAGAAATGCGGATTACGGATCTTAAGGCTAGAATTAACACTAGAGGGGGGTGAATAGTGTTTTAAGGATTTACTAATTCTTTTTGAGTTTATATTAATTTGAACACAAATGTATGCAATATTCAAACACAGATATGATCACAAAATCAAACACAAATGCAGATATAAAGTAAAAGCAATAAAGGAAAGAACACACCGAATTTTATACTGGTTCGGAGTTACCCTACATCCAGTCCCGCAACACAAGTACGGATTTCCTTTCAAAATCAATTCTTACAATTACACCCTCGATTTCAAGGCCATTGTTTTATTGTTTTCAGAAGTTAGAACAGAGAAAGAACAAAATTTCGAAATAAGAAGAATATATAACCACCCATTTGAATTTTGGTGGGAAAATTTCAAAAGAAAAAATTCGTTATATGTCGACAGGGGTAAAGGAGGGTTGTCGACAAGGTACTTATATTTTTTCTATTTGATTTAATTTAATTTAATTTTAATTATACTTGTTATATATTTATACTCTATATTTCAGTTATTGAACAAATACCTAATTCTCTTCTTAATTTGGTAAATATAGATTCATTTAATGGTTTTGCTAAGATATCAGCAATTTGATTCTCGGAATTGATATAATCGAGAGTAATTACTTCCTTACTTATATTATCTTTGAGAAAATGATGTCTGATATCAATATGTTTAGTTCGAGCATGATGAGTAGGATTTTTGGATAAATTTATTGCATTAGTATTATCACAATAAATTGGTGATTTTGAGATATTTAAACCAAAGTCTTTTAAAGTTTGTTGCATATATATTACTTGAGAACAAGCCAAAGCAGCAGAAATATACTCTGCTTCGGTTGTTGATAAAGAAACTGTGTTTTTCTTTTTACTAAACTAGGAAACCAAAGAATGCCCCAAAAAGTGACATGTTCCACTTGTACTTTTTCGGTCTGATTTACAACCAGTATAGTCAGCATCACAGTAAGATATTAATTCAAAAGAATCATTTTTAGGATAAAATAAGCCATAATCAAAGGTGTGTTTAACATACTTATGATCTGTTTTACTGCTTTTAAGTGGGTCTCTTTAGGTTGGGATTGATATCTTGCATAGAGACAAACACTATGCATGATATCAGGTCTACTAGCAGTGATATAGAGTAGTGATCCAATCATTCCTCTATATAATTTTTGATCTACATCTTTCGAGAGATCTACTTTACTTAGGTACTTATTGGTTGCCATGGGAGTGGGTTTTCCACTTGCAGTAGTCAAACCAAATTTACTAACTAGGTCTTTAGCATATTTTTCTTGACTGATAAACATACCATTATCTAATTGTTTTATTTGCAATCCTAGAAATAAGTTTAATTCACCCATATGACTCATATCAAACTCTTTTTTCATTATTTCAGAAAATTCTTTATTCATTTCAAAATTAGTTGATCCGAAAATGATATCATCTACGTAAACTTGTACTAGTTGAATATCATTTTTATTTCTTTTAGTAAAAAGAGTATTATCTACTTTACCAATTTCAAAGTTTGATTGTAATAAGTAAGATCTTACTCTATCATACCAGGCTCTAGGAGCTTGTTTTATACCATATAGAGCTTTCTTAAGTTTGTAAACATGATTTGGTAATTTTTCATCTTCAAAAAGTGGTGGTTGTTCAACATATACTTCCTCTTTTACAAATCCATTTAAAAAGGCACTTTTGACATCCATTTGAAATAATTTGAAATTATTATGATTTGCGAAAGCAAGTAGAATCCTAATGGATTCTAATCTTGCTACGGGAGCAAAGGTTTCATCACAATCTATTCCTTCTTCTTGACAATAACCTTGAGCGACTAACCGGGCTTTATTTCAAACGACCTCACCTTGTTCATTCATTTTATTTTTATAAACCCATTTAGTTCCAATTATAGTTTTATTTTCAGGTCTAGGACCAAGTTCCCAAACATCATTTCTAGTGAATTGATTTAGTTCTTCTTGCATAGCCAAAATCCATGAATCATCAGTTGATGCTTCTTTTGGTTTTTTGGGTTCAATAGTTGATATAAAGGCTACATTGCTCATTTTACTTAGTTGATTTCTAGTTGTAATAACAGATTGCATATCTCCTAGTATATTTTCTATAGGATGATCTTTTAAAATTTTAATCTTTTTATTAGGATGATTAATTTCATTATTAGTTTCAGTTGACTCCTGATTTTGAGTAATTAAATCCTCTTCATCATTTGTATCTTCAAAATTTTTGAGATTTTCATCGAATGAAACATGCATTGTTTCTTCGATGGTGTTAATTCTTAAATTAAATACTATGTATGCTTTACTTCTATTAGAATATTCGATAAAGATACCTTTGTCGGATTTAGGATCAAATTTATCTAAGTTATCTTTTGTATTTAAAATAAAACATTTACTTCCAAAAATTCTAAAATAAGATACCTTAGGTTTCTTTCCGTGAAGAAGTTCATAAGATGTCTTATCAGTTAAAGGTCTAATTAAAATTCTATTTAAAATATAACAGGCGGTAGCAACTGCTTCTGCCCAAAAATGTTTTGGTAATTTACTATCTGAAAGCATAGTTCTCGCACACTCTTGAATCGTCCTATTTTTACGTTCTACTACTCCGTTTTGTTGTGGAGTTCTTGGAAATGAAAAAGTGTGAGTTATTCCCATTTTATTGCTGAATTCCTCAAACTTTTCATTTTCAAATTCACCACCGTGATCACTACGGATGGTTATAATTTTTACAGAAAGTTGATTTTGAATCCTTTTTGTATAGTTCTTAAAACTTTCAAAAGTATCACTTTTATGTTTCAAAAATATTGTCCATGTAAATCTAGAATAATCATCTACAATTACAAAAACATATTTATTGTGATTTATTGACTAAATTTGAGATGGACCAAATAAATCAAGATGAAATAATTCAAGAGGTTTTGAAGTTGAAATCATATCTTTTAATTTAAAGGAGCTTTTTCTAAGTTTTCCTAATTGACATGCATCACATAAACTATCTACTTTAAAATACATTTTAGGGAGACCTCTTACTAGATCATGTTTTGACAGTCTAGATAAGAGTTTGAAATTCAAATGCCCAAATCTCTTATGCCAAATCCAAGGGTCACTTTTATTTGCCAAAAGACACAGGTTATCATTTGAAACTTTCATACTAAGAATATAAATATTATTTTTCCTAATTCCCTCAAATATTATGGTTGAATTATTATCTTCAATTTGACACTTATCTTTTTCAAATTTAATTTTATATCCATTATCGCAAAGTTGACTAATACTTAGCAGATTATGTATCAGATTCTTAACTAGCAAAACATTAGTAATAATAGGAGTTTCAGAGTTACCCACATTGCCGATGCCAATCACATATCCTTTTGAGTTATCTCCGAAGTTAACCAGTCCTCCGTCTTTGTATATTATATCATTCAGCATATCTAGATTACCAGTCATGTGTCTAGAGCATCCACTATCGAGTATCCATTTATTCTTTTTGATCTGCACAATTTGTCCACTGTGGATTGATTCCTCAACACCCATAAAACATGTTTCCTGCACATCATACAATTTTGGTAGAAAACTTGAATTTGAATATCGATTATATGCAACCTCATGAGACAGTGATGATCTGAATATTTCTAAACTATTATTAACAAGTTTTTCAAACATAGCCATTTTAAAAGCTTTTTCAAAATTCATATCATGAAACTTTGAAAACCTCGCTCTGATACCAAATGTGAGAAATGCGGATTATGGATCTTAAGGCTAGAACTAACACTAGAGGGGGGTGAATAGTGTTTTAAGGAATTAATAATTCTTTTTGAGTTTATATTAATTTGAATACAAATGTATGCAATATTCAGACAAAGACATGATTACAGAATCAAACACAGATGCAGATATAAAGTAAAAGCAATAAAGGAAAGAACACACTGGATTTTATACTGGTTCGGAGTTACCCTACATCTAGTCCCACAACACAAGTACGAATTTCCTTTCAAAATCAATTCTTACAATTACACCCTCGATTTCAAGGCCACGAGGTACACCGCTCCAGATTCACAATCCTCTGGGTAGAGATACTTGAGTTTACGGGCAACAAGTTCACCCGATTGATTTTCCAGGCTACAATCACACCTTTTCTCACTCGATTGAATACAAAGAAGTCTATAACTCTGAATAGCACTGGGATCTTGTTGAGATAGTGATAGAGAATCAAACCAGAGATGATCTAGTTAGATTCAATGGTGATTTCGGTAGAGTAATGGTAAAAATATATATAAAGAAATGTGGAAGAAGAAGAGGAGTGAAATCAGAAAAAATATGATTGTAAATTCGTTTAAAACAGCCCCTATTTATAGTAGAACAATAGCCATGTCCATTCGTGAAAGGATATGATGAATAGACACTTCCTTTGAAATTCAAACTTTTGAAATAAACTGTCACCTTGTCGACAAGGGGTCCTTATGGTTGTCGACAAGCCTAAGTTGGTTTTGGTAATTTGTTTTTCTTTGAAAATAACTTCTATCTTGTATTAAAACTATTTTAAACTTTATAAATATACTTAACTATAGTTAAAATACATAAATAAGTATAGAGAATAATATTTTGGTATATATAAAATTTTACTATAATTTTATATTTAAATCTAAGTATAAATATTAAAAGTTAAATGTATTATAATTAAAAGATAGTTTAAAACCAAGGATAATTTGATATTGAAAATAAAGATTATTTTGAGGCTAAAAGTATTTTAAAACCAGGATAGAAGTTTTTGATTTAAAAAGGAAAATTTTGAAATCATTTTGAAAACAAGATATAATTTTGTAAAACATTTGAATAAAATTTAGTGGATACAAAACAATGTTCCACTAGATTTTTCGAAGGTTCCATCCTACTTAGGGTTCCATCCCTTTAACAGGCTCGAAGTGGATTCCATTCCACGAATAAAATGAATTTTAAGATGTCAGTGCTTTTCTAGGAGTTTTAACAAAATTCCTAACTAAATTATTTATCTTGAAATCTTGAAATCTTGAAATCTTGAACTTTTGATAATCTTGATACTCATGAGTCTTGAATCTTGATATTTTCGATCTTGAGTTCATCAGTTCTTGAATCTCTATACTGTACAGTCTTTATTCTTTGGTACCTGTATATATATCCTGCATATACATATATATCTAAACAATAATGTTAATATTTATATTTTATAATCTTATTCTAAGGTTGTTGTCATCAAAACCAACTTCTCAGGGACTAACAGTGCACGCAAGGCTAAGTGGGTAGCACCCAAGTAGGATAAGATTTTCCCCTGTCTAGAGGTCCCTTTTTATTCGGCTTAGTGGGCGGTTGGTTGCGCCAACTACGGAGTTGTCTTATTCGGACTATCTAGTAAGAGGTAGCTCCGGTCTTGTGTTGCAGGGGATCAGGGTGGATCCTCGGTATGGTGATCTAGACCACGTACTGTGACGAGAGGTACCCAGTAGCCCTGCCATTGTATGGAATCCAATCTCCAATAAGTGCCCGTACGGTTTTGATTGTGTCCAACTATGTTGGAACGTGAGATGTAAGCATTCCAGCTATTTCCTATTTTATATTGAAAACCCTAGACACTATTGTAATATAACTGGATTTCCTATCAAATGTTTTGGTTATCGTAAGGGAAAAATTTGTCCATGTTTATGTGCGGTGAGTTTTACGAGATACCTTTTATTTCAAAAGTTTTTCAAGTTAAACAACTTAACTGTTTACTCACACCAGACCCATGTCTGACCCGGAGTTTATTTTCTATTTTCTTTAACTCTTGGGTACTCTAATTTTTATGAGTAGCTAAGTGTTTCAGGTAGCTTTGACGTATTTTGGAGGAAGGCTTGGAGCAGGAGGCTTCTGCGTATCTAGCTATATATATTCCGCTGTGTAGTTGAGATAGTATTGATAGTAGTCTGGGATAGGTTATTACAACTGTCCAGTTTGTTTATGAATGATTGTACTCTGATATATTGTATGTAAATTGACATTTACAGCTTCTTGTATAAATGCTGTTATTTGATATTATATTTGTTCCGCTGCGATTGTGAGATTCTGTGCTTCTGTTTTTCTGTTTCTTCTTCTACCTCTTTTTCTTCTTATCCCTAACGGTTTGGGATTTCCGGCACTCGATTGCTCGTCACTCTATACAATGAACGTATTAGTGTTGATTTTCGGGGTCGAAAATTTCGGGTCATTACAGTTGGTATCAGAGCAGAAGGTTAAGCGAGAACCTTGGCTCTGGTGGGTTTACTCATTAAGGATAGGGTCAGTAGTACCCTAGAATGAGTCAAGTGAATTATATGAGGGCATACTTGTTATTTTCTTATATAATGATTTTAAAAATGGTTTAAAAAATGATTTTTATATAAGCTTATATTTTGATATATAAATCAATATTTTTTCTAATTATTATATATATTAAGGTAATTGGTTGTTGGTTATTGAAATTAAATATAATAATAAGAATTAAGTGTTAATAGAAATACAACCAAATAGAAATTTGGGTAAGGGTTAACAATGAAGATAAGTTGAGCTAAAAATGGATTCAAAACTGAGTTTAAATCCTAGAAAATTTAAAAGAATTTTCAAAGTATTAAAATAAATTACCTTGATTTGATTTTCCAACAAATGATTATGGAATATATGGTGTGTATGATTTCTAGACATGATAATTATCATAAATTGGGTATTGTATCTTAATAAAGGGAGTTATATGTGATCTCAAAACGGGTTTGAGTTCTGGAAATGGGTAATGGATGCTATTGATGGATGTTTTAGATAATTTGGATGTTTATTTACTTTGACTTAACCTGATATCATCCTGTTGTTATTAATAATCTATGAAACTGTGAATTGGATTGTTTTAAATGAATTAAGAAGTGGATTGAGATATTATACATCCATTGCAGAAATTAGAATGGAAATAAAACTTTAATTTGAAATTATTTAATTGATTTTGATTTTAAGAGATAAAGATTGAACATATGAAAATGGAATCACTTTGAACTTAAGGTTTAAATGTTAAAAATGAACTTGCAAACTGAAATTATTTAAGATTTGGTTTCAAAAGTTTGAAGTTAACATTGGGTAATAAATTGGATTTCGAAGATTAAATTGTTTAAAAAGGATTTGAACTATTATTTGAACCTAGAAATAAGTTTATGTAAAAGTAAAGGTAATTTAAAATGGAATTTTGAAATTTGGACTTAGAATTAAATTGTTTAAAGAATTAGGTTGTTAAAGTAAAGGTTAATTTGATTTAAGGGATTAAATCAACATTTAAAAATTTAACTCGAATTTATATAATTCCAGATGGTTTAAAGTTGAGATTGGAATTGAAATTAGTTCAAATTGAAATTTGATTTGAATTAATTGGGATTGTAATCGAAGTTGAATAAGTTTAAAATTCAAAATGGGAATTGATTTGGATTTGGGAAAGTAATTGAAGTCAATTCAAATTGAATTGAAATTGAATCAATTTAAATGGAAGTGGAAATTGAAAATTGATTGGAATGGGAGATTGGGAGATTGAACAGTTTGGCTCTGAACTATTTTCAAATAAATTATTTTAATATAAACTATCTTAAATCTATCTTTTCTAGTTATTTACTATACAACCTTTCTTTTCAAAACCCGAACTGTCTTATACTTATATTACAACTATTTTTGAAACTAATTACTATTTTAAAACTATTTTATAATTACTTAACTATTCTACAGCTATTTTACAACTAATAACTATTTTACAACTACTTATCTATTTTAAACCTTTTCAAGCTATTTTCTAAAATTCAAGCTAGTCAGGGTGCAAACTGTTTATAATTAAATACCAATTGAGATAAGAATTGAAGTGATAACCCAAATGGAAATGGAAGCAATTGTGAATAAGTGAATAGAATCAAAATGAAGGTGAATAAAAAGAAAATTTATTTAGCTAATAATCAATGAAGATAAATACGTAGGATGTACGTATGTTATTCTATTCGCATAATGATTTGATCCAGATTCGAGCACAGAATTTCGAGATAGTATATCGATCCGAGTTGGGATTTTTCACTCGATTTTCGACGGTGAACCCTGGATATGGATTTTTGATTGATTCTGAAAGTTCTCTATCATAGTTATGGCTATGCAAGGAGAATGACGGTTTCTGATCAAGAAACCAGATCTGAGTCCGCACTAGGAAGTCAGGTGAACGATACTAGTACGGATGTGAAATTGTGTGATCGAGTGAGCGATCAGATTTGATATTGCGTACGGATGATATATGTACATCGTACGTGCTTGAATGAAATAGAAATGGAAATTTTTGAAAAGAAAAGTAAAAATGATTTTTGAAAGGAAAAGTATATTTTGAGAAATACATGATGAATAAAAGTGGAGGTTGGATATCTCTATTACTGGAACTCATTTTATAAAAAGTAAGCAATGTGGCAAGTAACTTTATAAAGGAAATCGAATTTGAATATTTGATTTGGCATAAATAAAGATATATGTATATATATATATATATATATATATATATATTGTTATATATAATAAAATCCCCTTGTTAAATCTATAACCAGAGGAAAAGATCTTTGAAAAATATTTGAAGTATAAAAAGGAATTTATATAAGTATAAGTGATCCAAAGAATTTTCAAGTTGGAAGAATAAACTTATATATAATATATATATATGATTTTATGAGAATGATTTTGGGGAGAAAGGTTTTTGGAACCCATTGATTTTTGAAAGGCTTTTGATTTTGGAAAAAAATCAATTTTGGGAATTTGGAAAGCCAAGTTTGAGAATTTTCGATTTTGAGATATCGATTTTGTGTAAAGGAAATTTATAGGTGATTCATATAAAGAGTATGATTCGAAAGATACTATATGTGTATAGTATAAAATGTTTTCTATAATTTCACCAAAATATTTTCCAAGTATTTTCACTGAGTGTTGAAAACGGGTTTACCAAGTACTTATAGATTTTTAGTCCTACGCCTGATCAACGTATGACCGAATTCTTGCGAGAACAAGGATGGACTTGTTGAGACATCGAGTTATAAAAAGTATTTTTATAAAACTATTTTGGCAATATTATGTAGATTTTTAAAGTATTTTAAAATTTTAAATAAAAAGAGTTAAGAGTTAAAATGTTTAAGAATAATTTAACTGATAATAAACAATTTATTTAAAATTCTTCCTTTGTTCCTTTTCGAGGACGAAAAGATTTAAAGGGGGGAGGAATGTGATGACCCAGAATTTTGGCAATATTGATTTGATAATCTTCTTATTTTAAATTGGCAAATTTATCTTTTTTAAAACAAATAAAAATATGTTCTCTAATTATAATATATATATATATATATATATATTGTGATTAGGAAGCATTGATTTGAATTCAATATAATAATTTTCAAAAGCTATTTAAGGTTAAATCCTATATTTTCAAAACACTAAAAATGAATATTTATTAATTAAAAAGTATGATAGTTTAAAATAAGATTTAATAAAGGGATTGTTATGCTTTCTTCTAAAATTTATACATGAACTAAATATGGTTTGTAAATATATATAAATATAAAAACATAAAACATATAAAAATATAAAACATAAGAAATATATAATATAGATTAGGACATTTGTAGTTTGTGTATGCCATGCAAAATACAAGTGGCATATCCTTTTTCTTTTAATTTGAAATATAAATGTTAGAAAAGGCTGTTTCAGTTCAAAATCCTTTACAGATCTATTTTCTCAAATTCTTCTCTTTTCTTTCTTCTTTCAAATTAAAACCCAAGAAAATCAAACTAAAATCAAATAGCAACAACTTCTTTCAAGCTTTTAACCTGCGAAAAGATTAAAGCTAAGTAGATTCAAGATTCAAATTCAAGCTTGTAGTTTCAAGTTCAAAATCAATTTCTAGATTTTCAAAAGAATAAAGCCTATTCTCTGTTTAACAAAAAATTTGGTGAGTAAACATTTTTCAAAATAAAGCCTAAATCCGGTTGTATACTTTGATGCATGTGATAAATTTGAGAAGTAATGTTGTGCATATGATTCACATGGATGTATTTTGTTTGAAATATAGCTGAATTATTGTGTGTGTGTGTATGTGCATGTCTGTGTATGAATAACTGGCCTCTATTTGCTTTTAACAGAATAAATCAAGTTCAAAAATTCATATCTCTTCATAGAAACAGTTTTAGGTTATGATCTTTAAAAGAATTTTTTTTGAAATAGCTAAATTTGATTTTTAAAAATATTATTAAGTGTAATTAACAAATGGGATTTCTGGAAATTAGAAATGACAGTGAAAATAAATTCAAGTCAAAAATTTAATTTTTAAAATTCCAAAATTTGATTATATAAACTGAATCGTACTTGAATATGATGACTTTTGATGGAAGTATTATGATTTTTAAGAGGGTGGTTGTTGAGAAATTGTGAGTTGAATGGATTTGCTTATTTCGTCGATTCTCGACGATCGGCGAAGAGTTGAATGTCGTGCTTGATGATGGAGGAAGCTGGTGCGATGGGGATCACGGGAAAAATAATCGGTGGATTTCTCAACCGCCGTAGTGGCCGTACGACGAGGATATAGGGTTTAACGTCCATATTTGATCGACATTATATTCGAGGTTTGAGCGACGTCGAGGGTGAACCGGAGTGGATCTGTGGTGGGGTAATCGAAACGTGAGTTCGAGGCGAGGCTTTGGGTTGATCGGCAGGGACTCAAGCGATTGGAGGCGGCGACGCGGGGAGGAATTGTTGATCCGGTTGGTTCCAGTAAGGTGCTCGATTGGTTCGATTTTGATTGGTTGGGTCGATTGGCAAAGTGGGGGTCTGGGCCGTCGGTGAGGTCTTCGTCGATGTGTGGGTGATCGCGGCGATGGTCGGTTCTTCGGTGCACGTGCGCATGTGCATGGTGATGTCTGGGTTTGTTTGAGGCTTTGGGGAAGAAGGGATTTGCTTGGGGTCGGTCTCGAAGTTGTACGCGAGTGACTCTGGGTTTGGCTCGGGTGTTTTAGCTTTGGGCTCGGGTTTTGTTAAGTTGAATTAACCATTTTTTAAGGTAAAATAAAAGTGCATTTAGTTAACAAGTTTTAAAATTTATTAAAATGAATAAGTTTTCAATAGGAATGATACCAAGTTTCTAAGTAAAAATTTTAAAAACAAGTTTTAAAGATTTAATTTTAAAAGTTAAATGTTTTAAAATTGTTTTGTTTTAAAATAATTATATGTTAGGTTAATTGTTTAACTAAATTTCTAAATGTTTTTCAAGTGAAATAAAAGGTTGTAATTAAGAAGTGATTAAGGTAAGTATTAATCCTTAATTAAATCAAGAAGATCTCAAATGATTTTGTATGTTAATTTTCAAGCATTTAATTTAATAAGAATTAAATAATGTAATTAAGTGTTTAATTAAGGTAAATGGTTTAACTTAATTAATTAAAGTCTTAGTAATTAAAGTATAATTTCTTAATGTAATTAAAGGTTAATTCTTAATGTAATTAATCAAAGATTTATTAATGTAAGTAATTAATTAAGATAAAGGGTTTATCTTCAATTAATTAAGGTCTTGATTGATGAATGGATAATTAATTTATGGAAGTAATTAAAAGGATAATTACTCAATGTAATTAATTAAAGGATTAATTAATTAAGGTAATTAATTAAAGGGTTAGTTGATTAATGTAAGTAATTTAAGGATAATTAATGAATATGATTAATTAAAAGATAATTAATTAATGTAAGTGATTATGGGATAATTAATTACTGTGATTAATTAAGGATCATTAATTAATGTGGGTAATTAAGGGTTAATTAATTAATGTGAATGGTTACATGATGATAAATTAATTTAAAGTAATAATAAATGGTTTGTAATTAATTAATGTTAATTAAGCAGGAATTAAAAGTAATTAATTAAATTAAATTAATTAGGAATTGTATAACTAATTAACCTTGCTTATGGGTGATTGAATTATATTGAATTCCTTGGATTATTTGATATATCTGATATGTGATTGTGATGCTCTGTGATATGAGACGCTTTGGATGAATTATGATAATGTAAGTTATCTATCTGTGATAGAATTGTTATGTGAATATGATATCCTGAATATAAATTGAATTGTTTAAACTTAAAACAACTTGGACTTTAAGACGGCGTTTGGATTTCGATGAGACCGGGATCGGATATCAAATTTGTTATCTGCAAACCACATCGATCCAAATTAAGCAATAGGTCGAGAAATCTCAAGTGAAGATCGAGAATGAAGATTCAGAGTGCTAGGGCTATTTATCGTTAACTCTGAGGGTGATTCCAAAACGAGTGTAACAGAGATAGTGCCTTCGGTTTCGTTCGAACCCGGAATGGACTTGTATGGATGAATGCTATCAGACCATCGTCATTGGAGGACGGTGAGCATTCCAAGATATGTGTTCTAAAAAGGTAATCGTAGCCCCAAGCCTCATCAATAGGGAATGGCTAAAACAGGGGAGGTGCACGCAAGGCTAAGTGGGTAGCACCCAAGTAGGATAAGATTTTCCCCTGTCTAGAGGTCCCTTTTTATTCGGCTTAGTGGGTGGTTGGTCGCGCCAACTGCGGGGTTGTCTTATTCGGACTATCCAATAAGGGGTAGCTCCGGTCTTGTGTTGCAGGGGATCAGGGTGGATCCTCGGTACGGTGATCTAGACCACGTACTATGACAGGCGGTACCCCAGTAGCCCTGCCATTGTATGTAATCTAATCTCCAATAAGTGACCGTACAGTTTTGATTGTGCCCAACTATGTTGGAACGTGAGATGTAAGCATTCCAGCTATTTCCTATTTTATATTGAAAACCCTAGACACTATTGTAATATAACTGGATTTCCTATCAAATGTTTTGGTTATCGTAAGGGAAAAACTTGTCCGTGTTTATGTGCATTGAGTCTTACGTGATACCTTTTATTTCAAAAGTTTTTCAAGTTAAACAACTTAACCGTTTACTCACACCAGACCCATGTCTGACCCGGAGTTTATTTTATGTTTTCTTAAACTCTTGGATACTCAAATTTTTATGAGTAGCCAAGTGTTTCAAGTAGCTTTGACGTATTTTGGAGGAAGGCTTGGAGCAGGAGGCTTCTGCGTATCTAGCTATATATATTCCGCTGTGTAGTTGAGATTGTATTGATAGTAGTCTGGGATAGGTTATTATAACTGTCCAGTCTGTTTGTGAATGATTGTACTCTGATAAATTGTATGTAAATTGACATTTACAGCTTCTTGTATAAATGCTGTTATTTGATATTATATTTGTTCCGCTGCGATTGTGAGATTCTGTGCTTCTGTTTTTCTGTTTCTTCTTCTACCTCTTTTTCTTCTTAACCCTAATAGTCTGGGATTTCCGGCACTCGATTGCTCGGCACTCTATACAGTGAACGTATTAGTGTCGATTTTCGGGTCGAAAATTCCGGGTCGTTACAACACTTATTTATATTTATATATGAATACATAAAATAATATTTTGCTGCATACGCACACACATTTAGACAACAAATCGAATACAAAAGGGGCTAACATGTCTATTGTGGTATAAATCTCAGCATCTATACATGGGCATTTCAAACCATGTACACATTATTCTGTTGCACGTGCACGCATACACATATGTGTACACACGGATATATAATATAATACAAAATTATATAAAGTAGAACTTTGTTTATACATTCAAATAAAATATTGATTTTATTTAATAGAAAATTTAAAGAAGTTCTAAATGAATTAGACTACATGTCCCGTTAAAGATCCAAATAGATAAAAGAAAATTGAAATTTAACCAATTACTCCGTTGTTGGCTGTCCCAGTTCCAACAATGGTAACAAATCCCAATAGCATGTGCAGTCTAAACTAGTCATGTTAGTGTTAACTAATTAAGCTCACAGCCTAGATAGTGGGGCGCCTAGAAAGGTAGTGTCGAAGAATTAGCTTAGGTAATCAAGTACTCTACCTTACTTGGCTACCGGCCTGGTCTGAACAAGTATGTGCGCCCAAAGGTTGCCCGTAATAGAAAATGCCAATTTGAATTGGGCATTGGGCTAATTTTAAAATTATTTGAAAATTAAAAAAATATTGATTTTAAATTTAAAAATTATATCTAATAAAAGATATGTATATAAATATTACAAAAGTTATAATATAATGAAAATTTTCAAAAGTATTTGAAAATAAATTAAAGTTAATTTCAAAATTAAGTTTTATTAATAAGATTAATAAAAGAATTAAATTAATTAAATGAGTTAATTAAATAATATACATATATGCATGTATAATATATTGTGATATATGTTATGTAGTCTTGAAATGTTTAAGATAATATAAGTATACATGTGTGCATATAAAATAATTTTCAAAATTAATGAAATTTAATTAAAATTGTCTAATTAAATACATTAATTAAAAGTTAATTAATAAATTAAAGTACATATACAATACATATACATACATACATACATATGTATATATATGATATATATGTATTACTATAAAGGTTATGGTACATAAATATTTAATATGATATGTTAAAATTGGATAATAAATAATTAGTTAAAGAGTTAATTAATTAAAATTAATTAAATATTATTTAATTAATATAAGATTATGCATAAGATTTTTATATAAGTTAATTAAAATATAAAAGTTACGTAATAATAAAACTTATATAATATGCATGTATAAACTAAAAGTGAACATAATAGAAACCTAAATAGACTTGGGGAATAAATATATACATAAATGTAGGTATACCGTGATTCCCGGTGTGTCCAACACTTGAATCATAAGAGTATTTCATTAGAAATACATTATTCTATAAGTTGATATCACTATATATAATATAATGAATATTGTGAATCTTTAATATAATGTTGTCTTCTACTGTATATATGTTCATAAATTACTTACATAGTCCCTAGTTGCTGAGCAAACTCAAGCTAGGGATGTTATGTGTAGTATCACTAGTATATTGAATAGACGAGGTAAGATAACTATATGTATTTGTCGAGCAAAATCAAGGTACATACTATACTTAGGCCAATGCGATATGGTAGGTACATGTAACACCCCATATAATTGTTGGTAATTAATAAATAATTATTAAGGCTAAAAATGGAATTTGAGCAAACATTAGAATTTGGTAATGAAACTTGCGCCATTGCGCTCGTGGATATTTTTTGAGAAACTTTCATATTTAGAGTTTCGAAATCACAGCTTAAACGAAGAAGTTATTAGTGTTTAAAGTTTCCAGAACTAGAATAATTAAAAACGAGAAAAAGAAAATAAATAACAATAAATATTGGTTGGCGGGTGGCGGCTATGGTTGAACCTTGGCTGAATGACCCGAATTTAATTATTTTAATCTAATGGATACGATTGATTCTAGCGCCTATAAATACAGGTCCAACCCCTCACTTCTCTTTTCATATTTTCTGATCAAAGTATCGAAGCTCTGCCATTTTCCCTTCTATACTATTTCTATTAATGATAAAATATTATATTATTTTATATAATCGGAGAAGGGAAGAAGAGAAAAAGTGAATCTATGTTGCGAAAGAAAAAGGATATTTCTATAATTATAAATCTGTATTCCTCTTAAACCTAAATCTCTTCTTAGATCTATAATTCTAATGGTATATATATATATATATCTTGTTATACATATTCTTTTGGATTGAAAAGGAAAAAGAGAGTAAAGGGATGAATTCAGATTTGGAAATTTGAAAAGCTTGAAAGGCGAGTAAGAAATTATATAATTTATTTATAACATTGAAATTTATATCATTGCATTTTATTAAATTGTTATGCCTATATAAGATCTGATGAGATATAGGCTTATAATGAACACATATGATTTCCTACATATTCTATAAAATAAGTAATTGGAATAAGAATGTGATTTACACCCTAATCTGGAAATTTGAAAATCAGTCTCTAAATTTGTTAAAATTGAATGTTGATAAGGTGTAAGGTTTATTCCAAATTTATAGCTGGGTTGAAAATGTTAGTATTAGCATAGATTGCCCTAAATTGACTTGAATTATGAATTTCTATGTTTTAGTTTATTAGCAGCGGGCTACAATTTAATTGTATCTGCTTTCACGTAATTTCCATAAATTATCTAATTCCACAATGTATAAAAAGGGAGTATCATTTGAAATAATAAAGAATATACAAAAAATTAAAGTGATGTGCAAAGTAGGATGTGCTTTCCCCTCGTCTGCACTATTTATTTAAAAAAAGATAATTCATTGTCATTTCAAAAGAAGAAAAGTTTTCGCTTTTGGTTAATCTACGGAAAGTTATAATGGTAATCCTTTTTAGAAGGATGGCTCTGATAAATTAAAACGTGGAAATTAATTTTTTGAAATCCTTATGCTTAGGAATTAATGTGTTAGGAATAGGAATACACACACATACGTATAACCACGCCTACCGATTAAAAATATAAAAATATAAATAGTGTAATTGTAACACCCTATAATTTGGCCTTATTTATTTAGTTAGTTAGTTAATTAATTGGGTTCCAAAAATGAAATTTGTGGAAATGATGGAATTTGACCATGAAAATTGCACCATTGCGTTTACGGCGAAAATTTGAGCAACTTTAATATTTGGAGTTTTGCGATCGGAGTCCAAATGAAGAAGTTACGGACGAAAAACGAATTCAGAACGGAAATAATTTGTTTAAGAAATCAACTTTATAATTAATTGAATGGTGTCGTGTAACGGCCCGGAAATTTTGGTCTTTAGGTTTTGAACGTTTAATTTATTTTAAATGTTGAATTTGAAATATTAATTAATTTTGAATATGGAGATTATGGTTGAATTAGTGAAATGGTTTCAAATTTCAAATATAGCGATTAAATGGATTTGGGAATGGTAAATTTAATATTTGAAATTGGGTAAATATGTGAATCTGGAGTTAAATGTGAATGGAAATGATTTCTAAAATTGATTTAAACTCTATTTGAATTATAGTGATGATAGTGGACTTTTGAATGGAATTAAAAGTCAATAAATTAAAATTTGAAATTTATATATATTAATTTAATAGTGAAAAATACCGATCCGGGCCACGGTCTTAGAATTCGACGAAACTAGTTCCATTGGATCCGTAATAGTGTATTATTATCGGATTTCAAATTTCGTAGCGTTTGGAGTTACCGTTTGGTCATACGGGATAGAAACGCGTTGAAATTAATATTGGAAATTTAATATTATAATTTGATTCAAAAAGCTATCTTCCACATACGATCGAATTGGGCCTCGAGACTTATTCCATTGTATTCGGAATAGGGGTAAAACATTATAAACGCCAGGCGGCACGCCTTGATTGGAGTTCGTCCAAAAAGCTATCTTCCACTCACTCGTTTGGTTAATCCGTAATGTTTTATAGCAAATAAAATTTATTTATGTTGTTTGGATTGTTGAAATTGTTGGTTGTTGAAATTAATTTAGGATGATGATATAGCATCTTAAAATGCTATTAGATTGGTTGAACCGGATATAGGGTCACGATATAGCATCTTGGATTGCTATTAAACTATTTATGTTTATTTTGAACCTTATTTCCAGTATTGAATCTTGTATGTGTAGAATTGATAAATGGATTATTTTAAAATTACGTTGTTAAATTTATAACATAAACTGAATTGAAATATATTGGTGTGATCTATTTGGCCAAATAAACACCGTTGGATAATAAATGAAAGAGTTTGATTTTGAAATGATAATTGGTTAGCAGAATTAATTTTTATTCTGCTATTTAATTAATTTGGACACTATTCAATGCAAATGGATTTATGTTGAAAAATTGATGTGTTAACAAATTATTATTAAGCGTGGATTTGATTTACATATATGACTATTATGTAAATGCTTGTAATTTAACTTTGATAGTTAAATTGAATTGAATGGTAGTTGATCAGTACCATTGGGATTTTCCGGGCCTCAGTATAACATTGGTAAGTTACAAGTTTTTGGCTTAACTTCAGATTGTATAATTTGAAGTGAAGTGTTTTATATAGTAAAATATACGAAAGCTTTGTTTAAGATTATCATTTACAAATGTTTTGTAAATGATTCCTATAGTGATATTAGTTATTTCACTTAAATGTTTTAAAGGTTTTTTTTTCAAGATTTAAAAGTCGAACTATTTACTTATGATAATGTAATTATTTAATAAATGATTATTTAAACATCAATTACCTTATTTGAATATTTTGTTTTAAATTAATTACTTAAGCGTATTTTAAAAGTTGTTTTTTGGAAATTATTATAATATATTAATTAAATAATTCCGTAAAAGGTTTTAAGTGATATTATTTGATATCTAAATTTGTTTAAAATCTTCCTTAATCATTTTCAACGTCCTTTATCAATAATCAATTTTAAAAGTAAATTCTTATTTAAAAGTTAGTTATTGTTTAAAGCCCATTTGTAATTTAATGATGTTATTCAAAGTCAAATAGTCCAGAAGTTAATATCATGCAAAGATTTGTAGTTACAAATGAATTTTGGAAATTTATTTTCAAATAAAAGATTTTGTGAAGTAATGGTATATATTCATAGCGTAATTCGAGGGGCAGCGATTGCCTATAGTTTGGGATGTTTTCGTTGGGATAGCGACGTAATCATTGTGCAAACTACGGTCTATGATTGATAGCCTGGCGGAAATCGAGAGGCAGAGATTTCCTAAGTTAAGTTTTGTTTTTCTGGGATAGTGATGCAACCATCGAGCCGCGATCCATGGTCGATACCGAATGGCACTTCCATATCTATTTTTATAATATAGTTTTCAAGTATTTGAAAGAGATGGTTTGTGAATATACTTATTCCGATGAAATAAGTATATGAATGTTTTAATAAGGAGATTCGATTTACCAAATTCAAATTAAATGAGGCTTAGCGATTTCAGTGGGAAATGTAATCTTTGGTAGAATGTTTGTTAGTTGATAGTTAAATAACCGACTATCAAATCTTGGCCCAAATATGTAATCCTTCTTAATTTTCTGGTAGGAAATGATTTCCTACTTAACACCGAAGGGTTTTAACTCTGAAAATATGTAGGGGAAACATGGGAATATATATGGTACAATTACAGTTCGAGGTGTTATACTGTACGTATAAAATCGTTGTTCTTCTGGGACAAATGATAAGGAGATCCGTCCACTTAAACGGTTAGGGGGTGATCCCCGCTCTTATGTATTGTCAGATTATTTCCTAAAGAACCGGTCTTGAGCATTCCGGAAAATCAACAAATGGTTTATGGAGTGCCCGGTAAGTGGGAGAGTGTACTTGTGAGAGATGACTCGGGACGGTTACCACTCCAAAACCATATATGGCTCTGTGGAGGAGTTTCGTGTTATATTGAGATGTTGAAATCCATGTGTGGTTTCATGCCTGTTGGGTATGGGAATCCGGTGTGATTCCAAGATCTATTTGAGATGTAGGAATTTGTATGCGATTCCAAGGCCATTGTGGTGTGGGAATCCATATGGGATTCCGAGATCTATTTCTAGAGCGGTGCGTTAGTTGGAACGCCAGACGTAGCCTCATCAGTGGAAATGACTAAAACAAGAGATAAGAGGCATGGCCAGTAGGGTTGGAAAACCCATAGGGTGTATTCGACTCCTTTTCTAGCAATACCGATACTTTAAGTTGTTTTGGCATGCCAGAGCGATGCACTTAGTCTTAGCAAGACCAGTTATATTTTTCCACTAATACCCTGGCTAGACGGGTACGCTGCTTCGGAAGGATAACTCTAATCCTTGTGTAGGAGGGCCGTTCTAGAAGTACTGAGGGAACCTCCGTGGAAATCCTACACAATTAACGGACGAGCCTTATCGAGTTTTGATTTTATACTAGTATTGTTGTGATGTACACAGCACGAGCATCACAGCTACTTGATTATTATTATTTTGACCCTTAGACATTATTATAATATCACTGGATTTTCTATAAAAATATTTTGGTTATCGTAAGGTAAAACCCGATCGTGTTTATGTGCGGTGTGGTCTTACGATATCTTTATTTTGAAAAGGTTTTATAACTTAATAAATCAAATTGAGTGTGTTTTCTCACGTTGGTTTACCAGACTGATCCGTGTGTTGTTATTTTATAATAATGCTCGGGTCAGACTTAGCATATTACAGATTTAGATCGGATTGCTTTGGAGCTCAGAAGACGAGCTGGGGACTAGGACATATTCTCTTACTTGTTTATTCCGTAGCAGTGTTTGTTTGAAATTATCAGCAATTGTGAGGACATGCTGTTATAACTGTCCAGGTTGGTAATTATTGATTTGTGTACTCTGATTTGAGTTATGTATATTACAATTTTGATTTGTGTAAAGAGCTATTGATATTATATATTATTCAGTCCGCTGTAAGATTCTGTATTTGTTTTGTTTCTTCTTTCTTATACCTTCTTTCTTTTCCCCTGACAATATGTCTTTTCGGCACTCGATTGTTCGGCATGCTATACAGTGAACGTATTGATGTCGATTTTCGAGGGTTGAAAAGTCGGATCGTCATACGTGGTATCAAAGCTCAGGTTGGCGATATACCTAGGCTTTGGTGGGGATTACTCATTAGAGATAGGGTCAGTAGCACCTAGAATGAGTTTGAGTGTATTAATAGATATGAGCGCATATTTGTTAGTGAAAATAAAATCTTTTATATTGTGTTGACTTATTGGTTGAGTGTTTATGAACTCTGGTCGGTACGGGAAGTACAGCTGTATTGATAGGGATTTCTAAACTCTTAAACAAGGTAAACTAACAAAGTATTGTTTTGAAGAGGGTAAATGAAATAATTTTACCCAAACTATATTTCGATATAAAAGAAATATTTCCCCGAAATTATATAGTGTATATATTTGGAGTGTTTGGTTAGTATTATTATAATCTAAATAAGATTATAAAATTTGGAATGGGTTATATAACAAATTAAATAGTATATAAGTATGATATATACAAACGAGTTATAATTAGAAGTGGATTCAAACCAGAATTTGGAAATTTAAATCTTGGAAATTTTGGGAAATGTTTTAAATGAATTTGAACTGAGTATTTGGGAATTTTTAAATCTTAGAGATTTTGGAAATGTTTCCAAAGTGTTTGAAAATAGTAAAGGTGGTATTATTTTTGGAATATTTTTGAATGGAAGAGTTTTAGAATGGGTTTTGGAAGTAAGGAAGCACTGAACTCACTTCAGTCGCTGGAAAATAATTCGGGTGATGATGGTCGCATCATCAGCGTTCATTTTTGAGTTTCTAAGTGACGGATTGCTACCATAGTGATTGGCTATGATTATTTGCTTTTGGGCTTGTTTGGTAAACAAGTTTTGTTTTAGAAATTCCAAAAGGGAATTGTTTTGGGCAAAACCAAGTGGTTTTAAAATTCCGAAAGTATGATTTGATATACAAAAGTGGATATATGTATATTTATGATTTTAAAATGATTTGAAATAAAACCGAGTGATTGAATTATGGGATTTCCATTTAAACGATTTGTGAAGTCAAGAGAAAATCAGTTATTGAACTTATAATTTGGAGTTGATATAGATAAGAAAGGAAAGTGTGAATTTTAATCCTGAAATTAAAGTTTAACTTGAGTAAGTTAAAATGAATAATATGGGATTTGAATTGAATTGAATGTAAAGTTTGAAATATAAAATGATTATATAATTATAAGTTATGATGATTGAATGGAATGGATACATTTAAGCTATCAAGTGATATATATATCAAGAGTTATGATTATAAGATGTGAATGGACTCAAGTAAGCAATATGAGATTTTAAGTAAATAAGTTCTTGAACTTATGAATTGAGAAATGAAATGGTAAAACCAGAATGAAAATGGTTTGATATTATGGTAAGAAATGGAAATTCAAAAATTTTAAGTATAAATGGAGGGGTGAATTGGAATCGAGTAAATTTAATATAAACATGAATTGTGAAGTGATTATATGACTATATGTTATAAATATAGAATGTGAGTAAACTTAAGTGGAAATTCAAGGAATTGTGAATAAGTTTGTATAACTATTAAACTGAGAAAGTGGAAAAGTATGACCAAGTTAAAATGGTTAGGTATTTGATAACAAGAAATGAATTCAATTTAAGAGTAAATGAATTGAATATGGTTTTGGAGTATGGATTGGATAAGTTTGGGTATGAACTTAAGTTATGAAGCTGAATATGAACTTAAGTAGCGGTATGGAATGTTTATAATAAACCTTAGAAATAATTTTATGAAATGGTTTATAAATAAATTAGCATGGAATGAAATGCCGTTCACTATAAAATGAAGTGAATAACACTTTGTGAATTAAATGAAAGTGAATGGAAAAGATGTAATATAAGTTGGAAGTGAAATTAATATGAATGCAAGTGCATGAACCTGAGCTGAATTGTTCGAGAATCGATTTACATGGAATGATTCCGAGATTAATAAAATGGATTGGAATATAATGAATGTTGATATGAATGGAATGAAAATGAATTGATTGTGAATCAATTTGAAATTGAATAAAATTGAATATACATTGATTGGAAATGGATAATTGAATGTTTAAATCTTGTACTTGTTTACGCATTCGAAATATACATGTTATAATATGTTTGTTTTTTGAAAAACATGTGTTTAAGTTCATTAAAGGAATGGAATGTTATGAAAATTTCATGATTATGGAACTTATGTCCTTATTTTGAGTAAGTACAGGTACAAGGAGCTGTTTGGATAGATTTTGGTTGCATAATTGCATATAAATTAAGCGAACTCGCTTAATAACGCTAATATAAGGTACGCTTACGCATTAAAAGCGAAAATGAGATAAATATTGATATATATCGTGTTTTTGACCGTGTGGGTCAATGTATATTATATTTATCATATTTATGATATTGTAAAAGGCTCTCCGTACAGGGGAGACTCTGTCAAAAATTTTTGAAAATATAGGATGTTAGAAAAATTTTGGAAATTTTTTGTTAACTAAATTGATTTGAAATTATAGCTTGAAACAATGGAATTTGATGAATAAATAGGAATTAGTGGATTTGGGTCAGTATAAAAGACTTAGGAAAGGGTAATAACAGAATTTTAGCCAAATGGGTTTTGAGAAGCTAATGGGTTGGAGCATTTTTCCTACCTTAGCAATTTCGGGGACGAAATTCTTTTAAGGGGGAAGGAATGTAACGACCCAAAAATTTTAGTCGTTTGGTTTTGAACGTTTAATTTATTTTTAAACGTTGAATTTGAAATATTAATGTATTTTGATTATGGAGATTTTGGTTGAATTAGTGAAATGGTTTAAAATTTCAAATATAGCGATTAAATGGATTTGGGGAATAGTAAATTTAATATTTCAAATTGGGTAAATATGTGAATCTAGAGTTAAATGTGAATGGAAATGATTTCTAAAGTTGATTTAAACTCTATTTGAATTAGAGTGATGATAGTGGACTTTTGAATGGAATTAAAAGTCGATAAATTAAATTTTGAAATTTATATATATTAATTTAATAGTGAAAAATAGTGATCCGGGCCACGGTCTCAGAATTCGACGAAACAATGTAATAGTGTATTGTTATCGAATTTCAAATTTCGTAGCGTTAGGAGTTACCGTTCGATCGTATGGGATAGAAACACATTGAAATTAATATTGAAAATTTAATATTATAATTCGATTCAAAAAGCTATCTTCCACATACGATCGAATTGGGCCTCGAGATTTGTTCCATTGTGTTCGGAATAGGGGTAAAACATTATAAACGCCAGGCGGCATGCCTTGATTGGAGTTCTTCCAAAATTTCGCGTGAATGGTCGAAATAATATTAAAATAATATAGTTACGCGTATATATACACAACCTAAAATCCTAGCCGGAAGGGAGCGCCGTTCTTTCTTTTAATGGCTGAAAATTGATTTCGGCTTTCCCCCTATCACTCCAAATCCGTTCACTTTCGAGAAAAATTTCCAACTAGAGAAACGTAGACCATCTCAAGCTCGCTACATCCTACGGTGGAATTGTGCTCGTTCGTCGTGTGGAGGTCAGAAAATCGCCACAAATGGCGCACGTTTGGAAGGGGATTTCATGGAAACGGCGGCAAGGGAGGAGGCCGGTCGTGGGTCATAGGTGAAGGCAAGTCTGGGCTTTCGATCGGCAGTGATGGATCGTTGTCTAGTGGGTCGAGGTGGGTGCAGCATGGAGAGGAAGGAGGCACGTATGGGTCGTGATTAGCCTGGAAGAAACGCGATGGAGAAGAGAAAGGATGGGCGACCAGATTTGGATGCAAGGGAACGAACGACCATGATTTAATCTGGGTATATATAAATAAAAACAAATAAATAAGGGTTTGTAAATTTATATCGTTTAAATTCGTGAAATCTTATAAATTGTATGTATTTCACATACGAGGTCCGATTGAAACGAAACAAGAGGCGATGGAATCGTGGTGACGAGCACTACATTATGAAACTGATTTAGAGACAATTAGAAATAGCTAAAATTTTAGGTTAAATCGAACGTCGTTCGATTTGATTTGAAATTGGAATGTTTGGGGAAATTGAAAACTCAAGGTGAGTTAAACTCACTCATTTGGTTAATCAGTAATGTTTTATAGCAAATAAAATTTATTTATGTTGTTTGGATTGTTGAAATTAATTTAGGATGATGATATAGCATCTTGAAATGCTATTAGATTGGTTGAATCGGATCTAGGGTCACGATATAGCATCTCGAATTGCCATTAAACTGTTTATGTTTATTTTTAAGCTTATTTCCAGTATTGAATCCTATATGTGTGGAATTGATAAATGGATTGTTTAAAATTACGTTGTTAAATTTATAACGTAAACTGAATTGAAATATATTGGTGTGATCTATTTGGCCAAATAAATACCGTTGGATAATAAATGAAAGAGTTTGATTTGAATGATAATTGGTTAGTAGAATTAATTTTTATTCTGCTATTTAATTAATTTGGACACTATTCAATGCAAATGGATTTATATTGAAAAATTGACGTGTTAACAAATTGTTGTTAAGTGTGGATTTGATTTACATATATGATTGTTAATTAAATGCTTGTAATTTAACTTTGATAGTTAAATTGAATTGAATGGTAGTTGATAAGTACCATTGGGATTTTCCGAGTCAGTATAACATTAGAAAGTTACAAGCTTTTGGCTTAACTTCAAATTGTATAATTTGAAGTGAAGTGTTTGATATAGTAAAATATACAAAAGCTTTGTTTAAGATTATCATTTACAAATGTTTTGTAAATGATTCTTATAGTGATATTAGTTATTTCACTTAAATGTTTTAAAGGTTTTTTTTCAAGATTTAAAAGTCGAACTATTCACTTATGATAATGTAATTATTTAATAAATGATTATTTAAACATCAATTACCTTATTTGAAATATTTTGTTTTAAATTAATTACTTAAGCGTATTTTAAAAGTTGTTTTTGAAATTATTATAATATATTAATTAAATATTTCTGTAAATGGTTTAAAATGATATTATTTGATATCTAAATTGGTGTAAAATTCTTCCTTAATCATTTTCAAAGTCCTTTATTAATAATCTATTTTAAAAGTAAATTCTTGTTTAAAAGTTAGTTATTGTATAAAGCCCATTTGTAGTTTAATGATGTTCAAAGTTAGATAGTCCAAAGTTAATATCATGCAAAGATTTGTAGTTACAAATGAACTTTGGAAATTTATTTTCAAATAAAAGATTTTGTGAAGTAATGGTATATATTCATAGCGTAATTTGAGGGGCAGCGATTGCCTACAGTTTGGGATGTTTTCGCTGGGATAACGACGTAATCATTGTGCAAACTGCGATCTATGATTGATTGCCTGGCGGAAATCGGGAGGAAGAGATTGCCTAAGTTTAGTTTGGTTTTTCTAGGATAGAGACGCGACCATCGAACTGCGATCCATGGTCGATACCGAATGGCACTTCCATATCTATTTTTATAATATAGTTTTCAAGTATTTAAAAGTGATGGTTTGTGAATATACTTATTCCGATGAAATAAGTATATGATGTTTTAATAAGGAGACTTGATTTATCAAATTCAAATTAAATGAGGCTTATTGATTTCAGTGGGAAATGTAATCTTTGGTTGAATATTTGTTGTTTGATAGTTAAATAACCGACTATCAAATCTTGGCCCAAATATGCAATCCTTCTTAATTTTGGTAGTAGGAAACGATTTCCTACCTAACACCGTAGGGTTTTTACTCTGGAAATATGTAGGGGAAACACGAGAATTATATGGTACAGTTACCGGTCGAGGTGCTATACTGTATGTATAAACTCGTTGTTCTTCTGGGACAAATGATAAGGAGATTCGTCCACTTAAACGGTTAAGGGGTGATCCCCGCTCTTATGTATTGTCAGATTATTTCCTAAAAAACTGGTCTTCAGCATTCCGAAAAATCGACGAATGGTTTATGGAGCGCCCGGGAAGGGGGAGAGTGTACTCGTAAGAGATGACTCGGAATCGTTACCACTCCAAAACCATATACGGCTCTATGGAGGAATTTCTTGTTATATTGAGATGTTGAAATCCATGTGTGATTGCAAGATTGTTGGGTATGGGAATCCGTGTGTGATTCCAAGATCTATTTGAGATATGGGAATCTGTATGCGATTCCAAGGTCCTTGTGGTGTGGGAATCCATATGGGATTCCGTGATCTATTTCTGGAGCGGTGCGTAAGCTGGAACGTCGGACGTAGCCTCATCAGCGGAAATGACTAAAACCAGAGATAGGAGGCATGGCCAGTAAATGGACTCCTTTTCTAGCAATACCGATACTTTCAATTGTTTTGGCATGCCGGAGTGATGCACTCGGTCTTAGCAAGATCAGTTATGTTTTTCAAATAGTACTCCGGCTAGACGGGTATGATGCTTCGGAAGGATAACTCTGATCCTTGTGTAGGAGGACCGTTCTCGAAGTACTGAGGGCACCTCCGTGGAAATCCTACACAATTAGCGAACGAGCCTTATCGAGTTCTGATTTTATACTAGTATTGTTGTGATGTAAACAACACGAGCATCACAACTACTTGATTATTATTATTTTGACCCTTAGACATTATTATAATATTACTGGATTTTCTATAAAATTGTTTTTGTTATCGTAAGGTAAGACCCGACCGTGTTTATGTGCGGCGTGATCTTACGATATCTTTATTTTGAAAAGGATTTATAACTTAATAAATCAAATTGAGTGTGTTTTCTCACGCTGGTTTACTAGACTGATCCGTGTGTTATTATTTTATAATAATGCTCAGGTCAGACCGAGCATATTACAGATTTAGATTGGATTGCTTTGAGCTCAGGAGACGAGCTGGAGACTAAGACGTATTCTCGTACTTGTTTATTCTGCTGCAGTGTTTGTTTGAAATTATCAGCAATTGTGAGGATAGGCTGTTATAACTATCCAGGCTGGTAATTATTGATTTGTGTACTCTGATTTGGGTTATGTATATTACAGTTTTAATTTGTGTAAAGAGCTATTAATATTATATATTATTCAGTCCGCTGTGAGATTCTATATTTATTTAGTTTCTTCTTTCTTCTACCTTCTTTCTTTTCCCCTAACAATCTGTCTTTTCGGCACTCAATTGTTCGACATGCTATACAGTGAATGTATTGATGTCGATTTTTGAGGGTCGAAAACTCGGGTCGTCACAGGTCGTAACGACCTGGAATTTTATCACTTTGATTTATGAATATTTAATTAATTTTAATATTTAATTAATGGTTTTAATAATTATAAACACTCTCTTTTAATTTATAACTAATGATAGAAAATTTATTTTTGAATTTGGTTTACTAAAATAATTAGTTCAAAGTAAAATAGAAAATGTGACTTGAAATCGTTTTCCGAATTTTCAAATTTTCTTTGTCTAAAAGTTGTTGGAAACGCTGTGCACATTTTCGTTAACATATACACACAGATATATATTAAAAACATAAGTATGGTTAGTAATATAATATGGTAAAAGATAAGTTTACTTAAGTAAAAATTAAGAGATGTGATATATAACCAAATTTTAAATAAAAATAAAATAAAAGAATGTAATGTCATATCAACACATAACATCATGGTACAAGATCATCCTTTTATCTGGTTTTAAAATGTGTGGTCAGTGACATAGTAAAGGTAAAAGTATATGTTTACTTAAGTAAGAAAAAAGATGTGATACTTTTCAAAGCTAAAATTTAAATAAAATATAAAGCATGTAATGTCACCTTTCACATGACAACATAGTACAAGGAAGGAGTTTAAACTTTGACAAAGGGGGGGGGCTTGTTGTTGACTTGTGGAAGAAGGAAGAGAAGGAAAGTGGAAGTGATGATGTGGCAACATTTGAGTGAGGGGCATATACTTCAAGGGCATTTTGGTAATTTACTAAATAAATTTTATATAAAACTAATTCAAAATTTCTCTCTCTCCTACAACATTTCATTTTCTATTTTTTTTAATTTTTCATCTTCTTCTTTAACCTTATTTTTAAAAGTTTTAATGGCTTCCCTTTAAATTTCCAAAGTTAAAAATCAAAACTTTTCCCATTTAATCCTTTCAAAATTTGTTTAAAACACATATTCTTCTCCTACACCTCTCTTCTTTCGAAAACAAGTCCACACCACCCTCTACATCACCAAGGCTCGGCTCTATAACCCTAGGCCAAGCCCATTTTGCACTTCCAAGACCCAAAAATGCAATTTTTACTAAGAAGATCAAAGATCTAAGGCCATTTCAAGTTTAAGGAAAGAATGGTTTGTTTTCGTAACTTTTGGTGAGTAAAAACTCACATTTTTCAAAAAGTTTAACCTTTATTATGTTGTTTATTTTGTTGTGAAATATTTGTGATTTGACGGATTTAGTGTTATTTAGTTTTGGTATATATGTTACTTGTACGTGATATGGAATTAGACTTGTAAATAGAAGTCTAAATGTTGTGTTCGGTTGTAAAGAGGTGATCTTTGCTTATGTTTATGGTTGTGATATGATTATGTATGTATGATAATGAATGTGTGGTTGTATGCTATAAAAGCTAGCATTTTGACATGTAAAGTGACTTGAGATCCTATGGAAAATCAAAATTATGTTTTACTAGTTTTTAAGTTACTAAAAAGATATCAAAGTTTCTAACTTTATTTAGTTTCAAAAACCTTTTACTTATGCCTTTAGGGTGAGTAAAAGTTAGGAGTAAAGGGTTTGAAAAGTCAACTTAGAAGCTAACTCTAAGTTATGGCATCCATAGCGATAGTCGCTATGGATGCAGTTCGGAAAAATTAAACGTTTTTCTAAATTCAAAATGTTTCTTCTTAAATGTTTTCTAAAACCATTTTCAAATCATTAATTACTTAATTAAGTATGAGTTAATAATTAATTAATTAAGGATAATTAGTAGTTAACTAGTAATTAAGTTAATTAATTAGTACTTAAGTATTAATTAAATAATTTAATTATAGTTAATTAATTAAGAGAGTTTTAATCAATTATTAATTAAGTAAAGAGTTAACTAACTATTAATTTTTATTTAATTAAGGTTAATTAATTAACTGAGGGTTAATTATAAATTAATTACCAGTCAGGTAGGGTTTAATTATTGGGACAATTTGGCTAAAGTCCCTATTATGTTTCAAAATACACCAAACATCCTTGCCAAAAAAGGTATATAAATTAGGTCCCTAGAATTAAGTTACCGAATAATTGCATACATTTATGCAATTATTTAGTGAATAATTGCAGACATTTATGCAATTATGTCCAAAAATTGCAGACATTTCCGCAATTATTCACTGAAAAATTGCGAATATTTCCGCAATTATTCACCAAAAAATTGCAGATATTTTCGCAATAATTCACTAAAAAATTGCGGAAATTTCCGCAATTACTCACTGAATAATTGCAGACATTTTTCCAATTTTTGGATATAATTGCATAAATGTCTATAATTATCCATTGAATAATTGCATAAATGTATGCAATTATTCAGTAACTTAATTCTAGGGACCTAATTTACAATCTTTTTATGGGAAGGAGTTTTCGTGTATTAAGTTTGATTTTAAGGACCTGAGCCTAATATTCACTTATTTATTAATTAATTAATTAATAAAGATTTAATTAAGGTTTTTTTAATATTTAATTAAGTTTTAATTATTATTAAATCAAGGTTTTAAATTATTTTAAATTAATTCAATAAAGGTTTTAAATTTTGATTACTTTATTTTCGAGGATCAGTATTTATTTAAAAGCAGCTTCCTTTATAAGTAAATGAATTTAAATACAAAGGATTATCTTTTGTCTAAGCCATTAAGTAGGATAAGTTATACTAAACTTTGACATCTGTTTAGCAGAATAAATCCTCATTCTGCTGTAACTAAATTGGATAAGTTTATTTGATATCTGTTTAGCAGAATATAACACGGTTATGCTATAATTTAAATTGGATAAAATACTGACGACATCTTTTTAATAAAATAAATCCTTATTCTGCTATAGTATTGATTTGGACATTGAACCATATGCCAGTTAAATTTATATTGGATAAGTGATGGTTTAGTAGCGATTGCTAATTGATTTTATTTACATATATGTTGGCTTATGTAAATAACTGTTATGTGACATAGAAGTCAAAATATAAATAAATGATAACTTAGTTTAGTACCACATTGATCGCTAAGCCTCTTTCCAAATTTGTAAAATTTATATTTTAAATTAACTTAAATTCTATCAATTTGGGGTTAAGTGTTTAAAATGATTTTGTAAGTTATCCTATTATTTTATTAAGGGGATTTATAAATAATATTTTGTTATAAAAGGCATTTTAATTTATAAAGAATTTATTTAAAGGAGATTTACAAATGATATTTTGTAAATGATATTTTATAGAAGATTTTTTATAAAGGAATTATAAAGAAAGAATTTTAAAAGAGTTTATAAATAGAATGGGATTTTATAAAGGAATAAGATTGGTGAGCTGGCTCTTAGCCCGAAGGAAGGAGCGGTGGTTTGGCTATTTATCCTTCTTAATTAGGGTGGTATGGAAATGTTCTTCTATACTTAACACCGAATGATGACGGTTTGGTTTATAGAAAGAAATGGGTTAAAAGATATTTTGTTTGGCCCCTTTAAATACAAATTTTGATAAAAAGAAGAGGAAATATTCCTTAAGTTTTGTTAATATACTTCTATTGATGAGATAAGTATATGGATATGTTTTCTGAGTATTGACAGTATAATATTTTGATAATATACTTATACCGTTGAGATAAGTATATAAAGTTTTTCAAGTATTGAAGGAGTATAAGTTGTTTGTGAAATAATACCCTTTGTAAAAGGTATTTTGAATCTTTAATTTTAAAAAGAGATTTAATTAATAAAGATTAATTAATAGAGGCTTAGTGGATCCCATTTGAAATTAAATCAATGATTGATTGTTAGTTATTCGATAGTTATACAACGGACAATCAAATTTGGACCAATACGTAACTTTGAAAATATCTAGGAGAAATACGTGAGTTATATGGCACAGTCATCTACGATGATGCAGCACTATGTGTATAAATCTCGTTTTGTTCTCCTAGGATGAATGATAAGGAGATCTGTCCACTAAAATGGTTAGGGGGTGATCCCCGCACTTATTCATTTGTCTATTTGTTTTCAAAAGAACCGGGGTTGAGTTTATCGAAAACTATCGAATGTTGGTTCGAAGAGATCGGGATCGGATAAGTATAAATTATCCAAAAACCACTTCGAATCAACTCAAGCATTTGAATGGAAGACATCTTGAAGATGAGAGAATCAAGATTGGAGCTCTTTGAAGTGCAAGGGCTACTTGCTACTAATTCTGAGGGTGATTCCAGAATGGACATAGTAGAAGTAGTGCCTTCGGTTTGTTCATATCTTGAACAACTTGTATGGATGAATGTTGGCACTATATTGCTGCTTGGAGGGCAGTGTTAGCGTTCCAAGTGGGATTGCTATAAAAGATAAAACGTAGTCTCAAACCTCATCAACCGGGAATGACTAAAATAAGGGGAGATGCAGTAGGGCTAAGTAGGTCGCACCTATTAGGGTATGCCATCACCCTTTTAAATACGGATATACATATTTATGGAATTGGGTGTGCATGAGAGTTCTCGGGAAAAGTTTGCAAAGCAACCGAGGTGATGACATATTCGGTAATATCCAGTAAGGGGTAGGCCGGTCCTGTATTAGCAAGGGGTCTAGGTAAGGCCCTCGGTACATTTTCTATGGTAGGTGGTACCTGGTGCCTTGTCATTGTATGGAATCCATCCTCCAATAAGCACCATACAGACTTATTTGTGCCCAACTATGTTGAAATGTGAGATGCAAGCATTTCAGCTACTTTCCATATTTATTTTCAACCCCTATACATTATTATAATATCATGGGATTTTCTATAGAATGTGTTTTGGTTATCATAAGTTAAAAGCCCGTCCATGTTTATATGCAGCGTGGTCTTACGAATACCTTTGATTTTAAAAAAGGGTTTACAAAGTTATAAAAATAAAGTTTCTTGTGATTTGAGTTCTCATGCTGGTTTTACCAGACTGATCCGGCGTTGTTTTTCTTATAATGCTAGGGCCAGACCGAGCATATTTTCTGATTAGCTTTGGATGCTTTGGAGCTCAGGAGTCGAGCCAAATGTCAAGACATACCTCTCGTATATTCTTATTATTTCTACTACATTGTTGTTGTATTCTTTGGCAATTGTAAGGATAGAATATTATAACTTTCCAGGGCTGATGGTAGATCAGTGTTGTACTCTGATATGTGTATGTATATTAAAGTCCTTTCTTTTTGTAAGACTTGTTTTATATTATATATTACTTGTCTCAATTCGTGAGATTATGTGTTATATTTTCCTTTCTTCTTTTCACCCCCAATGACCTATCTTTCGGATGATTACATGATCGGCACACGAATACCGAGGATGTATTAAGTGTTTTCTTTAGTTGTAAGAAGGCAGATCGTTACAGGGGTCCACAGTTCGACCCGCTTAGTGTAGAGATCGACCTGGGGCGGTTGACCCCTATGAGAGGGGTGGTTGACCACTCTTAAGGCAGTGGCTAGGCTTTTCCCTAGCACAATAGCTCAGATCTATTATTTTTTAATCTAACGGTTCTGGTTGATTCTAGCGTCTATAAATACAAGCCTAATGCTTCCTTCTCTTTTCATATTTTTCTGAATACAACAATGGAGCTCTGCCCTTTCTTCTTCTCCACTTTCTTTCTAAATTATAAAAATAATATATTTACATCTATATTCATATAAATTGGAGAAGAATGGAAATCTAATAAAAAGGAGAAGAGAAGAGAATTAACTATATGTGTATTTGAGGTAAATTATACATTCGTATCTATTTTCTCTCCCAATTCCAAATATCTTCTCAGATTTGTAATTCTAATGTATGTATATACCCTTTTTATACATATTTCTTGGATTAAAAAGGATTTGAAGATGAATTTAAAGTTCTACTACAGATCTAGAGATTTGGATCGCTTTTATACGGTTAGTGAGAAATTATATATATTTTACGATTTTAAATCTATTCTGTTGGCATACGTTTAATTTTTATGCCTAAATCAATTTTATTTGTGAATTGTAGGCTTAAATTAGTGTAGAAAACTATTGCCTACATATTCTTGTTTTAGATCTAATTTGAATTATATTTACACCTAGATCTGGAAATCGGTCCCAAAAATTTTAGGATTTGAATGTTGTATATTTTTATTCCAGATCTATACTTGGGTGTAAAATAGGGTTTTTGGATTATTGCCCAATTTGTGCTATCTTGTAGATTTTCCATAGTTTAATTTGTGGGAAGAACATCCGTTTGATTTTTATAAATTTGTTTACTATTTCCACTTTTCATCCAAAAGGGCGACGTTTGATTTAACAAGGAATAAGAAATTATCCATTCCTTGTAATTTCAAATGGAGTCAATCTTTCCTTTTTGTGTTAAACCAATTTATGGAAATCATTGAGGAAAATCTTCCTAAGGAATTTAATTCCAGCAAATTAAATATAGAAAGCATATTCTAGTTACATATTTATGACTAGAATATATTTGGTTATGAATAGGTAGTTTTATTAGGCAGTTTATACGTATTTATTGCATTAATAAAGAAGAACGGCATTTATTCGTGCATTATTTATGCGTAACGTTAGTTAGTTATTATCATATTTAGGGAAGCGAATAGTTAGAATAAGAAAAGGTAGTAATTTATATTAATGGGAAATAAATTAAGAATTCCTATTAATTAATTAATAGGAAATGAAAGATCTAAATTAATGGGCAATTAATTAGAAATAATGGATAGTATTAAATTAAGGATTATAATTAGTAGAGACAAATGGATTAATGGGACTGATAAAAATGGAATATATATAGAAAGGTTACTAATTTGAAATTCGTAACCATACATAAATGTCTTAGGAAATATCCATTAGGATTTTATGGACAAATTGACATTAATGAGCATTAAAAGGGGATTTATGGGTAGATTAGTATTTAAGGTAAATCTTATTGCCTTAAATAAAAAGGGAATTAATAAGCTAAGTCCAATGTCAATCGAAGATAGTATAAGTAAAGACTTAGGATGGTTAATTGGACTTAGTAGTTTAGTGATGCGAGGTCAGTAGAGTAACTAGATGGACGACTGCCCTTCACTTTGAGGCTACCAGTAGTCAGGTGCACTTACTACTAATGTGAGATATTACTAATCCTAGGACCTGTGACGACGTGAGAGAGTGGACTTGCTTTCTTAATTGGAAAGTATTAAATGGTCCAAATCTAGAATAGGAAGTGGTGAGGGATATCTCTAAAAAAGTTTACTTCAGTGTTGAGGTATTAAGTGGCTATCTTAGGACATGCCTCCCTACCGAAAGAAGTAACCTATTGAGATTCCATATTTATAATTAAGAGTGATGATAGATATCTCGGGATGGGTTCGCTTTGGGTTTGAGGTACTAAACGACTAATCTAGGGTTCACCTTTTTCCAATAAAAGAAGTATTAAGTAGCCCAATGAGATTTCCAAGCAATGTCAGCTAGATAGTACCAGTGAGCAGTCCACATTTGGGTTAGGTATTAAATGGAAAAGGCATATATATGAATAGGTGTTAAATGGCCAAGGGTCTACCTAGTCCTTAACAATGAGGTATTAAGTGGCTTGGGTACATGCTCTTACATTGCTAAAACTTTAATAACAATAAATGCGCTAGTGGTATGGTTATTATAAATTATAAGGTTATATATAATGGTCAAAGGTCTTTGTATTTAGGACCAATAGACCAATAATGATGAAGCTAGAAGTCCACGTTGGGAGTAGGTCTTAAATGACGGTGTCTACCTTGATTGAGGTCTTAAATGACAAAGTTTGTCTATTTCTCTTTTAAAAGTATTATGTGGCGATAGTAGAAGCCTGCTTCATATTTAGAAGTACCAAGGGGCTAATGGATTTGGAAGCATTGGGTGGTTGATAAGGCTTCGTCGGTATTTCATACCTTAGGAATGGGTAGGTAAGTAATCGTGTGTGTAATGCAGGGTTAGATTAGAATTGCTAACCTTAATATACATAATAATTAAATGGAAACCACTCGATATTAATTTATGTTATGGATAGTTTATAGATTTTCCAATCACCAGAACATTGTGCTGACCCCCTCCTCATTACAACCCACAGGATAAATTTAGATGAACAGGTAACTGGAGCTGCAAGTGTTTAGTTGTTGGAGAAGCCTTCTTTTCTTTCATGCTCAATGCTGATGTGACAATCTGCTATCCAAGGAATACCATTAAATCCAAGGTAGTAGTCATAGTCAATATTATTATCCTATTATTATTTCCACTATGAGTTTAGATTTCTATCAATATCTGATAATGCTCATGCTTATTTGTAGGTACAAAATCCAATGATCTGTACTTCGATGGACTTGGGTTTCGACTTTTATCGAAATTTTGGCCCATTAAGGTACGGGTTGTTATAGTAATATATGTTGATATTCGTATTAGTTATAATTAGGATGCCTAGTTATAAATAGCATAATAAATTATAGGATTATGAGATATAGATGGGAAAGAAGATAGTAACTCCAAAATTAACATGGCAATAAATATGCAGTTAATAGGGAGTTACATGAATTAAATGGGGACATAAATGTGTTTAATGGGATTGATTAAAGAATTTATTATGGCATTTATAGGGAAATGAAATAGGCATAATAGGTTTAATTAGAACAAATAAATAAACTTTATTAGAGATTGTCCAAATAGAATAATAATGACCATTTATTACGAACAATTGACATTTATGGAATATAGTAAATGAGCATATAAGATAGGGATTAAATGCTAGAAGGCAGTATAATTTAAGCTTAGGATGGTTGGTTTGGTTTAGTGGGTTGGGATGCGAGGTCAGTAGAGTTACAAAACAGAAGTCTGCCCTTTAAATAGAGGCTACCAGCAGTTGTGTATAATTACTATTGATGTGGGACATCTTCAAACATAGGACCCGTGAGGAAGGGATATGCATTTCATATAGGTAGGGGAAAATATACTAAGGGTTTGCCTCGGATTTAAAATATTAAATCGCCCAGTACGTATAAGGAAATGAGGTCTGCTTCATTTCTAATAAGAGGTACTAAGTAACTAAAAGGGGAATTTTCCTTGAATTACTTAGATTAGTCTAAACGGGATGTCAGTTGTGGAAGGTCGGCGGGCTATGTCAGTATTATTGTTGGACCAGTATTTAGCAGTAGGGCTGGCATATAGGCTATGACCACCAACGGTCCCGAGCAGTCAGTAGTAAAGACTTAATGGATTTCACTTTCAACTAGTGTAGAATCCATAAGAGATACGGACAGACCTCAAATTTTAGTTAGTTAGTTGTTTGTTTATCGGAGGTGGGATAGTTGATTCTTAGATAAGTCTTTGGGATGCATTAGTAATACAACAATTATATTATAAAACCGTATATAGGGGTCATTGGTCATTGTAGTTAGGACCAATTAACTAGCGTTTACGTTGTGGTGGGCCTGCTTTTCGGTTGAGGTATTAAATGGCCATTGGGTCTACCTCCTCCCTATTTAAGATGTATTAAGTGGCCGAGGTTTTAGGGTAGTATGTTTATATATATATATATATATATAAAGGCATATATAGTTATACCTCAAAGGAAGTTAGGTATATCGTACGCGCACATAGGATTTAACAGATTTGTCGTAAATAATAGACATAAGACTTAAATATAAATCAATCGGCATAAATGAGTGTTATGGGTAAAATATATAATTTTTTAGTCACCAGAACATTGTTCCGACACCCTCCTCGTAACAACCCACATGATAGATTTAGAGGGACATGCTACTGGTGTGAGATGGGAACTGCAGATGGTGAAGTCTTCTCATCCATGCTCGGCACTAACAAGGTGACTAGATATCCATGGAATAACATTTATTCCAAGGTAGTAGCCTTAGTCGGTATATGTGTTCTATTATTTTTTTCTATTTGGCTGTGAGTTTACATAGATAGCCCTCTAATATACTTATGTTTATTGTAGGTTACCAAAACCAACGATCCGTACCTTAATGGACTTGAGTTTCGATTTAGTCTAAACTTAGGCCCATTAAGGTGCGGGTAGTTATATTTGGTATCAAAGATTAGGTTAGTCGATCATAGGATGTAGGATACGTTGAGAGAACATATTTGTATTTTTACCTATAATTATATATATATATATATATTATACACCAAACTCTATAAATTTCGACTATAGAAGTAGTTGCGACCATATATGAAAAGGTAGACGAGGCAACTATGAGTTAGAACAATAAATAAAGTTAAATATATATAGCTACCCCGATTACCCCACGGGGCATTAGTTGTATCATGAGGCATTGACCAAGAACAGCTAAGCATAACATATAGAAGAATCCCGAAGGCTAGTTGTTATTTGACTCCTTTGTTAGGCTTAAGCTACCTTATGATTATGCATTTCAATGGATTGCTGATTGAAGACGTACATTTCATCCAGAGAGATGGGAGAAACGAACCTATATGTTACAAGCATCCGGAAGCAAGATGTGAATAAGGATTGAGCAAGCCTACAAGAAGGTGTGCACTAATCATCACGAGAAGATAAGATGGATTTTTGTTGACGATGAGTTATGGATGAGTGGAAAAGAAGAAAAGTCTGAAAGAAAGGACAATAAAAGTCTGTAACGACCCGTATTTTACGGATCGAAACATCGTAAAATAGTTGACATTTGGTCGCATTTGTGATAAGTCGTCCTGAGTTTAAGTCCTAAGTCGTAACCGACTTAAAAGATGTACAACTTAAGAAGAACTGACCGACTTAAGGAAAGGAAGACTTAAGTCGGTGACAACTTAAGTGTTAGATCGGTTGGTAGCTTAGGTCGTGTAGGAAGTAAGTCGTGGGGTGGCTTAGGTCGAGTGACCGACTTAGGAAGTGTACGACCTAAGAGATAGACGACTTAAAGAAGCTGGGTTAGCAGTGGGACGACCTATAGAATTTGGCGACCTAAGATTAGTAAGCGACTTAGGAATTGGGGTGACCCAAGAAAAAGTTAAGTGTTAGGTCGGCTGGGCGAGTTAACGATCTAAGGAGATGGCGACTCAAGGGTAGGCAGACTTAGTTAAGTGACCGACCTAGTAGAGTTAACGACCTAGGGGTTAGTAACCTTCGGTAGTTAGCGACCTAGTTGTTACCGAGTTAGCATAGTTAGGTCGGCAACGACCTAAGGAAGCTGGGGTAATAGTGAGCGACCTAAGGAGTAAGTCGTAGACGACTTAGGAGTTTGGTCGTGGGTTGTTAGGTCGCTAAGTATTAGGTCGCTAGGGGTTAAGTGAGTAGGTTGTATGTCTATTAAGTCGTATCCCAGTAAGCTGTTAAGTCGTAGAAGGTGATTGAGTTACTAAGTCGTAGGTCGGCATGCTAAGCAGTTAGGTCGTGGCATTGTTAGGTCGCAAGGTTTTATAAGTCGTAGGTCGTATTCCAGTTGACTCGTTAAGGCGGCATTGTTGCTGAGTCGAGTATGTGTTAAGTCGCGAGCGACTTAGGAGTTAAAGCTGCTAGGTCGTAAGTCGTATGGTCTGTTAGGTCGGTAAGTTATAAGTCAGAGGCAGTTAAGTCGTGAACGACTTATAGGGGGCGGACGACCTAAGGAATCTGCCTATAAATAGAAGGGTTTTCTCACTTTTTGGGATCCGGATTTCGAAGCGACGAAGTGCTGCCATTTTGAGAGCTCGACTTCTACACTTCTTCACTTCTTTTCTCCACTCTAATCTAGTGATTCCTTCCATCCATATTGAAGATCAAATCGAAGATCGAAGAGCTTAGATTGAAGATCTACATTCTTCGAAGAGAGATTTCTTCGTTTGAAGCGGATTCTTGATAGATCGAGTTAGATCCTTCGCTGTCCAGATCTGAAGTGTGTTTCTTTTGAGTTGTTTTGGTGATTTGGTGAGTGGTGATTATCTCTCACACGGATCCAAAGGAGTATATCGGATCGTTGGCTTGATTTGGTGTTAAAGTAGTGATTTCCATGCATTTTTGTAAACCTAAGTGTAGATCCATATAGATCCATTGTTCATAATGATTTGACAACCATTTTACTACATGATTAACCTATGCAAGTTCATTCATCAAGATGTAGAGATATTTCTCATGTTTTAATGCTTGTTAGATTTTCAACACTTTATTTACGAAATTGCAATTATTGTTAATATTGTTCATTAGATCATATTTGAATGCTTACTTTACTTGGATTAATGTTTGACTTGATTGATTGCTATGAATTAGATGATTGATGATTTGATTTAGACAAGATGGTCGAAGATGATTCAAAAGCTAAGGGAAAGGCTCTTGAATTGGAAAAGCTGCACGTGGCATATGTAGCGGATGATGAAGCTCATATGGATAGATTTGATGATGATTATGAGATGAGACTTTGCTACACTACAACAAAAAGACCCTATTACAACTGTATTTTTACAACTGCCAAAAACTGCCAGTTGTAATAAATGTTTTTTACAACTCTTTTTTTCAGAAAGTTGTAATAAACTTATTTTTAACAACTCTTTTATTTTGTCAGTTGTGATAGATGCCTATTACAACCTTTCTTTTTTTGTCAGTTGTAACAGATGCGTATTTTTAACAACTGTTCTTTTTGCTAGTTGTAGTAGATGCCTATTACGACCTTTTCATTTGCCAGTTGTAATAGAGGCATATTTTTAACAACTCTTCTTTTTTGCCAGATGTAATAGATGCCTATTACAACCCTTTTCTTTTGCCCGTTGTAATAGTTAATTCATGATTATAATTAAATAATAATACTTAATAATTAAATAATTAATAAAAAATTATTCATAATTAATAATTACTATTAAATAATAATAATTAATCTGAAACTACAAAATAATAAATATTAATAATTACTATTTAATAATTAATAATTAATAATTAATATAATAATGAATAAATAATAAATATTATTAAGTAATTAACAATTGATAATTAAGAAGTAATAATTAATATTTATAATTAGGAAGTAATATTTAATATTTAGTAATTAAACTTTGATAATTCGTAATTAATAATTAATAATAAATGAATAAATACTTAATTAATATTTAATTAACAATTTATAAATAATATTTACTATTAACTAAACGTAACTAATTATTAATTACAAACTTTTATAATAAATAATAATTATTTAATAATATTTAAAAGTTAATATTAAATAATAATAATAATAATTAATAATTAAATAGTAATAATTAATAATTAATAAAAATTTAATAATAAACAATAATTAAATAAATAATACTTAAAATATAATAAATAAATATTAATATTAAATAATTAATAACTATTATTAAATAATAATAATTAATAATTAATTTGAAATATGAGATAATTCTTATTAATATTTAATATTTAGTATTCATAAATTTTTGAAATAAAATTTTGAAATTTTCATAAAATTCAAAAATAATAAGTATTGAAATAAGCTAAAAATATTCATAAAATTTTAAACAAAAATCTTGAAATTTTCTTAAATAAAAAAATAAAAATTTCAATAAATTTAAATTTTTATAAAATATTCATAATTTTTGAAAATTCTAACGCCATTATTATTTCGGTCAGGTAAATAATATATTTATAATATATTTTTAAAACATAATATTACATAATTTTGAGCATATCATTTTTGGAATGGAGATTTCGTGGCAATGTTCCTTGTAAAATCAAACGTACTATGCAGGAGCAATCCGTAGCAACATACAAAAGCTAATCTCAACCATCAAACCACCATCCAACCATCATAACTATTTAGGTGCGGATGCTTAGTGTTTCCCTAACTTTTACAGCCAAAAATTTATCCCAAATTTTAATTTTACCGCCGAAACATTTGCCCAAAATTTTCTTCGTTGGATTTTTCTCATCAAAACAGCACTCAAGCACCATCTCTATCTTCCATCATTCCAAACAAAAAAACAATCCTTGATCTAAAACGAAAATTCGGATCTATAGCTGCTATTCTCCGATGCTTAAAAATTGAAAAGAAGCTTTTCTGCTGTGCTCCAAAGATCGATGCCGCTTGATGCTTCGCCTGGGATGCTCGTGAATCTGAGATCCCAAATCTTACTGTTTTGAGCCGTTGGTGTCAAATTTGGAAACGAAGGTGAGATGCCGAATATGAGATGTTGAATTTGAGATGCTTCGCCCGGAGATGCTATTCATGACGAAACAGGTAGATCTGGATCTAATGGGGACCACTCGAGTGATGAAGCGAGAAGATGGCTCTACAGGCTTGATATTCGATCGACATATTTCAAAAGGAGCGTTGACAGTCTTCTAGAAGTTATACTATCCAATCAAAGTTCTAAAAATGCTATTTCAGTGCGACTTTTCTCATCTCTGAAGCTGCCACGATGGTATGTGTCTCCAAACGATTACCCTTTAATCAGTCATTCTATAATATATATTCTTCTCTGATATCGATACAGTTTTATTTGTTCAGGTTTAGTTGCGAATGAAGATTTCCAACACGTTCTTCGTGTTTTAGACACCAATGTAGATGGGAAATACAAGATAATGTTTGCCTTGACTTCTATCAAGGGTATTTGTCGTCGTTTCGCTAATTCGTCTACGAAAAAGCAAACATCGGCATGAGCAGAAGGTACGATTATGAAATTATCATTTGCTATTTGGCGAGTTGGCCGAAGATGTTTAAAATGATGAGGCATGCGACAGTGTTGGGGATGGGAGGAAAGGATAAGCTTACTCATTCTAGCGCTGAACTTATTAGGATAGATGTCAGTATTTTATGTCACCAGAGGGTGACAAAGCAAGAAAAAGTTTGTTTGAAAGGAGATGTTTTTGAAACAGGGATGGTCGCAGGCGGATATGGGGACTTGAACATAGAATGACACATTTTTCATATTTCCTATAATATGACACATTTATCACTTCAAAGATATTAAAAATAAAACAAGGTCTACTTGTGTAGAATTAACTAACAGATGGACAATACAACTAGTGACTTGTTCAGCTGTACATTTTCACCATAGATCAGTTATCCTAGATAAGCTTATATGCTGCTGCTGCTTGAATCCATTATTATAGTGAGTCGCCTTGCCCTTTTTAAAAATTCACTAAAAAAATACAAGGTTAAATTTATTTAATCCGAAAATGGTTATGAATAAATATACCAAATAATAAAAACTTGTCTCTTTTTATACTATTATCCTTTAATCCCATTCATTCTAAACAGGCAGTTGATTATTCTCAAAGAAGATATAGAATTTTCCCAAGGTAGGCAGATCCGTTAATGCATATTACCTTGGTGTCGGGTAATACAAATATAGAAGTAAGCTATTAATTATTTGTTACTTTAACTATGTCAACAAATGCTTCTTATCTTAGTATCCAAAATTTAAGTAGGCACATGAGAAGAAAACTACCCCAAGATAGAGGTACGACCTTGGACGGAAAAAGAATTTTGAACAGGTTTGTGATTCCTAGTCTTGGATTAAAATAATCCACACAAGCAACAATTTGAAAGGAAGTTTTGGTTGAACAAACTACTATAACATTGGTTATTCCTGATAGCTAGAATATATAAGTCTCTGACATTAAATTGCAAACCAATATTACATTCTGTCCTTAATCAGTCAGTTCATTTTATTTGTGTCTGGTAAGCACACTATATTTATTTGAACCACACTAAAATTTGGAAAACAGTGTTAAGGTAATGACAAATGAAATGGTGAATACTTTACATTTTTTAGATAACCTCGTGGATTATTTTGGATTAGGATGGTTATTGTTATAAAACATAGATCTTTACACAACTTACTTTTTGTCTCCAACCATGAATTAAATACTTGGTGCTGATAATATGTTTAATTTACAAGTTGTTTGGAACTGATAGGATATATTGGTTCCTCCTTGCTTATTATGAAGGTGATTTAAGAAGAATGCAAGTTCTTTAAGGAATTGATTACCCATCCAAGCCCAATTCATGCCACTGAAGCTATCCTGCCCCAACAAATTAGAATACATTTGTAAAATTGTCATATCTATGTCACATTTCCATTTCATATTTTCTGGTGCCGATCATAAACTTTTCATTCCTAGCAACTTACCGTGGTCATTATGTGTCTCATCAAAGGTGTTCGTTTTGCTTTCAAAATTCAACAGGTTTGAACTTGTATCAATTTTTTGCATTTAATAGGGAAGAAATGTCATTTGGAATTTCTATATGGTATCCTGATATGAAATTTATGCCTTACTAGTAATAGTTACTATAAAGTTTATTATACTGATAATATTTATTATACTTTGTTTGGTTGCAGTTTATGCTATGGGATGGAATGTACATTGTTAAAGTGGTCCTTGGTTGTAAGAGTGTATGATTAGATGTTGTCTTGGTGATGTTTGGATTAGTGAGTTGATATGGTAAATGTATGTGCCTAGTGCATCAAATCAGTTAAAAAGATCAATGTGTATGAGCGATTGAAAAAAATTAATGTATCGTATTGGTTTTCTTTATATTTGTTATTTGGTTTATTTTATATATTATTTTTGTAGATAACAAAGTGTAAAGTTTGAACTGTTTATAGTATACTATTGTTTTTATTTTTTTATTTATGCTTATCTGTTTTTTGCTTTACATGCAAAATGTGTTTAGAATTTTTTTTTTATTTTGTATTATTTTTACCACAACTGCTAATCTTAGTTGTAAAAGAGTCTTTTACAACTGCCAATAGCAGTTGTAAAACTGTCTTTTACAACTGCCAACAGAAGTTGTAAAAAAGTCTTTTACAACTACTTTATGCAGTTGTAAAATAATTATTATACAACCGTCGAAGACTGTTGTAAAACGAGAGGGTTCTATTACAACTCCGGATATGACGACGGATGGTTGCCCGTTGTAATAGACCTACTACAACTGTTTTTGACAGTTGTGAAACGGTGTTTTTGTTGTAGTGCTATGATGATGATGAGGCGAAGTATGATATGAGATAGTCTTGGTCTAATCCAGACGGGATCATTCCAAGCATGTTGATAACTCGGTGAAATGGTTCGAGTTGAGGATAATGGTTTGCTCGAGAGGCGCTTGAGCTAGTAAGGAAATAGTCGTCGAGGAGGATGACTAGGAGGCTGAGATCTCATCGTTGTTGAAGGTTCTAGCATGCTCAAAGCAAGAGTACGTTGGGCAGATTCGATAGTCCCTAAAGACTAAATGATTGATAGTCAAGTACTCTGGGCAGATTCGATGGTCCTAGGCACGGGTCACGATGACGTACGAAGTTATGTCTAGAACCGGGGTTTTCCATTAGCCCTTGACGGACGGCTGAAAGAATGTGCCGGTCATTCAATTAACGGTGATATTGAGGCAATGATAACAGTGATAGCCAGAGTCATGGATGTTTGGTTGTATCGTCATTCGGTCTCAAGAGCGGTATTTTCTGGGTGCTTATCTGATCTTGGTTTAGGCCTTGGGGGTTTGTACTTGGAAAACATCGCCCTTGACTCGAGTGATAATTACTTTACTTTAAATTGTATGCTCTGCTATGTTTGCTTCTGCTTAGTGTGTGTCTAGGGGGCTATCACTGTAGAAAGAGGTGGAGTGGGAGGGTTGTATTCCTATTCCTTTTCCTTTATGCTCTTTTGGTATGTTGTTAGTTAATTTACTGCTCACTAAGACTGTTGTCTGACTCAAGGCTTTATGTTTTAACTCTTGTTGCCTTGGGCTGTTCGTCCATTTTGGGACGGGCAGACTAGGTAGCAGGTGACAGGTGCTGTGCTTGCTTTCCACGATGCTGATGACGAAGACGAGCTTGAGTATTGCATATTATCTTCTTACTATATGTACTGTATGTTCCGCTGCTTTGTATTCTCTGAGTGATATGTAGTGAGGCTTGATGTATTGACTATTCAGATGTTGTATTCAACTATTATGAAGTTTTATTGATGAGATTCTATTCTGTGAAGCTTCACTATATATATATTCTATTGTATTTTGTCCATGCGCTGTGAGTAATACGATAGATTATGTTGTTTTAATTTACCCTGACAATCGTCCATGGTCGCCTGGCACACTTTACAGCGCACTTTCTCTAGGTTCGGTGCAGGGGTCATGGGCGGTCGTCACATTTGGTATCAGAGCATTGGTTAATCGATTTTACCCAACGCTCGCTGATGTAACTACGTATGAGAGATGTAATTGTATTTTGATGGATGATTACTATATATAATATAGTAGCTTAGTAGAGTTTGAGTCCTTTATGCAGTTGTTTCTCTAGATGTGCTAATCATTCCTTTTTATAGATATTAAGGATGAGTCGAAGAGGGAGACCAACTGCTAGGGAAGGCCGTGCTACTGAAGGGGCTGCTGATTATGCTGCTATGTTCGAAGCTATGATGACTTCGATCATGAGAAGGATGCCAGCTCCGGGGCCATCGGTGGATGTTGGAGTTCAAGTTCAAACTCCAAAACCGGTGGATTTTGCTAAGTTGTGTAAGGACTACACTGCTCTTGGAGGAAAGGTTTTCTTAGGAACAGAATCAACCATTGAAGTTCAGAGATGGATAGATGCTTGTAGAAGGATCTTTGGTGACTTGGGAATTGAGGATGCAACTAAGAGGAAGTTAGCATCGAGACAGCTTCAAGGAAGAGCTTCGGATTGGTGGAACTCTATCACCATTGATACTCCGGAGGAAGAGATTACTTGGGAGCAATTCCAAGTTAGATTTGAAGCTAAGTTCATTTCTACAGCTCAGAAGTCTGTTCTGTTCAAGAAGTTTGTGGAGCTCAAGCAAGTAGGAAGACCAGTTCTTGAGTATGTTTCTGAGTTTGAAGCTTTGTCCAAGTATGCCCAGTCGTATATTGAATCTGCATATTAGAAGAATGAGAAGTTTGTGACAGGCTTGGACAGTTATCTTGGGAGGCAGTTGGTGGATCACTTGGACGATTCATTTGAGAAGCTTGTGGAGAAAGCTCTCAGGCATGAGAGTCTGTTTCCTAAGGAAGGATCTGTTGTTGCTGTGACCAGGGGAGAGTCTAAACCACAGCAGGGTGGAAACAAGAAGAGGAAGCAGCAGCAGCAGAAGGGTAAGGATGGCCAGAAGAAGCCGAAAGGCGAAGTGACTTGCTACAATTGTCAGCATAAGGGCCATTTCTCTAGGGATTGTAAGAATCCGAAGGTACCGATGAAGTGTCACAACTGTGACAAGCCGGGGCATATCAGGAAGGATTGTCTAGAACCACGGAAGGACAAGCAGATTGTACAAGCTTATGCTTTGGGAGCTGTTCCATCGTCTTCGAAAGATCCTACCGCGGAAGAGAAAGGAAAGAGTGTGGTGGTTCAAGGTACTCTTTTCCTATGTGGTGTTCCAATTAGAGTTCTGTTTGATACTGGGGCATCGCATTCTTTTGTTTGTAATGAACTTGTAGGCCGATTGGGTTTAGAACCGGATATTGTTTATAGGCCATTGGTTGTGACTAATCCTGTTGGGGGTTTGTCTTGTTTGTGTATGTTATGTCGTGGTCTGATTGTATCGAGTCATGATTGCTCTTTTGTTTGTGATTGCTTTGTTCTGAACTTTGCGGGGTTCGGAATTATTTTGGGTATGGACTGGCTTAGGAAGTATGCGGCAAGGGTTGATTGTGAGAGGTTGGAGGTGACAGTCGAGTTCTTGCACTTTAGATAGATATGAGTTGAGGTTCTCTCCCCGGGCTTGATATTTGCCTCTCACTTGATAGATGAGTAGCTAAGAGTCGCTATAGATGTGTATGGATTTTATCCCGAGTTCCTTCACAACCTCAGCCCTGCTATCAATGCTTCATATTCCACTTCATTGTTTTTTGCAGGGAATTCCAAGCATAAGGCATAGCAAATGGATTGTCCTTGGGGAGTTTCGAGCACGACTCCTGCCCCCAAGCAGAAGTTGTTAGATGCACCATAACCGAACAACTTCCAGCGTATCTCCACTTCTGGAGTAATTTCTTCCTCATTATCTCATATTCTAAACTCGATAATGAAGTCTGCAATACCTGCCCATTGATTGCCCTTAGAGGATGGTAAGTGATTTTGTATTGACTTAATTCGATTTTCCATTTGATAAGCCATCCAGAGGTCTTGAGGCGATACAACACTTGCTTCAAAGGTTGATCTGTTAGTACTTTGATCGGGTGTGCCTGGAAGTATGGTCGTAACTTTTTGGATGCGATTAAGAGGCAATATGCTAGTTTTTCCAATTTCGGATAGTTCTTCTCAGCTCCAGTGAATCATTTACTGATGTAATATACGGGTCGCTGGACCTTAGCTTCTTCTCGTATGAGGAAGCTCTTAATGCATGAGGTGAGACTGCTAAATAGATAAACAAGTCTTCTCCGTCTACCAGCTTGGATAGGATTGGAGGGGTTTCCATATGTCGCAGCAGCTCTTCGAAAGTGGTCTGACAAGCCTAATTCCATTCCTAGTTCGTTTTTTCCCTTCTTTGGTACGTCAAAGAACGGTATACATTTGTTGGTTGCCTTTGAGATGAACTAGCTTAGTGCCACAACCTTTCCATTCAAGCTTTGTAACTCTTTCTTGTTCCTTGGGACCTCGACTTCCCATAAAGTGGTAATTTATTCAAGATTTGCTTTGATGCCTCTGGTGCTTACAATGAATCCCACGAACTTTCCGTAGGCTACCCCGAAGTGACATTTAAGTGGATTGAGTTTCATTATATATTTGCAGAGTACTTCAAATATTTCGGCGAGGTTGTCCAAGTGATTTGTAACTATACGTGATTTAACCAACATATCGCCTACATAGACTTCCATAGTCTTCCCGATCTGATGTTTGAACATGGCATTCAATAGTCATTGGTAGGTTGCCCCAGCATTCTTTAAGTCGAATGACATCACTTTATAGCAGTATAATCCCAGATCAGTAATGAAACTGGTGTTTTCTTGGTCAGGTTCATGCATCATGATCTGGTTGTAGCCCGAGTAAGCATCCATAAATGATAGCAATTCATGTCCATCTATCCCATCCACAAGTTGGTCGATTCTAGGCAGAGAAAAGTTGTCTTTTTGGGAAAACTTTTTTTAGGTTCGAGTAATTGATACAAGTTCGCTATTTTCCACTGGACTTCTTGACCAAGACAGGTTGGATACCCATTCGGGGTAGGTTGCATTGCAGATAAAACCATTCACCATCACCTTATCCACTTCTTCACTCAGCGCTTTGGACCGTTCGGGTCCTAGGCTGCGTCTCTTCTTCTTCACTGGTGTATACTTGGGATCAATATTAAGCGCGTAGCATGCAATCTCTCTGAAGACACCCCGAACATATCGGAATGTGTCCAAGCGAATACGTCCAGGTTAGCACCGTCAATTCCATATCGACTGGGATAGACACCGTCAATTCTGCTGCATCTTGTTTCTAAGATGTGATCCAATTTTCTGACCCAAGTTGGGTCATCCATATCGACTGGGACAGGCACCGTCAATTCTGCCGATGCTAACTGATCCTCCCTTGAACTCTTCTTTCTAGGGTCCTTAGCCTTGTCAAATCGGCTATGGTCCCCAAGCCAAGGTGGCTCTATAGTTGATATTCGGTAGGTTCACGAATGTGGAGAGTTCTCCCCGTATTCTTCCCTTTTTCTTTTCTTTTAGACTTGCGTAGTTCCGCGATGTAGCATTCTCTAGCAGCACTTTGATCACCCCAACTCCATTCTCTGTCGGAAATTTCATGGTTAGACACCACTGAGCTAGAGAAATCCTAAAATCTGCTAAAGCGGGCTGACCTAAGAAAGCATTATAGGCGGATATTTCATCTACAATCATAAAGGTTTGGATGAGAACAGCTCTTCGGTTGCCTTCCCCAAGTTCTACGAGTAAATCAATTGTTCCGACATGTTTCTTAGGTTCACCGATGAATCCCTGGATCTTTGTTCGGCAAGCGGATACGTCTTTAATACTGATCTTTATCTGATCAAACATGTGTTTGAACAAGATATTCATAGAGCTGCCATTGTCCACCAATACTCGTCGGACCACGGCCGGTCCAATCCCTACCATTACGACCATAGAGTTGAGGATCGGAGCTTCTATTCCTTTAGTTTCTCGATTACGAAACACTATGTCATCATTCAAGGTCCTCTGCTGCTTGGTAGGAGTTCCGTCTTCGATCGCATAGCATGAATCTTTTGAAGCAATCATAATGAGCTTACGTATCGCTCCATTTCTCCCCAACTCTTCTACGTGGGACGAGGTCCTCCAGATATTATTTGGATGATGAGTCTCTGGTCGGTTCATCTGGATCCCACTTCGTTGGTTCCAGCTTGGTTTCCCCAGTCTTTAGGAGCTTGGAGTACTGCAGACTGGTCAGGTTTTATGGTTTCCTCACATATTGCTAAAGCTTGTTTTCCCAAATCAGCTCTACAATCAGGTTCTTCAGGTGATGACACTAATTCATGTTGTGACCATGAGTTTCATGGAAGCGGCGGTATTTTATGAAACGCTTTTGCTATTCAGTTGCTTCCTTTTTAGGCTGCGTCTTGTACTCCTTTGTCCCCTGTGTCGCAAGGTAGATATTTTCTGGAGTATCATTGAGCGGGGTATAGTCTTTGGGCCTCAAGCCTTTAAGTCTCTTGTTTCCTTCGTTTCGCTTGTTGGAATTCTGGTTCTTCCTTTTCTAGTTCTCATCCTTCTCGCTTTTGCTGCAGCGGTCCCGGAGGTATTTGCATCTTGGTTAGCTACCATTCCATTCTGGCCAGCTCTGGTTGGTTGTAGGTTAGCAGTTTTTCCTTCTAACTCCTCTACCTCTTCTAATCTCAAGTACTGGCTCGTCATTCGGTTAAAGTCATTCCTAGTGGTAGGTTGTTTCATATTGATCCATTTTTCGAATTCAATGTCGGGGTGGATGGCGCGAACCAGGGCCATGAAGATTATATCTTCGTTTGGGTTACTTACTTCAGTCACCGCGGTATTAAACCAACTCATGAAGGGTTTCAAAGATTCATTTCGTCCTTGGAATAGGCCACATAAGGACATTACATCTTTTGGTTGTGCCGTGTAATGGCTAAACTAATCAAGAAATTTTGTTGCTAATTCGTTGAAAGTGGAGTGGATTTTGGTGGAAGCCTGGTGAACCACATGGCAGCAATTCCCTCTAGAAAGATTGGAAAACATCTACATTGAACATCATTTGAATCATTCGCTCCGTCCATGTACCAAATGTACTTGTGCAAGTGAGGTTTTGGGTCTCTAGTTCTATCGTAAGACGGAATAGTCAGCATAGTGAACTTTTTAGTGTACCGTTAATTTAAAATGTCATCAGTGAAGGGAGTCTAGCTTGGAGCAGATCCCCACTCATCATCTCTCCTATCCTTACTTTCGTCCATCATGCGCTTGATCATATCCACGATATATGCCTCTGATGTTCGGTAGTCCGCGGGTTTTCTATCAACGACTACACCAAGTGTTTGATCTTGCAAACGATCTTAGTAAGTGGGATGAAGCCTAAGCTCTCCTGACTTTGGGAGAGCCACTCTCTCGGAGTTCCATTGGATTGCGGTACGTCGAGTAGGGACAGTTTGGACCTCCCTGCCGGTATTGAGTGCATTAGTGTTTTCTTCCAACTCGTCGCTTTCAAGTTGCTCACCATCTTCAGAGTCGGAGAGATCCACTGCTATATCTTTCCTTGAATTTTTCGCCCCTCGATTCAAGTTCATGGTGGGCTGCTTTGCAGTTGATGGAGTGCTTGCTTTTCCTTCTATAGTGATTCCTGCAGCCCCACCCCCTACTCCTTTTCGTTTCTGCCTTCCGTTTCTTCTATTTAGACCATAAACGGAAGAGTATTCCTGCTCTATGGCAGCCGCAGGTTCTGGCATAGTTCTTGGAGCAGCTAGCGATTGCAAGGTTAGAAGGGCACTTAATTTGTCCATATGATCTTTTTAGCTATTCTCCATCTTTTGATTGATTTAATCAACCATCTTATTCAATTCGCCTCTAGTGATAATTTCATGTTGGATAGAAGATCCGGCTCCTGATCTCCTATGTTAGCTCAAGAATTTGCTCTGATTAATGGATTATTGGAACCGTTGACCTCAACTTGCTGAGGATTGGTTTCTTCTTCAGCTATTACATCTCCTATGGATCTTTCGGAAGTAGTTCTCTTTCTTCTCAGTGCCATTGATTCTCAGCGGCAAATCTTCTAAGCAGAGACTTATGATCTAACTTATGAACTTGTCTGATCCAAAGTAGATAGCTAGATCTAAACCTTAGTTGAAGCCTTCCCAGTAAAAACACCAAAATGTTAACCCAAAAAATGGATCAACACTCTGGATTGAGTGTGAAAGCACCAACACTTTTTATCAATGCAAATAAAATAGAAAAAGTAATAGTGAATCACAGAAAAAGTAAAGAGACAAGATATTTTTATAGTGGTTCGGCTGTTAACGAAGCCTACGTCCACTTTATAGCTTTTATTGGTCAACTGCTGTTACAAAGGAGTTTGGATTATAATATGATTCTTCTTTTCTAAGTTAGATCAAGCCACCATTGTTAGAGACAACCGGAAGGATCCCAGTTGCCCTTTAATGGCTGTTGTGATGGAGAAGAAGAGTGAAGAAACAATGGCAGAGTTTCAGCAGAGATCAGAGCCGATCCTCTTTTTCATTGCAAATGAGATGGTATTTATAGGGGTTGAAAAGCACTTGGGCTGTGAATTGCTTCTTATGAAGTCTATAATCGCCATGCAGAGAGAGCTCAGAAAGTTTGGGGCTAAAATTGGCCATCTTTTCGGATCGGTACCGATCCAATCCAATTGGATCGTAGCCAATTTTTTGCTCCGATTTGTTTGGTCAAGCTTTTTTCTTCATAGTGATGCTCTCCGTATAATTTTGTAGCATCTTGACTTATTTTGATGATGATTTTCCTGTGGGTTAGATTGAACTGTATTTTGAGTCAGATAAACCTTCACTTCTTGAACTCAAATGCTTGGAATGTTATCAAACTTGTTGGGTGAGCATGGTTGAAGCACTGAATCACAATGCAAAAGGATTGGGGAAAACCACGAACTATCAATCTGAATCGGTACCGATCCAATTGGACCGGATCGGTGCCAATCTAAAATGATTGCATATTTTTGAACCAAACTTCATGGAGTCTTTTGCCTTGTATTTTTGGGCCTTTCGATCAAGTTCCGAGTCGGTTTGATTTAATCTGAAGGTTCTAACTCCCATTGAATTCTACTGGGTTAAAAACCCAGTTAATAGTATATATCTTTTAAAACCATTTCTTTTCAGTATATATATGGGATCATTAAACCTATCTTTAACCAAATCAAAATCATTTCTCATAAATAATATTGCAAAAACTTTTTAAGTAAAAAGGGTCGATAGAAATTGTACTAATTCTACTCAACATCAATTTTCGTATTTGTCATCAACAAAACTTTTTCTTGAAATACTCATGATTGACTTTAATAACCCTAGAATTTCCTTCTTAATGTCTAATCATTTGATATAACAAAATAATTATACATTTTAGCATAATCTTTTCTTGATATAGGATTTTTAAAGATAAATTCTAACATTTAAACTATTTCAATAAATTTGTAATTATTAGCCAATTACCAAAGATATTTTAACAAAATGGACATACTATTAGTTAACGTTAGGTATATATTATAAAAAATGATTTTATTCTTTTGTGCGTGGTTATACCTTTACAATTAATTTGTTGCTTTCAAAGTAAGTACAACAAGTACACTGACTTGTCATGCAATTATTACAAGTCCTATAACCCTCACAAATCATATTTTAGTGCATGTGTAGAGACTATAATTAATATTAGATATATTATAAAGGATGTTATTGAGATCAATCGATCTAATAGTTTAATTTTAGAAAATAATAGTTAAAAAGAAATTTTAGAGAAAAGTCAATATATTTGATCAAAGTAAGTGTTACTGGATCGATGGAGATGTTTATGGTTTATATAGTAATGATATGATATCATTAGAATAGTAAAAAATTCAAAGAGAAGTGATGAAAAATGAAGTGGCTTTTCATAAAATATAGCCATTATTTGAATTTCAAACAAAACACTTAAGACTACACTATTTAGCAGCAGTTTTTCATTACTTTCTATGCCACTCAGCCACTAACTACTATGGAAAGTCTTGTACTTTCCAACCTTCAGAATTTATTATTTTTGATACTTTTCTTCAATTTTATTCTATTTGAAAATTTCAAAAAATTCTAATTTTTTTTCGAAAATCTACTATGATATATCTAATGTTATGTAGAAGTTTGGAGTGATTTGTAGATCATTTGTGGGATTTTGACAATTCTATACTAACAAGACCCGATAGGGACTCAATAAATAAAATATTCGACTTTTTTACCCATTTTTCCATCTTTGGTATTTCTTTAATATTGTTGTGTTCCAGTAGATTTGTTAAATCCATTAAGTTTCTTTGAATGATTATACTCTATCGTAAATGCCTTCGTTTGATTTGTTTTGATATATTCGCCTGTATTGAACTCTTATTGATCGCCATTAAAATTCAATTTATGTTAGTGCTACTATTCTAAAATAACTCAAAAAATCATTAGTAGCAATTTCGTATAGTTGTTATCACCAAAATGCTAGAATCATGTTTTTAACACCCAACAAGAGTCCTCGAAGCCAAACTTAGTTCGTTCAACTTTCCATCGGTTTACTCCACAGTTTACCGAAGAACAGGAGTCGAATTTAAGAAACTTAGCCTTTCAAACCTTGGTAGGAAAAAGGAAAACCATCCAATATGATCCAGACAAATGGAGCACAAATACCTTTCATAAAGGATAGAAACCAATCTTTGCCTTAATGATTGAGTTGAATTAGAACATAATGATTCAAAAGCAAAAGAAAGACATCCCTATGCTCATATAAGAAGGGACATACTGACTCATGCTAGAGGAACTATATTTGAAGTAGAAATGAACCTGGGTTTTATCCACTTTACTCGAAAGTGGAGAAGCATGGTTAATATGTCTTTAAAAAGGAAATGGGAAACAACTAAAGAAGAAGTTTAATCCTACAAAAAGATGTAAAAATGAGAAGGGAAGTTATACTTCCAAGAAACCCAAGGGAAAAATTACTAATGCCCTATGTATCCCATAGAAGGAAGTTTACTTCCATCCCAAAGAAAGAAAGACTGAACTATTGGCTGCCTAAGAAGAACATAAAGAAGGAAGAGAGATATGGAGGAAGTGAATACTGCTATTACCACAAGGCAAATAGCCATCAGATTAATGAATGTAGGGCATTGGCTGGAATTATTGATTATCATGTGAGAAGGGGAGAGTGACAAGAATTTATGGAATATGATTTGTCAAGGATTTAAAAGGAAAATAAGGAAAAACTCTGGACAATGACATTATATACTTCCATTATGACTCAAAATGATAAAAGTCAATATATAAGGTTGAATTTTCTAAAGAAATAATAAAAATTTAAGCCTTTGTTTCCACCTCTGGGCTCGGATAAAGCAGACATCTAAGGGAGATGGTCAAGTAAGCCTCTTGTCCTGTAACGATTACCTTTTCGACCTCCGGACATCGACACTAATACATCCATGGTATTCACTTGTCGAGCACCCAAGTGCTGGAAAGATAGAAATTAGGGTAAAATAAAAGGAAGAAAAGAAAACGAACAAAGAAAGAGGAGAACAACAACATCTGAATCTCACAATGGAAAGATAACATATAATATCAAACTGATCATTTACAAAGGAAACTATATGGATATAATAATTAGAGTAAACTAACATATCATCAGCCTGGATAGTTATAACAGCCTATCCTTACAATTGCTGATAAAAATAACAAAGCAATGTAGCAGAAATAAGAATACTATGATACATAATCATCCAGCTCCTCTCCAAGAGCTCCAATGGACATCAACGAAATCTAGAAATATACACAGGGCTGACCCGAGAATTATATGAAAATAACACCCGGATCAGTCTGGTAAACAAGCGTGAGAAACCCAATCATATGGACTTTTATATTTACAAAACCCTTTGAAAATAAAGGTATCTCGTAAGACCACGTCGCAAATAAACACGGAATGGTTTTTACCTTATGATAACTAAACCATTTTTATTAGAAATTTTAGTGATATTATAATAATGTCTAGGGTGTAGAATATAAATATATAAAATAGCCGGAATGGTTGCATTGATTACATTCAACCGCATATTGATACATATACAAACAAAACCACAAAGGTGCGTTCACATAATGGTTTTTCACAGAGACCTCCTCAGTAAACTAAGACCAACCACCTATGACAAGGATCAGAAACTATCTTACAAGCATCGTATATCTCTAGATAAAATATACCATAAGGTAGACACAATTGTGATAATCTGGATTTTGGAACATCTGTTAATTGATAATTAACTGGGTTAATTAATAGAAATACTGATTTTATTTGGATTAATAAATGAAATTCTGATAATTAGAATATATCTGGATATGTATATAGATGAATTTGAACTATAATAAATACTGACTTATAAATATCTAGATAAATATTCATTTGATAATACGAGTACATATGCACGCCCAGGTGGGCCTGCATTTAACCACAACGTGAATGCATTTTTAGTTGTACTTATGGAAGTAGATTTGATAATAGCATCCCATATTTGAACTCCGCCTAGGCAGAAGCCATTATTCTTTTTGTTCAGACTGCAATAACTTCTTTATACTAACTCGAAATCAGGCGAGACTTCGACCGATGAACTTCCATCTTAATTACAGACAATAAGGAACACTCAAATACTTCATCTAGTGAATGTATACCATAGTTCTCCATGGTGACTAACAGTTTTACATAGAAATTAACGGGCTATATCCCCGTATTTAAACTCCGCCTAGGCAAAAGTCGCTAATTTATTTATTCATATTGTAATAACTTCTTCATACTAACTCAGAATCGGTCGAAACTATGATAGATGAACTCCGACCTAAATTACGGACAATATAGAAAACTCGAACACTTCAGCTTATGAATTTGTAGTTCTCCATGGTGATTAACAGTTGTACTTAGAAAATAACAGGCAATATTCCCACTTCAACACTTAGTGTAGTTCTCCATGGTGACAAATAGTTGTACTTAGAAAATAACAGACTACATCCTCATATTTGAACTCCGGCTAGGCAGAAGCCACTATTTTTTTTTCAGACTGCAATAAATTCTTCGTACCAACTCGAAATCAGGTCAAACTTCGACTGATGAACTCCCACCTAAATTATGAACAATGTGGTACACTCGAATATGTTATCTAGTAAACATCTACCGTAGTTCTCCATGGTGAATAATAATTGTACTTCGAAAATAACACTCGGATACATCAGCTTATGAACATATACTGTAGTTCTCCATGGTGATTAATAGTATATATGCACGTCCTTGCAGACCTGCATCTAATCACTTGAATATTTCTATTTTACACCAAACATTTATACTATCATTTTAAAGAGCACGTTATTTTATTTCCTTCATTATAACTTATTTCAATTTTACTCGTTGTTCATCGGAATTTTTTTTGTTTGATGCATAATTAAGGATTTAATATTAATTTCTATTTAAATACTGCATGTTTCATTATTCAAATTCCATTTAGGACAATAAATAGCAACGGTTTCAAGTTAGTGCACGTTACCTTCCATTTCCTTGCTTTTGTGTAATTTATATTTTTTCATGTATGAGAGTCTCATATGGTTTTCATTCTTTTCTTTAGTTTCCCTCTAAGAATCTCATCCCTATTTTGCAGCATGTGGCACAGTGAAGACAAATTAGCACTCAAGTCATTTGCACCAAAATACCACTATTGTACAGACGTGTTATTTTCTGTATTTTAAACTCCCCGTAACAGTGACAATTTCAAAAAACATAGCCATAATAAATCAATAATAATTAAAAGAAAAAACATAATAAGACGCTAAATTTTCACAGCAAATCACGTAAGCTATATGACCGTGGCATCAAATGTTTCAAACCTAGGTAACATGTAAAGACAACTTCAGAAATCACTACGTAATCTCACCCTACAATGGCTTGGATATAAATTAATCCGGTCAGTGCCAATAGGATCTTACAGGAAGTGCACACGCCTTCCTCGTTATTATGTAAACAATTAAGTTTGGCAAGGACAGAAAGCCAAAATCTACTTCATGATATCACCCAGCTGTTTGATTTTACATAAAAGGCATGTCACATTTCTATATTTACAGAACTATCTTTAAAAGCATACGCAATGGATAGGATAGGATATAATATGATGCTAAAGATCTCAGGAGTTTGTTAAACAATGGAGAAGTTGCCATTGTACTGCTTATGTCTGTAAACATAGCTTTTGTCGAACTCGTTAATAGTGCATCATCTCTAATGATACATCACAAAAACTGTTCCATTTTAGACAGATATTTCTGTTAATAAATTTCAATAACTAAGTCATACAAAAATAAAATTAATACATAACCATTAGTATATCATACAGATGAACACGTTCACCATAGCAATTGGGATGAATACACCACAGAAACAAAACTACATTATGAACTTAAAATAATATTTTTGTTTTTTCTTTTGTACAGATATTGATCTGTGCATGACTCATGAGCATTCACTCTTCACTACATCAGAATACATCATGGTAAGAAAATAATATATATTTCTCATCTGTGAAATCCAAATAGTAAAACTATAATACATCCACCAATTATATACCCTCTCCACCCTTGCAGCATCCACCTGTTATACTCATCAACACATCAAAAAATTTATATTAAAACATCGTCATTTTCTCTTTTGCCTTCTTCAACATCTCTTTACACTGTGGGTATTGCTGAAATATATAGGGAATCAGTAACGTATGTTGTAGAAAGTATGTCAACCTGCAACTCTGCAACTCTAATTATAAACATGTGATATATTAAACATATAGGTTTCAGCGTAGCAAAAATTTAAGAACAAAGATTTAGATATTGAGAGCAACATTTGGAAACATTTTGCAATGAAATCACCCTTTGATATCAATGTAGATATCAATGTACTTGTACATGAGGGTTAGTTGTCAAAAGATTATAATGTAATTAGAAGCACTACATAATTCCATGAACAGAATCAGCCATAAAATAGTGGCTTTCCCTGCTGGGGAGAAAGCTAATGCTGCCACCTCTGCACCGCAGAGCACGGCCACTTCCTTCGCCTTCTTGAACAGACCTTTCCTACGTTTGGAAAAGGCGACGATCAACGACTTTTTGTCTTTTATTTTGACTATTGGGATCTTTCTTCTTCCTAAGTATACTTTGTTCTTGTTTGATGGCTCCATCAATGTATGAAAGTAAGTGATCTGTTATTAAAATATGGGATATGAATGACTGAGAGATGTAAATTGAGAGGTATAAGCTTGTGGGTGTATATATAGTGGATGGATTAAAGGGTGATGGATGATTCTTGATTTAGAATCTGATCTTATATTTAGATAATTTTCTATATGTACTCGTTTGAATATCTCCTAATTAATGTGCGTTAAAAACAGTATTTTTATGCTGTAATGGTAAAATAGATTACATGATGATATGCTTTACAAATATAGGAGATTTTATAGCTAATTAATTGTGATTATAGATTTTTGTCTTATACTATATGTTTGTTTCCGAATAATTTTATTATATTTTCTATTTCAGTAATTAACGGTACATATGTATGCAACGTATTTGGAAGATATCGGAATATCACATGATATTTAAATTTATTAAAAAAAAGCAGAACATATAGGGACTTAACGAAAATGCTTGAATCTAGAGAATAAAAGGAAAAAAGGAAAGTATATGTAATATAAAGTTCATTCCGCCTAAATAGGATGGATCAGCTGAATAACGTAGCGGATGGGTATAAAATTTTCCTTATGAGAAAAGGATGCAATGTATGTGATAATAATAATCATTGTGCCTCAGGTTGGTAAATTTTAGGTGAAGGCTAATAGCAGACTTTATTTCATTCATATTTGTAAAGCTTGTCCAAAGCATTAAGAGCAACGTGGATAATTAACAAATTTGTGTAAGCATAGGATTGAATAAATTCAGTGCTTGATTTATATTAAATTCATCGGCACATTTGTTGACAACGCATCAATTGAAATAGCTTCATTCAATCAGTCATTAAAACAGTTTATTGTCAAACGTTTTTGACACGTACCAAAAAAATGATTACAACTGGTCTAAATAATGTAAGGTTGGAACAAATCATCACACATTCACATTTATTACGCTAGTTGAATGCCTAAGTGCTGGATAGGAGGGGTATGATTAGAGGGTAGGATGCCTATAGGCCGATTTACATGGAATGGAATCCAATTTCAAATAGGTAAATGTAAAAGACATCATATTATTGTTCATTAAATATCATGTCAATCATTATATAATTATAGAAAATAATGGATCATTAATTTGAGTACTTTTTATTAAATATAATATAAAAACTAAATCATGCTCGATTTTGTATATAAGAAATACTCAGATCGCTATATTTAACCTTTTGGTCTGCAATAATTGAAAGGTTATTCAGAACATTTGACTATTCATATCATAGCTTCAATGAAGCTTAAATCTATAAAGTAAGATTAAAGCATCTTTAGTTATGGACAGTGAAAATTAAAATAACACAAAGAAAAAAAAAATTGTTATGGACATGCATTCACAACAGCATATATATTAAACCAACTTAGTTAACTTTGTCATATGGAGCAAGCTAGTTATACTTTTATCACTCTAAAAGCTTCGGGCATTATTAGAATGGAGATTTTGATATTTATCTGTCAAATTCAAGTGTATTTCACCAATGAATTTCTAAATTTATCTATCTAATTATACTATGGGAATGTCTAGGATTAGCAATAGAAAAACTTAGTAGTTAAAATGTGTTTCGCTTTGATTTACCCAATTGTACATGCAAACATAACATATATGTTAGACGAAAATGAGAAAAGAGAAAAGAGAGGGGGAAAAAGCCGATGGTATACTGATTAGACAGTATTCAATTTTTAATGCTACTGGGGCCATAAACAACTTGGTAGAAAAGGGATTTCAGCATCCAACCATTAAATCATATCATGAACAAATTTCTATAAAAAGTAACCTTGAATCCAGAATTTTTTTCCTGATGGAATACCAAAAAATATGTTGCAGCCATTGTGCTTGATTTCACTGCAAGCAAATAACAATGAACTTACTCACCATATAGCATACCTATTATCTAAAACATCAATGAAGTAACAACAAAAGAGTTACTTGAAAATTTATTTCTATACCTTAAAAGACTGTGAATAAGTTCAGGAGCATGGACAATGTTAGCACTATGCACATATCCCAAAAATGTGCAGATCATTTTAAAGATATTATTCACTTCAATCAAACTTTCAACTTGCATGAAATATGATAAAAGCAATATAGCAGCAAAATTTAAAATCTAACACTGAATTTAATAAGCTGTCTTTTAAAATAAATGATGGTATCAGTTAATCCTATATCCACAGTGTAATTTAAGTCACCAATATCAGTGACTCTTATATTCCCCTACTAATTATGTCCAGTTAAAAGCAAATATTTTTATATCTAATTAGAGTAAATATTATGACAGAGTGATCGAAGATAGAAAGTCCTAAGTGTATTCGAGAAAAAAAAATAAAAGAACAAACAAACATAAATACATTTTTATAAAAAAATCTTCAAATATTACTATTTGAACCCAATCTACAAGTTAATCTTTTCAATTACAGTTCACTTCTCAAACTCTGATCCAAAACACAATTGAAACCGCAATTGAGGGAAATCATTTCATCCATGTTGTGCTAATAAAATATAGAGTTGCTCGAATTTGCAATTCTTATTTTGTTATTTTCAGCAACATATACACCATTTTACAAAATTTTATGTTCTTACTGATATTAATATCGAAATGAAATACTCACCAACTTAAAAAACTCACTTTAAACACATTTTGGAAGCTTCAATTCATTATCACATATGGTATATCTGGCAAATTTTATTGTGTATACATATCATACAGCCAATCCATCACATACTGATGGATTAAGATTTCTTCTATTCTTATTTTCTTTTTATGAAAATTAAATTAAAAATCACGTTTAGAAATAACCTGATTCAACTCCATTTGAAATTGAAAAACAAACATTTAGTGAAGTAGCATTTGGATGCCATTAAATTAAACGAAACTAAAAAAGGAACCAACATGCAAAAGTGGTCAATTATTGATGATTTGGATGTCTTTCTCTAGCTTACCAACGATGAACATACTTGCTTATGATATCCCATAACTAAATAGATTTTCAAATAAAGAGATCAAAATTTTAGACAATTGCACGAAAACATTTAGTTGTAATAGCTCTTACAGGCTTCTAAAAATACCCAAGATATCTTCTTTGCTGCTACATAATTCATCTATGTAAGATAACAATATTTGTTAGGCTATATGCTCACAGCTTATCACATATTATTTATTCTTGATGTCTTAGTTGTTTCTCCTTTAATCTATTGTTTGATGGTTTAGAGCTGAAGATTGGAGACCTTGATCAAATTGCCATAAAAGTTCTAGAATCGTATATATTTTATAAAAACATTTGAGATCATTTGTATTAACCATATTCTTCTGTGTAGCCCTTCATTGTCTCAATCAAACTACTAATATATTTTGTCTATGAATTGCAATTTCTTCTCGATCGGCACCACATGACTCAATGCTCTTTCCATTTAACTTTTTCATTATCCCTTTCTATCTTTATGATTTACCCGTAACATTTGGATTTTGTGAACTATTTTCAAGCATTTGCTTGCTGCAAGCAAATGCCATGCAAGAAAAAATAATGCAAACGAAAGAAAATTATAAATGGCCATTCAAGTGAATAACGTATCGTGTGCATGTTCAAAAGAGCACAAATTCTCTATTGTGAACACAAATGTAAGTTTCAAAAAAAATTATGATCAGCTTACTCCAAAATTTCCCTAGACTAAAAAACATCAACACCAAGGACAAAAAATTGTGTTCATATGCCTACATGCAGCGTTATTGTGGGGTAAAATATTAAAATGGTTTATACAAACATTTGCTAGCTGTAAGCAAATGCAAGCAAGCAAAACTTTTGGACAAAGATACCAAGTTCAAAACATATTTTAGCAAAAAACATATATTTTAACCCTTCTAAATAGGGATAGGGATGTCAACACATATTTTAGCAGTCTTTTATCATCACGGTTACATTGGCAACAGTTAGTCAATTTGGTACATAAGTCCAAAACATATATGTTCACTCTCCTAAATATGTAGTAATAAAAAATAGTGCAATAACATACAATGTTATCAACCGATACAGAAATACAAATCAATTCGGTAAAGAAATCTAAAACATTAATCATTTATGTGATCATTTAAGCCATGGGATGACATTTTCCTTTTACTGTTACTCCTTACTTGCTCAATACCCATAAGATATTTCCATAGTAGTTAGAGATCACATTAACCTCAGAACCAAATTGGTGGCAAGTTCACAGAGTAACACTGATGTGCAACTACGCTCAAACCGGAATCAATGTAGTTCTGCTTGCAAATGAAACTCCTAACCAATTATGTAGGTCATAGTTGCAACCGATATAAGCGAATAAATTAAAAAGATAAGTAGATTGTAGCTCGATTTATCTTTGACAACAAATTTAGAAATAGATCAACCACCGGCAATATAAAGAATAACATGAATTAGGATATTTCGTTAAACTTAACCTTAATCAGATAAAACTGACAATTGATTATAGATCTTGAACGGTGTTCGTTGAACTAACCTTAATCGCAGCTAAATAGCCGGAGAAGAGGGTGGATCTGGAAGCATACAGAATAACCCTAGTTTGTGGGATCACACTGATGCTGGAAAAGATGATGCATCTGGAATCGGACGGGACTGAGCAGCAGTCGGTCGCGAGAGAAGGCGATGGGGAAGACGATGGATGTTGAGTCGGGTTGGATGTGGAGAAGGGTAGGGGAAGAACATAGGGAGATATGAGTGTGGTGGTTTTTTAGTTTTTTTTAGTTTAGGAGAGAACGATAGGAGAAGAACAGAGGCGAAAAGAGAAATACGAAAAGAGGGGAGGCGGAAGGGCATTTCGGGGATTTCAAAAAGACACGGATGAAATTAGTTAGGGGAATTCTCCTTATTAGTAGTAAATATTTGTTTAATGATCTTCTTTATAAATATTTATTTGGCAAAATTTATCTTTTCAAAAACTAATATAAATATATATATATATATATATATATATATATATATATATAATCAACTTTAAACAAATTTTTGAAAATTCTATACATATATATGTGTAAGATTGGTTTGTAAATATGTAAGGTGAGATTTAATTAAAGATTTAAAAATACCTTTTCTTTTATATACTTGGAAATAGATATAGTTAGTATATTTGTAAATAAATATAAAGCTTTGATATGTGTTTATCTTTTAAAACTATAAGTTTAAAATTTAAAGTACACAAGACATATGTAAATATAAAATAAATAATCTATATAAATAAATAAAAATTAAGTAGGGGTTTAGACATAATTTATAAATAATTTAGAGGTAAAAATATAAAACATAATACATACATAAATGATAATTAATATAAAAACATAAGAGAAAATAAAATAAAGAGTTTGGACATTTGTAGCTTGTGTATAACATGCAAAATACAAGTGGCAAATGTTTTTTCTTTTAAAATTAAAATATAAATAAATATAGAAACCAGGCTGATACTTATTTTCTCAATTCTTCTTTCATTCTCCTTCTAAACTGTAACGACCCGTATTTTTACGGATCGAAAGATTGTAAAACAGTTATCATTAGGTCGTAATGTTGTTAAGTCGTCCAGAGTTTAAGTTGACCAAAGCTTAAGTCGTCCAGAGTTAGGTCGTGTAGTAGTTAGGTCGGTTGAGCGACTTAAGAGATTGGAGCGACCTAAGGGGTTTGGTCATGTTGGGACTTAGGTCGTGAAGAAGGTTAGGTCGTGGAGCGACCTAAGGAAGTTGACGACCTAAGGAGTAGACGACTTAAGGGTTTTAGACGACCGAAGGGGTTAGGTCGTGGGATAGTTAGGTCGTATTATAGTCGGTCGAGCGACCTAAGGAAGTTAGTGGTAGCTGTTGGTGACTTAAGGGGTTTAGCGACCTAGGGGTTGAGTGAGTTAACGACCTAAGGAAGTTAGGTCGTGGACGAGTTAAGTGTTAGGTCGTTGAGTCGCTATGCCGTGTTAGTTAGGTCGTAGACGACCTATGTTAGTGCTGGGTGTAGTTAGGTCGTCCAGACGACTTAAGAGTTAGGTCGTGAGACCCTGTGTTTAGTTAGGTCGCGACCTTGGATGAGTCGCTAGGTCGCACACTTGCGGTGTTGTTAAGTCGCATCTTTGTTAGGTCGCGCGTATATGTTAAGTCGCGCAATTGTTAGGTCGGGGATCTGCTAGGTCATAGGTCGTGTGATTGTTAGGTCGTTAGGTCGGGGTTTTTAGGTCGGCAATTTTTAGGTCGTGGACGACCTAAGGGCGAACGACCTAAGGAACTGTCTATAAATTCGTGGGTTTTTCTTCACTTTTTGGGATCCGGATTTTGAAGCGACGAAGTCCTACCATTTTGAGAGCTCGAGTGCTGCACTTCTTCACATCTTTTCTCCACTCTAATCTTGTGATTTCTTCCATCCAAATTGAAGATCAAATCGAAGATCCAAGAGCTTAGATTGAAGATCTCCAACCATCGAAGAGAGATTGCATCGTTTGAAGCGGAATTTTGGCGGATCAAATAGATTCTTCGCTGTCCAGATCTGAAGTGTGTTGCTTTTGAGGTGTTTAGGTGATTCGGTGAGTGGTGATTATCTCTCACACGAATCCAAAGGAGTATATCGGATTGATGGCTTGACTTTGTGTTAAAATAGTGATTTCCATGCATTTTCTTAAACCTAAGTATAGATCTACTGTTCATGATGATTTGACATCCATTTTACTACATGTTAACCTATGCAAGTTCATTCATCAAGTTATCGAGATATTGCTCATGTTTCATGCTTGTTAGATTCAGACTCTTTATTTACTAGATTGACATTATTATTATTATAATTGTTTATTAGATCATGTTTGAATGTTTGATTACTTGGATTAATGATTGACTTGATTGATTGTTATAGATTAGTTGATTGATGATTTGATTTAGACAAGATGGTCGAAGATGATTCAAAAGCTAAGGGAAAGGCTCTTGAATTGGAAAAGCTGCTTGTGGCATATGTGGCGGATGATGAAGCTCATATGGATAGATTTGATGATGATGTTGAGATGAGGCTTTGCTATGATGAGATGAAGCGAGGCATGATGTGAGATAGCCTTGGTTTAATCCAGACGGGATCATTCCAAGCATGTTGGTAACTCGGTGAAATGGTTCGAGTGTGAGGATAATGGTTGGCTTGAGAGGCGCTTGAGCTAGTATGGAAATAGTCGTCGAGGAGGATGACTAGAAGGCTGAGATTTCATTGTTGTTGAAGGTTCTAGCAGGCTCAAAGCAAGAGTACGCTGGGCAGATTCGATAGTCCCTAAAGACTATGATTGGTAGTCGAGTACTCTGGGCAGATTCGATAGTCCTAGGCACGGGCTGCGACGACGTGTGGAGTTCTGTCTAGAACCGGGGTTTCCATTAGCCCTTGACGGACGGCTGAAAGAATGTGCCGGTCATTCAATTAACGGTGGTATCGAAGCAATGATAACAGTGATAGCCGGAGTCATGGATGTTTGGTTGTATCGTCATTCGGTCTCAAGAGCAATGTTTTCTGGGTGCTTATCTGATCTTGGTTTAGGCCTTGGGGGTTTGTACTTGGAAAACATCGCCCTTGACTCGAGTGATAATTGCTTTACTTTAAATGTTTGCTTTGCTATGTTTACTTCTACTTAGTGTGTGTCTGGGGGCTATCACTGTAGAAAGAGGTGGAGTGGAAGGGTTGGATTCCTATTCCTTTTTCCTTTATGCTCTTTTGGTATGTTGTTAGTTAATTTACTGCTCACTAAGACTGTTGTCTGGCTCAAGGTTTTATGTTCAACTCTTATTACCTTGGGTTGTTCATCCATTTTTGGGATGGGCAGACTAGGTAGCAGGTGACAGGTGCTGTTCTTAGTTTCCCACGATGCTGATGGCGAAGACGAGCTGGAGGCTTGCATATTATTTCTTATTATATGTACTGGATGTTCCGCTGCTTGCATAATTCTCTGAGTGATATGTAGTGAGGCTTGATGTATTGACTATTCAGATGTTTGTATTCCACTATTATGAAGTTTAATTGATGAGATTATATTCTGTGAAGCTTCACTATATATATATTCTCTATTGTATTTTATCCATGCGCTGTGAGTAATACGATAGATTCTGCTGTTTTAACTTACCTTGGCGATCGTCCATGGCTGCCTGGCACACTTTTCAGCGCACTGTTTCCTTGTTCAGTGCAGGGGTCATGGGTGATCATCACATTTGGTATCAGAGCCTTGGTTAATCGATTTTTACCCAACGCTCGCTGACGTAACTACGTATGAGAGACGTAATTGTATTTTGATGGATGATTACTATATATAATATAGTAGCTTAGAAGGATTTGAACCCCTTATGCAGTTGTTCTCAAGGTGTATTAATCATTCCTTTTTATAGATATTAAGAATGAGTCGAAGAGGGAGACCAGCTGCTAGGGAAGGCCATACTGCTGAGGGGGCTGCTGATTATGCTGCTATGTTCGAGGCTATGATGACTTCGATCATGAGAAGGATGCCAGCTCCGGGGCCAGCAGTAGATGTTGGAGTTCAAGTTCAAGCTCCAAGACCAGTGGATTTTGCTAAGCTGTGTAAAGACTATACTGCTCTTGGAGGAAGGGTTTTCTTGGGATCAGAGTCAACCATTGAAGTTCAGAGATAGATAGATGCTTGTAGAAGAATCTTTGGTGACTTGGGAATAGAGGATGCAACCAAAAGGAAGCTCGCATCAAGACAACTTCAAGGAAGAGCTTCTGACTGGTGGAACTCTATCACCATTGATACTCCAGAGGAAGAAATTACTTGGGAGCAATTCCAAGCCAGATTTGAAGCTAAGTTCATTTCTACAGCTCAGAAATCTGTTCTGTTTAAGAAGTTTGTGGAGCTCAAGCAAGATGGAAGACCAGTTCTTGAGTATGTTTCTGAGTTTAAAGCTTTGTCCAAGTATGCCCGGTCGTATATTGAATCTCCTTATCAGAAGAACGAGAAGTTTGTGACAGGTTTGGACAGTTATCTTGGGAGGCAGTTGGTGGATCATTTGGACGATCCGTTTGAGAAGCTTGTGGAGAAAGCTTTCAGGCACGAGAATCTGTTTCATAAAGAAGGATCTGTTGTTGCTGTGACCAAGGAAGAGTCTAAACCACATCAAGGTGGAAACAAGAAGAGGAAGCAGCATCAGCAAAAGGGTAAGGATGGCCAGAAGAAGCCGAAGGGCGAAGTGACCTGCTACAATTGTCAGCAGAAGGGCCATTTCTCCAGAGATTGCAAGAATCCAAAGGTGCCGGTGAAGTGCCACAATTGTGACAAGCCGGGGCATATTAAGAAGAATTGTCCAGAACCGCAGAAGGACAAGCAGATTGTGCAAGTTTATGCTTTGGGGGCTGTTCCATCATCTTCAAAAGCTCCTACCGTTGAAGAGAAAGGAAGGAGTGTGGTGGTTCAGGGTACTCTTTCCATTTGTGGTGTTCCAGTTAGAGTGTTATTTGATACTGGGGCGTCGCATTCTTTTGTTTGTAATGAACTTGTAGGTCGGTTGGGTTTAGAACTGGATATCGTTGATAGACCATTGATTGTGACTAATCCAGTTGGGGGTTCATCCTGTCCGTGTATGCTATGCCGTGGTCTGATTGTATCGAGTCATGATTGCTCTTTTGTTTGTGATTGTTTTGTTCTGAACTTTGCGGGGTTCGGAATTATTTTGGGTATGGACTGGCTTAGGAAGTATGCGGCAACGGTTGATTGTGAAAGGTTGGAGGTGACAATCGAGAATGTGGAAGGGCGAAAGGTTGTGATACGATGTAAGCATGAGGAAGGCGTCTTCATGAGCTTCATGTATTCGCTGGTTGTTCCACGGGATGGACTGTCATCGGTGCCAATCGCTAATGGATTTGAGGATGTCTTTGATGAGGTCAAAGGGTTACCGCCGCATAGAGAGATCAAGTTTCGTATCGATTTAGTTGAAGGAGCCAGACCAGTGGTGATGCCTCTTAGGCGGATGGCGCCTAGAGAACAGCAAGAGTTGAAGGTGCAAGTTGATGATCTTTTACAGAAAGGATTCATTCGGCGTAGTGTGTCCGAATGGAGTGCACCAGTTGTGTTTGTAACCAAAGCGAATGGATCGTTGAGGTTGTGTGTGGATTATCGTGAGCTGAATAAAGTGACTAAGAAGAACAAGTATCCATTGCCAAGAATAGATGACTTGTTTGATCAGCTTCACGAAGCTAAGGTGTTTTCTCAGATGGATTTGGCAATGGGATTTCACCAGTTAAGAGTGGCTAAGGATAGTGTGCCGAAGACTGCTTTCAGGACACCATCCAGTTTCTTTGAGTGGCTGGTAATGCCATTTGGATTGACCAATGCACCAGCATATTTTGTGGATCTTATGAATAGAGTGTTCAGAGATCAGTTGAACAAGTTCGTACTAGTGTTCGTGGATGATATTTTTATTTATTCCAGAACTAAAGAAGAGCACAAGACGCACTTGCGTATTGTTTTGGAAATCTTACGGAAACATCAGCTGAAGGCTAAGTTTTCGAAGTGTCACTTCTGGAAGAGCGAAGTGAGGTTCTTAGGCCATATTATCTCTGGAAGTGGTATAGCGGTTGATCCCGCCAAGATAGCAGCAATCCAGGATTGGGGTAGACCTAAGAATGCATCTGATGTGAGAAGTTTTCTTGGATTAGCAGGATACTATCGTCGATTTATCAAAGACTTTTCCAAGGTAGTTGCACCATTAACAGGATTGACGAAAAAGAACCAAGTATTCAGATGGGATGCTAAGTGTGAGCAAGCTTTCGGAATTCTGAAAGAGCGATTGACATGTGCTCCTGTTTTGACTATTCCAAGTGGAAATGATGAGATGGTGGTCTACACCGACACATGTGGTACTGGACTTGGAGCAGTGCTGATGCAGAAGGGTAAATTTGTTGCGTATGCAAGTCGACAACTGAAGCCGCATGAAAGGAATTATCCGACTCATGATTTGGAGTTAGCGGCGATTGTTTTTGCTCTGAAGATGTGGAGACATTACCTATTGGGAGTTCGATTCGAGTTGTTTACAGATCATAAGTCGTTGAAGTATCTTTTCTCCCAAAAGGATTTGAATCTTCGGCAGCAACGATGGCTAGAGTTTTTGGCATCATATGATTTTAGTATAGCCTATACTCCGGGAAAGGGTAACGCAGTGGCAAATGCGTTAAGTCGAAGACATGCAGGTTTGGGAGCCATGTTTACAGAATGGAAGAGTCTCGAGTATCTGGCTGGATTTGATTTCAGGCCTAGATGTGAATTGGAACCTGAGATGTTGGTAAACTTATCGATAAGACCTACTCTTGTGGAAAGGATTGGCGAGAACAAAAAGCGAGATGATAAGCTTGTCAAGATTATCCGTGATTTGGAATCTGGATTGGACCCAGAGAAGGATAAAGGATTCGAGGTTGATCGAGAGGGTTGGCTTCGGAAGCAAGGACGACTAGTTGTTCTCGATATAGATGAATTGAGAAATGAAGTTCTGAAGGAAAGTCATCACTCGAAGTTGACAATTCATCCAGGAGGAAATAAGATGTATCGGGATATGAAGAGAACCTATTATTGGGAAGGTATGAAGAAGGATGTTGGAAATTTTATTTCCAAGTGCATGAACTGCCCGTTGGTAAAAGCTGAACAGAAGAAGCCTAGTGGATTGCTTCAGCCATTAGAAGTTCCTACATGGAAGTGAGAGCAAATATCGATGGATTTTATTGATGGGTTACCTAGAACAAGAACGTGAAATGAAGGGATTTGGGTCATCATAGATCGTTTGACTAAGAGTGCAAGATTCATTCCTGTTCGATCAACCAGGACTGCATCAAAGTTGGCTGAGCTGTATGTTAAGTGGATAGTTCGATTCCATGGTATTCCGAAGAGTATAGTAAGCGATCGAGACCCATTGTTCACTAGTGGATTTTGGAAGAGCTTTCAGGAAGTTTTGGGGACTGAACTGTGTTTGAGTACAGCTTATCACCCTCAAACAGATGGTCAGACTGAGAGAGTCAACCGAGTTTTGGAAGATCTCCTTAGAGCTTGTATTTTAGATTTCGAACGATCATGGGAAGATCACCTTCATTTGGTGGAATTTTCGTATAATAAAAGTTACCATTCAAGCATTGGTATGGCACCGTATGAAGCATTGTATGGAAGACCGTGTAACTCTCCGACATGTTGGTTGGAAACAGGGGAAAAGCTGATTCTTGGGCCAGAAATGATTCGACAAACTTCGGATTGCATATAGATCATTCGGCAATGAATGAAGGCAGCCCAAGACCGACAGAAAAGTTATGCCGATAAGCGTCGTAAGGATTTAGAATTCGACGTAGGTGATATGGTTTTTGTGAAGATTTCTCCACTAAAGAATGTTATTCGATTCGGGAAGAAAGGAAAATTGACTCCGAGATTTGTTGGACCATTCCCGATTATCGAGCGAATTGGAAAGCTTGCCTACAAATTGGAGTTACCGGAAAAGATGGCGGGTGTGTACAATGTTTTTCATGTATCATATCTACGGAAGCATGTGCACGACTCGAATACTGTGGTTTCTGCTGATAGCTGTGAAGATTTTGAGATTTATCCAGTTGATAAGAGACCTCGTAAGCCGCTTTGTGTTGTGGAAACTGACACGAAACAGCTTAGGAGGAAGGTAGTTAGGTTGCTCAAGATACAATGGAGTGATGATGATAACGACTGTACATGGGAGGTGGAAGAGAGGATGAAGGTAGCTCATCCTGAACTCTTCGAGGTATGGCCATAAGGTGCCGTGTCATCTCACGACATTGTAACTTGTTCTAGTTTTCGAATTCTGCATGTTAGGCTAGTAATTGGATGCATGGTTTGTTGATTGCTATGGATGGTAGGCATGCAGAATAGTTTTTGATTGCTCTTGTTTGTTTGGAATTTCGGGGGCGAAATTCCTATGGGGGAGAGAATGTAACGACCCATATTTTTAAGGATCGAAAGATTGTAAAACAGTTATCATTAGGTCGTAATGTTGTTAAGTCGTCCAGAGTTTAAGTTGACCAAAGCTTAAGTCGTCCAGAGTTAGGTCGTGTAGTAATTAGGTCGGTTGAGCGACTTAAGAGATTGGAGCGACCTAAGGGGTTTGGTCGTGTTGGGACTTAGGTCGTGAAGAAGGTTAGGTCGTGGAGCGACCTAAGGAAGTTGACGACCTAAGGAGTAGACAAGTTAAGGGTTTTAGACGACCGAAGGGGTTAGGTCGTGGGATAGTTAGGTCGTATTATAGTCGGTCGAGCGACCTAAGGAAGTTAGTGGTAGCTGTTGGTGACTTAAGGGGTTTAGCGACCTAGGGGTTGAGTGAGTTAACGACCTAAGGAAGTTAGGTCGTGGACGAGTTAAGTGTTAGGTCGTTGAGTCGCTATGCCGTGTTAGTTAGGTCGTAGACGACCTATGTTAGTGCTGGGTGTAGTTAGGTCGTCCAGACGACTTAAGAGCTAGGTCGTGAGACCCTGTGTTTAGTTAGGTCGCGACCTTGGATGAGTCGCTAGGTCGCACACTTGCGTTGTTGTTAAGTCGCATCTTTGTTAGGTCGCGCGTATATGTTAAGTCGTGCAAGTGTTAGGTCGGGGATCTGCTAGGTCGTAGGTGTGAGATTGTTAGGTCGTTAGGTCGGGGTTTTTAGGTCGGCAATTTTTAGGTCGTGGACGACCTAAGGGCGAACGACCTAAGGAACTGTCTATAAATTCGCGGGTTTTTCTTCACTTTTTGGGATCCGAATTTTGAAGCGATGAAGTCCTGCCATTTTGAGAGCTCGAGTGCTGCACTTCTTCACTTCTTTTCTCCACTCTAATCTTGTGATTCCTTCCATCCAAATCGAAGATCAAATCGAAGATCCAAGAGCTTAGATTGAAGATCTCCAACCATCGAAGAGAGATTGCATCGTTTGAAGCGGAATTTTGGCGGATCAAGTTAGATTCTTCGTTGTCCAGATCTGAAGTGTGTTGCTTTTGAGGTGTTTAGGTGATTCGGTGAGTGGTGATTATCTCTCACACGGATCCAAAGGAGTATATCGGATTGATGGCTTGACTTTGTGTTAAAATAGTGATTTCCATGCATTTTCTTAAACCTAAGTATAGATCTACTGTTCATGATGATTTGACATCCATTTTACTACATGTTAACCCATGCAAGTTCATTCATCAAGTTATCGAGATATTGCTCATGTTTCATGCTTGTTAGATTTAGACTCTTTATTTACTAGATTGACATTATTGTTATAATTGTTTATTAGATCATGTTTGAATGTTTGATTACTTGGATTAATTATTGACTTGATTGATTGTTATAGATTAGTTGATTGATGATTTGATTTAGACAAGATGGTCGAAGATGATTCAAAAGCTAAGGGAAAGGCTCTTGAATTGGAAAAGCTGCTCGTGGCATATGTGGCGGATGATGAAGCTCATATGGATAGATTTGATGATGATGTTGAGATGAGGCTTTGCTACGATGAGATGAAGAGAGGCATGATGTGAGATAGCCTTGGTTTAATCCAGATGGGATCATTCCAAGCATGTTGGTAACTCGGTGAAATGGTTCGAGTGTGAGGATAATGGTTGGCTTGAGAGGCGCTTGAGCTAGTATGGAAATAGTCGTCGAGGAGGATGACTAGAAGGCTGAGATTTCATTGTTGTTGAAGGTTCTAGCAGGCTCAAAGCAAGAGTACGCTGGGTAGATTCGATAGTCCCTAATGACTATGATTGGTAGTCGAGTACTCTGGGCAGATTCGATAGTCCTAGGCATGGGCTGCGACGACGTGCGGAGTTCTGTCTAGAACCGGGGTTTCCATTAGCCCTTGACGGACGGCTGAAAGAATGTGCCGGTCATTCAATTAACGGTGGTATCGAAGCAATGATAATAGTGATAGCCGGAGTCATGGATGTTTGGTTGTATCGTCATTCGGTCTCAAGAGCAATGTTTTCTGGGTGCTTATCTGATCTTGGTTTAGGCCTTAGGGGTTTGTACTTGGAAAACATCGCCCTTGACTCGAGTGATAATTGCTTTACTTTAAATGTTTGCTTTGCTATGTTTACTTCTGCTTAGTGTGTGTCTGGGGGCTATCACTGTAGAAAGAGGTTGAGTGGGAGGGTTGGATTCCTATTCCTTTTTCCTTTATGCTCTTTTGGTATGTTGTTAGTTAATTTACTGCTCACTAAGACTGTTGTCTGACTCAAGGTTTTATGTTCAACTCTTATTACCTTGGGCTGTTCATCCATTTTTGGGATGGGCAGACTAGGTAGCAGGTGACAGGTGATGTTCTTAGTTTCCCACGATGCTGATGGCGAAGACGAGCTGGAGGCTTGCATATTATTTCTTATTATATGTACTGGATGTTCCGCTGCTTGCATAATTCTCTGAGTGATATGTAGTGAGGCTTGATGTATTGACTATTCAGATGTTTGTATTCCACTATTATGAAGTTTAATTGATGAGATTCTATTCTGTGAAGCTTCACTATATATATATTCTCTATTGTATTTTATCCATGCGCTGTGAGTAATACGATAGATTCTGCTATTTTAACTTACCTTGGCGATCGTCCATGGCTGCCTGGCACACTTTTCAACGCACTGTTTCCTTGTTCAGTGCAGGGTTTATGGGCGGTCGTCACATAAACTAAACTAAAAAACTAAAAAACTAAAAAAAAAGAAAATCAAAACAACTTCAAGTCAACCTGAGCTAAAGCAAAGGCAAGGTTCAAGTTCAAAATCAACAATCAAGTTTCAGATCTAACATCAAGTTCCAGATCAAAATTTAAGTTCTGTTCTCTGTTTATAAATAATACAGGTGAGTAAACTTCATCTTTTAAAGCTAAATCTTCTTTATATTCTGTTGCATATGATAAACCATAGTAGTAATGATTGTGAAAATGTTTTGCATGGATAGATAAATGTCTTATGCCTGGTATATATGCATCTGCATGTCTATGTTTAGATGTGCATGCCTCTGCTTTGTTTCAACAGACCAAAAACTCATTCAAAAATTAATTCCTCTTCATATAAACCATTATAGGTTATGATGTTTAAAGAAAATATGATTGAAATAACTAAATTCTATTTTTTAAAATGTTTTTAAGTGTAGACAGCAAGTAGTTTTACTGGGAGGAGAAAATTACAGTGAAAATCAAATCAAGTCAGAAAATAAATTGTTTAAAACTCGGGTTTTACTTATATCATCAGATTTGATTTTGAAAACTATGATTTTTAATGGTAATTTCAAGATTTTTAAGTTAGAATTTGGAGAGAATTTGCGAGTTGATCGGGATTGGGTATTTCGTTGATTTCCGGCGATCTGGTCGTGTTTGGGAATCGGAGTTTCAATCGAAGGTAGCTGATTGATCGGGTATCCTAGGAAAAATGGTGGCATGATTTGTAGGCCATCGTGGCGGCGAGGCGAGGCCATAGTAGGGTTTAGGGCTGGTTCAGGTCGTCGATGTTGGGGTGGCTAGTGCGACGACGAGGCGGCGTCGAGTGGGACCGGGGTATGGGAAAATGGAAGAGGAAGGACTGGCGCATCTTTAGGCATGGTGACGAGGTTACTGGTGGTCAACGGCGGCGAAACGAGGTGGTTATGGGTGATGGATTGTTTCTGGGTTTGGGTTGATTGGCTCAATTTTGATTTTAGGGATGGCGTGGGGTTCTGGGTAGCTAGGAGGATCGAGGAACTCAGCGGCAACTTGGGAACGTCGATGAAGTTGGTCGGCGTGGCTCCGACGCCGTGTACATGTGCACAGTGCACGGGTGTATCGATGAATGTTTGGTTGTGCTGTTATAATAGAGAAGAAGGAAGAAGAAGGAGAAGGATCGGGAAAATTGGGGGAAAGCTCGAAGTAGTCTCCGTGTTATCGAAGAAAGGGGCGACTCAGGTTTTGGTTCGGGGAAGGTTAGAATGGGCTCGGAATTTCTTGTATAATAACATAGTAGAAAAATATAAATGGAATATGAACCAAGTATAAAAAGAAAGGAAGGTGATATACTCGGGTCAAGGCTCGAGTGTATATCGGGTTGGACCCGAAGTAAATTTAACAGTTTTAAAATTTTAATAAAGCAAGTTTTAAAAATCTAAAAATGAATCTAGTTTGAATCATTTCTTAAAACCTATTCCTTATATAATAAATGTTATTAAATAGTAAAGTTAAGGAAGTTATAATTTGTTAAGTTTAAAATCTTTAAGTTATTTTAAACTTAATTTAAAATGTATTTAAGTGTTAATTAAAGGATAAAATGTTTTAAATTTATATGTTAATGATAATTAAGTAATTATTAAGATAAATGGTTTATTTTAAAGTTAATTAAGGTCTTGAATAATTAATGATTAATTAAATTAATGTAAGTAAGTAGAATTACTTAATATAAGTAATTAAAGGATTAATTTGTTGAGGGCTAATTAATTTAATTAATTATTAGAGGATGATGGATTAATAAATTAAAGGTTAATTAATTATGGGATGATTAATTAGGGTAAATTAATAAATGTAATTAATTAAAAGAATAATTAATTAAGGAAAGTGATTAGAGGATCAATAATTAATGTAATTAATTAGGGAGATTAATTAAACGTTAATTAATGTGAATGGTTAAGGTAATTAATCTATATGGTAATTAAAGGTTAACTACTTAATGCAATTAAAGAAAAATTAATCAAGGAGGATTAATTAAAAATATTAAAGAAGGATTAATTAATTGATTTGTAATTAATTAATGTTAAATAAGCAGGATTTAAAAGGTGATTGAAGTAATTAATTTAATTAGAATGGTGTGACTAATTAATCTTGCTTATGGATGATTGAATGAAATTGAATACCTTGGATTATTTGTTATCCCTGGTGTGTGATTGTGATGTTATGTGATATAATGTTTGGGATATGGATTATCTATCTGTAATAGAATCGCTATGTGAATATGTTACATTAAACATGAATTGATTTGTTTGCACTTAAACAACTTGGATTAGAGATGACATTTGAATTCGAAGAGACCGGGATCGGATATCAGCGATATCCGAAACCACTTCGATAAGTAATATATAATTCTTTGTAGATTTGATATGTGTAATCAATAGGCTGGAATGGAATAAATTGAGTAATCTGGACCATTTAAACTAAGTTGGATACTTAGATATTGTTTTGTGAACATATGTGTTGACTATATAAGTTGTTTTACTTATAGTAAAGTACGAGTTACCCCGGGTTTAAATAAGTTCTATGAATTGAAATTTCATGTTATATGAGTTTACTCACGCTGGTTTCCAGCCTGACCCGGGTGTTACTTTGATGTAATGCTCGGGTCAGACCGAGTATTACAGATTTTCAGGTAAGGACATTCTAGAGCTCAGGTGGCGAGCTGGATGGCAGGAACGTATGGAGTATTCCGCTGTGTATATGAGACTGTGTAGTCTGTATAGATTATAGTCTGAGACAAGTTGATATAACTGTCCAGTTATGTGTATATGATTGTAACTCTGATGTATTGAATGTAAAGTAACAATTACAGCTTTTCTTTGTATAAATGCTATTATTTGATATTATATTTTATCCACTGCGAATGTGAGAATCTGTGTTTTTAGTATTTCTGTTTCTTTTTCTTCTTCTATCTCTTTCTTCTTTTCCCTAACTATCTGGAATTTTCGGGTTCGAAAATTTCCGGGTCGTTACAACAATAGGGCCAACATCCGAAAACTCTCGTGAATAATGTGAACCCAGTATCAACAACTCCCTATGCGCAACATATCAATAAGCATGCTCTAGATACTGGAGTTAATGTACCCCCAAGAGTTAGCTAAACTCGGGATCATGCATCCTACTCTGTCTTTACTCATTTTCCAATGTCGAGGTTACGCTCGGCATCTTCACACAAGTCATCATCACTCGAATAGATCATGAATCCCCAGTTGGATTCCAACATCTTGGACTCGAAACCACACATGTGTTCCAGCATCTCAAATAGTTCCTCTTCCCAGAGATAGAACACGTATCTCGGTCTTGAAGTGGTTTTCAATAGGTAAAACACTTACCGATCTCGGTCTCTTAAAAACAGAATCGATGAATTTGGTCATAATAAACAACAATGTGAATGATCGCATAAAGGAACTAAGTCCCGTGTACTCTCCATAAGCAAGTAAACATACAAGCATTATTAATTCATACAAAGCATGATCAAGCCACCTAAACGACTTTTAATCCCTTTTTAATTAATTTAACTTTTATTAATTAAAAACCCTTTTAGTAAAACATCTTTTTATCTAATAAAACTTCTTTCATTAATCAAAACTTCCTTTATTAATTAATACCCCTTTATTAATTATAACTTCCTTTACATAATTGTGTTATATATATATATATCTAGTTTTTCTTTATAAAAGATATATACTTATATTATACTATTTCACTATAATACTCTTTTCAATACTTAAAAAGTATTTATATACATATCCCAATGGTATAAGTTATTTACAAATCACTTAGCTAAGTTTTCCTTAAAATATAATCAAAGAGGTTAAAAACAAATCTTACTAAAACATTGTTACTATAAACCCCTTCTCTTTATAAATTAAACATATAACTTTTTCTATATTATTATAAAAGATTTCAATACTTGTTATTATCTTTAAAATTCCATTATTAAAGATCTAATGATATTTATAATATTTTTCCACTTTAGAATATAATTCAAGGGTTTAAAAACTATTATTACTAAAACATTGTTTACTACAAAGCCAAAACACTTCATATTTAATCATTATCCTTAAAAATCTCTTTTAAAGGTTTAATTACATTTAAAAGGGCTTAAGACAAGTATTACACAAACATTGTCACAACAAACCCAAATCATTTCATACTTTAAAAACCTTTCCCTTTAAACTTCTTTTTAAAAGATTTAATTATAGTTAAGGGTTTAAGAAAAGTGTTATTTAAAACATTATCACAACAAACCCAAAACATTCATTTATACTTAACCTTAAAGTATTCATTATTAAATATCTAGTTATATTCCTAAGTATAATTAACAATAAGGGTTAATAAAAAATATTACTAAAACATTGTTTACTACAACCCAAAACTATTTCTACTTATATCATCTTTTAAAACATTTTTTTTAAAGATTTAAGTTAATAATATTTGGTTAAGTTCGATAGTCGATTAATCGACTATCTAGTTAAAACGCTTATACAAATCAATATTCATATACTTAACTCATTTTTGACATTTCACCTTATACTATTCCTCGCCCAAGAGTGAAGCCAAGTAAGTTAGCGCACTAATTGCATCAAAGCCTTGCCTAGACACTTCATTCCTGAATCTCACAAATAGATAAGTCTACTCATCGGCTTTTAGTGTTAAGCCTAGTTGATTACATTTTTCAAAACCTGTACATAGGAATACCTTTGAAATACTTATTAATATGTTAAAACACTTTTAAAATACTTAAAAATATATTATAATCATTTGTATAGAATATTATGTAAAATAAGGAAGTTTGAAATAAATAGAAAAACCAAAATAAACATGTTTTATTTTAAAAGGCACTTAGATTAAAAATTCATAATTAATTATTAAAAATATATTTAAACTTGAAACTAATTTTAAAACACTCTTTTATAAGTTAGAAAATGTGACGACCGCCCATGACCTCTGCACCGAATCTAGAGATAGAGCGCTGTAAAGTGTGCCAGGCGACCATGGACGATTGTCAAGGTAAGATTTAAAACAACAGAATCTATCGTATTACTCACAGCGCATGGACAAAATACAATAGAACATATGTATAGTGAAGCTTTACAGAACAAAATGACATCATATAAAACTCCATAATAGTTGAATACAAGCATCCACATAGTCAATACATCCAGCCTCACTACATATCTCTCAGAGAATACAAAACAGCGGAATATCCAGTACATATAATAAGAAGATAATATGCAACCCTCCATCTCGTCTTCGATATCAGCATCGTGAGAAGAGAACAGCACCTGTCACCTGCTACCTAGTCTGTCCGTCCCAAAATGGACGAACAGCCCAAGGCAATAAGAATTAAAATAAAGCCTTGAGTCAGACAACAGTCTTAGTGAGCAGTAAATTAACTAACAACGTACCAAAAGAGCATAAAGGAAAAAGAAATAGGAATACAACCCTTCCACTCCAACCTCAATCTACAGTGATAGCCCCCAGACACACACTAAGCAGAAGCAGACATAGCAGAGCATACAATTTAAAGTAAAGCTACTATCACTCGAGTCAAGGGCGATGTTTTCCAAGTACCAAGGCCTAAATCAGATAAGCACCCAGAAAATACCGCTCTTGAGTCCGAATGACGATACAACCAAACATCCATGACTCTGGCTATCACTGTTATCATTGCTTCGATATCACCGTTAATTGAATGACCGGCACATTCTTTCAGCCGTCCGTCAAGGGCTAATGGAAACCCCGGTTCTAGACATAACTCCCGCACGTCGTCGCAGCCCGTGCCTAGGACTATCGAATCTGCCCAGAGTACTCGACCATCAACAGTTAGCCGTTGGGACTATCGAATTTGCCCAAACGTACTCTTGCTTAGAGCATGCTAGAACCTTCAACAACGATGCTATCCAAGCCTCCTAGTCATCCTCCTCGACGACTATTCTCATATCCATTCATTATCCTCAACTCGAATCATATCACCAAGTTATCAACATGCTTGGAATGATCCCGTCTGGATTAGACCAAGTCTACATCACATGATTGCCTCGCTTCATTACATCCTCGCAAAGCCTCATCTCAACATCACATCATCAAATCTATGCATAAGAGCTTCATCATCCCGCTACATATGCCACGAGCAGCTTTTCTAATTCAAGAGCCTTTCCCTTAGCTTTTGAATCACCTTCGATCTAAATCTAACCATCAATCATCTAGTTCATAACAATCAATCAAATCAAACATCAATCCAAGCAATCAAGCATTCTAAAATGATCTAAGTAGACAATTATAACAATAATGGCATTTTCGTAATTTAAGAGTTGAAAGTCCAATAAGCATGAAAACATGGATTATATCTCTACAAACTTGATGAATGAACTTGCATAGGTTAACATATGATAAAATGGATGTAACATCATCATGAACAATGGATCTATATGGATCTACACATAGGATGAAGAAAATGCATGGAAATCTCTATTTTAACACCAAATCGAGCCAACAATCCGATATACTCCTTTGGATCCATGTGAGAGATAATCACCACTCACCAAATCACCTAAACAAACCCAAATCAACACGCTTCAGATCTGGACAGCGAAGGATCAAGCTTGAGCTATCACAAATCCGCTTCAAACGATGAAATCTCTCTTGAAAAGATGAAGATCTTCAACTCTAGCTCTTGAATCTTCAACCTTGATCTTCAACTTGGATGGATGTAAGCACTAGATTAGAGTGGAGAAAAGAAGTGAAGAAGTGTAGAAGTCGAGCTCTCAAAATGGCAGCACTTCGTCGCTTCAAAATCCGGATCCCAAAAAGTGAGAACAACCCCTCCTATTTATAGCTGAAAACTGCCCTTGAGTCGACTGCCTCTATGAGTCGTCTACGACTCATCAGATCACCACGACTCAACGGTTTCCGACTTATAGCCTCTTCCGACTCAACACTCAGACCCCTCTACGACTCAAGACTTAACAGCTATCTCCTAAGTCGTCTCCGACTTATGGCTCCTTCCGACTCATCACAGGCACCTATGACTCACCAGAAGGTACGACTCAACGGTTAACTCGACTACGACTTATCAAGTATTACGACTCACAATAAAACAGCCATCTCCTAAGTCGTATACGACTTATAGCATCTTCCGACTCAACGCAAAGGCTACGACTCATCAGAAGATACGACTTAACAAAGAGTTCAACCTACGACTCAACAAACAACTTAAGTACGACTCATGAGATGACTCGGATACGACTCATCGCCTTAACTCGGCCACGACTCAACACAGCAGCCTACCTACGACTTAACATAGCAGCTTTGCCGACCTACCAGGATAAGACTCAACTCCTAAGTCGTCTACAATAACATAAGTCGGTCACTTCCTTAGGTTGTCTATCCCTTAACTCGGCGACAACTTACAACCTACGACTTAACACTTGCCGAGTTAACTTCAACCTACTAACCTAGCCCAGCTACGACTTATCTCCTTAGGTCGTCGCCGACTCACCCCTTAAGTCCTTAACTCGCCCAGACTCATCACTAACTCGTCCAGAACCCATAAGTCGGCTACGACTTAGGACTTAACCAAAAATTCTTCCCAAAATCTGAAACAACCTAAAATGTTGAAAATTCCAGATTTGAACGAACTTTTCGATCCGTAAAAATACGGATCGTTACATTCTCTCCCCCTTAGGAATTTCGCCCCCGAAATTCCAAGCAATCAAAAACTATTCTGTACGCCTACCATCCATAGCAATCAACAGACCATGCATCCAATTCTAACTTAGCGTACAGAATTCTAAAATTGGGACAAGTTACAATATCGCGAGATGACACGACACCTTAGGGCCATACCTTGAAGAGTTCAGGATGAGCTGCCTTCATCCTCTCTTCCACCTCCCACGTACAGTCGTTATCATCATCACTCCATTGTATCTTGAGCAACTTAACTATCTTCCTCCTAAGCTGTTTCGTGTCGGTTTCAACAACACGAAGCGGCTTACGAGGTCTTCTATCAACTGGATCAACTTCGAAATCTTCACAGCTATCAGCAGAAACCACTGTATTCGAGTCATGCACATACTTCCGTAGATACGATACGTGAAAAACATTGTGCACACTCAACATCTTCTCCGGTAACTCCAGTCTATAGGCGAGCTTTCCAATTCGCTCGATGATCGGGAATGGTCCAACAAATCTCGGAGTCAATTTTCCTTTCTTCCCGAATCGAATAACATTCTTCAGAGGAGAAATCTTCACAAAAACCATATCACCAACGTCGAATTCCAAATCCTTTCGACGCTTATCGGCATAACTCTTCTGACGGTCTTGGGCTGCCTTCATTCGTTGCCGAATGATCTCTATGCAATCCGAAGTCTGTCGAATCATCTCTGGCCCAAGCATCAGCTTTTCTCCAGTTTCCAACCAACATGTCGGAGAGTTACACGGTCTTCCATATAATGCCTCATACGGTGCCATACCAATGCTTGACTGGTAACTGTTGTTGTACGCAAACTCCACCAAATGAAGGTGATCTTCCCATGATCCTCCGAAATCCAAAACACAAGCTCTGAGGAGATCTTCCAATACTCGGTTGACTCTCTCAGTCTGACCATCTGTTTGAGGGTGATAAGCTGTACTCAAACACAACTCGGTTCCCAAAACTTCCTGGAAGCTTTTCCAAAATCCACTAGTGAACAATGGATCTCGATCACTCACTATACTCTTCGGAATACCATGGAAACGAACTATCCACTTAACATACAACTCAGCCAACTTTGACGCAGTCCTAGTCGATCGAACAAGAATGAATCGTGCACTCTTAGTCAGACGATCCACAATGACCCAGATCCCTTCATTTCCCGTTCTGGTTCTAGGCAATCCATCGATAAAATCCATCGACACTTGTTCCCACTTCCATGTAGGAACTTCTAATGGCTGAAGCAATCCACTTGGCTTCTTCTGTTCGGCTTTAACCAACTGGCAATTCATACACTTGGAAATAAAATTTCCAACATCCTTCTTCATACCTTCCCAGTAGTAGGTTCTCTTCATATCCCGATACATCTTATTTCCACCTGGATGAATTGTCAGCTTCGAGTGATGACTTTCCTTCAGAACTTCACTCCTCAATTCATCTATATCGGGAACAACTAGTCGTCCTTGCTTTCGAAGCCAACCCTCTCGATCGACCTCGAATCCTTTATCCTTTTCTGGATCCAATCCAGATTCCAGTTCACGGATAATCTTGACAAGCTTATCATCTCGCTTTTGGCCCTCGCCAATCCTTTCCACAAGAGTGGGTCTTATTGACAAGTTTGCCAACATCTCAGGTTCCAATTCGCATCTAGGCCTGAAGTCAAATCCAGCTAAATACTCGAGACTCTTCCATTCTGAAAACATGGCTCCTAATCCTGCATGTCTTCGACTTAACGCATCTGCCACTGCGTTACCTTTTCCCGGAGTATAAGCTATATCAAAATCATATGATGCCAAAAACTCTAACCAACGTTGCTGCCGAAGATTCAAATCCTTTTGGGAGAAAAGATACTTCAGCGACTTGTGATCCGTAAACAACTCGAATCGAACTCCCAACAGATAATGTCTCCACATCTTCAGAGCAAATACAATCGCTGCCAATTCCAAATCATGAGTTGGGTAATTCCTTTCATGCGGCTTCAGTTGTCGACTTGCATACGCAACAACTTTATTCTTCTGCATCAGCACTGCTCCAAGTCCAGTACCACATGCGTCGGTGTAAACCACCATCTCATCATTCCCACTTGGAATAGTCAAAACAGGAGCACTCGTCAGTCTCTCTTTCAGGATTCCGAAGGCTTGCTCACACTTAGCATCCCAACTGAACACTTGGTTCTTTTTCGTCAATCCTGTTAACGGTGCAGCCACCTTGGAGAAGTCTTTGATAAACCGTCGATAATATCCTGCTAATCCAAGAAAACTTCTCACATCTGATGCATTCTTAGGTCTAACCCAATCCTGGATTGCTGCCACCTTAGCGGGATCAACCGCTATTCCATTTCCAGAAATCACATGGCCTAAGAACCTCACTTCACTCTTCCAGAAGTGACACTTCGAAAACTTAGCCTTCAACTGATGTTTCCGTAAGATCTCCAAAACAATACGCAAGTGCGTCTTGTGCTCTTCTTCCGTTCTGGAATAAATCAGAATATCATCCACGAACACAAGTACGAACTTGTTCAACTGATCTCTGAACACTCTATTCATAAGATCCACAAAATATGCTGGCGCGTTAGTCAATCCAAACGGCATTACCAGCCACTCAAAGAAACCCGATGGTGTCCGAAAAGCAGTCTTCGGCACACTATCCTTCGCTACTCTCAACTGGTGAAATCCCGTTGCCAAATCCATCTGAGAAAACACCTTAGCTTCGTGAAGCTGATCAAACAAGTCATCTATTCTCGGCAATGGATACTTGTTCTTCTTAGTCACCTTATTCAGCTCACGATAATCGACGCACAATCTCAACGACCCATCTGCCTTGGTTGCAAACACAACTGGTGCACCCCACTCGGACACACTACGCCGAATGAATCCTTTCTGCAAAAGATCATCAACTTGCACCCTCAACTCCTGCTGTTCCCTAGGCGCCATTCGCCTAAGAGGCATCACAACAGGTCTGGCTCCTTCAACTAGATCTATACAAAACTCGATCTCTCTATGCGGCGGCAACCCTTTGACTTCGTCAAAGACATCCTCGAATCCATTTGCGATTGGCACTAAAGACAGTCCATCCCGTGGAACAACTAGCGAATACATGAAGCTCATGAAGACGCCTTCCTCATGCTTACATCGTATCACAATCTTTCGCCCTTCCACATTCTCGACTGTCACTTCCAGCTTTTCGCAATCAACCTTTGCCGCATACTTCCTAAGCCAGTCCATACCCAAAATAATTCCGAACCCCGCAAAGTTCAGAACAAAGCAATCACAAACAAAAGAGCAACCATGACTCGATACAACTAGACCACGGCATAACATACACAAACAAGACGAACCCCCAACTGGATTAGTCACAACCAATGGCCTATCAACAATATCCGGCTTCAAATCTAACCGGCCTACTAGTTCATTACAAACAAACGAATGTGACGCTCCCGTATCAAACAAAACTCTAACTGGAAAATCACATAGGAAAAGAGTACCTTGAACAACCACACTCTTTCCTTTCTCCTCAGTAGTAGGAGCTTTCGAAGACGACGGAACAGCTCCTAAAGCATAGGCTTGCACAATCTGCCTGTCCTTCCTTGGTTCTGGACAATTCTTCCTGAAATGTCCCGGCTTGTCACAGTTGTGACACTTCATCGGTGCCTTCGGATTCTTACAATCCTTAGAGAAATGACCCTTCTGCTGACAATTGTAGCAAGTCACCTCGCCTTTCGGCTTCTTCTGGCCATCCTTACCCTTCTGCTGCTGCTGCTTCCTTTTCTGGTTTCCACCCTGCTGTGGTTTAGACTCTCCCTTGGTCACAGCAACAACAGATCCTTCCTTAGGAAACAGACTCTCATGCCTAAGAGCTTTCTCCACAAGCTTCTCAAATGAATCGTCCAAATGATCCACCAACTGTCTCCCAAGATAACTATCCAAGCCGGTCACAAACTTCTCGTTCTTCTGATAAGCAGATTCAATATATGACCGGGCATACTTGGACAAAGCTTCAAACTCAGAAACATACTCAAGAACAGATCTCCCACCCTGCTTGAGCTCCACGAACTTCTTGAACAGGACAGACTTCTGAGCTGTAGAAATGAACTTAGCTTCAAATCTAACTTGGAATTGCTCCCAAGTAATCTCTTCTTCCTGAGTAGTGATGGTAATAGAGTTCCACCAATCAGAGGCCCTCCCTTGAAGCTGCCTTGATGCCAACTTTCTCTTAGTTGCATCATCAATTCCCAAATCACCAAAGATCCTTCTACAAGCATCTATCCATCTCTGGACTTCAATAGTTGATTCTGTTCCCAAGAAAACCTTTCCTCCAAGAGCAGTATAATCCTTGCACAGCTTAGCGAAATCCACTGGTTTCGGAGTTTGGACTTGAACTCCAACATCTACTGCTGCCCCCGGAACCGGTATCCTTCTCATGATCGAAGTCATCATAACTTCGAACATGGCTGCATAATCAGCAGTCTCTTCAGTAGCACGGCCTTCCCTAGCAGCTGGTCTCCCTCTTCGACTCATTCTCAATATCTATAAAAAGGAATGATTAGAACATCTAGAGAAACAACTGCATAAAGGACTCAAACTCTACTAAGCTACTATATTATATATAGTATTCATCCATCAAAATACAATTACGTCTCTCATACGTAGTTACGTCAGCGAGCGTTGGGTAAAATCGATTAACCAATGCTCTGATACCAAATGTGACGACCGCCCATGACCTCTGCACCGAATCTAGAGATAGAGCGCTGTAAAGTGTGCCAGGCGACCATGGACGATTGTCAAGGTAAGATTTAAAACAACAGAATCTATCGTATTACTCACAGCGCATGGACAAAATACAATAGAACATATGTATAGTGAAGCTTTACAGAACAAAATGACATCATATAAAACTCCATAATAGTTGAATACAAGCATCCACATAGTCAATACATCCAGCCTCACTACATATCTCTCAGAGAATACAAAACAGCGGAATATCCAGTACATATAATAAGAAGATAATATGCAACCCTCCATCTCGTCTTCGATATCAGCATCGTGAGAAGAGAACAGCACCTGTCACCTGCTACCTAGTCTGTCCGTCCCAAAATGGACGAACAGCCCAAGGCAATAAGAATTAAAATAAAGCCTTGAGTCAGACAACAGTCTTAGTGAGCAGTAAATTAACTAACAACGTACCAAAAGAGCATAAAGGAAAAAGGAATAGGAATACAACCCTTCCACTCCAACCTCATTCTACAGTGATAGCCCCCAGACACACACTAAGCAGAAGCAGACATAGCAGAGCATACAATTTAAAGTAAAGCTACTATCACTCGAGTCAAGGGCGATGTTTTCCAAGTACCAAGGCCTAAATCAGATAAGCACCCAGAAAATACCGCTCTTGAGTCCGAATGACGATACAACCAAACATCCATGACTCTGGCTATCACTGTTATCATTGCTTCGATATCACCGTTAATTGAATGACCGGCACATTCTTTCAGCCGTCCGTCAAGGGCTAATGGAAACCCCGGTTCTAGACATAACTCCCGCACGTCGTCGCAGCCCGTGCCTAGGACTATCGAATCTGCCCAGAGTACTCGACCATCAACAGTTAGCCGTTGGGACTATCGAATCTGCCCAAACGTACTCTTGCTTAGAGCATGCTAGAACCTTCAACAACGATGCTATCCAAGCCTCCTAGTCATCCTCCTCGACGACTATTCTCATATCCATTCATTATCCTCAACTCGAATCATATCACCAAGTTATCAACATGCTTGGAATGATCCCGTCTGGATTAGACCAAGTCTACATCACATGATTGCCTCGCTTCATTACATCCTCGCAAAGCCTCATCTCAACATCACATCATCAAATCTATGCATAAGAGCTTCATCATCCCGCTACATATGCCACGAGCAGCTTTTCTAATTCAAGAGCCTTTCCCTTAGCTTTTGAATCACCTTCGATCTAAATCTAACCATCAATCATCTAGTTCATAACAATCAATCAAATCAAACATCAATCCAAGCAATCAAGCATTCTAAAATGATCTAAGTAGACAATTATAACAATAATGGCATTTTCGTAATTTAAGAGTTGAAAGTCCAATAAGCATGAAAACATGGATTATATCTCTACAAACTTGATGAATGAACTTGCATAGGTTAACATATGATAAAATGGATGTAACATCATCATGAACAATGGATCTATATGGATCTACACATAGGATGAAGAAAATGCATGGAAATCTCTATTTTAACACCAAATCGAGCCAACAATCCGATATACTCCTTTGGATCCATGTGAGAGATAATCACCACTCACCAAATCACCTAAACAAACCCAAATCAACACGCTTCAGATCTGGACAGCGAAGGATCAAGCTTGAGCTATCACAAATCCGCTTCAAACGATGAAATCTCTCTTGAAAAGATGAAGATCTTCAACTCTAGCTCTTGAATCTTCAACCTTGATCTTCAACTTGGATGGATGTAAGCACTAGATTAGAGTGGAGAAAAGAAGTGAAGAAGTGTAGAAGTCGAGCTCTCAAAATGGCAGCACTTCGTCGCTTCAAAATCCGGATCCCAAAAAGTGAGAACAACCCCTCCTATTTATAGCTGAAAACTGCCCTTGAGTCGACTGCCTCTATGAGTCGTCTACGACTCATCAGATCACCACGACTCAACGGTTTCCGACTTATAGCCTCTTCCGACTCAACACTCAGACCCCTCTACGACTCAAGACTTAACAGCTATCTCCTAAGTCGTCTCCGACTTATGGCTCCTTCCGACTCATCACAGGCACCTATGACTCACCAGAAGGTATGACTCAACGGTTAACTCGACTACGACTTATCAAGTATTACGACTCACAATAAAACAGCCATCTCCTAAGTCGTATACGACTTATAGCATCTTCCGACTCAACGCAAAGGCTACGACTCATCAGAAGATACGACTTAACAAAGAGTTCAACCTACGACTCAACAAACAACTTAAGTACGACTCATGAGATGACTCGGATACGACTCATCGCCTTAACTCGGTCACGACTCAACACAGCAGCCTACCTACGACTTAACATAGCAGCTTTGCCGACCTACCAGGATAAGACTCAACTCCTAAGTCGTCTACAATAACATAAGTCGGTCACTTCCTTAGGTTGTCTATCCCTTAACTCGGCGACAACTTACAACCTACGACTTAACACTTGCCGAGTTAACTTCAACCTACTAACCTAGCCCAGCTACGACTTATCTCCTTAGGTCGTCGCCGACTCACCCCTTAAGTCCTTAACTCGCCCAGACTCATCACTAACTCGTCCAGAACCCATAAGTCGGCTACGACTTAGGACTTAACCAAAAATTCTTCCCAAAATCTGAAACAACCTAAAATGTTGAAAATTCCAGATTTGAACGAACTTTTCGATCCGTAAAAATACGGATCGTTACAGAAAATAACGCTAAAAAGATTAGAGAAAAATACTTAATTTAAATATCATTTTAACACAATTTATAGTTTCAACAACAAAGATAGCATTTCTAGAAATACTGTCTAAAGTTATGTTACATGTTTTAAACCTGTTTTGCTACAATTTTGCACCTAGTTTTCGACGCCTTAACAATTGATTTTAGATCCATTCTTTTTATAATAGTTAGTATAATTTGGGTACTTAAAAACCACAAAGAAAAATCCCAAAGAATATCTTTTATTTATTCTATAAAAATTTCCAAAAAAATAAAAATATTTTTTTCAAGTGCTCATATAGCAACTATTTTGCTATAACTTTTGCATCTTCTTTCAACTAGCTATTAAATGATTTAAGCTTAAAGACTTTTACACTAAGATTAATATATTTTTACTTGTTAAAATGGTAAATAAATACCTAAGAAAGTTTCCACAAAAAATAAACGTTATTTTCCAAAAACAAGGAATTTAAAAGTGTTGATATAGTAACTATTGTGCACTATTAACTTTTACAACTTTAGTTTATATTTTCTATAACTTTCCAAACATATTATTTTCTTTTCAAAAAACTTATAAAAGTGTAGATAATAACCAAAACAAGTTATATTAAGATATGTTAACAAATCACCAAATTACATAAGTTTAAGTTTAAGGGATTCAAAGTGCGTTTATAGTGACTATTGTTATACGGACAATTCCGTATTCAATTCAATATCCAGTATCATTCAATTTTATTCACATATATGATTTCCAAATTCAAACCACATTACTACGAAACATGTATTAACATATGTATTAATTTAACATGTCCAAATGAACTTAATTTCAACAACACAATTCAAAGCTTTTTAAGGCAACTAATTAAACAATCACATGCTTTGTAGAGTACATAATTTAGGGTCATAACTTTAAGTAGTTAGTGTCTATTATTATTAATAATAGCAAGAAAATTAACATGTTATTAACAAGCAATTTTAACAAGCGTATAAACTTATTCAAAGTGAGAATAACTCACTTTCATTCTAACCATACACTTCCTACCAACATTCAATCAACGAAACCCTCATACTATCACTTTATTATGCTCCTAACCCATGGCCAAGACCTCCTCTTCCTTCCTTCTTGCTCATGGCCTAGCCTCCCCCTCCACCATAACTCACTGCATTGCCTAGAAAGGCATCCCATGCTCATGGCCTCAAGACCATTTCCCCATATCTCTATCCTCCTTCGACTTTTAAGAAGCTAAGGTTTGTTTTCTATATGGTATAAGAACTTTGGCAAAGTTTGGTGGAGATTAGATATGATCTGCATAGGTTCTTAGAAAATTAGAGAGGAGATAAGAAAGTGAAGACATTGATTTTTGTTTTAGTGAACTAGCAAGGAATGAAGAGAGCCTCCCACTCTAGTTATAAGCTTAGGAAAAGTAGCAAATGACTATCCATAACCCTTCTCCTTCCATGCCTTAGTACAAGCAAACCATACTTTTACACAATCATACTTTCCTTAAATCACTCCTTGATTTAAGGGTCCTTTTGTCCCCTTAACTGAATTAAGAAGCTTAGGAAAAAAGGTGATTTAATACTTGTTAATGTGTTCATATATCATCATAAAAGTGTACAAATATTCAAACAACTTTTATTTAACAAAAAGTTGATTTTTAACAAAACATTTTCTGGTCATATTTTCAATATTTATTCACAGTGTATATTTTTGTAAACACATTTTAAAAATAAGTTTTCTATCATTAGTTATTAATTAAAAAGTGTTTAACAAGGTTATAAAATCATATTTAATTACATTAAATATTAGACACGAATATTTAAATAATTCAGATATTTAAATATGAACTGTTTGAATTTTCGGGTCGTTACAGGTCCCGCTTCTACGCCCGGCCAAAGCACTCATTCAAATAGTAATGGTCAATTAAGCCTTTTTCCTACCTCCAGGCACAACTAAAGTAGCCATCCAAGGGAGATGGTCAATTAATCCTTTGATCCTACTTCTGTTGGAACTGGGCCAGCCCGCAGCGGTAGTGGTGGGTGTATTTCAAAATTTTACCCTATTGGATCTTTTATTGGACCTATGAAGTCTAATTCATTTAGAACAATTCTAAATTTGTTTTAAATAAAATCATGTATTTTATTTAAATTTAAGTATTTTGTAATGTAAAGTTAATTTGAATGATTTAATATATATATATATATACATACATGTATCATATACATATACATATGTGTGTGCATGTGTAACATAATAATCCATAAAGGGTATAACATGCCCGTATATAGATGTTGGGATTTACATCGCAACAGACACATTAGCTCATTCCGTATGTATTGTCTGTTGTCTAAATATGTGCATAAATCTATAATGCAAAGTATATTTATATAAATACGCATACATATATTTAAAATATATTTTATAACTAAAAGTCTCAAAATTAAATATATATATATATATACATACATATTTATATAATTTAAAACATTTTTATAAATATATATACATAATTAAACATATAAAATTATACATACATATATATATAATCATTAAAATAATATATATATAAGGTTAAATAAAATGTATATATGAATAATTAATTACATGCAAATACTTAAAATATGAATATATATATATATATTAAAATTATTTCCTGATCTAAATTAGCATAATAAACATAAAATAATAATTTTATAATTTTATCATTATTATATATATATAATAAATGTTTTTGATTATAATAATTAAAAATATTAGTAATAAATATTAAAATATCAAATTTTAAAATTTACAAAAAATTAGGATCATAAAATATTGGTTAAAAAAATTTCCCATGATTTTTTGAAATAAAATATTATTTTTAATAAATAAAAGAAATGTTCAACCGAAGTAATTTAATTATTAAAAATATTTAATATTAACAAAAAATCTAAAAAAAAATTCATGGGTTACTGCATAGATGTAGTAATTGTTTTTAAAATAAAATCAAATTTTCAGTGCAATAATTATTTTGGATATGATAAACAATTCAAATAATCAATAAAAGGTAATTTAAAATTATTTATATATATAAAAAAATTATTTTCGAATTTTATAATTCATATTATGTATAAATAGGTGGAAGAAAAAATTCTAAGCTATTTATACATTATAAATATATATATATATATATATATATAATTATATGTTTAAAATATATATTAGTCTATACTTAAATTAATATATAAATATACATAAAATAAATAATAATGACAAAAATTAATTTTTCACAGCAAATTAGATTTTTTTTATACATAAATTATAACACATAATAATATAACCATGAACGTAACCAAACTAATTTGTGACAACTACATATACCTATGAAAATCTCGCCTAACTAGATATACAGCATTAATATATATACAGATTTAGGATTAATCAATATTAAATAATAAAATATGATATGATTACTATAATATATACATAAAATACCAATTGATGATGCCTTTGAGTCCACTTGAATCAATGAATTCCCTTCTCTAGTTATGCTCGATCCGTTAGATTGCAAGTTTGGAATCGTCGACCTTTTCTATCAAATAGTGCTTTTACTTAACTTGAATTGATTTGAGATTCTTAGAACTAATATGGGGATTAATTTTGGCCAGCAAACTTGATAATTATGGCAGCCAAAAGTTGTTTTTGATTAAGGGCTTAGAGATCCATATATATAGCCTTGTACAAGAGAGATATTAGGACTATCTCATTACCCATTCTCTCTTAATCTTAGCCATCCATCTCTAGGTCTAATCCTAAGTTTTAGCCACCTCCAATAACTTGTCAAAACCGAAATTTTCAGCCCTAATGATGGGCATTAAACCCATTTAAGCCCAAGCAAAAATGCTATGCAATTAAATCTAATTTAATCGCTTATCGATATCGTATATCAATTGGTACATTTATAACTATTATAAATATATATAACATTATTTATTTCTCAAATCATATTCAAATTTTATAATTAATATTTCATAAATATTAATTAATTTAATTAACTAATAATAATTATAAACTAATTAAATCGTTCGGTCTTTAAGGGAATTCATCATTTCGGCTGTGTAACTCTTGGGTGTAAATTTGGTCAGCGATTAACATCTAACTATTCTAATTTTAACGTTCACACGTCACTTAGCATGTGGTTTGACATTATGGCCAAATTTATCGCTTACTCATTTTCGGTAAAATCCAATTTTAGTTTAATAAGTGTTACCCGGTTGTGACATTTGTTTACACCACTTCTCTTCGTCAAAACTATATCACTTTGGAATTATGGAATTTGGTAATGGTCAAAATTCCAACCTCATCCACATTCAACTTTATAGTCCAAATATAAAGTCCTTGCTTCAATAACAACAATTATTATGAGCTGAAATGCTCTGACCAGAGACTTTGACTTTGAGTTGACTGTGATACTAACCGCATATAACTGAGGAGATGAATCCTCTCTTGAATAGTGCTTCACTTTCAATACTTCCACTCGACCCAACTATAGTCATTCAATGGACGCCATGACATGATTTGGCTATAATCAAAGCGGAGCTTTCATATTGTAGATCCACAGTTTTCTCAAGCCGAGAGAACTGTGTAAATCAGTCACATCGATATTTTTTGTTTGACCTTAGTTATATTAACCAACGGAAAACTATCGAGTGAGTCGTTCCATGGTTATCAATAACTATTAGTACGTAACCCCTAGGTGCCCCCAGCAGTCATGAGTAATACACTGCCCAACATTTGGAGAACGTTACGCACTCCAATCTCAACGGATACATCGATATCTAGTCTCGATGCATCTTGACTAGGAACATTTAAAATGGTATATTTGTTTCGTTGTGATAAATTACTCATGGTAACAACACTTTGTAACTACTATCACAAAATATACCATTTATGGATTTTTCTATTAAATATACCTTTAATTAAGTTAATTAATTAATATAATCACATTATATCAAGTATGTAATAGGAAGAAAATACCTTTTATTTCGAACAAGATTGGTCAACGAGTTAGATATATGTAACAAATTACATAATTGCCCTAGGGAATACCCCTAACTCCATCGATCTCCCACTTGCACTTGGGGTCAATTATGGAATCTAATTCCAACTTCTCCGATCAGTTTTCTCAAAACCAATTAGGTCAGTCCCTTAGTGAATGGGTACGCTATTATGTTTTAATTATCTACTGTGTTGATTAACTCTCTCTGACACTGTTAAACGGCCTTTATCATGTGGAACAATTCGAAGTATGTCTTTCGACTTCTAGTGAGCTTTAAGTTCTATCATGACCAATTTCATGACATTGTTATATTATAACAATATTATGGGATTCTCAACATTTGGAATCACCTTTGGCTCAATTATAAATTTGTGCATTTATAACTATATACATTAGTTTATTGTAGCGCTATGCAAGTTAATGTTCTCAACATTTCGTTGAATCGACCACAATCACCTTTATTTTGAAATATTTTCAAATTAAAGATTTTAACTTGAATTTTATCATTGACATGTTATACTCAATATCACTTATAAAAGTTTGTGTCCAAACGTTCCATCATAACGAGTTCGTTGTTTCTATAAACAATTCTTTTGTATTTCATAAATATGCAAGAACACCTCAAACAACCATTTAGTGATATCAATTTGGATTTTATATTTTCTCCATGTATCAAATACATAAACAAAACATAATATCATACACAACATAACCTGTATGATAATTCCTATTTCTAATGCATAAAGAATCCAACTTACATGTTCTCTTTTTAATGGGGTGCTCTTGTATATCGTTTTGGGACAATCCCTATATCTTTTATACTCACCATAAAAGACATCATTTACAATCCAAAATTGAGTATTAAAACAACTAAAGTTGATTTTAATACAAGCATATTGTTAAAATCCACAACGTGTTGTTTACTTATAGTTTAGAAATACCAATGTACCTTTTAACGTTCTTTCTTATGAACACATGCTTCCTCTGCACTTTGATTGAAAATCAAACTATTTGATATTTCTATCAAAATACTTATTCAATCTTGATGCTTATGAAATGATACATTCGTATCATTTCTTGGGTCATATTCAAAGGCTCGCAAACCCAATATCGCTCCCACTGACTTCGAGGCATTTTTGGTTAATATGTGTAAACAGCTTACTCTAAATCATTATTTAGAATTCTCTGTTTCAATACATAAGTACCAAACACTAAGTCTTATCAAGCGATAATTTTGTGAGTAAATATGAATTAACTTAAGCATGTTGAATACTGAATCTGTTATGCTAATTTCGACAATTGAAATTTGCGATACTATTCTTATCAACATTGCTCATTTAATTCCAACCACATTAGTCTTTCCAATAAAGACACAATCTCGGCTGATGGATCACATCTCTTTGGTTACGACCACCAAAATCATATTTTGATAGCGTACTTGGAATTCTTTCAGATTTGCGCATCATACCATATAGAGTCAACAATCTTAATAGTTTAATTGAACAACCGAGGGTAATGTATATTTTCGACATTAATAAGAAACTCATAGTTTCTCTTCAATGTACGAGAATACTTATTAGACATTCTAATGCTATGTGTTCATTTAGGTTAGTTAATTTCACTTCATCTCATATAATCAGTTCTATCTTTGGATCGGATCAAATTCCATTTAACTACCAAAAATTTCTCAAAGAAATTCCTTCACAATGAAGTTGATATATCTTGAAACAACAACTGTTTCTTAGTGCAAATAGAATAGGGATTCATAAACACTTTATGAACCTTTTTATTTATAAAACTGATTTTAGTTTACAAAAATTATGTTTAAAACATAAATATGTCATTTGATGACAGACCTTTTCAAAAAAAACTTTTTGGAGATTCATACAAGATCCTTCATGAATAATTATTACGTGCAATCTTTCGACTCGCACAACATGCCAACTCCTTGGCCTAGGATATGTTGGGATTTCTTACAAACCCTTATCTTGTATGATTTTGTAAACTTTTGTTTAGATGAAATAATATCAACCTTGTGTAATACTCTTAAGTACATGACCTTATAGAAAGAAACTAACTCAACTTCACTCACAATTAATCATAAATTGTCCAACAATGTCTGATTACTCCTTATCGATGCATCATTATGTATCACATGGAGGAGTGACTTTTGAGATTGAATCTATATTCATTTTTAGGTACATCTGGAAATCTTTCCAATATACTCACTAATTCGACCAAAGAAAACCATTTTATTCTATTGCATGTTATTTTATTTACTTTTCTTTTATATTCTATGATTTTATCATAAACTTACTACATGCGTATCTAATACACATGTTCATGTTAGTAATAAATCATCGATGAATATAAAAAAGTATGTGGAACCCTTTTGGTATTAATAGACTTGTGATTGCATACATCAATATGTATTAATTCAAAGAGTCCATCAACTCTTATGGTGCTCCCACTGAATGGGTGCATAGCCATTAATTGTTTGAGATATAATTAACCTGTATCATATGATTCATAATCATATAGTAAAATTATTTCTCAAAACTACGGCTTAGTCTATAATTCCAAAACAACTGTAAATAATATTAGATACATATGTATTTTTGTTGCATCACTTTTACTATGAAAAAAAATTCCTTAATATAGTTCTATTTCATAATGAATATTCATAATACTCATATTGAAATATAGTTATATCTATTTTTCAATCAATACCAAAAATAAATATTATTTCACAAATAATGTTCGGTACATTTTACGAAAACAATTTTCATAATTTGATGCAATCATTAGGTGCTATATGGCATGCTCCCACTATTTCCGCCATTGCTATAATAGCGTACTAAATTTAGAGGTCCATCATTCACTTAATATTGTTAATATTGCTTACTTATTTCATATGTTGTAACTAGTTTACAGTGGAGAGTTCTTTGATCAAATATATAGAACTCAAAGAAATAAATGTTATAGAAAACAATTTTCTATTTGAAAATACATTTCGGAATAAAAATCATGTTTCATATTCCAATATTAAGTATCAATTAGTATTAAAATTCCTATTTCCAATGTCAAGGCCCGCAAATCCGTACCTCTTGATTAACCACTAATCTCCATTGATTAACTCAAAATGAACGGGAATACGAACTATGATGGTTTAAGAAGAAGAAAAAGGTAGAAGAAGAAGGAAACAGAAGAAGAAAAAGAAGAAGAGAAGAACAACAGAACAACATCAGAACAGAAAACAATATCAGAATCTTACACATCGCAGCGGAACAAAATATAATAAATAATCACTAGTCTTTTAAAACAAATAGCTATATCAGTTTATACATACATCAATCAGAGTCAATATACAACAATGGACAGTTATATAAACTTGTCCTCATACAGAATACACAGCGGAAATAATACTATCAGATACAAATACTACGTCTCGTCATCCAGCTTATCTCCAAGCTCCAGAATATCCAGAATATCCTGATAATATAACTCTAGGCTGCCCGTGTGGAAATTGGTGGGCACCCAGAGTTTAGAAGGGAAACAATAAACTCCGAGTCAGTCATGGTGACTGGTGTGAGATCGTAAAACAGTTTATCTTTAAAATAAACAACAGGAAAACTTTAATGTCAATTCGCAATGCTTTTGGAAAATGAAACTACCATAAGACCTCCCACCACACACACAATGCAAACACAGACTTGGAGGAGATTTCTTCTTATGTTAGTCAAAGATGCTTACTACGCAAAATCAAATCATTTTGGATATTATTATTAGTGCATAGTGGAAAACATTTCGAAAGTAGAATATAAATCTTAGCCAGCATAGGTACCATTATATTATGCCTGCTATAGCTGCCTCCTGAGGAGACAGGTTATACAATTGAAATCGTAAAGGCTTGTATTGTTTCTTTGGATTTCCAACAAATGGTCAGGCTAAGGAACTTCCTTTTCCATGATGGGTACGTCCCTGGAATAGACGACCCGAGAAATAACCTAACATTACGGTTAGATCTCTGCCAACACAAGGCCGGGTTACCTCTGCAAAAATAGGTAACTACTGACACGCGTATGCCATCCCCCGATCGTCACCGATCTTCCCGAGGATCCCCGATTCGCAACAAACCACATAGTAAAAATAATGCAGTAACCACAGAGGTTAAGTATCTGGGCTCCATACCATGATACCACCTTTATCCAGAAGGAATGACATACACTAAGGGGCGCTACTCCCTAGAACCTTGCCGCATCCTTCCTGTTTCGACCATTTCCGGGGTGTGAGGCTCGACGAAGTCTCGTCCATAAAGCTACGCTTTCTACAAAGCCATGCTTCGGGTCAACAAATGATCAACCTATGATCACAAAGATATAAGATCAAACAAATGGTCATATCGCAAATGATCAAACACTGATCATTTCACAGCAACACTCAGTATGCCACGTTACCAAATTGGGAATATATCGCTGATAAATTTCAACTACATAACCTCTGAGCTCGTACGTCTCAGAGAAGGGTGTTAAGCTAAGAGAATAAATTCTCCGCCACCAACAGAAATGTATTTGAAAGAAATCAGCTTTATATCTCAACTTGTAACGTCAGACACACAATCCATACAAGTCTGTTCCGGGATCGAACAGAACCGAAGGCACTTCTCACGAAGCCCTTGCATATCTGGATAAATTTCTAATCACGTCCGGACTTCCCGTCACTAAGGGTGATAAAACCTCTAAACCGGAGATCAGCCGATGTAGAGTAACTCAACGGTAATCCTTCCGTTTTCAAAAATATCCGGTCTTCAACACCGGTCTTCGAATGCAATTCATAACGACGTATCACATATTCGGAATGGGTTATACGACCCCATGGTCCTTTCCCGGCTAACCCGAATAGTGAGCGTTAATTCAAAAATAAGTGTGGCATTCAAATTCATCCAATTCACAACAAATACCTATTCAAGGTAATTATTGATAGTCGGTTATTTAACTATCAATAAAGATGCGTAACATCATAAGATTCCAAATAATTTTCCCAAATTATTTTATCTTCCAAAATATCTTTTACTAGATATAAAATTTCCACACTTCAAAAATAAATCAACGTTTATTTTTCTAAACAGTTTCCCTTTCCTTTATAAATTCCATAGTGAATTTATATTTCAAAAATATCTACTGATATACGATTTTCAAATCGATTTCAAATATTCAATTTCATTTTATCTTTAAGAAGATAAAATCTCAAAACGTTTCATTTCATCTTGGAAAACATTCCCATACTTATTTAATAATAAGTCATTCACAAATCTATTTATTTTCAACATTTGAAAATATTCGTTATACTTAAATCAAAATTAAGTATACATTTCATTCTTTAAGGAAATCATTCTCTTAAGCACATTTATTTGAGTCAAAACGAATGTTACGTAAAACATCGTTACGACGACTCAAAATCACTAGTATAGAGATTCGGATTTTTAGATAGATATATAAATCCCAATACTATATAAAAATATTCCTTTCGGAAATCATTTACTATAACAACAGTGTGTTATAGTCCACCATTTCCTTAAATTTCTCGAAAACGTCTATTTCAATAACAAGTGTTGAAATCTATGTTTTCGATTCATAATACATTTTAAAACATTTTTAAAATGTTTAACTTCATTTTTAATATCACTTCTTCAAAAATAAATCCATTTTACTAAACAATATATTCACTGTCCAAAATCGTGAATATACTTCACTAATTACATTTCACTATTTTCCACACATTTTATTTCAATAATTATTCGCTATATTAAATTCATCAAATTTGATTGATTTCGAATTTATAAAACAACGTTTACAAATTCCATTTTCTATTTTCTATAACAACTCCGGTTTATAAATCTCATTTTATTAACTTCTATAATTCACTTATAAAAATAAGTGATTTCGGATTTATAAACAACTTTTATAAATTCCAATTCTATTTATAAAAACTTCAATCCCAAATCAATTTCGATATTATTTTAAAAATTTATTTATCGCTACTAAGTAAATTCCTCATTTTTTCTCAAATTATTCAATATTCTGTATTTAAAATGGATTCTTCAAATTGAAATCATTTTACATTGATTTCCCAATTTATTTCAATTTACCAATTAAATTTCTAGTTGGATTTCCAACTTATCTTCTTTTAATAAATTCCCTTTTAAGGAAATAAATTTCAATCGTTTCTTTCAATCTATTTAAAAATCCAAATTCTTAAATTAAATTCTTCAAATTATAATCACTATTTTACGAAATCCATTTAATTAACATTTTCACTTGATTCTGGAATTAATTCGATAAGGTTATAAAAATTAACTTTTTATACTTTAAAAATTCCTTTCTTCAAAATTTATTCACTTAGAAATTTCTATTTTGATTTCAAAAATTCAATTTCGTTTATTTTTTTGGAATCCAATGATATCAAACATCCATTCAGCTAAATTTTAGCTTTCAAACAATTTCCAAACATCAAATCAATAACATCAATAATCATTCACAGATTATCACATCACAGTAGAAATAAATTCAATCAATGTGAGGGGTCCAGTTGGATCCCTCCAACCCGTTTCCCTGCATCCAAAGACGTTAGCACAATACCAATTCCACTTCGAGGTGGAATATCGCGGTATATAGGTTTTATAAAAATCCGCTTACTAACGGCGCAATAGGGTCTCATCCGCTATACGAGGCGGGAAATCAATCAATCCAATATATACATATGCCAATATGTATATATTGCTATATATATAATAGATATATCCTACTATATCTAATAGCACAACCAATATAGCAATCAAATCAATCAATAAATAACTGAAAATTCCACTTCATTTTTGAGTGAGAAAAATCTCACCTTAGCTTTTATTTTCGTTTGCCATTCACTTTAATCCTGATTTGGTTTTCACGATCTTTTGACCTTGTATAAATATTGTACAATTTATTAATATTCAATATAAATCGAATAATCAACTTTTCGTTTTGACAGTTTTAATTGACAAATTTCTCCTTTAATAAATTATCTAACTTCAATTTAAAATTTTAAACTAAGTTCCCTTTCTTAAATTATTTTTAGTAGCTAATCTGAATTTTAAATAAGTGACTTAAACAAAAGGAATTACCTTAGTCAATTATTTTCAAACAACTATCTGTAAACTTAACTGAACTAATAATCCAACATTTAAAAAGTTAAAACTCTGGAATTTTTTTAAAATTAACAGTAAACATTTTTTTCTTTTTCTGTATATACATAAATTCAATTGAATTAAAAGAAGAAGGAGGAGGGAAAAAAACGTTATACCTGCTGCTCGAAATCGACCAACTCGCGAAACCCAGATCGCTGCCCTAGCCGCCGTCGCGTTCACCACACGCGAGCTTCGCGTTCCACCTCGTCAAACCCTCCAGCGCCGCCGACATCCCAGTCGAACACGCTGCTCCCAATCGCCTGACTTCACCTTTGCTCACGACAGTTGACATCAGCGAACCCCCCCACCGCGTGCTTGAAAACGAACGCCTCTCGAGCTCCACCTTCATGCTGGCTTCACCCATGCGCGCGCCTCGCAACCCCATCGTGACCAACCCGGCCGAACGCGGCGCCTCCCTGTTGCCTTTGCTCGAACGCTGCTCTCCTGCCCTGGCTCCTTCAATTAGATTGGAGGAGGTAAAAAAAAGAAAGTCGCGATTTTGAATTTCGTTTGTGAATTGGAAGATGAGGGGAAATTCGATTTGGTTTGTGTTTTTGGGTTGCACGATAAATTTCGTGATATCAGGCGCGATTTTAGGCATGGATGAAGGAGATGTCGTGCTGCCATTTGACTAAATTTAATAATTTAAATTTAGATTTAAATTGAATTCAATTTAAATTTCGATGCGTTTAACCGTCGTACGGTCACATATCAACTCCGATTAACACGAAATTTGAAATCCGACAATAATAAACTATTACGGACCCAATGGAACTGGTTTCGTCGCATTCCGAGACTGTGCCCCGGAACGCTGTATTTTAAATATCGATTCGAACGATATAATTTCAAACTGAACAATTCACTCCCAAATTCGATTCTGAAGCTTCTGTTATCTTCAGTAATATCATTACGAATTTTAAAAGCTTTCGAAATATTTTTCTTCAACTTTAAATTGAAGATACAAATTTTTATCCAACTTTCAATAGATTAAATTATATAATTTAATCGTCAGTTTCAAAGTTATATCGGGGATTCAAATTAAATCATCGTTCAAATATTTAAAATTAATTAAATATTTTCAATTTAATTTGTTCAAAATTCTGGGTCGTTACAAACTTCCCTCCTTAAAAGAATTTCGTCCTGAAATTTCAAGTTAGGAAAAGTGGTCCTTAACTCGTCTACTGTTTTTTTCAACATCTAATAATTTTATCAAATTTATCAAAACAAATCTTTCTACTAAAGATTCTTTATCAATTCAACTAGCTTTCCAACTTCAATTATAGTTCAAAACAACATTGTTTTCTTAACAATTCAATTTTTAAGTTTAAATTCAAATTTAAACTTCCAAATTTTCTCAAAAATTTTCTAACACTCGGAATTTTCGAAAAATTTCGCCAGCGTCTCCTTTGCGCGGCTAATACGACACGACTACAAAACGTCCCTACGGACTCTCAGATTTCAAAAAGAAAAAGAAAAAGCCAAGCGGCTAGAGAAATAAGTCATCAAATCTCATATTCAAATTTAAATACATACCTTTTTCGAGCAATTCAAATTATCTTCGAAATCAAAATTCCAATTTCTTTTATAACACCTGTATGTCCTACTAGCCATAATATCTAGTTACACATTCAAACTATTTTGCACATTTCACTACAAAAATTTTTCAATATAAACTGCTTATACATTTACTATTGAAGTTATATCCATTATCTTCAATTTTTCTCATTTCAATTTCATTTGAATTTAATTTCAATCTAATTTGGACTCTTCTGAATAATGAATTAATCAATTAACTTTAATTCATAACTGATTATTTTTAGATTAGTTTCAATTACTAATTCATTACAAATTCTAATTCACTTATTCAAATTCGGTTTCAACATTCAATTTTAATCTTATTTACTTCATTCAATTAGCCTCACTTACTAATTTTCAGTTTCAATTTCAGTTTCATTAAATCACAATTGTAAATTTATCTATTCATTCACAATTTCATCTCAATAAATTTTATTGCAATTTATTTAGCCCACTAGATTAAATTCTTCAAATTTACTTTTATTCAATTTAATCCAATGTTACATTCAATTCCAATCTGAGTTTCCAAAAATCATTTCAATTTCGTTTAACTCTTTTATAAATTCACTTATAAATTCAAAATGAATTTTAACATTCAAATTTACTTTTCCCATTCATTTGTATTTAGTTTACCATTTCAACTAAATTTGGATTCAATTTACTTTCAATTCTGAAATATTGAATTTTATCAATTATCTGTTATTTACAACTGCACTATCTTAAATTAGTTCCAATTACTAATTCAAATTGATATCGATTCAATTTATTTTAATTCTACTTCGATTAAATCTACTTACATTTAAACTGGATTTCCAATTTCCATACGAATTTTAATTCATCTTTCATTTAATTGATTCACTTATACTTGCTTTGATTTAACTTCATTCTTTTAAGTTAAATTTTTTCTATCAAAATTCAATTTGTATAAGTTATCAACTCATTAATATTCCATAAATATTCTTATATAGTATTCCGGAATCTTTTCAACCTTTTCAAAACCAGTTTGAAAACAATTCAAATCATCCTTTGAATTTCCAAAACAAAACCCAAATTTTCTAAACAACTTCCATTTAAAAACAATTAGGCAGCAATTTCTCTTTTGGAAACCCGAAAATGAACATCAGTGATGCTGCAGTCATTACCGAAGTTATTTTCCAGCGACCGAAAAAAGTTTAGAGCTTTTATTTCTCCAAAATACTTTTCAAAACCTTTGAAATTCATTTTCAATTCCAAAAAGATTTAAACTTCCAAATCTCCAAAATTTTCAAATTCTTTTCAAAACATTTCCAAATACTTCTCTGGAATTCTACTTCCAATTATAAGTCACATTTATAATTGATATTCTCAAATTTCATTTGTATATGGATTTATTTCTTAACTTTGGAGTTACGATTCCAATTTCTTATTCAATTTCAATGATGATAATTCACTATTATTACTTCCTAACATCCATGCAACCATATACTATAGTACATTTATAGAGAAACATTTCTTTTCTATACAAAAATAGTTTTGGGCAAAATTATTTCATTCACCCTATTTAAAACAATACTGTGTCGGTTTATCTTGTTTAAGAGTTTAGAAACCCCTATCGATTACAGTTAGCTAGACTGCACCGACCAGAATCTATAAACAATCAACCGATAAGTCAACACAATACAAATCAATTTCATATTCAAATAAAAAATACGCGCTCATATCTATTATTACACTCAAACTCATTCTAGAGTACTACTGACTCTATCTCTAATGAGTAACACCCAACAGAGCAGGGTTGTCGTTAAACCATATGCTCTGATACCAAATGTCAAGGCCCGCAAATCCGTACCTCTTGATTAACCACTAATCTCCATTGATTAACTCAAAATGAATGGGAATACGAACTATGATGGTTTAAGAAGAAGAAAAAGGTAGAAGAAGAAGGAAACAGAAGAAGAAAAAGAAGAAGAGAAGAACAACAGAACAACATCAGAACAGAAAACAATATCAGAATCTTACACATCGTAGCGGAACAAAATATAATAAATAATCACTAGTCTTTTAAAACAAATAGCTATATCAGTTTATACATACATCAATCAGAGTCAATATACAACAATGGACAGTTATATAAACTTGTCCTCATACAGAATACACAGCGGAAATAATACTATCAGATACAAATACTACGTCTCGTCATCCAGCTTATCTCCAAGCTCCAGAATATCCAGAATATCCTGATAATATAACTCTAGGCTGCCCGTGTGGAAATTGGTGGGCACCCAGAGTTTAGAAGGGAAACAATAAACTCCGAGTCAGTCATGGTGACTGGTGTGAGATCGTAAAACAGTTTATCTTTAAAATAAACAACAGGAAAACTTTAATGTCAATTCGCAATGCTTTTGGAAAATGAAACTACCATAAGACCTCCCACCACACACACAATGCAAACGCAGACTTGGAGGAGATTTCTTCTTATGTTAGTCAAAGATGCTTACTACGCAAAATCAAATCATTTTGGATATTATTATTAGTGCATAGTGGAAAACATTTCGAAAGTAGAATATAAATCTTAGCCAGCATAGGTACCATTATATTATGCCTGCTATAGCTGCCTCCTGAGGAGACAGGTTATACAATTGAAATCGTAAAGGCTCGTATTGTTTCTTTGGATTTCCAACAAATGGTCAGGCTAAGGAACTTCCTTTTCCACGATGGGTACGTCCTTGGAATAGACGACCCGAGAAATAACCTAACATTACGGTTAGATCTCTGCCAACACAAGGCCGGGTTACCTCTGCAAAAATATGTAACTACAGACACGCGTATGCCATCCCCCGATCGTCACCGATCTTCCCGAGGATCCCCGATTCGCAACAAACCACATAGTAAAAATAATGCAGTAACCACAGAGGTTAAGTATCTGGGCTCCATACCATGATACCACCTTTATCCAAAAGGAATGACATACACTAAGGGGCGCTACTCCCTAGAACCTTGCCGCATCCTTCCTGTTTCGACCATTTCCGGGGTGTGAGGCTCGACGAAGTCTCGTCCATAAAGCTACGCTTTCTACAAAGCCATGCTTCGGGTCAACAAATGATCAACCTATGATCACAAAGATATAAGATCAAACAAATGGTCATATCGCAAATGATCAAACACTGATCATTTCACAGCAACACTCAGTATGCCACGTTACCAAATTGGGAATATATCGCTGATAAATTTCAACTACATAACCTCTGAGCTCGTACGTCTCAGAGAAGGGTGTTAAGCTAAGAGAATAAATTCTCCACCACCAACAGAAATGTATTTGAAAGAAATCAGCTTTATATCTCAACTTGTAACGTCAGACACACAATCCATACAAGTCTGTTACGGGATCGAACAGAACCGAAGGCACTTCTCACGAAGCCCTTGCATATCCGGATAAATTTCTAATCACGTCCGGACTTCCCGTCACTAAGGGTGATAAAACCTCTAAACCGGAGATCAACCGATGTAGAGTAACTCGACGGTAATCCTTCCGTTTTCAAAAATATCCGGTCTTCAACACCGGTCTTCGAATGCAATTCATAACGACGTATCACATATTCGGAATGGGTTATACGACCCCATGGTCCTTTCCCGGCTAACCCGAATAGTGAGCGTTAATTCAAAAATAAGTGTGGCATTCAAATTCATCCAATTCACAACAAATACCTATTCAAGGTAATTATTGATAGTCGGTTATTTAACTATCAATAAAGATGCGTAACATCATCAGATTCCAAATAATTTTCCCAAATTATTTTATCTTCCAAAATATCTTTTACTAGATATAAAATTTTCACACTTCAAAAATAAATCAACGTTTATTTTTCTAAACAGTTTCCCTTTCCTTTATAAATTCCATAGTGAATTTATATTTCAAAAATATCTACTGATATACGATTTTCAAATCGATTTCAGATATTCAATTTCATTTTATCTTTAAGAAGATAAAATCTCAAAACGTTTCATTTCATCTTGGAAAACATTCCCATACTTATTTAATAATAAGTCATTCACAAATCTATTTATTTTCAACATTTGAAAATATTCGTTATACTTAAATCAAAATTAAGTATACATTTCATTCTTTAAGGAAATCATTCTCTTAAGCACATTTATTTGAGTCAAAACGAATGTTACGTAAAACATCGTTACGACGACTCAAAATCACTAGTATAGAGATTCGGATTTTTAGATAGATATATAAATCCCAATACTATATAAAAATATTCCTTTCGGAAATCATTTACTATAACAACAGTGTGTTATAGTCCACCATTTCCTTAAATTTCTCGAAAACGTCTATTTCAATAACAAGTGTTGAAATCTATGTTTTCGATTCATAATACATTTTAAAACATTTTTAAAATGTTTAACTTCATTTTTAATATCACTTCTTCAAAAATAAATCCATTTTACTAAACAATATATTCACTGTCCAAAATCGTGAATATACTTCACTAATTACATTTCACTATTTTCCACACATTTTATTTCAATAATTATTCGCTATATTAAATTCATCAAATTTGATTGATTTCGAATTTATAAAACAACGTTTACAAATTCCATTTTCTATTTTCTATAACAACTCCGGTTTATAAATCTCATTTTATTAACTTCTATAATTCACTTATAAAAATAAGTGATTTCGGATTTATAAACAACTTTTATAAATTCCAATTCTATTTATAAAAACTTCAATCCCAAATCAATTTCGATATTGATTTAAAAATTTATTTATCACTACTAAGTAAATTCCTCATTTTTTCTCAAATTATTCAATATTCTGTATTTAAAATGGATTCTTCAAATTGAAATCATTTTACATTGATTTCCCAATTTATTTCAATTTACCAATTAAATTTCTAGTTGGATTTCCAACTTATCTTCTTTTAATAAATTCCCTTTTAAGGAAATAAATTTCAATCGTTTCTTTCAATCTATTTAAAAATCCAAATTCTTAAATTAAATTCTTCAAATTATAATCACTATTTTACGAAATCCATTTAATTAACATTTTCACTTGATTCTGGAATTAATTCGATAAGGTTATAAAAATTAACTTTTTATACTTTAAAAATTCCTTTCTTCAAAATTTATTCACTTAGAAATTTCTATTTTGATTTCAAAAATTCAATTTCGTTTATTTTTTTGGAATCCAATGATATCAAACATCCATTCAGCTAAATTTTAGCTTTCAAACAATTTCCAGACATCAATTCAATAACATCAATAATCATTCACAGATTATCACATCACAGTAGAAATAAATTCAATCAATGTGAGGTGTAACGACCCCGAATTTTAATCTATTTTAAATCGATAATTAAATTTATTTTTGAATAAAAAATTTGTGAAATAGATGGTTAAAGAGATGCGAGTTTCCCCGATATCCAAGTATATCTCATATATACAATAATTTAAATTTTTAAACGATTTGAGAATATATATCTGTATTTGAACATATCCGACTAAACTTGAAATAATATAACATATATTTGACTTGAATTTAAATTGTAAATAAATGGTTTTAAAAATAATCTATGTGTTAAATCATTTAAATTTAAAAAAATAAATATACAATATAAACTATTGAATTTAATATATAAAGTAAATATGTATTGATACAAACAAAGTATGAAACACTTATAAAAAGAAAAGAAAAAAAAAGTATATGCAGGAAGGCTTGTAAAAGAATGAAGTAAGTAATTCTACTTGTGAATGAAAGCTTGCATAGTAAGCCAATTTAATACAAGTACCTACAGCCGAAATGAAGAAAACAAATAGATATATTTGTACAAAACAATTAATGCCATATCTCTAGCATGGCAAAGCAAGATTTATGCCGGCCAAAACAAAGAAAAGATCTCTGGCTAAGGTATAAACAAAGGGTTTCCAGTACATAACCCATGATAACACCCTGTAAACTTATTTTTTTAATATATCAGCTTGTACAAATACAACACCCTGTACAACTCCTCTTTTATATACATCAAACTCTTCTTCTCATCAATTCGTCCATTTAAAAACTAAGAAAAAATATGAAGTAAATATTATCTTAAAACTTAAAACAACCATCACTGCAAACCTGAGATCGAGTGGAGACTTCCAACTAGCAAACTCAACCAGATTTCAACGTTGTAAATTCAAAAAGGACTTCAACTTGAACCTGATCAAGTTTTGAATCTGGAAAAATCAAAGCTCGAACCAAATCAAAACAACATACTCTGTTATTCTTTCTTCTCTGGAAAACAGGTGAGCAACTCCTTGTTTTTAGAAGCTTAACCTGTTTTGTTTCTTGATATTTGTGAGTAACTCCACCTTTAAAAATTTTTAAAGTATAATATAGTCGAATTTTATTGCTGTGATCAATATGGTATTGTGAAGTATGTTTGCAAAATTTTGAAGTATGATGTATGCAGGCATTTGAATAATTGCAATTCTTCTGTTTCCAGATTTTGTTCATGTTGGTTTAAAATTTAGAACCTGTTAAATTCAATCTTTGTTTAAGACTTAAGTTTAAATAAAACTTGTTGTTTCATTTCAAGCTTTAGTTAGGGTTTAACTTAAGTTAAACAACTTATTTATTTTTCTGGAAATTAAGAAACATAAGCCAAACTTCAAATTTGAGAAATTTCAAACTTCTTAATCTTTGGATTCAGGATTATAAACTGAATCCTTATGCTAAATTATGATTTTTAAAACGAAATTTATAATTTTTTGACTTGGAGGTTAAGAGAAATTCGAGTTTGTTTAAATCTTGTTCTATCATCAATTCCTGGTGATTCTCTGGTAAGTGATGGTCAAGACCTTTGCTAGCGATGGATGGACGAAAGGGGATGCTGGGAAAAATAGTAAGATGGTGGTCAGACCTCGGTGGCGACGGCGGTGGGGTTTGGAAATTTGTAAACCTAGTTTTAGTCTATGGTGGAAAATGGGTCGCTGATGATCCTCAGGTGCATCGAGTTTGATGGGATTCTGGGGATAGGCTCATGGGGGATCGGAGATGGTGGGACCAAGGTGGCATGAGGCCAGGTGGTCGGCGTCGTGAGGTTGGAGTGGATTTAGTCATGCAGTGGGTTCCAGTTCGACTCAAATTGCCTTGATTTTGATTCGCGTGATTTTTGTTCGATCTGAGTGTACGAAGGGGCTTGCGTGGGTAGGAGTGATCGGTGAGAGACGATACCTACGGTGGTCGGAATGAATGGTGCACGTGCACCGTGCACTTGCGTATCGGGGTTGATAAAGGCGTTGGAGAAGAAGGAGTGGAACTCGGTGATGGTATCGAGTAATATCGATTTTGGCTCGAGTTTCTCGTGGAGTTGATTTAGTAGTGGTTTAAGTTTAAGCTTAAATTCAATTTAACTGAAAATAGAAAAAAAACAAAGAAGAAGAAGATGCGAACGTGAGGAATGTCTTGGGAAAGTTAGTGGGTAACGCGAGTGTTCACTCGGGTAAACAAGGGAAAGTACTCAGGTGGGTTTTTGCAAAACTGTAATAGTATAAAAAAATGAAGTTAAGCCAAATACTTTTCAACAAGTTTAAGCATTGTCGATTTAATAAATGTTTAATAATTCAGGTTAAGACTTTAATACAAGTTAAGGTTAATTACTTACAAAATTAAGGTCAACCAAGTATTGATTAAAAGTAATTAATTAAAATTGATTAAGTGATTAGGGATAATCACTTACTGTAATTAATTTAGAATAATTAATTAAATGGTAATTAATTGAAGTTGATTAATTTAATTAATAAATGATTAAAGAATAATTAATCAAAATAATTTGTAATTTATCGATATTAATTAACCAGGATTAGTAATTTATTCATAAGTAATAAATCTGATTTAAATTAATCAGATAAATTCATTGATCTTACTTATGAATGTTTGGATGCTATTGAATGATTTAATTGTTTGATATCCCTGATATATGATGCTTTGTGATATACCCTGATTTATGTTGTGATCTGAAATTTCTATTTCTGTGATATATTACTATGTGAATATGAAAACCCTTGACCCGTAAACGGCATTTGAATTTCGATGCGACAGGGAGTCGGATTCCAGTTGGTTATCCGAAACCCACATCGAATTGTAATAGTGAATCTTTGTGACTGATAAATTTATTTTATCTATGAATCTGTGAATGAAGATAAGCGTTATCGATTTTACCGCTTATCGATATATCTGTGATGATTGATGTTGCACTATTGTGTAAAACCCCCGGACTACACTATTACACACACAAATATGGATTTCACGTGGAAATCGGTTAAGTCACAGATGATGTAAATTTGATGTTTTTGAAATTGAAATTTTAATTTCAATTGATTTTGAAATTTGAAATTCGGGTTTAAAGTGAAAAGTTTTTGAAATAGAATTTCAAAGATAAAAGTTATTTTGAATAACTTAATCGAGTTTTGAAAATTTAAATAATTTGATTTAAATTTGAATTCAAGTTTGAAATTGAATCCTATGATTTGAAACTAGAGATTGAAGATGTTATAAATGTGTTTATCTGAATTTAAACCATTTAAAAGTATAATTTTGAGAATTTGGATTTAACCCAAAGATTTTAACTCGTATGAATGAATCAGACTTTCTGAAATGAAACTGTTTGTTTTAAAAGAATAAAAGCTTTCAGATAAGAAATGAAATTCTAATTTAATTAAAGGAATTTCAATATTGAATTGAAAATGGTTTTCCAAGTTATGAATGAATTGTTTTGAAAAGCTATGATTTGAATCTGTTATCTTTAACAGATTTAAATTAATGATTGGTTTAAACCATTTGAAATGGGATTGTTTTGAATCTATAAGTTAAATCTTGATTTAAAGATTTAACGAGTTAATCAAATTAAAAGGGAAATTAATTTGGAAAATCTGTGAATGAATCTTTTGTTTAAAAGATTAAAGTGTGGAAACTGTTTAAACCGTAAAGGTTGAATCTTTTTGTTTAAAGATTTGAAATGGTAATTTGTTAAACCATTTGAGAAGAAAGATTTTGGGTAATAAGTTGTGACTTAATTGAAATCCCATATCCATATGTTTTTAAAATATTACGCTCACTATTCGGTTTAGCCGGGAGAGGACCTTTGGGTCGTATAACCCATTCCGAATATGTGATACGTCGTATATGGATAGCATTTGAAGACCGGTGTTGAAGACCGGATATTTTTGAAAATGGAAGGATTACCGTCGAGTTACTCTGCATCGGCTGATCCCCGATATAGAGGTTTTATCATCCTTAGTGACGGGAAGTCCGGACGTGATTGGAAATTATCCGGATTTGCAAGGGCTTCGTGAGAAGTGCCTTCGGTTCTGTTCGATCCCGGAACAGACTTGTATGGATTGTATGTCTGACATTACACTTTGAGATATAAAGCTGATTTCTTTCAAATACATCTCTGTTGGTGGCGGAGAATTTATTCTCTTAGCTTAACACCCTTCTCTGAGACGTACGAGCTCAGAGGTTATGTAGTTGAAATTTATCAGCGATATATCCCAATTTGGTAATGTGGCATGCTGAGTGTTGCTGTGTGATGATCAATGTTTGATCATTTGTGATATGATCTTTTGTTTGATCATTTATCTTTGTGATCGTAGGTTGATCATCTGTTGACCCAAAGCGTTTCTTTTTGAAAAAGCGTAGCTTTGTGGATGAGACTTCGTCAGGGCCTCACAACCCGGAAATGGTCGAAACAGGAATGTTGCGGCAAGGTTATGAGGGTCGCGCCCTTTAGGGTATGTCATTTCCTTCTGGAAAGGGGTGGTATTATGGTATGGAGCCCTGATACTTACTCATGTGGATACACTTTCTTTATGATGTGTGATGTTGGATATCGAGCGCTCGGATAAAGGTCCCAAAGGACCGGGAGGTGGCATATTCGTGAGTTACCTGTTACAGGGGTAACCCGGCCTTGTTTGGCAGAGAGCAGTTTGTCTCTCGGGACGTCCCGCCAGAGGCGATCCCATGCGGCGGAAGGAAGTTCCTTAGCCTGGCCATTTGTTGGAAAATCCAAAGAAACAATACGTGACTTGTACGGTTTTAGTTGTAGAACCTGCTATCTAATATGGTAGCTATAGTAGGCATAGTATAATGGTACCTATGCTGGCTAAGATTAATATTATACTTTCAAATTGTTTTCCACTATGCACTAATAATAACAATCCAATGATTTTGCGTAGTAAGCATCTTTGACTATCATAAGAAGAAATCTCCTCCAATTCTGCGTTTGCATTGTGTGTGTGGCGGGAGGTCTTATGGTAGTTTCATTTTCCAAAAGCATTGCGGATTTCAATGTTTAAAATCTTTTGTTGATTGTTTAAAGATAAACTGTTTTTGTTGCTCACACCAGTCCCATGACTGATCCGGAGTTTATTGTTCCCTTCCTAAACTCTGGGTGCTCATAATTTTCCACACGAGCAGTCTAGAGTTGGGTTTCTTTTCAGATATTCAGGTTTAGTAGATTATCTGGAGCTAGTTCATTCATCGAAGTTGCTTATCTTGGAGTTGTGGATTCATTCTTGTCTGAAGATCATTTTGGAGTTATCATTTCTATTGATATTGTTCCGCTGCTGTTGTTATCTTTTCTTTTCCGCTGCTATTTCTTATATCATATCTCTGATGTATATTGATATTCATTGTATCACTCTGTTGTATCGGATATTGTATATCAATGTATTATTCATTTCTTCCGCTGTGTTATTTACTTAATTGTGTTATAGCTCCGGCGAATCGGATTTGAACGGTCGAATCTGCGGCATTCTAGTACAATGTGAAGTACGGATGTTGATTTTCGAGCGGGCAAAACCCGGAGTCGTCACATGTGGTATCAGAGCTAAGGTTGAACTTTAGCTCAGGAGTATAACACGTTAAGTAGCTCATTAGAGATAGAGTGCAGTAAACTCTAGAATGAGTATCCTCAGATATCCGTTCGAATGCCTCAGTAAATTCTCTTACTATCCACTGATAGTGAGTATGAGTGCAAGAAGAGGATGAGATAGGGGATAGGGGAATATGACTATAAATGGTCAATACCCTGTAACAATAGTGGAAACAAATTTTCTCTATCAATCTCTTTTGTTCAACATCTTTTTTCTCAATTCTTCGATAGTTTCTGGTAGATCCAGAAAGAAGATTCGATATATTAATATGGGACATAAACTCCAGATAGGCCAGACTTGTTTGTTTGGATGTATTGGTTGCCTTGGTTGCTTTGATTGCTATAGTTGATAGATATAATTTAGTTTCTAAACTAAAAATTTTGAAATCGTATCCATATATCTATCTATTCTTTTGGGTCCCAGTATATTCTACGAATGGTTAGTTATCTCTTTGAACTAACTGATGCCCCTATATATTTCGTAGACCTGAATAACTCGAGTATCTTGTGAAGTGTCAAATAGATTCGTTCTTGTATCTGTTATTGATATTCTGATTTGGTAAGCCAAATGCAGAATAAATGTTCAGTTTAAGTTAATGAAATATTCTTCATCTATCTTTTTGTCTCCTTGGTAATTTCGAGGACAAAATTCTTTTAAGGGGGGAAGTCTGTAACGACCCCGAATTTTAATCTATTTTAAATCGATAATTAAATTTATTTTTGAATAAAAAATTTGTGAAATAGATGGTTAAAGAGATGCGAGTTTCCCCGATATCCAAGTATATCTCATATATACAATAATTTAAATTTTTAAACGATTTGAGAATATATATCTGTATTTGAACATATCCGACTAAACTTGAAATAATATAACATATATTTGACTTGAATTTAAATTGTAAATAAATGGTTTTAAAAATAATCTATGTGTTAAATCATTTAAATTTAAAAAAATAAATATACAATATAAACTATTGAATTTAATATATAAAGTAAATATGTATTGATACAAACAAAGTATGAAACACTTATAAAAAGAAAAGAAAAAAAGTATATGCAGGAAGGCTTGTAAAAGAATGAAGTAAGTAATTCTACTTGTGAATGAAAGCTTGCATAGTAAGCCAATTTAATACAAGTACCTATAACCGAAATGAAGAAAACAAATAGATATATTTGTACAAAACAATTAATGCCATATCTCTAGCATGGCAAAGCAAGATTTATGCCGGCCAAAACAAAGAAAAGATCTCTGGCTAAGGTATAAACAAAGGGTTTCCAGTACATAACCCATGATAACACCCTGTAAACTTATTTTTTTAATATATCAGCTTGTACAAATACAACACCCTGTACAACTCCTCTTTTATATACATCAAACTCTTCTTCTCATCAATTCGTCCATTTAAAAACTAAGAAAAAATATGAAGTAAATATTATCTTAAAACTTAAAACAACCATCACTGCAAACCTGAGATCGAGTGGAGACTTCCAACTAGCAAACTCAACCAGATTTCAACGTTGTAAATTCAAAAAGGACTTCAACTTGAACCTGATCAAGTTTTGAATCTGGAAAAATCAAAGCTCGAACCAAATCAAAACAACATACTCTGTTATTCTTTCTTCTCTGGAAAACAGGTGAGCAACTCCTTGTTTTTAGAAGCTTAACCTGTTTTGTTTCTTGATATTTGTGAGTAACTCCACCTTTAAAAAATTTTAAAGTATAATATAGTCGAATTTTATTGCTGTGATCAATATGGTATTGTGAAGTATGTTTGCAAAATTTTGAAGTATGATGTATGCAGGCATTTGAATAATTGCAATTCTTCTGTTTCCAGATTTTGTTCATGTTGGTTTAAAATTTAGAACCTGTTAAATTCAATCTTTGTTTAAGACTTAAGTTTAAATAAAACTTGTTGTTTCATTTCAAGCTTTAGTTAGGGTTTAACTTAAGTTAAACAACTTATTTATTTTTCTGGAAATTAAGAAACATAAGCCAAACTTCAAATTTGAGAAATTTCAAACTTCTTAATCTTTGGATTCAGGATTATAAACTGAATCCTTATGCTAAATTATGATTTTTAAAACGAAATTTATAATTTTTTGACTTGGAGGTTAAGAGAAATTCGAGTTTGTTTAAATCTTGTTCTATCATCAATTCCTGGTGATTCTCTGGTAAGTGATGGTCGAGACCTTTGCTAGCGATGGATGGACGAAAGGGGATGCTGGGAAAAATAGTAAGATGGTGGTCAGACCTCGGTGGCGACGGCGGTGGGGTTTGGAAATTTGTAAACCTAGTTTTAGTCTATGGTGGAAAATGGGTCGCTGATGATCCTCAGGTGCATCGAGTTTGATGGGATTCTGGGGATAGGCTCATGGGGGATCGGAGATGGTGGGACCAAGGTGGCATGAGGCCAGGTGGTCGGCGTCGTGAGGTTGGAGTGGATTTAGTCATGCAGTGGGTTCCAGTTCGACTCAAATTGCCTTGATTTTGATTCGCGTGATTTTTGTTCGATCTGAGTGTACGAAGGGGCTTGCGTGGGTAGGAGTGATCGGTGAGAGACGATACCTACGGTGGTCGGAATGAATGGTGCACGTGCACCGTGCACTTGTGTATCGGGGTTGATAAAGGCGTTGGAGAAGAAGGAGTGGAACTCGGTGATGGTATCGAGTAATATCGATTTTGGCTCGAGTTTCTCGTGGAGTTGATTTAGTAGTGGTTTAAGTTTAAGCTTAAATTCAATTTAACTGAAAATAGAAAAAAAAACAAAGAAGAAGAAGATGCGAACGTGAGGAATGTCTTGGGAAAGTTAGTGGGTAACGCGAGTGTTCACTCGGGTAAACAAGGGAAAGTACTCAGGTGGGTTTTTGCAAAACTGTAATAGTATAAAAAAATGAAGTTAAGCCAAATACTTTTCAACAAGTTTAAGCATTGTCGATTTAATAAATGTTTAATAATTCAGGTTAAGACTTTAATACAAGTTAAGGTTAATTACTTACAAAATTAAGGTCAACCAAGTATTGATTAAAAGTAATTAATTAAAATTGATTAAGTGATTAGGGATAATCACTTACTGTAATTAATTTAGAATAATTAATTAAATGGTAATTAATTGAAGTTGATTAATTTAATTAATAAATGATTAAAGAATAATTAATCAAAATAATTTGTAATTTATCGATATTAATTAACCAGGATTAGTAATTTATTCATAAGTAATAAATCTGATTTAAATTAATCAGATAAATTCATTGATCTTACTTATGAATGTTTGGATGCTATTGAATGATTTAATTGTTTGATATCCCTGATATATGATGCTTTGTGATATACCCTGATTTATGTTGTGATCTGAAATTTCTATTTCTGTGATATATTACTATGTGAATATGAAAACCCTTGACCCGTAAACGGCATTTGAATTTCGATGCGACAGGGAGTCGGATTCCAGTTGGTTATCCGAAACCCACATCGAATTGTAATAGTGAATCTTTGTGACTGATAAATTTATTTTATCTATGAATCTGTGAATGAAGATAAGCGTTATCGATTTTACCGCTTATCGATATATCTGTGATGATTGATGTTGCACTATTGTGTAAAACCCCCGGACTACACTATTACACACACAAATATGGATTTCACGTGGAAATCGGTTAAGTCACAGATGATGTAAATTTGATGTTTTTGAAATTGAAATTTTAATTTCAATTGATTTTGAAATTTGAAATTCGGGTTTAAAGTGAAAAGTTTTTGAAATAGAATTTCAAAGATAAAAGTTATTTTGAATAACTTAATCGAGTTTTGAAAATTTAAATAATTTGATTTAAATTTGAATTCAAGTTTGAAATTGAATCCTATGATTTGAAACTAGAGATTGAAGATGTTATAAATGTGTTTATCTGAATTTAAACCATTTAAAAGTATAATTTTGAGAATTTGGATTTAACCCAAAGATTTTAACTCGTATGAATGAATCAGACTTTCTGAAATGAAACTGTTTGTTTTAAAAGAATAAAAGCTTTCAGATAAGAAATGAAATTCTAATTTAATTAAAGGAATTTCAATATTGAATTGAAAATGGTTTTCCAAGTTATGAATGAATTGTTTTGAAAAGCTATGATTTGAATCTGTTATCTTTAACAGATTTAAATTAATGATTGGTTTAAACCATTTGAAATGGGATTGTTTTGAATCTATAAGTTAAATCTTGATTTAAAGATTTAACGAGTTAATCAAATTAAAAGGGAAATTAATTTGGAAAATCTGTGAATGAATCTTTTGTTTAAAAGATTAAAGTGTGGAAACTGTTTAAACCGTAAAGGTTGAATCTTTTTGTTTAAAGATTTGAAATGGTAATTTGTTAAACCATTTGAGAAGAAAGATTTTGGGTAATAAGTTGTGACTTAATTGAAATCCCATATCCATATGTTTTTAAAATATTACGCTCACTATTCGGTTTAGCCGGGAGAGGACCTTTGGGTCGTATAACCCATTCCGAATATGTGATACGTCGTATATGGATAGCATTTGAAGACCGGTGTTGAAGACCGGATATTTTTGAAAATGGAAGGATTACCGTCGAGTTACTCTGCATCGGCTGATCCCCGATATAGAGGTTTTATCATCCTTAGTGACGGGAAGTTCGGACGTGATTGGAAATTATCCGGATTTGCAAGGGCTTCGTGAGAAGTGCCTTCGGTTCTGTTCGATCCCGGAACAGACTTGTATGGATTGTATGTCTGACATTACACTTTGAGATATAAAGCCGATTTCTTTCAAATACATCTCTGTTGGTGGCGGAGAATTTATTCTCTTAGCTTAACACCCTTCTCTGAGACGTACGAGCTCAGAGGTTATGTAGTTGAAATTTATCAGCGATATATCCCAATTTGGTAATGTGGCATGCTGAGTGTTGCTGTGTGATGATCAATGTTTGATCATTTGTGATATGATCTTTTGTTTGATCATTTATCTTTGTGATCGTAGGTTGATCATCTGTTGACCCAAAGCGTTGCTTTTTGAAAAAGCGTAGCTTTGTGGATGAGACTTCGTCAGGGCCTCACAACCCGGAAATGGTCGAAACAGGAATGTTGCGGCAAGGTTATGAGGGTCGCGCCCTTTAGGGTATGTCATTTCCTTCTGGAAAGGGGTGGTATTATGGTATGGAGCCCTGATACTTACTCATGTGGATACACTTTCTTTATGATGTGTGATGTTGGATATCGAGCGCTCGGATAAAGGTCCCAAAGGACCGGGAGGTGGCATATTCGTGAGTTACCTGTTACAGGGGTAACCCGGCCTTGTTTGGCAGAGAGCAGTTTGTCTCTCGGGACGTCCCGCCAGAGGCGATCCCATGCGGCGGAAGGAAGTTCCTTAGCCTGGCCATTTGTTGGAAAATCCAAAGAAACAATACGTGACTTGTACGGTTTTAGTTGTAGAACCTGCCATCTAATATGGTAGCTATAGTAGGCATAGTATAATGGTACCTATGTTGGCTAAGATTAATATTATACTTTCAAATTGTTTTCCACTATGCACTAATAATAACAATCCAATGATTTTGCGTAGTAAGCATCTTTGACTATCATAAGAAGAAATCTCCTCCAATTCTGCGTTTGCATTGTGTGTGTGGCGGGAGGTCTTATGGTAGTTTCATTTTCCAAAAGCATTGCGGATTTCAATGTTTAAAATCTTTTGTTGATTGTTTAAAGATAAACTGTTTTTGTTGCTCACACCAGTCCCATGACTGATCCGGAGTTTATTGTTCCCTTCCTAAACTCTGGGTGCTCATAATTTTCCACACGAGCAGTCTAGAGTTGGGTTTCTTTTCAGATATTCAGGTTTAGTAGATTATCTGGAGCTAGTTCATTCATCGGAGTTGCTTATCTTGGAGTTGTGGATTCATTCTTGTCTGAAGATCATTTTGGAGTTATCATTTCTATTGATATTGTTCCGCTGCTGTTGTTATCTTTTCTTTTCCGCTGCTATTTCTTATATCATATCTCTGATGTATATTGATATTCATTGTATCACTCTGTTGTATCGGATATTGTATATCAATGTATTATTCATTTCTTCCGCTGTGTTATTTACTTAATTGTGTTATAGCTCCGGCGAATCGGATTTGAACGGTCGAATCTGTGGCATTCTAGTACAATGTGAAGTACGGATGTTGATTTTCGAGCGGGCAAAACCCGGAGTCGTCACATGAGGGGTCCAGTTGGATCCCTCCAACCCGTTTCCCTGCATCCAAAGACGTTAGCACAATACCAATTCCACTTCGAGGTGGAATATCGCGGTATATAGGTTTTATAAAAATCCGCTTACTAACGGCGCAATAGGGTCTCATCCGCTATACGAGGCGGGAAATCAATCAATCCAATATATACATATGCCAATATGTATATATTTCTATATATATAATAGATATATCCTACTATATCTAATAGCACAACCAATATAGCAATCAAATCAATCAATAAATAACTGAAAATTCCACTTCATTTTTGAGTGAGAAAAATCTCACCTTAGCTTTTATTTCCGTTTGCCATTCACTTTAATCCTGATTTGGTTTTCACGATCTTTTGACCTTGTATAAATATTGTACAATTTATTAATATTCAATATAAATCGAATAATCAACTTTTCGTTTTGACAGTTTTAATTGACAAATTTCTCCTTTAATAAAATATCTAACTTCAATTTAAAATTTTAAACTAAGTTCCCTTTCTTAAATTATTTTTAGTCGCTAATCTGAATTTTAAATAAGTGACTTAAACAAAAGGAATTACCTTAGTCAATTATTTTCAAACAACTATCTGTAAACTTAACTGAACTAATAATCCAACATTTAAAAAGTTAAAACTCTGGAATTTTTTTAAAATTAACAGTAAACATTTTTTTCTTTTTCTGTATATACATAAATTCAATTGAATTAAAAGAAGAAGGAGGAGGGAAAAAAAACGTTATACCTGCTGCTCGAAATCGACCAACTCGCGAAACCCAGATCGCTGCCCTAGCCGCCGTCGCGTTCACCACACGCGAGCTTCGCGTTCCACCTCGTCAAACCCTCCAGCGCCGCCGACATCCCAGTCGAACACGCTGCTCCCAATCGCCTGACTTCACCTTTGCTCACGACAGTTGACATCAGCGAACCCCCCCACTGCGTGCTCGAAAACGAACGCCTCTCGAGCTCCACCTTCACGCTGGCTTCACCCACGCGCGCGCCTCGCAACCCCATCGTGACCAACCCGGCCGAACGCGGCGCCTCCTTGTTGCCTTTGCTCGAACGCTGCTCTCCTGCCCTGGCTCCTTCAATTAGATCGGAGGAGGTAAAAAAAAGAAAGTCGCGATTTTGAATTTCGTTTGTGAATTGGAAGACGAGGGGAAATTCGATTTGGTTTGTGTTTTTGGGTTGCACGATAAATTTCGTGATATCAGGCGCGATTTTAGGCATGGATGAAGGAGATGTCGTGCTGCCATTTGACTAAATTTAATAATTTAAATTTAGATTTAAATTGAATTCAATTTAAATTTCGATGCGTTTAACCGTCGTACGGTCACATATCAACTCCGATTAACACGAAATTTGAAATCCGACAATAATAAACTATTACGGACCCAATGGAACTAGTTTCGTCGCATTCCGAGACTGTGCCCCGGAACGCTGTATTTTAAATATCGATTCGAACGATATAATTTCAAACTGAACAATTCACTCCCAAATTCGATTCTGAAGCTTCTGTTATCTTCAGTAATATCAATACGAATTTTAAAAGCTTTTGAAATATTTTTCTTCAACTTTAAATTGAAGATACAAATTTTTATCCAACTTTCAATAGATTAAATTATATAATTTAATCGTCAGTTTCAAAGTTATATCGGGGATTCAAATTAAATCATCGTTCAAATATTTAAAATTAATTAAATATTTTCAATTTAATTTGTTCAAAATTCTGGGTCGTTACATCCAATGTTTCTCTATGAAGCAGAAGTGACTATTCATTCTCTTCATTCCAACTTTACCTTAAATTACATCTATTCTTATACATTCGTTTTTCTTTCAAATGGTCAAACTATTCAATAGAAAACCTTACTACAATATCATAACAAACCTTTTACAGAAGTGCATTCGATTATTCTTAACATTTAAGACATCAAATATGTTGCACTTTATGTAAACCGATCAAGATTACATTTCAACGATCGAATTCTTAGATGTATCTCGTAGTTTATGGTCTTGTGTTACATTAACATGATATGATCCTTTTTAAATCATTCAAGTTGAATACATGATCTTAAAATACTGTTTATTGGCTTACTTTGAATGAACTAACTTCATCGAAATATTGTACCCCACAAACTATGACTGTTCACCATATAACATTTATATATGAAAGTACATGGATCAAATATCCATAGTCTTGAATTGCATTTAGAGTTCAAAAACTCATAAAATGCAATACACAGTCTAAACCAAATAAACATATAAGTGACCAACTTACGAATGTATTAAGTAGTTGAAATTAGGCACTTGCATGAGTATAGAAACATTATATAACATGCAATTAGAATTATTAGTAAGTATATATTATATTTCTATTTGTCAACTTTCAATTCAGTTTGTTTATATATGTTAATTGACAAACGTTTTATCAATCATATTAAATGCACAAATTTATCACTGTAGATAATTATAACATTATATAGCATATGTTCTTACAATATTAGAAAGGTTAAATGTTACCATTTCATTTTTCTAATAATGCTTCCACTAGTCTTTTATGTTTCTCCAAACCCTAAGATGAAACATAGAAGTCTTACAACTTCACTAGTGGGTGTTAGGACTCATTTGTTTTGGTATTCTGACCTTGAGTTTTCTCAACAAATCATAGCCCCACAAAAGATGGATAACTCCTTATCGGTTGTATCACATACAACTCCTAACCCATTTTTCCTTGTTCTAATCTCATTTCGACCTTGAGTTTGCTCAACAAATCGAAAGAGATTATTCACTCATACCTACCATATCGTGATGGCCTAAGTATAGTATATGTACCTTGAGTTTGCTCAACAAATACATATAGTTATCTTACCTCATCTGTTCAATATATTAATAATACTACACATAATATCCCTAGCTTGAGTTTGCTCAACAACTAAGGAGTATATAAGTAATTTATTAATATATATATATATATATGGTAGAGGACAACATTATATTGAAGATTCATAATCTTCAATATATATATATTGAGTGATATCGACTTATAGAATAATATATTTCTTATGAAATACCCCAGCGATTCAAGTGTCAGAGACATTAGAAATCATGGTATATGTACATTTACATATGTATTTATTTCTCAAGTCTATTTGGGTTTCTTTAATGGTCCATATTTTGTTTATACACATACCATATAAGTTTTATTGTTATATAACTTTTATATTTCATATTACTTATATGATAGTCTTACGTATAATATATCACTAATTAAACCTTATCTAATTAATTTTAATCAATTAACTCTTTAATTAATTTTAAATTAGTACTCCAATATAACTTTTATATTGGACATATCTACTATAACATTTATAGTGCATACTATAACCTTTATAGTGTAACACACATATATCATATATATGTGTATTTTATTTAATTAATTAACCTTTAATTAATTTATTCAATTAAACAATTTCTATTAGAATTTGTTAATTCCAAGATTTATCTTATATACATACATGTATACTTATGTTACCTTAAACATTTTAAAATAACATATCATATATCAACATATATAATACATGTATATATGTATTAATTAATTAACATATTTAATTAATTTATTTTATTAATCTTATTAATAAATTTAAAATTTGAAATTATTATATAAATATTTTCAAATAGTTTGAAAATATCATTATCCTTTCAAACATTTTGAAAACTTATGTAGTATTATAATTTTTATAATAAACATGCTTTATTTTAAATTTAACTATTAAATTTAAAAATTTTAACATTAATTTTCAAAACGATTTTGAAAATTAGCCCAAGGCCCAAATTAAGTTGGGCCTTTTCTATTAGGAGCAACCTTTGGCTCACTTCACCTTTCGGGCCAGGCCGGTAACTAGGTAGGACAGGGTACTTGATTACCCAATTCCAATCCTAGACATTGCCTTTCTAGACACCGCACTAAGTAGGCAAGCTTAATTAGTTATCCATAATATGACTAATTTAGACCGCATAGGCTATTGGGCTCTGATACCATTGTTGGAACTAGGCCAGCCCACAGCGGTAGTGGTGGGTGTATTTCAAAATTTACCCTATTAGATCTTTTATTGGGCCTATGAAGTCTAATTCATTTAGAACAATTCTAAATTTATTTTAAATAAAATCATGTATTTTATTTAAATTTAAGTATTTTGTAATGTAAAGTTAATTTAAATGATTTAATTTATATATATATATACATGTATCATATACATATACATATGTGTGTGCATGTGTAACATAATAACCCGTGAAGGGTATAACATGCCCGTATATAGATGTTGTGATTTTTATCGCAATGGACACATTAGCCCATTTCGTATGTATTGTATGTTGTCTAAATATGTGCATAAATTTATAATGCAGAGTATATTTATATAAATACGTATACATATATTTAAAATATATTTTATAACTAAAAGTCTCAAAATTAAATATATATATATATAATTTAAAACATTTGTATAAATATTTATACATAATTAAACTATAAAATTATACATACATACATACATATATAATAATTAAAATTATATATATAAGGTTAAATAAAATGTATATATATGAATAATTAATTACATTCAAATACTTATAATATAAATATATATTTTTTAAAATTATTTCCACATCGAAATTAGCATAACAAACATAAAATAATAATTTTATAATTTTATCATTATTATATAATAAATAGTTTTGATCATAATAATTATAAATATTAGTAATAAATATTATAAAATCAAATTTTAAAATTTATGAAAATTTAGGATCATAAATTACAGGATCAAAAAAATTTCCATAATTTTTTGAGATAAAATATTATTTTTAATAAATAAAAGAAATGTTCAACCGAAGTAATTTAATTATTAGAAATATTTAATATTAACAAAAAATCTATAAAAAAAATTCATGGGTTACTGCATAGATGTAGTAATTTCTAAAAATATAAAATTGAATTTGTTATCCCAACTTTTGGCAAAGTCGAGATACCCAAAGATTAACTGAAAATCAATGATTATTAGTCATGAACATCGATTGTGCATCGCAGGTTCACCATGGATATCGATGAATTTTGTCCGAGTCCGGATCGGGCTGCAATTGATAAGACATGTCAAGTAAGGCCAGATAGAACAACATTCCAAATCTCGAGTCAATCCGAGTTCATACGCCCAAGATATCATCGACGCAAGTGGAGGACATAGCCTTGAGTTCGTCTCCCTATGGTTCGAATCCCCTAGGGTCTAATCCATCAAACTCGACTCCAACAAAGTTCCTCTGATGGCTTCGAATCCATGAGAAATGCTTTAGCCTTCGACTTCATCGTCTTCGCATCCAACGCATCAAGCTCACGTGATCTACTTCGAATCGATGAGGTCTTAGTCTATTCGAATCCATCGGTTTCTCCCTGCTTCGAATCCATGAAAAGGACCGTTGCTTCGACTCCATTGAGCAAGCATTAGTTCGACTCTGATAGTTCGAGTCCATTGGAACATTCCCACCTTCGAATACCTTCAGGCAGTGGAGTCTTCGTATCGATCGACTGAGATTTACCCAGATCGATACGAAGGGGACATACGATCGATTCGAAGGAAGCAAACCTTCGAATCCAACAACTCGAATCCACTACCACGAGTCCACCCAGTCAAAGCAACGAGAACATGGAGTCGACCCAGTCAACCCGGAGTGAAAAGCGGATCGATGCGAGAAGCACGCGCGCCACATCATAGCAAGCATCGATTCGACCCAATCGAGTCGAAGGATCGATTCGAAGTGTCCAAATTCACCAGAAATGCAACATTGAATCGATCATAACTTGAGATCTACACATCCAAATGCTACGAAATTTTCACAGAAGCTTGAGCACATGTTGAAGAATGTCCACACCAAATTTCAGCTTGATTGGACAATTTCTTGATCGATTCGAACCAAGGGTCGAATCGATCCCAAAGTGGGCCTAGATCTCCAAATCTCGGCCATGTGGGCTCCCTCACGTGCCAGAACTGGTCTCCCCTCAATTTAGGCGAAATATCAGCCTCCTACACCTATAAATAGAGCCCCTGGTCATTCAGAAAAGGGGTCGGACAATTCTCAGAGCTAAAGAGCGCCCAGATTCTGCCAGATTTATTCTAGATCACCATTGCTGCCTTAAATTCAGACTTAGTTCAGCAAATCAATTGTAATACAACATACGAAATTGTAATCTTCAAGCATCGAGCAATAAAATCATAAAAACCTTGAAGTGGACGTAGGCCGGAGATAGCCGAACCACTATAAATTGTGTGTCACTGTTCATTATTTCTTGATTGCTGCTTGTTACTTGCTTAGATCTGTGATTTGTGTGTGAATACTGTTGATTCGTATTCATACGCTGGTGCTTTCACTACACTTGGGGTTTGTGACCATTTTTGGTGCAAACACTTTGGTGCTTTCACTGAGAAGAGCTAGCAACCGCTACACCAAATTCAAAATTTAGATTTGGAATTTTAAGGATTCAGATCTGACTCTACAATGACTCGACAAACTAGACAAAGAACTGAGAGGAGCCAACAGGCAGGAAGTCAAGAGGCATCCACTGGCGCTAGAGAAGGACAAGCTTCGATCTACATTACTAGAGATGAGATGGAAGCGATGAATAACTTAATGCAGGAAAGAATGATGAAAAGCCAACAAGAGATGCTGCAGAATTTCTTCGAGCAGATGAGAGCTGCAGGGACGCAGAACCCTGGACCAGCTACAGCGACTGTGAATGTGGAACAAGGAGCTAGGGCTATGGAACCCAACGGAGGACAGAATGCAGAACCAGAAGGCAATCAACAAGGGCTTGGGGGCAGGCCCGCAGGATCCAACGCAGAAGTACCTTTGGAAGGAGCTCAACCGGCTAGGGCCAACACAAATGCTAACGAGCCACCCGAAGAGTACGTACCAGAATTCCCTACAAGACTCGGAGGGCAAGACAGAGACATGACAAGGGGGCAACCCCTAGATGGAGATGAAAGAATGATCGGCCTAGTGAGACGACTCATGAGAGGAGGGTTTTCAGGAGGAGGATTGGAAGAAGTTAGTCGGAGTCCATTCGCTCCGAATATCAGGAATGCAAGGAACCCTCCGAAGTTCAAACTACCAACGCTGAATCCTTATGACGGAAAGTCAGACCCGACCGTGCATATCACCAGATATATCAGACACATGGAAGTGCTGGGAGCATCCGAGGAAGTGATGGCACGATGTTTCCCCTTATTCTTATCAGATTTGGCTGCGCTTTGGTTTAGGCAGCTAGAAACCGGATCAATCAGGACATGGGGCGAGCTTGTGGATTGCTTCATGAAGCAGTTTAGGGTTCACGTGATGCGACCTAAGAGCGTGATGACTTTGGCATCAATAAAACAAAGGACCGGAGAGTCCATAAAAGATTTTTTGTTACGATTTAATGCAACGGTGACTTCTGTAGATCGCCCGGTCCCATCGATGATTTTGATGGCGGCAGTGGCAGGAGTTGGAGAAGGCACCGAATTCAAAGACTCTTTGACTAAAGATCCACCGCAAGATCTTGGAGAGTTTTTCCATGAAGCTGAAAAATTCATTCGATTAGAGGAATCACGAGCCGAGAGGCAGGAAATAAATGTTGCACAAGGCGAAGGAACCGCCAGGGAACAGTCCAGGGTAGACAAAGGAAAGAGAAAGCAGGATGACGTACATGATGGTCCTGATAAACGGAAGAAATTCCGAGAGCCCAGATTCAGGCAATACACAGACTTGGTGGCAGGACTGGAACGAATTTACACCGAAACTCGGGGGCAACTCCCCTATCGAAAACCACCCAGGAGAGATCCCACGGAGCGGGAACGTAAGACTGGAAAGTACTGCCTATTCCATGAGCTGGATGGGCACACTACCAATGAATGCCGCCACCTGAAGGATGAGGTGGAAGAACATGCCAGGAGTGGTAGATTGCCGCAGTATGTCAGAGAATGTATGACGGCGGTTAGACCCGAACAACTACCGCATCAACCAAACAGGAATGATCCTGGATCGGGATCACGACTCATCATCAACTGATTGTGATGGCAAGGGCCAAGTTCTAGATTTGGATTCTGGTCGATTAGTTTTCTTAGATTTGATTTCCAAAATAAAACGGCTATCCCACTTACTCATGTACGGGAACCGGAGAGATCCCTAGGCATGCTCTGAGATGGAAATAGACCGCTCCGCCCGGAGAGGCATTATCTTGTTTTTCCTGGTGTTTGAGATTGAACATCTAGGATTTGAATTTAATAAAGAAACACTTATTAAAATAAACCTTGGACCGGAGAGTTAAAGGATAAACATTAAATATCAATATAAACATGATCGCTTTATGATCCTACCCGGAGAGGCAGGGTCCGGAGTGCAAGAAGTGAGTTGCTTCGCCGGAGAGCGACAGGATCAACTCACTTAAGAATCGTTTCCTATTCACCGGAGAGTGATTGGATCAGGATTCGATAAGAGCCCGGAGAGGCTATGATCGGCCCACGATTTAGGCCATGACATCGCTTAATGTTCAGATACACTGAACCGGAGTGCAGGAGGTGAGTCGCTTCGCCGGAGAGCGACAGGATTGACTCACTTAACGTTGTTTCCCCTTCACCGGAGAGTGACAGGATGGGATCCAGCATGAGCCCGGAGAGGCTGTGATCGACCGACGATTCAGGTCATGACATCGCTTAATGTTCAGATACACTGAACCGGAGTGCAGGAGGTGAGTCGCTTCGCCGGAGAGCGACAGGATTGACTCACTTAACGTTGTTTCCCCTTCACCGGAGAGTGACAGGATGGGATCCAGCATGAGCCCGGAGAGGCTATAATCGGCCGAGAACGACCAAGACATCGCTATACGCCCTAGTTGGGGCTAGAGTGCAAGGGATAGAAAGCAACGCCGGAGTGCAATAGGATCTTTCTATTCAATCGCTAAATCTAGAATGGGTTTGACAAGGGTCCGGAGTGACCATCAATAGTACAGAGAGACCGTAGAATTTCATTCTTAACTTCCACTGGAAAAAAATGATAACAATTCGGCTTCGAACAGCCATGGACTTGATTGAAAATGCTATAAGCTATGAGTAAAACATGAACTCACTGCATCCAACTTAAGACTGATCAAAACACGCCTTTTACAAAAAAAGGCATGTTTTGGGGGGCAAAATGTTATCCCAACTTTTGGCAAAGTCGAGATACCCAAAGATTAACTAAAAATCAATGATTATTAGTCATGAACATCGATTGTGCATCGTAGGTTCACCATGGATATCGATGAATTTTGTCCGAGTCCGGATCGGGCTGCAATTGATAAGACATGTCAAGCAAGGCGAGATAGAACAACATTCCAAATCTCGAGTCAATCCGAGTTCATACGCCCAAGATATCATCGACGCAAGTGGAGGACATAGCCTTGAGTTCGTCTCCCTATGGTTCGAATCCCCTAGGGTCTAATCCATCAAACTCGACTCCAACAAAGTTCCTCTGATGGCTTCGAATCCATGAGAAATGCTTTAGCCTTCGACTTCATCGTCTTCGCATCCAACGCATCAAGCTCACGTGATCTACTTCGAATCGATGAGGTCTTAGTCGATTCGAATCCATCGGTTTCTCCCTGCTTCGAATCCATGAAAAGGACCGTTGCTTCGACTCCATTGAGCAAGCATTAGTTCGACTCCGATAGTTCGAGTCCATTGGAATATTCCCACCTTCGAATACCTTCAGGCAGTGGAGTCTTCGTATCGATCGACTGAGATTTACCCAGATCGATACGAAGGGGACATACGATCGATTCGAAGGAAGCAAACCTTCGAATCCAACAACTCGAATCCACTACCACGAGTCCACCCAGTCAAAGCAACGAAGAACATGGAGTCGACCCAGTCAACCCGGAGTGAAAAGCGGATCGATGCGAGAAGCACGCGCGCCACGTCACAGCAAGCATCGATTCGACCCAATCGAGTCGAAGGATCGATTCGAAGTGTCCAAATTCACCAGAAATGCAACATTGAATCGATCATAACTTGAGATCTACACATCCAAATGCTACGAAATTTTCACAGAAGCTTGAGCACATGTTGAAGAATGTCCACACCAAATTTCAGCTTGATTGGACAATTTCTTGATCGATTCGAACCAAGGGTCGAATCGATCCCAAAGTGGGCCTAGATCTCCAAATCTCGGCCATGTGGGCTCCCTCACGTGCCAGAACTGGTCTCCCCTCAATTTAGGCGAAATATCAGCCTCCTACACCTATAAATAGAGCCCCTGGTCATTCAGAAAAGGGGTCGGACAATTCTCAGAGCTAAAGAGCGCCCAGATTCTGCCAGATTTATTCCAGATCACCATTGCTGCCTTAAATTCAGACTTAGTTCAGCAAATCAATTGTAATACAACATACGAAATTGTAATCTTCAAGCATCGAGCAATAAAATCATAAAAACCTTGAAGTGGACGTAGGCCGGAGATAGCCGAACCACTATAAATTGTGTGTCACTGTTCATTATTTCTTGATTGCTGCTTGTTACTTGCTTAGATCTGTGATTTGTGTGTGAATACTGTTGATTCGTATTCATACGCTGGTGCTTTCACTACACTTGGGGTTTGTGACCATTTTTGGTGCAAACAGAATTTTTAGTGCAATAATTATTGTAGATATAATAAATAATTTAAATAATCAACAAAAGATAATTTAACATTATTTATATATATATATAATATTTATTTTTGAATTTGATAATTCATATTATGTATAAATAGGAGTAAGGAAAATTATAAGCAGCTTATACATTATAAATATACATATATGTAATTATATGTTTAAAATATACATTAGTCTATATTTAAATTAATATATAAATATACATAAAATAATCAATAATGACAAAATTTAATTTTTTACAACAAATTAGATTTGTTTATACATAAATTATAATACATAATAATATAACCATGCACATAACCAAACTAATTTTTGATAACTACATATACCTACAAAAATCTCACCTAACTAGATATACAACATTAATACACACACACACACACAGATTTGGGATTAATCAATATTAAATCATAAAATGTGATATGATTATGTAATATATAAATAAAATACCACTTGATGATGCCTTTGAGTCCACTTGAATCAATTAATTCCCTTCTCTAGTTATGCTCGATCCATTAGATTGCAAGTTTGGATTCGTCGACCTTTTCTATCAAATAGTGCTTTTATTTAACTTGAATTGATTTGAGATTCTTAGAACTGGTATGGGGATTAATTTTAGCCAGCAAACTTGATAATTATGGCAGCCAAAATTTGTTTTTGATTAAGGGTTTAGAGATCCATATATATAGCCTTATACAAGAGAGATATTAGGACAATCTCATTACCCATTCTCTCTTAATCTTAGCCATCCATCTCTAGGTCTAATCCTAAGTTTTAGCCACCTCCAATAACTTGTCAAAATCTAAATTTGCAGCTCTGATGATGGGCTTTAAACCCATTTAAGCCCAAGCCAAAATGCCATGCAATTAAATCTAATTTAATCACATATCGATATCGTATATCGATTGGTACATTTATAACTATTATAAATATGTATAACATTATTTATTTCTCAAATCATATTCAAATTTTATAATTAATATTTCATAAATATTAATTAATTTAATTAATTTATAAACAAATTAAATCGTTCAATCTTTAAGGGAATTCATCATTTCGGCTGTGTAACTCTTGGGTGTAAATTTGGTCAAAGATTAACATCTAACTATTCAAATGTTAACGTTCACATGCACTTAGCAGGTGGTGTGACATTATAACCAAATTTATCGCTTACTCATTTTTGGTAAAATCCAATTTTAGTTTAATAAGCGTTACTTGGTTGTGACTTTTGTTTACACCAATTCTCTTCGTCAAAACTATATCACTTTGGACTTATGGAATTTGGTAATGGTCAAAATTCCAACGTCACCCACATTCAACTTTATAGTCCAAATACAAAGTTCTTGGTTCAATAATAACAATTATTATTAACCGAAATGCTTTGGCCAGAGACTTTGAGTTGACTTGAGTTGACTGTGATACTAACCGCATATAACTAAAGAGACGAATCCTCTCTTGAATAGTGCTTCACTTCCAATACTTTCACTTGACCCAACTATAGTCACTCGATGGATGCCATGCCATGATTTGGCTATAATCAAAGTAGAGGTTTCATATTGAAGATCCATGGTATTCTCAAGTCGAGAGAACTGTGTATGTAAATCAGTCGAATCGATATTTTCTGTTTGACCTTAGTTATATTAACCAACAGAAAACTATCGAGTGAGTCGTTCCATAGTTATCCAATAACTATTAGTACGTAACCCTTAGGTGCCCCCAGCAGTCATGAGTAATACACTGCCCTACATTTGGAGAGCGTTACGTACTCCAGTCTCGATACATCTTGACTAGGAACATTTAAAATGGTATATTTGTTTCGTTGTGATAAATTACTCATGGTAACAACACTTTGTAACTACTATCACAAAATATACCATTTATGGATTTTTCTATTAAATATACCTTTAGTTAAGTTAATTAATTAATCTAATCACATTATATGAAGTATAATAGGAAGAAAATACCTTTTATTTTGAACAAGATTGATCAACGAGTTAGATATATGTAACAAATTACATAATTGCCCCTAGTGCATACTCCTAACTCTATCAGCTTCTACGCTTGGCGAAAGCACCCATTCAAAGAGAAATGATAAAAATAAGCCTTTGGTCCTATCTTTAGGCCTGACCAAAGCAGCCACCCAAGGAAGATGGTCAAAGAAGCCTTTGGTTCCACTTTTACGCCTTGCCTAAGTACCCATTCAAAAAGTAATGGTCAAATTAAGCCTTTGGTCCAACCTCCGAGCCCAACCAAACTAACCATTCAACGAAGATGGTCAATTAAGCCTTTGGTCCAGCCTCAAAGCTCTGCCAAAGCAACCACCTAAACAATAAAGAAAGGCCAGCCAAAGGGAAATGTTGAATGACAAACACAAAGAAGAACCTAAACAATCATATCAAGAAGCACAAGGGGTAAGCAATTCATCACAAGACTGGCATGGAAAATGATAGTTTGCAAAATACATTGACTTTACGAAGAAAATTTCCATAACTACAAGTTATAATCCTTTTACAACAATTACTAAATCATTAAGATGGCTTTCACAAAACTCATGGGTCTGGAGGATTCAGAATAGGGTAATGTCAGTACACTAACACTTTCCCTTTCCATTTCCTTTCAACTTCCAAAATGCGAGTATGCCTTTTGCTAGTCAACCCGCATTTTTATATAGAATAGGAGGTCCACCTACATCTTTAAGAGCATTTGAGCATCTATATAAAAAGAATTGCTGGTATCCCTGATGGCTTGATAATTGACAATCTCTTTCTAGACCTAAAAATGAAAAACAATTTTTAAACCAAAAGCGACGATAATTTCAATCAAGTAGTCACCAAAGAGCCAAGTTGAGATACTGTAGAGGTAAAGAATCACATCATCAATTCTAGTTGTCCTTTAAATTCCTTTACCTCTTTCATCAATGTCTCTACCATCGAAGAAGGATCAATAATGTATTGAATTGCCATGAGTAGATATTTCTTTAACTTTCTCTCCTTGTGGCAGATGACATCAAAGGCATCTATGGAGTCAATTTGAGAAGCTATTGCCTTTTCAAGTCTTCAGTTAAGAAATTTGATGAGACGAACCTTTATGATCGCTTTAAAGCTTTTGAACTTTCGAAGTAATCTCATTCCTTTTATGTCCCAAAGTTTTTGCTTCAAGCCTAAGATTAGAGAACACTTCAGTATATTTCTTTTCCCAATATTCCTTTATCTTCTTTTTACAATCAAGCTTAAAGGATCTAGCTAGTTTAACGGAGTTATCCTTTGAAAATGGATATATAGGGGAGGAGCTGTAAGGTTGCTACTGCATGTTGAATGACCTCGAGATGAGGAAGAGGTCTACATAGAAACTTTTTTAGAAGGATGAACTAGAATAAGGGAGGGTTGTCTATTTTCCCCTTAAGATAGAATAAGCTCATAAGATTGGCACTTATCCCTGGACCTTAACAAATCAATCTCTAAGTCAAATATGTGTTGGTTAAGTTGAGCAATTTTAGCATCATATTCTAATCGTTAAGGATGAAATCTTCAGTTAAGATTCCCTGTTAACTCTTGATTTCTTTATTTCTAGAAGAAATTTCCTTTTCAAACTCAAAATCACTTCTCGAGAAGCTCTCAAAATAGACTTCACTCATGTGTATTTATCATACCACTTATTCACTTTAACATTATCAATTGACGATAATCTCAAAGCAGGATGAGAAGAACGATTCTCCATGTCTGAAATTAACTTAGGCTGGATACTATCGAGACATTGGTTGAGGTTAGGGTCACAAAGAGATAAAGGTAGGTCTTGACCTTAAATCAAAACATAAATAACAATGGACATTTAGTAAAAGGAAATAAAACAAATAAAGTTCTTTATTAATAATTTGAAATAAAAATAACATCATTACATCCAGCTAAAATTAAACAAAAAAAGTACTTTTCAGTTATTTTTTAGATTGTGAAAGAACATCTCGAATTTTCTAAAAAGACATAGGGGAAATAGGAAATGTAGCAGTAAAGGGAGCTTTGACACTGGGAGGAGTATTAATAGGAGGAAAACCTTGATAATCTCATTCTTCATAAAGAGGGCTAACTTCACCACATAAACAAATTCACATAATTAGTCTGTATCTCCTAAAGATATTGGTCTTTTCGATCTCTCAAGAAATTGAAATCCAAATTAAAAAATCATATATACATATAATGAAGGTCGTGAAGAGAACAATGTTTCAATAAGTGAGACTTTTCAATTGAGGAAGAACTTTCCTAAAAAGTTCTTTTTAACCTAACCAATTTACTTAAAGCATCTTAAGGAATAGGAGATAAAAAAGGAAATAGGTGCATACTCAGGAACCTATATACCAACAGCACAATAAAACCAAAATTCAAAATAAAATTTTTATAGATGAAAATCATTACTACATCTACAAAGGCATAGATTTACATTACACGACAAATATCATTGCTCGTGAATAATACTCAGACATAAATCTATCCTTAATAAACTTGAATTTATTTGTGGGAAGTGAATTAATAATCAAAGGAGTGGTAGTAACTTGGGTAAGTTCAAACATTCTCTAGGACGTGGGTCTGATCCATATTTATCAAGGTATCTTTTATGGAGCTGCCTAATTAAGTCCACACAGTCATTGCCCAAGAAAGGGAAGTCGATGATGGGAAACCTAGCGTAAACTAAGCAAAGGCAGTCTATGAACTTAGTTCTATCTTCAATAAGCATCAAAAAGAGGGCAGTAAGCTCTTCATTTCTTTTCTAAAATTCGATTGATGAAAACGAGATTTTTGAAGTAAGGGCATGAATCGTTTATTCCTAAAGTCTTCTATGCACTTGAGACATTTTAGGAGTTTTATATATTTATCCTTAGACTTGTTTGAGTCTTTGCAAAGTCTCTCTCCTCCTCCTCATTTGAACCTTAAAATTCATATATTATCATATATTTGTTGGAACTGGGCCATCCCATGATGGAAGTAATGGGTGAATTTCAAAAAAAAATTCCTTTTTATTGGATGTTTATTGGACCTATGAAGTCTAATTTATTCAGAACATTTCAAAATTAGTTAAACAAAATCTCTTATTTTTTTAAACTTATAAATTATATAGTTTTATTTAATTTGTATATTAATACATATATACACACATATGTATCATATACATATATGTATGTGTGCACATGTAACATGATAACCCATGCAAGGTATAACATGCCCGTGTATAAATGTTAGGATTTACATCACAACGGACAAGTTAGCTTATCCAATATGTAATGTATGCAGTCCAAATATATGTATGTATATAAACTATTACTTATATTTAAATATTACATACATACATATATGTATGTATGTATATGTTAAGCTTGTTTAAATAATTTTATATAATGTAATATATATATGTATGTATGTATGTATGTATGTATAAAATTTATAAATAAAATATTAATAATATATATGCGTATTTTTATAATATATCCGTTTAAATATAAATTAGATATATGTAATAAATTACATAATCGCCCCTAGGGCATACCCTAAACTCTATCAATCTCCCACTTGCACTTGAGGTCAATTATGGAATCTTATTCCAACTTCTATAATTGGATTTCTCAAAACTAGTCGGGTCGGTCCTTCAGTGAATGGGTATGCTATTATGGTTTAATCATTTACTTTGTCAATTAACTCTACCCGACGCTAATAAACTACCTTTATCATATGGAACAACATGGAGTATGTATCTCAACTTCCAATGAGCTCTAGGTTCAGTTACGAACTATATCGTGATATTGTTATCATATAACAATGTCATGTGATTCTCAACAATCGGAATCAGCCTCGGCTAAGTTATATATTTGTGCATTTATTATATACACACACATTGTTTTATTGTGGCACTATTCAAGTTAATGAATAAGCCATAATCTCTTCTATTTGGAACATTTCCAACTTAAAGGTACTTAATTTATTATTGACGTATTATACTCAATATCGCTTATGAAATTTGAGTCTGAACATTCCTTTATAAGGAGTTTAATATTTCTGTAAACAATTCTCTAGTATTTCATAAATACACGAGAATGCCTTAAACAACCATTTAGTGATATTAATTTGGATTTGATATTTGCTTCATTTATCAAATACATAAACAAATCATGATATCATAGACAACATAACATGTATGATAATTCCTATTGCCAATGTATAAGGAATCCATCTTACACGTTCCACATTAAACATTTTAATAAGGTGCCTGTTTATATCAATTTAGAACATTCCCAATATCTTTATACTTATTATAAAAGACATCATTTACAAATCCAACATTGAACATTAACTTAACCGAGGCTAGTTTTAACACAAGCACATTGTTAAAAATCAACAATGTGTTGTTTACTTATTGTTTAGAACTACCAATGTTCCTTTTAACATTCTTTCTTATGCATACACATTTCCTCTGCATTTTGAATAAAAACTAAACTATTTGATATTTCTACCAAAATACTGATTCAATTTTGATACTTATAAAATGATACTTTCATATCATTTCTTGGACCATATCCAAAAACTCACAACCTCTATATCGCTCCTAATGACGTCGAGACACTTTGGTTGTGTGCAAATAGTCTATTCTAAATCATTATTTAGAATTTTCTATTTCGGCACATATGTACCAACACACTAAGTATTATCAAGCAATAATCTTATGAGTAAATCAAAAATAACTTGATCACGTTGAATGATGAATCTATTACGTTAATTTCAACAATTGAAATTTACAAGATTATTCTTATCAACATTCCTCATTTAATTCCAAATGCATTAGCCTGGCTCATAAAGATACAATCGTGGCCGATGGATCACATCCCTTCGGTTACAACTACCAAAATCATATTTTGATAATGTATTTGGCATTCTTTCGAATTTGTGCATCATACCATATCATAGAGTTGATACTCTTAATGGTTTATTAAACAACCAAGGATTGTATATTTTTGACATTGATAAAAAACTTATAGTTTCTCTTCAATATGCGAGAATACTCTCTAATGATACGTGATTATTTAGTTAGTTAAATTAATTTCACCCCATGTAATCAGTTTCATCTTTGGATTGTATCCAATTCCATTTTACTACCAATAATTTCTCAAAGAAATTCCTTCACTATGAAGTTAGTATTTCATGAAACAACAATTGTTTCTAGGTGCAATGGGATAGGTATTCATAAACATTTTATGAATTTCCTTATATATAAAAATGATTTGGTTTTAGTTTACAAAACTTATGTTTAAAACATTAATATGTCATCTAGTGACAGTCCTTTCGAAACTCCTTTTGGGGAGATCCATACAAAATCCTTAATGAACAATTATTACGTGCAGACTTTTGAATTGCACAACTTGCCAACTCCATAGCCAAGGATATGTGGATGTTTCTTATAAACCCTTATCTTGTATGATTTTGTAAACGATTATTTAGATGAACTGATATTAACCTTGTGTGCTATTCTTAAGTGCATGACCTTTGTAATGACCCAGATTTTTGGTCGTTGATTTTGAACATTTAATTTATTTAAATGTTGAGTTTTGAAATGTGAATGGAATTTTAATATGAAGTTTATCGATCAAAAATAGTGTAATAAATACTTAAGTTCCAAAATATAGCGATTTAATTAATAAAATTAATTGTTGAGTTAATAATTAAAAATCGTTTAAATAATTGAATTGGAGTTGAATATGAAACCGAAACGATTTCTAATGTTGATATAAATTCTATTTGAATTAGAATTTAACTAATAAGTTTTTTAAAACCGAATATTTCAACTAATTTCATTAATTTTTGAAATTGTCAATTCAATCGACGCATTAAAATAGCGATCCGGGGCACAGTCTCGGAATTCTACAAAACCAGTTCCATTGGGCCCGTAATAGTGTATTATTATTGGATTCTAAATTTTGTAGTGTTTGGAGTTAACGTTTGATCGTATGGGATAGAAACACGTTGAAATTAATATCGTCTGAAAAGCTATCTTCTCCATACGATTGAATTAGGACTCGAAACTTGTTCCATTGCGTTCGGAATAGGGGTATAACATTATAAACGCCTGGTGGCATACCTCCATAGAGGTTCAAAATTTCGTGTTATGTAATATGAGATATTTACAATTAAATAAAATTATATATGATCAAATCAAAGTCTAGTCTAAGCCGACCTACCGTTTCTTTTCTCGTTAAATCAAGATTCCTTTCATTCCTTTCTGTTCAAAATCACGTCTTTCCCCCTTAATATTCTATCAATTCGAACATTTTATCTTGCAATCCAAAATCGAAAGGAATGGCAGACGAAATCGCGTCTCCTTTTGCTTCCTTTTGCTCGAACGGGATCGAGCATGAGAAAAAAGGGGGGATTCATGATTAAATCGTGAGTTTCCATCTTCCTCCCTCTCTTTAGTCGATTCATGAAATTTGGTTCGAAGTTTAAAAAAGAACGAAATAGAAATCGAATCGAATGAGGGTTCCTCGACCTGAGTGCCACTCGAGCGCGGTGACATGCGATTGGAGGCGGCAAAAAAATCAAGGCAAATGGTGGATGGAAGCTCTCGGTTAGTCAGCAAAATAGAGATGTATGGGTGGCGTCGTTTGAAGCCTGGGCGTGGAGGCATGGTTGGAAGTCGGTGGCGAGCGCGAGTTCGAGGGGGCGGCTATCGTATGTGGTTGTGATGTCGTGAGGAGGGTATTGGCAGCGGCAAAGGCATAGGCCGCGATTTCGTCGCGATGGGTTTAGGGTTCGCATGTGAATGGAGGCTGGAGCAGTGATGGTGAGGAGGTGGTCCAGCGGACGATGTGGAGGCCGAGTTGCAGTTCAAACCTGGGAGGGTTAGTCGATGGAATTGAGAGCTGTAGAGGTTTCGGCAAATCGAGGGTCAGCAGGTTATGTGGTCACGATAAAGAAGAGAAGCTGTGGTCAGGTACAGGGGAGCATTGGAGGGGTTGGCAATGATTTTGGGGTCTTGGAAGGTAATTTAGTGTAAAACAATTGATTTTAAAATTTATTATCAATCAATTAATTTAGTTGTAATTTCACTAATTAATATTAAATTTATACGAGGCCAAAATTCTGGAATCGGTTTGGAAATGGTCGATGTTAGCTAGAACTTTTAGATTAAATTGAACATTAGTCGGTTTAATTTAAAATTGGAACGATCAGCAAAATAAAAATCAAGGTAAGAAATTCTCGCTCATTTGGATTACTAGAATTTATTTTAAATAGTTAAAATAAATTATTGAATGCTGGTTGAATTTATAAATTATTATCTTGTTGGATGCTATATATATAGTAGTATATATATTAGTAATTGGAGTGATATTCCCGCACATTATAGCGGATGAGACCCTATACGCCCCACATAATAGCGGATGACCCTATATACTGCGATGTCCCCCTCGAAGTGGGATTGGTATTTTTATGTTGTATTAACATCTGCGGATGCAGGGAAACAGGTTGGAAGGATCCAACTGGATTCCTCAAAATGTTGAATTTAATTTCATATATTATGATATATGGATTGAGTAGGATACTCTATTATAAATTAATGTAGTGATTGGAATATTGGATGCCATTGTAGCACTGGCCTAGATTTTGATATTTTAAATACTATAAACATATTTTTAAAATTGAAGGAATAAAAGGGATTTTTTTATATAAAAATATTTATATTGGAATTGGGGTTATTTTAAAGAAATTGAGTTAGAAAAATATATTTATTTTTTGGATATACTTAACTTTTGTGAATTATTAAATGGAGATTTTTAAGAATGAATTATATAAAAAGAATTTATAAATGATATTCAGAAAATAAAAAAAGGAGTTGTAGTCGATATTAAAAATAGATTGGAAGTATAAATGGGATTTATAAAGGAATGGATTTATAAAACAGGAAAATGGGCACAGGGAAGAAGTTGCAAAAAAATTTAGTCTCAGGGACAACAAGTTTGCTTTTTAGTCTGAAGGACATTTTTTAATGTAAACAGAAAATGATAGTTACAACTATCATTCTGTGATTTGCACTAGAAAGTGTCTTTCTGCCTAAAAAATAAACTTGTTGTCCCTGAGACTAAATTTTTTTTCAACTTTTTCCTTGAGCCTAAAAACCCCTTTATAAAAATGGAATTTTATAAATGAGACTAGTTTTATAAAAAGTGAAACTCAAAAGAGGTATAAAATTTATAAACGATGTTTATAAATAAGGGAAATCGATATCAGATGATAGATTGGGAATATAAATTTACAGGGAGAATTTATATTAGAATATGGAAATAGGGTGAGAAAAATAGTGGATACTATTTTTGAAAGTGAAAATGGTTAAGGAGATCGAAATGGAAGTGATGTGATGTGATTCGAGAGGAATTTATAAAATTGAATTGGTTATTGAGGTTTTAAAAATATATTTTTAATTCTAAGAAGTTAAGTTTGCTTTTAAAAGGAAAATTTTATTATTTAAAAACTATGAAATTTTAAACTAGTTAGGATTGAAATACTTCGGTAAGTAGATCATCAAATATTAAGTATTTATTTTAGTAAATTCTAACTTTTAATATCAGCCTTTAAAATTTATTTATTTATCTAAAAATAAGTTTTATGTTTATAGAAGCGTTTTCGATATTTTAAATAATTACTTTAACATGTTTTAAAAATAAATTATTATTCTTTAAAATACTTATTATATATATATATATATATAGTTTTGAAGTGATTGAAAATTTTATTTATAAATTCTCTCAAGATTCGTAAATGGGGCTTATAAATGGATATGATTTTGAGGAGAGGAAATTTATTAGTGTTTCCGGAGACTTTGGGAGAAGTTACGAAATATTATCCGAAGCGTTAATATTGAGATGATTTGGAAAATAAGACTTATAATGTTTTCCTAAGTATAAAAATGGAAATTTGATAGTATTTCTAAGTGTTGAAAACGGTTTGGGAATATCCTGTTATGGATTTAGGTATTTGAAATTGTTTTCCAATATTGGAATATGGAAAGGAATTTGAACATATATCTTAGTAAAGATATTTTGAAATAAATGTTTGAAGAATTATAAAGTAAGGTCTAGTGTCTACTTATGGATGTTTTATTGATAGTTAAATAACCGACTATCAATGTTGACCAATTTCGTTAATCGTTTTGAAGAAACCGGGATCGGATTTAATTATCCGAAAACCACTTCATTCCGGTTTAAACGTTACGAATGGATACCGTGAAGATAGTGAAGACGGTGATCCGGTTTGTCCAGACCCAGGACAACTTGTATGGACGAATGCTATCAGAACATCGTCATTGGAGGACGATGAGCATTCTAAGTGAAATTGTTTCTTGAAAGGTAACGTTTAGCCTCAAGCCTCATCAACCGGGAAATGACTAAAACAGGGGAGATTCAGCAAGGCTAAGTGGGTCGCACCCAATTAGGGTACGTTATCACTTTTTTAGATATCCTCAGAAATATATAAACTATGGATATGGTTGTGCATGAAAAATTGGGTGCTCGATTTTTAAGGGTGGGAACACCCGAGGTGATAACATATTCGGTCTATCCAGGTTAGAGGTAGGCCGGTCTTGTGTAGTAGGGGATCCTGGCGAGGTCCTCGGTACATTTTTCTAGAGGTGTACTATGATGGGCGGTACCCCAGTAGTCCAGTCATTGTATGAGATCCATTCTCCAAAACGAGCCTTTACGGTTTTGTTTGTAGAGCCTAGTATGTTGGAATTTAATTAATGTAACAATTTCGGCTATTTGAATAAGTATTTGTATTTAGACACTATTATAATATCACTGGATTTTCTATAAAATGTTTTGGTTATCGTAAGGTAAAAACTCGTCGTGTTTATGTGTAACACGGTCTTACGAATCTACCTTTGTTTTTCAAAGGATTTTGATAACTCTAATAATTCAAATTGAGTGTGTTTTCTCACGTTGGTTTTCTAGACTGACTCGGATGTTATTTTATTATAATACTCGGGTCAAACCGAGTATTACAGATTTAGGATAGGATGCTATGAAGCTCAGGAGACGAGCTGGATGGCAGAGACGTATTTTCGTACTTGACTTATATTTTCGCTGTAAGGGGACAAGTTACTATAACTGTCCAGATTGATGTATTGATTATTGTACTTTGATGATTGTAAGTATAAAACAGTTACAGATTCTTTTGTATAAAAATCTGTTATTATATATTATATTTTGTTCCGCTGCGATTGTGAGATTCTATGCTGTTGTTTATTTTCATCTATCTCTTTCTTCTTCTTTATCCTAGTTATTTGCTCTTTCGTACAATTTGGGTTGAACAAGAGTGAATTATTATCAACTCAAAGGGTATGGAACCGCGGGTCGCTACAACCTTATAAAAAGAAATTGACTCAACTTTACTTATAAATAATCGTATTTCATTCAACAAAGTTTGATTACTCCTTATCGATGCATCATTATGTATCATATGGAGGAGTGACTTTGAGTTTGAATCTTTATTCATTTTTAGGTACATTCGAAACTCTTTCCAATATACCTACGCATTTGATCAAATCGAATCATTTCTATCGCATGTTACATTACTTACGTTTTATATTCTATGGGCTTATCACAGACTTATACATGCGTATCAAATACACATGTTTATATCTGTGATAACTCGTCGGTGAATATGATGAAGTATATGAAATTGTTTTGGTATAATAGACTTGCGATTTCATATATCTATATGTATCAGTCTGAAAAGTTCATCAACTCTTATGATGCTCTCACTAAATGAGTACATAGCCCTTAATTGTTTGAGATATAATTAACCAGTACCATATGATTCATAATCATATAATAAAAGTTATTTCTCAAAACTACGGCTTAGTCTATAATTCCAAAATAATTGTAAAAAATTATAGATGCTTCAGTATTTTTCAACACATCACTTTTGTTGTGAAAAAAACCATATTATAGTTTTATTTCATAACGAATACTCATAATATTCTCATTGAAATATAACTATGTCTATTTTTCAGTCGACACCGAAAAATAGTCATTGTTTCATAAATAATGTTCAGCATGTTTTACAAAAAAATAATTCATAACTTGATGTAATCAACAAGTGTTATGTGGCATGCTCCCACTATTTTCGTCATTACTATAACAGCTACTAAATTTGGAGGTCCATCGTTCACTTAATATAAATTATTTATTTCACATACTGTAACTAGTTTACAGTGGTGAGTTCTTTGATCAAATATCTTGAACTCTAAGAAATAGATCTCATAAAAAACAATTTTCTATACAAAAATACATTTCAAAATAGAAATCGTATTTTTAACTCTGATGTTAAATATCAATCATTATTATTACAATTCTCATTTTCGATGTTTCTTTATGAAGCAGAAGTGACTATTCACTCTCTTCATCCCAATTGTATCATAAATCACATCTATTCTTATACATTCATTTTTCTTTCTAAATGGTCACACCATTCAAAAATACTCTTACTACAACATCATAACGAACTCTTTACAAAAGCGCACTCGATCATCCTTAACATTTAATGACATCAAATATGTTGAACTTTGCGTAAACTGATCAAACTGACATTTCATTGATCAAGTTCTTAGATCTATATTGTGGTTTTGGTCTTATGTTAAATTTAACGCAATGCGATCCTTTTGTACTCAATCAAATTGAATACTCGATCTCACAGTACTATTTACTGGCTTATTTTGAATGAACTAACTTCATCGAAGTACTTTACATTATGAACCGTGACCATTCCCCATATAACATTTATATACGATAGTATATAGGTCAAATATCCATAGTCTTGTATTGCTTTAGAATTCTAAACTCATAGAATGCAATACATGGTATCGACCAAATAAATGTTAAAGCGACCAAATTACGAATGTATTTAGTAGTTATAAAATCAAGTGCTTGCATGGATATTGAAACATTAACATGCAAAAAGCATTTATTAGTAAGTATATGTTATATTTCTATTTATCAATCTTCAATTTAGTTCATTTGTATATCTTATCAATTGTATTAAATGCACAAATTTATCAATATAGATTATTATAACACTATATAACATATGTTCTTACAATATTAGAAAATTCAAATGCTATCACTTCATCTTTCTAATAAGGTCCCACTAGTCCATTATGTTTCACCAAACCGTAAGCGAAACATAAAAGCCTTTCGACTTCACTAATGGGCGTTATGACTCGTATGCCTTGGGATTGCGACCTTGAGGAAAGCTCAATAAATCATAGACTCACATACGATGGATAACTTCTTATCGGTTGTATCACATACAACTCCTAACCCATGGTTTCTTGTCCTAATCCCGCCTTTACCTTGAGGAAAGTTCAACAAGCAAAGTGGGACTACTCACTCGGACCTATCATTTGGCGACAGCCTAAGAATAATGCACATACCTTGAGGCAAGCTCAACAAATATGTGCAGTTATCTTACCTCGTCTATTCAATATATAGTACTACACATAACATCCCTAGCTTAAGGAAAGCTCAACAACTAAATAGTATGCAAGTAATCTATTAATATATAAATGATAGAGGACAGCTTTATATTAAAGATTCATAATCTTCAATACATTATTCGACTTATGGAATAATGTATTTCTTTTGAAATACCCTCGTGATTCAAATGTCGGACACATCAAAAATCTCAGTATATGTGCAATACGTATGTATTTATCCATTAAGTCTATTTGGGTTTCTTTGATGTTCCACCTTTAGTTTATACATTCATATTATACAAATTTTATTATTATATAACTTTTATATTTTAGTTAACTTATATAATAGTTTTATATACAATAATATGTTAATTAAATATTATTTAATTAATTATTATTAATTAACATTTTAATTAATTTCGTATTAATATAATATTTATATTCATTAATTATTATGTACTATAACGTTTGCAGTATTACAAATTTATATTAGTGGAAATTAGCCACAAGGGCCTCTTTAGCAGGTAGAATTAGTTTCTAGGACACACAATTGAAATAATTACTTTCAAGGACAAAACGCAAAATAATTAGTTTTTAGGGCCTAAAAACCTATGAAATTATGTCCTTGAAAGTAATTGGACTGCTGACTTTGTCCTTGAAAGTAATTATTTTGCTGACTTTGGCCTTGAAAGTAATTTCTTTGAATGTGTGTCCTAGAAACTAATTGGACTGCAAAGTTTGTCCTTCTAGTAAAATGCCCCTTTATATTATATATATGTATGTTCATTTTATTAATTAATCTTTAATTTATTTAATTAATTAAACTTTAATTAATTTTATTTAATTAAATAATTTTATTTAAATTATATTAATTTGAAATTTATTTATACAAATACGTGTATACTTATGTTAATTTCACATTCTAAAATAACATGACATATATCATAATATACAATACATGCATGCATTTATGTATGTATATTAATTAACTTATTTAATTAATATATTTTATTAATCTTATTGATAAATACTAAATTTCGAAATTAATTTATATTAATTTTCAATCATTTCAAAAAATTTCATTATATTATAACATTAATAATATGTATATATTATATTTTAAATTTAACTTTTAAATTTAAAAATATTATATTTTCAATTTTTAAAACAATTTGAAAATTAGCCCACGGCTGAATTCAAGTTTGGGCCTTTTCTATTAGAGACAACTTTTGGGCTGTAAGCTTAATAGTTAACCCTAACGTGACTAATCTGGACCGCATAGGCTATTGGGCTCTAATACCATTGTGACAATCCGCATTTTGGAAGGTTTAAGTCGATAGTAAACCACACATGTCCAACTCAAAACAATCTGGAACACAGATAATCAATGGGGTAAATTAAGAAAATAAGAAAAGAAGAAAACAAGCACAGAATCTCATAGCGAAATTACAAAATATAATAATCAAATAAACAGTTCATGAAGCTGTTTACACCATACATTTGATTATAATTTATACAACATTTATCAAAGTTATGCATACAGCAGAACAATAGAATAATGCAGCAGAACAACATGATGCGGAAATAATACTAGTAATAATATATCAAATCTTCGTCTTCGCCCTCTAGAAAATAATCTTCAATGCACTGAAATACTCAAGGCTGACCCGAGCGTAAAGTAAAACAATACACTCGAGTTAGAACTAAAATCTTCTTATGTGAGTCAAATCAATATCACATATAACAGGAGTGTGATAGCGTTAGAGATGTTTACAGGTTTTACATCTCCTATCCAGTGTATAACGTGCGTGCAATAACTCAAGAGATGTTACGAGATTTTCCATCTCTTAAGGATCCGTTAAAATATCTATATATAGTAGAATATGCTATATATATAATGTCTAATCGATAAAATAAATATTTTTCTTAGCGTTAAGGTTTTAAATTAATCCTCTTTAACGCGTTTTTAAGCATTGTCGTACAGTTTGCATATAACGCCCCAGTAGCACGTCGGGGGATAGGGATGCGTCATGATAAGACAACACTAAACCAAACTCGTTGTAGTCTCGTATAAGGATAAAATTATGACAAGGCACGTGTGGCAATGCCCAAGGTAGGATACTACCAGTTTGGGTCGCAGGGCTGGTGGTATCGCATCGTAGCCACGATCGCTCACCGTGTCCATCCATCCCATATCGAGTAAAAGGGAGGTCATCCCAAATCAAGGTGCACCAATCGAAACCAACATCATAGCTAATAGTATGGACCTGTGCAGTTAAAGCGCTCGGTAGATTCAAAGCGGTGGAGGTGTAAAAAGTCATAGCGGGGATACAGCGAGGATATAGCGGGATATAGTGGATAGCTTTAAAATAGCGTATAAAACTCGTACTTAATGTTTTTACGAATATATAAATGGTAATTAAATGAAAAATTATCATTCAATTGAATTGTAACTAATACATAAATAATTTTTTAAATAAAAACATGTGCGAATATACTTTAAATAAACGTAAAACTGTTATATAACATAATTGAATTTAGTATAATATTAGAGTATTTTCATTTCTGAAAATATATTAAAAATTAAATCAAATAAATTAGTTTCATAATTTTTATAATGTATAAATTGAATTTTTCAATTCATTTTATTAAAGAAGATATAGCGGGAATAGCGGAATATAGCGGAAATAACGGGATATAGCGGAAATAGCGGGGATTAAAGCGGAAAGGCTATATTGTGGGGCTATATGGAAAAATCGTAGCGGCAGAAACCCGCTATGAGATATAGCGAGGTTATAGCGGGGTAATAGCGGGGCATTAACTGCACAGGTATGGACTGAGTCTAAAAGAAAATTGAAGAACGGGTGTCCGCTAGGGCTAGCTAGCCCACTTGGCCCAGTCAAGTCGTCCTGTTTTAGTCATTTCAAATTGGCACAAGCGCCAGGGTCTATCCATCATCGTTCTTTTTCTTCACATCCAGCAAATGTACGCCAAATCTAACCACTTCATTCTGGAGTCTCCTCCGCATACACAGTTGTTAAAGTGGTTTCAATATTAACAGAGAGTATGCCAATAAGAGGCCCCGGTCTCTTTAACAACCAAACATCGTTTTACACACAAGTTGGTTGTTTTACATTTTGAAAATGAATCATACTTGATATCAAAATATCATATTCGCTTCAAAATACCATTCATTTCATAGTATCATATTTACTTCAAATATGTCAATTTCACTTGAAAATATCATTTCATTCAAATTTCCATTTTCGAATTTCAACTTAGGTTATAACTTCATTTCAACCCAATTCGCATTTAAATCCATGATTTAAATATAAAAATTCCAATCTTGCACAGTTTGAATTTTTAGAAAATAGTTTGAATAATTTTAAATTGTTTAAAATAGTTTAAATGGTTTAAATAGTTTAGACATTAAGATAGATTATATATTAAATGATTTGAAAATTTAAATAATTTGGAAATTTTAAAAAAATGAATTTTAAAACAGTTTATAGGAAAATAGTTTATAGTGAAAATAATTTCAAATTCAAAACCGTTTCTTCCCATTTCCAATAAATCTGGATTCAAATCCAAATTTAAATTAGACTGATTCAATTTCAAATATCTCAATTCAAGTCATTTTCAATCTCAGTTCAGTTTAAATCAACTCAATTTCGATTTCAACCCAAATCAATTTCAATTTCAATTTCAATTCAACTTAATTTCGATTTCGATTTTAATTCGAATTAATTTCAATTCAATTCTCAATTTTAAACCATTTCAATTTATATCAATTTCGAGTTTTATTTCAAAATACTGATTTAAATCACTTGAATCAATTTAAACTTCAATATTCAATTTAAGGTTCAAATCTTTTAAAATAATTCAATTCCGCTTTCAATTTAAGACTCGTTTCGCTCGAATCGGACCTCATGTGAAAAAGATACGAATTAATTAACATTTTAATTTAATTAATTTATCAAATTATTTAATTAAAAATTAATTACCTCTTAATCAAGATTAGCCGATAAACCCATTAACGCATTCATCTCATTCCCAGGTTAACCCAACGTCGGCGCTCGATACTCCATGCTAGACCGTCGTATCAGGGCACCAACCACCCCCGCTCTCTATGAAATGACCCTCCTATTTCCACCCTAATTTCATAAGGATTTTTTTTTTGTTAAGAGATGATATATAGATATATCATTCATTACAAATATATTTCCCAGGGTCATTTTCTTTCTCCAATAAACAAAATATATCCAGGATCTTTCACAATATAAAAATATTGTTTTAAATCCAAATCATTCCTAACATACATATATGAAGATATCTATGTTATATTCTACTAGAATCAGAGCATGATAATATGTAAGTAGAAATCCTTTTAAATCTATTAAAATGTGATAATTCCCTGATAAAAGATTAATTATTGTATCCTGATTTTTGACCATAGAATCCACTGGAAACATGTACTTTAGTCTGTTATTCTAATTAAGAAATGATCAAGTAATAATCAGTGGAAAGCAAGCTTTTAATATGGATGATTGTGTTAAAGTCTGTATAGTATCAAACTCAGGCTAAAAGAAAGTGGATCATAAGTGAACACAAGCAACATCTAGGCGTAATTGAAACGCGCCTAACTTACACATGAGAGGTCACGAGTTCGAGTGCTATGCTGGTCGGTTCAAACCCAATTTTTGTTTTTTTCTTTTTATTTTTCTCCTGTATGGTTTGAAATCTGATATCTACCTATATCTGCACATATATACTTAATTTTTGCCTATAATCTAACATACAAAACAATATTTCTTGCTTTATTATTTTTGAAACCCATTCCTACAACTGTTCTAGGAATTTATGTTTATATTTTTGCCCAAATATCAACATGTACACAGATATACATGTACATGTCAATATCTTTGCTCATTTTCCAGAAAACTGGGTTCAAATGGTTCCTTGCTTCATTGATTTGAAGTGAACAATTTGCCTAACCTATGGTCTAACCATGTGGTTAATCTGACCATTCTTTTATTTGCATTTTACAAACCAGAATCTACCTAAACTTCACTTATTTGAAGCTGGTTAACTCATGTGCCTAGTGTCATGCCAGGTATCTGATCATGGCAATTGAAATGCCAGTCATTTGCATCATACCTGAAGTCTTCCCATACAATTACCTCTCTCAAAACAATTTAAAAAGTAGACTTGAACCATTTGTAGACATAATTCAGAGGAAAAACAATTAGATACTTAAAGGTATTTTTCAAGGTAAATTCTAAATTTACTCCAAAAACTCAGTGTTTTTAAAATACTTAAGATTGTCCAATACATAATATAATTGCAAGGAAATTGCTCACATAATTGTATATTTCTTACCAGATTTTTATAGCTAATGCTTGAGCATATTTTTCTTGTTTATATCCCAGACACTACTTCAAAAACAAATCAAACCTTAACACACAATGATTTCGACAGAGCAACTAATTTAATCTAACACTTTACAGAACATAAGAGCAACTTGATCACTAACCATAAAATATTCATTACATGACTGGAAATCTTAGAAACATAAAAATTTTCCTGAATACATGCAGATATAATCAATTTAAGCTCTTATTGAAACTAGCTAGCATGTTCATTCACTCCTCCATAATAGCCATAACTTCATTTTTACTTAGTGCCTGCGTTCCCTGAAAGAGCATAAGTGGCTGCCTCATTTTAAAATGAGACACCCCATATGCCATGAGCAAACAAGGGTCAGATCTAAGATCTGGTATGAGTAACATCAATACATTCATGATATTAAGCAACAAAGAATGTAAGAGTACCAACTAGTTATTTAAGCAAATTTCTGCATCCAATTACTTTAACATGGTATAAATAAGTTGATTCTGGTATGATATATTCATCTATCATTCTTACACTTGCATACATAACCATGCAAACATAATTATCTATTTGCAACATTTGCATTCACTGGAACCATCATGGTTCCATACCAACCAATCCTAAGAAATATTCATATTCCTATTTCTTCATTTACAGGTTGTATAATTCAATTTAAATTCCTACCTCATCTGCTATTAAGGAATCACAGGGACACATTGCAATGAACTAATTCACATCATTGCACAAAGATCTCAGGGCTTAAACAAACCATGTGCCAACTTGCATACTTCAAATATGACAAGCATTCCAGCAGCCTTCTTGGCCTTCCCTTCCCTAGTCTATTTACTAGTGTATTGACTTAAATCCTATTATCAAATATGCTGAGTGAACATGTCACTGCAAACATGGAAACATCCATAATTTTTCCTAGCATAATTCTCCTCAGAAATAAGCAGACAGTTATTTCCTAAATGGGGTCAATATGTCTTGATCTCAGTAAGATATAAGAATATTTTCAACTGTAAAAGAGGCATGGCATGTTCTTATTATATTGATCAGCAAGCCTTTATGATTGATTCAGATTCATGATCTGGTTCAATCATAATTTTAGCTTGTGAGTTTCTTTTTTTTTTGATTTGATTAAGGGCTCAACACTTAGAAAATTTCTATTGCACCCTTAACATTTTTCTTCTCAAGCCTCAGCACTTATACCAAGTATAATGCAGCTCCCAACATTTTTTTTGTAAAGTTTCCATGCCATAGATCTATAACAGTTGAAAGTATTTTCTATATAATTTTAAGATCCTAGACTTTAACATTTTTGAGTATAAATAAAACAGTATGATACACATCCAAAGACAAATGTCTCAACAAATCAAAGATCACCAAAATCATCCATATTAAATCATATCAGATTTAAAATAAGACATCCAAAAAGCATTGATGAAATCATATACATCAAAACCAGCAATATATAAATGGCAATATAAAAAGTGGCTGCCTCATCTCAGGTCTTAATGCCATGAACTCAGTGAGGTTATTCACCTAAATATTTCTTCTTATTAATCCAGAAAAATCCTTGTATGAGTGTTTTCTCCTTCCTTCCAATATTTTTCTTCCTTTCTTATTTTTTTGTGCAGCTCGGGGTAAAGATAATTTTACTGGCTGAAACTGCCTATTTATATGCATTTTTCCACTAGGGTTTTGTTAAAACAAAATTCCATTTCTGACCTAACCATCTTCATGCATTTTTCATTCATTTTCCTCCTTAATACCTCGGCCATAATAATTAGTTGAAGGCAGTATTTTCTTCCCTTTACTTTTTCAGAAAAATGGCCACTCACCTAGTCATGTTAAAAGTGTGACTACCATATTTTTATATTTATTCATTTGCTCATTTTTTTTTTTGGAAATCCCCCTTCTTTCTATTTCTGTCTATACATAACATACATACCTGTTTTATGCTTTATACCTATTTAATGTTACTCTTTTGCTTAGCTTGACATTTTTCTGCTCACAGAATATACAAGTGAAAACATAAATAAAAATATTTATTTATTTAATCTCCCCTTGTTTCACAGAAAATACATTTAAGCATATACTTCATTTTTAACTTTATGCTTAAATTACAATCCAATGCTTTAAATAAGGAATTTACTTTCCTATATATATATATATATATATTTCAGAGATTTTTAAATCTCTTTCTTGTGCTATTTTCAATGTACATGTGCACACATATACTTGCACACTATTTATTCCAAAAATTTCACCATATTTAAATCTAAATATTTCAAAAATTAAATCATTTTACAAAAATGATTTTTCACAAAATTTTGGGGTATTACATTCACCCCTCCTTTTAGGAATTGTGTCCTCACAATTTTTCTAACATTTATAACAAGCATCATTTCCTTTTCTGAAAACTTATCAAACATATGCATAAGCAAACAAATTCAACCATATCAACCAGGCATAACAAAATTTTTCCAGAAAAAAAAAATTACCTTTTAATTTGCAAAAAGCTTAGGATAATCCATTCTAATCTTATCCTCTAACTCCCATGTGCAGTCATTAGGATCACTACTCCACTGGATCTTAACTAGTTTCAAGGTTTTGCTCCTTAATTCCTTTTCTTCCTTGGCTATAATCCCCACTGGCTCTTTTTCATAAACCAAGTCAGGATTTATTTGAATTTTGGTAGGCTCTTCCAAAATGTCTTCTTTATCATGTACCCATCTTCTAAGTTGGGACACATGAAAAACATTATGCATTGCTTTCATTTCCTCTGGTAGTTCTAATTTGTAAGCCAATGAACCAATTCTTTCCAGAATTTTATAGGGTCCAACATACCTTGGTGTGAGCTTACCTTGCTTGCCAAATCTCAAGACTTTCTTCATAGGTGAAATCTTGATGAAAACAAAGTCTCCCACTTCATATTCCACTTGCTTTCTCTTCCTATCTGCAAATTTCTTTTGCCTATCTTGAGCTGCTGCTATTCTTTTTCTTATTAACCCAATTTTCTTTGTAATTTCTTTAACATATTCAGGTCCTAGAACAGCCCTTTCTCCAGTCTCTACCCAGCATATAGGTGATAAACATGGCTTGCCATATAAGGCTTCAAATGGTGCCATCCCTATGGTACTTTGGTAACTGTTATTGTATGTGAATTCAGCTAGATGGAGGTGGTCTTCCCAGTTGCCTCCAAAGTCCAGTGTACATGCTCTCAACAAATCCTCTAAGACTTTGTTCACCACCTCAGTTTGACCATCTGATTGTGGATGGTAGGCAGTGCTTAAGCACAATTCACTCCCCATGGCCTCTTGAAAACTTTTCCAAAACCTTGAGGTGAAGATGGTATCCCTATCACTCACAATGGTTTTGGGTATGCCATGCAACCTTACTACCTCTTTCATGAATATTTGAGCCAATTTTGGAGCATTTCTTTCTGTTTTAACTGGGATAAAATGTGCTACCTTAGTTAGCCTATCCACTATTACCCATATACTTGTGTTTCCCTTCTTAGATCTAGGCAGACCATCTATGAAATCCATAGATATATCCTCCCACTTCCACTGTGGTATACTAAGGGGTTGCAATAGTCCTGATGGCCTTTGTGTCTCTGCCTTGACTTGTTGGCAAGTCATGCACCTTGCAACATATCTGGCCACATCTGACTTCATCCCCTTCCACCAAAGATTTCTTTTCAAATTTTGATACATCTTGGTGCTACCTGGGTGTATGGAGTACTTACTCCTATGGTACTCATTTAATATTTCCTCCTTCAATTCTATATTTTCTGGAACACATATCCTATTTTTATTCCTTAAATAACCATTTTTATCAACTTGATAATTTATTACTTCCTCCCCTTTTGATATGAGCATTTTCTTTTCCACCATGTTTAGGTCTTGTTCCTGCATTTTCCCAATCTTAAGAAGTAAATCTGATTGCAGAGATATCATACTTAATTTCCCTTTACCTTCACCTTCTTCAATGGGCATCATTTGTACCCCACTGTTTTCCTCAATTTCCAAATCAGTAAGTATAGACAAATCCTTAAATTCTTCCATCATCAACATGGCTACTTTGGCATGTTGTCTACTCAAGGCATCTGCAACTTTATTTGCCTTGCCTGGTGTATACAGTATATCTAGATCATAGGCAGCTAGGAACTCTACCCATCTATGTTGCCTCATGTTCAAATCTTTTTGTGAGAATAAATATTTCAGTGCCTTATGATCAGTGTACAAATGAATTTGGAACCTAACAAATAATGTCTCCAAAGTTTCAAAGCATACACAACTGCTGCTAGTTCAAGATCATGGGTTGCATATCTGGTTTCATGTGGCTTTAATTGCCTAGATGCATAGGCTACCACCTGGTCTTGCTGCATCAACACAGCCCCTAACCCAGAGCCACTTACATCAGTGTACACAACCAAATTTTCATTTCCTTCTGGCACTCTCAATACTGGTGCATTAATCAGGGCTTCTTTTATTTTGATAAAAGCTTGCTCACATTTTTCTGTCCATACAAAGGCTTGGTTCTTTCTAGTTAAATTGGTAAGTGGTGATGATATTTTTGAGAAATCTTTTATAAATCTCCTATAATATCCTGCCATCCCCATAAATGATCTAATCTCACTGATGGTGCTAGGCCTTTTCCATGCTTGGATTGCCACTACCTTATTAGGGTTTACTGATATTCCTTTGGCAGAGATAACATGCCCAAGAAAATGCACTTCTTCTTTCCAAAATGCACATTTTGAAAATTTTGCCTTTAAATCATTTTCCCTTAGTCTTGACAAAACTAAATGCAAATGATTTTTATGCTCTTCCACTGTCTTAGAATAAATCAAAATGTCATCAATAAAAATCAGTACAAACTTGTCTAAATAATCTCTAAATATTCTATTCATTAAATCAACAAAATATGAAGGAGCATTTGTCAAACCAAATGGCATAACCATAAATTCATATAAGCCATATCTGGTGTTAAATGCAGTATACTTAACACTTGAGTCTTCAACCTTCATTTGATGGAATCCTGATGCTAAGTCTAGCCTAGAAAATATTTTAGCTTCACTGAGTTGGTCAAAGAGATCATCTATTCTAGGCAATGGGTATTTATTCTTGATGGTTACTTTATTTAGTTCCCTGTAATCTATGCACATTCTCAAGGTACCATCATGTTTTCTTACAAACACTACTGGAGAACCCCAGCAGGAATTGCTTGGCCTTATAAATCCCTTGCCTTCTAATTCTTCCAACTGATTTTTCAATTCTTTCAGTTCACTTGGCCCCATTCTATAAGGTTTCTTGATTATTGGACTTGCTCCTGGAATGAGATTAATTTGGAACTCAACTGGTCTGTGGTGTGGAACACCCTTAACTTCCCCAAACACATCCAAGTATTCATTAACTATGGGAATTTCTTCAATGGTTAGTTCACTCAGATCTTTTTCTAAGTCAACTAAATGATACAATTTCCCTTCCTTAGCTACTTCACATAGAACTGTGATCCTCTGGCCTCTAGAATTTTGCAATGATATGGTGGATGAGTCTAAATTAATTATGGCTTTAAATTGCCTTAACCAATCTACCCCCAATATAACTCCTATATTTGGGTAATTTAAAACATATAAATTGGAAATAAAAATATTTCCTCCTATGTTTAACTCCACATCCACACAATTCATGTTCAAAACACTAGAACTCCCTAGGGGACTTTGTACAAGCAATGGGGTTTCAACCAATATGCAGTTTAATTTTAACACTTTAACTAATTCATAGGAAATCAAAGAGTGTGTTGCTCCAGTATCATATACTACTGGTATGGGTATGGCACAAATGAGTAATGTACCTTCCACTTGGCCATGATTTTCAGCATCAATTTTCACTGCAGATTTGCCTTTACCTTCCAAAGTTGCCAATTTCCCTTGCTGTTTATTCTCAGGACAGTTCCTCTTCATATGCCCCTCTTTCCCACATAGGTAGCATTTGAAGGCTCCTCCTTTTAACTCTGGGCACCTTGGTTTGATGTGTCCTTCATTACCACAATGATGGCAAACCAATTTCTTCTTAGTATCATTGGCTTTTGTATCTTTACTCTTCCTGTTGTCTGCCTCCTCCTTCTTTTTATCATAAGGGTGATATCTTCCCTTATCCTTCTTGTTGTTGCTCTTAAAATTCCTATATTTCTCTCTTTCTTTGTCATGTTGTTCCAGTTTCAAGGCCAGATCAATTACTTGATCAAATGTTCTATCTGCATATGGTAGCATAGCTCTGCTAAGTCCTGGGTTCAGTCCTTTTATATACCTATCATTTTTGGATGCTTCATCTGCCACTAGCATTGCTCCATAATTAGATAGCCCCTCAAACTTTTGAGTGTATTCAGTGACATTCAAAGTTCCCTGCCTAAGTTTGATAAATTCTTCAAGCAAAATGGTCTTGGCTGATGCTGGTACAAATCTTGCCTCCAACATCTCCTTGAACTGATTCCAAGTGATTTCATTTTCATTTCTTCCAGCTATGATCACCTCCCACCAGCTTAAAGCTACCCCTTTCAGTTGTCTAGAAGCTACTTGCCTCTTCCTTTGGTCATCCAACTGCATGTCATTGAAAATCCTATCAAGTGTTCTCAACCATGCTTGAATTTCCATCACACTCTCAGTTCCTTCAAAACTCTTGCCTCCCAAATTGGAATAAGTCTTCAGTAGTTTTGAAAGCTCTTCATGTGGGTTCTCAGGCCTATGCCCAATTCCATCTCTTAAAACCCTCACAAATTCTTGCATATCAAGCATTTGAGGTGCACTGGGTCCTGCATTGTGATGAGATCCTCTTCCTACCATGGTCTGCTAACTAAATTCTGGGCAAATGGTATTAGTATATTATGAGTACTTCTGTAATTTCTGTTTTCTTATCTAAATTATTTAATCCAAAACAAACAGACATAATACATTTCTATATTACTTAACAATCAATGCAACCAAGTGCTCTGATACCAACTGAAATGACCCTCCTATTTCCACCCTAATTTCATAAGGATTTTTTTTTTGTTAAGAGATGATATATAGATATATCATTCATTACAAATATATTTCCCAGGGTCATTTTCTTTCTCCAATAAACAAAATATATCCAGGATCTTTCACAATATAAAAATATTATTTTAAATCCAAATCATTCCTAACATACATATATGAAGATATCTATGTTATATTCTACTAGAATCAGAGCATGATAATATGTAAGTAGAAATCCTTTTAAATCTATTAAAATGTGATAATTCCCTGATAAAAGATTAATTATTGTATCCTGATTTTTGACCATAGAATCCACTGGAAACATGTACTTTAGTCTGTTATTCTAATTAAGAAATGATCAAGTAATAATCAGTGGAAAGCAAGCTTTTAATATGGATGATTGTGTTAAAGTCTGTATAGTATCAAACTCAGGCTAAAAGAAAGTGGATCATAAGTGAACACAAGCAACATCTAGGCGTAATGGAAACGCGCCTAACTTACACATGAGAGGTCACGAGTTCGAGTGCTATGCTGGTCGGTTCAAACCCAATTTTTGTTTTTTTCTTTTTATTTTTCTCCTGTATGGTTTGAAATCTGATATCTACCTATATCTGCACATATATACTTAATTTTTGCCTATAATCTAACATACAAAACAATATTTCTTGCTTTATTATTTTTGAAACCCATTCCTACAACTGTTCTAGGAATTTATGTTTATATTTTTGCCCAAATATCAACATGTACACAGATATACATGTACATGTCAATATCTTTGCTCATTTTCCAGAAAACTGGGTTCAAATGGTTCCTTGCTTCATTGATTTGAAGTGAACAATTTGCCTGACCTATGGTCTAACCATGTGGTTAATCTGACCATTCTTTTATTTGCATTTTACAAACCAGAATCTACCTAAACTTCACTTATTTGAAGCTGGTTAACTCATGTGCCTAGTGTCATGCCAGGTATCTGATCATGGCAATTGAAATGCCAGTCATTTGCATCATACCTGAAGTCTTCCCATACAATTACCTCTCTCAAAACAATTTAAAAAGTAGACTTGAACCATTTGTAGACATAATTCAAAGGAAAAACAATTAGATACTTAAAGGTATTTTTCAAGGTAAATTCTAAATTTACTCCAAAAACTCAGTGTTTTTAAAATACTTAAGATTGTCCAATACATAATATAATTGCAAGGAAATTGCTCACATAATTGTATATTTCTTACCAGATTTTTATAGCTAATGCTTGAGCATATTTTTCTTGTTTATATCCCAGACACTACTTCAAAAACAAATCAAACCTTAACACACAATGATTTCGACAGAGCAACTAATTTAATCTAACACTTTACAGAACATAAGAGCAACTTGATCACTAACCATAAAATATTCATTACATGACTGGAAATCTTAGAAACATAAAAATTTTCCTGAATACATGCAGATATAATCAATTTAAGCTCTTATTGAAACTAGCTAGCATGTTCATTCACTCCTCCATAATAGCCATAACTTCATTTTTACTTAGTGCCTGCGTTCCCTGAAAGAGCATAAGTGGCTGCCTCATTTTAAAATGAGACACCCCATATGCCATGAGCAAACAAGGGTCAGATCTAAGATCTGGTATGAGTAACATCAATACATTCATGATATTAAGCAACAAAGAATGTAAGAGTACCAACTAGTTATTTAAGCAAATTTATGCATCCAATTACTTTAACATGGTATAAATAAGTTGATTCTGGTATGATATATTCATCTATCATTCTTACACTTGCATACATAACCATGCAAACATAATTATCTATTTGCAACATTTGCATTCACTGGAACCATCATGGTTCCATACCAACCAATCCTAAGAAATATTCATATTCCTATTTCTTCATTTACAGGTTGTATAATTCAATTTAAATTCCTGCCTCATCTGCTATTAAGGAATCACAGGGACACATTGCAATGAACTAATTCACATCATTGCACAAAGATCTCAGGGCTTAAACAAACCATGTGCCAACTTGCATACTTCAAATATGACAAGCATTCCAGCAGCCTTCTTGGCCTTCCCTTCCCTAGTCTATTTACTAGTGTATTGACTTAAATCCTATTATCAAATATGCTGAGTGAACATGTCACTGCAAACATGGAAACATCCATAATTTTTCCTAGCATAATTCTCCTCAGAAATAAGCAGACAGTTATTTCCTAAATGGGGTCAATATGTCTTGATCTCGGTAAGATATAAGAATATTTTCAACTGTAAAAGAGGCATGGCATGTTCTTATTATATTGATCTGCAAGCCTTTATGATTGATTCAGATTCATGATCTGGTTCAATCATAATTTTAGCTTGTGAGTTTCTTTTTTTTTGATTTGATTAAGGGCTCAGCACTTAGAAAATTTCTATTGCACCCTTAACATTTTTCTTCTCAAGCCTCAGCACTTATACCAAGTATAATGCAGCTCCCAACATTTTTTTTGTAAAGTTTCCATGCCATAGATCTATAACAGTTGAAAGTATTTTCTATATAATTTTAAGATCCTAGACTTTAACATTTTTGAGTATAAATAAAACAGTATGATACACATCCAAAGACAAATGTCTCAGCAAATCAAAGATCACCAAAATCATCCATATTAAATCATATCAGATTTAAAATAAGACATCCAAAAAGCATTGATGAAATCATATACATCAAAACCAGCAATATATAAATGGCAATATAAAAAGTGGCTGCCTCATCTCAGGTCTTAATGCCATGAACTCAGTGAGGTTACTCACCTAAATATTTCTTCTTATTAATCCAGAAAAATCCTTGTATGAGTGTTTTCTCCTTCCTTCCAATATTTTTCTTCCTTTCTTATTTTTTTGTGCAGCTCGGGGTAAAGATAATTTTACTGGCTGAAACTGCCTATTTATATGCATTTTTCCACTAGGGTTTTGTTAAAACAAAATTCCATTTCTGACCTAACCATCTTCATGCATTTTTCATTCATTTTCCTCCTTAATACCCCGGCCATAATAATTAGTTGAAGGCAGTATTTTCTTCCCTTTACTTTTTTCAGAAAAATGGCCTCTCACCTAGTCATGTTAAAAGTGTGACTACCATATTTTTATATTTATTCATTTGCTCATTTTTTTTTGGAAATCCCCCTTCTTTCTATTTCTGTCTATACATAACATACATACCTGTTTTATGCTTTATACCTATTTAATGTTACTCTTTTGCTTAGCTTGACATTTTTCTGCTCACAGAATATACAAGTGAAAACATAAATAAAAATATTTATTTATTTAATCTCCCCTTGTTTCACAGAAAATACATTTAAGCATATACTTCATTTTTAACTTTATGCTTAAATTACAATCCAATGCTTTAAATAAGGAATTTACTTTCCTATATATATATATATATTAGAGATTTTTAAATCTCTTTCTTGTGCTATTTTCAATGTACATGTGCACACATATACTTGCACACTATTTATTCCAAAAATTTCACCATATTTAAATCTAAATATTTCAAAAATTAAATCATTTTACAAAAATGATTTTTCACAAAATTTTGGGGTATTACACTCTAGCCGAAGACTGCCTCAACCACCCGCAACCGCCGCCGGCCATGACCTCGACTGCACCGCCAACGATCACCAATCACATGCGCGCATCCAGAAAAAATCACGACCAGAAACCCTAAAACTGCGCCTAAATGCCCTCGTCGCTCCAGTCGTCTCCACGCGCTGCCGCCCTCTCCAACAGCGGCCGTCACTCCCTCGTGCGCGTACCCAGGTAACGCCGCCTTCGTTTATATTTTTTTTCTCTGCTGCAAAATTTGAATGAGTAGTAGGATGGTACTGAGGGGAGACAAGAACATATGCGGGGCGTACGAAATGTTGGATGATGAGGGTAAATATATATTATTATAACTAGAAAATATCTAGCCTTTAAACGTCCAAAATTCTCAAAACTCCAAACGAAGCATGCCGACTGGCGTTCTATATGTTATACCCCCATTCCGAACAGAAGGAACATATATCGGAAGCCAATTCCATCATATTCAGAAGATAGCTTTTCAAAATCTATTTATTTTAATTAGAGTTCTAAAAATAAATTCTACGCGTTTCAAGCTCGCACGTTCAACTGATAAGTCCAATCGCTACGAAACTTGAAATCCTATAATAATTCACTATTACGGATCCGATGAGTTTCGTCGAAATTCGAGACAATGCCCAAAAAGACTATTTTTACCCGTTAATTAAAACAAGAAATTTCCAAAATCAATTTAATCACTTTAAATTCAATTTTAAAGGTTAACAATCTTCATTCTTTTTTAAATAAAATTTAAATCAACTTTTGACATCATTTTCATTCACATTAAATTCAAAATACAATTATTTAAATAATTTCCAATATTAAATTTAAACAATTCAATTATCCAATAATGTAACGACCCAGAATTTTGAACAAATTAAATTGAGAATATTTAATTAATTTTAAATATTTGAACGATGATTTAATTTGAATCCCCGAAATAACTTTAAATATGACGATTAAATTATAAAATTTAATCTATTGTAAGTTGAATAAATTTTTAAATCTTCAATCATAAGCTGAAGGAAAATATTTCGAAAGCTTTTAAACTCGTAAAGATATTACTGAAGATAATAGAAGCTTCAGAATCGAGTTTGAAACTGTTTTGTTTAGTTTTGAAATTATATTGTTCGAATCGATATTTAAAAATAGCCGTCCGAGGCGCAGTCTCGGAATTCGACGAAACCAGTTCCATTGGGTCCGTAATATTGTATTATTATCGGGTTTCAAATTTCGTATTTTTTGGAGTTGGTATGTGAGCTCACGATAGGTAGACGCGTTGGAATTTAAATTGAATTCAATTTGAATTTAATCTTTCCATCAACACGTCCTCCTTCTTTTTAGCCTTAATTCACGCAGAGAATCATGTCGCGAGATCGTGCAACCCATACCCGATCAATTCTAAATAACCATCTCCCTCTCCTCCATTCAGTTCAAAACGAAAGCAAAAGAAAATTTTAAATGACCGAAGCCTCTTTTAAATTCAAATCGGGCAGTTCGAAAACAAATCGTTCTATCTCCCTCTACACCCAAACAAACAGCAGCGCGCGCGATGACAACATGAGAGACTCGCGTTCGCGAGACGAAGCTAGGGCAGGCGACAGGCGATTTCATCGGTTGTACGAAATTGGGTCATTCGCGAATTCAACTGAGGCATGGCAAAGGGGGGGGCTCGAGTTCGCGAACAATGTCGCGATGCTCTAGGGCGCGGCAACCTGGAGGCAATTGAGCAGGCGGGGACGGCAAGGCAGGCGCGTTCGCGATGGTGCTCGATAGGGCGGCGCTGTCAGGTGGGTTCTCGAGCACGAGTGTAGATGGCGGCGTTCACGCGATCGAGCAAGGAGCAGGTTCGAGCTCTGGGGTCGCGGCCTCGATTGGGGGTGCTCGAGATCTAGCGGTGACCTGGGGTTTTGAGCGTGGGCGACGAATCATAGGCGAGCGGCAATGGACGAGGCAGCGAGCAGTTAGGGCAGAGAGGTAATCGAATCCATTTTATTTAATATTATGGTTTAGTATAAATTTGTAGATTATCAGAAAAAGAAATTTATTAAAATGATACAGTAAAGGAAATTCTGCCTTGATATTTACAGAAAGAAATTTTTGTTCAAAGAGAGATATGAAGATAAATATATATATGCATTTTTAAAGGTGTTAAAATTATGAAAAGTTAGATTGTGATATATATAAATTGTTTCTTATAAGTATAGGTATAAGATTTCGAAATAAAATGAGATATACGCTTATGTATTTTAAGTCACTAGTTTGTTTTTAAAATATAAATAATTGGTTAATTAAAATTAAGAAATAGAAGTTTAATTTTTCGATTGGTTCGAATATTAATGAATGGTATAAAATTGTTTATACAAGGTTAAAAATCGAGAAAACAAAACTGGAATGGAAAATGGATTGCAAATTAAAGCAAAGGTGAGATTTTTCTCACTCAAATTGAATGTGGAATTTTTGCAGTTATTGATTTGATTGATTGCTATTGGATGTGATATTAGATATAGTAGGATATATCTATATATATATGGCAATATATACATATTGGCATATGTATATATTGGATTGATGATTTCCCGCCTCGTATAGCGGATGAGACCCTATTGCGCCGTTAGTAAGCGGATATTTTTATAAAACCCATATACCGCGATATTCCACCTCGAAGTGGAATTGGTATTGTGCTAACGTCTTTGGATGCAGGGAAACAGGTTGGAGGGATCCAACTAGACCCCTCACATTGATTGAATTTATTTCTACTGTGATGTGATAATTTGTGAATGATTATTGATGTTATTGAATTGATATCTGGAAATTGTTTGAAAGCTAAAATTTAGCTGAATGGATGTTTGATATCATTGGATTCCAAAAATAAACGAAATTGAATTTTTGAAATCAAAAATAGAAATTTCTAAGTGAATAAATTTTAGAAATTGAATAAATTTTTAAGAAAGGAATTTTTAAAGTATAAAAAGTTAATTTTTATAATCTTATCAAATTAATTCCAGAATCAAGTGAAAATGTTAATTTAATGGATTTCGTAAAATAGTGATTATAACTTGAAGAATTTAATTTAAGAATTTGGATTTTTAAATAGATTGAAAGAAACGATTGAAATTTATTTCCTTAAAAAGGAATTTATTAAAAGAAGATAAGTTGGAGATCCAACTAGAAATTTAATTGGTAAATTGAAATAAATTGGGAAATCAATGTAAAATGATTTCAATTTGAAGAATCCATTTTAAAACAGAATATTGAATAATTTGAGAAAAAATGAGGAATTTACTTAGTAGTGATAAATAAATTTTTAAATCAATATCGAAATTGATTTGGGATTGAAGTCTTTATAAATAGAATTGGAATTTATAAAAGTTGTTTATAAATCCGAAATCACTTATTTTGATAAGTAAAAATATAGAAGTTGATAAAAAGAAGATTTATAAGTCGAGGTTGTTACTAAAATAGAAATAGAATTTATAACCGTGTTTATAAATTCGAAATCGATTGAATTTGATAAATTAAATATAGAAGATTATTAAAGAAGATATATTCGCGATTTTTGGATAGCGAATTTTTATTGAAATAAAAATGTGTAGAAATGATTGAAATTGGGTTAAGTGAATTATATTCATGATTTTGGACAGTGAATATATTGTTAAGTAGAATAGATATGGTTTTGGGAAAGTAATATTTGAAATGAAGTTAATTGTTTTAAACGATGTTTTAAAATATATTGAATATCGAAATCATAGATTTCAACATTTATTGTTGAAATAGACGTTTTCGAGGAATAAGGAAATGGTGGACTATAACACTGTTGTTATAGTAAATGATTTCCGAAAGGAAATATTTTTATATAGTATTGGGATTTACATATCTATCTTAATTCCGAATCCCTATACTAGTGATTTTGAGTCGTCGTAACGATGTTTTACGTAACATTCGTTTTGACTCAAATAGATGTTAAAATTTATGATTTCCTTAAAGAATGAATATATACTTAATATTGATTTAAGTATATCGAATATTTTCAAATGTTGAAAATAAATGATTTGTGAAATACTTATTTTTAAATAAGTATGGAAATGCTTTTCCAATATGAAATGAACTGTTTTGAGATTTTATCTTCAAAGATAAAATGAAATGTGGAAATTGATTTGAAATTGTTTTCAAATGGTAAAAGTGTGGAAATTTTATATCTAGTAAAAGATATTTTTGAAGATTAAATAATTTGGGAAATTATTTGGAATCTGATGATGTTGCGCATCTTTATTGATAGTTAAATAACCGACTATCAATAATTACCTTTAGATAGGTATTTGTTGTGAATTGGATGAATTTGAATGCCACACTTATTTTTAAATAAGCGCTCACTATTCGGGTTAGCCGGGAAAGGACCATGGGGTCGTATAACCCATTCCGAATATGTGATACGTCGTTATGAATTGCATTCGAAGACCGGTGTTGAAGACCGGATATTTTTGAAAACGGAAGGATTACCGTCGAGTTACTCTACATCGGCTGATCTCCGATTTAGAGGTTTTTATCACCCTTAGTGACGGGAAGTCCGGACGTGATTAGAAATTTATCCGGATATACAAGGGCTTCGTGAGAAGTGCCTTCGGTTCTGTTCGATCCCGGAACAGACTTGTATGGATTGTGTGTCTGACGTTACAATTTGAGATATAAAGCTGATTTCTTTCAAATACATTTCTGTTGGTGGTGGAGAATTTATTCTCTTAGCTTAACACCCTTCTCTGAGACGTACGAGCTCAGAGGTTATGTAGTTGAAATTTATCAGCGATATATCCCAATTTGGTAACGTGGCATACTGAGTGTTGCTGTGAAATGATCAGTGTTTGATCATTTGTGATATGATCATTTGTTTGATCTTATATCTTGGTGATCATAGGTTGATCATTTGTTTGACCCGAAGCATGGCTTTGTAGAAAGCGTAGCTTTGTGGACGAGACTTCATCGAGCCTCACACCCCGGAAATGGTCGAAACAGGAAGGATGCGGCAAGGTTCTAGGGAGTAGCACCCCTTAGTGTATGTCATTCCTTCTGGATAAAGGTGGTATCATGGTATGGAGCCCAGATACTTAACCTCTGTGGTTACTGCATTATTATTATTATGTGGTTTGTTGCGAATCGGGGATCCTCGGGAAGATCGGTGACGATCGGGGGATGGCATACGCGTGTCAGTAGTTACCTACTTTTGCAGAGGTAACCCGGCCTTGTGTTGGCAGAGATCTAACCGTAATGTTAGGTTATTTCTCGGGTCGTCTATTCCAGGGACGTACCCATCGTGGAAAAGGAAGTTCCTTAGCCTGACCATTTGTTGGAAATCCAAAGAAACAATACGAGCCTTTACGATTTCAATTGTATAACCTGTCTCCTCAGGAGGCAGCTATATCAGGCATAATATAATGGTACCTATGCTGGCTAAGATTTATATTCTACTTTCGAAATGTTTTCTACACTATGCACTAATAATAATATCAAAAAGGATTTGATTTTTTGCGTAGTAAGCATCTTTGACTAACATAAGAAGAAATCTCCTCCAAGTCTGCGTTTTGCATTGTGTGTGTGGTGGGAGGTCTTATGGTAGTTTCATTTTCCAAAAGCATTGCGAATTGACTTTATAATTTTTCTGTTGTTTATTTTAAAGAAAAATAACTGTTTTACGATCTCACACCAGTCACCATGACTGACTCGGAGTTTATTGTTCCCTTCTAAACTCTGGGTGCCCACCAATTTCCACACGGGCAGCCTAGAGTTATATTATCAGGATATTCTGGAGCTTTGGAAGCAAGCTGGATGGCGAAACGTATCACACGTACTTATTTATTTATTCCGTTGTGTATTCTGTATGAGGACAAGTTTATATAACTGTCCATTGTTGTATATTGACTCTGATGATTGATGTATGTGTAAAATGATATAGTTCTTTGTTTTAAAAGACTAGTGCTTATCTATTATATATTGTTCCGCTGCGAATGTGAGATTCTGATATTGTTTTCTGTTTCTGTTCTGATGTGTTGTTCTTCTTTTCTTTTTCTTCTCTTCTTCTTCTACTCTTTTCTTCTTCTTCTACCTTTTTCTTCTTTCTTAAACCCCTCACTATTGGAGTTTCCGGCACTCGATTGCTCGGCAGTCGATAAAGTGAGTATCGATGTCGAATTTTCGAAAGTCGAAAATTTCCGTACGTGACAAATAAATTACTATAATTGAAATATAAGTTATTTAATTTATAAAATTTGCTTTTAAAACGAATTCAAATAATAAAACAACTATTTCCATGTTATAGTAATTCAACATTAATGCAATTACTGACAATTCAATATTATTTAATTTACTTTCTAATATAAGTTATCATCTCTTATCTTATTGAATTTTTGTTATTCAAAATTTTTGTCTAAGTTCATATCCAGTAAATTACATTAATAAATCATTAAATTTTTATTTCTAACCATTTTTATTTAATAATTATATTAAATTTAATAATTTAAAATAGTTAAAAATTTTAGGTCATTACAATCATTGTCGGAATTGGGCCAGCCCGCAAGGTATAACATGCCCGTGTATAAATGTTGGATTTACAACAGAACGGACAAATTAGCTCATCCGATATGTAATGTATTGTCCAAATATATGTATGTATATAAACTATTACTTACATATAAATATTATAAATATATATGTATATGTATGTATTGTTAAGTTTGTTTAAATAATTTTTATAAATGTAATATATAATGTATATACAAAAATTTTAAATAAAACATTAATAATATATATGCATATTATTATATATTTTTTTGAAAATTGGTACTTTATTAAAAATAACGGAAGGATTAGATATTCAATTGCCTTACCTCAAAACAAGTGAAAAAAACCTCTCTACAAAATTCACTTATACTGACTAAAAAGGCAATTGAATAAGAAACTGACCCTCCTCAAATCCTACATATAAAAACAAGTAACACAACTTGACAACAGAGAAAAACAACCAAAGTAAGTCATCAAATAAAGATACTACACTCCAGTTGTAAGAACTTCATGTGAATAAATGTCTCCAACTGTCGCTACCGTGCTATTGGTCAATAACATACGTAATTAATTCAGTTCCATCGTTGTTAGTACAAAAAAACGCAACCACTTTCCCAATTCAATACAACTTCAAATACTGAAACTATCTCCTATAAGCAAAGCTTCTGTAATGACCTAGAATTTTATCATTTTGATTTTTGAATATTTAATTTATTTTAAATATTCAATTAATTGTTTTAATAATTAAATAACCCTCATTTAATTTATAACTAATGATAAAAAAATTCATTTTTGAATTTTGTTTACATAAATAGGTAGTTCAATCGAAAACTGAAAATGTGACCGAAACCTGCTTTTTAGATATTCAGCTTTTATCGAACGGCAAGTTGTAGAAAGTTGTTATACCTTTGCATATACTCTAACATTTAAATGACTTTGTATGGTATGAATACTTCTTTTTCAAATGAGAAAATAATTGAATAAAATAACAATAATAAAAAAGTAATAATATGAAATATAATAAAGTAATTATGAAGTGATGAATATGAAGTTTGAATTTACATTTCATGATACCATAAGTGTAAAAATTAACAAAAGGGCTTAGGCTTTTCGAAAGTGACATTTGAATGGCTTAGGAAATGATGGTAGAGTTGAAAAATGGATTTAAGAGTATTTATCTTTAGCCTTCTTTACTTTTATTTTATCTGATATATACACTCTTCTTATTACATATTTCATTTTTCATACTTCTTAACTTTTTATAAATTTTGAAAAATAACATATTTTAGTTCAAAAGTTCTTACTTCACTCAAAGATTTAAACTTGAAGCATTTCAAACCATGAGGAAGGTAAGATATTCAAATCATTGTTTAGTATTTTTGATGAAATAATGAATATTGTGTATTTTGTTAGTAATTTGATTTTTGATATGATACCCATGTTTAAATAATTGATTAAATCATATTATGTTGATATTTGTTTGGAATTGAATGTTAGGCTACTGTAAATAAATCATACATAGAGATATATGAACATAGTTCTTCCTCTTTCCATTTACTGTTCTATGAAAAAAAGAAATAAACATCCCATATTAGTTTTTTTAAAATAGTCATGGTTGTCTCATCGAGTAAGGTGTGAGAAATCTATCGATTACTGTATGCTCGAATGGTGTTAGTTTTTTCGACGAATATGAATTGATGAACATAGTATATGGTCGTGTTCGTCTTTGATAATCATGATTTTTAAGGCAAGTCGCATGATTTTACGGGTTGGGGTTATGTTGATGAGATAATCAGTTTTCGATCATTCGGAAAATTTTGGTGATCTAAGGGTATGGAGGGGGAGCCGATGCTGCTGGAAGCAAGGTTGGGGATAGTGGTCGTGGGTAGTGGCGACATCAACCATGGTGGTCGGAGTTGGTGGGATGAAATCGAGTTAGGGTTTTAGGTGTGGGTTGCAGAATTATGAATCAGGCTAATTAAACATTAAAAGGGGTGGATAGTGTTCTCTAATTTTTATGAATCTTTTTAAAATTCTTTCAAGATTATTATTAACCAATGCAGAATCAACAATCATAGATGCAAACACAGATAAGTATAAATGCAATAAAGTAAAAAATAAAGAATTAGAGAGATCACACCAGGGTTTTTATACTAGTTTGGAGTTACCCTACGTCTAGTCCTATACAATTTATTGTACAAATTTCTTTTCAAATGCCAATCTTTAAATGGGTAGAAGGCAAACCTAATTACAATCTTGATTTCGAGGCTATTAAACACACCCTCCCGATTTTCCAGGCTTAGGGTGCACCCACTTGATTTGGACGGGCTACAAGCACACCCACTCGGATTTTCGGGCTACCAAGAACACCCAATTGATTTGAATGGGCTTCAATCACAACCAAGCAAATACAACTAGAGTTTGATGGTTTTTCTAAAGACAATTTCTTGATCTATGGTTATAATGAATCCTATAGCCTCTTGGACAGAACTTTGATCTTTGATTGAGAGAGAGAAGATTAAAATCAGAGAGTAAATAGTAGAGAATCAGTACAATGAATATTAAATTGATTCTGCTTGAATTTGAGAAGATTTACATATATTTTTCACTAGAAATTTTGGCAGAGTAAGAAGAGAGAAGATAATAAGAAAGTAGTTGTTAAAAATTCTTTTGAAAACCCCCATATATAGAGAATAAACTGACATATCAATCCGTAAAGAGTTACGACGAATAGACACTTCATTTCAAATTTTGAATTTTAAAATTACGGCATGTATGTCGACATATCATCTGCCTATATGTCGACATAGGCTAGTGGAATTTAAAACTTGTTTATTTTAAAATGTTTTGAAAATCCTATACTATGTAAAATAACTTTATACTTTGTAGTTTAAACATAATTTATAAACATTTTAACCTTTGAAAAACTTTTATAAAATATTTTTATATATTTTGTTTCAAGGATAAAAGATTAGAAAAAGAGAAATAAAGATCAAAGATTGCTACCAGGGACTTTAACAATTTTCTATGACTCTATAAACTTACTACAGTCTTGAGATCTTTATATCTAGATCTTTATACTCATAAGTCTTCATGTCCATTCTTTAAGTCTTTATACTATACAGTCTTCAATTCAACACCTATACAATATCTTGCAATATATACTACAACTTGGCAAAACATTAGTATCCATATTTTATATGAATGTACCATTATTATCAAGGTTGTTATCATCAAAATCAATAACTAGGTATTAACATTACGGTTTTATTTTTTTTGGCGTTCGAAATGGGGTTGCCAGTGGTGAACGGTGATGGCTAGTGTAACATGGAATGGTTTGGAGGTGAGGCAGAGGGTGGCGGTCATGATGGCGTTGGCGGCAGAGGTTGGAAGATGGTGGAGTGGCGATGAAGGGTGTTTGAACGTGGTGGTTCCTGAAGCTCGTTTTTCAAATTTTATGGTTGACTGGTCATAATTTGATTTACAATGCCATAGTCGAGGAGATGGGGTGCATTGGGACGAGCTGAAGGAGTTGGAGTTACAGGTGGTCTTAGATCGATGGTCGGTGGAGGAGGTTGGGTGTGCATGTGCACATTCATGCACTTGATTTTGGGTTCAGGCAATTTTGATTTAGGGATTTAAGTGATGGGAGGAGAATATTTGTACAAGTGTTTGGGTATTGGATTTGAGTGGAGTGGAAGTTGGGTCAGGTTTTGGGCTTGGGAAAGTTTGTGTAGTATTGTAAGTTAGTAAATTAAAATATTTAATTTAAAGGAGTTAAATTTGAAAAATGAATAACTTACTCATTTTGGATCCGTTTAACCCACGTTTTCTTGCACTACACTCGTATTGATGAGTGCGACATTTTAATATAAATGATTGGTAACTCCAGTGAAGTTTAATTTGATGATAAATTAATAGTGGTAGAAATTAATTGTGTAGTTAGTTAATTATATTTTATCCTTGACATTCCGTTAGCAGAATAAAATATCATTCTACTATATTTAAATTGAATAGATTATTTTAGACATCTATTTAGCGGAATAAATCCATGTTCTGCTATTTTATTAATTTAGATATTTAATTGTATGTTAGTTAATTAATATTGGAAAGTGATGTGTTAGCTATTGATTGATAATTATGGATTTCATTTACAAATATATTGGCTTATGTAAATATTAGTGATATGACTTGGAATGTTGAACTGAAAATAAGTGGTAGCTTGTTTAAGTGCCATTGTAGTCGCCAAGCCTCTTTCCAGATTTGAAAAGAAATGGATTTGAGTTGATTTTAACTTTATAATATTTTGAAGTAAAGTGGCAAAGTTAATTAATTATTTTATAAATAATGTTGAAGTTAATTAATTATTTTTTTAATGATGTTTAATTTAATTAATTATTATTTTTAATGATGTTTAAGTTAATTGGTTATTTTTTTAATGTTGTTTTAAGTTAATTGGTTATTTTTAAGTGATGTTTTAAGTTAATTAATTATTTTATAAATTATGTTTTGAGTTCATATTAATGAGGTTTAAGTTAATTAATTACTTTATTTAATGGTGTTTTAAAAATCAATCAATTATTTATTTGGGAGGTTTAAAGGTGATTAATTAAATAAATAAAGGTGGTTATAAATAATAAATTGTCTATAAAAAGGAATTTTACTCAATAAAAAGGATTTATTTAAAAGAGTTATAAATTGGAAAGAAATCCTAGAAATAGGAAAAAAGAGTATGGTTTATAAAACTTTGATTTTAAATGAATAGTGTAAGGAGATTTTGGAAATTGACGTTAAACTTTGAGATAGGGAAACTTCTACTTATCCTAAAAGGTAAGAATGTCGTCGAGTCAAGGTTTGAGAGATAATGATAATACCCCAACTTGAACGGTTTCATTGTTATTCGAAGGTAGTTTTGGTTTGAAATCTAAGATTGATGTTCGGCATATAAAGTATTATTTTCGTATATGAATTGGGTAACTTATGAAAATCAAGTTTATGAAATTAATAAGTAACCCTTTTTAATTATGGTGGTATGGAAACATTCTTTCCATACTTAACACCGAAGGATAGTGGTTTGGGTTTTTAGTAAATAATGTTTTGAATGATATTTATTTTTGACCCATTTAATACGATTTTGGGAAAATAGGAAATCTTTCTTAATGTTTGTGAATATACTTATACCATTGGATAAGTATATGAATATATTTTTCAAGTATTAAAGGAGATTTAATTAATATAAGATTAATTAAATGAGGTGTAGTTGTTGCCATGAAATAAAATCCGTGTTTGATTGTTGTTTATTTGATAGTTAAATAACCGACTATCAAATCTTGACCAATTTTTAACTTTAAGAATATCTAGAAGAAACATGAGGATTATACGGTATAGTTATCTTCGACGAGACTGTATTGTATGTATAAACTTGTTGTGTTCTTCTAGGACAAATGATAAGGAAATCCATCCACTTAAATAGTTAGGAGGTGATCTCCGCTCTTACGTATTGTCCTTTTATTTTCAAAAGAACCGAAATTGAGTTTACAGGAAATTATCAGTTGTCAGTTAGGAGTGACCGGGATTGGATAAACATGAGTTATCTGAAAACCACTTCGAACAGGCTTAAGCGTTCGAATTGAAGATATATTGAAGATGATGGAATCGAAGACGGAGTTCTTCAAAGTTCAAAGGCTGCTTGCTATTAATCCTAAGGATATAGTAGAAGTAGTGCCTTTGGTTTGCTCATATCCTAAACAACTTGTATGGATGAATGATGACGTTGCATTGTTTCCTAGAGGCCAGTGTTGCATTCCAAGTGGGATTTGCTATGAAAAGGTAAAATGTAGCCTCAAGTCTCATAACCGAGAACGACTAAAACATGGGATATGTAGCAGGGTTATGTGGGTCGCACCCATTAGGGTATCGGCATCACCCTTCTAGATTGATATTTATGGATTTGGTATGTGCATGTGAGCTCACGAGAAAAGGTTGCAAAGAAACCTGGGTGATGACATATTCGATACTATCCAGTAAGGGGTAGGCCGGTCCTGTGTTGGCAGCGGTTCCATGTGAGGCCCCCGGTACATTTTCTAGAGGTGTTCTATGACAGGCGGTACTCCAATAGCCCTGTCATTATATGGAATCAATTCTCCAATAAGCGCCATACGGACTTAGTTGTGCCCAACTACGTTGATACATGAGATGCAAGCATTCCAGCTGTATTCAATATATATTTTAAACCCTAGACATTATTATAATATCATTGGATTTTCTATTTAAATGTTTTGGTTATCGTAAGGTAAAAACCCAATTGTGTTTATTATGGTGTGGTCTTACGATATACCTTAATTTTTAAAAGGTTTTATAAGATATAACAACCCATTTGTTTTGAGTTTCTCATGTTGGTTTACTAGACTGATCCGGGTGCTATTTTCTTATAATACTCAGGTCAGACCGAGTGTTTTTCCAAAGTTAGCTTTGGATGCTTTGGAGTTTCAGGAGATGAGCTGGATGCCTCCAAGATGTATTTTCGTAATCTTATTTCTGTTGTGTTTCTTGTTTCTATTTATCAGCATTTGTAAGGACATGTTGTTATAATTGTCCAGGCTGATGATAGGTTAGACTCTGATGTTGTTGAATATTAAAGTTTTTCTTTTGTAAAAATAATTGGTATATTATATGTTACTCATCACGATGGAGATTATGTTCTGTTTTTATTTCACCCCAAACAATCCGTCTTTCCAGTACTTGGATATTTGGCATGTGAATACCACGGGTGTATTAGTGTCGACTTCTAAGGATCGAAAATATGGGTCGTCACAGCTTCCCTTCAACCAATTTCTCCAAATCACGACTAACGGATCTTTATTTCCCATCTCTAGAAGCAGATTAAGGAACTCAGTCTCCGCTTACTTCGGCTAAGTTTGAAATTTCTTGTTAATAATATATTTGTTTAACTATAAATAAGTTATTTAAATATTTAAATAATATATATATATATAATTTTTTATATTAAATCATGAATAATATATGTACCAATATATATAATGATAGAATAATTTTTTATTATTTAAAGTAATACACACACACATAAATATAGTTATAATATATAAGTATATATATATATATTAACAAATTTATTTTTTTATAAATTCTAGACCATGTGTACAGCACAAAAAAATTTATTATTAATTTTATTATTTTAAAATATAGCTTTAATCGAATATTTATCCAAAATTACATAAATTATTTTCAAAACATTTTTTCAAAATTTAAATTTCTAGTAAATCATATATGATTTTTTGAAGTTTGAAATGTTTTTTCCACATCTATTTCAGTCGAATTTTATTTTTTATTAATTTTCGGCCTATTATAATAATAATTTTTAAAAATAGGCAAAATGATTTTTTAATTTTTATTTTCTAGCCTAGGGCTTAACTTATGGTAAGTTAATTTTATAAAATTTTAAAAATAATTTTCATAACATATTTTATTTTATATGATTTATTTATGTAGTATATTCATTTACATAATATTAAATAATTATAAAAATTATAAAAATTAATTTTTTGCTATCAAAAATTACTTTTGCTTTATATTTTATATGTATAAAATTATATGATTAGTTTTAACCATAGAATCATATTACAATTAAATATAAACCATTATGTATAATTAAATAATATGTATATATATGAATTAATAAAATAATAATTAATATATATAAATAGGCGGTTGTACAGATCTGATATTTAAAAAAATTGATTGTTTTTAATTTATAAGTATATACAACATATAACAAAACTAACTTGTGACAACACTAATACATATCAGAATCGTCACCTACCTAACAGTATAATAATAATAATATATACATAATGAAATATTATTCAAAGGATTATAAGCCATAATTCAATGGAAATCATACTTAAGAACTAAAGTCGTAAAGCACACTTTGAAAGGATGAACTCTCCCCTTTGAAACCTTTTTTGATTCGGCAAATTGCTAGTCCTTGAACCTTTGACCTTCATCTATCATATAACAACTAAATTGATTTGATTTGCGCTTAGGATATTAGAGATACAAGAGAGGGTAGGTTGGCCACCAAAGGAATGTAGGTGGAGGCTCCAAAATATCCTTATTAAATGAAGGAAAAGATGTTTAAATAAAGGAAGGAAAGGAGAGAGTTTAGGATCATATTTTTTACTCAATCTCCTTCCATCTCAGCCACTCATTTTCACTCCTCTTTAGCCCATAAAATAGCTGCCTCTAACATCTTTATTCCAATCGATCCTATCAGCCCCATGTTGGGCTATAAACTCATTTAGAGCCCGCATGAATATTTTATGCTTTAAATCTAATTTAAAACGCTTACCGATATCGTATATCGATTAATGTATTTATAACTTTTATAAAGACATTTAATATTCATCTACCAATCCAAAATAAAATTTATAAATATTATTTCATGAATATTATTTAAGTTAATTAATTTATAAAAATTATAAACTAATTAAATCGTTTGATCAAAGGAGAATTCATCATTTCGGTTGTGTGACTCGTCAGGTGTAAATTTGGTCAGCGATTAACATCAAACTATTTGAATGTTAACGTTCACGCATCACTTTAAGGTGGTGTGATATTTTAGCTAAATTTATCACTTACTTAGTTTCAGTAAAATCCAATTTCACCTTGTTAAGCATTACCAGAGACTTTTATTTTACACCAATTCTCTTTGTCAAAACTATATCAATTTGGACTTATGGAATTTAGTAATGGCCAAAATTCCAATATCTATCATATTCAACTCTATAGTCCAAACATAAAGTCCTTGGCTCAATAAAACAATTATTATTAACCGAAATGCTGTAGCCAGAGACTTTGACTTTGAGTTGATCATGATACTAACCTATATAACTAAGGAGATGAATCCTCTCTTAAACAGTGCTTTACTTTTAGTACTTCCACTCGACCCAACTATAATCACTCGATGGACATCGTGCCATGATTTGACTGTAATCAAAGTGGAGCTTTCATATTGAAGATCCACAGTATTCTCAAGTCGAGAGAACTATGTAAATCAGTCACATCGATATTTTCTGTTTGACCTTAATTATATTAACCAACAAAAAACTATCAAGTGAGTCATTCCATAGTTATCCAATAACTATCAGTACGTAACCCCTGGGTGCCCCTAGTAGTCATGAGTAATATACTGCCCAACATTTGGAGAGCACTATGTACTTTAGTCTTAATGGATACATCGATATTAAGTCTCGATGCATCTTGATTAGGAACATTTAAAATAGTATATTTGATTTCAGTATGATAGATTACTCATAGTTACAACACTTTGTAACTACTATCACAAAACATACATTTTATGGTTTTTCTATTAAATATACTTTTAATTAAATTAATTAATTAATATAACACATTATATCAAGTATATAATAGAAAGAAAACACATTTTATTTTGAACAAGATTGGTTATTAAATTAGATATATGTAATAAATTATATAATTACCCCTAGGGCATGCCCCTAACTCTATCAATATTTACCTGAAGAGAGGCTGTTTAGGGTTTTAGCTTTGAGAAAAAAGCTTCTAATATGTAGGTGGATGAAGGACTAAAATTTAAAGCCAAACGAAGCTGGACTATCAAATGGATCTTTGAGGGGTGGAGTTCCTTCAATTCTAGGTTCAGTATTGGCAGAAGGAAAATTGACAGTATAATCTGGCTCATGAGTAGCACCTTGTTCCCTTGAACCCTTGTTGCTTAAATCATCATCCTTATCTTTTCCTAGCGAATCAACTTTGGTATTACCATCAGCCTTATCAGCTCCATCGTTATCATCATCTTCGTCATCAATTTCTTCTCCTTCCTCAATTTCCGACTCATTGTTGTCAGATGGAGGATCATCAAGAATTAGGTGTTCCTTTGGGTTAATGGGGTTATAATATCCATAATTACGTAATTCCCAAGAGTCCAATCAAAGATGATGTCAAATTTCTTCTTATAATCGACCCGTACAAAGAAGAGAATGAAAATCCAAATCTGGGTGTCGATCAACATTATCCTTGTATGTTGTAAAAATAGCTACTTCTGAGCTTTGATTTTTCCAAAGAGGTATAACTTTCTGTAGGAAAGAAGAGACTTTGATCTTAGCATCCCTTAAAGAAGCGTTTGATCTCTCAAGCAAAAGATTTTTCTTAGCTAATTCTTTTTGAGAAAAGACGCCTTTTTGAAACTTTCTTTAGCTTTGACCTTAAGCTTAGCTTGCTTTGTTTCCTCATGAGAAAATGAAAGTTCACTTTTAAGAGCTTTTAATTTTTCTTCTAGATCACAAGTTTTCTCATTTTCTAAGTCCAGCAAAGAGAAGATATACGAATTCTCGATAGTTAAGGACTTATTTGTAAGACTGTAGGTTTTTAATCTCGTCTTCCAAAGTTTTTATCTTCCTACACAAAAAAGGATTTAATTCCTGCAATAGTGATACATACTGAGAGGAAGTTGAAGAGGATTGCTGAAGAAAGAGTAAATGTTTTCCAATTTAAAATGTAAAGTGTTAGAACCAAACTGGACATTTAATTGATAAGTTAAGAGAAAGATAAAACATACGAAGATAAGTTATTAAAAAAGACGAATGAGTACATCCTTCAAAAACGAAAGAGGAGATCATGTAGTCCCCAAAGAGGAAACGATAGAAGAATGAAGGATATGTGTCAATAATTCTTCAAAACTAGGAGGGGTGGAAGCTCTTGTGCTAGTACCAAGTAAGGTAACATCAGCAAGAAGCAGGGAATCAATGCCCAATTATTGGTGCAAGAAAGCCAAAGAGTCCTTCAAGGAGGAACTCATGACGTCAATAATATGGCTTTAAAAAGAGGGAGCAATAGGAACGATAGTTGAAACAACATCTGAAGCAAAAGCAACAATTGTTATTGAAGCTAGGTTATCTTCTCTAGACTTTTTGAAAGGAGGCCCACAAGTGATCTTTGGGTCGCTAGAATTTCTGTTATGCTTTTGAGATTTAACTATTAAGAAAGCAACCCATTTTAGTGGTGATTGATGAAGTGGAAGAAGAAGGCAGATGCGGCATACTGGAAGCTCTTAGGGAAAAGTAAGATTTGTAGAATCCTTGTTTGATGAAAAGAGAACCGGGTCAACTAAACTAACATCTGAAATAACAATATAATAATAGATTAAGAATTGTAAAAGACAATCATCATGTTTTAAAATGAAATTAATAGGAGAGTCATCAAAACCTAGTGAGTACCCAAGATTATAAGAGGACAAACGTTGAATCAGAGTATTAATTGGGAAAATGTCAATCTTGTTAGCAATAAGTGACGAAGAGCCCTATCTATTTTCGTAACAAGAGGCTCACCCAAAACCCAATGGAGAGAATGAATCAGAGAGTATTTCCTTAACTTTTCTTTGATAAGGAGTCTTAACCGACTTCTAGAATACTTAAAGCATCCCCAGCCTATCAATCTTTGCTAATGCTCTAGGATCGATCTCATTCGAAGTGAGATCTGTAAATATAAAGGTCAACATATCGTTGTAACAATAAGATAAATAAATGAAATATGAAAATCAACAGCGCATGGGGGAGAGAAAAGTTTTCATAAATTTCAAGGGCAAAGCATCTCACAAAATGAATTAGTGGCTCCAGTCTTTGTTTTATTAATAGAATCTAAGATCAGTCCACTATCAGAAGAACATAGGCAAAAAAAAATGGAACCCTCTAGCATGTTTTTAGCCTTCTGTAAAGTATTAAGAGAACATAAGGTTGATGGAGTCAGGTCCTCCATTCTAAGTTCCTTGAGTAGCACATGAAGAGAATGAATATAGCTATAGGAGTTAAGAGTAAGTTGAATAGGGGAAATCCCAAGAAATGATAAAATCCTTGTGATAATATCATTAAAATGAGGTAGCATGAGTGTCAAATATGGATATGAGTGAAGAAAAAAAATCCTTTGGGAACTCTATTCTCAACCACCGAATGTTAAAGTGTTAAAGCAGGGAATCTTTCTCCTCTTACTTTGTGAAATAGGACTGACAATTAATATAAAGTTTCTCTTTGGGAAGTCTTTTACTAGGCTTAGGAGTGCTTGGAGATTTCTTTGTATATTCCTTTTTACTTAATAACATGGTACCTAAACCAATAAAGATACAAATGGAATATTAAGTTGGGGTAGCATGGAAGATGAGTTAACTAACTTTGTTGAGTTAAGAGTCCTTGCCTTTGAAATATCAACCTTGAAATCATTAAGATTACGACCGTATAGAAAAGAAAAAAGGGGTTTATCTAGAACTACCACAAGATGACTTAATAAAAGAAGCTAAGGCATGATGAGTTACCAAACTATTTCATGTTGATACCATGCATCAATATTGCATGTTGAACTAATAAATTGTTACATCAACAAACTATCGTGTGATGATATTGCATGCTGATATCGGAACTAATAAATTGTTGCATATTGAGATAATAAAAACTATTGGATGTTGAGTAGATAGACATCACATGATGACATTGCATTTTGATATTACATTTGAACTAATAAGTCATTGAACGTTGAGATAATAGGAGCTACCGCATAATAAAATATTAAGCTATTAAATGCTTATATCACATATCGGTATCATATGTTGGGTTAATGAGCCATCACATGTTGAAGTGAGGGGAGCTATCACATATTCACATATCATGTTGAAGTGAGGGGAGCTATCGCATGTCCAAATCGCATATTGAACTAATAAGTCGTCGCATGTTGAAGCGATTTAAAACTACATTTGTAATGCACTTAAAATAAAATGAATAATGAGTCATAAGATCCGAAATAGGCCAATAAGTGGCTAATTTAAACCATAATAATTACAGATCAAATTGAAAATTGTATTGAAACTCTATAAAACCCATTCGAATACTAAAAATCAAGCAGCTCTCAAAAGTTCTAGATTGACAAAAAACATGAAATTGAAACTGAAAATCAGCAAATAATAATAATAAGAGAAAACAATTACCTTAGGAAATTGAATTTGAGAGTTAAACTTTTTGGAAAAAGTTAAGTTTAAATTGATATTAAAATGAACTGGAAAAGGATGAAAGAGGGAGGAAGAAGAGTACTTATTGGAAAAAAAGCAAGCGATCTAATCATCAATTTGCAATAGGGAAAAATTTTTACGGCTCAGAAGATGGACCCAAAGAATACAAAGAGTTTGATTTAAAAGGAGATAAAAGTGTTTATGTTTGACCTAAAGTGTAAAACCCTTTTTCTAAAAGGGGAGGGGGACAAATGATACACCTAAAATTTCAAGCTATCGCAGGTTGAGAAGAATGAGCCATCATAAGTTGAAAGTGTGAAAGATATCAAAAGATGGAAGAGCCATTACATGTTGAGGTTGAGACCATCGCATATGGAAGGCAATTGAAGCCATTGCAAGTTGAGTTATTGAAGTCGTCGCAAGTTGATAGTAATGAAGCTATCGCAAGATGATGTAAACGAGCTATCACAGGTTGATATAAACAAGCTATCACAAGTTGACGAGGCCAAACCATCGCAAGTTGATGGAATCAAGCCATTGAAGTCAATAAAGTCCAAGCTATATCAATATGATATCAAAGTTGTAAGGCGTATGTTAGGCGATAAGCATGAATGAGAGATTAATCGCCTAGGCGAGGATTAATCGAACCTAGGCACTTTTTATAACTTATGCATTTTGAATAAAATTGTAGTACTTTATTTAGTATTAACTGATCCATAATGGAATATCATGGATTTGGATAATGCAGTCATTAAGCCTAAACTGGTGCATAGATGGTGCCTAAAAACCCATTTATTTGCTTAGATAATGCAGTAAGTCTCATCTAGGCGGACTAGACAAAAACCTAGGCTGTAAGGCTAGCCTAGCGCCTACTGCCTAGGCAGGAGCCTAGAAGAAATTTTGCAACAGAGTGTGATATAAACAAGACAAGATCAAGCCATCGCAAGTTAATGGAGTAAAGCTATCACTAATTGATAGAGGCTATCACATGTAGAAGTAAAAAGAAGCTATTGCATGTTAAAAGAACCCAAGCTGTCGCATGTTGAGTTATAAAGCTATCGCATATTGAAGGCATCAGGGCCATCACAAGTTGAATGAGTAATTGAAGCTATCACAAGTTTAATTAAATAAGCTACGACAAGTTGCTGAAGATAAGCCATCGCAAGTTGATGAAAGTTAAAGCCATCGCAAGTTGATTAAAATAAGTTATCGCAAGTTGATAATGGTAAGACATCACAAGTGGATCAAAGTAAGCTATCGCAAGTTGATTAAAATAAGTTATTGCAAGTTGATGAAAGTTAAAGTCATCACAAGTTAATTGAAACAAGATATCACAAGTTGATGAAGAATGTTATCGCATGTTGAGAAAACTACTAAAAGGCACTCCGATCAGCTATGTGGCATCCCTCGATTGGTCTAGTCATGCCACATCATCATAAAGAAATTGAGAAGAAGCTATGCTACATGTTGGGTCGACAATGTGTCATGTCAACAAAATCTCAACTGTCTATATCCTTTGGACGCCGTGTGTCAAAATCTAAGAGTCTGAATTCTCTATGAATAGGCATGTACCCCTACTAAGAAGGGACGAATTTTGAATTGTACTTCTTTATCGTTTTCATTTTCTCAAGCATAAACAAAGAACTTAATTTTGGGACTCGAATGGCCGATTATGTCAAATAGAGATTGAGACTTTGTGACTTAATACTTAAACAATTGTCTATTAACATATTTGACTATTCTTGAACATAATGACCAACATACTTGACCAAGGGTCCAACCTCTTGCCTAAGTACCACTAACTTTGCTGGATTATCATATAAGTTAGGATCAAATTCTCGCCTAACAACGAGCATACATCAAAAGCTTTGGTCATCAACGATCTCTTGGCACACGTACTAATAGTAAAACCCTATTGTTCCACTCTATAAATCAATATCATAAAAAACTTGTCTACTCGGACAATCCCTAGATGCTTCTGCTATCTTCCCTCAATAGCTTACATCAATTTGGCACTATAGCATGGTAATGATCCATCATGAATCGGTACTAGTCCATGTACTTAGCCAAATTTTCTTCAATACCCTTCCTCTAGCTTTAAATACTGAATCTGGCCAAAGTCGATCGATCGATACCAACCCACTACTTAGTCAATTTTTTTTCACTTAGAAAGACGATTGATCTCATAGTCTTTTAGCTTCAAAATACAAAACATCCAACATTTGGCATGGATCAGTACCACTCCATATGGCTAGGTGCCAACCATCACTTAGCCATTCGGCTAAGTCTTTGCCTGCTTCGCTATAGCCCACGATCCATCTCCTCTTTGGTCGCTTCGATCTTTGTGCATCCCTCATTTATAATGATCAACTCTAAATACTCTAGAGCTGGTTCATTAAAGCATTCTACGAATATGATTCGTCCATCCTAATACAATCCATCAAAGATTTCATCGTAATGGTCTTCCCATGCACTGAGAATACTCCATACATAGAATAATCACGCCCATTTCACTTCACTTTAGTGTTTCACCCATATAAACGTTGAACATGCAAGCATAACACTAACAAATAATCATCACATCAAGTCATACAATCCATAGAAACTATCTAACATACACCTAGCATGCATATATGAATCCATATCATTCAAACATATGGTTTACAACATTTAAAATCATTAAAACACATTTTATCCACATTTTAAATCAGGTTAAACCTAAAAATTAGTTTTTAATTTGAAAAATGGATCCAAAGCAGTTTTTAAACATATATAACATCATACAATAGTAAGTAGTTATAAACCACACACCTATTATTTATTGTAAAATAATCAAATCAGCCTCAAATGATGGTAAAATCAAATTGAACAACAAAGCAGACGAAAATCCTCTTCCAATTGATAGTTGATTTGTTCTCTAATATTTCCCTAGGACTGAATCCCTTAATCTCTTAATTTTGGCCCAAAACAATAAGTTTTTATGAAGATTTAGCTAGAGAAATGATAAATGGTTGTTCAAGATAGTTTTAGGAAGATAGAATAATGTCCTGGCGGTCCCTCTAACCCCAGGATTGACACAATTCCTGAAATTCCCTAGTCAAACCAAAGATGAGCTTTTGGGCCTTAGTATAAAATCTACCTAAATATGCCTAAACATAAAATAATCATATCTCTCAAAATGTTAGAACAAATTATTATTAGGACCACTCTATGGGAAGGAAACTATCAAATGTTTCATTTGGATCAAGAATCAGGTCCAAGTTATGCTTTTATAACAAGTTATGACTGTTACAAATTTTTTAGGTTGAAAATGTCCACATTTTATTCTAAAGCTGAAAAATGTCAAATAACACCGTTTTTGAAAGTTTTAGCTCATTTTAACTACTTATCGATATATAGAAGTGTGGGTTGTTACAAGTATCTCCACCATTTTCAAAATTAATATTTGAAATTAATCAAATGTACGAAAAGGTGAATATTGAATTTAAATTTACGTAAATATTGCCAAGGATGACTAGATCAATTGTCAAATGTTAAAAACTAAATATCACACTTGTTATCAAAAGAAAATTACATAAATATTTATATATATAAGTTTTTAAAAATAGTAATTTTTAAATTAATAAAAAAAACTAATTTTTATTTATTTGTATAGCATATCAAATCCATTTAGTATTCGACGCCTAAAAAAAATGATGTGTATTGTTAAGCGCATATCTTTCAGATTTTCTAATAGTGCATCATATTAGAAAGTGTAAAGCATGACGCTCTTAGCAATACCACCACCACTTATAGGTGGTAAGAACATTATATAGTAGAAACTAATTTTTTACCGTGCTACTATTGGCATCAAGGAAAATACTTCTGGCTTCCAAAACTAAAGGTCACACAAAATTTGGTTCTCTACTTCTTAACACCAATTACTATTTTATTTTCAATAAACATGTACCCAACTATTTCAAAGAAAACAACCGTTACAATTCTTTTCAAAACACAACACAAATCACATGTCCTGCAAAAAATAAAAAATAAAGTAAAAAACTTTATTTTTTGACTGTATTTAAGATCACAAAATTTTAAATAAATACTTGCTTGATCGATTGAAAATGATTTATCAAATCAACTTGCATGTCTTTTGAAGCATTTGATTGCATTATCAAACACATTTTCATTTAAAACAACAAGAACATTCTAAATTTTATTGTGATTGGTGTCCTCCATATAACAAAAAAAAAGAAGAGGAAAAATGGCTTAAACGTTGTATGATAAAACATCACAATTCAATAACTTAAATTGAGATTTACGGTTACAATATCATCAAACTTTAGGTCCTTAAAATTTGTGTGAGTCATGAGATCATTAAACTCATTCTAAAATAACAACCAAAAAACCATAAATTAAAAAAATAAAATCTAAGATCGATATGTTGAAGAAAAATAAAGTTTAATAAATAAAAAGTAAATTAACAGCTTTTTGTTCATAGAAATTAGGTTCATCCATCAAATCTTCACTTGGTTTTATCTATTAGAAAAAAGAGAGTTTTTTTTTGACTTTAAGGTTTAAAACTTTTACTTTCTCACGATGTTTTGAGACAGTGTATATGAGTTTTTTTAGGGATATGAAAATGCTACTGTTGTTTAGACTTGAATGAGGAAACATATTTTAATGGCCGTAAACATGCAAAAGAATTGATAGATAATAAAATTTTAACGGTGGCTAGAAGTATCTTACCGACTGCCAATAGTAACAAACATTTTTCATACGCCATGGAAACATTTTTCATACGATGTGGTGGTACTATATAGTTTAACAGATGCAAACATTTTTCGTTCGGTGTGATGGTATTATAAAGTTTAACATATGTAACTACACAAAATGGAAAGGAAAATCTAAATAGAAAAAGGGAAAAAAGAAAAAGCTTTTCTGATCCTTAGGGCGAAATGCGTTTGGTACAAACAGAGTTGCGTTCTTTATTTCTTCGCAAGCTATCTGGGAGCTATATTCTAGAAAACCCTAGGAAATAAATGATAATGGCGGTCGGTTCAACCACATATGCAATATCTTCAATCAGTCTCGGCCGTCCAATCTCATTTGGCCGCTCGATGCTCTCCTCTTCCGTCTCCTTCCAATCTACTTCGCTCCATCCCTACAAACACCAACTTTCTGCCGATACCCGCCGTCGAATTGTTTCCAAGGTTATTCGAATATACTTTTTATGAACGACTTGATGGTTTTTAATTAAGTTACTATGGATCGATGTAATTGAATGTAAATAGAATTTTGACTTTTTCTATTAAGGAATATATTGATAGAAACGTGCTGCTGATTGCTGAATGTTGTATGTTGATGGATGAAGGCTGAATTATGAGTATTAGAATAGTTGTCTGGTTACATTTATTTTAAGTTTTGAGGACTTTTTTTTGTTAAATTAAACAATATTTATAGGAATATATCCATCCATACTATCTCTAAATACATAATGACTGTATTAATTTAAGTGTGCCCCGTTTGGCGTTTAATGTAAAATAAACTAAATGATAAATGGTGAAACTATATTTTGATAAAAAACAGAGAAGCTATTACGAGTTTTGACAGAACCAAACGCGATTAATTTGATTACTTTAAAAAAACAAAATCTTAGTATTTATGTTTTAATTTTTATTAATAAATTAAAAAAGATGATGATATTACACTTAAACTTGAAAAACAAATTTTGAGAAAAAAATATGATGGGAAAAAGAAAAAGGCAGTAAGGTATGAACACCTAAGTTGAATCACTACTTAAAAAATGAAATTTAGAAATTTAACCAAGGTATGATTTGAAAATTTATCATTGAAGATTCATATTTTGTGATAAACACTTATGTTCCTTTGTACTAGATGTTCTGAATACTTATTGCTTACTTCTGGACTCATATTGTTAACAAACAACCTTCTAACATTTTTATCACTTATTATATATATATGTTAAGAACCACTTATTGCATAAAGGTGTACAAGTTTGAATGAGCAAAAATTAACATTGATATTTCTTCACTTCAATGCCAATTTTGTACAGAATAAAATACAAGAGAAAGATAAGTAAGCCTTTGATACAAATTTCAATGATTTTTTTATTCCAACGTGACACTAATGTTGTAAAAATTGGTGTCCGGATTAGAGAAGAAGAATACAAATAAATAATTCTTGGCTTAAGATCCTGGGAGCAACTATATGTTTAAGTACATTTTTGAGTTCTATTTAAATAGTTTTAAGTAAAAAGTAGACTTTGTGGGTAAATAAGGTGAAATTTTGATAAAATTAGGTTGTAAAAGTTAAATGAAATAAGGAAGTATGTGTTGCTTGCTTATAACTTATTAGCAACCTTTAGGCCCTTTCTCTACTTATAAATAACGTAAAGTACCCTCTTAATTAATTAGTTGGTGTTTTGTGATAATTACAAAACTGAGCTTTTGGACAATATTAAAGGTTGATACACAAAATATCTACTAAATTCAGTTATAGAAGCTTGTACTTAAAATAAGCTGAAGTTTTGCTTCAACTAATTTAGAGTCAACGTACTGCAAAATTTGACAAGCTAGTTGATTTGAAAATTTTGGGATTGTAAGAACGCAGAATATTGGGCAATTATTGTTGGAGATTATAACACAATATATGAATATATAGTGGAAATTATGAATTACCCTGATTGTTTATTGTTATACCTTCATGCATTATGAAGGTGACCCCTGCCATGAAAAACGATTTTGAATTATTGTAGCGACTCTGAATTGTTGGTGAAATTTTTCTCTTATAGGTTGAAGCGAAGAAACAAACATTTTCTTCATTTGATGAGTTGCTGGAAAAATCCGATAAGCCCGTGTTGGTTGATTTCTACGCGACTTGGTAAGTTTCATAGTGATCATTTTTTTTAATATGGGCTCGGTTATGGAAACTTATTACAATTATAACCCTTCTTAAAGCTAATTACAAACTTGACCACTTCCTAGCTTCATTGCAGGCATAAGTTTTTTTACTCCACGGGGTTTCAAAGTGCACCACTGTACATTTTCTTTTTAATGTTACATTATCACGGTTTAAAATTTCCACTTTTTGCACCGTTGATCGAAGTGACAAATGTTTGTAATTAGTTTTCAACTGGATTTATGTTTGTAATAAATTTTTGTCTAACTCGATTAAAAAGTTCATCTCATAATTCATGTCCGTATTGCTCTAAGAATAAAGATATACTTTTATCCTTTGCATATGAACTCTACCGTAGACTTTATAGATAACTTTTAATTGACAGAGTACTAGCAAATGAATGCACATGATGAACTTGGCTTATAATTTTGAAGACAACCAGCTAGCGGACAAATTGAGCTAAAAAATGTCAGAATTGTGTTTTTGTTTGTGATTTTTGTACTTATGATTATTAATGAACTAGGAACCAGTACAAACAGTTATCAAACAATTATCTTTAAATTTTGTGTAGTTCTTAGGCAGATGGGTATTCTATTACTGTTGACATATTTATTTCGAGTTCTTGAACGAATAATTACCTTAGCACATAAATTTGTATGCGTGGACGATTGTTGTTTTCATAAGGAAATTTACAAAGATATTAAGCAACATGTTTAAGAGAGACATGTTTAGGAGAACAGTCCATGCCAGTATGCTTAAAGCAGTCATTACGTTACTTGTAGTCTGTCTTTTAGCATTATGCACCTCTTTCTATGCTTTTTTTGTTGCTTTATTTGAATTTTCACTTTATGCTATCCCATTCATAGTCTTTTTTTCATTGAATAAATGCCTAACTATGAATTTCTACATCATCAGAAAATCTTAATTATTACCGATTAAACCCTCCTGATACTTTTTTTTCCAACAAGCAATGAATTCCTTTATGCACACTTTTGTTTTTTAGACTCCATTCTCGGACAAGAGTTTAGCAAACGGTGGTTCGCTTAAGTTGCGAATGGTAGGGTTTGGTTTGGATGTAAAGTTTATGATGTTTTTTGTATTTTAGTAGTTATTTGAACGGTAGAATTTGGTTTGGATGTAAAGTTTATGATGTTTTTATTATTATTTTAGTAGTTATTTATAATTACGTAATTATTCAAATTATGAATTAGAAAATAATAATTAATAACCAATAATTAATTAATTACAAGTAATAATTGATGGGGAGAGATTTGGATCCTCTTATTTATCTCCTTGAAATCTTCCCTATGCCTTTTTGTTCAAAAAAATCGGTTTGAAATGAATTTGTGTACATATGTTATATTTATCAGCAAGGCCATCTATGCAAATTTAGGAATAGTTCCGGATCTTCAACTCTTTCAAAAATGCATTTCAAATTGATGACCAGAATAAATATTTTCGATGGTTCATATTGACTTGCAATTTTTAAGAAGCTAAAATTTCGAAATTATTTTAAATTTTGCATAGATGATCTTGATAATGAATATAACCTGTCTACAAAAATTTGCTTCCCTCGGGAATGTTTTGCACAAAAATTTGAGGAGGGGACAGAATTTATAAAAAAGTTCTAGTTCCCTCCCCTAACCAATACTTATAATTAATAATTAATAACAAATGTTTATTAATTACTTTTTTAAAAATTAAAATTAAAATATTGATGCTAAAATTAATTGTTAAAAAGTAATTAAATATTCAATAAATTTAATTTAATATAATATTAGTTGATATAATTATCAATATTAATTTAATATAATATTAGTTGATATAATTAATTCTAATAAACAATTATCAATATTTATGAATTAAATTCCATAATCTAAATTTAATAAATAGTAACTAATAATGTAAAATTAACATAATTTGTAGTTTATAATTTATTAATTTACAGATAAACTACAACATTGTTCAAACCATTTTAATACTGAAGTATTTATTTAAAATAAATTTTTATTTACTTATAGTTTATAAAAAAACAAAATAAACAACTTTACAGCCGACTCAAGGTACTTAAATCGGATGTACAGTTTTTACATCCTTTGAAACCAACGCCCTCAACACCCCTCCACCCCTCCCCCCTCTCCTCCTCCTCTTTGAATTCTCCAAATTGGAGAGTTCATAAACACGGTTCACCACTACAAACTTAAGCCGTTACATCTGCTGCATCTTCAGTCAAATGAAATAAATTGCAGGGAAATGAATGATGTGGTTGTCATGTCCAAAAACAGGGAGTCAATGTATGTGTAAGGTTTGTGATTCATATATGACATTCTCACATGAGATTTAGGAACTTCTTAGAATTCTATATTTAAGCATTTCGTGCTATATCGTGTATGATACTACGATTGTCTAAACATATGTTTTATAGCAGTGTTTAGAAAAAACTTTTGAATTCTTACCATTTGAATCCATTTTCAAATTGACTCATTCCAATTATGATTTGATTCTTAGGTTCCAATTCAAAACTCAATAAAATTAAGGGTGCACACAACCCATACTCGACCCAACCCACATACATCCGATCCAACCCACATAAACCCGACCCATCCTAATTCAAATCGGATATGGATTACAATTTATAACTCATACTATATACAGGTCGGATGTGATTTTTTATTCAACACGGTCTTATTTTAACCCAATCAAATCCTACTTAAAGAAACTTATTCAATAGTCCAAATAAAATTAGTCAAAACCTATAATAAAGTATAACTATTTTAGAATAAATATACTTCAAAAAAAATCATATTTAATGTCAATTCAAGTAAAATTGGAATGGTCGAAACCCATTGGGTTGATTGTGAGATTTTGAAGAATATTTTGAGAGTTTTTTAATGTATTTTGGAATGAAACTCTCATCTAAGTATGTAGAGAATAAATTCTATATAATATATTTTGTTATGAAATTCTAATGAATATGTGGTGTAGCGAATCAGTTCTTATGATAGCTAAAAATCTACTATTTTGAGTTAAATATTTTGATATTTTAATTTGATTCTTTTTCCAAATTCCCGTTTTGATTATTAGGTTTATATAATCCGACCCAACTCATACTTCAACTCAACCCATACCCAACCTATACTGGTTGGGTGAACTATTTGGTGCAACCCGACCCAATCCAACCTTTGTGCAACCCTAATCAAAATTGCTACAGATAAAATTATCCAGTTTAAGCTGAAGTAATAGTATAATACATGGTATACATATGAAGGTAATCATGTGAACTCACGATTCAAATACACGTACATAGAAGATTATAAATCATTTAAATTTGCAATTCACGATTTAAATTCTGTTTCAGTTCAAAATTGAATTTTACCATATCTGTTTTAAATCTCATTTTGAAAACCTTACTATATAGGAAGTATATCAGCCTAGTTGGGTTAAGAACAACTTTCCTGTGTCATCAGCTTTGCTCTATATGCTCAAGTCCTAAAATTATACAATATTTTAATTTATACAGAATATTGTTTTTTTTAGGTGTGGCCCTTGTCAATTCATGGTTCCAGTACTGCAGGAAGTGAGTGAGAAAATGCAAGACAGAATCCAAATTGTCAAGATCGATACGGAAAAATACACAAAAATTGCAGACCGATACAAAATTGCAGCATTGCCCACTTTCATTATTTTTAAGGATGGGAAACCTTGTGATCGCTTTGTAAGAATATCAACTATTTTAATTTGGACAAAGACCAATTTTGATAACCACTTGTGAAAATAGTCCATTTTGTTTTTTAAATAGACTAAATTTGACATCTCATTATTATTATTTTTTTTATAAAAAATATGAGACTACCCACATTGGTGCAACTGTTACTTGCATCGCTGTAAAATCTTCTTATTTCTTTCTGCCAAAATTTTTAAAAGTGATGCTTTTGCAAACAGTTATGATTATTGTTTTATATTAAAATTTTGTTATGGCATGATGTATAATTTGTAGGAAGGAGCATTTCCTGCTGACCAGCTCATTCAAAAAATTGAAAATGCCTTGAAGGTTCCTCAGTAATTCTCCTTGTACAAGATTTTAAAGCTCAGCATAACGGATCAATATGTAAGTTTGTTTGACATCCTTTGTATCTTGTTTGATCCTTGTATCATTTGCGTGACGATAATGGAATATATCTTGTTATGGTAAATACCTATAACATTTTGACCAAATACGGACAGGTGATGAAGAGGTTATATGGGAGATGAAAGATTAATTTTGTTATCAAAGGTTTGTGATAATGGGCCATTTGAGTTTGTTTTCATATTTCATTGTTATTATAGTTTCCGTTTTTCTAATTGATACAGGTACATTTCAATGCTTTGATTTATATAGTAATTGGAGAATGTCCATCTTTTATTGTTTCTTAGTGCTGTTTGCATTCTCAATCTTTGTATAAACAATGGAATAATGGTAAATGAATATTTTTTTGCCCTTCTTTTTTGTGTAATTATCAAGTTGATAGTGAGAGTTTACATGTTATATTTCATTTCTTTTTAGATTGCTGAAAATATGACAATTTGCGTGGAACTTTAGGTGCTATCTGCTACATTTTGTGTGTGTTATGTTGTATAGCACCTGAAATTGACAAAATACGATTGTCTCGTCGAGCCACAATTTCATATAGCTGCTGTAATTCCACTTGATATGTAGCACATAAGTTGTCAAATGATGAATATCTTTTGTAGGTGCAATTTGGTGTGTAATATAGAATATGATGCTGCAAAATGGTTTTTTATTTTCATTTTTGTGAAACTCTGGTGTACCTTGAAAGGCTTTGTTGGTCGTACTTCTAAGCATGGCTACTATGTCCAATAGCCATGAGGCAACATAGTATGAACTTTTCTTTTGTCCTTTAGTTAATTTTGATTTTAGCCATTTTGATTGCTTTATATAACATAATATCAAGGACAAAATTTTCATATAGGTGCTTAGAAGAGCACTTATTGTGCAAATAAGCTTGCTTTGAAACTTATTACCTATTTTGAGATTAAGAAAATGTAATATGAGTCAAAAAAATTGGATTAACTCCCCCACTTGATTAATTCCATGAAGATTATGATTCTAAGTCGTTTAACTAGGTGTGATTACAATAATTCTATATTGAAAATATGAAAATATTAAAAAGAAAATAGAAAAAGCAAGAGACAACATTTGTATTGGTTCAGATATGCTTATGTTCACTTAACGATTCTTAATTGCTATTCTTTATTAGATCCAGAAAAGGATATAATTACGATCTCGAAATTATATTCCAAAATTGTAATGACATCCCTTCCCCTAAGATATGTAATCGCAAAGTGTTCAATATTCAAGATAAGAAGAAAAGGTCATTTTCTTGCATGTAGTCCTTCATGTATAAAGCAGATCCTTTAATCTTCACCATCTCGCTTTAAGGTGCGTCTTTTCTATTCCTTCCAAGCCGCATGCCTTCATATCAGTCGTGTCACCGTTGTCGGTTCTTCATCATTGTCGACCATCTTCCCTAATCGCTTTTCGCCTACAACTACCCCTAGATGACGTCGTGCTGATTTTGGGGAGATTATGGGTATGTTTTGGCAAGGATGAGGATGGATTGACTCGAGATGAAATATTTCTCTCAATTGTGTTGATTTCTAATCAATCTCGCAAATTTAGGGATGAATTGATGGATTTTATGTTGCTAATGTCGAGATGCCACTGAATATCATCATTGACATGTCTCGGAATACACGTTTCGTCATGTTTGCCTTCATTGGTCGAAATATCCTCGCTTTATAGAAAATTGCACTATCTCTCCAGGAAGTACCGATAAAGAGCCATAGCTCCTATCCACGTTGGATCCGTCCGGTACTATCAACGTAACTACCATGTTAACAATTTCCATTGGACAGATAGTTCCATTCCGTCGGGAGCTCATTTGCCAGCACAAGTGGACGTTCACTTCTTATAACGTGCTCCTATACACCGTGTATAAGATATAACATACACGCACATGTAGGACACACATTACCCCCAGTTAATGTACATAATCCGATGAGTCGACACATGTTGACGTTCGTTAGATGCTATATATCGATCGCACTATATATCGATCGCACCAGGGTAAACTTGCATATGCACAATTATAGGAAATAAGTAACGCTACATGACTATGCTCGTCACTCAGGTTCTGTTTCCAGATAACCTATGGCTACCAGACGTTTTATCAATTTCCACCGCTTTCAGGCGCTTTTACTTCTACTTCGCCTAAAGTAGAATCTAAATCTATGACGACCTCTTCCTCCGCAACAGCTAATGGACCATCTCGCGTCCACCGAGGGCCAGCATCGTTGCCTCACTCATGATAATCGATAAGCCCCACAACGACATCGTTCTAGATGTCGTATTGAATGGAGTTGTCATGTTAGACAACTCTCTTGACTCTCCTCCTTCGTCCCTTACTGTTGCAGATCTCCAGCGCATCTGCGAAAGACACAGGATCCTCGAACATGAGGTGAGGCTCTCATTATCGAATGAACGGGCTTAGAACCCCCTAGCCAGTTACACTGCTTGTAACCGATACATATGTCTATACACTAATATCCTTCCTACCAACCGTTGTCTAAGCCACATCTTCCAATCGCTTCCTGCACCGACTCAACTACATTTGAATGCTTATGTCGTTCTTCTCGGATCATGCATGTGATCTTTGTTTGCTATCTTAGGGGAGAACCGAGGATCCTGATGACATCCATTTCTTGTACAATTTCAAGCAATTCTCTCCCAACGTCTCCCTTATCTTCATCAAGGCTATCCGCTATAGCCACGTGGCGATGGACCTTCAAAACAAGCAATGTTACTTCAAAGTGGAGTACTTCGTGACATGCTCTGTAGGGTTCACCAAACGGTGGTTCTTTGGTGTAAGTCCTACACCCCACATTTCAATTTTTACGTCCCTTGTCTTCACTCCATTCGATTTTCTCTCTTTCTCTACTCCTTGACATATATTCCAAAGACAGTCGAGGACGACGCCTTAATACCTATGGTCATCGATCTTCAAGCTATCCTCGAGCTCGAACACTGTACTTCCTTTCTTTTGATCGATATACACCTTCGTTAATTCCATTTGATCTACCATGGAAGTTTGTTCTTCTATGAGCATACTGCACTAGAGCCTAAAGAGCTGGGGATCAACTCTCTAAGCGAGCTTGAGCTGGTGCTAACCGGCCAAGACGAGCCCTAGCTCAGTAATGGGTCATCATTGAAAAAGAGGAGGAAGAAGATGAATACAGTGAGTCGGAAGAGGACGAAGACATAGAAGAAAGAGAAGAGGAAGAACAAGAAGAAAGTGAGGAACACTTTAGAGTAGAGTCAACTGGGGAAAACTTCGATATTGAAGAAGATGTTATTTTGATTCCTCGGTATAAAGTTTTGAGATGAGGGCTTCTTGAAGCTACTGACGGTCTAACTTCCAGCAGGATCGAGGATCCGACCCCAACCTCTTGCAACGATGAAGCCATCGATCCTTTAGCCTATTTGAAACTCAATGACCTAAATGAGTTAAACTTTGATTTCGTATACTCTACGGGATATGATGAGCTTTTCGTTGGAATGGGCCCCATTGAAATCACTCCTATAAGGGATTGGTCCATTCCTCCAATGCAACCCACTGAGCATGGTATGTAGATTAGATAGGACAACGCTGCACATATTGATTAGGACTGCATTCATTCAAGCTGCACCTATCTTAGTAGTTCTTGGATCAGCCATAACTCTTTTCTCTCTTCTATTTTTCAGGTGAAATGGCTCAATGCAAGTTTTACGACGGCTTCAGCAAAAAGTTAGACACGCATCGATCTAGTTTTCCACCTAGGGGCTCCTATAGGTATCGTGAAAGCAAGCGCTTGAGAGATGACCACAACGAATCTAGGAGAGATCGATACGGCATGGGAGATCAATATGATTACGATCAATAATGGTGTCCACGCTCCCTTTATGGTCAAAGGTCTCAACATTCCCGATGTTAATCTCCGATGCCTCATCTCCATGTTTCCTAAATAGGAGTCATTCTCTTTCTCATTGCTCACCATTGAGATGTACTCCTCCATGCCATGATCTCCTACCTATGGCTCTTCGATGGGATTTATTCCTACCCCTTCTTCTTCTCTTGTTCGCAGCTACAAGGGAAAACAACTCTCCAACCACCCGAGCCGCCACCTCAGCCTACCACTTCCTTGGCTCCTCTCACCACTTCCTCTATTGATCACCCTTGGTACCATGACAAAGTGGATGCTCTTCTTGCTTTCTCCACTAGTTTACTTTCTTCTGCGTCCTCCACTTCATCCGGGCTAACTCACTATCCCGACCTGGAGCTCATCAATTTGACGTTCTCTTATAATTTAGATGAGGTCCCCGAAGACATGGTAAAGAACACCCACGGGGCCTTAAATGTTTTAAATGGCCGATACGAGTCCTATAAGAAGGCCTCTAAACATTTAAGCTTAATTAATACCATAAATCCCACTTTTTCGATGAAAATGACGACCAACTAAAAAAAATGTCAAACTAATAGCCTCCTTGGTGAAAGAAATCGTAGAGTTAAAGAAGAGTGATGACGATAAAGAAAAGAATAAGGCTGAAGAGAAAGGCGCCCTAGAAAAGAAGGTTTTAGAGTGTGATTTTAGAACTAACGTAATGGAAACAGCTCGAGCAGTCACTTTCACGTTCGGTAACTTGGTTAAAGATATAGAGCAAATCAAAGCTAGTAGTGATAGGTCTAACACCAGGCCACTATGACAACAAACGAAATGACCCAAGTTAAAGTTGAGATCGAATTATCTAAAGCCGAGATCAAAAAAGTTTCCGAGTTTGAGTGAGAGGTAGAAAAATTGAAATCCACAGTCTTTGACCCCCAAGTTGAGCTGGCTCAAGCTTAGATTTAAAAAGAAACCATCACCGAGGAGGTTGAATCCATGATTTTTTGCTTCTATAAGATGGTCTTTAAGATCAAGAATCTCCGATGGTTGAAGGATGAGTACCCTCAAGTTTGTGGGGATTCACAATAAGCTGATGAGGGACGAACGGGAAATGACCAAGCTTAAAGGATACCTATTTATGGAATCAAATGTGATTGTCGAGTTCATCGATCCATAAGATGTCATTGCCCTCGAGGAGGACCGAAAGAAGAAAGCCAGTGAAGAGGCTTAGCTAATAGCTTAGGGTGTCCAAGGCGGTCTTCACACCAAGGAGTCGGTGGAAGATAATTTATATCGATCCGAGTTGGATTTTTTCACTCGATTCTCGACGGCGAGCACTAGATATGGATTTTTGGTTGATTCTGGGATTCTCTATCGTAGTATGTGGTTATGCAAGGAGAATAATGGTTTCTAATGGAGGAACCAGATCGGAGTCCGCACTAGAGTGGTTGTGTGAACGATACTAGTTCGGAAGTGAGATTATGTGATCGAGCGAGCGATCAGATATTGTTGTGCGTACGGATGATATATGTACATCGTATGGGTTTTAGTAAAGTAAATGTTGGAAATTGAAAATGCAAAATAATGTAATTTTGAATCATATGATTGGATATCATTGGTAAATAAGATGCAAGTATATGTAAATGAGAGCTAACTTAATGCTCTTGATTTCATAAGTAAAATTGGGTAGCCCCACTAAAAGGTACATGTTTATATTATTGATTGATTTGATAGTTTTAAGATTGAGCCACTTGGCTTTTGTTTTCTTTTTCCGATTTAGGCCCGTAGTGGTGATTTTCAGTTGTTCTGATCTAGCCGCGCAAAGGAGACGCTGGTGAAATTTTTTGAAAATTTAATGAGTTAGAAATTTTGAAGAAATTTGTGATAACTAAAATTTGAATTTGAATTATAACTTGAAATGATTGAATGGATAATATTAGTTGGAATCTATGAATGAATTTGGGAACTTAGTAAAAGTAATAACAAGGTTTCAACAAATTGATTTTGGAAAAGGTTAAGGGCTTAAACAATTTGGCAATATATTTCACCTAATTTGTTTTAAAAAGTAATGGGTTTGGTGCATTTTTCTTACCTTGGAAATTTCGAGGACGAAATTCTTTTAAGGGGGGAAGAATGTAATGACCCAAAATTTTAGTTATTTGAAATTGGAATATTTAATTAATTTTAAATATTTAAAAGTTAATTTTATAGGTTAAAAACTTAAATTCCAAATTTAGCGATTTATTGGATAATTTAATTGTTGAAGTTAATAGTTGAAATCGTTTAAATAATTGAATCCTGGACTTTTATTTGGATAAAAATGATTTAAAAGCTTATTAAATTTCTATTTAATAAGAATGAAGGTAATAAAACTTTTAAATTGGATTTAAAAGTGATTTACTGATTTTGAAAAAAATTCGTTTTAATTAACATATAAAAATAACCTTCCGGGGTACAGTCTCGGATTTCGACAAAACCAGTGTCATTGGGTCCGTAATAATGAATTATAATACGCCGTCAAATTTCGTAGTGATCAGACATATCGTTTGGTTGTACGGGATAGAAACACGTTGAAATTAATATCGGAAATTTAATATAAAATTGGGTTCCAAAAAGCTATCTTCTGCATACGATCGAATTAGGTCCCGAAACTTGTTCCATTGCGTCTGGAACATGGGTATAACATTAGGAACGCTAGGCGGTACGCCTCGATCAGGGTTCGGGATTAAATATCCAGATATTTTGAATTTAAATAATAATATATAAAAATATCTATTGACTTGACCATACACTGCCTCATTTTTCCCATCAGCCCACAATCTGTATGTGCCTATGCCCTGTCTTCCTTTTATAGCCACGTACATCAGAAGGAAGATTGCGTTTTTCATTTTTTTTAAAATTTAAACTAAGCTCAATCGAACGGCCACAATCAACAGGCGCCACCACGGCCATTATCAAGGCTCGACCTCAACTAGAGAGATGGGTGGCTCATCGAATAGAAGGCAATGGACGGTGGTGATCAGAGATAGAGGAGCACAGTGGCCAGGAGATGGCCGCGTTCGTGAGAATGAGGATGAATTTTGAGGGCTCGATTGGGTCGATTGGGCGACACTAGCGTGGGGGAGAGGCGCAGGTGAGGTGGTCGGCATGGAGCAAGGCGCGACGTTCTTCGATGGTGGCGTGATTCTCTATTTCTGTGTGTTCGAGCCGGCAGTTTGGGGTTCAGGGAGGCAAACGACGACGATTAAGGACGTGTCATGGGTGCTGGGAGGAAGAGGGGAGTCGGGCGCGTTCGTGGGTGGGTTCGGCTGGAGTGTCGGCATGACTAGAGGAGGCACGGTGGATGGTGAAGTCGCAATGTCCAGAGTGAGATTAAGCGTGGATTATGGTTTGATAATCAAAGTAATTAAGAATTGAACCCGACAAGTTCCATTGGATTCGTATCTGTGAATACTACGCACATGAATTGGATTGGAGTCGATTGAAGCTAGCAGAAATTTTGGTTAAAATTAAACGTCTGTTTAATTTTAATTCAAACGGAACGCTTATGCACTAACTAGAATCATGGTGAGTAAAACTCACTCTCTTTGGCCATTTATATTTTTATACAAGTGGAAATAATTTTATTTCTACTGTTTGTTGCCTGTGATTGCTTGTTTGGTTGTTTACTATATTATTAGTAGTTGGATATATCTTCCTGCCTATTGGAGCGGATGAGACCCTATACGTTCCTGTGTATGAGCGGATGACCCTTTGTACGCGCGTCTGCCTCGAAGCAGACATTGTACATTTTATTCTCATATGCTGTATTTGGTGCAGGTGAACAGGTTGGAGGGATTTAACTGAATTCCTCACATTGTTAATTTTGTTTTTCATATATAGTGATATATGATGTGTTGGATGCCATATTTGATGACAAGAATATAATTTCCCTTATTTAGTGCTATGGTAGCACTGTGCCTCTTTTTAGTATTTTTGAAATGCTATTAGGTAGAAATTTTGATTTTTAAATGGTTTTCAAAATTAAACATGTCTATAAATTATTTTTGAGTTATTTAAATAAGGAATTTATTTTATATAAAAAGTATAATTTTTGGATATTAAATGAATAGTTTTACGAAATATTTTAATAAAGATTTTCTAGACTATATTATATAGATTTTTAAAATATTAAATATTAAGTTGGTTTATAATCAAGGACTACCGTTTTAAAAGAAGATAGAAATATTTTTGTATAAATATTATTTAGCGGTTTAATTTGGAAGGTGATATTTTATAAATAAGTAAAAGTTTTATATGAAATGATAGATTTATAAAACGATGTTTTATAAATTAAGGGAAATATTATCTTTGGACAAAATTGGAGAGATAAACCACATTTGTGGATTAAAAAAATAGGGAATGGTTATTTTAGGAAAGAGGTTGTTTCTATTTTTGGGCAAAATTAGAAAGTGGAAATAAACTGGGAGATGTTTGAATTGGATTTTATAACACGGAAATGAGAATTTTAAACCTTGTTTTATAAATGTGGAAATGAATTTGTAATCGATATTTATAAATGGATTTTGAAATAAATGAGATTTATAAAGAAATGGATTTATAAACAGAAATTTATAAATAAAGAGATTTTATAAAAAGAAAGTTATTAAATGGAAAATGATTTATAATTGTAGTTTTATAAATTTGGAAATGATTTATATTAAGAATTTAATATGGATTTTATAAAGGGAATATATTTACGTTTTAAAGTGAATAATGCTTTGAAAGAAATGGTTTTGAAAGTGATGTTTTTAAAATGAAGCTAAATGATTTTAAAGGTGATTTTAAAATGTGGTAAGTGACGAAAACATAGATTTCAACATTTATTGTTGTAATAAACGTTTTCGTGAAAAGCGAGGAAGGAATGGACTATAACACAGTTGTTATAGTAATGTTTTCCAAAAGGAAATGTTTTATATAGTATACGAGATTTATAGTACATTCTATATTTGGTGTTAATATTCGATATGGCTAACTTTTACCTATTTTGAAGTTAAGAACATTGCTCAATCAAGGTCTGAGAGGTAATGATACCCCAACTTGATTGGCTTCATTGTTAACTAATAAACAGTTGAAGTTCGATATTAAAAATTGATATTCAATATAGATAGTTGAATCCCTGTACTAGTGTTTTGGTTATCGTAACGATGTTTTATGAAACATTCGCTTTGATCCAATAAAGTGTGTTGGAGATAAAGAGTTTTCTCTAAAAGATTTAAAATATACTTATTATCGATTTAAATATACCGGGATATTTTCTAAGTGTAGAAAATGAGATGGTTTGTGAGTATGCTTATACTGTTGAGATAAGTATATGAAAATGTTTTCCAAATATCGTAAGTGATAAAGTGATTAGGGAATATATCTTAGTAAAGATATTTTGTGATAAATATTGGGAAAGTGATTTAAATAATATAAGATTAATTAAAGAGGCTCGGTGTTGCTTGGTGCTTAACCAGTAGTATCTCTATTTGGAAATAAATCTTTGGATGGATGTTTGTTCCTTTGATGGTTAAATAACCGACCGTCAATGTATTGGCCAATTTTAAACTATCGTTGTTAGTTCAAAGAGACTGGGATCAGGTTTATTATCCGAAACCACTTCAAATTGACATAAGCATTGTGAATTGGAATATGTTGAAGATATCCAAAGACAGAGTTTAATACAAGGGACATTCCTCTATTTTCCTAGGGAGGGATTCCCTGTAATTGAGTAATGGGAGTAGTGCCTTCGGTTTCGTTCAGTCCTAGAATGAACTTGTATGGATGAATGCTAGCTTTGCATTGATGTCAGAAGGGTAGTGTTAGCAGTCCAAGAGGAAAGTGCTATATGTGAAAGGTAAAACGTAGCCTCAAGCCTCATCAACCGGAAATGACTAAAACATGGGAGATGCAGTAGGGCTAGTTGGGTTGCACCCATCAAGGGTATGTCATCAACTTTCTAGATGACCGCTTATATTTACTGATTTAGTTGTGCAGTGAGAGCTCAGTAAAAAGGTTGCGAATAACCGGGGTGATGACATATTCTATACTAACGGGTAGGCCGGTCCTGTGTTAGCAGGGATCGTTAGGTACGATCTCGGTACATTGTTCTGGAGGTGTACTGTGACGGGCGGTACCCCAGTAGCCTAGTCATTAGTTGGAATCCATTCTCTAATAAGCACCATACAGTTTTAGTTGCATACTAAATATGTTGGAACGTGAGATGCACGCACTCCAGCTATTTTAATATTTTACTTTGAACCCTTAGACAATATTATAATATCACCGGATTTTTATATAAAAGTGTTTTGGTTATCGTAAGGTAAAAACCCGTTCGTGTTTATGTGCGACGTGGTCTTATGAGATACCTTTGATTTCAAAGATTTTCTTATAACTTTAAATCTAGTTGGGTGTGTTTTCTCACGCTGGTTTTCCAGACTGACTCGGGTGTTATTTTATTATAATGCTTAGGTCAGACCGAGCATATTATAGATTAGATTGGATGCTTGGAGCTTCAAGAGACGAGTTGGAGGCCCGAGCCGTATTTACATAGATGGTTATTTTCCATTATTGTGTTATCAGCAATTGTGAGGACAGACTATTATAACTGTCCAGGCTGAAATAGGTTAGTATACTCTGAGTGATGTCTGTATATACATATATTACAATTTTGTATTGTGTAAAGACTTGTGATATATTATAGTTTATTCATTCCACTGTGAGATTCTGTGTTGTTTAGTTTTCTTCTTATCTTCTTTCTTCTTCTTTCCACCTAACAATCGGGTTTCCTGGCATTCGATTGCTCGGCATATGATGCAGTGGATGTATTAGTGTCGATTTTCGAGGGTCGAAAATCCCATCTGTTACAGTCATCACCCGATCAAGATCGATATTGACCCATTCATGTATGCTAGTGACTTGGTACGATTGTTAGCCGACAACTAGGGTAATGACATATTCGATACTATCCAGGATTGGCTAGGTCGGTTCTGTGTTGGTAGGGGAGCAAATGTTTTATGACCTCGATACAATTTTCGAGAGATGCACTGTAATAGGAGGTACCCTAGTAGTCTTGTCATTATATGGAATCCATTCTTCTATAAGTGCCTTATGAACTTAGTTATGCCCAAATATGATGGAATGTGAGGTGCAAGCATTTCAGCTGTGTTAAATATTTATTTTAAACCCCAGACATTATTATAATATCGTTGGATTTTCTAATAAAGCGGTTTGGTTATCGTAAGGTAAACACCCATCTGTGTTTATGTGCGGTGTGGTCTTAGGAGATACCTTTATTTTTATAAGGTTTTATAACATTAAAAATCAATTTAATTTGTGTTTCTTACACTGGTCTACCAGACTGATCCAAGATTTATTTTCTTATAATGCTCGGGTCAGCTCGAGCATATTTCCAGATTTCATTATGGATGCTTTAGAGTTTTAGGAGACGAGCTGGATGCCTCCAAGACATTCACGTATCTTTTATTGCTGCTGCATTTTTGTTTTGTATTTATCAACATTTGTAAGGACGAGTTGTTATAACTGTCCAGGCTGATGATAGGTTAGTTTACCCTGATTGATGTGCATATATTACAGTTTTCTTTTGTAAAGATTTATTGTATATTATATATTACTCGTCACGATATGAGATTCTATTATGTCTTTTCTTTTCTTTCACTCCAACAATCTATTTTTCTGGCACTTGGATGTTCGGCACGTGAATATCGTGGATGTATTAGTGTCGACTTTTGAGGGCCGAAAAGACGGATCATTACAATGGTCAACTGTAGTCAACTCGAAGTCAAAGTCTCCAACCAGGGTAGCACGGTTAATAATAATTTTTATTATTGAACTTAGGATTTTGTGTTTGGACTAATTAAGTTGAATGTGGACGTATTAGAATTTTGAAAAATTATATTCCATTAGACTTAAAGTGATATAGTTTTAACGAAGAGAATTGGTGTAAATAATCATTGCTACCAGGTACCGCTTACAATAGTAAAATTATATTTTTACCAAAAAATGTGTAAGCGAAGGTGACATGTGAACATTAATATTCTAATTGTTCGATACTAATCGTTTACTAAATTTACATCTTTGAGTCACACAATGATAAATACTTCGAAAATCACTCGATTTAATTAATTTATAATCATTGTAAATTAATTAAATTATTTATTTATGAAATATTAATTATTATATTTATTTGATTTGATGTTTTAATGCCATTAGTGTTTAATGAAATGTGTATATATAAAATTTATGTATGCACATATCTATATACGATATCGATAAGATTTTAAATTTGATTTATATCGATTAATTACCAAATAGGTTTGAGATTTTGAGAGCCTTTATAGGCACTTTCTTGGCCAACCATGCATGGATAATTGGGGCTTCATTTGATTGAGATTTGATAAGGAATTAAAGTTGGAAGGTTTTAATGAAGAAATTGGAATGGTTTTAATTATTCCTTTAAAACAAAATCCCACCCAACCTCTTACGCCTGGTCTCCCCTCCATCTGCTCCCTCTCTCGATCTTCTTATTGTTTCTAACCATTCCCTACCTCATCATTCTCACTCTGCTCAACCTTCTTCCTTTGCCCAGCTTCCTCATTCATCTCCTTCTTTTCTTGTCTCTTTACTGATATCCTTTGTCGTTGCTCCCCCACAACAGCCATGGAACTCCCTTTTCAAGCAAAGACCGAAAAATATAGGAAAGCACATCCCTACTGATCTCAAATTTACCTTTTCTGGTGATGTCTTGGTCCCACCTACTGAAGTTGTGCAGGCAGGAAAAGAAGTGTGGCATGAGTGCCTTGTTGGTTTCTTCCTCGACAAACCACTCTCATATACCCCTGTCATTGAGATCTGAAGTGCATTTGGAAAATCAAAGGAACTATAAAGGTTAAATCTAATCTTTCTATTCTTACTTTCTTGTAAGGAAGATAAGAAATGGATAGTTGAGGGTGATCCAATTCTGATGAAGAATAAAATGTTTATTATTGTTAAACTCTAGGATCCAATTATTGGGAATGCATATGGTAGTGTTAAATCTGTCCTTGTCTGGGTAAAATTCTACAATATTCCTTTGTATGTTTGTGACATATGAGAATTAACTGGCTTGCTTGTAGGTTGGGTAAATTATTATGCATGGATGAATCTATAGAAAAGTTGGAGAGGATTGAGTTTGCTAAGTGTTTGATTGAAGTCAATCCCGGTAAGGAGTTGATCAACTAGTTTCCAATGCAACTAATGGAAGGGGGAGAACATATTATACAAATAAAATACTTTCGGAAGCCTGAATTTTTTTTAACTTGTAAGTAGTTTGGCCAATTTTTCTTAAATTGCATCAATGTGATGAAGGAAAGTGAAGAAAATAAGGTTGAACAAGCTGAGATAAACAATAACATGGAAGAAAAAGCAAATGAAAAAACTAAAGTCATAAGCAAGGGTAATGCAAAGCAAAAATGGCAAAGAGCAAATAAACCAAGAAGAAAAAATAGAGCAAAGATTGTTAGCAATGAAGAATAGCAAAAAAAGTTAAAGAAAGTGGAACATTTGAAACAAAGCAGAAGGAAAAAAGAAATAATAACAACCTCCTCTGACCTGCTTGTTGATCCTAATCAAGTTTGTGCTTTTAATAATAAATTTCAAGTTTTGGGTGACTTCGATAAAAATAGTGATGTGCTGGCCATTAATAAAGATGATGTTTTGTTGGAGGAAGGATAAATTAATTTTGAAAAGGTGGTTGAGAAGGAATTTGATGCAGTGGTTAATTCCAATCAAGACATTTCCAAAAATTATGCAATTCATGTTGTGTGCACCTCTAACATGCTCATTGTGTGCACAACCATTGATAAAGTAGCTCAACTTATGTCAAAACATTTCAATACAAAAACTAGGACCACAAACAGCAAACTCACTCCATCTTCCAATCAAATTCCTAAACTAAATCCACAATCCTTGCTTGCTAAAAGGGAAAGCAATGAAATTTAATTACATGGTTTATTGCATGTAAATGAAGTGTCAATTCCAAGTCTGTTACCTTGCTTCCTATTTTAACAGTCACCTGAACAAATCCTCCTCATCAAATATCCTTATCTCTTCAAGCATGATGACACAGTAATGAATGTTTTGGGCTTTGGTTTTGCTTCACCACTTGGTCGGACCTCCCCAACCTTCCCTCCACTTTCTGCCGCACCCCTTCCTCAATCCAAAAATGCATTAGCCAGTGAGCTTACCAATGCAAAGAAAAAGAACAAGAAGCCAAATAATAAAGGAAATAAATCCGATCATTCCAGCCTTGATGTGAACATTGACCTACCTTTGTTTGGCCTAGTTCCAGAAAACACACACTTCAATTCTCCTACAACTAGGAGCAGTAAGCAAAAACTCCTCAAAAAGCAATAGTTTGCCTCATGATACACAAATTAGGAGTTTGGAATATTAGAGGAGCACATAATGACATCAAGCTGGATCAAGTTAAAACTCTCATTCACATGTACAAACTTCACCTTCTTGCCTTACCTAAAACTAAGTTGAACTCCAATCTATCAATTCGTGATGCAAAATATACCAACCCACAATGGGATCACTCACACAACTTACTTGAAGCTCCTTATGGGAGAATTCTAGTTTTATATAACCCCCTTACATTCTATCTCTCACCAATCTTATCAACCACTCAACTCATTCATTACCATGTTATCCATATCCCTTCACAAACTTCCATGTACCTAGCTATCATTTATGTTGATAATTCAGATACCTCAAGACAATCCCTTCTTAACCTTCTCCCCTCTCTTCGATAAGATACTCACCCTGGCTTGCCCTAGACCATTTTAACAGTTGTGTAAACCTCAGTGATAAGATTGGTGGTTCCACATTGAACCCTAGGGATATTCAACCCCTTAATGAAGCCATTGCTGATTCTTCCCTAATTACAATCAAGTTCTCTGGTGCTTCTTACTCCTGGAATAACTGTAGAAGGAGTGGAGTTAGAACTAGCTGAATTGATCACAACTTGTGCAACTTTTAAGCCCTTTCTTCTTGCCTGCTATTTCCAATTTCCTCCCCTGCTCATCCTATCAGACCATCCCCCCTAATCATCTCCTTTGGGCTTACTACTGTGAAAGGAAAATCAAATTTTAAATTTTTTAATGCATGGACTAAAGATCCCAATTTCTTTAACATTGTATCCGCTGCTTTGTCTAACAGGTACTATAGAAACCCAATGTTTATTCTCTTTCAAAAGTTCAAGGCTACTAAGGTTGCACTAAAGGAATGGGCTAGACTTAAGCATGGAAATGGTGATATGCTCTCTTCTGAGATCATGAAGGAGCTTCTGATTGCTCAGCAATACATGTTGGACCATCCAAATGATTCTGAAGCCTCCTGTAATGAATCTAGGCTTACAACTATGTATGCTGATGCCTGAACAACTGAACCAAGTATGATGAAGCAGAAGTTAAGTCAGAAATGTTGTGCCCAAGGGGATCAGAATACAGCATATTTGCATGCTTCTTTAAAGATAAAACAAGCTAGAGAAAATATCACCACTCTATCTGATGAGAATGGTGTGCTGCAGTCAACACCTGAAGCTATTGATGATACCTTATTAACTCACTTCTCCAATATTACAAAATAGTATGTTGTATAGCAATATTTCTCAGTTTTAAAACAGAACAACATATTACAAGTATTTATACAAAATGTATATGGCCCAAGGCCCAGACTGGTAATCCACAACTACTAAAGCAAAAAGATCTTGTCCACTGGAATGGATGGCTGAGATTGAATGCAGAGATTGTTTTGGATAGATAAGAAGAAACACATAATATACGAACTCATAATATCCACCCTCAATTCAAGCTAGGGTTCCATTTCTTTTACTCTCACCGCCATGAATTTTCTGCCATCAGTAACATTCATTTCCTCTCTTAATCTCGTGAAATTTTTGAAAGATAATGGCTTTGTAAGAATATCGGCGCGCTGGTAAAAAGAGGGAACATGTCTGATCTCAAGTCTTCCAGTGGATGTTCTTTCACGAACGAAGAATAAGTCGATTTCGATGTGTTTAGTTCTCGAGTGTTGGATTGGGTTGGAAGATAAGGAGATAGTGCTCATATTATCGCACCAAATCAACGGCTTCTCTTTTAGCTTGAGCCCTAATTCATGAATTAGGGTTTCTAACCATGTAATCTCGGCCGCTGTACTTGCTACTGATCTGTATTCAGCTTCGGTGCTCGATCGTGACACGGTCGATTGCTTTTTGGTACACCAAGAGATCGGGTTGCCACCCAAATATACACAGTAGCCTGAGGTTGATCGTCGTCGCTAGCCCAGTCGGCATCACTGTAAGCTTGTATATTTACCTCTTTATTTTGAGTCAACAATACACCATAGTTTTGAGTACCATTTACGTATCTTAAAATACGTTTAACTGCCCTCCAGTGACAATCTAGGGGGTTTTGCATAAACTGGCAAACCTTGTTTACACTGTAACATAAATCTGGTCTAGTAATGGTTAGATACTGTAGAGCTCCAACAATGCTACGATACTGTTTGACATTGTCAATGGGTTCTCCCTTGCTTTTGGATAACTGTAAATTACTGACCATAGGTGTGGGTAGAGGTTTAGCCTGATCCATGTTAGCACGAGTTAAAATTTCTAAAGCATATTGTCTTTGAGATAAGAACATTTCTGTTTGTGATGGCCTACTAATTTTGATTCCGAGAAAATAATCAAGTGTCCCCAAGTCTTTGATTGCAAAGTTTTGATCCAGTAATTGTATGACTTTGACGATGTCACTCTCATTGCTTCCAGTGATGAGGATGTCATCAACATATACTAATATGTATGTGACTTCATGATTGATGGTTCTGATGTATAATGAGTTGTCTGCTTTGGTTGGTTTGAATCCTAGTTTTCCTAATGTTAATTTGAGCTTTTCATGCCAAGTTCTGGATGCTTGTTTGAGGCCATAAATAGCTTTTCGTAATTTGCAGACTTTTTCTTCATTTCCTTCTGTTATGTATCCTTTTGGTTGATGCATGTATACTTCTTCTTGTAAGTCTCCATTGAGAAAAGCATTTTGTACATCCAGCTGTTTAATATTCCATTGATTGTTTAATGCTATGGTGAGTACAATTCTGATGGTAGTGGGTTTAACAACAGGAGAAAAGACTTCGTTAAAATCAAAACCAAATTGTTGGGAGTAGCCTTTAGCAACTAGTCTTGCTTTCAACCTTGCTATTTTTCCACTAGCATCCTTTTTGACCTTATAAGTCCATTTGCATCCAACAATGTTTTTATCCTTTGGTGGTGACACAAGATCCCATGTTTGATTTTTTATTAGTGCTTCATATTCATCTTTCATGGCATTTCTCCAATCAATATCTTTAACAGCTTGCTCATATGTAACAGGTTCCATAATTTCAGTACTGGCATTGTATATTTTAGGCTTAAAAATTCCACTTTTTGATCTTGTCATCATATGATGCCCAGTTTCTTTTGTATGTTGGGTGATCTCTGTGACTGCTGGTATATTGTGACTAGATGTTGAATTATCAGATATTTGTGCTTCATCATTTTCTTCAATTTGTTGTGCTGGCCACTCATGTGTATCATTTGTACTGTAGTCAGACTTTGTTTCTGCAGTAGATTGAGATCTTTCAAGTCTTCCATTGTTTTTCTGTTCTTCTTGAATAGTTAATTCTGGTATAGTAGGCAAGCATACTTTGGCATGATCAGTATATTCATTTTCTGTGTTTTTGTTGTCTGCTAGTCTTTTATCTACAAAAGGAAAATTATTTTCATTAAACATAACATGCCTTGATATGTAAATCCTACCATTTTTGTCAAGACATTTGTATCCCTTTTTGTTTGTGGCATATCCTAAGAAAGTGCAAGGACTTGACCTTAAACTTAATTTATTTTTGTTGTATGGCCTAAGGCAGGGAAAACATAAACATCCAAAAGTTTTAAGAACATCATAATCAGGTTTAATATTGTATAATTTTTCATATGGACACTTATGTTCTAGCACTTTACTTGGCATCCTGTTTATAAGATAAACAGCTGTGGTGAATGCTTCCTACCAATATTTTAATGGTAAAGACCCTTGTGATAAAAGTGTTAGGCCTGTGTCAACTATGTGCCTATGTTTTCTTTCAACAAGCCCATTTTGCTCAGATGTGTAAGGACAAGTGACTCTGTGCAATATACCTTTGCTTTGAAAATATTTTTTAAGTGGGTAAAATTCAGACCCTCCATCAGTTTGCATAATTTTTACCTTATAATTAAATTGCTTCTCAGCTAATGTGATAAACTGAATTAAAGCATCATGAGTTTCAGATTTAGATTTGAGAAAAAAATATCCAAGTGTATCTAGTATATGCATCAACAAAGGATAAGTAATACCTGTACCCTTGAGTAGAATTCAATGGGGCTGGTCCCCATAGATCTGCAGCTATCAATTCAAAAGGATTCTTATATGTAGTTTCAGAATTACTGAAAGGCAATTTGTGGCTTTTGCCTAATTGACAGTGTGTGCATATATCATAAATGTCACTATTAGGAAAAGAAATTTTATTATCCAACAGAAATCTTTTTACAATTTTCATACTAGGATGTCCTAGTTTACAATGCCAATGATCTAAAATATTTCTTTTGTTTTGGACACTGGTGTGAACATTGTTGCACCAATATTCCTTCACTGTAGGTTTAGATTTCTTCACAGCATTAAATTTGTATAGTCCCTTACTCAAACTACCCTGCAATAATATATCTTTACTTAGCAAGTCTCTAACTAAACAAAAGGTTGGGTGAAACTCAAAATATACTTTGTTGTCATTGGCAAATTGAGATACGCTAATTAAATTCTTTTTAATCTCAGGAACTCTCAATAAATTGTTTAAATATAATTCTCTTTTACCTTGAATAGTTCCTATGCCAACATGTGATATACTTGTTGTTTCACCATTACCTAAGTGTATAGCTTGCATACCTGTGTAATTCTTGTTGCCTAAATTGAGATTTTGAAGATTACTTGTCACATGATTTGTTGCTCCTTAATCTGGGTACCAATCATCCATGTTTGTGTTGTCTGGACTGGCTTCATCTGAATTGATTGGCTGAGTCCTGGAACTTTCATTTTTGTTTTTCTGCTGTTGATCTAGTTGTGTCATGTTGATATTGGGGTTTCCTTGAGTTTGCTGTGTAGCAGTAAAGTCTTTATTGAATCTGAAATAGCATTTGCTGGCTATATGACCAAATTTTTCGCAAATTTGGCATTTCACTCTATTGTTGTTGCTCCATCTTCCTCTTCCCCTTCCTCTTTGTGTATAATTATTTCTTTGACCATTTTGTTTGCTTTCTTGATTTGCTGTGTTGCCCTGTTGCACTTTGTTCCTTGAACTGCTAGCATAGTTTACTGAGAACTCACTTTGCATAGCCTTTCTTTGTTCAATTCTGCCCTCATGAGCAAGTAAAGCAGATTGAACAGATTGTAAATTTGGTAGAATTTGTTGTGAAGCTATAAAAGTTACCACTGATTCATATTCATCATCAAGTCCATTAGTTATGGTGAGGATTTGCTCACTTTCAGAAATTTTGTGACCAATTGCATTAAGTCTATCACATAAGTTCTTGATCTTTGCAAGATATTCTCTCATTGGCACATCATTTTTTCTTGAATTTTGCAACTGTCTTTTGAAATGCATAATTCTTGCTGCTGATTGTGAGCTGAATATTTGTTCTATTGATGACCAAATTTCATACGAGGAGTTGCATCCAACAATTTGTGATAATAGACTTGCGCTGATGGATGATAGTAACCATGATGATAGTAAGTTATCTTGCTTTAAATATCTTGAATACTCTGGGTTACTAACTGTTACTCCATTTTCTTCTTCAATGATTGCAGGTGGTATAGCTATTGTTCCTTTGATATGGTCTTGAAGGCCATATCCCTTCAGGGCTGTTTCGATCTGATATTTCCAGAGGATATAGTTGTCTTCATCAAGTGGGATCCTGATAATCTGACTTTTGGGTTTGATTAATCCTGTGTCTGATATGACAGTTTGCATTTTGATGTTTCTTGAAGTGGTTGATGATCTTTCATCGCCTATTTCTTTGTCTGACATCCTTGCGATTGACTAATCTGGTTTCTTGAATGTGTTTTGCAGCCAAAAGGAATTGGCGAGGCAATGCAGATTCAGAAAAAATAAAAGAAATGGGAGATGAAATAACTCGATGATGATTCAAATCTGAAGGGAATCACCAAGAACTGTTGCAGCTAGTCAAGAATCTGAAGTTATTCAAATTCTTGCTAGGCGTGGCATAGTGAACTGGTAAGACAGATATTGGTAGGGTTAGGATCAACGAAGGATATAATTCTCCGATGATGAAAATTAACTGAGGAGAAAGCAAAAAACAGTTTTGAAATGAGAGGAAAGATGCAAGAAATTATAGATCTTGAAAATTATTATGCCGTTAGGCTTTTTATTGCTCTGATACCATATTACAAAATAGTATGTTGTATAGAAATATTTCTCAGTTTTAAAACAGAACAACATATTACAAGTATTTATACAAAATGTATATGGCCCAAGGCCCAGACTGGTAATCCACAACTACTAAAGCAAAAAGATCTTGTCCACTGGAATGGATAGCTGAGATTGAATGCATAGATTGTTTTGGATAGATAAGAAGAAACACATAATATACGAACTCATAATATCCAACCTTTTAGGTATTGCTAACAATTTCTTTCCTACTTTGGACTTATTTAATATTATACAACTGCCTAAGCTCAGGATTGAAGACATCAATTTTCCGACCACCCAAGTTTCAGATGAGGAATAAAGCGATCCATTTTTAATATGAATAAAAAATCAGTTGGTGGGCCTGATGGGTTCAATGTAGTGTTTTTTACACACTGTCGGGAAATAATTTCACTTGATATTTTAAAAGCTGTTCATAATTTCTTCAATAAATGTAAACTTCTTGGTTCCACTTCCATCGATGTAATTAACCTTGTTCTAACACTTAAGACCAATCCACCAACATCAGCTAACTCCTTCAAACCTATTACCTATTGCAATGTCATATACAAGTGCATCACAAAAATTCTGGCCTCCAAACTTCAAAAAGTGCTGCCTTACCTAATATCATAGAATCAAGCAGCATTCCTCCCCTATAGAAGCATTTTAGAAAATGTGTTTCTAGCACATGAGTTGCTAAATGGATACAACATGGCCCATGTTTCCCCAAGAGCCATGGTAAAACTAGATATAAGCAAAGCTTACGATTTAGTGCACTGATCTTCAATTGTTAGAATTATGACTAAAATGCATTTCCCTAAGAAATTTGTTACCTTGATCTATGAATCTATCTCTACACCCAGGTTCTCCTTGAACTAAAATGGCAAAACTGTTGGTTTTTCAAAAGTAGCCAACAAATCAGGCAGTGGGATCCTATCTCTTCTCTCCTCTTCCTGATGGTCATGGAAGTCTTCACTCAATTAATTATTTTAAGGGTTTAGGCAAGAGAAATACACCTACATCCCAAATGCAAACATCCTATCATAACAATTCTCATGTTTGCAGATGATGTAATCATCTTTACCAAGCTAGAGATTAATTCAATTCAGTCAATCCTGCAAGCTCTATCCACCTTCCACTTGATGACAGGCCTGAAAGTTAACCTACTAAAATCTCAATATCTAGCTGCTAGATTTTCTAGTGTAGTCTCAAGTAGCATTCAAACCGTTACTTGCTTTCAACCATTGGATAATACCATGAGCTACCTGGGAATCCCTCTCTCAACCTCAAGAATAACAGTAGCTTAGTGCCTTCCCTGATATGATAAAATCACTGCCACCATGGACTGTTGGGCTAACAGATTCTTGATTCAGGCTGGAAAGTTTGTGTTGATCAAATCCGTTATCTTTTCCATGATGGTTTCCTAGTCTAGGACTTTTGCGTTGCCTAACAAGCTTCCGAATATGGTTAGAAATACCATGTATCATTTTCTATGGTCTGGAAGCATTTTTTCTAGAAAGGTAATTCCTTGTGCATTCCGTAAAATAGAGTTGCCAAGGATCAATAGAGGACCGGGGTTGACAAATTTTTATCAGTGGAACAAGGCTGTTTTCAGCATGCATTTTAACACATTGATTAACAAATGTGATAACATCTGGGTTAAACGGACAATAGCACACAACATTGGAAGAAAGAAAATTTGGACCATGAACACTCCCTAGAACTGTAGTTGGTCTTAGAGAAATATTTTTGAACTCATGCAAACATTCCTCCCTCTCATCAGGCTCATGGATGCTGCTAATGGCATTGCTAGATTTTTGGGATGATCCATAGCCTAAGAAAGGTATGCTCCTATCCAACTGCAAAACTTATCAGCAAATACAAAAAACTGAAATTAGTAGAGAAGCCAAATCTAAAGAGTTTGTGTTTGATGGGATTATGACCTTACCATATTAAGTAACCGGAGAATATGGGAAGTGTGGGATTTGTTGCATGAGTATTCTTATGTCTCTGCTGATATAGAGCATTATGTTTGGAGAAACAAAGAGTTACATCACTCGATAGGTATAGTTTACAAAGAGATAACTGATATTCCTGCTTTGCCAGTTTTAGCCGATGCAAAAGAATTTGGTTGAAACATTCTCCTGCAAAGGAGAATTTGCTACTGTGGATGGTTTTTTGGAATGCATTGCACACTAAGATAAAGTTGGTCCAGTTTGGGATCAACATATCCCCGCAATGTGTTTTCTACAATTCTGATAGTGAGGATATCTTCCATCTTTTCTTAAATTGCCCAATAATTTTTAATTTATGGAGAAAGTCGATGGGTCAGTTAGGTAGATGTAATGTGGTTAGGGATAACAATATTAAATGGGCTATTATTTACAAAGCAACCACATGGAAGAATGTGCAATCCTATACTCTACTTCTTGTGCTGAAGAAAATTTTCAAATGTATTTGGGATGAAAGAAATGGAAGAGTGTATTGTAATAAAGCTAAGCGTAAGAGTGTAATGTTGCATGTATTGCAACATGAAATATCCAAAGGGTTCCAAGATTCAGTGTTTGCTTTTGATAGCAACTTGATCCACCTTTGGCTCTGAATAAATTCTTTTTTCCTTTGTAATTTTGTTCTTTTCTTTCCTTTTTGTTGTTTATCTAGGGTGTAGCTAGTGATGTTTTTTCTTGGGCTTATAGCATGTTATAGCCCGGTTGTTTCGTATTCTTGACTGTGCAATAAAAATGGTAGGGGACCAGTCAATCTCGCTAGCTTTGCTAAAAAATTCGATCGATCAATAATTAACACTCTCTTACAATTCACTTTCATTACTCCTCCTCTCTCTCCTTATGGTCGCAAATTCCATGGTTTCATGGAAGAAAAGAGGCGATTCAATCAGATCTAGGATTTTTCTTCATTTTATGTGTGATTTTTTGGCTTCATCAAAAGGTAATTTTCAATCTCTTTTAATATATGTTACATCCTATTAGAATGGTTTAGATCCCATTTCTTTACATCTTATATAATTATATGTTACATCTTATTAATTTAGTTTACATTTCATATCTTATCCAATGAATTTATACATGCTTATGTTGTCTAATCTTTTGTTTTCCATTGTTTTAGAAATTAAAGTTTAATGAAAAAAATTCAGATCTACATCCAATTTTAATTAGTTGAAATATTTTGGAACATATTTTATATACAAATATAAGCGAAACACATACATAATCTATTTGAAATTTTCTTATGAAATTGTAAGTTTCATGTGTGTGTGTGTGTGTATTATTTTGAATATAAAATACTTCTGGTTGTTATATACATATGTGTATTTATATTATTTTATTTCAAAATTTATAAAATGACTTTTGTGCAAAATTATTGATGTAATGCTAAATTTCTTCCTAATTCAATTTAAATTGTAAACATATAAAATTATAAGTTTTACATACATACATATGTTATTTTAAATTTAAACATAGTTGGTTATTATTTGTATATATGTATATGTTTTATATATTATTTCAATTCAAAATTTATAAAAGGACTTTTGTGTAGAATTATAGATCTAATATTGAACTCCTTATTAAGTTAAAACTGTATTTCAAATTGTTAATTTAAATTTCAAAACATGTAAAATAGTCAATTTTAATATGTGTGCGTGTAATTGTTGTTTTATATGTAAAAAACTATGGACAATAAATGCATAGATGAAGGAACAAATGTATCTATTGTGGTGTAAATTCCTGCACTTATAAACATATATATTAACCATGTACATCGTTTATATATCGCAATTGCACTATACACATATGAGTGTATCTGATACACTCATTATAATATATTTACTTTAAGTTAAATGAAACTCCTTTTGGAGAAATAAAATAATATATGATTTAATTTAAAATAATATTAGATTGGATCCTAATAAGCCCTTTAGAATTCGTAGGACCAATAGATCCAAAATAGATTTTTTTTTGAAATTTACCCATTTCACTTGCTTTCGGTTAGCCCAGATCATCCAATGATATTAGATCCTAATGGTATACGCGGTCTAAATTAACAATATTATGGCTAACTTATTAAAGCCTACACATTTAATTGAGCATCTAAAAAGGTTGGATTTAGGTAATCAAGTACTCTGCTCTGTCGAGCTAGTAGCCTGGTCCAATAGATGATGTAAACCCAAAGGTTATCTCTAATGTAATAGCCTAAATTGATTTTGGGTCTTGGGCTAATTTCCAAAATTCAGTTTGAAAATTTAAGATATGTTTTTAAGATAAAAGGTTAAGTTTAAAATATAAAATGAAATTTGATAAAAGTTATAAAATAATTTCAAAATTGTTTTGAATTTTTTATAATGATTTTGAAAATTAAATCAATTAATTAGATTATTAAATATATAATTAATTGAAAATTAATTAATTAATTAAAATAAAACATATATAATGATATATGTATATTTACGTTTATCTTAAATTATTTAAGGTAAATAATAAATTAAAATTTTGAAATTTATTAAGAAAATAATTTAATTAAATATGTTTTAATTCAATGAATATTTATTTGATAAATATATATTAATTAATAAATCAATATATGTATATGAAACATTAAATGTGACATTTAATATTCATCTAAAATTGTTTATGATGAGTAAAATAATTTCTGAAATTTTAAAATAATTTGATTAAATTTTTAGTTGAATTGATAAATTAAAATTAGTTAAATAATATTTAATTAATACACACACATAAGAATATTATATAAGTTAATTAAATTATAGAGGATAATTTTTAAATTTATGCCAATTTTAAAAACTAATAACAAATTTAGACCAGTTTGATAACTTATTACAAAAATAGACCACTTTGTGCCACATCAGCACCACGCGTAGTGGAGGCAAATACCGCCAGTACAATTTTTTTTCTTTAACTAGTTCGCAGCATTTCAAATGCCGCAACCTATTTTAAAAATAATAATAACTCTGGGCGGCATTTCAAATGACGCACACTAGCGGCATCTCAAATGCCGCAAACTATTTTAAAAAAAAAAATTATAGTGGAGGCATTTGAGATGCCTCTAGTACGCGTGGCGCTGAGGTGGCCAAAGTGGCCTTTTTTGTAAAATCGGTCTAAATTTGTAATTAGTTTTTAAAATTGGCCTAAATTTAAAAATTATCCAATTATACACTGTTATAAATGAACTAAAATTATGTAATATGAATGTATTACTTAAGTGGAACCGTAAGAAACCGATTTTAGGTTTAAGGAACAAGTACATGCATATTGTACATATACGTAATTTCATATATGTCTGATACTTAAATCATGCGGGTATTCCGTAAGAAATATATTGCTCTCTAAATCGATATCACTCAATATATATATTAAAGATTATGAATCCTGAATATGTATAAGTTATGCTCTACCATTTATTTATTAATTGATCGTATCTATACTCCTTAGTTGTTGAGCAAACCCAAGTTAGGGATGTTATATGTAGTACTATTAACGTATTGACTAGATGAGGTAATAGGCAAGCTTGTATTTGTTGAGAAAACTTAAAGTATGTGCATTATACTTAGGCCATTGCGAAATGATGGATATGAGTGCATAATCTATTTGATTTGTTAAGCAAACTCAAGGTCAAGGTTGAGATTAGGACAATGACCACGGGTTAGAAGTTGTATATGATATAATTGATAAAGTATTTTCCATTGCTTGCGGGCCAATGATTCGTTGAGTAAACCCTGTTGGGCTGGTCAACCCGCGGTAGAGGAATTGGGTAATTTTTAATATTTTTTTATTGTTGGACCTTTAATGGGCCTATGCAGTCTAATTTATTTAGAATTTTTCTAAATTATCTTTTAAATAAAATCAATATTTTATTTGAATTTTACAAATGAAATTTATCTTATATATTTTTTATTATATTTCATATATGTGTATCATATATACATATGTACGTGCGTGCACGTGCAATATGATAATACGTACATGGTTTGACATGCCCATGTATAGGTATTGGGATTTACACCGCAACAGACATGTTATCCCCTCATGTATACCAATGTATTATCTAAGAATACATATACGAGCATCGATTATTGTATAAATAAATATACAATATATATATTTGTATGTGTGTATGTATGTATGTATAAATTTAATTATATATTTCTTATAGAATATTGATTATAAATTATTTGTACAAATCATTTATGAAATATATATAATAATTAAATTTCAAAATTATTTTAAATATTAATTAGTATAATAATTGAAAACCTTTATCATATATTATAATTTTTTTAAATTTATACATATACATAAATATATAATATATATAAACATATAACTAGTTTATTAATTTATATATATATATATAATTTTTTATATTAAATACATATTTGTTGCTACTCACGGCCACGTAAATATTTTACTTTATTTTATTTATTTATTTTGGTTTAAATTATTTTAAAATTAAATTCGTGCGAATTTAATAATAAAAATATTTAAAAATCATTTCTGAATTCAAAATGCATATCTTATATTATATAAACAATTTCTTGAGCATTATATTATTTATAAATGTAATATAAATATATTTTATTTATTTAACTAATATTAAATCAAATAAATAATTTAAAATATTTATATATTTATAAAATAAATAGTATTTTTACTACCAAATGGTTTTTAGGTGTATACAAAAGTTTAAACATAAATATCATATGAATTAATATTTTATAATTAGATTTAATTAAAAAATCATTTAATAATAATATTTTAAAAATATTATCAGGCCATGATCAACAAGATGATATCTAAACAAATTTTTTTCGTATATATATATATATATATTTAACCATTGACATGTGAAAGTACAATAATATACTGATTCATGACAAAGTCTATCTAGATAACCTATGATCGATGGATTAACTAAGCAATTTAGAATATAAATAAATCAGAAACGTACCTCTCACCAAGGCCTACAGATCACACATTGAAATAATGAAATGACTCCTTGAATCACATTCCAAGTTTTATAGTTGCTAGCTCCCGAACTACTTTACCAGATCTACATTATAACAAATATATAATGGAAAGAAAACACCATTATTACGAATGAGAATTGATTACAAAGTTAATTAATTTACAATAAATCATAGAATTGCCCTTAGGCATACCCCTAACTCTATCAATCTCTCATTTGCACTTAGGGTTAATTATGGAATCTCAATCTCATCTCTTCAATCAACTTCTCAAGAGTCGATCGAGCTAGACCCTTAGTAAATGGATGTGTTATGTTGTCCTTGGTATCTAACCTTTGTATCACGATCTCTTTTTTCTTAATGAATTCCCTAATGAGGTGGAACTTCCAAATAATACGCCAAGAATTCTTATGTACTCTAGGCTTCTTTGCGATCTGTATCGCTGCATTGTTATCATAAAACAATGTTGTAGGATTCTCGATATTAGAAATCACTTTGAGCTCACTCAAAAATTTGTGTAGCCATACTACCTCTTTATCTTCTTCATTGAAGGCAATATACTCGACCTCGATCGTCGAATCAACTACTATCTCATTTTTGGAATTTTCCAATTGACGGCTACGACGTTAAGCGTAAAGACAAACCCATATATTGATTTATTATCATCAATGTCACTCTGAAATCTCAAATCTGTATGCCCCCTTCATAAGGAGGTCTCCATTCCCATAAATGAGGAATAAATCCAAAGTATGTCTTAAATAATGCAGTATACATTTTACGGCCATTCAATGCTTTTCTCTAGGATTAGACTGGTATTGACTCATGCATCCAAATGTGTATGCTACATCGTATCTAGCATATAGAATAAAGTACATTATGGATCCTATGGCTTAAGCATATGGGATCCTCTTCATACGCTCTTTTTCCTCATCAGTATAAGGAGCATCCTTCTTAGAAAGAACAATTCTAGATTGCCTTGGAACATTTCCACATTTGGAGTTTTCCATACTGAACCTCTTCAGTATGGAATTTATGTACATGGATTAGGACAATCCCAGCGACCTCTTCGATCTATCTATATAGATCTATATACCTAGTATATATGCTTCTTCTTCCAAATCTTTTATGGAGAAGTTTGGAAAGCCAAGCTTTCATTGATTGCAATAATAGAATGTCTTTGTAAATCAATAGAAGATCGTCGATATATAGTACTAAGAATATGATAGCATTGCCATGTTCCTTTCTATATACGCATACTTCCTTCGTGCTCTAATAAAAGCCAAACTATTTGATTACCTTATCAAAACACTTGTTCCAACTTCTTGAAGCTTGTTTAAGTCCATAAATGGACTTTGACAACTTGCATGCCTTGCCCTCACTTCCTTTAACACCCCGTAAAATCAGCCATAAATAAATTGGATAAATTAAATTAAATAAGGTAAGGGTAAAAATAGAAATTTTACAAAGTTAGAGTTTGGCTATGAAAGTTACGTCGTTGCGTTCGTAGCGAAATTATGGTCAATTTCCATACTAATATGTGTAAAATGGAGCTGAAACAGAAAAGTTATGGACGTTTGAAGTTTTCAGATCTAAAATAATTTAAATAGAATTCAAATTCAAATGAATAATTAATTTTAAAATTTGAAATTCAAAAGTTAACAGTAGATAGACTTAGGGATTAAGTAAACGATAAATTAATGTTAACGCTAAATATTAATTAAGGAATAAAATAATTAAAAATCAACGGCATGATAAAACTTCCAAAAATGAATGAACCAATTGACCACTCCCCTTAGGCCGCTTTAACTTTGATGGGAAGCGGCCGTCGACCGATCATGAATGGCTGCTAGGGTTTTTTACGTTCATATTTTTATATTATTAAACCTACTTAAATTCGATGGTTCTTGTGCCTTTCAACCACCATAAATAAGACCCTAAACCCCTCATTTTTATTTACATAATATTTTGGAAACACTACAGAAGCTCTATCAGTTCATCTCTTCAAGATTCAGAAAAACTCCATTAGGGTTTCAGGTAAGGAATCCTATAGATCAATCTTTGTTTATTATTTTCTTAACTTCTTCTCTTTCAAACCTTTAACTCTCTGAATCTAACGCATATACAAATCCTTTGCTTTATATATGTATCAAAAAGAAGAGATCTGATAGAGGTTGTCAAAGGCGTGTTAAATCCAAGGAGGGAAAACTAAGGATATACTATGAGTGAAAGTTTTAGATTTTCTATTTTAGTAATTGATTGGTGTAATTTGGGTTAGGATATGCCTTAGGGAGTTTTGGTTTGCGAAAACTTCATATTATAAACACCCAAACTCCTTCAATACGAAATATCAATTCGAGGTTGAAATCTCATATTTGTTTATGTCAAAATAATAGAAATTATTAAATTGCAATTTTTATAATTTTACCTTATATTCCACTCCTTATTCTTTTTCTTTGAATTAGGTTAAAGAATTTCAATTATAGGATGGTATGTAATGTATGAATTTATTCGTAGTTTGCACCGCTTATTCCCATGAATCAAATAGAAATTCCTTTGTTTATTTTTATATGAAAAAGGAGTTGAATAGAGCGTAAAAATTGTAATTGTAAGTTTCTATTATCAATATATTCCATTATTTTGATATAATAAGTTGAGTTTATATTTTTATTGTATGCAAGTATATTGATCGGAAATTTTGAATATGAAAATTGGAATTTTGGTATTTTTGATTATATGGAATGAGACTTGTATGATTATTTAAAGAGTTGACATTTAAACACTAGTTTAGGATGTATATTCTACACGCTTAGAAATTACTAGGTGCGTATTTGTATACATATATTAGCATAATTAATGTATAATTGCGTAATTAAATAGGTTATTAATTCTATTAAATCCCCCTTATGAAAGTAATTAATTTAAAGGCGAAATAAGAAAGATTTCTTATAAGGCCTTGGTTATGGAAACAGTGAGGTGTGTGATAATATATATAGAGTGTGATATAGATTATAACTAAGTTATAGGAATGCGAGGTCAGTCAAAAGCACACGGAAGTCTGCCCAGCTATTCTAGCTGCCAGTAGTGTGACTTTGAGGCTGATATGAGACATCACCTATAATAAGTAACTACGATGACGCGAGGTTAGTTCCAAATTTTATAGGGTAAATCTACTCAGCTAATCTGACTATCAGTACCCACATATAGTCGGGCTAATGTGAGTTGTCACCATGGTATGGGTCATTATACGTTCTTTAGTGACTGAAGGTATTAAGTGGTTGTGTAAGGGCCCGCTTCTTCTCTATTTAGGAAGTAGTAAATGTTCGGGGTTATGGGTTAGGGATGGTAGAGGATATCTCTGGAAAGAACCTGCTTCAACAGGAAGTATTTAGTGGCTGAAGAGATCCCATGCAATGTCAGCTAGATGGTTACTAGTGAGGAGTCCGACTTAAAATTATAGGTAGTAAATGACATGGACCTGCCTTAAATAAGGTATTAAATGGTTGAAGTCTAACTAATTCCGATTAAAATGTATTAAGTGACTTGATAACTATCTCTTACATTACTATGGTATTATGGATGATGGATATGGATTACTAGGTTGATAGCAGGTTAGCTATGGGCTTATATTTGGAAAGCCTTTTATTTAAGTTTGAGAAAACCCTTTGGGCTAACATTTGAAAAGACTTATGTGTAGGAAGAAACGTAAGACATATTCCTATGTAAATTATAATGCACAAGTACCAAGGAGTAAGGCTCAAGATTTTTATTCACCAAACATATGTTGTTCTGACTCCTTCATTACAACACATGTTAGGAAGGGCAATACTGAAGACAGAGATGTTGATGAGACTTGTGGCAGTAGACTATCTATTTACTTGTTATTTCCCATTGTTTTTGATGTACCCATGAAATAAAAACAATATTGTAATTTTGGAATATTGAGCATATGTACAATCATTGTTGGGTTTTGAGATTATGGATATTTTATTATGGTTTTGAATAACATTTTGAAATTCGAATGAAATGGCTACTGTTGTTATTATTATATTTTATCCTTCGGCCATGAGAATCTGAATAATTAAATAAATAGCTCTGTATTGTTCTTTTTACCAACTAATAACCAGCTTTAGGATGGTTCTAAGTTTCGATAGGCCTTTTTTGGATCGGAATTTAGATCCATTTCAGGGTGGGTTGTTGCATTTGGTATCAGAGCTTAGGTTACCCATTCAACAGGAAAAGTATACATATGAGAGACGTACTTGTTATTTTTGAAAATATTTTTCTAAAAACCTCAATTATATATATATATAGTTTATTATGAACATATGCATATACACTAGGAAAATCTTTCTTTCAGCGTATAATACTATCTTAGGAAATTATAACTAAAAGTTTAACCTATAGATAGTGGACTATGGCTTAAAATCCTTCTTCTTCTGAGACTGCGAACCCCGACAGAGGAATGCCCACCATTCGAGAGTTGCCGAAATGGTTTAAATAAAACCTCAGGCATGAAGGACAAGTCCATATTACCCAGCAGACTGCACCGACGACACTCGTTGTCCTGCACGCCGAGGTAGCACCTCATCCTACCAATTTTCCAAAATTATTATGAGTATGGGAGGAAGAGTATATTCTGGAAAGGAAAGCTTCATGGAGACTAAGGTAGGGATAAATGACCGTGAGAGGATATTTCAGGAGATTGGTTGGGAGGATCAAGTGAAGCAAAGAATGGCAGCATGACACCTTAACGGAGAAGCACTAGATTAGTGGAATATGGTGGCTGGGGAGGACGTTGGTAGAGTTGTTACTTGGGATGAGTTCAAGAAACGATTTGAAACTTGGTTTATGCCAATAATAGAAGTGAGTCTACAATTAGAGAAATTTATATAGCCTAAGCAGAGAGACTCCACTCTAAAGGAGCACATTAGTAAGTTTTATAAAATTAGTTATATTCAGAATGAGTTTGATAAATACACCTATGTGAAAGGCCACGAAGTTTGTTAAAGGCCTAAACTCCCCGCTTAGGGAATGGTTGTTGACTCGGATACCCACTGGAGCTACCTACAAGATGCTTGTCGAGATGGCTTTACTACAGATGATGAATGCTAAAGAGAAAGAAATGGAGAAGGAGAAGGCAAGACCCACACAGAATCAGGGAGGGGCCAAGAAAGGAATTTTGTAGGCAAATAAGAAGTCAAAAGGAAAATTTAAGAAAGGACACCTCATAAAGGATTGTAGAGTAAATTTGTTTAAGGAAATCTTTTAAGGGAAGTGTTGTCATTGTCATAAGGAAGGGCATTTCAAGAATCAGTGTTTGAAGATGGTGAAGGAAGGGTAGAGTAGGCAATCTTACGCCAATGAGCCCGCCCTTATTTCGAGTAGACCACCCTCTAGAGACTAAGGAAAGACAGCAACGGATGGTATAACTCTTATTTTAGGAAATAAAATTCATACTCTATTTGGCTTCGAAGCATCGCATTCATTTATAGTTAGAAATATGATTAGCTTCTTAAACCTTCAAACCCAAATTATCACTGATCCAATAGTAGTTTCAAACCCTATTGAGGGGATGACACATCTTTTCTCAACTTACAAAGACCTTGTGTTGGACATATGTGATGTTGATTTCATATGCAATGCGTACTTCTAAATTTCGAAGGGTATGGACTTATTTTGGGAATGGATTGGTTGTCGCACTACGGGATAGTCCTAGACTACGTAAGAGGGAGTATGGTTACAGAGTTGTAAAGGGCAATACCTAGACGTTCGTTGTACACCCCAGGATTTAGTAAAGTTAAGTTAACTATACTCGGTGAACCTACCACAATATGAACTTTCGTCCATATCCATAGTCCGAGAATTCTCTGATGTCTTTGAAGAAGCTTTAAGGCTTCTACTCTGAAGAGAGATTGAGTTTAGGATTGATTTGGAGAAGGATACTAGACCGGTCGCTCTTCCATTAAGATAGATGGCCCCCAAGGAAAGGCGAGAATTAGATAAGCAGATCTTGGAGCTACTGCAGAAAGGATACATTCGACGAAGTACCTTGGAATGGGGAGCTTATGTTGTCTTTACCACCAAGGCAGATAGCTCATTAAGGCTTTGTGTTGATTATAGGGAACTCAACAAATTGACGAAGAAGAATACCTAGGATAGATGATTTTTTTGATAAACTTGTGGGAGCCAAAGTCTTCTACCAATTAGACTTGGCAACTAGATTTCATCAGCTAAGGATTGCAGAGGATAGCAAATCAAAGACTGCATTTCGCATACCAAATGGACTCTATGCATGGAAAGTGATGCCTTTTGGATTGACAAATGCCTTCACATACTTTGTAGATTTGATAAGTAGAGTATTTAAGGGATAGTTAAAAAATTTATGGTAGTTTTTATAGATGACATCTTAGTTTTTTCCAAAAGTGAAAAGGAGCATGAAATTCACTTAAGGGAGATATTAAAAACCTTGAGAAGGCACCAACTTAAAACCAAATTCTCAAAATGCCTCTTTTGGAAGAAGACTTGGGCATATTGTTTCGGAACATGGATTAGCGGCGGACCCCAAAAAACTAGAAGCTATGTAGAATTGGAAGACTCCAAAGAAGCCACGGAGGTTAGAAGTTTTCTAGGGCTAGTAGGCTATTATAGGAAGTTCATAAAAGATTTTGCAAAGATAACAGTTCTTCTAACCCGTTTTACCAAAAAGAATTTAGTCTTTGGTTGCGATGAGGAATGCACTAAAGCATTCAGGAAGCTAAAGAACTATTGACAAGTGCACCAGTACTCGTCATCCTTGATGGAACGAAACCTTTTACGATTTATAAAGACGTATGTGGCACATGATTGGGAGCAGTTCTTATGCAAGAAGGAAGAGTGATAACTTATGGTAGCAGGCAACTAAAGGACCATGAGAAGAGATACCCAGTGCATGACTTGGAGCTGACAGCCATTGTTTTCTCCTTGAAGATGTGGAGGGATTATCTTTTGGAGGAATGGTTTGAGTTGTTTACTGGCCATAAATCACACAAATATCTATTTTCCTAAAGAGACTTAAATCTATGGCAATAGAGGTGGATGAGTTTATAACATCCTATGACTTTGGGATACAGCATACCCTCGGAAAAGGGAACGTCACCGCCGACACCCTTAGCTGGAGGCATGCTACTTTGGGTGCTATATATGAGCGGAAGCTATTGGAGTTCCTCTCGAATTTCAACTTCCAACCACCAATAGAATCCACTCAAAACTGTTTGGTAGCAATTGAGGTTAGACAAATGTTGATGGACCGTATTGGAAAAGACCAAAATAATGACAAATGGATAGTCGATATCTTGGATAAGCTAAGGAGAAGGGAACAATTTCACATGTCAGTAGATATGCAGTTGACGAAAAGGGATGTTTGAGGAGAGATGGACGCCTCTGTGTTCCAAGGATTGATAATATATTGGAGGAAGTTCTTATTGAATGTCACCATTCATGAATGACTATTCATCCTGGAGGAGATAAGATGTATAGGGATATGAAACAGATTTTCTATTGGCCAGGAATGAAGAAGAAAGTAGCTAAATTTTTTTAGGTGTTTGACATGTCAAATGATTAAAGATGAGCAAAGGAAGCCCAGAGGATTGTTATTGCCTTTAGAAATCATGACTCGAAAATGGAAACACATATCAATGAACTTTATACATGGGTTTCCTAGGAGTCAAAGAGACAATGAAGCAACTTAGGTCATAGTTGATAGACTCACTAAGAACGCTCATTTTATTCCCATTAGAAATAATATGACCGCATCATCTTTAGCATGGATTTATATTAAGGAAGTGGTTCGACTTCATGGAATTCCAATCAACATCGTTAGTAATAAGGACTGATAATTTACTAGCGAGGTTTGGAGGAATTTGCAGACAGCTTTAGGAACATCATTGAATCTTAGTACCACTTACCACCCGCAAATAGATGGACAAACAGAAAGAGTAAATAGGACCTTTGAAGACTTTTTGAGAGCATGCATCATTGACTTCGAAGGACATTGGGAGCAGCACCTACCTTTACTGGAGTTCGCTTATAATAATAGTTGTCAATTGAGGATTTGTATGGCATCCTTTGAAGTGCTTTATGAGGGACATGCAAATTGCCTAACTGTTGGTGGGAACCACCAACAAAATTTTACTTGGACCGGATTCGATTCGCAAAACTTCGATGAAGGTAGAGTTGATTAGGCAACGAATGAAGGCAGTGCAAGATCGTAAGAAATTCTATGTAGATAAGAGAAGGAAATAATTGAAGTTCAATGTCGGAGACATGGTGTTTATCAAAGTCTCCTCTTTTAGGAAGGTCGTGAAATTAGGGAAATCAAAAAATTAGCACCAAGATTTGTTGGATATTTTCGAGTTGTGGAAAGAATAAGAAGACTTACTTACTGCATGGAGCTACGCAACCGATTAGCAGGAGTCCACAATGTTTTTCATGTTTCGCACTTGAGGAAATGCCTTCATGACACACCTATTGTGGTAGAGCCTAATCAATTAGGGGATATTGAGATGGACCCAATAGCATCCCGTGCTATCATTTGCCTTGAGGAAGCTCTGCAATAAATAAATTAGGTTGCTCCGACTATAATGGGGAGATAACCTGGTGGAAAGGACATGGGAGATCGAAGAAAAGATGAGGATCTCTCATCTTGAACTTTTCACTAGTAAACTTTTCTATCTAAGATAGATTTTGGTTGCATCATGGTTGCTAGGTTCGATGGAAGGAGATGGTTGCTATACTTTTCACCGTCACTTTGCACTCATGTAGAAATTTTCATGCATGTTTAGGGTGTTTTGTATACATACTTATATGTCATGATTACACACTCACGCTAGGACATACTAATTATAGTATGTCCGCATTACATAATCACATTGCACTTTTGGATGAGTAGATGGATGTGTAGATAATTTGGTTGTAGCACATGGATTCTTAGTGCGCGTTACTATTTGCCCCTTGGAAAAGATTTTGGGGACAAAATTCTTTATCGGGGGGGGGGGGAAGAATGTAACACCCCGTAAGATCAACCATAAATAAATTGGATAAATTAAATTAAATAAAGTAGGCAAAAAATGGAAATTTTACAAAAGTTGGAAATTTTCCATTAAAGTTAAGCCTTTGCGTTCATGGCGAAATTATAATCAATTTTCATATATAATATGCTAAAAACAGAGCTCAAATGGTGAAGTTATGGATGTTTGAAAATTTCAGATTTAAAATAATTTAAATAGAATTCAAATTCAAATGAATAATTAATTTTAAATTTGAAATTCAAAAGTTAATGGTAGAGAGACTTGGGAATTAAGTAAACACTAAAATCAATGTTAACGTTAAATATTAAGGAATAAAATAATTAAAAATCAACGACATGTTAAAACTTCCTAAAATAAATGAACCGGTCGATCGCTCCCTTTGGGTCGGTTGACCGCTAACGGTCGACTGATGGGAAGCAGCGGTCGAATGGTCATCAACGGTGGCTAGGGATTTTTGTGTACAATGAACGTTTGGATTTTTATATTATTAAACTGACTTATAATAGACGGTTCTGGTGCATTTCAACCACTGTAAATAAGACCCTATATCCTTCACTTTTATTCATATTATATCTTTGGAATATTAGCGAAGCTCTGTCAGTTCGTCTCTTCAAGATTCAAAAAAACTCTATTGGGGTTTTTGGTAAGAAATCTTATAGATTTATCTTTGTTTATTATTTTCTCAACTTCTTTTCCTTCAAACCTTTAATTTTCTGAATCTAACGTATGTACAAATCCCTTGTTGTATATATGTATCAAAAAGAAGAGATCTAATAGAGGTTGTTAAAGGCGTATCAAATCCATGAAGGCAAAGCTAAGGATATACCATAAATGGAAATCTTAGCTTTTCTATTTTAGTAATTGATTAGTGTTAATTGATTTTGATTATTCCTTAGGGAGTTTTGGTTTGCGAAAACATCATATAATAAACCCCCAAAATTCCTTCAATGCGAAATGTCAATTCTAAGTTGAAATATCAATTTTTTTATGTCAAAATAATGGAAATAGTGTAAATTTGCAGTTTTGATGATTTTACCTTCTATTCCACTCCTTATTCTTTTTCTTTGAATTTGGTTAAAGAATTTTGATTAAGGAATAATATCTATGGTATGAATTTATTTGTAGTTTGCAATGCTTATTACCATGAATAAAATAGAAATTCCTTTGTTTATTTTTATGTGAAAAAGGAGTTGAATAGAGCGTAAAACTGGAACAGTAAGTTTATATAGTCAATATATTCCATTATTTTGATATAATAAGTTGAGTTTAATTTTTTATTGTATACAAGTCTTTTGATCAGAATCTTTGGATATAAATACTGGAATTTTGCAATTATTGATAATATGGAATGAGACTTGTATAATTGTTTAAAGAGTTGACATTTAAACGCTATTTTAAGGCGTATATTTTGCACGCTTAGAAATTAACAGGTGCGTATTTATATACAAATACTATGGTAATTAATGTATAATTGTGTAGTTAAATTGGTTATTAATTCTATTAAATCTCCTTTAGGAAGATAATTAATGTTAAAGGCGAAATAAGAAAGATTTCTTGTAAGGCCTCTATTATGGAAATTGTGAGGTGTATAATAATATATGTAGAGTGTGATATAGATTATGATCAAGTTATAGGGTTACAAGGTCAGTTAAAAGTACATGGAAGTCTATCCAGCTAATTTGGCTACCTGTAGTGTGACTTTGGGGCTGATGTGAGACATCACTTACAACTAGTAACTACGATGACACAAGGTTTGTCCCAAATTCTGTAGGATAAATCTACCCAACTAATCTATCTACCAGTACCTATGGATAGTTGGGCTAATATGAAACGTCACTATGGCGTATAGGTCATAATACAAAGAACTTGCTTCAGTGATTGAAGGTATTAAGTGGTTGTATGAGGGTCCACCTCTTCTCTATGTAGGAAGTAGTAAATGGTTGGGGTTATGGGTTAGGCACGGTAGAGAATATCTCGGAAAAGGGCCCGCTTAGTAGGAAGTATTAAGTATTAAATGGACGACAGATATGGATTATTGGGTTGATAACAAGTTAGCTATGGGCTTATATTTGGAAAACCTTTTATTTAAGTTTGAGAAAAGCCTTTGGGCTTACATTTGAAAAGACTTATGTGTAGGTAGAAATGTAAGACATATTCTTATGTAAATTATACTGCCCAAGTACTAATATAGTAAGGCTCGAGATTTTTATTTACCAAACATATGTTGTTCTTGCTCCCTCCTCATTACAACATAGGTCAGGAAGGGCGATGCTAAAGGCGGGGACATTGATGAAACTTGTAGTAGTAGACTATCTATTTACTTGTTATTTTCCATTGTTTTTTATGTACCCATGAAATAAAGACAATATTCTAATTTTGGAATATTGAGGATATATACAGTTATTGTTGGGCTTTGTCATCATGGATATTTTATTATGGTTTTGAATGACTTTTTGAAATTCGAATGAAATGGGTATGTTGTTATTATATTTTATCCTTCCGCTGTAAGATTCTGAATGATTAGATAAATAGCTCTATATTGTTCTTTTTACCAACCAATAGCCGTCTTTGAGATGGTTCTAAGTTTCGATGGGTCTTTTATGGGTCGGAATTTAGGCCCATTTCAAGGCAAGTTGTTACATTCCCATCGACTACAAAACTCCCGGGATGCGATATATAGACGGTTTCTTCTAAATCTCCATTTAGATATGCCATCTTTACATTTGTTTGCCATATTTCGTAGTCATAGAATGCGGTAAAGGCTAGCATAATCCGAATAGACTTAAGCATGACTATCATCGAAAAGGTATCATCATAATCAACACCTTAAATTTAACGAGATCATTTTCCGACTTGCCTAGCCTTATAAGTCTCTACTTCCCATCCACATTTAGTTTTTTCTTAAAAATCTATTTGCAGCTAATGGGCTTTATCACTTTGGGTACGTCAAAAAAAGTCCATACTTTGTTTTCGTTCATGGAATTCATTTCGAATTTCATTTCTCCAAGCAAAGTGTAGAGTCTTTACTTTGCAATTATTATTGGAAAGATAGAAGAGAGTTTTCATCTAAGACACAGTCCTTCTTCTTGACATCCATGAGAAAACCATAGTATCTCTTGGGTGCACGAGATTCCCTACTAGACCTTCTAATAGGTTGTGTGTCATATATGGGTGAACTTGGTTCTTCCATTGGTTTGGCCTCAGTGTTAACTTATGGAATCTCATCAAATTCTACAACTTCGCTGTTAATTTCCTTTGATAGAAATTCCTTTTTTAAAAAGACAGCGTGCCGAGAAATAATAGCCTTTCGTTCCTCAGTACTATAGAATGTATCCCATTGATTTTTTGAGATATCATATAAGTTTACACAGTACCAATCTTGCCTCTAGTTTATTCAAACCAACGTTCTTAACATACGCCAAACAATCCTACACCTTCAAATACATGAGTTGGGGTTTCTTACCATATCACATCTCATATAGTGTTTTCGGCACATATTTAGAGGGCAGTAAGTTCAACATATGTGCTGCGGTTTCTAGTGCATATTCTCAATAGGACAGAGGTAACTTTGCTTTACTCATCATAGAACAAACCATATCTAATAGGGTTCAGTTCCTTCACTCCAACACACCTTTGCGTTGCGAAGTATAGGTTGGAGTAATCTAAGTGGTAATCCCATTATCTTTTGAGTACTGTTGGAATTCTTGTTTAACGTACTCACCTACTCGATTAAATGGAATAATCTTAATCTTACAGTCTGTTTGGTTTTCTACTACATCTATATACTCAACAAATTTCTTGTTGATGCCAAAAGTGGCACAACACCCAATGTAAACCTATTGTAGGATCAGATCTAGCAAAAGCAGCAAGAAATTAAAGAACACACAAGAACTTTCATAGTGGTTCGACAACCTCCGGCCTACATCCACTTTATATTTTATTTATTAGAAAGAGAGATTAAAGTCACAAGTACAAGGGATTGACAAGTTCTTAAGCCTAGAACTGCCAGGAGTATCTTTCTAGGTAACTATGGTATAGAGAGATGGGAGATGAAGAAGATGAAGTGCCCAAAAAAATGAGAAAAGATCCTTGTTTAGTTGCCAGAGGGTTGATATTTATAGAGAAATCGCTTTGTAGATACAAAGGCCTATGTAGTTTAAGGTCCAAATGTAAGCCTAGAGTTGTAGAAGATTGTATACCGGCCCAATTACCAATATAGACCTCTCGATACCAAGAGGTTCCTCTTGGCACCAAGAGGTTTTAGTGGGTGAAAAACCCATCTTTCTCACTTGGTTTGCTTTCCTATCCCATGCTTTGTTGAATTCTGGCCTCTTTTCCATGAAGTTTGAGTTACTTCTGGCGGTTTCCTTGATACTGCTTGTTTTATCCTACTTTCTTTACTTTTTTCTTTTCAATCCTTAGAATTGCTCGTCTATTCTTGAGAGAAGCACTTAATGGTAATCACTTGAGGTAGTACTTGGAGTGTAAGGAGTTTGGGGGTCCTAAGTGGAATTAATTCCTCTCGGTACGGAGAGGTCCAAATTGCCCCCATTTTACTTGAAAGTTGTTGAATGTTGTCTTCTCGTCCTTTTGAGCATGTTTCCAAGTTCATGAGTCATTTCATCTTCATCTTGACATTCTAACTTCCACTGAAAATCTACTTGGTTAAAAAAACCAGTTAACACTTTCCCCATAGATTATGCTTTTGTTAAAAACAAAGCGTGCTCTAGATCAAAATAGGTTCAAACTTGCTATCTCATTATTTCAGTTAGTCGTTCAGGAACTACTTCGAAGCATTGCCTTTGTCCGGTAGATATTCTTCCAACTGCTTTGCATAGTTAAAAACTATGTTCTTCATGCTCTAAATAAGATCTATGCTTTGGAGACTGTTCCATGCTTTAGTTAAGTATTCTCCTTTTATCGTGCTTCCACCAACTTTCGAGTTCAAAAATCATCTCGATACCGATAGCTTTCGTTGACCCCGAAAGCTATATAAGAAACACTTAAAGATATTTTACTTTCTTACTATTTTTCACTCATGCCTTTTCTCTTACCACCGAGTCCTTATCTTTGAGTCCTCCAACCCTTTCTCTCTCGTGTTTCCAACCACTCGCCACCAATTGTCTTCATCGCCGTCGACCTTAGAGAGTTGTCGTCAATAACTTGAGATCGTCACTCACCCAAGTTAGCCATTGCCACATTCATTTGCGGCCACCTCTTTTCAAAGCATTTGACGTCGACTCCAATCCATGCCACAGACTCAAAAGCTCTCGCCACCGATTCAACTCGAACCCAGATCTCGATTGTATGCAAGGTTAGCGATTGCTTTGAGTTGAGATGGTGAATGTTTGGTGATGATCCTGAAGGTGTTAGTCGAAGTATGAATTTGCTGAGGTTTAGGGCGAGCCACCATCTTAAGCTAATCCCTGAATGACATTCGACATCTGACTCCCATCTATGCTTATTCGATTGCGCTCCGTTGTTCACATTCCAATAAGATGGTTCATGTTCGTGAACGATCATATTGGTTGGGCTTCAAGATCTAAACGATTCCATTGCTCATTATCTTTTTCATTTACTACATAACATTCCTCACTGTTACATTTTCGATGTTCCTGGAAAAGAAATGCTTCCACGTCACTTTAGATAGTGGTTCCATTATTGATTATCCATCAATAACGGGTAAGATCCGATGCATAGTTCCGTCTTGCAACATGGCTCACTTTTCTAGCACGAGTGGGCCATCTATATTGGATGGTCTGTTCGACATGTATGGGACCTGGGACCCACACTGTATAGATTAACACTTTCATATGCCTTAGTCAATGCTTGGAATTTGACTTGTCAATGTGCATCGACATCCTTTGGGTTTCAGACGTTGGTCACACGGGCTCAATATTTGAAATTAAACATATCTGATCATGTTAAATGCAAAGTTTTCTTATTTAGAATGACTTGTCGATGGCCCACTTCAAGTCTAGTGACGGTACGTCTACTGCTCTTTAAGCTGGGTCCTTCATAGCTCAGGCTTCACCTTCTATACCTGCCAGGCTCGGATGTTCGATCATGGCCAAGTTATAGGCCACAGTAGTACTTGCGGGCCCATTGCAAAATCAACCTCCTCTTTTGAATGGATAATTTAGTCTAAGGGTCTTAGATGACATGCCCGAATAGATGATGACTATCCTGTTTACGAGATCACTTCAGAATATATTCCGTCGGCACAACATCCTCGAGGGTGATGTGCTTCTTTAAATCAAGGCTGAACGAGCGCACCCTCCTCCGACGGTATATACAGCTTGCAACAGATACATGTGTATGGATAGTGTCATGCAGTCCTTCAATCCATTTCTTTGAATGGTACTCCAAGAGCTTGGTTTGGCTTCAGCTCAAGTCCATCCAAATGGTTATGCTCTCCTAAGCTCTTTACACGTGCTTTACATAAACTGCTTCAACCAGGATCCAACTTTTCAAGAGCTTACCTACCTCCCACATTTTAAGCAAAGGCAGTAGTCTCCTTGTTATATGATCATTGAGGCTTGGTGTGCAAAGTCATTGAGTTTCTTCACAAAAAGCGCTTATATTTTAAAAACCAGCACTTCTTCACTCAGTGCCCGTATGGCTTCAACGGACGTTGGTTGTCCGGGAGCGAGTTTTTTTCCTTATGTCCTTCCCATGCTTGAATTCCTTTAGTTCAAGTGCTTAACCTATTGCTTGGTCTTTTATAGGCATTCTGGCTCGAGATGCTTGTAGTGAGCATGTTGACACGCTAAAAGGTCTAAGGGAGGTCAGCTTCCAACATCGCACGATTGCACATCTCCTGACAAATGAAAATCTTAGACGATGCCACCTGCTGGTTCTGGGTGGATATGCTATTACCGAGTCGCCTCCAGCCAGTGGTTCTAAAGTGCTTAGCTGATCCTCTATCCCCACTCGTAGCTTTGGCAAGAATCTTCAGGGGAAAGTCGAAGGTCCGTTGGGCACGGCACATACCGAAGAGCCTGTTGGAAGGGGAGCTGAAAAACCAGCTGTTTGTGATGTCCCGAGAGATGGGGATGAAGGAGTTGGGATGCATCCAATCCTGGAGGAGAGTGAGGGTGAGGAAAGGAGAGAATGGAAGGATCTAGTGGTGGAAGAGGAAGAAAAGAGCGTAGGCGATAGCAATAGTGACTATCACGTTAGTGCATAGGAGGGTGAATCATTTAGCGAGACATCCCAGAGCGCCTTGAATTTCCAAGCTCTCCCCGTCTGGAGCGAATCATTATTGTGACTTCTGAGACGCCTAAAGGACAAACCACAATGCCTTCGGGTGAAATAACTCCTCGACACATATTCACTGGTTTAAGCAATTTTGATATTTACATTACTAATCTTCTTGCTGAGGGTTCCTCCAACTTCAGCTCCTTGCCTAGAGAAATTCAGAATGAAGGTGGCGAGACTCCATCTTTGATTCCTTGCCAATGTAGATTGTAGAGTACATAAGGTATCATTGGCACCATACACTTCATTAGGAGCACGAATACACATCCCTCCATCTGTCGTCTTTTGTGGTCCCAACACTTATACTACTTTCTTTCTATTTCAGGTTCCAAGAGCATGGATATATACATAAATCTCTCATGCAATGATAGCGAGTATAGAGGACAAACTCCTTACTCGAATCCTCCCCATTCCAGTTATCGGCGTCGTTATGAGACAGATGAGAAAAGGCATAGAAGGAAGGAAAGAGAGGCAGAAGACTACCATTGAGTTGAGAAGGAAAGGAAGAAAAGGTAAGCCGAAGAGGGGCTGTTGCGTGATCAAAACAAGTGACACAAGAAATCACATGATCGTCGCAGTCTCTATTCTGACATTCCTCCCCTGTTCTGAACCTCAAACCTCTTCGCACCACCAGGCTCCTACCTCTCAATCATCGACTGTTATAGCTCCTTCCCGATCCAAAGAGAATTTTTTCTCCCCTGACGTCACTTTCTGCAGCTCTGCCATACCTGCAGACTACATTTCCCGACCTTTTCCTGCATGGCATGATGTTCGATCAAGACATTGAAACACTCGAAAGGAAGAGATGGACCAGGATATTCAACGAGTTCAAAGGCATGTCGATGAGGGAGACAAATGGAAAAGGCTCTGCTATGCCCTCTTCAATGTCAATAGAATCAACTATACCAATATACAATCCTTCGACTCTAAAAATAAAAGTTATGAAAGAATCATCAAGAGTCATGAGGAGGACATGAAGAAACTGAAGGCCGAAAGAGATGTTGCAATAGAAGCCAAGGAAAGGGGTGATAGTCTGATGATAGAGATGAAGCTTGCGCATTCCTAAGCCAACCTCGTGCTGAAAGATTGCCACAAGATTGCCTATGAGGAGAGTGCTGCTCTGAAGTTGCAAGTTAACGAAAAGGACCTGGCCCTCATTGAAAAGGATAAGATCAGCTAAGGCAGGGACTAGACTATCAATGAGCAGGCATTGGAATTGCAAAGGTTGAGAGAGGAAAAAGAAAAACTCGTCGATGAATTGCTTTCATTGAATGTTGACAAGCTAGATACTGATGTTGAGATCGTGTCTGTTAGAGTTAAATTAAAGGAACTCAATGAGACCGGGGCTAAAGAAAGAGAGGAGCTGAATGAAACACTCCAACACTTCGATGCTAGCGTGATTCTACGTAAAAATTTAAAGTGGATGAGGAGTGCTTATTCTGAGACTCTTGCAGACGCATGGGAAGAGGTGCTTCACCAAGTTGCAGTGTTTCGGGATAGCCGTTCTAAGGAGGAATTGATGGTCGAGTACCTCGATATCGAAGATATTGAAAAGCTTATTGAGAGAAAGGATATCCTTGCTATTGAGGATGTTGCTGCTACTATCGCTGTAGCTACTGCCTAGGCGCTCGTTGGCCCAAGCTCATCAGGTCAGCATGAAACATTTATTTCAAAATATGAGGATCTTGCGACAGACACTCTTAAGGCTGAGGGGGCCAGCTCTGCGTTCACCCAGACCGTTTCTGCTCCTACAGTGACTGCTCTCATCGAGCCATACATTCCTTCTTCCGTTGACTAGTTAATTTAATATTCTCTCGAAGAGGGCGAATTTTCTAAGTCCCCCACTTCATAATCGATCCCGGACGACGGTATACCTCTTGTTTCACCTATGTTCGAGACACTTCAGTTCCCACGTGAGTCCATCACTGAACTTTACTATTTTGTTTTCCAACTTATAGGTCAACTGCATTTTCCTCCTTACTATTCTGGAATCTCCACCGCGTACACGGTTGTCAAAGTGGTTTTCGGTATCGACAGAGAGTATGTCCATAGAGATTCCAGAATGAAGTAGGATGGTGGCGACGTTCTTAAGGTATGTTACGTGGACCCAACTCCCGTGAGTTGGCAATAAGGTGGCTAAAACAGGAGCGATCTCGGACCAGTGAGGTAGCACCTCTTCTCGGACGCATTCCTTCGATATTTTACTCTTACTTGTGATTTGACTAGATGGCCATCCTCCGATTTGGGAGTGTTGTTCGAGGTGGAACGGTAGTGGCTGCTATGCGTATCCATCAGTCCGTGTGCGTAATTGGTATATCTACCCTGGCATTGCCTAGTTGTGTCGTGTCACCTACCATACCGAGCTTTACTACGATTATGATTTTAAGATCCGACCGCGTTAAGGTTCTCCATCCCCTTAACGCTATTTTCCGATATGATTATACTTTACTTATCTAGACACTACTGTATATAGCGTATATTACTACATAGTAAATAGTTTAACGGACCCTTAGAGGATGGTTATCCCAAACATCCTTTAAGTTACTTGTATTTTAGTTGATATTTCACTTGAGTTGGATTTATTTATATAAGAATGTTAATCCTGACTCGAGTGTTTTGTGTTTTGCTTTACGCTCGGGTCAGACTGAGTGATACAGCATTTGAGACTCACCTTTGGAGTTGGAGCTTCGCTTGGAGATCCAGAAATCTATCGATCCTGCTTTCAGTTATTCTGTTGATCCAGAGATGTATTCAGATCTGGTATTTGATTATTGTATTGAGACATCTATTGTATTCGAGACCTCTATTGTATCTTGTTTAACTCTGTTATATTTATATAGTAGCTTCATGAACTACTATCCTTTGTTCCGCTGCAGTATTGTTATATTACTCTGTGTCTGTGATCTGTAATTATTTTATTTACTGTATATGTTGAGTTTTGCCAAATTTTATTTACAACGCGGTATTTTGAGCAATTCAACTCCGGCATGAGTGTCTACCTATACACTTATAATGGATGTGAATGGTTGAAAATACTGGGTCGTTACATGTGGTATCAGAGCTCTGGTTTTAGGCAAAACTTAGCATCTGTAGTAAATTCAATTACAGAATCACTTTCGTTCGGGCTTGAATTCCTTCTTCTTTTACTCGGTTTCTTTGAATTCTGGAACGTTCTCTTCGGTTCCAAAGTTCATTCTTGTCTCCCCTATTTGTGTCTTTTTAATTCTGGAGTATCCCATAACTCCACTTCGAATGATCTCTATAATAACTCGGCGGTCTCGCCAATCTTCGAATAATTTGTACTGGGGTGAAACTCCTTTACAATCGGTATTGATTCATCAGAGATTTCTGTATCCTCGGTTTACGATGCTGCTATCTTATGCTATACCCGAATTCTACCTCTGGTAATCGAATGTCGATTTGCTTCAGAATTCTACATCGATCTTATCTATGAAGTCACGGTTGACCCGGTTAAGGTTGCCCGCGATTTATACAACTTTATCCATCTTCCTGTTTGAAATGCAATCATCTAACCTTCGTTTCGAGTGTATCTATTTTAGATTATAATCCTCTTGGATTAGAGTCCCTCTATATTTGGATCTCTATCCTTCTGTCGGAATCCAATTCTGGAATCATCGTGTGAGGGAGTGTATTTGTAATCAATATAAAATATTAAAATGTTTTATATATTGTGTTGTTTGAGTTGTTGATGTTGATTTGGGTTTTCGATCGATTCGTCTGATCAACGCTATCGATAGGATTTCCAAAACACTTGAACAGAGCAAACTGACACAATATAATTTTCAAATTTGATAAACGAAATAAATTTGTATGATTATATTTTAAATATATAAGAAAAATTTTCTGGAATTAAAAGCTAAATAATTTGGTTGTTGAAAATGATAATATTTGATTTTCATTTTATTGTTTGTAAGTCATTGACTATTGCAAAATGACTATTGGTTATAAATTTATTTGGAATTGAAATGAATTTAAATTGAGAAATTTAAGAATTAAATTTCTGGTGATTTCAAACTTTGTTTAAAGCCTTAAAATGTATGTTATTTACAGTATTTTCGAATAAAATGGTTTTCAAAGAATTTTAAATGTTTAAAATTAGTGTTCTTCTCGTTGTCGCTGGAAAATAATTTCGGTGATGACGGCCGCATCATCGACATTCATTTTCGAGTTTCGAAGAGGAGAAACCATTCTGTAGCTTTGCTACGGTTTTGTTTTGAGAAAAAAAAAATATTCGATTTGAATTTCTTCAGTATAATTTGATGTATATATATATACAGGTATCTGATTTTAAAATTTAATTCGATTTGATATAAATATATTATATATATCTCTAAATTGTTTGAAGTAAATCGGAGATTTAAATTCTTAAATTTTAGATTAAAGACGATTTCAATTATAAACTAAAGTCAAAATTCTTGGATAAATAGTTAACTGGGAATAACTGAATTGTAAAATCTTATTTGTATAATACTCAATTACATCTTAGCATAACTTACCTAAAAATTTCAGAAGTGGAAAATGTAATTGGATAATATACAATATAAAGAAATTTATAAGTAAAAAATTTGAGTGGTTATAATAAATGTTATATACTTAAATTTTATTATAAAGATGTTAGTAGAGAGAAATAGAATAATAATTTAATTGAATAATAGATGAGACAAATAAAAGTTGTTTGCAAGAACTAATAAATTGAAATTAGATCAACTTATGGGAATACCTTGAATTTAAAATCAATTATTAAATATAAATTAATTTAAATTGTAATTTATATGGTTTAAATTAATTTGTATGGTTTAAATATATGTGATAAGATATATTAAGTGGAATAAGGTTAATAATAATTTAGAATAAAAGAATTAAATTTGTTGAAAAAAAATATGAGGAAAATAAATGATTATACAAATTGATTGATTTAGAAATTGTTAATTGAGGATGACTAGGCATAAGGTAATGAATTCAGAAATAGATGAATTAATTTAACTTAAGTGAACTCAGTGGATTAAATCAAATTGTTAAATATTAATTAGTTTAATTTGAAATTATATGGTTTAAATAAATTGTCTTATCTTGTCTTTTAATCTAATTTCTTTCTGGTTGTTTCTATTCTCCTACCTCCTTCCTTTTCGAGGACGAAAAGTTTTGAGTGGGGGAGAGTGTAACGACCCGTAAATTTTAGTGGTTTTATTTATTTAATTAAACGAATTTTTGTGAAATTTTAAACGATAAAATTTTGAAATATAAATTTGATATTTGGAATGCATCTAATTAAACATAGCAACTGGTAAATTTTCATCCGAAAATATGAAAATTTATTTCGCGCGTAAATTTACTTCAATTTAATCAGTTAAAAGTGATGAAAATAAAATGTTTTCCAAACCTAAATATTTTTACATAGAAAATTTGTAAATCATCTTTTGAGTGAGACGTCATCTTTCGTTTCGTCAAATTTGGACATCTATTGCTCCGTTTATCTTAATTCTGGCTGAATAGCAGCATTTTCGGTACCGATTATCGACTTTTGATCGGATGATCGTACCACAAATATCTGTGTACCGTTTTGATCGTCTCGTCGTACTGATCTCTGCGGTATATTCACCTCTGCGTTTCGGTTTTCCGGTACCTGGTGAAATCCGTGAAACGATTTCTTACCGATACCGATATTAAAATCTTTGGTTCCCTGACTTTTTATTTCCCACCGTAAATTACGTTGATTTGGTCTTTCCACGTTCCTCTTTTCTTTCTGTCCTTTTGTTTCCTTTTGATCTGTTCAATATCTAATCCATAATATGTGGCCTCTGTACTGTTAGATTTTCCTTTATCTCCTCACTTTATTTGCTAAAACCCAACCTCTCATTTTTCTCTTTTTCCCCTGTCACTGTTCCCATCAATCATATTTTTGAAATAGCTTCTACCTTCTTCTGTCTTTTGTTTGCTCGAGACCTTGACCACCAACCGAGCCTAGGACGCCTTCGCCACTCCTTCCTCTGCCTGTTCATATTTCTTCACCTTACAGCCTACCGCCACCCTAACAGCCTCGCTCGAGCTAGCCTTCCTCCACCCAACACACCTTCCATTTTCCTTCGTGCCTACATCCCTGACCCACGTTCCCCAACCGAGATCTGCCACATCGTCGAACCCCTCACGTTTCCCCCCACTTCGTACCTCACAACCCACGACCGCCACACACGACAACCCCTAACCCACGTTACAAACCTCCCACCGTTTTCCTTTGCCCGCGTCTCTCCGCGTGTCCTCCCCACGCCATGAATTTTGCTCGATCCACCTTTGCCGTGTGCCGCTCGCTCTGCCTTGTGCCGCTCACTCTTCGGCCATCCATCATCTAGCCGAGCCTAGCAGAGCCTGGAATCCTTTTGCCTTCTCTTCCTATGTCTTTGTCGTGCAACTTGAGAATAGCTTTGTTCGTCTAATCCGTGCCCATCTCACTTTGCTTTGGAATTCGTGCTTGGATTCGTAACTCACTCCGTTATCAAATTCCTCTAGCCTCGAAAGGTGAGCAATCACTCACGATTAATGTTCTTATATTTATTAAATTTGATTTCAATTGAAATGTCAATTGAAATATGCTGCTGTTAGTTATTAACACTGTTATATATATGTCATTATCTGTATCTGTTCACCTGTGACATCTGACACCATTATCTGTTATTTATACTGATGTTATATGCATGTTACTGTTGTTATATTATTATCATATCTGTTATCACTCTGCAAGTTCCCTGTTAGTATAGAATCACTATGGGTTGAAATGATACATACCCGAACGATCTGTAGAATAGGAGAAAATCGTTATGGGTTGAAATGATAAACCCAAGCGATTTTCATTGAATTGAATTTGGGATTTCGGGTTGAAAAGATATATACCCGAATATGTTTTAAATTGCGAATTGAAATGATAAATATCCGTATCACTTGACCATAGGATAGAAAATTATATACAGGCACCGTTGGTCTATATATAAACGTTTTGAAAATGATTTCTATGGTTTTGAAAAGAAATATATGGTTTTGATAAATATTGATTTTTAAGATTTATTAAAGTTGATTTAATAAAGTTGATAAATAATATGTTAAGTATTTATTTAATATCTATATTTTCAAATATAGAATTTATAATGATTTGAAATTGATTGAAATTATAGTTATTTAAGAATTATACTTAAATAAGTTAGATTTGAAATGTATTGAATTTGAAATTTAAAGAAGTGATTTACAACTTGAAATTTGAAAGGGTGACTTAAATGGATATTCCAAACGTAAATATTTAAATGAGATATCTTGTTTATTTGAATTGTAAAAATGAAATTGTATTCAAATGTCATGGAAATGTTAAGTTAATATTTCAAAACTAAATAATTGTAAAGTGAACTTGATATATATATAAATTTATCGAATTTAGTTTTGAAATGTCGAATATTAAAGCTTTGAAATATATTAAAATTGAAATGACTTATTTTATGGTTCAGATATGTATTTGAAATCGATAAATTGAAATGGTTTATTTAGAAGCTAAATCGAGTTGAAATGTATGATTTGAGATTTGATTAAATTAAATTTTTGGAATTCGAGTTAATTTGAATCGATTTGTGAAATTTAAGGAACTAATTTATTTTATAACGAAAATTTAATGTCTAGACTGTTTAAAAAGGAAAGTGTTATGATTTCGAAAACAATATAATTTTGGAAAGTAATATGATTTTAAAAATGGATATATTTGAAGTGAAATGATATCGTATTAAATTGGGTTTTGGAAATGATAATGATTTTGGTTTAAAGTATAAACTATTTTGAAACGACCACGGTGTTATAATAACGATTGGTTGGCAAAGAGACCGGGATCGGATATGGACATACTCTCTGTCGATACCGAAAACCACTTTGACAACCGTGTACGTGGTGGAGATTCCAGAATGAAGTAGGATGGTGGCGACGTTCTTAAGGTATGTTACGTGGACCCAACTCCCGTGAGTTGGCAATAAGGTGGCTAAAACAGGAGCGATCTCGGACCAGTGAGGTAGCACCTCTTCTCGGACGCATTCCTTCGATATTTTACTCTTACTTGTGATTTGACTAGATGGCCATCCTCCGATTTGGGAGTGTTGTTCGAGGTGGAACGGTAGTGGCTGCTATGCGTATCCATCAGTCCGTGTGCGTAATTGGTATATCTACCCTGGCATTGCCTAGTTGTGCCGTGTCACCTACCATACCGAGCTTTACTACGATTATGATTTTAAGATCCGACCGCGTTAAGGTTCTCCATCCCCTTAACGCTATTTTCCGATATGATTATACTTTACTTATCTAGACACTACTGTATATAGCGTATATTACTACATAGTAAATAGTTTAACGGACCCTTAGAGGATGGTTATCCCAAACATCCTTTAAGTTACTTGTATTTTAGTTGATATTTCACTTGAGTTGGATTTATTTATATAAGAATGTTAATCCTGACTCGAGTGTTTTATGTTTTGCTTTACGCTCGGGTCAGACTGAGTGATACAGCATTTGAGACTCACCTTTGGAGTTGGAGCTTCGCTTGGAGATCCAGAAATCTATCGATCCTGCTTTCAGTTATTCTGTTGATCCAGAGATGTATTCAGATCTGGTATTTGATTATTGTATTGAGACATCTATTGTATTCGAGATCTCTATTGTATCTTGTTTAACTCTGTTATATTTATATAGTAGCTTCATGAACTACTATCCTTTGTTCCGCTGCAGTATTGTTATATTACTCTGTGTCTGTGATCTGTAATTATTTTATTTACTGTATATGTTGAGTTTTGCCAAATTTTATTTACAACGCGGTATTTTGAGCAATTCAACTCCGGCATGAGTGTCTACCTATACACTTATAATGGATGCGAATGGTTGAAAATACTGGGTCGTTACAATGTTTGTGTGGGATCGGCCCCTGCTGTACCTTGTATATAAAAGTTATAGTAATGAAAAGCTCACTTTATCTCGTAATCTTTATTCCATGTACTCTTCTGCACTTTTACATACTGTACCCGTTCTTACATCTGCATATATATAATATAACTGCTTGTACTGCAATTTTCCTATATTATGTATGCATGTTCGTGTGCAATGTGCTTATTTACAGCCACTATGTGCATATAAATAATATTCCTGCAATTGCTTTGCTTGTATTCCGCTACTACACCTATCTGTAATCGCCAAAGCGTCCCACTTAGTGAAACAAGGACTAACACTTCACCAACTCTGTGGTTCTCAACGCTTGTTACTACTATAATACAGGTCATTTGCTTCGGTCGTTACCCCCATGTTGCTTCGGTTGTACGACCGAAGCAAATGAAGACGATGCACAGGTCATTTTCTATTGCTTTGGTTGTACGACCGAAGCAAATGAAGACGATGCACAGGTCATTTTCTATTGCGTCGATTGTATGACCATAGCAAATAACCATCATTTGCTTTAATCTTTTAGCAATGACCGAAGCAAATGACCATGTACATCGAAGAAAATGATGGTAATTTGCTTCCGTGGTTTCCAAACGACCGAAGCGAATGCCAATTGAAGTAAAAAAAAATTGATACCGTTTTAGGTTTTAAAACTTGAAACGTTAAGAAATATTATACAACAAAGATAAAGAAAATAAAAATACATTATAGTGGATAAATAGAAATCAAATAAATACTATGCGTGAATGATAAATAAATGCATTGACAAACAAATACAGTGCTTAATACAATGTTTAGAAATACAGTACTTAATACAATGTATAGAAATAATTATTTGCAGTTTATCCAAAAAAGGATTATGTGAATGATAAATAGATGTATTGACAAACAATAAATAACAGAACATACAACTGGGTATTAAAAAATAGAAAAATCCACAACACCTGCAGTAGTATTACCTCAAGGCTGGACCCAAGTATAGAATAATGTTAGCACATTGACCAAAGTGAAGGCAGAGCCGAATAGCATGCTCTCCCTACAGCATGAAAATATGCATAAAAATCAGTTATCTTATAACTATGTATTTTTGCCATGAAGTCCTGCTTTGATTTTCAATCAGAAGAAGTAATCAAATTCTCATAAACACTAATATGTAAATATTCAAATCTACCTAATTCAAAAAACTAATCATTGATATATGATATTCAATTATTCATATATCATTATTGATACATAAGAGTGCAATGATGCAAAACCAGCTAGTATCGCATTTATCTTCTTCCAGTTTGCATGTTTTGCAAATAGTGATAAAGGCTAAAGTGAGAGCTAAGTTGTGTTTGTTTTCAAAGCATGCGAACGATCTTTCTAAACAATAGGCATTGTCAAATGGATTAGAGTTCTAGTTTTAGAGATTAGTTCAGATAAGAATAGGGTGTTTAGTTACCAAATATACTGACTCATAGAAAGAGAGATTATTTCTCAGTGTACATTATTCTGAAACTAGATACAAAATAATTCTGTAAATGTAAACAGATGACAGAAAGCAAAATAACTTTCTTGTATGGATGATACTTTACTAGTTTTAGGTCTGATTTGAAAAAGCTTGTAATTTTATCATAGTTCACTTGTGAAAAGGAACAAACCTAAGGGAACTATTTTGAAATTTGAAAAAGCTTGTAATTTTATCATAATTCACTTGTGAAAAGGAACAAACTTAAGGGAACTATTTTGAAAATATATAAAACATCAAGAGTATTATTATTGGACATATGGAAGATGTCTTGATAAATGGTAATTAAACTTGATGCAAATGTTGGAGAAAATGAAAGAGGACTAAACATCATGCACTGCTAGTTTTGTTTAGGACCATTAATTCGGGTGGTAATACTATTAGAATGTGGATCAAGAGGTTTCAAGTACAAATTTTCCTAACATCAACAAGTTGACAAGCAAAACTTGGTAGATACTTACCAAGCAATACTCTAATTTATTTAAGCTCTAAGTTCCAAGTTCCAATGGCAGCTTTAATTAAAAAAGCATACTAGATCATGCTAGTTTTGATCACCTGCCAAGACAGCAAAAAAGGGAGAGAGAAAGAGTCAAAATTAGGGTACACATTTTTCTACATGCTCAACAGAACAAGACATATAATATTGTTGAAGGATACGTGCTCAACATAACATGACATGTAATATATCTCTACATCTATTTTTGTGAATGTATCAACTGTCAAAATTTGGATCAGTTCGAAAAAGCAAGTGAAGGCTGTTACAGAAAGCCTAGCTGGGTACTGCTTTAGCACTGGAACTTATATTGGTTACTTATCATTAGTAATTATAATGATATGTATTAATAAAATTTCTTCTGTGTTAGTTTATGTCGCATAATACCTGAAGAACCATCCATCCAGACCAGGCAAGACAGTTTCCAAGTATGTAAACAAAGCCTAAGTTCCAATTGAGTATTATACTAGATGAAGAGGCTGCAGTAATAGATCCATCTAATCCAGCATGGGCTTCAGGATCAAACAAAGGTGGCCTTTTGTATTAAGTCGGTGTAATTTCTATTGTTATGCTTCCAATTGTTCCTACTATCTTTGCTAGTCCATCTCTCCTTTTGAAATTCACTTACTCTAGCCTGAATAAACAATAAAAGATGATGGTTAAAATAAGTAGAATGGAGATACAAATGACTTTTAAAGATTGTATTAGCAAACCAAAAGGCAGCTGCCATAGAAAAAGTAAATGGTTGGGACTGAGTTCTATATTTTAGATGCATATATTGGAGATAGGTAATACAAACCCAGCAAATAAAATCCTTGATTAGCAAATATCTTGCATATGTTCAATTAGAATAGCTGTTATATATTAATCTGCATTTATTTATGACCATCAAATGATACCTCATACAGTTAAGATAGCCGTTATTTTGTCAAACTATATAGACACGAAAACAACAATATAGGAGGGATAACACACAAAATTACCACCCGAATTACTTTGTTTACATTAATTCTTACTTTACCTTTTGACAAAAAGAGTTTCGATATACTAGAAAAGTTCATAGTTTATAGTATAAGGTTAGAAGCTTACCCACATAATGCGAGACAAAAGAGCCGAATGAGCAAGGAGAAGGTAAGAGGTGGTATGTCCTTCCTAAACAAGAGCACCGACCAAAATCAATCGAATTTTAATTAGGATTAGATTATGAACCAAGCATTTTAGTAAAGATGGCTTAGAGCTTACTTCTCTAGAAAATAGGCAAAGGGGCAAAGCAAAGTAAGAGTAATGACATTTCTATAGACAGTAAACATAATTTTTCTAACATCCATATTTAGTGCAGCTCTTGAAACTATATGGAATCCTGCATAAATTGCTAACACCCATATTTAAGCAGAACATGACAACATGTACAAGATCATTCATGCATATTTTACATGATTAGTTATAATATTAAATAATTAAGATGTAGGCGTTGTGTAGAGTTTTTACATCATACCAGTTTATAAATTGTAGCTTTGCTGGTCTGTTTATATGAAAGAATCAAGTCTATAACAGAAAGTCTGACTGTCTATCACTAAAATCAAATCATGTTTAAATTTTGTTCATATTGATTTCATTTCTTTATATTTGGACTGTTTCTTTAAAAATTGTATTATTATAGAATACATTTCTGATATATGTATGTATGTATTTATGTATGTTTGTGTGTTTGATTATAATTCGAAAATTTGATTTTTCAATAAGTGTGCATATTTACTTTAAGCATTCAACGTCAATAGAAATTACTGAATCTAGGATTATATTTGAAGCTAGTAAATACAACGTAAAATGATAATAATTGGTATTAAACAACAATTCTATCGGAATTCTAATAGAACATTCAACTGAATAAGAAAGTTAGTGAATATAGTCAAAAGGACATAAAATTCATTTTGCAACAAAAATTAAGGTTAAACTAAACCTGGCTCATAACGAATATTTAGTGGTGAGTATCTTATTAATTGAAGTCCATGATACGATAAAAAAAAACAATTATCCAATCAAAATCTGCCATTATTGATTCTCTAATTGCCCAAAGAAATTAAGAGCTAGCTAACTGTGACAACCCACCTTTTTGGATGGTTTAAATCGATAATAAACCACACATGTCTAACTCAAACCATTCAAAAGGGTATATTATCAACGGGGTAAATAAGAAAATAAGAGAAAAGAAGGAAAATAAAATGCAGAATCTCGCAGCGGAATGACAAAATATAATAATCAAATAAACAGTTCATGAGCTGTTTTACAATATACATTTGATTACACATTTTACAACATAACCAGAGTACAACCAACAACATACCCAAATAATGCAGTGGAATAATAATAGTAAATACGGTCTAGCAAACTCCATCTTCATCTTCAAGGAATATTGTTTTCAAACACTGAAATACTCAGACTGACCCGAGCGTAATGAAAAGACAAAACACTTGAGTCGGAACTAAAAGTTCTTATATAAGTTAAATCAACAACAAGTAAATATGAGTGTAATAGCTTCAGAGATGTTTATGGGATTTTACATCTCCTATCCGGTATATAACGTGCGTACAATAACTTATGAGATGTTACGGGATTTTTCATCTCTTAAGGATCCGTCAAAATATTTATGTGTAGTTGGATACGCTATATATGTAATGTCTATCAATGAAATAAATATTTTTCCTAGCATTAAGACTTTACATCGACCCTCCTTAACACATTTTTAAGCAGGTAGTTTATGCAAGTCCTGTAACACAACCACTGACATCGGTATCTAGTGAGTCCCCTATAAGTACCATACTAAAACAAAATCGTAGTGGTATGACTAGGAACGTGAGGTGATGCCCAAGGTAGGATACTACCGTTTTGCATTTTCTGACTGGTGGTAACCCCTAACGGCCCACGTGAACATCCATCCCATAATCAAATCAAGGTGCACCGATCAAGTCAAAATCAATATGGTAATATGAAGAACAGATGTCACTAAAGGTAGCTAGCCTCATTGGTCTGGTTTGGCTCTTGTTTTAGTCATTTCGAATTGGCACAAGTGCCGGGGTCATCCATCATCGTTCTCTTTCTTCAAATCCAGAAAATGTTCTCCAAATCCAACCACTTCATTCTAGATCATCCACCACGTACACAGTTGTTAAAGTGGTTCCAATATTGATAGAGAGTATGCCAATAAGAGGCCCCGGTCTCTTTAACTACCAAACGCATTTTTCACACCGGTTGGTTCTTTTAAATTTCAAGAACAAGTTATACTTCATATAAAAATATCAAATTCACTTCAAAAATCATTTCAAATTCAAAATAGGTTATACCTTCATACCAAAACATTCGTATTTAAATCAATGATTTAAATCTAAAAAGTTCTCCCTTTAAGACAGTTTGAATATTGAAAATGGTTTGAATAATTAAAATAATTTGAATATTAAGAATAGTTCGGATAATTAAAAATAATTTCAAATATTGAAAATAGATTGGAATAATTAAAAGAGTTTAAAGATTAGAAGTAGTTTTGAATATAAATAGATTTTTATACTGAAAATAGCTTAGATAATTAAAATAGTTTATATATTAAAATAATTTTATTATCAAAATAGTTTTTATATTAAAATGGTTTATATTGAAACCGTTTCTTTCTTTCACAACAATTTGAACTTATGTTCCAATTCCAATGAAATCAATTTTCCGACTTCCAATTCAAGTCAACCATACATTCAATTTTCCATTTAAATCGGCCTCAATTCAAAACAATTTCAACTTTACTTCAAATTCAATTTAAACAGTTCTATTCAAATGGCTGAAAGTTTCAATTCTAATTCTCAATTTTAAAACAATTCAGTTTAAATCCATTTCGCGTCCAAATTTGGCAATACCAATTTAAATCAATTTAAATAAAGTTAATTCAAAGTTTAAATTAAAAATTAAACCTTTCATATAAGTCACTTTCGATAAATTCAAATCATATCTCAATTTCAACTTAAGGTTACAATTAATCCTTAAACAATTTCATTTAAACAATTATAATTCCAACATTTCAAAACTTAATTTAGAAAATAATTCAGTTCATATAAATCAAAATTTTGTTTCCTTTAAAGCAATATCAATTAAACAAATCTAAATTCTAGATTTTAAAACCATTTAATTTAACCAAATCCGGTGTTTGTATATAATTTTCTACCCTATGACCAAGTGATCAGTTATTTCAATTTAAATTACATGGATGGATATATATCATTTCAACCCAAAGTAAAATTACATAGGTATATACATTTCAACCTACTTCTTCGTTTATTCGAAATAATTCAACTAACAAACTATAGGATGTCAAATAAATAATGGGATAATAACAAGGATAAATCAAAATAAATAACAACCATATATCCAACATATCAATCAATAGACATCCAATTGCAATCAACATCCAAATCAACCAATATAACATAACAGTTGCTACTTGTCAGTTTTTAGTATTTAACTAGCCATTACATTCAATGTTAATTTAATTCAATATAAAATTCAAATTTACATAAATGTTAATTTAAACTACCAAACATCAACCAATAAAATTCTTATCACTTTATAATTTCAATTTAACTAACATAAGAAATTTTAGTATTGTGTGAGTGGGTTAAATCACTCACCTATGATTTATAGCCGATTAAAAATCCAATAAAAGCCCAAAATTTCAACAGTCTCCAAATTCAACCAAACCAATTTCATATTGTCCGGAATTTCGATACGAGTCCAACGGAAGAAACCGTGCGTCAATTGGAGTTCGTACGTAAAAGTGATGCAAATTAGAACATTTGAATTTTAAAATTAAATTAAGTGAACAAGGGCAAAACAGTAACTTATGCTATCCATCTTCTTCCAGGCCAGAGCTTGCAAACGTGAAACCCATAACCATGCCAACTTTGACCATCAATCGACGCCACTACATGCCTCCGATCCGACATCCAAGACCACCACCGAACCCGCCTCGATAAGCTCCAACTTCGCCTATAATTTCACCACCTCCGACGCCTCGATTTGCACGCAAACGGACAAAAATGCTGCCACCTATTCTCCTCAATTTTGGCGAATCCAGACGCAATTAGCTCGATCCCATCTTGTAGATCTAGTCGAGCTCTACAACTTTCGTTTTGGAGTCGTCGAGATCCGATGAGAGATGAGAGAGATCCAAGGGAAAGAAGATGGAGCGATTCTGGCCGTAGAAGGTGGCGGCCATGAAAGAGAATTAAGGTTTCTGTAATATTGTAGTAATATTTTTGTCTCGGTTTGTGTGCCAATTTATAGCGCGAGGTCCAAAACAGCCCGAACTCCAATCGAGGTGCGCTGATAGGCAATCTATATGTAAAAAGACCTTTTGAACACAATGGAACTAGTTTCAAGGCCTAATTCCATCGTATACAAAAGTTAACATTTTACTGTTCGATAAATTTAAATTAAATTATATTCGAATAATTTACCAATTCACAATTATGGACAAATATAATATTCTAATTTACAAATACGTTATTACAAACTACGACGTTCATTAATAATTTGATTTTTTTTTTATTCCATATTTGAATCAATTTGAATAATTATATTTCAAAAATAACATTTTTCATTTGAATTTAAATTTATTGGGTCAAAAGGCCCGAAAAGCCCATTTCGGTCCCAAAACGAAAATAGGTCATCCCTTATATCGAAATATAGGTTTTAAATATTTATAAACTGAATGAGACTAATTTCAAACCCTAATTTTATTGTATATAGAAGTGACGCAGCCAAGGAAGCGAATTCGACGATGTAAATCGAATCCGTCCAGGATCTCACACGATTAGCGGAAATAATCGGTGAATCGATGATAAATCGGTGAATTTAAGAATACCCAAATGCCCAAATCCGTTGATCACGAAGATACCGGATTCTAGCAATCTTCGACACGTTGATCGCACAAGATGCCATGAGAGAAGATCTGCAATTCTTCGAACGTTGATCAAGCGCACTTGATTCCGTGAATTGGCTTCAACAATCATTGATTCGAGCGCACTCGAATGCCGAAGGTGGAGATAGGAGATAACACTCAACTACCAATTTTAATGGAGGCACAAAGCACAAACCAAATTTTTATTCAAAAATCAACAACCTTTCAAATGATCATACACCCGCCTATTTATAGGCAAATACAACTCACGCCTCCTATAAGTCGTATGCGACTTAACGACTTAACATAAGTCGACTTACGACTTAATGACTCAAACAAAGAAAATACAAACATTAGGTCGTTACATGACCTTCAACATACCTCATGACTTAACTACACTCATACAACTACACAACAATTTACACAAAAAAATATAAGAAAACAAAGTACAAATGACTTATCAAACAGTGCTTCAGGAAACAGCGACCTATTAACCTTCAGCGACTTAAAGAAACCCGTTTGCGACCTAACTGGATCTCAGCGACATAAGGAAATGATCGCGACCTAATGAAGCTCGCGACCTAGTAACCAGCGACCTAAGGAAATTTGCGAGATAGGGATTCTGAAGTGAGACTTCGCGACCTACTGGATCTGCCTCGTCGACATAGGCTTCTGGAGCGGCATAGGTCATTCACGATTTACTGGCTTTGCCTCGCGACATAGCTGCTAGAGCGTCATAAGGAGGAGGTGCGACCTACGCTCGTTTGCGAATTCTGGAGCTTCTCGCGACCTAATGTTGGAGCGATTTAGGTTTTCGTTCGATTCACGAAGGAGGAGCGACTTAATATCAGGCTGGGCTGCATCATCCTCTCCTGGTTGAGAAAAATTCGTCCTCGAATTTAAAAGTTCTTCCCCATTGGGTTGTTCATCTTCATAATAAGGTGTAAGATGTTTAACATTAAACATGTCAGAAGTGTACACATCCTCCGGTAGCTTCAACCTATAAGCATTTTCATTGATCCATTTCACAATCTTTACAGGACCAATCTTTCGAGCTTTAAGTTTATTGTATGCTCCCACTGGAAAGCGATCCTTCGTTAGTACAACATATACTAAATCTCCTTCATTAAATTCAGCACTTCTTTGCTTCAGATCCGCAGATCGTTTATACTTCTCATTCGTCTTCTCCAATCGTTCCTGAACGATTCTATGGCATTCTGTCAACCAATCAACAAAATCAGCAGCCCGCTTAACTGTCCCCTTCGGTTGTGGCACTATCGTTAAATCCAACGACCCCTTTGGCAAGCTTGAATATACAATCTGAAATGGACTGAAACCCGTACTACGGTTGATAGCATGATTATGAGCCAACTCCGCTTGACATAACTTCACATCCCAGCTCTTCAGATTATCCTTCACAAGACACCGCAATAGGTTACCTAGGGATCTGTTTACAACTTCAGTTTGTCCATCCATCTGTGGATGATAAGCACTACTGAATTTCAGCTTCGTCCCAACCATTCTCCATAGGCTCATCCAAAAATGACTTAGAAAACGAATATCTCTATCCGAAACAATCGATTCAGCCAACCCATGAAGATGATATATTTCTCTGAAATATAACTGTGCTACATTAACTGCATCTGTTGTCTTCTTGCAGGCAATAAAATGTGCCATCTTTGAAAATCGATCAACCACCACATAGATAGAATCATTGCCGCGTTGTGTTCTCGGCAGTCCCAACACAAAATCCATGCTAACATCCACCCACGGTTTAGTCGGCACAGGCAACGGCATATACAACCCTGCATTTGTCGCTGTCCCCTTTGAAACCTGACAAATATGACACCTCTGCACAAAATTTTCAACTTCCTTCCTCATTGACGGCCAAAAATAAGATTTTGCAATCAACTGTAAAGTACGATCACAGCCCATGTGTCCTTCCTCATGCAATTCTTTGATAATCTTCATTCGTAAACTGCAATTTGGTACGCACAATCGATTCCCCTTGAATAAGAATCCATCTACCAACACAAACTCATCAGTACTCCCATCCTTGACTTTCTCAACAATTTTCGCAAAGTAAGGATCTTCCTCAAACAACTCTGGCAATAGTTCAAATCCTGTCACTTCAACCTTCATCGTCGTCAACAAATGATTCCTCATGCTCAAGGCATCAGCTACACGATTCATCACCCCTGATTTGTGCTTTACAACAAAAGTAAACTACTGCAGATACGCGACCCATGAAGCGTGTCTAGCTGAAATTTTTTCTTGCCCTTGCAAATGTTTCAAAGCTTCATGATCCGTATAAAGAACAAATTCCTTCTGAAACAGATAATGTCTCAAGTGCTTCACAGCTTGAACAATTGCGTAAAACTCTATGTCATAAGTGCTATATCTCAACTTGGCTCCAGACAACTTCTCACTGAAATAAGCAACTGGTCTTCCATTCTGACTCAATACTCCACCAATCCCAACCTTCGAAGCTTCAATGTGTAACTTGAACAATATCTGAAAATCCGGCAGTACTAGAATGGGTGCTGTCGTCAAAAGTGTCTTGATCTTCTCAAAAGCTAACTCTACTTCCTCTGTCCACACGAACTTTTTTCCTTTCATGCAATCGGTTACAGGTGCCATCACACTGCTAAAATGTGGAATGAATCTTTGATAAAAAGATACCAACCCATGAAAACTCCTCACTTCAGTAATTGTCTTGGGTTGTCGCCAACTCCTGACAGCTTCCACTTTGCTTTCATCCATTTGAATACCCTCCTTCGATAGAACATATCCCAGAAACAAAACACTGTGCGTCATGAACACGCACTTCTTCGTTGCTGCATAGAATTGCTCCTGTCGTAGAATCAACAGCACTTCTCGCAAATGCTGGATATGCTCTTCCATACTCCCACTATAGATCAAAATATCGTCAAAGTAAACTACTACGAACTTCCCAATAAATGGTCTGAAAATCTGGTTCATCACTCTAATAAAAGTACTAGGAGCATTTGACAAGCCAAACGGCATAACCAGCCATTCGTATAGACCTTCCCTAGTTTTAAAAGCAGTCTTCCACTCATCACCCGATCTAATACGAATCAAATGGTATCCACTCTTCAAGTCAATCTTTGAGAACACAACGGCCCCACTCAACTGATTAATCAACTCATCGAACCTCGGCATAGGAAACATGTATCTCACAGTGATCTTGTTTAGAGCCCGACTGTCCGTACACATCCGCCAAGTCCCATCCTTCTTCGGTACCAATAAGGCTGGCACTGCACAAGGACTCAAGCTCTCCTGAACACGCCCTTGTTCTAACAACTCCTCCACCTGCCTTCTCAGTTCCTCATGCTCCTTAGGACTCATCCTGTAATGTGGCCTGTGAGGTAATGCCGCCCCTGGCACAAGATCAATCTGATGCTGAATATCTCTCAACGGTGGTAACTCCTTTGGCAACTCTTCAGGAAACACATCTCTGAATTCTTCCAACACTGGCTTTACTTCCTATGGAACTTCAACAGATTCAGTAGCTTCATGTCCAATCAACAAGAACACCTCTGGACTCTCCTCTACTTCTTCAACAAACTCCTTCAAAGTCAATAAAGTCTTCAGCTCCTCAATCTCTTCTGACTTGCTCTCTCCTTGCGGTCTCTTCTTCGGAACTAAAATGATCTTAGTACCCTAAAACATAAAGCTGTAGCTATTGGTTTGACCATCATGCTGCACTGCTCGGTCATACTGCCATGGTCTTCCCAAAAGCAAGTGACAAACATCCATCTCCACCACATCACACCAGATCTCATCTTTATACTTCTTCCCAATAGAAAATGGAACATGAACTCGCCTGTCCACCTTCACCTCTCCTCCTTTCCTTAACCACGCTAACTTGTAAGGATTTGGATGCTTCTCCGTCTTCAACTTCAACTTTCTCGCAGCTTCGGTAGAAATGATATTGTCACAACTTCCCGCGTCAATCACAAATTTACACACCTTCCCCAGTATAGTGCATGTCGACTGAAAGATATTACTCCTCAACCAACTAGCCTCCTCTTCCTGCTTCGGTGTCAAACATGATCTCCTCAACATTAGATTACATCCTTTTCTCCCGATGTGATATCCTGTTCATCCTCCTCAACTGGACTAGAATAACCTTCATCAACATCCTCACCTTCCACTTCAGCAATCATAGCTCGCCTCTTCGGTTTCGGGCATTCATTACTCTTGTGACCCACTTCCTGGCAATTATAACACTTGAAACTGTTGTTGACCTTCGCCTTCGCAACTCATTCACAACTGGTTTACTGGCAGCTTTAGAAACATTGGAACTCCCACTAGCACCCTTGCTCTGAGTATTGGAACTTGGAAACACACCACCTCCTCGTTTTCCCTGCTTCTCCCAAGCCAACGCCTTCTGGTGCGCTTCAGCCACAGATCTAGGGTCAAACATATTTACCATATCCTGGATCTGGATCCTCAACCCCCCCAACAAACCTAGCAGTCAATTGTTCCTCCGTCTCCATAATGTCATTTCGAGCAATCAGTTGATAAAACTCATCAGCATAATCATTAACAGTCTTCGTCCCTTGCCTCAGATTCTGCAACCTCTAATACATGAGTGATTGATAATTGTAAGGCAAGAATGTAGCCTTCATCATTTTCTTCATTTTCTCCCAAGCAACAATCTTTGACTTTCCCATCTGTTCTTGTGTAAGTTTGGTTTGCTGCCACCATGCCATAGCTCTCCCTCTCAACCTAGTAGCAACCAACTTCACTCGACGATCTTCCGGAACCTCCTTGAAATCAAAGATCTCTTCAACATTAGATAACCAATCTAGAAATTCTTCAGCCTGCATACCACCCTTAAACTTTGGAATTTCAATTTTTATTCCGGACTCCCATTTGTGATCATACACTGAATGATTTCTTACTTGGTTTCGATTTCGACCATGAACACCACCACCATCAAACTCCTCATCAAAATATGATGCATATCGATGTCGATCATGACCACCAACATCTCTACCACCACCATTTCTACCACCAATATCCCTTCGATCTACATTCATCCGATCACGATCATCCACATCTCTCCGATTTCGATCATCAACATTCCTATCACGATCGTCAACATTTCTACGATCATGATCTTCTCTTCTCTCCCGATCTGAATGTGGTGAAACTCTATTTCCCCCATGGCTCGATTCAAGTGAAACCCTTCTTCTACTTTGATTCATTTCAAGCATCATTCTCTCTAATCGACCAATTCCCTCATCAAACTTTTCATTGAATTTATCACTAATTCGTTGCTCCATTTGTTCAGCATCTTCTCTTCCATACAAATCATCAACATTGCGATGACGTTGAACTCGTCTCGGTGGCATGATTGAACTTCAAACAAATCTTCAAAAATTCAAACACTTTCCGAACTTTGATCCAAAATGATATGGATCGAAACTCCCAACTTGTTGCAACTTCACGATGAACACCAAACTTCTCAACAATGCAAATCCGATTTCCAAACTTCAAATTCTCGAAACCCAATTCTCCAACTGATGCAAACTTCTTGCGATCTAGCTTTGTTACCAAATTGACGCAGCCAAGGAAGCGAATTCGACGATGTAAATCGAATCCGTCCAGGATCTCACACGATTAGCGGAAATAATCGGTGAATCGATGATAAATCGGTGAATTTAAGAATACCCAAATGCCCAAATCCGTTGATCATGAAGATACCGGATTCTAGCAATCTTCGACACGTTGATCGCACAAGATGCCATGAGAGAAGATCTGCAATTCTTTGAACGTTGATCAAGCGCACTTGATTCCGTGAATTGGCTTCAACAATCATTGATTCGAGCGCACTCGAATGCCGAAGGTGGAGATAGGAGATAACACTCAACTACCAATTTTAATGGAGGCACAAAGCACAAACCAAATTTTTATTCAAAAATCAACAACCTTTCAAATGACCATACACCCGTCTATTTATAGGCAAATACAACTCACGCCTCCCATAAGTCGTATGCGACTTAACGACTTAACATAAGTCGACTTACGACTTAACGACTCAAACAAAGAAAATACAAACACTAGGTCGTTACATGACCTTCAACATACCTCACGACTTAACCACACTCATACAACTACACAACAATTTACACAAACAAATATAAGAAAACAAAGTACAAACGACTTATCAAACAGTGCTTCAGGAAACAGCAACCTATTAACCTTCAGCGACTTAAAGAAACCCATTTGCGACCTAACTGGATCTCAGCGACATAAGGAAATGATCGCGACCTAACGAAGCTCGCGATCTAGTAATCAGCGACCTAAGGAAATTTGTGACATAGGGATTCTGAAGTGAGACTTCGCGACCTACTGGATCTGCCTCGTCGACATAGGCTTCTGGAGCGGCATAGGTCGTTCGCGATTTACTGGCTTTGCCTCGTGACATAGCTGCTGGAGCGACATAAGAAGGAGGTGCGACCTACGCTCGTTCGCGAATTCTGGAGCTTCTCGCGACCTAATGTTAGAGCGATTTAGGTTTTCGTTCGATTCACGAAGGAGGAGCGACTTAATATCAAGCTGGGCTGCATCAAGAAGTTAGGTTTAAAAACCAAATTATATTCATTTTTGCGCGTTAATTAAAACAAATTATTGTTAAATTGATTTAATCACCTTTAAATTCTAAATTAAAAGTTCCTATCATCATTCTTGATTAAACAGGAATTAATAATCTTTTTAAAATTAATTTTTCCATGTTAAATCTAATATTTAAATATTAAATTAATTTTAACATTAAATTATAATAGTAATAAAATCCTATTTCATTATATATTTAAATTTCAAACAAATTCTTTTATTTTGGTTCACATTCTTATTATTAAATCAACAAATACCTTGAAATTATTTAACATAAGTTTCCATTTATTACACTCATTACTCTACGATTAACGTCTTTTCTTCTATTAACTACAATATTTCAATTACATTAAATTCCAACAATTGATTTCCAAATTAATTTCAAATAGATTAAAAATAAGATGAGAAATAGAACAATAATTACATTTAAGTAATTTAAACGGATTTATAATTTATTCTTTACAAACAATGGTTAATAAATTTACGTACAAAATAATTGATTTCATATTCTATATCAAAACCAATTTCAATTAAATAACATATAATTAATACAACATTGATTTTAATCCTTACTTACCTTTGTTATTGCAATTGATTGAAATTACATTAAAATGGTTGTCAGTTGCCTTCAATCTGTATTATTAAATTATATTCTAATAATTATTTTTCATTTATAAATCATAAATTTTAATTTCTGACAATATTAAATTCAAAAGTCTTATTTAATTGAATATTTTTAATTATAAAAAATACGGGTCGTTACAATCTCCCCCACTCAAAACTTTTCATCCTCGAAAAGGAACAAGAAAGAATCAAGAAATTTGACATATTTTATTCAAAATAGTAAATTTTATAAACAATAAATCTTACATATTTAAGTTTAATATAAATTTGAGAATAACTCAACTTTCACAAAAATATTCTAAGTCCTAAATTTATGAAAAATTTCGGTAGTATCTCCTTTGCACGGTTAGGTCCGAAAAAATAACAATATCAAAAATTACATTGTATATATCATATTTAAAAAATAAAGCATCCCAAACCATGAGAGAAATAATAAAATATCATTACAAAAAACCGTAATCCGAAAACGTACCTATTTGTCGGGCAAACAAACTCTATTTATGAACCAAAGCAATAGCTATTGTCTCTATAAACTTGTATCTTACTTACATAATCCAAAAGAGTTAAAATTATGTAAAAAGAGAATATATTTTAGTTGTTTCAATCAATAGCACAAGCAACACAACATATATAATAATCATATGCAAACAAAAGCAGTACGATCATTATATGCAACAAAAGAATCAATCGCACATCCATAACAACCAAAACTAATGGTTTGTCTTGGTTCAGAAACTTTTCATCGTACAAGGGTGATAAACAAACTACCAATTGTACCTTACGCTCAACAACCGTAGTTAATTACATAATAGATTAATCATAAAACCTCAAAAGATTTGAAGTATCATTTCCCAAACTTCCCATAAGCCAAACAACAAAGAATTTTAATATTATTTAAGTTTGTACATTGTACATATATCATTTGTGTTCACAATATCAATTCTGATCGCTTGCTTGAATACAAAAATTTCACTTTCGAACTAGTATTGTTAACCTAACTACTCTAATGCGCACTTTGATCCGATTTCTTGATTAGAAATCTCTGTTTTCCTTGCATAGCCATACACTATGATAGTAAACTTCAAATTCATATCTAAAATTCGTATCACGTGTTCGCCGTCAAGAATCGAGCAAAAAATCCTAATTCGGACTGGTGCGAATTTCTACAATGTATTCGAATCTGGATCAGAACAGTTATACGAATAAAATGATCTACGCACAACTTACATATTTTATTCTACTAGTTTCTTTAACATATCATTTATTTTTTATTTATTTTAATTCTCATTCACTCATACAAGATCTCTTTTATTAATTTTCATTCATTTATTTACACAAATTATTTCCCATTCAATATTTAAAATCCTCGATGAATAAATTCTTAAAGTATTACATTTATTTCTATGGAGTTTAATTCACATTTATTATTTACTTATATAACTTGATTTCCATTTAATATTAATATTCATTAATGAATCATTTCATATTTAAGATTTTCTACTTTTTAATTCACATTTATTTTCACCATAGTATTTCTTTTAATATTAAATCTATTTATGAATCATTTCAACATTTTATTATGTTTATTATCATTTACTTAAATGGTATTCACATTTTATTATTCAATTTAATTATTAGGCATTTCAAACATTAACTTAAGTTTATAATATTTCTCATAACCTCTTAATTCTTTATTTGGAGACGTAATTTCATTTTGAAACATTTATTACTTAAGTTTTCCTTATTCGATATTCCAATATCTTTTAGTTTACAAGTTACAAAACTTCAATTTTTATATTTTCATTAAACACCTAGCTTTAAATTTCAAATTTCAATTTGGAAGTTTTCGACCATTAAAATAGTCAAAGAATCCATTTAAATTCAATAATTGAAAATCACTAATTAATAGAAAACATAAGAACTAAATACCGAGTTTCATTTCAAATCATTTTGAAATAACATATACTTATATCTTTTGTATATCAAATCATACTTAGGAAATTTATATCAAAATTTGTTTATCAAAACAAATGTGTAGCAAAGCTACTATAGCGGTCTTCCCACTTTGAAACTCGAAAATGAATGCCGATGATGCGGCCGTCATCACCGAAATTATTTTCCAACGACAGAAGAGGGGAGTACAGAACTTATTTCCTTTTTAAAATTCTGTTAAAACATTTCTTTCCAAAAATACTTCCAAATAATACTAATATTATTTTTTTCAAAATATTTGAAAACCAATTTCAAACATCGAAACTTAAGTTCTCAAATTTTCAATTTAAATTCATTTTATTTGTAAATCCTATTTTATAAAGCATAGTAATAAAAATTTACTTTCGAACAAACAAACATATTACATGTGTAACAACCCTGGTTTTGGAGATTACCTGTTAATATCTCCAAAACCAGGGTTGTTACAACATGCAACTATATCAATTGATAAAAATTATTCTTCTTTTATATCTAAAATATTGTTTTAGGTAAAATCATTTCCTTTACCAATTTCAAAAACAATATTGTGTCATTTTACCATGTTCAAGTGTTTAGAAATCCCTATCGATGCCATAGCGTCTTATGTACCGACCATAATTTATAAATACTCAACAGAACAAATTAACACAATACACAACATTTTTATAACACTAACAAATATGCTCTCTCGTATATATACACTCAGACTCATTCTAGGGTATTACTAACCCTATCTCTAATGAGTTTAACCCTCAATAGGCTAAGGTATCTCTAAACCAAAGCTCTGATACCAACTTTGACAACTCACCTTTTTGGACAGTTTAAATCGACAGAAAACCACACATGTCTAACTCAAACCATTCAAAAGGGTTGATTATCAATGGAGTAAATAAGAAAATAAGAGAAAAGAAGGAAAACAAAACACATAATCTTGCAGTGGAATGACAAAATATAATAATCAAATAAACAGTTCATGAAGCTGTTTTACAATATACATTTGATTACACATTTTACAACATAACCAGAGTACAATCAACAACATACCCAAATAATGCAGCGGAATAATAATAGTAAATACGGTCTAGCAAACTCCATCTTCATCTTCAAGGAATATTGTCTTCAAACACTAAAATATTCAGGCTGACCCGAGCGTAATGAAAAGACAAAACACTCGAGTCGGAACTAAAAGTTCTTATGTAAGTTAAATCAACAACAAGTAAATATGAGTGTAATAGCTTCAGAGATGTTTATGGGATTTTATATCTCCTATCTAGTGTATAACGTGCGTGCAATAACTGAAGAGATGTTACGGGATTTTCCATCTCTTAAGGATCCGTTAAAATATCTATATGTAGTAAGATACGCTATATATGTAATGTCTATCAATAAAATAAATATTTTTCCTAGCGTTAAGGCTTTACATTGATCCCCCTTAACACATTTTTAAGCCGGTAGTCTATGCAGGTCCTGTAACACAACCAATAACATCGGTAGTCAGTGAGTCCCATATAGGTACCATATTAAAACAAAATCGTAGTGCTCGCAAATAAGGATAAAGAGTATGACAAGGCACGTGAGGCGATGCCCAAGGTAGGATACTACCGTTTTACATTTCTTGACTGGTGGTAACCCCTAACAGCCCACCACGAACATCCATCCCATAATCAAATCAAGGTGCACCGATCAAGTCAAAATCAATATAGTAATACGAAGAACATATGTCACTAGATGTAGCTAGCCCCATTGGTCAGGTATGGCTCCTGTTTTAGTCATTTCAAATTGGCACAAGTGCCGAGGTCATCCATCATCGTTCTCTTTCTTCAAATCCAACAAACTTCCGCCAAATCCACCCACTTCATTATGGATCATCCACCATGTACATAGTTGTTAAAGTGGTTCCAATATTGACAGAGAGTACACTAATAAGAGGCCCCGGTCTCTTTAACAACCAAACGTCATTTTTCACGCTGGTTCGTTCTTTTAAATTTCAAGAACAAGTCATACTTCATATCAAAATATCAGATTCACTTCAAAAATCATTTTGAATTCAAAATAGGTTATACCTTCATATCAAAACATTCGTATTTAAATCTAATAGTTCCCCCTTTAAAACAGTTTGAATATTGAAAATGGTTTGAATAATTAAAATATTAAGAATAGTTTGGATAATTAAAAACAGTTTTAAATATTGAAAAATAGTTTGGAATAATTAAAAGAGTTTAAAGATTAGAAATAGTTTCGAATATAAAATAGATTTTTATATTGAAAATAGCTTAGAAAATTAAAATAGTTTATATGTTAAAATAATTTGATTATCAAAATAGGTTTTATATTAAAATGGTTTATATTAAAATCGTTTCTTTCTTTCACAAAAATTTGAAATCATGTTCCAATTCCAACGAAATCAATTTTCCGACTTCCAATTCAAGTCAACCACATATTCAAATTTCCATTTAAATCGGCCTCAATTCAAAACAATTTCAACTTTATTTCAAATTCAATTTAAACAGTTATATTCAAATGGCTGAAAGTTTCAATTCAAATTCTCAGTTTTAAAACAATTCAGTTTAAATCCATTTCACATCCAAATTTGAAAATACCAATTTAAATAAAGTAAATTCAAAGTTTAAATTAAAAATTAAACCTTTCAAATAGTTCCCTTTCGATAATTCAAATCATACCTCAATTTCAACTTAAGGTTACCAGTTAATCCTTAAACAATTTCATTTAAACAATTACAATTCCAACATTTCAGAACTCAATTTAGAAAATAATTCAATTCATATAATTCAAATTTTTTTCCTTTAAAGCAATATCAATTAAACAAATCTAAATTCTAGATTTTAAAACCATTAATTTAACCAAATCCGGCGTCCGTATATAATTTTCTACCCTATGGCTAAGTGATCAGTTATTTCAATTTTAACTACATGGATGGATATATATCATTTCAACCCAAATTTAAATGGCATAGCTATATATCATTTCAACCTACTTCTTATTTTATTCGCAATAATTCAATTGACAAATTATAGGATGTGTAACGACCCGGAATTTTGGTCGTTAGTTTTGAACTTTTAATTTACTTTAAATGTTGAATTTGAATTATAATTGAGTTAGTAAAATTTTAAAATTTGAATTTCCAGCAATTTCGACGATTTTGAAAATCGCTCGATTTAATCGACGAGTTAAAATAGCCTTCCGGGGCACAGTCTCGGAATTCAATGAAACCAGTTCCATTGGATCCATAATAGTGTATTATTATCGGATTTCAAATTTGGTAGCGTTTGGAGTAACCGTTTGGTCGTACGGGAGAGAATCGCGTTGAAATAAATATCGAAATTTTAATATTTTAATTCGATTCAAAAAGCTATCTTCCACATACGATCAAATTAGGCCTCGAAACATGTTCCATTGTGTTTGGAATAGAGGTAAAACATTATAAACGCCTGGCGACACGTTTCGTTTGGAGTTCGTTTGAAAAAGCACGTTAAAATCGGAAATAATGTTTGTAAACGTATATAAATACATATAAACAGTAACCCTAGCCGTGAATTGTTCGTGGCCGCCACAGTTCATTTCAATGGCCGAAAACTTATACTTTTCCTCCTCAATTTTAACCAAATACATCGATCTTTAGAGAAATCTTTCAACTAGGAAAGCGTAGAGGGCGGAGAGATCTTTAATGTGAATGGTCACGATCGTATAAGGAGTGGAAGATTGGCGGCGAACCTCGTTCAAAGCTCTGTCATTCGTACATGCTTATCTTGTGGTGGGGACGACCGAGTGCCTCGGGGTTGAGATCGAAGGGGCTTGGAGGAAGGTGGTTCGAGTGGCGGTGCCTGATCAGCGTATCGGTGGTCGATGGCGGAGTCTTGGTTGGTCAAAGATGATCGGCATGTGGGTTTGAGCGTATGAAGCTTGGAACGTTTGGCAATGAAAGAGAGAACAAGGCTCGGTCTTGATTTGCTGTAACTAAATGAACGGCCAGATCTGGTATTAAAAAAAGAGATTAATTTATATAATTTATATTCAAATGTTTAAAAATTCATATCTTTCTCTTACGAGGTCGAAATCGGACGAAACAAGCAGCGCCGGAATCGCAGTGACGAGCACTACGCGCTGGAGCAGGTTTGGAGTTGTTCGTAGTTAGAAATTTTTTTAGGTTAAATTGAATGTGTTCGATTTAATTTAAAATTGGAACGTTTGGCGAATTAAAACTCAAGGTGAATTAATCTCACTCAATTTTGGACTGCTGGCTTTAATTTTGAACAGTTAAATTCACAAAAGATTGATTGGTTGAATTGATGCATTTTTATCAGTTGGATGTGATATTATATATAGTAGTATATATATTGGAGTGATTGATATTCCCGCATTTATATAGCGGATGAGACCCTATGCACCCCGCGTAATAGCGGATGACCCTATATACCGCGATATTCCACCTCGAAGTGGAATCGGTATTTTTATATTGTGCTAATATCTGTGGATGCAAGGAAACAGGTTGGAGGGATCCAACTGGATTCCTCAAAAATGTTATATTTAATTTCATATATAGTGATATATGTTTTGTTTGAATAATCTATGACAGGTTATTGTGTGATTTAAATTGATTGAATATATGATAGTTTTAGCTAGGTTTTGGTATTTTTAAATACCAATAAGATATAGTTTTTAAATTGGTAAAGAATTGTAAACAGGGATTTTGGAAGTGAAATATTACATAGAGTTTTTGGATAAAATAAAAGGTTTTGGAATTTACTTAACTATTTCAGGATATTGTGGATAGAATTTTGGGAATAAAAGTATATAGATGGATTTTAAATAATAAATCCTTAAATGGTACTTTGTCAAATATAAAAGGTTTTTAAATCGAGACTTTAAATATTTTTGAACAATAAAAGTGAAATTGGAAATAAGTATAAAATTGGTTATTCTGGAACTCAAGTGGGATTTCCAAATTTACGGGATGAAATTGGAAATCGAGAAATTGGACTTGTTTAGGAAGAGGATTTTAATTATTAACTCATTAATTTTAAAGTGTTAAAATATTCTGGGAATTAGTTATTTAATTATTATAAATTGTTAAAGCGTATTTAATTATTAAATAGTTACTTTAAAATGATTTTTAAAGATTTATTACTATTTAAGAAATTGTCAACATTTTTGTTTTAAAGGATAAATTATTAAATATTAATATAGCTTTGTATAACAACTTTATTTAAGTATATTTGCCTAGATTCAACTTGAAATTTATTTTAGAATTTACAAGCATTATTTGATATATTTTTTTAATTAAGTTTTCGAGAAGTAATGGTATACTCGCATGGTGTAAATCGGAGGCAGTGAGTGCCTGCAGTTAAGTCTTGGATTTCTCTGGGATAGAGACGTAACCATTGAGCTCTGATCCATGGTTTGATACCGCAGTGGTACTTTCCACATTTATTTTTAAAAGGGTTTTCAAATATATTTGAAAAGATGGTTTGTAAATTTAGTAAATTCGATAAGAAAAGTACATGACCTTGGATAAAGAGATTTGATTTATTTAAAATTTAAATAAAAATGAGACTTGGTGTTTTTAAGCGTGAAAATGGAATTTTTGGTTGAATTGATTGTTTATTTGATAGTTAAATAACCGACTATCAAATCTGGACCTAAATGTAACTTTGGAAATATCTAGAAGAAGCACGAGATTATATGGTACAGTTACCGTTCGAGGTGCTATACTGTACGTATGAACTTGTTTCGTTCTTCTAGGACGTCTACAAGGAAATCCATCCACTAACGGTTAGGAGGTGATCTTCGATCTTATTTTTGTTTGTTTATTTCTTAAAGAACCGGGGTTGAGTTTACCGGAAATCGCGAACGTTGTTTCGAAGAGATCGGGATCGGATTTGCGATCCAAAAACCACTTCGATCCAACGAGTACGTTTTCGGAATGAAGACAAGAGCATAGAGTCGAAGATGGAGCTGTGAAGTGCAAGGGCTAATCGCTACTAATCCTGAGGGTGGTTCCAAAATGGATGTAGTAGGAATAGTGCCTTCGGTTCCGTTCGGACCCGGAACGGACATGTATGGATGAATGCTATCAGAACCTTGTCATTGGAGGACAATGAGCATTCTAAGTGAAAATTCCTTAAAAAGGTAATCGTAGCCTCTAGCCTCATCAACCGGGAATGATTGAAAATCAGGGGGAATGCAGCAAGGCTAAGTGGGTCGCACCCAAGTAGGTTATGTCTATCACCTTTCTAGATAAACTTGGGTATTATTTTATTACTACGAAGTATGGAAGGAGCTCGAAAGAAGGTGGGAACACCCGGGGTGATAGCATATTCGGTCTATCCAGGTCAGGGATAGTCCAGTCTTTTGCAGCAGGGGATCCCAGCATGGTCCTCGGTACAGTGTTTCTAGACATGTACTGTGATAGGTGGTACCCCAGTGCCTAGTCATTCAGTTGGAACCCATTCTCCAATACGTGCCTTTACGGTTTTGATTGTAGAGCCTAGTATGCTGGAATTTAATTAATGTAACAATTTCAGCTATTTGAATAAGTATTTGTACTTAGGCACTATTATAATATCAGAGGATTTTGATATGAAATATTTTGGTTATCGTAAGGTAAAAACCCATCGTGTTTATTTGTGGCGTGGTCTTACGAGATACCTTTGATTTTTCAAAGGATTTTGAAACTTTAATAATTCAAATTGAGTGTGTTTTCTCACGCTGGTTTTCTAGACTGACTCGGGTGTTATTTTATTATAATGCTCGGGTTAGACCGAGTATTTTAGGTTCAGGTTAGGATGCTATGGAGCTCAGGAGACGAGCTGGAGACCGAGATGTATTACTCGTACTTGTTTTATTCCGCTGCAGTGTTTATTTGAAATTACCAGCAATTGTGAGGGAAAGTTGTTATAACTGTCCAGGCTGGTAATTATTGATTTGTGTACTCTGATGTGGGATATGTATATTACAGTTTTGATTTGTGTAAAAAGCTATTGATATTATATTTTATTCAGTCCGCTGTGAGATTCTGTTTTGTTTAGTTTCTTCTTCTTCTACCTATTTTCTTTTCCCTCAACAATCTGTTTTTTCGGTACTCGATCGTTCGGCATGTTATACATTGAGCGTATTCATGTCGATTTTCGGGGGTCGAAAGGGCGGGTCGTCACAGGATGTCAAATAAATAATGAGATAATAACAAGGATATATCAAAATAAATAACAACCATATATCCAACATATCAATCAATAGATATCCAATTGCAATCAACATCCAAATCAACCAATATAAGATAACAGTTGCTACTTGTCAGTTTTCAGTATTTAACTAGCAATTAAATTCAATATTAGTTTAGATGTTAATTTAATTCAATATAAAATTCAAATTAACGTAAATGTCAATTTAAGCTACCAAATAGCAACCAATAAAATTCTTATCACTTCATAATTTCAATTTAACTAACATAAGAAATTTTAGTATTGCGTGAGTGGATTAAATCACTCACCTTTAATTTATAACCGATTAAAAATCCAATAAAAGCCCAAAATTTCAACAGTCGTCAAATTCAACCAAACTAGTTTCATGTTGTTGGGAATTCGATACCAGTCCAACGGAAGAAACTGTGCGTCAATCGGAGTTCGTATGTAAAAGTTATGCAAGTTAGAACATTTGAATTTTAAAATTAAATTAAGTGAACAAGGGCAAAACAGTAATTTATGCTATACATCTTCTTCGAGGCCAAAGCTTACAAATGTGGAAGCCATAACCATGCCAACTTTGACCATCAATCGACGCCGCTACAGGCCTCCGATCCAACATCTAAGACCACCACCGGACCTGCCTCGATAAGCTCCACCTTCGCCTATAATTTCGCCACCTCCGACGCCTCGATTTGCACGCAAACGAACAAAAATCCTGCCACCTATTCTCCTCGATTCTGGCGAATCCAAATGCAATTAGCTCAATCCATACATCTTGTAGGTCTCGTCGAGCTCTACAACTTTCATTTTGGAGTCGTCGAGATCTGATGAGAGATGAGAGAGATCCAAGGGAAAGAAGATGGAGTGATTCTGGCCGTAGAAGGTGACGGCGATGAAAGAGAATTAGGGTTTCTGTAATATTTTAACAAAATTTTCGTCTCGATTTGTGTGCTAATTTATAGCGTGAGGTCCAAAACAGCCCGAACTCCAATCGAGGCGTGCTGACAGGCAATATATATGTAAAAAGGCTTTCTGAACACAATGAAAGTAGTTTCGAGGTCTAATTCCATCATATATAAAAGTTAACATTTTATTGTTCGATAAATTTAAATTAAATTATATTCAAATAATTTACCAATTCACAATTATGGACAAATACAATATTCTAATTTACAAATACGTTATTACAAACTACGACGTTCATTAATAATTCTATTTTATTATTATTCCATATATGAATCAATTTGAATAATTATATTTCAAATATAACATTTTTCATTTGAATATAAATCGATTGGGTCAAAAGGCCTGAAAAGCCCATTTCGTTGCCGAAACGAAAATAGGTCATCTCATATATCGAAATATAGATTTTCAATATTTTTAAACTCAATGAAACTAATTTCAAATCCTAATTCTATTGTATATAGAAGTTAGGTTTAAAAATCAAATTATATTCATTTTTTTGGCAAAGCCAACGGGGTTAACTGGGCCCCTACCAGGTTTATTGCAAAACAATAAAAAGAAGTACAATGAAAAAAAAGGAAAAACAAGGAAAAAACAACAAGAATCAAAACAAAACTCAGCCCCAAGCATCAACCAGTGATTATGGGAACACAGCAGCACTGTACTTCAGTTGAGTGTGAGTTCGAGACTTGACTTCATTCCAAATCAAAACATCGGTTCTTCTAACATTATCAAAAACCATAGCATTCCTCTCTGCCCATATCACAATCATACAAATTTTCAAGACAACAGCTAAAACTCTTCCTTGTTCCTTTCTCCACCTTGTGGTTTTGAAGATTATATTCCAGAGAATGCTTGATGAATATCCAGATAAATGAACTCCAGTGATACAACTAATCCTGTCCAATAAGTAGAGCAGAGCAGGACAGTCAAAAAAAAGATGCTCAGTAGATTCATCATGGAGATGACAGAACAAGCAAAGTTTGGAACAAGCCATACCAAAACTGTTGATTAAACTTCTAGTAAGTAAAGCCTGATTTATAACTTTCCACATCATTAAGTTATCTTTTGGAACAGAATCAGAAGTCCAAATGACATTGTACCATTTTGCAACTGGAAGAGGAGCACTGGCAGAAATAAAATTGTATACTGATTTAACAGTGTGAGTTTTCGTTTGCCAAGAAACACAGGCATCATGATGATCACTGAATTTCTTAAGTTGAATATCCCCCCACAGTTGCCTGATCACTTGGTTGCTGTTGTAAGGTAACAAGATTTTACCATTATGTAAAAAATCATTAGCTTTGGCATCTTGATGAATTCCAGATTGCAAAATCTGAGCATGATCACATTCATTTAATAGGATTTGACCAATACTGACCCAAGGATCATGCCAAAAGCTAACAACAATTGTAGAGTTAATAGGATATTGAATCATAGGGAGGAAAACATGTCTGAGCTTCATCAAACTTCTCCAAATCCAACTGCAGTTCTGAGGGGATTCCATGGTCCAAAAGTGTTTATTCTTGATTCTGTAATTCCATGCCCAGCTAACCCATAAACTACCTTTTTTACTAATGAGAACATCAAACTGTTTACTTATTGCAGTAGTATTCCACTTCCTAACATCAATTACTCCCAGGCCCCCCATTCTCATAGGTGACTCAATTTTTGAAAAAGAACAAGGCATAATCTTCCTATTGTATATACTACTTGTCTAAAAAAATCTAATCATAGCTGACCTTATAAGTTGCAAGAGTTTAACAGGAAGGATTAGAGTACGAGCCCAGTAGACCAAATAGGAAAAAACAACAGATTTTATAATAACTAGCCTTCCACTCTGGGTCAAATTCCTATTGTCCCATAAAGACATAACAGAAGTGATTTTATTGTAGAGGGGTAAGCAATCAGCCTTAGTGATTCTTTTTGAAAGTAAAGGAAGACCTAGATACCTCATATCATTATTCATGCTAGAGAAACCAGTATGCTGATGAAGAGCAGCAGCCTGCAATTCACTAACACCAGTTACAAGAAGAGAAGATTTGCCTTGATTTATAGAGAGACCAGTCATACTATGAAAAACATGTAATGCTTCCAAAACTCCATTCAAAGAGGGTAACTCTGGTTTGGTAAACAGCATTACATCATCAGCAAACATTATAGATGTTATATGAAGCTGAGAGCACTTAGGATGGTACTTTATGATTTTATGTTTGTATCTATCTCTGAGTAAAACTGTTAAAACTTCCATAACCAACAAAAAAATGTAAGATGAAATAGGGTCTCCTTGTTGGATTCCTTTACTACCTCTGAAACATCCAATAGGTCTGCCATTAATAACAACAGAGTATGAAGGAGTGGAAATACAAACATAAATCCAAGACACAAAAACTTTGGGGAATCCCATCACTGCCATAATCCTAACAATTGAGTCCCAATGAATAGTATCATATGCCTTGGAGATATCTAATTTAAGTACATCTGCAGGAGTCACATTTCTTCTGCCATAACCCTGAAGTAATTCTTGAGCAAGAAGAACATTATCAATTATGTCCCTTGAAGGAATAAAGGCAGATTGATTATTAGATACAACAGTTGGCAGAACTCTGACTAGACGAGATGCTAGTATTTTTTAGATACACTTGTAGACTACATTACAGCATGAGATAGGTCTGAATGATGTAACACTAGTTGGAGCTGTGACCTTAGGGATAAGAGCAATGTTGGTGCTGTTGACTTCCCCAAGCAACTTACATTTGTTCAAAAAGTTGTGAATTGCTTTACAGAACTCATCACCTAAAACACTCCAGGTTGAGATAAAAAAAATGACATTTAAACCATCAGGACCTCCAGAGGATTGCTTGTTCATAGAGAAAAGGGTGGCCTTGATTTCTTCATCAGTTACAGGCATAGTCATTTTTGCGCGTTAATTAAAAAGAATTATTGTTAAATTGATTTAATCACCTTTAAATTATAAATTAAAAGTTCCTATCATCATTCTTGATTAAGCAGGAATTAATAACCTTTTTAAAATTAAATTTTCCATGTTAAATCTAATATTTAAGTATTAAATTAATTTTAACGTTAAATTACAACAGCAGTAAAACCCTATTTCATTATATATTTAAATTTAAAAAAAAATCTTTTATTTTGATTCACATTCTTATTATTAAATCAACAAATACCTTATGAAATTATTTAACATAAGTTTCCATTTATTACACTCATTACTCTACGATTAACGTCTTTTCTTCTATTAACTGTAATATTTCAATTACATTAGATTCCAACAATTGATTTCCAAATTAATTTCAAACGGATTGAATAATAAGATGAGAAATAGAACAATAATTACATTTAAGTAATTTAAACGCATTTATAAATTTATTGTTTACAAAAAAAGGTTGATAAATTTACGTACAAATTAATTGATTTTATATTTTATATCAAAACCAATTTCAATTAAATAACAAATAATTTCACCATTAAATACAACATTGATTTTTTTAGCAAAACTAAGCGAGGTTTTACTGGGCCCCTGCCAGTTTGTTACAAAGAACAATAAAAATGTGAACCATACAAGCATGGAGCACACAAGAAAATGGAAAAGAAAAGAGAACGAGAAAAGAAAAAATACAGCAAAAGGTCAAACAGAAGAAAAATGACGATAAGCCACAGCTTCTCCCCATATCTCAATAGTATACATTCTAAAATCATAATTGTCGTATTTGATCCCATTAACAGCAGCATTCCTGAGTTTCCTTCTTAAAACAATTTCACTTGTCACAGTAGCATCGAAAATCCTATCGCATCTTTCCTTCCGTATTATGGAAATAAACTTCCTTAAAATGAGCTGAAGAAGCATACCAGATTCACTCTTCCATCTTGTAGCTTTATAAAAAAAGGCACCATTCACTATTGCTATGTCTTCTTATATCGGTTCTTCCTGTCATGGTCATTAGAGCTTTCAATATTGGATGGATGTAGGCACAATTAAAGAATAAATGCAAATTAGCCTCCATCTCTTCAGTGCAAAAAACACATAAATGATTAACCTGCATACCTAACAACACAAGCATGTCAGATGTATTTAGAGCATTCCTTAGGACCTTCCATAGCAAGAAGTTTTCAGTCTGCCTGAAGTGATTACTCCAGACTCTTTTATTCCAACGGAAAGGATCGTTTGTAGAATATTCAACAAGGCATTTATATACAATGGATATGGAATGGACTTTGAGATCAGGATGCCACAGTACCCTTTCAACCTGAACTACAGGATATTGTTGCAACTGGATTTCATGTCATAGTTTTCTGATGGTCTGGTTATTGGAAAATGGTAGGTTGATAGTGCCATTGTCAATATAATCTATAGTCTTAGCTTGTATTGGGATTCCAGACTGCATAACTTGGCTATGAGATAGAAGATTAGCAAGAATCAACCCTTGCCTAGCCCAAGGATCATACACGAAGTTTGCCTTACCACCATTAGCTGTTACAACTCTTACATGAGGCAGAAGAAGGGGCATGAGATTTAGAATATCCCTCCATATCCAGTTGGAGCCTTGTGGGATATCCATAACCATGAAGTTCCTTTCTTTGATATTGTATCTGATTGTCCATTGCACCCAACTGCTTTGTTTCCTATTCAAGAGGTTATCTATATGCTTACTGAAGGCAGCATGATTCCAAAAATAAATATTTTTGGTACCTAGTCCACCATGATTTTTTTCCTTTTCAACCTTGTTGAAACTAATTGGCTTGAGTTTGTTAGATAGAATGGAACCAGTCCATAGAAAATTGCACATTGCTCTCCTTTTCATCATGATGAGTTTTTTTGGGAATAAACAAGTTCTACACCAGTATGTGGTATACGAGAATATTACAGAGTTAATCAAGACAAGCTTACCCGCTTGAGAGGTATTTGTTGGACCTGGAGCACATAGAGGAGGTTATTTTGTTATAAAGTCCAATGCACTGAGATGTGGTGATTTTTGAGGAGGCAAGAGGAATGCCAAGATATGTGGCAGAATTATTGGGTTGCTGAAGGCTTGTCTTATTTGGTGTGCATGGATCTCTGGCACTTCAGAAATCATGATACTTGACTTTGTATGGTTTATGGCTAAGCCTGAAAGCTTGTGAATTTTTTCCAGAACATCCATAATGGCTGAAATAGATTCAGTGGATGGTTTGGAAAATATGAGGAGATTATCAGCATACATAAGACTTATGATAGAAGGATCTTTGCACTTAGGATGAACAACAATCCTCTTATTTGCAACAACCAGTTTAAGCATATGTGTCAGAACCTCCATGACCAAGATAAATAAATAAGATGACATGGGGTCACCTTGCCTTATACCTTTCTTTCCTTTGAAATAACCCACAATAGAGCCATTAAATATAAGGGAGAAGTGTATGGTAGATAAGCAAGTATAAATCCAAGAGGCAAAATGAGCCGGAAATTTCATACAGGCCAACACTCTGGAGATAGAAGACCACTGCAAGGTATCATAAGCTTTCCTGATGTCAAGTTGTAACATAGCTCTAGGTGAGGAATTGATCTTGTTGTAATCTTTTAGAAGTTCATGAGTGATCATAACATTATCTAAAATGTTTCTGTCTCGGAGGAAAGCAGCTTAATTGTTAGATATCAAGGTAGGTAAAACATGTTTCATCCTATTGGTAATAATTTTGGAAATGCATTTGTAAGTTATGTTGCACCATGTTATTGGCCTATATTCAGATGGGTAGAGGGTTTGTTACACTTAGGTATAAGAGCCAAATTAGTAGCATTGATACCAGAGACATTTTTCTCTTATCAAAGAAGTTTGTTACAGCCTTCGAAAGGTCGTCTTTGATTAGATCCCAGCATGTAACAAAGAAATTTGCATTATAACCATCTGGCCCACCACACGAATCCCTATTCATACTAAAAATACTATCTTTGATTTCAGTTAGAGAAACAGCAGATGAGAGGTTGGCAATTTGTTCAGTAGATAAAGTTGGTAAGTTTAGACTATTTATAATAGTTTCCAAGCAGACTGGTAAAGTAAGAAATAAAGACTGTTCAATTTGGAGAGGAGATGTAACAAGGCTATTATGCTGATCAAAGACATTGTGCACTTGAGCCTTGGCCTATTTTAACTTCAAACTTTCATGCTAAAATTTGGTGTTTCTATCTCCCATCGATTCCCACTTCTGTCTTAACTTCTGCCTATTCATGTCCTCCTCTATTGCCAGAGCCTTTTTGTGTATTGTTGTTGAATATTATATTCATGGTTTGCAGCTTGCATATCATTTGGATTATTGATGTAATGAGTTTGAGCCTGGGCTAACTTGCATTCCAGAGTGTTAGATAAGAGGTCACCTGTTCCATACTTCTTTGCTGCCCATTCAAAAAGATTTGTCTTAAGGTGCTTCATCTTTTGCTGAAAAATATACATAGGATTACCAAAAAAAATAGTTTGCCATGAGTTTTTAACTATTTCAAAAAATTGTTGATCAAGTAATCAAGCATTAAAATTTTTAAAGGAAGACTTCTTTCTAATAGTTGCCATGCCAAAAGATAGAATAAGAGGGGAATGATCAGAGAGCAAGGGAGCGGGAAGGAAACAAGAAATAGAAGGCCAGGATGGCAAGGCAGTAAAATTACAAAAAGCATGATCAATCTTAGAGTATATTTTGTTTCCAGTTCTACTCAAGTTATTCCAAGAGAAGGAAGAGCCATGGGAAGGGATATTTAATAGGGAGGAGTTACTGGTTGCATTATTTAGAGGGAGGATCTCTTTCAAGGATACTATATTACCATCCATTCTACCAACAGTTGTATGCAGGCAGTTGAAATCACCATAGATTACCCAAGGATGAGTATCTTGACCAAGATGTAGGAGATAGTTAAACAAGCATTGCCTTGAAGATTGTTGATTAAGGGCATAAACAACAGTGAGGTAAAGGGAAGTATTGGAGGGAACATGGAAGAGGTGGCAGTGGAAAAACTGCTGATGGGATAAGATAGAGCTCAGAGTGTAAATGCACTTAAAAACATAATCCTACCATATGGAGCTTCCAGAAGATTGTGATGGAGCTTCCAATTAGGTTGAATGATTTGCAACTCTATAAGTTAGTTTTTCATCCAACTATGTCTCAAGGATGGCAACAAGATGAAGTTTGTAGTCGTGGATAAGTTTCCTGACTTGGTATAATTTTGTATCTTGATGGGCACCTCTTATATTCCACATAGCAATAGGGTGTGTCATTAATAATACTTTTTATTTTTTTGCTTTGCTTCCTTTGGTTGCTGAGGTAGGGGACATACTTCCATCCGGAGTTAAACTTGTTGTAGGAAATATGTTATCCTCATTTAAATCAACCAAATTCCTATTCTTAGATTTATTGATGATCTTTTTGGGTCTGAATGAGGTGGTAATGGTGGATTTGTTGATAAAGATATTTGTTTCAGAGGGGGTTAAGTTGGAGGATTGATTGATAGGAAGAGTGATTATGGAGGGAGAACTGCTGACATCTGAGAAACCAGGAGGAGCAATAAGGTGAGAATATGGATTTGAAGGTGGAGATGGTAGCACATTTAACACAATGTCATGTTGGTTGGATTGAAGCATTAAATTACTTTGAGGAGGGAGGTGGGAGATAGGTTTGGAGGGACAGGATGGAACTGTGGTTGTTAAGTTTGGTGGTGAGACTAGAATTTCTTGTGTTGCATTAATTTGTTGTGTGCATGCATGCACGTGTTTATCATGGGTCTACACTGTATGTGTGCTTTGTATTTCTATTTCATCTCTCTCACCCACAACTTGTACAATTTCTTTAGTTCCACCATCTTCCTTCATAATTTCATTTACATCATCATCATTAGCCAAATATGCTAAACCATGAAATTTGTTACCATCAAGCTTATCCACTTCTTCTGTAATGTGAGCGTGAGAAGCATCCTCAACACAGCAGCCCGCAACATGGGAAACTGCTACAGTAACACCAGCTCTCCTTTCATTCTCTTGTGTATTAGCATGAACTTGAATTTTACTTGCATCATTAACTTCAACTGTTTTCCTTAGAACTCCCCTCCTCCTACTTACTCTTTTCCAAACTTTTTTATGCTTCAAATTGCTTATCTTATTTACATTACCCTTCTCTTTTTTATTATTAAGTCGTGTCTTCACCTTCCCAAACTCCTGATAAGGGGAGTTTTTAAAGCATTAAAAGACAAGCAAGAAGAGGTATCATGCCCAAAACATTTGCAATGAATACATATATCAGGCTTCCATAAATAATTAACAATGACTTGTTGCTCACTTCCATCTAAATGCCCGACTATGAAGCTTTCAACCAATTCCTGATCTGGCCTTATTTCCACCATACATTCTGCATAGGATATTCTTTCAAGTTTATCTGTGTATGGATCCATGCATAAGAGTTTGCCAATTCCCGTTGCTACCCAATTGATGCCAAGATGAGACCAGACATAAATGGGAATATTAGATAATTGTAACCAAACTGGAATAGACTTAACTTGACCACACACATTACCCAAATTAGGAGACCATTCTTGTATTACGAAAATTTTATTTCTCATAATAATAGGATCTGCCATTAAAATCTTTTCTCTATCTTCACTGCTAAAAAGGAGAAAAAGAAACACAAACCCATCAAACTTAACCTGCATGGATCCTTTAAGTTTCCAAAGCTTCTTTAGATGGGCAACAATAACAAAAAAGGAAAGAGGTTTGTCAAGGAAATACCCAACTGCATAATCCTTCCATACTGCAATACCAGCGTTAATCACAACAGATGGTGGCACAAGTGCTTCTCCTTGAAACCAAAAATCAACAGGGGAGTAAGAACTGGCATTGCGTGGTTTAGATTTGAAAAGGCCAGACCAGGCCTTAGTAGAAGGGGAAGAAGATGAAAGATTAGCTTGAATGGGTGGAGGAGGTAATGGAGCAGACGGAGGAGGGATAATAGGTGAGGAAGCAGAGGTGGAAGAAGTGGGAAGGACAAGATTAGAAGGTAAGGGTGGCAGAGAAGACAGAGCTGGCAGAGAAGGAGGAGGGAGGTCAGAAGGTAAGTTAAGGGGAGGTGGAGGAGGGACAGGGTGGTCAGAGGACATGATGGAGAGGACGGACAAGGAACAGTCAAGGTATGGAATGTAACAGTTGAAATTGATTGAAATTACATTAAAATGGTTGTCAATTACCTTCAATCAATATTATTAAATTATACTCTAATGATTATTTTTCATTTATAAATCATAAATTTTAATTTCTGACGATGTTAAATTCCAAAGTCTTATTTAATTGAATATTTTTAATTATCAAAAATACGGTTCGTTACACTAACGCAGATTTTTACTTGTTTATTTTGATATATCTTTTTTTTTTTTTAAATAAAAGATCTTTAGCCTTGTATTTATGATATGCAAGCGCTAAGTCTATCTTGTTCATGCAAAATGTATTTAACTTCATGTATTGTTTTTCTCCCTTTTCAAGGTAAAAGATGTATTATTGTCATTATTGCTTTGTTTGTGCACAAAGTGTAGCACACTGTATATTTATGTACAGAAATACATACATAAAAATCTTGCAATTAGGTTAAACATTTTATGAATTTGGTTAATTGAACGTACCAGCTAGCTTGAAATTTTGTATATTATTATATTTTGCTCAGACAGAAGTTGCATGAGCATTGAAACTCTTAACATTATAGTACAACTCATTTAATTTGTTAAACAGTTTTTGCATTATCCAAGGCTATATAAAATATGTTATGCTATTGCGGTAAATTTTCTAAAATTTGATAATGGTAAGTGGGTTAGCATTTAAACATCTTTTCCAAGCAAAAACATAAATATGCATATATTTAGCAACCATATAAACTACAAGGATTCATGTAAAGCTCGAACAACATCATGATGTGCATAAACTGGAAACCTAAACTATTTTTTAAAATATAACATATAGCCAATGTAATGTAATTGATGAAACCTAGAACAAATATTATACCTAAAAATTTTAAATTAGTGTATTGTGCATATATCTAGCTCCACTCTTAATATTTCACAAGCACTGATAACATGAACTTATGTGTAAACAGAGTAGAAAATTAGTTAACTGGTTCAATGGAGTTTTCAAGTATAGGAATATTCTTACAGTCTAAATACATTAACATAAATTATTCACTTATTGATGAACAAATTATCCAGTAAACGGTAATGGTTCAGAACCGAGAAGGTTTATATATATTATTAACTCAATAACTTCAGTTCTAACATGTACCATGTGCAATAAAAGACATATATAATGATTGAGGAACATTTGCTAAAAATACCAATGAACAAACTCAAATTATACATAAAAAATCAAAAAAGTAAACTTACCTCATTTGGCACAATATCCACAATCCATCACTATCTAAAACCAAAAATTCAAGTCCTTTGTCACTAGTTTCTACTTAAACGTTTAGAGGGAAAATAACATTAGCTAAAACATGCCCAAATAATGTAATAATGCATTAGTAAATAACTACATTGATGGATGCGGCAAATAATTATAGGACCTGAAAGATCTTATTGTTATGGATGTAAAAACTTTTAATCAATACCAAGCAATCAATTCAAAAAAATAAAAATTAATAACATTAATAAATAAATCAAAGTGATTGTGGAGTTCAGATATGAAATATATCAAATGTGACACATGGGGAACTTAAATACTCAACGGATATTCAGAAAAAGACACTTTAGAGTAGAATGGGTTTATACATCATTCAAAATATAATCTTTAATCAAAAACATAACATACCTGAACAGAAAACTTTAGCCTGTTATGTGTTTGCGTCATAGTTCCAAATTGACGATGGAATATACATCACTGAACAAAAACCAAATACCAAACAAGTTAAAACACACAAGGGAAACATATTAAATAATCTTAAACAAAAACCAATTACTGAACAAAAACCAAGTACCATAAGGTTATCTTTAATAATGTATGAGACAATAGTCACCATCCACTTCCTAGTTTGTGTATATCATGAAATATATCGACTTAATTTTTAAACATGTCATATCATTTTATTCATCCATTACACCAAATAAAACTACTTTTATATCCATGATTCTGTTCTTTTTCTACTGCTGGTAAAGTATGTAGCTTGCGGTGTTATCTATAAACAAAGTAATTGTACACTAAAGTAATGTATACTAACACAAACATCTTAAATAATTGTGTAGGTTATAGGAACATCAAATATACTAATAAAATTCAAGAAGTAAATATGGTACGAAATGGCAAGAAGTAAATCAGTCTGGTTATATAATTGTAATTATTGTAACTTGTATGATATAAAACTGAACAAACAAGACAAGTATTTGTGTCAAAAGACTTAGTTTTTTATTGCGATACTGATTACAAAGTTAAATAGAAAGCAACTACAGAGAATGCTATAAAACAGGAAACCCTTCCACGATGTGCATATCTGACTCCTACAAAAACTCTACCACTAAACTTATTCAACCATCACCTACAAAATCTCCACGGCTAGCAGACTGAGTCTTCTTATTTTTAAAAAAAGAAACCACATTACCATGTTTTAAATTATTACCAACAATCTCCCCCATAATTTCAAACATGTCAACCCAGAACCTTGATACCCAGTAAGTTCCTCATTCTCTCAAATTTCACAGCAAACAAAGCTTTAGTTAACAGATCCGCCTTCTGATTCTCACTGCTAATATGTTTGACAATAACTACCCCACGTTCAATACACTCCCGGATAAAATGATATCTAACATCAATATGTTTGCTTCTCCCATGAAAAACAGAATTTTTTGCCAAGTCTATAGCAGACTTATTATCGATATAGATGATAACAGGAGGTACTTGTTCACCAGTTAATTCCTTCAGAACGTTCCTTAACCATATTGCTTGACACGCAGCAGCCGTGGCCGCCATGAACTCCGCTTCGCATGATGACAACGCAACACACCGCTATTTCTGCGAGACCCAAGTGACTAGGCATTCGTTCAGATAAAATACCATACCCCCAGTTGATTTTCTGTCTTCGATGTGTCCTGCAAGGTCACTATCAGAGTAACCTGTCAAAACGTTATTTCCAGCATCCTTAGTATAAATCAATCCATACTCCAACGTACCCTTAATATACCGTAAAATTCTCTTAGCCGCATTCAAGTGTATAGTGGTTGGTCTTTCCATGTATCGACTCACAATGCCTACCGAAAACGCTATATCTGGTCTGGTATGAACCAGGTACCGTAGTCCTCCCACTACACTCTTAAACTCTGTTACATCTACAGCCCTTCCACCTTCATCTTTTGTCAATCGTTCCTTTGGATCCATTGGAAATTTACACGGATTACATCGAAACATTCCAGCCCTTTCAAGTACTTTCTTGGCGTAGCCTGATTGCTTCAGCTCTATGAACCCAGCACCTTGCTTAACTTCTATCACCAAATAATAACTTAACTTCCCCATATCACTCATTTCGAAATTATTACTCATCTGCTCCTTGAATTTTCGAATAAGAGACATATCAGTTCCCGTAACTAGTAAATCATCCACGTAGACGCCAACTATTATTGATTCTTTTCCCTCCCGTTTTACATAAACAACATGCTCGTAGGGACATCTCACGAAACCAAGACTTTCAAGGCACTTATTAAGCTTCGAGTACCAAGCTCGAGGAGCTTGTCTGAGCCCATACAAGGCTTTGAGCAGCCTGTACACTCGTTTTTCTTGCCCCTTTTCCACAAACCCCTCCGGTTGAGTGACATACACTTCTTCACCAATTTCACCATTTAAGAAAGCCGTCTTGACGTCAAGATGATGCACCTCCCATGAATTCTTTGCTGCCAATGCCAGTAGTAGACGGACTGTTTCCAAGCGTGTAACTGGTGCAAAAATCTCGTCAAAATCAACTCCCTTTTCTTGCACATATCCTTTTGCCACCAATCGAGCCTTATGCTTCACAATGTTCCCATTTGCGTCCTTTTTTAACTTGAATATCCACTTCAAACCAATTTCTTTCTTTCCTGGTGGCAAATCAGTGAGTTCCCAAGTTCCGTTTTTCTCAATTGACTCCATTTCATTCTGCATAGCTGTTCTCCAGGCCTTGTCTTTCACAGCATGAACATACGAATTTGGTTCATCAATTCCCATAAGGAGAAGCTCGTCTTCTATTTCAATCTCTTCAGTGTCTTGATAAACATCTTCGAGTAATCTGAATTTTCTGGGAGTTGCACTATCATCATAGGCATCTCTGTCAAGACTTGAACTGGAATGTTGCGACACAGGAGTTCTAACTTCTGTTTCTTCTGCGGCGCCAGTATACTCTTGTCTGGGGCTTTCAACATCAATACTCTCAACTGCAAGTACTTCTGGCACATCAAAGAAATAAGTGTTGCTGATATTTGACTCCCCCTGATTATTCCAATCCCAAGCTCTTTCTTCCTCAAAAACCACATCACGGCTAACATATAACTTGTTTTCTCTAGGATCGAGCAGGCGGTAAGCTTTAGTACCGAGTTCTTAGCCAAGATTAACCACCTTCAAGCTTCTATCATCAAGTTTTTTTACTTTATCGCCTGGCATTTTCATATGAGCAACACACCCAAATACTCAGATATGTCTGATATCTTGTTTAAACCCCGTCCATGCTTCATACGGCGTCTGCCCAGACAAAGCTCGAGTGGGCAGCCTATTGAGAACATAAACAGCATGCCTTATTGCTTCGGCCCACATCACAGATGGCATCTTCATTTGCTTCAAATAGCTCCTCCCCATTTCAACCACAGTCCGGTTTCTCCTTTCCACCACGCCGTTTTGTTGAGGCGTGTAAGGTGCCGTAAAGTGCCTGGTAATACCATATTCCTCGCAATAAGAGACAAATTCCTTTGACATGAATTCCCCTCCCCTGTTAGTCCTGAAGGTTCCAATCTTTTCTTTCTATTCCTTTTCGACTTTGACTCGGAATTTCTTGAAAACATCGAAAGCATCACTCTTATTTTTTAGCATATACACCCACATAATTCGAGTGTAGTCATCGACCAATAGAAAAAAATAACGATTCCCGGCTAGAGTTGTGGGTGTGATAGGACCACATAAGTCTCCATGAATAAGTCCTAATGCATGACTTGCTTTAAAATTTGACTGAGAAGGGAAAGATTTTCTTACTTGTTTAGCCATTAAGCATCCACTGCAAACACCCTTAGGTTGTGCAATATCTGGCATCCCTTTTACCATCTTCTTTTTGGACATTAACTCCATAGCCTGAAAGTTTACATGCCCGAGACGCGAGTGCCAAAGCCAAGATACATCTTCAGATTTTGAAAGCAAACAAGTATTGTTACATGGCTCGATGACAATTCTGTATAGTCTGTTGTTCGACCTGGTCACCTTCATCAGTAACTTCTCATGGTTATCATATACTCGAAGTAGATTTCCACTGATCACAACTTTGTTACCTCCTTCAGAAAGTTGCCCAAGGCTGATGATGTTGTTACACAGAGTTGGAATGTAATAAACATCATGGAGAGTTCTTTCTTCCCCATTCTTGCATCTGAAATTTATCGACCCTTTTCCTTCGATCTTGGTTGTTGACCCATCTCCAAATCTCACATTTCCACTGATGTCTTGGTTTAAAACGTTGAACTTTGATTTATCGCCCGTCATATGGTTGCTCGTGCCATTATCCAAGTACCAAGTATTTGATTCTCCTACTTTCTCGTGACCTGCAGATAAAAGTTTTGGCATCACCTCTCCTTTGTTAACCAAGACCAGATCTTTTTCATTTTTTTCGAATTTTGCCAACAACAAGGCTGGCTCTTCGTCCTCAATTGATGCGATATTTGCCTCTTGTTTTAAATCTCTTGCTCGACGTGGTTTTCTACACTCCGCCGCATAGTGCCCCAGTATGCCACAGTTAAAACACTTCACCTGACTTTTGTCGCGATTCCCACGTCCCTTCTGTCCAGAAGCTCCACTCGAGGCCCCTCGACTTGACCTTTTCAACCATTCTTCACGTGTGAGCAACAATTTTTCACCCTCATTGTCTCTCTTTTGCCATTCTTCCTCTGTCAACATTAGCTGCACGTCGTTAGTAGTAACCGTTCCCTTCAGCCTTTCTTCATGTGCTTTCAGTGCTCCGATTGCTTCCTCAATAGACATGGTATCCAAGTTCCCAAATTGTTCAAGAGTAGAAGCAATTTGAAGAAATTTTGGTGGAACCGCCCGCAATAATTTCTTCACCACATACGATTCTGCCACTGCTTCTCCAAGTGCCCGTATGTTTGACACAATGCCATTGATTTTCATGTAGAAATCATCAAGTTGATCTGTGTCCTTCATGCTTAATGCCTCGAATTCAGCCTTCAATGTCTGAACTTTCGCCTGTTTCACCTTTTCTGCACCTTGACTCATGATTTTGATCGCCTCCCAGACATCTTTGGCTGTTTTCTTCTCAGCAATTGACAGTAAGAAATCCTCAGGAATGCCCTGATAGATCATAGCCAATGCGATTTTGTCTGTCTTTCCTTCGACAACAGCCTTGGGATCATTGTTCTCAACAGCATCCCACACTCCATGTGCCTGCATAAACACTCTCATTTTTATGGACCACGCCGTATAGTTCCCCTTTGTCAGAGTTGGGTAACTAAGGCCAATTGAACCTTTGAGCTTATCCATCCCAGTCTTTGACATTCACTCGATCACCTGCCTAGGCTCCGATACCAAATCTGGTTATATAATTGTAATTATAGTAACTTGTATGATATAAAACTGAACAAACAAGACAAGTATTTGTGTCAAAAGACTTAGTTTTTTATTGCGATACTGATTACAAAGTTAAATAGAAAGCAACTACAGAGAATGCTATAAAACAGGAAACCCTTCCACGATGTGCATATCTGACTCCTACAAAAACTCTACCACTAAACTTATTCAACCATCACCTACAAAATCTCCACGGCTAGTAGACTGAGTCTTCTTATTTTTAAAAAAAGAAACCACATTACCATGTTTTAAATTATTACCAACAATCAGATACAATAGGCCAAAAATATATAATTGACTACAGGCTCAAACACATGTTTGATCTGTACGTTATTGACCATTTAAATATAAAGTTGATATTAACAGACTAAATGAAATAATGCAATTTTCAGTAATACAACATGTTACATTTTTTATAAATATTTACCGTTAGATGTTTGTATGCCATTAGAAAATCTAAAAAAGATTTTAAAAAGAAATATTTACTTCTGAAGGGGCCTTTACTTTAGTTTAAATGGCCTGCTTGTTGGAATTCTTAATATAAGTATAAATGAAATAAACTTGTCCTACATCGCCAAAACTTCAAACAAAGCTAAAGTATATTAATAGCTTTCCAATGAAGGGGTTGGGGCCCTGGGGTACCTAAATGTTTGCTTCATTGTGAGGAGGGAGATCATGATCCTATTTTACTGCAAAACTGGGCCGGGTTTCTGACAGTTGCAGGCTATACGAACAGGAGCGAATCTGTTCAGAAGCGGACGCAGATTGACTGAGGTTCCATTAGCAGATGGAAGTGGGTGCGACCCATTAGACGTGAGTGGGTGCGAACGCAGAACCAGTAGCGAACGGGTGCGGCCCGTTAACGAACAGCAACAATGAAAAGGCAACAGGTGCAACCCGTCAGGCAGACACGACTATTCGAAGGGGTGCAGACAGAATTATAAATAGAAGAGAATACTGATCACATTCTCATTCAATTCCAGTTCTAATTTCTTCTGCTTCTTCTTCTCTACTGCTCTATACAATATATTACAGAGTTGACATACTCATTACAATCTCGTGCAGATTACGTCTGTTGTATCTTGGGAGACTTTAAATAAAGTCTTAAGGAGATTGTTACGACAAGCCTCAGACGGAATTTCCTTCTTCAATCGGTTAGGTTTATAATTGATTTATATATTTATATATATATATCTATAATTTTTCGTTTTCTACGTTGTGCTATTTCTGTAAATAGTATTACGTTTGATCTATCGCTATAGTTATTGCTATAGTTGTTAGTGTGTTGTTGTAATTTAATTACGACATAACTATTGCTTAAATTATCTTATACAGACTTCCAGAGTAGTGGAAATCTGATTAATAAACTTGTGAGATGAATTTATAATTGATTATTCTCTATTTTGGTATACTAGATGTATAACATCTTAAGACTTTACAGTTTTAACTAAAACAGAGATGGCAACAGTTGAACTAGGCTACTACACACAACAGGCCCGATCCTTTTAAAGGGGATGGTGACGACTTTTTAACATGGCAGAATCAGATGTTATTTATCTCACCACACTCGGTCTGCAACGGTATCTCGAGGAGGAGGAACCAATTCCTACACCAGGCAAGGAATCAGATGTTGATACGTGGAAGCATTCCGATTTCCTATGCAGAAACTATATTCTGAATTGTCTCGACAAGGTGCTATACAAAGTATATCAACCACTAAAGACAGCAAAAGCACTCTGGAATGCACTTGCCACGAAGTACAAAACGCAGAATATCAGTCTTAAGAAATTTATTGTAGACAAATTCATGGACTACAAGATGGTTGACTCCAAACCGGTGACTGCTCAACTGCATGAACTGCAAATCATCATTCATGAACTTGACGCAGAAGGTCATAAGGTTGGAGAATCGTTTTTGGTTGAAACCATCACGGGAAAACTGCCACTGTCATGGAGAGACTACCGCAACTATCTAAAGCATAAAAAGAAAGAGATTTCTTTGCAAGACCTCATCGTACGATTAAAGATTGAGGCAGATAATCGTGGAATTACCAAACAAAGCGAGGAGGCATTGGTAACAGAAGGGTCGAAGAACAATAATAAAGGCCACTTCAACAAAAAGAAGAACTTCTCAAAGAAGAGGAAAGCTCCTGAAAACAAACCTAAAGATAATAAAACCAAGAAGTTTAATGGTGAACGTTGGATTTGTGGCAAAATTGGACACGCCGCTAGAGATTGCAGACACAAAAAGGAACGCAACTTAGAGGCAAATATAGTTGACAACATGGAAGTGGACGAGTCTAATTTTTCAGCAGTTATATCTGAATGCAATTTGGTTTAGAATCCTAACCAATGGTGGATGGACACAGGAGCTACTCGTCATGTCTGCTCTGATAAATCCATGTTTTCAACATATCAGAAATTCGATCAGAAAGAAAATTCTACATGGGTAATTCTGCTGTTTCCATGATCGAAGGCAGTGGTACAGTAATCCTCAAGTTTACTTCTGGAAAACTATCAAGTTGAATGACATACTCCACATTCCAGACATATGCAAGAATCTGATCTCTGGTTCAGTACTATCAAAGAAAGGATTCAAAATGGTGTTTGAGTCAGACAAGATGGTTCTGTCCAAAGATGGAATGTATATCGGAAGGGGATATTTATGTGATGGCCTATTTAAGGCAAATGTAGCCGTTATCGGCAATAAAACTATGTATTCTGATTGTGCTATTAATAAAATTGAAGTTTCTTACTTGCTTGAGCATGAAATTTTACTATGGCATGATAGATTGGGACACATAAATTTCTGAAAAATGAAAACATTATCAAACTTGGGATTAATTCCGAAATTCCAAGTAGATAAGAACTACAAATGTGAGATATGTGTAGAAGCAAAAATGGTTAAAAAAACCATTTCAATCTGTTGATAGAAGCACCGAACCACTAGGTTTGGTTCATACAGACTTATGTGATTTTAAATCGTTACCTACAAGAGGTGGGAAAAAGTACTTTATCACATTTATGGACGATTATACGCGATATTGCTATGTCTATCTTTTGAATAGTAAAGATGAAGCAATTACATCATTTATAAAGTACAAGGATGAGGTAGAAAATCAGTTAAATAAAAAGATCAAGAATTGAGATCTGATCAAGGTGGAGAATATGAATCACCATTTGAACAGTTTGTGCCGAAAATGGTATAATTCATCAAACAACAGCTCCATATTCACCACAACAAAATGGTGTAGCCGAGAGGAAAAACAGAATGTTAAAAGACATGATTAATGCCATGCTTGTAACCTCTGGTCTACCGACGAACTTGTGAGGGGAAGCCTTAAATATGTCTAATCACATATTAAACAAAGTCCCTCACAATAAAACAGGAACAATTCCATATGAGTTATGGAAAGGACACAAACCAAGTTTTAAATACCTCAAAGTGTGGGGGTGCTTGGCAAAAGTTCCAGTTTCGCCTCCCAAGAAAGTCAAACTTGGACCAAAAACAGTAGATTGTTACTATTTAGGGTCAGCCCAAAATAGTAGTGCCTACAGATTTTTGGTATTCAAGTCTGATATAGCTGATATTCATGTAAATACAATCATGGAATATAGAGATGCCTCATTCTTTGAAGACGTGTTTCCGCACAAAAGGAATGAAGGGAATAATGTCCCTAAAAGGACAAGAGAAGAATCAAGCAATTCACATGAATATGAAACTCATCATGAGATTGAGAAAGTTGAACCAAGAAGAAGCGTAAGGGCTAGGACTTCCAAGACATTTGGTTCGGATTTTTTCACATATGTGTTAGAACATGAACCTCAAACGTACAAGGAAGCAATGTCATCTTCTGAATCTTCATGTTGGAAAGAAGTAATCCAAAGTGAGATTTATTCAATTCTAAGTAATAAAACTTGGGAAATTGTTGATATTCCACCTGGAATAAAACCTATTGGCTGCAAATGGATTTTCAAAAAGAAAATGAAAGCAGATGGCTCTATCGACAAGTATAAAGCCAGATTAGTAGCCAAAGGATATCGTCAAAAAGAAGGAGTAGACTTCTTTAATACATATTCGCCGGTAACACAAATAACCTCTACAAGAATGCTAATAGCAATTGCATCGATCTATAATCTAAAATTCATCAAATGGATGTAAAGACAGCGTTCTTAAATGGAGATCTCGATGAGGAGATCTACATGGAGCAACCTGAAGGTTTTGTTTCCAAAGGAAATGAAAATAAAGTCTGTAGATTAGTAAAATCATTATACGAACTAAAACAAGCTCCAAAACAATGGCACACAAAATTTGATAGTGTCATGATGAGAAATGGTTTTCGTATAAATGAATGTGATAAATGTATTTATTATAAACAAATTGGACAATCATATGTGATGATTTGTTTATATGTAGACGATATGTTAATATTTGGTCCAAATACTCAGATAATAGAGACCATAAAGAAGTTGTTAATTAGAAATTTCGATATGAAACACTTAGGAGTTGCAGACGTTATTTTGGGAATCAAAATAATAAGAACACCTAATGGAATTGAATTATCCCAGCCACACTATGTAGACAAAGTGATTGAAAAATTTCAACATTTTGGAATTAAAGGAGTAAGAACACCTTTTAATCCATCAGAAGTACTGCATAAAAACACTAATGAGAGTGTAATGCAACTGGAATACTCTCGTGTAATAGGATGTCTCATGTATCTCATGAATTGCACAAGACCAGATATAGCTTATGTAGTAAGTCGACTGAGCAGGTATACAAGCAATCCAGGAAAGGAACACTGGAAAGCACTAATGAGAGTGCTTGGATATTTAAAAAATACCACAAATTATTCCTATATTATGGAAAATATCATGTCGTCTTAGAAGGATATAGTGATGCAAGCTGGATTGCTAATTCAGAGGAATCAAAATCAACAAGTGGTTATGTCTTTACCTTAGCAGAGGCAGCAGTGTCATGGAAATCAACTAAACAAACATGCATAGCTCGATCCACTATGGAATCAGAGTTCATCGCTTTAGATAAAGCAGGTGAAGAAGCAGAATGGCTTCGTCATTTTTTAGAAGATATTCCATTTTGGCCTAAACCTGTACCGGCCATATGCATACACTGTGATAACCAAGCTACGCTAAGCAGAGCGCACAACTTTGTATATAATGGAAAGTCACGACACATTCGTCGATGCCATAACACAGTTAGGCAGTTACTCTCAAATGGAACTATTTCCATAGATTATGTGAGAACAAATGATAACCTAGCGGATCCATTTACTAAAGGTTTATCAAGAGAGAAAATTGACTGCACATCGAGGGGAATGGGTTTAAAAGCCTAAACCACCAAGAGTTATCTTATACGGAAACCTATCCTAGCGACTGGAGATTCCAAGGACTAGGATCAATAGGCAAACCAGTTCTGAGTAACTCAAGACGTAATGCATTTGCTTGTACATAGTCCAACTCCATTCCTATGGTGCACAATATAAATGCATGCCTACAGAACTATTTAAAGGTTAAAACTATGTTTTTAATGATGACCATATCTTGAATATAACAAGTGGAGTATATGTAGGATACTCTTAATGGTTGCGATCACCTATGTTAGTGTGAGCTAGGTCGGTTCTATGAGAATATTAAAGGCTTATATTTTCTATAAACACTCGCAGAACCAAACAAATTTGTTCATGACCAAAATGAACACAACCAAGAGATTGGATGAGAAGGGAATCAATGCTTCGTAAAGCTTATTGTCTGGATATACAATAAAGACCAACGGTTCAAGATGAAATAATTCACCGATTAGCCAAGTAGATCCGATAAGTTTTAACTAGAGAAAGTTCAAAGTGAAATATCTACTTATCCACGATAAAGCATTATTCCATATGTACTCTGTGATATTTCTCTTTGTGTGGGGGAAAAGTATATTATCATTTATGTGGGGGATTGTTGGAATTCTTAATATAAGTATAAATAAAATACACTTGTCCCACATCGCCAAAACTTCAAACAAAGCTAAAGTAAATTAATAGCTTTCCAATGAAGGGGTTAGGGCCCTGGGACATGCAAATGTTTGCTTCGTTGTGAGGAGGGAGATCATGCATCACCACCACACGCGCGCGCGTGCCGCCACCGCCGTCCGTCCGAACCAAACCGGGCCGGGTTCGGATCTAATATGATCCTATTTTACTGCAAAACTGGGCCGGATTTTCTGACAGCTGCAGGCTATACGAACAGGAGCGAATCTGTTCAGAAGTGGACGTGGATTGACTGAGGGGGTGCGACTTCTGAAGCAGGCGTGGGTTTTTTGGCGAACATACGCATCCATTAGCAGACGGAAGCGGGTGCGACCCGTTAGACGCAACTGGGTGCGACTTATGGCAGCAGCAGGTGCGAACGCAGAACCAGTAGCGAACGGGTGTGGCCCGTTAACGAACAACAGCAATGAAAAGGCAACGGGTGCAACTCGTCAGGCAGACGCGACTGTTCGAAGGGGTGTGGATGAAATTATAAATAGAAGAGAATACTGATCACATTCTCATTCAATTCCAGTTCTAATTTCTTCTGCTTCTTCTTCTCTACTGCTCTATACAATATATTACAGAGTTGACATACTCATTACAATCTCGTGCAGATTATGTCTGTTGTATCTTGGGAGACTTTAAATAAAGTCATAAGGAAATTGTTACGACAAGCCTCAAACGGAATTTCCTTCTTCAATCGGTTAGGTTTATAATTGATTTATATATTTATATATATCTATCATTTTTCGTTTTCTACGTTGTGCTATTTCTGTAAATAGTATTACATTTGATCTATCGCTATAGTTATTGCTATAGTTGTTAGTGTGTTGTTGTAATTTAATTACGACATAACTATTGCTTAAATTAGCTTATACAGACTTCAAGAGTAGTGGAAATCTGATTAATAAACTTGTGAGACGAGTTTATAATTGATTATTCTCTGTTTTGGTATACTAGACGTATAACACTGCTAAGATTAGGAAAAGATAACAAACTGATGACTACACATGGAAAACAAGGGACAACGATACAGTCAGCAAGAAAGACACATGTACATGAGTTACATGATTTGCCTGAGCAATCCATTCTCTTCCATATCATCCTCAGAATGACCTTTGGCATCAGTAGATTCTTCTTCACCTCGAAACATAACCGACAAATTATCAAACTGCATAGTTCTTGAAAAAGAGTGAATGTTTTGAGAAAATGTGAAGTTATATCTTCAGTTATGTTGATTTACAGAACCATGTTTTCATCATGCAGGTTCACTAAGAGAGCCCTTTTTGAAGGGATAGTAAATATATGTCATGGGTTTATGCAATTTTTCATTGATAAAGATAGTTAGAACTCTCTTTTTCCAGGAATGTTGAAATTCGATCATCAAATATAAGGCTCCAATGTAAGGCTCATGCCCAGACTGATATAAAATAATAAAAAGAGTAAAACTGCAGTAGCGTACCTGACATTTGTCTCTATACAATTTAAAAACTGCAGCATGATCTAACAATTGATGATGGGCCATAATGTAAGGCTCACACCCGAATCTACAGATCCACATCGAATATCCACCCAAGGGGAACGACCCGGAGCACCTGTGCCCATTGAATATCCCTGTAGGGAGAATGACCGTGCCTCATTTGTCATCTAATGTTTCACCATATCCCTAAATAACTTAAAGCAATGCTCTGCATAGTTCTCCCTACAAGAATGAAGTTGTCATAAGGCTGCATATCAAAATACATTAAAATTGGTAAGTAACAAAAGGTGCCCTGTACCGTTTGAAGCTACGATAAAGGTAGACTGTAGATTTATGATCGTTAGGAAAGTTTACTACTCTTGGGACAAGCATTATAAAGTTATGATGATGTGCACTTTTTTTCTAAAAATAATTATATAATATCGACAAGGTGATTCTCTGTTGATATAAAACCATCTAGAACTTGATATAATGGACTGCATATGTATACTAATAACTGAACAACCAATTACTACTTAAATGATGATGCATCATGAAATTAGGATTTAACTTACACAATTAATGTGCTGATAAAGTCACCGTATTGGTCTTCTAATGCTTGAGGAACGCCACAATGAAATAGTGTTGCAAATGGTTCCAAACCTGGAAACGTACATCACATTAATATGGAAGATATACCATATGTGTATAAATATGTTTGTGCTAAACCAGGACCTTTATTATTCAGGTATGCAAGAAAATGACTGAATATTGAAAAGAATAAGAAAAAAGTTGAGCAAAATTAAGATCTCAAACTTTACTTTTGGAATTAATAAGAAATTAAGGTAGCAAATTAATAATGATGCTTGATGCGTGACGTGTCATGTTATACATAGCCTAGCAATTTTCACTTGTCATTAATCTTTGGTAACTCTTATCGAGAACCGAAATCACCCAACTAAGAAGATAAAAACTCTCAAACCCTTGCCACTATAGACAATCCTGCTGAACTGATTCTACAAGTAGAGTGCAAGAACAGGTCTATATGTACTATGTACTGTAATTACTGTGTTAGTGATCAAAATATTGATCTTAAAATTTTCTTACGCATTGGTATAATGTGTTAGTTCATAAAGTTACATAAAATAAACAAAAAAGGTGAAGTTAATCTAAAAAGCTAATCAAACTACCTAAGAAGCCAAAATTTGAGCCTTTAAATCACCGAATGTCTACAGGAAGATAGAGAGGATATATGTTATGGTAATATAGCAAAACAAAAAAGAACCATTTTATAGAAATCAGTAACACTGAAATTTGGGGCAACCACCAAACTTATCAAGTTTATTCATCTAAGAACATTTGTAATGTGTATGATAGAGTTTATGAGGAAACTAATAGGTCATCACCACTTCAAGCAAACGAACCGCACACTTTTTTCCATATTTCTTAATAAGCTGTGCAGTAAAATCACTTATTTCAAGAACACAGGGACACATATATGGTAATTTGTTTCCTACTTAAAGGGATTAATAGACTAACCGATACTCGGATGATTCATGGCATATTAACATAGTTTGAGAAAACTTCTAATTAATAATTAAGATATAACATAGCGATGAAACATTACGAAAGCAATAACTAACCTAAATTTATAAATAATCATGAATGACAACTAAATATATGCAAAAGCAATCGAATATATGAGTAAAAGATGAAATTGTTTCAATATTTTTTCTTAGCCTATAAATAGACGTCTAATATAGAGTATCATGAAAAAAAACACAAATTTTTGTTTTTTTAAAAACAAAATATGATGGAGCTATTTGAAATCGGACCATTATAATTTTGCCTTGAACTACCCTATGTGCACGTTTGAGTTTGTAATTAATTTCAAAACAGGCATGTTTCAACCATTTATCTCCAAAAGTGACATACATGCATAAGTAATCATAATATAAAAGCTTAAACCAGTTAAAACCAGTAAGAAAATCAATAAGCATCCCTAAAAACCAAATAACAAATCAGTGCAAACATTATATTGTTGTGCTCTTGGGACAGAAACCCAATGAAATGTTACAAAGTTATCGACATGCATGGTCCAAAAATTAATTTGTTTTATAAATATGGAACATTTTAATCACAAACTCTGTTGGTAATAGATACCATGAAAGGCAACTCCTAAGGAATACGAATTCAACATAAAGATATTTTAATAGGTATGAAGAGGCTTTTACTATTTAATGAGAACAGTCATTAAATAATACTATCTTGTAACCAAACTTTTCATGTTGTCAAACTCCAATTTCATCTCAAGTTCTCAACTATAAAGAAATCTAATTATGTTCTTCATTAATAGCAAAAGTGAATAGACAACATTCCTAGAAAATACTAATCAATTATGTTCTTCTTTTATAACCTATCAAAATCTACCACTGAAGCTTAAGCAATGAATTTTAATTCCTCGTTTGATGGAGACAGACAAAAAACTAACTTAGACTCACTAGATAATTTAGATTTGTGGCTGCAAACTGAAATGTGTTTTATCTCAATATTTTTAACAGTTAAGATATCATCGTGTTAAACTTTTTTCGGAACATAAAGATATTGTTATAATGTAGTTTATTAGCCTCGTTCGGAAACACTATAATAAACTTATAAGAGTGTTTTTTTTAATATGTTTAGATATCTTACAAAATATCTTGTGTAGAGATGACAAGGTTTAAGTATGCATCATTGCCCATCCATCAAAAGTGAACTGGTGATGTAATACAAAATTAGTCTTCCTATAATTTGGATGCCAAAAGAAGATGCATTGAATCTTGAAAAAGAACATGAAACAAAATTAAGTTCAATCAGACAAGTTGATTTAGTTTATGTCAATCTTCGCAGGTAATTGTCTAATTTACACATACATATCATGATACCACTAAGCTCTATGCTTTTTTCAACTGAAAAAAAATGTAATAAAATATAGTAAAATATGCATTTTTTGAAACAAAGAGTTTAAATTGCACTCAACGAAAGAAAAATAAGTCTTTGAACTTGTTTTACTGTGCTTATCAAAGCACATTTTAGGTCGTTTGATTTATAATATCTTTAATCTCTTCAAGTATGCATGAAAAAATATAGGCTAGACAAGCTTTTTCTTAAACTGAAATTAGAATGGTCTAAAAATTAATAGATAATTACCTAAATGGATTGTCATGGAGTTGGGGTTGTAGTGATTGAGTCATCGGCGGAGCAGTCGTCAAGGTCAACTGAGAAGGCGGCGCTCAAGGGTGGAGCAGTCATCGAGGTCGATTGAGAATAATGGGATATAAGTGAGAAGTGGAGCAGTCGTCAAGGTCAATTGAGAAGGACGTGATAAAAGTGAGAAGCGGATCGAGTTTTAGGGCTAAGTTTTTTTGAAAGGGGAAAATAACAAAGCGAGGAGGATAGAAAAGGAAAGCAGGGGAAGTTAGAAAAGGAAGGGGTCGGGACCCAAAACAATTGCCGACCCAATAAATGTAAATTACATTTTTCTTTAGTTCCTAAGGAACCAAAGCAAATAAACATATTGTTTCGGTTGTAAAAACAACTGAAGTAAATAAACCTATTGCTTCTGCGCATTTGCTTCGGTTTTAAAAGACAACCGAAGCAAATTGCACTAGTTGTATTGTCCATTGCTTTCTATGTACCAATTGCTTCGGATGTTAAAGAAGAACCGAAGCAATTGGTACTATTTGCTTCGTTGTTTATACAACCGAAGCAAATGAGGCGAGGCAACAGGCCTATTTTGTACTAGTGTGTGTTTGGCCAATTATATCTTGACCGATCACAAATCTTGCATGTACTGTGCTTTGCGCTGCTCTTGTGGTCATGGGGCCACATTTGGAATGCTTATTCTCTTTTCTATACAGTTTTGCTACGTATTTCCCCAGTTCATAGGGCTCGGCACTTCTAGTGCCAAGATGTGGGCATCGATGGGATAAAAATATCATGAGGCAAGTTATCTGATTGTCCCTAGAGTGTGCATACCTTCCCTATCTGTATCCTAGATCGAGGATGTCAGATAATACTTGTTTTTCGAGTCATCACGACCAGCCTCGCTTATCCTCGACCGAGCGTGCCACGCTTGGTCGCTAGCATGATCATTGGAATCCAACTGGACACTAGCTTTAATCTCTGAAAACTAGCACATTGGTGGTTTGATTCCAAGAGTTTCTTCTTGGCACTGCCTATCTTCGGCCAACGACAAATTCCTGATAGTCGTGGTCGAAAATCTTGTCATATATTAATTTCTATCTCTAGAAACTAGCACATTGGTGGTTCGATCTCAAGAGTTTCTTCTTCATGCTGCCTATCATTGGCCAACGGCAAACTCTTGCAAGTCAGGATCAAATTATCCAATTGATCCCGAAAGGTTGGGTCGAATTACCCAATCGACCTGAAGCAGCTGTCTTTTCAAATGTCGCCAGTTTCCGGGCAATGCTAGACTCTTGAGGGTTAATGTCCTCTTACCGACGTTGCCAATCTCCATATAACACCAGATTCCTGAAGGATGCGCTTTCCTTCCTGGCCTCACCTATCTCTGGGCAATGCTAGATTTCTAAATGATAGAGTTTTATCTTCCTGATGCTGTCAATCTTCGGGCAGCGCAGATTCTTGAAGGTTAGAGTTTTCCTTCTTGGCGTCGCCTGTCTTCAAGCAATACCAGATTCCTTAAGGATAGGGTTTTACCTTCCAGACGCCGCCAATCTCCGTGCAACGCCAGATTTCTGAAGGTTAGAGTTCTCCTTCCTGGCATCGCCTATCTCCGGGAAACACCATATTCCTGAAGGATGGTGTTTTACCATTTCGATGCTCCTAATCTCCGGGTAGCGCTAGATTCTAGAAGGTTAGAGTTCTCCTTCCTGGCTTCATCTGTCTCCGGGAAATGCCAGATTCCTGCAGGATAGGGTTTTCAAACCTTCTCATTGCTGCCAACCTTCGAGCAACAACGAATTCATGAAGGTTGGGGTCGAATTGTCTAATCAGCCCCTAAGAACATCCTCCCGGTCCATTATCCGAGGATAGGGGAATACTTTCTCGGTTGTGCTGCTGAGTCACGTAGTACAGACGATTTTGCTTACGAGAACATGGTTCCATTGGTTCAAGAAGCTTTCTTTATTCGTGAACAAGAGAAGTGGAAAGTCCTGCCTTATTACATTGCCCCCAATATCCTTGGGTGGCTTATTCGCGAAAAAAAATTAAGAAAACTAAAAGTAGTAGTGCCGCAGTAGATTGCTATTCCATACACGCGAGATAGGGATTCCATCAAAAATTGCCAACTTGAATGTTCTGCCTTCAAGCTTTTGATCAATCACGTAGGGTCCTTCACAGTTCAGGCCAAGCGTCCTCGTACCCGAGGGTCAAGTGCTCTTATACCCGGAAGAACTTGTTTCAGAATGAGATCCCCTATCTCAAAGATACAATTATGAACTTTGACATTGAAATGCGTTGCTATCCTTCTTTAGTGGGCAGCAACCTTTAATTCTACTTCTTCCCTTCTATCATCAACCAAATCGTGGGACTTGAGCAAGAGTTCCTCATTCAGCTCGAAATGTCATTTACGATGAGAAGGGATTTCAAATTCTATCGGAATCATTGCCTCCAATCTATAAGCCAAAGCGAAAGGTGAGTGTCCAGTCGAAGAATTTTGTGTCGTCCTATACGCCCACAACGTTAGTGGAAGTTCATTAAATCGGTTTCCTTTAGCTCTAATCAATCGCTTCTTCAAGGTGGATTTTATGATCTTGTTTACTGCTTTCACCTGTCCATTTGCCTACGGATGTGCCACCGTGGAGAAGCATTTCTCAATCCTGTATCGGTTGTAGAAATCCTTGAATTCGGTGCTCCCAAATTGAGTTCTGTTATTTGTGATGATCTTCTGACTTACTCCGAACCTGCAAATAATATTTTTCATTACAAAGTTAATTACCTTCTTTATTATGATCGTGGAAAGTGGTTCTGCTTTTACCCATTTCATAAAGTGATCCACTGCAATGATATCATATTTGGCTCCTCCCTTCGCTATCGGTAGCACACTGGTAACATGGATTCCCCAAATTACAAATGGTCATGGATTGACCATCTGTGTAGGTACCATCAATGGGGAATTTGGAATCTTCACAAATCTCTGGCATTGGTCACCCGTTTAGTGTAGTCAACAGTATCCCAGTTTATCGTCGGACAGAAATATCCATAGCAAAGTGCCTTTTTTCACCAAAGTCTACCCCCGGTGTGATCACCACAGCCGCCCTCATGGATTTTCATGAGGATCTTACTAGCCTAATCTTTGGTTACACATTGAAGTAAGGGCATAGAGAATTCTCTCATGTACATTACTCCATCTTTCCCACGGGAGAGTTCCATTGATCAAATAGTTTTTAATTAGGGTCATACATGACTACTCCTTTGTGGTCTCCAAAATATAGTCGATGCCCATCTGATTGATACTAAGAGGTAAAAAATTCCATCAGAACCTGTAACAACCCGGGATTTCACATCAATTAATTATCGTCATTAAATGATTAATGGCGATAGCTGATTGTTATTGGGATTTTATCGGGTTGAATTTCTTTTATAAATTTGTTAAGTGTTGTGTGGGCCTTAAATATTAAATCTTGGCCCAAGTTTTTATGGTGCTATGTTGTATCATAAGGAGAAACCCGTCCCACTTCTCCCTTCAGTTTTTCATTTGCAAACCCTAACGAAACAAACGAAAAAAAAATGGTGGCTTCGTTCGTTCGTTTTCTCTTCGTTCAAATTAATGGCTGCTAGGGTTATTGGCTTCGCTCGATTTCTTGAGTGCTTTCGGCTGCAATTTGGGTTTGGATTCTTCGAGTAAAGGTGAGTAATCTTTACTCACATCTAATTCGAATTTTAGTAATTCCTGGTTTGTTTAAATTCTTGACTTTTATTGTTTGAATTGTTTCGTATATATTGTTTACTTGGTTGACATGGATTGATTTCTCTGACATTGTTTTCCTTGCTCACCACGGTATTGATTTTGAAACTGTTATTTTGACTTCGGTGACTTGCTTGCGACTTCGATTTTGAATTTGTGATAATTGTGCTTGTTGACTTCGGCTTTGGATTAGTTCGAACTTGATACAGTTTTCGACATTTTAACTTTAGCTTCGACACTGTCACTGCTGACTTGGGTCATGGTGATTTTTATCTCCAGTAGCATTGATTTTGTTCGAACTTGCCACCATGGTTATTGATTTTTCTGTGTGCTTCGACTTTGGCCATTTTTGTGTTCATCCCAGAATGCACTTTTGACCTTGTTCTTGTGCTTTTTGTTGATCAGTCTGTTGCATAGACTTTGTACATGTTGTGCTTGAGTCTGCACTTTGATATGCATGTGAGCTTGTGCATATTTGTAACGAGTTGCATTTTCAAATTGTAGTCTGGTCTGATTTTGAGTATGCGATCCCATGACTTTGCCATCTTTGGCCATCACCATTGCAGTTACATTGAACTGCAGTTGTTACTTGTTAATTACTGCTTTGATTGTATTTTTGTTGAAGTCACTCTGACTTGTACATTTGAATTTATTTGATGATGTTGATTTCTTTGGTGACTTCGGTCTCGACTTCTGATTCTTCTCTGTTGACATGTGTTTTGTCTTTGACTCGGCCATGAATTGGTGTTTGGTTCGAACTTTTGTATCACTATATATGTGTGGTGATTGACTTGCAGCGTGCTGGTCATATCCACTTGACTTTGTTAAAGCTTGTACCTTGGTTATTTTGTTTCTCTGACATTTTTAATTCGATTGCCAAGGCGTCGAGTTTGTTTTCATGTCTTCGGCTTCGACTTGATTTTGAGATGGAAAGAATAAGTATTGGTTTTGTTCGACTTTAGCTTGCTGTTTACTGGAGTCAGTGGTTCATCACTGTCGTATGGATATTGCTTTGCATTTATTTTACCTGTCCACTGCTTCACTTGAAGTCCGGTACTTCACCATTTACTGTTTCAGTGTACCTTTGGATTTTGATGTGTAGTTGTTCGAACTTGCCTTGGTTATTGATTTTGGCCTTTCCTTTGTCTACTTACTTCGGCCATTATGTTTTGACCTGCAGCTTGAACTTGCTATACATATATTTACACATATAAACCAACGTGCTTCACTTGTTCACTGAATTGTTGTATCACTTGGTTGTAGTTGCACTGTGCATTCAGGTGCTTGCTATGTTGCCAAATTAGTCCCACTGACCATTGAGTTCATTTCTGATAGCACTGTCCAGTCACAGTTGCATTTCACATATAATTTTCCACCTTACACACTCTAGCCTTCAAGTATATTTGTTGTGCATTGGTAGTTGAAGCATTCCTCGAGTTTGATCATTTATTGTAGCTGTCTTAACCATTGAGGCAGTCTGCATATATGTATTTGTGTGTTCATGTCTGTGACCATTCAGGTTGCTTGCATTGAGTTTGATCCTCATGTAGCATATTTTGATAGAACCATTGCATTGAAAATATTTCTACATAATCATCTTTGTTGTCAAAAACAATAAGGCATATCAGTTTGTGCCATGTTTCCTCTGATGCATTTCCTTCTGGCTAGCAAATCGAGTCTGTTGGCATTGATTAGTGTATATGAGCAGTTTTACTTGTTTTGGCTAGTGCATTCGGCTTGTACATTGTTTACTTGCATCCTTGTATCTGATGCATTGTGGTATGGTTCCAGCTGATTTGATTATGTGATTTTGGCATTAATTTGTTCAACTTGCATCGGCCACTGATGCATTCATTTGTACATCACTTGTTTGCCTCTTTTATTGCATGTTCTTCGAGGCATGTTGTCATGAGCACTTGATTTAAAAGTTACACTGCTCTGGCTTCTAGTTGCTTTGAGCATTTGGGTCTGTTTAATTGCAGTCTACATTTCTGATAGTGGACTTGCACTTGAACCTCTGGCCAGTTGCACTATAAGTTTCATTTTGTTTGCAGTTGTGTTGAGTCATGATAGCTGTGACTTGACCTCTGCAGTTTCGATTTGTTGTTAATATTTGGAGTTATGATGACATTATATACTGTAGTGGCGAGGCAGTGAACGCGTGCATGTACTGCAGCCACACAGTATTGACTTTTTAAGTGATATTTCAATTGCTTGAATTGTTTCATTTGTCCAATTAAATAATTGAAATTGTACTTTGATTTGGTTTGATTTAATCATTTTGTTGTTGTCTAATTATCTATTGATAATTAGATTATGAGTTTCTAATTATTTATCTAATAATTAGATTTTGTTGTTTCATTGCCGTTTAGGCAATTCTGCTGTTTTCAAATTATCTTCATTGATAATACTTCTATTTATCTTTGTTGATGATTTGGCTTTGCTGTTTTGCTATTTAATGTTGTTTTGTGTTATATCTACCGTTATCCGATTCTCTTATTGAAGGGTTGGATATGCGAGATTTATTGTGACTGTCGTCTATTTGATTATTTAATTATTATTGCTTCTGTGCATTAATAACTGAGTTTGAATTAGACTGACCCGTGTATTATTTTCTTTTGAATTTAATACTCGGGTCAGACCGAGTTATTTCAGGTTGTTGATATCTTGCTTTGGGCTGCTGCTTGAGCTATGAAGTCCCTTCATATCTTTTGGTGTAGTCGTCGTCATTTTGTAGTAGTCAGTGTGTCTGATCTAGGTTGATATGTATTCATGTATATTATTCGATAATGTACTTGTATATATAACTTCCAGAGTCGACAGTTGTAGTTGTATCATATGTATTGTATCAAATATATTGTAACTGCCTTCAGTTATATATATATGAGATTTGATATTAGCTGTGTTCCGCATTTAGCTTATCTGTGTCATTATTTTATATGCACTGTCCTAAACTATTATGAACCATCGTAGTTCGTTTTATACTGGAATTGGGTATGTCGATGGGAGTAATAACCAGAGATGAAAATAAATATACCACTCCTATCGAGGTAACCAATACTAGTGTAAGGCCTAACTACGGATGGCCGCTCCTATCTAGCCTTATTCTTCGTAATAACATACAGTATTTATTTTAATACCCTTTGTTATTGTGAGCATAGAGGTGGGGCGTCACAGAACCAATCCCACTAGTTTCGCTTCCCCAGAGCTAGCTAGCTTAGCTAATGAATCAGCCTTCGTGTTCTCCTCTCTAGCGATGTACTATATAATGCTCTATGTCCTTCAGTAGCTCTAGCGCCCTTGATAGATAAGGGGCTAGTCTTATTCCCTTCGCTTGATACTCCTTTCTGATTTGACAAACCACCAGTTGGGAATCGCTAAATATGTGCAGCATTTTTATCCCCAGTTCCTTTGCTATCTTCAATCCTGTTATTAAGGCCTTGTACTCGGCTTCATTATTAGCTGTAGGAAATTCTAGCTTCAATGCATAACAGATTGATTGTCCTTCCAGCATTTCAAATACTACTCCTGCCCATGAACTATATTTATTTGAAGCACCATCGATAAATAGCTTCTAATGTGGAACTGCAATCCCATCATCCTCTTCTGCCTCACTATCTCATGCAGTAAGCTCAATGATGAAATCTGACAATGCCTATTCGTTTATCCCTCTCCTCGGATGGTAAGTGATATCGTAGTGGCTCAATTCAAAATTCCATTTCAGCAACCTTCTTGAGGTCTCGGGTCGGTGCAATACCTGCTTCAAGGCTAGTATGTCAATACTTTTATTGAATGAGCTTGAAAATATTGTCTTAGCTTTATAGATGCAATAACAAGCGGTATGCGAGTTTTTCCAACTTTGGGTAGTTCTTTTCGGCTCCTATAAAATGCTTGCTGATACAATAGACTAGCCTTTATATCCTCGCCTCCTCACATACCAATGTCGCGCTTAGTGCATGAATAGACACTGCCAAGTAGACAAATAAGTCCTCCCCGTCCAATGGTTTGGCCAAGACCGGTGGTGTCTTCATGTGCCTTAGCAATCCTTCGAAGGCATTCTGCCAATCTTTATTCCATTCGAATATTTTCCACCCCTTCTTGAGGTCATTAAAGAAGGGTATACACTTATCAGCAGCCTTTGAGATGAACCAACTCAAAGCAGCAATCTTCCCATTCAAATACTACAGTTGTTTCTTTGTAGTCATAGCAGATACATTCCTTAAGGCGTTAACCTGAACCTCGATGCCTCATGCATTAATAATAAATCCTAGAAGCTTTCCCGAAGCTACTCCGAAAGAACATTTTAACATATTTAACTTCATTCTGTATTTCCATTAAACTTCAAACATCTCTGGAAGGTCATCCAGATGATCCCGAAATGCTCATGATTTAACAAGTATGCCGTCTACGTATACTTCCATTGTTTTCCTGATTTGATTCTTGAACATAGAATTTATCAATCTCTAGTACATGGATCCGACATTCATCAAACCAAGCGACATAACTCGATAGCAGTATAGTCCTAAATCCATGGTAAAGCTAGTATTCTCCTGATTTGGTATATGCATTGGATTTTGGTTATAACCCGAATAAGCATCCATAAATGAGAACAATTCATGTCCTGTAGTTTTATCCGCCTGTTAGTCATCCTGGGCAAAGGAAAGTTGTCCTTCGAGCACGCCTTATTCAAATCCAAGTAGTCAACATACGATCACTATTTCCCATTTGACTTCTTAACCAACATAGGATTGGATATCCAATTGGGGGTATAAAGCATTACGGATAAAGCTATTTGTCATTAGCTTATCCACTTCTTCCTTCAACATAGCGAATCGTTTCGGACCCAAACCATGCCTTTTCTGTTTTACTGGTGGGAACTTTGGATCAATATTCAATGCATGACACACTATCTCTGATGATATCCCACACATGTCCGAATGTGTCCAAGTGAATACATACAAATTTCCTCGGAGGAAATTCACCAGTTCTTTCCTTAAGCTAGTGTTGAGCTAAGATCCAATCTTCAGGACCTGTGTAAGATCATCCATGTCGATTGGAACATTCATTGTCAGCTCTACCGGTGTTGGTCAACCTTCCCCCGACTTCTTCCTAGGATCCATAGACTTATCAAAATGTCTATGGCTCCTGAGCTAAGGTCCAAGCTTTGTTGCTATGCTTGAAAATCCTCGATGCAGAGAGTTCTCTCTAAATTCTTACCTTTCCCATGTCGCTTTGCTTCTCTTAGCTCTGCAACGTAACATTCTCTTCCAACGCTCTGGTCACCTTTTACCACTTCGACTCCATTTTCCATAGGGAATTTCATCAATAAACACCAAGGTGCCAGTGCTATTCTAAAGTCAGTGAGTGCCGGTCTGCCCAAGAAGGCGGTGTATGCCGAATATTCATCCACGATAACAAATTTCTAAATTTGTACTACCCTGCGATCTCCTTCATCTAACTCCATAGGCAAATCAATCATTCCAATGGGCTGTTTTGCTTCACCAGTAACCTTGAATCTTGGTTTTGCAAGCTGTAACCTCCTTCATGTTAATCTTTATTTGATCGAACATTCCCTTAAACAGTATGTTCACCAAACTCGTGGTGTCTACAAAACTCATTGTATAGTTTCCGATCCTATTCCTACTGTTACCACCATAGGGTTGAAAGTTGGTGCTTCAACTCCATTAGCATCTCTATTTCTAAATATGATATCATCAGTTATCATCCTCTATTGCTTGGCAAGAGCTCCGTCTTCTAATGCAAAGAAGCCCTCCTACGGTACGTGCTTTAACGAGCTTACGTACTGTTCAATTTCCCTTTAGCTTTTCTCTACTGGGTGAGGTCCTCAAGTTATGATGTTGATAATTAACTTTCCATCGTTTCTTCTGCCCCATCCCCTTCCGCTTGGTCCGGATTGATTCCCATAGGCAGGCGGCCCTGGCAGTCTTGGAACTTGAGCACCTTCCTACGATTCGTTGACGTACCAATGGAGCTTATTTTTCCTTATTAGTTCTTTGATGTGATCCCTCAAATGTCGGCACTCGTTTGTGTTAAATCCATGATTTTCAAGTGTTAACTGGTTTTTTTGAACCAAGCAGATTTTCAATGGAAGTTAGATCGTCAAGATGAAGACGAAATGACTCACGAATTTGGAAATATGCTCAGAAGGATGAGAAGATGGCATTCAATAAGTTTCAAGTAGAATAGGGAAATTTGGACCTCTTGGTACCGAGAGGAATTTATTCTACTTGGGACCCCCAAACTCCTTACACTCCAAGTAATACATCAAGTGATTATCATCGAGTTCTTCTCTCATAGAATAGACGAGCAATTTTAAGAATTAATGAGAAGAAAGTAGGATAAAACAAGTGGTATCAAGGAAACCACCATAAGTAACTCAAACTTCATGGAAAGGAGGTCAGAATTAAGCGAAGCAAGAGATAGGAAGGCAAATCAAGTAAGGAAAATTGGGTTCTCACCCACTAAAACCTCTCGGTACCAAGAGGAACCCCTCGATACCGAGAGGTCTATATTGGTAATTAGGTCGGCATGTACTCTTCTACACCTTTGGGCTTGCATTTCAACCTTAAACTACATGGGCACTAGATCTACAAAGCAGTTTCTATATAAATATCAACCCAATGACAACTAAACAAGGATCTTTTCTCATTTTTGGGAACTTCATCTTCTTCATCTCTCATCTCTCTACACCATATTCACCTAGGCAGATACTCTTGGAAGTTGTTGGCTAAGAAACTTTCGATCCCTTGTACTTGTGACTTTAATCTCTCTCAATTCTCTAATAAAAAAATATAAAGTGGATGTAGGCAAGAGATTTCCGAACCACTATAGAAATTCTTGTGTGTTCTTTACTTTCTTACTATTTTTGCTAGATCTGATCCTACAACAGGTTATATTTGGGTGTTGTGCTACTTTTAGCGTCAATATTTCTCATAGACATCAAATTTGTTCTTCATAAGATACATATATCCTAGCCTCGAGAAATCACTAGTGAAGGAAACAAAGTAAGAATAATTGTCTTTGGTGATTATAGGCATCGGACCACATACACCACTATATACTAACCTTAGTAGTTCATCAACTCTTTCATTGCTTCCGTTGAAGGGGTGCTTGGTGATTTTCCCTTTGAGACATGACTCACATGTGTTAAATAATTCAGAATCAAGTGATGGGAGAAAACCTTTGGTTTTCAGTTTGTGTACTTGTTTCTCACTAATATGACTGAGCCTTAGGGGCGTTAATTGGACGGACCAGACCAAACGAAGGGGTGTTTGTATCACGTCCTACAAGAGTTTTGGACGAACACGGATTGGACGAGGCGTTGGCTCAGACACTCTTCGTACTAGTCGGACAACGGACGAAAATGGACAATAGAAAATTCACCGAACAATTCGTATAGATGAAATATCGTACAAATTTTCTTGTCCTAATTTGTATTCTAAATGAAAAAAGGACAAACATGGACGGACAAATTTTGACTTCGAACCGAGCGGGATAATGGACATTTGCACAAAATTAACACCCTACCAAGCCTACAATGCCGAAGATAACTACCATTTATACTGTGATAAGAAGTATTCACAGAACACAAATAATTAGTATTGATCACATAAATGCCATTTTCAAGAACATCATCGCAGACTTTATTTCCATTCAAACTAATGTACATAACATTATTCACGTAGTGAAATATATATCCAATCTCAAACAATCTAGAAACATAAATAATTCCACAAATAAAATCTTTTACCAAATAGTAATTATTTAATATCAATACTACTCCACTAGGCAAACATAAATGATAATCTTCTACCATTGTTGCATCTACGATAGATCCACCAGCAACTTGGAGCCTCATCTTTCCTTTTTGCCATGCGGTCCCAGTTCCTAAGCCCATGCAATGAATTGCATATATGAGTTCCAAATCCAGTATCTAAAACTCAAGAAATTGTATTGATTACAAATAAATTTTGAATCATAAATGTACCTGATGGAGCTATCGAATCATTCTACTTTCCTTCTCTAACAATCTTTAGGTAATCAAGACGGTTCCTTTTCCAATGACCTTTCTTGTGGTAGTGGTAACATTAACCCTTGTCATCCATCTTCTTATTTTTCTTATTCTTCTTAGCTTCACTTTTCCTTTTCTTCAAACCTTTCGAAGATGATGCACCACCCTTTATAGCAAGCACAGCCCTTTGATCCTTATATGCAGACTAGGTCGACCTCAACATATTGAGGAACTCCATGGGATTCACATTCAACTGGTTCATACTATAATTAAGTATAAACAGTTTATACCGAGGTGTAAGAGCACCAAGGATCAAATCAACTTGTAATTCTTTGCTTATTTGTTCGTCCAATTGTGAATTCCTGGAAATATAGCTCTTCATTATTAGTATGTAATTGTCCACCTTCTATTCTTTGGTCATTTTGGTCTTGAATAGCTTCTTTATAAGCTCGTACCATGCGGAACACGACTTTCACCAAATAGAGCCTTGAGACCATCAAATATCTCATAGACAAACATGTTTTCGTGCAGCCTCTACAACGGCTTTCTAACGTACACAACATGAAAACTTAAACGATCTCTAGGTTTGAAACTCATTTCTCATAAGCAAGTTTAAGTTCAGGGTCTGCATCATCAACGAGTTGTTCTTTAGATTCGCATGTAATAGCCAACCAAAGATATTCATAAGTTAACGTTATCTTATTCGCTCTTAGCCAATCGATATAGTTTAGTCCGGTAAGCTTGGACTTTCAAAAAATAGTTTTAGAGTTGAAATTTTCTACAAGTTTTAATTGGTAGATTATTAGGACAATATCCTAATAGATGTTCTTATAATATTAGTAAGGTTAAACTTTATGTTTCATTTTACTAATAAGCTCCTACTAGTCTTTTATGTTTCGCCAAACCCTAAGTTGAAACATAAAAGTCTCCAACTACACTAGTAGGTGTTAGGACTTGTCCGTCTTAGAATTTTTACCTTAAGTTTGCTCAATAAGTCATAGCTCTACAGATGATGGATAACTCTTTATCGGGTGTATCATATACACCTCCTAACTCATGGTACCTTGTCCTAATTTCACTTGGACCTTAAGTTTTCTCAACAAATCAAAATGAAATTAGTCACTCGTACCTACCATATCACTCAATATATTATATTGAGTGATATCGACTTGTAGAATAATATATTTCTTATGAAATACCCTCATGACTTACGTGTCAGACACATCAAAAATCATGGCATACATATATTTACGTATGTATTTATTCCTTAAGTCTATTTAGGGTTTCTTAATGTTCCACCTTTAGTTTATACATTCATCTTATATAAGTTTTATGATTATATTACATTTATATTTTAGTTAGCTTATATAATGATCTTATGTATAACATTATATTAATTAATTTTTAATTAATCAACTCTTTAATTAATTGTTTATTATTCAATCTTAACATATTATATTAAATATTTATATATACTACAACCTTTATAGTGATACACGTATATCATATATATATAACTGTGTGTTGTTTGCGTGTGTGTATTTTAATATATTAATTAATTTTCAACTAATTTATTTAATTAAACCATTTCAACTAAATTTTATTAGTTTCAAAAAATTATTTTATATATACCTACATGTATACTTATATTGTCTTAAACATTTCAAGACAACTTATACATGCATATATGTATATTATTTAATTAATTTAATTCTTTTATTAATCTAATTAATAAACTCAATTTCAAAATTAATTTATATTTATTTTCAAACATTTTGAAAAAATTTATTATACTATAACTTTTATAATATATATATATATATATCTTATTTTAAATTTAACTTTTAAATTTAAAATTTATGTTTATTGATTTTCAAATAATTTGGTAAATTAGCCTAAGACCCAATTCAGATTGGACCTTTTTCTATTAGGGGCAACCTTCGGGCTCACATATCTATTCGGGCTAGGTCGGTAGCTAGATAGAGCAAAATACTTGATTACCCAAATTTAATCCTTCGACATTGCTTTTCTAGGCACCCTACTGTCTAGGTTGTAAGCTTAATTAGTTAGCCCTAATGTGACTAATTTAGACCGTACAGGCTATTATTATCTGTTACCATTGTCGGAACTGGGCCAACCTATAATGGAGGAATTGGATAAATTTCTAATTTTTTTCCATTGTTGGCTCTTTAATGAGCCTATGTAGTCTACTTCATGAACTTTCATAATTTTTTTTTAAATAAAATCAATATTTTATTTGAATTTTATAACTATAATTTATTTTATATAATTTTTATTATATTTCATATATGTACCATATACACATGTGTGTACGTGCACGTACAATAGGAAAATATGTACATGGTTTGACATGCCCGTATATAAGGGCTAGAATTTTCACCGTAATGGACATGCTAGCCCCTCATGTACACTAATATATTGTCTAAATATACATATATGTGCATCAACTACTGTATAAATAAATATATATACATATATATACCTATATATACGTATAACTTTAATTATATATTAATTATAAATTATTGATTATAAATTATTTCTATAAATAATTTATGAAATATATAAAATATAATTAAATTTCAATTTTTTTTAAATATTAATTTGTAAAATAATTGGAAACCTTTATCATATGTTATGTATTTTTTAAATTTATACATATACATAGATATATTATGTATATAAACATATAACTAATTCATTAATATATATATATATATATATATATATATAATTTTTATTAAATACATATTTGTTGCTGCTCATGGCTAGGTAAATATTTGATTTTATTTTCGGTTTAAATGATTTTTAAATAAATTATAATATAAAAAATAAATCTATGTAGATTTAAGTATAAAAATATATTAAAAAATCATTTCTGAAATCAAAATGCATATTTCATATTAGTTAAAAAAAATTCTAGAATATTATATTTTTTTATAAATATATTATAAATATATTTTGTTTACTTAACTAGTAATAATAAATAACTTAAAATATTTATACATTTATAAAATAAATATATCTTTTATTGCTGAATGGTTTTTAGGTGTGTACAAAAAAATTTAATATTTTTAAACACATATATCATAAGAATTTATATTTATAGTTAGATTTAGTTGATAAAATCACTTAATAATAATACTTTAATAATAATAAAATTAATTTTTTATGAATTCGTGATCAAGAAGATGATATCTAAACAAATAAAAAAATTTTCACACACACACACTTATACATGTGTGTGTATGTATATATACAAATATATACACACACACACATATGTATATACATATATATACATATGTATATACATATATGTGTGTGTGTGTGTGTTTGTATATATAAAACCATTGACATGTGACAATACGGTTATATACCGATTCGTGATAAGGTATATCTAGCTAACATATGATCGATTGATTAACTAAACAATTTAAAATATTAATAAATCATAGAAATACCATTACTAAGGCATAGAAATCACACTTTAAAATGATGAAATGGCTTCTTGAATCAAATTCCAAGTTTTAGGGTCGTTGGCTCCCGAACTACATTATCACCGACGATCGAAAAGTTTTGATGTAATTTTATACTTGGATTTTTGGGGTTTATGGAGGATGGTTGTTGGTCGAAAACTCAAAGAGAGAGGAAGGAAAAAGTGTAAAATGAAATGATGTAAAAAGTGGCATATAAATAGGAAGTCAAATGGAGAGAAAAGTGGATCACATCCTCATATATCTCTCACAAATTCCACTCTTTTAAACATTCAAACTCATCTCTTTTTGCCATTATATGGCCACCTAAACCATCACTCCTTTCAGTCAAAATAAGCATGCCCATATAGGCTTCAAATCTGATCCGTCCGAATAATATTTAATGCAATTTCAAATCTATTTAAATGTGTACCGATATCGTATATCGATCGGTATATTTATAACTATTATAAACACACTGTTTAATATTGTTCACATCAAATAAAATTTTATAATCAGTATTACATATATATTAATTAAATTATAACTGTTACAAATTAATTATAGCAAGTGGTAAAAGTAATATTTATCATTTTGGTTGTGTGACTCTCAGGTATAAATTTGATCAGCGATTAATATCGAACAATTCAAATATTAACATTCATACGTCACCTAGCAAAGGTGTGACATTATGGATAAATCTATCGCTTACATGATTTTAGTAAAATCTAATTTTACTTTATTAAACGTTACACGATAGTGACAATTATTTACACCAATTCATTTCGCAAAAAATATATCACTTTGGACTTGTGGAATTTGGTAATGGTCAAAATTCTAATATCGTCCATATTCAACTCTATAGTCTAAACAATATTTCGTTAGTTCAATAATAACAATTATTATTAACATCCTACTCTGACCAGAGATTTTAACTTTGGGTTGGTTCAGTTGACTATAATTCTATCCCTTATAACTAAGGAGACGAATCCTTTCTTAAATAGTGTTTCACTTCCACTCGACCCAACTGTAGTCACTCAATGGACGTCGTGCCATGATTTGACTATAATTAAAGCGAAGCTTTCATATTGAAGATTGACGGTATTCTTAAGTCAAGAGAACTGTGTAAATTAGTCACATCGATATTTTCTGTTTGACCTTAGTTATATTAACCAACAAAAAACTATCGAGTGAGTCATTTCATGATTATCTAATAACTATCATACGTAATCCCTTGATGCCCTCAACAGTCATGAGTATTATGCTGCCTAACATTTAGAGAGTGTTACATACTCTAATCTCGATGGATGCAATCCAGTCTCGATACATCTTGACTAGAAATATTTAAAATGATGTGCTTGTTATAGATTGTGATATAATACTTATGATTACAACTATTTGTAATTACTATCACAAACACACCATTTATGGTTTTTCTATTTAATATATTTTAGTTAAACATTTAATTATTTATAACACTTTATAACAAATATATAACAAAATGAAAACTCCTTTATTACGAATGAGAATTAATTACAAAGTTAATTAATGTATACTAAATTACAGAATTGCCCCTAGGGCATACCCCTAATCTATCAACCAAGTTCAGAAACCCAAGGCAAACAAGTTCTAAACCCACCAGAGGAATTAAAAGATTTCTATGTTCTTCGTAGGATCTATAGAAACAAAAAATCTAGTGTGAGCTTTATTAAAACAATGAAATGGTAACATTTAACTTTTATAATATTATAAAAACATATGCCATGTAAAATTAAAATAATCAATATTGATAAATTTTTGCAGGTAACATAAATTGATAAAATGTTTGTCAATTAAAATATACAAATTAACTAAATCGAGATTAATGAAAAAATATAGATGCACACTTACCAATGAATCTTTTGGCATGCCGTCACTTCAAGACCCATGCAAGAGCCAAATAATACAACTACTAAGCACATTCATACCTTGGTAACTTACGAGTTTATTTATTCGAGACTATATACAGTCTTTTGTGAGTTTTGAACTCTTAAGAAATAAAAGAATATGAATATTTGATCCATATTCAATCACATATATATGTTATATGGTGAACAGTCGCGATTCGTAATGTGCGAAATTTCGATGAAATTAGTTCATTGAAATGTAAACAAGTAGACAGTAGTGTGAGATCGTGTATTAAATATGATTGAATACAATAAGGATCTTGCAATTTTAGATCTAAACTAAACAAAGAGCTATAAGGTGTACCTACGAATTCAATCATTAAAATGTAAATTTGATCAGTTTGCATAATGTACAACTTATTTGACATCATTAAATGTTAAGGATGACTGGTTGATTCTTGTAAAGAGTTCATTTCAATCTTTTAGTAAGGATTTCTTTTAAATGGTACAACCATTTAGAAAGAAAAGCGAATGCACAAGAGTGGATTTAACTTAAGCATGGTTGAGATGAAGAGAGGCAAAAATTGTATAAAATATTGGTAGATACTTAATATGGGATGAGAGATGTGATTTTTTATTCCAATTGTGTTTTTCATATAAAAAATTGTTTTCATAAAAGTTATTTCTACGAGTTTAAGATATTTGATCGAAAACTCTTGATTGTGAATTAGTTACTGCAAAAAAAATAAGTAACCCATAATAAGTAGTTGAATGGTGCTTCGTATTTCATACGCTATTATATAGTAATAAAGGAAATAGTGGGAGCATGAAATATAATACTTATTAGTGGATGCACCAAGATTTGAAAATTATTTTCATAAATATACCAAATATTATTTATGAATAATTGTTTTCGATATTGGTTGAAAGTGAATCTAGTTTTTTTATGAGTATTTTAAATGAGATAAATCTATTAGAAGAATGGTATTTTTAGCATTAGCTATATAAACAGAAGTATCTAAAATTTGACTCATTTTTGGGATTATGGACCAAGCCATATCTTCAAGGAATAATTCTTTAAGTCAATGATTATAAATCATATAATACCGATGAATTGTACATCAAAGATTAAGTGCAAAACACCCATTCAGGGGGAGCGACATAAGAGTTGATGAACTCTTAGGATTAATACTTATAAATATATGCAATCATAGGTCTAATGATACTAAAACGGTCCTCCATACTTCATTAAATTCATCGACGAATTATCGTAGACATGAACATGTGTATTTGATATACATGTAATATGTCTATTGTGAGTTTATAGAATAATTAAATGGAAGTAAGTAACATGGCGTGCAAAAGAAAATGTAACAATTCGATTTGATCAAATAGGTGAGTGTATTGGAAATGAGTTCCAAATGTACCTAAAACAAATAAGATTCAATATCAAAATTCACTCCTTCTTATGATACATAATGATGTATCAGTAAAGAATATTCAAACTTTATTGAACAATGCACGATAGATGGTAAGTGAAGTTAAGTTAACTTCTTTCTGTAAGGACATGTACTTAAGAGTAAGTACATAAAGTTAACTTTATTTTCATATAAAACAAGTCTACGAAGCATACAAAATAAGAGTTGATGAAATAACCCTAAACATATCCTAGATCAAGGAGTTACAGGTTGTTTGAATCGAGAGACTGCAAATAATACTTGTTCATGAGGGATCTTATGTGAACCACCTTAAATGAGTTTAGGATCGATCAATATTGGTTGATCAATTTATGTTTTAAACATAAGTTTCTTAAACTTAGAAAAACAAATCAGTTTTATGTAGGAAATTCATAAAATGTTTATGAATATTTATTCCGTTGCACCGAGAGACAATTATTGTTTCAAGAAACACCAACTTCACGATGAAGGAATTTCTTTTAGAAATTATTGAAAAATTATCTAAGATAAAATTAATTACAAAGGATGAAATGAAATTGACCAAGCCTAAATAGATACAACTAATTAGAATGTCTATTGTTGAGAAGATTTTTTGTTCTCTTAACGCTAACTTAGATACGATGTAACTACGGTGCTGGATGCTTTTATAATTAAGAATTAGCAATAGCTGGTATTAATATTGCCTCTAAACGAATTAATTATGTTGCTTGAGCTTACACAATTACGTAGCTGCAGTTTAACAATTTTTTAAAATGTCAAATTCAATTCAAATATCAATCTAATCAAATATAAACAGAATCTAGAACAAAACAAAAGAAAAGCAGGGAAATAAATGTCATAAAAAGTAAACGACATAAAGATTTACGTGGTTCGAATGTTAATGAATTGTTCGTCTATGGGTCAATTATTTTCTTTTAAGTCTTTCTTAGTACACTTTTTAGATTTTAATGGCAGAGAGTCTAATCTTTTTAATCTAAATTTAGAGAAATAAAGTTTAATCCCCCTTTTACTATAGCACCTTAACTTTTATAGTAAAATATAATATCACATGGATTGCTGATGGCATAATCTCACTTCCTCCTCTACCATTAGATTTTGAGACATGCCGCTCATCCACAAGCTTGATTGATTGCACATGGATTGTTAATGTGAATATTTGCAAGAGCACTGACATTAGGCATGCTTTAAATTTAGGTTCAGGTGGGAAGTTTGAATTTGGCTTTAGGTGGGAATTTTGAACTTGGCATGTAGAGTCTGTCATTGACCTTGGTCAAAGTCTTGCGTTTGCATGCTTTAGTAGCCTCAGCATAATCCGGGTATTGCAGCACAGTTAATGTGGGATATAGTGACGTTCGATTTGGCTGCAATGACAAGCTTTTTGGTTCCTTCAGCAACTTGACGGTGCAGTTTGTCTAAAAGTTAGTAGTGTAGTTTGTCTAAAAGTTGGCGGCTTAGTTCACCTTTATAAAGGCGACATAGCTTTGTTTTTATTATGATGGTACAACTTGGTTGAAGTGTACTGTCGTTGCTAGGTTTGAGTTTGATTATTCTCTTCATAATGTGGGGTTGTGTGGCTCTGCTGGTATGTCTTGGGTCAAACTGACCTTTTACTAATGTCGCATAGTTTGTTTTTCATGGTAGCATTGCTTTTTGCTACGTTTTCAATTTAAACTGGGCAGTGTAGGTCATTGCATATAAATTTATGGGTTTTGCAGTTCTATATAGGATTTTTTTTCTATGCATTAGGCTTTAAATTATGAGAGTTGTGCAGTTTCCTTCTGATGTATAAACGACATGTGTAACTTCCTTGCTATTTTGGGCTTTAGGCTGTGGGTTAACTATACTCATTTGAGCCTGCACTCTACATGTTATAAGAATAACAAAAAGTGGGTGTGACACTTTCCACCAAGTCTGCACTAATGTATATTGGCACTTTGCACCCAGTTTCTCTCTCTATTCTTCATGTGTGTGTGTATTAGATCATCTCATCTGTAGTCTTTCATATTTAATGTTTATGACATGTGGCATGATGGAATTGGTTGCTTTTATTGACCATTGTCAGGTAAATCGCTTCGTGATTCAGAAAATCCACCTCACTTCTTATGACCGCTTTTTTGTAATTATTATTATATAAAGATTACTATTTTCCGGGCCACTTGAATCTTACGGTTAGGATTTTCTATAGAAACCTATATATTCCAAGCCTTTTCTTTATCTTTTATTTTACTTGTTTTTTGAATTTATTTTACACTTACATCACCTTCCTCAAGTTTTTTCCTCTGTTCTTTTGCTAGCTATTCACCATCTTTTGAAAATAAGTTATCCCTTATAAGTAGTTCTTCTATCTCACTCTCTTTTTTATATTTATGTATTATTATTATTTATTTTGTGTACATATGTAATTTCTTCTTCTTCCTCCCCGTTTTACATATACACATACATATACACACACGCATGCCTTTGATTTATTCCACTAAATGCATATGTTGATTTCCCTTTTCTCCTTTTTAGTCTTGTTATACACATTTTCAGTTCAGTTGATTATGGATGCTAATGATCTCCCTAGTTCCTCCAATCAAGAATCTTCTTCTTTCTAGAACTTGATGTCAATTATTTATGGCAATAGCCAAGCCAAGTTTATTTTGTCCCACTTTGTAATTCTAAACGCAACATTAGGATTTTGACCCTTTTTGGATGCATAAATCATCCCAAGTGGGTTATATTTTTTTTAACTTTTGAGCACATTTGGTACGATTTGTATTACCTCTTCATCTCCTTATTAAAGAGTGGTTGGACACCGTGGGTATTTCTCCTATACAGCTTGCCCCCTATCTCTTATTTTCCCTTTCTTGTTGTGAGCCCATTTTCCTTTACTCAATTCCTAAAAATGGTTCCTCGGGCTATGTGGGATTCATTACATCCAAGTTATGAAATCTCCATTTGCTACATCTCGTAATACCTAGAGGTAAGCCCATTTTTTTATGTTACAAATTTGAATGGTTTCGTTCTTTCTTTTCAAGAACCTGGTATTACTCTTGTTATTTCTATTCTTTCTCCCTTTTTATTCTACTAATATTTTCCCTCTTCTTTAGTGATTGTCTTATTTTTTGCAAATTGGAAGGGAATTATTTGTTGATCGAGGAGAGACTACACTCAAACTCGACGAGGATGTTAAAAAGGGCTCCTATCTTTTTACTAAACCCTTGTTGCGTAAAAACAACTTTCTGCGTATGCACCATCATTTTTCGCGTTCCGTCTTTGTTTATGTTAATAATCCTACTACGCCAATAGGTACATGTTCTAGCTGTTTAATATATATATATATATATATATATCTTAGCCGATTGATGGTTACATGCTTTTGTTTCACATACTGCTTAATTTTAACCCATTTGTTTGGTTGATTCTTTTTTTATACTGTGAAGGCACAATGTCGGACCTTCTTAGCACTTTTGTTAGGAAAAATCTTATTAAGAAAAACAAAGATAAGAAAAGGCTTGGAGTTGACCTTACCGCTTCTAAAAACGTCATCAAAAGAACTAGGCATGATGACTCCTCTCATCATATGGTTGTTAATCCTAGTGCGATTGTTCAAGTGCATCCTATCTCAGCTACTCCCCCCGGCTTATTTCATGCCTTCGCCAAAGTAAGGTACTGTCTCTGATTTAGCAGAGCTGATGTGATGCCTGGTTATAGATGATCTTATTTCCCTTCCCTTGTCCTTGTTAACTTCTTTTGGCCTACCTATCGGGGAAATTTTTGCAAGCATACAACATTGTAATGTTTAAGTTAGTATACTCAATTTACTTGCACTACAATCTTAATTGGTTTAGTTTTTTTGTGTGTCGTGGCATTTATATCCTTTTTTGTTGACCCCGCCCCCATTTTTTAGGAGCATGCCATGGCTATAGAGCATAATAAGCATGTTGAGGCCTCTGAATCTACGCTAAAAACCCATGCAGATGAAATTTCAGATTTAAAGCTTAAGCTTGGTCTAACTACATTTGACCTTGGCGCATGCCTAAAAAGAGAGGTTACCAACAAAAAGAGGGTGGATGATGCTGAGGAAAAAATTAAGGATATGGAAGAGAAATGTGGCACCCCCACCTCTATACTCATACAATCCAAGAGTATTACTAAGCAATACTATCATATAATATCGAGAATGAGGCTGAATGAGGTACATACATGAATATTCCCTTTGGCTAACACTGGTACGTATTAAAACACCAAATAAGTAACTCACCTATATGTACACAGTATCGACACAATGTAATAAACACACATGCCTCCAGAATAGAACAATATACAGTAAATATCTGAGATCACAAAGTCAAATGCGGTAATAATATATAATATACAATATATAATGTACGTCCAGTATACATAACAAGAATATACATACAAAAAGGCAATACAATACATGATGGTAAACAACTATATTGAATGCTAGTCTCCTCTAAGCCTAGATAACACAAGCTGGTCATACTGTCCCTGTACCTGAAAAGTCTTGGACTGACCCAAGTATCATATGAATAATAAATGGGTCATACTATATTTAAATCCAAGGTCGATAAACATATAGACTCTGTATATACTGGTATAATTATAATATTAAGAATATTATTATCTTAAACAATCCCAAATATCATATACCCAAAAGACCACAAACCCGATTAAAATGTCAATACCAATATAAAAAAAATTAATAGAAATTAGGAACACCATATCCAATAGGTGAATGATCCATATAATAAAACATCATCATAGTAAAAAAAATCATCAATAATGAGATATCCTCGAGTAAAGTCAGGCAATGACGAAGTGATGTCCACCATGTCTCTTAATCTCATATTATGAAATACCATCATCAAATCACTAAATCAATAAGAAGGATTTGAGCCAGCTCATAACAATGTCTGAATATAATCAATAATAAGTAGACCGTCTATCGAAGAAGGATACGGGGTCGACCATACTCGGGACACGGTCTCAGGTATAATCTCATCTCAAATATGCCTACCTACCACACACAAACCAAAACCATATGGAAGACTGATGGCTGTATGCCCGCTCCAAGAAACCAGGGTCTACTATGTCGTATGCTATGTAGTCGGATATGTTTCTACAGCCTTAGTTACCTCGACGAACATCGTGACACATATCCTCCAGTGGCTCGTCAACGCGTAGCCTCGGTCACGACCCTGGTTTGCCCCTATTATTAATAGACTGCCGGCCTATGCGACAAAAGAGGCTATAGGGAACCTACCATATGGGTCACCTAACCCAAATCTCGTGATGCGCATCGAATATAAAATACAATAACGGTGTCGTGGATCTGGAATGCGACCCCATGATCATTCGCCAGGGTGGATACTAGCCAATCTGGTTTACTCTCAAACCATAAAGGGGGCTGGATAAAGGTAGACATAAACATAGAATATATACCATGGCCATCAGGTGGCTCTACATGTAAGTCACCACGTGACTATCAAATACTCAACGCAGCGAGTATCACATACAACATACCCCGTATTGACTGTCATTCATGAGCAAAAGAATAACCGAATAAATAACATAATGGCGTCTCATACCACTGCGTGTTACTAGTCCATTTATTCAGTGCTCACACATCACACTCGCCCTTCTTTATTCTATATAAGGAGTCCAAAAAATAACCGAAAAAGTGTTACGGAAATTCTCATACTAGACGGTATCACTAATCCGTTATTCAAATTTCTCGTCACATAGAATAAAATCTCATAAATCAAATATAAAGATGTCATCACCGTATCATATTAAATCACCAATCAAATCTATATCAACGATGAATCATACATTATATCGAAATTAGTATAGGAAAATGAGAAATATAAAAACCATACATAAAAATTCTAATTCAATTCAGAAATAAAATAATGATAAATTTCATCAAAATCTTCCTTTAAAAAATTAAGTCAAATATTTAAATACATATATATAAAATATTCAAAATCACTTTATAAATTAAATATCCTTTATAAAAATCTTCCCATGATTTTCTACAATTAATTACTATTTTTGAATAAATATATAAACTTCAAAATAAATTTATATTTATTTCAAACCATGTATTTTAATTCAAACTTTCACTATATATTCAAAACCTTCAAATCACTTTAAAATCATTTTAATTTAAAAAGATCCTTTCACAATTTTCTATAATTAAATAATATTTTAATTTAAACTTATACACTTTATAATCAAAATCATCGATATTTAATATTAAAAATCACTTAATAGTGTTTAGAAATCATTTTACTAAAATCATTCACATCATCCTACTAATTTTAAAGGAGATAAATATTTATTTCCAAATGCATAAACCAATAAACCACCTTTTTAGAACTCTTTTAAAAGACTTTAAACAACCTTTAAAATTAAAATCGCTTAAAATAATATTATCGTTTTCGTATTATTTTTTATAAAATAGCAATATATTATAATTTGCCTTTATAACACTTCCAAACTTATAATATATTATCATATTGATTTTTCAAAAGAGTTTTATAACTAAAAGGAAACTATATTTTTATTTATAATTCTAATTATATTTGTAAGTTTAAAAGTGGCTAATTAATAAAATTTAATAAATTATTTATAAAATACTTTTAATAAAATTTCAAAACCATTAAATAATGTTTAAAGCTTTTAAAAAAAATTAAAATAAGATAATAAATAAATATTTAAATACATGGATTGTGCAGTAAAATTACTCTATAAAAATATCAACAAACATCTCTATAAATATATCATGTGACCTGGGTCGAGTTCCATCGAACTTGATCATCCATAAACCACTAACATATCGAAATACAAATATTGTTCAATTCACAAAAAAAGGTTAGAGCTTTGTTTGTAAATTTACACTTCCAACCAACACAATCACCCAAATCAATATCAACCAATTACTAAACCAATACCCAACAATTGAAATAACAATCAATCCTAAACAATTAATTAAACTAAATGATTCAATCAAAGATTTCAACGATATATATGATAAATAGAGTGATATAGTTGTAAGCATAAATACTCACCAAAATAACGTCGAGCTACCCAAAACAGCAACTAACCAAAGCCAATATTACTACCATGCTCTCGATATCAGCAGCCCCTCAACACCTAAGCCTACTTCACGAACGTACCAAACACCACATGATTCCTCCAATAAGGTACAAGCCTATGTCGATTAACTCCACTATTTCCATTTGCGACAACTGCACCACATCATGAACCAAACTCAAGAAGTATTGGAGCAGCTGCTACACTTTTCGAATTCTGGTCGACCCACCAACAAGCACTACATCGCGACTCAAAGGTTGTGGCCTCCATTAACGTCACTAGACATAAGTGCGCACGCCATAAGCAGCCTTAGGTCATGTTGTCACTTCATCGACGCGAGCGACCCAACCGCCAGCCGCCATGGTTGTAGTCTCCCCTTTTTCGCTTGGTTCAGCAACGATGGTAAGCGCCATGCGCCTCAAGCGCAACATGTTTCTATATATATTCTCCTTAATCAAATTTTGATTTTTCATGAAGATTAGGGAAAATTCTCGAAAATAGATTATGCCTTAAGGATTAGAAAGTAAGGATATGGGCTAGTATTTGGGTTTTGGGCTTGTTTATTTCGGTTAGTCCTAATTAAAAATTTTCCTATTAGTTTAATAACTATTTTTAATTTATTTGTAAATTTATATCAATCTAATTCGGATTAATTCAAACTTTATTTCATAGGATATATTTCGATAATTGAATAATTTTATTTAATTCAATACTTATTTATTTTATTTAATTATTCATTGTATTATCATATAAATAAATTTATTTTCGTGGAAAATAGGCATAAGGATAAACTTTGAAAAAAAATTAGGCTGAAGGACAACAAGTTTCGTTTTTAGACTGAAGGACAAACTTTGAAAAAAATTAGGTTGAAAGACAATGCTAAACATAGTTAGCATTTTGTACAGTGTAAAACTGAATATAATGCTAGTTATAATAGCATTTTTTATACTGTATAAACTGAATATAATGCTAGTTATAACTAGCATTGTCCTTCAGTCTAATTTTCTTTTAAAGTTTGTCATTCAGCCCAAAAAAGATACTTGGTGTCCTTCAAGCTAATTTTTTTCCAAAGTTTGTCCTTGTGCCTAATTTCCTCTTTATTTTCCAACAATTTCAATTATAAAAAAAATTATTTACACTTTAAATTATTCATAATTAATTTAAACGTTTTGATTTCAATATATTATCCAAAAAGGATATATTAATTTAACAGGAAATTATTGTTAAGGACAAAATTTCTCAGCATTTTAGCCTCAAGGACAGACCTTCAGTATTTTAGCCTGAAGGACAACTTTTTTTAGGTATCAGTTTTTAAGTTTTTAGGTATCAGTTTTTAGGTATCAGTTTTTAGTTCAGTAGCAGTTTTGAAAAAATGTTTGTCCTTATGAATAATTTTGAAAGAATGTTTGTCCTTATGAATAATTTTTAGAAGAATGCTTGTCCTTGTGGTTAAAATATTGAGATCGTGTCCTTGAGGCTAAAAATATACAACTATTTGTCCTTTAAATTAAAATCCCCTTAATTTAATTCTATTTATTAAAACAAAATCTCTTATTAAATAGAATTTATTTAACTAAAAATTTATTTTCATAAATAATAGTTATAAAAATCAAATTCAAAAGTTTTATTTTAATTAAATTTATTTATTATATGGTGCAAAAAGCAGGATTGTTACAAGAAAAGTAAACAAATGGTGTCTATGGTCGAGAAGAAAGCTGAAGAGAGGGTGTCAGCATTAGAGAAGAAATTATTTGACATGCTAGAAACTACTAAAACAACTACTTATAATGTCCTATACTTAATTTATGTGCAAGTAAAGAGGCAATTCTTTGCTAAGCACCTTGACGATGTTGATGCAGAAGTGAGCTTGGACTTTCTTGGCAATGCTACCCTTATTGACAAATGTCTGGCTTATTATTGTGTCGAATGGGTCAAAGATCGCTAGGCTGAGCTTGCATCCCCATTGGTTTCTATACATGATGTTGCCTATAATTCCACTCCAGACTAGGCCATGACTTCTGCATTTCAATCGAATCCTGCACAGGCCTCCAACACCCTAACTGATGTCTCCATTCACAATGAAGTAAAATTTTGACTTTAGAGTGGTCTTTCATTTTAGGATTCTATTTGGCACATGTATCAAACTTAAACAACATAGTTATTTTCACTAGTTATTTTAGATGTGGAGGTTTTGAATTTTGTAAATAAACTTTAAGCTTTGTATGTGATGTTGTTTTACTTCTTTGCTATTATGTTTTACCATTCGTGTTCTTTGTTGACTGTATTTAAAGAAATTAGCACATTCTTATATGTACATACTTTATTTTTAGGCTAGAAACATAAACCTTAGCAAGTATCTCCCTTTATCATTGCTTAAGGAAAACATCTTCGTTGAACATTTAATGAAAACCATTAGTCATTTCGAAGCTCATACTACATAAAGATTTATCATAAACACTATTATGATTCGTAAACGGAAGAAAGAACTGGATGAGATGCTTACATAGTTAAAGGATGAGACTAGGGGCTCTTACCAAGGATTGCACAAGTGCTTCATGAGAAAGAAGCACTTAGTGATTTCATACTATGCTGGTAGGGTCCTACCCTTAACGATGAATCATTTCCTTTAGACAACCCACATTTGTAGCCATTAAAAATAAACTTAGTCATAAGCAGTAATATTAACACGTATAATACGCTTTGTATGATACTGTATATTTAATAAAACAATTTTTGTTTGTCCATGCATTGTTAACTTTTCTTTGCACTTCTTTATTTTTACTTGTTCGAATCATTTACTTTTCAGTGTGATACGAGTCTGATGCTTTGTTATTCTCATTAACTTTTGAACCTTTCAATTTTTCTTCGCCTTCTCTTTTCCCGATGGCAAACCACCAAGCTTTGTCTAGCAATTTTGAGTTGCATGAGGATATGAGTGATGAGTTGAAACTTGCTGATGATGATGAAAAAATTAGGAAAATCTCATATGACCTTCAAGAAGCCAAAGACGCTCTAACATTAGCTTGATTGCATAACAACACAATGTAGTTCTTTAGTAGCGGCAAAGAAGAGAATAAATTAATTAAAGGAGGAACTAGGAACTACTCAGTCCCTATAGTCGACCTAGGGAAGCTTCTGAAAGAGGCATAAGGTATTTATACTTCTTCTTACGAAGGTGAGATAAAGAGGCTTAACAGTACCATTGAATAATTATCTAAGCGAATAGCCATGCGACTTAACAAAGAAGAAAATCCTCCCTTTAGTTTGACTCCCTCGAAGACACCCAATCCTAGTGTTGTTTCTTCATCCCCTTCTAGCCTTGACGGTGAAGTAATCTCTGAATGGAAAAGGAAAATGGTTACCTGCTACCAATCTAAGTTTGATGAATTAAAAGCTACTTACGAAAATAAGTCCAAGAGGGAAGCGAAAACGTAGGGACACTCAACTGCATATAAGTTTTTTGGTGCCTTTTCGATGAAAACTAAGGCAAAAGTTTTATATGATCTAGCATGTTTGTGATGTGTCTCTATTGAACGTATAAATGAACTCAAAGATTAAGCTGCTTTCCTGGCTTTAACAGTGCATTCTTTAGCTCTAGCTATTTCACATCCTAAGCCTCCTGTCTTTGGCTCTACTCCTGCTAACCTAGCTAATAAGCGCCATTGGAAGAAAGTTAGACTTGTTATGGCTGAAATAGCAGTGTTGTGTGCAATTGAAACTTTTAATTAATTTTATACCTAAGTTTGATTTGAGTTTTTTATACAATCATAAAGGCTTTGTTGCCATAACACAGGATGTTAGTAATCCTTAGGCTGGTGCTAATTACGACCCGAGGTCCTCAGTCATCGATGCACCTCGAAGTTCTTCAGTAATTACAACCGAGATACCTCCCCCTCTTTCGCGGACTTAAGATCAAGGGAAGAATCCAGGCAGTGCTCAACCTTCATAGCTCAACCTTCTCATAAGAGGAGGAAGATGCTGTCGGTGAAGAATTCAGTGTCCAGTTAAAACTTATGTGGTTGTAGTTTATGCGTGATTTATAGGGTTTATGTACTGGTTGTTTGTGTAATAAAAATATCCGCACAATGAACAAATGAGTAAATTAAGTAAGGAAACTTATAAGTTATGTATATACCTTTTGAGCCATTCACAGATCCTTATATTGTATCTTTACTTTAGCTTCATGCCTTATCCGTTGTTTGCCGCATTTATCTTCCCATAGCTTTTAGCTCTGCATTAAATACATGTTGTGTCTTGTTCGGTCACTGCTTACTACCATGTTTCCTAAACTTTTTTTTAGCATTTTTGGCATGCACTTGGAACGGTCTGCTCCGTGTATGATGCAAACTATTTTTGAAATATATTTTACTGTGAAGTTATGTTGTGTGTTTATATCATTTTATTTATGTATGTGATTACTTTGTACTAGTTCACATATCCTTACATCCAGTGTAGTACTGGCTGAAAAGCCAAGCTATGTATTTATAGTTCATATTTTGTGTATAAGTTAATAGCATAGACACGCAGATTTTATACTGCTTTGGGTCATCTAAGATCCCTACATCCACTTTATTGTTTTATTACTTCTTTATGATTAAAACTTTATACATCATATCTTTTTATAAAGAAAGTGCTAAATAAAATATGGCCAAAGAATTTCTGAAATCAATGCTCTAGGAACGAGATTCCCATTGGACCTTGATAGTGTGGGAAACGGTATAGTATAAACTATACTAATATGAACGGATCTTAAGGATACTTTAACACTAAATGGGGTAAATAATGTTTTATAACTAATATAAAACTTTTCTAAATAGTTTAAAGAATTATATCAAAACATAGATAATCAATGCAGATATATACTAACAAGTAGCCATAGAAATATATAAATGCAGTAAAAATAAAGTAAAAGCAAGAGAGATGACACCAAATGTTTTATTGTAACAATCACATTTTCGACCTTCGAATTTTGACAATAATACATCCACAGTATTTACGTGTTGAGTACCCAAGTGCCAGAACGTTAGGGTAAAGAAAAAGAAGAAAAGAAAAGGAACAAGAAAGAGGAGGAAAAAAAACATCAAAATTTCATAACGAAATGATAACATATTATATCAGAATGATCTTTACAAAAGAAAATTGTATGTATACAATAATCAGAGCAAACTAATCTATCATCAACCTAGGTAGTTATACATGTCTGTCCTTACAATTGATGATATATATATAAAGAAATGTAGTGCAAATAAAACTACGGTAGGTAATCATCGGCTCCTTTCCAAGAGCTCCAATGAACATCAATGAAATCTGGAAATATACACGAGGCTGACTCGAGCATTATAAGAAAATAACATTCGGATCAGTTTGGTAAACCAGCGTGAGAAACACAAGTCATCGGAATTATTTAATGTTATAAAAACTTTTTAAAATAAAGGTATCTCGTAAGACCACGCTGCAAATAAATGCGGACAGGTTTTTACCTTACGATAACCAAACTGTAGGATCTAGATTAACCCTAGAGGGGAGGGGGGTGAATAGGGTTATAGCAAATTTTCTCGAACTTATATAGTTAAACACAAAAAACAAACTGCAAAGAAGTAAATATGCTGAAAAGTAAATCACACACAAAATTTACCCAGCTTCGGCAACCCCTGCCTACTGCTACATTCCCAGATTTCTATTAGAATTAAATAGTCTCCCGCTTACGAACACTCTAACAGACTCGCAAACCCTGCTACCGCCTATAGAGTTTTGCAAACTCGCAAACCCTGCTTACTGAACTAATCCTAACTAGACAATCTGAGACAACCTAAATCCTAGGTGGTGATTTACCCAGATTTGATTCGAAAAGTACAGAAAATAAAAATAAAAACAAGAGCATGAATAAATAAAAACTTGAGTAAATTTTTGCTCTTAACCAACCCGACCCAAAAGAAAATAAAACACGGCCACTTCCCTCTTTAATCTCTCTGGAAAAAAAAATGGCGGCTCTTTCTTAGTTGCTCTGAAGACAAAATTAGGGCTTTCTCAAATTGCCTATTAGATTTGATTGATTCTCTGGTTTGCGTGTTGCCTTGCTCGATCGAATGTGTTGCTCTTTGCTTCTCTAATGATTGGCTGCTTGCCTCGAGATGATTGATTGTGAATCTACTTTGGTACGTTGTTCGTTCCTTTTGCTTTTCAGGATTCGATTACTTGAATTTTCGATTGTTCTTTTCGCACCCCAGCCGATGATGATTTCGGGTGTATATATATATGGATTTCAAGACCCTTGAATTCGTTCGTATGATTTGTTCAACATGGTGCTTCGGCCATTTGATTATTGTTGGACGTTGATGATTTATCTGACTTGTTCATATCGAATAATTTCCCTTACTTCACTGTCACGGTTTTAGTTTGAAACCGTTCGATCCTTCCTTGATCGTCACGGTAGCAACTTTCCTATTTTATTTGGACTTGATTTTTGACTTTTTCAACTTTTACACACACTTGATTTCTAACTTGGTCAACTTCGATTTTTAATTTGTGAATTCAACTCCATTTTTCTGATGACTTCGGCCTTGACACTGATCGTGTTTACTTCGGCCATTTTGATTTCTTAACATGCTGAATATTTGTTCGAACTGTACACTTGATTTTGTGATGAAAAGAATAAATATTGGTCTTGTTGACTTTTGTCATGCTATTCACTGTCTCTGGTAGCACTTTCGACCTTGTTCGATCCACTGGTCCTTGTATTAGTACATTTGTTGCTTCCCTGGCCTGTGCATTCTATTCACGTGTGTTCATCCCTTAGTGTAGTTGTTGTTGCCTCTGTCCAATTGCCTCTGGTTTCTTTGGTTACTGGTTATACTTCACTTGCTTGTAGTTGTGTAGTTGATTCATTACTTTTTCATTGTTGTTTGGATATTGAACTGCTTCATGCTTCATTGTAACCTTCATGTATTTTGTTTGTAGCCAATTGCCTTTGTAGTTTTGAAGTTTTATTCTTGGTGTTGCTGGTGTACTTGGGTCAGTGGCATTGATATCTTTGTATTTTAGATTGCCTGGTCTGGTTATACTTGATGTGCATGTGTGGGCTGCCTTTGTGTATCACCATACATGTGTGGGCTGCCTTTGTGTATCACCATACATCTGTCTGTCACAGTTGCAGTCTTTAACTTGTACCATTCGAGGCAGTTTGCTTATTCGTTGTGCACTGGCTTCACTTTGGCATTTGAACTTGTTGCCTTGAGTCTATATGTCTGTACTGCATTGCTGTTATATGATGGGCTCTGGTATATTATCTATGTTGACTTTCTTTATTATGGGTTCACTTGATCATATGGTCTAACTTAAGTCTGGTTATGTGCATGTAGTTTTGCAATAGTTGTACACGTGTTGCTCACCATGTCTTTTGGCTTGACTTGAGCATTGTCAGGTTGCATATGCAGCTGATTCTATGTTTTGCATGATTGCTTTTGTTGACTGCGCACACGAGTTGGTGAGGCAATGCACACGTGTATAAATGTACACGTGTGTATTGCAGCCACTCATGATTACCTATCCCTGATAAGAATACTGATATGCACAGATATTACACAATCAAAACTGATGACAATAACCCATATATTTGAGGCACCAATAAAAACAAATTTATATTTTTGCAAATTCAAATTTGTTTATTTTCAGATTACTGCTGTAGTTGCTAATTATACAGGTACATAGAAGATAGGACAAGAACTGGAGCTGGACAATGCAGATAGATGCAGATGTGCAGACAAAGTGAAAAACTAAGTGTTGAGTGTTGTAGTGAGAAAAAATGTGAATGTGAAATGTATGAAACCGGTGTATGTATATAGAGAGAGCTGAAAACTTTGTACTGTAAAAGTGTTGAAATAAAATATTATGTTGAATAAAAAATACTGATTGAATCATATAAATTCTGTGCAATAGTATTATTATTCGATATGAATATTTATTCCTATATGTGTATAGTACAATCTGCAAACACACATATAAATTGATATATGTTTGTTATCATCAAACAAAAAATCACATCAAACAATCTCCCCCTTTTGATGATGACAAACATATATATTAAAGATTTTGAAATTCTAATAAATGTGTTTGAGCATGAAATATTTAGCTCCCCCTATATGAATGCTCCCCCTACAACTGAGACCACTCCCTATTTAGAAGATTTAGAAAATTACAGAAGAATAAAAGAACTAAAGAAAATTAACTAACAACATTTAACAAATTTGTTGAAGTATTCCAAAAATATTTACTTTCTTATCAAAATCTTGTTGTTCTCCCCCTTTTGTTATCACCAAAAGAATGACAAAAAATAATGGAACAGTAGTGGAAAAAGGAATTTTTTTTAAGGTAAAAACAAATGCAAAACAAAGAAAAATCATAATATATCATAACGAGTTAACAAGTTCCACATTGTAGAGAATGGATTGATGATTCGGTTTTTATATAATGAGAAGAGAGAAATTTTAAAAATAATTTGACATTTAAGCACAAAAATAAGCACTTACTAACCACGCATAACCATAAGGACTTTTAAATGGGATTAGCAGTTACTTATTAGTCTAAGCATCCGGACTTTTAAGTGAGACCAGAAAAAATACTTAGCTACCATACTCCATCCATGCATAACCATAAGGAGTTTTAAATGAGAATGGAATGATGGTAAAATAATTCACTCACATGCTTCATCCATGCATAACCATAAGGACTTTTAAATGAGAATGGATGCATGATATTTTTTTTTAATTTTAAAAGAAATCACTCTTCTCATTTTACAAAACCATTATGAATGATAGAAAGATGGTAGAAATAGAAATGATCGTGGAATAAGTTACCAAGTTAATTATATTATGAAATATATTTTTGAAAAGAAATAAAACAAAAACATATTTCCACTACTGAATACCATATTCGAATCAATCTTTGAATAATATCCAAAACTGGTTTGAATCCTAGAAATTGAAGTTGAAAATAAATATCCAAGAATATTTCAACCAAAAAATGGAAAATGATTAGTCAATTTCTATAATCCCCAAATCCAAACGTAATCTGGAAAATCTGTCTTCGGGGAGGGGTTTTGTGAAAATATCAGCAAGTTGAATCTCAGTTGAAATATGTTCAATGCAAATGTCTTCCTTAGCAATGTGATCTCTAAGAAAGTGGTGTCTCACATCAATGTGTTTTGTGCGTGAATGATGAACAGGATTATTTGACAAGTCTATTGCACTTTTACTATCACATTTTAATGGAACTTGTTTATAAACTAAGCCAAAATCAGAAAGAGTTTGCATCATCCATAAAATTTGAGCACAACAACTTCCTAAAGCAATATATTCTGCTTCAGTGGTGGATAATGCAACACAATTTTGCTTTCGACTTGACCATGAAACTAATGAATGTCCTAGCATGAAACATGTCCCACTAGTGCTTTTCCTATCTACCAATAAACCGGCATAATCAGCATCAGAATAACCAACTAAATCAAAATTTTCACAAGAAGGGTACCATAGTCCAAATTTGTGTGTGTGTGAAAGATATCTCAAAATTCGTTTAGTGGCTTTCAAATGAAATTCTTTAGGATTAGATTGAAAACGTGCACACAAACACACAGAAAACATAATATCAGGTCTAGAAGCAGTAAGATAGAGAAGTGAACCAATTATCCCTCGATATTTCTTCTGATCAACAGCAACTCCTTTCTCGTCTTTGTCCAACTTTGTTGATGGGCTCATAGGAGTTCTCAATGGTTTGAAGTTCTCAACTCCAAATTTCTTCAACAGTTCCAACACATACTTGGATTGTGAAATGAAAATACCATCACTGCTTTGCTTGATTTGAAATCCAAGAAAAAATTTCAATTCTCCAACCAAGCTCATCTCGAATTTAGCCTGCATGACTTGTTCAAATTTCTCGCACAAGAGTTCATTAGTAGCACCATAAATGATATCATCCACATAAATATGAACAATCAAAAAATCACTTCCTTTATGTAATAGAAACAGTGTCGTGTCAGCACTCCCCTTTTTAAAGCTATTTTCCAAAAGATATGTACAAAGGCAGTCATACCAAGCTCTAGGAGCTTGCTTAAGACCATATAATGCTTTTTCTAGTTTATACACATGATTTGGAAAATCATGATTTTCAAAACCGGGGGGTTGTTCAACAAAAACTTCTTCTTTCAAATCACCATTTAGAAAGGCACTTTTTACATCCATTTGTTTAAGTTTGAAACCCTTATAACATGCAAAACTTAGAAAAATCCTAATGGCTTCTAACCTAGCAACTGGAGCAAATGTTTCATCAAAATCTATGCCTTCTATTTGGTTATATCCTTTTGCGGCCAACCTAGCTTTGTTTCTAATTACATTTCCTGATTCATCAAGTTTGTTTTTGAACACCCATTTAGTTCCAACAATTGGATAGTCATTAGGCCTAGGAACTAATTTCCATACTTTATTTCTCTCAAATTGATTAAGTTCATCTTGCATTGCTAAAACCCAACTTTCATCATTAAGAGCCATTTCAACAGAATCAGGTTCAATCTCAGAAATAAAACCACTGTGACAACAAAACGCACACAAATTTTTATCAAATGAAGAACGAGTGCGTATACCTTCCGTAGGATCACCTATAACCAATTCAGGAGGATGATTGGATTTGAACTTCAATCTATCAGCATCAACAGTCCTACTTTCAGCTTTCTCACTAGATGTCCCTTCTTCAATGCCTTCATGATCTACCCCATCGTCAACCGCCTTTTCAGTCGTCCTTTCTAGGTCAGATTCATCGAATTTCACATTGATTGATTCAACAATTGTTTTTGTTCGTTTGTTGTATATCCTGTAAGCCTTGCTCCTTGTTGAATAGCCCATGAAAATTCCCTCATCAGCCTTTGATTCGAATTTTCCAAGTTGATCACCTGTGTTAAGAATGAAACAAGGACATCCAAATACACAAAAATAAGAAATGTTATGTTTCCTTTCATGCCACAATTCATAAGACGTTTTGCCAAGTATTGGTCTAATCATTACTCTATTCATTACATGGCACGAAGTATTCACTACCTCTGCCCAAAAGGTTAGAGGTAGTTTATACTCACTCAACATGGATCTAGCTAATTCTTGCAATGTACGATTTTTCCTTTCAACCACCCCATTTTGTTGAGGTGTTCATGGAGCAGAAAATTCATGTTTTAAACCATTTTCTTCACAAAAGCTTTCAAATTCCAAATTTTCAAATTCGCCTCCATGATCACTTCTCAAAGTTTTAATTGAAACTCCTTTTTCATTTTGAACAAGTTTTGCAAATTTTGAAAAATAATCAAAAGATTCAGACTTTTTGGCTAAGAAATAAACCCATGTAAATCTAGAATAATCATCAACCAATACATAACAATAACGTTTTCCATTCAAGCTTTCAATTTCATTTGGTCCAAATAAGTCCATGTGAATTAATTCAAGGAGTACCCTTGATGTGCTAACAATGTTTTTAGGGTGAAATGATGATCGACTAAGCTTGCCCAAAGAACATGCTTTACACACTTTATTATTTTTAAATTTCTGATGTGGTAACCCTCTAACTAATTCTTTGTTTCAAGTTTTTCCAAGAGGCCCATACTAGCATGTCCAAGTCTCCTATGCCATAAGGATGCCTCTTTGTCAGTGGCTACCAAACATCTAGAAAGATTTAGATTATCAAAAGAAAGCGTGTAAACATTTCCTTTTCTTTTGCCCATAAAAACAATGTTATTAGAAGATTTATCAATGATTTTGCAAGTATCACTATCAAAAACCACATTCATACCTTTGTCACATAGTTGGCTAATAGAAATGAGATTGTGATGCAAATTATCGACGTATAAAACATTAGTCAAGGAAAAAGTACCGTTACCTACTTCACCTTTACCAATAATCTTACACTTGCTATTGTCTCCCATGATCACATTTCCACCTTTAAAATTCTCTAGGCTAAGGAACTTTGATCTGTCACCTGTCATATGTCTAGAACAACCTGAATCTGGAAACCATTCTTGTTGCTCCTTAGCCCGCCAACAAACCTACATAGAGAGAGAGGAAGATGACCTAGAGAAACTCTTAGGTCCAATGATATTAGTGATTGAAGTATTGTGAATAAACAATCCCTTTGGAACCCAAACTTGTTTTGTCCTTTCATTCTTGTTCCAATAGACATGAAATTTGTTTGTAGAATTCTTAGGAACCCAAACTTGTATAAATTTTGTGTTCTTGTTCCTATGACTATAATTTTCAGCACGATGTCCAATTATTCCACATCTAGCAAAGACACTCTTACCTTTTTCATTATCATCAACTTGTGTTTTCCCAAAGCCTAGTCCTTTTCTGTTGTTAGCAAAAAGTTGATTTCCCAATAACATGTTGAATGATTTTTCTCCTCTTGAAAAGTTATTCAGAGTTTTCTCAAGATTTTGGACTTTGGTTTTTAGTGTTGTGTTTTCAGTCACAAGTGAGGTGCATCTATTTATAAAATCCTTTTTCCTAGTGTCAATGGTTTCCTTAAGACTCAATTTTTCTTTTTCAAGATTCTCAAAGCTATTCTTAAGTTTTGAAAATTCTGAATCTAAAATTTTACATTTTTTACAGTCTAGGTTTTGAATATTTTCAAGTTCAGTTTCTAACCTAGTATTTTCATGGACAAGTTCTCTCCTATCAGATTTCAGTTTTTCAATTTTAGATTCAAGAGTATCAATTGTTTTAGTAAGATCATAACACATCAAAACAAGTTCTTTATAAGAATAGTCACTTACCTCACTAGATTCCTCTGAGCTTGCTTCTGAATCAGATTTTTTCATAAGACACAAATTAGCCTCCTCTGAGCTATTATTCGAAACTTCCTCTCCTTCTTCATCATCCCAAGTCGCTGCAAAGGCCATCTTTTTCTTTTTCTTTCCTTTGTTGTTTTTGAGAAGTGGGCATATTTGTTTGAAGTGGCCAGGCTTCTTGCAATTATAACAAGTCAATTCATTATCGGAATTGTCAGAATCTTTTGACCTATTACCACTTGTTTTCTTCTTGCGTGGCCCAAATCTTGACCATTTTCTAAGATTATTGACAGCCATTGCAAGCTCTTCAATTGGATCTTCTTCTTCTTCATCGCTCTCTTCTTTGCTCTTTAAGGCAATCGTCTTCTTCTTTGATTCGAAGTTGTTGCGCTCCTCCTTTGTTTTTAGCTCAAGCTCATATGTCATCAAGTTACCGATCAACTCCTCCATGCTTAGTTTACTCATCTTTCGATTCTTGTATTGCTGTGACTTTTGCCTCAAAGTTCATCGGTAAGACTCGTAGCACCTTCCTCACAAGCTCTACCTCAGTGAATACCTTTCCAAGCGCTCTAGCATTGTACACCAAAGTTGAAAAGCGTCCAAACATGTCCTTTATGCTCTCGCCTTTGTCCATCACAAAGTTCTCGTATTCATTGCTGAATAGAGCTAGACGAGACTTCTTGACTTGAGAAGTTCCTTCATGTGTCACCTCCAAGGTATGCCAAATTTTCTGCGCAGTTTTACAATGAGAAATTCTATTAAATTCATTTTTATCAAGAGCACAGATCAAAGCATTCATGGCTTTAGCATTTGTAGTTTTTAATTTCTTATCGTTAACGTCCTACCTATCCTTAGGTTTAGGAATTTCAGTATCACCAACAGTTATAGTGGGAGATTTATAGCCAGTTTCAATAATGTCCCAAACATCATAATCAACAGAACTAAGATAAATACCCATCCTAACTTTCCAATAAGCATAATCATTCCCATTAAACATGGGTGGCCTAGCAATAGATTGCCCCTTTGAAAAAGCATTATTTGGTGGATTCATGACTCTAGAGTTAAAGAAAAATACCGGGCTCTGATACCACTTGTAGGATCTAGATTAACCCTAGAGGGGGGGTGAATAGGGTTATAGCAAATTTTCTCGAACTTATATAGTTAAACACAAAAAACAAACTGCAGAGAAGTAAATATGCTGAAAAGTAAATCACACACAAAATTTACCCAGCTTCGGCAACCCCTGCCTACTGCTGCATTCCCAGATTTCTATTAGAATTAAACAGTCTCCCGCTTACGAACACTCTAACAGACTCGCAAACCCTGCTACTGCCTATAGAGTTTTGCAAACTCGCAAACCCTGCTTACTGAACTAATCCTAACTAGACAATCTGACACAACCTAAATCCAAGGTGGTGATTTACCCAGATTTGATTCGAAAAGTACAGAAAATAAAAATAAAAACAAGAGCAGGAATAAATAAAAACTTGAGTAAATTTTTGCTCTTAAACAACCCGACCCAAAAGAAAATAAAACACGGCCACTTCCCTCTTTAATCTCTCTGAGAAAAAAAATGGCGGCTCTTTCTTTGTTGCTCTGAAGACAAAATTAGGGCTTTCTCAAATCGCCTATTAGATTTGATTGATTCTCTGGTTTACGTGTTGCCTTGCTCGATCGAATGTGTTGCTCTTTGCTTCTCTAATGATTGGCTGCTTGCCTCGAGATGATTGATTGCGAATCTACTTTGGTATGTTGTTCGTTCCTTTTGCTTTTCAGGATTCGATTACTTGAATTTTCGATTGTTCTTTTCGCACCCCAGCCGATGATGATTTTGGGTGTATATATATATGGATTTCGAGACCCTTGAATTCGTTCGTATGATTTGTTCAACATGGTGCTTCGGCCATTTGATTATTGTTGGACGTTGATGATTTATCTGACTTGTTCATATCGAATAATTTCCCTTACTTCACTGTCGCGGTTTTAGTTTGAAACCGTTCGATCCTTCCTTGATCGTCACGGTAGCAACTTTCCTATTTTATTTGGACTTGATTTTTGACTTTTTCAACTTTTACACACACTTGATTTCTAACTTGGTCAACTTCGATTTTTAATTTGTGAATTCAACTCCATTTTTCTGATGACTTCGGCCTTGACACTAATCGTGTTTACTTCAGCCATTTTGATTTCTTAACATGCTGAATATTTGTTCGAACTGTACACTTGATTTTGTGATGAAAAGAATAAATATTGGTCTTGTTGACTTTTGCCATGCTATTCACTGTCTCTGGTAGCACTTTCGACCTTGTTCGATCCACTGGTCCTTGTATTAGTACATTTGTTGCTTCCCTGACCTATGCATTCTATTCACGTGTGTTCATCCCTTAGTGTAGTTGTTGTTGCCTCTGTCCAATTGCCTCTGGTTTCTTTGGTTACTGGTTATAATTCACTTGCTTGTAGTTGTGTAGTTGATTCATTACTTTTTCATTGTTGTTTGGATATTGAACTGCTTCATGCTTCACTGTAACCTTCATGTATTTTGTTTGTAGCCAATTGCCTTTGTAGTTTTGAAGTTTTATTCTTGGTGTTGCTGGTGTACTTGGGTCAGTGGCATTGATATCTTTGTATTTTAGATTGCCTGGTCTGGTTATACTTGATGTGCATGTGTGGGATGCCTTTGTGTATCACCATACATGTGTGGGCTGCCTTTGTGTATCACCATACATCTGTCTGTCAAAGTTGCAGTCTTTACCTTGTACCATTCGAGGCAGTTTGCTTATTCGTTGTGCACTGGCTTCACTTTGGCATTTGAACTTGTTGCCTTGAGTCTATATGTATGTACTGCATTGCTGTTATATGATGGACTCTGGTATATTATCTATGTTGACTTTCTTTATTATGGGTTCACTTGATCATATGGTCTAACTTGAGTCTGGTTATGTGCATGTAGTTTTGCAGTAGTTGTACACGTGTTGCTCACCATGTCTTTTGGCTTGACTTGAGCATTGTCAGGTTGCATATGTAGCTGAGTCTATGTTTTGCATGATTGCTTTTGTTGACTGCGCACACGAGTTGGTGAGGCAGTGCACACGTGTATAAATGTACACGTGTGTATTGCAGCCACTCATGATTACCTATCCCTGATAAGAATACTGACATGCACAGATATTACACAATCAAAACTGATGACAATAACCCATATATCTGAGGCACCAATAAAAACAAATTTATATTTTTGCAAATTCAAATTTGTTTATTTTCAGATTACTGCTGTAGTTGCTAGTTATACAGGTACACAGAAGACAGGACAAGAACTGGAGCTGGACAATGCAGATAGATGCAGATGTGCAGACAAAGTGAAAAACTAAGTGTTGAGTGTTGTAGTGAGAAAAAATGTGAATGTGAAATGTATGAAACCGGTGTATGTATATAGAGAGAGCTGAAAACTTTGTACTGTAAAAGTGTTGAAATAAAATATTATGTTGAATAAAAAATACTGATTGAATCATATAAATTTTGTGCAATAGTATTATTATTCAATATGAATATTTATTCCTATATGTGTATAGTACAATCTGCAAACACATATATAAATTGATATATGTTTGTTATCATCAAACAAAAAATCACATCAAACAACTATTTCATAAGAAAATCAGTTGATATTATAATAATGTCAAGAGTTGAAAATACATAAGAAATAGCGGTGTTGTGAATGAGTTTACAGCACGGTAATAATAGGTATACAAATCAAACCGCTAAGGCGCATTCGCTAATTGTGTAGGATTCCAAGGAGATGCCCACGTTGCTACGAGGCGGATCTCCTGCACAAGCATTAAAGATATCCTTTCGAGCAGCATATATCTCTAGTGATGTACCATAAGGTTAACACAACTGGTCGCAATGCCAGAACACTATTGTGAAATACGTGGCCATCAGATATCAATAACTCCAGGCCTAACAATAGAAAGCATACTTTAGATAATGGAGTTGACGTACCCCTCTGGGTTAGCAAAACCCCTAGACTGTACCTCCTTACTCTGCTTTTTGTCAATACTAATGATGAAGCTACATCCGGCATTCTAGCACACGAGCCATAACTCGAATAGATTTCAGAACCACACATGGATTCGCATACCTCAACAGGCCTCAAAATTCACATGGATTCCCACATCTCAAAATAGATCATGAACAACTGCATGTGTTCGAGCATCTCAAACATATCTCGAATCTCCATATAGATTCTAGCATCTCGAACCAACCATGAATCCCTTATAAAGCATAGAACACGTATATGGTTTAGAGTGGTTACTCAATAAACCTCTTTATTAATGAAATTTTCTTTAGTAAATAATATTTCTTTATTAACTAAAACTTACCTTATATACTTGTGTGTGTGTGTGTGTGATTTCTCTATATAAAAGATATATAATTGTATTCTACTATTTCACTATTCACTTATACTTTTTCCAATACTTAAAAGTATTCATATACTTATCTAAATGGTATAACTATATTCACAAATTAGTTACTTTAACTTATAATCAAAGTGGTTAAAAACAAATGTTACTAAAACATTATTACTACAAACCCCTTCTCTTTTATAAATTAAACATATAACTTTTTATATCCTTTTACAAAATATTTCAATACTTGTTATTATCTTTAAAATTCCATTATTAAATATCTAATTATATTTATAATATTTTTTCCATTTTAAAATATAATTCTAAGGTTTAAAAACAAGTGTTACTAAAATATTGGTTACTATAAACACAAAACACTTCTCATTTAATCATTATTTTTAAAACTCTCTTTTAAAGATTTAATTACATTTTAAAGGGCATAAGACAAGTGTTACTCAAACATTGTCACCACAAACCAAAATCATTTCATACTTTAAAAACATTTCTCTTTAAACTTTCTTTAAAGCTTTAATTATCCTTAAGGGTTGATGACAAGTGTTATTTAAAACATTATCACAACATCCCAAAACATTCGTTTATACATATCCTTAAAGAATTCGTTATTAAATATCTAATTATATTCCTATGTATAATAATAATAATAAGGGTTTAAAAATGATTATTATTAAAACAATGTTTATTACAACCCAAAACTTATTACTTATATCCATCATTAACTTTAAAACATTTATTTTAAAGATCAAAGAATGTCTACACTTATAAATTAAGATAATACACTTTTAATTAATTTCACAAAACCATTTATATTAACTTAAGTATTAAAACCCAAACTACCTTTATTAAATTTATAAAATACTTAATATACTTTTTAAAACTTACGTATATATAGGAATACGTTTAAAATACTTACTAATATGTTAAAACACTTTTAAAACTACTTTAAAATATATGATAATTATTTATGTTTCATAATATGTAAAAATAAGGAATTTTGAAATAAATAGATAAACCAAAACATACTTGTTTTATTTTTAAAGCCAGTTAGTTTGGAAATTTGTAATTAATTGTTAAAAATATATTTAAACTTGAAACCAATTTAAAAACACTCTATTATAGGTTAGAAAACAACTCTAAAAATATTAGAGAAGTATACATAATTAAAATATCATTTTTAAATAGTTACAGTTTCAAACAGCAAAGGTAGCATTTCTAGAAATGCAATCTAAAGTTCTGTTACATGTTTTAAACCGGTTTTACTACAACTTTGCGCCTAGTTTTCGATGCCTTAACAAATAATTTTAGATCCATTTTAGAAAAAACCCCTAAAAATATTAGAGAAATATATATAATTTAAATATCATTTTTAAATAGTTTACAGTTTCAAATAGCAAAGATAGCATTTCTAGAAATGCTGTCTAAAATTATGTTACATGTTTTAAACTTGTTTTGCTACAACTTTATGCCTAGTTTTCGACGCCTTAATAAATGATTTTAGATCAATTATTTTTACAATAGTTAGCATACTTTGGGTACTCAAAAACCGTGAGGAAGAATCTTTAAAAATATCTTCTAATTATTTTATAGAAATTTCTGAAAACGATGTATTTTTCCAAAGTTCTTGTATAGCGACTATTTCGCCAAAACAATTGTCATTTCTTTCAACTAGCTATCAAATGATCGATTTAAGTTTCAAAACATTTAAAAAAAGAATAACATATTATTTACTTTCTTAAATGGTAAAGAAATACATAAGAAAGTTTCCACAAAAATAAACGTTATTTTTCAAAAACAAAGAATTTAAAAGTGTCGATAGAGAGACCTTTTTACTTCAAACTTTAACAACTTTGGTTTACATTTTCTATAACTTACCAAACATATTATTTTTTTTCCAAAACACTTATATAAGTGTAGATAATAACCAAAACAAGTTATATTAAGATATATTCACAAGTCACCAAATTACGCAGGTTATAGTTAAGGTATTCGAAAGTGTGTTTATAACGACTATCGCTATGCAGACAATTCCGTTTTCAATTAAATATCCAATATCATTCTATTTTATTCACATATATGATTTTCAATTTCAAACCACATCACTATGAAACTTGTATTAACATATGTACTTAATTAACATATCCATATTAAATGTCCAAATTAATATTCAAATTTCCAATTGCATGTACTTATTTTAACAATCCAATTCCAAGCTTTTTAAGGCACATTACTTAAACAAATTACAAGATTTTCAATGCACATAATTAGAGGTTATAACTTCAACTATTTAGTGTCAATTATTATGAATAATACAAGTAAATTATCATGTTTATTAACAAGAAATTATCAAGTTATTAAATTCATTCAAAGTGAGAAAACTCACTTTCATTCAAAGTGAGAAAACTCACTTTCATTCAAACCATACACTTCCTACCAACATTTAATCAATCAAACACTCCTACTATCACTTCCTTATGCTCCTAACTGATGGCCAAGACCTTCTCCTTCCTCCATGCTCACGTCCAACTATCCAAGACCATCTTCCCACCTCCTTGCTTACGTCCAACACTTCCACCTCCTTCCTTGCTCATGCCCATGCCTTGCTTCTCCTTCCTTGCACACGGCCTAAGGCCATTATTCCCCCTCCAAAATGCTCATGGCCTAAGGCCAAGAAGAGGAAAAAAAGAAAGAAGACATTGGTTTAGAAAGTGGAGTGGTGTAGAAATGAAGAGTCTTCTCCCATCTATTTATAAGCTTAGGAATCCATGGTAAAGATCACAAAAACCCCTCACTTGCCATGAAGAAAAGGACTCCACATGATAAAGCCATACACTTACACACACCATGCTCTCCTTAATCCATGCCTTAAATCACTCCTTTATATAAGGGTCCTTTAGTCCTCTCTTCTTTTACTAATTAAATTCTTAGTTTAATTAATTTTGGCTTAGGATGATGGAAGATTTAATTACTCATTAAGGTGTTCATACGCTAACGACTAGTGTACAAATATTCAAACAACTTTTATTTAACAAAAAGTTGATTTTTAACAAAACATTTTCTGGTCACATTTTCAGTATTTCTACAAAGTGTATAATTTTGTAAACACACTAAATACGAAGTGTTCGAAATTTTGGGTCGTTACATTCTCCCCGCTTAGAATATTTCATCCTTGAAATTCCAATCATAAGCTACAAAGAAACAACCATATATGAATACTTAACAGTATTACAATCACTAGCAAAAAAAGCTAAAGGTTTGCCCAGGTCTAAAATCTTCTCATCGCACAAGGCTGATAAATTAACCACTAAGTGTACCTTTTTCTCAATCGCCTCAGATTATTACTTAGTCTATTATTCATACTACCTTAAATAATTCGAAGAGTTATTTTCTAAACTTTCCATAAGCCAAACAAACAAGCATTCAAATATAATAAAGCCCGTATGATGTACATATGTCATCCGTATACAATATCCAATCCAATTACTTGCTCGATCACATAAACTCTACTTTCAAACTAATACATCTCACTTGACTTCTTTAGTGCAGACTCTGATATGGTTCCTTGATTAGACACTTATGTTCTCCTTACATAGCCATATACTATGATAGAAAACTTCAGAATCATATCACAAATCCATATCAAATGTTCGTCGTTAAGAATATTATGAAAAATCCTTGTTCGAATCGGTGTAAAACACCTCGAAATCATGTACTAGAATCCTAGATCAAGAACTATCATGCGAATAAAATGATCTACGTACAATATACATATTTAATTCAACTGGTTTCTTAACTACACCAATTTATATTTATCGATTATTTCTCAAAAATTATTTATGTAACATTTCATAAAACATATCTTTACGTATAAAACATTTTATCAAAGAAAAATTTCATTTGAAACATTTCAAGACTTAAATTCATTACTTGTATAATACCATACTATATTCTACGAGTATATACAAAGCATTATTTCACATTTCACTTCCTAAAATTTCGATAAAGGTCCAAAGTAACTTTGGATCTTATAATTGACTCAACCTTCCAAACTTCTTTATCCATCGGGTTAGGCCAGTAACAAGGCAGAGTAGGACTCTAATATCCAAACCCAAGACTAGAGTCTACTTTCCTTAGACAACCCTAAAGTAAAGACATTTATTATTTGGCCCAACAACATCGAATGTCCCATTTAACAAGGATGCTTAATCAATTTTAAACTTGTTTTAACTTACTACCTTTTCAAATTAAGAGTTATGAAAATTAAACTTTAATATTTTACAAAAAAAATACATAGCTTCACTTTTTATATCAATTCGGAAGTTGTCGGCTGTCCAAAATTACTGAAAATTCCGTTTCTTTCAATAATTGAAAACTACTAAACAATATATCATAATAAGATGCACAACCGAACTACCCTAATGCATAGGATACACGAGTCCATAATATAACTTAATAGGAAACTTATGAATTAAACATCGGGTTTTATTTAAATCATTTGAAATAATAATATATACATATATCTTTTGGACATCAAATCATTCTTTTCAAGATTAAACCAAAATCATCTATTTCCTTTAAAATCCATGGAAAATATTCATATAGATTGAGTAACAACAAAATGATACAAAGAACTAGGTCCTACCAAGAAGTATCATATATCCCCTTTACTAAGAAGAGTAATACTGAAGAGAAGTGCTTGCTAACCAGACACATCTCCTGCCCATTTTTAGTCACTTTCGAGCCACTCGAACTGGCTAACATAAAAATACTTTATTCCTGAATCGGCTTGTTAATTCCGAGAGTTACCTTGAACTCGAACAAATTTTGAAACTCTTTTTAAAAAAACATTAGTCTTTCCTAATACCTTTAAATAATACTACTATTATTTACTTCGGACTCTTAGAAACCATTTTTATAAACACTGGAATTTAAGTTCACAAATTCTCAATTAAAATCCTTTTTGTTTATAAATCATATTTTTATATAGTTACTTTCTTATATAAAATCATTTCACAATATTTATCTTTTAAATACCTTACCTTTCTTATTAAACTATAATAATAACTTTTATTAAAGTTAACCTTTTAACCCAACATTACCATCGAACGCCTTATAATCAAACTATGAAACTTAATTCACAAGGTGTTCGTTTCAATGTTCCTATAAAATACTATCTACCCAACCCATGTTGAAAAAGATAAGCCACATACAAATCAATAAATGATAGTCAATGCTCATAAACTGAACGAGCATGACTAATCAAACAATAATGATAATAATTGGATATTATCATTTCCTAACAAAAAAACATATTGTAAATAACACTATCAATTTATGAAAAGTTGTTCCTTTATATATAAAATATAATCCTAGGTAAAATTATTTCATTTACATATTTTTGAAAACAATATTGTGTTGGTTTGTTCTGTTTAAGTATTTAGAAATCCCTATCGATGCCACGATGTTCCATGTACGGACCAAAATTCATAAACCACTCAACAAACAATTAACACAATATAAAACATTTTTATAGCACTAACAAATGCACTCTCATATGAATAATATACTAAACTCATGCTAGGGCTGACCTGAGCGTCATAAGAAAATAACACCCTGATTAGTCTGGTAAACCAGCTGAGAAACTCAAGTCATCTGAATTATTTAATGTTATAAAATCCTTTCAAAATAAAGGTATCTCGTAAGACCATGCCGCAAATAAATTTAGATGGGTTTTTATCTTATGATAACCAAACCATTTCATAAGAAAATCTATTGATATTATAATAATGCCTAGAGATGAAAATACATTAAGAAATAGTTGTGTTGTGAGTAAGTGTACAATACAGCAATAATAGGTATACAAATCAAACCGCTAAGGCATATTCGCTAATTGTGTAGGATTCCACGGAGACGCCTACATTGCTACGAGGCAGATCTCCTACATAAGAATCAGAGATATCCTTCCAAACAGCATACATCTCTAGTGATGTACCATAAGGTTAACACAACCGATTCCAACGTCAGAACATTATAGTAAACTATGTGACTACCAGATATCAATAATTCTGGGCCCAACATTCGAAAGCATACTCTAGATAATAGAGGTGATGTACCCCCCTGGGTTAGCAAAACCTGTGGGTTGTGCCTCCTTACTTTGCTTTTGTCAATACTCATGATGAGGATACGTCCGGCATTCCAACACACGAGCCATAACTCGAATAGTTCTCAGAACCATGCATGGATTCCCATACCTCAACAGGTCCATACATGGATTCCTACATCTTAAAGTAGATCATGAATAATTACATGTATTCGAGCATCTCAAACATATCTCGAATCTCCACATACATTCCAGCATCTCGAACCAATCACGAATCCCCTCCAAAGCATAGAACATGTATATGGTTTAGAGTGGTTACGGTTTCAAGTTGTCTTATATAAGTATGCTCCCCCACTTATCGGGTGCTCCAAAACTAATCGATAGCTTCCAATAATCTCAACTCTGTTTCTGTGGAAAATAAACAGACAATACAAAAGAGAGGAGATCACCTCCTAACTGTTTAAGCAAATGGATTTCCTTATCATTTGTCCTACAAGAGCAAAACGAGTTTATATGTACAATATAGCATCATCGAAGATAAATGTACCATATGATTCCCATGTTTCTTCTAGATATTTCCAGAGTATATTTGGTCAAGTTTTGATAGTCGGTTGTTTATCTACCAAATAAAAATAAACAATCAATTCAAAGGTCTAATTTTACAAGGAACCAAGCACAGTTAAACACATAAGCATGATCAAGTCATATAAATGACTTCGAATTTCGTTTTTATTTAATTAATCCTTTATTGATTAAAACCACTTTAATTAGTAAGGGCAACTTTTATTTAATAAACCACTTTATTAATGAAACTTCCTTTATTAATTAATATTTCTTTATTAATTAAAACTTCCTTTATATACATTTGTGTGTGTGTATTTAATTTATTTTTATAAAATATATATAGTTTTATTCTACTATTTCATTATTCACTTATACTCTTTTCAATACTTAAAAAGTATTCATATACTTATCTCAACGATATAAATATATTCACAAATCACTTGCTTTAAATTATAATCAAAGTGGTTAAAAACAAATGTTACTAAACATTGTTAATATAAACCCCCTCTCTTTTATAAATTATACATATAAATTTTTCTATTCTTTTATAAAAGATTTCAATACTTGTTATTATCTTTAAAATTCCATTATTAAAGATCAAACTATAATTATAATATTTTTTTCCATTTAAAATATAATTACAGGGTTTAAAAACAAGTATTACAAAACATTGTTTATTACAAACTCAAAACACTTCTCATTAAATCAATATCTTTAAAACTCTCTTTTAAATATTTAATTACATTTTAAAGGGCTTCAGACAAGTGTTACTCAAAATTGTCACCACAAACCCAAATCATTTCATACTTCAAAAACATTTCTCTTTAAACTTGCTTTTAAATTTAGTTATACTTAAGGGTTTAAGACAAGTGTTATTTAAAAGGTTGTCACAACAACCCAAAAAATTCATTTATAAAAATAACTTAAAGTATTCATTATTATATATCTAATTATATTCCTAATATAATAATAATAAGGGTTTAAAAACAATGTTTACCACAACCCAAACCTTTTACTTATATCCATCATTAACTTTAAAGCATTTATTTTAAAGATCAAGACATGTCCACACTTATAAATTAAGATAATACACTTTTAGTTAATTTCACAAAACAATTTATTTTAACTTAAGTGTTAAAACCCAAATTTCCTTTATTAAATTTATGTGACACTTAATTTACTTTTAAAAACCTATGTATATATAGGAATACCTTTAAAATACTGTAACGACCCATAATTTCTATCATTTGAAATTCAAATATTTAATTGATTTTAAATATTAACAAGTGAGATTTGTAAGTTGAATAACTTAAATTTCGAATATAGTGATTTAATTGGATAATTAAATCGATAATTTTATATTTGAAATTCCAGTAATAATTGGAAATTGGATCAAATGTGTATAGAAATGATTATAAAGTTATATTGAATCATATTGAAGTTAGAATGATGTTTGTAAACTTTTAAAATCGAATTAAAAGTTAATTTGTGAAAATTGAATATTTTAATATTTAATTGACGAGTAAAAATGACCATTTTTCAAACAGTCTCGGATTTCGACGAAACCAGTTTCATCGGAGCGGTAATGTGATATTATTGTAAGCTTTCAATTTTCGTAGCAATCGGAGTTGTCGTTTGTCCGGGGCAAGCCAAAATGCATCGAAATCGGTTTAAATCGATTTGATTTAAATTTGATCGTTTAATTCTGTAACTCTCACATATGACCGAATTAGCTCCCAAAACATGTTCCATTGTGTTCGGAACATGGGGTAAACCTTAGAAACGCCAGCCGGCACGTTCGATTTGGAGTTCGGAAAATTTTCGATGAATAGTGTTTTCGTTGAAATTTCTATAAAAGGAACCCTTCATCATTCATTTGCAAAACCCTAGCCATTCCTCTTCAGCCGCCACTAACACTTTTCAACGGCCAGAAATGCACGAAACTTCTTCCATTTATTTCTTCCAATCCATGCAACATTTCAACAAACTTCCAACTACAAAATTAAAGAGATTCGCGAGATCTTCCAATCTATACGGAGATGATCGAGTTTAGTGGGGTATTTTGGCAACAAATCGGCCACAAATGCAAGCAGTTGCGCACAATTTTCTGAGCTAGATGGTCGACCGAGCTTCGTGTCGTGGTGGTTGTGGGTAGAGGCGAGGAAGAGCTTCCAAATGGTGATGGAGTGATGATGTTTCATCGATGTATGTGGTCGCGATAATTGATGCTAATCGGCGGCTTTGGTGGGTTTTGTCGCATTAACGAAGCCTGGGGAAGAACATCACGATCGGCCCTGATGAGATACAGCGAAAATGACCGGCCCAGATTTTTTTTGGGTAAAAGAAAAATAAAATTAATATTGGAATTGATTTATATTAAATCGTATAAACTTTAAGACGCTATATCTTTGTCATACGATATCAGATTTCGATGAATTTGGAAGCGCTGGAATCGCAGCGACGAGTATTACGCAGTGGAGATATTCTAGGATTATTCCAGGCAAGTGAAATTTTTTGATTAAATCGAATGGTTCGGTTTAATTTAAAATTTAAACATCCGACAAACTCAAGGTGAGAACTTCTCACTCAATCGAATGTTTTTTTTCGATTTAAATTTTAAATAGTTAGATTTAAAATTGTTGATAGTGTTGATTGTGTGAATTGAATGATGAATTGTTATTTATTGTGTTAAATAGACCCTATACGTCGTATATTAAGCGGAGGTTATTTATTAAAAACATATACCGCGATAATTTCACTTTGAAGTGGAATTGGTATTATATATGTATTTGGAGTTGATTTCCCGCATTATATAGCGGATGAGACCCTATTGCGCCGCATAATAGCGGATAGTATTTTATAAATCCCATATACCGCGATAATTTCACTATGAAGTGGAATTGGTATTGTGCTAACATCTGTGGATGCAGGGAACAGGTTGGAGGGATCTAACTGGATTCCTCAAACATTTGAATTTATTTCAATGTGGTGTGTTGATTTATTTATAATCGTCGTATGATTATATTGTGATTGAAATTGTTGTCGGTTAAAATTTAGCCGAATATATTTTTGGTATCGATGGATACCAGAAATAAGTAAAACTGGATTTTTGAAAATATAAGTTGAAAATTTATCGAAAATTTATTTTTGATAATTGGATAAATTTTAAAAAGGGGTTTTATAAGATAAAGTTTTATTTTTGAATTATATTGGATTGAATTTCAAATTTGGAAGAAAAGGCTTAATAAATGGATTTCGGAAATATTAATTTTAAATTGAAGAATTTATCTAAATTTTGGATTTTTAAATAGTTTGGAAAATAAAGGAATTTATCTGCTTAAAAAGGAATTTATTTTAAAAGGGAAATAGATTTAAAAATCCATTTGGTAATTGATTTTTGGTGATTGAAAATAAATCTTTTGGAAATGATTGGAAATTTGATTTGGTGTTTTGAAATAAATTGGAAAATCGATTTGAAATTTATTGATTATTAATTTACTATAACTAGTAAAAATTGATTTATTGAAATTTATCTAATTTAAATCAATCTGATAATTTAATTAATCCTATTTATGGATGTTTGGATTATATTGGATGTTGAATTGTTTGACATCTTTGATATGTGATGCTTTGTGATACATCCTGTTTTGTGTGTGATCTGAAATTGGTTTATCTGTGATATATACACCTGTGATCTGTGAATGAAAGATAAGCGTTATATTTATACCGCTTATCAATGATCTTGTTATATTTGATCTGTGATGGTTGAATGTTGTTGCACTATTGTGTTAAACCCGTGGACTACACAATACACACACAAATGTGGATTTCACGTGGAAATCGGTTAAGTCACAGATTTTTATCAATTTTGGGAAATTGAGTTTTGAATCCAAAATAGTTTTGGAAATGGAATTGAAAGTCTTTGAAATAAGTTTCAAAAATAAAAGTTATCTTTAAATAACTTAATAAAATTGGAATTTAAATCATTTGATTTAAGTTTGAATTCAATATTTTGAAATTGAATTCAATAATTTGGGAATATTGGTTTAAAAGATTTTATAAGTATAAAAGGTGTTTATATGGATTTTTAACCATTTAAAATATGGTTTTGGAAATTTAAATGTATATTCAAGTTTTATACTTGAATGGCTTTAACTGTGTAATTGTAACCAGTTTTTCAAATGAAAACTATTCGTTTTCAAATAATAGTGGCTTTCATAAAGTGAAAAGATTTCCAATATGTATCGAAACAATTCAAGTTGAAATGAAATTGTGAATAGTTAGAAAAACTATAATTTAACCTTTGTGAAGATGATTAAACTTTATTTTGAAATCAAAGAAGATTTTAAAAGGTGTATCTTTTATATTGTAAAAGACTTGAATTGTGTATAGTTTTGAAAGCTATAAATTAAATCTTAATTTTAAGATTTAATGGGTTAATCCAATTGAAATGGAAATTGATTTGGAAATCTATGAATGAATCTTTGTGAAACTGGGTAAACTTTGTGAAGTAAATCTTTTTGTTTAAAGATTTAAAATGGTAATTTGTTTAAACCATTTAAAGGAAAGGATTTGGGTAATAAGTTGTGACTTAATTGAAATCCCTATATCCGTATGTTTTAAGTAGTGTGCTCACTATTCGGGTTAGCCGGGAAAAGACCTTTGTGTCATATAACCCATTCCGAATTTGTGATAAGACGATATGGATCGTATTGAAGACCGGTGGTGAAGACCGGGTATTTGTGAAAAAGATAGGATGACCTATCGATTGTCTCTGCACCGTTAGCTACGGTATAGAGATTTCCTTTGTGATGGGAAGTTTTATCGGGATTGTGAATACCCGGATTGCAAGGGATTCTTCGAAAGTGCCTTTGATTCTGTTCGAACCTGGAACAGACTTGTATGGTTACATGTCTGACATTACATTTTGAGATATAAAGCTGATTTCTTTCAAATACATTTCTGTTGGTGGCGGAGAATTTATTCTCTTAGCTTAACACCCTTCTCTGAGACGTATGAGCTCAGAGGTTATTTAGTTGAAATTTATTAGTGATATACTCCCAATTTGGTAGTGTGGCATGCTGAGTGTTGCTGTGTGATGATTATTTATTGATCATTTGTTGATCAGAGCATGGCTTTGTGATAAAGGGTAGCTTTGTGGATGAGACTTCGTCAGACCTCACAACCCGGAAATGGTCGAAACAGGAATATGTGGCAAGGTTATGAGGGTCGCTCCCTTTAGGGTATGTCATTTCCTTCTGGAAAAGGGTGGTATCAGGTATGGAGCCCTGGTATTTAACCTATATGGATACTCCAATCTCATTTACTGTGTGATTGTGTGTTTGATCGAGGCGCCTCGGATAAAGGTCCCAAAGGACCGGGGGGTGGCATATTCATGTAGTAGTTACCTAGTGACAGAGGTAACCCGACCTTGTGTTGGCAGAGATCCGGTTAGGTTCTCGGGACGTCCATCCAGAGGCGATCCCATTGGCAGTAGGAAGTTCCTTAGCCTGACCATTTGTTGGAAATCCAAAGAAACAATACGAACCTTGTACGGTTTTAGTTGTATAACCTGCTATGGAATGTGGCGGTAACCTGCTATTGACATAGTAGCTATAGTAGGCATAAGTGCGAAATGTCTATGCTGGCTAAGATTAATATTATACTTTCAAAATGTTTTCTGCACCACGCACTAATAATAATAATAATAATAATCCAATGATTTTGCGTAGTAAGCATGTTTAACTATCATAAGAAGAAATCTCCTCCAATTCTGTGTTTGCATTGTGTGTGTGGTGGGAGGTCTTATGGTAGTTTCATTTTCCAAAAGCATTGCGAATATCTTTTACTTCCCTTGTTGTTGTTGTTGTTTTTAAAGATAAACTGTTTTAGTTCTCACACCAGTCACCATGACTGACCTGGAGTTTATTGTTTCCTTCCTAAACTCTGGGTGCCCACCAATTTCCACACGGGCAGTCTAGAGTCAGGTTATCAGGTCATTCTGGATTCAGGTGATGTTGTGGAGCTTAGTGGCGAGCTGGATGGCGAGACGTATCACTTGTATATGATATTATTTATTCCGCTGTGTATTCTGTATGAGGACAAATTTATATAATTGTCCATTAATGTATAGTGTTGTTGTAAACTCTGATAATGATCTAATGTATAAAATGATATAGTTCTTTGATTTAAAGATTATTCATATATCTATTATATGTTGTTCCGCTGCGATATGTGAGATTCGGATATTGTTCTGTGTTTCTCTGTTGTTTCTTCTTTCTTTTTCTTTTATCTTCTTCTACCTCTTCTTTTTCTCCATAACAATTCGCTTTTCCGGCATTCGATTGCTCGGCAATTGATACAGTGGACGTATTAATGTCGATTTTCAAGCGACGAAAAATCGAAATCGTTACAAATACTTACTAATATGTTAAAACACTTTTAAAACTACTTTAAAATATATGATAATTATTTATGTAGAATATTATGTAAAAATAAGGAATTTTGAATTAAATAGAAAAACCAAAATAAACATGTTTTATTTTAAATGCCAGTTAGTTTGGAAATTCGTAATTAATTGTTAGAAATATTTTTAAAATTGAAACCAATTTTAAAACACTCTATTATAAGTTAGAAAACAACTTTAACAAGATTAGAGAAGTATACATAATTTAAATATCATTTTTAAACAATTTATAGTTTCAAATAGCAAAGATAGCACTTCTATAAATGCTATATAAAATTCTGTTACATGTTTTAAACCTGTTTTGCTACAACTTTGCTTCTAGTTTTCGATGCCTTAGTAAATGATTTAGGATCTGATCTTTTCTGCAATAGTTAGTATACTTTGGGTTGTAAGAAACCATGGAAAAAAGTCTTAAAGAATATCTTTAATTATTTTATAGAAATTTCTTAAAACAATGTATTTTTTCGAAGTGCTCGTATAGCGACTATTTCGTCATAATTTTTGCCACTTCGTTCAACTAGCTATCAAATGATTTAAGCTTCAAAACTTTTATAATAAGGATAATATATTATTTACTTGTTTAAATGGTAAAGCTATCCCTAAGAAAGTTTCCACAAAAATAAATGTTATTTTCCAAAAGTAAGAAATTTAAAAGTGTCGATATAGCGACATTTTTACTTCAAACTTTTACTACTTTGGTTTACATTTTTTGTAACTTTCCAAACATATTATTTGTTTTCCTAAACACTTATATAATCGTAGATAATAACCAAAACAAGTTATAGTAAGATATGTTCACAAATTACAAAATAACACAAGTTATAGTTAAGGGATTCAAAAGTGCATTTAGAGCGACTATCGCTATACAGAAAATTCCGTATTAAATTCAATATCCAATATCATTCTATTTTATTCACACATATGATTCCCAAATTCAAACCACGTCACTACGAAGCATGTATTAACATATGTACTTAATTAACATGTCCATATTAAATGTCCAAACTCAATATTCAAAATGTCAAAATATATGTGCTTATTTTAGCAACCGAATTCAAAGATTTTTAAGGCACGTTACTTAAACAAATTACAAGCTTTTCAATGCATATAATTAGGGGTTATAACTTTAAGTAGTTAGGTTCTATTATTATTAATAATAGCAAGCAAATTAACATGTTTATTAACAAACAATTATCAAGTTATTAAATTCATTCAAAGTGAGATAACTCACTTTCATTCAAACCACACATTTCTTACCAACATTCAATCAACCAAACACTCCTACTATCACTTCCTTATGCTCCTAACTCATAGCCAAGACCTTCTCTTTCCTCCATGCTTACGTCCAAGACCATCTTCCCACCTCTTTACCCACGTCCAACACTTCCACCTAATAATTCCACATCCTTCCTTGCTCATGCCCATGCCTTGCTCCTCCTTCCTTACACACGATCTAAGGCCATTATTCGCCCTTCAAAATGCTCATGGCCTAAGGCCAAGAAGATCACTTGATCGATCACATAAACTCCAATTCCAAACTAGTATATCTCACTTGATTTCTCTAATGCAGACTCTGAAATAGTTTCTTGATTAAACACTTACGTTCTCCTTACATCGCCATATACTATAATAGAAAACTTCAGAATCATATCAAAAATCCATATCGAGTGTTCGCTGTTAAGAATACTTTGAAAAATCCTTGTTCGGGCCGGTGTAAAACAACTCAAAATCATGTACTTGAATCCTAGATCGAGAATTGCCATCCGAATAAAATGATCTACGTACAACATACGTATTTAATTCAATTGGTTTCTTAACTACACCAATTTATATTTATAAATTATTTTTCAAAAATTATTTATGTAACTGTAATGACCCAAGATTTTAGGAATCTATTCTGAAAAATATAAATGAATTCAAAATAATTTTTGAGTTAATTTTGAAAGGGGAGTGATATAGCTTGATAGTGTATCAGTATGTGTGTACATGTGTGCACAGGAAATGCACATGAACAAAAGCTAAAATCCCTGAACTCTAAGAATAAATACATATTGATATGTATGGAAATATATATATATATATATAAATTAAATCCTTAAAAGCTGAATGCATAAGTAAATATGCATATATGGATGCTGCTGAATATTTTTGAGTGTACATGTGCATGTGTGTGTCAATACAGTATGATGTATAAATATATATATATAGGTGTACTAATTATTTCAGTAAGACTTATATAAATATATATATGTGTTAATAAAATACTAGAGTTCAAATTAGTAAGATAAAATATACAGACATATTTTAGTATATAGGAAGAAAGAAAGAAAAACTGAATATATAAAAAGGAGTAGTCCTCTTGTAAATAAATAAAGAAGGTACATACCATTTACATGAAAGCTAAAAATAGGAAAAATAAGACAAACAAGGAAATGTTTGCTATAGGCAAAATTAGGAAGAGTATTTGATAAATAATAAAATCAAGTCACATTTTTGGCATGATTGTAGACAAAGGAAAAAGTATTTTCTGAAAAGCAAAAATTCTGAAAAGAATGTAACCACTTTTCTCTTCACCTAAATTAAGCCGGGAAGGGTAGAACTTTGGGTTTAAATAAAATGCAGATAACATGATTTTTCTGGTGGGCAAAAATGGCTTTAGCCAATACCCAAAACCCTAAGGAAGACCCTGTATATATACATGTATATGCAGCAGCCTCCTCTCCTTCTCAGAAAAGAACTTTGAAAAAAAAGAAACAACACCATAGAAATCATAAGGTAAGGAAAGGAAGAGAGCTTGAGGCTAAAGGCAGAAGTTCATCAATTAATTAAGGAAGCAAAGAAGAGAGCTAGGTGAGAAAACTCACTCAAAAATCTAAGGCAATAAGTCCTAATGTAGGCAGCCAGCTATAAGTAATTTTCTTAAAAATATACTTTCATACGAGAATGCTTATCTGTGATTTTAAAACTGAAAATGTTTTGATTCTCTTTGGTTGATCACTTGTTTTATTATAAGAAAGCTTTATGTGTTGTTAGTATACATATATGTTTTAAAAATCCAGATCTATGATATGTTAATGTTTAGGAACATAAACAAATACCCAGAAAATAAAATGTTGAAAATAGGCAAGTAGTATTGGTTTTGGCTCAACCCAGAAAGATGTAAATAATGTTGAGCTGCAATATACTTATGTATAAGTGCTGAGGCTTGAGACAAAAAGGAATTAGGGGTGCAATAGGGTTGCCTATGTGCTGATGCTCCTGATTCAATGAAAATATATATATGTTCATATGCATAGCAAACAAAATTTTGTGATTCAGTGAAACCAGGTCATTCTGAGTTTAACTCAAGCACAAATGTTTGCAAAAAGGAAAAACTCTCTCAAAAGCCATAAGCCAATGTTAGTTGCCTACACCCTTTTTAAAATACCAGAATGTATACATATGCATACAAAACCTTATTTATTTAGTCACCAATGGTTGTTTGCTTGCTTGTCTCTGTATGGGTTTGAATAATATGAGATGCCATGATATGGATGTTTTAGTTAGTGAAATGGATCACTGAATGGTTTAGTCATGAAAAATCAAAAGAGTTATTATTAACTTAAACCTGATTAGGAAATTTGGGGTCAAGAACACTGCAGGAATGACTTGTGTTCTTAAGTAGCACAAGTTGACACATGGCTTGTTTAAGTCCTGAGATCTTTGTGTAATGGAGTGAATTAGTTCATTACAATGTGTCCATTGATTCATAAATATTGCAGGTGAGACCAGGATAGATAATTATACCAAGGGAATAATATTTGAGATGATGAGAAAACTAGAGTTTTTCCCAGAATTGAAATATGAGGATTGAATAAATGATTTAACTCATATTGGTTATTTTCCTGTTTGGTATGAATGATTGTTTGATTATGTCTGAATTGTATGCTTGAATGTATATGTCATATTGATATATGTAGTCTCTGGAAAGGAAAATTAAAGTGTGCACATGCACAATGACACAGAGCATGCACACAAGTATGATCTGATTCCAAAGGGCAGAACTTTATGTATATGTATTTAATTTGATTTTAACCTAATTAACTAGTTGCTTTTGTGAATTTTCTCATACCAGACAAGTGTCTGACCCTAGTGTGCTAATGGCATCTGGGGTGTCTCATTTAAAAATGAGGCAGTTTCAAATGCTTTTTCAGGGAATTCAGCAACTAAGTAGGAGTAGGAGCAAGGCTTTGAGAAGAGGATTATAGCATGCTAAACTTAGTTAGATAAGAGCCAAAATGATAAAATCCGCATGTATTAATGATTTAAATTGTTACTTGTATTAAGTGTTGAATATGGGATGGATATTTTGTTAAGTATTTTATTAAGAGATTGACTTGTATCTGGAATTTATGAATCTGGTTAATATCTGATATTAAAGAAGTTAATCAAAATATTGTAAGTGGATTTAGTAAGAACACCATGTTGAAGACTGAATGATTACATTTTATAAATGTATTAGTCAATTTTGAGTCTTTATAAAGGATTTAAGTTTTGGGAAATCTGAGTAGTTGATTCTCAGAAAAATTAAATGGTTTTGTCTTTCAAACATGGTAAGTGTATACAAAAGATAATAGGCATAGGTTGAATGTTTTTATGACTGCAAGGTTCCCATAATCTAACTTGTTTCATACAAATGTTTCATGTCTTATTTTTAAATAAAGGAAGGATCTGTAATAAGGGAATTGAAAGCCAGATCCAAATAGTTGCAGTTATATATGCACATAAACATGTTTTGTGCAAATATTAATACACCCTTTTCCTTTGTATCTGTAATAGGAATCTGAATTTTTATTCAGATTTTAACCAAATGCATTTTAAATTCCAGACAGATTTTATAAGAAGAAAATCAAACATGAATGAAATTTTTATTGCATATAACACTGTACTATGTGTGGATTGATTAAATTCAATCAATCCAATCTCCTCTTGTTTTCCAGAACTCTGATTTAAACAAGAGAGGCATATACATCCTCACATGTATGTGCTTAACTTTGTGAAAGTACTGATATATTTATATTGGTTAATTGTTTTGATCCTGGATGTATTTTGGTTTATTGGAAAAAGAAAATGACCCTGGAAAATATAATTGTAATAAATGATCAATCTATATATCATCTCTGATAGTTCTAAGGAAGTTTAAATCGAAATTAAAAGTGTAAATGAATGTAGGTGGACATCCAGACACATATAAATTGAATGTGCATATGCATGTACATAGAAATCGAATTTAGACGACAGTCTAAATAATTTAGACATCTGAGATTAAACTTAGACGACAGTCTAAATAATTTAGACGTCTAAGGTTAAATATAGACGTCTGTCACAAAATAATTAGATGTCTGAATTTAGTTCAAAATGTCTTTTTCTCTCTGTTTCAATTTTTGATCTATGAGCCGTCTGTCATAATTAGATAGACGTCTGTAATTAAGTTTAGACGCCTGTCATAAGAATTTAGACGTCTGAACTGCTGATTTTGCCTAATTTGCCTATTTAGAAAAGAAATAAGTGGCTATGTCAATAGCTTGTATGGCATTTTGATTTCTACGTGATTTAAATTCCCTTTGATGGAAAAAAAATCCTTATGAAATTAGGGTAGAAATAGGAGGGTCATTTCAGTTGGTATCAGAGCTATGTTATTCAACATAGTAGAAGTAAAGATCAAGTTCTTAGATAGAAATAAAATTTAAAGGAACTATATATATCAATGTTTTCAGTGTGAAAAAAAAAACCACTGAAATAATAAAATTACCAATCAAACTAACCAGCTATGTAAATTATTATTAGCAAACTATGGTAGGGAGACCACCAAATCAGGGAGCAGGATCTTCCCATGCACCCCCAATGGTCAATCTGCAAGACTTGGTGAGAGCATTTAGGGATGGGGCAGGACAAAGGCAAGAAAATCCCTATGAAGAACTCTCAAAATTACTTAAGACATATACTCATTTAGGAGGCAAAAGCTTTGAAGGGACAGAGAGTATCATGGAAATTCAAACATGGTTGAGAACATTGGAAAGAATTTTCAATGACATGCAACTTGATGATCAAAGAAAGAGGCAAGTGGCTTCAAGACAGCTAAAAGGAGTAGCTTTAGGCTGGTGGGAAGTTATTATTGCAGGAAGAAATGAGAATGAAATCACTTGGAATCAATTCAAAGAGATGTTGGAAGCAAGGTTTGTACCAGCATCAGCAAAGACTACCTTGCTAGAAGAATTTATTAGACTTAGACAAGGAACCATGACTGTCACAGAATACACTCAAAAGTTTGAGGGGCTTTCCACATATGGAGCAATGCTTGTGGAAGATGAGGCATCCAAAAATGATAGGTACATAAAAGGGTTGAACCCAGGACTTAGCAGAGCCATGTTACCCTATGCAGACAGGACTTTTGACCATGTGATAGACTTAGCTTTGAGGTTGGAACATCATGACAAGGAAAGGGAGAAGTTCAGAAATTTTAAGAGCAATAATACCAAGAAGAGTAAGGGGAGGTATCACCCTTATGATAAGAAGAAGGAAGAGGCCAGTAACAAAGGCACTGGAGATGTCAAAGCTAAGGAAACCAAGAAGAAAATTGTGTGCCATCAGTGTGGAAAAGAAGGACATATCAAACCAAGATGTCCAAAATTGAAAGGAGGAGCTTTCAAGTGCTATCTATGTGGGAAAGAGGGGCATATGAAGAGGAATTGTCCTGAGTACAAACACAGCAAGGAAAATTGGCAAATTTGGAAGGAAAAGGCAAAGCCACAGTGGAGAGTAACACTGAAAACCATAGCCAAGTGGAAGGTACATTACTTATTTGTACCATGCCCATAGCAGTAGTATATGATACTGGGGCAACTCACTCTTTAATTTCTTATGAACTAGTTAAAATGCTAAAACTGAATTGCATATTGGTTGAAACCCCATTGCATATACAAAGTCCACTGGGGAGTTCTAGTGTTTTAAATATGATTTGTGTGGATGTGGAATTAAACATAGGAGGAAATGTTTTTATTTCCAATTTATATGTTTTGAATTACCCAAATATAGGTGTTATTTTGGGGGTAGACTGGTTAAGGCAATTTAAAGCCATAATTAATTTAGACTCATCCACCATATCATTGCAAAATTCTAGAGGTCAGAGAATCACAGTTTTATGTGAAGTAGCTAAGGAAGGAAAACTATATCACTTAGTTGACTCAGAAAAAAAAATCTATTGAACTAACCATTGAAGAAATTCCCATAGTCAATGAATATTTGGATGTGTTTGGTGAGGTCAAGGGTGTTCCACACCATAGACCAGTAGAGTTCCAGATCAATCTAGTTCCAGGAGCAAGCCCAGTGATTAAAAAGCCAACTAGAATGGGGCCAAATGAACTAAAGGAATTAAAGAAACAGTTAGAAGAACTGGAAGAAAAGGGTTTTATAAGACCAAGTAATTCTTGCTGGGGAGCACCAGTGGTATTTGTTAAGAAACAAGATGGCTCCTTAAGACTCTGTATAGATTATAGAGAATTAAACAAGGTAACTATTAAAAATAAATACCCATTGCCAAGAATAGATGATCTTTTTGATCAATTAGCAGGGGCAAAAGTATTTTCTAGACTAGACTTAGCATCTGGTTTTCATCAAATGAAGGTGGAAGAATCAAGCATCAAGTACACTGCCTTTAACACTAGGTATGGGTTGTATGAATTTTTGGTTATGCCATTTGGTTTGACCAATGCACCATCATACTTTGTAGATTTAATGAACAGAACCTTTAGAGATTATTTAGACAAGTTTGTGCTTATTTTTATTGATGACATTTTGATTTATTCCAAAACAGTGGAAGAACATAAGCATCATTTGCACCTGGTTTTGTCTAGGTTAAGGGAAAAAGATTTAAAGGCAAAATTTTCAAAATGTGTATTTTGGAAAGAGGAAGTACATTTCCTTGGCCATGTTATATCTGCTCAAGGAATTTCTGTGAACCCCAATAAAGTAGTGGATATTCAAGCATGGAAGAGGCCAAGCACTGTGAGTGAAGTAAGGTCATTTATGGGGATGGCAGGGTATTATAGGAGGTTTATAAAAGATTTTTCAAAAATCTCTACACCACTCACTAACCTAACCAGGAAGAACCAAGCTTTTGTTTGGTCAGAAAAATGTGAGAAGTCTTTTGAACAGTTGAAGGAGGCATTGGTGAATGCTCCAATTTTAAAGGTACCATATGGAAATGAAGAACTAGTGGTATACACTGATGCTAGTGGATTTGGCTTGGGTGCAGTGTTGATGCAACGAGGCCAAGTCATTGCATATGCATCCAGACAACTTAAACCCCATGAAGTAAGGTATGCCACACATGATCTCGAATTAGCAGTTGTGATCTATGCTTTAAAACTTTGGAGGCATTATTTGTTAGGCACAAAGTTTGAACTGTACACTGACCACAAGTCTCTGAAATATTTATTTTCACAAAAAGATTTGAACATGAGGCAACATAGATGGGTGGAGTTCTTAGCTGCCTATGACTTTGACATACTCTATACACCAGGCAAAGCAAACAAAGTTGCGGATGCTCTAAGTAGACAGCATGCTAAATTGGCTATGATGATGATAGAAGAATTTAAAGATTTGTCTTTGCTAACTGAGTTAGAAATTGGGGAGAATGGTTGTGTGCACATGGATGAGCAGATGCATGGTGCACAAGAATATAAAGGGAAGTTAAGCTTAATGACACTCCAACCAGATTTAATTCTGAAGGTAGGAAAGATGCAAGAACAAGATGCCAACTTGTTAGAGAAGAAAGTGCTCCTCTCAAGAGGGGAGGAAGTGATGAATCACCATATTGATAAAAATGGTTATATGAGATACCAAAATAGGATGTGTGTACCAGAGGACACAGAATTGAAGAAAGAGATATTGATTGAATATCACAGAAGTAAATACTCCATACACCCAGGCAACACAAAAATGTACCAAAATTTGAAAAGAGACTTCTGGTGGAAGGGGATGAAATCTGATGTAGCTAAATACATTGCCAAATGTATGACTTGCCAACAAGTCAAGGCTGAAACCCAAAGGCCATCAGGGTTGATGCAGTCTCTTAGTGTACCACAGTGGAAGTGGGAAGACATATCTATGGACTTCATAGATGGACTGCCTAGATCTAAGAGAGGTAATACAAGTATATGGGTGATAGTTGATAGGCTAACCAAGGTAGCACACTTCATCCCAGTCAAGTCAGAAAGAACAGCACCAAAATTAGCTCAAATTTTTATAAAGGAAGTGGTAAAGTTACATGGCATTCCCAAAACCATTCTGAGTGATAGGGATACCATCTTCACTTCAAAATTCTGGAGAAGCTTTCAAGAAGCAATGGGAAGTGAACTATGTTTAAGTACTGCCTACCATCCTCAATCAGATGGGCAGACTGAGGTAGTAAACAAAGTTTTGGAGGACATGTTGAGGGCATGTATACTGGATTTTGGGGGCAACTGGGAAGATTATCTTCATCTAGTTGAATTTACATACAACAACAGCTACCAAAGTACCATAGGAATGGCTCCATTTGAAGCCTTATATGGTAAACCCTGTTTGTCACCTGTTTGTTGGGTAGAAGCAGGAGAAAGGTCTATTTTAGGACCTGAGTACATACAAGAAACTAAGGAGAAAATTGAGTTGATAAGAAGAAGAATGGCAGCAGCTCAAGATAGGCAAAAGAAATTTGCAGACATGAGAAGAAGGCAGGTAGAATATGAAGTGGGAAATTTTGTTTTCATCAAAATCTCACCTATGAAAAATGTGCTGAGGTTTGGAAAACAAGGCAAATTAACCCCAAGATATATTGGACCATACAAAATTCTGGAGAGAATTGGTCCCTTGGCATATAAGTTGGAATTACCAGAAAACATGCAAGGTATACATGATGTTTTTCATGTATCACAATTGAGAAGGTGGGTCCATGACAAGGCAGAAATTCTTGAGACCCCAACCCAAGTGCAGATAAATCCTAATTTGATTTATGAAAAGGATCCAGTGGGAATTTTGGCAAAAGATGTGAAGAAGTTGAGAAATAAATCTCTGAAACTTGTGAAGGTACAGTGGAGTCTTGATCCTAGTGATTGCACATGGGAATTAGAAGATAAAGTTAGGATAAATTATCCTAAGCTATTTTCAGATTAAAGGTAATTCTGATTTTTGATTGTTTTCTTTTGTTAGATGCATATGTTTTTAGTTATCATAGAACTAAAAATTTATTTGGTTGAGAATGTATTTGTTCTCTAAATTAAGTTTAAAATTTATTTTAAGCTTAGGAAAATTGTGGGACACAATTCCTAAAAGGAGGGATGTATGTAATGACCCAAGATTTTAGGAATCTATTCTGAAAAATATAAATGAATTCAAAATAATTTTTGAGTTAATTTTGAAAGGGGAGTGATATAGCTTGATAGTGTATCAGTATGTGTGTACATGTGTGCAAAGGAAATGCACATGAACAAAAGCTAAAATCCCTGAACTCTAAGAATAAATACATATTGATATGTATGGAAATATATATATATATAAATTAAATCCTTAAAAGCTGAATGCATAAGTAAATATGCATATATGGATGCTACTGAATATTTTTGAGTGTACATGTGCATGTGTGTGTCAATACAGTATGATGTATAAATATATATATATATATAGGTGTACTAATTATTTCAGTAAGACTTATATAAATATATATATATGTGTTAATAAAATACTAGAGTTCAAATTAGTAAGATAAAATATACAGACATATTTTAGTATATAGGAAGAAAGAAAGAAAAACTGAATATATAAAAAGGAGTAGTCCTCTTGTAAATAAATAAAGAAGGTACATACCATTTACATGAAAGCTAAAAATAGGAAAAATAAGACAAACAAGGAAATGTTTGCTATAGGCAAAATTAGGAAGAGTATTTGATAAATAATAAAATCAAGTCACATTTTTGGCATGATTGTAGACAAAGGAAAAAGTATTTTCTGAAAAGCAAAAATTCTGAAAAGAATGTAACCACTTTTCTCTTCACCTAAATTAAGCCGGGAAGGGTAGAACTTTGGGTTTAAATAAAATGCAGATAACATGATTTTTCTGGTGGGCAAAAATGGCTTTAGCCAATACCCAAAACCCTAAGGAAGACCCTGTATATATACATGTATATGCAGCAGCCTCCTCTCCTTCTCAGAAAAGAACTTTGAAAAAAAAAAGAAACAACACCATAGAAATCATAAGGTAAGGAAAGGAAGAGAGCTTGAGGCTAAAGGCAGAAGTTCATCAATTAATTAAGGAAGCAAAGAAGAGAGCTAGGTGAGAAAACTCACTCAAAAATCTAAGGCAATAAGTCCTAATGTAGGCAGCCAGCTATAAGTAATTTTCTTAAAAATATACTTTCATATGAGAATGCTTATCTGTGATTTTAAAACTGAAAATGTTTTGATTCTCTTTGGTTGATCACTTGTTTTATTATAAGAAAGCTTTATGTGTTGTTAGTATACATATATGTTTTAAAAATCCAGATCTATGATATGTTAATGTTTAGGAACATAAACAAATACCCAGAAAATAAAATGTTGAAAATAGGCAAGTAGTATTGGTTTTGGCTCAACCCAGAAAGATGTAAATAATGTTGAGCTGCAATATACTTATGTATAAGTGCTGAGGCTTGAGACAAAAAGGAATTAGGGGTGCAATAGGGTTGCCTATGTGCTGATGCTCCTGATTCAATGAAAATATATATATATATGTTCATATGCATAGCAAACAAAATTTTGTGATTCAGTGAAACCAGGTCATTCTGAGTTTAACTCAAGCACAAATGTTTGCAAAAAGGAAAAACTCTCTCAAAAGCCATAAGCCAATGTTAGTTGCCTACACCCTTTTTAAAATACCAGAATGTATACATATGCATACAGAACCTTATTTATTTAGTCACCAATGGTTGTTTGCTTGCTTGTCTCTGTATGGTTTTGAATAATATGAGATGCCATGATATGGATGTTTTAGTTAGTGAAATGGATCACTGAATGGTTTAGTCATGAAAAATCAAAAGAGTTATTATTAACTTAAACCTGATTAGGAAATTTGGGGTCAAGAACACTGCAGGAATGACTTGTGTTCTTGAGTAGCACAAGTTGACACATGGCTTGTTTAAGTCCTGAGATCTTTGTGTAATGGAGTGAATTAGTTCATTACAGTGTGTCCATTGATTCATAAATATTGCAGGTGAGACCAGGATAGATAATTATACCAAGGGAATAATATTTGAGATGATGAGAAAACTAGAGTTTTTCCCAGAATTGAAATATGAGGATTGAATAAATGATTTAACTCATATTGGTTATTTTCCTGTTTGGTATGAATGATTGTTTGATTATGTCTGAATTGTATGCTTGAATGTATATGTCATATTGATATATGTAGTCTCTGGAAAGGAAAATTAAAGTGTGCACATGCACAATGACACAGAGCATGCACACAAGTATGATCTGATTCCAAAGGGCAGAACTTTATGTATATGTATTTAATTTGATTTTAACCTAATTAACTAGTTGCTTTTGTGAATTTTCTCATACCAGACAAGTGTCTGACCCTAGTGTGCTAATGGCATCTGGGGTGTCTCATTTAAAAATGAGGCAGTTTCAAATGCTTTTTCAGGGAATTCAGCAACTAAGTAGGAGTAGGAGCAAGGCTTTGAGAAGAGGATTATAGCATGCTAAACTTAGTTAGATAAGAGCCAAAATGATAAAATCCGCATGTATTAATGATTTAAATTGTTACTTGTATTAAGTGTTGAATATGGGATGGATATTTTGTTAAGTATTTTATTAAGAGATTGACTTGTATCTGGAATTTATGAATCTGGTTAATATCTGATATTAAAGAAGTTAATCAAAATATTGTAAGTGGATTTAGTAAGAACACCATGTTGAAGACTGAATGATTACATTTTATAAATGTATTAGTCAATTTTGAGTCTTTATAAAGGATTTAAGTTTTGGGAAATCTGGATAGTTGATTCTCAGAAAAATTAAATGGTTTTGTCTTTCAAACATGGTAAGTGTATACAAAAGATAATAGGCATAGGTTGAATGTTTTTATGACTGCAAGGTTCCCATAATCTAACTTGTTTCATACAAATGTTTCATGTCTTATTTTTAAATAAAGGAAGGATCTGTAATAAGGGAATTGAAAGCCAGATCCAAATAGTTGCAGTTATATATGCACATAAACATGTTTTGTGCAAATATTAATACACCCTTTTCCTTTGTATCTGTAATAGGAATCTGAATTTTTATTCAGATTTTAACCAAATGCATTTTAAATTCCAGACAGATTTTATAAGAAGAAAATCAAACATGAATGAAATTTTTATTGCATATAACACTATACTATGTGTGGATTGATTAAATTCAATCAATCCAATCTCCTCTTGTTTTCCAGAACTCTGATTTAAACAAGAGAGGCATATACATCCTCACATGTATGTGCTTAACTTTGTGAAAGTACTGATATATTTATATTGGTTAATTGTTTTGATCCTGGATGTATTTTGGTTTATTGGAAAAAGAAAATGACCCTGGAAAATATAATTGTAATAAATGATCAATCTATATATCATCTCTGATAGTTCTAAGGAAGTTTAAATCGAACTTAAAAGTGTAAATGAATGTAGGTGGACATCCAGACACATATAAATTGAATGTGCATATGCATGTACATAGAAATCGAATTTAGACGACAGTCTAAATAATTTAGACGTCTGAGATTAAACTTAGATGACAGTCTAAATAATTTAGACGTCTAAGGTTAAATATAGACGTCTGTCACAAAATAATTAGATGTCTGAATTCAGTTCAAAATGTCTTTTTCTCTCTGTTTCAATTTTTGATCTATGAGCCGTCTGTCATAATTAGATAGACGTCTGTAATTAAGTTTAGACGCCTGTCATAAGAATTTAGACGTCTGAACTGCTGATTTTGCCTAATTTGCCTATTTAGAAAAGAAATAAGTGGCTATGTCAATAGCTTGTATGGCATTTTGATTTCTACGTGATTTAAATTCCCTTTGATGGAAAAAAATCCTTATGAAATTAGGGTAGAAATAGCAGGGTCATTTCAGTAACATTTATTAAATCATTAATTAAGTTGATAAATATTTTATAAAGACTTACCTTTACCTATAAAACATTTTATCAAAGCAAAATTTCATTTGAAACGTTTCAAGACTTAAGTTCATTTCTAGTATAATACCGTACTATATCCTACGAGTATATACAAAACAATCTTTTACGTTACACATCCTAAAATTTTGATGAAGGTCCAAAATAACTTTGGATCTTATAATTAATTCAACCTTCCAAACATCTTTATCCATAGGGTTAGTCAAGTAGCTAGGAAGAGTAGGACTCTGGTAACCAAACTCAAGACTGGAGTCTACTTTCCTTAGACAACCCTAAAGTAAAGACGTTTATTAGTTGGCCCAATAACATCGAATGTTCCATTTAATAAGGATGCTTAACCAATTTTAAACTTGTTTTAACTTATTATCTTTTCAAATTAAGAGTTACAAAAATTCAAATTTTATATTTTATAAAAAACATACTTAGCTTCAATTTCTATATCAGTTCGGAAGCTTCTGATTGTCCAAAATTACGAAAATTCCATTTATTTCAATAATTGAAAACAACTAAACAACATATCATAATAAGATGCATAACCAAACTACCCTAATGCATAGGATACATGCATCCATAATATAACCTAATAGAAAAATTAAGAATTAAATATCAGGTTTCATTTCAAATCATTTAAAATCATAATATGTACATATATCTTTTGGATATCAAATCATACTATTCTGAATTAAACCAAAATCATTTTCCAAACCAATTTCCAAAATATTTTCTTTGAAATCCATGGAAAATATTCATATAGATCGAGTAGTAACAAAATGATACAAGGAACTAGGTTCTACCAAGAAGTATCATATATCCCCTTTACTAAGAAGGGTAATACTTAAGAGAAGTGCTTTCCAACCGAACATATCTCCTGCCCATTTTTAGTCACTTTTGACCCACTCGAACTAGCTAACATAAAAATAATTTATTCCTGAATCGACTTGTTGATCCCAAGAGTAACCTGGAACTTGAAAAAATCTTAGAAATATTTTAAAAAAATATATTAGTCTTTCCTAATACCTTTAAATAATACTACTATTATTTACTTCGGACTCTTAGAAACCATTTTCAAAAACACTGAAATTTAAGTTCATAAATTCTCAATTTAAATTCTTTTTTGTTTATAAATCATATTTATATAAGTTACTTTCTTATATAAATTTATCTTTTAATTTTACCTTTCTTATTAAACTATAATAACAACATTTATTAAAGTTAACCTTTTAACCCAACATTATCATCAAATGCCTTATAGTCAAACTGTAAAACTTAATTCACAAGATGTTCGTTTCAATGTTCCTATAAATTACTATTTACCCAACCCATGTTGACAAAGATAAGGCATTTACAAATCAATAAATAATAGTCAATGCTCAAAAAATTTCCGGGCATAACTAATCAAACAATAAATGATAATAATTGAATATTATCATTTCTTAACAAACAAACAAACATATCATAAATAATAATATCGATTTATGAAAATTATTCCTTTATATATAAAATATAATCCTAGATAAAATTATTTCATTTACTAATTTTTGAGAACAATACTTTGTTGGTTTGTTCTTTTTAAGTGTTTAGAAATCCCTATCGATTCCATAGCGTTCCATGTACCGACCAGAATTCATAAACCACTTAATAGACCAACTAATAGAATATAAAACATTTTTATAGCACTAACAAATGTGCTCTCATATGTATAATACACTAAACTCATGCCAGGGCATTCCATTACCCTATCCCTTAATGAGTTATACCCAACCAAAGCCAAGGTTCTCGCTTAACCTTCAGCTTTGATACCATAATGCAATAATTGCCTTTTTAACCCTCGAATGTCGACACTGATACATCCATGGTATTCACGTGTCGAGCACCCAAGTGGTAGAGAGACAGAATGTTAGGGTAAAGAGAAGAAGAAAAGAAAACGAACAGGAAAGAGGAGAACCAAAACATCAAAATCTCATAATGAAATGATAACATATAATATCAGAATGATCTTTACAAAAGAAAAACTATCTGTATATAATAATTGGAGTAAATTAACCTATCATCAGCCTAGACAATTATAACTGTCTGATTACAATTACTGATATACATAAACAAAGCAATGTAGCGAAAATAAAAACTACAGTAGATAATCATCCAGCTCCTCTCCAAGAGCTCCAATTAACATCAATAAAATCTAGAAATATACACGGGGCCAACCCGAGCATTATAAGAAAATAACATGGGGATCGGTTTGGTAAATTAGCGTGAGAAACTCAAGTCATCTGAATAAAGGTATCTCGTAAGACCACGCCGCAAATAAATACGGACAGGTTTTAACCTTACGATAGCCAAACCATTTATAAGAAAATCTATTGATATTATAATAATGTCTAGAGTTGAAAATACATAAGAAATAGCTGTGTTGTGAGTGAGTGTGCAAATAGCACTAATAGGTATACAAATCAAACCGCTAAGGCACGTTTACTAATTTTGTAGGATTCCACGGAGACGCCCACATTATTATAAGGCGGATCTCCTGCACAAGGATCAGAGATATACTTTCGAGCAGCATACATCTTGAAAGTATATGCGGATCGAGTAATATGATTATATTTACTGACTAAAACTTATATTAAACTAGTAATATAAAAATTACAATAAGTAAAGTGCATCAGAGATTTTTATACTGCTTCAAACTCCTATTCTACATCCAGTCCTAGACTCATTCTGGAATTAACTAACAAACGTCCTCGCTTAACCCTAAGGAATAGGTATTACAAACCGCTTGAGCTATCGAACAGGACTTTGTCTGCAAAATAAGGAGAATTGCTTGTGACTTCTTATGCTCTAATATAGCATGGATTAGCCTGTGAGTACAACCTTTCTATAGTCTTCTTCTTTGTGGTATAATGTGTGCTCGTGAAGAAAGGAAGTAATTTGATCATAAGAAAATATTCTTGAACTAATGTGTGATCAAAAACTTAAAGCGATATTATAAATTGATCGCTTGAGAGTAATTCAAGATTGAAATAGAAAGACTTGTAAATCAGTGATTTAAAGAATTGTAAATTAGTGAATTAAATCTTTGAAATAGATTGCTTTATATACAATAATTAGTTGCAATTATTAGGGGAAATGATTGCAACTATTAACGAAGAGGAATAACTCTTCATGGAGAAGAGAATCTCTTCATAAAATTTAAAAAATATGGTTGTTATGATCGTTCTGTCAACTGAAAGAAATAAGCTAGTCGACTAATTTCAAAAAGAAAGAGACTTATCAAAACAAAAAGTAAATAGTTCAAAAATAGGCAGTTTCATTCGATTGAAATCATCAATTCAGTCCACTAAAAACATGTCCAGTCGACTGTTCTGAGTTTTTAGTCATCTGAAACTGTAAGAATAATTTGTGTTGAAAAATCCTTATAGTCAATCGACTGAGAGGGGTGTTTCATTCGACTGATTGATGCAAATTTTTATTTTTCTGATTTGTAAAAATAGTTTGAGATGTGTGTGTTTGTATATACCACTTAGAAGAGATTTTAACATTTTTATAACTTTAGACTAAGACGCTATGACTAATACTACATTGGTTGTGTCATTTTGGCCTTCTTTTTGTCAAGTACGTCTCCTTGTTTGATTGATTTTTTCCTGTGCAAATGGTTGGTATACACAATATAATGTTGTATAGTTGTCACTATCAAAATACCAAAAAATATGAGGTTCTAACATTTTCCCCTTTTTTTATGATGACAATTATACATTTTAAATTAATGATATATAGATTTTTTCCCCCTAAGTCAATGCTTCCCCTATCGATATGGCCATAGTTATTCTCCCCCTTTGTCATCGGCAAAAAAGAAATGGAAAGTAGTAGGAAAAAATATTATAAAATATAAATGAATAAGTAATACTTAAAAGATGTGAACATTTTTAGAAACAACAAATAATCACAATGCAAATATCACAAAACAAGTCACAAGAGAACATAAATGTCACAATGACGATTACATAAAAGTCATAAAACTACATAATGTCACAAACAATAAAATACGGTCACAACACAATAACATAACATCAACACAATTTGTCACGAATCAACACATTGATTGAAGTTTCTTAGAAATGAAAATAAGATGCATAAGTGATAAGGATGAAACAAAATACCATCTTACCAAGCCTCGGTAGTCATGACTTTTGCTTATTTCTCCATGCTAAACCAAATCTTCTCCTTTTTCCTCCTCGGTTGATGTCCAAGTTAAGTGTTCATAAGTTGGAGGAATTTCTTTGGAGGGTGTATATGCTGAAGTGGATGAAGCGCATGATATTTTAACCCACATTTTGTTTAAGAACCCTTTAATTTGATCAAGCTTGTTATCTATCTTAGTGACGGTGTGCTCAATTTAGGAATGACGTCGATCAAGCTTACTTTGATTGCAGGAGGGAGTGACATTGGCCTGATGTGCTTGATGTTCCAAAGATATTTATTTTATGTCATCCTCATCATGTTGAGGTTGAAGAGGTAGAGAAGCTTGAGAGGAGGAAGCCGTGGTAGGATTAGAAGATTAGGGATGGTCGGCTTCTATATTTGCTTTCCATTGCTCGAATAATATTGTAATGTTCGAATCTTTATGGAAGTTTCATAAGGCTAAGAGTTTTGGAGTCTAAACAACCGACTGTAGTAAATCCAGAATTCAGAAGAGGTACTTAAAAGCTCATTGAGATACACATGATATATTCTCCACAATGAATTGTTTTTACTCTAGGGTTATGAAATGTTTCAAATTCATCCATAATCATCTTTGCCCAAATAACATTTCGACGACCATATATTGCATAAAGAGCTTGAAAGTTATGTTTGTAAACCACTTCATAGCTACTAGTCCGTGGAAGAATAGAATGAGTAAGTACTCTACACAAAATTCTAGCTTTTGGATGTAAGAATTTGGCTTTCAACATTTCTAAATTGTCAGCTAAAAACAGATGGCTAATTTCATCACCGTTGTTCATATCTACTTCAATGTCATCTAGGTCTTCTCCTTCCGAAGGGCAATTTAAAATAGATCCTAATCTTGCGATAGGTAGATAAATTTTGACACCACAAACAAGAGTCCATATACAATTTTCTCAATTGTGTGGATTCATGAAATCTAAGTTCAAGTTTGCACAAAACAATTTTACCAATAATAGGTAGATCTTGAGATTGTTGGCTTCAAAGTTGATGAGATGGTCAATATGGTTTGCTTCAGTGAATTTTTGAATGGTAGCCTCCAAAGTCTCTAAACCGTATGAATGAACCTTCGAAAATCCTCATGTTCCTTATGTTATCAAACCTTTGGACAACAACATCATTGTATAGCCTTCCTCGGATTTGAGATTCAGACGGTTCAGTAGGTGTATATGATTCTCTTGAACGTTTTGGAGGCATTATAACTGAGTGATGAGGAATAAAAATGTTATTTTGTTTATCTCTTTGGAGGAGGAGATGAAAGAGTAAAGTCAAAAACTATAAGGGATTGAATAGAGATTAGGGTTTTGAATAGGTAGATGTCTCATAAGACATGAATGGGTTTTGATTTTAAAAAAACTGAAAAATACTAGATCAGTCGACTAGGAGGACAATTCAATCGATTGAAAAATGTTTTGGGAATATCTTTTACTTCAGGATCAGTCGACTGAATTAGCCCATATTCGACTGACTAAGGTTGGTAGTTTGGGAATTAAATTTTCTTGTCTATATAGTCGACTAAAATAAATATTCAGATGACTGAATCTGGAAACAGTATTTTTTATTTTCCGTCGACCAATCGACTGAATATTGAAGTCAGTCGACTGACCAAAATGTCAAGTTCGGGTAAAATGATTTTTCCTTTACAAAGTCGACTGAATAACAATTCAGTCGACAAAACCAGTGTTGTATTATTTTTCTTTCTTCTTGTTCAGTCGATTGAATTTGGGCATTTAGTCGATTGAACCTGTTGTTTGTTTTAAAAGTTCATATTTTTATTAAAATTTTGATTCTAGGTATTGTTTTTGATTTTCTAATATTTTTGTTTAAGATATATGTTATCTATTTCAACAAAACAAATACAAGCTTTATTTAAATATTAAAAAAATAATCAACTTATATAGATACACACACACACACATATATATATATATATATAATTATTTATACTTAAAAAATTATTTATTTTCACTCGGCTCGGATTCTTCTTTGGGAAAGTGTTCCCATGAGCTAGGCTCAATCTTTATTTGCTCATTCAAAGGCTTAAGGGGAGACCATATATTCGTTCAAACCGGAGTGTGATTCCAATCATCATTTGATGGTCCTTGTTCCTAAGAATTTATTAGAGTGGAGTCGTATTTATTTACGGGTGTTTCCGTTAGTCGAGGAGAATTTTTCTGTATGTTGTTTTTCGTTGGTGAATGTCCATAAATGGCCAGAACACATCTTTCTAGAAAATTTAGATGTGCTCCTTGTCTTCTTTGCTGTAATACATCTCCTTCTGTACTCCCATCATTTCTTGTTGATAGTGAAAAATCTCATCAATTTTGGTATTAGAAGATGATGATTCAAGATTGATTGACCGTTTGACTTTCTTACCCTTTGGAGAGTAACAACTGTGACATGTAGGTGATGGAATGATATTTACTGAAGATAATTTATTTGATGGTAGATTTTTTTGTTTGGATATAAAAAGCTTCTAGAAAAAGGAGAGCTATAGTCGATAGACGAATAAGATGAATCATGGTTGGATGACATTGGTTGAACTAAAGTTGACTTTAATATATATTTGAGTTTGGATATAGAAAAGAAAACTGCTATTTATATACATTACATATTGTTAAAAGTATATTTTAGTTTAAATGGTTGAGAATAGATTTGATCTCAGAGCCTATCATTCCACTTTATTAATTTTTTATATTATTTCCTAAGATTTAGTAGTTATTCTTTGTTTTTAACGGATGATTTAGCCTAGTTTATAGCCTTACAAATTATTAATGTATTGTTTATTTTCTGATCTGTTAGTTTTCAGAAAGCTTTTTATGGACATAAACATGTATTCACAACAACTTTTGATATTAAATATTTATTTCCTTGTGCCCAAGTAATAAAGAATTTTGTTATGTAGAGTCATTACTATAATTCATATAGTGATACAATTCCAAGTTCACGTCTCAACTTAATAAATGAATTTTCGTTTAGTGGTTTGGTGAAGAGGTCTGCGATTTGATTTTCGGAAAAGGTAAACTCAAGTGATATTATGTCTTTTTCTATGTTATCACGTAGAAAGTGATACCGAATATTAATGTGTTTGGTACGAGAATGAATTATTGGATTCTTTGACAAGTTAAAAGCACTTATTATCAAAATAAATTGGAAATTTTTTTACGTATATCCCAAAATCACGAAGAGTTTGTTGGATGTATATCACTTGCACACAGCCAAAGCAGTAGACATGTATTTTGCATCACACGTCGATAGTGAAACACAATTTTGCTTTTTACTAAACCATGATACTATAGACTGTCTGATGAAATGACAACTACCGCTCATACTCTTCCTTTCCATTCAACATCCTCCAAAATCAGCGTCGTTGTATGACAAGTTCGAAAGGACATTCTTTGAGATAGAAAAGGTCATAGTCTCTAGTGTTGCTTAAATATCGTAGAATTCGTTTCATGGGTCGCAAGTGCGATTCTTTGGGATTTGCTTGAAATCGTGCACACAGACAGACACTCATCATGATATCGGGGTGACTAGCGGTTAAATATAGTAAAGATCCGATCATACTTCAATATAATTTTTGATCCATACTTTTCTCCATTTTATCTTTATCGAGATGAACCGTAGTGCTCATAGGTGTCAGTTTACTTGGTGTTGTTTCCATTCCAAAACGTTGTATTAAATTGGTACAATATTTTTCCTGATTAATAAAAATACCATTGCTTAGTTGTTTAATTTGCAAACCGAGAAAATATGAGAGTTCTCCTAAATAGACATCTCGAATTCACTTGACATTATTCTAAAAACATATTGCATAAATTTTCATTTTTAGATCCAAATATAATATCATCCACATAAATTTTTATAATTAATATATCTTTCTTATCTCATTTAACAAACAAAGTTTGATCAACCTTTCCAATCTCAAATCCAGAATCTATAAGATAGCCTTTTAGTCGTTTATACCAAGTACGGGGTACTTGTTTCAAACCATAAAGAGCTTTCTTAAGTTTACACAGGAAATTTTTCATGTTTAAACAGAGGTGGTTTTTCTTCAAAAACATTTTCTTTAATAAAATCGTTTAAAAAAGGAACTTTTAATATCCATTTGATAAAGTTTATATTTCCATTTTCGTCAGCTTTATTTTTGTATACCCATTTTGTACCTATGACCGTTTGATCATTTGGTATTGGTACTAATTCCCAAACGTCATTTCGTTCGAATTGATTTAACTCTTCTTGCATAGCTAAGATCCAATAGTCGTCAGTTGAAGCTTCCTTAGGATTTTTAGGTTCTATATTAGATATAAATGCAATATGACCCACTTGGTTTAATTAATGTCTAGTTCTAACATTTGTATTTACTTCACCAATTATATTTTCAATTGGATGATCTTTTAAAATTCATAGTGGAGTTCTAAGTTTTCAATTGGATTTTCTGTGATTTGTTATTCTTCATTTAAACAATTTTGAGATGAATTTTCTGTGATTGTTCTATAAAATATTCTTCATCATCTTTATTATTTATGAAATTCTCGTCGAATGAGATGTGTAAATTTTCTTCTATAGTTTTTGTACGTTTATTATATATTCCATATGCTTTGCTACATCTCGAATATTCAATAAATATTCCTTCATCAGATTTTTGATCGAATTCTCCTAGTTGATCTTTTATATTAATATAAAACATTCTGATCTAAAATATCGTAGATATGATATATTAGGCTTTCTACCGTTAAAAAGTTCGTACGGTGTATTTTTAGTTAAAGTCGAATAGTGACACGATTTAAGATGCAGCATGTAGTAGACACGGCTTTTACCTAGAAATGTTTTGGTAGTTGGCTACCACTAAGTAGAGTCCTAGCACATTCCTGTAGTGTCCGATTCTTTTTTTATAATTCACTTTTTTGTGGAGTTCTAGGAAAAAAGAAGTTGTGACTAATACCCTTTTTGTTACAAATATTTTCAAAAAGCTCGTTTTAAAATTCGCTAACATGATCACTTCTAATATTTTTAAACTTGTTAAATTCTTTTAGTAAAAGATTTAAATGATTCAAAAGTATCACTTTTGATTTTCAAAAATAATGTTCAAGTATATCTAGAAAAATCATCTATAATTATAAAAACATATTTGTTGTGATTTATAGATTGAACTTGAGTGGGACCTACTAGATCCAACTGCAGCAGTTCAAGAGATTGTAATGTAGAAATGATTTTCTTAGACTTAAAAGTTGATTTAGTTAGCTTTCCTAATTAGCACGCATCACATATATTATTTACTTTATAATTTATTTCCGGTAGATCTTTTACTAAATTATTTTTAAATAATTTACTAATAGCTTTAAATTAATGTGATAAAATCTTTTGTGCAATGTCGTGGATCGTTATCTTTAACTATTAAACACATATCTATATTGTGATTGATTTTCATATTTAAAATATAAATAGTTCTTTCTCCACTCCATCGAAAATTAGATTTTTATTTTCATCGAAAATTTAGCATTTATCTTTTAATAAGGATATACTAAAACCTTTATCGCATAATTGACTAATACTTAATAAATTATGTTTTAAATTTTTAACTAATAAAACATTAGTAATAAGAGGTGTTAGATATATCGTTGTTGCTGACATCTCCTTTTCCGATGACGTATCCTTTAGAGTCATCTCCAAAAGTAATGAAACTTCTATCTGAGTGGATAATATTTGTTAGCATGTCTTTATTCCCTGTCATATGTTTGGAGCAACCACTGTCGAGTATCCACTTTTCTCTCTTTTACTAGGTACCTGCAAAAAATATTAAAATGATATTGCCCACTTCCTCTGTTGGGGTCCTAAGAGTTAGGTCTTAGGAAGCCAAACCCAACAGGATTTAAAGTTTCCATCGAAAATGAAATTTGAATTCTTATGAACATTAGTAATATCTATATACTTATTTCTCATAAAATGATTGTTAGTCTTTGGAACCCAAATTTTTACATCTTAGACTTATTGATTTGTTTCCTTTGACTATCATTTTTTTTGAACTTTGTATAGAGTGAACTATATTGTTTAGTCCTAGTTTAACTACTTCTTTAGATTTTTATATCCTAACCCTTTTTACTAACAGTAGATTGTGAATTTTCTATCATTTAAGAAAGATTCTCTCTTACTTTATTAAAATTAGAAACATTTTTAGTAATATTTTCTAACTTTGTTTTTAAGACCATCTATTTCTAATTCTAATATTTATTAATAGAACTTAAATTGTGATTTTCATTTGTTAATACATCATTTTTATTTTTCTGAGTTTCTATTTCACTGCTTAACAAAGTAAGCTGTGATGATGTATTAGCACAAGAATCCTGAAATTTTACTAATTCTTCTTCAAGTATTTTCTTTTCTTATTTTAGCATGTCAACTTCTACTTCACTTATATTCAATTTTGCTAGTGTAACTTTATATTTTCTATTCTTTTAGCTTATCTAATAACTTAGAATTTATTTCAATTAGATCATCAAATGAAAGTTCACCTATATCGTTGTTAGTAGCCATGAAGCATACATTTGCTTGTTCAGAATCACTATCACTATCTAATGAAGAAGATGAGTCTGAATTATCCCAAGTTACTAAAAAAGCCTGATTCTTTTGTTTATGGAATTTTTCACTTTTATTTTTGAATTTATTCTTCTTTCGTTCTGGGCTGTCTCTCTTTATGTGACCAATCTTATAACATTCATAGCACTTAAGAGAAAATTTTGACGGATTGTTGCTGCAATTTCTGTTGCTGGCAAATTTTTTATTCTTTTTGAACTTCAAAAATTTTTAGCTAGAAATGCAATGTCGTCGTCATCTTCGTCAGAGTCTTTATTTTCTGCTTGAAATGCTATTGCCTTTCTATCTTGAGCCTGTACTCATTTTGCCTGCAAATTCACTTCATATGACATGAGATTTCCTATTAACTCATCTAGTTTGAAGGTTGAAATGTCATTATCTTTTTTGATGACTTTTCATTCCCATTCATTCGTTAAAGAATTTATGATTTTTGAAACAATATCAAAATCAGTGTATTTTTCTCCTAGTGCTAAAAGTTAGTGATATATGTCTTGAAATCTAGAGTACATATCATTTATAGTTTCATCTTGCTTCATTCTAAAGTTTTGAAATTGATTTTTAAGCATTGAATTCTTGCTTTGTTTAACCATGTTTGTACCTTCATGTGTTATTTTAAGAGCGCACCAAACTTCATATGCTGATGTGCACATACTAACTCTATTAAACTTATTTTATCTAAAGAACAAAACAACGTATTCATAACTTTAGCATTAGCGGTAGCATCTAATTTTTGTGTGTTTCACCATCGTGCATAAGCCGTGGTAAGTACAATGTATTCATGTTGAGTGATATTCCAAGTGTCATAACCATTTGCTTGATAAATATCCTCATCCTAGCTGACCAATTATTATAATTTAATCCATTAAATAGTGGTGGTTGTTCAATAGACTGACCTTCAACAAAACTTGATGCAGTATTATTATCCATATTACTTGAATATCAAAAACTATGTTACGGTTAAATGATAGCCTTGCTCGATACCAAATGAAAGTATATGCGGATCGAGTAATATGATTATATTTACTGAATAAAACTTATATTAAACTAGCAGTATAAAAATTGCAATAAGTAAAGTGCATCAGAGATTTTTATACTGGTTCGAACTCCCGTGATACATCCAGCCCCAGAATCCTTTTGGAATTAACTAATAAACTTCCTTACTTAATTCGGAGGAATAGGTATTACAAACCACCTAAGCTGCCGAACAGGACTTCATTCTTGATAAACTCCAACAAGACTTCGTCTACAAAATAAGTATAATTGCTTGTGACTTCTTATTCTCTTATATAGAACGGATTAGCCAATAAGTATAACCTTCCTATAGTCTTCTTCTTTGTTGTATAATGTGTGCTTGTGAAGAAAGGAAGTAATTTCATCATAAGAAAAAATTCCTGAACAAATGTGTGATCAAAAACTTAAAGCAATATAGTGAATTAATTGCTTGAGAGTAAATCAAGATTGAGATAGAAAGAATTGTAAATCGGTGAATTAAATCTTTAAAATAGATTGCTTTATATAGACAACCATTACTTGCAACTGTAAGAGGAAATGATTGCAATCATTAATGAAGAAGAATAACTCTTTATGGATAAGACCACCTCTTTAGAAGATTTGAAAAATATGGTTGTTATGATCGTTCAGTCGATTGAAAGAAATAAGCCAATCGGCTGATTTCAAAAATAAAGAGAAATTTCAAAACAAAAGATAAATAGTTCAAAAATAGGCAGTTTCAGTCAACTGAAATCATCAATTCAGTCAGCTGAAAACATGTCCAGTCGACAGTTCTGAGTTTTCATTCATTTGGAACTGTAAGAATAATTTGTGTTAAAAAATCCTTCCGGTCGGCCGACTAAGAGGGGTGTTTCAGTCGACTAACTGATGCAAATTTTTATTTTTATGATTTGTAAAAATAGTTTGTGATGTGTGTGTTTGTGTGTACCACTTAGAAGAGATTTTAACATTTTTATAACTCTAGATGTAATGACCCGGAATTTCACTACTTTGATCCGCGAATATTTAATTAATTTTAAATATTCAATATATACTTTTTATAATGAAAATAAAACTCTTTTGAATAATAAATAACGATAGTGAAATAGTTTTTAAAATTAGTTTACAGAGATATATAGTTCAAAGAAAAACAGAAAATGTGACCGGAATTCGTTTTCCAAATTTTCGACTTTTCATTGGTTAAAAGTTATCGAAAACATTGTGAACACTAATGTAAATATATTTACATAAATATATAAATATTTTAGTGTACATTGGCATGTATATATGTGTATATATATAAGTATATAAGGTTTTAAAAATAAATAAAAAATAAGGAAACATGATGTGACATTTTGACGACTCGAGGACGAAACATGTTTAAACCACAAGTACACACGCAATTAATGCATGTTGGCTTAGGAATTTGGGAGGGGGACAAGGGAGGATGTTGGTACATGGTGAGGTGGAGGTTTTATGATGTGGAAACCGTGGAGTGGAGGCAAAGTACGATGGGCATTTAAGTAATTTGGATATCTCCTTTTATATAAAAAATATTTTCCCTTTCCTTTTCATTTGATTGTTTCATTTTTCTATTTTTTCTAAAGCTTTCTTCTTCCTTCCTAAGCTCTAAAGTATTTTAATGGCTTCCAAACAATTTTCTATAATTTGAAAACTTTTTTTCATATATGCAAAATCTTTTAAAAAGCTTGCTAAACTCCTCTTTTGCATGTATAAACTCTTTCATTTTTACCCTAAATTTGCTTCGGCCATAACTTCTAAAAAAATTCACCAAAACAAGATTTTCTTTTTCTCAAAACATGTAGAATTCTAGTGGCTACAACTTTTTCGTTCATCACTTTTTCTAATTTTGAAATAGCTTGGCCAAAATTTCAATTCTTTATAGAGTGTTTTTGAACTTAGATTCTAAAGGCCAAAAATGGTCCTCATTGTTTCGGCCATAACTTCCGCAAAATTTAATATTTTTTAGTAATTCTTTTTTTTTAAATGATAGAGAAAAGAAAAAATATAAAACTTTCCTTTTTATCACTTTACCAAAATTAGAGAGTAAAAGTTCCAAAGGCCAAGAACAAAGTGACCTATTTTGGAGTGGATTTCCTTGTTTTCCAAGCTTTCCGAATGCTAAAGTATTTCAAGTTTTCAAAATCTTCGGTGAGTAAACTTTTTAACATTTTGGGAAGAATTTACTTATATATATGTGTGTGTTCATATGTGTTGGTTATGTGGTTAAATATATATAAATGGTTGACTTGGATTGTGGTATTGTTTGGATATGTTGGTTATAAAAGTTGTGATGTTGATTATGTTTGGTTCGAAAGATATGTGCTTGCTTATGTGATGATTATGGTTTAATAGACTTTGGGTTGGTTGTGATATAGAAGTGGAAAACAAGTTGGAAATTACAGGTAACCATAGCGATAGTCGCTATGGATGCAGTTCGGATTTTCAAAAATTTCAAGTTTCAAGTTTCTTTAAAAATGTTTTGGAAATCTTTTCAAACTAAGTCAGCGACACTTAAGTTAATTATAACTTAATTAAGTATGTTTTTATTAATTAATTAATTTATTAATTAATGATAATTAATTAGTAATTAAGGTTAAGTAATTAGTATTAATTAATACTAATTAAGTAAGTTAATCATCTATTTATTAAGAAGTTAATTAATAGTTAATTAAGTATAAAAAAGGTAATTAATTTTTAATTAATCATGTTTAATTATGTTAATTAGTTATTTAATTTAGGTTAATTAATTAATTATTATTTAAAGGTTAATTATTTATTTAATTATTTATTAATTAAAGTTAATTTTAAAATCTTAATTAATTATGATTAAAAGGATTTAAATTATTATTTAAGTTTTAATTAAATGTTATTTAATTATTTAATTGATATTAATTAATATTTAATTATTGATTAAGGTTTAAATTATTATTTAATAATTTAATAAAGGATTAATTAAGATTTAATTATTTATTTCATAATTAATTATTGTTATTATTTATTTAAAGGTTAAATTATTTCTTAATTACTTAATTAAATTGAGTTAAGATTAATTTTGATTTAAAAAGGGATTTCACTTATAATTTAATATTTTTAAAAGAGTTTAAAGTTTTAAATCCTTTGTTTTTCCAAGAATCAAATTGTTTTAAAGGAACTTATTTTCCAAAGATGGTTTTGAATTCAAGGAATTCAAGTCTCGATACGACCAAGGAACCATTTAACTGTGAACGAGTTATAATGTGGGTTGTTGGATTGTGTGGACATGTGTTAGTAGAATAAATCCTCATTCTGTTATAAATTGATTATTTGTTATTGTGTAGACATATATTAGTAGAATAAATCCCCATTCTGCTATAAATTGGTTGTTTGTTTGTTGTGTGGACATGTGTTAGCAGAATAAATCCCCGTTCTGTTATAAATTGATGGTTGGCTTGTTTGTGTGTTTGTGTGTTTGTGTGGACATATGTTAGCAGAATAAATCCTCATTCTACTATGAATTGATTGAATTGTTTGGACATCTGTTCAGTAGGACAAATCACCATCCTGCTATAATGTTATTTGGACATGTATATGCTAGTTAGTTCATATTGACATGTTATTCCCTTATTGGATGTGAGTTGTATTTACATATATGTTGATCTATGTAAATAACTGATAAGTGAATTGGAATTGAATGTTAACTTAAATTAGTACCATTGGGATTGCTAAGCCTTTTTCTGAAATTATAAAGTGTGTTTTTGAATTAACCTAAATTCTTTGATCAGTTTGGGTTTAAAGTTTATGAATGATTTCAAGTTATTTTATAAAGTTATTTTTAACTAATATCTTGTTTATCAAAGGGGTTTTACTAAAGAGTTTACTTAAAGTGGTTTACAAAAGATATTTTGTAAAAGATATTTAATAAAGGATTTGTAAAGAATTTTTATAAATAGTTTTGAATTAGAAAGTGATTTTATAAACCATTTTAGAGATTTTAAAAGAAGTTTTAAATCAAGTTTGAAAATTTGTAAAGTAGTTTGAAATGTAAAGTGAACTTATAAAAGAATTTTTATAAGGAATAAGTGAATGGGTTTTATAAAATGAACGAGTTTTATAGTAAGTGATGTTTTGAAAGGGAATGGTTTCTCCATTTAATATGGAATGTGAGAAGTGAGAATTTTCTAAATGTTTTTGGTAAATGTTTATATTGTTTTCCAAGTAAAAAGGATGCAAGTGGTTTGGGAAAAGTGTTTTAGAAAAGATCCTTTGATAAAGTTTTATAAAGTGATTTTATTAATTAAAGATTGATTAATAAAGGCTTAGAGGATCCCCTATGGAATTGAATCAATGTTTGATTGTTTGTTTATTTGATAGTTAAATAACCGGCTATCAAATCTGGACCAAAATATAACTTTGGAAATATCTAGGAGAAATACGGAAATTATATGGTACAGTTACCGTTAGTGGTGCTATACTGTACGTATAAATTCATTTCGTTCTTCTAGGATAAATGATAAGGAAATCCGTCCATTGGCAGTTAGGTGGTGAACTCCGCTCTTATCTTTTATCTGCTTATTTCCTAAAGAACTGGCGTTGAGTTTACCAGAAATTATCGAAAGTTGTTTCGAAGAGACCAGGATTGGATCTGTTATCCGTAAACCACTTCGATCCAACTCAAGAGATTCGAAATGAAGACATCTTGAAGCATGGGATTGTAGACGGGGCCATTAAAGTGCAAGGGATGCTTGCTACTAATCCTAAGGGTGATTCCAAAATGGATGTAGTAGAAGTAGTGCCTTCGATTTGTCCTTATCCTGGACAACTTATATGGATGAATGCTAGCATTGCATTGATGCCTAGAAGACAATGTTAGCATTCCAAGTTGGTTTGCCATATAAAAGTAAACGTAGCCTCAAGCCTCATCAACTAGGAAATGACTAAAACAGAGCATGTAGCAGGGGCTAAGTGGGTCGTTCCCATTAGGGTATGTCATCATCTTTCTAGATTACCCTATTTTTATGGATTTGGTTATGAAGGAGAGATCTCGATTAAGGTTGGAAGACTGGGATGATGACATATTTGGTACTACTAGTCAAGTGGTAGGCCGGTTCTATGTGGCAAGGTACAAGATGTTCTTGTCAGACCCGGGTGCATTATTCTAGAGATGTACCCATCGAAGGTAGTTCCTTACCTAGTCATAGTATGGAATCCATTCTCCAATATGTGCCTTTACGGTTTTGATTGTAAAGCCTAGTATGCTGGAATTTAATTAATGTAACAATTTCGGCTAAGATTAATAAGTATTTGTACTTTAGACATTATTATAATATCACTGGAATTTCTATAAAAGTGTTTTGGTTATCGCAAGGTAAAACCCCGTCCATGTTTATGTGCAGCATGGTCTTACGAGATACCTTTGATTTTTAAAAGGTTTTGAAATGTGATAATCAAGTTGTTTGAGTTTACTCACACCAGACCCATGTCTGACCTGGAGTTTTATTTTCTTTCCCTAAAACTGTTGGGTGCTCAAATTTTTATGAGCAGCCAAGTAGTTCAGGTTTTCCCCACGGATGCATTTTGGAAGAGCTTGGAGCAGGAGGCTTCATCGATGGCTACTTATTGCCTTGTTTCCGCTGTATTATATGTATCTTGTATCGGCTAGGTAGGGACGGGCTGTTATAACTGTCCTAGGGTAGAATTTGTATTTGTATGACTCTGATGTATCATTTTTGAAATGACTTTGTAAAGTATTATGTTGATTAATATATATTATTCCGTTGCGTTGTGAGATTCTGTGATTGTTTAATTTCTTCTATCTTATATCTCCTTTCTTTCCCTACTAATCTGTCTTTCCGGCAGTTATTTGTTCGGCACATGAATAACGTGGATGTATTGGTGTCGACTTCTAGGGTTCAAAAAGGCGGGTCGTTACAGTTGGTATCAGAGCCGAAGGTTAAGCGAGAACCTTGACTTTGCTGGGGTAACTCATTAGAGATAGGGTTAGTAGTACCCTAGAATGAGTTTGAGTGTATGATATAAGAGTGTGTATTTGTTAGTGTTATAAAAATGTTTTGTATTGTGTTGATTTATCAGTTGAGTGGCTTATGAACTCTGGTCGGTACAGGGTGTACAACTTTATCGATAGGGGTTTCTAAACACTTAAACTTGGCAAATTGACACAGTATTGTTTTGAAATTGGGTAAATTAAATAATTTTACCCAGGATATATTTTGTATATAAAAGAATGATTTTAAAAAAAAATAGTATAGTATTTTTGAGTTGTTGTTTGCTAAGAGATGATAATATTTATTATTGTCATTTAGGGTTTGTTTAGTCATGCTCGTCCGGTTTAGGCATTGACTATTGTTAGTGTGTACGAGTATCTCCCTTCTTAAGATTTGTGTTGGATAAATAGGAATTGGGTAAAACATTTAAACAAACAGCTTGTGAATTAGGTTTCACAATTTAACCATAAAGTGTTCGATGTTAAGGTTGAATTGAAATTTGATTAAAAATGTTATCAAAGGTCAGAATATTTTGAAATAAATATTTGAAAATGGATTAAATAAGATGTGTCTTTTGATTGAAAAGAATTTAGGTTGAAAACATAAGAACTTAATTCTCGATGCTTTTGAAAAATGGTTTTCTAAGTTTTGGAAACTAATAATAGTTTTATTTTAAAATGTGAAGTATTGTTTCAAAAATGATATTTTTGAAATAAAGTAATATTTTTAAGTTAACTAGTTCGAGTGGCTCGAAAATAACTTAAAATTGGGGAAGAGATGTGTTTGGATGGTAAACACCTCTCTTGAGTATTACCCTTCTTGGTAAGGGAAAGTACAATACTGTTTGGTAGTACCCAGTCCCTTAGTATTATTTTGGAGTTACTCGAGCTATATATATATATTCTATGATTTAAATATAGAGTTTCATTTCAAAAAGGTTTTTGAAATAAAAGCCGGGTACTTGGATTTTAAGTTTTCTTAAGAAGATAAATTCAAAATGGAATAGTGGAAACAGATAGGGGTATATACTCTTAGGCTGTAGTGGAGTATTATCCAGGTTGAACCAGTATAGTTTATGGAATATTTTCTTAAATAATTTAGTGGGAATAGAATTAGTATTAGTAAGAACCAATTAAGTGAGTACGTAGGATGGGCATAGATCATTTCTCCTTTTTATATGGTTTTGATCTAAGATTCGAGTATATGACTTTAAGGTGTTTGCACCATTCCGAATAAGGATTTATTACTCGACTTTGATGGCGAGCACTTGATGAGAATTCTTGGTGTGGGACTAAAGTTTTCTATCATGGTTACAACTATGTAAGGAGAACAGAAGTTCCAAAGCAAGGAGCTTGATCGGAGTCAGCACTAGAAAATCGGGAAAGCGATACTAGTTCGAGGTGAAGTTATGTATTCGAGTGAGATCGAATCAAGTTTTGCATATAAATGATCTATGTACATCATACGAACTGATGTATAGTGTTAAGTGTTTTTGGGATGTGTTTGTTGTGTAGTTTCGGGGACGAAATTCTTTTAAGGAGGGAAGAATGCAACGACCCGGAATTTCACTACTTTGATTTGTGAATATTTAATTAATTTTAAATATTCAATATATAGTTTTTATAATGAAAATAAAACTCTTTTGAATAATAAATAATGATGGTGAAATAGTTTTTAAAATTTGTTTACAAAGATATATAGTTCAAAGAAAAACAGAAAATGTGACCGGAATTCGTTTTCCAAATTTTCGACTTTTCGTTGGCTAAATTTATCGAAAACGTTGTGAATACTAATGTAAATATATTTACATAAATATATACATATTTTAGTGTATATTGGAATGTATATATGTGTATATATATAAGTATGCAAGGTTTTAAAAATAAATAAAAAATAAGGAAACATGATGTGACATTTTGACGACTCGAGGACGAAACTTGTTTAAACCACAAGTACACATGCAATTAATGCATGTTGGCTTAGGAATTTGGAAGTGGGACAAGTGAGGACGTTGGTACATGGTGAGGTGGAGGTTTTATGATGTGGCAACCGTGGAGTGGAGGCAAAGTACAATGGGCATTTAAGTAATTTGGCTATCTCCTTTTATATAAAACCATTTTTCCCTTTTCTTTTAATTTTTCTATTATTCCTAAAGCTTTCTTCTACTTTCTTAAGTTCTAAAGTATTTAATGGCTTCCAAAAAAATTTATATAATTTGAAAACTTTGATTCATATATGCAAAATCTTTTAAAAAGCTTGCTAAACTCCTCTTTTGCATGTATAAATTCCTTCATTTTTTCCCTAATTTCCTTCGGCCATAGCTTCCACTAAACTTCACCAAAACAAGATTTTCTTTTTATCAAAATATGTAGAATTCTAGTGGCTACAACTTCTTCGTTCACCACTTTTTTTTATTTTGAAAATAGCTTTATTTTGAAAATAGCTAGGACAAAATTTCAATTCTTTACAGAGTGTTTTTAACTTAGATTCTAAAGGCCGAAAATGGTCCTCATTGTTTCAGCCATAACTTCCTCAAATTTAATATTTTTGAGTAATTCTTTTTTATAAATGATAGTGAAAATAAAAATCTAAAACTTTCCTTTTTATCACTTTACTAAAATTAGAGGTAAAAGGTCCAAAGGTCGAGAATTAAGTAACCTATTTTTGAGTGGATTTCCTTGTTTTCCAAGCTTTCCGAATGCTAAAGTATTTCAAGATTTCAAAATCTTCGGTGAGTAAACTTCTTAACATTTTCGAAAGAATTTACTTATATATATATCTGTGTGTGTGTGTTTATATGTGTTGGTTATGTGGTTATATATATATATATATAAATGGTTGGCTTGGATTGTGGTATTGCTTGGATACGTTGGTTATAAAAATGTTGATTATGTTTGGTTCGAAAGATATGTTCTTGCTTATGTGATGATTATGGTTCAATAGACTTTTGGTTGGTTGTGATATAGAAGTGGAAAACAAGTTGGAAATTATGGGTATCCATAGCGATAGTCGCTATGGATGCAATTCGGATTTTCAAAAATTTCAAGTTTTAGGTTTCTTTAAAAATGTTTTGGAAATCTTTTCAAACTAAGTTAGCGACACTTAAGTTAATTATAACTTAATTAAGTATGTTTTTATTTATTAATTAATTTATTAATTAATGATAATTAATTATTAATTAGTGATTAAGGTTAAGTAATTAGTATTAATTAATACTTATTAAGAAAGTTAATCATCTATTAATTAAGAAGTTAATTAATAGTTAATTAAGTTTTAAAAAAAGGTAATTAATTTTTAATTAATCATGTTTAATTATGTTAACTATTTATTTAGTTTAAGTTAATTAATTAATTAAAGGTTAATTATTTATTTAATTATTTCTTAATTAAAGTTAATTTTAAAATTTTAATTAATTATGATTAAAAGGATTTAAATTATTTAAGTTTTAAATAAATGTTATTTAATTATTTAATTGATATTAATTAATATTTAATTATTAATTAAGGTTTAAATTATTATTTAATAATTTAATAAAGGATTAATTAAGATTTAATTATTTATTTAATAATTAAATATTGTTATTATTTATTTAAAGGTTAAATTATTTCTTAATTACTTAATTAAATGGAGTTAAGATTTAATAAAGATTGATTATTATTAAAAAGGGTTTTGACTTATAATTTAATATTTTTAAAAGAGTTTAAAGTTTTACATCCTTTGTTTTTCCGAGAATCAAATTGTTTTAAAGGAACTTATTTTCCAAAGATGGTTTTGAATTCAAGGAATTCAAGTGTCGATACAAGTAAGGAACCATTTAACTGTGAATGAGTTATAATGTGGATTGTTGGATTGTGTGGACATGTGTTAGCAGAATAAATCCTCGTTCTGTTGTAAATTGATTGTTTGTTGTTGTGTAGACATATATTAGTAGAATAAATCTTTGTTCTGCTATAAATTGGTTGTTTGTTTATTGTGTGGACATGTGTTAGCAGAATAAATCCCCGTTCTGCTATAAATTGATGGTTGGCTTGTTCGTGTGTTTGTGTGGACATATGTTAGCAGAATAAATCCTCGTTCTGCTATGAATTGATTGAAATGTTTGGACATCTGTTTAGCATGATAAATCACCATCTTGCTATAATGTTATTTGGACATGTATATGCTAGTTAGTTCATATCGACATGTTATTATTCCCTTAATAGATCTGAGTTGTATTTACATATATGTTGATCTGTAAAAAACTTATAAGTGAATTGGAATTGAATGGTAACTTAAATTAGCACCATTAGGATTACTAAGCCTCTTTTTGAAATTATAAAGTGTGTTTTTGAATTAACCTAATTTCTTTGATTAATTTAGGTTTAAAGTTTATGAATGATTTCAAGTTATTTTATAAAGTTATTTTTAACTAATATCCTGTTTATCAAAGGGGTTTTACTAAAGAGTTTACTTAAATTGGTTTACAAAAGATATTTTGTAAATGATATTTTATAAAGAATTAATAAAGAAGTTTTCTAAATAGTTTTGAATTAGAAAGAGATTTTATAAACCATTTTAGAGATTTTAAAAGAAGTTTTAAATCAAGTTTGAAAATTTGTAAAGAGGTTTGAAATGTGAAGTGAACTTATAAAAGAATTTTTATAAGGAATAAATGAATGGGTTATATAAAGTGAACGAGTTTTAGAGTAAGTGATGTTTTGAAAGGGAATGGTTTGGCCCTTTAATGTGGAATGTGAGAAGTGAGAATTTTCCAAATGTTTTTGGTAAATGTTTATATTGTTTTCTAAGTAAAAGGGATGCAAGTGGTTTGGAAAAATGTTTTAGAATAGATCCTTTGATAAAGTTTTATAAACTGATTTTATTAATTAAAGAATAATTAATAAAGGCTTAGAGGATCCCATATGGAATTGAATCAATGTTTGATTGTTTGTTTATTTGATAGTTAAATAACCGACTATCAAATCTGGACCAAAATATAACTTTGGAAATATCTAGGAGAAACATGGAAATTATATGGTACAGTTACCATCAGTGGTGCTATACTGTACGTATAAATTTGTTTTGTTCTTCTAGGATAAATAATAAGGAAATCCATCCACTAACGGTTAGGAGGTGAACTCTGCTCTTATCTTTTATTTGCTTATTTCCTAAAGAACCGGGATTGAGTTTACCGGAAATTATCGAAAGTTATTTTGAAGAGACCGGGATCGGATTTGTTATCTGTAACGACCCGCTATTTTCAACCATTCGCATCCGCACATGCCGAAATTGAATTGCTTAAAATATCATATTGTTATTTAAATTTGGCAAAACTCAGCATATACAGTAAATAAATACATCACAGAATCACAGACACAGAGTAATACAATAATATGTAGCGGAATAAATAAAGAGTAGTTCATGAAGCTACTATATAAACATCAGAGTTAGAAATAAAATACAACAGAATATCTCAAATGCAGTGAATTCTCCAGTACAACAGATGACCTCTCTGAACAAATCAACTAGAAAAGCTGAAAGCTGAGTCGATAGTTGGATCTCCAAACGAAGCTCCAAACTCCAAAGGTGAGTCTCAAATGCTGTATCACTTGGTCTGACCCGAGCGTAAAGCAAAACACAAAACACTCGAGTCAGGATTAACATTCTTATATCAATAAATCCAACTTCGAGTGAAATATCAATTGAAATACAAGTAACTCAGAGGATGTTTGGGATAACCATCCTTTAAGGATCCGTGGAACTATCTACAATGTAGAAATATACACTATAACACCGTGATCATTTCAATTTAATTTATACTTCAAAACCCAAATATCATTTCATTTCAAATATATCTATTTTCCAAAATAGTATATATAGGTTAAATAATTTATAAAGTAAAGTATTTATAATTTCCTCAAGTCTCACAAATCGATTCAAATCATCTCAAATTCGAAATTCAAATTTATTCAAAGCTCAATTCATCAATTCAATTCAGTTCTCAATAGACCATTTAAATTTCAATATATTTCAAAGCTTTAATATTTTCAAAGTTAAATTTAACAATTTCATATAGCTCTAGATTTAACTTCATTATTATTTAATCAGGGAATATTCACTTAATAAATTCAATATCATTTAACAAGCCTTAAATTACATTTTTACTAAATATTTCCTTAAATTTATTTAAACAAGAAATATTCATTAAATTACTAAAATCAAACCCAAGTTATAAATCATATCTTAAATCTCAATTTCAATGTAACGACCCATATTTTTACGGATCGAAAGATTGTAAAACAGTTGTCATTAGGTCGTAATGTTGTTAAGTCGTTCAGAATTTAGGTCGATTAGAGCTTAAGTCGTGTAGAAGTTAGGTTGTGTGGAAGATTAAGTTGTGGAGCGACCTAAAGAAGTTTGCGACTTAAGGGGTAGACGACTTAGGAGTTAACGGCTTAAGTTAGTAAGCGACTTAAGGAGGGTAGCGACTCAAGAATTAGCGGCAACGACCTAGTAGTTAGCGGCTTAAGGATTAGCTGTATAGGAGTTAGCGAGTCAACGACCTAAGGAACTAAGTGGGTTAACGACCTAGGGAGTTTGGGTCGTTCGAGCGACTTAAGGAGTTGTTGTAGTTAGGTCGTGAGCGACCTATGGGGTGCTGTGCTTAGTTAAGTCATGAGCGACCTAAGTTTAGCAGTTGAGTAGTTAGGTCGCGACCTTGGTTGAGTCGTTAAGTCGCAAGGATGATGAGTCGTTGAGTTATGAGTGTTAGACCGTGTATAGTTAGGTCGTGTGTGTGTTAGGTTGTGACCTCTGTTAAGTCGTTGGGTCGTAAGTCGTTGAGTCGTAAGTCGTTAAGTCGTCCAAACGACTTAGGTAGAAATGCAGCAGTGTGTTAGGTCGTAGGTCGCACGTATATGTTAAGTCGCGCAAGTGTTAAGTCGGGGATGGTTAAGTCGTAGGTCGGAGAGGTTTGTTAAGTCGTGGACGACTTAAGAGGGCGGACGACTTAGGGATTTCAGCCTATAAATACATGGGTTTTTCTTCACTTTTTGGGATCCGGATTTTGAAGCGACGAAGTTCTGCCATTTTGAGAGCTCGAGTGCTGCACTTCTTCACTTATTTTCTCCACTCTAATCTTGTGATTCCTTCCATCCAAATCGAAGATCAAATCGAAGATCCAAGAGCTTAGATTGAAGATCTACATCCATCGAAGAGAGATTTCATCGTTTGAAGCGGAATTTTGGCGGATCAAGCTAGATCCTTCAATGTCTAGATCTGAAGTGTGTTGCTTTTAAGGTGTTTAGGAGATTCGGTGAGTGGTGGTTATCTCTCACACGGATCCAAAGGAGTATATCGGATTGGTGGCTTGATTTTGTGTTAAATAGTGATTTCCATGCATTTTTCTTAAACTTAAGTATAGATCCATTGTTCATGATGATTTGACATCCATTTTACTACATGTTAATCTATGCAAGTTTATTCATCAAGTTGTAGAGATATTTCTCATGTTTCATGCTTGTTAAATTTGGACTCTTTATTTACAACATTTCCATTATTGTTATAATTGTTTATTAGATCATGTTTGAATGCTTGATTACTTGGATTAATGATTGACTTGATTGATTGTTATAAATTAGTTGATTGATGATTTGATTTAGACAAGTTGGTCGAAGATGATTCAAAAGCTAAGGGAAAGGCTCTTGAATAAGGAGAGCTGCTCGTGGCATATGACGCGGATGATAAAGCTCATATGGATAGATTTGATGATGATGTTGAGATGAGGCTTTGCTATGATGAGATGAAGCGAGGCATGATGTGAGGTAGCCTTGGTTAAGTCCAGACGGGATCATTCCAAGCATGTTGATGACTCGGTGAAAGGGTTCGAGTTTGAGGATAATGGTTGGCTCGAGAGGCGCTTGAGCCAATATGAGAATAGTCGTCGAGGAGGATGACTAGGAGGCTAAGATTTCATCGTTGTTGAAGGTTCTAGCAGACTCAAAGCAAGAGTACGCTGGGCAGATTCGATAGTCCCAAAAGACTACAGTTGGTGGTCGAGTACTCTGGGAAGATTCGATAGTCCTAAGCACGGGCTGCGATAACGTGCGGAGTTCTGTCTAGAACCGGGGTTACCATTAGCCCTTGACGGACGGCTGAAAGAATGTGCCGGTCATTCAATTAACGGTGGTATCGAAGCAATGATAACAGTGATAGCCAGAGTCATGGATGTTTGGTTGTATCATCATTCGGTCTCAAGAGCGGTATTTTCTGGGTGCTTATCTGATCTTGGTTTAGGCCTTGGGGGTTTGTACTTGGAAAACATCGCCCTTGACTCGAGTGATAATTGCTTTACTTCAAACGTGTGCTTTACTATGTTTACTTTTGCTTAGTGTGTCTGGGGGCTATCACTGTAGAAAGAGGTGGAGTGGGAGGGTTGGATTCCTATTCCTTTTACCTTTATGCTCTTTTGGTATGTTGTTAGTTAATTTACCGCTCACTAAGACTGTTGTCTGACTCAAGGTTTTATGTTCAACTCTTATTACCTTGGGTTGTTCATCCATTTTGGGATGGGCAAACTAGGTAGCAGGTGACAGGTGCTGTTCTTAGTTTCCAACGATGCTGATGACGAAGATGAGCTGGAGGCTTGCATATTACTTTCTTACTATATGTACTTGAGGTTCCGCTGCTTGTATAATTCTCTGAGTGGTATGTAGTGAGGCTTGATGTATTGACTATTCAGATGTTTGTATTCAACTATTATGAAGCTTAATTGACTGGATTCTATTTTGTGAAGCTTCACTATATATATTCTCTATTGTATTTTTATCCATGCGCTGTGAGTAATGCGATAGATTATGATGTTTTAACTTACCTTGGTGATCGTCCATGGCTGCCTGGCACACCTTACAACGCACTATTTTCCTTGTTCGGTGCAGGGGTCATGGGCGGTCGTCACATTTGGTATCAGAGCTTTGGTTAATCGATTTTACCCAACGCTCGCTGACGTAACTACGTATGAGAGACGTAATTGTATTTTTGATGGATGATTACTATATATAATGTAGTAGCTTAGAAGGATTTGAACCCCTTATGCAGTTGTTCTCAAGGTGTATTAATCATTCCTTTTTATAGATATTGGGAATGAGTCAAAGAGGGAGACCAACTGCTAGGGAAGGCCGTGCTACTGAGGGGGCTGCTGATTATGCAGCTATGTTCGAAGCTATGATGACTTCGATCATGAGGAGGATGCCAGCTCCGGGGCCAGCAGTGGATGTTGGAATTCAAGTTCAAGCTCCAAGACCGGTGGATTTTGCTAAGCTGTGTAAAGACTATACTGCTCTTGGAGGAAAGATTTTCTTGGGAACAGAGTCAACCATTGAAGTTCAGAGATGGATAGATGCTTGTAGAAGAATCTTTGGTGACTTGGGAATCGAGGATGCAACCAAAAGGAAGCTCGCCTCAAGACAGCTTCAAGGGAGAGCTTCTGACTGGTGGAACTCTATCACCATTGATACTCCGGAGGAAGAAATTACTTGGGAGCAATTCCAAGCCAGATTTGAAGCTAAGTTCATTTCTACAGCACAGAAATCTATTTTGTTTAAGAAGTCTGTAGAGCTCAAGCAAGATGGAAGACCAGTTCTTGAGTATGTACCTGAGTTTGAAGCTTTGTCTAAGTATGCCCGGTCGTATATTGAATCTCCTTATCAGAAGAACGAGAAGTTTGTGACAGGCTTGGACATTTATCTTGGGAGGCAGTTGGTGGATCATCTGGACGATCCATTTGAGAAGCTTGTGGAGAAAGCTCTCAGGCACAAAAATCTGTTTCCTAAAGAAGGATCTGTTGTTGTTGTGGCCAAGAAAGAGTCTAAACCACAGCAGGGTGGAAACAAGAAGAGGAAGCAGCAGCAGCCAAAGGGTAAGGATGGCCAAAAGAAGCCGAAGGGCGAAGTGACCTGCTACAATTGTCAGCAGAAGGGCCATTTCTCCAGAGATTGCAAGAATCCAAAGGTGCCGGTAAAGTGCCACAACTGTGACAAGCCGGGGCATATTAAGAAGAATTGTCCAGAACCGCGGAGGGACAAGCAGATTGTGCAAGCTTATGCTTTGGGGGTTGTTCCATCATCTTCAAAAGCTCCTACCGCTGAAGAGAAAGGAAAGAGTGTGGTGGTTCAAGGTACTCTTTCCATATGTGGTGTTCCAGTTAGAGTGTTATTCGATACTGAGGCGTCGCATTCTTTTGTTTGTAATGAACTTGTAGGCTGGTTGGGTTTAGAACTGGATATTGTTGATAGATCATTGATTGTGACTAATCCAGTTGGGGGTTCGTCCCGTTTGAGTATGCTATGCCGTGGTTTGGTCATATCGAGTCATGATTGCTCTTTTGTTTGTGATTGTTTTGTTCTGAACTTTGCGGGGTTTGGAATTATTTTGGGTATGGACTGGCTTAGGAAGTATGCGGCAAAGGTTGATTGTGAAAGGTTGGAGGTGACAGTCGAGAATGTGGAGGGGCAAAAGGTTGTGATACGATGTAAGCATGAGGAAGGCATCTTCATGAGCTTCATGTATTCGCTGGTTGTTACACGGGATGGACTGTCATCGGTGCCAATCGCTAATGGATTTGAGGATGTCTTTGATGAGGTCAAAGGGTTACCACCGCATAGAGAGATCGAGTTTCGTATCGATCTAGTTGAGGGATCCAGACCTGTTGTGATGCCTCTTAGGCGAATGGCGCCTAGAGAACAGCAGGAGTTGAAGGTGCAGGTTGATGATCTTTTACAGAAAGGATTCATTCGGCGTAGTGTGTCCGAATGGGGTGCACCAGTTGTATTTGTAACCAAAGCAGATGGATCGTTGAGGTTATGTGTGAATTATCGTGAGCTGAATAAAGTGAATAAGAAGAACAAGTATCCATTGCCGAGAATAGATGACTTGTTTGATCAGCTTCACGAAGCTAAGGTGTTTTCTCAGATGGATTTGGCAACGGGATTTCACCAGTTAAGAGTGGCTAAGGATAGTGTGCCGAAGACTGCTTTCAGGACACCATCCGGTTTCTTTGAGTGGCTGGTAATGCCGTTTGGATTGACCAATGCACCAGCATATTTTGTGGATCTTATGAATAGAGTGTTCAGAGATCAGTTGAACAAGTTCGTACTAGTGTTCGTGGATGATATTTTGATTTATTCCAGAACTGAAGAAGAGCACAAGACGCACTTGCGTATTGTTTTGGAAATCTTACGAAAACATCAGCTGAAGGCTAAGTTTTCGAAGTGTCACTTCTGGAAGAGCGAAGTGAGGTTCTTAGGCCATATTATCTCTGGAAAAGGAATAGCGGTTGATCCCGCTAAGGTGGCAGCAATCCAGGATTGGGGTAGACCTAAGAATGTATCAGATGTGAGAAGTTTTCTGGGATTAGCAGGATATTATCGTCGATTTATCAAAGACTTCTCCAAGGTGGCTGCACCATTAACGGGATTGACGAAAAAGAATTAAGTATTCAGATGGGATGCTAAGTGTGAGCAAGCTTTCGGAATTCTGAAAGAGCTACTTACAAGTGCTCATGTTTTGACTATTCCAAGTGGAAATGAAGAGATGGTGGTTTACACCGACGCATGTGGTACTGGACTTAGGGCAGTGCTGATGCAGAAGGGTAAAGTTGTTCCGTATGCATGTCGACAACTGAAGCCGCATGAAAGGAATTATCCGACTCATGATTTGGAGTTAGCGGCGATTGTTTTTGCTCTGAAGATGTGGAGACATTATCTATTGGGAGTTCGATTCGAGTTGTTTATAGATCATAAGTCGTTGAAGTATCTTTTCTCCCAAAAGGATTTGAATCTTAGGCAGCAACGATGGCTAGAGTTTTTGGCATCATATGATTTTAGTATAGCCTATACTCCGGAAAAGGTTAACGCAGTGGCAGATGCGTTAAGTCGAAGACATGCAGGATTGGGAGCCATGTTTTCAGAATGGAAGAGTCTCGAGTATTTAGCTGGATTTGACTTCAGGCCCAGATGTGAATTGGAACCTGAGATGTTGGCAAACTTATCGATAAGACAGACTCTTGTGGAAAGAATTGGCGAGAGCCAAAGGCGAGACGATAAGCTTATCAAGATTATCCGTGATTTGGAATCTGGATTGGACCCAGAGAAGGATAAAGGATTCGAGGTCGATCGAGAGGGTTGGCTTCGGAAGCAAGGACGACTAGTTGTTCCCGATATAGATGAATTGAGAAATAAAGTTCTGAAGGGAAGTCATCACTCAAAGCTGACAATTCATCCAGGTGGAAATAAGATGTATCGGGATATGAAGAGAACCTATTACTAGGAAGGTATGAAGAAAGATGTTGGAATATTTCCAAGTGCATGAACTGCCAGTTGGTAAAAGCTGAGCAAAAGAAGCCCATTGGATTGCTTCAGCCATTAGAAGTTCCTACATGGAAGTGGGAGCAAATATCGATGGACTTTACTGATGGGCTACCTAGAACAAGAACGGGAAATGAAGGGATTTGGGTCATCGTAGATCGTTTGACTAAGAGTGCAAGATTCATTCCTGTTCGATCAACCAGGACTGCATCAAAGTTGGCTGAGCTGTATGTTAAGTGGATAGTTTGATTCCATGGTATTCCGAAAAGTATAGTGAGTGATCGAGACCCATTGTTCACTAGTGGATTTTGGAAGAGCTTTCAGGAAGTTTTGGGAACTGAACTGTGTTTGAGTACAGCTTTCACCCCCAAACAGATGGTCAGACCGAGAGAGTCAATCGGGTTTTGGAAGATCTCCTTAGAGCTTGTGTTTTAGATTTTGGAGGATCATGGGAAGATCACCTTCATTTGGTGAAATTTTCGTATAATAACAGTTACCAGTCAAGCATTGGTATGGCACCGTATGAAGCATTGTATGGAAGATCGTGTAACTCTCCGACATGTTGGTTGGAAACAGGGGAAAAGTTGATACTTGGGCCAGAAATAATTCGACAGACTTCAGATTGCATAGAAATCATTCGGCAACGAATGAAGGCAGCCCAAGACCGTCAGAAAAGTTATGTCGATAAGCATCGTAAGGATTTGGAATTCGACGTGGGTGATATGGTTTTTGTGAAGATTTCTCCACTGAAGAATGTCATTCGATTCGGGAAGAAAGGGAAATTGACTCCGAGATTTGTTGGACCATTCCCGATCATCGAGCAAATTGGAAAGCTCGCCTATAAATTGGAGTTACCAGAAAAGATGTCGGGTGTGCATAATGTTTATCATGTATCGTATCTACGGAAGTATGTGCACGACTCGAATACAGTAGTTTCTGCAGATAGCTATGAAGATTTTGAGATTGATCCAGTTGATAAGAGACCTCGTAAGCCACTTCGTGTCGTGGAAACTAACACGAAACAGCTTAGGAGGAAGGTAGTTAGGTTGCTCAAGATACAATGGAGTGATGATGTTAACGACTGTACATGGGAGGTGGAAGAGAGGATGAAGGCAGCTCATCCTGAACTCTTCGAGGTATAGCCATAAGGTGTCGTGACATCTCACGACATTGTAACTTGTTCTAGTTTTAGAATTCTGCATGCTAGGCTAGAATTGGACGCATGGTTTGTTGATTTCTATGGATGGTAGGCATGCGGAATAGTTTTTTTTTATTTGCTCTTGTTTGTTTGGAATTTCAGGGGCAAAATTCCTAAGGGGGAGAGAATGTAACGACCCGTATTTTTACGGATCGAAAGATTGTAAAACAGTTTTCATTAGGTCGTAATGTTGTTAAGTCGTTCAGAATTTAGGTCGATTAGAGCTTAAGTCGTGTAGAAGTTAGGTCGTGTGGAAGATTAAGTTGTGGAGCGACCTAAAGAAGTTTGCGACTTAAGGGGTAGACGACTTAGGAGTTAACGGCTTAAGTTAGTAAGCGACTTAAGGAGGGTAGCGACTCAAGAATTAGCGACAATGACCTAGTAGTTAGCGGCTTAAGGATTAGCTGTATAGGAGTTAGCGAGTCAACGACCTAAGGAACTAAGTGGGTTAACGACCTAGGGAGTTTGGGTCGTTCGAGCGACTTAAGGAGTTGTTGTAGTTAGGTCGTAAGCGACCTATGGGGTGCTGTGCTTAGTTAGGTCGTGAGCGACCTAATTTTAGCAGTTGAGTAGTTAGGTCGCGACCTTGGTTGAGTCGTTAAGTCGCAAGGATGATGAGTCGTTGAGTCGTGAGTGTTAGACCGTGTACAGTTAGGTCGCGTGTGTGTTAGGTTGTGACCTCTGTTAAGTCGTTGGGTCGTAAGTCGTTGAGTCGTAAGTCGTTAAGTCGTCCAAACGACTTAGGTAGAAATGCAGCAGTGTGTTAGGTCGTAGGTCGCACGTATATGTTAAGTCGCGCAAGTGTTAAGTCGGGGATGGTTAAGTCGTAGGTCGGAGAGGTTTGTTAAGTCGTGGACGACTTAAGGGGGCGGACGACTTAGGGATTTCAGCCTATAAATACATGGGTTTTTCTTCACTTTTTGGGATTCGGATTTTGAAGCGACGAAGTTCTGCCATTTTTAGAGCTCGAGTGCTGCACTTTTTCACTTCTTTTCTCCACTCTAATCTTGTGATTCCTTCCATCCAAATCGAAGATCAAATCGAAGATCCAAGAGCTTAGATTGAAGATCTACATCCATCGAAGAGAGATTTCATCGTTTGAAGCGGAATTTTGGCGGATCAAGCTAGATCCTTCGCTGTCCAGATCTGAAGTGTGTTGCTTTTAAGGTGTTTAGGAGATTCGGTGAGTGGTGGTTATCTCTCACACGGATCCAAAGGAGTATATCGGATTGGTGGCTTGATTTTGTGTTAAATAGTGATTTCCATGCATTTTTCTTAAACTTAAGTATAGATCCATTGTTCATGATGATTTGACATCCATTTTATTACATGTTAATCTATGCAAGTTCATTCATCAAGTTGTAGAGATATTGCTCATGTTTCATGCTTGTTAAATTTGGACTCTTTATTTACAAGATTGCCATTATTGTATAATTGTTTATTAGATCATGTTTGAATGCTTGATTACTTGGATTAATGATTGACTTGATTGATTGTTATAAATTAGTTGATTGATGATTTGATTTAGACAAGTTGGTCGAAGATGATTCAAAAGCTAAGGGAAAGACTCTTGAATAAGGAGAGCTGCTCGTGGCATATGACGCGGATGATAAAGCTCATATGGATAGATTTGATGATGATGTTGAGATGAGGCTTTGCTATGATGAGATGAAGCGAGGCATGATGTGAGGTAGCCTTGGTTAAGTCCAGACGGGATCATTCCAAGCATGTTGATGACTCGGTGAAAGGGTTCGAGTTTGAGGATAATGGTTGGCTCGAGAGGCGCTTGAGCCAGTATGAGAATAGTCGTCGAGGAGGATGACTAGGAGGCTAAGATTTCATCGTTGTTGAAGGTTCTAGCAGGCTCAAAGCAAGAGTACGCTGGCCAGATTCGATAGTCCCAAAAGACTACAGTTGGTGGTCGAGTACTCTGGGCAGATTCGATAGTCCTAAGCACGGGCTGCGACGACGTGCGGAGTTCTGTCTAGAACCGGGGTTACCATTAGCCCTTGACGGACGGCTGAAAGAATGTGTCGGTCATTCAATTAACGGTGGTATCGAAGCAATGATAACAGTGATAGCCAGAGTCATGGATGTTTGGTTGTATCGTCATTCGGTCTCAAGAGCGGTATTTTCTGGGTGCTTATCTGATCTTGGTTTAGGCCTTGGGGGTTTGTACTTGGAAAACATCGCCCTTGACTCGAGTGATAATTGGTTTACTTCAAACGTGTGCTTTACTATGTTTACTTTTGCTTAGTGTGTCTGGGGGCTATCACTGTAGAAAGAGGTGGAGTGGGAGGGTTGGATTCCTATTCCTTTTACCTTTATGCTCTTTTGGTATGTTGTTAGTTAATTTACCGCTCACTAAGACTGTTGTCTGACTCAAGGTTTTATGTTCAACTCTTATTACCTTGGGTTGTTCATCCATTTTGGGATGGGCAGACTAGGTAGCAGGTGACAGGTGTTGTTCTTAGTTTCCAACGATGCTGATGACGAAGACGAGCTGGAGGCTTGCATATTACTTTCTTACTATATGTACTTGACGTTCCGCTGCTTGTATAATTCTCTGAGTGGTATGTAGTGAGGCTTGATGTATTGACTATTCAGATGTTTGTATTCAACTATTATGAAGCTTAATTGACGAGATTCTATTTTGTGAAGCTTCACTATATATATTCTTTATTGTATTTTTATCCATGCGCTGTGAGTAATGCGATAGATTCTGCTGTTTTAACTTACCTTGGTGATCGTCCATGGCTGCCTGGCACACCTTACAACGCACTATTTTCCTTGTTCAGTGCAGGGGTCATGGGCGGTCGTCACATTCAATAAGTTTCAAATCGGTTTAATTAAATAAACTTCTTTATTGAATACTATTTCAACTAAATTCAAATTATTACCGAGATCTATTTTGGAATATAAATTTAAATACTTAACCATATTATATGTATTAAATCAATCTTAATTAAATTAAATATTATCATTAAATCTATATATATCATTACCATTTATATATAATAATTTAAGAATCAACATTTATTAAAACCATATATTTCTTTCCAAAACCATAGAATTTATTTTCAAAATACTTATATTTGTACCAATGGTGTCTATATATAATTTTATATCCTATGGTCAAGTGGTACGGATATTAATCATTTCAATCCGTAATTTAAGTATATACGGGTAGATATCATTTCGACCCGTAATCCCAAATTCAATTCAAATGAAAATCGCTTGGGTCTATCATTTCAACCCATAAAGATTTTCTCCTATTCTAAAGATCGTTCAGGTATGTATCATTTCAACCCATAGTGAATTCTATACTAACAGGGAACTTGCAGAGTGATAACAGATATGATAATAACATAACAGGCATATATCATCAATATAAATAACAGATAATGGTGTCAGATGTCACAGGTGAACTGATACAGGTAATAACATATGTACAACAGTGTAAATAACTATTAGTAGCATATTTCGATTGTCGTTTCAATTGAAATCAAATTTAATAAATAAAAGAACGTTAATCGTAAGTGACTGCTCACCTTTCGAGGCTAGAGATGAACGAGAATGAGATGAGTTACGAATCCAAGCACGAATTCCAAAGCAAAGCTAGATGGACACGAATTTGACGGACAAACTGATAGATAAGGAACCAATGAAACAATCAAAACGATTTGATAGAAACAGCAAATATATATATATTATTATTATATCTATGAAATCAATATTTAATTTAAAACAAATATCAAAATAACATATATGCATAATTAAAAATCATTGTTCTTACAATATGCATATATATAAAAATATCAAAGATATATATTTTGTATTTAAAAATCAATACTTACATGTATATATACTACTAGACACACATATAAATTTATATATATATATAAAACAACAGATCTATAGTTTATATTGATATATACAATAAATAACCTACTTTACTATAAATCATATACAACATCATAGATCAAATATAAATTAATCAAATATAAATTTATATAAACATATTTATACTGTGAGTCTAGGAATAAGCAACAAAATTTATAACTAAAAATATGTCACAATACACAACACCTTTATATATATATATACACACAGTAGCTAAGTTATATACAACTAGTATATACATAAATAGTACGACTAAAGCAAAAACATATAATAATACTTTAAACCTAAATATGTATATATATCTTGAGTACGAATTCAGTTATGATAAAGAGATATATAACCAGCCTATATATATGACCTGTGTAACTACATGAAACAACAAATATAGGTATACTCTTAAACAGGTAGGTTGAAACACTACAACAGAATATAAGTATACTTTATATAACAATATACATTTGTAAAACAATCAGATTAACAATATAAGCTTCCGTCCAAATTTATATACTTGGTAAACACATATATATATACTATATATGGATAACAGCCGAGTAAAACTAATAATATATATATACTAACTATACTTAAAATATAACAAACTGTTATACATATTTATTTGAACATGTTAACTATAATATATAAATAACCAGTAACTTGACCTGTATAAACATGTAAATGTGAACAGATTTATAAAAGCATCCCACAAAGCATCAATATACCTTATACTTAGTAAGTTAAAGTCTATATACCGCATATATATGGAAGAATCAAATTCACATATACGAATATATAACCTATATATAACGTATAACATAAAATTTTAAACAATGTAATATAATATAAGCTTATACCAATTTTGAAATCAACAAACTATATGTATACAACCAACTGTTTATATATATAACAGATCATATACTCATATATATAGCTTAAATATAACTAAACTATTACAAATATATATATATATATATTTATATATACTATATCTTAAAACAATTACTGCAAACTCAATACAAGAATTAATATGCGGAACCAAACTAAAATATATATATACACAACCTATGTATATTCAAAATGAATAGATTGAATTTTCTACATATAAACATATATATATACTTCTTCAAAGACAGAATACCTCAAAACAACATGCTAGTCTTGACAACTCGGCTGCAAAGGAGAGAAATTCGGCAGAGACGTAGGCTGGAGATTGTGGTGGCGTATGCTGGTGGAGGCTGAGTGGGTGATGGCGTGGAAACATGGAGATGGTTACAGGTGGGTCATGCTTCATTGGTTTGCATGCATGGTGATGGTCTCGGCCTCTGCTGTTGGTCGAAGAGAAGCGGTAGCCGCTGGAAAAGTGATGGAGGAAATCATGATCGCATGGGTCCTAAGGTGGCAGGTTAGTCATAGGCGATGGTGGGTAGGCGAAGTCTGGGTAGGGTAGGCTGCTCGTGGTGATGAGGTAGAAAGGAAATTTGAAGAAGGGGATGCAAAATGAACGCACAGGCAAGGCATGACAAACAAAAGAAAAAGAAAATTTATATTGAATGACTCAGAACAAAAATAGAAAGGATGGGAAGAGATAGATGAACGAACAGAGAAATATAGATTGGAATGGGGAAAAGGAAAAGGCAGCAAGAGAAATTGCAACAGTCAGGGAATAATAAAAGTCAAAAAGATGAACTCAAGTAATTATGAAAACAACAGCCATTTGTTTTAAACGTTGGATAATGAATGGTTACGGAGAAAAAGAACGGACCGTTACGGTTAACCGTTTCACGGATTCTGCTGCGTATCAGACTTCAAAACATAGAATTGAATATACCGCAGAGATCAGCATGGCGAGACGATCAAAACGATATATAGATATCAATGGTACGACCATCCTATAAAAAGTCGACATCGGTACTGAAAAATGCTGCAAATCTGTCGAAAATAAGATAAACGGAGCAATAGCAGTCTAAATTTGAAGAAATGAAATATGACGTCTCACTCAGAAACTGATTTATAAATTTATTATATAAAAATATTCCGGTTTGTAAAACATTTTATTACCATCAATATTAACTGATTTAAATTGAAATAGAATTACACAATAAAAATAAACTTCAATATTATTAATTGAAAATTTACCCTTTGCTATGTTTAAGTAGACATATTCCAAATATTAAATTTATATTTCCAAATTCAAATATTTAAAATTTCACAAAATTCAGCTAAATATGTTATTAAAACCAATCAAAATTTATGAGTCGTTACACTCTCCCCCACTCAAAACTTTTCGTCCCCGAAAAGGAAGGAGGTAGGAGAATAGAAACAACCAGACAGAAAAGATAGATTAAAAGACAAGGATAAACATTTATTTAAACTATATAAATTTTACTTGAAATATTCATTTGAAAACTTCATTTGCTATTCAATTATCTTTAATACTTTAATACCTTCCAAACCCATTTGTAAAATTTCTTGTTTCCTTTATAAGTATCATTTATATATTTAAATAATACCTTTATAAATATATGAAAACTACTTGAAAACAATTATTTACATCATTACTTATATTTACAAAGAAGCTATTTTAAAACATTAAATCCATAATTCATAAATTTATTAATTTATCTCGAGATACCTTTCAAACAGTATTAATAAATTGATAATCATTTTCTTTAAATATGTTATATTTAATTAATAACTTCAAAAATATTTACAACACTAAAAAAATTTATTATTAAACCATGTAGTATATAAATAACAATATTTTAAAAGGATATACTCACAAAGGAAAGAAGGTAGATTCGAAAAAAAACAAATGATAGGTGAACAAATAAAGCTGAGCGGATCAGGTAGATTCAAAAGAATAGTATCGGGCATGAATAATTAATTCAAACCATTAGAATTTCAATTTCAAATATTAATACAAAATTTCTTTATTGGAAATACTTTTATACTAAATTACCTTTATAACAAAACAAATTTCCTTTCGAAAATACTTTTATAACTCGATGTCTCAACAAGTTTATCCTCGTTCCTGCAGACTCTGGCAGTGCGTTGATCAGGCGCAAAGCTAGAATTCTCCAGGTACTTAGTAGACTTGTTTCAACACCCAGTGAAAATACTGGAAAACTTTTTAAAATAGATATGGAAAGTACAATCCAAACAAAACAACAAAAACCTTTGTCTAACCATGGATCGCAGATACACAAAGGTTACGCCTGGATCCCCCAGGAAACATCTGTATCTGTAAGCTTTCTCAGCCCTGCGAATTACGCCATGATGACTAGTAGACCGCAAATACACAAAGGTTACGCCTGGATCCCCCAGGAAACATCCGTACCCCTGGGCCATCCAGCCAGGTGAATTACGCTATGCAGTCGCGCTCGTAAGACCATGGGTAATGCCATGGAATTTGATGGACACTCGATTATCATATCCGAAAAACCAAAAATCAGAGAAATTTCGATAGAATGAATCCACAATGTGGCCACAAAGTAGATATCAAGCAGAAGGCACTTTCCATATCTTTACTTCGAAAATATGTATCATATAGTACCCTTTCAAATCACTTTCAAATATCATACTTATATAAAGTCCATTATATATAGGATTTCATTTTCAAATCAAATACTTTCCAAAATCAATAGTATATCAAATCACACTTATATAGACTTCAATTATATAAGATTTCACTTTTCAAATTGAGTACCTTTTCAAATCCATAGTTTTCGAATCAATACTTATACAAACCACTTTTATATAAGTTCGATGACTCCCAAATCAAGTATTTAAAATAATGTTCTCAATTCAATTCGTTACAATATCCATACAATTTTCCAAATCATATACGCTTTCACCAAATTATTCTTCCAAATCAAATATCTTCAGTTTCAAAGTTTCCAAAATAATAAATTTAGAAGATAATCCAAGTTTCTAAATCCATATAATTTAAGTCAAACGATTCATTTCCAAAATTAAATGTTTTCAAAATCATCTTATATTTACATAAAGTCCATCTTATATAAGGATCAAAATTTTCAAAAATAAATTTCGCTGTACGAAGAGCTATATGGGATTGAACATCTTTGATTACTAAAAGGTTTTGAATTTAGAATAGTTTTGTATATAAAATAGTTTGAAAAATAGTTTTGTAAATAAAATAGTTTAAAATAGTTTGTTTTAAGAAGAATAAAAGAAAAATAGTTTGAAAATGGTTTTAAATTGATAGTAGTTTTGCATAAAAGAAAATTTTCAATTAAATTACAAAGATATCCAACCCAATAACTTCCAATTTCAGCGTCAAGTATATCAATGATATTAGAACATAAGATGTACATATGTCATCATTTCGCAAAATCACATTCGATCGCTCGCTCGATCACACAAGTTCACTTTCGAACTAGTATTGTCCATTCGACTTCCCTAATGCGGACTTTGATATGGTTTCTCGACTAGAAGCCATCAGTCTCCTTGCATAGCCATATACTATGATAGAGAATTCTAGAATCAAGCCCAAAATCCATATCAAATATTCTCCATCAAGAATCAAATGAAAAATCCTAACACAAAATGGTGTAATTCACCTCGAACTTGTGTACTCAAACCTAGATCAAATTAATTATGCGAATAAAACAGCATACGTACAACTTATGTATCTATTCCAACTTGTTAAATATATAGTTTTATAAAGATGTTACTAAGTTAAAACATTTAAACTAAATTTTATTCAAAATATTTTGAAGACCAAATTTTTCAAAACATTTCAAATCTAAATTTCATATTAGAAAAATTCAAAATAGCCTTATTCATTTACTTAACAAAACAGTTTCAACCTATTTAAATCATATTACTACATACTTTAAACATACATACCAAACTTATATACTTTTCAAAATTACCTAGCTTTGAAAAGTTAACCTTGATTTGGAAGTGCTCGAACCTTAAAAATAGTCGAGGGAATCAAATTTTAAATCCAAGAGTTGGAAATCAACAACAAATCAGTAAATCAATTTCAATAGATAGGGTTATACCAAATCAAATCCGAAACTCGAGTACTGAACACCGGGCTCACTTCAAATCGTTTCAAATATATATACATATATCTTTCGAATATCAAATCATACTTTGGAATTTGAAATCAAAATTGGTTTCACAAAATCAATCGCATAGCAAAGCTACTAAAGTGGCCTATCCCTGTAATGCCCCAGAAATTCATGGAATCTTATTTTGGTTGGATTTTGAAAACATATGAATTTATTTGTATAGGAATATATGGAATTAAATGTGTGCAAGTGTGTGTGCAAGTGTGTGTACATGTGTGCACGTGCATACTGATATGGCACAAGGAAGAACTCCAAATCTCCTGAAATTAAAACAAGAATTAAAAAGCATTACAAACATGATTTTGTAATGAAAATTATTAAACCAAATATGGATATTTTATTTCTGGAATTATATGAATTATCCCAAAAAATAAAAAAAAGTAAGTTTTGTTTTGAATCAGTAAACAGATCTTACTTAAAACCCAGAAAAAAAATGTGTTATAAGGATTTGAAACCTGTATGCACATATATTTGCATGTCTTTCTGAAATTAAGGAGGAGTTAAATAAGCCTAGATAAGATATGTATGCATATGTACCTGTGCAGTTAATGCCCCGCTATTACCCCGCTATAACCCTGCTATATCTCATAGCGGGTTTCTGCTGCTACGATATTTTCATATAACCCCAAATATAGCCTTTTCGCTTTAAGCCCCGCTATTTCCGCTATATCCCGTTATTTCCGCTATATTCCGCTGTTTCCGCTATATCTTCTTTAAAAGAAATGAATTGAAAAATGATATTTATACATTATAAAAATTATGAAATTAATTTATTTAATTGACTTTTTAATATATTTTCAGAAATGAAAATACTCTAATATTCTACTAAATTCAATTATGTTATATAACAGTTTTACGTTTATTTACAGTATATTCGCACATGTTTTTATTTAAAATTATTTATGTACTAATTATAATTCAATTGAATGTTAATTTTTCACTTAATTACCATTTATATATTTGTAAAAACATTAAGTATGAGTTTTATATGCTATTTTAGAGTCATCCGCTATATCCCGCTATATCCTCGCTGTATCCCCGCTATGACTTTTTGCACCTCCACCGCATTGAGTCTGCCAAGCGCTTTAACTGCATAGATATGTACATTTCTATAAGTACTGAAAATATTAAAAAGAAATAAGCAAGGAAAAGTGTAACACTAAAATAGCAAGAGACATATTGCAAGCAAAACAATTGCTTTAGGCAGAAAATAGAAAGGGGGATTTTTAGAAAATAAACAAGTGACAATGTCACACAATTATCATGACCTAAGAAGAATATAATATATTCTGGAAAAGAAAAAGGGGAAGTAAGCATCACATATGGCCGGGGTATCAAGGGTGAAAAATAAGCAAATCTAAAATGCAAAATGCATGAGTTTTGGCCAGGGTAGGAATGGGATTTTACAATGATAAAACCCTAGAAAAACCTCTCTTATAAATCCAAGTATAAACCAGAAAAATCATTTGCTACCCAAGACATTTAAGAAAACAAAGAAGAAAAATATTTGCAAGTAGAAAGGCAAGTTTTAAAAGGATTCTTTTCTGGATTAAGCAAGAGAAGCATTTTCAGTGAGTAATCTCACTAAACCCATGGCATTAAGTCCTGTTATGAGGCAGCCAAGTTCATGTTACTTTTCTACATATTTCTGATTTTATTACTATGGTTTTTAATGGATGCTTTAATGGGTGTTTATGAATGCTTTTGATTGCTTTGATGGTTGAGTATTTTGCTCTGTTTGGTTATACCCAGAAATATTAAAGTATGAAATCATGAAAGTAAACAGAGAATACTTATAACAGGTCCGGATATGGCATGAAAAATATAGAAATCAAAATGTGTATGAGTTGCATTACACTTGTGTAAATGCTGAGGCTCAAATGAAAGATTCAAGGGTGCAATGGAAATATCCAAAAGTGTTGAACTCTTGATCAAATAGAAAACCCATGAGCCAGAAATCTTGTTTAGGCTAGATCTTGAGTTTAGTTCAAACATGGTTGCTTATGAAACAATAATAACCCACATGCCTAGTCTTTATTCCCAGTTGTAAATATTCTTGTATTTTCTTTAAACCAGAATATTTGATAATATGATTTCCCCTGGATATGAATGTTAGCTTGTTATGAATTATGCTTGCAAGTTTCATGTAATGTTTCATGTACACTGTGATTTAGTCACCTAGCTATCTCATGATAGGATCAAACATGAACACTTAGTAAATAAACTAAGGATTGTGAGCCAAAAAGACTGCTGGAATGCTTGTTGTATTTAAAGTAGGCAAGTTGGCACATGGCTTGTTTAAGCCCTGAGATCTTTGTGCAATATTGTGAATTATTTTATTGCAATGTGTCCCCATGATTCCTTTATAGCAGATGAGGCTAGGAAGAAATTTGGTAAATGCAACCTTAAATTGATGAAGTAGGAACTTAAGTTATTCTTAGGTTGGTTGAACTGGAGCTATGATAGTTCCTGAGTATCTCTGTTTGACATGTATGTTTGCATAGTTGAAAGTGTGTACATAATTAGTTAATACTGATCATATATGCACAATATTTCAGAAACAGGTCAGGCAATTTGATCAAAGAAATTATGCCAACCCATACAAAATGCTTATGTCTCACTTATCTACTTAATATCATGGAATTTTTGATATTGCTCATACCAGATCTTGTGTCTGACCCTTGTTTGCTTATGGCATCTGGGGTGTCTCAATTAAAATGGGGCATCCTCTAATGCTCTTTCAGGGAATGCTGGTTCTAAATAGGAAGCTGCTATGGCTAAGGAGAATGATTGGATAAGCATGCTAAATTAGAATTAAATAAGAACTTAGAATGAATTATTTGCATGTAATCTTAGAGGTTTTTATAGATCTGCTTTAGTAGTTATGTAATGATCTTAAAAGTTTGGATTTTATTTAGTTGTTTCAATTGAATCTGGTAATGTATTAAGGTTGGAAAAGAAAAATCAAAGACTTAGTTGAATCTATGCAAGAAAATATATTTGAGTATTATGGTAGAAATCTGTAAATGATATATGCTTATATCTGAGATATATATATATATATATATATATATATATATATTGTATTAGTCAATCTTGAGTCACTTAAAAGCTTTAAGTTTTGAGGCTAAAAATCCGAGTTTAGCTAGAAGTAATATTTCAAGGATTTTGTGATAATATACAGAAGTGTTTTGATAAAAGAAAAGAAATATATATATATATATACATTTGTGCACTGTGTAAAGATGTGTACATGTTTTAAGGGATTTTTCAAGTATCTTGTATCTGAATTCACCTTGCAATAGCCAGGTACTAATGTTTTGATGACCAAGTCATAAGGTTAACCCACTTCAAAAGGAGTGAGGTCTGGGTTGATCAAGATGACCAAAGTTTCTGGGTCTAAAGAAAGAAAATGCATTTGTAAAATCTGAAGCTTTCTTTGCAAATGCATGTACAAAGACATTTTCAAATACTTGAGCAATTTACTTTTATTCTTGAGTAGCTTTCTTAGTCTAGAAAGCACAACACATCTGATATGCACATATTACTTAATTACTACTTTTGTTAAATGACCATAAAAATCCAGATTTTCTAAATCCAGTAAAGCAACCTGTAAATTAGGATGCAAGCTGAGGTAAGTCAGGGAGTAGGGAATGAATTTGGTTCAGATAAATACAACTATATATATATATATAGATTGTGAAAGAATTACTCAACTGACTTGGTTATAAGTAAAGGAATTTGTGATAAAATCACTAATGTTGAAAATGATAAATGAATATATCATTTTTCCTTTTAGGTCTTGATCAAATATCAAGTAATTAAACTAAAATTGTGATGGCTTGCTACATATTCTGAGATCACTTTGTTAAGTCAAACTAACAGACAATCACCATAAGAATGATCAAAAATTAATAGGTATAAATTATATGTGATTATGGGAATTCACTTCCATGACTCATATATCAAACAAAGGTTTGTGAGCTATGTACTGACTGACTAAAAATTCAAATTCAATCAGGATGCACTCTTGCTTACCAATACTCTGATCCAAGCAAGAGGGTCACATACATCTTCACATGTATGTGAATATATTTATTAATGAACTGATATAAATATATTAGTAGAAAAATTAGGATCCTGGATAATTTAATAGAAAGGCTAAATGGCTCTAAGAAATTTATCAAAAAAAAATCCTAGTAAAAATTAGGTAAAATAAATAGGGTCATTTCAATCCCCCACTCTAAAACTCGAAAATCAATGTCGATGATGCGTGCACTCATCACCGAAATTATTCTCCAGCGACATAAGTGAGTTCTGGACTTCTATTTTCTTGAAAACTTCTTCGAAATTTCTTTGAAATCATTGGAACTTATTTAAATTTATTTGAAACCTTTCTTATTCGAAAAATACTTTCATATCATATTATATATATTTTTAAAATCTTAAAACCAATTTCAAAATGTTGGGTTCAATCTCTCAAATTTCAAATTCGAAACCCTTCAGTTATAAATTGTTTTTATATAAATCAATTTATATAAATTTCAAAGTTTCAAATCCTTTCAAAACTTCAAATTCTCATTTTTTTAAAGGTATATAATCTTATCGAAAACATTCACTTTTATATATAAGATATAATCATACTTATCAGAATAATAATTTCGATATATAAACAATTTCTAAAATACAAACAACCCGATTTTTTTCTTCAAAGAATGGTTCATGAATGGATTTTGAAACAAGGATAGTGATTGAAACTAGAGGGACTCTAACCTAATAGAATTCTGATCCGAAGATAGGCTCGAATGAAAATGAGATAATTAAATTACAAATAGGAGATGGATATACTTACATAAATCGCGAGCAACTTTAATCGGGTCAACCGTGACTTCAAGAATTTGATCGATGCGGAATTCTAAGGCAAATCGACATTCGATCGCCTGAGATGGAATTCGCATAGCAGGAGATAACAGCATCTAAACTGAGGAATATATAAATCTCCGGTGAATCAATGCCAATTGTAAAGGAGTTCCACCCCTTTACAAATCATTCAAAGATTGGCGGATCGCCTATTCTTATAGAGATCATTCGAAGTGGAGTTATGCGATACTCCAGAATCAAAAGAATACAAATAGTGAGGGCCACGAATGGATTTCGGAACTGAGGGAACGTTCCAAAATTCAAAGGAAATTCAAATCAAAGAGGAAAAGAATTCAAGCTCGAATGAAAGTGATTCCGCATATAAATTTACTATATATGCTAAGTTTGCCTAGAGCCAAAGCTCTGATACCAACTGTAACGACCCGCTATTTTAAACCATTCGCATCCGCACATGCCGGAATTGAATTGCTCAAAATATCATATTGTTATTTAAATTTGGCAAAACTCAGCATATACAGTAAATAAATACATCACAGAATCACAGACACAGAGTAATACAATAATACGCAGCGGAATAAATAAAGAGTAGTTCATGAAGCTACTATATAAACATCAGAGTTAGAAATAAAACACAACAGAATATCTCAAATGCAATGAAGTCTCCAGTACAACAGATGACCTCTCTGAACAAATCAACTAGAAAAGCTGAAAGCTGAGTCGATAGTTGGATCTCCAAACGAAGCTCCAAACTCCAAAGGTGAGTCTTAAATGATGTATCACTTGGTCTGACCCGAGCGTAAAGCAAAGCACAAAACACTCGAGTCAGGATTAACATTCTTATATCAATAAATCCAACTTCGAGTGAAATATCAATTGAAATACAAGTAACTCAGAGGATGTTTGGAATAACCATCCTCTAAGGATCCGTGGAACTATCTACAATGTAGAAATATACACTATAACACCGTGATCATTTCAATTTAATTTATACTTCAAAACCAAATATCATTTCATTTCAAATATATCTATTTTCCAAAATAGTATATATATAGGTTAAATAATTTATAAAGTAAAGTATTTATAATTTCCTCAAGTCTCACAAATCGATTCAAATCATCTCAAATTCGAAATTCAAATTTATTCAAAGCTCAATTCATCAATTCAATTCAGTTCTCAATAGACCATTTAAATTTCAATATATTTCAAAGCTTTAATATTTTCAAAGTTAAATTTAACAATTTCATATAGCTCTAGATTTAACTTCATTATTATTTAATCAGGGAATATTCACTTAATAAATTCAATATCATTTAACAAGCCATAAATTACATTTTTACTAAATATTTCCTTAAATTTATTTAAACAAGAAATATCATTAAATTACTTAAATCAAACCCAAGTTATAAATCATATCTTAAATCTCAATTTCAATAAGTTTCAAATCGGTTTAATTAAATAAACTTCTTTATTGAATACAATTTCAACTAAATTCAAATTATTACCGAGATCTATTTTGGAATATAAATTTAAATACTTAACCATATTATATGTATTAAATCAATCTTAATTAAATTAAATATTATCATTAAATCTATATATATCATTACCATTTATATATAATAATTTAAGAATCAACATTTATTAAAACCATATATTTCTTTCCAAAACCATAGAATTTATTTTCAAAATACTTATATATGGACCAACGGTGTTTGTATATAATTTCATATCTTATGGTCAAGTGATACGGATATTTATCATTTCAATCCGTAATTTAAGTATATACGAGTAGATATCATTTCGACCCGCAATCCTAAATTCGATTCAAATGAAAATCGCTTGGGTCTATCATTTCAACCCATAACGATTTTCTCATATTCTAAAGATCGTTCGGGTATGTATCATTTCAACCCATAGTGAATTCTATACTAATATGGAACTTACAGAGTGATAATCGATATGATAATAACATAATAGGCATATATCATCAATATAAATAACAGATAATGGTGTCAGATGTCACAAGTGAACTGATATCGATAATAACATATGTATAATAGTGTAAATAACTAATAGCAGCATATTTCAATTGTCGTTTCAATTGAAATCAAATTTAATAAATAAAAGAACATTAATCGTGAGTGATTGCTCACCTTTCGAGGCTAGAGATGAACGAGAATGAGATGAGTTACGAATCCAAGCACGAATTCCAAAGCAAAGCTAGATGGACACGAATTTGACGGACAAACTGATAGATAAGGAACCGATGAAACAATCAAAACGATTTGATAGAAACAGCAAATATATATATATTATTATTATATCTATGAAATCAATATTTAATTTAAAACAAATATCAAAATAACATATATGCATAATTAAAAATCATTGTTCTTACAATATGCATATATATAAAAATATCAAAGATATATATTTTGTATTTAAAAATCAATACTTACATGTATATATACTACTAGACACACATATAAATTTATATATATATATAAAACAACAGATCTATAGTTTATATTGATATATACAATAAATAACCTACTTTACTATAAATCATATACAACATCATAGATCAAATATAAATTAATCAAATATAAATTTATATAAACATATTTATACTGTGAGTCTAGGAATAAGCAACAAAATTTATAACTAAAAATATGTCACAATACACAACACCTTTATATATATATATACACACAGTAGCTAAGTTATATACAACTAGTATATACATAAATAGTACGACTAAAGCAAAAAAATATAATAATACTTTAAACCTAAATATGTATATATATCTTGAGTACGAATTCAGTTATGATAAAGAGATATATAACCAGCCTATATATATGACCTGTGTAACTACATGAAACAACAAATATAGGTATACTCTTAAACAGGTAGGTTGAAACACTACAACAGAATATAAGTATACTTTATATAACAATATACATTTGTAAAACAATCAGATTAACAATATAAGCTTCCGTCCAAATTTATATACTTGGTAAACACATATATATATACTATATATGGATAACAGCCGAGTAAAACTAATAATATATATATACTAACTATACTTAAAATATAACAAACTGTTATACATATTTATTTGAACATGTTAACTATAATATATAAATAACCAGTAACTTGACCTGTATAAACATGTAAATGTAAACAGATTTATGAAAGCACCCACAAAGCATCAATATACCTTATACTTAGTAAGTTAAAGTCTATATACCGCATATATATAGAAGAATCAAATTCACCTATACGAATATATAACCTATATATAATGTATAACCTAAACTTTTAAACAATGTAATATAATATAAGCTTATACCAATTTTGAAATCAACAAACTATATGTATACAACCAACTGTTTATATATATATAACAGATCATATACTCATATATATATAGCTATATATATAGCTTAAATATAACTAAACTATTACAAATATATATATATTTATATATACTATATCTTAAAACAATTACTGCAAACTCAATACAAGAATTAATATGCGGAACCAAACTAAATATATATATATACACAACCTATGTATATTCAAAACGAACAGATTGAATTTTCTACATATAAACATATATATATATACTTCTTCAAAGACAGAATACCTCAAAATAACATGCTAGTCTTGACAACTCGGCTGCAAAGGAGGGAAATTCGGCAGAGACGCAGGCTGGAGATTGTGGTGGCGTATGCTGGTGGAGGCCGAGTGGGTGATGGCGTGGAAATGTGGAGATGGTAACAAGTGGGTCGTGCTTCATTAGTTTGCATGCATGGTGATGGTCTCGGCCTCTGCTGTTGGTCGGAGAGAAGCGGTGGCCGTTGGAAAAGTGATGGAGGAAATCATGGTCGCATGGGTCCTAAGGTGGCAGGTTGGTCGCAGGCGATGGTGGGTAGGCGAAGTCTGGGTAGGGTAGGCTGCTCGCGGTGATGAGGTGGAAAGGAAATTTGAAGAAGGGGATGCAAAATGAACGCACGGGCAAGGCATGACAAACAAAAGAAAAAGAAAATTTATATTGAATGACTCAGAAAAAAAAATAGAAAGGATGGGAAAAAATAGATGAACGAACAGAGAAATATAGATTGGAATGGGGAAAAAGAAAAGGCAGCAAGAGAAATTGAAACAGTCAGGGAATAATAAAAGTCAAAAAGCTGAACTCAAGTAATAATGAAAACAACAACCATTTGTTTTAAACGTTGGATAATGAACGGTTACGGAGAAAAAGAACGGACCTTTAAGGTTAACCATTTCACGGATTCCGCTGTGTATCGGACTTCAAAACATAGAATTGAATATACCGTAGAGATCAGCACGGCGAGACAATCAAAATGATATATAGATACCAATGGTATGACCATCCTATAAAAAGTCAACATCGGTACCGAAAAATGCTGCAAATCTGTCGAAAATAAGATAAACGGAGCAATAGCAGTCTAAATTTGAAGAAATGAAATATGACATCTCACTCAGAAGCTGATTTACAAATTTATTATATAAAAATATTCCGGTTTGGAAAACATTTTATTACCATCAATATTAACTGATTTAAATTGAAATAGAATTACACAATAAAAATAAACTTCAATATTATTAATTGAAAATTTTACCCTTTGCTATGTTTAAATAGACGTATTCTAAATATTAAATTTATATTTCCAAATTCAAATATTTAAAATTTCACAAAATTTAGTTAAATATGTTATTAAAACCAATCAAAATTTATGGGTCGTTACATTATCCGAAAACCACTTCGATCCAACTCAAGCGTTTCGAAATGAAGACATCTTGAAGCATGGGATCCAAGACGGAGCCATTAAAGTGCAAGGGCTGCTTGCTACTAATCCTGAGGGTGATTCCAAAATGGATGTAGTAGAAGTAGTGCCTTCGGTTTGTCCTTATCCTGGACAACTTGTATGGATGAATGCTAGCATTGCATTGATTCCTGGAGGGCAATGTTAGCATTCCAAGTTGGTTTGCCATATAAAAGGTAAACGTAGCCTTAAGCCTGATCAACCGGGAAATGACTAAAACAGGGCATGCAGCAGGGCTAAGTGGGTCGCTCCCATTAGGGTATGTCATCATCTTTCTAGATTACCCTATTTTTAGGGATTTGGTTGTGCATGAGAGATCTTGATTAAGGTTGGAAGACCGGGATGATGACATATTCAGTACTACTGGTCAAGTGGTAGGCCGGTTCCGTGTGGCAGTGTACAAGAAGTTTTTGTTAGACCCGGGTTCTTTGTTCTAGAGATGTACCCATCGGAGGTAGATCCTTACCTGGTCATAGTATGGAATCCATTCTCCATTACGTGCCTTTACGGTTTTGATTGTAAAGCCTAGTATGCTGGAATTTATTTAATGTAACAATTTCGGCTAAGATTAATAAGTATTTGTACTTTAGACGTTATTATAATATCACTAGATTTTCTATAATAGTGTTTTGGTTATCGTAAGGTAAAAACCCATCTGTGTTTATGTGCGGCGTGGTCTTACGAGATACCTATGATTTTTAAAAGGTTTTGAAATGTAATAATCAAGTTGTTTGAGTTTACTCATACCAGACCCATGTCTGACTCGGAGTTTTATTTTCTTTCCTTAAAACTCTTGGGTGCTCAAATTTTTATGAGCAGCCAAGTAGTTCAGGTTTTTCCCACGGATGCATTTTGGAGGAGCTTGGAGCAGGAGGCTTCATCGGTAGCTACTTATTGTCTTGTTTCCGCTGTATTATATGTATCTTGTATCAGTTAGGTAGGGACGGGCTATTATAACTGTCCTAGGGTAGAATTTGTATTTGTATGACTCTGATGTATCATTTTTGAAATGACTTTGTAAAGTATTATGTTGATTAATATATGTTATTCCATTGTGTTATGAGATTCTGTGATTGTTTAGTTTCTTCTATCTTCCATCTCCTTTCTTTCCCCTAACAATTTGTCTTTCCAGCACTTAGTTGCCCGGCACGTGAATACTGTGGATGTATTAGTGTCGACTTCTAGGGTTCGAAAAGGCAGGTCGTTACACTAGACTAAGATGCTATGACTAATACTATATTGGTTGTGTCATCCTGGTATTTTTTTGTCGGCACAATATCTGTTATATCACTGTCCCAATCAAAATATCGAAAAATACGAGGTTCTAACACATCTCTAGTGATGTACCATAAGGTTAACACAACTAGTCCCAACGCCAGAACACTATTGTGAACTACGCGGCCACCAGATATCAATAACTCCTGGCCCAACATGTGTTCGAGAATCTCAAATAGATCTTGAATCTCTGCAAAAGATCTAGCATCTCAAACCAATCACGAATCCCTTCCAAAGCATAGAACACGTATATGGTTTGGAGTGGTTACAGTTTCAAGTCATCTCACATAAGTACACTCCCCCGCTTACTAGGCGCTCCAAAACCAATCGATAGTTTTTGGTAATCTCAACTCCGGTTTTGTGGGAAATAAACTAATAAGACATAAGAGCGGAGATCACCTCCTAACCGTTTAAGCAGACGGATTTCCTTATATTTGTCCTAGAAGAGCAAAACGAGTTTATATGTACAGTATAACATCATCGAAGATAATTGTACCATATAATTACAATGTTTCTTCTAGATATTTCGAGAGTATATTTGGTCAAGTTTTGATAGTCGATTATTTAACTACCAAATAAAAATAACAGTCAATTTAGAAGTTTAATTTTACAAGGAACCAAGCAAAATTAAACACATAAGCATAATCAAGTCATATAAATGACTTCGAATCCACTTTTTAATTAATTAATCATTTATTAATTAAAACACTTTTATTCGTAAGACCAACTTTTACTCAATAAACCTCTTTATTAATGAGACTTCCTTTATTAATTAATATTTCTTTATTAATTAAAACTTCCTTTATATACTTGTATATATACATATATTTAATTTCTCTTTATAAATGATATATACTTGTATTCTACTATTTCACTATTTACTTATACTCCTTTCAATACTTAAAAAGTATTCATATACTTATCTCAACGATATAAGCATATTCACAAATCACTTACTTTAAATTATAATCAAAGAGGTTAAAAACAAATGTAACTAAAACATTATTACTATAAACCCCTTCTCTTTTGTAAATTAAACATATAAATTTTTCTATCTTTTTATTAAAGATTTCAATACATGTTATTATATTTAAAATTTCATTATTAAACTAATTATATTTATAACATTTTTTCCATTTTAAAATATAATTCCAGGGTTTAAAAACAGATGTTACTAAAATATTGTCTACTATCCAAAACACTTCTCATTAAATCATTATCTTCATAACTCTCTTTTAAAGATTTAATTACATTTTAAAGGGCTTAAGACAAGTGTTACTCAAACATTGTCACCACAAACCCAAATCATTTCATACTTTAAAAACATTTCTCTTTAAACTTGTTTTTAAGATTGAATAATACTTAAGGGTTTAAGACAAGTGTTATTTAAAACATTGTCACAACAACGGAATACATTCATTTATACATAACCTTAAAGTATTCATTATTAAATATCTAATTATATTCCTAAGCATAATAATAATGGTTTAAGAACAATTATTATTAAAATAATGTTTACTACAACCCAAAACATTTTACTTATATCCATCATTAAGTTTAAAACATTTATTTTAAAGATAAAAGCATGTCCACACTAATAAATTAAAATAAAACACATTTAATTAATTTCATAAAACCATTTATTCTAACTTAAGTGTTAAAACCCAAACTTCCTTTATTAAATTTATAAAATACTTAATTTACTTTTTAAAACTTATGTATGTATAGGAATACCTTTAAAATACTTACTAATATGTTAAAAACACTTTTAAAACTGCTTTTAAATATATGATAACTATTTATGTAGAACAGTATGTAAAAATAAGGAATTTTGAAATAAATAGAAAAACCAAAATAAACATGTTTTATTTTAAAAGCCAATTAGTTTAGAAATTCGTAACTAATTGTTAAAAATATATTTAAAATTGAAACTAATTTTAAAACACTCTATTATAAGTTAGAAAACTAGCCCAAAAATATAAGCAAAAAATACATAATTTAAATATCATTTTTAAACAATTTATAGTTTTAAATAGCAAAGATAGCATTTTTGGAAATGTTGTCTAAAGTTCTGTTACATGTTTTAAACCTGTTTTGCTATAACTTTGCACCTAGTTTTCGACGCCTTAACAAATGATTTTAGATCCATTCTTTTTAAAATTGTTAGTATACTTTGGCTATTCAGAAACTATGAAGAAAAATCTCAAAGAATATCTATTAATTATTTTATAAAAAAATTTGAAAATAAGGTATTTTTCTGAATTACTCGTATAGCGACTATTTCGCCATAACTTTTGCCACTTCGTTCAACTAGCTACCAAATGATTTAAGCTTCAAAACTTTTACGATAATAACAATATATTATTTACTTTTTTAAATGGTTAAGAAGTCCCTAAAAAAGTTTCCACAAAAATAAACGTTATTTCCCAAAAACAAGGAATTTGAAAGTGTCGATATAGCGACATTTTAAATTCAAAATTTTACAACTTTGGTTTACATTTTCTACAACTTTCCAAACATATTCTTTGTTTTCAAAACACTTATATCGGTGTAGATAATAACCAAAACAAGTTATATTAAGATATGTTCACAAATCACCAAATTACACAAGTTATAGTTAAGGGATTCAAAAATGCGTTTATAGCGACTATCGCTGTACGGACAATTCCATATTCAATTCAATATCCAATATCATTCTACTTTATTCACATATATTATTCCCAAATTTAAATCACATCACTATGAAACATGTATTGACATATGTACTTAATTAACATGCCCATATTAATGTCCAAATTCAATATTCAATTCTCCAATTACATGTACTTATTTTAACAATCCAATTCAAAGCTTACTAAGGCACACTACTTAAACAAATTACAAGCTTTTCAAAGCACATAATTAGGGGTTATAGCTTTAAGTTGTTAGTGTCTATTATTATTATTATTAATAGTAAGCAAATTAACATGTTTATTAACAAGCAATTATCAAGTTATTAAATTCATTCAAAGCGAGATAACTCACTTTCACTCAAACCACACACTTCCCACCAACATTCAATCAACCAAACACTCCTACCATCACTTCCTTATGCTCCTAACTCATGGCCAAGACCTTCTCCTTCCTCCATGCCTATGTCCAAGACCATCTTCCCACCTCCTTGCTCACGTCCAACATTTCAACCTCCTTCCTTGCTCACACCCATACCTTGCTCCATCTTCCTTGCACGTGGCCTAAGGCCATTATTCCCCCTCCAAAATGCTCATGGCCTAAGGCCAAGAAGAGGGAAAAAGATAAAGAAGACATTGGTTTAGAAAGTGGAGTGGTGTAGAAACCCCTCATTTGCCATGAAGAAAAGGACTCCACATGACAAAGCCATACGCTTACACACACCATGCTCTCCTTAATCCATGCCTTAAATCACTCCTTGATATAAGGGTCCTTTAGTCCTCTCTTCTTTTACTAATTAAATTCTTAGTTTAATTAATTTTGGCTTAGGATGATGGAAGATTTAATTACTTGTTAAGGTGTTCATATGTTAACAACTAGTGTACAAATATTCAAACAACTTTTATTTAACAAAAAGTTAATTTTTAACAAAACATTTTTCGGTCACTTTTCAATATTTCTACGAAGTGTATATTTTTATAAACACATTTCAAAAATAAGTTTTCTATCGTTGGTTACTAATTAAAAAGTGTTCAAAAAGTTTAAAAAATCATATTTAATCACATTAAATCTTAGACACAAATATTTAAATAATTCAGATATTTAAATACAAAGTGCACGAAATTATAGGTCATTACATTTATATTGGTTCGGATTGACCAATCCTACATTCCATCCTGTATAGTATATGTATGGTTTTCCTTTCAAACGCCTACTTTAATCAGGTAGCAAGGAAACTAGAATACAATCTTGATTTCAAGGCAACAAGATACACTCTCTTGACTTTCCAAACTCAGGGTAGACTCTCTTGATTTAACTGACAAGATTATCCACTTGATTGAAACGGGCAAAAAGCATGCCCACTTGATTTGAACGGGCAACAATCATGCCCACTTGATTTAAATGCGCAACAAGCACACCCACACAAATAGTTGTAGAGAGTTGTTGATTCCAAATATAGATAGTTGTACTTTGGATATAGAATATCCTATAGCCCATTGATATCACTTTGATTTTTGAATTTATGAGAGAATACTTGTAAATCAGTGAGTAGATTATAGATAATGAATGTAGTAAAGTAGAGATTGAATTTGAGTGGATTTAAAGAGTACATAAAGTGGATTTTGTGAAATATATAATGGTAATTCGGAGTAAGAAGAATATAGAGAAAGTAGTTACTAAATTTTTTTTCCAGTCTCCTTTATATGATGTTTGAGGAACATGTCTATTTGGCAAAGAGGTGGAGCAAAAAATCATAAGTATTCAAATTTTAAAAACAACTCTTCAATGGTACATATGTCGACATACATAGGTAGGGTATGTCGACATCCTTGTATTTTGAGAAAAACGATAATTCATTTAAAGTGTTATAAAATTCTGATATTTTGTAAAATCATTGTTAAATAGATTTTAAATACTATTTAACATATAAAACTTTTTATATAATATTTGTAGAGATATATTTTGAAATTAAAATAAATATTTTGGTGAGAGAGTATTCAATGAAAAGAAAGTTGTTACTCAAGGATTTTTAACAAATTTATCTAATTTCTATTAACTATTATCTATAGTCTTAACCACTTCATCACTGTCTTTAAACTCATGAGTCTTCAATTGTCTTGATCATATCTGAATCTTCTTCTCATCTTTTTACCGATTAGTCTTTAAACTCGATTACCTTGTATCTGTGTAATATTATGCAAAATATGCTATACAATTTGGAAAAACATTAGTACCTATATTTATATAGTTATTGTCATCAAAATTAATATCTTTGGTATTAACAATCTCCCTTTTTTTGACGATGACAGTTATGTAAATATTTTTATTATAAAATATAATGTAACTCCCCCTAAATTGGATAACCCCCTATTTTGAATAACTCTCCATTGGTATAAGCATATTTTATATTTTATATTTTTCTCTCCCTTTGTCATCAACAAAAATGGGTATCCCTAAACGTGACATATAAATATTATGCAATGTGATAATGTTGAATATGGAATTAAAATCAATATTAATTACGAAATAATATTCCTAAGAAATAATTTTTTATATATACAATTAATAACATTTGTTTAAACCATACAACATAAGTTTTACATCTATACACATTTATACATAATTAATTACATGAAAAGTATAAATAAAACTAGATACTAAAATGTACAAATACATATTTTAAACACAAATTAAAACTAGATTTTCTTGGGAACTTTGACCTATCCTTCAAATCCAAAGGTTGGATTAGTGTTGATAACTTCTCAATCTTCATGTTCCACTTTTGCTTTAGAGTTCGAGTGTTCCAAGGCATCGCTTTTAACATTTTAGCTAAACAAGAAATCAAACATCGAAGAGAATCAAAATGTTTTTCTTATTCTTTGGTCATCTGCATTTGACTCAACTCCAAATGTCATGGGTTGCAAAGAATGAAGCAAAGAGCATCCTTGAATGATTGAAGAGTTTCTTCTAAATTGTCGCTTAGTTTTTGTTTTGAAAAATTGATGTTTGAATTAATTTTTATGAAAAGAGATGTGTAGAGAGAAATAAAATAAGAGGATGAATTGATTTCTGAGTTTTTCTTGAAGAAATATGGTTTTATAGAAGTGAAGAGTTGGATTACCAAAAAAATAACTAATCTTTTGAATTTGAAATTCTGGAAATACCTAAGTATGTCGACTATATAGGTAGGCTATGTTGACATACATGCAGTAATTTGCATGTTTTTTTTTATAATTTGTTCATAGTTTATATTATTTTAGTTTATGATTTCAGAGAATAGAAGAACATATTAACCAACAAAATGAAGTTCCTAAGTAAATTTCATTAATAAAATAGAGAGATGCATAATCATAATGAAAATACAAGAAAATGACATAAATAAAACAAGAAAACATAAATATAACTAAGTATCTAAAATGATGATGAAGAAGAAGAAGAATTTCCATCAAGTTTTCTCATTATCTTTCCATAGTAGTTGTCAACTTTGTTTGAGAGGCTAGTGAATTTCTTACTAAAAGAACATTTAAGCTTCTTCTAATTATTAAGAAGCTTCTCTAGATTTTTAAGGATCTCTTTGTTTGAATGGCAAGACAATTTTTCATAGCTTTGAAGAGATGTGTCCATTTCCTTATCCTTTTCCTCTTTTTCTTCATCCTCTTCTATTTTCATATCATCACTTTCTTCTTCTTGAAGAATTTCTTTTTCTTCTTCTCTTTCAATCTTTCTTCTTTTCGATAACAGACTTATAGGGTTCAAATTCACAAGGGATGCACATGAGAGATTGGTTTGTTTTGTTAAAAAATTCATGAGGCAAAATGTTTTCACCTCTTAGGTCAATACCAAAATAGCTGAAAATTTTAGTAAGGTACACACCATGGTAAAGTGTGTTTTCATGTCTAAAAATTTTCTTTTGAACAAAGTCATCTAAAATCACTTGAGCCCAATTTATATCATATTTTCGAAAATATCAAAAAAGAGCTTTTAAAACTTTATGAGTGGGGTTGTTGTAATTCCTCGTCCTAGGTGTAGTACTTTGTTGTAAAATAAGACTCGTTAGTCCTGCTTTTGGCCTAATATTCTTGCCTTTAAAACCATACTCTTCATCATTTGAAAACAAATTATGCATAACTTCTCTAATTCCATAATCAATTTCGAAAGTGGAGAGGTCATTTTCACTACTTTACAATCAAGAATTTGACCAAGAATTTCATAATCTAAAACAATAATAGTATATATAATACTACTCCAAATTTGACATTCTTTTCCTTGAAAAATCTTTCCATTCAAATTAGCATAAAATATTTTGACCAAATTAGGACAGCAATCAAAAACATTTTGTGATAAATCGATTAAACCAAAAATACCATTTTCTAAAGCAAGATATTGTAAACCACAAGAATAAAAGTCATTAAAATTAGCAGATCTTCCCGTAAAGACTTTATCATAAGTTGCATACTCAATGTATATTTTAGTGAACTCTTGATCATTAGAAATTTGACTTTTTATTCTTTTGCTAAGCCTAATGGCTTTGGATGAAGAGGGTTGGTTTGAGGAAAACATTTTTTAGTTTGTTTTTTAGGAAAGAGAGAGAATTTGTTTGATTTTTGAAATAAAGTATTTGTTGAAGGTGAGGTAAGAAGGAGTGAATAAATAGAGTATGAACGAACATGTGACATGTAAAAAGGTGTCTTTTTGAATTTTGAATTTAATGCAAAAGATAGGGAATTTCAAAAGTTCAAATTTTGAAAAGATTCCTCAAATTCTACCAAATATGTCGACATACCTAGGTGGCATATGTCGACATATATGCTGAAATTTCAAAATTCAAAAACTAAAGAAATATATTCATATAATTATATATATATATATATACACACTTATCATTATTATTATATATTTATTCCTATATTAAATAATTTTTGAAATAAAATATGAAATGTAAAAGGTATCGTTTTTGTTGTTTCCTTTGTTTAACTTGATTAATCTTCCATCATCATGAAATACAAGTTATCAGTGTCTGGTTTTTTGTCACTGGATGTTGTATCAGAATCGTCCAAGGCTGCGTTGAAAGTCCTTTTTCGCATCTTAAATGAATCGTTGTTTTGAAGACCTCCAACTCGTCTCCAAAGCTCCAACGCATCCAAAAGAAATTTGTAAATATGCTCTGTCTGACCCGAGCATTATAATAAAATAACACCTGAGTCAATCTGGTAAATCAGCGTGAGAAAACACACCCACTTGGATTTTTAAAGTTATCAAACTCTTTTCAAAATAAAGGTATCTTGTAAGACCATGCCGCACATAAACATATACGGGTTTTTACCTTACGATAACCGAACCATTTCATATGAAATTCTCTGATATTATAATAGTGTCTAAGATACAAATACATATTAATAATAGCCGAAATTGTTGCATTAATTAAATTCCAGCATACTAGGTTCTACAATCAAAACTGTAAAGACACATATTGGAGATTGGATTCCGTACTATGAAACGGTAAGGAACTATCTTTCGATCGTACATCTCAAGATAAAATGCACCAGGGTCTGACAAGAACATCTTGTACCCCTGCCATACAGGACTGGCCTACCACTTGACTAGTAGTACCGAATATGATCACCTCTTTCGTTAATGGGCTCCGAAGCATATGTGAGTAGATAGCAATCGACCTAGATTTGGAATGGCATACCCTGATGGGAGCGACCGACATGGCTCTGTTGCATGCTCGATTTTTGTCATTTCTCGGTTGATGTGACTTGAGGCTACGTTTTACCTTTATATAGCACTTCCCACTTGGAATGCTAACACTGCCCTTCAGGCAACAATGCAATGCCAACATTCATCCATACAAGTTCGTTTTGGGACTGAACGAAACCGAAGGCACCACTTCTACTACATCCTTTCAGGAATCACCCTCAGGATTAGTAGCAAGCAACCCTTACACTTCAAAAGCTCCATTTCGATTATCTTCAATATATTTCAATTTTGAAACGCTTATGCCGGTTCGATGTGGTTTTCCGATAACATATCCAATTCCGGTCTCTCCGAACCGACAACATTAGTTTATAAACTGGCCAACATTTGATAGTCAGTTATTTAACTATCAAATAAACAAAAAATTCAACCAGGGATCAAATTTCTAAAGGAAGTAACACTGGTCAAGCACCTAGCAACACTAAGCCTCTTTAATTGATCTTTTCATTAATTAAAACACATTCCAAATATTTACCTTAAAATATCTTTACGAAGATATATTCTCAAAACTACCTTTAATCTTCCATATTTAGGAAAACATTTCCATATACTTATCTCAACGGTATAAGTATATTTGTCTACCATTTCATTTTAAACGTTTAGACGATGTCCTATATACTTAAATCCGTAATAAGTATATTTACAACCTTTGAGAAAAACTTCTATTTCCCAAACACACTTTATTAGGTCAAAACGAATGTTATGTAAAAATCGTTATGACAACCCAAAAACACTAGTATAAAGATCCAATTAGTCATATTTAATATTAATTTCGATGTCGAACTCAAACTATTTATTAGTTAACAATGAAGCCGATTAAGTTGGGGTACTATTACCTCTCAAACCTTGACTGAACGACATTCTTAACGTTAAAATGGATGTAAGTTACACACCTCAAAACTTAACATCAAATATAGGATATAGAAATAAATCCCGTATAATATAAAAACATTTTCTTCCAGAAATCATCTACTATAACAATAGTGTTATAGTCTATGTCTTCCTCACTTCTCGAAAACATTAATTACAACAAAAATATTGAAATCCATGTCTTCCTACCACTTAACACATTTTAAATCACTTTTAAAACCATTAATCTCCATTTGAAAATATCACTTTCAAAACATTTCTTTAAAAGATTGTTTAATTTTAAAACGTAAATATATTTCCTTGATAAAAGTCCATACTTAAATTTCAACATAATCATTTCTATATTTATAAAACTATATTTACAAATCTCTCTCTATTTTATAAACTTCTTTTTTATAAAATCCCATTATTTATAACACCCCATTTATAACTATATCCCTTTAGAAATCTCACTTATTCATAAAATCCCATTTAAAACATCGATTACAATCTATTTTTAATGTTACTTCCATACTTATGAATTTCTTTTATAAATTCTCTTCTATTTATAAAATATCGTTTAACAACTCCAAATTTATCTTCACTTTCAATTTCCAAAATAGAATCAACTATTTTTCTAAAACAACATTCCACGTATTATTATAAATCCGTAATTGTGATTTATCTTTCTAATTCATCCAATGATAATAGTTTCCTTAATTTATAAAAACACCGTTTATAAATCTATCCTTTTATTTATATAATATGATTTTACAAATCTTCACTTTGTTTGTAAAATGTCACATTTATAATTTATCGCATTTATAAATAAATCTTAATATATATATATATATCACTTAATATACAGTTAATAAATATTTATACCAAACTATTTCTATCTTCCTCTTAAACTGTATTCCTTTATTATAAAAGACGGGCTTATTTCTAAGATTTTAAAAATCTTTATTTTACAGTTCAAAAATCTCTATTTAAAATATTTCATAAAAGTATTAATTTATAATACCCAAAAATCATACTTTTATTTATTTAAAATAAATTCCTTCTTTTAATAATTCAAGAATAATTATTAAAACAAATAAAATTTCGTAATCACTTAAAATCCTTTTCTAAAACTAAATCTTTACTTTATAGTATTTCAAAATACTAAAAATATGACCCAGTGCTACTATAGCACTAAATAGGAAAAAATTATCTATGTCATCAAATATAGCGTCCACACATCATATATCAAGATATATGAAAATCAAAATCAATAGTGTGACAGTTAGGGTTATAGATTTTAGAGTTTGCCAATGAAGATAGTAGTGGTCCTTTTATATAAAATTTACAAAAACACTATTCACGCTCCGAAATTCCAAACTCCAATCGAGGCGTGCCGCCTAGCATTCTATACTAAATACCTCTATTCCGAACACAATGGAACTAGTATTGGGACCCAATTCCATCATATACAGAATTTGGCTTTTAAAATCAAATTATATTAATTCAAATTCCTTAAATTAATTTCTACGTGTTTCGAGCTTGCACAACCCAACGATACGTCCAATCTCCAAGAAATTCGACGGCATACTATAATTCACTATTACGGATCCAATGAAACTGGTTTTGTCCAATTCCGAGACAGTGTCCCAAAAGGCTATTTTCCCCCATTAATTAAAACAATTATTATAAAACAAGTTTAATCACTTTTAAATTCAAATTCAAAAAAAGTTTACCATCTTCATTATTATTCAATTAGAAATTTAAATCAACTTTCAAAATCATTTTCATTCTTCCAAATATTCAAATAACCATTATGTTTGAATTTCAAGTTATTTAACTTATAAATTACTTTTCAATATTTAAAAATCAATTAAATATTCCAAATCGAATGATTGAAATTCTAGGTCGTTACAATAAAATATTCATGGACTTTGAGTAATTAAGTGCTTGTTTTTTTTGGTCTGGTGTCCATTATGAATATTCGGTTTGGGGTTCAATGCGTTCACTTTGTGTAATATTCCAAATATCTAAGTGGTTGTATTGTAAATAAATTTTCATCATACAAAACTAGTAAGCATAATTACTACCTGTTACATAGTGGAGGTCTAGCAGTTGATTATCCTTCTGCAAAAGTATAAAAAACTGTACAATCGGTGTTACTAGTCATTTATAATTTTCAAAAATCAAATAATGACTTTTTGAAAACCTAATGCTCTGATACCAAATGTAGGAAATGGTATAGTATAAATTGTACTAGTGTGAATGGATTTTAAGGCTACTTTAACTCTAGAGGGGGGTGAATAGTGTTTTATAACTTATATAGAACTTTTCTAAATAGTTTAAAGATTCAAATTAAACCACAGATAATCAACATAGGTATATATTAATAGACAGTCATAAATATATATAAATGCAATAAAAATAAAGTATAAGTAAGAGAGATGACACCAGGAGTTTTATACTGGATCAGATTGACCAATCCTACATCCAGTCCTATACAGTATCTTTATAGATTTTCTTTCAAACACCTACTTTAATCAGGTAGCAAGCCAACTAGAATACAATCTTGATTTCAAGGCAACAAGATACACTCTCTTGACTTTCCAAGCTCGGGATAGGCTCTCTTGATTTAACTGACAAGATCGCCCACTTGATTTAATTGGCAATAAGCACACTCACTTGATTTGAATGGGCAACAAACACACCTACTTGATTTGAACGGGAAGTAAGCACAGTCACACAAATAGTAGTAGAGAGTTGTTGATTCTAAATACAAATAGTTGTACTTTGGATATACAATAGCATATAGCCTTTTGATAGCACTTTGATCTTTGAATTGATGAGATAATACTTGCAAATCAATCGGTAGATTATAGAGAATGAATGTAGTAAAATAGAGATTGAATTTGAGTGGATTTGAAGAGTATAGAAAGTGAATTTTGTGAAATATATAATGAGAATTTAGAGTAAGAAGAACAGAGAGAAAGAAGTTATTAAAATTCACTTTCCAACCTTCTTTATATAATGTTTGAAGGGACATGTCTATTCGCAAAGAGATAGAGACAGAAATCACAACTATTCAAAATATAAAAAACAACCCTTCAACAGTACATATGTCGACATATATAAGTAGGTATGTCGACATACCCTTGTATTTTTCGAAAAACAATAACACATTTAAAGTGTTATAAATTATGATATTTTGTAAAATCATTTTAAAATAGTTTTTAAACAGTGTTTAATCTATAAAACTTTTTGTAAAATATTTGTAGAAATATATTTTGAAAATAAAATAAATATTTCGATGAGAGAGTATTTATAGAAAGGGAAGTTGCTATTCAAGGACTTTAACAAATTTATTTAATTTCTATTAACTATTATCTATAGCCTTGAACTCTTCATGTCTTTGTCTTTAAACTCATGAGTCTTCAATTGTCATGATCATCATTAAATCTTGATCTCTGGTCCTTTTATTTATCAGTCTTCAAATTCTATTATCTTGTATCTATGTAATATTCTACAAAATATTCTATACAACTTGAAAAAACATTGGTACCCATATTTATATGGTTGTTATTGTCAAAATCAATATCTGTGGTATTAAAATAGACGGTATGCCCCATTAGCCAGTGTTTCGGCAATGACCGGTGGTCCTTCCTAATTTGGTCCCAATGCTCCATCAGGTGGGTCTTTTGTGTTGGTCATTACTTTCCTCAAGGCTAAGTTCCTTTGTGAATTTTTTCTTTGAGTTTTGAGTTATAACTTTTTACCATCCTCTGTTGATAAACTATAGATCTTGCTGCTATTTCATCTCTTCTTTCTTCTACGAAGGCAAACGTTGTTTCTTTGAGGTGTTGATTCTGAACTGTTACGTATGACAATTATTGGTGTGATGACACATCTACCTCTATTGGGAGCATGGCTACATAGATGTATGTCAAAGAGAATGGGGTGTGTCATGTAAGCGGCCTAGTAGAGGTTCCATATGCCTATAGGACTAGAGCTAGCTCTCTATCCATTTTCCTTTGACCTTCATGAGTCGTTCATAAGCAGTTTCTTTATCATCTTGTTCTCCGCTTCAACTTGATCATTTGCTTGAGGATGAGCCCTTGAAGAAAAACTTTTTTAAGATATCATTATTCTCACAAGGACCGGAGAATTCTTTACTTTCAAACCACGTACCATTATCATAAATTACCTTATGTAGAATTCCAAACTTAGTAATGATATTTCTAACTAGGAATGTAACTTATTTCTTTAAAGTTATAATTGTTAGAGGCTCTGCTTCCATCCACTTTGTAAATTAATCTATTGTCACCACTGCATACCTTGCCCCATTTAGACATCGGAAGCAGTCCTATCAAGTCGATGCCCTTCATGTAAAATTGCTAAGGGCTGGTCATGGGAGTAAGTTCATGTGACGGTATTATTCGGATGCTGGAAAATCATTGGCACCGGTCGCATCTTTAGACAAACTCTAGTGCATCATATAGCTTTAGCCAATAATAGCCTTGCCTTAATATTTTATAGCTAGTTTTACCCCTCTCGGGTGGTTACCAAAATATCCTTCATGAACTTCTCTTATGACTCGTACTACTTTCTCTTTGGTTACACACCTAAGGTATGGGGTTGAATACCCCTTTTGTATCAAACTCCATCGAAGATTGTAAAGTAAGAAGCTTGATACCTGATTTTCCTTACTGCATTTTTATTTACGGGCAAAGTTCCTTCCAATAGAAATTGTTTTATAAGAGGCATCTATGATACCACTTCATCTAGCTATGTAAAAGGCAAGTTTGATTATCATGGGGGTGTCTGATTCGATTTGATCTGTTGCAGTTTTATCTTTTGCACGCTGAGCTTGTGTTAGAACTAAGATTTGAGCTGCCTTTGAAATGCTTAATTCTACCAAATGTCCTACTGGAACTGCTTTCATTTTATATGCAACCTTGGACTTGCAAGCTTAGTCAAGGAGTTTATAAAGGAATTTTCCACTTTAGGAATTTGCTCTATATTAAAATGTTCAAATTGAGCTAGTAGTTCTTTGGACAACTCTACATACATCATTAAGGTAGGCTCTTTAGTTTGGTAACCTCTCTCACTTGATTTACAACAAGTTGGGGATCACTATGAATTTTAATATGTTTTACTTTCATTTCCTATGCTTTTTGAGCCTGGCAATGAGTGCTTCATATTCTGCCATATTATTTGTTGCTTTGAATCCAAGTTGAACAATGCCACACAATTCAGTCGGTCCAAAGTAATGAGCATATACCAAATACCTACCCATGTTCATTTAATGCCCCATCTACATATGACTTCCAAAACCATGAAGTTTCTATTGTCTCATCATTTTGCTAGCGTAATAAATTCCACTACATAATCAACAAGGGCTCGACCTGATCACATTTCATGGGCAGTAGAATATGTCATATTGGCTTAGCTCAATGGCCCATTTTAACCGTCGGCCTAAGGTCCGTGACTTCTATAGTATTTGCTTAAGTGGTTTATCTGTTAGTACTGGGATGCGCTTGGAAGTAGGGTCACAATTTTTGGGACGTGAGAAGCAGATTCCTGTGAAATATTGGTTTATGCACCCGTTCATCTTCTCAAACAACGACTGTGCCGATACCTTGATTAGTTATCGCTAAATATACAAATAGATCCTCACTTGGGGATGGTTTTGACAATATATGTAGATTGACTAAATGGTCTTTAATGTTTGGAACACAGCTTTACATTCTACGGACCATTCTAAGTTTTAGCCTTTTTAATTTGATCAAAACAGGGACACCCTTATTAGTAGCTTTTGAAACAAATCTGCTTAAGGCAGCAACCTTCCCATTCAAACTAACTATGTCTTTTTGGTTTTTCTCGAATCTTCATTTGTCTAATAGCATCAATTTTCTCAGGGTTTTCTTCTATTCCTCTTGTGCTTACTATATAGCCTAGGACTTCCTTTATTAAATCGCAAAGGTGCATTTTAATGTATTTAACTTCCCGTCAAACAATCTTAATATTATGAAGGTCTCCTCTAGATCCTGTACATGGCTGGAGGATTCCTTTGACTTTACAAGCATATCATCGACATAAACTTTGATATTTTTTTCCAATCAAATCTGAAAACATCATGTTAACTAACCTTCGATGCATCGCTTTAGCGTTCTTTATTTCGAATGGCATAACCTTGTAGTAATACAAACCTTTGTATATAATGAACTTTTATGCTCTTGATCTGGTTAAAACTTAGCTTTAAGCATCCATGAATATGAGTAATTCATGGCCACTTATTTCATCAACTAATTGATGAATCCTATGTAAGGGGATAATTCCTTAGGGCAACCTTTATTGTAGCTATTGAAGTCTATGTAGGTTCTCCTTATTCCATTAGGCTTTTTTTTACTAAAACCAGAGTTGCTATCCATTTCGGGAAATATGCTTCTCAGATAAATCCATTCTCTTTTAGTTTTCAAACCATTTCATGTAAAGCATTGTATCTCTCTTGATCCAAGGTGCGTTGCTTTTATCTCATAGGATGTGCATCTGTGTCAATGTTAAGGGCATGACAAATGATGGCTAGATCAATTCCAATCATATCTAAATGTATCCAAACAAATACGTCAGAAGATTTCTTTAAGAAACTTATCAATTCTGAGCGCAATTCCTTTCTTATATTATTTCCAAATTTCACTACTTTCTTAGGGTTTGAATCTAATTAAACATCTTCTAAATCTACTAGTTTTAGGTCATTTTTCTTTATCCCTAATCTAGGATCTACCTCATCCTTTCATTTGGTTTAGATGGAACAGTACTTTCTTCACTTTGAGCAATGTTGGAAAAATATTGTGCATACACTGAATCATATTCATTTGTCTCTATCATGTGCAGATAGTCTCTTTTTTTACCTTCTTGTAGATACTATGGTCATAGGTTGACTTGTTTCAGTGTCTGCCTTGGTACTGAGTACCGGTGTAGTTCCTTAAACTGGCTTGTTCTTTGTTATATTTTCATCATTAACAAAATTAGTGGAGGCAACGATATACTTTTGAATAATTTTATTGATAGTATTCAAAGATACGTTGTATGATTCCCTAGCTAATAATTGTTCTCCTCTCACACTTCGAATGCCAGTTGGAGTGTCGAACTTCATAAGTAAATCTTTTCGAGAAATAACTGCCCTTCGATCTATTAGTGCAGGTCTTTCCATAAATACATTGTACGGAGATGGTTAGTCTATTATTAAGAAGCTTGTGGAAAAAGACTTATACATTGGAGCAGTTCCAACAGTGATGAGAAGTCTGACCATCCCTATAGTTACTGTTGTCGTGTTGTTGAAACCATAGACCGACCCTAGGTTGGTCTTTAGCACTTCAACTGGAAGTTTCATCATGTCGTATGCTGAATTAAAAATAACATTTACCAAGTTTTCGGGTCTACGAAGACTTTATTGTGCAGTTTGAGATCTGCACAGTTATTGCCATTGGATCTTGATGCAAGAAAGTGACTGCTGTTGAGTCTGCGAAAGTAAATGTGATATTAAGAGTTGATTTTCGCTTGATGTGGCATAAAGTTCTATGCTCGGTCCTAGCTTCATGAACGTGTCTTTCCTATGCTTTCTTTCTCTTTCTTACGAGGTGAGGTCCCTCATAATTAGAAGCAATGAGGCTAATTAGGTTTCCCACTAGATATTTATGTGAGTCTAGTGACTAGTTTTGCTCAAGAATTACTGCATTGTCTTTTTGAAAAGAACCTCGGTAAACTTTCTGAATTAGCCTCTCAATTTCGTTCTTCAAATGATGGCAGTTGTTGGTACGATGGTCGTTTACCAAATGAAACCTGAATTAAGCACCACCTTTGTTCTGTTCAGGCATCTTCCCCTTGTTTGGGATGTTATAAGCCAGTTCAGTTCAGGTCATCTTATAGATCTGCCTAGGAGTATGTGGGAAGGGGGTTTTGTGGTAATGTTAATTCCATTTGCCTTTTAATGGGTTGTTATAGCTATCTGCTTTTCATTTCCTTTCATTTTTGCATGGTAAAGGTTCTTTTAATTGAGATACCTTCAGCTTCTCGAGCTTCTTTCGTTCGCATATACCCACTACCTCTCTTATAGAAGACTCTAATGCTCCTGCATGGTTTTATATTGTTCTTGTCCAACATATTAGTGTCTTTTTTAATCCCAGCATACGCTGTCATAAGTAATGCCTCTTTACTGTTACCTCAATCCTCATGGCTTTTGACTCGAAACGTTTGATGAAATTTTGTAGGCTCTCGTTATCCCTTTGTTTAACACAAGACAGCTTATTGGATCTGGTAAGACTTCCCTCCTTGAGTTGAACTGCCTGTAGAAGTCGGTTGAAAGCTGTATTCATGAATGAATTTCTCCAGGTGTATATCTCCCGAGCTATCTGGAAGCTACTTCAGCCTAATATACTAGGAACAAGATACATTGTGATATTCTTCCTTCTTTTAATTTGTCCATGTAATACTCAAATATGCAAAGATGATCATTTGGGTTGGATGATCCGCCATACTTTTCAATTGTATTAACCCTAAAGCTATCAAGGAAGTCTGCCTTAATTATTACTTCACCAAATGGAGAAGAGTTCTCCTCTCTTTCCCCTTGGTTATTTTGCTGACACAACTATGTTAGCTTCTCTATGCAGCTTTTAACTCTAATATATCTTCGTATTTGTCACTTATTCGTGATGAGCCACCTGCAAATAGAAGTGGCTTCATCATCATTCTGCGCATTTTTCTTACTGTGGTTTGTCGACAATAGTGGGTTGATGTTTGATAGCTTGGTTTTTATGTTAGGATTGATTTGGGCTTTGGTTTATAATTTCTTCCTTAAGTTCATAATATGAGGCCCACCGTTCATTAATGAGATTTCCATGTTTGTTTTCCTCTTTGTAGTTTTCACAGTAGGCAAATGTTGGTGATGAGCTGCTACACTAGTGGAGCTGCTTGGCTTTGGTGGTGGATATTGGGCCACCGGTTTTTCAATTTTAGTCGTTCTTTTATCGATCTGGTTTGCAAATGTGCCGAGGGATTCAAGTATGGGGATGGTACTATTTTCTATGATGGGCCCATTGGTTTGGATGAGGTGGAATGGTGTTTTTTACTAGCCTTTCCAGCTAATGACCAACTTTTACTATGGGAGGGTCTGAGAAATTTGTAGGTTGCATTTTTTGGGTAGACAAGTTGTTTTTAGATATAGGAAAAGTCTATGAAAAAGATAATTTGCTGGTAGTTGCCCTTCTTTTAGCGTCAAAATATTGATAAGATTTTTCATTCTCGTAATACCAACTTAGATACAAAGTAACTATGGTGCTTGATGCTTCTATAATTAAAAAATAGCAAATTTAAGTGGTATTAAAATTGTCTTTAGAAGAAGTAATTATGCTGCTTGAGCTTATACCACTATGTAGGTGCACTTTAACTATTTGTTAAAATTTTGACTTCAATTTGTCTATCAGTCTAATCAAATTCAAATATAATCTAGTATAAAACAAAAGAAAAGCATAGAAAAAAGGCTAAAAAAATAAACGACACAAAGATTTGTGTGGTTTGGATGCTAATGAATCCTATGTCCACGGGTCAATTCTTTTCTTTTTTAAGTCTTTCTTAGTACACTTTTTGGATTTTAATGGCACAGAGTTTTTAGTCTTAATTCAAAAAAAATAAAGTTCAATCCTTTTTCTCTACAGTGACTTTCCTTTTTATAGTAAAAATGATGTCATGTGGACTGCTAATGGCATAACCTCGCTTTCCTCCCCTGCCATTAGATTTTGATTCGTGCAACTCATCCACAAGCTTGACTAATTGTGCACGGATTGGTAATGTGATATTTGCGAGACCATTGACTTTAGGCTAGAACTTTAAATTTGGATTTAGGCGGAAACTTTGAATTTGGCATGCAGAGTCTGTGATTGGCCTTGGGCAATGTCTTAGGCTTGTTTGCTTTAGTTTCCCCAGCGTATAGTCTGGTTGTTGCAGCATAGTTAATATAGGATGTAGTGACTTTTGAAATGGCTTCAGTGGCAGGCTTTTTGGCTCCTTCAACAACTTGGCAGTGTAGTTTGTCTAAATGTTGGCGGTACAGTTTGTCTAAAATTAGCGGCATGGTTTATCTTTATAAAGACGATGCAACTTTGTTTTTATTATGATGGTATAACTTTGTTTAAGCATATAGATGTATCTAGGTTTGAGTTTGATGATTCTCTTCATAACAAGGGGTTCCGTGGCTCTGTTGATATGTCTTGCGTCTTTTACCAATGTTGTGCAGTTTGTTTTGCATGTTAGTGTTGCTCTTTGTTGCGTTTTTACTATGAACTGGACAGCGCCGGTCATTGCGTATAAGTTTGCAAGTGGTGCAGTTCTATGTAGGATTTTTTATTTGTGCATTGGGTGTTGTAGTATGAGATGTATGCAGTTTCCTTCTAATGTATAAACGAGATGTGTAACTTTCTCACCGCTTTGGACCTTGAGTTGGTTATACTCATTTGAACTTGCACTCAACACATTATAAGAATAGCAAAGGTGGGTGTAACTTCTAATAAGAACTTTCGCACATTAAAGAGAAACTATGATTTTTTATCAACGTCGAGAAAAGAATTTCCTTATTTGTCAATAAGCCATTAAGAGTATTGACTCCACCATACGGCATGATGAACAAATCCAAAATGAATTCCAAGTACATTGTTAAAATATGATTTTGATAGTTGTATCTGAAGGGATATGACCCAACGACCGTAAAAGTATATCCGAGAAGAAGACCAATGCAGTTAGAATATAATCAGCTATGTTGATAGAACAACATCATAAATTTCAATTATTGAAATTAACATAACAGATTCGTCATTCAATGTACTTAAGCTTATTCGATTTGACTTGCAAAATTATTGCTCAATATGATTTTGAGTTTTGATGTGTGTGTTTTGAAATAGGATTCTAAATAATGATTTAGAATATGCTATTTGTGCTTAATAAACAAAGTGTTCTGAAGTCGGTGGGTGCGATTCAGAGTCTGAGTTATTGAGTAGAATCCGAACTGATGCAAAAGTATTATTTAACAAGCATCAGAGTTAGCAAATATTTTAATAGAAAAATCAAAAAGCTAACCAGTCAAGTTATGTTCCCAGTATAAAGAAACAACGTACATACGAAGAACAACGAGGAAAGTTCATACCATATGGGTGAAAATGAATAGAGAGGTCGTGAGGCATAAAGAAGAAGTACTGATCTAACCATCGTTCATTTTACGGGAAGGAGAAACAAAGAATGTTGTGTTGGTTTGAAGGTACTTTTAATAGTAAACAAAATTTGAAGCTCTCTAAAGGAAGGGTCCAAGTTCTCAACATACAAGAATGTTGAAAGGAGGTAACATCGTGTTGTGAAATTTATTCCTTCAACCGCTGACACATTGGGAAGTAAAATCATGCTGCATGTGTTCTTTAGTAATGAGCATTAAACCAAGCGGAGGAAGGTCCATACGGTCAGTAACTCAAGGAATTCAAGTAGCATAACCAACAATACAAAACCTAGCTAACACTTCATCATTTGTTCGTTCGAGTGGATACTGGAGGAGTGTCAGTATGTTTAAACTTGGTGAAGTCACCTGAGACGCTAAGGCTAGAGTTTTGAGTTGACATAGCGTACATAAGAAAATACAAGTAGTTCGAAGTTGTAGACGTTAAACAAGCAAAATGACCCTTCTCAGCGCTTGTAGAAAAACGAAATAAAAGAGCCCTACTAGAAAAGGATGCGTTCTCAACCATCTACCGCCAAAAAAAGTGAAAAAACGCAACCGTTAAATGATAATCATTAAATTAAAAATTAAAAAAAAATACTATTTTGGGATTTAAACCATTAGCCATTGACTTGACTTACGAAAAGACACGGAAATGCAACAGAGGCGACTGAATCAAGAATCATGAGCAGGGGATCTGAGTAGAAAGGACAAATTTTCGAAAGAGGCTGGTTTTTTAAACTATTGACATAAATAGGCTAGTTTACAAACTATTTGCAAGTTTAGGCTAGTTTTGGTCAGCTCAACGATGAGCTGACCAGTATTTAAAAAAAAATATTACGGGACGCATTTGTGAAATGCGCCCATACAAAATTACACTGGCGCATCTGCCAAATGCGCCAATGTAAATTTTTGTCCAAACCTGGACAGCAAGCAGCAACATTCTTCACCAATTCCTTTATCGTCAAACAATCCAATTTATACCACACAATATTCCAATCTTAAATAATAGCAAACATTTATCCACATAAAAGCCGATAAAAAAAATTACCATTAATCAATTTTAACCATAACATAGTTAAAATTCGATTACATTCGCATTAAAGTAGAAGTTCTAGGTCGATTAAAGCAAACTAATATTAAACTAAAAATAGTAATATTCATAGTGGAGTTGGATCGTCTTATGTAGGTGGTGGTTGAGAAGATCCAGCGGCTTGCGATTGGTGTGTATCCTGCCTTCTTTTAGTTATTCGCTCTCTAGTCTGCATAGCTTGTTCGGAAGGGTTTGGTCGTGCTAATCAATTTCTAAAAAGGAGTGTATCAATAAGTTTCTTGAAATCAAGACACCGTGGTTGGACTTCTCGTTCGGGTACTCTACCATATCCGATATCGTTCAACCCTCTTCCTACCGTCTCTAATACATCGACCTACAAGTTGTAATTATTTATTCAAAACTAGAAACATAATTCAAGCCAACGAACTAAAAATATCATGATAATATGAAGATTTACCACATCTCCCTTAAGCGGTGTACGCACGTTCGTGAGAAGTCCAATCTGCAACAATGAATCTTCGAGTAATCAACCAATACCAAGTCATGTATCTCGAAATAGGAATGGTAGGAAACTGTTGGTGTACAATACGGTTATGTCTATCGTTCCACTGAATGATAACAAACTCCAAATTTGGTTTTGGTACGCATTTCCAAGTTTGGACAAAAAATTACACTGGCGCATTTGGTAGATGCGCCAGTGTAATTTTGTATGGGCGTATTTCACAAATGCGTCCAGTAATATATTTTTTCAAATATTGGCCAGCTCATCGTTGAGCTGGCCAAAACTGATCTAAACTTGCAAATAGTTTGTAAACTAACTTATTTATGCCAATAGTTTGAAAAACCAGCCTCTTTTGAAAATTTGTCCGAGTAGAAATAAAGAGGCATACCCATGCACGGCCTAATTAATGCAAGTACAGTCCAAGCCTGATCGGAGCGCACAAAGTATATCAAGTGGGACAGACTAAACCAAAAACATACCACATGTACAAAAGCAATAAGAAAAATAGAGGAGATAATCACTCGTTTGTTAGCCACCTGCAAAAGTATGACGTATCACAGGAGATAGGTCCATGTATCAACCATCTACCGTCCCTGCACAAAATCCAAATGTTTTTCATTCAAAAATTGATAATTCTGCTATCATAATCTCACCTAAACGTAAATGATCTCGCAAAAAAAAAGTAGTAATCCATCTCTAAGACCCCGTTTGGCTTGTCGTTTTTAGTTTTCAGTTTTTGTTCAAAAAACATATACACGACACATATATTTTTAAAATACAACCAATTTGAAAAATTAAACTAACATATAAAATAGAAAACAAATTAATTTTGTTTTTCCGTGTTTTGAAAAATCACAAAAAAATGAAAAACAATTTATACCCTCTGTTTTTCGTGGACCATCGTGATGACCTAAAATTTTAAATTTTTCTTCTATCATTCTTATGCTTTGTTATGAATGTTGAAAACGTAAAACACAAAATAAAACCAAACCAAACTTATGAATCAACATGAACCAAAACCGAAGAGGAAAACTTCTTTTCAATCAACTTTTAGCAGTACGGCATATATACCAAAGAAAAAAAATAGAGAACGTCACTGATAATTGTACTTGTATTGATGAATGACATTACTTTGCACCATGGATGTAGGAACTTAACCATGGATGTACTTATATCGCCTTTATTTTGTTTTTCAATTTGATGTATATAGCATTTTGTTTTTCAATTCGGTCTATATAGCAAGCAAATAAATAAATAAATTTAAACCACGATATTACTTCAACCATGCAAATCGACGAACATAAGCACACTCCTTGTATAGGTAAAAGCATTCGGTCATCGTCGATGTTACAAGTACTATTGTAAAGCGGAATGGGACAAAAAATCTCGATAATAAAGTAAGTCTTCAAAAAAACATTGTTCAAACTACAAAGGACTCACAAATAAATATATTTGTAGAAACCAGATATCACTCCATTAGTCCACTGAATAAAAATAGTGTAAATCATGTCACTATGTCACAGTTCAGTTCACACAGTAAATAGTTTGTGATATGTTCCTAATAAATTACAAAAACTGAAGGCCATTAGGAAAATAAACTCAGGAAACTCTAAAAATACAAAAATCATACAAAAGATGGCTAAAGGTACTTCGCATATTACTACCTCCATCTCTCTTTCAGCTCTTTCTTCTCAGACAAAATCCATGTTATAAAAATTGCTGCTAGCAGCGCCACAATGGTGATGAGAAGCAATGCGTAACTAAAATCTTCAGTAAGTGAATCGTACGTCCTGGATGGTGCGATCCTAGTGTAGAACAAATCTACTCCGTACGTGAAGACATGGGCAGCAGATTCTAATCTGGCAGGGAATGTCATTATTCCTCGAAGGCTCTCTATTTGATATGAATGAGTGATGTATGACTGCAAATGTCAAGGTATTATTATTAGCTTGGATATACATGACTGCTACACCTATATTCCCTATTCCCACTTATTTATGCTACACCTCTATTTCCCCCTTATTAGCTTGGATATAGAGGTGTAGCAGTCTCTCACACACACACACACACATGTAGTATGTATGTGTGTGTGCCCGCCCACTTGCCCGTCTTTTCAAGATATGAAAAAGAGGAATGCACCTGAGGGACGATTGGCAATGAATCTGTTAATGGTATAATTCCTTCTTCCTTTTCTGCTGCAGTTGGATTGGCGCTTCGACGAGGATCAAGAAGACGTTTATCAAGGGCCAAAACCTGCTCAGTTAAAACTACAAGTTATAGTTTATACATATACCTACATGCTATGTAGTTAAAGCCCAGCTAAAGCCTTGATAAAACCCCGTTAAAGCGCTAAATGCTCTTCGAGTGCTATGTTTTTACAATTTAGCATTTTCGAACAGTGCATCCGCTTAAAGCCTGGTTATTTACCGCTTAGCCCACTAAATCTCGGTTTTTAGCACTCGCTTTAGCAATATTTAAAGTAAAATTATTAGTTTGTTCGGTTCTCTTAGACTCAATTAACTAAGCTTGGGTATCTGATCCGGTTCAAGGCATAAGCACCCAAAATAAGATAAATCACCATTTTGAACACGAAGTTTTAATCTATGGATCAAGTCATCCTCAAGTTTTGTTATATCAGAGTAAAAAATGTATCTTTTACCTGCACATATGATGTGGAACATATAATAAATTGATTTGAACACTTGGATCTCCTTTCGAATACGATTTTTTGCACCTCCGCTATTTTATGCTATATCCCGCTATAATTTTTGAATAGATGTCGCTATGGGACCGCTAAGCGCTTTAACTGCACATCCTACGTGTGCACACAGATATACGAGTAGATATACACTAGTAGATGTGTGTATGTATGTGAGGCCGTTGGACACAAGTTAAAATTTTATAGTGACTTGAATTATCCTTAAGATTATTCATTCTTTATTTAAATAATTGGGTCAATCATGAGTTTCTAGCTAACATTTTTGTTTTGTGTTGATTGTTTTCTTGTTTTTTAGTAGTTTTAATTAATATGTGCTCATTGAACCCCCGTTAAAATATATATGATTAATAATTGCAATGTCATCCTTCTGATCCAACTGCAAGCTATCCTGATGAAAACAATCAACCTTCTATTTTTAGTTGGAATGTGGCATGTAAATTAGATCATAAGTTCGAATCTAAGTTCTGTTCATATGTTTTTCATTTTAATTCTGTCATACAACCGAGATCACACTTCCAAATCTCAATCCTACAAAGATATAAAAAAAATTATATCATTTTTATTTACCCACTTTATTTATGTTTCTTATATTCTCAATCAATACTTTTATGGCCTTTTTTACATGCAATATTCAGAATTCTATTTGTTTTACTCCTTATTTTCATGTCCATGATTCTCTTATAAAAATCTTACGCGTAAATTAGAATTTGATGAATCGAATACATTATATTTTTTCTTTTTTTCACATGAGAACCACACACACCCACACACCCACACACCCACCCCCCACCCGCGCACACACACACCCACATATATATGAGAGAGAATTCACAGTTGCTAGCCCAACAAGGTAACCGTCTTCAATATTAAAAAACATTTTGAACTTGGTTATGGAACTTCCTAGATACTTTGTTAGAACACTCTAAATTATCAAATACAGATAGACCTTAGTTCCATCCAATAGTTTCATTACTATATATCCTATCCTGATTATTTGTGAATGGGAAACCTAGCAAGAAGTTCAGTAATCAGTCACAATCCTACACTGTTCTGTACCTGAAATACTGATTACCAAAATTTTGAAACAAAAATATATTTAACTTATTTTAGTCAAGATGAACTAACCTGATCGCTTATAGTTCCAATGAGTATTTGCTTAGACGTTATACCCTTAGCGGTTGACGTGACAGCCATCGCTTTTACAGAGTGGGTGAAAAAGTAAGACTGAGATTTTACCATTACCTCTGGCCTTGAATAAGAAGAAACAGGCGATGTAAGGTTATGTTTACCCAGCACAAGCTTCAAAACATCTTTGTTATCCTGCAAGTAAAAAAGATACAAAAATAATGGGAATATGCGTGTGTGTTTATTTTAAAGATTGGCGATTGGTTTCTAGGGGCCTAGAACCTTAGACCTTTGTATCAACAATAGAAAGAACTTTCCACTTTGCTTGTGGTTTTTGACGACACACGCTCAAGAAATCAAACTTTGCTTGTAAACTCAGAAAATATGCACCGTACCCCGTCACATACTCCAAGTAAACCACATGAATAATGTAGTTAGAGTGGATTGAACTCTCGACCTCACCGATGGAAGCCGACATACACAACCAACTGCACTATCCATGAGGGAAAGGGGTATATGTATGTGTGTATACCTATAAATGTATATGTATGCATGTATGTATATAGTAAGTATTTAGATCCCAATCTTCATGCCTTCAGAATTTCTCATTAATTTTTCATACCAAAATGTTTTAGACTGATCTAAAATTTTGGTGATACCATGGTCTTATAATATAGATCAACTTCATAAAATTCCGTATCAATTCAAAACTTTTAGTCACTTTACAAATGCAACTGAATATGAGTGGTAAAAATGTTTGTTCTAATCATTGACTTAAAATGTGATTTCTAGAGAACTAGAAGTTCTGAAATGATCCAAATTTTTTGTATAGATGAACATGATAATAATAAGAATATTGGATGCATGAATAATTAACCAAATCCGAATATGAAAAAAACTGATGGAGGAATTATGAGGTAATAAACAATGGAGTTAGGCCACATGTCAATATCTTTTCAAGTTATACAATTTGAAGTGAAATCGAACTTTTTGAATGTTTGCTCTAGATTACAAAATCAACTGCACAAATTTTGACACCATTTCAAAGTTCTAACATGCACAAAATGTACAGTATTAGTCACTGATTTTAACCTTCAATTTTCAACAGACACACACGCACACGCACACAAAAACACATACATACATACATACATACATGTATGTATGTACGTGTATGTATATGTATATACGTGTGTGTGTGTTGAAAAAATATTAAGATTAAGATTATCCACAAAAAAAAACCAAATTCTTGTAAAGATGATCTTTGATCATATACAAATGAAACTTTGAGGATGTTCAGTCTATATTATGAAACATCATTTCCACAGAAAGAAAAAAGATCATTTAGAAAATTCTAACATGTTCAAAATGTTAAGTCAATGTCAACTGTTAAACATTTTAACAGTCAGTTTGAAATATTATTTTGAATATGTTAGAATTATTCAATTAACCAGAATATTATGGAAATGATCTCAAGGCATGTAAAGTACACATCACCAAATTTTCGTCCAATTTCAAATTGTGTAGTTCAAAAAATCATAGAGGTGTAGATGGAATGTAACAGAGAGGGGTGCAGGAAACCCTTCCTGTATCTTATATTCATGATCGTGATCACTTATTATATAGATACATGAGACTTTAAAGGGGAATGATGAAAAATTACCGCCCGAGATTGATCGTAGATCTCAATAACTGACATCTCAAATCTGTGCGCTCTAAGATTGAAATAGTGGTAGACAACCCAGTTTTCACTCATGACCTTCATATATTCAACAAAACAAGAGTCAGGAAACCTTCGGTAGTTCACAAAAGCATATAACAAGAAAAGAACATGTGTGAATAATGTACTTAATATTATGCAACTTACAGCATGAATAGGTCCTTGTGCACCTTGATGTGTCACTCTGTGAAGTATGCGACCTGACACTGTATCGATAAGATATGCAATAAGCCAAGCTTCTTCCGGAGTAGCAGATCCAATATCTCCAGAAGCTTTGGGAGAAACAGTTGCAACGAAAAGTATGTTTTTTGAAATGTATTTGTACATTACATCTTGATCTGCTACAACCTTTGCTTGGGTATGAACAATCTACAACATAGAAAACCAACAATTTTCATATGCTTACATGTAACATGCATCTGGATGCACTACCACAAGACAGCTAAAGAGTTAAAAAGATGGAGCATCAACAATTTATGAGAAGGAAAAGTATCGATCTTGTGAAATTTTTTACTTCTACTACATATGAACAGTTCTCTCTAGTAAACGAAATATCAGCGGTAGTGTCATAGTGCTACCTTAACTTACTTCTAAATAGTATGATGAAAGATAGCTTGTGTGGTTTTAAACCAATTACGCCAAACAAGATATATATATTATAATAAGGATTTTTATATTGCATCTGTTATCTTAAAATTAAGACGCCAAAAAGAACCGGCTCATTTCATGTTATAAACCAAATTCTTACAATCTAAAATGATTCCCTAGTTTTAAAATAAATACACAAAAGAAGAAACTCTTCTACAATGTATCGATCCCTATGGTATCGTCAAATAAAAAGGTTTGGTGGAATTAAAACCGTAAATGGTTAAAGTACTTTAAAATATAAATCATAGAAAATAAGCATGAAATCTAAATTCCCACTGATTTAAGTCTCACATGAAAGAGTTATAACGACCATCATAAGAGAGAAATGACAAAACCAATGAAAGTAAGAGAAGGAAAAATTGACAGTCTATAACACATAAGAAACTTGAGTTACAAAATCACTGACTGGAAGTTTAGAAAAGGGCACTTCTAGCAAACAAGTGTAGGAATGAACTGCCACAAAAACGTGTACATGAATAAATTGGGAAATTAATATCAAACATCAAGGACTCATGAGAGCTAAAACAATAAATCACAAGTACCTCATTCAATTTCCTAGTTGTGACAGTGGCTATTTTCTCAGACTCGGAAGGAAGAACTATAGACCATAATTCCTTTGTATCAAAACAGTACTCATCAGATACATCAAGGGTGCACTGGTTCTTATATGCATGCCCTCTTATCATACCTAGTGCAGTTTCAACTGAATACCAGAACAAATTTGATTTCTCCATGTTGAATTTAGTTAAGGAATCTAGATTTCTAGGGTACAAATGTGCATGAAAGTTGGCATCTATAATAACGTGAAGTATCTGTTCTGCTGAATCTGTATACGGCAATGGGATAACTTGAAGAACGGAATGAGAAAGCATTTGAGAGCCGATCTCCTTTCCAGTATATGAATCGATAATAGATAAAATTCCTACAGTGTCAGATTCAGATCCACACTTCCCAACTACAAGAATAGAAGGATTTTGATCCAAGGCATGATGATGAGGAATCTGCCATTTATAGAGATTTAATGCAGATGGGGACTGACAGCTGTCACTTTTACGAAGTGATGTAAGAAAATGCGACCACACGGCTCTTCCATCTCCTGTGTGAAGTGCATGAACTTTACCCGCTTTTGTTAGCACTATGATAAGCTTTCTGAATCCATTATGATCCCGTGTCAGTTTATTTTTCTGCGAATTTTTTGCTCTCATTCCTTGTATGGCAGCCAAATCATCAGGAGTCGCAAGCATCAAAGTACTTTTGAGTTTCAACAGATGGCTCTGAGAAGAAATCGAGATAAGAACAATAAGCATGAATTCATTAATGAAGGAAGAGTGCTTAAATAAAGTCAGGATGCACAATTTTCATCTCATGTACAGCAATAATTGTAAGAAATAAAATAATAAGATAAAACATCAGAGCATGAACCATAAAGATATTCAAAATATGTTCTCCTTGAAGCCAGAGCATTTCAAAAAATGACAGATGAGTATAGAGCATTGATGGAAAAAAACAAACTAATCTATCGTGCAAATTGAATGCTTCAATGTGGATTCCAGACATATAAATGTGGTTTATTATGGTATTGTGTATATACAATTAGTAGGCTAAAAGTATTGCTTTATATAGGATATCAAACAATATCCAATAATGTAAAGCATCAAATTTTTTTCCATGAACAAAATTTTAGGTCATGTTTGGTTTAAAAATGAGTTTTGTGTTTTCAATGTGTTTTAAAATGTATGGGACAGGAGAAGAATATGGAAAACGGTCGATTTGAAAAACGATTTTAACTTTTAAAATCGAAAATGATTTTTCCTTATTTCCCATCTTTGGGGAAATATCAAAAACTATCTCCCTTCTCCTTCTCCCCTTTATCAAAATGATTAAGATTTTCCAACCTCTTCTTCTCTCTCAAGCCATTTGACATACATATTGAAAACGCAAAATACAAAACTTTTCAAGTTAGACACTACCTTATATAGTTGAAATTGATTTTGATGTCTGTTAGACTTAAAAGTTCAAATTATAGTTTCGAAATATCATGATATTTAAGTCTTGGTATGTTTTGTCTCAGCAAGCATTGAATGATTTTTCTTGATTCTGATTGCAATTGTGATTTGAATCAAGGAATTTGATAGTCGAATTGGAATATGAGTTAGATCTTATTTGAAATGGAATTCAAAAAACGTAGAATTTTGATGTTTTTGTGAAAATAAAACTATATTCTCATTGTGCATTATTACAGATTGGATATGCAAATATTTGGCCAAAAGGAAGATCTAAATTCTATCATGTGTACACACACTCATAGTCATAGAGTTCAAAATAACCAATGACTGAGATTTAAATTTCAGGCATTGAAACTAATACACAAGGAAGGTTTTTCAGATTTGCCCTATGATATGCTAGGTTTCATTTCTAATTGCCTTGTAAGTTCTTATAAAAGCATCACAAATATACCTTAAGCCATTCAAAGAGGCTGTGCTCCACTTTTGCTACAGACACACCATCTTTTTCAACAGGCAGTTCAGAAGTGGTTGAATCCACGATAGATGCAAGTCCATCCTCTCGGCTCCAAACAATCTCACCTTGTTGCACCAGCAATAATGAATAGTCTTCCATGACAAACAATGCTCTAAATCCATGTGATTTGTCAGTTCGGAGATAATTATTTATAAAAACTTTTTGAATGTGCCCCCTCTCTCTATCGATAGAGATAGCTTCTTTCAAAACATCGTTATTAACATCGTTATCAAGCTTAACTCTCAAATGGATATTTGATTCTGAATGTTGTGCTATAGCAAACGCTTGTTCTCCTGAGAGAGACACTGCATCGCTTATAGAAGCTGGATGTCTAAACTTATCTACCAAGGTAAGGTCACTTAAACTATTGACTCTTACTAATAATGTAAAGTGATTAGCCTTTAAAGCAAAGAGTCCGGCATATTTTGACGGCAGTAATTGAGCCTTCCCTGAGAAGTCTTGAACAAGATGTGATATGTGTGTCTCGTGCATATTTACTGCACCATCTTGTAGTTTGATTGATATTATAGTTGACCTAGCAGCATCAAGAGTCACTAGCATATCATTTGAAATAAAAGATGTTTCACCACTAAAACCTTTAGTGTATGATCCAGAGATTTGTTTCAAAATTTCCCCATTTTTCATATTGATGTGGTATGTTACAAATTGAGAAGAACCAAGGAAGCCAGCAGCATATATGACCTCGCCATCATCAGCCTCGAAAATTTGCTGAATCTCTAAGCTGCAAGGCAACGAGTTAATAAAATAGTATAAACATGCTAGTTAGGGCCTTTTTTTAAAACCATTTTTTGAATCACTTTCTCTAACTAATTACAAATTTAAACACTTTTTAAAGCATAATACAAATATAGGTCATTTGCTGAGAATGTGGAAAAGTGGCCTATTTCAGATTTCAAATTGTGGCAAAATGGTTGTTATCTTTTTCAAAAATTTACCATGGTGCTATTTCAGATTCAGCAACCATAAATTCTATTTTTTACACCATCTCCATTTGAAATAACATGAACATAATCTATTACAAAAAATGTACTGATGAGATTTGAGATCTTGCCGGTACACTTTTTGCCGCTGGCACAAAGCGAACAAAATTTGTATCTTTTCAAAATGGTCTGTCTCTGTTATAAAGTTTGAAATTTGGTCCAGAATGATTAAGAAAATCTACTATTTATGTTACAGCTGTATATAACGAAACAATTTTGCTACCTTTCAGAGGAAAACTGTGTACTCCAAACAACTACACCATCAATGCTCGACACAGCATGAAGTCTTCCTGCTCCGGAAACAAGAATCAAGCCCTCTTTTTCCATTCCACTGTGTGTCTGTATGATTATATAGTTCATATCATTTTATGTGATAAGATGATTCTGATGAAGTATACACAGATTCATCAGTCTATAAAACTTTTCAAATTCATACATTCCTTACCGGTATATATAAAAGAGACTTTGATTGTGTCGGAACTTGAAGAACAGACTCCCATATTAATAGTCCATCAGGAAGATTCCAAGCTCTCAATATGCTACCTTCTGAAGAGAGTGAAATAACATCTGCAAAAAAAAAAGGAATTGATCAAGGTTTAGAAACCAACGTGGTTATCAGAAAAGAAAGCAGCAACTTCTCGATGTTAAAGATTTGTTTCAGTATTTGTGACAACTTGTCCACGTAATACCTTGGAAATTTTTAATCGAAATGATGTTAATATTTGGATTAGACCTGTTGTCAACCATTCTGTTACATGTCAGGTCTCCAACTGACTTTGCTGATAGTGACAATTTCAGTGTCGCAGTTGGCAAGCTTATTGGCTTGGACTCTTCAATGTGGAAATTTGGATCCACCCCTTATTTTCATATTTGATACACGAAAAACCCTCCTCAAAACATGTTTTAAATTACACCCCTAAAATTATTTTCGATAAATTCTTTTTTTCGAAAATCAAAATGCTCTTAATCGCAGGTTTCTATGATCTTTTTATATTTTTTGCAATATTGCAAATATTTGCAGTATGCATACATTGCAAATATTTGCAGTTTGCAGTCTGGGTGTTTTTTCTAACAGAATTTTGAGGGGGGACGGAAGCAGGTGTTTTACAGGAAGTTCCCCTCTTCAATTCTAACAATACACGATAATGCTCCAATGACACTTGATGTCAGGTTTTTTTTTAATAAAAAAACAACATTAGTCGCATATTGATATTATTACAATAATAATTTCATAAAAAATGTTTCCAATTTAGGTGTAAGTTGGTTTATGTAGGGAAACTGCTTTATATACGAATTGTATATTTCCTTCAAGTTTGATTAACATGAAACAACACGGTAACAAAATATCGATGTATTCCAACAAGTTGGATCAAATTAAAACAAAAATTTTGATCGCTCAAACATTACCAAATAATGACCACTAAATTGCAGAACATCAAAATATATTAATAAATCCCCCCACCCCCCCCCCCCCCTTCAAATAATAGCATGGCCACGATAGGTACCTCTTTGTCCCTACATTCATTATGTTTCTGCGAACACTGTTAAAGTATTAGACACAATGTTTAATATGTGTTCAAAAGAATTGGTCCATTCGGTTGCATGAAAAGTGGGATATTCTCTAGTTTGTAGGACAAAAATAAGTTAGTGGTGATTTGTTCATTTAAGCATTTGTATTTTCTACCGTTCTCAATCAAGTAATAACAATGTAGTTCTTTTGAGTTTTATTGTTTAACCTCTCTCTTTTTTTTCTCTGTCAAAATTCTAACATGGTATCGGAGCCAGGTTATATGAGAGAGAGGGTAGAAAGATCTAGAGATCTGAGAAAACCCTTAAATCAGCAAGAGTTAAAAAAAAATACGAAGCCCTCAAATTTACTTCTGTCAGAAAAATCCCTGTAGGAAAACAAAGACGTGCCGCCGCCATACAAAAGCTTGAGTCCGACTAGCAATTTGATGTTGTTATTGCGCCGGAGATACCGTTGTCAGGATCTGGAAGCTGTTACCGATTCTCTGAAGCCGTGCTTGGAAATATAGGCTGCTGCCTTGAAAATTAAAGCTTGCAACTTCTCAAAAAAAAATCGTGTCATATGGAAATCACATTTGAAGTTTGAGATCTGGATGTCGATGTTGTATTTAAGGCAGCGACTGCATCTAATAAGAGATTGAGGTGTGGCCACCTGATGCTTCATCGTGAATTTTGTCGACTGATGTTGCTCTACTTGTTTGCCTTGGTATTGCAGTTCCTGCTCGTGGCTGTTGGGTGATTGGGGAGGCTGTTTTTGGTTATTGACGTAGTTGCTGGTTGAGGAGAAGTCTATGGCAGTGGCGTTGATGTGTACCGCGGCAATGTAAGTGGGCAGAAGCAAGGGAAGGCAGTGTAAAAGTGTTGTGATGACTTGATGGTGGATGTTGAAGTGAACTGTTTGGTGGCAGCAAGGGAAGAAGTGTTGTGGGCTGCTGGTTGAGGAGAAGTCTATGGCAGTGGCGTTGATGTGTACCGCGGCAATGTAAGTGGGCAGAAGCAAGGGAAGGCAGTGTAAAAGTGTTGTGATGACTTGATGGTGGATGTTGAAGTGAACTGTTTGGTGGCAGCAAGGGAAGAAGTGTTGTGGGCTGCTGGTTGGTTTATGCAGACAGGTGGAGAAGTGCTGTGGGACTGTACGGGAGGAGACTGTAGTATGACAGAAGTGGTCTTTTGAGTGGTGGATGGTGATTTTGAAGTGGAGGAGGAGCAGTTTTGTAGATTGAGTGGATGTATGATGATATGCAGGCAAGTATGACAGGTTTGTGTAGCACAGAGATATGTAACATGGAGAAAGTTGTTTAAGAGACAGTCAAGTGTGAGTAGTTGTGGTCAAGAAGGAAGGCAATAGATGATGCAGTGTGCAGTTTTGGTGATATGGAAAATGGAGCTGTTGTTGTATGATTGAAGTATAGTAGTATGGTTGATATGTTTGGCACTGGGAAATGAACTGGTTGTTGTTGCAGTGGAGTGAAGTGTGGTGTTTGCATGTGATGTGGAGCAGTGCTTGTGATTGTAGTAGGTGGTGTTGTTTGATGTTGCAGTTGGACTTGTGTGAAGTTGCTGGAAGATGGATTGATGTGGGATTTTGGAGAGGAGGCTGCTCGAACCGAGTGATTAAAAGAGGAGGCGATGAGCAGCTTTGTGAAGCGTATGGAAGTGAGTTCAGGGAAAATGGTATGCGATTAGTAGATGTTGCTGCATTCCAATTGTTGATGATGAACAGTAAGATAGTTGACAATTATGTGGTGTGAAAAATGTAGCAGTTGTGATGTTGTTCGTTCTGCAGAACGTTGGTAGTTGATATGAAGACGATGAAAGACGACGTAGGTCGTGGGGTTGGACATTTTTTGGGTGCTCGAGAACTGTTTGGTGGTATGCCTAAGAGGAGATAGGCATACCTAAATGTGCAGTAGGTAAAATCTGTGAGTGAAGCAGATGTGGTTTTATGTCATCCAACAAGTAAGTGAAGAAGGGCTGCGGTTCTCACTTGTCGGGGGAGATGACAGATACAACAGTATCAAGGGATGACCCGAGTGGAGAGGTCCATGAATCCCTAAGTGGAAACCAAGAGTATTTGTTGATTGGTTAAAGAGTGAATAAACCAATCAACGTGAAACAGTTGAGCATGTCCAACCAGGTAGGAATGAAAGTTATGACCGCGGTTCGCATTTGTGAGTTGTAAACTGAATATTTGGCAAATTCAGTTTAAGGGAGGGTGTTAAAGTATTAGACACAATATTTAATATGTGTTCAAAAGAATTGGTCCATTCGGTTGCATGAAAAGTGGGATATTCTCTAGTTTGTAGGACAAAAATAAGTTAGTGGTGATTTGTTTATTTAAGCATTTGTATTTTCTACCGTTCTCAATAAAGTAATAACAATGTAGTTCTTTTGAGTTTTACCGTTTAACCTCTCTCTATCTTTTCTCTGTCAAAATTCTAACAAACACTATGAAAGAAACTAAAGTGAAATTAGTTTCATGGGTTAATGTAACAATAGGACCAACCTTAAATTTTGGTGTTGATAAAGCTGTGTGTACCGATAGTGCCACCCTAAAATTTTGGTGTGTTGATACTATTTACTGCCATGTTTTAGCAGTTATATACATAGTTATTAAAGCCCTCGTCTAGACGCGCCTAGACGCCAAAAAGCCCTAGGCGCCAGCCTAGGGATTTTTTACCTTTCGAAGCGCCGACAATGCTTAAGGCGCTAAAAAAGCCCCAAAGACGCCAAAGCGCTCGACTTGCGAAGCGCTAAAAAATGCGCCTTGTGCAGCATTATTAAGGAGAAAATAACATTTTAGCATTTGGCTCAATATGGAGCCCAATTGCATCCCAAAATCCAACCGCAAATAAAAAAAAGTGTTCTTTCAACCTTGCTTCAGTATCGAACATAAAATACATCGTTCTCGAACAAAACAAAAACCTTAGATTCAAAATCGTTGCCGCCGCCTGACTTTTGCCACAGCTGCTCGACTTTGAATGACTTTGTGCCTTCTTAGTTTGATTTATGATAACCTTATGATGTTTTATTCTCAATATTGTATTTATATGCAATTTTTTGAAGTCAAAAATAGAGTTTTAGTGCATTTTTTAAGTGCAGTTTTTTTTGCTGAAACCCAGAAAAATGATGCTCAAAGCGTCCAAAAAAGCCCTAGGCGCAAAAAAGTGCTAGGCGAGAGCCTAGAGCTTTTTGGGGCTTTTTCGCCTTGACAACTATGGTTATATAAGAATTTGGCATCAACACCCCCACCCCAGCCAACAACCCCCCCAACCACCCCAAATAAAAACCCCGATGTTGCCCTCTGTATAAAAAAATTTTGCTTCCGCTTCTATCCCCTTATAATTCTAAGTATTACTGAATAAGTTATCAATGAATTCGTTGCTCTTCACAAAAAGCGTTCACTAAATAAACAAAGGGAGAAGAAAAGGAAAAAAAAGAGCTCCTTGCCATCCATAAATACTTTTATATGGCTGCTAATTGGCTTGTTCGGTACACAAATTAGGGAAAATGACATCAGTGGTTCCTGAGAATCTGCCCTATATTTACCGTTGTTATCCATTCTGTTTTACATAGAAAACATATCATTTATCCATAAACTATCCTTTAGCTGGGTACCGGAACGATTGAATATCCATTCTGATTTAATCAAAAAACCATTTTTCTACCACCAGAGTGATTAATCAAACAATGAAACTGAGCTAACTGGCAGAAGAGAGAAATTGAGAAAAGGCTATTTTCCCTTGTAATTGTATGAGTGAACATACTTATTTATTGTAATATGTATTCTAAAAAGCAATAAAGTCAATAATCTTTTGAATAAAATTGTGTGTTTAACATAATTTTCTGAATCCTTTAACTGAGCAACTTAAGCATTCAGTCAAAGATGTTGCGGATTGCTACAAACAATCATTTCAGCCATTTGTGTAAATTCTAAGTGTTTCTTCAATATCAAATTAACAATTATATTAGAATTAGTAAACGACTTACATTTCCCAAGAGCAAGATCAACTTGATCAATATGATCATTTTTTGCAAGGACATGCCGCCAAACTGCACAAAGGAACATAAAGCTTTTAGCTAACAGAAGTTTGCATTCAGAAACTGAAAATTCTTAGCTTTATATATTCAAATGGCTTAATTACACATGTTCAACATGGAAGATTTTGTAAAATATGAATGAAAAACATGTCAAGTAAAGATGAAAGCAACATACATATATCTCCTCTACGAAGATCGAGGGAAGCAATTATATTCTCCTCGGTAGAGACTATCACTCGCTTCCTTCCTGTTTTTTGTGTATGAAAAACAGCATGCTTCACCTTTCCAATGTATTTCTGTTGCCTGTAATAAATTCCCATATGTATCAGCGGATGATATGGAGAACATCGTTTAAAACTTATGCATAGCTATGTCGAGTGTTATTGTAGAAAACCACCTGAGCATTTGATGTAACATGTTGACTCCATATGGATATTCAAGTAATTATGATACAGAATATACTCAAACAACTGTGACCAAGAGAAAATGGAAATGTTGAAATCTTGACGACACTATGCTTTCATAAGAACAGACTATAAAATATTAGATATTTCCTGATACTCAATTTCATATCAAATTGCCATATATAACAAACTTTATCAACAGTCCAACAGGGACTGAAGTGCTGAACGTAATCAAAACCAACTAGACTACTATTCAGCAAACATTCACAGTTATATCTCTACTATCAATAACCAAAACTTCATAATTACATCCATTTTTATTCATCGTTTTCAACGAAATTGGTTTGAGTCTTCTGTTTTAATTACATTGCAACAGGACTTTGAAAGAATCCATACAAATAATGATTATCAGTTGATAACGCCGTCAACGATGTTCTAGAGATTTGATTATATCATATTTTTAATATAAAACAATAGAGCCCTAGGCATGTAGAAGCATAGTTGTCAAGGCAAAAAAGCCTCATACCCTCGCCTAGCGCTTTTTTGCGCCTAGGGCTTTTTTGGACGCCTTGAATGACATTTTTTCGGTACTTCAGCCAAAAGAACTGCATTTGAAAAATGCACTAAAACTCAATTTTTGGCTTAAAAGATGGCATATGTATGCAATATTGAGAACAAAACATCATTAGCATAAATCAAACTAAGAGCGGCGACGGCGACGGTGGTGCGGAGGCGGCAAAAATTAAGCGGCGGCAGTCAGCGAAACTAGGATATTTTTTGTTCGAGGGTTCGACATTGAAAAAGGAAATTATGGTTTTTTTTTTAAGAATACGCTACAAATCGACATTCAAACGAGTTTTTCTTCCCCTGTTGGATTTCGGGCTGCTATTGGACCAAATGCTGAAATTTTCAATTTCTCGTCAAATGTTGCACAAGGCGTGTTTTTTTGCCGCTTCACAAGTCGAGTGCCTTTGGGGCTTTTTTAGCACCTCACGCATCATAGTCGCTTCAGAAGGTAAAAAAAGCCCTAGGTGCGGCCTAGGGCTTTTTGGGTGCCTAGGCGAGGGCTTTGATAACATAGTGCAGAAGAACTCTTTAATTCTTCAGTTATTTGTCTTTCGTAGTAATATTAGCAATTTGAGTGTTTTCTCGTAATAATTTTTGTTTTTTCTCTTCTTAATATGCCTACTTCCCATTGGTGTGGGATATAATGAAAAGACGGCAACTTATGTTTGAGTTATACATAAATTTATGGTATTATGATATATTGTGCAATTCTGTTTAGAAAGGGAATACTTTTTTGTTATATGAGCTAAAATTGTATCAAAATTATATTTTATCCTACAAAGTCAAACATTGAATGTTTACAATTAATGAAACCAATAACTAAACTATGTATACAATTTAACCACTTAAAATTTAATGAAACGAACAGCACTAGTCTAAACTTTTGTTACTCGAAAGGTCTTAACATCAATGTATGAATTATTATGTGTCTAGTTATGTCAAACATTGTATTAGAAGATGACGAAGAGGTCAACACTAAATCGATAAAAAAAGATGGATTTTAATTTGCAATTTTGAAACTAGGAGGAATATGCCAACCACTCTCAGGGTTGATGAAAATAAACCCTCTGAGATCAGTTCATCGCCTATATGATGGTGTTAACCCTCCAGAAATCATTGTTGATATCATCCTCATGAAAACAATGGTTATGCTATTTTTCTTAACAATGTGATATGGTGAGCATGAATTATTCTGTAATTTATAAATGCTATTGACTTGACATGATAAAGGTTTCTCTGCCAATTATAAGAAAAATTGATTAAACATTTTTTGTTATGCAAATACTTCATTGTTTTATTTAACAAAAACACAACTATCCATTTTATCCAAACAATCAACCTCCAGAGAAATTAACGTTTTTTTTTAATCTACCAATATGCCAGTTAACAATAAAAAGATTATTCACGCTGAAATTACTGCCTTCTATCAACTCACATGCAACGCCAAGTTAAAAGGATGCTCTGTATAAAACAGACAAATAGATGTTCAATTTATACACCAACCGATTAATTTCAATACACACATACTACTGCAATGATTTTATTTTTTACTTCAAACATACCGAAAGGGAGAATTACATGTTTAGAAACAGCCATGCTCGCCGAAGACAAAAACACATTAGTGATGGTATAATATATCGATTTACTAGTTTCTGCACAATACGTAGATCACCAGATGGTTATTGGATAGTTTGTTGGGAAAACATGTTTTAAAAATACAAGGGCAGAAGACTCTGCATCCATGAAATCTGTTTCATTTAGGACTGACACAATCACCCAATTTGTGTAGAGTGTAAACACAACAGACTAGCTAGGATAGGAGACTAACGATAAAGATATTATATGTTGGAAAATAATAAGACAATTCTCCCAGCGAAAAAGTTGGCCTACAAAGCTAACATTATAACCGTACAATGTCAACAAGTACAAATACCAAAATGGCCAAGTTGACTTCGGGGTTTGTTGTTAAAGGAATTTGTTTATGAGTAGTTACCATGTTCTGATCCCAATTTAGTCAGTTTTAGTAATAAAAAGATAACAAGCATTAGCTTTGATGATAAATCAATTTCCTCATATTTTGGAATACAAACACTTTCTTCGAAGGAATTGGTACAGATTAAACAAGCAGCTAAAAATGGATTTGTTTATTTGCGATAAAAGTAATGAATCTCAAGATTAGTAACGATCTAATCAACTAAATACAATTTAAACATACCAGTCGGTGAGGCCAACTTGATCTTCGTAGATAGCGGAACAGAAGTTGAAGAAGAAGAGCAGGGTTATAAACCCTAGGCATATTCTAGCCGCCATGGCTAGAGCTGAGGGTATGTAGGAGGAGATTGAACGATATAAAATTAAAAATTACCGGAGAAGAAGATCCAATCCAACTGTTACTGGGCCGGGTGTAAAGGTATTTGTATAAGCCTATTCCTTGACAACATTTTTCGGTAATTCTTAGATCGGCTGCAGTCAAAGATTTGATTATAGCTTTTCGCATGTAAAAAAATAATAAAAATCATGAACTTACGATGGTTAGATCCGCAGTATCAAAGTACGCAGGTAAAGATTTTTTGGTACATGGATATGGAAATACTACCGTATAAATATTACATATATAAAATTATTGAATTTAACATATACATACATATATAGATACGTAGATACACACATTATGGATGCATGTATAAATTGAGTAATATGAAGAAAAAAGAAATTTTTACTGAGATTGAGATTTTAACATGTGATTTCATTTAAGTACCAAATTTTCCATTTGAAATAAATTATAATTTTTGTTTTGAACAAATTCGAACTCCTAATCTTTTTTTTTATCTAAGAGCAATTTCGGAAGTTCATGATTGAACTAACAATCATGCTTCTATTTCAGTTATTAGTAAATATCAGTGTGTAACCATTGCATTGTACGCGGTAATGTCATAAAATATAATATTTATACTTCTAATATTAAAAATAGAATTTTGCTATATTATGTATAACTAGTGTGTAACCTGTGCGTTGCACAGGGTAATTTTGTTAAAAAAATAACATTTACATTTTAATTATTGCTAAAAGTATATTTTATTATGCAATATATGATAAATTTATTGTAATATATTAATTGACTAAGTTGATAAATTTATTTAAATTTTGAATTATGTAATTAATTCATATCTGTGGACTATAATGTAAAATTTCGAAAGAGAACCGTGAAAAATTTGTAAATAATTGTAGATTCTTTTAAAAGTATGTATTTGAATGTAAAATAGTGTGAAATTTCAGTAGACTAATTATAAAGTGGTAAAGTACATGATTTTGAAAATAAAATATCTACTTTGAGAGAATTAAGAAGAATAGAGATAATTCCTAAAATTAATGGAAGAGCTTCAAATTCTTCTGCTTTACTATTATTTAATAGATAAATTCATGAGGTAAATAAGTGTAAATCAAGACTGCTGCATTGCTTGTGTGTATAATTTATGTTATGTGATTGATAATTCTTTACATTTGAGTGAAAAAAGGAATTTCACTCTTTTCGTCAATATGAATAGGTCTATGTATTAAAACTGTCATATTTTTAGGATTTGTTTCAGGAAATATCGTATATTAGTTATTTGAATTTTCAAGTTTATAATTACGAGCGTTACGGCACGCGCTTCGCGCGTGATCATGGCACGTACTTCGCGCGCGAATTGTTTTTCTAGAAACCGTATATATTTAACATATTCAAGAGCAAAATGATTTGCACGAATATTTAGTAATATTTTTACTTTGAAATCATGTTTATTAGTTTGGATTTTTATTTTAAGGTTGCAATACCTAATTTTTTATTAGTTTTAATTTTTATTTATATTATTAATTAATAAATAACGATTCTATAATGGAAGTTTATTTGTTAGATTCTATTTTTAAGTGATTAGGATTTGTTAATATTTGTTGAAAGATGGTTTGAATTTGTAAAGTAAGTGTAGTTTTTAGATCATATTTTTAGGTGATATTAAAATTTGTTGAAAAATGGTTTGAATTTGTAAAGAAAGTGTAATTTTTAGATCATATTTTTAAGTGATATTAATATTGATTAATATTTGTTGAAAGACGGTTTGAATTTGTGAATTTGCAAAGAAAGTGTAATTATTAGATCTTATTTTTAAGTGATATTAAAGGGGCATTTTTGGTAATTCACGTTGACACCAAAAAAGTGTGACACCAAAGGTATTACAACTATTAATAAATATAAGTGTAACGGCACGCGCTTCGCGCGTGAATTATTTTCCTTATAAATTGTATATGTTTAAATCAGTCAAAAAAATGATTTTTTATTTTCAAGTAATATTAAGATTTATATATTCGTAAAGAATATTTTGAATTTGTAAAGAAAGTTTAACTTTTAGATCATATTTTAGAGGCGTTTTGAATTTGTAAAGCATGTTTAATTGTTTGATCCTACTTTTAGGGGCATTTGAATTGTAAAAGAAATTTAATATTAGATCCTAATTTTAAGTGATTAAGATTTGATAATATATATAAGGGCGTTTTTGGTAGGCCACGTTGATACCAAAAAAGCGTGACACCAAAGCTATTACAACTATTATTAAAGATGTACTAAACTTTCATATGTGTGTGTATTATTAATTGTTAAAATTTTAAGATGTAGGAATTTAAAGATAAAAATTGGAGTTTGTAGTGAAATATATGATAAATTTATCGAAACAAATGAATTATATAAATAAATAATAATAATAATAATAATTTTTTGACGAAAGAGTGGTACTCAAAGTGTCGAGAGAACTCGTTATTTAGTTAGATTAGAGAATAACAAAAGTCATCAACACGTCTGATGGGTGATGATACAATAATTTGCATATATGTATACAAAAAGAGTGACCATCTCATGGATGACCAATATAAACGATAGAAAAAAGGAAGGATATAATCCAAAAACTATGAATATACACATCAAAAAAGTAGGAATCTACTGTTATTTTGAGCATGTGTTGTGAGGAGGACCAGTGGGAGTGCAGTTGGCTGATGGACCGTTGTAGGGTCGGGTGAGATACCGAGACTGATGGCAGCATGTGGTCTGGGCAAGCTAACTGAATTGCAATGTGTAGCAATGAATGTTGCTTGGAATGATGCACATGTGAAAATGAGGCCGCAACAATTATGAAGGGAGATGGCATTGGACAGGTTGGAGTTGGAGCAAAGTTTGAAGTTGGGAGCACATGCAAGTTGGCATTGGGCCTACAAAATGCTATGGTGGGCATATGCGTATAGTGAAAGTATGGTGATGTGGATAATGGAGGTAAAAAAGAAGCATGTATGAAACCCAACAGAAATGAGCAGGCATCTTATCGTGCGCACAATCAGAGCAAGGCAAACTTGGTAAAGGAATGATGCATAAATGAATGAGGTACGCTTAAGAAAAACATATAAGACTTTCCGGACATAGGAAGGAAGTACAAGGGGCAAGCATGGGAGCGCGTGATGCTAAAGCAAGGAAGGTATCTTATTGCGTGAGGGGCCTGCCGCATAAAACCAAAGCGAATCCTATATGAACATGAATATAAGCTATTTCCACTAATCACCTAGTTGGTTTTTCTAAAAGGAGGAGAGGAAGGGTATTGAGTACATGAGTGTTACATCTGATCCATTCGAGATGAGATCTCCAATTTGAATATCTTCTATAGGCCCTTGTCTAAAAAGAAACGTGCCAAGCAATAAATATAGAATAACAATTGAATCTCTATATGAACAATCGTTGATTTCTTTCATATAAAACCCCAACAAGTAATAGAGAAAATTGTATCTAAAAGTTTTCTAAGTGAAAATTTGCAATTAGATCTAAAATAGGTCCAATATTCGTATAGGGAAAGGATAGTGAAGTTACTGTCAAAGTCAAAAATATCAAGTAAATTACTGACAATATGTTGTGTGAAGTGACATTCGTAGAATAAGGGTACATAACTTATTTTGTGGTTATTTATAAGTACATGCTATTAAGTAAGAATCGAAAGTTGAAAGCAATAGTTTTTCGAAGGAACAAAGCCTCGGGGGAGATAAAATCAATTGAAACGAATGCACAACATTGCTATGATGCTATGAAATCTCAACATCCACATGTATATCCCAAATATTACTAAACAAGAGCACCTGCAAAAGGACACCTCATCAATCCATGTACTATATCAAAAGTAAGCTAGATTAACAGCAAGTGTCGGTAATCTAGTATTAAAGCTTTTTGTAAAAACTCATTAATGGCAGACATTGCCAGATCAGCATTGTAATAGCCTTTCAGCTTCGATATAAGGCTCCAGTGAAGGACAGAACAAAGTGGATCTAGAAATTTAGCCCGAACCACTATAAATATCAGTGTCTCTTTGCTATTTTCTTATGTTTTACTTTGGCTTGATCCTTTGAAAATTCTCTCAGCATAAAATAACAAACTAACCTTCGGCATTATATCTCAGAGTTCCGACCTAACTTATAACAACATTTTACCTTCGACAACCAACCTATCGAACCCTCTACATCAACTTAACTAACCGAAGCTTGCTCTTCGGTCTTTGAAGTGTTGGCATTATGAAAAATCACATTAACATGTTTAGTGCTAGAAGGAGTGTCCTAAACTATGTTTCCTTATTTAGAAAATCATTAATCAACCATGAATAGCTATATCAGTGAAAGCAACAACTAAGATTTCATCTCAGAATCTACTTAACCTTTGGATTCAGCTTATAGATGAAGGTAACAATGAATACTTAGCAACTATCATCTCAACAAAGGATAACAATGAAGAATACAACCTTGTCTATGAACTTTGGGCTTCTCAGGTCAAACACCTTTCGAGGTATCTTCAGGAATCATATCAACTTAGGAAAATTATTAAAGTAATGAATGATGAAATAAGAGACTTAAGTGCTAAGTTGATGGCATACTAGATCAAGCTCAAAATACCAAAAGCCTATTCCTACAACTTCTACCAATGAACCCCAAAAGAGACTAAAAAGGAGAAAATTTTTACCTCCTTAATGATACGTTATCCAATATCTTCCGAAAAACTCATAACAAAGCTCCCTTATCCAACTATCCTCAATCAAAAAGAGAAAGTTCAAAAAATGAAAACTACTGCATTTATTATCCAACTATCTCTTGTTTAACCCTGTTTTGTTTCCTATTTCAGGAAATCAATGAATTGACCTCGCCCCTTCCGGCGATACACGATATAAATATCTCTATTTAGGCTAATGTAACCATCACTTTTGGAATTCTATATTTAAGTAAACTACAGGGAGGCAAGTCATAACTAAAAACAAGGGATCTATTAAGGTGCTTTATACATTCATATTATCAGATCACCATTACTAGATTTCGGCGCTCCTAACTCCTTTTGGTCTTCTTATCAGTTTTCTCATAAGAATTTGGAGTATATGGATCTTTTATTTCGGTATTCTTATACGACCTTCATGGATTTCTTATTTAGGTATTTAGCCTTCATAATTTATTAGTCTTCTCAACAAACTTCGCGTATCATATTGGTATTCTTGGATTTCTTATTTGGAGTTTGAAGGAGAGCCCTTTCTGCCAGGTTTACGCCGAGGGTAAATATTATTAATCAACGAGCTTTGTCTTACCCTACTCTGGCTCTTCTTTTCATTTATACAGGATTGTGTTATGTTGTTTTTTCTATTTACAAAATCGTTTGGAAGATGAAAGCTTAAGGCTTGATTACAAGTCGTACACGAAAGTGGCCCAACCCTAAAAGTTTTCCAAAAGAAATTTTTTTACGAAAAATAGGATTAAGGGTGGGGTAAACCCCCATAAAGGACTGCCTTGTCGAACTTTGCAAAAGAAAAAGGAAAAGAAAAACTAATATGTAACCTCTCCTCCGAGGGTACATTTCTTTCAAAAGATAAAAGCTTTTCTCAGCATGGCACCACATGGTAGCGAAAAGTGCATTAGTCCACCAAAGCCTGCTACATGATAAATACAAACTATTAATGGTTAATTCATGTCATAAGTGGATGTGTTTCCTTCGTAATAATAATTTCATAAACATTTCCATGGCCCCATCCCTTTATATCCATGATAAATTCGGTTCGGTGACCTCGGTGAAAGAGGGCAGGCCTATGAGGGATTCGATGCCCGCATACCCTCACAGTGATGCATCTATAGTGAAGCTCTTACTACCACCAGTAAGAGAAGGCTATATCACTTGGGTTTTACTATTGGTCTATACACAGTAATAAGATACATGCAAATAGAAAAGCATTGGGTAGAATCCCAACAAAGTTAAAAGCGAAAAGCCTTGGATAAAATTATAAGCAAAGTTAAATTACAGAGGCATTGGGTAGAGCCTAAAGCCAAGAGATACATTGAGAAAGACTCGGTAGATTCCGAGCATAGTTAAAATGCCATAAGGTTGGCATTGAAGACACAGGGACAAGGCTCGGGTAGATTCCAGGCCTTAGTATAATGCCACAAGGCTGGCATCAAAGATATGAAGATTTCGGGTAGATTCTGAACATAGTAAAGTATGCCACAAAACTGGCACTAAAAAGTATTGACCACAAGGTTGGGTCTATATTAAAGGAATGAGTCACGAGGCCGACTTTAAACCGAAAGATGAAAGCTTTAAGACATGCGATTAAGATAGGCTCGGCAAGCCCCCATACCTTATTAATTTATGAATGGCTAAAACGCCAAGGGTTAAGAAACTTCGAGATTTAGTTTAGAAGGCTTGGTAAGACCCAAATATTTTATAGATTATGGCAAGATGTTGATAGCTAGATGCCATAGAGCTTGTTAAATAGGCTTAGCAAGGCCGAGACCTTATTAGATTAGCAAAATTATAGATGGCTAGATGCCACGACAAAGTGGCCTAAAACTAAAATAATAGTCTCGGTAGATCCTAAGCCCAAAGTTGGTAGTAGTGCAATGAAATTTATAAGAGAAAAGATCGTGAACTCCTAAGCTCTAATAGTTACTATTAGAAATTAAATAAATAAAATCCCAGTAAGACCTAAGGACGTCAGTTAAAACACCTTCGAAATATATTAGCTATCAAAAGGAAAGTCCTTTGGAAGTAAGATAAATCAGAAGTAAAACAAAGCTTTGTAGCTAGCACCAGTTGATTATGGAACATCGGATCATCTCAGATCTAAAGGCCTACATTTCTTCAATCCTCTGTTGCAGATTGCCAACCTGTCTGGGCTTGGCCCATTTAGTTTATTTCTGTATAAATAGTGTACTGTACAAGACTTTGTAATTTACAATTTAATTCAGTTTCATCTTTTATCTGTTTCAATACATCTCAAATACTAAATAATCTTTAAGATATGAATATGAAAATGGAATACAGTACGTATAAGGTCTTGTAAGTACAGTAGTAATATTCAAGAGAAACTTTAAATGACAAAGTTCACTTGATAACTGCGGTAGAACCTGAATTATGATTGATAGGGTAAGATGATGAACTGAGAAAATAATAGAATAAGCAATGGAAAAGGCAGCTGGATATCAAAATATTTCGAAATAAGGTACAAATGCATTAAAGTGTAAAGTTTATGATACTGAAAGGGCAATAGCTCCTTATATTAGGTAATACAATAATATGAATATTTTACCGAGATAATAAGACAATATATATAATAAAAGCATTATATTACAGGCAAAAGGAGAAATGCTTAGATAAATGTTATAAGTAATGAAACAAAATTATTACAGAAGTGCATATTTATAATCGAAAGCAATACAAGTATGAATTTCTATTTCTATGATGGTCTTCCCTCGTCTTAAGACTTCTTCATTAATTTCCAGGGGAGAGCTCCATGGAAATTGGACTTCTCCTTGATCTCCTACTATGGTAGTCTAACTCAGCCTTCGGGGACCCGACATAATTGGATAAGGGGAAGGAGATGTAGTAATACAATGACTTATATCCCGTACTATTCTCATAATACAGTCAAGCTTTCCATCATCTGAAATGAAAGATAAGTTCAAAGGGACCCAGTAAACCACTAAAATTCTAGCACTAATTCATAATAACCCTCAATTCTAAGCAGATGGTTGAGTATCTGACTTGGTTGACTCTTGGCTTTAGCGACGTCTTCGTTAGAAAGCTTTTCGAAATGGTTTTCTATATGATCATACATGTTGCTAGTCCATGTTTTCTTATAATGCTTAAAGGAAGGATTTTCCTATCTTTAAATGCCACTGGAATATCAACCAAAATTTTAATGGGAGCTGAAAGTGGACTCCCTTCTTGTTGTTTGAATTTGTGTAGAATCATGACCTTATGAGACAGTCTTAGTTTTATGCAAAAGGGGAAATTTAACCGAGCTCCTACCATGACCTCTTCCCGACTTCAGGATATAAGCAACCATAACATTTTGAGGACCTTCTTCGGCCTCAAGTTCTTTAAGTTTTATTATGAAAGCTCTTTATGAGCATTATTTAACTGCCAACTAAAGTCAGCCATTAAGTTAAAAAATTCAGTAACTAACTTCTCTAAAGCTTGATCCAAAAGTGGTACAACCATTAGAATAGATTTGATGTGTTTTTAAAGTTCTTTGAACTTTTGTTTGAGTGCCTTATTTTCTTTGAGAAGTTTTGAGTCATGGTAATTTGAGGAAAGCTTAGACTTGAGAAAATCCACTTGAGCATCAGATGCCTCAAGTTTCACCTGATGAAGTCGCATCTCGGTAACTTTACTGTTGTAAGCTCTTTGTATAAAAATATGAGCATGTTTGTTGCTTAGATAGTTGGCACATGTCGATTCATGAAAGAATTGAATAATACATAAGGTCAATAATAAGAAGTAAAAGATAACATTCTTTTTCATTGCAACAAAAAGAATACAAGTACTAAAGTTATAAAACTATTTAAAGCATTTGAACTTTGTAAAGGCTAAACTTTTCCTTGGTACTAAGAATTATTCTAAGACCTATAGACTTTTCCTCGACAAACATACCGGAAGGCTTGGCCATACCAAAATGTTAGTCCCTGAGGAGTTGGTTTTGATGACAACAACCTTACTTAGAATTAGATTATAAAATATATAATACTAACATTATTGTGTAGATATATATAGATATGTTTGCAGGTACTAAAGAATGAAGAACTGTACAGTATAAAGATTGAAGATATCAAGTTTCAAGACTCATGAGTATCAAGAATTTCAAGAGTTCAAGTTTCCAAGATAAGTTATATAGTTAGGAATATTGTTAAAACTCATAGAAAGGCACTGACATCTTAAAATCTATTTTATTCGTGGAATGGAATCCACTTTGTGCTCGTTAAAGGGATGGAACCCTAAGTAGGATGGAACCTACGAAAAATCTAGTGGAACATCTTTTTGTATCCACTTACTTTTATTTCAAAATGATTTTCAAAATATATAGCTTGTTTTTCAAAATGATTTTAAATATTCCTGTTTAACAACCAAAATCATCTGTCCTGGTTTTTCAATATATTTTAGCCTAAAAAATATCCTTAGTTTTAAATATCCTTAATTTTAAATATCTTTGATTTTAAATTATTATCCTAAGTTTTTAAACTACAATTTTGATATTAATATATTTAGCTGTTTTATATATTTATACTTAAGATTTAAATATAAAAGTATAGAAAATTATTATATATATTTGAATATTGTTCTCTATAGTTATTTATGTATTATAACTATATATAAGTATATTTTAAAGTTTAAATATAAGTATAATATAATATAGAAATTATTTTCAAAGAAAAACAAATCACCAAAAAATACAAGGGCATGTCGACATGGTCACATGTACCATGTCGACATGGTGACAGTTAAATTGTTTTTTAAAAGAAGTGTCTATTCGCCACATCCCTTCACCAATGGACATGGCTATTGATCTACTATAAATAAAGGGTGTTTTCAACGAATTTTAAAACACTTTTTTCTCTGATTTAACTTCTCTTCTTCTTCTCCACTTTCTTATTTACAAATTACACCATTACTCTGCCGAAATCAATATCGAATCTAACTAAATAATTTTTGGTTTTGATTCTCTACACTATCTCTACAAGATCCAAGTGCTAATCTGAGTTATAGACTTTTTGTAATCAATTGAGCGAGAGAAGGTGTGATTGTAGCTCTTGAAATCAATTGGGTGAACTTGTTGCCCGGTAAATCAAGTATCTCTACCCAGAGGATTGTGAATCTGGAGCAGTGTACCTCGTGGCCTTGAAATCGAGGGTTGTATTTGTAAGAATTATTTTTGAAAGAAAATCTGTACTTGTGTTGCAGGACTGGATGTAGGGTAACTCCGAACCAGTATAAAATCCGGTGTGTTCTTTCCTTTACTGCTTTTACTTTATATTTGCATCTGTGTTTGATTCTGTGTTCATATCTGTGTCTGATTAGTGTATACATTGTTAACAAATTAAGATAAATTCAAAAAGATTAACAAATTTCTTAAAACACTATTCACCCCCCCTCTAGTGTTAATTCTAGCCTTAAGATCCTTAATCCGCATTCTAACACAAAAGACGAGAGATTTTTGCCAAATCTCACCTTATGAAACAAGAGCTCGCAAGGTTTAGGTTTCGGCCTTGGTATCATATTTGGAACATATTTTGGAACATGTATAGGAATATAATCACTCTCTGTAGACTCCCTTTCAATAATGGCCACTAAAGAAGACATTATACTTTTGAATCTGGATACAACCTCTAACATTATGTTTTATTAGGGAACGTAAAACCTGTGAAGAAATTTAAGCCTTATTTGCTATAACGCTCTATCTCTTGAATATTGCTTGGATAACCTCCAAAGTTCTTGAAAGACCTCGTCTCGGTCTTATGAGGTAAATTTAAGTTTGTCGGTCGAATTCAAAATTCTATTTGTTAATCTAGAAGCTTTAGTCCTAAGAGACTTAATAACTTCAACACATGATTTGTCATAAGATTCTTAAGGTCTTCAAGATGATTAGCCAATTCAACATGACAACATTACGAAGCATGCCTACGTAAAGACAGCTCTTAAGGGTATTTATTGGTTTCAACTATAACATCCCCCGTTTTGAAAACCCAAATATGAACATCGATGATGTTGCACTCATTACCATAATTATTTCCTATCGACAAAACAGAATCGGACCTTTTTCACGACATTAAGTAAACGGGGCAGCAAAATACTTTCATTACATAAAATTGTAAAATTGTCTGACACAAATATCATTACATTTACATTAACCCAACTTGTGCCATGCGGGGATAAATATAATAAAACATAAATAGTTGTGTCATGTCCAACATATGAAGACACCAACATGAACACTTAACCAGTTGCATTATCCGGTTTATTAGCAGAAACTTAAAACAACATTTATTAGAAAATAAGCCTCCTGCTATATCTTCAGAGCTTTTATTCATCCTTTAACTCAATCTACTCGAATGAGTATCCGGAGTTTGTGGGAAATAATAAAAATATGGATCAAACTTAAAGCCTGAGACGAGTACAAATTTATCATAAACAATTCAGTCATATAATGAAACCACTCCGCTAAAGCACAGGACGAGTTTTCCCCTTATTATTTAACATAAACATATCAAGAAGAGAGAATGTCTTCATAGAGACACAATTATAGTCATCATTACATTTATAAGTCCCTTTCTCACTTACCATATCCCAACTTAATTCATTAGTCATGGCATTCAGTTTGCCTCTTCAAGCTAACTCTACCGTTTAGGAAACATGTCATGAAAAGACTTTTGGTTGCCACCTGTGGCCTTACACCACCTAATTTGTTCTCATGTCAGAAATAGTCTCCTGGATGTCGCTCATGGCCTTTACCAAAGTTCTCGTCAATATTTGTGAATAGACATTTGGATGCCACTTATGGCCTCACACCGATTTCTCATCATTTGTCATGAATAAGATGCCACTTATGACCTCATATTGTAGTTCTCATCTTTTATCGTGAATAGACATTCAGATTTCACTTATGGCCTTACACCAAAATTCTCGTCATTTGTCATGAATAGACATTCGGATGCACCTTATGGCCTCACATCGAAGTTCTCATCATTCATCGTGAATAGACATTCAGATGCACCTTATGTCCTCACATGGAAGTTCTCGTCATTTGTTGTAAATAGACATTCTGATGCTACTTATGGACTCACTCTGAAGTTCTCGTTATTTATTGTGAATGGACATTCGGATGCCACCTAGGGCTTCATAATGAAGTTCTCGTCATTAAATGTTATTGTTTGTATTAACTTAGTCTTTTTAAGATTAGTTTCCTCTTCCAGTTTTAACAAGTCTTCATATTCTAACTTATTATCCTCTATGGCCGTTTCATCCTTATGAAATTCTCAACCATCACTTTAGAAGGTGGCTTTGAAGGTGCAATTAAATGTTCATTTATTTTACTCATAAAATCTTAGTATCATTGGCTATCGCATGTTAAAATTGCTAAGCTAATGCGTGTTGACACAGTGTCAACGCATGTTGATACTACGTAGCCATCACATGTCATAATTTAAAGCTATCGAAGAATAAGCTTTTTATAGAAGATATGGCAAGCCATATTCTAAAGTTATCGAATACTTAGCCTTTAAAGCTATCGAAAATTTAACTTTAAAGCTATCAAGGGTCAAGGTTTTAAAATTGTCAAGTGTTTAATAATAGAGCTGTCAAATGTCTAGTTTTAAAGCTATTGAAGGTCAAGACTTGGGCTTTTACATGTCTAAGAAGAGTTATTATAATGACCTGGAATTTTGAACGATTTATAATTAAATATCAAAATTATTTAAATATTTAAATCGTTGATTTAATGTGAATAAAATGATTTTAAAAGCTTATTTAATTTTTTTAAATAATAAGTGATGATGGTAAATCTTTAATTTATAATTAAAGTGATTAAACTTGTTTAATAATAATTCTTTTTAATTAACATGTGAAATTATCATCCCATGATACTGTCTCGGATTTTGATGAAATTAGCGTCATTGGATCCGGAATATTGAGTTGTGCACCGATGAGTTTCGTAGCGATCAGACGTGCTGTGTGGTCGTCTGAGCTCGAAACACGGCGATTAAATATAAAGAATTAAATATAATACAATTTTTTTATAAATAAACCTTAACTCTAACCCTTCTTTCTGACTTCCTCTCTTTTCTTTTCTCTTTGCCTAGAGGAAATAAAAACAATAGCCGCCACCATTTTTCTTACTTCAACCAATTAAATCATGAGCTAGAGTTAATGAAATCGAGTGATTTTGGATTCATCGACCTCATATGGTCGAAGGCTTCACATATGTAGTGCCAAAGAGGGTGCGGCATTGGCTAGCTACATGCGATTTTGGGTATGTCGTGCCTAAGGTTGGAGCTAGGAGTAGAATTTGGATAAGGCAAGGATGACGTTGGGGTTGTTGTTCAAAGACTAGTTGATTAGGGGCACCGATTGGTGGTGCGACTATAGGCAGAGGAGAAAACCATTTTGTTTGTCGTATGTAGGAGCTCGATCGCGAATCAAGGCGAGGAGCCGAAGGTCAAATCAGTGGGTGCGCCGGGTTTGTGGCGTGGAGAAAGGAGGAACGATGACAGTTAGAAGCTCTCTGGTGGAGGGAAGCAACGTGCGACACCTGTGCAGCGAGATTAGGGCACACGGTCGTGATTTTAAGGAGGAGGTCGGACTTCAAGTTGTGGGGTGCACCATGATGGGGGCGCATAGAGGAGTGCGATGGCGGTGGTTAGACGTACTCTAGTGGTTCGTGGCGGCATTGAGGGGTGGAGGTCGTGAGCAGCAATAGGTGCGTATACAGGAATTTAAATGGGGAAGAAGAGGTTTTGGGAGGGAAGAAAGGATTAAATGGTAATTAATTGATAATTATTTTAGTTAATTGCTTAGTTAATTAATATATCAATCCACATTCTTATAAAATCTATAACTTTTACGTACGAAGTCCAATCGAGGGGTCTTTTCACCGTTGCGCTCGTATTGGGATTATCTACATCTGGGATTGGTTTGGGCTTGGGTGAGTTTACTCACCGGTTAATTTGTATAATGTTGTGTGTATAATTGTTGTTATATTAAAATATATATAGTATAACGAACAATGCAAGTTATTAATTTTAGACCCCTCCCTATTTTGTAAAACAAGTGACGGCGTTATTATGTAATATAATCTCACTTTTAATCATCTATAACATATATCGTGGTCTAGACTACTTGTTTACATGTTTGATATTCTTTGTGTATGAATGGTTGAAGCAAAATTGTCTCTATAAACGCACTTAAAATCCCTATATTTAAAACTTGTTAAAATGGTTAAATGTGAATATATTATGGAATATATATATATATATATATATTGTGTTGTTCTACACATGTTTTGGTGTGTTTGGTATAAAAAATTGGTTTGGACATTTGTGGAATTTGGAATGAAAATTGTGGTAGTCGGAAGCGAAAAGATTGCTATGGATACACTTTGAAATCATCGTGATCGACGATTTTAAAGCTAAATTTGAAAGACATCCTATGGCTTCTTCGTATTTTAATAAGTATTATAAGCGTGCTTATTTTCGAAAAAATACCAAGGTTTACTATACTGCTGAAGTTAATTATGGATTTTTAATAAATGGTTTTAAATTATAAACTAGCTTTTTATGGTTTTCGTTAAATTGTAAAATAAGTAATTTTAAGCAGTATTTTAAATAATGTTTTAAACTATAGTATAAGAATTTTTTAAGTGTAAATAGTTTTTAGAAAATTAGTTAAATATTTTATTAATCTATTTTAACGTTTATATAAAATAATGTCTTTTGGATTGATTCCATTATTCTAAAGTATTTATGTAAGCCTGGAAAAGTAAGTTAAGTCTCGAATCAAGAGATAAGGGAAGAATAGGATTATAGCACTTAAGCTTTAATGAATAATTTTGTAAGGTTAAGTAAAAGTACTAACTTGTCAAATTTGAGATATAATTGGATCTTTTAAAAGAGAATGTTTTAAGGAGATAACTATAAAGAGGATGATTTGGGATTATTGTGACATTGTTTGAATAACAATTGTCTTAACTCGTATAAAAGGAATATAATCTTTAAAAGAGAGTTTTAAAGATAATGATAAAGTGAGAAGTGTTTTGGGTTCATTATAAACAACGTTTTAGTAACATTTGTTCTTAAACCCTTGAATAATATTTTAAAGTGGAAAAATATTGTTTAATGGTTTTGGGAATTACTTAAACCTTTAATGATGGAATTTTAACGATAATAACAAGTATTGAATCTTTTGGGAAAAGATAGAAAAGTGCAAGTTTTAAAGTATAAAAGAGCAAAGAGGTTTATAGTAACAATGTTTGAGTGTCATTCGTTTTTAACCTCTTTGACTGTGTTTTAAGTAAGCAAAACTTTTTATTGATTTGTAAATATACTTATACCGTCGAGATAAGTATATGAATACTTTTGAGAGTATTGAAATGTGTAGAAATGAATAGGGAAGTTTTAATTAAATAGTGAAGTTTAATTAATAAGTAGAGTTTCATTTATAAAGAAGTTTATTGAGTAAAAAATATGTTTTACTGATAAAAAGAGGTTTTTAATTAATAAATGGAAGATTAATTTAAAAAGGGATTAGAAGTTGTTTATATGACTTGATCGTGCATGTGTGTTTTAATCATATTTATGTGATTACTTGTTTATGGAAAGTATATGGGATTTAGTTTCCCTTATATAATCGTTCTCATTTTGTTGAATTGACCAAATATAACTCTAGAAATATTTAGAAGAAACACATAAATTATATGGTACGATTATCTTCGATGATGTTATGATGTATGTATAAGCTCGTTTTGCTCTTCTAGGACAAATGATAAGAAAATCCATCCGCTTAAATAGTTAGGAGGCGATCTCCGCTCTTATGTATTGTTTGTTTATTTGCTACAAAACTGGAGTTGAGTTTACTAGAAATTGATCAATTGGTTTTGGAGCACGCGGTAAGCGGGGGGATGTACTTATATGAGATGACTTGAAACTGTAACCACTCTAAAACCATACACGTGTTCTATGCTTTGCAAGAGCTTCGTGATTGGTTCGAGATGCTAGAATCTATGTGGAGATTCGAGATCTAATTGAGAGGCTTGAACATGGTAGTTGTTCGTGATCTATTTAGGATATGGGAATCCATGTGTGATTCTGAGAACTATTGAGATATGATAATCCATGTGTGGTTCCAAGATCTATTCGAGTTGGGAACTCATGTGTCGAGATCTGTTCGAGTCATGACTCGTGTGCTGGGATGCTGAACGTGACTTCACCATCAGTAATGACAGAAACTAGAGATATGAGACATAGCCTATAGGGTTTAGCTAACTTAAAGAGTGCAGGCACTCCATTTCCCATGATACTTACGGATATGCATATGGGAGTGATGTGACCCGATGCCACGTGTTTGGGCATGGACTAGCTATGTTTTCCTATAGTATATTTTATCTAGCGATATACGATGCTTGAAAATATATCTCTGATCCTTATGCAGGAGGACCATTCTCGAAGTACTAAGAGTACCTCTATGGAATCCTATAGAATTAGCGAACGCGCCTTAGCAGTTGTGATTGTATACCTATTACTGTTGTGGTGTACACTCACATTTATCACAGCTGTTTAATTTTCTATATTTCACACCTTAGACATTATTATAATATCACTGTATTTTATATTAGAAATGGTTTGGTTATTATAAGGTAAAAGCCTGTTTGTGTTTAATTCTATTATTTTTTAAAATTCACCAAAATTCCAATATACCTTCTTTTACCTCCAACAAAAATTTAGAAGCAAAACGTTTAATTCTATTATTTTTAAAGATTTATTTTCGCCCGAAATTAACCATTTTCAACTTAGAAAATTCAGAATTATCATGGCTCATTTAAAAAATTATGAAAATTAGAACACGTTTCTATTTTAATATTAAAAACGTTATATTAAAATTTTGTGACATTTAGAGAAAATTAAGATGTTTTACCCTAATACATGACCAATTTTTATTCATTTAAATCATTAAACACATACAAAATCATTTCTAATCATTATAACATGTTTAACAATGTTTAACTAGTTAACACATATCAAATCCAAACCTAAACGGGTTTGGAAGTAAATTAGAGATAGTTTTATTCACTTAGATTTGTAGAGCTTGATTAAAATCCTCTTTTCCTTCTTCAAGATGAAAGCTTTAATCTTTTCGTTTTGATTTCCTCTCCCTTTTTCTTGCAATGGTGGCCACCTAAGGTTGATGGGGTCTTGTTTATTTTGTTTTAAAAATGAAATGAATGTTAAATTGAGAGGTGAATAGGTTAAAGGCATATATATAATAATGATTTCGGCTTACATTGAATCCTTTATTACCTAATCTTATTTATTAACTTTCCTAAATGCAAATATTCTCAATCCAAATATTCAAGTTCATTACCTTATACATGTACGATAGACTTTATTATCTAATCTTATTCATTAATTTCTCTAAATACAAATATTCTCCATTCAAATATTTAAGTTTATTACCTTATACATGTACGATCGAGTTTATTAGTTTCCCTTAATTCAAATATTCAAAATCATTACCTTATGCATATATCATCTAGTTTTATTACTTAATTACTCTCATTCCATTAAATTACCTATATTTAAGGTGTCCCATATTTATTCACTCAAATCTCCTTTATTAAATCTTTCAATTTAATTATCTTAATTATTTATTAACACGTTATATTATTAATCATCTTCTCCATATTATGGCACTCCAAAATACGGGGTATTATAGTCTTCCTTCCTTATAAGAGTTGCGTCCTCCAAATTTAGATAAGGCAGGATAATGACCATCGTCATCAACTCAATGTATGCGCAAGTACAACAGTTACACTCATTATGTAACGATCCAAAATTTTATTGTTTTGATTTGTGAATATTTAATTTATTTTAAATATTTAACTAAAGTTTTTAATAAATAAATAAACCTCTTTTAATTTATACTGATTCTGTGACCGAAACCCGCTTTTCGGATTTTTAGCTTTTTATCAAACGACAAGTTGTAGAAAATTGTAATACCTTTGCATACACTTTAAAACCACATTTAATTGTTTACAGAAACATTTTTTTATTTTAAAAGGTAAAGATAAACAAAATAATAATAATAAGAATTAATAAATATAAAAATATATTTAAATTTGAATATGAATATGAAATTATGGATTTGAAATATAAAGATTCCCTAAGTGTGTAGATTAACTAAGGTACATGGATCACTCTAAAATCCAACATATTTTCAAATGTTAGGTACTCTGGTGGCTTGAGATAAGATGTGAGAGCTGAAAATTGGATTTAAGGGTATTTTGGTCTTAGCCTTCATTACTTTTATTTTTTTTAACTTCATCTTATATATGCACTTCCCTTTGTACACTTCATTTTCACCTTTCCATTTCTTAACTTTGTTTTCACCTTCTCTACTTTTCTTAGTTTGAAAAAAAATCTCCTCTTCTAGTTTAAAAGTTTGAAATTTGGTTGATAGTGGAGTTGAGCTTGATTGGTAGGGAAAGGATTGATTTTGCATTTTCAATAATTATGGAAGGTTAGATATTCAAATCTTTGATTAATAGTCTTTTCTTAACAAATGAATGTTGTGTAAATTTATTTGTAGCTTGGTTGTGATTTTTATTTGATTCTCATGTTTAAGTAATTGTTTTAAAAATCATTTTTTTATATTTTCTTTGGAATGAAAGAAAATGCTTACTGTAGAAAACATACACACATGGATATGGGATACATGCACTATTCCATCTCTTCTTCCTTTCTTATTCTTTGAAAATATGAAGTAAAACATCCTCCATCTCACCTTCAAAAACCAACATCTCCTTCACCATTTGAAAGTTCCCAATGTGTTTAACTGGAAAGTTGTTAAGTTTAGTCTCTAGTTTTTTTTTAAAAAAATACTAGTTCGACATTCCATTGAGTATGGTGGCAGCTTTTGATCGATTATAGTGATGGTTAATACAATGTCAGTTTTTCATCAAGCATGAATCGACGAAGGGAGTGTACAATCATATTCGTCTCGGTTTGAATTGAGATTTTTAAGACAAGTCCCATTATTTTAGTGGTCGGGAATGGTCGTGGCGGTGAGATGAACTGTTTCCATTCAAAATTGAAATTTTGACAATCTAAGGGTTTTGAGTTGGTGCAATTGGAGTTGGAAGCAACCTTGGGTGATGGCCAAAGCAAGGGAGGTGGTTGCGTGGTCGCTAGTGGTCGAAGTTGGTAGTACGAGGTCGTGTTAAGGTTTTTAATTTTTGGCGTTCGAATATGAGGTTCCGGAAGGCGAACAACGGAGCTTGGACAGAAATTGCTTGGAGGCGCCGGAGGCGAAGTGGGTGGGTGCATTAGGACGAGCTCGAGCATTAGGACTTGAGGATAGCCAGAGATTGGCGAATGGTGTGGTGGTGGGGCTTATCGCATGCACGCTGTGCACGTCCATGCACTTGATTTTGGGTTCAGGCAATATTGATTTGGGAATTGTTTTAGTTGAGAAGAAGAAGGGGATTTGGATGCGGGTTGGGTTTGAGTAGAGTGGGCTTTGGTCTGATGGAGACTGGGTTAGTTAGTTATAATTTAGTTTGTTTAAATTTTATGCTAAGTGGTTAACCTTTAAAAAGCTATAACTTACCCATTTTAGATCCGTTTAACCTACGGTTTGTTGCACTAGACTGGTATTATCGAGTATAACGCTTTAATAAAATTGGTTGATAGTTCTGATGAAGTATAATTTTCTGACAAATTAATAGTAGTAGAAAATAATTACGTAGTTAGTTAATTATATTTTATCACTAATGTTCCATTCGCAGAATAAAACATCGTTCTACTGTATTTAAATTGAGTGGATCATGTTGGACATTTGTTTAGTAGAATAAATCCCTGTTCTACTACCTTATAAATGTGGACATTTATATATGTCAGTTGACTTGGATAAATGTTGTGTTATCTATCGATTTGTTAATTATGGATTTTATTTACCTATATATTGCTTATGTAAATATAAGTGATATGACTTCGAGTATTGAACTGAAAATAAGTAGTAGCTTGTTTAAATGTTATTGTTGTCACTAAGCCTCTCCCCAAATTTGAAGAGAAATTGATTTAGATTTACTTTAACATTATAATATTATGAAGTAAAGTGTTTTCTATATTTAAAATGTTAAGTTAATAATATTTTAATGTTAATTAATATAAATAAAGTTATTTAAAGTTTATTAATCATTTTACTAATAAGGTTTTAAATTAATTATTTTATTTAATAATGTGTTTTAAATTAATTTAATTAATTTAATAATGTGTTTTAAATAATAATATTATTTTATAAAAGGTTTTTAAAATAAATAAATTGTTTTAGAAAAGGGATTATTTTTAAATGAAGGATTTAATAAAAGAGTTTGTAAAATTGGAAAGAGATCATGGAAATTGAAAAGGAAGTTTTGATTTATAAAACTTTGGTTTTTGAATGAAAAATATATGGAGATTGTGGAAACCATATACTTGATATTAAACTTCAAGGTAGGGAAACTTCTACCTATCTAGAAGGTAAGAATGTTGTTGAGTCAAGGTGGGATGTAAAAATATTCCAACTTGAACGACTTCGTTGTTATCCGAAGGATAGTCTAAGTTTGAAATCGAAGGTTGATGTGTGGTATATAAGATATTATTTTTCGTATATAAATTGGATCACTCATGAAAATTAATTTTACTAAATTAATAAATAATCTGTGACGCCCCACCTCTATACTCACACTAGCCAAGGACACTACTGGGTAATGCCGTCGACTAGCACGAAGAATAAGGCTGTTAAGGAGTGACCATCTATGTAATTGCTTTGTGCGAGTACCGATATGTCAGATAGCATGACATGCATCTCATTTCAAAAGGAAATCCGACATATCAAATACAAACTCAAAGCTGCTACATAGTGGCTATGTGGTCTTCGGAAACAAATATAAAATAAGCATAACATAAATCAGTCACAAATATTCATATCACAAAGGCGGAAACAGATATGAATATAACACATAAAAGTGTACATCAAAATAGTGGTCATACAAGATCCACTACATCACAAAAGAATAGGTACAAGTGATAGACAGAAGAATATGTATACATCAAGGAGTCTCTATCTCGAATGTATAATAACAAAAACTACTAAGCTAAAGTAGTTAGCCAAAAGTCAGATGACGGATCCTGATAAGAAGTCAAGCAGAAGCACTTGAAATACCTCGGTCTGACCCGAGTATTATTTAAGAAGAAAAATAATAAACGGATCAGTCTAGCTATAAATATCATATAAGATGAGAAAGGATAAGAGATACCACAAAGATATATGATAACCATAATGCCATACTGTGTCAAGTATGCATTTAATAACAACTAAAATCATATATATCTCTAATTTTCTCATACACCAAAAAAATATCATATTCTTTAGCTAACTCACAAAACCCCAAATATTGACAAAACATATCAATGTCAATCGCAAAAATTGGTGGAACGCAAATTCCAGAAATCAACAATTAGATATCCAGAAAACACAAAAGGGGGAGGCCTATCACAAACGGGAGCATGAAAACTCACCAACACGTGTATCACAAAATGGGAGGCTATCCCATGGTCGCTAACCATAGAGCCGGTGCAACGACGTAGTACAATAATGGTACGCCCGAGGAACCTGAAACTCAAGTAATTTGGAACAACAACGTAGTACATTAACGGTACGCCCGATGAACCTAATAAGCTGGAACAACGACGTAGTACAATAACGGTATGCCCGATGAACCAAACTCCATAAAACCATAGGTCGCTAGCCTATAAAAATGAGACGAAGCTCCATAAAACCATAGGTCGCTAGCCTATAAAAATAATGAGACGAAGCTCTATAAAACGAGGTACAGTCCCCTACGTGGACAAAGAGACATCACATATCGCTAGTCTAAACCATAAAATGATCACCATTGATCAATAAAAAGTGTAGATTATGCTAAGCTAGTAAATAAATGAGTTTAGCTTCATGTCCCATAACCACTGGCTTAACTTAAATATTTACGAGCAAATTGTAGATTTCCACTCGATAATTGTCACAAGATTTCAATCGAACAAGTCTAAGAATTAACCGACGAAGTAAATGCAAGTGTTTCATACCGCTTGTTTTGCTAAGCCGTTTAATTGGATTTCTCGTACGAATGAGGTGAAGGTTTGTATATACTAATAGATTTGGAAAACGGTTTTAAAATGAGCTTTGTATTTAAAAGTAATGTTGAAATCAATTTTGTGAAAGAGTTTGAGTATTTACTACTAGTATAGAAACCTTTGTATTTAAAGGTGGCAAATCGTAGAAATGATTGTAAAACAATCAATCACCAAAATTTCACATTCGATGACATGAATCAAAACCATAGAAATCGATATCAAATCCATCAAATGGATGTTCCAAAAATCCAGAAAAGAAGTCATCAAAGTCGCTAAAAGTGACAACAACTAATCGATCAACCAAAAATCGGTTAAAACGGAAATCCACTCAAAATAGGCAATTTGGCTGAAATTAGCAGCTCTAGACGTCTGGTGGTTATCCCAGACGTCTGAGCTGAAGCTCTGGAATTTTCTTCCAGATCACCCAGACGTCTGGGATATAAGATCAGACGTCTGAGCTGAAAGACTGGAATTTTTATTCTGTAGCTCCAGACGTCTAACCTTAATACCAGACGTCGAGCTGAAGCTCAGGGCAATATTTTGCCTAGGCCAATGATGACCAATTCATATCGAAAGCGATCGGACGAACGACGATGGCTAGGGATTCATGCCAAGCGACAACCTAGCCCTATAAACACATCAATATACTCCAAATAACATGTCCAAATATCCATATAAGGATTTTCATAGATTTTGACTTCAAAATACCAAAAATTGGAAAATTCGCCAAACCAATTCAATTTAAAAGCAAAAGGACATGAAATAGAGGTTAGGAATTCATACCTAACAACTATCAAAGGTATAGACATAGATGTGAGTTCAAGAACTCACTTTTAAACCCAAAAACAATGAATGAGAAGCTCCAAAACAAAGCAAGACCAATTCCTCTTCAATTTCAACTCAAGAAGCTCCAATCTAAGATCCTAAGCAAATATTTCCTAAGTTAGGGTTTAGGAATTTCTGAAAATTAGATAGGAATTGAGATGGAGAAGATGAAGAGGATGCTTACCTAAGCTTCTCCTTGATTTCTAGAGCTTGAATTGGAATTTCCTAAGAATCTAGGGCTTAGGAAATTTGATTTCTTTTCTCTTCCCCCATTTTTTCTTTTAGGGCTTGAGTATTAGGAAATTGGAAATGAAATGAATGAAGAGTAGAGGAGTGGAGTGGGAGTTATTATGTAAAGGAGTTGGGTTCTCTTAGTGAGCTGAAACCCAAACCCGAAGCCCAATAGAAAAATAGCAAAATTCTACTCAACTCCAAACATATCGATGTTTATACTCAAAAAAGTTGTAAACGTCGTTTTGAACTCAATGGAAGGGGTGTCAAGTCCTAATTCGATTGTTTACAAAAAATAGCATTTCGGACTTTAATCCGATTAACGATTGCCATATTCAAATTTCAACATTTAAATATACCATCACAAAATATGCGGGTTGTTACAGACTCCCCTCCTTAAAGAAATTGTGTCCTCGCAATACCTAAGAAGAAAATAAAGAGTAACAACCATACAAAGGCATAACAACACAAAGAAGAAATTTGAAGTAAGAAGTTCACCTTAAGGAGCACGGGAGAGTAAATCCGGATGTGTTCGCTCGATGAATTCTCTGGATTCCCAAGAGCAATCATTAGGATTTGAGGACCATTGAACTTTCACAAGAGGAACATCTTTATTTCGAAGGCATTTAACCTCCATAGCAATGATACGAATAAGATGTTGCTCATAAGTCAAATTAGGTGAAACTTCAATTTCTTCAATAACACCAGGCTCAAGAATAGAATCGAAATCCCTAAGGCATTTCCGTAGTTAAGAGACGTGGAATACGTCAGGAATAGTAGAAAATTGAGCTGGTAATAATAGGCGACAAGCCACGGAACCAATGCGTTCGGTGATGGGAAATGGACCAAAGTATCGAGGTGCTAATTTTCCCGATCGACTGAAACGCACAACACGCTTCATAGGTGAAACACGAATGAACATCAAATATCCCACAAAAAATTCTAATTTCCTTCTTCGATTATCGGCATAGGATTTTTGTCTACTTTGAGCTTCTTTCATCCTATGACGAATAAGGTCAATCTTTTCTGTGGAATCACGAATAAACTCTGGACCTAAAACCAGCTTCTCACCGACCTTAAGCCAACAAGAAGGAGATCGGCATGGCCTTCCGTAGAGTGCCTCGAAAGGTGCCATACCAATACTAGATTGGAAGCTATTATTATAAGAAAACTCAACAAGAGAAATATGGTCTTCCCAACTTCCACCAAAATCAAGAACATAAGCACGAAGAAGATATTCAAGAGTTTGATTCACACGCTCGGTTTGTCCATCGGACTGAGGATGATAAGCGGTGCTAAAATTAAGCTTCATCCCCAAAGCTTTTTGAAGACCCTTCCAAAATCCACTAGTAAATAATGGATCACGATCGCTAACGATATAATTTGGAATTCCATGCAATTTAACAATTTCTTTGACATAGAGTTTAGCCTAAAGAGGTACGGTCTGATTGGACCGAACGGGAATAAAATGGGTTGATTTTGTAAGTCTATCTACAATCACCAAAAGACTATCATAACCCGAACGAGAACGGGGAAGACCGTCAATAAAGTCCATGGAGACTTGATACCACTTCCAAACTGGAATATCCAAAGGTTGCAATAACCCACCGGGCCTTCGATGCTCGGCCTTTACGAGTTGGCAAGTCATGCAACGCTTAATAAAGTTAGCAATATCAGATTTCATTCCATCCCAATAATAAAGTCGCTTCATGTCCGCGTACATTTTACTACTGCTGGGATGAATGGTAAATTTAGAACGATGAGAATCTTCTAAAATGTCTTTACGAAGATCACAAATGTTTGGCACAATAAGTCTACCAAATTTTCGAATGCCTCCACGAGCATCAATAGCAAAGTCTTTCAAACCATCAACTTTATTTTGATCCCTACAACTTTGGCTAAGAAAAGCCAATTCGGGATCTTGCTTTTGAGCTTCAAGGTTGCGGTCTAAAAGAGAAGGATGAGCCTCAAGGCTACATAAAACAAGAGACGAACATGAATCGGATTCACGATCTCGAATCTCACATGTGGACAAAGTCTTTAGATCATTACATTCGAATATCATCATTGAAACAACCGATTGTTGTTTACGACTAAAGGCATCGGCAACACGATTTCCCTTTCCGGGAGTATAAAGAATATCAAGATCATAAGATGCAAGGAATTCGAGCCAACGTTGTTGACGCAAATTAAGTTCCTTTTGAGAAAATAAATACTTCAAAGATTTATGATCGGTGTAGAGAACAAACTTCTCTCCCAAAAAATAATGACGCCAAATTCTAAGGGCGAAAACAATAGCCGCGAGCTCTAAATCATGAGTGGCATATCTAGTCTCGGCAGGCTTTAATTACCTAGAAGCATAAGCGATAACACGTTCCCTTTGCATGAGAACGGCTCCCAAACCAACACGACTAACATCGGTATAAACAATCAAGTCTTGGTTCCATTCGGGAATCACAAGAATAGGAGCATCGGAAAGGAGTTCTTTTAACTTCTGAAAAGCAACTTCACATTTGTCTGACCAAATGTACTTAACTCCCTTCTTTGTCAAACTAGTAAGAGGTACAGAAATTTTAGAAAAGTCTTTTATGAACCAACGGTAATAGCCCGCCAATCCAAGAAAACTACGCGGTCTCTTCTAATTTTGAATCGCTTCAATCTTTGAAGGATCCACGGAAATTTCGAATTCAGAAATAATATGCCCCAAAAATTTCACACGAGATTGCCAAAAGTGGCACTTAGAAAATTTTGCTTTCAATTGATTGCTCCTAAAAGTTTCCAACACAATCTGAAGATGTTTTTCATGCTATTCCTTGGTTTTAGAATAAACAAGAATATCATCTATAAAGATGAGAACAAATCGATCGAGGAAGTCTTTGAAAACTCGATTCATAAGGTCAATGAAATAAGCTGGAGCATTCGTTAAACCAAATGGCATAACAAGCCATTCATAAGATCCATAACGAGTACGGAACGACGTCAAAGGAATACTATCCTCTGCAATTCGAAGTTGATAAAAACCGGTTGCTAAGTCTAACTGTGAAAAGACTCTAGCACCGCTAAGTTGATCGAACAGATCATCGATCTGAGGTAAGGGATATTTATTCTTGATGGTGAGATCATTAAGCTTGAGGTAGTCAACGCAAAGCCTAAGTGTACCATCGGATTTTTTCACAAACATAGCCGAAGCTCCCCATGGAGAGGAACTAGAACTAATAAACTATTTTCCTTCAAATTCGGATAATTGTTTACGCATCTCCTCATTTTCCTTATTGGACATACGATAAAGAAGACGAGCAATAGGTAGAGCTCCAGGGATTAGATTAATTCTAAACTCAATTGCTCGCTTAGGTGGTAATCCTAAAACGGGCTCAAATATGTTGGGAAATTCACGAACAATGTGAATGAGGGAAATGACATCTTCCTCATCATCATTATCATCATCATGAGGATTTAGAGAATACAAGGATGCTCCCGAATTGGAATCTGAATCTGAATCTTTAAGAACGAGAGAAATCTATTTAATAGATTGAGGATGTCGAAGATATATAGTCCACTCAGGACATAGGATATGGGCTTCATAACGGTTAAGCCAATCCATCCCTAAAATCATTCCGAAACCTAGGTAACGCATAACCTGCAAATCGGCTCAGAAGGCATAATCACATAAAATAATTTCAACATTTTTACAAAGTAAACTGAGTGTTGCAAATCCACCAACCGGATTCGCAATTCTCAATGAAGTCATCAAGCCAATAACATTCAAAGACAAAGCATCAACAAGTTCTTTTGATATAGAAGAGTGAGATGCACCTGTATCAAAAAGAACTCGAATAGGAAGATCACGAAATATAATAATGCCATCAAGGATAGAATGAGAAATACCTTCACCAAGAGAAGTGTTACTAGGAGCTTGCACAACATTTAGCTTTCCCTCTTTCTTGTTTGGAAGTTTGGGGCATGAAGATAAAAGATGACCCGAACTTTTGCAATAACGACAAAAAAGAGGTTTTGGGCACCTATTTGCATAATGGTCCTTAGAACCACAATTGTAGCATTGCCCATGACTAAAGGTAGGAGTCTTTGCTACCGAAGTTGCTTGCTTCCCTTTCTTGTTGGGATTAGGCTTGAACTTAATAGGCCTCTTCTTCTTGTTGTTGTAGTTCTGTTTGGCACCCACAACTTCAACATCACTTTCTTTATCGGCCTCTTCGAGTCGAAGAGCGATATCAACAAGCTGATCGAAAGATACTTCTAGTTTCAGAAGTAATGGCTTTTTGAGGTTCTTATTCAACCCATAAACAAATCTCTGATTTTTCTTCAATGGGGTATTAATATACTCGACCCCATATTTAGAGAGAGATTCAAAAGATGCGACACAGTCTGTCACAAAAGATCCACCTTGAACAAGGTCGATAAAGCGTCGGGATAAAGATACTTTTTCAGCTTCCAACACAAACTTTAACTCGAACCTTTCCCGGAATTGCTCCCAAGTAAGGTCTGCTTCAATAATTTCAGAAATCAAAAGCTCATACCAATCTAATGCTCTTTCTTGGAGCATGCTAGAAGCCACTTGGACTCGATGTAGATCAACAAGATTCATGCGAGAAAAGATGCGATTGCATGTTCTAAGCCAAGCTTGAATTTCTATAATGCTTTCGGAACCCTTGAATGGCCTTCCATCCAAATTGGTATAGTCACAACATAAGCGTGCAAACCCAGATTTAGGATGAGTAGGCTCTGGAATGGGTCCGACAGCTTGAGCATTCTTCACAAGATCTAAAAGCTACTGGGCAGACATAAACACGCCATCCTGAGAAGTAGCACTGGATTGACCGATGCTGGGGCGGCCAGGTCTAACCATTTCTCTTCTTTAAGAAAGAAAGAAGAGGAAAAATATTATTCTCAGAATCAATATCAAACAAACTTGATTGATAAAACAAGGCATCATAAAAGAAAATAGGATAGATCGGGTCCTATGACTCGAATTAAATCCTAAGGCACGATTGCTAAGAAAGACTTAGGATAATGATCCTTGCTAGATTATTCTACATTGTTCCGAAGTTTGGCTCCGATACCAAGCTGTGACGCCCCACCTCTATACTCACACTAGCCAAGGACACTACTGGGTAATGCCGTCGACTAGCGCGAAGAATAAGGCCACTGAGGAGCGACCATCTATGTAATTGCTTTGTGCGAGTACCGATATGTCAGATAGCATGACATGCATCTCATTTCAAAAGGAAATCCGACATATCAAATACAAACTCAAAGCTACTACTTAGTGGCTATGTGGCCTTCGGAAACAAATATAAAATAAGCATAACATAAATCAGTCGCAGATATTCATATCACAAAGGCGGAAACAGATATGAATATAACACATAAAAGTGTACATCAAAATAGTGGTCATACAAGATCCACTATATCACAAAAGAATAGGTACAAGTGCTAGACAGAAGAATATGTATACATCAAGGAGTCTCTATCTCGAATGTATAATAACAAAAACTACTAAGCTAAAGTAGTTATCCAAAAGTCAGATGACTGATCCTGATAAAAAGTCAAGCAGAAGCACCTGAAATAACTCGGTCTAACCTGAGTATTATTTAAGAAGAAAAATAATAAACGGATCAATCTAGCTATAAATATCATATAAGATGAGAAAGGATAAGAGATACCACAAAGATATATGAATACCATAATGTCATACTGTGTCAAGTATACATTTAATAGCAACTAAAATCATATATATCTTAAATTTTCTCATACACCAAAAAGAATATCATATTCTTTAGCTAACTCACCAAACCCCAAATATTGACAAAACATATCAATGTCAATCGCAAAAATTGATGAAACACAAATATCAGAAATCAACAATTTGATATCCATAAAACACAAAAGGGGGAGGCCTATCACAAACAGGAGCCTGAAAATTCACCAACACGTGTATCACAAAACGGAATGTTATCCCATGGTCGCTAACCATAGAGCCGGTGCAACAACGTAGTACAATAACGGTATGCCCGAGGAACCTGAAACTCAAGTAATTCAGAATAACGACGTAGTACAATAACGGTACGCCCGATGAACCAAACTCCATAAAACCATAGGTCGCTAGCCTATAAAAATGAGATGAAGCTCCATAAAACCATAGGTCTCTAGCCTATAAAAATAATGAGACGAAGCTCTATAAAACGAGGTACAGTCCCCCACGTGGACAAAGAGACATCGCATATCGCTAGTCTAAACCATAAAATGATCACCATTGATCAATAAAAAGTGTAGATTACACTAAGCCAGTAAATAAATGAGTTTAGCTTCATGTCCCATAACCACTGGCTTAACTTAAATATTTACGAGCAAATTGTAGATTTCCACTCGAAAATTGTCACAAGATTTCAATCGAACAACTCTAAGAATTAACCGACAAAGTAAACGCAAGTGTTTCATACCACTTGTTTTACTAAGTCGTTTAATTGGATTTCTCGTACGAATGAGGTGAAGGTTTGTATATACTAATAGATTTGGAAAACGATTTTAAAACGAGCTTTGTATTTAAAAGTAATGTTAAAATCATTTTTGTGAAAGAGTTTGAGTATTTACTACTAGTATAGAAACCTTTGTATTTAAAGGTGACAAATCACAGAAATGATTGTAAAAACAATCAATCACCAAAAATTCGCATTCGATGACGTGAATCAAAACCATAGAAATCGATATCAAATCCATCAAATGGATATTCCAAAAATCCAGAAAAGAAGTCATCAAAGTCGCTAAAAGTGACAACAACTAATCAGATCAACCAAAAATCGATTAAAACGGAAATCCACTCAAAATAGGCAATTCAGTTGAAATTAGCAGCTCTAGACGTCTGGTGGTTATCCCAAACGTCTGAGCTGAAGCTCTGGAATTTTCTTCCAGATCGCCCAGATGTCTGGGATATAAGATCAGACATCTGAGCTGAAAGACTGGAATTTTTATTCCGTAGCTCCAGACGTCTGACCTTAATACCAGATGTCTGAGCTGAAGCTCATGGCAATATTTTGCCTAGGCCAATGATGACCAATTCATATCGGAAGCGATCGGACGAACGACGATGGCTAGGGATTTATGCCAAGCGACAACCCAGCCCTATAAACACATCAATACACTCCAAATAACATGTCCAAACATCCATATAAGGATTTTTCATAGATTTTGACTTCAAAATACCAAAAATTGGAAAATTCGCCAAACCAATTCAATTCAAAAGCAAAAGGACATGAAATAAAGGTTAGGAATTCATACCTAACAACTATCAAAGGTATAGACATAGATGTGAGTTCAAAAACTCACTTTTAAACCCAAAAACAATGAATGAGAAGGTCTAAAACAAAGCAAGACCAATTCCTCTTCAATTTCAACTCAAGAAGCTCCAATCTAAGATCCTAAGCAAATATTTCCTAAGTTAGGGTTTAGGAATTTCTGAAAATTAGAGAGGAATTGAGATGGAGAAGATGAAGAGGATGCTTACCTAAGCTTCTCCTTGATTTCTAGAGCTTGAATTGGAATTTCCTAAGAATCCAGGGCTTAGGAAATTTGATTTCTTTTCTCTTCCCCCATTTTTTCTTTTAGGGCTTGAGTATTAGGAAATTGGAAATGAAATGAATGAGGAGTAGAGGAGTGGAGTGGGAGTTATTATGTAAAGGAGTTGGGTTCTCTTAGTGGGCTGAAACCCAAACCCGAAGCCCAATAGAAAAATAACAAAATTCTACTCAACTCCAAACATATCGATGTTTATACTCAAAAAAGTTGTAAACGTTGTTTTGAACTCAATGGAAGGGGTCTCAAGTCCTAATTCGACTGTTTATAAAAAGTAGCATTTTGGACTTTAATCCGACTAACGATTGCCATATTCAAATTTCAACATTTAAATATACAATCACAAAATATGCGGGTTGTTACATAATCCTTCTTAATTATGGTGGTATGGAAGCTTTTTCCATACGTAACACCAAAGGATAAGTGGTTTGGGTTTATTCTAAATAATGTTTTAAATGACATTGTTTTTGGCCCATTTAATATGAATTTGAAATAAGAAATCTTTCTTAAATGCTTTGTGAATATTCTTATACCATTGTATAAGTACATGGTAAAGTCTTTCAAGTATAGAAAGTAAAATTGTTTGAGAATATACTTATATCAGTGACATAAGTATATAAATATTTTTGTAAATAGTGGAAGTGATTTAATTAATGAAAGATTAATTGATGGAGGCTTAGTGGATCCCACATGGAATTTAATTTATGTTTGATTGTTTGTTTTTGATAGTTAAATAACCGACTATCAAACCTTGGTTAAAATATAACTCCAGAAATATCTAGAAGAAACACGGGAGTTATATGGCACAATCATCTTTGATGATGTTGTATTGTGCGTATATATCTTGTTTTGTTATCCTATGACCAATGATAAGGAAATCCGTCCGCTTAAACGGTTAGGAGGCGATCTCCGCTCTTATGTATTATCTGATTATTACCAAAAGAATCAGAGTTGAGTTTACCGGAACCATCGATTTGGTTTTGGAGCGACCTATTAGCGGGGGAGTATACTTATATGAGATGACTTTAAACCGTAACCACTCCAAGACCATATGCCCGTTCTACGCTTTGGAAGAGGTTCGAGATTAGTTCGAGACAATGGAATCGAAGACGGAGTTCTTTGAAGTGCAAGGGCTACTTGCTACTAATTTCGAGGGTGATTTCAAAATGGATGTAGTAGAAGTAGCGCCTTCGATTTGTTCATATCCTGAACAACTTGTATGGATGAATGCTAGCATTGCATTATTGCTTGAGGGTAGTGTTAGCATTCCAACTAGAAATTGTTAGGAGGAAAAGGTAAAAGCGTAACCTCACAAGCCTCACAACCCGATAATTGCTAAAATATGGGATATCTACAGAGCTATGTGGTTTTCTACCATTAGGAGCAGTCATTCCTCAATCTTGACGGGATTTCAGATTTGGTAAGTGCGCGGGGCGACCGTGAGGCAATGTTTGCAGCCCGGTGCCCGAGGGATGATGTAATCTGGTTTGTCATTTTCAAGGGGCAGGTCGGCTCTGTCTTGGCAGTGGGTCCATGTGTGGCCCTCAGGTACATTTTATCTAGAGGTGTACTGTACGAAAGGTAGTCCCTTGCCATGTCATCATTGGAATCCAATCTCTAATATGTTCCCTAAGGTTTTAGTTGTAGAACATAGTACTGTTGAGTTTAATTATGGGTAACCATTCCAGTCTTCCAGATATGTTATATATTTATTTTCCAGCCCTGGACATTATTATAATATCACTGGATTTTATAATAAAAATGATTTGGTTATTGTAAGGTAAAAACTCGTCCGTGTTTATATGAAGCGTGGTCTTACAAGATACCTTTATTTTCAAAGGGTTTTATAAATATAAAAATCCATATAGTTTGATTTGAGTTTTCTTATGCTGGTTTGTAAGACTAATCCGAACGTTATTTTTTTATAATTCCCAGGTCAGCCCGAGCATATTTTCTAGATTTAGTTGGACACTTTAGAGTTTCAGGAGACGAGCTGGATGCGTCCAAGGTGTATTCACGTATTTTATCTTTTGTTGTTTTGTTCTTATTGTATTTATTAGCATTTGTAAGGGCAGGTTGTTATAACTGTCTAGGATAATGATAGGTTGTACTCTGATTGATGTATATATATAAAAGTTTATTTCATAAAGATCTTGGTATATTATATATTACCGTCACGTAATGAGATTTTGCTCTGTCTTTTCTTTCTTCACTCCAACAATCTGTCTTTCCAGCACTTGAATGTTCGTCATGTGAATACCGTGGATGTATTAGTGTCCACTTCTGAGGGTCGAAAAGGTGAGTTGTTACATGTGGTATTAAAGCTTAGGTTGAGCGAACACCTAGGCCTTGGTGGGGTAAACTCATTAGAGATAGGGTTAACAATATCCTAGAATAAGTTGAGTGTATTATATATAAGAGCGTGTATTTATTAGTATTGTAAAAATGTTTTATATTGTGTTGATTTACCTATTGAGTGGCTTATGAATTCTGGTTAAGATGTGGGATGCCACGGTGTCAATAGAGGTTTCTAAGCACTTAAATGAGGCAGATCAACACAATATTATTTTTGAAATTGATAAATGAAATAATTGTACCTAGATTATATTTTATATAAAAAGGAATAATTTTCAAAATCGATATAGTTTTTTGTTGTGATTGTTGTTAGGGAATGATAATATTTATTTATTATCATTTATAGAAGATATCTTTTCTAATAGAAATCGTATTTGGAAGTGTATTCTAAGAATATCTTACTATATTCAGGTAGCAAGGAATGAGTACACAAGTGTATTAAGGGGGAAGAATGTAATGACATGGAATTTTATCGCTTTGATTTGTGAATATTTAATTTATTTTCAAATATTCAATTAAGGGTTTTAATAATTAAATAAACCTCTTTTAATTATTCTAATGCTAGAAATTTCATTTTTGAAATTTTGTTTACATAAATATGTAATTCGATGGAAAACTGAAAATGTGACTAATACTCGCTTTTCAGATTTTCAGCTTTTTATCGAACGACAAATTGTAGAAAGTTGTAATACCTTTGCATATACTTTAAAACCATATTTAAATGTTTAGAGAAAATCATTTCTATTTTGAAAGGTAAATATAAAAATAATATAAGAATTAATAAATATAAAAGTATATTTAAATTTGAATATGACATGATGGATTTGAAATATAAAGATTCCTTAAGTGTGTAGATTAACTAAGGTACATGGATCACTCTAAAATCTAATATATTTTCAAATGTTTGGTACTTTGGTGGCTTGAGATAAGATGGGAGAGTTGAAAATTGGATTTGAGGGCATTTTGATCTTAGCCTTCATTACTTTTATTTTTTAACTTCATCTTATATATGCACTTCCCCTTTGTATACTTTATTTTAACCTTTTCATTTCTTAACTTTGTTTTCACCTTCTCTACTTTTCTTAGTTTGAAAAAAATATATCCTCTTCTAGTTTAAAATGTTTGAAATTTAGTTGATAGTGAAGTTGAGCTTGATTGCTAAGGAAATGATTTGATTTTGCATTTCCAATAATTGTGGAAAGTTAGATATTCAAATCTTTGATTAATAGTTTTTTTTAAGAAATGAATGTCGTGTAAATTTATTTGTAGCTTGGTTATGATTTTTTTGGTTCTCTTGTTTATGTAATTGTTTCAAAAATCATATTTTTATTTATATTTGCTTTGCAATGAAAGAATATGCTTACTGTAGAAAACATACACATAGGGATATAGGATACATGCACTATTCCATTTCTTCTTCCTTTCATGTTCTTTGAAAATATGAAGTAAAACATCCTCCATCTCACATTTAAAAATCAACATCTCCTTCACCATTTAAAATTTTCCAATGTGTTTAACTGGAGAGTTGTTAAGTTTAATCTCTAATTTTTAAAAAAATAGTAGTTCGTCGTTCCGTCGAGTATGGTGGTAGATTTTGATCAAATACAGTGATGGTCGAAACAAATTCAATTTTTTGTCAAGCACGAATCGACGAAAGGAGTGTACAGTCATGTTCGTCTTGGAGAATCGAGATTTTTAAGACAAGTCCCATGATTTTAGGTGGTCGAGAATGGTCGTGGCGGCGAGATGAACTATTTTCGTTTAAAATCTAAATTCCAATGATCTAGAGCTTTTGGGTTTGGGCGATTGGAGCTGGAGGCAACCTTGGTTGATGGCCGAAGTAGGGGAGGTTATCGCATGGTCGTTGGTGGTCGGAGTTGGTGGGACGAGGTTGTGTTAGGGTTTAGGGTTTTTAATTTTTGGCATTCAAATATGAGGTTGTGGAAGGCGAACGGTGGCGACTAGTTGGATGTGAAGGCACTGGAAGGTGTGGCGGTGTATTGCGAGTGGTTTGGCATTGGTGTTGATGGCCTAAGTGGAGTGTGGTGAGCTGGGTTTACGTGCCTAGAACGCGATTTTAGGTTGGAGGAGCATAGATGGAAATTGCTTGGGGCGTCGAAGGCGATGTGGGTGGGTACATTGGGACGAGCTTGAGCATTGGGACTTGAGGATGGCCGAAGATTTGTGAATGGCATGGTGGTGGGGTGTGTCCCGTGCATGTCGTGCACGTTCGTGCACTTGATTTTGGGTTCAGACAATATTGATTTGGGAATTGCTTTAGTTGAGAAGAAGAAGGGGATTTGGATGCGGGTTAGGTTTGAGTTAAGTAGGCTTGGGCTTGATAGAGATTGGGTTAATTAATTATAATTTAGGTTGTTTAAATTTTATGCTAAGTGATTATTAACCTTTAAAAATCTATAACTTACCCATTTTAGATCCCTTTAACCCTCAGTTTCTTGCACCAGACTTGTATTATCGAGTATAACGCTTTAATAAAATTGGTTGATAATTCCGATGAAGTATAATCTGCTGACAGATTAATAGTGGTAGAAAATAATTACGTAGTTAGTTAATTATATTTTATCACTGAAATTTCGTTAGAAGAATAAAACATCATTTTGCTATATTTAAATTGAGTGGATTATGTTGGACATCTATTTAGCAGAATAAATCCCCGTTCTGCTATTTTATAAATTTGGACATTTATTTATATGTTAGTGGACTTGGATAAATGATGTGTTGTCCATCGATTTGTTAATTATGAATTTTATTTATCTATATGTTGCTTATGTAAATATCAATGATATGACTTAGAATACTGAACTGAAAATAAGTGGTAGCTCGTTTAAATTTCATTGTGGTCACTAATTCTCTCCCTAAATTTGAAAAGAAATGGATTTAAATTTAATTTAACTTTATAATATTTTGAAGTAAAGTGTTTTCTATATTTAAAATGTTAAGTTAATAATATTTTAAGGTTAATTAATTATAAATAAAACTATTTAAAGTTTATTAATCATTTTACTAATAAGGTTTTAAGTTAATTAATTTATTTAATAATGGTGTTTTAAGTTAATTTAATAATGTTTTTTAAATAATAATATTGTTTTATAAAAGGTGTTTAAAATTAATGAATTGTTTTAGAAAAGGGAATTGTTTTTAAATAAAGGATTTAATAAAAGTGTTTATAAAATTGGAAAGAGTGTTGGAAATTGGAAAAGAAGTTTTGGTTCATAAAACTTTGGATTTTAAATGAATAATATATAGAGATTGTGGAAACCATATACTTGACATTAAACTTTGATGTAGAGAAACTTCTACCTATCCTGGAAGGTAAGAATGTTGTTGAGTCAAGGTGGGATGTAAAAATATTCCAACTTGATTGACTTTTTATTTATTCGAAGGATAGTCTAAGTTTGAAATCGAAGATTGATGTTCAATATATAAGATATTATTTTCCATATATGAATCAGATCACTTATGAAAATTAAGTTTATGAAATTAATAAATAATTCTTCTTAATTAAGGTGGTATGGAAGCTTTTTTCATACTTAACACCGAAGGATAAGCAGTTTGGGTTTATTATAAACAATATTTTAAATGAAATTGTTTTTTATCCATTTAATATGAATTTGAAATAAGAAATCTTTCTTAAATGCTTTGTGAATATTCTTATACCATTTTATAAGTACATGGTAAAGTCTTTCAAGTGTAGAAAGTAAAATGGTTTGAGAATACACTCATACTGGTGAGACAAGTATATAAATAATTTTGTAAATAGTGGAAGTGACATAATTAATGAAAGAGTAATTAATAGAGGCTTAATGGATCCCACATGGAATTTAATCTATGTTTGATTTTTCGTTTATTGATAGTTAAATAACCGACTATCAAACCTTAGCCAAAATATAACTCTAGAAATATCTAGAAGAAACACGGGAGTTATATGGCACATCCATCTTTAATGATGCTGTATTGTGCGTATAAATCTTGTTTTGTTCTCCTAGGACAAATGATAAGGAAATCCGTCCACTTAAACAATTAGAAAGTGATCTACATTCTTATGTATTATCTGATTATTTTCAAAGAATTGGAGTTGAGTTTACCGGAACCATCGATTTGGTTTTGGAGCGACCAGTAAGCAGGGGAGTGTACTTATATGAGATGACTCGAAACCGTAACCGCTCCAAGACCATATGTGCGTTCTACGCTTTGGAAGAGGTTCGAGATTGGTTCGATATAATGGAATCAAAGATTGAGTTCTTTGAAGTGTGAAGGCTACTTGCTACTAATCCTGAAGGTGATTCCAAAATGGATGTAGTAGAAGTGGTGCCTTCGATTTGTTCATATCCTGAATGACTTGTATGGATGAACGCTAGCCTTGCATTATTGCTTGGAGACTAGTGTTAGCATTCCAAATGAGAATTTCTAGGAGGAAAAGGTAAACGCATAACCTTACAAGCCTCACATCCCGGTAATGGCTAAATTAGGGGATGTCCGTAGAGCTATGTGTTTAGCTCCCATTAGGAGCAGTCATTCCTCGATCTAGACAAGATTTCTGATTTGGTGTGCGTGCGGGGCGACCATGGGCAATGTTTGCAGCCCGATGCCCAAGGGATGATATAATTTGGTTTGTCATTTTCAAGGGGCAGGCCGGTTCTGTCTTGGTAGGAAGTCCATGTGTGGCCCTCGTGTATATTTTATATAGAGGTATACTGTACGAAAGGTAGTCCCTTGCCTTGTCATCATTAGAATCCAATCTCTAATACGTTCCCTACGGTTTTAGTTGTAGAACCTAGTACCGTTGAATGTAATTATGGGTAACCATTCCAGATATGTTATATATTTATTTTCCACCCCTGGACATTATTATAATATCGTTGGATTTTATATTAAAAATGGTTTATTTATTGTAAGGTAAAAACTCGTCCGTGTTTTAATGCAACGTGGTCTTACGAGGTACCTTTATTTTCAAAGTGTTTTATAAATATAAAAATCCATATAGTTTGATTTGAGTTTTCTCAAGCTGGTTTACCAGACTGATCTGGGCAGTATTCTTTTATAATGCTCGGATTAGCTAGAGCATATTTTCCAGATTTAGCTGGACATTTTAAAGCTTCAGGAGACGAGCTGGATGCCTCTAAGGCATATTCTTGTATTTTATCTTTAGCTGTTTTATTCTTGTTGTATTTAGCAGCATTTGTAAGGACATGTTGTTATAACTGTTCAGGCTGATGATGTGTTAGTACTGTGATTGATGCACATATATAAAAGTTTCCTTCTGTAAATATCTTGGTATATTATATATTACTCGTCACGTTGTGAGATTCGTTGTCTTTTCTTTCTTCACCCTACCAATCTGTCTTTCTGGCACTTGAATGTTCAGCATGTGAATACCGTGGATGTATTATGTCGACTTCTAAGGGTCGAAAAGGCAGGTTGCTACATGTTTTCTACTAATGTAAATCATAAATTAATAGTCATAATGTATTAGTGCCACTACTAACATATAACAAATCATACTAGTGTCAGTACTAGTTTATATAAAAAACATACATGCCTAATCATACATGTCAAAATAACTCGGGATAGATATTTCTAATTTTATCCTCTAGCTCCCTATTATAGTCATCTACATCATCATTCCACTGATGCAAACAAGTATAATGTTCTTGTTTCTTTACTCTTTCGTATCATGGCCCACTATCACTTTTTGTCATCTAAAATAAGTCAAATCTGGTTCTACAAATAAGGCTTCGATTGCCTTCGGTTCCACTACCATACTAGGGTCATGCACACATTTCCACAAATGCGATATAAGAAAAACATTGGCACGCCCATCAAACTACTTGGTATCCGACTCTATACACAAGTTTGCTGATCCTCTCAATCAAACGTACCTACATATCTAGGTGGCAATTTCCTCGCCTTTACAAAGCACTAATACCTCGCATCAAAAAACCTTCACTAACACATGATCGCCTAATGCGAACTCTATGTCTTTTCTCCTTTTGTCAGCATAGCTTTTCTAACTCGATCGCACAACCATCATCCTAGCACAAATCAGCTTTGTCTTCTCGATAACATCTCTTACCAAATCGGGTCCTAACACGAGTCTGTCTCTTATGTCCAATAAACAAACTGCTAACTTACAAATCCCCTATAAAGTGCCTTATACAATGTCATTCCAATATTCGACCGATAATAATTGTTGTAGGCAAACTCTAGTAGATACAAATGATCTTCTCAAGACCCTTTGAAATTTAAAATACATGGTCGTAGTAAATCTTCTAGCACACAGTTCACCATTTCTGTTTGACCATCAATCAGTGGGTAGTAAGGAATAATAAAGTTTAACTCGGTACTTAATGGACTCTGCAAACTTCTTCAGAACTCACCGATGAACGGTGGGTCTCTATCACTAACAACACCGCTTGAGGTCTCATGTAGTCTTACAACATTCTTCACGTATAGCTTTATTGATATAGTTGCAATCCTTGTCGACTTAACTGGGATAAAATGGGCGCTCTTAGTCAATCAATCAACATTGCCCAGATACTATCTTTTCCTATTCTCAACCTTGGCAATTCATCTACAAAATCCATAAACACCGAATCCCATTTTCAAGTCAGTACTTCTAAGGGTTGAAGTAAACCACTTGGGTTCTATTGCTCGTCTTTCACTTGCTAATATGTGATACATTTCTTCATGCATTCTCCGACGTCTTTCTTCATCCCTTCCCAAAAGAAGACTCGCTTCATCTTGTGGTACATCTTTATTCCTTCTGGATGATTTGTAAACTTAGATCGATGACTTTCCTCTGAGACCTCTTTTCGAAGATCTCTTATATTCGGAACAACAGGCCTTCCTTTCTTCCTAATACGTCCCTTCAAGTCTATCTCGAACCCTTTTAAATCCATAACATCAACACCTATCTCTAATCGCCTAATTCTCTTGACTAATAATTGGTCCTCCATTTTCCTTTCAACAATCCTATCCACTAGTGTTGGATGTACTTCCAAACTTACCAAGACATTTGAATCTCGATTGGATCCTACATTCATAATTTAATGCACTCCACAAGAGGCTAATGCCTCTAATGTTTTCCATCGTCAATCATGGCAAATTCTCCATTATGTTGCTTTCTACTTAAAGCATCTGCAATCGTGTTCCCCTTTCCTAACATATACTCTATACAAAAGTAATATGCCGTCCAAAATTCTAACCACCTTTGTTGCCTCATATATAACTCCTTTTGAGAGAATAAATACTTAAGGGATTTATGGTCTATATAGAACTCGAACTATTTTCCCAAAAGTTAATGTCTTCAAATATTTAGTGCAAAGAGTACTACTACCGACTCCAAGTCGTTAGTCCGATATCTAACTTCAAGCAGTCTTAACTGCCTTGATGCCTATGTTATCACTCACCCTTTTTTGCATTAATAATGCATCCAATCCTATTCCACAAGCATCGATATACACCACCAAATGTTGATTGCCTTCAGGTACGATCAAGACAGAAGCATTTGTTAGTAACCTCTTCAAATACTGAAATGACCCACCACAACTATCGGTCCATACAAACTTCTCGTTCTTCTCAGTCAACTTAGTCAAAGGTGCTGCTATACGTAAGAAGTCCTTAATGAACCTATGATAATATCCAGCCAATCCTATGTAACTTCTTATCTCCGTGACTATCTCCGGTTTCTTCTAACTGCAAATGGTTTCTATCTTCGATGGATCAACTGTTAGTCCATTCTCCAATACAGCATGATTAAGAACTTAACTTCTTGCTTCCAAAAAGGGCACTTGGAAAACTTTGCCTTAACTTGTACTATCTCAACGTCTCCAACACCAATCTAAGATGGACCTCATGGTCTCTCTTATTCTTAGGATACACCATAATATCATCGACAAAGACCGATACGAACCTATTTAACTAATCATGAGAGACTCGATTCATAAGATGTACAAAGATCATTGGGGCATTAGTCAGTCCAAAGGGCATGACTAACCATTTCTATAAACCGTTCCTTGTTCTAAACATGGTCAATGGAACATTATCCTCAACTACCAATAGTTGATGAAATTTAGTTGCCAAATCTAGCTGTAGAATATTCTAGCTTCACTCAACTGGTCAATCAAGTCATCTATCATGGGTAATGGATAGCGATTCTTCACTATTAGCGCATTCAACTTTCTATAGTCGACACACATTCGAAGTGATCCATCTGCCATCTTCACAAATATTGTGGATGCTCCCCACGGTGAACTACTTGGTTCAATGGAACTTTTATGCTTAAGTTCCAATAGCTTCTTCCTTAATTCTTCCATCTCTTTGGGTGGCATTCTTCTTGGCGATCTATTAATAGGTTATGCCCCTAGTAATTAGTCTATACAAAATTCAATTGCTCTCTTGGCAGTAATCCTATTACTAGTTCGAAGACGTCTGCATATTCCCAAACTACCTGTATTCTACTGATGTTAACCTCATGATCCTCCGTCGCACACAACATCCATCTTGACTTATCCTTAATTACGTCTAAAGCTACCATAATCCTTTTCTCCACTCCTTGGACATCGTAAAGCAATAACTCCATCGGCACAATAGATCCTAGCGTCACTACGCGCTAACTAATCCATACCGAAAGCTACCACGTACCCCACAAAGTCAAACACATATGGGTTACAAACAAAAAAATGTCCATACAAAGAAAACTCAAGGTTAGTGCGCCATAATTCGAGAGTGATATACCCACCGATCGGATTAACCACACGCAAAAACATAACTAAATAGACAACATCTGATCCTAACTCATCAATCAAGTCTTTTAAAATAAAGAGTGTGTAGCACCAGTATCAAACAGAACTCTAATTGAAATAATAGAAATCAAGATCATACCTCCAAGTACAACACACTTCCCCTTCACTTTAGTCGTTGGTCTACTGGATGGTCCTTCCAAAACAAATACCAGTGCATGCTTCAGCTTTGGGAAACTATTCATAGTGTGGCCAGGTTTGTCACTGTAACAACCTGAATTTTTAATAGTATAATTAAAGTTAAAAGTAGTAATTTAGTTGATTAAAGTAGAATTTGGAGATTTATTTGATAAATTGATTTGGAAAATTATGTAATAAAAGAGTATTGTTAGCACCAAAATTGGTCACTAACCCCGTTTAGAAAGATTATGTAGAGAGATTAATGAAGAAAATCAATGGAAACAGAGAACAATATGCTAAATTGAATGCAAAGACGAGAACACCAGATTTATAGTGGTTTGGCGTAACTGCCTACGTCCACTTTGAGGTCAAACTTTATTGCTTTACTTGATAATTGATTACAGATACAATCCGTACCCCAACTACTTGAATACAATTGCTAAGTAAAAAGAATGAGTCTTGAAAGCGGCAGAGTCTCCCCAGTGTTCTCGAAAAAAGGTCCATTTCACTGTGCCCCTGCCTCTCTATTTATAGACAAAGATGGATTGGACTCCCCTGGTGGGCCTGGCAGCCGATTACCTCAGCCCAGAAAGAGTGAGTTCTGGGTGCCGAACCACTGATGCCGAACAGACTGATCCCGAACAATCGACGCCGAACAGGATGATGTCGAACCATTGATGCCGATCAGACTGACGCCGAACCATCGATGCCGACCAGATTGATGCAGATCCATCGATGCCGAACAGGCTGATGCCGATCCATTGATGCCGACCAGATTGATGCTGATCCATCGATGCCGAACAGACCGATGCCGATCCATCGACGCCGATCAACTTCGTATGTCGAATGTTCTGCCATGCCGAACGATCCAGGTACACCGAACGTTGCTGCCATGCCGAACGAAGCGTGGATGCCGAGCAGTATGGAATGCCGAACGCTCTGCCATGCCGAATGAAGTGTGGATGCCGAGCAGTATGGAATGCCAAATGCTCTGCCATGCCGAACGATCCATGTATGTCGATCACTCTGGAATGCCGATCGATATGCAAGTGTCGAGTGCCTAGTTGCCTGGTCAATCCTTCAGGTAACACTTGCCCCCTAAAGTACATCATGTGGTTAAACGTGGTATGCTTTGAATCACCCTGGATGCCGAACGATATGCCCATACCGAATGACACAGCCGAAGCCGAGCACCCTGGATGCCGAACGACATAGCCGATGCCGAGCACCCTGGATGCCAAACAATGTCGATTTGATCGGTTCTACCGGTTATAGTCTCTTCGACTTCCCTTCTCTCTATATAAGCCGATGCTCCTTCTTCTTCTCCCTTTTACTTCTACCTCCGCTTTTCAGTATTTACGAACTCTTCCTCTCAACAGACTTCAGAGAATTATCTACTTTTCCCTTCCCTTCTCGAACACCATACGTTGCCTCACTTTCTTCCCTAACCAATTGAATCCAATTAGAACCACGTTCCCTACTCCAGAATCTCTCCGAGCTTCGACTCGTCTCTTAGGTAAAAAACTTTTCCTTAAATACTTCACCCCGATTAGGAAACCTAGCATGAGATTCGAACTCACGAATCTCTGCAACATCAAAGTCAGAAGTAATTTCGTGGAGCAGGAGGAGTTAAGGGCGAAGTGTGGGTGTTTTTTACAGGAGTTTAAGGCTAGACGAACGGTAGAAGAGAAGAGGATGGAAGAGGTGTTTGAAGGAGGGAGTTGGTGGAAGATGTATTGATGTGGCTCGGCATGACTTCTTGATGCCGAGCGATGGAGGGGACGTACGGTAGTGAAATTGGAGTTAAGGTTTAGTAAAGTGGATCGGCATGACCGTGGTTTGACACGGATTGCCGAACGACTCGGGTACGTTGGTTGGGAGAGAAGGAGGGAAAGAAAGGAAATGATGTTAAGGGCAGAAGGCCAAGTGAATCAACTCGGCACGACCTGCTGCGTGCACTCGTTTTCAGGCCGAATAGAAGAGAGTTCGAACAGAATTCTGGTCGGACAGAATTTCGACCGAGCAGAATTTTGGCCGAACAGAACCTAAAACGAACAGAACCTAAGCCAAACAGAACTTAGACCAAACAGAACCTATGCCGAACAAAACTTAGCCGAACAGAACTTAAGCCGAATAGAACTTAAGCCGAACATACTTAAACCGAACAGAACCTAAGCCGAACAGAACTTAGCCGAACCGAACTTAAGCCGAACAGAACTTAAGCCGAACAGACCTAAAATGAACAGAACCTAAGCCGAACAGAACTTTTTGATCGAACTCCTATTCACCTTGCCTAATCAAACATCAAACACAAGGACAAGGACTTAAGCATACCAACATATCGAACTAATCTGGACTGATAACTTTTTAGTTTCAATAATCACAAGCCTGAACTTAAACCAATAAGAATAGATTAAATCTTTTAACACGCAGTGCCAATGTCCGAGTTCGAAATTGAAAACATTGCAAGGCTAGCTTTCGGAGACGGTCAGCGATGACGGTCTTCGAGGATGACAGTTCAAGGCTCAACTTTATATCATCAATCCCGTGACTTATAATTTCTCAGCGTTTACACCTGAACGATCACACTAGTTCACACACTACACGGGGGGAATATTCATATTGTTAAGTCTGACGTCGATTATTTTTTAAGTATAGTTCGAACAAGTACTTTGCTAGATTCAATCTTTATCAGCGATGTCTCGGAAATCTAGCTCCGCCACAATTTCGGACAGGCCTGGGCTGTCCTCCCGACAAGAAGTCACAGATACTTCAAATCCGTCAACTTCCCCTGCACATGACTTAGCTTCCGATGCGCTGGAGGCAGCAATTTTCTTGGTCAACCCTGTCAATTCGCTTGCTTCAAAGATTAACGAAAGTACACTCCATTGGATATGCTCTGTCCACGGAATCCCCTTTGATGACGTGCTAGTTCCATCGGGGCATGACCGTCCACACTTGCCCCCAGTCGGATACACAGCTTGTAACAAATTCATGTGTTGGGTTGGCAGTGTGCCACCATTCAACTCGTTTCTTCGGGATGTGCTACAATATATCGACATTGCTCCATCGCAACTACACCCGAACGGCCATGCATTCCTCTACGGCACTTGCATCCTCTTTATGAATATCTTCTCTAGGCTTCCAACTCAGGGAGATATCAGATACATATATTGCATCAAGAAGCGGAAGGATAGCCCATCATTCATGTTTCTCGAGCCGCACAACAAATGTCAAATCTTAACTGGAGCGTGGACCAAGTTTGCTCTGTATAAACAGGAATGGTTCTATGTGCGTTGTACTCCCGGCTTTGCGAGGAGATGGGTCGAAGGAAGTAAGCCTTATTTCTTGAACCATTACTCGTGTTTAGAAGCAGCCGTACCTCTTCTAACTTTTACCCGTCTTTCCAGGTATCACTCCACATCCTGACGGCCGCGGATATTCTAATGCCGTCGAAGCTATTCGAGCCCTTCCTGCCGGAGAACGGGACATTAGAGCTCTCATTTCGAACGAGTCACTTACAAGGCTTGGACTGTTGGCAGAAGGCCGTCGGATAAGCCTTCCTCAGAGCGTCACCATTCCTAGGCCTACCCCTGGCAAAGGGAAAAAACAGGCTGAGTCTTCAGCACGCAACGCTCCTAATACACTAGAAGAGGGGGAAATTAAGGAGACTGAGACACCCGAAGCACAAGGTGAGAATGTCGATCCCACTCAAGATCCAACGGTCGAAGTTCACGACATTGAAACGTCATCTTCCCCTTCTAAGGGTAAAAAGAAACCGACGTACAAGATGAGGAAGGAAAAAATCGGTGGAACTTCTAAAATTACCCTTGTCCCAGTGGAGAAAGAAGCTTCCTCACAACATTTAGAAAGTTCTCTGAAGGGCCTGTCGAACCTTACCATTCCTGATGATCTACTCAACTACAGTTTCGACAATCCATAGGCCCTCAAGTTTCACTCGCCCGCTAGAGGCGATACAGGAGTTCAAGCCCGAATCCAGGGAGATAACACCCCAATTAGTAAAGATAAAGGAACTGGTCCGTCGGGGGGAACACTAGGACACACACGCACACATGCACTTCACCATACACTTCAATTTTTGCCATTACCCCGATTCATCCTAACTCGTTATTTTTATTCTATGCAGGTGACATGGGACGCTCCCATGGATTCGATCGTCTCCACAGCTCATCCATTTTTCACAACTCCGGTCGGGATTCGGGCTCTGGCAAGCGCCGGGACATGGACGATTACGGAGATCGAGACAACCGTCCTCGGGACTCGACTTATCGGAAGAAATCGCATTCTCAGTCTTCATACTCTCGCGATCTTCCTCCTCAAACAGAAACAAACAGAGAAAAATCATCGCAGAAGGGGTCTCAACCCGATGTTTCCCAAGATCAACATTTCGGTTCATCAAGCACACGATAATCTCGGGAACATCGTAAGATAACTGAACTTTCAAAACCTCCTCCCTCTGATCCTGCGATAGACCCAACGGTATCGGAGAAGCTAGTCAAGCTTAAAGCTAAATTCCCCAAAATCTGCTTCAACAGTCTGAAGTTCCTCCCAACTATACATCACATTCCAGGACACGTCAAGCAGAGTGCCATTGCTTGCAACAACGACGTCTATGTTCAACATGACGCGTTTGTTCATTTGGTCGAAAAAGTCTCGGAAGTATCCGTTGAGCGCCAACAAGAAATCGACCGCTTGAAGCTCGAAGCTATCTTCGATAAAGACATCATCAAAAACCAGGACGAAGAGCTCGCTTTATACAAGTCTAAACTTGAAACTGCAGAACAGAGTGCTAAGGAGATTGCGGAGGCCGTCGCTCTTCTAGAGACGACTCATAAGAAAGAAATTGACGTCGCAGTCTAACGCAGTGGGGCCCTAGCTTTAGAAAAAGATTCTATTCAAAAAGAAAGGGATGCACTCGCCCTGTAGGTCAAAGAGTTGAAGGAGCTACTCTCTAAGGAGAGGGAAGAGAAGATAGCGGCTCAAGAGGAGTCTCAACGGTACTGTGACGAGATTGTCGATACACGTCTCTTGAAGGCAAAGCTCAAGGATGAGCTTTCTAAGGTTGGAACAATGAAAGATGAAGCCCGCGAGGAGGGCAAGAAAATAGCTTCTGCGGAGATCGACTCCCGCCTTGAAGCGGGTGCAGAGGCCGGTAGAGAAGAAATCAAGTGTATGTTCGACCCACTAATAGCCGAATACAATGCTCTTGTCCTCATACACCGGGACTTGACCTTTTTAGGTGAGGGCTACCTTGAATCTTTGGCCGAGGCTTGGGAGACTTTAATACAGATTAGGAAGGTGGAGTCAGGCACCGAGGATGTCGACGAGGACGCTTTAGTAAAAGAGTTCCTTAGGGGGAACGAACCATCGGACTTGTCTGCAGCTAAGGCTCTTTTCAGCAAAGGTTCTCCCCCACCAAAAGAGAAAGATAACAAATCTGGTCCATCTAGAACCGAGGCTGCAGCCCCTCCTTCTACTCAACCGACCGATCGGCCAGCACTCGACCCATTCGAGCAGCATGCCAGCTATGATCCGGAAGACCCCGGTTTTGGCATTCACGTGCTGTCTCCCATTCTGGAGGGTGAAACTCCATGCACAGCTGAAAGCTAGCAAGAAACTGGTATAAAACTCTTCTTCTAGAAGTTCAAAGATTTGTCGCTTTCTGCGATCGGTCATTGGTCCTAATGTTTGTTCTTTATGTTTTTGTGCAGGCCGCTCTGACCCTGAACCGACTCCGAGGAGCGATGATGCCAAGGAGGAGACGGGGAAAACAAGCGATGCTACTCACGCGGGAGTAACTCCCAGTCCTGATGCTCAAGTGATCGGGGCGCTAGATGATGATAAGTCTGACACTTTATCTCCCGTTGAAGGGAGTTATGAAATTGAAATCACGGGCGCCTCAGAACCCACTTCGAAGGTGAGTATGAAGGAGCGACTCGCAGAAGAGAAGAAGAAAAAAGTTGAGATCAAGGTCGAGTCTCAAGTACTAGAACTCACCGACCCACTGAATAGGCCTCTGAAAGTCATCCTTCCCGGTAAATCCAAACCACTGGACGTTCCTCCTCCCACTCCTGACTCCGCTTCCTTGGCAAGCAAAAAATCCAAGAGGAAGCGTGAGGGAGAGGAGTCATCTGAGAAAGCAAAGGAGGACAAGAAAAAGAAGCCGAAGAAGTAGCCACTATACTCGTTCAACGAGATTTTTCTTAGGTCATGTAACTACTTTTACTTTTTCGTTTTCGTAGTTTATGTAGATAGATTTTTGACTCCAAGTTTTGGAGGAGTGGTTGTATAACCCCATTTTGGATTATTGAATAAAGTTTAGTTTCTTGTCGTTTGAATGATTTTTTCTTTTTAGCTTTCTGTATAACTATGGTCGAAACTCAAGTTCTTGCGAGTTGCATAAATTCCCAATCCATTCTTACATTGTTCGGACATTTTTTGGGAATTGTACATCTCTCATTTCACATTTTTGGTACTTAGAATATTTTCTAATCCGCGTTCTGGGGACTTAGAGTACTCCGGTCCGCACTCAGGGGATTCGGAGATTGAAGTCGTTTATACCCTAGTTCGCGCTTTGGGGACTTAGAGTACTCCGGTCCGCACTCAAGGGACTCGGAGATTGAAGTCGTTTATACTCTAGTTCGCGCTCTGGGGACTTAGAGTACTTCGGTCCGCACTCAGGGGACTCGGAGATTGAAGTCGTTTATACTATAGTCCGCGCTCCGGGGACTTAGAGTACTCCGGTCCGCACTCAGGGGACTTGGAGATTGAAGTCGTTTATGCTCTAGTCCACGCTCTGGGGACTTAGAGTACTCTGGTCCGCACTCAGGGGACTCGGAGATTGAAGTCGTTTATACCCTAGTCCGTGCTCTGGGGACTTAGAGTACTCCGGTCCGCACTTAGGGGACTCGGAGATTGAAGTCGTTTATACTCTAGTCCATGCTCTGGGGACTTATAGTACTTCGGTCCACACTCAGGGGACTCGGAGATTGAAGTCGTTTATACTCTAGTCCGTGCTCTGGGGACCTAGAGTACTCCGGTCCGCACTCAGGGGACTCGAAGATTGAAGTCGTTTATACTCTAGTCCATGCTCTGGGGACTTAGAGTACGCCGGTCCGCACTCAGGGGACTCGGAGATTGAAGTCGTTTATAGTCTAGTCCGCGCTCTGGGGACTTAGAGTACTCCGGTCCGCACTCAGGGGACTCGGAGATTGAAGTCGTTTATGCGAGTTCATACATTATACAGAATAATGTAACTCCAGCGGTTCATCAACAGATTATAAGGTACTGAAACATCAATAATTCATGGAAAGACGGCTTCAAGCCTTTATTAATGAAACAAACTAAATTGTTCGTTTACATGCTAAAAAGGAAACTAAGAATCAACGGAATAAAAACATACAGCAAACAATTGTACCTAAAACAGGAAAGAAACAGGCTAAATGGAATAACGTCGCAAATGTTCACTGTTCCACGCTCGGGGGAGTGTCACGCCATCAACGGTCGCTAGCTTGAAAGTTCCCTCTCCAAGCTTCCGTTCAACGACATATGGACCTTCCCAGTGGGGATTCATGCGTGATGGTACCGGGAAAACTCGTTTCAAAACGAGATCACCCACATCAAGGATTCTTGGGCGGACTTTCTCGTCGTAATGTCGCTTGACTCGATGCCTATATGCTGCCGCCCTTAATTCAGCTTCTTTACGTTTTTCATCAACGCAGTCCAGTGATTCCAATAAGAGATCCTTATTCGTCTTAGGATCATAATGTGTCACCCGATGTGATGGAACTTCAAGCTCCACGGGTATAACAGCTTCCGAGCCGTATGCCAATGCGAATGGAGTGTGGCCAGTCGCGGACTTGTGGGTAGTTCTATAAGCCCATAGCGCTGTTGGGAGTTCATCTACCCACTTGCCTCCAGCCTTTTCCAAACGCTTCTTCAATAGGGACTTGATTATTTTGTTCACGGCTTCAACTTGTCCATTAGCCTTCGGATGAGCAACGACGGCGAACTTTTTCTCAATGCCATACTTTGAACAGAAATCTTTGAACTCTCTACTTTCAAACTGAGTTCTGTTGTCCGTAATGATGGTTCGCGGGAGGCCAAAGCGGCATATAATGTTTCGTACAACGAAATTAATGACCTTCTTGGAGGTGATTGTGGCTAAAGGCTCTGCCTCGGCCCACTTTGTGAAGTAGTCGACCGCAACTATCGCGTATTTTTCACCACCTTTGGATATAGGCAAAGAACCGATTATGTCGATTCCCCAGATTGCAAATGGCCAGGGACTAACCATTTGTGTGAGTTCCGTTGGTGGAGCTCTCAGGATTTTTGCATATCTTTGACACTTGTCACACTTTCTTGCATAATCTGCAGCATCCCGATTCACAATCGGCCAATAGTATCCATAATGGAGGATCTTTTTTGCTAGCGTTTTCCCCCCAGTATGGTCGCCACATTCTCCTTCATGAACCTCCTTCAAGACCCGCTTTGTCTCATCATGGGCAATGCATCGTAATAAGGGGACCGAGAACCCCTTCCGATACATTACTCCATCCTGCATCACATATCGTGCGGCTTTGCGAATGACCTGTCGTCTTTCGCTCCTTTTTTCAGGTAAAGTCCCGGTCATCAGGTATAGTTTGAATGGGGTCATCCATGACTCCTCTCGATTCCTGTTTCCCACACAAAATCAACTTTCATCGCATCTATGCTTGGGCATGTAAGGTTTCGACGGGAACCAATCCCATTTGCTGTGCATCGCCAGTGCTTGCGAATTTGGCCAACGAGTCGGCCTCCTTGTTCTGTTCACATGGGACAGGCGAAATGTCATAATGTTCGAAGTTCGCCAATAGTTCCTGAACCAGAGCAAGGTATGGAGCAAGCTTTTGTCCCCTTGCTTGGTAATCTCCCCACACTTGGTAGACCACCAACTGTGAGTCACAAAATATTTCGACTGATTTTACCCCGAGTTCTCCAATAAGCTTCAAACCAGCAATCAATGCTTCATATTCTGCTTCATTATTTGTAGCCGGGAAATCGAGCTTCAAAGCATAACAAATCGATCGGTTTTCTGGAGTCACGAGAACTACACCAACTCCAGAGAAACGGTCGTTTGATGCCCCATCGGTGTACAATTTCCATTGAATGGGGGGAATGACATTGTGACTATCTGGTTCGTCAGATACAGTAAACTCAGCGATGAAATCTGCTAATGCTTGCCCTTGTATGGCTCTTCGTGGCAGGTAGGTAATATCGAAATGACTCAACTCTATATTCCATTTTAACATCCTTCCAGAAGTTTCTGGTCGCTGGAGTACCTGCCGTAAGGGCTGATCGGTATAAACACTGACTGAGTGTGCTTGAAAGTATGGGCGCAGCTTACGTGATGCAATCACCAAGCAATAGGCCAATTTCTCAATTTTAGGGTAATTTCTTTCTGCCCTCGTTAAACGTTTGCTAACGTAATACACCGGCTTTTGGACTCGGTCCTCCTCGCGGACCAAAGCCGCACTTATAGCATGCGGGGATACGACCAAGTATACGTACAACATCTCGTGGTCTACTGGTTTCGACAGCACTGGAGGACTCTCTAAATGCCTCACCAGATCTTGGAACGCTTCCTCACAGTTGGATGTCCATTCGAAATTCCTCTTCCCTTTCTTTATTATATCAAAGAAAGGAATGCACTTGTCCGTGGCTCTAGATATAAATCGACTCAGCGCAGCCACCTTTCCATTCAAGCTCAGCACCTGTTTTATAGTTCTGGGCACTTGCACATCTCGAATAGCTTGAATCTTTTCTGGGTTAGCTTCAATTCCCCTGGCATTAACAATGAATCCCAAAAACTTCCCCGACGCAACGCCGAAGGAATACTTCAGAGGGTTGATCTTCATCCCATAATATCTGAGTATATCGAACATCTCTGCTAAGTCTCGAATGTGGTCGTTTGACTGTCGCGACTTCACGAGCATGTCATCCACATAGACTTCCATCGTTCTACCAATCTGGTCTTTGAACATTCGATTCACCAAACGCTGATAGGTTGCTCCCGCGTTTCAATCCGAAAGGCATTACTACATAGCAATATAGCCCAACGTCTGTGACCAAACTGGTGTGTTCCTGGTCCGGAATATTCATTAGGATCTGATTGTATCCTAAGTACGCATCCATGAATGACAACAACTCGTGTCCTGCAGTGGAGTCGACCAACTGATCAATCCTAGGCAATGGGAAACTGTCCTTAGGGCACGCTTTGTTCAAATCGGAATAATCTATGCAAGTTCTCCATTTCCCGTTCGCCTTTTTCACCAGCATGGGGTTTGATACCCATTCAGGGTAGAGGGCATCACGGACGAACCCATTGGTTTTGAGTTTGTCCACCTCTCTGAGAGCAGCGGACCTCTCCAGGTCCATTCCTCTCCTCTTTTGCTTAACTGGGATGTACTTCGGGTCTATGTTCAACATATGACTCGTAATTGCGGGAGAAATCCCATACATGTCAGAATGTGTCCAAGCGAAAACATCAAGATTCGCTCGGAGGAAATCACTAAGGTCTTTAGTCATTGCAGGGCTGAGCTGTGATCCGATCTTCATTACTTGTGATGGATCATCTCGACTGACTGAAATGTCAATCGTCAGTTCAGCCGATGCTGCTTTTTCTTCCCTGGGTTGCTCATCGTCGTCTCTCGGATCTATGTAACATTATTTGTCAATTGTCGGTATTCTGGATGCGGATGGAATTGTCCGTAGCCTTTCCTTTCTCTCTTCGCTGGGCCTCTCGGAGCTCAACCACATAACATGCACGACCGGTCGCTTGGTCGCCATGAACAACACCTACTCCTTTGTCGGTCGGAAATTTTAAAGTCAAACAACACAGGGCTAATGCTGCCCTAAACTCAGCCAGGGCCGGTCGGCCCAAAAACACATTGTATGGAGAATCTACATCCAAAACTACGAAAGGTAGGATTCGCACCCTCCATCGTTCACCTTGTCCCAGTTCAACTGGAAACTCAACATATCCCACTGCATCGGTCGCTGCGCCATTAAAGCCATGTATACGAGCCTTAGATGGCTTCAAATCCTTCGTCTCCATCTTCATCTGATCATAAGCCTTCTTGTAGATGATATTGACAGAACTTCCACAATCAATCAAGATTCTATTTAAATAAGCCGGCCCGATTGTCGCAGATATGACCATCGGGTCAATGGTAGGAGCCTCCACTTGGTCAGCATCTCTGCTCCTGAATACTATATCGTCTGTCATCATGCGCAGCTGCTTAGCAGGGGTCCCGTCCTCTATGTTGGAACAACACTCGAAGTCTGCATGCCTCAGGGAAGTAGCGTACCGTTCCATCTCTTGCCAATTCTTATCCGCAGGGTGAGGACCACCGATGATCGTGTTTATGACTAGTCTGACCACGGTCCGAGCAGGATCCTCGAGATGACATGGAACTGGTGCACGACTTGGATTGGATGTTCCCTGTCCACCTTCCTGCGGATTCTTCACAAACTCTTGTTACTTTTTCTGCCTAATCAACTTCTCTATAGCGTCGTGTAGGTGTCTGCATTCTTCAGTATTGTGCCCATAAGTCTCATGAAAGCGGCAGTACTTCCCGGTCCGCTTTTGTTCTTCGGTTGACTCCTTTGGACGTGGTTTTCTGTACTGAAAAGTATTGCAAGTCGATAGGTAAATATTTTCAAGAGATGCATTCAGCGGGGTGTACTCGTTGTAGTTTGGAATTCTCGGCTTCCATTTCCCCGCTTCTCTCTTCTTCCATTGATTTCTTCCTCCGGATTCCTTAGATTGCCCAGGCTTGTTCTGGACATTGACTTGAACTTTCCCCGAGTTGTCTCCGGACTGCTTCACAACAATGTTGCTTTTTACGGACTCCTGAACAGGCCCTGGTGCCTTATCTCGCCTTATCCACCTGGCTTCCTCTCTTCTTATGAACTGATGTGCCTTTGAGTAAAAACACTCTAGCGTAGTTGGAGGTTTTCCTGCCAACCAATCTCCGAACTCCAAATCCGGATCCACACCTCGCATCACAGCCATAAGAATTGCATGATCATTGGGATTACTGACTTCAGTAGCCGCAACATGGAATCTCTGTAAATACTCCTTCAATGACTCCCCAGGAGCCTGGATTACACTTGATAGAGACATCACGTCCTTTGGACGAGTAGTATGTATCCTGAACTGTTCTATAAACTTCTTCACCAACTACTCGAAACTGGATACAGACCGCGGAGGAAGGCGGGTGAACCGCATGGTAACGATCCCAGATAGAGTTATTGGAAAGCACCAGCACTTGGTTGCATCATTCGCTCTAGCTGAATCCATCATCCATTCGTACCTCATTACATGTTGTCTGGGATCAGTCTTTCCTTCATAAGCCGGGATAGTTGGCATGCTGAACTTCCTTGGGTACTCCGCCTGTAGAACAACGTCTGTGAAAGGAGTATGACTTCTAGATACTCCCCAATCGTCGTTTGATAGGCCTTGATTCTCCTTCATCAACTGTCTAATCATAGTTGTTAGGTCTGGGGTTTGTATGGAAGGTGGAAGGTTGGAGTCTGTCCTACGGGATTGATCAGGCTGATGCCTCCTCTGCTGGCGATCTGCCAAACGTGCGTCTTGAGGTTCGACATCATTAGCATCTTGGTGAGCCGAGCGTCCAGCCTCCTCCTGCACTCCAGCTCCGAAGTTTCCCATTCCTGCTTGGTCACAGTTTCCGAGGTGTAAGTGGACCCTAGCTGTTCGGACAACAACACCTGCCTACGTAGTTTCAGTCTTGCGGCGTCTACGCCTGGGAGGTTCATCTGACGAAGTCGAGCCGTCAGATGAAGAATAAGGAGCTGGACTGTCCCCAGCATTCTGACGCTGTTATTGAGTGAGCTGTGCCATGGGTTTGGCGTTGGCTTGCATCTGCTCTCCGAGTTGTCTCCTGCTTTCCCTGAGTTCTCTCATCAAGTCATTGAACTCTATTTTGGTGACAACTGACATTTGGTCCTGGGCGGTAGTCCCTGCACCTAGAACTGCTTGCTGATTGCTAGGCCCTGCTTGTTATATGCTAGCAGTCTCATGGGCATCCGCATTATGAGAGGATGATCTGGTACGTGGTCTTGCCATTGTAGAGTTATTGGTATGAACTCTAAGTAGAATCAACGGACGTCCTGCGAATGACTCGGATCTTCTTTGAGGGATTTATTCAATCCAGTAGCTTCAAAGCAGATCCTTGAGGTCCGAGAATTCGATTCTCAGTGAAAGCACCAAAGTTTTAGCACCAAAATTGGTCACTAACCCCGTTTAGAAAGATTATGTAGAGAGATTAATGAAGAAAATCAATGTAAACAAAGAACAATATGGTAAATTGAATGCAAAGACGAGAACACTAGATTTATAGTGGTTCGGCGTAACTTCCTATGTCCACTTTGAGGTCAAACTTTATTGCTTTACTTGATAATTGATTACAGATATAATCCGTACCCCAACTACTTGAATACAATTGATAAGTAAAAAGAACGAGTCTTGAAAGCGGTAGAGTCTCCCCAGTGTTCTCGAAAAAAGGTCCATTTCACTTTGCCCCTGCCTCTCTATTTATAGACAAAGATGGATTGGACCCCCCTGGTGGGCCTGGCAGCCGATTACCTCAGCCCAGAAAGAGTGAGTTCTGGGTGCCGAACCACTGATGCCGAACAGACTGATGCCGAACAATCGATGCCGAACAGGCTGATGTCGAACCATTGATGCCGATCAGACTGACGCCGAACCATCGATGCCGACCAGATTAATGCCGATCCATCGATGCCGAACAGGCCGATGTCAATCCATTGATGCCGACCAGATTGATGCCGATCCATCGATGCCGAACAGACTGATGCCGATCCATCGACGCCGATCAACTTCGTATGTCGAATTTTCTGCCATGCCGAACGATCCAGGTACGCCGTACGCTGCTGCCATGCCGAATGAAGTGTGGATGCCGAGTAGTATGGAATGCCGAATGCTCTGCCATGCCGAACGAAGTGTGGATGTCGAGCAGTATGGAATGCCGAACGCTCTGCCATGCCGAACGATCCATGTATGCCGATCACTCTGGAATGCCGATCGATATGCAAGTGCCGAGTGCCTAGTTGCCTGGTCAATCCTTCAGGAAGTATAATTTGTGAAAATATGATATTTAGAATAGAAATAAGTTAAAAGTGTGGAAATAATATTTTATAAAAACGATGTAATAAAACTAAATGTTGATTTGGAAAAGAAGTAATTTTGAAATGTAATTTATATTTATTTAAATTAAATAGAATTTAGTCTTAAAAAGTAAAAAAATATATATTTATATATCTACTTCTTACTATATTTTAGGCCCAAACCCAATATCTTAAAGTCCAAGCCTAAGAGCTATTAACCAAATCCAATTTTCAGAATTTTCCATATCAAGATTTTTCTTCGTTCGTTCATTTTACTTTATGTATACTACTCTGAGTGAATCATCTTTCTCCTGAACCACCAATCCTCATCACTTTGGTAATTAAAAACAAATTTAATAAATCAATAAAATTTACCAAACTTGAGTATGAGATTCTTAATATCATCGTGCGTCTATGGTGCAAAGCTAATCGAGTTTAGTTGCTACTATAGTGTGCTGTGTGTGTATGCACACACATGCATGCGTTCATAGGAATAGAGGAAGAAGAAGATGAGCATAGTGCTCAGGTGAGTATACACACTCACTAATCTATATTTATATCATTAGAATCTTTATAATCCAATATGCTTGAGGTGATGTTTGTTTGTATATGTTGCTTGTGCATTGAATCAGAGAGGAATTGGGTGAGAGAACGATGATCGAAGGGGAAAATGCGTTCCAGGATTGACCATACAGGTCGACCCATCTCCTTGAATGATCGACCTATTGTGATCGACCACTCAAAGGCTTAGTTCGACCGCTTGAGGTCGACCCTAGCCTAGTTGTTTGTGTGTGTAATGTCGTGTTTTTCCTATGTAATATAGTGTGTGGTTGTGTGAATTTGAGCATGTGTGCGTGGGTGTAATCTTATGTGTGTATGTACAAGCATTTGTTATATGCTATATTAATATATATATATATATATATTAAACTAACATAATATATATATAATCTAATATATACCGGTTTAGATATTATATATATGAATGAAAATATAAGTTTAATAAATTAATATAATGAATATGATTGTGTTATTTAAATGATCTTTAATTGATATTTTATAATTTTATAAAATTTTAATATATATATATATATAGTTCAAGTTAGGAAAATGTATTAAATTGATTACGAATACACACACATATACACACTTGATATGGATGTTTTATAATCATTTTTAAATAGTGTTAGTTATAGAAAGTTATGGAATAATTGTCATGTGTAATGTTTAGTTTTTAAACAATTTTTGGGATTTCAAAAGAAAGAAATGTGTCTTCTAATGTTATAGTGAGTATTAAATTGCCATTAATTTTATAAAGGATTGTGAAATTAGTTATTTGTTGGAAAGGTATATATATATTATATTAGAGTTTAGTTAAATGTATACTTAATCCTATAATATATTTTTATTATCCATTCCTAAACATTTATTTTGTTATATAAGAATATAAGTTGTGATCGAATTATTATTAAATACTGATTTGTTTGTTATATATATATATATATCTGCGTGTGTATGTGTATTTTGATTATTTTATTTTTTGATTCTATTGATGTGAGTGATTCACCATTGATGTTTATTTGATTAGTGATTTAAGGTGATACAGTGATAACATCTTTGATATGGTTTCATGATATTTCCATTCTATATAAAGAGAAATTTGAATAAACAAGGTTATAATACTATTTAGGATGAGTCATTTGGTAATATTTCTTTGGTTATTCTTTGGGCTCGTTATATAGAATATTTTAGGGATTGAGTGGTATGTATAAGTAGTGAGGAAACATTTGAGTATCACGTAGTGGTATGGGACGCTGTTGTGATATTTATTTGGTTATTCATTGTAAGTAGATGACACCCACATGACAGGTATCTAGTAGACAGTGTGAGGTGATACACGTACTGATAGATGGCTCTATGCTTATATTCTATGAATATGGCTCTGTGCCTAACGATAACAAACACTTCATGTGTATATGTATGGTTTTATATGTCACTATTATGATGTACTCCTATTATGTGTGATGGAGAGGACCAAATGGCTGGAATCCACCCTAGCGGCCTGATCACGGGGTCGCGCCCCAAATTTATGACACCCTATATATACAGAGCTTAGTGTTATCGCTTAGTGTGTATGCCCATGTGTCATTAGGCCAACAATCTATTACCTATAGGGACTAGAGCCGGACATGACTGTTGAGTCCTTGCATTGACGAGCACACTTGTGGATACATGTCACGATCCATGATGGTAACTAGAACTGTAGAAACTTAGTGTCCCTAGAGCTTGCTTAGTGCTATCAGTCTTCCTTCTGGTATTAATGGAGTAGTAGATTGGCATATACTATTGATACATCTCACTTGAGTATAGTTATGGGTTTGTTTTCCCATATAGTGTTATATATATGGCTCTACTTGGGACTACATGTCTGCCATACAGTCATATCCTATCATGATATTTTCTGATAGTTTATATATGAGAAGATGAGATTATATTTGTGATATATGATCAGAGTATAATGGATTCTCATTTATATTGATTGGCAGCTTATCCTATCTTATATATATCTGTTTTACGTGATTGAGAGATATATTTGGGCAATGCTTCGTGCTAGCCTGATTATACTTGGTGATATCTCATTTATAGACATTTCTGGATTTGTTGATGATTTCTGGATATGTATGATTCACCCATTTATGTTGATTTCATGATTTTTGATTTGGTGTGTTTCTATATGAGTGGTAACATCTTTTGATATCAGAGTTGGTTGTTTCATATGGTTTTGAGTTATTTGGGAGACAGGATGCCTTGATGAGTATTTTGTAGCATTATACTGATATTCCATGACATATACTTCTATATCTATATACGTACTTTTGACATATTGTCTAATGTTTTGAGTATCTCTGGTAGTGTTATCTTATTATTATTCCTTGTTTATACCCTATTACCTATGTTATAGATCCTTGATTAGACATAGTCTGATCCGTGTGTTATTTATGTAATACTCGAATCAGTCCGAGACATTTTAGGTACAGGGATGTCATGACCAGCATGTATTTTATTAGGCTTAGATGAGTCTTACATTAGGATTGTTATACAATATTTTTATGACATTGATTCACTATATATATATATATTTGACATTGAGCTGTATATTGATTTTTCATCTTATTACATTGAGATGGTTGACATTTGAGATAGGCTATACCCCTATGACATTATTATATTATTTATTATATGTTATCGCTGCGATTCTGACTCTGTGTTCTCTGTGATTTACTGTATATTATGTATTATTCTATCCTGGAGGCACACGTGTTTGTTGCTTTGTATCAATACTGTGTACGTATAGGTGGGATATTTATTTGATGTTTTAATACATACTAGTGTTAGTACAATGGGATATTCACGTGTGTACCCCATACATCCTCATTCTCTATATTATCTGACAGTATTACTCTGTAATACTCTTAGATAATATAGGTATAGAAGTGGGGTGTTTCAATTTGGTATCAGAGCAACGTTTAGAACAATACATCGTATACAGAAGACACGAGTCAAGACCTTAGATGAGACTTAGAGTCCCTGACCCTTGGGTATGCTGGGTAATTTTCTATAGTATATGTATAGGATGATTACTGGTAATCATCAAGGGATGTATTTGTGATTTTACAAATATATGAACTTAAATATATAATTAATTTCTTGTCCTTTAAGTATAAAGTATAAAATGGTTGGGGTAGCAAGGACGAAAGGACTTAGTCCAACCAGTAGCACTTGTATTTATATTTTGGATGGTTGAGTGTAATATTGTTCTGTTTTGGCTTGGCATTATGTTGATTTGTTTTAATCAGAGCACGCAGCGAAAAATTTATTATTAGATTCCACTGAATGCATTGATTGTAGTTTATGTGTTTATCTGGTTATTGGAAATTGATGATATTGAATTCCATTTTAATATTTTTATGAATTTATCAAAGATGAAAGGAATCTAAATACTGATTTATATTTATTATAAATAGTTATGAAAGGTGATGTTTGATGTTTTAAAATGCCTATTGAAATGGTTTATTGATCGTACACAAATATAGTTTATTATTATAAGATAGTTTTGGAAGTCAACCAAATACTGTAATTGGAAATCATTTGGAAAAGTATGTATCATAAGTATAGTACAAAGACAAGATTCAAAAGTGGTTTAGTAAAAGATTTATTGCATAAGTATGTTAAATAATTTGTGAAAGTGATAATTATAGATATTTTTGAAATAAAACTATGTTAACTTGTCTGTTGAGTGGGTTGAGAATTCTGATCGATGCGTCATGCCAACATTATCGACAGGGATTCCTAAACACTAGAACAAGACATTTGGACACAATACATTTTGATAAAGATATAAATATTTTGATTAAAGTAAAAAAAAATTGGAAGGTAGAAATTGGTAATGTTTGAAATTTATATTTGAAAAAGTTTTGAGAATAAGAGTTATATTTATTATTTTGGGAATGTATTTTAAAAGATATTTTACATGTTTTGATATATTTTTAACGATGTTTGCAGCCATTGGACATTAGTGGACTGTTGAGTTCATTAGCTAGGCAGTATTGATTGTATTTTCAATATTGCAGCCAATTGATAATAGTAAATCCTACAATAAATGACAAGGCAACATCATAATATTTTATGGTGTTTGAGATTTTATGAATGTAAATGTGTTTATTTGATGACTTTTTGATATATTTATAAATGTTTAAATGTTATAATATTTTGGAATTCTGAGATGTAAGAATGTATTTAATTTGGAAAATTGCCATTTGAAATCTAGGATAGTATTAATTTAGAAATGAATGAAAAGAAATATATGATATGTATGGTTGTGTTAGTTTTAAATTATTAATATAAGGTTATTTGAAAGAAATATTATGAGTTTTAATTTGGAAATGTAAATTATTGTAAATAGTTTTAAGGTGGAACCCAGTGCACGAGGCTCCCACACGATAGCAGGCTTTGGGGAGGTCGATATTGTACGCAGCATTTCCCTCGCATTGCGAGGAGGTTGTTTCAGGACTCGAACTTGGGAGCCCAAATCACCATGTGGGTGACCTAATTTTCGCGCCAACCGCCTCTTAAATGTTATTACTATTAAATATTTGAAGTAAATGAATGATTGCATTTTGGTTATATACATTCTTAAATGTTAAAGAATGAAATTTTTGATTTTGGAAATTCGATAAGGCATGAGTTTTGTTTGATAATTTTACTTCTTGACGTAAAAGAGATTTCGGTAATCAAGTATTTTAAAGAGTATAAAAGTTTATAAAATTTAATGAATTATCCAATTGAGAATTATTTTGAAAAGGAATGGGGAGTTAATTTTGAAATTTTAAATTTTGAAGAACAAATTTAAAACTTCCCTCCATATATCAATTTAAAGAGTGTTAGATATTTGAATAAATTTATGAAAATAGTTTTCAAAATATTATTGGAAATTTATTTTATTTGTAATAAGAGGTTTGGAATTAAATATGTATTGAAAGGTATTTTATTAAATAGAGAAATGGGATTTAGTAATAATTTTATTGATAAGATTTTGATTTTTTTTTAAAATATTTTAAAGATTATTCAATAGAAAATTTGAATTTGAATTGAATTTAAGTTATAATGAAATTGTGTAATGACACGCCCTTCTACACACAGAAAGACGCATCATTTTTAAGAAAGAAAGGGGTGAGAAATAGAAAAGATAGAGAAGAAAGAAGAAAACAACATCAGAATCTCAACCGCAGAATGAATGAAATATAATATATCATATAAGAGATTACATAGTAACATATACATCAGAGTTACACAGAAAATACAACACATACTAGACAGTTATAAACACCTGTCTAGTTAATACAACTCGATACAACTCAAAACATCACAGAGATACAACACAGCAGAAATACACAATAAACACTAACACAACGGAACCAATATATAGCTATACGCTGAAGCCTCCTGCTCCATTGCTCCTCCAGAATTCGTCAAAGCTAAACTTGAATCCCTTGGCTACTCGTAAAAATTTGAGTACCCGAGAGTTTAAGAAAAACAGAAATAAACTCCGGGTCAGACATGGGTCTAGTATGAGTAAACAGTTAAAGTTACTTAACTTTGAAAAACCTTTGGAAACAAAAGGTATCGCGTAAGACTTCCCACACATAGACATGGAAAAGTTTTTACCTTACGCTAACCAAACATTTGATAGGAAATTCAGTGATATTATAATAGGTCTAGGGTTTTCAAGTAAATAAGAAATAGCTGAAATTGTTACATGATTAAATTCCAGCATACTAGGTTTACAATCAAAACCGATGGCACTTATTGGATTTTGGATTCCATACAATGGCAGGGCTACTGGGGTACCGCCCGTCACAGTACCTGGCCTAGATCAGCGTACCGAGGACCCACCCTAAGTCCCCTGCAACGCAAAGCCGGAACCATCCCTTACTGGATAGTTCCGAATAAAATCACCCCACGGTTGTGATCATCAACCGCACCACTAAGCCGAAATAAAAAGGGACATCTAGACAGGGATGACCTTACTCCCCAATGGGTGCGACCCACGGAGCCTTGCTGCACCTCCCCTGTTTTAGCCATTCCCGGTTGATGAGGCTTGAGGCTACAATTACCTTTAGAGAACACATCTCTTAGAATGCTCATCATCCACCTGACGATGTTCTGAAAGCATTCAATCCATACAAGTTCATTCTGGGTTCGAACGAAACCGAAGGCATTATCTCGTTACACTCATTTTGGAAACATCCTCAGAGTTAACGACAATAACCCTTGCACTCTGAATCTTCATCTTCATCTTCACTTGAGATTCACGACCTATCGTTAATTTGGATCGATGTGGTTTTCAGATATCCAAATCTGGAAACCCGATGCCGGTCTCATCGAAATCCAAAACGTATCTTTTAAGGCCAAATTGTTTTAAGGTTAAAACAATTCAATTCAATTACCTATATACACACAGATAAATAATTCACAATATCACAATAGATAATCTACACTATTATCACAAATAGATAATTCACATTATCATCACAGTTCAACCAAAACATCCATATCACAGATCAGCACATATCTCATCAGAGATATCAAACAATGCAAAGCATTCAAATATTATTCAACCATCCATAAGTAATGATTTATACCATCTCTAATTAATTTAAAATAAATTAAATTAATTACTTCATTCTATAAATCCTGGTTACTTAACCCTTAATTAATTATAAATTAATTAATTAATTATTCTCTAATTATTCATTTCAATTAATCATCCTTGATTAATTATCTTTTAATTACATTCAAGTAATTAGCCTTTAATTAATTTCACAAATTAATTATTCTTAACCATTTATAGTAATTAACCTTTAATTACTCTATAAACTAATTAACTATAATTAATTACATTAATCCTTAATTAATTATATTAATTAATTACTCTATAATTTCTTATTATTGATTAATTAATCAATCCTTAATTACATCATTAACTATATTTAATTAATGATTTCTTAATTACTTCTTTAATTAATTATCCTATTTAAATTAATTACATTAAGTAATTAATCTTTAATTAAACCACATTTATTAATCACCTTTGATTAATCTCATCCAGTAATTAACTTCCCTTAATTACTTCATTACATAAATTAATTACTCCTTAATTAATTATCTTTTAATTAATCCCTTGATTAATTATATAAAGTAATTAAATCCAAATTTCTTTCATCCTTAAATCACCTTCCATTAATTACATCCAGTAATTACATTAATTACTTTACTAAGTAATTACAATCCATTAATTAACCACATTAATTAATTAGTCTTAATTAATCATATTTATTAATTAACTTTAATTAATCACATTAATTAATTATCTAAGTAATTAATCCTTAATTACCTTTCATTAATTACTTCCATAAAGTAATTATCCTTTTTAATTAATTACATTTAGTAATTACACATTACTTACACTAAGTAATTATCTTTTAATTAATCTCATCATTAATTAATTCTCAATTAATCACATTAAGTAATTAACTTATCTCTCAATTATTTTCATTAAGTAATTGTTCTTTAAATTAATTACCTTTAGTAGTTACCCTTTGATTATTAACATTTATTAATTATACCAATTAATTTTATTAAGTGATTAATCTTTTAATTAATTCGCTAATTAATTATCTTTAATTAGTCACCTTAAATAAATTAAAGATAAATTCCTTATCTTTATTAAATACTTAATTACATCATTTAAAACCATTTGAAAACATTTTGCTTTTGAAAACAAATTATTTAAAATACTTTAACCTTGATTTGCTTTGCTTTAAAAAAACTGTTACAAGTTCTTTTAAAAACAAGTGTTTGATTTTACTTCACATTTTAAACAAAACTGAACATGTTTTATCTTTTTTATTAAAATCTTAAACCCAGGCTCGAAATACTCACCCGAGCCCTACCCTCAAACACCCCGAGTCATCCCCGAGTCTTCCACCAACTTCATCTGCTTCGAGAAAATCACCCATTCGCACGCGACCAAACCCGAGTTTCCTGCTTCTTCCCAAATCCTATCATCTCCAGACATATATGCACTCGTGCACGTGCACGGCAACTCCAGTCCCCTTCGATCATCTTGCTGATCTTCAACAAGTCGACATCGACTTCGACATCTACCTCGACCACCCAGATTTCCAAATCGATCACGAAATCAAATTCGAACTCGAACGAGCCAAATCTGGAACCAAACCCAATCCACTAAACTAATCGCCAACGACGAACTCCACCACCAGAAAACTCCCCCATCCTCCCAGAGCTGCTCCACGACACGACGCAATGACTCCCCCTCATGCGATTCACTCCGGCCTTCCCACGGCGACGCCATTGCCTCGAATACGTCGACAACCCAAACTGCTTGCTAAACCCTAACTCGACTCCGACGAGCCGCCTCGACCATCGTTAAAAACTCTAACCATTTTTCCCAAGATTCCCATACTCCATACTACCTTCAGCCCAAAACTCGATCGACTCCAACACATCGATCGCCAGAATTCGATGATCAACCCAATTTTGAACAAACCCGATTATCTCATTAATTCCCAAACTAAAAATCTCAATTTACACACCTAAATTCATGGATTTGCTCAACATATCAGATTCTAAGATCAAAAACTAAAATTATAATGATTGATTTTTACTTATATTTAGATCTTCACTGTATTTTGTCATTTTTGTGAAAATTACTAAATATAAAATCCTAAAACTATTTTTAATATTAATACTATACAGTAATAATCAATTTCCATTTAGAGATTAAGGCTTAATTTCGATTGTAGAGAGATATGGGTTTTTTTTTTCATATGACATATAATCCTGTAAATAAGAACAGAGAACACCATATACATATGCATAGATATTTCTATAGACTCATCTTTATATATATACATGCATTCACATCCAACACATATAACACTTTAAACTATATTACTGCTACATTTATCACTGATAACAATTATAAGATCAGGTTAAAACTATTTTTTAAAATAAAGTTTACTCACCTGATATTGAAAAAGGCAGAGGCTTGAACTTGATTTGAAAACAGGAAGGCTTGCAAAAACTGAAATTAGAAAGCTTGTATACTTCTGTTGTTTTGTTCCCAGAGAATAATGTCTTGCTTGACTTAAAACTGAAAACTTTAAAAACTGGAAACTTGAAAGTTTAAAGGGTTTGGCTTATTTTTCTCTCGTTTTGAAAAATGGTTACAGGTTGAAGAATAAATTTTGAAGAGGAGCTTCCAGGTTTGTTTTCTGGTTTTGCATAGTTTGAATGAATCGAAAATGAAAAGGGAACTTGATATTTAATAAAACAAGTAGTAGAGGCTACATTGTACAGGTACAAGACTTTATATTAATTAGATCAGAGATCTTTTGGTATGGAGGCTGAAATGAAGATATTGGGTACATGCATTTATTAACAATGTCACACATATCCCTTCTTATTCAATTCGTATGGTACTTACGTTTTCTTACTTCATTTCTTACCTGCAAATCTAGATGCTGTAGTACATATATTTATTTTACTTTGTACAACTTGGATATATCTTATTTTAACTTGTTACTTGCATACACATATGGTTATAGTTTGTATATTCATATACAATTCTAGAACTATCTCAAGCTTTTATAAGTTGTTATATTTATTTGTATTAGGTTAGCTTGTGTATTTATTCTTATTTCTACATGACCATTATTTTTATTTCTATTTTAAAACTTAATGTATTTAACTAATGTATATTTTTCTATTTTAAACTTAACTTACCAAACAATTTATTTATATTTATATTTATTTATTTTATTTTATTTTTACTTATGTTAAATATCATAGTTTTTATGTTTATAAGTATATATAGTAATACTTACATTTATGACCATATAATTGCTTCATATTTATATTTAATATTGACAAGATTTATTTCAATTTAAACATTATTACAAAAATTACATCAAATTATTATATAGATCAAAATGTAATAAGTAGAGCTTTACTTTAAATTTAAGATAGATTTTTATTGTAATTATATTGGAACACTTTTATTTTAAATTCTCAAATCAAATTTTCTTCTAACTACACACATATATATACACATTTAAATAACACCTATTAAATTAGAAATAATAGGACTATTTAAATCTATTTATAAAATAACACAAATTAAATTTGTAACTAATTATTCTTATTTAAAATCAATCTATAACCATAATTTAAAACATCACATTATAAATTAATTGGTTATTTATATTTGAAAATGACAATTTAATCAATTTTAAATAATTAAATTAAGAGATTATCGCATTTTAAATTCCTTGAAATTCTGGGATGTCACAAATTGAATTTTGAAAAAAATGTGGAATAGAGAATTATTTAAATAAAGTAATTTTGTAAATTTCTAAAGTAATTTCCACTTTTGGAAAATGTTTTGATTATTTAAAATAAATTGGAAATGACACGATTAAGTTTACTATAGTTGGTTGACTATAAATTTTTCCTTATGGAAAATTACGAGGACGCAATTTTCTTAAGAGGGAAGTCTATAACAATCCGGATTTTTAAGTAATCAATTAAAGTTAAAAGTTGTAATTTGGTTGATTAAAATAGAATTTAGAGATTTATTTGATAAATTGATTTGGAAAATTATTTAATAAAAGAGTCTAATTTGTGAAAATATGATATTTAAAATAGAAATAAGTTAAAAGTGTGGAAATAAGATTTTATAAAAATGATCTAATAGAACTAAATGTTGATTTGGAAAAGAAGTAGTTTTGAAATGTAATTTATATTTATTTAAATAAATAGAATTTAGTTTTAAAAAGTAAAAGAAAATAAATATTTATATATTTACTTATTACTATATTTTAGGCCCAAACCCAATATCCTAAAGTCCAAGCCCCAGGAGCTATTAACCAAATCCAATTTCCAGAATTTTCCATATCGAGATTTTTCTTTGTTCATTCTTTTTTACTTTACGCATACTACTCTAAGTGAATCATCTTTCTCCAGAAGAAAATCACCAATCCTCATCACTTTGATAATTAAAAACAATTTTAATAAATTACTAAAATTCACCAAACTTGAGTATGAGATTCTTTATATCACCATACGTCTATGGTGCAAAGCTAATCGAGTTTGGTTATTATTGTAGTGTCTATGTTTATGCCTACGTTCAGAGGAATAGAGGAAGAAGAAGATGAACACAGTGCTCGGGTGAGTATATGCCCTCACTAATCTATGTCTATATCATTAGATCTTTGAATCCAATATGCTTGAGGTGATGTTTATTTGAATTCGATAGGCTTGAGGTGATGTACTTCTATTTTGTGTGTTAGAGAGGATCAGATAGCTAGAATCCACCCTAGCGGCCTGATCGTGGGGTCGCGCCCCAGATATGTGACACCCTATATATACATAGCTTAGTGTTATCGCTTAGTGCGTACATCCTTATGTCACCTAGGCTAGCAGTCAGCCACCTATAAGTGATAGAGTAGGATATGACTATTGAGTCCCCGCATTAACGAGCACACTAGCGGATACGTGTCACATCCGTGATGGTAACTAGAACTATAGAAACCTAGTGCCTCTAGAGCTTCCTTAGTGCTATCAGTCTTCCTTCTAGTATTAATGGAGTAGTAGTTTGGCATATACTATTGATACACCTCACTTGAATATAGTTATGGGTTTGTTGACCCATATAGTGTTATATATATAGCTCTACTTAGGACTACATGTATGTCATACAATCATATCCCATCATGATATTTTCTGACAGTTTATATATGAGAAGATGAGATTATATCTGTGATATGTGATCAGGGTATAGTGGATTCTCATTTATATTGATAGGAAACTTATCCTATCTTATATATATATTGATGATGATGTTTTACGTGATTGAGAGATATATTTGGGCAATGCTTCATGGTAGCTTGACTATGCTTAGTGATATCTCATTTATAGATATTTCTAGATCTGCTGATGATTTCTGGATATGTGTGATTCACTTATTTGTGTTGATTCTATGATTTCCGATTTGATGTGTTTCTATATGGGTGATGACATCTTTTGATATCAGAGTTGGTTATTTCATATGGTTTTGAATTATTTGGGAGACAAGATGCCAGAATAATTATTTGTGGCATTACTAATATTCCATGCATATATTTCTATATCTATATACATACTTTGACTTATCGTATGATGTTTTGAGTATCTCTAGTAGTGTTATCTTATTATTATTCCTTGTTTATACCTTGTCACACATGTTATAGATTCTTGATTAGACATAGTCCAACCCGTGTGTTATTTATGTAATACTCATGTCAATCCGAGACATTTTAGGTACAGGGACGTCAAGACCAGCATATATTTTATTGGGCTTAAAGGAATCTTACGTTAGGATTGTTATATGATATTTGTATGACATTGATTCAGTGTATATATATTTGACATTGAGCTGTATATTAATTGTTCATCATATTACATTGAGCTAGTTGACATTTGAGATGGGTTGTACCCCTATGACATTATTGTATCATATATTTTATGTTATCCTTGCGATTCTGACTCTATGTTCTCTGCGATTTACTATATATTATGTATTGTTCTGTCCTGGAGGCTCACGTGTTTATTGCTTTGTATTGATATTGTGTACGTATAGGTGAGATATTTATTTGATGTTTTTAATACGTACCAGTGTTAGTCCAAAGGAATATTCATGTGTGTACCCTGTATAGCCTCATTCTCCGTATTATCTGATAGAATTACTCTGTAATACTCTTGGATAGTATGGGTATAGAGGTGGGGTATTTCAGTCATAATTGAAGCACTTGACTTTAGCCATTCCTTTAGGGTTTGGGTGCTTAGTTGCGTAATGCCCTAGTTGCCCATAACTATAACAAATAACCTTCAAAATGTCCTTCCATGCTCCTCCTCCCCAATCATTCCCTTTCGGTTATTGCCCACCGTTACCCTTTTGGTATGAAGAAAACTTCTTCTTCTTTCTATCAATCTAAGGAATATGCACCCCTCTCCTCTCAACATACATAAGTTCACATCTTTGAGCCATTTCCACCACCCCATTGAATGGAAGTGCTAAATGTGCCATTCTCCGATTACTCAATCACGGTCTTAATTTAAAAATAAACTACTCCACCTTCTTCCTTGGGGTTCTAATCAGGTCAGCCCCATACATGAACAAAACATCAAACTTTTTCACATACTTTGGCATGGTCATATTCTCTTGCTGCAATTTAACTAATTCCCAGAACATTATTGACAACTATGAACTAGGAATGAACTGTTCTTTGAACATCTCCCTAAACCTTTCAAAGTGACTTCTTGTCTTGGAACATCCTCCCTCACCGTATCCCACCAAATATTTACCAATCCTTTAAACTGCCTAGACACCAACTTCACTTTCTGAGCGTCTGTAAGCTCCAAGTTTCCACAAATTTTATCATACATCACCAACCAATTACTAGCCTCTAACGCCTATTTTGTTCCAACAAATATATCACCTGGACTTCAGAAATCCTTTTTTCTAGCAATATATTTCTTGACCAGCTGCACTGGTCCTCTCAGCACATTCTAGGCCTATGGTGGCACCTACTACTGTGCCAAGTTCATCAATTTTTTTGTGAGAACGTATCTATATCCTTGTTTCCCACAACTGAGGCTGGCATCCTAATACTGGCTTCAACATGAACTTTTAGGGCTGCATTCCCTCCCTGGTCATTCGTTTGTGTACTATTGGTTCATCTACTAGCATTAACTTTTGTATCTCCCTTTATCAAACATTCACTTTACATTTCCATTCTTACTTTTTATGTAAGCAAGCATTCATGAGAAACAAAAGTAAAAGAGTGAGAACAATACCAGAGGGAGAGATATATCTAAATATTTATCTATATCAAAATAAAAGTACGTTAAACATAGCGTATACCCTTCCCAAGGTGTTAATTTTCAACTATCTAGTTTCTACCTAGATTTCTACTTAGCTTTATTTTACTTAAATGTCACCTAACCTAAGCTCTGATACCAGATTATAACAAACCTCATTTCGAAATCTGAAAATAAACACCGATGATGCTACAATCATCAATAGAACTATTTTCAAGCAATAAAATGGGATCGGGGTTTTCACAACATTAAGTAAACAAAGCAGCTAAATACTTTCATTACATAAAATTGTTTTACACAAATGTCATTACATTTCCATTAACACAATCTGTGCCAATTCAGAGGCAAATATAATAAAACATAAATAATTGTGTCATGCATGACATATGAAGATGCCGACATGAACACTTAACCAGATGTAAAATCTAGTTTACAACAATGAAAATTTAAAACAACTTTTATTAGAAAATAAGCCTCTCGCTATGTCTTCAAAGATTTTATTCATCCTTTCTAAAAGCAACATGTCTAAGCTATAAACTCAGCCTACTCAAACGAGTACCCATGAGTTTATAGAAAATAATAAAGACACGGGTCAAACATAAAGCCTGGTATGAGTGAAACTTTACTGTAGACAATTCAATCTATAGCGAGACCGCGCCGCTAAAGCACAGAACAAGTTTCCCCTCACTATTAAATCTAAACAGATTAAGAAGAGTGACATTAGACACAGTTATAATCATCAATACATTTATAAGTCCTTTTACTTACCACATCCTGACTTAACTCATTAGTCGGGGAATTCAGTTTGCCTCTTCGGGCTAACTCTACTATTTAGAAATCATGTCGTGAAATGAATTTTGGTTACCACCTATGGCCTTACACCACCTAATTCGTTCTCATGCCGAAAATAGTCCTCCGTATGCCACTTAGGGCCTTATACCAAAGTTCTTGTCATTTATTGTGAATAGACATTCAAATGCAACTTTTGGCCTCACACTGAAGTTCTCATCATTTATTGTGAATAGAAATTCAAATGCCACTCATGGCCTCACACCGAAGTTCTCATCTTTATTTGTGAATAAACATTCGAATGCCTCTTATGGCCTCACACTGAAGTTCTCGTCAGTAGTTCTTGTTATTTGTCATGAACAGATATTCAGATGCCATTTATGGCCTTATATCGAAGTTCTCGTCATTTGTCGTGAATAGGCATTTGGATGCCACTTATAGCCTCCCACCGAAGTTCTCGTCATCTATCATGAATAAGCATTTGAATGCCACTTATGACCTCACATCAAAGTTCTTGTCATTTATCGTGAATAGAAATCCAGTATCACTTTGGCCTCCCACTGAAGTTCTCATCGTCTGTCGTGAATAGACGTTCAGATGCCACTTATGGCCTCACACCGAAGTTCTCATCATTAAAGGTTATTATTTGTTTTTACATAGCCTTTCTAAGATTAGTTTCCTCTTCCCATTTTAATAAGTCTTCATATTATAACTTATTATCCTCTCTGGTGATTTCATCCCTATGAAATACTCGACCATTACTTTGGAAGGTGGTTTCCAAGTTGTTATTAAAAATTCACTTATTTTACTTATAATATCTTAGTGTTACTGGCTATCACATGTTAAAATTGCAAAGCTAACGCACATTGACATAGTGTTATCGCATATTGACGTTACCTAGTTATCACATGTCATAGTTTAAAGCCATTGAAGGTTAAGCCTTTTATAGAAGCCATCACAAGCCACATTCTAAAGTTATCGAATGCTAAGCCTGCAAAGCTATCGAAAGTTTAACTTTAAAGCTATTAAGGGTTAAGGCTTTAAAGCTGTCAAGTGTTTAATAATAGAGTTGTTGAATGTCTAGTATTTAAGCCATCGAAGGTCAAGGCTTGAGCTATCACATGTCTAAGTAGAGCTATCATAAATCACGATGGAAAATCCATATTTAAGTGAAAATGATATTTTACTTTAATAACTTAATAACTTTAACCTAACTAGTACATGTCATTTGTTCAATGGTTACTTTTCTCTTGTAACAATATTCTCTGACCAATCCGAAAATTTAGCTCTATTAATTAACCTTTTCCTACATTACTTTTCATTATTTAAGGTAACATTTTCTTTACCAATTAATTCATAACAATTCGAAAATCAAAGGGAAGATTGCTAAAATTTAGAAGAAAAATATTTAATTTTAATGTTTATAAATATTAATTTATGTCAGAATGTTGTCATATTCTAGTTACAAAATTATAACCAATTATGGCTTTATCCAATATTTATGAAATTTTAAACCCATCTCTATTTTAATATTAAAAACATCAAATTAAAATTTCATGATATTTAAAAAAAGTTAAATCATGTTTTACCCTGAAACATGACCAAATTTTATCCTTTTAAATCATTAAACATATACAAAATCGTTTGTAATCATTAAAACTTGTTTTGCTATGTTTAAAGCAACCAACACATATCGAATCCAAATCTAAACAGGCATGGAAGTAAATTGTGGAAAGTTTTACTCATCTAAGTTTGTAGAGCTTGATTAAAATGAAAGATAAAATTAAAACCATAACTTTAATTTCGAAATGAAAATACTTAAGATTAAATATAACCTACTAGGAAAACCATGATAATATGAGGATTAGTAGCTCGGATATACAACCACTTCGCAACCACTATATTACCTATATGTTTATCAAGAGATTGCTTCTTTCGAATCTAAAGATAATAGCTAGGAACTAGAGAAGTTAACCTACAGTCTCAAAGATCAAAAACATAATTTACTTCATCCATAGATATCCCTTCATAACCAATTAAACGATACAAAATTTTGAGTGCTGAGTGGGTATTATACGATAAGTGGGAAAAGAAAAGGATTGAGGTTATAAAAATCAAGAAGGTGTATAAAGAAAGGAGCTAGAGGAAGAGAGATTCCAATAGTTAGGCACTTGACTGCCCAAGGGATGCATCCTTCTAGTGGGGCATCCCATGTGTCTGTGGGGCTTGGTATGAAGTAATGTAAAAGTAGTTTAATTTTTATTTTGTAATAAACAATAAATGATTAATAATTAATATTTTATATCCAGTAATTGGTATTTAATATCTCAACTTAATAATTAATATTAAGTTAATATTTTCAAAATTAATAATGCAAATTCAATTTCAACTTCAAATTAATTGCAAATTCAAACACTCAGTGCTTATTCAAATAGAAATTCAAATATATAATATATATAATCATAATAACTCAACTTCAACTGCGGTCTCATAACATCCTCAGTTCTATTTCGATCCACTCGCATGCTGCATTATCAAAGTCCAGCATTTTCATACCTCTTTGAAAATTCCTACCGAGAGATAATTTTGTAATCTCAATAATGTTATACTGGTCCAACTTCATGCACCATTCCCAACATTCCAGAGCATTTGCCAATTTACAATCTCCTTAATAAAGAACTTCACTGCCTTCAAAAGAACTTGACGACTTATAGCATATTCTTCTTTCTATCATTTCCATTATCATATGAACATCTTCATGTAACAATCCGCCCTTTCGACCTGGGTCCGTTGCCCCACCAACCCTGATAACCCATGAATAGAAAGGTTGAGTTATTGGAGGGTGAGATAATATAATTAGTAATAAAGATGGATATCAGATATAGTTCTAATTAACATTATCTAATATCTAATTTCTGAGTATCATAACATAACGAATTAAAATACAATACATAAACAAATACCATAGTCAAATCATGAAAATATGCTTACAATATCAAATCCATATGTTTGAATGACACAAATACAACCCAATCCACATATACAGTCAAATCTAGGTCACGACACTTATGTACATCATATCCACAATACACGAATGAATCTCTTTCCCTTATACTATCCCATCTCCAAATTCAATCAACCTAGGGGTATGTGTGTGTGTGTAAAGGAAAATAGGAGTAGGTTAGACATAAGACTGGTGAGTGAGCCATACTATACTCTACATATACTATAAAAATAATAATATAACATGATATGAGTCTATCGCTTAGCCAGCACACTTTCCATCGCCACATCATACCTTACCGTCATATACATCTAACTATATCACATCATGTTTATATGGACTCACTTCCTGGGACTCGCCTCATGTGCTACAAAGTTGCCTATTATCCCGTCATGTCAATCACATATAGGACTCACGACGTAGACTAAACTCACGCCTTATAGCATCGCCTGTTGTCCTCGCACCAACTAATTGGACTCATGCCCTAGTCTAGTCTCATGCCCTACTAGGTCGCTTACATCCACTCATCCCAGTGGTCCATCATAGTACTACAGGGGAGCAATGTCATGCCTAGAGTCCATATTTGAGTCTAGGACCGCATTGGTAGCTGCAAACATACTTTAGGCTATCTAACTATTCCCTAGACTCGTTTACATCCACATCCATCATCGTATCACATTCTCGTATCACAACTACATATATATTCACTTCAAATAATAACTAATTATCATACACGTTCGTTTACTTCGCAACACCATCATTTACCTTGTTTCTAGCCTTGGATCATCTTCTTGAACACAAGAGAAACAAGACTCGAATCGCTCGTTATTTATTAATATAGGCCCTTCCTGGTCTAGATTCAACCTAGGCCCAAACTGGGCCACCGGTGCCCCAGTCTAGCCCACCTTTGGACTGGTGTACATGATTCCTGGGTGTTTCAGGCTTTAGAAATTTAGCGTTTCTATCGTCATTTTCTGCCCCCTTTGCTCCACCTCTGATCGCCTGATCAAGTCTGGTTTGGTCATTCATTTCATGAGTTCAGGCCATCTAATTAACATAACTATATGGAAAACCTAGTTCTAATCATTGTTCATAAACAAATCCGTTCTAATCCCTAGTTAAATTCTAATTTAGGTGTTTAACTACATTATTCTACAGTATTATAGCATACATATCATCGTTAAAGTGTTCATAATTGCATTATGAATAGATAAGAGGATGAACCACTCATCGAAACGCCTATTTCTATCTAGATCCTCGCTATCCGACCTGCTACATCTCCTCACTTTAGATTTCCGCCTCTAAAACATAGCTAGTACATAGCCTTTCCCGATAGCTTCGCAAAGCTTTTGGTCCTATTTAATTCGATGGAGTTTTGAGAGAGTTATTAGGTTTTGATCTTAGGTGGTTTGAAAGGAAGAAGGAGGAAGAAGAAAGAAAGTGAAGCAGTCATTTCTACAACTGAAAAACACATGTGTATTTTAATTTAAACGGAAGGGGGAAAACAGTTGTCTACCTATTTTCAAACTCAACCCTAGCTTTTATGCCCGTTCGACTCAATGCAGTTTCAACACTATTCCTCTATATGGACTTCAAACGAGACAAACCAAGATACTACGCGAATTAGAAGAATGAGATAGTCATAATGGCATTGGTTTCGTCGTCACATTCTAATGTTTGAAAAATGAACATTTTCCCCATCCTTATATTTAACTAATCCATTAATTTCAAATATTTTCACATTATTCTATTATTAATATTTTATTAAAATATTTATCAAATTTCCAAGGCATTACATTCTCCCTCTTAAAAGAATTTCGTCCCAGAAATTCCTAAGGAACAAAAATGTGGCATATCGTACACTCATTCGTCAAACATATATCAACCAAATTAGCAAACATATCATCCAATTTAAACAAATAAGATATATATATATATGTATGTATATGTATGTATAATGAATGATAAAAACAATATATATGCATGAATGAATGTTATGAACTAGTAGTTTCTATCCCTAAAATGCATAAATGCATCTAATGCGACCTATGTGAATGCGATGAGATGACATATTTGGCATGATGCACAACATCCTAATATAAGCGCGCCCACACACACACAACACAAACACACACACACATATATGAATATAGGTCAATCATATATAAAGTTCAACAATAAATCCCTCTAAACCATCCAAATCCAAATCCTAGAATAATCTAACTAAGGAAATCAAATCGAACCAAATAAGATCAGGAAACTTATCAAAAAAGAGTCGAGGATGTGTAGCCCACATCTTTTCTTCATGCTCCCACATGATCTCTACTGGGTCATTTTCACTATTGCACTCTAACCAATTTCATCATCTTATTTCTAATTTGTTTCATCTCACATTCCAAAATACGGGTCAAACCACTAGATGTGTAATGACCCATACTTTACGTATCAGAGGATCGTAAAATATTATTTTTAAATCCATATATAGGTTGTATGACTCTATAACTTTGAGAAATGACTACAGTGACATTTCCCATATTTATGATTTTTTCAGATGATTTTACACCTAAAAACATGTAACGGCTGTAACTTTTGATAGAAGCTGAATTAACATTCAAGAGCACATCCATTGGAAAGATACGATGGTTTCCCTTTCCGTAGAGTGGTCATAATAGCGATTTGGACTTTCTGGCTAGGAGATATGGTTGTTTGAAGATTGTCATTTTTAGAGTAGTTTATTGGGTAATCAGTGAGGTTTGGGGCGAGCCCACTAACCCATTTCGGGTTTGAAGTGTTTAATAGGCTGAATCATTATCCCTAAATCATTTTAACCACTTTTCAAATAGATCTAAGCTCCCATTAACTCATTCTAAATCCAAAACCTTCTCTTTCCTCCTCCAAATCAAGTCTAAGTCATAGATTAAGGATAGATTAGCAAGGGGATTCATTAGAGATCTTCAAATCTATATTTTTAGGGAGAGAAAATTATATCTTTTCTGTTCAATTTTGGATTTGCATCAATCTGCGTGCAAAACTTGGATTTTGAAAGGTTTAGTGAGTGATTTATCATCTCTCACCTTATTATATACGTATATATATGATTTAACATGTTTTGGATCCATGTTTGAAGTCAAAATTATTTTTTATTGCTGTTTTAAAACCCTACATACAGTAAAAACATGAATAAATGGATTTTTGGTGTCCTAGACTTGTTATTTGGTTATGTGTTTGCCCTGATATATGTTAGCCAATTAGGCTGTGTTGTAGACACCTTGTATGATGATTGCTATGATTGATTGTGTGATTTGCATGTTTGAATATCATTTGGTGCATGTATGGTGTTTGTTTATATGCTTGTATGGTTGAAAATGCTAGATGAAGTGAACTAGAGGTAGGAACCATGAAATCAGACTTTAAAAAATAGGCTCTAGAGCATTTGGAGTCGTATCGTTTCATAGGCGATGCATGAAGTCGAAGTGTTGAGTGTAGCGATGGAACCGACACGATGTTGATGTGCTAAAGGAGCTACAATTTTCGGTTCAGTGATGCTTGTTGCATCATAGGGGAAGTACTGGTTCAGGAAGGGGAAGTACTGGTTCATATGTGAGTTGGCTCAGTAGTGGAAGACTAGACAAGATTCCTGATCGGTAGGTGTTTGGTTCGGCGAAGGAAGACCGGATAGGAAATCCTATCTGGTAGCTAGTTGGTTCAGTAGCGAGGAGACCGAACAAAAAATCCTATCCAGTAGTTGCTTGTTCGATAGTGGGGGACTAGATAGAAAATCCTGTCTATTGGAAGCATGTTTCGATGGCGCTATGGTAGGGATACCGAACATGAATTCATGTTCGGTGTTGCTTCTATTCGATGGGAGTATGGTTTCAGGCCAAGCACAGAGATGCTGAATAGATTATGGAGTGAGGCTTCTAGGGATGTTGGCTTTGGGGCAAGACTTGCGGTTGCTTGGTGGTCTTGGAAGTTGGCTCGGGGAAAGGATGAATGACTCTAGGATGACTCAAGATGACTTTGGGATGGCAACCAATGAAGTACGATGACTTTGGTGACTCTATGTGACAAATGATTATAGCATCTTGAGATGGATTGAAAGGACGAGTTCTGTTTGATAGCTCACAAAGTAGAACATGAGGTTGTAACGCTCGTGAGTAAGACATGGTAGTCTGTGTGTACCCAGGGTAGTCTGCATGTACCCATATCTTTGGATGTCTGCGTATGTCCAGTGCTTAGCCATCTACATGGGCATGAGTTGAGTTGAGCATCTGTAAGGTAGTTCTGCTATTGATACGTATGCTAAGGGGCTGATGGATGACTCTGTGATCATGATGCTCATTGCTAGGATAGGGTAGTTTGCGTGTACCCATTGTAGTCTGCATGTATCTATATTTTAGACGTTTGTGTGTGTCCAGTCCCTAGCCATCTGCATGGGCAATGAGTTGAGCATATGCACAAGTTATGTTATTCTTACAACAGTGATTGATATACTCTTGAACAACTACCACTCCATCGCTGATATTTCTCCCTTTAATAAAAGCCGATTGAGAACAGTCAATTAAATCATTCATTCTTGTACTAAGTCTGTTGGCTAGGACTTTAGAAATGATTTTAACTGAGTAATTAATCAAAGATATAGGTCTAAAATCTTTTAGGTTTTTAGCTCCTACTTTTTTATGTAATAAAATAACATTTGCAAAATTAAATCTCCCTAATTCTAAATTACAATTATAGAATTCATTAAACATATTGACTAAATCTAATTTTAAAACATCCCAAAAAGTTTTATAAAATAAAATTGGAAAACCATCTGGGCCCGAGGATTTATCACCTAGCAAGTCATTAATAGCTTTTCTAATTTCCTCTACAGTAAAAGGATTATCTAGCTCAGTTAAATCTACAATAGAATCAGATAGGTACTGATCTTTCCATCTAACATTGATTCTATGTTTGATACTAGTACCAAAAATATCGTTATAATAGTCTGTAAAAGCCTGATTGAGATCTCTTTGATCAACTAGCTCTATATTGTTAACAAATATAGAATTAATTGTATTACTACTTTTTCTACCATTAGCTATATTATGAAAAAATTTAGTATTATTATCACCTTCATTGATCCATTGAATTCTTTATCGCTGCTTCCATAAAACCTCCTCCTTTTCTAAAATAGAATTTAATTCATGTTTTAAAGTAGCAAGAACATTACGTTCACCTAAATTTAGAGGTCTAGATTCTTCTATCTTATTAATTTTAAGCATTTCATTAAGAATATTATCTTTTTTGATTTTTAAATTGCCAAAAACATTTTTGTTCCCATTTTAAAGAAAAATCCTAAGATCCCTAAGTTTAGAAACAAAGGCTTTTGCAGAATTATCCTTATTTCTGATATTATGAAAACTCAAAGAAATCCATTTACCTTTAACTAAGTTTACAAAGTTAGATTCCAAAAGCCACATCTTTTCAAATTTAAAATTATTTATAATAACTCTATGATGCTCACAGGTAAGAATAATAGGACAATGATTAGAGTAGGTATAAGGTAATCCAAAGACTCTACAGATTGGAAATTTATCTTCAATTTCGTCACTAACGAAAAATCTATCGAGTAGAGCCATAGATGGAGACTCTCTAGCGTTACTCCAAGTAAACTGTAACAACCCGGGGTTTTTAACAACTAATTATCATCAAATGACGATTAAATTGGTTGTTAATTGCTGTTGGGATTTTATCGGGTTGAAATTCTTTTAAGAAATTGTTAAGAGTTATACGGGCTTTAAAATTTAATCTCGGCCCACGTTTCTTTTTGGGTTGCCGTGATAATTATCTATACCCGTTCCCCTTTATTCTTTTTGATTGCAAGCCCTAAACTAAGCAAACGAGAAACAAATTAATGGCTGCTAAGGTTTTTGGCTTCGCTCGATTTCTTGAGTGCTTTCGGCTGCAATTTGGGTTTGGATTCTTCGAGTAAAGGTGAGTGATTTTCACTCACATCTATTCAATACAGTTGTTTGATTTCGTCAATTGATTTGCGTTGGCCATTGATCTTCGTTTCGATGCTGGTGATTGATTACTGACTTGTTCCAATTCGTATATATTTTGTTTACTTGGTTGACACGGTATTGATTTTGAACTGTTCCATGACTTCGACATTGTTCATGGTTGATTTTAATTCTCTGTTGGCTTTTTCCAGTTCAATTTAGTTGGTGACTTCGGTAATACTTTGAACTGCAGTTGTTTGAATTCAAATATTTTGTTTTAAAAAAGGCGATATATTTTATTTGTTGCACTTGCTCGATCCATTTCAATGTTGCTGGCCTTTGACTTTTTTCTTTGGCATTGTGCCTTGTTCTTGATTGTGATGCTAGTACTGTCCAGTTTTACAGTTGTATACATGTTGCATTTTTGGTGTTCACTTGGTTACTGTCACTGCTTCGAGCTCATATACATGTATACATATATGTGCATATATGTATATATGTTGTTGAAGTGGTAGCCTTTTGGTTGTAATTTTCTTGAGTGATTTTCACTCACATTTAATTCGAATTTAGCGATTTCTGACTTGTGTTATTCGAATATATTTTCGTTGCTGGAATTCCACGATGTTGATTCCCTTTGACTTCGGCCATTTTGATGCGTGAATTTTGATTTTGCCTGTACACTGGCCTTTGTGTATTTGTTCACTTGAATTTCTGACTTTGATTTCGTGGTCCCTGTGTACTTCGGCTCTGGCCATATTTGTTCCAGTGCTTGTCTTGATTTCACTTGAACCTTGGTGTAGTGGTTATTGTCTCTGTACATTGGTTACAAGTGATACTTTTATCTGTAGCACTTGCTTGTTGGCTTAGTTACTTGTGCAGTTCTCTGGTTTGTCTGATGTGCTTTTGAAGCACTGACGCATCCGTATTGTCACTGCCTGGTTTTGTTTTCATGTGTACCACTTGAAGCTTTGATTGGTACATTGAGTTGTACATTGCACTGTCTTTGTCTTTGTGTTTTATTTGTTCACAGAACTGGTCTTGAGTTGCTTCTTTGATTTGTAGTGGTCTGGTTTGCTTATTTGTAGTACTTGATGTAGCTGCTGTTTGTTGTTTCGTTGCTAGCTTTGAGCATGTTGCCAGGCTTATGCATGTTGTTTTCAAGCTAGTTCATTCATGTTGTATTTGGTATCTTCACTTGAATTGCTTGTATATGTATACAAGTGTTCACTACTTGTACTCTCTATTCGACCTGAACTGTTAGACTTTGTGTTGTATTTGCTCAGCTTTGGATTTGTTCGAACCTGATACTGTCTGGAGCTTAAAAGTTTGTAATGCTTATAAACTTGGGGTCTTTGTGTACTTGTCTCTGTTCAAATCTGATACCTTTTGAAGTTGGCATCTTTTGGGTTTCTGTTATGTGACATTTGATGTTGAGGCTACACCTTTTACTGTTGAGGCTTTGATTCACTGTTGCATGCATTCTGTACCGTGATGTTCACAATGAACTAGTCTCTGTACATTCATGTGGTCTGTATCTTTGTGTACTCGAGTCCAGTTCATGTATATGTTTCCAGACTTGTTTGTTCACTTGTAGTCGAAGTATCCTTCGAGTTTAATCATTCATTGTAGCTATCTTGACCATTTGAGGTAGTCTGCATAATTGTTTCGTGTAGTATGGGGCATAGGTAAGGTTGCTTTCATGTAGTTCCATTGAGGAAATGGTTCATCACTGTTTTGTGTATTAGTGCTCATCCATGCTTTGGTGATCCAGTTTGCATACAGTTGCATTATTAGCCTTGAGATTATGTCTCAGTGATGCATTGCATTTGTTGTTGGTTTGATGTTGAATTCACAGTGGCATTTGCTATTTTATGCATATGTATTTATCCACTTGTGTATATACATGTATGTATGTATGTTTCTGAACTTTCTTTGAGTTTTGGTTCCATTGGTGGCGGCAGTTTCATTTTGTTTGCAGTTGTGTTGAGTCATGCTAGCCGTGACTTGACCTTTGCAGTTTCGACTTGCTGTTAGTACTTGGTGTTGAGATGATATCAGATGCTGTAGTGGCGAGGTAGTACACACGAGCGTGTACTGCAGCCCTATCAGAATTGATGTTTTTATGTGAAGTTTCAATTGTTTGAATTGCTTCGTATGTTCAATTCAATATTTTGAAAGTGTATTTTGATTTGCTTTAATTTGCTGATTTGTTGTTTAACACAGTTTCGTGTTATATCTACCGTTATCCGATTCTCTTATTGAAGGGTTGGATATACGAGGTTTATTGTGACTATCGTCTATTTAATTATTTAATTATTATTGCTTCCATGCATTAATAACTGAGTTTGAATTAGACTGACCCGTGTATTATTTTCTTTTGAATTTAATACTCGGGTCAGACCGAGTTATTTCAGGTTGTTGATATCTTGCTTTGGGTTGCTGCTTGAGCTATGAAGTCTCTTCATATCTTTTGGAGTAGTCGTTGTCATAGTATAGGATGATATGTATTCATGTATATTATTTACAATAATGTACTTGTATATGTAACTTCCAGTGTCGACAGTTGTAGTTGTATCATATGTATTGCATCACATGTATTATAACTGACTTCAGTTATATATATGAGATTTTTATATTACCTGTGTTCTGCATTTAGCTTATCTGTGTTATTATTATATATGTGTCCTAAACTATTATGAACCATCGTAGTTCGTTTCATACTGGAATTGGATATGTCGATGGGAGTAAATAAACAAAGATTAAAGAGATGAAAAATATAAATACCACTCCTATCGAGATAACCAATACTAGTGTAAGGCCTAACTACGGATGACCGCTCCTATCCAGCCTTATTCGTCATAATAACAAACAATATTTCTTTTAATACCCTTTGTTATTGTGAGCATAGAGGTGGGGCGTCACATAAACTCTCTATTAGAAAGGGGAATTTCAATCAAATTAGAATTAATAACAAATTGGTCGAATTCCTCCATAGCGGAGTAATCACCTTCCCTAGGAGATCGCTCACCTATGAAACGCGTGACATTAAAATCACCCCCCATAATCCAAGAACCCGGGGCTAAGGATCTAAATTCAAGACATTCTTTCCATAAAATTCTCCGATTAATTTTAGAATTAGGCCCATAGACATTTGAAATATTTAAAAAAGAATTATCAAAAAGAATAATAAGTATAACATGAAGAGAATGCTGCTTAACAATACATTGAAGTAATTTAAAATAATTATCTCACCATCCTATCATTAAACCCCCTGAAGAACCCACGGAAGGTAAAAAAACCCATTTTCTAAAGTGATAACCGCCTAATCTTCTAAAAAAACGAATGTCATGACAATTAATTTTAGTTTCTTGAATTAGAGCAATGTCAATAGAATAGTCTTTAAAGAACACTCTAACCTTATCACATTTATTCAAATCATTTAAACCTCTAATGTTCTAGCTAATGATCCTCATAAATTAACTGTACTAGCCCTCTCTTGTTCCTTACATCTAATATACTCGCTATCTATCTCTACATTGAAAAAATAAAAGAAGTGTCGCAAGCTAACTTACTAAACTCAGTAGATGAAAGACTACCTAATGCATAAGTAGAGTACGTACTACCCAAAAAAGGACTCATACCTGAGCCTGGATTCGTAGTGCCAATCGTGGCACTCGAACCAGGTAACTCACCCATAGACTGTAACTGATAGCTACGAATCCTAGCACTTCGGCGAACGGATCCACTAGAAGCTACTGATTTCCTATGCTTAACTTTCTTCGACGAAGAAACCAAATCCTCAACAGTATTTTTCCCTAATACCACGCAAGAGCTCAAAGAGAAATCTCTATCATCTGATTCCAAATCTGGATCCACTCGAATTGACCTATCAAATAAAATGCCCAAAGTCAACTGATTTATTATGGCTTTCTTCGATGCAAATATACAAGAATCTGGAATGATGTCTAGCTCTCTATCACCAGCTAAATTCTCGATCAAATGCTCTGAGAGATATCGCTACTTATCTTTACCAATATCCTCCTTAGATACATTAAAGTTTGCGTGCACAACCAATGATGTGTGCATATCAGTTAAAACCAATGATGAAGATAATCTCTTATCATCCCTAACCTCCAGCAGCTTGTCAAAATAAGCAAAAACCTCATTCTCGAAAACAACTTCAGCTACTAGTTGCTACAGATTCATTTATCCATTCCAGCGAATTATCTTCAACCAAAGCAAAATCTGGAGAAAATTTTGATTCACTGGAGTAGCTATTTTCCAATTCTGAAGAGCTCACAGTTAATAGATCTTCATGTAATTTCTCTGAATTTTTTATGGTCACTGAATATTGTATCTCACAAAAATATAAAGAATCTAACACTTTATCAAAACATTTTATCTCATCCGAAATCGAATTTGCAACAAAGCTCTTTATTCCAAAAGTCAAATTATCACCAGAGCTGTTGCAACCTAATACCATTGTATCCTGCTCCATTAATTCAAAATCCACAGTTTCTAAATCAACAGACCAATCCATCCTCACAACACTCGAATAACTACTATCTAATGAGTTTACATCATCACTTCTATCATCGGTTGATACACAATCTCTCGATATATTCGATTGTTCAGAGACAATTTGCTCAGCAATAACCGTCAAGTCACCATCACCATCTAGACTATCTAAATTAAGGTCAGCAATTGATTTCGAAGATAAACAACCAAATTTGTTGAATGTAGATATCTCAAAATTATCCTTCAGACAATTATTGGACTTACGAATTTTTCCATGATAAGAAATGAAATCATGACTCTGTTCTTCAACATTTTCACATCCATTCAAAAAAGATACTAGACAAGATGAATCTTTGCATGAAGAAACATCAGGATCTAAAAGAATGGGATCAAAACCCAGATATACATCTTTAACAACAAAACAGGAAGGGTTGATTGAACTTACTATAATGGCCTCCGAAGAATCAGATTTATTGCTCAAGACTTCAGATTTGCCAAGGAATTCAACAGGATTTTCATTGTACCCTTTGCCAATATTCGGCTCGTTAATAATTTCAAAGTAATAAAATAGATCATCGAGATAGCTGATTCCTACTTCTTTCTTAAACCAGAGATGATCAATCAATATTCCCCTCAACATCAAATATTTCAACGCAAATTGAAATCCATGATTAACCATATTTGGTGAAGAGTGTCCCGGTTCTCAATAATTTGGTTTGTTAAATACAATCTGTTCCTTGAATACACCAGCTTCTGACTTGCCAAAGTATTCTTTGGGGTTTCCAAATCTTTCCATGTATCCTTTTCCTATGTTTGGCTCATTGATAATGTTAAAATGATACAGTAACTCATCGAGATATTTGATACCTACATCTTTCATATACTAGTGATTATCAAGCAGAACTCCTTTCAGCATCAAGAATTTCAAAACGAATTGAAATCCATGATTAATCGAATTCGAATTATTTTCAGAAACCAATTTCTTCACACAGCCCTTACTCTTATGCCCAAAAGAACCACAAGTGAAACATCTGACTTGGTCGCGACATTTATTTGCATAGTGATTGAGATCCCCACATCTGAAATAATAATTCTTGCCCTTCCTTGAATCTATCCATTTCGATTTAGGTTTAAGATTCAATTCTTGAATTCGAGATGGGAGCTGATTCTTAACGACTTGAGCATAAGTATAAGGAATAGTGAAGGTATTAGAGAATCCAGAAGACGATGAAGATCTCAGGTGAAAATCTTAAATGAACGACGAAGAAATTTTTAGAGGACGCTATTAGGTTGGTGCAAAAACGGAAATGGAATACAAAAGCGATGTCATTTCTAATTACAATTCAGTTTTTATTTAACTTGACTTAAGTTAAACTCCAATTTCAAAATTTTCCACACTTCCTTACTTATATTTATTTGTTCCATTCACTTATTAATTTTGAATTCAATTCATTTAATTAGCTCACTACACCAATTTATTTCATTTAACTTTGCTTGAGTTAACTCACCATTTCATTAATTTATTCCATTTAATTCCATCCAAATCAAAATCAATTAAATTTCTAAAATTTAATTACTTCAAATTAAGTTAAATTCCATTTTAACTTTCTCACTTTAAATTTTAATTCCAAAATTCAATTTTCACACTTCTTTCCTTAAAAATATCATCTTCCACTTATAAGTTTTTTTAAAAAAAACTTATTTCTGAGATTCTCTAGAACATTTAATAAGGATTCCAAAATTTTCTTTAACACCCGGTATTTATTTCAAATCACTTTGAAATCAAATATATATATACACCCTCTTTGGTTTAACAAAACACTTCCTTGGATTTTTAAAATCAACCTGATTTTATCCAAAACAATTCCTTTCAGAATTTTTAAACAAAACTTGTTTGCTGAACAAATTTGAATCAAATCAATTTTGGTAGCAATCCATCACTTAGAAACTCGAAAATGAATACCGATGATGCGGCCGTCATCATCAGAATTATTTTCCAGTGACTGAAGTGAGTTCAGTGCTTCATCACTTCCAAAATCCATTTTTAAATCCAATTTAAAACAATTTCTAATCCAAAAATAATATCACCATTATTTATTTCAAAATGCCTTGGAAAATCTTTCCAAAAATCTCCGAGATTTAAATTTCCAAATTTTGGTTTGAATCCATTTCTAGTTTTTAACTCATTCGTATAATTCATTCTTATACAATCTAATTTGGTTTTAATAAACCATTTCCAATTTTATAACTTTGTTTTTGATTATATAATAATAACCGAACACACCAATATACTATAATAATTTAAAAAAATTATTTCTTTTATATCAAAATATAATTTGGGTAAAATTATTTCATTTACTCGCTTCAAAACAATACTATGTCGGTTTACCGTGTTTAAGTGTTTAGAAACTCCTATCAATTTAGTGGTGTCCCACAACTCGGCCAGAATTTATATGCCACTCAACAGATAAATTAACACAATACAAAACAATTTTATATTCACTAACAAATACGCGCTCATATCTATTAATACACTCAACTCATTCTAGGGTGTTACTGACCCTATCTTTAATGAGTAATCCCCACCAAAGCCAAGGTTCTCACTTAACCTTGCACTCTGATACCAACTGTAACGAACACGGGATTTTCGATCCTCAAAAATCGACATCAATACGTCCACTGTATAGAATGCCGAGCAATCGAGTGCCGGAAACACCAGTTCATTATGGGTGAAGAAGAAAAGGTAGAAAGAAACAGAAAACAACAACACAGAATCTCACAATCGCCGCGGAACAAATATAATGTGTAATAACAGATTTTTATACAAAGGAAACTATATCTGTTAATATACATACAATCATTACAGTACAACAATTCAATACATCAATATGGACAGTTATAATAACTTGTCCTCACACAGTGGGAATATAACCAAGTACGGAGATACATCTCTGTCATCCAGCTCGTCTCCTGAGCTCCATAACATTCTAACCTGAATCTGTAATACTCGGTCTGACCCGAGAATTATAATAAAATAACACCCGAGTCAGTCTGGAAAACTGGCGTGCGAAAACACACCCAATTTGAATTATTAACTTTTATCAAAATCCTTTGAAAACAAAGGTATCTCGTAAGACCACATCACACATAAACACGACGGGTTTTTCCCTTATGATAACCAAAACATTTTTATCAAAATCGTCTGATATTATAATAGTGTCTAAACAAAGTAAATAGAAAATAGCTGAAATGCTTGCATCTCACGTTTCATCATAGTTGGGCACAATCAAAACCGTATGACGCTTATTAGAGAATGGATTCCATACAATGACTAGGCACTAGGGTACCAACTATCACAGTACACATCTAGAAACATGTACCGAGGACCTCGCCGGGATCCCCTACAACACAAGACCAGACCTATCCCTAACCTGGATAGAACCGAATATGTTATCACCCCGGGTGTTCCCACCCTTAAAAATCAAGCGCTCACTTTTCCATGCACAACCATATCCATAATTTATATATATTTCCGAGGGTATCTAGAAAGGTGATAACATACCCTAATTGGGTGCGACTCACTTAGCCTTGGTGCATCTCCCCTGATTTTCAGTCATTCCGGTGATGAGGCTTGAGGCTACGATTACCTTTCAAGAACAATTTCACTTAGAATGCTCATCATCCTCGAATGAGGATGTTCTGATAGCATTCGTCCATACAAGTTATCCTGGTCCTGGACAAACCGAATCACCGTCTTCACTATCTTCACGATTCCATTTGTAACATTCAAACCGGATCGAAGTGGTTTTCGGAGAATTAAATCTGATCCCGGTCTCTTTGAAACGATCAACGAATTTGGCCAATATTGATAGTTGGTTATTTAACTATCAAATAACATCCATAAGCAGTCACTAGGCCATTGTTTATAATCCTTTAAAACATTCATTTCAAAATATGTTTACAAAGATATATATTCAAATCTCTTTCAAATTTATCAATATTTGAAAACATTCCGAATACTTGTTTCCGTAACAGGATATCTCCACCCGTACCTCACTTCAACACTTAGTGAAATATTTCCAACTTCGATTTATAATCCATTACTTAGAAAATATCTCGATATAAATCCTTCGTCTCTAAATATTTTCAAAAACTGTCATTTTCTCACTTAGGAAAATATTATAATCCATTTTCCTGAAATCATTTCTAATATCAATACTTAGGAGTTTTCCTTATCCTATCTCCTACATTTTCGAAATTTATATTAATTCTTTTACATTTTCCAAAGTCGATTATACTCACTTATAATCTCGTCTATCCATTTACAACTTCTAAAATCATATCTGTTTTCACATCTCGAGTGAGTTTATAAATAAATTAAAAATCATTTTCAAAATTCTATATATATGTATTATAAATATTTTTAAAACACGTTTAAGTAATATTTAAAATTTTAAAATACTAATAAACATTGACACTTCATTCCCTATTTTATTTTCAATAAAAAATTGATTTACGAAGCTTATTATTAAAATATAGAAATTTATTTCAACTAATATTCCATATTTGGAATTTTACTTCTGAAGTATTTCAATGATAACTAGCTTATAATTACATAGTTTAATAAATAATATTCCCTTTAAACCAAACTTAGCTTCTAAATAAAATACATATTTTTTTCTTAAAATATCCCAATAACCAATTAAAAAATCCCTCTCAATTTACAACACATCAATTCCTTTCCAATTCCCTAATCCATTTCACTTTTTAAAATAGAGTCTACTATTCTTTCCCAAACCTATTTTCATATCTCGATATAAATTCACACTATAAATTATTATTCCAATTTATCAACTAATAACATTTCCCATATTTATAAACATCGTTTATAAATTTTATAAACTCATTTCCAAATCTATAACAAATTTACATAAATCATTCCATTTATAAATCGATTTCTATTAAAATCTCATTTACAAATCTATTACTCAATGAATTCCAATTATTTCTTGAACTCTTTTAAAATTCCAATTTTAACTTCTTTGCCATATTTTTTCCGAAATATCATTTAAAAATCCATTGTTAAAAATTCTTTATATAAATTCTTTATATAAATTATTTTAAATCTCTATTTTAAACATTTTTACGAATAGTAAAGTACAACTCCAAATCAATTATTATTATTTTTTTCCCAAATCAATTTCTTTTTAAAAATAATCCAATTTCGATATAAATATTTTTATATCCAAAATCTCCTTTTTAAATCCTTTCGAATTCCAAAAAATAATAATTTTTATGGTATTTGAAATACCAAAAGTTATGCTAGTGCTACTATAGCATCCAACAATCCACATCACAACAATAATATATAATAGATTATTCTAACACATCATATATTATTATATATGAAAAACAATCAATATAAACTTTTGAGGAATCCTGTTGGATCCCTCCAACCTATTTCCCTGCATCCATAGATGTTAATACAACATAAAAGTACCAATCCCACTTCGAGGGGGATATCGCGGTATATACGGTCATCCGCTATTATGCGGGGCGCATATGGTCTCATCCACAAAAATATGCGGGAACATCAATCCGACTACTAATATATATACTACTATATATATATAACATCCAAACTGAGAATAATTTTATAAATTCATCCAAACAATCAATAATTTAAATTCAACATTTTTAAATTATACTAGCAATCCAAATGAGTGAGATTTTACTCACCTTGATTTTTATTTGCGGAACATCCAGATTTAAATTTTTAAAAATCCCAGCCGGCTTAGGAAAAATCCCAAACTAATTCCAGATTGTATTTCACGATTTTTGGACCTCGCATGAAAAATTTACAAATTTATTTTATAAGCTAACAAATTTTATTCTTAACTATTAATATATTAATTAAAATTTATTTAAACTAATCTCTATATACCTTCTTCTTCAAATAGTCAGGTTCTTCACTCATAAAATTCAATATCGGCCACACTATCTCATTTCAGTTACCTCGCATGAATGAATTACGGATTTTTAACATTCGAGTAATTAAAAATAAAATTAACCTAAAATGAATTTAAATTAAAAACTAAATCGCTTACTATTTTCTCTCCGTTCTTCCTCACGGTATTGTTCCAGGCACCGCACGAACACGACCTCCAGCACCCCGACTCGACATGCGTACGCACGCAGATGAACACACAGTCGCACCCTCAAACCCTAGGTCGACATCGACGTCTTTGTCCCGCCTTCCCCTTAGCTTTGCTTGAGTACATCCATCACCTACGAAACCTTCCACCTTCGGCCGTCCCAGTAACCAACACCACCAACCCAGCCTCGCGTGACTCGCATTCCATTCCACGCGAACAGGCCTTCCCCTTCACCGTGCCTCTCACCCTCGCTCGAGATCCTCCCTTTCTTCCTGCGCACGTGTAGGTTCTGCCTCGCCTACCCTCCAAGTGCGGAACACCCTGCTAGTCGCGATCGCTATTTGATTTCTTCTTGTTTTTATTTCTAATAAACGAATCGATTTTTGTTTGTGGATTTTGGTCCGAGGATTTGAAAAGGGGTTGCGATTTTATGTTTTGAGGCGGCTTTGTTCAAAAAATTTCTTTCTTTCGATCTTTTGTTCGTTCAACTGATTTGAAAAAGAAAGAAAGAAGGAAGTTTGTGAAATTTAAAAGAAAGAAATGCAGGCACGATTTGAAAGAAATGAAGGCGACTTCGTACAGGTTTAGGGTGGCTTGTTCCGTCCTAGACTAGGTGGGCAAAGGGTAAGTTTTGATGGCTGAAGTGATAATCGTTGTGAATATATACTATTAAATTTTAAAATACCTAGAATTTATTCGAACACCTATCGAGGCATGCCGCCAGGAATTTATAATGTTTTACCCCTATTTCGAACGCAATGGAAAAGGTTTCGAGTCCTAATTCGATCGTACGGAGAAGATAGCCTTTTAAATCGACTATTTAAATTTAATGCAATTAAATTATTTCTAGGCATTTATAATCCGTACGATCAAACGATAACTCCAAACCCTACGAAAATTGAAATCCGATAATAATACACTATTACAGACCTAATGGAACTGGTTTCATCGAATTCCGAGACTGTGCCTCGGATGGCTATTTTTAACGCGTCGATTAAATCGACAAATTTCAAAATTTACGAAATCGCTTGAAATTTTCAGTTTTAAAATCTTATTAACTAAATTATTATTCCAAATCTAATATTTAAAACCCTTTAAATATTCAGAATCAAACGATGAAAAATCCGGGTCTTTACACCACCACGTACACAGTTGTTAAAGTGGTTTTCGAAATTGGCAGAGAGTATGACAATATCCGATCCCAGTCTCTTTAACAACCAAACGCTTATTTCACATCGTGGTCATTTTATAAAATCGCTTTTATAATCATTTCAAAAAGTTCATACATCATATCAAATATCATATTCATTTAAAAATCATATCACTTTCGAAATCATATTCACTTTCGAAATCATATCACTTTCGAAATCATTATTCACTTTAAATCATATTCATTTCCAAAGTCATAAACACAAAATAGTTTAAACCATCATATCAAAATATTCGCATTTTAAATTCATCAAATCTAAATTATAACAGTTCCAACTTAAACAGTTTGTATATTGAAAATAGTTTATATATTTTGAAATTGTTATAATTTAAAATAGTTTATATTTAAAATAGGTTATAGATAAAATAGTTTATATACTAAAATAGTTTATATTTAAAATAGATATAGGTTAAAATAGTTTGTATATTAAAATAGTTTATATATTGAAAATAATTTATGTATTAAAATAAAATTTCAAATTAGAATTGTTTCTTCTGATTTCACAAATCAATTCAAATCCATTTTAGTTCAAAAATTCAATCTCAGTTCAACAATTTCAATTCAAATTCTCATTAAAACAATTTTTAATCTATATCGATTTCAAATCCAAGTTTGAACTACAATTTAATCCACTTCCAATTTCAATAGGTTTCAAAGTATAAATATTCAAACAATTTACAATAACTCAAATTGATAAATTTCATTTATATTTTCAAATTCAACATTTAATTTTATTTAAACTTGAAATATTCACTTAATCATTTTAATAACCATTTAAATAAAATCCTAGATTACAAATTTAAATCAAAATTAAGTATTCAATTTCAATTTTATTTAAATTTAAAATATTCATTTAATCACCTTTAGTTAAACATTTAAATAAAATCTCAGATTACAAATTTAAATCAAACTTAAATATTTAAATTCAATTTTATTTAAATTTAAATATTCATTTAATCCTCTTTAACCAAAATCAAGTTATCAAGTTATAAAATCATATCTTCAAATTCTCAAATCAATAAGTTTCAAATCAATTTTATTTAAATTCAAATCTTAAATAAATCAAATTACAAATCAGCTTTAACTTATCTTTCCAACCTTTATTTATAAAGGTTAATACAAAAATCTATTTAAAATATTAAAATAAATTTAATTGAATATTCAAACATATTATATATATATTGGTTTAATTAAATTTTTATAAAATTAAATTAAACCTTTTTAAATCTTATTTTATATATTTTAAAAATAATAAAATATAAGTAAAATCTTAAAATTTACATTTTCACAACTTAACTTAAAATTTTAAAATTTCTAAAACATATAATTTAAAATCTAAAAATTTACACATATTAAAATAAAAATCTTTATATTATATTTTAAAAATCAAACTCGTATATTTCATTTCAAACTTTGGAAATCATTTTCAAAAATAGACCAACGGTGTCCGTATATAATTTTTTATCCTATGGTCAAGTGATACAGATATTTATCATTTCAATCTGCAATTGTCTTATATTTACGGGTATATATCATTTCAACCCGCAATCCCAAAATTTCAAACTCAATGAAAATCGCTTGGGTTTATTATTTCAACCCATAATGATTTTCCCTAATCTATAAGATCGTTCGGGTATGTATCATTTCAACTCATAAAGAATTTCTAAACTAACAGGGAACTTGCAGAGTGAGAATGAATATGATAATAATATAACATATCAACAACAGACATATGTCATCAGTATCAAATTTAATTATAATATATACATCAGGTTTTTATGTCATATGTCATAGGTAAACAATTACAGATGATGGCATATCAGATTCAAAAATTGAATAACTTAACAATTCAAATTTAACAGCATACTTCAATCATCATTTCCTATGAATTAAATTTACTAAATATAAGAATGTTAATCGTGAGTGATTGCTCACCTTTCAAGGCTAGAGAAATTAGAAAACACGATAAGCTACGAATATAATCACGAACTTGAAAATCGACCAATCCAAACGACAAATCTCAAAGCAAAGCAAGGTGAACACAGATTCGACGACAAGGCTGATAATAACGAATCGATGAAATAAATCAGAATCAACTTGATATAACTGAAACGAAATGTATATTATATATATTTTTTCTTAAAATTAATATTCCAATAAACACATATTAAAATAAATCTCCATATTACATTTTGAAATCAATAGTTATTAAAACACATATACAATCAAAATATCTATATATTATAATTTAAAAATCCATATATATTTTAAAATCAAATGTCTATGTATATATTATATTTAAAACCTATTTACATTTAAAAATCAAATATCTATATATATAATATTTATATTAAAACACATATATGGGCAAACAAAGCAAGTAACTACAAGAATTTGAAATCGATAAATCAATACTTAGATATAATATATATATATATACACATTTTGCTTTGTATAAATCAATATATATATATATATATAAATTTAAATAGTATAAGTCAATATAAATCGATACAGCTTGCTTTATAAAATGACCATTTATAAACAAAACCTTATAATATATATGTACAATAATCCTTATACTTATCCTTTTATAATATAATATAATATATACCTTTCCTTCTTTGAAAACGAGACACTTACACAAAAAATATCTTACTTTACTAATATATAAACAACAACAATGTCACAATGCAAATTCTCTTTACGTATAGACTTATACGTTATATATAGATAAACTAACCGTAAAAAAATTTATAAACTCATATATATATATACCTATAAAACAATAAAGAGAAGTCAGTTGAGCTATAGGTGGAATGATGCAAGGTTTAAGTGGGCAGTGGGTGTCGACTTGAGTTGGTGGTGGCATAGGGATGGAAAGCTGAACATCATATATATATATATATATGCTTCGTACATTTTTTTTATATATAGCTGAACCCATTTGAAAGAAGGGATGGTCGCGGCATCAGGCTGGGTTTGAACGGCGTGTGGCTACTGTCGGTCGAGGAAGCAAGGTGGATCTCAGGGCTGAGGTCGGTTTTCGGGTGGCTGAGGTGGCGGGTCTGGAAGGTTGCGCGTGGGCAGATCTCTAATGGAGGTTGTTGCCTCGGTAGGCGAAGCGGCTGGCATGGCGAGGGTTTGCTTGCTCGGTGAAATGGATGGGTGAAGTGGTGGGATTAGTGGCGGCCAGTGGAAGAAAAGAAGGGGCTGTTGGTGGCTGCACGTGAGGGTGGTTCGGGTTATAACAAGGCAGTGGGTTTGGTTGTTGTTCGGGAGGGCTGAGCTGGAGGTGCGGCATGAAGGTCGAGGAGGAAGAGGGAGCACAAAAATTTGAAGAAGCAGCAGGCTCATGCAAAAATGGACGTTACCATTATGTCCTTTGATTTTTCCAAAAGAAGAAGATAGACAATGAAAGGGAAGAGAATGAACAGTGAAGGGAAAAGAAATGTTTTGAACTAGTAGGAATAGTAAAAGTTAGAAATAAATTTGGGGAATATAAAAAAGACTAGTGGCTATTGAGTTAATACACGGTGGAAATTGAATGGACATAAGAATCCAAAAAGGCACGAACGGGTACCGATACGGTTACCGTTTCGCAGATTCCACCGCGTACCGAACTCCGAAACACACAAATGAATATACTATGGAGATCAGTACGATGAGATGAACAGAATGGTACACAGATATCAGCGATACGATCATCCTATCAAAAGTTGATATTCGCTGCCAAACTACTGCTAATTCGCCGAAAATAAGATAAACGGGGCTAGAGCAGTCCAAATTTAGCGAAACAAAATATGACGACTCACTCAGAAAATGATTTACATTTTTATTATGTAAAAATATTCAGATTTCAAAAATATTTTATTTTCATGAATTTAACTGATTGAAATTGAAAATTACACAATAGAACTAACTTACATATTTTCAGATGAAAATCTGCCATTTGCTATGTTAAAATAGACGTATTCCAAATATCGAATTTTCATTGCTAAATTTAATTGTTATATTTTCAACAAAATTCAGTTAATTACGTTATTAAAACCATAAAATTTTCGGGTCGTTACAACGACCATTCGTCCAGATAAAAAGATGACGTGTTTTTCCACTTTTCTTCAATCCTGTGCGTTCGTGCTTCCATCTGACGGTTCCCAGTGAGCCTATGACGTGGTTGCACCAAATTTAATCTTCCAATCCAACGGTCTGAGATCCCTTACCTACACTATAAATAAGACCCTAAGCCTAGCTATTTTTCTCGTTTAGATTTTCTCCTATTTGGTTTCATTGCCAAAGGCTGGACCCTAAATAGAAAAATTTTATAAGGAGGAAATCTTTTTGATAAAATTATTCTACACTCTAGAAGTGGATCAAGGAAGTCCAAGGACTAGAGCTAAGGACCACAGGTGGGTGTTTTGTAATTATTTTAGATTTTTAAGTAATTTAAAATAATAGGGTTCTCGATAGTTGTAGATTTTCTGCAATTTTGAGACAGTTTTTATATAAGTTATTTACAGCTAGTTTTTAAAGTTCTTTTCAGTCTATTTTGTTCAGGTATTTCTATTCAGCTATTTAAAGTTATTTACTGTTAATTACATTTATTTACATCCATTTTACGTTAGAATTTAGCCGGTAAATTTTGGTTTCTTTTATTCCTTTTTGCACGAATAAAATATAAGAATATTAAAAAAGAGAATAATTCGCAAATATGGTTTAAAATAGAAAACATTAAATTTATAGAAATTAGATGTAAATAAGAAAAACTGTAATAAAAAGAAGATAGACTGAAATAGGCAAATTTAAGACATTTGCAAGCATGTTTATAACTAGTGGTTATAACTAAAAGGATAAAATAGAAGAGTAACAATTATAACATAGGTTATAGTTAAGCAGAAAGAACGGAAAGGCTTATTTTAAGACTTATAATTAAGTTAATAAGCAAATATAGCAGAGATAATAGAAAAGGCTTATTTTAAAGACTTAGATTAAGTTAATAAGCAAATAGAGCATAAATAACAGAAGAGGCTTATTTTAAGAACTTACACTAAGTTAATAAGAAGGAACAGAAATAGTTCCTGTACCAACAGCATTCCCTTTCAGACTAGGACTGATGGTCTCACAACAGATTAGGTGAGGCTTGGTAGGACCCTTTCTGACTAGGACCGATGGTCTCACAATAGTTAGGTGAGGCTGGGACACGCTTATGCAAACTAGGGTAAATAAATGGCCAATAGATAGTAGCTCAAATCGAGGGATTTGGGCAAGGAGCGTAACTTGATTTTGTTTGATAAGACCCGTACCAACAACATTCCCTTTTAGACTAGGATTGATGGTCTCAAAAAACACTTAGGTGAGGCTGGGCAGGACCCTTTCAGACTAGGACCGATGGTCTCACAACAGATTAGGTGAGGCTGGGCACGCTTATGCTGATAGGGTAAGTAAGAGGTCACAAGAGGGAGCGACAGTTAGTGTCTACCGGCAATGATCGAGCGTGCGACATCAATAAGTCGCTACTGCGTTCCAAGCGCTAAACAGTTGTATTTTTCTATGGGACCCATAGGATGAGACCAGCTCACAGTGGCACAACAGAGATAGAAGGCCGATCAACGGGTAGAATTAGGATTCAGCCTAATTAAAATAGGATTAGGATTTCGGCCTAATCACAGCAATCTAAGACAAGTGCAAACAATCACAATCAAAGCAAACAGTTAAACAGTATTTTATCCCAATTTTATCTTTCCTTTATTTCCTTTTATACTAGAATTATTGCTAAGTCTATTATCTTTATCTTGCTTAAAAATACTAGTAATTACTTTTACTCACCAGACTTTTAGTCTGACCCACTCCTCTATTTCCCATTTCCCCCCATAGGCCAACAGAGAGAAGGACAGTAGATTCAGATTTCTTGGAGATTCATTCCCGGAGTTCTTCATGTATTCTTTTTCTTTTCAGTTTTCTTTTCATTTGGCTTTTGATGTACTGGTACTTATGAGAGGGATGATTATTTTTATTATAGTCTGATTTTATGAGATTGAGATGTAATTTTCATAAGACATGTGTATTTGGTATTTTAGACATGTGATGTTTTTCAGACTTATTTATGAGGCTTTATTTTGAACAATAAGTTACCATTTAAATGTTTCCACTGTTTTTACTTATTTGTCTTATGAATCTTAGTCTCTGTAATGTTTTAGCTATACCTATAACGCACCATATCCTTTAGTGTGACCTTTATGAGTATACTAAGGGGTGTGGGGGTGTTTCATTAGATATATTTCTACCCACTATAACGTTAGATTTAAATTATTGTGGTGTATGCGAAGAGAGCTCTATCGGTAACGACTGGGATGATGACATATTCGGTACTATGTAGTTAAAGGTAGGCCGGTCTTATGTTGGTAGAGGATCATTAGTTGGGCCTCGGTACATCTCTAGAGGTGTACTGCCGGAAGGTAGTCCCTTACCTGGTCATTTGTTGGAAATCCATTTTCCAATACGACCTTGCGGTTTTAGTTGTAGAGCCTAGTGTGTTGGAATTTAATAATGGTAACAATTTCGGCTATTTGAATATGTTTACTTGAAAAATGTTTTCAAAGAATGTCATTAAAAATAATATTAAATGATTTGATAAAAATGTTTTTGTTATCATAAGGTAATAACCTGTCCATGTTTATGTGCGGCGTGGTCCTATGAGATACTCTTTCATTTCAATAGGTTTTTGTCACCAATCTCTGATCTATGACATTGTCATTCAAAATTCGTGTTTCTTATGCTGGTTTGCTAGGCCGATCCGGGTATTTTTATACTTGACTCAAATCTGAGTAGTTTCAGGATTAGCTGAAGTCACTTGGAGTTTCCAAAGGAGAGCTGGAGGTCTTCATCAACGTATGGACATATTCTATTTTCCGCTGCATTGTGTGTTGTTTATTTTTCAGCAAATATAAGGATGGGTGTATTATAACTATCCAAGCTGAATCTATGTTAGTCTCTGATATATGTTTTAAAAGATTTTCTACTGTAAAGATTGTATATTGAAATAATATATGCTATTCCATTCGAGTAAGATTATGTTCTTTCTTCTTTTTCTTTCTACCCTTGACGATCTACCTTTCCAGCACTTAGGATTGTGGCACATGAATACCGTAGATGTATTAGTATCGATTTCTTTGGGTCGAAAAGTTGGATCATCACATTTGGTCTCAGAGCTTAGGTTGAGCAAATACCTGAGCCTGATATGGGTAAAGACTCATCAGAGCTAGGGTTAGTAATATCCTAAGAAGAGTAAATCATTAGAGATAGGGTAAGTGATACTCAAAGATGTGTTGAGAGTATTATATATATGAGCGCGTATTTGTTAATGTTACCAATTGATTTTTGTTTCGAGAAAAAATAGGTAAATGAAATAATTTTACCTAGGATTTTATTTTGGTTATAAAAGATATTTTCAAAATGATATAGTTATTTATTGAGTATTTGGTTGTCAAAAAATGATAATATTCAGTTATTATCATTAATTGATTTGACTATAAGGTTTGACTATAATGTTATATTCAGTTATTATCATTAATGATATAGCACGATCACCTTCTGAATTAAGTTTCATGATTTGACTATAAGGTTTTGATAATAATATTGGTTTAAGTTCAAGAAATTTATTTAAGATAAACAAATTTATGAGCGTGTTTTACAAATAAAACGATTTTGTAAAAGAAAAATGTGGAAGGTATTTTATATAAAATTTGAGAATTAAATCCTAGTACTTTGGAAAAGAATTTTGAAATTTTAATACGATTTAAAGTAAGTTGTGATGATTTTAAGAAATGGATTTATAAATGGGGTTTTTATAAACCAAAAGTAATAGTAAATAACTTGTTAAAATAAAAAAAGGATACGTATAATATTATTTCAAAAAAAGGATTTAAAAAGAAGTATCTTAGGATAACTAATTTGAGTAGCTCGAAAGTAACAAAGAAATGGGCAAGAGATGTGTTCGTATGGTAAACACTTATCTTAAGTATTACCCTTCTAGTTAAGGGGATATGATACTATTGGTAGTACCCAGTTCCTTTGTCTCATTTTGGAGTTACTCGATCTATATAATTTTCTTAAGTTAAGAGATAATGTAAATCATTAATTAATAAATTGATTAGTAATAAAGAAGCATCTTTATAAAAGTGTTTAAACCAAAGATAATTTGGATCACAAATTGATAGGATAAAATGGAATTTTCGACAATTTTGGACAGTCAGGATTCCCAAAATTTTATATGGTAATGGAAGCTAAGTGTTTTATAATAATATAAGTGATAAAGTTTTAGAACTTATGAATTTGAGATGATAGTAAATTACAACAAGTTTTAAATTTGTTAAACACCCTGATTTAAGTAAAACCAATTTGAAATTTGGGATTTGTATATATACTCCTAGAATGTAAAGTTATATTATACAAATATAGATTTAAGTCGTGAACTATTTATACACTTAAGTAATGTTGTAAGAGATAATTCAAAAAAATGGATTTGATATAAGTGAATGGTTATGAAACGTAAGTTTTAAAGGGTTGATTAAACCAAAGTTGTGTTTGTAGGTGTTTATAAACTTAAATAAAATTTTAGGGAAGGTTTCCTAAGTGTTATTAGTACCAAAGGAAATATACTAAGGAAAAAATGAATGTAAATAATAAAGGATGTGAATAAAAAGATTTTGTCATAGCTAAGAAAAAAACCAATAGGAGTAAATACGTAAGTTATACATAGATCATTTCGTCACACGAATTTGATCTAAGATTCGTGTACGGAACTTTGAGTTGTTGACATCAGTCCAAAAAAGGATTTACCACTCGATTATTGATGCAAACATTAATGAGGGTTTATGACTGGGTACTTTAGTTTTCTATCATAGTTGAGAGTTATGCAAGGAAAATAAAAGATTCTGAGCCTGACCAGAGTCAGCACAAGAGGATCGGGGGATCAATACTAGTTTAGAAGAAAACTTGTGTATTCAAATAGAAGATCGAATCATATATTTTATACTGATGATTTGGGTACATCTTATGGGTTTAAGTTTGTGAAATAATGTTTTAGGCAAACCCTTTTGGGTTTTAGGTTTGGTTTAATTTCGGGGATGAAATTCTTTTAAGGAGGGGAGAATGTAACGACCCGTAATTTTACCACTTTGAAAATGGAATATATAATTTATTTTAAATATTCGGATATAGAATTTTCAAACTTAAATAATCATGTTTCATGTGATAAATAAGAATGATAAACTTATTTTTAGAATTTGATTACAAAATCAAGAAGCTTGGATTTTCATCGAAAAGTGACAAAAGTCGGTTTGCGATAAAATAGGATATACATTCAATTACTGTTTTAAAAGATAAATAACTCCTTTTAAAAATTTTATATAAAGATAATAATTGGTTTATAAAAGTTTTATAACTATATATATATACATACTTGTTTTTTAATGTTTGACAAATCAACATCTTATTTTTACAATTGGATTTTAATATTATTTAATATTTTTTTATAACTTAAATAATCTTGTTTTAATTATTTAAAGATGATAACAAATCAATTTTCAAGTTTTTTTCACATAAATAAATAGTTTGATTAAAAACAGAAAATGTGACCGGAAAACGTTTTGTCAAAATCAACGTTTTGTTCAATATAAGTTGTGTAAATGTTTTGCAACTTGAATAGTTCTTATATAAACACATTTACAAAGAAATAAACATCTCACTTATATTAACTAAGAATTAATTAAGCCAAGTATTTAATTAAGTAAATAAAAGTACAAAAAGAAGATATTTTCACCAAATCCAACACATATCAAATCAAATCACATCAAAACCAAAACAAATCTTCATTTTAATCCACTTTTCCATCCAAATACATCCCTTAAGTATTAAGTAAAGATGACATAAAGTAATGAAGTGATGTGATGAAGGTAAGTGTTGAAAAAGCATGTTTACTTAAAGGATAAGGAAGGGTATTTATGGCATTTGACCAAGCATAAGAGTTAAGGGATTAAAGGCTATAAATAGCAATGCATAACACTTCCATTCTTACACAAATCACTCTCCTCCTCCTCTTCTTCTTGAAATCCATGGCTTCTTCTCTTCTTTTCTTTACTAACTTTCTTAAAATCATATCAAACCAACTCCAAACTCCATCAAACTTTACTAAAGACCTTAGAATACCATTAGAACATGACTTAGAATCCAAGAAGTCAAAAAATGATGGAGGAGGAGGTGGAGCATGGTGAGGTCGAACACTATGTAGGCGAGGGAGGTGTTGGCATGTGCAATGGTGATGGAGAAAGGGGAAGGAGGTCATAGGCATATGGTTTAAGAGGCAGAAGGATGGTTTTAGATGATTTTTGGATGAAGTGGAGTTCGGGGAGCTCCGGAGTGAAAATGGTCGAAGGAAGTGCTGCCTAAATACCGCTGGATTCAATTCGGGAAAGTTCAATAAAGTTAGATGGAGTGGAAATAAAGGTGAGGACTCGATTAAAATACTATTTCCTATGATTTGAAATTAATTATAAAATGGTTAGCATGAATATTAAAGTAGTTATGATGTTTGATTGGTTAACTAATGATGTTTGATGTTTACTTAAGAAGTAAGAAGTAATATATATAGTTAGACATGTCAAATGAAAGTGAGCTCCTTTATTTTAAGTTCTATTCTTGCTTGTTGCTATGATAACCATGATTATAGCCTAAAATAATATGTTGGTTTAACACCATCAAGTTGTGATATGGATGCTAGAAATAGATTTTGTTGTATGGATGAATTTGGATGAATTTATAGTTGTTAATTTTGATTTTATCAACACCTTAATTAAAGTTAGTTATGACTATATTATTAGTCATAGTTAATTATGGTTGATTTGAGACCACACTTATTTAGAAATCATATGTAGTATACTTCGCATAATTAAGTCTCTTTTTAAATTTACTATAGAAAAAGAATTCGTTTTGGAAAAGATAGAAATTTGATTTAAAAATGAAAAGTTAAAGATAAAGTTTTGTAACTGTTTTGAAAATGGAAGTTAGTGTTTTAAGTTTTTGTTAATGGATTCTAAAGTTTTAGAATGTGGAAAAAGATAAATAGCTTATGATTTAAGAAGTTAAAAGATAGAAAGTTGAATATTGAAATAATGAAACATGGAATATTTTTTAAAATAAAGTGAAAACTAGTTTTTAATGAATAAAATAGTAAAATATTAATTCAAAATGATTTATAAATGTTTTATATGTAATAAAACCCAATTCGTAGAAGTTTGGGGAAATAGTGAAAAACAAGTCAAATTAAGGCGCGTCGCATAACGGTAGTTCGGATTTCGTGCCGGAACACTAAATTAATGTACATGATAGAAAAGGAGTCGGAATTCTTCGAAATAAATTTTTTTTTGGATCCTTAGAACCATAATTTTCAAATGAAAAAGAAAAACCAAGATTTCATCTTATAGATTTTAAGATATCACCAAATCAAATTTTCAGGAAAATCGTGATTTTGCAGTTAAGTAACCAAATTGTAAAATTCTTTGAAATGAATATTTTTAAATGTTTAAAAATATGAAATAAATTTGATAAATATGTTAAAATGTTTTAAAAGAGATTTGAGTTATAAAAATGGATTTCCAAATGATAGAAAAGTTGTTTCAATCAAATAAGCTTTTAAAACACTATCCGCAACACTTTTCTATAGCAGTTTTGATAAACTTTAGAAATATTGATTTAAACTTAACTATTCATTCCCGAATCTTTTATAAATGTCTTTAAATAAATAATTTAGTATTTTAAAGATGATGTGTATGTTTTAATAAGAGTTTAGGTAAATGGTTAAGAGAAATTGTTTATAACACTTAAACAATATAATTACAATCATGTCCTTGAATGCAATAACAAACTGAGTATTCAAAATGACTATTACATTTGTCCCACCCATGAGATCTTGAAAGGTAAAACGAGGTGTGTAACTAAGGTTAGGGATGGAGAAACCAGTGCCCTGAAATTACCTGGCCTCTGTTTTCTCTTTGTAGGCGAGGGGTGGAACATATCGAAAGAAAAGCCTGGATGCTCTAAATGAAAATGTAACGCCCCACCTCTATACTCACAATAACAAAGAGTATTAAAAGAAATACTGTCTGTTATTATGAAGAATAAGGCTGGGTAGGAGCGGCCATCCGTAGTTGGCCTTACACTAGTGTTGGTTACCTCGATAGGAGTGGTATATATTTTAAATTTTTCATCTCTTATTTATTCACTCCCATCGACATACCCAATTCCAGTATAAAACGAACTACGATGGTTCATAATGGTTTAGGACAATATATATAATACTAAAATAGATACAAAAAGATGCGGAACATAGATAACAAAAGCCTCATATATATATATATAACTGATGTCAGTTACAATACATTTGACACAATACATATGATACAACTACAACTGTCGACTCTGGATGTTATATATACACGTACATTATCAACTAATATACATGAATACCTATCACCCTATACTATGACACGACTACTCCAAAAGATGTGAAAAGTCTTCATAGCTCAAACAACAACTCAAAGCTGGAAATCTACAACCTGAAATAACTTGGGTCTGACCCGAGTATTAAATTCGAAAGAAAATAATACACGGGTCAGTCTAATTCAAACTCAGTTATTAGTGCATAGCAGCAATAATAATCAGATAATCAAATAGACGACAATCACAGAAATCTCGTATATCTGATTCCTTGATAAAAGAATCGGATAACGGCAGATATAACACTAAACAGTGTTAAACAATAAATCAGAAATCCAAAGCAGTTTAAACAATTGAAATGTCAATTTAAAAACATCAATTCTGATTGGCTGCAGTACACGCTAACGTGTACTGCCTCGCCAATACAGCCTACGAATTACGCAACAGGTCAATGAATCAAGAACAAAAGAAATATCAATTAAAATCTATCAATTCTGTGTGGCTGCAGTACACGCACGCGTGTACTGCCTCGCCACAACAGAATATAAAGTCACCACAACTCCAAGTATTAACAGCAATTAATAAGTCGAAAATCAAAATATCCAACCCAGATTGGTCAGAGAAACCACAGTACAAAGTGGTGAAAGCAACTGAGATGGAAACATGAATCTACATCAAAGGGATGCCATCCAAAGATAATGAGTATGTGTACCCAAATAAGGCCACAGCAACGACTAAATCATCTAAGCATAAGAATGCAAATAAATGTCATTGAGAAGGAATGTTTAGTATACATATAAATCAATTTCATATGTACAACAAACATAAAAGACTACTCAGCAATGCAAGTGGATGGCAGTCTCAAGCAACAACAACCATACATATTCGAACAGAGCAAATGTTCGAATAGAGCAAAGAAATGCCAAAGTGACAGTGGATCAATAAGCAAGGCTGCACAGTGAAATGAAACAGTGCATCCAGTAAAAGAGGCAACAAGTGATGTACAATGAATACATCATTAAAACAAGTCATAGAGCTTTCAACTTGAAGTCAACTTACATGCAACAGAGAAATGAATAATGCAACCAAGACCAAAATGCAACTGCTCAAGACAGGTTAGCAAGTTGCAGGCACAAGTGATGAACCAGTTATGCAACTACATGTATTTGTATGTTGCAAACTCAAATAGGAATTTCATATACAGGAATGCAGCAGTGATGATGAAATGGAAACAACCTGAATGGTCGCGCTAGGTCATACTAGCCTTAAACAAATGCATATAACCAACAACATAACTCAAGTAAAGGTCGGGTCAGAGTGAAAGTATGAAGGTAGAGACCCGAAAATAGTGACATGATCAGAGATGCAGACTCATGCACATTAAGTAAAGAACTCGACCAATGAACAAAAAGACTACACAAAATATCATGTACACATGAATGCCCATGCTTCAAGACCTTCAAAGTTCAGAGAAACTCAAACATAACCGAGTGAATGCAAATGCAAATGAAACAAGTATGCACTTGACAAAGTTCAGAACTCATCAACTACAACCATTTTCAAACTGAACCAGTGACGATCAGTATGCAAGTGGAGACCAGAGAAGTGGCCACTTTGAGATACAGATCCCTAATTTAACTTAAATGGTCCAGACAACAACAGATCTCAATGCAACCCAGTGGCAACCCCAAGATGCAGACGTAAACAACATCAAAGAAACGAAAATGCAACCTGAATTCTACCCCAAACTAAATGCCAAGCTCGGTGAAACTCAAGAAAGTACCCAACTAATACAACATGAATGAAGATACAGTGATGCATGTACGCAGTTAAACAGCACAATCAAACTGCATCCAGACCAACATGACCAAGAGAATGAAGATACAAAATGACCAGACCATTACGCAAAAGTAAGCAGTGACAATTAACAACCATGAATAGTAGGTGCTCGACAAAGTACAAACTGGAATGGCCAGAGTCGAGGTATAAAACTGCTCAAGCAAAATGCACAGTGGACAATACGAGTTATACATGAAAACACTGAATGCACTAGCGACTAAAACTATCTCGCGGTAACTGAAAGCAAATGCAACCCAGTGATAAGCTACCCAGACTTGTGGTAAGTGGTAAAGTAAATGTCAAGGCCAAAGTTAAGACTGATGTCAACATAAAAATGCTCAAGGTCGACTGTAATTCAATTAATCAAGTGAAACGAAACAGCAATAAGACCAAGTACAACAAGGATGTAGCATCACTGATACACTATCCAAGTTCAACATCACAATGCCGAGCAATAGAGCTACAAAGAAAACAAAACTGCAGAGAAGTCACAGTCGAAATGAAATCATACAAAATCAGGGAATTGCAGTTTCGAGTCAAAACAAAGCCGAGCCCAAGCTCAAAGAAGACAACCATAACATGAAAAGAATGAAAGGCAGTGAAATCATCAACATCGAACAATAATCACGTAATCATAGCAAAACAATTCGAATGGTAGAGGTAAATCAAGAACCTCGAATTAAGTTCAAACAATAGAGCGAATAGATGTGAGTGAAAAAGATCACTCACCTTTTGCCTGGCTCGAATTGGACAGCGCTTTCGAATAGACGAAGGGTCGAAGCCGAGGTCCTCAAGAGACGAACGATCGTCGAAGCAAGGGAACGAGAATCATCTTCTCGATCGAACAATAAAGACGGCATCTTCGATTTCTGAAAACCCTAGTTTGAAAAAGGGGAAAAACAAGAGGAGGCCGCCATTCTTTCGTTTATTTGTTTTAGGGTTGTGATCGAGCAAATGAACAAAGGGAAAAACGGGTCGAACTGATATTTAGAGGGGAATGGCATCTACCTAGATAGGTAACACAACCCAATACAACCGTGGGCTACAATAATTTTTAAAGTCCACAATTTAACAATTTTATTAAAAGAGATTTTTATACTGACTCAAAACTTCAAATAACAAACAGCTAGGAAAATTAATCGTCTAGAGACGATAATCAATTGGTACGAAATCTCAGGTTGTTACAGAAAAGATCATATTTAAGATTTTCAAAAATAAAAAGAGTTAAACAAGATTTTAGTAGTATAAATAATGTTCTAGTCAATCTCTATATTAAGTTCCGAGGAAGGAATTTGTTTTATCCGCGTGAATTTAAAAGGTGATTTCTCACCGTTATTCCACGAATAGTATGAGTTGAATATGGAAATTAATCTGGATATGATTAGTCTAATCTTTTACTCAATATAACTGGTTTGGGTTTATAGTAAATTGTGTCTCAAGTAACATTGTTTTAACCCATTTAAGATATGTTTCTGAAAAATGAATTTTTTTATTAGATTAGGAATTAAATTTTCCAAAGTAAATGACTTGAAGATTTCCCAAGTTAAAAGGGTTTTGATTAATCAGTAAAAAGTTAAAATGAAAAAAGGCATAACAAATCATATATACACATATTCACATTTTTATTAATGATTGGATTTCGAAGAGACCAGGATCGAATTTGAATGATTCCTATCCAAAAACCACTTCGAACCAATTTACGCATTCAAAAGCGAAACATGTTAAAGATAAAGACAATTGACGATGAAGATCTTCATGATATAAGGCTACTTGCTTCTAGACTATAGAGGAAATTACCATATCATATACTTATGGTGGCAGTAGTGCTCTATTATGAAAATTTTCGATTTGCAAGGATTGTTCGCTACTGATCCTTGGGGTGATTCCCAAAGCAGGATGTGGTAGGAGAAGTGCCTTCAGTTTGTCCTATTCCTAGACAACTTGTATAGATGAATGTCTGACGTTGCATTCTAAATCACATTGATTGATCTCTATAAAACGTATCAATTGTTTGGTGGCGGATAAGGCAACTTCTCTTAGCTTAACACCCTTTCCTAAGATGTACGAGCTCAAGAGTTATGCGTTTGTAGAAATCAGTTGTGTGATTATGGAATGGCAAGGTGGCAATCAAAGTGAAATGTGCTATATGAAAGTTAATCGTTACTTCAGGCCTAACACCTAAAAATGGCTAAAACAGGGTAGATATAGCAAGACTATGTATTTCACAACCATTATGGTACGATTATCCCCTTCTAGATATATTTTTACCCACTATAATGTCGGGTTTAAATTATTGTTGCGTATGCGATGAGAGCTCTCAGATAGGTCGGTAACGACCGTGGTGACGACATATTCGGTACTATCTAGTTAGAGGTAAGTCAGTCTTGTGTTGGTAGAGGACTATTAGTTAGGCCTCGGTACATTCCTTTAGAGATGTACTGCCGGAAGGTAGCCTCTTACCTGGTCATTTGTTGGAAATCCATTCTCCAATACGAGCTTGCGATTTTAGTTGTAGAGCCTAGTTTGCTGGAATTTAATAATGGTAACAATTTCGGCTATTTGAATATGTTTACTTGAAAAGTGTTTTCAAAGAATGTCATAAAAAATAATATCAAATGATTTGATAAAAATGTTTTAGTTATCATAAGGTAAAAACATATCCATGTTTATGTGCGGCATGGTCTTATGAGAAACTCTTTCTTTTCTAAAGTTTTTGTCACCAAACTCTGATATATAACACTGTCATTTAAGATTCGTGTTTCTCACGCTAGTTTGCCAGATAGATCCGGGTATTTTTATACTCAGGTCGGATCTGAGTAGTTTCAGGATTAGCTGAAGACGCTTGGAGTTTTCAGAGGAGAGCTGGAGATCTTCATCAACGTATGGACGTATTCTATTTTCCGCTATATTATGTGTTGTTTGTTTTTCAGCAAATGTAAGGACATGTGTATTATAACTGTCCAAGCTGAATTTAGGTTAGTCTTTGATATATGTTTTAAAATATTTTCCACTGTAAAGATTTTATATTGAAATAATATATGTTATTCCATTCAAGTAAGATTCTGTTCTTTTTTCGTTTTATTTTTACACTTGACAATCTACCTTTTCGGCACTTGGGATTGCGGCATGAGAATACCGTGGATGTGTTAGTGTCGATTTCTAAGAGTCGAAAAGTTAGGTCGTTACATTGATATTTTGAATATAATTGTTCTTATCATTGTTTAAATAAATTCCTTTGATTCAAAATTTATGAACGGAATTTGTGCAAATTCTAGATCCATTTTTTTTCAATTTTAAAGTTTCATGTACTTCCTTTCTAAAATATTTTAATGTTAATTCTAAACTCTAATATACATACATACATACACATACACACAGAGATATATATTTCAAATGTTTGCATCTAAATAATTGTTTTAAATCTAAAACATTAATTGTAATTTATATGTAAATGGTAACATATATGTGTTCTAATTTGAAATCACAAGATGGATCTTATGCAATAAATGTCATATTTAATATCAAACATTTCTTTAATTGAAACCAAATTCACTATTGGCAATTTTAGATTTCAAGTCATATAAGATCTTTTGATATGTTTTAATGTATGTATGTATATACACACTTATGCTCTATTATGTAGAAAAATATTTTTAATACAAAACCTTAAACAACAAAGGCATATGTAAAAGTGAAATGGATCTGTTATGGTGTAAATCCCATAATCTACATACTATTACATTAACCATGTGCACTTCTTATATGTAACACATGCACTTCACACAAACAAGTATATTTGATATACTTGTGAATTAAAACATAAAAAAAACATTTTAAACATAATTGAAAAAATAAAGATTTTGTGTAAAACATTTGGATTGGATTTATAAACCATTTAGGCTTTATGGACTTAACTAAGATCAGCGCGCTTTCAAGTTGAACGGTTCTAGCAATGGTATCAGAGCCAAATAGTCTATGCAGTCTAAATTAGCAAGTTAGGGCTAACTTATAAAAGCCTACTCATTTAGTAGGGTGTCTCGGAAGGTAGTGTCAAAGATTGAGTTTGGATAATCAGGCACTCTAACTTATCTAGCTACTCGCTTGGTCCGAAGGAAGAAGTCCAAATGTTATCCTCGATATAAATGACCAAATTGATTTTGGGTCTTGGGCTAATTTTTAAAAACTATGTTTTGAAAATTTATATTTCGAACTTAAAAGTTAAGTTTAAAATATGACATGTTATAAATGTTATAAACTTTTCAAAATTGGCTTTAAAAGTTATTATATTAATTTCAAATTTATTCATCTTAATTATTTAATTAATTGGATTAAATAAATAAATAATCAATTAATTTAAAGTTAACTAATTTAATTAAAACATATATTATGATATGTGTATATTTATCTCAAAATGTTTACGGTAAATGAAGATAAAATTTTGAATTTAATTAATGTTATTTTAATTAAAATGTTTTCATTAATTATATTAATTAAAAGTTAATTAATAAATAATGTACATGTATAATGATATGTGTACATAATTACTATAAATGCTATAGTCATATTCATCTTTAAATTGTTAAATGTGAATGAACTAAAATTCAATGGTTGAAGTTTAAATTTGATCAATTAAAATGTTAATTAAATTAATTAAATGTGATTTAATTAATATAATTAAATTAAATATGATTTGGAACTAGAAAGAAACCCAAATTCGATTTAAGGAATAAATACATATACATAGTACATATACCGTGATTTCAGATGTGTTTGACACTTGAATCACGAAGGTATTTCATAAGAAATACATTATTTTCTAAATCGATGTCAATATATATATATTAAAGATTATGAATATATAATATAAGTTGTCCTCCACTATTTATATATTAATAGAGTACTTGCATACTCTTTAGTTGTTGAGCTTTCTTCAAGCTAGAGTGTTATGTGTAGTACCATTAATGTATTCCCTAGACAAGGTAAGATACATACATGTATTTGTCAAGCTTTTCCAAAGGTATACGCATTAAACTTAGCCATCGTGAAATAGTGGGCACGAGTGAATAATTTATTTGATTTATTGAGCTTTCCTCACGGTCAAGATGAGATTAGGAAAAAGACCATAAATTAGGAGTTGTATATGATACAACCGATTAGGTGTTATTCACTGCATGTTGGTCTATGATTTGTTGAGCTTTCCTCAGGATCATAATCCCAAGACATGCAAGTCCTAACACCCACTGGAGAAATTGAAAGATTACTATGTTCTTTCTTAGAGTTTTGAGAAACATGAAAAACTAGCGAGAGCCTTATTAAAAAAATAGTAACGTTTAACCTTTTTAATATTGTTAGAACATTTACTATATAAAATGAAAATAATCTACATCGATAAATTTGTGCAACCAATAAAATTGATAAAATGTTTATTAGTTAAGACGTATAAATGAACTAAATTAAAGATTAACAAAAAAATATAAAGTATATGTATCTTAAATCTTTTGGCATGTTATCGCTTCATGACCCATGCAAGGGCCTGCTATGCACTACTAAATAAATTCGTAACTTGGTTGCTTGAGTCTTTATTTATTCAAGAGTGTGTATTGTCTTTTGTAAGTTTAGAACTTTTAAGCAGTATAAGAATACAAATATCTAATTCATGTTTAATCACATATAAATGTTATATAATGAACTATTGCGGTTCATAAGGTACGAAACTTGAATGGAAATTAGTTCATTAGAAATAAGAAAATAAACTATAATGTGAAGTCGGGTATTCAGTATAATTGATTACAATAAGTTTTCCCTTTGAATTGTTCCTCCTTTTTGAAAAGGAAAATGGATGTATGAGAGTGGGTGTAACTTAAGCACCATCAGGATACAGAGAGTGGATGGTCACCTCTACTTCATAAAGGGACATCGAAAATGAGAATTGTATAAAATACTAAAAGATACTTGATATGGAATGGAAAATGTGATTTATATTCAAATTGTATTATAATATAGAAAATTGTTTTCAATAAAGGTTATTTTTATGAGTTTAAAATATTTGATCAAAAACTCTCGACTATAACTAGTTACAGTAAAAGAAATAAAAGGCCCACAATAAGTAGTTAAATGAAGCTTCATATTTTATATGCTATAATAGTAATGGCGGAAATAGTGGGAGCATGTTATATGACACTTATCATGGATGCATCAAGATATGGAAAATTATTTTCATAAATATACCAAACATTATTTATGAAATAATAATTGTTATTAGTATTGGCTGAAAAGGAATAAAGTTTTATTTTGCTATGAATATGTTAAATATTTATTTTGAAATAAATCTATTAGAATAACGATCTAACATAACACAGAAGTATCTAAAACTTTATAATTATTTTGGAATTATGAACTAAGCCACAATTTTAAGAAATAACTCTTTAATCATATGCTTATGAATATTATGGTATTGATGGATTTTATCTTAAGCAATTAAGGGAATAACACTCATTCAGTAGGAGCGACACAATAGTTAATGAACTCGTAGGATCAGTGCCTATTGATGTATGCAACCATATGCCTAATGATACCAAAACGGTTCCATGTACTTTGTTGATATTCACCAGTGAATTATCATAAAAATGAACATGTGTATTTGATACACATGTAGTATGTCTATGATAAGTTCATGGAATACAAAACGTAAGTAAATTACATGACGTGCAAAAGAAAACAAATTGATTTGATTTATCGAATAGGTAAGTGTATTGGAAAGGAGTTCCTAATGTATATAAAAATGAACAAGATTAAATCTCAACGACACTCCTCCTTATGATAAATAATGATGTATCAATAAGGAGTAATCAGACTTTGTTGGAAAAAGAACGTTTGATGATGAGTGAAGTTGAGTTTACTTCTTTCTGTTAGGTCGTGTACTTAAGAGTAAGTGTATAAGATTAAAATCAATTTCATATAAAGCATATCTTATGAGATCATACAAGATAAGAGTTTATAAGAAACCTTAATATATCATATGCCGTGGAATTGACAGGTAGTGTGTGTCGAGAGACTACGCGCAATACTTATATGCGAGCGATCTTTTTTGGACCACCCCAAAGGAGTTTGGGACCGATCAATATTAAGTGACCAATTTATGTATGAACATAAGTTTCATGAACTAAAAACTAAATTAGTTTTACACGTATATTGTGACGACCGGCACTACAAGAAAATATATTATTAATAACACCATTTAATAACGCATTATTCTAAAGCATTATTGTTTACCTTTAAATATTTGTTTTTTTACACAATTTGTTTTGTATGTACATATGCAACGCTTTGGCCCCAAATTTTCGTCTCCCTCCCAAAACACACCCAATTTCATCTCCCTCCCAAAATAACACTTAGCAATTTTCGTTTCCCTCCTAATACAACATAACCCTAATCAAAGTTATACTCCATCTCCAATCTCCGAAATTCAGCTTTTGTACTCCATCTCCGATCTTCAACATTTCTCTCTTCAGAAGTTGTGAAGTCGACGACGTCAGAATCTCCAATCTTCGATCTTCAATTTTGCTCTTCATCGATATCTACCAGATTCATCATGCTTCCTGCGAAGGTAGCGTCTTCTTTATGCTTTATTCTTTTCTGATAATATAATTTGCTATTTCTCATTTGAGGGCGATTTCAATTTGGTTTTCAGGAGTGCTGATGTTTAGATTATAAACTATTTTTATGTTTCTGTGAACTAATGATACTTTTTACAACACTCTTGTATCTACCGGTCATCAAGAAAGTCAAAAATGAATTCACTTGGCTGGGTGGTAAAGACTATTCTACACACAGTAAAATCGAAGGAGTTTTCTATAATTCGGTCTTTCAATCTTGTTTCCTTCCTCACATGCTGAAATATAATGAATCGCTCTGCAAGTGACCACTGTCCAATGGTCATTAATTTTTCTAATAAGGTTGGTATCATGAAGAAGGTCCCTTTTTGTTATAATAATGGCCAGTGCAATCCTAATGCATATAGCAATGTTGTTGACAGTGCTTGGTGCATTTCAGTAATTGGAAACCCCCTCTTCAAGTTTTTATGTAAAATTAAAAATACTAAAAGACAACTAAAGGAGTGGAATAAAGGGAAAAAACAGTATTCATGAAATGATTGAACGGTTAACAGCCCAAAATAATGAATTCTATATTCTACTACTTGCAGATCCTTACATCGAGGCCTTGTTATAACAGTACAAAGATGGCTTATTTTTGCTAGAAGGTAAGGCACAACCAGGCTACGGAGAACATGCAGAAATCTAAAGCTAAGTGGCTAGATGATGGAGACCAATGTTTTAAAATTTTCCACACTCTCATGTCTACTACAAAAAATAGAAAGGAGATTAAATAGCTCGTGGATCCTAATGGTAATTTGATTTCGAATGGCAAAGACTTACAGTCTGCAGCAATTAATTATTATAACGTGCTATTTAATTCCAACAAGATTTCGTGATAATTTTCCATAAGTTACTTACAAGAAAATTCTCTCGGAGTAGGCTAGATGTAAATTAGAGGCTGACGTGTCTGATGAGGAAATTACAAATGCCACCTTCCAAATAGATGAGAATAGTAGTCTGCGCCCCGATGGTTTTGGTGCAAATTTTTTAAAAATTCATTGGGAGATGGTGAAAGATGATGGTGCAAATACCCTGATCGTGTTGGAAACATGTACTTCATATTCTTATTTGTTCTTCGTACGGTGACAAAGGTGAGTTTAATACATTTTCCCTGCAGTGAACAATAATTTCTGTTATATCAATTCATGTAACATTATTTGTCTTGTAAGTTATTTTGTACATTGTTTTGAAGTCATTGCAAATCCTTGTTAATAGTAGAAAAGAGTCGAAAATATGGGTATTTCATAACATGGGCACTTCATTGGTATTAAAGAAACTACCTGAACCATATGCCACATTTAGATGTGTTTTTTACTTAATTATAGCATGTAATTTTCATAATCATCATGTAATATTGTCATAGTATCGTACATATCTGTTTCTTTTGCTCGATAATATTTCTTTGTTTAAAAATAACAGATTCTAAAGTTGGTTACAATATGCTGAAAAATTTAAAGAAAATGAATTTTGATCACACTGTTCAGTATAGATGTTAGCTTTTTTTTTGTGGAGGAGTTCGTCGTTGGCAAGGAGTTTTGACGATCGTGATTAGTTCCAATTTTTGAAGGAGTTGTTCGATTTTGATTCGTAGGTAGATTCGTCGATCTGGATGATCGAGTAGGTCGGCGAGGTCGATGTCGACTTGTCTGAGGTCAAGGAGGCGATCGGAGAGGGGTAGATCGGCGGTGTACATGCACAGATGCACAATGTATCAGGAGAAGTTGGAAGTTTTTAGGAGAAGCTGTTGTCTCGGGTTGATCTCGAGAATATTGCATAGTTGCTTGAAGTAGGTGATAGTTCGTGAGTACGCAAGGTTTGGCTCGGGAAAATTGAGTGGTAAACTTGGGTTCCTTGATATGTTAGCAAGTTTTAAAATATAGAAAGGAATAACCAGTTTAAGTTCAAACTTGATCAAGTATAAACAATTTATCAACTATTTCAATTTACAATTTTGGAATTTATTGAAGGTTTGAGAATATAATTATTTTGGGTTCAAAGAATTTAAATATATATAACCTTTTAAAAAAAAGTTTATTTTAAATAAACTTGATAATGTAATTAAATAGGTTCAAGAATAATTGATTAATTAATTAAAGTATTGATTAAAGAGGTTATTCAATAATTAGTAGAATTTATTAAAAGTTGATCAATTAAGTAATTAGAGGTCGATTAATTGGTTTATAAGGTAATTAAGGGATGAATTACCCAATTGTAATTAATAAAATGAATGTGATTATTTTAAGTTAACTAATTTGTTAATTAATTAAAGAAAATATCTTGATGGTTGATTAAGTATAAATGCTTAATGAGATTTATAAAGGGGCATTTCACCAGAAGGACAAACTTTGCAGTCCAATTAGTTTCTAGGACACACATTCAAAGAAATTATTTTCAAGGCCAAAGTCAGCAGAATAATTACTTTTAAGGACAAAGTCAGCAGTCCAATTACTTTCAAGGACATAATTTCATAGGTTTTTAGGCCCTAGAAACTAATTATTTTGTGTTTTGTCCTTAAAAGTAATTATTTCAGTTGTGTGTCCTACAAACTAATTCCACTTGCTAAAGAGGCCCTTGTGGCTAATTTCCACATTTATAAAAGTAAGTACTTAGTGTAAGTAATTAATGGATGATTACTGGATGTAATTTATAAAAAGGAACTACTTAATGGGAAGTAATTAAAGGATAACTACTTGGTGGAAGTAACTCGGGAAAAATTACTCAGTGTAATTAATCAAGGATTAATATAATTAATTAAGGGGTTAATTAATTAAAGTAAGTAATTAGAGGATGGTAGTTACTGTTTATGATAAATTAAGGATGATTTATGGAAGTGATTAATTAAAGTATAATTAATTAACGAAATTAATTAAGGATCATCAATAAATGAAAGTAATGAGAGTAATTAAAGGTTAATTACTGTAAATGGTTAAGAATAATTAAATTGAATAACTTGGGTCAAGATGACTTGAGATTCAAAGAGACCGGAGTCGGGTATTAGTTAATACCCGAAACCACTTCGATTCTTTGTAGATTTATATATGAAATCAATGGGCTGGTATGGAATGGTCTAAGTGAATTGGACCATTTAATCTAAGTTTTGGTACTTAGAAATTGATATGTGAAATAAGTGATGTCTATAACAAATTGTGAATTTGTAAATTTATACGAGTTACCCCAAGCTTTATGTAGTTTTATGCTGTTGTATTCCATGTTAGATGGGTTTACTCACGCTGGTTTCCAGCCTGACCCGGGTGTTACTTTGATGTAATGCTCGGATTAGACCGAGTATTACAGATTTTTAGGTAAGGGCATTCTGGAGCTCAGAAGACGAGCTGGATGGCAGGAACGTATGGAGTGTATTCCGCTGTAATATATTGTAGTTTGTCTGGGACATGTTGATTGTATCATTCCAGTGTTGGTGTATATGTTGTAACTCTGATGTATTAAAGTGTAATTTGACAAGTACAGATTTCATTTGTATAACTATTATTATTTGATATTATATTTTGATCCGCTACGAATGTGAGATTCTGTGTTTGTTTTCTGTTTCTTCTTCTATCTCTTTCTTCTTCCCCTAACTATCTGGAATTTTCGGGATCGAAAATTCCGGGTCGTTACACTTGGTATCAGAGCGAAGGTTAAGTGAGAACTTTGGCTCTGGTGGGGGTACTCATTAAGGATAGGGTCAATAGTACCCTAGAATGAGTTGAGTGTATATATATATATAAGAGCGTACTTGTTATTTTCTTATATAAAGATTTTAAATGATTTTATATAAGAATATATTTTGATATATATAAAGCAATATTTCTTACTAATAAATGTTAAGGTAATTGGTTGTTAAATTATTGAATTAAATATAAGAAGTAATAAAAATACAACCAAATTGAAATTAAATAAAGGTAAGTTTGAAATGGATTTAAACTGAATTTAAACCTTGAATTTGGGGAAAAGTTTCAGAATAAGATTATAATGAATTGGTTTCCAGATATGATAATCTTGGTTATTATCATAAATGATTGTTGTGTTTAATAATAAGATGTGTATTAATGAGTAAGCAAAATGAATTGTTCAAGATAAGTATGACTTATAAACTAGAACTGAAGATGATATAGATTGTGAAGTTTTAAATCTAAGCCAGAAAATTTGGAATTTGTTTCAAAGTGCTAAAAGGGATAATAAATAAGTATTATTTGGAAAAAGGGGACTTGTTGCAAACAAGGGTTGTTTGAAAACTATTTTGAATTAAAAATCAAAGGTGATTTAAAATTTAAAGTATAACTTGGTGTGCGAAGGAAATATGTATACATGAGGGACATACATAATACCAAAGATGGGTTGAAATAAACTCTAAATGTTGAGTTTTAAATTTGGAATGTAATGTGAAAACCCAAGGTGATAAGTTTTTGAACTTATAAGATTATTAATGTGAAGTTTAAAATTTGAAGTGGGAATTCAAATTTGAGTAAGTTTGACGGGATTAAATTGAATTTAACTTAAAGGAAGTTAAATAAGTTTGGAATAAACAACCTGAATTGGAAATTTCAAGATGAAATTGAGATTTAACTTAGGAAAGTTAAATGGGTTGATTTGGTAGGGAATTATATGTGATCTCAAATAGGTTTGAGATCTGGAATGGGTAGTGGATGATGAATGTTTTAAATAAATTGGATGATGGATTGAGGTAATATCTATTCCATTATTGGAATTAAATGGAATTAAATTTTAATTTGAAATCACTTGAGTAATTTTGATTTTAAAGATAAAAATTAAACTTGAGAAAATGAGATCTCTTTGAACATTAAGATTTGAATGTTTAAAATGAACATGTAAACTGAAATGGTTAAGGAGGGGTTCCAAGATTTAATTTGGGTAATAAATTGAATTTCAAAGATTAAATTGTTTAAAAAGGGGTTTGAATTATTATTTGAACCTAAAAATAAGTTTATATAGAAGTAAAGGTAAATTAAAATGGAATTTTGAAATTTGAACTCAGAATTAAATGGTTAGTTGTTAAATTAAAGTAAAGGTAAATTTGATTTATGGGATTAAATCAACATTTAAAATAATAACTCGAATTTGTATAATTCAAGATGGTTTAAAGTGAAATGAAATTGAAAGTTAATTGGAAATTGGCAATTGATTGGAAATGGAGATTGGGAAGTTGTACAGTTTGACTCTGGACTATTTTGAAAATAAATTGTTTTAATATAAATCTATTTTTCCAAACTATTTACTACACAACTTTCCTTTTTAAACCTAAAACTATCTTAAACTTGTTTTTACAATTACTTTTGGAACCATTTAACAATTTTACAACTGATTTATAAACTAATTACTATTTTTCTATTATTTTATAAATAATTACTATTTTCCACTATCTTACAATTACTTAACTATTTTATAGCTATTTTACAAGTTAATAATTATTTTTCAACTACTTATCTATTTTTAAATTTTTTTCAAGCTATTTTATAAATATAAACTGGTCGGAGTTCAAACTATTATTGATTAAATACCCAACTGAGATAAGAATTGAAGTGATAATCCAAATGGGGATTAAGGCAAATGTGAATAAGTGAATAAAATCAAAGTGAGGATGAATAGAAAGGGAATTGAGTTAACTGATAATCAATGAAGATAAATACGTAGGATGTACGTATACTATTCTATTCGCAGAGTGATTTGATCCAGATTCGAGCACAGAATTTCGAGATAGTATTATCGATCCGAGTTGGGATTTTTCGCTCGATTTTCGATGGCGAACCTGGATATGGATTTTTGATTGGTTCTGGATATTCTCTATCATAGTTGTGACTATGCAAGGAGAATGACGGTTTCTGATCAAGAAACCAGATCTGAATCCGAACTAGGAAATCGGGTGGACAATACTAGTTCGAAAGTGGAATTGGGTGATCGAGTGAGCGATCAGATTGATATTGCATACGGATGATATGTGTACATCGTACGGGTTTGAATGAAATTGATATTGAAACTTTATGTATAAGAAACTGTAAAATGGTCTTTGAAATGAAAAGTATATTTTGTGAAAATATATGATGAGGTAAAATGAAATTGAAAATTTCTATGATTATGAAGAAAGTAAGGAGTAATCAAATTTGAACATTTGATTTGGAATAAACAAAGTTATGTATCTTTGTTATATAAGATAAACTCCCCTTATTGAATCTATTGCCAGAAGAAAATGATTTTCGAAAGTATTTGAAGTATAAAAAGGAAATTTATACAAGTATGAATTGAATCAAAGATTTTCCAAGATTATTATATATATGTATATATAAAAAGAATTTTGTGAAAGTAATTTTGAGGAAAGGTTTTGGGAACCTTTGGATTTGGAAAAGGGCTTTTGATTTTTGGATAAAATCAATATTAGGATTTGGAAAAGCCTGATTTGTGAATTATCGATTTTGGGAATCGATTTTGAGAAAGGAGATTTATATGAATTCATACTAGGTGTATGATTTGGAAAATACTATATGTGTATAGTATAAAGTGTTTTGAAAGTGACTCTGGGAAAAAAGGCACTCCCTTGAATGAACTTCTCAGGAGTGCCACAGGGTGGCACTGCCTTGAGCCTCTAAGGGGGAGGTTCTAAAGTTGATCATGTGAGGAGTCCGGACAAACTAGTTCCTGAAGATTATTTGGTAGCAAAAGTCGAGGGCGCTGATGCCTACAGGGGCATTTGGGTTATGCTGTGACGATAGTGTGACTCGATGTTGCTGTGATCTACTGTGGGGACCATAGCGAAAATCGTGTGGAGGATGAGTGCCAACAGTCTACACTTGATTTTGCCGGGATGGCAACGTAACATCGGTAGACTGCGATCTATGGTCAAGTGGAGGAGTTTCATTCTTTTGGCAGCGAAATTTGGTGGCGCTAATGCCTACAGTTATATGGGTTTTTGCTGTGATAGCAACGTAAGGCCCGGGTATAACTGCGATCTGTAGCGGGTTCCATGGCATAATCGAGGGGCGCGAAGACCTACAGTTATCTATGGATTTTGCCGGGACGGCAACGTAACCATCAGGTTAACTGCGACCATGGATGGGGGTGATGATTTCCAGAGCATTCTCACCAAAGATATTTCCTCTATTTTCAAAAATGTTTTCGATATTTTCAATAAAATTATTTTCCAAATATTTTCACTGGATGTTGAAATGGGTCTGCTGAGTACTTACAGATTTTCAGTCCTACGCTAGATCAACATATGACCGAATTTCTATAAGAACAAGGATGGACTTGTTGAAACATCGAGTTATAAAAGTATTTTTATAAAAACTACTTTGGAATAATATTGTATGGATATTAAAAATTGTTTTAAAAATAATCGAAGAAAATTTATCTGATTTTAAGCATTTGCATAAATTCTAGCTTTGTTTCTTTTCGAGGACGAAAAGTTCTAAAAGGGGAGGAATGTGACGACCCGGATTTTTAACGTATGTTAATTGGGTGATTGATTGGATTAAATTATGGAAATATTGATTTTTATATGTCGAATGAATAAATTTCTAGTAATTTAAATTATTGGGATATATATGAATTGATTTAAAGCTATAATAAATATTGAATTATAAAATCTCTGGAGATGATAAATCCTATAGAAAATAAATAATATATACTTCACCATTTAAATTGAGATAAAATATCCATAAAAATATAGATACAAGTTTTTATGTTGGATGATATATATATGTAAATATAAGTGTATAAATATACAAATATAGGAATGTATGCTCATATGGAATAATATATATGAAAATAAAAATAAATATGGGGGTGTATATGTATATTTATAAAATGATAAAATATATACATATATATAAGTATATACCTAAACAAGAATATAAATGTATGTATATGCCTATGTGAAATAAGTATAGGAAAGTTGTATGTATGGGAATAAATATGTAAAATAAAGCAATGTGTATGAATGTAAATCTTATTAATGTGAAGCAGGAGTATAAAATAAATATATGTAACATAAGAAACTAAAATATAAACATAAGTATAAAACAAAATATATGGTTATAAAATCTATATGAATATATATATATATTAAAACATGTGAACTATAAATGAACATAAGCATTTGGTAGTTAAGTAGAAATAGAAATAAATATATAAAATACATTATGATCAAGTAACATAATATAAAACCAAAAGATATATATTGGCTTCTAGGACAAGGCAAAGATCAAATGAATACAGGTTGAAAGAAGAAAAATTATATATCAACCTGTACAAGCAAAACTGGATAGGTATGAACAAACAAAATAAAATATATTTTGTACAAAACAATTAATGCTATGTTCTATAGCATACTACACTGTATCTCATCAGCCTCCATACGAAAATATCTGCCCACCAAAGCAAGAAAATCTCTAATATATGGTACAACATGCAAAGAAAAAAAATCTTGCATCTACATCATTCTTCAACCTGTACAACACTCTCTTATATATTATCTTTCTATTTTCCAGTTCTTTCGTCAACCTAAAATAAAAATACAAACAAACCTACAACAACAAATACATTAAGAAGTTAACTCAACTTCAAGGATTAAAACAAATAAGGTAAACAAGAACTGGGAAAGAGCAAACAAATCAAGAGCAGACTGTTACTTTTCAAAACCAGGGAGTTCTCTGTTCAATCGTTTTTCAAGTGAGTAAATTTCTTCCAAACTAATTTTTATATAAATCTATGGTTGTGTTCAGATGTTTAATATGATTGTGTATATATCTATATACATGATGAAAGGTGTGCATGTCTGGTTCCAGATTTTTATATTCTGTTTCAAACACTCACAAGGTTTAAATTCATGTAAAACTCGAATTTTTTTCCTGCTTCGATTCATGTTAGAGTTTAGTATCTGAGGAAAACATGTGTATTCAATCAAAGCTTAATTTCTAGAAAAAAATTTGAGATAAATTTAAACATAGTTTTAACCTGGGAAAAACATAAGAAAATTCCCAGGCATTCTCTGTTCTTAAGAAACAGGTGAGTAAAACTCTTTAAAACTGAAATTGCTTGAATTGGCATACGATGAATCCTTGAAATATGTTATGAATCATGTGTGCATGATGTTAAAGAAATGCTTTTATGTATGTGTGTGTTAGAATCAGTGTTCAGGCCTGGAACAGACTAGCAAGCCTCTGTTTTACACATTTCAGGTTTAAGCCTGATTCAATAATTCAGGTCTTCTCTCAAATGATTAGTAGGCATTGATTTCTGAGTAAAATTTCTAATATGTAAGCAACATCATTTTTTTAAATTTAAGTAAAGATGTTTAGCAAATATCTTGGAAATTAGATATTACAGTGGAACTTAAGAAAAATGTCAGAATCTCGACTTAACTAATTGATGAATTCATGATTATGATCTGAATTGTCTTCCTAAATTAGGATTTTTAATATAAGGATCATGAATTTTATGTATGTAATTCGAGTGAACTCGAGTGTTAAAGGGAAAATGGGTCATGAGGAAATCCAAGTGATCGGCGGCACTTGGTGGAACGGGGTCACGGCTGAAGTAAGCTGGGTGTTCGTCAAGTCGGCAGAAATTGTGGCTCATATTCTCCGACATCATGGTGACAGGACGATTGTGATTTAGGATTTAAGGGTGGATTTTTGTTCATCGATGTTGTCGAGGCGTTTCTGATGTTGGAGATGGATCGGGTAGATCGCGAGAGGTGGGAACGTCGCGTGGGTCGGTGTCGTAGCTCTGGTCGTAGAGGCGTGAGTTCTGGCGGAGGAGTTCGTCGTTGGCAAGGAGTTTTGAAGATCGTGATTAGTTCCAGTTTTTGGATGATTATACCTTAAAGGATATGATCCATTGGCCATAAAAGTGTTTTTGAGAAAAAATCAATGTAGTTAGAATATAGTAAGCTGCGTTGAAAAGAATAATAATGTAAGTTTCAATTACTGAAATTAACGTAATAAATTTGTCGTTAAACATACTTAGGTTGAGCCAGATTTTATTCAGAAAATTGTTGCTTGATATGATTTTGAGTTTTGGTATATAGAACAAAAATTCTAAACAACTTAATAACCAAAGTGTCTAAATGTTAGTAGAGCAATTCAAGTTTGTGTGTTATTGGATATGACCCACAAAACGATATGTAACAACCCTCTCTGGAAAAGGCCTAAATTCCGACCTAAAATGGTCCATCAAAACTTAGACCATTCTAAAGTTGGCTGTTGATTGGTAAAAATAACAAAACAAATCTATCTATTTATTCTTTCAGAACTCATAGCAGAAGGAATAAAATATAATAGCAGTAATAGTACCCATTTATTTCCAATCATTTAAAATGTCATAAAACAGTACATAATGTCAACCGTTATAATAGTTTATTCAAAAATACATTTTATGGGTACAATAGAAAATAACACAAAAAGATAGATAGTAACTGCCACAAGCTTTATCTCGCAAGCTTCAAGCATCATCAACTCCTTCTCTAACCTGTGTTGTAACGAGGAGGCAGTCAGAACAACAAGTGTCTGGTGAATAGAAATCTCGAGCCTTACTGCTTCAGTACTTGGGTAGTATAACTAAAGTAAGAATATGTCTTACGTAAATAAACCATTTAATAGTTCATATAAGAAAAGGAAGCGGGTCCTCGAACAACCACTTAATACCTTCCATTCCCGAAGTAGGTTTCCCAATCCCATAACCTATAACCCATAACTAACATCATAAATATCTAACAATATGAGAGATAGAACTCAAGTCACTTAATACCTTTTAAGGGAAAATAGGCAGACTCTGACCATTAAGACCTCAATAGAGGTAGGTCCTCATCATTTAATACTTATTCCAAAGTGGACTCCACATGGGTATCTATCTAGTTGACATTGCACTGAAATATCTTCAGACACTTAATACTTTCTATTAAAGCGGTCCTTTTCGAGATATCCTTAACCGTACCAAAACTCAATCCCGACAATTTAATGCTTCATTTGGGCAAAAGAGGCAGACCCTCAAATAACCACTTAATACCCTAAGACCCCATAGCAGGCCCTTCATATTATGACCCATGCTCATAATGACGTCTCACATTAGTCCGACTATTCGTAAGAACCAGTAGCCAGATTAGCTAGGAAGGTTTACCCTACATAATTTGGGACTAACCTCGTGTCATCATAAATTCTAGTCATAAGAGATGTTCTCACATCAGCCCCAAATTCATACTACTGGTTGCCAGATTAGCTGGGAAGGCTTCTGTGTGCTTTAGGCTGGCCTCTCATCCCCATGACTTAGCCATAATTTAAGTACACTCTATATATAATACTCATCTCACTGTTCCATAATTAAGGCCTTATAAAGAATCTTCCTATTACATCTTAAAATATTAACCACTTTCCTAAGGAGGATTTAATGATAATTATTACCTAATTAACTACACGGTTATACACTTATTACACTAATTAATATATAAATCAATACACACTTATTATTCTATGTGTGCGGAGATTACACCATAACTAACGTTAAATGTCAATTTGTTTTTAACCATAATAATAAAAGTCTTTCCTTTTTTCCATTTTACCAATAATGTCCAAATTCCGATATCCGTAACAAGGGATTCTAATATACTTAACAAGGATTCAATACTCATGTAACTGTAACGACCACGACTTTCTCTCCGCAGAAAGTCGCATCATTATTAAGAAAGAAAGGGATAGAAAGAGAAAAGAAGAGAAGAAAGAACAACAACACATCAGAATCTCACAGCGGAACGAAACAAAATATAATATCATAACTATTACATAGTCTTTACATAATCAGAGTACACAACTTATACAACACAATACTTTAGACAGTTATAAAACCTGTCTATCATACAACACAAAATACAACTCAAACAAAAGATTCAGAGAAACCAACACAGTGGAATATTATATATCTACGAATGCTGAAGCCTCCTGCTCCATATCTCCTCCATAGATTCGTCAAAGCTAACCTGAATCCCTTAGCTACTCGTAAAAATTTGAGTACCCAAGAGTTTAATAAAACAGAAAATAAACACTTGGGTCAGACATGGGTCTGGTGTGAGTAAACGGTTTAAACTTGCTTAACTTCAAAACCTTTTGAAAACAAAGGTATCACGTAAGACTTCCCACACATAAACATGGGAAAGTTTTTACCTTACGCTAACCAAAACATTGATAGGAAATCCAGTTATATTATAATAGTGTCTAGGGTTTTCAAGTAAAATACAGAAATAGCTGGAATGCTTACATCTCACGTTCCAACATAGTTGGGCACAACTAAATCGTACGTCACTTATTGGAGTTTGGATTCCATACAATGGCAGGGCTACCGGGGTACCGCCCGTCACAGTACGTGGCCTAGATCACTGTACCGAGGATTACTCCCAATCCCCTGCAACACAAAGCCGGAACCATCCCTTACTGGATAATTCCGAATAAAATCACCCCACGGTTGGGATCCACAACCGCACCACTAAGTCGAAATAGAAAGGGACATCTAGACAGGGATGATCTTACTCTCAGTGGGTGCTACCCACGAAGCCTTGCTGCACCTCCCCTGTTTTAGCCATTCCCGGTTGATGAGGCTTGAGGCTACGATTACCTTTAATTAGAACACATCACTTAGAATGCTCATCGTCCACCTGATGATGTTCTGAAAGCATTCAATCCATACAAGTTCATTCCGGGTTCGAACGAAACCGAAGGCATTATCTCGTTACACTCATTTTGGAATCACCCTCAGAGTTAACGACAATAACCCTTGCACTCTGAATCTTCATCTTCACTTGAGATTCACGACCTATCGTTTAATTTGGATCGATGTGGTATTCGGATATCCAAATCTGGAAACCCGATCCCGGTCTCATCGAAATCCAAAACGTATCTTTTAAGGCCAAGTTGTTTTAAGGTTAAAACAATTCAATTCAATTATCTATATACACAAAGATAGATAATTCACAATAGATAATCTACATTATCATCACAAACAGATAATTCACATTATCATTCCAATTCAACCAAACATCCATATCACAGATCAATCATTTCTCATCAGAGATATCAAACAATGCAAAGCATTCAATACTATTTATCCATCCATAAGTAATGATTTATATCGTCACTAATTAATTTAAAGTGAATTAAATTAATCATTTCATTCTATAAACCCTGCTTACTTAATATTTAATTAATTATAAATTAATTAATTATCCTTTAATCATTTATTTCAATTAATCATCCTTGATTAATTATCTTTTAATTACATTCTAGTAATTAGCCTTTAATTAATTTCACAAATTAATTATTCTTAACCATTATAGTAATTAACCTTTAATTACTTCATAAACTAATTAACTATAATTAATTACATTAATCCTTAATTAATTACATTAATTAATCACTTTTTAATTACTTATTATTGATTAATTAGTCTTAATTAATCAACCCTTAAATTCATTATTAATTATATAAATAAATTAATGATCCTTAATTACTTCTTAATTAATTATCCTATTTAAAATTAATTACATTTAATAATTAATCTTTAATTAAACCACATTTATTAATCACCTTTGATTAATCTCATTTAGTAATTAACTTCCCTTAATTACTTCATTACATAAATTAATTACTCTTTAATTAATTTAATTAATCTCTTGATTAATTACAAAAACTCAAATTACTTCCATTCTTAAATTATCTTCCATTAATTACATCCAGTAATTACCATTAATTTAATCTTTAATTACTTAATTAGTTAATCTCTAATTTCTTTCATTACTTAATCTCCAATTACTTAATTAATTATTCTTTAACAATTAATTAATAGACCTTAATTATTAATTAATATCCCTTAATAACAAATTAATCAATACTTAACTACAAGTTGATTAATCCTTAATTAATCTTTAATTACAGATTAATTATTCCTTAATTATTAATTAATAAAACCTAATTATTAATTAATAAAACTTAATTACAAATTAAGTACTTCTTAATTACCAATTAATTTACTTCTAATTATAAATTAATAAATCTTTAATTACTAAATTAATTAGTCTCTAATCATTAATTAATCCTTAATCATTAGTTAATTAAATTAATTAATTTCTCTTAATTAATTTCTTAACTAGTCCTCTATCATTAATTAATTAAGTTAATTAATCATACTTTAATTTTCTTAATTAACTTAATTAATTTCAAATCATTAAACCTTAATTATCTTAAGATAAAACATTGTCTTATAATGATCTAATTATCATTAACATATTAAAACATTTTATCTTTAAAATTTAACTTCCATAATTAAACATTTAATTAAGTTTTTAAATAAAAATAAACCTTTAACTTGATAAATTAAAATTACCAAATCATAGCTTCCTTTAAATACTTAAAATATTATCAAGTAGTAGTTTAAAACTATTTTCTATTTCAAAAACCCTTGTTTTATAAAAACTTTTAAAAAACAGCTACCCTCACGAACATACTCCAAAACGAACCCGAACAAAACTTGCTTTTCCCCGAGTCTTCCACCAAACTTCATCTGCTTCGAGTCGGCATGCAAACAACACGAGTGAAACTTCGAGTTGCTTTCCTTCTTCCCTATAACTTAACAACCCAGACACCCAAACGTGTACGTGCACGTGCACGATCACTCCGGCCACCACCGATCAACGTCGCGATCCTTCACCAGTCGACGACCATCTCACCAATTGCTCCGACCACCCAAATCGACAATTCGTCAGCGAAATCGAAAACGAGCATACGACAGAAACTGGACATTCAACTCTGGTTGAAAATCCTCCTGCCGCCAATGATCTAGTGAACTGGAACCCCCGGCTCCCTTTCCAGAGCAGCACCACGCCTCCACGCCGCGATCCCCTGCCTCGCGATCGGCTCCGATGCGCCAACGACATCACACGAACCTCAATTACATCATCGTCCAAGCAAGTCTTCGAACCCTAGATCCCCTTCGTTCGGCCACCATGGCCATCAATAAAACCTATCACTATTTTTCCGATGATCCCCATCCCTCACACCTCCTTCGGCAACAACCACGGCCTTCAACTTGCCGCCGTTCATAGGAATTTGCCGAAAAACCCAAATTTGATCATCCCCAATTTTCTCACTGAATACAAACTTAAAAATCCTGATATATATATCAAAATTCATCATTTCGCATAACGTTTCAGTTTATATAATCAAGAATCAAAATTAACATTAACGATTTAAACCCATTATTGAACTTCACTGTTAATTATAAATTCCCGAAGTACATACTTAATATAAATTCTTGAAGTTATTTTTACAATTGAATTTATAGTCTTACAATCAAATTTTATTTAGAGATCGAAGCCTAAAAAGAATTAGAGGAAGAGAATTTGGATTTTGAATATATTTTTGAAACTTAAAATCAATAGCAGAGGCAAATTTTCCTGTTCCCAGACAAGCACACTCAAATTTTTGCCTATTGATATACATACAAGCATAATATATTCATACAAACATTTTCCACAACTAACTTCAAGTATAAATCACATGCATTAGGTTATTAAAACTGATTGGGGGTTTTAAAAGAAATGGTTTCCTCACTAGGTTAAAAACAGAGAACATGTCTGTAGATTTCAAATATTTCACATGCATCACACTATATACATATACATTCACATCTATGCATTTATATAGACATAATATACTATATTACTTCAACAAGCATCAAGCATACGATCAGGTTTAATCTGTTTTTAAAAGAAATTTACTCACCAGTTTTGCAAGGAACAGAGAGTAGTGCACTTAATATTTGAACTGCTTTTAAACTTTAGAATCTGAATGTCTGCTTTTAAAACTTGAATTGCTAGCTTTAGAAACTTGCATGCATGCTCTAACTTGTTTGTTGAGATGTTGCTTTAGATTCCAGATTTACTTGCTTCAAACAGATTCCAGATTTTGAAAAGATATTGCAGGCTAAAGACTTGATTTGAAAATGATTTGCAGGTTTGAAGAATTTAGTTACAGGCTTCCATTTGATTTTGGAAAGTGAATTACATATCTTTGTTTTGAGATTGAGGAATTTGATTACAGATTTTGGTTTGAGAGGAATGTTTAAATTTGATTTTCTGGTTTGCTTTAAGAAGTGAAAATTGAATTTCAGATTTTAGAAATGAAGATTAGAAAGAAAGGAAGAGGGTGGAAACTTGTTTTATAAGTATAAATGATTTATTTTTAAAATAAAAAGAAAAATTAAAACAAAAATGACACTTGTCTTTCTCATACTTTAATTCTACAACACATGTTATTACATAGCCTTAGAGATTTACACTTGTCTTTTTAAGTAATTCATATTTATTTTAAAATGTTAATAAAACCTTTTTCTTAATTTATTAAATACAATTACTTATTTATATATATATATATATATATCTTTTTAAAGAAATATACCAATTATACTTATAAATAAGAGCTTATCCAAATATCTTAAAAATCCAAATATTTAAAATATTATCCCTTTTTAAATTCAAAATTAATTTAAATTCAAATTCAAATTATATTTGAAGATCCAATTTAAAATCAAGTTAGATACATACATATATAATTACCCATTCAATTTGAAAATAACAATTCTATTTATATATACATTATTATTGTTTGAAAATAACATATTTATCAATTTTAAATAATTTATAAAAGAAATTATCACATTATCAAGCAATATTCAAAAATAAAATAAAACAAACTTTTTTGTAAATCTTATTTAAATTTAAAACTTAAGTTATAATATAATTTAAGCCATTACATATTTTCCTTAAGTATTTTAAAACTATATAGTTAATTATTTGATTAATCTTTGAAAATCTTTATTTTAAATTTAATCATAATTCCCAATTTACCAAAATATATTAGAAATTTGAAAATTATGTTTTATTTGTTAAATTCCATCCAAAGCTTTTCTATTTACAATATATACAATTATATATATACATTATAAATAGAAAACAATTTAATTAGCTTTTAAAAGATAAACATTTACCAATTAAATATTTATAAAAGAAGATTGTTAAACCAATTTAAATCTTATTGATAAAAAATTATCAATTTAATTATTTAAACAGATTATTAAATTGATTATTGCCCAAAATTTCCGGGATATCACAGTAACGACCCAGAATTTTGGGTTATTTGAAACTGTTTATTTAATTGATTTTAAATATTGAAAGGTAAATTTTATAGATTTAATAACTTGAATTTCAAATATAATGATTTATTGGATAATTTAATTGTTAATTAATAATTGAAAATTTGGGTAAATAACTGAATCTTGAGTTCTAGGCTAAATAAAAATAATTTCAAAGCTTATTTAATTTCTATTTACAAGAATGAAGGTAAATAAAATTTTAAATCTGAATTTAAAAGTGATTTACTCGATTTTAAAAATATCTCGTTTGAATTAACGAGTAAAAAAATAGCTTTTTGTTGCACAGTCTCAGATTTCAACAAAACCAAATCCATTGGATTCGTAATAGTGTATTAGTATCAGATTTCAAATTTTGTAGCGTTTGGAGTTACCGTTTGGCCGTACGGGATAGAAACGCGCTGAAATTAATATCGAAAGTTCAATATAATAATTGGGTCCAAAAAGCTATCTTCTCCATACGATCGAATTGGGACTCAAAACCTTTTCCATTACGTTTGGAATAGGGGTATAACATAGTGAACGCCTAGAGGCACCCCTCGTTAAGGGTTCGAAATTTTAAGTTACGTAATCGAGACGATTTGAATATATATATATATATATATATATATATATATATATATATATATATAGACTTGACCATATTCACATCAACTTCCTTCCTTTCTTTTACCAGCCACCCTATAACCTACTGTGTTGTTTAAACCATGTCTCTCTCTCCTTTATAATGCACGCAACCAAATAGTTAGAAGAAAAAGGAAAACCAAACTTTAAAAAATTGAAATATCATAATTTACTCTATATAAAAATATGAAATGGTTTTAAAAAAATTTTTAGCCTAAGCTTCGGTCTGGGTTGTTTTTTGGTGATGTGGCCGAGTTTGGGAAGATTCGACAGTAAGTCGAGTAGTAGCTTTTGACTAAGGTTTGGATTTCTGATCGATTGGAGGTGAGTTGATTGAAGTGAAGGCCGAAATTGAGTTCGTAGTATCGATTAGCACCTAGGGGAGTTCTCTTGAAGAGTGCAGTTCACTGTAGTAGGAGGCGACATTGTACGGTCGGCGTCGAGTAGCATGTCGAGGGGGGGCCGTTGTGTCGCGTTTCATTTGGGTGTGTTGGAGGATGGAGCGATGGTGCCAGACGATCGAGAACGGCGATGCGGATATGAGGGTGAGCTCGAATTGGTCGATGGTGATCGTTGAGGATGTGTCAGTGATCGTGCACAGCCCGGTTTCAATTTTTCATGTACATGCATGGAACAGGGTATTTGGAGAAGAAGCAGTAGTTGGGCCGGGTCTTGAAAACTTGGGTATGGGTTTAAAATAAAGTTTATATAAATAAAGTTATGTTTGTGTTTTAATTTAATTATATATGCCGATGAACTAAAAATTAAATATCTCTCTCATATGAGGTCCGATTAGGACGATACTTTTTGTGTTACGATCGTGATGACGAGAGCTTCGAAATGAAACTCGTTTGGATGGATTTAGGGACAGTCAAAATTTGGGCTAAAATCGCGCGTCGTTCGGTTTTAGTTCCAAAATGGAACGTCTCGGCGACAACTGAAAATCAAAGTGAGTAAATCTCACTCCTTTTGGATTGCTTGAATTAATTTATAACAATTAAAATTTATTATTGGATGTGTGGTTGAATTTAATAATTATTATCAGTTTGGATGTTATATTATATATAGTAGTATATATATTAGTAGTTGGATTGATATTCCCGCATATTTTTAGCGGATGAGACCCTATACGCCCCACATAATAGCGGATGACCCTATATTACCACGATATCCTGCCTCGAAGCGGGATTAGTATTTTTATGTTGTTTTAACATCTGTGGTTGCAGGAAAACAGGTTGGAGGGATCCAACTGGATTCCTCAAAAAATGTTGACTTTAATTTCATATATAGTGATATATGATATGTTTGAATAATCTATGATAGATTATAGTGTGATTTAAATTTATTGATGCTATGGTAGCACTGGCCTAGATTTTGGTATTTTAAAATAAAATACCATAAATATATATTTTGAAATTGAAAAGAAATTAAAAAGGAATTTTTGGATTTAAGTATTTATATTGAATTTTGGATTAGTTAAAAGAAATTGATTTGGATAAAATAAATGGTTTAACCTTAAAATTTATTCTTAACTACTTCATGATATTGTGAATAGAGATTTTGGAATAATGAATATAAAGGGTTTTAAATAATAATTCTTGGGTGATACTTGTTTAAATAAAAAGGGTTTTAAAATCGAGATTTTTAACAAGATTGGGAGAATAAATGAGAATTTGGAAATAAGTATAATTGGTTATACTGGATCTTAAATAAGATTTCTAAATTACGAAATGGAAGTAGAATCGAGATTTGGTTTGTTTTGGAATATAGTTCGGGTTATTTAAGAAATTGATTTATAAATGGAATTTAATTTAGAAATCGATTTATAATGGATTTAAGTGATGTGAGACCATTGTAAATGGGAAACGAGACTATAGGATTTATAAACAATGTTTATAAATAGAGTGAAATGAGTATCATTTGATAAATCGAAGATATAAATTCATGGTAAGAATTTACAATGAGATGGGTAAATCGGTTTAGAAAAAGAAAGGATTGATTTTTCTTTTGGAAATGTGAAAAGGGATTTATGAAATTGGGGACGTAAATCGATTGGTGATAAATTGAGAGAGATTCATAAATATTAGATTGGTTATATTGGAATTAAAAAATATATTTTTATCGAGAAGTTGAGTTCGTTTTAAAAAGTGGATTTTTAATTATTAAACTAGGTAAGTTTAAAATGTTTTAGCATAAAGATATTTTAGAAACTTAGTTATTTAAATATTTTTAAATTGTCAAAATGAATTATAAGTTTTATAACAAGTCTTGTAAATTGATTAGAATTTTATTAATAAATAAGAATTAATTATTGTTTCAAAGTTATGTAATTATCTTAATTGTTTAAAAGTATATATAATTATTAATTAAAGTTATTTTATAATGATTTGATTTTAAGATAATTATTTAATAAAGTTTGCGGAAAGTAATGGTTTACTTTCATGGCAGAAATCAGAGGCAGAGATTGCCTGTAATTAAGTTTGGACTTCTCTGGGATAGAGACGTAACCATTGAGCTGTGAATCCATGGTTGATACCGCATGGTGCTTACCATAATTATTTTAAAAACTAAGTTTTCAAATATTTTTGAAGGGAATGATTTGTGTATACACTTATTTCGGTGAGATAAGTATATACTTTTGAATAAAGAGATTTAATTTATTTAAAAAATTAAATTAAGGCTTAGGGATTTCAGTGGAAACTGAAATCTTTGGTTGAATGATTGTTTATTTGATAGTTAAATAACCGACTATCAAACCTAGAACAAAAACATAACTTTGGAAATATCTAGAAGAAACACAAGGATTATATGGTACAGTTACCGTCGAAGGTGCTATACTATACGCATAAACTCGTATCGTTCTTCTAGTACGATGATAAGGAAATCCATCCACTAACGGTTAGGAGATGATCTCCGATCTTATTTTCGTCTGTTTATTTCCTAAAGAACTGGGGTTGAGTTTACCGGAAATATCGAACGTTGTTTCGAAGAGACCGGGATCAGATTTGCTTCACTGCAGCATGATAAGGGGTTCTCGCTTCGTGTTTGGTGGCGAGCAGGAAACTCTTACCCCTACTTGTCCCTGAGTGATTGGTTGTAGTTGAGAGGCTGGCCGTAAAAGAAAATTCGAGGTACCAATGTATGCCACGGCGGAAAGTGGCCGCTGCTGGGATGGTTTAAAAGCCTACCAGCCGTTACATTTAGTATCAGAGCTGTAGGTTAAGCGAGAACCTTGGCTTTGATGGGGTAACTCATTAGAGATGGGCTCAGTAGTACCCTAGAATGAGTTTGATTGTATTAATAGAAATGAGCGCATAATTGTTAGTGAATATGAAATGTTTTATATTGTATTGGTTGGTCTATTGAGTGGCCTATGGATTCTAGTCAATACGAGTAATTAACGTTATTGATAGGGATCTCTAAACACTTGAACAGAACAATTCGACATAGTATTGTTTTGAAATGGGGTAAATGAAATAATTTTACCCAGATTATTTTTATATATGAAAGAAATAATTTTCCATAAATTATTATAGTTGTATATGGTGTACTTGGTTATTAGGAACTGGTAATATTAAAGTATTGTCATTTGTTGTTGTGGTGATTGAATAAAAGTTGATGTTTTAGTCAACAGTTAAGAAATAATTTCATATAACGAAATGGAAATATGTAAATGTGATTTTGTAAATGTGATTTATAATTTGAAATGAAATGAAATTCCAGAAGTATATTTAAATATGACTTATTAAAAGGGTTTGAAGGCTGGGAAATTTGGGAATTTAATTCCTGTTGGTTTTGAAATGTTTTTCAAAGTCTTGGAAAATAATAGTGATATTATTTGGAGAATATTTTTGAATTGGAAATATTTAAAAGGAATTTTAAAGGAATAAAAGCACTGAACTCACTTCGGTCACTGGAAAATAATTTCGGTGATGATTGCAACATCATCGACGTTCATTTTCGAGTCTCCAAGGGAGTAATTGCTACCTTAATGATTTACTATTGGAGTTTTGTTTGGTAAAAACTGATTTTGGTTTGAAATTCAAAGGGATAATTTGATATACCAAGGAATTTTATAAATATATATATGATTTCAAAAATGATTTGAAGTACTTAGAACAAATTGTTAAACTCGAGGATTTTTGATTTGAAATGTTTATTTGGAAATAGGAGAAATAAGTTTGATAACTTATAGAATTTGGAAATTAGCAAGTTACAACAATGTTTAAAATTGTTGATTAAGAATGCAAGAAAAGTAAAATTTTGGAATTGAATTATAGAATGGAATTTAACTTAAATTAAGTTAAATAAAGTGAATTTTGAAAATTTAGCCTAAGTAGGCTAAATGAAATAATTATTGGAAATGGAATCTATTGAGATTTGGGATAAATGAATAAATGGACTAATTAAATCGATTAGTTATTTAAATATGGTTTGGAATGTTGATTGATAAAAATAATATGTGAAATTTGAAAATTGAAATTGAATTTAATTAAAATGGGTAAGGAATTGAGTTGTGAAGTTGTAACGACCCAGAATTTTGAACGAATTAAATTGAGAATATTTAATTAATTTTAAATATTTGAACGATGATTTAATTTGAATCCCCGATTTAAATTTGAAGCTGACGATTAAATTATAAAATTTAATCTATTGATAGTCGAATAAAAATTTGAATCTTCTATTTTTAGCTGAAGAAAAATATTTCAAAAGCTTTTAAAATTCGTATAAATAATACTGAAGATAATTGGAGCTTCAGGATCGAATTTGAAATTGAATTGTTCAGTTTTGAATTTAATTGTTCGAACCGATATTTAAAAATAGTCAATTTTCACACAGTCTCGGAATTCGACGGAACCAGTTCCATTGGGTCCGGAATATTGGATTATTGCCAGATTTCAAGTCTCGTATTTTTCGGAGTTCGTATGTGAGAATACGACACGAAAACGCATTGAAGTTTTTATCGAGATTTAAATTTAAATTTTAAATTTTAAATTTATGGTCAAAATCATCACCACGTTCTCCTCCCTAAAATCGCGCCTGTAATCACGAGACAAAACGTGCAACCCTCACGAAACCCATACTCTCGTTCCATCCCCAAATCTCTACCGCAAACAAAAGAAAAGGGTCACGTTCAAATTAACAGATAGCCAAGCTTTATTCTTCAAACCAATTCGTTCTCCCCAAGAAAAATGTCCACTGAAATCTCGAAATCGAAAATGGCGACCGGAAAATCAATTGAAGGTCGCGACGTAGGCATGGAGGGAGTATCGTTCGGGGGCATCCGCGAGTAGCTCGCGATTGATCAATTTGAGCTCGGTAGTGGCTCGAAGCAATGGAGGCGCGCGTGCTTCCGCGAAGTGAGGAGCCGCGATGGTGGTAGGTCGATGGCGCATAGGTTTTCGCGTGGTTCGTCATTCGATTTTGGGATAGCACGTGGGCTTTGGCTCGCGTGGGTTGCGATCGCGACTGGAAGAGAACGTGCGTTCGCGACTGGGGCATAGGCGTGGTGTAGTGAGCACGAGTTGCTGGCGAACAAATCAATGGGCGATCGAATTTCACGGCAGCATTCAGGCGGCGACGTACGCGTGGTGGGGTCTTTGAGGGAAAGTCGTGAAGTAGGGTTCGCGATTTGTCGCGGAGGAGCTTGATGGCAATGTTGTACGCGGCAGTAGAGGCACGTGTTCAAGTATGCTACGGATCGAGATGAGGTGGTTGTGCACGATAGCAGAGGGAAATCATTCGATTCGAGTGGATGAGGTATCTGCATTTTATCTTCATTCGATTCATTTTTCAAATTAATTGTGATAACATATCTACATATGAGTATATTGCAGTGAAACAGAAAAAAAAATAAGGGGTACTGGAACTTATTATCTGGTTTTAAAAATATAAATATATATATGTATACAGTTGAAATTTTATAGGACTTTTGAAGTGTTGTAAGAAAAATAATAAATGATATTTTGGAAATTTATTGGGTCAATAAACCTCTCTAATTATAAGAAAGAGTAGCTTAAAATTTAAAATTATTAGTTGAATTTAAATTTTAAAACGACAATTAAATTGTCTATTTACCAAATTAATTATTTTTAGTTGTTAAAAGATTTTGAAGAAAAATATTAGTTTAAAATATTATATTGGTTTAAAACCCAAATCGTTAGCCAAATTAAATAAATCTATCAGATGAAATTAAATCTATTCGATTATTTCGAAAATTAATAAATTGTATAAATTTATTTATACAAGGTTAAATCAAGAAAACAAAGTGGATGGGAATGGATGGCAAATTATAAAGCTAAGGTGAGATCTCCTCACTCAGATTTAAATTTGTATTGCAGTTATTGTTTGATTGTTGTTTGGATGTGCTATTAGATATAGTAGGATATATCTATATATATAGCAGTATATACATATTGGCATATGTATATATTGGATTGATGATTTCCCGCCTCGTATAGCGGATGAGACCCTATTGCGCCGTTAGTAAGCGGATTTATAAAAACCTATATACCGCGATAATTCCGTACTGGAGCGGAATTGGTATTGTGCTAACATCTTTGGATGCAGGGAAACAGGTTGGAGGGATCCAACTGGACCCCTCACTTTGATTGAATTTATTTATACTGTGATATGAATCTGTGAATGATTATATTGATGTTATTGATCATATCGATGTCTGGAAAATTGTTGAAAGCTAAAATTTAGCTGAATGGATGTTTGATATCATTGGATTCAAAAAAAATAAATAAACGAAATTGAATTTTTGGAAATCAAAATAGAAATTTCTAAGTGAATTTGATTTTAGAAATTTAATAAATTCGAAGAAAGGAATTTTAAAATATAAAAAGTTAATTTTTATAATCTTATCGAATTTATTTCCAGAATAAAGTGAAAATGTTAAATAAATGAATTTCGTATAATAGTGATTTTAAATTGAGGAAATTAATTTAAAATCTGGATTTCTAAATAGATTGAAAGAAGACAATAGAAATTTATTTTCTTTAAAAAGAATTTATTTAAAAGGAGATAAGTTGGAAATCCAATTAGAAATTTAATTGGTAAATTGAAATAAGTTGTGAAATCAATGTAAAATGATTTCAATTTGAAGAATCCATTTCAAAACAGAATATTGAATAATTTGAGAAAAATAAGGAATTTATTTTAGTAGTGATAAATAAAATTTGAAATCAATCTGTAATTGATTTAATATTTAGAAATGAATTTTTGAGAAATCAATATGGAAATTTTATTCAAACGTTGAAAATAAAATTAGAAATCAATATTGAGATTGATTTGGTATTGAAGTTTTTATAAAGAGAATTAAAATTTATAAAAGTTGTTATAAACCCAAAGTCACTTATTTTAATAAGTTAAATATAGAAGTTGATAAAAGAAGGTTTATAAGCCGAAGTTGTTATTAAAAAGAGAAATAGAATTTATAAACGTGCTTATAAATTCGAAATAGATTGAATGTGATAAAAATGTGTAGAAATGATTGAAATGGGGTTAAGTAAATTTTATTCACAATTTTGGACAGTGAATATATTGTTAAGTAAAATGGATTCATGTTTGAAGAAGTAATATTTTAAAAAGATGAAGTTAAACATTTTAAAGGTGTTTTAAAATGTGTTATGAATCGAAAGCATAGATTTCAACATTTTTATTGTTGAAATAGGCGTTTTCGAAAATATAAGGAAATAATGGACTATAACACTGTTGTTATAGTAGATGATTTCCGAAAGGAAAATGTTTATGTAGTATTGGGATTTATATATCTATCTAAATTCCGAATCCCTATACTAGTGATTTCGAGTCGTCGTAACGATGTTTTACGCAACATTCGTTTTGACTCAAATAAATGTGTTAAAAGAATATTTTCCTTAAAGGATGAATATATACTTAATTTGATTTAAGTATATCGAATATTTTCAAGTGTTGAAAATGAATAGATTGGTGAAACACTTATTTTTAAATAAGTATGGAAATGCTTTTCCAATGAAATGAACGTTTTGAGAATTTATCTTCTTAAAGATAAATCAAAATTGAATATTGAAATCGATTTGAAAAATCGAATATCGGTAGATATTCGATAAGTATAAATTCACTATGGAATTTATAAAAAGAAATGGGGATTCGTTTTAAAAATAAATATTGATTTATTTTGAAGTGTGGAAATTTTATATCTAGTAAAGATATTTTTGAAGAATAAATAATTTGGAAAATTATTTGGAATCTGATGATGTTGCGCATCTTTATTGATAGTTAAATAACCGACTATCAATAATTACCTTGAGTAGGTATTTGTTGTGAATTGGATGAATTTGAATGCCACACTTATTTTTGAATAATCGCTCACTATTCGGGTTAGCCGGGAAAGGACCATGGGGTCGTATAACCCATTCCGAATATGTGATACGTCGTTATGAATCGCAATTGAAGACCGGTGTTGAAGACCGGATATTTTTGAAAACGGAAGGATTACCGTCGAGTTACTCTACATCGACTGATCTTCGATTTAGAGGTTTTTATCACCCTTAGTGACGGGAATTCCTGACGTGATTGAAAATTATCCGGAATTGCAAGGGCTTCGTGAGAAGTGCCTTCGGTTCTGTTCGATCCCGGAACAGACTTGTATGGATTGTGTGTCTGACGTTACAATTTGAGATATAAAGCTGATTTCTTTCAAATACATTTCTGTTGGTGGCGGAGAATTTATTCTCTTAGCTTAACACCCTTCTCTGAGACGTACGAGCTCAGAGGTTATGTAGTTGAAATTTATCAGCGATATATCCCAATTTGGTAACGTGGCATACTGAGTGTTGCTGTGAAATGATCAGTGTTTGGTCATTTGTGATATGATCATTTGTTTGATCTTATATCTTTGTGATCATAGGTTGATCATTTTGTTTGACCCGAAGCAGGGCTTTTTGAGAAAGCGTAGCTTTGTGGACGAGACTTCGTCGAGCCTCACACCCCGGAAATGGTCGAAACAGGACGAATGCAGCAAGGTTCTAGGGAGTAGCGCCCCTTAGTGTATGTCATTCCTTCTGGATAAAGGTGGTATCATGGTATGGAGCCCAGATACTTAACCTCTGTGGTTGCTGCACAGTTATTATTACTTTGTGGTTTGTTGGAAATCGGGGATCCTCGGGAAGATCGGTGACGATCGGGGGATGGCATACGCGTGTCAGTAGTTACCTATTTTTGCAGAGGTAACCCGGCCTTGTGTTGGCAGAGATCCGGTTAGGTTCTCGGGTCGTCTATTCCAGGGACGTACCCATCGTGGATAGGAAGTTCCTTAGCCTGACCATTTGTTGGAAATCCAAACTCCAATACGTGACTTGTACGGTATTAGTTGTAGAACCTGCCATTTACGTACGGTGGTCACCACTGTTTAGATGGTAGCTATAGTAGGCATACGATACTGGTCGTATGTTGGCTAAGATTAATATTATACTTTCGAAATGTTTTCTACACTATGCACTAATAATAATATCCAAAATGATTTGATTTTGCGTAGTAAGCATCTTTGACTATCATAAGAAGAAATCTCCTCCAATTCTGCGTTTGCATTGTGTGTGTGGTGGGAGGTCTTATGGTAGTTTCATTTTCCAAAAGCATTGCGAATTGACTTTAAAATTATCCTGTTGTTTATTTTAAAGAATAACTGTTTTACGATCTCACACCAGTCACCATGACTGACTCGGAGTTTATTGTTCCCTTCTAAACTCTGGGTGCCCACCAATTTCCACACGGGCAGCCTAGAGTTATATTACCAGGTTATTCTGGATATTCTGGAGTTTGGAGATATTCTGGATGACGAGACGTAGTATTTGTATCTGATAGTATTTATTCCGCTGTGTATTCTGTATGAGGACAAGTTTATATAACTGTCCATTGTTGTACTGAGTTGTATAGTGACTCTGATGATTGATGTATGTTATAAAATGATATAGTTCTTTGTTTAAAGATTATTCATTTATCTATTATATATTGTTCCGCTGCGATGTGTAAGATTCTGATATTGTCTCTGTTCTGTATCTGTTGTTGTTTCTTTCTTCTCTTTTTCTTCTATCTTCTTCTTCTTCTACCTTTTCTTTTTCTTAAAACCATAACCTTCCGGGTTTCCGGCATTTGATGGCTCAGCAGTCGATAAAGTGAGTATCGATGTTGAATTTTCGAAAGTCGAAAATTTACGGGATGTTACATTTGGTATCAGAGCATATGGTTAAGCGACAACCCTGCTCTGTTGGGTGTTACTCATTAGAGATAGAGTCAGTAGTACTCTAGAATGAGTTGAGTGTAATAATAGATATGAGCGCGTATTTGTTATTTGAATATAAAATTGTTTTGTATTGTGTTGACTTATCGGTTGATTGTTTATGGATTCTGGTCGGTGCAGTCTAGCTAACTGGAATCGATAGGAGTTTCTAAACTCTTAAACAAGATAAACCGACACAGTATTGTTTTAAATAGGGTAAATGAAATAATTTTATCCAAAACTATTTTGTATAGAAAAGAAATGTTTTCTATGAATTACTATAGTATATGGTTGCATGGATGTTAGGAGGTAATAATAGTAAATTATTATCATTGAAATTGAATAAGAAATTAAAAATCGTAACTCCAAAGTTAAGAAATTAATTCACATATAAATGAAATTTAAGAATGTAAATTATAAATGTGAATTGTAATTTAAAACGGAATTCCAGAGAAGTTTTGGAAAAGTTTTGAAAGGAGTTTGAAAATTTTGGAGATTTGGAAAGTTTAAACCATTTTTGATTTGAAAATGAATTTCGAAGGTTTTGAAAAATATTTTGGAGAGTTGAAAGCTCTAAACTCTTTTAGGTCGCTGGAAAATAATTCCGATGATGATCGCGACATCATCGGTGTTCATTTTCGGGTTTCCAAAAGAGAAATTGCTGCCAAATTATTTTAAAAGGAAGTTGTTTGAAAAGTTGGGTTTTGTTTTGAAAGTTCAAAGGATGATTTGACTTGTTTTCAAAATGGTTTTGAAAAGGTTGAAAAGACTCTGGAATACTATAAAGAATATTTACGGAATATTATTGAATTGATAACTTATACGAATAGAAATTGTTAATGTGAAATGTGAAATTGTTGGAATTAAGGTTCATTAACAAGTGAAATCTATAAACGTGAATTGAAAGTATAAGGAAATGAATTCATATATAAATAAAATGGTAAATATGAAGTGTAAATGTGATTTATAAATGAAAATGGAATTCCAGATAGATATTGGAAAAAAATTTAAATTCATTAATGAAATAAATTTGTAATATGAATATATAAGTGATTATAAATCGAAATGTAAATAAGTTAATAACTTATAGAATATTTGGAATTTGATAGAAATGAGATTCAAATTGAAAATGAATGAATTAGTGGATGAATGGATAATTTGCAATTGTAAATGAAATTGAAGACAAATTTGAAATTGTAAGTGAATTGGAATTTGTAATGAGTTAGTAATTGAAACTAAGCTAAAAGAGCAATTATGAATGAAAGTTGTTTGGTTAATAGAATAAACCGAATGAAAATATGAAATGCAAATTAAATGGAATGGAATCAATTGCAAATAAAGTAGAATTAAAATAAATTGAATTTGTATCAATTTGAATTGGGTATAAACTAGAATGGATATGAATTCATTTTGTTTAAAAACGAATGTAACTTCAACCGTAAATATATAAGCATATACTGAAAATTTTGTAATAGAAATTGCAAAATGTTAGTTTGAATGTGTAACTAGATATCATGGCTAGTAGATATACAGGTGTTATAAATTGGATTTGATCTTCAAAGATGAATTTGAATTGCTCGACCAAAGGTACATATTTGAATTATAATATGAGTTTTTGATGATTTCTCTCTAGCCGCTTGGCTTTTTCTTTTTCTTTTTGAAATCTGAGAGTCCGTAGGGACGTTTTGTAGTCGTGCCGTATTAGCCGCGCAAAGGAGACGCTGGCGAAATTTTTCGAAAATTTCGAGTGTTAGAAAATTTTTGTGAAATTTTGAAAGTCTAAAATTTGAATTTAAACTCGAATTTGAATTTTGAAGATAAATAATTTGGAAAAAGTTAGTTGAAATAATAACGAATCTTTAGTAGAAAGATTTGTTTTGAAAATTGATAGAACTATTGAATTGTGAAAAATAGTAGGCGAGTTAAGGACCTTTTTCCTAACTTGTAATTTCGAGGACGAAATTCTTTTAAGGAGGGAAGTCTGTAACGACCCAGAATTTTGAACGAATTAAATTGAGAATATTTAATTAATTTTAAATATTTGAACGATGATTTAATTTGAATCCCCGATTTAAATTTGAAGCTGACGATTAAATTATAAAATTTAATCTATTGATAGTCGAATAAAAATTTGAATCTTCTATTTTTAGCTGAAGAAAAATATTTCAAAAGCTTTTAAAATTCGTATAAATAATACTGAAGATAATTGGAGCTTCAGGATCGAATTTGAAATTGAATTGTTCAGTTTTGAATTTAATTGTTCGAACCGATATTTAAAAATAGTCAATTTTCACACAGTCTCGGAATTCGACGGAACCAGTTCCATTGGGTCCGGAATATTGGATTATTGCCAGATTTCAAGTCTCGTATTTTTCGGAGTTCGTATGTGAGAATACGACACGAAAACGCATTGAAGTTTTTATCGAGATTTAAATTTAAATTTTAAATTTTAAATTTATGGTCAAAATCATCACCACGTTCTCCTCCCTAAAATCGCGCCTGTAATCACGAGACAAAACGTGCAACCCTCACGAAACCCATACTCTCGTTCCATCCCCAAATCTCTACCGCAAACAAAAGAAAAGGGTCACGTTCAAATTAACAGATAGCCAAGCTTTATTCTTCAAACCAATTCGTTCTCCCCAAGAAAAATGTCCACTGAAATCTCGAAATCGAAAATGGCGACCGGAAAATCAATTGAAGGTCGCGACGTAGGCATGGAGGGAGTATCGTTCGGGGGCATCCGCGAGTAGCTCGCGATTGATCAATTTGAGCTCGGTAGTGGCTCGAAGCAATGGAGGCGCGCGTGCTTCCGCGAAGTGAGGAGCCGCGATGGTGGTAGGTCGATGGCGCATAGGTTTTCGCGTGGTTCGTCGTTCGATTTTGGGATAGCACGTGGGCTTTGGCTCGCGTGGGTTGCGATCGCGACTGGAAGAGAACGTGCGTTCGCGACTGGGGCATAGGCGTGGCGTAGTGAGCACGAGTTGCTGGCGAACAAATCAATGGGCGATCGAATTTCACGGCAGCATTCAGGCGGCGACGTACGCGTGGTGGGGTCTTTGAGGGAAAGTCGTGAAGTAGGGTTCGCGATTTGTCGCGGAGGAGCTTGATGGCAATGTTGTACGCGGCAGTAGAGGCACGTGTTCAAGTATGCTACGGATCGAGATGAGGTGGTTGTGCACGATAGCAGAGGGAAATCATTCGATTCGAGTGGATGAGGTATCTGCATTTTATCTTCATTCGATTCATTTTTCAAATTAATTGTGATAACATATCTACATATGAGTATATTGCAGTGAAACAGAAAAAAAAATAAGGGGTACTGGAACTTATTATATGGTTTTAAAAATATAAATATATATATGTATACAGTTGAAATTTTATAGGACTTTTGAAGTGTTGTAAGAAAAATAATAAATGATATTTTGGAAATTTATTGGGTCAATAAACCTCTCTAATTATAAGAAAGAGTAGCTTAAAATTTAAAATTATTAGTTGAATTTAAATTTTAAAACGACAATTAAATTGTCTATTTACCAAATTAATTATTTTTAGTTGTTAAAAGATTTTGAAGAAAAATATTAGTTTAAAATATTATATTGGTTTAAAACCCAAATCGTTAGCCAAATTAAATAAATCTATCAGATGAAATTAAATCTATTCGATTATTTCGAAAATTAATAAATTGTATAAATTTATTTATACAAGGTTAAATCAAGAAAACAAAGTGGATGGGAATGGATGGCAAATTATAAAGCTAAGGTGAGATCTCCTCACTCAGATTTAAATTTGTATTGCAGTTATTGTTTGATTGTTGTTTGGATGTGCTATTAGATATAGTAGGATATATCTATATATATAGCAGTATATACATATTGGCATATGTATATATTGGATTGATGATTTCCCGCCTCGTATAGCGGATGAGACCCTATTGCGCCGTTAGTAAGCGGATTTATAAAAACCTATATACCGCGATAATTCCGTACTGGAGCGGAATTGGTATTGTGCTAACATCTTTGGATGCAGGGAAACAGGTTGGAGGGATCCAACTGGACCCCTCACTTTGATTGAATTTATTTATACTGTGATATGAATCTGTGAATGATTATATTGATGTTATTGATCATATCGATGTCTGGAAAATTGTTGAAAGCTAAAATTTAGCTGAATGGATGTTTGATATCATTGGATTCAAAAAAAAAAATAAACGAAATTGAATTTTTGGAAATCAAAATAGAAATTTCTAAGTGAATTTGATTTTAGAAATTTAATAAATTCGAAGAAAGGAATTTTAAAGTATAAAAAGTTAATTTTTATAATCTTATCGAATTTATTTCCAGAATAAAGTGAAAATGTTAAATAAATGAATTTCGTATAATAGTGATTTTAAATTGAGGAAATTAATTTAAAATCTGGATTTCTAAATAGATTGAAAGAAGACAATAGAAATTTATTTTCTTTAAAAAGAATTTATTTAAAAGGAGATAAGTTGGAAATCCAATTAGAAATTTAATTGGTAAATTGAAATAAGTTGTGAAATCAATGTAAAATGATTTCAATTTGAAGAATCCATTTCAAAACAGAATATTGAATAATTTGAGAAAAATAAGGAATTTATTTTAGTAGTGATAAATAAAATTTGAAATCAATCTGTAATTGATTTAATATTTAGAAATGAATTTTTGAGAAATCAATATGGAAATTTTATTCAAACGTTGAAAATAAAATTAGAAATCAATATTGAGATTGATTTGGTATTGAAGTTTTTATAAAGAGAATTAAAATTTATAAAAGTTGTTATAAACCCAAAGTCACTTATTTTAATAAGTTAAATATAGAAGTTGATAAAAGAAGGTTTATAAGCCGAAGTTGTTATTAAAAAGAGAAATAGAATTTATAAACGTGCTTATAAATTCGAAATAGATTGAATGTGATAAAAATGTGTAGAAATGATTGAAATGGGGTTAAGTAAATTTTATTCACAATTTTGGACAGTGAATATATTGTTAAGTAAAATGGATTCATGTTTGAAGAAGTAATATTTTAAAAAGATGAAGTTAAACATTTTAAAGGTGTTTTAAAATGTGTTATGAATCGAAAGCATAGATTTCAACATTTTTATTGTTGAAATAGGCGTTTTCGAAAATATAAGGAAATAATGGACTATAACACTGTTGTTATAGTAGATGATTTCCGAAAGGAAAATGTTTATGTAGTATTGGGATTTATATATCTATCTAAATTCCGAATCCCTATACTAGTGATTTCGAGTCGTCGTAACGATGTTTTACGCAACATTCGTTTTGACTCAAATAAATGTGTTAAAAGAATATTTTCCTTAAAGGATGAATATATACTTAATTTGATTTAAGTATATCGAATATTTTCAAGTGTTGAAAATGAATAGATTGGTGAAACACTTATTTTTAAATAAGTATGGAAATGCTTTTCCAATGAAATGAACGTTTTGAGAATTTATCTTCTTAAAGATAAATCAAAATTGAATATTGAAATCGATTTGAAAAATCGAATATCGGTAGATATTCGATAAGTATAAATTCACTATGGAATTTATAAAAAGAAATGGGGATTCGTTTTAAAAATAAATATTGATTTATTTTGAAGTGTGGAAATTTTATATCTAGTAAAGATATTTTTGAAGAATAAATAATTTGGAAAATTATTTGGAATCTGATGATGTTGCGCATCTTTATTGATAGTTAAATAACCGACTATCAATAATTACCTTGAGTAGGTATTTGTTGTGAATTGGATGAATTTGAATGCCACACTTATTTTTGAATAATCGCTCACTATTCGGGTTAGCCGGGAAAGGACCATGGGGTCGTATAACCCATTCCGAATATGTGATACGTTGTTATGAATCGCAATTGAAGACCGGTGTTGAAGACCGGATATTTTTGAAAACGGAAGGATTACCGTCGAGTTACTCTACATCGACTGATCTTCGATTTAGAGGTTTTTATCACCCTTAGTGACGGGAAGTCCTGACGTGATTGAAAATTATCCGGAATTGCAAGGGCTTCGTGAGAAGTGCCTTCGGTTCTGTTCGATCCCGGAACAGACTTGTATGGATTGTGTGTCTGACGTTACAATTTGAGATATAAAGCTGATTTCTTTCAAATACATTTCTGTTGGTGGCGGAGAATTTATTCTCTTAGCTTAACACCCTTCTCTGAGACGTACGAGCTCAGAGGTTATGTAGTTGAAATTTATCAGCGATATATCCCAATTTGGTAACGTGGCATACTGAGTGTTGCTGTGAAATGATCAGTGTTTGGTCATTTGTGATATGATCATTTGTTTGATCTTATATCTTTGTGATCATAGGTTGATCATTTTGTTTGACCCGAAGCAGGGCTTTTTGAGAAAGCGTAGCTTTGTGGACGAGACTTCGTCGAGCCTCACACCCCGGAAATGGTCGAAACAGGACGAATGCAGCAAGGTTCTAGGGAGTAGCGCCCCTTAGTGTATGTCATTCCTTCTGGATAAAGGTGGTATCATGGTATGGAGCCCAGATACTTAACCTCTGTGGTTGCTGCACAGTTATTATTACTTTGTGGTTTGTTGGAAATCGGGGATCCTCGGGAAGATCGGTGACGATCGGGGGATGGCATACGCGTGTCAGTAGTTACCTATTTTTGCAGAGGTAACCCGGCCTTGTGTTGGCAGAGATCCGGTTAGGTTCTCGGGTCGTCTATTCCAGGGACGTACCCATCGTGGATAGGAAGTTCCTTAGCCTGACCATTTGTTGGAAATCCAAACTCCAATACGTGACTTGTACGGTATTAGTTGTAGAACCTGCCATTTACGTACGGTGGTCACCACTGTTTAGATGGTAGCTATAGTAGGCATACGATACTGGTCGTATGTTGGCTAAGATTAATATTATACTTTCGAAATGTTTTCTACACTATGCACTAATAATAATATCCAAAATGATTTGATTTTGCGTAGTAAGCATCTTTGACTATCATAAGAAGAAATCTCCTCCAATTCTGCGTTTGCATTGTGTGTGTGGTGGGAGGTCTTATGGTAGTTTCATTTTCCAAAAGCATTGCGAATTGACTTTAAAATTATCCTGTTGTTTATTTTAAAGAATAACTGTTTTACGATCTCACACCAGTCACCATGACTGACTCGGAGTTTATTGTTCCCTTCTAAACTCTGGGTGCCCACCAATTTCCACACGGGCAGCCTAGAGTTATATTACCAGGTTATTCTGGATATTCTGGAGTTTGGAGATATTCTGGATGACGAGACGTAGTATTTGTATCTGATAGTATTTATTCCGCTGTGTATTCTGTATGAGGACAAGTTTATATAACTGTCCATTGTTGTACTGAGTTGTATAGTGACTCTGATGATTGATGTATGTTATAAAATGATATAGTTCTTTGTTTAAAGATTATTCATTTATCTATTATATATTGTTCCGCTGCGATGTGTAAGATTCTGATATTGTCTCTGTTCTGTATCTGTTGTTGTTTCTTTCTTCTCTTTTTCTTCTATCTTCTTCTTCTTCTACCTTTTCTTTTTCTTAAAACCATAACCTTCCGGGTTTCCGGCATTTGATGGCTTAGCAGTCGATAAAGTGAGTATCGATGTTGAATTTTCGAAAGTCGAAAATTTACGGGATGTTACAGAAGTGGTAATAACCATAAGAAGTTTGTATAAAATGTTTATAATAGACTTAAGAAAATTGATGGTGAAATTCTTAAGTGAAATCTGTATTAAAAGGATACACTAAGTGAATGTGAATTATAAGTGTGAATGATAATTGTGAATAAGAGAAACTAGGATTGCTAGGAATCAATTGTAATAAATACGTAAGTTGTACGTATATTATTTTATTCACATGACGATTTGATCCAGATTCGAGCACATAATTTTGAGATAATTTATATCGATTTGAGTTAGGATTTTTCACTCGATTTTCGACGGCGAACCCTGGATATGGATTTTTGATTGATTATGAGATTCTCTATAATAGTATATGGCTATGCAAGGAGAATGACGGTTTTTGATCATGGAACCAGATCTGAGTCCGCACTAGAGAGTCGTGTGAACAATACTAGTTCAGAAATGAAATTGTATGATCGAGTGAGCGATCAGATTTGACATTGCATACAGATGATATATGTACATTGTACGGGCTTAAGTAAAGAAAATATTGGAAATTTGAAAATGATGAATAAAATGAATTCGAATTATGTGATTAGATATTATGGTTAAGTAAGATGCAGGCATTTAAAATCAAGAAAAAATGGATTGCCCGACAAAAGGGTACATGTTTTTTTTATCATTTGATTTGATGGTTTTATGATTGAGCCACTTGGCTTTTGTTTTCTTTTGTTGGTTTGGGGCCCATAGTGGTGTTTTGTAGTTGTTTGGATCTAGCCACGCAAAGGAGACGCTAGCGAAATTTTTTCGAAAATTTAAGGAGTTAGAAAATTTTGGAGAAATTTTTAATAACTAAATTTTGATGTTGGATTACAACTTGAAATGGTTGAGTAAATAATATTATTTGGAATCTATGGATGAATTTGGAAATTAGTAAAAGTGATAATGTGGTTTCAATAAAATGATTTTGGAAAGTTGTTTCAACCGATTGGTTTTGGGGAAAATTAATGGGGTTTGGACCATTCTTCTTACCTTGGCAATTTCGGGGATGAAATTCTTTTAAGGGAGTAAATTTGATAGATTTAATAACTTGAATTTCAAATATAATGATTTATTGGATAATTTAATTGTTAATTAATAATTGAAAATTTGGGTAAATAATTGAATCTTGAGTTCTAGGCTAGATAAAAATAATTTCAAAGCATATTTAATTTCTATTTACAAGAATGAAGGTAAATAAAATTTTAAATTTGAATTTAAAAGTGATTTACTCGATTTTAAAAATATCTCGTTTGAATTAACAAGTAAAAAATAGCTTTCCGAGGCACAGTCTCGGATTTCGACGAAACAAATTCAATTGGATCTGTAATAGTGTATTGGTATCGAATTTCAAATTTCGTAGCATTTGGAGTTATCGTTTGGCCGTACGGGATAGAAACGCGCTGAAATTAATATCGAAAATTCAATATAATAATTGGATCCAAAAGGCTATCTTTTCCATACAATCGAATTGGGACTCGAAACCTTTTCCATTGCGTTCGGAATAGGGGTATAACATTATGACCGCCTAGCGTCATGCCTCGTTAGGGGTTCGAAATTTTAAGTTACGTAATCGAGACGATTTGAATATATATATATATATATATATATATATATATATATTGACTTGACCATATTCACATCGACTTCCTTTCTTTCTTTTCCCAGCCACCCTACTACCTACTGTGCCATTTAAAACATGTTTCCCTCTCCTTTATAATGCACGCAACCGAACATTTAGAAGAAAAAGGAAAACCAAACTTTAAAAAATTAAAATCTCATAATTTACTCCATATAAAAATATGAAAATGGTTTTAAAAATCTTGTTTTAGCCTAAGCTTCGGTCTGGGTTGTTTTGGGTGGTGCGGCCGTGTTTGGGAAGAGTCAACAGTAAGTTGAGTAGCAGCTTTTGACTAGGGTTTGGATTTCTGATCGATTGGAGGCGAGTTAGTTGAAGTGAAGGCCGAAATTGAGTTCGTAGTATCGATTAGAACCTAGGGGAGTTCTCTTGAAGAGTGCGATACACTATAATGGGAGGCGACACTATATGGTCGGCATCAAGTAGCAGGTCGAGGGGGGGCCGTGGTGTCGTGTTTCGTGTGGGTGTGTTGGAGGATGGGGCGATGGTGCCAGACGATCGAGAACGGCGATGCAGATATGAGGGTGAGCTCGAATTGGTCGATGGTGGTCGTTGAGGATGTGTTAGTGATCGTGCACAGCCTGGTTTCAATTTTTCGTGTACAAGCATGGAACAGGGTATTTGGAGAAGAAGCAGTAGCTGGGCCGGGTATTGAAAAGTTGGGTATGGGTTTAAAATAAAGTTTAACTAAATAAAGTTATGTTTGTGTTTTAATTTAATTATATATGCCGATGAACTAAAAATTAAATATCTCTCTCATATGAGGTCCGATTGGGACGGGACTTTTCGCGTTGCGATCGTGATGACAAGAGCTTCGAAATGAAACTTATTTGGATGGATTTGGAGACAGTCAAAATTTGGGCTAAAATCGGGCGTCGCCTGGTTTTAGTTCCAAAATGGAACGTCTCGGCGACAATTGAAAATCAAAGTGAGTAAATCTCACTCTTTTTGGATTGTTGGAATTAATTTATAACAATTAAAATTTATTATTGGATGCCTGGTTGAATTTAATAATTATTATCAGTTTGGATGTTATATTATATATAGTAGTATATATATTAGTAGTTGGATTGATATTCCTGCATATTTTTAGCGGATGAGACCCTATGCACCCCTCATAATAGCGTATGACCCTATATTACCACGATATCCCGCCTCGAAGCGGGATTGGTATTTTTATCTTGTTTTAACATCTATGGTTGCAGGAAAACAGGTTGGAGGGATCCAACCAGATTCCTCAAAAAAATGTTGAATTTAATTTCATATATAGTGATATGTGATATGTTTGAATAATCTGTGATAGATTATAGTGTGATTTAAATTTATTGATGCTATGATAGCATTGGCCTGGATTTTGGTATTTTAAAAAAAATACCATAAATATATATTTTGAATTTGAAAAGAAATTAAAAAGGAATTTTTGGAATTAAGTATTTATATAGAATTTTGGATTAGTTAAAAGAAATTGATTTGGATAAAATAAATGGTTTAACCTTAAAATTTATTCTTAACTATTTCGTGATATTAAGAATAGATATTTTGGAATAATGAATATAAAGGGTTTTAAATAATAATTCTTGGGTGATACTTGTTTAAATAAAATGGGTTTTAAAATCGAGATTTTTAACAAGATTGGGAGAATAAATGAGAATTTGGAAATAAGTATAAATTGGTTATAGTGGATCTCAAATAAGATTTCCAAATTACGAAATGGAAGTAGAATCGAGATTTGGTTGGTTTTGGAATATAGTTCGGGTTATTTAAGAAATTGATTTATAAATGGAATTTAATTTAAAAATCGATTTACAATGGATTTAAGTGATGTGAGAACGTTGTAAACGGGAAATGAGACTATGGGATTTATAAACAAAGTTTATAAATAGAGTGAAATGATTATCAATTGATAAATCGAAGATATAAATTCACGGTAAGAATTTATAATGAGATGGGTAAATCGATTTAAAAAAAGAAAGGATAGATTTTTCTTTTGGAAATGTGAAAAGGGATTTATGAAATTGGGGACGTAAATCGATTGGTGATAAATCGAGAGAGATTCATAAATATTAGATTGGTTCTATTGGAATTAAAAAATATATTTTTATCGAGAAGTTGAGTTTGTTTTAAAAACAGGATTTTTAATTATTAAATTAGGTGAGTTTAAAATGTTTTAGCATAAAGTTATTTCAAAAACTTAGTTATTTAAATATTTTTAAATTGTCAAAATGAATTATAAGTTTTATAAACAAGTCTTGTAAATCGATTAGAGTTTCATTAATAAATAAGAATTAATTATTTTTTCAAAGTTATGTAAATATCCTAATTGTTTAAAAGTATATGTAATTATTAATTAAAGTTATTTTATAATGATTTGATTTATGATAATTATTTAATAAAGTTTTCGAAAAGTAATGGTATACTTTCATGGCGGAAATCGGAGGCAGAAATTGCCTGTAGTTAAGTTTGGATTTCTCTGGGATAGAGACGTAATCATTGAGCTGTGAATCCATGGTTGATACCGCATGGTGCTTTCCATAATTATTTTAAAAACAAAGTTTTCAAATATTTTTAAAAGGAATGGTTTTTGAATACACTTATTTCGGTGAGATAAGTATATACTTTTGAACAAAGAGATTTAATTTATTTAAAAAATTTAAATTAAATAAGGCTTAGGGATTTTAGTGGAAAACGAAATCTTTGGTTGAATGATTGTTTATTTGATAGTTAAATAACCGACTATCAAACCTAGGCCAAAAACATAAATTTGGAAATATCTAGGAGAAACACGGGGATTATATGGTACAGTTACCGTCGAAGGTGTTATAATGTACATATAAACTCGTCTCGTTCTTCTAGGACGATGATAAGGAAATCCATCCACTAACGGTTAGAAGATGATCTCCGATCTTATTTTCATCTGTTTATTTCCTAAAGAACCGGGTTTGAGTATACCGCAAATATCGAACGTTGTTTCGAAGAGACCGGGTTCTGATAAGTTATCCAAAAACCACTTCGATCCAACAAATACGTTTTCAAGGTGAAGACAAGAGCATGTAATCAAAGATGAAGCGTTGAAGTGCAAGGGCTAATCGCTGCTAATCCTGAGGATGATTCCAAAATGGATGTAGTAGGAATAGTGCCTTCGGTTTCATTCAGACCTAGAACGGACTTGTATGGATGAATACTTTCAGCACATTGTCATTGGAGGACAATGAGCATTCTAAGTGAAAATTCCTTAAAAAGGTAATCGTAGCCTCAAGCCTCATCAACCGGAATGACTGAAAATCAGGTGAGATGTAGCAAGGCTAAGTGGGTCGCACCCAATTTAGGTATGTTATCACCTTTCTAGATACCCTCGGATACATTATAAATTATGGATACGGTGGTGCATGGAAAAGAGCTCTCGATAAGGGTGGGAATACCCGGGGTGGTAACATATTCGGTACTATCCAGGTTAGAGGTAGAACCGGTCTTGTGTTGTAGGGGTTCCCGGCGAGGTCCTCGGTACATTTTTCTAGATGTGTACTATGATAGGTGGTACCCCAGTGCCTAGTCATTGTATGGAATCCATTCTCTAATATGTGCCTTTACAGTTTTGGTTGTAGAGCCTAGTATGTTGGAATTTAATGAATGTAACAATTTCGGCTATTTGAATAAGTATTTGTACTTAGACACTATTATAATATCAGATGATTTTGATACAAATGTTTTGGTTATTGTAAGGTAAAAACCCGTCGTGTTTATGTGTGACGTGGTCTTACGAGATACCTTTGTTTTTCAAAGGGTTTTGATAATAGTAATAATTCAAATTGAGTTTGTTTTCTTACGCTGGTTTTCCAGACTGACTCGGGTGTTATTTTATTATAATGCTTGGGTCAGACCGAGTATTACAAATTCAGGTTAGGATGCGATGGAGCTCAGGAGACGAGCTGGATGATAGAGACGTATTCCATATACTTGATTATTTTCCGCTGTGTGTATTAGGCTGTGTAGTCAGCACTAGTGAGGACAAGTTATTATAACTATCCAGTATTGAGTTATCGATATGTTATACTCTGATGATGTAATGTATAAATAACACTTGTAGTTCTTCTTGTATAAAGACATGTTATTATCTATTATATATTGTTCCTCTGCGATTGAGATTCTGTGTTGTTGTTTCACTTTTCTTCTACCTCTTCCTTTTCTTTTCCCCAAACTATTGGGTTTTTTCCGGCATTCGATTTCTCGGCATGTATTACAGTGGACGTATTAGTGTCGATTTTAGAGGATCGAAAATCTCGGCCGTTACAACTCATATCCAAAATTGCAATAAATGGACTTGTATATAGAATCTAAATCCAACTTATCTCATATTAAATCAATGGAATAAACCAAAAATGGAAACTTACAATTTAATCAATTCTATGTTCTATTCAACTTCTTTTACATGAATTTAGATAAGGGAAATTCTATTAAATTTTATAGAAATAGGCGGTGTAAACTACAAATAAAGATTCATCCTTTACACACCATTTCTTAGTTAAATCCCTTAATCAGATCTAGAAAAGAAGAATAAGAAGTGGAATAGAAGATAGAATACATAAATTGCAAAATCCACAAAACTTCATTATTTTAATATAAAACAATTAGATTTCAATCCTAAAAATTGACATAATTCGCTTTAAGGGAATTTTAGGGACTTTTCATATAATGTTTATTAATCCAAAATTCCCCAAGGCATGTATCAAATCTAAACTATACTATTCAACTACTAAAATTGAAAAACTATGATTTCCACTCATAGTTAGTCCTTAGCTTTACTTCTCTTTCGATTTGCAATATAATCTCCTTCAGATCGCTTCTTTTTTATATATAAAACAAGTGATTTGTATATATATTAGATTCAGAAAGGTTGAAGGAGAAGAGGTTTCAGACATTAAATAATAATAAAAGTTAGGTTTATATGATTTCTTACCTGAAACCCTAATGGTGTTTTCTTAACCGAAGAAGAGATGAACTGACAGAGCTTCGATGACGTTCCTAAAATATTTGTGAACAAAAGTGAGAGGTCTAGGGTCTTATTTACAATGGTTGAAATACACCAGAACCGTAGGATGAAACTGGGTAAAAAATGGATAAATCTGGAATGTTTAATAGCAGAAAACCCTAGCTACCACTATAAAGTAGCTGTTGAATGCCTATACTCGATCGGTCGACTGCTAAGGGTCGACCGGTTAAGTATTACTGGTTGACCACTCCTCTTATTTCGGGAGCGTTTGATTTTTTTATACCTTAATTAACTTTTAACATTAATTGTTAACTTTAACATTCACATAACCGCCGAGTCTAATCATAGTTAATTTTTGAAATTCAAACTTTAAATTTAATTATGATTTGACTTTGAATTCGAATTAAACTAATTTAAATTTGAAAACTTCAAACGCTAATAACTTCTTTGTCTGAGCTCCATTTTCAGCATATTATATAGGGAAACAGATCAAAAATGTGCCATGAACATAACAGAATAACTTTTGTGGTCAAATTCCAACTTTATAAAATTTTTGTTTTTATCCTTACCCTAATTTGTTGAATTTCTCTTAATTTGCTTATTTAATTAGAATTGATTTTACGGGATGTTACATTCTCCCACCTTAAAAGGGATTTCATCCCGAAATCTTTCAAGGGGTGAACAACGTAATGCGCAATAACGTTCATGTTATACAACTAAGTTATCTACACTACCATCTACTCAACCAAAGTGCAATGTGATTATGTACTACAGACATACTAATAATGAGCTCAATCCTTACGTGGATATGTAATCGTGTCATGCAAGTATGTATGCAAATGCCTAAAACATGTATAATTTTTTTTACATAAGTGTAAAGTGATAATGTAAAAGTGTAGCAACCATCTTCTACCATCCAATCCATCAATCACGATGCAACCAAAATCCTAATTTTAGAGAGAAAATTTATCAAAGAAAGACTTAGGACGATAAATCCTCATGCTTTCCACCGGATTTTCTCTCCATTGTACTCGAACTAATCTAATTTCTTTATTGTGGAGTTTCCTAGTTCCGTACTCCACAATGCATGTAATGGCACGGGACGCTATTGGCTCCATCTCAAAATCCCCCAATTGATTAGGCTCTATCACAATTGCTATACTATAAAGATATTTCCTTAAATGCAAAACGTGAAAAATGTCATTGACTCTAGCCAACTTACAAGTTTCTTATTTTTCCTTAATATTAGGAAAGGCTTGATAAATCTAGTGCCAACTTTTCCAATTATCCAAACCTTACGACCTTCACGTGCTGCCTAATCAACTCCGACTTTCCAAAGTCTTGCAACTCAAATCTGGTCTGAGTAGAATTTATCGGTGGTTTCCCACCCAAAATTTGGCGATTTGTATGGCCTCTCAAAAAGTGCTTTAAGGGTGTCATACCAATCACCTATTGATGACTACTATTATACACGAATTCTACTAAGGGTAAGTGTTGCTACTAATATCCTCCAAAGTCCAAGATGCATGCTCTCAACAAATCCTTTAAGTTCCTATCCATTTCTTCAGTTTGTCCATCGGTCTTTAGTTGGTAAGCGATGCTCAGATTTAAAAAAGTCCCAAAAGATAATTCCTAAAGCTACCATCAAACTCCTCCAAAATTTGCTAGCAACTAAGGGTCCCTATCACTAAAGATGCAAACTGTTACTCCATGAAGCTATATTGGAGATGCTGCAGTTTCATTTCTTATATCGGAAAATTCTTGCCACCTTCTTACTCTTTCTTGATTGGTAGGAAATTCTCTTCACATTCCTATCCAATTTATCTTTTCCTTGAATGGTGATGTCTGTGAGTTAAATTTTATTTTTCCTAAAATTCTAAAGTTTTGGGACTGAAACATTCATTTACTTTAGGTTGCTAAACTAATTTCCTCATTAACTTCCAGTCTTACCAATGGTTTATCGCTAGTTAATTGTCCCTATAAAATTTTCTTATTTACTTTGCTTTTCAATATATATATATATATATCAAGTGGTCTAAATTTCATTCATAAAGTCAACACAGGAATAAAATATGGATATATCTTATACCACATCATACAGTTTCCCAATAACTAAGGGAGATAATTAACGACTACAACCAAAGAGTTCTAAAAGAAAATTTTGCTGGAAGCTACCATTTATTATCAACTAATATAAATGGTGTTGAGGTCCTAATACTTCCTACTAAATTTAGATGGGTATTTCTAATATATCATTTCACGATTACCCATATCCCTTAAATTTCCTTTTCATTATTTAATAAACGTTGTTCATCTATTGCTTTAGTTAATATCCATAGCAGTTGATCAATACTATTAAAATTGGACCATTTCCAATTAATCCTTCTTTAATCCCTTTAACCTTCTTTAGGTTTCCAAAATCCATTCTTTGCTCAAATTTCTTTCTCTCATAAATGCCATATCAAGTTTTTTTAATTAGTCCCTGTCTAATTCCTTTTTCTTCTCATTAAATACAAATTTATTGCATATTAAATAAGTAATTAATGTCCATAATTCTTGATTCGTTAATTAATACGCATATTGTTGTAACCTATGGTACATATATTTCTAGTCGTTAAGCGTGGTTATACGCGTATATATTTCTAACTACTAATTTCTACAACTAGGATACTCGTTTTCATATTTTAATATATCGAAGCTATATTTTAAAATGATTGCCATGATAATTTCGTACGAATTAACCACAAGTGAGATTTTTGGTTCGTTAGAAATTATAAGAAATTATTTCTTTTATTTTATTGAAATAGACAGTGTAAACTACAGAAAAGAATATCCATCTCTAACACATTTCTTTCCTTTTTAGTTTATTCCATGTTACTTCAAACAATGCACTTTTATATATATTTTAGAATTGGATAATTTATGGAAATCACACGGAAATGCTTCAAAATTAAAATATAGAAATTCATATTCTATGGGAAACCTAATTTACAAACCAACTATAGATTTGGAATATTTTTATACTTTACAAACTTCTTCAAATGGAGGTTTGAGACCAATTTCAAATTTCCAAATCATGTTGTACACTATATTCCTATTTTATTCCTATCCTAAAAACCTTAGTATTTCCTACCTGGGTTGTGATCCCTGTCTACTCCATAAAAACTATTCTTTATAAAACCATAATTTTAGCAATCATACAAAATAATCTTAAATAAACTATTTCCATACAGATAAATTTATTTTGTTAAATTCAAAATTAGCATTTATTAGCCAATTTCTTGCAAAACTTAAAATTTCACAAACATGAAGTACCGAATTCCAAAATCCTCATCTTTGAAAATATAGATTTTGAAACCTTTACCAAGAATCCAAAATTTCTTGGTTCCAAATAGGAGCAAAATAATTTCTCTTTTTAAAATTTTCTTCATCAAAGATTTATCTCTCTAAAAGTTATACTTTAATTCATATCATCCATAGATTGCTTGGTTTTCAAAAAGGAACTATGGAAAACTTTCCTTTTTAATGTCTTACTAATAAAGACTTACTCCTTTTGAAAATAGGATCTTTAACACAAAACAACCGAAACTCAATTATCATTTAAAATAATAAATTGGGCCTTTATTATTCCAAAGAGTTTTCTAGTTACACGAATTATCATTTCCAAAATAACTGTTATATCTAAAATATAGATAAATATCTATTGCCTTATTACTCAAAATATACTGTTATTTGACAAAATACTTCTTATAACTTTATTCAAAACTCTAAAAATCTCTTACAATCTTTTTCTTTTCAATTCCAATAATATTGTTATTCAAACAAGTTCTGAATTTGAATTAGGAAAAATGCATATATAAAATTCTCATTTTTACATAATTGCCTTTCCAAAAATACCCAACTTATTTACTAATCATTATTCAAATCCTTTCAATTTTCAAAGATACCTTTTACAACTTTAAACGATGGAAAAGTGGAGTAGACAAAGATAATTCGTATCTTATTCTTATTGCTCCTCTTCTAATTCATTTATTACTGGATTAAAATTCTCAATTCTATCACTACCTAAATTCAGCTATCATTCTCCGCATTTCCTTATATGGGATTGTTCAGTCTATCTACCTTGTCGGACATTCTTATCCTTTTATTATTTCTACCCTATATTAATCAAGTGTCTTTTCCATTTGTACACCCTTTACAAAAGAAATCTAAGGAAAAGAACCTTTAATTTTATAAGGTAGGAAAAATCATGCATTTCTCAAAAGAAAAATCCCTTATTAAAATCTTTAGACCAAAAACTTCTGGTTCAATAAAATTAAACTAATAATTTTAAGAATGCGAAGTTAGAACTTTCTAATTCAACTATTTATAAATTATAAATCTTCAAATTTCCTTGCTTTTTTCAAAATAACAGCTTCCAAATTCATAAAATAGAAGAATCCAGGAACAGAGAATCCAAAATTTGAAAACTTTTAGTTCAACAAATTATAAATTAAGAAGTTAACAAATGAGAACATTCTCTTTTTTTAACTTTTCAAGTAATTAAAAATCATCCACCATTTTATTTTCTAAATGTTTCATCACCTCTTTCTAAACTTTTTATAAATGGTAGTATATTTCCAAATCTGTCAAAAAACAGTTTCTATCAAAAAAATTCAACTTACAATATATAAGATTTTCACTTAGTAATCTTTTGAAAATCTCTTCAAAACTTTTAAGGAGTTTTCAAAATTATTTTTACCACTTCTTCTCAAGGGGAAGGATTTTAAAAATTCACTTTGATTATTCCTTTCTTTGAACTCCCAACTCAATCATCTTAAAAATCTAGTTATGTCCTTGTGGTTATTAACTTACACCTTCTTACACAAGCTTGTTTCACTACTATATCCCTTACTTCTGTATGTTTACAAATACTATGCCTTATAACATCTAAATATTACCTAACATTTATATTTCCTACTCTCATAAATATCACTTTGTCTGTATTAAATGGTTATTATCTTAACGGACGTTTCCTAAAGACATTTATTCGCTTATTCAACTTTACCTATTTGACTTCTTCCTTATCTTCCCATCATTACCCTAATGGTCTCATAAATCTATTTAATTTCTTGTAACTCCTCACTTATTGCACATTCATTACTTATTAATTTTTTTGGAGTTACTATCTTTCCTTCTACGATTCCCATCTCTATTATTTAATATGCTTATAGGGTCCATAATGATAAGAATCCCTAGATCCAACAAAGAAGTTCAAATTCAACTCCATTTAACTATACCCTCCTCAGGAGTTTACCAAACTGACAGGTTCTCCTGGGTTTTCAAAAAATACTCTATTTATTTTTCGAACTCATAGTTGCTTTGCCCACCCTTCCGAAATATGGTAGCAACTACTTCTATAGTCGGAATTTATAGAGTCAGACGTAAATTCAAAATATGTGTGTTTGTGTATTTACATATAGAAAGATTTCTAAAAAATATTTTCAAAAATAACAAATACGGCACTCAGACGTATACCTTTCCCCGTTGATCGGGTAGCCTAAGCTCTGATACCAAATGTAACAATCCTCTCCGGCACATGCCTAAATTCCGATCTAGAAAAGGCCCATCAAAACTTAGGCCCATTCTAAAGCTGGCTATTGGTTGGTAAAAATAACAAAACAGAGCTATCTATCTATTGTTTCAGAACTCACAGCAGAAGGAATAAAAATATAATAACAATAATAGTACCCATTTATTTCAAACCATTTCAAATGTCATAAAACATTACAAAATGTCAACCGTTACAATAGTTTGTTCAAAAATACATTTCATGGGTACAATAGAAAATAACACAAAAAGGTAGATAGTAACTGCCACAAGCTTCACCCTCGCCATCTTCATGCATCATCAACTCCTTCTTTAACTTGTGTTGTAATGAGGATGGAATCAGAATAACAAGTGGCTGGTGAATAGAAATCTCGAGCGTTACTACTTTAGTACTTGGGTAGTGTGATTCAAATAAGAATATGTCTTATGTAAACAAACCATTTAATTATATAAGGAAAGGAGGCAGGTCCTTAAATAACCACGTAATATCTTCCATTCTCGAAGCAGATTTTCCAATCCTATAACCCATAACCAATGTCATAAAAATATAACGATGTGAGAGATAGAACCCAAGCCACTTAATACCTTTTAAGGAAAAATAGGTAGACTTTGACCATTTAAGACCTTAATTGAGGTAGGTCCCTATCATTTAATAAATATTCCCAAGGTAGATTCCACATAGGTATTTACCTAGCTGACATTGCATGAAAATCTCTTCGGATACTTAATACTTCTTATTGAAGCGGACCTTTTCTAAGATATCCTTAACTATGCCTAAACCCAATCTCGACCATTTAATACTTCATTTAGGGAAAAGAGGCGGGCCCTTAAACAACCACTTAATACCTCAAGATCCCGAAGCAGGCCCTTCATATTATGATTCATACTCATAATGATGTCTCACATTAGTCCGACTATTCATAGGAACTAGTAGCCAGATTAGCTGGGCAAGTATACCCTACAGAATTTGGGACTAATCTCGCATCATCATAAATACTTATCATAGGAGATGTCTCACATCAGCCCCAAATTCACACTGCTAGTAGCCAGATTCACTGAATAGACTTTTATGTGCCTTTTGACTGACCTTGCATCCTTATGACTTAGCAATAATTTAAACACTCTCTATATATAATACCCTTCTCACATTTCCATAATTAAGGCTTTATAAGGAATCTTCCTTATTACCCCTTAACATATTAATCACTTTACTAAAGGGGATTTAATGACAATTATTACCTAATTAATTACGCTATTATACGTTGTAATTATAAGTTTATTACGCTAATTACTATATAAATAAATACACACTTATTATTCTATGTGTGCGGAGATTACTGTAACGACCCATAATTTTATCACTTTTAAATAAAATATTTAATTAACTTTAAATATTCAAATATAGAATTTTCAAACTTAAATAATCATGTTTTATATGATATATAAGAATGGTGAACTTATTTTCAGAATTGGTTTATAAAAATAAGAAATTTTGGAGTTTCATCGAAAAATTGACAAAAGCCGATTTTTGATAAAATTGGATATACATTCAATTTTTGTTTTAAATGATAAATAACTCCTTTTAAATTGTTATAAAATGATAATAATTGATTGATAAAAGTTTTATAAATATATATATAATCTTATTTTATAAAGATAGACAAACTTCTTTGCACTTTGACCAATCGACGTTGTATTTTACAATTGGATTTAATATTATTAAATATGGTTTTATAACTAAAATAAACTTGTTTTAATTTTTTGAAAGATATAAGAAACTTATTTTCAAGTTCTGTTTACATAAATAAATAGTTTGATTAAAAACGGAAAATATAACTAGAAAACGTTTTGTCAAAAATAAACGGTTTGTTCAATATAAGTTGTGTAAACGTTTTTGAACCTTGAATAGTTATTATATAAACACATTAACAAAGAAATAAACACCTCACTTATATTAACTAAGGATTAATTAAATTAAGTGTTTAATTAAGTAAAGAAAAGTATTTAAAGAAGATATTTTCACCAAATCCAACACAAGTCAAATCACATCAAAACAAAAGCAAATCAAACCAAATCTCTACCTTAGTCCACTTTTTCAACTAGGTTCATCCCTTAAGTATTAAGTAAAGATGACATAAAGAAATGATGTGATGTGAAGATGATAAGTGTTGAAGAAGTATGTTCCACTTAAAGGTTAAGGAAAAGTACTTGTGTCATTTGACAAAACTTAAGGGTTGACGGATTAAAGGCTATAAATAGTCGTGCATACCACTTCCATTCTCACACAAATCTCTCTCTTCTCTTCTCCTTCTTGAAATCCATGTCTTCTTCTCTTCGCTTTCTTTACTAACTTTCTTGAAATCATATCAAACCAACTCCAAACTCGATCAAACTTTTCAAAGACCTTAGAATACCATTAGCACATGGTTTAGCATCAAAGAAGTTGAAGAGTGATGGAGGAGGACATGGAACATGGTGAGGTCAAACACTATGGAGGTGATTGGAGGAGATGGCATGAGTTTTGGGTGATGGAAAAGCTTATAGCCGTGAGCACTTGGAGTTTGGAAGAAGTGGTCAAGAGCATAGAGAAAGGAGGAATGGAGTAGATGATGATTAGTAGAAGTTAACAAAAGTTTAAGTAAAGTTAACAATAATTTAGTGAAGTGTTGTTGGATAAGAACGTTGGTAGGAAGAACTAGTTAGAGACAAAGGTGAGTACTCTCACTTTACTAATTAATCTCTAAATTATTTCAAGTATAATGATTCGAAATTTTAAATATATTGGATGATTAAATGTTTGATATTGGATGAAAACTTGGTTAATATTATGATCGGTTATATGGTTGTGATATGGTTGATAACTTGGTTTGATAAATGATAAGAGAAATGGTTAGTAATTAACCAAAGTTAATTAAATGGAAATTTAATCCACAAATAATATGTGTATGGAGTTGTTTAGCCTCTTAATGGTTTTAAATATCTAAAAAGAGTTAAAATGAATATTATAATAATGTAGTATTATAATATGAAATGAAATGGATAATGAGTTTGACGTATGAAAATATATGTTTAAATGAGTTTCAAATATTTAGAAATGTTTTATAAACATTTAAAAGTATTTCCACGAAGTTTGAATTTTTTTTGAAAAACAAGTCAAAACTAGGTGCGTCGCGTAACGGTAGTTCGCGATTTCGCGCCGTAGAATTCAAACAAGTGTAGAGAATGGAATATAGCTATATGTCCAAAACAAGTTTTCAGAAAAATCATGATTTTGTAGTTTAAAACCCGAATTTGAAATTAATTTAAAATGAATATTTTCAAATGTTTTAAAATATGGAATAAATTTTATAAATATTTTATAATAGATTTGAGTTATATAAATGAATTTCCAAAATGATAGAAAAGTTATTTTAACCAAATAAGCTTTTAAAACACTATTTACAACACTTTTTAATAGCTTTTGCAAACAATGGTTTTAACTTAATTATTCTTTCCCGAACCTTTTGTGAACCTTTTCAAATAAATAATAAATTAATTTAAAGATGATTAAGAGGTTTAAAAATGAGTAAGTGAAAATGACTAGTACATTTGTTCCATTTGTAAGTGTCATAGAAAATCCGATCGAGGAATAGAACATATCGATGGAAAAGCCCGGATGCTCTAAAATAATTAAATGTAAATTAAGTATGTTAAAAGACATAGAATCGATCAAATAACTTGACTACCTTACGGATGACAGAGAGGTAGTCTCTAGGCTTAGGTTTGGGAAACCAGTTATCTACCCTCCCTAGCTATCCGGATTGGCCCGACGAAGGGGAGAGTAAATTTGATTTACTCGGATCAAAATTTCCCAAAGTATAAAAGATATATTTTTTCAAATTCGAATAACTTGGATTTCATGGAAATAATCTTCTTAAACTTGGTATTAAATTCAAAGGAGAGAATCTGTACTATCCATGTGAATTTTAAAGGTGATTTCACCGTTATTCGACGAATAGTAAAGGTTGAGTACGAAAATTAATATTGAGTAGAATGAGTATAATTTCCATGATCCTTTTTACTCAATAATGTTTTCCAATATGAGATTTAAATAAATGATTTGGAAATGTTATTCTAAGTAAAAAAGTGAAACGGTTTAGAATTATTTCAAGATTTAAAAAGGGTTTTAATTAATCGAAGGATTTGATAAATGAGGCTTAATGATTATATCTCTAAGAAAAATTTGATTTAAATAAAAAGGTCAATTAACTAAATGTTGTGTGATAATCACATATATACCTAAATGCCATTTTATCGATGGTTGGTTTGGAGAAACCGAGATCGGATCTAATCTGGCACTTACCCATCGTGTTGGGGTATGATCCTCGTGTTGGAGTGTGCAGCATGATAGGGGGTTCTCACTTTCTGTTTGGTGGCGAGCAAGAGACTCTTACCCCTACATGTCCCTAGTAAAATGGTTGGTTGTTAGTCGCGAGGCTGGTCATAAAATCAGATTCAAGGTACTAGTGTGTGCCACGGTGGTTATGTCCACTGCTGATGGTTGAAAAGCCTAAAGTTGGGGCGCGTATCCATTGTCGATGGTTGAAAAGCCAAAATGTCACATTTTGGTATCAAAGCTTAGGTTGAGTGAACCTAGGATTTGGTGGGGTAAAACTCATTATATATAGGGTTAGTAATACCCTAGAATGAGTGACTCATTAAAGATAGGGTTAGTAACACCCTAGAATGAGTTTGAGAGTATTATATATATGAGCGCGTATTTGTTATTTGATATAAAATGTTTTGTGTTAATTTATCTGTTGAGTGGTTTATAGATTCTGCTCGATGTGCTTGATCACCATTATCAATAGAGATTTCTAAACACTAAAAAAGGCAAACCGACACATTGTTTTAAAAATTGTAACGACCCCAAATTTCATAAGTATTTAAATTTATAATTAATTGAGTTTTTGAATTTAAAATTGTATAATTTATTATAAATAGAAGCGAGTTTCCCCGAACTCGAATAAATTCGGTATAAATCGTTTAAATTTAAATATTGTATATATATATGTATATATTGGATTTGAAAATAAAATCTTAAATAAATGGTTTTGAAAAATAAATATATATGTATAGAAATACAAGGTAATAAATATAAAAGTAGAAATAAATATTTAAGATAAAAAATGGGAATAGAAATATATAAGATAAATTATATGAATTATATAGTATAAAGTAAAACTCATAGCTAAAATATAACAACATAATAAATATAGGATTTCATTTCTATTATAAAGTAATAAGGCCATAGTAAAGGAATATGTTTAAATACGAACAAATAAGATAAGTATGAAATGTGTAACAAAATAATAACAATTAACACTTGTATAAACTGATATATAGATAGGATAAGTTTATAATATAAAGTAGACATTCAGACAAGAATATAAAAATCTATGGCTTGCATAAGAAGACAGTAAGATATGTTAAGTAAAGTATGTATGTAGGCTGAGAAACAAAGTATAAAAGGGAAAAGATATCTTCATGATGTTCGAACAGGAAGTATAAAATAATATGTACACCTGAAAAGAAATATATACAAAGGAAATTGATGTCTAAGTACATACGAAATATAAATTAAAGGATGTATTTGTAGACATAAGGACATAAGCATTAAATGTTTGTATCTCTAGTACATTTTATATCTCATTTCAGCCTCCTCTATAGAAAAAATCTCTGACCAATGTTAGTAAAATTTTGTACCAGTGAATAAACAATACCCTGTAAACATCTTTCTATTTATCAATCTTCTTTATCTTTTTCATTTCATTTCGTTTACCAAAAAGAAACTTAGCATTTTCCATTATAAAGTTTTCAAAGACATTTACAAAATGAAGCTTCAGTTCTACTCAACAAAATATGGAGATTTAACAAGTTCCAGTTGCAACTTTCAAAAGCATTACCAGTTTTCAAAATACAAAGCTGTTTTCAAATAAAAGGGGCTCTGTTCTTCCTTTCTAAATCTGGTGAGTAACATATTTTTGAAAACATTCAAGCCAAATTAAACTGTGTGAATGACTTATGCTATGTTTTGACCATATATAGATGAGAACTTTTTGTATACCATTTTCATTTGTTATGAATACAGTTGCTATCATCTATGTTTTATTTTCAAAAGTATAGAGTTCAATCAAGTTAACAACTCCAAATTCCACTTCTCAAATCTCTGATATATATACATTCTATCTTCAACCAATAGTTTTGTTTTAAGACCTCATTTAGGAGCTAAAATGGGTTTTCAGCTTGAACATGGAAAGTTGCCTCTGAAACTAACATTTTACTGTAAAAACAAGTTTTATGATAAATTCAAGTATGGTAAACCATTGTTTTGATTTCATAAATTGAATGAGCAGAACAAGTTATGATTTTTAAAGGTAATACGATAATTTTTACTTAAGTGGTTTAAGGGAAGTTCGTATATGAACAAAACTCGCATTCCTATCAATATCTCATGATCGAATCAATTAAAATTTCTGAAACTTGTTGTGTAGCAAGTTTAATCCTATATGAATCCAAGAAAAATGCTAAAAAAAAATTCGATTGCATAGATTTTGGGTTTGGATCGAGAGTAGGGTTTTGGGGTAGGATGGGTTCGCTGTTGTTCACGAGTGGGTTCCGTCGTCATCGTGGTGATCTGGTCGATCACACGGGGGGAATAGGGCCGTAGTGATGTGTGGAAGTTGAGGTCGGAGATCCATGGCCACCGATGATCTCTGGCGTCGGAGCGAGGCGTTGTTTTGGGAGGTACTGACGTTCCAGTTTTGGGTTTGAGGACGAGATTTTGATATCGTGATTTGTTCGAGCTTTTGAGTGTTTGAGAGATTCGAGAGTATCATCGGTGACATGTTTGTGGCGTCGCCGGAGATAGCATCGGCGTTGGCATCGCGTGCACGTGCACGCATGAAATTCGTGCACATTTGTTGTCTGGGTTCGAATTTTGGGGAAGAAGAAGCAAACAGGAGTTCTACTCGAAGCAGGAAATGATGAGAAGACTCGAAGTATTCCCGGGTATGGCGCGAGAAAAATGCAGATGCGACTCGAAGCAAGGAGGGTAATGGCTCGGGTAAATTAAGTGGTTACAGGTTTCTTTGGAAACCTGTTTGTTTTCAAATTTAATTTAATTTTAATAACCTGGGTTGTTTCTGAACTTTAGAAACTGAATTTAAATTTGTTAAGCAAGATTAAACCAAGTTTAAATCTATAAGTTTGGATCTGGATTCAAGAAAGCTTGAATCTGAGTTTAAAGTAAAATAAATTTTAAATTTAAATTTGTTTAACAACCTAAAATATGTAAGTTTAAATCAAAGTTTTAAAGCTAAGCTTAATAAAGGGTTTAGATAGGAATTAAAGTAAATATTTGAATTAGATTTCGATTTAAGTTCTTTTATAAAAAGAATTTCCAATGAAAAGTTAAATAATTGGTTTTCACTTGAATTGGCAAGTTAAAATGCAATGTAAGTTAAGACTTAAATTTCAAATAAAAATTTAAGTAAATTAGTTAGGACTTTTCTCATATAAGTTTATAAATCGATATTTAAATTTGGTTAATGTTAAGTATCAAATCTTAAATTTTAAATTGGAAATTGAATCTTACTTTGAAATGTAATGTTTAAATCCACTTTAATGAAGTCATTAATAAAGTAAATGGATTATCTTAGAATAATCAAGATATTTAAGTGATTTAATTAAATAAGATAATTAAGAATGACTTATTTATTTAATTTATATATCAATAATTTAGTTTAATTAATTTAAGAAAAATCATTAGATAAATTGGTAACAAATGATTTGTAATGGATAAATCAGGATTGGATAATTTATTCATAAGCAATTAATTTAGTTGGAAATTAATTTAACTGATTAGGATTAATTATTAATAAATCCTACTTATAAATGACTATTGAATGTTTGTACTTACTTACGTATGTTTGGATTCTGTTGAATGATATGAATTGTTTGATATCCCTGATATTTGATGCTTTGTGATACATCCTGATTTATGTTGTGATCTGAAATTTACTTTTCTGTGATATATTACTATGTGAATATGAAACCCTTGGCCTGTAAAATGGCATTTGAATTTCGATGCGACAGGGAGTCGGATTCCAGTTGGTTATCCGAAACCCACATTGAATTATAATTGTGAATCCTTATGACTGATAAATTTATTTTATTTATGAATTTGTGAATGAAGATAAGCGTTATGGGTTATACCGCTTATCGATATATCTGTGATGATTGATGTTGTGCACTATTATGTGTGAAACCCCTGGACTACACCATACACACACAAATATGGATTTCACGTGGAAATCGGTTAAGTCACAGATAATTTAAAATTGATGTTTTTTTAAATTGAAATTTTAATTTCAATTGATTTTGAAATCGAAAATTTGGGTTTAAAGTGAAAAGCTTTTGAAATGGAATTTCAAAGATAAAAGTTATTTCGAATAACTTAATCGAGTTTTTGAAAATTTAAATAATTAGATTTAAATTTGAATTCAGATGTGAAATTAAATCTATGATTTGGAAACTAGGGATAAAAGATGATATAAATATGTTTGTATGAATTAAACCATTTTAAAAGTATAAGTTGGGAATTTGGATTTAACCCAAGAACCTTAACTCGTATTTATGAATCAGATTTTCTGAAATGAAACTGTTTGTTTTCAAATGATAAAAGCTTTCAGATAAGAAATGAAATTCCAGTTTAATTAAAGGAATTTCAAGAATGAATTGAAAAATGGTTTTCCAAGTTATGAATGAATTCTTTTTGAAAGCTATGAATTAAATCTGTTTGTTTTTAACAGATTTAAAATGACGATTTATTTAACCCATCTGGAATGGAATTGTTTTGAAAGCTATTAGTTAAATCTTTGATTTAAAGATTTAACGAATTAATTAAACTGAAATGGAAATCGATTTGGAAAATCTGTGAATGAATCTTTGTGAAATTAAGTGAACTTTGTGAATTTAATCTTTTTGTTTAAAAAGATTAAAATGGTAACTTGTTTAAACCATTTGAAGAAAGATTTTTGGGTAATAAGTTGTGACTTAATTGAATTTCCAATATCCATATATTTTTAAATATTGCGCTCACTGTTCGGGTTAGCCGGGAAAAGACCTTTGGGTCGTATAACCCATTCCGAATAGTGATACGTCGTATATGGATGGCATTTGAAGACCGGTGTTGAAGACCGGATATTTTTCGAAAATGAAAGGACAACCTGTCGAATGTCTCTGCACTGAGTTGCTCCGGTATAGAGATTTATATCACTCTTTTGTGACGGGAAGTCCGGACGTGATTGGAAATTACCCGGAATTGCAAGGGCTTCGTAAGAAGTGCCTTCGGTTCTGTTCGATCCCGGAACAGACTTGTATGGTTACATGTCTGACATTACACTTTGAGATATAAAGCTGATTTCTTTCAAATACATATCTGTTGGTGGCGGAGAATTTATTCTCTTAGCTTAACACCCTTCTCTGAGACGTACGAGCTCAGAGGTTATGTAGTTGAAATTTATCAGCGATATATCCCAATTTGGTAATGTGGCATGCTGAGTGTTGCTGTGAAATGATCAGTGTTTGATCATTTGCGATATGATCATTTATTTGATTTTATATCTTTGTGATCATAGGTTGATCATTTGTTTGACCCGAAGCATGGCTTTGTGACAAAGCGTAGCTTTGTGGACGAGACTTCGTCGAGCCTCACACCCCGGAAATGGTCAAAACAGGAAGGATGCGGCAAGGTTCTAGGGAGTAGCGCCCCTTAGTGTATGTCATTCCTTCTGGATAAAGGTGGTATCATGGTATGGAGCCCAGATACTTAACCTCTGTGGTTACTGCATTATTATTATTATGTGGTTGTTGGAAATCGAGGATCCTCGGGAAGATCGGTGACGATCGGGGGATGGCATACGCGTGTCAGTAGTTACCTATTTTTGCAGAGGTAACCCGGCCTTGTGTTGGCAGAGATCCGGTTAGGTTCTCGGGTCGTCTATTCCAGGGACGTACCCATCGTGGAAAAGGAAGTTCCTTAGCCTGACCATTTGTTGGAAATCCAAAGAAACAATACGAGCCTTTACGATTTCAATTGTATAACCTGTCTCCTCAGGAGGTAGCTATAGCAGGCATAATATAATGGTACCTATGCTGGCTAAGATTTATATTCTACTTTCGAAATACTTTCTACACTATGCACTAAAAATAATATCAAAAATGATTTGATTTTGCGTAGTAAGCATCTTTGACTAACATAAGAAGAAATCTCCTCCAAGTCTGCGTTTGCATTGTGTGTGTGGTGGGAGGTCTTATGGTAGTTTCATTTTCCAAAAGCATTGCGGATTTCAAATTTTAAAACCTTTTGTGTTTGTTTAAAGATAAACTGTTTTTGTTGCTCACACCAGTCCCATGACTGATCCGGAGTTTATTGTTTCTTTCCTAAACTCTGGATGCTCAAAATTTTTCTACACGAGCAGTCTAGAGTTTGGTTTTTCAGATAGTCAGTTTAGTAGATTTTCTGGAGTTGGTTCAGTCTTTGGATCAGACTGCACTTGCTTATCTTTGTGCCTCGTTATTGGGAGTTCGAGCTATTTCTGGATCGCATTTGCTATATTACAGCATGATAGGGGATGAAGATTATCCGCTGTTGATGTTATCTATTTTTCTTTCCGCTGCAATTTATTGTATCATATCTTTGATGTATATAGATATTCATTGTATCATCATTGTATCTGGATATTGTATCAGATGTTGTATATCTATATTCTTTTTATTCCGCTGTGATATTTACTTAACTGTGTTATAAGCTCCGGCGACTCGGATTTGAACGGTCGAATCTACGGCATTCGAGTACGATGTAAAGTATGGATGTCGATTTTCGAGCGGGAAAATCTGGGACGTTACAAAAATATTATACATTAAGTATAAAGGAATATCTTTTGAAAGATATAGATATTTATGTGTGTCAGTTTACCGTTAAGGGACTGATAATATTCAGTTATTACCATTTGTTAATTGAACGAACATCTTATGAATTAAGTTTCATGATTTGACTATAAGACGTTTGATAATAATATGGAGTTAAGGTTAATGAATTTGTATAAGATAATAAAATAAGCATGTAGTATAAAAATGTGTTTTAAACAAATAAAATAATTTGAAAAATTTGGATATGAAAGATATGTTATATATATTTTGAGAAACTAAATTTTGGGTATTTCGGAAAAGAATTATGAAATTTTAAAAGGAAATAATTTAATATAAGATGATTTTATGAAAGGGATTTATAAAATGGGTTTTATAAACAAAATAATTTCTGATGAATTTTTGAAAAGAAATTTCAAATAAGAAATTTGAAAAGTAAGAATGTCTCAAATGATAACTAGTTTGAGTGGCTCGAAAATAACTAAAATGGGCAATAGATATGTTCGGATGGTAAACACTTCTCTTAAGTATTACCTCTCTTGTTAAAGGGATATAGGATACTATCGGTAGTACCCAGTTCCTTGGCATTATTTTGGAGTTACTCGATCTATATAATTTTCCTTAAGTTAAGAGGATAATTTTGAATTATTATTTTATAGGTTAATATCAAGGTTGGTTAAAAATGGATATATATTATAATGAGATAAGTTGATTGTAATTTTGGAAAATAAAAGGTAAATTATCTTTTAAAAATTGAAATGATTTCTTTGGGATGAAATGTTTTCCTTTAAGAAAAATATTTGAAATTAAATATTTAGAGTGATTAGATATAAAGAAGCATTTTTAAAAAGATAACAGTTTTATGAAAAGTATTAATAAAAATTTTTGAATGTTAATAAGTATATATGAGGTACGTAGATTATTTCGTCACACGATTTTGATCTAAGATTCGAGTACGGAACTTTGAGGTGTTTACACTAGTTTGAAAGACGATTTATCACTCGATTCTTGATGACGAACATTGATGGGGGTTTACGGTTGGGTACTTAAGTATTCTATCATAGCTGAGAGGTATGTGTAATGACCCGTATTTTTCGATAATTAAAAATATTAAATTAAATAAGATTTTGAAACTTAATATTGTGAGAAATTAAAATTTATGATTTATTAATGAGAAAAATAATTAGAATGTAATTTAATATTATTATTTGAATGTTATTGATAACTATTTTAATGTAATTTCAGTCAATGGAAATAATTGTAAAGTTAATTTGGTTAAATTTATAAATATGGAATAAATTAAATGTAGGATTTAATGTTAAAATTATATGTTATAAATTGGAATAGGTTTATTATGGAATATGAAATCAACATGAAATTAATATAATTAAATATTACAGTTAATATGAGTTAAGATGATAACCGTAGAATATGAATGTGATAAACTGTAAACTAATGTTAATTATACTCGTAAGGTAATAATTGATTCAATAATAAGGATGTAAATCGAAATAGAAGAATTTGATCGAAATTAAATTATAACTAACTGGAATTTTAGTACTATTGCAATTGAACGCTGAATTTAGTATAATATTTAAATAGTGGATTTAACATGGAAATTTTATTTTAATATATTATTAATTTCTATGGAATCAAGAATGATAAAAATTTTAAATTTTAAATTTGAATTTAAAGGTGATTGAATTAATGTAATAATAATTTATTTAGTTAACGTGTAAAAATAGCTATTTTGGCCATTGTCTCGGATTTCGACGAAACCATTTACATCAGATCCACAACAGTGAATTATTATAGGATTTCAATTTTCGTAGCGACCGGAGTTGTCGTTTGGTCGTGCGAGCTTGAAACGCGTTGAAATCAATTAATGGAATTTAAATGAATATAATTTGATTTTAAAAGCTAACTTCTATATATAATGGAATTGGGGTTTGAAACTTGTTCCATTGAGTTTAAAAATATCGAAACATATATTTTGATATATGGGATGACCTACTTTCGTTTTGGAAGCGGAACGGACTTTTCGGATCGTGTTATTGTTTCGAACCAATTTGATCTGTCCATTCGTTTTGTCCATCTTTATATATATAGCCTATTATAAACCCTAACAATTTCTCATTTTCTTTTTCTGTACGTATCCGTTCATTCATCTATTCCTCCTTAAACGTCGGAACATCAAAAACCTAATTCCTAATTTCAAACCCTAATTTTAAAAATTCAAACTCCTCAAACTATGTCATATTATATATCGTTGGAAAGCTCTCGACGAGCGCAATCTACTGTTGCAATTCGTTTTTTGATTTTGATTTCAAAAATTATTTATTTATTTCTATTGTATGTATAACTCTGATATATTGTAAAAGTGTAATCAATATTATTTGTAAAACAGCTTCATGAACTGTTTATTTGATTATTATATTTTGTCATTCCGCTGTGAGATTCTGTGTTTTTTTTTTCCTTCTTTTCTCTTATTTTCTTATTTACCCCATTAACAATCCTCTCTTTTGAATGGTTTGATTTGACATGTGTGGTTTATTGTCTATTTAAACAGTCCAAAAAGGTGGGTCGTTACAGTTGGTATCAGAGCTTTGGCTTAGCGATAACCTTAGCTTTGTGTGGTTTTACTCATTAGAGATAGGGTAGTAGTACCCTAGAATGAGTTTTCCTGAGTGTGTATATATGAGAGAGCGTACTTGTTAGTGTTATAAAATGTTTTTATATTGTCTTAATTTTGTAACGACCCATAATTTTCGATAATTTAAAATTTGTTAATTTAACTAAATTTTGTAATTTGATATTGGAAGAAATAAAAATTTATAATTTAATATTGAAATGAATACTAAAATGAAATGTAACAATGTTAATTAAAGCTAATTATTAACAATTGAAATGAAATTCCAAAAAATGAAATAATGTAAATGTTATACTTGGTTCTAAATTGAGTATAAGAAAGCAAAGGTAAATATTTAATTATTGTATGAAATAGATAGTTAATGGTAATTGAATGAAATCAGTATTTTATAAGAATTGTAACATTTGTTTGTGAATAATGAATTCATAAGTGTAATTAAAAGTTATGGTAATGATTGTTATAAGTTACCTGTTTATTTGGTCTATTAAATTAAAATGGGAAACCAATTAGAATTAAATGAACTTTAATGTTACATTAATAAGATTAAAGCAATAACCATAAATTGTGAATGTATTGAAATGAACAGAAATGTTAATTTTATTTATAATGTAATGATTGATTTAATTAAATAGTGAAATCAAGAAAAACAAATCAATTTGGGATTTTAAATTTTATTTAATGGGTGAAATTGACAAAAATTCAATTAAACTGAAATATAGTAATTAATATAAATAAAAGATAGAGATTGGAGGATATTAATGTAATGAAGTATCCAACATTGTTAACTATGTTATAGAATGATAATTGATTTAATTAAAAGATTGAAACCAAATAAAATCAATTTATTGTAATTAAATTTTAATTAATAGGATAACTAGCAGTTGAAATTGAACACTGAAATTATTGAAATCATTAACACTAAATTGATATGTAAACTTATTTTAATTTATTTTAGATGTCCAAGTGATTAAAAATGATGAAATAGGTTAATTTATAAATTTTGAATTAAAAGGTGGTTGATTAATTTAATATTAATTTATTTAATTAACTGAAATATAGTCGTTTTGGCCACCGACTCGGATTTCAACGAAACCAGTTTCATCGGATCCGAAACAGTGAATTATTGTAGGATTTCAAGTTTTGTAGCGATCGAACTTCTCGTTTGATCGTACGGGCTCGAAACGCCTAGAAATCAATTTAATTGAAATCAATTTGAAATAAGGTGATTTTAACATATCTTCTTCATACAATGGAATTAGGACCTGAAACCTTTTCCATTGAATTTAAAAATATTGAAAACATCTATTTTGATATATGGGATGACCCATTTTCGTTCCGGAGGTAGAACGGACTTTTTGGGTTGTTTATCGTTCCAATCCAAATCGATCTGGTCCATTCTTTTCTATTTTTGTTATTCCTATAAATAGCCCATTATAAACCCTAGGTTATTTCTTATTTTTAGATTTCAGTACGTACAATTCTTTCTGCTCCTCTCCTCCTCAATGGCAGAAACAGATTCAACTTCAAAACCCTCAATCCAAATTCAAAATCAATTTCAAAAATAAAAATCCTCCAAACTATATCGAATTATATATCGATTTGAAGCTCTCGATGAGTGTAAGTCAAATCTATAGTTTTTTTTTCGATCTGGGTTGCTGGGGCCAGAAATTGATATTGTAGTTTCGATAGTTCATTGTATGGCTTCTAGTTCAACGGTGGATCTTCGTCAATGGTTCGATCGGGGGGTGCTGCTGTGTAGGGGTCGACTAGGGCTTTCGATCCATACGGTTACTTCGGTCGGAAGGTGATCGATTTCACCAAAAATCGAGGAAGTTTAGCCATTTTGCGTGCGGCGGCGGTTGACCTAGGAGCGACCGGAAATGGTGACGTTCGTGGTGTGGGGTCGGCTCAACACGAGGAGGAGATTGGCGTTAGCCGATCAGGTCGTAGGCCATCTGAGCAGCGGCGTTTAGGGCAAGTTCATGGTGGCTGGGTAGGTTTTACGATGGGTGTGGTTGCGAAATCAACGGTGAAGGTATTGCTGACATGTTTAATTTTATTTATTATTTTATTGATTATATGATATATCGTATAACTTCTAATAAGCATAACTTTCACATACGAGGTCCAATTCATGCGCGGTTTCTTGCCTTGGGATCGTATTGAAATTCCGAACATTTTAACGCTTGTTTGGACAAATTTTGAGACCATTTGAATTTTGGGCTTAAATTGAATTTTAAATTCGATTTAAATTCAAAGGTGAGTGTTTTAACCCACTCACAACTTCTAAAATTTCTTTTGTTAGTTAAATTAATTTTTGATATGATAAGAAATTTATTTATGACTGTTTGGTATATTTTAAATCATCATCTCAGTTAATTTGAATTTATTTGAATTAAATCGTTATTTAATTTATTATTGAATTTAAATTGCCAATTAATCACTTTTTATTGTTAACCTGTTATTTGTTGATATTTATTAATTGATTTGGATGATGATTTTGATGAATGTTTGATTTGTTGTATTGGATGAATGGATGTTGTATTTATATTGTTATAACTGCAAGTTCACTATGGGTTGAAATGATACATACCCGAAAGATGTATAAATTAGGGAAAAATCGTTATGGGTTGAAATGATAGACTCGAGCGATTTTATGGATTTTTATATTAAATTCGGGATTGCGGTTTGAAATGATATATAACCGTAGATTTTTAAATTGCGGATTGAAATGATAAATATCTATATCACTTGACCCTAGAGTAGAGAATTGTATACGGACACCGGATTGGTTAAATTAAATGATTTTAAAATCCTTAATTTCTGAATTTAATTAAATGATATTTTGAAATAAAATTTGATTTATGTAAATTAAAGTATTATTGGAAAATCAAGTTTATGATGAAATGTGAAATGGTTTAAAAGGAATTGCTTTAAGAAATTAAATTGGAAGTTTAAAGTAAAATTTTAAGTATAAATGAAATTCTATCGAAATTAAGTTATTGAAGTTGTTTGAAAATACTTTGAAATATTTTGAAATTGTAGCAAATCGAATTGATATTTGAACATGGATTGAAACGATATAAAATCCAATGGTTTATTGAAATGTTAAATTGAAAGGTTTGAAATTTGGTTTGTTGACTTGGAAATTGAAATGGTCCAAATGCGTTGAAATGAAATGAATAGTTTAATTTGATATAAATTCCAAATTCATGTTTTAATATAAACTGTTTTAAAAATACATTATTTCAAAATTTCTAATTATTAAGCTTTTCAAAGTATTAAACTATTTTAACTTGTATTAATTATATTAAATCATTTTAACCTTATTTGTACCAAAATTGGTTACAACACTCTTTGGAAGGGTTTGAAGAGATGAAATGAAGAAATTAAATGGAAAAGGAGGATTTTCTAACAAACACTTAAAAAACAGATAAGAAAAAATACCTAGAAACACAGAGATTTAGAGTGGTTGGGCGTAGGGTCTACGTCCACTATGAAATTGATAACTTTATTGATGTTTGCTTGCTGATTACAACTTATTACAGCGGATTACAATGATGAAATTCGAGTACAACAGCAGCCTTGTAATGCAAAAATGTTTTCGGCAGAGTCTGGACGTCAAAGAGCCAAAAGATCCCTTCTTTGTAGGCTCTGGGATGCTATTTATAGGCGTAGGCTGCAAATATCTCGCTCAGATCTTGGGAGACCTCTTCTGGCACGTGAGCGGGCCCACGCGATCGATCCCACGTGATTTCGACTCGATCCGTGATCGATACGAATGAATTTCGTATCGATCATGATTTGACCCAATCGAGTCGAAATTTGGCATGAACATTCCTTAGGTCGTACATAAGCTCCTGTGAAAATTTCATAGCATTTGGACTTGTGGATTGCAAGTTATGATCAATACGAATTCGAGTCTTCGTAGGTTGTTCAGTTCGAATCAATCTTTTCGTATCACTCTGTTCGAATCGATGTTGAGCACGTGCCTGCGAGATGACGTGGCTCTTGATTTTTGGATCGCTCCACTTTTGATGCCGAGTTGACCGAGTCATCCCAAGGTTTTTTCCTTGTTCGTATCGAAGACCGCTGCCTTGTTCGTATCGATGGAAGTGGCTCAGTTCGTATCGAGCACCGTGGCCTTGTTCGTATTGATCCAAATAGCATGGCTCGTATCGATTATGTGGTCTTGTTCGTATCGATCAAAGTTATTCCACCTTGATGGATACGAACAATTGATAATGTGATGGATTCGAACAGATGGATGTGAGATGATATCGATGGATGGATGCGAAGAGTCGATGCTGTATGGATACGAAGAAAGCCCTTTGGTTGATGGATACAAAAAGTGCAGTTCTCCTGATCGATACGAAATCGCGCGCCTCTGATCGATTCGAATAAGATCGATACGAAGTCAGATGTTCCCTAGTTGCCTTATGGGTACAAACAAGGTGGCTATCAATGGATTCGAACAGATGGATGCATGATGATGGATACGAAATGATGTTATTGTGTTGATTTCCTTAGTTTGCATCGATCATATCTTGAGCATACGAACTCCGATTGACTTGAAATTCGGAACATTGGCTTTCATAGCTTTGCTTGTCATGTCTTGTCAATTATAGCTCGATCCGAACTCGGACAAAATTTATCGATATCCATAGCAAACCTATGTATAACCAATCTCCGGGATGGACTTTCCTTGGTCTCCAGTCAAGTTCTTGGTATCACGGCCTTGCCAAAAGGCGGGATAACGTTTGCCCCCTAAAGTACGTCTTGTGAAAACACGAAATGCTTTGAAAAGCTGAAATCTTCATTCTGAATAGTTCCATCTGACTTGCCAATCGGTTGTTGTTTTCTCGTTGAAAGTTGTAATTCTTGACTGATTTTTCAATAACATGAATTGTTGACTGCAAACTGCTGTACTGTGTATTGTTGTAACTGATTGCTGTATGATAGCAATTATTTGTTTGTTGTCATTACCGTCATCAAGCGAATATCCAATCCTTGTGAATTTCAAAGATTTGATGTTAATTCATTATTCATGAATGCATGTTAACTTGACTCCCGTTAATGTTCGTACGTTCCCGAGTCGTTGTCAGGTTTTTAGTTTTTTCTTTTGTATCGACTTTCACATCAATCCTCTCCTGAATCAATGTGAAATTCGAGTTGTAACAATGCTTGATGGTTGTTTCTGTGTATCTCATCGCATCGATCCTCTCTTGGATCGATTTTAGAAATTGGAATGCATTCTTTACATCGATGACCATGAATTTCTTGCAATTTTCTAAATGATGGATACAAAGTCGCAGTTCGTATCGATAGACTAATGAAGGATGCGAACAGATCGACTGGTCCCCTATGCACTATTTGTATCAATGGATACGAGCCTTTATGGGTTGTATGTTGATGGATACGAACGGTGTAATTCTCATCGATGTGTCTTGAATGGAGTCAAAAACAGTGGATACGAATAAGTGCTTCGTATCGATGGAATCGAATGTTTCAGAAAAATCTTCGTTGCACATTTCGTATCGATGAAGCACGAGCTGTTGGATACGAATAGCCAATTCGTATCGACCTGGGGAGGAAACGGTTGGAAGCGGCCGCGATGACTGGGAGTCGAATCGTTTTTACCTTCCATATATATACGTGACTCTACACTTAGAGAAATTTTACTTGCTCATTTTTCCTATAGCCTTCGTATCAATTGAGAACACGAGAAGAAAGAACACCTTCATCTCCAACTCAAATATCTCATTAATCCTTCAAACTGACTCTCTAAACTAGGTAATTGACTAGCTAAATTGACTTTAAAACAACGAGACTTGGGGCTCGATGCCATTTCATCCATCGTCATGGCCGATTCCGGCATCGTTGACGCCAGAATTTGGTTGGATTGAGGTCGAGAGTCGAAGAGCCAGTTCCTTCGAAGCTTTTGGAGAAGATGGAGTTTGGGATACGAAGGATTTGTGGATGAATGGCTTGGCCTTCGCTTCGTGTCGAAGGAGGAGGAAGGATGGATCGTACCAACCCAGAGTAGGAGCGTTCGAATCGATCTGGGTGATGATATTTCGTAACAAAGAAGTGGAGACCTTCGCATCGATTGATGATAGTGCTTCGCATCGATTCGAGGTGATCGATACGAATGCTTGGACGTATTGATCGATATGAAGGTGTCGTACTTGATCAATACGAAGTGTTTTTCAGGAGATCGATACGAACGTATCCTTGATGGATACAAAAAACTCCTTTGACCGATACGAATTGGAGCCGGGTTGATTGATACGAGTCGAATCTTGTCAAACTCGATATCCCTTGTAGTTTCGAACACATAACTCCAATGAGCTTCCGCCTTGCATAATTTGACTTAACCATTCCACTGCATATTTGACCGCCTTTCGAAGCTCGTCGATGGAACTGTAACTTAACACAATTTTAACGAACTTTAACTCGTATCGGTCTTCAAAGTTTGAATGGCACGGCTATGACGGTCAGCGATGATGGTCACTCCGGTTAAATCTCAAGGTCTTGTTATTTGCATATTTTCTCATACTCTGTTGAATTTCTCAAGTAATTTGTAGCACTGCACTTCACAACACATTCATACACTTCACAATGAGGAATGCGCGGACTTATTATTGTCTAATGATGGTTTTTAACAAGTTGATTAGCTATGGAATCCACAAGTTCACAACAACAAGAGCTTCAGAATTCATCTTCTTTTGTCCTAGAGATTCCGGCCATCGCGACCGATGTTATAGACCCAGCTCCGGACGAGCTGCCTGGGGCCAGGTTTATCATGAATCCATAGGATTATGTGTCATCTAACGTGTCTGAAGACATGTTGGGTCGTATATGCCTAAGGAACGGTTTGTCATTGGACGATGTTCTATTGCCGGGACCAAACGACAGACCACATGCTCCCCCAGAGGGGTTTACTGCCTTCAATCGCCATGCGTGCATAGCAGGAACACTTCCTCCATTCAACCAATACATTAGGTAAGTGTTTTCTTTCCTTGCAATCTCTCCATCACAATTACACCCCAACGGATACGCTACGCTAAACAGTTTATTTATTGTATTCATGGAGCATCTCTTTCGGCCACCGGCTCCAACAGAGATCAGATATCCTTTTAACATCAAGAGTAGGGGAGATAGTCCATCTTTTACATTCCTAGAGGCGGTTAGGAATTGTCAAGTAGTAACCGGATCCTGGACAAGGCTGAGTTACTTTAAAACAGAATGGTTCTACGTTCGATGCCCCTCAGGATTTGCTAGCCGATGGTTAGTCGGACGTAAGTGTTGTAGTCTTCTCCAAGAGTTATCAAGATAATACAAGTTGATGTAAAACTAATGTCCTCTTTTCTTTACAGCCGCAATTTCATGACCTGAAGGCGGGTACTTCAAAGAAATAGTAAGGGTCCTTCAAGAAGTTCCAAATGAAATGAGGGACATCGATTCGGTTCTAACCGACAGAAATTTGAGAATCGTCGGACTAATTGAGCGGAATCAAAGCATAAGGCTTGAAGGGACACTAAGGGTAGCTCCGAAGAAGCAGTTGAAACGCAAAATACCTGGGGTGGTAATAACTGAAGGGGGTGATGAAGAGAGAACGCCCACGGATGATGAACTTGTTGCTGGGTCTTCGGCCAGGTTTCAAGCGACTGAAGGAAGAAGAAAAGGCAAGGTCGCTGCTTACAAACATCCTAAGTCTTCGAGGTGGAAATCAGTTGTGGTTTCTTTGCCAGCCCCCGGTATTAGAATATCAGAGGCTCCTCCCTCGCCAACAGAGAGTCCTTTTGAAGGGCTTGCCGATATTCCGATTCCGGATTATGTGTCCTTTTAACATGACACCGGGTTGGAGGAGCTTGATAGTGCTCTTGATCTAAGCGAGTCGCTTGTTATAAGTGCGGCCGACATTTCCGGTTGGTCGGGGGGTTGCACATACATGTACGCTTCATAGCACTACACGATTTCCAATCACAAGTTGTTCAATTCAAGAAACCACTAACTCTGCTTCTCTTTCTTTTTTACAGATATGATGTCCGGACGAGGGTCGATGTTAGGGAGTCTTCGCTCAGCTCACCGATCTTCTGCATATTATGAGTCACATAGGAGAGAAGAAGATAGAGACCGCGATCGTGGGTACTTTAGCCAGGAACGTCAAGAGAGAGATAGGGATAGGGACTACAGACATCGATCCCGATCCCGCTCTCCTCCTCATAGACTCCCTACACAACCTTCGGGCCAAGGCAGGCAGCCAGTAGAGCCCCCTCGTCACAAACCATCTTCGCATGCTTCTCGGTCTGAGTCGCAATGCCATAGAACTGAGGTTGAGCCTTCAGTCGTCGTTGAGCAAGCTATCACTGAGCCCACTTGGGAAGGGGCTATTAAAATTTCTCAGCTAAAGAAAGATTTCCCAAATATATGCTTCGACAGCTACATTTTCCCCCCTCACTTAAATAGAATTCCATCAGAGGTAGAGAACACAATGCATGATTATATTCATGACATTTATTCCCAGTACAAAGAGTGGGCGAAGGCTGCAGAGAAAGCGTTGAAGGTGGCTTTCGAGCGGGCTAAAATAATCGAAAAGTTAGAATCTGATCTCACCCAGAAGGACCACATCGTCCAAGTGCTTAATGGTGAAGCCGAGTCCTCTTGGAAATTAGAGATAGAGGCCACCAAAAAGGTCGATGAGGCAAACTTGACCATGGAGAGGATGAGGCAGACACACTTTGCCTTGATGGAGCAGATGGGCCACCGAAACACCACCGTCACAGCTGAACGGGACGCCGCTATGAAAAAAATTAACGAGCTTAAAGCCAAATTTTCTGAAATTATCAAGGAAAAATATGATGCAAACAGAGCGGCCCGAGAAGCTTGTGAACATGCCGTAGTGCTCCGGGGCGAGTAGGACGAGGAAACGCCTAAGGTCCGGGTGGTGGAGACTGAGGTCGAGGAGAAAGTTAAATCGGCTAAGTCCAGGCTAGAGACGGATATAAAAGATCTCTTGATAACTTACAATGCTAATGTACTGAGGCATAGAAATCTAGCCTGGCTCGACAACTATCTAGCACATTTATACAACGCTGGTGGCCAATTGGTTGAGGAGGAGAAGGCGGTGCATCTGGGTGGATCAATCGACAAGTTTGAGCTTGAGAATCGTGTGCTAAATGAAGATGAACGAAAGATTCTCCACAAGTCGATGATTTCGCATGAAAAAGAGAGGCTCGGCACCCAACACTTGGAGGCCGGAGAAGGTTCAGGTATTGAGCACCGTGATGCAAGTGCTGAAGTTCCTGCGCCAACCCAGCTTGAATCTGCACATGCGGTTGATCCCCAGCCCATTCCTGCTTATAATCCGGATCAGCCGCAGTTATCTGTGGCCAGAGAACAAGTTTTCGAAGCCATTCAGCCGTCAACGAGCCAAATTGAGGAAGGTACTCTGAACATTCCGCATACTTGCTCAAAATCAGGAGATTGATTTGAAACGTTTACTAACAGTCTTCCTTTTTTCTCTATCCAGTGTCTGGAGTTACACCGATTGCGCCTCCTGCAACTCAAGAATCACATCAAGCGTAGGAGGCCATCATTACTGAAGCAACCACCATAACTACAACTGCGCTGATTGATGGAACGCAGGGGAGCACGCTTATTTTCAATGAACAGATGATGGAGGAACTCCTCGGTCATCACAGCGACCCCTTTGCGGACCTACCATTTGTTACGGGTGGAAGTGTACCTGCTACTGGCTCTTCAATGCCAACCACTGATGCTCCCAGCAAGGCCCAAGCAATTCGTAAAGAAGAAATATTGGCCGAAATTGATGCTGAAATGGAGGCAGTGGCTTGTGGTGGCAGTTTTGGTGGTGGGATGGCGACACCTGGTCCAGCTCCGTTAAGGATGATATCACCTGGTGGTACAGTTATTGATACCAGTGTGCCTATCCTGCCTCCTATAGTCGATCCAGTTCCTTCGACTCCAATTTCAGGGAGCATTCCCGTACACTTGAGCTCGGATGAGGAAGTCGATATCATGCCCCCTACTAGAGATCAGCCGCCGAAAGGCAAAGGCCCGAGAAAAAAATAAGTGGTAGCTCCAGTGGGTCCACACCGATGGGAAAGCCGAAAAAGAAGAGAGAGTAGACGTGCTTCTTCGGTTTATTTTTAGTAGATAGATAGGAATTTATCTTCGTTTCTCTTTTGTAGGCTGTGTATAGATGCGGTTTGGCCCCCGCTAGTAGGAATTTTTGGGATCAACTTGTACATAATTTCTTTTCGCAAATAGATGAAATGAAACTTTATTTTGCTTTGAACTCGATGTGTGTTTATTTGCTTAAGCGTTCCAGCATTTGAATTCCATGTTCAATACACTTGTGAAGTTTCAACTTTTGAATCTCGTTTGAGCTCATCCGTCAAGTCCTGAAATCACGACCACAAGTCATGACTGGACATTAAGTTGAACTCCGATGTTGTACTGCTTCAGTCAGTGATTGCCACTTAAGTTCTGCCCCCAGTTTCAGGGATGAACTGAAAAGATTGGATAGCGGTCGTATTTCGCCTTTAATGCATCATACTTAATATCGTTGAGTTGATGCTGAAACAAGGAAAATTCGAGCGGTCGAATCACACTTGCTCTTTTGTCGATGATTGTATCCACGCTCCGAGGATTGCACTTGTGCGTCGGCGGTTGGTCACGCCTGCTTGAGTTTCAAAGATGCGTCCACGCTCCAGGGGCTTAAGTTATTTTCATGGGCGTTCAGCCACGTTTGCTTGACACTTATCATTTCATCTGCACTATGGGGACTTAAATAAATTCGCGGGCGCTCAGTTACACCTAACTTGATTTTACACCCCGATCCACGATCTGGGGACTTAAATAAATTCGCGGGTGCTCAGTTACACTAGTTTTGCATTTACACTCTAGCCACACTCCGGGGACTTAGAGTTGTTTTACGGATGGTCGATCCCAATCTGGCTCATGTCCAAACTTCAATCCACTCTTCGGGGATTTTGAGTTAACGTTTATACTCCAATTCGCACTTTGGGAATTTGGAGTTGGTGTTTATGTTGATACTCCGATTCACACTCTGGGAATCCAGATCATTTTGATGCCTATACTCCGGCTCGCACTTTGGGAATCCGGAGTTAGGTGATGTTTATACTCCAGTTCGCACTCCGGGAACTTAGAGTTAGTTGATGTTTATACTTTGGTTCACACTCTGGGAATCCGGAGTTGGTTAACAGATGGTCAATCACATATGTTGCGAGTTTTTGAATTTCGTTCGCACTCGGGGAAGGAAAGGTGTATCAGGATCGTGGATGGTCGGATCACATCCACCCTGAGTTAACAAGTGAGGTCGTTAGATGGACGGGTCCATCCTCCTCAAACTTGGTTCGAATACGGGCGAAGTCGTTAGGTGGACAGATCCACCTTCTTCGAAACCGTATTTGTAAGTTTATACTCCAGTTCACACTCTGGGAATCCGGAGTTAGGTAAAGGATTGTCGTGTATCAATACTTTTTGGACTTTAGTGTGATGGCTTGTCCCCAAGCTCGGGTTTTAGTTAGTGAGTGACCGGTCATATCACAGTAAGTCCCTATTTGAATAAATTCCACCGTATGATGGAACTTAGCTCTCCGTGCATAGTGATGGTCATACGAAGTGTTTCAAGTAAATCACAGCTCTGGCCCGAAGAGATTGCACTTTATTGCTGAAATAAGAAAATACGGAAAAATCAATTGCCTTATTACAAATTCTAATTTCAAAATGGAGAAACAAATTGCAAATGAGAAATAGACTGAATAAATAAATAGAGCCTGTTATGTGCGACGAAGACTCTCGCTGTTTCAGGCTCTCGGAAGAGTGAGACCGTCAACGGTCGATAATTTGAATGTGCCATCTCCGAGCTTTCGTTCAATAACATATGGTCCTTCCAAAGTTGGCTTCATATGCAAAGGGACCGGGTAAATTATTTTGAGTACGAGATCTCCAAGTTCAAAGGTTTGGGGTCGGAACTTGGCATTGTATAATCGGGCGACTCGACTTCGATGTGTGGCTGCCCTCAAATCAGCCTCTTCACGCTTCTCATCCAATAAATCGAGAGATTTAGCAAGTAATATAGCATTTGTCTTTGGATCGTAGTATGTCACACGATGAGAAGGTACTTCTAATTCGACTGGGATAACAGCTTCTGAACCATAAGAGAGAGAGAGAATGAAGTGTGACCGGTCGTGGACTTGTGGGTTGTACGGTAGGCCCATAAGGCCATAGGAAGTTCATCGACTCATTTGCCCCCGGCTTTTTCCAGTCGTTTCTTCAGAATAGACTTTATAACTATATTTACAGCTTTGACTTGTCCATTCGCTTGAGGGTGTGCGACTGCGGAGAATTTCTTCTAAATCTGGAATCGTTGACAGAAATCCTTAAATTTGGTACTGTCGAATTGGGTCCCGTTGTCAGTGATGATAGTACGTGGGAGACCAAATCGGCAAATGATGTTACGCACTACAAAGTTGATCACCTTCTTTGTTGTGATTGTAGCAAGGGGTTCAGCTTCCGCCCACTTGGTAAAGTAATCAACTGCTACGATGGCGTACTTTGCACTACCTTTGGCTAGAGGCAATAATATCGATGCCTCATACCACAAATGGCCATGGGCTGACCATCTGTGTTATCTTGGTAGGTGGGGCTCTAGGAATTCGAGCATGCTTTTGACACTTATCACATTTCTTGGCATAATCTGATGCATCACGATTCACAGTCGGCCAATAATATCCATATCGAAGTACTTTTTTGGCAAGAGATTTCCCCCCGGTGTCATCACCACATTCTCCTTCGTGTACATCATGCAATACTCATTTGATTTCATCGTGAACGACACACCAGAGTAAAGGAATAGAGTATCCTCTTCTATACATAACTCCATTTTGAATAGTGAACCGTGAAGCTTTTCGAAGAGTTTGTCTCTTTTCACTCCTACGCTCTGGTAGGGTTGCGTGCTTGAGATAATTTCTGAATGGAGTCATCCACGACTCCTTGTCAGAAACGACATCAAATATCCAACCGGTTTCCATCTGATCGATGCTCGGCGAAGATAACGTCTCTACGGGAACAAGTCTCATTTGCCGTGCTTCACCTGTACTAGCTAACTTTGCCAACGAATCAGCTTTATGGTTGTGTTCTCGTGGTATGTAATAAATAGCATAATAGTTAAACTGATTCAATGTCTCCTGAACCTGAGCAAGGTACGCGGCCAGTCTTCGATTTCTGGCTTGGTACTCCCCTCGAACTTAACACACGATCAATTGCGAATCATAATAAATTTCCACCGCAATGATTCTTAAATCTCTGGCAAGTTTCAATCCAGCCAATAGGGCTTCATATTCGGCTTCGTTATTAGTTACACGGAAGTTGAACTTTAGGGCATAACATATAGATCGACCTTCAGGAGTTTCAAGTACAACCCATGCACCTGAGCAACGGTCATTTGATGCACCATTTGTATGCAGCTTCCAGATATACTTAGGAGATTCACTAGTTTCGGGCAAGTCCTTTGGGATGGTAAATTCAGCAATGAAATCTGCTAGGACTTGTCCTTGAATGGCTCGCCTTGGAGTGTAAGTAAGGTCAAACTGACTTAACTCGATATTCCATTTAAGCAACCTACCAGATGTCTCAGGCCGCGTAAGGACCTATCGTAACGGCTGGTCGATGTAAATGGTGATTGGGTGAGCCTGGAAATATGGATGGAGCTTCCTCGAGGCAATAACAAGACAATAAGCCAATTTCTCTAGCTTCGGATAATTTCTCTCAGCTCCGGTTAGTCGCTTGCTTATGTAGTAGACCGACTTTTGTATTCGGTCTTCCTCCCGAATTAAGGCAGCGCTGAATCCGTTTTTTGATACCACCAAGTAAATGTACAATTTCTCGTGATCGATAGGCTTTGACAAAATTGGCAATGTGGAGAGATGTTGAATTAGTGCTCGGAATGCACCCTCACATTCCATAGTCCATTAAAAGTTTTGTTTTCCTTTTCGGATCAAATCGAAGAAGGGAATGCATTTGTCAGTGGACTTTGAAATGAACCTGCTCAGTGCTGCTACTTTTCCGTTGAGACTCTGGACTTGCTTTATAGTTTTCGAAGTTTCAAGATTTCTGATCGCCCAGATCTTTTCGGGATTGGCTTCGATTCCTCGAGCGTTGATGATAAACCCAAGGAATTTTCCGGATGCTACCCCAAAATGACATTTTAATGGGTTGAGCTTCATTCTGTATTCTCGGAGGATATTAAACATTGACTCCAGGTCTTTGATGTTATCGGTGGAAAATTGCGACTTGACTAGCATGTCGTCCACATACACCTCCATGGTTTTCCCAATCTGGTTAGCGAACATTCGATTGACTAACCGTTGATATGTTGCCCCAGCATTCTTGAGTCCAAAAGGCATAACTTTATAGCAATAGAGTCCCATATTGGTTACGAAGCTGGTATGCTCCTGGTCGGGCAAGTGCATGGGTAGTTGATTATAGCCAGAGTATGCATCCATGAAGGATAAGATTTCATGTCCAGCCGTTGAGTCTACAAGTTGATCAATTCATGGAAGTGGAAAACTGTCTTTGGGGCAAGCTTTATTCAAGTCTGAGTAATCAACACATGTTCTCCATTTCCCATTTGGCTTACGGACAAGTACAGGATTGGACACCCATTTCGGGTATAATGCATCTCAAATGAACCCATTCGTCTTAAGCTTATCTACCTCTTCTTTAAGGGCGGCAGATCTCTTTGGATCCATACCACTCCTTTTTTGCTTGACCGGGACATACCGCGGGTCAATGTTCAGCGTGTGGCTCGCGATATCCGGCGAGATCCCACACATATCAGAGTGTGTCCAGGCAAACACATCAAGGTTTACCCAGAGAAATTCAACCAATTCCTCTTTCATTTGTTGGCTTAACTGAGATCCAATCTTTATCATTTCGAGTCGTCATTATCGTCAATTGGAACATCTATCGTCAGTTCGGTTGGAGAAGCTTGACTGTCTTTACCTTCATCTTCACTTTTGGTATCCCTCGAGTCAAGATCTCTTTGGAATTGGTTGGGGTGCCCGGGCCCGGGCCCAGGCCCAGGCGCTAATTGCCAATTATCAGCAAAGCGGACGCAGAGAGATTCCTCTACACCCTTTCCTTTTTCTTTCTGTTGTTCCTCGCACAACTCAGCAACATAACAGGCTCGTCCTGCGGCCTGATCTCCTTGAACAACTCCGACACCATTGTCGGTAGGGAATTTCAAAGTCAAACACCATGGGGCGATGGCAGCCCTGAATTCAGCTAGGGTTGGTTAGCCCAAGAAAGCATTATATGGGGAGTTTATATCCAAAACAACAAACTGCAGTATCCGGACTCTCCGGCGTTCACCAATTCCTAACTCCACTGGCAATTCCACCACTCTAGTGGGTATAGTTGCACACCCGTTGAAGCCATGAATATGAGACTGACACTGGTTCAAGTTTAGTTTCCATCCTCATTTGGTCATAGGCTCGTTTAAACAAAATATTCACAAAGCTTCCGCTGTCTACCAAGATCCTCTTCATCCAAGCAGGACCTACTTGAGCTGATATGACAAGCGGATCAATAGTGGAGGCTTCGACCCTGTCGACATCCCGACCTCAAAATATGATGTCATCTGCCATCGTTCGTTGTTGCTTGGCCGGAGCCCCATCTTCGGAATTACTACAACACTCAAAGTCTGTATGCCTGATAGAGATGGCATATGACTCCATTTCCTTCCAGCTTCGATTTGGGGGATGAGGACCACCACTAACAGTGTTTATCACCAATCTCCCACCAGTACGAGCGGGTTCCTTCTGTCTAGCCGGATTTGGTACATGATTTTGATTCGATGGGCCCGCACCTCCAGACTGCGGCGCCTGCACAAACTGTTCTAACTTCCTCTCTCTTATCAACTTTTCGATGAGATCTTGCAAGTGACGGCATTCATTTGTGTTTTGGCCGTAGCTTTTGTCGAATCTACAAAACTTCCCCGTTTGAATTTGCTTATCCGATGACTGTTTCGGAGCAGGCTTTTTGTACTGAATGGTATTGCAGGTTTGTAGATATACATTCTCCAGCGACGTATTCAGAGGAGTATAATTATCAAACATTGGAGCTCTACGTCGTGGACCACGATTCTGATCTCGTTTTCTATTTTGGTTACCATTGAATTTTTGCTGATCTTGTTTATTCTGAATATTCAATTGCACTTTTCCAGAACTCTCCCCGGATTATTTAACAGCAATATTACTCTGAATTCCTTCCACGCTAGGCCCCACATCATCTTTTTTCCTAGACTGTTTTGCATCCTCCCTTCTCAAGAATTGAGCTGCCTTGGAATAGAAACGGTCCAATGATGTAGGGGGTTTTCTGGCCAACCAGTTGCCGAACTCAGAATCGGGCTCAATCCCCTTAGTTAGTGCCATAAGAATGGAGTTATCATTTGGGTTGCTGATCTCAGCACATGCAGCATGAAATCTCTCTAAATAACGCCTGAGTGTCTCTCCAGGAGCTTGAGTGACACTAGATAAAGTATTAACATCCTTCGGTCTCGCGACATGCATACGAAATTGCTTAATAAACTTTGTTGCCAACTGATCAAAGCATGAAATAGATCGAGGTGGCAGTCGGGTAAACTACATAGTTGTTATGCCCCCTAGAGAGATTGGGAAGCTTCGGCACTTGACCGCATCATCAGCTCGTGCAGCATTCATCAACCATTCATACTTCAAGATATGCTGATTAGGATCAGAGTTACCTTCATAAACGGGTAAAGTCGGCATCCTGAATCGCCGAGGTGGTTCAGCATAAAGTACCTCATCAGTAAAAGGGGTATGACTTCAGGAGATTCCCAGTCGTCATTGCTAAGACCTTGACTTTCACAGATCATTTGAAGGATCATTGTTGGCAGGTCGGGCATCTGGACATTTTGAGCACGTTGAGCCAAGGTGTGGTCGGGTTCCACAATGCGAGGAGGGGTCGGTCGCTGTCGATGGTCCATGTCTCGCCTCCTTGGTTCTATGTCTTCGGGGACGTAAGGCTCAAGATGGTATTCACGCTGGTGATGGTTCGGATCTGTCCGATTTCGGGCCTCAGCGCCCAAATCAGTAGCTGTCGCGGTACGATTACCAGTAATATGGTGTGGAGTAGCGCCTCCTCGGGAGGAGGGTCCAGTCTGATGGCTGGTTGATGGGCCAACTCTTAGTTGCCCAACATGCAATGTATGTTGATGCCTAGTGGCTTGTGTGTAGCTTCCGTCTAGTCATGGGCGTGTAGATCCGTGATGATAATCAGAAGAGGCTGAACTTTCAATGGATGAATAAGAAGCCTGATCCCTCCTGGATCTCTTTCGTCGTTGACAGTTCAGTTGGTTGGTTAGTTCTGCATTAGCACGGAGTTTATGAGTGAGCTGTTGGCGGCTCTGAGTCAATTCTTGCATCAACATCTGAAATTCTTCCCTGGTGACAGGGCCTTGTGGATCTGATGGTCTGGTAGCATTTTGATCGGCTGGAAGCGGTTGTACGGGATTCTGTCTGTCCCGCCCTTCTGGATCTGCAGCTGTGGAAGTAGTCCTTGTGTTAACCATGGTGGATGATGAAGCTCTCTCCTAGACTTGTAGAAAATCTAAATAGGATGGAAGAATTTCTAAAATTGAGATCTGGATCTTCTCCTTGGATGTTTGCAATCCGATATCGGTAGTAGATCCAATGAGCAGAAGGAAAAAACTGGGTTTTCTCTTAGTGAAAGCACTAAGTGTTTGTACCAAAATTGGGCACAACACTCTTTGGAAGGGTTTGAAGAGATGAAATGAAGAAATTAAATGGAAAAAGAGGATTATCTAACAAACACTTCAAAAACAGGTAAGAAAAAAATACGCAGAAACACAGAGATTTAGAGTGGTTCGGCGTAGGGCCTACGTCCACTATGAAATTGATAGCTTTATTGATGTTTGCTTGTTGATTACAACTGATTATAGCGGATTACAGTGATGAAATTCGAGTACAACAGCAGCCTTGTAATGCAAAAATGTTTTCGGCAGAGTCTGCACGTCAAAGAGCCAAAAGATCCCTTCTCTGTAAGCTCTGGGATGCTATTAACAGGCGTAGGATGCAAATATCTCGCTCAGATCTCGGGAGACCTCTTCTGGCACGTGAGCAGGCCCACGCGATCGATTCCACATGATTTCGACTCGATCCATGATCGATACAAATGAATTTCGTATCGATCAAGATTTGACCCAATCGAGTCGAAATTTGGCAGGAACATTCCTTAGGTCGTACGTAATCTCTTGTGAAAATTTCATAGCATTTGGACTTATGGATTGCAAGTTATGATGGATACGAATTCGAGTCTTCGGTAGGCAGTTCAGTTCAAATCGATCTTTTTGTATCGCTCTATTCGAATCGATGTTGAGCACGTGCCTGCGAGATGATGTGGCGCTTGATTTTTGGATCGCTCCACTTTTGATGCCGAGTTGACCGAGTCATCCCAAGGTTTTCGCCTTGTTCGTATCGAAGACCACTGCCTTGTTCGTATCGATGGAAGTGGCTCAGTTCGTATTGATGGAAGTGGCTCTGTTCGTATCGAGCACCATGGCCCTGTTCGTATCGATCCAAATTGCATGGCTCGTATCGATTATGTGGTCTTGTTCATATCGATCGAAGTTATTCCACCTTGATGGATACGAACAACTAATAATGTGATGGATTCGAACAGATGGATGTGAGATGATATCGATGGATGGATGCGAAAAGTCGATGTTGTAAGGATACAAAGAAATCCCTTTGGTTGATGGATACGAAAAATGCAGTTCTCCTGATCGATACGAAATCACGTGCCTCTTATCGATTCGAATAAGATCGATACGAAGTCAGATGTTCCCTGGTTGCCTTATGGATATGAACAAGGTGGCTGTTAATGGATTCGAACAGATGGATGCATGATGATGGATATGAAATGATGCGATTGTGTTGATTTCCTTAGTTTGCATCGATCATATCTTGAGCATACGAACTCCGATTGACTTGAAATTTGGAACGTTGGCTTTAATAGCTTTGCTTGTCATGTCTTGTCAATTGTAGCTTGATCCAGAATCAAACAAAATTTATCGATATCCATAGCAAACCCGCGTATAACCAATCTCCGGGATGGACTTTCCTTGGTCTCCAGTCAAGTTCTTGGTATCACGGCCTTGCCAAAAGGCGGGATAACAAACCTATTTTAAACCATTTAATTTATTTAAACTAATTAACCTATTTTAACTTATTTTAAATCTAATTAATCTATTTTAAATCTATTTAATCTATTTTAATTATATTTAATCTATTTTAAATCTATATTAACTATTTAAAACTATTTTCTTCTAAATTCCAAACTAAGTAAAATGGATGGGTTTATATTCAAATTCTCGATTTTTAAGTGAATATGGTTAATGATGTTATAACTTAAGTTGGGATTTAAATAACATATTTGGTTTAATATGATATTTTGAAATGAGAGTTTAGCCTATTTTGGAAATATGACTTTTGAAAGGAAATATAATTTCGAACTATGATTTCAAATGTGATATGATTTCAAAGGTGAAATGATTTCAAAGGTGAATATGATTTCGAAAGTAAGTAATGATTTCGAAAATGATATGATTTGAATTGAATATGATATTTTGATATCAATTATGAAATGCTTTTGGAAATGTAAAAGAACCATCCGGTGTGTAATAAACGATTGGTTGTTAAAGAGACCGAGATTAGATATTGTCATACTCTTTGCCAATACCAGAAACCACTTTGATAACTGTGTACACGGTGGAGATTCCAGAATGAAGTAGGATGGTTGGCGACGATCCTATATAAGGTATGTACGTGGACCTGACTCCCATGAGTTAGCTTAAGGTGGCTAAAACAGGAGCAATTGACGGGCCAAGTGAGGTCATTCCTCCGAACGGGCACATTCCTTCGATACTATATTCTGACTTTGCTATTGATTTGGTGGCCACCCTCGATTTTTGATTTGGGAGTGTGTTCCGAGGTGGGCGGTAGTAGCTGCTATGCGTTACCACCAGTCCGGAAGTGTAATTGGTATATCTACCCTGGCATTGCCTAGTTGTGTCGTGTCACCTACCCTATCGAGACCACTACGAGTTTGTTTTGTACCATACCTATGGAGTGCCCTCTGACGACGTCTAGTACGGATGGGATTACGGTACTGTATAGATTATGGGAATATATAAAAATGTGTTAAGGGGGAAATGGGTAATGCCTTAATGCTATTTTAATAGTTTATCTTACTGTAGACATATTATAATAGTGTATTGTACTACATAGTAGATAGTTTAACAGATCCTTAGGAGATGTGAATCCCGAACATCTCTTGAGTTACTACACTCATGTTAGACACTGGATAGGAGATGTCAAACCCCGTAAACATCTCCGACGCCGTTCCACTCATATTTATTTATTTACCGTTGATTTAACTTACATAAGATCTTTTAGTTCTGACTCAAGTGTTTTGTCTTTTCAATTCGCTCGGGTCAGCCTGAGCATTTCAAGGTTGAAGACCTTATTTCCGGAGGACGAAGATAAAGATTGTATTATTATTATTTACTATATTATTCCACTATATCATACTGTCCTACTGCACTATTATGTATTTATCTCTGATATGTGTAACTTTGATTCTGTGTTGTATAAGTATAATCAAATTTATTTGTAAAACAGCTTCATGAACTGTTATTAGATTATTATATTTTGTCATTCCGCTGTGAGATTCTGTATTTGTTTTTTTTCTTTCTCTGCTTTTTCTTATTCACCCCAATAACAATCCGCCCTTCTGTATGGTTTGAGTCGGCATGTGTGTCTGCTTAAAACGTACAAAAAGGCAGGATGTTACAGTTGGTATCGGAGCTTGGTTTAGCGAAAACCTTAGCTTTGTGGGGTATGACTCTTTATTAATAGGGTAGTAATACCCTATGATGAGTCACTGAGAGCGTATATATGAGAGAGCGTATTTGTTAGTGTTATAAAAGATTTTGGTATTGTGTTAATTGGTTCCATTTTGTATTTATAAATTCTGGTTGGTGCATAGGACGCTATGACATCGATAGGGATTTCTAAACACTTGATAGGACAGACTGACACAATATTGTTTTGAATATAGGTGAATGAAATAATTTTGCCTATTATATATTTTGTATATAAAATAATAATTTTATAAATGATATATTTGGTTGTAATACATTTGTTGTTAGGTAGTGAGATTTATAGGTATTGGTTGAGCAATAAGATTTGTAAATTAAATAAATATAAATTGGAAATTTTAGAACTTAAAGTTCCGAGATTTTGAAAATTTCTTTCGAATGATTTGGAATATAATACTTATATTATTTGGAAGTATTTTCTGATATAAATTTTACAATGCAATTTGGAGGAATTTTTTAAGAAATTTTGGAAAGAGAAATAAGTTCTGTACTCCCCTCTCTGTCGTTGGAAAATAATTTCGGTGATGAGTGCACGCTTCATCGACATTCATTTTTGAGTTTCAAAGTGGGAAGGTGTGACGACCCGAAATTCCGTGCTCGGAAAATCGCATCATCGAAAAGAAAGAAAGGGGTGAGAAAGTAGAAAAGATAGAGAAGAAGAAGAAACAACCACAGAATCTCAACAGCGGAACGAATAAAATATAATATATCACATAAGAGATTACATAATATCATATATATCAGAGTTATACAGATAATACAACACATACTAGACAGTTATAAACACCTGTCTAGTTAATACAACTCACAAATCACAGAGATACAACACAGCGGAAATACAGATAAACACTAACACAGCGGAACCAATATATATATCTATACGCTGAAGCCTCCTGCTCCATTGCTCCTCCACAGTTCGTCAAAGCTAACCTGAATCCCTTGGCTACCCGTAAAAATTTGGGTACCCGAGAGTTTATGAAAAACAGAAATAAACTTCGGGTCAGACATGGGTCTAGTATGAGTAAACGGTTAAAGTTGGTTAACTTTTAAAAACCTTGGAAAACAAAAGGTATCACGTAAGACATCCCACACATAAACATGGAAATGTTTTTACCTTACGCTAACCAAAACAGTTTAATAGGAAATTCAGTGATATTATAATAGGTCTAGGGTTTTCAAGTAAATAAGAAATAGCTGAAATTGTTACATGATTAAATTCCAGCATACATAGGTATACAATCAAATCCGATGGCACTTATTGGATTTTGGATTCCATACAATGGCAGGGCTACTGGGGTACCGCCCGTCACAGTACGTGGCCTAGATCACCGTACCGAGAACCCACCCTAAGTTCCCTGCAACACAAGGCCGGAACCATCCCTTACTGGACAGTCCCAAACGAAACAACCCCACGGTTGTTCATGACCAACCGCACACTAAGCCGAAAATAATAAGGGACATCTAGACAGGGGTATATCTCGTTCTCAAGTGGGTGCTACCCACGAAGCCTTGCTGCACCTCCCCTGTTTTAGCCATTCCCGGTTGATGAGGCTTGAGGCTACGATTACCTTTAGAGTACACATCTCTTAGAATGCTCATCGTCCACCTGACGATGTTCTGAAAGCATTCAATCCATACAAGTTCGTTCCGGGTTCGAACGAAACCGAAGGCATTATCTCGTCACACTCATTTTGGAATCACCCTCAGAGTTAACGACAATAACCCTTGCATTCTGAATCACCATCTCGAATCTATAAGTACTATCTTCGTCAAACTCATTACGGAATCACCCACGGAGTTATACTGACGTATAGTTCTTATACCTCGAGTCTTCACTTGCTCCATTTGAATTTCACGACCTAACGTTATTTTGGATCGATGTGGTATTCGGGTCTCCAGACCTGGAATTCCGGTATACGGAAACCCGATCCCGGTCTCATCGAAATCCAAACCGTGTCTTTTAAGGCCAAGTTGTTTTAAAGTTAAAACAATTTAATTCAATTATCTATATACTCACAGATAGATAAATCACAATATAACAATAGATATAACATCATCATCATAAACAGATAATCCATATTATCTACTCAAACAGATAATCAATATTATCATACTTAAACAAACATCCATATCACAATAGATATTATTCATCTCATATCTGAGATCACAATCAATCAAGGAAATCAATATCATCCATCATATATAAACAAGGATTAATAATCACATCATTTATAATCAATTTAAAATGAATTAAATTAATTACAAATCTCTAATTAATTTAAAGTAAATTAAATTAATTACCCTATCAATATTAATCTTGCTTACATAACCATTAATTAATTACAAGTTAATTAATTAATCATTTCCTACTTCCATCTTAATTAACCTTTCTTGATTAATTATCTATAATTACATTTAAATAATTATCCTTTAATTATTTTTCACAATTTAATTATCTTATACTAATTATAGAAAGTAATCTTTAAATTACTAAAATCAATTACCTTACTTCCTAATTAGTTACATTAATGAATTCCTTCATTTATTAATTATTTCCAAATAAATCCATTTTAACTTACATCATTAATTACAATAAGTAATGATCTCTAATTACAATTATTTCATTTAGTAATTTATCTTCATTTAAACCAAATTGTTAATCACCTTGATTAACTCCATTCAGTAATTAACTACTCTTAATTACTTCAATAAATAATTAAATTATTCCATAATTAATTATTTTCTAATTAATCCCTTGATTAATTTATACAAAGTAATTATACCCAAATTACTTTCATTTTTAAATCATCCATAATTAATTACTTCCTTAAGTAATTATACTTACCATATCATCAAAGGTTTATTTAAATTAATTAAACTGAATTAATTAATTTAAACAATTCATATTAAACTTAATTAATTACAATGAGAGATAATCTCTTAATTATTTCCATAAGTAAATTATACTTAATTAATTCACTACCGATTATCTTAAATCAATAAATCTAGTTAATTATCAAGATTTATCATATTTATCCCATTATTTATTAATCCTAGTTAATAACATCCATTACTTATCAACACTTCTTAAATTACTTTTCTAAAGTAATTAAATTAAGTTTTATTATAAATTACAATTAAATTTTATCTTTACTAACTCATAAATAAATCCTCAATTATTTAATTAACTAAGTATTCAATATAACTTAATTAACCCTTGCTCACTTCATTATTAATTAATAATCATAGATTACCACTTAACTCTTATTAAATTAATGATTCTTAATTTTCCATTTATTACTAATTAATTTCTTAACCCTTAATTAACTAATTTAACCTTTAATTACTAAATTTTAATTCCATCATTAATTAATCAAATTAGTTAATCATTCATTTAAATTAACTTAATAATTACAAATCTTTAAGTCTACATTTATTTAAAGATAAAACATTTCTTATTTATTATCACATTTCATTTCAAATACTAGATTCAAATAATTACAACATTTAACTTAGCAAGATTTAAATTACAATTTAAATCTACTATAAACATTTAAAGGTTGTTAAAACATTTTATTTTATAAAACTTGTTTTTTTTTTATTTAAAACTATGGAGTCAAAAGCAAATTTGAATCCATAGCTTACACTTTGGTTTTAACTAGGTTTAAAACCCTGTCTTAAAAATTTGAATACTTAAAGCCTGGTAGGCTTTGAACTGGCACGCAAATAAACCCGAGCCCTTTCCTTTCTTTGCTTCGAGTCTCCCCTTGCAAAAACCCACCCACACAAACATATAACAGGTTATCAACCTGTAGCTACCCAAGCAACCCATTGCCAACAACTTCGCGTTTCCTCGTCCCTGCTTCGAGCAACCCACACACAAATCCCGAGTAAAACCCGAGACAAGAAAAACAGCACTTCCCAAAAAGACAGCCTCTCCCCCAATATGCACGTGCACGTGCACCGTGCCGCCTTCGCCTCCAGTCCACTGCCGATCATCGAGGCAAGTCGACAATCCTCCCCACGTCAAACTCCGACCATCAAAACTTCGAACTCCCCTGGAAATCAATTTCTAACATTCGCACCCAAGCCTGGAACACAGGACGTACCAACCCAAACTGGAATCGCCACGTCTTCGATCCTCCAACCATCGTAAACGCTGAAACTCCGGCCATGAACTTGTCCGCCACCAAGCTTTCATCCTTCGAAAGCCCGCTGCACTCGATCCATTGTAGAAGCTGAGATGATCGAATCACTTAGCCTAGTTAAAACTAGGGTTCTAGAAATGAAACCACCACCGCTACTTCCACCAAACTCTGATCTATTCCCAGCCAATTTTCCTCGATTCACTGATCAGCCTTCCATCATCATCCAAGGTCCTGACCCCTCCAAACCTTTGGATCACCAGAAAACCCCACAAGTTCATTTCCAGCTTAAACCCAAGATGCACCCTAACCTCTTTACTAAAAATTATAATTTTTGTTTTAAAAATCATATTTTGATTTTAGTATTCAATTTATATCCATAAATTTGTGAATTAAGAAACTTGAAATTCAACATATTAAAAGATTGATCTGTTGTTTTAAGTTTTCCAGAGTCCATAAAATTTTGTTTAACTTAAGCAAATTTTTAAACTTAAAACTATGATACAACAAACATATTTAGTTTGAATCTTAACACTATCATAGGTTAGACCATCTGATAATGGGTTTTGAACAAATTTTTGAACCTGGAACTAAAGACAGTATAATACAGGGACAACATACACACCTATATCTATTCATATATACTTACAAGTTACAGAGGCCTAAAAACAACATACAAACACATTTTCATGCATGGGTCACAAGTTACTTCAAACATAGGTCTAATGCATCAAAACTAAAGGTAATCTCATGTTACAGTTTAAAAACAGGGTCTTGGACATAGATCAGATAAGTTTTTAAAAACTACATATATGCATACACATATATTCACAAAGACTTGCACATACATATATACATACAAACATTAACACAAACTTCGCAAGTTATTTAAGTTTAGTTTTAAAATGTTTACTCACCTGTCATTCAAAACAGAAAGCTTGCTCTTTTTATTTGAAAACAGGAATACTTGAAAACTGGGATTTTGAAAGCTTGCATACTCTTGTTGTTGATTCCAGAAAACTTGAACATGCTTAAACTTGAAACTGAAATGTTTGGCTCCTAGTTGATTTCCAGGTTTGTATACTTCTTTTATTATTTCTTTTACTTGGTTGTATTTGTTTTAAAACTTTTAGAAACTGGGTGCTTGGCTTTTGTATACGAATTGGAATGAGGCAATTGATAAATAAAACAAGTATACTCATTTGTTTATTATCCTAGTACACGAGATTCAGGAATTTTATTCTAAAAAGAAGCTGAGAATTAAATATCTCGTGTACTTGGTGATGGCATTCAATGCCTTGCTCCATATGATCAAGTCTACACAACCAATTCTTTATTCTTTTATGTACTTAGAAATCTTACCTATGTTTATTTTTGTTTACTTAGCTTAGCATACTTCCTATCTTCATTCGTATGTACAGAGATGAATTTTACTTGCCTGCAACATGTATACTTTGCTATAGTGTACATATATTTTACTTAAGCTTTTACTTAAGTTTTGATATGGTTATGGTTATGGTATTATGTTAACTTGTTATTTATTTCTATCTCCTAACATAAATGCATTTATTTTATTTTAAAACATAAACTATCAAATAATTAATTACCTATTATTATTATACTTTATACTTACTTTAAATGTTCATAAGGTATATTTTATTATATATATATTATATTTATTTTAGAGATTTATATATATTTTAAAACCATAACTTCTTTTTTTTTTAAATATATATAACAATTTTTATTTATAATAATAAAATCTACTCGTATAGACATTAGATTATTAATAAAGCTCCTTATTACATTAAAAGAATTTATAAATGAAATTATTACTTCATTTCTTATTTTTATAAAACAAGACAATTCTTTGTTTAATTTAAATCTAAGCTAAAATCATTTAAACAATTTTAACTTAAATCTTAAGTATATTCAAGCCATATGATTATTTATTAAATATTGAATTTAAATCAAATTTACAACAAACATTGACTATTTACAATATATATACAAATATATATATAAATAAATAGAAAACAATTTATTAGCCTTTAAAAAGATAATTTATCAGTTAAATATTCATTTAAAAGAAAATTATTAAGTCAATTCATATCTTATTAACAAAGATATATCAAATCAATTTAATATTTAATATAGATTATTAAATTGATATTGCTCAAAATTCCGGGATATCACATTCCTCCCCTCTTAAAAGAATTTCGTCCCCGAAATTTAAAACAAAGGTAATTTAATAATCTCATTAATGATTTAATTTTAAAAAAAACACAAGCATATATTATCAATATATACTAACAACCATAGCAATCAATCATCCAATCAAACAAATCTAACTATCCGGACAAAATACTGGATAGAATTTCCTCGAGTTTCTCCGAGTAAAAATATCGGGTTACTCGCTCTATAGAATCCAAACAATCAATACTACAAAGCTACACACATCTAGATCTACGAACAAGATAGGATATCAAACTATAAACAAGTCTGACTCAACATCCAAAACTCCCTGAACAGCTGGTTCTACAACCAGAGATAACTCATACACGTACTCCCTCAGAGACACGTGAAACCAACGAAACTCAGTTATCCAAACTGACAATCCACTCCTGAAGATCAAACACTTATCCAAAATCAAATCTCCGATTCTTATCCACCAAAATCCTTCGGACGATCCTGGGACTCCTACATCCTTACTGATCAGCTTATCCTTCGCTGATGCCCTCCCGAAACATCCTGAACCAAAACAATCAACAAAATGATCTTTCCAAGATCAACCACAACTCAGAACTCCACTCTACTCCAAAATCAAAGACGGATCTCACTACCCTTATCCAGAAAAGATAAAACAGATGCACTCCAATATGCTTCCGCTGCACAACTCTGATCCGAGCAGATGAAAATGCTGATGCGAACACAAGCACAAACTTCCACTGATACCAACTGTGACGGACCTAGGCTTTGCAACCGTCGGTCAGTAGCCACAACTGGTAAACTTCTCAACCATTCCGAAAATATGGTTCAATAGATCCAGAAATAAAACTCTGCAGTTCCTCCAAACCATTTTACTACTAAGCTGAACCATCGGTATCACTCCTGGAATCCAGTCGATACCAAACTCGATCTCCAGATGCTAACAAAATTCTGACTTTCTGAAGACATCCAGAAAAATTCCTAACATCCCAAGAGAACACTCAGACTATCGCAAGTCACTTTTGCGATCAACTCAGCCTGATTCCAAAGAAAACTGTTCTCTCTTTACCAAACAGAACAGCTTACACTTATCTAGCCAACCCATCGAAGGAACGGAACCACTCTGCTGCTTCCGAACTCCACTGCTAAGCTAGAAAGCTTCCTTGCCAACACACAGAACACTCCGAGCTACACTGCTGACACCAATGCCAAGGAATTCCAAATCCAAAGCCCTTCGAGAAACTCGAACCTCAAACTAAACAGAAACACTCTGTCGCATCACCGAAGCAGACACACTTCTTTAAAACTTGTTCCAAAGAAACATCTTCGGAAACATCCATAGTCACTGCGTCTCATCACACAGCTACCAATCCCTGAGATATCAAGATATTATCTCTAGCTTCTGTCCAACCGACAGATCCAATCTCTACTCAAAGATGGACTCCGAACCTTTACAGGTTTCCTCCAGAGATCCATGAAAACTTTACATCAACAAAGCTCACTCGAGACGGTATTAGGTTTACAGTCTCGACAAATACACTTCCAACCATTGGTAGTCGTGTTTCACACACCACTACACTATCTACCTTTATAACTTATATTGGAAAACCGAACAAGTAATCCAACAGACAGGTAGAAATAGATAAATATATATATATAGATAAAAATTACAAGTACGCTCTCTCAGGATAGACACCACTCCAGAGCCTAGGTATTCACTCAACCTAATGCTCTGATACCACCTGTGACGACCCGAAATTCCATGCTCGGAAAATCGCATCATCGAAAAGAAAGAAAGGGGTGAGAAAGTAGAAAAGATAGAGAAGAAGAAGAAACAACCACAGAATCTCAACAGCGGAACGAATAAAATATAATATATCACATAAGAGATTACATAATATCATATACATCAGAGTTATACAGATAATACAACACATACTAGACAGTTATAAACACCTGTCTAGTTAATACAACTCACAAATCACAGAGATACAACACAGCGGAAATACAGATAAACACTAACACAGCGGAACCAATATATATATCTATACGCTGAAGCCTCCTGCTCCATTGCTCCTCCACAGTTCGTCAAAGCTAACCTGAATCCCTTGGCTACCCGTAAAAATTTGGGTACCCGAGAGTTTATGAAAAACAGAAATAAACTTCGGGTCAGACATGGGTCTGGTATGAGTAAACGGTTAAAGTTGGTTAACTTTTAAAAACCTTGGAAAACAAAAGGTATCACGTAAGACATCCCACACATAAACATGGAAATGTTTTTACCTTACGCTAACCAAAACAGTTTAATAGGAAATTCAGTGATATTATAATAGGTCTAGGGTTTTCAAGTAAATAAGAAATAGCTGAAATTGTTACATGATTAAATTCCAGCATACATAGGTATACAATCAAATCCGATGGCACTTATTGGATTTTGGATTCCATACAATGGCAGGGCTACTGGGGTACCGCCCGTCACAGTACGTGGCCTAGATCACCGTACCGAGAACCCACCCTAAGTTCCCTGCAACACAAGGCCGGAACCATCCCTTACTGGACAGTCCCAAACGAAACAACCCCACGGTTGTTCATGACCAACCGCACACTAAGCCGAAAATAATAAGGGACATCTAGACAGGGGTATATCTCGTTCTCAAGTGGGTGCTACCCACGAAGCCTTGCTGCACCTCGCCTGTTTTAGCCATTCCCGGTTGATGAGGCTTGAGGCTACGATTACCTTTAGAGTACACATCTCTTAGAATGCTCATCGTCCACCTGACGATGTTCTGAAAGCATTCAATCCATACAAGTTCGTTCCGGGTTCGAACGAAACCGAAGGCATTATCTCGTCACACTCATTTTGGAATCACCCTCAGAGTTAACGACAATAACCCTTGCATTCTGAATCACCATCTCGAATCTATAAGTACTATCTTCGTCAAACTCATTACGGAATCACCCACAGAGTTATACTGACGTATAGTTCTTATACCTCGAGTCTTCACTTGCTCCATTTGAATTTCACGACCTAACGTTATTTTGGATCGATGTGGTATTCGGGTCTCCAAACCTGGAATTCCGGTATACGGAAACCCGATCCCGGTCTCATCGAAATCCAAACCGTGTCTTTTAAGGCCAAGTTGTTTTAAAGTTAAAACAATTTAATTCAATTATCTATATACTCACAGATAGATAAATCACAATATAACAATAGATATAACATCATCATCATAAACAGATAATCCATATTATCTACTCAAACAGATAATCAATATTATCATACTTAAACAAACATCCATATCACAATAGATATTATTCATCTCATATCTGAGATCACAATCAATCAAGGAAATCAATATCATCCATCATATATAAACAAGGATTAATAATCACATCATTTATAATCAATTTAAAATGAATTAAATTAATTACAAATCTCTAATTAATTTAAAGTAAATTAAATTAATTACCCTATCAATATTAATCTTGCTTACATAACCATTAATTAATTACAAGTTAATTAATTAATCATTTCCTACTTCCATCTTAATTAACCTTTCTTGATTAATTATCTATAATTACATTTAAATAATTATCCTTTAATTATTTTTCACAATTTAATTATCTTATACTAATTATAGAAAGTAATCTTTAAATTACTAAAATCAATTACCTTACTTCCTAATTAGTTACATTAATGAATTCCTTCATTTATTAATTATTTCCAAATAAATCCATTTTAACTTACATCATTAATTACAATAAGTAATGATCTCTAATTACAATTATTTCATTTAGTAATTTATCTTCATTTAAACCAAATTGTTAATCACCTTGATTAACTCCATTCAGTAATTAACTACTCTTAATTACTTCAATAAATAATTAAATTATTCCATAATTAATTATTTTCTAATTAATCCCTTGATTAATTTATACAAAGTAATTATACCCAAATTACTTTCATTTTTAAATCATCCATAATTAATTACTTCCTTAAGTAATTATACTTACCATATCATCAAAGGTTTATTTAAATTAATTAAACTGAATTAATTAATTTAAACAATTCATATTAAACTTAATTAATTACAATGAGAGATAATCTCTTAATTATTTCCATAAGTAAATTATACTTAATTAATTCACTACCGATTATCTTAAATCAATAAATCTAGTTAATTATCAAGATTTATCATATTTATCCCATTATTTATTAATCCTAGTTAATAACATCCATTACTTATCAACACTTCTTAAATTACTTTTCTAAAGTAATTAAATTAAGTTTTATTATAAATTACAATTAAATTTTATCTTTACTAACTCATAAATAAATCCTCAATTATTTAATTAACTAAGTATTCAATATAACTTAATTAACCCTTGCTCACTTCATTATTAATTAATAATCATAGATTACCACTTAACTCTTATTAAATTAATGATTCTTAATTTTCCATTTATTACTAATTAATTTCTTAACCCTTAATTAACTAATTTAACCTTTAATTACTAAATTTTAATTCCATCATTAATTAATCAAATTAGTTAATCATTCATTTAAATTAACTTAATAATTACAAATCTTTAAGTCTACATTTATTTAAAGATAAAACATTTCTTATTTATTATCACATTTCATTTCAAATACTAGATTCAAATAATTACAACATTTAACTTAGCAAGATTTAAATTACAATTTAAATCTACTATAAACATTTAAAGGTTGTTAAAACATTTTATTTTATAAAACTTGTTTTTTTTTATTTAAAACTATGGAGTCAAAAGCAAATTTGAATCCATAGCTTACACTTTGGTTTTAACTAGGTTTAAAACCCTGTCTTAAAAATTTGAATACTTAAAGCCTGGTAGGCTTTGAACTGGCACGCAAATAAACCCGAGCCCTTTCCTTTCTTTGCTTCGAGTCTCCCCTTGCAAAAACCCACCCACACAAACATATAACAGGTTATCAACCTGTAGCTACCCAAGCAACCCATTGCCAACAACTTCGCGTTTCCTCGTCCCTGCTTCGAGCAACCCACACACAAATCCCGAGTAAAACCCGAGACAAGAAAAACAGCACTTCCCAAAAAGACAGCCTCTCCCCCAATATGCACGTGCACGTGCACCGTGCCGCCTTCGCCTCCAGTCCACTACCGATCATCGAGGCAAGTCGACAATCCTCCCCACGTCAAACTCCGACCATCAAAACTTCGAACTCCCCTGGAAATCAATTTCTAACATTCGCACCCAAGCCTGGAACACAGGACGTACCAACCCAAACTGGAATCGCCACGTCTTCGATCCTCCAACCATCGTAAACGCTGAAACTCCGGCCATGAACTTGTCCGCCACCAAGCTTTCATCCTTCGAAACCCCGCTGCACTCGATCCATTGTAGAAGCTGAGATGATCGAATCACTTAGCCTAGTTAAAACTAGGGTTCTAGAAATGAAACCACCACCGCTACTTCCACCAAACTCTGATCTATTCCCAGCCAATTTTCCTCGATTCACTGATCAGCCTTCCATCATCATCCAAGGTCCTGACCCCTCCAAACCTTTGGATCACCAGAAAACCCCACAAGTTCATTTCCAGCTTAAACCCAAGCTGCACCCTAACCTCTTTACTAAAAATTATAATTTTTGTTTTAAAAATCATATTTTGATTTTAGTATTCAATTTATATCCATAAATTTGTGAATTAAGAAACTTGAAATTCAACATATTAAAAGATTGATCTGTTGTTTTAAGTTTTCCAGAGTCCATAAAATTTTGTTTAACTTAAGCAAATTTTTAAACTTAAAACTATGATACAACAAACATATTTAGTTTGAATCTTAACACTATCATAGGTTAGACCATCTGATAATGGGTTTTGAACAAATTTTTGAACCTGGAACTAAAGACAGTATAATACAGGGACAACATACACACCTATATCTATTCATATATACTTACAAGTTACAGAGGCCTAAAAACAACATACAAACACATTTTCATGCATGGGTCACAAGTTACTTCAAACATAGGTCTAATGCATCAAAACTAAAGGTAATCTCATGTTACAGTTTAAAAACAGGGTCTTGGACATAGATCAGATAAGTTTTTAAAAACTACATATATGCATACACATATATTCACAAAGACTTGCACATACATATATACATACAAACATTAACACAAACTTCGCAAGTTATTTAAGTTTAGTTTTAAAATGTTTACTCACCTGTCATTCAAAACAGAAAGCTTGCTCTTTTTATTTGAAAACAGGAATACTTGAAAACTGGGATTTTGAAAGCTTGCATACTCTTGTTGTTGATTCCAGAAAACTTGAACATGCTTAAACTTGAAACTGAAATGTTTGGCTCCTAGTTGATTTCCAGGTTTGTATACTTCTTTTATTATTTCTTTTACTTGGTTGTATTTGTTTTAAAACTTTTAGAAACTGGGTGCTTGGCTTTTGTATACGAATTGGAATGAGGCAATTGATAAATAAAACAAGTATACTCATTTGTTTATTATCCTAGTACACGAGATTCAGGAATTTTATTCTAAAAAGAAGCTGAGAATTAAATATCTCGTGTACTTGGTGATGGCATTCAATGCCTTGCTCCATATGATCAAGTCTACACAACCAATTCTTTATTCTTTTATGTACTTAGAAATCTTACCTATGTTTATTTTTGTTTACTTAGCTTAGCATACTTCCTATCTTCATTCGTATGTACAGAGATGAATTTTACTTGCCTGCAACATGTATACTTTGCTATAGTGTACATATATTTTACTTAAGCTTTTACTTAAGTTTTGATATGGTTATGGTTATGGTATTATGTTAACTTGTTATTTATTTCTATCTCCTAACATAAATGCATTTATTTTATTTTAAAACATAAACTATCAAATAATTAATTACCTATTATTATTATACTTTATACTTACTTTAAATGTTCATAAGGTATATTTTATTATATATATATTATATTTATTTTAGAGATTTATATATATTTTAAAACCATAACTTCTTTTTTTTTTAAATATATATAACAATTTTTATTTATAATAATAAAATCTACTCGTATAGACATTAGATTATTAATAAAGCTCCTTATTACATTAAAAGAATTTATAAATGAAATTATTACTTCATTTCTTATTTTTATAAAACAAGACAATTCTTTGTTTAATTTAAATCTAAGCTAAAATCATTTAAACAATTTTAACTTAAATCTTAAGTATATTCAAGCCATATGATTATTTATTAAATATTGAATTTAAATCAAATTTACAACAAACATTGACTATTTACAATATATATACAAATATATATATAAATAAATAGAAAACAATTTATTAGCCTTTAAAAAGATAATTTATCAGTTAAATATTCATTTAAAAGAAAATTATTAAGTCAATTCATATCTTATTAACAAAGATATATCAAATCAATTTAATATTTAATATAGATTATTAAATTGATATTGCTCAAAATTCCGGGATATCACAGAAGGCCATTGTAGTAGTTTTACTACATATCTATTTTGATAAACAAATAAAAATTTTAAGTTTAAATATGATTGGATAAAAGTTATTAGTATATAAATATACATACATATATATATATTTATATATAATTGTTATTTTAAATGATTTTAAAATGGAACCCGGCTTTAGCTCTTAAAATTTTATTAGCTAGAGATTTCAATCATTGTAATGGAATAAAATTTTAACTATTTAATAATTGAAACTTCTAAATGAAAATAAGAAATGGTATGCTAAGTTATAACTTTAATATACAAGGAATTCGAAATTTGTAACTTGTAAATGAAAAGAATATGAAAATAAGAAATGATAATTATTGAACCTTAAGTTAATTAAAATCAGTAAGTCAAACTTGTGAAACTTTCAATTGCATTCTTAAAGACATATATATAACTTACCAATTATAAAAAGTTGAAATGTTAAAAGAATATGTAATGGAAATTTTTACAAGTGAAACTTATGTAATAGAAGTGTACAATGAAATTTATTATTATAAATAAGAAATTTGATATGAAAATAGTTATAAACTTGAGTTAAAATTGTAATACTACTAATTAAATGAAATAGAAAATGAGTACTGTAAGTAAAGGATTTTGAACTTAAGTTAATATTGAAACTATTTATAATTAAAGTAAATAATAAAATGAATGTAATGCAATAAAAGAAATTGACATGATATGAATAAATGAAAATGAATTTTTGTAAGTAATAAAGGAAAATAAATGAAATAAACACTGAATGAATGAGTGGGAATGAAATTTTGTAAGAGATAAATGTAAGTTAAAGAAATAATTCTTGTATAAATGAAAAGGAAAAAAACTGTAAATGTTGTGAAAGAAATTTAATAAGAATAACTCAAGTACATTGTAAATTATTGTTTGTTTTGGTTTATGGGTTGTTTAGGATAGTATACTTCTAATTGTTTAAGATGTATGAATAATCTATTGAGTTCATCTAAAACTGTTGAGTAAATGGTGCACTCAGTAGCTTATTTGTCATTCTAGGCGGTTAAAAATTTCTGAACCCGAACAAACCATTTGTTTGTTTGCTATGAATGGATGGTTGATTTCATTGATTTCATGTGATGGTTGTATGCTTTGTTGCAAGTGATTGTTGTTTTATATTGATTTGTTTGTTAGTGGTCAAAACAACTTTAAATATTTCATTTTATATAATTATTAACTCTATTTGGATTATATAAGTGAAATACAGGTTATGGAAGCAATTGCCACTGCTTTTGGTTTCATAATTAAGCGTTGTTTGCCGACAAATAGGTACGTTCTCGGATTACGGTTTTATAATGATATTATATTATTTTCCCATTGTTGGGATATATTATTTTGAAAATTATGTGATATATATTGTTTTATTTATATTATTATTTCTCCCAGACCTCTCCGTACAAAGGAGACTCTGCCGAAATTTTTCGAAAATTTTGGACTTAGAAAATTTTGTGAAGTGTTTTCCAAACTTTATTAATCTGAGTATAAAAGGATTTAATGGTTATAAATGGATATATTTTATTTAAATTAATTAATTTTGTAAATTTATTTGTTTATAAATTTAATATTTTGAATAAGATATATTGATTACTTAATTCCTTCTTTCCCCTTCTTTTTCCTTTTCGGAGACGAAAAGTTTTGAGTAGGGTAGAGTGTAACGACCCGTAATTTTCGATAATTTAAAATTTGTTAATCTAACTAAATTTTGTGATTTAATATTGGAAGAAATAAAAATTTGTAGTTTAATATTGAAAGGAATACTAAAATGAAATGTAACAATGTTAATTAAAGCTAATTATTAACAATTGAAATGAAATTCCAATAAATGAAATAATGTAAATGTTATACTTGTTCTAAATTGAGTACAAGAAAGAAAATGTAAATATTTAATTATTGTATGAAATAGATAGTTAATGGTAATTGAATGAAACCGGTATTTTATAAGAATTGTAACATTTGTTTGTGAATAATGAATTCATAAGTGTAATTAAAAGTTATGGTAACGATTGTTATAAGTTACCTGTTTATTTGGTCTATTAAATTAAAATGGGAAACCAATTAGAATTAAATGAACTTTAATGTTACATTAATAAGATTAAGGCAATAACCATAAATTGTGAATGTATTGAAATGAACAGAAATGTTAATTTTATTTATAATGTAATGATTGATTTAATTAAATAGTGAAATCAAGAAAAACAAATCAGCTTGGGATTTTAAATTTTATTAAATGGGTGAAATTGACAAAAATTCAATTTAAATGAAATATAGTAATTAATACAAATAAAAGATAGAGATTGGAGGATATTAATGTAGTGAAGTATCCAACATTGTTAACTATGTTATAGAATGATAATTGATTTAATTAAAAGATTGAAACCAAATAAAATCAATTTATTGTAATTAAATTTTAATTAATAGATAACTGGCAGTTGAAATTAAACACTGAAATTATTGAAATCATTAACACTAAATTGATATGTAAACTTAATTTAATTTATTTTAAATGTCCAAGTGATTTAAAATGATGAAATAGGTTAATTTATAAATTTTGAATTAAAAGGTGGTTGATTAATTTAATATTAATTTATTTAATTAACTGAAATATAGCCGTTTTGACCACCAACTCGGATTTCGACAAAACCAGTTTTATCGGATCTGAAACGGTGAATTATTATAGGATTTCTAGTTTCGTAGCGATCAGACTTATCGTTTGATCGTACGGGCTCGAAACGCCTAGAAATCAATTTAATTGAAATCAATTTGAAATAAGCTAATTTTAATATATCTTCTTCATACGATGGAATTAGGACCAAAAACCTTCTCCATTGAATTTAAAAATATTGAAAACATCTATTTTGATATATGGGATGACCCATTTTTGTTCCGGAGGTAGAACGGGATTTCGGGTTGTTTATCGTTCCAATCCAAATCGATCTGGTCCATTCTTTTCTATTTCTACTATTCCTATAAATAGCCCGTTATAAACCCTAGGTTATTTCTTATTTTTAGATTACGTATAATTCTTTCTGCTCCTCTCCTCCTCAATGGCAGAAACAGATTCAAACTTGAAAACCCTCAATCCAAATTCAAAATCATTTTCAAAAATAAAACTCCTCCAAACTATATCAAATTATATATCGATTTGAAGCCCTCGATGAGCAAGAGTCAAATTTGTAGTTTGTTTTTCGATCTGGGTAGCTGTGGGGCCAGAAATTTATATTGTAGTTTCGGCCGTTTATTGTCTGGCTTCTCGTTCAATGGTGGATCTTCGTCGATGGTTAGATTGGGGGGTGCTGCTGTGTAGGGGTCGACTAGGGCTTTCGATCCATACGGTTACTTCGGTCGAAAGGTGATCGATTTCGCCAGAAATCGAGGAAGTTTAGTCGTTTTGTGTGCGGCGGCAGTTGACTTAGGAGCGACCAGAAATGGTGGCGTTCGTGGTGTGGGGTCGGCTTAGCACAAGGAGGAGATTGGCGTTGGTCGATCAGGTCGTAGGCCATCTGAGCAGCAGTGATTGGGGCGAGTTCGTGGCGGCTGGGTAGGTTTTAGGATGGGTGCGATTGTGAAATCAACGGTGAAGGTATTGCTGACGTGTTTAATTTTATTTATTATTTTATTGATTATATGATATATCGTATAACTTCTAATAAGTATAACTTTCACATACGAGGTCCAATTCATGCGCAATTTCTTGCGTTGGGATCGTATTGAAATTTCGAACATTTTGACATTAGTTTGGACGAATTCTGAGACCATTTGAATTTAGGGCTTAAATTGAATTTTAAATTCGATTTAAATTCAAAGGTGAGTGTTTTAACTCACTCACAACTTCTAAATTTTCTTATGTTAGTTGAATTAATTTTTGATGTGATCAGAAATTTATTTATGACTGTTTGGTATATTTTAAATCATCATCTCAGTTAATTTGAATTTATTTGAATTAAATCGTTATTTAATTTATTATTGAATTTAAATTGCCAGTTAATCACCTGTAATTGATAACCAGTTATTTGTTGATATTTATTAATTGATTTGGATGATGATTGTGATGAATGTTTGATTTGTTGTATTGGATGAATGGATGTTGTATTTATATTGTTATAACTGCAAGTTCACTATGGGTTGAAATGATACATACCCGAACGATCTATAGATTAGGGAAAAATTGTTATGGTTTGAAATGATAGACTCGAGCGATTTTATGGATTTTTATATTAAATTCGGGATTGCGGTTTGAAATGATATATAACCATAGATTTTTAAATTGCGGATTGAAATGATAAATATCCGTATCACTTGACCCTAGGGTAGAGAATTGTATATGGACAACGGATTGGTTATATTAAATGATTTAAAATCCTTAATTTCCGAATTTAATTAAATGATATTTTGAAATAAAATTTGATTTATGTAAATTGAAGTATTATTGTAAAATCTAGTTTATGATGAAATGTGAAATGGTTTAAAAGGAATTGCTTTAAGAAATTAAATTGGAAGTTTAAAGTAAAATTTTAAGTATAAATGAAATTCTATCGAAATTAAGTTATTGAAGTTGTTTGAAAATACTTTGAAATATTTTGAAATTGGAGCAATTCGAATTGATATTTGAACATGGATTGAAACGATATGAAATTCAATGGTTTATTGAAATGTTAAATTGAAAGGTTTGGAATTTGGTTTGTTGACTTGGAAATTGAAAATGGTCCAAATGCGATGAAATGAAATGAATAGTTTAATTTGATATAAATTCCAAATTCATGTTTTAATATACTGTTTTAAAAATACATTATTTCAAAATTTCTAATTATTAAGATTTTCAAAGTATTAAACAATTTTAACCTGTATTAATTATATTAAATCATTTTAACCTATTTTAAACCATTTAATTTATTTAAACTAATTAACCTGTTTTAACTTATTTTAAATCTAATTAATCTATTTTAAAGCTATTTAATCTATTTTAATTATATTTAATCTATTTTAAATCTAAATTAACTATTTATAACTATTTAAAACTATTTTCTTCTAAATTCCAAACTAAGTAAAATGGATGGGTTTATATTCAAATTCTCGATTTTTAAGTGAATATGGTTAATGATGTTATAACCTAAGTTGGGATTTAAATAACATATTTGGTTTAATATGATATTTTGAAATGAGAGTTTAGCCTATTTTGGAAATATGACTTTTGAAAGGAAATATAATTTCGAACTATGATTTCAAATGTGATATGATTTCAAAGGTGAATATGATTTCGAAAGTAAGTAATGATTTCGAAAATGATATGATTTGAATTGAATATGATATTTTGATATCAATTATGCATGCTTTTGGAAATGTAAAAGAACCATGCGATGTGTAATAAGCGATTGGTTGTTAAAGAGACCGGGATCGGATATTGTCATACTCTCTGCCAATACCGAAAACAACTTTGACAATTGTGTACGCGGTGGAGATTCCAGAATGAAGTAGGATGGTTGGCGACGATCCTATATGAGGTATGTAGGTGGACCTGACTCCCATGAGTTAGCTTAAGGTGGCTAAAATAGGAGCAATTAACGAGCCAAGTGAGGTCAATTCTCTGGTCGGGCACATTCCTTCGATACTATATTCTGACTTTGCGATTGATTTAGTGGCCACCCTCGATTTTTGATTTGGGAGTGTGTTCTGAGGTGGGCGGTAGTAGCTGTTATGCATTACCACAAGTCCGAAAGTGTAATTGGTATATCTACCCAAGCATTGCCTAGTTGTGCTGTGTCACCTACCCTATCGAGACCACTACGAGTTTGTTTTGTACCATACCTATGGAGTGCCCTCTGACGATGTCTAGTACGGACGGGATTACGGTATTGTATATACTATGGGAATATATAAAAATGTGTTAAGGGGGAAATGGGTAACGCCTTAACGCTATTTTAATAGTTTATCTTACTGTAGACATATAATAATATCGTATTGTACTACATAGTAGATAGTTTAACGGATCCTTAGGAGATGTGAATCCCAAACATCTCTTGAGTTACTGCACTCACGTTAGACACTGGATATGAGATGTCAAACCCCATAAACATTTCCGATGCCGTTCCACTCATATTTATTTATTTACCGTTGATTTAACTTACATAAGATCTTTTAGTTTGACTCGAGTGTTTTGTCTTTTCAATTCGCTCGGCTCAGCCTGAGCATTTCAGGGTTGAAGACCTTATTTCCGAAGGACGAAGACAAAGATTGTATTATTATTATTATTTACTATATTATTCCACTACATCATACTGTCCCGCTGCACTGTTAGTTATTTATCTTTAATATGTGTAACTCTGATTCTGTGTTGTATAAGTATAATCAAATTTATTTGTAAAACAGCTTCATGAACTGTTATTTGATTATTATATTTTGTCATTCCGCTGCGAGATTTTGTATTTTTTTTTTCATTCTCTTCTTTTTCTTATTCACCCCAATAACAATCTGCCCTTCTGTATGGTTTGAGTCAGCATGTGTGTTTGCTTAAAACATACAAAAAGGCGATGCTATAAATTTGTTCTATTTAGTATTTATAAATTCTGGTCGGTACATAGAACGATATGGCATCGATAGGAATTTCTAAACACTTAATAGGCCAGACCAACATAATATTGTTTTTGAAATATAGGTAAATGAAATAATTTTACATAGTATTATATTTTGTATATAAAAGAACAATTTTTATAAATGGATATAGTTGTATGTGATATGTTTGTTTGTTAGGAAGTGAAATTTTATAAATATTTATTGCAAAATAAGATTTACAAATAAATGAATTTAAATTGGAAATTTGAGAACTTAAGTTCTGGAATTTTGAAATTGGTTTTCAAAGATTTTGAAATTATATATTAGTATTATTTGGAAGTATTTTCGAATGTAAATATTTTCAGTGTGATTTGAAAGAAATGTTTTAAAAGAATTTTAAAGGAAATAAATTATGTACTCCCCTCTTCTATCGTTGGAAAATAATTTTGGTGATGACGGCCGCATCATCGACTTACATTTTCGAGTTTCAAAGTGGGAAGACCGCTGTAGTAGTTTTACTACACATTTGATTTGATAAACAAATCTTAATTTTAAATTTCTGAATATGATTTGATATATATAAAAGATATGAATATATATATATATATATTATTTTAAAATTATTTGAAATGAATCCGGTATTCAGTTCTTAAGTTTTCTATAAATTAGGGATTTCAATTATTGTAATGAGATGAAATCTTGACTATTTTAATAAGTTGGAAACTTCCAAATTGAATACTGAAATTAAAAGTTAAATGTTAATGAAAATATAAAGAAATTGGATATTTGTAACTTGTAAAAAAATTAAAAATAATGAAAATTAAGAAGATGTAAATTGTTGAACCTTTTGTTAACTAAACTGAATAAGATAATATTGTATAACATTCAATTACATTCTAAAAAACATATATATAACTTACCTGAATATTTAAAAAGTTGAAATGTTAATATGGCTATGTAATAGAATATTATACAAGTAAAATCTTAATAACAAAAATGCTTCGAAATGAACATATGTTATAAATGAAAAACTAAGATGTACAATGAATGTTATAAACTTAAGTTAATATTTTGAAATGCTTAATAATCAAACTGAATAAAAGAAAAAGTGAATACTATTAAGTAAATTATTGTAAACTTAAGAGATTGTTGAAATGATTCATAAATAAGTTTAATATTAAATGATACTATATAGGAAGGAATGAATGTAAATTTAAAAGTTAAGAAACTTAAGTTGAAATGATTCATTAATGAATATTAATATTAAATTGAAATCAAGCTATATAAAAATGAATGTAAATTTAAAAGTTAAGAAACTTAAGTATGAATTTATTCACTAATGAATATTAATATTAAATGGAAATTAAGTTATATGAGTAAACAATAAATGTGGATTAAACTGTAAGAAACTTATATAATATTTTAAGAATTGATTTATTGATGTTCTAAATAACTGAGTTTGAAATAATCTATGTGAATAAATGAATGTAAATTAATAAGAGATAACCTTGTATGAATAAACTGAAATTAAATGAAATATATGTAATACTTTAACAATGTATTCAATGATGATTCCAAATATTGAATGGGAAATAAATTGTGTAAGTAATGAAGGTAAATTAATGATAGATAATCATTACATGAATGAATGAAAATAAATAAAAGAGTAAAAAGCAAAACCAATAGAACAAACTTAAATAACATTTAAATTCTGTATTGTTTGGCTAATGGTAAGTTTGGGAAAGGATACTTCGATTTGTTTGAGGTTGTATGAATAATCTATTTAGTAATTATTTAAGGCCATTGAGCATAAGGTACACTTAGTAGTTTATTTATCACCCTTGAACGATGAGAAGTTTCTGAAACTGAACAAACCATTAGTTTGATTGCTATGAATGTATGATGAATATTTTGATTACATATAATGGTTGTACTATTTTGTTTGCATATGTTTTGTGTTGATTTGCTTTTGTTACTAATTGAAAAACCTAAATATTTCACTTTTACAAAATTCTCACTATTTTGGATTATATAAGTGAAATACAGGTTTATGGAAGCAATAGATACTGCTTTTGGTTTCATAAATAAAGTTGTTTGCCTGACAAATAGGTACGTTTTCGGATTACGATTTTGCAACGATATTTTAATTGTGTTTCCCATGGTTTGGTTATGTTATTTTTAAATATGATATATATTGAAATTATTAATATTATTATTTTTCGGACCTAACCGCGCAAAGGAGACTCTGTTGAAATTTTTCGTGAATTTTGGAGTTAGAAATTTTTGTGAAAGTGAAATATTTTAAAACTTTTATTAAACTTGAATATGAAAGATTTTATGGTTTATAAATTGATATATTTTATTTAAAATAATTAATTATGTAAGTTTAAGTGTTTATAAATTGATTATTTTGAATAAAATTATATCAAGTTTCTTAATTACTTCTTGTTCCTTTTCGAGGACGAAAACTTTTGAGTGGGGAGAGTGTGACGACCCGTATTTTTCAATAATTAAAAATATTAAATTAAATAAGTTTTTGAAATTTAATATTGTGAGAAATTAAAATTTATGATTTATTAATGAGAAAATGATTAGAATATAATTTAATATTATTGTTTGAATGTTATTGACAACTAATTTAATGTAATTTCAGTCAATGGAAATAATTGTAAAGTTAATTTGGTTAAATTTGTAAATATGGAATAAATTAAATGTAGGATTTAATGTTGAAATTTTATGTTATAAATTGGAATAGGTTTATTATGAAATATGAAATCAATGTGAAATTAATATAATTACATGTTATAGTTAATATGTGTTAAGATGATAACCGTAGAATATGAATGTAATAAACTGTAAACTAATGTTAATTATATTCATAAGGTAATAGTTGATTCAATAATAAGGATGTAAATCGAAATAAAAGAATTTGATTGAAATTAAATTATAACTAACTGGAATTTTAGTACTATTGCAATTGAAAGTTGAATTTAATGTAATATTTAAATAGTGGATTTAACATGGAAAATTTATTTTAATAGATTATTAATTGGGGCATTTCACCAGAAGGACAAACTTTGCAGTCCAATTAGTTTCTAGGACACACATTCAAAGAAATTACTTTCAATGCCAAAGTCAGCAGAATAATTACTTTCAAGGATAAAGTCAACAGTCCAATTATTTCAAGGACATAATTTCATAAGTTTTTAGGCCCTAGAAACTAATTATTTTACGTTATATCCTTGAAAGTAATTATTTCAGTTGTGTGTCCTACAAACTAATTCCACTTGCTAAAGAGGCCCTTGTGGCTAATTTCCACTTATTAATTTCTATGAAATCAAGAATGATAAAAAATTTTACTTTTAAATTTGAATTTAAAGATGATAGAATTAATTTAATAATAATTTATTTAATTAACATGTAAAAATAGCTATTTTGGCCACTGTCTCGGATTTCGACGAAACTAGTTTCTTCGAATCCGTAACAGTGAATTATTATAGGATTTCAAGTTTCGTAACGATCGGACTTGTCGTTTGGCCGTGCGAGCTTGAAATGTGTTGAAATCAATTAATGGATTTAAATGAATATAATTTGATTTTAAAATCTAACTTCTATATACAATGGAATTGGGGTTTGAAACTTGTTCCATTGAGTTTAAAAATATCGAAAACATGTATTTTGATATATGGGATGACCTACTTTCGTTTCGGGAGCGGAATAGACTTTTTAGGTCGTGTTATCGTTTCGAACCAATTAGATCTGTCCATTTGTTTTGTCCATATTTATATATATAGCCTGTTATAAACCCTAACAGGTTCTCAATTTCTTTTTCTATATGTATCTGTTCATTCATTTGTTCCTCCTCAAACGTCAGAACATCAAAAACCTAATTCCCAATTTCAAAACCCTAATTTCAAATCAAATTTCAGAAATTCAAACTCCTCAAACTATGTCATATTATATATTGTTGGAAAGCTCTCGATGAGCACAATCTAGTGCTGCAATTCATTTTTTGATTTGATGCATCGTCTGACCAAAAAATGATGAAGAAGCCTCGGTCGTCCATATTAGGGCTTTCGATTTCAACGATGGATCGTCAATTATATGATGATCGGAGGGTACTGCGTGGTAGAGGATGATTAGAGGAGTGCATCCATGGTCTGAAATCATCTCCAGCATGCTAGAAATCAGCAGAATAGGCCTTGGAAGCTCGTGGCGGCGCTGACCGGTGGACGACGGCAGATCAATGCTCGCGGCCAGGAGAAGGTCCGCCTAGCGTGGGCGTTCACGTGCTGGTGTCCAATCGAGGTGAAGGTGTGTGGTTTAGAGTGCGGCGACGAGGGTTTAGGGCGGCTGAAGGTCACTGCGTGGTTTTGAACGATAGCAGTAAGGGTTTTAGAAGGTTTACCTAATTACGTTATTGCCATTTTATTATTTTATTTAATTTTAAAATTTAAAACTTCTAACACTAATAACTTTTTCATACGAGCTCGGATTTGGACGCAGTTTCTTGCATTGCGATTGTATCAAAATTCTTGACAATATGGAACGAGTTTGGTTTGATTCTAAGACTGTTGGATTTTTGGGCTTTATTTGGATTTTAAATCGATGATAAATCAAAGGTGAGTGCTTTAACCCACTCACAAATACTGAACTATCTTATGTTAGTTAAATTAACTTTATGACGTGACTAGAAATTTATTGATTTCTATTTAGTATTTTAAATTTTCATTTAAATTTAATTTGAATTTATATTGAATTAAATTGCCATTTGAATCAATATTGAATTTAAATTGTTAGTTAAACACCTGATAACGATAACCAGTCATTTGTTGTGATTTATTGGCTGATTTGGATGATGATTGTGATGGATGTTTGTTGTAACGCCCCACTCCGAGACCTACATTAGCAAAGAGTATTACAAGGTAATACCGTCTGCTAATGCGGAGAATAGAGCTGGATAGGAGCGACCATCTATAGCCTTGTCTTAACTATCCACTGAATACGTAAAAAATGTAGCATATTTTTTTTTCATGTGGATCGACATATCCAATAGATATTTAATACAAAACTATAATGGCTATAAGATCTAACAGAACAAAATATAACAACTCAAATGTAAAACACATCACAGAACAGTAGATCATCACATACATATACACATATACTGGTACATCACAGAGTAAATAAAATGATACATGTCAAGTGGTGTAGCAACTACAATATACAGGTGAGTCAAAAGAATATACATATTAGAGTTACAAACAAAAAGGACTACACAAAAAGCTATAACAAAAGGAACTAGCAGAAAGTCCATGCAGAAGCAGAATAGGCTAAGTCCAAATGTACCTAACCTGAAACACCTCGGTCTGACCCGAGTATAAAATACACGGGTCAGTCTAGCTAAACAAATCAGTTAGATAAGCTAAATGATAATGAACATGCAAGGTCATAAAGTACCACAATAATCTCTAAAAGAAATAACATGATCATCTAACAAGAGATGAATCATAACAAGCCTCTTATCATCGGCAACTCAAATAAACAAAGGATATAAATATCCCAAATCAAGCCAAAAAGGCAAATAACAAATACCAATGAAGGTAACACAAGTTTCCACAAGGTAATCGCTATGTATCGAGTGGTTCAAAAGACCTACTCCGAAAGGCGATACTCTAGGGAAATATAAATATCAATGAAACAAATGATGCACGTGCTCAGTACTGTATAAACAAGGATCCGCAAGCCCGAAGGTGACAAACCCAAGTATCCCTCGAGCGGTGATGAAGGACCAACTCCAAAAGCGATACTATAGGGCAACAAGCCCAAAGGCACAAACCCGAAGGCTCAAACCCGAAGGCACAAACCCGAAGGCACAAGCCCGAAGGCAACAAACCGTAGTGGCGAAGGTCCGGAGGCCCAGTACTGGATACCACTAACTGGCAATATGTGTCACAAACTCTCGGGAAGGAACCCGAAAAGTGTTAACGTGTGTCCCATACCACACGTTCGCACTAAACGGTTTACTAACCGTTATTCAGTTTCACGCTAAAAGCAGTACAAAGTTTACCTCATCTCATCGGTAAACCAGACCCGAAGGTCAAAACGATCAAACGAATAGATTAGGAATTAACTGAAAAGATAAACGCACGTGTTCATAGCATGCGTTTTACCTAATCATTTAATTCTCCTCCCTCTTCGCTCGAAGTGCAAAATTGTGTGTTTTATATAGAAATTAGGTTGAAGAAAACGAGTTTTAGGAACGCTTCAAAATTGCTTTAGAAATTGCCTTTGAAATTCTCCTATTATGGAGTAATTAATTTAATACTTAAAAATAATATTAAATAATAATTTCAAAAGTCAATTTGCTTGAAAAACACTTTGTAATACTTTATAAAACCCGTGCACGAAATCTAGAGAGAAAACTCAAGAATTCGGGAAAATATTAAAAATGGAGGAAATTATTCTAAGTATAGAAACCGCTGAAATCAAGCTATGATCACTAGTTCGACGGCAGGTTTCTACCTGAAAACAGAGTCCAAATGACATGAAATTTGGCAGAAATATATTTCAACATTCCTACTTAAATCTTCAAAAAGAATCATTCAAATCCGATTTGAAACGAAGAATCTGCGTCGTTTCAAAGTCAGACCAAAACAAGGTAAAATCGCTGAATTTCAGCAGGCTGTGGGTTCAAGTTCGACAGCCATTTTGAAATAGCAAACCAACCCAGATCGTTATGAAAATTTTCAGAATTATAAATCAATACACCTAATTCAATCTTCAAAAAGAATCACTCAAATCCAATTTAAAACGAATGAGTTATGCTATCACAAACATGAACTCAGGCCATGTTTGCAACAGTTAAAAAACACAAAAATGTGCAGGCCTAAAACCCTCCTGGACTCAACTTCCAGACATGAAAGAGGGGATCAAATAGAATTTTATTGAGCTCAAAATTGGTAAGAATTCTGTAGAAAACTTCATCTTTCAAGTGAAAGAAGAATGATTCAATTTGGATAAAATATGAGAAAGCTATGATGTCTCAAAGTTGAACCCAGATAGTGTTTTCACTGTTGAACTCTGGGCAAAAACATGGTTCAGGTCAATGTTTGACAACAGATTTATATAAGCTAATTATGTCAAAATGACCTGAAATTTGATATGCCTAAAGTAGAGAACTTCATCTTTCAAATAAAAAAAGAATCATGAAATTTGATTAAGAAATGAAAGAGATATTATGTCTCAAACATGGACTCAGGCCATGTTTGCAACATCTCAGAACAAAAATGTGCACAGGATAATTTTCAGTCTGTGCACTGATTTTGCAGTGACGATTTGAACACACAAATGACCATATTATTCAACCAAAATTTTCAAAAATGAAGTTAAACATGCAAGCTATCAAATGCAATAAATCCGGTAGCATTTCGTTGCCGGAATCAAAAGTTACAAGCATTCAAAGTAGCAACCAGAGAAGGTTTTGACACAGAAACAAAATTGAAAGTAAAAACGAATTACAAAGCAATTTTGTCAATTTTGAGCTTGGCTCAGCTAGTTTTTGTGAGTTTTGTAACTCACCTTGCTGTTTAGATGCAAAAGCTCGAATTAATGCAGCAAGATTGAAGCTTTGGAGGAGAAATTGGCCTCTAGGAACCTGTAAGACAAAAGAAAGACATGCAAGAAGAATTCAACATAAATTAGAAAATCCATTTTTCAAGTTAGGATTTTGCTGAAATTATAAGGTTTTGGAGTTGATTACCTTTTGAATTATCACTCTAGATTGAAAGAGATTGCTATTTATTGAATTTAATTGAAGAAATCTAGTTGGATTTTGAATTTGAAGGAGTGAGTTCTATGTTTGCCTACTGGAGGAAGAAGAAGAGGAGAGTAGCAATGTACGTACAGTTTTTTTCTCACATCTTTCTCATTTCTGACTTTAGTGCACTAATGGGCTTTTGGACCCAAATTGGAGTTAGAGAAAATAAATTAGGCTAAATGATTAACTAACATATGAACTTATGTACATATACAACATAAAAAATGCATTTTCTCCATATTTACACATACAAAAATATGAAAACTTGTATACATACAAAATAAAACATTTTCTATCATATAAAAAGATTAATTTTTATTTTTAAATATTTTTTTTTATTAAATTCCTTTATTTAACAAAAATGCACTATTTACTCAAATAAATGAATAAAACCATGTTTTTAACTCCTAAAATTCCACAAAATTTATTTTATCACTTAGAAAAATACATCAAACCATTTCAAAACATTATTTATAGCCAAAACTTATTTTTAACCCAATTTTCACTTTTTATTTCAATAAATAACCTTTAAAAATCAAATACTTCTTTTAAAAATCATTAGAAGAAGTAATTGGCAATAATTAATAAAATTATTGCATTTTCTCTAAATAAAAGTCATTTTCCATTCATTATTAACCCAAACAACAAAATAAAGTTTACAAACTTTATTTTCACATTTTATTTCCAAAATCCATTGTTTATTCCAATAAACAATTTAAATCTCCAATTTATTTTAAATTCACAATATTAAATTATAACCACCGTTATAATTTAATATTTACAGGTAATCACCAAAACCAGGGTTTTTACAGACTTCCCCCCTTATAAAAATTGTGTCCTCACAATTTCTAGAGAAGAGCTGTATTCAACACAAATTATTTCATCAAGCAAAGGTGGATAGAAAAGCCCGAGTTGAAAATTTCTCACCCCAACACAAGATGATAGAAAATCACGATAAGATCACTCTATTAATTCTATGGTTTCCCAAGTACAATACTTAGGGTTAGCGAACCATAGAATTTCATAAGCGGAACATTCTTATTTCGAAGGTGTTTAATCTTCGAAACAACTACGTGAATAGAATTCGGCACAATACACAAGTAGGTGAGATTCATGATCATGCAACACGAGAATTAACAATCGAGATTAAATCTTGAAGTTACAACGAAATTGGGTTACCTAGAACATATCATGAATACCCAAGACTGAACAGAAATGATGCATGAAAGCAATCGGGCCAAGGCGTTCAGTAATAGTAGATGGTCCTATATAACTAGGAGCCAACTTTCCGAATGTACCGAAACACACTTAACTCCTTTAAAGAAGTAACACAAATAAGCACAATCATCAAAAGAGGATTCAACAAAAGATAGGTGGTATTTCAAGCTACCACCATAACACATGACTGCATGAATGCAAGTCATCACAAGAATCGCACTAAGGCAAGACACACAAGAATGGATTACATGAAATTTTCTCAAAAATTTGTTATAAGAGTTTCACTCAAATCCATTTCTTTTATACACAAAACTCAAACTTCAATACTTGAATTTTTTTTTTAAAGTCTCTTACTTAAATTTTCAATTCAATCATCTTTACTTTAAATTAAAAGTAAATTAAATTAGAGTTGTTTTATACTCTAATTCCATTTGTAGTATACATTGTAACATGAAATAAGAGATTTAGTAATTAACTTAAGTTAACTTCTTTTATTAATTTGGACTAAAAGCCCAATTACCACTATCATTAGCCTGTAACCAGAAATGAGTAAGGAGAAGGAAAATAACAGTACGTATCATCCTTTGTTTATTGGAATAAACAATGGATTTTGGAAATAAAATGTGAAAATAAAGTTTGTAAACTTTATTTTGTTGTTTGGGTTAATAATGAATGGAAAATGACTTTTATTTAGAGAAAATGCAATAATTTTATTAATTATTGCCAATTACTTCTTCTAATGATTTTTAAAAGAAGTATTTGATTTTTAAAGGTTATTTATTGAAATAAAAAGTGAAAATTGGGTTAAAAATAAGTTTTGGCTATAAATAATGTTTTGAAATGGTTTGATGTATTTTTCTAAGTGATAAAATAAATTTTGTGGAATTTTAGGAGTTAAAAACATGGTTTTATTCATTTATTTGAGTAAATAGTGCATTTTTGTTAAATAAAGGAATTTAATAAAAAAAAATTTAAAAATAAAAATCAATCTTTTTATATGATAGAAAATGTTTTATTTTGTATGTATACAAGTTTTCATATTTTTCTTATGTGTAAATATGGAGAAAATGCATTTTTATGTTGTATATGTACATAAGTTCATATGTTAGTTAATCATTTAGCCTAATTTATTTTAAATTCACAATATTAAATTATAACCACCGTTATAATTTAATATTTATAGGTAATCACCAAAACCAGGGTTGTTACATTTGTTTATTGACATTTTGGATAATTTGATGTCTACATCCCTGTTAATCACTATGGGTGGAAATGATACGTACCCGAACGATCTTATAGATTAGGGAAAATCGTTATGGGTTGAAATGATAAACCCAAGTGATTTTATTGATTTGGAAATTATTGATTCGGGATACGGGTTGAAATGATATATACCCGGAAAATTTAACTATTTTGGGGTTGAAATGATACATACCCTATCACTTGACCATAGGGTAGAAAACTATATATGGACACTGTTGGTCGATTTTAAATAATTTTCTAAATAGTAAAGTATATTTGATTTATAAATTTGATCTTTAAATTTAATTTAATGATTTTATTTAAAATTATATTTGGAAAATAATTTAATTTATATGTATTAAAAGTTTCAAATTATAAGTTAATATATGGTTTTAAATATAAATTTAAAATTTTAACTTATAAATTTTGTTTAGTTTTAAATATATAATTTAAATAGTTTATAATTTAATCTAACAAAATATTTAATATAATTTTAATATATATATTTTAAATTTAATTTAATATAATAAATATAGTTTTAATTTAATATAATAAATATAGATTTTGTATAATAACTTTAATAAATAAAAATTGTAAGAGGTTTTGTAAAGAATATATAAAGGTGGTAGAGATTTTATAATGGATTTTATAAAAATGATTTTTGTAAAAGATTTTTATTAAAGGATTTTAAAATGGTTTTATAAAGGAATTATAAAGGTTTTGAAGGGGGAAGAATTGTAAACTATTTTGGAATTTATAAATAGCTTTATAAATGGTTCTAAAGCTTATAAATAGTTTATATATGGTTTAGAAGTGTAATGACCCACCTTTTTGAACGGTTTAAATCAACAAATAACCACACATGTCAAACTCAAACCATTCAAAAGGATTCATTATGGGGTAAATAAGAAAAGAAGAGAAAGAAATAAAACGAACACAAAATCTCACGGTGGAATGACAAAATATAATAATCAAATAACAGTTCATGAAATTGTTTTGTAAATAACATTTGATTACGCTTTTACAATATAGAATCAGAGTACATACAGCAGGAATAAATAAATAATGCAGCGGAACAACATAATGTGGTGGAATAAATATAAAATAATAATAGTACTAAATCTTCGTCTTCATCCTCCAGAAATAAGGTCTTCAATACACTGAAAAGCTCAGACTGACCCTAGCGTAATGAAAAGACAAAACACTTGAGTCGGAACTAAATGATCTTATGTAAGTTAAATCAACAGTAAATAAATATGAGTGTAACGGCGTCAGAGATGTTTACGGGGTTTGACATCTCCTATCCAGTGTCTAACGTGCGTGCAATAACTTAAGAGATGTTCGGGATTCCATCTCCTAAGGATCCGTTAAACTATCTACATACATAGTACAATACGCTATTATAATAGTGTCTACAGTAAAGTAAAGTATTAAAATAGCGTTAAGGCGTTACTCATATCCCCCTTAACATATTTTTATATATACCCGTAGTCTATACAGTACCGTAATTCCTCCATAAACTAGAGAGCTATCAGAGGGCACTCCATAGGTATGGTATAAACCAAACTCGTAGAAGGCGCGATAAGGCATGTAACAAGGCACGTGAGGCAATGCCTAGGGTAGGATACTACCGTTTTGCGGATCTGGACTGGTGGTAACGCATAGCAGCTACTACTGCCCACCTTGGAACACACTTCCATAATCAAAATCGTGGGGTGGCCACCAAATCAATCATAAAGTCATAATATGGTATCAAAGGAGCATGTCCGATCGGAGGTGCGACCTCACTTGGCCCGGCGTAGCTCCTGTTTAAGTCACATCAAGCTGACTCGAGGGCCGGAGTCAGGGCTACGTTAATACCTCATACAGAATCATTCACCACACCATCCTACTTCATTCTGGAATCTCCACTACGTACACAGTTGTTAAAGTGGTTTTCGGTATTAGCAGAGAGTATGACAATATCCAATCCCGGTCTCTTTAACAACCAAACGCTTATTTCACACCGGATGGTTCATTTACATTTCCAAAACCGACACATAATTGATATCAAAATATCACATTCTCAAAGCCATATCATTTTCGAAATCATATTCCCTTTCGAATCACAATCATAAATTAGTTAAACTCTCATTTCAAATTCATTATATTTACTCAAATATGTCATTTCACTAGAAAATATCATTTCAAATCTCAACTAAGATTATAACATCATTTAACCATATTCATTTCAAATTCGGGATTTAAATATAAACAATTCAGCCTTACACAGTTTTAATTCTTTTGAAAATAGTTTAGATATTCATAAATAGTTTAAATAGTTTAAAATAGTTTTTTAATAGTTTAAAATACTTTAAATAGTTTAAAATAGACTAAAATAGTTTAAATAGATTTAAAATGGTTAAAATACTTTAAGATAGTTTAATTGGTTTAAAATAGTTTAATTGGTTTAAAATAGTTTAAAATAGATTAAAATAGTTTTAAATGGTTAAAATAGTTTTAAAATATTTTAAAATAGTTTAAAATAGATTAAAATGGTTTTAAATAGTTAAAATAGTTTTAAATAGATTAAATTAGTTAAATAGTTTAAAATAGGTTAAAATAGTTTAAATTAGATTTAATACTATTTTAATAGGTTAATATAAAATAGTTTGATTATTGGAAAGGGTTCATATAGTAAATAGTTGGAAAATCTAAATAAATCTGAATTTAAATTAATATATCTTTAAACAATTTACATTAAAACAATTAATTTGAAATTAATATCAAATTAAACTATTTCTTCCATTTCAACAAGTCTGACCCGTATCCAAATTTCTACAAAATAAATTTTCTTTCAATACAAATTCCCAAAAATCATTTCAATTTATATCGATTTCAAATTCATGTTTGAACTACAATTTTTAAAGTACTTCAAATTTATAGATTTCAAAGTTCAATTATTCAAACATTTCAATAAGTCAATTTCCATAAATTTCATTTATATTTCAAAATTCATCTTTGAAATTTTCATTTAAATACTTTAACAATTCATTTGAACCAGTTTCAATTTCAACATTCAAAGCTTGGATTTTTCGCAAATAATTCGGTTTATATAAATCAAATTTTATTACAAAATATCACTTTACTGAATTCAAAAATAAAGATTTAAAATCATTTAATTAAACCAATCCGGTGTCCGTATATAATTTTCCTACCCTATGGTCAAGTGGTACGGATATCTATCATTTCAACCCGCAATAAATTTAAATTTACGGGTATATATCATTTCAACCCGCAATCCCGAATTTAACTTCAAATCCATGAAATCGCTCGAGTCTATCATTTCAACCCATAACGATTTCTCCCTAAGCTATCAGATCGTTCGGGTATGTATCATTTCAACCCAAAGGAATTTTTCTAACAATAAACTAAGGAAACTTGCAGTGTGATATCAATATATATAAAATAACATAACATCCAGTCATCCAATATCAACAATTAAACACCCATCAAAATCATCATTCAAATCAACCAATAAACAACAACAATTAACTGATTATCATTTACAGGTCTTTAATCGGTAATTTAAACTTCAACATTAAATTAAATGGCGATTAAATTCAAAAAAATTCAGATTTAACTGGAATGACAATTTAAATATACCAACCATCAACCAATCCATTTCTAATCACATCATAAATTTAATTTAACTAACGTAGGATAGTTTAGTAGTCGTGAGTGGGTTAAAACACTCACTTTTGATTTTTTGACGATTAAAAATCTAAATAAAGGCCCAAAATCCAACAGTCTTAGAATCCATCCAAACTAGTTCCATAATGTCCGGAATTTCAATACAAACACAACGGAGAAAACCGCTCATGAACCCAAGCTCGTATGCAAAAGTTATTGATGTTAGAAGCTTTGAATTTCAAATTAAAATTAAAATAAAATAAAACAATTACACGTCACCTATCATCAACTCGCAAGCCCTAGCATGCAACAGAATCGAGCACGATCGTGACCATCTCAATTGCAGCCGCCACGTTCTCGAACCAACCACCGCCATTACGCCCCTATGCATCATTATCTGACACCGCCTGCGAACTGCTATACCTCGGCTGCACCCACTACCACGACTACGACCCCTCCGGCCCCTCCTTCACCGCCGCCGCCACCGTGCTTAAAGCACGTTTTCTGGCAAACTTCAATGACCTACAGACAAACGACCACCTGATTTACGACTTGCTCGACTCCCTCTTCTCAATGCCGCCTCCCGATCGTCAAACGGTCGACGATCCACCGTTGGATCGCGAAAACCTAATTTCAACGGCCGAGGTTCATCCTCAATTTTTGTTCAAATGATGCATCCAATTGAAAAACGAATTGCTGCAAAGGATTATGCTCGTCGAGAGCTTTCCAACGATATATTATTCGATATAGTTTTGAGGTGTTTGATTTTTGATTTGAATTTGAAATAGAAATAGGGTTTTTGGAATTGAAAATAGGTTTCTTCCATTGGAGAGAGGAGATAGGAATGGACAGACAGATTTGTACGTACAGGAATAAGAAATAGAAAGGCTGCTAGGGTTAAAAAAATCTATTTATATAGACAAAGCCCGATAAGAAAGAATGACATATCAAATTGGTTCGAAACGACAGTAACTACCCGAAAAAGCTCATTCTGCTTCCGAAACGAAGGTAGGTCATCCCATATATCAAAATAGATGTTTTCAATATTTTTAAACTCAACGGAACAAGTTTTAAACCCAAATTCCATTTTATACAGAAGTTAGCTTTTAAAGTCATCTTATTTCAATTTGAATTCATTAAATTGATTTCTACACGTTTCGAGCTCGCACGATCAAACGACAAGTCCGATCGCTATGAAACTTGAAATTCTATAATAATTCATTGTTACGGATCCAATTAAACTAGTTTCATCGAAAATCGAGACGGTGGCCAAAATGGTTATTTTTACATTAACTAAATAAATTATTATTAAATTGATTTAATCATCTTTCAAATTCAAATTTTATAGCTAACAATTTTTTTCATTTTTTAATTACCTAGTAATATATAATCATTTAAAATAAATTTCCTAGTCAAATCCAATGTTAAATATTGCACTAATTACAGTGTTCAGTTTCAATTGCAGTAAATTCATTAATTATAATTTAAATTCCAATATATTCATTTATTTTGATTTTCATCTTATTATTCAATCAACTATCATCTTATGGATATAATTAGCATTGGTTGACGTTTTATTACATTAATATTCTACAATTATCATCTTTACCATACTAACATGTGGCTGCTGTGAAACAAATTGACAATGTCACTGTGTCTGATAAGTGCAATACTATAAATAAGAATGGTGATGTCCTAAAGGAAACAATGTGTCCTGATAATGTGGAGATCATGCCTAATAGTGTTATTGCTATGCAATCTGACTGTGGAATGGTTTCTACTCACAATGCCTTCTTAGTGCTTCAGCAAATTAATGAGGATAAGGATGTTTTACAACATCTCTCTAGTAACATTTCAGACATGCACAATGACAATCTTTGCTTTGACATACACAACTTATCTCCTGATAATATCTTCCCTTCTCCTATCTCTCCTCTTAATCAACAACTAATTTCTTTTGAATCTTTGCAAGCTTCTCCATATTCCACCCTTACTCTTCCAAATCAAATTTTTGATGACTTACTCAAATCTTCTTCTTCAGCTATACCAACTTTGCACCAGCCTTCTTCATCTTTAATTCCTGATTCCTCTGCTAAAAGGAAGAAAGGTCGACCCAAGAAAACCACTTGTAACTTCTCTATTGACATAGACAATGGGATCAATTTTTTTATTGATCAAATTGGTTTGACAGTGTCGCCTAAAAATAACTTGGCAAATCCTTCTTCTGGAGTTAAAACCAGAGCTTCTTCTTCATCATTATCAAAATGACTGGAAAAATAGGCTTTTGGAATGTTAGGGGTGCTAACTCCATTGCCAAGCAATTAGAAATCTCTAATTTTATCTCTTCTCACAAAATCGATCTTATGGCTATTGCAGAAATTAAACTCAATCATGCTACTACTATCAATGCTGCCTCCATTATAAAACATGGTTGGAGTTCAATCCACAATCTCTCCCAAGCTCCTTTTGGTAGATTGTTAATCTTATGGAATCCCTCAATTTTCTCTCTCTCCCCAATCACTGTCCATAGGCAGTTCATTCACTCTGAGATCTTACACATCCCATCTTCTACCTCCTTCTATCTTTCCACTATTTATGCAGACAATAATGCTACTCATAGGCAAGAATTTCTTGATATCCTTCCCACTCTTCAACAGTCCAGTTTGCCTTGGCTTTGTCTTGGAGATTGGAACGGTATGCAATTGTCTAATGAGAAAAGTGGTGGTGTTCCTCTAACTTACAATCAGACTCGACCCCTCAACAAAGCTATTTATGATGCTAACCTTATTCCCACCTCTGTTAGAGGTGCTTTTTTCACATGGAATAAATCGAGTAAAACTGGAAATAGAACTTACTGTAAACTTGATAGAGCTTATATGAATTTCTCCTCTATTCTCAGATGGCCTAATCTCACGACCATCATCCCTCCCCCGTCATTATCTGACCACTCCCCTCTTATTATTGACTGGGGCAAGGACTCTGTGAGAAGACGTTCCTCTTTTTCATTTTTTAATAATTGGTCTAAGCACCCTAATTTTTTAAATATTGTTAAAGATAGCTGGAAATTTCAAACTTTTGGCAACCCTATGTTTATTTTGCAGGCTAAACTCAAGCATCTGAAAGTTAATTTAAAGAAGTGGGCTCAGCAAACTTTTGGTAATGGGAATAGTATGTCTTCTGTCATTCGTGAAAAATTACTTCAAGTTCAACTTGATATTCAAAGGTGTCATGATCAGCCTCATCTGACTGCTCTTGAATCTTCTCTATTAAAGGACCTATCCAAAGCTCTTGTTGAAGAAAATATCATGGCTAAGCAAAAATCTAAACATGAATGGCATCTGAATGGTGATAAAAATTCGTCCACTTTCCATAAAACTTTAAAGATTCAACAGTCTTCTATAAATATATCTTCCATCTTTAATATGCATGGTTTGCCTTGTGATTCCCAAGATTCTATTCAAGATGCTTTTCTGGAATACTTTCATCTAAATCTTGGGAGTTCTCAAATTCCATCTATCTCTCTTAAACAATTATCTCAACTCCACTTCCCTTCAATTTCTACTGACATGGGATGTGACTTAATCAAGGAAATTTCTAAAGATGAAATTAAACAGGCTATCTTTGGAATGAACCCTAATGGACCTGATGGTTTTAATGCTCACTTCTTCAAGGTTACTTGGGATATAATTGGTGGTGATGTGATCAAAGCAATTAAGAATTTTTTCAAGCATAGTAAATTAGTCACTAGCATAAATGCTACCAAGCTTGCTTTGATTCCTAAAACTATCCATCCTATGTCAGTTAACCAGTTTAGACCCATTGCTTGTTGTAATGTTATTTACAAATGCATCTCTAGAATTATAGCTGCTAGAATGAAGATTTCTTTGGATGGCTTGATCTCTTCTAATCAAAGTGCTTATCTCCCTGGTAGAGACATCACTGATAATATCCTACTTGCTTCTGAACTCATGAAGGGCTATAACAGGAATCTTCTATCTCCTAGATGTGTCCTTAAATTAGACATTCAAAAGGCTTATGACTCTGTTCAGTGGAAATCTGTCATCTACATTCTTCATAAGATGAACTTCCCTTTCCTTTGTTGGACTTGGATATATACTTGCATATCTACTGTCAATTATTCCCTAAGTATTAATGGTTTCAACTTTGGCTATTTTGGTGCTACTCAGGGTATTAGACATGGTGACCTTGTTTCTCCATACCTTTTCATCTGTGTCATGGAACTTCTCAGTTCTCTCTTTACTGCTGCTCTGTCTAATAAGCTTTTTGATTATCACCCCTTATGTAAGAAAAATGGTATTTCCTTTCTTTTATTTGCTGATGGCCTGCTTCTTTTCACTAAGCCAAATTATAAATCCATTACTGGGGTTTTAAATGTTCTGGCTTCCTTTCAGGAATTGACTGGACTATCCATTAACAGAAGTAAGTCTAAAATGAATATTGCTGGCCTCCCTGATTTTGAAAAAGGTATTTTGTATGCCATGACAGGCTTATCCCCTTTCAGTGACAATGAATCTTATCTTGATTCTCCTCTTTGTACTTCTAGAATAAGGTCTTTCCAATGCTTACATCTGTTTGAAAAAATTACTGCTAAGTTATCTTGTTGGAATTGTTCAAAATTTTCTATGGCAGGTAGATTAGTGATTGTTAAATCTATTGCTATATCCATGTGTGTTTATTATGCCAGAATCTTCATCCTACCTGCCAAACTTATTAGCATGATTAACTCTGCCTTGAATCATTTTTTATGGCATGCTAACCCTTTCTCTAAGAAAATGATTCCTATTGCTTTTAGTCAAATATGTTGCTCTTATGTTAAAGGAGGACTTGGAATTATAAATATAAAAAGATGGAACTTTGCAACGCTATCATCTAGAATCGACAAATTACTGAGGCATGATAATAATTTGTGGGCTTCTTGGTGTAGACACTATCTCATCCGAGACAGTAACTTCTGGTCTATCACTCCTCCATCTGACTGCAGTTGGTCCGGGAGGAATATCTTAAGAGGTAGAGATAGTTTTCTTCATATGGTTCAGTAGAGAATGAAAGACATTGGCTATATTTCCTTCTGGTATGATCCTTGGCCAGCTAAAGGAGTAATTCTTGCTAACATTATTGATCATGAGACTAGAGTCGTCTCTGGAATAAATGAGAATGCCTCTGTTGATAGGTATTGGTCTGATGGAACAGTTTCCTTACCATACTGCAGTTCTTTTGTGGTTAGATCTGCTTGGAATGATATACATAATAAGCCATGTGACCTGAGTAATGTTCATGTTACTTGGAATGATAAGGTGCATTCTATTAAAACTGTTTATAATGCTCTTGATTCATCCAATGGTTGTCCTACTTTTCCTTGGCATTCTAGAATCTGGAATTCTCATTCTATCCCTAAGGAAAATTTGTTCATGTGGAAAGTTTTGAAGAATGGTATTCTTTCTCTTTATAAACTTAAAACTTTTGGGATTATACAAAGTGATACATGTTTCTTATGTGGCATTGGTGTGGAGTCTGTGTCACATTTGTTCTTTGAATGTGAATTTTCATTCCATATTTGGAATAGTATTTTACATCAATATGGTTATCATAGGCCTAAGCGTATTTCTTCCATGGAATGGTACAGTATATTCAAGGCTACTAGATGGAAGAATGAAAGAGGAAGATTGATGCTAAGACTCCTAAAGAAGACTTTGTATTTCATTTGGATGGAGAGGAACATTAGGGTGTTTAAAGGGCAATCCTCCTCTAAACATGTAATAGTCCTCTCTATTATTAGATCCATGTAACTCCTATCTCCCCCTTGTGCTAACTTTTTTTCTTTGGAGTTATGCATGCTTTAATATTTTGTAGCAACTTTTGGTTTTTAATATTAATGGTAGGGGTCCATTCAACCCCGCTGGCATTGCCAAAAAACAATAATATTTAATTACATTTAATTTTTCGTTGATTTCTAAGCTATTTCAACCTATTAAATACTGAGATGATAAATAAACCATTGTTACTATTAAGTAATTTAATCACATTTATAAATTTTGTCATTTACAAACAAATATTATAGCTACTTACACATCACTGATTTCATATTCAATATTAGCCAATTCCAATTAATTACATATAATTTCAACATTAAATTTTATTTCTTATTTACAATTATCACCAAATTAACTTTACAATTACTTTAAATTGCTTGGAATTACATTAAAATAGTCATCAATTACATTAAATTAACATTATTAAATTTCATTCTTATAGTTTTCTTATTAACAAATCATAATTTTTTAATTTCATACAATATTAATTCCAAAAATCTTATTTAAATTCAATATTTTAATTATCGAAAAATACGGGTCGTTACAAGAAGAGATTTATAAAAAATTAAGCTAATTATCATTTTAATTAACGATTTGTCTTAGTTAATCAATCTTTCAATTAATGATACTTATTAGTTAATTAATTATTTTAAATAAGGTATTCAAAGTTTTAATTAATTATTTTAATGATAGGATTTAGACTTGTTAATTTCTTTATTAAATGGTAAGTTGATTTATTTATTTAATAATGATGTTTAAATCTAATTAATCACTTTATTAAAGTTAATTAATAAATTTAATAGGGGAGATTTAATTAATTTAAATTAACTTAAGAAGGTGCTTTAAATAATAGTATTGTTTTATACAAGGGATTTAAAGCTAATAAGTTTGTTTTATAAAAAGGTGTTTTACAAAGAAATCATAAACTAAGTAAAAGACTAATAGTTTGGTAAGAGATCTTGGATTTTGGAAAGAAAGATTGGGTTTGTAAAGCTTTGATTGAATCATTTATGTTGACCAAGTTATGAATCGAATAAATAAGTAGTCGTTCTTAATTTTGGTAGTGGGGGAGCATTTCCCTACTTAACACCAAAGGATTAGTTATTTGGGATTCATAATAAACTATGTTTCAAAGACATATGTTTTGATCCATTTAAAATGAATCTGAAATAAGGAAGCTTTCTCAACTGGTTTGTGGATATACTTATACCGGTGATATAAATATATTAATATTTTGGCAAATAAATTAATGAGATTTAATTAATAAGAGATTAATTAAATGAGGCTTAATGGTTTCCATGGGAAATAAAATCCATGTTTGGATTGTTTTTTTATTTGATAGTTAAATGATCGACTGCCAAATCTTGGCCAGTTTTTAACTCTGGAAATATCTAGAGGAAACACAAGGATTATAGATTACAATTATCTTAGATGATACCACTGTATGTATAAACTCGTGTGTTCTCCTAGGACAAATGGTAAGGAGATCCGTCCACTTAAACGGTTAGGGGGTGATCTTCGTTCTTATCTAGTTTGTTTATTTCCAAAAGAACCCGAGTTGAGTTTACTGAAAACTATCGAATGTTGGTTCGAATAGACCGGGATCAGATAAGTAAGAGTAATCCGAAATCCACTTCGAACTAACTCAAGCGTTCGAATTGGAAGCATCTTGATAATGATCAAAGATGGAGCTCTTTGAAGTGTAAGGGATATTTGCTACAAATTCCGAGGATGATTCCAAAATGGATGTAGTAGAAATAGCGACTTTGGTTTGTTTATATCCTAAACAACTTGTATGGATGAATGTTGGCAATACATTGCTGCCTGGACAGCGGTATTAGCATTCCAAGTGGGATTGCTATTCAAAAGGTAAAACGTAGCCTCAAGCCTCATTAACCAAGAATGACTAAAATTAGGGGAGATGCAGCAGGGCTAAGTGTTGAAAGTTACTAAGAATCGTATAATATGGAATATTATTAAAGTTATTTACTAGTGTGGAATATAAATATAAAAGTAAATAATAAATTAAATGACACAAGAGATTTTTATACTGGTTCGAACTTCCTGTTCTACGTCCAGTCCCAGACTCCTTCTAGAATTCAACTATAAACACTCACTTGACCCAGAGGAATAGGTATTACACGGCCTGAGCAACCGACTTCTAATGCCTAAGCAACAAAGTAGGACTTCAACCGCCTGAGCAACCGAACAAGACTTCCAATACAAATAGTGAGATTGTTTCTGACTAAGTATGCTCTTGAGTAGCACTGATAAGTCAATAACGTACACCCTTCCTATAATCTTCTCCTTTGTGGTATATCATGTAATTCGTGAAGATAGGATGTTTATTTAATCACTAATGAAGTTTGCTTGAATGAACAAGTGATTAGAATGAAAATATTGAATGCAAATGGCAAGATTGTTTAGACAATAAGAATGAGAAATTGAATCAGAATTTAGTGATTAAAACAATTGATTTCATGGCTATATATAGTGATTAAGAGTTGCAATCACTCGTGAAAAGTAGGCATGAAAGAATATGGAAGCAACTCTTGAATCAAGAGTTGTTTCTATTCGCTGAAATGAAGTGTCTTTTCAAAATATAGTCGTTATGAAGATTCAGCCGTTTGATTGGAATAATTCAGCCAGCTGAATCGATTGAAAATCGAACCAAAAAGAAAATAGTGCAAAAGTCATGTAATTCAGCCAGCTGAAACATCAACCTCGGCTGTCTGAATATTCAAGTGTAGTTATGCACGTGAACAGGCATTCGGTAGACTGAACTATATGTTTCAACCAGCTGAATTGCCTGTTTTGTGCCATATCAAAGATTTTTTCAGGAAACTTTTTGTATATGAACTATGTTATGCAATCTTTAGCATATGAACTATTTTTTGGAAAATACTTTAGATTGTGTGTGCGTGCATATACCACTTTGGAGAGATTTTAACATGTATTAACTACTAGACTCGGACCGTAAACTAAATTCCTTATTGAAGCTTTTATCTGGAATTTGGTCTGCTTAGATTATTTCTCAAGTAAAATAGTATCTTCTCCTGCAAATATGGTTAGTTCATATAATATTTACTTATATAGTTGTCATAATCAAAACATCAAAATTCAAGGTTCTAACATTCTCCCCCTTTTTGATGTTGACAACTATGTAAGTTTGTAAATATATAAAAGCAATTTACTCCCCCTGACTAAATACTCCCCCTATCAATCATATTCTCCGCCTTTGTCATCGACAAAAAGGAACAAATAATTAATATGAGAAATATAGACATATAAGTATATAGATAGGAGAAGCAAATAAATATAAACATCATAGATATCAAGCATATATGAGCATGTAGATATGATAAATAAATGACAGTCTTAACAAGCATATATGAGGGGGAATTTCATGATAGCTCCTTCAAATAACTTTTAATTTTTCATGGTGTTGAATCTATTGATCGTCGTTTCATTATGTAACCAAGTGCAAATTTGGCTCTCTAATGGTCCGGTTGTTGATTCACGAGCTCTTTTTAATCTTGGTGCCATTTGGTTGATGAAATTTTGAAGAAAAATTGAAGTTTTTGAGGAGGCTAGAGTTTGTATTTAGGTTTCTTTTGAAATAATGAGTGTGTAGGTAAGGTAAGAATGAAGGAGTAGATGGGAGTTATGTAAGGTTTGAGTGAATAGGTGTGTTGGAGAATGTGCAGATCTATTTTAAAAAATTAAAAACTGACGGGTCAGCCGGCTGAAATGGTGAAAACAGTCGGCTGGTATGCAGAGAATTTGATCCCACGATTTTATAGTGAAAAATGCCATAATTCAGTCGGTTGAGAGATGGTGGTCAGTCGGGTGATTGCTGGGTTGGATGATGCAGTTTTGAATATTCAGTCGGCTACTATGTGGAGTCAGTCGACTGATATGCAGAGAAATTCAACTTGCACAAATACAGTGCAAATTTGATACAATTCAGTCGGTTGATGGGTGGGGGTCAGTCGGCTGAGTTCTAGAAAAAATTTATATTTCTATGAATGTTCGGTCGGTTGAGTTTCTATGATCAGCCGGCTGAAACTGTTTTTTTGTTGAGGTCAGGCTTCCTTTAGTTTATTCTTAAATTAGTTAAGTTAAAAATTATATATATATATATATGTTTTTGAACTTTATCCTCATGTTAAAAATAAATATAATTATTATTTCAGTAAACACATTACTTATCCATATTACAATATTAAATTTATTAACATAAAATTATAGATTTTAATTTCCCGAAGTCTTATAGTCGTATGAGCTTGGTTCAATTTTGGTGATTTCATGTGATGAATGTATAGGAGACCAAACATTACATTGAGTACCTTGTTCCTAAGAATTCAGAGACACGTGAGGACGTTGAGGAGACAGATTGTGCACACTGTTCTTTGGAGACATTCCACAGAATTTAAGAGCGAATTGTTCAAGGAAATTTAATCGTCTTCCATGGTGTTATTGTTCATAATACATTTCACGTTGTAATCCTAAAGTCTCACGTTGATCGTGATGGATTTCGTCAATTTTTTCTTTGGGGGATGGTGATCCAAAATCTAAGTTTTTCTTAGCTCACTTCCCGTTCGGTGTATATCCAGTATGATGAGTCGAAGATAGAGTAATCTTCACTGGAATATATAACGGAGTATATTTGTTTAATGAATCCATAGAAGGAGTGCTGGAAACGATTGATGAGAGATTGGAGCTTTCTTGAGACAACATTGTAAAGAGAATGTTTATTTATTTTTAAAGTTTGTATATGAGTTTAAGAAAATATTGATCACGTATATATACTGAGTTTATTATCTATTTAAGTTTATTGTTTTAAGGTTAATATTCCTTAGAAATCTTCAGCCAAGAGAAAATGTAAGGTTAAGAAATAAAAAGAGATTATAACGGAATATAAAATAAAAGATATGTAAGGTCCTAAATCAAGTAACACAATAGAACATTGGAAAGACATGCGACTTCCTCCCATGAGTGCAGGGTTCGAGTGCCAACATCTCCAATTTTTGTCCTATTAAATTTCTATTTATTTTATAATTTTATAAATCTTTTTACTTTAATATCGAATTATAAATCATGTAACGACATAATTCCTAGTTCACGTCTTAATTTAAGAAAAATATTTTCATTTAAGGGTTTTGTAAATATATCTGCTACTTGATTTTCTGATGGTACAAAATCAAGAGAGATATTACCTTTTTCTATATTATCACGTAGAAAATGATGTTGAATATCAATATGTTTAGTTCTAGAGTGATTTATAGGATTTTCGATAAATTTATAGCACTTGTATTATCTTAATAAATTGTTGATTTAGATAGACTTATGCTAAAATCTTGTAGTGTTTGCTACATGTATATTACTTGAGCACATGCCAAAGTAGCAAAAATATATTATGCTTCACACGTCGAAAGTGAAACACAATTTTGTTTCTTACTAAACCAAGATACTAAAGATTGTCCAATGAAATGACAAGTACCACATGTACTCTTTCGATCCGTCCGACATCCTCCAAAATCAGCATCACTATATGATACTAACTCAAAAAACATTCTTTCAAGTAAAAGAGACTGTAGTCTTTAGTCTTGCGCAAGTAGCGCAAGATTTGTTTTACTGCCCGCAAATGTGATTCTTTGGGATTTGCTTGAAATCGTGCACACAAGCATACACTCATCATTATATCTGGACGACTAGCAGTTAAATAAAGTAAGGATCTGATCATACTTTGATATAGTTTTTGGTCAACACTTTTGCCATTTTCATCTTGATCGAGATATACCACAGTGCTCATAGGAGTTGGTTTAGCAGAATTGTTTTCCATACCAAAATGTTTTATAAGATTATTTTAATATTTTTCTTGATTAATAAAAATTCAATTATTTAATTATTTAATTTGTAATCTAAGAAAATATGAAAGTTTACCCATATGAGACATTTAAAATTCTCTTGTCATAATATTTGAAAATTCTTGACATAATTTTTCGTTTGTGGAAACAAAAATGATGTTATCTACATAAACTTGTATGATTAAAATAGCACTTTTATCTTGTTTTATAAATAAATTTTGATCTACTTTTCCAATTTTAAAACCAGAATTTATAAGATAACTTTTAAGACGATCTACCAAGCATGATGTGCTTTTTTTAAACCGTATAAAGCTTTCTTTAGTTTATAAACATGGTTTGGAAAATTTTCATGCACAAATAGAGATGGTTGTTCTACATACACATTTTCTTTTATAAAACCGTTTAGAAAAGCACTTTTTACGTCCATTTGATATAGTTTAGAGTTATGAAAACATGCGAATGATAATAGAATTCGTATTGCTTCTAGTCAAGCTATAGGAGCAAATGTTTTTTCGTAGTCTATTCCTTCTTCTTGATTGTATCCTTGAGCGACTAATCTAGCCTTGTTTCGAATAATATTCCCTTGCTCATCGGCTTTATTTTTGTAAACCCACTTAGTACCGATGACTGTTTGATCACTAGGCCTAGGAACTAAGTCCCAAACTTCGTTTCGTTCAAATTGATATAATTCTTCTAGCATAGCTATAATCCAATAATCATTGGTTGAAGTTTCTTTAGCATTTTTGGGTTCAATGTTCGATAGGAAAATTACATGACCCATTTGATTCAAGTGATTTCGAGTTCTTACGCTAGTATTTACTTCTCCAATGACATTTTCAATTGGGTGATTTCTTAAAAGTCTTGGTGGAGTTTGAATTTAATTTTCATTTGGTAAATTATTGTATTCATTTTCAATATTTTTTCAATATTTTCAATATCATCTTCTGTGATATTTGATTAGGAATTATTTCTTCATCTTCATTTTTATTATTAAATTTGAAATTTTCATCGAATGACACATGAAGTATTTCTTGGATTATTTTAGTTCTTGTATTATAAATTATGTATGCCTTGCTTCGTTCCGAGTATCCAATGAATATTCCTTCATCGGATTTTGGATCGAATTTACCAAGTTGGTCTTTTGTATTTAATTGAAAACATTTTGAACCAAAAACTTTAAAATATGATATATTAGGTTTTCTTCCATTAAAAGGTTCATATGGGGGTATGTTTTGTTAATGGTCTAATGGAGACTCGATTTAAAACATAACAAGCAGTTGCTACAGCTTCTGCCCAAAAAAATTTAAGTAGAGTGCTTCCATTCAATAAGATTCTAGCGCATTGTTGAAGTGTTCTATTCTTCGTTTCTACAACTCCGTTTTGTTGTGGAGTTCTAGGATGAAAATTTGTGAACAATTATTTTCTTATTACAATATTTTACAAAAATATCATTATCGAATTCGCCACCGTGATCGCTTCAAATGTTTTTAATTTTTATATTCTTAATATTTTGAATTTTCTTAGCAAAGATTTTAAAATTCTCAAAAGTATCACTTTTGTTTTTCATAAATATTGTCTATGTGTATCTTGAAAAATCATCTACAATTACAAAAACATATCTATTATGATTTATAGATGGTACTTGAGTTGGTCCAAAAAGATCTAAATATAATAACTCAAGTGGTTGTAATGTAGAAATTATTTTCTTTACTTTAAAAGAAGATTTGGTTCATTTTCCTAACTGACAAGCATCACAAATACTATTTACTTTAAAATTCATTTTCGGTAATCCTTTTACTAAATTATTCTTAGATATTTTGCTTATAGCTTTAAAGTTTATATGACCAAATCTTTTGTGCCATAACCAAGGATCATTTTCTTTGGCTACTAGACACATATTTGTGTTATGAATTTCTTTCATATTTAATATGTATATATTTCGTTCTCTAGTTCCTTCAAAGATAAGATTTTGTTTTGATCAAATTATTACATTTATTTTCAGAAAAAGATATATTAAAACCTTTATCACATAGTTGACTTATACTGAGCAAATTATGTTTTAAATTTATAACTAGTAAAACATTTGTAATAAGAGGTAAGTTAGATGTACCGTCATTGCTCACATCGCCTTTGCCGATGATATACCCTTTGGAATTGTCTCCAAATGTGACAGATCCTTCATATGAGTAGATAATATTAGTCAGCATATCTTTGTTTCCTATCATATATTTTGAGCAACCACTATCAAGTATCCACTTTCCTCTGTTCTTAGTTGGTACCTGCTAAAATTATAGAGATGACGTTGGTACCCACTTTTTATTAGGGTCCTAAGAGTTATATCTTAGGAAGCCAAACCCAAGAAGGATTAGAATTCCCTTTATAAGTAAAACTTTCATTTTTATGAACTGAACTTATAAAAGACTTAATATACTTATTTCTGATTGAATTATTATTAGTTTTTGGTATCCAAATTTTTATAGTATTTGTGTTGCAGATATCCTTCTTTTGAGTGAAAATATTTAGTTTCGGTTTTGCTTTTACAAAATTCTTATGTGTACTGAAATTCTTATATGGTGAATTATTCCTCTTTGTACTAGATTTTGAGGAATTTGTATATCCTAACACTTTCTTATTAAAAGTAGTTTGAGAGTTATTAATAATCAGAGAAAGATTTTCCCTACCTTCATTAAAGTTAGAAACATTTTTAGTGATATTTTCTAACTCGGTTTTTAGACTAGTATTGTTTAATTCAAGAATTTTGACATTCGATTTTAAATCGTGATTTTGTGAAGCTAATGTCGTATTCTTTTCTTTTTGAACTTCAATTTCATTTGATAGCATAGTGAGTTGAAAAGATACATTAGACAAAGATTCTTGTGCTTTAACAAGTTCTTCTTCTAGGATTTTATTTTTATCTCTGAGCATAACAACTTCTATTTCACTTCTATTTAGTTTTTCTAAAGCATCTTTATACTTTATTTTAGTTTATCCAATAGCTCTGAGTTTATATCTATTAAATCGTCAAAAGTTAGATCACTTACATCGTTTGTCGAAGCCATAAAGCACATATTGGCTTGTTCAGAATCACTGTCAGTGTCACTATTTGATGATGAAAACGATTCTGAATCATCCCATGTAACAGAGAATGCTTGCTTCTTTTTATACTTGTCCTTCTTATTCTTGTACCTGTCTTTCTTCGATCAGGACAGTCTTTCTTTATGCAACCATTCTTATGACATTCATAACATTCGAGGTTTGAAGCTGGTGGTTTATTGGTATCATCTCTCCTGTTGTTTCTGAATTTCTTGCTCTTTCTAAATTTCAAAAACTTTTGAAATTCTTTACTATAAATGCCATGTCACCTTCATTTGAGTTCGAATCTTCTTATTCAGCTTAGAAAGCTATATTCTTTCTATCTTGGGCTTGATCTCGTTTTGCCTGCAAATTTACTTCATACGACATGAGATTTCCTATTAACTCTTCAGGTTTGATGGTAGAAATATCGTTAGCTTCTTCAATAGCTAAGACTTTTTGTTCCCATTCATCCGTTAAAGATTTTAGGATTTTCGAAACAATATCAAAATAGTGTATTTTTCTCCTAATGCTAATAGTGAATGATATATGTCTTGGAATTTAGAATACATATCATTTATAGTTTCATCCGGTTTCATTCTGAAATTTTGGAACTGATTTTTAAGCATAGAAATCCTGCTTTGTTTAACTTTGTTTGTTCCTTCATGTGTAACTTTAAGAGTTCACCAAATTTCGTAAGAAGTTTTACACATGCTAACTATATTAAATTCATTCTTATTTAAAGCACAAAATAACATATTCATGGCTTTTGCATTTAAGGTAGCATCTATCGTGTTTGAACATTATGCATATGGTGTAGTAGGTATAGTGTATTCATTCTGAGTGATATTCCAAGTATCATATCCATTTGCTTGCATATAAATTCTCATAAGAGTTAACTAATAATTGTAATTCAAACCGTTAAATAGTGGTGGTCATGCAGTGGATTTACCTTCAATAAAACTTGAGTTAGTGTTATTTTCCATATTAATTGAATATAAAATAACCGTGTTATGGTTATATGATGACCTTGCTCTGATACCAAATGAAAGTTACTAAGGATCGTATAATATGGAATATTATCTAAGTTGTCTAATAGTGCGGAATATAAATATAAAAGTAAATAATAAAGTAAATGACACTAGAGATTTTTATACTGGTTCGAACTTCCTTGTAACGACCCTGAATTTTTGACATTGGAAATCAGGATATTTAATTGATTTTAAGTATCTGGAAGTTAGTTTAATATGAAATTCAAAATATTGCCATGAATTTGGCAATTAAATTATTGAATTTAATTTATTGAAATTGGATAAAATATTGTGTAACGACCCTGAATTTTGACATATAAAATGTGAATATTTAATTGAGTATAAATATTCGAATGATAGTTTAATTTGAAAATTCAAATATCAGAATGAATTTGGCGATTAAATTATTGAATTTAATTGTTAAATCTGGGTAAAAATTTGAATCTACAGTTTAAGTTGATTTAAAATGTTTTCAAGGCTTAGGAAATTTATATTGATGATACTGAAGGTAATGGAACTTTCAAAATGGAATTTGAAACTGTTTTGTTCAGTTTTAAAATTTTATCATTTAAATCGATATTTAAAAATAGCCGTCCGAGGCACAGTCTCGGAATTTGACAAAACCAGTTTCATTGGATCTGTAATATTGTATTATTATCGGATTTCAATTTTCGTAGTGATTGGAGTTGTTGTGTGAGCGTACGACATATAAACGCACTGAAATTATATCGAAATTTAATTTAATAACTGATCCAAAAAGCTATTTTCTCCATACGATCGAATTAGGACTCGAAACCTTTTCCATTGTGTTCGAAATAGGCGTATAACATTATGAACGCCTAGCGGCACGCCTCGATAGGAGTTCGAGATTGCAAGTTGCAATTTTTTTGGGGACGATTTAAAATAATAAGAAAATATATATAAATTGATTGACATTTATATTCCCATCAGCTGCCTTTTTTACCATCAACCTACTGTAGCAAGTTAATTCAAACATGTTAATATCTTATCGTGTTTTCCTGTCCCCTTTCTTTTCTTTTTTTTAAAAGCAAGTTATATCATTCCGAGGAGAGCCAAGATTAAATGAAAGGAAGGAAAATAGTAATGGCCGATAAAACGAGTTTCACTCAAAACCACTACTTTCCCTTCTTTCCCAAATCTAAAACGAAATGAAATCCTTCGTAAAAATATATTAAATGCACAGATTTATTCATTCCTCCTCTGCTCGATTCAATTCATTCGAATAAATCGCTTCGATTACTTTCAGCGAAGCACGATGGAAGCTGTTGATCGAACGATTAGAGCGGAAATTGGGGGAGGTTCGTCGAATCAGTTTGGGTTGTCGCGTTCGCTAGAGCGTTCATACGGGGCGGGACGACTTGCGAGAATGGAAGCTCGACACAGTTTGGCGCGTGTGTTGTAATCGCGAGGAGGATAGCAGGCGTCGAAGGAGGGGCTTCGACATAGGGGAGCCGCTCGCCTAGGGTTCGTAATCGAGCAAATTAGGGAGTAGGAGTCGAAATCGTCGCGAGGCTTTGATGGTGGCCGAGCTCGATTTTGGGCATGATTCCTTCTTACTCGTCGTTTGTTTTAAAATAATTTTTTTAACAGTAAAGAAACAGTATAACATGAATATATTTATATATATCTACATGCCTATCTTAATGTAATTATATATAGGAATTTTAAAATGTGTAAAGTTTATATAAAAATTTGATTTTTAAACCTATATGGAAATTTTTATAAGTATATATGTATAGTTTTAAAGGAGAAAATAAGGATTTTTAAATGTTGAAAGAATTTATACAAATTTGATTTTTGAAATCTAAAATTTCTTTTTAAATATATATATGTATTTTCGAAGTGGAAAGAAATAAATAAAAAGAATATACATATACGCATTTTAAATTTAGTAGTTTATTTTAAGATATGTGTTTAGGGTGATTGAGTATTTTATAAAACTAATTTAATTATTTCAGTTACTAAAATTTTTGATTAAAGGAAAATTAGTTTAAGGTTTGATTATTTGTCTAAATTAAACCACTAGTTTAAAATAAAATCATTGGATAATTAAAACTATCAAAACGAAAATTGATTGTTCGATTCTTTCGAATATTGATAGATTGTATAATTGTTTATACAAGGTCAAAATTGCAAAGAAACCAAGCCGGAATAGAAATGGATTGCAAATAAAAGCAAAAGTGAGATCTTCTCACTCAAATAAAAATTGAATTGCAGTTATTGATTGATTGCCTGATTGTGATAGTATATATAGTAGTATATAACAATATATATATATATTGGAATATATATATATATATTGGAGTTGTTGATTTCCCGCATTATATAGCGGATGAGACCCTATGCGCCGCATAATAGCAGATGATATTTTATAAAACCCATATACCGCGATATTCCACCTCGAAGTGGAATTGGTATCGTGCTAACATCTGTGGATGTAGGGAAACAGGTTGGAGGGATCCAACTGGATTCCTCAAATTATATGAATTTGTTTCATATGTTGTTTGAATTTTTTCATATGATGTGTGATAATTTGTTTATAATCTGTGAATGATTATCTTTGTGATTGAAATTATTGAAGGCTATAATTTAGCCGAATATATTTTTGGTATCGTTGGATACCAGAAATAAATAAAATTGGATTTTTTGAAATTAAAGTTGGAATTTTTTTGTAAATTCCTTTTGAAAGAATTGGATCAATTTAAAAGAACTTTGAAAAAGATAAAGTTTTATTTTTGAATCATATTGAAAAAAAAATTCCAAAACATGGGAATGGATATTAATAAATGGGTTTGAATAATATTGTTTAAAAGTTGAAGAATTTATTGGAAATGGAATTTTGAATAATTTAGAAAGAATAAAGGAATTTATTTAAAAGGCGATAAATTTGTTTGAAATCAATTTGATAATTGATTTGGTATTGGAAAATAAATAATTTGGGAAATTAATAAGATAATTGATTTGGTGTTTGAAAATAATTTGGGAAATCCATTCTAAAATCGATTAGGTGTTTGAAATTAATGTTTGGAAAAAAACAATTTGGGATTTGAAATAAATCTAGAAATCCATTTGAAAGTTGATTTGGAGTTAAAAGTGAATATTTGAGAAATCGATTTGAAAATCGTATAAAAAGTTAATATTTGGGAATGCAAATTCAAAAGGGAATTTATAAAGGAAATGGAAATTTGTTTTAAAAATAAACACTGATTTATTTTTAAAGTGAGGTAAAAGTGATTTGAAATTTGTTTTCAAAGTGATGAAGTGTGGAAAATATATATCTTGTGAAGATATTTTGAAATTAATAATTTGGGAAAATTATTTAAATTGGTTGATTGTGGTGGATGTTGTTGATAGTTGTTAGCACCAAAATTGGTCACTAACCTCGTTGAGAAAGATTGTGTAGAGATACAAGTGATGAAGATAAATTAAACAAGGTATAATATGCTAATTTAAATGCAGAAAGTAAGAACACCGGATTTATGGTGGTTCAGCGTAATTGCCTACGTCCACTTTGAGGTTAAACTTTATTGATCTTCTTAATGATTGATTACAGATATAACTCGTAGATCAACTGCTTGAATACAATTGCTAAGTAAAGAAGATGAGTCTTGAAAATGGCAGAGTCTCCCCAGTGTTCTCCAAAAAAGGTCCCTTTTCACTGTGCCCCTGCCCCTCTATTTATAGACAAAGATGGGTTGGACTTCCCAGGTGGGTTGGCAGCCGAACACCTTGCCCCAAATGGAGTGGTTGCTGTATGCCGAACCAAACAGGCCGAACGGTTGGATGCCGAACCACACTCTCCATGCCGAACGAGGCGCTTGTTGTGTGGGAAGAATAGGCTGAATAGCCAACGAAGCCGAACGTGCCTTTTGGCCGGTCGAAGTATTTGGTCGAACGATGCTTTTGGCGGAACGATGTCTCTGGCCGAACGTGCCTTCTGGCCGGACGAAATACCTGGCCGAACGATGCCTCTAGCCGAACGATGTCTCTGGCCGAACGTGCCTTCTGGTCGAACGATGCCTTTGGCCGAACGATGTCTCTGGCCGAACGATGCCTATGGCCGAAAGATGTCTCTGGCCGAACGATGCCTCTAGCCGACCGTTGCCTGATGCCGAGCGCTTGCTAATGCCGAACGCTCCGGGATGCCGAGTACTCCTGGATGCCGAGTACTCCTGGATGCCGAGTACTAGTTGGATGCCGAGTACTCCTGGATGCCGAGTGCTCCTAGATGCCGAGCACTAATCCTGGAAATTATAGAGTTTCGTAAACTCGCACACCCTGCTCACTGAACTAACCCTAACTAGACAATCTGACACTACCTAAACCCTAGGTGGTGATTTACCCTGACTTGACTTGAAAAAGTACAAACTGAAAACTAAAACCACAAAGAAAACCAGGGAAAAAATTTAAATTGTAAATTTTAATACAATTTTGCCCACAAAATAAATAACCCTAACTAATTTAAACCCTTAAACAAGGCCCGGCCCTTATAGATAAAACTAAAACCCTAATTGTTTAAACGGCCCGCTATTATTTTATCTTCGATCCCCTTTTGTTTTTTCTCTGGCCCGATCCCCTTTGAGAAAGAAAATAGCGGTTGAAAAACTAGGGCTTCGGCGATGTTGTAACTGGCGATTCTGGAATGTTGAGCTTCTATTCTTCCCTTTTGCTGGCGACTTTGAATTAAAGCTTCGGCTTTATTCTTCTTGCTTGTAACTGGCGATTCTGGAATTTTGAGCTTTGAATCTCTGTTGCTCTGGCTTGCGATTACCTAATCGATCAACTGTTGGTTCTCTCTGGAATTGGTATGTATTTCTGCTTGATGCTTTTCTCTGATTTATACTTGAACTCGATTCCTAATTGTCAGTGATGATTTGGGGTTTTTCTTTTCGTTGCTCTGCAAGTCGATGATGAATTTGGGTTGTTTATATAGGGTTCTAATTTGATTGTCTTGATCACCACGTTGTTTATACTTGCCGTTTTTACATCTCGATATTTTGGGAAATTTCTTTTAACCCACGGCTTTGATTTTGTATCGTTCGATCTTGCTTGATTAATGCGGTAAATACTTTCCTCTTTTGATTTTTGATTTTTGACTTTTTCAAAAAATACGCACTTGAATTTCTTTTTACTGAAATACACGGTTTTGTATTTGTGATATCTTTGACTTTCGAAATCATTTTTCTTTCACCATGACTTTTGTTCACAGCCTTGATATTCTATTTACTGGTGATCATAGGCTTTGTTATTGAGTTCACCCTGACCTGTAGCCATTGTAGTGCTTGTTGACATTTGAGTTACCTTGTTCATTTCATTGATTTGGTGATTTTACTTGAGTCTGTTGCCTTCACCTATGTACATGCTTCACTTGTGAGCTGCTTTACTTCCTCCAGTTCACTGATCACTTCCAGTTGCTTTGTGTACACTTCTGTTGTTAAACTGTAGTTGCATTTCGACCTAACTTTGACATGCTTTTGTTATTGTTTGTCACTTGAACCTGACTTTGAGCTTTACTTGACACTGTTAGATATGCATGTGTTCACTTGATCATGGTTGCAGTTGTATTCCATTTGAACTAATTCATGTAGACATTTGTCTTTGAGCATTCATTCCAGTAGTTGTGTTGCCATATTGAGTTGGTTCATGTTGTAGTCTTGATGCATTTGAACTGTAGCTGTTAGTTATGTATACAGATCATTGCACAGTGATACATTGCTCTGGTTGTAGTGTTGCAGACCATTTGATCTTTGAACAGACATTGATGCACTGTTGCATTTGTTAGTTGCCATTGTAGTTGCAGTTTTGTATTGACTTGTAGCATTCTTTGAGACAGTTTGCATTTCTTTGATCTTTACTTCACCTGTGTTGCATTTTCATGTAGTCTGGTTCATGTGCATTGATGAACTTGATTATTTTGTATCTGCATATCTATGGTTGTTATTGTATCACTGAAGCTTCACTTGAGTCTCTTGAACTTGAGTCAGTGGTCTTGTACTTGTGATCATTGGTTGAGTCTGGGTTGATGTACTTGATCATGTGTATACTGTGATATTGAACTATGCTTGTGTTTACTTGCATCTGAGATGTTGAATCTATACTTTGAGTCTGCATTTCTTCACTTGATATTGTTGTGCACTAATGTACTTGCACAGTTTTATTGTTGCAGTGATACTCTGAATTTTGGTCAAGGCCATTTGCACTTGTGTTGAATCTGATTTTGATTTGACCTTGTGCACATGAGTTGGCGAGGCAGTGCACACGTGTATGCATGTGTACTGCAGCCACTCATAATTACCTGTCCCTGATATGAATATTGATATGCACAGATATTACACAACCAAAGATGATGACAATAACCCATATATCTGAGACAGTTATAAAAACAAATTCTAGCTTTTTGCAAATTAAAATTTGTTTCTTTTCAGATTACTGCTGTAGTTATTAATTATATAGGTACACAGGAGACAAGACAAATACTGGAGCTGGACAATGCAGATGCAGAAGACTGAGTGTATGAGTGATGTGGTGAGGACAGAAATGTATCAATGAACTGTATGAATGAGAGTGAACTGTAAATATGAAATCAGTGTAATGTATGAAATTATGAAATGTAAAAATCAGTGTATGAACTGAATAGAATATTATATTGAAATAAAAATACTGTTTGAATTTGTTAAATTCTGTGCAATAGTATTATTACTTCAACATGAATATTTATTCATGTATCTGCAAACACATCTATAATTCGATATATATTTTGTTATCATCAAACACTAAACACACATCAAACAATCTCCCTCTTTTGATGATGACAAACATATATATTAAAGATTTTGAAATTCTAGTAAATGTGTTTAATCATGAAATATTTAGCTCCCCCTATATGTATGCTCCCCCTACAACTGAGACCACTCCTATTTAGAAGATTTAGGAAATTACAGAAGAATAAAAGAATTATAGAAAAATAACTAACAGCATTTAACAAATTTGGTGTAGTATTCCAAAAATACTTATTTCCTTATCAAAATCTCTTTCTTCTCCCCCTTTTGTTATCATCAAAAGACTGACAAAAAATAATAGAACCGTAGGGGAAAAACAAATGGAAAAAACAAGGAAAAACCATAATATATCATAACAAGATAACAATTTCCACATTTTAGAGAATGGATCGATGATTTGGTTTTTATATAATGAGAAGAGGGATGTTTTATTTTATTTATTATAATTTAAAAAAGTTTGACATTTAAGCACAAAAATAAAATAAGCACTTACTAACCACGCATAACCATAAGGACTTTTAAATGGGATTAGCAGTTAATCATTAGCTATCACGCTCCATCCATGCATAACCATAAAGACTTTTAAATGAGAATGGAGTGATGATAAACTAAAATTCACATGATCCATCCATGCATAACCATAAGGACTTTTAAATGAGAATGGATGCATGAGAAATATTTAAAAAATTCTTTATTTTTCCATTATTTTTCTTTTTAATTTAAAAAATAATTCACTCTTCTCATTTTTCAAAACCATTATGAATGATAGAAAGATGGTAGAAATAGAAATGGTCGTGGAATAAGTTACCAAATTAATCATATTATGAAATTTCATAAACCAAACACATTTCCACTACTGAATACCATATTCGAATCAATCTTTGAATGATATCCAAAACAGGTTTGAATCCTAGAAATTGAAGTTGAAAATAAATATCCAAGAATATTTCAACCAAAAATTGAAAAATGATTAGTCAATTTCCATAATCCCCAAATCCAAACGTAATCTGGAAAATCTGTCTTCGGGGAGGGGTTTTGTGAAAATATCAGCAAGTTGATTTTCAGTTGAAATGAATTCAATGCAAATGTCTTTCCTAGCAATGTGATTCTAAGAAAGTGGTGTCTCACATCAATGTGTTTTGTACGTGAATGATGAACAGGATTATTAGACAAGTCTATTGCACTTTTACTATCACATTTTAATGGAACTAGTTTATAAACTAAGCCAAAATCAAAAAGAGTTTGCATCATCCATAAAAATTGAGCACAACAACTTTCTAAAGCAATATATTCTGCTTTAGTGGTGGATAATGCAACACAATTTTGTTTTCGACTAGACCATGAAACTAATGAATGTCCTAGCATGAAACATGTCCCACTAGTACTTTTCCTGTCAACCAATGAACCTGCATAATCAGCATCAGAAAAACCAACTAGATCAAAATTTTCATAAGAAGGATACCATAGTCCAAATTTGTGTGTGTGTGAAAGATATCTTAAAATTCGTTTAGTGGCTTTCAAATGAGATTCTTTAGGGTTAGATTGAAAACGTGCACACAAACACACAGAAAACATAATATCAGGTCTAGAAGTTGTAAGATAGAGAAGTGAACCGATTATCCTAAAACCGTCTTTCCAAAAGATATGTACATAGATAGTCATACCAAGCTCTAGGAACTTTCTTAAGACCATATAATGCTTTTTCTAGCTTATACACATGATTTGGAAAATCGTTATTTTCAAATCCAGGGGGGTTGTTCAAACAAAACTTCTTCTTTCAAATTGATTAATTTCAACTTTGCATCTCTCAAATCCAACTTTCATTATTAAGAATCATTTCAACAAAATCAGATTCAATTTCAGAAATAAACCACTGTGACAACGAAACGCACACAAACTTTTATCAAATGAAGAGCGAGTGTGTATACCTTTTGTAGGATCACAGTTAAAATATCATGATTATCTCAAAAGCAATTTGAAGTTTTCACCAGTGAAGTTTCATTAGTTTCAACAGTTTCTAAAAACACTTTTATAGCATGAGTACTCAATAATCAATCAACATCATAATTTGACCAAACAGATTAAGTTCAAGAAAAAATGGTTGATCAATTTTTAAGCACAGATCAAAGTCAAGTCATATAAGATCATATCCAGCAAGTTAGAATTTGTCAACCATCATCATTAGTTTGAGTATTTCTATTTAAAGATGATTGGTTAAATACCATTGTCAATCATAACTGGTTGATTTAATTATGGTGCACATTCTTACCAGTTATCTATCGTTTGAAAATAAATACGATTACCTATTTTACCTGTACGATAATCTTTCATTGTTTGCCCATAGTGAATCTGTCACCTTTATACTAGGCTAAGGAACGTTGATTTGTCACCCATTGTGTATCTGGAACAGCCAGAATCCAGATAACACTAATGTTGTTCCTTAGCCTGCCACCACACCTACACAGTTAAAGATTTATGTGACTTATTTGTTTTATAGGTCCATGGTTGTTAGTGGCAGAATAATTGTGAATAAACAATCCTTTTGGAACCCAAACTTGTTTTGTCCTTTCATTCTTGTTCCAATAGACATGAAATTTGTTTGTACAATTTTTAGGAACCCAAACTTGTATAAATTTTGTGTTCTTGTTCCTATGACTACAATTTTCAACATGATGTCCAATTATTTCACATTCAGTGAAGATACCCTTGCCTTTTGCACTTTCATCAACTTGTGATTTTCCAAAACCTAGTCCTTTTCTATTGTTAGCAAACAATTGATTTCCCAATAACATATTGAATGATTTTTCTCCTCTTGAAAAGTTACTCAGTGATTTCTCAAGATCTTGGACTTTGGTTTTCAGTGTTGTGTTTTCAGTCACAAGTGAGGTGCATCTGTTTATAAAATCCTTTTTCCTGGTTTCAATGGTTTCCTTAAGATTCAAGTTTTCTTTTTCAAGATTCTCAAAGCTATTCTTCAGTTTTGATAATTCTGAATCTAAAATTTTACATTTTTTATAGTCTAGGTTTTGAATATTTTCAAGTTCAGTTTCTAACCTAAAATTTTCACGGGCAAGTTCTCTCCTATCAGATTTCAGTTTTTCAATTTTAGAATCTAGAGCATCAACTGTTTTAGTAAGATCGAGGCACATATAAACAAGTTCTTTATAAGAATAGTTCTTTACCTCATTAGATTCCTCTGAGCTTGCTTCTGAATCTGATCTTGATTCCTCTGAGCTTGCTTCTGAATCTGATCTTGCCGTAAGACACAAGTTAGCCTCCTCTGAGCTATCAGTCGAAACTTCCTCTCCTTCCTCATCATCCCAAGTTGCCTCCTCTGAGCTATCAGTCGGCCCTTATAAATAAAAATTTACCTCACTCAGATACCACTTGTAGGATCTAGATTAACCCTAGAGGGGGGTGAATAGTGTTAATCTAGATCCTACAGTTGCCTGGTCAAATCTCCAGGAAACACTTGCCTCCTAAAGTGTATTACGTGACCGAATCCTGATACGCTTTGAATCACATATCCCTAATACTTCGCTTCGAATCTAGGTTAACTCTTCTTTAGAAATGCCTTCTTGAGAATATCAGTGGTGGAGGTGTGTGCCAAGCGTGGTATAAATGCCGAACGAGGCAGTCGAAACCGAACGCTCCTCATGTGCCGAACGACTTTGTATGCCGATGCCGAACGATGTGGCTTTGATCGGTTCCACCGGATATAGCCTTTTCAACTTCTTCTTCTTCCCTATAAAAGCCGTCACCTTCTTCCTTCTTCTCTTTTCACACTTTTAACACCTCTGCCTTGCACCTGACGTTTCCAATTAACATCCTTCAATGATTCATCGATCCTTTCCAAGTCTTCAACCTACCAACTAGGTATCGATTCTTCCGCCTAAATCCTTAAAACGGTCTTTACGCTTGAGTTCCATAATTGATAGGGTGACTCGAGCCTTGACTAAGGTATCCTAAAAGTTTTCAGAGTTACTCGACGAGGGTGGAAGGAAGAGTGAGTAGAGATGAGCTCCCTAGGAAGCTGTTGGTAGACGTGTTGTGGTTCGGCATAAATCTTTTATGTCGGACGAGATTGGAGGAAGGAAGAACATGGAAGAAGTAGGAGATGGTTATGGGCGTCGAACGGTAAGGTCTGGCATATCTCGCCGAACGATTTGTCCTCGTGGTTCGGTGTGGATGGAGGAAGAAGAGGGGAACGAGGTCGCTGTTAAGGACAGTGTGTCGAGCGTTGTCTCAGCCGAACAATCACAAATGCCATACCACACTTAGGCCGAACATACATAAATGCCGAACCACACTTAGGCCGAACAATACAAATGCCGAACAATAATAAGCGCCGAACAACACTTTGGCCGAACAATCATAAGTGCCGAACAACACTTAGGCCGAACAATCATAAATGCCGAACCATACTTAGGCCGGACAATACTAATGCCGAACAATCATAAGTGTCGAACCATACTTAGGCCGGACAATACTAATGCCGAACAATCATAAGTGTCGAACCATACTTAGGCCGGACAATACTAATGTCGAACAATCATAAGTGCCAACAACACTTAGGCCGAACAATCTTTAGCCGAACATGTCGAGAGATACTTTTAGCCGAGCAGGAATTAAGCCGAACATTTATTTACCTTGCCTATTCACATAACAAAACAAGGACCAGGACCTAAGCATACTAGCATATGAAACTGACCCGGATCACTAACCCCCTAGCTTTAGTAGACACAAATCTGAACTTAGATTAACATACGTTTTCTGAATCCGAAACTGTAATCACCACAAGGCAGGCTTTTTGAGACGGTCAGCGATGACGGTCTTCGAAGGCGATGATTCGAAGCTCAGTTTTATATCTTTGTAACCTTCAGATTCTTAATGCTTATACACAATTGCTTGCACTAGTTTACACACCATGTGGTGGGAATACTCATGTTGTTAATTCTAACGTTGAATGTTTTTCATGTATAGTTCTCATAGGCGCTTAACCAGCTTCACTATTTATTGGAGATGTCTAAAAAATCTAGCTCCGCCACTATATCTGATAGGCCTGGGCCGTCATCAAGGCAAGAAATCGCGGACACTTCAAATCCGTCGACTTCCCCTACTCACAACTTAGCTCCTGATGCCCTGGAGGCAATGATTCTCTTGGACAACCCGATCGACTCACAGGCTTCGAAGATTAATGAAGTCGCGCTTCGGCGAATATGTTCCATTCACGGAATCCCTTTTTTCGATGTGTTGGTCCCGTCGAGACATGATCGTCCTCACCTGCCCCCAGTCGGGTATACTGCTTGTAACAAGTTCATGTGCTGGATGGGCAGCGTGCCTCCATTCAATTTATTTCTTCGGGACGTGTTGCAGTATATAGACATCGCCCCGTCGCAGCTGCATCCAAACGGTCACACGTTCATATACGGGACCTATCTTCTTTACATGGCCGTCTTCTCTAGGCCTCCAACTTCCGGCGACATCAGATATATTTATATGATTAAGAAGTGAAAAGATAGCCCCTCCTTCATGTTCCTCGAGCCGTACCACAAATGCCAGATCTTAACCGGAGCATGTAGTAAATTTTCCCTGTACAAACAAGAATGGTTCTATGTGCGTTGCCCTCCTGGTTTCGCGAGGAGATGGGTCGAAGGCAATAAGTCTCTTTCCTGAGTCATCCTTCACGCTCAATTGGAGCTTGTGCTTTTTCTAACTCCTCGTTTCATCTTTTCAGGTATTAACCCTCGTCCTGAAGGCCGAGGATATTCTGATGCCGTCGAAGCCATTAGAGCTCTTCCTGCCGAGGATTGGGACATCCGAACCATCATTTCAAATGAATCATTGTCGAGGTTCGGTTTGTTAGCCCCAGGTCGCCGGATTAGTCTCCCGGAGGGTGTTTCCATTCCCAAGCCTGCATCCGGTAAAGGGAAAAAACAGGCTGGATTGTCATCACGTCACACTCCCGATGCACACGAAGGGGGTGAACACAAGGAGGATGAAGCTCCTGAGACTCAAGGCGAGAATGTGGGTCCCGTTTGGAACCCGGCGGTCGAAGTGCAAGATATCAAAATGTCATCTTCCCCTTCGAAGGGAAAGAAGAAACTGACATACAAGATACGGAAGGAGAAAATTGGCGGAACTTCAAAAGTTACGCTTATCTCGTCAGAGAAAGAGGCTTCTTCTCAGCACATGGAAAGTTCCTTAAAGGGCCTGTCGAACCTTACCATCCCCGACGATATACTCAATTATGGTTTCGACGATCCGGAAGCCCTTAAGTTTCATTTGCCCGCTAGAGGCAACGCGAGAGTGCAACCCCCAGTCCAGGGAGATAATACTCCCATCAGTAAAGATAAAGGAATCGGTCCGTCGGGGGGAACACTAGGACACACATGCACACATGCACTTCACCATACACTTCAAGTTTTTTCATTACCCCGATTTTTCCTAACTCGTAGTTATTTTTATTCTTTGCAGGTGACATGGGGCGCTCTCACGGACTCGATCGTCTCCACAGTTCTTCTATATTTCACCATCCCGGACGGGATTCAGGCTCGGGTAGACTCAGGGACAGAGACGATTACGAGGATCGAGACAACCGTCCTCGCGTTTCGTCTTATCGAAAGAAGACATATTCCCAATCTTCACATTCTCGTGATCCTCTTCCTCAAACTGAGACAGATAAAGAGAAGCTTTCACAGAAGGGGTCCCAACCCGATGTCTCCCGAGAACAACATTCCGGCTCGTCGAGCATAAGGCAAACTCGGGAGCATCGGAAAAGAGCAGAACTTTCAAAGCCTCCTCCCTCTATTCCTGCGGCTAACCCCACTATAGCAGAGAAGATGGTCGAACTTAAGGCCAAATTCCCAAAAATCTATTTCGATGGCCTGAAATTTCTCCCAGCTATTCATCGCATCCCCGGGCATGTCAAGCAGAGCGCTCTTGCCTGCAACAACGACGTCTATGTTCAACACGACGCGTTTGCACATTTGGAAGAGAAAGTCTCGGAGGTATCTATTGAGCGACAACATGAGATTGATCGTTTGAAGTTGGAAGCTGGCTTTGATAAGGACATTATCAAGAGTCAAGATGAAGAGCTTACTTCATATAAGTCGAAACTCGAAGCTGCAGAGCAGAGTGCAAAAGACACTGCCGAGGCCGTCACACGTCTAGAAGCGACCCATAAAAAGGAACTCGATGAAGTAGTCCAGCGCAGCGGAGCCCTTGCCTTAGAAAAAGATTCTGTCCAGAAAGAAAGGGACGCGCTTGCCCTACAAGTCAAAGAGTTGAAAGAATTGCTCTCTAAAGAAAAAGAGGAGAAAACAGCTGCTCAAGAAGAGTCCCAACGATACTGTGACGAAATCAGCGCTACTCGGCTCTTAAAAACGAAGCTCGATGATGAACTTGCTAGGGTTGAGATAGTGAAAAACGAAGCCCACGAGGAGGGCAAGAGAAAAGCTTCCGAAGAGATTAACTCTCGCCTCGAAGCAGCTATAGAGGCCGGTAGAGAAGAGGTCAAGTGCATGTTTGACCCGCTAATTGATAAATTCAACGCCCGCGTCCTCATGCACCGCGACTTAACATTCCTAGGCGAGGGCTATCTTGAATCTCTTGTTGAGGCTTGGGAAACTTTGGTGAAGATCAGGAAGATCGAGTCGGGCTCTGAGGAAGTTGATGAGGATGCCCTGGTAAAAGAATTTCTCAAGGGGAACGAGCCAGCGGACTTATTTGCAGCTTTAGCTCTTTACAGCAAAAGCTCTCCCCTACCAGAATAGAAAAACGACGAAGCTGGCACATCTGAGGCCAAAGCTGTAGCTCCACATCCTACTGCTCCTCCTTCTGCTCAATCGGCCGGTCGGCCAACACTTGACCCATTCGAGCAGCACGCCGGCTATGATCCAAAAGATCCCGGGCTTGGCATTCACGTGATATCCCCTATCTTGGAGGGTGAAACTCCACGCGCAACTGATAGCCATCCAGAACCCGATACAAAACTTTTCCTCTAGAAGTTGAAAGATACGCCACTTTTTGGTAGTGGTTATTTGTTCTAATGCTCATTCTTTATGTTTTTATGCAGGCTGCTCTGATCCCGAACCGACTTCGAGGAGTGATGACACCAAGGAGAAGGTAGAGAAAAGCAGTGATATCGCTCATGCGGGTGTAACTCCCGGCCCTGACGCTCAAGTGATCAGGGCGCTTGATGATGACAAGTCTGACACTTCATCTCCCGTCGAAGGGAGTGATGAAATCGAGATCACTGGCGCCTTCGAACATACTTCGAAGATGAGCATGAAAGAGCGTCTCGCCGAAGAAGAGAAAAAGAAAGTCGAGATAAAAGTCGAGCCTGAAATACTGGAACTTACCGACCCGCGGAATAGGCCTTTGAAAATCATTCTCCCCGGCAAATCCAAACCGCTGGATGTTCCTTCTCCCGCTCCTGACTCTGCTTCCTTGGCAAGCAAAAAATCCAAGAAGAAGCGTGAGGGAGAGGAGTCATCGGAGAAGACAAAAGAAGACAAGAAGAAGAAACCGAAGAAATAGTCGCTATACTCGTTCAACGAGATTTTGCTTAAGTCTTGTAACTACTTTTATCTTTTGTTCCCGTAGTTTGTGTAGATAGGTTCTTGACTCCAAGTTTTGGAGGAATAACTATGTAACCCCATTTTGGACTATTAAATAAAATTTAGTTCCTTAGTCATTCGAATGATTCTTTTGCTTCTTTACCTTTCTGAATAATTGCGGTCAAAACTCAAGTACTTATGAGTTGCATAATTTTCCGATCCATTCCCGCGTTGTTCGAACATTCTTTGGAGTGGCATACTTCTTGTTCTACATTCTTAAGTACTTAAAACTCTTTCTAAATCCACGTTCCAGGGATTTAGAGTGAGTTGGTCCGCACTCAGGGGATTCGGAGATTCGAATCATTTATACTCTAGTCCGCGCTCTGGGGACTTAGAGTACTCCGGTCCGCACTCCGGGGATTCAGAGATTCGAATCGTTTATACTCTAGTCCGCGTTCCCAGGACTTAGAGTGCTCCGGTCCGCACTCCGGGGACTCGGAGATTTAAATCGTTTGTACTCTAGTCCGCGCTCCGGGGACTTAGAGTACTCCGGTCCGTGCTCCGTGGACTCGGAGATTTGAATCGTTTATACTCTAGTCCGTGCTCCGGGGACTTAGAGTACTCTAGTCCGCGCTCCGGGGACTCGGAGATTTGAATCGTTTATACTCTAGTCCGCACTCCGGGGACTTAGAGTACTCCGGTCCGCACTCCGGGGACTCGGAGATTTGAATCGTTTATACTCTAGTCCGCACTCCGGGGACTTAGAGTACTCCGGTCCGCACTCCGGGGACTCGAAGATTTGAATCGTTTATACTCTAGTCCGCACTCCGGGGACTTAGAGTACTCCGGTCCGCACTCAGGGGACTCGGAGATTTGAATCGTTTATACTCTAGTCCGCGCTCCGGGGACTTAGAGTACTCCGGCCCGCGCTCCGGGGACTCGGAGATTTGAATCGTTTATACTCTAGTCCGCGCTCTGGGGACTCGGAGATTTGAATCGTTTATACTCTAGTCCGCGCTCTGGGGACTTAGAGTACTCCGGTCCGTGCTCCGGGGACTCGGAGATTTGAATCGTTTATACTCTAGTCCGCGCTTCGGGGACTTAGAGTACTCCGGTCCGTGCTCCGGGGACTCGGAGATTTGAATCGTTTATAATCTAGTCTGCGCTCTGGGGACTTAGAGTACTCCGGTCAGCGCTTCGGGGACTTGGAGATTTGAATCGTTTATACTGTAGTCCGCACTCCGGGGACTTAGAGTACTCCGGTCCGCACTCAGGGGACTCGGAGATTTGAGTCCTTTATACTCTAGTCCACGCTCTAGGGACTTAGAGTACTCCGGTCCGCGCTCAGGGGACTCGGAAATTGAATCGTTTATATGAGTTCGTACATCATACAGAATAATGTAACTCCAAAAATACATCACCCGATTGTGAGATATTGACACATTAGTAATTTATGGGAAAAGCGGCTTCAAGCCTATATTAATGAAAACCAACTAGACTGCCTGACTACATGGTCAAAAAGAAACTAAGTGACAACAAAACAAAAACATAAAGGAAATAACTGTGCTTAAAACAAGAAAGAAACATACTAAATGTAATAATGTCGCAAATGTTCACTGTTCCACGCTCGGGGGAGTGTCGCGCCATCAACGGTCGCTAGCTTGAATGTTCCCTCTCCAAGCTTCCATTCAATGACGTATGGGCCTTCCCAATTGGGATTCATACGTGATGGTATAGGAAAAACTCGTTTCAAAACGAGATCACCCACATCAAAAACCCTTGGGCGGACTCTACCGTCGTAGTAACGCTTGACTCGGTGCATATGTGCTGCCGCCCTTAATTCGGTCTCTTCACGCTTTTCATCGATGCAGTCCAGCGATTCCAACAAGAGGTCCTGATTCGTCTTGGGATCATAATATGTCACTCGATGCGATGGAACTTCAAGTTCCACGGGTATAACGGCTTCCGAGCCGTATGCCAAGGCGAATGGAGTGTGGCCGGTCGTAGACTTGTGGGTGGTTCTATAAGCCCATAATGCCGTCGGAAGTTCATCTACCCACTTGCCTCCGACTTTCTCCAAACGCTTCTTTAGTATGGACTTGATGATTTTATTTACAGCCTCGACTTGTCCGTTAGCTTTTGGATGTGCAACGGCGGCGAACTTCTTCTCAACGCCATATTTTAAACAGAACTCTTTGAACTCTCTTCTTTCAAACTGCGTTCCGTTGTCTGTAACGATGGTTCGAGGGAGGCCAAAGCGGCATATAATGTTTCGTACAACAAAATTAATGACCTTCTTAGAGGTGATGGTGGCTAAAGGTTCTGCCTCGGCCCATTTTGTGAAATAATCGACTACAACTATCACGTATTTCGCACCACCTTTGGATATGGGCAAAGAGCCGATTATGTCGATTCCCCAGAATGCAAATGGCCAGGGACTAACCATTTGTGTGAGTTCTGTTGGTGGTGTCCTCGGGATTTTCGCATATCTTTGACACTTGTCACATTTTCTTGCGTAGTCTACAGCATCCCGATTTACGGTTGGCCAGTAATATCCATAGCGGAGGATCTTTTTTGCTAGCGTTTGCCCCCCAGTATGGTCGTCACATTCCCCTTTATGAACTTCCTCCAAGTCCCGCTTTGTCTCATCATGGGCAATGCATCGTAATAGGGGGACTGAGAACCCCTTCCGATACATCACTCCATCATGAATCACATATCGTGCGGCTTTTCGGATGACTTGCCGTCTTTCGCCTCTTTTTTCTGGTAAAGTCCCGGTCATTAGGTATAGTTTGAATGGGGACATCCATGACTCTCTTTCGATTTCCGTTTCCAACACAAAATCAACTTTCATAGCGTCTATGCTTGGAGCGTGTAAAGTTTCAACAGGAACCAATCCCAATTGCTGTGCATCGCCAGTGCTCGCGAATTTAGCCAATGAGTCGGCTTCTTTGTTCTGTTCACGTGGGACATGTGAAATGTCATAGTGCTCCAAGTTTGCCAATAGTTCATGAACCAGAGCAAGGTATGGAGCAAGCTTCTGTCCCCTTGCTTGGTAATCTCCCCGCACTTGGTAGACCACCAATTGTGAGTCACAAAAGATTTCGACTGACCTAACCCCAAGTTCTCCAATGAGTTTTAAGCCAGCAATCAGTGCTTCATATTCTGCTTCATTATTCATGGCCGGGAAATTGAGATTCAAAGCGTAACAAATCGATTTTCCGGAGTTACAAGAACTACGCTAGCGCCGGAGCAACAGTCATTTGATGCTCCATCGATATACAATTTCCATCGAACGGGGGGAATGACATTGTGATTATCTGGTTCGTCAGATGTAGTAAACTCAGCGATGAAATCTGCTAATGCTTGTCCTTGTATGGTTTTTCATGGCAAGTAGGTAATATCAAACTGGCTCAACTCAATATTCCACTTTAGCAATCTCCCGGAAGTTTCTGGTCGCTGGAGTACCTGCCGTAGGGGCTGATCGGTATAGACACTGACTGAGTGCGCTTGGAAGTATAGGCGCAGCTTTCGTGATGCAATCACTAAGCAATAGGCCAATTTTTCGATCTTGGGGTAATTTCTTTCTGCCCCCGTTAAACGTTTACTAACGTAATACACCGGCTTTTGGACTCGGTCCTCCTCGCGGACCAAAGCCGCACTTATAGCATGCAGGGATACGGCCAAGTATACGTATAGCATCTCGTGGTCTACCGGCTTCGACAGCACTGGAGGACTCTCCAGATGCCTCACCAGATCTCGGAATGCATCCTCACAATTAGATGTCCATTTGAAATTTCTCCTTCCTTTCTTTATTATGTCAAAGAAAGGAATGCATTTGTCCGTAGCTTTGGATATGAATCGACTCAGCGCAGCCACTTTCCCATTCAAGCTTTGCACCTGTTTTATAGTCCTGGGCACTTGCACATCTCGAATGGCTTGAATCTTTTCTGGGTTGGCTTCGATTCCTCTGGCGTTAACAATGAATCCCAAAAACTTCCCCGACGCAACGCCGAAGGAACACTTCAGAGGGTTAATCTTAATCCCATAATGTCTGAGTATATCAAACATCTCTGCTAAGTCTCGAATGTGGTCGTTTGGCCGTCGTGACTTCACGAGCATGTCATCCACATAGACTTCCATCGTTCTACCAAGTTGGTCTTTGAACATTCGATTCACCAAACGTTGATAAGTCGCCCCTGCGTTTTTCAATCCGAAGGGCATTACTACATAGCAATATAGCCCAATGTCTGTGACGAAACTGGTGTGTTCTTGGTCCGGAACATGCATCGGGGTTTGATTGTAGCCTGAGTATGCATCCATGAAAGATAACAGCTCGTGCCCTGTAGTGGAATCGACCAACTGGTCAATCCTAGGCAACGGGAAACTGTCCTTGGGGCATGCCTTGTTCAAATCGGAATAGTCTACGCAAGTTCTCCATTTCCCATTTGCCTTTTTCACCAGCACGGGGTTCGATACCCATTCAGGGTAGAGGGCGTCGTGGACAAACCCATTGTCTTTGAGTTTGTCCACCTCCTCTCTAAGAGCGGCGGACCTCTCCGGGTCCATCCCTCTCCTTTTTTGTTTGACCGGGACGTATTTCGGGTCTATGTTCAACATATGACTTGTAATGGCAGGAAAAATCCCGCTCATATCAGATGCGTCCAGGCGAAAACGTCAAGATTTGCACAGAGGAAATCACTAAGGTCTTCAGTCATTGCGGGACCGAGTTGTGATCCAATCTTCATTACTCGCGATGGGTCATCTCGGCTGACTGAAATATCAACTGTTAATTCAGCCGGTGCTGCCTTTTCTTCCCTGGGTTTCCATCGTCGTCTCTCGGATCTATGTCTCTGAAGATCCAAGAATTATGCCCGAGCCAGGGCTCGGGCGCTACTTGTCAACTATCAGTATTATGGATGCGGACGGGATTATCCGCAACCTTTCCTTTCTCCATCCGATGAGCCTCTCGGAGCTCAGCCACATAACAGGCACGACCAGACACTTGGTCGCCATAAACAACACCTACTCCCTTGTCAGTTGGGAACTTCAGAGTTAAACACCATGGGGCCAATGCTGCCCTAAACTCAGTCAGGGCCGGTCGGCCCAAGAAAACATTATACGGAGAATCCACATCCAAAACTACGAAGGATAGGATTCGTACCCTCCGACGTTCGCCTTGTCCCAGTTCAACTGGCAACTCAACATACCCCACTGCATCGGTTGCTGCGCCATTAAAGCCATGTATACGATCTTTGGACGGTTTCAAGTCCTTCGTTTCCATCTTCATCTGGTCATAAGCCTTCTTAAAGATGATGTTGACAGAACTTCCACAATCAATCAGAATTCTTTTCACGTAGGCCGGTCCGATTGTCGCAGATATGACCATCGGGTCGATGGTAGGAGCCTCGACTTGGTCAGCATCTCTGTTTCTGAATACTATATCGTCGTCATCACGCGCAGTTGTTTGGAGGGGGTCCCATCCTCTACGTTGGAGCAACACTCGAAATCTGCGTGCTTCAGGGAACTAGCATACCGCTCCATCTCTTGCCAATTCTTATCCGCGGGGTGAGGCCCACCGATGATCGTGTTTATGACTAGTCTACCCACAGTTCGGGCAGGCTCCTTGGGATGACGCGGAGCTGGTGCACGACCTGGGTTGGATGTTCCCTGTCCTCCTTCCTGAGGATCCTTCATAAATTCCTGCAACTTTTTCTGCCTGATCAGCTTCTCTATAGCGTCATGTAGGTGTCTGCACTCTTCCGTATTGTGCCTATAAGTCTCATGGAAGCGGCAATATTTCCCAGTCCGCTTCTGTTCCTCGGTTGACTCTTTTGGACGTGGCTTTCTGTACTGAAAGGTATTGCAGGTTGATAGGTAAATGTTCTCAAGAGACGCATTCAGTGGGGTATATTCGTTGTAGCTTGGAATTCTCGGTTTCCACTTCCCCGCTTCTCTCTTCTTCCCTTGATTTCTTCCTCTAGACTCCTTAGGCTGCCCAGGCTTGTTCTGGACATTGACTTGGACTTTTCCCGAGTTGTCTCCGGACTGCTTCACAGCGATGTTGCTTTTTACGGACTCTTAGACTGGCCCTGGTGCCTTATCTCGCCTCACCCACCTGGCTTCCTCTCTTCTTATGAACTGGTGTGCCTTTGAGTAAAAACGCTCTAGCGTAGTTGGAGGTTTTCCTGCCAGCTAGTCTCCAAACTCAAAATCCGGATCCACACCTCGCATCACAGCCATTATAATTGCATGATCATTAGGATTACTGACTTTAGTTGCCGCAACATGGAATCTTTGTAAATACTCCTTCAATGACTCCCCAGGATTTTGGATTACACTTGATAGAGACATCACGTCCTTTGGACGAGTAGTGTGTATTTTGAACTGTTCAATAAACTTCTTCGCCAACTCCTCGAAACTGGATACGGACCATGGAGGAAGTCGGGTGAACCACATAGTAGCGATCCCAGATAGAGTAATTGGAAAGCATCTACACTTGGTTGCATCATTTTCTCTAGCTGAATCCATCATCCACTCGTACCTCATGACATGGTGTCTAGGATCAGTCTTTCCCTCATAAGCAGGGATAGTTGGCATAAACTTTCGGGGGTAGGCCGCCTGTAGAACAATATTTGTGAATGGAGTATGACTTCTTGATACTCCCCAATCGTCATTCGATAAGCCTTAATTCTCTTTCATTAATTGTCTGATCATGGTTGTCAGATCTGGTGTTTGTATGGAAGGCGGAAGGTTAGAGTCTGTTCTTCGTGACTGTCCATGTTGATGCCTCCTTTGCTGGCGATCTGCCAAATGTGCACCTTGAGGTTCATCATCGTTAGCGTTTTGATGGTCTGGGCCTGCAGCCTCCACCTGCACTCTGGCTCCTAAATTTCCAGCTCCGACTTGGTCACAGTCTCCAGTTGTTCGGACAGCAGCACCTGCCCGTGCAGTTTCAGTCTTACGGCGTCTACGCCTAGGAGGTTCATCAGATGAAGTTGAGCTGTCGGATGAGGAATAAGGAGCGGGAATGCCCCCAGCATTCTGTTGCTATTGTTGAGTGAGTTGTGCCATCAGGTTGGCATTAGCTTGCATCTGCTCTCCTAGTTGTCTCCTGTTTTCCCTGAGTTCTCTCATCAAGTCGTTGAACTCTATTCTGGTGACAACTGGAGTCTGGTCCTGGGCGGTAGTCCCTACACCAGGAATCACTGGCTGATTGCTAGGTCCTGCTTGTTGCACGCTAGCAGTCTCGTGGGCGTCCGCATTATGAGAAGCTGACCTGGTACGTGGTCTTTCCATTGTAGAGTTATTGGTATGAACTCTGAGTAGAATCAACGGACGTCCTATCAAGGAGTCAGATATTCTTTGGGGGGTTTATTCAATCCAGTAGCTTCAAAGCAGATCCTTGAGGTCTGAGAATTCAATTCTCAGTGAAAGCACCAAAGTGTTAGCACCAAAATTGGTCACTAACCTCGTTGAGAAAGATTGTGTAGAGATACAAGTGATGAAGATAAATTAAACAAGGTATAATATGCTAATTTAAATGCAGAAAGTAAGAACACCGGATTTATAGTGGTTCAGCGTAATTGCCTACATCCACTTTGAGGTTAAACTTTATTGATCTTCTTAATGATTGATTACAGATATAACTCGTAGATCAACTGCTTGAATACAATTTCTAAGTAAAGAAGATGAGTCTTGAAAATGGCAGAGTCTCCCCAGTGTTCTCCAAAAAAGGTCCCTTTTCATTGTGCCCCTACCCCTCTATTTATAGACAAAGATGGGTTGGACTTCCCAGGTGGGCTTGGCAGCCGAACACCTTGGCCCAAATGGAGTGGTTGCTGTATGCCAAACCAAACAGGCTGAATGGTTGGATGCCGAACCACACTCTCCATGCCAAACGAGGCGCTTGTTGTGTGGGAAGAATAGGCTGAATAGCTAACGAAGCCGAACGTGCCTTCTGGCCGGTCGAAGTATTTGGCCGAACGATGCTTTTGGCCGAACGATGTCTCTGGCCGAACGTGCCTTCTGGCCGTACGAAATACCTGGCCGAACGATGTCTCTGGCCGAACGTGCCTTCTGGCCGAATGATGCCTATGGACGAACGATGTCTCTAGCCGAACGATGCCTATGGCCGAACGATGTCTCTGGCCGAACGATGTCTCTGGCCGAACGATGCCTCTAGCCGACCGTTGTCTGATGCCGAGCGCTTGCTAATGTCGAACGCTCTGGGATGCCGAGTACTCCTGGATTCCGAGTACTAGTTGGATGCCGAGTACTCCTGGATGCCGAGTACTAGTTGGATGCCGAGTACTCCTGGATGCCGAGTACTCCTAGATGCCAAGCACTACTAATGCCGGGTACCTAGTTGCCTGGTCAAATCTCCAGGCAACAATAGTTAAATAACCGACTATAAATATTTGCCATTGAAATGGCACTTGAATTTGTTTTTAAAACAAACGCTCATTATTTGGTTAAGCCGGGAGAGGACTTTGTGTCATATAACCCATTTCGAATAGTGATACGTCGTGAATGGATAACATTTGAAGACCGGTGTGAAGACGGGGTATTTTCGAAAATGAAAGGACAACCTATCGAATGTCTCTGCACCGAGTTGCTCCGGTATAGAGATTTATATCACTCTTCTTGTGATGGGAAGTCCGGACGTGATTAGTGAATACCCGGATTGCAAGGGCTTCTTTGGGAGTGCCTTCGGTTCTGTTCGATCCTGGAATGGACTTGTATGGATGTGTGTCCGACGTTACACTTTGAGATGTAAAGCTGGTTTCTATCAAATACATTTCTGTTGGTGGCGGAGAATTTATTCTCTTAGCTTAAAACCCTTCTTTGAGACGTACGAGCTCAGAGGTTATGTAGTTGATGGTTACTAGTGATACATTCCCAATTTGGTAATGTGGCATACGAAGTGCTGTTGATCATTTGTTGATCAAAGCATGGCATTGTGAAAAAGCGTAGCTTTGTGGACGAGACTTCGTCGAGCCTCACAACCCGGTAATGGTTGAAACAGGAATGTTGCGGTAAGGTTTTTAGGGGTCGCTCCCCTAGGGTACGTCATTTCCTCCTAGATAAAAGGTGATATCATGGTATGGAGCCTAGATATTTTACTTATGTTGATGCTGCAAATTTATTATACTTTGTGGTTGTTGCTTTGTGGTTGAGGATCCTTGGATAAAGGTCGGTAACGACCAGGGGATGGCATAGCTTGTTTGTTAGCTACCTAGTTACAGCTGTACAGCGTAAGGTAGCGTCGGCCATGTTTTTGCAGAGATCCGGTTAGGTTCTCGGGGCATTTTCCAAATGCGTTTCCATTTCGGTGTAAGGAAGTTCCTTTGCCTGACCATTTGTTGGAAATAAAAAGAAACAATACGCGCCCTGTACGGTTTTAGTTGTAGAACCAACCATTTACTTATGGTGGTCACCACTGTTTAGATGGTAGCTATAGTAGGCATAGTTCAGAATGTCTATGCTGGCTAAGATTAATATTATACTTTCGAAATGTTTTCCATACTAGAAATTAATAATAATATCAACTGATCTTTCGTAGTAAGCATCTTTGACTATCATAAGGAGAAATCTCCTCCAATTCTGCGTTTGCATTGTGCGTGTGGCGGGAGGCCTTATGGTAGTTTCATTTTCCAAAAGCATTGCGAATTTGTTTTATTTTCTTTGGGAAAATAACTGTTTTACGATCTCACACCAGTCACCATGACTGACTCGGAGTTTATTTTTCCCTTTCTAAACTCTGGGTGCCCATAATTTTCCACACGGCCAGCCTAGAGTTATCTTACCAGGATATTCTAGATATTCTGGAGCTTTGGAGATGAGCTGGATGGCGAGGCATACTACCATACTTGTTTATTTATTCCGCTGTGTATACTGTGTGAGGACAAGTTCATATAACTGTCCATTGTTGTATTGAGTTGTATATCGACTCTGATGATGTATGTATAAACTGATATAGTTCTTTGTGATAAAGATTATTCATTCATCTATTATATATTGTTCCGCTGTGAATGTGAGATTCTGATATTGTTTCTGTTTCTATTTTTCCTATTCTTTCTTTCTTCTTCTACTTCTACAAATTCTTTTTAACCCTAATGATTCAGTTTTCCGGCATTCGATTGCGCGACATTTGATACAGTGGACGTATTAATGTCGACTTTCGAGCGTCGAAAAGTCGTATCGTTACATATTGTATCGGAGCTGTTGGTTAAGCGACAACCCTGGCTCTGTTGGGTGTTACTCATTAGAGATAGAGTCAAAAGTACTCTAGAATGAGTGTGAGTGTAATAATAGATATGAGCGCGTATTTTTTAGTGAATACAAAATTTTGTTTTATATTGTGTTGACTTATCGGTTGATTGTTTCTGGTCGGTGCAGTCTGGCCAACTGTAATCGATAGGGGTTTCTAAACTCTTAAACAAGATAAACTGACACAATATTGTTTTAAAATAGGATAAATGAAATAATTTTACCCAAAACTATTTTTGTATAGAAAAGAAATAATCTTTGTGAATTATTATAGTATATGGATGCTTGGTTGTTAGAAAGAGATAATACTGAATTATTATCATTATTATATGGAAATTGAATAAGAAATAATGGTATAACCAAAGATTTGGAGATAAATCTATTTAACAAATGAAATTTATAAATATGAATTGAAAGATAAGGAAATAAAATTCATATACAAATGGGATTTGTAAATGTAAATTGTAAATGTAATTTATAAATTGAAATAGAATTCCAAGGAAATATTTGAAATGAAATTCATTAATGGAATGATATTGGTAATGTGAATTTATAAATGATTTTTATAAATTCAAATGAGATGCAGAGTAATTTTTGAAATATGAATTAAAGAATTTGGAATTGAAATGTGAGTAATTGTTTAGAAGACTCTGGAATTTCTTTAAAATGTTATGAAATGTAAATAAGTTTGATAACTTATAAAAATATTTGAAATTTGATTGGAATAAGATTCAAATTGAAAATGAATGAATTTGTAAATGAACAAATGGGTTACATTTGTAAATAAATGAATTGGAATTGAATAATGTAATGAGATTTGATTTGAATCAAGTTGAATAAAAGTCCAAACTTGGGAAAAATAAATAAAATGGATTGAATTCAAGTAAACAAACTTGATAATTTATTAATTCATGAAATAATGAATAGAAAGTTGAATTAGTTAAATTAAAATTGAGTTGTGAGCTTAATAAAAATGGTTTGAATTTGTACATAAATTCAAGTAAGTAGAGAAAAATAAATTGAAAATTTCCTTGTTATTGATAAAGTAAATTCGAGATGAATTGAATATGGAAATTTGAAATTTAAAAGGATAAGTGAATATACTAATTGAATTAAATTAGTAGATGGAATGGATTTGATAAATGAAAGAAAATCAAATCAAAGATTTAAATTGGGAATTGTTTACAAGGAAAATATAACTTGAGTTTTGAGTTGAAATGGTTGTTGTTGAATTTATTGAATGGTTTTCAATGATACTTGTTTGGTTAATGAAATAAACCGAATATGAATATGAAATGCAAATTGAATTGAATGGAATCAATTGGAAATGAAATGGAATTAAAATAAATTGAGTTAGTATCAATTTAAATTAGTTATAAACTAGAATGGAAATTCTATTAAGTGAATATCGTTGAATTTGCATAGAAACGATTGTCGTTTGACGCAAACGAGATTGTATAAAATTATATGAGTTAATAAAAGCAAATGAAATTGATTTTTGTATCAATTGAAATGAATATGAATTCATTTCACTTAAAAATGAGTAAAATGGAAGAAATTGAATTGTAAACCATTGAATTGAATGTAAATTAGATGAAAGCAATTTAATTTGTATTGAAACCATATAAATTGCTAAGGGAATTTATTTTGAATGCATTGCTTATGAAAACTATGTGTTTGCTATTGGAAATAAATGAAATGTTAATATATTTCTTATATATGTCACTTACATGTTTAAACTGAGTAAGTACGGGTTTTTGGGAGCCGTTTGGCTGCGTTGGGTTGCGCAAATGCTAATAAATAGCCGCTTTGCTTAAAAAAATGCTAATAAAGGTACGCCTACGCAATACAAAATAGGAAATATGAACTGTTTTTGCTTTTCCGACCGAGTGGGTCGATGTATATATATTTATATCTTTTGTCAAATTGTAAAAGCTCCTCCGTACAAAGGAGACTCCGCCAAAATTTTCTGAAATATTTGGGAGTTAGAAATTTTTTGAAAATTTGGAAAATTTTGTTAACGGAAAATTGATTTTCAAATTGTAATGGAAACGTAGGAATTGAACTAGAAAATGAAAACCATTGTTTTGGTCAAAGTTAAAAGTCTTGAAAAAAAGTGAATATCGAGTTTCACTAAGTGAAATTTTAGTTTTTAAAGATAAAATGAATTCAAATAGAATTGAAATTGTAAATTGAATTCAAATGGAATTGAAAATGCAAAGTTGAATGGAAATGAATATATAACTTTGTTAGTAAAGTGAAAATAAATATAAGAAGTATGTAAATACTTATATTGAACTTAAGAAATAAAGAATGAAATTCTTAAGTAAAACGGGTATTTGGAATCCAATAAGTAAATATGGACATTGTTGTTAAGTAAAGTATACAGGGATTATAAAGGCTATAGGAAAATGGAATTAGATTTGATTTTGACGATGAATTTGAATTCACTCAACAAAAGGTATGTGTTTGAAATTTCAGTATGAAATTTGATTGGATTCTGATTTTGCTACTTGCCATTTTGTTTTCTATTGGAATTTGGGAGTCCGTAGGGACATTTTGTAGTTGTACCGAGTTAGCCGCGCAAAGGAGTTGCTGGCGAATTTTTTCAAAAATTTAGAGAGTTAGAAAATTTTTGAGAAATTTTGGATAATTTAAAATTTGAATATAAATTTAAATTTGAATTGTGAAGTAAATAAAGTTGTTTGGTTTTAAGAAAATAGTAAACAGGCATTGGAGCATTCTTCTTAACTTGTAATTTCGGGACGAAATTCTTTTAAGGGAGGAAGATTGTAACGACCTTGAATTTTGACATATAAAATGTGAATATTTAATTGAGTTTAAATATTCGAATGATAGTTTAATTTGAAAATTTAAATATCAGAATGAATTTGGCGATTAAGTTATTGAATTTAATCGTTAAATCTGGGTAAAAATTTGAATCTACAGTTTTAAGCTGATTTAAAATGTTTTCAAGGCTTAGGAAATTTATATTGATGATACTGAAGATAATGGAACTTTCATAATGGAATTTGAAACTGTTTTGTTCAGTTTTGAAATTTTATCGTTTAAATCAATATTTAAAAATAGCCGTCCGAGTCACAGTCTCGGAATTTGACGAAACCAGTTCCATTGGATCCGTAATATTGTATTATTATCGGATTTCAATTTTCATAGTGATTGGAGTTGTTGTGTGAGCGTACGACATATAAACGCGCTGAAATTATATCAAAATTTAATTTAATAACTGGTCCAAAAAGCTATTTTCTCCATACGATCGAATTAAGACTCGAAACCTTTACCATTATGTTCGGAATAGGCGTATAACATTATGAATGCCTAGCGGCACGCCTCGATAGGAGTTCGAGATTGGAAGTTGCATTTTTTTTGGGACGATTTAAAATAATAAAAAATATATATATAAATTGATTGACATTTATATTCCCATCAGCTGCCTTTCTTTACCATCAACCTACTGTAGCAAGTTAATTCAAACACGTTAATATCTTATCGTGCTTTTCTTGTCCCCTTTCTTTTTTTTTAAAAGCAAGTTATATCATTCAGAGGAGAGCCAAGATTAAATGGAAGGAAGGAAAATAGTATTGGCCGATAAAACGAGTTTCACTCAAAACCGCCACTTTCCCTTCTTTCCCAAATCTAAAACGAAATGAAATCCTTTGTAAAAATATATTAAACACGCAGATTTATTCATTCCTCCTCTGCTCGATTCAATTCATTCGAATAAATCGCTACGATTACTTTCAACGAAGTGCGATGGAAGCTGTCGATCGAACGAGGAGAACGGAGATTGGGGAGGTTCGTCGAATCAGTTTAGGTTGTCACGTTCGCTGGAGTGTTCATACGGGGCAGGACGACTTGCGAGAATGGAAGCTCGGCGCAGTTTGGCGCGTGTTTTTTAATCGCGAGGAGGATAGCAGGCGTCGAAGGAGGGGCTTCGACATAGGGGAGCCGCTCGCCTAGGGTTCATAATCGAGCAAATTGGGGAGTAGGAGTCGAAATCGTCGCGAGGCTTTAATGGTGGCCGAGCTCGATTTTGGGTATGATTTCTTCTTACTCGTCGTTTGTTTTAAAATAATTTTGTTAACAGTAAAGAAACAGTATAACATGAATATATATATATATATATCTGCATGCCTATCTTAATTTAATTATATATAGGAATTTTAAAATATGTAAAGTTTATATAAAAATTTGATTTTTAAACCTATATGGAAAATTTTATAAGTATATATGTATAGTTTCAAAGGAGAAAATAAGGATTTTTAAATGTTGAAAGAATTTATACAAATTTGATTTTTGAAATCTAAAATTTCTTTTTAAATATATATATATGTATTTTCGAAGTGGAAAGAAATAAATAAAAAGAATATACATATACGCATTTTAAATTTAGTAGTTTATTTTAAGATATGTGTTTAGGGTGATTGAGTATTTTATAAAACTAATTTATTTATTTCAATTACTAAAATTTTTGATTAAAGGAAAATTAGTTTAAGGTTTGATTATTTGTCTAAATTAAACCACTAGTTTAAAATAAAATCATTGGATAATTAAAACTATCAGAACGAAAATTGATTGTTCGATTCTTTCGAATATTGATAGATTGTATAATTGTTTATACAAGGTCAAAATTACAAAGAAACCAAGCCGGAATAGAAATGGATTGCAAATAAAAGCAAAGTTGAGATCTTCTCACTCAAATAAAAATTGAATTGCAGTTATTGATTGATTGCCTGATTGTGATAGTATATATAGTAGTATATAGCAATATATATATATTGGAATATATATATATTGGAGTTGTTGATTTCCCGCATTATATAGCGGATGAGACCCTATGCACCGCATAATAGCGGATGATATTTTATAAAACCCATATACCACGATATTCCACCTCGAATTGGAATTGGTATTGTGCTAACATCTGTGGATGCAGGGAAACAGGTTGGCGGGATCCAACTGGATTCCTCAAATTATATGAATTTGTTTAATATGTTGTATGAATTTGTTTCATATGCTGTGTGATAATTTGTTTATAATCTATGAATGATTATCTTTGTGATTGAAATTGTTGAAGGCTATAATTTAGCCGAATATATTTTTGGTATCGTTGGATACTAGAAATAAATAAAATTAAATTTTTTGAAATTAAAGTTGGAATTTTTTTGTAAATTCCTTTTGAAAGAATTGAATCAATTTAAAAGAAGTTTGAAATAGATAAAGTTTTATTTTTGAATCATATTGAAAAGAAAATTCCAAAACATGGGAAAGGATGTTAATAAATGGGTTTCGAATAATATTGTTTAAAAGTTGAAGAATTTATTGAAAATGGAATTTTGAATAATTTGGAAAGAATAAAGGAATTTATTTAAAAGGCGATAAATTTGTTTGAAATCAATTTGATAATTGATTTGGTATTGGAAAATAAATAATTTGGGAAATTAATAAGATAATTGATTTGGTGTTTGAAAATAATTTGGGAAATCCATTCTAAAATCGATTAGGTGTTTGAAATAAATGTTTGAAAAAAAAACAATTTGGGATTTGAAATAAATCTGGAAATCCATTTGAAAGTTGATTTGGAGTTGAAAGTGAATATTTGAGAAATCGATTTGAAAATCATATAAAAAGTGAATATTTGGGAATGCAAATTCAAAAGGGAATTTATAAAGAAAATGGAAATTTGTTTTAAAAATTAACACTGATTTATTTTTAAAGTGAGGAAAAAGTGATTTGAAATTTGTTTTCAAAGTGATGAAGTGTGGAAAATATATACCTTGTGAAGATAATTTGAAATTAATAATTTGGGAAAATTATTAAAATTGGTTGATTGTGGTGGATGTTGTTGATAGTTAAATAACCGACTATAAATATTTGCCTTTGAAATGGCACTTGAATTTGTTTTTAAAACAAACGCTGATTATTCGGTTAAGCCGGGAGAGGACTTTGTGTCATATAACCCATTCCGAATAGTGATACGTCGTGAATGGATAACATTTGAAAATCGGTGTGAAGACCGGGTATTTTCGAAAATGAAAGGACAACCTGTCGAATCTCTCTGCACCGAGTTGCTCCGGTATAGAGATTTATATCACTCTTCTTGTGATGGGAAGTCCGGACGTGATTAGTGAATACCCGAATTGCAAGGGCTTCTTTGGAAGTGCCTTCGGTTCTGTTCGATCCCGGAACGGACTTGTATGGATGTGTGTCTGACGTTACACTTTGAGATGTAAAGCTGGTTTCTATCAAATACATTTCTGTTGGTGGCGGAGAATTTATTCTCTTAGCTTAACACCCTTCTCTGAGACGTACGAGCTCAGAGGTTATGTAGTTGATGGTTACTAGTGATACATTCCCAATTTGGTAATGTGGCATACGAAGTGTTGTTGATCATTTGTTAATCAAAGGATGGCTTTGTGAAAAAGCGTAGCTTTGTGGACGAGACTTCGTCGAGCCTCACAACCCGGTAATGGTCGAAACAGGAATGTTGCGGCAAGGTTTTTAGGGGTCGCGCCCCTAGGGTATGTCATTTCCTTCTGGATAAAAGGTGATATCATGGTATGGAGCCCAGATATTTTACCTATGTTGATGCTGCAAATTTATTATACTTTGTGGTTGAGGATCCTCGGATAAAGGTCGTAACGACCGGGGGATGGCATAGCTTGTGTGTTAGCTACCTAGTTACAGTTGTACAGCGTGAGGTAGCGTCGGCCTTGTTTTTGCACAGATCCGGTTAGGTTCTCGGGGCGTCTTTCCAGAGGCGTTTCCATTTCGATGTAAGGAAGTTCCTTTGCCTGACCATTTGTTGGAAATCCAAAGAAACAATACGCGCCCTGTACGATTTTAGTTGTAGAACCTGCCATTTACTTATGGTGGTCACCACTGTTTAGATGGTAGCTATAGTAGGCATAGTTCGGAATGTCTATGCTGGCTAAGATTAATATTATACTTTCTAAATGTTTTTCACACTAGACATTAATAATAATATCAACTGATCTTTCGTAGTAAGCATCTTTGACTATCATAAGGAGAAATCTCCTCCAATTCTGCGTTTGCATTGTGTGTGTGGCGGGAAGCCTTATGGTAGTTTCATTTTCCAAAAGCATTGCGAATTTGTTTTATTTTCTTTGTGAAAATAACTGTTTTACGATCTCACACCAGTCACCATGACTGACTCGGAGTTTATTGTTCCCTTTCTAAACTCTGGGTGCCCATAATTTTCCACACGGGCAGCCTAGAGTTATGTTATCAGGATATTCTGGATATTCTGGAGCTTTGGAGATGAGCTAAATGGCGAGGCGTACTACCGTACTTGTTTATTTATTCCGCTGTGTATACTGTGTGAGGACAAGTTCATATAACTGTCCATTGTTGTATTGAGTTGTATATCGACTCTGATGATGTATGTATAAACTGATATAGTTCTTTGTGATAAAGATTATTCATTCATCAATTATATATTGTTCCGCTGCGGATGTGAGATTCTGATATTGTTTCTGTTTCTGTTTTTCCTGTTCTTTCTTTCTTCTTCTACTTCTACCTCTTCTTTTTAACCCTAATGATTCGGTTTTTCGGCATTCGATTGCGCGGCATTTGATACAGTGGACGTATTAATGTCAACTTTCGAGCGTCGAAAAGTCGTATCGTTACATATTGTATCGGAGCTGTTGGTTACGCGACAACCCTGGTTCTGTTGGGTGTTACTCATTAGAGATAGAGTCAGTAGTACTCTAGAATGAGTGTGAGTGTAATAATAGATATGAGCGCGTATTTTTTAGTGAATACAAAAATTTGCTTTATATTGTGTTGACTTATCGGTTGATTGTTTATAGATTCTGGTCGGTGCAGTCTGGCCAACTGTAATCGATAGGGGTTTCTAAACTCTTAAACAAGATAAACTGACACAGTATTGTTTTAAAATAGGGTAAATGAAATAATTTTACCCAAAATTATTTTTGTATAGAAAAGAAATAATCTTTGTGAATTATTATAGTATATGGATGCTTGGTTGTTAGAAAGAGATAATATTGACTTATTATCATTATTATATGGAAATTGTATAAGAAATAATGGTATAACCAAAGATTTGGAGATAAATCCATTTAACAAATGAAATTTATAAATATGAATTGAAAGATAAGGAAATAAAATTCATATACAAATGGGATTTGTAAATGTAAATTGTAAATGTAATTTATAAATTGAAATAGAATTCCAAGGAAATATTTGAAATGAAATTCATTAATGGAATGAAATTGGTAATGTGAATTTATAAATGAGTTTTATAAATTGAAATGAGATGCAGAGTAATTTTTGAAATACGAATTAAAGAATTTGGAATTGAAATGTGAGTAATTGTTTAGAAGACTCTGGAATTTCTTTAAAATGTTATGAAATGTAAATAAGTTTGATAACTTATAAAAATATTTGAAATTTGATTGGAATAAGATTCAAATTGAAAATGAATGAATTTGTAAATGAACAAATGGGTTACATTTGTAAATAAATGAATTGGAATTAAATAATGTAATGAGATTTGATTTGAATCAAGTTGAATAAAAGTCCAAACTTGGGAAAAAAATGGATTGAATTCAAGTAAACAAACTTGATAATTTATTAATTCATGAAATAATGAATAGAAAGTTGAATTAGTTAAATTAAAATTGAGTTGTGAGCTGAATAAAAATGGTTTGAATTTGTATATAAATTCAAGTAAGTAGAGAAAAATAAATTGAAAATTTTCTTGTTATTTATAAAGTAAATTCGAGAAGAATTGAATATGGAAATTTGAAATTTAAAAGGATAAGTGAATATACTAATTGAATTAAATTAGTAGATGAAATGGATTTGATAAATGAAAGAAAATCAAATCAAAGATTTAAATTGGGAATTGTTTACAAGGAAAATATAACTTGAGTTTTGAGTTGAAATGGTTGTTGTTGAATTTTATTGAATGGTTTTCAATGATACTTGTTTGGTTAATGAAATAAACCGAATGTGAATATGAAATGCAAATTGAATTGAATGGAATCAATTGGAAATGAAATGGAATTAAAATAAATTGAGTTAGTATCAATTTAAATTAGTTATAAACTAGAATGGAAATTCTATTAAGTGAATATCATTGAATTTGCATAGAAACGATTGTCGTTTGACGCAAACGAGATTGTATAAAATTATATGAGTTAATAAAAGCAAATGAAATTGATTTTTGTATCAATTGAAATGAATATGAATTCGTTTCCCTTAAAAATGAATAAAATGGAAGAAATTGAATTGTAAACCATTGAATTGAATGTAAATTAGATGAAAGCAATTTAATTTGTATTGAAACCATATAAATTGCTAATGGAATTTATTTTGAATGCATTGCTTATGAAAACTATGCGTTTGCTATTGGAAATAAATGAAATGTTAATAGATTTCTTATATATGTCACTTACATGTTTAAACTGAGTAAGTATAGGTTTTTGGGAGCCGTTTGGCTGCGTTGGGTTGCGTAAATGCTAATAAATAGCCGCTTTGCTTAAAAAAATGCTAATAAAGGTACGCCTACGCAATACAAAATAGGAAATATGAACTGTTTTTTATTTTCCGACCGAGTGGGTCGATGTATATAAATTTATATCTTTTGTCAAATTGCATAAGCTCCTCCGTACAAAGGAGACTCCGCCAAAATTTTCTAAAAATTTTGGGAGTTAGAAAATTTTTGAAAATTTGGAAAATTTTGTTAACGGAAAATTAATTTTCAAATTGTAATGGAAACGTAGGAATTGAACTAGAAAATGAAAACCGTTGTTTTGGTCGAAGTTAAAAGTCTTGAAAAAAAAGTGAATATCAAGTTTCACTAAGTGAAATTTTAGTTTTTAAAGATAAAATGAATTCAAATAGAATTGAAATTGTAAATTGAATTCAAATGGAATTGAAAATGCAAAGTTGAATGGAAATGAATATATAACTTTGTTAGTAAAGTGAAAATAAATATAAGAAGTATGTAAATACTTATATTGAACTTAAGAAATAAAGAATGAAATTCTTAAGTAAAATGGGTATTTGGAATCTAATAAGTAAATATGGACATTGTTGTTAAGTAAAGTATACAGGGATTATAAAGGCTATAGGAAAATGGAATTAGATTTGATGATGAATTTGAATTCACTCAACAAAAGGTATGTGTTTGAAATTTCAGTATGAAATTTGATTGGATTCTGATTTTGCCACTTGGCATTTTGTTTTCTATTGGAATTTGGAAGTCCGTAGGGATATTTTGTAGTTGTACCGAGTTAGCCGCGCAAAGGAGTCACTGGCGAAATTTTTCGAAAATTTAGAGAGTTAGAAAATTTTTGAGAAATTTTGGATAATTTAAATTTTGAATTGTGAAGTAAATAAAGTTGTTTGGTTTGAAGAAAATAGTAAACGAGTATTGGAGCATTCTTCTTAACTTATAATTTCGGGACGAAATTCTTTTAAGGGGGGAAGATTGTAACGACCCTGAATTTTGACATATAAAATGTGAATATTTAATTGAGTTTAAATATTCGAATGATAGTTTAATTTGAAAATTCAAATACCAGAATTAATTTGGCAATTAAATTATTGAATTTAATCGTTAAATCTGGGTAAAAATTTGAATCTATAGTTTTAAGCTGATTTAAAATGTTTTCAAGGCTTAGGAAATTTATATTGATGATACTGAAGGTAATGGAACTTTCATAATCGAATTTGAAATTGTTTTGTTCAATTTTGAAATTTTATCGTTTAAATCGATATTTAAAAATAGCCGTCCGAGGCACATTCTCGGAATTTGATGAAACCAGTTCCATTGGATCCGTAATATTGTATTATTATCGGATTTCAATTTTCGTAGTGATTGGAGTTGTTGTGTGAGCGTACGACATATAAACGCGCTGAAATTATATCGAAATTTAATTTAATAACTGGTCCAAAAAGCTATTTTCTCCATACGATCGAATTATGACTCGAAACCTTTTCCATTGTGTTCGGAATAGGCGTATAACATTATAAACGCCTAGCGGCACGCCTCGATAGGAGTTCGAGATTGGAAGTTGCATTTTTTTGGGGACGATTTAAAATAATAAGAAAAATATATATAAATTGATTGACATTTATATTCCCATCAGCTGCCTTTCTTTACCATCAACCTACTGTAGCAAGTTAATTCAAACATGTTAATATCTTATCGTGCTTTTCTTGTCCCCTTTCTTTCTTTCTTTTTTCTTTTTTTAAAAAAAAAAGCAAGTTATATCATTCAGAGGAGAGCCAAGATTAAATGGAAGGAAGGAAAATAGTAATGACCGATAAAATGAGTTTCACTCAAAACCGCCACTTTCCCTTCTTTCCCAAATCTAAACGAAATGAAATCCTTCGTAAAAATATATTAAACATGCAGATTTATTCATTCCTCCTCTGCTCGATTCAATTCATTCGAATAAATCGCTTCGATTACTTTCAACGAAGCGCGATGGAAGCTGTCGATCGAACGAGGAGAGCGGAGATTGGGGGAGGTTCGTCGAATCATTTTGGGTTGTCGCGTTCGCTGGAGTGTTCATACGGGGCAGGACGACTTGCGAGAATGGAAGCTCGGTGCAGTTTGGCGCGTGTGTTGTAATCGCGAGGAGGATAGCAGGCGTCGAAGGAGGGGCTTCGACATAGGGGAGCCGCTCGCCTAGGGTTCGTAATCGAGCAAATTGGGGAGTAGGAGTCGAAATCGTCGCGAGGCTTTGATGGTGGCCGAGCTCGATTTTTGGTATGATTTCTTCTTACTCGTCGTTTGTTTTAAAATAATTTTGTTAACAGTAAAGAAACAGTATAACATGAATATATATATATATATATATATTTATATATATCTGCATGCCTATCTTAATTTAATTATATATAGGAATTTTAAAATGTGTAAAGTTTATAAAAAAAATTGATTTTTAAACCTATATGGAAATTTTTATAAGTATATATGTATAGTTTCAAAGGAGAAAATAAGGATTTTTAAATGTTAAAAGAATTTATACAAATTTGATTTTTGAAATCTAAAATTTCGTTTTAAATATATATATGTATTTTCGAAGTGGAAAGAAATAAATAAAAAGAATATACATATACGCATTTTAAATTTAGTAGTTTATTTTAAGATATGTGTTTAGGGTGATTGAGTATTTTATAAAACTAATTTAATTATTTCAGTTACTAAAATTTTTGATTAAAGGAAAATTAGTTTAAGGTTTGATTATTTGTCTAAATTAAACCACTAGTTTAAAATAAAATCATTGGATAATTAAAACTATCAAAACGAAAATTGATTGTTCGATTCTTTCGAATATTGATAGATTGTATAATTGTTTATACAAGGTCAAAATTACAAAGAAACCAAGCCGGAATAGAAATGGATTGCAAATAAAAGCAAAGGTGAGATCTTCTCACTCAAATAAAAATTGAATTGTAGTTATTGATTGATTGCTCGATTGTGATAGTATATATAGTAGTATATAGCAATATATATATATATTGGAATATATATATATTGGAGTTGTTGATTTCTCGCATTATATAGCGGATGAGACCCTATGCGCCGCATAATAGCGGATGATATTTTATAAAACCCATATACCGCGATATTCCACCTCGAAGTGGAATTGGTATTGTGCTAACATCTATGGATGCAGGGAAACAGGTTGGAGGGATCCAACTGGATTCCTCAAATTATATGAATTTGTTTCATATGTTGTATGAATTTGTTTCATATGCTGTGTGATAATTTGTTTATAATCTGTGAATGATTATCTTTGTGATTGAAATTATTGAAGGCTATAATTTAGCCGAATATACTTTTGGTATCGTTGGATACCAGAAATAAATAAAATTGGATTTTTTGAAATTAAAGTTGGAATTTTTTTGTAAATTCCTTTTGAAATAATTGGATCAATTTAAAATAAGTTTGAAAAAGATAAAGTTTTATTTTTGAATCATATTAAAAAAAAATTCCAAAACATGGGAAAGGATATTAATAAATGGGTTTTGAATAATATTGTTTAAAAGTTGAAGAATTTATTGAAAATGGAATTTTGAATAATTTGGAAAGAATAAAGGAATTTATTTAAAAGGCAATAAATTTGTTTGAAATCAATTTGATAATTGATTTGGTATTGGAAAATAAATAATTTGGGAAATTAATAAGATAATTGATTTGGTGTTTGAAAATAATTTGGGAAATCCATTATAAAATCGATTAGGTGTTTGAAATAAATGTTTGGAAAAAAAACAATTTGGGATTTGAAATAAATCTGGAAATCCATTTGAAAGTTGATTTGGAGTTGAAAGTGAATATTTGAGAAATCGATTTGAAAACCGTATAAAAAGTGAATATTTGGGAATGCAAATTCAAAAGGGAATTTATAAAGGAAATGGAAATTTGTTTTAAAAATAAATACTAATTAATTTTTAAAGTGAGAGAAAAGTGATTTGAAATTTGTTTTCAAAGTGATGAAGTGTGGAAAATATATATCTTTTGAAGATATTTTGAAATTAATAATTTGGGAAAATTATTTAAATTTGTTGATTGTGGTGGATGTTGTTGATAGTTAAATAATCGACTATAAATATTTGCCTTTGAAATGGCACTTGAATTTGTTTTTAAAACAAATGCTCATTATTCGGTTAAGCGGGGAGAGGACTTTGTGTCATATAACCCATTCCGAATAGTGATACATCATGAATGGATAACATTTGAAGACTGGTGTGAAGACTGGGTATTTTCGAAAATGAAAGGACAAACTGTCGAATGTCTCTGCATCGAGTTGCTCCGGTATAGAGATTTATATCACTCTTCTTGTGATGGGAAGTCCGGACGTGATTAGTGAATACCCGGATTGCAAGGGCTTCTTTGGAAGTGCCTTCGGTTCTGTTCGATCCCGGAACGGACTTGTATGGATATGTGTCTGACGTTACACTTTGAGATGTAAAGCTGGTTTCTATCAAATACATTTCTATTGGTGGCGGAGAATTTATTCTCTTAGCTTAACACCCTTCTCTAAGACGTACGAGCTCAAAGGTTATGTAGTCGATGGTTACTAGTGATACATTCCTAATTTGTTAATGTGGCATACGAAGTGTTGTTGATCATTTGTTGATCAAAGCATGGCTTTGTGAAAAAGCGTAGCTTTGTGGACGAAACTTCGTCGAGCCTCACAACCCGGTAATGGTCGAAACAGGAATGTTGCGGCAAGGTTTTTAGGGGTCGCGCCCATTTCCTTCTGGATAAAAGGTGATATCATGGATGGAGCCTAGATATTTTACCTATATTGATGCTGCAAATTTATTATACTTTGTGGTTGTTGCTTTGTGGTTGAGGATCCTCGGATAAAGGTCGGTAATGACCGGGGGATGGCATAGCTTGTGTGTTAGCTACCTAGTTACAGCTGTACAGCGTGAGGTAGCGTTGGCCTTGTTTTTGCAGAGATCCGGTTAGGTTCTCGGGGCATCTTTCCAGAGGCGTTTCCATTTCGGTGTAAGGAAGTTCCTTTGCCTGACCATTTGTTGGAAATCCAAAGAAACAATACGTGCCCTGTACGGTTTTAGTTGTAGAACCTGCCATTTACTTATGGTGGTCACCACTGTTTAGATGGTAGCTATAGTAGGCATAGTTCGGAATGTCTATGCTGGCTAAGATTAATATTATACTTTCGAAATTTTTTCCACACTAGACATTAATAATAATATCAACTGATCTTTCGTAGTAAGCATCTTTGACTATCATAAGGAGAAATCTCCTCCAATTCTGCGTTTGCATTGTGTGTGTGGCGGGAGGTCTTATGGTAGTTTCATTTTCCAAAAGCATTCGAATTTGTTTTATTTTCTTTGTGAAAATAACTGTTTTACGATCTCACACCAGTCACCATGACAGACTCGGAGTTTATTGTTCCCTTTCTAAACTCTGGGTGCCCATAATTTTCCACACGGGCAGCCTAGAGTTATGTTATCAGGATATTCTGGATATTCTGGAGCTTTGGAGATGAGCTAAATGGCGAGGCGTATTACCGTACTTGTTTATTTATTCCGCTGTGTATACTGTGTGAGGACAAGTTCATATAACTGTCCATTGTTGTATTGAGTTGTATATCGACTCTGATGATGTATGTATAAATTGATATAGTTCTTTATGATAAAGATTATTCATTCATCTATTATATATTGTTCCGCTGCGGATGTGAGATTCTGATATTGTTTCTGTTTCTGTTTTTCCTGTACTTTCTTTCTTCTTCTACTTCTACCTCTTCTTTTTAACCCTAATGATTCGATTTTTCGGCATTCGATTGCACGACATTTGATAAAGTGGATGTATTGATGTCGACTTTCGAGCGACGAAAAGTCGTATCGTTACATATTGTATCTTCAGTTTTTAAGCTGATTTAAAATATTTTCAAGACATAGAAAATTTGTATTGATAATACTGAAGGTGATGGAACTTTCAGAATTGAATTTGAAACTGTTTTGTTCAGTTTTGAATTTTTTATCGTCTAAATCGATATTTGAAAATAGCGTTCCGAGGCACATTCTCAGAATTCTACAAAACCAGTTCCATTGGTTCCGTAATATTGTATTATTATCGGATTTCAAATTTCGGAGCGTTTGGAGTTGTCGTGTGATCGTACGATAAGGAAACGCGCTGAAATTTATATTGAAACTTAATATAATAACCGAGTCCAAAAATCTATCTTCTCCATACGATCGAATTTAGACTCAAAACCTTTTCCAGTGCGTTCGGAATGGGCGTATGACATTATAAACGCCTAGTGGCATGCCTCGATAGGAAGTCAAAATTTTTAGTTGACTTTATCGGAACGATTTGAATTTGAATTTAAATTGAACATTTATATTAGTCAACTGCAGTTGAAATTATTTCACATCAACTTTTCTTTTCCATCAGTTTTATTACTGTAGGCTTCTCTCGTACGCTTCTTTCCTTATCACTTCCTGCCTTCTTTTAATTACATCAACAGTCGAGAGATATTTCAAACAAAATAAATGGCCGATACTTCTTAATAATGGCAGCCCCTTTTCATTCCCAATTCGATTTCAATTAAATCGAGATAAATGCCCGCGTTTGAAAATAAAAATAGAATTCTCCTTCTCGTTTCTAATGGCCGAACAATTTCTCCTCTCTCTTCGGTTTATTTTAAATTGAATGAAAATCAAATTCCAAAAAAATCAATCCATGGCCAACTCTTTTGAAATCAAAACCCGGCTCCTTCCATTCTTCATTTTAAATTGAAATTGTTCGAAGTCCCTAAATTTAAAAATCCACGAGACCGAAGTCGAGGCGTTCGTTCGCGTGGTCTCCGGAAGGAGCTGCGAGTGGGATTATCGCGGCTGGAGGAAGGCGCGAGCGAATAGGGGAGAGTCGCGATGTTTTCTGGTCGCGGTCTTCTACGGTTTTGCGAGCATGCCGTGGGTTCGTCGAGACTATAGAGGGGTCGACGTTGCATCTGGAGTCGCGCGCGTGTGGATCCAATAGTAGGATAGCCAGAGATGGATAATCGACCGATGTGGTACAGTGATGGTCGAGCGTGTTCGTTCGTGGTCGCGATTCTTGCTGAGGGTTCTTGAGCAAGGCCGTGAGTTCCTGGGGTTGATTTGGCCATAAGGTCAAAATTGCAAAGAAAACAAGCTGGAATGGAAAATGGATTGTAAATTTAAAAAGAAAAGGTGAGATCTTCTCACTCAAATTAAAAATTGGAATTGCAGTTATTGATTGACTGTTTGGATGTGATAGTATATATAGTAGTGTATATATATATATATTGGTGATTGATTTCCCGCATTATATAGCGGATGAGACCCTATGCGCCGCATAATAGCGGATGATATTTTAGAAATCCCATATACCGCGATATTCCACCTCGAAGTGGAATTGGTATTTAATTGTTATGCTAACATCTGTGGATGCAGAAAAACAGGTTGGAGGGATCCAACTGGATTCCTCAAATTGTATGAATTTGTTTCATATGTTGTGTGATAATTTATTGATAATCCGTGAATGATTATATTGATGATTGAATTTGTTGAAGGCTAAAATTTAGCCGAATGTATTTTTGGTATCGTTGGATACCATAAATAAAAAAAATTGGATTTTTGAAATTAAAGTAGAAAATTTTAAGTAAATTCCTTTTGAAAGAATTGAAGGAATTTAAAAGTATAAAGTTGATTTTTGTAATCCTATCGAATTAATTCCAAAATATAGGAAAGGATTTTAATAAATGGATTTTTGAGAAATATTGTTTAAAAGTTGAAGAATTTATTTAAAAATTGGATTTTCCATAGTTTGGAAAGAATAAAGGGATTTATTTAAAAGGTGATAAACTTCTAGGAATCAATTTGATAATTGATTTGGTATTTGAAAATAAATCTTTGGGAAATCGATATAAAAATTTATTTGATGTTGAATGAAAATGGATTTTGTGTTGAAATAAATTTGGAAATCGATTTGTAAAATGATTTGGTATTTGGAAATAAATTCAGAAATAAATTTGCAAATGTTTTGTTATTTGGAAATAAACTTAGAAATCAATTTGTAAATGTTATGTTCTATTGAAAATAGACTTGGGAATCAATTTGTAAAATTGATTTAGTATTTGAAATAAATGGAAGAATCAATTTGAAACTTGATTTGGAAGTTGAAAGTGAATATTTGAAAAATCGTATATAAGTGAATATTTGGAAATTTAAATTCACAGTGGAAATGAATAATATCGGGAATTTTATTCTGCGAGTAAAGTGATTTAAAATTTGTTTTCAAAGTGATGAAGTATGGAAATATATATCTTGCAAGGATATTTTGAAATTTAATAATTTGGGAAAATTATTTAAATTTGTTGATTGTTGTGAATGTTGTTGATAGTTACATAACCGACTATCAATATTTGCCTTTGAAATGGCATTTGAATTTGTTTTTAAAACAAGCGCTCATTATTCGGTTAAGCCGGGAAAGGACTTTGTGTCATATAACCCATTCCGAATAATGATACGACGTTATGGATTGCAATTGAAGAAGGTGATGAAGACCGGGTGTCTTCGAAAATGATAAGATAACCTATCGATTGTCTCTGCACCGAGTAGCTACGGTATAGAGATTCCCTATGTGATGGGAAGTCCGATCGGGATTGTGAATACCCGGATTGCAAGGGCTTCTTTGGAAGTGCCTTCAATTTTGTTCGAACCCTGAACAGATTTGTATGGTCGTATGTTTGGCACTACACTTTGAGATATAAAGCAGATTTCTTTCAAATACATATCTGTTGGTGGCGGAGAATTTATTCTCTTAGCTTAACACCCTTCTCTGAGACGTACGAGCTCAGAGGTTATGTAGTTGAAGGTTAACAGTGATATACTCCCAATTTGGTAGTGTGGCATGCTAAGTGTTGATGTGTGTTGCTGATCATTTGTTGATCAAAGCATGGCTTTTGTGTAAAGCATAGCTTTGTGGACGAGACCTCATCGGACCTCACAACCCGGAAATGGTCGAAACAGGAAAGATGCGGCAAGGTTATGAGGGTCGCTCCCTTTAGGGTATGTCATTTCCTTCTGGAAAAAGGTGATATTATGGTATGGAGCCCAGATATTTACCTGTGTGGTTGCTCCAATCTCATTTACTGTGTGATTTGTTGCTTTGTGATCGAGAGCCCTCGGATAAAGGTCACAAACGACCGGGGGGTGGCATATTCGTGTAGTAGTTACCTAGTTACAGAGGTAACCCAGCCTTGTGTTGGCAGAGAGTTGGTTAAGTTCTCAGGACGTCCATCCAGAGGCGTACCCATGTGGAAGTAGGAAGTTCCTTAGCCTGACTATTTGTTGGAAAATCCATAGTAATAATACATGCCCTTTAACCTGTCTCCTCAGGCGGCAGCTATAGCAGGCATAATATAATGGTACCTATGCTGGCTAAGATTAATATTATAGTTTCGAAATGGTTTCGACACTATGCACTAATGATAATATTAAAAAGATTTTGCGTATCAAACATGGTTGACTATCATAAGGAGAAATCTCCTCCAATTCTACGTTTGCATTGTGTGTGTGGCGGGAGGCCTTATGGTAGTTTCATTTTCCAAAAGCATTGCGAATTCCTTTTATTTTCTTTGTGAAAATAACTGTTTTTAAGATCTCACACCAGTCCCATGACTGACCTGGAGTTTATTGTTCCCTTTCTAAACTCTGGGTGCCCATAATTTTCCACACGGGCAGCCTAGAGTCAGGTTATCAGGTCATTTTGGAATTCAGATGTTGCTGTGGAGATCTGGAGGCGAGCTGGATGGTGAGACGTATCACTTATACTAGTATTATTCCACTGTGTATTATGTATGTGGACAAGTTTATATGACTGTACAGTGTTGTGTGTTGTTGTAAACTCTGATGATATGATGTAATGTATAAACTGATATAGTCTTTTATTTTAAAGATTATTCATTCATCTATTATATGTTGTTCCGCTGCGAATGCAAGATTCTGATATTGTTTTGTTTCTTTTTCTATCTGTTTTCTTCTACCTCTTCTTCTTAACCCTGAAGATTCGCATTTTCGCCCAATTATTGTCGACTCAAAGGGGGACGGATTTGCGGGCCTTCACAGTTGGTATCAGAGCAATAGGTTAAGCGACAACCCTGGCTCTGTTGGGTGTTACTCATTAGAGATAGAGTCAGTAGTACTCTAGAATGAGTGTAAGTGTAATAATAGATATGAGCACGTATGTGTTAGTGAATACAAAAATTTGTTTCATATTGTGTTGACTTATTGGTTGATTGTTTATAGATTCTGGTCGGTGCAGTTTGGCCAACTGTAATCGATAGGGGTTTCTAAACTCTTAAACAAGATAAAATGACACAGTATTGTTTTAAAATAGGGTAAATGAAATAATTTTGCCCAAAACTATTTTTGTATAGAAAAGGAATCATTTTCCGTAAATTATAGTAGTATATGGATGCTTGGTTGTTAGGAAAAGAATATATTGAATTATTATCATTTTTATATGGAAATTGAATGAGAAATAATGGTATAACTAAAGATTTGGAGATAAATTCATTTAACAAATGAAATTTATGAATATGAATTGAAAGGATAAGGAAATGAAGTCATATACAAATGAAATTTTGTAAATATAAATTGTAAATGTGATTTATAATTTGGAATAGAATTCTAGGAAAAGTATTTGAAAATAAATTCATTTATGGAATGAAATTGGTAATGTGAATTTATAAATGAGTTTTATAAATTGAAATGAGATGCCAGAGTGATTGTTAAAAAGACTCTGGAATTTCTTTAAAATGTTATGGAATGTAAATAAGTTTGATAACTTATAAAAATATTTGAAATTTGATTGGAATGAGATTCAAATTGAAAAGAAATGAATTTGTGAATGAACAAATGAGGTTACATTTGTAAATAATGAATTGGAAATTGAAAAATGGAATGAGATTTAATTTGAATCAAGTTGAATAAAAATCCAAACTTGGAAAAAAATAAAATAAAATGGATTGAGTTCAAGTAAACTAACTTGATAATGTATTAATTCATGGAATAATGAATTGGAAGTTGAATTAGTTAAATTAAAATTTAATTGTGAGCTGAATAAAATTGGTTTGAATTTGCATATAAATTCAAGTTAGTAGAAAAATATTGAAATTTCCTTGATAAAGATAAAGTAAATTCGAGATGAATTGAATTAGTAGATGGAATGGATTTGATAAATGGGGAAAAAAATCAAATCAAAGATTTAAATTGGAAATTGTTTACAAGGAAAATGAATTGAGTTTTGAGTTGAAATAACTTAAGCAATATTTGGATAAAAGCTTGACTTAAGGAAAAAATAGTGAAATAGTTGTTGTCGAGTTTTGTGAAATGGTTTTCAATGAAATTTGTTTGATTAATGGAATGCAAATTGAATTAAATGGAATCAATTGGAAATGGAATGGAATTAAAATAAATTGAGTTGGTATCAATTTAAATTAGTTATAAACTAGAATGGATATTCTATTAAGTGAATATCATTGAATTTGCATATAAATGGTTGTCGTTTGACGCAAACGAGGTTATATAAAATTCTATGAGTTATTAAAAGAAAATTGATTTTTGAATCAATTTAAATGGATATGAATTTGTTTCGCTTAAAAAATGAATAGAATGTAAGAAAGTGAGTTGTAAATCACTTGAATTGAATAGAAATGGAATGTGAATTAGATGAAAGCGATTAAATTTGTATCAAAACCATATAAATTGCTTATGGGAATTATTTTGAGTGAATTGCTTATGAAAACTATGTGTTTACTATTGAAAATGAGTAAAATGTTAATAAATTTCCTATATTTGTCACTTACATGTTTAAACTGAGTAAGTACAAGTACCGGGGGCCGTTTGGTGGAATTTTGGCCGCGCAAATAGCTAAATAAATAAGCCGCTTTGCTTAAAATGCTAAATAAAGGTATGCCTACGCAATACAAAATAGGAAATATGAACTGTTTTTGTTTTTCCGACCGTGTGGGTCGATGTATATATATTTATATCTTTTGTCAAATTGCAAAAGCTCCTCCGTACAAGGGAGACTCCGTCAAAATTTTCTGAAAAATTTGGAATTTTTGAAAATTTTCGAATTTTTGAAAATTTTTAGTAACGACAAATGATTTCAAAATTGAATTTGAGATAAGGTAAACAGAATTCAATATCTAAAATGAAGTAAATTGAATTCAAATGGAATTGAAAATACAAAGTTGAATGGAAATGAATATATAACTTTGTTAGTGAAATGAAAATAAATATAAGAAGTATGTAAATACTTATATCGAACTTAAGAAATGAATGGAGAAAATTCTTAAGTAAATTTGGGATTGGGAATACACTAAGTGAATTTGGCCATTGTTGTTAAGTAAAGTATACAGGGATTATAAAGGCTATAGGAAAATGGAATTGGATTTTGATTTCGAAGATAAATTTGAATTTGCTCGACAATAAGGTATGCATTTAAAAATTTCTGTATGAAATTTGATTGGGTTTTTGTCTAGCCGCTTGGCATTTTGTTTTCTTTTGGAATTTGGGAGTCCGTAGGGACATTTTGTAGTTGTACCGAGCTAGCCGTGCAAAGGAGTCGCTGGCGTAATTTCTCGAAAATTTAGAGAGTTAGAAAATTTTTGAGAAATTTTGGATAATTTAAAATTTGAATTTAAATTTAAATTTGAATTGTTAAGAAAACCATATTATTTGGAACTTATGGTTGATTGTGGAAAATTAGTTAAAGTAATAATGGATCTTTAATAAAAAGAAGATTGGTTTGAGAATTTGATAAAACTGTTTGGTTTTGGGAAAATGATAAACGGGTTGGGGATCATTCTTCTTAACTTGTAATTTCGGGATGAAATTCTTTAAAGGGGGATGAATGTAACGACCCTGAATTTTTGACATTGAAAATCAGGATATTTAATTGATTTTAAGTATTTGGAAGTCAGTTTAATTTGAAATTCAAAATATTGCTATGAATTTGGCAATTAAATTATTAAATTTAATTTATTGAAATTGGATAAAATATTGTATCTTTAGTTTTTAAGCTGATTTAAAATATTTTCAAGGCTTAGAAAATTTGTATTGATAATACTGAAGGTGTTGGAACTTTCAGAATTGAATTTGAAACTGTTTTGTTCAGTTTTGAATTTTTTATCGTCTAAATCAATATTTGAAAATAGCGTTCCGAGGCACAGTCTCGGAATTCTACGAAACCAGTTCCATTGGATCCGTAATATTGTATTATTATCGGATTTCAAATTTCGGAGCATTTGGAGTTGTCGTGTGATCGTACAATAAGGAAACGGGCTGAAATTTATATTGAAATTTAATATAATAACCGAGTCCAAAAATCTATCTTCTCCATACGATCGAATTTGGACTCGAAACCTTTTCCAGTGCGTTCGGAATGGGCGTATGACATTATAAACGCCTAACGGCACGCCTCGATAGGAAGACAAAAATTTTAGTTGATTTTATCGGAACGATTTAAATTTGAATTTAAATTGAACATTTATATTAGTCAACTGCAGTTGAAATTATTTCACATCAACTTTTCTTTTCCATCAGTTTTATCACTGTAGGCTTCTCTCGTACGCTTCTTTCCTTATCACTTCCTGCCTTCTTTTACATCAACAGTCGAGAGATATTTCAAACAAAATAAATGGCCGATGCTTCTTAATAATGGCAGCCCCTTTTCATTCCCAATTCGATTTCAATTAAATCGAGATAAATGGCCGCGTTTGAAAATAAAAATCGAATTCTCCTTCTCGTTTCTAATGGCCGAACAATTTCTCCCCTCTCTTCGGTTATTTTAAATTGAATGAAAACCAAATTCCAAAAAAATCAATCCATAGCCAACTCTTTTGAAATCAAAACCCAGCTCCTTCCATTCTTCATTTTAAATTGAAATTGTTCGAAGTCCCCAAATTTAAAAATCCACGAGACCGAAGTCGAAGCGTTCGTTCGCGTGGTCTTTGGGAGGAGCTACGAGTGGGATTATCGCAGCTGGAGGAAGGTGCGAGCGAATAGGGGAGAGTCGCGATGTTTTCTGGTCGTAGTCTTCTAGGGTTTCGCGAGCATGCCGTGGGTTCGTCGAGACTATGGAGGGGTCGACGTTGCATCTAGAGTCGCGCACGTGTGGGTCCAATGGTAGGATATCCAGAGATGGATGATCGATCGATGTGGTACAGCGATGGTCGAGCATGTTCGTTCGTGGTCACGATTCTTGCTGAGGGTTCTTGAGCAAGGCCGTGAGTGCCTGGGGTTGCTTTGGCCGTAATGTCAAAATTGCAAAGAAAACAAGATGGAATGGAAAATGGATTGCAAATTTAAAAAGCAAAGGTGAGATCTTCTCACTCAAATTAAAAATTGGAATTGCAGTTATTGATTGACTGTTTGGATGTGATAGTATATATAGTAGTGTGTATATATATATATATATATTGGTGATTGATTTCCCGCATTATATAGCGGATAAGACCCTATGCGCCGCATAATAGCGGATGATATTTTATAAATCCCATATACCACGATATTCCACCTCAAAGTGGAATTGGTATTTAATTGTTGTGCTAACATCTGTGGATGTAGGAAAACAGGTTGGAGGGATCCAATTGGATTCCTCAAATTGTATGAATTTGTTTCATATGTTGTGTGATAATTTATTGATAACCCGTGAATGATTATATTGATGATTGAATTTGTTGAAGGCTAAAATTTAGCCGAATGTATTTTTGGTATCGTTGGATACCATAAATAAAAAAAATTGGATTTTTGAAATTAAAGTAGAAAATTTTAAGTAAATTCCTTTTGAAAGAATTGGGTGAATTTAAAAGGAGGAATTTAAAAGTATAAAGTTGATTTTTGTAATCCTATCGAATTAATTCCAAAATATAGGAAAGGATTTTAATAAATGAATTTTTGAGAAATATTGTTTAAAAGTTGAAGAATTTATTTAAAAATTGGATTTTCCATAGTTTGGAAAGAATAAAGGGATTTATTTAAAAGGTGATAAACTTCTAGGAATCAATTTGATAATTGATTTGGTATTTGAAAATAAATCTTTGGGAAATCGATATAAAAAATTATTTGATGTTGAATGAAAATGGATTTTGTGTTGAAATAAATTTGGAAATCGATTTGTAAAATGATTTGGTATTTGGAAATAAATTCAGAAATAAATTTGCAAATGGTTTGTTATTTGGAAATAAACTTAGAAATCAATTTGCAAATGTTCAGTTCTATTGAAAATAGACTTGGGAATCAATTTGTAAAATTGATTTAGTATTTGAAATAAATGGAAGAATCAATTTGAAATTTGATTTGGGAGTTGAAAGTGAATATTTGAAAAATCGTATATAAGTGAATATTTGGAAATTTAAATTCACAGTAGAAATGAATAATATCGGGAATTTTATTCCGTGAGTAAAGTGATTTGAAATTTGTTTTCAAAGTGATGAAGTACGGAAATATATATCTTGCAAAGATATTTTGAAATTTAATAATTTGGGAAAATTATTTAAATTTGTTGATTGTTGTGAATGTTGTTGATAGTTACATAACCGACTATCAATATTTGCCTTTGAAATGGCATTTGAATTTGTTTTTAAAACAAGCGCTCATTATTCGGTTAAGCCGGGAGAGGACTTTGTGTCATATAACCCATTCCGAATAATGATACGACGTTATGGATTACAATTGAAGACGGTGATGAAGACCGGGTGTCTTCGAAAATGATAGGATAACCTATCGATTGTCTCTGCACCGAGTAGCTACGGTATAAAGATTCCCTATGTGATGGGAAGTCCGATCGGGATTGTGAATACCCGGATTGCAAGGGCTTCTTTGGAAGTGCCTTCGATTCTATTCGAACCCGAAACAGATTTGTATAGTCGTATGTTTGACACTACACTTTGAGATATAAAGCAGATTTCTTTCAAATACATGTCTGTTGGTGGCGAAGAATTTATTCTCTTAGCTTAACACCCTTCTCTGAGACGTACGAGCTCAAAGGTTATGTAGTTGAAGGTTATCAGTGATATACTCCCAATTTGGTAGTGTGGCATGCTAAGTGTTGCTGTGTGTTGCTGATCATTTGTTGATCAAAGCATGGCTTTCGTGTAAAGCATAGCTTTGTGGACGAGACCTCATCGGACCTCACAACCCGGAAATGGTCGAAACAGGAAAGATGCAGCAAGGTTATGAGGGTCGCTCCCTTTAGGGTATGTCATTTCCTTCTGGAAAAAGGTGATATTATGGTATGGAGCCCAGATATTTACCTGTGTGGTTGCTCCAATATCATTTACCATGTGATTGTTGCTTTGTGATCGAGGGCCCTCGGATAAAGGTCGCAAACGACCGGGGGGTGGCATATTCGTGTAGTAGTTACCTAGTTACAGAGGTAACCCAGCCTTGTGTTGGCAGAGAGCTGGTTAAGTTCTCGGGACGTCCATCCAGAGGCGTACCCATGTGGAAGTAGGAAGTTCCTTAGCCTGACTATTTGTTGGAAAATCCAAAGTAACAATACGTGCCCTTTACGATTGCAGTTGTATAACCTGTCTCCTCAGGCGGCAGCTATAGCAGGCATAATATAATGGTACCTATGCTAGCTAAGATTAATATTATAGTTTTGAAATGGTTTCGACACTATGCACTAATGATAATATTAAAAAGATTTTGCGTATCAAGCATGGTTGACTATCATAAGGAGAAATCTCCTCCAATTCTGCGTTTGCATTGTGTGTGTGGCGGGAGGCCTTATGGTAGTTTCATTTTCCAAAAGCATTGCGAATTCCTTTTATTTTCTTTGTGAAAATAACTGTTTTTAAGATCTCACACCAGTCCCATGACTGACCTGGAGTTTATTGTTCCCTTTCTAAACTCTGGGTGCCCATAATTTTCTACACGGGCAGCCTAGAGTCAGGTTATCAGGTCATTCTGGAATTCAGATGTTGCTGTGGAGATCTAGAGGCGAGCTGGATGGCGAGACGTATCACTTATACTAGTATTATTCCACTGTGTATTATGTATGTGGACAAGTTTATATAACTGTACAATGTTGTGTGTTGTTGTAAACTCTGATGATATGATGTAATGTATAAACTGATATAGTCTTTTGTTTTAAAGATTATTCATTCATCTATTATATGTTGTTCCGCTGTGAATGCGAGATTCTGATATTGTTTTGTTTCTTTTTCTATCTGTTTTCTTCTACCTCTTCTTCTTAACCCTGAAGATTCGCATTTCCGCCCAATTATTGTCGACTCAAAGGGGGACGGATTTGCGGGCCTTCACATTCCTGTTCTACATCCAGACCCAGACTCCTTCTGGAATTCAACTATAAACCCTCACTTGACCCGGAGGAACAGGTATTACAACGCCTGAGCAACCGAACAGAACTTCTACCGCCTAAGCAGTAGAATAGGACTTCAATCGCCTAAGCAACCGAACAGGACTTCTAATGCCTAAGCAACAAAATAGGACTTCAACCGCCTAAGCAACCGAACAAGACTTCCAATACAAATAGTGAGATTATTTCTGACTAAGTATGCTCTTGAGTAGCACTGATAAGTCAATAACGTACACCCTTCCTATAATCTTCTCCTTTTTGGCATATCGTGTAATTCGTGAAGATAGGAAGTTTATTTAATCACTAATGAAGTTTGTTTTAATGAACAAGTGATTAGAATGAAAATATTGGATGCAAATGGCAAGATTGTTTAGATAATAAGAATGAGAAATTGAATCAGAATTCAGTGATTAAAACAATTGATTTCATGGCTATATATAGTGATTAAGAGTTGCAATCATTCGTGAAAAGTAGCTATGAAAGAATATGGAAGCAACTCTTGAATCAAGAATTGTTTATATTCGCTGAAATGAAGTGTCTTTTCAAAATATAGCCGTTATGAAGATTCATCCGTCTGATTGGAATAATTCAGCCAGCTGAATCGATTGAAAATCGAATCAGATAGAAAATAGTGCAAAAGTCATGTAATTCAACCGGCTAAAACATCAACCTCAGCGATCTGAATATTCAAATGTAGTTGTGCATGTGCATAGGCATTCAGTCGACTGAACTATATGTTTTAGTCGGTTGAATTGCCTGTTTTCTGCAATATCAAAGATTTTTTCAGAAAACTTTTTGTTTATGAACTATGTTATGCAATCATTAGCATATGAACTATTTTTTGAAAAATACTTTAGATTGTGTGTGCGTGCATATACCACTTCGAAGCGATTTTAACATGTATTAACTACTAGACTCGGACCGTAGACTAAATTTCTTACTGAAGCTTCTATCTGGAATCTGGTCTGCAATCTATTAGATTATTTCTCGAGTAAAACAGTATCTTCTCCTGCAAATATGGTTAGTTCATATAATATTTACTTATATAGTTGTCACAATCAAAACATAAATATTCAAGGTTCTAACATACTCTCCCTTTTTGATGATGACAACTATGTAAGTTTGTAAATATATAAAAGCAATTTACTTCCCTGACTAAATACTCCCCCTATCAATTATAAGTGGGTCACACCCATTAGGGTATGTCATTACCCTTCTAGATATAGATATACATATTTATGGATTTGGTTGTGCATGAGAGCTCTCAGGAAAAGGTTGAAAAGCAACCTGGGTGATGACATGTTCGATACTATCCAGTAAGGGGTAGGCCGGTCCTATGTTGGCAGGAGGTCTAGGCGAGGCCCTCGGTACATTTTCTAGAGGTGTACTGTGGTAGGTGGTACCCCGTTGCCTTGTCATTGTATGGAATCCATTCTCCAATAAGTGCCATATGGATTTAGTTGTGCCCAACTATGTTGAAATATGAGATTCAAGCATTTTAGCTATATTCAATATTTATTTAAAACCCTAGACACTATTATAATATCACCGGAATTTATATAGAAAATGTTTTGGTTATCGCAAAATAAAAACCTATCCATGTTTATGTGCGGCGTGGTCTTACGAGATATCTTTATTTTCAAAGGTTTTCATAACATTAATAATCCATATGATTGTGTTTCTCACGCTGGTTTTACCAGACTGATTCGGACGTTATTTTTTACAATGCTCAGGTCAGACCGAGCGTATTTTCAGATTTATCTTGGATGCTTTAAAGCTCAGGAGATGAGCTAGATGCCTAAGAGGTATCTATGTATTTTCTTTTATTTCCGTTGCATTGTTTGTTGGTTGTATTTATCAACATTTGTAAGGACATGCTATTATAATTGTCCAAGTTTATTATAGATTAGTACTCTTATTTTGTATGTGTATAAAAATTTCTTTTTTGTAAAGATCAATGTTATATTATAGATTATTCGTTACGATGTGAGATTCTGTATCGTTTAGTTTCTTCTTGTCTTCTTTCTTCTTCTTTCCTCTAACCATCTATCTTTCTGACAATTGGTTGTTAGCTACATGAATATCGTGGATGTATTAGTGTCAACTTTTGAGGATCGAAAAGGCAGGTCGTTACAAGTTTCAAACTAAGGTAGCAATTTACCCTAGCAACCAACGACAAATCAACCAAACTAACCTTAGTCAATCAAAATAAACTTATGGAACATATCGAAAAATAGTTCAAGATGAGAAGTCTAAATCTTCTCTTCGGGTTCTCAAGTCGTTTTGGTCGGATCATTCCCTCATCGCACTCTATTAACTTCCCAACTTTGTTCCAAAGCTTTTCACACCATGTTCGACAATGCTTATTGGTCCACCAAGTGAAATTGAATCATAATAGAATTCAACATCCTCCAACTAACTCGGCTCAACCACATTAGTTAAACGATGTACAAATTTTTGCAAATATGACACATGAAATACATTATGAATTCCTGCCATCTTCTATGGAAATTCTACTCTATGAGCCAAACTCCTAATCCGCTCCAAAATAGAAAAAGGCCCAACGAGTTGTGGTGCTAACTTTCCTGAATTTCCAAACCTTATAACACACTTCAATGACGAGACTCTCGCAAAGAACATATCTCCAACTATGTATTGCAACTCTATATAACTCCAATCAACAAATAAATTTTGTCTATCTTGTGCAACCTTCATCCTTTTCCGTATTAACTTCACCTTTTTTAAAGTATCTCTAGTCATATAGGAACTAAGTATAATTCATTCAGCGGCTTCCTACAAATAAGATGGTGACTTCCATGGTCACCCATAAAACGTATTAAATAGTGCTATGCCTATGCTAGACTGATAACTGTTGTTGTAAGCAAGCTCTACAAGCACTAATAGTCTTCCCAAGCTCCACCAAAGTCAAGTATGTAGGCTCTCAACAAATTTTCGAATATCATATTCACCCTTTTAGTTTGTCCATCTGTCTATGAGTGAAAAGTTGTACTTAGATTTAACTTTGTCTCTAATGCTTCTTGTTAACCTCTTCATAACTCACTTATGAAAAGTGATTGAGTTAAGTATGTCCTCAAAGGCAACTATGTATTTTGTAATGTAACTAAGCCCTTGTAATAGAATCTTGTTCGAGATGAAGTACACTTTTAGTTTTATTTTCTTTTATATATGTTATTATATTAAGATATAGGTATTGTTAATTAACACATTAAAAATTTTATGTAGAAAATTCTTAGGATAAGTATTTTATCGATTGTAGTAACAAATGTGTTTATAACCATACGTATTGAATCGGTATTCAAAAACTTACACTTTAAATGTCCCTAGTCAAGGTGTATAAAGAAAAGAATATCAATAGTCTATAGAGACTAGTGCATATAATGCTCTTTATATAGCGGATCTCTATATAATCATGACCGTCAAGGGTAATGAGGGGTTACATACTAGTGGTAGTTTCGAACAATCACAGAACGAATCAATAAGAGTCTTTTATAGGTTAATACTACTAAGTCAAAATAGAAGATCTCATGATAACGATGTACAACAGTCTTCAGACTCGAGGGTAGATCTTAAGAGCTAGGCTGTACTTTGACTATGGTCATATACATGGCATGGTAACCATGTTATGACCATGGTTGGTATATATTAAACTACTTAAAGTGTAACTGTAGTGACCTTTTGTAATATCCTAAATCAACGTCTAACGACAATATCTGACTCCCGAATACCAAAAAAGATAGTTCGTCAGGGTAAAACTAAAACTAAACATCATACTAAGGAATATTAATACACAGCGGAATGATAATATGTAATGTGCCGAACATACATGGACAGAATAGGATAACAATATACAAGAGACTTCACTAGCAGAAGTAACTGATAAATAAATATCAATACATAAATTCAGAATATAACAACTCCATTCATATGGTGTTCTGAATACAACATCTGATATCACAAGCCTCATATATAAAATAACCTTCCTGTCGCATACTACATCCACAATAAGTATACATATCCAATATCTACTTCAAACCTCTAAAATGATCCATCTGTCTTATAAGCCTATCCCCAAAGCACATGACTCCAAAACTACTCAATGGAGTACCCCGAGAGTTATCATGACATAAACCGACAAAAATAAAACACGGGTAAGACAAAAATCCTAGTGTGAGGGGAACTATCTAAAAATACTGTACATCAAAGCAATATAGAAATAAAATAGGAAACTTCCAAGGAACAAGCGGTCCTTTCCATAAACATAGCATAGGAGTAATCCAGACTATCTATAAAGTAAAGTAAATCCATCCAAAAGTACAGGGGATTATACCTTACCCTACTCTTCTCCTATATCCCTAAGGTCGGTCCATTATAAATATAATGCTATGACTATAAAACTAGCATACACAATAATGAAATGTAGTTTACATTCTAATATACATGAATGTAGGGTCAATACTATACCCTCTTGAGTCTAGTTGTGATATAGGCATCCTAACCTAGGTCTACTTCTAATAAAAAGTAAATAATACAAGCATATGGGAACTTCACAGATGAACTGTACCACCCACTATCTATAGCTAATCATCTATTCAAGTAAAACATCATAAGTCGCCTCAAATATGATATACTTCTAATCATCTACTATACGATACACTTCTAATCATTTACTACACGATATACTTCTAATGTTTACTGCACGATTACCCGTCAATCGATGGGGGGTGGAGACCTTAGGACCCCATATGTGATTGGCCTTCCATTGTCTGCACATTGGAGAACATAGTGAGTCAGTATTTAAATAAACCATAGACTCTGAGTTGCATCACAACGTAATATGCTTGTATAGATCTCACATTGACCTCTACTATAGGTATGGGTGAAATATGATCTATTCTATAAAGCCATCATCACCTCTCTCTGAACATGCTACGAGATCTCGTATGCAAGTCATGCAGTTGTCCTATGGTATCATGGAATATCTACATAACCACTACATATCCATATTATATGGATGTATCCTATGCAATGTGCCTTTGGTTGCTCGAATCAGCCCACCGAAGCCATATAAAATGTATCGTATCTTAAACGTAACGTCCCCTATCTTGAGGCCCGAAGCTAAGCGCTATAGAAGCTGTAGTCATCCATAGTATTAATTTCCAGTGAAAAAATACAGTAACGTTAATGGTATCCATAATATCAGAAGCACATGAATATGAAATAAAAACAGCACATATTAAAACAACTTTTCTGATTACATTTCAAAGCAATATTTCATATTCAAATTACATAATCCCATAATCGATTCCTAAGTTTTGATCAAATATAGTTATTACAAAATACGCCAAGAGTGACATGTGAAGATGCCCCCTTGGATGATCAGAGTAAATAGACATATAAGTCTTAATTCGTCACAGCGGAAATAAAACTAAATAGCAACTCCTAAATAACTAACTTTGCCTCCTGCATGTCTTCGGAAGCTTTATTCGTCTACCTACTAAACCTGTAAAACCTTAACTCTCAATCTACTCAAATTAATTTTGAACACCCGAGAGTTTAAGGGGAAAAACATAAACTTCGAGTTAGTCATAAAGCTAGGTGTGAATAATACTATTACATCTCGGTTTATTGATATTAAGTGAGACCACGCCGCTTAGCGGAATGGGTTTTCCCTCACTAATATGCCTTTAAAACATGCAAATCAAAATCCTGCAACCAAACTGGTTAATCAAACTGATTATATCAATAATAGCAATTATCATGTGTACTCAAAAACAGGTAATAAATGGACCATCTGTCCGAAACAATGTAGTTTTGTTTGGCTAACTACTAACCTTTGGCTGACTTGAGCCTACTAGACAAACTAAACAAAATATCTAACAACTGTTAAACATACTTCTAGACGGTCCGTCCTTAACTTACTTCTCCGAGGGTCACCTGATCCTAATTGTTTTGCGGGCTCACCAATAACCTATCCTTTTCCTCTGTATATATTCCTTTCTATGTGTAACCTTCATTTAAGTCTTACCTGTGACTAAGCCCTACACACTGGAATTTTGGACTAAACTAGCTTAGGGCTAAAGCTAAAGTATATGGCACGACCCTATACCAGCCTCATCTGGTATATAAATATCTGAGCCATTTACATAGGGTTAACTGCCCTTTAAATTTTCCTTGAAAATCTTTTCAAATTGATTTAATCCCTTTAAATCATACTTAAACAAGGAAAACATACTATTTGCTTTAGTCAAAGCTATTTGCCATGTTATATATACTTTACCCAAAATAATGTTGATGAAATATATTGAGGATTACCAATCCCTCAAAAATAAGTTAAAACCATTTTTAACTTAAAAACACTTAAGCTATATTTCCAAGGTAAATCATTCGAAACCTTTGTTTAAAATCTTCAAACAACTCTTTCGAAACCATAGAAAGTACGCCTTTCGATACCATAGAAAGTACCCCTTTCGATACCATTGAAAGTGCCCCTTTAGATACAAGTAAACTACTTCACTTTATAACCTTAGGCCGAAAGGTCAAAACATACCTTTTGAAACCATTTACAATAGTCCTTTGGAAAACATCGAAAACATCTCTTTCGAAAGCTTTATAAACCTTATACATCCTCTTTTCAAAACATAAAACTTTGCCTATCGAAAGCAATTGTAAACCTTTCCTTTAAAATACTTTGAGTACCTTTCGAAACCATTGGGAATCACCCCTTCGAAATCAATATTAGTTACCTTTCGAAAGCATTAAAGTACACTACTTAAAACAAACCTTTCGATAACATTGGGTTCAAGTGAAAGCTTGTGGAACATAGTTTCGAAAGCATTAAAACCATTCTAGTCGAAACCTATGGGTTTACCTTTCAATAGAACAGAAGGTCTTAAAACAACCAAGTCGAAAGCACTCTTTCAAAAGCAGTTTCCTAAGTAAAGAAAGTAGGTGGTTTCGACGCCATCCCTTTCGAAAGCATTGGAGAAGCGACTTCTTTAATAAAGTCAAAAGCACCCCTTCGAAACTATGTTTAAAGGCAAAGTAGCCTCAATTGGGTCGAAAGGTAGAATTGCGACAATAAGGGTTTCAACACTGTCGAAAGTCTATTTAAAACAAAAGGTGGCAACCTAGGTCAAAATCTTGTCTTTAAACCAATTAACCAAGTCGAAAGCTATCTCATTCGAAAGCAAAGCAAGTGCGTTTTCTTTTAAAAGAAAAACAAAGTTTCGACCCTTTTAGAAGCCATGTTTTGACCCTCTACCATTCGCCTATCTCCAATCCACTACATACCAAGTCTTTGATACCATGTGTATTGGTTTCAAACTGGTTGGAGGTGGAGGTATGTGATCGAAAGGTAGTTTCCAAAGATAGCGAAATAGCTTATACTTACAAAAACTGTTTTCTTTTTTTATAAAGTAATTTCTTTCCAACTAAATTGCTTATTTGTCATAATATAATTGGTGGCCAATTTCTTTCCAAAATCTTTTCTAAAAGTGCCGCCGAATTTAAAAATTATCTATTTAAAACATTTACAAAATGCCCCTTCTCCTATTTTAAACATATAAAACATTTAAGTCTCATACCTTAAATAATTTTATATACTTAACAAAACACTTAAGAAAATTCTCCAAAAATTCCAATAAATCAGTTTTAACATATTTAATTTTCTGACCCAATTCTACCATATATTAGCTATAAATAAATTCTAAACCCAAAATAGCATTTTCTTCACTAGAAAATTCATAATAAATCCACAACAATTCAGAAAATTATGAAACTTGAAACCCATCTCTAAAATATTATTTCTGACCTCATATCAAAATTGCAAGTCATTTGGATGTCATCTAATTGGTTTTCTAAATAAATTATTATCATAAAATCCATATGAAATAGCCTAAATCATCAACAAGTATATATATTCATTTTAGACTATCAAAACGTGGCAAAACATTTGTAAATAAATTCGAATCTCATTCTAGCAACTGAAAGTAAAAAACATGATATGAAATCTATTATTCACCTTACCTTTGTTGTTAGGGAGTTGAGATTTGATCTTGGATTAAGTTGATTAGCTTCTTCCTCTTGATTCTTGCTTATCTTCCCCTTTATCTTCTTTAATGGTGGTCGGCCTCTTGTTTAGTTTTAGTTTGTGGAAATGAACATGTAAAATGAGAGTGAGTAAGGGTTTAGGGTATGCGAATATGACTTATTCCTATCTTTCCCTTATTACTACCCTTTTCTATTTCATTTTAACTCCCTTTTTGTTCATTAGTTTTAATAGGAACGACTACCCTTTAAATTAAACAAATCTCAATCCCTTAACCATTTACATTATTTCATTTAATTTAACTAATTAAATGTCATTAATAATGTTAATCAAAATTAGGGTCGTTACAGACTCCCCTCCTTAAATAATTTTGTCCTCAAAATTACAATAAGGCACTCATCAAAATCAATCATAAATGTAAAACATACCATGAAACAAGTCAGGATAAGCTTCTCGAATCCTGCCCTCAGTTTCCCAAGTATAGTCCCTTTCATTGTCACTCCACTGGACTTTAACTAATCTGACTGTCTTGTTCCTTAACCTCTTCTCATCTCTCATGACTATTCAAACTGGCTTTCTAACTATAGTCAAATTCGGTTCCACTACAAAGTCGTCTAACGCAGTTGATGCTATGATAGTCTTTGGATCCCGAATAGACTTCCTTAAAAGAGAAACATGAAAAACATCGTGGAATCCTGCCAAACTATTCGGTAACTCTACTCTATATGCTCCTGATCCTCTCTATAATAGGAAATGGTCCAATGAATCTCGGTGCCAACTTTCCCGATTTCCCGAACCTAATCACACTCTTCATTGGTGATACTTTGACGAAAACATGATCTCCAACCGAGAATTTTAAGTCTTTCTGTACCTTATCAGCATAACTCTTCTGCCTAGATTGAGTTTACTTCATTCTAGCTCTAACTAACTCAATCTTCTCTGCAGCTTCTCTAACTAAATCCGGACCAAGAACTAACTTATCCCCGGTCTTTAACCAACAAATTGGAGATTTGCATGGCCTTCCATACAAAGCTGCAAATGGTGACGGTCTTTCCATGATCCTCAAAAATCTAGCACAGAAGCTCGTAACAAATCTTCTAAGACTTTGTTAACTCTTTCCGTTTGCCCATCTGTTTGCGGATGGTAAGCGATACTCATCTTGAGCTTAGTACCCAAAGTCTCTTGTAGACTCTTCTAGAACTCGCTAGTGAATAAGGAATCTCTATCTCTTACTATACTACTAGGAATTCGATAAAGTCTAACTATATTCTTCATAAACAACTTAGCTAATACAGGTGTCGTTCTGGTTAACTTAACTGGAATGAAATAGGCACTCTTGGTCAATCTATCCACTATGACCCATATACTTTCATTTCCTCTGTTTGACCTTAGCAACCCGCCTATAAAATCCATCGAGATAGAATCCCATTTCCATACTAGAATATCTAAAGGCTGAAGTAACCCACTTGGTTTCTGATGTTCGGCTTTTACCTGTTGGCAGTTCAAACACTGCTTCACCCATAAGCCTACATCTCTCTTCATACTTTCTTAGAAGAAACTCCTCTTCGTGTCCTAATACATCTTAGTTCCTCCTGGATAAATGGTGAACTTCGAACAATGGAATTCCTCAAGAACTTCCTTCCTAATGTACCCCACATTCGGAACACATAATCTTCCTTTCTTCCTCAACCACCCATTCTGGTCAAGACTGAAATCCTTCAAGTCATCGCACTCTACTCCATTCCTTAACTTCCTTATCCGTTCAACTAATAATGGATCCTCCTTTTTCTTAGAAGCAATATTTTTGATCATCACCGGTCGAACTTCTAAACATGACAACATAGCAGCCTTCTTACTAGATTTAGCTTCAAATATCCACTGCAATCTGCATGTCGTCAATGCTTCTAAATCTTTCCACTCAGCTATCATTGCCAACACTGCATTCTGATGTTTTCTACTAAGTGCATTAGAAACCTTATTGCCCTTTCTCGATGTGTACTCAATACCAAAGTCATAAGAGGCTAAAAAATCTAACCGCCTCTGTTGTCTCATATTCAACTCCTTCTGAGAGAATAAATACTTTAGCGACTTATGATCCGTATACAGCTCAAATCTCTCTCCCATAAGGTAATGTCTCCATACCTTCAATGTAAAAATTACCGCAGCTAGTTCCAAATCGTGCGTTGGATACCTAACTTCATGCGGTCTAAGCTATTGAGATGCATAGGTAATCACTTTACCTCTTTGCATTAACACAGCTCCTAACCATATTCCACATGCATCTGTATACACTACTAAGTCCTGATTCACCTCTGGAACAACCAACACAGGTGCATTCGTTAATAAGTGTTTTAGCTTCTGGAATGCTTCCTCACACTTATCGGTCCAGACAAACTTCACATCCTTTAGCGTTAACTTAGTCATCGGTGCCACTATCCGCGAGAAATCCTTAATGAATCTCCGATAGTACCCAACTAATCCAAGAAAACTCTTTATCTCAGTCACTGTCTCGGGTCTCTTCCAATTATTCACCACTTTGATCTTAGTTGGATCTACGGACAACCCTTTCTTTGAGACTACATGACCAAGGAACCTCACTTCCTTCTTCCAGGAAAGACACTTCGTAAATTTCGCCTTTAGCTGATGCTGTCTCAATGTCTCAAGCACCACTCTAAGATGAACTTCATGCTCCCTTTCATCCTTAGAGTATATCAAAATATCATATATGAAAACCAACATGAACCTATCCAAGTGCTCTCGGAAAACTCGGTTCATCAAATCCACAAAGAATGCCGGCACATTAGTTAGTCCGAACGACATTACTAACCATTCGTACAATCCATATTTGGTTCTAAACGCCGTCAAAGGAATACTATCCGCTGCCACTCTAAGTTGATGGAACCCTGTCGCTAAATCCAACTGGGAAAATACTTTAGCTCCACTCAACTTGTCGAACAAATCGTCAATTCTTGGTAACAGATATCGATTCTTTATCGTCTTCTCATTTAACTTACGATAATCGATGCATGACCTCAACGATCCCTCCGGCTTCTTTGCGAACACCGCGGCTGCTCTCCAAGGAAAACTGCTTGGCTGGATAAAATTCTTACCCTCCAAATCCACCAAATGCACCTTTAACTCCCTCATCTCGGTAGGTGTCATCCTGCTTGGCGGTCTACTCACTGGTTCTGCTCCTAGTACCAAATCTATCCGAAACTCAATGGCTCATTTCAGAGTAAATACTACTATAGGTTCAAAGACATCTACGAATTCTCTAACAACGAAAACTCGATCCAACTCGTCTTATACCTCCACAACACCCAATAAAGCATTGACCTCAAAACTAGGGTTGTCTACAGAGTATATTATCCGATCACTACGGTCAAGGTGCCTAAGCGATATATTCCTATCATGGAAAAATATCATAGCATCGTATTTACTTAACCAATCCATACCCAAAATAATTCCAAACCCTACGAAATCAAACACTTGCAAACTGCAAACAAATGTATGACCTAACAATTCAAACTCTAAGTGGTCACACTTCATCCCAAGTGTCACATAACCTCTTATCGGATTTGCAACCCTTAAGGAAGTAACTAGGTATGAGGGTTCTAGGTTAAGCTTATCTACCAAACAATGAGATATAAAAGAATGCGATGCACCAGTATCAAATAGAACTCTAACTGATACACCATAAATCAAAAGCGTACCTCCCAACACAGCTTTTCCCCTCTCCTCTACTGTTGGTCTCGAGGTAGCTGGTTCTAATGTAAACATCTTGCCTTTCTCATCCTTGGTTGGCTCCTTGCACTGGTTCTTATAGTGCCCAATATCCGAAGTTGAAACACTTTATCCCTTTCTTCTCAGCAGCTTTCTTTCCCTTGCCTATCCGGCACTCATGGGCATAGTGTCCTTTCTTGTCACACTTATAACATACCACTTCTGCCTTTCCCTTCTTAGCAGCTCCACCCTTCTGAGATCCTTTCTTGTGGAAAAACTTCCTCTTCTGACTCTGCCCCCTTGAGCATCTTGGCTTTATTTCTTTCAAGAAAAGCTTGCATTTCTTCATTCCTCAAGGCCATCTCAACAACAACGTCACATGGATCCCTAAATATGGTAACATGGCCTTAGCAAGCTCAGGCATCAACCCCTGATGAACTTCTCATTCGTCTTAATCACAGTATCAATCATAGCATAGTCATATCTTGCTAGCTCCTCAAACCTCGTCGCATACTCAAGCACAACCATATCCCCCTGCTCTAACTTTGCAAACTTCCTAAGCAGAGTGGACTTAGCAATTTCTGACATAAACCTTTCCGCGAACCTCCTCCTAAACTCAGCCCAAGTCATATTCTCCTCGTTGACTCCAACTGTCACATGGTTCCACCAAAACAGTGCTGCCCCTTGAAGTTTTATATAAGCGAGTCTCCTTTTCTGCTCATCGTTGAGCCCTAAGTCAGCGAAAATCCTCTCGCAATGAAGTAGCCAATTCTTTACTTCGATTGCGTATTCAGTACCAATAAATGGCTTTCCTCCCAACCGAGAAAAATCTCCACTCAGAATAGCATAGTTATTCACCACTGGAGCTTCTTGGTTTCCTCCTCCAGTATTTCCTACTACTACTTCAGCATCAATTCAAGCCTGCATCATGTTGACAAAGAACTGATACATTGCTCCCATATCTACTTGCGGGACTCCAGCATCCACGTTTGCAGCTTGTGCCTAACCTTGGTTTCTCCTAATATTTGGTCTGGCATTTCCATTAGTTGTGGTGCTTCCCCCACCAAAGCTAACACTTCCACCTCTAGCATCCATATCTGCATTCGAGTCTTCGTAAGATATAGAAGAATAGCCTAATAGAGATGGGAGAATAGAGATAAAGCGTATACTTAAATATAGCAAATACAAGTACATTATTATAGCGTTATCCCATGCCCCGATCTTTTCTTATTCCTAAGGATTATGTTTTAAAAATCATTTTAAGTTTAAAGTTTTTCATAAACCTATGCTCTGATACCAAGTCGTAAAGTCCCTTATCTTGAGGCTCGAAGCTAAGCGCTACAGATGTTGCAGTCATCCATGGTATTAACTTCCGGTGATAAAATACGGTAACGTTAATGGTATCCATAATATCAGAAGCACATGAATATGAAATAAAAACAACACATATAAAAACAACTTTTTTGATTACATTTCAAAGCAATATTTCATATTCAAATTACATAATCATATAATCGATTCCCATGTTTTGATCAAATATAGTTATTACAAAATATGCCAAGAGCGACATATGAAGATGCCCCCTTGGATGATCAGAGTATTAAATAGACATATAAGTCTTAATTCATCACAGCGAAAATAAAACTAAATAGAAACTCCTAAATAGCTAACTTTGCCTTCTACATGTCTTCGGAAGCTTTATTCGTCCACCTACTAAACCTATAAAACCTTAACTCTCAATCTACTCAAATTAATTTTGAGCACCCGAGAGTTTAAGGGGGAAAAACATAAACTTCGAGTCAGTCATAAAGCCTGGTGTGAATAATACTATTACATCTCGGTTTACTAATATTAAGCGAGACCATGCCACTTAGTGGAATGGGTTTCCCCTCACTAATATCCCTTTAAAACATATCCTTTTGCAAATCAAAATCCTGCAACCAAACCGGTTAATCAAACTGATTATACCAATAATAGCAATTATCACGTGTACTAAAAACCATGTAATAAATGGACCATCTGTCCGAAACAATGTAGTGGCTAACTACTAACCTTTGGCTGACTCGGGCCTACTAGACAAACTAAACAAATTATCTAACAACTGTTAGACATACTTCTGGATAGTCTATCCTCAACTTACTTCTCCGAGGGTCACCTAATCCTAATGGTTTTGCGGGCTCACCAATAACCTATCCTTTTCCTCTGTATATATTCCTTTCTGTGTGTAACCTTCATTTAAGTCTTACCTATGACTAAGCCCTACACACTGGAATTTTGGACTAAATTAGCTTGGGGCTAAAGCTAAAGCATAGGGCATGACCCTATACCAGTCCCATCTGGCATATAAATATCCAAGTCATTTACTTAGGGTTAACTACCCTTTAAATTTTCCTTGAAAACCTTTTCAAATTGATTTAATCCCTTTAAATCATACTTAAACAAGGAAAACATACTATTTGCTTTACTCAAAGCTATTTGCCATGTTATATATACTGTACCCAATATAATGTTGATGAAATATATTGAGGATTACCAATCCCTCCAAAATAAGTTAAAACTCTTTTTAACTTAAAAACACTTAGGTTATATTACCAAGGTAAATCATTCGAAACCATTGTTTAAAATCTTTAAACAACCCTTTCGAGTTTCGATACCATTGAAAGTACCCATTTCGATACCATTGAAAGTACCCCTTTAGATACAAGTAAACTACTTTACTTTATAACCTTAGGCTGAAAGGCCAAAACATATTCAAAACCATTTACAATAATCCTTTCGAAAACATCTCTTTCGAAAGCTTTATAAACCTTAGACAACCTCTTTTCAAAAGATAAAACTTGCCCATCGAAAGAAATTATAAACCTTCCCTTTAAAATACTTTAAGTACCTTTCAAAACCAATGGGGAATCATCCCTTCGAAACCTATATTAGTAACCTTTCGAAAGCATTAAAGTACACCACTTAAAATAAACCTTTCGATAACATTGGGTTCAAGTGAAAGCTTGTGGAACATAGTTTCGAAAGCATTAAAACCATTCTAGTCGAAACCTATGGGTTTACCTTTCAATAGAACATAGGGTAATAAAACAACCAAGTCGAAAGCACTCTTTGGAAAGCAGTTTACTAAGTAAAGAAAGTAGTTGGTTTTGACACCATCCCTTTCGAAAGCATTAGAGAAGCGGCTTCTTTAATAAAGTCGAATGCACCCCTTCTAAAACAATGTTTAAAGGCAAAGCGGGCTTAAATAGGTCGAAAGGTAGAATTGCGGCAACAAGAGTTTCGACACTATCGAAAGCCTATTTAAAACAAAAGGAGGCAACCTAGGTCGAAAGCTTATCTTTAAACCAATTAACCAAGTATTTCATTCGAAAGCAAAGCAAGCGCGTTTTCTTTTAAAAGCAAAACAAGGTTTCGACCCATTCGGAAGCCATGTTTTGACCCTCTACATTTCGTCTATCTCCAATCCACTACGTACCAAGTCTTTAATAACATGTGTACTGGTTTCGAACTTGTTGGAGGTGGAGGTATATGATTGAAAGGCAGCTGCTAAAGATAGCGAAATAGCTTATACTTACAAAAACTGTTTTCTTTCTTTATAAAGTAATTTCTTTCCAACTAAGTTGCTTATTTGTCATAATATAATTGGTTGCCAATTGCTTTTCCAAAATCTTTTCTAAAAGTGCTGCCGAATTCAGAATTTATTTATTTAAAACATTTATAAAATGCCCATTCTCCTATTTTAGACATATAAAACATTTAAATCCCATACCTTAAATAATTTTATATACTTAACAAAACTCTTAGGAAAATTCTCCAAAAATTCCAATAAATCGCTTTTAATATGTTTTATAACATATTTAAATTTCTGACCCAAAACCACCATATATTAGCCGTAAATAAATTCTAAACCCAAAATAGCATTTTCTTCAATAGAAAATTCATAGTAAATCCACAACAATTCAGAAAATTATGAAACTTGAAATCCATCTCTAAAATGTTATTTCTGACTTCATATCAAAATTGCAAGTCATTTAGATGTCATCTAATGGGTTTTCTAAATCAATTCTTATCATAAAATCAATATGAAATAGCCTAAATCATCAACATGTATATATATTCATTTTAGACTATCAAAACATGGCAAAACATTTGCAAATAAATTTGGATATCATTTTGGCAATTGAAAACCAAAAACATGAGATGTAATCTATTATTCACCTTAGCTTTGTTGTTAGAGAGTTGAGATTTGATCTTCGATTAAGTTGATTAGCTTCTTCCTCTTGATTCTTGCTTATCTTCCCCTTTATCTTCTTTAATGGTGGTCGGCCTCTTGTTTAGTTTTAGTTTATGGAAATGAACGTGTAAAATGAGAGTGAGTAAGGGTTTAGGGTATGTGAGTATGACTTATTCCTATCTTGCCCTTATCACTACCCTTATCTATTTCATTTTAAATCCCCTTTTAGTTCATTAGTTTAAGTAGGCATGGCTACCCTTTAAATTATACAAATCTCAATCCCTTAACCATTTACATTATTTCATTTAATTTAACTAATTAAATGTCCTAAATAATGTTAATCAAAATTAGGGTCGTTACACGTCTCTTAAACATATGTATCGAGCAACAAAAGTTGATATATAACTCTAGTCCCATCTAATGAGTTGTACCATCATCGCGTCTCATGGATTACTTCTTGTTCGCATTGCGTGAAAACATCACTCAAGTTCTACCTCATTTTAACCATCGCTTCCTTCATTCGAAACCACACAAAGGTCTCGCCTTATTTTTCACCGAATCTGATAGTTCCAGGTCCTTATATAGGTTTTCTAGATCCTATACACCAAATATTGGGAGAGTCAGATCAAGATCGGGGTGCAAATCACCAGCACTTGAGCTTATTGCCCATTCTAGCTAATAACTGGTCATTAACCCAATGTCATTTCGACTACATTCATTACATCGTCATGCTACCGGAAATGTTACTCAATCATCGGCAACTAAATTACAGTCTACGGTAGTTCTATCCTTTAATTAATTAACTCGTCCAAAAATATTTCTTGAATAGTAGATCCAACTAAATATATTTCTAAGAGCTTACATTGAATATATACTAACTACGTGCAAATATGTACACATTCTTTCATATAGTTTACACATTCAACTTATTTATTTTCTTAATATAATTCATTCATACATTCAATACAATTATATCGGCTAATCAGCCAATTTCACACCATAAAGCAAACCTATAAATCCTAACATCTAATTGAACCAAATGCATCTTAATTGAGTAATTAATCTGACAATCATATTATTTATTTACTAAATCATATCTTATTTGTACTATTTTATAGAAGTTTAAAATTTATTTCATAATATAATAGACATGCCTATCGATCATATTATAACTTAATTTCACTTAATTCTTTTATTAAAATTAAGTTCAACTATCAATAAGGCTTTAAAATATTATATGGCTCATGTATATAATTTCTATATATATATATACATATACACATATATAACTAACCATTTTTTAAGGTCTAAAGTTAATAAAGCACATTATTAGAATATTCAAGATTTTATAAACTTAATCAAACCCTAATAAATAATACAATACTTGTTTTGTAATTTCTAACTTCACAAATCACCATTATAGAAATTCATTAGTTAGTTAATTATTGATTTACACTATAATAAACCAATATCAAAGCCAAATAAACTTCAAAATCATTATAATATATAAGTTTAACTAGTCTAAATTATTATTTTAGCCTTACGGCTTATTTTATAAGTCATACTTCTAACTCTCGATTAGTAATAGAATATATAATAATATTTCTATCACTAATGTAACTATAAATTTGAGTTTAATTAATTTATAACCATATTATAAATTAATACCAACTTCATCTAACTCTATTCAATATGATTATAACACAATATACATTTAAACACACACACGCATACATACAAACAAATATACACGCACACACACACACGGGGTCTTAACTAACTATCCCGAATATATACTCAAACAAATCCAATCAATTGTTGAAATAATTACTTATATATATAATTCTAACCCTTTTAGGTAGTATTTTTCAATTTATATAATTACAGGGATTTATACTAAAATATAAATTTAGAGTTATAATTCCGCTCATTTGAGCTGTAATTTCTAAAGTGTCTAGATCCGGTTCAAACCTTTACCATCCTTACAAGTGCAATGACGAAGACCACGTCTCAATTGGACCTCGACTGCAAAAGATACAAATTATATAAGAATTCGAAATAAAGACATTAATTAATTAACTTAATCATTTATTTAATAAAGTTAATCACCTCTAAATCCTTTCTTCCCCAAATGACACTCCTATAAATGACATGCACGAACCCAAACAAGGTTGCACCTTCACTCCTTGATTTCTCAGCGTCTATACCATGAATTGACAAATCGCCGATTGCAACGTGTCTCGCTTTACGTGCTTTCCACAATAACCATAATCTCAGCAAGCTCGGCCCATTGCACCTAATCATGACCTAGCTCCCCCGCCATGGCTTTAAAATGTCACACTTTGTTATAAGACATTGGAGCACAAACTATCGATGCCAAATGGTGTCTTTCATAAAGAGAAGATCAACAGTGCTCTCGGTTTTGGTCAACTCCGCCTTGAATGGATGCAAATTGCAATGTTGGATCCTATTATAGCAACCTCCCAAAGCATGACCGCACCTTTCCACTTCATCATGGATTCGATCCCCATCTCGCCATGAGTCCAACGGATCTGATCTCGCCGTATTCCGTGGACTATAGCTCCGTCAATCAAAGAAGACTCGTTACCCACTAAAGGAGACTTATTAAAGACATTTACGGAGAGAGGGAAAACCGAGTCTTGAAATATTTGGCTTGGGGATGTGTGTGTGTGTGTGTGTTATTTAATTCCATAAAAAATCTCCATACGTTTTGAGCTCGTACGATCACACGGTACACTCGATCATCTTGAAACTCGCCTGCACATATTACCTCAATCTTGTAGCGTCGATGATACAAATTCATCGCTATCCAAGATATCACTCTAAGATGATAATTTCATACATATCGATGTCATTTTGGCCATCGGATAGCCCGAATCCAAAACTTTTTCAATCGTATGTCTCATAATGACGTTTCTCGTCCAAGAAACATAAGTTGTCAATCGAGATCCCACTAGACCCAACTACGTATGTATTTTTATAAAATGCGTATAAAAATATGTAAATCATAAAAATACCGTGACTTAAAATATAGCGATATTTATACACATATTGATTCACAACGTTGATCCAAACTCAATGGCTATAGTCTCAAGCCCTAACTCGACCGTATGCAAAAAAAAATCAGATTTTGGACCTTCAATTAATTAATGATTCATTATTTAAATTAATTACTTAAATATCCTATCATTAAAATGTAGGTTATTACATTCTCTCACGCTTAAAAGAATTTTGTCCTCGAGTTTGCCACGAGTATAACAATGCAACCCGATTAACCAATGTTCCAAGCATAGAATACAACTCCCATCCCTTAGGATTCTAAGGCTTTTTTGTTTTAGAAAAATTAGGTAGCACCTCCTTTGCACGGATAGCTTCGAGAAAACTCCTTAAACAACATATATATACACATCTCATATACGAGGCATCTCATATTCTAAGGCATCTCATTTCTGAGGACATATAAGCATATATATCCATACCATCTACATTACAGATCTTACGTACCAATTTTACTGCAAGAGCTTGTCATTTAGATGTGAATAAGCATTCCAATAGCGTATAGCTGCTTCCATTTACTTAATCATGTACTCAACAAAGAGGATTAAACTCAATTACAACATTATATCATCAATTAAAGCATGCTAAATCGTATATAGCAATCATCTCAAATAAATATGTTATACTAAACTATGCAATAAGCATCTCAAATAAACATATTACAATAAACAGTGCAACTAGCATCTCTAATGCAACTAGCACCTCAAATTAACTGTTACAACAAATAGTGCAACCGACATCTCTAATGCAACTAGAATCTCAAATAAGTTGCTATATCACACCATACAACAAGCACCTCGAATAAACATGTTACAACAAGTAGTGTATCTAGCATCTCTAATGCAGCTAACATCTCAAATAAACATGTTATAATAAACTATGCAATGGGTATCTCTAATGCAACATGAATCTTTGATAAACATGTCATAACCAGCTATCCAAAATGGGAATCTTTGATAAACATGTTATCATCAAAAACAACAAGATTACTTATAAAATACAAGCAACAACAAAGCAAGCTTTACATTATGCATTCTTACATATTAACAAAACAAAAAGGAAAACAAAATTTTCCTTAATTAGTTGAAGACATGCCAATACAAAGCTCCATCGAACACGGACAAGATAAAACCTATCGGTTTGAAACCATAAAGCCCTATTCTCAAAATATATGAATAGGGCTTCGATGTCTAAAGCCACATTCGGTTCACATTCACTTTTCCTAGTCACTCATCTCAACGACTTCACTAGAATTACACACTTATACAAACAGAATTCACAAAATACATCGTGCACTTTTTCTATAAAAAGGGAAAATTAACACAATATGCTTGCAATAACAATAAACAATAAGCAATTAAAAAGCAATAAAATCAACGAATAATTAATCTAAAAATAAAAAATCAACTAATAATTAAGCAACGACAAGCAATAATAAGCAATCAACAATCAATCAACAAAAATAATAAACAATCAATCAATAATTAAGCAATAGCAAGCAATCAACGACAATTACCATACAAAATATCGGTCATTCAAAAGAGTCTATAACAACATGCATGGTAACCCACAATAGTCATAACGTATGTAAAACTATAAACTCATATGAGTCCGTTTGACATCCCAGATGACTCAAATGCCTAAATGGTGCAACTCCTTTCATGATCATAAAACATGAAAGACTATCTCACCTCCTACTTTGGATAGGAAAACTTATATGATACGTTGGATCACTGATTCTCAAAACTCTCAAATAAGCCTAGCAATCTAAGTCTTAACTTTCCTTTCCTTTCGAACATAATTCATTAGCCAAAGAAGAAAACTTTACAAATTGAACCATAATTAAATGATGATATTTTAATACTTAGGTTCACTCGAGTTCAAACTCACCACAGCTGCATAATGATAATAAGGATAATATATTACGTATATTGCGACGCTCACCCAAGCGAGTATCATATCGTCGCTTAGAAGATTATCCGTGTCCTCATAAAATTAGTTGAGAAGTCCTTCGTTGAACTATCACAAGCTATCTTAACCAAACTATATAAAATTTTACAACAGTAAAGATCATCCAAAATAATATATGATGCCCGACCTAATCCTTTGTAAGCTCACCAAATTTCCTTGTTAAACTAAGGTCGGCCACTTGACTCCTCTCACGCGAACTCTGTCTGGTTCCTTGGTCTGACTATAGAAATTTCCTCACACGATTAAAGTTACATATTGGAAATCTCCTGGTCATCTCAAGAATTTGACTCGAGTGCTCGCCTTTAAGAATCAAATGAAAACCCTTGCCCAACTGGTGCAAATCACCTAGAAACCCCATGCTCGAACTAGAGATTAAGAAGGGGTATATGGATGGATCAATCCCTAGAAAACACTACTATAACACATGGGATTAATCCCATCATCTAAGATTTGCTAACACAAGTTCAAACGCTTTTAAAAAGAACGACTCCATGCAAAATATAAAAATCATCTACTCGGTCTTTGCCTATTTCTAGGCAACCCTCGGATCCTTCTTGGATACAAAATCCAAGTCATACTTCATTGAACAGCTCCATTCTACTCGAAAACTCATGCATCAAGTTCGAATGGTGGTACTCTCGATCATTGTACCTTAGCTCAACAACCGAGGTCACATATACAAGGTCAATCATTGCAAAGGAATTAATCTACACTATAAGGGGTCAAGTTTGGGATATGACTAATCAATAAATCCTAAACCCAAGCATTAAGACCGTAGGCAAGCTTTCTTAGCTACATTAAAGGAGTAATAACCATCTCCTCTCTATATTTAACCAAAATGTTAAATTGGCTAAATTACACCTTTATTGACAAGCTACCTTATTGAATATTGATGAAATGCTTAACCTGCACGTTCATCTCGATCTCAGAAATAAACCAAGGCTCAAAATGACATCTAGAATCAATCTAAGTCATGACCTACTCATCAAACACTTATAATACTATGCCCCAAGTGCAACACTACCTCCAACATCTACCGCAGCCACTGGAATGTTCGCGGGCAGCGGAACATCACGTGCGGTATCTAAATATTCCATGAACCAACCAGCCATCTCATATTGCCTAATTCACAGTCGTTTTTGCACCCCGTCAGCTTATATAGATACCTTAAATGAAGACACCTTAGCGACTAGCGCCAAATTAAATCAAAGATTAGGAGATAAATGGTGTGTGCAGTATTATATAGTAGAAAAATACAAGTATGCTCTCTCAATGTATCTCCATCGACTGGGTTGCTTAACTCAAACCGGTCTACTTGGTCCTAAGTATTAAGCTTATGTTCTGATACCAACTGCAATGATCTGCCTTTGTAATACCCTGAATTGTAATACCCTGAATCAATATTACATGACAACATCTGACTCCTGAATACCACAAGAGACAATCTGTTAGGGTAAAAAATAAAACAAAACATCATTCCAAGGCATATCGATACAATCTCATAATAGAATGATAATATATAATATACTGAATATACATGGATTTATGAGAAAATAATTACTTATATATAAGAATTCGAAATAAAGACATTAATTAATTAACTTAATCATTTACTTAGTAAAGTTAATCACCTCTAAATACTCTTCCCCAAATGACACTTATGTACATGACGTGCACAAATCCAAACAAGGTCGTACCTTCTCTCCTCGATTTCTCAATGTATACACCACGAATTGACAAACCATCGGTTGCAACATGTCCCGCTTCACGTGCTCTTCGTAACGGTCCCAATCTCGGCAAGCTCGGCCCCTTGCATCCAATCATGACCTAACTCCCCTACCGTGGCTTCCAAAATGTCGCACTTTGCTATAAGACATTGGAGCTCAAACTATCGATGCTAAATGGTGTGCGTCGCAAAGAGAAGATCAATGGTGCTCTCGGTTTTGGTCAACTTTGCCCTAAATGGTCACAAACCGCGAGCCTAGATCCATGACTACCACGATCACCTCCCTAAGCATCACCATACCTTTTCACTTCACCATGGATTCGGTCTCGCTATCTTTTATGGACTATAGCTCCATCAATCTAAGAAGACTCGTTACCCACTAAAGGAGACCCATTAAAGATATTTGACGAGAGAGGGAAAAGTAAGGAGTGAAATATCAGGCTTGGGGATGTGTGTGTATATTAATATATTTATATTTTATTTAATTCCATAAATAAATCTCCACTCGTTTTGAGCTCGTATACGTACGAACACATAGTGCACCCGATCGCCGTGAAACTCACCGGCACACGTCACCTCAATTTTTTAGTCCCGATAACATAAATTTCATCGCTATCCAAGACAGCTTTCTGGGATGATAATTTCTCACATGTCGAGGTCGTTTTGGCCATAGGATTGCCCGATTCCAAAACTTTTCCAACCATACGTCTTATAATGAAGTACTCATCCTAGAAACATAAGCCGTCAATCGAGATCCCACCGGACCCAACTACGTATGTATTTTTATAAAATACGTATAAGAACACGTAGATCTTAAAATTACTTTGACTTAAATATAGCGATATTTATATGCATTATTAACTCACAACATCAATGCGAACTCAATAGAAGTGGTCTCGAGTCCTAACTCGACCGCATGCAAAAAAATCAAATTTATGACTTTTAATTAATTAACGATTCAATATTTAAATTAATTATTTAATATCATGTCATTAAAATGTGAGTTGCTACAGTAAAGCTACCAAAGAGAGGATTCATCCCCTTCATTATAGAAGGTTGGTAATTGGTAATCAACTAAAAGTTAAAATCTCTGGCCAGAGTTTATCGGTTAATCGATAAATGTCATCAAATTAAACCAAGTACTTTAATGTAGTCTTCGCAATCAAATACAAATATTAATAGTTTTTGACCTCAGTACAGGCCCTAGATATCTAAGTGATACAGTGATGATAAAAAGAATACATGTATAAAATGTTGTTACTAGGTGAGCTTAATATAGGTTAGAAATTGAATTTATCCTAAATGATCGTTAATAAATTGAACTTGTGCTCGATATGGTACTTCAGTAAAGTCCACACATGCTTTAGTATTTTAATTGTTTAAATATTGACCATGGATCGAGTTCACACTAAAGACTCAACACAACCGAGTTGTTAGTTATTTCCAAATTCGACCAATGTAAAATTAATTTATAGATATTATAAATTAATAATAAAATAAATATAAATTTTAATGTAATTTTAACCATTTATTCAAAGCCTGAACATTATTTAAAACGACGTATAAATGTTATAAGTTGATTTAATTAATAAACGACTTTGGATAAATTAAATAAATAACTGATTTGTAGTGTTAAATCATTTTGGCTCATTACTTGGAAGCCTAAACATGTCCATGATGAGGCCAGACATAACATCAAGTAAGGAAGGGAATCAATTCTCCTAAGGTTTGAGAGATATGGGTTGGATATTTGTGATCTGATTAGCTATAAATAACTACCCCTTCTCATTATCTCCACATTGACTTGTCCTAACCCTAGCCTCCAATAGACATTGGTGAAACCTAGGAGATGGACTTGCATCCCATAGCCGAGGAGAAGGACTAGGCATTCAAAGAGGAAATAACCAAGGTGTTTGACATTCGACAAGATCATAAGGAGGAGGCAACTTTTATTTTAAAGATATTCAAATATAAATTTGTTTGTATCTTTGCTTGTAATCATCATATATGTTTTGACTATATCTTAAATTGTATATATATTTGGAAAATTAAACAATAATTTTAATAATTAAAATGTTAAAATATATGTATGTGTCTGTGTGTGCGCATATTCATATACATAATACACACACATGCATAATACATTTAGTTTTTTAAACTTCTTACGGATCTGAACTTATATTATATTAAATAAATGTTTTATTCATTCAAACTATCGAAATGTTTTTTGGTATTAATAACTAAAAAATATTTTTTAGACTAGGTATTCATAAATATTTTTAAGATTATATATATGTGTGTATGTGTATGTATATATATGTATATGTGTGTGTATTTTAAAAATGGTTTCTTTATTAATAACGAAAAGATCGCTAAAAATCCAGTATCCTTAAAAAAAAAATCCGAACGGTATAGAAAGGAAAATGAGAATGACAATTCTTATGCGCTCACACATCAAAAAACAAGCCAAATACAAGTACACCACCCTCTCTACTCACAACAAACCCAACCGAATCCAGATTACAACACAAATAACAAACTCTAGCAAATCACGCCGCCTATCTAGGATCCAAATCTAAGCTCCAGCTTCTAACAAAATCCATGTCTTCCACCGTAATATCCCCACTGCGTCCATGAAACTGAGCCTGGACTTCCAAATCAATTAGCTTGCATCTCTGATCCACAATATACTCCTTCCGTTTAAAAGCTCTTCTATTTCACTCAAGCAAATATGATGTATGACGGTGCCGACAACCTTAAAAGCTATGCTTTGTCTAATCCCATTTCGATTGAAGCAACCGCTGAACTCCTGAATCTCATTGAGTAGGATCGGAATGGTGATAAGTTCAAGCATGAGACGACTCCTGAATCTATTCCACAGATAAGCACTGAACTCACAAGTTTATGATTTTCTTCCCCTTGATTACATAGAACACACGCTGTATTATCAGTAATTCCCTACGAATAAAGTCTATCTTTGGTCAGTAATCTTCCCATACACGATTCATAGTTGTTAACTTGAATTTCTTAGCCGTTGTACGATGCCAAATGACTTTGCCCCAATTTAAATAGGATATGTAGCCCTGATACTATTCCAGACTACTTTGAAATTAAAGTAATTAAAATCCAAAAATTTCCAATAGTCAGAGATGTGATCATTTGCTACAGTACTTTGTTTGATATCATTTTCAATTTCGCGTGTAGAAGAAAACAATTCAGGATGAAACGAAACATTGACCAAAATACTGCTAACAGTCGAGTTAGCTTGATGACATAGACTGATCCTATGCCAACCCAATAAATCAACCATAGATTTGTGATTAACCGAGGATCATACCACAAAGAAGTTGTATTACCGACAACTATAACTCTGTGCATTATGTGAACAGCATAACTTCTAGCATGTAATATATTTTTCATTGTGCATGAAAAATTATTATTTGTGACAAGGACCATTGTCCAAGTGGCTAAGTGATTCGGCTTTGGTGATTCGAACGTCTATTGACGTGTGATACGTGGTTCCAATGACATGTTGTATATAAATTACCATTTCAAAAAAAAATTATTATTTGTAGCCATGTACCAGAAATGTTGGTTATGTACATGAACTCCATAAGCCATCTTTATTTAGAATTGTCCATAAAATTTTTAAAACTACTGTCTGTTTGAGATCTTTAAAAAGTCTTAGGCCAATTCCCCTTTCGAGTTTAGGTGTGCACAACAATTCCCATGCTATCTTGTGATATCTAACCTCCTCCTCCCCCCCCCCCCCCCCCTCCTGAGCATACATATTTTCGATTTTGTGTAATACTGAGGTAGGTACTTGATAAATTAACAACCAGTGTAGCATAATTAGGCTAATAGTGCTTTGTATGAGTTCAGCTCTTCCTGCAGTTCATAATAAAGTACTATCCCATCCCCTCAAACTTATCAAACGCTTTAGCAATAAGCGGTGCACAATTTGCTGCATGAATATAATCAGTAGATAAAGTCACTCCAAGATATTTCATTGGTAAAGTATCCTTTACCATACCCAAAATAGTTAGCAATTGATTTTTATTTGCAACTTATCTACTGAAATAAACCTTTGATTTCAAATGATTAATTTGTGGGCCAACAGTATTAGGTAGTTGAATGAAAATACTGTTCATCACCCTTGCACTAGATATAGTAGCACTCAAATAAATCATAACATCATCAGCATAGAGAGGACGTGAAATCTGTGGTTGAACTGATGAAATAGGTCGTATGTAATTTAATAAGAGAGCATCTTCCATCTGTAAAGAGATATATTCCATCACAACACAAAATAAAAAGGGTGATAGAGGGTCACCTAGCCTCAATCCTCTAGTAGATGTAATAAAACCATGGGGTATGCCATCAACACATTATAGAAAAAGTCGGGGTGCTAATGCATTCGAACATCAAGTTAAGTAGTGAGAAAGGAAAATCCATTTTATATAGCATATAGCGCATAAAATCTATGTTCAACATATCGTAAGCCTTTTGGAGATCAATTCTAATGCACATCTTAGCTTTTCCTTTTTTTTTTTGAAATCCCGAACAAGTTCGTGTGCCAACAAAATATTTTCACCAATGTTTCTATCAGGCACAAAAGCAGATTGGTTTCTACAATGAGAAATGGTAAAAAATATTTTAATCTAAAACAAATAATTTTAGATATGATATATAGAACATTAGCACAAGAGATAGGACGATAATCTGAAATATTATGTGGCTTATCTTTTTTAAGGAGAAGCATGATATAATTGTGGTTCAAACCATATGCAAGCTTCCCACTCTGAAATATAGAAGTAATAGCAGCAAAGAGCCTATCCTTCAGTTCCTCCCAATGAAGTTTATAGAATTTTAAAGTGAAACCGTCCGGTCCTGGGCTTTTTGCATTATCTATAGAGAAGATGGCATCTTTAATTTCAGTCATATTCACTGCAGCAGATAAGTACCTCCGTCCTTCTTCATTTAGCAACATTCTTGGTTGAACAGAGGGAAATGTACTCCCTGTTTGACCATGGAATAAGCTGTCATAATAAGTTATTGCTTGAGTAATTATTTGTTGATGATCATAAATATAGTTTCCCTCCGAATCCATCAATGCCTGAATTCTGTTTTTATGCTTTCTCATAGACATTTTCGCATAAAAAACTTTGAATTAGTGTCGCCACTTTGAAGCCAAGCAATCTTGCTTTGTTGCTTGTTGAACTCATATTGACTCTTCATTTTGTCCCTCAACCGTAGATGAAGTTTTAAAATTCTGTTACATTTGCCAATGATCTCTGGATCAGCATCAAGTTGTATAAATGCTTTATTGTACTCCTCTTCTGTTTGCTGAACAGACCCTGCTTTATCTCTAGTTTTGTTCCAAATTTTCAAATTTTTCTTGATTGCTTGCAATATGTTGATAAATTTATGCATGCTAGATCCCTAATTTATTGCTTTAAGTCCTTCTTGTATGCAATGAGTATATCCTTCCATCTGATGCCACATATTTACATACTTGAATGGTTTCCCTTTTAGTTGAATATGTTGAGCATAAAGTTGCAGCAGCAATGAGGTATGATCACTATGCTGATCTGGCAATGCAATGGTAACTAGGGCATTAGGTTAATAGTTCGGTATTGACAAGAACACTGTTAATACTTGTTGGAAACAAAGTCGATCTTCGGCTGAGTCGTGTACTACTTCACTCTCTTGAAGACGTTTCGGCGATCTGTTGTACATTGCAAAGCAGTTCGGATCAATCGCCGCCGCCTTTAGGATAAAACAGCCTCTCAAAATTTTAGTGGTATCGATTCGCGTCCGAATCGATTCTGTTTGCACTCAAAAACGTTGCTCTAGTTTTCTGATTGAAGAAAAAAATTCGAACTCAATGTAGTTCTTTCTGTTTCGTCTTCTTATCAGTTAAGAAGGTGGAATAGCAAAAGAACGTTACTGGTTGGGGAACGTGGTCTCGAAAAACGGATCTGAGAAAATAACGGGTCAAAATAATGAACGTTCTCTAATACAGGTTCGGTCTGATTTGACCGTTCCAGCCCGATCAAAAATGGTTAAAGAATTTTGCACCAAAAATATAAATGTTACACCACTACAATCCCGAACCCGAGTCTGGCCCGGTCCGGGTCGAGTCGGTCGGCGCGCGCGCGTGTGGTGGTCAAGCATGGTCTCCCTCCTCACAAAAGAGCATCATTGGGTGCCCAAAGGGCCCAACTTAGCTTCAAAGAATCAAGTATAAATACTTGATTCTTTCATATAATCCTACAATGTGGGACTATTCCAATATAGGAGCCACTCATTCACACTTAGTCAATTTTTTAATAATTCACTTATTTTTAAAACATTTTCCAACAATCCCCCACTTGAATTTTTAAAAAAAAATTCGAGCAATTTCTGAAAAACATAAGATTGTGCATAAACAAAGGTGTCTTTCGACTTGAACCTTTGCATAATGGATAAGATTCAGTTTTTACTAGAGTGATACGTAGTCTTGAACTCTATTCCTGACATCAGACCACACACAATCTTTCTAGAGTGCAATTAAGTAAGCCCGTACATTTATGGCCATGCACGTCCATCCCAGTTTAGTGAATGCTCTAGGAGTTTTGCCCAAAACTCCATAGGAAACGGCCAAATTTTCACATTCACACAGGTGAGTCTATCAAGAGTACTCCTGAAGGTAGGTACTCCACTCCAAATGGAGTATAGATCTCATTAAGAGTTTCTATTAACTCAACCTCTAATCACTTCAGGAATATATGCTTCTATATATATGAAAAATAGCATGTTCAACTCATATCACTATACAACTTGTTCTTACCCATTGAACCTAGTTCTTGGGATCTCCAGTCATTAGGTCGGGTTACCATTGTGCGTGACTCAACAATCTAAGGGCAATAGTCCCATTTTTCTAGAAGTTGTAAAGATTTTCTCTCTGGCCAGTCCTTTCGTCAAAGGATCTGCCAAATTCTCGTCACTGCGTATGTGATCCACTCTAACAGCTCCTGAAGAGAGTAGCTCTCTAACAGTGTTGTGCTTACGACGTATCTGTCGTCTCTTACCATTATAATAACGGTTCTGTACTTTTGGAATAGCCGCGGTACTATCGCAATGGATCAACACAGCTGGTATCGATTTTTCCCATAAGAGAATCTCAGCTAGTAGATTTCTTAAATACTCTGCTTCTTCACTAGCTGTAGCTAGTGCTATCATCTCAGACTCCATAGTAGACTGAGCCAAAATAGTCTGTTTCTTGGATTTTCAAAAAACAGCTCCTCCAGCAATGCTAAATATATAGCCACTGGTTGCTTTTGAATCATCAGATAAAGTATTCCAGTCTGCATCAGTGTAACCTTCAAGGACAGCTGAAAACTTTTCATAATGTAACCCTAGGTTCATGGTTCGTTTTAGGTATCTCATGACCCTCTCAATAGCATGCCAATGCTCTATACCAGGTCTACTAGTAAACCTGCATAATAATCCCACGACATAGGCAATGTCGGGTCTAGTACAATCAGTGGCATACCTAAGGCTGCCAATGATGCTCGCATAATCAGACTGTCTTACACCTTCGCCAGTATTCTTGAATAGCTTTACATTATGATCATATGGTGTACATGCAGGTTTATAGTCAAAGTAATTGTATTTCTTTAAGATCTTCTCAATATAATGAGATTGATTCAAAGAAAGTTCCTTATCGGACCTAGTAATCTTAATAACAAGGATTACACTTGCTTCACCTAGATTTTTCATATCAAAATTGGCACTTAACAAAGATTTAACAGTGTTTATGACATGAATGTTTAATCCAAAAATAAGTAGATCATCTACATACAAACATATTATAGTGCAAATGTCATTTTCAGATTATAATAAATGCATTTGTCACTTTCATTAACTTTGAAACCATTTGAGATTATTAAGTTATCAAATTTTTCATGCCACTGTTTAGGTGCTTGTTTTAAACCATATAATGATTTATTTAATTTGCAAACTTTATGTTCTTGACCATGAATTACAAAACCTTCCAGTTGGTCCATATAAATTTCCTCTTCTAATTCACCATTTAAAAAAGCAGTTTTAACATCCATTTGGTGTATTATTAAATTATGAATAGATGCTAATGAAATTAGTACTCGAATGGATGTGATTCTAGTTACGGATGAAAAAGTATCAAAAAAGTCTACCTTTTCTCTTTGCCTAAAACCTTTAGCTACCAAACGGGCTTTATATTTATCAACTGTGCCATCAGATTTTAATTTTTTTTAAGTACCCATTTACAGCCTATAGACTTACAACCAGGTGATAAATCTACTAAATGCCAAGTCTTATTGGATTCCAAGGAATCCATCTCATCATTTATAGCATCTTGCCAAAAATCGGCATCTAATGAAGATAAGACTTCTTGGAGGTTTTTGGGATCCTCCTTTATAGTAAAAGTGCAAAAATCCGAGCCAAAATCTTTATAACTCTTGCTCTTTTACTTCTTCTAGGTTCGATTTCAAAAGATTCATTAAGTTCTGTTCCAATAGGCACGGTGTTATTTGACTTGCCCCCACTATTCCTCAATTTAAAAGGAAATTTAGTTTCATAAAAATCAGCATCATTAGATTCTACTATATTATGTGTATTCATGTTATAAAATCTATATGCTTTGCTATTAACAACATAGCCAATAAATACACATTCATATGCTCTACTTGCTAATTTTATTCTCTTAGGGTCAGGTATACGAACATATGCCAAACATCCCCAAGTTCTAAAGTAAAGTACATTCAGTTTATAATTTCTTAAAATTTCAAAAGGTGAAATCTTTTTTTTTGATTTAGGGATTCTATTCAATACATAGCATACAGTCAATAAAATATCCCCCCACCAATGTTTTGCTGCACCCGAATTTAATAAAATAGCTACAACTAATTCGGTAAAGGTCTTATTCTTTCTTTCAGCTTTACCGTTCATTTCAGGTGAATAAGGTGCAGTTCTCTCATGAATTATACCATGCAATTTATAAAAATCAAGAAATGGACTAGACTCGTATTCTGTTCCTCTATCACTACGAAGTCTTTTAATTTTTTTATTAGATTGATTCTCGATTTCAGTTTTAAATAATTTAAACATCTCAAATGCATCAATTTTATTTTTCATAAGATATACATAAGTGAAATCAGAGCCATCATCAATGAAAGTGATAAAGTAACGGTGTCCATGTCTAGTCAAAGTGCCATCAAGCTCACATATGTCAGAATGAATTAATTCTATCAACTGATTTATGGGGTTTCTTAGTGATTTTTGCTTGACTACAGAATTCACATTTATCGAAGTCAGTTTGTGACATTTTAGGAATTAAATCTAAGGTGCTCATGTTATGAATAATACGTTTATTTACATGATATAATCTAGAGTGTCGGATATTAAAATCACATAACATATAAGCAGAACTGATTATTTTATTAGATTCAACATTAAGTTTAAACATACCCTCACAAGCATAACCCTTCCCTACAAACATTCCCTTATAAGTCAAAGTGTACAAATCAACCCCTATAACTTGAGTAAAACCAGCCTTATTAAGGAGAAATCCAAAAACCAGATTCTTTCTCATCTTTGGAGTATTCATCACATCTTTCAGAAGAACTGTCTTTCCAGAGGTAAACTTTATTTCCACATTTCCAATGCCAGCAACTGTAGCGGTGTGAGAATCTCCCAACAACATTTTCTTATCATCAGCAGCCGTGTATGTACTGAACATAGCACAATCGTAGCAGACATGGCGGGATGTACCAGTGTCTACCCATCAACCCTCTGATCCACCAACTAGATGAATCTCAGAAATCATAGCCGTAAGAGGCTCCTCAGCCAGGTTAGCCTGCGGTGCAGGGCCTGGTCTGTTCCTACACTTGCGTGCCATATGACCTGGTTTTCCACAGTTGTAACACAGAAACAACTGTCCAGAATCATTCTTTTGGGTCGGTTTCTGATGTCCTTTTGGTTCCCTTGCGGGTTTCAATTCTGTTTGTTGCGGTTGCGGTTCTGATTCTTAAAGTTTTTCGGATTCGGTTTCAGAACTGCGGGATTGGACTTTTTAGTGTTGTTGTTGGTGATAACAAGCACTTCCTCTTTCTGGTTCTGCCTACGAGCCTCCTCAATACGGAGGCGCGTGATCAAGCTCTCTAAGAAGAATTCCTTAGTCTTGTGCCTAAGCACATTCTTAAAATCTTTCCAACCTGGAGGCAGTTTATCAATAATAACAGCAACCTGAAATTGTTCATCCAAACTTATACCTTCGAAGATGATCTCATGAGCAATTTTCTGAAGCTCATGAGACTCATCTCCACTGAGTCATCTGGTATTTCAGGTAGCGGCTGACTGCATATTTCTTCGCTCCAACCTCTTCCGTATCATACTTCTTTTGCCGCGCTTTCCAGATTTCTTTGGCTGTCTTGTCGGAGTTGTAGTAGTCGTAGAGGTCATCACTGAGGCCGTTAAGAATAAAGTTTCTGCACAGGTAGTCTTGCTCTATCCAGTTCTGCAATTGGTTTGATTTTTCTGTCCATGCTCGCATGAGATCTGTGTCAGCTTCGTCTGGTCTATCCGGTAGCTGCGGTTTGTCAGTTGTCAGCACAGCCACCACTTTTCTCATGGTCAGAAAAAATTCCATTTTCTGTTTCCAGCGTTTGAAGTGGAGGCCTTCGAACCTGAAAGGCGCAGCAGACTCCATCGGGACCTGAAAGAGTGAAGCGGGAGCAGCGGCATCAAGATCTGCAGCGGAAGTCATCGTCGTTGGCGTCGTCTTCAATTTGTTGGAAACAAAGTCGATCTTCGGCTGAGTCGTGTACTACGTCACTCTCTTGAAGACGTTTCGGCGATCTGCTGTACAGTGCAAAACAGTTCGGATCAATCGCCGCCGCCTGTAGGATAAAACAGCCTCTCAAAATTTTAGTGGTATCGATTCGTTTGCACGTCCGAATCGATTCTGTTTGCACTCAAAAACATTGCTCTAGTTTTCTGATTTGAAGAAAAAAATTCGAACTCAATGTGGTTCTTTCTGTTTCGTCTTCTTATCAGTTAAGAATGCGGAATAGCAAAAGAACGTTACTGTTTGGGGAACGTAGTCTCGAAAAACGGATCTGAGAAAATAACGAACGTTATGTAACGTTCTCTAATACAGGTTCGGTCTGATTTGACCGTTCCAGCCCGATAAAATGGTTAAAGAATTTTGCACCAAAAATATAAGTGTTACACCACTACAAGCCCGAGTCCGGCTCGGGTCGAGTCGGTCGGTGCGCGTGTGGTGGTCAAGCATGGTCTCCCTCCTCACAAAAGAGCATCATTGGGTGCCCAAAAGGTCCAACTTAGCTTCAAAGAATCAAATATAAATACTTGATTTTTTCATATAATCCTACAACGTGAGACTATTCCAATATAGGAGCCACTCATTCACACTTAGTCAATTTTTTAATAATTCACTTATTTTTAAAACATTTTCCAACAATACATGTAGAAATTCCCCTTCGTCTCCATGTGTATTTGCAGCCCTATAAGACAGTTTCAAGTAAACCACATTTTCACATACAATTTTTAAAGTTTGTAATACAGGATAAAGGGATAGGCAGACCCCTTTTTTTGTCCTTAGGACTTGAAGCATTATTAAAATCTCCATTATTAACCATGGCAGTGCTACAGTCAAAGCATTCATAGTTAAATGCTCCCAAAGTGTTTCTCTTTCGCTATAAAAGTTACTAGCGTACACAAAAGTGAACACACGTTGAAAACCACCTTTGTTTATCATCTGAACAATTACGTGCTGTTCACTTTTGTGTATGATTTCATAAGACCGAATTGCAGAGTCAACAGGAATTAAAATGTGCCCCTCACACCCCAAATCATTATTATGAATAGATTCCCACTGTCTTGGAAGGAAAGGTTGCAGCCTGAAAATACTGCTTGTATCTTACTAATTTTCCACCAAACTCATTATTGTCAGTTTGTGGATATGCAGAAGGTTCAATACATGGTATAATTTCGTATTAGCATTCATCCCTCTGACATTCCAGGACATAATATTTATTTAATCGGAAATGAGCTCCTGGTTTGCCTTTTAGGAGGGGCAGTAGCTCTGGGAGTTTCTTATGATGTTTAGCCTCATATATAGGATTAGCTGAAACGTAGTGGGAAACATTTGTTTTCTTTGGCTTTGTTGGAATTTCTTGCGCATGAGATGTTGCGTTTTCAACAAACTGTCAAGTAGAATAAAAAACATCATCAGTTGGGAATTTTCAAAATCCGAATCGTCTGTATTGCAATCTTCCACTATCACTTCATCCAGATTGTAACTCTGATTTTTGCCAATTGAATTTGCAGGTGCAGAAATAACTTTTGTGGGATCAAGCGCAGCATTAGGTGGTTATGTCTCTTGTGTGATTATGGGAACTTGATCACCCTGAGGAAGAGTTGCAGTTGAACTGAAGGGAGCAGACTCATTATCTAAACATTCAAAACAATTTGATGTAGAGATTTTGGAACCAGAATTAACTGTTGTCGTTGCTAATGACTTCCCTTTATTGTTCACCACTACGAACTGTAGTATCAGTTAAATTCACGTTTGTAACTTCATTTATATCAGCCAACTTATTTTTAGAACTATCATAAGTTGCATCTGTATATATATTTTGAAATATTTGTTTCAGTTGCCATGTCTTTTGAGCTGAGAAAGCACAATATTCTGAATTATGTCCATATAAGTTACAAGTTGAACATCATTTGGGCTTATACTGATATTCTAACTGAATGAATTCACTTTGATTATTAGCACGTACCACCTTCACCTTATTAGGATAATTGAACTTAGCATCAACCTCCACAAGAACACGAGCATAATTTAAGCGTAGTTCATTTGTTGTTGTAATATCCATTCTTGTTGGGTTTCCAAGTTCCAATAATACCTTCCTTGTTCCAATAACCCAAATGCGATTTTGTCATCGTACAAACAAAATGTGACAATTTAAATGTTTAATCATTCACATATCATATCCATTCAAAATATCATATTTACAACCATTGTTTTTCCTATGTATAAAATCATTTTATTATTGTTTATTATAAAATCCCCTTTATTTATCTGAAAGCAATAATGATCCTTCCAAATTGATAATATACTTCACAATTCTTAAAAATACAATTTTTCATCAAAAATAATAATTTACATTAGATTACTTTTTACAAACAATAGTATTATTATTATTCATCAAAATAATAATATATATTTTAAAACCTCTTTATATTTTCCAAAACAAATTTATTACCGTTTATCCCAAAATTAACAATATTCTATATTAAAATTCAAAACTCTTTGTATTGTTGTTTCCCCCAAAATAGTAATAATTTAACACAAAATATTTTTGGAAACATACCTTTACTTTTTTTTTGGGAATGTCTTCTATTTTATTACTCAAATAATAATAATAATAAGTATTTCAATAAACACCGTAAAATCCATTATATTATCATTTACTTAAAACAATATAATTTTCACAAATCCATATTATTATTTATGAAATATCACTTTATTTTTCAAAATAATAAAAAACTTCCCATATTCAGTTTTAAAATAGATTTTTCATTGTTATTTATGAATTTCCTAGAAAATCTTATAATAACATTATTACATTCCTTACCGTAATTCCAGTTTAATTAGTTAAATCGCAATTATTTTACAAATATCACTCAACATCTACAGATAACCTTATTTTCCATTTATTTATCTAAATTTTCAATTATTAATAATTTCACCCATTATATTTTAATTAATTACATTCAAATTTTATTTTCATAACTAGTTAAAATTAAACATCCAACAGTACAACAATCAACCCATGCAGAACATATTAAAATGTTCATAATATCCCGACAATCAATAATATAAGCAACATATATCAATAATTGTAAAAATTTTATCGATGGATATGCATTTAACATTTAAACCTTAATTAATTAAAATAAGTAAATAAACAATACCGATGTACTTTTGCAAACAGCCTCAAAACACGGCAAACCTAGCGTCTAATCGTTCGAAATTCCTCCATGAGTCCCACAAAAGAAACTGCGTGATTCGGAGTTCGTATCAAGAGTTATTAAGATTGTAAAATTCAATGGCAATATTGTAATTTATTCATATTTAAATATTATTTTAATTAACTTTAATAAACATTACTTTCTTCTACCTGCGTCTGCATCAGCTCACGCATACCACCTCCTTTGTCTGTGCCTTGCTATCACACCGACTACAAGCCACCACGACTAGATCCGAGAATATCACCCCGATCGTCGCGCCGCCAACAACCCACTCCACCGTCCCCAGGTCCTGTCACCACCCTGGTTGGAGCCACCACCATGAGGAAATCCAACCAAATTTTGGTCATTTTCGTAAGATATATGACCCCTTTCGACGATCCAAATACTATGACATCTGATTGTCCAATTCTTGTCATTTTACCATTAAATTGAAAACCCTAAAATGGACGGCTGAAAATTCTTTGCCAATTTCTAATCAAATGAAGTGTCGGATGGAAAAACGAATTCCAGACACCTCTTTGCCTCATTGAGAGTTCTGAATCTATATATAATTTGATGGGTATCAGACACTTTGAATATTGAACGACTTAATTAGTTTGTTAATCTGCCATTAAAGTTAGGCCTGTCAATGGATGCTTTCGGATGCGGATAATGCCATATCTGCATCCGCATTCGAAATCATTTTCGGATATCGAATATCCGCATCCGCGGATACGGACGGATATCGGATAATTATCCTATCCGCTAACGATGGATAAATCAAGAATTACAAAAAGAAAATTTTAGCTTAACATAAATATTTTTCAATCTCATTAATTATAAAAGTGTTAAAAATTAACAAATATGATGATAATAAATAGTTTCGAGCAGTTAATAAGCATTAAATGCATATAATATAAACTACTAACTTAATAAAATAATAAACGAATATCATTTACTGCATTAAAATACACATAATTTGAACTATAATCTTGACATAAACCGGACGTATAATTTTCGGATGTGGATGTCGTCGTATCCGCATCCGTTTTTCGGATATCGGATATTTATCTGCTTTTCGGATGCGGATGCAGACGGATTTCGGATTTTTCGGGTATTCATTGACAGCCCTAATTAAAGTGGGATTAAGGGAATTCCAGGATTAGAGAAGAGAGATGGATGTTGTGGCCGCTCTATAAGGTTTATAAGCGTTATATATATATATAATGAGGTAGGATTAGTTATATATAATTGTTTGGCCTAATGCGTACCCTTCTTAAACATTGTAATGCTTCTATTTCACGGACTGTAACCCCCAAAATCCATTGAAATTATACACCAAACTGATAAGCTCAGAGAGAGCGTATGCAACGGTTAAATATAATACCTAATTCACCCTTTAATTAAAAATTCATTTTTAATTAATTTAATATTAATAGTGACCAACTTGCAGGTCGTTACATTTTTTCCTCACTTAAAAAAATTGCACCCTTGCAGTTTGCCAAATATAAACCCCAACCAAATCAATAGATCATCATCATGGATTTAAAAACAAAATATGGGGAATTATGTCAATGACAAATTAACAACTTATAAAGCAGTAAATAACAACCTCATAACACCATCAACCATGACACCATTAAATCCATTTACAACCATGATTTCGACATTTATACTATAGTAAAACATATTTTTCCTCAATCATGTAAACCAAACTATAATATGTGAAAATAACACATTATCCATATGGGTGAAACTATCTTGATCGTAGACCAACTCAATCTGCAAGTCATAACATGCATATCAATAATCCAACGAAAATTGCCAATAACAAAAGCAGAGAACAAAATTATAGTTGGTCCAAGCATGCATGCGCAAAAAAATAATATAATAAACAGTCACCATAGCTCATCAAAATAATAAAGCATACTTCAAATATCATGTATCATCACCAATTATCCTACTAATAAATAACATAGGTGTGTTAATCCCTACGCTAACTACACGTCCATTATAATATGTGTACCTTCAAAACTATCGATGAACTTCCTTATAGTTTCACCCTCAAAATAATCAATGTACCGTCCATACAAACACTTTTAAAATTAATATGTGCTCACTGATGGCTACATCCTCAAAATATATGTTATGAAAAGCATGCTTAAGCATTGCTTAAGTGCTAAATACATGCACAACGTTTAATTTTTTGAAAAAGCAAACAATTAACCAATGAATGCTTAAGCGCGCATGAGACGACCGCCCTACACCACCGATGCTCATATAACCGAATAGTGCGCTGCTGGAGCATCCGACCAATATAGGACGATTGTCAAGTGAAAGAAAAAGAAATAAAGAAGAGGAATAGAAAAGAAGAGAATAAAAGAGAAGTGCAAGAAATAAAAATCACACAATCACATAACCTGTCGCATATCTCACAGTGCATCGGATAAAATATAATAGTCATCCCAGATATAAAACATGTGAGATAGTAATAACTATATAAACCATATAACCAGAGTAACAGACTCATACAGTTATACAAAGCAGTAATAGAGTTTATACAACTGATAAATAAACTCAATTGATAAACTATCACTAATAATAGTAAGTCAAACACTGTCAATGCTCCATAGTGTCACATAGCGAAATAAATAATAATAAGTCTCAAAATATAAGAATGAGAAAGCATGACCTCTTACTAGTCCATCTGCACAGCTCCAAGTGTTGTTTACACCTGCTATCTAATCTACTCATTTAAGAGTACCCGAGATAATAATAAGCAAAACATAAAACCTCGAGTCGGATAACAGTCTGATGTGAGCGATAAATAATCTCAAAACATTATAAAAGTCAGTATAGTATATGGAACAGAGGGTATGGAGAATCATACTTGACTTATCCCTACATCCACAGAGTTAGCACATAACACATGATATATGCTACTCTATGATAATCATCATGGGTGTACTATACATCAAAGTACTAAGGGTGTCTATATATCAGCATCGATAATATCTACATCGTGTGACATCCCTGAGGTGATAGAAACAATCAAACAAACAGAGCATCCATCATCCATCCTCACATTCACTCACTCGGTGCGTTGAATATATAGTGCTCATATGCCGACCTATATAGAGCCAAAGACTACTCAACGTCTCGGTTCCTATGTACTCGAATCCATGCCACTTAGTAGGCTAGGAACTAGACTGCACCTCCATAGACAGCCTAGGGCACAATGGGTCTGCACCTCCATAGATAGCCCAAGTGAGCGTCCTCACGTACCCTTCGCTTTACGAGTACACTACGAAACCTATGAGTATCAACGATCCCTTTGCACGCATCGTCCGTAGATGAGCTCATCTTGGAACTATCCTTACAACTCTTGTTTGAAGTCTTCATGGTTAGGAACTACTCTAGACAACCATCATAAGTCATAGAGTGTCATTGTGCGTCCCATAACCTTCCTTCACTAGTTCCATCAATCTGATTGGTCGTCGCCTACTCTGCATCATGAAGTACAGCTATCCATCGTCGATGCCGTCACTTCCCATCATGGAATCATCATCATTGAATCATGGAGTCATTGCATCGAAGCATCACATCTTCGCTTCACCAGCAAAACCACTCGCCGAAGTGCCATATCATCAAAACTAAACATCAAATGAAAAAACAAACCATCACATCATGCTCCTTGAAGCATCTCCATTGTCCATGTTAAAATAGGCTGAATCGGTCATCATCAATAGCGGTAGATATCGACCACTCCAGAGTAATCGATAACGACCACTTTGGTCATGTACTTGACCAAAAATGATTAAATACAAATCAAATAAAAATGTCCGGCATCTTCCTTGAAGTTCGAAGCGCATCTCCAAGTCCACCATGCTTCATCTTCAAATCAGTCGACATGCACGAAACTCTATGCACGAAATCCTATCCTGTGGGATATTTTCTAATCCTATATCGTCTTCGAATGACGTTTTCAACAAACTAACAAATAAGCATACATGCAACCAACAAGCATAGAAATGTCTATAATAACCTATATACATCTATGATAACACAATATAATACATTCAAGCAACCAATGTGGGATAAATATTAATAATAGTTTAAATCTATCAATATCGTCAAAATAGTGCGTCAATGGAGGGAAAATGTGATATTTAATTTAAAACCATTTTAAAACACTTTTATATTCTTTTATAAAATAAGATATAGGTTTATTTACTTTAGAAATCACATTTTAAAATTAGAAATCATTTCAAAACAACGTTTTAATATTATACTAACAATTATAGTATGGTGAGAGACAATATCACTCACCTTAACAACAACCATCCAAACCAATGTTTAGTCGTAGAGCCCTCTATCATGAGAGCAACGTAAGAAACTATGTACAAAACAGACCTTGTATGCAAAAGATATGGAGAATATAAAATAACAAATTAAAAAAACGATTAATTAAATAAATAATTCAATAATTAAGTTGTTACTACCTAATCTGTAACGATCCCGAATTCTAAATTATTTTAAATTAATAATTAGATTAATTTTTGATTTGAAATTGTGAAGTTGTTTGAATTTTTCAAGTTAATATGAGAAATATATTTGAATTTAAATTTGAATTGGGATTTATAAATAATGTAAAGGAAATTTGCTTTGAAATTTTAAAGTATAGTATGATATATGCAAATGAATGTAATATAGATAATGATGTTTAAAAAGGAATAAATTTTATCAATACAAAATAAATAAAATAAATACACATAGATAAATTCAGATGGCATATTAATAAACTTTGTAAAGGAGAAAGTGAATACATTAAAATAAATTACAGCAACATATTAATTATGGAAAGTTGTTTATAATACAAGCAACAAATAAAGTCAATTTGAATTTGTTAAAATCATTTCAGTCCCCATTATAAGAAAAAATATATTAATCTCTGATAAAAAATAAAAGAAAAAGATAGTGTACCGGCAAATAGCAAGTTTTTCTTCTTTGCATTTAATTGCAAACGTGTTTGCATCACATGGTTTGTACGTTCATCCCTTTGCTACTAAGATAATTAGCCTATATATGTACAAACACTCTTCTATATTTACTTACACCATACTGTCTTCAGTACGTTCAAAGAAAAAAAAAATTTAACAAATAAAAGAAAGGGCACGTGCATTCACCAGATTATCCCTCGTTGGATATTAAAACCCCGTTTACCTCTTTTTCCTTTTCATTTTTTTTCGTTCGACCCGAAAAGAAAGAAAACCCTAACCCTAAATCGGTTCGCCTCTTCTTCAAATCGATGGCTGCTCCTCAAATAAATTTCGATGCTTTTGCCACCCACGCTAATGCTATCAGCTGTCCATCGTGTTAGCCTTGGAGCACCGTTCGAATCACACAAGCGTTTTCGAAATCACCACGATAGCATCGTCATCTACCCCAGCTAGCAACAGTGAGTTTTCTCACGATTAATCTTGTTCAAGTTTTTAAATTTGGTTGAGTTGGGTGTTTGGTTGTATGCTATTATTTGTGTTGCTTTGGTCTGATGTTTTTGCGAGTGATTCACTTATATATGGATATTTGGTTGCATTGATTCTTATGCATTACCGTGTTGAATAAAAAAAAATATGATGTGGACAGGCACTACATGTATGATTTTTGCATAGACCCATGTGTTCATGTGTGTATAAATGGTTGTTGGGTGTTGTTTGCTTCCATTTGCTCTGTTAAGTGAATTTAAATTGATGAGAACAGATACTATACTGGGTCATAAGGAAGAAAATAAAACAGATGCTTCACGTAGTCTTGGCATACTTCCCTGTTAAATAAATTTAACTGATATGAATAGACTACCCACTTGATTTGAGCTGCTGTTGTGATGTTATGGGTTTTTTTGTAAACTGCACTTATATATATATGTCTATACATATACATATACATTTCTGTGTATATGTGTATGTGTGTGGCTGTGTACTTTCATGTTGGACTGTTATGATGCACTTGTTATTAGTATATTGTCCCTTGGCACATTTGATCCATTTCATCTGATCCTAGCTACTGAATTGGTCCACTTGTATATGCCATATATACACATATACTTATGTGTATATATGTGTGTTTAGTGGTTACCCTTGCTCCTTTTACTTGCCAGTTCTGTTTTGTGCCAATATTTGTGATTTCTTTTTAAGGTTGCATTTCAACCCAGTTGCCTTTGTTAACCATGTTGCTGCCTATATCTGCATACTCTGCTAGTTTAAATTTTTGGTCATACTCATTCACTCGGTCTATTCTTGGTTGCACCAGTTTGTTTGGGTTGATCTAACCCTGGGTGCTGCTGTAGCATTTTGGTCCCATGACTTTGCCGAGTTGTGTTTTGTTTACTGAATTTGGGTTTTATATTTGTTAAAGGTGCATACATGTGTACATTCACATATACATGTGTGTGTATACAGGTATGTGCTGCTTGTTGCCTGTTACTCTTGAGTATGCTGGCTTTATTTTTATTTGTTTCTATGACTGGTATGCGATCAGTAGTGGTCTCCGATCTGTTGGGCATTTATTTTATTTACACTTTCATTTTGGTGGACTGATTCAGTTTACTTCGTTATCTCTGCTGCCTATATTGCACTATTAACCCTGTTTGGCTGTTACCATTATATTTCAGTTCATTGCAAATTTATTTACTTGAATTAAGATTAATCCTGACTCGAGTGTTTTGTGTTTTGCATAAAACGATCGGGTCAGACCGAGTGTTTGCAGCTTGAAGGTTTTCAGGCAGCGAAGTTAGAGAGAGGAGAAACGCTCACCTTAGTTCGGGAATTTTTCTGAAGACTTTATATGCAGTAAAAAAATTAAAATTTGTACTTAAAGAAATATTCCGTTGTATAAATCTAATATATTGTATAAACTCTGATATTTGTAAAGAAATTCAGTTTTGCGAAATATTATTATTCTGTGATTCTGTGGCTGATTTTGTTTAAACTCTATAAACTAAATAACAATCCATCATTTTGAACGTTTCAAGTTGGTTTAATTACCGACTAGGGGCGGTCAAAAGGGCGGGATGTTACAAAGTGGTATCAGAGCTTTGGTTTATACAAAGCTTAGTTTATGGCGTTTAATATGAATAGTCACTAGAATCACTTTAAAGAAAGCGTATTTTGGAAACAAAGCGTTTTTCAAATCTAAGAAATATAAAATTCCCCCTCCAAATTTAGGTTTACGATAATTTCTCTTTGATAAGGTCTCCTTAGATTTGAGTCCCGATCATTCGAAAACCCATTATCGAATTGCTGAAATTTATGAGAAATAGAATATAAGTTAAGAGAATTAATGAATTGGTTTAAATCAAATATTTTGAATATCTCCAATTCAAGAACAAAAGATAATGGTGAAAGAAGATTTGTTAAAAATCTAAAGTAATATGATGGGAATCGCGATTAATGAGACCTACTAGAAGCATCAATAAGTATAAAAGAAAAAAAAATGGTTGCTATGGAATTTTTGAAGAGCGAATTCAAACAAATGAAATAATAATTGGGAAATAAAATGACATGTCAATTTAGTTATAGCCAAGGGGGTCATTGAACTACAACTTGGGAATTTGATTCCGAATTCTTTTGAAAATTGATCTCAAATGTTTTGAAAAAACAATACTAGTAGTATATACGGGAAAAAAAATTCAAGTAATTTTTCAAAGTTTTTTTTAAAAGATAACAATTTTTCTTTGTTTTTTTCTTTTTCTTTTCTTTATTCAAGCAAGGTTTGATATGCAAGCATGTATATATATGTTTGAAATAAAATCCGGAGTTGAATCTCAAGTTTGATTGAATAATAATCCTATATATCAGGATAATGTAAATTTGCAAATTGTCTTAGGGAAATGATTGAATAATCCAACCATTTCTAATAAGGATTGCAAATTTTGATAGGAAATTCGAAAACATCTTGTTAATTATAATGGCGAAAACTGAAGCACAAAAAGCAGCACGCCGTGAACAAAGAGCAATTGCCCGTAGAGAAGCAGGAGTGGCACATGCGGAAATTGAAAGGAAAATCAATGAAAGGCAAGGACCTGGTCCCTATGATGATGTTATCTGTTACCGATGTCATAAAAAAGGACATTATGCCGTTACGTGCCGAGAGAAGAGAAAGAAAAGGAATGTGGATGACCGGTTCGCTCGTCCTGAGATTGTGTGTTTTAAATGTCAAGGGAAAGGGCATTTTCTTAGTCATTGCCCTGAAGTGAAAAGGAAGAAGCGCGCACACAATTTACCAGTCGACAGATTAACAATCTGCTACCATCGTCGTTAGACTGGACATATAGCTAGAAACTGCACAGAAAGGCAGCATGGAAAGCAAGCTATAGCCCGATCAGCTAGAGCGAAAAGTGTAAGGACGATAGATAAGGATGGGAACATCATATATTTTTGCGGGAACTGTAGGAATTGGGGACATGTTGACTTTGAATGTGTTAATCCTCCTATTATACAACCTGAAATAGTGCAATCCGAAGAGGGAAGTTCGGAAAAGATGCGTACTACCAGACAGGAAGTCGATAGTCCTCAATAATTCTGAATCTTAAAGCGATCAGTATATTTTGTAATACTATCTTTTGTAATCCAAAATCTTCTATGTATGTATTATAAAAGCCTTAAGCTATGTATAGTTTGCACATAAATGTTTATGGAAAGATTGGGAAGAAGTATTTTAGTAAAATAGCATCTTGGGAAGGAAATCTATTTGTCGACTTAATTTTATGAATCAAACTAGTTTTGATGTAAAGCTTATATTTCAAGTTTAGACTAATGCCTAAAATAGTTAATGTGGAGATATAAAGATAATGGAACCCATTCGATGAATAGTAATAAGATAAATGAATTTGGAATAGATCTTATATAAGTAAAGTGAATAGTGATTTGAAAAAAAAAAGAAAAAAAGAAAGAAAGAATATAAAGCACTGAATTCACTACTGTTGCTGGGAAATAATAAGGGTGATGACTGCAGCATCATCAGTATCATTTTCGAGTTTTTGTGTGATAGATTTGCTACCAATAGTAAATTAAAAAAAATTGAAATTTTGTTTTGATAAATAAAATTGAATATGAAATAAAGATTTTTAACTTAAGAAAAGTTTAATTGAATTGAGTTAGCATTAATAAATATATGATTTGAAATTTAACTAAAGGAAGTTAAATAAATTGAACTGGATTAGATAAATTATTGAGATGGAAATTTAAACTTAAAAGATAAGTGATTATATAATATGAATTGGGAAGTTTAAATTAATAAGTTGTATAACTTATAAAATGGGAAAATTTAAGTAAAACCAGTTGTTAAAATGGTTAAACAGTTTTGTTAAGTAAAACAAAATCTGAATTTTGAATAGTGATATGAATTTGACTTTAGTAAAAGTTAAATAAAATGACTTTAGAAATGAAATCTAAGTTAAGTTAAATAAAATAGAATTTCAAATAAATTAGAGGCGAACTTAAGTTGTATAGTGAAAATAAATGCAAGTGAAGATAAAATGAAACATAGCTTAAGTAATGTTGAATGAGGTTGAATTTGATATCAAAATGAATTAATAAAGTGAAGTAATGAATATGAATTTGAGTTATATAAAGGAAATTCAACTGTAATTGTAAAAGTGAATTAGTAAATAAACATGGATTAGAAATGTTGTTGTTAAGAGTTGAATAAAACTTAAGTTAAGAAGTTGTGAGTATAGTGAATATAAGAATTCAATCTAAATTAGAATATAAACTAATTGAAATTAAATGTGTTAAACCAAATTGAATGTAAGCAATGTAAATAAATTTGGTTATGTTGAATGTGCACTGGTTGTTAGATGGTTGCTAGTTGATTGTATAAAAATTCATTAAGTGTTAATGAAATTAAATTAATGGAAATTGGAAGCTAAGTAATTGAATTCAAATTGAAAGATAAGTAAATCTAAATAGAATCAAATTTGATTTGAATTGAAAGCAAACTAACTTGAATATAAATTAGTGAAAGTAAACTAATTGAATATAAATGAATGTTAGTAAAATCCAATGTAAATGAATCAAATGTGATTAAATTGAAATCAATTCAATGAATGATTTACTAAAGAACTAGTTGATTATTTTGGAAATAGAAAGAAGATGCAAGGTTCAAATGGGATTTAGATTTGAAAATTTTGAAGTTGTCAACATGACAATTCATAATAAATTTAATAGATTCAGTGATGAATTTAAATTTGAACTTGCAGAGAACTAAGTTAAGTGGAAAACTTAATATTGGAAAGTTTGAAGTCAGTTTAAAACCAATATTGTGAAAAGCATGCGGGATTCAAACTATGAATTAAGTCGAAGTTGAAACGTTAAATGGGAAATTTGAACAATTAGTTCAACTTGAAATTTTTCAAAAAGATTGAATCTTGAGTTAAATCGAGTTTAACTTCGACACCAAAAACAATATAAGTTGAGTTTTGAATTTCGGATGGTCGATTTGGATTGTATGTCTAACATTGTGAATTGATGGCATAGCAATTTATCTCTATTAAATATATATCTGTTTGGTGGCGGAGAATTTATTCTCTTAGCTTAACACCCTTCTCTGAGACGTACGAGCTCAGAGGTTATATATCGGTAGACATCAATTATGTGTTGAGAATTGACAATGTAACGTGTAATCCAAATCGAGTGTGAAGTCGATAATAATTTGAATTATGAATATGAATTAGGTTTGAGATAACCTTAAGCTTTCAAATCGACTTAGAGGAAAATTTTAAATCGGTAACAAGATGAAAAATTCAGGAATCCTCTATTTGTTATGGGTATGTGATATGTAGGTTTTCGGAACTTATGTATGAGAATGCAGTAAATTCGAAAACCATCAGTTTGGAAAGTAATTGTTATGGAAATCTTATGTAAGTTTACATAGGTATGATATGTATGAAATGTGAAATGAAGTACTACATATATGTATATGACATTATGTTTTCTAAACTGAGGATATGGAAAAGTACCTTCCATTTAAAATTTGTGAAGGTGTTGGAACTCGGTATGAGTGTCCATTTGAAATTCATAGCTACGTAGAATTTCCATTAGTCAGAGTGACTATTTGAATTGAAATCCCTCGTAATGGGATCATGTTGATAGGATCATATTGATTGATCATGATGAAGGTTACCGTAATTCGAGAGGTGTGATACCTACAGTTACAAGCGATTCCACTGGGATAGTGGCGCAACCGCCGTGTAAACTGCGATCTAAATGCCATAGCGAAATTTGAGGAGCGAGATGCCTACGGTTACAAGCGATTCCACTGGGATAGTGGCGTAACCGCCGTGTGAACTACGATCTATGGCAACAACCATGGCGAAATTCAAGAGATGTGAAGTCTACAGATTACAAGCGATTCTACTAGGATAGTAGCGTAACCGCCGAGTAACTGTGATCCATGGGGGAACGTGCTTTCCATATCCATTTTTAAAAAGAATTTTTAAGTATTTTCACTGGGAGTTGAAACAAGTATATTTAGTACTTGGAGATTTTTAGTCCTGCGCCTGGCCAGCGTATGCCTAATGTCTGTGAGAACAACGATAGACTTGTTAGACTTCGAGTTAGTAAGTATTTTCAAACTTTAAATAGCAAGTAAATGGCCTGAAATTAAAATTACATAATTTCAACCAAATAAACTAAGGAAGAAGATTTTTAAATGTCTTGAAAGTCCACAGCTTTAGAAAAGATATAATATGTAAATCTCCAACATGAAGAATTTCAAGTTTAAATCTGAGTTTTGTAAGTCGAAAATTTTGGTAAAAGACTTTTGCGTCTTGATTGTAGAAATCAATGAACAAAGGAGATAATGAACAAAGCTAGTGAGATAAAACAAATGGAATGAATCCTATATTTATTTATTTTTGATAAGTTTAGAGCTTGGTAAAATTGTGTAGGGTATAAATATCGGTGAGATATTAACAATCATTTTTCCTAACTTATAATTTCGGGACGAAATTCTTTTAAGGAGGAGAGATTGTAACGATCCCGAATTTTAAATTATTTTAAATTAATAATTAGATTAATTTTTGATTTGAAATTGTGAAGTTGTTTGAATTTTTCAAGTTAATATGAGAAATATATTTGAATTTAAATTTGAATTGGGATTTATAAATAATGTAAAGGAAATTTGCTTTGAAATTTTAAAGTATAGTATGATATATGCAAATGAATGTAATATAGATAATGATGTTTAAAAAGGAATAAATTTTATCAATACAAAATAAATAAAATAAATACACATAGATAAATTCAGATGGCATATTAATAAACTTTGTAAAGGAGAAAGTGAATACATTAAAATAAATTACAGCAACATATTAATTATGGAAAGTTGTTTATAATACAAGCAACAAATAAAGTCAATTTGAATTTGTTAAAATCATTTTAGTCCCCATTATAAGAAAAAAATATTAATCTCTGATACAAAATAAAAGAAAAAGATTGTGTACCGGCAAATAGCAAGTTTTTCTTCTTTGCATTTAATTGCAAACGTGTTTGCATCACATGGTTTGTACGTTCATCCCTTTGCGACTAAGATAATTAGCCTATATATGTACAAACACTCTTCTATATTTACTTACACCATACTGTCTTCAGTACGTTCAAAGAAATTTTTTTTTAACCAAATAAAAGAAAGGGCACGTGCATTCACCAGATTATCCCTCGTTGGATATTAAAACCCCATTTACCCCTTTTTCCTTTTCATTTTTTTTCGTTCGACCCGAAAAGAAAGAAAACCCTAACCCTAAATCGATTCGCCTCTTCTTCAAATCGATGGCTGCTCCTCAAATAAATTTCGATGCTTTTGCCACCCACGCTAATGCTATCAGCTGTCCATCGTGTTAGCCTTGGAGCACCATTCGAATCACACAAGCATTTTCGAAATCACCACGAGAGCATCGTCGTCTACCCCAGCTAGCAACAGTGAGTTTTCTCACGATTAATCCTGTTCAAGTTTTTAAATTTGGTTGAGTTGGGTGTTTGGTTGTATGCTATTATTTGTGTTGCTTTGGTCTGATGTTTTTGCGAGTGATTCACTTATATATGGATATTTGGTTGCATTGATTCTTATGCATCACTGTGTTGAATAAAAAAAAATATATATGATGAGGACAGACACTACATGTATGATTTTTGCATAGACCCATGTGTTCATGTGTGTATAAATGGTTGTTGGGTGTTGTTTGCTTCCATTTGCTCTATTAAGTGAATTTAAATTGATGAGAACAGATACTATACTGGGTCATAAGGAAGAAAATAAAACAGATGCTTCACGTAGTCTTGGCATACTTCCCTGTTAAATAAATTTAACTGATATGAACAGACTACCCACTTGATTTGAGCTGCTGTTGTGATGTTATGGGTTTTTTTTGTAAACTGCACTTATATATATATATGTCCATACATATACATATACATTTCTGTGTATATGTGTATGTGTGTGGCTGTGTACTTTCATGTTGGACTGTTATGATGCACTTGTTATTAGTACATTGTCCCTTGGCACATTTGATCCATTTCATCTGATCCTAGCTACTGAATTGGTCCACTTGTATATGCCATATATACACATATACTTATGTGTATATATGTGTGTTTAGTGGTTACCCTTGCTCCTTTTACTTGCCAGTTCTGTTTTGTGCTAATATTTGTGATTTCTTTTTAAGGTTGCATTTCAACCCAGTTGCCTTTGTTAACCATGTTGCTGCCTATATCTACATACTCTGCTAGTTTAAATTTTTGGTCATACTCATTCACTCGGTCTATTCTTGGTTGCACCAGTTTGTTTGGGTTGATCTAACCCTGGGTGTTGCTGTAGCATTTTGGTCCCATGACTTTGCCGAGTTGTGTTTTGTTTACTGAATTTGGGTTTTACATTTGTTAAAGGTGCATACATGTGTACATTCACATATACATGTGTGTGTATATAGGTATGTGCTGCTTGTTGCCTGTTACTCTTGAGTATGCTGGCTTTATTGTTATTTGTTTCTATGACTAGTATGCGATCAGTAGTGGTCTCCGATCTGTTGGGCATTTATTTTATTTACACTTTCATTTTGGTGGACTGATTCAGTTTACTTCGTTATCTCTACTGCCTATATTGCACTATTAACCCTGTTGGGCTGTTACCATTATATTTCAGTTCATTGCAAATTTATTTACTTGAATTAAAATTAATCCTGACTCGAGTGTTTTGTGTTTTGCATAAAATGCTCGGGTCAGACTGAGTGTTTGCAGCTTGAAGGTTTTCAGGCAGCGAAGTTAGAGAGAGGAGAAACGCTCACCTTAGTTCGGGAATTTTTCTAAAGACTTTATATGCAGTAAAAAAAATTAAAATTTATACTTAAAGAAATATTCCGTTGTATAAATCTAATATATTGTATAAACTCTGATATTTGTAAAGAAATTCAATTTTGCGAAATATTATTATTCTGTGATTCTGTGGCTGATTTTGTTTAAACTCTATAAACTAAATAACAATTCATCATTTTGAACGTTTCAAGTTGGTTTAATTACCGACTAGGGGCGGTCAAAAGGGCGGGATGTTACATAATCTCCTTTCAAAATAATCTTCTCCAACTTGCACACTGTACACGCATGGCAACAGACATAAGAAAACCCATTCCTCAATACCTTCTCTCTTCGAATACTCATCCAATACTCAACGAATCAACAAATGGATGATTGCAGCACACCACACTCTGCATCCTCTCCGCGGTGCATCCAAGTATGACACACTCAACCTCCTGGATGTCAAAAGTGACATGTACGAGCCGATTACAACCCCTTAATGTCACAGTTTTCCTTGCTTGATCGGATCGAACTAAACTTGGTGGAAAAGTGTGGTTTGCGATGAGAAGAAGAATGGAGTTCTCCGTGTCGCCTACCGTCGCTCGAATCTTTAGCGAAGTGGAACCCTAGGCATGGCCAAAAACGTCGATCTCTGCCAAACATAGTCAATCAAAATTCTGCCATAGTCATCGTGAAGATCTCTTTGATACGGATTTAATGAAACTGTTTCATATTTTTTCATGGAGCGGAATCGTTGAAATTTATTTTTAAAGGACTGGAATAGGAGGCGGCCATGGTTTCTAAAGCAAAGCAATAGAACAGTAAACGGGTTTGGGTTATGAGAGAGGAATGAGGGTTTAGGTGCTTTAGATAATAATATTATATACTTTTATTTGAATTCACAAATAAAACATCGTGCATTTCGAGCTCGAATGATCAAATGGTGCGTCCAATTGCAACGCAACTCGTTTGCGTATATCACCTTATTTTTTCGGTCCCGATATTATAAATTTCGTTTCTATTCGAGACATCGCTCCGGGATGATAATTTCGTGCTTTTCGAGGCCTTTTCATCCATCGCATTGTTCGATCTTCAGATATAGCGATTCTTGTACTCATTTCAATTCGCAACGTCAATACAAACTTAACGAAAGTGGTCTCGAGTCCTGATTCGATCATATGTAAAAAATCATATTTTTGAGTCCGTTAATTAATTAACGATTCAATCTTTATATTGATTATTTAAATATCTTATCGTTAAAAATACAAGTCGTTACATTTTCCTCTACTTAAAAGGATTTTGTCCTCGAAATATCAAGGACGAAGCGACACAACTCAACAGCCGCACATAAGTAACGATACATGAAAAATCGTCCCTTATCAACTCTCAACAACGATCACAGAAAGTAGTCACACAAAGGGAATAGACTCGGAGTTAGCTGGAGCCATCATCCTCGTCCCTAAGTACAATCACTATCAAATCCGAAATCAATGTGGCTAAACAAAATGTCTAAGTTACGCACTTATTTCCAAAGAAACGGATAATGGAAAACAAAAGTGCCAACTCACTCATCGAAAGGCAAGTCAACTAATATCACACAGTACTATCTCTCTCAACTATCAACAATGTCTAATATCATATACATTAACTTTTCTTTCCATTTTTGGCTTATGTCACGAAAAATTTCGATAGCACCTCCTTTGCGCAGCTAGATATGGAAAAAATCCAAATACAACGTAGGTATATATACATCTCATATCTGAGCCATCTCATTTTCGAGGACAACCAAACATATATATCCAAATATACACTACGAGTGTTACATACCTCTTTTATAGCAAGATCATTTTATTTAGATGTGAAAATAAGCAGATAAGCATCCAAATAGCCAACACTTGCTTCCATGTACCTGGTCAAGTACTCAACAAAGAGGATTAAGCATAATAGTAACCCCATAATGTAAATAAGCTTAGATCATATATATATATATAATATATATGGCAATCGTCTCAAATAAATGTGATATATAAAACTATAATTATCATGCATGTCTAACAGCCATATAAGCATAAATGAACGTATCAAATACCAGCAACCAAACATCAATTGGCACATATAAAATCGAACATGAAAAATAACATCCATGCCTATCCTAGCATGCAGGATACTAAACTATCTAGTATAATACATCAACCATAATATCCAATATGAAAGCTAGTAAAAATAGAAATCTCTCTTAATAAAGAGCTCTGGAAAAGCGGTCCTCGTGCTCCCATCGGCCTCTCATATGCAATCACCTTTGCTTTCACTCAACTGAATCTCTACTACGCCATCGTCTTCCTCTTAACCTGTTTCATATCATATCTATCAGTACGAATAGGCCTACGAGGTCTCGAAGTTCCTGCTTCAATCTTGATATCATCTATTCAATTTGATGCCAAATTTCCAAACGCCTCTTGTAAGTTCCACCAAACCCCACTAGTGAACAACAGGTTCTGGCCACTTACAATGCTCCTGGAACACAATGAAATCACACTATCCATTCCATATATAACTCAACTAATCTGAGTGCCAATCTACCGGACTTAACGAATATAAATCTAGCACTCTCCGTTAATCTGTCGACTATGACTCAAATGCTATCATATTCTCTTCTAGTCTTTGGCATTCCATCGATGAGATCCATCGATTTCTATTCCCATTACTCGAAGACAAACAATCTCTCCTCTCTACGGAACTAACAGTCTCGGTCGGGTCTGCACTGTATCACCTCTACAGACACTACTCGTTCATCCAATTTAGCACGATCTTCGCTAGTCTAGCTTCACACCTCTGACTAGTACCAACCCGCTAAACCTAAGTTGGTCTGATAGTCAACCTGCCAACATCTTTGGCATTAGCTCACATCAAGTTCTAGAGTCACAACCGGTGTTAAACTTGAGCAATGCCTACTCTAGGAATATCGCTCCTAAATTGGTATGTCTCCAACTCAAAACATCAAAGACCCCACATTTCCCTTACGAATATCTAGGAAATTCCAAATTCATAGGAGGCCAAGAATTCCAACCGTCGCTATTGATGAAGGTTAAGATCCTTCTCGAAGAAGAGATACTTCAAAAATCTCACAATTAATCGACGTTTTCTCAACACCCCCAATACAATCATCAATCGTGTCTTGTGCTTCTCTTTCGTTTATGAGTAGACAAAAGTAATATCAACAAGCACAAGCACGAATCTATTCAAGTGATCTCTCAAAACACGATCCAAGAAATCAACAAAGCATGTCGACTCATTGGTTACCATAGATGGCAAAACCAACCAATAAAAAAAACCAAAGTAGCATACGAAACGCTGTGATCGACACACGCTCTCTAGTTACTCTCAGTGGATGAAACCTCATCGTAAGGTCCAAATAAGAGAACACCTTTGTGCCATAGAGTCGATCCAACAAGTCATCTATAAGCTGGAGTGGATACTTGTTCGTCGTCTCATTCAACTCATAGAGATCAACATACAACCTCAAAGATCCATCCGCCCTAGTAGCGAACACCATAAGTGCATTCCACTCAAATATACTTTTGCGGATGAACCCTCACCTCAAATGGTCATTCGTTCGCACCTTTAGTCTACTCTCTTTGGGCATCATATGCTTTAAAGGAATAACTGATAGAGTTAGGGGTATGCCCTAGGGGCAATTATGTAATTTGTTACATATATCTAACTCGTTGACCAATCTTGTTCGAAATAAAAGGTATTTTCCTCGTATTATATACTTGATAAAATGTGACTATATTAATTAATTATTTAATAGAAAAATCCATAAATGGAATATTTTGCGATAATAGTTACAAAGTGTTGTAATCGTGAGTAATTTATCACAACGAAACAAATATACCATTTTAAATGTTCCTTGTCAAGGTGCATCGAGACTGGATATCGATGTATCAGTTGAGACTGGAGTACGTAACGCTCTACAAATGTTGGGCAGTGTATTACTCATGACTACTGGGGGCACCTAGGGGTTATGTACTAATAGTAATTGGATAACTATGGAATGACTCACTTGATAGTCTTCTATTGGTTAATATAACTAAGGTCAAACAGAAAATATCGACGTGATAGATTTACACGGTTCTCTCGACTTGAGAATACTGTGGATTTTCACTATGAAAGCTCCACTTTGATTATAGCCAAATCATGGCATGGCGTCCATCGAGTGACTATAGTTGGGTCGAGTGGAAGTATTGGAAGCGAAGCACTATTCAAGAGAGAATTCGTCCCCTCAGTTATATGCGGTTAGTATCATAGTCAACTCAAGTCAACTTAAAGTCAAAGTCTCTGGCCAGAGCATTTCGGTTAATAATAATCGTTATTATTGAACCAAGGACTTTGTATTTTGACTATAAAGTTTAATGTGGATGAGGTTGGAATTTTGACCATTACCAAATCCCATAAGTCCAAAGTGATATAGTTTTGACGAAGAGAATTGGAGTACACAAATGTCACAACCGAGTAACGTTTATTAAACTAAAATTGGATTTTTATCGAAAATGAGTAAGCGATAAATTTGGCCATAATATCACACCACCTGCTAAGTGACGTGTGAACGTTAACATTAGAATAGTTTGATGTTAATCGCTGACCAAATTTACGCCCAAGAGTTACACAGCCGAAATGATGAATTCCCTTAAGACCAAACGATTTAATTAGTTTATAATTGTTATTAATTAATTAAATTAATTAATATTTATGAAATATTAATTATAAAATTTGAATATGATTTGAGAAATAAATAATGTAATATATATTTATAACAGTTATAAATATATCGATCACTACAACAAAAAGGACTTTTTATAGCGTGTAAAAACCGCTATAAAAACTTTCTATAGCGATTCTATAATCGCCATAGATCAACATGTTGTAAAAATTCTGGTAGATACTATAGCGTGTCATACTTGCAATGGAAAACGTATTTTTCTTGCAATCTAAAATAGGCCATATTGGTGCAACTGCTTTTCTATAGCATTATGAAACGTGCTATAGAACCTTTTATGACGCATTTTAGTTGCTATAAATATGTCGACATGCTATATTATTATAGCATTTGAACGCGCTATGGAATCATCGTGTCAACCTTTTATGACACATTGAAATGCTATAGAAAATTCATTACTATCTATTATAGCACCGTCTTATTGCTATGAAAAGTATTTACTCTTTGCAAAATATTTTTTATAGCACTAACATGATGCTATAGTATAACAAAGCTGAACAATTTTTCTTTTTATTGCATAGTTAGAACGCTATAAAAAAAATTCTATTGCACATTTTTTGCTGCCATAACATTCAAAGCTTACAATTTTCAATTCTACTTATATATTATAACTCAAAAAACCACATTCATCACATTAACATAAGTACACAAATTGAGTCATAAGCCAAATCACAATATATATATATATATATATCCATAATATTTCATACATGAAGAATTAAACATAAATATTTGTGATAAAAATTAAACATAAGTACATAAATTGAGTGTAGCATACCAAAACGATACATACTAAAAATATTTTAATGACCGTCGATAAGCATGACCGATTTAAAGGAGAAAGAGTGCGACATCATGTATCAACCTCAAAAGCATCATACAACACCTGTGAAGAAGAAACACAAACATACATATGTTAGTCAATATATACAAGTATGTATAAGTACAAAAGATGCATCAGCAACTAACAGTGTTGATTTTAAACAGAGTTTTAAATCTCCTTTATCTCGTCCGGGATCCCCTTTTTACACTTGGCGAGAGATCTTAAATATATATTTTAACTTGTTTGATACACTCATCTCACCGAGACGCTAAGATTTCAACCTAAGGTATGAAGCGAGATGTCTATTTGAGATTTATTTTAAAATTTGAGATTTAAAATCCACTTCTTACTGACCCACGCATTGCGAATGACATGCATTTTCAACTAAGTGATGAATGTTTTATTCAAATTATTTTGTTTCGAAACTTAGCAATTTATTGTTTTTTAAGGGTATAAATGTTGTGTCATTAATGGCAAGGATATCTAGATGTTATCCTTTAAATGTAATATTTTTTATAAAATAAATTAAAAGAGTATATGCCAACTAATTAAAACAATAATGAATAATTACCTGTCAAAAATAAGTTGACACTGTGATGGTGGTAAAAAATACCAAATCTTTCTTCCATATATATTTGCTGACCAGCTATATGATCTGAATACATCAACATGAAGAGGTGTCCATGTACCTAGTTAAGGTAATAAAAACATGTGTAGCCATGAAAATCTTGCTCAATAAAGAACACTGCAGACTTACAATAGTGTTGCAATAAATCTCTATTTTGCTTATATATGGTTACCTTTAGCTCCGATGTAAACGAAGCGGTAGTCGAAGCAGTTTATTGTTTATTTCATTAGCATTGTGATTGCTTAGGCAACTTGATGCATTGAATAACTGTCAAGATACAGATTCAACCAATCATCAACAAAAAAATGTGGTGTTGTGTAAGCCACATATTCTGGATACTCCTGGAAATGAACTAAATTTAAGTAAACTAATATGATGCAAGAAAACATTAGCCTAAGTCGATGGAATGGACTGTGATTTGATATGAGTTTAATTTATTGCTTTATTGTGCTTTTTGCACTCACATAATCTTCTGATACACAAAATATGCTGCAGGATGAAGGTTGGCATCAGTGATAGATACAACTAAATCTTACTATAAAATACCCAAATATTTTGGAAAGGCCAACCAGTGATTTTGTTGACAAAGTTGCTCAATTATACCTTAACAAAATGCCAGTCCTTTAGATATAGTAATGTCTGACTATCGTCACTGCAAACCAAATTGTTACCATGATTTTTTGCAGAAAGTCCAAGCCAGTGATCTATGAATTGTGATACAGGCAGTTGTAATCTCTTCTGTTGGTAAACTCTCTTATACAACAGTTTGCAACCTGCATAAACACAATTCAGCAATATCGCATTAGCATATGTAAGCCAAGTTTTCATTTTCCATCATATCATTTAAACTAAAATATTATAAGGATATCTTGGTCAATAATTGTTTTAGAAACAACATAACCACTTTAACGTTTTCCTCCTTATCAAATTATCCTGTCTTCAGAACTTTCCCCGTAGGCTATCATGCCTCTTACCTAATTTGTTCCTCCCTTTAATAACCACCCAAATCAATTCTCTTGGTTTTTAGACTTTGCTAGTTGTACAAATGCAACGTAATTTGGATTTTTTCCTCTTTTTTTTGAAAATGAAACTAATATTTTGTGGCCTGTTGATGTGCGTATGTATTGAGCTCAAGGTAAATATTTATGACCGAAAGTAAAAATACATACAACTGTAGCTAAGCAAAACGATACATGCTAAAAACAAAGACGTATGAACGTCGATAGAGTATAGACAATACAATGATGCAAGCATGACCAATTTGAAGGAGAAAGAGTGCGACTTCATGAAACAACCTCAAAAGCATCATACAACACGTATCAAAAATAAACCCAAACCAATAATTTCTATTATTTAATGTGCTTATCAACAAGCGTCTAAGATACCATGATAAATAAATAAAATTTGTTCAACGTCATCACAATAAACGTATCAGATTTATCAATTAGGTGAACATTCCTTCTTTTCTTTTCTGAAAAGATCAAAGTTGAAAATGAAAATAAAGTACAAGAAACTTCTGATCCTGTTCTTATGAAAATGAAAATGAATGACACCTGTGACTTTAACTTCATCAGTAAAAGTGCTTGCATATACATAGAGAGCTGATGTTCCTATGTCTCCATAGGCTACTCTTATGCTTTGAAATGCATATTGCATTGTGATTGGCAATTCAATGAGGAGTATAATTGAACCATTATGTGTATAAGTCACATAAAAAACTTCTAATATTACATTTGTTAGTTTAAATAGGTAGACATTATTAGGGTGTCACATATGTATAAAAAAATAAGTGTAACATGCAGTTAATTTTACATCGAAGCATGATCTGTGAAATGTACATAAATTTTAAAAACTGCTCGTCTTTTGATATGTCAACGCTGATAATATACAACATAAAGAGAAATTAAGTTTACTAATGATAACACAAGCTTTAAAAATAAATGTAACCATATACATAGAGAGATGGATACTTACTATGTTGAGTACCATAAATAGTCTATATGATCCCATGTTGTGCTTAGCTGCTCTGCCAATCCATTTTTTGTTAATGTATTATCAGTAAGAGAGTTTGTGCTTTCAAAGTATGAATTCCAAGAAAACCCGCTGATTGGTACCATTTTTGGGTAGATTGTTGGAGTAGATACCTACAGGTTAAATAAGTGATTTTCAATTGATTATAACTAATAAGTCCAAGCAGTTTTATAATGTTTATTAATGTTTTTGTATGCAAATTACCATTTAAAAATACACAATAAACATTGAAAAACATACTTAAAAATAACTAGAATTCAACAATCAAGAACTCTAAAAAAATCCTATTTCGTAGGCTAGGGATGTAAGAATTTTATTTAAACTTTGAATTACCTTTGCAGTGTTATAAACAATAGTTTTACAGTCGGGAAGAATGCTAACAGACCATGCAGGCAGGTCATAATGCATTCCATTGAATGTCACAGTTGTAGAGTTTTTCCAGTCGAGGTTTGCAAGATATGCTGCACATGATGATTTTGAACTGTATACAGTAGTCTAAATGATCAAAAACTAAAACTCCAAAACAAATTGCAGGAGGAGGATTAGGGATTTAAAAGGACATGTTGTGATAATTGACAATTTAAAAGGACAATTGTGACTAGAAAATGTTAATGTAGAAGTATCTTTTTATTGTGTATAAATTCATAACAACAACAACAACAATAATTCTTCTATCTGTTAGTGCACTAGGATATGTAATATGTTAAAATAAGTTTGCAAATAAGTTCCAATAATTCTCCAAACAACATATATAATTTAGCAAATATTTTTTTTCTCCTCACTCGTGTTTTTTTCTTCCTCTTCCTCCACATGAACTCTAAAAAAAATTCCCCACCCTCCCATTAAGAAATAATATCTCTATACTGAGGTTTCATCCATCAATGAAGAAATAGTATTAGTCAATTTTTAACATCTCTATACTGAGGTTTCATCCATCAATGAAGACAAATAAAAAGAATTAAGAAATCACATAAAAAATAATATGCCTTGTTCCAGCAACATACCATTTGCTTTACTCCAAGAGTGAAAGCCAATAGATTATCCTTAGAAATACCAGCTTTAAAACCACCCGCAATGGAAACAATGATGAAAACAGTACGGCCAGCCTGGGATGTTCCAATAGTCATGTTCTTTATGAACTCACACTGTCCAAGAGCATAAATGACAGTGCAATATTACTTAGTCATTTTTAATATCCACAATGCAATATCAATGGTGATACCTCTTTCATGTTTAGCCTTAAGTTTGTCCAGCACCCATGCATACTTCAGTGACCTTTTGTTCATCTCAGCTGCTTCCTTTTTGAATCTTTCAATCACACACTTGTTAAGGAAACATAAAAAAGGGTCAGTTTCACTATCACCATAGTAATATGGACTGACCTAAAATATACATGTTGAGTACTCATATACTGTAAAAGATGATCAAATATTCATCAGCCAAAAGAGCTGTCAGTTTTACATTTTCTTTTACTAACAAATTTTGTGAGCCCTAACGTGAATTTCTACATGAGATTACCTCAAATCGTGTTTATCTCAACTGAATCCATAAATTATGAGATTTCAACTGGTTCCTTGGTATATCAAAAGCATTAACATGTAAATACCTTGTTGTATGTTAATTGCTAATCTAGTAAGAATGAAGCATATCGAGTCTCGATCATAGAATACTCTAAATAGGAGGGTAGTACAAGTAGGCCAACAAAAACACTTGTTTCCACTTGAGTACTCAATTTTGCTTGTGCGTGATCAAGTTAATATATGAGAATGAAAAACATGCGTACATGGTTTGTAATGAAACAAAATTATTGGGAGTTTCATATCCATTCATAATCTATGTTCCTAGAGCACTTTCCTGACCACCTTTAAGGGCTAAATCACAAATATTTAGTGACACTCTGACACCATAGTCAAACAAACTGGAGCACTGCCAAACAATCTAGAGCATTAATAACATCATAGTTAAACAAACTAATAGGTTGCCACCAATGTCAAACAACCCGGAGCATCTATAACTTCATAAAATAGGAATAATGAATTAAAACTATAATAAAATATCATATAACATGCAAGATAAATGGGAACTGATACAACATACAATTAAACAATTAAACTGTTCAATTGGAGACATGGGAATACATCAATTAGCTAGAGCACTATCATTATCTAAACCAAAGTTGTAACCGAAATTTTGCAATTGACTCAATAAGAAAATGGCATGTCTTAGCTCATCTCATGATTTACTACAAGATAAATGCCAAAATGACATTCATTGTCATCGTCTATTAAGATTTCAACTTATATTGAAGTTGTTTACATCCTACAATTGGCAACAAGAAATATAGTGGAGACAACCAAGTTGAAAATTAGACATTGACTAATCGACCATGAAGAACAACTTTAACTCTGTCCTTAGCTTATAATACAAAATTAAACACTATTATAATAGTAGACCAAATGAGTACAAATATAGTACCTAACATTCGATGCAAAATCAAATTAAAGATACAAATCCATAGAGTTTAGTTTTAGGCTTTGCAAATCATTTATCAGAACCATGCATTAAAAACCCAACCATGCTTTATTCATTAGTTCTATCATATACGTTACATGGTACACATTATATGGTGCACACAAATATGTTAAATCAAGTAAATAATTTGATAAGCCTGCCTTACAGACACTACTTCTAACTGAGTAATTTTTACATTTGTTCTTAGGTTGATCAACTTAAAAACCCAAGCAAAGTATTTTCTATTGCAAAATATAGTTTTCCATTAAATAAACTATTCAGGACGATAATATTATTGTTAATATATAAGCTAAATAACATCTGATAAATATGCATTTTATATCTGGTGTTAATATTCAAAATCACCATTTACTTATTCGCCAAATACTGAAACAAGTACAGTCTATCAAAATCTCAATTGATCCCTATTGAACCAGTCAGACTGGAAACTAGTACATTCAACATTTCGAATGCAACATGATGTAGTAATAAAGTGCATTTTTCAAATAAATTCTATCTAGAAATATAAATTCATAAAACAATAAAATGGATTTCCTCGTTTTTGTATAACCGAAGTCAACTAATTGCTGGATGCCTGGAAAGCAGCTAGTTCAACTAATTTCTGTCCGCTTGCAGCAAATCCACCTATTGAAAAATAGTTCATCTACTAATAACAAAAGGAATACTTAATTTTCAGCTCAGAAAATCAATTATCCAGGTGGAGCAAAATCAATCATGGAGTATATACCTAAAAGTTGAAAAATATATACCTAAAAAATGGTTGAAGTTCACGACAAGGTTGAGGAATCGGAGTAGCGGCGAGGTTGAGGAATTTGACGAATCGGAGCAGCGGCAAGGTTGAGGAAGTTGAGGAGCGACGAGCGGCGAGGTTGAGGAGCGGTGATTGATGATTAATTTAGGGATTTGGGAGGGAAGTGTGAAATGGGATATCCGGGGTAGAGATTGAAATATGACCGGGAGAGTAAAGTTATACGCGCCAACTTTTGGTTTTAATCGATTGCGTTTTAGTGAGCTATAATTTTTATGTCAACATCTACTAAGTAGGTAATGATTGCAAGTCATGCTTCAATGCAATCCTCACATGCTATCAATAAACCATTTTATTGTAGTGGATCAATATACAATATCGACAAGTGATTAAAGTAGATTTAATTGCATAGTATTTTGGCTTGAGCTTAGATGAGTTTAAGGCCCATCATTAGGGCTGCAAAATTTTGGTTTTGGGAAGGTCTAGAGGTGGCTAAAACATAGCGAATTGGCTTGGAGATAATGAGTTGAGATCAAGTGAGAATGGTAAAAAGGTTTTCCTCGTTTCTCTCTAATACAACCCTATATATATATGTATGTAAGTATATATATATGTTTGTATATATATACATATATATCTATGTATATATATATGTATGTATATATATATATTATATATATGTATGTATGTATGTATCTCTAAAAATAATGATGAACTTTTTTTTGGCCTCCATTACCTTCTACATTGCTGATTAAAACATAGCTCTCAATCCACTAAAATAATACTATTCGATAGTTAGAGGTCGGTGATTCCGGACTTGCAATCTGACGAATCAAGAACAGTAAAAGGGAGGGAATTCATTGCTTCAACATGGATTCAAATGCATCATTAAATTGGTAATTTTAATTCATATTACAGTAATTAAATTATATTTTATGATCCTATAATGAGCAATTTCATATCTGTTTAAATATATTGCAACTATATGTTTAGTCAGGTGATATTTTATAAGTAGATGTGGTTGTCACAAATCAGTTTGGTTATATGCATAATTTGTTTATTATAATATTTGATTTATGTATAGACAAATGTTGTTTACTGCACAAAATCAATTTTTGTCATTAATAATTATATATATATATATTTATTAATAAATTCATATATATATATATATTAATGTATATTTCTCTCTCATAATAGTATGTATACATATATAAGATATATATATATGATTTAAAAATTTTAATACACTTACTTATATATAATATGAATTTACAAATTCGAAAATTAATTATCATACATATATTCATATTTTTAAATTAACATTTATTGAATTTTTGAATTATTTATTATATATAAAATAATTATTACATTAAAAATTCAATTATATTTTTTTTTTAAAATATTATATAATTTTAGAAACATATAGAAAAATTTTAGGAATTTTCCAATAAAGTTTATTATTTTTAATAATTAATATTATTTCAGAAAAACTGTTTATGATTTATTAAAAATAATAATTTAATTGAAAATTTCTTCAAAATTTTTCGTAAACTTTCATTCATGATCCTAGAAATTTTAAATTTTAAAATTTTAATTTTTATTACTATATTATTTTATTAAATAATTATTGTCGAAATCAATGTATTTGTTTTTAAAAATAATATATCAACTTTGAAAAATCTCCAGATTTTTCCTAAGCTCTATTTTATGATCTTATATTTTTTAAAATTGTATAATTTGAATTTTCATCAATAAATTATTTTATGTTAATTATTTATGGATGAAAACATTATTTTAGTCATAATACAGACAAATTAAAATACTAAAATTATTATGTTTGCAAACTAAGCTAATTTTGAATTATAAATAATTTTTAATAATTGTTCTCTCTCTTTCTATTTATATATTTATCTATATATAAATTTTTTATGTTCATATATTATATATAATATATTTATACGTGTGTGTGTGTTGTAACACATATACATGCACATATTTGGACAACATACATGACATACAAAATAAGCTAATATATCTATTGCGATGTAAATGTAACAACACTGTATTTTATAATTATTTTAAATTGAATTTCCGAATTTAAAAACTTTATTTTATTTATTAAAATGGATAAATTTTGTTATTTTAAATATTAATTATGATTTGTATGTGAATTATAATCCCAAACATAAATAAATAAAGTATTTTCCAGAACAGTGAATTTTGGTCAATATGGTCAAACTTTGACTTTTAAAATTTAAATTTTAAAAGTTTGAAATTTTGAATTTTATCTTTATTTTATGAAGGTAAATAAAATTTTAAGAATACTGCTTTTCGTTTCGTTGAAATCTGATTTATAATGTGAAAGTTATGCCCTTTTAAATATTGTGTGTAATTTGCTGTATTTAACAAAATTGTTTATTTTAAATTATATAAATAATATTTTATTTGGTCATGTAATGTTCTAATTTATGTTTATATGGGTAAAATAACTTGTTATGTATATAGTTTGGTTTTAAAACATTTTTTGTGTAATTTACATTTTCCAGTGTCAGTTGTATTCTGTTTATAATTTTTAATCTCCAGTTTCAATTAATTAAAGAAATTCTTTATTTATTTCTCTATTTCCTTAAGATCTTACTTTATTCTCATTCCCACTTTATTTTTTTCCTCATTTATTTTATTTATTTGACCTTTTTTTTGTTTTAATGTGAAATAGAAATTTTCTAAAACTAGTGATATTCTATTTGTAATTTTTAAGTCCTGTTTTGAATTTTTAAACAATTTCTTTAGTTCTTTTTCTAATTCCTCTAAATTTAATTATTTATTTCATTTTGAAAATATAAATGAATTATTTTACTTCACATTTTAGTTTTAAAATATTTTTAAAATGAAGTAGATATTTTTCTAAAGCTTGTGATGATTTAATTGTAATTTTTGAACCCTGTTTCCAATTTTTAAGCTATTTCTTTAATTCTTTTTCTATTTTCTTTAAATTTAATTATTTATTTTTATTTTATTTTACTTTTTTTCAGTTTTTAAATTCATTTACTGAATTTTATTTGTTTTTATTTGATTTAAAGAAATGGAAATGCGAAGAGTTTAAAAAGCTTTTAACCTAAGACTTTTCATTTACCAAACCTTTTCATTTTCTTGACTTTTCACTTGCTTGCTCTTTTTTGGACATATACTTTTTGATAGCCGTGAGTTTTATTTTGTTTCTCACATGAAAAATGCTTCCTTCCATTTCATTTTCACGGCCAAAAGGAATAGGTACTGAATTCTCATCATTTTTCTACTTTTCCTCCTTCCTTTTGCATTGTTTTGCTTGGTTTTGACATGATTTCACCTAGCTTTGCTCGGCCAAACCTTCCACCATAGCCTCTACCACCTTCCTCCTCCCCTTCCACGGTTTCAAACCCCTCTCTTCCCCTCTGACCAGATCAGGCCATGGCCTTTAAATGAAGACAAACACCTCAAAAGTTGCACAAAACCTTCCAAATTGCATGCCTAGCCACCTAGTCTTCATCACCTTCACCTTAGATCACCTTGGCCACCTCCCCATGCTCCACCACCACCATGATATGACCATTTACTCTCAGCCATCCTCTGTCCAGATCTGAAACATGTATTGCCAAGCCCAAACATCAATGTAGTCGAGCCAAATGTTGTGCAAAACTTCACTAGTTTGCATAAGACTCCTTGTATTCATGTTATGTAACCTCTTCCACTTCCTATTACTTGTAGCCATGCCTTTTGTAACAACCCGCATATCTATCGATTTTATATTTAAATATTCTATTTAAATATTTTATCGTTAGTCAGATATTAGTCCGAAAAGCTACTTTTTGCATACGGTCAAATTAGGACTCGAGACCACTTCCATTGAGTTCAAAATGACGTTTGCGATCTTTTTGAGTGTAAACTTCGATATGTTTGGAGTAGGTGGAATTTTCGTCACTTTTTCCCGCCTTTGACTTGAGTTGGACTGCACCTTCTAACTCAGCCCCAACCCACCTCCTCTTCCTCACTTTATCAAACACTTGAAGCTTTATCAAAAATGGTGGAGGGAATGGGAAATTAAAACTCCAAAGTCTTCTTCTTCATTGCTAATCCAACACCTATTCCAAATTCAAGTGAAGAACATAGATTCAAGCTTGTGGTTGATTCTTGCTTTGCTTTTAAGCCTCTCCATCATCAATTTCGTGGAAAAGGTGAGATTTTTATCTCACACTCTCGTCTGTATCTATCTTGGACTGTTGGGAATGGTTCCCTATCATTTTAACATGCACATTTGCTTTTGGTTTGGATTGGATTGGCGAAAAACCCAAAATTTTAGTGTTTTTGGTGAAAAACTGCACTTAGGTCGTTCTGCCTTCGCTAAGTCGTTCGCGAGTTAAGCCTAAGTCGTAGGTCGTTCGCATTGAAAAGTCACACGGAGCATAAGTCGTTCCAGGTCTTAAGTCGTTCTGGGTGTGCTAAGTCGTTTGCGAGTTAAGTGCTAAGTCGTGCGCGAGTTAAGAGTTAAGTCGTTGCCTTCTGCTACCTCGTCCTGGCTTAGGTCATACAGGGATAAGTCGTTAGGTCGTATGGCTCTTAAGTCGTAGGTCGTATGGCTCTTAAGTCGTATGGCTCTTAAGTCATAGGTCGTATGGCTCTTAAGTCGTAGGTCGTATGGCTCTTAAGTCGTAGGTCGTATGGCTCTTAAGTCGTAGGTCGTATGGCTATTAAGTCGTAGGTCGTATGGCTCTTAAGTCGTAGGTCGTATGGCTCTTAAGTCGTAAGTCGTATGGCTCTTAAGTCGTAGGTCGCTGCTTCTACTAAGTCGCTCGGCCATGCCATCTCCGCTAGCTCGCAACTGTTAGGTCGTATGACCTTGAGTCGCTCGTATGAGTTAGGTCGTGGAACCTTAAGTCGTAGGTCGTCTCCGACCTAATATTTCCCCTGCTATTTCACTAAGTCGCTTGACCTTAAGTCGTAGGTCGTCGCCGACCTAGCACTTCTTCTGCTATCACCCTGTTAGGTCGCTCGGCTCCTTAAGTCGTTTGGCTTCACGAGGTCGATTGTCTTCACTAAGTCGAACCCCGTACTCCTCTGCATAGGCGATCTTATCTGAAAAACATTCAACAGAAATTCCTACTTTGATGGTTTTGCGATTGATTTCTTTGGACTTTACTCACGTCTTCGTACGTGAATTTATGTGATTCGATTTGTTTCAACAATCGTTTTGTGACTTGTCACTCTAAAGATATGAAGGTTTCAATATTAGTAGTAAATATCAAAGCTCTTTCATCAAAACGATTTCAACTCTATTTTTATTACAAAGCTCTTTTTCCTAAACCGTTTTCCAATCTACTAGTATATACAAGCCTTTACTTCACTCGGATGATAAATCGACTTAAACGACTTAGTAAAACGAGTGGTATGAAACGCTTGCGTTCACTTCGTCGGTTAGCTCTTGGACTTGTTCGATTGAACCCTTTTTGTGACAATTTCCTAGTGAAGATTTACAGCTTGTTCGTAAATATTTAAGTTAAGCAAGTGGTTATGGGACATGAAGCTAAACTCATATATTTACTAGCTTGGTGTAATTGACACTTCTTGTTGATCATGACGATCATTCTTATGATTTAGACTAGCAATTGTGCGATGTCTCTTTGTTTGCAAGGTTAGACTAGTCCTCATTGGTGTGATTCCGACTCACACATATCTATTTGCCCTGCGAGGTTAGTCTAGACACCACTTGTGCGATTCCATTCACACATACCTTTTTGTTTGCGAGGTTAGACTAGACACCACTTGTGTGATTCCACTCACACATACTTTTTTGCTTTTTGGTTAGTCTAGACCTCAATCTGTGTGATTCCGACTCACACATATGAGGTAGCTCCCCATGGTCTTCGGACCATCATGTGATACGCCTCTTTCTCTATTTATGATTTCTGGATTTCTTGCTTTGATTTTCTGGATTTTTTATGTCATTGACTTGTTATGAGTACAAGTTTAGGGTATGATGCCCTCTTTGGATCTTTGAGAAGATTCTTGTGATATTGATCATTTCTCATCGGTTGATCTCCTGTTGATCATCATTTGCATACTTATAGTAGTATGTCAGTATGGATATTTTATGTTTATGCCATATCTTTTATTTTATATCATGTCATCTGATATTTATAGCTAGACTGGTCCGTTTATTATTTTCTTAAATAATACTCGGGTCAGACCGAGATGTTATAGGTGCTTCTGCTTGACTTCCTCCCGGGATTTGCTACTCTGACTTTTGGCTAACTATTTAGTTTAGCAGTTTTTGTTGTATACACTTGAGATATGGACTCATAGTTGTATTCTTTTGGTATAGCACGTGTTGCTATTCTTTTGTATTATTGTGGATCTTTTTGACCACTACTCTGATGTACACTTTCATGTGTTAGTTATATATTCATATCTTCTTCCGCCTTTGTGATATGGATATCTGTGACTGATTTGTGTTATGTTTATTTCTATGTTTGTTTTCGAAGATTATTTTATAGCCACCGTGTGATAAGTAATTACATGGATGGTCGCTCCTTAATAGCCTTATTCTCCGTGCTAGTTGACAGCACTACATCGTAGTGTTCTTGGCTAGCGTGGGTATTGAGGTGGGGCGTCACACCTTTTTAGGTCCAAACCTGAACCAAAAACATGTTATGGCCAAGCCATATCAACCCCTAGGCCGAGCATGTGAGTGTGGAAAGCATGGCAAAAGCATTCAATTCATTTTTGCTTTTATTTTCAAAGTTGTCTCAATTCAATGTTGTATTGATTCATGTTTTATTGTCTTGTTTATTGGTTGTGTACAAGATCAATTGCTTGGTTCTCTTACCTCTTGAATCTATTGTTGTGTCATCGTGCTTTGTGGAATCCGTCTGTGTCATTTGAATTGATAACTATAGCGTAAACAAGTGAGTAAATCTCACCTGACATTTATACTTATGCAAATGTGAATTGACAACAATTGAATGTGTAGAATATTATGTTATGTTATACCTGCTTATGTTATATATTATATGATGTTAACTTGTTAATTTACCTGTCATCTCATCTATTACTATTATATGTTGTTAAACTGTTCATTTATATATGTTCATCACTGCAAGTTCCTTGTTAGTTTAGAAATCACTATGGGTTGAAATGATACATACCCGAACGGACTTTAGAATAGGGAAAAATCGTTATGGACTGAAATGATAGGCCTGAACGGTTTTTATTTAATTTATTTGACTTGGGATTGTGGGTTTTAAATGATAGAACCCGGATTTTTCTTTGTAAACTGTGGATTGGAATGATATATATCTGTATCACTTGACCTAGGTTAGAAAACTATATACAGGCCCGTGGTTATTTTATAAAGTATTTTGAACATTTTTAATATGTTTAAAAGTGTAAATTTATGCTAATTTGATTTAAATTGGATTTTTAAATTGTTTAAATAAAGAAATTATGATTTTTTTCTATAAGTAAAAATGTTGAATAAATGACTAGTTAAATTGAAATTGGAAATATAACTTAAGTTTGGAAATTTGGATTTTGGTTTAAAAATGAATTTAAGTTATGAATAAAATGGAAATTTAATTTTATTTGGAAAATGGGAAATATGATAATTTGATTTAAATTTGAATTTAAATGATTTAATAAAGTATTATTGATTTTTCTATGAACTAAAATGGTTAAATGAATGAATGCTTAAATGTGAAATTTTAAATATAACTTGACTTGGAAATGAGAAATTTGGTTCTAATTAAAGGTTTAAATTAAGTAAATAAATTGGAAATTTAGTTTAATGTGTGAAATGGTAATTTGAAAATGTAAGTGTTAATAAATTATAAATGGTAAAAATGGAAAAATTGTATATTTGAATGGTTAAGTAAAACTATTGAAAAATTGGATTTTATTGTAAAGTTTACTTTATAAAAATCATATGTAGAAATGTATGTTAACGAACATTTTTGAATGTTAAAAATATGATTTTTATAATGTTAAAAAGGTTTAAATCATAGTTTATTGTTTGTTGGAAATACACTAAAATCTGGAAAATATTTTTAATAGCATTCAGAAATGCTATGGTTTCTGAAATGAACTAAAAGCTTAATAAAAGAGCTATTACAGCAGTTCTGTAAATGCTGTAGTAGATGCATATGAACTAAAGGCTAAAAACTTAATAAAGGCCTATTATAGCATTTCTGTGAATGCCGTAGTGGTCTGCTGTCTTTGCTGAAATTAATAAAAACCTTCATTTGAAACTTGAGCTATTACAGCATTTCTGGAAATGTTGTCATTGCTGTTTTGAACTAAATTTCAACTAAAACGGAGATTTAACAGCAGTGTTAAAATGCTGTCTTTGCTGAATTAAAATGTTTTCAAGTATAACTTATAACATCTTTTTTTCTGAATGCTGTGAAAGGCTGATATTTTCAATGTTTATGGTTTTTAACTAAGTAAATGAGCTAAGAATGGTTTGAAACTTTGGAAATTGAATACTTGATTTGGAAGTATAATAATTACACTTTTAAATGGTTTAAATGAATTATTTTGATTGAAATATAAACTATTTAAAAGGTGACTTGAAATGATAATAAATGAATGATATCTTTGAATTTAAAAGGTATTTAAAGTTGAATATTTGGATTTGAACTCGAATGATGATTTGATAATGAAGTTTTGGAAAGATATGATATTTTGATATATTGAAATGATTTGAAATGAAGTTTTGAAATGATATGATATTTTAAATATATTGGAATGGTTTGGAATTGATTTAATCTTTATTTTGATAAAGATTTGGATTTGAAATGATATTCTATTTTGAAGTATAAAATGTTATTTTAAAATTATAACCACGGGTTATAATAACGATGGGTTGTTAAAGAGACCGGGATCAGATATGGACATACTCTCTGTCGATACCGAAAACCACTTTAACAACTGTGTACGCGGTGGAGATTCTAGAATGAAGTAGGATGGTGGCGACGATCCTAAGGTATATGCGTGGACCTAACTCCTGTGAGTTGGCATAAGGTGGCTAAAACAATAGCGATTGACGGACCAATGAGGTATCACCTCTGATCGGGCACACTTCTTCGATACCATTCTATTACTTTTGTGATTGATTGGGTGCACCCGTTGATTTGGGAGTGTTGTTCGAGGTGGGCGGTAGTGGCTGCTATGCGTCACCACCAGTCCGGATGCGTAATTGGTATATCTACCCTGACATTGCCTAGTTGTGCTGTGTCACCTACCATAGCGAGCTTTACTACGAGTTTCTATTTGTGTCGTACCTATGGAGTATCTTCTCATAGCCTTTCGAGGTATGCAGGTACTGTATAGACTATTGGCACTATTACGTGTTAGGGTGAGTTCAAATTAAATGTAAAGCCCTAATGCTATTTTAAAGTATGTTTATTTTATTATTAGACATTATTATAATAGCGAATATTACTACATAGTAGATAGTTTAACGGATCCTTAAAGAATGGGCGATCCCAAGCATTCTTTAAGTTACTTGTACCATTATTACAGTTCACTTGAGTTGGTTTACATTGTATAAGTATGTATGTCCTGACTTGAGTGTTTTGTGTTTTGCCTTACGCTCGGGTCAGACTGAGTGATACAACATTTGAGACTCACCTTTGGAGTTGGAGTTTTGCTTTGAAGATCCAGATATCTATTCATTTTGTTATCCAGTTGATTCCAGTTGTATTTTGAGTTGTACCTGATTATCATACTGTTACTCCTGTTGTATCTTGGTATTCCTATTGTATCTTACTTAACTCTGATGTATTTATATAGTAGCTTCATGAACTACTATTTCTTTGTTTCCACTGCATTATTATATTACTCTGTGTCTGTGATCTGTGATTATTTATTTACTGTAAATGATGAGTTTGCCAAATTTTATTTACAACACGGTATTTTGAGCAATTCAAGTCCGACATGTGCGGATGCGAATGGTTGAAAATATCGGGTCGTTACAGTAAATCTCAACATCTACATATGGGCATATTATACCTTTCACGGATTATTATGTTACACATGCACTCACACATATATGTATATGATACATTTATGTATAAACTAAATCAAATAAAATTAATTTCATATCTTTATATATTTGAATTTAAATAAAATAAATGATTTTATTTAAATGAAATTTAGAAATGTTCTAATTCAATTAGACTTCGTAGGCCCAATAAAAGATCCAATAGGGCAAAATTTTTGAAATTCACCCATAACTCCCGCTGCGGGCTAGTCCAGTTCCAACTATGGTATCAGAGCCCAATAGCCCATACGATCTAATTTAGTCATATTAGGGCTAACTAATTAAGCTTGCCCACTTAGTACAGTGTCTAGAAAGGTAATGTCTAGGATTGGAATTGGGTAATCAAGTACCCTGTTCTACTTGGTTACCGGCCTGGCCCGAAAGGTGAAGTGAGCCCAAAGGTTGCTCCTAATAGAAAAGGCCCAACTTAATTTGGACCTTGGGCTAATTTTCAAAATCATTTTGAAAATTAATGTTAAAGATTTTAAATTTTATAGTTAAATTTAAAATAAAACACGTTTATTATAAAAATTATAATACTACATAAGTTTTCAAAATGTTTGAAAAGATAATGATATTTTCAAAATGTTTGAAAATATTTATATAATAATTTCAGATTTTAAATTTATTAATTAGATTAACAAAATAAATTAATTAAATATGTTAATTAATTAATGTATATATGCATGTATTATATATGTTGATATATGTTATGTTATTTTAAAATGTTTAAGATAACATAAGTATACCTGTATGTATACAAGATAAATTTTGAAATTAATAAATCTTAATAAAAAAATTTTAATTGAATAAATTAATTAAACGTTAATTAATTAAATAAAATACACATATATATGATATATGTGTATTACACTATAAAGGTTATAGTATACATTATAAATGTTATAGTATATATGTCCAATATAAAAGTTATATTGGAATACTAATTTAAAATTAATTAAAGAGTTAATTGATTAAAATTAATTAGATAAGATTTAATTAATGATATATTATACGTAAGACTATCATATAAGTAATATGAAATATAAAAGTTATATAACAATAAAACTTATATGATATGTGTATAAACTAAACATGGAACATTAAAGAAACCCAAATAGACTTGAGAAATAAATACACATGTAAATGTACATATACCGTAATTTCTGATGTGTTTGACACTTGAATCGCTGGGGTATTTCATAAGAAATATATTATTCTATAAGTCGATATCACTTAATATATATATTGAAGATTATGAATCTTCAATATAATGTTGTCCTCTACCATATATATATATTAATAAATTACTTACATACTCCTTAGTTGTTGAGCAAACTCAAGCTAGGGATGTTATGCATAGTATTATTAATATATCGAACAGATGAGGTAAGATAACTATATGTATTTGTTGAGCAAACTCAAGGTACATATACTATACTTAGGCCATCACGATATGGTAGGTATGAGTGAATAATCTCTTTCGATTTGTTGAGAAAACTCAAGATCGAAATGAGATTAGAACAAGGAAAAATGGGTTAGGAGTTGTATGTGATACAACCAATAAGGAGTTATCCATCGTTTGCGGGGCTATGATTTGTTGAGCAAACTCAAGGTCAGAATACCAAAACAAACGAGTCCTAACACCCACTAGTGAAGTTGTAAGACTTCTATGTTTCATCTTAGGGTTTGGAGAAACATAAAGACTAGTGGAAGCCTTATTAGAAAAATGAAATGGTAACATTTAACCTTTCTAATATTGTAAGAATATATGCTATATAATGTTATAATTATCTACAATGATAAATTTGTGCATTTAATATGATTGATAAAACATTTGTCAATTAACATATATAAACAAACTGAATTGAAAGTTGACGAATAGAAATATAATATATACTTACTAATAATTCTAGTTGCATGTTATATAATGTTTCTATACCCATGCAAGTGCCTAATTTCAACTACTTAATACATTCATAAGTTAGTCACTTATATGTTTATTTGGTTTAGACATTGTATTGCATTTTATGAGTTTTTGAACTCTAAATGCAATTCAAGACTATGGATATTTGATCCATGTACTTTCACATATAAATGTTATATGGTGAACAGTCATAGTTTGTGTGGTACAATATTTTGATGAAGTTAGTTCATTCAAAGTAAGCCAATAAACAGTATTTTAAGTTCATGTATTCAACTTGAATGATTTCAAAAGGACCGTATTGTGTTAATATAACACAAGACCATAAATTACGAGACACATCTAAAGAACTCAATCGTTGAAATGTCACCTTGATCGGTTTACATAAAGTGCAACATATTTGATGTCTTAAATGTTAAGAATAATCGAATGCGCTTTTGTAAAAAGTTTGTTATGATATTGTAATAAGGTTTTCTTTTGAATAGTTTGACCATTTAAAAGAAAAACGAATGTATAAGAATAGACATAATTTAAGGTAAACTTGGAATGAAGAGAATGAATAATCACTTTTGCTTCATAGAGAAACATTGGAAAAAGGAATTGTAATAATAATTGATATTTAATATTGGAATATGAAATATGATTTTTATTCTGAAATGTATTTTCAAATAGAAAATTGTTTTCTATAACATTTATTTCTTTGAGTCCAAGATATTTGATCAAAGAACTCTCCACTGTAAACTAGTTGTAGCATATGAAATAAGTAAACAATATTAAGTGAACGGTGGACCTCTAAATTTAGTACACTATTACAGTAATGGTGGAAATAGTGGGAGCATGCCATATAGCACCTAATGATTGAATCAAATTATGAAAATTGTTTTCGTAAAATGTACCGAACATTGTTTGTGAAATAATGTTTATTTTTGGTATTGACTGAAAAATAGATATAACTATATTTCAATATGAGTATTATGAATATTCATTATGAAATAGAACTATATTATGGAATTGGTTTTCATAGTAAAAGTGATGCAACAAAAATACATATGTGTCTAATATTATTTACGGTTGTTTTGGATTTATAGACTAAGCCGTAGTTTTGAGAAATAATTTTACTATATAATTATGAATCATATGATACAGGTTAATTATATCTCAAACAATTAATGACTATGCACTCATTCAGTGAGAGCATCATAAGAGTTGATGAACTCTTTGAATTAATACATATTGATGTATGCAATCATAAGTCTATTAATACCAAATGGGTTCCACATACTTTTTTATATTCATCGATGATTTATTACCAACATGAACTTGCGTATTAGATACACATGTAGTAAGTTTATGATAAAATCATAGAATATAAAAGAAAAGTAAATAAAATAACATGCAATAGAATAAAATGATTTTATTTGGTAGAATAAGTTAGTATATTGGAAAGAGTTCCAAATGTACCTAAAAATGAATATAGATTCAATCTCATAAGTCACTCCTCCATGTGATACATAATGATGCATCGATAAGGAGTAATCAGACATTGTTGGACAATTTACGATTAATTGTGAGTGAAGTTGAGTTAGTTTCTTTCTATAAGGTCATGTACTTAAGAGTAGTACACAAGGTTGATATTATTTCATCTAAACAATTGTTTACAAAATCATACAAGATAAGGGTTTGTAAGAAATCCCAACATATCCTAGGCTAAGGAGTTGGCAGGTTATGCGAGTCGAAAGATTGCACATAATAATTGTTCATGTGGGATCTTGTATGAATCTCCAAATATATTTTTTGGAAAGGTACGTCATCAAATGACACATTTATGTTTTAAACATAATTTTTGTAAACTAAAATCATTTTTATAAATAAAAGGTTCATAAATCGTTTATGAATCCCTATTCTATTTGCACTAAGAAGCAATTGTTGTTTCAAGATATATCAACTTCATTGTGAAGGAATTTCTTTGAGAAATTTTTGGTAGTTAAATGGAATTGGATCCGATCCAAAGATAGAACTGATTATATGAGATGAAGTGAAATTAACTAACCTAAATGAACACATAGCATTAGAATGTCTAATAAGTATTCTCGTACATCGAAGAGAAACTATTAGTTTCTTATTAATGTCGAAAGTATACATTACCCTCGGTTGTTCAGTTAAACCATTAAGATTGTTGACTCACTATGGTATGATGCGCAAATCTGAAAGAATTCCAAGTACGCTATCAAAATATGATTTTGGTGGTCGTAAGCAAAGAGATGTGATCCATCGGCCGAGATTGTGTCTTTATTGGAAAGACTAATGTGGTTGGAATTAAATGAGTAATGTTGATAAGAATAATATCGCAAATTTCAATTGTTGAAATTAGCATAACAGATTCGGTATTCAACATGCTCAAGTTAATTCAGATTTACTCACAAAATTATCGCTCGATAAAACTTAGTGTTTGGTACTTATGTATTGAAACAAAATATTCTAAATAATGATTTAGAGTAAGCCGTTTACACATATTAACCAAAAATGCCTCAAAGTCAGTGGGAGCGATATTGGGTTTGTGAGTCTTTGGATATGATCCAAGAAATGATACGAATGTATCATTTTATAAGCATCAAGATTGAATAAGTATTTTGATAGAAATATCAAATAGTTTGATTTTCAATCAAAGTGCAGAGGAAGCGTGTGTTCATAAGAAAGAACGTTGTACATTGATATTTCTGAACTATAAGTAAACAACACGTTGTTGATTTTAACAATATGCTTGTATTAAAATCAACTTTAGTTGTTTTAATACTCAATTTTGGATTGTAAATGATTTCTTTTATGGCGAGTATAAAAGATAAAGGGATTGTCCCAAAATGGTATACAAGAGCACCCTATTAAAAAGAGAACATGTAAGTTGGATTCCTTATGCATTAGCAATAGGAATTATCATACAGATAATGTTGTGTATGATATTGTGTTTTGTTTATGTATTTGATACATGGAGCAAATATAAAATCCAAATTGATATCACTAAATGGTTTTTTAAGGTGTTCTCGTGTATTTATGAAATACTAGAGAATTGTTTATAGAAACAACGAACTCGTTATGATGGAATGTTTGGACACAAACTTTTATAAGTGATATTGAGTATAACATGTCAATGATAAAATTCAAGTTAAAATCTTTAATTTGAAAATGTTTCAAAATAAAAGTGATTGTGGTCGATTCAACGAAATGTTGAGAACATTAACTTGAATAGCGCTATAATAAACCAATGTATATAGATATAAATGCACAAATTCATAATTGAGCCAAAGGTGATTCCAAATGTTGAGAATCCCATAATATTGTTATAAGATAACAATGTCATGAAATTGGTCATGATAGAACTTAAAGCTCACTAGAAGTCGAAAGACATACTTCGAATTGTTCCACATGATAAAGGCAATTTATCAGTGTCAGAGAGAGTTAATCGACAAAGTAGATAATTAAAACATAATAGCATACCCATTCACTAAGGGACCGACCTAATTGGTTTTTAGAAAACTAACTGGAGAAGTTGGAATTAGATTCCATAATTGACCCCAAGTGTAAGTGGGAGATTGATAGAGTCAGGGGTATGCCCTAGGGGCAATTATGTAATTTATTACATATATCTAACTCGTTGACCAATCTTGTTCGAAATAAAAGGTATTTTCTTCCTATTATATACTTGATATAATGTGACTATATTAATTAATTAACTTAATTAAAAGTATATTTAATAGAAAAATCGATAAATGGTATATTTTGCGATAGTAGTTACAAAGTGTTGTAACCATGAGTAATTTATCACAACAAAATAAATATACCATTTCAAATGTTCCTAGTCAAGATGCATCGAGATTGGATATCGATGTATCCTTTGAGACTGGAGTACGTAACGCTCTCCAAATGTTGGGCAGTGTATTACTCATGACTGCTGGGGGCACCTAGGGGTTACGTACTAATAGTAATTTGATAACTATGGAATGACTCACTTGATAGTTTTCTATTGGTTAATATAACTAAGGTCAAACAGAAAATATCGACGTGACAGATATACATAGTTCTCTCGACTTGAGAATACTGTGGATCTTCACTATGAAAGATTTGCTTTGATTATAGCCAAATCATGGCATGGCGTCCATCGAGTGACTATAGTTGGGTCGAGTGGAAGTATTGGAAGTGAAGCACTATTCAAGAGAGGATTCGTCTCCTCAGTTATATGCGGTTAGTATCATAGTCAACTCAATTCAACTCAAAGTCAAAGTCTCTGGCCAGAGCATTTCGATTAATAATAATCGTTATTATTGAACCAAGGACTTTGTATTTGGACTATAAAGTTGAATGTGGATGAGGTTGGAATTTTTACCATTACCAAATTCCATAAGTCCAAAGTGATATAGTTTTGACGAAGAGAATTGGTGTAAACAAATGTCACAACCAGGTAACGCTTATTAAACTAAAATTGGATTTTTACCGAAAATGATTAAGCGATAAATTTGGCCATAATGTCACAACACATGCTAAGTGACGTGTGAACGTTAACATTAGAATAGTTCGATGTTAATCCTTAACCAAATTTACATCCAATTGTTACACAGCCGAAATGATGAATTCCCTTAAGACCGAACGATTTAATTAGTTTATAATTGTTAAAAATTAATTAATATTTATGAAATATTAATTATAAAATTTGAAAATGATTTGAGTAATAAATAATGTAATATATATTTATAACAGTTATAAATATATCGATCGATATACAATATCGACAAGCGATTAAATTAGATTTAATTGCATAGTATTTTAGCTTGGACTTAGATGAGTTTAAGGCCTATCATTAGGGCTGCAAAATTTTAGTTTTGGGAAGGTCTAGGGATGACTAAAACATAGGGAATTGGCTTGGAGATAATGAGTTGAGATCAAGTGAGAATGGGTAAAAATGTTTTCCTCGTTTCTCTCTAATACAACCCTATATATGTATGTATTTATGTATGTATGTATGTATCTCTAAAAATAAAACAAAAAAACTTTTTTTTTGGCCGCCATTACCTTCTACATTGCTGATTAAAACATAGCTCTCAATCCACTTCAAAATTCTCAAATATATTTCAAACTAAAATAATACTATTCGATAGTTAGAGATTGGTGATTCCGGACTTGCAGTTTGACGAATAAGAACAGTAAAAGGAAGGGAAGTCATTGCTTCAACGTGGATTCAAAGGCATCATTAAATTGGTAATTTTAATTCATATTACAGTAATTAAATTATATTCTATGATCCTATAATGAGCAATTTCATATCTGTTTAAATATATTGCTACTATATGTTTAGTTAGGTGAGATTTTGTAAGTAGATGTGGTTGTCACAAATCAGTTTGGTTATGTGCGTAATTTGTTAATTATACTATTTGATTTATGTATAGACAAATGTTGTTTACTGTACAAAATCAATTTTTGTCATTAATAATTGTTTTATTTATATTTATTAATAAATTTATATATATATATATTAGTGTATATTTCTCTCTCATAATAGCATATATGCATATATAAGATATATATATGATTTAAAAATTTTAGTACACTTATTTATATATAATATGAATTTAAAAATTCAAAAATTAATTATCATACATATATTCATATTTTTAAATTAACATTTATTGAATTTTTGAATTGTTTACTATATATAAAATAATAATTACATTAAAAATTACATTAAAAATTAAATTATATATTTTTTAAAAATATTATATAATTTCAGAAACATATAGAAAAAATTTAGAAATTTTTCAATAAAGTTTATTATTTTTAATAATTATTATTATTTCAAAAACCTGTTTATGATTTATTAAAAATAATAATTTAATTGAAAATTCTTCAAAATTTTTGGTAACCTTTCATTCATGATCCTAGAATTTCTAAAATTTTAAAATTTGAATTTTTAATCATATATTATTTTATATTAAATAATTATTGCCGAAATCAATGTATTTGTTTTTAAAAATAATATTTAAACTTTGAAAAATCTCCAGATTTTTCCTAAGCTCTATTATGATCCTAGAATTTTGAAAATTGTAAATTTTGAATTTTCATCAATATATTATTTTATGTTAATTATTTATGGATGAAAACATTATTTTATTCATAATATATACAAATTAAAATACTAAAATTATTATGTTTGCAAAACTAAGTTAATTTTGAATTATAAATAATTTTTAATAATTGTTCTCTCTCTTTCTATATATATATATATTTATCTATATATAAATGTTTTATGTTTATATATTATATATAATATATTTATACATACATATGTGTGTATATATATATTTTGTAACACATATACATGCACATATTTGGACAACATACATGACATACAAAATGAGCTAACATGTCTGTTGCGATGTAAATTCCAACATCTACGTATAGGCATATTATACCTTTCGCGGATTATTATGTTACACATGCACTCACACATATATGTATATGATACATTTATGTATAAACTAAATCAAATAAAATTAATTTCATATCTTAATATATTTGAATTTAAATAAAATAAATTATTTTATTTAAATGAAATTTAGAAATGTTCTAATTCAGTTAGACTTCATAGGCCCAATAAAAGATCCTATAGGGTAAAATTTTTGAAATTCACCCATAACTTCCACTACCGGCTAGTCCAGTTCCAAAAATAGGTACTGGTTAAGCACGTCTAACCACATCGATTCGGAACTCAATCCTTATATGGTGGTAATCCAGTCACCTCATCGAATGTGTTCGGACACTCTCTAGCTACAGGCACAAATGACAACAATTGTGTGGGATATCGAACGAATACAGAAAACTAACCATCACCTCATCGTCACGTGAGCAGCCAAACACTACCTTCCACTCATCGTCAGTCCCTATCGTCACTAACCGCCTCTCGCAATCCACACTATTCCATACCCCTCCCGACAATTAATTCTTAGTGTAACGACCCGTATTTTTCACGGATAGAAAAGTTCGTCAAATCTGGAGTTTTAGCATTTTGGGCCATTTCAGATTTTAGGCAAATTTTGCCTAAGTCCTAAGTCGTTCACGACTTAGCATGAGTCGTGAGTCGTATACGACTTAGGAGATAGGAGTCAGGGATTTGGCTAGTTAAGGGTGTTAGGATAAGTCGTTTGAACGACTTAAGGGGTAGGCACGACTTAAGGACTGGGTGGGATAAGGCTTAAGTTGTAACGGTTGAGTCGTATCCAAGTTAAGGTGATGAGTCGTACCCTGATGAGTCGTATCCCTGTTGATTGATGAGTCGTAGAATGGGTTATCTCGTCTAACCAGTTAAGTCGTGGACGAGTTAAGGGATGAGTCGTAAGCTGATGAGTCGCGCGTAGGTGATAACTCGTGCAAGTGGATGAGTCGTAGCCTTTGTGATAAGTTGTAGCCAAGTTAACTGTTAAGTCGTAAGGGATCTGGGTTTTGTTGAGTCGTAGGCACATGCTATAAGTCGTATACGACTTAGGAGATGACTGTTTTGTGATGAGTCGTAGACGACTTAGGATTTATGAGTCGTTTAACCGGTAAGGCGTGTGTGCATTAAGTCGTAGGCTGGTGAGGTTAAGTCGTAGAAGCGTGTGTTGACTCGTGGCTTGGTTAAGTCGTAGGGGGCTGTTGAGTCGTGGTGTTCTGATGAGTCGGAAACGACTTAGGAGATAGACGAGTTACGACTTAGGGCAGTTTTCAGCTATAAATAGGAGGGGTTGTTCTCACTTTTTGGGATCCGGATTTTGAAGCGACGAAGTGCTGCCATTTTGAGAGCTCGACTTCTACACTTCTTCACTTCTTTTCTCCACTCTAATCTAGTGCTTCCATCCATCCAAATCGAAGATCAAGATTGAAGATTCAAGAGCTTAGATTGAAGATCTTCATCTTTTCAAGAGAGATTTCTTCGTTTGAAGTGAGATCTTGTCGGATCTAGCTTAGTTCTTCGCTGTCCAGATCTGAAGTTGTTATCTTTTGGATTGTTTAGGTGATTTGGTGAGTGGTGATTATCTCTCACACGGATCCAAAGGAGTATATCGGATTGTTGGCCCGATTTGGTGTTAAAATAGTGATTTCCATGCATTTTCTTCATCCTATGTGTAGATCCATATAGATCCATTGTTCATGATGATGTTACATCCATTTTATCATATGTTAACCTATGCAAGTTCATTCATCAAGTTTGTAGAGATATAATCCATGTTTTCATGCTTATTGGACTTTCAACTCTTTAATTACGAAAATGCCATTATTGTTATAATTGTCTACTTAGATCATTTTTGAATGCTTGATTGCTTGGATTGATGTTTGATTTGATTGATTATTATGAACTAGATGATTGATGATTAGATTTAGATCGAAGGTGATTCAAAAGCTAAGGGAAAGGCTCTTGAATTGGAAAAGCTGCTTGTGGCATATGTAGCGGGATGATGAAGCTTTTATGCATAGATTTGATGATGTGATGATGAGATGAGGCTTTGCGAGGATGTAATGAAGTGAGGCAATCATGTGATGAAGACTTGGTCTAATCCAGACGGGATCATTCCAAGCATGTTGATAACTCGGTGATATGATTCGAGTTGAAGATAATGAATGGATATGAGAATAGTCGTCGAGGAGGATGACTAGGAGGCTTGGATAGCATCGTTGTTGAAGGTTCTAGCATGCTCTAAGCAAGAGTACGTTTGGGCAGATTCGATAGTCCCAACGGCCAACTGTTGATGGTCGAGTACTCTGGGCAGATTCGATAGTCCTAGGCACGGGCTGCGACGACGTGCGGGAGTTATGTCTAGAACCGGGGTTTCCATTAGCCCTTGACGGACGGCTGAAAGAATGTGCCGGTCATTCAATTAACGGTGATATCGAAGCCATGATAACAGTGATAGCCAGAGTCATGGATGTTTGGTTGTATCGTCATTCGGACTCAAGAGCGGTATTTTCTGGGTGCTTATCTGATTTAGGCCTTGGTACTTGGAAAACATCGCCCTTGACTCGAGTGATAGTAGCTTTACTTTAAATTGTATGCTCTGCTATGTTTGCTTCTGCTTAGTGTGTGTCTGGGGGCTATCACTGTAGAATGAGGTTGGAGTGGGAGGGTTGTATTCCTATTCCTTTTCCTTTATGCTCTTTTGGTATGTTGTTAGTTAATTTACTGCTCACTAAGACTGTTGTCTGACTCAAGGCTTTATGTTTTTAATTCTTATTGCCTTGGGCTGTTCGTCCATTTTGGGACGGGCAGACTAGGTAGCAGGTGACAGGTGCTGTTCTCTTCTCACGATGCTGATATCGAAGACGAGCTGGAGGGTTGCATATTATCTTCTTATTATATGTACTGGATATTCCGCTGTTATGTTTTCTCTGAGAGATATGTAGTGAGGCTTGATGTATTGACTATGTGGATGCTTGTATTCAACTATTATGGAGTTTTATATGATGTCATTTTGTTCTATAAAGCTTCACTATACATATGTTCTATTGTATTTTGTCCATGCGCTGTGAGTAATACGATAGATTTTGTTGTTTTAAATCTTACCTTGACAATCGTCCATGGTCGCCTGGCGCACTTTACAGCGCACTGCCTCTAGATTCGGTGCAGGGGTCATGGGCGGTCGTCACATTTGGTATCAGAGCATTGGTTAATCGATTTTACCCAACGCTCGCTGTCGTAACTACGTATGAGAGACGTAATTGTAATTTGATGGATGATTACTATATATAATATAGTAGTTTAGCAGTAAGTTAGTCCTTTATGCAGTTGTTTCTCTAGATGTTCTAATCATTCCTTTTTATGGATATTGAGAATGAGTCGAAGAGGGAGACCAGCTGCTAGGGAAGGCCGTGCTACTGAAGAGACTGCTGATTATGCAGCCATGTTCGAAGCTATGATGACTTCGATCATGAGGAGGATACCAGTTCCGGGAGCGGCAGTTGATGTTGGAGTTCAAGCTCAAGCTCTAAAACCGGTGGATTTTGCTAAGTTGTGTAAGGACTACACTGCTCTTGGAGGAAAGGTTTTCTTGGGAACAGAATCAACTATCGAAGTCCAGAGATGGATAGATGCTTGTAGAAGGATCTTTGGTGATTTGGGAATTGATGATGCAACTAAGAGGAAGTTGGCATCAAGGCAGCTTCAAGGGAGAGCCTCTGATTGGTGGAACTCTATTACCATCACTACTCCGGAAGAAGAGATTACTTGGGAACAATTCCAAGTCAGATTTGAAGCTAAGTTCATTTCTACAGCTCAGAAGTCTGTTCTGTTCAAGAGGTTTGTGGAGCTCAAGCAAGGTGGAAGATCAGTTCTTGAGTATGTTTCTGAGTTCGAAGCTTTGTCCGAGTATGCTCGGTCATATATTGAATCTGCTTATCAGAAGAATGAGAAGTTTGTGACGGGCTTGGATAGTTATCTTGGGAGACAGTTGGTGGATCATTTGGACGATTCATTTGAGAAGCTTGTGGAGAAAGCTCTTAGGCATGAGAGTCTGTTTCCTAAGGAAGGACCTGTTGTTGCTGTTACCAAGGGAGAATCTAAACCACAGCAGGGTGGAAACCAGAAGAGGAAGCAGCAGCAGCAGAAGGGTAAGGATGGCCAAAAGAAGCCGAAAGGCGAGGTGACTTGCTACAATTGTCAGCAGAAGGGCCATTTCTCTAAGGATTGTAAGAATCCGAAGGCACCGATGAAGTGTCACAACTGTGACAAGTCGGGACATTTCAGGAAGAATTGTCCAGAACCAAGGAAGGACAGGCAGATTGTGCAAGCCTATGCTTTAGGAGCTGTTCCGTCGTCTTCGAAAGCTCCTACTGCTGAAGAGAAGGGAAAAAGTGTGGTTGTTCAAGGTACTCTTTTCCTATGTGGTGTTCCAGTTAGAGTTCTGTTTGATACTGGAGCGTCGCACTCGTTTGTTTGTAATGAACTAGTAGGCCGGTTAGGTTTGGAACCGGATATTGTTGATAGGCCATTGGTTGTGACTAATCCAGTTGGGGGTTCGTCTTGTTTGTGTATGTTATGCCGTGGTCTAGTTGTATCGAGTCATGGTTGCTCTTTTGTTTGTGATTGTTTTGTTCTGAACTTTGCGGGGTTCGGAATTATTTTGGGTATGGACTGGCTTAGGAAGTATGCGGCTAAGGTTGATTGTGAGAGGCTGGAGGTGACAGTCGAGAATGTGGAAGGGCGAAAGATTATGATACGATGTAAGCATGAGGAAGGCGTCTTCATGAGCTTCATGTATTCGCTAGTTGTTCCACGGGATGGACTGTCTTTAGTGCCAATCGCAAATGGATTCGAGGATGTCTTTGATGAAGTCAAAGGGTTGCCGCCGCATAGAGAGATCGAGTTTCGAATAGATCTAGTTGAAGGAGCCAGACCTGTTGTGATGCCTCTTAGGCGGATGGCGCCTAGGGAACAGCAGGAGTTGAGGGTGCAAGTTGATGATCTTTTGCAGAAAGGATTCATTCGGCGTAGTGTGTCCGAGTGGGGTGCACCAGTTGTGTTTGCAACCAAGGCAGATGGGTCGTTGAGATTGTGTGTGGATTATCGTGAGCTGAATAAGGTGACTAAGAAGAACAAGTATCCATTGCCGAGAATAGATGACTTGTTTGATCAGCTTCACGAAGCTAAGGTGTTTTCTCAGATGGATTTGGCAACGGGATTTCACCAGTTGAGAGTGGCTAAGGATAGTGTGCCGAAGACTGCTTTTCGAACACCATCCGGTTTCTTTGAGTGGCTGGTAATGCCATTTGGATTGACTAACGCGCCAGCATATTTTGTGGATCTTATGAATAGAGTGTTCAGAGATCAGTTGAACAAGTTCGTACTTGTGTTCGTGGATGATATTCTGATTTATTCCAGAACAGAAGAAGAGCACAAGACGCACTTGCGTATCGTTTTGGAGATCTTACGGAAACATCAGCTGAAGGCTAAGTTTTCGAAGTGTCACTTCTGGAAGAGTGAAGTGAGGTTCTTAGGCCATGTGATTTCTGGAAGTGGAATAGCGGTTGATCCCGCTAAGGTGGCAGCAATCCAGGATTGGGTTAGACCTAAGAATGCATCTGATGTAAGAAGTTTTCTTGGATTAGCAGGATATTATCGACGGTTTATCAAAGACTTCTCCAAGATAGCTGCACCGTTAACAGGATTGACGAAGAAGAACCAAGTGTTCAGTTGGGATGCTAAGTGTGAGCAAGCTTTTGGAATCCTGAAAGAGAGATTGACGAGTGCTCCTGTTTTGACTATTCCAAGTGGGAATGATGAGATGGTGGTTTACACCGACGCATGTGGTACTGGACTTGGAGCAGTGCTGATGCAGAAGGATAAAGTTGTTGCGTATGCCAGTCGACAACTGAAGCCGCATGAAAGGAATTACCCAACTCATGATTTAGAATTAGCGGCGATTGTATTTGCTCTGAAGATGTGGAGACATTATCTATTGGGAGTTCGATTCGAGTTGTTTACGGATCACAAGTCGTTGAAGTATCTTTTCTCCCAAAAGGATTTGAATCTTCGGCAGCAACGTTGGCTAGAGTTTTTGGCATCATATGATTTTGGTATAGCTTATACTCCGGGAAAAGGTAACGCAGTGGCAGATGCGTTAAGTCGAAGACATGCAGGATTGGGAGCCATGTTGTCAGAATGGAAGAGTCTCGAGTATTTAGCTGGATTTGACTTCAGGCCTAGATGCGAATTGGAACCTGAGATGTTGGCAAACTTATCAATAAGACCCACTCTTGTGGAAAGGATTGGTGAGAGCCAAAAGCGAGATGGTAAGCTTGTCAAGATTATCCGTGAATTGGAATCTGGGTTGGATCCAGAAAAGGATAAAGGATTCGAGGTCGATCGAGAGGGTTGGCTTCGGAAGCAAGGACGACTAGTTGTTCCCGATATAGATGAATTGAGGAGTGAAGTTCTGAAGGAAAGTCATCACTCGAAGTTGACAATTCATCCAGGTGGAAACAAGATGTATCGGGATATGAAGAGAACCTACTACTGGGAAGGCATGAAGAAGGATGTTGGAAATTTTATTTCCAAATGTATGAATTGCCAGTTGGTAAAAGCCGAACAGAAGAAGCCAAGTGGATTGCTTCAGCCATTAGAAGTTCCTACATGGAAGTGGGAACAAGTGTCGATGGATTTTATCGATGGATTGCCTAGAACCAGAACGGGAAATGAAGGGATTTGGGTCATTGTGGATCGTTTGACCAAGAGTGCAAGATTCATTCCAGTTCGATCGACTAGGACTGCATCAAAGTTGGCTGAGTTGTATGTTAAGTGGATAGTTCGATTCCATGGTATTCCGAAGAGTATAGTGAGCGATCGAGATCCATTGTTCACTAGTGGATTTTGGAAGAGCTTCCAGGAAGTCTTGGGAACCGAGTTGTGTTTGAGTACAGCTTATCATCCCCAAACAGATGGTCAGACTGAGAGAGTCAACCGAGTTTTGGAAGATCTCCTCAGAGCTTGTGTTTTGGATTTCGGAGGATCATGGGAAGATCACCTTCATTTGGTGGAGTTTGCGTACAACAACAGTTACCAGTCAAGTATTGGTATGGCACCGTATGAGGCATTGTATGGAAGACCGTGTAACTCTCCGACGTGTTGGATAGAGGCTGGAGAAAAGCTGATGCTTGGGCCAGAGATGATTCGACAGACTTCAGATTGTATAGAGATCATTCGGCAACGAATGAAGGCAGCCCAAGACCGTCAGAAAAGTTATGCTGATAAGCGTCGAAAGGATTTGGAATTCGACGTTGGTGATATGGTTTTTGTGAAGATTTCTCCTCTGAAGAATGTTATTCGATTCGGGAAGAAAGGAAAATTGACTCCGAGATTTGTTGGACCATTCCCGATCATCGAGCGAATTGGAAAGCTCGCCTATAGACTGGAATTACCGGAGAAGATGTCGAGTGTGCACAATGTTTTTCATGTATCGTATCTACGGAAGTATGTGCACGACTCGAGTACAGTGGTTTCTGTCGATAGCTATGAAGATTTCGAGGTTGATCCAGTTGATAGAAGACCTCGTAAGCCGTTTCGTGTTGTTGAAACCGACACGAAACAGCTTAGGAGGAAGGTAGTTAAGTTGCTCAAGATACAATGGAGTGATGATGATAACGACTGTACGTGGGAGGTGGAAGGGAGGATGAAGGCAGCTCATCCTGAACTCTTCAAGGTATGGCCCTAAGGTGTCGTCTCATCTCACGACATTGTAACTTGTTCTAAATCTTAGAATTCTGTACGCTAAGCTAGAATTGGATGCATGGTTTGCTGATTGTTATGGATGGTAGGCGTACAGAATAGTTTTGATTGCTTTGTTTGCTTGGAATTTCGGGGGCGAAATTCCTAAGGGGGAGAGAATGTAACGACCCGTATTTTTCACGGATAGAAAAGTTCGTCAAATCTGGAGTTTTAGCATTTTGGGCCATTTCAGATTTTAGGCAAATTTTGCCTAAGTCCTAAGTCGTTCACGACTTAGCATGAGTCGTGAGTCGTATACGACTTAGGAGATAGGAGTCAGGGATTTGGCTAGTTAAGGGTGTTAGGATAAGTCGTTTGAACGACTTAAGGGGTAGGCACGACTTAAGGACTGGGTGGGATAAGGCTTAAGTTGTAACGGTTGAGTCGTATCCAAGTTAAGGTGATGAGTCGTACCCTGATGAGTCGTATCCCTGTTGATTGATGAGTCGTAGAATGGGTTATCTCGTCTAACCAGTTAAGTCGTGGACGAGTTAAGGGATGAGTCGTAAGCTGATGAGTCGCGCGTAGGTGATAACTCGTGCAAGTGGATGAGTCGTAGCCTTTGTGATAAATTGTAGCCAAGTTAACTGTTAAGTCGTAAGGGATCTGGGTTTTGTTGAGTCGTAGGCACATGCTATAAGTCGTATACGACTTAGGAGATGACTATTTTGTGATGAGTCGTAGACGACTTAGGATTTATGAGTCGTTTAACCGGTAAGGCGTGTGTGCATTAAGTCGTAGGCTGGTGAGGTTAAGTCGTAGAAGCGTGTGTTGACTCGTGGCTTGGTTAAGTCGTAGGGGGCTGTTGAGTCGTGGTGTTCTGATGAGTCGGAAACGACTTAGGAGATAGACGAGTTACGACTTAGGGCAGTTTTCAGCTATAAATAGGAGGGGTTGTTCTCACTTTTTGGGATCCGGATTTTGAAGCGACGAAGTGCTGCCATTTTGAGAGCTCGACTTCTACACTTCTTCACTTCTTTTCTCCACTCTAATCTAGTGCTTCCATCCATCCAAATCGAAGATCAAGATTGAAGATTCAAGAGCTTAGATTGAAGATCTTCATCTTTTCAAGAGAGATTTCTTCGTTTGAAGTGAGATCTTGTCGGATCTAGCTTAGTTCTTCGCTGTCCAGATCTGAAGTTGTTATCTTTTGGATTGTTTAGGTGATTTGGTGAGTGGTGATTATCTCTCACACGGATCCAAAGGAGTATATCGGATTGTTGGCCCGATTTGGTGTTAAAATAGTGATTTCCATGCATTTTCTTCATCCTATGTGTAGATCCATATAGATCCATTGTTCATGATGATGTTACATCCATTTTATCATATGTTAACCTATGCAAGTTCATTCATCAAGTTTGTAGAGATATAATCCATGTTTTCATGCTTATTGGACTTTCAACTCTTTAATTACGAAAATGCCATTATTGTTATAATTGTCTACTTAGATCATTTTTGAATGCTTGATTGCTTGGATTGATGTTTGATTTGATTGATTATTATGAACTAGATGATTGATGATTAGATTTAGATCGAAGGTGATTCAAAAGCTAAGGGAAAGGCTCTTGAATTGGAAAAGCTGCTTGTGGCATATGTAGCGGGATGATGAAGCTTTTATGCATAGATTTGATGATGTGATGATGAGATGAGGCTTTGCGAGGATGTAATGAAGTGAGGCAATCATGTGATGAAGACTTGGTCTAATCCAGACGGGATCATTCCAAGCATGTTGATAACTCGGTGATATGATTCGAGTTGAAGATAATGAATGGATATGAGAATAGTCGTCGAGGAGGATGACTAGGAGGCTTGGATAGCATCGTTGTTGAAGGTTCTAGCATGCTCTAAGCAAGAGTACGTTTGGGCAGATTCGATAGTCCCAACGGCCAACTGTTGATGGTCGAGTACTCTGGGCAGATTCGATAGTCCTAGGCACGGGCTGCGACGACGTGCGGGAGTTATGTCTAGAACCGGGGTTTCCATTAGCCCTTGACGGACGGCTGAAAGAATGTGCCGGTCATTCAATTAACGGTGATATCGAAGCAATGATAACAGTGATAGCCAGAGTCATGGATGTTTGGTTGTATCGTCATTCGGACTCAAGAGCGGTATTTTCTGGGTGCTTATCTGATTTAGGCCTTGGTACTTGGAAAACATCGCCCTTGACTCGAGTGATAGTAGCTTTACTTTAAATTGTATGCTCTGCTATGTTTGCTTCTGCTTAGTGTGTGTCTGGGGGCTATCACTGTAGAATGAGGTTGGAGTGGGAGGGTTGTATTCCTATTCCTTTTCCTTTATGCTCTTTTGGTATGTTGTTAGTTAATTTACTGCTCACTAAGACTGTTGTCTGACTCAAGGCTTTATGTTTTTAATTCTTATTGCCTTGGGCTGTTCGTCCATTTTGGGACGGGCAGACTAGGTAGCAGGTGACAGGTGCTGTTCTCTTCTCACGATGCTGATATCGAAGACGAGCTGGAGGGTTGCATATTATCTTCTTATTATATGTACTGGATATTCCGCTGTTATGTTTTCTCTGAGAGATATGTAGTGAGGCTTGATGTATTGACTATGTGGATGCTTGTATTCAACTATTATGGAGTTTTATATGATGTCATTTTGTTCTATAAAGCTTCACTATACATATGTTCTATTGTATTTTGTCCATGCGCTGTGAGTAATATGATAGATTTTGTTGTTTTAAATCTTACCTTGACAATCGTCCATGGTCGCCTGGCGCACTTTACAGCGCACTGCCTCTAGATTCGGTGCAGGGGTCATGGGCGGTCGTCACACTTAGACTATAATACCAAACCCAATTAAACCCAAAGCAATCAATAACAAACAAATATGCAAACATCTATGACTCGATAAGACAGTCTTGACAAACCATGTATAGGCTAAGTGTAGACAAACAATACTATAACACTCCCCATTTTGAGGCCCGAAACTAAGCTCTACGGATGATGAAGTCATCCATAGTATTAATTTCTAGTGATAAAATATAGGTTGTTACACATGTATGGTCTGTTTGAGCCCCCAATAAGGTTCATCATAATTTAAAGGTCGGTAAACTATCTCGGGTCTCAATCCCAGTCTATCTACAAATAACTAGATATGAAGGAATGTGAAACCTCGATGTCAAATAAAACACATATGAAAACACCATAAATGGAAAGCATACTCTCAAATGATAATGCCATTTCCCTTCTCTTTTGCCTATGGAGCACCTGACGAAATTGGAATGGAATTGAATGCATATGCCTCCATGGTTTGTCCCTACTTATTTAGTTTGGGATAATCCTTCCACACTTGGTCCAAGCTCAAACATCATAAGCCTTCTTGATCAACTTGTCGAAGCTCTTGTCAATATGATCAATCAATCGCTTCCCAAGATGATCGCTCAATCCAATGATAAATTCTTCATTCTTTCTAAGTGGAGTATCAATGGAAGATAGACCGTACTTTGACAACACATCAAATTCGATCGTGTACTCCAACACAGACATATCGCCTTATTTTAAGTCGATGAAATTCCTAAACAACATCGACTTTTGAAAGTCGAGATAAATTTCTTTTTGATGTCAGCTATGAATTGATACTAAGTAAAAATGATCCCCGAGAATCACAGCCATAAAGGTACTCCACCAATTCATTGTTCGTCCCTGGAGTTATCTAGAGGTCAACTTCTACCTCATTGCATCATCTAACTCCAAGTCATCGAAGATTCTTTTGCAAATATCATCTTCTTGCACTTCAATAGCCGACTTCGTTCCAAGGAGCGGTCTACCTCCTAGACTCATATAACATTTTTACAGCGGCAAAGTTGACTCTAGGTGTTTGAACTTGAGTACCTTAATCATTTGGACTAACTTGGGCATTCCAGAATAATGATTCGCACCATCTCTGTGAACATATTCTCTAAATCGAGGTTAGTGGTCCCTGATCCTGCCCACTCCTCAGCCCCAGAGATGGAGTCAATTGTAGCATTTATCATATGCCAGATCACTCCTATTTTATAATAAGAATGATCAGTCTTTCATAAAGAAAAACTGCATCAGTGGTACTCATGTGTGCAATACAACTTATATACTATATACTACTATATTGTTTTGAAAACCAAAATATATAACAAATACGCACTCTCTCGTATGTACACACACACACACATATTCTAGATCCAATCTAAGGTGACAATTCCTATCCTATCTCTATTGGACCACGGTATCAACTCAGGTTAACCATGTAATCTAAGATCTGATACCAAATGAGAAGAACGCTCTACAACATCGATGCTCATATAACTGAATAGTGAGCTGCTGGAGCATCTGGCCGATGTAGATGATTGCCAAGGGAAAGAAATATAGAAGAGGAATAGTTGTAGAATACAATAGCCTACGATTTTTGTTTGACAATAATAAACATATATATATTCATTTAAATGTATTTGATATTGTACTATTTTATTTTTCACATAATTAAATAAATATTTGTTGGATAAAATAAATAACACAAAATTCAAATTCAAACAAATATTTTATTTAAATAAATATTTTATTACAAATTCAAATAGTACAAATTTGAGCTCTCACTACATTTACACATTGTCAATTACAATACAATTTCGATTACATCACAAATTTTCAATTTACATATTACTCCTCACTACATATTCACTTAACACTCGTGTTTTTATCTTCAACCCTGTTCCAGCTTGAATCCAGCATCTGAGCTATCTGCAAAATAAACACTGACGCAGTAAAATTGAAAAAGAAAATATTTTGCAGTGTACAATGAAATGTGTGTTTTGAAAATATTGTTTGCCTCGGTTATTTGGATTGTTCGTCATCATTTCTCTTTTAAATTAATTTTACACGAACAACTTGTGACATGCACAGTGTATCACTGTACATGCCATAAGGCCGTGCACACCTATATACACTTGATAAAATTGCAGGGATAGGTGAGCACAAGGTCAAACCCAACCAAATGGTGGATTCAACTCAGGTGCAATATAAGACAAAAATAGAATGGTCAAGTATGAGAGTCAATGAACATGAATAAAAGTTTAATACAATGGCCGGATTCAAATGTACACATTCAGCCCAAACATGAACCAATGCACATGTACACACAAGAGGCAAGCTATAGTTTAACTCGAAGCAACCAAACAAGGTCAACAACATCCAGACTCAAAGCAACCAACACAATGCAAACCATGGAACAAAAAGACCACATGACTCAAGAATACAAAACTTCAGACATCAACAGATCAACATGGGTATGCATACATATTAAATAGAGACTATCCACAAGCATTCAAGTGTGTGAAGACAAGTATGAGTCAAAGCAATGCAAATGCAAGACTCTAATCAGAGAAATGGTCAACACTAACATGAATGCAAAGTTTTCATCACAGCATACATATATACATGCATGTTCATACATGTATACATGCATATACACAATGACAAACATATGAAACAAAAGACACAACAATTTAGTTCAGAAAGCAACACACCAGCAATGTACAAGCCAGTGGAACAAGACTCAAAGTGGTGAACCTGATCAACAGACCAGACCAGACCAGACCAGACAAGACTACATGAATAATCACTGGCCAAGCTCACAACGACAAGTGCACCAAACCACAAAACTGAACACAGCAACAAGTTCACGTGAAACCAAGTAGATAAGCAGAACAATTATACACATACATACATATATATATATATATACATGCTTGTATGTGCATAGTTACTAACAGGAGAAACAAGTTCTCATGCAAGAATTGAGGGATGAAAACATACTCATGAAACCACCAAACAACTCAAAGAAACAAGAAAGTGGCAATCAAACTACATAACTCAGGTCAGTTCAACATGTTCACTAACCAGAGTATATATGGTACCAGACCAGAGTCAAGTACAAGACAAATGCAGACTTCAACCACCACCAAAGTGAACCCAGAAATGAAGAAATGAATGGGCAATATGAACCAGACCATTTCTACATATGCAATGGTCACTACATTCAGACAACAGGTTCAAAAACAAGACAATAGTGATTGAAAAAGACTTCAATGACTCAATTGCAACAGAGACCAGGATCAACATGCAGTGCAACATGAAGACCAGTACAATCAGACCAACCACAACTGAGTAACAAAGCCGTGGATTATATCAATATTAACAGAAGCAGATTCAAAAAGGATATTATCAATTGAAACTGTGATGAAGGGTTTTCAAACAAAGTCAATGTATTTCAAAATGAACATGTCATACCAGAGTCAAAGCCGTGGTGACCAAGGAAGTAGAAACAATATGTCATAAATATATGAACAGGTCAGAATCATCTCAACCTTGCAATCGTAAATCAACGCAAGTGCATAAATCACACAAGGTGAAAAGAACGAAACTGACTCAGAGAAAACCCAAAGCAATGGAGTAAAATTCAAAATCATGGAAGAACAAATATGAATTGAACAAGTCATAATTATCACAAGTATTCAAGCAAAATCGAACGGCCAAGCAAAAATAATTGTAGAACTCAAATACATTTATACAAACGAAAATATAGGGTGTTCGAACCCTATAAATTTAGACCCAAAAATCATCATTGGCATTAATGAGTTTGAGCCCAAGCAATTAATCAGAGCATAAAGTCGAATATATTTAAAAATCAAAAAGGGGCGAATATCACGTACCAAATTATCATTCAAACTCAAAGTGACCGCATATATGCAAGAATCTAAAAGAAGCATCAAATCATATTTGTGAATTCAGAGCTTACCAGTATTCGATTCAAGCTCAATTTGTTCAAGGCAGCGACTTAAAATCAGAAACCCTAAATTTTGTGAAGAGGAACGAAAAAGAAACAAGGCGGCCGATAATACAAAAGAAGGGGAGATATCTATTGTCTCAAGTTTTAATTGATTCGGGCTGGCCTTTTATTTTGTTTGGGCTTATTTTTTTATTTAGGATTTTAATTGTTTTTAGTTTTTATTTTGAATTCCTTTTAAAATTGTGTAATTTTCTAGTCGTGTGACTAGGTACAAACTACACGGCGTAGTTTGAGAATTCGCAACTCAGTGGCTGAGTTGTGGCAGAGTTTTGAACGTAGAGTTAGGTTAGTCGTTAGCGGGTGTCGCAAGTTTACGTGTGTAAGCGTCTGACTACTTAATTTCTAGTAGAAACCTTGGGGGCAGCACGTAGGTAGGTTATTGCCGAAGCTGGGTAAATCTATGTTGTTCTATTTCTTCTTTTATTATTCTGTTATTATCCATGCTACAATTTTTATATATATTTCCACATTAATTTTTATTAATATTAGTATCACCCTATTCATCCCCCTCTAGGGTGAAATCGATCCTACAAGTAGTATCAGAGCTAGGAACAAAAACCATTTTTTGTTTTAAAATTTTGATTTTTCAAAAACCAATTTTTATTTTAAAAGTTTGATTTTTTAAATGGCTTCTTTTAATAATGCTTTTGCTGATGGTGAGTCCATAGTTAGACCACCCATGTTCAATGGTGAATATGCTTACTGGAAAAACAGAAAGAAATTTTTTCTGAAAGCCATAGATGCATGGAATAGTGTTGAGACGGGATATAGGAAACCAACTATAGTGGTAGATAATCAAGAAATTGAAATTCCGATGGATCAATGGATAGATCTTGAAAATAAACTACAGAATGCTAACGCTAAAGCTATGAATTCTATTATTTGTTCATTAGATCAAATTGAATTTAATCGTGTCTCACATTGTCTAACTACGCAGGAAATTTGGCACACTTAAAGTGACTCACAAAGGAACCTCCCAAGTCAAAGAATCTCGCCTTGCCTTGCTTAGTAGCAAATACGAAAACTTCACAATGGCCAAGGATGAAAATATCAAAGAGATGTATGGACGACTTTCTAATCTCGTATACAAATCAAAAGCTCTTGGAAAACCATACACAGAATTGGAAATAGGTCGAAAAATCCTCAGAGTCCTTCCACGAAATTTTAAAGCAAAAGTTACTGCCATTCAAGAATCAAAGGACTTGAAACAAGTTAAAGTTGAAGAACTCATTTGAAATCTCACCACTTGTGAGCTAGAAATGAAATTCAAGGAAGAACGTAAAGGAGGTGATACTCGAAATAAATCAATAGCTCTTAAAGGAACAACTGAAAGTGAAGATGATGATGATGATAATGGTACATCAGAACTGGCATTGATAATAAAGAAATTCAAAAGGTGGAATCACAAGTATGGAAATCCAGCTCTAAATCAACAACTGAAAAGCAAAATAGTCAAAGTTATAGACAACTCAGAAGAGCAGGAGATCATCTGTCACAACTACAATAAACCCGGTCATATCAAGCCAAATTGTCCTCGGAATCGACTCAGCTAAGGAAAGAAATCGAAAAAGGAGAAGTTTTGCAGCTACTTGGGATGAAACTGATGAAGCTGATAAAAGCACTGGTAGTGAGAGTGAAAAAGAAAATTTGTGTCTTCAAGGAGAAACAACTGACAGTGATGATGACGAGCCAAGTGAGGTATCAAAACTTACTCATTCAGAATTACTTATATATTTTCATGAAGTAAATGGCTGTTTTGAAAGACTTAGGGAGAAGTACGCTAAAATTGAATCACAAAGAGATAGTTTGATAGAATTAAATAAACAGCTTGATCAATTAGTTAAAAACTATCGAAATAAGAGCCCTAAGTGTGATAAGTGTCCATCACTTGAAGAAGAAATTAAAAAATCAAAAATTAAAATTAAATCACATGAAAACGAAATTCTGATTTTGAAAGAAAGTGAAAACACTAAGAGAGAAAATTCTATTAAAAAGTGCACTTTGTTATTAAATGAAAATGAATCTCTCAAATCACAAGTCCAACAATTGTCTACAACTTTAAGAAAATTCTCCAAAGGAGAAAGATCACTAAATATGCTATTAGGAAAACAAACTGTTAATACTGTTAGACAAGGACTTGGGTATACCCATTCTGAAAGAGTTAGAAGTGAAAATAATCATGTCAACTCCAAGTGCACGATTTGTAGAAAATTTGGACACAATCACAACAATTGCTGGTTTAGACCCAAACACGTGAAAACCATTCCAATTTGGGTTCCAAAAGGCACGAATATAAAATCCCTTAAAGTCAAACAAATCTGGGTGCCGAACGGAACAAATATAGATTGTTTTGGCTCTACACAAACATACTTTTCAAAATCTGTTGTGACTAACAACCATGGACCTATAAAAACAAATAGGTCACAAAAATCTTTTCTCCTGTAGGTGTGGTAGCAGGCTAAGGAACAACAACAATGTTACCTAGATTATGGTTGTTCCAGGCACACGACGGGCGACAAATCAAAGTTCCTTAGCCTAGTATAATGGTGGCAAAATCACAATGGGCAACAACAATAAATGAAATATTATTGGGAAAGGTAAAATAGGTAATAGTACATTTATCTTGGACGATATATTATATGTTGAAAATCTGCACCATAATCTGATTTAAATCAGCCAGATATGTGATAAGGAAATGGATGTTGATTTTAATTCTGAATTATGCAAAAATGTTGACCAATCATCGTTTCATCCTTGAACTAATTCATATAGATTCATTTGGACTAACGATATTGAAAGTTTAGGTGGTAAGAGATAGTGTCTTGTGTTGGTTGATGATTACTCTAGGTACACGTGGATATATTTGTTTATCTTACTACTTTTAGATCTGACACTATGTTCACTAGTTGTTTATGTACACGTTTTCAATCAAATCCTAATGGATCTAATTTTTAAAAGATTTAAAATGATCATAAGGTATTTGTTGCACACTTCATGGTTTGGTTTATGATATCTATCTAATGTTAACTTTGAGTCAAATGGGAATTTGGATGCAGATTACACTGGTAGCCTAATTGATAGAAAAAGTACTAGTGGAATGAGTTTTATATTGAGACATTCATTAGTTGCATCACATTTTCAAAGAAAATATCTGCATAATTTTCATTTCAACTGATTTTCAATTGGCAGACATTTCTTACTAAACCTCTTTTAGAAAATAATTTTTTCAAATTCATCTCAATTTAGGCATTTTAGAAATTTGATAATTTTTTGAATTTGATCTTAAATGCCTATGTTAACAAATCTGACTCCCTACTGATTATCAAAAAGATAAATAGTGACTGAAAAAAATGATGATTGTTGATATTAATCATACATTTTGACTTGAGACAGTATATGTAGTAAATTTCTTTAAAAATTTAAACAAAATTTGTAATAACTTTGATTGGTAAAAATTCCATGACCATCTCTATTTATATCATATTTCTAACGACCATCACTCATCAAAATCCAATATAGTATGTCAAATTATGGTATTTGAAACGGGAAATTATTCATTTTTTAAATTTAATTAGCAATGAAAATATCCAAAGTATTCACTCTCATTTAAAAGTCCTCACGGTTATGTATGGGTTAATTACTTGGAATTTTTGATTATGTGCTTTCTTGCTCATTTAAAAGTCCTCACGGTTATGCATGTATGGAACACATATTAAAATTGATTATTAAATAGGCAAGTTGATTCTAATCCCATTTAAAAGTCCTCACGGTTATGCGTGGTTAGAAGATGCTTGAAATTTATTTTTTTTATAAAATTTAAAGAATACTACTAATCTCATTTAAAAGTCCTAACGGTTATGCATGGTTAGTAAGTATTTACCAGTTTCCTGTCATAAATATATCTCAAATAGATACAACTATATGGTTTTATATACCGACATCAATCCTATCACTCTAAAATGGAATATGCGCCTAACAGAGTATTTATGATTTTTGTTTGGTTTTTATTGAAATTTAAATATTTATACTCGATTAGGTATAAATGTTGTATTAATGTCTATCACTTTATCTCTATTTTTCTAACACTATTACTCTTTTGCTAATAACAAAAGGGGAAGAGAGAAGTTAAGATTTTGGCAAATAAGTCAAGTCATATTTTTTATTTGCATATTCCCATCTAGGTTCATCTGCATATTTTTTATTTATTTTCATGCATATGTGAAGGGGGAGCTTTGGTGTAAGGGGAGCATTCAAATAGACGAAGCAAATGGAATTCATCTAGGTCAAATACATTTAATACAGTCAAAATCTTAATATATGTTTGTTATCATCAAAAGGGGAGATTGTAGAATACAATAGCCTATGATTTTTATTTGATGATAATAAACATATATATATATATATTCGTTTAAATGTATTTGATATTGTACTATTTTATTTTTCACATAATTAAATAAATATTTGTTGGATAAAATAAATAACACAAAATTCAAATTCAAACAAATATTTTATTCAAACAAATATTTTATTACAAATTCAAATAGTACAAATTTGAGCTCTCACTACATTTACACATTATCAATTACAATACAATTTCGATTACATCACAATTTTTCAATTTACATATTACTCCTCACTACATATTCACTCAACACTCGTGTTTTTATCTTCAACCATGTTCCAGCTTGAATCCAGCATTTGAGCTATCTGCAAAATAATTAAACACTGACGCAGTAAAATTGAAATAGAAAATATTTTGCAGTGTACAATGAAATGTATGTTTTGAAAATATTGTTTGCCTCAGTTATTTGGGTTGTTCATCATCATTTCTCTTTTAAATTCATTTTAGATGAACAACTTGTGACATGCACAGTGTATCACTGTACATTTTACAAGGCCGTGCACACCGATATACACTTGATAAAATTGCAGGGAATCTTGAAGAAGCATCGAATCATATTTGTGAATTTAGAGCATACCAGTATTCGATTCGAGCTCAATTTGTTTAAGGCGGCGACTTAAAATCAAAAACCCTAAATTTTGTGAAGAGGAACGAAAAAGAAACAAGGCGACCGATAATACAAAAGAAGGGGAGATATCTATTGTCTCAAGTTTTAATTGATTTGGGCCGACCTTCTATTTTGTTTGGACTTATTTTTTTTAATTAGGGTTTTAATTGTTTTTAGTTTTTAGTTTTTAGTTTTTATTTTGAATTCCTTTTAAAATTGTGTAATTTTCTAGTCGTGTGACTAGGTACAAACTACAGGGCGTAGTTTGAGAATTCGCAATTCAGTGGCTGAGTTGTGGCAGGGTTTTGAGCATAGAGTTAGGTTAGTCATTAGCGGGTGTTGCAAGTTTACGTGTGTAAGCGTCTGACTACTTAATTTCTAGTAGAAACCTTAGGGGCAGCACGTAGGCAGGTTATTGCCGAAGCTGGGTAAATCTGTGTTGTTCTATTTCTGCTTTTATTATTCTGCTATTATCTGTGCTACAATTATTATATATATTTCCACAATAATTTTTATTATTATTAGTATCACCCTATTCACCCCACCTCTAGGGTGAAATCGATCCTATAATAGTAATAACTATATAAACCACATAATCAGAGTATATATGCTCATATAGTTATACAAAGCAGTAATAAAGTTTATACAACTGATAAATAAACTCAACTGATAAACTATTTATAATAATAGTAAGTCAAACATTATTAAGGCTCAATGGTGTCACAAAGTGGAATAAACAATAATAAGTCTCAAAATATAAGTATGAGAAAGCATCACCTTCTGTTAGTCCATCTACACAGCTCCAAATGTTGTTTAAACCTGTTATCTAGTCTACTTATTTAAGAGTACTCGAGATAATAAGAAGTAAGATATAAAACCTCGAGTCAGACAACAATCTGGTGTGAGCGATAAATAGTCTCAAACACTATAAAAGTCGGTATAGTATATGAAACAAAGGGTATATAGAATCATACCTGACCTGTCCATGCATCCACAGAGTTAGCACATAACACAATATATGTGCTACTCTATGATAACCATCATGGGTGTACTATACATCAAAGTACTAACTACTAAGGATGTCTAAATATCGGCATCGGTAAAATCTACATCGTGTGACATCCCTAAGGTGATAGAAACAATCAAACAAACATAACATCCATTATCCATCCTCACATTCACTCAATAAGTGCATTGGATATATAATACTCATATGGCTACCTACATTGAGCCAAAGATTACATAATGTCTCGGTTCATCTGTACTTGAATCCATGTCACTCAGTAAGCTAGGAACTAGACCACACCTCTATAGATAACCCATGGTACAATGGGTCTGCACCTCCATAAATAGCCTAAGTGAGTGTCCTTATGTACCCTCCGCTTTACCAGTACACTATGAAAACTACAAGTACCAACGATCCCTTTGCATACGTCATTTGTAGCAAAGCTCATCTCGGAATTGTCCTTACAACTCTCATCTGAAGTTGTCGCGGTTGGTAACTACTCTAAACAACCATCATAAGTCATAGAGGGTCATCGTGTGTCATGTAACCTTCCTCCGACAGTTCCATTAATCCGACTTGTCGTTGCCTACTCTGCATCCCAAAGTATAGCTATCCATCGTCAAAGCCATCCCTTTCCATCGTCGAATCCGTCACTTCCCATCATGGAATCATCATCGTCGAATCACAAAGTCATCGCATCGAAGCATAACATCTTCACTTCACTGCCAAAACCACTCATCGAAGAGCCATATCATCAAAATCGAATGTCGAACGAATGAACCATCACATCGTGCTCCTCGAAGCCTCTCCGTCGTTTAGGTCAAAATTGACCAAATCGACCATCATCAATAGTGGTAGATATCGACCAGTCTAGAGTAATCGATAACGACCACTTTGTTCATGTACTTGACCAAAAATGGCTAAATAAAAACCAAATGAAAACATTCGGCATCTTCCTTGAAGTTCGGAGTGCATCTCTAAGTCCACCATGCTTCATCTTCAGGTCAGTCGACGTGCATGAAACTTTATGCACGAAATCCTATCCTATGGGACATTTTCTAATCCTATATCGCCTTTGGATGGCTTTTTCAACCAACTAACAAACAAGCATACATGCAACCAACAAGCATAGAAACGTCTATAATAGCCTACATGCATCTATGATAACACAATACAATACATCCAAGCAACCAATGTGAGATAAATATTAGTAATAGCCTCAGTCTATCAATATCGTCAAAATAGTGCATCAATGGGGGGAAATGTGATATTTAATTTAAAACCATTTTAAAACACTTTTATATTCTTTTATAAAATAAGATATAGGTTTAAATACTTTAGAAATCACATTTTAAAGTTATAAATCATTTAAAAATTTCGTTTTAATACTATACTAACAATCATAGTATGGTAAGAGACAATATGACTTACCTCAACAACAGCCATCCAAACTAGAACCTAATCGTAGAGCCCTCCATCATGAGTACAATGCAAGAAACGACTTCCAAAACGGACCTTGTATGCAAAAGATATAGAGAATATAAGATAACGGATTAAACAAACAATTAATTAAATAAATAATTCACTAATTAAGTTGTTAACTACCTAATCACCATTCATAATCATCTTCTCCAACTTGCACACTGTACACACATGGCTACAGACATAAGAAAACCCATTCCTCAACACCTTCTCTCTTCGAATACTCATCCAATACCCAACAAACCAATAAACGGGCGATTGTAGCACCCCACAATCTACATCCTCTTCGCGACGCACCCAAGCATGACATACTCAACCTCCCTGATGTAAATGCGACATGGACAAGCTGATTGTGACCCCTTAACGTCATGTTTTTCCCTGCTTGATTAGAGTAAGCCAAACTTGGTGGAAAAGTGCGGTTTGCGATGAGAAAAAGAATGGCGCTCTCCGTTTCGCCTACTGTCACCCGAATTTCCTACAAAGTGGAACCCTAGGCGCGGCCAAAAACGTCGATCTTCGCTAAACACAATCGATCAAAATTCCACCACGATTATCGCGAAGGTCTCTTTGATTCAGATTTATTGAAACTAGTTTCGTATTTTTTTTGGAGCAGATTGCTTGAGATTAATTTTTAAAGGAGTGGAATGGGAGACGGCCATTGTTTTTGAAGTAAAGCAATGGAACCGTAAACGAGTTTGGGTTATGAGAGAGGAATGAGGGTTAGGTGATTTAAATAATAATATTATATTCTCTTTTATTTGAATTCTCAAATAAAACGGTCGTGCGTATCGAGCTCGTACGATCAAAGTCCGATCGCAAAGAAACTCGTCTACATATGCACCTTATATTTTTGGTTCCGATGGTATAAATTTCATCGCTATCCGAGATAGCATTTCCAGGATGATAATTTCACGCTTTTTGAGACTGTTTCGGCCATTAGATAGTCTGATTTTCAATTATAGCGATCCTTATACTCATTTTAATTCACAACGTCGATACGAACTCAATAGAAGCGGTCTAGAGTCCTAATTCGATCGTATGCGAAAAATCATATTTTTAGGACCATCGATTAATTAATGATTGAATATTTAGATCAATTATTTAAATATCTTATCGTTAAAACTATGGGTTGTTATAGCACTCAATTGGCGCTTATATGTGCTTTGCTTAGATTTAAGTAATGCTTAGCAAAAAATTATTATTTTTAAAATAAAATGAATTAGGATTATAATAAAAAACCACATTCCTAACAAATTTTTCTCATTTTCTATGATTTGGATCGATGAATGATTTGTATTAAAATATTACTATTTTATTTAATAAATGTACACATTTTGTACTTAATTCGAGTAAGCTAACTTGTAAAGAATAGAGAAAGTCAAATCCAACCTTTGAAATTTATGAATTCATAAATTAACTTCAAAGTTAAACTTTAGGTCTTTTTGATAAATTATTGCATACGCATCTAGTACACTTATACACATATAATACGCTTAATATATTCTCTTTATAATAGATTTATGTTGGTATGGATAAAGTATGTTAAAAACTTAAGCAGCGCTTAAGCGATGTTAAGCGGCGCTTAAGCGATATTAAACGAAGCGAGACTTCTATCATCTCATCTCACTTAGCGCTTATTATAACATAGCTCAAAATAATGTCATGGATACATCAATCCTCAATTCTCGTACCCATATAGACAGTCGAGTAGTATATGCCCTACATAGACGGTCAAGAAGCATAGACCCACACAAAAGGTCAAAAAGTATAGACCCATGTCCCATATAGAGGGTCAAAAAGTATAGACCTACACAGACAATCTAGCACCAAGCACTCTTAGATGCATGGTAACTCAATTGACACATACAGATGGTCAATGACTACTCAACATTGCGGCTACACGATTATGAAACTCATCCCCATTTAGAAGGCTTGGGACTGGACACACACAGGACGTCCAAAAATAAGGGTACACACAGACTACCCCAGGTACACACAGACTACACTTTCCTTGATTTACGAGCAAACATTATAACCTCTGAGTTACCCACGATCCTTGGAACGCATCCACATTAGAACCCATTTTGTTTCATTCTACAAATCTTATCGAATATCTGATTCCAAAATCTATTTATAGTAACTCCTTTTTGATGATAGGGATAGCTCACCCTAAAATACCAAAGAGGGATCTACTATCCATTCCTAATGGTGAGAGTTCTAGTACATCTTCAAACATTTACTACAACGACCCGGAATTTCAAACACTTCGTATTTAAATATATGAATTATTTAAATATTTGAATCTTGGATTTAGCATGATCAAATTGATTTTATAATCTTGTTAACCCCCTTTTAATTATAACTAATGATAGTAAACTTGATTTTGAAAAATATTTACTAAAATAAATAGTTCGAAGAAATATTGATAAATGTGACCGAAAATCGTTTTATCGATAAACTGCTATTTACTACATTGAAGTTGTTCGAACTTGTTGTACTTTCCTAATATACTAAAGTATAAAAAAAATTCAGTAAGGCTAGCCGTTTTATAGTGAACCATCCACTTTATAAAAACATCAATTAATACAAAAGCAAGGCAGAATGCCACAAGTACTACACCACACCAGAAATGGCCATTAGTAGCGTTGAAAAAACGCTACCAAAACTTATAGTAGCATTTCATTAAACGCTGTTATACGACATGCAACTAAAAGTCTAATTTTTTTACAGCCTTGTAGAAAATGCTACGGAAACATAACATATTGTAGCGTTTTAGAAACACTACAATAGTTTATTTCTGTAGGGTTTAACATCTACTGCAAAAGTTTATTTTTGTTTTTTATGTGCTAGATATGCTTTTTGTAGCATTTTTACTGCTACAATAAATTTTCTAGCATTTGATCATTGCTACAATATATGCTTGCAACTGATTTACTTCCGTAGCATTTTTTAAATGCTACTAAAAGTTATTGAGTGTTTTGCAGGATATTGTACATGCTACTATTTTCTATTAACAACTTGTATCATTTCCAGGAATCACTCACAAAGTAGTCATATTCAAACTAGCAATCAATATATCACATAATCGTCATATTCAAACAATTAAAAAAACACATTAATCACATAATCAAACATATCCATAACCATTTCGATATTAGTTTTTCAACAATATGAGAAAATTCACATAACATTTATATACAAGTTTACAGAACTAGTACGAATAAAATATTATAATATATATCACAACTAGTACAAACCAATAAAAAAACAACAATAAAGTCTACAATCAAAATTTATGTACTGCTCACCTAGGCTTGAGTTCTGAAAAAAACTCTGCAACAACATTCATAAGCATGATCAATCTAGTTCTCATTGTCCTCCAGGTACAACGTGTCATCTCTATTTCATGCAGTAGTGATTTTATTGTTGTTGCAATCTTTATGTAGCCTTCAACCATAATGGTTATACATTTTATTATCTTTACCATCTATCACTTCAATCATGTATGTCCTTTGGTAGATAACAATAATCTGCGTAATTGCAAAGTGGTTCGGTTTCTAAATTAACAAACAAATGAATATAAATTTGCATGCAACAGTGCAAGTAACCACTTGAGTTAGAACCTCTTACAAGCTGGCATGCATTTATCATTGATTTGATGAATGACTTATGCTAGCACATGACATATGTATGCTTCTATATATTCGAATACTAGATAACTAGCCTAAGAATTTAATATATTTTGCCTGATGTGGGTTTTGGTTATTATAATATAATATCAGGCTCGTATTTCAATTCATATGCTTTACGTATTTCTTCCTATTAATCTTAATTTGGATCTAAAGAAATTTAATTATGGAGGTAGAAAATGAATTTGCAAATCTGAATCAACATTCCAATGTATTATCTATGATCCAAATCAGTTATGTTCAAGCATTTAATATCACTAGTATTTTATATATGCCATTTACTTGAGCTTTTATGGTAACCTTATATATCCAAAAATATGTATATCTTGTTAGACCATTTGTACAAATTAAATTGGATTCTATGGAAAATTGCATTATTTTATTATAGCCCAATTCGAGACTATAATTATATGTAATTAAGAGAGGGTCCAGAAGTGTTATAATTAAAAGGAAAAAAATAAAGGAAGAAAAGAAGCAAGTATGACAACTCTGTTGGAAATAAACTTAATTTTGCAACTAGATTTTTCATATAAGAAATATCTAGAATCTAGAATATTTAGGAGATATTTATGGACTAATATATTTGAAATTGTATAAGAGAATATTTAGGAGATATGTATGGAGAATCGTTAGATTAAGATAATCTCCACCGTTTATTTGAGATGTGAACTCTTATAAATAAAGGTGGATTCACTCATCTTCAAAGAAGAGAAAAGAGATGTAAGAAAAAAAAATGAACTTTCATAATAAAGTTTAATAATAAAGTTTTTATCTTTATGAAAAAAAATCATTTTTTTCTTTCTCCAACCTCTTGTCTATCTTCTTCTAAAATCAAATCTATTTGCTATTGAAGAAAACTTCCAATAAAGTGGTATCAGAGCTTGAAAATCCTCTTAAAAAGATGGCGAATAGCGGCGTTCCCTTACAAGTCTCAATGTTCACTAAGACCAATTATGACAATTGGAGTTTAAGGATGATGGCTCTCTTTGGAGCACACAACGTATGAAAGGCTATACCGAACAAGAGAATGAAGATAGTCTATCACAAACTCAAAGGAATAGTTTGAGAGACTCAAGGATGAGAGACAAGAAGACTCTCTGTCTAATCCATAAAGCATTGGATGACGATATTTTTGAGAAAGCTTTGGGATCAAAGTCATCAAAAGAAGCATGGGAAAAGCTTTGAACATCTTACAAAGGAGCAGATCAAGTTAAAAAGGTACGTCTTCAAACTTTAAGAGGAGAGTTTGAAACTTTGCATATGAAAGAAGGTGGACTTGTCTCCGATTACTTCCTAAGAGTTTTAATAGTTACTTATAAGCTAAAAAGAAATGGCGAGAAGTTAAATGATGTAAGAATTATGGAGAAGATTCTTAGATTATTAGATCCAAAGTTCGACCATATTGTCGCCATCATCAAAGAGACAAAAAACTTGAAGGCCATGGCAATAGAGGAACTTCTCAGTTCATTGTAAGCTTATGAAGAAAATAAAAGGAAGAAGGAAGAGATTGTGGAGCAAGTACTCAAGACACGAATTGATTCAAAAAAAGGAAGAAAGCAATTGAAGCCAACAAAGACGAGGTTGTGGTCAAGAACGAGGACGAAGTCGTGGATATGGACACGGGTTGGAGACCCAATAACAACAACAACAATGACAACAACAACAACCAAAGAGGAGAAAGATCAACAAGAGGTCGTGGAAGAGGAAATTTAAAGTCAAGGCATGACAAGTCACACGTCAAATGCTACAATTGTGAAAATTTTGGACATTATGCTTCTGAATGTAGAACTCCAAACAACAATGAAATTGAAGAGAAGGCCAATTACATTAAAATGAAGTCAAAAAGATGGTACTTACTACTGGCTTATAAGGAAAATGAAAGAGGTGAGGATAATCAATGGTACCTAGATAGTGGTGCAAGCAACCATATGTGCAAAGGAAGAAGCATGTTTGTGGAGCTTGATGAATCGATGAAGGGAAACGTGGCATTTGGAGATGAATCCAAAGTAGAGGTGAAAGGTAAAGGAAATGTTCTCATTCGATTGAAGAATGGAGATCACCAATTCAGTTCCAATGTTTACTATGTGCCAAACATGAAGAGCAACATCTTAAGCCTAGGACAACTCTTAGAGAAAGGTTATGATATTCAATTAAAAGATAAAAACCTTTCTATAAGAGACGATGCAAGTAACTTCATTGCTAAGGTGCCGATGATAAAAAATAGAATGTTCGTTCTCAACATTCAAAATGATGTTGCACAATGCCTTAAGATGTGCTACAAAGATACTTCTTGGCTTTGGCATCTTCGATTTGGGCATCTCAATTTCAGAGGATTAGAGTTGCCCTCCAAGAAGGAAACAATAAGAGGATTACCTTGCATCAACCATCTTGATCAAGTGTGCAAAGGATGTCTACTTGGAAAGCAATTTAAAATGAGCTTTTTGAAGGAGTCATACTCAAGGGCTAAAAACCCATTAGAACTCATACACACAGATGTGTGTGGTTCGATCAAGCCAAGTTCACTTGGTAAGAATAACTATTTCCTTCTTTTCATTGATGATTTTTCAAAAAAAACATGGATGCATTTTTTTAAAGAAGAAATCAGAGGTGTTTGAGAACTTCAAGAAGTTCAATGCCTATGTTGAAAAGGAAAGTGGTTTTGTGATTAAAGCCATGAGATCTGACCGTGGAGGAGAGTTCACATCAAAGGAATTCCAGAAGTATTGTGAAGATAATGGAATCCGATGACAACCGACGGTGCCTAGATCCCCCCAGCAAAATGGAGTAGCATAAAGGAAGAATAGGACAATTCTTGAGATGGCGAGGAGCATATTCAAAAGTAAGAGGCTGCCAAAGGAGTTTTGAACGAAAGCAGTTGCCTGTGCGGTTTATCTATCAAACCGATCTCCAACAAGAAGTATATGAGGAAAAACACCACAAGAAGCATGGAGTGGAAGGAAGCCTGGCATTTCCCATATAAGAGTGTTTAGATGCATAGCATATGTACATGTATCGGATGAGAAGCGAAGCAAGTTAGATGACAAAATTGAGAAGTACATCTTTATTGGTTACGACACCAACACCAACGGCTACAAGCTCTATAATCATGATAAGGGGAAGATAATCATTAGTTGAGATGTTATGTTTGATGAAGAAGGAGAATGAGATTTGAGTTCACATAACGAAGACTATAACTTCTTTCCACATTTTGAAGAAGATGACACGCAATGACCAAGGATGGAACAATCAAGAGAGGAGCCTACTTCTCCACCAGCTTCACCAGCTATGAGTTGTCAAGAAGACGAAAGCTCAAATGAAATGACTTCACGCTTTAGAAGCCTTCAAGAAATATATGAGGCAACTGAAAACCAAGACAATCTTACTCTTTTTTGTCTATTTGCGGATTGTGAGCCCATAAATTTTCAAGAAGCTTGGAAAAAGAAGAGTTGAAGAAATGCTATGGATGAAGAGACACATGGGAGTTAACTTTTCTTCTACAAGGGCACAAGGCAATTGGTGTAAAGTGGATATACAAAGTAAAGAAGAACGCCAAAGGAGAAGTTGCAAGATACAAGGCGAGATTGGTGACATTGACTATGATGAGGAATTCACTCCAGTGGCTCGACTAGAAATTGTTAGACTAATTATTTCTTTACCAGCTCAAAACAATTGGAAGATACATCAAATGGATGTGAAATCTGCATTCCAAAATGGAGTTCTTGAAGAAGAAGTTTACATCGAGTAGCCACAAGGCTACGAAATCAAGGGAGAAGAAGACATGGTCTTGAAGCTAAAGAAGGCACTTTATGGGTTGAAACAAGCCCCAAGAGCTTGGAATGCTCGAATTGATAAGTACTTCCAAGAGAGAAACTTCATCAAGTGTCAGTATGAGCATGCAATTTATATCAAAATTCAAAACGGTGATACATTTATTGTATGTAGATGACTTGATATTCGCTTGTAGCAATCCAAGTATGTTTAATGAGTTTAAGAAAAAGATGACGAAGGAGTTCGAGATGACTGATATTGGACTTATATCTTACTACCTTGTCATTGAAGTAAAACAAGAAGACGAAGGCATCCAAATTACTCAAAAGGCTATGCTAAGGAAGTACTGAAGAAGTTCAAGATGGATGACTCTAACTCGGTTTGCATGACAATGGAATGTGGAATCAAGTTGTCAAAGCATGAGGAAGGAGAAAAGGTGGACCCAACACTCTTAAGAGCTTGGTTGGAAGCTTGCGATACTTAACGTGCACAAGAACCGACATCCTATATGCGGTAGTAGTTGTCAATCGATATATGGAGAACCCAACAGCAACTCATTTGAAGGCGGCAAAGAGAATTCTTCGTTATGTCAAAGGGACAAGAAACTTTGGCTTGTACTACTCTATTTCTGATAATTACAAGTTTGTTGGATATAGCGATAGTGATTGGAGTGGAGATATGAATGATCGAAAAAGCACAAGCGGCTTCGTGTTCTACATGGGAGACACGGCCTTCACATGGATGTCGAAAAAGCAGTCGATTGTCACTCTTTGCATATGCGAAGCGGAGTCTGTAGCTGCTACTTCATGTGTTTGTCATGCAATTTGGTTACGAAACCTGTTAAAAGAGTTGAATTTGCCACAAGAGGAGCCAACCAAGATTTTTATGGACAATAAGTCAGCAATTGTTTTGGTCAAAAACTCAGTCTTCCATGATCGAAGCAAGCACATTGATACACGCTATCACTACATTAGAGAGTGTGTCGTCAAAAGAATGTACAACTAGAGTACGTAAAGTCACATGATCAAGTAGCCGATATCTTCACCAAGCCTCTCAAGCACGAGAGGAGTCTGCTTGGAGTAGCAAAATCAAGTTTAAGGAGGTGTTGAAAATAAAATTAATTTTGCAATCTAAATTTTTCATATAAAAAATATTTAAAATCTAGAATATTTATGAGATATTTATAGACTAATATATTTGAAATGTATGAGAGAATATTTAGGAGATATGTATGAAGAACCGTTAGATTAAGATAATCTCCACTGTTTATTTGAAATGTGAACTCTTATAAATAGAGGTGGATTCACTTTTCTTCGAAAAAGAGAAAAGAGATGTAAGAAAAAAAAACATGAACTTTTGTAATAAAGTTTAATAATAAAGCTTTTCTCCTTATTAAAAAAAATTGTTTTTTCTTCTTCAACCTCTTATTTGTTTCTTTTAAAATCAAATCTATCAGCTATTTAAGAAACATTCCAGCAAGCTCAGTTATATGCAGTATGCACTTGCTGGAAAAAATAAACAAACTTAAGAGTCGTTGGCTTCTGAACCATTATTGGCGAAAAGGACCTTTCTCATTTTTCTTGCAATGAACATCTCCAGAAGTCCCTTTACAAGATCCTGCCAATACAATCCAAAATTTACTAGCTAAAGCAAATGAAACAAATACATAGTACTAAATTCCTTATAGCTTCTGATTGAGAGATAACAAAATAGAGCAACAATAAACAGTTCGCTAAGAACTATTACAAAATTCAAATATAGTTTGTACTGAATTTTGTATAAACATATTTATCATGGCGCATGCATGCATTTAATTAGTATATAAGATGGTTTGATGAAGAACAAATGCAATTTGCAAGAATATGATTATTTAAACAAATAATTCAACAGAAAATAGATTTCTTCAATTTTCTCTTTTCTTCAAAAATATCATGCCACCATACAGAAAGCAATTTATCAAGAAATTAACTTTGCGCTCATCTCACCCTTTCTAAACATGGGTATAGTAATGCACCATACAGAACTACATGATGTGCAACTAGTTACAACTTCTGCAACATACTTCTGCATTGTTCTACTTCATCTAGCTTGTTTCCCACTTTACTTCAGCAACTGCCGTAATGTCAGTATCCTGTCTCCTTGGTGTTTCAGCTCGCTCGCTCCCTTTTGTCAGGCGTACTATTCTTTCTTCGTTTCAGTAGATGACTATACATCCAACATGTATCGTAATGCGATGATCAACTTGCAAGCACCTCTGTTTAGTTCTTGCACAAACTGAACTTGCTTAAGTATATTGTGCAATATTTACTTATGGTTATGACTGCTCATCTGAACTTGGCCTTGGAAGCAAGTGAAGGAATTGTGCTTTTAAATAACACTCTTGTTCTTTGCCTCTCTCATCTTCTAGCTTCTGTAATGTTTACTGTTATTGAGCCCAAATGCTGAGGCCACAATCACAATGATCAACAACTATGCACCCATCAACCCACTTATGCAGCAGCAAATGCAGCCATCAACCAATTTATGCAGCAGCCAAGTGCAGCTTGTGGGTCGGATGCCACAACAGTAGTGGTAAGACTAGCCATAGGTGCTTAGAGAGTTCAGTTCTAGCCCACTTTTAGAAGCAGTAATAGAAGACCAACTTGCCGGAGTCTCATGATGGTTCAGGTTATTTCGGTTCATGTTTCATTTGTCCGCTAGTCAAATTACAGCCACCTCTATTCATCTGCATCTTTATCCAGTTCGACATATCCACATAAGCAAAACTGTCTATTTAATCTCGATATTAACTTAGATGATGTTTAGCCAATAAAAAAAGAAATTATTTTAACTTTTGAAATAAAATTATTTTGCAGCTCAAATAGGCCTGAAAATCATAATTGCAACATGGTAGTATGGTACTTACATTACTACCAGCAAAAAACTAAATCAAGAAAAGATATTTATATTTACTTATTGTAATTTTATTTTTTAGTTTTAAATTTTAATTTGAAATGGATGCCACCATGAAATTTGTAAGTTTGATTGTATTAAACTGGAACAAAATATTCAAGAAAAAAACTTAGTTATTGTTGTTGTTGTCCTTATTATTATTAGTTATAAAACTTAGTTGACCTAGTTAATTTATATGGTTATAAACTAAGTTGTCAAAGCATGAGAAAGGAGAAAAGGCCTGAAAATTATTTTAACTTTTGAAATAAAATTATTTTGCAGCTCAAATAGGCCTGAAAATCATAATTGCAACATGGTAGTATGGTACTTACATTACTACCAGCAAAAAACTAAATCAAGAAAAGATATTTATATTTACTTATTGTAATTTTATTTTTTAGTTTTAAATTGAAATGGATGCCACCATGAAATTTGTAAGTTTGATTGTATTAAACTGGAACAAAATATTCAAGAAAAAAACTTAGTTATTGTTGTTGTTGTCCTTATTATTATTAGTTATAAAACTTAGTTGACCTAGTTAATTTATATGGTTATAAACTAAGTTAAGTATTATCAACCTATAGTTTATTATTATTATAAACATCGTTAATTTTTATCAAACTTAATTTATTATTATTATTATTATTATTATTATTATTATTATAAACTTATTAATTTTTATAATACTTAGTTAATTTTTATAATACTTAGTTAATTTTTATAATAGCATTTAATTTTTGTAAAACTTACTTAGTTTATTCTAACTATTGTTTATTATTATTATTAGTAAAGTATAAAAAGCACGCACGTGCATCTAATATGCAGGGATATTTACTTTTATTTAATTAAAAAATGAATGAACGGACGTGTCTCGTAAGGGTAAAGGTTTTGGTAGTCATAACATTTTATTTTAAGTTGTTTCGTTGATGGTATCGGTGACAAATTAGTAGTAAAATTCTGTTGATGGGTAGTCGGAAAGAGGACGGTGGTGAATGTTGCAAATCGGTGAGATTCGGTTGATGGATGTGGGTATTTTCGGAATTTCAAAAAGACGCCGTGAAAATCATGTTAATTGAATTCTCTTTATTAGTAATAGAGATAGAGATAGAGATAGCGATATAAAATATTTGTTTGTTATGCTTGCTGTAACATTTGTAATATTTCATTGTGTCTAAATGAAGGTCTATAAAATGTACAGCTATGAGCCAAGAAAATAGGATTTACAACTGTTTTAGAGGAATCGGGTTAGTGATAGGATCAGATAGATATAACCGTAAAAATAAGAGATCAAAAAACAGCAATGGAACAGTAACAAAAATAGGTATATCTGAAAGAACAAAATAGCAGGCAACACACACAAAATCTTTTACGTGGAAAACCCCTTCGATGTGAAGGATAAAAACCACGAGACTGTTAAAGGAGTCCACCCTATACTTCTCTTATTGATAAACTGTGGGAAAAAGAACCCCAAAACTGTTTACAAAGGATTCACTACCGATCAATAATTTCCAAAGCAATAAGAGATAAAACAGAGTACAAAAGTTTAGAAATGACTCTGTTAACAGCACTTCTGGCCAGCAAATATTCAGATCTAACTGAGCTTCACAAGATGATTAGATCGTCTTGAAAAATGATCCCCATGATTTCTAAATCAGCTGTTGTATATTTTGGCTAGATCTCAGATTCAAAAAATATAAAAATAAACCGTGCTATATAACCGTGTTTATTTTGTATGCATGCTTTTTGTTGTGATTTTATTTTTGTGTCCCCTCTAACAAAAAGTGCTCCTGCATGAAAAATATTGCCCATGCTAAAAATAGTGTGTGCACAGCAATATAGCCTCCATTGAAAAAACAAAGCTGAAAAAGAGGATGCCCACCAAAAAAAACTGGATGAAAGCAGTTCACAAATATAGCCCACCAACAAAAGCATGTCCAGAATAGCAAGAAATATTGCTATGAATGGGCTGGACTACCCAACAATCTCCCCCTCCAGTCCAACATGGGAAAGATGTGCATGTTTCAATCACTATTTGACAACCATTCCCACAAGCTTGCCACAAACATCAAGCTTGTTTCCAGGAACCACTTTAGTTAACATATCTGCACCATTCTTGTTTGTGTGAACCTTTTTCAGCTTCAGCAACTTTTCTTCAATCACATTTCGCAGCCAATGATATCGAACATCAATAGGCTTGGTGCGAGTATGATACATGGAATTCTTGCTCAAATCCATAGCACTCTGACTATCACAGAATACTACATACTCATCTTGATGCAAACCCAACTCTTGAAGGAAGCTCTTCAACCAAAGCATTTCTTTACTTGCTTCCACTGCTGCTATATACTCAGCCTCGGTTGTAGACAAAGCCACACACTTTTGTAACTTTGATTGCCAAGAAATAGCTCCCCTTGAAAATGTGAACACATAACCTGAGGTAGATTTTCTACCATCAAGATCTCCAGCCATGTCTGCATCTGTATACCCCTCAAGAACATGTCTGCCACCTCCATAACACAAACAAAGTTTGGAAGTGCCATGCAAGTATCTGAAAATCCACTTCACTGCATTCCAATGAGCCTTACCCGGATTGGATAAGAATCTACTCACTAAACTAACAGAATGTGCAATATCTGGCCTAGTGCACACCGTAGCATACATCAAAGAACCAACAACAGATGAATAAGGAATAGAAGACATACATGTTTTTTCCTTCTCTATTGTTGGACAGTCTTGCTTACTTAACTTAAAATGAGATGCGAGTGGTGTACAAACCGGCTTTACATGCTTCATGTAACGACCCACTATTTTGGACCATTCGCATCCATACATGTCAGATTTGAATTGCTCAAAATATCAGATTGTTAATTTAAATTTGGCAAAACTCAGCATATACAGTAAATAAAATAATCACAGATCACAAACACAGAGTAATATAACAATAATGCAGCGGAAACAAAAGAATAGTAGTTCATGAAGCTACTATATATATAATAGAGTTAAACAAGATACAACAGAAGTCTCGAATACAATAGATATCTCAATACAATAGTCAAATACAAGTTCTGAATACATCACTGGAATCAACTGGATAACTGATAGTAGAATCGATAGATAGCTGGATCTCCAAGCGAAGCTCCAACTCCAAAGGTGAGTCTTGAACACTGGTACACTCAGTCTGACCCGAGCGTAAAGCAAAACACAAAACACTCGAGTCAGGGTTAACATTCTTATATCAATAAATCCAACTCAAGTGAAATAACAACTGAAATACAAGTAACTCAAAGGATGTTTGGGATAACCATCCTCTAAGAATCCGTTAAACTATCTACTATGTAGTAGTGTACGCTAAGTAGATAATGCCTATCAGTAATATAAAGTATCAAAATAGCGTTAAGGCGTTACCATTATCCCCCTTAACACATTTTATATAAGCGTCATAGTCTAAACAGCACTGTAAACTCCACCGTAAACTAGTGGGCTATAAGGGAGTACTCCATAGGTATAACACAAAACCAATCGTAGTGGTCGCGTATAGGGATACAAGTATGACAAGACACATGAGGCAATACCCAAGGTAGTGAAACTACCGTTTGCCTGATCCGGACTGGTGAGAACGCATCGCCGCAACGATCGCAACACCGCGAAACAACACTCCCAATTCAAGGGTGCGCACCAATCAAAAACAAGTAATGAGTAGTTTACGAAGAAGTGTGTCCGCTAGAGGTAGCTAACCTCACTGGCCCGGCACGACTCCTGTTTAAGTCATTTCCAATTTGACACAAGTGTCAAGGTCATCCATTATCGTTCTCTTTCTTCAAATCCAGCAACGTCATCATTCCAACCACTTCATTCTGGATCACACTCCGCGTATAATAGTTATTAAAGTGGTTTTCGGTTTGGACAGAGAGTATGTCCCTAACCGATCCCGGACTCTTCAATAACTACGTAATTATTACACCGATTGGTCATTAAATAAACTTTCAAAATAGTTTATATTTCAAAATCAAAATATCATTGCCATTTCAAAACCATATCAATACGATATCACTTCCATTTCAAATAAATCCATTTCCAAAATCATATCACTTTCCAAAGTTATATCACTTTCGAAATCGTAAGTCTTTTAAAAATCAAAACACTTTGAAAATCGAAACCTTGAAATTCATAACACTTTGAAACTATAGTTTGAAATCATAACATTTTGGAATTCATAACACTTTCCTCTTAAACAGTTTAGATATTAAAATTTGTGTATATAATAAAATAGTTTATAAAATAAAAATAGTTTATATAAAATAGTTATAAGTTAAAATAGTTTATAATAAAATAATATATATTAAAAATGATTTATATAAAATAGTTTATATTAAAATAATTTTAAAGTAAAATATAAATAGTTGTAGATATAGTTTAAAAATAATTTATACAATAAAATAGCTTCCACAAATTCACAAATCGATTCAACTCAACTCGGATTCCAAAATTCAAATTTAATCAAATCTCAAATCATCAATTTCAATTCGATTCATTTTCTAAATAGACCATTTCAAATTATCAATTTCAAATACATATTTGAACCACAAAATAAACCATTAAATTTCAATATATTTCAAAGCTTTAAATATTCCACATTTCAAAAACTAAATTTGATAATTCCATTTATATCTAAATTTAATTTCATTACATTGTGTTTCTGAGATATTTCTTTAATCATTTCAATACATCTAAATACAACTTCAATTTACAAATTTATATAAACTAAATATCCCATTTAAATTTATATAAGTTTGAAATATTCATTTAAGCCACTTTTTAATCAAATTCAAGTTATAAAAAATATCTTAAAATTTCAAATTTAATAGATTTCGAATCAAACTTATTTAAGTATAATTATTAAATAATTAAGAATTCCAAATCAATTTCAAATTTATCTTTCAACCTGAAACATTATAAACTCTATATTTGAAAATATAAATTTTACATAAATACTCAAACATATTTTTATATTGATTCAAATCAACTTTAATAAATCTTTAAAATCAATATTTATTAAAACCATATATTTCTTTTCAAAACAATAGAAATCATTTTTCAAAATATTTATATATGTAGACCAATGGTGTCTGTATATAATTTTCTATACTATGGTCAAGTGATGTAGATATTTATCATTTCAATCCGTAATTTAAATTATATTCGGGTATATATCTTTTCAACCCGAAATCCCAAATTCAATTCAATTAAAAACCGCTTGGGTTTATCATTTCAACTCATAACGATTTTCTCCTATTCTATAGATCGTTCGGGTATGTATCATTTCAACCCATAGTGAATTCTATACTAACAAGGAACTTGCAGAGTGATAACAGATATGATAATAATATAACAGACATATATCATCAATATAAATAACAGATAATGGTATCAGGTGTCACAGGTGATCAGATACAGATAATGGCATATATATAGCAATATAAATAACAGATAATGGTGTCAGATGGCACAGGTGAACAGATACAGATGATGGCATATATATATAGCAATATAAATAACAGATAATGGTGTCAGATGGCACAGGTGAACAGAAACAGATGATGGCATATATATAGCAATATAAATAACTAGCAACAGCATATTTCGATTGTCGTTTCAATTGAAATCAAATTTAATAAATAAAAGAACGTTAATCGTGAGTGATTGCTCACCTTTCGAGGCTAGAGAAATTTGACATAGAAATGAGCTACGAATCCAGAGCAAAGTGAGATGGGCACGAATTCGATGAAGGAAACAGGCACAACAGACCAAAAGCTGATAAAATGGGAATCGATGAGAATCAATCAGACTGAATTTTGATATAAACTGAAAATATTTATTATTATTATTATCTTCTTGAAATCAATATTTTAATTTAAGACAAATATTAAAAATAAATATAATTAAAAATTCAAATATTAAAGTCAAAGTATGTATGTATATATATATATATATATATATATATATATATAAATCATATCTAAAAACCAATACCCGAAATCAATACTTAAACTTATAAAATAAAACCCAAGTATTGTCAAAACTTGATATATATTCAAACTCTCAACAAACCGAGCAGACATATAAACTATTATATCTTGCACAGTAAACAGCTTATATATATATATATGTATTTACATATATACACAATTTAAAGTCAAAAATTTGATAAATAAATAGATATTGCCTTTCAACACACTTTATATATAAACAAATACGCGCAAATCAGGTTAGGATAAACAAAAATCAAAACAGAGCAAGGCAGGATTTCTGGAACCAAAGTACATATCTATATTAAAATTTTATTACCAAATCTGTATTAAACTTTATAAACTATATAAACTGACATGTAACTTTATAACAAAAAATCTGTATATACAACTTCCTTTATAAACAACCGCCAGAACATATGTATATAAACTAACTCATAAAACAGTTCATATAGCAGTCTTATATATATAAACACTATATATACCTTAAAAAAAACAGAATATAGCTTATCTATATAAATGTATCATATACAAATTATACATACAACTAACATATAAATATACTGGTATTTTATAAACTTATATAAGCTAACATATATAACTTACTATATTCAAACCTCTATAGACTATAACCTTTACAGACTATATATAAAACAACACCTATATATATATCATATAAACATACAACTCATAGTGATGTTGATGGCACTCGATAGGGATGAGGGGGAATCGGCACTTGGTAGCTGGGTTGCCTACATGGCATGGTGGAGGTGGTGCTCTCGGCAGCTCCAGTGGCGAAGGCTGCGAAGAAGGAGGGACTCGACTGAGAGGACAGGGAAGGAAGCGACGATGAATAGTCGGTAGATGGTTGATAGCCGAAATTTGGGCGGAGAAGGGAGAAATTTCGGTTTGAGGAGGAAGATGATTCGGCTGCTCTGGTTGAACGGTACAGGTGGGCTGTTGTGGTTAGATATGGCGTCATCAAGCAGGGAGGGGAGAATGTGGTGGCGGGTCGGCGAGTGTTCTCTGGTGTATGTGATGGAGTTGTGGCATGTGCGACTACGGGTTTTGAGGGTTTCGGCTCTGACATGCTTGGTGGAGAAGATGAGGAAGGTGGAGGGAGAAGAGAGGATGTGATGTTTCATGCGGAAAGAGAAAGCAATACAAATATGGTTTATATTATATTATTCAAACGAAAGACTACACGAACGGTTAACAGAAACGAACCAGTGCAAATTGAAGGAACTGTATATTACATTCAATGTTGGGAAAGAGTGACAGGCACGAATACTTATGAATTAACAAAAGCAAAGAGCTGTTCATTTTTCACTGTTGAGAAATTGAATGGACGTAGCGAAAAGTTAGGACGAATACCAATGTGGTTATCTGGGGAATGACAAAAGTAATAAATGTGAATTCAGAAAATAAATGCTAAGGACCATTGGTATTTCTGCAGTGGGAAAATGGGGAGACACAAGGAGTTTGAAATGTTCGAAACTGTACCGATACTGCGAATTGTCTCATTGATCCCGCAGCGAACCGGACTCCAATTCGCAGAAATAAATATACCGCAAGATCAGCACAATGAGACGATCAAAATGGTATACAGATATCAGTGGTATGATTTAATTATAAAAATTCGAATTTCCTACTAGTAGAAAATGCAGCAAAACGCAGAAAAATAAGATCGACGGAGCTAAAGAAGTCCGAATTTGGAAAAACGAAAAATGACGTCTTTGTCAGAAGATGAATTAGAATTTTTCTATGTAAAAATATTCAGGTTTGGAAAACATTTTATTATCGTCAATTTTAACTGATATAAATTGGAATAAAATTACACTAGAAAATAAACTTCCAAATTATCTGATGAAAATTTACCAGTTGCAATGATTAATTAGACGCATTCCAAATATCAAATTTTTATTTCAAAATTTTATCGTTTAAAATTTTACAAAATTTTAATTAAACATATTAATAAAACAAATAAAATTATTAAAAATTTACGGGTCGTTACACTCTCCCCCACTCAAAACTTTTCGTCCCCGAAAAGGAAGGAGGTAGGAAAATAGAAGCAACCAGAAAGAAAATAGATTGGAATACAAGTAAAACAATTAATTTAAACCATATAAATTTCAATTTAAATTAATTAATATTTAACAAATTTAATTCTTTTATTCCAAATTATTATTAAGTTTATTCCACTTAATATATCTTATTACATATATTTAAACCATATAAATTAATTTAAACCATATAAATTTCAATATAAATTAATTTATATTCAATAATTGGTTTAAATTTAAGGTATTTCCATAAGTTGATCTAATTTCAATTTGTTAATTCTTTTAGAACAAAATTTATTATATTCATCTCATTCAATTAACTTAATATTCTATCATCTTTATTAGCATTTTTTATTTATTTATTTAAAATCTAAGTGTATAACATTTATTATAAACACTCAAATTTTATTTATAAAATCATTTTATATTGTATATTATCCAATTACATTTTAACCTCTGAATAATTTAGGTAAGTTATATTGAAATGCAATTTAGTACTATACAAATAAAATTTTCAAATTCAATTAGTTCAAGTTTAAATATTTATCCAAAATTTTTGACTTCAGTTTATAATTGAAATCATCTTTAAATCATAAACTTAAGAATTTAGATCTCTGATTTACTTCAAACAATTTTGAGATAAATATATATAGTATATATCAGATCAAAATTAATTTATATATATATAATAAATCAGGTCATACCACAGAAATTCAAATCAAATCCAATTTCCAAAACAAAAGTGTAGCAAAGCTACTGAATGGTGTCTTCACTTCGAAACTTGAAAATGAATGTCGATGATGCAGCCATCATCACCGAAAGTATTTTCCAGCGACAAAAGAGAAGAGTACTGATTTAAACATTTTAAAATTCTTTGAAAATCATTTATATTCGAAAATACTTTAAATTATACACATTTAAACTTTAAAACCAAAGTTTGAAATCATCGGAAATTAAATTCTCAAATTTCTGATTTAAATTCATTTCAATTCCAAATCAATTTATAAACCATGTTTATAAATTCATTTAGAACAATAAATGATAATCAAATATTATCATTTCAAACAACCAATTTAATTAACTATTTAATTCCAGAAAATCCTATACTTATATATATATAATATAATCATACGAATCTATTCAATTTACCAAAATTTGAAAATAATATTGTGTCAGTTTACTCTATTCAAGTGTTTTGGAAATCCTATCGATAGCGTTGATCAGACGAATCGATCGAAAACCCAAATCAACATCAACAACTCAAACAACACACTATAAACATAAAATATTTTATATTAATTACAAATACACTCCCTCACCTGGATATCCTTAAATGGATTTCAAAACAAAGATAGAGATTTAGTTTTGAGAAACTCTAACTAAAAGAATTCAACTAAAAGGTAGACCCGATAGGAAGATAAGATAATTGAGTTTTCAAATAGAAGATGGACAAACTTATATAAATCGCGGGTAACCTTAACTGGTTAATCGTGATTCCAAAAATAAATTCGATGTAGGATTCTGCGACAAATCGACATTCGATCGCCAGAGATAGAATTTGGGTATAGCAAAAGGTAGCAGTATCGTAAACCGAGGATATAGAAATCTTCGGTGGATCAATGCTGGTTGTACAGGAGTTTCACTCTTTTACAAATTATTCAGATATTGGTGAGCCCGCCGATTTATTATAGAGATCATTCGAAGTGGAGTTTGGATACTCCAGAATTAAAAAGACACGAATAGGGGAGACACGAATGGACTTTGGAACTAAAGGGAACGTTCCAAAATTCAAAGAAACCGAGTCAAAGAAGAAGGAATTCAAGCTCAAACGAACGTGATTCTGTAATTGAATTTACGCTATATGCCGAGTTTTGCCTAAAACTAGAGCTCTGATACCAACTATAACGACCCACTATTTTGGACCATTCACATCCATACATGTCGGATTTGAATTGCTCAAAATATCAGATTGTTAATTTAAATTTGGCAAAACTCAGCATATACAGTAAATAAAATAATCACAGATCACATACACAGAGTAATATAACAATAATGCAGCGGAAACAAAAGAATAGTAGTTCATGAAGCTACTATATATATAACAGAGTTAAACAAGATACAACAGAAGTCTCGAATACAATAGATATCTCAATACAATAGTCAAATACAAGATCTGAATACATCACTGGAATCAACTGGATAACTGATAGTAGAATCGATAGATAGCTGGATCTCCAAGCGAAGCTCCAACTCCAAAGGTGAGTCTCGAATACTGGTATACTCAGTCTGACCCGAGCGTAAAGCAAAACACAAAACACTCTAGTCAGGGTTAACATTCTTATATCAATAAATCCAACTCAAGTGAAATAACAACTGAAATACAAGTAACTCAAAGGATGTTTGGGGTAACCATCCTCTAAGGATCCGTTAAACTATCTACTATGTAGTAGTGTACGCTAAGTAGATAATGCCAATCAGTAATATAAAGTATCAAAATAGAATTAAGGCATTACCATTATCCCCCTTAACACAATTTATATAAGCGTCATAGTCTATACAACACTGTAAACTCCACTGTAAACTAGTGGGCTATCAGGGAGTACTCCATAGGTATAACACAAAACCAATCGTAGTGGTCGCGTATAGGGATACAAGTATGACAAGGCACATGAGGCAATACCCAAGGTAGTGAAACTACTGTTTGCCTGATCCGGACTGGTGAGAACGCATCGCCACAACGATCACAACACTGCGAAACAACACTCCCAATTCAAGTGTGCGCACCAATCAAAAACAAGTAATGAGTAGTTTACGAAGAAGTGTGTCCTCTAGAGGTAGCTAACCTCACTGGCCCGGCACGGCTCCTGTTTAAGTCATTTCCAATTTGACACAAGTGTCAAGGTCATCCATTATCGTTCTCTTTCTTCAAATCCAACAACATCATCATTCCAACCACTTTATTTTGGATCACACTCCGCATGTAATAGTTATTAAAGTGGTTTTCAGTTTGGACAAAGAATGTGTCCCTAACCGATCCCGGACTCTTCAATAACTACATAATTATTACACCGATTGGTCATTAAATAAACTTTCAAAATAGTTTATATTTCAAAATCAAAATATCATTGCCATTTCAAAACCATATCAATACGATATCACTTCCATTTCAAATAAATCCATTTCCAAAATCATATCACTTTCCAAAGTTATATCACTTTCGAAATCGTAAGTCTTTTAAAAATCAAAACACTTTGGAAATCGAAACCTTGAAATTCATAACACTTTGAAACTATAGTTTGAAATCATAACATTTTGGAATTCATAACACTTTCCTCTTAAACAGTTTAGATATTAAAATTTGTGTATATAATAAAATAGTTTATAAAATAAAAACAGTTTATATAAAATAGTTATAAGTTAAAATAGTTTATAATAAAATAATATATATTGAAAATGATTTATATAAAATAGTTTATATTAAAATAATTTTAAAGTAAAATATAAATAGTTGTAGATATAGTTTAAAAATACTTTATACAATAAAATAGCTTCCACAAATTCACAAATCGATTCAACTGAACTCGGATTCCAAAATTCAAATTTAATCAAATCTCAAATCATCAATTTCAATTCGATTCACTTTCTAAATAGACCATTTCAAATTATCAATTTCAAATACATATTTGAACCACAAAATAAACCATTAAATTTCAATATATTTCAAAGCTTTAAATATTCCAAATTTCAAAAACTAAATTTGATAATTCCATTTATATCTAAATTTAATTTCATTACATTGAGTTTCTGAGATATTTCTTTAATCATTTCAATACATCTAAATACAACTTCAATTTACAAATTTATATAAACAAAATATCCCATTTAAATTTATATAAGTTTGAAATATTCATTTAAGCCACTTTTTAATCAAATTCAAGTTATAAAACATATCTTAAAATTTCAAATTTAATAGATTTCGAATCAAACTTATTTAAGTACAATTATTAAATAATTAAGAATTCCAAATCAATTTCTAATTTATCTTTCAACCTGAAACATTATAAACTCTATATTTGAAAATATAAATTTTACATAAATACTCAAACATATTTTTATATTGATTCAAATCAACTTTGATAAATCTTTAAAATCAATATTTATTAAAACCATATATTTCTTTTCAAAACAATAGAAATCATTTTTCAAAATATTTATATATGTAGACCAATGGTGTATGTATATAATTTTCTATCCTATGGTCAAGTGATATAGATATTTATCATTTCAATCCGTAATTTAAATTATATTCGGGTTATATCTTTTCATCCCGAAATCCCAAATTCAATTCAATTGAAAATCGCTTGGGTTTATCATTTCAACCCATAACGATTTTCTCCTATTCTACAGATCGTTCGAGTATGTATCATTTCAACCCATAGTGAATTCTATACTAACAGGGAACTTGCAAAGAGATAACAGATATGATAATAATATAACAGACATATATCATCAATATAAATAAGAGATAATGGTGTCAGGTGCCACAGGTGATCAGATATAGATAATGGCATATATATAGCAATATAAATAACGGATAATAGTGTCAGATGTCACAGGTGAACAGATACAGATAATGGCATATATATAGCAATATAAATAATAGATAATGGTGTTAGATGGCAACATGTGAACAGATACAGATAATGACATATATATATAGCAATATCAATAACAGATAATGGTGTCAAATGGCACAGGTGAACAGATACAGATGATGGCACATATATAGCAATATAAATAACTAGCAGCAGCATATTTCGATTGTCGTTTCAATTGAAATCAAATTTAATAAATAAAAGAACGTTAATCGTGAGTGATTGCTCACCTTTCGAGGCTAGATAAATTTGACACAGAAATGAGCTACGAATCCAGAGCAAAGTTAGATGGGCACGAATTCGATGAAGGAAACAGGCACAACAGACCAAAAGCTGATAAAATGGGAATCGATGAGAATTAATCAGACTCAATTTTGATATAAACTGAAAATATTTATTATTATTATTATCTTCTTGAAATCAATATTTTAATTTAAGACAAATATTAAAAATAAATATAATTAAAAATTCAAATATTAAAGTCAAAGTATGTATATATATATATAAATCATATCTAAAAACCAATACCCGAAATCAATACTTAAACTTATAAAATAAAACCCAAGTATTGTCAAAACTTGATATATATTCAAACTCTCAACAAACCGAGCAGACATATAAACTATTATATCTTGCACAGTAAACAGCTTATATATATATATGTATTTACATATATACACAATTTAAAGTCAAAAATTTGATAAACAAATAGATATTGCCTTTCAACACACTTTATATATAAACAAATACGTGCAAATTAGGTCAGGACAAACAAAAATCAAAACAGAGCAAGGCAGGATTTCTGGAACCAAAGTACATATCTATATTAAAATTTTATTACCAAATCTGTATTAAACTTTATAAACTATATAAACTGACATGTAACTTTATAACAAAAAATATGTATATACAACTTCCTTTATAAACAACCGCCAGAACATATGTATATAAACTAACTCATAAAACAGTTCATATAGCAGTCTTATATATATAAACACTATATATACCTTAAAAAACAGAATATAGCTTATCTATATAAATGTATCATATACAAATTATACATACAACTAACATATAAATATACTGATATTTTATAAACTTATATAAGCTAACATATATAACTTACTATATTCAAACCTCTACAGACTATAACCTTTACAGACTATATATAAAACAACACATATATATCATATAAACATACAACTCATAGTGATGTTGATGGCACTCGACAGGGAGGAGGGGGAATCGACACTTGGTGGCTGGGTTGCCTACACGGCATAGTGGAGGTGGTGCTCTCGGCAGCTCCAGTGGCGAAGGCTACGAAGAAGGAGGGACTCGACTGAGAGGACAGGGAAGGAAGCGACGATGAACAGTCGGTAGATGGTTGCTAGCCGAAATTTGGGCGGAGAAGGGAGAAATTTCGGTTTGAGGAGGAAGATAATTCGGCTGCTCTGGTTGAACGGTACAGGTGGGCTGCTGTGGTTAGATATGGCGTCATCAAGCAGGGAGGGGAGAATGTGGTGGCGGGTCCGCGAGTGTTCTCTGGTGTACGAGATGGAGTTATGGCATGTGCGACTTCGGGTTTCGGCTCTGACATGCTTGGTGGAGAAGATGAGGAAGGTGGAGGGAGAAGAGGAGATGTGTTGTTTCATGCGGAAAGAGAAAGCAATACAAATATGGTTTATATTATATTATTCAAACGAAAGAATACACGAACGGTTAGCAGAATATTATATTATATTATTCAATGTTGGGAAAGAGTGACATGCACGAATACTTATGAATTAACAAAAGCAAAGAGCTGTTCGTTTTACACTGTTGAGAAATTGAATGGACGTAGCGAAAAGTTAGGACGAATACCGATGTGGTTATCTAGGGAATGACAAAAGTAATAAACGTGAATTCAGAAAATAAATGCTAAGGACCGTTGGTATTTCTGTAGTGGGAAAATGGGGAGACACAAGGAGTTTGAAATGTTCGAAACTGTACCGATACTGCGATTATCTCGTTGATCCCACAGCGAACCGGACTCCAATTCGCAGAAATAAATATACTACGAAGATCAGCACAACGAGACGATCAAAACGGTATACAGATATCAGTGGTACGATTGAATTATAAAAATTCGAATTTCCTACTAGAAGAAAATGCAGCAAAACGCAGAAAAATAAGATCGACGGAGCAAAAGAAGTTCGAATTTGGAAAAACGAAAAATGACGTCTTAGTCAGAAGATGAATTAGAATTTTTCTATGTAAAAATATTCAGGGTTGGAAAACATTTTATTATCATCAATTTTAACTGATATAAATTGGAATAAAATTACACTAGAAAATAAACTTCCAAATTATCTGATGAAAATTTACCAGTGGCTATGATTAATTAGACGCATTCCAAATATCAAATTTTTATTTCAAAATTTTATCGTTTAAAATTTCACAAAATTTTAATTAAACATATTAATAAAACATATAAAATTATTAAAAATTTACGGGTCGTTACACTCTCCCCCACTCAAAACTTTTCGTCCCCGAAAAGGAAGGAGGTAGGAAAATAGAAGCAACCAGAAAGAAAATAGATTGGAATACAAGTAAAACAATTAATTTAAACCATATAAATTTCAATTTAAATTAATTAATATTTAACAAATTTAATTCTTTTATTCCAAATTATTATTAAGTTTATTCCACTTAATATATCTTATTACATATATTTAAACCATATAAATTAATTTAAACCATATAAATTTCAATATAAATTAATTTATATTCAATAATTGGTTTAAATTTAAGGTATTTCCATAAGTTGATCTAATTTCAATTTGTTAATTCTTTCAAAACAAAATTTATTATATTCATCTCATTCAATTAACTTAATATTCTATTATCTTTATTAGCATTTTTTTTATTTAAAATCTAAGTGTATAACATTTATTATAAACTCTCAAATTTTATTTATAAAATCATTTTATGTTGTATATTATCCAATTACATTTTAACCTCTGAATAATTTAGGTAAGTTATATTGAAATGCAATTTAGTACTATACAAATAAAATTTTCAAATTCAATTAGTTCATTAAATATTTATCCAAAATTTTTGACTTCAGTTTATAATTGAAATCATCTTTAAATCATAAACTTAAGAATTTAAATCTCTGATTTACTTCAAACAATTTTGAGACAAATATATATAGTATATATCAGATCAAAATTAATATATATATATATAATAAATCAGGTCATACCACAGAAATTCAAATCAAATCCAATTTCCAAAACAAAAGTGTAGCAAAGCTACTAAATGGTGTCTTCACTTCGAAACTCGAAAATGAATGTCGATGAAGCGGCCGTCATCACCGAAAGTATTTTCCAGCGACAAAAGAGAAGAGTACTGATTTAAACATTTTAAAATTCTTTGAAAATCATTTATATTCGAAAATACTTTAAATTATACACATTTAAAACTTTAAAACCAAAGTTTGAAATCATCGGAAATTAAATTCTTAAATTTCTGATTTAAATTCATTTCAATTCCAAATCAATTTATAAACCATGTTTATGAATTCATTTAGAACAATAAATGATAATCAAATATTATCATTTCAAACAACCAATTTAATTAACTATTTAATTCCAAAAAATCCATACAGTTATATCGAAGTGGATTTATGGGATACTCCAGAATTAAAAAGACATGAATAGAGAGGACACGAATGGACTTTGGAACCGAAGGGAACGTTCCAAAATTCAAAGAAACCGAGTCAAAGAAGAAGGAATTCAAGCTCAAGCGAAATGATTCTGTAATTGAATTTACTCTATATGCTGAGTTTTGCCTAAAACTAGAGCTCTGATACCAACTGTAACGACCCACTATTTTGGACCATTCGCATCCATACATGTCGGATTTGAATTGCTCAAAATATCAGATTGTTAATTTAAATTTGGCAAAACTCAGCATATACAGTAAATAAAATAATCACAGATCACAGACACAGAGTAATATAACAATAATGCAGTGGAAACAAAAGAATAGTAGTTCATGAAGCTACTATATATATAACAGAGTTAAACAAGATACAACAGAAGTCTTGAACACAATAGATATCTCAATTCAATAGTCAAATAAAACTGAGCTTCACAAGATGATTAGACCGTCTTGAAAAATGATCCCCATGATTTCTAAATCAGCTGTTGTATATTTTGGCTAGATCTCAGATTCAAAAAAAATAAAAATAAGCCGTGCTATATAACCGTGTTTATTTTGTATGCATGCTTTTTGTTGTGATTTTATTTTTGTGTCCCCTCTGACAAAAAGTGCTCCTGCATGAAAAATATTGCCCCTGCTAAAAATAGTGTGTGCACAGCAATATAGCCTCCACAGAAAAAACAAAGACGAAAAAGAGGATGACCACAAAAAAAAACTGGATGAAAGCAGTTCACAAATATAGCCCACCAACAAAAGCTGTTGGAAACAATGTCGAACTTCGACTGAGTCGTGGACTACGTCACTCTCTTGAAGACGTTTCGGCGATCTGCCGTACAGTGCAAAGCAGTTCGAAATAATCGCCGCCGCCTCTAGGATAAAACAGCCTCTCAAGTTTTTGGTGGTATCGATTCGTTTGCACGTACAATTCGATTCTGTTTGCACTCAAAGATTTTGCTCTAATTTACTGATTTTAAGAAAAATGAATTCGAATTGAATGTTGTTCTTTCTGTTTCGTCTTCTTATCAGTTAAGAAGGCGGAATAGCAAAAGAACGTTACTGGTTGGGGAACATGGCCTCGAAAAACGGATCTGAGAAAATAACGGGTCAAAATAATGAACGTTATGTAACGTTTCAGCCCGGTCAAAACGGTTAAAGAAATTTGCACCAAAAATATAAGTGTTACACCACTACAAGCCCGAGCCCGAGCCCGGCCCGGGTCGGGTCGGGTCGAGTCGGTCGGTCGGCGCGTGCGCGTGTGTGGTGGTCAAGCACGGTTTCCTTCCTCACAAAAGAGCATCATTGGGTGCCCAAATTGCCTAACTTAGCTTCAAAGAATCAAGTATAAATACTTGATTCTTTCATATAATCCTACAATGTGGGACTATTCACATATAGGAGCCATTCATTCACTTAGTCAATTTTTTAATAATTCACTTATTTTTAAACATTTTCCAACAATCCTCCACTTGAATTTTAAAAAAGATTTCGATCAATTTCTGAAAAAATATAAGATTGTGCATAAACAAAGGTGTCTTTCGACTTGAACCTTTGCATAGTGGATAAGATTCAGTTTTTACTAGAGTGACACATAGTCTTGAACTATATTCCTGACATCAGATCACACACAATCTTTCTAGAGTGCAATCAAGTAAGCCCGTGCATTTATGGTCATGCACGTCCATCCCAGTTTAGTGAATGCTCTAGGAGTTTTGCCCAAAACTCCATAGGAAACGGCTAAATTTCCACATTCACACAGGTGAGTCTATCAAGAGTACTCCTGAAGGTAGGTACTCCACTCCAAATGGAGTATAGATCTCATTAAGAGTTTCTATTAACTCAACCTCTAATCACTTCAGGAATATATGCTTTTATATATATAAAAATTAGCATGTTCAACTCATATCACTACACAACTTGTTCTTACCCATTGAACCTAGTTCTTGGGATCTCCAGTCATTAGGTAGGGTTACCATTGTGCGTGACTCAACAATCTAAGGGCAATAGTCCCATTTTTCTAGAAGTTGTAAAGACTTTCTCTCTGGCCAGTCCTTTCGTCAAAGGATCTGCCAAATTTTCGTCACTGCGTATGTGATCCACTCTAACAGCTCCTGAAGAGAGTAGCTCTCTAACAGTGCTGTGCTTACGACGAATCTGTCGTCTCTTACAATTATAATAACGATTCTTTACTTTTGCAATAGCCGCGGTACTATCGCAATGGATCAACACAGCTGGTATCAGTTTTTCCCATAAGAGAATCTCAGCTAGCAGATTTCTTAAATACTCTGCTTCTTCACTAGCTGTAGCTAGTGCTATCATCTCAGACTCCATAGTAGACTGAGCCAAAATGGTTTGTTTCTTGGATTTCCAAGAAACAGCACCTCCAGCAATGCTAAATATATAGCCACTAGTTGCTTTTGAATCATCAGATAAAGTATTCCAGTCTGCATCGGTGTAACCTTCAAGGATAGCTGGAAACTTTTCATAATGTAACCCTAGGTTCATGGTTCGTTTTACGTATCTCATGACCCTCTCAATAGCATGCCAATGCTCTATACCAAGTCCACTAGTAAACCTGCATAATAGTCCTACGACATAGGCAGACTGTCTTACACCTTCACTAGTGTTCTTGAATAGCTTTACACTAGCATCATATGGTGTACATGCAGGTTTACAGTCAAAGTAATTGTATTTCTTTAAGATATTCTCAATATAATGAGATTGATCCAAAGAAAGTCCCATATCGGACCTAGTAATCTTAATACCAAGTATTACACTTGCTTCACCTAGATCTTTCATATCAAAATTGGCACTTAACAAAGATTTAACAGTGTTTATGGCATGAATGTTTGATCCAAAAATAAGTAGATCATCTACATACAAACATACTATAGTGAAAATGTCATTTTTAGATTTATAATAAATGCATTTGTCACTTTCATTAACTTTGAAACCATTTGATATTATTAAGTTATCAAATTTTTCATGCCGTTGTTTAGGTGCTTGTTTTAAACCATATAATGATTTATCTAATTTGCAAACTTTATGTTCTTGACCATGAATTACAAAACCTTCCGGTTGGTCCATATAAATTTCCTCTTCTAATTCACCATTTAAAAAAGCAGTTTTAACATCCATTTGGTGTATTATTAAATTATGAATAGATGCTAATGAAATTAGTACTCGAATGGATGTGATTCTAGTTACAGGTGAAAAAGTATCAAAAAGTCTACATTTTCTCTTTGCCTAAAACCTTTAGCTACCAAACGGGCTTTATATTTATCAACTGTGCCATCAGGTTTTAATTTCTTTTTAAGTACCCATTTACAGTCTATAGACTTACAACCAGGTGGTAAATCTACTAATTGCCAAGTCTTATTGGATTCCAAGGAATCCATCTCATCATTTATAGCCTCTTGCCAAAAATCGGCATCTAATGAAGATAAGGCTTCTTAGAGGTTTGTGGGATCCTCCTCTATAGTAAAAGTGCAAAAATCCGAGCCAAAATCTTTATCAACTCTTGCTCTTTTACTTCTTCTAGATTCGATATCAGAAGATTCATTAAGTTCTGTTCCAATAGGCACGGTGTTGTTTGACGTGCCCCCACTATTCCTCAATTTAAAAGGAAACTTAGTTTCATAAAAATCAGCATCATTAGATTCTACTATATTATGTGTATTCAGGTTATAAAATCTATATGCTTTGCTATTAACAGCATAGCCAATAAATACACATTCATATGCTCTACTTGCTAATTTTATTCTCTTAGGGTCAGGTATACGAACATATGCCAAACATCCCCAAGTTCTAAAGTAAGATACATTCGGTTTATAATTTCTTAAAATTTCAAAAGGTGATATCTTACTTTTTGATTTAGGGATTCTATTCAATACATGACATACAGTCAATAAAATATCCCCCACCAATGTTTTGCTGCACCCGAATTTAATAAAATAGCTACAACTAATTCGGTAAAGGTCCTATTCTTTCTTTCAGCTTTACCGTTCATTTCAGGTGAATATGGTGCAGTTCTCTCATGAATTATACCATGCAATTTATAAAAATCAAGAAATAGACTAGAATCATATTCTGTTCCTCTATCACTACGAAGTCTCTTAATTTTCTTATTAGATTGATTCTCGATTTCAGTTTTAAATAATTTAAACATCTCAAATGCATCACTTTTATTTTTCATAAGATATACATAAGTGAAATCAGAGCCATCATCAATGAAAGTGATAAAGTAATGGTGTCCATGTCAAGTCAAAGTGCCATCAAGCTCACATATGTCAGAATGAATTAAATCTAAGGGTTCAGAAATTCTATCAACTGATTTATGGGGTTTCTTAGTGATTTTTGCTTGACTACAGAATTCACATTTATCAAAGTCAGTTTGTGACATTTTAGGAATTAAATCTAAGGTGCTCATGTTATGAATAATACGTTTATTTACATGACATAATCTAGAGTGCCAGATATTAAAATCACATAACATATAAGCAAAACTGGTTACTTTATTAGATTCAACATTAAGTTTAAACATACCCTCACAAGCATAACCCTTCCCTACAAACATCCCCTTATAAGTCAAAGTGTACAAATCAGCCCTTATAACTTGAGTAAAACCAGCCTTATTAAGGAGAAATCCATAAACCAGATTCTTTCTCATCTCTAGAGTATGCATCACATCTTTTAGAAGAACTGTCTTTCCAAAGGTAAACTTTAGTTCCACATTTCCAACGCCAGCAACTGTAGTGGTGTGAGAATCTTCCAACAACACTTTCTTATCATCAACAGCCGTGTATGTACTGAACATAGCACAATTGTAGCAGACATGGCGGGATGCACCAGTGTCTACCCACCAACCCTCTGATCCACCAACTAGATGAATCTCAGAAATCATAGCCGTAAGAGGCTCCTCAGCCAGGTTAGCCTGCGGTGCAGGGCCTGGTCTGTTCCTACACTTGCGTGCCATATGACCTGGTTTTCCACAGTTGTAACACAGAAACAACTGTCCAGATTCATTCTTTTGGGTCGGTTTCTGCTGTCCCTTTTGGTTCCCTTGCGGGTTCCAATTCTGTTTGTTGCGGTTGCGGTTCTGATTCTTAAAATTTTTCGGATTCGGTTTCAGAACTGCGGGCTTGGACTTTTTAGTGTTGTTTGTGACAACAAGCACTTCCTCTTCTGGTTCTGCTTACGAGCCTCCTCCTCAATACGGAGGCGAGTGATCAAGCTCTCTAAGGAGAATTCCTTAGTCTTGTGCCTAAGCACATTCTTAAAATCTTTCCAACCTAGGGGAAGTTTATCAATAATAACAGCAATCTGAAACTGTTCATCCAAACTCATACCTTCGGAGATGATCTCATGAGCAATTTTTTGAAGCTCATGAGACTGCATCTCTACTGACCTGTCATCCGTCCTCTGGTATTTCAGGTAGCGGCTGACTGCATATTTCATCGCTCCAGCCTCTTCCGTATCATACTTCTTTTGCAACGCTTTCCAGATTTCTTTGGCTGTCTTGTCGGAGTTGTAGTAGTCGTAGAGGTCATCACTGAGGCCGTTAAGAATAAAATTTCTGCATAGATAGTCTTGCTCTGTCCAGTTCTGCAATTGGTTTGATTTTTCTGTCCAGGCTCGCATGAGATCTGCGTCAGCTTCGTTTGACCTATCCGGTAGCTGCGGTTTGTCAGTTGTCAACACAGCCACCACCTTTCTCATGGTCAGAAAAAATTCCATCTTTTGTCTCTAGCGTTTGCAGTGGAGGCCTTCGAACCTAAAAGGCGCAGCAGAAACCATTGGGACCTGGAAGAGGGAAGCGGGAGCAGCGACATCTAGATATGCAGTGGAAGTCATCGTCGGTGGCGTCGTCTTCAAATTGTTGGAAACAATGTCGAACTTCGGCTGAGTCGTGGACTATGTCACTCTCTTGAAGACTTTCGAAATAATCGCCGTACAGTGCAAAGCAGTTCAAAATAATCGCCGCCGCCTTTAGGATAAAACTGCCTCTCAAGTTTTTGGTGGTATCGATTCGTTTGCACGTACAAATCGATTCTGTTTGCACTCAAAGATTTTGCTTTAATTTATCGATTTTAAGAAAAATGAATTCGAATTGAATGTTGGTCCTTCTGTTTCGTCTTCTTATCAGTTAAGAATAGCAAAAGGACGTTACTGGTTGGGGAACGTGGTCTCGAAAAATGGATCTGAGAAAATAACGGGTCAAAATAATGAACGTTATGTAACGTTCCAGCCCGGTCAAAACGGTTAAAGAAATTTGCACCAAAAATATAAGTGTTACACCACTACAAGCTCGAGCCCGGGTCGGGTCGGTAGGCACACGCGCGGTGGTCAAGCATGGTCTCCCTCCTCACAAAAAAGTATCATTGGGTGCCCAAAGGGCCCAACTTAGCTTCAAAGAATCAAGTATAAATACTTGATTCTTTCATATAATCCTACAATGTGGGACTATTCACATATAGGAGCCATTCATTCACTTAGTCAATTTTTTAATAATTCACTTATTTTTAAACATTTTCTAACAAAAGCATGTCCAGAATAGCAAGAAATATTGCTATGAGTGGGCTGGACTACCCAACAGTTAGTTGTTAATGCATTTCACAAAATTTTCCAGTAACACCAAAAAAATTCTAGTTTATGAACATGTTACACAGAGGTTTTGAAAAATCTATCCTAGTGGGCAATATATAATGCAAAACAAAAGGAAGCATACCACATAAGCAACTGAAAGTCTGCTTCCATCATCAAACATTCCTGCGATCATCCTGATGACATAGTAAGCATAAATGAATAGCTTTGATCGATCATTTGAAAGTATAACTACAAGAACAAAGCACAGTAAAAATAATAATCCATTGATGGCATCTTGAAATATATTATTCTTGTTTATTAAGATATGAGAGAATTTATACTATGATGCACATATTTACTCTGCTAAACTGGATGTGAAATTCCAGAATTGTGAGTCTTGCAGGGCTGCTCAGGTTTCAATAACGAGCGAGATCAACAGTTGCTAGTTATTGTATATACAAATTCCATTAACAGTTTAAAATATCATCATACTGGATGTTTGTATGACTTATGTACATATACATATTGCATCAATGAACAATGATTTGATGTGAAGTCATACCTTAGTAGTAGGTTCTCGAAAGAACGCATAGCCCGTTCTACACATAAATTATTGTCAGAAACTATATAGATTTAAAACAAATTAGATGTTAGTTACAGTAATTGTATAGATGTTTGTTTGAGAAAATCCCATTTACACGTCATGCCTGCACACTGATAATATTTCAATGTTTCTCTAATTGTGTTAAACATTGAGTATCTTAGGACTTGCGTTAAATCCAAACAGAAGTAGTCAAGCATAATAATTCGTAAAAATCATGAACAACACAAATGCACTCTCTTCTTCTTATTACTTGCCCATTTAGCATGCTATTTTTTTAAAGAAATTTTCCAACAAAAAGAGGTTACAATATATAGATAACTACTAATTCAAAATCAGTGTATCTGCTGTCAAAATTCACGATTGTAGTAAATTGCATAATATTAATGGTGGTAAACTAATGATATGAAATTGGCATCCACTTACAATATCCCTGCTTTAAACAGTAAGACACATAAAGTTTGAGTTCATTTAGGTATTTTTTTTGGTATGTTGTGAATTTTGCGGTTCGAGACAAATTTGATGGCGATTGTGAAGAAGATAATGTTGTACTTCCAACTTCAAGGATAAGGATCTATGGAATAGATTCTTTCAGACAATAGTTCAACCCACCAGGTACAAACAGGTTATCGAACTATCGACTTTCAGGATTCAATGAAGCCCTATAACAGTGAAATCGGATTCAACGTTTGTACGCCTTTTATCCAACAAAGAACAATTTAGTAATGGTTTCTGATGATGCAATTTGTATAGAATAGAATGAAGAGGAAAAAGAGAGCAATTCTGCGACGTTTTCTGAGTTTGCAACACCTTGGAGGCGTCACAAAACAGAGTAATGGTGGCACAGTGTTTTGTAAAGATTCAGAATTATTTCTAACCTTTTCGGGGCGTCACTATTTATAGTGGTAGAGAGGTGCCTATTCGCTAAGCGTCACAACCGTTTGCAATGGTTACAAACGGCTTTATCCATTCAATATTTAAACGTCGCGTCTATTCATTTTGTAACGTTTAGAAAACGTTACAAATTTGCCGCCATTTATTCAAATTCAAGAATTTCGGTTTTGGATCCTTAACTGGCTAAAATCCGGCCCGTTACTGTTCACATATGATCTAAAAATATTTTCGGATCCGAAACCGAACCGGCCCAGCCCGGTCGAACGGACGGACGGCGGCGACGCGCGTTTGGTGTTGCATGACTTCTCTCCTCACAACAAGGCAAACATGTGGGAGCCCCAAGGACCCAACATCCACATGAAAAAGCTATATTTATACAAATATAGTCCTTGATTTTCTAGCATGTAGGACTATTTTTTCTTTCTTCTTTCCTTCTTCTCTTCCAAATAATAACCCAAAGCCCCAAAACTTATATGAAAATTTTACAACAATCTCCTCCAATTTTCAAAATAAGAAAAATTAATAAATAGGTTGGCTGCATCACTAGAGTGACTTCCTACATACCCAAGTGGGATCAAGCCTATGTAGTTTCAAGATCAAGTTCTGCATCATTGTGGAAACCAATACATAAATGATAGGTATCTTTTGGGTTTGAACCTTCACTTAGTGTAAACCATTCAAAGTTCTATCGAGGTCTATGGTGAACGTATCTTGAACCAAGTTGTAACAACCCGCATATTTTACGAATTTAATATTTGAATATTTTATTTAAATGTTGAATCGTTAATCGGATTAAAGTCCGAAAATCTACTTTTTGTAAACAGTCGAATTGGGACTCGAGACCAGTTCCATTGAGTCCAAAATGGCGTTTGCAACTTTTTTAAGTATAAACATCGATATATTTGGAGTAAGTTGAATTTTGCTAATTTCTATTGGGCTTTGGGTTTGGGTTTCACCCCAACTCTCTCTATACCCTAGTTCAGTCCACTCTCCTCTTCACTACATTTCTATTTCCTAAAACATACAAGCAAAACTGAAAATGGTGGTGGAGATGGGAAATTAAAATCCTAAGCCCTAGTTTCTTTAGCAAATCCAAGTTTTAACTCCAAATTCAAAGAGAAACTATTGGTAAGTATCTCCATCTTCTTCTCCAACTCAATCTCTCTTTAAATTCAGAAATTTCCTAAACCTAATTTTGGAAATGTTCTCCTTTTGAGCTTAGATTCAAGCTTCTTGAGTTGAAATTGAAGAGTGGTTGATCTTCCTTTGCTTTCAAGCTTCTCCTTCATCATTTTTGGGTTTAAAGGTGAGATTTTTATCTCACATCTATGTCTATTTCTATCATTAATGTTAGGTATGAATTCCTAACACATATTCATGTTCAATTGCTTTTGGTTTGAATTGATTTGGTGAACACTTCAATCTTTGGTGTTTTGAAGTCAAAACTTTGAAAATCCTTGTTTGATTTGTGAACATGTTTTTGGTGGCGTATCGAAGAGCCGATAGGGCTAGGTTGCCAATTGGCGTAAACCCCTAGCGCCCATCGCTCGTCCGTTCGCCAATTGTTTGGGATTTTTCCCCTCGGGGGAAAGGCTGAGAATAGTGGAATTTCCAGTATCAGTCGACCGACCACCCTGGTCAGTCGACCGAGCCTGGAAACAGAACGTTTCCAGGCATCAGCCTGGAAACAGAAAGTTTCCAGGCATGATTTAGTCGACCGACCACCCTGGCTCAGTCGACCGAGCCTGGAAACAGAGTTTCCAGGATTTGTGTCAGTCGACTGACCACCCTGGTCCAGTCGACTGAATCTGTTGTCTCTGCCTATTTTGCCTTTTGTGTTTGAGTTCCAATTTTTAATCGATTCTTGATTCTCCGTTTTTTTGTTATCATTTGTTATCGATTTTGATGACTTCTATTTCGGGATTTTTAGGTGTATCCATTTTGATGGATTCGGCATCGATTTTGATGGATTTAATTCACGTCTTCGAATGTGGATTTTTGTGATTGATTGTTTCTACAATCATTTTGTGATTTGTCACTTCTAAATACAAAGGTTTCTATACTAGTAGTAAATATTAAAACTCTTTTACAAAGATGATTTCAACTTTATTTTTAATACAAAGCTCTTCTATAAAACCGTTTTCTAATCTATTAGTATATACAAACCTTTACCTCACTCGTATGAGAAAATATAATTAAACGGCTTAGAAAAACAAGTGGTATGAAACGCTTGCGTTTACTTCATCGGTTAATTCTTGGACTTGTTCGATTGAACTCTTGTGACAATTTTCGAGTGGGAATCTACAATTTGTTCGTAAATATTTAAGTTAAGCTAGTGGTTATTGGACATGAAGCTAAACTCATATATTTACTAGCTTAGTGTAATCGACACTTTTTATTGATCGATGATGATCATTTTGTGATTTAGACTAGCGATGTGCGATGTCTATTTGTCTGCGAGGGAGACTAAACCCCGTTTCTGTGAAACTTCGGTTCAATTTGGCGGGGTAGCGACCCGTAGTCTTCGGACCGTTTGTGGAGCTTCGGCTCAATTTTTATGGTTAGCGACCATGGAATAGCGTTCCATTTGTGATACACGTGTTGGTGAGTTTTCATACTCTCGTTTGTGATAGGCATCCCCCTTTGTGATTTCTGGATTTCTATTTGATGATTTCTAGAATTTGTGTGTTTCACCTCTTTATGTGATTGGCAATTATATGTTTGTCAATATTTGTGGTATGGTGAATAAAATAAAGAATATGACATTCTTTTTTGTACTTTGAGATTCTTGAGATATTGTATGATTTTGTTGTTGTTTTATATCATATTTGTTCTAGTACGACATTATTGTTATCATACATTCTTATTATATCTCCGCTTACATCTCATTCCTTTATCTGATATTTATAGCTAGACTGATTCGTTTATTATTTTCTTATTAAATAATACTCGGGTCAGACCGAGATATTATAGGTGCTTCTGCTTGACTCCTTATCTGGGATCACCTTCTGACTTTTGTCTAACTACATTACATTTGTAGTTTTTGTTGTTATACATTCGAGAGATAGACTCCATGGTGTATACTTATTCTTTTGTCTTGCACTTGTATCTATTCTTTTATGATATTGTGGATCTTATTTGACCACTACTCTGATGTACAACTTTTTGGTGTTATATATTCTTATATGTTTCCGCCTTTGTGATATGAACGTCTGTGACTGATTTATGTTATGTTTATTTCTATATTTGTTTCCGGAGGCCTCATAGCCACTGTGTGGTAGCTTCGAGTTTTTATTTGATATGTTTGGATTTCCTCTTGGAATGAAATGTAAGTTATTTTTCTGACATATCGGTACTCGCCCAAAGCAATTACACAGATGGTCGCTCCTCAACAGCCTTATTCTTCGCGCTAGTCGACAGCATTACACAGTGGTGTTCTTGGCTAGCGTGAGTATAGAGGTGGGGGCGTCACAACATGGTATCAGAGCCAAACTTCGGAACAATATAGAATAATCTAGCAAGAATCATTGTCCTAAGTCTTTCTTAGGAATCGTGCCATAGAATTTAATTCGAGTCTTCAAACCGTTCTATCCTATTTCTTTTTATGATGCCTTGTTTTATCAACCAAGTATGTTTGATATTCATTCTGGGATTAACTCTTTTTCTCTTTTCTTTCTTTCTTAAAGAAGAGAAATGGTTAGACCTGGCCACCCCAACGCCGGTCAATCTAGTGCTACTCCCCAAGATGGAGTATTTATGTCTGCTCAGCAACTACTAGATCTTGTAAGAAATGCTCAAGCTGTCGGATCTATTCCTGAGCCCACCCATCCTAAATCTGGGTTTGCACGCTTGTGCAGTGATTACACTAATTTGGGTGGAAAGCCATTTAAAGGTTCCGAGAGCGTTATAGAAGTCCAGGCTTGGCTTCGAACATGCGACCGCATTATTTCTCGCATGAATCTTATTGATCTCCATCGAGTCCAAGTAGCCTCTAGCATGCTCCAAGAAAGAGCATTAGACTGGTACGAGCTTCTGATCTCCGAAATTATTGAAGCGGACCTTACTTGGGAGCAATTCCGGGAAAGGTTCGAATTAAAATTTGTGCCGGAAGCTGAAAAAGTATCTCTAGCCCGACGCTTCATAGACCTTGTTCAAGGTGAATCTTCCGTGACCGACTACGTCGCTTCTTTCGAATCTCTCTCTAAATATGGGGTCGAGTATATTAATACCCCATTGAAGAAAAATCAAAGATTTGTGTATGGCTTGAACAAGGCCTCAAAAAGCCATTACTTCTGAAATTAGAAGTTTCTTTTGATCAGCTTGTTGTTATTGCTCTTCGACTCGAAGAGGCTGATAAAGATAGCAATGTTGAGGTCAAACCAAACATCAACAAGAAGAGACCTTTCAAATTCAAGCCTAATCCCAACAAGAAGGAAAAGCAAGCAACACTGGTAGCAAATACTCCTAACCCTCGCCGTGGAGAATGCTACAATTGTGGTTCTAAGGACCACTATGCAAACAAGTGCCCAAAGCCTCTTTTCTGCCGCTATTGCAAGAGTTCGGGCCATACTTTATCTTTGTGTCCCAAACTTCAAGGCAAGAAGGAGGGCAAGCTAAATGTTGTACAAGCTCCTGCTAACACTTCTCGTGGTCAAGGTATTTCTCATTCTATCCTTGATGGCATTATTATATTTCATGATCTCCCTATTCGAGTTCTTTTTGATACGGGTGCATCTCACTCTTTTATATCAAAAGAACTTGTTGATGCTTTGTCTTTGGATGTTATTGGCTTGATGACTTCTTTGAGAATTGTGAATCCGGTTGGTGGATCCGCAACACTTAGTTTATTATGTGAAGATGTTGAAATTATTTTTTGTGATTACTCTTTCCGTGCCGATTTGCATGTTATGCGTTACCTTGGTTTCGGAATGATTTTGGAAATGGATTGGCTTAACCGTTATGAAGCCCATATCTTATGTCCGGAGCGGACAATATATCTTCGGCATCCTCAATCTGTTAAACAGATTTCTCTCGTGTTGAAAGATTCAGATTCCAATTCGAAAGCATCCTTATATTATCTCAATCCTCATGACGACGATAATGATGATGAGGAAGATGTTATTTTTCTCATTCACATTGTTTGTGAATTTCCTGACATATTTGAGCCCGTTTTAGGATTACCACCTAAGCGAGCAATTGAGTTAAGAATTAATCTAATCCCTGGAGCTCTACCTATTACTCGTCCTCCTTATCGTATGTCCAATAAAGAAAATGAGGAGATGCGCAAACAATTATCCGAATTGGAAGCAAAGCAATTTATTCAATCTAGTTCCTCTCCATAGGGAGCGTCAGCTATTTTTGTGAAGAAATATGATGGTACACTTAGGCTTTGCGTTGACTACCGCAAACTTAATGACCTAACCATCAAGAATAAATATCCCTTGCCGCGGATTGATGATTTATTCGATCAGCTTAGTGGTGCTAAAGTCTTTTCACAGTTAGACTTAGCAACCGGTTTTCATCAGCTCCGTATTGCAGAGGATAGCATTCCTTTGACATCGTTCCGTACTCGTTATGGATCTTATGAATGGCTTGTTATGCCATTTGGTTTGACGAATGCTCCAGCTTATTTCATCGACCTTATGAATCGAGTTTTCAAAGACTTCCTCTATCGATTTGTTCTCATCTTTATAGATGATATTCTTATTTATTCTAAAACCAAGGAAGAGCATGAAAATCATCTTCAGATTGTGCTGGAAACTCTTAGGAGCAACCAATTAGAAGCAAAATTTTCTAAATGCCACTTTTGGAAATCTCGTGTGAAATTTTTAGGACATATTATTTCTGAATCCGGAATATCTGTGGATCCTTCAAAGATTGAAGCGATTCAAAATTGGAAGAGACCGAAGAGTGTGACGGAAATTTGTAGTTTTCTCGGATTGGCGGGCTATTACCGTCGATTCATGAGAGACTTTTCTAAGGTTTCCGTACCTCTTACTAGTTTGACAAAGAAGGGAGTTAAATACATTTGGTCAGACAAATGTGAAGCTTCATTTCAAAAATTAAAAGAACTCCTTTCCGATGCTCCTATTCTTGTAATTCCCGGTGGGAACCAAGATTTTATTGTTTATACCGATGCTAGTCGTGTTGGTTTGGGTGTTGTTCTCATGCAGCGGGAACGTGTTATCGCTTATGCTTCTAGACAACTAAAGCCTGCCGAGACTAGATATGCCACTCATGATTTAGAGCTTGCGGTTATCGTATTCGCCCTTAGAATTTGGCGCCATTATCTTTTGGGTGAGAAATTTGTTCTCTACACCGATCACAAATTTTTGAAGTATTTATTTTCTCAAAAGGAACTTAATTTGCGTCAACAACGTTGGCTCGAGTTCCTTGCATCTTATGATCTTGATATTCTTTATACTCTCGGAAAAGGAAATCTTGTTGCTGATGCCCTTAGTCGTAAGCAACAAGCGGTTGTTTCCATGATGATATCCGAGTGGAATGATCTCGAGACTTTATCCACTTGTGAGGTTCGAGATCGTCAATCCGATTTATGTTCATCTCTTGTTTTGTGTAGCCTTGAAGCTCATCCTTCTCTTTTAGACCGCATTCTTGAAGCTCAAAAGCATGATCCCGAATTGGTTCTTCTTGGCCAAAGCTGTAGGGATAAAATTGATATTGAAGGGTTGAAAGACTTTGATATTGATGCTCGTGGCGGTATTCGAAAATTTGGTATACTTATTGTGCCAAATATTATTGATCTTCGTAAGGATATTTTAGAAGATTCTCATCATTCTAAATTTACCATTCATCCCGGTAGTAGTAAAATGTACGCGGATATGAAGCGACTTTATTATTGGGAGGGAATGAAATCTGATATTGCTAACTTTATTAAGCGTTGCATGACTTGCCAACTCGTAAAGGCCGAGCATCAAAGGCCCGGTGGGTTATTGCAACCATTGGAAATTCCATTATGGAAGTGGGATCAAATTTCCATGGATTTTATTGACGGTCTTCCCCGTTCTCGTTCGGGCCATGATAGCCTATGGGTGATAGTAGATAGACTTACAAAATCCGCCCATTTTATTCCCGATCGGTCCAATCGGACCGTACCTATTTTGGCTAAACTCTTTGTCAAGGAAATTGTTAAATTGCATGGAGTTCCAACTTCTATTGTTAGCGATCGGGATCCATTGTTTACTAGTGGATTTTGGAAAGGTCTTCAAAAAGCTTTGGGAACAAAGCTTAATTTTAGCACCAGTTATCATCCTCAGTCCGATGGACAAACCGAGCGGGTGAATCAAACTCTTGAAGATCTTCTTCGTGCATGTGTTCTAGATTTTGGTGGAAGTTGGGAAGATCATATTTCTCTTGTTGAATTTTCCTATAATAATAGCTTCAAATTTAGTATTGGTATGGCACCTTTCGAGGCACTTTACGGAAGGCCATGCCGATCTCCTTCGTGTTGGCTTGAAGCCGGTGAGAAGCTGGTTTTAGGTCCAGATTTTATTCGTGATGCCACAGAAAAGATTGACCTTATTCGTCATAGGATGAAAGAAGCTCAAAGTCGACAAAAATCCTATGCCGATAATCGAAGAAGAAAATTAGAATTTTCTGTGGGATATTTCGTGTTTATTCGTGTTTCACCTATGAAGGGTGTTGTGCGTTTCAGTCGATCGGAAAAATTAGCACCTCGATATATTGGCCTATTTCCCATCACCGAACGCATTGGTTCCGTGGCTTATCGCCTTTTATTACCGGCTCAATTCTCTGCTATTCATGATGTATTCCACGTCTCTCAACTACGAAAATGCCTTCGAGATTCCGATTCTATTCTTGAGCCCGGTGTTATTGAAGAGATTGAAGTTTCGCCTAATTTGACTTATGAGCAACATCTTATTCGAATCATTGCTTCGGAGGTCAAACGCCTTCGAAATAAAGATGTTCCTCTTGTGAAAGTTCAATGGTCCTCAAATTCTAAGGATTGCTCTTGGGAATCCAGAGAATTCATCGAGCGAACACATCCGGACTTGCTCTCTCGTGCTCCTTAAGGTGAACTTTTTATTTCAAATTTCTTTCTTTTGTGTTGATATGCTTTTGTTGTTGTTACTTCTTTTTTTTTCTTAAAGATTGCGAGGACGCAATTTCTTTAAGGAGGGGAGTCTATAACAACCCGCATATTTTACGAATTTAATATTTAAATGTTGAATCGTTAATCGGATTAAAGTCCGAAAAGCTACTTTTTGTAAACAGTCGAATTGGGACTCAAGACCACTTCCATTGAGTCCAAAATGGCGTTTGCAACTTTTTTAAGTATAAACATCGATATATCTGGAGTAAGTTGAATTTTGCTAATTTCTATTGGGCTTTGGGCTTGGGTTTCACCCCAACTCTCTCTATACCCTAGTTCAGTCCACCTCTCCTCTTCACTACATTTCTATTTCCTAAAACATACAAGCAAAACTGAAAATGGTGGTGGAGATGGAAATTAAAATCCTAAACCCTAGTTTCTTTAGCAAATCCAAGTTTTAGCTCCAAATTCAAAGAGAAACTATTGGTAAGTATCTCCATCTTCTTCTCCAACTCAATCTCTCTTTAAATTCAGAAATTTCCTAAACCTAATTTTGGAAATGTTCTCCTTTTAAGCTTAGATTCAAGCTTCTTGAGTTGAAATTGAAGAGTGGTTGATCTTCCTTTGCTTTCAAGCTTCTCCTTCATCATTTTTGGGTTTAAAGGTGAGATTTTTATCTCACATCTATGTCTATTTCTATCATTAATGTTAGGTATGAATTCCTAACACATATTCATGTTCAATTGCATTTGGTTTGAATTGATTTGGTGAACACTTCAATCTTTGGTGTTTTGAAGTCAAAACTTTGAAAATCCTTATTTGATTTGTGAACATGTTTTTCGTGGCGTATCGAAGAGCCGATAGGGCTGGGTTGCCAATTGGCGTAAACCCCTAGCGCCCATCGCTCGTCCATTCGCTAATTGTTTCAGATTTTTCCCCTTGGGGGCTAGGCTGAGAATACTGGAATTTCCAGTATCAGTCGACCGACCACCCTGGTCAGTGGACCGTGCCTGGAAACAGAACGTTTCCAGGCATCAGCCTAGAAATAGAAAGTTTCCAGGCATGATTCAGTCGACCGACCACCCTGGCTCAGTCGACCGAGCCTGGAAACAGAAAGTTTCCAGGATTTGTGTCAGTCGACTGACCACCCTAGTCTAGTCGACTGAATCTATTGTCTCTGCCTATTTTGCCTTTTGTGTTTGAGTTTCCAATGTTTAATCGATTCTTGATTCTTCGTTTTGTTGTTATCATTTGTTATCGATTTTGATGACTTCTATTTCGGGATTTTTGGGTATATCCATTTTGATGGATTCATCATCGATTTTGATGGATTTAATTCACGTCTTTTGTAACGACCCGCTATTTTGGACTATTCGCATCCGCACATGTCGAACTTGAATAATTCAAAATACCGAATTGTTAATTTAAATTTGACAAAACTGAGCATATACAGTAAATAAATAATCACAGATCACAGACATAGAGTAATAAATGCAGCAGAAACAAAAGATATTAGTTCACGAAGCTACTATATACATATCAGAGTTAAATAAGGTACAGCAAATGTCTAGAATACAATAGTCAAATACAAGAATCAGAATACAATCACTAGAATCAACTGGATATCTGAAAGCTGGATAGATAGCTGGATCTCCAAGTGAAGCTCCAACTCCAAAGGTGAGTCTCGAATACTGGTACACTCAGTCTGACCCGAGCGTAAAGCAAAACACAAAACACTCGAGTCAGGATTAACATTCTTATATCAATAAATCCAACTCAAGTGAAATAGCAACTGAAATACAAGTAACTCAAAGGATGTTTGGAATAACTATCCTTTAAGGATCCGTTAAACTATCTACTATGTAGTAGTGTACGATAAGTAGATAATGTCTATCAGTAATATAAAGTATCAAGATAGTGTTAAGGCGTTACCATTATCCCCCTTAACACATTTTATATAAGCGTTATAGTCTATAAAGCATTGTAAACTCCACTGTAAACTAGTAGGATATCAGGGAGACTCCATAGGTATAACACAAAATAAATCGTAGTGGTCGCGTATATAGGGATACAAGTATGACAAGGCACATGAGGCAATACCCAAGGTAGTGAAACTACCGTTTGCCTGATCCGGACTGGTGAGAACGCATCGCCGCAGCGATCGCAACACTGCGAAACAACACTCCCAAAATTTCGAGGGTGCACCAATCGATAACAAGTAATGAGTAGTTTTCGAAGAAGTGTGTTCGCTCGAGGCAGCTAACCCCATTTGGCCCGGCACGGCTTCTGTTTTAGTCATTTCCAATTTAACACAAGTGTCAAGGCTATCCATTATCGTTCTCTTTCTTCAGTCATCACGTACATCATTCCAACCACTTCATTCTGGATCACACTCCGCGTGTAGTTATTAAAGTGGTTTTCGGTTTAGACAGTGAGTATGTCCCTAACCGATTCTGGTCTCTTTAATAACTTTCGTAATTATTACACCGATTGGTCGTTTATATATTTCAAAACCAAATCAATTTCAATTTCAATTAGAATTTGTAAACCAACATTCCATTTGTCTTTCTAAATCAATTTCCAGAATTTATGTTTCTAAACTTCCAAATTACCATTTCAAAATCTTATGATTCAATTTCAATTTTTATTTAAAACAATTCAAATATTGATTCAAGTTAGAATATAAGTTTCATTTCAAAATAAAATTTAATTTAACGTTCAAATCAATTTAAATTCATTAATCGATTTCATTCAATATTCGTTAAGTTAATTTATCATTCAAAACAATTTTTATTTAATTTCCAATTCATTAAATCAATTACTTAAGTTCAACTCCATTATATCAAGACTTACAAATTGAACTAAATTAAATTCGTCAATCAATTCTTTAAATCACAAGTCTTACATTGATTCAATAAATCCCGTTTTATTTCTTATGAGAGAAATTCAATTTCACTTATTAATTTACTTAGTTACAATTTCAAAACTCAATTAATAAAGAAACTTAATTTCACTTATTCAAGAAGTTCAATTTTACTTAATAAAGAATTCAATTTTATTTAATTATTAAATAATTCAATCTTATTTAATTATTAAATAATTTCAAAACTTAATTATTAACTAATTTCAAAACTTAATTATTAATCATTCCAAATTTAATTATTAAATAATTAATTTTAAAACAACGTTCATTCATCATCTACTATGTTAATATTTTGATTCAAATTATTAAATATTAAAATTTTCCTTTCATAAAAATTCAAATTCTGACTTTGTTTCAAAACCATATTATTTATTCAAATAAAATCTTTATTTTATTTTTAAATCAAATTATTGACCAATCGGTTTATTTAATTCTCTATCCAAAGTCAAAGTTTATTTGGGTATATATCATTTCAACCCGATTCCATTTCAATTCACAAATCAAAGCATAGCAAAGGGAACTTGCAGTGTGATAACTGGGATGGTGTCAAAGTAAACAAACACACAATAACAAAAATCAATAACAATCCAATAATTAATTCAAATAATCCCGAAATAATCGTATTAATTCACATTGTTGTTTGTGCAAATTAATATAATTATTTCTAGAATCTACACTATCATTTCATGTAGATTAAAGATTATTACACTAATAATTATACGGTTCTGCACTTGATATCCATTGTTCAATTTCAAACTACATCAATTTTACAACATACATTCAATGGTTCAAGGTGTACATAACCAAATTTCTACGTGTCAATTAATCTAACATTTAAATAAGGTCATAGTATGCAAATGTCATCTAATCAAATTTAGCATATATCAAATCTAACTATCCTACGTCAATTTCAATTTCAAATTATTTATCACTTACACATTAACAATTTAACGTCCAATGTCAACATCAAACAATCAATATCAACCAAACTGAATTATCATTATATAAATAACAGATAGTGGTGTCAGATGTCACAGGTGAACTGATACAGGTAATAACAGTGTAAATAACTAACAGCAGCATATTTCAATTGTCGTTTCAATTGAAATCGAATTTAATAAATTAAAGGACATTAATCGTGAGTGATTGCTCACCTTTCGTGGCTAGAGAGATGCACGAGAATGGAAGCGAATAGACATAGACAAGCATACAAATCAAGCGAGCGAAACTGCGAAAAGTTAGGATTTTGCTGCGATAGATTTGATATTGAGAATGTCAGTCAAAATGGCATGAGATCAGTGAACAGGATATATTACATATATATAAATTTTCAAAAATCAATTTAAAACATATTTTAAAATAAAATATATATTTTTATTAAAAATACAAAACACTTACATGGATAGTGTATGCTCACCACAACATCTCAAATACCGATTATATATCAACTTTATATTTCAACTCAACAGGTCATATAACTAACATAACCAATAAAATTTAAATATATAAGTTTGACCGTAAACAACTATAATACTTAAACAATATACAAACCAGCATCTAACATTTATATATATATATATATATATATATTTCAAACCCTTTCCTTTCCAAAACGCACTAAGTAAAAATCAAAACTCTACAACATAAAATCTGTATGTACAATATTTTACAAAGCTAGGATAAACTTATACATCACACAACAAATATCAATTTGTAACATATTGGCAATATACATATTGCAGTTAATCATATTTTAAAATTTCGAGTATAAGGTATAACACGTATACAGATAATATTAATAAGAACCGTTAGTAACTTATAATACCATATACATAATGCTTCTTATAATATAATATACTGTGAACCTTTATAACATATACTTTAATATATCCTCATATATACCTACCTTACAATCATATACTTCCCAATATATATATATATATATATATATATCGTAAATTTAACCTATCACAAAAACAACAGATAAAAATACATATATAAACAGCGCATTACAAAACTGATGCAGACTAACCTACACATATTCATAAATGCAGACAACTATATAACATACGTGCACAACATCCATACGAAACGAATATACACATAAGACTACAGATCTACCAATATCACATATAAATAAAGATATTGTAACTAGTATATATACACTGTTTCAAAGTTTAACACAAATATATATGGAGCAAAGGACAGAACATAGTATAAATATATTTTAACATATAACCATATATTACTACTACATATATTTAACTGAGGAGTATAACTCAACATATATATATACTGCAGGCAAACTTTGTATATAACTGACAATACATATGACTTGGGTTATAAACGAGTTTTAGCAAATGTACATAACTTGGTATAATCCGAACAAATGTATATGAACCCATATATACAACTGTCGAAACTTATATAAACAAATACACAACAGCCTAATACTTATATATATCAACAAATATATATATATATATATATTACCTGAACACAACAAAATTGAAATATTATTGTACTGTATATATACGTACTTCCTATATACGAGAGGGGCAAATACAATATATTTTAAAACAGTATTATATAACTTAGAACAGTATATATGTATAACCAACAATAACATAGATGTGAGCATAAATAACTGAATGTACCACTGTAAGCTATAGTTTATATATTACTGTAACTATAATTCCTGTTACACATACATATAATCTAACATATACTAACATAATATATATATATATAATTTATACAAGCTAACTATATATATATATAAAAACTAACATATATATAAATATACCACTTCATAAATTTGCAAGCAGCAGATAAGGAGGGCATGCACAAAGGAAACTCGGCAAGGCAAAATGTCTTCAGCCTTTCGCAATCAAGTGGGATGAGTGCGGAAGAGTAGAAGTGTGGCTGTAAAGTGGTGCTTTGGTGGAAGTGTTCACGGATGGAGGGGAAAGGCCGGAGGGAAACACGGGCCGAGACAGGCTATGGGGTGGCAGGGACATGGTGAGGCGTCTGTGTGGGAGGAGAGGGGGTGGCACAGCCTAAAGCTTGGCCGAAGGGGAAGGGAAGGTGGAGATTGGCGAGGCTTCACGTGGTGGTGGGGAGCGGTCGGCGCTTGGGAATGGAGGGGGAAGAGCTGCTGAGGACGTGATGGAGGAATGGCAAAGACATTTGCCATTTGATAAATATATATTTTCCTTTTTCTCAGACGAAGAAAAATAAGAGAATGAGTGGGAGAGGAATGGTTTGAAGGCTAATATAAAACTGAACAGTAGAAGAGAACGAATGAAAGTGATATTAATTCCTTTTTCTTTCCCAAAGCAAATGAACAGGCGCACTTGTTATAATATTGAATACCCATAACTTAACATTGGGAAGCAAAGCTCACAAGGTAGATTTCTGGGAATTTTAAAAGCTCAAAGCTATTTGTTCACCGTTGTTAATTGAAAAGACAGAGGGAAACAAAGAGTTGAAATTCGTAACCGAGCGGTTACCGTTTCCGCGGACTCCACGGTGTATCAGACTTCTAACCACAGAAATGAATACACTGTTGAGATCAGCACGATGAGACGATCAAAATGGTATATAGATATCAGTGGTATGATTGAATTATAAAAATTCGAATTTTCTAATAGCGGAAAATGCAACAAAACGTAGAAGAATAAGATCGACGGAGCTAAAAATGTCCGAATTTTGAAAAACGAAAAATGACATCTTACTCAGAAGATGATTTAGAATTTTTCTATGTAAAAATATCCAGGTTTCGAAAACGTTTTATTTTCATCAATTCCTAACTAATTAAATTGAAATAAAATTTACACACGAAAATAAACTTCCATATTTTCGGATTAAAATTTACCAGCTGCTATGTTTAACTAGACGTATTCCGAATATTAAATTTTTATTTCAAAATTTTATCGTTTAAAATTTCTCAAAATTTCAATTAACTATATTAATAAAACAAATAAAATTATCGAAAATTTACGGGTCGTTACATCTTCGAATGTGGATTTTTGTGATTGATTGTTTCTACAATCATTTTGTGATTTCTCACTTCTAAATACAAAGGTTTATATACTAGCAGTAAATATTAAAACTCTTTTACAAAGATGATTTCAACTTTATTTTTAATACAAAGCTCTTCTCTAAAACCGTTTTCTAATCTATTAGTATATACAAACCTTTACCTGACTCATATGAGAAAATCTAATTGTAACGTATCGGGTTTTGCCCGCTCGAAAATCAACATCCGTACTTCACATTGTACTAGAATGCCGCAGATTCGACCGTTCAAATCCGATTCGCCGGAGCTATAACACAATTAAGTAAATAACACAGCGGAAGAAAAGAATAATACATTGATATACAATATCTGATACAACAGAGTGATACAATGAATATCAATATACATCAGAGATATGATACAACAAATAGCAGCGGAAAAGAAAATGATAACATCAGCAGCGGAACAATATCTCCAATAGAGTGCTCCAATCCATAGCTAGCTCCAGATAATCTACTCAACCTGAATATCTGAAAGAACCCAACTCTAGACTGCCCGTGTGGAAAATAGTGGGCACCCAGAGTTTAGGAAGGGAACAATAAACTCCGGATCAGTCATGGGACTGGTGTGAGCAACAAAAACAGTTTATCTTTAAACAACAACAAAAGGTTTTAAACATTGAAATCCGCAATGCTTTTGGAAAATGAAACTACCATAAGACCTCCCGCCACACACACAATGCAAACGCAGATTTGGAGGAGATTTCTTCTTATGATAGTCAAACATGCTTACTACGCAAAATCAAATCATCTTGATATTATTATTAGTGCATAGTGCAGAAAACATTTCGAAAGTATAATATTAATCTTAGCCAGCATAGGTACCATTATACTATGCCTACTATAGCTACCATATTAGATGGTAGGTTCTACAACTAAAACCGTACAAAGTTCGTATTGTTTCTTTGGATTTTCCAACAAATGGTCAGGCTAAGGAACTTCCTTCCGCCGCATGGGATCGCCTCTGGCTGGACGTCCCGAGAGACAAACTGCTCTCTGCCAACAAGGCCGGGTTACCCCTGTAACAGGTAACTCACGAATATGCCACCTCCCGGTCCTTTGGGACCTTTATCCGAGCTCGGTATCCAACATCACACATCATAAAGAAAGTGTATCCACATGAGTAAGTATTTGGGCTCCATACCATGATACCACCCTTTTCCAGAAGGAAATGACATACCCTAAAGGGCGCAACGATCCTGTTTCGACCATTTCCGGGTAGTGAGGTCCTGACGAAGTCTCGTCCACAAAGCTACGCTTTTTCAAAAAGCCACGCTTTGGGTCAACAGATGATCAACCTATGATCATAAAGATAAATGATCAAACAAATGATCATATCGCAAATGATCAAACACTGATCATCACACAGCAACACTCAGCATGCCACATTACCAAATTGGGATATATCGCTGATAAATTTCAACTACATAACCTCTGAGCTCGTACGTCTCAGAGAAGGGTGTTAAGCTAAGAGAATAAATTCTCCGCCACCAACAGAAATGTATTTGAAAGAAATCAGCTTTATATCTCAAAGTGTAATGTCAGACATGTATCCATACAAGTCTGTTCCGGGATCGAACAGAACCGAAGGCACTTCTCACGAAGCCCTTGCAATTCCGGATAATTTCCAATCACGTCCGGACTTCCCGTCACTAAGGATGATAAAACCTCTATATCGGGGATCAGCCGATGCAGAGTAACTCGACGGTAATCCTTCCGTTTTCAAAAATATCCGGTCTTCAACACCGGTCTTCAAATGCTATCCATATACGACGTATCACATATTCGGAATGGGTTATACGACCCAAAGGTCCTCTCCCGGCTAAACCGAATAGTGAGCGAAATATTTAAAAACATATGGATATGGGATTTCAATTAAGTCACAACTTATTACCCAAAATCTTTCTTTTCAAATGGTTTAACAAATTACCATTTTAAATCTTTAAACAAAAAGATTCAACCTTTACGGTTTAAACAGTTTCCACACTTTAATCTTTTAAACAAAAGATTCATTCACAGATTTTCCCAATTAATCTCCATTTCAGTTTGATTAACTCGTTAAACCTTTAAATCAAGATTTAACTTATAGCTTTCAAAACAATCCCATTTCAAATGATTTAAACCAATCATCATTCTAAATCTGTTAAAATAAACCGATTTAATTCATAGCTTTTCAAAACAATTCATTCATAACTTGGAAAACCATCTTCACTTCAATATTGAAATTCCTTTAATTAAACTGGAATTTCATTTCTTATTTGAAAGCTTTTATCATTTAAAAACAAATAGTTTCACTTCAGAAAATCTGATTCATTCATACGAGTTAAAGTCTTTGGGTTAAATCCAAATTCCCAAACTTTATACTTTTAAAATGGTTTAATTCATACAAACACATTTATATCATCTTTAATCCCTAGTTTCAAATCATAGGATTCAATTCCAAACTTGAATTCAAATTTAAATCAAATTATTTAAATTTCCAAAACTCGATTAAGTTGTTCAAAATAACTTTTATCTTAGAAATTCTATTTCAAAAGTTTTTCACTTTAAACCCGAATTTCTAATTTCAAAATCAATTGAAATTAAAATTTCAATTTCAAAAACATCAAATTTAAATTATCTGTGACTTAACTGATTTCCACGTGAAATCCATATTTGTGTGTGTAAAGGTGTAGTCCAGGGGTTTAACACAATAGTGCAACATCAAGAATCATCACATATCAGAATACAGAAACATAGTTGATAAACGATATAAACTATATCGCTTATCTTTTACTCACAGATCACAGATATATATAAATTTCAGATAAATAAACTACAGTAAAGATTACACACAAATCAGAATATATCACAAAGCATCATAGATCAGAATATCAAACAATTCAATCATCCAATCAAATCCAAATATTCATAAGTAAGGTCAGTTAATTATCTGATTTATTCAAATTAGATTAATTACCTATGAATTTCTAATCCGGGTTAATTAATCGTTAATTAATTACAAACCAATATAATTAATTATCCTTTAAATCATTTATTAACTAACCATTAATAATTAATAAATTATTCTTAAATTAATTATCCTTAATTAATCACATCGATTAATTAGCCCCTAATTTATTATCTTCCCTTAATCACCTTCATTAATTTATAATTCCTTAATTAATTAACTTAATTAATTAATCCTTAATGACCCATTAATTATTTAATTAATTCAAGTTTTTAAATGTAACTCATTAATTTAATGAATCCAAATCATTAAATTCAAACTTAAGGATTTTTTTTTTTTTTACTAAATTTCTTCTTAAATTTCAAATCATTAAAGTATGCTTTACTCTTGCTTATTTACATCATTTAAAGTTATAAACCTTGTTTAATTTCAAAACCTAAGATTCAAATCTCAAATTGAATTTAGATTTAAAATCTTAATTTAAACTGGGTTTTAAGTTTGTTTCAGATTTTACACTATACTTTTGAAATCGAGAAGACTGCCAGGCTATATTTCTCAAAAGTCTGGAACATCATACTCGAATCGAACAAAACAGCTTCGAGTCGCCTTCTCCCTTACTTCGAGAAATTTCGCCCTTTGCTTCGAGAAAACCCACAAAAATCCCGAGCTTCCCTTCGTGTCTCCCTGCCATCTGCTCCGAGTCTGGTACGCGATCTTCTCGAGTAAACTCGAGACCAAAACTCCAGAGCCTCAACCCAAAAATGCCCAGATACAAAAGTGCACGTGCACCGTGCCTCTGGCCAACTCCGGCCACTACCCTAGCTTCCCCACATCGACGATCGCCCTCCGGCATAATCTCCAACACCCAAACCCAACACATCAACTCGAATCGAAATCGAGTTCGAATAAATCGAAGCCTGGAAAAAAACAGGCTCGCGACCAACCACCAACCTGTCATCGTCTCGTCTTCGCAACCCCATCCACCAGAAATCCTCAAACTCCGGTCACGACTTCGACTACCTCTGAGCTTCAATTTCCCAAAATATCTCAAAGCTCGATCAACTCAAGTGGTCGAACCGACTCACATTATCACCCCAGACAAAACTAGGTTTAAATACTTCAATTCCACATTCCCACTGCCTCATTGCTTTAAACCAACAACTACCATTTTTCCCTAAAACTTCAATCAATACTCCATCACCAGGAAGAAACCCGAACCTCCACACTACAGGGATCACCAGATTTTGCTTGAAATTCATTTTTAGTTCGATATCAAACTGCAACTTCCACTTACTCCTAAAAATTCCAATTCTTGATTTAAAAATCAAGTTTTAGTTGATGCTTTTAATTTATGAAACTGAATTACAAAATTAGTATATTAGGATTTTGACAAAAATCATCATGTACTGATGTATCTTATGTTTCCAGAGACAACCTCTAGTATTTAACTCCTTAAAACTTTAAATATTACTTGAGATATTTAACAACTTCATTTTCATTTCCTCAGATTTTTATTTAAATTATGAGCATCTAAATAGAAGGTTTGTACCTGGAAAAATCAAACAGAACAGGCAATAAAAGAAACAGTATGTACACAGATATCACTCACATCAAATATCTACTTGTAATAACATGAAAAACTTATTTAACTCAACAATAAATCATGCAACCATATTTAGATTTTAGTTTAAAAAGGGTTACTCACCAGCTCTATGGGAAAGAACAGAGCACCTTTATTGTTGAAGTAGTTTGAATTTAGAAAACTGGAACATGTTTTCCATTTAGATCTTCTGCCAAATCATCTTGCTCTCTGTCTATATTGACTTGTTGGTGATGTTAAATTCTTGTTTTAGGATTAAATAGAGTTTTCATTTTGGTTTTTTTGTTGAGCTCGAACTGGAATTGAGAGGTAACAGAGGAAAGGTTGTTTTACAAGCTTATGTATATACAAGCTTCAGGGCTTGTACATTTTTCTTTTATGCCAGAGATATTTTGATACAAATGGAGGCTGAAAAGAATTCGTATGGATTGTTTTAGCTGCTAAGAGATTGAGACATTAAATGGTGTTTGTACTTTATGTTTTATTTTATACATATCTCATCATTTTTTTTTCTTTCTTATCTTACCTGGCTTCATTTGCAAGCTATCACATATTACATTTTTGCTTTGTGTTTTGAACTTTGTTTCCTTTAAGTTTGCATGTACAATCTTGTATATATTGTCATACTTTGTTTTCGGCTGAGAAGATACATAGGGTGTGCCTGAGAGGATTGGGTAATAAATGCAATGTCCTATTTATTTACAACCCATGCTTTATGTATTTCTTTTGTTTACTTTGTATAAGCATGTACATGTGTACTTTTGTCTATTTAGAATCCATTTGATTTTATCTTTTGTATGTTTGCAGCCTTGTGGTTCAGCCCATATTTGTTTTTATTTCCATCTTAAGTATTTGTTTTATCTTCCTATATTTAATATATTGTTATATTTTTAACTAATTTGTTTACTATATACATTTTCTAAAATTTTATCTTACGTATTTTATATTTATACTTTTGTTTCTTATATAATTTGTATCATTATTTCAACCCATTTATTTACGATTTAAATTCACACATATGTATATATACACATACAATATTTAAAGTTTAAATGATTTACACCAAATATATTTGGATCCGGGAAACTCACATCACCTTATCGATTTTGCAAATTTTTATTCAAAAATACTATTAATTATTAATTTAAATATATAGAAAATTTGGGGTCGTTACAGACTTCCCCCTTAAAGGAATTTCGTCCTCGAAATTCGCAGGCACGAAACAAAGGCAGATGGAGAATGTTTCATCTAATCAAACTAAATATTTATTCTGCAATTGGCTTACCAAATCAGAATATCACGAACGAATCTGTTTTAACATTTCAGAAGACACTCGGGTTATCCAGATCTACGGAATATGCAGTGGCATCGGTCGGTTCAAATGGATAACTAACCATTCGTAGAATAAATCGGAATCCCAAAGAAATAGATAGATATATGGATAAAATTTCAAAATTTTAAATTCAGAACTAAAGTATACCTATCAACCATAGCAAACAAAACAATCAATACATCCAAACAAACAATTTTGGCCATTTCGGAGTTTATGTCCCATATTAATATATCGAATCTTCTTTCTGGATCGACCAGAAATCATGGAAGAATTGAGAAAAGGTGCTGAACAAAAGAGATTGATAGAGAAAAGATTGTTTCCACTATTGTTACAGAGTATCGACCATTTCTAGTCGTATTCCCCTGTCCCCTATCTCATCCTCTTCTTGCACTCATACTCACTATCGCTGAATAGTAAGAGAATTTACTGAGGCTTTCGAACGGATATCTGAGGAATACTCATTCTAGAGTTTACTTCACTCTATCTCTAATGAGTTACTTAATGTGTTATACTCCTGAGCTAAAGTTCAACCTTAGCTCTGATACCACATGTAACGTATCGGGTTTTGCCCGCTCGAAAATCAACATCCGTACTTCACATTGTACTAGAATGCCGCAGATTCGACCGTTCAAATCCGATTCGCCGGAGCTATAACACAATTAAGTAAATAACACAGCGGAAGAAAAGAATAATACATTGATATACAATATCTGATACAACAGAGTGATACAATGAATATCAATATACATCAGAGATATGATACAACAAATAGCAGCGGAAAAGAAAATGATAACATCAGCAGCGGAACAATATCTCCAATAGAGTGCTCCAATCCATAGCTAGCTCCAGATAATCTACTCAACCTGAATATCTGAAAGAACCCAACTCTAGACTGCCCGTGTGGAAAATAGTGGGCACCCAGAGTTTAGGAAGGGAACAATAAACTCCGGATCAGTCATGGGACTGGTGTGAGCAACAAAAACAGTTTATCTTTAAACAACAACAAAAGGTTTTAAACATTGAAATCCGCAATGCTTTTGGAAAATGAAACTACCATAAGACCTCCCGCCACACACACAATGCAAACGCAGAATTGGAGGAGATTTCTTCTTATGATAGTCAAACATGCTTACTACGCAAAATCAAATCATCTTGATATTATTATTAGTGCATAGTGCAGAAAACATTTCGAAAGTATAATATTAATCTTAGCCAGCATAGGTACCATTATACTATGCCTACTATAGCTACCATATTAGATGGTAGGTTCTACAACTAAAACCGTACAAAGTTCGTATTGTTTCTTTGGATTTTCCAACAAATGGTCAGGCTAAGGAACTTCCTTCCGCCGCATGGGATCGCCTCTGGCTGGACGTCCCGAGAGACAAACTACTCTCTGCCAACAAGGCCGGGTTACCCCTGTAACAGGTAACTCACGAATATGCCACCTCCCGGTCCTTTGGGACCTTTATCCGAGCTCGGTATCCAACATCACACATCATAAAGAAAGTGTATCCACATGAGTAAGTATCTGGGCTCCATACCATGATACCACCCTTTTCCAGAAGGAAATGACATACCCTAAAGGGCGCGACCCTCATAACCTTGCCGCAACGATCCTGTTTCGACCATTTCCGGGTAGTGAGGTCCTAACGAAGTCTCGTCCACAAAGCTACGCTTTTTCAAAAGGCCACGCTTTGGGTCAACAGATGATCAACCTATGATCATAAAGATAAATGATCAAACAAATGATCATATCGCAAATGATCAAACACTGATCATCACACAGCAACACTCAGCATGCCACATTACCAAATTGGGATATATCGCTGATAAATTTCAACTACATAACCTCTGAGCTCGTACGTCTCAGAGAAGGGTGTTAAGCTAAGAGAATAAATTCTCCGCCACCAACAGAAATGTATTTGAAAGAAATCAGCTTTATATCTCAAAGTGTAATGTCAGACATGTATCCATACAAGTCTGTTCCGGGATCGAACAGAACCGAAGGCACTTCTCACGAAGCCCTTGCAATTCCGGATAATTTCCAATCACGTCCGGACTTCCCGTCACTAAGGATGATAAAACCTCTATATCGGGGATCAGCCGATGCAGAGTAACTCGACGGTAATCCTTCCGTTTTCAAAAATATCCGGTCTTCAACACCGGTCTTCAAATGCTATCCATATACGACGTATCACATATTCGGAATGGGTTATACGACCCAAAGGTCCTCTCCCGGCTAAACCGAATAGTGAGCGAAATATTTAAAAACATATGGATATGGGATTTCAATTAAGTCACAACTTATTACCCAAAATCTTTCTTTTCAAATGGTTTAACAAATTACCATTTTAAATCTTTAAACAAAAAGATTCAACCTTTACGGTTTAAACAGTTTCCACACTTTAATCTTTTAAACAAAAGATTCATTCACAGATTTTCCCAATTAATCTCCATTTCAGTTTGATTAACTCGTTAAACCTTTAAATCAAGATTTAACTTATAGCTTTCAAAACAATCCCATTTCAAATGATTTAAACCAATCATCATTCTAAATCTGTTAAAATAAACCGATTTAATTCATAGCTTTTCAAAACAATTCATTCATAACTTGGAAAACCATCTTCACTTCAATATTGAAATTCCTTTAATTAAACTGGAATTTCATTTCTTATTTGAAAGCTTTTATCATTTAAAAACAAATAGTTTCATTTCAGAAAATCTGATTCATTCATACGAGTTAAAGTCTTTGGGTTAAATCCAAATTCCCAAACTTTATACTTTTAAAATGGTTTAATTCATACAAACACATTTATATCATCTTTAATCCCTAGTTTCAAATCATAGGATTCAAGTCCAAACTTGAATTCAAATTTAAATCAAATTATTTAAATTTCCAAAACTCGATTAAGTTGTTCAAAATAACTTTTATCTTAGAAATTCTATTTCAAAAGTTTTTCACTTTAAACCCGAATTTCTAATTTCAAAATCAATTGAAATTAAAATTTCAATTTCAAAAACATCAAATTTAAATTATCTGTGACTTAACTGATTTCCACGTGAAATCCATATTTGTGTGTGTAAAGGTGTAGTCCAGGGGTTTAACACAATAGTGCAACATCAAGAATCATCACATATCAGAATACAAAAACATAGTTGATAAACGATATAAACTATATCGCTTATCTTTTACTCACAGATCACAGATATATATAAATTTCAGATAAATAAACTACAGTAAAGATTACACACAAATCAGAATATATCACAAAGCATCATAGATCAGAATATCAAACAATTCAATCATCCAATCAAATCTAAATATTCATAAGTAAGGTCAGTTAATTATCTGATCTATTCAAATTAGATTAATTACTTATGAATTTCTAATCCGGGTTAATTAATCGTTAATTAATTACAAACCAATATAATTAATTATCCTTTAAATCATTTATTAACTAACCATTAATAATTAATAAATTATTCTTAAATTAATTATCCTTAATTAATCACATCGATTAATTAGCCCCTAATTTATTATCTTCCCTTAATCACCTTCATTAATTTATAATTCCTTAATTAATTAACTTAATTAATTAATCCTTAATGACCCATTAATTATTTAATTAATTCAAGTTTTTAAATGTAACTCATTAATTTAATGAATCCAAATCATTAAATTCAAACTTAAGGATTTTTTTTTTTTTTTTTTACTAAATTTCTTCTTAAATTTCAAATCATTAAAGTATGCTTTACTCTTGCTTATTTACATCATTTAAAGTTATAAACCTTGTTTAATTTCAAAACCTAAGATTCAAATCTCAAATTGAATTTAGATTTAAAATCTTAATTTAAACTGGGTTTTAAGTTTGTTTCAGATTTTACACTATACTTTTGAAATCGAGAAGACTGCCAGGCTATATTTCTCAAAAGTCTGGAACATCATACTCGAATCGAACAAAACAGCTTCGAGTCGCCTTCTCCCTTACTTCGAGAAATTTCGCCCTTTGCTTCGAGAAAACCCACAAAAATCCCGAGCTTCCCTTCGTGTCTCCCTGCCATCTGCTCCGAGTCTGGTACGCGATCTTCTCGAGTAAACTCGAGACCAAAACTCCAGAGCCTCAACCCAAAAATGCCCAGATACAAAAGTGCACGTGCACGTGCACCGTGCCTCTGGCCAACTCCGGCCACTACCCTAGCTTCCCCACATCGACGATCGCCCTCCGGCATAATCTCCAACACCCAAACCCAACACATCAACTCGAATCGAAATCGAGTTCGAATAAATCGAAGCCTGGAAAAAAACAGGCTCGCGACCAACCACCAACCTGTCATCGTCTCGTCTTCGCAACCCCGTCCACCAGAAATCCTCAAACTCCGGTCACGACTTCGACTACCTCTGAGCTTCAATTTCCCAAAATATCTCAAAGCTCGATCAACTCAAGTGGTCGAACCGACTCACATTATCACCCCAGACAAAACTAGGTTTAAATACTTCAATTCCACATTCCCACTGCCTCATTGCTTTAAACCAACAACTACCATTTTTCCCTAAAACTTCAATCAATACTCCATCACCAGGAAGAAACCCGAACCTCCACACTACAGGGATCACCAGATTTTTCTTGAAATTCATTTTTAGTTCGATATCAAACTGCAACTTCCACTTACTCCTAAAAATTCCAATTCTTGATTTAAAAATCAAGTTTTAGTTGATGCTTTTAATTTATGAAACTGAATTACAAAATTAGTATATTAGGATTTTGACAAAAATCATCATGTACTGATGTATCTTATGTTTCCAGAGACAACCTCTAGTATTTAACTCCTTAAAACTTTAAATATTACTTGAGATATTTAACAACTTCATTTTCATTTCCTCAGAATTTTATTTAAATTATGAGCATCTAAATAGAAGGTTTGTACCTGGAAAAATCAAACAGAACAGGCAATAAAAGAAACAGTATGTACACAGATATCACTCACATCAAATATCTACTTGTAATAACATGAAAAACTTATTTAACTCAACAATAAATCATGCAACCATATTTAGATTTTAGTTTAAAAAGGGTTACTCACCAGCTCTATGGGAAAGAACAGAGCACCTTTATTGTTGAAGTAGTTTGAATTTAGAAAACTGGAACATGTTTTCCACTTAGATCTTCTGCCAAATCATCTTGCTCTCTGTCTATATTGACTTGTTGGTGATGTTAAATTCTTGTTTTAGGATTAAATAGAGTTTTCATTTTGGTTTTTTTGTTGAGCTCGAACTGGAATTGAGAGGTAACAGAGGAAAGGTTGTTTTACAAGCTTATGTATATACAAGCTTCAGGGCTTGTACATTTTTCTTTTATGCCAGAGATATTTTGATACAAATGGAGGCTGAAAAGAATTCGTATGGATTGTGTTGGCTGCTAAGAGATTGAGACATTAAATGGTGTTTGTACTTTATGTTTTATTTTATACATATCTCATCATTTTTTTTTCTTTCTTATCTTACCTGGCTTCATTTGCAAGCTATCACATATTACATTTTTGCTTTGTGTTTTGAACTTTGTTTCCTTTAAGTTTGCATGTACAATCTTGTATATATTGTCATACTTTGTTTTCGGCTGAGAAGATACATAGGGTGTGCCTGAGAGGATTGGGTAATAAATGCAATGTCCTATTTATTTACAACCCATGCTTTATGTATTTCATTTGTTTACTTTGTATAAGCATGTACATGTGTACTTTTGTCTATTTAGAATCCATTTGATTTTATCTTTTGTATGTTTGCAGCCTTGTGGTTCAGCCCATATTTGTTTTTATTTCCATCTTAAGTATTTGTTTTATCTTCCTATATTTAATATATTGTTATATTTTTAACTAATTTGTTTACTATATACATTTTCTAAAATTTTATCTTACGTATTTTATATTTATACTTTTGTTTCTTATATAATTTGTATCATTATTTCAACCCATTTATTTACGATTTAAATTCACACATATGTATATATACACATACAATATTTAAAGTTTAAATGATTTACACCAAATATATTTGGATCCGGGAAACTCACATCACCTTATCGATTTTGCAAATTTTTATTCAAAAATACTATTAATTATTAATTTAAATATATAGAAAATTTGGGGTCGTTACACTAATTAAACGGCTTAGCAAAACAAGTGGTATGAAATGCTTGCGTTTACTTCGTCGGTTAATTCTTGGACTTGTTCGATTGAACTCTTGTGACCATTTTCGAGTGGGAATCTACAATTTGTTCGTAAATATTTAAGTTAAGGTAGTGGTTATGGGACATGAAGCTAAACTCATATATTTACTAGCTTAGTGTAATCGACACTTTTTATTGATCGATGATGATCATTTTGTGATTTAGACTAGCGATGTGCGATGTCTATTTGTCTACGAGGGAGACTAAACCCCGTTTCTGTGAAACTTCGGTTCAATTTGGCGGGGTAGCGACCCGTGGTCTTCGGACCATTTGTGGAGCTTCGGCTCAATTTTTATGGTTAGCGACCATGGAATAGCGTTCCATTTGTGATACACGTGTTGGTGAGTTTTCATGCTCCCGTTTGTGATAGGCCTCCCCCCTTTGTGATTTCTGGATTTCTATTTGATGATTTCTTGAATTTGTGTGTTTCACCTCTTTATGTGATTGGCAATTATATGTTTGTCAATATTTGTGGTATGGTGAATAAAATAAAGAATATGACATTCGTTTTGGTACTTTGAGATTCTTGAGATATTGTATGATTTTGTTGTTGTTTTATATCATATTTGTTCAAGTACGACATTATTGTTATCATACATTCTTATTATATCTCCGCTTACATCTCATTCCTTTATCTGATATTTATAGCTAGACTGATCTGTTTATTATTTTCTTATTAAATAATACTTGGGTCAGACCGAGATATTATAGGTGCTTCTGCTTGACTCCTTATCTGGGATCACCTTCTGACTTTTGTCTAACTACATTACATTTGTAGTTTCTGTTGTTATACATTCGAGAGATAGACTCCATGATGTATACTTATTCTTTTGTCTTGCACTTGTATCTATTCTTTTGTGATATTGTGGATCTTATTTGACCACTACTCTGATGTACACCTTTTTGGTGTTATATATTCGTATCTGTTTCCGCCTTTGTGATATGAACGTCTGTGACTGATTTATGTTATGTTTATTTCTATATTTGTTTCCGAAGGCCTCATAGCTACTGTGTGGTAGCTTCGAGTTTGTATTTGATATGTTTGGATTTCCTCTTGGAATGAAATGTAAGTTATTTTTCTGACATATCGGTACTCGCCCAAAGCAATTACACAGACGGTCGCTCCTCAACAGCCTTATTCTTCGCGCTAGTCGACAACATTACACAGTGGTGTTCTTAACTAGCGTGAGTATAGAGGTGGGGCGTCACACAAGTACCCCTAGTGATAGTACCAGAACAGTCACACATACTGATTTCCGTATATAGAGTGTTCTGTATGCTCAGCACATTAATGGCCATGTGCTTAAATCCTGAGTTCATGAGTCTACTTTAGAAAGCGGTCTTACTTTCTTAGGAAATGACCTGATTTCCATACTCATATAGGTAAGTCTCTTAAGGTATTTCTGCGATACACCTTTTTAAGACAACTAGACTTATTAAGGATATATTATCCATCCTTTGTTCTTGCAGAATCCAACACTAAAACTTATGGGCTTATTGATTTAATGTTCCATAATCATTCTCTTAACTTGTTGGTACCCATTGAACTTTGTCTATCCTTTTCAAAACATAAGTTGGGTTTCTGTTAAAGATGATCAACCTTCATTCACAGACCTTAGTCCCATTTCTTGTGACTTTATAGAAACCATTGCCTTTGGAAGACTCTTTGTAAGTGGGTCAGCCAAGTTTTTCTTCGTTTCTATGTAGTCAACAGTTATAACTCCTCTTTTGAGTAACTGTCTCACCATTTGATGTCTTAGACTCACATGTCTAGATATTCCATTATATGTCTTATTAGACACATTGTATATCGTTGCTTGATTATCACAGTTAATCAAGACTGCTGGAGATGGCTTCTTCCATAAAGGGATTTCCATTAATAAATTCCTAAGTCATTCCGCTTCTTTACATGCATCTGCTAATACAATCAATTGTGACAACATTGTTGAGTCAGAAATACAGGTCTGCTTCTTGGAAGCCCAAGACACAGCAGCGCCTCCTAATGTAAAGATCCATCCAGTTGTAGACTTGGATTTGGATTCTACATTGTTCCAGGTTGCATCACTATATCCTTCTATTACAGCAGGATATCCTTTATAAGATAAACCATATTCAATGGTTCCTTTCAAATAAGCTAAAACTATGGAAATACCTTTTGTTCGAAACCTGGATTACTCGTAAATCGACATAATACACTTATAGCATGTGCGATGTCTGGTCTAGTGCAATGCATAGTGTAATGACCCAGAATTTCTGTCATTTGAAATTCGAATATTTAATTTATTTTTTAAATATTGACAAGTAAGATTTGTAAGTCGGATAAATTTAATTTCGAATATAGAGATTTAATTGGATAATTAAATCGATAATTTAATATTTGAAATTGCGTAAATAATTGGAAACTGGGTTTAATGTGTATAAAAATGATTTATAAAGTTATATTAAATCAAATTGGAGTTAAAATGATGTTATAGAACTTTTAAACTTGAATTAAAGGTTAAATTGTAGAAATTGAATATTTTAATATTTAATTGACGACTAAAAATAGTCATTTTTCAAACAGTCTCGGATTTTGACAAAACAAGTTTCATCGGATCCGTAATGTTATATTTTTGTAAGATTTCAAATTTCGTGTCAATCGGATTTATGGTTTGTCCGGGGCAAGCCGAAACGCATAGAAATCGTTTTAATCGGTTTAATTTAAAATTGATCGTTTAATTCCGTAACTCGCACATATGATCGAATTGGATCCCGAAATATGTTCCACTGTGTCCGGAACACGGGTAAAACCCTAGAAACGTCAACCGGCACGCTTCGTTTGGAGTTCGGAAAATTTCGAGTGAATAGTGATTTGCAATTTTCTATATAAGGACTTGCTTTCTTCAATTTGCAAAAAAAACCCTAGGGTTTCAAGCTTCAGCCGCCACATATCAATTCAATGGCCAGAAATTAAGAATTTCCTTCCTCCATTATCTCTCAATCCACAAATAATTAGCAAAAACGTTTAACTACAAAGTTGGAGAGCTCGCCGAGCACTTCGAGATCAACGGTCAAGATCTGAATCGAAGCGACGGGGTGGCGCGTAAGTGCTCGCGTTCATGGGCTATTTGGAGGCGTTTTATTTGGAAGCGACGAGGCTAGGGGGCTGTGCACGTAGGCCATGGGTGGAGGGGAAGGTGAGCAGTCGTGTGGAATTCGTCGATCGTCTTCAAGCTTTGTATGGAGGGAGCATAATTCGATTTAAAGATGGAGGCTATGGGTTTGATTTGAACGTGATTTTCACGTAGGTGAGGAAGAAGAAGGGCTCGGCCCAGATTTGATGATGGTTGAATGAAGGGCCAAGATGAGTTCTAGGTTAGATTAAAAAGAAAATTGTATATTAATTTATATATATAAATTCGTGTGATCTTAAAAATTGCATAACTTCTTCATACGAGGTCTGTTTCGCACGAAACGAATTGCGTTGGGTCCGTATTGACGAGCACTACATTTTAGAGCTGGTTTGGAGTTGTTTGGAGCAAGTGATAATTTTGAGTAAAATTAAACGCGCGTTTAATTTTATTCGAAATAAAATACTGCAACTGATATCGGAAACTCAAGGTGAGAACTTCTCACTCAATCGAAATTGTTTCAATTTAAATTTTAAATAGTTAGATTTAAAATTATTGATAGTGTTGATTGTGTGTTTGGATGATGGTTGTTATCTATTGTGTTGAATGAGACCCTATTGCGCCGCATAATAGCGGATAGTATTTTATAAATCCCATATACCGCGATATTCCACCTCGAAGTGGAATTGGTATTGTGCTAACATCTGTGGATGCAGGGAAACAGGTTGGTGGGATCCAACTAGATTCCTCAAACATTTGAATTTGTTTCAATGATGTGTGTTGATTTACTTATAATCTGTGTGTGATTATGTTGTGATTGGAATTGTTGACGGCTAAAATTTAGCCGAATATATTTTTGGTATCGTTGGATACCGGAAATAAATAAAACTGGATTTTGAAAATCCAAGTTGAAAATTTATATTAAAAATTATTTTGAGAATTGGATAAATTTAAAAGGAGTTTTAAAAGATAAAAGTCTTATTTTTAAAATCATATTGAATTAAATTTCAAATTTTGGGAAAAGGGCTTAATAAAGGGATTTTTAATAATATTATTTATAAGTTGAAGAATTTATTTAAATTTGGATTTTTAAATAGATTTGAAGAGATAAAGAAATTTATTTTAAAAAGGAAATAAATTTGGAAATTCGTTGGAAATTTGATTTGGTGTTTTGAAATAAATTTGAAAATCAATTTGAAATTAATTGATTATTAATTTACCATAACTAGCCAAATTTATTTATAGAAATTTATCTGATTTGAATTAATCAGATAATTAAATTAATCCTACTTATGGATGTTTGGATTATATTGGATGTTGAATTCTTTGATATCTCTGATATGTGATGCTTTGTGATATATCCTGATTTGTGTTGTGATCTGTAATTTGTTTATCTGTGAGAGATATATATATATATATATATATCTGTGATCTGTGGATTAAAGATAAGTGCTATAGTTTATACCGCATATCAAATATATTGTTATATTTGATCTATGATGGTTGAATGTTGTTGCACTATTGTGTTAAACCCTTGGACTACACAATACACACCAATGTGGATTTCACGTGGAAATCGGTTAAGTCACAGATTTTTATCAATTTTGAAAACTGAATTTTTGAATCCAAAATAGTTTTGGAATTGAAAGTTTTTGAAAGTGAGTTTCAAAATAAAAGTTATTTTAAATAACTTAATAAAATTGAGATTTAAATCATTTGATTTAAATTTTGAAATCAATACTTGAAATTGAATTCAATAATTTGGGGATTTTGGTTTAAAAGATTTTACAAGTGTAAAAGGTGTTTATATGGGTTTTAACCATTTAAAATATGGTTTTGGAAATTTAAATTTATATTCAAGTTTTATACTTGGATGGCTTTAACCTGTGTAATTGTAACCAGTTTTTCCCAAAACGAAAACTATCTGTTTTCAGATAATAATAACTTTCATAAAGTGAAAAGATTTCCAATTTGTATTGAAACATTTCAAGTTAAAATGAATTGTGGATAGTTTGGAAAAACTATGAATTAACCTTTGTGAAGATGATTAAGCTTTATTTTGAAATTAAAGAGGATTTTAAAAGGTGTATCTTTTATATTATAAAAGACTTGAATTGTGAATAGTTTTGAAAGCTATAAATAAAATCTTAATTTAAAGATTTAATGGGTTAATCCAATTGAAATGGAAATTAATTTGGAAATCTTGAATGAATCTTTGTGAAACTAGGTAAACTTTGTAAAGTAAATCTTTTTGTTAAAGATTTGAAATGGTAATTTGTTTAAACCATTTAAAGAAAAGGATCTGGTTAATAAGTTGTGACTTAATTGAAATCCCTATATCCATATGTTTTAAATATTGTGCTCACTATTCGGGTTAGGCGGGAAAGGACCTTTGTGTCATATAACCCATTCCGAATAAGTGATACGACGATATGGATCGTATTGAAGACCGGTGGTGAAGACCGGGTATTTGTGAAAACGATAGGATGACCTATCGATTGTCTCTGCACCGTTAGCTACGGTATAGAGATTTCCTTTGTGATGGGAAGTTCGATCGGGATTGTGATTACTCGGATTGCAAGGGCTTCTTTTGAAGTGCCTTTGGTTCTGTTCGAACCCGGAACAGACTTGTATGGTTACGTGTCTGACATTACATTTTGAGATATAAAGCTGATTTCTTTCAAATACATTTCTGTTGGTGGCGGAGAATTTATTCTCTTAGCTTAACACCCTTCTCTGAGGCGTATGAGCTCAGAGGTTATGTAGTTGAAAGTTATCAGTGATATACTCCCAATTTGGTAGTGTTGCATGCTGAGTGTTGCTGTGTGATGATTATTTATTGATCATTTGTTGATCAAAGTGTGACTTTGTGAAAAAGCGTAGCTTTGTGGACGAGACCTCTTCGGACCTCACAACCCAGAAATGGTCGAAACAGGAATGATGCGGCAAGGTTATGAGGGTCGCTCCCTATAGGGTATGTCATTTCCTTCAGGAAAAGGGTGGTATCAAGTATGGAGCCCTGGTATTTAACCTATGTGGATACTCCAATCTCATTTACTATGTGATTGTTGTTGTGATCGAGGCGCCTCGGATAAAGGTCCCAAAGGACCGGGGGTGGCATATTTGTGTAGTAGTTACCTAGTGACAGAGGTAACCCGACCTTGTGTTGGCAGAGAGCAGATTGACTCTCGGGACGTCCCGCCAAAGGCGTACCCATTGGCAGTAGGAAGTTCCTTAGCCTGACCATTTGTTGGAAAATCCAAAGAAACAATACGAGCCCTTTACGATTGCAATTTGTATAACCTGTCTCCTCAGGCGGCAGCTATAGTAGGCATAATATAATGGTACCTATGCTGGCTAAGATTAATATTATATTTTCGAAAGAATTTTCACACTATGCACTAGCAATAATATCAAAAGAGTTTTTCTTGCGTAGTAAGCATATTTGACTATCTTAAGAAGAAATCTCCTCCAAGTCTGCGATTGCATTGTGTGTGTGGTGGGAGGTCTTATGGTAGTTTCATTTTCCAAAAGCATTGCGGATATCTTCTATTTCCTTTGTGGTTGTTGTTTTAAAGATAATAACTGTTTTTAGTTCTCACACCAGTCCCATGACTGACCTGGAGTTTATTGTTTCCTCCTAAACTCTGGGTGCCCACCAATTTCCACACGGGCAGTCTAGAGTTAGTTTATCAGGTCATTCTGAATTCAGGAGATGCTTTGGAGCTCAAGTGGCGAGCTGGATGGTGAGACGTAGCACTTGTATATGATATTACTTATTCCGCTGTGTATTCTGTATGAGGACAAGTTTATATAACTGTCCAGTTGTGTGTATATTGTTGTTGTAAACTCTGATGATGATGTAATGTATAAACTGATATAGTTCTTTGATTTAAAAATTATTCATCTATCTATTATATGTTGTTCCGCTGCGATATGTGAGATTCTGATATTGTTTCTGTTGTTTCTTCTTTCTTTCTTTCTGTCTTCTTCTACCTCTTCTTTTTAACCATAACAATCCGGTTTTTCGGCATTCGATTGCTCGGCAGTTGATATAATGGACGTATTAATGTCGATTTTCGGAAGTCGAAAATCTCGAATCGTTACATATGGTATCAGAGCATATGGTTAAGCGATAACCTTGGCTCTGTTGGGTGTTACTCATAAGAGATAGAGTCAGTAGTACTCTAGAATGAGTTGAGTGTAATAATAGATATGAGCGCGTATTTGTTAGCGAATATGAAATTGTTTTGTATTGTGTTGACTTATCGGTTGATTGTTTATAGATTCTGGTCGGTGCAGTCTAGCTAACTGTAATCGATAGGGGTTTCTAAACTCTTGAACAAGATGAACCGACATAGTATCATTTTAAATTGGGTAAATGAAATAATTTTACCTCGATTATATTTTGTATATAAAGAAATAATTTTTCAGAATTATTAAAGTGTATATAATTAATTGGTTGGTTGTTGAAAATGTAAGAATATATATGAGTTAATAAAAGTTGTTTGAATAAATTATATAAAAACAACAATTGTAAAAGAATGAAGTATATAAGTAAATGAATTATGAAGTATGGAATTATAATTAATACGATTTACAATTGTGAAATAATCTTGTATAAGTAAAGTTAAATAGTGAAATTATATGAGAAAAAGATTTATAAATGTGATTTATAAATAAAAGGAAATTTTTGAAAGAACAAAAAGCACTGGATTCACTACTGTTGCTGGGAAATAAAAGGGTGATGATTGCAGCATCATCAGTATCATTTTCGAGTTTCTATGTGATGGATTTGCTGCCATAATAAATTGAAAAAAATTGAAGTTTTGTTGTGATAAACAAAATTTAAATTAAAATCCAAGTTGAAATTGATAAATATAAGTGAAATGAGTTTTGAACTTATAATATGAGAAAAAAAAATAACTTTGGTAAAGTTGAAATAAATTTAAGTTAGCATATTAAATATATGATGTGAATTTAACTAAAGGAAGTTAAATAAATTGAATTGGATTTGATAGGTGATTATTTAATATGATTTGGAAGTTTAAATATATAAGTTGTATAACTTATAGAATGGGTAAAGGTAAGTGAAACCAATTATTAAAGTGGTTAAACAATTTTGTTAAGCAAAATAAAACATGAATTTGAATAAGTGATATGGAATGGAACTTAAGTAAAAGTTGAATAAAATAGAAGTTGATTTTGGTGTCGAAGTAAAATAACATAGTGAATTAAATGAATGTGAACTTGAGTTATATCAATTAAATTCAACTTTATTTGTTAAATGAATTAACAATTGAATTGAACTAATGGGTTGAATGTTAATCAATCTAATGTAAATGAATTGATATGGAATAATGAATGTAAGTGTTAATTCATTAAAGCTAATTGAAAGTGTTAAACCAAATTGTAAAGTAAATTTAATAATTTGGTTGTGTTGAATATACATTGGTTGTTATATGATTGTTTGTTGATTGTATATAGTATAATTCATTAAGTATTAATGAAATTGAATTGAATTAGTGAAATTAAAAGCTATGTAATTGGATTTAAATTGAAAGTGAACGTATATGAATTTAAATTAGTGAATGTAAACTAATTGAAAATGAATAATTGAATGTCGTTGTATATGAATTGGTTGTAAACAATTACAAGTAATGTCGAAATCATATAAGTTGCTTATAAACCTTGTTTAGTATGCATTTCTTTTAATATGCATATGTTGTAGTTGTTTAAAAGAGTAAAATGTTAATAACTTTATATATATGTCACTTACATATTTAAACTGAGTAAATACAGGTGTCGTGGATGCCGTTCGGTTGGATTTGGTTGCGCTAAAATGCTAAATAAATAACTGCTTTGCTTTAAAATGCTAAAACGGTACGCCTACGCAATAAAAATAGGAAATATGAACTGTTTTTCTGCTTTTTCGACCGTGTGGGTCGATGTATATATATTTATGTCTATTGTGATCTACTACGATCGAACCGCGCAAAGGAGGCTATGGCGAATTTTTATGAAAATTTAAGGCGTTAGAAAATTTTCGGGAAATTTTGGAAAATTTGTGAAAACTAAATTTTGGATTTGGAGTTAAAAGTTAAACGATATAGTTTGTTTTGAAAAGTATAACTAAGTATAGATTTGAAAAACTTAGTAAAGTTTTTGAAAGAGTTTAAGTATTGGATTTTGGGGAAGTTGTACACTTAAGTGATTTTAAAATATAATTGGAACGAATTGTTTGAAAAGTTAATGAATTTGGGGCATTTTTCTTACTTTGCAATTTCGAGGACAAAATTCTTTTAAGGGGGGAAGATTGTAACGACCCAAAATTTCTGTCATTTGAAATTCGAATATTTAATTGATTTTTTAAATATTAACAAGTAAGATTTGTAAGTCGAATAAATTTAATTTCGAATATAGAGATTTAGTTGGATAATTAAATCGATAATTTAATATTTGAAATTGCGTAAATAATTGGAAATTAGGTTTAATGTGTATAAAAATGATTTATAAAGTTATATTAAATCATATTGGAGTTAAAATGATGTTATAGAACTTTTAAATTTGAATTAAAAGTTAAATTGTAGAAATTGAATATTTTAATATTTAATTGACGACTAAAAATAGACATTTTTCAAACAGTTTTGAATTTCGACGAAACTAGTTTCATCGGATCCGTAATGTTATATTATTGTAAGATTTCAAATTTCGTGTCAATCGGATTTACGGTTTGTCCGAGGCAAGCTAAAACGCATAGAAATCGTTTTAATCGGTTTAATTTAAAATTGATCATTTAATTCCGTAACTCGCACATATGATCAAATTGGCTCCTGAAACACGTTCCATTGTGTCCGGAATGTGGGTAAAACCCTAGAAACGTCAGCCGGCACGCTTCGTTTGGAGTTCGGAAAATTTCGAGTGAATAGTGTTTTGCAATTTTCTATATAAGGACTTGCTTTCTTCATTTTGCAAAAAAACCCTAGGGTTTCAAGCTTCAGCCGCCACATATCATTTCAATGGCCAGAAATTTCGAATTTCCTTCCTCCATTATCTCTCAATCCACAAATAATTAGCAAAAACGTTTAACTACAAAGTTGGAGAGCTCGCCGAGCACTTCGAGATCAACGGTCAAGATCTGAATCGAAGCGACGGGGTGGCACGTAAGTGCTCGCGTTCATGGGCTGTTTGGAGGCATTTTATTTGGCAGCGACCAGGCTAGGGGGCTGCGCACGTAGGCCATGGGTGGAGGGGAAGGTGAGCAGTCGTGTGGAATTCGTCGATCGTCTTCAAGCTTTGTATGGAGGGAGCATAATTCGATTTAAAGATGGAGGCTATGGGTTTGATTTGAACGTGATTTTCACGTAGGGGAGGAAGAAGAAGGGCTCGGCCCAGATCTGATGATGGTTGAATGAAGGGCCAAGATGAGTTCTAGGTTAGATTAAATAGAAAATTGTATATTAACTTATATATATAAATTCGTGTGATCTTAAAAATTGCATAACTTCTTCATACGAGGTCTGTTTCGCACGAAACAAATTGCGTTGGGTCCGTATTGACGAGCACTACATTTTAGAGCTGGTTTGGAGTCATTTGGAGCAAGTGATAATTTTGAGTAAAATTAAATGCGTGTTTAATTTTATTCGAAATAAAATACTGCAACTGATATCGGAAACTCAAGGTGAGAACTTCTCACTCAATCGAAATTGTTTCGATTTAAATTTTAAATAGTTAGATTTAAAATTGTTGATAGTGTTGATTGTGTGTTTGGATGATGGTTGTTATCTATTGTGTTGAATGAGACCCTATTGCGCCGCATAATAGCAGATAGTATTTAATAAATCCCATATACTGCGATATTCCACCTCGAAGTGGAATTGGTATTGTGCTAACATCTGTGGATGCAGGGAAATAGGTTGGAGGGATCCAACTGGATTCCTCAAACATTAAAATTTGTTTCAATGATGTGTGTTGATTTACTTATAATCTGTGTGTGATTATATTGTGATTGGAATTGTTGACGGCTAAAATTTAGCCGAATATATTTTTGGTATCGTTGGATACCAAAAATAAATAAAATTGGATTTTGAAAATCCAAGTTGAAAATTTATAGTAAAATTTATTTTGAGAATTGGATAAATTTAAAAGGAGTTTTAAAAGATAAAAGTCTTATTTTTAAAACCATATTGAATTAAATTTCAAATTTTATGTTAAGGGCTTAATAAAGGAATTTTTAATAATATTATTTATAAGTTGAAGAATTTATTTAAATTTGGATTTTTAAATAGATTTGAAGAGATAAAGAAATTTATTTTAAAAAGGAAATAAATTTGGAAATTCATTGGAAATTTGATTAGGTGTTTTGAAATCAATTTGAAAATCAATTTGAAATTAATTGATTATTAATTTACCATAACTAGACAAATTTATTTATAGAAATTTATCTGATTTGAATTAATCAGATAATTAAATTAATCCTACTTATGGATGTTTGGATTATATTGGATGTTGAATTGTTTGATATCTCTGATATGTGATGCTTTGTGATATATCCTAATTTGTGTTGTGATCTGTAATTTGTTTATCTGTGAGATATATATATATATATATATATATATATATCTGTGATCTGTGGATGAAAGATAAGCGTTATAGTTTATACCGCTTATCAAATATATTGTTATATTTGATCTGTGATGGTTGAATGTTGTTGCACTATTGTGTTAAACCCTTGGACTACACAATACACACACCAATGTGGATTTCACATGGAAATCGGTTAAGTCACAAATTTTTATCAATTTTGAAAATTGAATTTTTGAATCCAAAATAGTTTTGGAATTGAAAGTTTTTGAAAGTGAGTTTCAAAATAAAAGTTATTTTAAATAACTTAATAAAATTGAGATTTAAATCATTTGATTTAAATTTTGAAATCAATACTTGAAATTGAATTCAATAATTTGTGGATTTTGGTTTAAAAGATTTTACAAGTGTAAAAGGTGTTTATATGGGTTTTAACCATTTAAAATATGGTTTTGGAAATTTAAATTTATATTCAAGTTTTATACTTGGATGGCTTTAACCTGTGTAATTGTAACCAGTTTTTCCCAAAACGAAAACTATCTGTTTTCATATAATAATAACTTTCATAAAGTGAAAAGATTTCCAATTTGTATTGAAACATTTCAAGTTAAAATGAATTGTGGATAGTTTGGAAAAACTATGAATTAACCTTTGTGAAGATAATTAAGCTTTATTTTGATATTGAAGAAGATTTTAAAAGGTGTATCTTTTATATTATAAAAGGCTTGAATTCTGAATAGTTTTGAAAGCTATAAATAAAATCTTAATTTAAAGATTTAATGGGTTAATCCAATTGAAATGGAAATTGATTTGGAAATCTATGAATGAATCTTTGTGAAACTGGGTAAACTTTGTAAAGTAAATCTTTTTGTTAAAGATTTGAAATGGTAATTTGTTTAAACCATTTAAAGAAAAGGATTTGGGTAATAAGTTATGACTTAATTGAAATCCCTATATCCATATGTTTTAAAAATTGTGCTCACTATTCGGGTTAGCCGGGAAAGGACCTTTGTGTCATATAACCCATTCCGAATAAGTGATACGACGATATGGATCGTATTGAAGACCGGTGGTGAAGACCGGGTATTTGTGAAAACGATAGGATGACCTATCGATTGTCTCTGCACCGTTAGCTACGGTATAGAGATTTCCTTTGTGATGGGAAGTTCGATCGGGATTGTGATTACCCGGATTGTAAGGGCTTCTTTTGAAGTGCCTTCGGTTCTATTCGAACCCGGAACAAACTTGTATGGTTATGTGTCTGACATTACATTTTGAGATATAAAGCTGATTTCTTTCAAATACATTTCTGTTGGTGGCGGAGAATTTATTCTCTTAGCTTAACACCCTTCTCTGAGACGTATGAGCTCAGAGGTTATGTAGTTGAAAGTTATCAGTGATATACTCCCAATTTGGTAGTGTGGCATGCTGAGTGTTGCTGTGTGATGATTATTTATTGATCATTTGTTGATCAAAGCGTGGCTTTGTGAAAAAGCGTAGCTTTGTGGACGAGACCTCTTCGGACCTCACAGCCCGGAAATGGTCGAAACAGGAATGATGCGGTAAGGTTATGAGGGTCGCTCCCTTTAGGGTATGTCATTTCCTTCTGGAAAAGGGTGGTATCAGGTATGGAGCCCTGGTATTTAACCTATGTGGATACTCCAATCTCATTTACTGTGTGATTGTTGTGTTGATCGAGGCGCCTCGGATAAAGGTCCCAAAGGACCGGGGGTGGCATATTCGTGTAGTAGTTACCTAGTGACAGAGGTAACCCGGCCTTGTGTTGGCAGAGTGCAGGTTGACTCTCGGGACGTCCCGCCAAAGGCGTACCCATTGGCAGTAGGAAGTTCCTTAGCCTGACCATTTGTTGGAAAATCCAAAGAAACAATACGAGCCCTTTACGATTGCAATTTGTATAACCTGTCTCCTCAAGCGGCAGCTATAGCAGGCATAATATAATGGTACCTATGCTGGCTAAGATTAATATTGTATTTTTGAAAGAATTTTCACACTATGCACTAGCAATAATATCAAAAGAGTTTTTCTTGCGTAGTAAGCATATTTGACTATCATAAGAAGAAATCTCCTCCAAGTCTGCGATTGCATTGTGTGTGTGGTGGGAGGTCTTATGGTAGTTTCATTTTCCAAAAGCATTGCAGATATCTTCTATTTCCTTTGTGGTTGTTGTTTTAAAGATAATAACTATTTTTAGTTCTCACACCAGTCTCATGACTGACCTGGAGTTTATTGTTTCCTCCTAAACTCTGGGTGCCCACCAATTTCCACACGGGCAGTCTAGAGTTAGTTTATCATGTCATTCTAGATTCAGGAGATGCTTTGGAGCTCAAGTGGAGAGCTGGATGGCGAGACGTAGCACTTGTATATGATATTATTTATTCCGCTGTGTATTCTGTATGTGGACAAGTTTATATAACTGTCCAGTTGTGTGTATATTGTTGTTGTAAACTCTGATGATGATGTAATGTATAAACTGATATAATTCTTTGATTTAAAGATTATTCATCTATCTATTATATGTTGTTCCACTGCGATATGTGAGATTCTGATATTGTTTCTGTTGTTTCTTCTTTCTTTCTTGTTGTCTTCTTCTACCTCTTCTTTTTAGCCATAACAATTCGGTTTTCCGGCATTTGATTGCTCGGCAGTTGATACAGTGGACGTATTAATGTCGATTTTCGGAAGTCAAAAATCTTGAATCGTTACACATAGCATACATAAGACTACCAATAACATTGGAATACTCTAGTTGAGAGATAGTACCTCCAGTGTTCTTTTCTAATTTAATACTAGGATCTAAAGGAGTTAGTGCTGGTTTGTCATTGTAATGACCATACTTTTGTAGGAATTTCTCTATGTAATGAGATTGAGTTAGTAATAACTCCCCCTCTTTTCCTAACAATTTTAATTCCCAAAATTACATCAGCTTCTCCTAGATCTTTCATACAGAATTTAGAAGACAGAAACTTTTTAGTTTCATTCATACAGGATATATTGGAACCAAATATTAGCATGTTATCAACGTATAAACTTATTATAACACTACCGTTGTTATCTGATTTGCTATAAATACATTTATCAGCATCATTAACAATGAATCCATATGACAGTGCAACTTTATCAAATTTCTCATGCCATTGCATGGGAGCTTGTTTCAGGCCATAAAGAGATTTCACTAATTTTCAAACTTTCTTTTCTTAGCCTGGGGTTTTGAAACCTTCAAGTTGTTCCATATATATCTCTTCTTCTAAATCTCCATTTAGAAAAGCAGTCTTTACATCCATTTGATGTATGACTAATTTATGAATTGATGCAAGTGCAATTAGACATCATATAGAAGATATGCGAGCAACTGAAGCATATGTATCAAAGTAATCTACTCCATGTTTTTGCTTATATCCCATAGCAACTAATCTGGCTTTAAACTTATTAATGGATCCTTTTGTATTCAACTTTTTCTTGAATATCCATTTACATCCTATAGGTTTAGCACCAGGAGGTAAATCAGTTAAAACCCAAGTTTGGTTTAACAGTATGGAATTCATTTCATCATTGATAGCTTCTTTCCAGAAATTGGAATCTATGGAACTCATAGCCTCAGAATATGTTTTGGGATCGTCATCGACGTTCATTACATATTTAGTCACATTAAGGACTTCGTCCTTACTGCCTTCTACAAGATATGTAATAAAGTCAAGACCATAGTCCTTCTCTATTCTCGCTCTTTTACTTCTCTGTTGTTCAGTACTATTATCTGGTATTGATACTTCCTTGCTGTTTTGAGCAGGAGCATAATCATCGTCATTGATATCATTAGCCATACTAGGTTCTGGACTAGATGATCTCAATGGGATCTCAACAGTTTGATTTTCAAAAAATTCTATATCTATAGATTATATAACTTCTAGGGTGTCAAGAATAAGGAATCTATAAGTTATACTATTAAGTGAATATCCTATGAAAACACATTTAAATGCTTTATTTCCTAATTTTGGTCGTTTAGGGTCTGGTTTTCTAACATATGCTAAGCAACCCCAAACTTTAAGTCTAGTTATGTTAGGTTTCCTATTAAACCATAATTCATAAGGGGAAATATTATTCTTTTTAAGTGGTACTCTATTTAAAATATAACATGCAGATAACATAGCATCACCCCATAGGTTATAAGGTAAATTAGAACTTATGAGCATGGCATTAACCATTTCTACTAAAGTTCTATTCTTCCTTTTAGCAACACCATTTTGTTGTGGTGTATATGGGGCCGTACATTGGTGAACTATACCTTGTTGTTTACAAAACAAGGTGAATTCATTTGAGAAATATTCACCACCATGATCTGAATGTAATATTTTAATTTTAACTCCTAATTGTGTTTCGAGCTCTGCTTTGTAAATTTTGAATTTATCAAAAGCCTGATCTTTAGTTTTCATTAGATATACATATGCATATCTAGTATAATCATCAATAAATGTTATATAGTATTGGTTACCACCATAGGTGATATGACTTTTTAAGTCACCCACATCACTATATACCAAATCAAGCAAACCAGTTTTCCTTTCTACTGATTTAAAGGATTTTCGGTGTATTTTTGCTTGAACACATATTTCACATTTAGAGATGGTATCGAAATCACAATCAGAAATTAATCCTAATTTATGCATATTTCTAATGGAAATTATAATTAACATGTCCTAATCTACCATGCCATAATTTAATAATAGAATCAACAATATAAACAGAAGATTTCTTTATTAGATTCAACTTAATCATGCCGTTATAAGAGTATCCCTATCCAATGAATCTACCATTCTTAGACAACACTAGCTTATCAGACTCATACACCATCTTGAATCCTCTTTTGTTAAGAAGGTATCTAGAGACCAAATTCTTACACATATCAGGTACATAAAATACATTTACTAATGTAAGAACTTTTCCAGAGGTGAAAGGAAGTTCTATAGTGCCTTTTCCTAGAACTTTGCTCGGAACCTTATTTGCTCCAGTAACTTCGTCGGCTTCTCCTTTATTTTCTTCGTAACTCTTGAACAGATTATGGTCTTTGCAAATGTGAATGGTTGCTCCAGTATCGAACCACCAATCATTATCGTTGCCGCTAAAGGAGTTCGCCTCTTGCACTACAGCCACAAGCGAGTCTTCGACCACATTCACTTTTTGTTGTTTCTTCCGCAGACGGCAGTCTCGGGCATAGTGGTCGGGCTTGTTACAAAAATAACAAGCACCTTTCTTTTTGTTGTTGGTTTTGGAATGATTTTTCTTCTTAAATTGTGTCTCATTCTTTGGCTTTAACTTATCAGTAATTTCAACATTATTTGCCTTAGAATGGGACTCAGTTTGCGGATTATCATCTAGATCGCGTTTGCGAGAGTCTTCTTTAATACAAAGATGACGCTGTAAACTGTCTAAATTATAATCCATTTCCACATGCTTCATCTTTTTTTATAATCATTCCAACTATGCGGAAGTCTAGAAATTATAACTCCAACAACAAAAGATTCAGGGAGATCAATTCCAGCATCTTTAAGTTGATTTATCAATAATAAGATTTCGCTTACCTGTCCAATTATGGACTTATTGATGACCATTTTGAAATCCATAAAATTGGAAATAAGAAACTTTTTATTACTTGCCTTGGATATGCGGTACTTATTCTCCAGTGTAGTCCAGAGTGCCTTTGCTATTTGCAAGGTCCTATGAGCATTGTAGATTGGGGTAGATAGCGCATTCAGAATATGGCCTCTGCATAGAAAATCTTCCTCTTTGCGCTTTGCACGTCTAGCCTTTAGAGCAGCATCATCCTTATCAGTTTCCTCTGGGATTTCTTCCAAGTCATCTTCCAAAATGTAGAACAACTTGACGGTGACTAAGAAAAATTTTATCGTCTCTTGCCAATGAGTGAAATTGTCGCCATCAAAATGCTCTAATCGAGTTAGATGCTGATTCATAACTTTTAGAGCGCTCGAACCTTCCATGGTTGAACTATTTTCTGAAACTTGTTATGAATTTTGCAGTCCGAGACAAATTTGATGGCGATTGTGAAGAAGATAATGCTGTACATCCGACTTCAAGGATCTATGGAATAGATTCTTTTAGACAATAGTTCAACCCACCAGGTACAAATGGGTTATCGAACTATCGACTTTCAGGATTCAATGAAGCCCTATAACAACGAAATCGGATTCAAAGTTTGTATGCCTTTGATCCGACCAAGAACACTTTAGTAATGGTTTCTGAGGATGCAGTTTGTATAGAATAGAATGAAGAGGAAGAAGAGAGCAATTCTACGACGTTTTCTGAGTTTGCAACACCTTGGAGGCGTCACAAAACAGAGTAATGGTGATGCAGTGTTTTGTAAAGATTCAGAATTATTTCTAACGTTTTCTGGGCATCACTATTTATAGTGGTAGAGAGGTGCCTATTCGCTAAGCGTCACAACCGTTTGCAACGGTTACAAACGGTTTTATGCATTCAATATTTAAACATCGCGTCTATTCATTTTGTAACGTTTAGAAAACGTTACAAATTTCCCGCCATTTATTCAAATTCAGGAATTTCAGTTTTGGGTCCTTAACGGGCTAAAATCTGGCCCGTTACTGTTCACATATGATCTAAAAATATTTTTGGATCCGAACCCGACCCGGCCCGGCCCGGTCGGACGGACGGACGGCGGCGGCGCGCGTGTGGTGTTGCATGATTTCTCTCCTCACAACAAGGCAAACATGTGGGAGCCCCAAGGCCCCAACATCCACATGAGAAAGCTATATATATACAAATATAGTCTTTGATTTTCTACATGTGGGACTATTTTTTCTTTCTTGTTTCCTTCTTCTCTTCCAAATAATAACCCAAAGCCCCAAAACTTATTTAAAAATTTTACAACATTAAATGGTAATAGGTTAAATAAGTGTATTAAATTTTATATGCAATTCACAAATATGTTATTGAATTTTGGCAAAACTATGTGTAACGACCCGTATTTTTACGGATCGAATGTTTGTAACCGGTGTTATTAGGTTGTTAGTGTTGTTAAGTCGTTCAGAGTTTAAGTCATCCAGAGTTAGGTCGTGTAGTAGCTTAGGTCGTACAGTAGTTTGGGACGACTTAAGGGAGTGGAGCGACCTATAGGATTTTGACCGACTTAAGAAGGGTAGGCGACCTAAGGAATGGAGCGACTTAAGAGAGTTGGCGACTTAAGGGTTAGCGACTTAGGAGACTGGGCGAGCTAACGACTTAAGGGAGATAGCTTAGGTCGTTTAGTTTAGGTCGTTGTGACCCTGCGTGAAGTTAGGTCGTTAGACGACCTAAAGGTGTTAAGTCGTGAGTCGTTAGGTCGCGTAGATGTTAAGTCGTATCTCAGTTAGGTCGCGTGAGGACTTATGTTGTTAAGTCGCTAGGTCGTGCGCATGAGTGTTGAGGCTTAGGTCGTTGGGTCATTAGGTCGCGTACTTATGTTGTCACTAAGTCGCGCATTAGTGTTGAGTTGTTAAGTCGAATCTCAATTAGGTCGCGACTTATGATAAGTCGTAGGTCGAGAGGTCTGTTAAGTCGCAGGATTTGTTGAGTCGTAAGTCGTAGGTCGTGGGGTTTCCATAAGTCGTGGACGACTTAAGGAATTTCCAGCCTATAAATACACGGTTCTACTTCACTTTTTGGGATCCGGATTTTTGAAGCGACGAAGTCCTGCCATTTTGAGAGCTCGAGTGCTGCACTTCTTCACTTCTTTTCTCCACTCTAATTTTGTGATTCCTTCCATCCAAATCGAAGATCAAATCGAAGATCCAAGAGCTTAGATTGAAGATCTACAACCATCGAAGAGAGATTTCATCGTTTGAAGCGGAATTTTGGAGAATCGAGCTAGATCCTTCGCTGTCCAGATCTGAAGTGTGTTGCTTTTGAAGTGTTTAGGTGATTCAGTGAGTGGTGATTATCTCTCACACGGATCCAAAGGAGTATATCGGATTGGTGGCTTGATTTTGTGTTAAAATAGTGATTTCCATGCATTTTCTTAAACTTAAGTATAGATCTATTGTTCATGATGATTTGACACCCATTTTACTGCATGTTAACCTATGCAAGTTCATTCATCAAGTTATAGAGATATTGCTCATGATTCATGCTGGTTAGATTTAGACTCTTTATTTATAAGATTGCCATTATTGCTATAATTGTTTATTAGATCATGTTTGAATGCTTGATTACTTGGATTAATGATTGACTTGATTGATTGTTATAAATTAGTTGATTGATGATTTGATTTGGACAAGTTGGTCGAAGATGATTCAAAAGCTAAGGGAAAGGCTCTTGAATCAGAAAAGCTGCTCGTGGCATATGACGGGGATGATAAAGCTCATATGGATAGATTTGATGATGATGTTGAGATGAGGCTTTGCTATGATGAGATGAAGCGAGGCATGATATGAGATAGCCTTGGTTTAATCCAGACGGGATCATTCCAAGCATGTTGATGACTCGGTGAAAGGGCTCGAGTTTGAGGATAATGGTTGGCTCGAGAGGCGCTTGAGCTAGTATGAGAATAGTCGTCGAGGAGGATGACTAGAAGGCTGAGATTTCACCGCTGTTGAAGGTTCTAGCAGGCTCAAAGCAAGAGTACGCTGGGCAGATTCGATAGTCCCAAAAGACTACAGTTGGTGGTCGAGTACTCTGGGCAGATTCGATAGCCCTAGGCACGGGCTGCGACGACGTGCGGAGTTCTGTCTAGAACCGGGGTTACCATTGGCCCTTGATGGACGGCTGAAAGAATGTGTCGGTCATTCAATTAACGGTGGTATCGAAACAATGATAACAGTGATAGCTAGAGTCATGGATGTTTGGATGTTTTGGTTGTATCGTCATTCGGTCTCAAGAGCGATGTTTTCTGGGTGCTTATCTGATCTTGGTTTAGTTCTTGGGGGTTTGTACTTGGAAAACACCGACCTTGACTCGAGTGACAATTGCTTTACTTTAATTGTCTGATTGCTATGTTTACTTCTTCTTAGTGTGTCTGGGGTTATCACTGTAGAAAGAGGTGGAGTGGGAGGGTTGGGTTCCTATTCCTTTTACCTTTATGCTCTTTTGGTATGTTGTTAGTTAATTTACCGCTCACTAAGACTGTTGTCTGACTCAAGGTTTTATGTTCAACTCTTATTACCTTGGGCTGTTCATCCATTTTGGGATGAGCAGACTAGGTAGCAGGTGACAGGTGCTGTTCTTAGTTTCCAACGATGCTGATGACGAAGACGAGCTGGAGGCTTGCATATTATTTTCTTACTATATGTACTGGATGATCCGCTGCTTGTATAATTCTCTGAGTGATATGTAGTGAGGCTTGATGTATTGACTGTTCAGATGTTTGTATTCAACTATTATGAAGCTTAATTGATGAGATTCTATTTTTCGAAGCTTCACTATATATATATTCTCTATTGTATTTTATCCATGCGCTGTGAGTAATACGATAGATTCTGCTGTTTTAACTTACCTTGGTGATCGTCCATGGCTGCCTGGCACACTATACAACGCACTATTTCCTTGTTCAGTGCAGGGGTCATGGGCGGTCGTCACATTTGGTATCAGAGCTTTGGTTAATCGATTTTACCCAACGATCGCTGACGTAACTACGTAGGAGAGATGTAATTGTATTTTTATGGATGATTACTATATATAATATAGTAGCTTAGAAGGATTTGAGTCTTTTATGCAGTTGTTTCTCAAGGTGTGCTGATCATTTCTTTTATAGATATTAAGAATGAGTCGAAGAGGGAGACCGGCTGCTAGGGAAGGCCGTGCTACTGAGGGGGCTGCTGATTATACTGCTATGTTCGAGGCTATGATGACTTCGATCATGAGAAGGATGCCAGCTCCGGTGCCATCAGTAGATGTTGGAGTTCAAGTGCAAACTCCAAAACCGGTAGATTTTGCTAAGTTGTGTAAAAACTACACTGCTCTTGGAGGAAAGGTTTTCATGGGAACAGAGTCAACTATGGAAGTCCAGAGGTGGATAGATGCTTGTAGAAGGATCTTTGGTGACTTGGGAATCGAGGATGCAACCAAAAGGAAGCTCGCATCAAGACAGCTTCAAGGGAGAGCTTCTGACTGGTGGAACTCTATCACCATTGATACTCTGGAGGAAGAAATTACTTGGGTGCAATTCCAAGCCAGATTTAAAGCTAAGTTCATTTCTACAGCTCAGAAATCTGTTCTGTTCAGGAAGTTTGTGGAGCTCAAGCAAGGTGGAAGACCAGTTCTTGAGTATGTTTCTGAGTTTGAAGCTTTGTCCAAGTATGCCCAGTCGTATATTGAATCTTCATATCAGAAGAATGAGAAGTTTGTGACAGGCTTGGACAATTATCTAGGGAGGCAGTTGGTGGATCATTTGGACGATCCATTTGAGAAGCTTGTGGAGAAAGCTCTCAGGCACGAAAATCTGTTTCCTAAAGAGGGATCTGTTGTTGCTGTAACCAAGGAAGAGTCTAAACCACAGCAGGGTGGAAACAAGAAGAGGAAGCAGCAGCAGCAAAAGGGTAAGGATGGCCAGAAGAAGCCGAAGGGCGAAGTGACCTGCTACAATTGTCAACAGAAGGGCCATTTCTCCAGAGACTGCAAGAATCCGAAGGTGCTGGTGAAGTGCCACAACTGTGACAAGCCGGGACATATTAAGAAGAATTGTCCAGAACCGCGAAAGGACAAGCAGATTGTGCAAGCTTATGCTTTGGGGGCCGTTCCATCATCTTCAAAAGCTCCTACCGCTGAAGAGAAAGGAAAGAGTGTGGTGGTTCAAGGTACTCTTTCCATATGTGGTGTTCCAGTTAGAGTGTTATTCGATACCGGGGCATCACATTCTTTTGTTTGTAATGAACTTGTAGGCCGGTTGGGTTTAGAACCGGATATCGTTGATAGACCATTGGTTGTGACTAATCCAGTTGGGGGTTCGTCCTATCTGTGTATGCTATGCCGTGGTTTGGTTGTATCGAGTCATGATTGCTCTTTTGTTTGTGATTGTTTTGTTCTGAACTTTGCGGGGTTCGGAATTATTTTGGGTATGGACTGGCTTAGGAAGTATGCGGCAAAGGTTGATTGTGAAAGGTTGGAGGTGACAGTCGAGAATGTGGAAGGGCGAAAGGTTGTGATACGATGTAAGCATGAGGAAGGCGTGTTCATGAGCTTCATGTATTCGCTGGTTGTTCCACGGGATGGACTGTCATCGCTGCCAATCGCTAATGGATTTGAGGATGTCTTTGATGAGGTCAAAGGGTTACCACCGCATAGAGAGATCGAGTTTCGTATCGATCTAGTTGAAGGAGCCAGACCTGTTGTGATGCCTCTTAGGCGGATGGCGCCTAGGGAACAACAGGATTTGAAGGTGCAGGTTGATGATCTCTTACAGAAAGGATTCATTCGGCGTAGTGTGTCCGAATGGGGTGCACCAGTTGTGTTTGTAACCAAAGCGGATGGATCGTTGAGGTTGTGTGTGGATTATCATGAGCTGAATAAAGTAACTAAGAAGAACAAGTATCCATTGCCAAGAATAGATGACTTGTTTGATCAGCTTCACGAAGCTAAGGTGTTTTCTCAGATGGATTTGGCAATGGGATTTCACCAGTTAAGAGTGGCTAAGGATAGTGTGCCGAAGACTGCTTTCAGGACACCATCCGGTTTCTTTGAGTGGCTGGTAATGCCGTTTGGATTGACCAATGCACCAACATATTTTGTGGATCTTATGAATAGAGTGTTCAGAGATCAGTTGAACAAGTTTGTACTAGTGTTCGTGGATAATATTTTGATTTATTCCAGAACTGAAGAAGAGCACAAGACGCACTTGCGTATTGTTTTGGAAATCTTACGGAAACATCAGCTGAAGGCTAAGTTTTCAAAGTGTCACTTCTGGAAGAGCGAAGTGAGGTTCTTAAGCCATATTATCTCAGGAAGAGGAATAGCGGTTGATCCCGCCAAGATAGCAGCAATCCAGGATTGGGGTAGACCTAAGAATGCATCTGATGTGAGAAGTTTTCTTGGATTAGCAGGATACTATCAAAGACTTTTCCAAGGTAGCTGCACCATTAACAGGATTGACGAAAAAGAACCAAGTATTCAGATGGGATGCTAAGTGTGAGCAAGCTTTCAGAATCCTGAAAGAGCGAGACAATTGCTCCTGTTTTGACTATTCCAAGTGGAAATGATGAGATGGTGGTTTACACCGACGCATGTGGTACTGGAGTAGTGCTGATGTAGAAGGGTAAAGTTGTTGCGTATGCTAGTCGACAACTGAAGCCGCATGAAAGGAATTATCCGACTCATGATTTGGAGTTAGCGGCGATTGTATTTGCTCTGAAGATGTGGAGACATTAACTATTGGGAGTTCGATTCGAGTTGTTTACAGATCATAAGTCGTTGAAGTATCTTTTCTCCCAAAAGGATTTGAATCTTCGGCAGCAACGATGGCTAGAGTTTTTGGCATCATATGATTTTGATATAGCCTATACTCCGGGAAAGGGTAACGCAGTGGCAGATGCGTTAAGTCGAAGATATGCAGGATTGGGAGCCATGTTTTCAGAATGGAAGAGTCTCGAGTATTTAGCTGGATTTGACTTCAGGCCCAGATGTGAATTGGAACCTGAGATGTTGGCAAACTTATCTATAAGACCTACTCTTGTGGAAAGGATTGGCGAGAGCCAAAAGCGAGACGATAAGCTTGTCAAGATTATCCGTGATTTGGAATCTGGATTGGACCCAGAGAAGGATAAAGGATTCGAGGTCGATCGAGAGGGTTGGCTTCGGAAGCAAGGACGACTAGTTGTTCCCGATATAGATGAATTGAGAAATGAAGTTCTGAAGGAAAGTCATCACTCGAAGCTGACAATTCATCCAGGTGGAAATAAGATGTATCAAGATATGAAGAGAACCTATTACTGGGAAGGTATGAAGAAGGATGTCGGAAATTTTATTTCCAAGTGCATGAACTGTCAGTTGGTAAAAGCCAAACAGAAGAAACCCATTGGATTGCTTCAGCCATTAGAAGTTCCTACATGGAAGTGGGAGCAAATATCGATGGATTTTATTGATGGGCTACCTAGAACAAGAATAGGAAATAAAGGGATTTGGGTCATCGTAGATCGTCTGACTAAGAGTGCAAGATTCATTCCTGTTCGATCAACTAGGACTGCATCGAAATTGGATGAGCTATATGTTAAGTGGATAGTTCGATTCCATGGTATTCTGAAAAGTATAGTGAGTGATCGAGACCCATTATTCACTAGTAGATTTTGGAAGAGCTTCCCGGAAGTTTTGGGAACCGAGTTGTGTTTGAGTACAGCTTATCACCCCCAAAAGATGGTCAGACCGAGAGAGTCAACCGAGTTTTGGAAGATCTCCTTAGAGCATGTGTTTTGGATTTCGGAGGATCATGGGAAGATCACCTTCATTTGGTAGAATTTTCGTATAATAACAGTTACCAGTCAAGCATTGGTATGGCACCGTATAAGGCATTGTATGGAAGACCGTGTAACTCTCCGACATGTTGGTTAGAAACAGGAGAAAAGCTGATACTTGGGCCAGAAATGATTCGACAGACTTCGGATTTCATAGAGATCATTCGACAACGAATGAAGGCAGCCCAAGACCGATAGAAAAGTTATACCGATAAGCATCGTAAGGATTTGGAATTCGACGTAGGTGATATGGTTTTTGTGAAGATTTCTCCACTGAAGAATGTTATTCGATTCGGGAAGAAAGGAAAATTGACTCCGAGATTTGTTGGACCATTCCCGATCATCGAGCGAATTGGAAAGCTCGCCTACAAATTGGAGTTACCAGAAAAGATGTCGGGGGTGCACAATGTTTTTCATGTATCGTATCTACGGAAGTATGTGCATGACACGAATACTGTGGTTTCTGCAGATAGCTGTGAAGATTTTGAGGTTGATCTAGTTGTTGGGAGACCTCGTAATCCGCTTCGTGTTGTGGAAACTGACACGAAACAGCTTAGGAGGAAGGTAGTTAAGTTGCTCAAGATACAATGGAGTGATGATGTTAACGACTGTACATGGGAGGTGGAAGAGAGGATGAAGGCAGCTCATCCTGAACTCTTCGAGGTATGGCCAGGAGGTGTCGTGTCATCTCACGACATTGTAACTTGTTCTAGTTTTAGAATTCTGCATGCTAGCCTAGAATTGGACGCATGGTTTGTTGATTGCTATAGATGGTAGGCATGCGGAATAGTTTTTGATTGCTCTTGTTTGTTTGGAATTTCGGGGGCGAAATTCCTAAGGGGGAGAGAATGTAACGACCCATATTTTTACCGATCGAATGTTTGTAACCAGTGTTATTAGGTCGTTAGTGTTGTTAAGTCGTTCAGAGTTTAAGTCATCCAGAGTTAGGTCGTGTAGTAGCTTAGGTCGTAGAGTAGTTTGGTATGACTTAAGGGAGTGGAGCGACCTATAGGATTTTGACCGACTTAAGAAGGGTAGGCGACCTAAGGAATGGAGCGACTTAAGAGAGTTGGCGACTTAAGGGTTAGCGACATAGGAGTAGCGACTTAGGAAACTGGGCGAGCTAACGACTTAAGGGAGATAGCTTGGGTCGTTTAGTTTAGGTCGTTGTGACCCTGCGTGTAGTTAGGTCGTTAGACGACCTAAAGGTGTTAAGTCGTGAGTCGTTAGGTCGCGTAGATGTTAAGTCGTATCTCAGTTAGGTCGCGTGAGGACTTATGTTGTTAAATCGCTAGGTCGTGCGCATGAGTGTTGAGGCTTAGGTCGTTGGGTCATTAGTTCGCGTACTTATGTTGTCACTAAGTCGCGCATTAGTGTTGAGTCGTTAAGTCGTATCTCAGTTAGGTCGCGACTTATTATAAGTCGTTAGGTCGCGTATATGTGTTAAGTCGTGCAAGTGTTAGGTCAGGAGGATCTGCTAAGTCGTAGGTCGAGAGGTCTGTTAAGTCGTAGGATTTGCTGAGTCGTAAGTCGTAGGTCGTGGGGTTTCCATAAGTCGTGGACGACTTAAGGGGGCGGATGACTTAAGGAATTTCCAGCCTATAAATACACGGTTCTACTTCACTTTTTGGGATCCGGATTTTTGAAGCGACGAAGTCCTGCCATTTTGAGAGCTCGAGTGCTGCACTTCTTCACTTCTTTTCTCCACTCTAATTTTGTGATTCCTTCCATCCAAATCGAAGATCAAATCGAAGATCCAAGAGCTTAGATTGAAAATCTACAACCATCGAAGAGAGATTTCATCGTTTGAAGCGGAATTTTGGAGAATCGAGCTAGATCCTTCGCTGTCCAGATCTGAAGTGTGTTGCTTTTGAAGTGTTTAGGTGATTCGGTGAGTGGTGATTATCTCTCACACGGATCCAAAGGAGTATATCGGACTGGTGGCTTGATTTTGTGTTAAAATAGTGATTTCCATGCATTTTCTTAAACTTAAGTATAGATCTATTGTTCATGATGATTTGACACCCATTTTACTGCATGTTAACCTATGCAAGTTCATTCATCAAGTTATAGAGATATTGCTCATGATTCATGCTGGTTAGATTTAGACTCTTTATTTATAAGATTGCCATTATTGCTATAATTGTTTATTAGATCATGTTTGAATGCTTGATTACTTGGATTAATGATTGACTTGATTGATTGTTATAAATTAGTTGATTGATGATTTGATTTGGACAAGTTGGTCGAAGATGATTCAAAAGCTAAGGGAAAGGCTCTTGAATCAGAAAAGCTGCTCGTGGCATATGACGGGGATGATAAAGCTCATATGGATAGATTTGATGATGATGTTGAGATGAGGCTTTGCTATGATGAGATGAAGCGAGGCATGATATGAGATAGCCTTGGTTTAATCCAGACGGGATCATTCCAAGCATGTTGATGACTCGGTGAAAGGGCTCGAGTTTGAGGATAATGGTTGGCTCGAGAGGCGCTTGAGCTAGTATGAGAATAGTCGTCGAGGAGGATGACTAGAAGGCTGAGATTTCACCGTTGTTGAAGGTTCTAGCAGGCTCAAAGCAAGAGTACGCTGGGCAGATTCGATAGTCCCAAAAGACTACAGTTGGTGGTCGAGTAGTCTGGGCAGATTCGATAGTCCTAGGCACGAGCTGCGACGACGTGCGGAGTTCTGTCTAGAACCGGGGTTACCATTGGCCCTTGATGGACGGCTGAAAGAATGTGCCGGTCATTCAATTAACGGTGGTATCGAAACAATGATAACGGTGATAGCCAGAGTCATGGATGTTTGGATGTTTTGGTTGTATCGTCATTCGGTCTCAAGAGCGATGTTTTCTGGGTGCTTATCTGATCTTGGTTTAGGCCTTGGGGGTTTGTACTTGGAAACACCGACCTTGACTCGAGTGACGATTGCTTTACTTTAATTGACTGATTGCTATGTTTACTTCTTCTTAGTGTGTCCGAGGGCTATCACTGTAGAAAGAGGTGGAGTGGGAGGGTTGGGTTCCTATTCCTTTTACCTTTATGCTCTTTTGGTATGTTGTTAGTTAATTTACCGCTCACTAAGACTGTTGTCTGACTCAAGGTTTTATGTTCAACTCTTATTACCTTGGGCTGTTCATCCATTTTGGGATGGGCAGACTAGGTAGCAGGTGACAGGTGCTGTTCTTAGTTTCCAACGATGCTGATGATGAAGACGAGCTGGAGGCTTGGTTATTATTTTCTTACTATATGTACTGGATGATCCGCTGCTTGTATAATTCTCTGAGTGATATGTAGTGAGGCTTGATGTATTGACTGTTCAGATGTTTGTATTCAACTATTATGAAGCTTAATTGATGAGATTCTATTTTGTGAAGCTTCATTATATATATTCTCTATTGTATTTTATCCATATGCTGTGAGTAATACGATAGATTCTGCTGTTTTAACTTACCTTGGCGATCGTCCATGGCTGCCTGGCACACTATACAGCGCACTATTTCCTTGTTCAGTGCAGGGGTCATGGGCGGTCGTCACACTATGTGTTGAAGGGTTGAAGCGAATTAAGTTAGCTTTCCAATGGAGAAAACGTTTGGGGTTCTAAGCTGTAATACAGAAAATATCATTTGATCCATCATCACCATTGCCTCTGATGTGACCAAACTCACTGAGAATAAACAAAATGAAACCCGAGTCTTATTTACTAAATCAAACAAAATAAAAAGTTTAAACCGAAGTACTGTAACATTTTCAATATGCTGTGGAAGTACGCATGAACATAAGTTAGAAACATTGGTCGAATGTTCTAACTATTATTTCAGTGTCTTTGTGAAAAGTGAAATTCTGCAACCATGATAGAAGTAGTTTCATATGGCAACGCTGACATTAAAAATATACATTGGAACAAAATCTACTTAAGCGATTTTGTTCAATTTACAACATGATGTTTTTTGCCTTTGATTTTGGATAAGATCTATATTTACTCAATAGGCGATATTTAAAAGATTGTTAAATTATTGCTCATTGTTAGATCATTGTCTAAATTTGAGACAGAGGGATTAACTGCCTTGATAATACAAGTACAAAAAATCATTTATAAATTTTATAATGAGTTGTGAACATATAATAAAGACCATCAATCAACATTTATGGCTAAGATCACAACTCAAACTTTATCTTTATGTCATAAAAACTACAAATTGCAATAATTCGACAGTTAGAAGGAATTCCTGGTTTATAGTAGATTATTACTCAAACCTGGTAGTAGTTAATGATGTTTAAGTTCAACTTGTTTAATCAAAATGGAATGGTGAGCATAACTTAAGTTATTGGTTGATACATAAGATAAAATTTGAGTCATTAGTGAAGAACCAAGTCCATGGTTTTAAACCGAAATAAAAAAAATGTGACGAAGCATGTCTTCTCAATATCTATTGAAACCATTAAGCTATCTAATATGAAACAAGAGATTGGAGATTTTATTTATTGTAATTGTATTTTGCATGTCTGCTCAATATCTATTGAAACAATTAAGCTATCTAATATGAAGCAAGGGATTGGAGATTTTATTGATTGTAATTGTATTTTTCTCATAACAGAAATGATGCAGTATTACATTGTATTTATAGCAGTGTATAGATGCTGCTATTACATAAATAAATATATGGGCCTTGGGCTTCTCATACCCGTAACCGCATGTGATGATATGAATAATAATACTGCTGCCTTGGTTACTTCAGTTATACCATCATTCTCTAATACTCTCCCTCAATTCATATCTAGGGTTTCTACCGATCCCTAATTTCTAAAATTGCTGCATCAATCCTTAAATTCGACAAATCTTACAAATAACAATAATGAAATTGCTTGCCAACTTTAATGTTGTCTTTGAGTCGAAGCAATTTCTCTTGATTGACAATACGGTTTAAGCAACGAAGTTTTTTGAGATGAAAAGACTGCTTCTTTGCTTTGAAGTTGGTCATTTGCTTTAAGATCTTCTCTAAATGTAGTGATTTTACTTAATTGAGGCTGAGATTCTTGATTACACTCTGAATCGTTGTTATTCTGCCCGACTTTAAGCTCCAGCTTCAGACGAAGAAAATCCTTGGATGACAGTGCCTTGGTAAGGATATCAGCCTTCTGGTAAGTGCATGGTAAGTGATTTACAGTGAGTTTTCCTTTTAAGACTTGTTCTCTGACGAAGTACAAGTCTAGCTCCATATGCTTTGTTCTAGAATGTAAGATTGGGTTGGCAATTAGTGATACTGTACTGAGATTATCGCACAATATAGTTGCTTTATTGTTGATGTTGATCTTTAATTTATTGAGTAGTGAACCTATCCACATTATTTCAGTTGTTGTGGTTGCTACACTTTTGAACTCTGCTTCAGTACTTGACCTTGATATAATTGACTGTTTTTTCGAGCACCATGATACTAGATTTGCCCAAGGTATATATAGTATCCACTTGTTGATCGTCGATCATCTGGATCAGTAGCCCAATTAGCATCTGCAAAACCAGATAAACTAATATTAGATCATGATTGTAATATTAGACCATGATTTATAGTTCCTTTCAAATATTTTAAGATCATTTTCACTGCTTTCCAATGATCATCACAAGGATTCTGCGTGAACTGGCTGACTTTGTTTACACTGGAGGCAATCTCTGGTCTAGTAATAGTCACGTAATTTAAAGCACCTACAGTACTTCTGTATTCTTTTGCATTCAGAATTGGCTCTCTTTTATCCTTTGATAAATGTAGATTGCTTATCATAGGTGTAGGCAAACTATTTGCTTGATCCAATTTTTTTTTATAAGAATTTCAGTGACGTATTTTTTCTGATTTTGAAAATCCTTGAGTTTGGTGATCTTTTAACTTCAATGCCAAGGAAAAAACTTAGATCGCCAAGATCTTTGATTGAGAATTCCTTATCTAATTACTGAATGAGACATCTGCTTTCTTTATTATTGTTCCCTATGATGATAAAGTGGTTAACATACACAAGAATATACATTACAATAGTGTTAATAAATTTTGTAAATAATGAATTATCAGACTTTGTACGATTATAACCCAGTCTGATAAATGTGGTCTTTAATTTTTCAAACCAGACCCTTGGAGCTTGTTTGAGGCCATGGATAGCTTTATTTAATTTACATAAAAGTTCTGTGTTTCCAGTCCTTCTAAATCCAAGTGGTTGTTCCATGTAAACTTCTTCTTGTATTATTCCATTTAAGAAAGCATTATTTACATCCAGATGCTTTGTACTCCAGTTTTTCTGAAGTCCAATTGTAAGAATGACTCTAATAGATGATGGCTTTACTACTGGTGAAAAGGTTTCATTGAAATCAAAGTCTTGTTGTTGTGACAATCCTTTTGCAACTAATATGGCTTTGTATTTTAATATAATTCCTTCTGCATTTTCCTTTAACCTGTAAGTCCACTTGCATCCAATAATGTTTTTGTGCTTGGGCAAAGGAACAAGATCTCATGTCTTGTTTCTTATAAGAGCATTATATTCCTCATTCATTGCAGCTATCCATTTTTAACTTTGAATTGCTTGTAGATAGGTGGAGGGTTCTTCAGACTCAATATTAGTAATATACACCTTTGGTTTGAAAATACCACTTTTTGATCTAGTAGTCATATAATAACCAGTTTTAGCATGAATAGTCTGCTGACTTGATGAACTGTTGTCATATTCAGGTTAATTGTTAGGTGATTGAGCATCACTATGATCCTGACAAGGGTCTAGTTGAAAACTTGGTTACTGCCGTGGTGAATGAACAGGGTTTCTGGATGAGTTAGCAGAACCATGACCTAATCCTAATCTAGATAATGTGAGTTGTCACTACACCATATTAGCAGTTTCGCAACCCCCCAATGCGGAAGATTCACAACGGCTCCGAGCCGTTGCTAAATAGCAACAGTTCTGAGCCGTTGCAAAATTATTAACAACGGCTACCAGCCGTTCTAATTTTGAAACGGCTCAAAACCGTTGTCAAGTTTCCCTATTTTTTTATGTTTCCATACCCACTTGCATACACCCCTCGTTCCCAAACTAATACGCTCCTATCACAATTAACTTTTCCAAAAACATACCGCTTGCCCTAATCCGATTTCTTATTCCCAAACCAGATCCAGTTTCATCTAAGCAATCGATCCAGATCCTTGAGGAAATTCTGGCATCTGGTTTCGCAATCGATCCAGTTCTAGAAGAATCGACTTATCCTTGTGTTTGCAACCTCATATTATCAAAGCAGTTCCAAAATCGGCTCATCTCGTAATCTCGAAATTTGCAATCGATCTAGTCAAGGTATACAATAGGATTCTATTTTTATTTATATTCGTTAGGAATCGTTTGTTATGAATGATTTCATGATGTCGTGATTGTTTTGTTGTATATTTGTAAACAATCTTTCTGTGTGATGAGGAAGAAGAAAGAAAACTGGTTTGAAATCTTTTTGTGTAAACTAACTACAAGGGATTTGGCCTTACCTTTTGTTGCTGCAAAAATTTTACCTCTAAATGCTAGAAAAAAACAACATATGGTAGTACAATTTAACAGGAGAGACCACTCAATATGAATGCTTGGATTATGAATAGAAGACATATGAATATTAATTTTGAGTACAATTGTTCCCTAGCACATCTACTAAATGCACCATTGAAAATAACCAACAAGTTCATGAATCATCGCAAAATTCTTATAAATTGCAGCATATGAATGATCCATGCCCTGTAATACCATCCAACCTTTCAGTCTCTGCTTTACTTGGAATCTTTTCTTGATAGGGTAAGTGTATAAATTGCTGGTTTAGTTTTTTTATTTTATTTTTATGCCATGAGCCATTGATAACATGATTTATTATGTTTATTAGGTAAGCAAAGCTTTACTTGGAGAATACATAGCAGCTCAAAAGAAGAAGACACCATTTAAAGGTTTAGGATTGGAGCATATAAATGATCCATGCCCTGTAATACCATCCAACCTTTCAGTCTCTGCTATTAGAAGTATCAAATTTCAAGTAGTCTTTTTGTTACTCAGGCATAAAACTAACGTAAATGTTTATACATGAGGTGAGATGGTTATTTCGTTTGGTTATTTTGAATATCAGACTGATGTATTCTGCTTGAGAGAGAGAGAGATTTGCTTAAGCGTTTTGCTGCTGAAGTTTTCCAGTATCAGTCTCAAGGGGAAAGCAAGGAGAACGTTGTTCTACTTGTAATAACTATTTTTCTTTCTTTTTCCCCTTTCTTATGTATGTCTGTCCCTTTATTGTGGAAGTATATGTATTGATTTTTCTTTTGAATGTCAGAGCTACCAACTTGCAGAAGAGTTTGCTAGAGCATTTACAGAGCGTATTATATTGGAAACCATTTTAAAAGAAGAGACGAATGCTTCTTCAGGCCCTTTAAAGGTACGGATTTAAAGCAAGATTTCTAAGACTCCATATGCAAATTTGGATCCTTTGCCATATAATGATCTTGTTGGTTTTACGTTACAAACATTTGCGATATGAATGTCATTAACTCACATTATGGTTAACTAGTACTTAGACACATGCAAATGAAAATATCCTTCATTTTTTTTCTAGTAGGTATAGATTGTCATATTTTTATTTTGCAAGTAGTCTTGATGAAAAAATTATCGAGTATGAAAACAGAGAGCAAAATAAGTTGAATACTTCATGATGAATGTAAAATAACATTGTAAAGAATGTGTAACTTACAAAAAAAAAGTATTCATAGCGAGAGTAGAATAAATATAGATAAGTTGGAAGGAATAGAAAGAAAAAAGATACTAACTTTTTGAACGGACTAAAATGTGATATCAGTTTAATACCAAATGCGTCAAAGGTTGATTTTTGTTACAACCAGAATGCGAACACAGCCTTTTTTATAAAACAAGGGTATTTTGAGAAGTTTGTGGTTGGATAAAACTATTATAAGTCTTATTAAAGGATTGGTCGCATATCGCACCGTCTAAAGGGAAATGAAATATAATTCAAAAAAAAATTATGATGCTATGATAAACTTCTTTTTAGTAAAACCGCAACTTTTTGCAGACAAAACCTCAACCGTAACATTTATTATTTGCAGGATGTATTAGGATTACTGAGGTCCATGTACGCCCTAATTTGTATGGAGGAAGATGCATCATTTCTCCGATATGGTATTGCTCAGACTGGTTCTGGGAAAACTTTATCTATATCCTCCCTGCTTTAGTGCACGTTACTGCTCAGCCAAAATTGGACTAGTCTCTAAGTTGGTAGTTAAATACTACCATCTTTTTACCTCTATTCTAATTTGAAGGAGTTTTAGTTTCTTGGAGTTCAATTATCGAAGAAAGAGAATAGTTGTTCTTGTTTATTTAGCTAATGCGATCCAGTTATTGTTTTTTAGCCTTTGGTCATGGTCCTATTGTCCTTGTCTTAGCACCAACTAGAGAACTAGCCATTCAGATATAGGAAGAATCACGTAAGTTTGAGAGGTTCATAGATAAGACATAGAATCTCAAGTTAATCTTATTTGATATTACTCCTCAATCAAATTTCAAATCTTTGTCTTGCATCTAGAATAAAAGTTACCATTCTCACTCAATATATATGTACTGCGTTATAAATTTTGTACATCAAAGTCTACTACTAATTTTCGAGTTAACATGTTTATTTTGAACATACTTCCATTATTTCTAAGATACTTTCTTTACTAGAAATGAATCTGTTAGAGTTGTGCTTCCACTGCTTGTTAATTTTCCTATATAAGTAAGTACATATTATAAGTGAAGCAACTAAGAAATTGATTGAAACCAATAATTAAAACTGGATGATGTGGAGAAATACCGACGGCCATGCCAGAGCCTTAACCGGCAAATACAGATAAAGTTTGCATGTTGCAGGTTTAAGTGTTAGTCGGGTTTGTAATGTGTATTCTAAAGAAAGTGTTAGTGAGATTTATAATGTATACCTTGAATAGCTTAATGTATATTCTAAATAAATCTATTCCATTAGTTAGTCGGATTCATTTTTATTTTAGCTAAGTAATGATTTTAAATGATATTGCATGCAGTGGGTTTTTTCTTTAGCTACAATGTATCTGATGGAACTCATCTAATTGAAGTTACTAGTCTAGGTTTTTCTTTTTTCAATGGTATATGTTTTCCCCACTCCATCCTTGCATGACCATAACGTGCCTTGTATATCCTTCTGCATATAATTTTCTTCTTTGTTTGCCTATGCTATTATCAGGTTCATGTTGATTTCAGTGCAAGAAACCCTGGTAACGTTCAAGCGGCACTTACAGGGATTAGGAAATCTCTACATGATCTAGTTCTGAACCTTTAAAGGAAGAAAATCATTTTCGGCACTGTCACTTGTGAAGAGTCCAATGGGATTCATGTTGCTAATGGTGTAATTGTACCTAAAATATGGAGAATCTGGGTAAGTTTAAGTATCTTTACTATTGGATTCCTTTATTAGATTCATCTTGCCAGAATTGAAAAATACATGAACCCATTAACCTCCAGTCCGTGTTGAATGTGTGTTATCTTCAGTGCCTGGAATAGTGTATTAGATAGATATCTCTGTGTTGTTTTGTTGAGAGTTTTCATTAGAAAATATTGAAGACATGTGTTAATATTGAGATAAATTTGAGAATTTCACTGGTTCAATATTGATTATAAAATGAACAAGAAGAATTGGTTGCCCAATTTACAATGATTACTAGGGTGGAACCCTGATTCCGGCCAGGAGCATTATTTGGTACGCAGTGTCCTTGGAAACTGTGACATTCCGGGATTTTTGGTAATATTATTTTAACAAATATTTAATTGAATTAATTAAAATATTACTTATTATGTTAAACATATATATATTAATGTATATATGTGAAGGTTTGGGAAAAATAACTATGATTTGAAATATAAAATAAAAATCTAGCTTATTAACAATAATGTTTAAAAGATAAAATATAATCTTATCAATATTTAAACAACTTATAGGGTTGGAATAAAATGAACCTTATCAATTTAAAACTTGAAGTATAAAATAAATCTATAAACACTGGAAACTATGTAGTTAACATGAATATTAAATATTAAATAATAGATAAGTGAATTAATTTGGGTGGTTAACTTTTTAAAGAAATAAAACAAATAAAATTTTAGTTATGTAAATATAAAAATAAACACTTAGGAATTTCGGAAAAATCAAATTGCAATACAAGCAAGTAATAAGATGAGATGAGATAATAACCTAATCATAAATATGCTCATAATTCAAGAGTACATAACATAAAAAAAAGATGTTAGCTTCCAAAACAAGACAAACAAAATTTATGAAGCACAACCTAAACCTTTTTAGCCTACAAATTGAAGAGAAGAAATCTCTGGTTAACAAAATAAACAAATTATTTCAAGTACAAAAAAATCTTTTGCCTCAATATCATATAACCCTGTTCACTTCAGCCTGGGCAACAATTTTTTTTTATATATACACTGCCTAGTACCTTCATATGTCCAGTCTGGTTCACAAATATAAAACTAAATCATCACAGGAATTTATCTGGATGCTTCAACCCGAAGCAATGAAGATTAAATTTCCAAATCAAAAGTTCTCAAACACAATCACAATTCAAAGATAAAGCAAGATCTTTCAGCCACCAAAACAAAAAGAAAGTCTTCTAGTCAAAAGAACAAAGGAAATATCTCTGACTTAAGTGTATAAAAAAAATACTAATATGTGTAAACATGAAGGAACCCAGGGCATTAAATGCTATCATTTCAAATTTTGCTAGGAATCATTTCAGCCTCCATACGAAAATCTCTGACCAAAACAAAGATTATTTTTGTACAATACAAATCTTCTGTAAAACCTTTTCTATACATACATCTTCTCTTATCTCATTTTCGTTCATCAAAAGTTAGCAGTCCAGAAATAATCTTAACACTGAAGCTCAATTTATATCTCAACTCAACAAGTCAAGTTTGAAAAGATTTAGCAAAGGAGCAGCAATCTTAGTAAATGGTGAGTATTTCATCCTGGTTCCTCTGGTTATTTTGAAATGCCTGCAAGTGAACACTTAAAATCTGTTTTGATTGAATGTGCATGTGATTAATCCTTGAAGTGTGGTATGATCTATGCTGTGCATGTTGTTAAAAATGAATTATCTTTGCATGTGTAGATATATGTATGAACACTATATGTATATTAGTTTTGAACTGTGCATATGGTTGCATCTCTGTTACCAGTTTACAGAGTCTACAACCCAAATCAAAAGTTCATATCTTTTATTTAAGCACTGTTAGACTTGGATTAAAAACAAAATGGCGTAGTGTAGCATAATCTAAGTACTAAAAAAATATGAACAGGTATGTAAAATTGAAATATGCTGGCATTTGGGAAAGATACAGTAGAAACTTTTTAAAATGTAAAAATCAAATGTTGAATTTCCTTAATTCAAGTATATGTCTTGAATCAACTCTCAAAAATAAGATTTTTAAAACAAAAATCAGATCTTTTAGTATTGTAATGAGGGTGCAGTTCACTGATGACCAGAACTTGGGTTTTTAATGTTTTCTGGTGACTGGAGCATCTCTGGTGGTTGGGGTTTCGACTGGAGGTGGTTGAGAGTTCGATGGTCATGGGAAAAATGGTAGGTAGGTGGTTAGGCCACTGTGGCAGTGGCTTTTGGTCGGCGTAGGGTTTTAAACCCAGAAATGGATGAGGTTGGAGAGGTTGTCGATGCGGTGTCTCTGAGTGATCGAGTCTCGTCTGGGCCTGGGGAATATTAGCATGGAGTCTAGCGAGGCTGTGGCCGGAGATTGGGAGAGTCCAGTGGTCGGCGATGGTGGGTCGAGTGAATGCTCTGATGATGTTTGGTTTCCAGTTCAACTGGAGAAGCTAAGTTTCGATATGGGATTCGTGGCATTGAATCGATGGTCGGAATCGACTCTTTAGTTCATTGTCGACGTGTGAAGGGTATCGGTGAGGGTAACGGTGGCGTGAGGCGTAGGTACACGTGCACGGTGACTTCTGGTGTGTCAGTGGGTGTGAGCGTGGTTGCCTCGAAGTTGCTCTCGAGTATTTGGGAAGGAAGACTCGGGTTGTATTCGTGAAGTACAGTAGTTTCAAGTTTTGAATTTTTAACTAAATTTTTGCAGATAAACGGAGGATGGTGGTTTTCTCGAGTATGTCTCGGGAGGGATTCGGGTAGAACCCGAAGTAAGTTAAAATGCAGTTTTCTAAGAAAAATTATAAAACCAGTTTTAAATCTAAATTAAACATGATTGTAAACTATTATGTAAAATAAATGTTCTTTTAACAATTGGTTAAGAGTTTTGTATATTGTTTAACTTAAATTTGTTAAGTTAAATTGTAAGCTTATTTTAAATTTAAAGTTTAATTTAAAGATGGAACGTTTTGAAGTGTATTCAAATTTTATCAATGATAAGTAAGTCATTAATAAAAAAAAAATGAAGATTTATCTTAAGAGATAATTAAGATTTGGATAATTAATGACTAATTCATTAAATAAGGTAATTAAGAGTAAATAATTAGTTCAATTTAAAAATGTTTAAGATTTATTAATTTATGAGATAAAGGTTAGTTAATCAAGTAATTAGGTTGTAATTAGTGACTTATTAATTACTTAATGGAAGTAATAGAGGATTAATTACTTAGTGTAATTAATTAAGGATTGATTGATTAAGGAAACTAATCAATGAATAGTTAGATAATGAGTATGATTAATTGTGGGATAATTGATAAATGAATGATTATGAGATAATTAATTTGAGTGATTAATTAATGATCACTGTAATAAATGTGGATGGGTAAAGGATAATTAATTTGTGTAATTGATTAAGAGTTAATTACTTATTGTGATTAAAGGATAATTAATCGGAAATGATTAATTAAAATGATAATTAAATAAATTGATTTGTGATTAATAAATGTAGAGTAAGCAGGATTTAAAGATGATGGAAGTAATTAATTTAATTAATTAGAATGGTATGGCTAATCAACCTTGTGTATGGATGATAAAATGATATTGGAGGTCTTTGATTGATTAGTATCCCTAATATGTAATTCATGATGCTACGTGATATGATAAGTTTGATTTAAACTATGATGTTGTGGTTATCTATTGCTGAATAACTGTGACACCCTGTATTTAAGGTTGAATTGTATTTCACTTGAATAACTTGGGTTAAGATGACATTGGATTCGAAGAGACCGGAGTCGGGTATTTGTTAATACCCGAAACCACTTTGATTCTTTGTAAATTGACGTGTGAAATCAATAGGGTGGTATGGAATAATTTAAGTGAATTGGACCATTTAATCTAAGTTTTGGTACTTAGAAATTGATATGTGAAATAAGTAATGTCTATAACAAATTGTGAATCTGTAAATTGATGCGAGTTACCCCGGGTTTTATGTAGTTCTATGCTGTGGTATTCCTTGTTAGATGGATTTACTCACGCTGGTTTCCAGCCTGACCCGGGTGTTACTTTGATGTAATGCTCGGGTCAGACCGAGTATTACAGATTTTCAGGTAAGGACGTTCTGGAGCTCAGGAGGAGTACTGGATGGCAGGACGTATGGAGTGATTCCGCTGCGACTATTATTTTTGATTATCTGAGACATATTGATTTATATATGACCATCGTTGTGTATTGGAATATAACTCTGATGTAAATAAATGTAAATTGACAGATACAGTATTCTTTTGTAAATTGTTATTATTTGATATTATATTTTGTTCCGCTGCGAATGTGAGCATCTGTGTTATGTTTTCTGTTTCTTTTCTTCTATCTCTTCTTCTTTTCATAACTATCTGGAATTTTCGGGTTCGAAATTTCCGGGTCGTTACAGTTGGTATCAGAGCGAAGGTTAAGCGAAAACCTTGGCTCTGGTGGGTGTACTCATTAAAAATAGGGTCAATGGTACCCTAGAATGAGTTGAGTGTAATATATATGAGAGAACGTACTTGTTATTTTCCTATATAAAGATTTTAAATGGTTTTAAGGGTAAATGATTTTATATAAAATTATATTTGATATATATAAAGCAATATTTCTTACTAATAAATGTTAAAGTTATTGGAATTAAATAAAATAATGAGAATTCAGTGGTAATAGGAATACAACCAAATTTGAAATCGAATGAAAATAAGTTTGAAATAGATTCAAACTGAAGATAAAATCTTGGATTTGGAAAAAGTTTTAGAATAAGATGAAAATGAATTGGTATCCAGATATCGTAATTTTGGTATCATCATAAATAGTTATTGTGTTTAATAATGATATATTTGTCAATGAGTAAGCTAAATGAAGTAAACTTTTAAGATGAGTATAACCTCTGAATAGAAGTGGGTTTTAAATTGTGAAATGTTAAAACCTAAGTCTAGAAACATTTGAATTGTTCCAAATGTTAAGAGAAATTTGTTTTGAAAAAAAAAACCAAAGGGTGGTTCAAAATTTAAGGACAACTTGGCGGGATAAGAAAATAAATTGGTATATTTGGAAATAAACTCTAAGGTTGAGTTTTGAATTTTCCTTGGAATGAGATGTGAAAACCCAAAGTGATATAAGTTTTGAACTTATAAGTAGGAAAGAATTTTGAAATTTAAGGTTTAAAATGGGAATTCAAACTGGGTAAGCTTGACCGGATTAAGTAAATTGAATTTAACTTTGGAAAAGTTAAATAATTTAACCAGCAACCTGAATTGGAAATTTCAAGATAAAATTGGAATTTAACTTGGAAGGTTAAATGGTTGATTTGTTGGGGAGTTTGTGTGATCTCAAATTGGGTTTGAGATCTAGAAATTGAAAATGGATGGATGATTTAAAATAAATTGGATAATATCGTCCTATTGTTATTAAAAATCTTTGAATTGTGAATTAGATTTGTTAAATAAATGAGAAATGAAGTGTGGTGATATATCCAGTATTGAAATAAAATGGAAATTAAATTTAATTTGAATTAAGGATATGAGATCACTTTGAACTGAAATGTTAATAATTGAATTTAAAAATTAAAATTTGTTTAAGAACTAATTTCAAAACTGGAAGATAAAATTTGGTAATAAATGAACTTTTTATGATAAAATTGTTTTGAACTCTTATTTGGACTTCGAAATAAGATAAGTAAGGATAATATGAAATGGAATTTTGAGAATTGGACTCAGAGTTAATGGTTTAAAATATAAGTTGATTTGATTTAAGAGGTTAAATCGACATTTGAAAATTTAACTCGAATGTATATAATCCGAGATGGTTTAAAGTTGAGATTCAGATTTCATTAGTTCAACTTGAATTTAGTTTGAATTAAATAAAATTGAAGTGGGTTCAATTCGAAATTTGTCTAAATTAATTTGGACAATTTGGAATTGTAATTAAAGTGAATATGTTTAAAATCAAATGGAATTTGATTTGAATTGGAAAAGAAATCAAGGATAATTCAACTTGATTGGAATTGAATCAGTATCGGAATGGGAAGTGGTTGAAATTTGAAGTTATTTTGGTATTGAGTCAATTTAAATGGGAATTTAAATTGAATGATTGAGTTAAAGGTTGGGTAGTGAGACAGTTTGATTCTGAAACTATTTTCAACAAATTATCTTAATATAAGTTTCTTGAATCTTTCTTTCCAAGCTATTTACTATATCCAACCTTACTTTTCAAGGCCGAACTATTTTATACTTATTCTACAATTATTTTTGAAACTATTTAATAATTTTACCACTGTTTATGAACTAATTACTGTTTTTCAACTGTTTATATAACTAATTACTATTTTACAACTGTTTTGCAATTATTTTAATATTTTCAACTATTTTACAATTACTTAACTGTTTTACAGCTATTTTACAAACTAATAATTATTTTTCAACTATTTATATATTTTCAAATTTTTCAAGCTATTTACTAAGTATAAATCGGTCGGAGTTCAAACTGTTATTGGTTAAATACCCAACTGAGATAAGAATTGAGGAGATAATCCAAGTGGGAATTAAGACAAATGTGAATTAGTGAATAAAATTTAAGCGAATGTGAATAGAAAAGAAATTGATTTGGGTAATAATCAGTGAAGTTAAATACGTAGGATGTACGTATATTATTCTATTCGCATGGTAATTTGATCCAGATTCGAGCACAGAATTTCGAGATAGTATTATCGATCCGAGTTGGGATTTTTCGCTCGATTTTCGACGGCGAACCTGGATATGGATTTTTGATTGGTTCTGGATATTCTCTATCATAGTTGTGACTATGCAAGGAGAATAACGTTTTCTGATCAAGAAACCAGATCTGAGTCCGCACTAGGAAGTCGGGTGGACAATACTAGTTCGGAAGTGAAATTGTGTGATCGGGTGAGCGATCAGATTGATATTTCGTACGGATGATATGTGGACATCGTACGGATTTGAATAAAGTTGATGTTGAAAATTTATGGATAAGAACTGTAAAATGGTTTTTGAAATAAAAAGTATATTTTGTGAATTATACAATGAATAAAAATGAAAATTTGATATTTCTATAATAAAAATTTATTTTATGGAAGCAAGCAATATGGTAAATGGTTTTATAAAAAGAATAATCAAATTTGAATATATGATTTGGAATAAACAAAGTTATATCTTTGTTATATAAGATAAAACTTCCCTTGTTGAATCTAGCCAGAATAAAAAGGGGTTTTTGAAAGTTTTGACGTATACAAAGGAAATTTGTATAAGTATAAAGTGATTTAAAGATTTCCCAAGAAAATTATATATATATATGTATATATGTGTGTGCATAAATATAAAAGGTTTTATGGAAATGGTTTTGAGAAAAGGTTTTGGGAACCTTTGGATTTGAAAAAGGCTTTTGATTTTTGAGGAAAATCAAATTTGAAAGTTGGGAAAGCCTGATTTGTGAATTATCGATTTTGGGAATCGATTTTGGGTAAAGGAGTTTTATATGGAATTCATACTAGGTGTATGATTTGGAAAATACTATATGTGTATAGTATAAAGTGTTTTGAGATTGGCTCTGGGGAAAAAGGCGCTCCCTTGAAATGAACTTCTCAGGAGTGCCACAGGGTGGTACTGCCTTGAGCCTCAAAGGGGGAGGTTCTAAAGTTGATCCTGTGAGGAGTCCGGACAAAACTAGTTCCTGAGGATTATTTGTAGCGAAAGTCGAGGGGCTGGTGCCCACAGAGGCATTTGGGTTTTACTGTGACGACAGTTTAACTCGATGTCACTGCGATCTACTGCAGACCATAGCGAAAGTCGCGTGTGCCGCTGAGAGCCAACAGTCTACGTTTGATTTTATATCGGTAGACTGCGACACTATGGTAACATAGCGAAAGTCGTGTGTGCCGTTGAGAGCCAACAGTCTATGTTTGATTTTACATCGGTAGACTGCGACCTATGTGGGAGTGGAGAAGTTTCATTTTGACAGCGTAATCGTGTGTGCCGCTGAGAGCCAACAGTTACATGGACTTTTGCTGCGACGGCAACGTAACCCTGGATGTAACTGCGATCTGTTGTGGGTTCTATGGTGTAATCAGTTACATGGACTTTTGCTGCGATGGCAACGTAACCCAGGATGTAACTGTGACCATGGATGGGTGTGATGATTTCCAGAGCATTTTCACCAAAGATATTTCCTCTATTTTCAAAAACTGATTTCTATATTTTCAGTAAAATTATTTTCTCAAGTATTTTCACTGGATGTTGAAACGGGTCTACCAAGCGCTTATAGATTTTCAGTCGTACGCCTGATCAACGTATGACCGAATTTCTATGAGAACAAGGATGGACTTGTCGAAACATCGAGTTATAAAAGTATTTTATAAAAAACTATTTTAGTGATATTATATAGATTTTGTTTGAAAGTGTTTTAAAAATGATCAAAGTATAATTTATCTAATTTTAAGTATTTTCATAAATTCTGGCTTCGTTCCTTTTCGAGGACGAAAAGTTTTAAAGGGGAGAGGGATGTGACATTCCGGGATTTTTGGTAATATTATTTTAACAAATATTTAATTGAATTAATTAAAATATTACTTATTATGTTAAACATATATATATTAATGTATATATGTGAAGGTTTGGGAAAAATAACTATGATTTGAAATATAAAATAAAAATCTAGCTTATTAACAATAATGTTTAAAAGATAAAATATAATCTTATCAATATTTAAACAACTTATAGGGTTGGAATAAAATGAACCTTATCAATTTAAAACTTGAAGTATAAAATAAATCTATAAACACTGGAAACTATGTAGTTAACATGAATATTAAATATTAAATAATAGATAAGTGAATTAATTTGGGTGGTTAACTTTTTAAAGAAATAAAACAAATAAAATTTTAGTTATGTAAATATAAAAATAAACACTTAGGAATTTCGGAAAAATCAAATTGCAATACAAGCAAGTAATAAGATGAGATGAGATAATAACCTAATCATAAATATGCTCATAATTCAAGAGTACATAACATAAAAAAAAGATGTTAGCTTCCAAAACAAGACAAACAAAATTTATGAAGCACAACCTAAACCTTTTTAGCCTACAAATTGAAGAGAAGAAATCTCTGGTTAACAAAATAAACAAATTATTTCAAGTACAAAAAAATCTTTTGCCTCAATATCATATAACCCTGTTCACTTCAGCCTGGGCAACAATTTTTTTTATATATACACTGCCTAGTACCTTCATATGTCCAGTCTGGTTCACAAATATAAAACTAAATCATCACAGGAATTTATCTGGATGCTTCAACCCGAAGCAATGAAGATTAAATTTCCAAATCAAAAGTTCTCAAACACAATCACAATTCAAAGATAAAGCAAGATCTTTCAGCCACCAAAACAAAAAGAAAGTCTGCTAGTCAAAAGAACAAAGGAAATATCTCTGACTTAAGTGTATAAAAAAAATACTAATATGTGTAAACATGAAGGAACCCAGGGCATTAAATGCTATCATTTCAAATTTTGCTAGGAATCATTTCAGCCTCCATACGAAAATCTCTGACCAAAACAAAGATTATTTTTGTACAATACAAATCTTCTGTAAAACCTTTTCTATACATACATCTTCTCTTATCTCATTTTCGTTCATCAAAAGTTAGCAGTCCAGAAATAATCTTAACACTGAAGCTCAATTTATATCTCAACTCAACAAGTCAAGTTTGAAAAGATTTAGCAAAGGAGCAGCAATCTTAGTAAATGGTGAGTATTTCATCCTGGTTCCTCTGGTTATTTTGAAATGCCTGCAAGTGAACACTTAAAATCTGTTTTGATTGAATGTGCATGTGATTAATCCTTGAAGTGTGGTATGATCTATGCTGTGCATGTTGTTAAAAATGAATTATCTTTGCATGTGTAGATATATGTATGAACACTATATGTATATTAGTTTTGAACTGTGCATATGGTTGCATCTCTGTTACCAGTTTACAGAGTCTACAACCCAAATCAAAAGTTCATATCTTTTATTTAAGCACTGTTAGACTTGGATTAAAAACAAAATGGCGTAGTGTAGCATAATCTAAGTACTAAAAAAATATGAACAGGTATGTAAAATTGAAATATGCTGGCATTTGGGAAAGATACAGTAGAAACTTTTTAAAATGTAAAAATCAAATGTTGAATTTCCTTAATTCAAGTATATGTCTTGAATCAACTCTCAAAAATAAGATTTTTAAAACAAAAATCAGATCTTTTAGTATTGTAATGAGGGTGCAGTTCACTGATGACCAGAACTTGGGTTTTTAATGTTTTCTGGTGACTGGAGCATCTCTGGTGGTTGGGGTTTCGACTGGAGGTGGTTGAGAGTTCGATGGTCATGGGAAAAATGGTAGGTAGGTGGTTAGGCCACTGTGGCAGTGGCTTTTGGTCGGCGTAGGGTTTTAAACCCAGAAATGGATGAGGTTGGAGAGGTTGTCGATGCGGTGTCTCTGAGTGATCGAGTCTCGTCTGGGCCTGGGGAATATTAGCGTGGAGTCTAGCGAGGCTGTGGCCGGAGATTGGGAGAGTCCAGTGGTCGGCGATGGTGGGTCGAGTGAATGCTCTGATGATGTTTGGTTTCCAGTTCAACTGGAGAAGCTAAGTTTCGATATGGGATTCGTGGCATTGAATCGATGGTCGGAATCGACTCTTTAGTTCATTGTCGACGTGTGAAGGGTATCGGTGAGGGTAACGGTGGCGTGAGGCGTAGGTACACGTGCACGGTGACTTCTGGTGTGTCAGTGGGTGTGAGCGTGGTTGCCTCGAAGTTGCTCTCGAGTATTTGGGAAGGAAGACTCGGGTTGTATTCGTGAAGTACAGTAGTTTCAAGTTTTGAATTTTTAACTAAATTTTTGCAGATAAACGGAGGATGGTGGTTTTCTCGAGTATGTCTCGGGAGGGATTCGGGTAGAACCCGAAGTAAGTTAAAATGCAGTTTTCTAAGAAAAATTATAAAACCAGTTTTAAATCTAAATTAAACATGATTGTAAACTATTATGTAAAATAAATGTTCTTTTAACAATTGGTTAAGAGTTTTGTATATTGTTTAACTTAAATTTGTTAAGTTAAATTGTAAGCTTATTTTAAATTTAAAGTTTAATTTAAAGATGGAACGTTTTGAAGTGTATTCAAATTTTATCAATGATAAGTAAGTCATTAATAAAAAAAAAATGAAGATTTATCTTAAGAGATAATTAAGATTTGGATAATTAATGACTAATTCATTAAATAAGGTAATTAAGAGTAAATAATTAGTTCAATTTAAAAATGTTTAAGATTTATTAATTTATGAGATAAAGGTTAGTTAATCAAGTAATTAGGTTGTAATTAGTGACTTATTAATTACTTAATGGAAGTAATAGAGGATTAATTACTTAGTGTAATTAATTAAGGATTGATTGATTAAGGAAACTAATCAATGAATAGTTAGATAATGAGTATGATTAATTGTGGGATAATTGATAAATGAATGATTATGAGATAATTAATTTGAGTGATTAATTAATGATCACTGTAATAAATGTGGATGGGTAAAGGATAATTAATTTGTGTAATTGATTAAGAGTTAATTACTTATTGTGATTAAAGGATAATTAATCGGAAATGATTAATTAAAATGATAATTAAATAAATTGATTTGTGATTAATAAATGTAGAGTAAGCAGGATTTAAAGATGATGGAAGTAATTAATTTAATTAATTAGAATGGTATGGCTAATCAACCTTGTGTATGGATGATAAAATGATATTGGAGGTCTTTGATTGATTAGTATCCCTAATATGTAATTCATGATGCTACGTGATATGATAAGTTTGATTTAAACTATGATGTTGTGGTTATCTATTGCTGAATAACTGTGACACCCTGTATTTAAGGTTGAATTGTATTTCACTTGAATAACTTGGGTTAAGATGACATTGGATTCGAAGAGACCAGAGTCGGGTATTTGTTAATACCCGAAACCACTTTGATTCTTTGTAAATTGACGTGTGAAATCAATAGGGTGGTATGGAATAATTTAAGTGAATTGGACCATTTAATCTAAGTTTTGGTACTTAGAAATTGATATGTGAAATAAGTAATGTCTATAACAAATTGTGAATCTGTAAATTGATGCGAGTTACCCCGGGTTTTATGTAGTTCTATGCTGTGGTATTCCTTGTTAGATGGATTTACTCACGCTGGTTTCCAGCCTGACCCGGGTGTTACTTTGATGTAATGCTCGGGTCAGACCGAGTATTACAGATTTTCAGGTAAGGACGTTCTGGAGCTCAGGAGGAGTACTGGATGGCAGGACGTATGGAGTGATTCCGCTGCGACTATTATTTTTGATTATCTGAGACATATTGATTTATATATGACCATCGTTGTGTATTGGAATATAACTCTGATGTAAATAAATGTAAATTGACAGATACAGTATTCTTTTGTAAATTGTTATTATTTGATATTATATTTTGTTCCGCTGCGAATGTGAGCATCTGTGTTATGTTTTCTGTTTCTTTTCTTCTATCTCTTCTTCTTTTCATAACTATCTGGAATTTTCGGGTTCGAAATTTCCGGGTCGTTACAGAAACCTTTTGATCTACTGTCAAATATTGATCTATTTATATGTCATCTAAGGGTTTTATTTGCAATTTTGCAATGCAGGTCCAGTTCCTGGCATTTGTAACATGCATGACATGAATAAATATAAATGTTGAGGGATAAGTAACCTCCTATTATATATGTTTATGTGTAATTCTCCTGTTAGGTCCTTGATATGGTTGTGGCAACAACCATGTGTTGATATCAGTAAATCAATTCCATTAATGTAGAGTATCGTTTCCATGTAATTGAAATTAAAATGATAAGAATTTCTAAAAGCTGGTTTCCATCTAATTAAAGCGATTGATTGCTCATAATGTATGCCCATAACTTACTTATTATGTAGAATATTAAAATATGTGTAACGAATAACAATAATTTGACAGGTTCATATGTTAGTAACAATTTACCATTTATTTATATATTTTTCATGATGCTTGCTAGTAAATTAACTTTTTCATTCGGCAGCGAAGTCTGCTATAAAAAAGAAAAAAGGAAAAAACATTTAATATGCTTTTGGCGCAACCACCTACTTGTATAATTTTGTTTTCAATGACAAGTCTCTTTTCTTTTCTTATAAATGATATTATTCAACTGTTTCCAGATGATATGAAACAAATGAAAGAATAACAGCAGGACGGTATGAAAAGTAGAAATGAATTTTGTGATTCTGAAGTTGTGCATTTATACTACCAGATACCTCTATTTGTGATTCCAAAGTTATATGAATTTTGTGTTTCAATGCCTATACTAACAGATACCTCTGTTTGTTTTATAGAGCTGGAGTATTGGCAATAATGATCAGGCGATTGGAGTAAGGCGTTGCCAAACTATGTACTGTATACTGTATGTATTGTTGCTACTACTGTTGAACTATGTAGTGTTATGTATTTTGTTGCTGTTGTTGAACTATGTAGTGTTATGTATTGTTGTTGAACATTGTAATTAAAAGATTGGTTATGTTTGGTTTTTGTGTTGAATTTATGAAAAATATTTGGTTTAATGATCTTTCTTTTGTGATATTATGTTAAATTTGCAAATGTTTGTATTCAGTATGAACGGCTCAAAGCCGTTGCTAAATTCTTTTGCAACGGCTCAGAACCGTTGCAAAATGACATTTCTGGTGTAGTGTGTGGTTCCGTATAATTATGAGAAGCTTCACCTTGCTCTGAAGCAATTATCTCATGACTTAGAGGTATTGATGGAATAGAGAATCTTGAGTTGTAAATTTTTTGAGATGTCTAGATTTTTGAATCACTGAAAGGATGTATATGCTCATTGAAGATGACATGTCTTGATATAAACACTCTTCCCTTGTTATCCAAGCATGTATCCTTTTATATTGTTTAGATATCCAAGAAAAGTACAAGGAGCTGATCTGAAATCTAATTTGTGAGAGTTGTACAGTCTCAAGTAGGGGAAGCATAAGCACCAAAAACATTTAAACTATGATAATCAGGTGGCTTATTAAGCAATACTTTAGTTGGACTTTTGCCTTGCAAGACCTTGTTAGGTAGCTTGTTAATCAAGTGCACTGCCGTGGCAAAAGCATCTAGCTAGAACTTTAAAGGTAAAGAGGCCCGAGCAAGCAGTGTAAATCTTGTTTCTACAATGTATCTAACTTTCTTTCAATTAATCCATTTTGCTCTAAAGTGTAGGACAAGTAGTTCTATGAATTATTCCTCTTTTCTGAAAATATTCTTTAAGTGGTTTGAACTTTGCCCCTCCATTTTTTTAGATAACTTTAAGTTGACAATTTGTTAGTTGCTCTGCATGGGCTATAAATATTAGAACTGCATGAAAAGCTTCAGACTTTGTTTTTAAGAAATAAATCCAAACAAAGCTTGAGTGCATCTATAAAAGAAATATAGTAAATCCATAATCAGTATTAGTAAGGGATGGTCCCCATAAGTCAATAGCAACAAGTTCAAGAGGTTTTGACTATGTAGCTTTAGAGTTTTGAAAAGTAAGTTTATGGCTCTTACCCATTTGACAATATGTACATATGTAAGGAACTGATACATTATTGAAAGAAATATTATTGCTATTCAAGATTTTCTTTACAATATCAACACTAGTATGACCTAGTTTATAATGCCATATATCAAAAATACTCTTACTTAATTTATTTTGAGTATTTTTAGAGAGATTACAATAATTCTCAATATTATCAAAATTCTTGGAGTCAACAAAAACAAACTTGTATAAGCCCTTGGATGCATTAGCCTGCAAGAGAATTTTTTTTGTTAGTATATCACTAACCAAGCAATAAGTATGATGAAACTCAAAATACACATAATTGTCCCTTACAAATTGTGATACACTTATCAAGTTCTTCTTTATTTGAGGAACTCCCAATAAGTTATTGAGATAAAGTTGCTTTTAACCTTGTATAAGTGCATTAGTAGTATGTGTTATCTTGGTTGACACACCATTACCCATGCATATACACTATTTACCTCTATATTATTTATTTCTAAGATTTAGATTACTGAGATTGTTGGTGACATGGTTGGTAGCTCCAGAATCTGGATACTAGATTTCATCACGAATGTCATCAACTTTGGCACTGTCATTAGCATTTGTATAATGGTTTCTTGCATTATCTAACTAATTTCTTTGTTCATGCTGAATGCTGGTCAGGTTAGCACTTAGGATGAAACTCCTTTGATTATCGAAGTTATTTTGCTACCCAGGTACATAATTTGTATCAAATCTGAAGTAACATCTGTTAGCTGCATGACCATACCTCTCACATATCTGACATCTAAGTTTATTACTATTATTATTCCATCTACCACCCTTTCCTTTACGTTTGTAAGTCTGACCACCACTTTGACTGTTGGTAGAGTCATTTCTATTTGCATTGGATCTTTCTTGATTCTTTCCTTTATTATTAGCAATGTAATTAACTATAAAATTAGAAACCACCCGTTTCTTTTGTTCAATTCTTCCTTCGTGAGCAAGAAGGATAAAATGAACATATTGCAATGATGGGGTGGTGTCTCTTTATGAAATAACTACTACCAAAGATTCATACTCATCATCAAGCCCACTCAAGATTGATAGAACATGCTCTATGTCACTAACTATGTGTCCAGCAGCAGCAAGTTGATCGCATAGGGATTTGACTTTAGTTAGATATTCTCCCGTTGGCATAACTTCCTTCTTCATATTTTCAGGTTGTTTCTTGTAGTACATTATTTTAGCCGCTGACTATGCACTAAACACCTACTCAATTGTTGACCAAATCTTATGTGCACTACACCCTATTAGCTGTGGTAATAAGCTTGAACCAATAGATGATAGCAACCAAGAACTCAATAAATTATCTTGTCTGTTATATATTGTAAATTCTCTGTTACTAACAAATTTCCCCTCATTATCTGTAGTAAATTACTCTGGTGTGCACTTTGTAACAAGAATGTATTCTTCTAATCCATATCCCCTCATAGTGGTAATAATCTAAAACTTCTAGAATAAGAAATTTGACTCATCCAATTGTGTTGATAATATCTGGCTTTGAAGATCGATTAAGATTTTAGATAAATTCCCAGTTGTTGATTGTTGTGCTGAGATTTAATTTGGAGATGAAGAAGAATTGGTGTTATTATAAATATCACCTTCTACCATAGTGATATCTTAAGAAGAGAAATTCAAGAAGTGATGGAAAGCGATAGTTCTTAATAACAAAACAAAAGGAGAATGATACGAGGTATAACACTGTTGATCAAAAAACAAGGAATTTTGAAAGCAGCTAGAAATTAAAAAATAAATTAGGAAAGGCTTAATGATGAACAATAATAAAGTATTTAAATAATGATAAAAAATTCTAAGAATAACTAAGAAACAGTGTGATGAAAATAGTTGGACTGTTCTCTTGATAAGCTTCAATGACAAATCTAATAAAATTATGAAAGTAGCCGGAAATAAAGAATTTCTAGGCACGGCTTAATGATGAAAATTATTAAAAGATTTTAGTACTTGATCAAAAAAGAAGCTGAAAGCAATCAAGAAAACTAAGTGATGAAAAATAATTCTGATAGTTTTCTTGGTATGGTTCAAAAAAAGTTTCAAATCAAGGAAGGAATAGATTCAATGGAGAGATTCCTTCTATGATGATCCATAACTTTGCTGCTAGATCCAAGTAATGATTTTAGATCTAATGAATGAAATGTTGAGGTAATTGATTAACGTTAGACAATTTAGTGCTCTATTACCATATTATGAAACAAGAGATTGAAGATTTTATTGATTGTAATTGTATGTTTCTCGTAACAGAAATGATGTTGTATTACATTATATTTATAGCAGTGTATAGATGCTGCTATTACATAAATAAATATATGGGCCTTGGGCTTCTCATACCCGCAATCGCATGTGATGATATGAATAATAATACTACTGCCATGGTTACTTCAATTATATCCTCATTCTCTAATATTATCTATGATTTTCAAGTATGGTTAACATAAATTGTTTGAAAAAATAAAAGATCATATTTGATGATAAATAAGCAAAAAGCAATGAAGTTTCAATGGGCAACTATAACAATATAATTTGTGGTATGATGTCATTGACAAATCAAATAAATATCAAGTATTTTTAACATTGTACCAATTCAAGTTATAGTGTAATATCAACAAATTTCTACTATTAATACTCAATACACATCAAATGAAATTAGAAATGCCAATGATCAGGTAATTTAACAACACTAGTACCTATTTCAGGTGCTACTTGAAGGTCACTAAAATTGTTGTTTTCATAACAGCATAAACAAGGGATGTTGCAAATAGCTATTATTTGGTAAATTTACTTATATGAAAACTTTAAAACCAACATTCAAAAAAAGAGGAAGTAACTAATTCATAATTTTGTTTACTTATATGCATACGTAAGGAACTCTTGGTATGTACCTCAAAGACCAAAGTGCATATATTCAACAACTAAACATATTCAAATAAAATAGAATTACCATGTAAACATGTCCAGTAATGTACATGTCAATTAAAATATCACATAAATAAATATATATTGAACATTTAAATAGCATCCAAAGAACCCTAACAAAGAATAAAGGATTTTGTGTAGAGAGTGATACATGGGTATCACTGCAAAAAATCATATTTTTTGTCCATGACTACATAACCTTCGAATGCAGTGGAGTTTCTCAAGAAATTAAATAAAAAAAAGAATCTTGAAATCAAATGCAATTTTTTATTCTTTAAGTGATTTTAGGAGTATTCACAATCTCATACAAATCGAATTTACTCTTATAACCCTATTAACAGGATTGATTCCCAATTATAAATTATACTTAATAATTTATTCAAACACCAAACCAAGATTATTATAAAGGTATGATGTGCATATCAACACCGATGAAGTAGTAAGTAGTAGCTAATAAATTCATCCTATGAAAGAAGCGAAATTTGATAGGAAAACAATCATTCTGAAATTCACTTGACCGTATAAATTTGAAGACCAAATATAATACAATCATTCAGAAATTCACTTCATGTGTTAATAAATCAGTTTGGATATTCATTCAACATAATTAACTAAATTTATTCAAAAATATTAACAATATCAAAAGTTAATCCGATTCGTTAAGTTCATTTAGAAATTCACTTCATTAGTTCACCAAAATCAATATGCCCATGAATTAGGTGTTGATAAATCACTTTAGGATCCACTTTAAGTGTTAATAAATAAGGCCAAGTATTAAAAAGCTGAAAATCAAAATCAAAATTCTAGTTTTCCTTACCCACGACAGCAGGTAGCAATGGATCAGCGGCGACCATGGTGGAGAAGGTGAAGCACAGTGCGAGAATAGACTAGGAGATTGAGAAAGACATTTCAGTTCAGGTTTTACTAAACAAGAAAAGGGTGATGGACTTAGATAGCATGGATGGTGTGGAGATTCCACTTGAGATAAATTTGAGATTATTAGAAGAGCAAAGCAGAGTAATTAAGTTCAGCAATTCTTAAAGGCCTGAAAAGTAGGTTATGGTCTAGGTCTATGCAGTTAATGCCCCGCTATTACCCCACTATAACTCTGCTATATCTCATAGCGGATTTCTACCGATACCATTTTTCCACATAACCCCAAATATAGCCTTTCCGCTTTAAGCCCCGCTATTTCCGCTATATCTCGTTATTCCCGCTATATTCCACTATTTCCGCTATATCTTCTTTAAAAGAAATGAATTGAAAAATGACGTTTATAAATTATAATAATTATGAAATTAATTAATTTAATTGAATTTTTAATATATTTTCAGAAATGAAAATACTCTAATATTCTACTAAATTCAATTATATTATGTAACAGCTTTACGTTTATTTATAGTATATTCGCACATGTTTTTATTTAAAATTATTTATGTATTAATTATAATTCAATTGAATGTTAATTTTTCATTTAATTACCATTTATATATTTGTAAAATCATTAAGTATGAGTTTTATATGCTATTTTAGAGGCATTCGCTATTTCTCGCTATATCCTCGCTGTATTCCCGCTATGACTTTTTGCACCTCCGCCGCATTGAATCTGTCGAGCGCTTTAACTGCACAGGTCTAGGTCCAAAAATATGTAGACCATTGGATGATAATGCACTCCTAAATTTTTCCGTTTGATTTCATTTCCATAATTTTCACCTTCCTTTTTTCGGGTTCCATAGCAGTTTTCAATTAACTTTGGATGAAGATTAAAAATGGAGACAAATTGAGAATTAGGGCGTAGACAAGTCATGGGAAGAATTAAAAAAACTTACCATTTTCAACCACCTGCCTTTTGGATACTTTATTTTCTAGCATTTCTAGTTTATTTTTCCTTTTTATCAGTGCTTATAATAACATATAGGATATAATTGCTAGCATTTAGTGCTATAAATAATAGCTTTTCTTATAGTGCTACGATAAAAAACTAACAACAAACCAGCTATAACACAGGAGTTAGGCAACAAGCCTAAACTACTAATATGCTAAATTGTAATTAATTAGCAACTAAAAATATTTTGTTGGTATGGCTAACTAAACCACTTGATGATGTAAGCAATGATGTCATGGAAAATATTTATGTAATGGGGTATTTTGGGTAAGCCTTAAGGGTGAAGTAATAATGTGTAAACGTAAACACATGGAGGGGGGTGGGCTTTGTGGCTGGCCAAGAAGGGTAGGAGGTGGAGATGACCTCTTGTTGAAGTCTATTTAACCTCTTCATAATGTTCACAAAGTGCCTTGCTAGTTTATAAAATGTAGAAAGCTAACGTCTTCATCTCCTTCTCTTTTCTCTTCAGTTTTTTCAAATCAAAACAAATGAAGTCCAAACTTCACCAAACCTTGGCCAAGGGCCTAAGGAATCATAAAAAAAAGTAAAAGCAAGTCAAAGTTGGAAGAAGTTGGCATAGAAGGGGTGCACCATTTCAGGCCGTGAGCAGAAGTGGGAGAGGGAGAGGGAGGTGGCCGAGAGCCAAAGCAAGGCAAAGGTTGTATCTTTTGTTTGTTTGGTGATGGTAGGAATTGTTTATGTAATTCTAAGTGGCTTATGCTTGTGTTAGCTTGGTTTTTAAGTGAGTTTCCACCATTTGATTATATACACACACACACACATACATACATAAATACATACATACATACATACATATATATATATATTGTGATATAATTATTGTGCTTGAATATAAAGTAATTTAATGAACTAATGAAGTTATAACTTTGAACCATACTTACTTTTGAAAGCAAATGACAACTCTATATTGTATATCATCACTTCTATTACCCTCCACAATATGTAAATTGATATTTAATTTGTGTTACATATTTGGTTTGGTTGTGTGTGCCATTGAAGTGTGTTTGATATTGTTTGAAGCAAGAATAGTCGCTATAAGTGCACATCACAAATCCCTTATGTTTAACCAGTTCAAAGTGGTCATATATGAATATATTGTGAAAGTGTATGTTTTGGTTATTCTCTATATATACTTATAATATAATATGGAACGTTAAGGAATTGATTTGGAAAATTACAGAAATGATATAAAAAAAGTTGTAAAAGTTGGAAGCGAGAATAAGTCGTTATAAATGCACTTTGAAATGCCATATGTTCGGCGATTTTTAATATGATTTCAAAAAATAATCATTAGGGTTTCTTGGCATGACTACGAAGTACTAAGATTATATTACTTATTACAAAAATTGGACTTTAAATCAATTAATAGCTAATTGAAAACTGGTCAAACTTTTATGCATTTTTTTCAAGTTTTCTCTATTCGGGATTTTTAACAGCACCTGCGACTGCACTCTACAACAACATTTCTGAATCGGACACTAGCCGTATAGTGTCATTTTTAACACTTTCTGTGATTTTAGATGTGTTTAAAATGATATTTAAATATATTATTTTTCTACAATATTTCAAGAGATATTTAATAACATATTAAAGAGTATTCTAAAGGTGGTTTCAGTTTAAATATATTTTTAATCATTATTTATGAATTTTTATAGTAAAGGATTTGTAAATGTAAAACATGTTTTTTTGTTGAATTTTGTTAAATTCTAACTTAGTCATTTTTAAGAAATATTTTATATGGATAATTAAAACGCATTTATAAGTATTTAAAAGTAATTTTATGTGTATATAAGTTTGGAAAGTAAGTTAATTATTTTATAAAAGATAAATGGGTTCCGGTTATAACACTTAGTTATAATAAAAGGTTTTAAGAAGTTACTAAAAAGCATATTACTTTGTTAAAATAGTGTAGATACACTTAGATCTTTATAAAGAATATTTTATAGATAATGTTAAGTGTAAAATGACTTTGGGTTTATCGTAAACAATATTTTGGCAACATTTATTTTTAACCCTTTAAAATATATCTATGAATGTAATTAGATCTTTATAAAATATGTTTTAAAGATAATGCTCAGTGTGAAAAGTTTTGGGTTTATAGCAAACAGTGTTTTAGTAACATTTAATTTTTACCCTTAAGTATACTTGTTCTTTAAAAAGAGTATTTTAAAGAAAATGTTAAGTATGGAATTTTTTTGAAAAAGGTTAGAAAAGTAAAAGTTTTAATTTATAAGCGATAAGGGGTTTATAGTAACAATGTTTTAGTAACATTCGTTTTTAACCTCTTTGATTATATTAATGTGGAAATTCTTGTTAAGTGAATACACACACAGACACATAGGCATTTGCGAAGGAGTTTTAATTAAAAGAAAGAATTAATTAATGAAAAGGGGATTAGAAGTCACTTATGTAACTTGATCGTACCTTGTGTGTTTACTTGTTTATGGAAAGTATCTAATCCTATACTTAGCAGTAAAAGCCGAACAAAAAGATTTGTTCTCCCTGTGAGAGTTAAGAATGATGTTTGAGTAAGGTTTATATGCAAACAGTGCTCTAACCTACTGCCTTCACTCCTGACCGAGGGATAGCATAAGTTTAGAAGGTCGGAAACGTGAAGAGTTATAACGACCCAAAATTTCGAACACTTCGTATTTAAATACTTGAATCTTGGTTAAATGAGATTAAATTGATTTAGTAACATTGTGAACCCTTTTTTTATTAATAATTAATGATGGTAAACTTGTTTTTGAAAAATGTTTACACAAATAAATACTTCGAAGAAATATTGAAAATGTGACTGAAAATCATTTTATCGATAAATGGTTGTTTTCTCGATAAAAGTTGTCCAAACATTTTGAGCTTGCCTAATATATTAATGTTTCATTAATTAGCAACTAAAAATATTTTCCATGATATAGCTAAATAAATGTGAATAGTAAAATGATTAGCAAATGGGTAAAAGAAGAAGATATTTTGGCGAATAGTATTTTGGATATTTGTTTTTGGTCAAATGTGAGGTGCAAAGCAAACACATGGGGGATGGGGGCTCATTTGTTTAGCCAAGGAGGGGTAAGGGGAGTCTTTTCTCTTGTGTTAAAGTCTACTTAACATATCTTATGTGTTCGTAATTATATTTCCTAAGTTTTGGAAAAAAGACAAAGTATTCACTCTCTTTCCTCTTCTTCAATCTTCATTTCCCATATCAAATCAACTCCAATCCTCTTCAAACATTCACATACACACTTTTATATCACATACAATAGTATTAAACATGTAAACATAAAGTCTAGGCCATGATACATGTTTTTGGAGGATTATATAAGTGACAACATTACATATAAAGTTATCATTTTCTTTCCAAAGTAAGGAGGGGTCCAAAAGTAATTACCTACATTGTTCTTTACTTTAAACTATATATTTCAACACACAACATATATATTCACATCCGTATATACAATATGGTGAGTTAACTCACCCAAAACGATGACAAATCCAAGCACAAGCACAAATGAGCAAAGAACCACTTCCTACCATTATCAAACTTCCAAAGCTACCTCCTTTTGCCTTCACAAGCCAACTGCATTCTGGACGCCATGGGACATGTCCCGAAGTCTAATTCCAGCTTCTATAGAAATTTACTATTTTGACCTTTATGTGAAATTACGATTTTACCCTTTTTAATCTAATTATTTAATCTTGTAAAATTATAGGGTGTTACATTCTCCCCTTTAATGGATTTTCCTCCCCAAATTCCAAGAGATGGACAATATAACTCGCTTTATATCGTATGAACATACAAAAAAGACATAGCTACATAAATCTAGCATCCATTATACAACATAAGCAAAAACACAACCAGGAGTATAATATACATATAATAGATAAAATATGATGATATGATATGAGGCGAGTGCAAATGCAACTAAATTGGCCTCCTATATGAATGCAACTGCACAACAAACAATATGTATGCAAACATCCTAATATATGCAAATATATATATATATATGCATCCATACATCCATATGCAACATTTATATCAAAGTGCAAGTAAACAACCACGTCCATAAACATAATCAGTAAACACATATATAAATAGCATATATATAATTATCTAGCACAAATTAAAACACCTAATTATGGGTAACTATCCTAGCTAGTATATACATGCATGCCAATGCATATAAACTAAACTAGTATAATCCAAACAAAGCAACCATAACAACCAAAAAAACATCATGAGAATGTGCATACAACCAATCTTAGCATCCATACAATCACGCCTGTGTCAACTAGCTAGCTAAAGCAACCCCATAAAAAAACACCGACCTATTGAGTGATCTAGCCTACAAAGTTACCAAGGAGGAACTTATTGGAAGAGGGCTCATGATAGGAAATTCAAATTCTCACCTCGAACTCCATCATACTCCTATCAAACCTTTCCCTCGCCATACTTGGACCAACTTCATTCCTTATTTTTATTCCGCGTCATATCAAGTCCTAAGGTGTGGATGCACCTATGGAGTATTTTAGACTATGTCTCCACCTTCACCTCATAAGTTGACTAGGCTCTACCATAACCATTAAATCTTTAACATATGTCCATAGATTAGATAAATAAACAACGTGTGAACAGCCGTCGGCCTTTCAAGAAGCCCACTCAAATGTGCTGACTTTCCTACTCTCTATACAATCGGGAGACACCCACCAACTTATGGTGCTAGCTCTCCCGCACAACATATCTCAATAGCGAGTCCTTCACTTACCTAGCTACCCGCTACAAACTCTTTATGCATACCTTTCCTATGCAGTATCCATCCTTAGCATATCACTGAGGTGTCTCTAATCATATAATATCCAAGTATAGCTCAAATTCAAATAAATTGTACTACTGGTATATCTCCATCATCAAATAACCCACAACATGCTCCACCACTTGCTTTTTTGTCCGAGATCAATGGAAACCCTCTTCGTATCCTTTGTCAAACCTCACTAAACTCCTTCTTAGAGTCCATAGGCACAACAACTCGATAACGGACGGTGTTTTTCCTTTAAGTGGACTAACATTTAGGATTCATAGATGAACCTCTGTAACATCCCCCTATTTAGAGGCCCAAACTAATAGCTATGGATGCTGCAGTCATCCATAGTTATTAATCCTCGGCGACCAAACATGGCGATATTAGATACATTGATACACAGAAACACAAGAATATGGAAAATTTTAAACAGCAAAAAAAATTCCACATTCCATTTCAAAATATTCCAAATTGATTACATAATCCCAATTCGCAGACCACGTTCAGATAACATATAATTATTACAAAATACGCCAAGAGCGACATATAAAGATACCTCCTTGGTAGATCAGAGTATACATATAGGAAATAAAACAATTTGCCTTTACAAACAAAAGACACAGCGGAAGAAAAAGAACTCTAATAACAAGTTTGCTTCATGCACATCCTCGGAAGCTTTATTCGTCTAAAAGAACACCTGGAAACCTTAACTCTCAACCTACTCAAAATCAATTGAGTACCTGAGAGTTTAAAGGGAAAACAAAAGCTTCGAGTCGGACATAAAGCTTGGTATGAATAATAATTTACCATCTCAAACCATTTAGATATTTAGTGAGACCACGCCGCTTAGCGGAACGGGTTTCCCCCTTACTAGTATCATAAACATTTATAAAATCATATATTATGCTCCTGGATCCAAAATGGTTAAAACAAAGTGTTTCAAAACATTATGATGATGTGTAAAACAAATAAATCAATTCTAGATTACCCATCCCCATTCATTCTGACAATCTGTCTCAATTATAGTTTTTAGGGTTACTTTTAACCCGTTAAATGTTAAGGACTATCTGTCCCATTACTTAGTTTTCATGGGATCACTAAGAACCTATTGGTAGCTCCAATATATTATTTCCTATCCTAGTTTTCATGGGCTAACTAGGAACCTATTGAATTACTGTCAATATCTTAATCCGGATATAGTTTTCATGGGCTAACTACAAACCTACTGGCCCCTACCAGTATCAAATCATAGTTTTCATAGGTTGACTATGAACCTACGGGCCCCTGCCAATATCATACAGTTTTCAAGGGCTTACTATAAACCTATTGGCCCCTGCTAATATCCTTAATTAAGATTTTAACATCTGTTATGTTATATTCACTACTGGGTCAACCTAGCTGATTATTCTGCTCTTTCCCCAAAATACAGTTATGGGTTAATAACAATGTGAATAATATTTTCAAAATCTTTATTTATGCCATGGTTTTTCCTTTAAAATGGGAGTGGGTTATTTGTTTTAAAACTTTAAATATCACTTTCGAAACCACTAGATGACCTCCTTCGAAAGCATAGGAAACCTCTTTTCAAAACTCTAAGTATATACCTTTCAAAACCAATGATAACTTTCGAAGGTATCAAGAAACATTTTTTAAAACATAGCTTCAAAACACATAAACTACCCTTTCGAAAGCATTGGGTTTACTCATTGAAAACATCATTTGGGTCAAAATGGTTGTATATGAAAGTATCTCTTTCGAAACCAACTAAAATAAATTTGAGGAAAAGTCAATGGTGTCGGAACCATCTTGTTTGAAAGCAAAGACCTTTAAAATTTTAAAGCTTCGAAGGACAGAGTCGAAACCCCCTATCGACTCCACCACCTTCGAAACCCCCAACCCCTTTTGAAAGCAATTAGGAAGCGGCTTAACTTTGGTTAAAACAGAGATAACCTTTCGAAAGCATCACAGTCGAAAGGTAGCATAGCGGCCAGGTTGTGACTGGGTCAGAACCCACCCTTTCGAAAGCTCTTATTTAAGGAAAAAGGTACTACTTCGAAAGCTAGTACTTTAATAAATCATGAAAACTATGTCGGAAGCTTTAAGTAAAACAATGCAAGACTTTAACTTACAAAAACAAAACAGGGTTTCGACCCCATCGAAAACTTACCTCTCGACACCAATGCTTCTGCCTTCCTTCCAATCCACTACGTACCATCTAGGTGATACCTTGTGTATTGGTTGCGACTACGTGGATTTCGACTAAGTAGGTTTCGACTGGGATGAGGTGGGTCAATGGAGTCGAAAGGTACTTACTCATAGAGGTAGAATACCATTTTCTGATGTAAAGGCTGAAATATAGCAACTTTTAGTAATTACTTTCTAACAATTTGCCTATTTGTAAACCATTGATTGGTTGCCATAAAAATCTTCAAATACATTACATTTAAACTACCGCATGTATATCAGGTTAAAACCATAAAAATGTAAAGTTTAAGCCCTTCCATATACTAAAACCAATTATTTCAAAAAAGTCCTTCTTTTAAAATAATTTATTTTCCCTAGTAAATCAACTAGGAAAATCCGCAAAAATCATAAAAATTCAATTTCTTCATGTAATCAAACATATTAAAATTTCAGACCCAATTTCTTCCTGAAATTCTAGGAATAAATTTTTAACCCAATTATATCATATTTTTCATTAAAAATTCATAATAAAATTTCCGTGGCTTGGAAAATTCTGAAAATTAAAAACCATCCCCAAAATCATGTTTTACTTAACATAAAATTTTTCCATGGCAATCTGAAATCATAGATTCTCGTTTTACACCAAAACCGTGCAAATTCATATGCGTATGAATTAAAATAAATCAACATAATATAGCTCAAGCATATCATCGTCCATTTTTTTCACAAAAACAAATTTAAATCATAAATCTGAAACCATATAATCATAAAATAAAAATAGAGATGATATGAGATTATTATTCACCTTAAACTTGATAAGGAATTTGAGATTTGTTGTTGATTAATCCTCCCTAGCTTTTGATCTTTAGCTTTTGATTGAAATTCATCTTTTCCTCCTTGTTAATGGCCGGCTATCTTAGGGTTTGTGTTTTATTTTTTATTTTGAGAAAAATGAACATGAATGGACAATTACAAAAGGATATAGCCGTGTATAATAGAGTGGCTAATTTACTAATATGCCCATGTGTTGTTTAACTAACCAATAAACCAATTTAAAGCCATTTATCTTGTTAATAAGCACGGCCCTATATATATAATTTATTCAAATCTCAATCTCCTTATATCGTTATTCTATTTAATTTATCTAATTAAATTTCTTGAATAATGTTTTCAAAAATTAGGGATGTTACAACCTCATATTCCATCAACGTTTAATTTATAGATATCACAAATGGATGATGCCTTAATTTCTACGAATACAATATTACTATAACAACTCATAAATCAAGTTGTGCACTTTCACTTATTTTTCACGTGCACCATCACTGAAAACAAGTTATGCAAAAAGGTCACTATTTCATAAAATTGACTTAACGAGATAGTTCTTTTAATCCAAGTGATGATTAAAAGAACCAATCTTCATGCCTTGAAACCATACAACACTATATGCTTTAAAAATAACATTAACTCCATGTGCTTGTGAAGTCCTACAAACTAACATATGCTTTAAAAATAACCTTATGCATATCGTCGTACTTCAAAACAGTTTACCTAGACAAATATTGTCATCCTCTATCGGGGACCATCTTAATCAGTCTTTTATTATTTAAACTTTTAGGAAACTTTTCTGTTAATTACTCTTTCATGCTTCTTACGTCTTATATAATCATATCCTGGCCATTAATGTTAACATATATGCCAACTTTAAACAACATTTTATAACATATGTCTCAACAATTGAAAATAATAATTTAAACTTGTTATTTTCTTCTTAAGTATAAATCATTTTAGTATTGTTTATTACAGGAATATGTTTTCTTTGTCATATCAAAATAGTATATTTTTTCAAATCGATAATATACTTCAAAAATCCTTTGTTTTCAACATATTACTTTAAGTATCTCAAACATTATTATTTAATATAAAACCAATATTTTCCATCAAATTTCCTTCAAAATAATATTGTTATCATTTTGGATAAAAGCAATAATATTTATTTAAATCGTTTTGTTTTTCAAAACTACTTTATGATTATGTAGCATTCAGTAACAACCTTCTCCATTTAATTCCAAAATTCCTTTTTATTGTTATTTATCAAAAATAGCAATAATTTATCCAAAAATATTCATGTAAAATATCTCTTTATTATTATTATTCAAAGTACCTCTTATTTTCATTACTTAAATAATTATAATATTTTTCCATAAACTCTATAAAAGAGTCATATTACTATTTGCTAAAAATTTAGACAGTCTTCAAAAAAGAATCATATTAATATTTATTTAAATTTCACCCTATTTAACAAATGATGGTGAATTCTCCTTTCAAAAATAGATTTTTTCCTTATCATTTCAAAATTTTTTTTCCAAAATTATTAAATAATACCCTCATTAATTTTAAGTACAAATCCCTAAATCACAAATCCATAATGTTCATTTCTGGTTAGTACTAAACACACTGGTATATTGACTATCCTAGCTAGTTCACCTTAATCGACTCAAACTCTATAGGCTGTGTAATTCTTTTCTATCTCCAATCCAAATTTTAATTGAAATACCATAACTTTCCAATTTAATTTTTAAATCAAACTCGTTGATCTTAAATCTTATTCTCCACATAACTTGGAAGATTTGAAAAGACTAAAATTCTTTGTTAATTTTAATAAACATTTAGTAAAATCAATAACACTTTTTTTTCAAATCGAATTCTTTAAATTCCACTGAAATAAATTTCATTTAGTAAAATGTTTTACCTTAGACATTTCTTATTTAATCATTTCATAAGAAATCATAAATCAAATTAGTCTCAAGTTAATCATTTTATATTAATTTCTAAGTCTCCCTATAAAACAAATAATATAATTTTAATTTCCAAAGCTAATTTCTTTTCAACATTTCTTAAAAATATCGTTACCTAAACAAACATTTAACTTTCAAAGCTCAATTCATTATAGTTTAACCAGTTCAATATTAGTTACTCAAAATTTATTTTTGATTAACTTCGGTTATTTTCTGTCATACTCATACTTCACTTTTTACGACATCATTATATATATTTTGTAACCAATTTTTCATATATAAGTAATTTTATAATTAGCCAAGTTCCAACACCTTTAAATAATACGTCATGTATATAAATAACAATATACCTTTAAATTCATTTTTTTCATTTAAATTCTATCGAAGATGGTTTAAATTTGAGTTAGAAAAATAAACATATAAAGCATACCATTTTAAACTTTGCCTTTGTATTATATGTTGTCAAAAAAATGCAATGAAAGTGTAATATTTAAACAAAAATTCAAAGTGTGCCAAAAATATTTGTAAAATATAAGATATTCAAAAGGATGTGTCTTGCTAACTTTTTATTCACCTTTCAAAAGTTTCTTTTGTCGAAAGCAAAGTGCGCATCAAAATATAAGTGTAAAAATATGCCCACTAAACTTTTTACAAAAATAAAATCTTTAAAATATTTTTGAAAAACCGCATCTTATTAAATTTTATTATGTTGAAGCTTACTTAAGGGGTTACTATTTCAATATATAAAAAAATTCAACTTCTATATTTTCGCTAAAATCTCAAACAATGTTATTTTTATCATTTTAGGGAAACATTTAAATTAATTTCAATTAATTAATTACTTTAATTGGAGAAGATTATATCTTACACAAGCCTAACTAGGTCATACAATCTCAAAAAATGCGTAGTACCTTCAACATCACATTACATCCTATAGACTTAAGGATACTGCACTTCTTCCTATTCATCCATATTCCCCCAATTTTCTCTATTGCTACTTCACATATAAACTCTCTTTAGGCAATTCTATGTACTAAATTGCAACAAATGTGATAGATTTATCTTCTACCCCAAACTATTTAAATCTCAACATTTATAAAACCCATAGTTGTTTGCTTCTATAAGGAATAAACCAATAATTACCTCTACAATTCAACATGTATGGGGTGTGGCGTAAAAATTATATATATATAGTATAAATAATAAAAATTACAAATATACTCTGTTATATGCCCTAATTTAATAGGAATTGCCTAACCTGAGCTCTGACACCAAATGTAACAACTCTCCATCTATGACATCCCGACCTACGTATAAAAGAGGAACTAACATCGTAGACCTCGTAGACAGAGAATCTGTAACATCCCCCAACTTGGAAGCCCACAACTAACGGCTACGGATGTTGTAGTCATCTATAGTTATTAATTATCGACGACCAAATACGGCGATATTAGATACATCGATACACAGAAACACAAGAATATGGAAAAGATTATTAAACATCAAATAAAAACCACATTCCATTTCAAGATATTTCAAATTGTTTACATAATCCCATTCGCAGACCACGTTCAGAAAACATATAATAACAAAATACGCCAAGAGCGACATATAAAGATACCCCCTTGGTTGATCAGAGTACATATTAATGCATTAAAACAGTTTGCCTTTACAATCAAACATACAGCGGAAATAAAATAACTTTAAATAACTATCTGCCTCCTGCACGCCCCCGAAAGCTTTATTCATCTAAGAGAAACCTGAAAACCTTTAACTCTCAATCTACTCAAAATCAATTGAGTATCCGAGAGTTTAAAGGGAAAACAAAAACTTCGAGTTAGACAAAAAGCCTAGTATGAATAATAATCTACCATCTCAAACCATTTAGATATCTTGCAAGACCACGCCGCTTAGCGGAATGGGTTTTCCCCTCACTAGTATCCCAAAACATCTACAAAACCATATATTATGCTTCTTGCATCCACAATGGTTATAAACATAGTATTTCAAAGTATTGTGATGATATGCAAAACAAGTAAATTAAATCTGGATTACCCATCCCCCATGCATTCTGACTATCTGTCTCAATTATAGTTTTTAGGGTTACTATTAACCTATTAAATGTTTATGAACATCTGTCCTATTACTTAGTTTTCATGGGATCACTAGGAACCTATTGGTAACTCCAATATCAGATTTCTTATCCTAGTTTTCATGGGCTAACTAGGAACCTATTGGTTGACTTCCAATATCTTAATCCAGATATAGTTTTCATGGGCTAACTACAAACCTACTGGCCCCTACCAATATCAAATCATAGTTTTCATAGGTTGACTATGAACCTACGGGTCCCTGCCAATATCATTCAGTTTTCATGGGCTTACTGTAAACCTATTGGCCCCTACCAATATCATTAAATTAAGAGTTTAGCATCTGCTAAGTTATATTCGCAACTGGGTCAAACTAACTGGTTATTCTGCCCTTTCCCCAAAATGCAGATATGGGTTACAACAATGTGAAAAATCTTAATTTATTTATGCCCTGGTTTTTCTAAAGGGGCATTTCACCAGAAGGACAAACTTTGCAGTCCAATTAGTTTCTAGGACACACGTTCAAAGAAATTACTTTCAAGGCCAAAATCAGCAGAATAATTATTTTCAAGGACAAAGTCAACAGTCCAATTACTTTCAAGGACATACTTTCATAGGTTTTTAGGCCTTGGAAACTAATTATTTTACGTTTTGTCCTTGAAAGTAATTATTTCAGTTGTGTGTCCTAGAAACTAATTCCACTTGTTAAAGAGGCCCTTGTGGCTAATTTCCACTTTTCTAAAAATGAGAATGGGTTATTTGTTTTGAAACCTTAAAGCATCACTTTCGAAACCCCAGGATGACCTCATTCAAAAGTATAGAAATCCTCTTTCCAAAACTCTAAGTATATATACCTTTCGAAACCAATTAAGACCTTTCGATGGTATCAAGAAAACATTCTTTAAAACATGGGTTTCGAAACAAATAAATACCCTTTCAAAAGCATTGTGTTTTACTCTTAAAACATCATTTGGGTCAAGATGGTTGCATACGAAAGTATATCTTTCGAAACCAACAAAAAAACCTAGTTTTTTTTGGAAACATTGATGGCGTCGGAGCCATCTAGTTCGAAAGCAAAAGACAAAAAATTAAAACTTCGAAGGTCTAGGTCGAAACCCCCTTTCAACTCCTTCTCTTTCAAAACCCCATCCCCTTTTGAAAGCGGTTAGGAAAACTGTTTGGTTTAAGGGAAAAACAAGGGCAACCCTTCGAAAGCATTACTGGACAACATGATCGAAAAGTAGAGCAGCGGCTGGGCTTCGACTAGGTCAAAACCAACCCCTTCTTCGGAAGCTAAACATACGCCCCTTTCGAAAACACCAGTTTTGACTAAGTCAAAAGCTTATAAGTAAAACAAGGCAAGGATTTTTACTTATGAAAATAAAGCAGGGGTTCGACCCCATCGGAAGCTTACCCTTTGACACCAAAGCTTCCGCCCATCTTCTAATCCACTACGTACCTTCCAAGAGATACCATGTGTATTAGTTTCGAATATGAAGGTTTCGACTTTGATGGTTTCGATTATGATGGGGCGGAATCAAGGGGGTCGAAAGGTACATTCCACTAAAGGCGAAACACCTTTTTCTGATTAAAGGCTGAATTTTGGCAACTTTAAGTAATCTATTTTTAACAACTTGCCTAGTTGTAAAACACTCATTGGCTACTATAAAACTTCTCAATTCCTTTACTTCTGAAACTGATGCATTAATTCAGATCATAAATTAAAGGATTTAAATGTTAAAACCTTTCCATATAACCTAAAAACGACATTTTCAAAAAAAACCCTTCCTTTAAAATATTTCCTTAAATAAATCAACCGGAAAAATTCCTCAAAAATCATAGAAATTCGAATTAATCATGTAATCAAACATGTTTAAATTTTTAGACCCAATTTCTTCTTGAAATTCAAAACATAAATATTTAACCCAATTTTATCATATTTTCCATCAAAAATTCATAATAAAATTTCCATAGCTTGGAAAATTCTGAAAATTAAAACCCATCTTCAAAATTATGTTTTACTTAACTTAAAATTTTTCCATGGAATTTTAAAATCAATAAAACACAGTTTTGACCCTAAAACCGTACGGATTTCATATAATTTAATGGTTTAAATCAAACAATCCATAAATTCGAGCATATCATCATCCAATATATCATGGAAACAAAATAAATATTCAAATCTGAAATCACATGATTATAAAACCAAAAAGAGATGGTAAGAATTATTATTCACCTTAGATTTGATAAGGAACTTGAGATTTGTTGTTGATTAATCCTTCCTAGCTTGATCCTTGGCTTAAAAATTCCTTCTTTTCCTCTTTGGTAATGGCCGACTTTGATTTAGGTTTTAAATTTTTGTGTACATGAAAATAATGAAGCGTGATTGGACATAGAGGAGAAGTAATAGCTGTGTAAAATAATAAGGAGGCTATTTTACTAATATGCCCATGTGTAAGTTAATTAACCAATAACCCAAATTAAAGCCCATTTATCTTATGGTTAAGCACGGCCCTATATGTTTTATTCAAATCTCAATCTTTTTATCATCATTATTCTATTTAATTTATCTAATTAAATCCTCTGAATAATGTTATAAAAAAGTAGGGATGTTACAGGCTCCCACCTTTAAAGAATTTCGTCCACAAAGTTCAGTAAGGACTAAATAACAAACATAGTAGTCATCTGTAACAACTCCTAACAATCATACTAGTCTAACTGACTAGCAACAATCTATATAGATCTAATATAAACATACCCTCAAAGAAAATTAGGATAAGTATCTCTAATCTTGTCCTCTGTCTCCCAAGTACAGTCCTTCTCATTGTCGCTCCACTGAACTTTTATCAACCTGACTGTCTTGTTCCTTAATCTTTTCTCATCTCTAGCTACAACCCGAACTGGTTGTCTAACAATAGTCATATTAAGCTCTACCACTAAATCATCCAACCCTGTCAGAGGAATAACAGTCTATGGATCATGCATATAATTATGAAGATGAGACATATGAAATACATTATGGACACCTGCCAAACTGCTCGGCAACTCTATTCTAAATGCGAACTTTCCAATCCTTTCTAAAATCTAGAATGGATCAACATATCTCGGGGCCAACTTCCCTGACTTCCCAAATTGTACCGCACCCTTCATAGGAGATACTTTAATGAAAACCTTATCTCCAACTGAGAAATTTAGGTCTTTACGCCTCTTTTCTGCGTATCTCTTCTGTCTTGATTGAGCTTCCTTCATCCTTTCTCGGATTAACTCAATCTTCTCTGATGCCTCTCTAACCAAATCCAGACCAAAGACTAGTCTGTCTCCAGTTTCTAACCAACATGCTAGTGATTTGCATGGCCTTCCATACAAAGCTTCAAACGGCACCATTCCTATACTAGTCTAATAACTATTATTATAGGAAAACTCAAGCAAATGTAGGTGATTTTTCCAAGATCCACCAAACTCAAACAAAAGAAATAAAAATGATATTCAACTAGTATAAGTTTACGTAGATGATATCATTTTCGGATCAACTAATTTTGAAATGAATAAAGAATTTTTTGAAATAATGACAAAAGAGTTTGAGATGAGTCATATGGGTGAATTAAACTTCTTTCTAGGATTGCAAATAAAACAATTAGATAATGGTATCTTTATCAGTCAAGAAAAATATGCTAAAGACCTAGTTAGTAAATTTGGTTTGACTACTGCAAGTGAAAAACACACTCCCATGGCACCCAATGAGTACCTAAGTAAAAAAGATCTCTCGAAAGATGTAGATCAAAAATTATATAGAGGAATGATTAGATCACTACTCTATATCACTGCTAGTAGACCTGATATCATGCATAGTGTTTGTTTCTATGCAAGATATCAATCCCAACCTAAAGAGACCCACTTAAAAGCTGTAAAACGTATCATAAGATATGTTAAACACACCTTTGATTATGGCTTATTTTATCCTAAAAATGATTCTTTTAAATTAATATCTTACTGGTGATGCTAACTATGCTGGTAGTAAATCAGACCGAAAAAGTACAAATGGAACTTGTCACTTTTTGGGGCATTCTCTGGTTTCCTGGTTTAGTAAAAAGCAAAACACGGTTTCTTTATCAACAACTGAAGCAGAGTATATTTCTGCTGCTTTAGCTTGTTCTCAAGTAATATATATGCAACAAACTTTAAAAGATTTTGGTTTAAATATCTCAAAATCACCAATTTACTATGATAATACTAGTGCAATAAATTTATCCAAAAATCCTACTCATCGTGCTTGAACTAAACATATTGATATCAGACATCATTTTCTCAGAGATAATATAAGTAAGGAAGTAATTACTCTCGATTATATCAATTCCGAGAATCAAATTCCTGATATCTTAACAAAACCCTTAAATGAATCTATATTAACTAAATTAAGAAGAGAATTAGGTATTTGTTCAATAACTGAAATATAGAATATAAATATATAACAAGTATAATTAAAATTAAATTAAAATAAATCAAATAGCAAAAATATAAGTACCTTGTCGACAACCCTCCATTACACCTGTCGACATATAACGAATTTTTTTCTTTTGAAATTTTCCCACCAAAATTCAAATGGGTGGTTATATATTCTTCTTATTTCGAAATTTTGTTCATTCTTTCTGTTCTTTCTCTGTTCTAACTTCTGAAAACATAAAAACAGTGGCCTCCTCCTCCAAATCAAACGAAATTCAACCTTTTCGTTCCCTTCTCCTTCTACCGGACCATTTCAACGAACTACGCTTGCACGAGTGATGAAAATGGAGGTTTCCGTGAAGGATTCACTACAACTTATGACTGAAATTCAAGTGGTGCAAATCAGAATGGCCAAAGAACAAGAACAATAAGGCAAAATCCTTAGAAACTTGCAAAAGTTTCTAATGGATAATCATGCCAATCCCATCTTGATCGATGAAGAATACTCAAGTGTTCAAGTGCAAGAGGACAGCGAGGAAGAAGAAGAAGAAGCCCCCATGGAAGAAGAGCACGTTGAAGATGACGACAAAGTTGTTTGCGTTGGCGAAGTGTGCTTTGACAAGGATGGAAATCTAGTCGAACAACGTGGAAATTTCTATTTCCACTATCCAAATTGCTCGGTTCATAGATCTCCCATTGTCAAGGATACACATTAGTTTCTTTTCACTCTTTCTTATCGTTATTTGTATATGATCTTACTTACGTTTTCTACGCAAATGTAAATATAACATTATATAATTAATAAATGATTTGTGTTCTTATATTTGAATTCTCACATTACCATTATTATGAATATTATCATATATGGATTCTTAGTTAGGAGAGTTAGTTATTAAGGGCTAAGTTTTAGTTTCAGTATTAAGTGTTGATTATTTATGATAACACTATCATTATAATCACATGTAATATAGTATTAGATTAAGGGGGAGTTGTATAGATTTTAACTTTGTTTTTGTTGATGACAAAGGGGGAGAAGTATAAAATAGGATAGTTAAACATAGATTAAGGGGGAGTTATTAGTTTTAGGGGGAGTTATTAGGATAGAAGTAATATTTTACAAACAAAGGTTGTCATCATAAAAAAGGGGGAGATAGTTAGTCCCTGAGAAGTTGGTTTTGATGACAACAACCTTAGAATAAGATTATAAAATATAAATACTAACATTATTGTTTAGATATATATATATATAGGTTATATATACAGGTACCAAAGAATGAAGACTGTACAGTATAGAGATTCAAAAACTGATGAACTCAAGATCGAAGATATCAAGATTCAAGACTCATGAGTATCAAGATTATCAAGAGTTCAAGATTTCAAGATAAGTAATTTAGTTAGGAATTTTGTTAAAACTCCTAGAAAAGCACTGACATCTTAAAATCCATTTTATTCGTGGAATGGAATCCACTTCGAGCCTGTTAAAGGGATGGAACCCTAAGTAGGATGGAACCTACGAAAAATCTAATGGAACATTGTTTTGTATCCACTAACTTTTATTCAAATGTTTTAAAATTATATCTTGTTTGATTTCAAAATCTTCCATTTTAAAACAAAAACATCTATCCTGGTTTTAAAATACTTTTAGCTTCAAAATAATCTTTATTTTCAATATCAAATTATCCTTGGTTTTAAACTATCTTTTAGTTATAATATATTTAACTTTTAATATTTATACTTAGATTTAAATATAAAATTATATTAAAATTTTATATATACCAAAATATTAATCTCTATACTTATTTATGTATTTTAACTATAGTTAAATATATTTATAAAGTTTAAAATAGTTTTAATACAAGATAGAAGTTATTTTCAAAGAAAAACAAATTACCAAAAATAACTTAGGCTTGTCGACAACCCCAAGGACCCCTTGTCGACAAGGTGACAGTTTATTTCAAAAGTTTGAATTTCAAAGGAGGTGTCTATTCTTCATATCCTTTCACGAATGGACATGGCTGTTGTTCTACTATAAATAGGGGCTGTTTTAAACGAATTTACATTCATTTTTCTCTGATTTCACTCCTCTTCTTCTTCCACATTTCTTTATATACATTTTTACCATTACTCGATCGAAATCACCATTGAATCTAACTAGATCATCTCAGGTTTGATTCTCTATCACTATCTCAACAAGATCCCAGTGCTATTTAGGGTTATAGACTTCTTTGTATTCAATCGAGCGAGAAAAGGTGTGATTCTAGCCTGGAAAATCAACCGGGTGAACTTGTTGCCCATAAAATCAAGTATCTCTACCCAGAGGATTGTGAGTCTGGAGCGGTGTACCTCGTGGCCTTGAAATCGAGGGTGTAATTGTAAGAATTGATTTTGAAAGGAAATCCGTATTTGTGTTGTGGGACTGGATGTAGGGTAACTCCGAACCAGTATAAAATCCGGTGTGTTCTTTCCTTTATTGCTTTTACTTTATATCTGCATCTGTGTTTGATTCTGTGATCATATTTGTGTCTGAATATTGCATACATTTGTGTGCAAATTAACATAAACTCAAAAAGAATTAGTAATTCCTTAAAACACTATTCGCCCCCCCCCCTCTAGTGTTAATTCTAGCCTTAAGATCCATAATCCACATTTCTCACATTTGGTATCAAAGCAAGGTTTTCAAAGTTTCATAATATGAATTTTGATAAAGCTTTTAAAATGGCTATGTTTGAAAAACTTGTTAATACTAGTTTAGAAATATTCAGATCATCACTGTCTCTTGAGTCTGCATATAATCGATATTCGAATTCAAGTTGTCTACCAAAATTGTATGATGTGCAGGAAACATGTTTTATGGGTGTTGAGGAATCAATCCACAATGGACAAACTGCACAGATCAAAAAGAATAAATGGATACTCGATAATGGATGCTCTAGACACATGACTGGTAATCCGGATATGCTGAATGATATAATATACAAAGACGGAGGACTGGTTAACTTTGGAGACAACTCAAAAGGATATGTGATTGGCATCGGCAATGTCGGTAACTCTGAAACTCCTATTATTACTAATGTTTTGCTAGTTAAGAATCTGAAACATAATCTACTAAGTATTAGTCAACTTTGAGATAAAGGATATAAAATTAAATTTGAAAAAGATAAATGTCACATTGAAGATAATAATTCAACCATAATATTTGAGGGAATTAGGAAAAATAATATTTATATTCTTAGTATGAAAGTTTCAAATGATAACCTGTGTCTTTTGGGAAATACAAGTGACCCTTGGATTGGACATAAGAGATTTGGGCATTTGAATTTCAAACTCTTGTCTAAACTGTCAAAACATGATCTAGTAAGAGGTCTCCCTAAAATGAATTTTAAAGTAGATAGTTTATGTGATGGATGTCAATTAGGAAAACTAAGAAAAAGTTCCTTTAAATTAAAAGATATGATTTCAACTTCAAAACCTCTTGAATTACTTCATCTTGATTTATTTGGTCCATCTCAAATTCAGTCAATAAATCATAGTAAATATGTTTTTGTAATCGTAGATGATTATTCTAGATTTACATGGACAATATTTTTGAAACATAAAAGTGATACTTTTGAAAGTTTTAAGAACTTTACAAAAAGGATTCAAAATCAACTTTCTGTAAAAATTATAACCATCCGTAGTGATCACGGTGGTGAATTTGAAATTGAAAAGTTTGAGGAATTCTGCAATAAAAAGAGTAACTCACAATTTTTCATTTCCAAGAACTCTACAACAAAACGGAGTAGTGGAACATAAAAATAGGACGATTCAAGAGTGTGCGAGAACTATGCTTTCAGATAGTAAATTACCAAAACATTTTTGGGAAAAAGCAGTTGCTACCGCCTATTATATTTTAAATAGAATTTTAATTAGACCTTTAGCTGATAAGACATCTTATGAAATTCTTCACGGAAAGAAACCTAAGGTATCTTATTTTAGAATTTTTGGAAGTAAATGTTTTATTTTAAATACAAAAGATAACTTAGATAAATTTAATCCTAAATCCGACAAAGGTATCTTTATCGGATATTCTAATAGAAGTAAAACATATAGAGTGTTTAATTTAAGAACTAACACCATCGAAGAAACAATGCATGTTTCATTCGATGAAAATCTCAAAATATTTGAAGATACAAATGATGAAGAGGATTTAATTACTCAAAATCAGGAGTCAACTGAAACGAATAATGAAATTAATCATCCTGATAAAAAGATTAAACTTTTAAAAGATCATCCTATAGAAAATATACTAGGAGATATGCAATCTGTTGTTACAACTAGAAATCAACTAAGTAAAATGAGCAATGTAGCCTTTATATCTACTATTGAACCCAAAAATCCAAAAGAAGCATCAATTGATGATTCATGGATTTTGGCTATGCAAGAAGAACTAAATCAATTCACTAGAAATGATGTTTGAGAACTTGTTCCTAGACCTGAAAATAAAACTATAATTGGAACTAAATGGGTTTATAAAAATAAAATGAATGAACAAGGTGAGGTTGTTAGAAATAAAGCCCGGTTAGTCGCTCAAGGTTATTGTCAAGAAGAAGGAATAGATTGTGATGAAACCTTTGCTACCGTAGCAAGATTAGAATCCATTAGGATTCTACTTGCTTTCGCAAATCATAATAATTTCAAATTATTTCAAATGGATGTTAAAAGTGCCTTTTAAATGGATTTGTAAAAGAGGAAGTATATGTTGAACAACCACCACTTTTTTAAAGATGAAAAATTACCAAATCATGTTTACAAACTTAAGAAAGCTCTATATGGTCTAAAACAAGCTCCTAGAGCCTAGTATGATAGACTAAGATCTTACTTATTACAATTAAACTTTGAAATTGGTAAAGTAGATAATACTCTTTTTACTAAAAGAAATAAAAATGATATTCAACTAGTACAAGTTTACGTAGATGATATCATTTTCGGATCAACTAATTTTGAAATGAATAAAGAATTTTCTAAAATAATGACAAAAGAATTTGAGATGAGTCATATGGGTGGATTAAACTTCTTTCTAGGATTGCAAATAAAACAATTAGATAATGGTATCTTTATCAGTCAAGAAAAATATGCTAAAGACCTAGTTAGTAGATTTGGTTTGACTACTGCAAGTGGAAAAGCCACTCCCATGGCAACCAATGAGTACCTAAGTAAAAAAGATCTCTCGAAAGATGTAGATCAAAAATTATATAGAGGAATGATTGGATCACTACTCTATATCACTGCTAGTAGACCTGATATCATGCATAGTGTTTGTCTCTGTGCAAGATATCAATCCCAACCTAAAGAGACCCACTTAAAAGCTGTAAAACGAATCATAAGATATGTTAAACACACCTTTGATTATGGGTTATTTTATCCTAAAAATGATTCTTTTAAATTAATAACTTATTGTGATGCTGACTATGCTGGTGGTAAATCAGACCGAAAAAGTACAAGTGGACCTTGTCACTTTTTGGGGCTTTCTCTGGTTTCCTGGTTTAGTAAAAAGCAAAACACGGTTTCTTTATCAACAACCGAAGCAGAGTATATTTCTGCTGCTTTGGCTTGTTCTCAAGTAATATATATGCAACAAACATTAAAGGATTTTGGTTTCAATATCTCAAAATCACCAATTTATTGTGATAATACTAGTGCAATAAATTTATCCAAAAATCCTACTCATCATGCTCGAACTAAACATATTGATATCAAACATCATTTTCTTAGAGATAATATAATTAAGGAAGTAATTACTCTCGATTATATCAATTCCGAGAATCAAATTGCCGATGTCTTAACAAAACCCTTAAATGAATCTATATTAACTAAATTAAGAAGAGAATTAGGTATTTGTTCAATAACTGAAATATAGAATATAAATATATAACAAGTATAATTAAAATTAAATTAAAATAAATCAAATAGCAAAAATATAAGTACCTTGTCGACAACCCTCCTTTACCCTTGTCGACATATAACCAATTTTTTTCTTTTGAAATTTTCCCACCAAAATTCAAATGGGTGGTTATATATTCTTCTTATTTCGAAATTTTGTTCATTCTTTCTGTTCTTTCTCTGTTCTAACTTCTGAAAACATTAAAACAATGGCCTCCTCCTCCAAATCAAACAAAAATTCAACCTTTTCGTTCCCTTCTCCTTCTACCGGACCATTTCAACGAACTACGCTTGCACAAGTGATGAAAATGGAGGTTTCCTTGAAGGATGCACTACAACTTATGACTGAAATTCAAGTGGTGCAAATCAAAATGGCCAAAGAACAAGAACAGCAAGGCAAAATCCTTAGAAACTTGCAAAAGTTTCTAATGGACAATCACGCCAATCCCATCTTGATCGATGAAGAATACTCAAGTGTTCAAGTGCAAGAGGACAACGAGGAAGAAGAAGAAGAAGCCCCCATGGAAGAAGAGCACTTTGAAGATGACGACAAAGTTGTTTGCATTGGCGAAGTGTGCTTTGACAAGGATGGAAATCTAGTCGAACAACGTGGAAATTTATGTTTCCACTACCCAAATTGCTCGGTTCATAGATCTCCCATTGTCAAGGATACACATTAGTTTCTTTTCTCTCTTTCTTATCGTTATTTGTATATGATCTTACTTACGTTTTCTACGCAAATGTAAATATAACATTATATAATTAATAAATGATTTGTGTTCTCATATTTGAATTCTCACATTATCATTATTATAAATATTATCATATATGGATTCTTAGTTAGGAGAGTTAGTTATTAAGGGCTAAGTTTTAGTTTCAGTATTAAGTGTTGATTATTTATGATAACACTATCATTATAATCACATGTAATATAGTATTAGATTAAGGGGGAGTTGTATATATTTAAACTTTGTTTTTGTTGATGACAAAGGGGGGGAAGTATAAAATAGGATAGTTAAGCATAGATTAAGGGGGAGTTATTAGTTTTAGGGGGAGTTATTAGGATAGAAGTAATATTTTACAAACAAAGGTTGTCATCATCAAAAAGGGGGAGATTGTTAGTCCTTGAGAAGTTGGTTTTATGACAACAACCTTAGAATAAGATTATAAAATATAAATACTAACATTATTGTTTAGATATATATGTATATACAGGATATATATACAGGTACCAAAGAATGAAGACTGTACAGTATAGAGATTCAAGAACTGATGAACTCAAGATCGAAGATATCAAGATTCAAGACTCATGAGTATCAAGATTATCAAGAGTTCAAAATTTCAAGATAAGTAATTTAGTTAGGAACTTTGTTAAAACTCCTAGAAAAGCACTGACATCTTAAAATCCATTTTATTCGTGGAATGGAATCCACTTCAAGCCCGTTAAAGGGATGGAACCCTAAGTAGGATGGAACCTACGAAAAATCTAGTGGAACATTGTTTTGTATCCACTAACTTTTATTCAAATGTTTTACAAAATTATATCTGGTTTTCAAAATGATTTCAAAATCTTCCTTTTTAAATCAAAAACATCTATCCTGGTTTTTAAATACTTTTAGCCTCAAAATAATCTTTATTTTCAATATCAAATTATCCTTGGTTTTAAACTATCTTTTAGTTATAAAATATTTAACTTTTAATATTTATACTTAGATTTAAATATAAAATTATAGTAAAATTTTATATATACCAAAATATTATTCTCTATACTTATTTATGTATTTTAACTATAGTTAAGTATATTTATAAAGTTTAAAATAGTTTTAATAAAAGATAGAAGTTATTTTCAAAGAAAAACAAATTACCAAAAATAACTAGGCTTGTCAACAACCCCAAGGACCCCTTGTCGACAAGGTGACAGTTTATTTCAAAAGTTTGAATTTCAAAGGAAGTGTCTATTCGTCATATCCTTTCATGAATGGACATGGCTTTTGTTCTACTATAAATAGGGGCTGTTTTAAACGAATTTACATTCATTTTTCTTTGATTTCACTCCTCTTCTTCTTCCACATTTATTTTTATACATTTTTACCATTACTCAGCCGAAACCACCATTGAATCTAACTAGATCATTTTTGGTTTGATTCTCTATCACTATCTCAACAAGATCCCAGTGCTATTCAGAGTTATAGACTTCTTTGTATTCAATCGAGCGAGAAAAGGTGTGACTAGAAAATCAATCAGGTGAACTTGTTGCCCGTAAAATCAAGTATCTCTACCCAGAGGATTGCGAATCTGGAGCGGTGTACCTCGTGGCCTTGAAATCGACGGTGTAATTGTAAGAATTGATTTTGAAAGGAAATTCGTACTTGTGTTGTGGGACTGGATGTAGGGTAACTCCGAACCAGTATAAAATCCGGTGTGTTCTTTCCTTTATTGCTTTTACTTTATATCTGCATCTGTGTTTGATTCTGTGATAATATCTGTGTCTGAATATTGCATACATTTGTGTTCAAATTAACATAAACTCAAAAAGAATTAGTAATTCCTTAAAACACTATTCACTCCCCCCCCCCCTCTAGTGTTAATTCTAGCCTTAAGATCCGTAATCCGCATTTCTCACATTTGGTATCAAAGCAAGGTTTTCAAAGTTTCATAATATTAATTTTGAAAAAGCTTTTAAAATGGCTATGTTTGAAAAACTTGTTAATACTAGTTTAGAAATATTTAGATCATCATTGTCTCATGAGTCTGCATATAATCGATATTCGAATTCAAGTTGTCTATCAAAGTTGTATGATGTGCAGGAAACATGTTTTATGGGTGTTGAGGAATCAATCCACAATGGACAAATTGCACAGATCAAAAAGAATAAATGGATACTCGATAATGGATGCTCTAGACACATGACTGGTAATCCGGATATGCTGAATGATATAATATATAAAGACGAAGGACTGGTTAACTTTGGAGACAACTCAAAAGGATATGTGATTGGCATCGGCAATGTCGGTAACTCTGAAACTCCTATTATTACTAATGTTTTGCTAGTTAAGAATCTGAAACATAATCTACTAAGTATTAGTCAACTTTGCGATAAAGGATATAAAATTAAATTTGAAAAAGATAAGTGTCACATTGAAGATAATAATTCAACCATAATATTTGAGGGAATTAGGAAAAATAATATTTATATTCTTAATATGAAAGTTTCAAATGATAACCTGTGTCTTTTGGCAAATACAAGTGACCCTTGGATTTGGCATAAGAGATTTGGGCATTTGAATTTCAAACTCTTGTCTAGACTGTCAAAACATGATCTAGTAAGAGGTCTCCTTAAAATGAATTTTAAAGTAGATAGTTTATGTGATGGATGTCAATTAGGAAAACTAAGAAAAAGTTCCTTTAAATTAAAAGATATGATTTCAACTTCAAAACCTCTTGAATTACTTCATCTTGATTTATTTGGTCCATCTCAAATTCAGTCAATAAATCATAGTAAATATGTTTTTGTAATTGTAGATGATTTTTCTAGATTTACATGGACAATATTTTTGAAACATAAAAGTGATACTTTTGAAAGTTTTAAGAACTTTACAAAAAGGATTCAAAATCAACTTTCTGTAAAAATTATAACCATCCGTAGTGATCACGGTGGTGAATTTGAAATTGAAAAGTTTGAGGAATTCTGCAATAAAAAGAGTAACTCACAATTTTTCATTTCCAAGAACTCCACAACAAAACGGAGTAGTGGAACATAAAAATAGGACGATTCAAGAGTGTGCGAGAACTATGCTTTCAGATAGTAAATTACCAAAACATTTTTGGGCAGAAGCAGTTGCTACCGCCTATTATATTTTACATAGAATTTTAATTAGACCTTTAATTGATAAGACATCTTATGAACTTCTTCACGGAAAGAAACCTAAGGTATCTTATTTTAGAATTTTTGGAAGTAAATGTTTTAATTTAAATACAAAAGATATCTTAGAAAAATTTGATCCTAAATCCGACAAAGGTATCTTTATCGGATATTCTAATAGAAGTAAAACATACAGAGTGTTTAATTTAAGAACTAACACCATTGAAGAAACAATGCATGTTTCATTCGATGAAAATCTCAAAAATTTTGAAGATACAAATGATGAAGAGGATTTAATTACTCAAAATCAGGAGTCAACTAAAACGAATAATGAAATTAATCATCCTAATAAAAAGATTAAACTTTTAAAAGATCATCCTATAGAAAATATACTAGGAGATATGCAATTTGTTATTACAACTAGAAATCAACTAAGTAAAATGAGCAATGTAGCCTTTATATCAACTATTGAACCCAAAAATCCAAAAGAAGCATCAATTGATGATTCAAGGATTTTGGCTATGCAAGAAGAACTAAATCAATTCACTAGAAATGATGTTTGAGAACTTGTTCCTAGACCTGAAAATAAAACTATAATTGGAACTAAATGGGTTTATAAAAATAAAATGAATGAACAAGGTTAGGTTGTTAGAAATAAAGCCCGGTTAGTCGCTCAAGGTTATTGTCAAGAAGAAGGAATAGATTGTGATGAAACCTTTGCTCCCGTAGCAAGATTAGAAGCCATTAGGATTCTACTTGCTTTCGCAAATCATAATAATTTCAAATTATTTCAAATGGATGTTAAAAGTGCCTTTTAAATGGATTTGTAAAAGAGGAAGTATATGTTGAAAAACCACCACTTTTTGAAGATGAAAAATTACCAAATCATGTTTACAAACTTAAGAAAGCTCTATATGGTCTAAAACAAGCTCCTAGAGCCTGGTATGATAGACTAAGATCTTACTTATTACAATCAAACTTTGAAATTGGTAAAGTAGATAATACTCTTTTTACTAAAAGAAATAAAAATGATATTCAACTAGTACAAGTTTACGAAGATGATATCATTTTCGGATCAACTAATTTTGAAATGAATAAAGAATTTTCTGAAATAATGACAAAAGAGTTTGAGATGAGTCATATGGGTGAATTATACTTCTTTCTAGGATTGCAAATAAAACAATTAGATAATGGTATCTTTATCAGTCAAGAAAAATATGCTAAAGACCTAGTTAGTAAATTTGGTTTGACTACTGCCAGTGAAAAACCCACTGCCATGGCAACCAATGAGTACCTAAGTAAAAAAGATCTCTCGAAAGATGTAGATCAAAAATTATATAGAGGAATGATTGGATCACTACTCTATATCACTGCTAGTAGACCTGATATCTTGCATAGTGTTTGTCTCCGTGCAAGATATCAATCCCAACCTAAAGAGACTCACTTAAAAGCTGTAAAACATATCATACGATATGTTAAACACACCTTTGATTATGGCTTATTTTATCCTAAAAATGATTCTTTTAAATTAATATCTTACTGTGATGCTGACTATGCTGGTGGTAAATCAGACCGAAAAAGTACAAGTGGAACTTGTCACTTTTTGGGGCATTCTCTGGTTTACTGGTTTAGTAAAAAGCAAAACACGGTTTCTTTATCAACAACCGAAGCAGAGTATATTTCTGCTGCTTCGGCTTGTTCTCAAGTAATATATATGCAACAAACTTTAAAAGATTTTGGTTTAAATATCTCAAAATCACCAATTTATTGTGATAATACTAGTGCAATAAATTTATCCAAAAATCCTACTCATCATGCTCGAACTAAACATATTGATATCAGACATCATTTTCTCAGAGATAATATAAGTACGGAAGTAATTACTCTCGATTATATCAATTCCGAGAATCAAATTGCCGATATCTTAACAAAACCCTTAAATGAATCTATATTTACTAAATTAAGAAGAGAATTAGGTATTTGTTCAATAACTGAAATATAGAATATAAATATATAACAAGTATAATTAAAATTAAATTAAAATAAATCAAATAGCAAAACTATAAGTACCTTGTCGACAACCCTCCTTTACCCTTGTCGACATATAACCAATTTTTTTCTTTTGAAATTTTCCCACCAAAATTCAAATGGGTGGTTATATATTCTTCTTATTTTGAAATTTTGTTCATTCTTTCTGTTCCTTCTCTGTTCTAACTTCTGAAAACATTAAAACAATGGCCTCCTCCTCCAAATCAAACAAAAATTCAACCTTTTTGTTCCCTTCTCCTTCTACCGGGCCATTTCAACGAACTACGCTTGCACGAGTGATGAAAATGGAGGTTTCCTTGAAGGATGCACTGTAACTTATGACTGAAATTCAAGTTGTGCAAATCAGAATGGCCAAAGAACAAGAACAACAAGGCAAAATCCTTAGAAACTTGCAAAAGTTTCTAATGGACAATCACGCCAATCCCATCTTGATCGATGAAGAATACTCAAGTGTTCAAGTGCAAGAGGACAGCGAGGAAGAAGAAGCCCCCATGGAAGAAGAGCACGCTAAAGATGACGACAAAGTTTTTTGCGTTGGCGAAGTGTGCATTGACAAGGATGGAAATCTAGTCGAACAACGTGGAAATTTCTGTTTCCACTACCCAAATTGCTCGGTTCATAGATCTCCCATTGTCAAGGATACACATTACTTTCTTTTTTCTCTTTCTTATCGTTATTTGTATATGATCTTACTTACATTTTCTACGCAAATGTAAATATAACATTATATAATTAATAAATGATTTGTGTTCTCATATTTGAATTCTCACATTATCATTATTATAAATATTATCATATATGGATTCTTAGTTAGGAGAGTTAGTTATTCAGGGCTAAGTTTTAGTTTCAGTATTAAGTGTTGATTATTTATGATAACACTATCATTATAATCACATGTATTATAGTATTAGATCAAGGGGGAGTTGTATAGATTTAAACTTTGTTTTTGTTGATGACAAAGGGGGAGAAGTATAAAATAGGATAGTTAAGCATAGATTAAGGGGGAGTTATTAGTTTTAGGGGGAGTTATTAGGATAGAAGTAATATTTTACAAACAAAGGTTGTCATCATCAAAAAGGGGGAGATTGTTAGTTCCTGAAAAGTTGGTTTTGATGACAACAACCTTAGAATAAGATTATAAAATATAAATACTAACATTATTGTTTAGATATATATGTATATACATGATATATATACAGGTACCAAAGAATGAAGACTGTACAGTATAGAGATTCAAGAACTGATGAACTCAAGATCGAAGATATCAAGATTCAAGACTCATGAGTATCAAGATTATCAAGAGTTCAAGATTTCAAGATAAGTAATTTAGTTAGGAATTTTGTTAAAACTCCTAGAACAGCACTGACATCTTAAAATCCATTTTATTAGTGGAATGGAATCCACTTCGAGCCCGTTAAAGGGATGGAACCCTAAGTAGGATGGAACCTACGAAAAATCTAGTGGAACATTGTTTTGTATCCACTAACTTTTATTCAAATGTTTTACAAAATTATATCTTGTTTTCAAAATGATTTCAAAATCTTCCTTTTTAAATCAAAAACATCTATCCAGGTTTTAAAATACTTTAAGCCTCAAAATAACCTTTATTTTCAATATCAAATTATCCTTGGTTTTAAACTATCTTTTAGTTATAATATATTTAACTTTTAATATTTATACTTAGATTTAAATATAAAATTATAGTAAAATTTTATATATACCAAAATATTATTCTTTATACTTATTTATGTATTTTAACTATAGTTAAGTATATTTTTAAAGTTTAAAATAGTTTTAATACAAGATAGAAGTTATTTTCAAAGAAAAACAAATTACCAAAAATAACTTAAGCTTGTCGACAACCCCAAGGACCCCTTGTCGACAACCCCAAGGACCCCTTGTCGACAAGGTGACTGTTTATTTCAAAAGTTTGAATTTCAAAGGAAGTGTCTATTCATCATATCCTTTCACGAATGGACATGGCAGTTGTTCTAATATAAATAGGGGTTGTTTTAAACGAATTTACATTCATTTTTCTCTGATTTCACTCCTCTTCTTCTTCCACATTTTTATATACATTTTTACCATTACTCGGCCGAGATCACCATTGAATCTAACTAGATCATCTCTGGTTTGATTCTCTATCACTATCTCAACAAGATCCCAGTGTTATTCAGAGTTATAGACTTCTTTGTATTCAATCGAGCGAGAAAAGGTGTGATTGTAGCCTAGAAAATCAATCGGGTGAACTTGTTGCCCATAAAATCAAGTATCTCTTCCCAGAGGATTGTGAATGTGGAGCGGTGTACCTCGTGGCTTTGAAATCGAGGGTGTAATTGTAAGAATTGATTTTGAAAGGAAATCCATACTTGTGTTATGGGACTGGATGTAGGGTAACTCCGAACCAGTATAAAATCCGGTGTGTTCTTTCCTTTATTGCTTTTACTTTATATCTGCATCTGTGTTTGATTCTGTGATCATATTTGTGTCTGAATATTGCATACATTTGTGTGCAAATTAACATAAACTCAAAAAGAATTAGTAATTCCTTAAAACACTATTCGCCCCCCCCCCCTCTAGTGTTAATTCTAGCCTTAAGATCTGTAATCCGCATTTCTCACAAATACTGCTCCTAATCCGGTTCCACATGCATTAGTATACACTACCAACTCTTTGTTTCCATCTAGAACTACTAACACAGGTACATTGGTCAACAAATGCTTTAACATAAGGAATGCTTCCTCACATTTGCTAAACCAAACAAACTTTACCTCCTTTCTGGTTAGCTTATTTAAGGGTGCTACTATCCGCGAGAAATCCTTAATAAATCTTCGGTAATAGCCAGCAAGTCCCAGAAAACTTCTGATCTCGGTCATCGTCTCTGGTCTCTTCCAATTATTAACAGCTTCAATCTTATCTGGATCGACTAACAGTCCTTACTTTGAAACCACGTGACCAAGAAACTTAACCTCTTTCTTTCAAAAATGACACTTGGTAAACTTTTCCTTTAGCCGATTATGTCTCAGCGTCTCAAGCACCAATCTAAGATGAACTTCATGCTCCCTCTCATCCATATAGTATACTAGAACGTCATCTATAAATACTAGAATAAACCTATCCAAGTACTCTCGGAAAACTCGGTTCATTAAATCCACGAAGAAAGCACGTGCATTCGTCAATCCAAACGGCATCACCAGCCACTCATATGAACCATATCTAGTTCGAAATGTTGTCAAAGGAATATTGTTCTCTGCCACTCTTAACTGATGGAAACCTATTGCTAAGTCCAACTGGGAGAATACTTTGGCTCCATTCAACTGATCGAACAGATCATCTATTCTGGGCAAAGGATACTTATTCCTAATTGTCCTATCATTCGGCTTACGATAGTCAATGCACATCCTTAACGACCCATTTGGTTTCTTCACGAACACCGCGGCCGCTCCCCAAGGCGAACTGCTTGGTCTGATAAAATTATTTCCTTCTAGATCCACTAGTTATACCTTCAATTCCTTCATCTCAGTTGATGTCATTCTGCTAGGTGGTCTACTCACAGAATCATCTCCGGACACAAGATCTATTCCAAACTCAACAGCTGCGAATGAATCTTTAAGAAGAAAATGAACATAGATGGAAAGGTAGGGACCTATAAAGCGAGATAGTTGCGAAAGTTTTTGTCAGGTTCAAGGTATTGCCTGTGATGAAACTGAAAGAGTTAGGGGTATGTGCTAGGGGAAATTATGTAACTCGATAACTAATATTGTTCATAATAAAGGTGTTTGATTTCTAAAATATACTTTTTTATTATAATATAATTAATTAAGTAATTAATTTAAAGCATATTAAATTGAAAATCCTTAAATGATAATTTATGTGATGATAATTACAGTGCATTGTAATCATGAGAAATTTATCACATTAAAATAACATATTATTTTTAATATTCCTATTTAAGATGTTTAGAGACAGGATATCAATACATCCGTTAATACTATAGTATGTAACACTCTCCAAATGTTAGGCAGACTACTACTAATGCCAGATGGAGGCGCCAAGGGGTTACGTACTAATAGTTAATGGATTTCTATGAAATGACTCACTCGAGAGTTTTCTGTTGGCTAATACAACTATGGTCAAATAGAGAATCTCGAAGTGACGATATTACATGGTACCCTTGACTTTAGAATACTATGGAACTTCAATGCAGACACTCCACTTTGATTATAGTTAAACAATTGCATGGCGATCCATCAAGCGACTATAATTATGTCTGAATTGACGCATTGAAAGTGAATCACTAGTCAATAGAGAATCCATCTCCTCAGTTATAAGGGGTTAGTATCACTGTCAACTGTAATTAATTCAAAATCAAAGCATCTGGCCAGAGTAGTACATTTAATAATTATTATTATTATCGAACCAAAAATTTTGTGTTTGGATTAATCATGTTGAATGTGGATGATATTGGAATTTGGCCAAAACCAAATTCCGTAACTCTTAAAGTAATATAGTTTTGACGAAGAGAATTTGTTTAAATAATTGTTACTACTGGGTACCACTTATAACAGTTAAATTAGATTTTATTAAAAGTTGTGTAAGTGATAAACTCAGCCAAAATATCATATCACTAACTAAGGTGACGTGTGAACGTTAATGTTCGAATTATTTGATATTAATCACTGGTTGAATTTAGCTTTTTAGTCGTACAACCGTAATGAAGATTATTTTGAAAAACCTCATGATTTAATTAATGTATAACTGTTGTAAATTAATTAATATTTCTGAAATATTAATTATCAAATTTTATTTGATTTGTTTGAATGCCACTAATATTAATAGATTGCATACATTAAAGTTATATATGTACGTATTGATATATGAAATAGATAAATATTTAAGTTTTATTTAAATCAATTAATTACTAAGTGGGTTTGGAAATTTAAAAGGCCTATCTAGGCACATATCTTGGTCAACCATACCTGATAAGGGGGAGGGGAATTGATTGATATTTAACGAGGAATTAAAAAGGGAAAGTGTTAAGAGGAAAGAATTGGAAAGTTTTTAATGATTCTTATAAAATAAATTTTCCTTCTTTCATTCATTGAATTTCATGCTCTCCTCTCTCTCTATAATGGCCGAAAATTCCATGGCCTCCATGAAATAAATTACCAAAATGAAATTCAAATAAAATCAAAAATGTTTTAGGTGGTGTTTGTCTCTAGATCCTTGCAATCTTTGGAGGCTAACATAATCAAATATAGGAGTTTTATTCTTCTTTTAAGGTGTGATTTTAAGCTTCATCTTATAATCTTATTTCATTATGTAATACACGAGGTTAATGCAGTTTAGATTCTCATATGCTTCATTTCTTTTGTTTATTTATTTATCTTGTCTGTATAGTTTAGATCCTAAATATTATACAATGAAATTGTATATGCCTAGTTTGTCCAATCTTTTCTTTTTCGCAAGAAAAACAAAATATTACTATTTTGCACAGGCAATGCAGATTTATAACGGTCATATCACTTTTACAAAATTATTACAGGTGTGAAGGAGAAAATACACAGCATCTGTGCAATTTTTATAATGGTCTGTCCAATTTCACTATCACTCACAATAGATATCACCCACAAATCATAACAAGCAATCAGTGTATAGCACTATGACATCGACTATCACACATTGACAAACATCATGACAGACCAAAATCTAAGACATGAATGCTTATATCAAGAAAATAATTTTAAACATGCATCGGATAAGCCTAGAACTTTCCAAGATGATCATGAAGCATTTGCAAGACGAAAACTAATTCCAATCCACCTACCAGCAAAACATCCAATCTAGAAACCATCATATAACAAAGGCATTGTAGCCTACCTTCAAATAGTTAATCCATGGATAACAATGATACAATGACAAAATATGGCATAACTATCCACATCCACAAAAGATACACCATTCGATGCTGAAAGGACCAAAGAATGACACAGTCTATCAGCCAAGATAAGAAGCATATTGTCACACACACAAAAAGGAACAGAGCTCAAAGCGTAACCACAACAGCAGCAACTAATGGCACATGACGTTCGACAAACAAACCAACATAACTCACATCCATTGTTTGAAATAGTCACCATGGAGAGTGTCGTAGTGTTGGAAAATAGGCCAGGTACAACATAGCATATCCATGAACCAAGCAAGTCCAAAACATCCTGCAAATTCCACAAACACAAGCTTCGAAAATGCTGAATATAGCGATGACCCAAACAACCAACAAACAACCAATGAACGATAAAATAACTACCAAAAACGAAACTGTCATAGATGGAAACGTAGAAGAGTGTATGCCTCTTGCCAGCTACATACAAATGATTTTAGGACACCTAAGTGAGAAATGGGTTTATAGGGGCATAGCTACCTCAGATTTGAAGAAGATGTTGGTAGAAGAAAGACGGATGGTGATTGAGCGTGGGCAGGTAGATAAAAGAGAAAAATGTAGACTTACAACAATAGGAAAAGACGGGGTTGCTGAAACGAAGAAGGACGAAAGTATTGGAATTAGGCCTACATGCAATGGGATAAATGTGTAAATTTCATCAAAAATTCCCTTATTGAATCTTTAATGGGCATATGCAGTCTAATTCATTTTTAACTTTTCTAAAAAATTATAAAAAATAAAATCAATATTTTATTTATTTTATAAATAAGGATTTATTTATTGTATAATTTGTATTATATAATATATGTATGTGTATGTATACACATAAGTGTGTACATGCATAGGCATCATAGATAACATATATGGTTTAACATGTCCATGTGTAAGTGTTGGGATTTACACTGCAACAGACATGTTAGCCCTCTGTATACATGTGTGATGTCTAGTATATGTGTAAATGTGTGTGTGTGTGATAATATATACATTGTAAAATAAGATATATGTATATATCTAACGTAAGTGATTATACTATTTATTTATTTACTTATATATATACAGACATACATATGCTTTATTATAATATAAAATAATCTTAAATGATAATATAAACAATTATAAGATTAAATTCCAATTTAAAATTCAATTTTATATTTAAATCAGATAGACTTAATAAAATCTAGTAACTACAAAATTCCAATTTAATATATTAAAATTTGAATAAATATCTATAATGTTTATACACATTTCAATATCAAGTTTTTTATATTAATACATACATATATGCAATAAAATATTATATGTATATACTATGCGTATATATATACACATAATTCATACATATAAATATGTCTACTATAAATTAATTATTAAATATATAATCTAGAATACACGGCTAAAAATAATTCCTTTTTTGATTTAAAATTGTTTTGGTAAAAAAACATTGCTTTTTTAAGAATTTGTTTCCATATGGAAATCACTAGTGATAATTTTCCTAAAATTTTTTATAACACATAAACAAGAATATATTTTATAAAATATTTTTCGTGTTTGTATTTTATATGTTTATATCTATACTTATCTATATTCAAAAACATACAGTATTTAAATTATATATATGTACGTGTGTGTGTACATATATATATATATATATTATATTCAGTTTTGAAATAATTTTTATTAATTCCATGAACTTTAAGTTATATTTATAAATTAATAAAATGTAAAACATATACTATATATTATTGTGTTTGAATTTAAAAATTGGTTTATTAAATAATCATATTATTATATTATTATATATAAAAAAACCTTTTTTTATTAAACTATAGCCATGAGCTTTACATGTATATAATATTTTATTATTATTATACACATAAAAATGTTTTCAGACTACAACACTAGCATATATAGATTCACGAAAATTTCTAACTAATTGGCATATTATTTAATAATTAAATAAGCATTTATATATGTTAATAAATAATAGATATACCTTTCACTAAAGCCTAGAATTTGCACTTTGAAATAATGAACTATACTACTTACCCAATTCATGTCCATAAATTGCTAGCTCCTGAGCAGCTTTACCACCAAAGATTGTATTTGATTTGATTCTGTGTTTAAGATGCTTGAAAATTTGATGAGAGGGGAAGGATTATTTTGGCTAGCATGAGGATGAGATGGAGGCTCCCAAAACTAATAAAAAGGTGAGAATTAGAGATAACTAAATTAGGAGATCCTAAGGAGTAAAACAAGGATCGATATCTTTATTTTTCTCACACCTATTCTCCTTTCTTTTAATTAAAATTCCAACCCACCTTAGCCATCAGTATAGTCGGCCCATCCTTGCTTCTGCCATGGTCAAAATTAGCAAATCCCATATGGGCCTCACATCCATTTCAAGCTCGAACAACATTCGTCGTATTTAAATCCAATTTAAATGTGTATAGATATCATATCGATAAGTATATTTATAACTATTATAAACACACTATTTAATATTATCGAACATACATCAAATAAAATTTTATAATTAATATTTCATAAATATTAATTAATTTAAAACAATTACAAATCATTTAAATCGGATGGTAAAAGGAGTATTCAACATTTCGATTGTGTGACTCTTAAGTGTAAATTTGGTCAGCAATTAATATCGAAAAGTCGAATATTAACGTTCACACTTCACTTTTCAGGTAGTTTAACATTATAGCCAAATTTATCGCTTACTTGACATCAATAAAATCCAATTTACTAAGTGTTATCCATTGTGGCAATTATTTACATCAATTCTCTTCGTTAAAACTATATTACTTTGGACTTATGGAATTTGGTAATGGTCAAAATTCTAATATCGTCCATATTCAACTCTATAGTCTAAACACAAAGTTCTTGGTTCAATGATAATAGTTATTATTAATCGAACTGCTCTGGCCAGAGAGTTTGAATTTGAGTTGACTTCAGTTAACCGTGATACTAACTTCATATAACCAAGGAGACAGATCCTCTTTTAAATAGTGTTTCATTTCCAATGCTTCCTCTCGACCCAACTATAGTTGTTCAATAGACGTTGTGCCATGATTTAATTATAATCAAAGCGGAGCTTCCATGTTGAAGATCAACAATGTTTTCTAGTCAAGAGAACTGCGTAATTTTTTCGCATTGAAGTTTTCTGTTTGACCATAGTTATATTAACCAAAAGAAAACTGTTGAATGTGTCTTTCCATAGTTATCCAATAACTATCAGTACATAACCCCAACAGTAATGAGTACTACACTGCCCAACATTTAGACAGTGTTATGTACTCTAGTCTTAACGGATGTATTAATATCCAGTATCGATACATCCTGACTAGGAATGTTTAAAACAGTATGTTTAATTTCATTATGATAAATTACTCATGGTCACAACACTTTGTAATTACCATCATAAAACATACCATTTATGGATTTTCTATTAAATATTATTTTGATTAAATAAATTAATCAATTAATATAACACATTATATCAGAAAGAAAACACCTTTTGTTTCGAACAAGATTGGTCATCGAGTTATATGTAATAATTACACTTTTTCCCCTAGCGCATACTTCTAACTCTATCAATCTCCCAATTGCACTTGGGGCCAATTATGAATCTTTATCTCATCCCTTTGATCAGTTTGATGAAAATTGATTATGATAGACCCTTTGTGAGCTAATCTGCCATGTTTTTTCAATTGTCTACTATATCAATTAACTCTCTCCGATGCTAATAAACTACCTTTCATATGGAACTATTCAGACTATATTTCTCGACTTCTAGTGAGCACTTCTTATTTCATTGTTATCATATAACAATGATTTAGTATACTTAACACTTCGAGTCACCATGACTCAGTTATAAATTTGTGCACTATTATTTATATACATTGCTTTTATTATGACGTTATTCAAGGCAATGTATTAGTCTTTTGTTGAACTATCCACAATTTCGTGTTTGGATTCCAACTTAGGGTTCCTCAACTAAGGTATGAATGTGGATTTAATATTGATATATTATACTCAATATCACTTATGAAATTTAAGTTCGAACACTCCTTTATAAAGAGTTCTTTGTTTCTGTAAACAATTTTCTACTATTTCATTAATACCGGAGAATATTCTAAACTACCATTTAGTGATCTTAATTTAGATTTGATATTTTCTTTGTGCATCAAATACATAAGAAAATTACGATATTGTAAACAACACAACATGTATAATAATTCCTATTGCCAATGCATAAAGAATCCATCTTACATGTTTCATGTTAAACATTTTAATAAGGTGTCTTTGCATATCGTTTTTGGACACTTCTAACATCCTTTATACTTAATATAAATTTAATTAAAAATTCCAATATCGAGTATTAAACAACCAAATTACTATTGATTTTAACATAAGTACGTTGTTATCAATTAGCAGTATGCTTTTTACTTATAATTTTAGAAATATCTATGTACCTTTTAATGTTCTTTCTTATAGACACATGCTTCCTTTTTATTTTGATTGAATATCAAACTTTTCGATTCAAGTACTTATTTAATTTGATTCTTATAAAATGACACTTTCGTATCATTTTTTATATCAATCCAAAAAATCCACAAACTCAATATCGCTTCCACTAACTTCGACATACTTTAGTTGTTATGTGTAAATAGTCTACTCTAAATCATTATTTAGAATTTTCCATTTCAACACATATGTACAAAAAAACAAAATCATACCAACCGATAATTTTGTGAGTAAATCTGAATTAATTTAAGCAAGTTAAATGATGAATCTATCACATTGATTCGATTATTGAAATTTACGATGTTATTCTTATCAATGTTGCTCATAATTGTAACAACCCGCATATTTTTACGATAATATATTTAAATGATTTATTTAAATATAACATCGTTAGTTGAATTTAAAAGTCCAAAACGTGACTTTTTGTAAACGGTCGAATCCGGACTCGAGACCACTTCCATTGAGTCCAAAATGGCGTTTGCGACCTTTTTGAGTATAAACATCGATATGTTTGGAGTTGAGTAAAATTTTGCTATCTTTCTATTGGGCTTTGGGTTTGGGTTTCAGCCCACCAACTCATCTAATACCCTAACTCCTCCTCCAACCCCACTTCATTCATTCTATTATTTCCTAACACTCAAGTTAAACTAAAATGGGGGAAAGAAAGGGAAATTAAAATTCCTAAACCCTAGATTACTAGGAAATTCAAGATTCAAGCTCCAAAATCAAAGAGAAACTTAGGTAAGCATCCTCTTCATCTTCTCCATCTCAATCTCTCTTCAATTTTCAGAAATTCCTATAATCTAACTTAGGAAATTCATTTCATTTGATAATAGATTGAAGATTCTAGAGGTTTAGTTGAAGAGGAATTGATCTTTCCATGTTTTAAGAGCTTCACTTGTTGTTTTTGGGTTTAAAGGTGAGTTCTTGAACTCACATCTATGTCTATAGCTTTCATTGTTGTTAGGTATGAATTCCTAACATCTATTTCATGTCCAATTGCTTTTGATTTGAATTGATTTGGTGAATTTTCCAATTTTTGAAGGCAAAATTTATGAAAATCCTACTATGGATATTTGTACATGATATTTGGGGTGTATCGAAGAGCTTATAGGGCTGGGTTGTCGCTTGGCATAAATCCCTAGCCTCCGTCGCTCGTCCGATCGCTTCCGAATTGATTTGGCCATCAATGGCCTGGGCAAACTATTGCCCAGTTCAGGCAACTGGACGTCTGGTTGAAGAACTCAAACGTCTGGTTAGGGCACCAGAAGAAAAAAAATATACGGTAGAAAAAAAATATCCAGAGCCATGAACCAGACGTCTGGTTAGGGCTTCTGGAAATTATAAAGAAACAAAAAAAATAAAATAAAATGGCAGAACCCTAGGTCAGGCATCTGGCTAAACCAACCAGACGTCTGGTCCTATGAAATTTTGCCTATTTGCCTATTTTTGAGTGGATTTCCAACTTTTATCGATTTTTGTTGATCCGGTTATTTGTTGTCATTTAATATCGACCTTGATGACTTCTTTTATGGATTTTTGGGAATATCCATTTGATGGATTTGATATCGATTTTTTTATGGTTTTAATTCACATCATCGAATGTGGATTTTGGTGATAGATTGTTTTTACAATCATTTCTGTGATTTGTCACTTTATAATACAAAGGTTTTTAATACTAGTAGTAAATACTCAAACTCTTTCACAAAAATGATTTCAACACTATTTTTAATACAATGCTCGTTTTTAAAACCGTTTACCATTCTATTAGTATGTACAAACCTTTACCTCATTCGTATGAGAAATCTAATTAAACGGCTTGGCAAAACAAGTGGTATGAAACGCTTGTGTTTACTTTGTCGGTTAATTCTTAGACTTGTTCGATTGAAATCTTGTGACAATCTTCGAGTGGAAATCTACAATTTGTTCGTAAATATTTAAGTTAAGCCAGTTGTTATGGGACACTTCTTGTTGATCAATGATGATCATTTTATGGTTTAGACTAGCGATATGCGATCTCTCTTTGTCCGCGTGGGGGACTATACAACGTTTTGTGGAGCTTCGTCTCATTTTATGGGCTAACAACCCATGGTCTTTTGACCGTTCGTGGAGCAATCGGCCCGATAAGTCGGTGCGTCGATGTTCGACTGTGCATGGAGCGTATCTTTTTAGGTGCGTCGATGGCTTTTATGCATGGAGCGTATCTTTTTAGGTGCGTCGATGTTCGACTGTGCATGGGGTGTATCTTTTTAGGTGCGTCGATGTTCAGCTCATTTTATGGGTTAGCGACCCATGGGATAACATCCCGTTTATGTTAGGCCTCCCCCTTTTTGTGTATTCTGGATTTTCTATTATGGATTTCTGGAATTTGTGTTTCACCAATTTTTGCGATTGGCATTGATATGTTTTGTCAATATTTGAGGTTTGGTGAATAAGCTAAAGAATGTGATATTCTTTTTGGATATTTGAGATATTGTATGGTTTTTGTTGTTATCAAATGTATGCTTATCAAAGTATGGCATTATTGTTATCATATATTTTTGTTGTATCTCTTATCATATCTCATCTTATATGATATTTATAGCTAGACTGATCCGTTTATTATTCTTCTTCTTAAATAATACTCAGGTCAGACCGAGGTGTTTCAGGTGCTTCCAATTGACTTGTTATCTGGGACTCTCATCTGACTTTTGGCTAACTACTTTAGCTTAGTAGTTCTTTTTTTTATACATTCAAGATAGAGACTCCTTGATGTATACTTATTCTTTTGTCTAGCACGTGTACCTATTCTTTTGTGATGTAGTGGATCTTGTTTGACCACTACTCTGATTTACACTTCTATGTGATATATTCATATCTGTTTCCGCCTTTGTGATATGAACATCTATGACTGATTTATGTTATGCTTATTTTATATTTATTTCCGAAGGCCACAAAGCCACTGTGTAGTAGCTTTGAGTTTGTATTTGATGTGTCGGATTTCCTCTTGAAATGAAATGCATGACCTTCTATCTGACATATCGGTACTCGCACAAATCAATTACACAGATGGTCGCTCCTCATCAGCCTTATTCTTGGTGCTAATCGATGACATTACCCCGTAGTGTCCTTGGCTAGTGTGAGTATATAGGTGGGGCATCACAATTATATTCCAACTACATTATCTTGCTCTTAAAGACACATTTGTGGACGAGGGATCATATCCCTTCGGGTATAACTATTAAAATCATATTTCGATACCGTACTTGGAATCCTTTCGGATTTATGCATCATTCCATATAGTAGAGTAAATACTCTGATTTAATTGACAACCGAGGATTAATTATTCTCGACATTGATAAGAAACTCATAGTTTTTTCCAATATGCAAGAATATTAATTAGACATTCTAATGCATTGTGCTCAATTAGGTTTGGTTAATTTCATTTCATTCCATGTAATCAATTTTATTTTTCGATCGTATCTAAATCCATTTTATTACTAATAATTTCTTAAAGAAATTCCTTCGCTATGAAGTTGGTATCTCTTGAAACAATAGTTATTTCTTAATGCAACAGAATAGGTATTCATAAACACTTTATGAATTGCCTTATAATAAAAACGATTTGATTTTAGTTTACAATATTTATGTTCAAAACATAAATTATTTATCCAATGATAGTCGTTCCTAAACTCCTTTTGAGGAGATTCATACAAGATCCCTCACGAACAATTGTTAAGCCCGTTCTTTCGACTCGCACAATCTGCCAACTCCTTGGCTTAGCATAAGTTAAGATTTCCTATAAACCCTTATTTTGTATAATTTTGTAAACTATTATTTAGATGAAATTAATTTTAACCTTATGTGCTCCTCTTAAGTACACGTCCTTATAGAAAAAAGTTAACTTCACTCACACTTGGTTGTACTTAGTCCAAAAAAGTTTGACTACTCCTTTTGATACATCATTATGCATCATAAGGAGTGACTTTAGAGATTGAATCTTTATTCAATTTTTAGGTATGTTCCGAACTGTTTTCAAAATACTCACCTACTCGATCAAATCGATTCAATGTTATTTTCTATTGCATATTATTATTTTATTTACTTTTGTCTTATATTCTATGAGATTATCATAGACATACAACATGTGTATCAAATACACATGTCCATGTTGGTGATAACTCATCAGAGAATACAATAAAGTGTGTGGAAACATTTTGGTATTGCTAGACTTCCGATCGCATACATCTATATGTATCAATCCAAAGAGTTCATCAACTCTTATGATGCTCCCACTTAATGGGTGCTTTGCCTTTATAATCTAAGATATAATTCACTGGTACTATATGATTCATAATCATATAATCCAAGAATTATTTCTCCAAACCGTGGCCTAGTCTATAATTCCAAATAATTGCAAATAAATTTGGATAGTTCTATATTTTACAATGCATTACAATTACCTGTACTATAGTTTTCTTTTATAATGAATATTCATAATGTTTATATTGAAATAAAAATATATCTTTTTTTAGTCAATATTGAAAAATAATTATTATTTCATAAATAATATATGGTATGTTTTACGAAAACAATTTTCATAACTTGATGTGACCAATCGGTGTTATATGATATGCTCCTACTATTTCCGCCGTTACAATAATAGCGTATGAAATATGAAGCTTCATTCAACTACTTAACATGGGCAATTTATTTCATTTACTGTAATTGGTTTACTGTCGATAATTCTCAGATCAAGTATCTTAAATTCAAAGAACTAAAAATCATAGAAAACAATTTTCTAAAAAGTACTTTTGGAATATAAATAATATTTCTCATCTCAATGTTAAGTGTCTATTATTATTTTACAATTTTTATATGAAAATTTCGTTATGAAGCAGAATTGACCACTCACTCTCTTCATCCCAACTGCGCCTTAGGTTACATCCACTCTTATACACTCGATTTCCTTTCTAAATGGCGAACCATTCAAAAGAAATCTTTACTACCATATCATAACGAACTCTTTGCAAAAGGTATTTAATCATCCTTAACTTTTAAGGATATAAAATAAATTGCACTTTACGCAAACCGATCAAACTGACATTTCAGTGATCGATTTCTTAGATCAATCCTGTAGCCTTTGGTCTAGTGTTACATTTAACACAACAAGGTCATTATTATAATCAATCATATTGAAACGTGATCTTATAATATAGTTTACTTACTTATTTCAATGAAATAATTTCACCAAGGTTTCGTACATTACGAATCATGACTGTTTACCATATAACATTTTTATATGATCGTATATGGATCAAATATCCATATTCTAGCACTGTTTTAGAGCTTGAAACTCGTTGAAGACAATACAAAATCTCAGGCAAGTAAACTCGTAAGTGACCAAGCTACAAATGTATTTACTGGTAGTATAATTAGGCGCTTGCATGTGTCAACATGCAAAAATTTATTGCTATTTTATTTTTCTATTTATCGATATTAATTTGATTCATCTGTATATTTTAATTGATAAATATTTTATCAATTATAGTAATTGCACAAATTTATCGATGTTGATTATTTTAACTTTATATAGTAAATGTTCTTATAATATTAGAATTGTTAAATGTTACTATTTCATTTTTCTAATAAGGCTCCAACTAGTCTTTTATGTTTCTCCAAACTCTAAGACCAAACATAGAAGAATTTCGACTTCACTAGTGGTGTTAGGACTAATCTATCTTGGGATTCTCACCTTGCATTTGCTCAATAAATCATAACCCCACAAACAATGTATAACTTCTTATCAGTTGTATCGTATACAACTCCTAACTTATGGTTCTTTGTCCTAATCTCGTTTTGACCTTGAGTTTGCTTAACAAATAAAAAGAAATTATTCACTCATACCTACCATGTTGTGATGGTCTAAGTATAGTATATGCACCTTGAGTTTGCTCAATGAATACATATAGTTATCTTACCTCTTTAGATAATATATTAATAATGCTAAATGTAGCATCTCTAGCTTGAGTTTGCTTAACAACCAGAGAGTATGCAAGTAATTTATTGATATAGAAATGGTAGAGGACAACACTTATATTAAAGATTCATAATCTTCAACATATTTAATTGAGTGATACCGACTTACAGAATAATGTATTTCTTATGAAATACCCTCGTGATTCAAGTGTCGCTTACATCAAAAATCATGATATACATACTTTTACGTATGTATTTTTCTTTAAGTTTATTCTGGTTTCTTTAATGTTCCTTGTAACAACCCGGGGTTTTGTTGATTAATTTATCTTCGTCATTAGACGATTAAATCGTTGTTAATCGCTATTGCAGTTTAAATCGATTTGAGATTCTTTTGAAAGTTTGTAAAGGAGATATGCAGACTTTAAAAATTTAATATGGTTGCCCATATTTCTTTAGTTGCTTTGCTGGGTTAATTACCAAAGGAATGTCGTTCCCTTATACAAATAAATCGACCTGCCCCCTTTTCATTCATTTTTTGCTTTAACCCTAAACGTAAGAAAACAAACGAAGGGAAATTTGAAATGGCGGCTTCGTTCCTCCTAGCGAATTAGGGCTTCAAGAATTCGAAGGCGCTGTCGGTCGTGGCTTCACTTTCTTTCGTCAAGTGATCGAATCGTTCGCGGCTCCTTCTGATTAGTCGAGTTCGTCCTTGCATCGACAAAGGTGAGTGATCTCCTCACTCACATCTAATTCAAACTGTTTCGTGGCTATCTTGGCTTCGAATTTGCTATTTGATTTTCGTGACTCGTTCATCTTTTAATTTCGAAACCCTTATTTTCGTCGTATATATTGATGACTTCGGTCTTGCTTTGAGATTGACTTCGGTCGTTTCAATTTCTGGTGCGTGAATTTCTTGAATTGAGAATATGGTGTTCTGTTGCTTTATGGTTTATAATTTGTCATTTGACTTTGTTCGTTGCTGATGAATTCACTGCCTTTATTAGTCTTGTGTAATTTGACAATTGCAAACTTTTGTTGGCTTCGGCCATCACTTTAGCCTTGACACCTGGATTTTATCACTTGAGCTTCTGGCCTTGATATCATGGTGTACATGTAAGTTGCATTGTTGTTGTATATTGTAGTTCACTGATCTAGTGTGTCGTTGTACCACTATTGTCATTACCTGAACCTTGAACAGATTTATATGTGTCTGCATTAGATTTGTATTTGTTTCCTCACATCGAGACAGTTTCAGTTGCAAATGCATTTGGTTATTTCCACTTGACTTGGTTGAGCTAGTACTTGTGTCACTGTGAGATATTTAAATTCATAGTTGTTTCTTGCATTTTGATCAACCAGTATGCACTCCCACCTTGCTATGTTGTTTTGTGTGGTATCTGGTCTTCGACTTTGCATTTCCTATGTGCATTGGCTTCATCCATTATGCACTTGATTTATTTGCATATTTGACTTTGATATACTTTGCATATGCCCCTGATACCTAAATTCTCATTCGAATTAGCTGGGTCACCCAGTTATTTGTGTACTGCATATGCGTAAATGACGTGTTATTCACGTTGTTGCCTTGAATTGTTGCCATCATGATTCACGTTCATTTCTATGTAAGTTGAAATCTCCAGTTCCCTGTAGTTGTTACTGGTGCATGTTGCAGTTTCATTTTGGTTTCTCTGTCTTTGACGTTGAGGCCATTCATACATGTTGAGTCATGTTTCTTTGAGCTTGGTTTATCTTGATTTTGGTCGAAGCTGCATATAAGAGTTTTGCTTTCACTTGAGAGTGTATTGCCATGTTGCATGGGTTTTGGTTGCTGCAGTTGTGTTGAGTTGGTGACTTGACCTCTGCAGTTTTGATTGCTGTTAATCTGAGTTGAGTTGTTTTGTTTGCCTTGTGCATGCTCTCTGGAGTTGTGTCATGCATCCTTTACTACCCTGATTTTGTTGCAGCCATTTTATCGTATATATATACACTGAAGGCTGTACATTTGAGTCTTGTTCCTGCCATTTGGCACTGTGCTTCGAGTATAGGAGCAGTTTCAGTTTGAATTGAAGCTGTCTTGACCCTTTGAACTTAGTTGACGTTGGTTTTGTGAGTTTTGGTTCATTGCAGTTTGATGTGAATTGCATCTTTCTGTTGCTTCATGTTGTACCAGTGCCATATGCATTTGGTCATTCGAGCCTTCGTGCTCTGTTGGTTCGGGTTGCATAAATCCATTTTACTGTGTCATCATGTTTGTACCACCGCTCTTGTGCACTTGGCCATTCATTGTGCCCAGATCATTTCGTGGCTTGCTTTACTTGGTATGCGAGCCTGATGTTTCTGGAACCTGTTACTGTCCTGTTTCACCATTGTACCTCTGATTCATTTTGCTATGTGCAGTTGGTTATGTACCATCACTTGTGTACATATTTCATATCCACTTGATTGAAGCTTTCCACTACTGTCACTTGCCTATTGCATTTGTTGGCACTGTGAATTCTTGAGCATTGGCCTGGTGCCTTGTTGCTTTCTCTTTATATGCTGTTGTGGCGAGGCAGTGCACGCGTGCGTGCACTGCAGCCACCCAAACCCGACAGTTTTGAATTAATATTTCTTTTGTGTCGTGATGCATTGATCTTTTATGCTGTATTGGCGAGGCCGTACACGCGTGCGTGTACGGCAGCCAATCGAGTTTTGATGGTTTTAAAGTGACAATTTCAATGGCTTTAAATTGATTTAGTCGATTTGATAAATTGTTTATTTATCTCTGTTGATGATTTAAACCTGCTGATTTTTGTTAAACACTGTTAAGTGTTATATTGACCGTTATTCGGTTTCTTTGTTTAAAGAATCGGATAGACGGGAATTATTGTGACTGTCGTCTATTTAAATTATTACTGCCTATATGCACTAATAAACTGGTTTGAATTAGACTGACCTGGGTATTATTTTCTTTTGAATGTAATACTCGGGTCAGACCCGAGTTATTTCAGGTTGTAGATTTTCTTCTTTGAGTTGCTGTTCAGGATATGAAGACTTTTCACATCTTCTGAAGTTGTCCGTGTCATTTTGTAGTAGTCGTGTCATTATATAGAACGATATGTATTCATGTATATTAGTTGATAATGTACTTGTATATATAACTTCTAGAGTCGACAGTTGTAGTTGTATCATATGTATTGTGTCAACTATGTATTAACTGACATCAGTTATATATATATGAGACTTTTGTTTCTATCTGTGTTCCGCATTTATATTATCTGTGTTATTGTTATATCTAATGTCCTAAACTATTATGAACTATCGTAGTTTGTTTTATACTGATAATTGGATATGTCGATGGGAGTAAATAAATAATAGATGAAAAATAAAAGGTATATACCACTCCTACCGAGATAACCAATATTAGTGTAAGGCCAATTACGGATGGTCGCTCCTATCCAGCCTTATTCTTCGTAATAATAGACAGTATTTCTTTTAATACTCTTTGTTATTATGAGCATAGAGGTGGGGCGTTACATTCCTCCTTTAGTTCATACATTTATATTATCGAAGTTTTATTATAAATAAAACTTTTATACTTTATTAACTTATATAATATTTTATGCATATAATTATGTTAATTAAATCTTATGTAATTATTTAATCAATTAACACTTTAATTAATTATTATATTATTCAATTATATTATATTAAATATATATATACTATAACCTTTATAGTAATACGCATATATCTTATATATACATATATTATAAATAAATCTTTTATACTTTATTAACTTATATAATATTTTATGCATATAATTATGTTAATTAAATCTTATGTAATTAATTTAATCAATTAACACTTTAATTAATTATTACATTATTCAGTTATATTATATTATATTGAATATATATACTATAACCTTTATAGTAATAGGCATATATCTTATATATATACATATATACATAGATACACACACATATGAATGTATGTATGTATTTTAATTTATTAAATAAATTTTAATTAAACAGTTTTAACTAAATTTTATTAATTTCGAAAATTCTTTTATACACCTGTATACTCATATTGTCTCAAACGATTCAAGGTAACATAACAAACACACACACATACACACACACATATATATATATATATATAATGCATGTATGTATATATATTTAATTAATCAACTTATTTAATTAATACATTTATTTTATTAATCTTATTAATAAATAATATTTTTGAAATTAATTTTATAACATTTTCAAACATTTTGAAAACTCATATTATAACTTCTATAATATGTGTTTTACTTTAAATTTAACATTTATATTTAAAAAATTTATTTTATTTTTCAAAACAATTTAAAAATCTATATTATAAAATTTATAGAATTATTCTTATTTTAAATTTAACTATATTTTCAAAACCGATTTTGAAAATTAGCCCAAGGCTTAAATCGGTTCCGGCCTTTATATTGGGGATAACCTTTGGGCTTACCTCATTCTATCGAACCAAGCCAGTAGCCAGGTAGGACAAAGTATCAAATTACCCTAACTTCATTTTAGTTACTACTTTTCTAGACATCCTACTATATGGATGGGCTTTAATAAGTTAGCCCTAATACTGCTATAGACCGCATAAGCTATTTTGCTCTAATACCATTGTTGGAACTGGACCAGCACAAAGCAGGGTAAATGGGTAAATTTCAAAAAAAATTCCCTTATTGAATCTTTAATGGGCCTATGTAGTCTAATTCATTTAGAACTTTTCTAAATTTTCTATTAAAATAAAATTATTTTGTAAATGCAGTTTTATTTATTATATAATTTGTGTTATATAATACATGTATGTGTATCATATACACATAAGTGTTAATGTGCACAAGTAACATAAATAGTGTACATGGTTTAACATGCCCATGTGTAAGTACTGGGATTTACACCACAATGGACATGTTAGCCCTCTATATACATGTGTGATGTCTAGTATATATGTGTACATGTGTATGTGTATGATAATATATACATTGTAAAATAAGATATGTGTATATATATATAATGTAACTGATTACACTATTTATTTACATATAATTATATATATGATTTATTATAATATAAAATAATTGTAAATGATAATATAAACAATTACAGGGTTAAATTCAAATTTAAATTTAATGTTATATTTCGATCTGGATAAACTTCATAAAATCTAATAACTACAAAATTCAAATTTACTATATTAAAATTTGAATAAATATCTATATGATGTTTATATACATTTCGAATCAATTTTTGTTTACATTTAGACACACAAACACATGCATATTAAAATATTATCTATAAAGACTATATATATAATTCATACATATAAATACATCTAATGTAAATTAATTATTAAATATATATATAAGTACTTTAGCATACACGCCCATAAAAAATACATTTTTTAGTCTAAAATTGTTTTGGTTAAAAAAATTATTTTCTTAATTATTAATTTCCTCAATAACAAATAAATTTTTTAATTTTCGATAGTAATATTAAAAAGTGTATAATTTATAAAATAGTTTTCCTATATGTGTTTTATAATTTTATTCATACACTTATCTATATTTAAAAATATAAAAAATTTAGATTGAATATATACATATTATATTCAGTTTTAAAATAAAATTTTTGAATTCAGTGAACTTTAAATTATATTTATAAATAATAAAATGATAAACATATACTTTGTATTGCTATGTTTGAATTTAAAAACTAGTTTATTAAATAATCATTTTGCAATATTATTATATATGAAAAAAACCTTTTTTAATAACTATAGGCGTGAGCTTTATATATATAAATATATAATTTTTATTTATTATTATACACAGATATATATATATATATATTATGATCAAATAACCACAGCACTAACATATATAGACTCGTGATAATTTATACCTGATTGACATATTATTTAATAATGCATTTATATATGTTAATAAACAAGAGATGTAACTTTCACCAAAGCCTAGAATTCGCATCTTGTAACGATGAACTAAACTCTTTGAATCCAATTCCAAGTATAGAAATTGCCAGCTCCCGAACAGCTTTACCACTGACGATTGTATTTGATTTTGTACTTAACATGCTTGAATATTTGAGGAGAGAGGAAGGATGTTTTCAGTCGGCAAGATGATGGTATGAAGGCTCCAAAAAGTAATAGAAAATTGTGGCTTGGAGATAATCTAAAATGGACATCCTAAGGAGTAAAACGAGGATCTGAATCCTTATTTTTCTATTCTCCTCTTTTAATTCAAATTCCAACCTACCTTAGCCATCAATATGGCCAGCTTATCTTTGCTTCCACCAAGGTCGAAATTAGCAAACCTCGTATGGGCTGCAAATCCATTTCAAGCCCAACCAATATTCGTTGTATTTAAATCCAATTTAAACACATGTTGATATTGTATATCGATAAGTTTATTCATAACTATTATAAACACACCGTTCAATATTGTTCAACATACATCAAATAAAAATTTATGATTAATATTTCATAAATATTAATTAATTAAATTAGTTTATAACAATTACAAACTAATTAAATTAGGTAGTAAAAGGAGTATTCAACGTTTCAATTGTGTGACTCTTAGGTGTAAATTGGGTTAGTGATTAATATCGAACAATTCGAATATTAACTTTCACACTTCACTTAGTAGGTGATCTGACATTATGGCTAAATTTATCGTTAACTTAGCATTTGTAAAATCCAATTTTACTTTATTAAGTGCTACCTGGTTGTGACAATTATTTACACAAATTCTCTTCGTCAAAACTATATCACTTTGGACTTATGAAATTTGGTAGTGGTCATCTATATTCAACTCTAGAGTCCAAACACAAAGTCCTTGGTTCAATAATAACAATTATTATTAACCGAACTGCTATGACCAGAAATTTTTACTTTGAGTTGACTTCAGTTGACCGTGATACTAACCTTATATAACCGAGAAAATGAATCATCTCTTGTATATTGTTCACTTCCAATGCTTTCACTCGACCCAGCTATAATCGTTCAATGAATGCTATGTCACGATTTAACTATAATCAAAGCGGAGCTTCCACATTGAAGATCAATAGTATTCTCAAGTCGAGAGAACTGTGTAATTTTGTCACATCGATATTTTCTATTTGACCTTAGTTATATTAACCAAAAGAAAACTATCGAGTGAGTTATTCCATAGTTATCCAATAACTATTAGTATGCAACCCCTTAATGCCCCCAACATTCACGAGTAATACATCGCCCAACATATGGAAGGCGTTATGTACTCTAGTCTCAACAGATATATCGAGATCCAGTCTTAATACATCTTGACTAGGAATATTTAAAATAGTATATTTAATTTCATTGTGATAAATTACTCATGGTTACAACACTTTGTAACTGCTGTCATGAAACGTACCATTTATGGATTTTCTATTAAATATATTTTTAATTAAATTAATCAATATAACATATTATATCAAGTTTATAATAGAAAGAAAATACCTTTTATTTCGAACGAGATTGGTCATCAAGTTATATATATATATATAACATTTACGATTTTTAAATAATATATATAACATTTACAGAATTGTCCCTAGGGTGTACCCCAAACTCTTTTAGAAAGAATGTTGGTGGGAGAGATGAAAAATGAATAATATTTGAGGGAAGGAAACGAAAATTAAGGCGGTGGTAGGAAAGATTAAAGGAACCATAGTCCTCATTGTTGCAAGAATTTTAGTTGTACATGTATCAAAAAAACCATTTTTATATGGAAACTAATTCTTAATTGATTGTTATAATTTTGTAAATTATTATATACAAAAACATAAGTAAGCTACATATGTTGATTACTTGAAATCATTTAGAAAACTAAGGTCATGTTTTTTAATGTTTGTTTGTTTTGTATGTAAATTCATTAGATTATTGTTTTCATATGTTTAAATTTTGTTTCAATTAAAAATTTCATAAGTGGCTTTTGTGCAAAATCATAAACCTACTTTTGATTCTTCCTAAGTTTAAGCTAAATTTCTATTTATTAACTTTAAATTTTAAAACATATAAAATTACAAATTTTCTATATTTATATTTAAAACATTTTTACAATTATTTATCCATGTGTATATATATCTATATTATTTTAACTTAATGTTTATAAAAAATATTTTATACAAAGTCATAAATTTAATTCTAAATCCTTCCTAAGTTAAAACTAGATTTAAAATTGTTAGTTCTAGAATTCATAACATATAAAATAATTAAGATTAATTTTAACATATATGCATATATGTGTGTAATTGTTATTATACATATATTTACAATTGTTATTTTATATAATTAAAGGAAAAAAAACTTTGGATAATAAGGCATATACAAAGGGACAAATATGTCTGCTGCTGCGTAAATCTGAGCACATATATACGGTCACATTAGCCATGTAAACTTCATATACGTTGTGTGCGCATTATGCACATATAAGTGTATTTGATGCACTTATAAATTAAAACGCATATAAAGTAAATAAGACCATTTTATAAATAAGTTAAATATAATAAAGATTTTATTTAAACTATTTTAGATTGGATCTAAAATTAATATAGACTTCATATGTCCAATGAAGATTTAACTAGAATTTTTTTTAAAATGCACTCATTTAATCTGCTTCTGATCGGCTCTGCTTCTTTCAGAGGCCATTTGATTTAAAAAAATATGACTTATTTTAAATCTGAATTATATATGTAAAAAAAATTCTACTATGTATGCAGTCATACTTTTTGTACCTATGTTGACCTTCCAAAATTTGAAATTTTGAACTTCCCATTATTTCACATCTCTTACAAAACTCAAATACTCGCGTATTGGGCTATTAAGAGGCATGAATGAAGAATTTCTTTGTCTTTACATTCAATTCTAATCATTCTTATATTCATTTAAAAAATTATTCAAATTTCAAATTACTTTGTTATTACTTTCTTCAAAAATAAAAAATATCTTCCAATTAGGCAAGAACTCAAGAAGGCTCCTCTTCTCAATAAGAGCCAGAACTCTCTAACACACTTAAAGGAAGACTTTGTAATGAAAAGGATATCATAGAACTTTATGTAGAATATGTATAGTTTGCTAAAGAATTTTTGGATTGACTTGTAATATTTAATGTTCTATTTCTTAAGGTTTACAAACCTTGGCTATTGAATGGGGTCCTTGGTTTAGCCGATTTTGACCAAATTAATTTTAGTTGTTACCCAAATTTGATTAAATCAAATCAGATGGGAAGGTTTTACCAAAGAAATGGATGTGAAATTTGGAATAGCATTAAAGATGCTTAAATTGTTTTAAATGATCAACTTCTTGGAAATATATTAGATTGTAATTGTGAAGGTTAACACTTATGAAACTTCAAAATTGATTATAAAAATTGTGAAGTAATTTTCGATTTGTATGAAAGAGAGAAAGAAATGCAGTCTAAACGAAAGAACTTAATGCCAAAAGGTATACTAATGAATCTCATTATACATTAAAGTATTACTTCAAGAACCATAAATTATAGCAAACATACTCAATAATGCTCTTTTCCCTAATTTTGCAAAAAGTAAACTAAATCGGGCTTAAGTCATATGATCGGATTTTGTGGCTATGAAAATTTCTAGTCACTAAAGAAGAAAAAACTTTTTTAGAGAGATTTGGTAGGAGTTATAGAATTAGCAACGCCAGTATTACTTGTAATTCTTCTCAAAAACAAGAGAATGTTAAATGTTCCATGAGTAAAATGTTTTCTAAAACTTTATATAAAATTTCCACTTTTTTGAAATTTTTTAGAAAAACTTGGAGCTACTTCATTTCCATCACCTTTAAGTCATTAAGAGCTATCATAATCTTCTTTGGTCATGTTTTTAAGTCATGTATTCACATTTGTATTTTGATTAACATATTAGTTATTTTGTTTTGAATAATTGCATATCATCATTATTTGCATTTCTATATTAGTAAAATTTTCTCTTGATAAAATAATTGTATTTAACGAATATATAAAATTTACTTTATTTTTATAAAACTTTGTCTTTAAAATTTTGCACTGAAAGTTTCAAAAGATAAGGTTCCTTTCCTGCATTATTTGTCTACATACATCACATGCCAACGTGAATATCAAAGCAAGTCCAATTATAAAATCTTCAACCTGAATTTATGTTAGGAGGAATTGGTTATAATCTCGTTTTATTGCAATAAAAACATCGTTTTCCAACAAAGAACTCATTCTCCTTCCAAAACCTATATTTTCTTTAATTATACAACTACTTCGCATCAAAATGGAACCAAATCATGATACTTACATAGAAAATTTGGTTAAAAACCTATGAGAATCTCTCCATGCTATCAAAAGAGCACCCCATGTTGTTATGGGAAATTAATAACATCTGGAATTCAATCAAAAATCATGGTACGTGAGCAAGTGAACTAATTTTCCTTTGTTCGACATTTCATTTCATGCGCATCAAAAGGTAGAATGGGAATGGACCTTCAAAAAACCCGCATGCTAATGTAATGCCTGAAGTGGAGATGGACTTAAATAGAAAAGAGAATATGGATGATTGGGAAGTTTCCACTTTGGACTATACATTTGGTCCTTACCAAGGAAGAGTGAAAAGTCCTAATAGAAACCCATAAATCATCATTGCTCTTGAACTTTTCAAATTTTTATATGCATAATTGTTCTTGCATTTATTGTAACAACCCGGGATTTAGCTTCAATTTATAATCGTCATTTAACGATTAAATTGATGGTTAATTGCTGTTTGGAATTTTTAATCAAGTAAAATTCTTTAGTAAAAATTGTTAAATGTTGAGTGGGCTTTACATTTTGAATCGTGGCCCATATTTGTTGGTGCCGAGATAATATCAGAGGCAAACCGACCCCCTTTCTTTCATTCTTCATTCAAACCCTAAACAAAAACGAGAACGAACGAAAATAAACATGGCGGCTTCATCTTCGTTCTCTCAGATATGAGATTTAGGGCTTGTTCGAAGTGTCGTTTTTAATTTGATCGAATGTTGTTTCTTGTTGCTTGCTTGATCGATTCCTTGTGGCTCACTACGGCTGCTCCTTCTCGCTCGTCTTCGAGATGCCATGGCTTCAATTTCGATGTTCGTTCGTCTTTGCTTGCCGATCGATGGATCTTCCCGCGTCAATTGCAAAGGTGAGTGATTTATTTCGCTCACATCTAATTCAAAGCGTAATGATTTCGTGATTTTTCTCGACTTTGAACTCTCTAATATTTTGTTGAATTCGCCAGTTGATTTTGCTCTGGCAGTTGATATTCGTTTAGATGTTGAGATTGATCTCTAACTTTATCAAATCATATGATTTGTTTGCTTGATTTTATTTCGCTCGAACTTGCTATCACTGTTTGATTCTCTGATGTTTGATTATTTGTAGTTATCGATGTTGTTACTGTTTATATAAGAATTGAACTCCTATATATTTGTTCGCATATGATCATTTGACTTCATCAATTTATTATCTCGGTCGTATGATTTGTTTTAATACTTGGGATGATTTCTGACTTTGGATTGAAATCTATAAACCTGATTTTGAAAATATTTTAGATGAGAATTTAACTTGACAGTGTTTATGTGATGACTTTTAAGGCATATCTGTCTTTGTTCGAAATTGGTGTACCATGTTTTTATACTTGCGACTTTAGTTGCTACTGTTACATTTGATATTTTCTCTGCTGCATATATGCTTTACGTATAAGCATTGAATCTTGAAAATTTGGGGACTTTGAAAATATACAGTTTCAAATATGAATTTCTGGCTAGACTCATTTAAAACATGTATCTTGAGTTTACTTTGATTTTGTCGATGCTGTATATTTGAACTTGGTTTGGATTTTGCTTTGGCACTGTCTGTTGTAGTTGCACTTTACATTCATGTGTATGCACTGTCCAGTATTTTATTTGAAGAAGCAATATATTTTGCCTTTTTGAAGAAGCAATATATTATGCCTTTTTGCTTCGGCACTGCACCTTGTTCTTGATTGTGATACTTGAACATTGAGTTTGACTGGTCCATGCTGCATTCACCTGCATACCTATTCATCACGTAGTTCCCTGTATTGGGTTTCGAACATGGCTATTTTATTATTGAGGTTGTTGTACCTGTAATCTTTGCTTGCATATATGTTCACTAAACTGCAATATACTCGGGTCTGCATTGTCATGAACATTGAGTTTGATCATCCTGTTCCATATATTGATAGAGCCATTTGTGTTGTAGTTGTCTTGGTTCCCGTGCATCACTAAAACATTTTTGTTCATATTTCATCTGCTGTTAATTGCATGACTTTGAGTTTTGTTCGAATATGAGATTGGATGTGACTTTGTTTATTTGGAAAGGTGCCTGGACTTTGGCATTTATCTTGACCTGGTGTTGGGACATTTTACTTGATCACTAGTGCATCCCTTGACTGGTTGACACATGCGTTTCCTTCATACTTTATTCTTGAACTTGATGGTTGGACCTGTAGAGTTTTATACTCTGTACTGTCTAGATTTCATTTGAATACTCCTTCCACTAGCCTGGTTTTTATGTGTGGTTAGTAATCCTGTAGCTTGTGAGTTGCTTTCACTTGTGTTGAGCCATTTTGCTTGACTGTTGCATCATTTTGATGATGATGCTTCTCTGTTGACATGTGCTTTGCTCTTGATTCGGCCACGACACTGTCTTGGTTCGAACTGCTGCAGTTAGTCCATTATTGTTCCACTGTTGCTTTCTTTGCATCATTCATGTTGCAAGTATTTATGGTCGAAAATTTTGGTATATGCATTGAGTTACATCACTGGCCTTTGCATTGCTGAGTTGTCCTAGGTGTTTGTTGTACATATGAAATTGATTCATATGTATGCTAAACATTGTTTCTCAGTGGCATTTACTTGCATTCATATGCTGTTCAGTGGCATCGGCATTGATATTTTGAAGTGTTGCATATCTGTTGCCTGGGTTCTGACCAAGTTGCACTATAATCTGGTTTGGGTTTGAGCATCACTGATCTGATATACATTGGATTTGTTTTTTTCTATTTCATTGAGCTTTTGTGTATTTCCTCACTGTATTGGCGAGGCAGTGCACGTGTGCGTGTACTACAGCCAATTCAGAACTTGACATTTTGAAGTGATAATTCAATTGTTTGAATTGATTTAGTTTGATTTAACCATTTTGAGATTGTCTAATTATTTATTTAATAATTGGATTTTGTGTTAATTATCATTTGGACAATTCTGTTGTTTTCAAAATTATCTTCATTGATAATCTTTTTATTATCTTGTTGACGATTTTGAATTGCTGATTTGTTGTTTAACACTGTTAAGTGTTATATTTACCGTTATCCGATTTCTTTATTAAATGATCGGATAGACGAGATTTATCTTGACTGTCGTCTATTATGTTATTTATTATTATTGCTTTCGTGCATTAATAACTGAGTTTGAATTAGACTGACCCGTGTATTATCTTCTTTTGAATTTAATACTCGGGTCAGACCCGAGTTATTTCAGGTTGTAGATTTCCTGCTTTGAGTTACTATTTGAGCTATGAAGACTTTTCACATCTTTTGGAGTAGTCGTGTCATAGTATAGGTTGATATGTATTCATGTATATTAGTTGATAATGTACGTGTATATATAACTTCCAGAGTCGACAGTTGTAGTTGTATCATATGTATTGTGTCAAATGTATTGTAACTGACATCAGTTATTATATATATGAGACTTTTTGTTTTATCTGTGTTCCGCATTTATATTATCTGTGTTATTATTATATATATAGTCCTAAACTATTATGAACCATCGTAGTTCATTTATACTGGAATTGGGTATGTCGATAGGAGTAAATAAATAAGAGATGAAAAATGAAAAAATATATACCACTCCTATCGAAGTAACCAATACTAGTGTAAGGCCAACTACGGATGGCCGCTCCTATCCAGCCTTATTCTTCGCAATAACGGACGGTATTTCTTTTAATACTCTTTGTTATTGTGAGCATAGAGGTGGGGCGTTACAGTTGGTATTAGGGCTTGGGGTTTATGGACATAATATAAAACATAACTTAGATGGAACATGTGTTACAACTATTGGTCGATGTTTTATTTGTACTTTGAGTCAAAACTAAAGTTTTGAAATTATGATGAAATTTTTAAATATCTTTATTTAAAAAAATAAAAAATGACATTGTGTTTTGATGATTGATTGATTTGTGTTCTGTTTATCAGAGTGCGCAGCGGAAACAGTGAAACTGTCTTCGCTGAATACAGCTGATAATCTTTTTGATTTAAAAACCAAAATATGAAATTGAAATAAATTTCTTTTGTTGTTTACATAGCTGAGTTTATTTTGTTTCTTTGAAAATTTCGAATCCGATTTGAGGATTCGAAACGAGTGTAGTTATGTGATTTTTTTTTGTTGAGATCTTTGCTGGTTTTCTTTTATGCTAATCATATATTGATTAGATTTAGCTGTTTTGAATTATCTTCACTGAAGATACATTCGAATGAATTCTTTGGTTATTTTGTAGTACGTGCAAATTTGAGTTGCACGTTACTGCATTAATTTAACGTTGAATCGGTGTTTGGTTTAAACGTATTTTGTTGCCGTTATTTTATAACGGGATTATTACACCGGTGCTAAATTTTGAAGCACGGTGTTTTGTGGCATTTTGATGAATGAAAATTCACTGATATAACATTTTGATGTAAATTATTTTGATGAGATTTTGACGTTTAAAAATTTCTGTCGCTTTGGCTTTAGTAACCGTCGAATTTTTTAAAAGTGGATTTTCAAGCGGTTATTCCGCAATGATGATTTTGAGATACGATTTTACGGTGTTTTGGGAAGTACAATTTCCTTTTCGAAATTGTTACTAATATTGCTGCTTTAATCAGGTAATTGGAAAATTGTTTTAAAATGAAAATTGTTTTATAAAATTTTTAACAGTTTGCACTTTCAAAAGAAGAGGAAGGTGAGTGATTAATCAATCTCATGAGGCTAAGGCATTAAGACCCAAGTTAAGGGCAGCCATTTTATTTTTGTGCTTGATCAATTTGTTTTTCTCTAAATGGATGAATGCTGAGAATGGATGGTGTTTTGATAAATCTTTGGTTGATGCTTTGATTTGTTTTGTTTGATTGTTTGATAAGAAAAATACCATGAACCGTGATATGGATCATGTATCTTAAAACATCAGTTTGCAAATATGTTTAGTAAGATAAATACATTTTATAATGAAGTAGGGTATTAATGGAAAATAAGCTAGGCAGTATGAATAAAGAGGTTCATGCTTATGTTTAGATTGTTTTAAATTGGAGATGAACAATGCAATAAATTATTTATGTGCTGATTTGTTCAGATCTAAAGCTAAAATGTTTTATAGGTTTTTCTCAAAAAACCTTACCCTATGTTCACAATAGAATTGAGTATAAGAATTTTTGTAGGATTCTTCTGGATTTGTTTAAGTGATCATGATATTCTTGAATATAGGAGATATGTAAGTGTTAAACAAATTTTGAATAAAACAACTGGAAAAATGAGATATAGTATTATTTTCATGTATGATAGTATGGTCAGTTGAAATCCTTGAGTGAGTCTAACTCTCTTTGATTTATGGAAAAAGAAAGAAAGAATGTAAAAGCATTTCAAGAGTTAATAAATTTTTCTGAAAAAAAAAGAAATGAGACTGGTCACTAGATTACAAAACTAATCTAGGAGAAATGCCTTGATCTATTCATCATAAGGGGTATGATGGGTATGTGCATGACTTGTTTAAGTCCTATAGGCCTCTGTGCAGGGGTTAACAGAATTGAGTCCCTTGCAATGCACACATGGTGTTCAATGGCAAAAAGATATGAGGACCTTCGGGTCATATGAGGACCTTCGGGTCAAATACCAGTACTTGGTAGGCTTCGGCCACTCTGAGATGCATGTGCGGCGTAGCTAAAACTCGCCATCTTATGGGATCGATCCAACCTTTTATGTTGATTTTCTAGTCATCTTAATTGATTTCTAGATATTTGTTGTTTCTAATTATCTGCAGGTAATTGGATATTTGCTGATATGAGTTCTGATTATCGCTTGTGATAATTAGGTATTTGAGATTTGATTATCGTTTTTGATAATTGAATATTTGTTGTTTCTGATTATCGCTTGTGATAATTAGATATTTGAGATTTGATTATCGTTTGTGATAATTAAATATTTGTTAATTTGAGATTTCTGATTATCATTTTTTGATAATTAGATAATTGATGTTTTCTGATTATCGTTTTTGATAATTGGATATTTGTTGATATGAGTTCTTATTATCGCTTGTGATAATTAGATATTTGAGATTTGATTATCGTTTTTGATAATTGAATATTTGTTGTTTCTGATTATCGCTTGTGATAATTAGATATTTGAGATTTGATTATCGTTTTTGATAATTGAATATTTGTTGTTTCTGATTATCGCTTGTGATAATTAGATATTTGAGATTTGATTATCGTTTTTGATAATGGAATATTTGTTGTTTCTGATTATCGCTTGTGATAATTAGATATTTGTTGTTCCTGATTATCGTTTTTGTTAATTAGATATTTGATGTTTTCTGATTATCGTTTTTGATAATTAGATATTTGTTGATTTGAGATTTCTGATTTTCGTTTTTGATAATTGAAGATTTGTTGATTTGAGATTTAATTATCATTTTTGATAATTAAATGTTTGTTGATTTGAGATTTAATTATCGTTTTTGATAATTGAATATTTGTTTATTTGAGATTTAATTATCGTTTTTGATAATTAAATGTTTGTTGATTTGAGATTTAATTATCGTTTTTGATAATTGAATATTTGTTGATTTGAGATTTAATTATCATTTTTGATAATTGAATATTTGTTGATTTGAGATTTGATTATCGTTTTTGATAATTGAATATTTGTTGATTTGAGATTTAATTATCGTTTTGATAATTAGGCAATTGCAAATTTTTCTGATTGTAAGATTTTCTAGTCTCTAATTGATTCTAGATTATGTTGATTATATTAAATTGCTGTTTTCTATCTATCTCTGTTGATAGTTGTAGTTTGCTGATTATGAAGTTCGTGTTTTCTATTTATCTGTTGGATAACTAGATATTTGCAGTTTTGCGATTTGCGAATTTTGTTTTCTAATTATCATTGTTGATAATTAGATTTTGCTGTTTTCTAATTATCGTATCGATAATTAGATATTGCTGTTTTGTGATTTTCTGTATTTTAATTATCTAATTGATAATTGAATATTGCGGATGATTGCATTTATTTAGTTTTGTTGTTTTCTGATTATCTATTTGACAGTTAGATTTTGTTGAGAATTTGTGAATTTCTTTTATGAAAATAAAAGATTTCTTTGGCGTTTGTATTCCCGTCTTTTATTTTCTAGCTTAACCAGTTTATGTTAGAAAAATAATTGTTATTGACAACCTTAATTATGAAAATTGCGGGGACGCAATTTCTATAAGGAGGGGAGTCTGTAACAACCCGGGATTTAGCTTCAATTTATAATCGTCATTTAACGATTAAATTGATGGTTAATTGCTGTTTGGAATTTTTAATCAAGTAAAATTCTTTAGTAAAAATTGTTAAATGTTGAGTGGGCTTTACATTTTGAATCGTGGCCCATATTTGTTGGTGCCGAGATAATATCAGAGGCAAACCGACCCCCTTTCTTTCATTCTTCATTCAAACCCTAAACAAAAACGAGAACGAACGAAAATAAACATGGCGGCTTCATCTTCGTTCTCTCAGATCTGAGATTTAGGGCTTGTTCGAAGTGCCGTTTTTAATTTGATCGAATGATGCTTCTTGTTTCTTGCTCGATCGATTCCTTGTAGCTCACTACGGCTGCTCCTTCTCGCTCGTCTTCGAGATGTTGTGGCTTCATTTCCGATGTTCGTTCGTCTTTGCTTGCCGATCGATGGATCTGCGCGCGTCAATTGCAAAGGTGAGTGATTTATTTCGCTCACATCTAATTCAAAGCGTAATGATTTCGTGATTTTTCTCGGCTTTGAACTCTCTGATATTTTGTTGAATTCGCCAGTTGATTTTGCTCTGGCAGTTGATATTTGTTTAGAGGTTGAGATTGATCTCTGACTTTATCAAATCGTATGATTTGTTTGCTTGATTTTATTTCGCTCGAACTTGCTATCACTGTTTGATTCTCTGATGTTTGATTATTTGTAGTTATCGATGTTATTATTGTTTATATAAGAATTGAACTCCTATATATTCGTTCGCATATGATCATTTGACTTCATCAATTTATTATCTCGGTCATATGATTTGTTTTAATACTTGGGATGATTTCTGACTTTGGATTGAAATCTATAAACCTGATTTTGAAAATATTTTAGATGAAAATTTAACTTGACAGTGTTTATGTGATGACTTTTAAGGCATATCTGTCATTGTTCGAAATTGTTGTACCATGTTTTTATACTTGCGACTTTAGTTGCTACTGTTACATTTGATATTTTCTCTGCTGCATATATGCTTTACGTATAAGCATTGAATCTTGAAAATTTGGGGACTTTGAAAATATACAGTTTCAAATATGAATTTCTGGCTAGACTCATTTAAAACATGTATCTTGAGTTTACTTTGATTTTGTCGATGTTGTATATTTGAACTTGGTTTGGATTTTGCTTTGGCACTGTCTGTTGTTGTTGCACTTTACATTCATGTGTTTGCACTGTCCAGTATTTTATTTGAAGAAGCAATATATTTTTCCTTTTTGAAGAAGCAATATATTTTGCCTTTTTGCTTCGGCACTACACCTTGTTCTTGATTATGATACTTGAACATTGAGTTTGACTAGTCCATGTTGCATTCACCTGCATACCTATTCATCACGTAGTTCCCTGTATTGGGTTTCTAACATGGCTATTTTATTATTGAGGTTGTTGTACCTGTAATCTTTGCTTGCATATATGTTCACTAAACTGCAATATACTCAGGTCTGCATTGTCATGAAAATTGAGTTTGATCATCCTGTTCCATATATTGATAGAGCCATTTTTGTTGTAGTTGTCTTGGTTCCTGTGCATCACTAAAACTTTTTTGTTCATATTTCATCTGTTGTTAATTACATGACTTTGAGTTTTGTTCGAATATGAGATTGGACGTGACTTTGTTTATTTGGAATGGTGCATGGACTTTGGCATTTATCTTGACCTGGTGTTGGGACATTTTACTTGATCACTAGTGCATCCCTTGACTGGTTGACACATGCGTTGCCTTCATACTTTATTCTTGAACTTGATGGTTGGACCTGTAGAGTTTTATACTCTGTACTATCTAGATTTCGTTTGAATACTCCTTCCACTAGCCTGGTTTTTATGTGTGGTTAGTGATCCTGTAGCTTGTGAGTTGCTTTCACTTTTGTTGAGCAATTTTGCTTGACTGTTGCATCATTTTGATGATGATGCTTCTCTGTTGACATGTGCTTTGCTCTTGATTCGGCCACGACACTGTCTTGGTTCGAACTGCTGCAGTTAGTCCATTATTGTTCCACTGTTGCTTTCTTTGCATCATTCATGTTGCAAGTATTTCTGGTCAAAAATTTTGGTATATGCATTGAGTTACATCACTGGCCTTTGCATTGCTGAGTTGTCCTTGGTGTTTGTTGTACATATGAAATTGATTCATATGTATGCTAAACATTGTTTCTCAGTGACATTTACTTGCATTCATATGCTGTTCAATGGCATCGGCATTGATATTTTGAAGTGTTGCATATCTATTGCCTGGGTTCTGACCAAGTTGCACTATAATCTGGTTTGGGTTTGAGCATCACTGATCTGATATACATTGGATTTGTTTTTTCTATTTCATTGAGCTTTTGTGTATTTCCTCACTGTATTGGCGAGGCAGTGCACGCGTGCGTGTACTGCAGCCAATTCAGAACTTGACGTTTTGAAGTGATAATTCAATTGTTTGAATTGATTTAGTTTGATTTAACCATTTTGAGATTGTCTAATTATTTATTTAATAATTGGATTTTGTGTTAATTATCATTTGGACAATTCTGTTGTTTTCAAAATTATCTTCATTGATAATCTTTTTATTATCTTGTTGACGATTTTGAATTGCTGATTTGTTGTTTAACACTGTTAAGTGTTATATTTACCGTTATCCGATTTCTTTATTAAATGATCGGATAGACGAGATTTATCTTGACTGTCGTCTATTATGTTATTTATTATTATTGCTTTCGTGCATTAATAACTGAGTTTGAATTAGACTGACCCGTGTATTATCTTCTTTTGAATTTAATACTCGGGTCAGACCCGAGTTGTTTCAGGTTGTAGATTTCCTGCTTTGAGTTACTATTTGAGCTATGAAGACTTTTCACATCTTTTGGAGTAGTCGTGTCATAGTATAGGTTGATATGTATTCATGTATATTAGTTGATAATGTACGTGTATATATAACTTCCAGAGTCGACAGTTGTAGTTGTATCATATGTATTGTGTCAAATGTATTGTAACTGACATCAGTTATTATATATATGAGACTTTTTGTTTTATCTGTGTTCCGCATTTATATTATCTGTGTTATTATTATATATATAGTCCTAAACTATTATGAACCATCGTAGTTCATTTATACTGGAATTGGGTATGTCGATAGGAGTAAATAAATAAGAGATGAAAAATGAAAAAATATATACCACTCCTATCGAAGTAACCAATACTAGTGTAAGGCCAACTACGGATGGCCGCTCCTATCCAGCCTTATTCTTCGCAATAACGGACGGTATTTCTTTTAATACTCTTTGTTATTGTGAGCATAGAGGTGGGGTGTTACATTTATACATAGTTTTTAAGTATTATGTACATATTGTAATTCATATGTGTTGCATATGTATAGTCCATGTATATGTATCTGTTTAAATATTAATAATATATTATTATGCATCTTTTTTGGATAGTAAAAGCGATACTTTATTCAAACAAAGTACTCTTTTTGATGTATCGGAGTTTTGAACCCATGACATATAAATCTATTTCTAGAGCATCATACCACTAACTAATTGAGCTAGTGGTCTTTGACATATTATTGGGTATCTTTATTCTACTTAAACATATACTCTGTATTGGCATTGATTCCCCATTTGGTTATATTGTGTCATGTATGCAAAACTCTGTATACAAATTCTATAAATTTTTGCATACGCTTAATATTCATACTATTCATCCCATTTTTCTTGATGTCATAAGGCGAGGGAAAGCATAATGTGTAATGTATACAAGGCAACATATTAAGGGGAGTGCATAATGTTGGAGTGAGTAAAATGATAATATAATATGTTTTATATATTAATATTTATATGGTTGTTATCATTATAATGAGAAGGAAATTGATAAGACTCTGATTATTGATTTTGATGACAGCAATCATATATATGGTGCTACCAACTATTCTTCAAGTTGTAAAAGAAATTCAAATATATTATGGGAGTCCCACAAGGATATATACATAAAATGTAATCAAATATGTTAATAATATATAAAGTATGACTCATGACATCTGGTACATTAGTGGTACATTAGCGCTTCAACGCATTTCACAGACGTTTGATGTATTGAGATGTTTATAAAGTCTAAGATATCTTATTAAAGGCCATATAGAAATTTACTTGAAGTTCCACTAACCTCAATCAATTAAAAAATAGATCATCAAAACCCGAATACATTGAGTTCTAGAAATCTAGAACACTTTATTTTTCTTCTAGGAGTATTTCTGAAATGAATCGTCTTTTCAATTGAATGCATATTGACATACCACCTAGCATATGTCAACATATATGCTGTTACTTGATTTTTTAAAATTCAAATCAAGGGATTCTAGCACCATCACTTTACCAGTAGATAGATTTCTTCAACCATTATATATTGAAGTATGTGATGAGGAAAATTATATAATCACTCGCTCGTATTCTCTTGGATTCTCACTCCATCTAAAAGCTTCATTCTCTTTATACATATTCCATGTACTTGCTCACTCGTATTCTTCAAGGATTTGCAATCCACAAAAAGATAGAAGAGTTTTTCTTGAATTCTTATTCATTTGCCCTTAGATTTCATTATATTGCTCCCATAGAATTAAATTATATATTATTACTAGTGTGAATCTATGCTATGCACACGGAGTTCACCAAATAGTTTGTTTATAACTATATTTTTAAATTTTTTATGTTATGAAGATGAAAGTTAGCTTAAGGATTTTATTTTTTAAAACAATATATTTTTTTGAACACTATTGATAAAAAATTGCCGATATATCTAAGTAATCTTGAAGCACACAACGTATAACTACTTGTTTAGAGCACAATGGCTTCATACAACAAATGATAACATCAACCACCAATTATTCCTAACTTGGCAAGCAGTACATTACTATGCATCGACATTAGTTTTCAAATATAAGCAATATATATGCAACATAGGTTTAACTTATATTTAACATATGTGTGCGTATGTGTGTATACATAATTTTATTAATAATATTGTTTCAAAGATGACATAGAGAAATAATGCTTAAATTGAAATATTGTTAAAATTTTAGTTTGAATAAATAACAACTCAAAATCGATAAATCTCATCATATTTCTTGATACATATAGCATGATATAACAAGAAAAATATAAGTAGAATATAAATATTATACAGCAAAATTTAAAAAAAATGAACAATCCTTTTCCATTACTTTAAATATTCATGCAAACACAACAAATAAAATAGTACAACTAACATAATTCAATGCAAAATAATATATCATCATAATATAAAATAAAATTTAAATGATATTTCATTCCATAAAATAGCAATAAGATCAAATGGCATAAGGAAACACACTTGACAAACATAAATATTAGAAATAGATTATTATCAATAGAAAATATTTATTCTAAATAGGTATATTGTAAAACAGAATAAATATGAGGCAATATTTGAATAAAGAAAAGGAATTAAATGAAAGCAGGAGTATTAAGAAGCACAATGACAAAAGTACCCAAAATTGATTCGTTTTATTATGAACCAAATTTTGAAGGCAGTACAATTTACTTGGAGAAAATGTATGCATTTCTTCCACATAAAGCTAACACAAAACTTGCATATCAATTATCCATTAAAAATCTTTAAAGTTATTACATAGTTAAATAAAGAGAAACATTTTACAACTCTACTCCTTGACCAAATCAACAACACCTTATACGCAACTTTAAATTTAAAACATAATTGATTAAAATTCGACTCTTTATTCACTCATTTCTAAATTTCATCTTTGCTTTTTAATGTAATCAATCTTCATTCTATTTTACTCCACTCATAATGTCATAGCTCCAAACATTGACTGTGAATTTTCTTTGGAGTTCAAATTGGACATTAGCTATGAATTTTGATAGAAGTATTAATCCAATTTAATATGAATGCTTGTAATATTTTGTCTATATATCCAACATACTTATAGTCTTACTTAACTGTTTCACTTGTAAAATTAAAACTATATTGTCTTTTATAATATATAGAATATATAATTTTTTGTTTCATGCATATGCAAACATTATCATAACAATATTCAGTTTAGTTTGTTGACGAAAAGTTATCAACAAATATAACTTTTCTCATTTATTTTATTATTTTGTTAAATTTGTTAAGAAAAAACTATTTGTAAGGAACAGGTGTTAAGTTCCAACTCTACTAATTCTATGTAATACATATAGTTTTTACCATAAGGAAGCATTTGCTAATGTTATAGGATAATTCACATTAGATATTCACTTATAAAGTTGAACTTATTTTGCTACAGAAATTTTAGTGATTGAAGGAATTAATTAAAAGAAAATAAGTGATCGTAGATTAATTCTCAATTTATTAAAATTATATAGAATTATAATATAGCTAATTTTTGCATTAAGTTGAATTTCATGTTAGGATAATTGATTTTGTTTGAATTCAAATAAAATTGAATATATAACTATTAATTTCTTTTAATATTATTTGGTTAATCCCTTATTTGAAGCTAATTTACATATAAACATTATAAGTAACTACTTATCAAATCCTTAATCTATAATTATCTCCAAACTTAAAAAAAATCGAAACAACATAATATTAAACAAACTTTGTAAAACTACAGATAATTACCACATTGTACCATAAGATCCATATGAAGTAACTAAGTACTCGGATGAAAAGGTTGTGTTAATTAAGAACATTTCATAGTTTAATGAACACCATCGAAATTATATTAATCCTAGGTTGACTAAGAAGAACATAAAAGGTTTTACAAAAAATACATTCATGTTGACTAAGACCACATAAAATATTTATAAAGAAATAAGTTTACATAATACATATTTAATAACAACTTTTAAAGTTGTCTTCTATAACCAGAACAAAAATGTTAATTATAAATTTATATCCTTTTCCTGAAATAAAAAATGAAAATTTATTGTTTGAATATTTTTTGCTATAGATATAATGCTCTTCAACCAACTTGATTTTATTATATAAGTTTGATAATAGAGATATACATTGAAACCCAAATACTAAAAGTAATGGGTAGAACCTCGATCACTGCAGAACCTGAATAGTATCAAAAATAGTATGGTGAATATAAAAGTGAAAAATTATGATGAATTCATTCAAATTTTATCACGTTAAAAAATTTATAAAAATATAGAGTAAAATTGTTTGAAAAGAATCTTTAGTTTGATTTGGACTGAAAATGAAGTGAAGAATTGTGAAAATAAATGAATATAGAATATAAATTGAAAATGAGAAGTAATAAAGGAAATTAAAAAAAACTTGCATTGAATTTGCGGGAGAAGATGGGGAAATTGTGGATTGATCATAAAAGAGTAACGACTGTAAAGAGTGTAGTAAATGTAAATAGGAATGGTGTAAGAGAAATTTTGTAATAAAGAATTGATAAACTAGAAAACAAGAATTTTATTCTCAAAATTAAGATAAAAAAGAATAAGGATGACTGAAGATTAAACTTCTTACATAATAAAGATATACATAGAACATATTAAAGTTGAAGATAGGGATTTTGAACCGGGAATGAGAGAGTTTTTGACATGTTTCAAATAAAATTATTTATTTGATTTGTAAAAGTTGAGTGAGAATCCTTAATGTGGGAAGGAGAATATTTATGAAAAGAAAATGTTAAGAATTTTTTTTGTCGTTTTAAATTGAAAATGCATTTTTTCTGAAATGGATTATGTGATTAATTATCATAATTATATTTCAAGTTACAGGAAATTAAATATTTAAGATAAAATGCAAGTGGTTAATTTTTTATGGAGGTGAAGAGTAAAACATGCATGTCATTAATTTGTTATGATATAGTTTACAAATGAGGACATTGTTAATGTAAACATTAGATAAAGGTTTATGGAGCAAACAAACTATACTGTAATATTCTAGCTACAAATTATGAGAATCAAGCATTTGGGATGAGATTAAAGGAGATAAAATATAAAATTGTCTATATATTGAACTATTTATGTATATAAATGATGCAGCAGCGGAATAACAAAATGATGATTTTGTGAAAGTAGCAATCGATGGAATGAAAAATACTGAATGGCCCAAATTCGTTGATCCAAAGACACTGAATTCTAGCTATCTTCATCACGTTGATCGCGCACGATACCGTGAAAGAAGATCTGCAATTCTTCAAACGTTGATCAAGCGCACTTGATACCATGAATTGGCTTCTACGATCATTGATCCGAGTGCACTCGAATGCCGAAAGAGGAGATAGGAGATTACACTCAACTACCAATTTAATGAAAGCACAAAGATAACAAACAAAAGTTTTTATTCAAAATCAACTAACTTTCAAAGTTACAACTCACCCACTATTTATAGCATTTTACAACACCCAGAACACTAGGTCGTTACGCGACCTACGACCTAACTTAGGTCGTCAGCGACCTAACAACATTACAACACCTGCAGTACATCACAAGATATCACTTATTTACAACACAACACATAGGTCGGCCGCGACCTAACAATACAACTCACGCGACCTACGACTTAAAGAAAATACAAACACATTACAACATAGTATCACGACATACGACATAGTAACACATGCGACCTAAAATAATGCGACTCAAGGTATTCAGGCGACATAGGCTTCGTACGCGACCTAACAAGTTAGCTTTTGGGATTCTTCACACGACCTAATTCTCCTGGCGACCTAACTTAGGTCGTAACGCGTTCACGCGTTCTAACTTAGGTCGTAGCTCGAGACAGTCTTCACTCGAAATATCGGAGCGACCTAAAGGAATGAGAGCTTCGTTAGGTCGTTCGTTCTCCTCGCGACCTAACTTAGGTCGTAACCCCTCTTTGCGACCTAGCATAGGTCGTAACCCCTCGTCGCGACCTAACCTAGGTCGTATCTCGTTCCAGTCCATACTTGAAAGATCGGAGCGACCTAATGCTTGTTCACTTAGCTCGTTTAGTAGCTTGCCTTCCTTAACACTGATCTCATTAGCTCGGAAGCGACCTTCACTAGGTCGTGAGCGACCTAAAACTTCACTAGGTCGTGAGCGACCTAAAATCCTGGAACGACTCAAATCTGAACAGTTAGCAGATCGCGCTGCATCATCCTCTCCCTGTTGACAAAAATTCGACCTCGAATTTGCACTTTCCTCTTCCCCAACAATCTCATCTCCATGATACGGAATCAAATATTTGACATTGAAAACATCAGAAGTATGAACATCATCCGGCAATCTCAACTGATATGCATTCTCATTGATTTTCTTCAAAATTTCCACTGGACCGATTTTTCGAGCTTTCAACTTATTGTACGTTCCCACTGGAAAACGATCTTTTGTCAACACGGCATAAACCAAATCGCCTTCTCTGAAATTCATATTCCTTCGCTTCTTATCCGCCAGTTGTTTATACTTCTCGTTTGATGTAAGCAATTGTTCATGAACAGTTCTATGGCACTCCTGCAACTCGGTCACAAAATCACTAGCCCGCTTAACAACTCCCTTCTGATATGGTACTGTTGTCAAATCCAATGGACCCTTCGGACTTGTTGAGTATACTACTTGAAACGGACTGAAACCCGTACTATGGTTAACAGCGTGATTATGTGCAAACTCTGCCTGACATAATTTCATATCCCAACTCTTCAAGTTATCCTGCACAAGACATCGCAACAAATTTCCCAATGATCTGTTTACCACTTCTGTTTGCCCATCCGTTTGCGAATGATAAGCGCTACTAAAATTCAGCTTCGTTCCAACCATCTTCCACAAACTTAACCAAAAATGGCTTAGAAATCTAGTATCCCGATCTAAAACGATAGATTCCGGTAGCCCATGTAATCGATACACCTCTTTAAAGAATAACTGAGCAACACGGACGGCATCAGCTGTCTTCTTGCAAGCGATAAAATGTGCCATTTTGGAAAATCTATCCACTACAACGAATATAGAATCATTTCCCCTTTGAGTTCTAGGCAAACCTAAAACAAAATCCATGCTGATATCAATCCACGGTCTAATAGGCATAGGTAACGGCATATACAATCCCGCATTCGTCGCTGTCCCTTTGGAAACTTGACAAATATGACATCTCTCCACGAACCTTTCTACTTCTCTTCTAATAGTAGGCCAAAAATATGATTGCGAAATCAACTGTAATGTATGGTCTCTCCCCACATGGCCTTCCTCATGTAACTCTTTCACAATCTTCATTCGTAAACTGCCCTCTGGTATACATAACTTGTTACCCTTGAATAGAAAACCATCCACTAACACATACTCATCGGTCTTTCCTTCATTGGCTTCATCCATGATCTTAGCAAAGTAAGGATCATCAACAAACAAATCTGGTAACACATCAAACCCTGTCACCTCTACCTTCATTGTAGTCAACACATGATTCCTTCGACTTAATGCATCCGCCACTCGATTCGTAATTCCCGACTTATGCTTCACCACAAATGGAAATTGTTGTAAGTATGCAATCCACGAAGCATGCCTAGCTGCAATTTTGTCCTGTCCCTGCATATGCTTCAACGCCTCATGATCAGTATACAAAACAAATTCTTTATGAAACAAATAATGCCTCCAATGTTTCACAGCTTGCACAATAGCATAAAATTCCACATCATAAGTATTATATCTCATCTTTGCTCCCGATAGCTTCTCACTGAAATATGCAATAGGACGTCCTTTCTGACTCAACACCCCTCCAATTCCCACCTTTGATGCATCAGTATGTAATTCGAACAACAACTGAAACTCCGTCAACACTAGAATTGGTGCTGTCGTCAAAAGTCCTTTGATTCTCTCAAAAGCAAATCCTTCTTCTTCCGACCATGAAAATTGCTTCCCTTTCATACAATCAGTAACTGGAGCCATCACGCTACTGAAGTGTGGAATAAACCTTCGATAGAATGATGCTAAACCATGAAAGCTTCTAACTTCTGTTATCGTCCTGGGTTGTGGCCAATTTCTGATTGCTTCAACTTTATTCTGGTCCACCTGTATACCTCCATCTGAAATAACATATCCCAAAAATAAAACACTATACGTCATGAACACGCATTTCTTCGTTGCAGCATAAAATTGTTCCTGTCGCAATATCATCAACACTTCCCTCAGATGTTGCAAGTGTTCTTCTGAGCTTCTACTATATATTAGTATATCATCAAAATACACCACCACGAATTTCCCAATGAATGGTCTAAAAATCTGATTCATCACCCGCATAAATGCACTAGGTGCATTCGAAAGACCAAACGGCATAACCAGCCATTCGTATAATCCTTCTCTCGTCTTGAATGCGGTCTTCCATTCGTCCCCTGGTCTAATTCGAATTTGATGATATCCACTCTTCAAATCAATTTTCGAAAAGATAGTAGCCCCGCTCAACTGATCCAACAAATCATCAAGCCTCGGCATTGGAAATTTGTATCTCACTGTAATCTTATTCAGTGCTCGACTATCAGTGCACATCCTCCATGTTCCATCCTTCTTTGGTACTAACAAAGCTGGCACCGCACAAGGACTTAAACTTTCCTGTACACGCCCCTATTCAAGCAATTCTTCCACTTGCCTTCTCAACTCCTCATGTTCTTTTAGACTCATTCTGTAGTGTGGTCTATGAAGTAACACAGCTCCTGGAACAAGATCAATTTGATGTTGAATGTCTCTCAACGGCGGTAACTCCGTTGGTAGCTCCTCAGGAAATACATCGTCAAATTCTCCCAGCACTGGCTTTACTTCTTCAGGCATCTCAACCACTTCATGACTCTCACGTCCAATCAAGAAGAATACTTCAGGCTCCTCTTCTACCTCCTTCACAAACTCCTTCAAAGATAGCAAAGTTTTAAGCTCTTCAATCTCCTCCAACTTGCTTTCTTCTTGTTGTCGCTTCTTAGGAATTAAAGTGATTTTTGTACCCTCAAACATGAAACTATAACTGTTAGTCCGACCATCATGTTGCACAGCCCTATCATATTGCCACGGTCTTCCTAACAACATATGGCATACATCCATGTCAACCACATCACACCAAATTTCATCTTTGTATTTCTTCCCAATTGAAAAATTCACACAAGCCCTTCGTCCAACTTTCACCTCCCCACCTTTCCTCAACCAAGCTAACTTGTAAGGTTTTGGATGCTTCTCTGTCTTCAATGATAACTTCTTCACAGCTTCTGTAGAGATAATATTATCACAGCTCCCCGCATCGATGACAAACTTGCAAACCCTTCCCAAGATAGTACATGTTGATTGAAAGATGTTACTCCTCAACCAGCTAGTTTCCTCCTCCTGTTTTGGTGTTAAACACGACCTCTTCATCATCAATGAATACCCTTCATCTCCTGACACATTCTCTTCCTCCTCATCATGTAGTGAATTAGAACAGTCAGCCTCTCCCTCATCTTCCTCTGCCTCAACAATCATAGTTCTCTTCTTCGGTTTCGGACATTCACTGCTCTTGTGTCCCACTTCTTGACAATTATAGCATTTGAAATTAGTGTTGACCTTTGGCTTAGCCACTTCATGAACAACAGGCTTATTCGATGCCTTAGGAACATTAGAACTACTACCCGCTCCTTTGTTCTGCCCTGTAAAACTTGGAAACACACCTCCCCCACGTCTTCCTTGTTTCTCCCAAGCCAACGCCTTTTGATGTGCTTCTGCCACAGATCTAGGGTCGAACATGTTCACCATATCCTGGATCTGTGTTCTAAGTCCACCCACAAACCTAGCGGTCAATTGTTCTTCTGTTTCCATAATGTCATTTCGAGCAATCAACTGGTAGAACTCATATGCATAATCAGTAACCGCTTTCGTCCATTGCCTCAGGTTTTGTAATCTCTGATACATTAATGATTGGTAATTGTAGGGTAAGAAAGTAACCTTCATCAATTTCTTCATCTTTTCCCAAGCAACAATTCTTGACTTCCCCATCCGCTCTCTAGTAAGTTTGGTTTGCTGCCACCATGCCATAGCTCTCCCCCTCAACCTAGTAGCAACCAACTTCACCTTACGATCTTCCGGAACCTCCTTGAAGTCAAATATTTCCTCAACATAGGCTAACCAATCAAGAAATTCCTCAGCTTGCATACCTCCCTTGAATTCCGGTATTTCAGTTTTCATCACAGACTCCCACTTGTGATCATACTCCGAATGATTTCTCCCTTGACCTCGTCCTCGTCCATGAACACTACCCCCATCAAACTCCTCTTCAAAATCTGATGTATATCGATGTCTATCCCGACGACCAACATCTCTACTACCATCATTTCTTCCACCAACATCCCTTCGATCTACATTCCTCCGATCATGATCATTCACATTCCTATCTCGACTTCGATCATCATCATTTCTATAACAATCTCGACTCACACTTCTATGATCATTATCGACACTTCTCTCTCGATTGGAATGTGGTGAAACTCTACATCCTCCATGGTTAGATTCAGGTGAAACACTTCTACGATTTTGATTCATCTCCAACATCATCTTCTCTAATCGACCAATCCCTTCATTAAGCTTCTCACTAAAGTTTTCGTTTATTCTTTGCTCCATCTCATCAGCTTCTTCTCTTCTATACAAAGCTTCAATATTTTGATGTCGATTAGCTCTTCTTGGCGGCATTGTCAAATGAAACAAACTTTAACTCCCGGCTTGTACAAATCAAAATGATACCAAATGAGGCCCGGCCTTCAACATCAAATTTGAACTTCAACACTTTAACTCGGCTCGGCTCTAACTTCAAACTCTCGGCTTTGAACAACAAAGTGATGCACGGCTTGAACTCTTGAATAAGAATTGGCTCCAAGACTCGGCTTAGCTATGATTGGCTAAGTCTAGCTCTGATACCAAATGATGCAGCAGCGGAATAACAAAATGATGATTTTGTGAAAGTAGCAATCGATGGAATGAAAAATACTGAATGGCCCAAATTCGTTGATCCGAAGATACCGAATTCTAGCTATCTTCGTCACATTGATCGCGCACGATACCGTGAAAGAAGATCTGCAATTCTTCAGATGTTGATCAAGCGCACTTGATACCGTGAATTGGCTTCTACGATCGTTGATCCGAGCGCACTCGAATGCCGAAAGAGGAGATAGGAGATTACACTCAACTACCAATTTAATGAAAGCACAAAGCTAACAAACAAAAGTTTTTATTCAAAATCAACTAACTTTCAAAGTTACACCTCACCCACTATTTATAGCATTTTACAACACCCAGAACACTAGGTCGTTACGCGACCTACGACCTAACTTAGGTCGTCAGCGACCTAACAACATTACAACACCTACAGTACATCACAAGATATCACTTATTTACAACACAACACATAGGTCGGCCGCGACCTAACAATACAACTCACGCGACCTACGACTTAAAGAAAATACAAACACATTACAACATAGTATCACGACATACGACCTAGTAACACATGCGACCTAAAATAATGTGACTCAAGGTATTCAGGCGGCATAGGCTTCGTACGTGACCTAACAAGTTAGCTTCTGGGATTCTTCACATGACCTAATTCTCCTGGCGACCTAACTTAGGTCGTAACGCGTTCACGCATCCTAACTTAGGTCGTAGCTCGAGACAGTCTTCACTCGAAATATCGGAGCGACCTAAAGGAATGAGAGCTTCGTTAGGTCGTTCGTTCTCCTCGCGACCTAACTTAGGTCGTAACCCCTCTTCGCGACCTAGCATAGGTCGTAACCCCTCGCCGCGACCTAACCTAGGTCGTATCTCGTTCCAGTCCATACTTGAAAGATCGGAGCGACCTAATGCTTATTCACTTAGCTCGTTTAGTTGCTTGCCTTCCTTAACACTGATCTCATTAGCTCGGAAGCGACCTTCACTAGGTCGGGAACGACCTAAAATTTCACTACGTCGTGAGCGACCTAAAACTTCACTAGGTCGTGAGCGACCTAAAATCCTGAAACGACTCAAATCTGAACAGTTAGCAGATCGCGCTGCATCAATAAATAAAATAGATAGAATACATATTAAAGTACGGTGAAAATGTTCAAATTGAATTAGTTGAGCTTAATCATTAGGTTCCCATTTGAACCTCTAGCTTTGAAATATGCTTTGTTGAAATACTTATCTAATCATCTATAAATTTGAATCTTACTTTCCTACATAAAATAAATGAACAATATATTTGATAAAAGTTATGTAAGATCGATAAACTTCCAATTATTATACAAACACACACGTGTGTGTGTGTATTTGTGTTTATAGATATATGTGTGTATATAGATATATATGTGTTTGTGAGTGTGTGTGTGTGTGTGTATATTGATTTTCATAATTTGATATATTGTTTTGTAATAGAATAATAGAGAAAAGTTGCTATAAATTAAAAAATCACTTGAAAATTAGTTCTTTAATTCTTTGAATTATCAATTACATGAATTTAGTCTAAACCCTGCAACATTTTAAATACAAATAATAAATCCTAATAAAGATATAAAAAAGATTTTTTGGATTTTCTATCTTTTTTATGGATTTTCTTAATATTATAGTATAATATCCCGTAATAAAAAATAGAGATAAGTTATCACAAAATTTAAAGATCGCATGAAAATCAATCTTGAATTCTCTAAATATCGGTTCCATTTACTTTGTTTAATACAACAAATTTAGATGCAAACAAAAAAATTCAATGCGAATAAGGAATTACATAAAATTAGTCGACAATGAACCAAAACACATTCATTAATTATTATCTTGTAAAATGGAGAATTCAAATGAGAATGAAATAAACAAGGGTGTTGTTAATGTGTGCCCTAAGGGAACATGTTAAGGATGATATTTATTTACTACAAGAAAAAGAAATTTTTCCAAATACCTATTCTATCCTTAACTATAAATACATAGGTGAAAATCAGGGGGGTATTTAGGTAATTTAACAATCTTAACATGTGCCCTTTGGGCACATGCTAACATTTTTCAATAAACAAATGAAAGGATGTTAAATGAAATTAATGACATACTATAGCCTTTAATGGTATAATTAATATCTGAGATATATGAAAATGAAATTATAAGAGTGTGAATGTTAATAATCTCTCAAATCACTGAGAATTCAGTACGGTGATGAGATGAATTATTAAAGGCTAATTCTATTTAAACATATGAAGGTGCTGAGTAGCCCCTAAGATTTTAAAAAATCAAGACAAATTTTCTCTTATGTCATTCACCCATCTTTAAACTCTCCTCCTATTTTTCTTCTTTTATTCCTCTTATCCAATAAATTATAAGTGGTATTGTAAATTGACACTCCAATTTTGGATATGAGGAAGCCATTTTTTAAAATAATTTTTTTTACTATGAAGTGTACTAACCAAACCAACCCCTCATAAAATTACAATCAAATTGACCTAATTACCCTTTATTTATTTACCATCATTATCTCTTAATTACCATTGATCTTTAATCCAAAATCATTAATCAAATAATGAAGAATTCAGATTCACATCCAAATGAAATTGCAAACAAGAAAGAGACAAGATTGATTCTTACTCAAGAAGCATTCAACACTCTAATTTTAAATCCTAACTTTTAATGTAGTTAAAAACCGCACGATAAATTACGTTAAGATATTTCATTTCCATCAGCCTCTCAGCAATGTTTGGATCTATTTTCAAAGATCGAGATGAATTTATTGTTCTCACCATCATCTTCTTTTTCAAAAAGGAAGGAGAAGAAGAGGGCAAATGAAAGTGTTTAGGGTTTTGATATTTTAAATAAGGACAAAAGAGGTAAAAATATATGTTTTATTAATATGATGTGTACTCCTCATAGAAATATAATTTTATATGTAGTGCTCATAAAATTCGACCTCCTCATATCCAAAATTGGAGTGTTAACAACAATACCCTTCTAATAATATAATTTTAGGTAATTCTCAAATATTGTGCTTGAACTAATAAATTGTGACGATGATAATACAAATCTAATGGAATAAAAAAAGGTAAAACTTTAATTTTATGTTGTTTCGATTTTTTTTTGAAATTTGAAAATGCATAGTTTACAGAAGATCGACTGAGTGACTAAGTGGAAAATCATACAATAGAAATGCGCGATATACTGAACAACCACATAGGTGGGATGTGTTGATTAAAAAAATTCTAGCAGGTGGACTGGTTTTTCATATTGTGAATTTTCTTCAAGGATCAGTTTTTACTAGGAAAGGGTATAAATGGAAAATTTTAATGACAAGGCTGTAATGATCAGCCTTCCTTACTACCAAATATGACACTTACATCCTCGGTATTTGTGTGCCAGTTATTTAGTCATCTGAAAGACAGGACATTAGGGGTGAAAGAAAGAAAGATAGAATAGAAGAAACTAAACAACACAGAATCACAAAATGCAATAGAACATTATATATTTTTTTAGCAAAGCTAGCAGGCTTTATAGTTAGCCATGCCACTATATAAATAATGGGAAAACAGGTGTTCTGCACATGCACAAAACAGCTTAACGGGTGCAGGCACCCAAAACAAAGAGAAAATAAAGCACAGGAGTTAGGCGAAAGGAGCCTAAACTACTAAACAACTAAGATTACACTGCCTTTGGAGAAGAACAACCACTACTAACAACAGTCGACGGGCTAGTAACATGAACATAACCAGGGAAAAGAGCAGCCAGATGCGGATCATAACCTTCAGAATCAGAAGAGTAAATAAATTTCCTATTCCCACTGATGTCATAAAACTTACTTTTATTCTCTTCACCAATCTCACCAACCTTTATAAGGGACAGACCCTCACCGTTAATATGATATATAAGAAATTGACTCTCACCCTCAATATCACTGATAAAGGCATAAAAATTGTCAGACTCCGGAGAGTATCGCTTCTCAGAAGGAACGTGGACCCAAGCCCGCTCCTCAGAATTCCAAATAATTGGATCGGACAAAACAGAAGATGCACTCTCAATCTGGGCCCCACCAAAAGGGGCAACAATAACTGGAGCAACTCTAGGAGTAACGATAGCAGCTGGGTCAGCAGAAGGAGAAGCAACATCAGAAGGGATAGGGTCAGCAGAAGGAGAAACGACAGCAGAAGGGACAGGGTCAGCAGAAGGAGAAACAACAGTAGAAGGGACAGCATCAGCAGAAGGGGGAAAGGAGCAACCTACGGGACCCACTTCCTGATAGGAGACGAGGAAGTGGAATCCGATCAGATAGTGGAATAAGGTCAGCAGTGGCCAATCTACAGAATGCATCCGAAAGATGCCCAAAGGAATGACAGGTCGAACAAATGTTCGGTTTCCAACTATAGCGAACTCTGACCTCAGCAAAGTGCCCCTCATCGAGTCTGGCTTTCAATTCCGAAGGCAAAGGCTTGTCAGGGGTTATTTCAATCAGAGCTTTGGCATAAACTAATCTCTTTCTAGCGATAGTGTTAGCGTCCTAACAAATCACCTTACCAACTAGGCCAGCAAAACTAATCAATCCCGATCGAAGGCTGTAGAACAGATGGGATATGAGAAAAATGGGCCCAGACTGGGATATATAATACCCGATCCTTGGCCCTATCAACAGAAGGACTCCAAGTTGTAATAATAAAAGGTTTCCCTTCAATGAGGATAGGATCAGCCTCAAGAATACGTTGTTTTTCCTCACTACGCGAGAATTTAAAGTAAAACATTGCATTATCGAAGTGAACACTTAATCCCCCTTTAGGCTTCCAAACTTGATTGCAATGCGCCTTAACAAGGTCGTAGGCATGATTGGTATCGAGGAAAAAACCCATCAAATAGTCCTTCCAGTATTCAACACCAGCCTCTATAACTTCCACCGGAGGAATCATAACTCCCTCGATCTCCACTTTGTCAAACACCTAGGGGAATGCACACCCGCATTTTTTCGCATGTTGGTGAATAGCGACGACCACCTAGCAACTGACCGAGGCAGAGAAGGAACCTCATGTACCGATCCATTTAAACTGGAAGAGGGAATGGCGTGCTCGAAATTAACACGAGCAGTTGGTAGGCATCTTCGAGCCAGGTCGTTATCAGCAGAATCCAAACCAACGGACTTAACAACACACGGAATTACATCTTTGATAACTCCATTTGCACCACTAGATAACAAAACAACCTGGTCAGTATCATCAACATCCAATGCAGTCTCAATAGGCAACATCACTTCAGTCCTAGACCAAGGAAAAATACAAGATGATGCTTAATAAGGTGCCAGAGGGTGCTCACCAGAGGACAAAGGAGATGGAAGCATAGGGGGCGACGAATAATTCTCCTTCAGCAAGCCAGTTAGGGGATTAACGTTTGCGGCAACAGGCAAAATAGTATCACCCATGCACAAATCAGTAGAAATACCCAATAAGGGATTAATAGTAGCGCTAGAGCTGACCTGAGTTTCGTTATCAGAGAGGGCGTCAACAGGCGCCGCAAGCGTTGACTTCGCAATGGCCGGAGGTTGAGGCGAGGTCGTAGCAGTAGAAACAACATAATGCATGACAGAGCCAACAAGATCTGTCAAAGGAGGATGAGGTTTCTTCTTCGAAGACATAAGAGATGCGAAGCAAAGAAGGCAGAGCAAACGAAGAATTAAGACGAACAGGAATTCGCTATCGCCAGAAAAATCGCAGTCGCCATAAGAGGCTTCTTTTCTACTATTTTATCTTTCAGAACAATATATATTACTCAACATAATATATTACAGAATCATTCAAAATGTTACATTAGAGTCATACTAATACAAATTCAACCCTAGGGCAGTTATAAAAGCTGTCCCTACCTAACGGATACCATATACATATAATACAGTGGAAGACAAAGTAATAACTAGCTATCGATTAAGCCACCTGCTCCAAGCTCCTTTAAAATGAATCTCGGAAAAACTTGAACTACTTGGCCGCCTGTTCAAATTTGAGCACCAAAAAGTTTACGAAAAAGGGAAAATAAACTCGAGGTCGGACATGGGTCTGGTTTGAGTAAAGCATAAGTCTTTAACTTTATAAAAACCTTTAAATCAAAGGCATCTCATAAGACCACACTGCACATAAACACAAACGGGTTTTTACCTTACGATAACCAAAACATTTGTATATAAAATCCAGTGATATTATAGTAATGTCTAGGGTTTCCAAATAAAATATGAATATGGCTGAAATGCTTGCATCTCACATTTCAACATAGTTAGGTACATCTAAAATCATAAAGGCACGTATTGGAGAATGGTTTCCATACTATGGCATGGTAAGGGACTACCTTCCGATGGTCCACCCCTAGAAAATGCACCAGAGTCTGACAAGAACTTCTTGTACCCCTGCTACACAGAGTCAGCTGCCCCTTTAACATGGCGAACCGGATTACCTCATTTCTTTTTGAAACTGAGGCCTTATACTACCATAGTGTTTGGGTGCAAAACAACTCGAATATGGACAATCAAGAATGGGATGGCGGCTCCTAATGGTTGCTGACCACATAGCTCTGCTACATACCATGTTTTTGCCATTTTTCCTAGTTGTGAGGCTTGAGACCACGCTTTACCTTCTTTCATACTAGCAAACCATCTTGGAATGCTAACACTGCCCTCCAGGTAGAGATACGTTGCTAGCATTCATCCATGCAAGTTGTTCAAGGATCGAACAAACATTCCATATTACTATCTTCCATTTTGTAATCACCCTTAGGAACAATAGTATAACTCCACAGCATACTTCAATATGATTTAACATCGTTCGTTATTAGTTTGAGTGGTTCTGTAATGACCGACCAATCCGTATAATCCGAGTTGACAATAAACCACACATGTCCAACCCAAATCAAACGGAAAGACGGATAGTTATGGAAAAGAAAGAGGAAGGAAGAAGAGAAGAAGAGAGAAAAGAAAAAAAACCGAAACAACATAGAATCTAACAATCGCAGCAGAACAATATATACTATAGTATCAAGATCTTTACAAAAGATAAACTGCTATATAATTACATCAATTAGAGTATAACAACAAATCACAATCATCAACCTGGATAGTTAAAACAACCTATCCTCACAAATGCTGATGATTTCACAACAATGTAGCGGAAAAATAAACAAATACGGGAATTCGACTTGAAGACCTCCAACTCGTCTCCTGGGCTCCAATGCATCCAAAGCAATCTGTAAATATGCTCGGTTTAACCCAAACATTATAATAAATAACACCCGAGTCAGTCTGAAAAACGAGCATGAGAAGACACACCCAACTGGATTTTTAAGTTATAAAATCCTTTGAAATCAAAAGTCTCTCATAAGACCATGCCACAATAAACACGGATGGGTTTTTACCTTACGACAACCAAAACATTTTCTATAGAAAATCCGTTTATATTATAATAATGTCTAGGGGTCAAAGTAAAATATGAAAATAGCTGAAATACTTGCATCTCATGTTTCAGTATAGTTGCGCATAACTAAGTCCATACGACGCTTATTGAAGAATGGATTCCATATAATGACTGGGCTACTGGGGTACCACCCATCATGGTGCATCTCTAGATAAAATAACACCGAGGTCGAACCTATCGACCCCTGCCAACACAGAACCGGCCTACCCTTTACTGGATAGTACCGAATATGACTACTCCTCTGTTAATGGGCCCTGAAGCATACAATTGAGAGATAATATCCACTATAGATAGGGATGATCATACCCAACTTTGGAGCGACCCACTTAGCCCTACAACATCTCCCATGTTTTAGTCATTTTCGGTTGATGAGGCTTGAGGCTACGCTTTACCCTTTATATAACACTTTCCACTTGAAATGCTAACACTGCCCACTAGGCACAATGCAATGCTAGCATTCATCCATATAAGTTCGTTTTGGGGCTGAACGAAACACTTGGAGCTCCGTCTTCAATTCCATCATCTTCAAAATGTCTTCACTTCGAAACGTTTAAGTTTGATTGAAGTGGTTTTCGGATAACATATCCAATCCCTGTCACTTCGAAACAACATTCGATAATTTCTGATAAACTCAACCCTAGTTCTTTAGGAAATAAACAGTCAAAGATAAGAGCGGAGATCACCTCCTAACCGTTAGTGGATGGATTTCATTATCATTATCCTAGGAGAACGAAACAAGATTTATACGCATAGTACAGCATCATCGGAGATGACTGTGCCATATAACTCATGTGTTCCTCCTATATATTTCCAAAGTTACGTTTTGGATCCAGTTTTGATAGTCGGTTATTTAACTATCAAATAACAAACACACATCCAAATCAGGGATTTATTCAATAAGAAAACCAACATTGGTTAAGCACATAAGCAACCACTGGCCTCCTTAATTAATATTTTATTAATTAAATTAACTTTGTAATACTTGAATCAAAATTATTTTTACAAATATATATATATATACATATATATATATATATACATATACATATACATATACACACCACAATCCCTATTTCTCAATACTTGGAAAAATATCCATATACTTATCTCAATGATGTAAGTATATTCACCAAACATTGGAGAAGATTTTCTTTTTAAACAATTCTAAAACATTTATAAACTTCGTTATAAATTTCTAAAATCATTTATAAACTATTTTATAAATCTCGGGAACCATTTATAAAATTCTTTCATACGTTACAAAAATCCTTTATAACCCCTTTATAAATCCATAAAACCTTTTATAAACACCTTTTATAAATCTATAAACCCATTTCTAAAATTCTTTTATAAATATCTAGCCATTTATAAAACTCTTTTACTTGTAAAATCTCCCTTTAAGCCTTTTAACCCTTTTATAAAACTCCCTTATAAAATCCAAGTCCATTATAAAACTCTATTTATAAATCTCGATCATTTATAAATAAATTCCAATCATCTATTTTAAAACACTATTATATAATAATAAACGATATAAATGAACAGTAATTAACTAAAACATCTTTAAGATAATAATTAATAATTTCAAACATTCTTAATAAAACAATAATAATTTACTTTAAACATTATTATAAACAATAATAATTAATTTCCAACACTTATAATTAATTTCAAAGCAAATTAATAATTTTTAAATAATTAACTTTTCAAAACATTAAAATATTGATAAAAAACTTTTAAAACAATATTAATATAAATAAACAAATTATAAGACATAATTATATTTCCTTGATAAAAATCCATACTTAATTCCCAACATGGTCATTTCCATATTTATAAAATTATATCTATAAATCCCTTTCTCTTTTATAAACTTCCTTCCATAAAATCCCTTTATTTATGAACTCCATTTATAACTCTATTTCCTTTATAAATCTCACTTATTTATATTTCTCATATAAAAATATCAATCACCATCTGTTTTTAACGTTGCCCCATATGGATAAATTTCTTTTATAATTTCCTTTCTGTTTATAAAATATCGTTTAACATTCCTAAAAATTTTCCTCATCATCAATTTTCAAAATAGAGTCAACTATCTTCTAAAATATCATTCCACATCTTATAATAAATTCACCGTTTGATTTCTTCTCCAATCTATTAAATGATAATGGTTTCCTTTAATTTATAAACACCGTTTATAAATCCATACTTTTATTAACAAAATACGATTTTGCAAATCTTCGCTTCATTTGTAAAATATCACTTTTATAAATTATCACATTTATAAATAAATTTTTATACATCACTTTTATATAAAATGGTTAATAAATATTTATATCAAAATATTCTATTTTCTTATTAAAACCATATCCCTTTATCTTGAAAGACGGACTTATTTTAAGATTTTAAAAATCTTTATTTTACAGTTCAAAAATCTCTATTTAAAATATTTCATAAAACTATTAATTTACAATATCTAAAAATCAAACCTTTTTATTTTTAAAATATTTCTTCTTTACTTTATTTCAAGAAAAATTATTAGAACATATATAATTTCCAAAATCACTTTAAAAATCCTTTTTAATCGAAATCACTATTTTATAATATTTTAATATGCTAAAATTAAGACCCATTGCTACTAAAGCACTAACAAGCAAAATCATATCCATGTCATCAAATACAACATCCAACATATCATATATCAATTTATATGAAAAATAAAATCAACAGTGTGAGGAATCCTGTTGGATCCCACCAACCCGTTCCCCTGCTTCACATACAGTATATAGTCAAATAATATAAAAATAAACCGCTTCGAGGCGAGATTCGTATACAAAGGGTCATCTGCTCTTACATGGGAACGTAATAGGGTCTCATCCATTTTAGGGGCAGGAATAAATCCAACCAACAAATAAAATACTAAATCATCCAAACGGTTAATAACAATCAACAATAAATATCCGTACATCTAACACATAATTTTATTGACTATATAATATTTTCTGATTAACCAAAAAGGTGAGAGTAACTCACATTTATTTCAGTAGTTGCCAAAACATTCTGTTTTGAATCAGAATTGAACAAACGTTCAATTTTAACCAAAATTCTTACTACCTTCGAATCCATCCAATCGAATTTCAGAGCGTAGCCTTCGTCGATACGATTACAACATGACTAGTCGTGTTTGATTTGGACCTCGTATGAGTTAGATATGAATTAATGAACTTTAAGATTATTCAAATTTTAATTAATATAAATTGATAAAATTTAAACGTTTATATATTTTACCCCCCCTTCATCTCTCTTTTATTTCTAGGAAACCCATACTTCGACCGCGATTTCAACGTGCCGCACCGCCATCCTCGCGCCTGTCATCGCCACGACCACCGCCAAACATCAACCCATTCGAGACGAACCTCCAGCCTCCATCGCGTTGCCTCATATGCCATCCATCGTCGGAATTTCACCCAAACCCTGCCCTACGTCGCACCGTCGTAGCTCTCGCCATACACCTCCACTCGATGATCCACCGCCGTGGATGGGTTCCCCTAACCATGTCGCATCTTCCCTCTTTTGACCACTACGAGCATCTCGGCCTCTAATATGGTGAACAATCGTGGGCCGTTGGATTGAGCTTTGTTTAAATTTGTAAAAAAGAAAAAAATGAACCGTCTTCTGATTTCACGCGATAATATAGTTTGAGGGAGTGATAGGCTTAGTCGTGGGCGGTATGGCTAAGTATGGTGATTGAAGAAAATATATATCAATATATTACTTTAAATTAGAAACTATCTAGCTTTAACGTCCGAAAATCTCGGAGTCCAAACGAGGCGCGCCGCCTAGCGTTCTATATGTTATACCTCTATTTCAAACACAATAGAACTAGTCTCGAGACCTAATTCAATCATATATAGAAGATAGCTTTTTCAAACCCAGTTATTATATAAATTTCCAAAATTAATTTCTATGCGTTTCGATCTCGTATGCCGGAACGATACGTCCAAACACCACGAAATTCGACGGCATACAATAACCCACTATTATGGATCCAACAGAATTATTATAAAAAACAAAATTAATCACTTTTAAATCTACTTTAAAAGTTTACTATCTTCATTCTTATTTAAATAGAATTTAAATTAACTTTCAAAATCATTTTTGTTCACATTAAATTCAAGATTCACTTATTTAACAATTCCAAATATTAAATTCAACAATTTAATTATCAAATAAATAGCTATATTTGAAATCCAAGTTATTTAACTTATAAAATTAACTTCTAAATACTTAAAATCGATTAAATATTCCAAATTCGAATGACTGAAATTCTGGGTCGTTACATCCTTCCCCTTAAAAGAATTTTGTCCCCAAAAATGCCTCACACCCATTTACCTTTCAAAACCAATTAGTTGAAATAGATTACCAAATTCTTTTAACCTTTCATTCATTCATTTCAATTTATAACTAAAAATCAAATTTTTATCAAAAATTTACCAAAATTCTAACGCCTTAAATTTTTGAAAAATTGCATCAGCATCTCCTTTGCACAACTCGATCGGAAAATTTTACAATATATATATAATCACAAATATACATCTCATCTTCGAGGATGAGACATCCTATAGGAAAAAATATAAAAATACGATATGTAATCCGAGCTATGTACCTTTTATTAGCATTAGCAAGCATATACAACCAATATAATGTGAAAGCGAGCTCCAAAGGTGAAGCATACACCATCCGCACCTACTAATCACTCAACAAACAATGAGAATAAGTACTGGGGATGTAATATCAATATATAATTTATAGAATATACGATAACTATGCAAATGTAGCCAATGTAACAAGAGAAACCATCCATAGTTAATATCCATCCAATTAATTTATAACCATACCAATTCACATTTCCAAATGTCAACATTATATTTATACACTTTCCTTTCTTGTTAACATTCAATTGATTTACATTCAATTATTAATATTCACTCCATTTTCATTAACTTTGCTTCCATTCACTTTAAATTCAATACATGCTTAGCAACGTTTCATTCCATATTCAATATACTCAGTATATTTTCTTTAATACTAACAACACTTAACATCCATTCCATAAATTTATTTACTTAAGTTTTTTGGTAAACATTTTATACAACACTCCCTAAGTATATTCAAAACTTAAGTTCATATTCAATTCTATCCAACAACATCTCCAAACCATATTCAATTCATTTCATTAATTCACTTAATCCATTCCAATTCTAATTCAATTTAATTTAACCTTTATTAAGTTAAACTTCCTTTCATTTAATTCATTAACTCAATTTATTTAACTTTAATTTCATATCTCAATTTCAAATTTTTTTTTATCTATACCATTTTAAAAGTTCAAAAACTTATTGTCTTATGTTTTCTCAAAACATTTAGATAAAAAAAGTTCAGGATTTTTAAACATCCGGTTTTATTTCTAATCATTTTGAAATCATATATATACATAACTCCTTTATATATCAAATTACACTTCTGGAATCTAAAACAAATTTATTTTACCAAAACAAAACCTTAATGGCAGTAGTCCCTCATTAAGAAACTCGAAAATGAACGCAGACGATGCTGCAATCATCACCAGAATTATTATCCAAAGACTGAAGTGAGTTTAGTGCTTTCTATCTCTTTTAAATCCTATTTCAAAATATTTCTAACCAAAATATTTTCAAATAATACTATTTTATTTTTTCCCAAAACGTTTGAAATCAATTTCCAAATTAACGGGACTTCAATTCTCCAATTCCTTGTTTGAAATCCATTTCCATTTACAAATCATACCTATACATATACTTATACAAATTTTCATTTCCTTTCCATTTATAAATTATATTCATATAACCTTACTTCTTATGTAATATCATTTCACAAATGTCGATTATTTTAATCATAATCAATACTCTATAATCCATACTTATAAATTCACTTTCTTATATATCTCATTTTTGTTACGTTTGTCTTTTTTAGATTATAATAATAACAACTTTTATTAGAACAACCAACAACAAATGATAATAATCAAATATTATCATTTATTTACAACCAAACATACCATATATAGCTATAATAATTTCTGAAAAATTATTCTTTTATATATAAAATATAATTTTGGTAAAATTATTTCATACCAATTCTCAAAACAATACCGTATCGGTTTTCCTTGTCCAAGTGTTTAGAAACCTGTATCGATATCGTGGCGTCCCACATACCGACCAAAATTCATAAGCCACTCAACAGATAAAATCACACAATATAAAACATTTTTATGTAACTAACAAATATGCGCTCATATATATACACTCAAAACTCATAATAAGGCATTCCATTACCTTATCTCTTAATGAGTTTCCCCACCAAAGCCAAGGTTCTCGCTTAACCTTCAGCTCTGATACCAAGCTGTAATGACCATCCAATCCATACAATCCGAGTTGACTATAAACAACACATGCCCTACCCAAATCGAACGGAAAGACAAATAGTTATGGAAAAGAAAGAGAAATGAAGAAGAGAAGAAGAGAGAAAAGAAAAAAACCGAAACAACACAGAATCTCACAATCACAGCGTAACAATATATAATATAGTATCAAGATCTTTACAAAAGATAAACTGTTATATACGTACATCAATAGGAGTACACCAACAAATCACAAAAATCAACCTAGACAGTTATAACAACCTGTCCTCACAAATGTTGATGATTTCACAACAATGCAGCGGAAAAATAAACAAATATGGGAATACGACTTGAAGACCTCCAACTCGTCTCTTGGGCTCTAATGCATCCATAACAACCTGTAAATATGCTCGGTCTGACCCGAGCATTATAATAAAATAACACCCGAGTCAGTCTGGAAAACCAGTGTGAGAAAACACACCCAATTAGATTTTTAAGTTATGAAATCCTTTGAAATCAAAAGTACCTCGTAAGACCATGCCCCACATAAACACGAACGGGTTTTTACCTTATGCTAACCAAAACATTTTCTATAGAAAATCCGTTTATATTATAATAATATCTAGGGGTCAAAGTGAAATAAGAATATAGCTAAAATGCTTGCATCTCACGTTTCATCATAGTTGGGCATAAGTAAGTCCGTACGGCGCTTAATGGAGAATGGATTCCATACAATGAATGGGCTACTGAGGTACCGCTCGTCAGGTGCATCTCTGGATAAAATAACACCGAGGTCAAACCTATCGACCCCTGCCAACACAGAACCGGCCTACTGTTTACTGGATAGTACCGAATATCATCACCCCTCCGCTAATGGTCCCCGAATCATACAATTGAGAAATAATATTAACTCTAGATAGGTATGATCATACCCTACTTAGGAGCGATCCCCTTAGCCCTGCTGCATCTCCCATATTTTAGTCATTTCTGATTGATGAAGCTTAAAGCTACGCTTTACCCTTTATACAGCACTTTCCACTTGAAATGCTAACACTACCCTCTAGGCACAATGCAATGCCACCATTCACCCGTAAAAGTTCATTCTGGGGCCGAACAAAACACTTGAGAGCTCCGTCTACAATTCCATCATCTTCAAGATCTCTTCACTTTGAAACGCTTAAGTTGGATTGAAGTGGTTTTTGGATAACATATCCAATCTCGGTCTCTTCGAAACAACATTCAATGATTCCTGGTAAACTTAACCCCGGTTCTTTAGGTAATAAATAGTCAAAGATAAGAGCGGAGATCACCTCTGAACTATTAGTGGACGGATGTCCTTATCATTTTCCTGGAGAACGAAATAAGATTTATACGCACAGTACATCATCATCAAAGTTGACTGTGCCATATAACTCACGTATTCCTCTTAGGTATTTCCAAAGTTACGTTTTGGGTACAATTACGGTAGTCGGTTATTTAACTATCAAATAACAAACACACATCTAAATCAGGGATTTATTCAATAGGAAAACCGACATTGGTTAAGCGCATAAGCAATCACTAGCCTCCTTAATTAATCTTTAATTAATGAAATTTACTTTGTAATACTTGAATCAAAATTCTTTTTACAAATACACACACACACCCTCTACAATCCCTATTTCTTAACACTTGAAAAAATATCCATATACTTATCTCAACGGTGTAAGTATATTCACCAAACATCGGGGAAGATTTTCTTTTTAAATAATTCTAAAACATTTATAAACTTCATTATAAATTTCTAAAACCATTTATAATCTATTTTATTAATCTCAGGAACCATTTTTAAAACTCTAATATACATTCCAAAAATCCTTTATAACCCCTTTATAAATCCTTAAAACCTTTTATAAACTCCTCTTATAAATCTATAAACCCATTTCTAAAATTCTTTTATAAATATCTAGCCATACATAAAACTCTTTTAAAATCTCCCTTTAAGCCTTTTAAGCCTTTTATAAAACTCCCCTTATAAAATCCAAGTCCATTATAAAACTCTATTTATAAATATCGAACATTTATAAATAAATTCTAATCATCTATTTTAAAACACTATTATATAATAATAAACGATATAAATGAACAGTAATTAACTTCAAAACATCTTTAAGATAATAATTAATAATTTCAAACATTCTTAATAAAACAATAATAATTTATATTAAACATTATTATAAATAATAATTAATTTCCAACACTTTATTGATAAATAATTATAATTAATTTTAAACCATATTAATAATTTTCAAATAATTAACTTTTCAAAACATTAAAATATTGATAAACAACTTTTAAAACAATATTAACAAAAATAAACAACTTTTAAGACATAGTTATATTTCCTTGATAAAAATCCATACATAATTCCCAACATGATCATTTCCATATTTACAAAATTATATTTATAAATCCCCTTCTCTCTTATAAACTTCCTTCCATAAAATACCTTTATTTATGAACTCCATTATAACTCTATTTCCTTTATAAATCTCGCTTATTTATAAATCCCATTTAAAAACATCAATCGCCATCCGTTTTTAATGTTGCCCCATATGGACAAACTTCTTTGGTAATTTCCTTTCTGTTTATAAAATATCATTTAACATTCCCAAATTTTTCCCTCGCCATCAATTTCCAAAATAGAGTCAACTATCTTCTAAAATATCATTCCACATCTTATAATAAATTCACCGTTTGATTTCTTCTCCAGTCCATTAAATGAGAATGGTTTCCTTTAATTTATAAACACTGTTTATAAATCCATACTTTTATTAACAAAATACAATTTTTCAAATCTTCACTACATTTGTAAAATATCACTTTTATAAATTATCACATTTATAAATTTCACATTTATAAATAAATTTTTATACATCACTTTTATATAAAATGGTTAAAAAATATTTATATCAAAATATTCTATTTTCTTATTAAAACCATATCCCTTTATGTTGAAAGACGAACTTATTTTAAGATTTTAAAAATCTTTATTTTACAGTTCAAAAATCTCTATTTAAATAATTCATAAAACTATTAAATTATAATATCTAAAAGTCACACCTTTTTATTTTTAAAATAATTTCCTCTTTAATTTATTTCAATAAAAATTATTAAAACATATATAATTTCTAAAATCACTTTAAAAATCCTTTTTAATCGAAATCACTATTTTATAATATTTTAAGATGCTAAAATTAAGGCCCGGTGTTACTAAAGCACTAACAAGAAAAATCATATCCATGTCATCAAATATTGCATTCAACATATCATATATCAATTTATATGAAAAATAAAATCAACAGTATGAGGAATCATGTTGAATCCCTCCAACCTGTCCCCTACATCACATACAATATATAATCAAATAATATAAAAATCAACCGCTTCGAGGCGGGATTTGTATATAAAGGGTCATCCGCTCTTACATGGGAACATAAGAGGGTCTCATCCGTTTTAGGGGCAGGAATAAATCGAACCAACAAATAAAATACTAAATCATCCAAATGGTCAATAACAATCAACAATAAATGTTCGCACATCCAATAAATAATTTTGTTGACTATATAATATTTTATTATTAACCAAAAAGGTGAATTAACTCACATTGATTTCAGTACTCGCTAAAACGTTCCATTTTGAATTAAAATTGAGCAGACGTTCAATTTTAACCAAAATTCCTACTAGCTCTGAATCCATCCATTCCAATTCCATAGCATTGCTTTCATCGATACGATTGCAACGCGACTTGTCGCGATCGATTTGGATCTCGTATGAGTTAGATATGAATTAATGAACTTTAAGATTTTTTAAATTTAAATTAATACAAATTAATAAAGTTTAAACATTCAAATCTTTTACCCTCCCTCCATCTCTCTTTTGTTTCTAAGAAACCCATACTTCGACCGTGATTTCAACGTGTCGCACCGCCATCTTCGTGCTTGTCGCCGCCCCGACAACCACCAAACGTCGCCCGACTCGAGATGAACCTCCAGCCTCCATCGCGTTTCCTCATTTGCCATCCATCGCTGGAATTCGCCCAAATCCTACCCCACGTCGCGCCACCATAGCTCTCGCCACACACCTCCATTCAATGATCCGCCGATGTGGATGGGTTCCCCTAACCATGCCGCATCTTCCCTCTGTTGACCACTCCAAGCATCTCAGCCTCTGGCATGGTGAACAATCGTGGACCGTTGGATTGAGCTTTGTTTAAATTTGAAAAAAAGAAAAAAAAGAAAACTGTCTTCTGATTTCATGCGATAATATAGTTTGAGGGGGGATGGACTTAGACGTGGGCGGTATGGCTAAGTATGGTGATTGAAGAAACTATATCTCAGTATATTATTTTAAATTAGAAAATATATAGCTTTAACGTTCGAAAATCTCGAACTCTAAATGAGGCATGCCGCCTAGCGTTCTATATGTTTTACCCCTATTCTGAACACAATGGAATTAGTCTCGACGTAATTCAATCATATGCTGAAGATAGCTTTTTCAAACCCAATTATTATATAAATTTCCGAAATTAATTTCTACGCATTTTGATCTCGCATGCCCAAATGGTACGTCCAATCACCACGAAGTTCGACGGCATACAATAACTCATTATTACGGATCCAATGGAACCGGTTTCATCCAATTCCAAGACAGTGCCCCAGAAGGCTATTTTTACACATTAATTAAAGCAAATTATTATAAAAAACCAAATTAATCACTTTTAAATCTAATTTAAAAGTTTACTATCTTCATTCTTATTTAAATAGAATTTAAATCAACTTTCGAAATCACTTTTGTTCACATTCAATTCAAGATTCACTTATTTAACAATTCAAAAAATTAAATTCAACAATTTAATTACCAAATAAATCGCTATATTTGAAATCCAAGTTATTTAACTTATAAAATTAACTTTTAAATATTTAAAATCAATTAAATATTCCAAATTCGAATGACTGGAATTCTGGATCGTTACAGGTTCGGATAAATTCGGGGACCGGTGTCTCCAAAACTAAGCGATAATTTCCGGCTAACTCAATTCCGGTTCTCTTTGGAAGTATGGACTAAGCAATTGAATCCTCATCGGGGAACTTGAATATACCCGACATGTCTCTTGAGTTAAAATAGGTCCAGATTTGATAGTCGGTTATTTAACTATCAAATAAACAAAGAAAAACCAGTTCCATTTGAGATTTATTTATCAATAGCAACCACTAGGTCTCAAAACAAATCTTTATTTAATAAATCTCTTTCCAAAACGTTTGTCTTAAACATTCATATACTTATTTCTCTAACATAAGTATATTCACAAAACATTTGTGAATAACTTCTTACTTCCAATTCATGCTAAAAAGGATTAAACAAATTTTGTTTAAATTGGAGGTATGGACAACCCTAAACAGTATTTCCTCGGTGTTAAGTGTGAAACGGATGTTCCATACCACTATTTTTAAAAGGTTGGTTTAGAGAAGCACAGATCTCAAATTCTTTTTATATTTCTTTTGATAAATCCTTTTTAATAAAATCTATTTCATTCATGAAATCTCTTTTTATTTTTGAAATCAAAACCATTTCAAATTACTTTCCAAAATTTCTAAATTCATTTATAAAACCTTTTTATAAATATTCAAAACCATTAATATAAATTACTTTATAAATATCCAAACTTTTTATATAAATTTCTTATAAATATCCAAACCTTTTTATAAGCTCACTTTATGAATATCCAAATTATTTTCTAAAACTTCTTTTATAAATACCCCAAAAATCATTTATAAACTTCTTTATAAACCTTTCATATTTAAACAACTTCTTAAATAACCTTAAGTCAAAATAGATTCCTTTAATAAGCAAATCCATTTTATTAATCTCCCTTACTTATGAAATATTCTTTGCTTAAAACTCAAATCCGTTTACCCAAAACATCTATAAATTTCCAAATTCATTTATAAAACTCTTTATAAAAACTTCTTTTATAACATGGAAAACCATTCTCGTTAGTTAAAACATCTTTAGTAAAACCATTTATCAAATAATTCTTTAAATATCTTGTTCAAATGCACTAATTTTGAAACCATTTCAAAAAGAAAAGGAAATATTTATCCTTACAAAATCCATGGAGGCTTAGCGACCATAGTGGTGCTTTTAATTTTGTTTTACTTATCCGGTCTAACAAGGCATCCCATGACAATAGGTATATAAGGGATTAACACATAACAATCAATCAACTTAAGTAAATATCTAAGTTAATTGTAATAGCAGAATGGTGTTTTCTTCTGCCAATAGATGTCATTTAGTTTTCCTAATCATATGGGGTTACTTAAGGGTAAGCGACACAGAAATCCCGTGGTTTAAAAACAAACTTATAAAACTAGTTTAAAACAAAACTGATTACTGAAATTCAAAGCGATTTTAAAATAAATTAAAGCCCTTATAAATGAGAATCAAATCCTTTAAATAGTAATTAAACTATAATTAAAAGTAATTAAAACTTAATTAAACCTTATTAACGTTAATCAAAGATTAATTGAATAAAACCCTTCTAAAATAACAATTAATTAATATATTAAATAAACAATTAATTAATCCTTAATTGATCATAATTAACTTTAGTTAAGTAACAAATCATGATTAACTTAATTGATTAACATTTAATTTTAAAAACCGTTATTAACAAATGATTAAGTACTAATTACCTCTTTAATTAAATAATCAATTAAATAATCATTAAATAAATAATTAATTAAATAATTGTTCTCTATTTACTAAATTAAAGTTAGAAAACATTTCCTAAAAATATTTTAAGTTAAATCAAGTTTAGATTAGAAAAATAGTTAGATTTTCCGAACTGCGCATATAGCGACTATTGCTATACGGACCCGTAATTTTAAAACTTGGTTTTAAGCAAATCAACTTCAAAACTCTATTCTCACACTTTAAAACTTATGACAAAGTCAGAAAAAATCTTTCAAAATTTTTTTAGGTGAAACCAATTCGGATTTGGAAATAGTTTGATTTTTGTGAATTGCGCGTATAGCGACTATTGCTATAAGGACTCATAATTTTTAGAACTTGAAATTTTGAGTTTCTATCTTTTATAAACTTCAACCTTGAACTCTTTCCTTCTTTAAAACATGAAAATAAACTTTTGAAAACAAAATTGAAGTTTTAAACTTGAAAACTTTTCCCTTTGAAACAAAATCAAACTTTCGATAAAAAAACGGATTTCTACATCGCTTTTGGTTAGCGATTCGCTAGCTTTGTGTCATGAACCCACTACAACACATACAACATTCCAACATAATATCACATCATAACATTATAACACCATCATAAACAAAGTATTACTTCACAATACTAACTAACTTTCCAATATTCAAGTTATAATCTTTATCGCCTACTCAAACTTCGGCATAAGCAATCAACTCCAAATCAACATATATGCATGCATACACAACATATTACATTACCACATACATAAGCAACATTTTAGCTCATAAATTTTATAACTTTAAAAAGTTAGTAACTTGAGTTTTAAAAACATGAACTTTACTCACTAACTTTCACTAAAACTTGAATTCAACCTAGATCTTGGTATTAACTTGCAAATGAGAAGAATTTGGATGTTTTTACACCTAAATTAGGCTCGACCATGCATGTATTTGGGCTCGACCATGGATGTTTGTGGAGGGTGTTGACTTATACTTTGGAAGAAAGGTGTTGTAGTGTTTGTAGAAGTGTTCTAGTGAGCTAAGGAGAAGAGTTTAAGTGTGAAGAAGTGATTTTTCCTCACTTTAAAATTTATGAAGAGAAGTCATGAATGTATTTTCTCAAGCTCTTAGGAATTTTAGAAATGAAAATGGAGATTGTAAAATGAAAATTATGAAATGGAAGGAGTATTTTTAGGCTTAGGAAAATATTTTAAAAATATAAAGTGATTATAATTAAATATACACACATGCATGCACCCCATACCTCCCTTCCATTACTTGTACATGTCCACACCCCCTTTTCATGCCTTGAATCATGCTATTGCTTGCATGTGTGTGTGCTAAGGATATGGAGGTGATTTTTTTACATATAAGTGTGTTTATATGTATATATATGCCTTTTATAACATAATTTATCGCATCCATGCTTATGTGTGTGTGTGTGTGTATACATTAATATGTATAAGTATGCTTAATTAATACTATCCTAACATGTATAAATGTGTGCATGTTGCACTAAGTGTGCATAACATTCCCAACGACTTTCAGGTGTCGAAAAGTCGAAATTTCGAAAAACGTTCTCTGATCACATTTTCTATTTTCATATGAACTATCTATATTGGTAAACAAATTTTAAAACTATTTTATCATTATTAAATAATTAAAATAGGTTTATTTGCTAATAAAAATCCATTTATTGATTATATAAAATATATTTAAGTAGCCTATTATAAAGCGGCAAAATTCTAAGTCGTTACAAATCTATTTTACCATCAGTTGTTAATATTTAAAAGAGTTAAATTTGAATTATAAAACCTATTATTTGAATATTTAAAATTTATTAAATATTCGCAAATCAAGGCGATAAAATTCCGGGTCGTTACAAAGGCGGTTATACTCTGCAAAAATATGGGTATAATGGGTTTTTTCATTTTATGGGGGTTTATTCAACAACATTAGGTGTTTAAATAGAATTAGTCGTTATGAAAAGAGTATACAAAGGTTTATATATTCTCTTTTATATATAAACAAAAAAATCGAACCTAAATAAGAAGTTAAACAAATTTAATTGATAATGAGGCAACAACCATTTGTTAATTATTATATTTTCAGATGGAAAACTCAATAAGAATGAAATAATAAATTGAAGGAGGTTATATGAAATTAATGGTATACTATAGCCATTAATAGTATCACTAATATTTGTATGAAATGGTATCAGTATGGTGGTATCAGTAAGGTTGTAAATGTTAATAATCCCTCGAATCACTGAAAATTCAATATATAGGATGAGATGAATTGTGAAAAGAGTATACAAAGGATCAAATATTATCTTTTTTATATAATTGAATAGGTTTTATATATAATAGATTTTATTATTGAAAATGAAAGAATTAAAAAATTCTACTACACAAAGAAAGTAAATCATCAAGTTGAAAATGATACATGTTATATAGATTATTTACAGCAATACGAAATGATAACTTTGATAAAATGAAAATTAATCCTTCAATTCCTTGAATTATTGATTACATGAATTCAGTCTAAACCCTACAATAATTTAAATACAAATAATAAAGTCAAACCTCAATAAAGAAATAAACAAAGATTATTTGGTTTTTTAATATTATAATATAATATCTTGAAAAAATTGAGATAATTTATCATAAAATTTAAAAATCACATGAAAATCAATTTTTAATTTTCTAAATTATCCATTTCATTTACTTTGTTCAATACCACAACAATTTTGATATGAACAAAAAAGTCAATCCAAATACGAAATTACATAAAATTAGTTGATAATGAGCCAAAACTATTCGTTTTCAAAATCAAATAAACAAATGGAAGGAGATTACGTGAATTAATGTTATACTATAACCATTAATGTTAAAATTCCTCAAATCATTGAGAATTCAGTATGCATGATGAGATAAATTGTGAAAATAGTATACGAAGGGTCAAATGTTATCCTCTATATATAAATAAAAAAGTCAATCCTAAATAAGAAATTAAACAAAATTATTTGATAATGAGCCAAAACCATTTGTTAATTATTATATTTTAAAATGGAAAACTCAAACAGAATAAAATAAATAGAAGAAAGGATGTTATGTGAAGTTAATGGTATATTATAGCCATAAATGGTATCACTAATGTCTGAGATGTATGAAAATGAAATTATAAGGATGCAAATGTTAATAATCGCTTAAATCACTGAGAACATCATACATGATGAGACAAATTGTGAAAAATGTATAAAATGGTTAAATATTGTCTTTTGTATAAGATAGAATATATTTTATATGTAATCAATGTTGTTATTGAAAAGGAAAGAATTAAAAATTCTGAAACACAAATTAAGCAAGTCAGCAAGTTGAAAACGATGCATGTTCTACATCAGCATGTGCTCATAAACATGTTTAGCTTATGCATTGTTTTACAAGATGAAACCTTAAAGGTAGAATATAATAAGATGATCATGGAATGGAATTACCTTTCATCAACATAGGACCTTTCATTTTCTTCATCAATTTTAATTTATAGTTCTGTACAAATTAAGATATAGGCTTAATTAAAAAAGTATTATAGACAAAAAATGAAAATTTTCACCTATATCAATTAAAACGTCTAAAAAATGATATTGAAGCCCTCGTACTATTCACTTACACCATTTGTTTATATTAAAATCAAACAGCTTCAGCGTGATATATTAAGTCATCATACCTAACAGCGAAAAGTTGCAATTGGAAAAAAAATCTAAAAGCCAAATCAATTAGCAAAGATCAAAACAAATAAGATGAACTTAATTGGCTTTTAAAGATGCGTTATCTCGTTACATTGAAAATAATGCATATTACTTTAATTTTTCTCGCAAAACTCAAGTAAGATTAGAAATACTGAATCAGGAAAACAAATAAAATATGATAATAATGGGAATGATTACTGAAATTAAGTTAGAAATAGGGTGTTGTTTAACTGAGGAATTGGTGAGTTGATGAATAGTGAGAGAGAACTAGGTTAAATAATGAATATATTTAAGGTAGCTAATAAAAAAAGGTAAGTTGATGGGACACCATCTTTATATATTAAACTTTATATATTAAAATTTATATTAAACTTTATACGGGTCAAAATTATAATAAACTTTATATATTAAACCCAGGTTGAAAAGGAATGTGAGAGCAGATAACAAAAAGTCATATATTAAACTTTATATAGAATAGATGGATTATAGGTGTATATGATCGTTGTACTAAAATTGCAAGAATCTGTATGGGAGATACAACATCTTGTAACTACTTCGACCACTATTGATTAAGGTGTTGTCTTGCCATTCATGGAAAGTCAAGACAACATGTTCTTTTGTCACCAACGGAAAGTCAAGAGGTCAGATCTATCTTGCCACCCGGTTGCTACATTGTAAGGTGTTCTTCCCACCCTTGAAAGAAAGTTGTGATAGTGAAATTCTTTGTGGAAGTTTAGGAAGAGACATGAGATTGGATATCCAAACCTATATAAAAAAATTTGGTGTCTTATGTTCCTTTACTCTTGCTTTTATTACCTACAATCATCCTCATGTGATTTACTTATAATATTCTGCATAGTGATTAGTTGGTAGAATTAAAGTTTAAAAAAGTAGATAAACGCTATTCACAACCAATTAGTGTACTGTCGGCCTTACGATCCATCATGCTTACCATGTGTTTGAGAATTCCATAACCCATAGAAGGGGGTGTAAGTCGATGATTTATGTGCTTCAATAAGAGACAATCTCAGGAGAGCCAGCGGTTTCTACCAATTCCAACGTTCCGAGTTCTACTTAGTTGTGGCATCTAAATTCAGATTATTTTGATGAGTGGAGTCTTAATGTTTTACAGAAGTGGGGGTTGATTTATGATGTTTGTCAATCGAGATCGAGCTTTTATGGCGATCATGCTCTTCAAATGAAGAATAAGATGTCACATGTTGGAAGACCTAAAGCAATAGAGTTTTTAGAGTATGTTTATTCTTATATGGAGATCTGCCCAAGTTGCATATTTAAGTGGAGCATGTTACTTCATTTTATGTGCATGATCTCTCGTAGAAGGTCTAGGTATATTTCTTGAAGACCAAAGACGCAACATTTGTTCGATTTTGAAAGTAGAAAACATTGGTAGAGAAATATTCGAGGAATTTGAGTGTTCTCAAAGTAGGCGATTGTAGTGAATTTGCATCACATGAATTTCTTAGCAATTATAGGTCTAATGGTGAAGTTAGAAATTTTTTTCTTCAAAGTCGCCGTGTGATGGAGTGAATAAGCATATGAGTCAAACATTGTGGAAGATAGCTATTAGCTTGAGATTGATTGTAGGTTCAAAAGAGGAACTTTAGGCAAAGGTAATCTCTATGATGGTATTTCTCATCAACCATGCACATTCCTTTGCCATAGATATGGATATCCTTGAAGAAATATGGAATGGTAAGCCTACGAGTTTTCATTCCTTAGATTGTTTGATTATACAACTTATATTTATGATGAAAATCACAATAAACTGAAGTTTAGGGGAAGAAAGAACATTTTGTTAGGCTGTCGAGAAGGAGTGTACAAGTATATGTTATGGTGGACAACAACTAGAATAATTGTGGCTAGCATGCGTATGATTATAGATAAGAGGTTTATTAAAGGTGGAGCCTAAAAAAACGAGGATGTGAAAGGTCCAACACATTTTGAGTCATTAGATTGTTTTCATATTTAGACTGATAATGATATTTCAGATGATAACATCATTGTGAGAAGGGTTTAAAGGTTCCAATTCTAGGTGGAGCTCAGTTGTAAAGAAGATCATGCGTTTCAACTAGCCTAATCTGTGAGCATAGAAGTGACAAAGATTTAACTACTCATGTATAGAGTGATTTGGAACTTGTTGGAAAGTTTGATAATGTGTACTTTGTAAAATAGAGCAAAATTCTGGAGAGAGAGACTGAAGTAGATAATTTTGAGAATGTTCTTTTCAAATATGGAATAAAGAAGGTGAAACATTTAGCGATTTCTCCATTAGACTTTTGAAGTTTAGTATCTATAGGTTCATCTTCTATATCGAATATGTAAGAAATATGGTATTCGAAAATTGATTGATTTCTTATGCTTGGGAAATAAGATAGACTGGAAGTCTAGTTTGGGCGATATTGTCCAAACCTGTAGCTCTTCAAGAAGAGTTTAGACACTATGTGGGGTTAGATATAACAACTAACTGAGAAGTAGTGATTTGGATAAATGATATGTTTGAATTGAGGTGGAATGTTAAATTTATATGATTCAAATATAGACATATTTGCACTTACCATATTTCCCCCAACCACTCTCTCGGAACTTGCCATATCTTCAGCTTATTATAACCAGATTGCTTTTAAGCATGCAAAGAAAATAATTGGAAATAAATCTACCATTCTCTCTCTTGTGGGTAAACCCTAAATTAAATTAGGGATTTTGATTGGAATCAAGTCTAAATCCAATCCCTCTTGTAATCTCTTTAGTTGAAGGAAATAAAAAAAACTATTGGATTCCTGGACATAGGTAATTATTCGAACCAACTTAAATCTTTGCCCTCTTTATTTTTTTTTGGTGTTTGTTGTTCATAACATTGCCCGTGATTGATATTATTGTTGGTTGAATTAGTTGTTGGTTTGTAATTACAAGCTATTTGAATTAATAGTTGGCTTCTGATTAACAAGCTATATCCCTCTAATAGCTTGCATTGCGAAGTCGGTAAAATTTCCACAGTAAAAGTGCACTAGTATAAAATACAAAGACCAAATTTGTAATATGATAGGAAAATCCATTTTCATCCACTAAGTAATATTTCTGAAATGCATATCCTTTTTCTCAAATTAGTTTTTTTGACCTTCCAACATAAATGTATAAATATGAAAATTTGTAACGATCCGTAAATTTTAACGATTTTTATAACGTAATTGACTGAAATTTTTGATGAAAATAAATAATTAAATTTTGCAATGAAAATTTAATATCTGAAATACGTCTATTTAAACATAACAAATGGTAAATTTTCATTTGAAAATATGAAAGTTCTGTTTGTAATTTTCAATTTCAAATTTAAATCAGTTAATGTGATGAAAATTAAATATTTTCGAAACCTGAATATTTTTATATAATAAAAATGTAAATAATTTTCTAAGTGAGACGTCATATTTCGTTTCGTTAAATGTGGAGTGCTATAGCTTCGCTTTTCTTATTTTCAGCAAATTAGCAGCATTTTCGGCACCGAATATCGACTTTTGATAGGATGATCATAACACTGATATCCGTGTACCATTCTGTTCGTCTCGTCGTGCTGATCTCCGCAGTATATTCAATTGTCAATTTCGATGTCCGGTACGCGGCGAAATCTATGAAACGGTTAGCCGTATCGGTACCCATTTTGAGTCTATAGTGTGTTCTGTGACTTTCCATTTGTCTACTGGTTTAAAAAAAATGGTCGCTATCGTTTAATATTCCCAGAAATAAATATTCCCGAATTCAACAGGTATGACTTTTGCTTTTCCACTGGTTCCAATATATATATTTCTGGTTCGTATTGCTCTGCCTTTTCCTTTCTTCTGCCATACTTAGAGCATCTCCAACAGGTTGCAAATTCTCGAATCCGCATCCGAAATTAACCCCAACAGAGTGCGGGAATTTGCAATAGTGTAGAAAGTAGGGTCTTCGGGCTGAGAAATTAGGATAGAGTGAGGCGCATGTTCAACAGGCGCCTGTAGGCCAGGCGCCTGTTGAACAGGCGCCTCATCTTCAGGCGCATGTTCAACAGGCACCTGGCAACAGGGGCCCTGTTGAAACAGGCGCCTGTTAAACACGGGCGCCTGTTGAACAGGCGCCTGATGCCCAGGCGCCTGTTCAACAGGCGCCTGCCCTCATTTCTGTTGTAGAAATGAGGGCTCCAACATTTTGGAGTGTGGAAAATCGAATTTCTGCACTCCAAACTGTTGGAGATGCTCTTACGTTATAAAATAAAATAAAATGTATATATATTTAAACTTTCATTTGCTTTTCTTTCTGAAACCTTGTTTTGTTCGCCCTCATCAAGTCACGTCCTCCATGGCAACCGCCTTTTCTCCTACCCTTCGCCACCCATCCACATGACATCCGTACACCCTTACACGTCTAGTCAACAGAAGTAGCCATACTCCTCCATGCGCACGTGACAGCAAGCTCCCTCCACCCAAAAACTCCTACGAGCAGCGCTTCCCATGCCGCCATCTCCACCCATCACTCTCCCTCATTCCGTTGCCTCCATTATCGTGACTCAACCCATCAGCCAGACCACACTCGTCCCTTCCACTATCCCACAGTTGAGCACGGCAGCTAGAGCCCTCCGATCCGTAAGCCTTCTCCCTGATGCCATGCTCCTCTCATCCATCCACCTCGCCCATGTCTTCCACCCACACTCCGCCTAAACTGCCACGTCACCGTGACAGCCATCACCCGATATGCCCATCTCCTCCCCTTGGCCACTCCACCCTCCTCATGGCCGACCACCACCTTTTCTCCACGCTTTGCCCTTCCACAAATCCAAGTCTGCCACCATTTCCCTTGAACCACACAACCACCCGCCACCGCTTCACCACCAAACGATAGCATCGATCCCCTCCACGTCAGCAGCTCCGGCCAGTAGCCGCCAATTCGACTTCCACCTAACAACAGCTGTGAGCTCCTTTCCCCACTGTTTCAGCCTCACTCCTCACCTCCTCAACTGGCCAGTCATCACCAAGGCGGCAGCTGCCCATCGCCCTCCATCTCAGTACCTAAATCCATCACATCAGCATGCCACCTTGCATCGGCCAACCTCCTCCCCACTGCCGTGTTTTGACAATCTCCTTTCACTTTTGCAACCCACCATGCACAACAGCCTTCGACCTAACTTCCTTGCTCCCCTAGCCATCAACTGCCATACATGCAACCATCTTTATAAACTTTGTTCATATGTAAGTCTGTATGTAATATGTATACATATATCTTGAGTTTAGTATTGATTTTTTTTATATATAGATATACTGATTTATATATATGTTTTTATAAATGTTGATATATTGAAATGTATAATATGTTATGTTAATATTTTGAAATGAATATATATATATCATACATATGTATATATTTTATTTTATGGGTTTGAAAAAAATTGATTTTTAAACACACTCACATACATATATATAAGAGAATTTGTTTTGATATGTGATTCAAATTGAATATTGATTTTAAAAGAAAATATATATATATATAAAGGTTTTATTTTAATTTTTAATATGTGAAATTAAATAATGAGTTTAAAATATATATATAAGCTACACACACACACACACACATATATATATATATATAAGTTCACTTATATAATTGATTTTCATCGAATCTAGCTCATCGTGCTTTGCTTTTGTCTCGCAGCGGCTTTTTGCTTTCCTCCATGTCCATGTCCATATCCGTGTAGGCGTCTTGTTCATTTCTCGTTGTTCTCTAGCCTCGAAAGGCGAGCAATTACTCACGATTAACATTCTTATATTCAGTAAATTTAATTCACATGAAATGACGATTGAAATATGCTGTTAAATTTGAATTGTTAAGTTATTTTATTGTTAAATATGATATGCCATTATCTGCAACTGTTTATCTATGACATATGACACTATAACCCTGTTGTATATATTATATTTAAATTTGTTGATTATGATATATGGTTGTTGTTGATCTGTTATATTATTATCATATTTGTTCTCACTCTGCAAGTTCCCTGTTAGTTTAGAAATTCCCTATAGGTTGAAATGACACATACCCGAATGATATTATAGATTAGGGGAAAATCGTTATGGGTTAAAATGATAAACCCAAGCGATTTTCATTAACTTTGAATTTGGGATTGCAGGTTGAAATGATACGTACCCATAAATATTAAATTTAACTTGCGGATTGAAATGATAAATATCTGTATCACTTGACCATAGGATAGAAAATTATATATGGACACGTTGGTCTATTTTTGAAAATGATTTCCAAGGTTTGAAAGGAAATATATGGGTTTTAATAAATAAGATTTTAATTTTAATATATGTGTAAAAATTAGATTTTAAAATTATATGTTTTGGATATTTTAAAATTATAAGTTAGGTTTTAAAATGAAAATATTAAATTTTTACTTATAACTTTATCATTTTTAAAATATATAAAATAAGATTTAAAATAGATTTAATAATAATAAGATTTGATTTAATAATAACTAATATAATAAAATCTATTAAGAATTTAATTTAACTAATATATATATATAATATGTTAAGTACGTATTTAAATTAGAGATTTGTAATAACTTTAAGTAAATGGAAGTTGGAAAGATAAATTAAATAAGAATTGATTTATAATTAAATTTGTTGAGAATTGAATTTAAATAAGGTTTGATTTGAACTTATTGATATTGAGATTTTAAAGATATGAAATTTATAACTTGATAACTTGATAACTTGATTTTGATTAAAGAGAACTTAATGAATAATTTTTTTTTAAATTAAATAAAATTAATTTGAATATTTAATTTTGATTTAAATTTGTAATTTGAGATTTTATTTAATGTTTAACTAAAGATGATCAAATGAATATTTCAAATTTAAATAAAATTAAAATCGAATATTTAATTTTGATTTAAATTTGTAATCAGGATTTTATTTAAATGGTTATTAAAATGATTAAGTGAATATGTCAAAATTAAAATAAAATTAAAGATTGAATTTGAAATATAAATGAAATTTATCAAATTGAGTTAGTGTGAATGTTTGAATATTTTAAACTTTGAAACCTATTGAAATGGTTTAAATTAGTAGTTCAAATCTGTATTTGAAATCGATATAAATTAAAAATGGTTTTATTGAGAATTTGAATTGTAACTGATGAACAGAGATTGGTTTAAATTGAATTTGAAACTAAAGTTGATTTGAATCAACTTGTGGAATTGGACGAAACGATTCTAATTTGAAACTATTTTTGATATATTTTAATATATAAACTATTTTAATCTATATTCTATTTTAAATATATAAACTATTTTCATTTACAACTATTTCAAAATATATTTAAAAACTATTTTCAATGTTTAAACTATGTAAGTGGGAACTGTTATGATTTAGATTTAATGGATTTAAATATTAATATTTTGATATGCTGGTTTAAACTATTTTTGTGAATATGATTTCGAAAGTGATATGATTTAGGAAGTGAATATGATTTCGAAAGCAATATGATTTTTGAAAAGAATATGATATTTTGATATGAAGTATAAACTGTTTAAAATGATTATAAAAGTGATTTTATAAAATGACCGCGGTGTGAAATAAGCGTTTGGTTATTAAAGAGACCGGGATCGGATATTGTTATACTCTCTGCCATTACCGAAAACCACTTTAACAACTGTGTACATGGTGGAGATTCCAGAACGAAGTAGGATGGTTTGGCAACGATTCTGTATGGTATTTACGTAGCCCTGACTCCCGTGAGTCAACTTGATGTGGCTAAAACAGGAGCGATACCGGGCCAAGTGGGGTCGCACCCCCTATCGGGCACATTTCTTCGAAACCATATCTATTGCTTTTGTGATTCGATTTGGTGTGCACACCTTTGATTTGGGAGTGTGTCTCGAGGTGGGCTGTAGTAGCTGCTATGTGTTTCCACCAGTTCGGGAGTGCAAACGGTAGAATCCTACCCTGGTATTGCCTCGCGTGCCTTATCACATGCCATATCGCGCCCTCTAAGAGTTTGGTTTGTACCATACCTATGGAGTGCCCTCTGATAGCTATCTAGTTTACATAGGAATTATGATACTGTATAGACTATGAGAATATATAAAACGTGTTAAGGGGGTATAGGTAACGCCTTAACGCTATTTTAATACTTTACTTTACTGATAGACATATTATAATAGTGTATATTACTACATAGTAGATAGTTCCACGGATCCCTAGAGAATGGAAATCTCAAACATCATTTAAGTTATATTGTATGTCACTTGGACATTTCACTTGAGTTGATTTACTAGTATAAGAATGTTAATCCTGACTCGAGCGTTTTGTGTTTTGCTTTATGCTCGGCTCAGACTGAGTGTCACAGCATCTGAGACTCACCTTTTGAGCTTGGAGCTTTGCTTGGAGATCTATCTGTTATCTGTTCAGCTTGCAGTTATTTCCTGTATTTATGTTCAGTCTTGTCGGTTACTTTTGTATTTGAGATTTCTGTTGTATTTTGTTTTAAACTCTGATATTTATATAGTAGCTTCATGAACTACTAATTTATATTCTGCAGCTTATTGTTATATTACTCTGTGTTTGTGACTTTACAATTGATTTATTTACTGTATATGATAAGTTTTACCAATTTTAAATTAACAATATGTTGTTTTGAGCAATTCAAGTCTGACATGAATGGATGATTATCGATTTGAATGGCTCGAAATGCCAGGTCGTTACAAAATTGGAAAGGGATATATTTATAATTTTACTTAGTGTTATATTTATAATAGTTAGAACGCACATAACCTTTACTTTTTCAACTAAGCAACGTTCATATTCATAAAGAAATACTAATGAAAACAGCTATATATTCAACAAAGTGGTCCGATAACTAATTGGCTAAAAAGCAAATTACAAAACAGTACAAACTTTCACACAAAAGTAAAAGAAGAAAAGAAAAGGTAAAAGAGAGAAACAGCGGGGAATCAAATGTCGCATTCAGTCAGAGCCACATCAGAAAAGTAGAAGAGATGATTAAAGCGAAAACTGCCACCAACAATTCCTTTCTATCCCGAATAGAAGATGAGGAACCCATCCCTACTACCTGCAAATATTCAATATTTCTATTTTACTTAATTACAAACATGTAAAATCAAATAACAAAATGCTAGTGTATGAAGTGTGTTTAGAAACATATATATGCATATTTTATTTTTATTTTTAAAACATAACCTCGATTTTACATGAATAAATGCTTTTTTAGCTTTAACATTTTATTATAAAAAAATTGAAATATTAATTTTATTTTATACAAATTTCTACTACAAAGCAAAATGTGTGTTATCATGGATTATCCAAGAAAAAACAGATAAATTTCTAGTCTATGAAACGTGTTTAGAAAAAATGCTTTTTATACATTTGAAAATTATTTCTGCAGGCAATTCAAAGGGCATTTATTGGTCAATTTTGATGTAGCTTCCTTTGCAGTTTAGCTTCCTTTGAATTGACAACTCAAATTAATTAAAGCAAAATCATATATAAATGTAGAATGATGCAAATCTAGAAAGAAAGAATAAATAAACATATTTATGAAATTATAATCAAATACATTGTAATTTGCTACTAACTACTTTAGCTTCCAATTCCAATTCAAATTAGAATTACGTTAGATTCAAGCAGTTATAAAGTTACATAATCAGTAATTTATCTAAAGTATGTGCCATGGGTTAGGTGTTTACTTCAGTTTACAAAAAAAGCTTAGATATCTAGGCTTCAAAAAAAAAAGTTACATAACCAGATTTTTTTACTAAATTTAAAATATAAACAAAGTGCACTATGTTTGCAAGAGTCCATTTAAAAACATTTTAATTTTGAACTAGTATAAAAAAAGATTTTGAAACTTTTAATAGTTTCAAATAAGCAATAAAAAATACAAGCATTTGAAAATGTCAGTAGAAATGGTAATGAAATTCAGCTCTGAAAAATAAAAAATAAATCTTTACTTGTATATAACTTGTCAATTTTCAAGTGTGACTTGTATGCTTTTCGTAAATTTTATTATAAATGCAAATAAGCGCTATTGAGTTGTTTTTACCACTGACTCTAACTGCCAACAAAAATTACAAAATATGGTGACTGCAAAATCAAATCCAAACATATTTGAATTCTAATTACGAGAGAAAAAAAGTAATAGGGGAAGAATATACCTGGGAAGCATCGCCAGGGGTAGACAAAGGCCGAAAGCTCTGACTATCGGTGACACCCGTCGGTAGCGGCACGGCCGGATTACTGCTGAGAAATGGCACCCCACCGGCTCCATCGACCGGCGCACCAACGGGTGGCGATACGGCTTGAGTCGGAGCACCTTCTGTGGGTAGAAGAGGCACGGTGCTAAGGGGAGAGTGGGAAGGGGAGCTTGAGACCCAGGTGCGCCAGGTCATGTGCGACGCACGTGACGGGGTCGGGGTAGGGCCGCCGGCTGTCGGCGATGGCGCCGGTGAGAATGCGGGCTCGGTTGGAGGTGCTACGGAGAGGAAAATTGTGAGGAGGGAGAAAGTAGCAACTATGAAGGGTGATTTCATTTTTGCGCTTGATTTCTTCTATTTTTCAAGGTTTTTATTTTTTGGGAGGGGTTTGGGTTGGGGAGAGTGAAGAAAGTGAGTGAAGTGGGAAGGGATTATTTAATTGGAGGCGGGGGGAGAAACCGTGATTTCATTGATGTATGTGAATGCCTGTGTGACTTTGGGGTTGCATTGGAAAAAGATGATTCTCTATGTTATATATTAATTCGGATTTTTGGAGGGAACAAATCATCCGTTTTTTTATTTTATTGTTATTATTAATATTATTACAAAATACTCAATTATGTATCAAATACTCATTGGTGGAGCATAGCATAGGTACATGGAAGGTTGTGACCAAATGATCTCCGCTTGGTTTCTATACAATATGAACAGTTCAATTTTTTTATTTTAAAGACCCAGGGATCTAAGCTTTGTTTGTAAACTCTAAAAAAAATATGCACCGAACACACATTCCAGGTAAATCACAAGGATGTGTAGTTGGTGGGAATTAAACCCTCAACCTTTAAGGTGAGCGCCGCATGTCCTAGCCACCGCACTACCTTGGAGTTCATGAGTTGTTCATTTTATATTAATGATGTACATTCTCAATGTAAAACACAATTCAACATATTGACAAACGCTAGATCATAGAACAACAATCAGCTTAAACATGTAACAAATCTATGTCCAAAAAACACAACATATGTAGATTGCATTTTGAAACATTAAATTATGGTTATTGAATGAGTTTATGTTTTAGAACACCGTGAGATTGGTTGAGTTGATATAGAAGTATGATTATGATATTTTACTTTATTTCATTTGTGTTATATAGTTAATCTAGTGCGAACTCGTTCAACGCACATGGGTTAATATCATAATTATTATAACACTATATTTAAAAAAAATTAAGTCGCGAAGATGAAAGTATGTTTATGGATTTTATTTTATTTAGTTAGAGTACATTATTTGAACATTATTGACAAACATTTTGTGATAAATCTATTTAAGTAATCTCAAAGCACACACGTACATCTACATTTTTTAGAGCATGGTTGCTCCATACAACAAACAATAACATTAACCATCAATTATTCCTAGTAAGCAGTACATTATTTGATTTTCAAATGTAAGCAATATGAATATTATATATATGTGTGTGTGTGTATGTGTGTGCGTGTGTTTATATATATGTATATATGTATGTATGAGCGTTCAATGACACTCTATTTTGGCAGCACCCCTTATAGTCTCCTGATTTTCACCACAAACTCTGAATTAAATAATATGGTTAGTGGAAAGACAGAGAAAGTATTGTTATTTAATTCAGAGCTTGTGGTGGAAATTAGGAAGCTACATGGGTGCTGCAATATAGGGTTGCCATTGGACGCTCCTTGTGTGTGTGTCTATGTATGTATGAATGTGTCTGCACGCGCACATGCTTGTGTATGTATATATGCACAACGTTTGCTTGATAAGAATGTTTCAAACCTGACATGGAGAAATAATGCTTCAATTGATGTAACTTTAAAATTTTGGTTCAAATAAATAACAAATCAAATTCAAAAAAGCACACGTTTTGATATTATCCAATACTAAGTGCGTTAGAAAAATATTAAATTTGCTTTGACTCATCATATTTCTTAATTGATGTAGCATAACATGACATGAAAAATATATGTCGAATATCATGATTATACAATCAAATTTTTTAAACAACCGCACAACCTGTTAACCCAAAAAATGGATCAACACCCAGCAATCAGATGAAAGCACTAGTTCAGATTAAATAAACAAAACAATAAAGGAAGACAAAAATTTTATAGTGGTTCGGCGTAATCTTCGGTCTACGTCCACTTTAATCTTTTATTCGTTGTTCTCTCTCTGGATTACAATTAGTTATATTAGATCTAACCACAATCTAGTAGATCTCATATTTACAATAGGGTTTCTAGATTGTTGGTCGTCACTATTTCTAAGAATTTGCCGATCTAAGTCCTAGAACATCAAATAGTTGTTTTCTAGGTGACTTTAATGGATAAGAGGTTAGAGGTGAAGAACTAGTAGAGTCTCTGTGGTCAGAAAATCCTGATCCTATTTTAGTTGCTTCATGGTTTGTATTATAGGGGAGCAGGAATGATGGATCAAAAGCCCGGTTGTAGTGAAGTCCGGATATCAGCCCAAAGTTGTGTTAAAAATCGCAGGGTTCCACGAGTTATGGTTATAACTCGGTGCCAAGTTATCCCATGTAACTCGGTACTGAGTTATCCCCTTAAGGGGAAACTCATTCTTTTTTGGGTTCATACTTCTTGCTTCATTTTGGGGTGCCCCTTGTGTTTTAGATTGATGACTTGTTTTGACGATCGTTCATTCATAACTTGATTTGTTCTATAGTTCACAGGAGCTAACTCTTTAATTCTTGAGATAAGTCGTTTAAAACTCTATGAAATCACTTGGGCATGCATGGAAGAGGCAAAAGATCACGTGTGCAAAGTTGGTAGGGCTAACTATGGAGCAGGATAACTCGGTACCGAGTTATAGACTTAGCATATTTTTGGCTAGAATCTTCCCGAGCTATTTTCTTTGTTCATTTGGGCGCACCTTCTAGATTTCAAGTCGTTTCATCCTCGTTTGAATCTTTTGGTTCCAATTGAAAGCTGCTTTGCTAAAAAGCAGGCTAACACTTGCCCCCCCAAAGTACGCCTTTCGAATGTAAGGGTGCTTTCCTCAAGAACAAGCTCTAGTAATCTGTCTTCGATGGTTGAGCTCTCTGGCTATTGCTTTCCGGCTATCTGTTGTTCTAAATCGTCTGGTTCCTTCGGATTCTCTTATAAATCACAGGTCTTTCCAAACCTGTTATAGCCTAAGGCTCTAGTCTCTGCTTAAATGTAGTTCATACATCACGATCGTTCTGTTTCATTCGGAGTTATAACTTCACATATTCAAAATCGTCTCGTGTTTATCCAGGATTTATCAGTTTTATGCTAATTACAAGGTATTCAAATCCTTTTATCAAATCTGTTTCCATTCTAAGGTTCAATCTCCCCGGATCATTTTACATCTAAGTTAACAAGCGATCTCTCTGAATCGTTCGTAATCCAATTTAGGGTTCGATCTCTCTGGATCGTTTAATGTTTAAGTTAAGAGGACGATCCCTCTGGGCCGTTCATCGCCCAATCTAGGGTTTCGATCTCCCCGGATCCTTGTTGAGTCCGTTTGCTCTCCGGCAAGGTAACGACCCTCTCTTTCGACCCTCAAATGTCGGCACTAATACATCAATGGTATTCACATCCCGAGCACCCAAGTGCTGGAAAGACGAATGGTTAGGGTAAAATAAAAGAAATAGAACAAGAAAGAAGAGAACACAACATCAGAATCTCACAGCGGAACGATAATATATAATATCAAAGGAACAGTACAAAGGGGTTACTTCGACAAAGAAAATTCGGAATTACAATACCAAAGTACCATCATCAGCCTGGACGATTATAACAACTTGTGCTCACAAATGTTGATATCTACAATATAGTAATGCAGCGGAAATAAGAATACTACGGTAGGTGAAACATCTTGCTCGTCTTCTCGAGCTCCAATGAACATCAACGAAAACCTGCCTTTCTCAAACTACTCGAAAGAGCATGCGAGGAATTCAGGGAAACAAAAACCAAGCATCAGACATAGGTTTGGTATGAGAAACTCAAGAAATATGTAGCTAGCATATAACAGTACCTTTGAGACTACATGGAATGACATAACATTTAACCGCTCAAAAGAACCATCATCTAATAGATACGTAAGGTGATATAATAGATAATGTCTAGGGTATAGAATATAAATATTATAACATAGCTGGAACGGTTACATTCAACAACATATTAGATGGTACAATCAAAACCGATAAGGAACGTTCGCGTAATGGATTTTCCACGGAGATCCCTCCGGTCAAGCCAAAATCCAATCTCCTTGCACAATGGTCAGAACTACCTTCGAGCGTCGTATATCTCCAGATATAATATACCATAAGGTAAACATGACCGATCCATGTCTAGAAATGTGATCGCGAATACCATCACCCTCGCATGCAACATCGATAAGCATACTATAGATCTAGAGTAATAATATCCTATCGTGGGTTAGCAAAACCCCAAGCTATGCTCCTACTCTGTTTTTAGCCATTTCCGACGTCGAGGTCACATTCGGCAACTTTTACACGAGTCTTCATCACTCAAATAGAACGTGAATCCCAAATTGGATCCTCACATCTCGAACAGATCTCGAAACCATACATGAATTCCCATATCTCAACAGATATTGGAATTACACATTGATTCCCACATCCTGAATAGATCACGAACAACTACATGTGTTCGAGCATCTTAAACAGATCTCGAATCTCTATATAGATTCTCGCATCTAGAACCAATCCACTTCAAGAGATGGAACATGTATCTCGGCCTTAAAGAGGTTTTTGATAAATCGAACACTTACTGATCCTGGTCTTACCAAGACCGAATCGACGAATTTGGTCATTCGGTAATAATGAGGATGATTGCATACGGAAACCAAGTCTCATATACTTATCATGTTTCCGATATTTTCCTCTCACACCATCCCTCGATCAAGAGTGAGCTGGTAGTTTGGAGCTGTATTGCTCATATCCCTACACGAACATCAGTCTTAATTCCCGTAGAAAGACAAGCCTACTTCATCGGCTTTTAGTGCTAAGTATATGAATAAATGTTTTCCAAAAATGAGGAAACAAACAAAGCACGATCAAGTCAAACAAAGCTTGATCAAGTCATACAAAGCACGATCAAGTCACATAAGCAACTTCTAATCTCCTTTTTGTTTAATTAATATTTTATTAATTAAAACCTTCTTTATTAGTAAAACTTCTTTACTTAATAAAACATCATTTATTAATTTTATACTATCCATTTGTACTGTTTCAATACTTAACAAAGTATTCATATATTTATCTCCAATGGTATAAGTATATTCACAAATCATTAACAAGATTTCTTACTTTAAACCTTTGCTTTTTCTATCTTTTACAAAAATATTCCTTATAATTTCCTTCAAAATATCCATTTAAGGATCTAAGTGCTTTCACAAATCTATTCAAAAAATTTAAGACTAATGTTACTTAGCATTGCCACTACAAACCCAAAACAATTTCGCTTTTGCTTATCTTTAAAACATTCTTTTAAAGATCTATTTATATTCATAAGTATAATAAAAAAGAGTTAAAGATGAATGTGATTAACACATTTTCACAACAAACCCAAATCATTTCACTTATCCTTATCTTTAAAACATTCTTTTAAAGATCTATTTACATCCCTAAGTATAATAAAAAAGGGTTAAAGACGAATGCTATTAGCACACTATCACAACAAACCCAAATAATTTTCCTACTTGTTACTATCTATACAAACCTTTGTTTTATAGATCTAATTTCGTATAAGGTTAAGATCGATAATCAACTAATCGATTATCTAGTCAAAAACCATTGCTTATACAAATCAATGTTCGTATACTTTACTCATTTCCGACATTCCCAACTTAACTATTCCTCGTTCAAGAAGAAAGCCCAGTAGGTTAGAACTCTATTGCTCCATCCCTACTCAACATCCTCCTAGAAATAGAGAAGCCTACTTCATCGGCTTTAGTGTTAAGTGTAATATTAATGATTTCCATAACAAGTAACAAACAACCTTGTTAACCCATTTCAGACATTCCCGACTTAACTATTCCTCGTTAAAGAGGTAAGCCTGGTAGGTTAGAGCTCTATTGCTCCGTCCTTACTCGACATCAATCTTTAACTCTCAAAAGTAGATAAGCATACTTTGTTGGCTTTTAGCATTAAGTGTAGTTAATTACATTTTTAAACAAGTAAGTAAACAACAAGATTAACACGTTTTCGACATTTCAACTTATACAGCTCCTCGTTCAAGGGTAAAGCCAGGTAATTTTAGGCATGGTTGCTCCATGCCTTGCATGGACACCTCATTCTTAAATTTCACAAACAGACAAGTTTAGTCATCGGATTTTAGTGTTAAGCCTAGTCAATCACCTTTGTCTAAACTTATATATATAAAATAATACTTTAGAAATACTTCTAAATAGGTTTTAAATATCTATGTAAAACATTACTTGAAAATAACTAATTTAGCTGTTTGATTAAAAATATATTTTACATTTTGCAGCACTTTACTTTCAAAATTCGTAAATAGTCATTAAAACTATATTCATACTTATATTCTTTTTTCACACTCAAATACATTTTATAAGAACTTCCATAAAAATATTTTATAAAGAAAAGAATTTAAAAACCATTTAAATCATGAAAAACTAGCCAAAACGTCGCATTATAAACATTTAAAATAATTAGCGACTTACTATAGCATTATAAATGCTGTTAAAAGTTCTTGTTGAAACAACATTGAAGAGACTTTGCGACTAGTTTTAACCACTAAAACAAATGATTTAAGACTTGAAATTTTTATAGTAAGTATTACCATTATGGCACTTAAGAACAATGGAAATAAATCCCTAAAAATTTCTCTCCATTTATGTATAAAAATTCCCGAAAACAAGGGATTCCGAAGTGCACTTATAACGACTATTCTCGTTTCAAACACTTTTCAACTTACTTAAATTTAACACACAAGTTAAACAACCATTTAAACATAAAGTCAATGCCACATCATATGTTTAAGAGGGTAGTAGAAGTGAGTTTATACAATATAAAGTTTTCATTTGCTTTCAAAAGCAAGAGGGGTCCAAAGTTTATAACTTTACTTAGTTAATGTCACTTTAACTTTTATACTTTTCACACAACATATATATATACACATAATATATACTTAAGAGATAACGTGATAACTCACTTCGATCCATGCCTAACCCAAGCACAAAGCCACAAGAACCAAAGAACCACCTCCTTCCCTCAACACAAGCCTAAAGGTCCAACCTTTAGCATTTCCAAACCAAAGCCAACACCTTCCTCCTCCTCCTCTATGCTCACGGCCCATCCAAGCTCCCCTTCTTCCTTTCACCTCCACACACTTCTTACCTCCTAATCATGCCTCCCATGATGTTTTAGGCCCAAAGCCAAAGTTTAGAAGAGATTAGAGAAGATTTGGTTACCTTTTGAAAAAGTTAGAGAGTAATAAGTGGATTAGTGTTTAAGCGCTTCCACCATTTTCAACCCTCCAACTTCATCTCAAGCGTATTTGATTTTGTATGATTGATTCCTAAGGGTATGCCCCTCCTTATATAGGCTTAAGAATGCGATGGGAAAAGACCGAAAATCCCTCAAAACCCTGATGACATTAATTACAAACATCACTTCTCCTTTATCATTTACTTAACTTTTAGGACTTTCCATGTATGCACATTTCCTAAGCAACTTCCCTTACCTCAAGCATGACATCATCCATAAAGTTTATTTCCATAAATGAAAAATATTTGTATTTCATTTTCTTTAATTCCTAAGCAAATAAGTGTATGAAAAAAAATATGAACAACTTCTGATGGTTAAAAAGCTGTTTGTCGATAAAACGATTTTCGGTCACATTATCGTTATTTTTTCAAAGTATTTAATTTTGTAAACATATTTCCAAAATAATTTTACCATCATTACTTATGATTTAAAAGAAGGTTAAAAATCTTATTAAATCATTTTAATAACATTTAAATCAAGGATTCAAATATTTAAATAATTTAGATATTTAAATACGAAGTGTTTGAAAATCCAAGTCGTTACATTCTCCCCCACTTAGAATATTTCGTCCTCGAAATTCCAATGCAGGCAACCAAAGAAACAATCACATATCAATACTAATATTCAAAATAACTTAGCAAACAAAACTCACGGTTTGCTTAAGTTCAAAATCCTCTCATCGCGCAAGGATGACAAATGACCTACTAAGTTTACCTTAAGCGTAACAGCCTCAGGTTATTATTAGTCGATAATTCATGCACCTCATAACAAATCGAAGATTCATCAGCTAAACTCCATAAGCCAACAAAACATAGTATGCGAATACTAACACCCGTACGATGCAAATAGACTATCAGTACGTAATATCAATTCTGATCACTTGCTCGATCCCATAAATTTCACTTCCCAACTAATATAGATTACTTGAGCTCTCTAGCATGGACTCCGATCAGGTTCCTTGATTAGAAACCCCTATTCCCATGGCATAGCCATATATTATGACAGAAAACTTTGAGATCTTATCAAGAATCCGTATCAATGTTCGCAATCAAAAATCGAGTGAAAAAACCTTGTTCGGACCGGTGTAAACCACCTCGAAATCATGTATCTGAATACTGGATCAAGAACAATTATGTGAATATAATAATACAACTTACATACTTTTCATATTGGTTTCTTAACTACACCAATACCTTTTATCACTTTTATTTGTCCAAATAGTATATCTCATTAATACTAAAATCATTTGTGAAACATTTCATAAAACATAGCTTCAAGTTTATAAATAGTTATAACTTAAGTTCATATTCTTATAATACTCCATGTCATCCTAATTGTATATACAAAACATCAAATTCATTTTCTTAATAAGCATGTTCAATGAACTAAACTTGTTTTTAACTTACTATCTTCCCACTTTAGGTGTTATATAAACACAACTTTTATGTCTTCACAAAACACTTAGCTTCAAGTTCTATAACAATTTGAAAGTTTACGACTTCCAAAATCATCGAAAATCTAATTTCATTTTAACAAATGAAATCTACGAAACAACATATCATATCATGATGAACATACCATAGGATTCTAATGCATAGGCTACATGTGTCCATAAAATATCTTTACAAATTTTAATAATTTATTAAACACACTTTGCCCAAAAAGGGAAAACATGAAAAGTTCCAACATTTATTCATGGTTATGTCACTACCACTCAGACGCCATACATAGTATACATATAAAAAATTTCTACATTAAAAAGTTCATATCAAATCCTTTCGAAAGAAAACTTTAGAACTAAACATCGGGTTTTATTTCAAATCATTTTGAAATAATAATACATACATATATCTTTTGTATAACAAATCATACTTTCAAAATTTAAATCGAAATCTGTTTTACTAAAACAATCCTGTAGCATCCCCCAGTTAGAAACCCATAAATGAACGTTGATGATGTTGACGTCTTCACCAGAATTATTTTCAAGCGACATGAGTGAGTTTAATACATCCAATTCATGCCTTTTGGACTTAACCAAAATTATTTTAAAATGGTATCAAATACTTCATAAATGTTACTAAGTATCATGATCTTAATTTCATAAACCAATTTCCTAAATACTTACTTTCAAATAATACTGCTATTATTTTCTCCAAAATCTTGAAAAACATTTCCAAAGACACCGGGGTTTAAGTTCTCAAAATATCAGTTAAATCCTTTTTGTTTATAAATCATGTTATATGAACCATATTGATATAAAATCTTTTCTTGTATAAAATCCTTTAACAAATGTTTATTTACTAAATATCTTATCTTTGTCAGATTAAAATAAACATTTTTTACTAAATTAAACTTTTATAAGAGTTAACTTCTAGCCCAATATTATCGCCGAACGCCTTATAATCAAATCATGAAACTAAATTCTCAAAGTGTTCGTTTCAATGGATCTACAAATACTGTCTACCCAACCTATGAAGTAGAAGGTAAAACTGCTCATAAACTAGTTGAGCATAAATCAATAATCAAAAAATTATAGTTAATGCCCAATAAACCGACCGAGCATAACCAAACAAATTAACGAGGGATAACAGATAAATTTATCATTAACCCCTATATTAATTAATCTATACTTTGACAATTCACTTATATAAGTTACCTTATATAAGATCTTTAATTTTCGCAGTTATAATTACCATTAAGGTATACATTTATAACAATTATAAATACGCTCTCATATGTATAATACACTAGACTCATGTTAGGGCATTCCATTACCCTATGTCTTAATGAGTCATACCCACCAAAACCAAGGTTCCCGCTTAACCTTCAGCTCTGATATCAGCTATAATGACTCACCCTTTCGACCCTCGAATGTTGACACTAATACATCTATGGTATTCATGTGCCGACCACCCAAGTGCCGAAAAGACGAATTGTTATGGTAAAATAAAAAGGGAAAAAATAGAATAAGAAGAAGAGAACACAACATCAGAATTTCACTACGGAACGATTATATATAATATCAAAGGAACGGTATAAAGGAGTTACTTCGATATAGAAATTTTGGAGTTACAAAATCTAAGTATCATCATTAGCCTAGACGGTTATAACAATAAGTCATCACAAAATGTTGATATCTACAATATGGTAATGGAGAGAAAATAAGAATACTACGGTAGGTGAAACATCCAGCTCGTCTTCTCAAGCTTCAATGAACATCAACGAAAACCAGCCTTTCTCAAATTACTTGAAACAGCACGCGAGGAACTTAGGGAAAACAAAAACCAAGCGTCATACATAAGTCTAGTATGAGAAACTCAAGAAATATGTAGCTAGCATATAATAGTACTTTTGAGACCGCATGGAATGCCATAACGGTTATCCCCTCAAAAGAACCACCATCTAATAAGTACATAAGGTGATATAATAAATAATGTCTAGGGTGTAGAATATAAATATTATAACATAGCTAGAATGGCTACATTGGTTACATTCAATAGCATATTAGGAGGTACAATCAAAACCCATAAGGAATGTTCGCATAATGAACACGGAGATCTCTCCGGTCAAGCCGAAATCCAATCTCCTTGCACAAGGGTCAAAAACTTTCTCCGAGCGTCGTATATCTCTAGATAAAATAAATCATAAGGTAAACATAACCCGTCCACATCTAAATACGTAATCCTTTCTACCATCTCTCCCGCGTGCAATATCAATAAGCATACTCTAGATCTGGAGTGATAATATCCTGTCGTGGGTTAGAAAAACCCCAAGCTATGCTCCGACTCTGTTTTTAGCCATTTCCGATGTCAAGATTACGTTTGACATCTTTGACACTAGTCTTCATCACTCAAACAGAACATGAACCCCAAATTGGATCCTCACATCTCAAACAGTTCTCGAAACCAAAAATGGTTTCCCATATCTCAACAGATCTCGGAATCACACATGGATTCCCACATCTTGAATAGATCATGAACAACTACATGCATTCAAGCATCTTAAACAGATCTTAAATCTCCACATAGATTTTCGCATATAGAACCACTCCACTTCCAAGAGATAGAACACATATCTCAGCTATGAAGTGGTTTTTGATAAGTAGAACACTTACTGATCCTGGTCTCTCCAAGACTGAATCGATGAATTTAGTCATTCAGTAATAATGAGGACGATCGCATATGCAAACCAAGTCTCGTATACTTATCACATTTCCGATATTTTCCTCTCACACTATCCCCCGATCAAGAGTAAAGCCGGTAGGTTAGAGCTCGATTGCTCATATCCCTACATGAACATCAGTCTTAATTCCCACAGATAGACAAGCCTACTTCATCGGCTTTTAGTGCCAAGTATACGAATAAATGTTTTCCATAAACGAGGAAAAAAACAAAGCACAATCAAGTCATAAGCACGATCAATTCATACAAAGCACGGTCAAGTCACATAAGCAACTTCTAATCCCCTTTTTGTTTAATTAATCTTTTATTAATTAAAACCTCCTTTATTAGTTAAACTTCTTTTACTTGGTAAAACATCATTTATGAATTTCTACTATTCATTTATACTTTTTCAAAACTCAAAAAGTATTCATATACTTGTCTCAAACGGTAAGTATATTCACAAATCATTAACAAGATTTATTACTTTAAACCTTTTTTTTTGTATCTTTTTCAAAAATATTCCTTACTTATAATTTCCTTCAAAATATCCATTTAAGGATCTAAGTACTTTCAGAGATCCATTCAAAAGGTTTAGAACTAATGTTACCCAACATTGTCCCTACAAACCCAAAACCATTTTACTTTGCTTATTTTAAAACATTCTTTTAAAGATCTATTTACATTCATAAGTATAATAAAAAAGGGTTAAAGATGAACGTGATTGACACATTGTCACAATAAACCCAAATCATTTCACTTATGCTTATCTTTAAAACATTCTTTTAATGACCTATTTACATGCCTAAGTATAATAAAAAAGGATTAAAGATGAATGTTATTAACACATTGTCACAACAAAACCAAATCATTTTCCTACTTGTTCTTATCTTTACAAACCTTTATTTTAAAGATCTAAGTTCGTATTCGGTTAAGATTGATAATCAACTAATCGAATATCTAGTCAAAAACCATTGCTTATGCAAATCAATGTTCGTATACTTAACTCGTTTCCGACATTCCCGACTTAACTATTATTCATTCAGGAGGGAATCCTAGTATTTCAGAGCTCTATTGCTCCGTCCCTACTCGATATCAATTTTAACTCCCAGAAATAGAGAAGCCTACTTCGTCAGCTTTTAGTGTTAAGTGTAATATTAACGGTTTTCGTAAACAAGTAACAAACAACCTTGTTAACCCATTTCCGACATTTCCGACTTAACTATTCCTCGTTCAAGAGGGAAGCCCGGTAGGTTAGAGCTCTATTGCTCTGTCCCTACTCGACTTCGATCTTTAACTCTTAGAAATAGATAAGCCTACTTCGTCGGCTTTTAGCGTTAAGCAAAGTTAACTAACTTTTTAAACAAGTAAGTAAACAACAAGATTAACACATTTCCAACATTTCAACTTATATTGTTCCTCGTTCAAGAGCGAAGCCATTATGTTTGGACACTAGTTGCTCCAAGCCTTGCCTAGACACCTCATTCTTAAATCTCACAAACATATAACTTTAATCGTCGGCTTTTAGTATTAAGCCTAGTCAATCACCTTTGTCAAATCTTATATATATATATAAAATAATACTTCAGAAATACTTTAAAAATGTTTGAAATATCTATGTAAAATATTTCTTGAAAATAACTAATTTAGAAGTTTGATTAAAAACATGTTTTACATTTTGTCGCACTTTACTTTCAAAATTCGTAAATAATCATTAAAACTGTATTTAAACTTCTATTCTTTTTTGCATACTCAAATACATTGTATAAGAACTTCCATAAAAAGATTTTACAAAGAAAAGAATTTGAAAAACATTTAAATCATGAAAAACTAGCCAACACGTTGCGTTTTAAACATTTAAACTATAAGCGACTTAATACAGCATTATAAATGCTGTTAAAAGTCCCCCGTTAAACCAACATTGAAAAGCACAATTTTTGTGACTAGTTTTAACCACTTAAACAAATAATTTGAGACTCAAAATTTTTATGTAAGTACTACCTTTAGGGTACTTAAAAATCATGGAAATAAATCCCTAAGAATATATCTCCATTTACTTATAAAAATTCCCAAAAACAAGGGATTACGAAGTGCACTTATAACGACTATTCTCATTTCAAACACTTCCAAACTTACTTCCATTTAACACACAGGTTAAACAACCATTTGAACATCAATTTAAAGGCATGCAACATGTTTAAGAGAGTAATAGAAGTGAGGTATACAATATAAAGTTGTCATTTGCTTTCAAAAGCAAGAGGGGTCCAAAGTTTATAACTTTACTTAGTTAATGTCACTTTAACTTTTGTAATTTGCATGCAACATAAATATACATAATATATACCTAAGAGGTAGTGAGATAACACACTTAGTGCCTAACCCATGCACAAAGCCATAGGAATAAAAGAACCACCTTCTTCCCTCAATACAAGCCTAAAGGTCCAACCTTTAGCATTTCCAAACCAATGCCAACACTTTCGTCCTCCTCCTCCATGCTCACGGCCTATCCAACAGCTAAGCAAGCCCATCCACTCACTCTCCATTGTGGGGACTTACTTTCATACAAGCCCATCCACTCGCTCTCTTACAAGGGTGCTTTCACCCTACACTCTGGTCCTATCTCTCCGGACAAGACCAAAAGCGATCAATATCATACAAGTCCATCCGCTTGCTCTCCGATGAGGGGACTTGCACCCTGCACTCTGGTCCCGTCTCTCCGGACGAGACTTAAAGTGATCAATATCATACAAGTCCATTCGCTTGCACTTCGATGAGGGGACTTCCACCCTACACTCTAGTCCCGTCTCTCTGGATGGGTTTTAAAGCGATCAATATCAATCATCACATTCATATGGATTTTTCAATATTCAAATTTTCAAATCAAATTAAAGCAAATAAGTAGAAATCCTAAGTGTTCATCCCAACATCCAACTCAGAGCATGCCTAGAGACCAATCTAGATCACGTACACGTGTAAGCAGTCCGAGTTTATTATCGTCCTAAATAGTCATCCCAAACATCTGACTCTGAGCATGCCTAGGGACCGTTCAAGATCTTGTACACGTGTAAACAGCCTGGGGCTATTATTGTCTTTATTGCTAAATATGAAAAGCAAAGTGCAAGAAAAGGAACGAAAAAGCAGAGCACGGGAATCGGTTTGACTCCCGTTCATTCCGATAATGGGATTTCAAGTCTAGGACAAGATCCTTGGTTGTTCCATGATGCATTTGCTGCAGATGGTGGTTTCTCTGGTCGCACCATCGTAGTTCGGTTCCTCACATACTATTGCAGTTGGTTGCTCGAACCAGTTCTTATATTAGATCACGAAGGTGTCGACACTCGTTCATTTCATGTTCATCTAGTTCATGGAAGATGTAGAACTTTCCATATCTTTTCTCCCGATCAGTTGGCTCTCACCTAAATGGCTTCCGATAGAGGATCTTCCCCTTAGTGTCTAGATACATCCTCACCGGGGTTTCAGTCAAGTCAGTGTAGGAAGAGAATTTCGACTCCCTCCTTTATCGTTTCGGTTCCCCAAAGTTGTCATCGGTTCTCTTTTTTCCTTTGTCTTTTCCATTTACCTCTTTGGACCACAAAGTTAATTTCAGCATCTTTAATTTCATCCTCGCCATTAAGATTATTGATGGATTCGGCTTATCAACTGCAGCAGCACCGCATTAAATCTTGTCAAATAGCTTCTCAAGGTCTCTCCGGCCTTTGTTTCATGCTTGACAGCGTCATCACATTCTTCGGTCGTGAGACATGAAGTTTGAATTGCCTTAAAAGTTTATTCACCAAATCGGTCCACGTGCTAATAGACCCATTCTCCAGCTGTCTAAAGCACATTGCCACTAAGTCTGTTAAGTACAATAGGAAGCACTGCCTCATTACCTCCTAAAAAGCACCCAACACCTCCATATATCGAATGTATCTCATTAGATGAATCGTCAGGTCTGACTTTCTTTCGTATATTTCCAAAGTCGAAAACTTGAAATCAAAGGGATTTCTCGCATTTCAAATATTTGAAGTGAATGTATTCCTGTTCACATCCTCCAAGCTTTGATCTGGGGGTCCACCTCTAATCATTCTCCTTATCGACTCAGCAAGTTAGTTTTCACCGTCCAATGAAGATCGCCTTCCAAAAGCAAAATTTTGTCCTCTGCTCCTATAGGGGGATTATGGCACATATTCCTCTGGTTGCATGGTATCATTCTAATCCATAACTTTGGTCTCATTCTGCCATCTGTTTCTATGGGGAAGCTCTAGCACATATTCTTCTGGTTGTTGTGTGTTCATATTCTGATTTGCATTTCTAGTTCCAGCATTATCCATTCCTGACATTCCAATAGTCACACCAACATTTCCCTCTAGTATAATTCACTCGGTAACGAGTTGCTCTGTTTGTGGAGGCATTGTTCTAGTTTGCTCCGCTTCAACTCTAGATGTTCCTGCATTAGTTCTTGGCATTTGGTTCTGAATCCCAACCGCTCCAGCTATTTCTTATTGTACTATCCTTTGGAAAAATCCGTCCAACAGTTCCTTGTCCAGCCGTTAATCCATCCTGCATCTCCTTCATTATTTTCTCCATCTCCTCTCTAGCGACATAGACGAATTGATTAGAATTTGAAGACACCTCCTGACTGCCCCTAGGCTGTGGTTGACTTCTTCCAGCCTTATATCTGGTTTACGCCTCTTCATCTTCTCCAAATCTCAGATTCAAGCTTCAAGTCTTCAGATGTGGCTCATGTTCTCAGTGACAGCATCAAAATATTAACCAAAAAAATAGATCAACACCCAGCAATCAGATAAAAGCACTAGTTTAGATTAAATAAATAGAAAAGCAATAAAAAAGACATAATTTTTATAGTAGTACGGCTTAAACTTCGACCTACATATTTAATCTTTTATTAATTGTTCTCTCTCTGGATTACAACTAGTTATATTAGATCTGCCCACAATCTAGTGGATCTTATATTTACAAATAAAGTTTCTAGGTTGTTTGTGAGTTGTTAGTACTAAGAATTTGCTGATCTAAGTCCTAGAACAGCAAATAGTTGTTTCCTAGGTGATTTAATGGAGGAGAGGTTAGAGGTGAAGAAGTAGCAGAGTCTCTATGGCTAGAGAATCTCGATCCTATTTTAGTTGCTTTATGGTTTGTATTTATAGAGGAAGCAGACATAATGGATTAAAAACTTGCTTGAAGTGAAGTCCAGATATCAGCCCGAAGTAGTGTGAAAAATCGTAGGGTCCCACGAGTTATTGTTATAACTAGGTACCGAGTTATCCTTTATAACTTGGTATCAAGTTATCCCCTTAAGGGAAAACTCATTCTTTTCTTTTGGATCTTGTTTCTTGCTTCAATTTGGGGTGCCCCTTATGTTTTCGTTGTTTGATGACTTGTTTTAATGATCATTCCTTCATAACTTGATTTGTTCTGTAGTTCACAGGAGCTAACTCTTCAATTCTTGAGATAAGCCGTCCAAAACTCTATGAAATCACTTGGGCATGAATGGAAGAGGCAGATGATCACTTGTGCAAAGTTGGAAGGGTTGACTATGGAGCAGGATAACTCGGTACCAAGTTATGGACTCGGCATACTTTTGGCTGGAATCTTCCCAAAACTATTTCCTTGGTTTATTTGGGCGCGACTTCCAGATTTCAAGTCGTTTTGTCCTCATTTGAATTTTCTGGGTCCAATTGAAATCTACTTTGCTAAATAGTGGGTTAACATAACCTTTTTCTATTACTTCAAGATATTCATTCAAACACAATAATTGAAACATTAGAGCAATTAACATAATTCAATGCGAAATGATATATCACCATAACATTGAATACTAATGGATACACGTAAAATAAATTTTGGATAACATTCATTACATAAAATGGCAATAAAATCAAATGATGTAAAGAAACACAATTACAAAATTTTGGATAACATTGAATACTAGAATAAATTTATTATGGATAGTATATTGTAATGCATAACAAATATGAAGCTATATTTGCATAAAACAAAGAACTTAAATAAAAGTAGGAGTGTTATGTAGCAAAATGCAAAAGTAGCCAAAGTAAATTAGTTTTATCGTGAACCAAATTTTGTAGGAACTTTAATTTACTCGAAGATAAATTATGCATTTCTTTCAAAAAAGCTAATATAAAACTTGCGTATATGTTAACTCCATTAAAAAACATTAATATGTTCTAAAATGATTAACCAAAGGGATACATTTTACAACTCTCCTCCTTGAGCAAATCAACAATACCTCATATGCAACTCTAAATTTAAAATATATTCAGGTCAATAATTTCTAAATTTGATCTTGTCTTTTTCATGTAATCAATCTCTATACCTTTTTACTCTACACATGATGCCATAGCTCAAAACGTTGACTATGATATTTTCTAGAGTTCGAATTAGTCATTGTCCATGAATTTTGATTGAAGTCTTAATCCAATGTTAATATAAATGCTTGTAGTATTTTGTCTATACATCCAACATATTTATAGTCTTATTTAACTGTTATACTTTTAAGGTAAAAATTATAATGTCTTATATAATATATAGAATATATACGATGTTGCCTTTCAAGCAAATGTGAAAATTACCATAGCAATAATTTATTTAGTTTGTTGATGAGAATGATCAATAAATATTTCTGTGCTCATTTATTTTATTCTTCTATTGAATTTGTTAAGAAAAAAGTATTTGTTAGGAACTAGTATTAAGTTCTAGTTTTACTACTTCTATGCGGTACATATAGTTCTTAATGTTACAAAACAATTCACATTAAATATTCACTCATAAAGTTTAACCTACATTTCTTTATAAATATTACTGATAAAAGGAATTAGTTAAAAGAAATTAAGTGATCATTGAATAATTCTCAATTGATTAAAATTATAGAGAATTGATATGTAACCGATTCTCATTCTCTCATTTAATTATATTTCATTTAAGGAGAATTAATCATGATTAATTCAATTAGTATGAGTTCGAACTAAATGGAATCAATAATAGTTAATTTCTTTTAATATTATTTCTTACGACCCCCTATTTGAAGTTAGTTTACTTACAAACATTATAAGTAAGTACATGTCAAATCCTTAGTCTATAAATATATCCTATAAATATATCCAAACTGCAAAAAAATTGAAACATCATAACATTAAACAAACTTTGTAAAACAACCGATACCACATTTTATCAAATGATCCTTATGAATTTTGTGGTAACTATGCACTTAGATGAAACAACTACGTTACTTTTGAACATTTCATAGTTTATTGAATACCATCGAAACATATATTAAATCCTAGATTGACTAAGACAGATAAATAAGATTTTACAAAAAATACGTTCATATCAACTAAGACAACATACGATAATTATATGGGAATAAGTATAAATAATACATATATTTAATAACAAATTTTAAAGTTGTCTGCTATAGCAAGAACGAAAATGATACTTATACATTTATACTTTTACCTAAAATATAATACGAAAATTTATTGTTTGAATATTTTTCACTACAGATATAATGCTCTTTACCTAACTCGATTTCCTCACGCAGGTTTGATAATAGAGATAACACAGAAATCCAAACACTAAAAGTAATGGGTGGAAACTAAGGGTGGGCATAAACCGCACCGCTATACGGAAACCGCCCGCACCGAACCGCAAAAACAGTGCGGAAACCCGCACCGAACCGCAAAAACAGTGCGGAAACCCGCACCGAATCTTCTAACCAAAGCAAATACCCCAAATCGGACAAGCCCGCATTGATACGGTTCAGTTGCGGTTTGGACGATTGAACCAACCATATTAAACCGGACCGAACCGAATATTTACACTAGTAATCTTATGATAAAAATATAAGAAACTCCTATCTTATTTTGGATTCTAAAGATGTATATTCAACTTTTAGCGTATGTTATTATATTAATAATATTCGTTGTCATAAAGGAAGAAGTTATAGTTTTGGTATAATATTTTTCATCTCATTTTTTTTGGATAAATGCTAATTATAATCTTATTCTATTCATTTTCTTTGATGATTATGCATTGATTAATGTTGATGTTTGGTTAATCTACCAAAAGATCTTCCTTGTAGCTAAATGTCAAATTCAAATATTCATACAGTTAAGAACTAATCTTTATCTTCAGTATAACATTGTGTGTTTTAACCTTTAGGTGTAAAAGCTTCACACAGTTGCCTTTGTAAATTGATTGTTGATTGAAGTAATTCTCTTATTTCATATTTAATATGGGTTCAAACCAGACCGGACCGAAACCGAACCATATTACATTCAAACCGAACCGAAATCGAACCGTTTAAAAGATTAGTATAATGGTTTGTATTTTTGATTAACCGTTTGATGCGGTGCAGAAGCGGTTTGGACTTCAAACCACACCAAATCGACCCGCGCCCACCCCTAGAAAAACATGAATAACATCAATCATAAATATTGCGGTGAATATAAAAGTGAAAAATTATTAATAAATTAATTCAAATTATGTCATATATTGAAAAAGAAAAATGATAGAGTAAAGATTGTTTGAAAAGAATCTTTAACTTGATTTGGACTGAAAATTGAATATATATTTTTAAATTGCAATATACATATGAAATAGAAAAGGGAGGGGGAAAATGTGAAAATGAAAAAAAAGGTTTGCATCTATGGGGACTAGGTTTTCATTTTTAGTCGCTTCTCCCTTTTCCCCTTCTTCCTGTTTCATCCTCTTCCATTTCCAACACTAACCTCCTCTCTGCTAACCTAGCTTTCCCTGTTGCTGCAAACCCTCGTTTTCTATGCTAATCCCGTGCGCTTAGTCTTTTTACCACAATCTGCCGTCACGCTTCAAGATCAAGCCTCGCATGCCTAGATCTGCCTAAGGTTTGCCCCAGTGTTACTAATACCCTTTTTAACGTTTCTTCTTGGCTGGCCCGAGAAGTAGAATTGTGCTTTTCAGTCTTTTCTTTTCTGTGTGCGGCCAGCTTTTGCTTTTCTTTAGGCGTTAGAATTTTGCTGAAGCCTTCCTTTGCCAGCTGTTTCTAGATCTAAAGGGTTTAGGGTTCGGCCAGTGTTTCTTTCCATCCCGTTTTTCCTTCAAGTCATTAACTACCCTTAAGGATTGTTTATAATGGAAGTGTAGTTTTGATTTTGAGTCTTGAGCTCATTTTTGGGTCGGTGATTTCACTGGTCCTACTCTCTTTTGTGGCAGATCTAGATCCTGGCGATTGCAGCTTCAATTGGGAAGTTCTATTTGTCTATGTAAGGTTGGCAGTGCTGTTTGGGGTATGACTATTAGTGCTCCCAAGTCCATTGCTTTGTTTCTTTCATCTACACCATTACATCAACTCTGGGACTGCTTTGCAACAAGATTTGTATGTCATCATTGGAGATTGTCGTGCTTCATGGACTAGGTTGTTGATATGGCTTTGGGTTTGCTTGTACTTAGCATTAAATGGTTCTGGCTTATGATACATAGCCATCTAATGTTGCATTTTGGCTTGGCTTTAAATGCCCGCATTACAGTTTTGCTTTTAGTTGGCATGATTTAGGAGTAATTGGTTTCTTTTGTAATTTGCTACTTGTTTTGAGAGTGGCCTTTGTTGTAACTATGTTACATTTTGTCAGAAATCTGAGTGATTGTATAAGTGAATGCTTTGCACATTAGTTTTTGTAAATGCTTCAATGCATATGTGCCGAAGTTGCTGAGGTACTTAGCCTTCCACCTTTTTTTAACAGCTCTATAAAAAGTGGATGGACCATTATTAAAACTGGCTTGCCTTGCAAAAAATGTGAAAATGAAATGGTATGGAAAAGATGTTGAAAATGGGAAGTAATAGAGAAAATAAAAAAATGATATTGAAAGTTTGGAGAAGATTAAGAAATTGCAGTTCGTAAAGGTGTAATGAATGTAATGAGTGTGGTAAATGGTAAAAAGAATGACATAAGGTAAAATTTGTAATAAAGAATTAATAGCCTAGAAAATAAGGATTCTATTCTCAAAAGTAGTAAAAAAAAAGAACATAGGTGATCAAAATTGTACATATAATATATTAGAGTTGAAGGTAAGGATTGTAAATAGGGAATGAGTGAGCTTTTGACATGTTTCAAATAAACTGATTTGTTTGATTTGTAAAAGTTGAGTGTGAATCCTTATTTAACGTGGAAATGACAAAATTTATGATAAAAAATGCTAAAAAAGGGTTGCGATTTAAACCGAAATGCATTAGTTTGGAATGAATCATGTAATTAATTATCACAATTATGTTTCAAGTTATAGAAAGTTGAATGGTTGAGAGAAATGTGTGGGATTGATTTTTAATGGAGGAGGAGAATAAATATATAGAACATAAATGTGTTGCGTCATATTTTACAGGGAGGACGCTCATAATGCGAACATCAAATAAAGATTTATGAATCAAATGGACTTTAATGTAAAATTTAGGATATAAATTATGCTAATTAAGCACTTAGGATGGGATTATAGGAGATGAGAGATAAATATTATCTCCAAGTTGAACTTCTAATATTGATGATGTAACGACCCGTAAATTTTAATGGTTTTGTTTAAGTAATTAACTGGAATTTTTATGAAAATTTAAATAATTGAATTTGGAAATAAAAATTTAATATTTGGAATACGTCTAATTAAACATAGCAACTGATAAATTTTCAACTGATAATATTGAAGTTTATTTTCTAGTGTAATTATATTCCAATTTATATCAGTTAAAAATTGATGATAATAAAAGTGTTCCTAAACCTAAATATGTCAACATGAGAAAATTTATTTAGAACACTCCGAATAAGACCGTGTAATCCGTTTTGTGAAATTCGGACGTTTCTAGCTCCGTTTGGATTTTTCCGTACGAGATAGCAACGTATATCAGTGTCTGTATCGACTTTTGATTGGATGATCGTACCACTGATATCCGTATACTATTTTGATCGTCTCGTCATGCTGATCTTTGAAGTATATTCATACCTGTGTTTCGGCTTCCGTTACTGAACAAAATCAGTAAACCGATTTTTGTAACGGTGCTTGTTTTAAACACTTTTGGATTCTGTGACTTTTCAGTTATTCACGTGAAATCAAACAGTCATTAACAAATTTTATTTCACCTTTTGACCTTTTATATCCCACCATTTCAAATTGCATTTCTGGTCGGTTTCTCTACCCTCACATTTTTCTATGCTGTGATATTATAATCAATATAACGTTTTTATTTTATTTATTTGCCTGTTATCATTATTTTTGCTGTGGCACGTATTCATCTTCCTCTCCCTTCATTATTCAGCAACGCCTGCCAAAGCTCTGCCCACAACCGAAAGCACATCACCGCAAGCTCCGATTTTTTCCACCACTCGACCCATGCTACTGCTCTTCAGCATCAACCCAACCGAACCCATGAATGCAAACACTTCACCTCCCCGCCACCCAGATCTGCCAATTTACTTCGGCCGAACTTCCTCCTTCCTTCACCGAGACAGCTCTCTTCCTTTTGTTAGCAACCAACCTCATCACCGCCTTCACCAGTTCGCCCATCCCCTGGTCATTGGCGATAGCCCATGATTGCTCTCCTCACTTCATTATATATATATATAAGGTATATATACATATGTTAGTATTATACGTGGAATGTATATATGCAGGGATGTATGCGTGTATATATAAAAAAGTTTGTTAATTTTGATTTTTCTGGATATATAAATAAGTAAATATGTAAGTTGTTGCATATATTTATAATTTCACAAACTATATTTTGATGATTACGTAAGTTTTATAAACCTGTTATATATATTTGTTTATAATACTTCTGTCATATCATATAAAGTTACTTAAGCTATTTTGATATTGTTTATCTATATATATTTAGATATATTATAAAACCTGTTTGTAGTATGGCTTTCATATTTTATATAGCATAATTTGTATTAGAGGTTATTGCCTACACTTTGATATTTTATTTACATAAATGCTGATTTTATATTAACAGTGATATGTTCTATTATATATATATGTTAGTATATGTTAGTTCAAATTATACAGTAATATATATATATATATATATATATATATTGAGGTTTATGTATACATTTTAATTGGTGTCAATTTATATATATATTAAACTCGTATGTATATTTCGACTCTTGTTTTATAAGTATATATATGATATGACAGTAAAACATATGTTGGTTATATTTATAAGGTTTGATTCATATATTAGTTATATTAGTTTTGTATATATAGGTTAGTGTATATATATATATCAGTTAGTTATAAAGGTTATATATATGTCATATATATTCTGTTGGTATAGTTTATATGGATATACATGTTTGCATTGAAAAAATATATACTGTATTTATATGTTTTGTTATAGGTATATGTATACAAACTGTATATAACAATTTTTGATATATATATAATTAAGCTAACTTATGTGATCATTTACTTGAATATATAAGATTTTGTTAAGCCTACTACGTCTATATAAGATCTGGGTTTGGTATTGACACTATATTTTATTTTGCTGTAGTGTCTGCATAATATATTTGGGCTGTTGTTATATGTATGTTTAAATTTAATATAGATTTTTAATATATATTTTTATTAAGATTTTATTTATTACGTGGTTGATTAAATAATGATTTTGAAATGTATATATATATATATTTTTAATTTAAATGTGTTGTATTTAGAATATGATTATATATATAGATATACAGTTATATATGTGTGTGTGTTCACTTATAATATTTATCTTCATCGATCCAGTTTTGATTTGATTTCGTCTATTCCAAGCTGTCAGATCTGTCCGTTGAACTCGTGTCAATCTTGTCTTGCTTTGCTTTGGAATTCGTGCTTGGATCTGTAACTCGTTTCATTGTCTATTCTCTCTAGCCTCGAAAGGTGAGCAATCACTCACGATTAACGTTCTTATATTTATTAAATTTGATTTCAATTGAAACGACAATTGAAATATGCTGCTGTTAGTTATTTACATTGCTATATATATGCCATTTCTGTATCTGTTCACCTGTGACATCTGACACCATTATCTGTTATTTATCACTGATGATATATGCCTGTTACTATTGTTATTTTATTATCATATCTGTTATCACTCTGCAAGTTCCCTGTTAGTATAGAATCACTATGGGTTGAAATGATACATACCCGAACGATCTGTAGAATAGAAGAAAATCGTTATGGGTTGAAATGATAAACCCAAGCGAGTTTCATTGAATTGAATTTGGGATTGCAGGTTGAAATGATATATACCCGTATATATTTAAATTGCGGATTGAAATGATAAATATCCGTATCACTTGACAATAGGATAGAAAATTTTGTACAGACACCGTTGGTCTATATATAAATATTTTGAAAATGATTTCTATGGTTTTGGAAAGAAATATATGGTCTATGTATATATTGATTTTTGATATTATAAATGTTATTTTATATATAGTTAAATTCTTGATTTTAAGCTATGTATAAATTTGTTTTAATATAAAATAAGTTTAATAATAAAGTTTGATTTTTATTAAAATATAATATGGTTAAGTTTATTTAAATTATATTTTAATATAGAGTTTATAATGATTGGGAAGATATATTTGAAATTGATTTGCAATGGTATTTAATTAAGGATTTATTTAATTAAAAATCGATTTGGACGTATTGAATTTGAGATTTTAAAAGGTATAATTTTATAACTTGATGTTGGTTTAAAGTGATTAATGAATATTTTAAGTTTGAGTTTTATTTAAATGATATTGAATTTATTAAATAAATATTTCAAAACTAAATAATAAGTAAATTGAATTAGGATATATATGAAATTATCAAATTTGGTTTTGAAATATGGAATGTTAAAGCTTTGAAATATATGGAAATTGAAATGGTTTATTTGTGATTCAAATCTGTATTTGAAATCGATATAATTTGAAATGGTTATTGAGAACTGAATTGAGTTAAAATTGATGAATTGAGACTTGATTTAAATTGAACCTTGGGATTTAAGTTGATTTGGAATTGATTTGTGAAAGCTATTTTATTATATAAAGTATTTTTAAATTATATATAAAACTATTTATATATTTTACTTTATAAATTATTCTCATATAACTATTTTTAATATAAACTATTTTAATATAAATCATTTTCAATATAAATTATTTTATTATAAACTATTTTAACTTATAACTATTTTATATAAACTATTTTTATTTTATAAACGATTTTATTATATATATAATTTTAATATCTGAACTGTTTAAGAGGAAAGTGTTATGGATTCCAAAATGTATTGATTTCAAAGGGTTATGATTTCCAAAGTTATGAATTTCAAAGTATTATTATTTCAAATTGTTTTGGTTCCGAAAGTATTATATCTTTGAAAGTACTATGATTTTGGAAGTGAATATATTTGAAATGGAAATGATATCGTAGTGATTTGTTTTTGAAATGAAAATGATATTTTGGTTTTGAAGTATAAACTATTTTGAAATGACCGCAGTGTTATAATAACGATTGGTTGTTAAAGAGACCGGGATCGGATATGGGCATACTCTCTGTCAATACCGAAAACCACTTTAACAACTGTGTACGCGGTGGAGATTCCAGAATGAAGTAGGATGGTGGCGACGATCCTATTGAGGTATGAACGTGGACCCGACTCCTATGAGTTGGCATAAGGTGGCTAAAACAGGAGCGATCGACGGGCCAATGAGGTAGCACCTCTGATCGGACGCATTTCTTCGATACCATTCTATTACTTTGTGATTGATTTGGTGGCCACCCTTCGATTTTGATTGGGAGTGTGTTCTGAGGTGGGCGGTATTGGCTGCTATGCGTTTCCACCAGCCCGGATGCGTAATTGGTATATCTACCCTGGCATTGCCTAGTTGTGCCATGTCACCTACCATACCGAGCTTTACTACGAGTTTCTATTTGTGTCGTACCTATAGAGTATCTTCTCATAGCCTCTCGAGGTATGCAGGTACTGTATAGACTATTGGCACTATTATGTGTTAAGGGCTATATGGGTAACCTCTTAACGCTATTTAAAAGTAAGTTTATTTTACTATTAGACACTATTATAATAGCGTATATTACTACATAGTAGATAGTTTAACGGATCCTTAGAGGATGGTTATCCCAAACATCCTTTGAGTTACTTGTATTTCAGTTGATATTTCACTTGAGTTGGATTTATTAATATAAGAATGTTAATCCTGACTCGAGTGTTTTGTGTTTTGCTTTACGCTCGGATCGACTGAGTGATACAAAATTTGAGACTCACCTTTGGAGTTGGAGCTTCGTTTGGAGATCCAGCTATCTATCCAGCTTTCAGTTATTCATTTGATTCCAGTGATATATTCAGATCTTGTATTTGACTATTGTATTGAGACATCTATGTATTCCTGATTTCTGTTGTATCTTGTTTAACTCTGTTATATATATATATATAGTAGCTTCATGAACTACTATTCTTTTGTTTCCGCTGCATTATTGTTATATTACTCTATGTCTGTGATCAGTGATTATTTATTTACTGTATATGCTGAGTTTTGCCAAATTTAAATTAATAATATGATATTTTGAGCAATTCAAATCCGACATGTATGGATGCGAATGGTTGAAAATTTCAGGTCGTTACAGATGAATAGAGAGGATAAATAGAAAAGTATGGTCAAAATGTTCAAATTGAATTAGTTGAGCTTAATCACTAAGTTCCTATTCGAACCTCTAGCTTTAAAATATATTTGTCGAAATCCATATACTAATCACTGTAAAGTTTAAATCATGATTTCTTAAATTAAGTAAATGAACGATGTATTTGATATCAGTTATGGAATTTTGATAAACTTCCAATTATTATACAAACACACACATATATACACAAAAACACACACAAACACACACATTGATTTTCATAATTTGATATAATATTTTGTTGTAAAACAATAGAGATAAGTTACCACAAATTGAAAAGTAACTTGAAACTTAATCCTTCAATTTTTGGATTATCGGTTATATGAATTCATTCTAAACCTCACAATAATTTAAATAGAAATAATAAAGTCAATCCCCAGAAAGAACTAAAAAAATTATTTGGATTTTTTAATATTATAATATAATATCTTGTAATAAAAAATTGAGATAAGTTATCACAAATGAAATCAATCCTTTTGTTCTCCAAATTATCAATTCCATTAACTTTGTCTAATACTACACCAATTTAAATACGAACAAAAAGGCCAATCCAAAACATTTGTTAATTTTTATTTTCTAAAATAGAAAACTCAAAGTAGGATGAAATAAACAAATGGAAGGAGGTTAAGTGAAATTAATGGTATACAATAACCATTAATGGTATAATTAATACCTGAGAAGTATGAAAATGAAATTGTGAGGGTGTAAATATCTCAAATCACTAAGATCAGTATTTAGGATGAGATGAATTGTGAAAAGAGTATCCAAAAGGTTGGATATGCTTTTTAAAACATTCGTTAATTATTAGTTGATAATGAACCAAAAACCATTCGTTAATTATTATTTTTTAAACGAGAAACTCAACTTGAATAAAATAAACAAATGGAAAGAGGTTTTGTGAAATTAATGATATACTATAGCGATTAATGCTATCATCAATATCCGGGATGTATGAAAATGAAATTATAATGGTACAAATGCCAATAATCCCCCAAATCGCTGAGAATTCAATATGCAGGATGAGATGAACTATGAAAAGAGCATATAAATGGTCAAATATTATCTTTTATACATAATATAATAGAATAAATTTTTTATATCATAGACGTTGTTATTGAAAAGAAAAGAACCAAAAATTATAAAAAAAGAGCAAGCCATCAAGTTGAAAATGATACATGCTCTATATGAGCATGAGCTACTAAAATGATATTGAAGTGCTCATATTATTCACTTGCGTAATTTAATTATAATGAAATCGGTCTACTCCAATATGATATAGCATTCCATCATACCTAATATAAAAAAAGTTGCAATTGGAAATAAATCTAAAAGCCAAATCAATTAGCAAAGATCAAATTCTATGAAGATAAAGCAAAAGGAGAAACAAAGAAATAAGATGAACTTAATTAACTTTTAAAGATCCATTATCTTATTACATTGAAAATAATATATATTACTTTATTTTTTCTCACAAAATTGAGAATGATTAAAAATACCGGATCAAGAAAACAAATAAAATGTGGCGATAATTGGAATGATTATTAAAATTAAGCCGAGGAATTGGGGAATTAATGATAATGAAAGAAGCCCCAGCTTAAAAAATGATAATATTTAAGGAAGCTGATAAGAAAAGGCAAGTAGATGGGTCACATAAATACCTAAGGTTAATGTTTAAAGAGAAATAAAATAATTGAAGGGTGAAAATGAAAAATGAACCTTAAAGAAAGTAGAATTCGGTATATAGCTTAAGAAGGAATGTGAGGCAGGTAACGGAAGGTCATATATTTAACTTTATATATAGTATATTATTATTTGTTAGGAACATTTTGTGGAATAAAATTAATAGTATACTTATTAATAAGCAGATCAATGGAATAACAAAGTGCATATTGTTAGCAAATAGATACTGTTTAGTCAACCGATAACCTGGAAACTTGTAATCGATCAGCAATCACTTGCTTGGTGATCGCTTTTAGAATTTCACTGGGAAATGCGTGTCATCAAGGTATTATGTTAGTTTTCATGTAACACCCCACCTTTTCGACCCCAGGTCTAACTCTCGAACTGATGGCGCCATTGGAGAACCGAAAGGATGAGTTGTTGGCGTAAGATTATATATATATATATATATATATAGTCATAAGAAGATATTAGATATAAAATAATATTCTAACACTATCTATTTTAAAAGTCTCACAATGGAAAGAGATAAAATATAATACATAGTCAATACTATAATCACATCACCATAACATGTCTGAAATGTCAAATACATATTTTTGAATAAATGTAGGTACAAATTAAAATCCATACACATAGAGTCAAATCAAGATACAATACTGATCTACAGCATATATACAATACATAATTGAATTTTCATATCTAATTCTATCATATCTCTAAACTCCATCAACCTGGATATATATATATATATGTATGTATGTATATATATATAGGCGTGGGTCAAACATATGTCTGGTGAGTGATCCATACTCTACTCTACATATACTGCAAATATGATATTATGACATGATATTAATCTATCATTCGACCATCATACGTTATGTTTCCTCGTCATGCCTAACTGTCATATACATCTAGTTATATTTCATCATATTTATACGGACTCATGCCCTGGTCTGGCCTCATGCACTATAGGGTCTACCATTGTCCACCATCACCTAAATCTCATATAGAACTCGGTTCCCTGGACTGCCCAAAGCCTACAGAAAAGCCATTGTCCTCATGCTACCTAATTGGACTCACGCCCTGGTCTGTTGGTAGCCTATAGGGTCGCTTAACATTCGCTCCTCTACTGGCCCACCATAGCCTACAAGGGAGAAAATCGTCATGCTTGGACCACCTATTAATTGTCACAAGACTGCATTCGTATTTGCATACACAATCTGGGACATCTGCTTACGTCGCAACTCGTTCTCATCCATGTTATTCATCGTATCACATTTCCATATCATAACACAAATACATATCATTTCAAACAACATCCAAATTATTCCACACATTCATTCATTCCATAGCACCGTCATTTATCTCATCATGCCTAAGATCATCTTCCAAAACACAAGAGAAAACAAGAGTTGAATCTTTCATTAATTATTTGTATAGGTCTTTAAGGTCAAGGTTCATACTGACAATTTTATTATGCACTGGTGGACCGGTGGTCACGGATCAGTGCACCGATGTGCATTATTTCTGTAAGTTCGGGTTTCAGGATTTTTTAGTTTTCATCGTCGTTCTCGCCTCCTACTGCCACTGCTTCGCTTTTGATCGTCAAGGAGCATGCATATATACTACAAACAAGGCAATTTACCGATGCTAAGAAAGCATCAGTGGGACATCTATTAACTCCTTATTGAAGTCGTGTTGATGCCAAAACAGGTGTGGTAGAAAGTATGTCGAAAAATATTTTCTAAAGCCTTAAAGACCTCTTGCGTGGGGTTGTTGCCTACGCCAAAAGGATGCCATTTTCCAACGACTTTCTGATGCCTATTTTCCGATGTTGTTGCAATGCCATGGCGACTACTATTAAAATTGTGTAACTTGAATTTTCCGACCCCGTTTTGATGAAGTTTCGATGCCCAAACGATGCCCGATTAAATTGTTGAAATCGGATTTTCCGGTGCCTTTCAAACTCCCGGCCGACGCCTTTGCTGAAACAAATTTGCATTATTTCTACTGCGTTTATATCCTCAATCACACATTCAAATATATACAATATATATTTACCTCAACATAACATATAGATATCACAAATTCATATACCATGCTATCACATACCACCAAATTCATATACCTAAACTTATTACCCTACATAATAATATCATAAATATTATTTGATATCATAATATTCAAACAATACCATCATAATACAAACCAAATATTCAAGCAGTATCATCACAATATATACAAACCAGATATCCAAACAATAACAACACAAATAATTCCTACTCCCCCGAACCATACCCACCATCGTCATCTCCATCACCATCACCAGAAATGTCCTTGTGTAGAAAGCATCGCAAAAATACATCCATGAGCAATCCGAACTTCTTCTGTAGCTTAATGACGAGTGAATTCAACCATTGGGTTTCTTCTTCTATAGCATTACTTACTGCAGCAGCTCTATCTAATAACGATCTCTACATTTTAACCAATTTTTTTGTTAATAACGAGAAATTTTTTATTTCAGCTATTGAATTTATTGAAAAAATTGCATTAACAACATATTTGTTTAATTAATTAAGTGATATAACTTATATATTTGTTTAATTTGTTGTGTGATTTAGAAAAAAGATAATTCAACACGAATAAACACTTGTTTAATCTAGTGAAAATAAGGGACACATCCCTAAAATCACTTAATACACAAAACTTCCTCCTCAAAAAAAGATATAAATTACATCCCTATTTTCAAATACTACAATTTTCTTCCCTACAATACCTCTCTCCTCCATTGCAGTAATGTTGATTCTTCATATATGGATGTTATTCTCACATCCATAATTAAAATTTGCACCCCATTAATTATTAATCTTTAAAACGCAATAACTTTTTGTAAAAACGACAGATTAACAAACCATTTTCACCATTAAATCAAAAAAATTATTATCTTTCTAACGAGTGGCATTGTGCTATGTAAAAACAACGGCAGGACAAGCTATTCGTGGAAATGTCTGCAATTATAGGCAATAATTATGTCTACAATTATACCATATAATTGCTTAAATGTCAATAATTATATGCAATAATTGCAGACAATTCAGCAACTATATGCAATAATTGTATAAATGTCTGCAATTATACGCAATAGTTATAGAAATGTCTACAATTATATGCAATAGTTGCAAACAATTTAGCAACCATATGCAATAATTGCAGAATTGTCTGCAATTATATGCAATAGTTGCAGACAATTCAGCAACTATATGCAATAATTGCATAATTTTCTGCAATTATATGCAATAGTTGCAGAAATGTTTGCAACTATATGCAATAGTTGCATACAAGTCTGCAATTATATGGTATAGTTGCACATTTGAAGAAAAATCGATGATGTTCCAAATTTGCAGAATTCTCTACAAATATATGGAATAATTGCACCCTTACTGCAAATATGACTTTTTTGGTATCAATAATGGATCTCATTTTAAAGGTCATAAATTTTTTGATTTTTTGGTGAAAACGGTATGTTGATCCGATGTTTCTACAGAATGTTATACGCGTTTGAAATGTTAAAAATGTAAAGGGTATTTGGGTCTTTTTACGCGCGTGAATTTGAAAACAGGGATCGAAAAATTATTAAAAAACGGAGGGATGTTTTGTGTATTTGCAAACCTTATCAGGGATGTAAGCCAAACGCACCCTTTAATCTATTGAAATAAAATTTATAAGTTAACTCAATCATATATACATTTTCTTAATTTGTTGAGTGATTTAACTTATATATTTGTTTAATTTATTGTGTGGTTTAAAAATCTATAATTTAACTCGAATGAATTCTTGTATAATTTATTGAAACAAAATTTATAACCTAATTATATATATATATATAATTTATTGGGTGATTTAACTTATAAAAACGTAGTCTTTTTTAATTTTTTGAAACAAAATTTATACTTTAACTCAATTTACTATACATTTTTTTAATTTATTGAGTAATTTAACTTATATATTTGTTTAATTTATTGTGTGATTTAAAAAATCTATAATTTAACTCGAATAAACTATTGTATAATTTTTTGAAATAAATTTATAATTTAACCAATATATATATATTGAGTGGTTTAACCTGTACGAACATGCTCTTGTTTAATTTATTACGTACATATAGTATACTATATATATAGTGTGTGAGTGTGTGTGTATGGTTTTGTATACATATATACTTATTATCATATTATGTATATCACGAATGTTTAAGCTATTACGTACCCTCGGAATATTGCCATACTTGGGCTTACAATCCGCCATGTTTGCTGCAGCTCTAGTTGGTGTGTGGAATACATCTTTGTCCACTTCTCTTGTTATCTCCACACCTTGACACTGAAGCTCCTCAATCTTAGCTCGGTATTTTGTCTATTGCACTTTATGTATTCATTAGAGTTTTATACATGTATGTATACGTAATTATTATATAAATACATATATACATACCGCAAACTTGACGGACGCATTATCTATCCAGCTATTGGCGATGAACCCATCCGATGACTTAATCTTTTGAGTCCTGAAATAGGGTTACCAAGATGAAGGCACACTGTGCTGCTCTTCATACTGAAATTTGAATTAAGTACACAATCATATACTTCTATTTTAATTTATTTAAAATATTAGATAAATTTAACCAGTTAATACGTACCAGATCACTATGATGATCTGCATATGATCTGGAGCCACCGATATGCAATCTAAGATTTCTATTCCTGATTTTGGCATTCTGTTTTGGTATTTTCTTGAATTCCTCTGTCTCCATGCCACAATAATTTCCCGTATATCTCCTAGGTAAGGGATGGATGCTTCTTGCTACTCCTACGCATACCATACATCCACTCACGGTATTTTTTATATGCTGCGGCCGACCAAGCCCTTTGCATTATCTCTTCGTGAACGCCCTCTTTCCAAGAGAATTTCCTCTGCAAATGCAAATTGAATATATTATGAACAAAATGATACACATATTTATATGGTGTGTTGTGTAATAAAATTATTTTATCATAAATTCTTTGAACGTGACTTTCTTCACTGCATCGGGAGTGTCACCAAATGTAGGCCAGAATGTCATGATCCGTGCAAGCAAGCCATCACAGATGGCATCAGATGTGATGTCACTGTTGAAAGCGCACCTATAAATATATATGTGTGTGAATGTATATGTATGTGTATGTGTGTGTATGTGTATATGTATGTATCTGATGTGTGTGTGTGTGTGATAGTATGTGTATGTGTACGTGTATGTGATTGTATCCAAGTATGTAATTAAACACCCTGATCCTGGCTTCTCTAAGGAAGACATCAAGCCAGACCATAAATATAGAAGAGTCCGTCTCAAATACACGAGTGGATGGACCAGCACAATACTACCTATGAGCATCAGGAGTGTCGGTAATCTGAATGAATGGTGACATCATATGTGCATTGTTGATGTCATGTTGTGATGAGTGGGAGCCACCATGACCTGATGATGAGCCACCATGACCTGACGATGAGCCATCACAGCTGCATCGACGTCAACTAGACATATATGTTATAATAATACATATATAAATGTATACAATATAATAAAGAATGATAAATCCATCTTCATATTATAGTGTTGGCATGAAAAATAGAGAAAATAGTCTTTTAATAAATTATACATAAGCTACCAATTGTCAGCATAATTACTAATATCATCATCATATTCATGTTCATTTACTTCGAAATCATAATCGTCAACATCAACCTGGACATATTCATATAATTCAATCCCATCAAATACTTCATTGTTAAGTGGTCTTATTTCATCAGCATCTTCTGTTATTTAGAGTATTTCATTGTCCTCCGGATCAAATAGGGCTTGGGATTTTTAGTGGCATCGAAGGATGAGGTAGCGATGTTCGACATGGAGGGAGGAGGAGGGGAAGGGCTTGCGGCGATCGACGAGGGGGGATATGCGGTTTGGGCTTGGATGTCCGCTTCGGCTTGGTATATGCGGCGATGTCGTCGTCGAGGGAGGAGGCGAAGGCAACAATTAGTCTTTGTTTTGTTATTGGAAAAGTGGAGAAGGAGAGGATATCGACTAGGTATTGTGGTTAGCCCTGATGCCTAAAAGATGCCCCGCCGACGCCATAACCTAGGCATCAGATGGGCATTGGTATTTTTTTCATAAGTTGGTATTCACGACACCGTTTCGATGCCCCGTCAATGCCATAATAAGGGTGTCGAAATGGTCTTGGCAAAACCAAGTAGGTAAGCGATACATTTTTGAATAGTGATACCCTAACCCTAGGTCTCTAAGTCGAATTTTACCACTTATTTCACAAATTTTGGTATATAATTTCCCTTTAGTTTCGAATTTATGTGTTATAATGTGTTTATCTACTCTACTACGGCCTACGTACCAAATTCCATAATTATAATGCGAAATTACATTATATGAAGAGGAAAGCACATATCACTTACCATACTGCTTATTCATTTCCAGATATTCGCTGTCTAGGCTGCTAAATCTACTCTCTTTGGATTTTTGCCTCCAAATCACTGTTGAGTCATATCCTTGTCTGTTAGCTTCGTGATGCTTTTGGTTTCGTTCGATTTGATAGAGTTTTGAGTGAGAAAGCTTAGTTTGATTACAAGTGGTTTAGAGAAAGATAGAGGAAGAAGTAAGTAATACGAAGTGGTAGTTTTTTTGAAGTGAGATACATGATTTCATTTTAAGTAGTTGGAGGGAAAACCAAATGTCCACCTAATTTCAAAATTCGAATTCAAATCGTTTAGTGCCTGCTCAACACGATAATGTTTTCGACTATATCTCCTCCATACGGACTCCAAATGAGGCAAACCAAAATACTGCACGAATCATAAAAATGAGATGGTCGCGGTAGCATTGGTTTCATCATCAAATTCCAAAGTATTAAAAATGACCATTTTGCCCCTTCCTTACATTTAATTTATTCAATTAGCTCATTAAATTCTATTATTTTTATTTTATCATATTATTAATATTTAGTTTAAATATTCCTCAAATTCTCGAAATGTTACACTTTTCTTCCCTTAAAAGAATTTCATCCCCAAAATTTCTAGGAAACGGAAAATATAATATAACTTTACTCGCCAACACACATAAATTAAGTCATAAATATAGCATCCAAACTAATGCAAACAAGCGCATATATGTATACACACACATTTGTGTGTGCACGCGCACGCATGCACCACGCATGTGTGCTTGTATGTGTAATGATATGAGTAGTATGCAGGTATGTATGACACGAACTTGAAGTTTCTAACCCTAAAATGCATAAATACAACTAAGGAACCCTATATAAATGCGATAAGATGGCATATTAGGCATGGTGCACAACATCCTAATATAAGCATATATATATATATATATGTATGTATGTATGAATGCAAATCATTTGAAAATAAAATCCAAAAATCAATCCTTCCAAAACATCCAAATTCTAATCCTACAATAATCTAAGAAAATCAAACCAATGTCGAGAAACGTACCGGAAAAGAGCTGAGGATATGTAGCCCTCGTCTTATCTTCAGACTCCCACGTACGCTCTACTAGGTCATTTCCCCACTGCACTCTTACCAATTTCACCATCTTATTTCTAGGTCATTTCACCTAACACTCCACAATATGGGTTAGACCATAGGATGAATTCGGCTCAGATTCCAACTCCAACTCCTCCAGTCTGCTAAGCGCTATCACAGTCATCAGATCGTGTACACATTTTCGCAATTGTGACATGTGAAACACATTATGGACTTCTGTCGTCTTCTTTAGTAGCTCCACTCTGTAATCCACTTCATTCCCTTCTAAAATTGGAAATCGGCAAACTAATCTAGGTGCCAACTTCCTCGAACTTCCAAATCTTACTACCGCTTTAACTGAGAAACTTTGACAAAAACTAAATCTCCTACTTCAAACTCCAAATCCTTTCTCCTTCTATCTGCATATGATTTATGTTGCTCCTATGCAGCCTTTATCCTTTTCCTTATGAGCTCTACTTTCTTTGTAGTTCTCCAACAATCTCTTCCCTAAATATAATCTTGTTTGTAGACTCCCACCAACACGAAGGTTACTTACACGGCCTTCCGTGTGAAGCTTCAAACGGTGCCATACCTATGCTAGCCTGGTAGTTATTATTATACATGAACTCCATTAAAGGTAAATAGTCCTCCCAAGACCCTTTGAAATCCAATGTACAAGCCCTTAAAAAATCTTCCAACACCATGTTTACTCTCTCTGTCTAACTGTCGGTGTGCGGGAGATATGTGGTTTTTAGATACAACTCCATCCTTAATGCCTCCAATAAACTTCTCCAGAATTCACTCGTGAAAAGCAGATCCCGATCGCTCACGATGCCAACTGGAACTCTATGTAATCTAACAACATATTTAATATATTGTGTCACTAATATCATTGTGGTTCTTATGCTCCTCACATGAATAAAACGCGCATTCTTCGTAGGACGAATTACTATCGCCTATATACTATAGTTTCCTCTTATACTGTGGGGTAATCTGTCTCCAAAATCCATGGATATACACTCCCACTTCCACCGTGTCATGTCTAATGGAAATAATAGCCCACTCGACCTTTTCTTCTCTACTTTCATCCTTTGGCATGTCATGCACTTCGCCGTGTATTCAGCTATCCGTCTCTTCTTTTTTAGCCAATAGAATACACTCTTTACATCCCTGTAATCTTATCTCCTCCTGGATGAATAGTCATTCTAAAGCGATGACCCTCACCTAGGACCTCCTCTACCAATTTCTTAACCTGTGGTACACATAGCCTTCCATCTCTCCTTAAATAACACTTCTGATGCTTGAAGTAATGATCTAAATGACTCGATCGTTCACCCCGTCCTAACTGCTCCATAATGTCAACCAACAATGCATCTTGTCCTCGACTTGCTGCAATAGAATTCATTAGTGCTGGCCTAACCTCCATTGCTACTAACAATCCAAGTGCGTACCATGATCAAGGTCTGAAATTTAACTTTGATATGAACTCCAAATTTCTCTATTTTAACAACATAGCATTCATCTCTGCATGTTTCCTAAAATTATACGATGATAAGAAATCCTAAAATTATACGATGATAAAAATTCCATCCATCACTGCTACCTTAGATATAAATCCTTTTGACAACACAAGTATTTAAGGAATTTATGGTCCGTAAATAATTCAAATCTCTCTCCTAATAAATAACGTCTCCATGTCTTCAATGTGACTACAATAGCGACTAACTCCAAGTCATGTGTCCGATAATTCTTCTTGTGGTCCTTTAACTGTCGGCTTGCATATGTTGATACCCTTCCTTCTTGCATAAGAACGTTACTAGAACCAGTACTGCATGCATCAGTATAGATGGTTAAAGGTTTGGTACCATTGGGGATAACTTATACTAAAGCACTCGTCAATAACTCCTTCAATCGAATAAACACCGCTTCACACTCCGGACTCTAAGTATAAATCAAATTCTACTTCGTCAAAAGAGTCAGAGGTGTAGATATCTTCGCAAAATCCTTAATAAATTTCAATTGAATCCAGTCAAACCAAGTTTGGTATAGACCCCTGAAGCATTCTTCGGTGTTTTCTAATCCCTAACTACTGCTGCATTCCCTGGATCTACAACCAATCAATTCACTGATACTACATGCCCGAGGAAATGAACTTCATCTCTTCAAAAGTGACGCTTAGAAAATTTTAGCTTTTAGCTGATTCCTCCTCAGAACATTAATCACTTCTCTCAAATGAATCTTATGCTCCGCCTCACTCCTGGAATAAACAAGAATATAATCTACAAAGTCCACTACAAACCTTTTTAATTACTTCTGGAATACTTCACTCATTAAACCCATAAAATTAGCCCGAGCATTAGTCAACCCAAAAGGCATTACCAACCATTCAAACGAAAAGTGTTATTCGGATACTATCATCGGCCACTTGCAATTGGTGAAATCCAATCGCTAAATCAAGCTGCGAGGAAACCTTTTCCTAGACTAAGTGATGGAAGAGGTCATCAATGCGATGCAATCGATAGCTTTTTTTCCGTTGGCTTATTTAATTCTTAATGGTCGACACATAATTTGAGGAACCATTTGCCTTAGTAATTAAAACAACAAGCGCTCCCCATTCTGAAATACTTCTCTGAATAAATCTTTTCTACAACAATTTTGTAACTTGTTTATTCAATTCTCGTATTTCCTTTGAATCATATACCTAAGAGACATCATAATCGGCCTTGTGTCTTTATCGAGAACAATACAAAATTTAATTTCTCTTCTAGGGGGAAGACCGGAATTTTATTCGAATACATCGGGATAGTCCTTCACTATGGGTATGCACGATAGCTATTCCTATAAAGGACGAGTGAATACAAATATGTCTCCAAAACAGAAGTATCGAGATCACAATATAGAATCAAATCAAATCCATCGCCCTTCCTCAATCGAACCATCCTCTTATCACAATCCAACACTACCCCATAACCAAACATCCAATCCATTCCCAAAATCAACACATACCCTCGAAAAGTTAAGTACATATGCATCACAAAGGAACTCCACAGTATGGATGACCAACTTTAGATTATGACATAACATCGATAAATGAGTCGATACCCTAATACGATTCAACATTTCATTAGATTCGTGCACAAGATCGGGTTTAAGAGCTAAACTATCGATTAATGCACCTGATATGAATAAATGGATGCATTAGTATTAAAAAAAGTACGAATGGGAGAATCAGATAAAGTCAACACACCTTCCATCACAATCTACTTTCCTTTCTCCTGCGTCGATGGTGGTGCCTTACTGGAAGTTGGAATGACATCCGGAGCATTTTCCATGACAATCTTTTTATGTGCCGAATCTGATCACAGTTATGTCACTTTAATTACTTCAGAGTTGGGGCTGCCTTACAATCCTTAGCTGTATGTCCCACTTGGTTGCAATTATAACATCCGCCCTTTGAAAGTTTTATCCTACAATTCTTTGTCAAGTGTCCCACCTTCTGATATCTGTGATAAGTAACCACCTGTTTTTACGCTGCCTTCCTTGTGGTCCATTTCCTTTGCGTTTGCCCTATTGCTACTACTAACCTTCCATTTCCTTATTCTTCTCCTTGACCATATTTCATTCAAAGAGTTTAATAATGATGCCTCTCAATCCCACAAAGTCGCTCTATATGGTATATGATTTATTGCCGACTCCCTTATAGGTGACCTCAAACCGTTTGCAAATTTTGATGCCTTCTTCACTGTAGTATTCACTAATTAAAATCCAAATTAGGCCAACTCACTATACTGACCGACTTACTCCCCAACCACCATTTCTCCCTTCTTCAAATGAATAAAAATTTTCAATAACAATTCATTATCGGCGCTAGAAAGAAAATTTGTCGCAAATCTCGACTTGAACATTCTCCATGTAATAGTGTTCTCATCCACCTCGGTTGTTACTACATCCCACCAACAAATTGCCCACCATTCAAATGCCAAGTTGCTAGTCGCATCACCAACTCCTAATAGGTTAAGAATGTTTTCAAAATCATTAAGCCTGCCCGAGTCATCGAGTATGGTTCGGTCCCGAGAAATAGGTTCCTACCAAGGCTAGAGAAATTCCTACACAACTTAGGAAAGTCAACAGTTGGTGGTGCTTGGCTAGAATCACACCATAGTTAGCAATGGTATTGGTGGCTACGGGTTTGGTGGGGTTAGTACTAGCTTGGTTCGTCGCCTAAAGGTAGCATCTGAACCATATTGGAATATTATCTCCAAGAATATCCAGTATATCCACACGGTGCTAGTCTTTGCTCTACTTTTTATCCCATTGGCATTGGCTACGTTGGTCTCTATTCCAGTTTCGATTGAATTATTCATTTCAACCATCTGTAAAAACAGGATTTATTAGCAACTTCCCAATAGATGGTAAACAAAACTGGAATAGTAAATGGGTGTGTGCATATGTACTTTGAATTCGTATATTATATATATATAATATAATATAAAATACAATTACACTCTCATAATACGTTCCTAATTCCTATCCTAGTTCATAATCTAAGCTCTGATACCAAATGTAACAACTTGCCTTTTCAACCCTGGGTCTGATGCTCGAACTAACACCAACAACCAAGAAATGAAAGGATGAGTTATTGGGGTAAGATAAAATATGTATATAGTCAATGGTAGATATTAGATATTAAATAACATTCTAACTAACACTGTCTGCTTCTAACGTCTCACAGTGGAAGGAAATAAAATATAGTACATAGTCAATACCATAATCACATCACTATAACATGTCTGAAATTTTAAACACACATGTCTGAATAAATACAGGTACAAATCCAATCCACACACATAAAGTTAAATGAGGTACAATACTGATCTGTATCATATATACAATATATCATTGAATCTCCATCTCCGATTCAATCTCATCTCTAAACTCCATTAACATATATATATATATATATATATATATGAGTGGGTCAGACATAAGTCTGCTGAGTGAGCCATACTATATTCTATATATACTACAAAAATAATATTATAACATGATAGAGTCTATCGTCCAACCACCAAACTTTTCATCTCCACGTCAAGTCTAACTATTATACTCATCTAGCCATATCACATCATATCTATATGGACTCATGCCCTAGTCTAGCCTTATGCCCTATAGGATCGCCTATTGTCTGCCATCATCCCATACATGACTCCCTTCCCTGGACCTCTTGAAGCCTACAAGTAAGCTTGTTGTCCTTATGCTACCTTGTTGGACTCATGCCCTTGTCTGTCCATAGCCTGTAAGGTTGCTTAACATCTACCTCCTCCCTTAGCCTGTCGTAGCCTATAAGGGAGAAAATCGTCATGCTTGGACCACCTACTAAGTGTAAAGGAACCACATTTGTATTTGCATAAACACTCCAGGCCCACTACACCAAATACTGAGATTTGCAACTAACCATCCGCGCATTTGGCAATGGTTATTAACCGTTGCCATTTAGAAACGGTTAATCACCGTCTTGGTTCAGTTAGCAACGGTTTTTTATCGTTGCTAATTGGGAACGGTTATTAACCGTAGCTTCTTTGGAGACAAATGATGGCGGTGAATTTCATCCTTTCGTGCCATAATTTTTGGCGCGCTTCGTTCCAACTAGCAACGGTTTTCAACCGTGGCTAATTAGCAACGGTTTGTAACCGTCGTACATGTTGTGGCATATAATGGGAGCCAAAAAGAATTGGCCCGTCACTTTTCCTTCCCTCCTTTCCTTTGATATTCGTTTCGTCCTCTTTCAACGAAAAGAAAACCTAAATAAAAAAAACCCCAATTCCACCAATTCGATTTGCTTCAACCCGCTCATCTTTCCATCTAATCGTAAAATCATCTTCCATCCAACCGCGAACCCATCTTTCCACCTAATCGTGTCCAGCTGCGAACTCATCTTCCTTCCAGCCGCACCAGTTCTTCCTTCATTCAACGCCAATCAGTGGCCCATCAGACGCTGGCCTGGGGCAACCCCCGTTAGACGAGCAACCCCCCGCGAAAAAAAAACCCTACTTCAAAATTCGCGACTCAGAAAGAAATTAATCGCGATTCAGCAATTCAGAAACGCACGAAAAACAAAAACGAAAAGAAGAACAAACCCTAGAATCGGCGCCAGCATAAGCACAAGCCGGCTCTGCCTATCACCATCAACAAACGCCGATTGTTCACTGGTCGCACTGCACGGCTGCTCTTTGAGTTTGCTGGTATGTTTTAAATTTTTTAATTTTGGTTGATTGATGATCTTAGGATTAACCGTGAATTGATTTCATAATGAAATCGCTAGAAGCAGGATACAAGCCATGTTTTGCAGTTTTGCAATTTTATGCAGTTTGACTTTGCAGCTTTTATTGTTTTGCAATTATATAAACAAGTCATATGATTGTTTGAGGATTTCAAAACTGCTACAAGCCAGTGTTCAAAATGCAAAGAAAACGATGTAGTTTAAAATGAAGAATGTCAACAACACTTCTGAAGCAGAAGGCATACACCAGGATAGTGTTTTGCCTTCTGCTGTTGCTGCCAGCTGACATGACTATTTTTTGTTCAGAGTGTAAGAAACTAGAGAAGATGTATTTGATTTCTGAACACTATATTTATCTGCAATTTGTGAAAATTGACTTATCACAACTTAGTTAAAAGATTGTCAAATGCAATGATAACAAATTAATCTGTAATCCACACATGATTAATAGAAATCAGTAAATTATTTGGAAAACAAGCATGTGTGTTTCTACTCAGTGCTTTATATGTATTATCGACGACTGGCTGTCTGTACACGGTGAATCCATTCGTTTCTATGGTTGAATAATATGAAAAGATTACATGTGTATATTTGTAGTTTAGAATAATAAAGAAAGGGATGCAACACAAGTTAAGGAACAGTTTATTCCCTATAATGCTTGCTTATGGGTTTGTTTAGTGTTACCATATAAGCTGTCATTTGAGTTCCATCATTATCTTCATCTTTTAGGATTGATGTTTCATTAAGTTTTTGGGGATTGATTATAGTCAATATCTACTACTCTTTAACAGTTTGCCAAAGTAGAGATGCACCTTCTAATCTGAACCATCAGAATACATATTTGATGTTTTAAGTGTACAGTGTTAGAGAACCAAGAAACAATTGGTTATGCAAAGGATGATCTTTTTACATTTATATATGATTTGTTTTACAAATTGTACAATGTGAGATAATCTAATACGTCCCCGTACGTGTGGTGTATCATCAGCCAAACATTGCAACATGGAAGAGAAGTAGTGTTGTAGTGTGCATTCTCATATTTACTAAAGCCTAAATGTTGTACTGTACTGCATGCTAGTTAGACATAGCTGCTTATAGTGACTGCTAGGGTATAAGTTGATGCAATGAATTTTGTTTTACTAAATATGAGACCATATTTAGTAAGTGGATAAAATTGTTGTTAATGGCGCAAGCCAAGTATCAGGAGAGGGGTAATGCATAGACATTACTCTGGTGCTACAAAATGGCGCCGTTGTAATGCAAATTTTTTGGAAACAGTTTGATGCTAATGTTAAATTTCAAGTGAAATTAGAAGAATATACATCTGTTTAGTTAATATCAGAGTTGAACTTGGTGGAAAGCGATAAGATATTGTTACCCATGATTTCTTATTAGCTCTTGTTATTTTCTTTCAGTATGTCTTTTAGTATAGACAAACAATGGATGAATCAATCTAATTGAAGAAATACAGAATATGTGGAAGGTGTGAGAAATTTCGTTAAATTTGTTGCTGAAAATGGTGGCAATAAGGAAAAGTATTCGTGCCCTTGCACGCGGTGCAAAAATGAAGATACATTCAAATTAAATGACATTCATTTTCATTTGCTTAGATATGGTATTGTTCAATTATATACCGTGTGGTGTTTTCACGGGGAAAGAATACCGGAGAAGCCAAAACAACAACCGGTTAGTCATGCCACAAATAATGATGAGTCCGAACATATTAGGATGGAGGATTTGATCAATGATGCAGATAGATTCCATCATTTTCAACCTACAAGTCAGTTGCATGATAATGCTAATATTGGTGAGCAGTTTACGGATAAGTCATTTTTTGATAGTGCAACTGCAACAGAGCCATTGTATCCTTCTTGTCCAAAAGAGATTACAAAGTTGTATGCCATTGTGAAACTGAATAGCTTGAAGACCCAACACGGCTTTTCAGACAATGGTGTGACTGCACTACTCGAATTCATAAAGGAGTTACTCCCCGAAGGTAACACGCTACCGTTACAGTACCCCGACGTGAAGAAGATCATTAAGCAAGTTGGGATGAATTACATAACTTATGATGCATGCATTAATGACTGCATCTTGTACTGGAAAGATAATGCAAACAAAGTTTCATGTACAAATTGCAACGCACCAAGATATAAGACATCATTCGACGAAGAGAGAAAAGCTACCACAGTAACTCAAAAGACCTTAAGACATTTTCCTTTAATTTCTAGATTGAGAAGACTGTATACTGTACCATGGATAGCAGAAGCAATGACCTGGCATGGTCGTGCCAAGTCCGGTACAACCGTAATGCGTCATCCGCGTGATACTTCTCAATGGAAAACTACAGATTCTTTTGATTCTTCGTTTGCTGCTGAACCACGAAATATCACGCTTGGAATAGCAACAGATGGTTTCTGTCTGAATGCTTCTTTAACTAACCCTTACAGTTGTTGGCCAGTAATTGTAGTACCATATAACCTTCCTCCGTCTTTGTGCATGAAAAGAGAGTTCTCAATGTTAACACTGTTGATTTCTGGGCCAAAACAACCGGGGAAGGATATTGATGTTTATTTAGATCCTTAGATAGACGAGTTAAAGCAGTTATGGGAAGGAGTCGTTACATTTGATTCATTTAAGAAATCTGAGTTCATAATGAGAGCTAGAGTGTTGTGGGCAATTCATGATCATCCCGCTCTTGGGACTTTATTGGGATGTACAACTCACGGCTACTTTGCATGTCCTATTTGTGGAGAAGAAACTACATCTGTTTATCTCCCTGAAAGTAAGAAGATTTGTTACATGGGACATCGTAGATTTCTTCCATCCGGACACAAGTTTCGATATGATAAGACAAATTTCAACAACGATCAAGAACTTAAGCGTCCTCCAAAACCACTGACTGGTTATCAAGTTGAAAAAAAGTAGCGAATATAAAAATGAAAGTTGGTAAAATGCATACGGAGATGAATGTCATGAAACATTTGATCAACACAATTATGAACCATAAAGACATGTCAAAAGATGGGATCAATGCACGGAAGGATTTGAAAATCATGGGTATAAAACAAAAGTTGTGGGTGATAGAAGATCCTGAAACAAGTAAAGTAACCATACCAAATGCGACTTTCACTTTGAGCAAAGAAGAAAAGATACGGTTTTGCACCGTTTTGAAAATTTTGAAAGTGCCGAGCAAATTCTCTTCGAACTTCCATAACAATGTGAGCATCAACCCTCCTGAACTAAAAAATATGAAGTCACATGATTACCACGTCATAATGCAACATTTACTTCCGGTATTGCTTCAGCATTGTTTTCCACAACATAAGGATCTACGGAATGCTATTCACCGCATTAGTCTCTTTTATAACATTTTGTGCTCAAAGGTATCAACAGGGAACATCTTCTAAAAGCAAAGGCTAGTTTAGTAGAAGCAATGTGTGTTATTGTAAAACATTTTCCGCCTGCATTTTTTGATATCAGTATTCACCTTATGGTTCATTTAGCCGATGAAGCATTGATTTCTGGTCCTGTTAGATATAGGTGGATGTACCCATTTGAACGGTAAATTACTAATTTTAGTTATGTACATAATTATTCGATTTAAATAGCTATTGATGTCTACATTTTACAATTATTCATCTTCATAGGTTGATGAAAACATATAAAGGATATGTGCGCAACAAAAGATATATTGAAGGGTGTATTGTAGAAGGATATATTGTACAAGAAGCTAGTCTTTACTGCATGGAGTATATGCCAAAAGGAGGTGTTGGCATTCATAAATATACCCGTGAAGCGTTTTTAGACGAGGATGATGAGTTTGCTGATGAAATAGCACTAGATAATGGTAAAGATATAACGTTAACTCAAGTGCAATTTCAACAAGTGCGTAAATGGTTCCTTGATAAGTACGACGGATTGGATGAATGGAAGAAGTAAGTTCATGAATTTTTTCTGAATTCTTATTATTGTAAATCAATTCATATATATAATATTTATTGTGTGTTTTTCGTAGGAGGTATAACTCCTATGTTCAAAGCACCAAATCTCAAACTCGAGGCGGGGGTACATCTGGGGAAGCTATTAAAAATTTCACTTTTTGGTTACGTGAGGAGGTATATGTATTAAATATTTAACATATTTTCAAGCTGACCATACACCTCCTTGACAATGTTTTTTTACTTATTGTGTTTGTTGTAGTTGTTGAAGACCGTCGATGTTGACTCAACTCTTTGGAGGTTAGTTAACGGGCCGAAGTTTGATGCCCGTAGTTATATGAAGTACCAAGTGAATGGGTTTTTATTTTCTCCGAAGAGTTATGAAGAGCGAAAGCTAACACAGGATAGTGGTGTATGCATGAGAGCAATTACACAATTTAGAGCGAGTGGGAAGGATAAAATTTTTAAGGAAGCAGAAACAACTTATTACGGAGTCATTCAACAGATAATTGAATTGGATTACATTGACTTCAAACAAACAGTTTTTTATTGTGATTGGGTAAAGGTCGAAGATAAGATCAATGGTTGTAAAATAGATTCTGTTTCAAGCTTGATCACAGTTAACTTGGGAAAATTGAAGAATAAAGGTAGCATGAATGATGAGCCATTTATTCTTGCATCGGAAGCGAGTCAAGTGTTCTACTCAAAAGATTTAAAAAATAACGGATGGTTTGTGGTTTTGCATACACCAAAACGGTTGACCATAAATGTGGATGACACTGAGTTTTCCACCGTTTATCAATCAGCTTTTGAAGACAATGAAAAATTAGAAGATCTTATCAAATGCATATGTTAACTTTGTATTTCAGAGCAGTTATTGTACCTTAACAAAATATTTATTTAAAATGGTGTAAAATGTAAAATGGTGTGTTATATGATAGTAATAGATGCATTATATTTTTTATTAGTGCCATTATAATATCCTGATGGATCCATAAGGATGGATATATTGCAAGAGTTCATTTTGTGTTTGTAGTTGTAGGTACTTACATATGATCACATACATACACAGATGTACACATACATACATATGATCAGCTTGACTATTCTTTCTTTCTTTGTGTTTGTAGGTAGACAGGTAGTTTAAGATATTGTATTTGCACCCTTTAGTTCAGCAGTGCTAAGGTAATATATTTTTGTATTTGCATCCTTTATTTCAGTCAGTATTTTAGATATTGTTTTGAATCCGCTTAATTTTAAAATTCTGGTGATGCAGGAAGACTTTATCACTGCCGCATAAAAGTGAATGTTCCCCTTCCCGCCCATCCCTGTGATGCCCGATTGCTGTTAGCCAAATTATTGCACGGATTCCCCTCCATAACAAGATCAAACGCATTATATGACTTAATAAAATTGCTCCAAGCGATTACTAGTAAGCTGCTGTACATCTGATATAGTAAACAACGTCCCCTTCTGATTTGTCTGGTCCCACCAGTTTCTCATCACATTACGATTTATGTCAGTCCGATTATTGTCAGTCGGACTGACAAAAATCGTAATGTGGTGAGAAACTGGTGGGATCAGACAAATCAGAAGGGGACGTTGGTTCATATATCAGATGTACAGCAGCAATAAGGGGACGTTATGGAGGGGACTCCGTGCAATAATTTGGCCGACAGCAATCGGGCATCACAGGGATGGGCTGGAAGGGGAAGAAATGTACGTCATAATGTTGTTGGGATTATTTTAGGATTTTAGACTTTGCAGGACATAATGTCACAAGATGCCACACCACCGTCAAATGATACAACTTCACAATCATCCACTTTAAAACGGGAGAAAATTGATATAGACAACTACGGTTCTCCAGTCGGAAAAAATGGTTCAAAGGTCGCTACGAAGATTGGTAAACTAGTAAGAAATCATGTGCCAATCTCATATCCAAGTTGGAAAAAAGTTCCGCCAAATTACAAGGAAGACGTGTGGAATCAATTGGAGGTAAGTTCTCCAATCTCATAACCATTTTTATGTACTGTTTCTGTTTGTAAAATATAGTCGTCTGATTGTAATATGCACCCTTTTTATGTACTGTTTCTGTTTCTGTACTGTTTCTGATTGTAAAATAGGCCTGAATGAGCGAGGGTTCATATGAGACCATATTTATGTATTGTTTCTGTTTCAAGATATATTCTTTTATGATATTTATAGGATATTTAGATTGATCACTTTATTCATAGAGACTGATGAAACTATATACGTTGAAATGTAAAAATCCATATACTTTGAAATGTAAACTATGTACATGAACTTAGATGGTTTAAATTCATTTATAATGCTTTCAATACATAAATAAAAAATGGTTTACATGCATTTTTTGTTATGCAAAAATATTATGAGCTCGATCCTCTATCAAAGGACCTTATTATGAAAAAAATGTCCGAGGCTTTTAGGAGACACAAGAATGATTTGCGCAAGAATCATTATGACCATTTCATCACTGACGAAGAAAGAATGAGAAATTGTCCACCGAAAATTGCTCAAGATGATTGGGATGAGTTCATAAGAAACGAATCAAAACCCGAGGCGAAAGAAAAAAGGAAGCGAGGCAAACAAAATAGATCAATGCTCGAATATGGTCATCATTCGGGACGTAAGAGTCACGCTATGATTACTCAAGAAATGGTATGTGTCATTGAATTGGTGCATCACATTGCATATACCATTAGTTCCCAATATAATTTTAGGTCATTGTATGCAGGTCGATTCAAGTAGTCCGGGAACAGAAGTATCACGTCTTCAAGTATGGGAGAAAACGCATAAGAAAAAAGATGGCAGCACGTCAGATGCGACATCTTCCTACTTTGTAAGTTAAACAAATAATAACGCCTCTAAATTAAATTTTCATTATTCATATATATGTATTTACTTTTTAGGACAAAATTGAAAAAGAAAAGAAAACGACGAGTGGTGGTGATGAAGCCGTCTTTATATCAGTGTTTGGTAAAGATGTAAAGGGCAGGAGCCGAAGTATTGGGACCAATATAGCTCCTAGCCAAGTTAAGAGTGCTGCCATTCCATGCAAACGGCTCAAACAGGCCCAAGGAGTATATGAGCAGCGACTGCAAAATATGGAGCAAAAATTGATGAAACTGGACAATATGGATGATAAACTAGAGCGTCTTCTCAGCATAGCCCAAGATAATCGTCAAGTAGGCAGTGAAAACGCATCTTCTCAGTTTGCCACTCCGAACAATCAGTTAATCGACCAAAGATGTGAAATCCTGAACTTCGAGGACGAAGTAATTGCAATAGGTACTATTTTAATCGACCAATCAGTCTTTTTGTGCTTCAACCGAGTTTACTGCTCTCTGTTATTGTGCATATAAACAAATTAATGAGTATTAGTGCATGTGTATTTATAGATTCCAAATTATCTTTTGTTATAGAAAAAGAGGTTAGGCAACAAAGGTTCACGTTTGACATGTACGTCATAATTAGGTTCACAAGAGGTATATATGACATTTTCAAATCCAAATTAACATAATCATAAGATATAAGAGAATATTTAGCAATATTTATAATGCTATAACCATAGGATAGAGCAAATTAAGCAGTTTTAAGTAGTTTTAGCAAATCAATAACAATGATCACATGGATAAGTTCTGGTGGGCACAACCTTCACTAAATTCTTGCTTGGCTGAAAGTACAGTGTTATTTAAAAAAAGGTTGTGTTCATGATTAGATTTGAGAAACAGTGAGAGATAGCAAGAAATGATGAAGAATCACGTAAAAGTTCAAAATGCTATTACAGAGTTGGAGTTTGAGACAGCGAATGAATGACAGAGATGAGAAGGAATTCATTGTCAATAGCGATCTAGTTCGTATACTTATACTCATCGTAGTCTTTATCTTATATCTGTTTTGGTTTCAATTTTCATTGACACTCACAATAGCCATTATGTCCAAAAATAAATCTGTAAACTCCAAAACAAAAAAGGATATAGAAAGATCATAAAAGTTTACACCTTCCATTCCAATCTTGCATGATTTTAAAGATTGAATATCGCATACACAATGGGTCTAGGACTTGTGTAGCTCCTCTGCACAATGGTCTTAAATGTTTGGGAGCTTGTTAGTTCTGTAAATGTGATTCCATATATTCACTCCAGAAATGCTTATATAACAGGTACTATATGCCGAGATTCCACAGCATTAGTAATTCATGGAAAACCAGTACCACCCACATATGAAAAAGTGTTGTTGGACAAAATTTTATTGTCGGATGAGCTAACCGCCAAAATATGTCGACAATTTACCGAGACCTTTGGGGATGTTGGAGCCGGAGGTTATGTGAGCCATCAAAAGGGTTTGATACGATATCTTTAGTCAGAGGTATTGATATTTCTGACTTGTTCTTTGCATATATTGCTGATTTTCTTTTGTTTGCTGTATATGAAATTTGCATATGCAAATGCATGTGTATTTTGTTCTGGTCTGTCTTGTTTACAAGATAATCGACAATTTATCAAATACTAGGAAGTAAAGTCAAAATTCAAGGACAAAATCAAAAAACAAAAAACATGAACTTAGATGTACATGAACGATGAATGGAGGTCCAATAAACTAAAAATTGATTAGCTAAAAAAATTTATGTGTGTATCGTACTAATTGGGTTTAATGGGTGGTAAAATAATTTGGTTATGATGTAGGGGAGGGGACTGAAATGGTAGGGGACTGGAATGTTTGGTAGGGAACTGGAGTGGTTACTGGAGTGTTTACTGGTGGTTGGAGTGGTTGATACTTATGATATCCCGGAATTTCAAGGAATTTAAAATGTGATAATCTCTTAAATTAATTATTTAAAATTGGTAAGATTGTTGTTTTCAAACAAGAATAATATTAATGTGATGTTTTAAACATAGATATATATTGATTTTAAATAGAATTATTATTTACAAATTTAATTTGTGTTTGTTTAAATATATACATTTTTGGGTTGAGTTTTAAGTTGGATTTTAAAATGAAATTGAATTTGAATTTGGATTTAAACTTGAATTTAAAGGATATATATATCTTAAAAATATTTTGGATATAAAATATATGGATAAGGTTTTTATTTAAAATAAGATTTTGTTTTATATTAATTTCCTAAAAAGAATTTCTTTTATATAAATTTGGAAAGTATTTATTAAATAGTAATAAATACAAAAGTTTTATATTTACACTTAAAAATGAATTAAATATATTATATATGATTTTATTTAAAATCTAATTGGTTTTTTTATTTTATTTTCTTTAAAAAGTTTCATTTATATATAAGTAAGAAAGGCATTTATTAATTTAGGAAGGTATTTATTAATTAGGAAATTTATTATAAAAGCTTTTAAAATCTTTTTAAAATAATATAAAAATGCTTAATTACAAGTGTTAACCTCTAAATCATGCTAAGTAACATGTGTTAAGAAATTAGATAAGGTAAGGAACAAGTGTCATTTCCTCTTTATTTTCTTTTTATTTTAATAAATCAAAATAAACTCTATTTAAACTCCTATCTTCCTTTTCATTTTTTTTCTATCTTCCTTTCAAAAACTAAAAGAACAAACCTGTAAATATTCTCACAATAGATCGAACCAAAAAAATCTGTAAAACATTATTCAATCCACAAGAAAATCAAAACAAACTCAAGTTCAAAACCTTGTAAACCATTTATCAAAGCCTGTATCTTTTTCAAACCTGAAAACAATTTCTCAAAAACAAATCAAAGTCCAAACCTATAATCAAAGCAAACTCAAGTTCAAAAGTCTGGATCATATCATCATCATCCAGTATAACTGAGCATTTCAGTTCGTTTGATAAAGCATTCCAGTTTTAAAGAAATCAAAGTCTTAAAGCAATTCAAAGTTCCAGTTTTAAAAGCTTCAGTTTTCAAATCCCTGCTTTTCAAGTCTCTGCCTTTTCAACAGGTGAGTAAACTTTATTTTAAAAGCAATTTTCAAAATTGAGATTTAACTTTGATTCATGAATGAAATCTTGAAGTAAAATAGTATGAAATGATTTACATGTATGCTTAGATTTGAATGTATGTGTATACATATATGTGATATGTCTGTGTAGGTAGATGATCATCTCTGTTGTATTACAGTAATACTGTTGTTAACGCTAAAAAGTGAACGCTAACACCCGGTGTGTGTGGTTGAGTTGTGAAAGCACCACCCGCGTGACGGGAACAGAATTTAAGCAGTAAAACAGCAGAAAAAGCAGTAAAAGACAGCAGTTTATAGTGGTTCGGCTTGAGATTAAGCCTACGTCCACTTTGAATCTCTTTATTACTGAATCCGGTTACAAATCGATACAAATCTCTTATGAAAACAGTACAATTTGATCACAAGAAACAATCTTGACTACTAGCTCAATCTTCGACGATGAAACTCGATGAATCCGTGTTGTATGTAAGGAATTCCTATCGAAGCTTGTTGTAGCGTCTCGAATGTTTGGAGATCTTTGATTGCTGAATGAATGGAGATTTCGACAAAGTAATGGCGCTTGAAGAAATGAATGGCCCCAAAAAGTCCCCCTCTCGTTGGAGTTGGAGCCCTATTTATAGGATTGGTTCTGGGTGAGATTCTGCTCGTCAAGTCCTAGGTCGGAGCCGACTTACAGCAAGTCATAGGTCTTAGGTCGGCGACGAGATAGGAGCTCTTATCTTTTAGTTACTCCTGAATATGAGCTATTCAACTGAAGTCATAGGTCGGCAGCGACTTACCATAAGTTGTAGGTCGGAGATCCTTAAGTCATCAAGTTGGCAACAGTCTTAAGTTGTAGGCTTTTTGAGTCGGACCACTTTAACTCGTATACTGTTAGGTCGGAGCATTTCTTAACTCGGAACCCTCCTTAACTCGGAGCATTCCTTAACCCGGAGTGTTTCTTAGGTCGGCAACCCACTTAACTCGGAGCATTCCTTAACCGGAGTGTTCCTTAAGTCGGCAACCTCCTTAAGTCGGTCTTAGCTCTTAAGTAACAGATTATCTTAAGTCGTATGCTGTTAGGTCGGACTCTTCCTTAAGTCGTCTCCTGTTAAGTCGTATCTATTTCCCCTTTTCAACTACACCCCAACGGCTATTCCATCTTGCTGGGACTGTGTGTGCTTTTTAGGAGAACGCTGGACCGTTTTCCCAGTTTTGCAGAAATTCGCTATCTGTGCACTTTCGCTAAAAACAAAGATCATCCTTCTATCACAGTCGTGAGGAGTGCTAGAAATCGTAAATTGATCACCGGTCTCCCTGAGAGTGTTCATAGTTTCCTAAGCCCGTTTTTCTATGTTCGCTGTCCCCTGGGATTTTACGCTATCTGGAGAGTAGGAAGTAAGATCACTTGCCTCTGTTTTTCATGTTCTTTCAAACATACCGAAGTCCGAGTTATCAAGTGCTAACTTTGCCTTTTTTTCTTTCCAGCACTTCCTCCTCCTTCTAGAGATCCCGGTCACAAGGTGACTTTTGAGAGGCTTATGGCGGTGCCGGTTGAGGAAAGGAGTATCCAGTTTCTATTGACAGACGAATTTTTACATCAATTCGGTCTTTTACACTCTTCTCACTTTACCCAGCCTCGTGAAGTTTCTAATCTTCCAGCGCAGACATCAGATGCCCCAGCTTCAACGGAAGATATGGCTTCAAAGGATCCAACTGTAGACACTACATTAGTAAAGTGTTCTACTTCTATTGGCGTTGCGGGAACGTCCAGCAAACCGGCGCTTGCTCCAATTATTGAAGAGGAAGAAAATCCTCGAATTTCTGAAAAATCACCCGATGTGGAAGTTGAAAAGGAGAATTCTGCTGAGCATCATAATGATGACACCTTTGATGACTTGAGTGACATAATGATAACTTCTCAAGAGCTTTTCAAGGATAATATTCCAAAAGCGAACTCTCCTGTCGTTGAAGCGACTTCCTCTTTGAAACAAACTTCGACGCCTTCTACACCTGTCGTCTCCGTTCCCGCACTAAAGCGTGGTTTGTAGTTCGACGCACGTAGTTCGCACGCCGCACACACTTAGGATTTTTCAGCACTTATAAGCATTTATCCTCTTTTTCTGGAAATTTCTAAACTTTACTTCTTTTTCGGTTTTCAGATTCTCCGATGGGGCGTACCGGCTCATACTATGACTCATTTCAGCGCCACGGAGGTCGTGGATCTTATGACTTTAGGAGATATCTTGGTGACCAGAGAGAGACAGATGAGGAAAGGGCTCAAAGGAAGGCTCAAGAAAAATGGGATTATGAGCAGCGGCAGAGAAGAAGAGACGCTGATCGATATGATTCTTCTTACAGAAGTTACGATTCTCATAAGCGAAATTCTTATGATGACAAGGGGAAGACTCATATTACTGACGAATCAAGCAAACGGTCCAAGCCAAGTGATGCATCTGTAATTTCTGAGAAAACTGATGCTCCTATCCCTTCTGATACTCCGGCCGGCTCTCCTCCTTTAAAGAAAACCGATATCCAAACGATCATCAGCAGGCCCCAATATCAGGTTAAAGACGGCCCTCCAACACTTCAAAGCCGGTTTCCAAACTGGTGCTTAAAAGGAGTGCGTTTTGACCTGGATTTGGTCCCAATCGATAAGCAAGACATGCTTAAAAGTCTTGATGCAGTTAGGCTTAACATTGAGAGGATGTCGCAATGGTAGAAACTTGTTGATGAACTCCAGAGGGTCAACCACATGAATCTTGAAAACATGCTGACTCTGGAGAATGATAAAGCTGAATGGGATAAATGGTGCAAGCAGCATGACACGGAGATGACGAATATCGCGGATGACAATGCAAGGCTTGAATCTGAAGTCAAGTAGCTTAAGGAAAATCTCGCCTCTTCTTCTGCATCACATACTCAAAAAGAAGAAGTCTTTCAGAAGCAAGTGCGGGATGCACATGCTGCACAAAGAGATGTCGAAATGAAGCTTGCCGCCGAACAGCACATTGTTGAGAAATATCGCATAGAAAATGCTGAATTACGGGAAAAAGTTACTTCCCAGAACGTGGAGATTGAATTACTGAAGTCTCAACTTGCTAACGCTGAGAAAGAGCGTGATGAGGCCACTGCTGGTCGAGCTGCAGCTGTCGCCGAAAAAGAGGCGGCCGAGCAATCACATGAGACAACAAAAGCTAACATCAGCTCCACCTTATTTGACTTTTATCTGCATAGCGTTCTGGGTCATGGGAGCCTCTCTTTTCTGGGTCCTGACTATGAGGTTACCCTGGCCGAAGTATGGGAAGTAGCAGTTGATATGCTTGGCGGGGCCGGCTATGATGAGGCGGAACTCGAGGTACGCTACCTTGAACGAAGAAGCTCGTGCTGCTCTTGCCAAGGGAAAAAAGCAACTTGCTGAAGCCAGAGCTGGAATATTGGCAGAAGAACATCTAGAGAAGAGAATATCTTTGACTGCCACTGTCCACACTTCAACTTCAACTGACGTCGATATTGTTGGTTCCAGCTCTCACTTTTCTTCTCCTGCAAAAACCGTGGAGGCCAAGCCCGTCACAACCGAATCTCCCCTTACTCGTATTGAGGAGCAGAGCCAAGAAGACACTGAGACTGATAAATTTGAAATTGACTTGTCAAAACCGACTTCTCCAGGTAATTTTGGTGTCGATCTAGATCCAGTGAATCATTTATTTGATTTAACCGAGTTTGACGACCTTCTTACTTATTACTTAAACTTTGGTGAACCGATACCTTCTCTTTTCTCGGAGAATACCGATTTTAACTTCTTTCCTTCTACAGCGGAGGCACCAAACACTCCACAAGTTTCCACTCCTTCAGTTGCCGTTCCTCCATCTTCACAGATTACTCCTCCTTCTGCTTCCCAACCGGGATCACAGGCAGAGAAAATCGAAGCTCTTCAAGGCCTGGATGATCCGGCTGTTTCGCAGGAGCAGAAGGCGGAGGATCTTGAAAACATCGAGAAGACCCCGGAGCGGTCTCTAGATGATGACACGAAGCTTTCAACATCGCTTGCTACTCCGGGGAGCGAATCTTCTTCGAAGAGGAAGGGGAAGCGTGCCATAAGGAAGAAGAAGAGAAGTGCTTCGACAGGGGAAGACAAAACAGAAGAAGACCCAACCACTCCTCCTTCTCCGTCCCGCCCACATCGGATTCCGAAATTAACTATTAGGCCAAGCAAAGGCTCCAAGGGTGGCGGGAAGAAGGAATGACAAGCTGGACTTTCTACTTCTTATTTTGCTTCTTACATGTATAGACCGGAGATTGTGCGGGTACCGGTCCCTGCTCTTACTTTTTTGAGATATCTGCACATGTAAAGAATTTTCATAGTACTAAATAAAATAGTAATTTTACTTGTACAAATTCTTGTTTATGTGAGAATGCATCTGTTTCTCTTTTTTGGTGTAGAATAAACGATTCATTTTACTTGTACAAACTTTTTGTCTGTGTTTGGGAATACATTTATTCCACATCTATTTTTCGTAATATTGCAATGAACTTGTGGTGTGTTGCTTTTATTAATATAATTGAATTGTATAGTGTTGCCCCCATACCACAAGTGCATCGCAATATTTCTAGCTTTTACAAGACTGATATTCTCATTTCAGAGAATAACAATTCCACTTTTAGGGGAAGAATCATTCTGCTTTTGATAGAATATATCTCGTTTTTTGGAGAAATTTTTATTTTTTCTTTCTTTCTGAAGAACACTTCAACTATCGGGGATGATCACTTTCATTTGTCAAAGAAGAAAGTAGGTTTCCCTATGTAGTGAAATGAACTTTTCTGAAAGAATTTTATAGCATTTCAACTTTTTTAGGATGAACTTTTTGAGATGAACAAGTTAACCTTCCTTTGAGAGTTGAATTGTGCTTCCGGAGAAGGCTTTTCGTTCGAGTATTCTATTTTGGGACATGCCTCCGGAGAGGGCTTCTCTTAAAGAGTTGTGCCTCTGAAGAGGTCTTGTGCCTCCGAAAAGGGCTTGTGCCTCCGAAGAGGGCTTGCGGTGCCTTGGGAAAGGGCTTTTGCCTCCGAAGAGGCCATGTGCCTCCGAAGAGGGCTTGTGGTGCCTTGGGAAAGGGCTTTTGCCTCCGAAGAGGTCATGTGCCTCCGAAGAGGGCTTGTGCCTCCGAAAAGGGCTTGTGCCTCCGAAGAGGGCTTTTTGATTGCCTGGAAGTTACTTTCTCATGGTTGAGTGGATCCACGGGGCGGACGCAAGTTGCTTGATTGGATGTTCGTTTGCACAAACGATCGCAATTAACTAACAAGGGCCCTATTCCTTCAGCTTGGGAAGGTACCCTTCCGGTGGTTCCACCAATCTTTTTTGATTGAGGAAAGCACTTTCATTTTTTGGCGTGCCTTGTTAGAGGGCTTTGTTGACCTTTGAGAAGGAGTGTTGGTTGGTTGGTGTGCCAGGAAGGTTGCGTCTCAGGGGCAAGTAGATCCACGGGACGGACGCAAGCTGCCTGATCGGATGCATCACGATCAGTTAGCAAGGGCCCTGTTCCTTCTGCTTGGGAAGGTGTCCCTACGGTGGTTCTTACCGGCCCTTTTATTGAGAAGCATACCTCCTTTTGGCTGCTTCTTTGTTTGCTTGGCAATGTTCTCTCATCATCTGCTCATTAGCGATATTTTATTATCGTTTCCAAGCGCATCTTCTTTCCTTACATTGTTGTGTTCGAAGAAGTGGACTTCACTGTTGAACGACTTCACGGGACAAACGCAAGTTATCTAGTTGGATGTCTGTTCATATCGACAATCTCAACCAATTAACAAAGGTTTGCCACAGTGGAGTCGCCAACTTTTTATGTGAAGTTCTCCTTGTATAGGATTTGTATTTGGAATTTTTTATCGCTTGGTATTTGCGTAACAGGTGATTTATAGAGGTCGCTTGGCTTTGTGACGAGCAAGCCTTGTTTTAATGTCCTGCAATTTTGAATCGACATTTTAGCAATACATTTAAAGTATTTACATATCGAAATAAAACAGGCATTATGAAATAGTAAAGAACACAAGATTTATAGTGGTTCGGCCAAGAATCGGGCCTACATCCACTTTATAGCTTTCATTCATTCACACTGATTTACAATGTTTTACAATACAACTGATACATTCATCACTATTTTACAATTTTGAGCAAAGCTTTTTCTTTCAAGTAAAGTAAGGACGTAAGTGGTTGCTGTTCCAGGCTCTTGGAATTGGATCTCCTTCGACAGTTATGAGTTTGAAAGTGCCGTCGAGAAGTTTACTGCCAATGGCATATGGTCCTTCCCAGTTTGGTCCAAACACACCAGTTGCCGTCATGATCCTTTTCAAAACTAAGTCTCCGACCTCAAAGCTGCGTTGGCGAACTTTAGAGTTGAAGTGCCTGGCTATCCTTTGCTGATAAGCTGAAACTCTGAGCCTTGCTTCTTCTCTTTTCTCATCAAGAAAATCAAGTGCTTCAAGTTGCAGCTTTTCATTTTCAGCTTCGTTGAAATGAACTCTTCTATGTGAAGGAACTTCTACTTCCACTGGAATCATTGCTTCTGTTCCGTATGCCAGTGAAAATGGAGTGTGCCCAGTCGCAGTTTTGTGAGTGGTTCTGTATGCCCATAGTGCCAAGGGAAGCTTATCGACCCAACCACATTTTGCTCTTTCGAGTTGCTTTTTGATGGTTGACTTGATGATTTTATTCACTGCTTCCACTTGCCCATTTGCCTGCGGATGAGCCACTGCTGAGAAGCTTTTCCGAATTCTGAACCGTTTGCAAAAATCCTGGAATTCTTCACTTTCAAACTGAGTACCGTTGTCTGTGATTATCTTCTGTGGCACACCATATCTGCAAATGATATTCTTCGTTACAAAATTTATCATCTTTCTAGAATTAATGGTGGCCAAAGGTTCAGCTTCAGCCCATTTGGTGAAATAATCGACAGCAACAATAGCATATTTGACTCCTGATTTGGCAACTGGTAATGGTCCGATTAGATCTATCCCCCAAATAGCGAATGGCCACGGACTGACCATTTGTGTTAGTTCAGTGGAAGGTGCCCTTGGAATCTTTGCAAATCTTTGGCACTTGTCGCATTTTCGGGAGTGGATAGCTGCATCTCGATTAATATCGGGCCAGAAGTACCCATATCGGAGGACTTTCTTGGCGAGAGTTTGACCGGCTGAATGATCTCCACATTCTCCTCCGTGTATCTCGGCTAGAATTGTCTTGGCTTCTTCCTTAGTTACACATCGGAGCAGTGGCATTGAAAATCTCCATCTATACAATCGGCCATCTTGAATTACATATCTTGACGCTTTCCTCAATAGTTTTCGACGTTCCCTAGAACTTTCTGGCAGGGAACCATTGAGTAGGTATTCTTTGATTGGAGTCATCCATGATTCATGCTCTTGAGACGTAGCCATAATCCAATCAACATCCATTTCATCAATGCTTGGAGCTGACAGAACTTCTACAGGAACTAATCCCAGTAATTGAGCTTCTCCGGAACTTGAGTACTTTGCTAGAGAATCTGCCTTCATATTTTCCTCTCGAGGTATGTGGCTTATTGAATAGTGATCGAAATCATTGAGGAGTTCGGAAGTTTTTGTCAAATATGCAGGCAAATTTCCTCCTTTGGCTTGAAATTCTTTCTTCACCTGGCAAACAATAAGCTGAGAATCGCTGAAAATCTGTAACACTTTGATGTTTAGTTCCTTGGCGATTTTTAAACCAGCAATAAGTGCTTCATATTCTGCTTCATTGTTTGTTGAAGGAAATTCCAGTCTCAATGCATAACATAATGATCGTCCTTCGGGGGTTTCAAGTACAACCCCTGCCCCAGAACAATAATCATTTCTTGAGCCGTCAACATATAACTTCCATTGTATTGGAATGCAGTCAATTGTTTCTTCCTTATTGTCACCTTTGTCAGTAGACTCCGCAATGAAATCTGCTAAAGCTTGTCCGTTGATTGCTCTTCGGGGATTGTAAGTGATGTCATACTGGCTAAGTTCAATGTTCCATTTCAAAAGACGACCCGAAGTTTCAGGACGAAACAGGACTTGCTTTAGAGGTTGATCAGTAAGAACCTTGATAGGATGAGCTTGAAAGTATGGTCTCAATTTCCTAGAAGCAATTAGCAAACAATAGGCAAGCTTTTCTATCGTCGAATAATTCATCTCTGCCCCGGTGAACCGTTTGCTGATGTAGTAGACTGGACGCTGTACTTTCATATCTTCCCGTACAAGTGCTGCACTGAGGGCGTGGGATGAAATTGCCAAATAGATGAAAAGGTCTTCACCGTCAGTAGGCTTGGAAAGAACCGGAGGTGTTTCCATATGACGAATTAGTTCATCGAAAGCGTTCTGGCATTCGGGAGTCCATTCAAAATTTTTCTTTCCTTTCCTTAGAGCGTCAAAGAAGGGAATGCATTTGTCTGTGGCTTTGGAAATGAAGCGACTCAGAGCAGCGACTTTTCCATTGAGACTTTGCATTTCTTTCTTTGTTTTAGGGGCTTTGACCTCCCTTAGAGCTGTGATTTGAGTAGGATTGGCTTCAATGCCCTTGGCGCTCACAATGAAACCTAAGAATTTCCCGGACTCTACTTCGAACGAACATTTCAATGGATTGAGCTTCATTCCGTACTTTCGAAGAATTGCGAACATTTCCTCCAAGTGACCCATGTGATCTACAGCTTTCTTTGACTTTACCAACATATCGTCGACATAAACTTCCATGGTTCTACCAATCTGAGGCTTGAACATTGCATTGACGAGCCTTTGGTAGGTTGCCCCAGCATTCTTCAATCCGAAAGGCATAACTTTGTAGCAATAGAGACCCATATTTATAATAAAGCTCGTGTCTTCTTGATCCGGCTCATGCATCATAATCTGATTGTATCCGGAGTAAGCATCCATAAACGATAACAACTCATGCCCAGCTGTTCCATCCACCAATTGATCAATTCTGGGCAGCGGGAAGCAATCTTTGGGGCATGCTTTGTTTAGATCTGAGAAATCTATGCATACTCTCCACTTTCCATTTGCCTTCTTGACCAATACTGGATTTGAAACCCAATTTGGATAAGTGGAGTTTCTGATAAAGCCATTTTCCATGAGCCGGTCGACTTCTTCCTTTAGTGCTGTCGATCTTTCTGGGCCTTGAGTTCTTTTCTGTTTTACTGGTGCGAATTTTGGATCAATGTTCAAAGTATGTACGGCAATTTCCGGGGAGATCCCACACATATCAGCATGACACCAGGCGAACACATCGAGGTTGGCTTTTAAGAATGATATCAGTGTGTTTTGAACTGCTATGCTCAGCTGTGAACCCACATTGAGTACTTTGTTCGGGTCTTTTGAATCAACAGATATTGGTACCGTTACTTCCACGGGTACCACCCTATTCTCCCCTATACTGCCTTTTCTGGGGTCCATTTCTTTCCTTACATTGCTGTGTTCACCAGTACAGGGGCCACTCCGTAGTTGCTACAAGGTTGGTTCTTTGATGCGGAGCGGAGCTGCCGCATTTTTTCCCATTTCTCTTTTTCGGGCCTCACGGAGCTCTACAAGATAACATTCTCGCCCCGCGTTCTGATCTCCCTTAATGACAGCAACCCCATTATCAGTGGGAAATTTCATTATTAAGCACCACGGAGCGAGGACGGCCCTGAAAGCAGCAAGAGTAGGCCGACCCAAGAAAGCATTATAGGCAGAGAATCCATCAACAATTACAAAGGTTTGCTTTCGAACCAACTTCTTATGCCCTTCGCCCATTTCAACAAACAAATCCACCGTTCCAATTGGCTGTTTCATCTCTCCTGTAAATCCGGCAATCTTGTGCGAAGAGGCTTGTACGTCTGTCATTGGAATTTTCATTTGGTCAAATGTCTTTTTAAAGAGTATGTTGCAAGAAGCACCACTATCAACCAGAACTCTTCTGACAATAGCCGGCCCAATACCGACAGAAACAACCAAAGGGTCCTCAGTAGGAGCTTCCACATCAATAGAATCCCTGGTTCTGAACATAATATCATCATGAAAAGTCTTCCGCTGCTTTAGAGGTGCAACATCTTCCAAGATCAAGACACTTTCTTCAGTTGGAGCATACTTCAAAGTTCTAGCATACCTTTCCATTTCACCCCAACTCCTGCCAGCCGGGTGAGGTCCTCCTGTGATCACGTTGAAAACAGGTCTTTCCTTTCCAGCAGGCCTCTCTCCTGAATCAGATGAATGAGCTGGGGGTAACTGTCCTTGGTTAGATGAAGACGGGTCTTTTCTATTTCTTTTCACATACTGCTGCAACTTATTCTCTCTCAACAATTCTTCAATTAGGCTTTTCAAATGGCGGCATTCGTTGGTATCGTGGCCTGGTTGATTATGAAATTTGCAAAATCTTCCGCTTTGAACAGCATTTTTTCCAACTTTTACTGCTGATGGTTTTGGAAAATCAACAGCATCCTTAGTGGCGATGAAAATATTCTCCGGGGTATCAGTCAGAGGAGTAAAATCCGAAGGTTTGAGGAAGCGGGGCTTTTCGAGATCTTTCTGCTTCTTTCCACCATTATTCTCCCTTTTCTGATTTGCAGATTCTTTCTTGTTCTGAACTGTAGCATTATTCTCCACCACGGTTGTCACAACTTTAGCTGACGCGGAGAGATTCTCTAAGCGCATGAACTCATCAGCCTTTTTGTAGAATTTTTCGAGCGAATTTGGTTCTTTCATTTTTAACCATTTTCCAAACTCGATAGACTTGTCAACAGCCCGCATCAAGTAGGTTAAGATCATTCGCGGTTCCACGTTATCAACTTCTGCTAGGGCTAGATTAAAGCGATTCAAGAAGGATTTAATGGGCTCTCCAAGATTCTGTTCAAGACTTGAGAGAGACATTATATCCTTTGCCCTTGAGATGTATAATCTGAATTGTTCCTTGAATTTTCGGGTCAGATCAGAAAATTGGTCGACAGATCGCACGGGAAGCTTGGTGAACCAAAGTAACGCCACTCCTTCTAAGTATACCGGGAAATACCGGCATTTAATCTCGTCAGTTGCTCTGGCACCTGTCATGTGCCAATCATATTTGTATAGGAATTGATTTGGATCACTCGTTCCTCGATAAGAAGGAATGGTGGGAGGAACGAATTTTCTCGGAAACTCAGCTTTTAAGATCTTTTCTGTGAATGGAGTTTTACTCGGGGCGAATCCCCAATCATTCTCATCCTCGTTTCTTTGCATGCTTTCCTTCATTATCTGCCGAACCATGCTAGATAGATATTCCTCATTGTTTAGAGATTTCGCAGAATAGACCTCGGCCATCTTTTCGGGGGTTTGTCTAGGTAAATGCTCATGGAGAACTGGTGACGTCCTGGATCCTTCAGCCTGGAGGGGTGCCCCTTCAGCAGCACCTGATCCCCCGTGAGGAATATTTCTCCCTTCGGAATTGGGAGCAGCATTAGCAAAGTTTTCCTCATTACTTACTGGTCTTTGATTCGCCCCAAATAGAGCATTCATCTTTTCCATCATCAGATTATTCTGAGTTCCAATCTGCTGGTACAGTCCGGATACAGCAGCATCTAACTCTTGTCGCGTCACACCGACGCTTGGAGCTGCCTGATTTGGAGAGAGAGAAGTGGCAGTATTGTCACGGTCATCATCAGTTCTGACAGACTTTCGTTTCCTTCCAGGAGCCATTATGTCTGATAGACTTCTGGTTTTGTAGGAAATTCTTTCAGCAAACTTCTGTGAAGCAATGGTGAGTAGTATCCTGAGTTCAATTCTCAGTGAAAGCACCAAAATGTTAACGCTAAAAAAGTGAACGCTAACACCCGGTGTGTGTGGTTGAGTTGTGAAAGCACCACCCGCGTGACGGGAACAGAATTTAAGCAGTAAAACAGCAGAAAAAGCAGTAAAAGACAGCAGTTTATAGTGGTTCGGCTTGAGATTAAGCCTACGTCCACTTTGAATCTCTTTATTACTGAATCCGGTTACAAATCGATACAAATCTCATATGAAAACAGTACAATTTGATCACAAGAAACAATCTTGACTACTAGCTCAATCTTCGACGATGAAACTCGATGAATCCGTGTTGGATGTAAGGAATTCCTATCGAAGCTTGTTGTAGCGTCTCGAATGTTTGGAGATCTTTGATTGCTGAATGAATGGAGATTTCGACAGAGTAATGGCGCTTGAAGAAATGAATGGCCCCAAAAAGTCCCCCTCTCGTTGGAGTTGGAGCCCTATTTATAGGATTGGTTCTGGGTGAGATTCTGCTCATCAAGTCCTAGGTCGGAGCCGACTTACAGCAAGTCATAGGTCTTAGGTCGGCGACGAGATAGGAGCTCTTATCTTTTAGTTACTCCTGAATATGAGCTATTCAACTGAAGTCATAGGTCGGCAGCGACTTACCATAAGTTGTAGGTCGGAGATCCTTAAGTCATCAAGTTGGCAACAGTCTTAAGTTGTAGGCTTTTTGAGTCGGACCACTTTAACTCGTATACTGTTAGGTCGGAGCATTTCTTAACTCGAAACCCTCCTTAACTCGGAGCATTCCTTAACCCGGAGTGTTTCTTAGGTCGGCAACCCACTTAACTCGGAGCATTCCTTAACCGAAGTGTTCCTTAAGTCGGCAACCTCCTTAAGTCGGTCTTAGCTCTTAAGTAACAGATTATCTTAAGTCGTATGCTGTTAGGTCGGACTCTTCCTTAAGTCGTCTCCTGTTAAGTCGCGAATAAGAGGATTAACAACTGTCATCAATAAAAATTTATACCTCCCAAACAAATGAATTTTAGATTAAGATCTTTAAAGTAAAAAGTTGGTAACTTGGTAACACTAATTTTTAAAAATGATCTCAGGATTTTATATGTAGTAAATATTTCAAATTATAAGGAAATTCAGTCATGATCTTAATATAAGTTAAAATCAAACATCTTAATTTCTGATTTGGATTATAGATTTATATTAGAGTTAGGAAATCATGAATTTAGGTACTAAAATCATAAATTTTAGTTTAGTAATCACTGAGAAAATCGGAGTTGAGGGGTTTTGGGTTTATTGCCAATTTCTGGCGATCGACGTGGTGGACGGCGTCGAGTTTGTGGTCGAAGGAGGCTGGTAGGTGGATGGACCCAGGAAAAATGATGGTGGATTTTTCTGGTGATCGTGGCATCAGAATTTAGATGATGTAGGGATTAAGGTCAGGTTTGGGATGGTTGGGTTCTTGGGGTTGCTGCATCGCCGTGGATGGACTAGAGGCGACCGATGGTGGGGGGATCGACGCGTGGGTTCGTATCGCTACTCTGAGTTGATCGGCGGGGTGTCTAGTGGTCGTATGTGGTGGTACATGATGATTTTGTCGATGGGTTTTGATTCCAGTGGGTGATCGAGAAGCTCGATTTCTATTTTCAGCCAAGATCGCGGCGCAGAGTGGTCGGAACGACTAAGGAGGGGATCGTCGACTTGGGGATGGTTGTGGCGAAGGTCGGAGCTGATAGGGTCGGCGTGCATGGTGCACATGTACGTGTGTGTGTGTCTGGGTATTTAGTGATGATCGGGGAAGAAGAGTGTTCATCGGGTTAGACTTGAAGTAGATCGTGAGTAACTCGAGTAATGTTTCGAGTAGGATGAGAGTGATTTTCGGGTTTGACCCGAAGTATAGATTGAGCAGTTTTAAAAGAGTTTTTAAAAACAAAAGTTTTGAAATTTAAATATAATTTTGGCTTTAAACTTTCTTTTACAAATTTCTTTTATAAATAATAAATGTTTTCTTTAACATTTAATGAAGAAGTTTGTAACTTGTTTAATTTGAAATTTTGTTAAGTAAAAATTAAAGTTATTTCAAACTTAAGTTAGAAATGAAATTTAAAGGTTTTCATAAAAGCAAGTTTTTAAATTTAAATTGAAACTAGTTTAAACCACTACTTGATAATATATTAAATATTTAAAGGAAGTTTGTTAACTTTAATTTAACAAGTTAAATGTTTATTTTTATTTCAAAACTTAATTAAATGTTTAATTTAGGAAGTTAATTTTAAAGATAAAATGTTTTAATATGTTAATGATAATTAGATCATAATAAGATAATGGTTTATCTTAAAGAATAATTAAGGTTTTAATGATTTGAGATTAATTAAGTTAATTAAGAAAATTCAAGTATAATTAATTAATTTAATTAACTCATGATAAAGGATTAATTAATTTATAATTGGGGGTTATAATTAATTAATTAAAGGTTAATCAATTGTAATTAAGGATTATTAATTAAGTAATTAAGATTGATTAATTAATGATTAGAGATTAATTAATTTAGTAATTAAAGATTAATTAAGGATTAATTAACTGATAATTAAGAAGTACTTAATTTGTTATTAAGTTTTATTAATTGATAATTAAGGTTTATTAATTAATAATTAAAAGAATAATTAATCTGTAATTAAAGATTAATTAATTTGTTTAAGGGTAATTAAGGGATGAATTACTCAAGTATAATTAATAAAATGAATGTGATTAAGTTAAGTTAATTAAATTGTTAATTAATTAAAGATAGTCACTTGATTAAGTATAATTACTTAATGAGATTTGATAAGTGTAATTACTTAGTGTAAGTAATTAATAAATGAATTACAAGATGTAATTAATTAAAGGGAATTACTTAATGGGAAGTAATTGAAGTATGATTACTTTGTAAAAGAAATTAAGGATTAATTAATTGGTGTAATTAATTAAAGGATTAATAAATTAATTAAGTAGTTAATTAATTAAGGTAAGTAATCTCAGGATGATAATTACTGTTTATGATTTATTAAGGTGAATTAATAGAAGTGATTAATTAAAGTTTAATTAATTAATGTAATTAATTAAGGGTCAATATAATTAATTATAGTTAATTAATTAATGGAAGTAATTAATTAAGGATCATTAATTAATGTAATTAATGAGAGTAATTAAAGGTTAATTACTGTAAATGGTTAAGAATAATTAATTTGTGAAATTAATTAAAGGATAATTACTTTATGAAATTAATGAATAATTAATCAAGGATGATTAATATTTAATGAGTAATTAATTAATTAAGGGTTTGTAATTAATTAATTGTGGATTAAGCAAGGTTAGATGATTAATTCTTTAGTAATTAATTTAATTTAAGATAATTAAATTAATTATATCATAGGGTTAATAATTGTTGCTTATGGATGATTGTTGTGTAGAATATCTGAATTAGATGATATCTATTAGATGATATGCTATGATATTCTGTGATGTGATATTGGATATATCTGTGATAAATGTGTGATATTTATCTGTGTTAAATGCTGTGTGAATTCAAGTATTGAATTAAATTGTTTAAACCTTAAACAACTTGGACCTAAAAGATGGCGATTTGGATTTCGATGAGACCGGGATCGGGTTTCCAGATTTGGATATCCGAATACCACATCGATCCAAATTAACGATAGGTCGTGAATCTCAAGTGAAGATGAAGATTCAAAGTGCAAGGGTTATTGTCGTTAACTCTGAGGGTGATTCCAAAATGAGTGTAACGAGATAATGCCTTCGGTTTCGTTCGAACCCGGAACGAATTTGTATGGATTGAATGCTTTCAGAACATCGTCAGGTGGACGATGAGCATTCTAAGATAGATGTGTTCTATTAAAGGTAATCGTAGCCTCAAGCCTCATCAACCGGGAATGGCTAAAATAGGGGAGGTGCAGCAAGGTTAGTGGGTAGCGCCCAAGTAGGATAAGATTTCCCCTGTCTAGAGTCCCTTTTTATTCGGCTTTATGGGCGGTTGCTGGCTCCAACCGCGGGGTTTCTTATGCGGGAATTATCCAGTAAGGGATGATTCCGGCCTTGTGTTGCAGGGGATTGGGAGTGATCCTCGGTACGTTGATCTAGGACACGTACTGTGACGGGCGGTACCCCAGTAGCCCTGCCATTGTATGGAATCCAATCTCCAATAAGTGTCGTACGATTTAGTTGTGCCCAACTATGTTGGAACGTGAGATGTAAGCATTCCAGCTATTTCTATATTTTACTTGAAAACCCTAGACCCTATTATAATATAACTGGATTTCTTATCAAATGTTTTGGTTAGCGTAAGGTAAAAACTTACCCATGTTTATTTGTGGGGAGTCTTACGTGATACCTTTGTTTTCAAAAGGTTTTGAAGTTAAGCAACTTTAACCCGTTTACTCACACCAGATCCATGTCTGACCCAAGTGTTTATTTTCTGTTTTATAAACTCTTGGGTACTCAAATTTTTACGAGTAGCCAAGGGATTCAGATTTGCTTTGACGAATTCTGAAGGAGCAATGGAGCAGGAGGCTTCAGCGTTTGTAGATATATAAGTGGTTCCGCTGTGTTGATCTCTAAGTCATTTGTTTGAGTTGTATTTGAAGTTGTAATAACTAGACAGGTGTTTATAACTGTCTAGTATGTGTTGTATAAGCTGTGTAACTCTGATAGTCGTTGTATATTATGTAATACTTATGTTATTAATAAAATTTATTCGTTCCGCTGTTGAGATTCTAGTGTTGTTCTTTCTTTCTTCTCTATCTCTTCTCTTTTCTATCCCTTTCTTTCTTCAAGATGATACGACTTTCTGTGGAGAAAAAGTCGGGTCGTCACAATACTGGTGGTTTGTGGTAGAGTTGGTGAATAGGAAGTGGGAGGCAGTTTGTAATGCTGGAGTTCATTGCAGAATGTAGTACTTAAGTGTGGATGAGATGAAAACAGAGAAAATGAGGAAGTGCTGTAGTGTGTAGGAGTGTGGTTGTGAGTGGAAGTGTATAGCAGAGGGGATGGGATGAAGTTGAAAGGCAGTTTTTTTGTTAGTGTTGTTATAGTTGTTTAAATTTTTGCTGCCACTTTTACTTGTGCATTATTATTGCTTACACAGGAATTCCGTTGCTCTATTAACTGAACTTGACCAAGCTAAAATTCACTGTATGATTTGAGTTTAAAACCTGTTTTTACTTTTGCGCAGGAATTGGATAGAATACTGTATGCACCACAGCATGAGCCAAAGAAATATCAGCTTCGGCTAACCTGCTCAGCATCCTTTTAATGTGTTTATTATATGTAGACTTCACTGCTTGCAAAACAATGTAGTGTAATTAATGAAATCTTTGTAGTGTAGTGTAATAAACAATGCAGTGTAATAAGTATGATATTCCAGCACGGTAGCATTCTGTTTGCAAAACAATAGTGTAATTATAAGTTTGATAATTTTATATGTACGGTATATGTGCGATATTTATAGTGCTTGTGTACCAATATTTTTATATTCTGGCATATTTTGATATATATTGATATTCTGGTATATATACTGAGATATGCGTGTAACACAGTAGTGAGTTACATATGTGATTTTGTAGGAGCAGGAGCAAACACTATGTGCAATGGGTGTTAACCGTTGCTTTATGTGTGACATTGGGCATAAAGAAACGGTTTTTAACCGTTTTTTACTGGACATAAAGCAACGTTTTTTGGCCATAAAGCAACGCTTGCACCCGTTGCTTTTTGGAAAAAAAGCAACGGTTTATATCCGTTGATTTTTTGCCCATTAAGCAACGGTTCGTAACCGTTGCCTTTTGTACATTAAGCAACGGTTTATACCCGTTGCCTTTGGCCCAATTTGCAACGGTTTATACCCGTTGCCTTTGGCCCAATTTGCAACGGTTAATACCCGTTGTCTTTGGCCCAGTTTGAAACGGTTTATACCCGTTGCCTTTTTCCCAATTTGCTACGGTTTATACCCGTTGCCTTTTGGACATAAAGCAACGGTTTTCTCCCGTCGCTAAATTCAACCACCCCTGTGTTGAAGACGGTTTTTACCCGTTGCTTTTGGACTTAACAACGGTTTTTACCCGTTGTTAATAGCTTATAATGGTGTAGTGGCCATTTGTCTACGTCCTAGACTCGTTCACTTCCATGTTCACCATTGTATCACATTTTCGTATCACAACACATATACATATCATTTCAAACAACAACCAAATCATTCCACACATTCGTTCATCCATAACATTTTCATTTATCTTGTCATGCCGCAGATGACCTTCCACAACACAAAAGAAAACAAGAGTCGAATTATTCGATAATTATTTATACAGGCCTTCAAGGTCGAGTTTCATACTGACAATTGTAGTGTGCACCGGTGGACCGTTGGTCATGGACCAGTGTACCGGTGTGCATTATTTCTGTACGTTCAGGTTTTAAGATTTTGTAGTTTTCATCAATGCTTTTGACTCTTACCACCACCGCTTTGCCTTTGATCATTAGGGAACATGCCTATACCCTAGCCCTAGGTTTCTAAGTCGAATTTGACCATTATTTCATGAATTTTGGTATATAATCATCAGATTCCAATTTATTACTAAACCTAATTTATGAGAATTATTACTAGTCAAACCCCTCCCAATTCCCTTCAATTCTGAATTTAGGTGCTATAATGCATTTGTCTATTGTACTACAACTTACATACCATAATTATAATGTTACAATCACATTATATGAAGAGGAAAGCATAGATCACTCACCAAACTGCTTACTCATATCCAGATCTTTGCATTTTAGGCTGCTGCGTCTCCTCTCTTTGGATTTCCACCTCCAAATCACTACTAATTCATACCCTTGTCGGTTAGCTTCACGATGCTTTTGGTTTCATTCGATGTGATGGAGTTTTAAGTGAGAAAACTTAGTTTGATTGCAAGTGATTTAGAGAGGAAGATGGAGGAAGAAAGAAATGATACGGGGTGGTAGTTTTTCTAAAGTGAGATACGCGATTCCGTTTCATGCAGTTGGAAAACCAAATGTCCGTCTAATTTCAGAATTCGAATTCAAACCATTTAGCATCTACTCGACTCGACGATGTTTTCGACCATATCTCCTCCATACGGACTCCAAATAAGGCAAACCAAAATAATGCGTGAATCGGAAAAGGAAGGCGGATGAAATAGCGTTGGTTTCGTCGTCAAATTATAAAGTCTTAAAAATAACCATTTTCCCCTCCTTATATTTAATTTTCTTAATCGATTCATTAAGTCCAATTATTTTTATTTTATCATATTACTAATATTTAGTTAATATATTCCTCAAATTCTCAAGATATTACATTTCCTGTTGGGACTTATTGGTATGAAAATTCAAGAGAAATAATGTAACAATAATGTATTGATCGAATAACCTTGAAGGATATTACGGTTGGCGCAAATGATTTCAAAGCACCACTAATTTTTTTATATTCATGAAATATTATATATATATAAAAAAAAGAAATGTGAACATAAGTTTGATCATAAGAAATAACAAAGATGTTATATAAAGTATTTTGACAATAGTTGTAAAATGATTCAATCAATGATCATCTACGTGTAGTACCATAACGATTTCTTTTTATTCATGAGCATCAAAGTTCTTAACTATATAATATTTCAGCAAGCAAGTTTACAACTCCCATTCCACTAGTAGTAATCATCTATCTTAATAGATTTTAGGATGTTCCCTACGGACAATTATGTAATGATATAACATTGCTCTTATAGCGAATATTTTTTGGAATAAAATAGCTTTTGGCTTGATCTTCTATTATATATAGTTATACTGGGATATAAATAATGTTTTAAATACATTAAATATATAAAGTATAAAATCCTCAGGAAAGGTATTTCATAAACTGTTGTTATGAATATTTTGTAACAATGAGTATTGAATCTATGTCAAATAAATACTTACCCTTAAATGTTCCTAGCCAAGATGTGTCAATTACAAGATATTGATACATTTGTCGAGACTAGTGTATATAACGCTCTCCATACGATGGATGATCAATAACTCGCGACCGTTGGTAAGCACTAAGAGATATGTGCTTGTGATTGTTTGAAATGGTTATAGAAATATGCATCGGGAGTTCCTTTTAGGTTAGTTGCTTCTAAAGGCATATGGAAAATATCGTGTGACGATGTGTTGTAGTCTTTTGACTTGAGATTGCTATGGATCTTAAGCGTTTGAACTATAATTTGACAATGGTTTATCGCATGATAATGATGAACATGTTATGGTCATAGTTGGATAAAATTTAACTACTTGAAGTGAAATAATGTATTATAGTGGATTATCTCATTCGATGAATAACAATGCTATCATTGTAATTGATGGTTAGCTTAAAATAAAAAATTCTTAGCAAAACTAAATGGGTTAATTGACAGATGTTATCGAATTAAATGAAGGACTTTAAATGTTGTACCTCATAATTAACTATGAATATTACTAGAATTTTGACCATTGACCAAGCTCTAGATATCTGAATGGTATACTGATGATGAAGAGAAAATGTTCATAATATATCATTTCTTAAAGGTATAGCTTAAATGATTAGAAATAAGATTTCATCTAGATAATCTATCAGCAACTCAACTAGTGTTCACTACTGTGTTTCATCAAAGTCTTCATAGGCTTTAATATTTAAAATGTTTAAATACTATTGAAGATTAAGTTCATACTTAGGAGTCACACAACCATCACTATTGCCATTCATCCAAATATAACAGAATAAAATAGTATATAAATGTAATAAATTATTGTCGAGAAAATTAACATAAATATTGTAATAATCTTATTATTATTTTTATTATTTTTAGAAGATATAAACATATTTAATCAAATATATAAATATTGTATATTTAATTAGTTATTTAAACGATCCAAAGTAATAAATTAAATTATGAAAAATGTAATTAAATAAAACTAAAATTATGTGTAACTGTTGCACATGGCGGGGCAGCCATATGACGGCATTTGAAGGGGTTAAAATTATTTAAACAATAAAGAGAGAAAGTTATTTACTTAGTCTTTTGGTTGTTGAGTGTTCTTAGGATCAATAGATGAGTCACACCTTTTGATCACTCCCTACAAATAAGAGGTTACTTGTTCATTTTATAAAATATATTAGAAACCCTAGCCTCCAATGTTGAAGCTCCAATTTGATAGAGTTAATGGTGTTCCTTAGGGACAATTATGTAACTTGTCATATAGATGTATGAACCGGGCCAGTTGGCAGCAGGTAAATTTGGTAAATTTCAAAAAAAAATCCTTATTTAGATCTTTATTGGGATTATGAAGTATGAATATATTATTAAATTTCATCTAATATGTTTAAGTAAAACTGGTTTTATTTAACTTTTCTAATTTGTTTAAATGATAGATTTGAACAAATTTGTATTTGGTATGTTTGTGAGTATATCTAAATATACTCAAGAGTATATAGTACTCGTGCAACTTTTCATATTGTGTACATAGTTAATGTGTACATGTATATGTGTTGGGACTTATACCGTAATGGACACATTCGCCCTTCATATACGCATTAGCCATCGAAAACATTGTTTGCAAAAATATATATATGTGTATACATATATATATATATGTATGTATGTATATATATATATTTCAAAAGCTTTTTTATTCCCTTAATAAATCTAAACTGATTTTGAACAAATCAACAAATACGAATTCAATATTTTGTTTTCAAAACATCAATTTATTTGATTTAGTAAGAAAATAAAATTTGAACTTGATTTACAAATTCAAATACATATTATATTAATAATTTAAAACAACAATAAAATAAAGATATTTTGTAAATATAACGTGTACACACACACAACCTTCCATTTTTCCTTTTGTTCAATTAATATGTTTTACTTACGACAGATTTATTAATTAAGAACTAATGTGAATGTAATTGATAAATTAACATCTTGACCAGAAATGAAAGATTAATAATTTCTTTTAATCGAAAGGAAAAACTTTATCAAACAAAACTTGGATATTAATTTATGTGGGTTTATACATCAAAATAGATCTCATTTAATAATATATGTATGTATGTATGTATAAATATTTTGTTTTTTAACCTTTTATTGTAAAACCAATTGCAAATTAATTTCTACACACACACACATATGTATATGTGTTTTGAAATAGAAAACTAATCATGAGTTAATGGTGATTAACATTGATATTTAACTAAATAAATATATACATATAAAATAATATATTAGCTATTAGATCTAGATCTAAAACAACATCAACAACGAAAGAAATTAACAACAAGAATTAATAATGAAAATCATTATTATTAATTTCCAATCCAATCAAAATCAACAAACTTATAAAAAAAATTATGATCTACACATGTATAAATTAAAGTTGGATAACAAATGCATATACAATTTCGTTAAAGGAATTAAATAGCTATATCTACAATATCATGATAAATATATATATATATATATATATATATATATATATATATAATAAAATAGGTTAAACCTTATTGATGATGTCGTTCAATGCACTTTGATTTAAAGAGTTGCTCCCAGATATGAAATCCTCACTCCTACCTTTACAAGAGAGGGAGAGCCACCTTTTATTTGTTTGAATCAATTGGATGCCAATAAAAAAGTTTGCATTGAGATTTCAGCTATAAATGGTGCAAAAGAAAGATGGAAGCAAGGGTTTGTGTGAGAGAGAGAGAGTGAGTGATTGCTCGAGGAAATGAGGAGTTAAGTGTGGTATTTATAGAGGGAATAAAATATTGATTGCCTTCTTTAATTCCTTAATCCCTTTCTTTCATATTCTAGATCTAACCATTGGATTTTCAAACCCTTTTTGCTCATTCCATGGTTGGACATGACAAGGATAAATAGATCCATCAAATGTTCCAAAACATTTAGCAATTAATTATTTTTAAATTAAATTCGAACGTGTATCGATATCGTATATCGATTAGTACATATATAACCTTTATATATGCACCCAATTAATTACTAATGGCTCATCGAAAATACTAATGTCGTCAAATACATAAAATTAATTAGTGAATATTTCATAAATATTAATTTATAACAATTTATAAATCAATTAAATCATGTGGTATTTTGAAGAACCTATCAAAGTGGTTGTGCGATCTGCAAGTGCTAATTTAGTTAGCAATTAATATCGAAAAATTTGAATATTAATGTTCACACTTCATCTTAGCTAGTGGTGTGACATTTTGACCGAATTTATCATTTATACATCTTTTTTGGTAAAATCCAATTTTAAAAATTTTAAACGGTACATTTTAGTAACGATTATTTACACCAATACTGTTCGTCAACACTACATCACTTTAGAACTTATGAAATTTGACTTTGGTCATAATTATAATATTTTCCACATTCAACTTGGTTAGTCCTTAAACAAAGTTCTTAGTTCAATAATAACATTTATCATTAATCGTCATGCTCTGGTCAAAGATTTTGACTTTGAGTTGACTATAATTGACCATGATACTAACCTCATATAACCAACAAGAAGAATTCTCTATTGAATAGTGTTTCACATTCATTGCTTCAACTTAAGATTCAACTATAGTCATTCGATTGATGCCAAGCCATGATTTAATTATAGTCAAAGTGGAGTATCCACATTGAAGTTCAATAATATTCTCAAATCGAGAGAACTGCGTAATATCATCACTTCGAGATTTCCTATTTGACTTTATTTATTATTAACCAATAGGAAACTCTCAAGTGAGTCATTTCATAGTTATTAAATAACTATCAATGCATAACCCCTTGGTTCCCCCCAACATCCACGGGTAACATAGTGCCCAACAATTGGAGAGCGTATATACTTTGGTCTCAACTAATGTATCAATATCATTTCTTGAAACATCTTAATCAAAAATATTTAAAATAATATATTATTTAATATTGTGGTAATTTTCTCATAATTACAAACCCTTGTAATTATAATCACATAAATATTATTGAAGGATATTCTATATTAATATACTAAAACTAATTATTTAATTAATACATCACAATATAACAAGTATATAATAGAAAAGTAAACACATTACGAACAAGATTGGTTATAGAGTTAGATATATGTAACAAATTACATAATTTTCCCTAGGGCATACCTCTAACACTCTTAATAACTACCTCTTATCCAAGAACCTTGTTCGAAATAAAGTATACTTCAATTTTATTTTCCACCATGTGTATGGTTATACCATGCTATAAGTAATGATTTGAATTCATTAGATATATACAAGTATAAAATCCTTAGAAAAAGTACTTAATTGATTGTAGTTGCAACTGTTTTTATGAAAGGAACTATGCTAGAATGCAAGGGTTAAATGGATGAATTTCAGAAGAAGAAAAATTCCATTTTGGATCTTATTGGGCCTATGATTAATTTAGATCCAACCTAAATAATTTTAAATAAATTCATTATTTATATAAAAGGTTTGATTTTGTTTATCTAATACATACACACACACACACATGTGTGTGTGTGTGTAGAAGACCCAGAGAACCAAGCTTTGCTCGTAAACTCTGAAGAAGTATGCACTAAACCCACAATACATACTTCACGTAATTCACAAGGATAATGTATATGTGTATCAAATAAATGTATACGTATGTAGTGCAGGTGCAATATATAAACGTGTGCATGATTTAATGTGCATGTATGTGAGTGTTCAGATTTACACCACAGCGGACAAATTTTTCCCTTCTATATACATTTATTGTCCATGGTATTGTCTAAAAGTAATGTGTATATATACATATAACATAATTATTTATTTAAATAATTTTGGTCAATTCCAAATAATTTGAATTAAAATCTGAAATGTTTTATGTTAATTTAAAATTTAAAAGTAGGTTCAGACCTAGTGTATTTGTGTGTGTGTGTGATATAACATTTATAATTATTTTATTTACTTCAATAATGTGACCAAGCAAAATAGTTTGAATTAAAATGTAAAAATATTTTTTGTTAGGTTAAATTCAAAAGCAAATCTAGATAAATGTCAATTTTAAATTTTAAATCCAAAAGTATATTATGTATGTATGTATGTATGTATGTATGTATGTAATAAAAAAAACTCTTTTTTGAAAAATACATATGCATAAATTTTATATTTTATATTTAAGAAATATTTGTTTCTTTATAAATTACTAGTTAGAAAATGTATACATATATGTTTTAAAAATGAAAAATCCTTCCTTTTCAACCGAATGTTTTTAACAAAAATATTATTATTTTTATTTGTAAAATCCATACGATTTGGCAATAGATTTAAAAAAAATCATACATTGATTTATTTTTTAGCAAAGCTAAATGGGGTTTTACTGGCCCCTGCCAGTTTATTGCAACACAATAAAAAATGAACCATTATAAGCAATGGAACATAGGGGAAATGTAAAATAAAGAAAAGGATAAAAGATTAAAGTCTACAGCATATTGAATAGAAAAAAAGAGAAAATCAGGGTAGCCAAACTCTACCTCCACATCTCTAAAATGTCCAAATCAAAACTGTAGCTGTCATATTTGATCCCATAGGCCATTGTAATTTTGACTTTCCTGCGTATTTCACTTTCACTAACCCAAGTTCCATTGAAAATCCTATCACATCTTTCCTTCCAGATAACAGTGATGAACTTTCTCAGGATAAGTTGCAGCAGCATACCATAATCATTCTTCCACCTCGTTGCTTTATAAAAATTACACCATTCAACATTGCTTTGTCCGCTTATGGAGTTTCTACCAGCCAAGGACATTAGATCTTTCCATATAGGATGAATGCAGGCACAATAAAAGAATAAATGCAAGTTAGTTTCTTTCTCATCTCTACAAAAAACACAGAGGACCAACCAACATACCTAACTTCACTAGTCTGTCAGTAGTGTTCAGAGCATTTCTTAGGACCTTCCAAAACAGGAAGTTTTCAGACAGTCTGAAGTGAATGCTCCATACTCTTTTGTTCCATGGAAACAAATTATTTGTTGTATGACCAGTGAGACATTTGTAAACAGTTTAAATTGAATGGACTTTTAGATATAGTTGCCACAATACCTTTTCAAACTGAACAACTGGATATTGTTGCAACTAGATATCATGCCATAAGCTTCTTATTGTTTGATTGATGCTATATGGCAGGTTGATAACATCATTGAAAATATAATCTATTGCCTTAGCTTACAAAGGGATCCCAGTTTGCATAATCTGGCTATGTGTTAAAAGATTTGCAAGAATAATCCCCTGCCTTGCCCAAGGGTCGTACCAAAATTTTGCCTTGCCATCTTGAGTAGTTATAACTCTTATGTAAGGCAGCAAAATGGGCCTGAGTTTTAATATAGTCCTCCAAATCCAGCTGGCTGCATGAGGGATATCCATGACCCAGAAGCTCTTGTCTTTAAGGTTGTATTTGATTGACCAGTCTATCTATATACTATGCTTTCTATTCAAGAGATTATTAATATGCTTACTGAAGGCAGCTTTATTGCAGAAGTAGAGATTTTAATACCCAGACCACCATATTTTTTCCCCATCTCAACCTTGCTGAAACTGTTAGGCTTGAGTTTTTTTGAGAGAATGGAACCAATCCATACAAAATTACACATTGCTTTTGTTATCATCAAAATGAGTTTCTTAGGGAATAGAAATGTTCTAAAAAATTACACATTGCTTCCCTTACACATTGATTTATTTGTAAGTGTTTAAAATATATGTATTGTTTATTGTTATAAAACATAAATGTTTTTTTAATTCCAAAAACATATTTTACTTGTAAATTATTTTAAAATTAAATGTTATATAAAACATATATTTTATATTTATGTATTACACATAGTTATTATAAATGGTTAAAATAAATTAAATTAATACATTTATATTTTGTAAAAGGTTTATTTAACTTCGCCAAAAATAAAACACATACATACATACATACATTTTTTTAATTTTAAACAATTTGTAGTATAGGTAGACATAAGATTGGGCAACAACTATATATGTAAATTCGTTATAAATAAGGTACAAGCAATATGGCTTGAATGAATAACATATACAAATATGGAATATTAACAAAATTAGATCAATACCAAATGTAGCCAATGAGGAGCACCTTGAATGTTGAATATAGCTTCTTAAGATCTAATCTAGGCTTCCTTTGAATTTGCAACAAACAAGAGACAAACATCACCCTTTGTTTTAAATGATTTTAGTTTGAATTTTCTTTGGATTTTTTTTTGCTTTAGGTCCTTTGAAGTATTGCCCGGGGTAAAGAACAATAGAGAAAGCAAAATGAAAGAGAGTGGAAGGCTTTAAATAAGCATCTAGATGGAGTAAAAAATGGGGATCAAGTCTCCTATGTTTACTCATCTCTAGTACTAATTCAAATCCTAATCTAAGTAATTTAAAACACTCACCCCTCCTATCTATGGCCCACCAAAACAAGGATACAAATCAGCAAACAAAATTTCCAAACTTATTTTATAGTTAATTTATTTAAATCCAATTTAAATATTCATCGATATCGTATACTAATACATACATATATAACTTTTATATATGCACCCAATTAATTATTAGTGGCACCCAAAATCAAAATAAAAATTTTAATAATTAATATTTCATAAATATTAATTAATTTAATTAATTTACAATGATTATAAATTAATAAAACATGTGGTATTTCAGAGTATTCAACAATGTAGTTATGTGACTCAAAGGTGTACGTTCAACGATTAATATTGAACAATTCGAATATTAGTATTTGCATATCACCTAGCTAGTGGTATGATAGTTTGACCGAATTTATTGCTTAGACGTTTTACCATAAAATTCAATTTTAATATTTTAAGCGGTACCTGTAGCAATGATTATTTTAATTCTCTTCACCAATACTATGTCACATTAGAACTTATGGAATTTGATTTTGGTCAAAATTCCAATATCATCCACATTCATCTTGTGTAATCCAAACACAAAGTCCATGGTTCAATAATAACAATTATTATTAACCGAATTGCTCTGGCCAGAGACTTTGACTTTGAATTGACTGGAGCTAACTTTGATACTAACCTCATGTAACCGAGGAGATAAATTCTCTATTAAATAGTAGAAATATTTCATAGAGGGAATTAGGCATAAGGACAAACTTTAAAAAAAATTTAGGCTGAAGGACACAAAGTTTCATTTTTGGGCTGAAGGACAAACTTTGAAATAAAATTAGGCTGAAGGAAAATGCTAAATATAATTAGCATTTTGTACAGTGCAAACATTGTACAAAATGCTAATTATAACTAGCATTATATCCAATTTTACATTGTACAAAATGCTAGTTGTATTAGCATTGTCCTTTAGCCTAATTATCTTCCAAAGTTTGTCCTTCAGCCTAAAAATAAAACTTGTTGTCCTTCAGTCAAAAATTTTATGAAAATTTGTCCTTGTGCCTATTTTCCACTATTTCATATTACTTCCTTAAAACCTTCCACCTTTAATTCTTTATTAAATCTCAATAAATCCTCTCCCTCCTCTACATGCATGGCCCGCCATAGATGTTTGCCATATGGGCCCTCAAATTTTCCAAAACCGCATTAGGATTAATCACATTTAAATCCAATCTAAATGTTCTGCTGATATCTTATACTGCTACACGTGTTTATAACTTCTATACGCATATTTTTATTAAGTACTAATGGTATTTAAAACAAATAAAATAAAATTTTAATAATTAACATTTCACAATTATCAATTCATTTAATTTATATAAAACCCACTTAATATTTATTCTATTTAAATCCAATTGAAACATTCTACCGATATCGTTTATCGATACGCACGTTTATAACATTTATATATGCAATTTATTATATACTCATGCTATTCAAACAAACTAAATATAATTCAATAATTACTATTTCATAAACGTTAATTAATATTCAATGATTAATAATTAGTTAAATTATGTTGTTCATTTAGAATATTCATCATTTCAGTTGTGTGACTCAAAGGTGTAAATTCAGTTTGTAATTAATATTGACCAATTCAAATATTAACGTTCACCCGTCACATTAGCTGGTAGTGTGATATTTTGACTAAATTTATTACTTACACATCTTTTGGTAAATACCCAATTTTACTTATTATAAGCGGTACCTGGTAGTACCGATTATTTACACTAATTCTCTTCATCAAAACTATATCACATTAGGATTTATGGAAATTGGTTTTGGTCAAAATTCCAACACTATCCACATTCAATTTTGTAAGTCCAAACACAAAATATTTAGTTCAATAATAACAATTATTATTAATCGTACCGCTCTGGCCAGAGACTTTGATTTTGAGTTACTATAGTTGACCAAGATACTAACCTCATATAACCGAGGAGACAAATTCTTTATTAATAGTGTTTCACTTCCAATGCTTTAACTCAGACCCAACTATATTTGTTTGATGGACATCGTACCATGATTTAATTAAGATCAAAGTAGAATGTCCACATTGAAGTTCCATAATAATTCTCAAGTCGAGGAAACTGTGTAACATCATCACTTCGAGATTCCCTATTTGACCTTAGTTATATTAACCAACAGAAAACTCTTGAATAAATCATTCCATGATTATCCAATAAATTTCGGTACCTAACCCCTTGCTACCTCCAACAACCATGAGTAATATACTGCCCAATGTTTGGATAGCATTACGCATTCTAGTTTCAATAGATGTATTGATATCCCATCTCGAAACATCTTGACTAGGAATATTTAAAACAATATGTTATTTTTCAACTTGATAAAATTCTTACGATTACAACACATTGTAATTATTGTCACATAACATATCATTTAAGGGTTTTTTTTATTTATACTTTAAATTAATTACATAATTAATTATATCACAATATAAAAGTTATATAATAGAAAGAAAATACCTTTTATTTTGGACAAGATTGATTATCAAGCTAAATATATGTAACAAATTACATAATTGCACCTAGGGCATACCTCTAACTCTATCAGCTCATTTGTTCCCTATTCTTCCATAACCAAAACATTTTAGAGAATTTTGACGATCTTTAGTTTAGCTAGATGCATTGTTTCCCCACATCTAAAACACCTCAGTTTTGCTCTGTAAAAGCGTGAATCAAAATATACATGGTATGGTAGACCATGGATCTACAGCGGCATAAGGTCGCAGGGATAATCCTTCTTTATGTTTTGTTGGTCTAATCAAGAATACTAAGTAATGTATTGGGAATTTCATAGTGTTGCGGTTCAGTATATTGGCCATAAGATCTTCCATAATGTCGACATCATTTAGGACTAAAATGGAGCTCTTATCAAAATTAATCTTAAGTCCCGAACATATTTCAAAAGTAAATAAAATAAATTTAAGAGTTGCGATGCATCGGGGTAGATGTGAGATAAAAACCATGGTGTCATTTGCGAACTCGAGCACCGATAGGCTATAACTAGTAATATCAGTACCAACCCTATCAAGGACTCCGTTAGTAATATACGACTTAATGATCCTAATGAAAATATCTGCTGCTAAGTTAAAGAGTAAAGGAGACATAGGATTCGTGGTTTTGGTTTGCGTATTCATAATGATACCACGAGCGCTTTAGGACGTCCCTAAATTTTTTTTTTCAGATGCCGCTATACAGTTACAGCCTACCTTTGCTCAATGGATACAAAACATCCATGCTTTAGCGCCTAGGGTAACAGCTCCCGGTGCAAGTACCAGCTTAACTTGGGGAGAGGGGTGAGTTAGTGCGCCTTGTCCAAGTCCATATTTATGAACACATCGAACATACACTCTAAATTTACATTCCTTTTAACAGATAAACTTTATATCCAACTTTACATTTCAACTAGTATGCAACCCATGTGTTGCATACTATAATGTTATAAAACCATAGTTTTTATACTTTAAATATTGTTAAAAATAGACTGTGAGTGTGCAATTTGCGGTAAATATATTGTGACAAATCAATTATAAGTTAAACCTTTTATTATTGTTTCTATATTTTTTTAAGTGATCCAAGTATTTTTATATTTAAATGAAAACTTGATTTCACCTTTATTTTAACATGAGTGTGATATGCATATTGAAGTTGTCAATTTTGAGGATTAATTGGAAAATTAAATGAACATTAGTTACTTGAATTTATTTGAATAGTTTACATTTAGATACTTAACTAATTTAAATATATGAACTTAAATGCAAAATAATAGTAGATTTATTGAGAATTTTGTAAACATTGTAGATATTATAAAAAAGCATGTATTTAACTATATAATCATGGAATGACTTGATTGAACATTGTGAATAATCATAAAATGATGATTTATAGGATTTAAAAAGAGAATACGAAATGAGAGAATTAAAGGAAGGAGGGCTTCTATAATTAACAAGAAGGTTGGAAATTTTATGCTTTACTATGATTTTTTTTGATAATATGAATGATACTTTATTCAAGTAGAGCACTCTTTTTTGTTGTCTTAGAGGCTCGAACCCATGACTTTTAGAACTATCTAAAGTGCCACACCCCTACCACTTGAGCACCCCTAACCACTTGAGCTAGAGGTCCTTGACATGCTTTACTATGTTTTAATTAATATATAAATTACTGAGATAAATAAATCATTGAAAGATGTTTAATTGTTTTTATGTATAATTTTAGTTATATGATTTATATATTTTGGTATCTGACTCAAAAAATCACTATTGTAATTTATTTTAGCAAAGCTGGCCAGCTTTATTGTGGACCGTCCACGTATATAAAAGAATATGAAGCAGGTGTTTGGTACAAGCGCCAGAACAACTTCAATGAAAATAAGGCACTGGAAGTTGGCAATAAGGCCAACTTATTAAAGGTAAAACAAATCCTAGTCCCCGTCCGAAGAGGAAGAACCACTCCCATCATCCGTAGATTCATGCCCAATAACATGATGAAATCTTGAAAAATGTAACGCTAAGTTAGGAACGAAGTCAAATGAGTCCGAGCGGTATATATGTTTCCTATCCCAAGTACCATCTGATAACAAAATGCCATTCACATCACCAACCCACCCAAGAACAGTGAGAGCAAATCCTTCTTCCTTAACATTGTAAAATAGCTGCATATCTTCCTCATCTCCGCCTACATACTTATAAAACCAACCGCCTTTCAGATCATACCTCATGTCAGAAGGCACATGAAACCAAGCCTACTCATATGCACCCCAAAAATAATCATCTGAAGTAGGAAGAACCACATCTGCCTTTCGCTGAGATAAAACGTCAATAACACCAGTAGGGCTTACAAATGATTCCTTTGCTATAACCTCGGAAGGAGCAACAACAATAGTAGGGCGAGACTTAGGAACCCACTTCTTAACCGGACAAGGAAGTGGAATATGTGCCACCATATAAATATCCAATTTCAAAAATAAAATGGTTGGAGAGAATTAACAAAACCAAGATTAATCGTAGAATCCATGAATTATATACAGATTATGAAATATAATACGAGAGAAGATGAAAAGAAGGAAGAAAATTCGTAAAATTAATGGGAAAGTTGGAAATTCTTCCACTTTAATGTTATTTATAAATAGATAATGTATTGTGCTAAATGAATTATAGTAAAGGTTGTTATTATTAATGAATTATCAAGACAAACAAATTATAAATTAAACTTATTATTAATGATTTACCAGGACAAACAAATAATAAATTAAAGTTAGTATTATTGTTTACGTATATTGTTTTTTTAATGTTTTTTATATACATTTATATTTGAACCAAATTTCAATTTTACAAATTTGTAAAATAAATGTGTTAAATACATTGAAATTGTCAATTTTAGGATTTATTAGATGAATTAGTGAATATTAATTAACTAATTTTACGTAAAATTTCAAAACTATTCAGTTCATTTAAACATAAGGACTTAAAGGTAAAACGATATTTGAGAATTGAGGAGAACTTTGTGAATAAATAAAATTTATCAAAATGAGGTATTTGATTGTAAAATAGTCTGAGAGGTCCAATTAAACATTGTGATTAATATAAAAAATTGTATATATTATTATAAGGATTTTAAAGTAGAGTTTCAAAGAGAATTAAGGAGGGAGTAGAAACACCTACAAATAATGGGGATGCTAGAAATTCTTCTACGTATTATTTTGTAGTAAGAAGGTTGTAAGCTGGAGATTTAGCAGATATTGATTTAGTCAACTTACAATTTTTAACACTTGATGAAATTAAAATAGAATGTTGGTTAAAAAAATTATTTGTTTGATTAAATCAAATGGTTACAATTAGTAAAATTCTATTAATTCTTAGATTATTTACTTCACTAGTTCCTAGAATAGAGAAAATAGAAAGAAAAAAAATAAATGTTTTTTTTCGAAGCAGATAGGGCATGAGAAAAGAATGAAAGGGGTAAGTTCAGGAAAGAAGAATGTGTTTTTTGTGCTGGGAAATGAGCATCGTAAGAAGAACGAGAAAGAAATGATAGTTTGTATTTATTTGTATTGTTATTGATGTAATTCGTTTTAAGTATATTTGAGTAATTGTTATTAAACTGTAGATTAATGCAAAAATTGCAAAAACATAAAACAATTACATTAAAAAAGAAACTAGTACATTATTTGTTTTTTATAGTAAAAGTGATACTTATTCAAGCAAAATATTCATTTGATGTTTTAGGAGTTCGAACTCATAACTTATGAAACCTATATCTGTAGCGGCATACCACTAACCAGTTAAGCTAGCGGTCCGTGATATTATTATGGTATCATTGTTGTTAATTTATTTTAAGTTTTTTTTAAAATGAATATGTTATTAGTTTAATTTAAAGAAACATGGTATTACAAAAAATAATGTTAATTAGTAATTAACTTAATATTATCAATATCATTTTACATATATGATATCATATTTTTATTTTACTTGTTAAATATTTGAATCTTAATCTTTTTGAGAAAATATTTGACAACAGGGAGGTTTGTTGTTATGGATGAGATACAAGAGAGGCAACAACCCTCCTAAGTGATTACTGAGACAACGTTCAACGTACAACAGTCGATTTGGTCCGTTAAATAGCTGGGTCCAGATGGTAACACCGTCTAAGGGAGTGAAGCAGTGCCCCATTAGAAAAAGATTATATGTTATCGGTACAATTTTTTATCATTATTGAAAATTCCAAAATGGTAATAAAATTGTTATATTTTTTACGAAAATACAAAAGACTCAAAATTGTTTGGTTTCCCATCTCATTTCTCAAGAATGATGCTAAATTGTGCGTGAATGCAGACTAACTTATGTTATGGGTAAAATTTGAATAAGTTAAAAGTCTATTTTGATGGTACAAAATCTTGTCAGCATTACGACAATCATGATGTGTTGAAATTGTTTTGATCATGTAATTATACATAGAAACAGTAAAGGCCCCATGACCTTTAAAAAACAGCAATAATTGTTTGATCTTCAAACTTGTTAAATGTTATATACACAACGAAACAAGCTTTAAATCCATCTTTTTCCATATTAACTTTGTTAAATTCACAAAAGACCACGTACTACATGTTACCATTTTAACGTTCTATACCACTAACGGCAAATTGATACAATGCGTGCAAATAAAATTTTCAAAGTATAAAAGCAACTTTAACTTTTACCCTTTTATGCTTCTCAAAAGCATTCAATAAAACTTTGTTTTAGACCCAAAAAGAAATATAGGTAGCACGAGGCGTGATAAATATTTTGTCGGCATTTAACGTTTTTAATTTTATGTTTTGTCAAATTTGCTGCATGACTCGAAACATAGGTAAAGCAAAAGCAGTTGCTACTTTTCAAGCAAAAACGATGTCGTATATATATAATTGTACGTAGCTTATGTTCTCTATGTTATCGAATGACGCATGGAATTGACCACTCCTTGGCAATAATAAGCTGATCATTTAAATATACGATTTAAAAATTTGAGATATTGAAACACGTACGTTGTGAAAAGAACATGATGGCACGGTGCAATTTCTTGGATTTTGGTTTTTTGTGACCTGGAAATTTGTGCGTGTTTATTGTTTCGAAGTAATAACAAAGAAATCTGAAAGTAGTATTACACAAGGAGAAACGCAGCGAGTGTGTCTTTGAAGCAGAGTTTGCTTAGCCTACTTACATCAAATAAGATCTAAACGATTCAAACGACAGTTGATTTAATTTAATGTAGTTTACAGCTGAATCTTAAATATTCGATCATCGTTACCTTTAAATCCGATCCAACTAATAATCCAAAAATTATTAAACTGGATTGAGTAGGATATCGATTGTTGGTTTTAGTAAAATTTTGCCAAACTTAAGATTCATCTGTGCGAATATCACAAATTTAATGTCAGACCTTATTTTAGTACGACGCTAATTCTACTTTATTTTTATTTTATTTTTAAAAAGTGTAGGTCCCGTTTGGTTTAATTTTTTAATTTTGTGTTTTCGTCTAAACAAAAATGCACGTCTAAACAAAAATGCGCATTTCTTATGTATTTTTGAAAAACAAATAATTTTAAAAAATGAAATTAACATAGAAAGTAGAAAACAAGTTTTTTCGATTTTTCGTGTTTTGGAACATAACCAAAAGATGGAAAACAATTCATCCCCTTCATTGTCCGTTCGTCGTCGCAACGACTAAGAATTGTAAAAAACTTTCTCACATTTTCTTGTATTTTGTAACGCAAGTTGAAAACACAAAACACAAAACTCAAAACGAAAACAAATGGACCCGTATATTTTTACTAGGTGGTTATATAATGTTTATATTTCACTATCACACAACATTTTATATTGGGTTCATTTCATTGTTATAACACGTAATTTGTCTCAAAAGTTTGAGTTTGCTAAGTAGCGAGGTTGGTTGCTTAACTAGGGTAAATTCACCATATTTTTTGACTAGATCTAAGTGGTCAAATTTGAGCAAGCATCTACTTGGATAGAAATACAAATAAAAGTTAAGGGTAAGCTTTGGAGACAATAATGTAATTTGTTCCGTAATACACGCATATCTTATATATAAAGCAAATACTTGGTCAAATTAGTCAAAATGAAACCTTTTTTAGACTTCCAAAACTACCCTTATAGATATTAAAGTTATTACATCGTTTCTAACCCTTTTTAGCCGTTGTCCCCACCCAGTCGTCGTCCCCATCCACATACTCATAACATACAAATTCCACGTTCACATTTTCTTCCACATTCCTCAACAATTATCTATTTCGCATCAATGATTATTACATCTTCTTACTTCATAAATTAATTGTAAGTCGATTACTAAAAATAAAGAATATGAACAATGTTCTAAAATAGAAGATGAAAGATGGGACTAAGATGAAATAGCCCTCTCTTTTATACCTTAATTTGTCAGGATTATATATATATAAGATATACATATACATATTTCTGAAGTCTAAAGTCATTTTTTTTCTATCAAACAACATATATCCAGGATCAAAATCTTAACCAATATAAATATATCAGTATATACATCAGGATATGCACATACATGTGATGATGCATGTGCCTCTCTTGTTTGCATCAGAGTTCTGAAAAACAAGAGGATAATTTGATTGATTAAGTTTAATCAATCCACACATAGTTCAATTCAATATGTATACAATAAAACTCCATCCATACATGTAACAATATATATATGTGTGTGTGTGTGTATATATATATATATATATATATATTTTAAACTCCTGATTCCTTGCTAAATTCTCTATGGAGTATGATTCCTAGAAACCAGATAATTGTGCTATGGTTATCTATAAATTAATGGTGTTGTGTTTGTGCTATGGAAAATGATATAAGCTTCTATCATTATCTATGTTTGATTTTCTTATAAAATCTGTTTAGAGTACTAACTAATTTTCTGGAATATTTTTGAGTGAGATATCATATTTCAAAAGCTTAATTCTTTGATGACATGGTGCTAAGCTAAATGAAATGCTAACATGAGTGAGTTCACATAACTATGGGTACCCAGAAAAACATGGTTCAACCAGACTCTTTGTTCTGGTAGAACTCATAGGGTCTAGAAAAATACATTTTTGCTCAAAGCCTTAATGAAATGGACTTCAGATTCATGTTAAAAATACAAAGGTAACTGGTGTGTTAATATCTGTACAAAACATGTTTAAATGTACACATATATGCAACTTTTATGGACCTTGCTTTCAACTCCTATATTACAGACCCTTCCCTTATTTAAAAATAAGGTATAAAACATTTGTATAAAACAAGTTGAATAATGGAAACATTACAGACATATAAAATACATTCTCCCTATGCTTATTATCTTTTGTATACATATGCCATGGTAGAAAAATAAAACCATTTAATTTTTCTGAGATTCAACTATCCAGATTTCCCAAAACTTAAACCCTTTTTAAAGACTCAAGATTGACTAATACATTTATAAAATGTAACCATCCAATTTTTATCATAGTATTCTTGCTCATCACTTACAAGATTTAGATTAACTTCTTCAACATATCAGATAATATCCAGATTTTTAAATTCCAGTTACAAGTCAATCACTTAGCAAAAATACTTAGCAAAATATCCATCCAATATTCAACACTTAATACAGGTAGCAATTTAAATTATCAATACATGCAGATTTCATCATTTATGCTCTTATCTAACTAAATTTAGCATGCTATAATCTTCTTCTCAAAGCCTTGCTCCTACTTCTACTTAGTTGCTGCAGCCCCTGAAAATGCATTTGAAGCTGCCCCATTTTAAATGAGACACCCCATATGCCATTAGCACACTAGGGTCAGACACATGTCTGGTATGAGAAAATCCACTAAAACAATTTGTAAATCAAGTTAAAGTTAAAACATGGATATATGCATATAACTCTGCCTTTAGAAAACAAGTAATTCATGTGTGCATGTTCTGTGTCAGTGTGTAGGTGCACACTTAAGTCTGCCTTTCCAAAAACCTCAAGAAGATATGGTACATTCATACATTCATATAATTCAATCATGAATCAAATAAACATCCATACAAACAAGGAAATCACCCAAAACGAATTAAATCATTTATTCACTATCCAGATTTCATTCTAGGAAAACTCTAGTTCCTCTTTATATCAAATTCTCTTACCTTGATATATTTATCTATCTTGGTCTCATCTGCAATTAATTGAATCAATGGACACACTGTAATGGACTAATTCACTCCATTACACAAAGATCTCAGGACTTAAACAAGCCATGTGTCAACTTGTATTACTCAAGAAAACAAGTCATTCCTGCAGTGTTCTTGACCCTCATTTCCTAATCAGGTTTAAGTTAATAATAACTCTTTTGATTTTTCATGACTAAACCATTCAGTGATTCATTTCACTAACATAAACATCCATGTCATGATATCTCATATTATTCATAACCAAACAGAGACAAACAGGCAAGCAAACATTGTTGTCTATTTAAATGAGATTCTATATGTATATGTATATTTTCTGGTATTTTAAAAGGGGTATAGGCAACTAACATTAGCTTATGGCTTTTGAGAGAGGGTTTTTCCCTTTTGCAAACATTTGTGCTTGAGTTAAACTCAGAATGACCAAGTTTCACTAAATTACAAAATTTATTTGCTATGTGTATGAATATTTATACATTTTCATTGAATCAGGAGCATCAGCACATAGGCAACCCTATTGCACCCCTAATTCCTTTTTGTCTCAAGCCTCAGCACTTATACATGAGTATATTGCAGCTCAATATGTTTTCATTTTTCTGGGTTGAGCCAAAACCAATACTACTTGCCTATTCAACATTTTATTTTCTGGGTATTTTCTTATGTTTCTAAACATTAACATATCAGAGATCTGGGTTTATAGAACACATACATATATACCAATAATACTTAAGACTTTCATATAATAAAACAAACAGAACACCCAAAAGGATCAAAACATTTTCAGCTCTAAAATCACAGATAGACAATCATATATGAAAATTCATTTTCAAGAAAATTAACTTATAACTGGCTGCCTACATTAGGACTTATTGCCTTAGATTTTGAGTGAGTTTTCTCACCTAGCTCTCTTCCACTTCCCAGTTGACTGGTAAGCTTCTGCCTTCAACCCTTTTCTTTACTTGTATTATATTTATATAATATCTATATACTTTTCTCAAGAGCTATCCGGGAAGAAGAAGGTTTCTCACCTCACTGCCAAAAACCAAAATTGTTCAATGCCAAAAACCGAATTCATAATAATCTTATACTACTGTGAAGATGCATACCTTAATAATTAAATTCATTGCCACTCAGGTACCTAACTTTAGCTGCCTCATTGACTATTTATGGGATTACTCAAAGAAAAGGCATTGACATCACGACATTATTTCAACTCCTAAGGACGACAAACCGAAAATCCATGCAAACTGGGATTCAAATTTATCTTCCTAATAAAATAATAATTTTTTCAACTGCATTGTTGTATTCAATTAGTTGGCACTATAAGCAAATCATCATAGTTAACGTATATTTAATTTTCAACGCTAAAAACATACCCGATCAAAAGCAGGAAAGATCTAATCAGCAAATCGAATCTCTGCAATAGCTCGATTTCCCTTAAAGAACAAATGAGTAAAGATTCATACTATAAAATAAAAATCACTATGATGATAATACTATACTAATCAAATTAATATAGATGATCACATTTATAGCCAAACCAATTGCAAATCTAGCAATTCCCTGTAATCACGGTATCAACTATCAACTCAGTGCCTTACACATTGAAGCTAAAATCTATTTTTAAGTTTGAAATCAGTATTTTTAGGAACATGTCTTATATATATATATATTCAGATATTATATTCGATCAGGGTAAAATTTCAAAACAAAGATAATAATGTGCAACTCTTTTTGACTTAAGTTCTATAAAACATATTGTGAAACTTATACAATTTCGTTGTTCAATAACTTTAACTAATGGTCTGATTTTGATATTTTGGTTAATATGCAGAAAGAAACCACTGTGGCAAATGTTTGAACTAGGTTAGGTTTTGTTTAATTCAATTAGAAAATGATACACTGATTCTTTTTTTACCACAGGAGCACTCTCAAATAGATGCATGTTTTAAAACTATTCTTTACTTGCTAATGATTGAATTTTAGCACAACACTTTGGTGTGGTTTATTTATTTTTATTTGTTGATGGTGAAACAAATTCATGGATGTTGCCCATTAAACTAACTTAATTTTATGCTTTATTTGATATGCAGAATTTAGTGGATGTAGAAAATGGGTGCAGCAAGTTGCATCTTGTTCTCTTCATCTTAGGTAATCCCTTGTAGATTTTTATAAAACTTAGTCAACCTTGTTAATATTTTATAATTTATATTATTATTGTTGTTGTTGTTGTTATAACTATTATTATAAACTTAGTTTATCTTTATAAAATTACAGTTAATTTATTATTATTGTTATTTATGATTGTTGTTGTTGTTATTGGTATTATTATTATAAAATTAGTTAATTTTCATACTGTTTATTTATTTATTATTATTATATAAATTTAGCTAATTTTATAAAACTTTGTTTTTTTATTAATATTTTATAATTCATTATAAGTATTAGTATTAGTATTAGTAATATTATTTTAAAATTTGTTAATCTTATAAATCTTACTTTACTTATTGTTATTATTTTTGTTATAATTGTTGTTGTTGTTAGTATTATTATTATAAACTTAGTTAATTTTTATAAACATTAGTTAAATTATTATTATTATCAACTTAATTAGTTTTTATAAGCTTATTTAATTTTGACATAATTTAATAAATGAAATTAATTTTTATAATCTTAGTTAAATGGTGATTAAAACAGTAATTGCACTAATCCTATTTAAAATCACATGAATGCAAAATGCTGATTTGACGATAGTATGGTAAAAACAGTTTAACTATGTAATTTTTTAATTTGAACTATATTTGTTGGAAGGTGGCCTAAATTGGGAAAAAAGAAAATACTTTAATTTATATGCCGTTACATAGCATCAGTTTAAGAGGTTTTTGGATCTGTCATTTTTGATGTGCTAAAAAATCATCCATTTACTTCCTTTTATTCTATACAACATTTCCAAAAAAAACATGTACTATTTTATGAGTGAAAAAACATGGAAAAAAATCCATAAATTTATATGGATGTTCATTTGTTAAAATCAGACCATGGTCTATAAAACTCCACTATTTTCGTTTTTTCTACGTATTGCATTATTGCGGATAATAATACAAGCAAGGTTAAATGGTAGATAATTTTAGAAAACTTTTTGAACTTACATGAGTGCTTTGTATCACCATAGAATTTTTTGTTAATACAATAAAAGCAAGGTAAATTGGTAGATAGTATTATTGTTAATATAAACTCAGTTAATTTTTATAAAACCTATAGTTATATTTATTATTATTATAAACTCATTTAATTTTTATAAAACTTAGATAATAAGGTTAATACTTTACAATTTATTATTGTTGCTGTTATTCTAAAATTAGTTAATTGTTATGAAACTTAGTTAATTTTTATTTACTATTATGACTGTTGTTGTTGTTAGTATTATTATTACAAACTTACTTAATTTTTATAAACTTAGATAATTTATTATTATTATTATTATTATATAAACTTAGTTATTTTTTATAAAACTTAGTTGACTTGGTTAATATTTTACAATATATTAATTTATTATTATTATAAACTTAATTAATTTTTCGTAAACTTCATTGACTTGGTTAATTATGTAATGCTCACTAGCTGACATGTACCATATATATTTTAGTCTTTCAAACAACCAAGATAAACTATGTGTTATATCAAGAAAGATTGAAATTCAGTACTTACCGATCACCTGGGGCTTACAACATAATTGTACTTCTTAATATTAAATTTCTACAACTTGTGAAACAGTCACGGATAATTTTTTTTGTTAGGTAGTATCTTTTAAGTAGTAATTATCTCACGATAATAATATAAAATAAAGATGGCTACATGACATTCAATGTGTGCTTGGAAAATTTAGTCCTATAGTATTTGCATACCTCATCATTGATAGATGGAACGATGGTCTTCAATGCTGTTTCAATGTAATTTCTTATTATCGAGTGGTGATCTAGTACTACTGCACGAGCTACCATTCGCACTAGGAATTCATCTTTATCACTACAACCATAGAAGCTTCATTTATTCAATCCAAGTAAAAGGAATTCATATTTAACGGAAGAAATAGAATCATGTTGTAACTACTACAAATATATTTATTTGTTTACCCTTTGTTAAGTATGTATACACAATACTCAAAATATTAACTGGTTTTGCCAAAAGTTATATAAACAACATCAGTTTCAATGAATCTTATCAAAGTTGCAAGATCAACGCCAGAAAGTTTAGAGCAACGATTAAGCGCCTTAAGAATTAATCTCTGTTCATTGGCATCCGACAATCCAACATAATATAGTTTTACAATATCTACTAGGCCTTAGCAAAGCATCATCTGTCAAGTTAGACCTGTCACATGTACATTATTAAATGGCTGACTTAAACAAATATGCTAAATAACATAGACACCTTACCCCGAATAGTGGTAATATATTTGTTGAGGCAGAGGTATAATACAATATAAAATTAGGACCATCACTTATTTATGTCTCCAACGACATAGACCTCTTGGTTGTTACACCACCTCCAAGCACTATGCATAGCTAGTATGTAATGAAAACCCGCCAAATTAGTAATCGGTGTAAAAACACTATAGCACTAATCTGCAACTCAAAATCCTTCATCAAATATATGTTTACTCTAGTAATTTTTTATACACCATAAGTCACTGTTTTGATCTGATCAACAAGAAATATAAAAGCCAAAATGAGTATGCTTGTCCAATAGTTAAAATAACTGTGTGCGTAATCAAACCTTTGTCACGTTTCTCAAATATTCTTTACCGCACTTATCTACAATCAAAAAACACATAAAAGGTGTGTAAATGTGATAATATGCATAAACTTTTGTTATTTTAGCTAAATAGAATTAATTTGTTCTTTTATTTATAGGTTAGCGATAAAAATTTGGAAACTCTTTATATAGAAACAAATATATTCATGTTAGCCTCACATTTATTTTTGGCTTTATTTGCACTTATTCAAATACATTTTACTTCTTCTTTTTTAATTAAAATTGAGCAAAAATTACATTAAATATCTCAATTTTTAGCAAGTTTTCTTTACAGTAATATATATATATATATGTATGTATATGTATATACATATATATATGTATATACATATACATCTATATATATATATGTATATATATATATAGATGTATATGTATATACATATATATATGTATATATATATTTTCGCCTAAGATACATCAAGTTCAACAAAAAGAAAGAATCATGCTTGGTGTTAGTTTATGAATGTATTCTAGGATCCAGCATTGGGTAAAGTGAAAATTCATTACAAGTGATTCAAACATACCTAAAAGTTAAAAGGGAAGATGATTTACTTTACACAATCATTATGGTCCAAAACAAGTAAAAATAATATAATGAAATTTTCCTCCACAAGGTATAACATATAAATAGAATATGCTAAATTTTGGAAGATGCTAAAGTATTTATGTAACAACCCGCAAAACCGCACCCTTTGAGCCGACAATAAACTACACATGTCTAACCCAAATTGAATGGAAAGATGGATAGTTATGAGATAGAAAGAAAAAGAAGAAAGAATAGAATCTTACTCGAATGGAATAACATATATTATTGAATAATAATCTTTACAACGGAAATTTTTAAAATACATATTTCAGTGTCTAACCTAGATTCGGCTTGAATAATTATAATATTTGTTCTTGCACTTGCTGAAAAACAACAAAACACAATGCATCGGAAAATAGAATACATCCATACATTGATGAAGATCTCCAGCCCTCCTTTGGAAACTCCAAGCATCTTCAGCTAATCCTACAATACTCGGATCTGACCCAAGTATAAAAATACTCGGATCAGTCTGGGAAACTAGCGTGAGAAACTCATATCATACATGACAGTATCATAGATCAGATATTGGTGACAAAAACCTTTTGTAAAGGAAGAGTATCTCATAAGACCACGCCGCACATAAACACGGACAAATAAACTTATTAATCTTAGCCGAAATTGTTATGTTGATTAAATTCTAACATACACAAAGTGGGTTCTACAAACAAAATGACAAGCACTTATTGGAGAATGCATTTCAATAGAAATGACCAAGTGAAGGAACTACCTTCCGGTAGTACATCTATAGAGGAATGTAGCGAGGCTACATGACATCTACACCTCTACCAACACAAGATTGGCCTACCTCTTCCTAGATAGTACCGAATATGTCATCATCCCGGTCGGTACCGACCTATTTGAGTGCTCGTTTAGCATACACCACATTAATTTAAACCCGAACTTCATAAAGGGTAGAAATATATCTAAAAGGAGATGATCATACCCTAATGGTTGCAAACCACATAGCCTTACTGCATCTACCCTATTTTGGTCATTTCTGGGTGTGAGGCTTGAGGTAACGGTTACCTTTCACATAGAACATCATCTTTCTTCTTTGAATGCCACATTGCCATTCCATAATCACACAACTGATTTCTACAAATGTATAACTCTTGAGCTCGTACGTCTCAAGAAAGGGTGTCAAGCTAACAGAAGTTGCCTTCTTCGTCATTAAGCAGATGATACGTTTATAGAGATCAACTAATGTGATTTTAAAATGCAACGTCAGATATTTGTCCATACAAGTTGTCCAAGAACAAGACAAACCGAAGGCACTTCTCCTACCGCATCCTGTTTGGGAATCACCTCTAGGACCAGTAGCGATTAGTCCTTGCAAATTGAAGATTTTCATAATGGAGAACTACTTCAAATATATATGATATGGTAAATTCCCCGACGGTCTAATGGCAAGTAGCCTTACATCATGAATATCGTCGTCTTCAATGTCTTACCTTCAACATGTTTTCTTTGAAACGTAAATTGGTTCGAAATGGTTCCCAGATAGAAATCCACCAGATCCTGTCCCGATCTCTTTGAAATCCACTCATCGATAAAAATGTGAACATGTGTATATAGGATTTGTTAAGCCTCTTTTCATTTTAAATTTTTATCGATAAATCAGAATCCTTTTAACTTTGGAAATCTTTACATCGTTTATTTACTAATCAAATAAAATTTTGTTTTTTGAACTCATGTCCTATGTCAGAAACAATGTTATTTAAGACATCGTTTATTATAAACCGAAAAACAGTTATATTGAGTAAAAGATTAGACAAATTTTATCCAGATTAATTTCCATATTCAACTTGTATTATTTATGGAATAACGGTGGAAAATCACCTCTTAAATTTATGCGGATAATACAAACTTCCCTCTTTATAACTTAATACAAAGTTTGACTAGAACATTCTTTATACTACTGAAAACTCTGTTTAACTCATTTTATTTTAGAAAAACTTAAATATGATCTTTTAAATTAAAAGCATCCCGGCTTTCCCTTTGACCCGTTCCACCCCTCGACTAGAAAGAGAAAACAAAGGCCAGGTAAGTTCAGGGCACTGGTTTCTCCATTCACAACCTTAGTTATACACCTTATTTTATCTTTCCAAATCTCACAGGTGGGACAAATGTACTAGTCGTTTCCGAATACTCAGTCTATTTATTATATTTCATACTTTTAAGGAAATGTCCCAATTATTATTTAAGTACTATAAACAATTTCTCTTAATCCTTTATTTAAAATCTTATACAAACTTCCAAATCATCATTTAACACTTATTTATTTAAAAGCATTTATAGATGATTTAGGGAAAAATCGCTAAGTTTAAATCTACATTTCTAAAGTTGTTAAAACCGCTGCAGAAAAGTGCTGCGAAAAGTGCTTTTACAAGTTCATTTTCTATCGTTTGAAAATCCATATTTATAACTCAAATATCTTTAAAGCATTTTAAAATGTTTAACAAATTTATTTCATATTTTTAAACATTTAAAAATATTTATTTTAAAGAAATTTATACTTTGGTCACTTAACTGCAAAAGCGCGATTTTCCTGAAAACTTGATTTGGAAATATCTTAAAATATACAAGATGAAATCTTGATTTTTCTTTTCCATTTGAAAACTACGATTATAAGGATTCGGAAAAATATTATTTCAAAGATTTCCAAGCTATATTCCACTTTGTATGCTCATTTGAATTCTCGATGCGAAATTGCGAACTACCGTTGTGCGACGCGCCTAGTTTAACTAAAATTTTATTTTCTTTTCAAACTTTGCCGAAACACTTTTTATTGTTTATAAAGCATTTCTAAATCATTAAACCATTTCAAGAGGTTAACAATCTCATATACACCATTTCATTTTATAAAGGAATGTTGTATTCGGCGTGTATTAAACGTGAATCATTTCTGTAACAAGCTAGCATATAATCAATATTCATCATCTATATTATCAATCCAAACATAGTTAACAACCATTACAATATTATTACTAATAGTAAGCAATATTTCAACAAGTTTTGGTCTTAACTTGTTGACAAGTTTATAGTTTAATCAAAGTGATAAATCAAGCAATATTCAAGCGATATCAGTAAGTGATTTAGCAAGCAATTTATCAATATTCATTATAACAACACTTCTTTATCATTTTCAACTTCAACCAATCTTTACTAAAACCATCATTTCTTCCTCTTAAACTACATGCCTATGACCTCCTGGCCTTTCTTTACTTATGGCCACCTTCCTCCTTGCTTGATCTCGACCCTAGCCATCCTTCACTTTCCCCTTGGTTCGGCCTCCTCCTACTCCATCCTTTCCTTCATCATTCTTCAACTTTTAGGTGCTAAACCATGTTTAAATGATATTCTAAGGTCTTTGGCAAAGTTTGGTGGAATTTGAAATTGATTTAATATGTTTTTAAGAAAGTTAGTAAGGGAAGAGAAGAGAAGAAACCATTAAAACTCTTAGGAAGAAGATGAAATCTTTAGAAAAGAGAGAAGAGAAGGTGTGAAGAAATAAAAGAATGGAAGGTGGTATTTATAGGAAAAGTTATGGAATAAAATATTTTTACTTGAAATGACCAAAATGCCTTACTTAACCTTTATGTAAACTTCATTTTTCAACACTTATCATCATCCATCACTTCATTACTTTATTCATTTTTTACTTAGTACTTAAGGAATGTATTTGGATGGAAAATTGAACTAAAGTGAAGATTTTTCTTGATTTGATTTGATTTTTGCTTTTTTGACGTTTATATAAATATCTTACTTACTTTCTTTAATTAGTTACATACTTAATTTAATTAATCTTTTTAGTGTTAAATACATTCCTATTTTTTAAATGTGTATATATGTACAAATGTATGCAACAACTTATTTTGAATAAAACGTTGATTTTCGATAAAACGTTTTACGGTCATATTTGACGTTCTTGTTAAACTATTTATTTATGTAAACAAAACTTGAAAATAAGTTTCTTATCATCTTTAATTAATTAAAACAAGTTTCTTCAAGTTATAAAACCATATTAAATGATATTAAAATCCAATTATAAAAATACGACGTCGATTTTCCAACGTGCGACGAAATTTGTCAATCATTATAAAGCAAATATATATGTTTATAAAATCATTATAAATCAAATTTCTATTATTATTATTGTTAACCCGTCTTTTGGCAAGGCCGTGGACAGGCGGATTTAACTGTCAACTTCTCAGTTATCGAGGATGGAATGCGATAGGTTTGAGTCGACTGGATGGATAGGTAATGCATCACGTTTGGAAGGTGGGTTGGCATAATGGTGTGGTTTGGCGTTGGTGATGTGCCTCGGTCTTGGTGGGGTCGTCCGGCCTTGATGATGTGGTTCGGCCTTGGAGGCATGGATTGGTCGAGGAGTGGAGAGGAAGTCATATGTCGGTTGGCATAGGTCGTTCGGCATTGCGGTTCGGTCAGGGTGGCTTGGTAGGGATGGAAGGAACTGGCTCGGTATGTAATGGGGCTCGGCTGCTTTGAGTCCTAAGGTCCTTCGCTTCGTGTTGTCACTCGGTAGCTCAATGGGATATAAGGTGGGTCGGCATAGGACATCGCTCGGCATATGGCGTCGCTCAGCATGACATCGTTCGACAGCCTCGTGTCCAAGTGGTTGTTGTTTCAGGTCAACTTCGTGGGATGTGGCTCAGCGTAGTTGGTTCGGCGAGTGCCGCTCGGTGACTTGGTGGTGTGGATCGGCATACTAGAGTATGGAGTGGATCAGCGTAGGTCGGTCGGCACGGCAGTGTGGGTCAGTCATAATGAAGGATATTGGCTCGGCTATGGACCTGATGGGCCCAGACTACTCAAGAAGCCCAGTAACTCGGGATTTGCCTATAAATACAGCATGTGGGGGTTCAGGAAAGGGATCTTCCTTTGGGATCTCTTGCTTTCAATTTTCTAAGGCTAAGGCTACTCTACCATTTTGTAACTTTAATCGATCCTAACATCAATAAAAAGGAAACTTCCGGGGTAGACGTAGGCCGGAGTTAGCCGAACCACTATAAAATCTGTTGTTCTTTACTGCTTTCATTTTAATTTTTGTTGTTCTTCATATTAATATCCTCTACGTATAATCTATCTGTGAGCTGTGGCTGGTATTTGGTGCTTTCATCTGGATTTAGGTGTTAGTGACCAATTTTGGCGCTAACAATTATATGATTATATAATCATTAAAAAGTGTTATTTACCATTTACAACAATTATTCGAATGTATATTAAACTTTATCAAAAACCGGCTTTTGTCAATTTTCGACGAAAATCCAAACTTCTTGATTTTGTAATCAAATTCTAAAAATAAGTTTATCATTCTAATTTATCACATAAAACATGATTATTTAATTTTGAAAATTATATATCTGATATGATCCGATTTCCAAAGGTTGTGCCACCCTAATCTGATCCTATTTCCACTGTTGCCCCTGTTGGTGAGGCTCAAATTGATGAGGTTCATGTAGCTCCTTCCTCTCCCAGTTTGTCTCCTATGCTGAATGAGGCTGACACTACTCCTTTGACCGGCTTTATTATTTGGATCCCGGATGAACATGCCTGGCTTCATGTTCCTTCTAACATGCGGTACTCTCCTAAGACTGACACCTTTTATGCCTTTACCAGTGATATCGAGGGAAAGTCGTAGTCTTACTATCACATTAAGGGTGACGGCCTATCCCCTACTAGGGTTGGCGAGATTGGTGAGGCGAACAAAATTTATTTGTATGATGTCAACTGGGATAGGAAATTTATTTACTCTCCTAATTCTGAGGGCTATGATCCGATTATGGCTACTCTTTTCTCTGGGTTCACATGTTTTTGGACCAATGTCAGATGATAGACGTGGATGTTCCTCCTCTTCTGAGGGTGCTTAGTCATGTTCTTTTTAGTAGTTTAGGCACCTTTGTCTAGCTTTTGTGCTTTTATTTTTTGTAGTTTGATCTCTAAACCCTTTTAGATGTTCTGTGCATGTACAGAACACCTTTTTCCCATTTTTATACAGTGGCACGGCCCACTTTAAATCCGGTTAGCTTTGGAAAAAAAAGAAAATTATATATCTGAATATTTAAAATAAATTAAATATCTCATTTTCTAAATGGTAAAATTACGGGTCGTTGCATTCTCCCCTCCTTAAAAGAATTTCGTCCCCGAAATTAAACCGAACCTAAACCCCAAAAGAGTTTGCCTAAAACATTATTTCATAAGCTTATACATATAAAATGTACCCAAATCATTCATGTAAAATATCTGATTCGATCTCTTATTCGAATACACAAATTCTCTTTCGAACTAGTATTTATAACGACCCGCTCTTCTCGACTCTCGAAAATCGACACAAAATACACCACAGTATAATATGCCGACGATCGAGTGCCGGGAAAAATCAGATTGTTGAGGAAAAAGAAAGAAGATAAAAGAAAGAAGGAACTAAACAACATCAGAATCTCACAATCGCAGCGGAACAAAATATAATATATAATAAATAAATAACAGATCTTTACACAAAATGAAACCATATCTGTTTATATAATACATCATCAGAGTATATCACAAGGAAACAACAATTACCAGCCTCGCAGTTATAATAGCCTACCTCACAACTGCTGGCAATTTCAAACAACCATAGCAGCGGAATAAACAAGTACGAATAATACGTCTCGGACTCCAGCTCCACCCCTGAGCTCCAAAATATCTAATCCTGAACCTGAAATACTCGGTCTGACCCGTGCATTATAATGAAATAACACCCGAGTCAGTCTGGAATACCAGCGTAAGAGAAATACATCCAAACTGATTATTAAAGTTTCAAAAATCATTTGAAATCAAAAGCATCTTGTAAGACCATGCCACAAATAAACATGTCGGGTTTTTACCTTACGATATCCAAAACGCTTTCTTATCAAATCCTCTAATATTATAATAGTGTCTATATACAAATACTTATTCAAATAGCTGAAATTGTTACATGATTAAATTCCAGCATACTAGCCACAAAGTGGGTAATACAAACAAAAACCGTAAAGGCACGTAGGGAGAATGGATTTCCAACTAATGACTAGGCACTGGGGTACCACCTATCACAGTACGTGGCCTAGATCACAGTACCGAGGAGTATGCCCGCTCCCCTGCAACACAAGGCCGGAACCATCCCTTACTGGATAATTCCGAGTAAAATCACCTCACAGTTGTGATCAGCAACCGCACCACAAAGCCGAAATAAAGGGACATCTAGACAGTGATGACCTTACTCTCAAGTGGGGGCTACCCACGAAGCCTTGCTGCATATCCCCTGATTTTCAGTCATTCCCGATTGATGAGGCTTGAGGCTAAGCGTTACCTTAAGAGAACATATCACTTAGAATGCCCATCGTCCACCTAACGATGTTCCGAAAGCATTCATCCATACAAGTCCGTCCCGGGTTCGAACGGAACCGAAGGCACTATTCCTACTACATCCATTTTGGAAATATCCTCAGGATTAGTAGCGACTAGCCCTTGCGCTTCACTGCTCCATCTTCGACTCCGAAATCGTTTCACGAAACATACAAACCGGATCGAAGTGGTTTTCGAGAAATAAATCTCGATCCCGGTCTCTTCGAAACGATCAGCGCATTGGCCAATATTGATAGTCGGTTATTTAACTATCAATTAACATTCACAACCATCCATCAAACATAAATAATTTCCCAAATTATTTATTTCCACAAAATATCTTTGCAAGATATACTTCTATTTTCAACCCTTTGAAAACAGTTTAAACCCACTTCCTTTTACGGAAATAAATTTCCCAAATATTTACTATTTCCACTGAAATCACCAAGTACAAACACTTAAGATTTAAAATAATTTAAATCACTTTATCCAAAATATATTTAAGAATATTTAAGGTAAAACTATTTTTATAAAATATAAAAACTAATTTTAAAATAAAGGTTAGGTCGAACTAAATTTTAAAATAAGAGTTACACATTTCTATATAAGTTTCAAATAAAACTTTAAACCAAACTATCTTTAAATAAATTCATTTTATAAAATATCAATATTAATAATATTTCTTTAAAACATAATACCACTTAATACTTTTAAAGAATTACTACTATAACTAATTTTGTAAATATTTAATTTAAAATTCTTACAACTTAAATAATAATTTTTTGAAAACATCCGTTTTAAAAACAAATTTAAAGCTTTTACTTTTATTTAAAAATCTGCTTTAAAACGTACTTGGCTTTTCAAGGAAATACACTTCCATTCCAGAATAACCCAAAGAATTCTTTTTATAAATCTCACTGGATTTGTCTCAATTCAAATTTACGTCTCAACCCGTTAATTTCTTCCAACACTTTAAAAATAAAACTCCCTTTTATTTTTAAGCACACTTCCCATTTCCTGGAAATCACTTCCAAAATATATGCTTCAATTATTTAAAATGCGTTTCCAAATTCTTTATTCAAAACGTACTTTTGAAAATCTATAAAAGTTCTATCGGGTAACTTAAATCAAAGATTTCTTTTTAATATAAAGATATTATATCAAATACTTATAATAAAATTTCCTTTTGAAATCAAGATACTAATTTATCTTTAAATTAATTAAATACCATATTTTCTTAATAAATACTTATCTTTCACTTAAAATAATTAAAGGTAATAATTTTTCTAAATTATTCTAAAAACACATATTTAAACTTTCCAGTTTATATTTTGAAAGTTCTCTTTTGAATTGTACTTCATTTCCCAGGAAAATTACACTTTCCATCCTTTCAAAATAATCTCACTATTATTTTAAAAACCATTTCACTTCTTATAGAAATTTCCATTGGAAATTTATACTTCAAATTTACTCCTCAAATAAACCCCATTCCATTATAAATCCAATTTATAAATTTCCATTCTCATTTCCTTTTTAAATCACAGTTTCCATAACACTTCAATTTCCAATCCAATTTCTGAAAATTTAATTTCCTTAAAACCATTCCTTAAAAACTCCTTTTCATTTCCAATTTATTTCATTATATTAAAAAATTCCAGATTTTATCTATCCAATCATAACACAGCACAATTTACTTCCCAAATTTATCTATCGTAGTATATAAATAAAATACATCATCAATTATGAAAATAATTTCTACATTGTGAGGAATCCAGTTGGATCCCTCCAACCTGTTTCCCTGCAACCACAGATGTTAGCACAACAGCAAATATCAATCAAACCTGATAATAATTATCACATTCAACCAATCAATCATCATTTAAATATTAACTATTTAAATTAATTGGCATCCAGATGTGAGTGAGATTTACTCACCTTGAATTTCAAAACGCCGAGCGTTTAAATTCTAAATTAAATCGAGTCCGTTCGATTTAATCCAAAATTTTCGCCAACTCCGATCGTATCCAAACTTATACTGCAGCGTAGATCGCGTCACTGCGATTCCGACGCTACCAAATTCGTCAGAATCTGACAACGTATGCAAGAGTTATCGATTTTTAAACGTTTGAGTATAAATTAATACAATTAAATTTATTTCGTTTATTTAAATACCCAAAAATCCATCACAACCGTGAATTTCAATTAGACAAATCGTGGCCGCCTATCTCCTCCTTCTTCCCATATGCGAACACTACCAGGCTAAAGTCGAACCCATCGTTCACCCCTAGGGCTTGCCAACGCGACCACCATGGCCACATCTACGACGATCATGACCCACCATCTCGAAAACCATCGTGACGCGCGTCCATGGCCAGAAAACGAGCAAGCTTGGCCTCGTCGTTGCTTCCGGAAACGCACTCGAACGCGTGACTAATGGCCTAAAAATCGAGGCGATCTACCACGCTGATTCCAATCACGACCGTTGGATGTATGAAGCTTGGCGAGCTCTTCGAATATGCAGTAGAAGATTTCACCTAAAAGTCGATGGATCTCGAGATATCTGAGGGGAAACGAATTTGATTACAGGCCATTGAAATAACTTAGTGGCGGCCGTGAAAACGAACTAGGGTTTCTCAGCTCAAAACGTATATATATACGTATATACGTATTATTTTAATATTAAATTCAAATTTTAACGAGCATTTACAAACGAACTCCAAATCGCACATGCCGCCTGGCGTTTATAAGGTTTTACCACGTTCCGAACACAATGGAATGTGTTTCGAAAGCTAATTTGGTCGTGTGTGGAAGATAGCCTTTTGAATCGATTTAAAATATTTAATTATTGATTTAAATTTCAACGCGTTTCCCACCCGTACGAGCAAACGGTAACTCCAAACGCTACAAAAATTGAAATCCGATAATAACTAACTATTACGGATCCAATGGAACTGGTTTCATCGAATTCTGAGACTGTGCCCCGGAAGGCTATTTCAACTCGTCGATAAATTCGACCGATTTCCAAAATCGTCGAAATCACTTAAAATTTTACTAACTCAATTATAAATCACATAGAATTTAAAATCACATTCGAAATCATTCTGATTCATTTCGAATCAAAATCTGATTATTCGCAATATTATAATATTAAAGTCCATTATTAAATTAATATAAAATTCCAAAGTTAATTTATCAACTTTTGATTTCATCCAAAAGTCCAATATTAAAATTCCAATCAAACGAGACTTAAAATAAGTCTTAGAAACCATTTTCATAACCATTTATATTCCAGATTCTAGTATTACTCCAATTTCAAATAACAAATTATTATTATTCAAACCCAATTAAATTTGCCATATTTGAAATTACAACTAAATTTATCGATTCAACCAGATCTTTGTATTTCAAAATCAAATTATAATCCACATTCAACATTTAAAATGAATTAAATGTTCAGAATCTAACGGCCAAAAATCCTGGTCGTTACAGTATTGATCCTCCAATCCTCTAGTGCGGACTCTAATCAGGCTTCTTGATCAGAAAACTTTGCTTTCCTTGCATAGTTCTCAACTATGATAGAAAACTCAAGTACCTAGCCACAAACCCTCATCAATGTTCGCCGTCAAGAATCGAGTGATAAATCCTTTCTTAGGGCGGTGTAAACACCTCAAAATTCCGTACTCGAATCATAGATGCAATTCGTGCGATGAAATGATCAACGTACAACTTACGTATTTAATCCTATTTGTTTTTTGTCTTAACTATAACAAATTCTTTTTATTCACATCCTTTATTATTTACATTAGTTTTTTCTTTAGTATATTTTCTTTTATATTAATAACAATTAGAAACCCTTCCCTAAAAATTTACTTAAGTTTATAAACACCTACAAACACAATCAACCCTTTAAAACTTACGTTTCATAACCATTCATTTCATACTAAATCCATTTTTTTACTTATCTCTTCCAACATTACGTAAACGCATAAATAGTTCATGACTAAAATCAATATTTGTATAATACACCTTTATATCCTAAGAGTATATATATACAAATCCCAAATTTCAAATTGGTTTTACTTAAATCAGGATGTTCCAAAATTTTAAAACTTGTTGTAATTTACTATCGTCTCAAATTCATAAGTTATAAAACTTATTTCTTATTTAATACTATTATTATTTTCTCAGCTTTGAAGAACAAATTTCAAAATCACTGGTATTTAAATCCTCAAATTCTCAGCTTTTAAATCCTTTTTATTTATAAATTATAATTATCTAATTTCATTTACTCAAGACATTTCACAATTATTTATCTTTTACCAAAGGTTTTCATAAATGTTTTAGCTCTGAGTTCGATGTGATTAGGAAATTTCTGACTGTCCAAAATCGTCGGAAATCCCATTTTATCCTATCAATTTGTGATCCAAGATTATCTTTGGTTTAAACATTTTTATAAAGGTGGTTCTTTATTACTAATCAATTTATTAATTAACGATTCTCATTATCTCTTTAACTTAAGAAATTTATATAAATTGAGTAAATCCAAAATGACAACAAGGAACTGGGTACTACCAAAAGTATCATATATCCCCTTAACTGGAAGGGTGATACTTAAGAGAAGTGTTTACCATCCGAACACATCTCCAGTCCATTTTTAGTTACTTCCGAACCACTCGAACTAGTTATCCTAAGCTACTTATTTTTAAATCCTTTATTTGAAATAATACTATATGTATCTTTACAAGTTATTTACTATTACTTTTGTTTATAAAAACCCTATTTATAAATCCATTTCTTAAAATCATCTTATACTAAATAACTTCCTTTTAATCGTATTAAACTTTCCAAAATTATTTTCCAAAATACTAGGATTTAAATTCTCAAAATTTGTATAAAATACTTTCCATATTTATCTTTTAAAAATCATTTTATTTATAAAATGTGCTAATAAATTTGTTTATCTTATATAAATTTCTTAACATTGCACCAATATTATTAACAAACACCTCATAGTCAAATCATGAAACTCAGTTCACACGGTGTTCGTATTTAAGCCTTTATATCAAACATTCAATCAGTTATTGATAATAACTGAATATTATCATTCCTTAAAAACTAAATATTCAATAAATAACTATCATTTTGAAAATATCTATCCAAAATATAATCCTAGGTAAAATTATTTTATTTACCAATATTTTCAGAACAAAAATCATTTTATATAACATTAACAAATACGCGCTCATATATATAATACTCTCAACTCTTTCTAGAGTGTCACTTGCCCTATCTTTAATGAGTTACTCATCCCAGGGTATTACTAAACCTATCTTTGGTGAGTCTTTTACTCTTATGAGGTTCAGGTATTTTCTCAAACTAAGCTCTGATACCAAATGTAAAGGTCTAGGTTTTTCAACCATTGACAGCGATGACCGATAGGCTTTTCAACCATCCCAGCACCACCATGGCATACACTGGTACCTCGAATCTAATTTTACGGCCAGCCTCACGACTAATAACCAACCCTTTATCACTAGGGACATGTAGGGGTAAGAGTCTCTTGCTCGCCACCAAACAGAAAGCGAGAACCCCTATCATAATGCACACTCCAACTAATGGAGCATACCCCAACACAAGGTGTAAGTGCTAGTGGGCGTCCGATGGTCCTATTTAACATAGGGATAAATCATTTCCATAACAATCAAGCATATAATCAACATTCATCATCATATTATCAATCCAAATATAGTTAACCACGATACTATTATTATTAATAGCAAGCAATAATTCAACAAGTTTTGGTCTTAACTTGTTGATAAGTTTATAGTTTAATCAAAGTGATAAATCAAGCAATATTCAAGTAATATCATTAAGTGATTTAGCAGGCAATTAATCAAGTAATTAAATGCGAGATTAACTCACTTTTATTTGACATGTTTAACTAAATATATTACTTCTTACTTCTTAAGCAACCCTCAAACATCATTAGTTAACCAACCAAACATCATAACTACCTTTAATATTCATGCTAACCATTTTATAATTAATTTCAAATTATAAGAAGTATGTATTTGAATCGAGTTCTCACCATTAACCAACTCGTTATATTTCCTACAACATTCATTATAACAACACTTCTTTATCATTTTCAAATTCAACCAATCATTACTAAAACTATCATTTCTTCCTCTTAAACTACATGCCTATGACTTCCTTGCCTTTCTTTACTCATGGCCACCTTCCTCCTTGCTTGATCTCAACCATAGCCATCCTCCACCTTCTTTTAGGTTCGGCCTCCTCCTTCTCAACCCCTTACTCCATCATTCCTCAACTAGGTACTAAACCATGTTTAAATGATATTCTAAGGTCTTTGGTAAAGTTTGGTAGAGTTTGAAATTGATTTGATATATTTTTAAGAAAGTCAGTAAGGGAAGAGAAGAGAAGAAGCCATTAAAACTCTAAGGTAGAAGAAGAAGAAGAAAGCTTAGAAAAGAGATAAGAGAAGGTTTGAAGAAATATGAGAATGGAAGGTGATATTTATAGGAAAAGATTTGGAATAAAATATTATAACTTAGAACGACCAAAATGACTTACTTAACCTTTAAGTAAACTTACTTTTTCAACACTTACCATGATCCATTACTTCATTACTTTATTCATTTCTACTTAATACTTAAGAAATGTATTTGGATGGAAAAGTGGATTAAAGTAAAGATTTGTTTTGATTTTGATGTAATTTGATTTGTTTGCTTTTTTTACTTGTATATAAGTATATTACTTACTTACTTTCTTTCTTTAATTAATTACATACTTAATTTAATTAATCTTTTTAGTGTTAAATACATTCCTATTTGTTAAATGCGTATATATGTACAAATGTGTACAACAACGTTGCTACAACTTATTTTGAACAAAACGTTGATTTTCGATAAAACGTTTTATGGTCATATTTTGACGTTTTTGTTAAACTATATATGTATGTAAACAAAACCTGAAAATATGTTTATTATCATCTTTAATTAATTAAAAAAGTTTGTTTAAGTTATAAAACCATATTAAATAATATAAAATCCAACTATAAAAATACGATGTCGATTTGTCAACGTGCGACGAAATTTATCAATCATTATAAAACAAGTATATGTGTTTATAAAATTATTATAAGTCAAATTTCTATTATTATTGTATCATTATACAACTAATAAAAAGAGTTATTTACCATTTACAAAAAGTATTCGAATGTATACTAAATTTTATCAAAAAATGGCTTTTGTTAATTTTCGACGAAAATCCAAACTTCTTGATTTTGTAATAAAATTTTATAAATAAGTTTATCATTCTTACACATAAAACATGATTATTTTTAGTTTGAAAATTCTATATCTGAATATTTAAAATAAATTAAATATCTCGTTTTTAAAGTAGTAAAATTACGGGTCATTATAAATTAAGTTACTAGTGATGCATTAACACCGTAATGCATATCCTTCCTATCAGTTATATCCACATATAGCAAATTCAATGACCAAGTAACTGATAAAGAAATTTGATGTCGCTTATTATATAATGCAAAGTATTATCCACATTACACATACATTATACAAAAGATGTTAAAAAAAGTCGGTAAAGAATAGATACCCGAATACCAAAATAGATATGTTATCACTAGCATTTTTTTAGCAAAGGGAGATGTTGATGTTTCCATCTTTTTTGCTAGATACTACAATTCAAACTCTGTAGCTAAATATTAAAAATAAAAACAAAGCATCAAAATAATTTATGTGGATTATCAGTAATAATAGAAGAACTTAATGAAACAATTCTCTTCATAATAACGGTAATTCAAATACAACAATTTGATAGCTTACTATAAAATAAATATAAAAACGCCGATTGTTCATTTATTTTGAAATTTATAAATTCCCAACCTAAGAGATAATTTATTAATTCTAATCCAACTATATATTGAATCATTGCCTACTTAGAATACTAATTGTGAAAATTTAGAATGTATGATATCATATGTTAATTTAGTTATTTTCAAGTATATTAGATTAAAAGGCATAATGCATTCTTTATGATATTATTACATGGTACATGAAATTTGGGTACAAATCTGATGAAGTTCACATACCTCATTTGTGCTTCACAGTATATTTTTTAAATGAATTCAATTAAAGCATCAAACTCAATTTACCCAACCTCCAACATCAAACTACACCATACCTTATAATTAACAGCAAACGGTACTTCATGTTTCAATAGCAAACTACCAAAACTCTAACAAAAACCTTAAATTTACCCATATCTAGTTTCATATTTCATATACATTGAAATTAGTTTAAGCAACATGCTATTTTTTTTTTAAATATCGAATTCAATTCAAATAAACTAAAAAAAACATTAAACCCAATACAATTCAAATTGGGAGCGCAAATGAAAAATGATTCTCCAACTTGTTAAAAGCTAGATGTACGAGGTAGTGGATGGAGTAGTCGTTTGAGGCAAAGTTGATGTACTATGGTTTTGGGGAGGGATTAAAGCATAGTTGATCTTCACGAGCTAGAGTTCTAGGGAGTATGCAATTTATTAGGTGTTGTATAGGACTCCACCACTGGTGTGCTGATTTTTTATGGCCCAAAGCAGCTGCTTTTGTAGCTTTGGGCAAAGGCCGGCTTTGATGATGGCAGGGTGGGTGGTGGAGCGGTAAAAGATAGTGGAATCCGAGGTAGTAACACTACAGAGGATGACAAGTAAGCGGTTTTGGGTGGTGACAAGGGAGGAGAATTTTTTAGGATTAGAAGAGATAATTTTAGAAAGAGTAAATGGGTAAATAATTTGGGGAATTGGCGGGCACTAAAATAAGAGCCCACTTATGAAGCATTACGTTGTTGACTCCTCCTATGAACCAAACAATTTGGGACAAACAATAAACTATAAGATATAGCATTATCTATTAACGTTATAAAAATCAACTTTTCTTGCAGTGCATTTCATCCCGTCTTACCTAGACAGTCATTCCTATCCACTCCATACTTGAAATTTTGGTTTGATCTTTGCAAAAAAAATTTCGAAAATTAAAACTTAAAAATTTTAAAGTATTTAATCCCAAACTTTTATCTTTAAAAGTACAATTTAGAATAACTTGGTTTCTTCATTTTAAAACTATAATTTAGGATTTTTGAATTTAGTTTATTCACAAATGAAAATGTTAGCATTTTAATGTTTTAAAAGTTTCTATCATTTTTCTTCAAATCAACTTTTACTTCTTAAAAATTGGGATTTTTAACTCAAACCATTTATTAGTTTTTCTTTTAAAAACTTAATTGTTATACCGAACCATTTCTTTTCAAAAATGCACTTTACAGTATTTCTAAACTTATTTTATAATTTTAAGCAATAAAAACTAGAGTAGATAAGGACAACTCTCACTCTATCATTTTCTTATTACTCATACTATCTCCACTTTCAACATTAGCGGAGGCTCCACTAGCATATTAGGGGGACTTCTAAAAAATTCTTGCCATTACTACACCTATTATGAAAATTATCCATTTTTTCTTTTAGTTTCCTATACTGTTTCTAATTACTAACGTCATTTTATAAGAATTCCTAACCTTGTTTCTATTTATATTTCACAACTTTCCTACAATTCAACATTCTTCTGTCTAAACTTATTTAAATTGCTTTTATATATTTATAGTTTTCCTCTCAATTGACTGTCTTTTTTTATCGAATCAGTGCAGTGCGTTCGCCTACTGCTTTGTTTTTGGGTTTTAATCTTTTTCATGTTCTTTTTACCTCATTTCAAACTTGTACCACTTCCTATTGTCTTAAAAAGAATTTCACAACTTAAAATTTTTTATTACATAAAAACCCACGAGCTAATTAGCTCTACCATCATTTCAAAAGAAATAGCTTTTTATAAAAAAATTCTTTACTGAAATTTTAGATTTTAACAAATTTTAATTTCTACTAGAACATTATATTTAAATAAAATATAAATAACTTATTTTTTTCGAAAATTTAACATTAACTCACTCTTTCAAAAATAGGGTTTCTCTACTTTAAATAAACACTTTGAAAATCATTTCAAATATATCATTATTATATATTTTTCTAAAACCTTTTATATTGAAATCATTTAAAATTTTATATCAAATTCTTTCATATGGGGTCAAACTCAGTGTGGAATTTTTTCCCCTTCTTTTGGACTTCTCTTCCTTCAACTTACTTACCGACTTACCTTCTTCCAAACTATAAAAATTCGACTATTACCTTGGAGTGATTACTACACACCATCCATTGGGAACTCAATTGCTTCCGGATATCTAAAACATATGGACTCTTACTTTCCCCTTATGTGGACTGTAACGACCCGTAGATGAATTGCTTTTTATTTGAATATTTTAAATATTTTATATCTTTAAATAATGGATTTTAATAAACAAATAGACATATATTAAATATTAATTAATGATAAAATCATTTTCAAGTTTTGTTTACCAAAATAAATAGTTAAAATTAAAATAGAAAATGTTCGGAAAACGTTTCCCGAAATTCGACTTTTTGGCATCGGAAAGTCATCGAAAACGTTGTGCGCATTTTTTTATCACTCATATAAACATACAAAAACATGCACATATGTCACGTGGTAATATAACAATTGTGTCAAAGTTAATAATCAAGCTTAGTTGAAATATAAACCTTGACTTGACATAAAACGCACAAAATATATTAAATAACGTTAGGAAATTAACTAAATAACCTAACCATCACCTAAACTACCTAGGATAGGACCTAAAGCAGGGTGTAGCTGGACCTAAGGAGGGGGGGTAATGTAACGACCCAGAATTTTGAACAAATTAAATTGAAAATATTTAATTAATTTTAAATATTTGAATGATGATTTAATTTGAATCTTGGATATAACTTTGAATTTGGCGATTAAATTATAAAATTTAATCTATTGTAAGATTGAAAGAAAATTTGAATATTTAATTTTAAGTTGAAGAAAAATATTTCGAAAGCTTTTAAAATTCGTATTGATAATACTGAAGATAATAGAAGCTTTAGAATTGAGTTTGAAAACGATTTGTTCAATTTTGAAATTTAATCGTTCGAATTGATATTTAAAAATAGCCGTCCGAGGCACAGTCTCGGAATTCGACGAAACCAGTTCCATTGGGTCCGTAATATTGTATTATTGTCGGATTTCAAATTTCGTATTTATCGGAGCTGTTATGTGAACGTACGACACATAAAGGCATTGAATCTTTATCGAATTCAATTTGAATTTAAATATATATTTGGTCAACACCACCACGTTTTCTTGTCCCCCACTCGTACACGCGACATACCCCTTCATCTCAGAGCATGGTCGCGTATCCTTTGTCTCTGCAAATATCACACCTTGTCTCCTTCGTTTCTTTCATCACGTAAACAGTTTTAAAATAAAAGAAAACTTTCTCGTTCAAATCTATAATGGCCGAAGCCTTTCTCCTCTTCAAAAGAAAAAAAATCGATTCAACAGCCGAAGAAAAAAAATGGTTTCCTACTCTTTCATTCACGAATTCAAATTCAGTTCAAAGAAAAAGGAATACTCTCGTTTGCCAAACCATACAAAAGAAAAAAAAATGTCGAGCCTCTCTTCAGTACTCACGAAAAAAAATAGAGAACGAACTCAAATCAACTTCGTTCGATTCAAGGATTGGGGATTCGCGAGCGACGGTGGTGGCGCGCGTGCAAGCGCCGCGAATAGGGGTCGGCGATCCAAAGCAGAGTGGTGGCGGCGGCATATCACGACGTCGCGACTGGCGTAGGCGGCCTGGGAACTCGCGACTAGGAGTTAGATGGGTGCGAGTTCGATGTCACGATGATGGCGACTCGATGGGGAAGCATCGCGATTATGGTATGAGCTCGATGGCGTGCTCGTTTGGGCTGCGGCGATGATCGCGAGCTGATGGCAGGGGCGATGGTGGCTCGATCAATCTATGCTGTGAGGTATAATCTGTAGTTAGGTCTAATTACACACGAATTTTTTTGCTTAAGAGGTTTGAATGTTGTGATGTTGTTTAAAGTTAATAGTTTAAACTAAATTTAGATTTCAAACTTTAAACTGTTAGGAAACAGGAAAAAAATATACAAAGCAGTTCTATTTTAAATTTTTAGAGGCATATAAGTTTGAAATCATAACAATATATTACGATAATTTACTTGTTCGACTATTTTATATACTGGAAATCTATAAATAATTTTAAGTACAGGAGTTTCAAAATGAGAAAAATAAATTTATGAACGTATATACATTTTGATTTACTTGTTTGATTTTAAAAATAAAATAAAATATATTATGGAAGTAGTTTTGTTAGTTGTTAAAAGGATATTTTATTAAAAAGGAAAAGTTGTTTAAAATCAAAGTATTAGCTAAAAACCCAAACGCTTAGTTAATTAAATAAGTAAAATGGAAATTTATTATTCGATCTATTCGAATATTAACAGAATTGTATAAATTATTTATACAAGGTTTGAAACCGTGAAGAAATGGTCAAAATGGAAAATGGATGGCAAAAATTAAAAGCTAAGGTGAGATCTTCTCACTCAAATAAAATCTTGTATTGCAGTTATTGATTGATGATTGACTGTTTGGATGTGATATTAGATATAGTAGGATATATATCTATATATAGCAATATATACATATTGGCATATGTATATATTGGATTGATTGATTTCCCGCCTCGTATAGCGGATGAGACCCTATTGCGCCGTTAGTAAGCGGATTATTTTTATAAAACCCATATACCGCGATATTCCACCTCGAAGCGGAATTGGTATTGTGCTAACATCTGTGGATGCAGGGAAACAGGTTGGAGGGATCCAACTGGATTCCTCACCAGTATTTATTTATTTACAGATATTGATGTATATTCTGTTATCATATTGATATATGATGGTTGTTGTCGTGATTGACTAATTGATGTTGTTGCATCATCGGATTCAGTTTTGAAGTTTAAAAATAACGACTTTTACTTTAAAAAAGGATTTTTAAAGTGATTTTTGAAAGTAGACGTTTTATTGAATTTTTGAATTGATTTATTTCAAATAAATAAACGTCTAAAATTTTAAAGTTATAAAAGTTAAGATTTTTGTGAAATAAAATCAAAGTGTGATTTTTGAAATAAAAGTTAAGAAATTTATGAAATGGGTTAAATTTGGATTTCTAGTATTATAAACGGTTTATTCAAAAGATGTACAAAAATGGATATTTATAAATTTGAAATATTGGGATTATAAGACAAGTTTCTATAAGTGTTAAAATGAAGTGTAAATGGGATTTCATAAGTTAATGAAATCTGAAAGTTTTAAATTTTGTGAAGTTTAAAAGAACGATTTCTTTTAAAATAAATGAATTATAAGTTATATTAACTTATAAATTGAATGGGTCATTAAAGAAGATGTATAAATCGAAGTTGTTATAAAATGGAAATAGAATTTATAAACGTTGTTTTTATAAATTCGAAAATAAATCAAATTTGATTGATTTTAAATATAGAGGTTATTAAGGGAATTTTATCCACGATTTTGGATAGTGGATAAATTCTTGAAATAAATGTGTAGAAAAGATTGAAATGTGGTTAGTGAAGTATATTCACGATTTTGGACAGTGAATATATTTTTAAGTAAAATGGATATGGTTTCGGGAAAGTGATATTTGAAATGAAGTTAATTGTTTTAAAGATGTTTTCAAATATAATGAATATCAAAATCATTGATTTCAACATTCATTGTTGAAATAGACGTTTTCGAGAAATAAGGAAATGATGGACTATAACACTGTTGTTATAGTAAATGATTTCCGAAAGGAAATGTTTTATATAGTATTGGGATTTATATATATCTATCTTAAAATCCGAATCCCTATACTAGTGATTTCGAGTCGTCGTAACGATGTTTTACGTAACATTCGTTTTGACTCAAATAGATGTTATAGTAAATGTTTTCCTTAAAGAATGAAATTATACTTAATTTTGATTTTAAGTATATCGAATATTTTCAAATGTTGAAAATGAATAGATTTGTGAAATACTTATTTTTAAATAAGTATGGAAATGCTTTTCCAATATGAAATGAACTGTTTTGAGATTTTATCTTCAAAGATAAAATGAAATGTGGAAATTGATTTGAAATTGTTTTCAAATGATTAAGTGTGGAAATTTTATATCTAGTAAAGATATTTTTGAAGATGAATAATTTGGAAAATTATTTGGAATCTGATGATGTTGCGCATCTTTATTGATAGTTAAATAACCGACTATCAATATTTACCTTTAAATAGGTATTTGTTGTGAATTGGATGAATTTGAATGCCACACTTATTTTTGAATAATCGCTCACTATTCGGGTTAGCCGGGAAAGGACCATGGGGTCGTATAACCCATTCCGAATATGTGATACGTCGTTATGAATTGCATTCGAAGACCGGTGTTGAAGACCGGATATTTTTGAAAACGGAAGGATTACCGTCGAGTTACTCTACATCGGCTGATCTCCGATTTAGAGGTTTTATCACCCTTAGTGACGGGAAGTCCGGACGTGATTAGAAATTTATCCGGATATGCAAGGGCTTCGTGAGAAGTGCCTTCGGTTCTGTTCGATCCCGGAACAGACTTGTATGGATTGTATGTCTGACGTTACAAATTGAGATATAAAGCTGATTTCTTTCAAATACATATCTGTTGGTGGCGGAGAATTTATTCTCTTAGCTTAACACCCTTCTCTGAGACGTACGAGCTCAGAGGTTATGTAGTTGAAATTTATCAGCGATATACTCCCAATTTGGTAACGTGGCATACTGAGTGTTGCTGTGAAATGATCAGTGTTTGATCATTTGCGATATGATCATTTGTTTGATCTTATATCTTTGTGATCATAGGTTGATCATTTGTTTGACCCGAAGCATGGCTTTGTAGAAAGCGTAGCTTTGTGGACGAGACTTCATCGAGCCTCACACCCCGAAAATGGTCAAAACAGGAAGGATGCGGCAAGGTTCTAGGGAGTAGCGCCCCTTAGTGTATGTCATTCCTTCTGGATAGAGGTGGTATCATGGTATGGAGCCCAAATACTTAACCTATGTGGATACTACTTATGATGTGGTTTGTTGCGAATCGGGGATCCTCAGGAAGATCGGTTACGATCGGGGGATGACATACGCGTGTCAGTAGTTACCAATTTTTGCAGAGGTAACCCGGCCTTGTGTTGGCAGAGATCCGGTTAGGTTCTCGGGTCGTCTATTCCAGGGACGTACCCATCGTGGCATAGGAAGTTCCTTAGCCTGACCATTTGTTGGAAATCCAAACTCCAATACGAACTTTGTACGGTATTAGTTGTAGAACCTGCCATTTACGTACGGTGGTCACCACTGTTTAGATGGTAGCTATAGTAGGCATACGATACTGGTCGTATGTTGGCTAAGATTAATATTATACTTTCGAAATGATTTCTACACTATGCACTAATAATAATATCAAAAAGATTTGATTTTGCATAGTAAGCATTTTTGACTATCATAAGAAGAAATCTCCTCCAATTCTGCGTTTGCATTGTGTGTGTGGCGGGAGGTCTTATGGTAGTTTCATTTTCCAAAAGCATTGCGAATTTGTTTTATTTTCTTTGTGAAAAATAACTGTTTTACGATCTCACACCAGTCACCATGACTGACTCGGAGTTTATTGTTCCCTTCTAAACTCTGGGTGCCCACAAATTTCCACACGGGCAGTCTAGAGTTATGTTATCAGGATATTCTGGAGCTTTGGAAGCAAGCTGGATGGCGAGACGTAGTATTTGTATCTGATAGTATTTATTCCGCTGTGTATTCTGTATGAGGACAAGTTTATATAACCGTCCATTGTTGTATTGAGTCGTATATTGACTCTGATGATTGATGTAATGTATAAAATGATATAGTTCTTTGATTTAAAGAATATTGATTTATTTATTATATATTGTTCCGCTGCGATGTGTAAGATTCTGATATTGTTTCTGCTTCTGATGTTGTTCTGTTCTTTCTCTTCTTCTCTCTTTCTTCTTCTCTTTTTCTTCTACTTCTTCTCTAAAACCATCACTATTCGAGTTTCCGGCGTTCGATTTCTCGGCAGTCGATAAAGTGAGTATCGATGTCGAATTTTCGAAAGTCGAAAATTTCGGTATGTGACAAAGTGGTATCAGAGCATATGGTTAAGCGACAACCCTGCTCTGTTGGGTGTTACTCATTAGAGATAGAGTCAGTAGAACTCTAGAATGAGTTGAGTGTAATAATAGATATGAGCGCGTATTTGTTAGTGAATATAAAATTGTTTTGTATTGTGTTGACTTATCGGTTGATTGTTTATGGATTCTGGTCGGTGCAGTCTAGCTAACTGTAATCGATAGGGGTTTCTAAACTCTAAACAATATAAACCGACATGGTATCGTTTTAAAATAGGGTGAATGAAATAATTTTACCCAAAACTATTTTTGTATAGAAAAGAAATGATTTCCTATGAATTATTATAGTATATGGATGCTTGTTTGTTAAGAAAGTAATAATATTGAAATGTTATTGTTATTGAAATTGAATAAGAAATTGAAATTGTAACTCCAAAGTTAAGGAAATAAATCCATATACAAATGAAATTAAAGAATGTAAATTATAAATGAATTTGTAATTTGAAACGGAATTCCAGAGGAGTATTTGGAAATGTTTTGAAAAGAATTTGAAAATTTTGGAGATTTGGAAAGTTTAAATTCCTTTTTGATTTGAAAATGAATTTCAAAGGTTTGAAAAATGTTTTGAAGAGATGAAAAGCTCTAAACTCTTTTCGGTCGCTGGAAAATAACTTCGGTAATGACTGCAGCATCACTGGTGTTCATTTTCGGGTTTCCAAAAGAGGAATTGCTGCCGATTGTTTTTAAATGAAAGTTGTTTGGAAAATTTGAATTTTTTTTAGAAAATTCAAAGGATAATTTGAACTGTTTTCAAAAATGGTTTTTGAAATGTTGGTAAACTCTGGAATACTATATAAAAATATTTATGAAATATTGTAAGTTGATAACCTATACAAATTGAATTTTGATAGAATAAATTTAACTTAAAATATGGAGTTAAATAAAAGTAAGTACAAGTGAATCAATTTAAAGAAAGTGAAATTGAAAGTTGAGATTTATTTTGAAGTGGTTATAAACCAAAATAGTGAATTGTAAATAAATTTTGGGAGCGAACAAAAGTGAATAAAACTGGAATTGAAACTGAATGTTGAAGACAAATTTGAATAAATGAATTAGAATTTGTGATGAATTAGTAACTGGAACTAATTTAAAATAGTATAGTTGTGAATGAAAGTTAATCGATGAAATTCAATATTCAGAAGTTAAATTGAATCCAAATTAAATTGAAATTGTGAATTGAATTCAAATGAAAATTGAAATGTAAAATTGAATGAAAATAGATATATAACTTCAACAGTGAAGTAAAAATGTATAAGAAGTAAGTATCAAAAATTTTTGTAATGGAATTTGCAAAATGGTTTGAATATGTAACTAGATATTATGGCTAGTAGGATATACAGGTGTAAAGGAATTGGGATTTTAATTTTGAAGAGAATTTGAATTGCTCGACAAAAAGGTAAGTATTTGAATTTCAAATATGAGATTTGATGATTTCTTGTCTAGCCGCTTGGCTTTTTCTTTTTCTTTTTGAAATCTGAGAGTCCGTAGGGACGTTTTGTAGTCGTGCCGTATTAGCCGCGCAAAGGAGACGCTGGCGAAATGTTTCGAAAATTTCGGGTGTTAGAAAAAAAAATTGAGAAATTTTGAAAGTTTAAAATTTGAATTTGAATTTAAATTTGAATTGTTAAGTAAACAAAGTTGTTTGAAACTTATAATTGAAGTTAGAAATTTAGTTGAATTGATAACGAATCTTTAGTAGAAAGATTTGTTTTGATAAATTGATAAAACTATTGAATGTTGAAAAATAGTAGACGAGTTAAGGACTTTTTTTTCCTAACTTGTAATTTCGAGGACGAAATTCTTTTAAGGAGGGAAGTCTATAACGACCCAGAATTTTGAACAAATTAAATTGAAAATATTTAATTAATTTTAAATATTTGAATGATGATTTAATTTGAATCTTGGATATAACTTTGAATTTGGCGATTAAATTATAAAATTTAATCTATTGTAAGATTGAACGAAAATTTGAATATTTAATTTTAAGTTGAAGAAAAATATTTCGAAAGCTTTTAAAATTCGTATTGATAATACTGAAGATAATAGAAGCTTTAGAATTGAGTTTGAAAACGATTTGTTCAATTTTGAAATTTAATCGTTCGAATTGATATTTAAAAATAGCCGTCCGAGGCACAGTCTCGGAATTCGACGAAACCAGTTCCATTGGGTCCGTAATATTGTATTATTGTCGGATTTCAAATTTCGTATTTATCGGAGCTGTTATGTGAACGTACGACACATAAAGGCGTTGAATCTTTATCGAATTCAATTTGAATTTAAATATATATTTGGTCAACACCACCACGTTTTCTTGTCCCCCACTCGTACACGCGACATACCCCTTCATCTCAGAGCATGGTCGCGTATCCTTTGTCTCTGCAAATATCACACCTTGTCTCCTTCGTTTCTTTCATCACGTAAACAGTTTTAAAATAAAAGAAAACTTTCTCGTTCAAATCTATAATGGCCGAAGCCTTTCTCCTCTTCAAAAGAAAAAAAAATCGATTCAACAGCCGAAGAAAAAAAATGGTTTCCTACTCTTTCATTCACGAATTCAAATTCAGTTCAAAGAAAAAGGAATACTCTCGTTTGCCAAACCATACAAAAGAAAAAAAAATGTCGAGCCTCTCTTCAGTACTCACGAAAAAAAGAAGAGAACGAACTCAAATCAACTTCGTTCGATTCAAGGATTGGGGATTCGCGAGCGACGGTGGTGGCGCGCATGCAAGCGCCGCGAATAGGGGTCGGCGATCCAAAGCAGAGTGGTGGCGGCGGCATATCGCGACGTCGCGACTGGCGTAGGCGGCCTGGGAACTCGCGACTAGGAGTTAGATGGGTGCGAGTTCGATGTCACGATGATGGCGACTCGATGGGGAAGCATCACGATTATGGTATGAGCTTGATGGCGTGCTCGTTTGGGTTGCGGCGATGATCGCGAGCTGATGGCAGGGGCGATGGTGGCTCGATCAATCTATGCTGTGAGGTATAATCTGTAGTTAGGTCTAATTACACACGAAATTTTTTGCTTAAGAGGTTTGAATGTTGTGATGTTGTTTAAAGTTAATAGTTTAAACTAAATTTAGATTTCAAACTTTAAACTGTTAGGAAACAGGAAAAAAATATACAAAGCAGTTCTATTTTAAATTTTTAGAGGCATATAAGTTTGAAATCATAACAATATATTACGATAATTTACTTGTTCGACTATTTTATATACTGGAAATCTATAAATAATTTTAAGTACAGGAGTTTCAAAATGAGAAAAATAAATTTATGAACGTATATACATTTTGATTTACTTGTTTGATTTTAAAAATAAAATAAAATATATTATGGAAGTAGTTTTGTTAGTTGTTAAAAGGATATTTTATTAAAAAGGAAAAGTTGTTTAAAATCAAAGTATTAGCTAAAAACCCAAACGCTTAGTTAATTAAATAAGTAAAATGGAAATTTATTATTCGATCTATTCGAATATTAACAGAATTGTATAAATTATTTATACAAGGTTTGAAACCGTGAAGAAATGGTCAAAATGGAAAATGGATGGCAAAAATTAAAAGCTAAGGTGAGATCTTCTCACTCAAATAAAATCTTGTATTGCAGTTATTGATTGATGATTGACTGTTTGGATGTGATATTAGATATAGTAGGATATATATCTATATATAGCAATATATACATATTGGCATATGTATATATTGGATTGATTGATTTCCCGCCTCGTATAACGGATGAGACCCTATTGCACCGTTAGTAAGCGGATTATTTTTATAAAACCCATATACCACGATATTCCACCTCGAAGCGGAATTGGTATTGTGCTAACATCTGTGGATGCAGGGAAACAGGTTGGAGGGATCCAACTGGATTCCTCACCAGTATTTATTTATTTACAGATATTGATGTATATTCTGTTATCATATTGATATATGATGGTTGTTGTCGTGATTGACTAATTGATGTTGTTGCATCATCGGATTCAGTTTTGAAGTTTAAAAATAACGACTTTTACTTTAAAAAAGGATTTTTAAAGTGATTTTTGAAAGTAGACGTTTTATTGAATTTTTGAATTGATTTATTTCAAATAAATAAACGTCTAAAATTTTAAAGTTATAAAAGTTAAGATTTTTGTGAAATAAATCAAAGTGTGATTTTTGAAATAAAAGTTAAGAAATTTATGAAATGGGTTAAATTTGGATTTCTAGTATTATAAACGGTTTATTCAAAAGATGTACAAAAATGGATATTTATAAATTTGAAATATTGGGATTATAAGACAAGTTTCTATAAGTGTTAAAATGAAGTGTAAATGGGATTTCATAAGTTAATGAAATCTGAAAGTTTTAAATTTTGTGAAGTTTAAAAGAACGATTTCTTTTAAAATAAATGAATTATAAGTTATATTAACTTATAAATTGAATGGGTCATTAAAGAAGATGTATAAATCGAAGTTGTTATAAAATGGAAATAGAATTTATAAACGTTGTTTTTATAAATTCGAAAATAAATCAAATTTGATTGATTTTAAATATAGAGGTTATTAAGGGAATTTTATCCACGATTTTGGATAGTGGATAAATTCTTGAAATAAATGTGTAGAAAAGATTGAAATGTGGTTAGTGAAGTATATTCACGATTTTGGACAGTGAATATATTTTTAAGTAAAATGGATATGGTTTCGGGAAAGTGATATTTGAAATGAAGTTAATTGTTTTAAAGATGTTTTCAAATATAATGAATATCAAAATCATAGATTTCAACATTCATTGTTGAAATAGACGTTTTCGAGAAATAAGGAAATGATGGACTATAACACTGTTGTTATAGTAAATGATTTCCGAAAGGAAATGTTTTATATAGTATTGGGATTTATATATATCTATCTTAAAATCCGAATCCCTATACTAGTGATTTCGAGTCGTCGTAACGATGTTTTACGTAACATTCGTTTTGACTCAAATAGATGTTATAGTAAATGTTTTCCTTAAAGAATGAAATTATACTTAATTTTGATTTTAAGTATATCGAATATTTTCAAATGTTGAAAATGAATAGATTTGTGAAATACTTATTTTTAAATAAGTATGGAAATGCTTTTCCAATATGAAATGAACTGTTTTGAGATTTTATCTTCAAAGATAAAATGAAATGTGGAAATTGATTTGAAATTGTTTTCAAATGATTAAGTGTGGAAATTTTATATCTAGTAAAGATATTTTTGAAGATGAATAATTTGGAAAATTATTTGGAATCTGATGATGTTGCGCATCTTTATTGATAGTTAAATAACCGACTATCAATATTTACCTTTAAATAGGTATTTGTTGTGAATTGGATGAATTTGAATGCCACACTTATTTTTGAATAATCGCTCACTATTCGGGTTAGCCGGGAAAGGACCATGGGGTCGTATAACCCATTCCGAATATGTGATACGTCGTTATGAATTGCATTCGAAGACCGGTGTTGAAGACCGGATATTTTTGAAAACGGAAGGATTACCGTCGAGTTACTCTACATCGGCTGATCTCCGATTTAGAGGTTTTATCACCCTTAGTGACGGGAAGTCCGGACGTGATTAGAAATTTATCCGGATATGCAAGGGCTTCGTGAGAAGTGCCTTCGGTTCTGTTCGATCCCGGAACAGACTTGTATGGATTGTATGTCTGACGTTACAAATTGAGATATAAAGCTGATTTCTTTCAAATACATATCTGTTGGTGGCGGAGAATTTATTCTCTTAGCTTAACACCCTTCTCTGAGACGTACGAGCTCAGAGGTTATGTAGTTGAAATTTATCAGCGATATACTCCCAATTTGGTAACGTGGCATACTGAGTGTTGCTGTGAAATGATCAGTGTTTGATCATTTGCGATATGATCATTTGTTTGATCTTATATCTTTGTGATCATAGGTTGATCATTTGTTTGACCCGAAGCATGGCTTTGTAGAAAGCGTAGCTTTGTGGACGAGACTTCATCGAGCCTCACACCCCGGAAATGGTCAAAACAGGAAGGATGCGGCAAGGTTCTAGGGAGTAGCGCCCCTTAGTGTATGTCATTCCTTCTGGATAGAGGTGGTATCATGGTATGGAGCCCAAATACTTAACCTATGTGGATACTACTTATGATGTGGTTTGTTGCGAATCGGGGATCCTCAGGAAGATCGGTTACGATCGGGGGATGACATACGCGTGTCAGTAGTTACCAATTTTTGCAGAGGTAACCCGGCCTTGTGTTGGCAGAGATCCGGTTAGGTTCTCGGGTCGTCTATTCCAGGGACGTACCCATCGTGGCATAGGAAGTTCCTTAGCCTGACCATTTGTTGGAAATCCAAACTCCAATACGAACTTTGTACGGTATTAGTTGTAGAACCTGCCATTTACGTACGGTGGTCACCACTGTTTAGATGGTAGCTATAGTAGGCATACGATACTGGTCGTATGTTGGCTAAGATTAATATTATACTTTCGAAATGATTTCTACACTATGCACTAATAATAATATCAAAAAGATTTGATTTTGCGTAGTAAGCATTTTTGACTATCATAAGAAGAAATCTCCTCCAATTCTGCGTTTGCATTGTGTGTGTGGCGGGAGGTCTTATGGTAGTTTCATTTTCCAAAAGCATTGCGAATTTGTTTTATTTTCTTTGTGAAAAATAACTGTTTTACGATCTCACACCAGTCACCATGACTGACTCGGAGTTTATTGTTCCCTTCTAAACTCTGGGTGCCCACAAATTTCCACACGGGCAGTCTAGAGTTATGTTATCAGGATATTCTGGAGCTTTGGAAGCAAGCTGGATGGCGAGACGTAGTATTTGTATCTGATAGTATTTATTCCACTATGTATTCTGTATGAGGACAAGTTTATATAACTGTCCATTGTTGTATTGAGTTGTATATTGACTCTGATGATTGATGTAATGTATAAAATGATATAGTTCTTTGATTTAAAGAATATTGATTTATTTATTATATATTGTTCCGCTGCGATGTGTAAGATTCTGATATTGTTTCTGCTTCTGATGTTGTTCTGTTCTTTCTCTTCTTCTCTCTTTCTTCTTCTCTTTTTCTTCTACTTCTTCTTTCTAAAACCATCACTATTCGAGTTTCCGGCGTTCGATTTCTCGGCAGTCGATAAAGTGAGTATCGATGTCGAATTTTCGAAAGTCGAAAATTTCGGTATGTGACAGGTAACGTGTGTACTAAGGGTAGTGGAGAGGCATGGCTTCCATGTTACATGATAACATTTATATTATTTAAATGTTTAAGCTAATTTAAATAATACTCCTCCTCTTGCCTATAAATACCCACCATCTCCACACATTCTCCCTTTACATCTTCATTTTCATATTCACTCCCTTTTCTTTATGTTGAAGAATATCCACGGCTTCTAAAATTATTTCCAAAGTCAAAAACTAATGAATACACTTTCAATAATCAAGCTAAACTCCTTACTTCACTTCCAAAAACCATTCTCCACTAAACAAGACCCTACACCTCCACATTTCCACCATGGCCAAGCCCCATATGATCTAGGCTAAACCCAAAATCCCACTAAAGGTCCAATAAATCAACTCAAGTGCATAAGAAAGCTTAGTTCTAGTGTTGTTCGAAGAGTTAGTGCGATTTGATTAAGGTTAGTAAGCGTTTTGGTGAGTGAAGTTTCCACCTTTGAATCATAAAGTTTAAACTATGTTCATGCTCATATTTATAGCTATTAAATGCTTATTGTATAGTTGTGATAATGGTTTGGTTAATGGATTTTTTGTTGCTTGAAAGTTAGTTGCTTCGGAAAATTAGTGGCGAATCTTAAGTTATATGAAAATATAGTAGTTAAATCAATCCCGTTGTAAATAAATGCTTGATATATGTTGTATTATTATAAATCATCATGAATGTATGCTCATTCCCTTGCTATATGATGTTTGGTTGTATTGCAAATGACATAGCTTAAATTCCGAACTACCCATATAACGATAGTTGCTATATCGGCGCTTTTGGAAAATCACCTTTTATCAAAACTGTTTGGTTTCATTATCGTGCTTGGGATTATTTTACAAATTAAGCAAGTTTTTGATCAATGGTGTTTTAAAGCTAATACTTTTAATGTGAAGCCAAGTACAAATTCATTTTCTTTTTTAAAAAAGAAATTTTTTGATTCGTTTATGGAAATGAATCAATTTTCATAAAGTGATTCAGAGATCGCAGTGAGCAAGTATGCCTTGTTGAGTGAGTACCTTTCCTTCGAAAAAAACTTGGCCATCACTTATATGGAAACTATTTATTTTTATAATTAGCACTAAACATCGAAGAAGTAGGCTTGTCGCTATTTCGAAAGATAAGAATAATCGTGAGACATGACTTTAAGGTAACACTACCTTGACTTGTCTAGTATTATTGTTAACCAAGAAATAGTACAAATTTGAATTCGATGAGTGATGGCAAGTATACAAGACTTAATTTACATATACGATCGTTTTATATCTCTAATAGTTAGTTTCTCAACTATCGGTTACCTCAACTTCTTTATTATCATCATTCTAAGATGATGTGTTGCTCCGTTGAGCTTTGATATCCTTTGTCGAAAATGACCAGAACCAAAGCGCGAGAAGGGGCCAAGCTTGTGGGGTTGCTCACATTAGGATACTTTCACATCTCATTTAGATTGGACTCGGTAGCGCTATTAGATGTGAAATATCTGATATTGGGTAAGGATTGGCAGGGTCCGGCTTTGAAGTTTCTAAGAAGTGTCATAGAGTAAATGAGCTTCTTAAAAGTATATTACTAGAGGTATGCTTCAAGGGGGTTCACCCTCTTAGTCATTTTTGGGAGATTTTCCTTCTCTTATTTGATTCGAACCTTCAAATTTATTCCCTTATTTGCATTGGGAAGAGTCAACCACTCTTTATGTTGTTTAATTATTTATCCATTCTTTACGTTTGGATATTGATTTATGTGGGAGTAAACCCGTTCAGTGTTCAGTGGCATGGTCTCGCATGTTTGTGTTTAAATTTCACACCCATTATTTTAAAATTACTCATACCAGATATATCATCTTACCCGAGTTGTTTGTTTTCCCTAAACTCTCGGGTACTCATTTTATTTGAGTAGTCCAAAAGTAGCAGGTTTCTTGTTGGGGTCTTTTGAAGACTGGGTCCGAGCAGTAGGCTTTCGTCTTCTTAGTTATCTGTTCCGCGGTATTATTTTGTTTGTGTAAGTGTATTTTGTTTCAGCAAATGTAAAGGCAGGTTGTTATAACTGCTTAAGCTAATTTGTAGTACTTTGTGTAACTCTGAGAACTCCCTCTTAAGTGGTAACCCATTGTAGTATTGATTTTTAGGGTTTATTTAGCAGTTCGGTTGTGAGATTTTCTATTCTGTTCTTTATTTTACCACACGATGATTCATCTTTCTGATGCTTGGGCAACAACACACGAACACCGAGATATGTTAAGTGTCATTCCTAGGGATCAGAAAGATGGTCGTCGCAGTTGGTATCAGAGCTTCGGTTGAGCGAACACCTTAGCCTGATTGGGGTACAACTCATTAGAGATAGGGTGAGTAAAGCCCTAGAATGAGTTAATCTTGAGAGAGTATTTCCTTTTCTCCCCTAAAATTCTGGTTTTAGATCCTTTATTGCAGTTTCCCTTTTATCATGTTTGACCCTATCTTTGTATTTTAATGACACTTGTCACTTATCCAGGTTATTGAAAATGAGTACAAGAGAAAGAAGAGGGAAGGGATCTGGAAGCAGCACGGCTACAAATGGCAGAGCTCCTAAAAATGAGCCAATTGTAGAGCTAATAGTGGAAGTAGTGACGCAAGTTCAGCTGCCTCAAAACTTTGCATCCTTGTGCAAGAATTACACTACTTTAGGTGGTAAGCCATTCTTTGGAACTAAAGACATCCTGTGAGCTCAGACATGGCTATATAAGCCATTCTTTGGAACTAAAGACATCCTGTGAGCTCAGACATGGCTATATTCTTGTGAAAGGATATTCGTGGTCTTCAGTTGGAAGATGCTAGAAAGATTGTTAGCATCGCGTCAGCTTCAAAAAGTAGCAATGGATTGGTGGGATTCAGATACCATGAATACACCAGAAGTATATTTCTCTTAGGCGCAGTTTAAGGAGGTTTTTGAAGCTTAGTTTATCACAAAGGCAGGAAGGACTCAGTTGTTCAGAAGTTTTATGAATTTGAAACAAGGTTCGATGACAGTGGTGCAATATTAGCATAGGTTCAATGCATTGTCTTGCTTTGGACCAGGATTGATTGATATGCCACTTAAAAAGAATGAAATGTTTGTGAAAGGAATGCTACCATAGTTCCACTAGGAAATGACCAATCATCTCAATGGCACCTTTACCAATCTGACCAGTATGGGTTTGAGGTTTGAAGCTCTTGATATTGAGTAAGGAGTTCAGAAAGGGGTAGTGCCAGCAGTCAATGCCCAACCATAGTCAATGATACCAGTTGCTAGTAAGCCGTTTTTAAGCGCAAAGGGAAGAAGAATTGGTCGGGAGAGAAGCCTGGAGGTGGAGCTCCATCTTATATTAAGCAATTGGACTTGACCAAGATCCTTTGTTATAAGTGCAACCAAATGGGCCGCTTTGCAAATCAGTGCCATAACCCGGCTAGTGGACCACTCTGCTACAATTGCAACAAATATGGACATATGAAGAACTAGTGCCCTTTTCCAAACAAGGGATCATAGAGATAAGCTTTTAATATTAAGGAAATACCATCTACTTCTACACACCCAAAAGGAAAGCATGTGTTGCGAGGTACATTATCCATCTCGGATATTCCTGTTAGAGTATTATTCGACACCGATGCATCCCATATTTTTATCTCATATGACCTAATGAACCATTTGAATCTTAAATATGTTATTCTCCATAATTCCCTTAGTGTGTCGAACCAATCGGGGGTCTGACCAATCTTGATACCGTATGTTTGAGTGTGCCTATTTCTTATAGAGATCGGCCTTTCTTCTCTAACTTGTTTGCCCTCAGGTTCATGGGGTTTGGGGTATTATTAGGGATGAATTGGTTATCTAAGTTAAGAGTAATCGTAGATTGTGATTGAGTGATTATTATAGTTCGTGATGCTGGAAATATTAGGGTTGAAATAAAATGTGGAAGGTCAATCGAATTAATGAGTAGTTTCCTATATTCCCTCGAAGTACGCAAAGAGGAGATAGGAATATACCAATTGTTCGGGACTTCAAGGATATTTTTGAAGAAGTGCAAGGTTTACCTCCTCATTAGGAAGTGAAGTTCTGCATTGATTTATTTCCAGGATCCAGACCGATTGTTCAACCTCCCTGTAGGCTGGTGCCAATGGAAAGAAGAGAATTGGAGAAACAGACGTTTGATTTATTGCAGAAAGGTTTGATTAGACGCAACACATCGAGTTGGGGATCGCCAGTAGTTTTCGTTACCAAGGCGGATGGTTCTCTTAGATTATGTGTAGATTACTAAGAGTTAAATAAGAGGACTATCAAGAAGAAGTATCCTTTACCAAGGATTGATGACATGGTTGACCAACTCCATGGTTCCTGGATATTTTCTCAATTGGATCTTGCCACTGGTTTTCACCAATTATGGATAGCAAAGGAGAGTGTACCCTTAAAAGCTTTTCAAACCCTTGATAGTTTTTATGAGTGGTTATTCTTGCCGTTCGAATTGACTAACCATAACAACCCGAGATTTCGAGAAGTTGAATTAAATTTTTTTGATGTGTAATCAATTGATAATCGACTTAAGTAATAAGAAATATGGTGAAATAACTTCTAAAAATATGTTTTATGATGTTAGAAAGAAGTAAGTGGGTGGTTAAATAAATCAATCAAGTATAATAATTTTTGAAAGTGGTTAAAGTGAAGAAAACATAATTAGTAAAGTGGTTAAGTAAGAAAGGAAATTAATTGAAATAAAATGGGTTAGACTTTTGAGAGGCCCAAGCCCAAATTCACTTCACGAAAACCTAAATCTAGATGATTCCAAGTCTAGAAAGTTCATTTTGCTTCATGAACACAATTCACGTTTCGTTTACCTTCTCATCTTTTTACTTTCTTCTTGCAACATGAAAAGGTAAACCAAACCATCCTCTATTCTAAAATCGAAAAGAAATCAAATAAATATCCAAAAATCATGAAACTTTAAATATAGATTCTCAACACCTACATGGAGTAGAAGAAGTTGTCAAAGTCTAATTTTGATCAAGTGTGGATGGTGAAAGAAAATATAGATTGAGATATATTTTCTTGTTTATAAAAATGGAAAAGATCCTTGTTCAAAGAGTGATTTTTGGTAGCAAATCAAATTATTTTGGCTTCCAATTTTTCAAGTGAGTTCCATAGACTCTTATTTCAGTTTATTATAAATATCTTAGGATTATATGGTTGAAAACATGATTGGTGGTGATTTTGTTGATGATGCTGATTTTTGATAAATTTTGTGTTTTAGAATCCTCTTCACTATAAAATTCATATTTAATTCATATTAAATTTAAAATTTCTTAATTTTTGATATGTTGTTCTCGACATTATCCAGAACATCTATTCAAAATTTCGAGTTTTGATGTGTTAAATGTTGTGATTTCCGCAAACTTTTCCTACCAAACACCTGTTGATTAGAAATTCATAATTAATTATAGAAAATTCCAAAAATTCTAAAATTTTGATATGTTATTCCGAACTCATTTTCGAATAACTGATAAAAATTCCATTAGAAAATTATCTGTTTTGATCCTCTAAATAGTCAATTTACAGAGGTTGTTTCCTTGGTACGAATTGTTTGCAAACGTTCAATTATTAGAATTTGCTTTCAGGATTATTATTTCTATTCTTTACCCATGATTAAGTTGCGGTCCGGCCGCAATAGGTTAGGGAGCTGGGCGATACGGTAATGTAAATTCAAAATATGCTAAATATAAAAATAACAGTAGTGTAAATGTATATCATCAATAATTATTATGTATAATAATAAAATTGAAATTAATTAGATATTTTATTTCTATTACATTATTAGGTCTGTTACATTATTAGAATAGAATTCTATTTAGTCATATTATTCTATTTATTTATTAAATATATTATTAATATTAATTTGCATATTAATTTTATATTTTTGTATTAATTATATTATGTTATGGATAGAATTATGAACTAGAATATATAATATATAGTTAATCTTTGAAATATGACATTTGGATTAATTTGTGACTTCTTATGTTATGGTGAATATTATAAAGTTTTATGGTAGTCTATGAACTCATAGTTAGAAGTAGTCTAACTCGGGGTTTGTTTTTATTGACAATCCTCAGGTCAGACCGAGGATTTATTGCAGGTTTAGCTGATATACTTTTGGGTACGAGGTGATGGATGGACAGAGTCAACGGTTTTATGTATTCCTTTGTATTAGAAATTGATATCGTTATATTGGCTTGAAATGTATAAAATAAATTCAGATATTGTATGAAGTATCAAAATGTGTAATAAACATTATTTGCGTCCGTTGGAGTACGATGTGATCTATTTATATTTGATGATGTTATTTTTGCATTGTTCTATCCTAGATACACCCACATCGCCTCATTCTCCTTGTTACTCGACGATATTACACAGCAATACTCTTGGGTGATATGGGTATTGAGGCGGGTGTTACATTTTTGGTATCAGAGCAAGGTTCAGAACAATGTAAAAATTCAGAAGCACATATTTGACCTTAGAGGAGGAAGACTTAGGAAAGTTGGCCAGTCTTTAATACAACTCTAATATGTAGTTTCTCATATAAATGTTTTTGAATCTTTAAAAATATGCGAGATTTCAAATAGTTTGTATTATTTGTTAAATGTTTTTGAATCTCTAAAAATACGCGAGATTTCAAATAGTTTGTATTATTTGTTAAATGAATTTCTTGCTTATTATGGTATGTTTTATGAGTTGGAAATTTGGGAAGTTTTTGAAAATGATACTTTACAAGTATTTTAAGAAAATTTGATAGAAAGTGATTTTAGATGGCTTCGGAAATATGGTACCAAATATTTTGCGAAAAGTTTGGAAAGTGGAAATAATTCTAAAAGTGGTGGAATGTTTTAGAAAATAAAACGATGGATAAATTTTGGATAAAGGAATTTTATGTGATTCGCAAAAGTTTGGTGAAGTTTTGAAAGGTTAGTTTCAAAGTTTTTGAAAATTATGAAATGGTGGTGGTATATTTAGAAGTGCTATGGAATATTTTCAAGAAAGATTTGGAAATTTAATGTCCGTTTAATAAATATTCTTCGAAGTATTTTGGAAGCGAAGGCATTTTCTAGTATTTTGAAATACTGGTTTAAACGAAAAATTGATATGCATGTTTAGTAAAATGTTTCATTTGGAATATATGTTTACGAAAATCACTATTTCCCTTTTTTGTGAAAATTGATTTCTAAGAATGTTTTGGAAAGGGATGTGGAATGATTGCCATCTTTGGAAACTACGATGCAATTGCGCTCTCCGTTGTTGTGATGGTTTTTACGATGTTGGAGTGCCTTTGGGTGTGACTATCGAGGATGGTAGTCATAAGGCCATCCACCAAATGTGATTGCCAAGTAGTGGTAGTTTGTAGTTATCCATCGATAGTTGTTTTTCCTTGTTTTGGACGATGATTTGAAAATTTTAAAAAAAAAGTTAAAATGATTCGAAAAATGACAAATTTGAATGTGATGGGGAAATATTTTGAAAAATGATTTTGGTCAGGTGGATTTCAGAAATATTTAGTGAAAATAAGTTTGCAAATTTTTTGAAATGTGATATGTATGATTTGGAAGCTAGATTTTATATGGATTATGATTTTGCAAAAGCTTTGCTAATATTGTGAATTTTAATTTTTTTTAGAAACATGCACCATCTAAAATATATTTTTGGACAAAACAATATACATAATTCATGATGTGTTTGAAAAGAACTCCACAATTGTAAACCTTGATTTCGAAAATCTTTTGTGAAGTGATTTTGAAAAGGAAATCCACCGCAATTATATTTCTTTTGGAAAGTGATGATTGAAAAATACCTTAATGTTTTAAAGATATGGCTTTGAAGGTATGTATATACATATTTTTGAAAAGTATATGTGTTTGTGTAAATATTATAGATTTCTCTCAAGAAAAAATTGCGGGGATGCAATGTTCTTAAGTGGGGGAGTCTGTAACAACCCGAGATTTCGAGAAGTTGAATTTAATTTTTTTTGATGTGTAATCAATTGTAATTGACTTAAGTAATAAGAAATATGGTGAAATAACTCTTAAAATATGTTTTACGATGTTAGAAAGAAGTAAGCGGGTGGTTGAATAAATCAATGAAGTATAATAATTTTTGAAAGTGGTTAAAGTGAAGAAAACATAATTAGTAAAGTGATTAAGTAAGAAAGGAAATGAATTGAGATAAAATGGGTTAGAACTTTTGAGAGGTCCAAGCCTAAATTCACTTCATGAAAACCTAAATCTAGAAAATTCATTTTGCTTCGTGAACACAATTCACGTTTCATTCTCCTTCTCATCTTTTTATTTTCTTCTTATAACATGAAAAGGTAAAACAAACCATCCTCTATTCTAAAATAAAAATAAAATTGAATAAATATCCAAAAATCATGAAACTTTAAATATAGATTCTCAGCACCTACATGCACTAGATGAAGTTGTCAAAGTCTAATTTTGATCAAGTTTGGATGGTGAAAGAATTGATATATTGAGATATATTTTCTGGTTTATAAACAATGGAAAATATGCTTGTTCTAAGAGTGATTTTGGGTATCAAATTAAATTATTTTGGCTTCAAAATTTTTAAGTGAGTTCCATAAACTCTTATTTCATTTTGTTATAAATATCTTATGATTATATGGTTGAAAACATGATTGGTGGTGAAATTATTTGACGTGATTGAGTTTTGATAAATTATGTGTTTTAGAATTCTCTTCACTATAAAATTCATATTTAATTCATATTAAATTTAAAATTTCCCAAATTTTGATATTTTGTTACTGACATTATCCCGCACATCATTTCCAAATTTCATGAACTTTTATAGAGCTTTGATGTGTTAAATGTTGTGATTTCCGCAAACTTTTCCTGCCAGATCTAGGCAGCAAATGTCTGTTGATTAGAAATTCATAATTAACTATAGAAAATTCCAAAAATTCAAAAATTTGGATATGTTATTCCCAACTCATTTTCAAATAAGTAATAAAAATTCCATTAAAAAATTAGTTGTTTTGTTCCTCCAAATAGTCAATTTACAGAGGTTGATTCCTTGGTACGAATTGTTTGCAAACGTTCATTTATTAGAATTTGCTTTCAAGATGATTATTTCTATTCTTTACCCATGATTAAGTTTAATTAATCTTTGAAATATGGCATTTGGATTATTTTGTGACTTATTGTGTTATGGTGAATACTATAAATTTTTATGGTGGCCTACGAACTTACAACTAGAAGTAGCCTGACTCGAGGTTTGTTTTTATCGATAATCCTCAGGTCAGACCGAGGATTTATTGTAGGTTTAGGTGATATACTTTTAGGTACAAGGTAATGGATGGACAAAATAAATGGTTTTATGTATTCTTTTGTATTAGAAATTGATATAGTTATATTGACTTGAAATGTATAAAATAAATTCGAATATTGTATGAAGTATCAAAATGTGCAATATACATTATTTGCGTCCGTTAGAGTACGATGTGATTTATTTATATGTGATGATATTATTTTTGCATTTTTCTATCTTGGGAACACCCACATCGCCTCATTCTTTGTGTTACTTGATATTATTACATAGTAGTACTCTTGGGTGATATAGGTATAGAGGCAGGGTGTTACATTAACGACTCACTTATTTTGTGATTTGATGAATAGAGTGTTTCAGGATTTTCTTAACAAATTTATTCTCATCTTCATTGATGACATCATTGTTTGTTCTAAAATGCTGGAAGAGCATAAGAACCATCTTCATGTTGTTCTAAGTACTTCAAGAAGTCATGTTTTAAAGGCAAAGTTTTCTAAGTGCCATTTTTGGAAATCCGAAGTTATATTTCTAGGGCATGTAGTTTCAGGAGAAAGCATATCAGTGGACCCAGTTAAAGTAGTTGTGGTTCAAGATTGGAAGAAACCTGAAAATGCATCAGAGTTCAAGAGTTTATTGGGATCGATAGGTTTCTATAGAAAATTTATTAAAGATTTCTCGAAGATTTCTTCTCATCTAACAAAGTTGACGAAGAAAGATGCTAAGTTTGTGTGGACACCCAAGTGCGATCAAGCATTCAATGAATTAAAGGAGAAATTGGCAAATGCTCCCGTTTTAACTATCCCAATTGGGAGTGAAAGATTAAAAGTTTGCACTGATGCTTGTAGGATCGAATTGGGGGCCGTTTTGATTCAGAATGGAAAAGTAATAGCGTATGCGAGTCGACAGTTGAAACCTCATGAGAAGAATTATGCTACGTACAATTTGGAGTTATTAGCGGTTGTCTTCGCACTGAAGGTATGGAGGCACTATCTTTTGGGTGCAAAGTTTGAGTTATTTACGTATCACAAATCATTAAAGTTTCTTTTTACCCAAAAGGACTTAAACTTGATTGCCGCTGCAGATGCGTTAAGTAGGAATGTGGTGACGATTGCAAATTTAGAAGTTAAGCTAGCACTAATGGAGAGAATTGCATATGTCCAGGAAGAAGACCCTATTATAGCTCGGCTTAAGAAGGATGTGAAGATGGAATTATTTCTAGATTTCAGATTGACTCTCGAGGAATTTTGAGAATGAATGGATGGTTTGTGTGCCAGATGTTAATGGAATTAGATAGGATATGCTAAGAGAATGCCATTGGTCAAAGTTATCCATCCACCCTGGAGTAAAAAAATGTTTCAGAATATGAAGAAGACCTTTTGGTGGAAAGGGATGAAAAGAGACATTTCAATCTTCGTGAGCTGGTGTGCTAATTGCCAACAGGTCAAGAGTGACCAGTAGAAGACTGCTGGGTTGCTCCAACCATTGGAGATATCGAATTGGAAGTGGAAGCAAGTGTCCATGGACTTTATCGATGGGTTGCCCAGAATGAGAAGAGGTAATGAAGGCATTTGGGTAATTGTAGATCAATTAACAAAGAGCGCCCACTTTGTTCCGGTGAAGTCATCAAGAACTATAGCATCTTTGGCAAGGATTTATTTGAGGGAGATCACTCAACTACATGGAATTCCAATAAAAGGTTAGTGATTGAGATCCCATCTTTAGAAGTTGATTTTGGGGAGTATTGTCAGCCGCTTTAGGGACATAGTCAAATTTAACCGTAGCCTATCACCCGCAAGCAGACGGACAAACTGAAAAGGTAAACCAAATTTTGGAGGATCTCTTAAGAGCATGCATTTTTTGGATTTTGGAGATTCTCGGGAAGATCATCTACATTTGGTAGAGTTCTCTTATAACAATAGTTACCAAGATAGCATTGGCATGGCACCCTATGAGGCTTTGTATGGACGGCCACATAAATCACCTTCGTGTTGGATAGAGAGACTTAAGACTGTTTAGTTCTTACCAGAGGTGATTCAAGAAGCATCAGAGAAAGTGGCTATGATCAAGGAAAGGATGAAAGAAGGCCAGGATCGACAGAAAAGTTATGCCGATCAAAGGAGAAGGGATACGGAATTTGCGGTCAGGGATTTGGTATTTGTGAAAGTTTTCTCGATGAAAGGAGTCGTAAGATTCAGAAGGGCAGGAAAGCTGGCATCCAGATTCATCAGACCATTTAGAATCCTTGAGAGAATTGGATCATTGGCCTATAGAGTAGATTTGCCTGAAAGATTATCTAGTTCATAATGTCTCTCATGTATCTCATCTGAGAAAGCATGTTATGATCCATCGCTGATTGCGAAGACATTTGTTTAGAATTACTTGAAAATAGAACTGAATTTGATGGTAGTCCAACATCCAGTTCATATTATAGATCAAGATGAAAGGAGATCGAAAACAAGGTGGTAAAGCTTGTGAAGTTTTTAGTGGAGTGATAACCCTCGTGATTGTACTTAGGAGACTGAGGATCATATTAGGGAAACTTACCCTATTGTAATGTCAGGTTAGTTGTTTGAATGTATTATGAATGTTCAATTATGGCATTATTGATTTGCATTTATTATATGAATTTCTTGGTATAATATATACCTTTTGGATTGTCTTTTGTGTATTAATTTCGGAGACGAAATTCTCCTAAGGGGATAAGAGTGTAACGACCCGTAAATTAATCGCTTTGTATTTGAATATTTAAATAATTTTTAAATATTTAAATAATGGATTTTAATAACCAAATAAACATATGTTATATATTACTAAATGAGATTAAAATCACTTTCAAATTTTGTTTACCAAAATAAATAGTTTAAATAAAAATAGAAACAGTGACCTAAAAACGTTTCTCGAAATTTCGACTTTTCGGCATCGGAAAGTCATCGAAAACATTATGCACATTTTTGTATCACTCATATACACATGCACACACATGCACATATGTCATGTGATAATGTGTTAAAGTTAATAATCAAGCATAGTTGAAATATAAACCTTGACTTGACATAAAACACACAAAATATATTAAATAACGTTAGGAAATTAACCAAATAACCTAACCATCACCTAAACTACCTAGGATAGGACCTAAAGCATGGTGTAGCTGGACCTAAGGAGGGGGGTAACATGTGTACTAAGGGTAGTGGAAAGGCATGGCTTCCATGTTACATGATAACATTTATATTATTTAAATGTTTAAGCTAATTTAAATAATACTCCACCTCTTTGCCTATAAATATCCACCACATTATCCTTTTACATCTTCATTTTCATATTCACTTCTCTTTTCTTTATGTTTAAGAATATCCATGGCTTCTAATATTATTTTCAAAGCTAAAAATCAAGCTACACTCCTTACTTCACTTCCAAAAACCATTCTCTACTAAACAAGACCCATACCCCCATATTTGAACCATGGCCAAGCCTCATATGATCTAGGCCAAGCCCAAAAGCCCACGAAAGATCCATTAAATCAACTCAAGTGCATAGGAAAGCTTAGTTCTAGAGTTTTTCGAAAAGTTAGTGCAATTTTGATTCAGGTTAGTAAGCATTTTAGTGAGTGAAGCTTCCACTTTTGAACCATAAAGTTTAAACTATGTTCATGCTCATATTTGTAGCTATTAAATGCTTAATGTATAGTTGTGATATTGGTTTGGTTGATGGATTTTTTTGTTGCTTGAAAGTTAGTCGCTTAGGAAAGTTAGTAGCGAATCTTATGTTATATGAATCTAGTAGTTGAATCAATCCCATTGTAAATAAATGCTTGATATATGTTGTATTATTATTATAAATCATCGTGAATGTATCCTCATTCCCTTGCTATGTGATGTTTGGTTGTATTGCAAATGACATAAGCTTAAATTTCGAACTACCCGTATGGCGATAGCTGCTACATCGGCACTTTCGGAAAATCACCTTTTATCGAAACCATTTAATTTCATTATCATGCTTGGAATTATTTTACAAGTTAAGCAAGTTTTTGATTAATGGTGTTTTAAAGCTAATACTTGTAATATGAAGCCAAGTACAAATTCGTTTTTTCAAAGAAAACGTTTGATTCATTTGTGGAAATGAATTAATTTCTATATAGCGATTCACTTGTATGGAAACGATTTATTTGTATAATTAGCACTAAACATCGAAAAAGTAGGCTTGTCACTATTTTGAAAGATAAAGATAATCATGAGCCATAACTTTGAGGTAACACTACCTTGACTTTTATGGTATTATTGTTAACCAAGAAATAGTACAAGTTTGAATTCGATGAGTGGTGGTAAGTATACAAAACTTAATTTCCATATACTATCGTTTTATATCCTCTATAGTTGGTTTCTCAGTTATCGGTTACCTCAACTTCTTTATTATCGTCATTCTAAGATGATTTGTTGCTCCATTGAGCTTCGATATCGTTTGTTGGAAATGATCAAAACCAAAGCGCGAGAGGGGGCCAAGCTATGTGGGGTTGTTCCCATTAAGATACTTTCACATCTCATCTAGATTGGATTCGGTAGTGCAATTAGATGTGAAATATTTGGATACTCGGTAAGGTTTGGCGAGGTCCGGCTTGGAGGTTTTCGAGGAATGTCACATAGTTAATGAGCTTCTAAGAAGTATATTAATAGAGGTATACTTCAAGGGAGTGTACCCTCCTAGTCGTTTGTTGGAGATTTTTCTTTTCTTATTTGATTAGAACCTTCAAATTTATTCCCTTATTTGCATTGGGAAGAGTCAAGCACTCTTCGTGGTGTATAATTATTTATCCATTCTTTACATTTGGATGTGGATTTATGTGGGAGTAAACCCATTCCCTGTTCAATGGCGTGGTCTCGCATGTTTGTGTTTAAATTTCACACCTTTTGTTTTAGAAGTTTTACTCATACCATACATATCGTCTGACCCGAGTGGTTTGTTTTCCCTAAACTCTCGGGTACTCATTTTATTTGAGTAGTCCAGGAGTAGCAGGTTTCTTGTTGGGCTCTTTTGAAGATGGCATCCAAGCATGAGGGTTTGATCTTCTTAGTTATCTATTCCGCTGTATTATCTTGTTTGTGTAAGTGTATTTTGTTTCAGCATATTTAAAGGCAGGTTGTTATAACTGCCTAAGCTAATTTGTAGTACTTTGCGTAACTCTGATAACTCCCTGTTAAGGGGTAACCTGATGTACTATTAAGTGTTATGGTTTATTTATCAGTTCCGTTGTGAGGTTTTCTATTCTACTCTTTATTATAGCCCACGATGATTCATCTTTTCGATGCTTGGGCAATGGCACGTGAACACCAAGGTGTGTTAACTATCATTCCTAGGGGTTAGAAAGGTGGGTCGCCACATGGACCTACTGTACATCATCAATCGACAATCATACGATGGTCTACAGCCATTGGGCTATCAGGGGCCCAACTTGGAAGTCACATACTATCCAGCTTTAGGGACCTTTGATATGTTGCACTCATGCTCTTCTTATGTCAATGCCTTTCCATACGACCTATTTTCCATAGGGTAATCAAAGTAGGTGTATATCTTCAACTTCATCCATTGTTCCGACTCATAATCGACTTATCCATCTTTTAGTGTATGGATGCAACTGCTCTATAGTCGGAATTATAGGATTTGGCATATAATATATTTATATTTATGGGGAAATACAAATACGTTCACTCAATGTTTACTAAATTTTCAAGATCTACTAAACTACGCTCTAATACCAAATGTAAAATCCTGCACCCCAGTAAGCCCGAATTTTCGCTAAATCGAAAATCGAAATCCACCAAAGTGTGGATCATTGGTTTGGTATCATGCAAATAAATAAATGCATATAAGAGCTTTATCGAAAAGTTCATCACAGAGGAAGGGAACCACTGAGCTGAGATCACTAACTAATACTAATATAGTAGAAAATAACTATCTTCAAAAAATATCTATTTTATTTTTATCCTGAGCTATGGGTTCAAATCAAAGAGAAATTCTAGATAATGTTTGTTACCGTAAATTTTTATACTCACGGTGGAATAGTATAGTATAGTAAAGAATATAGTTACTGACCAAGGTTGATACTGTTAAGATATGCCAGTGCCGAGCATGTGTAAGGAAAGTTATCCTTCCACTATTCCCATCTTGCACAAGTACCTATCCCTCTAAAGCTATTCTGTGGGTTGTAATAAGGAGGTGGTCAAAATAACATTTTGGTGACTGGTAAATTATACATTTTACATATAACAATAGTTTATGCCGATTGTCTTCCCATGTTATGTCCTTCTATTTTACCTAGTCATCTCGACTCCGTATATGCATAGATACACTCCATCCACCCGAAGTAGACCATAACTATATACGTGTGTGTGTAAGTACCACGATTCCCTTCTGGACCAAGATACTATCCCCGCTAATATCCATAACCTAACACCTCGTGAGGATCCATCATCAACGCAGTATCACATCCGTATGGAACTACATCCCATATTATGACTATACATACTCTAACTACGCATTGGGGAGGGGAATCCGAAATTTCGACTCATCGGTGTCTCGACGTCTTCATCCGTGTCCACCTCTTAATGGTTGTTTGTGACTTATCGTGTCTACCAAGGAAATCCCGTAGTGCCTAACAACGGTGTCACAATAGCTCAGCCGTATTCTATCTCACCTTAGGAATTAACTTCATGTCTACTTCCTATTATGGAGTCTGCTCCACGGACTATAGATGGCTCAACTCCTTAGACCATCCTATATATTTTGAAAGATCTCTTTTATTAGCTAACTAGCAGTGTCCCTAATAAACAAGCTAACTGTGGTGGTGCATGACTTAACGTGATCTACCCTAGTAGGCGGTGTAGCCCATTAGGTGTAACCTTGTCTTTTCCGTTAACCATGCAGGACCGATGACGTACTCAACCTATGTACAGCTCCTACTCCCGATTTGGTACCAACACACATTGACATAACATTGAGTCGCTCCCCATCCTATTTAGATTGCCTAACGCATTCAAGGCAATACCCTCCTCATTTATTGAAGTGGACTCTATTGGAGGTATTCCTTCACTTATACGCCAGCATATATAACTCCAAGGGTCCTACAGTTGGATATGTCCCACATTAGTATAATGTATGCAAAGCTGCCGGTGGCCCATTGTGGTGGGCAAATTTCTGTTATGTAACACTACCAACCACGCATTCCAACCCATACTAATGATTGTGTCATTCTTATTTACTCATTTATTTACTAACTTTTAATAATTCACGCCCGTCTTAAATGCATGCTTGAGGCTACGTGTGTGTGTTTGTTTGCATATGTCTTTATTCATTCTTGTTTAATTATTGTGGCTCTACTGTTTACTATTAACAATATTTCTCTATTTCTTTATGTGTTTACATTTTATTTAGTTTAAGGTCATTTATCGCTTTCTTTTTAAAAGATTTAAATACCTTTTCTCATTTACATCCTTTTTTCATCGCTATTTAACTTTATACTTCCATTCCTTTTTAACCTTTAATCCCTAGCAACCTTGACTTAGAGGACTATCTATACACTTTTTATTTTAAATTATGACCCGTCTACTTTTTACTTCTTTTATTTCAATTCCGTCTTATTTATATTGTGCATATTCTAAGATAGTTTTACTATCCCATTTATACTCTTTTAATTAGTTCTTAAGGATTTTTGCATTTTAATGTATTGGAAATTTATATTACGTTTGGAATTATGAGGAATTCTCTTTTCACGGTTATTGAAATAGACAAAATACGTTAAATATCCATATTTTATACATATATTTCTTTTTAGGTGTATTCCTTGTTATTTCAACCACTATACTTTTATTTAAAACTTGATAATCTATAGAAATTCACATTGCAACATGCTATATTCCAATAAATTAAAATACTATTTAAATCCCTATAATTTCTTGTGATAACTCAATTTACATTTTTATTTGCATAAGTCATATTAAATTTAGAAATTTGGAATTATCATATATTCCATAAATTTCAAGGACTACTACTACCCAATACTAAATTCCAGATTTACATACATGCAATATACAATTAAAGTTATCAATCACAGAATATGTAGGCAGGGTTTATAGATTCATTTTACACGTATACAATTTTAGCATATAACTCCGATTTACATTTACACATACAAGAATAGATTTACAATGATATAAATCTAATATTATATAAAAATATATAATTTCCCACTCACCTAGGATCTAAGCTCTAACTTTATTCCTCATGTGAGATTCACACCCATTAGCCCACCGCCACCAAGATCTGATTTGCTTTTATTTGTTTTTAAAGAAATTATGCAAGTGGAGGGAAATTTTTTTGGCAGAGTTTCTCTAGGCTGTAGATTTTCTAATGAAATTAGGGTTAGCCTACATGTTAATTTATAAAGGCTAGGAATCAATTTGGAATGTTGATATAACCTAAAGAATATTTTGCGGTCATAAAGTACGCACATCAAAACTTAGGCACAAAGGAATCAATCTCACTCGTTCAAACACGACCCAGAAGTATCTATTTTCCAATGTTAATGGTCGACCACGCATGACCACTGGTCAACCATTCATGCCCATGGGTTGACCATTAGAATTATGGGTTAACCATGGGGTCAATCCTCATAGTGTAATTTTTTTTAATTTTCAATTATATTTTTTTTAGTTTTTCAAACGTCCATTACTTCTTCATACTAAATTCGATTTCAAAGTGTTATATATGAAAATTGTCTAGAAAATCGCTACAAACATAATGGCTTAAGTTTCGTAGCCAAATTCGAACATCTGCGAAAATTTTATTTTAGTCCTTGTTTTATTTATTAAATTTTCTTATTAAATTTTCCGCTTAATTTTCAAGGTGTTACAGTCTTAGAGTGCTCTATGCTCGTGTCTCGAGAAGGGATATCTATGAAGAAAGGAGATACAGTTTAAAAACTTGAATAGTAAGGATCCAGGAATAGGGAAGAATGGAAAGGAAGAAGTCTTACATCTAGATATCCACAGCTGGTCGAATGCCATACAGACATTGAACAAACAAATATTCGTTCTTGAAGTCTGAACTTTGTTGTGGAGTGCTTCGATGACTTTACACCAAAACCATTAGGGTAGAACATACAAACACAATGTTGGAGTGCTTCATGTAAGAAGCCGACTTGCTCCATTGTTTGAAGCTCAGGACATGTGTGAGTTCTCTAAATGTTGGAGGTTGTTGAAATTGGTTCATGAATAGAACATACAAGGAGCTTAGCAAGGCATAACCATTAGGGTAGACATGAGTAGGAGCGAGCCCAAGTTCCTGGAGGAATATTCGAAGAAATGAATTGAAAGGTGGTACAGTATCGTCTAAGCACCATATATGTTGCAAGCTATATAGCCCGTTGGAGGATTATGCACCCGTTGGTTCTGTGTTAGGAGAAGGACATCACCTTTAAGAATTCTCTGCTGTAAAAATATTGTCTGGAGTGATTTAGCAGTAAGAACTATCAACATTTGTTTAGGAAAATCATCTAGAACTCTTAAGCCTAATTGAACATTAACAGGAGGAGGTTGTTCTTAGATTGGTTCTACTGGAATGATCATCCTTTATAACTCGGCAGTGATTGATTTCCTTGAACCGGTAGGTATAGAAGTTGAGGCCTAAGTTGTGGTAGATACGGCAGTAGGAGGAGTTGATGGCCCAATGTCAACATTGAATCGAGGAGAATGGCATGTCATTTTGTATAGAAAAACTCAACATTGAACATGGTCAGATATGTTTTATTTCAGAATCCTATGTTAAATGTAAAATCGAGTAACTATCGCCTAGAATTCAATGAATGTTGGTGTGTGTTGACCGATTAGATTATGAAAGTCGACCGGGGCAATTGAAAGTGTCATTCTATAAATTATGAGTCGTGTGTCCCGTACATGACAAACCATTCTATGTAGATAGCCCACTCATGTTGGAAGACAATCCACGTCACATAATGGAACTATGCATCAGACCATACCTATTATAGTCAAATAATCAATAATGGAACCACTGGCCGGAGTGACGCGGAGCATTCTTTTGTAGGAACACAGGGAGTGCAGTGATTGAAAATACTATGCAATATAATTGTTAGGACGACGAGGTGCATTCATTATGATCGTTCTATGGAAAAGAACTGTCCTATTAGATTTTGAAATGACGAATAGTGATTGACCAACTTTAGTAGGACAAAATGATTTGGTTGCGGCAAATTTGAGACTCTTCTGATTGATCCAAAGCTGGATCAATATCAACACTAAGTCGACTTAGAGTAGTTGAATATAGGGATTTAGTGTGCTCATTCCGATTCAAGCACGAGTTCGGCCTAGGGGAACTTAAGGCAAATATCAAGTAAGAGGAAAATGAATTGATCATTTAGTCGAAATTCCGACCATGCATCAACCTTGGTGATCTCGGACCATCGCCGACGATGAACTCCACCACCACAAGACGACAACGACCCGCCTATATGTTTCGATCTGGATTTTAATGGAAAGAAGTTAGGTTGTCCTGTTCCAAGAAGTCGGTGGTGGTTGAATCGTGGGCCAGGAGGTAGCAGTGGCAAAAGAAGGCGGCGGCGACTCAAGGCAATCAATGACAATCACTTTAAGACGTGGAATTTTGGTCATAGGAATTTGACAGCGGGTAGAGGCAATTAAAGGAAATGAGTGAAATTGCTTGAACCCTCTTAACTTTTAAGTTATAAAGGGGATCTAACTCATCAATTCATCTGGGTATCGACAAAAATAGTGAAATTTAGACCCAAATCCAAAAGGAAAGAAAAGGGAAGAGAATATGAAGGTAGTATGTACCTGGCTAAGGTGTGGAATAATCTTTAGGATGTAGATCTTGACCTTAGTATGGAGGATGAAACTATTACTATTTAAAGCAATCGAACGGATGCCCTTGGAATGGAGACGACAATTTAAAGCAACTCTTGGATAACCAATAGACCTGCATGGACAATGATATACACTTGCCTTCTTCCAAAGCATGCTTTGTTTCCAGCAAAAGCATACTCTTAGAGGGCAAGTGTTGTCCGACTTTTAGACCAACCAACTTAAAAACGAATTTAGACATCAGGATTAAGACATATGGTTTAAGAACTTAGGATCATGTTTGGAAGGAAGATGGAAGTGGCTCGAATAGTCTAAAAGATATGAAGAATCAAGAAAACAACTCGATACTGACCTCTTTTAGGTCGATGCCAACCTGTTTTTAGACAATGTGAAGGGCTTTGGAGCTATGGTCTATTGCGAGTTGGTTAGAGTGATCGTCCTAAGTCCTATTCCTAAAGGAGTATGTGAACAACTCCTAGGAAGCTCTGAAGGAAAGGACAAGTACTAAAGATGGCAGAACCTCTCAGCAATGAATGTATTTCAAAAGAGGAGGCGCTCGGAGCTTGATGGATCGAAGATAGAAGACCAAATGGAGTAAGATAGCATCACCGGCTATAAAAAAATCAGGTCGGCACCGACCAATTTTGATTGGTAATGAGATGATTTTATTGACCATGAGACCTTGTCTCTCCTCATATTCTCTTGAATCTGATGTTAGAACTGGTATTCCATAGATTTGCGATTTCGTTGGGGTGATTTTCTCTCTATAAGTATGAGACATGGAGCATTTGGAAGAGAACTTTTGGCACTTTATCTTCTTCACTCTCTTTCTCTACAAGACCTGGTCACAAAGGAAGCTACGTTTTGCTATTATAGACTACTAGATCTCGAAATCACTTGTACTTGTGACTAAAATCCCAAAGTAATGACATTAAAGTGGACGTAGGCCTAAGATTAGCCGAACCATTATAAAAATTCCTTATTTTTCTTATTTTATTTTGTTAGATCTCTTTATTCAATTTTGTTTTGGGATATTGTGCCATTTTTAAGATCAACAATATGTATTTGTGAGTATTAATATGTATTAATCATTTTATTCATCTATGCATTTTTAATAAATATTGATATATCTATATAATGTGAAATTAGAATTAAAATGTATATATCTAGTTTGCTGAATTTGAATTACCTTATTTGCAAAAACAATCCTTTATATTGGTTATGATTTAAAATGTAAATTTTATACATATACATCCTTAGAATATTTCGTATAAGCAATACATATATGGAACACAAATAGATTAGACCTATTGTAAAGCTAAATGGGAATTTAGAAGATTTTTATTTGGTATTAAAAAGCCATTAAGAAAGAGTTATAGTTTCTAATTGGCATTTAAAAGATAATTAATAAGAGTTGTCCCTCTAAATAACTCTTTTATCTATTTTACGTAAAGTTAATTTCATAATAACATGGCTATATATATATATATATCTGTGTGTGTGTATGTATGTATACGTATATATAGCACGCTCGCACACGCGCGCGCACACACATATAAAACTATATATATTGTATTATCAATATGTGTATACAAACATATACATATGTTATAGTATATTCTAACATATATATATACACACTTAGGCATTAATATCCCTGATATGCATGTGAATTTATCATATGTATATATAGGTATTATACACACACACACAATAGGTATAAATCCAAATATGTATATGTATACATATACATATACATATACATATACATATACATTTACATATGTAAATTTAGTATTATGGTATCATGTTAGTGTGTGAATATATATTAGGTACATTTTGAATTAATATGATTAATTCAGTGAATATAAAATATTTCAAAATAAAATATGATTTTGTTTTGATAAAATAGATTGGATCTTATGCTAGTTAATAGATTCATAGGCCCATTTAGACCCAAGTAAGGAATTTTTTGAAATCTACCCATTTCACCCACTACGAATCAAACAAGGTTTCTTTAATAGCTCAGAGCGAGGTTGGTTACATCATTCACCTAGTACATTGGAAGTCCTAGGTTCAATTCCTACAACTAGCATGAAAGAGGGTTCTTACATTATGATTTATGACGAAGCATTGCCTCTTACTCCTATGTTCTGTGATGGTTGTGCTAGTTGAAAGGCTACATGTAAAACTCACTCATAAGGTACCAAGTTGGTGAAAGAACAAAGTTGGTCTACGATGGTTGAAATGGGTAGATTTTAAAAAAAATCCCTAATTCATAATGGTGGGCCTATGAAGTCTAATGGTTTACACTAGATCCAATCTAGTTATTAAATAAAATCATATTTTATATAACTTTGTTTACGTTTGTTAATTAATCGTATTAATTAATTCAACTAAATATTAATTTTTAATGTGTCAAGTATACATTTAATAATAACATAATTGTTCGAACCAAAAAAGGCACAAACAGCCAGAAGATTAAGTAGAGAATAAAAACCAAAGAAAATTAAATGAAAACGAGTAAGAAAGAAAACACAACAATTTATAGTGGTTTAGCAAATCAAGGCCTATGTCAACTTAATAATTTTATTGCATATATTTTGACTTAGAGGCAGAAGTTCTTACAGGTTGTACAACTCTGACAGTGATTACGAGAATTAAGAGTAGAGAAGAACAAGAGCCAAAAGATCCACAAAAATGAGTCATACCCTCCTACTTATAGAGGTTGGGAGCCTAAAATCTCGCCCAGAAGATCTTCACCTCATTTTCTACGCTTTAAACCATTTCTCCACGAATGTAGGACGCTACCTCATTAACTTATACAGGTCCGTACAACTCCAAAATCGTGGGTTGGTACTGATCCGAAAGATTGCCAAACTAGTCATCTTGAACTCTTTGCTTTGACTCGTCTTGTGGTTAGCTTCGTGATTCCATAGTTTTTTGCATGAATGTTAGCTTATATCTGAGTCTAAATGATGGATCCATAGAAGAACAAAGTTGTTAATTTAGTAATTCGTGGAGATTGATAGAGAATTGCATTGGATTAACAAAAGAACACCTAGTATAGGCTTCTAGTATCATCTAGGTCATGCATGCAGAAGATGGGCGAATATGGGGGTGAAAACATGGATCGGTATCGACCCAGAAAGTGGAGTCGGTATCGACTCACGACTTAGATGGATTACTATTTCCTTTGGCTTGAGTTGGCTATGGTTTTCTCCCGTGGCTTTGTTTATGCTTGGTTTCTAGATTCTGAGGCTATCTCTCCAGGCTTTCTTCCTTAATAACTCCAAGTTCGACTCATTCAGTTTGTCTGAAAATTGCCTGGTCAAAAGGCTGGATAACACTTGCCCCCAAAAGTACATCTCGTTTCAATTGTGATTTGCTTTGAATCGAGACAATTTAGACTTTTGTGAAGGACACCATTTTGTGCTTCGAATAGTCGTTATCCTTTATATGAATCGTTTCCTTGATGAGTTATGTCCACGGTGATTCATCACGACGCTTTCCCGGCATCTTGGAATATAAATCTGGAATGCACTCTCATGATTTGTCACTCCAAGCTTGCCAATTCTGAACTGATTCCTCCCACATATTCCCCAGGTTTGTACTTGATTCCCATTAACTCTAATCGTTTAGAGTTTTGAATATTTTCATGCTTGCACATATGCTTGTTCTTGAAGGCTGAGGTAGGAGTGCACATACATGTTCCAACATCTTCATCATAGTTTTTCCCATGTACATACATATACACATATCTATTCATATATGTTTTTTTATAAAAAAAACTTAAGACTCAAAATTCCTAATTTCTTCGCCCATAACTTCGGTTCCAAGGGTTATATAACCCATTATTCTGCTTTTCTTCCTCACTTGCTTCCGAACTGATCCAATCTCGAGCTCCCTATTGAACTTTCTTGCCTTCAATTTGAACCTTCCCACGTCCTCACTCATCAACAGTTGCCGTCTCTGCCTCTAAAAATCTCGGCAACGCCATCTAAGTGCTACCAGAACCACTGCCTTGCCTCAACTTGAAGCTCACCGACCCAAGCCTTAAAATCCCGAATCCTTGAATTGAGTGTGCTCATTAGACACTCCTAGGTAGGTGGCCGAATTGAACATGGAGATAGAAGGGGTCACCATCGATGGTCGTAGGAGAAGTCGCCATCATTGGCCGTGGTTTGGAGTCGGAGACAAGGAGGAGGAAAACGAAAGTTTCCCTTGGGTTGGATTGGTATGACTCCAACAATTGGGAGAATTTCACGAACTCCTTATCCACGAATGTACCTTGCCTTAGCAGATTGTTATTAAACTTTCTCTTTTTGGTTTCAAAGCATTTCCAAAGCACGACTAATAACATAAAGCTTGTTGGGACGGTCAGCAATGACGGTCTCTTCGAGCGATATCCAGGACTTAAAAATGAACAGTTAAATAATACCAAAAATTTCAACCGCACATCACCACACTAGGACTCACTTTAGCACAAGGGGCACAGCTTGTAATTAATCTAATGTTAATTATCTGTTGAGTTTTTTTATAGAGATGGATCCGAGACATTCCAAGTATCTTGCTTCTCAAGCCACATGTATGTCCACTTCAATATACGTCTTGAGTCAAGTTCACTTACAACTCCGCTTGCACAACAAACTACGATAGAGTATGCACAGCAAAAAGGGGACCCTCAAGATAAACAACAAATTCCGAAGAATCTTGTAGAACCGGTGTATAGACTAAAAATAGAAGCTGCTCCTGACACTCTTGAAGATGACGTTCTTTTAGATGATCATGTCCCGTCGCTTCTAAAATCAATGAAGGATCATTTCGTAGAATATGTAACAAGCATGGAATTCCATTTAAGGACGTTCTAGTCCCTTCCCGCCATCAAAGAGCTCATAATCCTCCAGAAGGATATACTGCTTGCAATAGGTACATGTGTTTGACAGGTTGTGTCCCACCGTTCCATTAGTTCATCCTCAAAATTTTTAATTTCATGAGATTGGCTCCAACACGACTACATCCAAATAGCCATGCCTTCTTGCTCGACACATACATTGTTTTCACTGAACACTTACACCGAGCATCCAGTGATGATAAGATTCGATACATATATAGCTTCAAGAGCCCAAGTGAAAGTCCATCTTTAACCTACCTGGAACCGGCCAAGGGTTGTAGAGTAGTCTCTAACACATGGAACAAGTTGTACTATTTCAAAAACGAGTGGTTCTTTGTCTATTGTTCGTCCGGATTTGCATGTAGATGGCTATCTGGACATAAGTCCTATTCCATGTGCATTACATGAATTGGCCTTATAGTCTGCAGACTTAACTCATATATTTTTTAGACATTTCGTCGAGAACTACTAGCACAGCGCTTTCAGATGCCGTTACGAGTTTTATGGGACATCTTGTCGAAGATACAAATATCAGAGTTCTCCTTTCAAATGAAAATCTTCTTGCCCACAATCGGTTGGAAGCAGGCCGCAACACTGGTATAGTTCAAGTAACTACCAATGATGACAGCAATGATGATGATGATAACAATAACTCACTTGGAGGATGCGAGGTTAATCCTGATGTGCCCCCAGTCCCCAATCTAGGGGATGGAATTGAAGAAAATGTTAAAGATGTACAAGAACACACCGAGGAAGCCGAGAGTGGGTGGAAGTAGTGGAGCTGGCCATGGAGATATTAATGTAGGCCATAAGTCTCAGACAAAGCAATCCAAAGGCCAATAACCTGCTCCAAAAAAGAGACTTGTTATGAAGATCTCTAAGGCACGGACTTCCATGCAACCTCCCCTAGTTACAACTGTAGAAAAGACACCTTGTATTCCATTAATAAGAACATTTGCTAGCTTACGGCCAATTCCTACCGAGTTTGGCTTCTTCGATGTTGGTAACATTAGTATTGAGGGCACTAATTCCCCTATTCCCTTCGATAAAAAACCATTCCTACCAATGTGGGAGAGATCACTCCCATAAGCAAAGCTCCTATACATGGTCCGTCGGGGGGACACTAGGACACTCACGCACATGTCCACTTCACGTCACCGCATAGCACTTGACTTGCGTCCTTACTCCTTTGAATCTAATTCGCTCTCATTTTTTGATAGAATCTACAAAGAGGAAGAAATTCATATATCAATCTCTTGAGGAAAATGCATCCTGATCATATAGGCATCTCCCAGGCTCGTATCATTAGGGTAGTGGTCGAGATTCTGAGTTTGGCTACCGGCCTAGCCAAAATAGAGGCAGCCGTGATAGGAATAGCTATGACAGAGATTATCCATCATGTGATTCCACCTCCAAACATCGCTCCAGATCTAGGTATCCTCCTTCAAAAGGCCCAAACAGGCTTCCTGATCGTTGTGATGAGTTGCCACCAAGAAACACTTCTCATATACTCCCTCCAGCTACTAATCCTGTACAACATCTGGCACCATCTTATTCTAGTCGATCATTAGATCGCAGGCACCACAAGAGCAGTTCTGAGACTTCCCATCAAAGACCCAACAAGGAAACTGCTGAAGCTCCAGCCATCACTACGGAGCAAGAACTCACCGCCAGTGCCTGAATGGCCAAAATAAAAGAGCGATTTCCATATATTTGCTTCGACGGGCTCATGTTCATGCCCAACTTGAAGAGAATCCCGCCTGATGTCCAAGACATAACCATTGCTTGTGTAACCGATATTTATGTCTTGTGTGGTCGAAAAGATATCCATGGTATCAATGGCAAGGCAGCTTGAGATCGAGAATCAGGAACTTATCGAGGCTGAAAAATAGAAGAATCATAGCTCATCTCGATGCCGAAGTCGAGAACTGGAGGAAATCTCAAGCCGAAGCTGAGCGAAAAACCAAAGAAGCCATGAAGGCACTTGAAGATGAGAGGACTAGGGATCAAGACGAGATGGAGAAAGCATTCGATCAGAACCATGATTTAGTGTTGGAGAGAGATGCCGTGAACAGGAGTGTGGATGACTGAAGACCAAGCTCAAATGCGAAATAAAAGAAAACAACGAGGCTCTCCAACATGCTCGAGATTAGTGTGATGAGCTTCTCACTGCCCGAGATGAAAAAAACAAGGCAGTTGAGCATGCCAAAGATGTGGATGTGCTTGTAAGAAGAGAGTTTAAGGCCGTAGAGCAGTGGGGAATGGAGAAGTTTGAACCACTGTTTAACATGTACAATGCTAACATGCTCAAATTCTGCAAGTTGGAGTGGTTCAACAACGATTACCCCAAAGTCTTGGCTTAGGCCTGGAAATAAGTCGTTGCTGATGAGAAAGAATATCTGAAGGGTGGTGAGGTGAAAATCGCTTAGCTTGAAAAAAGGTCTAGGTAGGGGACGAGCCTGAGGTGTTGAAAGAGAGCCAACTAATTCTCCATCTAGAGCTAGCTACATTAGTGCAAAAAGATTTAGGTGAAGGCTCCAGATCATTGCCTCAAGAGCTGCCATTGGGGACACCATTGGGCCTAAAACTACTCCTGGTCCATCCACCGTTCCTGGCTATGATCCAGAGAATCCCTAGATGCATAAGCCTACTATCCTTTCTCCCGTCCCGAAAGGAAATTCCAGTGGCACTTTGACCCACATAGAACCCCAAATAGAAGAAGGTATCTCATTGACTTCCTTGTATTTTAGGGAGTTGACTTGTCACCGATCGACGTAACTAACCTATCTTTTTATATCTTTCAAGTTTCAGGTCGCCCCCAAATCGCCCCGCTTCCTAGAAAGGACTCTCAGTCGGGACAACAAGTGCCTGCAATAGAATCAGTTACCGTTACAACTTCAACAACAATCACAACCATCCGAGTTAAAAAGACTCATGGCCTTGATAAGCAAATGATTGATACTTTGCTAGAGAAAAGGACTGGTGGAACCCAATGTGCTCAGATCGATTACAATGTCATGATTATTGGAGTTTTTCAGCCCCTCTAGGTCGCACCATGAATACACTCGAGTAGGAACGTCTTCGAGACATAGAAATCAATCTAGAGAAGATAGAGAACATTCCCTTTCCCTCGTCCGTAGCCCTACTTGGCCAAACCATCTTTGCTCCGGTCTATATTCCTCTGCTTGGGAGCGCTCAGAGCACACTTATGGGATCTTTGCAAAGCACTCCGACCTCCCTTTCTCCGCCTAGGAGTACTCATAGTGAATCTACCATCCCACCACTTAGCTCGCCTTCGAAGGGCAAAGGAAGCGGAGGAAGAGGAAGTAAGTGGAAGGGTGAAAGCTCAAGTGATGTGTCTCCCAGCACCAAGAAGAGGAATCATAAGTCAAAGAAGTAGTTGTCAGTTTGCTTGGTGTAGATAAACCCACTTTTAGTCTGCAATAATAGCAGTAGTCTATTTTGGTCTTTTTTGCCGGCTTTGTGCGGATTCGGCCTCCGGTTTTGCCTTTTGTTTTAGGCGTAAATAAAACTTTTACTTAGCTTTCCAAATTCCATTTTGAATGTTAATAAAGTAGACTTTATGTTTCATCAATTCTTTATGTGAATTCGCCTAAGTTATTTTAGAAATGCACTTTCAATTCAGTGCACTTGTGATCCATTTCTTTTAGTGATTATCATCAGACCTAATCCTTAGCCAGTTATTTAATTTACCGGCCTTTCATTGTTCTCATGAACATAAAGTAATTGTTAAAGCACAGACTCTGGGCATTAGTTAAGGTTTACCAATTAGAACAACGTTCTGGTTATCCTTTTCCAGGATAATAATATCTGATTGCGCTGAACTACGGGCACAATTTTAAATTAACTACTTAAGATCATTGTCCGTACATCCTCATTCAAGATGTTTATTTCTAATCGTACCTAACTTCGGCCTACGGTTCAAAGTTTATAGGCAAGATCCCACCTTACGTCGGGCATGGATCTTTCGTTTTGCCTACTTCGGGCAAAATGTTAAGGATTGGATGGTCTTATCACATCCATTTTGGTTTATACTCCTGCACCACATCAAGGACGAGAGTTAGTGAATGAATGATCATGTCACGTTCAATTTAGATTTATACTCCTGCCCCCATATCAAGGGCAAGAGTTAGCGTGCAGATGGTCATGTCACATCCGTTTTGGGTTATTACTCATGCCCTCACATAAAGGGAAACAGTTAGCTGATGGACGGTCAGGTCACTTCCATTTAGTTTATACTCTTGTCCCCAATACAAGGACAAGAGTTCGTTGATGGACGGTCGGGTCACGTTCGTTTAGTTTATACACCTACCCCTAATCCGAGGACAAGAGTTAGCTACTATCAATCTTTGGATATCAAGAAGAACTTCGAGAGTCCGATCATGAACCATAGAAGTTTGGTTGGCACCTATCTTCGGGTACCTACACACCTGCATTATTCGCATGCAGATTCATTCGAGCCGGTCAAGTCACAACTCTTAAGTAATGCAAAGACAAATCTGGAAAGCGATTTATAGAAAATGGTAAATGAAATATTTTTTCTTATTACATGATTTTATTTCTAAGTGAAATAACGTCGTAATTACTCGCTATTACATGCCCTCGGCAGTGAGATCCTATCCTCTTTTTTAAGTGTAGCGGATCTCGCTGAACCTAGGCTGCGACGCTTTTGTTTCACAGGAACGCATTTAGGATTTATGTTCAATGCATGGCTCGCTATCTCTGGCGAGATCCCATACATATCAAAATGTGTCCAGTCAAACACATCTAGGTTCGTCCAAAGAAAACCAAACAACTCCTTCATCATCCTGACACCAAGCTGCCATCCGACTTTTAGGATCTGTGTTGGGTCATCCCGATTGACCGGGATATTAATCATTAGCTCGGTTGGAGCTTCTCTTCCATCCAGTGGCTCCTTTCATAGGTCCATATCCTTATGGAACCGACTATGCTACCCGAGCCAGGGCTCAGGCATTGGTTGATATGCGTCCAAATCCATGATGCAGAGAGTCCTCTCTGCACCTTTTCCTTTCTCTCTTCGCCTTGCCTGTCTTAGCTTTTCGACATAGCATTTGTGACTAGTCACCTAATCTTCCAAGACAATCTCTATGTCATTCTCTGTAGGAAACTTCATTATCAAGGACTAAGGAGCTATAGCCACTCTAAATTCAGCCAGGGCCGGTTGGCCTATAAATGCATTGTAAGTTGAGTAAATATCCAACACCAAAAATGGAACAACTCGCACTCGCTTGCGGTTGCCCTCACCAAGTACCACAGGTAATTCTACATATCTAATTGGCTCAATAGCCTTCCCATTGAACCCCTGTATTCAAGATTTAAAAGGTTTCAAATACTTTCTTTCTAAGAGCATTTGATCATAAGCCATTTTGAATATAATGTTGATCGAACTCCCACAGTCAACCAACACCTTCCATACTATCGTTGGACCAATCGTGGCTGTAATCATGAGGGAGTGAATCGTTGAAGCCTCCACTCCATCAACATCTCTATTCTAGAAGATAATGTTGTCAGTCATCGTTCTACACTATTTTGTCGGAGTTCCACCCTCGACTGCAAGGCAACTCTCATTCACAATATGCTTTATAGCACCAACATATCTGTCCATTGCAGCTAAACTTTTATCGGTTGGGTGTGGCCCACTGATGATGGTATTAATCACTGAACACCTTTAAGGCCGCCTGGGTTTATCAGTATCAGTATCGACCTACCCCCATTGGAAAGATGACCTTGGGTGTTAGAATTTACTTACCCACCATCTTACGGGCTTTCACATATTGTTGCTATTTTGTTTTGCGTATCAACTCCTCAATCATATCTCGCAAGTACCTAGATTCATTGGTATTATGACCGCGCGTCTCATGAAACCTGCAGAACTTTCCAGATTTCTTCTCCTTCTCAGTTGACTCCCTTGGAGCCGGCTTCCTATACTGCTCTGTGCCTTGAGTTGCCAAATAGATATTCTCCGTCGAGTTGTTCAGTTTGGTATAGCTATCGTACTTAGGAGTCCTGGTACGATTCCTGTTATCCAGCTTTCGCTTCTTAGTCCTATTACCAATTTGCTTCTAACTATCGTTCTTATTGCCAACACTCACATCTTTATTTCTAGAACTTCCTCCAAATTACTATACAATGACATTGCTCTAAATTACTCCGACTGAACTCCTAGCCTCAGCTCTCCGTGTACGTTTGCGTGCTTTTTGAAGCGTAAGTACTCATTGGACTTTCTATAGAAAGCATCCATGTCGAACCTATTGTCGATTTTTGCTTACAAGTCTTCTGACCATGTCTTTTAAGTATTCCGGATCCACAGCTTCGACTGAACGATGGTAGTCGGGATCCGCCCCTAGATTTCGGCATAGCAAACACTCTTGGCTTGGCTCTTGATACCTAGGTTTCCCAGCCTCTGAAGGATCCATTCGTCTAGCAATCCCCCCTATTTAATTCCCATGAGTTGTATCAACATCAACATGATTTTCAAGATTTTGATCATCCACGGCACGACCAAAAGCCAGATCCATGCTGCCTTCCAAATGACGAGCTTTGGGCCCACCTTTGGTTGGTTTAGTATCGACCCATGCTCTTAGGTTGGTACCGATCCAAAATCTTGTGCTCGGAGTTCGTCTTCTTCCTTGGTAAGAAGTTCTAGCAGTATTCCGAGTCTCCCTCCACTTCCTATCTCTTCGTCTCTACTCGGATGATGAGAAACTTTCTAACTCTAAACTGGAATCTCTCTTGCTCCTCCTACGGCTGTTCTGAGTCAATTCATTCAACAGTCTCAAGCTCTACTGCATCATTTAATTCATCTCATTGTGCCTTTCTTGGAATTTGTCCTCCATCTTCTTCATCATCTGATTCACCTCCACTCTAGTCACGACATTAGCTGGATTCTGGATCTCCAATTGAGTTGGTTGAATAGCTTCATCTACATGTTGAGCATTCTGGTTCCCAGCTTCAGTAGTAGCTGTGGAATGGGTATAACGGTCTCTTCTTGATAGGGCCATTGCTAATAGCTTCTCTTAGATTACAGAAATCTGAATAGTAGAAAATAAGGTAGGAAAATTAGATCTATCACTTGGAATTAAGAAATCTAATAGTAGATAATGGATCCAAGTAGCCTGAGAATATGGTGTCAATGAAAGCACCAAAATGTTTGAACCGAAAATGGCATAAACACCCAGAAGATTAAGTAGAGAATAAAAAGTGAAGAAAAATAAATGAAAAGGAGTAAGAAAGAACACATAAAAATTTATAGTGGTTTGGAAAACCAAGGCCAACATCCACTTAATGATTTTATTGCTTATATTCTGACTTGAAAGCAAAAGTTCTTATGGGTCGGTACAACTCCGACAGTGATTACAAGAATTAAGAGTAGGGAAGATCCAAATGATCCTCAGAAATGAGCCATACTCTCATATTTATAGAAGTTGGGAGCCTAAAATCTCTCCTAGAAATCTCCACCTCGTTTTCCATGCTTTAGACCATTTCTCCACAAAAGTAAGGTGCCACCTCATTAACTTATATGTGTTGGTACAACTCTAAGGTTGATCGGTACCGATCCGAATGATTGCCAAACTAGTCATCTTGAACTCTTTGCTTTGACTCATCTTGTGGTTAGTTTTGTGATTCCATAGTTATTTGCACCAATGTTAGCTTGTTTTCGAGTCCAAATGTGGATCCGTGGAAGAAAGAGTTGTTGATTCAGGAGTTCATGAGATCAATGTAGAATTGCATTGGATCAACAAAACAACACCTGGTATAGGCTACTAGCATCATGTAGGGCATGTAAGCAGAAGATGGGCGAAGATTGGGGATAAAAACATGGATAGGTATCGATCCAGGGAATGGGGTCGGTACCAACTTACGACTTAGATGGATTCCTGTTTCCTTTGGCTTAAGTTGGCTATGCTTTTGTCCCGTGGTTCTGTTTGTGCTTAGTTTTTGAATTTTAAGGCTATCTCTTTGGGCTTCCTGCCTTGATAACTCCGAGTTCAACTCATCTAGTTTGTACGAATATTGCCTGGTCAAAAGACTAGATAACAATAATGTAATGACATAAGGTAATAACATGGCATAATGAAATATAAACATGCGTATAACTACACACGCATATATCGGATTTATATGTATAATATATACATTTATACATATATATACATATACATACACACACACACACATATATATATTACATAAAATTAGGATAATTTCTCATGTATATCGAAAATATAAATACCTAAGTATATACAAATGTTTGAATATACTATAATATATGTATATGGTTTGCATACATATATTTATAGTATCATGTATATATAGTTTAGACATATATATACATATATGTGATATTTTGTTGCCACTTGTATATATAAAACAAATCAATATAATATAATTAGATATTGTAAAAATAGGACAATTATTGGTAGAAAATGAAAAGTTGAAATAAAATTTCTCATTATATATGTAATCAAATCAGGGTTGAAAAGGGAAATTAAATTGATAGTATTTGAATTTCCTTTTTTACAAAAATGAATCAATAATATGTCCAAATCCAATATGGAAAATTCAATAGTTAATCATAACAAAATATTTTGGTTTAAAATTGCATGTCTGGAAACATACATTCAACATGAAACCAAATTGTGAAAAGGTATTGTCTTATTCATACACATACCAAAAATTGTAAAAATTCAAAGACACGATTAATTTTGAAACATTGCATGTATACATACATATTCATATGTGTGTATTGTAATTTAAAATTTAATTTCAAAACTATATATTTAACTAAACAACAAACTTGAATTTATTAATTTAAAACAAATTAACATAACTATAATATCTAACTTTATATTGGTTTACAATCACGAAAACATGAAATTGAATCATTTGAATATATATACAGAGGTACGATTCAATTAACTAAATATTAAAACTATATGTTTGTATGTGTACCAAATTATAATAACAAAAAAAAATGGTTACGACAAATCCGATCTGGGTTAACCAATAACCTCAGATCCAATAAACAATATCATCGGAAAAAATAAACCAAAGAAAATTGTTTTAAATTAGTTAATTAATTATGATAATGAAATAAGTTTTGTAGCATATCAATTCAATATTAACTAATGATTTCAAATCCAACAACAAAAATCAATACGAAAAACAAATTACACACAAGATAGATTTTACATTTAAAAGAGAATAGACAAGAGGTCAAAATAGATTCAACAAGTGGCAATTTAATAAACATATGCATGATCGAGTTTGGGTTAAAACATCATGAATGAGTATAAATAAAATGAAAATAAACCTAAAAACTTTTGCCGTTTGTAACACCTTGATTTGAGATTTCTCCTTAGATTTCTAAGTAAATCCACATCCAACTTTGCAAGAGAAGGATGATCTATTATATTTGATGTCTTCACTTGATTTGGAGTTGATTATTTTTTGGAAATTGCCCATTGAAATTTTGGCTATGGCATTTGGAGAGGAGGAGAGAAAAGTGAAAATAAACTAAAAGAATGAATCAGGTGAGAAAATGAATGAGAGGATTTGTATTAATGAGAAAATAAAAACTTTTCTTATTTTCTTTAAAACTTCCACTTTTAATTCTCAATTAATTTTTAATCAACTCTCGTCCAATCCCTTCATCTCTCTCCAACATAACATATATTGCTTGAAGAATATCAACAACTAGAGAGTATGCAAGCAATCTACTAATATATAAATGGTGGAGGACAATTTGATATTAAAGATTAATTATCTTTAATATATTTAATTGAATGATATCAACTTACGGAGTAATGTATTTTTTATGAAATATTCTCGTGATTTAAGTGTCGGACACATCAGAAATCATGGTATACGTATTATACGAATGTATTTATTTCTTAACCTATTTTGGGTTTCTTACTATTCCACTTTTGTTTTATGTATTCATGTTATGTATGTTTAATTATTATATAACTTTTATAATCTAATTAACTTATATAATTGTCTTATGTACATTACATTAATTAAATCTTACTTAATTAATTTAATTAACTAACATTTTAATTAATTTTATGTTATTAATTCAATTAAACATTTTAATTGAATATGCATACTATAACATTTATGGTTACACACACATATGAATGTATTTTATTTGTTAATTAACTTCTAATTAACTTATTTAACTAGATAGTTTAATTAAATATTAATTTTGAAAATTCCTTTATGTATATAAATATATACTTACATCATCTTAAATAATTGAAATGGCAATCAAGGTTAAAATGGTCCCCTACCATATTTATTGAGCTAAGAAAACCAAAGTACAAACACATAAACTACAACGTACTACATAACTGCAACACACAATTACAGAAAAAAACATAACTGAGAAACTAGAAAAAAACTGCAGAAAGACAACAAAGGAAAAACAAACAAAGGAAAAAAGATCTAAATACTCCATTGAGTTGGGGTATTGAAATCATTGTTTCTTCTCTGTAAAGATGTAGAATGATGAATGGAGCAAGTAGTCTTGAAGTATATTTCTTTGACAGTGTGTGATACGTTAGCAAATAGTCTGTCATTTCTTTCTTGCCAAACAACGGTGATATAAATCTTTAATACAATGAGAAACATTATACTTAATTTCATTATTTTTAACCTTCATGCGGTTGAAAAATCATAGCCAAAAACAAGCTGCATCCCTTTTTATATGAAGGTATCCTCCTTTTTGCATTATCCTCGTCAATGTCTGATGTATCACTAAGCATTCAAAAAAAGTTATTCCTTATTTAAATATGGTCATGACATATAATGCATTTCATATTTGTGCCATGACCTGTAGCTATAAGCTTATCTTGTGTGAGACAAGAGTTATGTAATATCTTCCATAGCATCATATTATGTTTCTCAAGGCTATATCTATTTCATATCATCTTCTTTAAACGATCGTTATTCGTGTAGTTAGTTTTTATAGGTGATTGATATATCAAGTTTATAGAATGTTCGGATAGTATTTTAGCCCATTCAAGTAATCTGTCTCTGTCATGGCAAGATTTATTAGTGATGACATTGCACAAAACTCTGACAATGATGCTAGAGTAAGGGAGGGTAATTTTGTTGTTTTGTATTTAGTTTCTAGCAAGGACATTGTAAGGAATTTCAGTAGTCAGTTTTTGATTATGTGCGAGGGCATTATGAAGGACAAGTCATCTCATTGCCCATGGTGTGTTCCAAAAGGAGTTTAGGGATGTGGTTGTGACATTGTATCTCATATATGGAAGAAGAACTGGCTTGAGGTTAAGTAAGCTCCTAAAGAACCAGCTAGTTGTGTTTAGAGTTGCCATAGTCCAAAAATGCTTGATGTTTAGGTAGTTTTGTTGAATATTTTTAGAAGAAAGAGTGAGAGAATATAAGAAAGAGGAGTTTTTTTAAATTTTATTTTAGAAAACTTTTCTTTATTGATGATTTATTTCTTGCTTGATACAAAATGAGGGGAGAGCTCCTCTATTTATATGACTCAATAGAACATTCTAGATATATAATACTCTAAAAACGTGACTAATTTGACAACTCTAGAAATAATTTTTTAGGCAACTCAAGAAACATAACTATTATATAATTCTTATTTCTAGCAACTAATATAAAATTCTAGAGCTCTCACCAAATTCTATCAAATACAAGAAGACTCTAGAAACTTTAATAATAAGAAACTTCTAGAAATTAACAAATCAAGTTTAATATTTCCAAAGATTCTCTCCTTATTTATTTACTATTGCTATGGAGTATTTCTCAATTCTTATGGAAATTGAGTTTTTAAAAGGAAATATCAAACCAATTAATAGAATTAAGCCTTATATTACTCATTTATTATATGCTGATGATTTACTTATCTTTTTGAATGTAGACATGCAAAGTGCGAAATCCATTGCAAGCATATTTGACAAATTAGAAGAGCATGCTGGGTTAAAAGTCAATGATTTCAAAAGCAAAATTTATTTTAGTAAAGGCTGCTCTAATAGAATGGAGATTTTAAGTATATTAAAATTCAAGGAAGGAAATCTGCCTGTTAAATATCTGGGGCTTCCTCTTAGTGTTAATCAAATTAATGAAAGAGACTGCACAAGATTATTGGATATTATTCAAAATAAATTTGAAGGGTGGGCTAGCAAATTTCTGTCTTTAGCTGGAAGAATTGAACTAACTAAAACTGTCATCATTGCAATCATCATGTATTGGATTCAAGCCCACAATATTCCAGCAAAAGAAATTCACAAAATAGAAAAAACTTGTGCAAATTTTATATAGAAATGAAGACATCACAAAATTGCTTGGGAAAAAATCTGTATATCTAAGAAGGCAGGGGGTTTGGGACTGAGAGGTATTAATGAGCTTAGAGAGGTATGTAAACTCAAATTATTGTGGAAATTTGTAAATGGCAATTCTTTATGGGCTAAGTGGATGAAAGCAAGATATCTTAAAAATAAGAATTTTTGGACCACCAGCATAGAGAATCATCACTCTTATGTCTGGAAAAATATTCTCAGTAGTAGAGACACTGGCATCAAACATTTGGAAAGAAAATTTAAGAATGGAAAACAAACCAGTTTATGGTTTGACCCTTGGATTCATGGAAAAACTTTAGTTAGTCTTGTGGGTTGGAATAACCTATATTTGTTTGGTGATATAGATGGTAAAGTTAGTAGCATTATCCAAAATAGCAGGTGGAATACATCGATGCATTCTACTACTTCTATTTTCAATAATGCCATAAATCAAATAATAATTGATTCTAATCTCCCACAGGATAAATGGGAATGGAAAACTTCTACAAAAGGCCTTTTCTCCTTCAAAAAAACATTAGCATTTATAAAAGGATATGAAACTGAAGTGGATTGGCACTCTGTTATCTGGAATAAATCAAATTGCCCAAAAATGTCCCATTGTGCTTATTTTGCAATTGTTAATAGACTTCCTGCCAGAGATAGATGTTTAAAGTGGAACAAAAATGGGGATACTATTTGTCTGCTTTGCCGAGAGGAAAAGGAGTGTATCAATCACTTATTTTTTGACTGCTCTTATTCAAAAAATATATGGTTTATTGACAAAACAAAGCTCAATATTAGACAAAATCAGGCAGTTCAAAACATCAGAGAAAGCATCAACTATATTCAACAAAATTTCAAAGGAAATAGCAAAGATTTCAAAAAAGCTAGCATTGTGCTTACTGCAACAATATTTCACATTTGGAAAGAGAGAAATCAAAGACTCCATTCTCAATCAGAAACAGAAAGCATACAACTTTGGAAGAAAATAGAATTGGATTCCCAAATCCTCCTCAGTAAAAACAGAAATCAAAACCACTTCACAGAAAATCCAAATCATAAAAGCTGGCACATGGATAAATATGAAGAGAGTTTAGAATCTTTCTTACAGAATAAGATTAATTATCCCAATGCGAGGCACCTCCACCACAATAGCAATCATTGGATGGAAAGGCCTTTGAATAATGTTGTTTTCACTCCCAATTCCGTCAATACTGGTGGCGGCCGCTTCTACCAACACGACAGGATTAGCTCCTACATAAATAAGGGAAGAATAATTAAAAATAATCTATCTTTTCCTAACAATAAGCGTTTATTAAGCTCTAACAATTGTAATACTTTACCTGATAGGGGCGGAAGCTACCGCGCACACGGTATTCATGATCAAATGGGCAATTATCTGAGCATAGACAAAAATCGGCAACCAATAGTTAATATCGAAAATGATGTCTACAATTCACGTTCAAGCGATAATATCAACATACACTTATCTAAAGGGGATAACAGAGATAGATCTAGCAACTGCTCAATCAACTTCCTCCAGAACAGTACATTCGCAACTGATAACTGCAAGGGAAGTGACAAGGCAAATTTTAATAACATAAACTTTAATTTCAATATTTCAAACTTTAATATATCCTTACCTGACAGTTCTGGAAGATACTGTATGGAGGATAGCCTTCGTGAGCATGAAATAAAGCTTCAAGCGGCTGTAAATGATCTAAGATAAGGGTACAGTCACTACAGAAGCAACATCAACAACCAAATATTTCACTTATCTTATTTGGAGAGAGGGGAAAGCAGCTGGATGTCTGAGCTTGCGAATTCATCAAGTTCCGCCAAGCAGATTCCAGATCTAAGGAGTAATAAAGATTCAAGTACAAACTCGTGCTCGCGTGTCGAAAAGGAAGTGAAAACCACCCAAATGAATGATTTTCACTTCATTTCGGAGCATCATGGGATGAAAGTGACGCAGCGGTGGAATACAAAAATTGATGATACGATGAACGTAGCAATCGGTGGATTGATGAATACTGAAATGCCCAAATTCGTTGATCCGAAGATACCGAATTTTAGCTATCTACGTCATGTTGATCGATCTCGATACCGTGAAAGTAGATCTTCAATTCTTAGAGCGTTGATCAAGCGCGCTTGATGCCGCGAATTGGATTCACGATCGTTGAATCGAGCGCACTCGATTGACCGAAGGTGGAGATAGGAGATCACACTCGACTACCAATTGGATGAAAGCACAAAGCTAACAAATGAAATTTTATTTCAAAATCAACAACCGTTTACAAATGATATAACTCGCCTATTTATAGGCAGACAACACAACACTTACAACACAACTCATAGGTCTTGAATGACCTAACACTTAGAATATTTACAACACATAACGACATCTTAACAACCTATACAATAGTACACGACTTAACAAACGAAACTACAAACGACTCAACACACTTTATACAAACGACATAAGGAAGCATAGTACCGACTTAACAATAGTGTGTAACGACCTAAAATATCAATCGACATCCGACTTATCAGCCTCGCGACTTATCAAACCAACTCACGACTTATCATAATCGACTTCGCGACTTATCAGAGATTTCTCACGAGTTAACATCTTCACGCGACTTAATCATCTTCACGCGAGTTAACAAAATCATCTTCGCGACTTGATGAAGCGGAGTAAAGTCGTTCGCGACTTAGGGTGGGGGAATTAGGTCGCTCGGTGGAAGATTTAGATCGCTCACGACTTATAGTGGAGAGGTTAGGTCGTGAAGTTGTATCGAAGTGGAGTCTAGGTCGCGGTGGAATTCGGTTGTGGAATTTAGGTCGTGGAGATTGTTCACGACTTAGGGATAGGTCGGAAATTGTTTGCAACCTATCGTTAGGTCGGAGATTGCTTGCGAGTAAAGTCGTTCGCGACTTACTGGAGTTAGGTCGGAGAGCTATTTGAATTGGGTCGGACATGGTTTGCGACCTATTGTTAGGTCAGAGCTCTTCTGGAGTTAGGTCGGACTTTGTTTGCGACCTATCGTTAGGTCGGAGAAGTGATAATTTAAGTCGTGGTGGTGATTTTAGGTCGCTGGCTTTGGTAGATCGTTCACGATCTAAAGCAGAGTGATGGTCTGTTTCGCGAACCAGGTATGCTGCTGCATCATCCTCCCCTTGTTGACAAAAATTCGACCACGAATTTGTACCTCTCTCTACCCTATCAAGATTATCCTCATGGTACAGAATCAAATGTTTAACGTTGAAAACGTCTGCAGTATGAATATGATCTGGCAGCTTCAACCGATATGCATTATCATTGATCTTCTTCAAGATTTCAACTGGACCAATATTTCGAGCCTTCAACTTGTTGTACGTTCCAACTGGGAAACGATCTTTCGTCAACACCGCGTACACAAAATCACCCTCTTTGAAGTCCCCACTTCTTCGCTTCTTATCTGCTAGTTGTTTATACTTTTCATTCGTCTTCTTCAGTCGTTCCTGAACGATTCTATGGCAATCTTTTAACTCATCAATGAAACCTGACGCCCGCTTAATCACTCCTTTTGGTTGTGGTACTACCGTTAAATACAATGGCCCCTTTGGCAAGCTTGAATATACAATCTGAAATGGACTGAAACCAGTACTCCGGTTCACTGCATGGTTATGAGCAAATTCTGCTTGACATAGCTTCATATCCCAACTCTTCAGATTGTCCTGCTCAAGACATCTCAACAAATTTCCCAATGATCTGTTCACAACTTCTGTCTGTCCATCTGACTGCAGATGATAAGCGCTACTAAAGTTCAATTTCGTTCCCACCATCTTCCACAAACTTAGCCAGAAATGACTTAGAAATCTAGTATCCCTGTCTGAAACAATTGATTCAGGTAGCCCATGCAATCGATACACCTCCTTAAAGAATAACTGAGCGACTCGGACGGCATCTGCTGTCTTCTTACATGCGATGAAATGTGCCATTTTGAAAATCGGTCAACCACCACATAAATGGAATCGTTTCCCCTTTGAGTTCGAGGCAAACCCAAAACATAATCCATACTCACATCAACCCAAGGATTAGTTGGTACAGGTAACGACATATATAATCCAGCATTGGTCGCAGTTCCTTTCGAAACTTGACAGATATGACATCGCTCCACAAACCTTTCCACTTCTTTCCTCATTGATGGCCAAAAATAAGGTTGAGAAATCAGCTGTAATGTACGGTCTCTACCCACATGACCTTCCTCATGCAATTCCTTCACAATCTTCATTCTCAAACTACAATCCGGTATACATAATCGATTTCCCTTGAACAGAAAACCATCTACCATCACAAATTCATCCGTCTCTCCCTCCTTGACTTTATCAACAAACTTTGCAAAGTAAGGATCATCACCAAATAACTCTGGTAACACATCAAACCCGGTCACTTCAACTTTCATCGTAGTTAACAAATGATTCCTTCGGCTCAAAGCATCAGCCACACGATTCGTCACTCCTGATTTGTGTTTCACAACAAACGTAAACTGTTGCAGATATGCAATCCATGATGCATGTCTCGATGAAATCTTGTCTTTCCCTTGTAAATGTTTCAACGCCTCATGATCAGTGTAAAGAACAAACTCTTTCTGAAATAGATAGTGTCTCCAGTGTTTAATAGCTTGCACAACAGCATAAAATTCCACATCATATGTACTGTATCTCATCTTTGCTCCCGACAGCTTCTCACTGAAATATGCAATAGGACGCCCCCTCTGACTCAACACTCCCCCAATTCCAACCTTTGACGCATCAGTATGTAGCTCAAACAACAACTGAAAGTCTGGTAATACTAGAATTGGTGCAGACGTCAGTAACTCCTTGATCTTCCCAAAAGCATCCCCTGCTTCCTCTGACCATGAAAACTGTTTACCCTTCATACAATCTGTAACAGGCGCCATCACACTACTAAAGTGTGGAATAAATCTTCGATAGAATGAAGCCAACCCGTGGAAACTACGAACTTCTGTTATCGTCTTGGATTGTGGCCAATCTCTAATCGCTTCGACTTTACTTTGGTCAACCTGTATTCCTTCTCCTGACACAACATATCCCAGAAATAAAACACTATGCGTCATGAACACGCATTTCTTCGTTGTAGCATAAAATTGTTCTTGTCGTAGTACCATCAGCACTTCTCTCAGATGATTCAAATGTTCCTCTGGACTTCCACTATATATCAGAATATCATCGAAATACACCACCACAAATTTTCCAATAAAAGGTCTAAAAATCTGATTCATCACCCTCATGAACGTACTTGGCGCGTTTGAAAGTCCAAATGGCATTACCAACCATTCATACAACCCCTCTCGCGTCTTGAACGCTGTTTTCCATTCATCCCCTGGTCTGATTCGAATTTGATGATAACCACTCTTCAAATCAATCTTCGAAAATATAGTAGCTCCGCTCAGCTTATCTAACAAATCATCCAATCTGGGCATTGGAAATCTATATCTCACAGTAATCTTATTCAATGCTCGACTGTCAGTTCACATTCTCCACGTTCCGTCTTTCTTTGGCACTAACAATGCTGGTACAACACACGGGCTTAAACTCTCTTGCACACGCCCCTGTTCAAGCAATTCTTCCACTTGCCTTCGCAACTCCTCATGCTCTTTTGGACTCATTCTGTAGTGTGGTCTGTGAGGTAACACAGCTCCTGGAACAAGATCAATTTGATGTTGAATGTCCCTCAACGGCGGTAACTCCATTTGCAACTCCTCTGGAAATACATCGTCAAACTCTTCCAGTACTGGTTTTACTTCTTCTGGTATTTCCACCACTTCCTGACTCTCCCGTCCGATCAATAGAAATACTTCAAGCTCCTCCTCTACTTCCTTCACAAACTCCTTCAAAGATAACAAAGTTTTAAGCTCTTCAATCTCCTCCAACTTGTTTTCCTCCTGTTGTCGCTTCTTTGGAACTAGAGTAATCTTTGTGCCTTCAAACATGAAACTGTAACTGTTGGTACGCCCATCATGTTGCACCGCCCTATCATACTGCCACGGTCTCCCCAACAACAAATGGCATACGTCCATGTCCACAACATCACACCAAATTTTGTCCTTGTATTTCTTCCCAATTGAAAAATTAACACAAGTCCTTCGACTAACTTTCACCTCCCCACCTTTCCTCAACCAAGCTAACTTATACGGTTTCGGGTGTTTCTCTGTCTTCAATGATAACTTCTTTACAGCTTCTGTAGAGATAATGTTATCACAGCTTCCAACATCAATAACAAATTTGCAAACCCTTCCCAAGATAGTGCACGTCGATTGAAAGATGTTACTCCTCAACCAGCTAGTCTCTTCCTCCTGCTTCGGTGTTAAGCAATTCCTCCTCATCATTAATGTATAACCATCATCTCCAGATAACAATTCTTCCTCCTCAACTGGTAATTGATTAGAATCTTCAGCCTCCTCATCCTCATCCTTAACCTCAGCAATCATTGCTCTCTTCTTTGGCTTTGGACACTCATTGCTTTTATGACCCAACTCCTGACAATTGTAACATTTGAAACCGTTGTTAACCTTTGCCTTCTCAGCCTCCTTCACCACTGGTTTACTAATAGGTTTAGAAACATTAGAACTTCCACTAACACCCTTCACTTGATTGTTGGAATTAGTAAACACACCACCTCCTCGTCGTCCCTGCTTCTCCCAAGTCAACGCTTTCTGATGTGCTTCCGCCACAGATCTTGGATCGAACATATTCACCATATCCTGGATCTGCATTCTCAATCCCCCAATGAATCTAGATGTCAATTGTTCTTCCGTTTCCATAATATCATTCCTTGCAATAAGCTGATAAAACTCATCTGCGTAATCATTAACAGTCTTTGTGCCCTGCCTCAAGTTCTGCAAACGTTGATACATCAGAGATTGATAATTGTAAGGTAAGAACGTTGCTTTCATCAATTTCTTCATCTTCTCCCAAGATTCAACTTTTGACTTCCCCATTCGTTCACGTGTAAGTTTGGTTTGCTGCCACCATGCCAAAGCTCTACCCCTCAACCTTGTAGCAACCAACTTCACTCTACGATGTTCTGGAACTTCTTTGAAATCAAAAATTTCTTCAACATTAGCCACCCAATCCAAAAACTCCTCAGCTTGCATACCACCTTTGAATTCTGGAATTTCAGTCTTCATCCCAGATTCCCACTTGTGATCGTACTCCGACTGATTTCTTCCTCGTCCACGTCCTCGTCCATGAACATTACCACCATCATACTCTTCTTCACAATCCGATGTATATCGATGTCGATCCTGACCACCAACATCTCTACCACCACCATTTCTTCCACCAACATTCCTATGATCTGCATTCCTCCGATCTCGATCAGTCACATTTCTATCACGACTTCGATCATCAACATTTCTATCACAATCTCGATCCACGCTTCTATGATCACTATCAACACTTCTCTCTCGATTTGAATGTGGTGAAACTCTACTTCTTCCATGGCTCGATTCAGGTGATACCCTTCTCTGATTTTGACTCATCTCCAACATCATTCTCTCTAATCGACCAATCCCTTCATTAATCTTCTCATTAAAGTTTTCGTTAATTCTTTGCTCCATCTCATCAGCTTCTTCTCTCCCATATAAAGCATCAATGTTGCGATAACGGTTAGCTCTTCTCGGAGGCATGATCACTCTTCAAAAAATTCCAACAAAAACTTCACTTCGATCTAAAAATCTTCAAATCAAAACTACACACTTGTTGAAAACTTCAAAAATCTCCAAACGAACAAATCTCGATAACCCACTTCACCAAATGATGTAAATCTCGCACAACTCCAAAAATCTACGCAAACTTCTTGCGTTCTAGCTCTGATACCAAATGACGCAGCGTCGGAATACAAAAATTGATGATACGATGAACGTAGCAATCGGTGGATTGATGAATACTGAAATGCCCAAATTCGTTGATCCGAAGATACCGAATTTTAGCTATCTACGTCACGTTGATCGATCTCGATACCGTGAAAGTAGATCTTCAATTCTTCGAGCGTTGATCAAGCGCGCTTGATGCCGCGAATTGGCTTCACGATCGTTGAATCGAGCGCACTCGATTGACCGAAGGTGGAGATAGGAGATCACACTCGACTACCAATTGGATGAAAGCACAAAGCTAACAAAGGAAATTTTATTTCAAAATCAACAACCGTTTACAAATGATATAACTCGCCTATTTGTAGGCAGACAACACAACACTTACAACACAACTCATAGGTCTTGAATGACCTAACACTTAGAATATTTACAATACATAACGACATCTTAACAACCCATACAATAGTACACGACTTAACAAACGAAATCACAAATGACTCAACACACTTTATACAAACGACATAAGGAAGCATAGTACCGACTTAACAATAGTGTGTAACGACCTAAAATATCAATCGACATCCGACTTATCAGCCTCGCGACTTATCAAACCAACTCACGACTTATCATAATCGACTTCGCGACTTATCAGAGATTTCTCACGAGTTAACATCTTCACGCGACTTAATCATCTTCACGCGAGTTAACAAAATCATCTTCGCGACTTGATGAAGCGGAGTAAAGTCGTTCGCGACTTAGGGTGGGGGAATTAGGTCGCTCGATGGAAGATTTAGATCGCTCACGACTTATAGTGGAGAGGTTAGGTCGTGGAGTTGTATCGAAGTGGAGTCTAGGTCGCGGTGGAATTCGGTTGTGGAATTTAGGTCGTGGAGATTGTTCACGACTTAGGGATAGGTCGGAAATTGTTTGCGACCTATCGTTAGGTCGGAGATTGCTTGCGAGTAAAGTCGTTCGCGACTTACTGGAGTTAGGTCGGAGAGCTATTTGAATTGGGTCGGACATGGTTTGCGACCTATTGTTAGGTCGGAGATTGCTTGCGAGTAAAGTCGTTCGCGACTTACTGAAGTTAGGTCGGAGAGCTATTTGAATTGGGTCGGACATGGTTTGCGACCTATTGTTAGGTCGGAGCTCTTCTGGAGTTAGGTCGGACTTTGTTTGCGACCTATCGTTAGGTCGGAGAAGTGATAATTTAAGTCGTGGTGGTGATTTTAGGTCGCTGGCTTTGGTAGATCGTTCACGATCTAAAGCAGAGTGATGGTCTGTTTCGCGAACCAGGTATGCTGCTGCATCAGAAAGGGACCGAATTGAAATACTGGAAGCCTCCTTAAGCCTCTAAATTAACTTCAGCGAGTTACTTTAGCTTTCGCTGTTGAATCTCTCTCGTTGTTCTGCCATTTTTTAGTTTTTCTTTTTAGAAGAATGAGGCGGGAGTATGCCCTAACTCGATTAGGGTTGTGTGTTATGTGTTGTGCGGTTTTGGGTATGTTTACCCATTTGTTTGTGATGTATGGTATTGGGTTCTGTAATACCCGTTTGTATTTTTACTTCTTTATGGGCTTGGCCCATTTACCAATTGTTTATTTTTTTTTAAAAAAAACTTCCAGACCAAAGGAAATGATTAAGTACATGGTTCAACATAGCAAGTAGTTTCGTAGGTGTATGAAGGTTCTAGAGTAGTACGTTGTCATGGCAGTGGTAATGGAATTGATGATGGTGAGACGGCCAGCCTGAGAAAGGAGGTGTGAAGGCCAACTTCCTAATTGGCCAATAATAGATTCAAACAAGGGTAGACACTGATTGGTTGTAATTCTGGAAGTGGTTAGTGGAATTCCCAGATACACATAATTTTTTAGATATATTTAAGGGTGGATAAAGCAGTTATAGTGATGGAATTAGTTTTAGCAAGCCCCGCAATAAGGATATGTGATTTTCCTTGATTTATTTTCAGCCCAGTGGCAGTTTCAAGTGTAGACAAACACTGAATGATAGTAGTGATACTAGTCCTATCATGTTTAGAGAAGATGACTAAATCATCTGCACAAAGAAGACTTATAATCTTAGGCCTTTTGCATCTTAGGTGAAGTTTAATAGTTTTGTTTCTAGCTTGAAGACTAAGGACACAACTGAAATGCTCCATTACAATGATAAAAAGATATGAAGATGTAGGGTCACCCTGTCTCAAAACCATGTTTCGAATAGAAATACACTGTGATTTTTTCATGATACATGATAGAGTATTCTGGTGTAGTTATGCAAGTATAAATCCATGCTATGAGAGGCTCAGGAAAAAAATATAAGTAAAATTGCTATTACAAAATTCAATTGTAAACTGTCAAAAGCCTTTGGGATGTCTAATTTCATCATGCAACGAGAAGAGATGTTCTTATTCTTATATCATCTCAAAATCTCATGTGTTAACAGTATATTGTCTGTTATGTATCTATCAGGTTAAAAGGCTGTTTGATTTGAAGAGATGATTCTAGGAAGAACATGTTTCATTCTAGTAGCTATGATCTTTGTGATAGTTTTATATGGTACAACATGATGTAGGCCTGAAATGAGCGACAATAGTGGGATTATCGATTTTTGGGATAAGCTAAATTTGTGGAGTTGACACCTCCTAATAGCTTGTTGCTATTGAAGAAGTGATGTATGACTTTAAGAAAAATAGGAGAAATTATATCCCAATAGTGTTTATAAAAATGTGCAATAAGTCCATCATGTCCTCTAGTACTTAAAGACTTTAAGCTGAAGATAGCAGTTTTGATTTCAACATCAGTAATCATGTTTACTAAGGCAAAAGCTTCCTGGCTATTAATTAATGGTAAGAAGATTTGTTTCTAAAATAGAACTGAGTAGAGTGGGAACAACAGAAGTATTGTTGAAAGTGGTAATGAAATATTTTAAGAGTGCGTCATGGGTATCTTGAGGATTATTTCGGTTGTGATCTATGATAGAAGGTAGTTGTTCTTTGGCATGTTTAATTTTGAGTGACCAATGAAAGAAGAGGGTATTTCTATCTCCAAAAAAGCAGAAGTCACTGCCCAGATTTTGTTTTATCGTCTCATTCTCATCATGCAATTAAAAAGCGGCCTTCCACAATCAGAGCACAAGGTGAAACCGGACTCGGAGCATAAAGTTTTGCAGTTATGCAGTTACCATAACCGTCTTTGCAAACGTGGTTTTAAAAACAATTTCAGATCTGTAATTTTTACATCGCTTCCGCTTCAGATTGATGTATATTCAGAACCCTGAATATGGGAGGAGTATAAATAACAAATTTAGCAACTGCTAATTTCTCGAAATCGCTTGGATTCAGTAGTGAGCGGCTGATGTTTTTTCAGATCTGGAAACCATTGACAGAAGCACTTGAATATGGTGCTAAAGGGGAGCGACGCCTGCTGAAGCCACTTGAATGGCGGAGTTGCACTTCTGAAGCTTTTGTTTCAGGTTAGGTCTCTGGACTTAGCTTATGTGCTTCCGCTTGGACATTATCTGCTATGCTGATAGATAGCGTTTTTATTTGTCCACTATTCCACTACTCTGTTATTATTCAGACTTTGATATGTACATATTTTTGACTCACATGTGTGGGCAGTGGCTTTGTACCCACTTATAGTATTTGGATCTGTATTGACGATTTATTGTTCCGGGATTTTATATCTGTTATGTGATTATGTTCTGTGATGTTTTATCATTTATTACTATACTTATTCTGATAGGTCTTTAGCCATTGTAATTTCGTTATAAATATTTATTGAATACGTCGAACCACTTGAAAAAAATATATAGATACCATCCTTTCGACGTATTCAGTAGATAGTTATAGCTTGATTACAAATGGTCGCTTCCACTATACTCTATTCTCCGCTTTAAGAGACAGTATTACTCCCATAATACTTTTTGTTACAGTGGGTCTCAGAGTGGGGCGTTACAGGAGGGGAGGTAAACAAGGAGATCTAGATCCCATCTTTTTACTCTTTCTTATTGCCTATTTAAACCAATCATCCCCATTCATCTGCACTTTAATTTTTCCTCCTCCACTTTACTTTTGCCTCCTCCTCTATCTAGCTTTGGCTGAAAATAATGGAACCTTCCCTCTTCATCTCCAAATTAAATTAAATTAAATCTGTTTTCAAAAGGTGTGGTGATCTCTTCAGTTAGTTGCATTTCTGGATAAGTACGGATTTGGTCTAAGGAGTTATTGGATTCAACATTCATAATGTAATATCAAGTCCACAATATTGGTAATATCCAATCAATATTCTCTTATATACATGTTTATATATGTCAATACATATGTGTAGATTAGAACCTTGCTTTATCGCTTATTTATATATCTATTTGCTATAAGATTTGAATAAATATTCATACACATTTAAATTGAATTAAAAAACATGCATATGTGTATAATTTCTTTTTGACCACATTAAAAAAATTGAAAATTAGAATTGATTTTAAAATAATATTAGTTATAATTTTGAATTTTATGATTTGTAGATGTATATATATTACATATAAATTAATTTATTAATTCTTATTCATATATACACATATAAATGTATGTTAAAAATAGAATTTCTATTTATTTATATATATTTATATTTATAATAAATTCTAAAATTAAATATTAATTGATATACATATATGTTTAAACACTTTTCGAATTATTATGCATTAAAATATATACATATATATATATACACATTATAAATATAAATTTTATATGAAATTTATAGTTTAAAATAATTAATTTTGTCAAAAAGTTTTCGGTCGAAAGATTAAAAATAATTAATTTTTAACATATTATTGTTTATGCTTACAAATTAATATATTATAAATAAATTTTAAAATTAGTCATATACATATTTGAATGTTTACGAATATATATATATATATATATATATATATATATTAAATATATCAATATTTGAATTAATTTTATATTTTAAATAGATTTTTATTCAAGATCTAAATCTGTGCTTAAATTTGAATCTGCCTTAAGATAATTTAAAATTACATTATTTTGAATTGGTCTTCATATTCAAATTTAAATTATGTGTGTATTTTTGTGTCTACATATGTATGTATGTATGCATGTATGCATGTATGCATGTATGTGTGTGTATAATAATAAATTAATTATAGACAACAAATATGTAGGCTAATATGTCATTGTAGTATAAATCTCAGCACTTATATACGGGTACATTATACCATATACCCATGTATATGTTGCACGTACACTTTACATGTGTGTGTATTGATACACATATACATTATATACTGCATATTATATTTAAAATCGAATCTTTATACAAATTAATTAAATAAAATAAAGATTTTATTTAAAATTATTTAGATTGTATCTAAATTAATTTAGACTTCATGGGCACAATAAAATCTAAAATAGATTTCTTTTTTTTAAGTTCACCCATTTAACATGCTGCCTACTGGCTCCGTCAATGGTATTAGTATGCAGTCTAAATTATCGATATTGGGGCTAACTTATTAATGCTAACCCATTTAGTGTGGTGTCTAGAAAAGTAATGTCAAAGTTTGGGTTTGGGCAATTAAGTATTATGCCCTACTTGGCTATAGCTTGAGCCGAAAGGTGAAATAAGCCCAAATGCTATCCCTAATATAAAGGCCCAAATTGATTTGAGCCTTGGACTAATTTTTAAAATCTATTTTGAAATTAAAATAATATTTCAAATTTAAAAGGTTAAATTCAAAAAAAGTAAAAGTTTCACAAATGTTATAAAATAATTTTCAAAATTTTATTAATGATTAATTGGATTAATTAAATAAGTAATTAATTAAAAGTTAATTAATTAAGTTAAATTACATATATATTAGTATACGTAAAATTATCTTAAAAAGTTTAAAGTAATATATATGTAGATATATTTATAATTTTTGAAATTAATTATAATTAATTAAAATTATTTTAAATGAATAAATTAAATTATAATTAATAAGTTATATAATATGCATATTAAGGTACATTTATGTTACTATAAAAGTTGTAGTGCGCATCTTTATTGATAGTTAAATAACCGACTATCAATATTTACCTTTAAATAGGTATTTGTTGTGAATTGGATGAATTTGAATGCCACACTTATTTTTGAATAATCGCTCACTATTCGGGTTAGCCGGGAAAGGACCATGGGGTCGTATAACCCATTCCGAATATGTGATACGTCGTTATGAATTGCATTCGAAGACCGGTGTTGAAGACCGGATATTTTTGAAAACGGAAGGATTACCGTCGAGTTACTCTACATCGGCTGATCTCCGATTTAGAGGTTTTATCACCCTTAGTGACGGGAAGTCCGGACGTGATTAGAAATTTATCCGGATATGCAAGGGCTTCGTGAGAAGTGCCTTCGGTTCTGTTCGATCCCGGAACAGACTTGTATGGATTGTATGTCTGACGTTACAAATTGAGATATAAAGCTGATTTCTTTCAAATACATATCTGTTGGTGGCGGAGAATTTATTCTCTTAGCTTAACACCCTTCTCTGAGACGTACGAGCTCAGAGGTTATGTAGTTGAAATTTATCAGCGATATACTCCCAATTTGGTAACGTGGCATACTGAGTGTTGCTGTGAAATGATCAGTGTTTGATCATTTGCGATATGATCATTTGTTTGATCTTATATCTTTGTGATCATAGGTTGATCATTTGTTTGACCCGAAGCATGGCTTTGTAGAAAGCGTAGCTTTGTGGACGAGACTTCATCGAGCCTCACACCCCGGAAATGGTCAAAACAGGAAGGATGCGGCAAGGTTCTAGGGAGTAGCGCCCCTTAGTGTATGTCATTCCTTCTGGATAGAGGTGGTATCATGGTATGGAGCCCAAATACTTAACCTATGTGGATACTACTTATGATGTGGTTTGTTGCGAATCGGGGATCCTCAGGAAGATCGGTTACGATCGGGAGATGACATACGCGTGTCAGTAGTTACCAATTTTTGCAGAGGTAACCCGGCCTTGTGTTGGCAGAGATCCGGTTAGGTTCTCGGGTCGTCTATTCCAGGGACGTACCCATCGTGGCATAGGAAGTTCCTTAGCCTGACCATTTGTTGGAAATCCAAACTCCAATACGAACTTTGTACGGTATTAGTTGTAGAACCTGCCATTTACGTACGGTGGTCACCACTGTTTAGATGGTAGCTATAGTAGGCATACGATACTGGTCGTATGTTGGCTAAGATTAATATTATACTTTCGAAATGATTTCTACACTATGCACTAATAATAATATCAAAAAGATTTGATTTTGCGTAGTAAGCATTTTTGACTATCATAAGAAGAAATCTCCTCCAATTCTGCGTTTGCATTGTGTGTGTGGCGGGAGGTCTTATGGTAGTTTCATTTTCCAAAAGCATTGCGAATTTGTTTTATTTTCTTTGTGAAAAATAACTGTTTTACGATCTCACACCAGTCACCATGACTGACTCGGAGTTTATTGTTCCCTTCTAAACTCTGGGTGCCCACAAATTTCCACACGGGCAGTCTAGAGTTATGTTATCAGGATATTCTGGAGCTTTGGAAGCAAGCTGGATGGCGAGACGTAGTATTTGTATCTGATAGTATTTATTCCGCTGTGTATTCTGTATGAGGACAAGTTTATATAACCGTCCATTGTTGTATTGAGTCGTATATTGACTCTGATGATTGATGTAATGTATAAAATGATATAGTTCTTTGATTTAAAGAATATTGATTTATTTATTATATATTGTTCCGCTGCGATGTGTAAGATTCTGATATTGTTTCTGCTTCTGATGTTGTTCTGTTCTTTCTCTTCTTCTCTCTTTCTTCTTCTCTTTTTCTTCTACTTCTTCTCTAAAACCATCACTATTCGAGTTTCCGGCGTTCGATTTCTCGGCAGTCGATAAAGTGAGTATCGATGTCGAATTTTCGAAAGTCGAAAATTTCGGTATGTGACAAAGTGGTATCAGAGCATATGGTTAAGCGACAACCCTGCTCTGTTGGGTGTTACTCATTAGAGATAGAGTCAGTAGAACTCTAGAATGAGTTGAGTGTAATAATAGATATGAGCGCGTATTTGTTAGTGAATATAAAATTGTTTTGTATTGTGTTGACTTATCGGTTGATTGTTTATGGATTCTGGTCGGTGCAGTCTAGCTAACTGTAATCGATAGGGGTTTCTAAACTCTAAACAATATAAACCGACATGGTATCGTTTTAAAATAGGGTGAATGAAATAATTTTACCCAAAACTATTTTTGTATAGAAAAGAAATGATTTCCTATGAATTATTATAGTATATGGATGCTTGTTTGTTAAGAAAGTAATAATATTGAAATGTTATTGTTATTGAAATTGAATAAGAAATTGAAATTGTAACTCCAAAGTTAAGGAAATAAATCCATATACAAATGAAATTAAAGAATGTAAATTATAAATGAATTTGTAATTTGAAACGGAATTCCAGAGGAGTATTTGGAAATGTTTTGAAAAGAATTTGAAAATTTTGGAGATTTGGAAAGTTTAAATTCCTTTTTGATTTGAAAATGAATTTCAAAGGTTTGAAAAATGTTTTGAAGAGATGAAAAGCTCTAAACTCTTTTCGGTCGCTGGAAAATAACTTCGGTAATGACTGCAGCATCACTGGTGTTCATTTTCGGGTTTCCAAAAGAGGAATTGCTGCCGATTGTTTTTAAATGAAAGTTGTTTGGAAAATTTGAATTTTTTTTAGAAAATTCAAAGGATAATTTGAACTGTTTTCAAAAATGGTTTTTGAAATGTTGGTAAACTCTGGAATACTATATAAAAATATTTATGAAATATTGTAAGTTGATAACCTATACAAATTGAATTTTGATAGAATAAATTTAACTTAAAATATGGAGTTAAATAAAAGTAAGTACAAGTGAATCAATTTAAAGAAAGTGAAATTGAAAGTTGAGATTTATTTTGAAGTGGTTATAAACCAAAATAGTGAATTGTAAATAAATTTTGGGAGCGAACAAAAGTGAATAAAACTGGAATTGAAACTGAATGTTGAAGACAAATTTGAATAAATGAATTAGAATTTGTGATGAATTAGTAACTGGAACTAATTTAAAATAGTATAGTTGTGAATGAAAGTTAATCGATGAAATTCAATATTCAGAAGTTAAATTGAATCCAAATTAAATTGAAATTGTGAATTGAATTCAAATGAAAATTGAAATGTAAAATTGAATGAAAATAGATATATAACTTCAACAGTGAAGTAAAAATGTATAAGAAGTAAGTATCAAAAATTTTTGTAATGGAATTTGCAAAATGGTTTGAATATGTAACTAGATATTATGGCTAGTAGGATATACAGGTGTAAAGGAATTGGGATTTTAATTTTGAAGAGAATTTGAATTGCTCGACAAAAAGGTAAGTATTTGAATTTCAAATATGAGATTTGATGATTTCTTGTCTAGCCGCTTGGCTTTTTCTTTTTCTTTTTGAAATCTGAGAGTCCGTAGGGACGTTTTGTAGTCGTGCCGTATTAGCCGCGCAAAGGAGACGCTGGCGAAATGTTTCGAAAATTTCGGGTGTTAGAAAAAAAATTTGAGAAATTTTGAAAGTTTAAAATTTGAATTTGAATTTAAATTTGAATTGTTAAGTAAACAAAGTTGTTTGAAACTTATAATTGAAGTTAGAAATTTAGTTGAATTGATAACGAATCTTTAGTAGAAAGATTTGTTTTGATAAATTGATAAAACTATTGAATGTTGAAAAATAGTAGACGAGTTAAGGACTTTTTTTTCCTAACTTGTAATTTCGAGGACGAAATTCTTTTAAGGAGGGAAGTCTATAACGACCCAGAATTTTGAACAAATTAAATTGAAAATATTTAATTAATTTTAAATATTTGAATGATGATTTAATTTGAATCTTGGATATAACTTTGAATTTGGCGATTAAATTATAAAATTTAATCTATTGTAAGATTGAACGAAAATTTGAATATTTAATTTTAAGTTGAAGAAAAATATTTCGAAAGCTTTTAAAATTCGTATTGATAATACTGAAGATAATAGAAGCTTTAGAATTGAGTTTGAAAACGATTTGTTCAATTTTGAAATTTAATCGTTCGAATTGATATTTAAAAATAGCCGTCCGAGGCACAGTCTCGGAATTCGACGAAACCAGTTCCATTGGGTCCGTAATATTGTATTATTGTCGGATTTCAAATTTCGTATTTATCGGAGCTGTTATGTGAACGTACGACACATAAAGGCGTTGAATCTTTATCGAATTCAATTTGAATTTAAATATATATTTGGTCAACACCACCACGTTTTCTTGTCCCCCACTCGTACACGCGACATACCCCTTCATCTCAGAGCATGGTCGCGTATCCTTTGTCTCTGCAAATATCACACCTTGTCTCCTTCGTTTCTTTCATCACGTAAACAGTTTTAAAATAAAAGAAAACTTTCTCGTTCAAATCTATAATGGCCGAAGCCTTTCTCCTCTTCAAAAGAAAAAAAAATCGATTCAACAGCCGAAGAAAAAAAATGGTTTCCTACTCTTTCATTCACGAATTCAAATTCAGTTCAAAGAAAAAGGAATACTCTCGTTTGCCAAACCATACAAAAGAAAAAAAAATGTCGAGCCTCTCTTCAGTACTCACGAAAAAAAGAAGAGAACGAACTCAAATCAACTTCGTTCGATTCAAGGATTGGGGATTCGCGAGCGACGGTGGTGGCGCGCATGCAAGCGCCGCGAATAGGGGTCGGCGATCCAAAGCAGAGTGGTGGCGGCGGCATATCGCGACGTCGCGACTGGCGTAGGCGGCCTGGGAACTCGCGACTAGGAGTTAGATGGGTGCGAGTTCGATGTCACGATGATGGCGACTCGATGGGGAAGCATCACGATTATGGTATGAGCTTGATGGCGTGCTCGTTTGGGTTGCGGCGATGATCGCGAGCTGATGGCAGGGGCGATGGTGGCTCGATCAATCTATGCTGTGAGGTATAATCTGTAGTTAGGTCTAATTACACACGAAATTTTTTGCTTAAGAGGTTTGAATGTTGTGATGTTGTTTAAAGTTAATAGTTTAAACTAAATTTAGATTTCAAACTTTAAACTGTTAGGAAACAGGAAAAAAATATACAAAGCAGTTCTATTTTAAATTTTTAGAGGCATAAAAGTTTGAAATCATAACAATATATTACGATAATTTACTTGTTCGACTATTTTATATACTGGAAATCTATAAATAATTTTAAGTACAGGAGTTTCAAAATGAGAAAAATAAATTTATGAACGTATATACATTTTGATTTACTTGTTTGATTTTAAAAATAAAATAAAATATATTATGGAAGTAGTTTTGTTAGTTGTTAAAAGGATATTTTATTAAAAAGGAAAAGTTGTTTAAAATCAAAGTATTAGCTAAAAACCCAAACGCTTAGTTAATTAAATAAGTAAAATGGAAATTTATTATTCGATCTATTCGAATATTAACAGAATTGTATAAATTATTTATACAAGGTTTGAAACCGTGAAGAAATGGTCAAAATGGAAAATGGATGGCAAAAATTAAAAGCTAAGGTGAGATCTTCTCACTCAAATAAAATCTTGTATTGCAGTTATTGATTGATGATTGACTGTTTGGATGTGATATTAGATATAGTAGGATATATATCTATATATAGCAATATATACATATTGGCATATGTATATATTGGATTGATTGATTTCCCGCCTCGTATAACGGATGAGACCCTATTGCACCGTTAGTAAGCGGATTATTTTTATAAAACCCATATACCACGATATTCCACCTCGAAGCGGAATTGGTATTGTGCTAACATCTGTGGATGCAGGGAAACAGGTTGGAGGGATCCAACTGGATTCCTCACCAGTATTTATTTATTTACAGATATTGATGTATATTCTGTTATCATATTGATATATGATGGTTGTTGTCGTGATTGACTAATTGATGTTGTTGCATCATCGGATTCAGTTTTGAAGTTTAAAAATAACGACTTTTACTTTAAAAAAGGATTTTTAAAGTGATTTTTGAAAGTAGACGTTTTATTGAATTTTTGAATTGATTTATTTCAAATAAATAAACGTCTAAAATTTTAAAGTTATAAAAGTTAAGATTTTTGTGAAATAAATCAAAGTGTGATTTTTGAAATAAAAGTTAAGAAATTTATGAAATGGGTTAAATTTGGATTTCTAGTATTATAAACGGTTTATTCAAAAGATGTACAAAAATGGATATTTATAAATTTGAAATATTGGGATTATAAGACAAGTTTCTATAAGTGTTAAAATGAAGTGTAAATGGGATTTCATAAGTTAATGAAATCTAAAAGTTTTAAATTTTGTGAAGTTTAAAAGAACGATTTCTTTTAAAATAAATGAATTATAAGTTATATTAACTTATAAATTGAATGGGTCATTAAAGAAGATGTATAAATCGAAGTTGTTATAAAATGGAAATAGAATTTATAAACGTTGTTTTTATAAATTCGAAAATAAATCAAATTTGATTGATTTTAAATATAGAGGTTATTAAGGGAATTTTATCCACGATTTTGGATAGTGGATAAATTCTTGAAATAAATGTGTAGAAAAGATTGAAATGTGGTTAGTGAAGTATATTCACGATTTTGGACAGTGAATATATTTTTAAGTAAAATGGATATGGTTTCGGGAAAGTGATATTTGAAATGAAGTTAATTGTTTTAAAGATGTTTTCAAATATAATGAATATCAAAATCATAGATTTCAACATTCATTGTTGAAATAGACGTTTTCGAGAAATAAGGAAATGATGGACTATAACACTGTTGTTATAGTAAATGATTTCCGAAAGGAAATGTTTTATATAGTATTGGGATTTATATATATCTATCTTAAAATCCGAATCCCTATACTAGTGATTTCGAGTCGTCGTAACGATGTTTTACGTAACATTCGTTTTGACTCAAATAGATGTTATAGTAAATGTTTTCCTTAAAGAATGAAATTATACTTAATTTTGATTTTAAGTATATCGAATATTTTCAAATGTTGAAAATGAATAGATTTGTGAAATACTTATTTTTAAATAAGTATGGAAATGCTTTTCCAATATGAAATGAACTGTTTTGAGATTTTATCTTCAAAGATAAAATGAAATGTGGAAATTGATTTGAAATTGTTTTCAAATGATTAAGTGTGGAAATTTTATATCTAGTAAAGATATTTTTGAAGATGAATAATTTGGAAAATTATTTGGAATCTGATGATGTTGCGCATCTTTATTGATAGTTAAATAACCGACTATCAATATTTACCTTTAAATAGGTATTTGTTGTGAATTGGATGAATTTGAATGCCACACTTATTTTTGAATAATCGCTCACTATTCGGGTTAGCCGGGAAAGGACCATGGGGTCGTATAACCCATTCCGAATATGTGATACGTCGTTATGAATTGCATTCGAAGACCGGTGTTGAAGACCGGATATTTTTGAAAACGGAAGGATTACCGTCGAGTTACTCTACATCGGCTGATCTCCGATTTAGAGGTTTTATCACCCTTAGTGACGGGAAGTCCGGACGTGATTAGAAATTTATCCGGATATGCAAGGGCTTCGTGAGAAGTGCCTTCGGTTCTGTTCGATCCCGGAACAGACTTGTATGGATTGTATGTCTGACGTTACAAATTGAGATATAAAGCTGATTTCTTTCAAATACATATCTGTTGGTGGCGGAGAATTTATTCTCTTAGCTTAACACCCTTCTCTGAGACGTACGAGCTCAGAGGTTATGTAGTTGAAATTTATCAGCGATATACTCCCAATTTGGTAACGTGGCATACTGAGTGTTGCTGTGAAATGATCAGTGTTTGATCATTTGCGATATGATCATTTGTTTGATCTTATATCTTTGTGATCATAGGTTGATCATTTGTTTGACCCGAAGCATGGCTTTGTAGAAAGCGTAGCTTTGTGGACGAGACTTCATCGAGCCTCACACCCCGGAAATGGTCAAAACAGGAAGGATGCGGCAAGGTTCTAGGGAGTAGCGCCCCTTAGTGTATGTCATTCCTTCTGGATAGAGGTGGTATCATGGTATGGAGCCCAAATACTTAACCTATGTGGATACTACTTATGATGTGGTTTGTTGCGAATCGGGGATCCTCGGGAAGATCGGTTACGATCGGGGGATGACATACGCGTGTCAGTAGTTACCAATTTTTGCAGAGGTAACCCGGCCTTGTGTTGGCAGAGATCCGGTTAGGTTCTCGGGTCGTCTATTCCAGGGACGTACCCATCGTGGCATAGGAAGTTCCTTAGCCTGACCATTTGTTGGAAATCCAAACTCCAATACGAACTTTGTACGGTATTAGTTGTAGAACCTGCCATTTACGTACGGTGGTCACCACTGTTTAGATGGTAGCTATAGTAGGCATACGATACTGGTCGTATGTTGGCTAAGATTAATATTATACTTTCGAAATGATTTCTACACTATGCACTAATAATAATATCAAAAAGATTTGATTTTGCGTAGTAAGCATTTTTGACTATCATAAGAAGAAATCTCCTCCAATTCTGCGTTTGCATTGTGTGTGTGGCGGGAGGTCTTATGGTAGTTTCATTTTCCAAAAGCATTGTGAATTTGTTTTATTTTCTTTGTGAAAAATAACTGTTTTACGATCTCACACCAGTCACCATGACTGACTCGGAGTTTATTGTTCCCTTCTAAACTCTGGGTGCCCACAAATTTCCACACGGGCAGTCTAGAGTTATGTTATCAGGATATTCTGGATATTCTGGAGCTTTGGAAGCAAGCTGGATGGCGAGACGTAGTATTTGTATCTGATAGTATTTATTCCACTATGTATTCTGTATGAGGACAAGTTTATATAATTGTCCATTGTTGTATTGAGTTGTATATTGACTCTGATGATTGATGTAATGTATAAAATGATATAGTTCTTTGATTTAAAGAATATTGATTTATTTATTATATATTGTTCCGCTGCGATGTGTAAGATTCTGATATTGTTTCTGCTTCTGATGTTGTTCTGTTCTTTCTCTTCTTCTCTCTTTCTTCTTCTCTTTTTCTTCTACTTCTTCTTTCTAAAACCATCACTATTCGAGTTTCCGGCGTTCGATTTCTCGGCAGTCGATAAAGTGAGTATCGATGTCGAATTTTCGAAAGTCGAAAATTTCGGTATGTGACAGGTAACGTGTGTACTAAGGGTAGTGGAGAGGCATGGCTTCCATGTTACATGATAACATTTATATTATTTAAATGTTTAAGCTAATTTAAATAATACTCCTCCTCTTGCCTATAAATACCCACCATCTCCACACATTCTCCCTTTACATCTTCATTTTCATATTCACTCCCTTTTCTTTATGTTGAAGAATATCCACGGCTTCTAAAATTATTTCCAAAGTCAAAAACTAATGAATACACTTTCAATAATCAAGCTAAACTCCTTACTTCACTTCCAAAAACCATTCTCCACTAAACAAGACCCTACACCTCCACATTTCCACCATGGCCAAGCCCCATATGATCTAGGCTAAACCCAAAATCCCACTAAAGGTCCAATAAATCAACTAAAGTGCATAAGAAAGCTTAGTTCTAGTGTTGTTCGAAGAGTTAGTGCGATTTGATTAAGGTTAGTAAGCGTTTTGGTGAGTGAAGTTTCCACCTTTGAATCATAAAGTTTAAACTATGTTCATGCTCATATTTATAGCTATTAAATGCTTATTGTATAGTTGTGATAATGGTTTGGTTAATGGATTTTTTGTTGCTTGAAAGTTAGTTGCTTCGGAAAATTAGTGGCGAATCTTAAGTTATATGAAAATATAGTAGTTAAATCAATCCCGTTGTAAATAAATGCTTGATATATGTTGTATTATTATAAATCATCATGAATGTATGCTCATTCCCTTGCTATATGATGTTTGGTTGTATTGCAAATGACATAGCTTAAATTCCGAACTACCCATATAACGATAGTTGCTATATCGGCGCTTTTGGAAAATCACCTTTTATCAAAACTGTTTGGTTTCATTATCGTGCTTGGGATTATTTTACAAATTAAGCAAGTTTTTGATCAATGGTGTTTTAAAGCTAATACTTTTAATGTGAAGCCAAGTACAAATTCATTTTCTTTTTTAAAAAAGAAATTTTTTGATTCGTTTATGGAAATGAATCAATTTTCATAAAGTGATTCAGAGATCGCAGTGAGCAAGTATGCCTTGTTGAGTGAGTACCTTTCCTTCGAAAAAAACTTGGCCATCACTTATATGGAAACTATTTATTTTTATAATTAGCACTAAACATCGAAGAAGTAGGCTTGTCGCTATTTCGAAAGATAAGAATAATCGTGAGACATGACTTTAAGGTAACACTACCTTGACTTGTCTAGTATTATTGTTAACCAAGAAATAGTACAAATTTGAATTCGATGAGTGATGGCAAGTATACAAGACTTAATTTACATATACGATCGTTTTATATCTCTAATAGTTAGTTTCTCAACTATCGGTTACCTCAACTTCTTTATTATCATCATTCTAAGATGATGTGTTGCTCCGTTGAGCTTTGATATCCTTTGTCGAAAATGACCAGAACCAAAGCGCGAGAAGGGGCCAAGCTTGTGGGGTTGCTCACATTAGGATACTTTCACATCTCATTTAGATTGGACTCGGTAGCGCTATTAGATGTGAAATATCTGATATTGGGTAAGGATTGGCAGGGTCCGGCTTTGAAGTTTCTAAGAAGTGTCATAGAGTAAATGAGCTTCTTAAAAGTATATTACTAGAGGTATGCTTCAAGGGGGTTCACCCTCTTAGTCATTTTTGGGAGATTTTCCTTCTCTTATTTGATTCGAACCTTCAAATTTATTCCCTTATTTGCATTGGGAAGAGTCAACCACTCTTTATGTTGTTTAATTATTTATCCATTCTTTACGTTTGGATATTGATTTATGTGGGAGTAAACCCGTTCAGTGTTCAGTGGCATGGTCTCGCATGTTTGTGTTTAAATTTCACACCCATTATTTTAAAATTACTCATACCAGATATATCATCTTACCCGAGTTGTTTGTTTTCCCTAAACTCTCGGGTACTCATTTTATTTGAGTAGTCCAAAAGTAGCAGGTTTCTTGTTGGGGTCTTTTGAAGACTGGGTCCGAGCAGTAGGCTTTCGTCTTCTTAGTTATCTGTTCCGCGGTATTATTTTGTTTGTGTAAGTGTATTTTGTTTCAGCAAATGTAAAGGCAGGTTGTTATAACTGCTTAAGCTAATTTGTAGTACTTTGTGTAACTCTGATAACTCCCTCTTAAGTGGTAACCCATTGTAGTATTGATTTTTAGGGTTTATTTAGCAGTTCGGTTGTGAGATTTTCTATTCTGTTCTTTATTTTACCACACGATGATTCATCTTTCCGATGCTTGGGCAACAACACACGAACACCGAGATATGTTAAGTGTCATTCCTAGGGATCAGAAAGATGGTCATCGCAGTTGGTATCAGAGCTTCGGTTGAGCGAACACCTTAGCCTGATTGGGGTACAACTCATTAGAGATAGGGTGAGTAAAGCCCTAGAATGAGTTAATCTTGAGAGAGTATTTCCTTTTCTCCCCTAAAATTCTGGTTTTAGATCCTTTATTGCAGTTTCCCTTTTATCATGTTTGACCCTATCTTTGTATTTTAATGACACTTGTCACTTATCCAGGTTATTGAAAATGAGTACAAGAGAAAGAAGAGGGAAGGGATCTGGAAGCAGCACGGCTACAAATGGCAGAGCTCCTAAAAATGAGCCAATTGTAGAGCTAATAGTGGAAGTAGTGACGCAAGTTCAGCTGCCTCAAAACTTTGCATCCTTGTGCAAGAATTACACTACTTTAGGTGGTAAGCCATTCTTTGGAACTAAAGACATCCTGTGAGCTCAGACATGGCTATATAAGCCATTCTTTGGAACTAAAGACATCCTGTGAGCTCAGACATGGCTATATTCTTGTGAAAGGATATTCGTGGTCTTCAGTTGGAAGATGCTAGAAAGATTGTTAGCATCGCGTCAGCTTCAAAAAGTAGCAATGGATTGGTGGGATTCAGATACCATGAATACACCAGAAGTATATTTCTCTTAGGCGCAGTTTAAGGAGGTTTTTGAAGCTTAGTTTATCACAAAGGCAGGAAGGACTCAGTTGTTCAGAAGTTTTATGAATTTGAAACAAGGTTCGATGACAGTGGTGCAATATTAGCATAGGTTCAATGCATTGTCTTGCTTTGGACCAGGATTGATTGATATGCCACTTAAAAAGAATGAAATGTTTGTGAAAGGAATGCTACCATAGTTCCACTAGGAAATGACCAATCATCTCAATGGCACCTTTACCAATCTGACCAGTATGGGTTTGAGGTTTGAAGCTCTTGATATTGAGTAAGGAGTTCAGAAAGGGGTAGTGCCAGCAGTCAATGCCCAACCATAGTCAATGATACCAGTTGCTAGTAAGCCGTTTTTAAGCGCAAAGGGAAGAAGAATTGGTCGGGAGAGAAGCCTGGAGGTGGAGCTCCATCTTATATTAAGCAATTGGACTTGACCAAGATCCTTTGTTATAAGTGCAACCAAATGGGCCGCTTTGCAAATCAGTGCCATAACCCGGCTAGTGGACCACTCTGCTACAATTGCAACAAATATGGACATATGAAGAACTAGTGCCCTTTTCCAAACAAGGGATCATAGAGATAAGCTTTTAATATTAAGGAAATACCATCTACTTCTACACACCCAAAAGGAAAGCATGTGTTGCGAGGTACATTATCCATCTCGGATATTCCTGTTAGAGTATTATTCGACACCGATGCATCCCATATTTTTATCTCATATGACCTAATGAACCATTTGAATCTTAAATATGTTATTCTCCATAATTCCCTTAGTGTGTCGAACCAATCGGGGGTCTGACCAATCTTGATACCGTATGTTTGAGTGTGCCTATTTCTTATAGAGATCGGCCTTTCTTCTCTAACTTGTTTGCCCTCAGGTTCATGGGGTTTGGGGTATTATTAGGGATGAATTGGTTATCTAAGTTAAGAGTAATCGTAGATTGTGATTGAGTGATTATTATAGTTCGTGATGCTGGAAATATTAGGGTTGAAATAAAATGTGGAAGGTCAATCGAATTAATGAGTAGTTTCCTATATTCCCTCGAAGTACGCAAAGAGGAGATAGGAATATACCAATTGTTCGGGACTTCAAGGATATTTTTGAAGAAGTGCAAGGTTTACCTCCTCATTAGGAAGTGAAGTTCTGCATTGATTTATTTCCAGGATCCAGACCGATTGTTCAACCTCCCTGTAGGCTGGTGCCAATGGAAAGAAGAGAATTGGAGAAACAGACGTTTGATTTATTGCAGAAAGGTTTGATTAGACGCAACACATCGAGTTGGGGATCGCCAGTAGTTTTCGTTACCAAGGCGGATGGTTCTCTTAGATTATGTGTAGATTACTAAGAGTTAAATAAGAGGACTATCAAGAAGAAGTATCCTTTACCAAGGATTGATGACATGGTTGACCAACTCCATGGTTCCTGGATATTTTCTCAATTGGATCTTGCCACTGGTTTTCACCAATTATGGATAGCAAAGGAGAGTGTACCCTTAAAAGCTTTTCAAACCCTTGATAGTTTTTATGAGTGGTTATTCTTGCCGTTCGAATTGACTAACCATAACAACCCGAGATTTCGAGAAGTTGAATTAAATTTTTTTGATGTGTAATCAATTGATAATCGACTTAAGTAATAAGAAATATGGTGAAATAACTTCTAAAAATATGTTTTATGATGTTAGAAAGAAGTAAGTGGGTGGTTAAATAAATCAATCAAGTATAATAATTTTTGAAAGTGGTTAAAGTGAAGAAAACATAATTAGTAAAGTGGTTAAGTAAGAAAGGAAATTAATTGAAATAAAATGGGTTAGACTTTTGAGAGGCCCAAGCCCAAATTCACTTCACGAAAACCTAAATCTAGATGATTCCAAGTCTAGAAAGTTCATTTTGCTTCATGAACACAATTCACGTTTCGTTTACCTTCTCATCTTTTTACTTTCTTCTTGCAACATGAAAAGGTAAACCAAACCATCCTCTATTCTAAAATCGAAAAGAAATCAAATAAATATCCAAAAATCATGAAACTTTAAATATAGATTCTCAACACCTACATGGAGTAGAAGAAGTTGTCAAAGTCTAATTTTGATCAAGTGTGGATGGTGAAAGAAAATATAGATTGAGATATATTTTCTTGTTTATAAAAATGGAAAAGATCCTTGTTCAAAGAGTGATTTTTGGTAGCAAATCAAATTATTTTGGCTTCCAATTTTTCAAGTGAGTTCCATAGACTCTTATTTCAGTTTATTATAAATATCTTAGGATTATATGGTTGAAAACATGATTGGTGGTGATTTTGTTGATGATGCTGATTTTTGATAAATTTTGTGTTTTAGAATCCTCTTCACTATAAAATTCATATTTAATTCATATTAAATTTAAAATTTCTTAATTTTTGATATGTTGTTCTCGACATTATCCAGAACATCTATTCAAAATTTCGAGTTTTGATGTGTTAAATGTTGTGATTTCCGCAAACTTTTCCTACCAAACACCTGTTGATTAGAAATTCATAATTAATTATAGAAAATTCCAAAAATTCTAAAATTTTGATATGTTATTCCGAACTCATTTTCGAATAACTGATAAAAATTCCATTAGAAAATTATCTGTTTTGATCCTCTAAATAGTCAATTTACAGAGGTTGTTTCCTTGGTACGAATTGTTTGCAAACGTTCAATTATTAGAATTTGCTTTCAGGATTATTATTTCTATTCTTTACCCATGATTAAGTTGCGGTCCGGCCGCAATAGGTTAGGGAGCTGGGCGATACGGTAATGTAAATTCAAAATATGCTAAATATAAAAATAACAGTAGTGTAAATGTATATCATCAATAATTATTATGTATAATAATAAAATTGAAATTAATTAGATATTTTATTTCTATTACATTATTAGGTCTGTTACATTATTAGAATAGAATTCTATTTAGTCATATTATTCTATTTATTTATTAAATATATTATTAATATTAATTTGCATATTAATTTTATATTTTTGTATTAATTATATTATGTTATGGATAGAATTATGAACTAGAATATATAATATATAGTTAATCTTTGAAATATGACATTTGGATTAATTTGTGACTTCTTATGTTATGGTGAATATTATAAAGTTTTATGGTAGTCTATGAACTCATAGTTAGAAGTAGTCTAACTCGGGGTTTGTTTTTATTGACAATCCTCAGGTCAGACCGAGGATTTATTGCAGGTTTAGCTGATATACTTTTGGGTACGAGGTGATGGATGGACAGAGTCAACGGTTTTATGTATTCCTTTGTATTAGAAATTGATATCGTTATATTGGCTTGAAATGTATAAAATAAATTCAGATATTGTATGAAGTATCAAAATGTGTAATAAACATTATTTGCGTCCGTTGGAGTACGATGTGATCTATTTATATTTGATGATGTTATTTTTGCATTGTTCTATCCTAGATACACCCACATCGCCTCATTCTCCTTGTTACTCGACGATATTACACAGCAATACTCTTGGGTGATATGGGTATTGAGGCGGGTGTTACATTTTTGGTATCAGAGCAAGGTTCAGAACAATGTAAAAATTCAGAAGCACATATTTGACCTTAGAGGAGGAAGACTTAGGAAAGTTGGCCAGTCTTTAATACAACTCTAATATGTAGTTTCTCATATAAATGTTTTTGAATCTTTAAAAATATGCGAGATTTCAAATAGTTTGTATTATTTGTTAAATGTTTTTGAATCTCTAAAAATACGCGAGATTTCAAATAGTTTGTATTATTTGTTAAATGAATTTCTTGCTTATTATGGTATGTTTTATGAGTTGGAAATTTGGGAAGTTTTTGAAAATGATACTTTACAAGTATTTTAAGAAAATTTGATAGAAAGTGATTTTAGATGGCTTCGGAAATATGGTACCAAATATTTTGCGAAAAGTTTGGAAAGTGGAAATAATTCTAAAAGTGGTGGAATGTTTTAGAAAATAAAACGATGGATAAATTTTGGATAAAGGAATTTTATGTGATTCGCAAAAGTTTGGTGAAGTTTTGAAAGGTTAGTTTCAAAGTTTTTGAAAATTATGAAATGGTGGTGGTATATTTAGAAGTGCTATGGAATATTTTCAAGAAAGATTTGGAAATTTAATGTCCGTTTAATAAATATTCTTCGAAGTATTTTGGAAGCGAAGGCATTTTCTAGTATTTTGAAATACTGGTTTAAACGAAAAATTGATATGCATGTTTAGTAAAATGTTTCATTTGGAATATATGTTTACGAAAATCACTATTTCCCTTTTTTGTGAAAATTGATTTCTAAGAATGTTTTGGAAAGGGATGTGGAATGATTGCCATCTTTGGAAACTACGATGCAATTGCGCTCTCCGTTGTTGTGATGGTTTTTACGATGTTGGAGTGCCTTTGGGTGTGACTATCGAGGATGGTAGTCATAAGGCCATCCACCAAATGTGATTGCCAAGTAGTGGTAGTTTGTAGTTATCCATCGATAGTTGTTTTTCCTTGTTTTGGATGATGATTTGAAAATTTTGAAAAAAAAGTTAAAATGATTCGAAAAATGACAAATTTGAATGTGATGGGGAAATATTTTGAAAAATGATTTTGGTCAGGTGGATTTCAGAAATATTTAGTGAAAATAAGTTTGCAAATTTTTTGAAATGTGATATGTATGATTTGGAAGCTAGATTTTATATGGATTATGATTTTGCAAAAGCTTTGCTAATATTGTGAATTTTAATTTTTTTTAGAAACATGCACCATCTAAAATATATTTTTGGACAAAACAATATACATAATTCATGATGTGTTTGAAAAGAACTCCACAATTGTAAACCTTGATTTCGAAAATCTTTTGTGAAGTGATTTTGAAAAGGAAATCCACCGCAATTATATTTCTTTTGGAAAGTGATGATTGAAAAATACCTTAATGTTTTAAAGATATGGCTTTGAAGGTATGTATATACATATTTTTGAAAAGTATATGTGTTTGTGTAAATATTATAGATTTCTCTCAAGAAAAAATTGCGGGGATGCAATGTTCTTAAGTGGGGGAGTCTGTAACAACCCGAGATTTCGAGAAGTTGAATTTAATTTTTTTTGATGTGTAATCAATTGTAATTGACTTAAGTAATAAGAAATATGGTGAAATAACTCTTAAAATATGTTTTACGATGTTAGAAAGAAGTAAGCGGGTGGTTGAATAAATCAATGAAGTATAATAATTTTTGAAAGTGGTTAAAGTGAAGAAAACATAATTAGTAAAGTGATTAAGTAAGAAAGGAAATGAATTGAGATAAAATGGGTTAGAACTTTTGAGAGGTCCAAGCCTAAATTCACTTCATGAAAACCTAAATCTAGAAAATTCATTTTGCTTCGTGAACACAATTCACGTTTCATTCTCCTTCTCATCTTTTTATTTTCTTCTTATAACATGAAAAGGTAAAACAAACCATCCTCTATTCTAAAATAAAAATAAAATTGAATAAATATCCAAAAATCATGAAACTTTAAATATAGATTCTCAGCACCTACATGCACTAGATGAAGTTGTCAAAGTCTAATTTTGATCAAGTTTGGATGGTGAAAGAATTGATATATTGAGATATATTTTCTGGTTTATAAACAATGGAAAATATGCTTGTTCTAAGAGTGATTTTGGGTATCAAATTAAATTATTTTGGCTTCAAAATTTTTAAGTGAGTTCCATAAACTCTTATTTCATTTTGTTATAAATATCTTATGATTATATGGTTGAAAACATGATTGGTGGTGAAATTATTTGACGTGATTGAGTTTTGATAAATTATGTGTTTTAGAATTCTCTTCACTATAAAATTCATATTTAATTCATATTAAATTTAAAATTTCCCAAATTTTGATATTTTGTTACTGACATTATCCCGCACATCATTTCCAAATTTCATGAACTTTTATAGAGCTTTGATGTGTTAAATGTTGTGATTTCCGCAAACTTTTCCTGCCAGATCTAGGCAGCAAATGTCTGTTGATTAGAAATTCATAATTAACTATAGAAAATTCCAAAAATTCAAAAATTTGGATATGTTATTCCCAACTCATTTTCAAATAAGTAATAAAAATTCCATTAAAAAATTAGTTGTTTTGTTCCTCCAAATAGTCAATTTACAGAGGTTGATTCCTTGGTACGAATTGTTTGCAAACGTTCATTTATTAGAATTTGCTTTCAAGATGATTATTTCTATTCTTTACCCATGATTAAGTTTAATTAATCTTTGAAATATGGCATTTGGATTATTTTGTGACTTATTGTGTTATGGTGAATACTATAAATTTTTATGGTGGCCTACGAACTTACAACTAGAAGTAGCCTGACTCGAGGTTTGTTTTTATCGATAATCCTCGGGTCAGACCGAGGATTTATTGCAGGTTTAGGTGATATACTTTTAGGTACAAGGTAATGGATGGACAAAATAAATGGTTTTATGTATTCTTTTGTATTAGAAATTGATATAGTTATATTGACTTGAAATGTATAAAATAAATTCGAATATTGTATGAAGTATCAAAATGTGCAATATACATTATTTGCGTCCGTTAGAGTACGATGTGATTTATTTATATGTGATGATATTATTTTTGCATTTTTCTATCTTGGGAACACCCACATCGCCTCATTCTTTGTGTTACTTGATATTATTACATAGTAGTACTCTTGGGTGATATAGGTATAGAGGCAGGGTGTTACATTAACGACTCACTTATTTTGTGATTTGATGAATAGAGTGTTTCAGGATTTTCTTAACAAATTTATTCTCATCTTCATTGATGACATCATTGTTTGTTCTAAAATGCTGGAAGAGCATAAGAACCATCTTCATGTTGTTCTAAGTACTTCAAGAAGTCATGTTTTAAAGGCAAAGTTTTCTAAGTGCCATTTTTGGAAATCCGAAGTTATATTTCTAGGGCATGTAGTTTCAGGAGAAAGCATATCAGTGGACCCAGTTAAAGTAGTTGTGGTTCAAGATTGGAAGAAACCTGAAAATGCATCAGAGTTCAAGAGTTTATTGGGATCGATAGGTTTCTATAGAAAATTTATTAAAGATTTCTCGAAGATTTCTTCTCATCTAACAAAGTTGACGAAGAAAGATGCTAAGTTTGTGTGGACACCCAAGTGCGATCAAGCATTCAATGAATTAAAGGAGAAATTGGCAAATGCTCCCGTTTTAACTATCCCAATTGGGAGTGAAAGATTAAAAGTTTGCACTGATGCTTGTAGGATCGAATTGGGGGCCGTTTTGATTCAGAATGGAAAAGTAATAGCGTATGCGAGTCGACAGTTGAAACCTCATGAGAAGAATTATGCTACGTACAATTTGGAGTTATTAGCGGTTGTCTTCGCACTGAAGGTATGGAGGCACTATCTTTTGGGTGCAAAGTTTGAGTTATTTACGTATCACAAATCATTAAAGTTTCTTTTTACCCAAAAGGACTTAAACTTGATTGCCGCTGCAGATGCGTTAAGTAGGAATGTGGTGACGATTGCAAATTTAGAAGTTAAGCTAGCACTAATGGAGAGAATTGCATATGTCCAGGAAGAAGACCCTATTATAGCTCGGCTTAAGAAGGATGTGAAGATGGAATTATTTCTAGATTTCAGATTGACTCTCGAGGAATTTTGAGAATGAATGGATGGTTTGTGTGCCAGATGTTAATGGAATTAGATAGGATATGCTAAGAGAATGCCATTGGTCAAAGTTATCCATCCACCCTGGAGTAAAAAAATGTTTCAGAATATGAAGAAGACCTTTTGGTGGAAAGGGATGAAAAAAGACATTTCAATCTTCGTGAGCTGGTGTGCTAATTGCCAACAGGTCAAGAGTGACCAGTAGAAGACTGCTGGGTTGCTCCAACCATTGGAGATATCGAATTGGAAGTGGAAGCAAGTGTCCATGGACTTTATCGATGGGTTGCCCAGAATGAGAAGAGGTAATGAAGGCATTTGGGTAATTGTAGATCAATTAACAAAGAGCGCCCACTTTGTTCCGGTGAAGTCATCAAGAACTATAGCATCTTTGGCAAGGATTTATTTGAGGGAGATCACTCAACTACATGGAATTCCAATAAAAGGTTAGTGATTGAGATCCCATCTTTAGAAGTTGATTTTGGGGAGTATTGTCAGCCGCTTTAGGGACATAGTCAAATTTAACCGTAGCCTATCACCCGCAAGCAGACGGACAAACTGAAAAGGTAAACCAAATTTTGGAGGATCTCTTAAGAGCATGCATTTTTTGGATTTTGGAGATTCTCGGGAAGATCATCTACATTTGGTAGAGTTCTCTTATAACAATAGTTACCAAGATAGCATTGGCATGGCACCCTATGAGGCTTTGTATGGACGGCCACATAAATCACCTTCGTGTTGGATAGAGAGACTTAAGACTGTTTAGTTCTTACCAGAGGTGATTCAAGAAGCATCAGAGAAAGTGGCTATGATCAAGGAAAGGATGAAAGAAGGCCAGGATCGACAGAAAAGTTATGCCGATCAAAGGAGAAGGGATACGGAATTTGCGGTCAGGGATTTGGTATTTGTGAAAGTTTTCTCGATGAAAGGAGTCGTAAGATTCAGAAGGGCAGGAAAGCTGGCATCCAGATTCATCAGACCATTTAGAATCCTTGAGAGAATTGGATCATTGGCCTATAGAGTAGATTTGCCTGAAAGATTATCTAGTTCATAATGTCTCTCATGTATCTCATCTGAGAAAGCATGTTATGATCCATCGCTGATTGCGAAGACATTTGTTTAGAATTACTTGAAAATAGAACTGAATTTGATGGTAGTCCGACATCCAGTTCATATTATAGATCAAGATGAAAGGAGATCGAAAACAAGGTGGTAAAGCTTGTGAAGTTTTTAGTGGAGTGATAACCCTCGTGATTGTACTTAGGAGACTGAGGATCATATTAGGGAAACTTACCCTATTGTAATGTCAGGTTAGTTGTTTGAATGTATTATGAATGTTCAATTATGGCATTATTGATTTGCATTTATTATATGAATTTCTTGGTATAATATATACCTTTTGGATTGTCTTTTGTGTATTAATTTCGGAGACGAAATTCTCCTAAGGGGATAAGAGTGTAACGACCCGTAAATTAATCGCTTTGTATTTGAATATTTAAATAATTTTTAAATATTTAAATAATGGATTTTAATAACCAAATAAACATATGTTATATATTACTAAATGAGATTAAAATCACTTTCAAATTTTGTTTACCAAAATAAATAGTTTAAATAAAAATAGAAACAGTGACCTAAAAACGTTTCTCGAAATTTCGACTTTTCGGCATCGGAAAGTCGTCGAAAACATTATGCACATTTTTGTATCACTCATATACACATGCACACACATGCACATATGTCATGTGATAATGTGTTAAAGTTAATAATCAAGCATAGTTGAAATATAAACCTTGACTTGACATAAAACACACAAAATATATTAAATAACGTTAGGAAATTAACCAAATAACCTAACCATCACCTAAACTACCTAGGATAGGACCTAAAGCATGGTGTAGCTGGACCTAAGGAGGGGGGTAACATGTGTACTAAGGGTAGTGGAAAGGCATGGCTTCCATGTTACATGATAACATTTATATTATTTAAATGTTTAAGCTAATTTAAATAATACTCCACCTCTTTGCCTATAAATATCCACCACATTATCCTTTTACATCTTCATTTTCATATTCACTTCTCTTTTCTTTATGTTTAAGAATATCCATGGCTTCTAATATTATTTTCAAAGCTAAAAATCAAGCTACACTCCTTACTTCACTTCCAAAAACCATTCTCTACTAAACAAGACCCATACCCCCATATTTGAACCATGGCCAAGCCTCATATGATCTAGGCCAAGCCCAAAAGCCCACGAAAGATCCATTAAATCAACTCAAGTGCATAGGAAAGCTTAGTTCTAGAGTTTTTCGAAAAGTTAGTGCAATTTTGATTCAGGTTAGTAAGCATTTTAGTGAGTGAAGCTTCCACTTTTGAACCATAAAGTTTAAACTATGTTCATGCTCATATTTGTAGCTATTAAATGCTTAATGTATAGTTGTGATATTGGTTTGGTTGATGGATTTTTTTGTTGCTTGAAAGTTAGTCGCTTAGGAAAGTTAGTAGCGAATCTTATGTTATATGAATCTAGTAGTTGAATCAATCCCATTGTAAATAAATGCTTGATATATGTTGTATTATTATTATAAATCATCGTGAATGTATCCTCATTCCCTTGCTATGTGATGTTTGGTTGTATTGCAAATGACATAAGCTTAAATTTCGAACTACCCGTATGGCGATAGCTGCTACATCGGCACTTTCGGAAAATCACCTTTTATCGAAACCATTTAATTTCATTATCATGCTTGGAATTATTTTACAAGTTAAGCAAGTTTTTGATTAATGGTGTTTTAAAGCTAATACTTGTAATATGAAGCCAAGTACAAATTCGTTTTTTCAAAGAAAACGTTTGATTCATTTGTGGAAATGAATTAATTTCTATATAGCGATTCACTTGTATGGAAACGATTTATTTGTATAATTAGCACTAAACATCGAAAAAGTAGGCTTGTCACTATTTTGAAAGATAAAGATAATCATGAGCCATAACTTTGAGGTAACACTACCTTGACTTTTATGGTATTATTGTTAACCAAGAAATAGTACAAGTTTGAATTCGATGAGTGGTGGTAAGTATACAAAACTTAATTTCCATATACTATCGTTTTATATCCTCTATAGTTGGTTTCTCAGTTATCGGTTACCTCAACTTCTTTATTATCGTCATTCTAAGATGATTTGTTGCTCCATTGAGCTTCGATATCGTTTATTGGAAATGATCAAAACCAAAGCGCGAGAGGGGGCCAAGCTATGTGGGGTTGTTCCCATTAAGATACTTTCACATCTCATCTAGATTGGATTCGGTAGTGCAATTAGATGTGAAATATTTGGATACTCGGTAAGGTTTGGCGAGGTCCGGCTTGGAGGTTTTCGAGGAATGTCACATAGTTAATGAGCTTCTAAGAAGTATATTAATAGAGGTATACTTCAAGGGAGTGTACCCTCCTAGTCGTTTGTTGGAGATTTTTCTTTTCTTATTTGATTAGAACCTTCAAATTTATTCCCTTATTTGCATTGGGAAGAGTCAAGCACTCTTCGTGGTGTATAATTATTTATCCATTCTTTACATTTGGATGTGGATTTATGTGGGAGTAAACCCATTCCCTGTTCAATGGCGTGGTCTCGCATGTTTGTGTTTAAATTTCACACCTTTTGTTTTAGAAGTTTTACTCATACCATACATATCGTCTGACCCGAGTGGTTTGTTTTCCCTAAACTCTCGGGTACTCATTTTATTTGAGTAGTCCAGGAGTAGCAGGTTTCTTGTTGGGCTCTTTTGAAGATGGCGTCCAAGCATGAGGGTTTGATCTTCTTAGTTATCTATTCCGCTGTATTATCTTGTTTGTGTAAGTGTATTTTGTTTCAGCATATTTAAAGGCAGGTTGTTATAACTGCCTAAGCTAATTTGTAGTACTTTGCGTAACTCTGATAACTCCCTGTTAAGGGGTAACCTGATGTACTATTAAGTGTTATGGTTTATTTATCAGTTCCGTTGTGAGGTTTTCTATTCTACTCTTTATTATAGCCCACGATGATTCATCTTTTCGATGCTTGGGCAATGGCACGTGAACACCAAGGTGTGTTAACTATCATTCCTAGGGGTTAGAAAGGTGGGTCGCCACATGGACCTACTGTACATCATCAATCGACAATCATACGATGGTCTACAGCCATTGGGCTATCAGGGGCCCAACTTGGAAGTCACATACTATCCAGCTTTAGGGACCTTTGATATGTTGCACTCATGCTCTTCTTATGTCAATGCCTTTCCATACGACCTATTTTCCATAGGGTAATCAAAGTAGGTGTATATCTTCAACTTCATCCATTGTTCCGACTCATAATCGACTTATCCATCTTTTAGTGTATGGATGCAACTGCTCTATAGTCGGAATTATAGGATTTGGCATATAATATATTTATATTTATGGGGAAATACAAATACGTTCACTCAATGTTTACTAAATTTTCAAGATCTACTAAACTACGCTCTAATACCAAATGTAAAATCCTGCACCCCAGTAAGCCCGAATTTTCGCTAAATCGAAAATCGAAATCCACCAAAGTGTGGATCATTGGTTTGGTATCATGCAAATAAATAAATGCATATAAGAGCTTTATCGAAAAGTTCATCACAGAGGAAGGGAACCACTGAGCTGAGATCACTAACTAATACTAATATAGTAGAAAATAACTATCTTCAAAAAATATCTATTTTATTTTTATCCTGAGCTATGGGTTCAAATCAAAGAGAAATTCTAGATAATGTTTGTTATCGTAAATTTTTATACTCACGGTGGAATAGTATAGTATAGTAAAGAATATAGTTACTGACCAAGGTTGATACTGTTAAGATATGCCAGTGCCGAGCATGTGTAAGGAAAGTTATCCTTCCACTATTCCCATCTTGCACAAGTACCTATCCCTCTAAAGCTATTCTGTGGGTTGTAATAAGGAGGTGGTCAAAATAACATTTTGGTGACTGGTAAATTATACATTTTACATATAACAATAGTTTATGCCGATTGTCTTCCCATGTTATGTCCTTCTATTTTACCTAGTCATCTCGACTCCGTATATGCATAGATACACTCCATCCACCCGAAGTAGACCATAACTATATACGTGTGTGTGTAAGTACCACGATTCCCTTCTGGACCAAGATACTATCCCCGCTAATATCCATAACCTAACACCTCGTGAGGATCCATCATCAACGCAGTATCACATCCGTATGGAACTACATCCCATATTATGACTATACATACTCTAACTACGCATTGGGGAGGGGAATCCGAAATTTCGACTCATCGGTGTCTCGACGTCTTCATCCGTGTCCACCTCTTAATGGTTGTTTGTGACTTATCGTGTCTACCAAGGAAATCCCGTAGTGCCTAACAACGGTGTCACAATAGCTCAGCCGTATTCTATCTCACCTTAGGAATTAACTTCATGTCTACTTCCTATTATGGAGTCTGCTCCACGGACTATAGATGGCTCAACTCCTTAGACCATCCTATATATTTTGAAAGATCTCTTTTATTAGCTAACTAGCAGTGTCCCTAATAAACAAGCTAACTGTGGTGGTGCATGACTTAACGTGATCTACCCTAGTAGGCGGTGTAGCCCATTAGGTGTAACCTTGTCTTTTCCGTTAACCATGCAGGACCGATGACGTACTCAACCTATGTACAGCTCCTACTCCCGATTTGGTACCAACACACATTGACATAACATTGAGTCGCTCCCCATCCTATTTAGATTGCCTAACGCATTCAAGGCAATACCCTCCTCATTTATTGAAGTGGACTCTATTGGAGGTATTCCTTCACTTATACGCCAGCATATATAACTCCAAGGGTCCTACAGTTGGATATGTCCCACATTAGTATAATGTATGCAAAGCTGCCGGTGGCCCATTGTGGTGGGCAAATTTCTGTTATGTAACACTACCAACCACGCATTCCAACCCATACTAATGATTGTGTCATTCTTATTTACTCATTTATTTACTAACTTTTAATAATTCACGCCCGTCTTAAATGCATGCTTGAGGCTACGTGTGTGTGTTTGTTTGCATATGTCTTTATTCATTCTTGTTTAATTATTGTGGCTCTACTGTTTACTATTAACAATATTTCTCTATTTCTTTATGTGTTTACATTTTATTTAGTTTAAGGTCATTTATCGCTTTCTTTTTAAAAGATTTAAATACCTTTTCTCATTTACATCCTTTTTTCATCGCTATTTAACTTTATACTTCCATTCCTTTTTAACCTTTAATCCCTAGCAACCTTGACTTAGAGGACTATCTATACACTTTTTATTTTAAATTATGACCCGTCTACTTTTTACTTCTTTTATTTCAATTCCGTCTTATTTATATTGTGCATATTCTAAGATAGTTTTACTATCCCATTTATACTCTTTTAATTAGTTCTTAAGGATTTTTGCATTTTAATGTATTGGAAATTTATATTACGTTTGGAATTATGAGGAATTCTCTTTTCACGGTTATTGAAATAGACAAAATACGTTAAATATCCATATTTTATACATATATTTCTTTTTAGGTGTATTCCTTGTTATTTCAACCACTATACTTTTATTTAAAACTTGATAATCTATAGAAATTCACATTGCAACATGCTATATTCCAATAAATTAAAATACTATTTAAATCCCTATAATTTCTTGTGATAACTCAATTTACATTTTTATTTGCATAAGTCATATTAAATTTAGAAATTTGGAATTATCATATATTCCATAAATTTCAAGGACTACTACTACCCAATACTAAATTCCAGATTTACATACATGCAATATACAATTAAAGTTATCAATCACAGAATATGTAGGCAGGGTTTATAGATTCATTTTACACGTATACAATTTTAGCATATAACTCCGATTTACATTTACACATACAAGAATAGATTTACAATGATATAAATCTAATATTATATAAAAATATATAATTTCCCACTCACCTAGGATCTAAGCTCTAACTTTATTCCTCATGTGAGATTCACACCCATTAGCCCACCGCCACCAAGATCTGATTTGCTTTTATTTGTTTTTAAAGAAATTATGCAAGTGGAGGGAAATTTTTTTGGCAGAGTTTCTCTAGGCTGTAGATTTTCTAATGAAATTAGGGTTAGCCTACATGTTAATTTATAAAGGCTAGGAATCAATTTGGAATGTTGATATAACCTAAAGAATATTTTGCGGTCATAAAGTACGCACATCAAAACTTAGGCACAAAGGAATCAATCTCACTCGTTCAAACACGACCCAGAAGTATCTATTTTCCAATGTTAATGGTCGACCACGCATGACCACTGGTCAACCATTCATGCCCATGGGTTGACCATTAGAATTATGGGTTAACCATGGGGTCAATCCTCATAGTGTAATTTTTTTTAATTTTCAATTATATTTTTTTTAGTTTTTCAAACGTCCATTACTTCTTCGTACTAAATTCGATTTCAAAGTGTTATATATGAAAATTGTCTAGAAAATCGCTACAAACATAATGGCTTAAGTTTCGTAGCCAAATTCGAACATCTGCGAAAATTTTATTTTAGTCCTTGTTTTATTTATTAAATTTTCTTATTAAATTTTCCGCTTAATTTTCAAGGTGTTACAGTCTTAGAGTGCTCTATGCTCGTGTCTCGAGAAGGGATATCTATGAAGAAAGGAGATACAGTTTAAAAACTTGAATAGTAAGGATCCAGGAATAGGGAAGAATGGAAAGGAAGAAGTCTTACATCTAGATATCCACAGCTGGTCGAATGCCATACAGACATTGAACAAACAAATATTCGTTCTTGAAGTCTGAACTTTGTTGTGGAGTGCTTCGATGACTTTACACCAAAACCATTAGGGTAGAACATACAAACACAATGTTGGAGTGCTTCATTAAAGAAGCCGACTTGCTCCATTGTTTGAAGCTCAGGACATGTGTGAGTTCTCTAAATGTTGGAGGTTGTTGAAATTGGTTCATGAATAGAACATACAAGGAGCTTAGCAAGGCATAACCATTAGGGTAGACATGAGTAGGAGCGAGCCCAAGTTCCTGGAGGAATATTCGAAGAAATGAATTGAAAGGTGGTACAGTATCGTCTAAGCACCATATATGTTGCAAGCTATATAGCCCGTTGGAGGATTATGCACCCGTTGGTTCTGTGTTAGGAGAAGGACATCACCTTTAAGAATTCTCTGCTGTAAAAATATTGTCTGGAGTGATTTAGCAGTAAGAACTATCAACATTTGTTTAGGAAAATCATCTAGAACTCTTAAGCCTAATTGAACATTAACAGGAGGAGGTTGTTCTTAGATTGGTTCTACTGGAATGATCATCCTTTATAACTCGGCAGTGATTGATTTCCTTGAACCGGTAGGTATAGAAGTTGAGGCCTAAGTTGTGGTAGATACGGCAGTAGGAGGAGTTGATGGCCCAATGTCAACATTGAATCGAGGAGAATGGCATGTCATTTTGTATAGAAAAACTCAACATTGAACATGGTCAGATATGTTTTATTTCAGAATCCTATGTTAAATGTAAAATCGAGTAACTATCGCCTAGAATTCAATGAATGTTGGTGTGTGTTGACCGATTAGATTATGAAAGTCGACCGGGGCAATTGAAAGTGTCATTCTATAAATTATGAGTCGTGTGTCCCGTACATGACAAACCATTCTATGTAGATAGCCCACTCATGTTGGAAGACAATCCACGTCACATAATGGAACTATGCATCAGACCATACCTATTATAGTCAAATAATCAATAATGGAACCACTGGCCGGAGTGACGCGGAGCATTCTTTTGTAGGAACACAGGGAGTGCAGTGATTGAAAATACTATGCAATATAATTGTTAGGACGACGAGGTGCATTCATTATGATCGTTCTATGGAAAAGAACTGTCCTATTAGATTTTGAAATGACGAATAGTGATTGACCAACTTTAGTAGGACAAAATGATTTGGTTGCGGCAAATTTGAGACTCTTCTGATTGATCCAAAGCTGGATCAATATCAACACTAAGTCGACTTAGAGTAGTTGAATATAGGGATTTAGTGTGCTCATTCCGATTCAAGCACGAGTTCGGCCTAGGGGAACTTAAGGCAAATATCAAGTAAGAGGAAAATGAATTGATCATTTAGTCGAAATTCCGACCATGCATCAACCTTGGTGATCTCGGACCATCGCCGACGATGAACTCCACCACCACAAGACGACAACGACCCGCCTATATGTTTCGATCTGGATTTTAATGGAAAGAAGTTAGGTTGTCCTGTTCCAAGAAGTCGGTGGTGGTTGAATCGTGGGCCAGGAGGTAGCAGTGGCAAAAGAAGGCGGCGGCGACTCAAGGCAATCAATGACAATCACTTTAAGACGTGGAATTTTGGTCATAGGAATTTGACAGCGGGTAGAGGCAATTAAAGGAAATGAGTGAAATTGCTTGAACCCTCTTAACTTTTAAGTTATAAAGGGGATCTAACTCATCAATTCATCTGGGTATCGACAAAAATAGTGAAATTTAGACCCAAATCCAAAAGGAAAGAAAAGGGAAGAGAATATGAAGGTAGTATGTACCTGGCTAAGGTGTGGAATAATCTTTAGGATGTAGATCTTGACCTTAGTATGGAGGATGAAACTATTACTATTTAAAGCAATCGAACGGATGCCCTTGGAATGGAGACGACAATTTAAAGCAACTCTTGGATAACCAATAGACCTGCATGGACAATGATATACACTTGCCTTCTTCCAAAGCATGCTTTGTTTCCAGCAAAAGCATACTCTTAGAGGGCAAGTGTTGTCCGACTTTTAGACCAACCAACTTAAAAACGAATTTAGACATCAGGATTAAGACATATGGTTTAAGAACTTAGGATCATGTTTGGAAGGAAGATGGAAGTGGCTCGAATAGTCTAAAAGATATGAAGAATCAAGAAAACAACTCGATACTGACCTCTTTTAGGTCGATGCCAACCTGTTTTTAGACAATGTGAAGGGCTTTGGAGCTATGGTCTATTGCGAGTTGGTTAGAGTGATCGTCCTAAGTCCTATTCCTAAAGGAGTATGTGAACAACTCCTAGGAAGCTCTGAAGGAAAGGACAAGTACTAAAGATGGCAGAACCTCTCAGCAATGAATGGATTTCAAAAGAGGAGGCGCTCGGAGCTTGATGGATCGAAGATAGAAGACCAAATGGAGTAAGATAGCATCACCGGCTATAAAAAAATCAGGTCGGCACCGACCAATTTTGATTGGTAATGAGATGATTTTATTGACCATGAGACCTTGTCTCTCCTCATATTCTCTTGAATCTGATGTTAGAACTGGTATTCCATAGATTTGCGATTTCGTTGGGGTGATTTTCTCTCTATAAGTATGAGACATGGAGCATTTGGAAGAGAACTTTTGGCACTTTATCTTCTTCACTCTCTTTCTCTACAAGACCTGGTCACAAAGGAAGCTACGTTTTGCTATTATAGACTACTAGATCTCGAAATCACTTGTACTTGTGACTAAAATCCCAAAGTAATGACATTAAAGTGGACGTAGGCCTAAGATTAGCCGAACCATTATAAAAATTCCTTATTTTTCTTATTTTATTTTGTTAGATCTCTTTATTCAATTTTGTTTTGGGATATTGTGCCATTTTTAAGATCAACAATATGTATTTGTGAGTATTAATATGTATTAATCATTTTATTCATCTATGCATTTTTAATAAATATTGATATATCTATATAATGTGAAATTAGAATTAAAATGTATATATCTAGTTTGCTGAATTTGAATTACCTTATTTGCAAAAACAATCCTTTATATTGGTTATGATTTAAAATGTAAATTTTATACATATACATCCTTAGAATATTTCGTATAAGCAATACATATATGGAACACAAATAGATTAGACCTATTGTAAAGCTAAATGGGAATTTAGAAGATTTTTATTTGGTATTAAAAAGCCATTAAGAAAGAGTTATAGTTTCTAATTGGCATTTAAAAGATAATTAATAAGAGTTGTCCCTCTAAATAACTCTTTTATCTATTTTACGTAAAGTTAATTTCATAATAACATGGCTATATATATATATATCTGTGTGTGTGTATGTATGTATACGTATATATAGCACGCTCGCACACGCGCGCGCACACACATATAAAACTATATATATTGTATTATCAATATGTGTATACAAACATATACATATGTTATAGTATATTCTAACATATATATATATACACACTTAGGCATTAATATCCCTGATATGCATGTGAATTTATCATATGTATATATAGGTATTATACACACACACACAATAGGTATAAATCCAAATATGTATATGTATACATATACATATACATATACATATACATATACATTTACATATGTAAATTTAGTATTATGGTATCATGTTAGTGTGTGAATATATATTAGGTACATTTTGAATTAATATGATTAATTCAGTGAATATAAAATATTTCAAAATAAAATATGATTTTGTTTTGATAAAATAGATTGGATCTTATGCTAGTTAATAGATTCATAGGCCCATTTAGACCCAAGTAAGGAATTTTTTGAAATCTACCCATTTCACCCACTACGAATCAAACAAGGTTTCTTTAATAGCTCAGAGCGAGGTTGGTTACATCATTCACCTAGTACATTGGAAGTCCTAGGTTCAATTCCTACAACTAGCATGAAAGAGGGTTCTTACATTATGATTTATGACGAAGCATTGCCTCTTACTCCTATGTTCTGTGATGGTTGTGCTAGTTGAAAGGCTACATGTAAAACTCACTCATAAGGTACCAAGTTGGTGAAAGAACAAAGTTGGTCTACGATGGTTGAAATGGGTAGATTTTAAAAAAAATCCCTAATTCATAATGGTGGGCCTATGAAGTCTAATGGTTTACACTAGATCCAATCTAGTTATTAAATAAAATCATATTTTATATAACTTTGTTTACGTTTGTTAATTAATCGTATTAATTAATTCAACTAAATATTAATTTTTAATGTGTCAAGTATACATTTAATAATAACATAATTGTTCGAACCAAAAAAGGCACAAACAGCCAGAAGATTAAGTAGAGAATAAAAACCAAAGAAAATTAAATGAAAACGAGTAAGAAAGAAAACACAACAATTTATAGTGGTTTAGCAAATCAAGGCCTATGTCAACTTAATAATTTTATTGCATATATTTTGACTTAGAGGCAGAAGTTCTTACAGGTTGTACAACTCTGACAGTGATTACGAGAATTAAGAGTAGAGAAGAACAAGAGCCAAAAGATCCACAAAAATGAGTCATACCCTCCTACTTATAGAGGTTGAGAGCCTAAAATCTCGCCCAGAAGATCTTCACCTCATTTTCTACGCTTTAAACCATTTCTCCACGAATGTAGGACGCTACCTCATTAACTTATACAGGTCCGTACAACTCCAAAATCGTGGGTTGGTACTGATCCGAAAGATTGCCAAACTAGTCATCTTGAACTCTTTGCTTTGACTCGTCTTGTGGTTAGCTTCGTGATTCCATAGTTTTTTGCATGAATGTTAGCTTATATCTGAGTCTAAATGATGGATCCATAGAAGAACAAAGTTGTTAATTTAGTAATTCGTGGAGATTGATAGAGAATTGCATTGGATTAACAAAAGAACACCTAGTATAGGCTTCTAGTATCATCTAGGTCATGCATGCAGAAGATGGGCGAATATGGGGGTGAAAACATGGATCGGTATCGACCCAGAAAGTGGAGTCGGTATCGACTCACGACTTAGATGGATTACTATTTCCTTTGGCTTGAGTTGGCTATGGTTTTCTCCCGTGGCTTTGTTTATGCTTGGTTTCTAGATTCTGAGGCTATCTCTCCAGGCTTTCTTCCTTAATAACTCCAAGTTCGACTCATTCAGTTTGTCTGAAAATTGCCTGGTCAAAAGGCTGGATAACACTTGCCCCCAAAAGTACATCTCGTTTCAATTGTGATTTGCTTTGAATCGAGACAATTTAGACTTTTGTGAAGGACACCATTTTGTGCTTCGAATAGTCGTTATCCTTTATATGAATCGTTTCCTTGATGAGTTATGTCCACGGTGATTCATCACGACGCTTTCCCGGCATCTTGGAATATAAATCTGGAATGCACTCTCATGATTTGTCACTCCAAGCTTGCCAATTCTGAACTGATTCCTCCCACATATTCCCCAGGTTTGTACTTGATTCCCATTAACTCTAATCGTTTAGAGTTTTGAATATTTTCATGCTTGCACATATGCTTGTTCTTGAAGGCTGAGGTAGGAGTGCACATACATGTTCCAACATCTTCATCATAGTTTTTCCCATGTACATACATATACACATATCTATTCATATATGTTTTTTTATAAAAAAAACTTAAGACTCAAAATTCCTAATTTCTTCGCCCATAACTTCGGTTCCAAGGGTTATATAACCCATTATTCTGCTTTTCTTCCTCACTTGCTTCCGAACTGATCCAATCTCGAGCTCCCTATTGAACTTTCTTGCCTTCAATTTGAACCTTCCCACGTCCTCACTCATCAACAGTTGCCGTCTCTGCCTCTAAAAATCTCGGCAACGCCATCTAAGTGCTACCAGAACCACTGCCTTGCCTCAACTTGAAGCTCACCGACCCAAGCCTTAAAATCCCGAATCCTTGAATTGAGTGTGCTCATTAGACACTCCTAGGTAGGTGGCCGAATTGAACATGGAGATAGAAGGGGTCACCATCGATGGTCGTAGGAGAAGTCGCCATCATTGGCCGTGGTTTGGAGTCGGAGACAAGGAGGAGGAAAACGAAAGTTTCCCTTGGGTTGGATTGGTATGACTCCAACAATTGGGAGAATTTCACGAACTCCTTATCCACGAATGTACCTTGCCTTAGCAGATTGTTATTAAACTTTCTCTTTTTGGTTTCAAAGCATTTCCAAAGCACGACTAATAACATAAAGCTTGTTGGGACGGTCAGCAATGACGGTCTCTTCGAGCGATATCCAGGACTTAAAAATGAACAGTTAAATAATACCAAAAATTTCAACCGCACATCACCACACTAGGACTCACTTTAGCACAAGGGGCACAGCTTGTAATTAATCTAATGTTAATTATCTGTTGAGTTTTTTTTATAGAGATGGATCCGAGACATTCCAAGTATCTTGCTTCTCAAGCCACATGTATGTCCACTTCAATATACGTCTTGAGTCAAGTTCACTTACAACTCCGCTTGCACAACAAACTACGATAGAGTATGCACAGCAACAAGGGGACCCTCAAGATAAACAACAAATTCCGAAGAATCTTGTAGAACCGGTGTATAGACTAAAAATAAAAGCTGCTCCTGACACTCTTGAAGATGACGTTCTTTTAGATGATCATGTCCCGTCGCTTCTAAAATCAATGAAGGATCATTTCGTAGAATATGTAACAAGCATGGAATTCCATTTAAGGACGTTCTAGTCCCTTCCCGCCATCAAAGAGCTCATAATCCTCCAGAAGGATATACTGCTTGCAATAGGTACATGTGTTTGACAGGTTGTGTCCCACCGTTCCATTAGTTCATCCTCAAAATTTTTAATTTCATGAGATTGGCTCCAACACGACTACATCCAAATAGCCATGCCTTCTTGCTCGACACATACATTGTTTTCACTGAACACTTACACCGAGCATCCAGTGATGATAAGATTCGATACATATATAGCTTCAAGAGCCCAAGTGAAAGTCCATCTTTAACCTACCTGGAACCGGCCAAGGGTTGTAGAGTAGTCTCTAACACATGGAACAAGTTGTACTATTTCAAAAACGAGTGGTTCTTTGTCTATTGTTCGTCCGGATTTGCATGTAGATGGCTATTTGGACATAAGTCCTATTCCATGTGCATTACATGAATTGGCCTTATAGTCTGCAGACTTAACTCATATATTTTTTAGACATTTCGTCGAGAACTACTAGCACAGCGCTTTCAGATGCCGTTACGAGTTTTATGGGACATCTTGTCGAAGATACAAATATCAGAGTTCTCCTTTCAAATGAAAATCTTCTTGCCCACAATCGGTTGGAAGCAGGCCGCAACACTGGTATAGTTCAAGTAACTACCAATGATGACAGCAATGATGATGATGATAACAATAACTCACTTGGAGGATGCGAGGTTAATCCTGATGTGCCCCCAGTCCCCAATCTAGGGGATGGAATTGAAGAAAATGTTAAAGATGTACAAGAACACACCGAGGAAGCCGAGAGTGGGTGGAAGTAGTGGAGCTGGCCATGGAGATATTAATGTAGGCCATAAGTCTCAGACAAAGCAATCCAAAGGCCAATAACCTGCTCCAAAAAAGAGACTTGTTATGAAGATCTCTAAGGCACGGACTTCCATGCAACCTCCCCTAGTTACAACTGTAGAAAAGACACCTTGTATTCCATTAATAAGAACATTTGCTAGCTTACGGCCAATTCCTACCGAGTTTGGCTTCTTCGATGTTGGTAACATTAGTATTGAGGGCACTAATTCCCCTATTCCCTTCGATAAAAAACCATTCCTACCAATGTGGGAGAGATCACTCCCATAAGCAAAGCTCCTATACATGGTCCGTCGGGGGGACACTAGGACACTCACGCACATGTCCACTTCACGTCACCGCATAGCACTTGACTTGCGTCCTTACTCCTTTGAATCTAATTCGCTCTCATTTTTTGATAGGATCTACAAAGAGGAAGAAATTCATATATCAATCTCTTGAGGAAAATGCATCCTTATCATATAGGCATCTCCCAGGCTCGTATCATTAGGGTAGTGGTCGAGATTCTGAGTTTGGCTACCGGCCTAGCCAAAATAGAGGCAGCCGTGATAGGAATAGCTATGACAGAGATTATCCATCATGTGATTCCACCTCCAAACATCGCTCCAGATCTAGGTATCCTCCTTCAAAAGGCCCAAACAGGCTTCCTGATCGTTGTGATGAGTTGCCACCAAGAAACACTTCTCATATACTCCCTCCAGCTACTAATCCTGTACAACATCTGGCACCATCTTATTCTAGTCGATCATTAGATCGCAGGCACCACAAGAGCAGTTCTGAGACTTCCCATCAAAGACCCAACAAGGAAACTGCTGAAGCTCCAGCCATCACTACGGAGCAAGAACTCACCGCCAGTGCCTGAATGGCCAAAATAAAAGAGCGATTTCCATATATTTGCTTCGACGGGCTCATGTTCATGCCCAACTTGAAGAGAATCCCGCCTGATGTCCAAGACATAACCATTGCTTGTGTAACCGATATTTATGTCTTGTGTGGTCGAAAAGATATCCATGGTATCAATGGCAAGGCAGCTTGAGATCGAGAATCAGGAACTTATCGAGGCTGAAAAATAGAAGAATCATAGCTCATCTCGATGCCGAAGTCGAGAACTGGAGGAAATCTCAAGCCGAAGCTGAGCGAAAAACCAAAGAAGCCATGAAGGCACTTGAAGATGAGAGGACTAGGGATCAAGACGAGATGGAGAAAGCATTCGATCGGAACCATGATTTAGTGTTGGAGAGAGATGCCGTGAACAGGAGTGTGGATGACTGAAGACCAAGCTCAAATGCGAAATAAAAGAAAACAACGAGGCTCTCCAACATGCTCGAGATTAGTGTGATGAGCTTCTCACTGCCCGAGATGAAAAAAACAAGGCAGTTGAGCATGCCAAAGATGTGGATGTGCTTGTAAGAAGAGAGTTTAAGGCCGTAGAGCAGTGGGGAATGGAGAAGTTTGAACCACTGTTTAACATGTACAATGCTAACATGCTCAAATTCTGCAAGTTGGAGTGGTTCAACAACGATTACCCCAAAGTCTTGGCTTAGGCCTGGAAATAAGTCGTTGCTGATGAGAAAGAATATCTGAAGGGTGGTGAGGTGAAAATCGCTTAGCTTGAAAAAAGGTCTAGGTAGGGGACGAGCCTGAGGTGTTGAAAGAGAGCCAACTAATTCTCCATCTAGAGCTAGCTACATTAGTGCAAAAAGATTTAGGTGAAGGCTCCAGATCATTGCCTCAAGAGCTGCCATTGGGGACACCATTGGGCCTAAAACTACTCCTGGTCCATCCACCGTTCCTGGCTATGATCCAGAGAATCCCTAGATGCATAAGCCTACTATCCTTTCTCCCGTCCCGAAAGGAAATTCCAGTGGCACTTTGACCCACATAGAACCCCAAATAGAAGAAGGTATCTCATTGACTTCCTTGTATTTTAGGGAGTTGACTTGTCACCGATCGACGTAACTAACCTATCTTTTTATATCTTTCAAGTTTCAGGTCGCCCCCAAATCGCCCCGCTTCCCAGAAAGGACTCTCAGTCGGGACAACAAGTGCCTGCAATAGAATCAGTTACCGTTACAACTTCAACAACAATCACAACCATCCGAGTTAAAAAGACTCATGGCCTTGATAAGCAAATGATTGATACTTTGCTAGAGAAAAGGACTGGTGGAACCCAATGTGCTCAGATCGATTACAATGTCATGATTATTGGAGTTTTTCAGCCCCTCTAGGTCGCACCATGAATACACTCGAGTAGGAACGTCTTCGAGACATAGAAATCAATCTAGAGAAGATAGAGAACATTCCCCTTCCCTCGTCCGTAGCCCTACTTGGCCAAACCATCTTTGCTCCGGTCTATATTCCTCTGCTTGGGAGCGCTCAGAGCACACTTATGGGATCTTTGCAAAGCACTCCGACCTCCCTTTCTCCGCCTAGGAGTACTCATAGTGAATCTACCATCCCACCACTTAGCTCGCCTTCGAAGGGCAAAGGAAGCGGAGGAAGAGGAAGTAAGTGGAAGGGTGAAAGCTCAAGTGATGTGTCTCCCAGCACCAAGAAGAGGAATCATAAGTCAAAGAAGTAGTTGTCAGTTTGCTTGGTGTAGATAAACCCACTTTTAGTCTGCAATAATAGCAGTAGTCTATTTTGGTCTTTTTTGCCGGCTTTGTGCGGATTCGGCCTCCGGTTTTGCCTTTTATTTTAGGCGTAAATAAAACTTTTACTTAGCTTTCCAAATTCCATTTTGAATGTTAATAAAGTAGACTTTATGTTTCATCAATTCTTTATGTGAATTCGCCTAAGTTATTTTAGAAATGCACTTTCAATTCAGTGCACTTGTGATCCATTTCTTTTAGTGATTATCATCAGACCTAATCCTTAGCCAGTTATTTAATTTACCGGCCTTTCATTGTTCTCATGAACATAAAGTAATTGTTAAAGCACAGACTCTGGGCATTAGTTAAGGTTTACCAATTAGAACAACGTTCTGGTTATCCTTTTCCAGGATAATAATATCTGATTGCGCTGAACTACGGGCACAATTTTAAATTAACTACTTAAGATCATTGTCCGTACATCCTCATCCAAGATGTTTATTTCTAATCGTACCTAACTTCGGCCTACGGTTCAAAGTTTATAGGCAAGATCCCACCTTACGTCGGGCATGGATCTTTCGTTTTGCCTACTTCGGGCAAAATGTTAAGGATTGGATGGTCTTATCACATCCATTTTGGTTTATACTCCTGCACCACATCAAGGACGAGAGTTAGTGAATGAATGATCATGTCACGTTCAATTTAGATTTATACTCCTGCCCCCATATCAAGGGCAAGAGTTAGCGTGCAGATGGTCATGTCACATCCGTTTTGGGTTATTACTCATGCCCTCACATAAAGGGAAACAGTTAGCTGATGGACGGTCAGGTCACTTCCATTTAGTTTATACTCTTGTCCCCAATACAAGGACAAGAGTTCGTTGATGGACGGTCGGGTCACGTTCGTTTAGTTTATACACCTACCCCTAATCCGAGGACAAGAGTTAGCTACTATCAATCTTTGGATATCAAGAAGAACTTCGAGAGTCCGATCATGAACCATAGAAGTTTGGTTGGCACCTATCTTCGGGTACCTACACACCTGCATTATTCGCATGCAGATTCATTCGAGCCGGTCAAGTCACAACTCTTAAGTAATGCAAAGACAAATCTGGAAAGCGATTTATAGAAAATGGTAAATGAAATATTTTTTCTTATTACATGATTTTATTTCTAAGTGAAATAACGTCGTAATTACTCGCTATTACATGCCCTCGGCAGTGAGATCCTATCCTCTTTTTTAAGTGTAGCGGATCTCGCTGAACCTAGGCTGCGACGCTTTTGTTTCACATGAACGCATTTAGGATTTATGTTCAATGCATGGCTCGCTATCTCTGGCGAGATCCCATACATATCAAAATGTGTCCAGTCAAACACATCTAGGTTCGTCCAAAGAAAACCAAACAACTCCTTCATCATCCTGACACCAAGCTGCCATCCGACTTTTAGGATCTGTGTTGGGTCATCCCGATTGACCGGGATATTAATCATTAGCTCGGTTGGAGCTTCTCTTCCATCCAGTGGCTCCTTTCATAGGTCCATATCCTTATGGAACCGACTATGCTACCCGAGCCAGGGCTCAGGCATTGGTTGATATGCGTCCAAATCCATGATGCAGAGAGTCCTCTCTGCACCTTTTCCTTTCTCTCTTCGCCTTGCCTGTCTTAGCTTTTCGACATAGCATTTGTGACTAGTCACCTAATCTTCCAAGACAATCTCTATGTCATTCTCTGTAGGAAACTTCATTATCAAGGACTAAGGAGCTATAGCCACTCTAAATTCAGCCAGGGCCGGTTGGCCTATAAATGCATTGTAAGTTGAGTAAATATCCAACACCAAAAATGGAACAACTCGCACTCGCTTGCGGTTGCCCTCACCAAGTACCACAGGTAATTCTACATATCTAATTGGCTCAATAGCCTTCCCATTGAACCCCTGTATTCAAGATTTAAAAGGTTTCAAATACTTTCTTTCTAAGAGCATTTGATCATAAGCCATTTTGAATATAATGTTGATCGAACTCCCACAGTCAACCAACACCTTCCATACTATCGTTGGACCAATCGTGGCTGTAATCATGAGGGAGTGAATCGTTGAAGCCTCCACTCCATCAACATCTCTATTCTAGAAGATAATGTTGTCAGTCATCGTTCTACACTATTTTGTCGGAGTTCCACCCTCGACTGCAAGGCAACTTTCATTCACAATATGCTTTATAGCACCAACATATCTGTCCATTGCAGCTAAACTTTTATCGGTTGGGTGTGGCCCACTGATGATGGTATTAATCACTGAACACCTTTAAGGCCGCCTGGGTTTATCAGTATCAGTATCGACCTACCCCCATTGGAAAGATGACCTTGGGTGTTAGAATTTACTTACCCACCATCTTACGGGCTTTCACATATTGTTGCTATTTTGTTTTGCGTATCAACTCCTCAATCATATCTCGCAAGTACCTAGATTCATTGGTATTATGACCGCGCGTCTCATGAAACCTGCAGAACTTTCCAGATTTCTTCTCCTTCTCAGTTGACTCCCTTGGAGCCGGCTTCCTATACTGCTCTGTGCCTTGAGTTGCCAAATAGATATTCTCCGTCGAGTTGTTCAGTTTGGTATAGCTATCGTACTTAGGAGTCCTGGTACGATTCCTGTTATCCAGCTTTCGCTTCTTAGTCCTATTACCAATTTGCTTCTAACTATCGTTCTTATTGCCAACACTCACATCTTTATTTCTAGAACTTCCTCCAAATTACTATACAATGACATTGCTCTAAATTACTCCGACTGAACTCCTAGCCTCAGCTCTCCGTGTACGTTTGCGTGCTTTTTGAAGCGTAAGTACTCATTGGACTTTCTATAGAAAGCATCCATGTCGAACCTATTGTCGATTTTTGCTTACAAGTCTTCTGACCATGTCTTTTAAGTTTTCCGGATCCACAGCTTCGACTGAACGATGGTAGTCGGGATCCGCCCCTAGATTTCGGCATAGCAAACACTCTTGGCTTGGCTCTTGATACCTAGGTTTCCCAGCCTCTGAAGGATCCATTCGTCTAGCAATCCCCCCTATTTAATTCCCATGAGTTGTATCAACATCAACATGATTTTCAAGATTTTGATCATCCACGGCACGACCAAAAGCCAGATCCATGCTGCCTTCCAAATGACGAGCTTTGGGCCCACCTTTGGTTGGTTTAGTATCGACCCATGCTCTTAGGTTGGTACCGATCCAAAATCTTGTGCTCGGAGTTCGTCTTCTTCCTTGGTAAGAAGTTCTAGCAGTATTCCGAGTCTCCCTCCACTTCCTATCTCTTCGTCTCTACTCGGATGATGAGAAACTTTCTAACTCTAAACTGGAATCTCTCTTGCTCCTCCTACGGCTGTTCTGAGTCAATTCATTCAACAGTCTCAAGCTCTACTGCATCATTTAATTCATCTCATTGTGCCTTTCTTGGAATTTGTCCTCCATCTTCTTCATCATCTGATTCACCTCCACTCTAGTCACGACATTAGCTGGATTCTGGATCTCCAATTGAGTTGGTTGAATAGCTTCATCTACATGTTGAGCATTCTGGTTCCCAGCTTCAGTAGTAGCTGTGGAATGGGTATAACGGTCTCTTCTTGATAGGGCCATTGCTAATAGCTTCTCTTAGATTACAGAAATCTGAATAGTAGAAAATAAGGTAGGAAAATTAGATCTATCACTTGGAATTAAGAAATCTAATAGTAGATAATGGATCCAAGTAGCCTGAGAATATGGTGTCAATGAAAGCACCAAAATGTTTGAACCGAAAATGGCATAAACACCCAGAAGATTAAGTAGAGAATAAAAAGTGAAGAAAAATAAATGAAAAGGAGTAAGAAAGAACACATAAAAATTTATAGTGGTTTGGAAAACCAAGGCCAACATCCACTTAATGATTTTATTGCTTATATTCTGACTTGAAAGCAAAAGTTCTTATGGGTCGGTACAACTCCGACAGTGATTACAAGAATTAAGAGTAGGGAAGATCCAAATGATCCTCAGAAATGAGCCATACTCTCATATTTATAGAAGTTGGGAGCCTAAAATCTCTCCTAGAAATCTCCACCTCGTTTTCCATGCTTTAGACCATTTCTCCACAAAAGTAAGGTGCCACCTCATTAACTTATATGTGTTGGTACAACTCTAAGGTTGATCGGTACCGATCCGAATGATTGCCAAACTAGTCATCTTGAACTCTTTGCTTTGACTCATCTTGTGGTTAGTTTTGTGATTCCATAGTTATTTGCACCAATGTTAGCTTGTTTTCGAGTCCAAATGTGGATCCGTGGAAGAAAGAGTTGTTGATTCAGGAGTTCATGAGATCAATGTAGAATTGCATTGGATCAACAAAACAACACCTGGTATAGGCTACTAGCATCATGTAGGGCATGTAAGCAGAAGATGGGCGAAGATTGGGGATAAAAACATGGATAGGTATCGATCCAGGGAATGGGGTCGGTACCAACTTACGACTTAGATGGATTCCTGTTTCCTTTGGCTTAAGTTGGCTATGCTTTTGTCCCGTGGTTCTGTTTGTGCTTAGTTTTTGAATTTTAAGGCTATCTCTTTGGGCTTCCTGCCTTGATAACTCCGAGTTCAACTCATCTAGTTTGTACGAATATTGCCTGGTCAAAAGACTAGATAACAATAATGTAATGACATAAGGTAATAACATGGCATAATGAAATATAAACATGCGTATAACTACACACACATATATCGGATTTATATGTATAATATATACATTTATACATATATATACATATACATACACACACACACACACATATATATATTACATAAAATTAGGATAATTTCTCATGTATATCGAAAATATAAATACCTAAGTATATACAAATGTTTGAATATACTATAATATATGTATATGGTTTGCATACATATATTTATAGTATCATGTATATATAGTTTAGACATATATATACATATATGTGATATTTTGTTGCCACTTGTATATATAAAACAAATCAATATAATATAATTAGATATTGTAAAAATAGGACAATGATTGGTAGAAAATGAAAAGTTGAAATAAAATTTCTCATTATATATGTAATCAAATCAGGGTTGAAAAGGGAAATTAAATTGATAGTATTTGAATTTCCTTTTTTACAAAAATGAATCAATAATATGTCCAAATCCAATATGGAAAATTCAATAGTTAATCATAACAAAATATTTTGGTTTAAAATTGCATGTCTGGAAACATACATTCAACATGAAACCAAATTGTGAAAAGGTATTGTCTTATTCATACACATACCAAAAATTGTAAAAATTCAAAGACACGATTAATTTTGAAACATTACATGTATACATACATATTCATATGTGTGTATTGTAATTTAAAATTTAATTTCAAAACTATATATTTAACTAAACAACAAACTTGAATTTATTAATTTAAAACAAATTAACATAACTATAATATCTAACTTTATATTGGTTTACAATCACGAAAACATGAAATTGAATCATTTGAATATATATACAGAGGTACGATTCAATTAACTAAATATTAAAACTATATGTTTGTATGTGTACCAAATTATAATAACAAAAAAAAATGGTTACGACAAATCCGATCTGGGTTAACCAATAACCTCAGATCCAATAAACAATATCATCGGAAAAAATAAACCAAAGAAAATTGTTTTAAATTAGTTAATTAATTATGATAATGAAATAAGTTTTGTAGCATATCAATTCAATATTAACTAATGATTTCAAATCCAACAACAAAAATCAATACGAAAAACAAATTACACACAAGATAGATTTTACATTTAAAAGAGAATAGACAAGAGGTCAAAATAGATTCAACAAGTGGCAATTTAATAAACATATGCATGATCGAGTTTGGGTTAAAACATCATGAATGAGTATAAATAAAATGAAAATAAACCTAAAAACTTTTGCCGTTTGTAACACCTTGATTTGAGATTTCTCCTTAGATTTCTAAGTAAATCCACATCCAACTTTGCAAGAGAAGGATGATCTATTATATTTGATGTCTTCACTTGATTTGGAGTTGATTATTTTTTGGAAATTGCCCATTGAAATTTTGGCTATGGCATTTGGAGAGGAGGAGAGAAAAGTGAAAATAAACTAAAAGAATGAATCAGGTGAGAAAATGAATGAGAGGATTTGTATTAATGAGAAAATAAAAACTTTTCTTATTTTCTTTAAAACTTCCACTTTTAATTCTCAATTAATTTTTAATCAACTCTCGTCCAATCCCTTCATCTCTCTCCAACATAACATATATTGCTTGAAGAATATCAACAACTAGAGAGTATGCAAGCAATCTACTAATATATAAATGGTGGAGGACAATTTGATATTAAAGATTAATTATCTTTAATATATTTAATTGAATGATATCAACTTACGGAGTAATGTATTTTTTATGAAATATTCTCGTGATTTAAGTGTCGGACACATCAGAAATCATGGTATACGTATTATACGAATGTATTTATTTCTTAACCTATTTTGGGTTTCTTACTATTCCACTTTTGTTTTATGTATTCATGTTATGTATGTTTAATTATTATATAACTTTTATAATCTAATTAACTTATATAATTGTCTTATGTACATTACATTAATTAAATCTTACTTAATTAATTTAATTAACTAACATTTTAATTAATTTTATGTTATTAATTCAATTAAACATTTTAATTGAATATGCATACTATAACATTTATGGTTACACACACATATGAATGTATTTTATTTGTTAATTAACTTCTAATTAACTTATTTAACTAGATAGTTTAATTAAATATTAATTTTGAAAATTCCTTTATGTATATAAATATATACTTACATCATCTTAAATAATTGAAATGGCAATCAAGGTTAAAATGGTCCCCTACCATATTTATTGAGCTAAGAAAACCAAAGTACAAACACATAAACTACAACGTACTACATAACTGCAACACACAATTACAGAAAAAAACATAACTGAGAAACTAGAAAAAAACTGCAGAAAGACAACAAAGGAAAAACAAACAAAGGAAAAAAGATCTAAATACTCCATTGAGTTGGGGTATTGAAATCATTGTTTCTTCTCTGTAAAGATGTAGAATGATGAATGGAGCAAGTAGTCTTGAAGTATATTTCTTTGACAGTGTGTGATACGTTAGCAAATAGTCTGTCATTTCTTTCTTGCCAAACAACGGTGATATAAATCTTTAATACAATGAGAAACATTATACTTAATTTCATTATTTTTAACCTTCATGCGGTTGAAAAATCATAGCCAAAAACAAGCTGCATCCCTTTTTATATGAAGGTATCCTCCTTTTTGCATTATCCTCGTCAATGTCTGATGTATCACTAAGCATTCAAAAAAAGTTATTCCTTATTTAAATATGGTCATGACATATAATGCATTTCATATTTGTGCCATGACCTGTAGCTATAAGCTTATCTTGTGTGAGACAAGAGTTATGTAATATCTTCCATAGCATCATATTATGTTTCTCAAGGCTATATCTATTTCATATCATCTTCTTTAAACGATCGTTATTCGTGTAGTTAGTTTTTATAGGTGATTGATATATCAAGTTTATAGAATGTTCGGATAGTATTTTAGCCCATTCAAGTAATCTGTCTCTGTCATGGCAAGATTTATTAGTGATGACATTGCACAAAACTCTGACAATGATGCTAGAGTAAGGGAGGGTAATTTTGTTGTTTTGTATTTAGTTTCTAGCAAGGACATTGTAAGGAATTTCAGTAGTCAGTTTTTGATTATGTGCGAGGGCATTATGAAGGACAAGTCATCTCATTGCCCATGGTGTGTTCCAAAAGGAGTTTAGGGATGTGGTTGTGACATTGTATCTCATATATGGAAGAAGAACTGGCTTGAGGTTAAGTAAGCTCCTAAAGAACCAGCTAGTTGTGTTTAGAGTTGCCATAGTCCAAAAATGCTTGATGTTTAGGTAGTTTTGTTGAATATTTTTAGAAGAAAGAGTGAGAGAATATAAGAAAGAGGAGTTTTTTTAAATTTTATTTTAGAAAACTTTTCTTTATTGATGATTTATTTCTTGCTTGATACAAAATGAGGGGAGAGCTCCTCTATTTATATGACTCAATAGAACATTCTAGATATATAATACTCTAAAAACGTGACTAATTTGACAACTCTAGAAATAATTTTTTAGGCAACTCAAGAAACATAACTATTATATAATTCTTATTTCTAGCAACTAATATAAAATTCTAGAGCTCTCACCAAATTCTATCAAATACAAGAAGACTCTAGAAACTTTAATAATAAGAAACTTCTAGAAATTAACAAATCAAGTTTAATATTTCCAAAGATTCTCTCCTTATTTATTTACTATTGCTATGGAGTATTTCTCAATTCTTATGGAAATTGAGTTTTTAAAAGGAAATATCAAACCAATTAATAGAATTAAGCCTTATATTACTCATTTATTATATGCTGATGATTTACTTATCTTTTTGAATGTAGACATGCAAAGTGCGAAATCCATTGCAAGCATATTTGACAAATTAGAAGAGCATGCTGGGTTAAAAGTCAATGATTTCAAAAGCAAAATTTATTTTAGTAAAGGCTGCTCTAATAGAATGGAGATTTTAAGTATATTAAAATTCAAGGAAGGAAATCTGCCTGTTAAATATCTGGGGCTTCCTCTTAGTGTTAATCAAATTAATGAAAGAGACTGCACAAGATTATTGGATATTATTCAAAATAAATTTGAAGGGTGGGCTAGCAAATTTCTGTCTTTAGCTGGAAGAATTGAACTAACTAAAACTGTCATCATTGCAATCATCATGTATTGGATTCAAGCCCACAATATTCCAGCAAAAGAAATTCACAAAATAGAAAAAACTTGTGCAAATTTTATATAGAAATGAAGACATCACAAAATTGCTTGGGAAAAAATCTGTATATCTAAGAAGGCAGGGGGTTTGGGACTGAGAGGTATTAATGAGCTTAGAGAGGTATGTAAACTCAAATTATTGTGGAAATTTGTAAATGGCAATTCTTTATGGGCTAAGTGGATGAAAGCAAGATATCTTAAAAATAAGAATTTTTGGACCACCAGCATAGAGAATCATCACTCTTATGTCTGGAAAAATATTCTCAGTAGTAGAGACACTGGCATCAAACATTTGGAAAGAAAATTTAAGAATGGAAAACAAACCAGTTTATGGTTTGACCCTTGGATTCATGGAAAAACTTTAGTTAGTCTTGTGGGTTGGAATAACCTATATTTGTTTGGTGATATAGATGGTAAAGTTAGTAGCATTATCCAAAATAGCAGGTGGAATACATCGATGCATTCTACTACTTCTATTTTCAATAATGCCATAAATCAAATAATAATTGATTCTAATCTCCCACAGGATAAATGGGAATGGAAAACTTCTACAAAAGGCCTTTTCTCCTTCAAAAAAACATTAGCATTTATAAAAGGATATGAAACTGAAGTGGATTGGCACTCTGTTATCTGGAATAAATCAAATTGCCCAAAAATGTCCCATTGTGCTTATTTTGCAATTGTTAATAGACTTCCTGCCAGAGATAGATGTTTAAAGTGGAACAAAAATGGGGATACTATTTGTCTGCTTTGCCGAGAGGAAAAGGAGTGTATCAATCACTTATTTTTTGACTGCTCTTATTCAAAAAATATATGGTTTATTGACAAAACAAAGCTCAATATTAGACAAAATCAGGCAGTTCAAAACATCAGAGAAAGCATCAACTATATTCAACAAAATTTCAAAGGAAATAGCAAAGATTTCAAAAAAGCTAGCATTGTGCTTACTGCAACAATATTTCACATTTGGAAAGAGAGAAATCAAAGACTCCATTCTCAATCAGAAACAGAAAGCATACAACTTTGGAAGAAAATAGAATTGGATTCCCAAATCCTCCTCAGTAAAAACAGAAATCAAAACCACTTCACAGAAAATCCAAATCATAAAAGCTGGCACATGGATAAATATGAAGAGAGTTTAGAATCTTTCTTACAGAATAAGATTAATTATCCCAATGCGAGGCACCTCCACCACAATAGCAATCATTGGATGGAAAGGCCTTTGAATAATGTTGTTTTCACTCCCAATTCCGTCAATACTGGTGGCGGCCGCTTCTACCAACACGACAGGATTAGCTCCTACATAAATAAGGGAAGAATAATTAAAAATAATCTATCTTTTCCTAACAATAAGCGTTTATTAAGCTCTAACAATTGTAATACTTTACCTGATAGGGGCGGAAGCTACCGCGCACACGGTATTCATGATCAAATGGGCAATTATCTGAGCATAGACAAAAATCGGCAACCAATAGTTAATATCGAAAATGATGTCTACAATTCACGTTCAAGCGATAATATCAACATACACTTATCTAAAGGGGATAACAGAGATAGATCTAGCAACTGCTCAATCAACTTCCTCCAGAACAGTACATTCGCAACTGATAACTGCAAGGGAAGTGACAAGGCAAATTTTAATAACATAAACTTTAATTTCAATATTTCAAACTTTAATATATCCTTACCTGACAGTTCTGGAAGATACTGTATGGAGGATAGCCTTCATGAGCATGAAATAAAGCTTCAAGCGGCTGTAAATGATCTAAGATAAGGGTACAGTCACTACAGAAGCAACATCAACAACCAAATATTTCACTTATCTTATTTGGAGAGAGGGGAAAGCAGCTGGATGTCTGAGCTTGCGAATTCATCAAGTTCCGCCAAGCAGATTCCAGATCTAAGGAGTAATAAAGATTCAAGTACAAACTCGTGCTCGCGTGTCGAAAAGGAAGTGAAAACCACCCAAATGAATGATTTTCACTTCATTTCGGAGCATCATGGGATGAAAGTGACGCAGCGGTGGAATACAAAAATTGATGATACGATGAACGTAGCAATCGGTGGATTGATGAATACTGAAATGCCCAAATTCGTTGATCCGAAGATACCGAATTTTAGCTATCTACGTCATGTTGATCGATCTCGATACCGTGAAAGTAGATCTTCAATTCTTAGAGCGTTGATCAAGCGCGCTTGATGCCGCGAATTGGATTCACGATCGTTGAATCGAGCGCACTCGATTGACCGAAGGTGGAGATAGGAGATCACACTCGACTACCAATTGGATGAAAGCACAAAGCTAACAAATGAAATTTTATTTCAAAATCAACAACCGTTTACAAATGATATAACTCGCCTATTTATAGGCAGACAACACAACACTTACAACACAACTCATAGGTCTTGAATGACCTAACACTTAGAATATTTACAACACATAACGACATCTTAACAACCTATACAATAGTACACGACTTAACAAACGAAACTACAAACGACTCAACACACTTTATACAAACGACATAAGGAAGCATAGTACCGACTTAACAATAGTGTGTAACGACCTAAAATATCAATCGACATCCGACTTATCAGCCTCGCGACTTATCAAACCAACTCACGACTTATCATAATCGACTTCGCGACTTATCAGAGATTTCTCACGAGTTAACATCTTCACGCGACTTAATCATCTTCACGCGAGTTAACAAAATCATCTTCGCGACTTGATGAAGCGGAGTAAAGTCGTTCGCGACTTAGGGTGGGGGAATTAGGTCGCTCGGTGGAAGATTTAGATCGCTCACGACTTATAGTGGAGAGGTTAGGTCGTGAAGTTGTATCGAAGTGGAGTCTAGGTCGCGGTGGAATTCGGTTGTGGAATTTAGGTCGTGGAGATTGTTCACGACTTAGGGATAGGTCGGAAATTGTTTGCGACCTATCGTTAGGTCGGAGATTGCTTGCGAGTAAAGTCGTTCGCGACTTACTGGAGTTAGGTCGGAGAGCTATTTGAATTGGGTCGGACATGGTTTGCGACCTATTGTTAGGTCAGAGCTCTTCTGGAGTTAGGTCGGACTTTGTTTGCGACCTATCGTTAGGTCGGAGAAGTGATAATTTAAGTCGTGGTGGTGATTTTAGGTCGCTGGCTTTGGTAGATCGTTCACGATCTAAAGCAGAGTGATGGTCTGTTTCGCGAACCAGGTATGCTGCTGCATCATCCTCCCCTTGTTGACAAAAATTCGACCACGAATTTGTACCTCTCTCTACCCTATCAAGATTATCCTCATGGTACAGAATCAAATGTTTAACGTTGAAAACGTCTGCAGTATGAATATGATCTGGCAGCTTCAACCGATATGCATTATCATTGATCTTCTTCAAGATTTCAACTGGACCAATATTTCGAGCCTTCAACTTGTTGTACGTTCCAATTGGGAAACGATCTTTCGTCAACACCGCGTACACAAAATCACCCTCTTTGAAGTCCCCACTTCTTCGCTTCTTATCTGCTAGTTGTTTATACTTTTCATTCGTCTTCTTCAGTCGTTCCTGAACGATTCTATGGCAATCTTTTAACTCATCAATGAAACCTGACGCCCGCTTAATCACTCCTTTTGGTTGTGGTACTACCGTTAAATACAATGGCCCCTTTGGCAAGCTTGAATATACAATCTGAAATGGACTGAAACCAGTACTCCGGTTCACTGCATGGTTATGAGCAAATTCTGCTTGACATAGCTTCATATCCCAACTCTTCAGATTGTCCTGCTCAAGACATCTCAACAAATTTCCCAATGATCTGTTCACAACTTCTGTCTGTCCATCTGACTGCAGATGATAAGCGCTACTAAAGTTCAATTTCGTTCCCACCATCTTCCACAAACTTAGCCAGAAATGACTTAGAAATCTAGTATCCCTGTCTGAAACAATTGATTCAGGTAGCCCATGCAATCGATACACCTCCTTAAAGAATAACTGAGCGACTCGGACGGCATCTGCTGTCTTCTTACATGCGATGAAATGTGCCATTTTGAAAATCGGTCAACCACCACATAAATGGAATCGTTTCCCCTTTGAGTTCGAGGCAAACCCAAAACATAATCCATACTCACATCAACCCAAGGATTAGTTGGTACAGGTAACGACATATATAATCCAGCATTGGTCGCAGTTCCTTTCGAAACTTGACAGATATGACATCGCTCCACAAACCTTTCCACTTCTTTCCTCATTGATGGCCAAAAATAAGGTTGAGAAATCAGCTGTAATGTACGGTCTCTACCCACATGACCTTCCTCATGCAATTCCTTCACAATCTTCATTCTCAAACTACAATCCGGTATACATAATCGATTTCCCTTGAACAGAAAACCATCTACCATCACAAATTCATCCGTCTCTCCCTCCTTGACTTTATCAACAAACTTTGCAAAGTAAGGATCATCACCAAATAACTCTGGTAACACATCAAACCCGGTCACTTCAACTTTCATCGTAGTTAACAAATGATTCCTTCGGCTCAAAGCATCAGCCACACGATTCGTCACTCCTGATTTGTGTTTCACAACAAACGTAAACTGTTGCAGATATGCAATCCATGATGCATGTCTCGATGAAATCTTGTCTTTCCCTTGTAAATGTTTCAACGCCTCATGATCAGTGTAAAGAACAAACTCTTTCTGAAATAGATAGTGTCTCCAGTGTTTAATAGCTTGCACAACAGCATAAAATTCCACATCATATGTACTGTATCTCATCTTTGCTCCCGACAGCTTCTCACTGAAATATGCAATAGGACGCCCCCTCTGACTCAACACTCCCCCAATTCCAACCTTTGACGCATCAGTATGTAGCTCAAACAACAACTGAAAGTCTGGTAATACTAGAATTGGTGCAGACGTCAGTAACTCCTTGATCTTCCCAAAAGCATCCCCTGCTTCCTCTGACCATGAAAACTGTTTACCCTTCATACAATCTGTAACAGGCGCCATCACACTACTAAAGTGTGGAATAAATCTTCGATAGAATGAAGCCAACCCGTGGAAACTACGAACTTCTGTTATCGTCTTGGATTGTGGCCAATCTCTAATCGCTTCGACTTTACTTTGGTCAACCTGTATTCCTTCTCCTGACACAACATATCCCAGAAATAAAACACTATGCGTCATGAACACGCATTTCTTCGTTGTAGCATAAAATTGTTCTTGTCGTAGTACCATCAGCACTTCTCTCAGATGATTCAAATGTTCCTCTGGACTTCCACTATATATCAGAATATCATCGAAATACACCACCACAAATTTTCCAATAAAAGGTCTAAAAATCTGATTCATCACCCTCATGAACGTACTTGGCGCGTTTGAAAGTCCAAATGGCATTACCAACCATTCATACAACCCCTCTCGCATCTTGAACGCTGTTTTCCATTCATCCCCTGGTCTGATTCGAATTTGATGATAACCACTCTTCAAATCAATCTTCGAAAATATAGTAGCTCCGCTCAGCTTATCTAACAAATCATCCAATCTGGGCATTGGAAATCTATATCTCACAGTAATCTTATTCAATGCTCGACTGTCAGTTCACATTCTCCACGTTCCGTCTTTCTTTGGCACTAACAATGCTGGTACAACACACGGGCTTAAACTCTCTTGCACACGCCCCTGTTCAAGCAATTCTTCCACTTGCCTTCGCAACTCCTCATGCTCTTTTGGACTCATTCTGTAGTGTGGTCTGTGAGGTAACACAGCTCCTGGAACAAGATCAATTTGATGTTGAATGTCCCTCAACGGCGGTAACTCCATTTGCAACTCCTCTGGAAATACATCGTCAAACTCTTCCAGTACTGGTTTTACTTCTTCTGGTATTTCCACCACTTCCTGACTCTCCCGTCCGATCAATAGAAATACTTCAAGCTCCTCCTCTACTTCCTTCACAAACTCCTTCAAAGATAACAAAGTTTTAAGCTCTTCAATCTCCTCCAACTTGTTTTCCTCCTGTTGTCGCTTCTTTGGAACTAGAGTAATCTTTGTGCCTTCAAACATGAAACTGTAACTGTTGGTACGCCCATCATGTTGCACCGCCCTATCATACTGCCACGGTCTCCCCAACAACAAATGGCATACGTCCATGTCCACAACATCACACCAAATTTTGTCCTTGTATTTCTTCCCAATTGAAAAATTAACACAAGTCCTTCGACTAACTTTCACCTCCCCACCTTTCCTCAACCAAGCTAACTTATACGGTTTCGGGTGTTTCTCTGTCTTCAATGATAACTTCTTTACAGCTTCTGTAGAGATAATGTTATCACAGCTTCCAACATCAATAACAAATTTGCAAACCCTTCCCAAGATAGTGCACGTCGATTGAAAGATGTTACTCCTCAACCAGCTAGTCTCTTCCTCCTGCTTCGGTGTTAAGCAATTCCTCCTCATCATTAATGTATAACCATCATCTCCAGATAACAATTCTTCCTCCTCAACTGGTAATTGATTAGAATCTTCAGCCTCCTCATCCTCATCCTTAACCTCAGCAATCATTGCTCTCTTCTTTGGCTTTGGACACTCATTGCTTTTATGACCCAACTCCTGACAATTGTAACATTTGAAACCGTTGTTAACCTTTGCCTTCTCAGCCTCCTTCACCACTGGTTTACTAATAGGTTTAGAAACATTAGAACTTCCACTAACACCCTTCACTTGATTGTTGGAATTAGTAAACATACCACCTCCTCGTCGTCCCTGCTTCTCCCAAGTCAACGCTTTCTGATGTGCTTCCGCCACAGATCTTGGATCGAACATATTCACCATATCCTGGATCTGCATTCTCAATCCCCCAATGAATCTAGATGTCAATTGTTCTTCCGTTTCCATAATATCATTCCTTGCAATAAGCTGATAAAACTCATCTGCGTAATCATTAACAGTCTTTGTGCCCTGCCTCAAGTTCTGCAAACGTTGATACATCAGAGATTGATAATTGTAAGGTAAGAACGTTGCTTTCATCAATTTCTTCATCTTCTCCCAAGATTCAACTTTTGACTTCCCCATTCGTTCACGTGTAAGTTTGGTTTGCTGCCACCATGCCAAAGCTCTACCCCTCAACCTTGTAGCAACCAACTTCACTCTACGATGTTCTGGAACTTCTTTGAAATCAAAAATTTCTTCAACATTAGCCACCCAATCCAAAAACTCCTCAGCTTGCATACCACCTTTGAATTCTGGAATTTCAGTCTTCATCCCAGATTCCCACTTGTGATCGTACTCCGACTGATTTCTTCCTCGTCCACGTCCTCGTCCATGAACATTACCACCATCATACTCTTCTTCACAATCCGATGTATATCGATGTCGATCCTGACCACCAACATCTCTACCACCACCATTTCTTCCACCAACATTCCTATGATCTGCATTCCTCCGATCTCGATCAGTCACATTTCTATCACGACTTCGATCATCAACATTTCTATCACAATCTCGATCCACGCTTCTATGATCACTATCAACACTTCTCTCTCGATTTGAATGTGGTGAAACTCTACTTCTTCCATGGCTCGATTCAGGTGATACCCTTCTCTGATTTTGACTCATCTCCAACATCATTCTCTCTAATCGACCAATCCCTTCATTAATCTTCTCATTAAAGTTTTCGTTAATTCTTTGCTCCATCTCATCAGCTTCTTCTCTCCCATATAAAGCATCAATGTTGCGATAACGGTTAGCTCTTCTCGGAGGCATGATCACTCTTCAAAAAATTCCAACAAAAACTTCACTTCGATCTAAAAATCTTCAAATCAAAACTACACACTTGTTGAAAACTTCAAAAATCTCCAAACGAACAAATCTCGATAACCCACTTCACCAAATGATGTAAATCTCGCACAACTCCAAAAATCTACGCAAACTTCTTGCGTTCTAGCTCTGATACCAAATGACGCAGCGTCGGAATACAAAAATTGATGATACGATGAACGTAGCAATCGGTGGATTGATGAATACTGAAATGCCCAAATTCGTTGATCCGAAGATACCGAATTTTAGCTATCTACGTCACGTTGATCGATCTCGATACCGTGAAAGTAGATCTTCAATTCTTCGAGCGTTGATCAAGCGCGCTTGATGCCGCGAATTGGCTTCACGATCGTTGAATCGAGCGCACTCGATTGACCGAAGGTGGAGATAGGAGATCACACTCGACTACCAATTGGATGAAAGCACAAAGCTAACAAAGGAAATTTTATTTCAAAATCAACAACCGTTTACAAATGATATAACTCGCCTATTTGTAGGCAGACAACACAACACTTACAACACAACTCATAGGTCTTGAATGACCTAACACTTAGAATATTTACAACACATAACGACATCTTAACAACCCATACAATAGTACACGACTTAACAAACGAAATCACAAATGACTCAACACACTTTATACAAACGACATAAGGAAGCATAGTACCGACTTAACAATAGTGTGTAACGACCTAAAATATCAATCGACATCCGACTTATCAGCCTCGCGACTTATCAAACCAACTCACGACTTATCATAATCGACTTCGCGACTTATCAGAGATTTCTCATGAGTTAACATCTTCACGCGACTTAATCATCTTCACGCGAGTTAACAAAATCATCTTCGCGACTTGATGAAGCGGAGTAAAGTCGTTCGCGACTTAGGGTGGGGGAATTAGGTCGCTCGATGGAAGATTTAGATCGCTCACGACTTATAGTGGAGAGGTTAGGTCGTGGAGTTGTATCGAAGTGGAGTCTAGGTCGCGGTGGAATTCGGTTGTGGAATTTAGGTCGTGGAGATTGTTCACGACTTAGGGATAGGTCGGAAATTGTTTGCGACCTATCGTTAGGTCGGAGATTGCTTGCGAGTAAAGTCGTTCGCGACTTACTGGAGTTAGGTCGGAGAGCTATTTGAATTGGGTCGGACATGGTTTGCGACCTATTGTTAGGTCGGAGATTGCTTGCGAGTAAAGTCGTTCGCGACTTACTGAAGTTAGGTCGGAGAGCTATTTGAATTGGGTCGGACATGGTTTGCGACCTATTGTTAGGTCGGAGCTCTTCTGGAGTTAGGTCGGACTTTGTTTGCGACCTATCGTTAGGTCGGAGAAGTGATAATTTAAGTCGTGGTGGTGATTTTAGGTCGCTGGCTTTGGTAGATCGTTCACGATCTAAAGCAGAGTGATGGTCTGTTTCGCGAACCAGGTATGCTGCTGCATCAGAAAGGGACCGAATTGAAATACTGGAAGCCTCCTTAAGCCTCTAAATTAACTTCAGCGAGTTACTTTAGCTTTCGCTGTTGAATCTCTCTCGTTGTTCTGCCATTTTTTAGTTTTTCTTTTTAGAAGAATGAGGCGGGAGTATGCCCTAACTCGATTAGGGTTGTGTGTTATGTGTTGTGCGGTTTTGGGTATGTTTACCCATTTGTTTGTGATGTATGGTATTGGGTTCTGTAATACCCGTTTGTATTTTTACTTCTTTATGGGCTTGGCCCATTTACCAATTGTTTATTTTTTTTTAAAAAAAACTTCCAGACCAAAGGAAATGATTAAGTACATGGTTCAACATAGCAAGTAGTTTCGTAGGTGTATGAAGGTTCTAGAGTAGTACGTTGTCATGGCAGTGGTAATGGAATTGATGATGGTGAGACGGCCAGCCTGAGAAAGGAGGTGTGAAGGCCAACTTCCTAATTGGCCAATAATAGATTCAAACAAGGGTAGACACTGATTGGTTGTAATTCTGGAAGTGGTTAGTGGAATTCCCAGATACACATAATTTTTTAGATATATTTAAGGGTGGATAAAGCAGTTATAGTGATGGAATTAGTTTTAGCAAGCCCCGCAATAAGGATATGTGATTTTCCTTGATTTATTTTCAGCCCAGTGGCAGTTTCAAGTGTAGACAAACACTGAATGATAGTAGTGATACTAGTCCTATCATGTTTAGAGAAGATGACTAAATCATCTGCACAAAGAAGACTTATAATCTTAGGCCTTTTGCATCTTAGGTGAAGTTTAATAGTTTTGTTTCTAGCTTGAAGACTAAGGACACAACTGAAATGCTCCATTACAATGATAAAAAGATATGAAGATGTAGGGTCACCCTGTCTCAAAACCATGTTTCGAATAGAAATACACTGTGATTTTTTCATGATACATGATAGAGTATTCTGGTGTAGTTATGCAAGTATAAATCCATGCTATGAGAGGCTCAGGAAAAAAATATAAGTAAAATTGCTATTACAAAATTCAATTGTAAACTGTCAAAAGCCTTTGGGATGTCTAATTTCATCATGCAACGAGAAGAGATGTTCTTATTCTTATATCATCTCAAAATCTCATGTGTTAACAGTATATTGTCTGTTATGTATCTATCAGGTTAAAAGGCTGTTTGATTTGAAGAGATGATTCTAGGAAGAACATGTTTCATTCTAGTAGCTATGATCTTTGTGATAGTTTTATATGGTACAACATGATGTAGGCCTGAAATGAGCGACAATAGTGGGATTATCGATTTTTGGGATAAGCTAAATTTGTGGAGTTGACACCTCCTAATAGCTTGTTGCTATTGAAGAAGTGATGTATGACTTTAAGAAAAATAGGAGAAATTATATCCCAATAGTGTTTATAAAAATGTGCAATAAGTCCATCATGTCCTCTAGTACTTAAAGACTTTAAGCTGAAGATAGCAGTTTTGATTTCAACATCAGTAATCATGTTTACTAAGGCAAAAGCTTCCTGGCTATTAATTAATGGTAAGAAGATTTGTTTCTAAAATAGAACTGAGTAGAGTGGGAACAACAGAAGTATTGTTGAAAGTGGTAATGAAATATTTTAAGAGTGCGTCATGGGTATCTTGAGGATTATTTCGGTTGTGATCTATGATAGAAGGTAGTTGTTCTTTGGCATGTTTAATTTTGAGTGACCAATGAAAGAAGAGGGTATTTCTATCTCCAAAAAAGCAGAAGTCACTGCCCAGATTTTGTTTTATCGTCTCATTCTCATCATGCAATTAAAAAGCGGCCTTCCACAATCAGAGCACAAGGTGAAACCGGACTCGGAGCATAAAGTTTTGCAGTTATGCAGTTACCATAACCGTCTTTGCAAACGTGGTTTTAAAAACAATTTCAGATCTGTAATTTTTACATCGCTTCCGCTTCAGATTGATGTATATTCAGAACCCTGAATATGGGAGGAGTATAAATAACAAATTTAGCAACTGCTAATTTCTCGAAATCGCTTGGATTCAGTAGTGAGCGGCTGATGTTTTTTCAGATCTGGAAACCATTGACAGAAGCACTTGAATATGGTGCTAAAGGGGAGCGACGCCTGCTGAAGCCACTTGAATGGCGGAGTTGCACTTCTGAAGCTTTTGTTTCAGGTTAGGTCTCTGGACTTAGCTTATGTGCTTCCGCTTGGACATTATCTGCTATGCTGATAGATAGCGTTTTTATTTGTCCACTATTCCACTACTCTGTTATTATTCAGACTTTGATATGTACATATTTTTGACTCACATGTGTGGGCAGTGGCTTTGTACCCACTTATAGTATTTGGATCTGTATTGACGATTTATTGTTCCGGGATTTTATATCTGTTATGTGATTATGTTCTGTGATGTTTTATCATTTATTACTATACTTATTCTGATAGGTCTTTAGCCATTGTAATTTCGTTATAAATATTTATTGAATACGTCGAACCACTTGAAAAAAATATATAGATACCATCCTTTCGACGTATTCAGTAGATAGTTATAGCTTGATTACAAATGGTCGCTTCCACTATACTCTATTCTCCGCTTTAAGAGACAGTATTACTCCCATAATACTTTTTGTTACAGTGGGTCTCAGAGTGGGGCGTTACAGGAGGGGAGGTAAACAAGGAGATCTAGATCCCATCTTTTTACTCTTTCTTATTGCCTATTTAAACCAATCATCCCCATTCATCTGCACTTTAATTTTTCCTCCTCCACTTTACTTTTGCCTCCTCCTCTATCTAGCTTTGGCTGAAAATAATGGAACCTTCCCTCTTCATCTCCAAATTAAATTAAATTAAATCTGTTTTCAAAAGGTGTGGTGATCTCTTCAGTTAGTTGCATTTCTGGATAAGTACGGATTTGGTCTAAGGAGTTATTGGATTCAACATTCATAATGTAATATCAAGTCCACAATATTGGTAATATCCAATCAATATTCTCTTATATACATGTTTATATATGTCAATACATATGTGTAGATTAGAACCTTGCTTTATCGCTTATTTATATATCTATTTGCTATAAGATTTGAATAAATATTCATACACATTTAAATTGAATTAAAAAACATGCATATGTGTATAATTTCTTTTTGACCACATTAAAAAAATTGAAAATTAGAATTGATTTTAAAATAATATTAGTTATAATTTTGAATTTTATGATTTGTAGATGTATATATATTACATATAAATTAATTTATTAATTCTTATTCATATATACACATATAAATGTATGTTAAAAATAGAATTTCTATTTATTTATATATATTTATATTTATAATAAATTCTAAAATTAAATATTAATTGATATACATATATGTTTAAACACTTTTCGAATTATTATGCATTAAAATATATACATATATATATATACACATTATAAATATAAATTTTATATGAAATTTATAGTTTAAAATAATTAATTTTGTCAAAAAGTTTTCGGTCGAAAGATTAAAAATAATTAATTTTTAACATATTATTGTTTATGCTTACAAATTAATATATTATAAATAAATTTTAAAATTAGTCATATACATATTTGAATGTTTACGAATATATATATATATATATATATATTAAATATATCAATATTTGAATTAATTTTATATTTTAAATAGATTTTTATTCAAGATCTAAATCTGTGCTTAAATTTGAATCTGCCTTAAGATAATTTAAAATTACATTATTTTGAATTGGTCTTCATATTCAAATTTAAATTATGTGTGTATTTTTGTGTCTACATATGTATGTATGTATGCATGTATGCATGTATGTGTGTGTATAATAATAAATTAATTATAGACAACAAATATGTAGGCTAATATGTCATTGTAGTATAAATCTCAGCACTTATATACGGGTACATTATACCATATACCCATGTATATGTTGCACGTACACTTTACATGTGTGTGTATTGATACACATATACATTATATACTGCATATTATATTTAAAATCGAATCTTTATACAAATTAATTAAATAAAATAAAGATTTTATTTAAAATTATTTAGATTGTATCTAAATTAATTTAGACTTCATGGGCACAATAAAATCTAAAATAGATTTCTTTTTTTTAAGTTCACCCATTTAACATGCTGCCTACTGGCTCCGTCAATGGTATTAGTATGCAGTCTAAATTATCGATATTGGGGCTAACTTATTAATGCTAACCCATTTAGTGTGGTGTCTAGAAAAGTAATGTCAAAGTTTGGGTTTGGGCAATTAAGTATTATGCCCTACTTGGCTATAGCTTGAGCCGAAAGGTGAAATAAGCCCAAATGCTATCCCTAATATAAAGGCCCAAATTGATTTGAGCCTTGGACTAATTTTTAAAATCTATTTTGAAATTAAAATAATATTTCAAATTTAAAAGGTTAAATTCAAAAAAAGTAAAAGTTTCACAAATGTTATAAAATAATTTTCAAAATTTTATTAATGATTAATTGGATTAATTAAATAAGTAATTAATTAAAAGTTAATTAATTAAGTTAAATTACATATATATTAGTATACGTAAAATTATCTTAAAAAGTTTAAAGTAATATATATGTAGATATATTTATAATTTTTGAAATTAATTATAATTAATTAAAATTATTTTAAATGAATAAATTAAATTATAATTAATAAGTTATATAATATGCATATTAAGGTACATTTATGTTACTATAAAAGTTGTAGTGTACATATTCAATTTAAAACGTTTAAAATTAATAAAATTGAATTAATTAAAATTCTAATTAATTAATTAATTGAATTTAATTAAGTAATATTTAATTAATAAAACTAATATAAGATTAAACATAAGACTATTTTATACAAGAACTAAACTTATATAGTATGAATGTATAATAAAATGTGGAACAGTAATAAACCCAAGATAGATAATAAACACATACATGTAGTATGTATATCGTGATTTCAGATGTTTTGACAGTTGAATCACGAGGGTATTTCATTAGAATCCATAAGTCGATATCACTCAATTAAATATCTTAAAGATTATGAATTTTTAATATAAGTATCGTCATCTGTTGTGTAGTTAAAGTGCTTAACGGTTTTATTATGGTGGAGGTGCAATAGTGAGGAAGCAAGATACAGCGTACAATAGTAGAGGTGCAAAAAGATTTATTAGCCATAAAACCAAATATTTAAAGTTAATTTATTCTCATTCTCACATCATTTGTGTAGGAAAAATAAATATTGTTTAACCTTATATAACATAACCGAAGAATGTCCTGATTTTTGCAGGCTAGATCTGGTGACTACAATAGATTTCTAACATTAATTGAGCACTTATGCCATAAAATTAGGTCTTTACCCTAACTTCGTTGATTTGTTTAAAAGAGAAATAGTCAAATCAACCTTTGTATGTTAATGTTGCTAAAGCAGGTGCAAATAAACCTTTATTTACCAGGTGTAGTGGAAAATGGTAGGGCTTAAAGCAGATCTAATGTTTAATGACAATATATTGAAATAGCATAGCTGTCAAAGAGTGCTATGCACTATAGCAGGGATTTAGCGGGGCTTTAACTGCACATGGACTTCTCAACCATTCATATTGTTATCCCGCTTTTTGGTCAAAGCTGGAATATCAACAAATTAGCTGGATATCAGGATTGGAGTTCAATTGGAAACAAGGCTGCAATGGATATCGTCAAAATTTGGCCGAGCTCCGATCAGGACGGAATCGATTGGAGATGATGATGAGGACTAGGAGAGGCTACGTTTTGATTTTCAGGTCAATCGGAGGTTGTATGCATAGGATATGGATACATTGAAATGCATAGGGCACGGTTCGTATCGATGCATTTCGCATCGATCATCATATGGTGATTCGAATCGATACCGTTCGTATCGATTGGCATGGGTTCAGATCAATGAAGTTCGCATCGATCAGGTTCTGGTTCGACTCGATGGTGACACACCCAGATTGGTAGGTAAGCATGCAGGGGTTTGTTCGAATCAATACGTTTTCGTATCGATCAGGATGGATTCGGGCTACATGCTTCGTATCTATATGGTTCGTATCGATGGGGAGGCAAGGAATGGTGATGCAGTTCGTATCGATCGATGCTAGAATCGATGCGAAGGACTCACACATAGATCGATTCGAAGAAGGTCGAAGGCGTTGGTAGATAGATGGATGGAGGCGTAGGGATACGAAGGATTCAACAGCGGCATGGTTCGTATCGATCATGATCATATCGATCGATACGAAGGAAGCAGATTTTATGGATTCGAAGCACGCTATGGCTATAGATGGATGTGGACTGGGCACGAGGTATGGATGCGAGCGCGTATCCAGGAAAGAAGCGTTCAATTCGGCGAAGAAGATGGATCAACACGAAGAAAGCGCGCCACGTCAATCTTCTGGCACGTGTATGGATCGATTCGAAGCAATGGATTCGACCTAATCGATTCGAAGGAAGATCGATTCGAAGGGAGCTTATCAACCAGAAACATGATCTCGAATCGACCATATCTTGAGATCTATAAGTCAAAATGCTATGAAATTTTCACAGTAGCTTACTGGCAACCTAAGGAATGTTCATGCAAAATTTCATCTCAATCGGAGCAAAACTTGATCGATTCGAAGCAAGGGTCGAATCGATCCCAAAGTGGGCCCGGGTTTCCAGAAAGCGGGCATGTGGGCCCCCTCACATGCCAGAACTAGTCTCCCTTCAATTTAGGTGAAATATCAGCCTCCTACACCTATAAATAGAGCCCCTGGTCATTCAGAAAAGGGGTCGGACAATTCGAAGAGCTAAAGAGCGCCCAAACTCTGCCAGATTTACTCCAGATCACCATTGCTGCCTTAGATTCAGATTATAATCATAAAATCCGTTGTACTACGCGATAGGAAATTGTAATCTTCAAGCATCAAGTAATAAAATCATAAAAACCTTGAAGTGGACGTAGGCCGGAGATAGCCGAACCACTATAAATTGTGTGTCACTGTTCATTATTTTTGGATTGCTGTTTGTTGCTTACTTAGATCTGTGATTTGTGTGTGAATATTGTTGATTTGTATTCATACGCTGGTGCTTTCACTACATTTGGGGTTTGTGACCATTTTTGGCGCAAACACTTTGGTGCTTTCACTGAGAAGAACTAGCACCCGCTACACCAGATTCAAAGTTTAGATTTGAAAGTTTGAAGGATTCAGATTGACTCGACAATGACTCGACAAACAAGTAGAAGACAAAGAGCTGAGAGAAGTCAACAGGGTGGAAGTCAAGAGGCATCCTCCGGAGCTGGAGAAGGACAAGCTTCGATTTACATTACCAGAGACGAAATGGAAGCTATGGCAAATTCATTACATGAGAGGTTGCTGAAGAGTCAACAGGATATGATGTAGACTTTCTTCGAGCAGATGAGAGCTGCAGGAACACAAAACCTTGGACCAACTATAGCGACTGCAAATGTGGAACAAGGAACTAGGGTTGCGGAACCCAATGGAGGACAGAATACAGAACCGGAAGGCAATCAACAAGGTCTTGGGGGAAGGCCCGCAGGATCCAACGCAGAAGGACCTTTGGAAGGAGTTCAGCAGGCTAGAGCCAACGTTGCGGCTAATGAACCACATGAAGAATATGTGCCGGAGTTCCCTCGAGAGCATGGGGGGCAACCCCTAACAGGCAATGCTGGATTAGTGAAAATCATTAGGAAGAATATGCGTGGAGGTTTGACTAATAGAGATTTGGAAGGAGTGAACAGGAGTCTGTTCGCTCGGGAAATCAGGATAGCTCAGAATCCACCTAAGTTCAAGTTACCTAACGTGGAAGTATATAATGGCAAGGCTGATCCGACTGATCACTTGATGAGATACACTAGACACATGGAAGTGCTGGGGGCATCGGAGGAAGTGATGGCCAGATGTTTCCCTTTATACTTAACAGACCTAGCGGCAATGTGGTTTAGGCAGCTGGAAGAAGGATCTATCAGGACTTGGAGGGAATTGGTGGACAGGTTTTTGGATAGTTTCGGGTTTATATCAAAAGACCTAAGAACGTGATGACGTTAACATCGGTAAAATAAAGAACGGATGAATCGCTTAGAGCATTTTTAACTCGATTTAATGCGGCGGTTGCTTCGGTGGATCGGCCGGATCCATCGATGGTTTTGATGGCGGCAGTGTCGGGAGTCAGAGAGGATTCAGATTTTAAAGTATCTTTAGTACGAGACCCACCACTGGATCTCGGGGAATTCTTTCACGAAGCTGAAAGGTTCCTTCAGCAAGAGGACGCATGCACTGATTTAAAGTTAAAGGAGGTGAATGCGACTGAGGGTGGAGGACCATCCAACGGAAGCTCGGATAAAGGTAAAGGAAAAAGGAAGCTGGATGACGATTCAGGAAAAGCCAGGAAGCGATGGAAGGATCCAAAGTTTTCAACATACACAGGATTAAACGAGACACTGGAGCGGATATACATGGAAACCCGGGATCGCCTTCCTTACCGAAGGCCAGCTAGGAGAGAGCCTTCTGAACGAGAAAGGGCATCAGGAAAGCACTGTCTCTTCCACGATTTGGACGGGCATGATACCAACAGCTGCAGGCACCTAAAGGACATAATTGAGGAGCATGTGAGGAATGGACAATTGAGGCAGTATGTTGGGGCTCGGAATGCAGCGGTGGAGCAGGAGCAACCACCGCCCACCTCAAGCCATGATGGCGTGAGGCCCAGGAATGATGGTCGATTGGTTATCCATTGACCAGGATAATATGAAATAAGTAACGAACCATTGGCGAGCGACCAAGTCATTTACACATGTATGGGGACGGAGATAGCCCCTAGGCATGCTCTGAATGATGATAAACTGCAAAGCCATGGTTTGCGAAATCTATCTTTTTGTTTTCGGATTGGACACTTGGTTTTCTGGTTTGGTTTTGGGGTTTGGATTGAACTCCTGGTTTTGCTTGCTTTCTGTTTTGGATTTTCGTTCGGATGACTGGTTTCTGGTTTGGATTTTCTGTTTTCAATGTTGGTATGGATTTCTGATTTTCGGATTTTATTTGGATTTTGGATTGGATTTTGGATTGGATTTTGATTGGATTCATTTTGGTTTTTGATAAACGGTCGTCGGGTATGGATTATGCCTGGTAAGGGGTGAGCCTTTTTGTCCGAACATGGTAAATTGACTCATTCAGGTCGTCGAGCATGGACTATGCTCGGCAAGGGTCCGGAGAGACCAGGATTCGGCCTAGGACTTAGGCCCCTTATTATAGATTATCATTTCAGGTCGTTGAGTATGGACTATGCTCAACAAGGGTCCGAAGCGACCAGGATTCGGCTTAGGACTTAAGCCACGGCATTACTTACATCCAGGGACACTGGACCACGGTCGTCAGGTGTGGATTGCGCTTGGCAAGAACCCAGAGAGGTTAGTTCAACGTCCAGGGACACTGGACCACGGTCGTCAGTGTGGATTGCGCTTGGCAAGAACCCAGAGAGGTTAGCTCAACGTCCAGGGACACTGGACCACGGTCGTCAGGTGTGGATTGCGCTTGGCAAGAGCCCAGAGAGGTTACTGATTTGGATATCGACCCAGAGAGGTCTTGGATTCGGTTGTTGGATAAGGATGGACTAATAACTCAGTCTTCGAGTTCGGATGGGCATGGAATTTGCTATGGACCTTGGATATCGGATTCGGAAACTGTTCAAAACACGCCTTCTTATCATAAGGCATGTTTTGGGGGGCAAATGTTATCCCGCTTTTTGGTCAAAGCTGGAATATCAACAAATTGGCTGGATATCAGGATTGGAGTTCAATTGGAAACAAGGCTGCAATGGATATCGTCAAAATTTGGCTGAGCTCCGATCAGGGCGGAATCGATTGGAGATGATGATGAGGACTAAGAGAGGCTACGTTTAGATTTTCAGGTCAATCGGAGGTTGTATGCATAGGATATGGATACATTGAAATGCACAGGGCACGGTTCGTATCGATGCATTTCGCATCGATCATCATATGGTGATTCGAATCGATACCGTTCGTATCGATTGGCATGGGTTCAGATCAATGAAGTTTGCATCGATCAGGTTCTGGTTCGACTCGATGGTGACACACCCAGATTGGTAGGTAAGCATGCAGGGGTTTGTTCGAATCAATACGTTTTCGTATCGATCAGGATGGATTCGGGCTACATGCTTCGTATCTATATGGTTCGTATCGATGGGGAGGCAAGGAATGGCGATGAAGTTCGTATCGATCAATGCTGGAATCGATGCGAAGGACTCACACATAGATCGATTCGAAGAAGGTCGAAGGCGTTGGTAGATAGATGGATGGAGGCGTAGGGATACGAAGGAATCAACAGCGGCATGGTTCGTATCGATCATGATCATATCGATCGATACGAAGGAAGCAGATTTTATGGATTCGAAGCACGCTATGGCTATAGATGGATGTGGACTGGGCACGAGGTATGGATGCGAGCACGTATCCAGGAAAGAAGTGTTCAATTCGGCGAAGAAGATGGATCAACACGAAGAAAGTGCGCCACGTCAATCTTCTGGCACGTGTATGGATCGATTCGAAGCAATGGATTCGACCTAATCGATTCGAAGGAAGATCGATTCGAAGGGAGCTTATCAACCAAAAACATGATCTTGAATCGACCATATCTTGAGATCTATAAGTCCAAATGCTATGAAATTTTCACAGTAGCTTACTGGCAACCTAAGGAATGTTCATGCAAAATTTCATCTCAATCGGAGCAAAACTTGATTGATTCGAAGCAAGGGTCGAATCGATCCCAAAGTGGGCCCGGGTTTCCAGAAAGCGGGCATGTGGGCCCCCTCACGTGCCATAACTAGTCTCCCTTCAATTTAGGTGAAATATCAGCCTCCTACACCTATAAATAGAGCCCCTGGTCATTCAGAAAAGGGGTCGGACAATTCGAAGAGCTAAAGAGCGCCCAGACTCTGCCAGATTTACTCCAGATCACCATTGCTGCCTTAGATTCAGATTATAATCATAAAATCCGTTGTACTACGCGATAGGAAATTGTAATCTTCAAGCATCAAGCAATAAAATCATAAAAACCTTGAAGTGGACGTAGGCCGGAGATAGCCGAACCACTATAAATTGTGTGTCACTGTTCATTATTTATGGATTGCTATTTGTTGCTTACTTAGATCTGTGATTTGTGTGTGAATATTGTTGATTTGTATTCATACGCTGGTGCTTTCACTACATTTGGGGTTTGTGACCATTTTTGGCGCAAACACATATATTAATAAATTATTAGTATACTCTTTAGTTGTTAAGATTTCCTCAAGTTAGAGATGTTATGTGTAGTATTATTATTATATAGAAAGATCAGTATAAGATACATGCACATATTTGGTTAGGTTACTTCAAGGTATATGCATTATACTTAGGTCGTCGCGGAATGATAGGTACGAGTGAATAATCTCGCATTATTTATTAAGAATTCCTCATGGTAAAGATAAGATTAGGACAATGACCACAAGGTTAGAAGTTGTATGTGATAAAACCGATAAGGCATTATCCATCGCAATGACTAGTTGAGCTTTCCTCAAGGTTAGAATCCCAAGGCATGCCAGTCCTAACACCTGCTAGAGAAGTCGAAAGAGTTTAATATATCTCTTATGATTTTGAGAAATAAAAAACAATTGGGAGCATATTAATAAAATGAAATATAATTTTTAACCTTACCAATATTATAAGAACATTTTCTTTGAAGTTAATGTTCTAATCTACTAAACTAAATTTTCAGAAAAATGTCTACACCAACGTTGTTTTCTAAAAATGAAAAACTCATCTGCACCTAACTACATAAACTGGTTAAGGGCAATCAAAATTGCACTTATGTACAAATGCTTATGGTCTTCAATATATAAACCTCCTAGACTAAGAACCGTTGATGATCGGAACCCGAACTAATAATTGCTTATAACCAATGGGTTGCGGACCTAGAAATTACCTAAGTTTATGTGATCTCTACTTTAGACAAACTGTTGCAAAAACAACATGAAAATATGAATGTACTTTAAATCTTTGATAGCCTCAAAGCTTTATTTGGGAAGTAATCTCATTCCACATGGTACGAGATTACTAAGAACTTGTTCGACATGAAGATCTCAAAGGGCATGAAAGTAGACGAGTACTCTTAATGATGAAAGGCTATATTGATAGACTTGCTCAATTAGACATGACGATAAGCAACAAGGTGCAAGTGGACTTGATCTTTGGGTCTCTAACTCCGTAGTTTGAGCCATTCCTATTAAACTATAATATGAACTAGTTGAATGTAAGCCTTGTAGAGCTGCTTAATATATTGAGATCAGTCGAGTCTTCATCCAAGGATCAAGGTGCAAAGGGAAAGCATCATCTTTGAATGGTTCGAAGAGGAAACATTTTAGTAAGAAAAATAAGAAGGATGCTTCAACTGACAACGGTGAGTGTCATCACTGTCACAAGAAGGGGCACTGGAAGTGGCACCGTCTGGATTACCTAAAGATTGTCAAAAAGAAGAAATAGAATAGTTATGCCACTCTTATAGGTATATTTATGATTCAAAATTGTTTTGAAATCAATAAATTATTTTAGGTTTTATATATTGGATCTGGAACTCATATCTGTAATTTATTACTAAGACTTGGGAAAAAACATCATGTGGCAAAGGGTGAGATGAGACTTCAAGTTGCTGATGGATCTTTGGTAGATGCAACTAAAGTTGGAGACTATCACTTGGCTTTGCCTAATGTATTAGTTTTAATTTTAAACAATTGTTGTTATGTAAAAAAAACTTTATTTGTGGAATAATTTCAGTATTTAGATTATCTAAGACTAGGTATATTTTTCATTGTATTGATAGCATTATGAACAATATGTTGAATGGAAATAAAATCTGCAATGGTGTTTTGGATAATGACATTTATATTATTAATTCTACTTATGACTATGATGTGAATAATTCTTCTAATGTTGACATTAATAATAATAACCTATGACATTGTAGGCTAGGACATAAAAGTGAGAAACGACGGCACAAATGAAAATCGAAAGTTTTCTACAATTCTTTTGTTCTGAATAATTTGATACGTGTGAGTAATGTCTTAAAGGAAAAATACACAAGCACCCCTTTAGTGGGAGAAATGAAAGAGTTAATAATTCTTGGGTCAACCGTACTAATGTATGTGACCGAATGTCTATTGTTACCAATGATTTCTCATGATTAGGATATGTGTTTCTTGTGAAGAACAAATCTGATGTCTGTGATAAATTTAAAGAGTATAAGAATGAGGATGAAAATCAGATGAACTATAAGATTAAAAGATCAAGGAGATGAGTATTTTGGACAAGACCTCCAATAGTACTTAAAAGACAACGAGATTGTCTCTCAGGTTACTCCACCCTTTACTACGCAACACGATGGTGTTTTAGAGAGAAGAAATCGAACCCTATTAGATATTGTTCGTTCCATGATGAGTAAAGCTGAGTTACCTCTTTCCTATTAGGGATATGCGTTAGAAACCGAAGTGCATATGTTGAATTTGATAGCCATTAAATCTATACCTAAGACGCGACATGGGAAGAAACTGTAACGACCCGTAATTTTTGAGTCTTCGAATTTGAATATCGGAATTATTTAAATTTTTGTATTTAAGGTTTAATTTGATTAAATATGATTTTATAATCTTATGAAATACTTTTAATTAATAACAAATGATAGAAAACTAATTACAAAAATATATACTTTATAGAAATATAGAAAATGTGACCGAAATTTTTTCTGTTAAAAATTAATTTTTTGTAAAATAGAAGCTGTTTGAATTTTAGTACACTAGTATGTTAACATATGAACACCTTAACTAGTAATTAAATCTTCCATCTTCCTAAGCAAAAGATAAATTAAACTAAGTACTAAATTAGTAAAAGAAGAGAGGACTAAAGGACCCCTAAATCAAGGCTTGATTTAAGGAGAGTATGGTGTGTGTAAGGATACAGTTTGTATGTACTAAAGTATGGAAGGAAGGGGGGTTATGGATGGTCAGTTGCCACATTCCTAAGCTTATAAATAAATGGGGATGGCCTCTTCATGTCTTCACAAATTGACTTCTAAAAAAATGTCTTCACTTTCTTATCTCCTCTCTAACTTTCTAGAAAACTATGCAAATCATATACAATCTACACCAAATTTTTCTAAAGTTCTTATATCATCATTGGAACATGGTTTAGCATCTAAGAAGTGAGGAAATGATGAAGCAAAGGGGAGTGAGGCTCTAGGCAATGATCAAGGAGGTGGAAGGAGGTGGAAGACGTGTGCAATGAAAGGAAGGGGAGGCCTTGGCCGTGAGCTAGGAGCAAGTGGAAGTGATAGTAGGAGTGTTTTGGTGTTGTTTGAATGTTGGTAGGAAGTAGGAATTGTTTGGTTGAAATAAAATTGAGTTATTCTCACTTTGAATGAAGTTAATAACTTGATAATATTGCTTGTTGAAATTTCTTACTATTATTAATAATAATAGACACTGACTACTTAAAGTTATGACCCTAAATTATATGCTCTACAAAGCATGTGGTTATTTAATTAGTTGCCTTAAAACCATTGAATTATGATAAGTTCATTTTAACATTTAAAATGGACATGTTGATTTAAATACATATGTTAAAATATGTTTCTAATAATGTGGTTTGAATTTGGAGGTCATATATGTGAATAAAATAGACTGATAATAAATATCGAATTGAATACGGAATTGTGCATATAGCGATAGTCGCTATAAACGCACTTTGAATCCCTTAACTTTAAACTTGTGAAATTTGAAGATTTATGGACATATCTTAATATAAATTGTTTTGGTTATTATCTACACTTCAATAAGTGCTTTGAAAAGCAAAGGATATGTTTTGAAAAGTTGTAGAAAATGCAAACCAAGGTTATAAAAGTTAATAGAAAAATAGTCACTGTATCGACACTTTTAAAATCCCTTGTTTTTGGGAAATAACGTTTATTTTTGTGGAAACTTACTTAGGGGTTTATTTACTACTTTAAAATTTTAATAATATATTATTCTTATTATAAAAGTTTTGAAGTTAATATCAATTGATAGATAGTTAAACGAAGAGGCAAAAGTTATAGCGAAATAGTCGTTATACGAGCACTTCGAAAAAATACCTTGTTTTTGAAAATTTCTATCAAAGAATTAAAAAAATATTCTTTGGAATTTTTCTTTATGATTTCTAAGTACCCAAAGTATACTAACTATTGTAAAATAAATGGATCAAAATCATTTGTTAAAGCGTCGAAACTAGGCTCAAATTGTTGCAAAACATGTTGAAAACATGCAATAAAACTTTTGCTAGCATTTCTGGAAATGTTATCTTTGCTGTTTTAAACTATAATTTGTATAAAAACAATATTTAAATTAATTATTTTTCTCTAATCCTTTTAGGGTTGTCTCCTAACTTATATTAGAGTGTTTTAAAATTAGTTCCATGTTTAAATATATTTTTAATAATTATATATGTATTTTCAAAGTAAAGAGGTTTTATAATATAAAGCATGTTTCTATCAAATGATAAGTTTTGAAAAAGTAATTAACTTTGCTTAACGCTAAAATCCGATGAGTTGACTTGTCAATTTGTCAGATTTAAGAATAATAGCAAGGCTTCGATGCAAGAAGTGCTCTAACTTACCCAACTTCACTCTTGAACGAGGAATAATTAAATTGAAATGTCGGAAACGAGTTAAGTATACGAACATTGATTTGTATAAGCAATTGTTTTAACCCTTATTGTTAATTATACTTCATTGATGACATCTTATTACTAGAATAAATCCCCATTCTACTATTACATAAATTGGATATTTCTTTATATATACCAGTTAATTCTAATTTATTTGTTATTACTCAATTTGTTAAATTGTTGATAATAATGTGTTGTTATTATTTTTGTTTGGTTGTTTGAATTGTGCTCGGCCAATTTATGAGTAATTAATTTCTATATGGATGGGTTGGGTAGATATGAACACCCAGTGATTAGAATATCATAGTTTGACTATAAGGTGTTTGAGAAAATATTTAATTAAGTGATAGTTATAATAAAGATGTTTATTATTATTCTAAAGATGTTTATCTTTTAAATGAAATGGTTTCTTTGGAAAGAAACAGAAATAATTGAAGTGATTTTATGTAAAGGTGTTTATATAATAATTATAAATAGTTTTGAAGTGATTTTATATAAAATAGATTAATACAACAATGGTTTATAAAACGTGTTTTATAAATAAAGAGGATTTCGAGAACTTAAATCATGGTGGTTAGAAATTGATTTCAAAAAGATTTTGGGGAAGAGTATGATTGAAAGTATTTATGAGATGTTATTATTGTGAAATATGAATTTTTTAGTGAAAGTATATTCATATTTATTGATTTGGATTTTTGGGTATTGTCCATTCAATGAGATTTATCGTCATTTGGTATCTGCGATTTTTCTGCTTTCATGCAACGATTAGCAATGGCCATGTTATATATCTGGGTAGGGATATTGTCCTAAGGGATGTTTATTATTTAGTGAGCATTTGCCTTTAGCGACATTTACCTTGAGCGGTATTTCCCAATCTATTTTGATATGCTTTTATATATGTATTTTGATAGAAGAATATTTGGAAAATTGGTTTATACAAATTATAAGTTTCGATTTAAACGCGAAAGTATGATTTGTTACAAAGGTATATATTATTATTTCGAAAGGATTTGAAATGAAACCGGGAATTTAGTTCGAAGAGATTGCTTTCAAAAAGGATTATATTTCGAATATAATAAAATTAATTAGATTTCAGAAGATCTAAATGTAAAGATTAAGCCTACGTGGGTAGTTTGGGAATTGCATATTTGTTATTTATGCATCGTAGGCTACTTGAGTCTAATTTTTGAATAGGATAACTATGTTGGCTTGATCCTGTATCTAATTGGGTACCCAATTAGATAAAGGTACGTAAGCAGTCACAAGTGGTAGTGACGCAGCCCCAAAAATGATATATCTTTTTCCTGATTATTGTTTGCTATGTATCGTGTGATGCTATATTTTTCCTGCTTTTCATTTTATTCTGCATTGAAATGTTTGTTAAGTTTACAGGAATATATATGGTTATTATTGTCTCTCTCATTAGAGTAGTGCAGTGGTAGATTTATAGTTTCTTATGTTGGTATATATTAAAGCACACCTTCTAGAATAAATATTTACTCTGATAAGTTGTATTATTAGAACTGTATCCTATACATTAGTAGTGTTATATATATAAATAATATTGTGTATTAAATTGGTAGTTGTCATTAGTTTGTTTTAGAATGGATGGGTTTTCGGCGATTTTGACTATTCTGAAAATCTAGGTTGTTACGAAATCCCATCTCGATTATTTGAAGGTGTGGGTTGTCCAGTCTACGTTAAGAACGTTGGCCCCAACAAACTGGAGGCAAGATTGACCTTATGCAAGTTTATAGGATAACCCAATAACTCTAAGGGATATATTTTCTACAACACTGAGGAACAAAAGGTTATTATCTCCACACCCATTATCTTTTTAGTAAAGTAATTTTTGTCAAAAGAAATTAATAAGGAAGTTGTAGACATGGATGAGATCCGAGAAACTAACATGGAAGTTAAACTAATGAGAGAACCAAATTCACAAATATACAAAAACATGCAAGCTATTAGAAGATCAAATTGGGAATCTCACGCACCAGAGAGATACTACCATTTTCTCGTGAATGGCGAGAAAGAAGACTGCATCTTAAAAGACGACACTCATCTCTCAGTCCAACAAGCACTGCAAAGTAAAGAATCTGCACTTTGACTTATAGCTATGAAATCCGAAATGGATTCCATGTGTGAAAACAAAGTATGGACTTTGGATAACATACCTGAAGGGATAAAACCTATAGGCCGCAAATAGATTTTTTAAGAAAAAGCAAAATGCAGATGGATAATTGGAGACTTACAAAGCAAGGCTAGTTATGGAAGTATTTCGTCATTCAAGGTGTTGATTATGACGAAACGTTTTTACATGAGCAATGCTTAAGTTCATTCAGATAAACTATTGGGGCATTCTACGACTATGAAATATGACAAATGGACATGAAAATGACCTTCTAAACGGTAATTTAGAAGAGACAGTTTACATGTCGCAGTCTAAGGGTTTCGAGATCAATGGGAATGAGGGCAAACCTTGCAAGTTCTTAAGATCCATTTATGTTTTTAAACAAACCTCAAAGAGTTGAAATATGTGTTTCAATAAAGTAATCAAATAGTTTGGTTTTTATCAGAACATAGAGGAAGCATACATATATCGAAAAGAACAAGGAAGTGTTGTTGTTTTCTTAGTATTGTACGGTGATAATTTATTATTGATTAACAACGACATTACATTATTACAATCAGTGAAAGCTTGGTTATCCAAGTACTTCTCCATAAAGGATTTCGGAGAAGTAGTCTATATACTAGGTATTAAGATCTATAGATATAGATCTAAGAGGCCGTTGGGATTGTCCCAATTCCTATACATAGATACCATACTGAAAAGGTTCAGTATGGAGAATTACAAGCACAAAAATGTTTTGACATAATCTAGAATCATCATTTTTAAGAAGGATGCTCCTCAAACTAATGATGAGAATGGGCGTATAAAGAGGATACCATATGCATCGGTAATCGATTCCATAGTGTATGTTATGCTATGTACTAGACCGGATGTAGCTTACGCATTAGCATGCATAAGTCGATACCAGTCCAATCCTAATGAAAACATTAAACTGCTATGAAATGTGTACTTAAGTATTTGAGAAATACTAAACACTTATTCCTCATATATGGAAATGGAGACCCCTTAAAGGGATATATAGACTCTAGCCTTCAAAGTGGTATCCATGATAGTAAGCCTGCATTGGGTTATGTTTTTGCTTTAAATGGTAGGACCGTTAGTTGGAAAAGCTTCAAATGGAAATAGTAGCTGATTCCATGATGGAGGCCAAGTACATCGCCCTCAACAAAGTAGCTAAGGAAGCAATTTAGATGCGCGAATTTATTGGTGAGCTGGGGGTGATTCACAACATGGAGAATCCATTAGCATTGTTTTATGACAATAACGCGACGATTCAGATCGCAAAGGAACCTAGAGCACACAAGAAATCGAGATATGTTCTTTGAAATTTCCACCTTATTGGAGAATTTATTGAGAAGAAAGAAGTCATGATTCAAAGGGTAGATACAAAGGAAAACATAGTAGAGCCACTCACAAAGGGTCTAGTTCTGTCAGTTCTTAGCAAACTGATCGAAGGGATGAGATTAAGATTCCATAATTGGCCCCAAATGCAAGTGGGAGATTGATAGAGTTAGGGGTATTCCCTAGTGGCAATTATGTAATTTGTTGTAAATTATTACCTCTGTAATAAAATCTCGTTTGAAATAAAAAGATGTTTTTTATTATATACTTGTCATAATGTGTTGTATTAATTATTTATTTAATTTATGTATATTTAATAGAAACCCCATAAATGATATGTTTTGTGACAGTAATTACAATATGTAGAAATTTATCACAATGAAAGCAACATATTATTTTAAATATTTTTAGTCAAGATGTATCGAGACTGGATATTGATACATCTGTTGAGAGTATAGTATGCAACGCTCTCCAAATGTTTGGCAGTATATTACTCATGGCTACCGGTGGCACCAAGGGGATACATATTAATAGTTATTGGATAACTATGGAATGATGCACTTGATAGTTTATGTTGGTTAATATAAAAGGTCAAATAGAGAATATCAAACTGATGATACAACACTGTAATCTCAACTTGAGAATACTATTAAACTTCAATGTGGACATTCCATTTTAATTATAGTTAAATCGTGGCACGGTGTCCGTCGAACGACTATAGTTAGGTCCAAGTTGAAGCATTGAAAGTGAAACATTATTCAATAGAGAATTCACCTCCTCATTATATAAGTTTAATATCACGATCAATTGTAGTCAACTCAACATCAAAGTCTCTGGCCAAAGCAGTTCAGTTAACAATAATTCTTATTGTTGAACCAAGGACTTTATGTTTGGATTATACAAGTTGAATGTGAATGATACTAAAATTTTGACCAAAACCAAATTCCATAAGTCATAACATAATACTGATCTGACATAGAGAATTAGTCTAAATAATCCTCGCTGCCAAAGACCGCTTAAAATAGTAATATTGGATTTTACCAAAATTGCATAAGCAATAAATTCGGCTAAACTATCACACCATTTGCTAAGGTGAAATGTTAACGTTAATATTCAAATTATTCGATATTAATCGCTGATTGAATTTACATATATGAGTCGCACAACCATAGTGTTCAATATACCGTAATACCACGTGATTTAATTAAATTATCATTGTTGTAAATTAATCAAAGTAATTAATATATGTGAAACATTAATTATAAAAATTTATTTGTTTGAATCCGTATATAATAAAGTGCGTATATAAAAGTTATATATGTATGTATCGATATACGATATCGATAAATTTTTAAATTAGATTTAAAATGTATAAATATTGATTGGATTGGGAAATATATTTGGGTCATTAGCCTATTATTTTGGCCAGCCATACAAGGAAGGGGTGGTGATATTTGTTTAGAAATATGAGTTTTTAATTGGTAGGGGAGGAGGTAGACAGCGAGATATAGATACCCTCTATTTACTCTCTCCTATTTCCTATTTAAGCCACCCATCCCCATTCATTTGCACTTTACTTTTGCCTCCTCCTCTATCTAGGTTTGGCCAAAAATAGTAGGACCTCCTCTTCTTCATTTCCAAATTAAATTAAATCAAATTAAATCTATTTTCAAAAGGTGTGGTGGTCTCTTCAGTTAGTTGCATTTTGGAAGAGTACAGATTCGATCTAAGAAGTTATTGGATTCAACATTCAAGGTGCAATATCAAAGCCATGATATTGGTAATATCTAATCAATATTCTGTTATATACATGTTTATATTTGTTGATACATAAGTGTAGATTAGAATCTTGCTTTATCACGAATGTATATATTTATTTACTGTCAGATTTACAAAAATATTCATACACATTTAAATTGAATTTAAAAAAACATACATGTGTATAATTTCTTCTTGGCCACTATAAAAAAATCAAAAATTAAAATTGATTTTAAATTAAAATTTAAATTTTATAATTTCTAGATGTATATATATTATATATAAATTAAGTTATTAATTCTTATTCATATATGTGTGTGTGTGAGCTAAAAAAGAATTTTATTTATTTACATATATTTATATATATAATAAATTCTGAAATTAATTATTAATTTATATCTATGTATGTATGTATGTAAAATTTAAATAATTTCAAATTGTTATGCATTAAAATAAATTATGAATGAGCTGAGTTTCAACATGTTGTAGGGCCTTCTATAGCTTCTTTGGACATTCTTGATAGTTATTCATACTATTTACTTCCTCTTAGGCGACTGGATGAGGTCTTTCTCTTGTCGCAGTCCCTTCTCCTTTACTAGCTTCAGCTTTTTCTGGCCACCATTTTTTTTGTTTATTTCCTTTCATGCTTTTTAGATCTTTTCTAAGTTTTTTAGGAAGGTTTTTTTCTATTTTATTTGTACAAGTTCATAGGGAAGAGCCACCTACCAGGCTTATTGTTAACTCCTTTTTAAATATAGAATAAAATTACATGAGTGCACTCCTCTTCATGGACGATCACTCAGTTTTCTCACAAAAATTATATGGAATATATAGCTAAAAAAATTAATTTTATCAAAAGGATTTCGACCGAACGATAGTTTTTATTTATTTTTAACATATTATTGTTTATATGAGGTGAAGCCTTGGTGCAATGGTTAGGCCACCCACATGCTGAGTTGGGTGCCTAGGTTCGAGTCCGAAAACAGTCACTTCGCAATGTGAGGGAAATGTGGCATATATTATCGACCTCCCTAGAGCCCGCTATCGTGCGGGAGCCTCATGCATTGGGTTCCACCTTACCTTAACTTATTGTTTATATTTACAAATTAATATATTATAAATAAATTTTAAAATTATATATATATATATATAAATATTTGAATGTTTAAAAAAAATTATGTATATTAAATATACCAATATTTGATATTTTAACTTTAAATTTAAAATAGATTTTTATCTTAGATTAGATCCGTATTTAAATTTGAATTTATCTTAAGATATTTTAGAAAATAAAATTGAATTAACCAAATTTAAATTAATACATAAATGTTCTATGTGTGTGTGTGTATAGTTGTGTGTGTATATAATAAATTAATTGTAGATTGCAAATATGTATGTAAAAGGACAAATGTGTCCATTGCAGTGTAAATTCCAACACTTATTTATGGGCACATTAACTATGTACACATCTATATGATACACATATACTTTAGACACATATATGTGTATGATAACATATACATTATATACTATGTATAAATCAAATCTTTATATAAATTAATTAAATGAAATAAATATTTTATTTAAAAGTATTTAGATTGGATCTAAATTGATTTAAACTTCATAAACCCAATAAGATTTAAGATGGAAAATATTTTGAAATTCACCCATTTAACTTACTACGTGCTTGCCCGGTTCCTCCACGACAAACATCAGAATTAAGAAAATATTTTGATAGAGAAATCGAATAGTTTGATTATCAGTCAAAATGCAGAGGAAGTGTGTGTTCGTAGGAAAGAATATTGAAAGGTATTAAAATATTCTTAAATTAGAATTAGGTTCTTTAGATTGTCCCAAACGATATATACAAACACCATATTAAAATATTTAATGAGAAGTGCGGGAGATGGATTCCTTAAGCGTCGCTAATAGGAATTATAATATATGTTATATTATCTGATATATCATAATTTGTTTATGTAATTGATAAATTGAGTAGGTATCAAATCCAAATTAAGATTGTTAAATGGTAGTTAAGAGCATTCTCGAGTATTTACAAAATACTAGAGGGTTGTTTACAGAAATAATGAACTCCTTATGAAGGAGATTCAGACTCAAACTTCATAAGTGATATCGAATATAGTATGTCAATCCTAAATTCATATTCAGTCTTAATTAAGGAGTTTTGAATGGAAATGTTCCAAACAAGCAATGGTGGCTAATTCAACCGAACGACTAATTACATTGCCTTGAACTGTAGCACATTAAAAGAAGTATAAATATAATTGCACAAATTTATGACTGGGTATGGGTGATTTCAAATGCTATGAACTCCATGACTTTGTTTTGTGTAAATAAGCCATGATAAAGATCGTGAAAGAACCTATAGCTCACAAGATGTCTAAACACATGCTCTGAAAGTTCCATATAATAAAGGCAGATTATCAACGAGTGAGGGATGTTGGCTGGCATAGTAGATAGTAATACAATATAGAATATATGTTCACTGAAGGACTAACACTATCAGTTCTGAACGGATCGGAGGAATGTGATTAAGATTCCATAATTGATCCCAAGCGCAAGTGTGAGATTGAAAGATTGGTGGTATCCAATAGGGATAATTATGTAATTTGTTACATATATTTAACTCAATAATCAATCTTGTTTGTAATAAAGGTGTTTGATTTCTGTTACATGCTTTGTTATATTGCAATACAATTAATGAAGCAATTAATTTAAGGTATATTAATAAGAAAATCCTTAAATAAATTATTATGTGATTATAATCGCAATCATGAGTAATTAATCATTAAAATAAAATAACATTTTATTTTAAATATTATTAATCAAGATGTTTCGAAAAATGATATTGATTCATTCGTTGAAACTGTATGCATAATGTTATCTAAATGTTAGGAAGTGTATTACTTATGGCTACTAGAGGCACCAAAGGGTTACATACTCATAGTTATTGGATAACAACGGAATGGCTCATCCGAGAGTTTCCTGTTGGTTATTAATAACTAGATAAAACAGGAAATCTCAAGGTGATGAATTTACATATTTACCTCGATATGAGAATACTCCACTTTGATTATAGTTAAATCATGACATAACAATCCATCGTGCGATTGTAGTTGGGTCGAAGTTGAAGAATTGAGAGTGAAACACTATTCCATAGAGAATTTGTCTCATTCAAGAGTTTCATGCTGGTTATTAACAACTAAATCAAACTGGAAATCTCAGGGTGACAAACTTACTTAGTCACCTCGACATGAGAATACTCCAATTTGATTATAGTTAAATCATGACATGACAATCCATCATGCGACTATTGTTGGGTCAGAGTTGAAACATTGGTAGTGAAACACTATTCCATAGAGAATTTGTCTCCTTAGTTAGAAGAGGTTGGTATCGCGACCAACTGTAGTCAACTCTCTGGTCTGAGTAGTAAGGTTAATAATAATGGTATATCAAACAAAGGACTTTTTTTGGAAAAAATTAAGTTGAATGTGGATAATATTTGAATTTTGACCAATACAAAATTTCGTATATCCTAAAGTGATATAGTTTTGACGAAGAGAATGTGTGTAAATTATCATTACTAAAAGGTACCACTTAAAAAAGGTGAAATTAGTTTTACCAAAAAGATATGTAACCGATGAATTTGGCTAAATTGTCACAACATTAGCTAAGGTGATTTGTAAATGTTGATATTTGAATTGTTCAATACTAATCGCTGACTGAATCACACCTCTAAGTCCCACAACACATTTGTAAATTCTCCAAAAAAACAGACAATTTAATTAGTTTATAAAGTGTTATGAATTAAATAAATAAATAAATATTTTAGAAATATGAATTATTAATTTATTTGATATTTTGGGTATTGTTAGTAATTATCTAGATGTGTACAAAAAGTTATATGTATATATATATGAGTATCAATATATGATACGTATATATTTAAATAGGTCATAAGTAGTGATTATTTCTTAAACGAGCTCGGATTTTTTTGTCCATCAAAGAATCAAGGTATGATTGGCTATAGGAGGTAAAACTTAGTATAAATATTGATTTTGATTTAATTTGGAATTATGAAGAAATGGTTTTAAGGAAAAGAATGAGAAAGGTTTTCATTTTTTCCATAAAAAATGAAACTTCCACATTAATTTTATCTAATTTTTCTCTTCCTTCCTATTCTCTTTAACAACTGACCACACCTCCTTCATCCACACCCATGACCGAATTTAACCCAAATGTAATATCAAACAAAATAAAGTGAAAGGTTCACTTGATCGTTGCAATCACTATAAGAAAACCTTTCTTTAGCTGAACTTATTGCTGACGTTTCAAAGCCAAGTGCTACTACATTTGGTTTCTTCATATATTTTATTTAGTTTGAACGCTACCAAAATTTTTACAGACCCACTAATTTTTTATTTTGACGCGCTTTATTGCAGTTACACAAAAATATTGTTTTGAATATCCTAAACACTTCTTAATAATAATTCCCCCATCTCCCAAGCCCTAAATCATTTTCTCCTTCATTTTGTTTCCTTATCACTCCACTCCTCTACCACTTGTCTCCTTCCAACTCGCAGGCATCATACATATCATTTTCAAATAACCTCATTTTCACACGATTTAAATATTATATGCTATCATACAAAGAATGTAACAACCCGCATATTTTAAAGTTTTGAATATTAAAATATTTTATTTAAATATAATTGTTAATCGGATTAAAGTCTGAAAAGCTACTTTTTGCAAACAGTCGAATTGAGACTCGAGACCACTTCCATTGAATCCAAAATGGCATTTGCGACTCTTTTGAGTATAAACATCGATATGTTTGGAGCTAGCTAAAATTTCGACTTTTTCACTTAGGGCTTTAGGTTGGGTTTCAGCCCATTAACTTAACATATCAACCCAACTCCACTCCACTCCTCTTCCTTACTTCATAATATTTCCTACAACTTAAGCTTTAGCAAAAATGGTGGTGGAGATGGTAAATTAAAATCCTAAACCCAAGTTTCTTTAGCAAATCCAAGTTTTAGCTCCAAATTCAAAGAGAAACTATTGGTAAGTATCTCCATCTTCTTCTCCAACTCAATCTCTCTTTAAATTCAGAAATTTCCTAAACCTAACTTTGGAAATGTTCTTCTTTTGAGCTTAGATTCAAGCTTCTAGAGTTGAGTTTGAAGAGTGGTTGATCCTCCTTTGTTTCCAAGCTTCTCCTTCATCATTTTTGGGTTTAAAAGCGAGTTCTTGAACTCACATCTATGTCTATAGCTTTGATTGTTGTTAGGTATGAATTCCTAACATCTATTTCTTATTCAATTGCTTTTGAATTGAATTGGTTTGGTGAATTTTCCTAATTTTGGTATTTTGAAGTCAAAATTTATGAAAACCCTAGTATGGGTGTTTAGACATGTTGTTTTGGGTGAATTGAAGAGCCTTTAGGGATGGGTTGTCGCTTGGCATAAATCCTTTGTCGCCGTTGCTCTTTCAATCGCTCTGAATCCGAGAAGTCGTGTAGGTTTGCCCATTTAAGGGCTATGAAAATTCTGTCCTGCTACAGGTGACATACGTCTATGGATTATCCACAGACGTCTATGGCTTCAGGAAAAATATTTCCCGAAACAGGTGACAGACGTCTGTGGATTATCCACAGACGTCTGTGGCTGTTGATTTCTGGAAATTAACCTATTTTTATGTGGATTTCCAAATTTATCGATTTTTGATTATCCATATAGTTATTGTCAATTAATATCAACTTTGATGATTTCTTTTCTGGATTTTTGGTGTTTCTATTTGATCGATTTGATATCGATTTCCATGGCTTGATTCACGTTATCAAAATGTGAATTCTTGTGATAGATTGTTTCTACAATCATTTTGTGATTTGTCACTTCTAAATATAAAGGTTTCTATACTAGTAGTAAATATTAAAACTCTTTTACAAAGATGATTTCAACTCTATTATTAATACAAAGCTCTTTTATAAAACCGTTTTCTAATCTATTAGTATATACAAACCTTTACCTCACTCGTATGAGAAAATCTAATTAAACGGCTTAGCAAAACAAGTGGTATGAAACGATTGCGTTTACTTCGTCTGTTAATTCTTGGACTTGTTCGATTGAACTCTTGTGACAATTTTTGAGTGGGAATCTACAATTTGTTCGTAAATATTTAAGTTAAGCTAGTGGTTATGGGACATGAAGCTAAACTCATATATTTACTAGCTTAGTGTAATCGACACTTTTTATTTATCGATGATGATCATTTTGTGATTTAGACTAGCAATGTGCGATGTCTATTTGTCTACGAGGGAGACTAAAGCCCGTTTTGTGGAACTTCGGTTCAATTTGGCGGGGTAGCGACCCGTGGTCTTCGGGCCGTTTGTGGAGCTTCGGCTCAAAATTTATGGTTAGCGACCATGGAATAGCGTTCCATTTGTGATACATGTGTTGGTGAGTTTTCATGCTCCCGTTTGTGATAGGCCTCCCTCCCCCCTTTGTGATTTCTGGATTTCTAATTGATGATTTCAAGAATATGTGTTTCACCAACCTTTGCGATTGGCATTAATATATTTGTCAATATTTGTAGTTCAGTGAATAAAATAAAGAATACGATATTCTTTTTGGTGCTTTGAGATTCTTGAGATATTGTATGATTTTGTTGTTTTAATCACACTTGTCCTGGTATGACATTATCGTTATCATACGTTCTTATTATATCTCTGCTTATATCTCATTTCTTTAATGATAATTATAGCTTGACTGATCCGTTTATTATTTTCTTATTAAATAATACTCGGGTCAGACCGAGATGTTACAGGTTCTTCTGCTTGACTCCTTATCTAGGATCACCTTCTGACTTTTGTCTAACTACATTACATTTGTAGTTTTTGTTGTTATACATTTGAGATAGAGACTCCTTGATGTATACATATTCTTTTGTCTAGCACTTGTCTCTATTCTTTTGTGATATTGTGGATCTTGTTTGACCACTACTCTGATGTACACTTTTTTGTGTTATATTCATATCTGTTTCTGCCTTTGAGATATGAACATCTGTGACTGATTTATGTTATGTTTATTTCTATAATTATTTCCGAGGTCCACTTAGCCACTGTGTAGTCGCTTTGAGTTTGTATCGGTATGTCGGATTTCCTCTTGAAATGAAATGCATGTTATACTATCTGGCATATCGGTGCTCTCATAAGGCAATTACATGGATGGTCGCTCTTCAACAGCCTTATTCTTCATGCTAGTCGACGACATTACCCAGTGGTGTCCTTGGCTAGCGTGAGCATAGAGGTGGGGCATCACAGCTTGGTATTGGAGCCAAACTTCGGAACAATATAGAATAATCTAGCAAGGATCATTGTCCTAAGTCTTTCTTAGGAATCGTGCCATAGGATTTAATTCGAGTCTTCGTGCCGTTCTATCCTATTTTCTTTTGTGATTCTTTGTTTTATCAATCAAGTTTGTTTGATATTCATTCTGAGATTAACCTTTTTCTCTTTTCTTTCTTTCTTAAAGAAAAGAAATGGTTAGACCTGGCCGCCCCAGCGCCGGTCAATCTAGTGCTACTCCCCAGGATGGAGTATTCATGTCTGCTCAGCAACTTCTTGATATAGTGAGAAATGCTCAAGCTGTCGGACCTATTCCTGAGCCCACACATCCTAAGTTTGGGTTTGCATGCTTGTGCTGTGACTACACTAATTTAGGTGGAAAACCATTCAAAGGTTCCGAGAGTGTTATAGAAGTCCAGACTTGGCTTTGAACATGCGACCGCATCTTTTATCGCATGAATCTTATTGATCTTCATCGAGTCCAAGTGGCTTCTAGTATGCTCCAAGAAAGAGCATTAGATTGGTACGAGCTTCTTATCTCCGAAATTATTGAAGCAGACCTTACTTGGGAGCAATTCCGGGAAAGGTTCGAATTAAAATTTGTGCCAGAAGCTGAAAAAGTATCTCTATCTCGACGCTTCATTGACCTTGTTCAAGGTGAATCTTCCGTGATCGACTATGTCGCTCTTTTAGAATCTTTGTCTAAATATTGGGTCGAATATATTAATACCCCATTGAAGAAAAACCAGAGATTTGTTTATGGCTTGAACAAGAGCCTAAAAAAGCCATTACTTCTGAAATTGGAAGTTTCTTTTGACCAACTTGTTGATATTGCTCTTCGACTCGAAGAGGCTGATAAAGATAGTGATGCTGAGGTCAAACAAAATATCAACAAGAAGAGACCTTTTAAATTCAAACCTAATCCCAACAAGAAGGGAAAGCAAGCAACACCGACAGCAAATACTCCTAACACTCGTCGTGGAGAATGTTACAATTGTGGTTCTAAGGACCATTATGCAAATAAGTTCCCAAAGCCTCTTTTCTGCCGCTATTGCAAGAGTTCGGGCCATACCATATCTTTGTGTCCCAAACTTCAAGGCAAGAAGGAGGGTAAGCTAAATGTGGTACAAGCTCCTGCTAACACTTCTCGTGGTCAAGGTATTTCTCATTCTATCCTTGATGGCATTATTATATTTCGTGAATTTCCTATTCGAGTTCCTTTTGATACGGGTGCATCTCACTCTTTTATATCAAAAGAACTTGTTGATGCTTTGTCTTTGGACGTTATTGGCTTGATGACTTCTTTGAGAATTGCGAATTCGGTTGGTGGATTCGCAACACTTGGTTTATTGTGTAAAGATGTCGAAATTATTTTATGTGATTTCTCTTTCCGTGCCGATTTGCATGTTATGCGTTACCATGGTTTCGGAATGATTTTGGGAATGGATTGGCTTAACCGTTATGAAGCCCATATCCTATGTCCTGAGCGGACTATATATCTTCGGCATCCGCAATCTGTTAATAGATTTCTCTCGTTCTGAAAGACTCAGATTCCAATTCAAAAGCATCTCTGTATTCTCTAAATCCCCGTGATGACGATAATGATGATGATGAAGATGTTATTTCTCTCATTCACATTGTTTGTGAATTTCCTGACATATTTGAGCCCGTTCTAGGATTACCACCTAAGCGAGCAATTGAGTTTAGAATTAATCTCATTCCTGGAGCTCTACCTATCACTCGTTCTCCTTATCGTATGTCCAACAAAGAAAATGAGGAGATGCGCACACAATTATACGAATTGGAAGCAGAGCAATTTATTCAATCTAGTTCCTCTCCATGGGGAGCTTCAGCCATTTTTGTGAAGAAATCTGATGGTACACTTAGGCTTTGCGTTGACTACCGCAAGCTTAATGATCTCACCATTAAGAATAAATATCCCTTGCCTCGGATTGATGATTTATTCGATCAACTTAGTGGTGCGAAAGTCTTTACACAGATAGACTTAGCAACCGGTTTTCATCAGCTCCGTATTACAGAGGATAGCATTCCTTTGACATCATTCCGTACACGTTATGGATCTTATGAATGGCTTGTTATGCCATTTGGCTTGACGAATGCACCAGCTTATTTCGTTGACCTTATGAATCGAGTTTTCAAAGACTTCCTCGATCGATTTATTCTCATCTTTATAGATGACATTCTAATTTATTCTAAAACGGAGGAGGAGCATGAAAATCATCTTCGGATTGTGTTGGAAACTCTTAGGAGAAACCAATTAAAAGCAAAATTTTCTAAATGACACTTTTGGCAATCTCGTGTGAAATTTTTGGGGCATATTATTTCTGAATCTAGAATTTTCGTGGATCCTTCAAAGATTGTAGCGATTCAAAATTGGAAGAGACCAAAGAGTGTGACAGAAATTCGTAGCTTCCTTGGATTGGCGGGCTATTACCGTCGGTTCATAAAAGACTTTTCTAAGATTTCCGTACCTCTAACTAATTTGACAAAGAAGGGAATTAAATACATTTGGTCGGACAAATGTGAAGCTTCATTTCAAAAATTAAAAGAACTCCTTTCCGATGCTCCTATTCTTGTGATTCCCGATGGGAACCAAGATTTTATGGGTTATACCGATGCTAGTCGTGTTGGTTTGGGAGCCGTTCTCATGCAAAAGGAACGTGTTATTGCTTATGCTTCTAGGCAATTAAAGCCTGCTGAGACTAGATATGCCACTCATGATTTAGAGCTCGCGGCTATTGTTTTCGCCCTTAGAATTTGGCGCCACTATCTTTTGGGAGGGAAATTTGTTCTCTACACCGATCACAAATCTTTGAAGTATTTATTTTCTCAAAAGGAACTTAATTTGCGTCAACAACGTTGGCTCGTGTTCCTGGCATCTTATGATCTTGATATTCTTTATACTCCCGAAAAGGGAAATCGTGTTGCCGACGCCCTTAGCTGAAAGCAACAAGCGGTTGTTTCTATGATGATATCCGAATGGAACGATCTCGAGACTTTGTCTACTTATGGGATTCGAGATCGTGTATCTGATTTATGTTCATCTCTTGTTTTATGTAGCCTTGAAGCTCATCCATCTCTTTTGGACCGCATTCTTGAAGTTCAAAAACTAGATCCCGAATTGGTTCTTCTTGGCCAAAATTTGAGGGATAAAATTGATATTGAAGGTATGAAAGACTTTGATATTGATTCTCATGGCGGTATTCGAAAATTTGGTAGACTTGTCGTACCAAATATTAGTGATCTTCGCAAAGACATATTAGAAGATTCCCATCGTTCTAAATTCACCATTCATCCCGGTAGTAGTAAAATGTACGCGGATATGAAGCGACTTTATTATTGGGAGGGAATGAAATTTGATATTGCTAACTTCGTTAAGCGTACATGACTTGCCAACTCATTAAGGCCGAGCATCAAAGGCCCGGTGGGTTATTGCAACCTTTAGACATCCCAATGTGGAAGTGGGATCATATTTCCATGGATTTTATTGACGGCCTTCCCCGTTCTCGTTCGGGTCATGATAGCTTGTGGGTGATAGTTGATAGACTTACTAAATCCGCCCATTTTATTCCCGTTCGGTCTAATCGGACCGTTCCTCTTTTGGCCAAACTCTTTATTAAAGAAATTGTTAAATTGCATGGAGTTCCTACTTCTATTGTTAGTGATTGTGATCCATTGTTTACTAGTGGATTTTGGAAGAGTCTTCAAAAAGCTTTGGGAACGAAGCTTAATTTTAGCACCGCTTATCATCCGCAGTCTGATGGACAAACCGAGCGTGTGAATCAAACTCTTGAAGATCTTCTTCGTGCTTGTGTTCTTGACTTTAGTGGAAGTTGGAAAGATCATATTTCTCTTGTTGAATTTTCCTATAATAATAGCTTCCAATCTAGTATTGGTATGGCACCTTTCGAGGCACTATACGGAAGGCCATGCCGATCTGCTTCGTGTTGGCTTAAAGCCGGTGAGAAGCTGGTTTTAGGACCAGATTTTATTCGTGATGCCACAGAAAAGATTGACCTTATTCGTCATAGGATGAAAGAAGCTCAAAGTAGACAAAAATCTTATGCCGATAATCGAAGAAGGAAATTAGAATTTTCTGTGGGAGATTTTGTGTTCATTCGTGTTTCACCTATGAAGGGTGTTGTGCGTTTCAATCGATCGGGAAAATTAGCACCTCGATATATTAGCCCATTTCCCATCACCGAACGCATTGGTTCCGTGTCTTATCGCCTTTCGTTACCGGCTCAGTTTTCTGCTATTCATGACGTGTTTCACGTCTCTCAACTACGGAAATGCCTTCGAGATTCCGACACTATTCTTGAGCCCAGTGTTGTTGAAGAAATTGAAGTTTCGCCTAATTTAACATATGAGCAACATCCTATTCGTGTTATTGCTTCGGAGGTTAAACGCCTTCGAAATAAAGATGTCCCGCTTGTGAAAGTTCAATGGTCCTCAAATTCTAAGGATTGCTCTTGGGAATCTAGAGAATTGATCGAGCGAACACATCCGGACTTACTCTCTTGAGCTCTTTGAGGCGAACTTCTTATTTCAAAATTTCTTCTTTTTGTGTTGATATGCTTTTGTTGTTGTTACTTCTTATTTATTTCTTAAAGATTGCGAGGACGCAATTTCTTTAAGGAGGTGAGTCTGTAACAACCCGCATATTTTAAAGTTTTGAATATTTAAATATTTTATTTAAATATAATTGTTAATCGGATTAAAGTCTGAAAAACTACTTTATGCAAACAGTCGAATTGAGACTCGAGACCACTTCCATTGAGTCCAAAATGGCATTTGCGACTCTTTTGAGTATAAACATCGATATGTTTGGAGCTAGCTAAAATTTCGACGTTTTCACTTAGGGCTTTAGGTTGGGTTTCAACCCATTAACTTAACATATCAACCCAACTCCACTCCACTCCTCTTCCTTACTTCATAATATTTCCTACAACTTAAGCTTTAGCAAAAATGGTGGTGGAGATGGGAAATTAAAATCCTAAACCCAAGTTTCTTTAGCAAATCCAAGTTTTAGCTCCAAATTCAAAGAGAAACTATTGGTAAGTATCTCCATCTTCTTCTCCAACTCAATCTCTCTTTAAATTCAGAAATTTCCTAAACCTAACTTTGGAAATGTTCTTCTTTTGAGCTTAGATTCAAGCTTCTAGAGTTGAGTTTGAAGAGTGGTTGATCCTCCTTTGTTTCCAAGCTTCTCCTTCATCATTTTTGGGTTTAAAAGTGAGTTCTTGAACTCACATCTATGTCTATAGCTTTGATTGTTGTTAGGTATGAATTCCTAACATCTATTTCTTATTCAATTGCTTTTGAATTGAATTGGTTTGGTGAATTTTCCTAATTTTGGTATTTTGAAGTCAAAATTTATGAAAACCCTAGTATGGGTGTTTAGACATGTTGTTTTGGGTGAATTGAAGAGCCTTTAGGGATGGGTTGTCGCTTGGCATAAATCCTTTGTCGCCGTTGCTCTTTCAATCGCTCTGAATCCGAGAAGTCGTGTAGGTTTGCCCATTTAAGGGCTATGAAAATTCTGTCCTGCTACAGGTGACAGACGTCTATGGATTATCCACAGACGTCTATGGCTTCAGGAAAAATATTTCCCAAAACAGGTGACAGACGTCTGTGGATTATCCACAGACGTCTATGGCTGTTGATTTCTGGAAATTAACCTATTTTTATGTGGATTTCCAAATTTATCGATTTTTGATTATCCATATAGTTATTGTCAATTAATATCAACTTTGATGATTTCTTTTCTGGATTTTTGGTGTTTCTATTTGATCGATTTGATATCGATTTCCATGGCTTGATTCACGTTATCGAAATGTGAATTCTTGTGATAGATTGTTTCTACAATCATTTTGTGATTTGTCACTTCTAAATATAAAGGTTTCTATACTAGTAGTAAATATTAAAACTCTTTTACAAAGATGATTTCAATTCTATTTTTAATACAAAGCTCTTTTATAAAACCGTTTTCTAATCTATTAGTATATACAAACCTTTACCTCACTCGTATGAGAAAATCTAATTAAACGGCTTAGCAAAACAAGTGGTATGAAACGCTTGCGTTTACTTCGTCGGTTAATTCTTGGACTTGTTCGATTGAACTCTTGTGACAATTTTCGAGTGGGAATCAACAATTTGTTCGTAAATATTTAAGTTAAGCTAGTGGTTATGGGACATGAAGCTAAACTCATATATTTACTAGCTTAGTGTAATCGACACTTTTTATTGATCGATGATGATCATTTTGTGATTTAGACTAGCGATGTGCGATGTCTATTTGTCTGCGAGGGAGACTAAACCCCGTTTTGTGGAACTTCGGTTCAATTTGGCGGGGTAGCGACCCGTGGTCTTTGGGCCGTTTGTGGAGCTTCGGCTCAAAATTTATGGTTAGCGACCATGGAATAGCGTTCCATTTGTGATACACGTGTTGGTGAGTTTTCATGCTCCCGTTTGTGATAGGCCTCCTCCCTTTGTGATTTCTGGATTTCTAATTGATGATTTCTAGAATTTGTGTTTCACCAACCTTTGCGATTGGCATTAATATGTTTGTCAATATTTGTAGTTCGGTGAATAAAATAAAGAATATGATATTCTTTTTGGTGCTTTGAGATTCTTGAGATATTTTATGATTTTGTTGTTGTTTTAATCACACTTGTCCTGGTATGACATTATCGTTATCATACGTTCTTATTATATCTCTGCTTATATCTCATTTCTTTAATGATAATTATAGCTTGACTGATCCGTTTATTATTTTCTTATTAAATAATACTCGGGTCAGACCGAGATGTTACAGGTGCTTCTGCTTGACTCCTTATTTGGGATCACCTTCTGACTTTTGTCTAACTACATTACATTTGTAGTTTTTGTTGTTATACATTTGAGATAGAGACTCCTTGATGTATACATATTCTTTTGTCAAGCACTTGTATCTATTCTTTTGTGATATTGTGGATCTTGTTTGACCACTACTCTGATGTACACTTTTATGTGTTATATTCATATCTATTTCCGCCTTTGAGATATGAACATCTGTGACTGATTTATGTTATGTTTATTTCTATAATTGTTTCCGAGGTCCACTTAGCCACTGTGTAGTCGCTTTGAGTTTGTATCGGTATGGCGGATTTCCTCTTGAAATGAAATGCATGTTATACTATCTGACATATCGGTGCTCGCACAAGGCAATTACACGGATGGTCGCTCCTCAACAGCCTTATTCTTCACGCTAGTCGACGACATTACCCAGTGGTGTCCTTGGCTAGCGTGAGCATAGAGGTGGGGCGTCACAAAGAATATGCTGAAACCACCGCAAGTTCAAACAATTGATATTTTGGTTAGTGGAAGAGTATAGCGGGTTGGAAATGGATATTCAGGATGTACCCAACCTGATGTTGAAGTCATAGAAATTTCCATGCCCGATGGAGCATGTATGGCATCTGGTAATTTGTTTCCCTTCTGAATAATTAATGTTTTTGTAATGCACAATGTTTGGAGTTATGTTTTTTCTATTTACTATAATGTTGACGTTTATTTTTGATTGAATCTTGGTTTATTAGTGTTTGTTTCAAATATTTCAGGGAATTCATTAATATCTTCTACTGTATTATGTGTATTATGATTCCAAGCCTAGCACATAAAGGTTACGTGATCTATCCTTACACTTAAAAGGGTTTGTTTCTAAAAGAATAGTGGTGGCACCGTTTGATCATTTCCCCCCAAGAAACTGAGCCTTAATTCGGGCATTTCTTTGAACAATGTACCCGCTTCAATAATAAATCCATAATTGCAATAATAAACAAGCATTATTGTTCAAGTACTAACATTTTTTTGTTTAATTTTGTTATAAAAATTTTAAGAACATTTTGTATTTTATTTCTTTACCAACCCACCAAGAAAAATGTTCCAAGAAACATAAGTCTCATCTATGTGATTCCCTGAACCAGCTCCATATCTTCAATATTTATGTCTAAACTCACCAAAGAATGCCCACATTATATCTTACTCTAGCTCAAACATTCCACCAGCAAATTGCATCCTTGCTTCTGGGAGTGGGAGCAATGTACCTTAGTGTAAAATAGTTGTATAAAGAAAAAGTAGGTCATCTGAGCTCCCTTAACGTTTTTATTTTCCCCTTAATCATATGTGTCTCCTAAGTTTTTGAGGGTATCGATTTGACAGTTGATAAAAAATTTGTTTAAAAATCTTTTTAGAGTGATTCTTTGGATATAAAATCAATCTCTAACGTTCGAACAACCAAACTCTACTTCTAGATTCTAAGAGAAACATACTTGGGTTTGGTTATTTACATATTTCAATATGAATTTATCTTATATTAGAAAAAAAGACTATTAAAAAAATTTCTTCAAAAATTTAAAAACTTTACTAACAAAAATGCATCCTAAACTCATAATAAACTATATTTGAATAAAAAATGCTATAATTGAATAAATTCAGTTAACAATAATAAAACAAAACATAAAATTGAAAATATTATAATAATAAATGTTTAGAATAGCTAAACCAACATTTTCTATTTAAAAAAAATAATTAAAGCGTCATCAACATTCAAATATTCTTTTCTCAAATAAGCTTTTTCTAAAGTGGAGTTAAGATTTGAAATATTTAAAATAATTGTTTTGGTGTGGGTGGAGTAGGAAAAATATATTAAAAATACAAAAAACTATTAATTTGATAAGTTGGTGGTTAGGATCAAAAACTACTTCGGGTGGCTACGTCCTATAAGAAGAGGATGCACGAGATATTACATCCATGTATATGTTGGATTCAATTTAATGCACCATGCAAAATTTGCTAGAAGGTTTAATATCTAATAACCTCTTATCTACTTTAAATTTTGGCTGATTTGAAATTTCATGTTATTATGATTATATTATTAGGGACCACATCTGAATTATAAACCAAAATAATGTTGGTTATCTTTTATTTGGTGGTGATTTAGTTCCTACTACTAGCGTAAATTGAGCTCCCATGACTCCTATCCAATATGGATAACTACATAAATTATGCTAGATCTTCTTATTAGTAGTTGTGATAGTACTAACATTTTTCATCTTTTCTTGGATAATAGATATCATTCTATACAGAAGCCAAGTTTTTAAGTATATTTTTACATGTAAATTTTAGTTATCTCCTCAGTACATAACAATTTCCTATAATGCTGGTGGGATGATATTAGTTTATCTGGACTAGTTTTTATTGTTTATTTACATAAAATACAAGACAATGATGCATAGTATAATATATATTTGTAATAGAAAAGTTCTTTAATCTTTTTGTGATCACTTGACAAAGAAACCCATAACATAGTATTATATTATGATCTTTCTTCTACTGAATCCCCTTAGTTATGCAAATTTTGCAATATGTAGACTATGGACAAATAGTAGTAATGTTTCATTAAAATATTGTATATCAATCTTCATCCATATACATGTGTAGTAAATTAATATAGCTGTCAATTTGTTCCAAATTCTGCCATAAGGGCTAGTACACATAGGAATTCAACGGTAACAAAAGAGTAAAATTTTCGAATTTTTATCATTCTCCTATCGGTGAGTTACATGTACACATCCATGTTACATATTATTAACATTCTCGCTAATCATAATGTGTGATAAAAGCCTTATGGACAAAATTCACAAACTTTAGGTACTAAATGTTCCATATTTCAGTAGTATACATCATCATAGTTTATTATACTTAATTATACGATGTTATCGCCATATATAGTGCATTGTTTGAACTATCACAACACCAGATTTGTCATTTTGTAATGGTTATAACCGTTGGTAATTAAATTCCCAACGGTTATAACCGTTCGTAGCAGGTACGTTATAATTTTTTTACATATTTTGTCACGGTTATAATAACCATAATTCCCAACGGTTATAACCGTGACAAAATATGTAAAAAAAAATATAAAGTACCTACTACCAACGGTTATAACCGTTGGGATTTTTCCAACACTTATAAGTGTTGCAAATTTGGTATAGCTCAACAATATCTTATTCAGCATCTAATAGTATTTCATTCAACTATATCTATACGAATTTATAACAATAGAAAACATGAAACTAAAATTCAAAACTAACATATCATCAAATTGTTAAAAAGCATCAAATGTACGAAATAGTACATATCAAATTCTACAAAGTTCATTGTGATAACTTCAAATTTCACTACTATAACATATCTAGAAGCTTACAAACAACAAATACGATACTCCGGCCAAATTACAAAACCACCATCAACCAACTCGAACAATGTATAATGACCATTTTGAGGTGCATCAAAAAGTGGCTCGTCTGGATTAAGAACATCCTCCATGCAAACAACCTTTTCTCCATCTCCAACCTTTCTACCATGACAAATCTTCTGCACTCCAAGATGTCCTTTAGCTACCACTTCCAGTTTTCGTGACAATATTGCACCGCTTGTCTTTCAACCGTAGAAGATCCAATACCAGCATTAGATGGAGTAGGAGTAGGGCTAGAATGGTGCTCGGTATGCGAGCCAATTTCTGTTCTTAGTGTCATCGCATTCGTTCCAATCTGACTAACAAGTTGACGTATACATTGTTGCATTTCAGCTAGAGTTGAATTCGTTATTCTACTTTCTTCATGCATTTGATCAATCTTCTATTGCATCTCCATTTTCCATCGCTTATCTTCATTCTCTTTGTAATTGATAATTTCTTTTGAAGATTGAGTGAGTTTTACGTGCTTTACAGTAGATGTAGAACTAATTTCACGACAATAGCTCCTATTTTTATCATTTCCAAAAACTTCGGCAACGGCATCTCTTTCAAAATTTTCCAAACTAACTACTCCTTCATTACCATTAACACTAGCTTCTGATTTTTGCCTCTCTTCTGCTGCTTCTATTAAAGCCTGAATATTAAAACGAATTGATATAAAAATTCATGAGTATGTTATTAGCAGAACACAAGTTCAGTCTAGAGCAAGCCAACATATTTGTTAAAAGTTATAAGCTATTATATTTCCTAGTTGCCTAACAGTGTAACTTGTGATTTTTTCTTATATTTGCAGGTAGAAACTTTTCAGTATATGGACATTCATTCAAATATAATGGAAATGATTACCAGGAATGCCAAGGTTATCAGCGCCTCTGATTATATTTTAATCTCAAAACTTCATTTTTATGGTTGTCAAGGAGTCGGTATGTGTAAAAACAAATGTAACAAATGATACGAATGCGTTAAGCTTTTTTCTTGTAATATTGCTTGTAGATACATCTAATATGTACAAAGTAATTTGGTTAACAATACATTTGATCTATTACAAAATTATGCTTGTATGTATGTGTGTGTGTGTGCAGAGTTCTAAGTCTACTTGCTCTGCCAGGTTAAGCTTAAACTTACTAAAATGTTCCACTTTTCAAACATAGTTTCTGCATAATATGGTGTCACCATTATATAACACGTGAAATCCTATGATATCATAGAATGAAAGTTCATCATCCAAGAAACCGCTTTAAAAATAAAAACCTGTAATTTTGTGAAAAAATGGCCAGTGATGGTACTCACCACATAAACACGAATAGCTCTATTTCTACATTCATATAAACTACTAGGACTTCATACATATCTCCACATATTTGTAGAAACATGAAAAACAATTTAACTAGACATTTGTAGAAACATTAAAAATATTTCAGTACTTTAAACAACCTCAAATTTGGCATCTTTTCTATTAGTCGAATACTTGAACTGTACAAAAGGAGCAAGTATAGCTTACTCTAAACGTAAGTCATTGCTTCCTAGCATATGTTCAAACCCACTATAAACATGAATATAAAGGTTAATCAAGCAAACTTGCGAAATAATCCTTTTCACTTGAATAAAATAAAGAAAGATCAACATATTATAGCATGGACAATTGCACTTTATGACATCAGTAAAATTACTGTTTCTCCTTATGATATTCAAGAGAGTGATATATGATCCAAATTTATCGGGAGATAAGCAAAATAATTGAAATGGATGAGTGGATAACCCCATACTTCCTTCAGCCAATAGTTTTTAAAGTGAAGGTGGCAAGTAGACATAAATATAAACATGTAAAAGTATGATACCATTGATTTGAAAACACAGTTGAAAAAGCATCGAATTCTGATACTGTAAGACCTAAAGTTCTCTCTTAAGGTGATTTGACTATTCATTGCTCCATCCTACCAATAGTGCAGTAGTCAAATAACATATTCTCATGAAATATACATGAATTCAGGGTATTGTTATTGTTATGGTCGTATCCCTACTTCTAAGCACACTTTATTCTTGCGTTTTCTCTTAAGATCATTGTAATTTTTTTCTTCCATTTCAATATATCACTTTATAGGCGGTCATGGTGACTACGGATTCAGGTTCGACTCACCACTTAATAAACTGGTTTCATTATATGATTTTTTAAGGGAAATTAACATTGTTAGAAAGTTTTGACTTTTTATGGTATGTGTCATTCTAGGGTGATGATTGATATTGTAATGCGCAGATATAAATGGTCATCCTACTTCCCATTACAAACACAATACTGTAATTACATTTTATAAATCATTTCAGATTAAACGATTCAACAAATTTTCGGCAGCACTTCCCTTTTGTTCCCTGTATCCTACACAAATGTGCGTACACAAGGAACGAGAAGGAAATGCTGTCGAAATTGTGTAAACTGTTTAAAATGAAATGATTTATAAAATGCAATTACTTTATTATGTTTGTAACTTGTCCAATACAGGGACAAATCCGACAAATATTGTATCAGATGAATATAGATGTCCGTTCTATTAAAAAACGAATATCCATATAACGATCATATACAACACTTGTCAAACGGTGCCAAAAACTCTCTAAGGGACTAAAAAAATAAAACACATTTTACAATTACTATTTTAACAACTACAAAAACTATTTTATAATATTCTTGATTCATATAGATCTTCTTACCCTTTATCTTGCATTACATTGATTCAAAATAATAATCATCGTGTATCTTAGGTTGTAAGTAGTCTTCAAATTTCTTTTCTTGTTTAAGTTGTAAGAAGCTTTACCTTATAGGAGGGTTACACAATGAATACATTAAATAGCAGTCATAAAATTAATAATTTATTTCCTAAAATATTAAATTGAGTAAGAATGTCAATTACTCCTCATACATCATACAACCAACTAATTTTTTTTATCCAGTATTTGTACAATATAAAAAACAATAACAACAACTCAAAAACAATATAATCATTTAATTCATTGATATTTTCAAGCCCAATGCCATCATCTATTAAATATAAGACCTTTTCATGTTTTCTAGCCATGAAACTTTTGACTCTATATATTCTTTTAATTATATATTAGAAACAAAGAACTGAAGTTCATTGGCATTCGTTCATCCTTTTTTGTTTTTTTAAATATTCTTTTAAATATCTAATTCATTCGTTCATCCTTTTTTCCTTGTCTTCCTTTTTGTTTTTTTGTTTTTGTTTTTGCTTTTTTGTTTATTTTTTGTTTTTTTAAAGAAAAGTTTTATCAAGATTGAAAAGCATAGACCTGAACATCAGGCGTGCTGCTAACTATAGAGGATGTGAGTAAATATTATCTAAAGAATACTAGTTGGACTCTTATACAACCCATGTGACCTATCTCATCCAAAAAACTAATATTCCAGAATAATACAAATTGCATCCACTGACTCCCAGCTAATCCGCAACTATTCAACTTATAAATATCATAGCAGTTTTAGAGTTTTAATAATTTTGAATGGCGAAACTTTAATATGTATCCGGCTTCATCGTCCACATTCGGCCAACAGTCAGTCTAATTGTTCTATGGAACTGTTACTTAAATATAAATGTAATAAAGTAGGTAGTTATTGCAATATGAAATTTCATTAATAGTGAAATTTTATTCTATAATTTAGAAAAACTTGTTTTTCATTTAATTTTTGGCACCTCAACCTCTCCTACTTCTCTTGATTTCAAGTTACTCTACATGAAAATTAACTCAAAGTATAGAGTTAATAACAGGTAGTTAACATAGAATGATTACAAACTGGAATCAACACACTAAAATTATATTTTTGTTGTTGAACCCAACATTGACCCATGTGCAAATCACGGGTTCCAATCTAGTTAGTTACTTGTAATGGACGTAGGCAGAAAAATTGTTTTTCTACGAGCCTAACAATGCCAATCAAGATCATAAATTCATTGATGCAAAAGATAACAAGTTTTACAAATCTTCAATATTCATGTTAATTAGTGTGTAGCCCGTTCTTTGTACACGGTAATATTATAAAGTATAATACTTATACTTTTAGTTAAAATTAAAACTTTATTATGTAACGTATAATAAATTGAGTTGAATAAATGAACCATATATTAAAATTTTAATTATTGTTTATGTATAATTTATGTTATGTAGTTTATATATTTTTACATTTAAATAAAAAGATAAATTTTCATATGAATATGGTATACATATTGAAATTGATATATTTTAATAATTTATTAAATGAATCAACAAACATTATTTAATCGATTTAAAATTATGTAATTAGTCTAAGTATATGGACTTAAAGATAAATAATAAGAGAAGGATTTTGTAAAAGAATTGTAGAAACTTCAATACGGATATTTGAAGTTAAAAATAGAACATTAAAAAGGAAAAAAGGAAATGATTATGAGTAGCATGGATAAATGAAACAAAATTCGTATAAATGCCAATGACAAAAAAACCATGTTCACAATAGGAACGACTTTGCTTGGATTCAACATTTCAGTGATTCATTTTTCACATCAAGTAGGATTTTAGCACTTTGAACTATGTTCATGTTGATAACATAGAATGTTCAGTATTGAGATAGTCTTTTATTATATTATTATTATTATTTTAGCTAATCATAATCATCATCATCGTTATTATAAACTTGTTAATTTTTATGAAACTCGGTTAACTTAATTAAATTTTTACAAACTTATTTAATTTTTATAAATCTTAGTTAATTTTTATAAATTTAGTTCACTTAGTTAAATAATAATAATTATTATTATTGGTTAAGTTTTATAGAACTTAGTTACTTTTTATAAAAGTTTGTCAGTTTTTATTAATTTAGTTAATTTATTATTATTATTATTATTATAATATAAGTTAACCCCTAGATATGAAAGGAAGTGTAGTTTTCGACAATGGATAGCTTTGGTGTTCAAGCATTACTTTCTCCGTACATGTATGATCAGAATGCAAGACAATGATCCTTTAAATGATCAAGTGATTGAGATAGTTTCTTATGCATCAAAACAGTATCATTCTGATTCATGTAAGATCAATCAGGATATACAACTGATCAAAGTGATATAGAAGGTTTCTTATGCATGAAAAATGCTAATGCATAGTTAGTGGGACCCAAATGAAAAATGCTAATGTCCTTTCGACATCAAATAAAAACAATACAAAACAGTTAAAAAAGTGTTAATAATATGCCTACCACAGAAAGTGATGATCCAGCCAAAAGTATTCCCTTGGCGCTATAGAGCCTCTTCTACGGGCTTCAATACAGTAACACTAATGTTTCTAAAAAAGAATTGACGAAGTCCTTTGGATGGGACTCACATGCTGGTTATCAGCAACATGATGTACAAGAGTTTAACAGGCTTCTCTATGAGACGCTGGAAAATAAAATGAAGGTATTAGAGCCTACTTGAATTTTTAATTTGATAGGAAATAAGAGTGTTTATTAATTGTATTTGATTTATTTCAGGGAACCGTTGTTGAAGGAACAATTGCATAACTATTTGAAGAACACCTTGTGAATTATGTACAGTGTATCCATGTTGACTGCAAATCCTTCAAAAAGGAATCATATTATGGTAATTATACTTCAGGGTAGTTGCATTAATTTTTATTATGGTAAATAGTGGTAAGGCTTCTTTAGATTGGACTATGGATTCAAATGCACTGCAATCAAATTTTTATTATGTTATTTTGATTATCACTTCATGTATTTTAAGCAGACCCCTTGTAAAGTTATATTCTAAAGATCTTTTTCATATTTACTGACATCAAATGATGATATTTATAACCCAAAAATAATAATCAACTTAGAGAATTGGCACAAAATATGATAATGATAACTTTTTTGTGGCAGTCTAAAAGAATGCAGAAGTGATGTGCATGTTACTACTTAATACTGTGGAACTAGATTACAAAAAGCAATATATTTCCATAAGCAATCAATAATCAAAGAGCACAGCAGTAAAAAAAAGTCAAAGTAATTTCATTGGATAGGAGATTATGATGCAAATTTAAGAAATAGAACATCCATACCATATAAATTTACCTAAAGAGATTTAAAGAATCAAAAATTAAATTAACAAACAATTCCTTACCAAAGAGAAATACCTAAAAATGGATGTTATGTAATCATGATTGGTAAATACTGATAATGCAACAACAAACCATTAAGGTTATACCTTAAAATGTTGCAGACATAAATCTTGCTTTTGATATGGTTATAAGTTGCAAATAGGATCCAAGACAAAGAACACATTTTGATGAGAGGAACACAGGCTTAGCATTTAACACCACATTCTGTACTTACTTTCTAAACAATAATTAGCAATCATAAAAATCTCTATACACTAATATGAAGGAAACGCAAAACTCAATACATTTTACTGTTAATGTAGATTTAAAAAAACTGAGCTAACCTCAGTTAAAAAAACTGAGCTAACCTAAAAAACAAAACTGATCTTAGCTCAGTTTATTACCTGAAAGAAGCTCAGTTTATTACCTGAGCTTAGCTCAGTTTTAAACTGGGCGACACTTAGTTCGTCGCTTTGAGCTAAGCTCATTTAATAAAACTAGGCTAAGCTCAATTTACCTGAGTGAAGCTCGGATTACTATGCTAGTCTGTATACATTTCTATGTACATAAGGCATAAATTTGTATGTTCTATCAAAAATATTTACTATAGGTTTTCTATATCCAAATAAAAAAATAAAAAAAATAAACAGGACAAGATGCCTTTTGCCAGAAGCAAAGCCTGTACATCATAAATATTTATTATATTGGTAACTTGGTATCATGTTAAGTTTAGAGAAGGAAAAAATCCTGAGAGTAAGCAATGCTCAAATTCTGCCACATCTTTTGAAGTGTAGTATTATATCACCATATCCATCTATTTTCGTTTTAGGTTTTCATGAGTACCTATGTCACTTTTTACCACTAACAATCATTTTCTTCATTTGTGTCATTTCCATAAATTAGCACTTTATTTTTCTCCATGTATATTTGTCAAATCGATGGGAGCTTGCGTATTTATTTTACATCATAGATACCATTTAAGTTATGCGATCAATCTTTCATTGTTCGATAATTTCTACACTCTTAACTGAATAATTTTCATAGTCTTTGCATTCATATCTTATTTTAGGATTCTTGGCAAGAGATAGATGTGGATCCAAATGAATTATTTTAACAAAGCTCACATTACTTTCATAGTACTAACATTAATTTCCTAATTATAAAGAGGCATTAAGTAGTTGCTACACTTGATTAAAGGAAGAAAATATACTGGAAGTTTAAAATAGTGGCACACTAGTTTCTCTATTACTTATCATAAGACAAAAGCATAAAATGATTGCTACTGAATCTCAAAGTAAGGCCTTTACTATTAAAAGTTGATAAAGTGTAGTAAATGTATTTAGTCAATGATAGAGCTACATCTGATTTCTAACAGAGTTAGGAAAGCTAAAACTATGAATACAATATCATGGGACAACATATAATACAACAAAATAAGATAAGATAGATCCCTTACAGTAGTAATATTTAGGTATGTAATTTCAATAGAGCCACTCTTATTTCATTTATATTTCAATATTTTCTAATTAAATTAGCTAAAAACCATATATCAAACCAACTAGTCTTATTTAAGTATTTAATTTCGACATAGATCGAATTGTACTAAATTCAAATCAATTATAGATTGAATTACAATGGAAAAAAGATCGAATTACCTAAAAACTAACAATGAATTCGAATCGAACTGACATTAAACAAATGGTTTTCGTTTATAACATATTCCCATATTATTAGTTAAATGATAGTTTTAATTCCCATATTCGCTATTTGTTTGGGTACCTAAAAACCAAAACTAAAATCAAATCAAATTGAATAATAGGTTTATTTAAACATACGGGAATAATAGGTATTAAAACCTAAAACCGGCGTGTTTACAATTGAATTACCTATTTGAACCAAAAATCTAAAATTGAAAACTGAAAACTTAATTTTAACCTATTATAAGCGTTAGTTTTGTAAAACCCAAAACCACCGTAAAACAATAATAGTCGAATTGTAAAACCGAAAATCTAAACAGTGTTAAATACCGATTTGAATTTGAGGAAGAGGGAAAGTTACCTGAATTTTGGAAACCCTAGATAGAGCGTAGAAGAGAAAAAACAAAGAGGAAAAGGATGGCAACGTAATGACAGCCTTAGAAATAATAAAAGGGTTAATTACAATTCCCTCCCCTGTGCATTCAATTATTTACGCATTAGGAGGCTTTGTCACGAAAATATCCGTTAGTAATTTGTAACGGTAATAAGTGTTGCAAAATGCAAAGAAAAATGTGTTACAAAATGCCTTATTTGGTGTAGTGTATGGCACTCTAATACTGTTATTCTTTTAAGAAACTACTTATTTGTTTAGAAAAGCTAAAGTAATATTAACTGTTATCAAAGCCCTAATATTATAGCTATTCATTACAATGGCTTCAAAACTAATTAAAAAAGGATTTGATGGAAAATTGAGGGGTTCCTAAGTTAATATAATATTAGTTACATCCTATAGTAAATTAATGAACTTTTTAATAGCTCATACTCAATTAAGGAAGCCTCTATCTAAATACTTGCTATATAAAACCACTAATACATCATGTAACGACCTGTCACTTCGACCCCTAAATGTCGACACTGATACATCCACAGTATTCATGTGCCGAGCACTCAAATACCAAAAAGACAAATTATTAGGATAAAGAAAATGAAACAGAATAAGAAAGATAGAACACAACATCAGAATCTCACAGTGGAATGATAACATATAATATCAAAAAGCCAGTACAAAGTGTTACTCTAAGATACACAGTATTTTAGAGTCTCAATCCTATGTACTATTATTAGTCTCGATAGTTATAACAGCATGTCCTTACAATTGCTGATATATACATGCTAGAAGTGCAGCAAAAATAAGAATACTAGGTAGGTGAAAGCTTTCACCTTGTCTTCATGAGCTCTAAAGAATATCCAACAAAAACCTACCTTACTCAAACTGCTTAAAAGAGCACTTGAGGAATTAAGGGGAAAATAAACATGAGTCAGACAAAAGTCTAGTATGAGAAACTCAAGAAATATGGGCCCATATAGCAGCGCTTTTCGAGACCAAGTGAATCACCGGAATGGTTTTCTCCTCAAAAGAGCCAATCCATCTAATAAGTACATATGGCGATATAATAGATAATGTCTAGGGTGTAGAATATAAATCTAAAAATAGCCGTGATACTCACATTAATCACACAATGACAATATTAAGTATACAATCAAAACCGCTAAGGTTCATTTGCATATATGGATTTCCATTGAAGGTGCCCTTAGTACGTTAAGAATGTCCTCTTGACAAGGGTCAAAAATATCCTTCCGAGAATCATATATCCCTAGACAAAATATACCATGGGTAAACATAGTTGGTCCATGCCCTAACACATGGCACTGAGTACCACTGCTTCCACTAGCAATCCGAAAGCATCTCTAGAATAGAGCTGATATACCCTTGGGTTAGCTAAACCATTTGGTTATGCATTGTACTTTGGTTTTTATCATTTCCAAGGTGAAGTCACGTTCAACATCTCAACACACGAGTCTTCACCACTCGAACAAATCATGAATCTCTCTCTAGATTATAGCACAAATATCTCTATGATTCCTGCATCTCAAATTGATCTCAAATCTCTACATAGATTCCAGCATGAATATCTCCATGATTCCAGCATAAGTCCTCCGACAAAAGCTAACATTGTCCTCTCTCTTGGAATTACCCTCAAGATAAATAGAACAACATGATAACATCGTTTGAAATGTTAACACTGACATCTTCTTTGGACTTAACCTTAGGATGGACAATGCAACTCTGTAACATTCCTCTTTACAACCGCTTCAAAAACATAGAACATGTATATATATTTTGCAGCGGTTACGGTTTTGAGTTATCTAATACAAGTACACTCCCACGCTTAACAGATGCTTCAAAACCAATCAATAGATTTTCAGTTAACTTAGCTCCGGTTCTTTCAAAAATAAACAAACAATGCATATGGGTGAAGATCATCTCCTATCTGGAATGATTTCCTTATCTTTTGTCCTAAAGAGCAAGATGAGTTTATACGTAGGGTATAGCATCACCGAAGATAACTGTACCGTATAATTCTTGTGTTTTCTCTAGATATTTCCTAAATTAATTTTGGTCAAATTCAGTAACAATGAGAATGATCGCATATGGAAACCAAGTCTCATATACTTTTTATGTTTCCAAACATCTTAGCTTACATTATCCCTCAGTTAAGAGTGAAGACGGAAGGTTAGAGCACTGTTTACTTCTAAGCCCTACTTGAACATCATTCTTATTTCTCGCAGATAGAAAAAGCCTACTTTGTCATCTTTTAGTGCTAAGTACATGACTAAATACTTTCTGTAGACAAGTAAACACAAAAAACACGATTAAGTCATATAAGCAACTTCTAATCCCCATTTAATTTAATTAACTCTTTTATTAGTTAGAACTCCTATTACCAAATAATTATTTCCTTCAGAAGTAATCGAACTATGTATAGGAGTCTCCCAGGGGGATCTCGCATACATACGTTTTAAAAGCAAGAGACGGTTCAAAAGAATGAGTCCTCCCGTAGGGATCTCAAACAGTATGAATATGTGATGCTTCTCTTCACTTCCTTTTTCTACTTGTGTATATATTAAAATACCTTTACAAAAGATATATACATGTAATATATTATTTCACTATTTATTTGTACTATTTTCAATACTTCAAAAAGTATTCATGTACTTATCTCAAAGGTATAAGAATAATCACAAATCTTTTAATAAGATTTCTCACTTTAAAATATAATCAAAGAGGTTAAAAATGAATATTACTTAAACATTGGTACTATAAACCCATTCTCCATTTAAAATTAAATCTTTACCTTATATAACCTTTTTCTAAAACATTCCATACTTGTCATTATCTTTAAAACCTCCTTTATAAAGATCTAAGTACATTCACAAGTCTGTTTAAAAGGGATTAAGACAAATGTTACTTAAACATTATCAGTACAAACCCAAAACCATTTTACTTATAATTATATTTAAAACGTTCTTTTTAAAGATCTAATTATACTCTTGTTTGTACCAAAATTGGGCACAACGCTCTTCGGAAGTTTTTGAAGAGATAAAGTGAAGAAATTAAATGTAAAAAGAGGATTATCTAAGAAAACCTCCAAATTTCAGAAATGAGAATAATTTAAATGCACAGAGACACAAGGATTTAAAGTGGTTAGGCGTATCGCCTACGTCCACTATGAAGTTGTTAGATTTATTGATCTTTCTTTGGAGATTACAAGTGAATTCAGTAAGTTACAGTAGATGATTATGATTTGCAGCAGTAAATCTCGTTGGTAGCAGCAGCAATGGAGCTCTGATCTGGATCCGGCAGAGTCTGGGCATTGGAGAGCTCGAAGGAGAAGAAGAACCCCTTTTCTGTTGGCTTTGGGGGTCTATTTATAGGTGTAGGAGGCTGATATTCGCTCAGATCTCGAGAGACCCTCTCTGGCATGTGACCAGGCCCACATGCCCAAGCCCGTGAAGTTTTGGTCTGATCCGTGATCGATACGAACAGATTTCGTATCGATCAAGATTTCATCCAATGGAGTCGAAATTTGGCGTGGACATTCTTTAGCATGCAAGTAGTCTTCTGTGAAAATTTCATAGCATTTGGACTTGTAGATTAGGAGATATGATCGATACAAAATGAGGTTTTCAGTAGGCGGTTTCCTTCGACTCGCTTCTGTTTCGACTCGCTTCCATTCGACTCGGTGATGTGGCGCTTGAATCTCGCTCTGCCCTTGATGTTGTTTTGAGCGAGTCGAAATGTTCACCGATTGAGCGAGTCAAAGTGTGCCCAGATCAAGCGAGTCGAAGTATGCACTGGTCGAGCGAGTCGAAATGGAGCATCCTGAGAGGTTTGAGCAGTGGTTTCGCCAATGGAGTCGAAGTTGATGGAGTCGATCAGCGGTTTGAATGGAGCGAGTCGAAGAAGGAATTTGAGTGAAGCGAGTTGAAGTAGGTACTTCTGATGGCTATGAAGCGAGTCGAACCTGAACGACTCGAAGTTGGCCTCTGAGCAAAGCGAGTCGAAGTTGTCACTTCCGAGTGTTGCGAAGCGAGTCGAAGTTGGCATCTGAGGGATGTGGAGCGAGTCGAAGGGAGCGAGTCGACCGGTGATTGGTTTTCATCCAATTTTGTATCGTTCATAACTTGAGCATACGAACTCGGATTGACTTGAGATTTGGAACGTTGACTCTCATGGCTTAGCTTGTCATGTCCTACCAATTTTGGCTCGATCCGGACTCGGATAAAATTCGTTGATATCCATAGTGAGCCTGTGTATAACTGATCTCTAGGACGGGCCGTCGTCGGTTACTAGTCAATTCCTTGGTGTCACGGCCTTGCCAAAAGGCGGGATAACATTTGCCCCCCAAAGTACGTCTTGTGAAAACATGATGTGCTTTGAAGTGCTGCAATCCTTATTCTGAATAGTCATCGTCTTTTCGATGAAAGCTGTAGTCTTCGACTGTTTTTTCTCGATAATGTAAACTGTTGGTCGTCAACTGGTGTACCCTGTATTGTTGCAACTGATTGTTGTATGCCAGTGGTTACCCATTTGTTGTTGTAATCGTTATTGGATGAGTTTCTGATTCCTGAAAATCTGGAATATTGAATATTAGTCTGACATTCATGCATATATGTTAACCTGACTCTCGTTGACGTTTGTACGCCCACGTGTCATTATCAGTTTATTTTACTTTTGAATTACGTATCGATCCTCTCCTGAACCGATGTGAAATTCGCTGCAACAACGCTCCATGGTTGCTTTTGAATGTTCCTTCATAACGATCCTCTCCTGAATCGATGTGAAGGGTTTAAACAACGAAGATGATTTTCAGTGGATTTATGGATGCGAAGTAAGTATGTCGAGTTGATGGAGTTGGCCTCTGGAAGCCATGATTTGATGGATTCGAACTGACTGTTCGTATCGATGCTCTAGGGAAGGAGTTGGAAACTATGTACACGAACAGGAATTTTGCATTGATGGACGCAGGGTTCGATGGATACGAAGTGCTTGTTCGACTCGATGATGGACGCGAACTGAGCGAGTCGAAGTAAATTTCCCCGATGGTTGTGAACTGAGCGAGTCGAAATGGAGCGAGTCGAAGTACGCTTCCCTGATGAATTCGAACTGCTTGTTTTGCTGCACCGAAGACGGAGTCGAAGTCAAGCGATACGAAGGGGAGCTTCGCATCGATGTACTGGAAACGGAGTCGAAACATGTGTTCGGATCCACTGGGATACGAAACGTTTATTCCCTTTGCTTTCGAGTCCATAAAATACTTCGTACTTAGCCGTTTTTCACTTTTTACTTTTCGTTTTTCTGCCTTGCCTTCGTATCGCCCTGAGACTCGAGAAAACAAAGAAGAAAAACACTCTTGCCTTCGAACTACTTCATACCTTCGATTATTTGAACCAATTGACAAATTTTAGGTAATCCATTGAACGAAACCGTCACGTAAACGAGGAGACTCGATTCATAACACCAAATCGATCAGAGTCGTGATCGATCGAAAATTCTTTGGCCTCAGCTTCGTGTCGATCTGGAGTAGGGGTTTCGAGATGATGAGGCGGAGGCCTTCGTATCGATCAATGGTGGAGCTTCGCATCGATTCGAATGCTTTGAATCTGTGGATCGATACGAAGGGGCTGTGTCTGATGGACTTAAAACAATGGCCCTGGATCGAGTCGAAAAGTATGTCTTTTGTTCGAGTCTAAATAGTGGCCTTGGAACGGTTCGAAGTGAAGTGCCTTGGGATGGAGTCGAACTGAAGGTTTGGGACTGAGTCGAACTGCGTAGTTTTTGATCGAGTCGAAGCAGAGGCTTTGGATCGAGTCGAAGCGCGTGGTTTGGGATCGAGTTGAAGTAGAGGCTCTGAAGCGAGTCGAAGCGCGTGGCTTTGGACCGAGTCGAAGCACGTGGTCTTGGATCGAGTCTAACTGCACAACCCCGAACATTCGATTCGAACTCGAGCCTTAGCGAATGATTCGAACTTGAACTTGAGTGATTGTCTTGAACTTGAACTTTTGATGATTGACCATTGATTTAATTTCGAAGATACCAAAAAATCTAGTGCCTTTGACCACTTAACTCCGACGAGCTTCAGACTTGCTTAACTGGACTTAATTGTTTCACCGCACACCTAATTGCCTATTGAAGTTCGTCAATGAAACTGGAACTTACTAAAATAATAACATATTTTAACTCGGACTGATAGCTAATAACTGGGTGGCACGATTGTGACGGTCAGCGATGACGGTCCTTCCGACTAAATTCTGAAGTCTCGTCGTTTACATGCTTTCCTTAATCCGGTTGATCTTCTCAAATAATATACAGTACTGCACTGCACAACACACTCACACACTTTACACTGGGGGATGCACGAGTGTTATTTTTCAGTTTAACAATGATTTTTTATAAGCTAGCTAGTCTTGGACCCTTCAAGTTCTCAGCAGCCGGAACTCCCAAGTTCTATTCCTCCAACCATAGAGATACCGGTTATTGAAGCCGAAGTTATAGAGCCAGCTCCGGATGAGCGTCCAGGTGCTCGGTTTATTCTCAATCCAACAGATTCCGTGTCGTCGGGTATCTATGAAGATATGCTAGGACGGATTTGCTTAAGGCATGGTTTGTTGCTTGATGACGTGCTAATTCCTAGGCCAACTGACAGGCCACACAATCCCCTGGAGGGGTTTACTGCTTTCAACCGTCACGCTTGCACAGCGGGGACACTTCCTCCCTTCAATGAATATATAAGGGAGATGTTATCGTTTCTTGGCATAGCTCCATCTCAGCTACATCCCAACAGGTATGCCTTGTGGAACAGCACCTTTGTCCTATTTATGGAGATCCTCTTTCGACCGATGAAGCCGATCGAAATCAGATATTTATTCAACGTCAAGAGCAATGGAGACAGTCCTTCTTTCACCTTTCTGGAGGCGGTCAGAAGCTGCCACATTGTACTGGGCTCCTGGGGAAGGCTAAGTTACTATAAAACTGAATGGTTCTACGTTCGGTGCCCCTTGGATTTGTTGGGCGGTGGTTGGATAGACGTAAGTGTTGCCATTTCTCTCTCGAATCATTGAGATACTAGTAACTGACTTCAAAACCAATATACTTCTTCTTTCCTATAGCCGCAATCTCTCGTCCCGATGGTGCATACTTCAGAGAGCCTTTCGGATTCTTCAAGCGTTTTCGGGCGAAGAGAGGCACATAGACTTAGTCCTGATCGACAGGAATTTGAGGACTGTCGGGCTAATAGAATGGAGACAGAGCATACATCTGGAAGGGATACATAGAGTGGTCCCGAAGAAACGGGTTAAGTGCAAAGCGCCCACAGTCGTGATCGCCGAAGAAGTTGATCCAAAAAGAACACCTACCGATACCGAGCTTCCAGCTGGGCCTTCTGCCGACGCCCAGGATTCGGGAGGAAGAAGAAAAGGCAAGGCTGCCGCTCACAAACGCCCTAAATCTGAGAGATTTAAATTCGTGGTCGTGTCTTTACCTTTCTAGGGGATTAGAATTTCGGAGGCTCCTCCCCGCAAGTAAAGAGTCCTTTTGCAGGGTTCGCTGATATTCCGATCCCCGATTTTGTGTCATCTCCACACGACGCCGGGACGGAGGAGCTTGATAGTGCTTTTGAACTGAGCGGGTCGCTTGCTATGAGTGCGGCCGACATTTCTGATTGGTCGAGGGGTTGCACATGCATACACTTCACTACACTACATGATTCACAACTATACTTCATCCAACTTAGGAAGTTACTAACTCTTTCCTCGTTTCTCATTTTCAGGTACTATGTCTGGAAGAGGATCTATGCTCGGGAATCTTCGCTCAGCCTGAAAAACTTCTGGTTACTATGATTCCCGTTGGAGGGATTCAGATAGAGATCGCGATCGCGAAAACTCTAACCAGGATAGGTACGGGCGTGACAGAGAATATAGACATCAGTCCAGATCACGCTCTCCTCCTCCCAGACTTTCGTCTCCACCCCCTGTTTCTGTCTCACATCCGCCTGAACCTCCCCGTCACAGGCCGTCTTCTCATTCTTCTAGACCAGAGACTCACCTTCAGAGAATCGAGACTACAACCTCTATGATTACTGAGGAGGTCCCTGCTGAACCCATAGGAGAGGGAGCTCTTAAGTTGGCTCGGATGAGGAAGGATTTTCCGAATATCTGCTTTGACGGTTATGTCTTCCCACCATACTTAAAGAGAATTCCATCAGGGGTGGAAAACACGGTGCATGATTATGTTCACGACATATACACCCAGTATCGAGAGTGGGTAAAGGCTGCCGAAAAAGCTTCCAAAGTGGCCTTTGAGCGAGCCAAAGCGCTCGAGAAGATGGAGACCGAGCTCGCAAAAAGGGATCGGATTATTCACGTACTCTCCGCTGAGTCCGAGTCTTCTCGGAAATCTGAGATTGAGGCCGTTAAAAGGGCTGACGAAGCGAAGGCGGAAATGGAGAGGTTGGGACAGACTCACGTTGCCCTGGTGGAGGAGATGGGCCACCAGAACACCAAAGTCATTGCCGAGCGGGACGCGGCGGTCAAGGAGCTTAATGAACTCAAGGCCAAATTTGCTGATATGGCCTAGGAGAAAGATGACGCGAACAATGCAGCCCAGGAGGCATGCGAACAAGCTGTTCTGCTCAGGGGTGAATGGGATCCAGCTGTGGCTAAGGTCCAAAAGGTAGAGACTGAGGTCGAGGAGAGGGTGAAGTTGGCCGAGTCCAAGCTAGAGGCTGACATCGAAGACCTTCTCGTTGTTTACAACGCTAATGTGTTGAGGCACAGGGGTATAGCCTAGCTCGATGATTTTTCGACGCATCTCTACAATGCTTGGAGCTGACTGGTTGAGGAAGAGAAAGAGGCGCATCAGGGCGAGTCCGTAGATGAATTCGAACTCGAGAATCGCATTCTGACTGATGATGAAAAGAGGATTCTCCACGAGTCGATGATTCTGCGTGAGAAGGAAAAACTTGGCGCCCAGCACTTCGAAGTGGGAGAGGGTTCTGGAGTTGACCATCATGAAGCAAGTCTTGAAGTTCCAACGTCAACCCAGCCCAAACCCCCATCTACGGTCGATCCCCAGGTTGTTCCTGCTTATAATCCAGATTAGCCGCAGATGTCATCGGTGTAGGATCTAGATTAACCCTAGAGGGGGGGGGGTGAATAGGGTTATAGAAAATTTTCTCAGATTAAAAACAAAATCAAACTGTAGATAAATAAATATGCAGAAAAGTAAATCACATACAGAATTTACCCAGCTTCGGCAACCCCTGCCTACTGCTGCATTCCTAGATTTCTATTAGGATTAAACAGTATCCCGCTTACAAACACTCCTACAGACTTGCACACCCTGCTCCGCCTATAGAGCTTCGTAAACTCGCACACCCTGCTCACTGAACTAACCCTAACTAGACAATCTGACACTACCTAAACCCTAGGTGGTGATTTACCCTGACTGGACTTGACAAAGTACAAAACTGAAAAACAAAATACAGTTTAAAAACCAGGGCAAAATATAAATTGACAATTTAAAACAATTTTGCCCTCATTTAAATTAGGCCTAAAACAAAATCATGTAAACCTGGCCCAACTAAAACCCTAGACCAATTTACAAATTAAAATCCTAATTTGTTATCCAGGCCGGCCCGCTTTATATCGATCTGGCTCGATCCCTTTTCCTTTTTTTATTAAAACGTCGGCCCAATCCTTATTCTCTTTACTTCATGCCCGATCCCTTGAGAAATAAAAATGGCGATTTAGAAATTAGGGCTTCGGCGATGTGTTGATTCTCTGGCGAATCTGGCTCGATCTTCTTCAATGCTTGCTCGACTGAATTAGGGCTTTGCCCTTGTTCGTTTTACTGGCGAATTGGAGCTTGGGCTTTGTCGATTCTCTGTAGCTCTGGCTTGCAATGAGGGCTTTTCGAAGCGCCGATATATCTTGATCGATTCTATTGTTGATTGTTCGCCTGTAGCCTTGCTCGATCAAATTCTCGTTGCTCACTGCTGCTTCGACGAGTTCGATTTAGCTTTGGTAAGAGTTTATGCTTTTGTGCTTTTTGATTTTTGTACTCGAACTCTATGTGATTCGAGTTATTGGTTTAATGTTCTCTGTTAGCTCGAACTTGAATCACACCCTTTTGCCGATGATGATTTGTGGTTTTTATAGGGTTCGAATACCTAAATTCTCGTTCGTATATTATCATTTGAATTTGTCACCTGATATATCTTGACTGTTGATTTTTGTATGGATGTTGGTGATTGTTTCCGACTTGTTCAATTCCTGTATATTCGATGATTGATTGACACGTCTTTGATTTCAACTCCTTGATAAACACGGCAGCAACTTTCCTATTTTATTTGAATTTGACTTTTTCAAATGAGTATATATTGCGATTCTTGACTTGACTTTAATTTCGTGTTGACCATGGCTTTGATTTTATTCCTCCGTGAATTTCATGCTTTACTTGTTCTACTCACGGCTTCGATCATTTTGAAACTTTGTGAATTTATGGCTTTGTATTATTTCGTCTCTGGCCATCTTCTCTGTTGACTTCGGCATTACTGAATTTGTGATTTCCTGGTTCTTACCACGGTTATCACTGTTTTGATGAGTTCGAACTAGCTCCGTGCATTTCTCTATTGACTTCGGCATTTTTAGTTGTCTGGTCTGTGGCATACTCGACTTGTTTGATTTACGACTTGTGCACTTCTCTGTTATATGTGCACGTGCGCACTTCTCTGTTAGAATTGTGGCTGTTGCATTCTTGTACTTGTGACTTGAGTATTCACATATCACTTTACTGTATTGTTTCACTTGATTAGTTGAGCTTGATACTGCATACATGTGTGTTCATATATGTATGTGTGTTCGAGTAGTTCATACTGCCAAGTGTTTTTGTTTATTCATTAGCTTGATATGCTGGCTCGAGTTTGGTATAGATTTGGTTTCACTACTGATGTGTAGTCTGCAATGCTTGGAGATTCTCGGTTTGCATTTGTTCATGATGGATTCTTGATATTGTTCGAATTGACTTCGGCATGTCACTGATACCTTTTTATAACTGCTTTACATATTTCTTGTGTGTTCATCCCTGAGTACTTTTTGACCTGCTGCATACTTGTAGCTTCTAGTTGATTCTGGTGTAGTTGCACATTTGAGCTTCTGTTTCACTGGTCATTACATGTTATACATATGATGTATTTCCTTTTCTTGGAATTTGGTAGCTTCCATTTGAGTTGTACTTGTGTACAGTGTCTTTTAGCATTGATATCACTGAGTTTGTTGGTTGGTTGGTTGGTTGGTTTCACTTGAGTCTGGTCTCACTTGATGTTGTTCATTCTTGTGCTATGTTGGTCAGTTTTGTAGCATGCTTGACTTGAATTTGTTGTATTTGCTGCCTTCATGCTTGAGTAGCCTTTGCCTGTGCATGTTTGACTTTATAATTGAACTGTGCATTTATTTGGGCTTGCCTGTTCTCATGCTTGAAGTCGTATCCTGTATAACTGCCCTGTGTTGAATCCAGTTTCAGAACTCGGATTTGACCTTGTGCTGATGACTTGACTTTATTTATATTGCACTTGAGTTGAATCCGATAATTTGGGTTTGACCTGTGCTCACATGTCCCTATAGCATTATCAAGTGTATATACATACATCGGTGTGCACAGCCTTGTGGCATGTACAGTGATGCACTGTGCATGTCACAATGTTCGTGAATGATGAATTCAAATATAAATGATGACGAACAACCCAAATAACTGAGGCAAACATTATTTTCAAAATTCATATTTTGTTTTATACTGCAAAAACATTTCCTTTTCAATTTTACTGCGTCAATGTATATTTCTGCAGATTGCTCAGATGCTGGTTCACATTGGAATGAAGTTGAAGATAAATACGAGTGTGAGTGATATGTAGTGAGGAACTGATGTAGCTATGAAATTGTGATGTAATTGTATTGTGACTGAAATTGTATAGTTATAGTAAGAGCTTGAAATTGTACTATCAAAATTGTAATAAATATTTGTTTGAATAAAATATTCGTTTGAATTTCAATTCTGTGTTATTTATTTTATTCAGCAAATATTTATTTTATCTGTGAAAAATAAAATAGTACAATATCAAATACATTTAAATGAATGTATATATGTTTATTATCATCAAACAAAAATCATATACACGCATATTTAACATTCTCCCCCTTTTGATGATAACAAACATATATTTAAGATTTTGACTATTGTAAATGTATTTGATTATTCAATTTGCTCCCCCTATTTAAATGCTCTCTTTCTACACAATACTCCCCATACATATATGCATGAGAATAAAATATGCAATATGAATCTATATGCAAATAGAAAATATGTGAATTTTATTTTCCAAAATCTTAACCTTTCTCTCCCCCTTTTGTTATCAGCAAAAGAATAATAGTAATAGAAAAAATAAAGATATAGTGACAGACATTAATACAATATTAAAGCTCAATCGAGTGTAAATATTAATTTCAATAAGAAAATCAAACAAAAAATCATAAATACTTTAATTGACGCATATTCCACTTTAGAATGATATGAATGATTTCATCAAAAAAAACCATATAGTTGTGTCTATTTGTGGTATATTTATTTCAGGAAATTTGAATATCTACTAACCATGCATAACCGTTAGGACTTTTAAATGAGATTAGTAGTATTCCAAATTTTAAAAAAAAAATGAATTCAAGTATCTTCTAACCACGCATAGCCGTGAGGACTTTTAAATGGGATTAGAATCAACTTGCCTATTTAATCAATCAATTTTGATATGCGTTCCATACATGCATAACCGTGAGGACTTTTAAATGAGAGTGAATATTTTGGATATTATTATTTATTGTTAGAAATATAATAAAATTTAAATGAACCACAAATGATTTCCCGTTTAAACTACCACATATTGACATACTATATTGACTTTTGATGAGTGATGGTCGATAGAAAAATGATAGGAATAGAAATGATCATGGAATATTTATCAACAAAAAGTTTTTATAACTCTTGTTTAAATTTCTAAAGAAATTTTCTAATTATACTTTCTCAAGTCATAATATATGATTAATATCAACACTCATCTTATTTTCAATCACTATCTATCTTTTTAGATAATTATTAGGGGGTCAGATCAGTTAATCAATTTCAAAAATAGTTATAAAATCAAATTTTCTTAAATAACTAATCTGATACAAGGTCAACAGAAATTATTTTCTAGAAGGGGTTTTTAAGAAAAAATTTATGCTACAATAGAAATTATTTCAAGTGAAAGATATGCAGATATTTTCTTTAAAAAAAACGATGCAGCAAATGAATGTCTTAAAATATAATCACGTTTCACTAGTAATTTTTCTATCAACTCTATTACCAGTGTGATCTGCATCTGACTTTAAATTTCACTCAATATTCACTCATTGGATGTCATAGACCAGATTGTGAAATTTCAATAAACTACCTCAGAATTATTTTCAACAATCTCTTAAAAACCTTTTTATAGCATGAGTAATCAGTAATCAGTCAACATCATAATTTGACCAAACAGATTAAATTCAATGATGAAAAAGTGATTGGTCAACTTTTAAGCACAAATCAAAGACATAGATAAGAGCAAGTCATGTAAGATCATATCAAGTAAATTAGAATCTGTCAACCATCATAATTACTTCGAGTAAATCCATTTAAAGATGAAATCAGAATTAATCATCATCAATCATTTCACATAACTGGCTGATTAAATTCAGATTATGGTGCAGATTTTCACATTTTATCTATCGTTTGAAAATAAATACAATTACTCTTTTACCTGTACGATAATCTTTCGTTGTTTGCCCATTGTGAATCTGTCACCTTTATACTAGGCTAAGGAACGTTGATTTGTCGCCCGTTGTGTGTCTGGAACAGGCAGTATCCAGATAACATTAATGTTGTTCCTTAGCCTGCCACCACACCTACACGGTAAAACATTTTTGTGACCTATTTGTTTTTATAGGTCCATGGTTGTTAGTGGCAGAAGCATTGTGAATAAACAATCCCTTTGGAACCCAAACTTGTTTTGTCCTTTTATTCTTGTTCCAATCGACATGAAATTTGTTTGTAGTTAAATTTTGTGTTCTTGTTCCTATGACTACAATTTTCTGCACAATGTCCAATTATTCCACATTTTACACATCTAGCAAAGACACTCTTACCTTTTGCATTATCATCAACTTGTGTTTTCCCAAAACCTAGTCCTTTTCTGTTGTTATCAAAAAGTTGATTTCCCAATAACATATTAAATGATTTTTCTCCTCTTGAAAAATTATTCAGAGTTTTCTCAAGATCTTGGACTTTGGTTTTCAGTGTTGTGTTTTCAGTCACAAGTGAGGTGCATCTGTTTATAAAATCCTTCTTCCTAGTTTCAATGGTTTCCTTTAGATTCAAGTTTTCTTTTTCAAGATTCTCAAAGTTATTCTTCAGTTTTGATAATTCTGAATCTAAAGTTTTACAGTTTTTACAGTCTAGGTTTTGAATATTTTCAAGTTCAGTTTCTAACCTAAAATTTTCACGGGCAAGTTCTCTCCTATCAGATTTTAGTTTTTCAATTTTAGAATCTAGAGCATCAATTGTTTTAGTAATATCAAGGCACATAAAAACTAGTTCTTTGTATGAATAGTTACTTACCTCACTAGATTCCTCTGAGCTTGCTTCTGAATCTGATCTTGCCGTAAGACACAAGTTAACCTCCTCTGAGCTATCAGTTGAAACTTTCTCTCCTTCCTCATCATCCCAAGTCGCTGTGAAGGCCTTCTTCTTCTTTTTCTTTCCTTTGTTGTTTTTGAGAAGTGGGCATTTTTGTTTGAAGTGACCAGGCTTGTTGCAGTTATAGCAGGTTAATTCATTTTCTGAACTGTCAGAATCTTTTGATCTATAACCATTCGTTTTCTTCTTGCGTGGCCTGAATCTCGACAATTTTCTAAGATTATTGACAGCCATTGCAAGTTCTTCAATTAGATCTTCTGTTTCATTATCGCTTTCTTCTTTGCTTTTTAAGGCAATCGTCTTCTTCTTTGATTCGGGGTTGTTGCGTTCCTCCTTTGCTTTTAGTTCAAGCTCATATGTCATCGGGTTACCGATCAAATCCTCCATGCAGAGTTTACTTAGATATTTTGATTCTTGTATTGCCGTGACTTTTGCCTCAAAGTTCATCGGTAAGACTCGTAGTATCTTCCTCACTAGCTCTACCTCGGAGAATACCTTTCCAAGCGCTCTAGCATTGTATACCAAGGTTGAGAAGCGTCCAAACATGTCCTTTATGCTCTCTCCTTCGTCCATCACAAAGTTCTCGTATTCATTGCTGAACAGGGCTAGACGAGACTCCTTGACTTGAGAAGTTCCTTCGTGTGTCACCTCCAAAGTATGCCAAATTTCCTGTGCTGTTTTACAATGAGAAATTCTATTAAATTCAGTTTTATCAAGAGCACAGATTAAAGCATTCATGGCTTTAGCATTTGTGGTTTTCAATTTCTTATCGTTAGCATCCCACCTCTCCTTAGGTTTAGGAATCTCAGTATCACCAATAGTTATAGTGGGAGGTGTATAGCCAGTTTCAATAATATCCCAAACATCATAATCTACAGAACTAAGATAAATACCCATCCTAACTTTCCAGTAAGCATAATCACTCCCATTAAACATAGGTGGCCTAACAATAGATTGTCCCTCAGAAAAAAGCATTATTTGAAAAATTAATGACTCTAGAGTTAAAAAAAAATACCGGGCTCTGATACCACTTGTAGGATCTAGATTAACCCTAGAGGGGGGGTGAATAGGGTTATAGCAAATTTTCTCAGATTAAACACAAAATCAAACTGCAGATAAAAAAATATGCAGAAAAGTAAATCACACACAGAATTTACCCAGCTTCGGCAACCCCTGCCTACTGCTGCATTCCCAGATTTCTATTAGGATTAAACAGTATCCCGCTTACAAACACTCCTACAGACTCGCACACCCTGCTCCGCCTATAGAGCTTCGTAAACTCGCACACCCTGCTCACTGAACTAACCCTAACTAGACAATCTGACACTACCTAAACCCTAGGTGGTGATTTACCCTGACTGGACTTGACAAAGTACAAAACTGAAAAACAAAATACAGTTTAAAAAAACCAGGGCAAAATATAAATTGACAATTTAAAACAATTTTGCCCTCATTTAAATTAGGCCTAAAACAAAATCATGTAAACCTGGCCCAACTAAAACCGTAGACCAATTTACAAATTAAAATCCCAATTTGTTATCCAGGCCGGCCCGCTTTATATCGATCTGGCTCAATCCCTTTTCCTTTTTTTATTAAAACGTCGGCCCGATCCTTATTCTCTTTACTTCCTGCCCGATCCCTTGAGAAATAAAAATGGCGATTTAGAAATTAGGGCTTTGGCGATGTGTTGATTCTCTGGCGAATCTGGCTCGATCTTCTTCAATGCTTGCTCGACTGAATTAGGGCTTTGCCCTTGTTCGTTTTACTGGCGAATTGGAGCTTGGGCTTCGTCGATTCTCTGTAGCTCTGGCTTGCAATGAGGGCTTTTCGAAGCGTCGATATATCTTGATCGATTCTATTATTGATTGTTCGCCTGTAGCCTTGCTCGATCAAATTCTCGTTGCTCACTACTGCGTCGACGAGTTCGATTTAGCTTTGGTAAGGGTTTATGCTTTTATGCTTTTTGATTTTTGTACTCGAACTCTATGTGATTCGAGTTATTGGTTTAATGTTCTCTGTTAGATCGAACTTGAATCACACCCTTTTGCCGATGATGATTTGTGGTTTTTATAGGGTTCGAATACCTAAATTCTCGTTCGTATATTATCATTTGAATTTGTCACCTGATATATCTTGACTGTTGATTTTCATATGGATGTTGGTGATTGTTTCTGACTTGTTCAATTCCTGTATATTCGATGATTGATTGACACGTCTTTGATTTCAACTCCTTGATAAACACGGTAGCAACTTTCCTATTTTATTTGAATTTGACTTTTTCAAATGAGTATATATTGCGATTCTTGACTTGACTTTAATTTCGTGTTGACCATGGCTTTGATTTTATTCCTTCGTGAATTTCATGCTTTACTTGTTCTACTCACGGCTTCGATCATTTTGAAACTTTGTGAATTTCTGGCTTTGTATTATTTCGTCTCTGACCATCTTCTCTGTTGACTTCGGCATTACTGAATTTGTGATTTCCTGTTGCTTACCACGGTTATCACTATTTTGATGAGTTCGAACTAGCTCCGTGCATTTCTCTGTTGACTTCGGCATTTTTAGTTGTCTGGTCTGTGGCATACTCGACTTGTTTGATTTACGACTTGTGCACTTCTCTGCTATATGTGCACGTGCGCACTTCTCTGTTAGAATTTTGGCTGTTGCATTCTTGTACTTGTGACTTGAGTATTCACGTATCACTTTACTGTATTGTTTCACTTGATTAGTTGAGCTTGATACTGCATACATGTGTGTTCATATATGTATGTGTGTTCGAGTAGTTCATACTGCCAAGTGTTTTTGTTTATTCATTAGCTTGATATGCTGGTTCGAGTCTGGTATAGATTTGGTTTCACTACTGTTGTGTAGTCTGCAATGCTTGGAGATTCTCGGTTTGCATTTGTTCATGATGGATTCTTGATATTGTTCGAATTGACTTCGGCATGTCACTGATACCTTTTTATAACTGCTGTACATATTTCTTGTGTGTTCATCCCTGAGTACTTTTTGACCTGCTGCATACTTGTAGCTTCTAGTTGATTCTGGTGTAGTTGCACATTTGAGCTTCTGTTTCACTGGTCATTACATGTTATACATATGATGTATTTCCTTTTCTTGGAATTTGGTAGCTTCCATTTGAGTTGTACTTGTGTACAGTGTCTTTTAGCATTGATATCACTGAGTTTGTTGGTTGGTTGGTTGGTTTCACTTGAGTCTGGTCTCACTTGATGTTGTTCATTCTTGTGCTATGTTGGTCAGTTCTGTAGCATGCTTGACTTGAATTTGTTGTATTTGCTGCCTTCATGCTTGAGTAGCCTTTGCCTGTGCATGTTTGACTTTATAATTGAACTGTGCATTTATTTGGGCTTGCCTGTTCTCATGCTTGAAGTCGTATCCTGTATAACTGCCCTGTGTTGAATCCAGTTTCAGAACTCGGATTTGACCTTGTGCTGATGACTTGACTTTATTTATATTGCACTTGAGTTGAATCCGATAATTTGGGTTTGACCTGTGCTCACATGTCCCTATAGCATTATCAAGTGTATATACATACATCGGTGTGCACAGCCTTGTGGCATGTACAGTGATGCACTGTGCATGTCACAATGTTCGTGAATGATGAATTCAAATATAAATGATGACGAACAACCCAAATAACTGAGGCAAACATTATTTTCAAAATTCATATTTTGTTTTATACTGCAAAAACATTTCCTTTTCAATTTTACTGCGTCAATGTATATTTCTGCAGATTGCTCAGATGCTGGTTCACATTGGAATGAAGTTGAAGATAAATACGAGTGTGAGTGATATGTAGTGAGGAACTGATGTAGCTATGAAATTGTGATGTAATTGTATTGTGACTGAAATTGTATAGTTATAGTAAGAGCTTGAAATTGTACTATCAAAATTGTAATAAATATTTGTTTGAATAAAATATTCGTTTGAATTCCAATTCTGAATGAATATTTGCTGAATAAAATAAATAACAATCGGCTGCAACGCAAGTTACCGACGCCGCTCTACCGTCTACGAGCCAAATTGAGGAAGGTATTCTGAACATTCGTCATATCTTTCTTAAGTCGAAATCTTTGATTGAGCTAAGTTCTAACAGTTCTCTTATTCTTTGTCCAGTGATCGATGCTGCACTGGCTGTGCCTCCTGCTACTCAAGAACCATATCAAACACAAGAGGCTATTGTGACCGAAGCAATCACCATGAGTACAGCTGCCCCGCTTGACGATCTGCAGGGAGGTACGATTATGTTTGACGAGCAGCTGATGGATGAACTCTTTCATCGTCACGGCTATCCTCTTGCTGACTTGTCATCTGTCATGAGTGGAACTGATCCTGCTGCGAGTTCTTCAATGCCGACTGCTGATGCTTCCAGCGGGGCTCGAGTAGTAACTGAAGAGGGGATGTTTGCTCAAATTGATGCTGAAATGGCAACAGCGACTCATGGTGGCAGTTTTGGAGGTGGAATGGCTGCACCAGGACCTGCTCCACTTAGCATGATATCTCCCAATGGCACTGTTTTCATTACCAGCGTGCCCATTCCGCCTCCTGTGCTCGATCATGTTCCTCCGACTCCGCCCGCAGAGAGCATTCCTATCCACTCGAGTTCGGAGGAGGATGTTGATATAATGCCCTTGCCTGAACACCAACCGCCGAAAAGCAAAGGCTCTAAGAGGAAGATTAGCGGTGGCTCCAGCGGGTCTACGCCGAGAAGGAAGCCAAGGAAGAAGAAAGATTAAGCATATTTTTCCCAGTTTGATTTTGACTTGCATTTTGTTAGCCGTGTATAGATGCGGGTTCGGCCCCTGCTAGTTGGAATTTTTGGAAACTTGTACACGAACTTCTTTTATAATCAATAGAAATGAAACTTTTCTTTTTTGACTTCTTTTTTGTCATTGTGTATTTGTCTAAGTGTTTCAATGTCTGAAATGCACTTGTGAAGTTTTAGTTTTCGAATAAAGTTTGTTTATGTTCGCCAAGTTTGGGTATCGTGGACATGGTTTGTGACCGGGAAGCGAGTCGAATTTTGACGTTGCATTGCTTCAGCCGATGGTTGATGCTTAAGTCTTGCCCCCCAGTCTTGGTAGGGTGTTGTAAAACATCAGTCAGCAATCCCCTTTTTCTTATAGTATACCGAGTCTAGTTCCGCTGAATGGATGTTTGAGACAAACGGGGATTGAGCGGTTTATTCACGCTTGTCCGATTGTCGATGATCATATCCATGCTCCGGGGATCCTCATTCATTTACTGGCGGTTGGTCATGCCGGCTTGAGTTTTAATCATATGTCCGCTATCTGGGGACTTGGAATTGGCATTTGTACTCCAACTCATGCTCCAGGAGTTTGGAGTTGATAATTATACTTCGATTCATGCTTCAGGAACTTGAAGTTGGTGTTTACGCTCCGTTTCGCATTCTGGGAATCCGGAGTCGATGTCTATGCTCCGACTTGCGCTCTGGAAGTTCGGAGTTGTCGTTTATCCTCCAATTCATGCTCTGGGAATTTAGAGTCGATGCTTATACTTCGCTTCGCACTCTGGGAGTTCAGAGTTGATGTTTATACTCCGCTTTGCACTCTAGGAACTCAGAGTTGATGTTTATACTCCGACTCACGCTCTGGGAGTTCGGAGTTGATGTTTATACTCCGCTTCGCACTCTGGGAATATGGAGTTGATGTTTATACTCCGACTCACGCTCTAGGAGTTCGGAGTCGATGTTTTTACTCCGGTTCGCACTCTGGGAACTCGGAGTTGATGTTTATACTCCGCTTCGCACTTTGGGAATACGGAGTTGATGTTTATACTCTGACTCGTGCTCTGGGAGTTCGGAGTTGATGTTTATACTCCGACTCGTGCTCTGGGAGTTCGGAGTTAATGTTTATACTCCGCTTCGCACTCTGGGAATACGGAGTTGATGTTTATACTCCGCTTCGCACTATGGGAATACGGAGTTGATGTTTATACTCCGCTTCGCACTCTGGGAATACAGAGTTGATGTTTACACTCCGACTCGCGCTTTGGGAGTTCGGAGTTAATGTTTATACTCCGCTTCGCACTCTGGGAATACGGAGTTGATGTTTATACTCCGCTTCGCACTCTGGGAATACGGAGTTGATGTTTACACTCCGACTCGCGCTCTGGGAGTTCGGAGTTGATGTTTACACTCCGACTCATGCTCTGGGAGTTCGGAGTTGATGTTTACACTCCGACTCGCGCTCTAGGAATTCAGAGTTGATGTTTATACTCCGCTTCGCACTCTGGGAATACGGAGTTGATGTTTATACTCCGACTCGCGCTCTGGGAGTTCGGAGTTGATGTTTATACTCCGACTCGCGCTCTGGGAGTTCGGAGTTGATATTTATACTCCGCTTCGCACTCTGGGAATACGGAGTTGATGTTTATACTCCACTTCGCACTTTGGGAATACGGAGTTGATGAAGGATTGTCGTGTATCAATCCTTTTTTGACTTTGACGTGATGGTTTGCCCCTGAGCTCGGGTTTCACTTAGCGAGTGATTGGTTGCATCGCAGTCACTCTCTATTTGAATAAATCCCACCGTATGGTGAAACTTAGCTCTCCGTGCATAGTGATGGTCATATGAAGTATTTCAAGTAAATCACAGCTCTAGCTCGAAGAGGTTGCATTTTATTGCTGAAATAAGAAAGTATGGCAAAGTCAGTTGCCTTATTACAAGTTCTAATTTTGAAATGCATAAACAAATTGTAGAAAAGGAAAGTAAACTAAATGAATAAAAATGGCCAATTAGGTGTAATAGCGGCAAAGGCTCTCGCTATTCCAAGCTCTTGGCAGGGTAAGACCGTCGACGGTCGATAACTTGAATGTGCCTTCTCCGAGCCTTCGTTCAATAACATACGGTCCTTCCCATGTCAGCTTCATATGCGAAGGAACCTAATAGATTCTTTTTAAGATGAGATCGCCTAATTCGAAGGTTCACGGACGGACCTTGGCGTTGTATAATCAGGCGACTCGACTTCGATGCACAGCTGCCCTCAGATCGGCTTCTTTACGCTTCTCATCTAGTAGATCGAGAGATTCAGCGAGTAATATAGAATTTGTCTTTGGATCATAGTATGTCACACGATGAGAAGGTACTTCTAGCTCGATTGGAATAACGGCCTCTGAACCGTAAGAAAGAGAGAATGGAGTGTGGCCAGTCGCGGTCTTGTGGGTTGTTCGGTAAGCCCATAGAGCCATAGGAAGTTCATCGACCCACTTGCCCCCGACCTTTTCCAGTCGTTTTTTCAGGATGGATTTTATAACTTTATTAACTGCTTCGACTTGTCCATTTTCCTGAGGGTGTGCAACTGTGGAGAATTTCTTTTGGATGTGAAATCGTTTGCAGAAATCTTTGAATTCAGCACTGTCGAATTGGGTTCCGTTGTCCGTAATAATGGTGTATGGGAGACTGAATCGACAGATGATGTTACGAACCACAAAGTTGATTACTTTCTTCGTTGTAATGGTAGCGAGAGCTTCGGCTTCAGCCCACTTTGTAAAGTAATCAACTGCGACGATGGCGTACTTCGCACCACCTTTTGCCAGAGGTAGAGCACCGATGATGTCGATGCCCCACATTGCGAATGGCCATGGGCTGACCATTTGCGTTATCTCAATAGGAGGAGCTCTAGGAATTCAGGCATATTTCTAGCACCTATCACATTTCTTCGCACAGTCCAATGCATCACAATTCACGGTAGGCCAGTAATATCTGTAACGAAGTATTTTCTTGGCAAGTGCTTGCCCCCCGATGTGATCGCCGCATTCTCCCTCATGCACATCGCGCAACACTTGTTTAATTTCATCGTGAGCGATACACCAGAGTAGGGGAACTGAGTACCCCCTTCTGTACATGAGTCCATTCTGGATGGAAAATCTTGAGGCCTTTCGAAGGACTTGTCTCTTTTCACTCCTGCGTTCCGGCAGGGTTCCGTGCTCAATGTAATTTCTGAGTGGGTTCATCCATGAATCCTTTTCGGGAATGATTTCGCATACCCGGTTTATTTCTGTCCAGTCGATACTTGGGGAAGATAGCGTTTCTACGGGAACGAGTCCCATTTGTTGAGCTTCACCTGTGCTGGCTAGCTTTGCCAATGAATCGGCCTTTTGGTTGCGCTCCCGAGGTATACAATAAATGGCGTAGTAATCGAACTGATTCAGTACTTCCTGAACTCGAGCTAAGTAAGCAGCCAACCTTCGATCTCTTGCCTGATACTCTCCCCGCACTTGACACACAACCAATTGTGAATCACAATAAATTTCCACAGCGATGATTTTCAGATCTCTGGTGAGTTTTACCAGCTAAGAGGGCTTCGTATTCAGCTTCATTATTGGTTGCATGAAAGTCAAACTTCAAAGCGTAGCATATAGATCAACCTTCGGGGGTTTCGAGCACAACACCAGCGCCCGAACACCGGTCGTTCGATGCACCATCGGTATACAGCTTCCAAACATATTCGGGGGATTTACTGGTTTCGAGTAAGTCCTCTGGAATGGTGAATTCAGCTATGAAATCAGCGAGGACCTGTCCTTGGACTGCTCGTCTTGGAGTGTAAGTTATATCAAACTGACTCAGCTCGATGTTCCACTTGAATAGCCTACCAGACGTCTCAGGCCGCGAAAGGACCTGTCGTAACGGCTGGTCGGTGTAAACAACTATGGGATGTGCCTGGAATACGGTCGGAGTTTTCTTGATGCGGCTACAAGGCAATAAGCCAACTTTTCTAGCTTTGGATAGTTTCTTTCAGCCTCAGTCAATCGTTTGCTGACGTAATACACTGGCTTCTGTATCCCGTCTTCTTCTCGAACCAAGGCAGTGCTGAGAGCATTTTCTGATATCGCCAAATATGCGTACAACTTCTCATGATCAATAGGCTTTGACAGTATCGGCGGTGTGGACAGATGTTGAACTAGTGCTTGGAAAGCGCCCTCGCACTCCGTGGTCCATTCAAAGTTTTGTTTCCCTTTTCGGATCAGATCGAAGAAGGGAAGGCATTTATCAGTGGACTTTGAAATGAACCTGCTCAACGCTGCTACCTTTCCATTGAGACTCTAGACTTGCTTTATAGTCTTGGGAGTTTCAAGATTTCTGATTGCCCAAATCTTTTCAGGATTAGCTTCGATTCCCCGGGCATTAACGATGAACCCAAGGAACTTTCCGGATGCAACTCCAAAGTGACATTTCAGTGGGTTGAGCTTCATTCTGTATTCTCAAAGTATGTTGAACATAGTTTCCAGGTCTTTAACATGGTCAGTGGAGAGTCGTGACTTCACAAGCATGTCGTCTACATACACTTCCATGGTTTTCCCGATTTGATTGGCAAACATCCGATTGACCAATCGTTGATAAGTAGCCCCGGCATTCTTGAGTCCGAATGGCATAACTTTGTAGCAATAAAGTCCCAGATTGGTTATGAAGCTGGTATGTTCTTGATCGGGTAAATGCATCGGTATTTGATTTTAGCCAGAGTACGCATCCATGAAGGATAAGAGTTCATGCCCAGCTGTCGAATCTACTAGCTAATCAATTCTGGGAAGCGGGAAGCTATCTTTGGGACACGCTTTATTCAGATCGGAATAATCGACACATGTTCTCCACTTTCCATTCGGCTTTCGGACGAGCATGGGATTCGACACCCATTCGGGATATAGCGCATCTTGAATAAATCTGTTTGCTTCAAGCTTTTCTACTTCTTCTTTAAGGGCGGCAGATCCCTCTGGATCCATACCGCACCTTTTTTGTTTGACCGGTACATGCCGCGGGTCAATGTTCAGAGTGTGGCTCGTGATGTCCGGCGAGATCCCACACATATCAGAATGTGTCCTAGCAAATATGTCAAGCTTTGCCCATAGAAATTCAACCAATTCCTCCTGAGCTTGCTGGCTTAGCTGAGATCCAATCTTTATCATTTTCGAATCATCGTCACTGTCAACCGGGACATCAATCGTCAGTTCGGCCGGTGATGCTTGATTTTCTTTAGATTCTCCTTCGTCTTCAGTTTTTCTTGGATCAAGGTCCTTGAGGAATTGGCTGGGGTGTCCGGGCCTGGGCCCGGGTGTTAATTGTCAATTATCGGCGAAACGGACGTAGAGAGATTCCTCTACGCCCTTTCCTTTCTCCTTTCGTTGCGCCTTCCTCAACTCAGCAACATAACAGGCTCTGGCAGTAGCCTGATCTCCCTGAACGATTCCTATTCCATGATCAGTGGGAACTTTAAGGTCAGACACCATGGGGCAATGGCTATCTTGAATTCAGCGAGGGCCGGTCGGCCCAAGAAAGCATTGTAAGGGGAGTCTATGTCCGAAACAATGAACTGCAACATCTGTACTCTCCGACGTTCTCCAACTCCCAACTCTACTGGCAGTTCCACCATTCCAGTGGGTATTGTGGCACTTCCATTGAAACCATGGACTCGAGATTGACAAGGATTCAAGTCTACGGCTTCCATCTTCATTTGATCATAAGCTCGCTTCAACAAAATATTCACAGAGCTTCCACTGTCAACTAAGATCCTTTTCATCCAAGCGGGACCTACTTGTGCTGAGATGACCAGTGGATCGATAGTGGGAGCTTCGACTTTATCAGCGTCTCTGTTCCTGAACACGATGTCATCCGTCATCGTTTTCTGTTGCTTGGCCGGAGCCCCCTCATTAAAACTACTACAACACTCGAAGTCTGCATGCCTGATAGAACTAGCATACGACTCCATTTCCTTCCAGCTTCGATCTGCTGGGTGAGGACCACCACTTATTGTATTGATGACCAACCTCCCGTTTGCACGAGCGGGTTCCTCCTGTCTTTCCTGATTCGGCGCACGATTCTGATTTGATGGGCCCGCACCACCAGATTGCGACGCCTATACATACTAATCCAACTTTCGCTCACGTATCAGTTTTTCAATGAGGTCTTGTAAGTGACGACACTCATTGGTGTTGTGGCCATAACTCTCATGGAATCTACAGAACTTTCCTGTTTGGATTTGTCTTTCAGTTGGTGGTTTCGGGGCAGGTTTCTTATACTGCATGGTATTGCAGGTCTGTAAATACACATTTTCCAACGACGTGTTCAATGGAGCGTAATTATCATACAGGGAAGCTCTACGTCGTGGTCCATGATCCTGATTGCGTTTTTTGTTCTGATTTCTATTGTCCCTCTGCTGGTTCTGTTTATTTTGGACGTTCAACTGAATTTTTCCAGAACTATCTCCGGGCTGTTTAACAGCGACGTTACTTTGGATACCTTCGATATTGGGCCCTGCATCATCCTGCTTCCTAGACTGTTTCGCATCCTCCCTTCTCAATAATTGGGCTGCCTTGGAATAGAAACGGCCCAATGACGCAGGTGGTTTCCCAGCTAACCAATTTCCGAACTCGGAATCAGCATCAATCCCCTTAGTCAGTGCCATCAGAATAGAGTTATCGTTGGGATTGCTTATTTATGCACACGCAGCATGGAATCGCTCCAAATAACATCTATGTGTTTCTCCGGGAGCTTGCGTAACACTAGATAGAGTGTTAATGTCCTTAGGCCTCGCCACGTGCATACGGAATTGTTCGACAAACTTGGTGGACATCTGGTCAAAGTTAGAGATGGATCGCGGTGGCAAATGAGTGAACCACATGGTAGCGATGCCCCCTAGGGAAATGGGGAAACTACGGCATTTTACTGCATCATCATCTCTAGCATCATTCATCAGCCATTCGTATTTTAGGACGCGTTGATTGGGATCAGAACTTGCTTCATAAACTGGCAAAGCTGGCATCCTGAAGTGTCGAGGTGGTTCAGCATATAAAACGTCATCGGTGAAAGGTGTATGACTTCGGGAGATTCCCCAGTCGTCATTAGAGAGACCCTGGCTTTCACGGATCATTTGGCGGATCATCGCTGGTATATCCGGCGTTCGGATACTTGGAGCATGTTGTGCCAAGGTGTGGTCGGGTTCCACAGCGCGAGTCTGGACCTAACGCGGTCGACGGTCCTGCCTCACCTCCTTGGTTCAACATCCTCAGGGACATAAGGCTCAGGAGTCTTCTCTCGTTGGCTACGTTGAGGATCAGCTTGGTTTCTAGCATCACCTCCCCGTCCGGTAGTGGTGGTAGTAGCAATGTTGCCGGTAACATGATAAGGAGCAGCTCCTCCTCGAGTTGAAGGTTCTGTGCGGAGGCTAGCGGATGGTCCAGCTCTAGGTTGCCCAAGGTTCGAAGTAGGTTGGTGTCCCGTGGCTTGGGTGTAGCTTACACCTAGCCGTGGTCGTGTGGATCTGGTTTGGCCATCGGAGGAGGCTGAACTTTCTGTGGAAGAGTGAGAACCTTGGTCTCTTCTGGATCTTCTTCGCCTTTGGCGATTTAGCTGGTTAGTCAACTCCGTGTTGGCGCGTAGTTGTTCAATTAGCTGCTGTCGACTTTGGGTCAACTCTTGAAGCAATGTCTGGAATTCTTGTTTAGTGATTGGACCTGATGGTTCTAAAGGTCCTGCAGCATTTTGGTTGGATGGAGGTGATTGAACGGGATTTTGTCGGTCCCATGCTCCTTGTTCAGCAGCTGCAGAAGTGGTACGTGTGCTCACCATAATGAATTAATGAAGTCCTTTCCTAGATCTGATTGCAAATCTGAATAGAATGGAAGGGCTTCAAAGTTCTAGATCTGGATTTTCTTCTTAGATTTATGCAATCCAATATAGATAGGAGATCCCAAGAGCAGGAGAAAAATTGGTTTTCTCAGTGAAAGCACCAAAGTGTTTGTACCAAAATTGGGCACAACGCTCTTCGGAAGTTTTTGAAGAGTTAAAGTGAAGAAATTAAATGTAAAAAGAGGATTATCTAACAAAAACTCCAAATTTCAGAAATGAGAATAATTTAAATGCACAGAGACACAAGGATTTAGAGTGGTTCGGCGTATCGCCTACGTCCACTATGAAGTTGTTAGCTTTATTGATCTTTCTTTGGAGATTACAAGTGAATTAGTAAGTTACATCAGATGATTATGATTTGCAGCAGTAAATCTCATTGGTAGCAGCAGCAATGGAGCTCAGATCTGGATCCGGCAGAGTCTGGGCGTTGGAGAGCTCGAAGGAGAAGAAGAACCCCTTTTCTGTTGGCTTTGGGGGTCTATTTATAGGTGTAGGAGGCTGATATTTCGCTCAGATCTTGGGAGACCCTCTCTGGCACGTGACCAGGCCCGCACGCCCAAGCTCGTGAAGTTTTGGTCCGATCCGTGATCGATACGAACAGATTTCATATCGTTCAAGATTTCATCCAATGGAGTCGAAATTTCGCGTGGACATTCTTTAGCATGCATGTAGTCTTCTGTGAAAATTTCATAGCATTTGGACTTGTAGATTAGGAGATATGATCGATACGAAATAAGATTTTCGGTAGGCTGTTTCCTTCGACTCGCTTCTGTTTCGACTCGCTTCCATTCGACTCGGTGACGTGGCGCTTGAATCTCGCTCTGCCCTTGATGTTGTTTCGAGCGAGTCGAAATGTTCACCGATTGAGCGAGTCGAAGTGTGCCCAGATCGAGCGAGTCGAAGTATGCACTGGTCGAGTGAGTCGAAATGGAGCATCCTGAGAGGTTTGAGCAGTGGCTTCGCCAATGGAGTCAAAGTTGATGGAGTCGATCAGCGGTTCGAATGGAGCGAGTCGAAGAAGGCATCTGAGCGAAGCGAGTCGAAGTAGGTACTTCTGATGGCTGTGAAGCGAGTCGAACCTGAACGACTCGAAGTTGGCCTCTGAGCGAAGCGAGTCGAAGTTGTCACTTCCGAGTGTTGCAAAGCGAGTCGAAGTTGGCATCTGAGGGATGTGGAGCGAGTCGAAGGGAGCGAGTCGACCGGTGATTGGTTTTCATCCAATTTTGTATCGTTCATAACTTGAGCATACAAACTCGGATTGACTTGAGATTTGGAACGTTGACTCTCATGGCTTAGCTTGTCATGTCCTACCAATTTTGGCTCGATCCGCACTCGGACAAAATTCGTTGATATCCATAGTGAGCATGTGTATAACTGATCTCTAGGACGGGCCGTCGTCGGTTACTAGTCAATTCCTTGGTGTCACGGCCTTGCCAAAAGGCGGGATAACAACTCCTAAGTATAATCAACCGGGTTAAAACGTATGTTGCTCAAACATTGTTTACTATAAACCCAAAACCATTTAAATTTAAAATTATCTTTAAAACATTCTTTCTAAAGATCTAAGTATACTTATTAACAAGATAATATATTTTTAATTAACTTCTCAAAACTATACATTATTACTAAGTGTTATTACCTAAACCACTTATCCTTTTATAAAATACTTCACTTACTTGTCCAAACTTATATTTATACTTTAAAAATACTTATAAATAGATTTTAAATATCTATATAAAATATTACTTAAAAATAACACAATTTGAAATTTAATAAAAACCATGAAAAAAACATGTTTTATATTTAAAAACCCTTTACTTGGAAAATTCCTAAATAATTAATAAAAATATATTTAAACTTAAAACCATTTTAAAATACTATATTTAATGTTATTAAATACTCCTAAAAAGATTGCAGAAAAATACTTTGTCTAAATGTCAATTAAAACAATATAAAGTTTCAAACAGCAAACTACGACACTTACAGAACTGCTACAAAATTCTCAAACACCCAAAAGGTGTTTCAGATTCAAAGTGGTGAAGATTCATGTTTATGCCACAAAACCAGTTTTAAACCCTTCAATGTTTGATTCATTTTCAACATGTTATCAAGTGATTTAAGGTCCAATTTTTTTACTACTAGTACTTTACTTAGAGTACTTAAAAATCAAGCAAAGAAGCCCCTAAGGATATCTACCAAAATCATATTAAAAATTTCCGAAATCAAGGTATTTTCAAAGTGCTCATATAGCGACCATTTTCACTATAACTTTTACAACTTCGTTCAACCAGTTTTAAAATCATTTAAACCTTGATAATTTACGGTAATAAGTACATATAGAGTACTTATTAAATAACAAGGAAACTCCTAAGAATGTCTTTAAAAATCATATTAAAAATTGCCAAACACAAGGCAATTTCAAAGTGCTTATATAACGACCATTTTTGCTATAACTTTTGCAACTTTGTTCCACGGTTTCTATAACTTTCCAAACCAATTCCTTGTTGTCACATACATTTATGAATGTGTAGAGCACAACCAATATATGTTAACATACAAACAATTTGAACAAGTTTAACACAAGGGGATTTAAAGTGCTTTCATAGCGACTATCGCTATATGAACCATTTCATATTCATTCCAATTTCAACATATAATCAAAACAACCAAATATACACAATGTCAATACCATGACACATGTTATAGAAGGTCATAGAAGTGATGATATACAATATAAAGTTGTTATTTTCTTTCAAAAGCAAGGAGGTCTAGAGTTATAACTTTAATTAGTTCATACTCAACTTTAACTTTATATTCAAACACACTATATATATAACATAATACTTGTTCAATGGTAATTAAACTTACTTAAATCCATGCTAAAACCAAGCATAAGCACACAAGAATACATGAACACTTCCTATCATCATCAAACATCCATAGTTTCCACCTTTAGCCCATTCTAGCTTTTGACCTCCTTACCCTTCCTTATTTTCTCATGACCTAGGGATGGTGTCTAATTTTTTTTTTACTTTTTACCCTTTTAAGTGGCTATTACATGCCATTAGGATGTTCTAAGTCCTTTTGCAAAGTTGGGAAGAGAATGGATTTGATTTGACATGATTTTAAAAGATTAAAGAGGAGAAAGAGGCATGAACACTTAGGATTTTTGTTCATTATTTAGCAAAGGCTTTTGTGAGGCTATGTATGTGTTTAAATAAGTGTTTACAAGAGGTAAACATTTCCTCTTACCCACTATAGCAAGCCACAAACCACCAACAACCACCCCCCGCCCCCAAAAGCATCTTTCCACCTCACTTTACAAAACAAATATCAGTTACCCTATTCACCAAAATATCTCTTTTCTTAATCCATTGTTAATCTTTCACTAATCCAAATTAGTTAGCTTTAACACTAAATATTTTTAGTTTCTAATTAATTAAACATTAATATATTAGAAAAGCACAACAAGTTCGAAAATCATCTATCAAGTAAAATGCCTTTTATCGATGAAACGATTTTCGGCCACATTATCGATATTTCTTCGAACTATTTATTTTTGTAAACACTTTTCAAAAACAAGTTTCTTATCATTAGTTATTACTTAAAAGGGCATTAACAAGGTTATAAAATCCCTTTTATCACATTAAATCCAAGATTCAAGTATTTAAATAATTCAGATATTAAAATACGAAGTGTTCGAAATTCTGGGTCATTACATTCTCGCCCACTTAAAACATTTCATCCTCGAAATTCCAATACGAGCAAAAAATGAAATAATCATATATCAATACTTAACCATATTCAAATTAGTAGAAAACATAGCTCATGGTTTACTTAGGTTCTAAAAACCTCACATCTCACAAGAATGATCAATAACCTACTAAATGTACCTTGTGCTCAATGGCCTTAGGCTATTACTTAGACAATTATTCGAGATCCCTTTGAAAAAAATCAAAGAGGCATTCCCTGAACCCCACATAAGCCAAGAAACATTGCACATATATGTTAACCCAAAAAAGGGATCAACACCCTGGATTGAGTGTGAAAGCACCGGCCCTGTTCTTATAGAGCAATAATATAGAGAATAAATGCAAAAGAGCAGAAATAGAAAGAAGACAAGAAGATTTTTATAGTGGTTCAGGTATTAATGAAGCCTATGTCCACTTTATAGTTTTTTTTATTGACTGATTACTGTTAGATAGTTAATCAGATTACAAAGTTCTTGAATGTCCCTAGTTAGATCAAGTCCCCAATGTTAGAGTTAATTGGAGAATCACAGTGAACCCTTTGGATGACCGTTGTGAGGAAGGAGAGGAGTGAAGAAAGCTTTCTGCATAGTTTCAACAACCAGCCCGGAAGATCCGCTTTATGTTGCAGATAGGAGAGTATTTATAGAGGTTGGAGTGCTACTAAGCCAAGCCCGTTCGCCAAATGCTTGCCGATACTCGTAAGAAGATGCACTGATGGTGGCATCGTGATCGGAGTCAAAATGATGGATCGTTAGGGATCCATAGATCAAGCTCGAAGGCAACCCAATGCCTTAGTACTTCCCTTTGCTTCATTCCATAAGAGTCACAGCAAACTGATGATGTATGGATCGCTGGCGATCCATAGTATACGGATCGCTGGCGATCCACATACTTTGCCTATTTAGAGCCTTGCCTTCGGGATAACCTTTGTCGTCTTACATCGACATCGTTCATGAACTCATGAGTTAAAACCATGGATCGCTAGCGATCCATAGGCCATGGATCGCTAGCGATCCATCCACTTAGAGTATTTCTCTTTCTTTTTTCCCGACTTAATTTGGCACCTTGTTCTAGTCCATTCGGTTGGCTTTTGAGCTATTCTGACTTGATGAAGTTGTTCCGGCTCCTCTTGGATTCTGCTGGGTTAAAAACCCTGATAACATTTGCCCCCAGAGTATGTCTTCGTTGAAAACAAGGCGTGCTCCGGAAGTAATCGTTTTTTAGTTTCTGCTTGTTGAATTTCAAGTAGTCGTGTTAAGGCCACACGAATTTGAAGTAGATTAGACTGTTGCTTGCTAAGCTTTGCCCTGGACTGCCATTCAATGTCAGGAAAGACCAAATTTTCCTCTATAGCTTTCTGGAATGCCTTGAAGTAGTGTGTAGGTTTTGCTAGGCAAATTTGAGAACAAATGTAGGTAACTCTATGGATCGCTAGCGATCCATCGTTATGGATCGTTAGCGATCCAATGACTTCGGATTTTCTGGCATCTCATTCACTCCTATTTAAACCCTTCGAGCTGACCTACCTTAGTTCTCACTTGCTTCTCACGACCTGATCCTCCAACTTCCTGCGATTCGAGCTACATTCAGCAATTTGATCCACCACATTCAATGACTCGATCCAACCTCAACCAAGCTTTCATCATGATTCCATCAACGCTGCCGATTTATCTTTGCTGCTGACTTCAGTACTTCGCCACCGCTTCGATCTCTACCATGCCTAACCCTAGTTCTCTTGTTTGCATCCTTAGATCGTCGACGATCCATCACACTTAGCTCACTAATCTGAAAACTTCGACCATCTTCGTGTTTTGATCATTGATTCAAGGTGGGTTCGCTGATTATGATGTTCGTTTATCGATTTGCCGACGTAGTTGTATTCGTGATGTTAGTTGTGAAAAGTCCGAGTCGATTGCGGTTTAATGGAGGAAGATAGTAAATCGAGTCTTGAGTTCTTCACGGAACGACATTCGGGCCTTGCCCCGGTGCATGACATGTTTTGTTGTCTTCATCCATTGAACCAGAATTGACTTATGCTAGGTCCCATTGCTGATACCGCACGGCACATCATGAACTGGTTTCGCCCTTCCAAAGAATTCGGATTGGTTTTGCTTTCTTTTGCATGCACGGTGTACCTATACTGGGAGGAACTTTCTACGTCGTTTTGGACAACGAATCCGTTATCGATCGTTGATCGATAACAGGTAAGTGTGGAAGACGTAATTTAAAAAAGAAAGCGATACGGGAAGTCCTTTTTCCTTTCAGCTACGAGCATACTATCTACACGGGATAGAGCGTTTGTAGTGTTCAGGACACCAAGCCTAGCATCGATGGATAACACACCGCACCGGTACATACTTGAAATCTGACATGTCAGCATGAACCAATATTTCTTCAGAATTCAAGTGTAGTAGAGGGGATTCTTATTTTAGAGTAGAATTACCTGACCATTTCGGATGCAAGTCCTGTTGTTTAGAATGAAGCACCCATCTTCTCGCCGTAAGTCTAGCGGAGGAAGTCCTGTGCTTTCAGAGGTCGAGTCATCGTTTGTCGCCCCTCCTTCTTCTGCTTCACGGGCTAAATATGGCCAGCTAGTTCCAGTCGGTCCGGTCTTGGATCAAACTCCTCCTAACTTTAGAGTTCTTCTCAATCTGCCGGAGAGAACCTCCTCCGTGATTTCTGCCAAAGTCTTACATAACATCTGCCTACAGCATGGCATTCCGGAGGAAGACGTGCGCCTCCCAGGGAAGGATAAATTTGCTCATATGCCGCCGTCATGATATACTACTTGTCATCGGTATATGTGCCTAAATGGAGCATTTCCCCCCTTCAACGAATTTTTAAGAGAAACCCTCTCAAACTTAGGAATCGCTCCATTCCAGATTCATCCCAATGGATACGCTATTTTAACCTACATGCACGTTCTTTTCATGCGGACTCTCAACCATGCCCCAAGCTTCGACGAGTTAAGATATTTTCTCTCGTTCAAAAGAAGAGATGAGTGTCCATCCTTGGTTGTGATTGAGGGCCAGAGAAACCGTAAAATTGTGTTGCAACTGCAGAGCAATTTTTCTCAATTCAAGACTCGATACTTTGTTAGATGTCCTGAGGGATTCAATCGTCTCTGGACAACAGGGGGTAAGTTCTTTTTCTTACTTACAGGACTCTGATATGTTGCTATGTAATTTCAATGAGTCAAGTACTTCCTATAGTTATTCCGAGGTCAAACAAGGACTTATCTCTTGACAAAACTTTTCGAACCCTAAAGGCTGTCGATGTCGAGGAGAGATCGGTTAAATTCTTGTTGACAGACAAAAACCTGCTTCGGTACGGACTGTTGCATCCAGGGAGATCTCCAATCCCAGTTGAGGTCCCATCCCCTTCTCGATCCAGGATACGTACGTGATCCACTTATTCATCTCATGGTTCGAAGAGGGTGTTTTTCAAGAGAGGGAAGGCTTGTCTAGCGAGTCGACTGAAGAGATTCACGAGGAAAAAGATGCCATAACCGAGGCCAGTTGCCCGACGAGAATGCCCTCGATTCCGGAAGAAGAGGAAGAGGAGTTTAATCAAAGAGATGGCAAGGCTGCGATAAACATAGAAAAGGAGGAGGGTGAGATTGAGAGCAGTAGCGATGAGTCCTCCTCCATTGACGACGATGATTTCAATGTAGAATCCGACGATGGAGATTCTGAATCATGCGACGAGACTCTGGGGATGAGTCTTGTTGTTCCAAGCTACCTCCCTCGAACATGAGTGGTAAAGATGATGCTCCAGAAGTTAGACGACGTCATAATTCTCCGATTAAAGATTCTACCGTAAACTTTGGAGATTTGAGCAATGTTTACATCGATTTTGACGCACTCATGGGGGAAGACTTCAAATTTGAGATGTATCCTCATCCGGGCCATGTTGCACCCGAAGTTAGTCCGATTCCTTCCACGACGTCTTCCCGATCTAGTTTGTGACGCTGTTTTAGGCTCCCCCCCAAACACATTACACGTTTCACTAGGGTTACACTCACATATACACATATTTTTCACGCTTATTCTCTATTACTAAGGCTCATTATTTATTCTTCATGTCAGGTACCATGTGAGGACGCGGTCTCTACAGCAATCTTGAGGAATTTACTGACTCTCCACGCTTGTCGAAACAATCCTCCAACCGTCACCAACCTCGCGAAACAGAGGAGAAATGGAGAAGAAGAAAAGATTCAGAGGCTGAAGCTCATCGCCGAGACGAGAGGGAGCAGGGTCGAGTGTACAAAGGTGGATACGAGAAAAGAAATACTTTCGATGAGCGAGAGGAGCCGTCTAAAAAATCAAAAGTTAATCGTGGTTCTCATTCTTCGGAACAACATGCCTTCGCTCTGGCACCCGCTTCAATCGGTCCTGAAATCCCGGTCTCTTTTGTCTTCGTTCCATCTTCATCTCAAGTTCCCTCATCTCATGTGGCGCTTGCCCCCGGTTCTTCATGCCCGCACCGGATATCTACCTATGTTCTTTCATTTGGTCCTCCACGGCTTGAAACAGCGCTCCCCGAGTGGTTTTTAAGGGGAGTTAAATTTGATCGCGATCTTCATCTAGTTCGCAAAGATACATACATGCCCCACCTTCCGCCAATCCAGAATGATTTAGAGCAGGCCGAGGGGTGGGAGAAATTGTGCAAACAACTGGCAGACATGAACCGCAATAACTATCAAGAAATCATCTCCTTGGAATCGGAGAAGGATGACTTTGAAAAAGCATTGGCGGAACGCGATGCCAAAGTCAAACGGCTGGAAGAAGAAAGGGACGCGATGCATCGAGAAAGCAAGAACAGCGCCAGCTTGCTGAAAGAGCTAAAAGAGGCCCTTAAGAGAAAATATATTGTCCATAGGTACGAAATTAAGAAGGGTCATGCAGAAGAATCCAAGTTGAAAGAGGAGGTGGCGGCTTGCAGCACGACAATTGAGGCCCAAAAGAACACCATTTCCGACCATGACCTTATCATACAGAGGCATAATAAAACGATCGTGGAATATGAAGAAGTCGTGAAGTCGTGCGATAAAACTGTCTCCGACCAGGCTGAGACAATCGCCATGCTCCAGGATCGAGTTTTGCGGCTTAGCACCGATAAAACTTGTGTCGAAATTGAAAAGGCCGCCGTTACGGTGGATTATTTGGAGCTTCAGAACACCTTAAAGAGAATGACGGAGAAGATGGATGAGACCATCTTAAACTTTTATGTCAACTCCCTGCTGCACCAGGGGAGTCTCAGTTACTTGGGCCCTAAATTCCCGCGCACTCTCGCCGTGGTTTCGGAGGAAATCCTGACCCAGTTTCATGATGGCAAGGATGTTTATGCCAAGCGAGAGCTAGAGAGTGCTTATCTCAATGAAGAATCAAAGAAAGCATAGCTAGAAGGCAGGGAGATTTTTCGAATTGAATGAGAGAAGGAAGCTGCTGATGCTGCTATGACAACGACTGCCGAAGCCTTTTATTACTGGTCCCGGTGAATCGAGGCAGCCCTGCGATCCACCGACAAGTTCTGGGCTTGAAGCTTCTCCGCAGGTTGTGGAACCATCCAAGGAGGGAGAAGGCGGTGAATATGAGGTTGACATTCTAGGTCACTTCTATGGTGCAAGTAATCTTCTTGTTTCTCCTGAGTTCGAGAACTTTCAACTCACGCTGCAAGAACAGGGTGAACTTAACGCTTTCATTTTTGATCTTATTGGTCCGTCTTCCTTATCCGTCGATCCGTCACTTTCCTCGGTTCTTGGACCTGTCGCTATTTCAACTGCGTTCGTGCTCATCTCTATAGCTGCTCAGGTTGCCGTGTCCGTCTCGCAATCGGAGCCGAAGTCCGAGAAAATCGCTGGATTACATGTCTTGGATGATCCTTTCGTATCTTTGGAGGGTGACTTCACGGCGGTCGAAGTTCGAGAGTGGGAGATTCAGATAGAGCAATCGTGCAAATCTCAACAATAACTGGTTGCCATCAAGAAGGAGAAAGCTGAAGCGATAAAGTCCTCTAAGAGCTCTCGTAGATCTTGGAAGCACAAGACTAAAGGGGAAACTTCCGAGAAAGTTAAAGAGCAGGAAGAGGATATCAGCACCGAGGACATAGTTGACATTACCGGCAGCGATACTAATTTCGAGGCAAAGCAGAAACTTCAGACGAAAGGCAGTAAGGGGAGTGGTGGAAAAAGGCGTTGAGAAGCTTGGATGGTGGTTAATCTGATTCTGAGTCATTTTATGTTGTTTTGCTCAAGTACATAGTCTACACTTACTGCTTTTGTTGCGTTATCTGTACTTTTTTCTTTTGTTGGCCAGTATTGTGTGGGTACAGCCATGCATTTTGACCATTTATAGAAAAGAGTTATAAGTAATACATTGCTGACATTTTGACTGTAACTTCGCTTGTTTGCTTATCTGTGTTCTGTTCACTTATGTCTACTTTGCTTACTTTTATTTTATCTAGTCTTGTGATTACTGCCAAAATTGTTTATTTTAAGTAACAGAACTTTTGAAGTGTTTTTGTTTTTGTTTTTGAGCATTTTTACTTGAGTACCGGTATATGCCCCCAGTTCACAGGGTTGTTTACTTCGAACACTTGGCAAACGACCGGTGACTTATGGTTTGAATAGTCTGCATACCAAAACTTGGAATAAAACTAAGTTACGATTTGATTTTCTATAAGTTTTACAACTTCAGTATAGTTATGTTTTTTATACAATTCAGGAAAGTGTGTAACATATGTATGTTAGAAATGTGCATAAATATGTAAACTAAGTACAGAATATATAGTTATAAGATTAACTACTAAAGAATTCAGAAACACTCTTCGTGTAAATTAAATAATCTTTGCAAATTTTTGGAAGTTAAACTACTTACCACTTCTCAAGAACATGAGTAAATACTTATGAACATTATTTCTTAGGGATTCTACGATCTTCAAACACGCGTTTTGTTGCTTAGAGCATGCACATTGTATGAGTTAACCATGGATAGTTAAACATTGTCCATGTTAAATATTATAGTTAATCTTTGGGTGTCAACAATTGGAGTTTTCTGCCGGTTCGTAGCACTTCGATTTTGTTGGATTCTTGCCCGTTACTCCTCATAATGGAAGTGGGTTGATCCTTGTTATTTCTATGATGGATGAGTTCTTCGGTATTGCTGGGGCAATTTTGGTACTTAAAAGTGTGCGCGGCTTTATGGGATGCGTGGCTTTTGATACTTCTCAATGTTGCATATCTTCGGGCAATGTGAGGAGTTTATGTTTTAAGAGCGTGATTTAACGGCTCGAAAAGTTAGTGCGTGACTTATGGGATGCGCGGTTTTTTATACTTCTCGATGTTGCCTACCTCCGGGCAACCTAAGGAGTTTATGTTTTAAGAGCGTGATTTCATGGCTCGAAAAGTTATTGCGCGGCTTATGCAATGCGCATCTTTTTAGGAGTATGCATGGCTTATGGGATGCGCCGCTTTTTTATTTGAGCCTTCCTGATGCTGTCGGGGCAGCACCAGTTCTTAGAAAGCGAGGATCAAGTTCCGCTGATCCAACGGTTTGAGTCGATTTGCTTCCGTCGACCCGGCGGGTATACGTGGCGTACTTGGACGTGATTCCACTTTCTCAAGTAGCAATTGCATGGTTTTGAGCCGATTTGACCCCATCGACTCAGCATGTTACTATTATGAACACGGTTTTGTTGGTTCAAAAAGCAAATTACTTTTATTAAGAAAACTTAGGCAAGTTTTTGCCTATTTACAATGCCCCCGGCATCCCGGGACGGCTTATTTGCTGAAAAATAGAAAGTACATAAGGTAGTTTCCAAGTGAAGTAGCGGTGCAGTGATTCGCTGTTCCATGCTTTGGAAATTTGGATTTCGTCGATGGTTGTCAGTTTGAAAGTTCCATCCCTTAGCTTTTGATTGGTCACATACGGCCTTTCGCGGTTTGGTTCGAAGGCTCCCGGCTTGGGATAGACTCGATTAAGGATGAGGTCTCCCACTTCGAAGGTTTGGTTGTGAACTTTGGACTTGAAGTATCGCACGACCCTTTTTGGTGGGCAGCGGTCCTCAACTCAGCTTTTTCCCTCCTTTCGTCAATAATATCCAGTGATTCGAGTAGGAGCTACTCGTTTTGCTTCTGATTAAAAAATTTCCTTCGATGTGAGGGGACATCTAGTTCGACGGGAATCATTGCTTCTGAGCCATATGCCAAGGCGAATGGAGTGTGACCAGTTGCCGCTTTGTAGGTTGTTCTGTAAGCCCATAGTGCGAGTGGAAGTTCATCAACCCAGTTATCTTTTGCTTTAGTTAGTCGCCTTTTGATAGTGGGCTTGATGATCTTGTTTATTGCTTCCACTTTCCTGTTTGCTTGCGGATGAGCGACTGCAGAAAAGCTCATCTCAATTCGGAAGCATTTGTAGAAGTCTTTGAACTCGACTCTTTCGAATTATGTCTCGTTATCAGTGATGATTTTATGTAGCACACCAAACCTGTAAATAATGTTCTTAGTAACAAAATTAATGACTTTCTTTATGGTAATGGTGGCCAGTAGTTCCGCTTCGGCCCGCGAAATAGTCAACAACAACTATAGCATATTTGGCCCCTCCTTTGGCTATTAGCAATACGCCAATCAAGTTGATTCTCCATATTGCAAATGGCCACAGGCTGACCATCTGCGTCAACTCTGTTGAGGGAGTTCTTTTAATTTGGCCCAATCTTTGGCAACGATCACACTGTCTGGCGTAGTATGCTGCATTGCGGTTTACTGTAGGCCAGAAGTACCCATATCGGAGAACTTTCTTTGCAAGGGTTTGCCCCCCAGAATGGTCTTCGCATTCGCATTCGTGCACTTCCTTCAGGATCCATCGAGCTTCGTCATCGGTCACACATCTAAGAAGGAGGGTTGAGAACCACTTCGGTAGAGTATTCCATCCTGTATTATGAATCGCGGCGCCTTCCGGAGAAGCTTTTTCCATTGATTCCAGTTAGTTGGAAGGGTCCCTGTAAGTAAGTAGTCCTTGATTGGCGTCATCCATGTTTCAGGTTCAGCGGTGGTCTCGAGAATCCAGTCGATATCCATTTCGTCTATACTCGGGGCAGTTAGAGTCACAACCGGGACAAGTCCCAACGATTGAGCTTCTCCGAAGCTTGCCAGTTTAGTTAAATAGTCAGCCTTGATGTTTTTCTCCCGTAGAATGTGAGTTATGGTATATTGTTCGATGTCACTCAGCAACTCTCGTACTTTAGATAGATACGGGGCAAGGTTCTCCCCTCGAGCCTGGTACTCGCTTTTTACTTGGCAGACGACTAGTTGGGAGTCGCTGTACATGTGAATGGACTTTATTCTGAGTTCTTTCACAACTTTTAGCCCTGCTATCAATGCTTCGTATTCCGCTTCATTATTTGTTGCAGGGAATTCCATGTGTAAGGCATAGCAAATGGCTCGTCCTTTCGAGGTTTTCTCCGCTTCCAATGATATTTCTTCTTCGTCATCCCGTATGGTGAACTCAACGATGAAATCTGCTAGTGCTTGCCCATTGATAGCCTTTCTCGGATGGTAAGTAATATCATATTAGCTCAGTTCGATGTTCCACTTGAGAAGTCGTCTGGAAGTTTCGGGTCGGTACAATACTTGCTTCAGAGGCTGATCAGTCAGTACTTTGATTGGATGTACTTGGAATTACGGTCGTAACGTCCTAGACGCGATCAGGAGGCAATATGCTAGCTTTTCTAACTTCGAGTAATTTTTCTCAGCTCCGGTAAACCGCTTGCTAATGTTGTATACGGGTCACTAGATTTTTGCTTCTTCACGCACAAGGGCAACGCTCAATGCATGAGGTGAGATTGCTAGGTAAATGAATAAGTCCTCTCCGTCCACTGGATTTGATAGGATCGGCGGGGCTTCCATGTGTCGCAGCAATTCTTCAAATGCCGTTTGACATGCCTCACCCCATCCATGAATCCTAAGAACTTTCCGGAGGCTACTCCGAAGTGACATTTGAGTGGATTGAGTTTCATTCCATAATTTCGGAGTATTTCAAACATTTCAGGGAGATTATCTAGGTGACTGGAAGCTACTTGGGATTTGACCAACATGTCATCCACGTAAACCTCCATGGTTTTCTCGATTTGACGCTTGACCATGGTATTTACCAATCTTTGGTATGTTGCTCCAGCATTTTTTAAACCAAATGGCATTACTCTGTAGCAGTATAGTCCCAGAACAGTGATGAAGCTGGTGTTTTCTGGATCAGGTTCGTGCATCAGGATCTGGTTGTACCCTGAGTATGCATCCATGAATGATAGCAGTTCGTGTCCCGCCGTCCCATCCATAAGCTGGTCAATTCTGGGCAAGGGAAGCTATCTTTCGGGCAAGCTTTGTTTAAGTCCGAGTAGTCGATACGGGTTCGCCACTTTCTATTGGACTTTTTTACTAAAATCGGGTTAGATACCCATTCAGGATAAGTTGCTTCACAGATAAAATCGTTGGCCATTAGCTTGTCCACCTCTTCTCTTAACGCCTTGGACTATTCAGGGCCCAGGCTGCGCCTATTTTGCTTATTGGTGTGAACTTGGGGCAAATGTTGAGCGCGTGGCATGCAATTTCTGGTGATACCCGACACATATCAGAATGCGTCCAAGCGAATACATCCAAGTTAGCGTGAAGAAATTTAGCAAGTTCCCAACCGCATCTTGTTTCCAAGGTGTGATCCTATTTTCAAGACTATTGTTGGGTCATCCATATCGACTGCGACAGACACCATCAATTCTACCGGTGCTACCCGATCCTCCCCTAAACTCTTCTTTCTAGGGTCCAAAGCCTTGTTGAATCGGCTATGGTCCCCAAGCCATGGGCGTCTCTGTAGTTGCTATTCAAAAGGTCCATGAATGTGGAGAGTTCTCCCCACATCCTTCCTCTTTTTGCTTTTTTTAGATTTGCGTAACTCTACAATGTAACATCTCTGGCGGCGCATTAATCTCCATTAACTACACCAATTCTGTTTGCCATTGGGAACTTTATGGTAAGGCACCATTGGACCAAAGCGACTCTGAAATCTACTAAGGCGGGCCGTCCTAAGAAGGCGTTATATGCGGAAGTTTCGTCCACAATTACGAAGGTCTGAATGAGGGTGACTCTTCAATCACCCTCTCCAAGCTCCACTGGCAAGTCAATCGTCCCTACGGGTTATTTAGGTTCGCCAGTAAACCCTTGGATTTTTGTTTGGAATGTAGACACGCTTTCCATGTCGATCTTCATTTGGTCAAAGGTACGTTTGAAAAAATATTGATAGAATTGTCGCTATCAACCAATACTCGTCGAACCACAGCGGGTCTGATTCCTACTGTCACCACCATTGGGTGGAGAGTTGGAGCTTCAATCCCTTTGATATCTCAATTTCTGAATACAATATCATTGTTTAAAGTTTTCTGTTGCTTGGTTGGAGCCCATTCCTCGATTGTGAGACACAATTCCTTCGAAGCGTGCTTTAATGAACTTGCATACCGCTCCATCTCTCCCCAACTTCTCTGTGCGGGTTGTGGGCCACCAGATATCGTTGTAATGATGAGTCTTTGGTCAGTTCGCTATGATCCCTCTTCATTGGTTCTGGCTTGGTTTCTTCAATCCCTAGGAGCTTGAGGAGCTTGAAGAGCCGCGGGCTGGTCAGGATTCTATGATTACTCACGTATTGCTGAAGCTTTTTTCCTAAATCAGCTCTTCAATCAAGTTCTTTAGGTGGCGGCATTCATTTGTGTTGTGATCGTGCATCTTGTGGAAGCGGCAGAACTTCCCTGAGTGCTTTTGTTGTTCAATTTCTTCCTACTTATGGTTTTTTTATATTCCTCAATCCCTTGTGTCGCAAGATAGATATTTTCCGGAGTATTGTTGAGAGGGGTGTAATCTTTAGGCCTGAAGCCTTTAAGGCGTTTATTGTTTCCATTTCCCTTATTGGAATTTTGATTCTTCCTTTTCTGATTTCCATCTTTCCCTGTGATTCCTTCAGCAGTTCCAGAAGTATTTGTATTCTGATTCATTGCTACGACACTCTGCCTAACATTCATCAATTGCATGCTAGTGAACTTCCTTTCTAGCTCCTGTGCCTCCTTCAATCTCAAGTATTAACTTGCTTTGCGATTGAAGTCCTTCCTCGTAGTTGGTTGCTTTATTTTGATCCACTTTCTGAATTCAGTTTCGGGATGAACGGCATAGACCAAGGCCATGAAAATCGTGTCCTCATTTGGATTGCTTACCTCTATCGCTGCGGTATTGAACCAGTTCATAAAAGACTTCAGCGATTCATTTTGTCCCTGGAATAGTCCGTACAGGAATATCACATCTTTAGGTTGCACGATATGGAGCCTGAACTGATCGAGGAATCTTGTTGCTAGTTGGTCGAAAGTGGAGATGGATCTCGGTAGAAGCCTAGTGAACCATATGGAAGCAATTCCTTCCAGAAAGATGGGAAAACATCTATACCAAATAGCCTCTGAAGCATTTGCTCCGTCCATGTACCAACTATACTTATACAAATGGGGTTTTGGGTCTTTTATCCCGTCATAGGATGGAATAGTTGGCATCGTGAACTTTTCTGGATATAGCTCATTCAAGATCTCATCAGTAAAGGGAATCCAACTTGGTGTGGATCCTCATGCATCATCTCTTCTATTTTTATTCTCGTCCATCAATCGCTTAACCATATCCACGGTAAATGCCTCTGATGTCCGATAGTCCTAGGGGCGGTTGTCAGTCACTACACCAAGTGTTTGCTTTTCAAACGGTCTTGGTGAGTGGCCTGAAGCCTAGGCTCTCCTGCCTTTGGGAGAACCACTTCCTCGGGATCCCGTTGGCTTGTGGTTAGCCTGATTGGGGCAGTTTGGACATTTCCAGCATTATCGAACGCATTGGCATTCTCTTCCAACTTATCATCATTGAATTGTTCTCCATCTTCTGAGTCAAAGAGGTCCATGGCTATATCCTCTCGTGGGGTTTTCGCCCCTTGGTTCAAGTTCAAAGTTGGTTTCCTTGTGGTGGGCGGAGTACTTGTATTTCCTTCTGCATTGATTCCCATAGTTCCTGCTATCACCCTTCTTTGCGGCTGCTTCCCGTTTCCTCTGTTTAGGCCAGAAACAGAAGAATTTTCTTGTTCTATGACAGCCGCGGGTTTAGCCATAGTTCTTAGAGAAGGATTTGACTGTAAGGTTAAGAGACATTGAGCTTATCCATCAGAGCTCTCCGACTGCTTTTCATTTTTTGGTTGATTTCGTCAACCATTTTGTTCAACTCGTCTCTTGTAATGACTTCGCGTTGATTGGAGGATGATGGCACCTGATCTCCTACGTTGGCACCATTTACTTTAGTTTGTTGATGATTCATATATTCTCTAGCTACTACTGCCCCTATGGACCTTCCAGAGGCAGTTCTCTTCCTTCCGGAGCCATTGATTCCAAGCAACAGATTTTTCAAGCAAAGATTGAGGATCTAACTTCTAGACCTATCTGATCCAAAGTAGATAGCTAGATCTAAATCCTGAGTTGATTTCTTGGTGAAAGCACCAAAATGTTAACCCAAAAAATGGAGCAATACCCTGTATTGAGTGTGAAAGCATCAGCCCTGTTCTTACAGAGCAATAATATAGAGAATAAATGTAAAAGAGCATAAATAGAAAGAAGACAAGAAGATTTTTATAGTGGTTCAGCTATTAATGAAGCCTACGTCCATTTTATAGTTTTTTTATTATTGACTGATTTCTGTTACAGAGTTAATCGGATTACAAAGTTCTTGAATATATGTAACAACCTGCATATTTATCGATTGTATATTTAAATATTTTATTTTAATATTTCATCGTTCGTCGGATTTTAGTCCGAAAAGCTACTTTTTGCAAACAGCCGAATTAGGACTCGAGACCCCTTCCATTGAGTTCAAAATGTCATTTGCGACCTTTTTGAGTATAAACTTCGATATGTATGGAGCTGAGTGGAATTTTGACATTTTTCACTTAGGGCTTTGGGTTTGAGTTCAGCCCATTTGCCCAATTCTGGTTTTATCAACCCAACTCCACTCCAACTCTTCATTACTTCACATTCATTTCCAAACACTTAAGCTTCATCAAAAATGGAGAGTGGAATGGGAAATTAAAATCCAAGCCCTAATCATCTTTGAAAATCCAAGTTCTAGCTCCAAATTCAAAGAAGAAGCTTTGGTAAGTCTTCTCTTCTTCTTCTCCAACTCATTCTCTTATCAATTTCAGAAATTCCTAAACCTAACTTAGGAAATATTTCTCTTTTAAGCTTAGATTCAAGCTTGTTTGGTTGGAATTGAAGAGTGATTGTTCTTGCCATTGCTCTATAGCTTCTTCTTCATTTGTTTTGGGTTTAAAGGTGAGATTTTTATCTCACATCTACGTCTATAACTATCCTTGATTTCTTGGTATAAATTCCTAACACCTTTTCATGTTCATTTGATTTTGGTTTGGATTGATTTGGTGAACATTTCAATTTTTGGTGTTTGAAGTTAAAACTTTGAAATTCCTAGCTTTGATTTATGAACGTGCTTTTGGTGGTGTTTCGGAGAGCTTTAGGGCTGGGTTGTCGCTAGGCATAAATCCTTTGTCGTCGTTGCTCATTCAATCGCTCCGAATCCGAGAAGTTGTGTAGGTTTGCCCATTTTTGGGCTTTGCAAATTCTATCCCGCTACAAGCGACAAACGTTTGTGGATTATCCACAGACGTCTGTGACTACAGGATTACAATTTCCCGAAATAGGGGACAGACGTCTGTGGATTTCCCACAGACGTCTGTGGCTGTCGAATTCTAAAAATTTGGTTATTTTTATGTGAATATCCGATTTATCGATTTTTGATGATCCGTATAGTTATTGTCAACCAAAATCAACTTTGATGATTTCTTTTCTGGATTTTTAATGTTTCCATTCGATGGATTTGATATCGATTTCCATGGTTTGATTCACGTTATCGAAATGTGGATTTTTGTGATAGATTGTTTTACAATCGTTTCTATGATTTGTCACTTTTAAATACAAAGTCTTTATACTAGTAGTAAATACTAAAACATTTTCACAAAAATGATTTCAACACTACTTTTAATACAAAGCTCGCTTATAAAACCTCTTTCCAATCTACTAGTATATACAAACCTTTACCTCACTCGTATGAGAAATCTAATTAAATGGCTTAGTAAAACAAGTGATATGAAACGCTTGCGTTCACTTCGTCGGTTAATTCTTGGACTTGTTCGATTGAAACACTTGTGACAATTTTCGAGTGGAGATTTACAATTTGTTCGTAAATATTTAAGTTAAGCTAGTGGTTATGGGACATGAAGCTAAACTCATATATTTACAATCTTAGTGTAATTGACACTTCTTGATGATCGATGATGATCATTTTATGGTTTAGACTAGCAATGCGCGATGTCTCTTTGTTTTGGTTCGTCGGACGTTTCGCTGTACGACGTCGATGTTCCGAATTATTTATGCTTCTGGTTCATCAGACGTTTCGTTGTACTACGTCGTTGTTCCATATTATTGGATTTTTGGTTCATCGGGCGTTTCGTTGTACTACGTCGTTGTTCCATATTATTGGATTTTTGGTTCATCGGGCGTTTCGTTGTACTACGTCGTTGTTCCATATTATTGGATTTTTGGTTCATCGGGCGTTTCGCTGTACTACGTCGTTGTTCCATATTATTGGATTTTTGGTTCATCGGGCGTTTCGCTGTACGACGTCGTTATTCCGGTTTATTGTGTTTTGGTTCATCGGACGTTACGTTGTACGACGTCGTTGATCCGGTTTATTGTGTTTTGGTTCATCGGACGTTACGATGTAAAAACATCGTTGTTCCGATTTATTGTGATTCTAGAGCACCGGACGTTTCGCTGTACGACGTCGTTGCTTCGAATTATTTGATTTCTTGATTTCTAATGGTTGATTTCTGGAATTTATGCTTCACCAACTTTTACAAATTGGCATTGAAATGTATGTCGTTATTTGTGGCTTGGTGAATTAAATTAAGAATATGACATCCTTTTTAATATTTGAGAAGATTCTTGTGATATTGATTAATCTCTGGATTGATTTTCGATTAGATACTTATCACAGTATGGCTTTATGGCTATCATACTTTTTGTCATATCACTTATTCTATATCACTTTATCTGATATTTATAGCTAGACTGATCTGTTTATTATTTTCTTCTTAAATAATACTCGGGTCTGGGATTTTACAGGTGCTTCCTCATGACTTCTTATCTGGGACTATCATCTGACTTTTGGCTAACTACTTTAGCATTGTAGTTTTTGGTTGTATACATTCGATATATTGACTCATTGATGTATACATATTCTGTTGTCTAGCACTTGTATCTATTCTTTTTGATATTGTGGATCTTGTTTGACCACTACTCTGATGTACACTTTCATGTGTTATATTCATATCTATTTCCGCCTTTGTGATATGAATTATCTGTGACTGATTTGTGTTATGTTTATTTCTATATTTGTTTCCGAAGTATATATACATAGCCACCGTGTAGTTTTTTTGAGTTTGTATCGGTATGTCGGATTTCCTCCAGAGATGAAATGTAAGTTATATTTTTATCTGGCATATCGGTACTCGGACAAAGCAATTACATGGATGGTCGCTCCTCAACAGTTTTATTCTCCGCGCTAGTTGACGGCATTACTCCGTAGTGTTCTTGGCTAGCGTGGGTACAGAGGTGGGGCATCACAATATACCTAGTTAGATCAACTCCCCAATGTTAGAGTTAACTGGAGAATTACAGTGAACCCTTTGGATGACCATTGTGAGGAGGAGAGGAGTGAAGAAAGCTTTCTGTAGAGTTTCAGCAACTAGTCTGAAAGATCCACTTTATGTTGCAGATAGGAGAGTATTTATAGAGGTTGGAGTGCCTAGGCCAAGCTTGTTTTCCAAATGCTTACTGATATTCGTAAGAAGACGCACTAAAGATGGCATCGCGATCCAAGCCAAAACGATGGATCGCTAGTGATCCATCGGCTATGGATCATTGGCGATCCATAGATCAAGCTCGAAGGTGACCCAATTCCTTAGTACTTCCCTTTGCTCCGTTCCACAAGAGTCGCAGTGAACTGACGACGTATGGATCAGTGGTGATCCATAGTATATGGATCGTTGGCGATCCACTACTTAGCCTATTTAGGGCCTTGCCTTCGGAATAACCTTTGTCGTCTTGCGTCGACGTCGTTCATGAACTCACGAGTTAATACCATGGATCGCTAGTGATCCATGCCATTAGAGTATTTCTCTTTCTTTTTTCCCGACTTCTTTTGGCTCCTTTTTCTAGTCCCTTCGGTTGGCTTTTGAGCTATTCTGACTCGATGAAGTTATTTCGACTCCTTCTAGATTCTGCTGGGTTAAAAACCCGAATAATAATATATATACACCTAAGCTCGTACGATGCACATGGATCATCCGTACATAATATTAAATCTAATCAATGTCTCAATTGCATAAATTTCACTTTCAAACTAGTATAGATCACTTGACCTCTCTAGTGCGGACTCCGATCAGGTTCCTTGATTAGAAACCTCTATTTTTCACAATCATTCTCACATATAGTGTATCATTTAATACTAAATTATTTATGAACCATTTTATAAAACGTTTCTCAAGTTTATACTCCTATAATACTGTACTACATCCTAAGAGTATATACACAATATCTAATCCGTTTTACTTAACAAGGATGTTCAACAAATTTAAAACTTTTTTAACTTACTACCTCCTCAGTTTAAGATTCACAAAAACTCATCTTTCTTATATTCACAAAAACACTTAGCTTCAAATTCTATAATGATTTGGAAGTTCCGACTATCCAAAATCACTAAAAATTCCATTTCATTCTAATAAATGAGAACCGCCAAACAACATATCATAACATGATGCACATACCACATTGTCCTAGTTGTACAAGATAAGTGCATCAAATAAGATAACTTTTTAAAGTTCACTTATTTATTAGACACACTTTACTATAAAGGGATAACATGAAAAGGTTTCATTATTTATTATGGGCTATGCTACTGCCACTTGGGCTCCCAACATAGCATACATATAAAACTTTTCTACATAGAAAAGTTCATATTAAATTTCTTTAAAGAAAGCCTTTAGAAGAAAACACTCAGGTTTGATTCTAAATCATTTGAAATAATATATACACATACCTTTTGCATATCAAACCATACTTTCAGGATTAAATCAAAATCTGCTTTACTAAATACTACTCTATAGCAAACTATTTTTGTAGCTCCCTACTTTGAAACCCAATAATGAACACCAATGATGCTGCAGTCATCACCAAAATTATTTCAAAGCGGTAGAAGTGAGTTCAGTACATTCAAATCATACTTTTGGGACTTAACCAAAATCATTTCCAAAGTGGTATCAAATACTTCGTATAATATTACTAAGTACCATGATCTCGATTTCATAAAACAATTTCCTAAATATTTACTTTAAAATCCACAGAAAACATGTAAATAGATCGAGTAACACCAAAATTATACAAGGAAATGGGTTCTACCAAGTCGTATAATATATCCCCTTACTATGAAGAGTAATACTCATGAGAAGTGCTTACCAAACAAACACCTCTCTCGCTCATTTTTAGTCACTTTCAAGCCACTCGAACAAGCCAGCATAAAAATACTTTGTTCCTAAATTAATTCACTGATTCCGGAGCAATCTTGAACACGAAAAAAAATCTAAAAACTCTTTTTAAATTTTAGTATTCACAAATACTTTCAAATAATACTACAATTATTTTCCAAATTCCTAAAAATCAATTTCAAAGACACTGGAATTTTTAAGTTCTCAAAATATCAGTTTAAACTCTCTTCGTTTATAAACCATACTTATAAAAGTCACTTTCTTAGAAAATTTATACTAAACTTCTTTTATTAGAATTAACTTCTAACCTAATATTATCATCGAACGCCTTATAGTCAAACTGTGAAACTCTATTCACAAGGTGTTCATTTCAAAGCACCCACAAATACTGTCTACCCAACCTATGCAATAGAAGGGAAATTGCTCATAAATAGGTCGAGCACAAAACAACAATCAATAAACAATATCAGTGCTCATAAACTGGCCAAGCATGACTAATCAATCGACAAATGATAACAATGCTTGTAAACTGGTCGAGCATAACTAATCTAATCAATGAAGGATAATAATGAACATCATTAATCCCTACATTAATTACACTACACTTTATACTTATACTTATATAAATTCCTTATATATAACAAATACATATACGCTCTCATATATAGAATACACTCAACTCATTCTAGGGCATCACTTACCTTAATTATAACGAGTCATAACCAACCAAAGCCAAGGTTCTCGCTTAACCTTTAGTTGTAACGATCTTCCTTTTTTACCACTAAACGTCGACACTAATACATCCACGGTATTCATGTGTCGAACACTCAAGTGCCGGAAAGATGAATTATTAGGGTAAAATAAAAGAAAAGGAAATAAAACAAGGAAGAGGAGAACACAACTTCAGAATCTCACAACAGAACGATAGCATATAATATCAAAAGACAGTAAAAACTGTCACTCTGAGATACTTAGCATTTCAGAGTTACAATAATAAGTACTATCATCAGTCTGGATAGCTATAACAACTTATCCTCACATATGCTAATATATACAATATAGTAATATAGCGGAAATAAGAATATTACGGTAGGTGAATGGAGGCAGTCAACTTGTCTCTAGAAGCTCCAAAGAACATCAATGAAAACCTGCCTTTCTCAAACTACTCGAAAGAGCACCCATGGAAATAAGAAAAATATAAAACCGTGAGTTAGACATAAGTCTGGTGTGAGAAACTCAAGAAATAAGTGTGACATATAACAGCACCTTTTGAGACCAACCGTGCCACCGGATTGGTTTTCCCTTCAAAAGATCCAACCATCTATTAAGCACATATTTCAATATAATAGATAATGTCTAGGGTATAGAATATACTTAAAAATAGTTGTGGTACGTGTACACCATGTTTGCGCCAAAAATGGTCACAAACCCCAATGTCGTGAAAGCATCGAGTTATGAATGTAAATCAGCAATATTCCAAACACAAATCACTGATCTAAGCAAGCAACAAATAGCAATCCAGAAATAATGAACAGTGACACACAATTTATATTGGTTCGGCTATCTCCGGCCTACGTCCACTTCAAAGTTTTATCTTCTATTGATTATCCTTGCTGGTTACAGATGATTACAGCAGTTACAATGATGGATTTCGAGTATAACAGCAATGGAAAGAAGTAGAGTTGAATCCGGCAGAGTTTGGACGTTGGATCGCCAAAAAGATCCCTTTTATGTAGGCTTCAGGGGGCTATTTATAGGGGTAGGAGGCTGGGATCGCGCTCAAACTTCGGGAGACTCCTTCTGGCACGTGAGGGGGCCCACGCGACCGACCCTACCAAGTTTCGACTCGATCTGCGATCGACATGAAGTAATTTCGTATCCAACAAGAAATGATCCAATCGAGCTGAAACTTGGCAGGATTGTTGTTTACCTTGTATGCAAGCTACTGTGAAAATTTTGTTTCATTTGGATCTGTGGTTTAGGAGATATGATCGATTCAATCTCATGCTTTTCGTAGCCTGCTATCTTCGAACCTGTGCCTTCGCATCCATCCTCTTCGTCTCGATCAAGGCACGCGCCTACCTGTTGACGTGGCGCTACTTCCCATGCCAGATCCTAAATTCGTGCCGAGTTGAAGGTTTCTTCCTTCGAACCATGCATGTCCTTCGCTGCTTTGAATGCTTCTTCTCTTGATTCGCGCTTGCATCCATATTTTGCATTCGTTCGTGCCGATACATCTGCATTCAACTGCCATCGTACCGTTCTTCGTATCGATTCCATCGATACGAAAAAGGCATGAAGGGCCAGAAGTTGGATGATGGATATGAACGAAGCCTTACCTGATGGATACGAGTGTGGCCTTACCTGATGGACACAAACTTCGACAGCTTTCCATGGATACGAAAGTGCCAAATCCCCTTCTCACTGATACGAAACCATCGAGTCGAACCAAAAACTTGATCGATCGAAGAGCCCAATGTCGGATGGATTCGAACAGCACCGATTCGAACAAAGCCCTGGGGTGGGTTCGAATGGATCGAAGCAGTATCCTTCCGATGGATACGAAATCAATCGATTCGAACAAGCCAATACACGATTTCCTGATGGATGCGAATGATGGATTCGAACCGCCCCGAACTCGATGGATACGAACTCCTTTATTTTGTATCGATCATATCTCATCCATACGAACTCCGATTAACCTGAAATTTGAAACATAGCCTTTTCTAGTCCTTATCATCATCTCCAATCGATTTCGTTCTGATCGGAGCTCGGCCAAATTTTGACGACATCCATTGCAGCCTTGTTTCCAATTGAACACCAATTCCGCTATCCATCCTTCCTTGCCAATTTTGTTGATATTACAGCTTTGATCAAAAGGTGGGATAACATTTGCCCCCCAAAACATGCCTTATGATAACAAGGCGTGTTTTGAATAACTCCGAATCTGATATCCAAAGTCCATAGCCAATTCCATGCCCATCCAAACTCGATAACCGAGTTTTAATCCATCCTTAGTCAATAGCCAATAACCGAATCCAGGACTTCTCCGGGTCGATATCCAAATCCATAACCTCTCCAGGATCTTGCCAAGCGTGATCCACACCTGATGACCGTGGTCCAGTATCCCTGGACGTTGAGCTGACCTCTCCGGGTTCTTGCCAAGCGCGATCCACACTTAACGACCTTGGTCCAGTGTCCCTGGACGTTGAGCTAACCTCTCCGGGTTCTTGCCAAGCATGATCCATACTTGACGACCTTGGTCCAGTGTCCCTGGACGTTGAGCTAACCTCTCCGGGTTCTTGCCAAGCATGATCCACACTTGACGACCTTGGTCCAGTGTCCCTGGACGTTGAGCTAACCTCTCCGGGTTCTTGCCAAGCGCGATCCACACTTGAAGACCTTGGTCTAGTGTCCCTGGACGTAAGTAATGCCGTGGCTCAAGTCCTGAGCCGAATCATGGTCGCTCCGAACCCTTGTTGAGCATAGTCCATACTCAACGACCTGAAAATGATGATTGATAATACAGGGCCTAAGTCCTAGGCCGAAGCCTGGTCTCTTCGGACCTTTGATGAGCATAGTCCATACTCAACAACCTGAATGAGTCACTTTACCGCGTTCGGGCAAAACGACTCACTCCTTGCTAGGCATAATCCATACCCGACGACTGTTTATCAAAACCCAAACAAAAATCCAGTCAAAATCCAATCCAAAATCCAAATCAAACCAAAAGAATCAGAAATCCAAACCAGCATCCAAAACAAAAACCATTCATCCAAACGAAAATCCAAAACAGAAAGCAAACAAAACCAGGAATTCAAACCAAACCAGAAAAACGAGTGTCCAATCCAAAAAACAAAAAACAGATTTCGCAAACCATAGCTTCGCAGTTTACCATCATTCAGAGCATGCCTAGGGGCTATCTCTGTCCCCGTACATGTGTAAATGACTTGGTTGCTTGCTAATGGTTTGTTACTTATTTCATATTATCCTAGTCAATGGATAACCAATCGACCGTCATTCCAGGGCCTCACATCATCATGGTTTGAGGTAGGCGGTGGTTGCTCCTGCTCCACCGCTGCATTCCGTACCCCAACATACTGCCTCAATTTTCCATTCCTCACATGCTCCTCAATTATGTCCTTTAGGTGCCTACAGCTATTGGTATCATGCCCATCCAAATCGTGAAAGAGACAGTGCCTCCCTGATGCCCTCTCCCGCTCGGATGATTCTCTCCTAGCCGGCCTCCAGTAAGGAAGGCGATTCCGGGTTTCCATGTATATCCGCTCTAGTGTCTCGTTTAATCCCGTGTATGTGGAAAACTTTAGATCCTTCCATCGCTTCCTAGCTTTTTCAGAATCGTCATCCAGCTTCCTCTTTCCTTTGTCTTTATCCGGGTTTCCGTTGGATGGTCTTCCACCCTCAGTCACATTCACCTCCTTTAACTTTAAATCCATACATGCGTCTTCTTGCCGAAGGAACCTTTCAGCTTCATGAAAGAATTCCCCGAGATCCAGTGGTGGGTCTCGTACTAAAGATACCTTAAAATCTGAATCCTCTCTGACTCCCGACACCGCCGCCATCAAAACCATTGATGGATCCGGCCGATCCACCGAAGCTACCGCCGCATTGAACCGAGTTAGAAAAGCCCTAAGTGATTCATCCATCCTTTGCTTTACCGATGTTAATGTCATCACGTTCTTAGGTCTTTTGATATGAACCCGAAACTGTCCCAAAAACCTATCCACCAATTCCCTCCAAGTCCTGATGGATCCTTCTTCCAGCTGCCTAAACCACATTGCAGCTAGATCTGTCAAATACAACGGGAAACATCTGGCCATCACTTCCTCCGATGCCCCCAGCACTTCCATGTGTCTAGTGTATCTCATCAAGTGATCAGTCGGGTCAGCCTTGCCATTATATGCTTCCACGCTAGGTAACTTGAACTTAGGTGGATTCTAAGCTATTCTGATTTCCCGAGCGAACGGACTCCTGTTCACTCCTTCCAAATCTCTATTGGTCAAACCTCCACGCATAGTCTTCCTAATGATTTCCGCTAATCCAGCGTTGTCTCTCGGGGGTTGCCCCCCAAGCTCCCGAGGGAACTCCGGCACATATTCTTCATGTGTCTCATTAGCAGCAACGTTGGCCCTAGCTTGTTGAACTCCTTCCAAAGGTCTTCCTATGTTGGATCCGACGGGCCTGCCCCCAAGCCCTTGTTGATTGCCTTCCGGTTCTGTATTCTGTCCCCCATTAGGTCCCATATCCCTAGCTCCTTGTTCCACACTAACAGCCGCTGTAGCTGGTCCTAAGTTTTGTATTCCCGCAGCTTTCATCTGCTTAAAGAAATTCTGCAGCATCTCCTGTTGGCTCTTCATTATTCTTTCATGCATCAGATTGGTCATGGTCTCCATTTCGTCTCTAGTGATGTAGATCGAAGCTGGTTCTTCTCCAGCACCAGAGGATGCCTCTTGACTTCCTCCTTGTTGGCTTCTCTCAGCTCTCTGTCTCGTTTGTCGAGTCATTGTCTCCCAAATCTGATCCCTTCAAGCTTTTAAATCTGAACTCTGAATCTAATGTAGCGGGTGCTAGTTCTTCTCAGTGAAAGCACCAAAGTGTTTGCGCCAAAAATGGTCACAAACCCCAAATGTCGTGAAAGCACCGAGTTATGAATGTAAATCAGCAATATTCCAAACACAAATCACTGATCTAAGCAAGCAACAAATAGCAATCCAGAAATAATGAACAGTGACACACAATTTATATTGGTTCGGCTATCTCCGGCCTACGTCCACTTCAAAGTTTTATCTTCTATTGATTATCCTTGCTGGTTACAGATGATTACAGCAGTTACAATGATGGATTTCGAGTATAACAGCAATGGAAAGAAGTAGAGTTGAATCCGGTAGAGTCTGGACGTTGGATCGCCAAAAAGATCCCTTTTCTGTAGGCTTCAGGGGGCTATTTATAGGGGTAGGAGGCTGGGATCGCGCTCAAACTTCGGGAGACTCCTTCTGGCACGTGAGGGGGCCCACGCGACCGACCCCACCAAGTTTCGACTCGATCTGCGATCGACACGAAGTAATTTCGTATCCATCAAGAAATGATCCAATCGAGCTGAAACTTGGCAGGATTGTTGTTTACCTTATATGCAAGCTACTGTGAAAATTTCGTTGCATTTGGATCTGTGGTTTAGGAGATATGATCGATTCAATCTCATGCTTTTCGTAGCCTGCTGTCTTCGGACCCGTGCCTTCGCATCCATCCTCTTCGTCTCGATCAAGGCACGCGCCTACCTGCTGACGTGGCACTACTTCCCAGGCCAGATCCCAAATTCATGCCGAGTTGAAGGTTTCTTCCTTCGAACCATGCATGTCCTTTGTTGCTTTGAATGCTTCTTCTCTTGATTCGCGCTCGCATCCATATTTTGCATTCGTTCGTGCCGATACATCTGCATCCAACTGCCATCGTACCGTTCTTCGTATCAATTCCATCGATACGAAAAAGGCATTAAGGGCCAGAAGTTGGATGATGGATACGAACGAAGCCTTGCCTGATGGATACGAGTGTGGCCTTACCTGATGGACACAAACTTCGACACCTTTCCATGGATACGAAAGTGCCAAATCCCCTTCTCACCGATACGAAACCATCGAGTCGAACCAAAAACCTAATTGATGCGAAGAGCCCAATGTCGGATGGATTCGAACAGCACTGATTCGAACAAAGCTCTGGGGTGGGTTCGAATGGATCGAAGCGGTATCCTTCCGATGGATACGAAATCAATCGATTCAAACAAGCCAATACACGATTTCTTGATGGATGCGAATGATGGATTCGAACCGCCCCGAACTCGATGGATACAAACTCCTTTATTTTGTATCGATCATATCTCATCCATACGAACTCCGATTAACCTGAAATTTGAAACATAGCCTTTTCTATTCCTCATCATCATCTCCAATCGATTTCGTTTTGATCGGAGCTCGGCCAAATTTTGACGACATCCATTGCAGCCTTGTTTCCAATTGAACACCAATTCCGCTATCCATCCTTCCTTGCCAATTTTGTTGATATTCCCGCTTTGACCAAAAGGTGGGATAACACACCACAAAAATACTAGGTATACAATCAATCATCGCCAAGGCGCGTTCGCATAAATGTGTAGGATTTCCATGGGGATGCCTCCATGAAACTAAAGCAGATCTCTATGACAATGATCAGAGATATCCTCCCGAGCGTCATATATCTCTAGATAAAATATACCATAAGGTAAACACAACTGGCCTAACTATGAACTACATGGAACCAAGTATCAACAACTCCTTCGTGCAACATCTCAATAAGAATACTCTAGATTTGGAGTTGTTATACCCTCATGAGTGTAACGACCCGTATTTTTACGGATCGAAACATCGTAAAACAGTTGTTATTATATTGTTAGCATTGTTAAGTCATCCAGAGTTTAGGTCGACTAGAGCTTAAGTCGTGTAGAAGTTAGGTTGTCTAGAAGTTAAGCCGTGTTGTAGCTTAAGTCGTTTGGAAGTTGGGTCGTGTGGTAGCTTAGGTCGTGGGGTAGGTTAGGTCGAGTGAACGACCTAAGAGATTGGTGCAACCTACAGAATTTGACCGACTTAAGGGGTGGACGACTTAGGAGTTAACGACTTAAGTTAGTAGGCGACTTATAGGAGTAGGCGACTTAAGGAATATGCAACTTAAAAAAGTCGGCGACTTAGGGGTTAGCGGCATAGGAGTAGCGACCTAGTAGACTGTGCGAGTTAACGACTTAAGGAGATAGGTCGTGGACGGGTTAAGGATGAGTCATTAAGGCCGTTATGTCGTATCCCAGTTAGGTCGTTAGGTTGCATAGGGACTTAAGCCGTTAGGTCGCGTGTGTGTTAGGTCGTGACTTTTGTTAAGTCGTTGAGTCGTAAGTCGTTGGGGCTTGGCTTAGTGTTAAGTCGTTAGGCCGTGAACAGTTAGGTCGCGACTTATGATAAGTCGTTAGGTCGTGCACTTGCGTTATCACTAAGTCGTGCATGTGTTAAGTCGCAAGGTTATTGAGTCGTAGGATCTGCTAAGTCGTAGGTCGAAGGGGATGGTTGGGTCGTAGGGTTGGTTGAGTCGTGAGATCTGATGAGTCGTAAGTCGTGAGGTTTTGTTAAGTCGTGGATGACTTAAGAAGACGGACGACTTAGGGGATTTCAACCTATAAATACCCGGTTTTTCCTCACTTTTTGGGATCCGGATTTTGAAGCGACGAAGTGCTGCTATTTTGAGAGCTCGAGTTCTACACTTCTTTTCTCCACTTTAATCTTGTGCTTCCTTCCATCCAAATCGAAGATCAAATCGAAGATCCAAGAACTTAGATTGAAGATCTACATCCATCGAAGAGAGATTTCATCGTTTGAAGCGGAATTTTGATAGATTGAGTTAGATCCTTCGCTGTCCAGATCTGAAGTGTGTTGCTTTTGAGGTGTTTAGGTGATTCGGTGAGTGGTGATTATCTCTCACACGGATCCAAAGGAGTATATCAGATTGTTGGCTTGATTTGGTGTTAAAATAGTGATTTCCATGCATTTTCTTAAACCTAAGTATAGATCTATTGTTCATGATGATTTGATATCCATTTTACTACATGATTAACCTATGCAAGTTCATTCATCAAGTTATAGAGATATTGCTCATGTTTTCATACTTGTTAGATTTCGACCCTTTATTTACAAGATTGCCATTATTGTTATAATTGTTTATTAGATCATGTTTGAATGTTTGATTACTTGGATTAATGATTGACTTGATTGATTTTTATAAATTAATTGATTGATGATTTGATTTAGACAAGATGGTCGAAGATGATTCAAAAGCTAAGGGAAAGGCTCTTGAATTGGGAAAGCTGCTCGTGGCATACGTAGCGGATGATGAAGCTCATATGGATAGATTTGATGATGATGATGTTAAGATGAGGCTTTGCTAGGATGTGATGAAGCGAGGCATGATATGAGATAGTCTTGGTCTAATCCAGATGGGATCATTCCAAGCATGTTGATAACTCGGTGAAATGGTTCGAGTTTGAGGATAATGGTTTGCTCGAGAGGCGCTTGAGCTAGTATGGAAATAGTCGTCAAGGAGGATGACTAGAAGGTTGAGATTTCATCGTTGTTGAAGGTTCTAGCATGCTCAAAGCAAGAGTACGTTGGGCAGATTCGATAGTCCCTAAAGACTACTGATTGGTAGTCAAGTACTATAGGCAGATTCGATAGTCCTAGGCACGGGTTTTGACGACGTGCGGAGTTATGTATAGAACCGGGGTTTCCATTAGCCCTTGACGGACGGCTGAAAGAATGTGCCGGTCATTCAATTAATGGTGGTATCGAGGCAATGATAACAGTGATATCCAGGGTCATGGATGTTTGGTTGTATCGTCATTCGGTCTCAAGAGCAGTGTTTTCTGGGTGCTTATCTGATCTTGGTTTAGGCCTTGGGGGTTTGTACTTGGAAAACATCGCCCTTGACTCGAGTGATAATTGCTTTACTTTAAATGTTTTCTTTGCTATGTTTGCTTCTGCTTAGTGTGTGTCTGGGGGCTATCACTGTAGAAAGAGATGGAGTGGGAGGGTTGGATTCCTATTCCTTTTTCCTTTATGCTCTTTTGGTACGTTGTTAGTTAATTTACTGCTCACTAAGACTGTTGTCTGACTCAAGGCTTTATGTTTTAACTCTTATTGCCTTGGGCTGTTCGTCCATTTTGGGATGGGCAGACTAGGTAGCAGGTGACAGGTGCTGTTCTTGCTTCCAACGATGTTGATGACGAAGACGAGCTGGAGGCTTGCATATTATTTTCTTACTATATGTACTGGATGTTCCGCTGCTTGTATAATTCTCTGAGTGATATGTAGTGTGGCTTGATGTATTGACTATTCAGATGTTTGTATTCAACTATTATGAAGTTTAATATGATGACATTCTATTCTGTGAAGCTTCACTATATATATGTTCTATTGTATTTTATCCATGCGTTGTGAGTTATACGATAGATTATGCTGTTTTTAATTTACCCTGACAATAGTCTGTGGCTGCCTGGCACACTTCACAGCGCACTATCTCTAGGTTCAGTGCGGGGGTCATGGGCGGTCGTCACATTTGGTATCAGAGCCTTGGTTAATCGATTTTACCCAACGCTCGCTGACGTAACTACGTATGAGAGACGTAATTATATTTTGATGGATGATTACTATATATAATATAGTAGCTTAGAAAGATTTGAGTCCTTTATGCAGTTGTTTCTCAAGGTATGTTAATCATTCCTTTTTATAGATATTAGGAATGAGTCGAAGAGGGAGACCAGCTGCTAGGGAAGGCCGTGCTGTTGAGGGGGCTGCTGATTATGTTGCTATGTTCGAAGCTATGATGACTTCGATCATGAGAAGGATGCCAGCTCCGGGGCCATCAGTAGATGTTGGAGTTCAAGTCCAAACTCCAAAACCAGTGGATTTTGCTAAGATGTGTAAAGATTATACTGCTCTTGGAGGAAAGGTTTTCTTAGGAACAGAATCAACCATTGAAGTCCAGAGGTGGATAGATGCTTGTAGAAGGATCTTTAGTGATTTGGGAATTGAGGATGCGACTAAGAGGAAGTTAGCATCAAGACAGCTTCAAGGAAGAGCTTCTGATTGGTGGAATTCTATCACCATTGATACTCCAGAGGAAGAAATTACTTGGGAGCAATTCCAAGCCAGATTTGATGCTAAGTTCATTTCTACAGCTCAGAAGTCTGTTCTGTTCAAGAAGTTTGTGGAGCTCAAGCAAAATGGAAGACCAGTTCTTGAGTATGTTTCTGAGTTTGAAGCTTTGTCCAAGTATGCCCGGTCGTATATTGAATCTCCTTATCAGAAGAATGAGAAGTTTGTAACAGGCTTGGACAGTTATCTTGGGAGGCAGTTGGTGGATCATTTGGACGATTCATTTGAGAAGCTTGTGGAGAAAGTTCTCAGGCACGAGAATCTATTTCCTAAAGAGGGATCAGTTGTTGTTGTGACCAAGGGAGAGTCTAGACCACAACAGGGTGGAAACAAGAAGAGGAAGCAGCAACAGCAAAAGGGTAAGGATGGCCAGAAGAAGCCAAAGGGCGAAGTGACCTGCTACAATTGTCAGCAGAAGGGCCATTTCTCAAGGGATTGCAAGAATCCGAAGGTGCCAGTGAAGTGCCACAACTGTGACAAGCTGGGGCATGTTAAGAGGAATTGTCCAGAACCGAGGAGGGACAAGCAGATTGTGCAAGCTTATGCTTTGGGAGCTGTTCCATCATCTTCGAAAGCTCCTACCGTTGAAGAGAAAGGAAAGAGTGTGGTGGTTCAAGGTACTCTTTCCATATGTGGTGTTCCAGTTAGAGTTCTATTTGATACTAGGGCGTCGCATTCTTTTGTTTGTAGTGAACTTGTAGGCCGGTTGGGTTTAGAGCCGAATATCGTTGATAGGCCATTGGTTGTGACTAATCCAGTTGGGGGTTCGTCTTGTTTGTGTATGTTATGCCATGGTCTGATTGTATCGAGTCATGGTTGCTCTTTTGTTTGTGATTGTTTTGTTCTGAACTTTGCGGGGTTCGGAATTATTTTGGGTATGGACTGGCTTAGGAAGTATGCAGCAAAGGTTGATTGTGATAGGTTGGAGGTGACAGTCGAGAATGTGGAGGGGCGAAAGATTGTGATACGATGTAAGCATGAAGAAGGCGTCTTCCTGAGCTTCATGTATTTGCTGGTTGTTCCACGGGATGGACTGTCCTCTGTGCCAATCGCTAATGGATTTGAGGATGTCTTTGACGAGGTCAAAGGGTTACCGCCGCATAGAGAGATCGAGTTTCGTATAGATCTAGTTGAAGGAGCCAGACCTGTTGTGATGCCTCTTAGGCGGATGGCGCCTAGGGAGCAGCAAGAGTTGAGGGTGCAGGTTGATGACCTTTTACAGAAAGGATTCATTCGGCGTAGTGTGTCCGAATGGGGTGCACCAGTTGTGTTCGCAACCAAAGCAGATGGATCGTTGAGGTTGTGTGTGGATTATCGTGAGCTGAATAAGGTGACTAAGAAGAACAAGTATCCATTACCGAGAATAGATGACTTGTTTGATAAGCTTCACAAAGCTAAGGTGTTTTCTCAAATGGATTTGGCAACGGGATTTCGCCAGTTGAGAGTGGCTAAGGATAGTGTGCCGAAGACTGCTTTTAGGACACCATCCAGTTTCTTTGAGTGGTTGGTAATGCCGTTTGGATTGACTAATGCGCCAGCATATTTTGTGGATCTTATGAATAGAGTGTTCAGAGATCAGTTGAGCAAGTTCGTGCTAGTGTTCGTGGATGATATTCTGATTTATTCCAGAACTGAAGAAGAGCACAAGACGCACTTGCGTATTGTTTTGGAAATCTTACGGAAACATCAGCTGAAGGCTAAGTTTTCGAAGTGTCACTTCTGGAAGAGTGAAGTGAGGTTCTTAGGCCATATTATCTCTGGAAGTGGAATAGCGGTTGATCCCGCTAAGGTGGCAGCATTCCAAGATTGGGTTAGACCTAAGAATGCATCGGATGTGAGAAGTTTTCTTGGATTAGCAGGATATTATCGTCGATTTATCAAAGACTTTTCCAAGATAGCTGCACCGTTAATAGGATTGACGAAAAAGAACCAAGTATTCAGATGGGATGCTAAGTGTGAGCAAGCTTTCGGAATCCTGAAAGAGCGATTGACGAGTGCTCCTGTTTTGACTATTCCAAGTGGAAATGATGAGATGGTGATTTACACCGACGCATGTGGTACTGGACTTGGAGCAGTGCTGATGCAGAAGGATAAAGTTGTTGCGTATGCAAGTCGACAACTGAAGCCGCATGAAAGGAATTATCCGACTCATGATTTGGAGTTAGCGGTGATTGTATTTGCTCTAAAGATGTGGAGACATTACTTATTGGGAGTTCGATTCGAGTTGTTTACGGATCATAAGTCATTGAAGTATCTTTTCTCCCAAAAGGATTTGAATCTTCTTCAGCAACGATGGATAGAGTTTTTGGCATCATATGATTTTGGTATAGCTTATACTCCGGGAAAGGGTAACGCAGTAGCAGATGCGTTAAGTCGAAGACATGCAGGATTGGGAGTCATGTTTTCAGAATGGAAGAATCTCGAGTATTTAGCTGGATTTGACTTCAGGCCCAGATGTGAATTGGAACCTGAGATGCTGGCAAACTTATCGATAAGACCGACTCTTATGGAAAGAATTAGCGAGAGTCAAAAGCGAGATGATAAGCTTGTCAAGATTATCCGTGATTTGGAATCTGGATTGGACCCAGAAAAGGATAAAGGATTCGAGGTCGATCGAGAGGGTTGGCTTCGGAAGCAAGGACGACTAGTTGTTCCCGATATAGATGAATTGAGAAATGATGTTCTGAAGGAAAGTCATCACTCGAGGTTGACAATTCATCCAGGTGGAAATAAGATGTATCGGGATATGAAGAGAGCCTATTACTGGGAAGGTATGAAGAAGGATGTTGGAAATTTTATTTCCAAGTGCATGAACTGCCAGTTGGTAAAAGCCGAGCAGAAGAAGCCAAGTGGATTGCTTCAGCGATTAGAAGTTCCTACATGGAAGTGGGAGCAAATATCGATGGATTTTATTGATGGGTTACCTAGAACAAGAACGGGAAATGAAGGAATTTGGGTCATTGTAGATCGTCTGACTAAGAGTGCAAGATTCATTCCTATTCGATCGACTAGGACTGCATCAAAGTTGGCTGAGCTGTATGTTAAGTGGATAGTTCGATTCCATGGTATTCCGAAAAGTATAGTGAGCGATCGAGATCCATTGTTCACTAGTGGATTTTGGAAGAGTTTCCAGGAAGTTTTGGGAACCGAGTTGTGTTTGAGTACGGCTTATCACCCTCAAACAGATGGTCAGACCGAGAGAGTCAACCGAGTTTTTGAAGATCTCCTCAAAGCATGTGTTTTATATTTCGGAGGATCATGGGAAGATCACCTTCATTTGGTGGAATTTTCATATAATAACAATTACCAGTCCAGCATTGGTATGGCACCATATGAGGCATTGTATGGAAGACCGTGTAACTCTTCGACATGTTGGTTAGAAACAGGAGAAAAGCTGATACTTGGGCCAGAAATGATTCGATAGACTTTGGATTGCATAGAGATCATTCGGCAACGAATGAAGGCAGCCCAAGACCGACAGAAAAGCTATGCCGATAAGCGTTGTAAGGATTTGGAATTCGACGTAGGTGATATGGTTTTTGTGAAGATTTCTCCACTGAAGAATGTTATTTGATTCGGGAAGAAAGGAAAATTGACTCTGAGATTTGTTGGACCATTCCCGATCGTCGAGCGAATTGGAAAGCTCGCCTACAGATTGGAGTTACTAGAAAAGATGGCGGGTGTGCACAATGTTTTTCATGTCGTATCTACGGAAGTATGTGCACGACTCGAATACAGTGGTTTCTGCTGATAGCTGTGAAGATTTCGAAGTTGATTCAGTCGATAAGAGATCTCGTAAGCCGCTTCGTGTTGTGGAAACCGACACGAAACAGCTTAGAAGGAAGGTGGTTAGGTTGCTCAAGATACAATGGAGTGATGATGATAACGACTGTACATGGGAGGTGGAAGAGAGGATGAAGGCAGCTCATCCTGAACACTTCGAGGTATGGCCATAAGGTGTCGTGTCATCTCACGACATTGTAACTTGTTCTAGTTTTAGAATTCTACATGCTAGGCTAGTAATTGGATGCATGGTTTGTTGATTGCTATGGATGGTAGGCATGCAAAATAGTCTTTGATTGCCCTTGGTTGTTTGGAATTTCGGGGGCGAAATTCCTAAGGGGGAGAGAATGTAACGACCCGTATTTTTACGGATCGAAACATCGTAAAACAGTTGTTATTAGATTGTTAGCATTGTTAAGTCGTCCAGAGTTTAGGTCGACTAGAGCTTAAGTCATGTAGAAGTTAGGTTGTCTAGAAGTTAAGCCGTGTTGTAGCTTAAGTCGTTTGGAAGTTGGGTCGTGTGGTAGCTTCGGTCGTGGGGTAGGTTAGGTCGAGTGAACGACCTAAGAGATTGGTGCAACCTACAGAATTTGACCGACTTAAGGGGTGGACGACTTAGGAATTAACGACTTAAGTTAGTAGGCGACTTATAGGAGTAGGTGACTTAAGGAATAGGCGACTTAAAAAAGTCGGCGACTTAGGGGTTAGCGGCATAGGAGTAGCGACCTAGTAGACTGTGCGAGTTAACGACTTAAGGAGATAGGTCGTGGACGAGTTAAGGATGAGTCGTTAAGGCCGTTATGTCGTATCCCAGTTAGGTCATTAGGTCGCGTAGGGACTTAAGCCGTTAGGTCACGTGTGTGTTAGGTCGTGACTTTTGTTAAGTCGTTGAGTCGTAAGTCGTTGGGGCTTGGCTTAGTGTTAAGTCTTTAGGCCGTGAACAGTTAGGTCGTGACTTATGATAAGTCGTTAGGTCGTGCACTTGCATTATCACTAAGTCGCGCATGTGTTAAGTCGCAAGGTTATTGAGTCGTAGGATCTGCTAAGTCGTAGGTCGAAGGGGATGGTTGAGTCGTAGGGTTGGTTGAGTCGTGAGATCTGATGAGTCGTAAGTCGTGAGGTTTTGTTAAGTCGTGGACGACTTAAGAAGGCGGACGACTTAGGGGATTTCAGCCTATAAATACCCGGTTTTTCCTCACTTTTTGGGATCCGGATTTTGAAGCGACGAAGTGCTGCTATTTTGAGAGCTCGAGTTCTACACTTCTTCACTTCTTTTCTCCACTTTAATCTTGTGCTTCCTTCCATCCAAATCGAAGATCAAATCGAAGATCCAAGAACTTAGATTGAAGATCTACATCCATCGAAGAGAGATTTCATCGTTTGAAGCGGAATTTTGATAGATCGAGTTAGATCCTTCGCTGTCCAGATCTGAAGTGTGTTGCTTTTGAGGTGTTTAGGTGATTCGGTGAGTGGTGATTATCTCTCACACGGATCCAAAGGAGTATATCGGATTGTTGGTTTGATTTGGTGTTAAAATAGTGATTTCCATGCATTTTCTTAAACCTAAGTATAGATCTATTGTTCATGATGATTTGACATCCATTTTACTACATGATTAACCTATGCAAGTTCATTCATCAAGTTATAGAGATATTGCTCATGTTTTCATACTTGTTAGATTTCGACCCTTTATTTACAAGATTGCCATTATTGTTATAATTGTTTATTAGATCATGTTTGAATGTTTGATTACTTGGATTAATGATTGACTTGATTGATTGTTATGAATTAGTTGATTGATGATTTGATTTAGACAAGATGGTCGAAGATGATTCAAAAGCTAAGGGAAAGGCTCTTGAATTGGGAAAGCTGCTCGTGGCATATGTAGCGGATGATGAAGCTCATATGGATAGATTTGATGATGATGATGTTAAGATGAGGCTTTGCTAGGATGTGATGAAGCGAGGCATGATATGAGATAGTCTTGGTCTAATCCAGATGGGATCATTCCAAGCATGTTGATAACTCGGTGAAATGGTTCGAGTTTGAGGATAATGGTTTGCTCGAGAGGCGCTTGAGCTAGTATGGAAATAGTCGTCAAGGAGGATGACTAGAAGGCTGAGATTTCATCATTGTTGAAGGTTCTAGCATGCTCAAAGCAAGAGTACGTTGGGCAGATTCGATAGTCCCTAAAGACTACTGATTGGTAGTCAAGTACTCTGGGCAGATTCGATAGTCCTAGGCACGAGTTTTGACGACGTGCGGAGTTATGTCTAGAACCGGGGTTTCCATTAGCCCTTGACGGACGGCTGAAAGAATGTGCCGGTCATTCAATTAACGGTGGTATCGAGGCAATGATAACAGTGATAGCCAGAGTCATGGTTGTTTGGTTGTATCGTCATTCGGTCTCAAGAGCAGTGTTTTCTGGGTGCTTATCTGATCTTGGTTTAGGCCTTGGGCGTTTGTACTTGGAAAACATCGCCCTTGACTCGAGTGATAATTGCTTTACTTTAAATGTTTGCTTTGCTATGTTTGCTTCTGCTTTGTGTGTGTCAGGGGGCTATCACTGTAGAAAGAGGTGGAGTAGGAGGGTTGGATTCCTATTCCTTTTTTCCTTTATGCTCTTTTGGTATGTTGTTAGTTAATTTACTGCTCACTAAGACTGTTGTCTGACTCAAGGCTTTATGTTTTAACTCTTATTGCCTTGGGCTGTTCGTCCATTTTGGGACGGGCAGACTAGGTAGCAGGTGACAGGTGTTGTTCTTGCTTCCAACGATGTTGATGACGAAGACGAGCTGGAGGCTTGCATATTATTTTCTTACTATATGTACTGGATGTTCCGCTGCTTGTATAATTCTCTGAGTGATATGTAGTGAGGCTTGATGTATTTACTATTCAGATGTTTGTATTCAACTATTATGAAGTTTGATATGATGACATTCTATTATGTGAAGCTTCACTATATATATGTTCTATTGTATTTTATCCATGCGCTGTGAGTTATACGATAGATTATGTTGTTTTTAATTTACCCTGACAATCGTCTGTGGCTGCCTGGCACACTTCACAGCGTACTATCTCTAGGTTCAGTGCGGGGGTCATGGGCCACAATGAGTCACCTAAACCCTAGACCGTGCATCCTACTCTGGTTTTAGTCATTTTCGATGTCGAGGCTACGTTCGACATCTTTTACATGAGTCTTCATCATTCGAATAGAACACGAATCCCTAGATGGATTCCAGCATCTCGAATAGATCATGAACCTCTACCTAGTTTCAAACATCTCGAATATCCACATAGATTCTAGCATAAGTCGATCGATAAGTGCTAATGTCGACCTCTCCCTTAGACTTAACCTTAGGATAGATAGTTCAACTATATAGCATTTGTCTGAAATGTTAACACTGATCTTCCCCTTGGACTTAAACCATAGGATAGATAGAACAACTCTATGACATTTCACTTCACAACCGCTTCCAGAACACAGATCATGTATATGGTTTTGAGGTGGTTACAGTTTTGAGTCATCTCATATAAGTACATTCCCCCGCTTATCGGATGCTCCAAAACTAATCGATAGATTTCTGGTTAACTTAACCCTAATTATTTTAGAAATAAATAGACAATATATACGGGTGGAGATCATTTCTTATCCAAGCGGATTTCCTTATCATTGTTTCTAGAAGGGCAAGACGAGTTTATACATATAGTATAGCATCTAGAAAGATAACTATACCATATAACCCTCGTGTTTCTTCCAAATATTTCTTAAGTTATTTTTGGTCAATATCGATAGTTGACTAGTCAACTATCTAGTTCTATAATTGATGGCTTATAGAAATCAAGTTTCATATACTTAACGCATTTCCAACCTTTTCGCCTCACTCTATCACTTGTTTAAGAGTGAGGCCAGTAGGTTAGAGCACTATTGCTTCTCAACCCTACTCGAATATCATTCTTGAATCTTATAGATAGAACAAACCTACTTTGTTAGCATTTAGTGTTAACTATAGTTAATTACTTTCCATAAACAAGTAAGTAAATAACACGATTAACATGTATTTGACCTTTTCATCTGAACTATTCCTCGGTCAAGAGTGTAGCCAGGTAAGTTAGAGCACTGGTTGCATATCAAATCCTTGTCTAGACACTTCATTCTTAACTCTCACAAATAGATAAGCCCACTTCATCGACTTTTAGTTTTAAGCATATTTAATTACTTTTCTTAAACAAGTATACCCACAAGGCATGATTAGGTCTCATAAAGTATGACTAAGTCATCCAAAGCACGATTAAGCCAATTAAGCAACTCCTAATCCCTATTTATTTAGTTAAACCTTTGATTAATTAAAACCTCTTTAATTAGTAAAACTTCTTTTATCTAATAGAACTCTGTTTACCAAGTTCTACTATTCATTTGTACTCTTTCAATACTTCAAAAAGTATTCATATGCTTTTCTTAAATGGTACAAGTATATTCACAAATCATTAAGAATATTTCTTACTTTAAACCCTTACATTTTCTATTTTTTTCCAAAAGATTCCATACTTTTTATTTCCTTTGAAATATCCATTTAAAGGGTCTAACTGCATTCACATATCTAATTCAAAAGGTCTAAGACAAATGTTACTTAAACATTGTCACTACAAAGGGTTAATGACGAATGTTGTCAACACATTGTCACAACAAACCCAAACCATTTCGTACTTGTTATTACCTTTAAAACATTCTTTTTAAGGATCAAAGTATACTTATTAACAAGATAATATACTTTTACATAACTTCACAAAACCGTTTATTATTACATAAGCGTTATAATCCAAAACCCCTTTTTATTCTTTTATAAAAGACTTACTTACTTTTTCAAACCTGTATGTTTACTAAAAACCTTTAAAAATAATACATATGTACATTTACTAATTTATTTATAAGATAAGATATTTAATAAAATTCTGAAAACAATTTAAAAGATATTATATTACATAAGCTTTTTAATATATATAAAATAATTAACTAATTTTCTAAAATTCATATATGTATTTAAAAATACTTATAATATGGTTTAAAACATTAATTTAAAATATTACTTAAAATATTTATTTTATAATCTATTTAAAACTTCAAAACACATGTTTTCTTTTATTTAAAAATAAACCTTTTACTTTGATAATTCATAATAAACTATTAATAATATATAAAAATTCCAAACGACTTTTAAAATATTCTAATGTAAGTTAGAAAACATCCCTAAAAAGATTGAAGCGAAATGCTTAAATTAAAATCATTCCGAAGCAATATCACAAAGAAAAGACAGCATTTGCAGAATGTTGTAAAATGTTGCTGCTGCATTTCGAAAATATTTCACACTTTGTGTTAACAAAATAGAAACCGCGGCAGTTACAAAGTGCTATAAAAAGTCTCTGAAACACCTTGAAAACATTTCAAAACAGAATGCTATCTTAAACAGTTTAAAGGTTAAAAACAGTGCTTACAACTGTTACATAATGCTTTAAAAGTTTTTAGGGAAAAGACAGCCTTTTATAAGTGATGTGGATGTCTGTTGTCATTGAATATGAACCGGGTCTGTTTTAACATCTTTAATGTTTGATCGATTTTCGATATGCTAACAAAAATTTTTGATCCAATCTTTTTACAATAACTAGTATACACATAGTATATCACAAATATGTCAAGAAAACCCTTAAGGTCTCTCTACAAAAACCCATAGAAAATGTCGAACACAAAGCATTTTCAAAGTGAATTTATTGCGATTATCGCTATAAACCCATAACCAAATCAAGTCTGATTAAAATCAATCCCCTAATAAAACTTATGTACTTTCTTCCAAGGCTATACCACAAGCCATAAAAGTCATACAAGTCCGACACAATCAATTACATATGGCTTTTTAGCTTTCCAAAACAAAAGATAAAACAATTATCACAACATATACTCAAATAACATATATATTTTCAACCAACAATATAACCACTTCATTATCATTTTTGATGGTGAGTAAACTCACTTATACACAAGCATGCAACCAAGTTTAAGCTACCATCTTCCTACCTCAACACCATAACCACCCCTCCCCTTGCCATTTGGCCTTGCCCAAGAACCACCCAAAATGCTCACTACCATTGCTAGTTTGGTGTATTGTGCTCCATTTATTCCCTCTTTGACTTGCCAAGAAGTGTTGTTATGTTGTATCAAGGCTATAGAAGAAGATTAAAGAGATTCGAAGTTGGTTTGAGTTCTTTTTCATTTAGGAAATTATGAAGAGAGATATGAAAAATATAGCTATTAATTTGTAAATTTGCAAAAGTGAATCAAAGAAGCGTGCACCCACATAAAGGCTTTAAATGAGTGTTGCCTACCCTTTCTCTCACTCCCACTATTCCATGGAAGGCTTATCCCCCCCACCACATGCCCATCACATCTCCTTTTCACCACTTACACATGGAAATATCTCCTTAGCCAATTACCGTTCTACCCCCCTTCCAAAATATCTTCGATCGCCTCATGCATGACATCACCATATTATTTTCTTTTCCATAAACTGAAAAATATTTTATTTCTTATAAATGATTTCCTAAACATTTAAGTGTATGTAGAAAAAGTTTGAAACTTCTATCAAGTAAAAAGCCGTTTATCGATAAAACGATTTTCGGTCACATTATCGATATTTCTTCAAAGTATTTATTTTTGTAAGCATTTTTCCAAAACAAGTTTACCATCATTAGATATTATTTAAAAGGGGGTTAACATGGTTATTAAATCAATTAAATAACATATAATCCAAGATTTACATAATTCAAATATTTAAGTACGAAGTATCCGAAATTCCGTGTCACTACATTCTCCCCCGATTAGAATATTTCATCCTCAAAATTCCAACACGAGCAACCAAAGAGACAATCACACATCATTACTTAACAGTATTACAAATGCTAGCGAACAAAGCTCATGGTTTGCTCAAGTTTAACCCTCTCATCGCACAAGGATGATAGACAATCTACTAAGCGTACCTTATGCTCAACAACCTCAGGTTATTACTTAGATGATTATTCATGCCACCATAGAAAAAATCGAAGACTCGTTCCTTAAACTCTTCCTAAGCCGACAAACATAGTATATAAGCATACTAAAGCCCGTATGATGCACATGGACTATCTGTATGCTATATCTAATTTGATCACTTGCTCGATCGCATAAATTTCACTTCCAAACTAGTAAAGATCACTTGACCTCTCTAGTGCGGACTTCGATCAGGTTCCTATATTAGAAACTACCAATCTCCTTAGATAGCCATATACTATGATGGAAAACCCCGGGACCGTATCAAGAATCTGTATCAATTGTTCGCTGTCAAGACTCAAGTGAAAAATCCTTGTTTAGACTGGTGCAAATAACCTCTAATACTAGATCAAGAATAGTCAAGCGTATAAAACGATCTACGTACAACTTACTGTACCTTATCCTATTGGTTTCTTTACTACACCAATTGCTTAATATCACATTCTTTTACACAAATCATATTTCTCTCATTCAACAGTAAGATCGTTCATGAATCATTTCATAAAAACATAACTTCAAGTGTATAAACATTTTATAACTTAAGTTCATACTCGTATAATACTCCACTATCGCCTAGGAGTATATACGAAACATCAAATTCATTTTACTTAACAAGGATGTTCAACAAATTTAAACTTGTTTTAACTTACTACTTTCTCAATTCAAGAGTTATAAAAACCCAGTTTATATTTTCACAAAACACTTAGCTTCAAGTTTTATAATGATTCGAAAGTTTCCAACTGTCCAAAATCGTTGAAAATTCGGTTTCAATTAAACAAATGAAAACTACTAAACAACATATTATATCATGATTCATATATCATGTTGTCCAAATGCATAAACTACATGTGTCCATGAAATAACTTGATAAGAAAACTTCAGAACTAAACACTAGGGTTCATTTCAAACCATTTTGAAATAATATATACATATAACTTTTGTATATCAAATCATATTTTCGAGAATTAACTCAAAATCTATTTTACCAAAACAACTTGTAGTAACTACTATAGTAGCATCCTCCATTTTGAAACTCAAAAATGGACACCGATGATGCTATTATCATCACCCGAATTATTTTCAAGCAACAGAAATAAGTTCGGTACATCCAAATCATACTTTTTTTGGACTTAACCCAAAATCATTTTCAAAATGGTATCAAATACTTCATAAATATTACTAAATATCATGATCTCAATTTCACAAACCAATTTCTCAAATATTTACTTTCAAATAATACTACTATTAATTTTTCAAAATCTTGAAAACCATTTTCAAAGACATTGGGATTTAAATTCTTAAATTCTCATTTTTAATCCTCTTCGTTTATAAACCATACCTTATAAACCATACTTATATAAACCATACTTATATAAAACAACTTTTTTATATAAACCTCTTCACACACGTTTATTTACAAAATTCCTTATCTTTCCTTTAGATTCAAACAAACATCTTTTATTAAAGATAAGCGTTAACCCACCATTATCATTGAATGCCTTATAGTCAAACTGTGAAATTTAATTCACAATGTCTTCGTTTTAATGTTCCCACAAATACTGTCTACCCAACCCATGCAGTGAAAGTGTAAAATTTCTCATAAACTAGTCGAGCACTAATCAAAAATCAACAAACAATAGTCAATGCTCATAAACCGGCTGAGCATGACTATGCTAACCAATGAGGGATAATAGATGAACATCATTAATCCCTGCATAAATTAGATTTCACTATCTACTTATCCGATATATATCTAATAGATAGAAAATACATATACGCTCTCATATATATAATACACTCAACTCATGTTAGGGCATTGGGCATTCCATTACCCTATCTCTTAATGAGTCATACCCAACCAAAACCAAGGTTCTCGCTTAACCTTCAGCTTTGATACCATTTGTAATGGTCTACCTTTTTGACCCCTATATGTCGACACTTATACATCCATGGTATTCATATGCCGAACACTCACGGAAAAATAAATTGTTAGGGTAAAATAAAAGAAAATAAAATAGAATAAGGAAGAGGAGAACATAATATCAAAATATCGCAATGGAATGATAACATATAATATCAAAAGATAATACAAACTGTCACTCTAAGATACATAGCATTTTAGAGTTACAATAATAAGTACTATCATCTGCTTAGACCGTTATAACCATATATCCTCACATATTCTGATATATACAATATAGTAATATAGTGGAAATAAGAATACTATGGTAGATGAATGGAAGCATCCAGCCTATCTCCAGAAGCTCAAAAGAACATCAACGAAAACCTGCCTTTCTTAGACTACTCGAAAGAGCACCTACGAAAATAAGGGAAATATAAAACCATGAGTCAGACATAAGTCTGGTGTAAGAAACTCAAGAAATATATGTGACATATAATAGCACCTTTTGAGAACAACTGAGTCACCGAATTGGTTTTCCCCTCAAAAAAGACAACTATCTATTAATTACATATTTCAAAATAATAGATAATGTCTAGAGTGTATAATATAAGTAAGAAATAGTTGTGGTACATGTATACCACAACAATACTAGGTATACAATCAATCACCGCTAAGGCACGTTCGCATAACTGTGTAGGATTTCTGTGGTGATGCCTCTAGCAAACTGAAGCGGATCACCATGACAAGGATCAGAGATATCCTTTCGAGCATCGTATATCTCTAGATAAAATATACCATAAGATAAACACAACTGGCCCAATAGTGAACTGCATAGAACCAAGTATATACAAATCACGCGTTCAACATCTCAATAAGCATACTCAAGATTTGAAGTTATTATACCCTTATGGGTCAGCTAAATCCGAGATCGTGCATTCTACTTTGGTTCCAGTCATTTCCAATGTCGAGGCTACGTTCGGCATCTCTCACATGAGTCTTCATCGCTCGAACAGAACACAATCCCCAAATGGATTCCAGCATCTTGAACAAATCACAAACCTTAACATGGTTTTGAGCATCTTGAATAGATCTCGTATCTCCACATAGATTCCAGCATAAGTTGACCAACAAATGCTAACACTAACCTCTCTTTTGGACTTAACCTTAGGATAGCCAGTTCAACTCTATAGAATTAGTCTGAAATGTTAATGTTGACCTCTCCCTCGGACTTAACCTTAGGATAAATGGTTTAACTTTATAACATTTTGCTTATCAACCACTTCCAAAACACAGATCTTGTATATGATTTTAAAGTAGTTACGATTTTGAGTCATCTCATATAAGTACACTCCTCCGCTTACTAGACGCTCCAAAACAAATCGATAGATTTCCGGTCAACTTAACCTTGGTTCTTTCAAAAATAAATAGAAAATACATAAGGGTGGAGATCATCTTTTATCCGGGATTTCCTTATCATTTGTCCTCGAAGAGCAAGAAAAGTCTATACATAAAGTATAGCATATCTGCAGATAACTGTACCATATAACCCTCGTGTTTCTTCTAGATATTCCTAAAGTTATGTTTTGTAAGTATCAATAGTTGACTAGACAACTATATAGATCGAAAAATGAATGCTTATGGAAACCAAGTTTCATATATTTAATGCGTTTTTGACCTTTTTGTCTCACTCTATCCCTAGTTCAAGAGTGAGGCTGGTAGGTTAGAGCATTATTGCTTCTAAACCCTACTCGAGCATCATTCTTAAATCTTATAGATAGAACAAACCTAATTCGTCAGCTTTTGGTATTAAGTATAGTTAATTACTTTTCATAAACAAGTAAGTAAACAAAACAATTAACATGTTTCTGACCTTTTCATCTTAAAAATAAACCTTTTCTTTAATAATTCATATTAAATTATTAAAAATATATAAAAATCCCAAACTACTTTTAAAATACTCTAATATAAGTCCGTAAACATCCCTAAAAAGATTGAAGTTAATACTTAAATTAAAGTCATTTCAAAGCAATTTAAACTCTCAAACAGAAAAGATAGCATTTCCTGAATGTTGTAAAAAAGTTGATACAACATTTTAAAAATGTTTCAAACACTTAAGGTTAACAAAACAAAAACTGCAGCAGTTACAAAGTGCAACAACACCTTGAAAATGTTTCAAAACATAATGTTATCTTAAATGGTTTAAAGGTTAAAAATAGTTCTTGCAGCAATTACGGAATGCTATGAAAAGTGATCGGGGAGAACACGGCGTTATAAAAGTGCTGCAGATGATTGTTGTCAATGACGATGAACTGGGCCAGTTTTTTCATTTTTGATGTTTGATCGATTTCTGTTATGCTAAAAAACTTTTTAGCATCCGATCTTTTTACAGTAACTAGTGTAGATATAATACATCAGAAATATTTTGAAAACCCATAAGGACCTCTCTATAAAAATCCATAGAAAATGTTGAACATAAAGCATTTCCAAAGTGCGTTTATAGCGACTATCACTATATAACCATAACCAAATCAAGTTCGATTCAATTCAATCCGTTACTAAACCTTATGTGCTTTGTTCCAAGGCTATAACACAATCCATAGAAGTCATACAAGTCCAAAATTACATACGCCTTTTTGCTTTCCAAACCAAAAGATCAACCAATTATCACAACATGTATTCAAACAACATGCATATTTTCAACCAATAATATAACCACTACATTATAATTTCTAATGGTGAGTAAACTCAGCCATACACAAGCATGCAACCAAGTTTAAGCTACCATCTTCATACCTCAACCATGTAACCACCATAACTACTCATCCCCTTGCCATTTGCTCATGGTCTTGCCTAAGAACCACCCAAAATGATCATGGTCCTTGCTAGTTTAGGGTCTTGTGCTCCATTTCTTCCATCTTTTACTTTCTAAGAAGTGTTGTTATGTTGTAGCAAGGCTATAGAAGAAATTTGAAGAGATCCAAAGTTGGTTTGAATTTTTTTGCATTTAGGAAATTATGAAGAGAGAGATGTGAAGAGTATAGCTTTTAATTTGTAAATTGGCAAAAGTGAATCAAAGAAGTGTGCACCCGCATATATAGACTTCAACTGGATGTTGCCTGCCCTTCCTCTCACCCCCTCATCATGGCATGGAAGGCTCACCCCCTACCCACATGCCCATCACATCTCCTTTTCACCTCTTACACATGGAAATATCTCCTTAGCCAATTACCATTCTACCATCCTTCCGAAATATCTTCTATGACCTCATGCATGACATCACCATATTATTTTCTTTTCCATAAATCGTAAATTATTTTATTTCTTATAAATTATTTCCAAAACATTTAAGTGCATGTAGAAAAAGTTTGAACAACTTCTGTCGAGTAAAAAGTTGTTTATCGATAAAACAATTTTCGGTCATATTATCGATATTTCTTCAAAGTATTTATCTTTGTAAACATTTTTCCAAAACAAGTTTACCATTGTGACGCCCCACCTCTATGCTCATAATAACAAAGAGTATTAAAAGAAATACTGTCTATTATTACGAATAATAAGGCTAGATAGGAGCGGCCATCCGTAGTTGGCCTTACACTAATATTGGTTACCTCGATAGGAGTGGTATATACTTTTTAATTTTCATCTCTTATTTATTTACTCCCATCGACATACCCAATTACCAGTATAAAACAAACTACAATGGTTCATAATAGTTTAGGACATTAGATATAATAACAACACAGATAATATAAATGCGGAACACAGATAAAACAAAGTCTCATATATATATAACTGATGTCAGTTACAATATAGTTGACACGATACATATGATACAACTACAACTGTCGACTCTGGAAGTTATATATACAAGTACATTATCAACTAATATACATGAATACATATCATCCTATACAATGACACGACTTCTACAAAATGACAAAGACAACTTCAGAAGATGTGAAAAGTCTTCATATCCCGTACAGCAACTCAAAGAAGGAAATCTACAACCTGAAATAACTCGGGTCTGACCCGAGTATTACATTCAAAAGAAAATAATACACGGGTCAGTCTAATTCAAACTCAGTTATTAATGCACAGAAGCAATAATAATCAATATCAAATAGACGACAGTCACAGAAATCTCGTATATCCAACTCCTCGATAAGAGAATCGGATAACGGTAGATATAACACTACACAGTGTTAAACAACAAATCAGCAAATCCAAATCAAATTTCGGTGTGGCTGCAGTACACGCACGCGTGCACTGCCTCGCCACTACCGCGATGCAATACACGAAAGCTCAATGAAAATCACAAACGAACACAAGGTCAAACCCGAGCATTTAAGCTGGATTCAACTCAGGCATAACACAAAACTATCAAGAACAATTTACTCTACCAGACACACATGAATAAGAAATGAACAACCCAATATAGCAACATGATTATCAAACTAAACTACAGTACTTAAAACTACGAACTGGTCAATGCAACTAAAACCTGAATGACTAGTTTCAACCAAGAATATACAGATGTCAGCAACTTGAGCACAAAAGTAGCGTGCTCAAAGTAACCCCATAGATGCAACTCGACTATCAGCAATATGTTAAAACCAGAATGTGCTGTGAAGACTCGACTAACCGGTTCAGATCAAATGAGGAGTAACTGCAAATCATCCAAGTACAAAGACAGGGCAATGCACTTCGATGATTGGCTTAGGACAACGTGCAGTGACCACAATGAGATCAGTTACATGAAGAGCAGGAACTCCATAAGTATGTACATGCATTTTCAATCAAGTCAGAGCAATGCAGACTTCAAAAAAAATACAACAGAGAAAACAAAACTGGCAACAAAATGCTCCAAGATGGACTCCAACATAATATGTACAAAGTCCATCATACAAGCAAAATTACATGTATACATATGCAGCAGACATGTACATTGGAATCTGATTCAAGGAAGGTAAACAACTGAAGCAGGACTCGATTTTTATCAAGTATAGTAAGATGACAGTGATACTATCAAGAAACAATGAGAAACATGTTGCAATAACCACAAACTCCACTAACATATGTATGATAGAGCATATGCAAGAGACTACATAACTCAAACTAGCAACAGTGCTAAAGTCAACAAAACAGAAGTGAAGACTACAATGCCAGATTTCGAATCAAGCAGAGCAGGCAACAGGATTTAGTTCAAAATGCAATGGAGATCACAAGACTCAAGTCTACAACATGTACTCAAGACAACAAGTTTCCATAATAGTGCAACTCAACAACAGGTAAAAATAATCCACAAGGAATGTATACTGGAACAACCCATTTACAACTGCAAATGGCTTAAGCAAGCCAAAATTCATGAAATCAGAGAGTGGAGCTACAAAACCAAAAATACAGATCAATTGAACTAGACAAAGCATATTTTAAATCAGGTGTGAAGTTACTGCAATTCCAAAACCAAGTAAATGCCGAAGTCACAAAAACAATTCAATGTCAAGGCTATAATCGAACAAATTCTGAGATAATAATTTGCAAATATCATAAATCGAACAAAACGTGTTAGCGCAGACAACTACAATAAGACAACAAAATTCAAAAATGTTCAACAACATATGCATACCCACATACGAGTGTATGTATGCATATATATATAGGTGATTCAACCAACAAGTTCGACTACATCAAGAGTCGAAACCACAATTATAAGGCAGCAGAAAAATCGAACCAAATCCCAAAAAGAATTTCACGTAACAGATGTTAAATTTCAACCAAAATCAAAACTGAGGTTGTCACGAATTCAAGTATCACGAAATCAAGTTTTTCACGAAAACGAACATCTCCCAAAACAATCGAGTACAACCAATTAACTTCAAATGGCCAAAACAAATGAATCGACACACGAACAATTGAAAGCGAACGAAAACACAGAATTCAAACCCTAATACTTGAGTAGGAATTAGATGTGAGTAGGACTCACCATTTTCGACGAGGCAAGCAACGAATTGTAGAGGGTATCGATCGACCGCTTTTCGATCGAGTAACCATGGCCGCGACTAGAAAATCTCGAAGCCCCAAATCCATAAACCCTAAATCACAGTACCCCGAGAAAGCGAAGCCGTGAATTCCAGGGCAACGAAGATCGAGCACAATCCAAATTAAAGAGCATCGAACAAACCCTAGCAAAATCTCATAATCGAACGAAAGCCCTTTCTCACAAGCCCTAATTTTCAGATCGAAGGAACGAGCAAAGAAGCGGCCACCATTTATTTTTCCAGAGCAAAGAAGAGGATCGGGCCATATAATAATAAAGGAAAGGCCGGCTTAATATTTTCTAAGTCCACAACCTTATAACTCATTTTTGTAAAAGAATTTACAACTGATTACACACTTAACATTTTTATAAACGAGTTTCAACTCGAATAAAATTCCAATTGCAATAGTCTAACCAATTTTTCTCAAGGAATTTCAAGCTGATTTAAAATTTCAAAACAAATAGCTAGGAATAGTGATCGTCTAAAGACAATAACAAAATAATTGCGGAATCTCGGGTTGTTACAACCATCATTAGTTATTATTTAAAAAGGGGTTAACATGGTTATTAAATCAATTTAATCACATTTAATCCAGGATTCAAATATTTAAATAATTTATATATTTAATTACGAAGTGTCCGAAATTCTGGGTCGTTACACTTCAGCTCTGATACCAATGGTAATGGTACGCCTTTTTGGCCTTCAAATATTGACACTAATACATCAATGGTACTCATGTGCAGTGCACTCAAGTGTCGAAAAGACAGATTATTAAGGTAAAGAAAAAGAAAAAGAAACATAAAGAAAGAAAGAACACAACATCAGAATCTCACAGTGGATTGATAACACATATATCAAAAATACATTACAAAGTGTTACTCTAAGATACACTGTATTTCAAAGTCATAATCCTAAGTACTATCATCATCGTGGATATTTATAATAGTCTGTCCTTACGGTTGCCGATATATACATACTAGTAGTGCAGCGGAAATAAGAATACTGCGGTATGTGATAGCGTCCAACTCATCTCCTTGAGCTCCAATGGAAATCCAACTAAAACCTGCCTTTCTCAAACTATTCAGAAGAGCATTCGAGGAATTAAGACAAAAATAAAACCACGAGTTAAACAAAATTCTGGTATGAGAAACTCAAGAAACATATGCCCACATAACATCGCCTTTCGAGACCAACCGATTCACCATAATGGTTTTTCCCTTAAAAGATCCAAACCATCTAATAAGTATATATGACAATATAATAATGTCTAGGGTGTAGAATATAAATTAGAAAATACTCATGAGGCTCACATTGATGACACCACGACAATATTGAGTGCATAATCAAAACCGCTAAGATTCGTTCTCCTATATGGATTTCCTTTGGAGGTGCCCTTAGCACGTCGAGAATGTTAGAAAATGAGGGTTGTTTATAATACAATATGGAATGGGTCTTAAGTCTATTTGAACACTGGAGGGGGTGAAGTGTATATTTGAAATCTATAAAACTAACTTATGACTTTAACACTATATCTAATCAAATTGCAAATAGAAAACCAATAATCATAAAATAAGTAAATAGTAAAGTAAAATAGAGTAAAGTAAATAACACCCGGATTTTTATACTTGTTCGGATTAACCCATCTATATCCAGTCCTACACTACACCATGCAGAATTTCACTATAATCACTTGCTTTCCACGGGTGGCAACAATACCTTTACAATCTTGATTTCACGGGCTACAAGATACACCCTCTTGATTTATGGGCTACAAGTTCACCCTCTCCTTTTCACAAACAACAATAAAGTATGGCAAGTAGTCGTATCTTTAATACAGATTCCTGCAGATTCGGTACAATGATCCCATAGACCTCCAATGACAATATATCTTTGAATTCTTTGAGGAATAGGATGAAATTAGAGAGAGAATGATATGAAATTAAGTAGAAACTCTCTGATATAATGTGCTTTAAAAATCCTTGAAGAATCGGAGTGAAATGGTATCGATTTGCAAAGAGAATGAAAGAGTTTGCAATGGATTTCTTTTCCAAAAGTATGGAAGAGAAAGAGTATGAGAATGAAGAGATAATTGATTGGAAAATTCATTTTCCAGAGCCTTTATATAGTGGTTGAAGAGACATGTATTTTGGTAAAGAAGTGGCGGGAAAATACCTTGATTTAAATTTTAAATAATTGGCCAACGGGAAGTATGTCAACATACTTGACACCCATATGTCGACATATAGACATTTTCCAAAGAGAACAACAACACATCAGCAACACCAATAAGTGTTGCAAATTTCAAATTTCAAAAGTACCTCTTTTTGTGGATTTTTGTGATTCGGTTGAGGTCAATAGTTGACAATCTTCAAATATAATTGCCTTAGGATCTTTAACAAAGAATTCTAAGACTCAACCAACTACTCATCACTTCAAACACTTATGTCCTTTCAGCATTCTTCTTCAGTCAGTTATGTTCTTCCATAGCACGGATTAAGCTTCTTATATAATTCATTTTCTTCTACTGAGTTCTTGTTTATCTCTATAAATGTCTCCATAATGTATTTGAAATAACCGCACAACTTGGAGATACATTAGTAGTAATATTTATATGTTTGTTCTCATCAAAATTAATACCTAAGGTATTAACACCCTTTTTGATGATGACAACCATATAAATATTTAAGAGATGAAACGTAATACTTTTATATTTGACTCCCCCTAACCTTATGCACTTCCCCTATCATTTTGCCTAGTATATTTATACATTTTCTCCCCCTTTGCCATCAACAAAAAGGGAGAAAAAGAATTTCCTAAGCACAACTGGACAATATATATAGAGTTTGTATATAGAGATAAATATTAGTGTATATAAATAAAAACTCATGAGGGCAATCAAAATCAATACAAAGCGGGAATAATTTTATCAAGTCAAATATTTAAAATATAAGAATTTTAGAGTTACTGACATTGCAGATACCAATAACATATCCTTCTGAAATATATCCAAAGTTCTTCTCACCATCTTTGTATATAATGCTCGCTCGGTGTTTATGGATTATATGCTTTGAACATCTGTTGTCCAATATCCATTGTTAGGTACTTGAAAAATATAATATATGCGCACCGATACCCTATATTGTTTTGAGTCCATGGGATTAAGTTTTGGAAAGCCGAATCCATGAAGAGTTTGAATGCCCTTTCAAAATATAAACATTAGATAAATGAACTTTATCAATAAAATTATCAATATTTATTTTTCAATATTATCTAACTTTCAAGGAACCCATAAATTAATGAACCCATTTTGGGGTTTTAACTTTAATTTCCTAGGTTTTGGTTTGAACTTGGTAGCCTTAACAAATTTAGTACTTTGAGTACTAATTTTCTTTGATTTGGGCCTAGGGGTGTATCCAAGTCCATGTTTATTGTTAGTAGGTTTAGATCCAGATAATAAATTTTCTAGATTATTCTTTCCTTTGTTAAATTTATCAATATCAGTTTTCATTTTTCCAAAATCCTTAGACAATGTTAAGAATAGCATTGTCTAGAGGTGTTATTTTGTTATTTAGATTAGTGGTCTCTGATTTCATTGAATGACTTTTTGAACTTAATGATCCATTTTCACTTTTAAGTTTTGCAAAACTTTCAAGTTTTTTATCATCATTAAGTCCATTAAGTCTTTCAATTTCATCTTCTAGACATTGTTTTTCTTTGGTTAACATTTCGTTAAATATTTTTAATCTATCTATCTCTGCTAAACTGTTCTTGTACTCTTTCCTAAGCATTTTATATCCCTTATACATATCATTTAAGACAATAGTAATTTCTTTATTAAAATTCCATAACTGGTTATCCTCTTCCATGAAGCACATGTTGGCATTTTTATTTCTGAATCACTATCACTTAATGATGTATTTGTATCATCCCATGTCGCGTTGAAAGCATGTTTCCTCTTCTTATTCAAAGTGTTCGAAGTGTACTTTATTTTCTTCAGTTTGGGATAGTCTCTTTTCAAATGACCATGTTTATCACATTCGAAACACTTAACAACATTTCCATTTTTGGAATTATTGTTGTTATTTTTTCAAAGTTTGTTCATTTTCCAATATTCCAAAATTTTTTGAAATTCCTGGTCATAAAACTCGATATCATCAGCGGTAGCATCATCTGGTTCATCATTGTCGCTTGTAGCATTAAGTGCTTGTGATTTCTTCTCATTTGCCTGATTCTCTTTTCTAACCTACAACTTTACTTCATAGGACATTAGATTACCAATTAAATCTTTTATTTTCACAATACTAATATCATTGGCTTCTTCGATTATCAGAGTCTTCTGATCCCATTCACTAGAAAGTGAATTCAAGATCTTTCTCAGTTGGTCCTCTTCAGTAAGTTTCTTTCATAATGATATTAACATGTACTATATCCTAAAATCTAGAATATATATCAGAAATAGACTCATTTCGTTTCATTTGAAAACGTTGAAACTGATTAATTAGCATAAATATCTAAGTTTGTCTTACTTTACGATTGCCCTCATTTATGATATGCAACATTCTCCAAATTTCATATGCACACTTACAAATAGACACTCGATTAAATTCATTTCTATCTAAGGAGCAAAATAAAATGTTTACAGCTTTGAGTTACTGAGGGCTTGTGTCTTTTGGTCTAGTGCCCATTACGAATAGTTCACTTGGGGCTCAGTGTACTCTATTTGGGTAATGTTCCAAATATCTAAACCATTAGACTGAAAATAAAATTTCATCCTACAAGCCCAATATGCATAATTACTACCATCAAATAGAGGGCGTCTAGTGGTAAATTGTTGTTCTACAAAAGTGTTAAAGAAAGTGTTACAGCTATCATTAGCCATTTATACTTTTCAAAAAACAAGTTATGAATTTTTGAAAACCAGTGCTCCGATACTAAATGTTAGAAAATGGAGGTTGTTTATAATACAATGTGGAATGGATCTTAAGGCTATTTGAACACTAGAGGGGGTGAAGTGTATATTTCAAATCTATAAAACTGACTTATGACTTTAACATTATATCTAATCAAATTGCAAATAGAAAACCAATAATCATAGAATAAGTAAATAGTAAAGTAAAATGTAGTAAAGTAAATAACACTTGGATTTTTATACTGGTTCGGATTAACCAATCCTACATCCAGTCCTGCACTGCACCATGCAGAATTTCACTATAATCGCTTGCTTTCCACGGGTGGCAAGAACACCTTTATAATCTTGATTTACAGACTACAAGATCACCCTCTACTTTTCACAAACAATAATAAAGTATGTCAAGTAGTCATATCTTCAATGCATATTCTTAGATTCGGTACGGTGATCTTATAGACCTCAAATGGCAATATATCTTTGAATTCTTTGAGGAATAGGATGAAATCAGATAGAGAATGATATGAATTCAAAACTCTTTGATATAATATGGTTTGTAGATCCTTGAAGAATGGAGTGAAATGGTATGGATTAGACCTGTCAAAACCGGCCCTAACCCATTTACCCAACCCAATAACCCTAATATTATAAGGGTTGAATCCGATCCTTTTATTTTTTGTTTCAGTTTTTACCCAACCCGTTTGCAAATAACAAAAAACATAAGCAGCCCAACCCGTCTAACCTCTAACCCTAATTCTTATTTTTCAATTTTCTCAATTGGGCTTCAAATTTGTAAAAGGGAAAAAGGCGATTCCTTCTGATCTTCGATTTACAGTGTGGAAATCATTTGAATTTGAGACGGCAATGACAGCCTGATCTTTCGTTGTTTGAGACGACGACGACGCCCTAATTCTTTCGTTGTTTGAGAAGACGAAGGCTTACCTTCCTACGGATCTTCCTGGTATTGATGTTTGCAAGTGCGAGCTAACCCTAAGTTGTTAGTTTTAATCTAGTAAGTACTAACCCTAAGTTAATTTATGAGTTTATTTCATAAATGGTAGAGATCTTGTGATGTCTGCAAGTGCGAGCTAACCTTAAGTTTTAATCTAGTAAGTACACACCCACCCACCCCCTATCCGTTTCACTGATTGTCAACTAATGTTCTATAGTTCTCTCGCAAATTACTCTATTTTTTCCAGTTAAGGTCCTTCTGAACAATTGTTGTCTGTAGTCTTTACCTTCGTGTGCTAGTCAATTGCTAATGCTTCCAGTAGTTAAAGTCGTTATGTTATTATTTAGCTTAACATAAGTCATTTATGTAGCGGTAATGATCCATATTGTGTTTATTTTATTGTATGGCATTTTGATGCTCTATAGATGTTGTATGTCAGATGTAGACATTTTTTTAATCATATTGATATTCATGAATGGCATACTGATATGCAGGGCAATGGGGGATGTCTCTGAAAGGATAGGTCTTCCAACAGATAACGGGCAGGTACTAAATTCTAACTAATGGGATCTCAATTGGTATTTTGAGTCTTAATTCCCATGTTGGTATTTGTAGCATTAACAAGTAATGAGTAGACAACTGATAGAGAAAAGTAAGGTTTTAATCGATGGAAATTGTAACATAATGCGAACTGGGCAAAAGAAACTCATATTCATAAATCATAATACCCCAATTGATATTCTAATTTGAGTAATGGGTTCGTTTCTCGACTCTCTTCATGCCTCACATATCTGCCCTTCAAAGTAATGAGCCTTGCATTGGAAATTATTTGTATGATTTGGTCATACACAATGCAACTACATTTCACTAGGAACCAAAATTTGTTTCGCTTCTGGGTTTTGTGATAGTTTTTTTAATCAATTATAAATGAATTTTCTCCCACAGACCACAGGGTCAGCGCAAGCAGTTATTTTGTTTTTTGTCACATTGCTAATGAATATATCATAATTTCAATGGTATTTGAAACCTCTCAAAATTTTGAATGAAATGTTGGATATCTTATCAAAGAAATTTTTAATGTAGTGGACCGTTATTACTTTTGATATATCATGCATGTTGTGTATGATCTGAATTTTCCTCTTACTCTTCTGTAGATTGGCATCATTGACTCGAATTGTAGATTAATTGGCCTTCACTTATATGATGGTCTCTTCAAGGTATGCAAACCTATTTGTGTTTGTTTTCTTTATGCATTCATTTTAGCTTGACTAACATTAGCATTTTGTGTAGTTTAATACTTATAAGTTTAACACAACTAATGAATCCCTTTTTGTTAAGGTTATACCTTTTGATAACAAAGGGCAATTGAAAGAAGCTTTCAACATCAAGTATCAATATACTAACGATTTATTTGTTCAGTCTGAATATTGGAAATGAAAATGGTACCCCCCCAATCATGTTGTAGTAGTTTAGAAATCAAAATGTGGATGTATGCTCTTAATGTTCATTGATATATTCCATATATTTTTTATACTTCTCCTCAACTTCAAAGTATTTCAGTTCTTACTTAATTCTATCTAGAATCTTTTTTTTAATAATAATCTCTTTGATTAATGCATTTTATATGCTATGATAAGCAACTGATACCTTCTAAACCTATACCTTCAGGCTTGAAGAGCTTCAAGTTTTGGATATTAAATTTCTTTATGGCTATCCAAAACCTACTATTGTTGTGCTTTATCAGGTAATTTTGCATCACATATTATTTATTCACAGTGGGAACACAGAATCTTCTATATTCATATTTTTTCCCCTATCTATTTGATTCATACTTTTCAATTTCAAACATAAAAATAGAAACATATTTCTTCTTCACCCTTTTTTGTTGGTCATTATATTATATAAACCAACCTCCCTTGTTTGGTATTAATTTTGGTAGACTATTTTAGCAGTAAATATCTTCAGTCCTGCAATTTTAATCAGCTGTGAACAGATCATGTCTTTGCTAATCTGTTGCTTCTACACAAGAGGAATGGATTAAAGCTCTGGCATCCCAATTCCAGCTTTGGCATCATAGGTCTTCTCCAGTAAAACATCTATTGGGGTATCTTTAGGGCCAACTGGAAAAAAACAAACAAATATTACTTACAAATGTTTGCTTATGATTGAGATCTTGTACTATTTTTGATGATTCATGCGTTCAGAACTTTCAAATATTCTAGTTGTTGCAATATCTAGTTTAGTTTTCCTATTTGTTGGAGCAAAATTTTGGTTTTTTGTGTAGAATTGACAATATAATAGTGCAGTTTTTCATTTTTTGGTACTATTTTTGATAATATGATGTGCATCATTTCATTTTCTTGTGCAGTTTTTGTTTTTTTTTCATGCAGAATTGATAATAAACGGTGCAGTTTTTCAATTTTTAATGTTGATCTTAATGCTTAAGCTGCAGTTTTTGTTAATGGGTCGGGTCGGGTCAACCCTTTTATTAGTCGGGTCGGGTCTGTTCGACTCGTTTATTAAATGGGTAAAATGGGTTGGGTTTGTTTATATCTTAAATAAATCGGGTCAAATTCTACCCGACCCATTTATGACCCGACCCGACCCATTTGACGGGCCTAGTATGGATTTGCAAATAGAATGAAAGAGTTTGCAATGGATTTCTTTTGCAGAAGTATAGAAGAGAAAGAGTATTAGAATGAAGAGAGAATTGATTGGAAAATTCGTTTTCCAGAGCCTTTATATAGTGGTTGAAGAGACATGTTTTTTGGTGAAGAGTTGGCAGGAAAATCCATTAATTTAAATTTTAAATGACTAACCAACGGGAAGTTTGTCGACATACTTGATTCCCATATATCGACATATACACATTTTCCAAAGAGAACAACAACACATCAGCAATACCAATAAGTGTTGTAAATATTAGATTTCAAAAGTACCTTTTTGTAGATTTTTTTTAAATCGGTTGAGGTCGATGGTTGACGATCTTCAAGTATAATTGCCATAATATCTTTAGCAAGGAATTCTAAGACTCAACCAACTACTCATCACTTCACACACTTATGTCCTTTTAGCATTCTTCTTCAATCAGTTATGTTCTTCCATAGCTCTGATTAACCTTCTTATATAATCCATTTTCTTCTACTGAGTTCTTGTTTATCTTTGTAAATGTCTCCATAATATATTTGAAATAATTACACAAGTCAGAGATACGTTAGTAGTAATATTTATATGGTTGTTGTCATCAAAATAAATACCTAGGGTATTAACAGAGAATAACCTCCTAAAAAGGGGTAAATATAACCGTTCGAGTTGCGTATATCTCTAGATAAAATATACCATATGTAAACATAGCTGGTCCATGCCCAAACATGTGGCACCGAGTATCATCGCTCCCACTAGCAATCTGAAAGCATCTCTAGAATGGAGCTGAAATACCCTTGGGTTAGCTAAACCCTTTGGCTATGAATCCTACTTTGTTTTCTATCATTTTTTATGGTGAAGTTTCGTTCAGCATCTCAACACCCAAGTCTTCATCGGTCAAACAGATCTCGAATCTCTCTCTGGATTCCAACGTCTCGAGCAGATCTAAACTCTATACATGGATTCCAACATCGCAAACAGTTAATGAATCTCTCAATGGATTCCAGCATAAATCCTCCAACGAATGCTAACGATGTCCTCTCTCTTGGAATTACCCTCAAGATAGACAGTACAACATGAAAGCATCATCCGAAATGTTAACAATGAACTCTCCCTTGGACTTAACCTTAAGATAGACAATGCGACTCTATAATATTTCGCTTCACAACCGCTTCCAAAACATTGAACACGTCCATCGGTTTTGAAGTGCATATGGTTTTGAGTCATCACATATAAGTACACTCCCCTGCTTACTAGAAGTTTCAAAACCAATCAATAGATTTTCAGTTAATTTAACTCTGGTTTTTTCAAAAATAAATAGATAATGCAAAAGGATGGAAATCATCTCCTATCTGGTCGGATTTCCTTATCTTTTGTCCTAAAAGAGCAAGACGATTTTATACGTAGGATATAGCATCACCGAAGATAACCATACCTTATAATTCTCGTGTTTCTTCTAGATATTTCCTAAGTTAATTTTGGTCAAATTCAATAATAGTGAGAACGATCGCATATTGAAACCAAGTCTTGTATGCTTATCATGTTTTCGTCCTTCTTAACTTACATTATTCCTCCGTCAAGAGTAAAGCCAATAGGTTAAAGCACTGTTTGCTTCTAAGCCCTACTCAAACATCATTCTTAACTCTCACAGATAGAACAAGCCTACTTTTTTGGATTTTTAGTGCTTAGTACGCAACTAAATACTTTCCATAGACAAGTAAACACACAAAGAACAATTAAGTCACACAAAGCTTAATTAAGTCACATACGCGGCTTCTAATCCCCATTTTATTTGATTAACTCTTTTATTTATCAAAACTTCTTTTACCAAATAATTACTTCCTTCAAAAGTAAGCAAACTATATATAGGAATCCTCCTCGGGGAATCTTGAATACATATGCTCTAAAAGCAAGAGACAATTTAGATGAATAAGTCCTCCCTAGGGAATCTCAAACCATATGAATACATGATGCTTCTCTTCACTTCCTTTTTCTACTTGTATATTTATATTTAAATACCTTTAAAAAGGATATATACATGTATTCTAATATTTCACTATTTATTTGTACTCTTTTCAATACTTCAAAACGTATTCATATACTTATCTCAAAGGTACAAGAATATTCACAAATCCTTTAACAAGATTTCGCACTTTAAAATATAATCAAAGAGGTTAAAAACAAATATTACTTAAACATTGCTACTATAAACCCCTTCTCTTCTATAAGGTAAACCTTTATTTTATATAATCTTTTTTCAAAACATTCCATACTTGTCATTATCTTTAAAAGCTTCTTTGTTACGATCTAAGTACATTCACAAATCTATTCAAAAGGATTTAAGACAAATGTTACTTAAATATTATCACTACAAACCCAAAACAATTTCACCTATAATTATTTTTAAAACATTCTTTTTAAAGATCTAATTATACTCCTAAGTATAATCAAAAGAGTTAAAAGTAAATGTTGCTCAAACTTTGTTCGTTATAAACCCAAAACCATTTATATTCATTATCTTTAAAACATTCTTTTCAAAGATCTAAGTATACTTATTAATAAGATAATATACTTTTAAGTAACTCCTCAAAACCATTCATTATAACTAAGTGTCATAACCAAAACTACTTATCCTTTTATAAAATACTTCACTTACTTTTCCAAACTCATACACACACACACACTTTTAAAAATACTTTTAAATAGGTTTTAAATATCTATATAAAATATTACTTTAAAATAACACAATTTGAAATTTAACAAAAATCATTAAAGAAAGCACGTATATATATAAACCTTGTACTTTAAAAGTTCATAAATAATTAACAAAAATATATTTAAACTTGAAACCACTTTTAAAATATTCTATTTAATGTTATAAACGATCCTAAAAATTATAGAAAATACACTGTTTAAATGTCATTTTAAACTATTTAAAGTTTTAAATAGTAAACGATAGTATTTACAGAACTGCTATCAAAAGTTCTGAAACACCTAAAAAGTGTTTCTGATTCAAAGTATTATAGATTCCTATTTATGCCATAAAACCAGTTTTAAACCCTTCAATGTTCTATTTATTTTCAACATGCTATTAAGTAATTTAAGGTCCAATTTTTTTATATTAAGTACTTTACTTAGAGTACTTATTACCCAAGCAAAGAAAACCCTAAGGATATCTTCCACATTATATTAAAAATTCCCAAAATCATGTGTTTCCAAAATGCACATATAGCGACCATTTTCGCTATAACTTTTGCAATCCATTCAACTAGTTTTAAAATCATTTAAACCATGATATATTTGCAGTCATAACTACAAATGTAGTACTTATTAAAACAGCAAAAAAACCCTTAAGGATGTCTTTGAAAGTGCCAAACACAAGGCAATTTCAAAATGCTCATATAGCGACCATTTTCACTATAACTTTTTGCAACTTTGTTCCACGGTTTTTATAACTTTCCAAACCAATTTCTTATTGTCACATACACTTATATTTGTGTAGAGCACAACAAATATATATATTATATCACAATATTTTAACATACGAACTATTTGAACAAGTTTAAACACAAGGGGATTCAAAGTGCTTTCATAGCGACTATTTTATATGGATCATTCCATATCCATTCTAATTTCAACAAAAAATCAAAACAATCATATATACACAATGTCAAGACCATGCCACATGCTATAGAAGATCATAGAAGTGACGATATATAATATAAAGTTATAACTTTAATTAGTTCATACTTAACTTTAACTTTATATTCAAACACTTAACAAATATAACACAATATATACTTTTACAATGGTGAGTAAACCTACTTAAATCCATGCTGAAACCAAGTACAAAAACACATGAACACACGAACATTTCCTACCATCACCAAACATCCAAAGCTTCCACCTTTAGCCCATTTTAGTGCTCGGCCTTCTTCCCCCTTCCTTATTTGCTCTCGATCTAGGGATGGTGTCCTATTTTTTCCACTTATTCCACTTTTGAGTTTCTATTTCTTGCCCCTAGGATGTTCTAAGACCTTTGCCAAAGTTTGGATGAGAATGGAGTTAATTTGATATGATTTTAGAACATTAAAGAGGAGAAAGAGGCACGAACACTTAGGATTTTTATTCATTATTTGGCAAGGGCTTTTGTGAGGCTTTGTATGTGTTTAAATAAGTGGTTACATTTGGTTAACATTACCACTTACCCATTGTAGCCAGCTAGAAAATAGCCTCCCCCTCCAAAAGCACATTTCCGCCTCACTTTACAAAACAAATATCTATTACACTATTCACCAAAATATCTATTTCCTTAATCCATAATCTTTAACTAATCCTAATTAGTCAGCTTTAACATGGACTATTTTTAGTTGCTAATCATAAACATTAATATATTAGACAAACACAACATGTTCAAACAACTTCTATCGAGTAAAAAGGCCTTTATCGATACAACGGTTTTCTGCCACACTATCGATATTTCTTCAAACTATTTATTTTTGTAAACACTTTCCAAAAACAAGTTTCATATCATTAGTTATTACTTAAAAGTGGTCAACAAGGTTATAAAATCACTTTTATCACATTAAATCCAAGATTCAAATATTTAAATTATTCAGATATTTAAATACGAAATGTTTAAAATTCCAGGTCGTTGCACATCAACTGAATATGATAATTACTTTCTAACCTGATGATGTTTAGTTTTCATGTGTTACATGAATGGAAGCATGCCATTTTTTTCATCATTTTGATTACATGTTTAATATAAACAAGTTGTTGTATTTAAGCTATTCCTTTTGATATTTCTTACTAGCATTTTCTGTATTAAAAGTGTTTAGTTTGCACATGGTAATAATACTTCCTTTGTGCATAGTAGTTGGATTTCAGTTATATCTTTGAGAGTGGAATTCAAAGATCTTTGTGATATTTGTAATTTCAAAAATGCATTAATTTTTTAGGTTTCCATGCTTTATAATGAATTTCCATGGAACTTCAACCGTGCCCTCGAAGGTACTACATTGACTCAATTTGTAACCCTTACTACAATGTTGGAATTCAACAACTTAGATAATGAAAGAGATACTAAAATTTAGTGTTGGGAAAGTAATAGATTATATTCCTCAAACTCGATTTACAAATTCTTAAATTTCTCTGGAATGAAGGAAATGACCTTTGGACAAATTTGGAAAGGTAACGCACTTCCTAAAACAAAGTTACACATGTGGCTAACCCTTCACAACAAATTAAATGCAATTGTAATTTTAAAGAAAAATAACCTAATTTTGGATGAAATATTCTAACTTAAAAAATATAACACACTTATATTACCACCGACTAATTATATATTTGTAAACACTCTTCATATTTTTAAGTATACTACTACTAACATGAATTTCAATTCTGACCACTACTGGAACATTCTTAGAAATCAATATTCCTTGTGTTACAGAATTTTTTTAGACACTATTTTCACACTTACTTGATGGTATCTTTGGTTTGAAAGAAACAAAAGGATGTTCAACAATGCTAGCACCCTTTTTGATAACCTGACTTACACTATTGCATTGTTCATTTACAACTGGAGCGCAAACCCTAGCTACAAATTAGCCAACCATATGTCATTTAAGGAATTTCTTAAAGGTGAAAAGTAGGATTGACACCTTAAGGGTAAAAATTGTTTGAAATAGTGGGAGATATAATATGGTCATAAGCACCAATCTAGAGAATCCTATTAGCAAAGAAAACCACTTGAGCACCTCACACATGCTTGATTACCAAGTCTACTTTCTATTTGTAGACTTTTACACCGACACATATATATGTATATAAATATCTCTATATACAAATATATGCACAGGACTCATATCTTTTGTTGAGAATTTCAGGTTTAGCAAGCTGGTATGGTCACTTTCTTTGTACGGATACGCATGCTAACAGATGTAGGCTTCTGCTTCGAACGTTAGCCACACCTACACATGGTGCTCCGCCCTCTACTCACTACACCAGAAATGCCAATTAGGCAGTGCTTTTGGCCGTATCAAATGGAATTAGGCAGTGCTTTGGGCCGTATCAAATTTTGGCGTGGTTAATAATTTGATACGGCCCAAAGCCGTATCAAATTGATGAATTTGATACGGCTCAAAGCACTGCCTAATTCATGAATTTGATATGGCTCAAAGCACTGCCTAATTCATGAATTTGATACGGCTCAAAGCACTGCCTAATTCATGAATTTGATACGGCTCAAAGGACTGCCTAATTCATGAATTTGATATGGCTTTGGGCCGTATCAAATTCAGGTATTAAAGTAAAAAAAATAATGCATTAATATTTCAGTATTTAAAGCGGTAATAGATACGGCAATAGTTAGATTACAATAGAAGCAGTATTATACAAAATATGATCAATATTGTACAAAAGCAGTATTATACAAAATAACTGGAAAAGATGTTGCTCATATATGTTGCTGTTAAAGATATCCATACTGTAACTCCCACACTTTCCACATTGATATACCAATAAGATAACTACTTAATATTTCAGTCAAATTTTGAATAAAAATAATACAAGTGAAAGTATATCCAAACATATACATAAGCTTATATGCTTTCGAGAGTTCACCAAGTTCAAGATGAAGTGAAAGAACTATACATGAGAAATGCCAATCACGATCATAAATTAATGTGCCGATGAAAAGATTGCAGAATTGGCACTTTGACATCTGTAGGAATGCTAGTATCATCCTCTACAAATACATATCGGAACAAGTTTAACAAAGTAACATACAAGAGTGGTTATTTTCTCATACAGAAGATATTACAGAACTGTCAGAAGATATTAATAAACAAACAAACTTGATCCATACAGAACTGTCAAAACAAGAGTTTAATAAATAAACAAACTTGATCCATACAGAAGATATTACAATATAACCATGACAGGTATGGTGAGATATAGCAACATAAATAGTTATTGGCTCATTTGTGTATGCAATATTTTGAGGTATTCAGCTCTTTGTTCATTAATCTGTATCACTGAAAAGAACTCCATATCATTAAACTATATATGATTTTATTTACCTATAAATCCATATCATCAGAAAGAATACCTTGCATTCTTCAAGCAAACTCTTTAGATATGTCATTATATTTAATTACATACTCGATATTCATTTTCAGTTCAAATACTTGCAGTCTCTTTCGTGACATGAATGTTCAAAAATAAGTATTTATTGATGAAATTTGATAGGAATTACTGTTTAGAAACCTACTCACATTGGTTAATGGCAAATACTGACTTGCTTAGTCATAAAATTTGTTGACTTCAGAGTTCAGACATAAGCTCTGATAAAATCAAAAAATATTATTTTGAATCACTATATTAGAAATATACTCTACAAATGATTTACTGTTTTGAAATCACAATCAAAATATGGTCAACAAGGTTAATGAGACAATAGACAACACACCAAGATACAAATTTGGCAGTGGGAAACTAGTGCAGGTGGCAGTGGGAATACAATCACCACGTCGTTTCTAGGCTGGTATATACCATGCTTTATCCAAGGTCAGAGAAAAGCGTGGTGAGAAAATTGTTTTACCGAGCAACTTACCTGGAAAAGATTGTTCGAACACTTAAAGTACGCACTAACACTTACACTCTGATACACTGCTGCACTATATGCAGGGCAGTGCGCTTTACTTTTTTTTACGGTGCGGAAAATCCTTAAAAAAAATACATCTGATTTTATTTTAAAGCACCAGGAAACTCTATATGAAAGTTGAGTTTAAAAATGTGTGCATCTGAAAGCAGGCAAGCAGATGAACACACGAGGGCAATAATAGTAACAAAAATTTCACTCTTAAATATAGATATAACCAGCATATGATCCATTTATAAAATCTTTATGTCCCCATGTTATTCAAGTTTTCTTCCCGCCTCCATATGCTAACTATGCCAGATTTTGTTTTAAACCCATTCATTGAACGATCAAATTTATATGCTTATAACATAGTATCTTATATATTTTCTCAATACACGCACACACATAAAAATATATAAAAAAGGAGTAAAGGGAACCTTTTTTATTTCCATAATTTGATGTAATCTACTGTGCTTAACCTCAAGCAGTAAAATTAGTACATACTGTTCATTAGATTTTCATTCTTTTCAAAAATGCTTATAAGTGCACTGCTTTGTTAGTACATAGATGTGCGATATCTCATATATCTTAGTCTATTACTTAATATACTTGATTTTGCTGACATTATTTTGTGATCTGATAAATTTCAGAGAACCTGCAAAATATTGACAGAAAAAATCGCACAATTAAATTCTGCAATCGACGATGTGTCATCTCAGCTGTGAGCTGATGATGCTCCCAATGGAGCAGCAGTTGCTTCTGATGAAGTTGAAGCGGCAGCCTGAATCTGAGTGGGAATATGTACTTATTTCCTCTTTTATGTACTTAATAATGACATTCAGGATCATATGAATATCGTAGCTATGCGGTTATGTTTGTAAGGAAACTTGTGATTTTTGTACATGTTTATGATCATATTAAATTATTAATCTTTTAGTTTTATTTGTCTATAACCCGCATAGCTTTACAGACGTTTTTGTGTTGGAAATTCTCAATTATAAATGGAAACGTGAATAAATCAATTTGGTATGGACTGCCCAAATTGAGAGAACCGTAATGTTTTAAAATAAATTAAACGTATGTTTTATTTCATTATTAGCATGAAAATTTTGATTAGTAAATATCATTTGCCTTTGTTAATAGAACAAAAAAGATTACAGACTGCCGACAAAACGAAGAAACAACGCATTTGTTTCTCCATGCACTTATAAAGTATTACAATTACAAACTAAGTCATCTCACTCTCATTGTTCACCTGTAAATGCATATATAGCCACATCTTCATTGAATATTTCTTAAATACATTTATGCAGACTAGAACTACATACAACAGTGCAGCATTTTTTGGCATTCAGGTACTGTGAAAATTGAAGTCGGGGCAACAAATTATAAAACAAGTTATAAAACAACAAATAGTTGAAATTAAAATCAACTATAAGAAGCTTCTGTGAATTAGATCAAATATAAACAACAAATTATAAAACTTCTGTGAATCGGAGTACCTCAAATCAAAAGGATGAATTAGGCAACCAACGAATTCTACGAACTTAAGAATGAAATCAGATTAATCATCTGCAAATCAAGCTTCATTCGTTAATTGAAGAAATGAGGAGTAGATAGAAGGAGAAAGAGGAGATAAGAGCTGGAAATTTGAAACAGAGAATATGAAGTAGTCAATCTTGCATTCCACTCTGAGATAAAGTTTTTCTTTTTCGATTTTGGGGACGTATGTTTCGTTTAGGCAGTTAAGTGGATTTAGGGTTTTTTTCCCAATCGCCAGCAAATCGATCCGAACCGAGGTACAGCAAATCACGGTCGTGAGTTAGGGGAAGAGTAAAGTGATTTAGAGATTTGGGATGCAACGGACGTGAATTTGGGGGAAAGAGAACGACATTTATGTTTTGGAGGGAGAACGGAAAAAAACGAGGGAAGGAATGAATTTGGGGGAGACTGTGCTTTCCAGGGTGTATGATTTTCCAGCCAAAATAGGCACGAATTTGATACGGCTCAAAGCCGTATCAAATTTGATACGGCTTTAAGCCGTATCTAAACATTTAGATACGGTTTTTAGCCATATCAAATTTGATACGGCTTTGAGCCGTATCAAATAAGGCGGATAGGGGTGTGGCTAAAACAGCTTTGTGGTGTAGTGACTATACTATGCCTTATAGGGATTTACCTAGAGTAGACTTCCTCACAATCTTAATATCTCTGTTAGTTCACTAGTTTATAGGATTGGGGTTTTTTGTGGGAGGGGAGTGAGTGGGTTTACTGCTTGTCAGGCTTGGTGGAAGCACCTCTATTAAGTGTGGAATAAACTGAGATAAGTGCTCTCCCCCTTGAGAGGATCACTCATTTTAATATAAAAAATTATTTGTGCATAGATGTGTTTTTATTTATGCATATGTGATAAATTATTCTTAGTCATATAGGGTGGATAAGAATTTTTATTACTGATGTAGCAGAACCCATCAGATCTCAATTGTTGAACACCTATATGGAGATAAAAAACAATGAGGTGATTTCAAAGATAATGGTTAATTTGCATATACTTATTTTTGTTTTCTTTACATGTTTGAGAACGATACTAAATATAGATTAATAAGATTCCACTAAGTACCGTTAACATCAGTTCATATGTTTTATGACCAAATATTATACCTAAAATCTTCATTCGAAAAAAATCTCATGTTGATACTGACAAGACAATGGCACTAAGTGTGTGGCATCGAGTAATTTGACAAGGGATGCGTTGAAATATAGTTCTTTCTCTGATTTAGTTAAAGGATCTGAGGTTAGTTATTAATAATTATGTAGCTTGTTTAAGGAAGTCCAGTATTACAATTTTGTTTACTACTTTTTGTATTTTTCTTATCGACCAGTACCAAACAATAGTTTTTGTCTTGTAGCTTTTCTAAACTGCTTTTGCATTTTATTCATCCGTCCTGACACATGGAATCCCAAATACATATCTCTTAAGAATATGAAATTATTTTATTTAGGACAAATTTTCAAAGTGGGCTAATTTTTGAAACTATTTCGCGTTTACAGCTAGTTTGAAAACTTATTACCAAATAGGGTTGGTTTAGCTCAGTCAGCATCCACATCAGCAGTGTTGTAACTACTAACATATTTGCACAACTATTAGTTGCGCAATATGGTGAATTAATTTTTGCGCAACTCGTAGTTGCATAGATTAAAAATATTAGCCAAATGAAAACGCACAGATATGAGAATCGCTTTTCCATTTTGTTTCCAAATTGAAATGGCGCAACTTTGAATTGCACTTAACAATTAGTAACGTATGCGCAACTCATAATTGCGCATATGTAATAATTTATTTAGTGCAACTCAAAGTTGCGCACATATATTCTGTTGTATATAAAAACAAAAGCACTCACAGTTTCCACCACAAACTCACATTACCATTCATTCCTCCTTCCAAATTTCCCAATTCCGAACCCAAAACCCCGCAATCATCAAATTATAATTTATTCGTCAAATCCACTCAAAATCGTCATATTTATGCATCATTAATCGATTAGAACAAAGCTACAACAATCTTTGCAATATAATTGAGTAAATCCTATTTTCAAATCTATTGTCATTTTGAAATGTTATATGTTTTTGTGTTGATTTATAGTTACATACCTTTCATACTAAGCTAGCCGAACCGATATGGATAATTGGGAGATCTCAAATGAAGTATTGGTGAAATATTGTGAACAATTGGAAGATGAATCTGAATTTGTTCCTGATACTCAGTTTGAAATAGTTTCTAAAACTCAATTTGAGATAGTTCCTCAAAATATTAGTGTTTATGTTGAATCTGGTTTGGAGAATTAGGTTTGCTTAGATGCACCAAATCAAAGACCGGGGAAACTAATTAGCTGTAAAAGTCGAGTGAGACAACCGACACATCCAATTTGTCGCCATAGAGATATTGTGAGGTAGTTATATGTAGACTCAGACAAATGCCGGATGTTGGTTTTACTGATGTAATGGTTACCTAGATCATATAACTAATCTGAATGGTGTTTAGTGCTGTAAATTCTTCAAATGGTTTGATCGTTCGTTAATCCCTAAGGGAGTTGAATATGCGCTAAAGATGCAAGCCGAAGTGAGGCAATTGGAAAAGGAAAATAGTATTCTACGACATCAGGTAAACTATTTGCAGTACTTGTGACGACCCACTATTTTGGACCATTCAAATCGACAATAATCCACACATGTCAGACTTGAATAATGCAAAATAACAGATTGTAATAAAATTTGGAGCAAATAACATCATTCACAGAATCATAGACACAGAAATATCAGAATAACTCGCAGCGGAATTTAAAAATAACCATAGTGGTTCATGAAGCCACTAAAATACATAGTCTCAAAACAAGTACCAATTACATAGTCTTAAACCAATACAGTTTGAATAACCATAGAAAAATCCCAAATTCATTGTCTCAATTACATAAGCTAAAATAGAAGACTGAATAGCAAAATAGATAGCAGCTTGATAAAGATGATCTCCAGTAGTCCAAGCTCCGTGAAGAGGAAGTCCAACTGATACTCAGGCTGACCCGAGCGTAAAATAAAACATAAACACTCGAGTCAGGATATACATACTTATACAGTGTAAACCAACTCAAGTGAACTGTAGTAAAGGTACAAGTAACTTAGAAGATGCTTGGGACTGCCCATCCTCTAAGGATCCGTTAAAATATCTACTATGTAGTAATATTCGCTATTACAATAGTGTCTAAATAAGTAAAGTATAATCATATCGGAAAATAGCATTAAGGGGATGGAGAACCTTAACGCGGTCGGATCTTAAAATCATAATCGTAGTAAAGCTCGATAGGGTAGGTGACACGGTACAACTAGGCAATGATAGGGTAGATATACCAATTACACACACGGACTGATGGAGCGCATAGCAGCCACTATCGTCCACCTCGAACAACATTCCCAAATCGGAGGATGGCCATCTAGTCAAATCACAAGTAAGAGTATAATATCGAAGAAATGTGTCCGAGAAGAGGTGCTACCTCACTGGTCCGAGATCGCTCCTGTTTTAGCCACCTACTGCCAACTCACGGGAGTTGGGTCCACGTAACATAACTTAAGAACGTCGCCACCATCCTACTTCATTCTGGAATCTCCACCGCGTACACGGTTGTCAAAGTGGTTTTCGGTATCGACAGAGAGTATGTCCATATCCGATCCCGGTCTCTTTGCCAACCAATCGTTATTATAACCCGTGGTTATAGATTTAAAACAATTTATCAAATATACTTCGAATTTAACCATTTAAAACAAAGACATTATTCCTTTTAAATCAAATCTTAAATTCCCAAAGTTTAGCCTTCGGAGTTTATTTATTCACTTAAAAACAATAGCGTTAAAATTTCCAGCTTTCACGGCACTTAAAAAGTGCGGCGGTAAGTTATATTTGAAAACAAAGTTTATTCAACGGAACAACATTTATAAACTGCTATAACAGTTCAGTTTTAAACAAAATCATATTTCAGCCTACTGCAGTCCTTAACAAGTGCTACAGTAGCCCTTTTATTAGTTCAGGTTCAAATTTTAGTTTCTGCTACAACAGCACTTACCAAGTACTATCATAGCCTTAGTTCATTTTAGTCTTTTGGTTCACTTATATAATCCACAACACTTAACAAGTGCTATAGATTCTACCTAGTTCAGAACTTATAAAATCATACATTAAAAGGTTCATTTCGATCCTTTAACTAATTTATTTTAAAGAGAAATTTTACAAGTTAAAACCAAAACTTACAAATTTGCTTATTACATTCATTTCAACATTTAAAATTAAACTCCATTTTTCCACCAATTTAAAACTAAATTTTCATTTCAATTTAATTAACTTAAGTTTCCATCTTTTCTTCTAGTCAAAATTTCAAATTTAAGTTTCGTTTTAAAATCAATATTCCTCCATTTATTTATATTTATCACATAGAAAAATCATTTCTATTCTAAATAAATCATTTAAACTTTCGATTTAAATCAATTTAATATTATTACAATATTTAAATTATTTAAAGGTATCTAGAAAAATACAGAAAAATAACCACGGGTCTGTATAATATTTTTCTAGCCTAGGTCAAGTGATACGGATACTATATCATTTCAATCCGTAATTTACAAAGAAAAATCCGGGTTTTATCATTTCAAACCCGCAATCCCAAGTAAATAAATTTTAATTGAAAATCGTTCAGGCCTATCATTTCAGCCCATAACGACCTTCCCTTATTCTAAAGTCCGTTCGGGTATGTATCATTTCAACCCATAGTGATTCTATTCTACAGGGAACTTGCAGTGTGATTTAACAGAATAGAATAACAGTAAAATAGGAACAAAATATAACAGATGATACGATATGCAGTTTTAACAATTAACATCAACTATAAATAAATCACAGGTAGTTATAACATCATTTATTTATTTATTTCTACACATTCAGTTGCGGTCGTTTCACAATTATATAAGTATGAATATTCGTGTGAGATTTACTCACCTCTACGGAGCTGGAGATTCGGAAAAAGAAATACGATGCCTATCGAACGCACGCGGAAAGCACGATCAGTTGTTAGCGGATGCGCCAACTAGATTCAAACCAAAAGCACAATAAATAATTAAATCCACAATTGCACGAATACGAATTTTTAAATGAAGCAAACAACGAAAAAGAAACAAGTTGAAAATCGACAGCAATAGCCCGACCACTTTTTAAAATATAGATTATAACTTTATATTTGTAAAGTGACAAAACATTTTTTTTTCCACAGTAATGGCCAAGTCGAAATATAACCAAGATACCAAAGATTCAAAGGACATAACATTTCATTTCTCAGATACAAATAACAGGCTCTGACTTGGCAGTAAAACTTCAAGAGTGCGACAACAAATCATGAATTCAAAAACAAAATTGACAAAACCAGAACACGTGACAAAGCAATCTTCTCATTCTCCTTTTCTTTCAAACAAAGCCAGTGGAAACTATATCATAATTTCACAAATACAAAGGTGGCACAATTTCATTTCTTGTTTCAAAATACCAGGCAGAGGCAATAATATCACAAATAAGAATACAAGGGCTCGGTCGGGTTTGGGGTAGGGGCTGTATCTGTCGTGGTGGCAGCTAGGCGTGGGGATTTTCTGGCGTGGGGTTGGAGGTTCTCATGGCGGAGCATGGGTTCAGGGGTGGTAGCATGGAGTCAGAGACTGACGTGGGGTGGTCTGGGTAGAAGGCTGGGTTTGGAAGCGAACTCGTTCTAGGTTCGGTGGCAGTCTGGCATGGGGACGTGGGTGGTGGAATGGTGGCGACTGGGCTGTGGTGGTGCCAGGTGGCGGATTCGGTGGTGAATGGGTAGGGCTGACGAGGGTAGGGTGTGGTTCATGGCTGGTGGCAGGGGTGGAACGTGGTGATGACGTGGGTGGCCTCGTGTGAGGTTGGCATGGGGTTGTGGCGATGGCTGGTCTCGGGTAGGTCAGGCGGATGGTTTCGGCAGGGTACGGCATGGGTGGAGGAAGGGCTGTGGGCTTTGGCGTGGTGGTGTGGTCACGGTTGGGGTGGGAAAGGTGATAGCAATGGAGTAGGCAAAAGATCAAGTAAACAAACAGGGGACAGGCAAACATGAAATACAGAATACAAAAGGGAAGAAGATGCGGTCCTTTACCTGATGGAAGAAGATTCACGCAGATTTGTGAAGGAAGCTAAAGTGAGATTTTTGTGGTAGCAGTTTGTTTGAACGCGGAATAAAATATCAAATGCTCACAAAATTTCCAAAGGAAGTTTGCAGAATAGAAATTTTTTTGAACGAAAAAGGAAGATGACAACTGCTTATAATTTATGAGAGAAGGCAAAAGGTAAAGTTTTGAACGGTAGCAAAATCAAAGGCACTTAATTTGGAGAAATGCACGGGAGACAAAGAGGGAATGAAATAATAATTCTCACGTGAACAGTTCAATGCAAGATTTTTTTGAAATTTTCAAACTGAAATATGCAGCTGAAATTTTGAAAAGTCAACGCATATAAAAAAAATCAAATGGACAACGGAACAACGAACGTAAAGTGTAACGCCCGAAGTAACGTACAACCGTTACTTGTTTCTTTTATAAATAAATTTAAAAATGTTAACGGTTTCTAAAAAAAATATAACGTATCATTTCACACTAAAAATAAAATAGCTATTATCATCAATTAATAAAATTTTGATTGTTAAATATAAAGTTAAGAAATGATATAAATATACGTAACAAAAAGTAAAGTTTAAATTTTCCGTTTTACACTAGTTATTACACTTTTAATTCAAATCAATATTTCAAAATGTTTATTTTTAAATAAAATTTTATTTAAAAAAATTTGTCATATTACACTCTCCCCCACTCAAAAATTTTCGTCCTCGAAAAGGAACGGAAAAGGAAACAAAGAAAGATAAGACAGAATAGCAAAAGTACCTGAAATAAACAATTCCGGATTCGAAGCACGAATGCTCTCCTCCGTCTCCCAGGTGCAATCCCGTTCATCAGTGCTCCACTGCACTTTGACCAGGTTGACAGATTTTCTTCTTAGCTGCTTCGTACCTCGATCGACGATACGAAGTGGCTTCCTCTCAACAGTTAGATTTGGCTCAATATCCAAACTATCAAGAGCAGAAGGCTGAATAATAAGAGATGGATCATGCAAATAGCGACGAAGATGAGATACATGAAAGACATTGTGTATTCCAGAAAATTTCTCGGGTAAATCCAGACGATAAGCAAGAGAGCCAATTCTTTCCAAAATGCAGAAAGGACCTACAAATCTAGGAGAAAGCTTCCCTCTACGACCAAAACGAATAACATTCCTTAAGGGAGAGACCTTAAGGAAAACCAAATCACCAATAACAAACTCTAAACTCCGTCTTCGACGATCAGCGTACTTCTTCTATCTATCTTGAGCAATCCTCATCTTCCTCTTAATCTCTTCAACTCTCTCTGAAGCTTCTAAAACCATCTCAGGACCAAGAACCAAACGATTTCCGGATTCAATCCAACAAGAAGGAGATCTACAAGGTTGTCCGTAAAGAGCAGAAAACGGAGATGTCTCAATACTGGCCTGATAACTATTATTATAAGTGAATTCGACAAGATGGAGATGATCTTCCCAAGATCCTCCATAATCAAGCACACAAGCACGAAGAAGATCTTCTAAAATCTGATTCACCCTTTCCGTTTGACCGTCGGTCTGTGGATGGTAAGCAGTGCTCATATTTAGATGAGTACCCAAAGAGTCCTGAAAGGCTTTCCAAAACCTACTGGTAAAGTTAGGATCATGATCACAAACGATACTGAGAGGAACACCATGGAGACGAACAATCTCCCTCATGTAAATCTCAGATAAACTAGAAGCTGAACGGGTAGACTTGACCGGAATGAAATGAGCTGATTTGGTCAATCTATCTACAATAACCCAGATACTCTCATTACCCTTCCTAGTCCTCGGTAAACCATCAATGAAATCCATAGAAACTTGTTCCCACTTCCAATTGGGAATCTCAAGAGGCTGCAATAAACCAGGGGTCTTCTGATGATCTGCCTTGACTTGCTGACAAGTCGCACACCTATTAACGAAAATGGAAATATCTCGCTTCATACCTTTCCACCAATATAACTTCTTCATGTCCTGATACATCTTGGTCACGCCTGGATGAATAGAAAGTCTAGACTGATGATTCTCCCGAAGTAACTCCTGTCTCAATCCATCAACATTCGGGACACAAATCCTATTATTAATCCTCAATACACCATTATCGTCAATCTGAGCTCCACTGCCATCAAGACTACTACCTCCAACTCTGCTTCGAACACTCTCCTTCATCAATCTAAGCATCTGATCCTCATCTTGTCTAGCCATAATACGATCCACAAGAGGTGAAGAAACAACAATCTGACACAACAAAGCTTTCTTCCTACTCAAAGCATCTGCCACTACATTAGCCTTTCTCGGTGTATAGTTGATGTCGAGGTCATAAGAAGCAAGGAACTCTAACCACCTAACTTGTCTCTGATTCAAATCCTTCTGAGAGAAAATATACCTCAAAGACTGATGATCTGTGAAAAGCTCGAACTTGGTACCCAACAGATGATGTCTCCAAAGCTTCAAAGCGAAAACAATAACGAGCAACTCTAGATCATGGGAAGCATAATTTACTTCATGGGTCTTCAACTGTCTACTAGCATAAGCAATCACTCTACCATCCTGCATCAGAACAGCTCCCAAACCTTCACGACAAGCATCAGTGTATACCGTTAATCCCTCATTTCCATTTGGAACGGTAAGAACAGGTGCGGAAGTAAGCTTGTCTTTTAACTCATTGAACGCGGCTTCACACTTATTACTCCAAATAAACTTAGCATTCTTCCGAGTTAAAGCAGTGAGAGGTGCAGCAATCCGAGCGAAATTCTCAATGAATCTCCGGTAATAACCGGCGAGGCCCAGAAAACTACGGATATCAGTAGGAGTCTTAGGAGTTTCCCAATCCTGCACAGAATAGGGAAAAAGAAGGATAATAGGAAAGATAGAGTAAATTGAATGAAACAAGGAAAGAGAAAGAAAGAAGAACTTACATTGATCGCAGCGATCTTGACTGGATCAACTGAAACTCCATTACTAGAAACAATATGCCCGAGAAATCGGACTTCATCCTTCCAGAAATGGCATTTGGAAAATTTAGCTTTTAACGGATGCTTTCGAAGAGTCTCAAGAACAGATTTCAAATGTGACTCATGTTCTTCTTCAGACTTAGAGAAAATGAGGATATCATCCACAAAGACCAGAACAAATTTATTAAGCACATCACGGAAAACACGATTCATAAGGTCAACAAAGAAAGCAGGAGCATTAGTCAAACCAAAAGGCATAACTAACCATTCGAAGAATCCATTCTCAGTACGGAAAGCAGTCTTAGGAATACTTTCCTCGGCAACTCTGAGTTGGTGAAAACCCGTGGCAAAATCAAGCTGAGAGAAAACAGTAGCACCATAAAGCTGATCAAACATGTCATTGATGCGAGGCATTGGATATCTATTTTTCATAGTGAGTTTGTTCAACTCCCTATAATCAACACACATCCGGAGAGAACCATCGGACTTGGTGACGAAAACCACCGCAGCTCCCCATTCAGAAAAACTAGGTCTGATCAGACCCTTGGAAGATAGGTCCTCAATTTGTTCCCTTAACTCAACCTTCTCGCGGGGTGCCATTCTTCTAGGAGGAAGAACTACAGGTCGAGCTCCAGGAATGAGATCAATGCGGAAATCAATTTCCCGCTTGGGAGGTAAAGCAGTAACTTCCCCAAATACATCCGGGTAGTGATTGACTACCCGAGTCGACTGAAGATCAACAGGAGAAGCATCCAATGAGTAGATAAAGCTACCAGCACAATCATGAGGCAGACTACACTGAATAACCAAAGAATTACCCCGATCATCCTTAAGAGAAACAATTCGGGATTTACAAGAGATATGGGCATCATGATTCTTTAACCAATCATCTCCAAGCAGCAAATCAAAAGTATCAAAACCAAGAATATAGAAATCACCACTAAAACGATGATCGGAATGGTGGAGTTTCACATGTTTACAAATCTTATTAAGGTTCGCGGGACCACCAATAGGATTTGAAACACATAAAGGAACAGAAGCATACTCAGGAGAAAGGAGATGTTCAAACTTATTACACAGATCATCAGAAATAAAACTATGCGAAGCCCCAGTATCAAATAAAACACGAACAGGATGATGAAATAAAGTAAAGGTGCCTTGAAGAGTACCTTGATCATCGCTAGGAGCAGGAGTAGGTGCAGCAGGTGATGAAGCAGATGTGACAGCAAATACACCAGATGGCTTTCCCTTCTGATATAAAGGACAATCCTTCCTAAAATGACCCGGTTGAAGACAAACATGACAAAGATCGTTCCTGGTAACCTGGGGTGGAGGAACAGCAGCACTAACCGATGTAGGGCAACTATTGGCATAGTGTCCCTTCTGGTCACATTTGAAGCAAGTAATGGAGGAAAGGTCAATAGGGTGTCTCTGGGAAGGAGCAGATGTTATCCCAAGCCCGCATGCTTGATCCAATTCTTCTTCTGCTGGTGGAAGTTGGGCTTTCTCTTCTTGGAATTTGCAGAGGAAGATTGTGAGACATGAACACCAGAAGTAGCAGGACCCTTTGAAGTAGGGTTCTCATAGCGAATAGCCATATCCATGAGCTCAGTAAATGTGCCATGAACATGTGAAATAAGGAGATCGTAGAACTCTGGGCGAGCTCCAGAAATGAACTTCTCATTCTTCTTTAGCTGAGTGTCGATAAGACCAGGACCAAATTTGGAAAGTTCATTGAACTTCCGCTCATACTCTGAAAAAGACATGGTACCCTGCTTGAGGTCCATGAATTCACGGTAAAGCTGAGATTTCCCGGCTTCGGGCATCCATTTTGCCACAAAAGCCTCCCTGGAAAGAAGAATACGGAAACCAAACTTAAGATAGATTCAAAAGGAAAGGAAATGAGAAAATTCAAGTTAACACAAAGGATACCTGAACTGCTCCCACGAAAGATCACCTTTGTTAGTGTGAGTCGTAACCGACTCCCACCAATCTAAGGCTGACTCTTGCAGCTGCCATGCTGCTAACTGACGCTTCTGGGCATCAGTGATCTCTAGACCAGTAAAAATTCTCTCCAAACTTCGTAGCCATTGCTGGGCTTCGATAATACTCTCTGAACCGGTGAACTTGGTGCCACCGAGCTGGGAGAATTCCTTGCAAAGAACAGTAAACCTAACGGGTGCAACAGGTGGAGGAACTGGGGCAATACCACGACCCCTACCTCTAGCATTTCCACGATTCATCCTGGAAATATCAAGAATAAATTTAGGACAAGGTACAGAGAAGACAAAGATAAGTTAAGATAAGACACGATAAGATCACTTGGATGAATATCCTAATAACAAAATTTCTAACAAGGTAGATACGGAAAGAAGGAAGTTTAGAAAAAAATTCTTCTTAAAACAAGAAAACTTTATATCAAAATAATCTTTGAAAAATCATTTGAGAAATCATTTAAAAATCATTTTATACTTTGAAAATACGTTCACTCTCAAAGAAATGATTCTGAGTTTGATTCCACTCATTCTAGGGTATTTCTACCCTATCTCTAATGAGTTTTTGCTCCATAGGCTAAGGTTTGCCCAAAACCTCGCTCTGATACCAAATGTGACGACGCACTATTTTGGACCATTCAAATCGACAATAATCCACACATGTCAGACTGGAATAATGCAAAATAATAGATTGTAATAAAATTTGGAGCAAATAACATCATTCACAGAATCACAGACACAGAAATATCAGAATAACTCACAGCGGAATTTAAAAATAACCATAGTGGTTCATGAAGCCACTAAAATACATAGTCTCAAAACAAGTACCAATTACATAGTCTTAAACCAATACAGTTTGAATAACCATAGAAAAATCCCAAATTCATTGGCTCAATTACATAAGCTAAAATAGAAGACTGAATAGCAAAATAGATAGCAGCTTGATAAAGATGATCTCCAGTAGTCCAAGCTCCGTGAAGAGGAAGTCCAACTGATACTCAGGCTGACCCGAGCGTAAAATAAAACATAAACACTCGAGTCAGGATATACATACTTATACAGTGTAAACCAACTCAAGTGAACTGTAGTAAAGGTACAAGTAACTTAGAAGATGCTTAGGACCGCCCATCCTCTAAGGATCCGTTAAAATATCTACTATGTAGTAATATTCACTATTATAATAGTGTCTAAATAAGTAAAGTATAATCATATCGGAAAATAGCGTTAAGGGGATGGAGAACCTTAACGTGGTCGGATCTTAAAATCATAATCGTAGTAAAGCTCGATAGGGTAGGTGACACGGAACAACTAGGCAATGCCAGGGTAGATATACCGATTACGCACACGGACTGATGGAGCGCATAGCAGCCACTATCGTCCACCTCGAACAACATTCCCAAATCGGAGGATGGCCATCTAGTCAAATCACAAGTAAGAGTATAATATCGAAGAAATGTGTCCGAGAAGAGGTGCTACCTCACTGGTCCGAGATCGCTCCTGTTTTAGCCACCTTATGCCAACTCACGGGAGTTGGGTCCACGTAACATACCTTAAGAACGTCGCCACCATCCTACTTCATTCTGGAATCTCCACCGCGTACACGGTTGTCAAAGTGGTTTTCGGTATCGACAGAGAGTATGTCCATATCCGATCCCGGTCTCTTTGCCAACCAATCATTATTATAACCCGTGGTTATAGATTTAAAACAATTTATCAAATATACTTCGAATTTAACCATTTAAAACAAAGACATTATTCCTTTTAAATCAAATCTTAAATTCCCAAAGTTTAGCCTTCGGAGTTTATTTATTCACTTAAAAACAATAGCGTTAAAATTTCCAGCTTTCACGGCACTTAAAAAGTGCGGCGGTAAGTTATATTTGAAAACAAAGTTTATTCAACGAAACAACATTTATAAACTGCTATAACAGTTCAGTTTTAAACAAAATCATATTTCAGCCTACTGCAGTCCTTAACAAGTGCTACAGTAGCCCTTTTATTAGTTCAGGTTCAAATTTTAGTTTATGCTACAACAGCACTTACCAAGTACTATCATAGCCTTAGTTCATTTTAGTCTTTTGGTTCACTTATATAATCCACAACACTTAACAAGTGCTACAGATTCTACCTAGTTCAGAACTTATAAAATCATACATTAAAAGGTTCGTTTCGATCCTTTAACTAATTTATTTTAAAGAGAAATTTTACAAGTTAAAACCAAAACTTACAAATTTGCTTATTACATTCATTTCAACATTTAAAATTAAACTCCATTTTTCCACCAATTTAAAACTAAATTTTCATTTCAATTTAATTAACTTAAGTTTCCATCTTTTCTTTTAGTCAAAATTTCAAATTTAAGTTTCGTTTTAAAATCAATATTCCTCCATTTATTTATATTTATCACATAGAAAAATCATTTCTATTCTAAATAAATCATTTAAACTTTCGATTTAAATCAATTTAATATTATTACAATATTTAAATTATTTAAAGGTATCTAGAAAAATACAGAAAAATAACCAAGGGTCTGTATAATATTTTTCTAGCCTAGGTCAAGTGATACGGATACTATATCATTTCAATCCGTAATTTACAAAGAAAAATTCGGGTTTTATCATTTCAAACCCGCAATCCCAAGTAAATAAAATTTAATTGAAAATCGTTCAGGCCTATCATTTCAGCCCATAACGACCTTCCCTTATTCTAAAGTCCGTTCGGGTATGTATCATTTCAACCCATAATGATTCTATTCTACAGGGAACTTGCAGTGTGATTTAACAGAATAGAATAACAGTAAAATAGGAACAAAATATAATAGATGATACGATATGCAGTTTTAACAATTAACATCAACTATAAATAAATCACAGGTAGTTATAACATCATTTATTTATTTATTTCTACACATTCAGTTGCGGTCGTTTCACAATTATATAAGTATGAATATTCGTGTGAGATTTACTCACCTCTACGGAGCTGGAGATTCGGAAAAAGAAATACGATGCCTATCGAACGCACGCGGAAAGCACGATCAGTTGTTAGCGGATGCGCCAACTAGATTCAAACCAAAAGCACAATAAATAATTAAATCCACAATTGCACGAATACGAATTTTTAAATAAAGCAAACAACGAAAAAGAAACAAGTTGAAAATCGACAGCAATAGCCCGACCACTTTTTAAAATATAGATTATAACTTTATATTTGTAAAGTGACAAAACATTTTTTTTTTCACAGTAATGGCCAAGTCGAAATATAACCAAGATACCAAAGATTCAAAGGACATAACATTTCATTTCTCAGATACAAATAACAGGCTCTGACTTGGCAGTAAAACTTCAAGAGTGCGACAACAAATCATGAATTCAAAAACAAAATTGACAAAACCAGAACACGTGACAAAGCAACCTTCTCATTCTCCTTTTCTTTCAAACAAAGCCAGTGGAAACTATATCATAATTTCACAAATACAAAGGTGGCACAATTTCATTTCTTGTTTCAAAATACCAGGCAGAGGCAATAATATCACAAATAAGAATACAAGGGCTCGGTCGGGTTTGGGGTAGGGGCTGTATCTGTCGTGGTGGCAGCTAGGCGTGGGGATTTTCTGGCGTGGGGTTGGAGGTTCTCATGGCGGAGCATGGGTTCAGGGGTGGTAGCATGGAGTCGGAGACTGACGTGGGGTGGTCTGGGTAGAAGGCTGGGTTTGGAGGCGAACTCGTTCTAGGTTCGGTGGCAGTCTGGCATGAGGACGTGGGTGGTGGAATGGTGGCGACTGGGCTGTGGTGGTGCCAGGTGGCGGATTCGGTGGTGAATGGGTAGGGCTGACGAGGGTAGGGCGTGGTTCATGGCTGGTGGCAGGGGTGGAACGTGGTGATGACGTGGGTGGCCTCGTGTGAGGTTGGCATGGGGTTGTGGCGATGGCTGGTCTCGGGTAGGTCAGGTGGATGGTTTCGGCAGGGTACGGCATGGGTGGAGGAAGGGCTGTGGGCTTTGGCGTGGTGGTGTGGTCATGGTTGGGGTGGGAAAGGTGATAGCAATGGAGTAGGCAAAAGATCAAGTAAACAAACAGGGGACAGGCAAACATGAAATACATAATACAAAAGGGAAGAAGATGCGGTCCTTTACCTGATGGAAGAAGATTCACGCAGATTTGTGAAGGAAGCTAAAGTGAGATTTTTGTGGTAGCAGTTTGTTTGAACGCGGAATAAAATATCAAATGCTCACAAAATTTCCAAAGGAAGTTTGTAGAATAGAAATTTTTTTGAACGAAAAAGGAAGATGACAACTGCTTATAATTTATGAGAGAAGGCAAAAGGTAAAGTTTTGAACGGTAGCAAAATCAAAGGCACTTAATTTGGAGAAACGCATGGGAGACAAAGAGGGAATGAAATAATAATTCTCACGTGAACAGTTCAATGAAAGATTTTTTTGAAATTTTCAAACTGAAATATGCAGCTGAAATTTTGAAAAGTCAACGCATATAAAAAAAATCAAATGGACAACGGAACAACGAACGTAAAGTGTAACACCCGAAGTAACGTACAACCGTTACTTGTTTCTTTTATAAATAAATTTAAAAATGTTAACGGTTTCTAAAAAAAATATAACGTATCATTTCACACTAAAAATAAAATAGCTATTATCATCAATTAATAAAATTTTGATTGTTAAATATAAAGTTAAGAAATGATATAAATATACGTAACAAAAAGTAAAGTTTAAATTTTCCGTTTTACACTAGTTATTACACTTTTAATTCAAATCAATATTTCAAAATGTTTAATTTTAAATAAAATTTTATTTAAAAAATTTTGGGCTATTACAGTACTTAAATCCAATTTGGAAAAGGGTTTAGTAAAATGGTTAGTGCAATTGTTATGTAACGGTTGTGTATCAGACTTGTTTAATGGAGTTATGTATGCATTGGTTTTAATGGTTGTTGTATCACTAGATTGTTGTATTACTTGGTTGTTGTAATGGTTATGTAATATTTGATGTATCACTTTTTGATTGTAATGTTCATTTAATGTTTGATGCATACTTTGTCGTTGTTCAATATTACGTACAATGGATATTACGTACAAAAGCTGCATACAAAATAAATCAAAGTCATAGAACATAGCAACTAACATCAATGTTTGACAAAAGATAACCTTTAATACCGAAGTTGCGTACAGAATAAAAATATAAGTTGCACAGTACATGAATGACATAAGTAGTAAAAGAAATCAAATTTGCTATTGCTTCCCGCATGTTCTTCTCTTATGACCCATGTTACTGCATTGTCCACATCCGTCCTGTCTTTTGTCCCCCATTTCATCCATGACCCCCCTAATTCTTATGGACCTTGATCTTCTTGTGTTTCTACGTGTAGGTCGCGGTTGTATATTTGAGCCTTCATGTAAATCCCAATATCTACTATCGGGCATAGGATGAAAAACTTGAGAATAACTATGTTTATAACTGTCTGCTATGAACCACGATAAAATAAGATCTTGATAAACTCTGTTCACTTCTCCTTTGCATCGTGCACATTCAGCCAAAACATGATAACATGGAAAATAGGCAAGAAAAGGAATATTGCATGAATAGCTGCAGATGTCATTGGAAATATTTACTATGTAGTTACATTCATTTGTGTCTGCTACTTACCACTCTGTCAAGCTAAACCTGATAATGCTCATAATTCATGCTTCTGCTGCATATTTTTCCATCATTTTTTCATAGTTAGCATGAGCGCAGCTGTGTACTCCAATCCATATGTATGTCTTCTGTGGAAGTAACTATTAAGACGATGAAAAGTACGTGCTACTAACGTCTTTACCGGGGATGATCTTGCACCTTTTAGAACTCCATTGAAACTCTCTGAAGCTTTGGTAGTCATCATACAAAATCGTTCACCGTTGTCCTTGTAAAGAGCTAACTGTTCATCCTTATGTTTAAGACTTCTGTCAATCCATTTGTCAGCAGCCGGACTTACATTTTTTAGTTTCTCTCTTAGTTCTCTGTATGTTACTCCTCTCTTGCTTCAGCACAAGCATGGAATAAGTTTTGCAAAATTTTGCTACCAAAACTTGCCTTTTTGAAGTTTGCTTTCAAATAATGATGGCAGAAGCGACGATGAAGCGGTCTTCTCCATTTCTCTTTCAAGACAGTTGGAATTCCTTTCATTCTATCAAAAATGAATGTAATGCATCTTGCATTTAAAGATGGAATTAAGTGTCTCATGCATGAAAAAAACCATCCTCAAATCTCCATTGATTCGGTTCGTACAATAGCAAATGCCAAAGGAAAAACAAAGTCATTTGCATCAACCTCTGTAGCCACAAGCAACGTACCTTGATATTTACCATAAAGATGTGTTCCATAAATAGAAAGAATAGGACGACAATGCTTGAAACCTTCAACGCTCGGTCCAAATGCCCAGAAAACCCTCAAAATTGAACACCTTCTGTATGAACATGATAAATAGTGGCTGGATTGCATTTCTGTATTGCATGAAGAAACTGTGACAAGTCATCGTATGAAGATTTCCAATCGCCAAATATTTTAGATACGGCTTTGCTTAGTCCTTTCCAAGCTCTCATGTAGCTTATTTGAATTTTGTATGTATTTGCCATAAGCTCTTGGATAGATTTTGCAGTGTAACTTGGGCTCGATCGAACATGTGGAAGGACTTTGGTGAAGATGAATTTGGCTGTTATTTATTTGTGGTTCGAGTTGATGATTCGATTTGAGCATGTGTGATCACCACCGTATTTTTTTATCACCCACCATCTAGCATGATCTCTTTTAGAAACAATAGCATGAAGCTGCCATGGACAATTAACATCGATATCTCATATAGCAGTGAACTCTCTAGCTCGAGACTTTATGTTTTTAAATGAAACTGAACATTTGATCGACCATTCACTTATATGTTCAATTAAAGATTACTTTGATTTAAAATCATATCGACTCGAGGACCTTTCTCCACACATTCAAGTCCAAACAGTTCATCAATAAATTGAATTTCTTGCATAATAGATCTTTCCATGATTGTGTCATTGCATTGGTCGTCCTCTAACGGTTCTTCCTTCTTGATATGCTCATCATTGTCATCAACTTCCTCTGGAATATCGTATAATGGAGCATCATTGTTAACATTCATAGCATCTACCCATGTCTCATCTTCGTCAAGTAAAGCAGCGATTTACATGCTATCCAAATGTGATACATCATTATCAGCATTTCCACCCTCCATATCTTTAGTTTCAACATCTTCATCTTCAATTTCTTGTAAGTATTCATTTGAATTCAAAGTTGGAATTGACTGTGAAGGATACGACATGAATTACGATGGATATGGCATGAAACCGTAGCTGGATGTCTGTGTAAACAAACATATGAGTGTTAATTACATAAGTTACAGACCATCAATGAAACATACATGCATCACATGAAACATACCCAGGTGTTTGTGTGTAAATATTCGATGGCTGGTAGGAGTAGTATGAGTAATACATTTGACTTTGCTCGGTAGTATTACTTGGTCCTAGTTAGCTTGCATAATCAAAGATATGAGCTTGTGATTCAGTTGTTTGTACCACCTCCTCCTTCTTGACGTACAACTCGATTACTTTCATCCTCACACAAAACATAGAATTGATGTCGATGTTGTCGTTCACCTCGGTAACAATTAGACCATCATCTATAACCCATTTATTTACCAACGAGATGTCGAATTCGGTTGAATTAATCTTTGTAACTTTGTAAATTGCCATCTTCAACTCAAGAAAATTACAACCCTTCCTCACTTTAGATCCTTTATGCTTTCCACTAACATAGGTTGGCCTGCTATTCTCGTCGATGATTAAATCACCGTCATATTGACAAATAATCGGTACAGTAGTTATAGATCTAACAAATTTCAAGAAAATAAATTTCAATAATAGATCTAACAAAATAAGCAGAGAAGGGTTTCAAAACTTTACCTGAAATGTAGAAGAAAGTGAAATCTTGTGTTGATCTTTGTCGATTTAAACGAATTTGAGTAGATTTGTTATATTTTGTAGTTGAGTTGTAGTAAGAGCAATGGAGTTTAAGTTTTTGAAATATGTTGGGTTTGAGGAGTTATATTGGAGTAGTGAGGAGTAAAGGGTGTTATAAGCTGCTGTTGGGCCAATAGAAGCAGCCCATGAACACAGACGCAACTTTGAGTTGCACCCGCTGCTGAACACGTTAGCGCAACTTTGAGTTGTGATGTTGTGTATATAACAGAGTGCAACTCAAAGTTACGCTCTGTTGTGTGTAGTTGCGCCTGTAACCTACTGCTCTTCAAACATCAGCTCGCATGAACAAAATACGCATTTCATTTAAAACCAACATATTTCACGCAAATCTAATTCAATTGTATATACGAAAACAACAACAAGTTGCAAAACCACAAATCTATTAAACAACATACATATCTTGATTGTACAATAACAAAGTTCAATTTCAAATGTGAATACAAGTTCAAAACAATAAAGTATAACTTCAAACGAAAGCAACCAACCTACAAACAAAATTAAACAACTTAAATATACCTATCATAACACCTAATTTCTTAAGTTTCTAAGTTCGCATGGTGTTTTTTGTGTTTGGGTCGGAGGCAGTTGAGATGGTCCGGCTTCAACTATGTCCTGCCCTAGTTGACTACCTTGTGAAGAACCATCCATGCTTCTAAAATGTCTTCGTTGGTATGTATGAGAAAAAGCTTCAGGCGGATGAGGCACATACGGTGGTGGTCGTTCAAGCATGTGTCTACCAAGAGGCGACTTGATAATTTGTTTGATGTTGAAACACTTACGTTTTAGTCAATCTTTATCTCCAAGATCTGCAAGAACATCATCAACTTCATTTGAAATGAGGTACAACCCTTAAACCTAAAACAAAAGAAGTATTGGCGTAAGTAATTAAAGCTAGTTGAATGATTAAGAGATGAAAACTTATTTACACATACCAAGTCATGTTCTACTGGTCACCGTAGAGCATATCTAGGCAACCTAGTAGACGTTTCTTTAAGAACAAATCGCCGCGTTATATGCCAATACCAACTGCAGTATTGTTCAATGGTGACTCTTGGTATGCATTCAACTTGTACATAATCCAACATGTGATCCCATCTTGCTATGTACATGTTAGACAAATCTCTATTCCAACCGTGTGGGAAAACTTGCTCGGTTGCATCTGGTATATGCTGATGAAGGCCAAATTGGATCATCTCTCTATCCGGGAGTGCACAGCCACACTTTGCAAGCAAATGATTGGGGTTCTTGAATACCAAGTCTGTTCTCCATCCAAGCAAATTGGCGGCAAATTCTGTACAATCTCAGCCGTGTATGACGTCCAATCAATATTATGCTACTTCATAACATCGAGCTTATTACAATAGAATGTGGGATGACGGACTGGATTATCTCTCCAACGTTTATCTTCCATCTATCTACAATCAATTAACAAAATAATGTGTGAATATTGTACCAAAACATAGAGTTTTCAATAGAAATTACTAGCGGTTTTTACCTGGTACCGTAAGGTAATCTAGCAGCGACATTGGCACAAACATTTGGACGACTAATAGAAATACGCGTTCATGACCAAACATGCACTCGGTATTAAATAAGGTCTTTCAAAATATTATTACAATTATAAGTGAAAAATTATATACCTGTAGAAGGGTTAGACAACAGCTAATCCGTTTGACTTCCTTGGTGCCACATTATCCAACTCCTTATACAAAGCACATAAAACCATGCTACCCATAAATAATCAGAAATAGTGGCAACGTTCTGTAGCATGTATAAACATTTGACATTTACTCAACCCTTTGAATGGTTTGGAAAAAAACGGGATGCTATAAGAAGCAATATGATAGCCTGTGTGATTCAAGCTCCTCAACAGATGAATCGACGGTAATCTTCCTGCCAATTATAAGGTAATTTATCCATTTGACCTTCAACTCTCTTCCATTAACCACCGCTTCGAGGGGTGAAATTTCACCAAGCAAACAGTGACAAACATCATCGATGTCCACATTACCACCGTAATTCAGAACGGCACCTTCTATAGAAAGCGAGCAAAATAGAAACATCTTATAAAGTAATTGTCATTTCTCCAACAGAAAAATGAAAGTTCAAGTCTCGGGCCTCTATCTATCGGATAATGTTGTTAGTGAAAACCTATCAAATCTGATATACTTTATTGCATGAAATACCAGAAGTCTGCATGATGAAGTAATTGTTGTACTCGGTGGTTATCAACCATCTCTATTAGATCTTCAAAACTCTGCGAATGATCTAGACAATCAATGGGTTTTACACTCTACAAAACAAACAATTATAACATATATAATTAATTCAAAATGCTAAAAACTAACTATTTACTGTATTTACAAAATAAAAAAATTACCCACATTAAATCTTCAACATTTGTGTGGTGATTATCCTGCAAATATACCACGGTATCATCGACGGATCCGCTTTCCGGTTCTGAAAGTTCAGACAACAAAAGCCCATATTTTTAACATCGTTTGCAATAAATGATTGATTCAACTGTACGAATTGGATCACTAACACCTAGAACAAGCTAATTGACAATGTTTCTTGCAAATAGAAATAAATAATACACAAATTAGAAATTAACAAATAAACCTAAGGTTTAGACAATACCAAAATTGAATAGTGTTGATGAAGATCCCACTTTCATTATGATAGATTTGTTATAGTTGAAAGTTGGCAAAGAAATTTGTTAATTCTGAGTGGAATTGATCAAAAAATTCAAAATTCGAGATTTGAGGGAGATGGATTCGAGCAGAAGATAATGGAGAGCAAATGTTTTTAGAAAATAAAATGGAATGGTGGGATTGATGCTGGCTTTATATGGCAGTGCAAGCGCAACTATGAGTTGCGCATACATGTCACTTTATACGCGATTCGTTGTTGCGCTTTATTGGTTTCTAAATATTTTCAATTTGCGCAACTATGAGTTGCGCAAAAATTAATTCACCATATGCACAACTCATAGTTGTGCAAATACGTTAGCAGTTATAACACTGCAGATGTGGATGTTGACTGGACTAAAACCAACCCTATTTGATAATAAGTTTTCAAACTGAATCTGAACGCGAAATGGTTTTGAAAATTTGTCCACTTTGAAATTTTGTCCTTTTATTTATTTAGTCTTTAGTCTATGCAAACCATCGTAATTAGTCTAGCATAAAAATGCATATAAAACTTCATGAACATGAAAATGCTTTAGTGTTTAGAAACCTAAATGAATTATGAGTGAACATGATAATGCACCTAAACTTCATGAACATGAAAAGGCATTTTAAGTAGTCTACTTCATGAACAATTAGTGAACTTCATGCACATGAAAATGCTTTGGTCCGTCTAACATAAAAATGCATATAAACTTCATGAACATGAAAATTCTTTAGTGTTTAGGTACCATAATGAATTATCACTGAACTTTGTTTCTTGTTGGAGAAATTATTTGAAAGTCGCTAGTAAGCCTCATGAACATGATTGAACAAGTATTTAGAAATGAGAAAGACAGTTGCAGTCTACTTTCAAATCTGGATGATTTTAGGAGGTAGTGTGATATGGTGCTTATTATTCTAAGAGATGCAAATGACCAGGTCGTCATTTTTTGAAGTCGTCAATTTTTAAAGTCGTCAGTTTTTTACTTACCCACCGAGCATATAATTAATAGGCCCTCTAGTTTATCTGATGTGAAATCCTAGATTGCCTTTTTAACATAAGCATGTACTAATAAGTTGAAACGTTAGACGCCAACAGAAGTATTGTAATAGGAACAGAAAACCATTCCCCAAATGTTATTTACAAATGAAGATGAGAGTGTAACTGCTAACATGAACATAAGTGAGAGAATATTGCGTAAATCTTATCCTGGAAATTATATACATGGACCTACAACAAATACTCTAGACCTTTTTTTGGATGCATTCCATTGTTATTGAAACTGTATATACGAAACTATGATTTCATGACATATTTTCAGTGCCACCAACGTACATTTTTGCAGGAATTATGTTTGCACTGATGGTAAGACTGGACATTTGGTCGTGGTGTTGCTTCACAAATGGCCCAGCAAAAAGAGTTTAACCTCGAAAATCCCTCTGCTTATCATTACGATATTTTGGTCCTTGGTTTCATGGTGCAAGAACTATACTTTTTTTTTTTTTTACTCAACCCCGAAGGGAAGAGCCCCTATCTAGTGAGTCCGTCAACCCTAGGAGGGATTTAAGCCAGCCCCAGCACAGAGGTTTGATGTTCCCAATCATGTTTATCGGTTTTTGAATGAACCCACCTCCGCGTCTTGAGGGGAGTATGGCAGACGGGTATCGAACTCGCGACCTCGTTAACAGAGGCAAGAACTATACTTTATATTACCAATTTACATTTTTTTACAGAAATACGAAAGAATTTTGTTCTTTTCCAGGTTTTGATCTGTGCCTTGCGTGGTATTCCTCCTACTAATGGAGTACTTCCCCAATATCCAATGCACACAAAGAGTCTTGCTGTTCTCAAAAAACTTGTGAGCGAATGTATAAAAAAGTAAAAAATTTATTTGATTTAACACAGAAAATTATATTTGTTATACCACAAACTTGTTAGTTCAAATACAGGTATTTCTGGCATAATGTGGTATATAATATAGAAAATTTTACATGTTATTTATTCCATAATGTATGTTTTCCATATATGTCACTGTATATCATTGTTATATAATTTATCCTGCTACTAAGGAAGAAGAAGAAGTAGGATAATGATAACTGCAGATGCAGGGTAAGAATCACGAAGACGGAAGATCAAGAGCTTTGATCATGCTGACTAAATGGTAAAACGTAATTTAAAGCACATAGGTTTAACGTGTATAGTTCACTACAAGAAAGGTTATTACAGGTTATACTTTTTGACATTTTAAATATTTTAATCAATATTTACTTCAAATCATGATTTTGATTGCTCATTTGTAATTTTTACCTTACGGGTTGGGTGTGAAAAATCAGAACGAATGATCAAGTAACTTAAGAGGTTTAAAGTGGTGAAGGTTAGTTAATCATGGCTTTTTATATTGAATTTTTGTAAGCTATAAAACCATATGGTATGTAATCTTTCAGCTTTTATGAACTTGTTATTCATCCTATGTTCATCTATCCATCCTAAGAACCATATCCTTTGTTGAAGTTTTTATTCTGTTTTTCTCTTCCCACACACACAGGAACCCAACATTTATACCACCATCCCCGACTACTGCACACCACCGTGACCAAACCTTCAGCCACACCTCCACCAGACGACTACATCAGCTCCCAACTCCGGCACTCCCTCTACAAACACATGTGTATTTATATTGTTTTCCATTTTCTTGCTTCCACTAAGTTTTTCCATGGCCCCGCCTCCTCAAGCCATCAACGACCAAATCGAACCCACCGTTGTACTCAACTACGAAACATAATCCGACACCCTAAGTTCCAACCCTAACGCACCCATCCAAAATCCGGACGCGGACATGTTGCAACTGCTTTTGATCATTTCCGATCACCACTGACTCCGACCACTAGGCGAAAGTTAGTCGATCCCCTCTACATTTTTTCTTTTAGTTGCTCGCTCAAATCCGCTATATCATTTGAGATGTAGGGAATTGAAGTTTTGAGTAAAGGGATGGTTTGTTGCATATATTTTGTAAGCAGTGGACATATATCGCTGATACAGGGTACATTTGCACAAGCAGTTCATGTGTACACAGGGTACGTAGCAAGCAATTCATACATTCCTGCTAATGTTTCATGTCTAGATTAGTTTTAGATTTACAAGTTTATTTTCATGTTATTTCATATAGTATTAGAAAGTAAGAAAAGCTCTATTAGAGTTACTATTTTATAATCTTGAATTAGTTCTCATTGTTGAACTTGTCCATAGATAATTAAGGTTTTTCATAGAAAAGACCAACTACAGCAAAGAATTATGAGTAGACAAGCAATTGAACTGACTCTAATCATCATACATAATATACCATTTTGTTGGTACTAGTTTTGTAAACTTGTCTATAAATGGTTATGGGTTTTATGTGAATTCATAACATTTTATTAGTAAAAGTGGTGTAAACTTGTGAATGAATGGTTATGGACTTGGTATGAATTTGATCAATTTTCAAAAAATTACTATACTGAAATGGTTATGGATATCATTTTTGATTATGTGATTAATATGTTTTTCAATCGTTTGAATATGATGATTATGTGAGCGATTGCTGGTTGCATACTGAAAATTGTACGGTAGCATAACACAAATGCTACACAAAATATATGGTGACAAAAAATATAAAAAGAAAGCTAAATTAAATGCTACTAATTTTTTAGCAGCTTTTACCAAAACTCAACAGTAACCCTTGGGCTTTTAGTTAAACCTTCCATAACAATGTTTATCAAAATGCTACTATAATTTTTTTTACCTTTTTAGGACACTACGAAATCCATTTTCCTGGAGTGTATTGGAAAATTACAAAATGCTAATTTTCAATAGCGTTTACCAAAATGCCACAAAAGGTTCTAGACATTCAGTTGCACCTTCTATAACAGCGTTTATTAAAATGCTAGTGCAGGTTTTAGTGTCATTTTAGGACGCTGCGAAATTCCTTTTCTGGTATAGTGAATATGGTGTGACAATTCAGGCAATCTAGGTTAATTCCCAAATCAAGGGGTCCCGATGGACTAAATCTAAATAGATACTAATCTCATTTTATTTAAAATATTCTTACAGGCTCACACATGACCCATGTTGACGTATGCAATATATTTTTATTGCCATTATTTGATGTAAAATTGTTATATGTGTTGTTTTACAAATGAAATTCAAAGTAAAATATTTACATGCAATAAAATTTGTTGTTTAATTTTGTGTTAGTTTATGTTATTCACTGCAAATTATACTTTGTTTAACGTTCAATTTTAATTATACACTTAAATATATAATAAAATTTTCGTTTCATTCATGATTTAAATTGTGCAAGAGTTGTTTAAATTCAAAGAGCACAAAATAAAACCATAAAGCTCCATTAAAACTATCATAATAAAGAAGAAGAGGATGAAGCTTTAGTAAGAAAAAAAGGCAATTATCTTTATAGAAAATCAGCCTATGATGAATAATATCTCCATCTTTATGTTTTAAGGGTAGATCCGAATTTTGGTTGATGTTAATCATGCATATGTTTTGGGTAATCATTTATATCGGTTATGGTTATCAAAAATGATTTTTACGGGATTTTTGAGTTGAAAAAAAATATATAAATTGGGTATGATGTTTGAAATAATATTTCGGAGTCGAGTTTTTAATATTATAATTTTCTAATCTATTATGAATTTAATAGGAATTTTTTTAATTGAGAAAATTGATAATTTCGTATTTTAATTATTAAAAATATGAAAAATAATTATCTTGTTGCGGAATTTTTGTAAAACAGGTAAATTTTGATTTTTTGGTATTTTTTCGACGAAAATTTGATCAAAAATAAATTGTTTTGTGTAAGAAGGTTTTGTTTGCAAAAGGATAATTAACGTCATAATTAATGGAATACAAATATTTTGGAAAACAAGGGAAATTTCTCTCTTATTTACTATAAAGGATCTCTGAAAAGATTTGATTATCCAATGGAAATTTGACAAAGATATTGATTTGGTAAAAAGTATTTCTTTTAAAGTAAATAAATCGGTTTTCCAAATATTTGCAAAAAATGTCACTGTACACGATCGATAGCTTTGAATTTGTGATAATCGATAACTTTTGAAAGATTAAAGATACGATAGCATCATGTTTTATAGCAATCGATGGTTATATATAATTGGCATTTTGTAGCTACATTTTATTTGCCACTCGATAGCTATATTCTACTTGACACTCGATAGTTTAATGTAATTTGAAACATGAGATGGCTATGTTTTACTTGACACTTGATGGCATATTAAAACTCGATGGCTTAACATAGCTTAGACATGTGAATGCTATATTTTACTTGGCACTTGATAGCATGTTAACACTCGATAGCTTCAGTTGTTCAAACATTCAACAACTATGTTTTACTTCATAATCGGTAGCTTATTAACTCTCGATAGCTTCATGTAACATAAATATTCTATAACTATTCATTGATGTGCGATAGCTTTATATAACTTAGGCATCTGATAGCCTATATTTTGAAATGCGTATTCATTTTTGGAGTGCGAGAGCACAAATGTTTGAAGCTTGATAGTTCTACTTTTATCATGCGATAACATGAGTTTTTAAGAGACGATAGAACAAATGCAAAAATGAGATAGCCTATTTTTACAGCACTCGGTAGCTTTTAACTCTAAGTTGGGCAACGTTTTCCTTAAACAAAAGTGTAGTTTTTCTTAAGCATTTTGACCAGATTTAAAAGGAAAGAAAAGATATTTTAGCCCATTTTTAATGAGTTTTCTGAAAGAAATTATTACTTAAGTACAAGTAATTTTTGATGTATAAAATGGCATACAAACATATATTTGTGGTGGATAATGTCATTATATGTTTCATTTTGCATCTTGATCGGTTGACATTGAATATGTTAAATGTTGACATGCTCACTAATATGTTATATGATATCATCCAACATTTATGTCCTTGGGGATTGGGAACCAATGACTAATTAGGGTTGTTTCAATAGTGAATATAGTTAGAATTGACCTCTTGAGTGTTAAAATTACATCAAAGAGGTCGCAAATATCCAATTATGTTATGATGCCCCAAACCAATCAAAAGACATGACTCGTTGGTATTTAAAAAACTAGATTTTTAGGTGGAGACTGGGGTAAGGTCGCACCCTACACTCCAATCATTGACCTCTGGTTGGTCAGGTCCATGATTCCCTGGCTTAGGGCTTAGTCGATGGACAGGCTAAAATTTTGGAGCGTTAAAGTGAACTCATAGCATCGACTCTCAACTTTGTTTAGTTTTGTCACTGGAGTATCTCTATACTCTTAAGCGAACAGAAGTTGTTGTTCTTCTTCTTATTGGACCGGAAATTTGGATTATCATATTATATTTTTAGTTCGAGTCAGTCCAATAGTTTCTAGTTAGCCAGTAAAAACTAATATAGGTTCGTTGTGACCCTACAAAAACTATATCGTGGACTATTTTATGAGATTAGGTAGTTATGAAAGGGTGTAACCCTTTAGCCCCAGTGAATGACACACTATTCATTTTGACCCATTATGCATGATATGATAATTGATGTTATGATTATTTTAGTCATTTTGGTTATAGGATATGTCATGATTAACATACTGTTTGATAAGAATTAGTGAGGGGAAGCCGCTCTGTTGTTCAGTAGCGTGGTCTCACTAATAATCTTTTTGGTTCAAGATGGACTAATATTATTCACACCAAACTTTTTGTATGACTCGGAGTTTTTGATCTCCCATAAACTCTCGGGTACTCGATTGAAATTTAGTAGGCTAAGAGTAGGGTTTTTAGGTTAGACGAATAAGCTTCCAAAGACATGTGTGAGGCAAGCTACTATTTAGAGTTTATTTTCACTGTGCATTTTAACTGTTTTTATTGGATGTACAATAACTGATCTCATTTTGTTATTAGGAAATAATGTTAAGGATGACTACAACATCAATAGTATCTATTTTCAAGCTTCAAAATGGGGGATGTTGCAACTAGGAAATACCACTATGAGTATTATTTATAATTAATATGACTATATATTATGAGATAATTAAAGTACGTTTGTTTAAGTCAATATATAACCCTTTTATCAATGTTTTGTTACTAACTATGCATCTTGCCCCATCTCACCTGATTATTATACAATTCGTATTATATTGGGTAGTTAGTCATTTGTTTTGGTTTAACGCTTTCGGCTTTTGCACCTCAAATAGCATGCTAAAAATTACGATGTTACACGATCTTACGTACATCTCAACATTTCACTCAATTTAACTTTTGCTCACTCAATTTTAATTATCTCAACTTTTTTTTCAAATAAGTCATTATATGTTTCCTTAAATAAGAAAAGTAGGTAAACTTAGTCTTAACTCAAACAAAACAAGATAAACTAACCCTTGGGGCAATATTTTACTTATACTAGCAATAACGGGAGTACAGTATTAGAAGGATTGTCAAGTACTGATAATGTTGTAGCCCAAGTGCATGTGGGGGATGTAGTACTACATGTGAATGATGTGTTAATGGGAGAGAAAGTAGAAGTGCAGCTAGGTAGGATAGAAAATATGGGTCGGTTGTGGTTAGAGCTCTATGCAGACATTGTGATTCATGGTTCCCTTAGTTTAAAGAACCAAGAGATTAGAGTGCTAGGGAAGCAAATATTGGTAGAGCTTCAACTTGCGAGGAGGAAAGCATAAGGCTTGTTTTGGAAACAAAATGCGATTCCAAATGCAAATGCGCGACTAGTAGCTTAGTGAGGAGGAACGCTATGATTCTCAGTCATCCATTTGGTTCGGCTACTAGGGCTTCATATTCTAGGGCAGGTTTGATAAGCTGCTTAGCTAATACTTATGTGCTCCTATATTAACAATATACCTGCCAATTCTATGCTAGAGTTAGCTAGGAGAGTGGTTTTGTTCTTAGCATCGACGGTCTGATGTTGAATTCATTAGGAACAAGGGCTGGAAAGGGTACAATCACTTAGATAATGAGATAAATTAGTTAGAATGTTAAGGGCTTAATAAGTGTAACAAAATCAGGACTTTCTAAAGAATAACAATATTGACACAGCTCTACTTCAGGAAACTAAAATTGAAAACCCCAAATTATGGTTTTATAGGAGTCTAGAGGGATTTTATATTAGTAACTGTGTTTTCCTCCCGCTAAGGGTAGTTTAGGAGGCTTAATGATGGGTTCGAAACATAACTATATTAAACGCATTCAATCAGTGATCAAGCTCACTCAATGCATCTCATTTTCTCCGACTTAAGATACGATTCCTTTTTAAGTGTCTTAAATGTCAATGGGCCTCATAATAAGACTGATTGCAGAATTCTCTGGAGTGAATGTCTAGCGTGCAAAAATCTCTCGGTCGGCCCTTGGGTGGTTGGAGCAGATTTCAATATCACTGGATTCTTAGGGGAGCGCACTCCAAGGGAAGGTGATGCATCTGCCATGGATGAATGCGACCAGTTTATTATTAATGGTAATATAATTGAGTTACCACTTACTAATAGAATATTCACATGGTCGAGTTTTAGAGAAACTCCATCGATGGCGCTCCTTGACCGTTTCTTCATTTCTGAAGAAATGGAGGATAGGTTCCCCACTTTGTTTGTAATAAGCCTTCCTATAGTCTAGTCGGACCACTGTCCTATTATTCTCTCTTATGCTAGCTAACCTATTTTTCACAACACCTTTAAATTTTAAAAGATATAGCTACTAGAAATGAGCATTTTTGGCTTCATTACTAATAAGTGGATATTTATAAGCGCCAAAACCTCTCAATATTCAGGCAACATAGTTAAAGTTTTTGTCAGCAAACTAATAGACTTAAGATTATTTCTTAAAAACAGAACAAAAAGGTCTTCAATAATGTTAGAATGAAAAAAAGAAAAACTACTCACATAAGTCCTAAAATCAAATAAATTGGAAGAATCTAACCCTTAACTCTTCCAAGCAAAATGTCCTTCAAATCTCAAAGACGAACTTGATAAAGTCATCACGCAAGGGAAAATAATGTGGAAACAACAATCTAGGGTTCAATGGGTGGATAAAGAGGATAAGAACACTAAGTTTTTCCATAAAATTGATATTGTCGTAGGCATAGTAACTCCATACACTCCATTACAATTGACAATGTGGAAATTTTGATCAAAACAAACTCAAAAATGCATTCATAAACTACTACAAAGGAATATTTGAAACTCACATGGGACATAGAACTAACATTAGGTGGTAGCACCTCTACCCACCAAATTCTAGGATTGCCCTTGATGATTTGGATTCTTTATTCACCGAAGAAGAAATTTATAGGACAATCAAAAAAATGCCTAGCAATAAATCTCCTAGTCATACGATTTTCTAGCACCGTTTTATAAGAAATTTTGGCATGTTTCAAAAATTGACATCCTTAAAAGGTTAAATGAATTTTATAATGGCCACTTGCAATTCAAAAGATTTAACTTCGCAGACGTTATCCTCCTCCATAAGGAGATAGGTGCGAATGAAGTCAAGGATTTTATACCTATTTCTTTAATCAACTATTTGCTTAAAATTATTTCTAAAGTACTAGCTAATAGGCTTAGCACTAAAATGAATAACCTAATCGATATAACTCAACCCGTTTTTATAAAAGGTATAAATATTACAGATGGGGTAGTAGTAGCCAAGTAATTCGTAACTGCTATCGTAAAAATAATATTACAAGTGCCTTTTTAAAACTTAATTTTGCTAAAGCTTTTGATTCAGTTGACTGATTGTTTCTTTAAGATTTACTTCTAGTTAAGTGGTTTAGTTCTAGATGGGTAAACTAGTGTTTGTGCTAAAAACCAAAAACTCTAGCATAATAGTTAACGGAATCCTAGGTAACAAAATATAATCTATAAGCGGGTTAAGGCAAGGGGATCCTTAATCGCCCTTATTTTTCAACTTAGCGATGAATGTTTTCACTATAATTATTAAACTTTCTACTAATAATAGGGTCCTAGGCAGTGTAGGTAATGAGATCATTAGCGATGGCCTTTCAATCCAATAGATTGTAGACAACAACATGCTTTTTACCTCCCATCTTTCTAGACACATTACCACTTTTAAATTAATTTTATATTGTTTTTAAATGCCCCGAGACTTAAAAGCAATTTTATAAGAGTTCTGTTTGCATTCTTAACGTTATAAATAACGTGCAGAATCTAGTTGCTAACACTTTAAATTGTAAACAAATGAAATTTTCTATAGAATATTTATGTTTCATGATTAGACCTTCTAAGCATAAAAATGAATATTGGAAAATAAAAATTGACAAAATCAGTAGGAAATTGTATAATTGGATCTCTAAATTCCTCTCAAGGGCTGGTAGAATCATTCTACTCAACTCTGTCTTATCAGCTGTACATGTCTATTGGATGTCATTTTACCTATTTCCAAAATAGATCATAGATAAAATAGATAGAATTAGAAGGAACTTCCTATGGAGTGGAGAGAATACTGGTAGTAGCATTAATGTTTGGTTAATTGGGATGTGGTTTGTAAGTCCAAAGAAGAAGGGGGCTTATGAGTTATAAATCTTCATAACTTAAATACAATTTTACTTGGTAAATGGCTTTGGAAATTTAGTAGTAATAGTAGTGAAAAGCTAATCGGGAAGGAAATGATTTCTTACTAGTTCTATGATAGAACCTTCACCATTGTATTTCTAACCAAAACAACTTATCCCAGTTCTAGAAATTCATTCTGAAAAATATTTATGTTTTCAACCTCGGGATTAACAACATCATTCCCTCGAGCAACGATATTTCATTTTGACTTGATAGTTGGCTATCACCAATCCTACTTAGAGTGGAATACAAAGAGCTTTTTGATATTTGTAACTTCAAAAATGCATTAATCTTTTATGTCTTTAACCCGTACCTCGATTTTCATTGGAACTTCACTTTCAATCAAGCCCTTAAAGGCACCTCCTTAATCCACTTTGGCTTACTTTGTGCTAAACTCGAGCTTTAAAATTTAGATAATGAAAGAGATTCTAAAATCTTGTGCGGGAACAAGAGTAAATTTTACTCCTCAAATTTGATGTATAATTTTTTAATTTCTCAGGGACTAAGCAAAATGTTTTTTAACATATCTGGAAAGTTGATGTCCCACCTAAAGTTAAACTGTGCATGTGGTTAACCATTCATAAAAAAAAGTAAACACAATTGAGCGTATAAATATAAAAAAACATTCACATATAGATTAAAAATGTGTTTTTTGCTCTACCATCTTGGAAACATTTCTCAATATGTTTTATGAATGTCTTCTAACCTGCCCTAGCCTCCTTGTCACTTATAAAATTTTCAGCTTTAACAGGACCACTACTGACTTTAATACAAATAATTATTGGAATACTCTAAGATTCCCTTAGGATAAAGATCATATGGCTTTATTAGATACCATATACACAATTTCCTGTTGGTATATATGGTTTGAAAGAAACCAAAGAATGTTTAATAATTTTAATGCACCTATTGATAACCTGAATTATTCACTCTCGCTCTTTGCATATGAATGGATTGCTAACCAGAGTTATAGATTGGCTAAAAAGAATTCATTCAAAGAATTACTAAAAAGGTTAAAAGTAACATCAAAACCTTAAAAAACAAAATTGAGCATAGCAATGGGAGACATAGTATGACCTTGAGTATTGATCTAGTGTGCACTTCTAATTTAAGCAACAACTCAACCTTATTTGTTCTCCTTGATAGCTAGATCTACTAGCTCTATTTATTATCATTTTATTTCTTTCCACATATATATGTATATTAAATTCTGACAATATACGTGTGTGTGTTAAACTAACTTTTAGTGAAGTTATCACAACAAACTTTTGGTGAAGTTATCACAACATTAGTTATAGCAATGGCAAGATGGATTTTGGATCCTAAATAGGCTCGAGCTTGGATTCCTTGGTTGCTACACTATGAGATCATATTAAACTTATGGATCATCCTTTTGTCTTGCATGATTAATTTGGTAGTGGATCTGGTCCAAGGTTATATTAGCTACTTGCACGATCAAATGTGGGTAAAGCCACTAAAGTCATGGCTTTTGGCCTATTTTACACTAGGGCACCAAAATAGAAAGAATTAAATCCAGGACGTAAAAATTTAAAGTGGACGCCAAAAAAATCGTTGTATTGAAATAAAATTAGATGCTAGGCACAAAAAGACAAGCATAATTCATCATCTATTCCTTTAATCTATAGTTCCTAAATTTAAAAACCATAACTTTCAAAAATCCTACAAATTCAAAATTTTCAACATCTACTTCCAGTGAAAGAAGTTCGAATGAAATATTAGAGCATCATATCAATTTTAGAAATCACAATTTTGTATAAGAGGATACACTTTTTATCTTTGTTTTTATTAACTTTATATCATTAATTTATTTTATAAAATATTAATATGATATGAATGCTAAACTCATGGTAAATAAGCTTCTTTACTTTGAAATTTAATGATTAGCATTTCTAACACAAATCAGTTGCTAAAAAATGTTTTGGACTGTTATATGGCTTGAAGTATTACTACCGAGACAGTTGTATATTTTGTTACTCTATTTGTTACCTATATCTTATATAAACTAATTTAATGCTTTATTTTTATTTATATAAGTAGTACTGTTATCCTTGACTCACACTTAGATTTAGGTACTTGAACTCCTAAGACCGACTACACGATCCATTAGTTTGTTTTCAGAGTCCCTTTAAGTCTATTTATAGGTCTTGGAGATGAATTTTTATTTATTCTTTCATTATATGGGGGGATTCGCTATCTGTCAAGCTTGTTGGTAACACTTTTATTTTGAATGTGGAATAAAATTATATGGGTGCTCTCCTCCTAGAGAGGACCACTCATTTTAATCGGAAAAATTATAATACATAAATAATAATCAATGTAATTTTTTCTCTTGTACCATCCTTTTGCAGTCAAATAAACACAAGTTTTATTCCATTCTCAACACTTACATCATCATTTAAGTATGGATTCAAAGACCGTTGGACATGTTTTAGGTTTGAATTCAAAGCTAAGCCTAACAAATTTCGACCTCAAAGCAACAATTACTCTTGAGCTTCTTCCATATATGCAGTATCATATTCTTAATAATTTTTATATCATAACTATATTATAGAGAAAATATAATGGTTTGAAGTTTGAATCCAAATGGTATAAATATTATTTGTTAATCATTCCAATATTTTATAAAATAATAATATTTTATAAATGAAATCACTTGTAGCGGTTGCCCTCAGTGACCTTCCAGCGATTGCCATAATGCTATCAAAAATCAAATAAATCCATCGTTCACAGACTTTTTGTGGCTAGTTTACATTTTCGTTACATCAATCGCGTCTGACGCGTCATGTATAGGGCCCACCATAGTGGACCAATAAGGAGAAAGGGGCAAATTTATTGGTTGTCATCCGATGCGTCAGACGCCAATCGTTAATCAGCCAAATGATCATTTTACAATCCTATAAACTCCCTTTCCCTCTTCTCCACTTCATCTTCATCTCCATTTCAATGGCCGAACCGTTCGATGAAGGTAGTCATATAGATTTTGAAACCAAAGATATGGATGATATACAAGCTATTAGGAGAATTATAGCGCATTAGAAAGCTTCAATCGGTCAAATTCGTACTTCCGAATACAAATGAATTCACTGGGTTAACGATACATTGTGCGGTCAAGAACAACATTGTCAACGAAATTTCCAAATGAAATGACTTTGTTTTCTAACATTGTGTGAGTGGTTGGAAGGTTACGGTTCGAAGGAAACGTGCAATATGTGTGTTTGAGAAATGTTAGCCATCTTTCTGTATACAATTGCTTTGGCTCTTCCTACACGGCAAGTGTAACATCCTGAAGAAAAAAATTAATAAGGAATTTATTAAGATAAATTAGTTAATTAGTAGTAAAAATGAAAAAATGGAAGTTGAGAAAACATCATAATAGGGCTACGAAACTTACACCATTGTGTTCGTGGTGATTTTCTAGACAACTTTCATATATAAAGTATGATCGGAGTTCAAATGAAAAAGTTATTAACTTTTAAAGATTTGAAATCGAAAATAGTTCAAAACATAATAAAAGGAAATAAACTAATAAAGGAAATAAATAAATAAATAAAGAAGTTAACGTTAACTAGTCGACAGACCCTAGCGGTCGACCGCGTGCTATTGACTGGTCAACCAATTAACGTGTGTCGGCTAGGGTTAGCCTAGGCCTGAATGACCCAAATTTTATAATATTAATCTAACGGTTGAAGTGTATTCCAGTAGCTATAAATAAGATTGTAACCCTCCACTGTTCTTATTCCAAATCCCTACTCTAGCCAACAACAATACGTTCAAATTTCCCTTCTCTTCCAAAATCACTGTGTCAACAGCAGTATACCTATATCGGGCCAACTCTTCAAATCTTCTAGCATATTCCAAAATAGACATCTCCCCTTGTTCCAGTTCAGCAAACTTCCTAATCAACACAGACTGCGCCATCACTGACATAAAACTTTCTTGAAACCTCCTCTTAAACTCCGCCCAAGTCATTGTCTCCTCATCAACACCAGTAGTAACAGTGTTCCACCAATACGGAGTAGCTCCCTGAAGCTATCTTGAAGCAAGTCTCCTTTTATGTCATCATTAAGTCCTAAATCAGCGAAAATCCTCTCACAATGTAGCAGCCAGTTTTCTACTTCAATTGCATCCTCAGTCCCAATGAACGACTTTCCTCCAAGCTTAGTATAGTCTCTGATCAAGTTAGCATACTGATTTACCATCGGAGCTTCCTGAACTCCTCCTCCAGCAGCATTTCCTCCAACAACTCCAGCTGTGATTCCAGCTTGCATCATGTTTACGAAAAACTGATACATGGCTCCCATATCCACCTGCGGAACCCCAGCACCAACATTTTCAGCTTGAGCCTGACCTGGACCTCTTCTAGCATTTGGTCGGGCATTTCCAATTGTGGTGGTGCTCTCTCTTCCAAGGTTAACTCTGCCTCTTCTTCCGTCCATATCTGTATTCAAGCCTCGTGAGATACAGATGAATAGCCTAACAAAGATTGGAGTCTAGAGATATAGCATATACTTATATATATATATATAGCAAATACAAGTACGTTACTATAGTGTTATCCCATACCCCAATCTTAACTCTTATTTCTAAGGATTATGTTTTCAAAAGCATTTTTTGTTAAATTATTTCATAAACCATGCTCTGATACCGAGCTGTAACATCCCCTATCTAGAGGCCCAAAACTAAGCACTACAGATGCTGCAGTCATCTATAGTATTAGCTTCCGGTGACTAAATACGGTTATGTTAATGGTATCTATAATATCAAAAGCACTTGAATATGAAACAAAACACAGATTTCAAAACAACATTTTCACATTAGATTTCAAAACAGATGTTCCATATTCATAACACATAATCCCAAATACGTTCCCAAGCGTAGATAAAATATACTTATTATAAAATACACCAAGAGCGGTATATAAAGATACCCCCGTGGATGATCAGAGTCATATAGTCATAATTGAATTAATACAAACACAGCAGAATTAACAACAAAACAAAGAACTGCACTCCTAAATGGTTATCCGTTAGCCTCCTTCTTGCCTTCAGTAGCCTTATTCGTCATCCTACTAAAACCTAAAAAACCTTAATTCGTCAGCCTACTCAAATCAATTTTGAGCACCCGAGAGTTTGAGGGGAAAACATAAACTTCGAGTCAGACATAAAGCTTGGTGTGAATAACACAATACATCCCGTTTAAATATATTGAGTGAGACCATGCCGCTTTGCGGAACGAGTTTCCCCTCACTAACATCTTTTTAAAACATATCTTTTGCAAATCATTTCCTGCAACCAAAACTGGTTAAATACTATAAAGCGTCATTATGTGAACATACATAAATATCAGGTAATAAATGAACTATCTGTTAAACACATAACTTTTGTTTGGCTAACTTTTAACCTTTGATTGACTCGGGCCTACCAGACAATATAAACCAAATTAATCTAACATCTGTTAGGCACTTCACTTCTAGATGGTTTATCCTTAACTATCTATTAAATACTTCTCTTCTAGATGGTTTGTCCCTAAATTTATCATCTCCCAGGTCAACTGATCCTAATGGTTTTTTCGGGCTCACCAATAACCTATTTATATAAATATATATATTATTTTCTGTGTGTAATCATAATTTTAGTCTTACCTATGACCAAGCCCTACACATTGGAATTTTAGACAACAATTAGCTGGGACCAGTAGCTAATGTATAGGGCGCGACCCTATACTAGTCCTATCTGGTATTCTAATATCTGAGTCATTTACTTAGGGATCCCCTCCCATAATTTTCCTTGAAAACCTTTTTCAAAATGATTTAAAACCTTTAAATCAAACTCATACATGGAAAGTATTCAATCTCTTATGCTTTACTCAAAATCCCTTTTGACATGTTATATATATACACTTTATTCAAACCTTAGTTAATGAAAAATATTTAAACACATGAAAGTACCCCTTTAGATTCTATTGAAAGTACCCCTTTCTAAACCTTTGAAAACATCTCTTTCGAAACCAAGTCGAACCCTTTATTTTAACTAGGCCGAAAGGCCAAAGCTTCCCTTTCTAAACCATAGATAAAACCCTTTCGAAACCTTTAAAATCTTTCCTTTCGAAAGCCTTAAGACCTTAGACATCATATCTTAAAATACTTCAAAACATTACCTTTAGAAACCTTGAAAAAAAACCTTCCATTTCAACCCTTTCGAAACCATCAGAAATTAACACCTTTCGACTCCTTCGAAACCATTTGGCAAGCCACCCCTTTGAAACCATTTTAAATACCTTTTGAAAGCATCAAACTTTAGAAATTTAAACCTTTCAAAAGCTCTGTGGGCTCAATTTAAAATATGTGGAAAAACCTCTTTTGAAACCTTTGGGTTATACTTCAAATAGAATAAAAAGGGTCAATTAAAACATCTTAGTCGAAACCTTCCTTTCGAAACCTTTTCCTATGTAAAACTGATGGTGTCGAAACCATCCCTATGAAAGTATGAGAGAAGTGGCTAATTTTAAAAGTTAAGTATACCTTCCGAAACCATTGACTTCGAAAGGTAGAAGGGCGGTAGCTGTAACGCCCCACACCCCTTAGTATACCCAAAAGGACACATTAAAAGATGTGGTGCGTTGTAGGTATAGCTAAAACTTTACAGAGACTAAGATTTACAAGACAAAATAAATAAGCGGAAACATTTAAAACAATAACTTATTTATACATCAAACTTCATAAAATAAGTCATAAAAAATAGGTCTCAAAATACCAGATACATATGTCTTATGAAAAACACCATCTCAGTCACAATATCATAGTACATAAATAAAACTATCCCTCTCAACAGTACTAGTACATCCAAACTAAAATAAAAGGAAAACTGGAACAGAAGAAGAAGAATACATGAAGAATCTCCAAGAATGTCACTCCTGGAAAGCTGAAAGTCTATTGTCCTTGCCTCTGCTGGCCTATGGGGGAAAATAGAGGAGTGGGTCAGACTAAAAGTCTGGTAAATGAAAGTAATTACTAGTATATTTAAGCAAGATAAAGATAATAGACTTTGCAATAGTTCTAGATATAAAAGATAAAGATGGAATCAAATACGGTTTAACTGTTTGCTTTGCTTAGATAGTTTTGATTGTTTCTATTGTTTGCACTTGTCTTAGATAGCTACTTTGCTTAGGCTGAAATCCCAATCCTAATTTAATTAGGCTGAAGTCCTAATTCTACCCTTTGATCGGTCTTCTATCTCTGTTGTGCCACTGTGAGCTAATCTCATCCTCTGGGTCCCACAGCAAAAAGACACCTGTTTAGCGCTTGGAACTCAATAGCGACTTATCTTCCTGCACCGAGGTCGCACACTCGACCACCGTTAGGCTCGCGCTACCTGTTGCTCCCTCTTTGGACCTCTTATTTACCCTAAACAGCATAAGCGTGCCCAACCTCACCTCCGTGTGTTGTGAGACAGCCAGTTCCTAACTGAAGGGGAATGCTGCCGATATGGGTCCTAACAAACAAAATCTAGTTGTGCCCCTTGTCCAAATCCCCTAATTTGAACTTCTAATTATTAACCACTTATCTACCCTAAATATCATAAGCGTGTCCTAAGGGGAATGCTGCCGGTACGGGTCCTACTTCTTAATTATTGACCACTTATCTAACCTAAACAGCATAAGCGTGTCCCAAGGGGAATGCTGCCGGTACGGGTCCTATTTCTACCTTTGCTTATTAACTTAAATATAAGTTCTAAAATAAGCCTCTTCTGTTATCTCTGCTATGCTTGTTTATTAACTTAAATATAAGTTCCAAAATAAGCTTTTTCTATTGTCTCCAATTATAACCTATGTGTTATAATTTTGCTTATTAACTTAACCCAAGGTCTAAGTTTAAAAATAAGATTCTTCTGTTATTTCTTCTATTTTCTCTTTTTAGTTATAATTACATGTTATAACTATGCTTGCAAATGTCTAAAATTTGCCTATTTCAGTCTATGTCCAATTTATTACAGTTCTTCTTATTTTACATCCAATTTCTATAAATTCAGTGTTCTTATATTTTAGTCCATATTAGCAAATTATTCTCTTTTAATTATTCCATTCGTGTAAAAAGGGAATTAAAAAGAACTAACATCTACAGAATAAATCCCAACGTAGACTAGATGTAAATAAAATATAAATAACAGTAAATAACTGTAAATAACTGTAAATAATTGGGAAAACTATAATTAACAATAAATAATTGCAAATAACTAAAATAGAATATCTAAAAGAAAATAGATTGGAAAGCAAGTCTAAAATTTACTTAAAAATAAACTGTAAATAAACTTGCATAAAGGTTATTCCAAAATTGTAGAAAAACTACAACTATAGGAAACCCTATTATTTTAAATTACTTAAAATCTAAAATAATTACTTAAACACTCACATGTGGTCCTTAGCTTTTTTCCTTGGCCTTCCCAGATCCACTTCTAGGGTATAAAATATTTTAATTAAAAAGATCTTCTCCTCGGAAAAATATTCCTTTTAGGGTCCAGCCTTAGGCAATGAATCCAAATAGAGAAAATCTAAATGAGAAAAATAGCTAGGGCTAGGTCTTATTTATAGTGTCACTTGCGGATCTTAGACCATTGGATTTGAATATTAAATCTGGTGCAACCACGTCATAGCCTCGCTGGGAACTGTCGGATGGAAGCACGAACGCACAGGATGGAGTAGAAATGGAAAAATGACGTGTTTGAATCGAACTGGGCGAAGGTACGTACAAAAGGCAAGGTAGGTCGACCTACCTGTCGACCCACACATGCTAGGGTCGACCTAGCCATGGTGAGGGTCGACCTTGCCTATTATTATTTTTTCTTATTTTCTGAATTCTTCTTTCTTTCGTATCTTCTTCATTCTAGCTTGGATTCTGACAATCTATATATGGAAATTGACCGAAAAATTACCACGGACACAATGGTGCAGCACCCGTGGCTCAATTATGATAATTTCACAAAGTTATTTTATTATTTAATTACTTCGTTAATTAATTATTATAGCTTAAATTTCGAGTTGTTACATTCTCCTCTCCTTAAGGGATTTTGTCCCCGAAATCTCTAAGGATGGAAGAATGAAATAAATATTTTCATCCAAGTTTTACAACCAACTACTCAACCATCATCCATTACATCCATTGTCCTTAAGTTTTTCTATATGCGATCTATGATACATATGCAATTAGTGTAGTGTCGATGTTCCTAACTAATGCGAAAGATTAGGCGGTCTACTGATTCAGTCGACCTCCTTTTATGCAGTCATGTCTGTTCCATGTATCTAAATGAATGCAATTTCCTAATGTTAACTGATAGTTCTATATGCATGCTATAATCATCATCCAAATGCAACAATCATGTGATAATCATCCATTTATAGCAACCATGGAATAAAATAAAAATGAAAATGAAAATGTGCACACATCCATATGCATATGCTCTAGTGTCCTAGTTAGGCTGATCCCTAAGAGATAATAGTGCCTAGTGTAAGTATATGCGTCCATTGGCATCCACTAGCAACCACTTGCAACCACTAGTATCCATCATACATAACATGTTCTAATAACATGTTTACATCAAATCCTACCATCCATAAGTTAAATCCTAAGTTCTACCCTCACAAAGGATAATAAAGGAAAGAACCTATTCAAAACTAAAGATGGAAATAGGAAATTCAAAATTTATTATCAAAGAGATGTGGATAAGAGGTACTTATTCTTTCCTAATCAATCAATCTTCTCTGAAGTCTCTCTAACCATGTTGGGACCAAATAACAATCTCTATAGACTCTAACCAACACGAAGGCGACTTGCACGGTCTTCCATAAAGAGCTTCGAAAGGTGTCATTCCAATGCTAGTCTGAAAGCTATTATTATAAGCGAACTCTATTAAGGGAAGATGCTCCTCCCAAGTTCCTCCAAAATCAAGAATATACATCCTCAACCATGTGTGTCTTACCATCTTACTAATATCAATTTACTATTCTTCTATAGTCTACACACATGAAGCAACAATCCTAGGTTCTCACTAGTGTCCTATACACTATACGGAAACTTCTATTATTACTTCTAAAAGTAATCACTGCTATCTCCTTCATCGCCTTACACTTTTTCCATCACACCTAGATAATGATTCCTATCTACTCCACATTTGAAAGTTTGGTTTGCTATTTATCATTCCATTTCAAAAATTAAAGCTTCTAAACTTTTAAAATATCAAATCCCAAAATTTTTGTCTTTAAAAGTGTTGTTTTCCATTAAATTCAAAGGTACTTGGTTACTTAACATTTTATCTTTCTAGACTTGCATCCTTACCGCCTTTTTGAATTTACATTATTCCCCAAACCTAGAGGCGAAAACTTACAAATTCTAAGTTCAAAACTTATTCCTCTTTTTCTTTTAAAGATCTTTACAGCTTTCCATAAAAATTTGGATTTTAAAATTTAACTGTTACTAAGTTTTTCGCTTCCAAAAACTTATTTACTTTTTCACCAAACCATTTTTCTTTAAAATATCTTTAAAATGTTCTTACATGTTTTCAAAACATTTTCTTTTCATATATTTTCAATTTTGCGAAAACTGTAGTAGATAAAAACAATTATTTTATTAAAAACTCCTTAACTTTCCAATTACTTAACCTTAGAGGAGTTCCTAACTACAAATCGGGACTTTCTACAAAGGCCCTCTATAATATCTCTCCTAACCAACTCTATCTCTAATTATTACACTCCTTATTACACCTAATGGTTTTATATCTTAATATATTGGAACTACTTTCTTAAGAAACTATTAACGCTAAAACCTTCTATGAATCCTTTAAAAGAGTTCATGTTTATGTGAAATTACTAGGAACTTATTTTATATTTTTTTAAATAGACTATACAAAATATGGTGCTTCCCATACCTTGTATATCTCTTTCATGTATTCCTTATAACTTGCACAAAACATCTTTATTTGTGATTTGGTTTCATAGAAAATTTTATCATTATTCATTTCATTCCAATAGATTAAAGTATGTTTAATATATATTCTCTTACAATAGACAATTTCTATGAAATTTATTAATTTTCTAATATTTAACTTACACTTTTCATTTCAGGAAACTCATTTTCAAAACTATTTTAATATATCCATAAGTAGAAAACATTTCCTCATACTTGTTTAAATAATAAGTGTACTTACAAACCGCTTTTTATTATACTTAGAAATTATTTTCAAAATTCATTTTTATTTGGATCAAAACAGATGTTGCGTAAAATACCGTTACTACAACCCAAAAATACTAGTGTATGGATTTGATTAAAATAAATACTAATAAATCCCGCATATTATGTAAAAACATTTCCCTTGGGAGTCACCTACTATAACAATAATGTTATAGTCTATGCTCTCCTTATTTTTCACGAAAACATCTATTACAACAATAAATGATGTAACCTATGTTTTCGATACTTAATACACCCTAGGTTTTTATATTTAAAATCTTTGTTTACCTACAAAGAAACTAGCGAGCTATATATGCTCTATAATTCTTCAAAAAGAGTTTCACATTTAACAAAATCATATAAAAACTAATTTAAATCTCATACCACTTTTTTTTTCAAAAACCAATATTTACTTTCTAAAAAATATTGACAATTATATTTTTCAACTTTTCAATTCTAACAATATCATTTTATTTGGCTAAACATAAAGTGGATTTTCTTCTTACTACCCTAGGAGTACCCTTCCTAAACTTTGGTAATCTCATTTCCTTACTAAAGTCATTTTTTCCTATTCTTCTTTTATGCTTATATTTATTCCAAGGCACTACCGTTAAATCCACTTATCTGAAACAATTATAATGTTTGCAATTATCCACACATGGGCTTTCTAACTGAATCTATTATACATCTCCAATCTTTGCCTACCACTCTTTGGATTTCCACAATCCGAACCTAAATGTACGAAACTGTTTCTCAAACTCTTTCCATGTGTTGACCTTCTCTATGCCCCAAGAAACACACTTCCTTAAGCAAAAGACACTTCAAGAATTTTGCCTTCCACTGATGAATGCGAAGTGTACAAAGAACCTCCTCTAGATGAATAGCATGCTCTTCCATACTCTTGGAAAATACCAAAATGTCATCCACGAACTCTACTACGAACTTATTTAGGACATCTCGAAAAAATCACGTCTCATCAAATCTACAAAATATGTTGGGGCATTGGTTAGCCCAAATGGCATAACCAACCACTCAAAGAATCCGTCGGGTGTCCTAAATGTTGCCTTATCGATGCTATCATCAGCGACTCCAAGTTGATGAAATCCAGTAGCTAAATCAAGCTGAGAAAATACTGAAGAGCCAACCAACTAATTGAAAAGAACATCTATCCTAGGAAGTGGATAACAGTTCTTCTTTGTGAGCTTATTCAACTCTCTATAGTCTACGCAAAGTCGAAGGGAACCATCCGCCTTTGTAGTGAAAACGAATAGCGCTTCCCACTCAGATATACTCCTTCTAACGAAGCCTTTCTCTAATAGCTCACGAATCTGCTTGCTTAACTTCTTCCTCTCCCTAGGTGCCATGTGTCTTACGGGTAATGCCACTGGCTTAGCATTGTCATTCAAATAGATCCTGAAGTCGATCTCTCTCTTAGGGGGTAGTATCCTAACCTCCTCAAAGACGTTTTGGAAATCTCTAACAACTGGAACTAAATCTAAATTTACTGATGATGAATCGAGGGAATAAAGGAAGCTCAACATGGCTGAACCCTGTGGGTCGCAAGAAACCTCGAGAGTCCTACCGCTGCATGTCTCTAGTCTAATGACTCTCCTCTCGCAGTCTAATATCGCTTCATAAGTGGATAGCCAATCCATTCCAAAAATTATCCCATACCCCAAAAATCCTTATATGTAGGTGTCATGGTCAAACTCTACGCCTAATATGAAAATTTTCAAACCCCTACAAACCATGGATAAATGTATCGATCCTCTTATGGGGTTTGAAACAACTATGGGGTCTACTATGAAAGAGATATCTAAGTGCAAACAATTAACCAAAGAACTAGAAATAAAAGAGTCTGAATAGGAAAATCCGAAATAGAGATCAAACCTTCTATAGAGACTTCGGTACCTCGATCTGGTCCACTACTAAAAGGTGGTGTATCCAAAGCCTATACTTGTGCTGTAGGTGCGCCTGCTTTCTGCCCCGTCCTGTGGGGACAAGCTCTATTAAGGTGACCAGGCTGTGCATAGTTGAAACACCTCCCCTTCATCATTTTATTCTTATAGTCCTTTGTGTAATGACCAACCAATCTACAGCTATGACATTTCCCTCTTTTCTTGATCTGCTTCTGAGGTTCTCCCTCTTTCCTCTTGTCCTTATCCTTCTTGTACTTCCACCATGGCTTCTTAGAGCTTTCTGACTTAGGAACCTCTTTAAGCTCTCTCTTTAGCTGCCAAGATGCAGGCTCAACTTTATGTCGGTCCTCCAATCCTAACAGTCTAAACATTTGCTCTGTATCCTCCAACCTAGCTCGTGTCTCCTCGAAATCCTCTGTGCCAGAAAACGTATTGCCTCCTAGAATAGAGAAGTCCTTGCATATCTTAGAAAAATTGGCTATTGTAGGTGGATTAAAGGGATCTCCACCTAACGGTGTTGTATTGGGTGCTTGCCCTTGCACCTCTGGTACCGTAGCTCTATGGAACCAGTCTACCATACTATGCAAAGAAAAAGAAACTTAGGCGCGAAAGAATCGAAAGAAGGTTGAACTGGACTTTGAGGGGATTTTTATAAAAACTCTTTTATACTTGAAAAACTATTTCTATAATAAGAGTTTCTTTTTGAAAAATACTTCTAGTTTGAAGATATGCTACTTTAAAAATAGGTTACTTCTGGAAAAATATTTTATATTTAAAACAAGATTTAGGAATCCTATAACCTTAGGCTCTGATACCAAGTACAATGCCCCCACACCCCTTAGTATACCCAAAAATGGCACACTAAAAGATGTGGTACATTGTAGGTATAGCTAAAAATTTACAGAGACTAAGATTCACAAGACAAAATAAATAAAACAGCGGAAACGTTTAAAACAATAACTTATTTATAAATCAATCTTCATAAAATAATTCATAACCAAAATAGGTCTCAAAATACCAACTACATATGTCTTATGAAAAACACAATCTTAGTCAAAATATCAGAGTACATAAATAAAACCATCCCTCTCAACAGTACCAGCACATCCAAACTAAAATAAAAAGAACGGTCCATTATTTATAGTGTCACTTGTGGATCTCAGACCTAGCCATGGTGAGGGTCGACCTTGCCCATTATTATTATTTTTTCTTCTATTCTTATTTTCTGAATTCTTCTTTCTTTCGTATATTCTTCATTCTAGCTCGAATTCTAACAATCTATATATGGAAATTGACTAGAAAATTGCCACAGACACAATAGTGCAGCTCCCTTGGCTCAATTCTAATAATTTCACAAAGTTATTTTATTGTTTAATTAATTCGTTAATTAATCATTATAGTTTAAATTTCAGGTTGTTACAGCAGCTAGGGGCTTCGACCCCTTCAAAAGCTTTATTTAAAAAAAAGAGTGCAACCAAGTAAAAACCTTCCCTTTGAAATTATTTAACCCAGCCGAAAGCAAGTGAGTCGAAACCTATCTCTTTCGAAAGCAAAGCAGGCGCTACCTTTGGTTTTTAAAACATACATTCTCTAACCCCTTCGGAACCTATGGTTTCGACCAAGTACCCCTTCACCTTTGTCCAAAATGCTGTGTACCAAGTAGCTTAATACCATGCGCTTTGGTTTCGAAACCATTGGTGGCGAAAGGTCTGGGTCGGAACCCCTTGTGTCGAAAGTGGCAGAACATGCTAAATTATGTTATTTTTGTTTTTAACTTAAAAGAGAAAACTTTCATCTAACCTGCCTTTATTTGTCAAATTTTCATTGGTTGCTAAATACTTTTCAGAAAAGTGCTACCAATAATTTCAAAATTAAATAATGATTTTATTTATAAAATGCCCCTTCCCCTTAATTAAATATATAAAACATTTAAGTCTCATACCTTAAATAATTTTATATATTTATCAAAACACTTAGGAAAAATCTGGAAAAAATCCCAAATAATCTATTTTAATATGTTTTCTAACATATAATAATCTCAGACCCAAATAATTATTTATTTTGTCGTAAATAATTTACAACCCAATAAATCATTTTCTTCACTAGAAAATTAATATAAAATCCGCCATAATTCAGAAAATTATGAAAATTGATGCCCATCTTTAAAATATCATTTCTGATCTACGTCTAAATTTTCAAGGCATTTGGATGAAATTTAATTGGTTTTTCATATCAATATATCATATAAACTTATAAGAACATGCATAAATCATCAACAAGCGTATATATAAACTTTCAATCATTCAAAACATGGCATAATCATACAAAATCATTTCGGATTCACTTTATAACCAAAAACTTATAAGAAAATGGGATGTAGTAATCATTCACCTTAGCTTTGTGATTAAAATATGTGAGATTTGATCTTGAATAAGTTGATTTACTCCTTCCTTTTGAAATCTTAACTTTATCTTCCCTTGAGATTAGAAATGGTGGTCGGCCTCTCTTTTAAATTTTAAATTTTTTGCAAATGAATTCAAGTGAGGACTCACGGCTAGGGATTAGGTTATTAGAATGTTTATTTTCCTATTTTACATTTACTTATTTCCTAACACTTATTTCCATCTTATTTCTTTAGTTCATTCTACATGTAGGCACGACTACCCTTGGTTAAATCAAATCACAATCTATTAATCATCTTACATTATTTTATTTTATTTAGCTAATTAAATATCCTAAATAATGTTACTAAAAATACGGGGTGTTACAATATACATCTTGGTGATCTTCTTCTATACTTTGCATTCGGACAAGCATGAAGATTAGGAAATATGGTTATATTATCATGTAACAATCTTGTTTTTGCTTGTTAAGAAATGGTGGCTTTATGTTATGCGCTGTGGAAGTTGGTTGTGCTTGGTTATCATTATGCAGTTGCCCTATACGGTGAAATGACTTTATAAGTGGCGACGCAGTATGGAGATACTGCATCGTAAATCCCTCTGTGTGGTGTTGTCATTTCGTTATCATTCTTTATTGCTCAGATTAGTTTGGTTAGGCCTTTTGTCTTCGTAATTGTTCCATTTTCGTTGCACGGTTTGTATATAGTGGAATTGTGTTATGCTTAAGTATTACATTGTGACTCCATTATATAGAAAATATGGCTTTATGAGTGGTGGCGTAGGTTCTGAAGATCATTACAACGGCGCCGTTTGAGGGTATGACGACGCTGCCTTGTACGAGGGTGGCGGCGCGGTCTAGGGTATGGACTGCATTTATTTTGGGAATTTTAAGGTGTTATTTGCTTTGTGGCAGCGCAGTTCTTGTTTATATTTTTGTCATGTTTCGTTTTCCATAACGTGTCTTATTTCTAAATCTACACGGTTCGTTATGTGATTTGTGTTTACGTTTAACATAATTCCCATGCGATTGTGCAGTTTGAACTCGCTTCAGAACTACATTGTCCATTGTACTGTTATAATTATTCTAAATGCTTTAGATGTATGTGGTGCTTTTCATGTTATAGTTCATTTGTTGTTCAAGGGAACTATTGCGTTATGGTTTTGACCGACCTTATAACCATGTTTATTTTGTTTTACTAGATTTCGCATATAATGTCATTTAGGGATCCGCTACATGATATTTTGGTCATTTCGTTATACTTCTTAGTTCGCTGGTTAATCGGGTTTGCCTCCATATGTTGTGATTGAAAATGGTTGTAGCACTTGCCCTCCTACCTCCCAAAAGTCTGCGCTAACACTTATGGTGCAGATTTGTAATCTACTGCGCTCATTCTTCAGTCTGGCTAATCCATCAGTCATATCGCATTTAATGTTTCTTACATGTGTCATTATATAAGCGATCATGTTTCTCGTACGTGATTAGACACGTCATTTCATTTTTCAAGAGATTTGCTTAATTTATGGTGAAGATCCTCTTTCATCATTACTTCTAACAGTCCTAATTAAAAGCATCATTTGAATTTAAGGGTTGAGATCTTTTAACTTAACTTGTACTTATTTCCTCTTTCTCCTTCTATATCGTTTTTACTTGCTCAACAAAAAGGGAAAGGAAGAAGAACTTAAAAGATTTTCATCTTTTACCTTAATTTCCTTTTATCATGCTGCGATCATTGTTAATCTGTAAGATTTTTATTTGCATTTCTTTTCTTCTTTTATTTTTTTGTATCTTAGGTGGTCGGTTGATTAAATTTGATGAAATTTCTAGTTTAAACTGGTGTATATTTATTTATTTATTTTAGGGAGATCATTTCTAGGGTTTTGTTAGTTTATTGCTCGGTCCTCAAATCATTCATACAACTTTATGCATTGTCAAATTTTAGAATAGAATCCCTATTATATTTGTTTAATTTATTGGTTTTGATCTTTAATTTGAAGCAACATTTAAATACGATTACAAATCTACTATTTGAATTGAAGTGGATTTTGTGGGCTTTGGTTTTTATTTATTCATTCTTTTAGCTATCAATGGTGTTCTACGATCATCCTAGTTCATTGGATCGTTACTCTTCCTTTTTAAATATTATTTCAACCATCTGCGAGGGAGGCCAGGTTGAAAAAATATTGAATACGTTTGAAATCGAGGGCTACAAATTTAGGATTCCTACACTCCCGGGGCATATTCATCTGGCTCCGAAGGAGCATATTTCCCTACTTTGAAACGCATTTGCTATGGCCATTATCTTCCTCCACACCCTATTATTAAAAAATGGTTGGCTACACTCGGTATGTTCCCATTCAGTTAGCCTCAGTATCTTACCAACTCTTAATATGCACTTACATTTTATACGTCGAAAACTTAGCTCCTCCTTCTTGTCGTGAACTACTTTTTTATATTCGTTGCGTAAGAGCCCAACCTCGGGATGCATCGAATTCTTTATATTAAAGCTACCAAAACTCTTTTTCAGTAACTTCGCGTAAAATTTTTTGGTGGACGGACCAATTTTCTTTATTTTAGACTAGGATGACCTCATTTCCTCGTTTGGGAAACCTGGTACAACTTTGCTCCTTTTTCACATTTCTGCTCTTTAGATTTGTTTTACCAACTTAAATTTTCTTTTCTTTTTAGTTAATTTTCATGATTTTTTCAAAAAGCGAACGAGAGCTTGTTTTATCTTGTAGAGCGACAATGCTTGGTTGTGGTTTGGAGGCTCGTAAAAGTTCGAACCTTTTCATAGAAGTCCTTCTATGCAGACATAACTTCCTTCATCCCCATCATCATTTTTGTCATTTTTTTTATGATTTCGATACAGCTGCACCGAATGGTACATTTTTGTTGTATGCATTTTGGTGTTTATATCTTTCTTTTTTGTGTCATGCACTTATTAAACATGTTTTTTATTTAAAATACGCATGTACTATGTCTTCAAAGTTAGTAGCTACGTTGAAGAAAAGGAAAGATACAAAAAGATCAGGGGACGATTAAGTTATATTGGAAGGCCCACCCAAGAAACAATTAATTGGTCCTCTTTCTTCTTCTAATGTCATCCTGCGTAGTATGATTTAGGTGTCTCCTATTAGTGCACTTTATCTTCTTCCCGCTTCATACCTATCTTAGGTGAGGATGCCATCCCTAACTTGATTGAATGAATGTGATGCCTTCTCACTAACGATGTGACCACCTTGCCTCTTGCTTTGATGGTGATCCCTCCTTAGCTTACCGAGGACCTTTTTTCTAGCTTCCATTGCAGTTTTTCTTAAGTAAATTTGTTGGTTATCCATTGGTTGACTTAATTTAGTGAAAATTTAGAAGTATTTCTTATTCTTCGTTATGTCATCGTATTTAGGGTATGGCCTCTGTGATGGAGTTGCATAAACAACTCTTAGATCTGGAAAGACCAAACATCGGATGGAGATTACTTAATTGAAATTGGACATCAAAGTAGGGGCGTAGAGGGAGAGAGAGGCCAAAACAAGATTGGTGGAGACCACCAAATAGCTTGGTGGTGTTAACGAGAAATTTAAGGAAGCTGAGCAACTTAGAGCCAAGGTGGGAGAAAGAGTTGGTAGGTAGATGGAGAAAGCAAAGGAGTTTAAGAAGAAACTTGTTGAGACAAAAAAATAGCTTGATACCACCACCTTTAATGTTTTGTACATGATCTATGCTCAAGTGAAGGGGTAATTTTTTCTAGACCGACCTGATGAGATAGATGTAGAGGTTAATTTGGATTTTCTTGATAACCCCGAAGCTATTACGGATGCCTTAGATTATTGTAGGAGGAAATGGTCTTGAGAACGTAAGGAGATTCCCGATTCCCCTTCTGAGGCGGTTCAGGTGGACGTGGAGCTTGATGATTCTAATGTAGAGTAGAACCTGATGAATGACGGAGAGCAGTGTGGACTCAAACTGTAGGGAACTTTTGATGATGCAGTAATAAATATTTGACCACTCTTGTTATCTTGTTTTATGTCTTTTTTTGACTTGATTGTACCATCTTATATTTTATATGTACATGGTGGTTTTGTAAAATGTTGGTTGCTTGTCTTACAGTACTTTATCTTGTTTTATTATGCACGGTAGTGCATTTTGAACTTGTGTTCTACTACCTTTTCCTTTTAGGCAAGAGAAGTGGATGCTAAGAAAACTTTATCGCTCAAGCCTTGTGAGGGGGATAACTTAGTTCAACACTTAAGGAAACGTATCGAGTGCCTCAAAAAGCAAGCTATGGAGAGGTTGTCAACAAAATCTGACCTTGTACATAGAAGGGAAAGTGAACTTGAAAGGTTTATAGTGTAGTTAAAGTGGGTGTCTCAAGGGATTTTGTTTAGGATTACCCAGGTCATCAATGAGAGAAATGTACTTTGTGACCTCATACTATGCAGATAGGGTTTATTAGTAAAGAATGAGTCGCTTCCTTTATGACATCCCCATCTGTTATGGTTCAAAAATAGGCTTAGTCGTTAATGAGTGAAGCATTTTTTATATATCTTCGATCCTTAATCGAATAAGACACTTTCCTTGTTGTATAAGTACTTTATATTACTACTGTTATTTTTTTGTTTGACTGTTCATTGGTTTCCTTCTTGTTTACCTCATACATGTATATTTCTTTAATATTGCTCTCACTTCTCAAAAAGAGGCTATTCAAATGGACTTTCCTAAAAGTAGTTTCCCTTCGCATGCCCTTTGTACACGTTCAAAAGAACTAGCTTCTTCATTTTTCATTGAATACTATAAAGCCCGGATCAAAGAACTCGAAGTTTCTAATGCACCTCCTCCACTGTGGATGATGATGAGGTATCTCAGTGGAAGAAGTGTTTTACAGCATATTACTATAATAAAGTTGATGAGTTGAAATCTTTCTACAAAGAACAGCTGAAGAGTTCAACCAGTGGCATGAAGGTTGAGACCCACTCTTCTGCTTACAACTTGTTTGACCCATTTTCAAAGAAAACTAAATGGACAAAAGCGGAGATCTTGGATGACTTTGAGCATATGCTCCATACTGTAGTTGAGTAAATTAAATGTATCGAAGAACAGTTACTATAGTCAGATCCTAAAGCCCTGACCTTGGCTACCTCTTATTCCCATCTTGCCTCCCTTACATATGCACAATCTAATTTGGTTGAGAATCTTAAATAGGAAAACGTTAAGCACGTTATGGTAGAAATTTCCCTAAAACGTGCAGTCAACGTCTTTATGCATTTTACACCGAACCAAGACTTAAGTTTTCTCTATAACCTACCCAACTATGTTTTTAATGAACGTGACCTTGGTAACCAATGGTTAGAGGCCAACTACAATCACCATGTTACTTTTAGTAGTGCCTAACGCCGCTCATCAGTAGTAATTTCTAATCTAGCAGGTCTTCCCCAGCCTTCTAATTCTAGAAAATATTTTATTTACCCCTTACTCCTGTCTCTTGAAGGCAGGGTGGCACTCAGAGGCTTCCCCATGGAAGAAGGATTGTCTTTAGTGACCCTTCTAACTCGGATTCAAATTAGTGATGTAATTCTGTTTGGTAATTGTTGCTGGTTAAATGAATGTGATTTCTTTATCGTTAAACCCATGTTCTGACATCCTATGTCCATGCATAGTGTGAAGAGTGCGTGTAGATAAAAATAGATTATAATTTTTGTTTTTACATGACCGGCTTTGTGCAGATTCTGAGATTGTACTTGATTTTTTTATTGTTTTATATTCCATACATCGTCTTTTTCGCCATTTCTGACTAATTTCTGACGCATGTACTTATGCCATTCAGTTCATACTTTTTGAACTTGGTTTTATATGTGTGTGTGAGTGTCTCTGTGTGTGCATGTGTCATGTATTTGACATGGTCTACTTTGTTTTTGGCATGGACTAAGGGTGTTTTTGACTAAGAAGTCGGGTCATGTATTTACAACCCTACTTAATTCATATACATGGGTTTTTATACTGGTTTAGGTCATCAATATCCTTACATCCAGTGTAATTACTCGGCCAAAAAGCCGAATCATGTGCGATATAACTCAAAGTTGTTAGTTATGTTAGTAAAATTAAACGAAGAGATTTTATACTGATTTGGACCGTCTAATATCCCTATGTCCAGTTCATTGTATTATTACTTTTCACAATAATTACAATACTTGTTATTTTCTATACAAATAATACTGCTTGTACAAAGTAAGGCCTGAGATGCTCGGAATTTCTAGTTCTCAAAACTAGATTTCCATCAGGTTTTCAGAGTCGGGAAACCCCATTAGCTAAGACTTCTGCTACAACCAGCGGGTATTCCCAATTTGGGCCTAGAGCACCATCTATTGGGTCCTTCATGTTGGCAACTACTCTTCACAGTACTAGATCCCCTTTGTAGAATTTTCACTCTCTAAGCCTAACATTGTAATTCTTCGCCATCCTTAGTCGGTACATGGAGGATCGGACGACTGTCTCGTCTCTTCTTTCTTTTACAAAATCGAGGGTAGCTTCTTTCAATTCCTTGTTTTGTTCTGCTACATACGATAATCTTCTTTGTGATGGGATCTTTATCTCAACTGGGATCATTTCTTCATATCCATATGTTAAGGAAAATGGTGTGTGACCAGTTGGGGATCTGGATAAGGTTCTATAATCCTACGGTACTAGGGATAACTCCTCTACTCGCTTCCCTTTACCCGTTTATGGTCTTTTCTTAAGCATATTCTTAATGGTCTTGTTTGCTGCTTCGACTTGCTCATTCGCCTATGGGTGCACGACAGAAGAGAAACTTTTTATTATTTCGTTTCTTTTACAAAGTAGTGCAAACTCCTTACTTTCAAATTGGGTTCTGTTATCAGAAATTATTTTATGTAGGATCCCAATGCTAATAATTATATTACTCATAACAAAAGTGATTATCTTCTTTGTTGTAATTGTAACTAAGTGTTCTGCTTCCACCCACTTGGTGAAATAGTATGTTTCCACTATGGCGTACTTTGCCTCTCCTTTAGACATAGGAAGTGGTCATATCAAGTCTGCTCAATATGTCAAACAGCCATAGCTGGCTAATGGAATAAGTGCATGGGAAGGTTGTCTTACGATGCAGCCAAATCTTTGGCATCTATCACATTTTCTTATGTATTCATATGCATCTTGATGTGCGATGGGCCAGTAGTAGCAGTGTCTTAGCACTTTCTTTGCTAACTTAGCTCCTCCAGAGTGGTCTCTGCATTGACCTTCATGTACTTCTCCCAAGACTTGTACTCCTTCTTCTTTGGAAATGCATCTAAGATAAGGGGTAGAGTACCCTCTCTTGTATAACATGCCATCAAAGAAATACGGAGCCTGATATCAAATTTTACAAGCTCCATTCTTATTTGAGGGAAGGATTCCGCTTACCATGAATTTTTTGATGTGGATCATCCACGAATCTTCCTTTATATGTAGAGGGATTTACATAGGTGAAATCTATCCTCGATTTTGAACTTCTACTTGGCCTTGATCTTGTCCGACCACATCTTGCTATGCCCTAGTTAGGACCAGTATTTGATTCGCCTTAGTAATGCTTTGTTCAGCTTGATGTCCTATTGGGACATCATTCATTTCATTTGCTACTTTAGTGCAAGCAAGTTTAGCCAATGAGTCTACAAAAGAATGGTTCTCATGTGGGATTTGCTCTATATTGAAGTGATCAAACTGCACTAGCAACCTTTTGGACAGTTCGAAATATTCATCTAAGGTTGGCTCTTTCATTTGGTAATTCCCCTGCACTTGATTTACAACTAATTGGGAATCACTATGAATTTTAATATGGGTTACTTTCATTACCTAAGCCATCTTTAAGCCTGCGAGGAGAGCCTCATAATCTACCATATTATTGGTAGATTTGAAATCAAGTTGCACTGCCTTATATAAATTGCTCATTTGGAGTGGTCAGTACATATCTAATGCATGGCCCATGTTCATTTGAGGCCCTATCCATGTATAATTTCCAGAACCGTGAAGTGCGCATCTCTTCTTCGGATTATGTCATAGAAGGTAGTGTGCATTCCACAATGAAATCTGCTAGTGCTTGTCCTTTGATTTCTTTTCTTGAGTAGTAGGAGATATCATATTAACTAAGCACCATTGCCCATTTTAGCAAGCGACTTGATGGGATGCGCTTGAAATATGGTCATAGTTTTCTTGCTATGAGGAGCAGGTTGTATGATAACTTTTCAATAACCTAGTAATTGTCCCAAAAAAGTGCTTGCTTGTGAAGTATATAGAGGGACTCTAGGTCCTTTTATTTCTCAAACCACTGCAGCCCTAATAACTTTATCAGTTACAGCTAAATACACATATAAGTCCTCATCTGTTACCAGTTTTGATAGGATAGGAGTTCTACTCAGATGATCCTTCATATTCTGGAACATGATTTTGCACTCCTCGGTCCATTCGAAATTCCATCCCATTTTCACTTGGTCAAAGAATGGTATAATTGCTTTGGAAATGAATCTTCTTAGAGCGGGCACTCTACCGTTTAGGCTCACGAAGTCCCTCGACTTTTTGGGACTTCCATCTTACTTATGACATCAATCTACTCTGGGTTTGCTTTAATGCCCTAGGCCTTAATATGTACCTTAGTAACTTTCCCGACTGAATGGCAAAAGTACACTTTAAGGGATTTAATTTCATGTTATATTGCCTCGGGACTGTAAACGTTTCCTCCAAATTATGCACATGACTCGATGCTGCTTTTGACTTAACGAGCATGTCATCCATGTACTATACTTCAACATTTTTACCAATCTAATCTGAGAACATCATATTAGCTAACCTTTGATAGGTTGCTTCAGCGTGTTTGAGTCCGAATGGCTTGACCTTGTAGAAGTATAAGCCTTTATCCATCACAAAACTAGTATATTTTTTATTTGGCTTAAACATAGCTGTCTGGTTGTAATCTGAATATGCATCTATGAACAAGAGTAGTCCATGTCCACTGGTTGCATCCATCAACTGATCAGTCCTAAGTAGAGGAAAGCTCCTTTGGGTGGAACTTGTTGAGGTTTGTATACTTTATGCAAGTTCTCCTTTTCACATTGGACTTCTTTATAAGAATAAGTTTGGCAATCCACTTAGGCTAATACACTTCCTTGATAAACCCATCTACCTTTAACTTCTCAACTTCTTTATGTGGAGCATTATACCTTTCCTGATCTAATGTTCTGTGCTTCTAACTTGCTAGATAAGCATTGAGATCGATGTTGAGTGCATGGTAGATGATAGTTGGTTCTATTCCTACCATATTTGAGTGTTTCCAAGTAAAAAATCTATTGATCTCTTGATGAAGTCTATTATTTCTAATCTGGTTTCTATGTTGAGGTTTTTCCCTATCTTAAGAACCTTCGAAGGATCTTTAGGATCTATCTGTATATCCTCAAGGTCATCCAATGGTTTCAACTCACTCCTTGTCTCCCCTAATCTTGGATTTATTTCACTTTCTTCTTTTGCCTCAAGTTAGAACACGGTGGAGAAATCCTACCTCTGAGCTTCTTTGGAAAAATATTGCACATAGATCGAGTTATACTCATTAGTTTCGACCATGTGCATATACTCCCTCTTTTTCCTCCTTACTGGTGTTATGGTCATAGAATGGCCTGTTTCAATATCAGTCTTAGTACTTTGTGTCGATGCAGTTCTTAAAATTGGCTTAATTTCTTTTTTGTTATCATTATTATAATTATTATAGGAGATAGCAGAATAGTTTTGAATAATTTTATTGCTAGAATTTAGATTTACATTGTATAATTCTATAGTTAACAATTGTTCCATCTTAATTGATCCTATTCCAGCATGAGTATGGAACTCATAAGCAAACCTTTCTGAGAAACTACTGCCACATGTCAATCGATGCAGGCCTTCCCAATAAGGCATTGTTGGAGAATGTTGGTCGATGATCAGGAAGCTTGCATAGAATGATTTGTAAAGAAGGGAAGTCTCGGCGTGATGAGAAGACGTGCTGACCCGATAGGGACAGTCTAGTATTATTGAAGCCATAAATTGGTTTGAATCTCGGCTTTAATAATTCCACAAGAAGCTTCGTCTTGTCAAATGTAGATTTGAAAATAACGTTAATAGAGCTCTCAAGGTCCATAAGATTTTCTTTATGGTGCAGTTTGAGATCTGCATCGTAACTATCAGTGGGTCTTAATGTGGAAAAACCACCTAAGAGGCGTCAACAGCAGTGAAGACTATGTCTTGATCAGGCTTCTGCTTCATATGGAATATGGTTCTTTGCTCTGCTTTAGCCTCTTGTACATCACTCATGTGCTTTTTTGCTCTTTTTGGCGAAGTGTTATCCTTTATGGATCGAAGCTATGAGATTTTTGGGGTTTCCTACTGGACCTTCACTCGGATCTGGAGAGAGATTCTCAGTTCTCTGCCCATTTCTTCCTTTTTGATAAATATCTAATTATCTTTTTTGAATCAGTCTCTCGATTTTGTTCCTTAAGTATCGGTAGTTATTGGTATGGTTTGGCTCTATGGAAGCGATAATATGTTCCTCATGTGTTTTGTTCCGGCTTCTTCCCCTTGTTTGGGACGTTGTAGGCCAATTCAGTTCTACTTAATATCTAACTAAGTGTATGGGTGAGGGGAGTTTTAGTTTTGAAGTTAAACTCTTTTTGCCGCTTCGCAAGTGTATTGTATCCTTTTGCCCCCATCTTTTTCTCATTGTACCGAGCAGAAGTTCTTCCAAATAAAGGTAATTCTATGGTTTTGGCTTCTTTCATTCGTATGTAGCCACTGGCCCTTTCATAGAGAGCTTCCATGCTATGGCACGGCTTCCTACTGTTCTTATCCCATATAAGGTGTTCCTATCCCAACATGCACTGCCATTAGTAGTGATTCTTCACAAGCCACTCCAATCCGAAGAGCCTCAAATTTAAAGCATTTTATAAGGTTCTGTGAGCTTTCAGTTTCGTCCTGCTTCACACAGGATATGTTATTTATGTCAAAGCCTCCCCCAGATTTGAACTATTTTAAGAAATATACAGCTAAATATGGCCAAGAATGAACCTCTCCTGGCTCATCGGGATTAGTAGTCCCATCAAATTTATCAATTGATGGGGCTTTGAAGTTATCAGGAAAGTCTGCCTCTATAATAATTTCACTAAACAAGGAAGAACCCTCTTCCCTTACTTCCTCTTTGATGTTCTATCGGCAAAGTCTGCCTAGTTGCACTATGTGAGCTTCCATTTGATGGATCTCATCCTTCTTGGGGTTTATTTGGGATGAACCATCTTTGTAAAATGAGGTAACATCATCGTCATCATGCACAGCTCATGTTTTCTTTTTTAGTAGTATTGATTTGATGTTCGTGGGCTTTGATTTGATTTGGGGATTGATTTGAACCTTGCCTTTGAGTTTGATATTTGTTTGTTTTAGACCAACGTCACCATTCTCATTTCTAAGATTGTTGTTGTCATTCACACATTACATAATCAGAGCGGTCGGTGAACGATGGCAATGAGCTATGGAAGGCTGAGGGGAGGTTGGTTTAAGAGCGGGATACTGGGCTATGAATCTCTCTATCCCATTCATATGTTCATTTAGGTAGTTTATGGAAGCTTGGAAAGCAGCTAGGATAGGGTCCGAGGGGGCTCTATAGAAGCACCTGCATCGTTTCGGTCATTGAGGTAAGGAGTTGTCTATTTGGTATTTTTGAGGTCAGATAAAGTTGTTCATGGTTAGGAGGAGTGTTAGAATCAGGTGTATTCATGGTGTTATAGTGGTGTCCAAGGAAATGTGCTGAATTTTGCTGAAGAGGAAACTGGAACTCCTTCGAGCAGCAAAAATATTAGTGAGATTTTTTGTCTCACAATACCAAAATTTCTAATAGGTTAACTATATTTATGATTATCCTATTAAGTGTGAATCAACAAATTCAAGCAATTCTAAATTTGCCTTTAATGTAGTCATGTTGCGGAATACTTACACAAAGAGATACTCTAACTGTTTGTTAAAATGTCTGGGTTGGTTTTTATACTAAACTTTGCCAAATTAAATCTAAAATGGAGTATACTAGAAATATAAAAAAAATAAGTATAGTAAAGTAAAGGACGTAGAGATTTACGTGGTTCGAATTTCAAAAATTCTACGTCTATGTGTCAAATCTTTCATTATCAATTTTCTTTCTCATACAGTCATTTTAATGACAGAAAGAGTACGAAAATGTAAGGTTATTTTCAGATTCAAAAAAGGTCCATTTCTCTATTACAATACTTTTTCATTTATAGCAGGAAATCATTCGCTGATTGTTGAAGTCACTTTTCTGCATCCTTCCTCCATCGTCATATGTTGCCATGTGTCCTTCCTTTGATTGTTGTAATGTGCACTGATTGTTGACATGGCCATTGATGAAAAAGCTTTCTGTAGGCGATAAGATTTGAAATTAGGTAGGATGCTTTGAGTTCAAAATGCTATCTTCATTATTTGTTTAGTGGGCTGTGTTGTTATCTAGTTTTGTGCTGTGTCGTATACATCTTGGTGACCTGCTTCTATACTTTGCTTTGGATAATCATGAAGATTAAGAAATATGGTCATGTTGTCATGTAATAGTCTTTTTTTGCTTGTTAAGACATGGTGGCTTTATGCTATGGGTTGTGGAGGTTGTTGGTTATGCTTGGTCGTCATTATGAAGTTTACCTATTGGTGAAATGGCTTTATAAGTGGTTGCGCACTGTGGAGATACTGTGCCATAACTCTCTCTGTGTGGTGTTGTTGTTTTGTTATTGCCTTTTATTGCTCAGATTGGTTAGGCCTTTCGCCTTCATAACTATTCCATTTTCATTGCGTAGTTTGTATATAGTGTAATCGTGTTATGCTTAAGTATTACGTTGTGACTTTATTATATGGAAAAGGTGGCTTTATGAGTGGTGGTGCAGATTTTGAAGATGGTTTGTGGCCTAGGAGATGACGACATTGTTTGAGGGTACGACGGTGCTGCCTTGTATGAGGTTGGCGCCAAAGTCTACGGTATGGACTGCATTGATTTTGGGAAGTTTAAGATGTTATTTTTCCTTATGGCAGCGTGGTTCTTATTTATATTTTTTTCTTATTGCGTTAGCCATAACGTGTCTTATTCTTAAACCTGCATAGTCCGTTATGTGATTCGTGTTTACATTTATCATAACTTCCCATGCGACCGTGTAATTTGAACTCACTTCAGGATTACGCTATGCGTTGTAGTGTTATAATTATTCTAAATGATCATAATGTATGTAATGTGCTTCATATTATGGTTTATTTATTGTTCAAGGAAACTATTGCATTACTGTTTTGGCCGACCTTATAACCATGTACATTTTGTTTTATTGGACTTCGCGTATAATGTCTTTTAGTGAACCGCTGCATGACTTTTTAGGTCATTTCCTTATACTCTACAGTTAGCTAGTTAATCGAGCTATGCCCCATAGGTTGTAATCGAAAATGGGCACACATCATCATTCATTATTTTATCAACTTATATACATATGGTTATTGCATATATATGGAATGGTTGCTCATTCATATGGAATTACAAGTACATGATGTTGCGTACATGTTGGATGCATGGCATAAGCACAAGCATTACAGGAGGTCGACTAATTTAGGAGACCGTCTAACTTTTGCATTACCTATATGTTTATATGTATTCCATACCTATACGTTCATGTTGCATTAGAAATTGAGACTATGGAAAACGGTTGTAAGTGGTTGATGGTTGCGTAGATGGTTATAGATATTGGTTTCTGCAGTTACGAGTTGTATTTTTTCGACCTTAGAGATTTCAAGTACAATGTACTTTGGGGGGGGGAATGTAACACCCCTAAACAAATTAACAAGGAATTTATTAAGAAAAAATAGTTATTTGCTAGTAAAAAAGAAAAGATAGAAGTTGAGAAATGTTAGAATATGGCTACAGAACTTACGTCATTGTATTCATGGTGATTTTCTGGACAACTTTCATATATAAAGTTTCACGATTAAAGTTCAAACGGAAAAGTTATGAATGTTTAAAGATTTGAAATTGAAAATAATTCAAAACGTAATAAAAGGAAATAAACTAATAAAGGAAATAAATAAATAAAGAAGTTAACGTTAATAAAATAACGTTAATTGTTTGATAGCCGGTATAGGACTGGTCGACCCCTAGTGGTCGACCACCTCTATTGACTAGTTAACCGGTCAACATGTATCTGCTAGGGTTAGCCTAAGCCAGAACAGTTTGGATTCTATAATATTAATCTAAGGGTTACCGTGTATTCCAGTAGCTATAAATAGGGACATAGCCCTCCACTGTTCTTATTTTAAAACCCTACTCTAGCCAACAACAGTACGTTCAAATTTCCCTTATCTTCCAAAATCTCTATATCTCCTCCAAATTCTAAACCAAAAATAACATAAAATTTGAAATAAAGCCAAACTAAATAAAGGGAATCGGTAATTAAAGAAGAAGAGAAGGTTGGAGGCAAGCTAGGAAGGAAGCCTTGAGAGGTGAGTGAGTTGATTACTAAAAGATATTGTTTCATAAATAATAGAATATGTTTATATTTCTACTTGATTTGGAATTGGTTTATTATAAATGAAGATAATAGTTCCCATTTAAAGTTTATCTTAAATAATCAAGCTCATCTACGTATAAATAGAATGAAAAAATGTGAATTTTATATACAGTAAAAATTAGATAAAGTATACTAGATTAATTCCCTTTAACCATTTATAGATCCTTGTTGATAAGAACTTGGATCAAATAAATAGAGCAAATTTGAATAACCTCCTAATTACCTTGATTTGATCTTTATATATATATATATATATATATATAAGTTTAGTTGGAGATGCATACTGAATTTATATAAAACGGTGTAAATACACACATCGTAAAGTCAATAGTTTGAATTTACGTAAACAAAATTGTTTATTATACACAAAGATCTCCTTGAATTATAGATAAGGTGAAAGATGAAATAATTTACGATGTAATAAAATTTAGGATCGGCCGGAATAATTTACATTGTAAAAATTTACGTTAGTATGGTAACATTTACGTTAATAGGGTAATGAAACTTACATATAAAATAACTTACATTGGAATCAAAATCCACTGGTTGATGGATGTTCTTAGCTGGTCGACAACAAGCAGTTGACCGCTAAAGTACACGTAGTCGATCGGTTATTGACATAAGGCATTGGTTAAACCTCGACCAATGGCATAGGTTTATTATATATAACAATCGTACAAGTATGGGAAATTAGTTCCTATTTTCTTGACTTTTGGAAACCATAGAACTAAAGAAAACATGTACATGGGCAATTAATCTCGGATACTGTTTAACATGAGGGCGTATTAGATATCGAATGGCTTGACCGCGATGGTGTGCTGAGCACAGACACCAACGGGAGGTTCCTTTGTGTAAGCGGGCAATGCAGCCTAGACACTACTTGTGGATACCCGATGTGGTGCATCGTTATGACATTAACGGAAGGTTCCTTGGTGCAATTGGGAAATTTGGCCTAGACACTGTTGGTAGATGTCCGATGTGGTGCATGGTTACAACACCAACGGAAGATTCCTCGGTGTACGTTGGTAATTCGAAATAGACATTGTTTATGGATGTTCGGCGTGGTGCATAGAGAATGTTACCATTTGAGATTGTAGACACAGATGAATAGGTAGGCCCTCAGCCGTCGAGGTAGTAAGTTCGACGCGAGCCTAGCATTGCGAGGCCCACTCAATGTGTAACTGTGATATATGCAGTTGTTCTTTGGGTAATGCTAACCCAACAGTGATAGGAAATTATTCCTTGCAATCTATACTAGGAGTAGTCCTAGAGATTATTAGTTGATCCATTGTTCAACCCTTGAGTATAAAGCTCTGCAAGACATTTTGGATTTAGGGTGTAATTAGGACCATATTCCTTAAGTTAAGGTGACTAGCCCTAAGTAAGTAATTCACAAACACAAAAAAGGACACCCTAGGTCATATAGACTATAAATAAATTTATTTCTTTTGAGCTCCATACAATAGTAATACAATTCATTCACCAATCTTTTGTCTATCTCGCCCCTTTCTGTGACGCCCCACCTCTATACCCACGCTAGCCAAGGACACTACGGGGTAATGCCGTCAACTAGCACGGAGAATAAGGCTGTTGAGGAGCGACCATCCATGTAGTTGCTTTGTGCGAGTACCGATATGCCAGATAAAAATATAACTTTTCATCTCAAGAAGAAATCCGACATACCGATACAAACTCAAAGCTACTACACAATGGCTATATGGACCTCGGAAACAAATATAGAATTAAACATAACACAAATCAGTCACAGACAATTCATATCACAAAGGCGGAAATAGATATGAATATAACACAGCAAAATGTACATCAGAGTAGTGGTCAGATAAGATCCACAATAACACAAAAGAATAGACACGAGTGCAAGGCAAAAGTATATGTATACATCAAGGAATCTAAATCTCAAATGTATACAACCAAAAACTACTAAACTAGAGTAGTTAGCCAAAAGTCAGAAGATGGCTCCAGATAGGAAGTCAAGCAGAAGCACCTGTAAAACCTCAGTCTGACCCGAGTATTATTTAAGAAGAAAATAATAAACGGATCAGTCTAGCTATAATTATCAGATAAAATGAGATATAAGAGATATAATAATAACACGTATGATAACCAAAAATGTCATACTATGTCAAGTATACATCAGAAAACCCACAAAAATTCATACAATATCTCACTATTCTCAAAACACAAAAAAGAACATCATGTTCTTAATTTAATTCACCATGCCACAAAAATGACATACATATCAATGCCAATGGTAAAAGCTGGTGAAACATAAATTCCAGAAATCAACGATTAGAAATTTAGAAATCACAAGAAAGAGGATGGCCAATCCCATAAACTGAACATCGACGCACCTAGAAAGATATGCCCCATGTAAAGTCTAGCATCGATACACCTAGAAAGATGTACCCCATGCAAAGTCAAACATCGACGCACCTAGAAAGATACGCCCCATGCTCTAGCATCGACGCACCTAGAAAGATTCGCCCCATGCATAAATAAACATCGACGCACCTAAAAAGATACGCCCCATGAAATGTCTAACATCGATGCACCTAGAAAGATACACCCCATGCAAAGTCGAACATCGACGCATCTAGAAAGATACGACCCATGCATAGATGAACATTGACGCACCTAGAAAGATACGCCCCATGCCCCGACTTATTGAGCTGATTGCTCCACGAAGTAAACAAACATCGACGCACCTAAATAGGTACGACCCATGTGTGAAATAAACATCGACGCACCTAAATAGGTACGTCCCATGCGAGAAGTGAGACGAAGCTCATTAAAACGAGGAACAGTCCTCCACATGGACAAAGAGACATCGCACATTGCTAGTCTAAACCATAAAATGATCATCATCAATCAGCAAGAAGTGTCGATTACATTAAGCTAGTAAATATAAAAGTTTAGCTTCATGTCCCATAACCACTAGCTTAACTTAAATATTTACGAACAAATTGTAGATTCCCACTCGAAAATTGTCACAAGAGTTTCAATCGAACAAGTCCAAAAATTAACCGACGAAGTAAACGCAAGCGTTTCATACCACTTGTTTTGCTAAGCCGTTTAATTAGATTTTCTCATACGAATGAAGTAAAGGTTTGTATATACTAATAGATTGGAAAACAGTTTTGAAAACAAGCTTTATATTTAAAAATAGAGTTGAAATCGTCTTTGCAAAAGAGTTCGAATATTTACTACTAGTATAGAAAACCTTTATAATTTTAAAGTGACAAATCACAAAAACGATCGTAGAAACAATCAATCATCAAAATTCACATTCGAAGACGTGAATCAAATCCAATTAAACCGATAAAGATTCCATCGAAATGGATATTCAAAAATCCCGAAAAAAGAGTCATCAAAGTCATAATAAATGATAACAACAAATATGATCATCACGAATCGATTCAAATTGGAAATTCAATCCCAAAGGCAAAGTGGGCTGAAACAACAAATTCAGTTAACTAAACAGAGATTTTCAGTTGACTGGATTCTGCCTGGAAACTTTCTGTTTCCAGGTTCAGTCGACTGAAACTTGCCTGGAAACTTTCGGGTTCCAGATTCAGTCGACTGAACAGAAATTTCAGTCGACTAAATCATGCCTGGGCTGTTTTTTAGCCTATCCAAATGAAGAGCAAACTCTTCCAAAATGCAACCGGACGAACATTGGCTCTAAGGGTTTATGCCAATCGGCAACCCGGCCCTATATGCTCCTCAGTGCATCACCAAAAGCATGATCAAACATCCATAAAAGGATTTTCACGCAAATTTGACTTAAAAAACCCGAAAATTGGAATATTCACAAAACCAATCCAAATCAAGAGCAAATGCACATGAAGAAGTGTTAGGAATTCATACCTAACAATCAAAGACAATTATAGTTATAGATGTGAGATAAAAATCTCACCTTTGAACCCAAACAAATGAAGAAGAAGCTTTGGAGCAATGGCAAGAGCAATTACTCTTCAATTCCAACACAACAAGCTTGAATCAAAGCTTAAAAGAAGAACATTCCCAAAGTTAGGTTTAGGAATTTCTGAAATTGGAAGAAGAAAGAGTTGGAGAAGAAGAAGGAGATGCTTACCAATGGGTTCTCTTTGATTTTGGAGCAAGAATTTGAGATTGAAAGAGGAACTAGGGCTTGGAGTTTTAATTTCCCATCTCTTCCACCATTTTTGCTTTAGAACTGAAAAGAGGAGGAAGTGAGAGTGAATGGGGAGGGATGGTTCAGTTTGGGGTATAAGGATGGCTAGTGGGCTGAACCCAAACCCAAACCCAAAGTGAAAAAGGTCAAATTTTTAGCTAGCTCCAAACATATCGAAGTTTATACTCAAAAAGGTTGCAAATGGCATTTTGAACTCAATGGAGGGGGTCTCGAGTCCCAATTGGACTATTTGCAAAAAGTAGCTTTTCGGACTATAATTCGACGAACGATGAAATATTTAAATAAAATATTTAAATATAAAATCGATAAATATGCGGGCTGTTACAGACTCCCCTCCTTAAAGAAATTGCGTCCTCGCAATACTTAAGAAGAAAATAAAGAGTAACAACCATAAAAGCATATCTACACAAAAGAAAATTTGAAATAAGAAGTTCACCATAAAGAGCACGAAAGAGTAAGTCTGAACGTGTTCGCTCGACGAATCCTCTGGATTCCCAAGAGCAATCCTTGGGATTTGAGAACCATTGAACTTTCACAAGAAAAACATCTTTATTTCGAAGGCACTCAACCTCCGAAGCGATGATGCGAATAGAATGTTGCTCATAAGTCAAATAGGCAAAACTTCAATTTCCACAATAACACCGGGCTCAAGAATAAAAATCGAAATCCCAAAGGCATTTCCGTAGTTGAAAGACGTGGAAAACGTCATGAATAACAGAAAATTGAGCCGGGGCAACGGTGTAGTACAATAATAGTACGCCAGATAAACCAAAGCTCAAATAATTCGGAACACCGACGCAGTACAGACGATACGTCCAATGAACCAAACACCATAAAAGAACATCAGACGCGAGTCCATAAAAGAAATGAGATAAAGCTCAATAAAACGAGGTATATCAAAACGTCCAATGAACTTGATAAAAAGATAATTCCATTCAGACATCATCAAAGAATCAACCACGTGTTGCTTATGACTAAGCGCATTGGCAACACGATTTTCCTTCTGGGAATAAAAAGAATATCAAGATCATAAGATACCAGGAACTCGAGTCAACATGAAGTTCCTTATGAGAAAATAAATATTCCAAAGATTTATGATCGAGGTGGAGAACAAATTTCTCCCCCAAAAATGATGATGCCAAACTCTAAAAGCAAAAACAATAACCGCGAGCACTAGATCATGAGTGGCATACCTAGTCTCGATAGGCTTTAATGGTTTAGAAACATAAGTGATAGCACGTTCTATTTTGCAAGGGAACGACATCCAAACCAATACAATTAGCATTGGTACAAAAGATAAAGTCTTGGTTCCCTTCGGGAATCACAAGAATAAGAGTATCGAAAAGAAAGAATTTCTTTTAAATAATCTCCTTTTCTGAAAAGCTAAAATTTTCAAAATTACATTTATCTTTATGTAATAATCTTTCTAGAAAAATTTACATTTTTACAAGTCAATTTATTATGTCAAATTGTCTCATCAAAGCGTTTAGGAGATTCCTATCGATAACGTTGATCAAGCGCATCGACCAGAATTCTTAAAGCACTCAATGGGCAATACAATCACAAAATCATCTTCTACATGATAAAAATATCTCTTAAAAGTTTTAAGAATATTCTTTGCTCGTTTTAAGAACAAAAATCCAATTGTACTTGTAAATATCTTATGAAAAAAGATTTGCAAAATTTTAAATCGCTATTCTCATCCAAAATCAATATATTCAAGAATGGAGTCATCGAGATCGTAGAATACTCGATTCATAAAATGGATGAAATAAGCAGGACCAACTGAATGACATAATAAGTCATTCATAAGTTTCATAACGAGTGTGGAATGCGGTAAATGGAATGCTAACTCCCGCAACTCGTAGCAAATTAAAATCGGTGATAAGGTCGAGCTAAAAAGACCTTAACATCACTCAAAAGATTGCTTAGGTGCTAAACCTAAGACAAACTCAAAAATACCGGAAAATTCTCAAATTACATGAATGAGAGAAATAACACTTTCCTCATCATGTGAGCTTAAAGAAATAAATGATGCCATCAAATTGGAATCAAAATCACAAAGAAAAAACAGAAACCTGCTTAACAGATTGAAAATGTCGAAGATGAATAGTCCATACGGGACAAAGGATATGGCTTCATAATAATTAAGCCAATCCTTTCACAAAAATTAATTCCGAAGCCTAAGTAGAAATTGGCTCGGAAAGAAAAATCACATAAAATAATTTCGACATCAATAAAAAGCAAATTTAGTGTTGCGATCCACCAATCCGGATTCGCAACCCTCAAAGTAGTCATCAAGCCCAGAAATGTTTAAAGAAAAAGAATCACAAGTTCTTTTGATATAAAAATAATGAGATGAAACCCATATCAAAAAGAACTCGAATAAGATAATCACAAAATAAAAGTCATCAAGGATAGAATGGATACCTTGACTAAGAAAAGAGTTGCTAGGGGCTTGCAGCTTTCCTTCTCCCTTGCTTGGAAGCTTAGGACATGAAGATAAAAGATGACCCGAAATTTTGCAATAACGACAAAAGAGGTGTTTCGGACACTCATTTGCATAGTGGTCTGTAAGACCACAATTGTAGCATCGTCCACGACTAGAGGTAGGAGTCTTTGCTACCGAAGGTTCTTGCTTCCCTTTCTTGTTGGGATTGAGATTGGGACCTTTGAACTTAATAGGCCTTTTCATGTTTTTGTTGAAGTTTTGTTTAGCACCCACAACTTCAACATCACACCCTTTATCGGCCTCTTCAAGACGAAAATCGATATCAATAAGCTGATCGAAAGAAACTTCCAATTTCCGAAGTAATGGCTTCTTGAGATTCTTGTTCAAGCCATAAACAAATCTCTGATTTTTCTTCAATGGGGTATTAATGTATTCAACCCCGTATTTAGAAAGAGATTCGAAAGATGTGACGTAGTCCGTCACAGAAGATTCACCTTGAACAAGGTCGATAAAACGCCGGGCCAAAGTTACTTTTTCAGCCTCCGGCACAAATTTCAATTCGAATCTTTCCCGGAATTGCTCCCAAGTAAGATTCGCTTCAACGATTTCAGAAATAAGAAGCTCATACCAATCCAATGCTCTTTCTTGGAGCATGCTAGAAGCCACTTGGACTCGGTAGAGATCAACAAGATTCATGCGAGAAAAGATGCGGTCGCATGATCTAAGCCAAGCTTGAATTTCAATGACACTCTCGGATCCCCGGAATGGCCTTCCACCCAAATCGGTATAATCTCTACACAAGCGTGCAAAACCGGATCGAGGATGAGTAGGCTCTGGAATGGGTCCGATAGCTTGAGCATTCTTAACAAGATCTAGAAGCTGCTGGGTAGACAAAAATAATCCCTCCTGAGGAGTAGCACTAGATTGACCGGCGCTGGGACGGCCAGGTCTAACCATTTCTCTTCTCTAAGAAAGAAAGAAAGAAGAGGAAAAAGGTTATTCTCAAAATGAATATCAAACAACCTTGATTGATAAAACAAGGCATCACAAAAGAAAATAGGATAGAACGATACGAAGACTCGAACCAAATCCTATGGCACGATTCCTAAGAAAACTTAGGACAATAATCTTTGCTAGATTATTCTACATTGTTCCGAAGTTTGGCTCTGATACCAAGCTGTGGCGCCACACCTCTATACCCACGCTAGCCAAGGACACTACGGGGTAATGCCGTCAACTAGCGCGGAGAATAAGGCTGTTGAGGAGCGACCATCCATGTAGTTGCTTTGTGCGAGTACCGATATGCCAGATAAAAATATAACTTTTCATCTCAAGAAGAAATCCGACATACCGATACAAACTCAAAGCTACTACACAGTGGCTATATGGACCTCAGAAACAAATATAGAAATAAACATAACACAAATCAGTCACAGACAATTCATATCACAAAGGCGGAAATAGATATGAATATAACACAGGAAAGTGTACATCAGAGTAGTGGTCAGATAAGATCCACAATAACACAAAAGAATAGACACGAGTGCAAGGCAAAAGTATATGTATACATCAAGGAATCTAAATCTTAAATGTATACAACCAAAAACTACTAAACTAGAGTAGTTAGCCAAAAGTCAGAAGATGGCTCCAGATAGGAAGTCAAGCAGAAGCACCTGTAAAACCTCAGTCTGACCCGAGTATTATTTAAGAAGAAAATAATAAACGGATCAGTCTAGCTATAATTATCAGATAAAATGAGATATAAGAGATATAATAATAACACGTATGATAACCAAAAATGTCATACTATGTCAAGTATACATCAGAAAACCCACAAAAATTCATACAATATCTCACTATTCTCAAAACACAGAAAAGAACATCATGTTCTTAATTTAATTCACCATGCCACAAAAATGACATACAAATCAATGCCAATGGTAAAAGCTGGTGAAACATAAATTCCAGAAATCAACGATTAGAAATTTAGAAATCACAAGAAAGAGGATGGCCAATCCCATAAACTGAACATCGACGCACCTAGAAAGATACGCCCCATGTAAAGTCTAGCATCGATACACCTAGAAAGATGTACCCCATGCAAAGTCAAACATCGACGCACCTAGAAAGATACGCCCCATGCTCTAGCATCGACGCACCTAGAAAGATTCGCCCCATGCATAAATAAACATCGACGCACCTAAAAAGATACGCCCCATGAAATGTCTAACATCGATGCACCTAGAAAGATACACCCCATGCAAAGTCGAACATCGACGCATCTAGAAAGATACGACCCATGCATAGATGAACATTGACGCACCTAGAAAGATACGCCCCTTGCCCCGACTTATTGAGCCGATTGCTCCACGAAGTAAACAAACATCGACGCACCTAAATAGGTACGACCCATGTGTGAAATAAACATCGACGCACCTAAATAGGTACGTCCCATGCGAGAAGTGAGACGAAGCTCTTTAAAATGAGGAACAGTCCTCCACATGGACAAAGAGACATCGCACATTGCTAGTCTAAACCATAAAATGATCATCATCGATCAGCAAGAAGTGTCGATTACATTAAGCTAGTAAATATAAGAGTTTAGCTTCATGTCCCATAACCACTAGCTTAACTTAAATATTTACGAACAAATTGTAGATTCCCACTCGAAAATTGTCACAAGAGTTTCAATCGAACAAGTCCAAAAATTAACCGACGAAGTAAACGCAAGCGTTTCATACCACTTGTTTTGCTAAGCCGTTTAATTAGATTTTCTCATACGAATGAAGTAAAGGTTTGTATATACTAATCGATTGGAAAACGGTTTTGAAAACAAGCTTTATATTTAAAAATAGAGTTGAAACCGTCTTTGCAAAAGAGTTCGAATATTTACTACTAGTATAGAAAACTTTTATAATTTTAAAGTGACAAATCACAAAAACGATTATAAAAACAATCAATCATCAAAATTCACATTCGAAGACGTGAATCAAATCCAATTAAACCGATAAAGATTCCATCGAAATGGATATTCAAAAATCCCGAAAAAAGAGTCATCAAAGTCATAATAAATGATAACAACAAATAGGATCATCACGAATCGATTCAAATTGGAAATTCAATCCCAAAGGCAAAGTGGGCTGAAACAACAAATTCAGTTGACTAAACAGAGATTTTTAGTTGACTGAATTTTGCCTGGAAACTTTCTATTTTCAGGTTCAGTCGACTGAATCTTGCCTGGAAACTTTCTGTTTCCAGGTTCAGTCGACTGAACAGAGATTTCAGTCGACTGAAACTTGCCTGGAAACTTTCGGGTTCCAGATTCAGTCGACTGAACAGAAATTTCAGTCGACTAAATCATGCCTGGGCTATTTTTCAACCTATCCAAATAAAGAGCAAACTCTTCTAAAATGCAACCGGACGAACATTGGCTCTAAGGGTTTATGCCAATCGGCAACCCGGCCCTATATGCTCCTCGGTGCATCACCAAAAGCATGATCAAACATCCATAAAAGGATTTTCACGCAAATTTGACTTAAAAAACCCGAAAATTGGAATATTCACAAAACCAATCCAAATCAAGAGCAAATGCACATGAAGAAGTGTTAGGAATTCATACCTAACAATCAAAGACAATTATAGTTATAGATGTGAGATAAAAATCTCACCTTTGAACCCAAACAAATGAAGAAGAAGCTTTGGAGCAATGGCAAGAGCAATTACTCTTCAATTCCAACACAACAAGCTTGAATCAAAGCTTAAAAGAAGAACATTCCCAAAGTTAGGTTTAGGAATTTCTGAAATTGGAAGAAGAAAGAGTTGGAGAAGAAGAAGGAGATGCATACCAATGGGTTCTCTTTGATTTTGGAACAAGAATTTGAGATTGAAAGAGGAACTAGGGCTTGGAGTTTTAATTTCCCATCTCTTCCACCATTTTTGCTTTAGAACTGAAAAGAGGAGGAAGTGAGAGTGAATAGGGAGGGATGGTTCAGTTTGGGGTATAAGGATGACTAGTGGGATGAACCCAAACCCAAAGTGAAAAAGGTCAAATTTTTAGCTAGCTCCAAACATATCGAAGTTTATACTCAAAAAGGTTGCAAACGGCATTTTGAACTCAATGGAGAGGGTCTCGAGTTCCAATTCGACTATTTGCAAAAAATAGCTTTTCGGACTATAATCCGACGAACGATGAAATATTTAAATAAAATATTTAAATATAAAATCGATAAATATGCGGGCTGTTACACTTTCTTTCTATTTCCCTTACTACATATTGGTATGCCAGCAGGTGAATTGGCCAGACATGGTGCGTGGAGGAAGGAGCTAGGTCCTGAAGCTATATTATTTTCAGTTACTCCCTATGTACTATCTATCATATTTCACTTTCAGTTAGACTCCATGTTGTTATTTTAGAAGCTTTGTGCGTATTATTGAATTATTTAGGATGTTTATTTTCAGTATTTATATTTTATTTCCTTCTACTATGAGATCTGAAAGTGTAAATTGCTTCAAATTTTATTGCAGTCTTTGCATCATGTAATGTTTTAACACCCATGGCACGTACTTCTTAGCACAATGCGAGTTTTGAAGTCACTTTAGGTTTTGAATCGGTGTGTCCGGAGGTGCTGGTTGCCATACCAAGCTGTTGAAAGATTTCAACGATCGAATAACACGGTTTCTGTTTATTTTCAAGAAGTTTTAAAATTGTTCTGTTTAAGGATATTATTAGGTCAGTTATTTGAACCAAAAATGGCACAAATGCACAGAAGGTTAAGTAGGGAATAAAAAGTGAAGAAATTTAAATGAAAACGAGTAGGAAAGGACACACAGCTATTATAGTGGTTCGGCTAATCTTGGCCTACGTCCACTTAGTGGTTTTATTAATTATCTTGCTGATTAGAAGCAGGAGTTCTTACGGATCGGCATAAATTCAACAGTGATCACAAGGAATTAGAATTAGGGAAAGCAAGAGCCAAAAGATCCTTAGAAATGAGCCATGCCCCTCTACTTATAGACGCAGGAAGCCTAAAATCTCATCTAGAAGATCTCCACATCATTTCCATGCCATAAACTATTTCTCCACAAAAGTAGGTCGCCACATATTTAATTATCTTGGATTGGTACTAATCCATAGGCTTGGATCGGTACCGATCCACAAGATAGCCAAATTGGCTGTCTTGAGCGCTTCATGTTAGATCACTCGATGGTTAGCTTTGTGATTCCATACTTGTTTGCATCATATTTGCTTGTTTCCGAGTCCAAATGACGGATCTATGGAGAAGCAAAGTTGCCGATTCAAGTGCCAATGGAGATCGATGGAGAATTGCATGAGAACAACAAAACAACACTTAGAATTGGCTTCTAACATCAAGTAGAGTAGGTAGGCAGGGTTGGGCAAGTTTGGAGATGGCTCCCTGAATCGGCACCGATCCAAGGTGTTGGATTGGTATTGATCCAACACTTTGTTGGATCAGTTTCTCCAAACCCTTGACTATGCTTTGTCCTTTTCCCATGGCTATGCTTGTGCTTGGTTTTTTGGACCCTTGGGCTATCTCTCTGGGATTCCTACCTCAGTAACTCCAAGTTCGACTCGTTCACTCCGTCCAAATATTTCTTGGTCAAAAGGCTAGGTAACACTTACCCTCTATAGTACATCTCATTTTTAAATGTCCTGTGCTTTGAATCGAAACAAGTCAGGATCACTTTGAAGGATTCCATTTTGTACTTCGAATGGTCATTATCCTTCCTACAGGTCGATTCTATGAAAATTTACGTCCATAGTTATTCGTCGTGAAGCTCCACTAGCATCTGACATAATAAATCCAGAGTGTACTCCCATAATTTTATATTACGAGCTCTGTAATTTTGAACTAGTTCTTTTCATGGATTTTCCAGGTTTGAATCTAATTTCTTTGATCTTAATTGTCGGGCATTGGATATGTACATGTTCACGCATACATGTGCATGTTCTTGAACAACTTCTGGCATGCACATTCATGTAAGTGTATATCTGTATACATACATACATATATTTACACACACACACACACACATATATATATATATATATATATATATTTGTTGTTTTTTTGTACTAGTGTGGATCGATAATGATCAAAGTCCTTGGATCGGTACCGATCCAGGACTTGGAGATTTTCCCAGTTTATTGCCCATAAACTTGGGTATGGGTTATGTAACCCAACCTCTTCTACACCCCTTTCACATTTTCTTTACCTACCGATCCAAGCTTTTCAGCTCGCCATTAAAATCCTTTTGCCTATGATTTCCATCTCGACCATCAATAGCCTCCATCTCTACCTTTAACACCTTCAACGACGTTACTCTAGCCTTACTCGAACCACCACCTCACCTTAATTGGACATCCATCGACCTAAGAGTATACCTTTTGAAAATCCTAGGTAGGTGGCTGAGTTGAACATGAACGTGGAGGAAGTCATCATCGTTGTCCGTGGCTTGGGAATGATGAGGATAGAGGAGGGAGAGGACAAGGTTTCACTTATGTGTTGGATGGGCATAAATCCAACACTTGGATGAATTTTGTGAACTCCAGATTGACACGCGAACCTTGCCTTGTGGACTTGTTTCAAATTCCTTCTTAGTCTCGAAACATTTCCAAAGCATGGCCGCCAACATGAAGCTCATCGAGATGGTCAGCGATGATGGTCACGTCGGGCGATATCCAAAAAATTTAAATGAACTGTTATATAATATCGAAAATATGTACTGTACGATACCGCACTAGGATTCACTTTAGCACGGGGATACAACTTATAATTAATCTAATGTTTACTATCTGTTGAGTATTTATAGAATGAAGCATAGACATTCCGAGCGTCTTTCCACTCAAGCCACGGGTCCATCTACTTCTAGATATGTTGAATCTGACATTGAATCTAGCTCGACTACGATTCCACTTGCACAGAAAACTCCACTACAGCAGGCATATTAATGAGAAAATCCACAGGTTGAACAATAAGGTCCTGAAATACTAGTATAGCCCGCGAAGGGCTAGAGGTTGAACCTTCTCTTGATATTCTCGAAGATGCTGTTTTTTAGATGATCTTATCGACTCCGTTGCTTCAAAGATCGACGAGGGATCTCTTCGCTGAATCTACGACAAGCACAAAATTTCATTCGATAACATATTAGTCCGCTCTTGCCATCAGAGAGCTCACAGTCCCCTAGAAGGCTACACTGCTTGCAATAGATATATGTATTTGGCAGGATGTGTTCCACCATTCAATCCATTCATTCGTCAATTTTTAAACTTTATAGATTAGCTCTGACATAGTTACACTCAAATAGCTATGCCTTCCTTCTCGACATGTACATTGTTTTCATTCAATATCTGCATCGAGTGCCCAGTGATGAGGAAATCTGATACATATACAGTTTTAAGAGCCAAAAGGGAAGTCCTTTGACTTACTTAGAGCTAGCAAAGAATTGCAGAGTTGTTACTGGGATATGGAAAAAGTTCTATTTCAAAAGAAAATGGTTTTACGTACATTGTCCACCTGGGTTTGCACAAAGGTGGATAGCTAGACGTAAGTTCTACCTTATTCGTTTGCTACAAGTTCGCCATGTTAATTATCAAGCTTATCTCATATTCTTTATGCTATTCGAATGTTTCGACGAGGCCCAGCGGCACGGCTCTAGCGGATGCCATCAGAGTACTCATGGAACTTTTGGAGGGAGATAGAGACATTGAAATTCTTCTCTCCAACAGGATTAAGAGTTAGCCCATAATCTGCTGGAAGCAGACGATAGCACTAGTCTGGTCCAAGTGGCCACTAGTGATGACAACGACAATAATAACTCGCTCGGAGGAGGCAAGGCTAATCCAAATGTGCCCCCAGTCCCGATTCCAAGGGAAGTAGTTGAAGAAAATGTTGAAGAAAGGGGAGAACATGCCAAGGAAGGTGAAATTATAGGTAGAAATGACAAAGCTGGCCATGACGATACTGATGTAAGCCACGAGTCCTTGGCTAAACAACCCATAGACGACCAACAGCTTGCCCCAAAGATAAGATTAGTCATGAAAATTTCAAAGGCATAGACTTCTACACAGCCTGCACCTGTTATGACTATTGAGAAGAATCCTTCTCTTCCTTCCACAGATACATTCTCTAAGTTAGGGCCAATTCCTACCGAATTCGACTCCTTTGGCATCGATGATGTGATCTTCAAGGGTCTTTACTCCTCTATCTGCTTTAACAATGACGTTCCTCCCATCAGCATGGAGGAGATCACTTCTATGAGCAAAGCTCTAAAAAATGGTCCACTGGGGGGGATACCAGGACACTCACGTATACGTGCACTTCACGGCACTAAGCTACACTTGACACGTCCAGAAGTCAGATCCATGCCGCCATCGAAAGGGCGAGCATTGGGCCCACCATGAGTTGGATCAGTATCAATCCGTCCTCTTGGATCAGTACCAATCCAAAAACTCGAACCCCGAGTTTGTCTTCCTCCTTGATATAATGTCCCAGTAGATATTTGAGTCTTCTTCTGCTTTCTTCCTCTCCGTCTCTGGTCAGATGATGAGGAACTTTCAGAATCTGAACTTAAATCCCTCTTACTCATCCTTCGGCTATTATGCATTAGTTTGTTCAATAGCCTCAAGTTCTACTACATCTTCTGGTTCATCTGGTTATGACTCTTCTATAATCTACCCTCCATCTGCTTCATCATCCGGTCCATTTCCACTCTGGCCATGACATCAGTTAGATTCTGGATCTTCGGTTGAGTTGGTTGAGCAGCTTCATCCACATGATGTGGGTCTTTGGTTTTAGCATCAGTAGTAGCTTTGGAAGTTATAGTACATTCTTTCCTTGATGGGGCCATGATAAATAACTTCTCTTAGATTATTGAAAATTTGAATAGTGGAATTGTAAGGTTAGAAAATTGGATCTATCTCTTGGATCTATGAAACCAAATAGTAGATAATGGATCCAAGTAGCCTGAGTTCAGCTCTTAGTGAAAGCACAAAATGTTTGAATCAAAAATGGTACAAATACCAAGAAGATTAAGTAGAGAATAAAAAGTGAAGAAATTTAAATGAAAATGAGTTGGAAATGACATGCAGCAATTTATAGTGGTTCGGCTAATCTTGGTCTACGTCCACTTAGTGATGTTATTGATTAACTTGCTAATTACAAGCAAGGGTTCTTACGGATCGGTATAAATCTGACGGTGATTACAAGAAATTAGAGTTAGGGAAAGCAAGAGCATTAAGATCCTTAGAAATGAGCCATGCCTCTCTATTTATAGACGTAGGAAGCCTAAAATATCATCCAGAAGATCTCCATATCATTTTCCATGCCATAGACCATTTCTCCGCAAAAGTAGGTTGCCAGATAACAATTATCTTAGATCGGTATCGATCCATAGGCTTGGATCGGTATTGATCCACAAGATGGCCAAATTGGCTGTCTTGAGCTCTTCATGTTGGATAGCATAATGGTTAGCTTCATGATTCCATACTTGTTTGCATCATTATTTGGTGTTTCCGAGTCCAAATGACGGATCTAAGGACAAGCAAAGTTGTTGAGTCAAGTGCCCATAGAGATCGATAGAGAATTGCATGGAAACAACAAAACAACACTTGGAATAAGCTTCTAGCATCAAGTAGAGTGGGTAGGCAGAGGTTGGGCAAGTTTGGAGATGGCTCCCTGGATTGGTATCGATCCAAAGTGTTGGATCGGTACCGACCCAACACTTTGTTGGATCAGTTTCTCCAAACCCTTTAGTATGCTTTGTCCTTGTCCTATGGCTATGCTTGTGCTTGGTTTTTTGGACTCTTGGGCCATCTCTCCATGCTTCCTGCCTTGGTAATTCCAAGTTTGACTCATTCAGTCCATCCGAATATTGTTTGGTCAAAAGGCTAGATAACACTAGTAGACCCTGAATTTAATAGTCTCATAATAAATTAGAACATCAAACTGATATTATCCATTCTTTAAAATTGTATTGGGACTATTGATGATACACATATAGTTGCACATGTGCTTGCTGTAAAAATGCAACGATATGTTGGGTGCAAAGGTTTTCCTACGTAGAATGCAACAACCAGATTTAAGTAATAATTAATTAATGTTAATAACGAAAATTTATAGGTGTTAATTTACCTATTAAAATATCGCCAGATTCTATCCAAGATCCCAGCATTACAATTCCATTTCTGTCTAAATTTCGGATTAAATTAGCCTCTAAATGGGGTATGTCCTTAGTAATTCTTTCGGGACCTTGACTTGTCACATAATTAAATTGGAATTTGATTGTTTATTTGATATTGGTTTTGTAATTATGTAATAAAAGTATTTAAATTGTCATAATAAAATAAGCAAATTGAAATAAGATAAAAATATGGAAAATAATATCTTATAAAATTGATAAAAATGGAATAAAATAATTGTTAACCATAAAGCTCATTTAAGAACAAAGGTATGAAAGAACGACCATGAAGGTATTGAAGAGGCTTTGTAAGAATTGATAAGAAAGGTTTCGCTGTGATCCAAAAGTAGTGTTTCGAAAGCATTGAAGTAGCTTTCGAAGAGGTTGGATTGATGCTGCAAGCACCAGATGCTCCTGCAAGTATTAAGTGTTATAAGGGCTTTCAAAGGAGTCAAAAGAGGGGGCAAAGATACCCTTTCGACTTAGTTGATCCTTTTGAAACAGTTGGGTCCGCATGCATAAAGGGGTTTTGAAATGTGTTAAGAATGCCTTTCGAAGGTATCAAATAATAAGCTTCTGCACATATATTAGAACCTTCGAACGGATGGAGAAGATTCTACTAAAACAACCCTTTCGAAAGAAAAAACTAGCCTTTCGAATAGGTTGAATCCTTCCACAAGTATTAGGGAGGTTTTGCGCATAACCAATATTTCCTCCGCAAACATCAAAGGATGAGCTTTCACACTAACCAATGGGATGCTTTCGAAGCTACCTTCCGCAGCTAACTACCAAGAAGCCTCCTCCATCATAAATGACCTTTTGCACTGGACCTTTCAACACCATTAAACCCTTCCAAAACCATCCAAATACCCTGCCCCACTTATTCGAGCAGCAACTTATTATGATAGTACCATGTCTTAACAACAACGAAGAGGTTTCGAAGGAGATGAATGAGTTAAAAGTGCTTCCACCTACATTCAAACAGCACAAAGATGTACCATGGCTCATTCACCACTAATGAAAGTGTACCTTTCAATAATGTCGAAAGGCTCTAGAAGTACCCGAAAGCAATATTGGTAAACAACGGATCAATATTTTCTACTGGTATGCTTTCAACGAAGATGGGAGAATGAAGGCGAAAGGATGGGTTCGAAAGGTGAGAGAAGAGACCTTTCGACAGCTTCGAAAGGATGGATGCGGAAGGGTCCAAACCGCATCTATAAATATGACCCTAGGGGTCCAAATTCAGGGCCGATTTTTGGATTCTTGAATTTCTTTCTTGCTTCTTAACCAAATCAAATTCTTGTAACCCTAGATCAATTTGGGTAAAATTCTATCACTTTTAATCCAATCTTGAGAAATAAAATAAGAGGATGCATGGATCTAATATTGATTTCGAATATGAGGATGATCATTTCGATAATTAGCTTGTCTAATGACCAATTGCACATGATACACACTTATCTTTCTAACCCTTATTTGGCATATGCAATTCTATAGAGTTTACTTGGATATCTTTAATTTGAAGCATATTATCATCACGTCTAAAGCCCATGCTATACTAAAAGACGTGATGATGATAATCCAATATTATCGAGTCAATTGGACTCGTATCATTTATCCAAGGAAAGATTCTAAAGCATATTGAATCCACTTTTATTCAATATATATGTTCTGAACCGGGTCCTTTCGAAGGCATAGAGATCGTATTGATTCATTCGAAAGGGGTTTCGAAGGGATTTACTATGTGAGCATTGTAGTTATACCCTTTGGAAGGACTCCTTCGAAAGATATTGGGTGACTTCGGAACAAAAAACTACTTTCGAAGGAACCCTCTCCATGATAGTAGAACCAATACCTTCGACAGGATTTCCCTTCGAAGGCATAAAGACCATTTTGATTCACTCAAAAGGTCCTTCCAAGGAATCGATTTCTTCTTAAACTTTGTTGTGAGGTGTTGACTAGATTTCTTGTCAACATTTTTGGCACTATAAAGAGGGCTCAAACCTCCGACCATGATATTTCCTTGTAGACTAATTATAGAATGTTTGATTTGTTATAGGAAAATGATATCGAAAAGACTTAGTCGAATGGATGTGGAGGCAGTACACACAACAGTTTTGGAAGAAAATATTAATCCAACCTTCAACTTGGAAGGAGTTATGCCCGGACAACCATCAACTCTAGCACAACCAGATGATAATGCAGCAAAGATAAGGCATTTAGAGCAACAACTACTAGAAATGCAAGAGCTCCTGAAGGCAGCCTTATCTTAGAAATCTTCTAAACCTACTAAACCAACAATGGGAAACAATGTAGTCTCCCCAAAGAGGAACTTGAAAGCTTATACGTTTGAAAGCAAAAGCAAGATCGACTTAACTTCATCAAAGAAGAAGGAACATCATGCAACCAAAGCAGATCATCAAGGTAGAATGTGGGATAAATCTTTGGAGCAATCTGGAGGCTCCACTTCAAATGAATACAATCCAAATCGAAAAAGCTATCATAGTGCTGAAGCTTATCTAAAGAATGTGGCAGAGAAGGCTATCAAAGACAAGCTAAATGCTGAAGGGAAAAGAACTCTAGACGAGCGAGTGAATGACAATGAACGAGTAGCTCCGTTTACTGATGAAATCATGTTAGCAGTAATTCCATCTCATGTCAAGATTCCAACCATGAAATATCATGGCACTACCGTTCCCGATGACCATCTGATGGCTTCCAACAGCCAAATGGATCTGTACAATGCTTCTAAGGCAGTGCGGTGCAGGCTGTTCCTAGTAACACTTCAAGGGGCTGCCGTAAAATGGTACTGCAAATATCGAGAGAAGACTGTTTACTCGTGGAAACAATTTTCCTATGAATTCTCCGCTTAATTCTACATATGCAAAGATCCCACAGTTGATTATAATGTTTTAGCAAACATCAAACAAAGTGTAACATCCCTAATTTTTGATAACATTATTCAAGAAATTTAATTAGATAAATTAAATAGAATAATGATGATAAGGGGATCGAGATTTGAATAAATTATATAATGGGTCATAATTAATAATAAAAAAATTTAATGGGCTTTAAATTGGTTTATAAGATAATTAATTTACACGTGGGCATAGTGGTAATTAGTCATTCTATTATACACGGCTATACACATCTTACTCTTGCCCATTCACGTCCAATTTTTTATTATTCACAAACGCAAATCAAAACTAAATAGATTCGGCTATTAACAAGGAGGAAAAAGGAGAAATTTCAATCTAAAGCTAAGGATCAAAGCTAGGAAGGATTAATCAATAAGAAATCTCAAATTCCTTATCAAATCTAAGGTGAATAATAATTCATTCCATCTATTTTTGGTTTGTTTAATCCTATAATTTCGGATTTAAGTATTTATTTCGTCTCTATGATATTTTGGATGATGATATGCTAAAGTTATGGATTGTTTGATTTAAACAATTTATTTATATGCAAAATTCATACGGTTTTAAAGGCAAAACCGTGGGTTATTGATTTTACAATACCATGGAAAATTTTATGTTAAGTAAAACATGATTTTGAAGATGATTTTTAATTTTTAGAATTTTCCGAGCTATGGAAATTTTATTATGAATTTTTGATGATAAATATGATGTAATTGGGTTTAAAATTTATTTTTAATATTTCATGAAGAAATTGGGTCTAAATTTTTAATATGCTTGATTACATGATGAAATTGAATTTCTGTGATTTTTGGGGATTTTTCCCAAATGATTTATTAAGAAAAGTAAATTATTTTAAAAGAAGGACTTTTCTAAAATAATTGGTTTTGGTATGTGGAAGGGCTTAAACGTTACATTTTTATGGTTTAGGTCTGATATAAGTGCGGTAGTTTTAAATGTAAAGTATTTGAAAAAATTTATGGCAGTCAATCAATGGTTTACAAATAGGCAAGTTGTTATAAAGCAATTGCTAAAAGAAGCAACATTTCGACCTTTAGTTCAGAAAAAGGTGTTCCGCCTCAATTAGTAGCCCATTTCGACTCCAATGATTCTGCCCCATCCTAGTCGAAATCTACTTAGACAAAACCCACATAGTCGAAACCAATACACAAGGTATCACCTAGATGGTACGCAGTGGATTGGAAGGAAGGCGGAAGCCTTGGTGTCGAAAGGTAAGCTTCCGATGGGGTCAAAACCTTGCTTTGATTTAAAAAGTTAAAGTCTTGCCTTGTTTAACTTAAAGCCTTCGACATAGTCGAAACATATGTTTTCGAAAGGGTTTTATAAAAGCTTTCTAAGAAGGTTATCACATTATATTAAAGTATTAGTTTTCGAAGGGGTGCCTTTTTCTTTAAATAAGAGCTTTCGAAAGGGTTGGTTCCGACCTAGTCGAAACCTAGCCACTATTTTCCTTCTGAGGTATTGAAGTCATCAAAAGCCTTCGAAAGGTTATCTTTGCTTTTACCTATGTTAAGCTGCTTCCTAATTGCTTTCGAAAGGGGTGAGGGTTTCGAAGGTAATGGAGTCCAAAAGGGGTTTCGACTCTATCCTTCGAAGTTTTAATTTTTAAAGGTCTTTGCTTTCGACTAGATGGTTCCGACACCATCAACTTTTCCCCAAATTAATTTTAGTTGGTTTCGAAAGAGATATTTTCATATATAACCATTTTGACCCAAACGATGTTTTTAAAGAGTAACCCAATGCTTTCGAAAGGGTACTTTATTTGTTTCGAAGCTACGTTCTAAAGAATGTTTTCCTGATACCATCGAAAGGTATCATTGGTTTCGAAAGGTATATACTTAGAGTTTTGAAAAGATGTTTTCTATGCTTTCGAAGGAGGTCATCCAGTGGTTTCGAAAGTGATTTTTTTAAAGTTTCAAAACAAATAACTCATTCTCATTTTTAAAGGAAAAACCATGGCATAAATAAAGATTTTGGAAATATTATTCACATTGTTATTAACCCATAAATGTATGTTGGGGAAGGGTAGAACAACCAGATAGGTTGACCCAGTAGTGAACATAAATTAATGAGTGTTAAAACCTTAAAACTAAAAATATTGGAAGGGGCCAATAGGTTTACAGTAAGCCCACAAAAACTGTATATAACTAATGATATTGGCAAGAGCCAATAGGATCATAGTTAGCCCATGAAAACTATGATTTGATATTGGCAGGGGCTAGTAAGTTTGTAGTTAGCCCATGAAAACTATATCCGGATTACGATATTGACAATCAGCAATAGGTTCCTAGTTAGCCCATGAAAACTAGGATAAGGGATAAGATATTGGAGTTACCAATAGGTTCTTGGTGATCCCATGAAAACTATGATATTGGTCAAATAGTCTATAAACATTTAACAAGTTAATAGTAATCCTAGAAACTATAATTGAGACCTATAGCTAGAATGAATGGGGATGAGTAATCTAGATTTGATTTACATGTTTTGCATATCATCATAAAGATTTTGAAATACTATGTTTTAACCATTGTGGAGCAGAAGCACAGTATAAGGTTTAATAAATGTTTTAGGAAACTAGTGAGGGGAAAACCCATTCCGTTAAGCGACATGGTCTCACTAGATATCTAAATGGTTTGAGATGGTAAATTATTATTAATACCAAGCTTTATGTCCGACTCAGAGTTTTTTTTCACCTTAAACTCTCGGATACTCAATTAATTTTGAGTAGGTTGAGATTTAAGGTTTCCAGGTGTTCTTTTAGACAAATAAAGCTTCCGAGGACGTGCAGGAGGCAAGCTTGTTATTAGAGTTCTTTTATTTCCACTGTGTGTTTTGTTTGTAAAGGAAAATTGTTTTCTTGCCTATCTATATACTCTGATCTACCAAGGGGCATCTTCATATATCGCTTTTGGCGTATTTTGTAATAATTATATGTTATCTGAACATGGTCTACGAATTGGGATTATGTAATCAATTTGGAACATTTTGAAATGGAATATGGAATTTGTTTGCTGTTTAATTTTTTTCCATATTCTTGTGTTTTTGTGTATCAATGTATCTAATGTCGCCTTATTTGGTCGCCGAGGATTAATAACTATGGCTGACTACAGCATCTGTAGCCGTTAGTTTTGGGCCTCCAAGTAGGGGTATGTTACAAGTTTGAATCAGAGCATAGGTTTATAAAACTTTAAAAGAAACTTAAACCTAGAAAAAATTTCCAATCATAATCCAATGAATCAGATAATAAGATTGGGGTTTGGGTTAACGTTATAGTAACGTACTTGTATTTGCTATATATAGTTATATATATATATAAGTACGTATTCCCTACTCTCTTAGATCGTTCTTCTATATCTTACTAAGGCTCGTATGCAGATTTACGAGAAAGGAGATATGGAAGCAGAAAACAGAAAACAGAAGAGGAAATCTCGATGGAGGAAGCAACACAACTAATGGAAATGCTCGACCCACTACCAAGAGGAATCCGGGTCGACAGGCTAATACTAGTAATCAAAATGCCGATGCCAATGTGAGTGCTGGAAATCCACCAGCAGATATGGGGGCGATGTATCAGTTCTTTGTTGGTTTGATGCAAGATGGAGTTGCTGCTGATGTTACTGGAAATGTAGGAGGAGCTAATCATGTGGCTCCAGTTGGGAATAATTATGCTTTGCTGAGTAGGATAACACCAGTTTGGGTGGGAAGCCATTCTTGGGAATAGAGAGTGCCATAGAGGTTCAAAATTGGTTGTTGCATTATGAGCGTATATTTACTGTTTTGGGTTTGAATGATGGGCAAAAGAGAAAGTTGGCCTCTAGACAGTTTGCAGGGGTCAGCACTCCATTGGTGGAATAGTGTCACTGCTAGAGTTCCGAAAGAGCAGTTAACTTAGGCCGATTTTAAAACGAGATTTGAGCAGAAGTTTGTATCTTAGTTTGCCAAGTCTGAGCTGATGAGGAAGTTTATAGATTTAGTGCAAGGAGAGATGTCAGTAGTCGAGTATGCAACTAAGTTTGAAGAGCTATCTCGATATGGATATGTTGTTATAGATATTGACATCAAAAGGAGTGAGAAGTTCATTCGGGGATTGAGGCCCGAGCTTGCTAGACTGACCATGACACATGTTTGTGATCCTTGTAATATAGTGGTGGAGATGGCCATTCTCCATGAGGAGTTACTTGCAGTTTAGCTAAAGAGAAGTCAGTGGAAACTCAGGGTTCTCAAGGGAAGAAGAGAAAGTTCTTTAAAAAGAAGGGAGCCCAAAAGGGAGATACTGCTAAGAAGTCAAAGCCTGAGGTAGTTTGTTATAAGTGTGACAAGAATGGTCACTTTGCTAATGAATGTCGGTCAGGAAATGGAAAGAAAGCTGCAAATAAGAAGAATGTGAAGTGTTTCAACTATGATCAAGTTGTACGTTACAAGAATCAGTGTCCAGAGCCAGAGGAGGACAAAGGAAAAGTTTTTGCTATAGGACCAGCTAGGCCTACCGCAACTGATAAAGGAAAGACTGTGACAGAAGGTACGCTTTTGATTCTGGGTATTCCAGTTAAAGTACTTTTTGATACCGGTGCATCACATTAATTTATATCTCAGTGTTTGGTTGATAGATTATGCTTAGAACCAACCTACCTAGTTACTTCCTTAAGGGTTGTGAATCCAATAAGAAAATATGCAACTATAGGGTTAAGATGTAACCAGTTAAAACTTGATTTGTTGGGTCATAAATTTGCATGCAGTTTGTATGTTATTGATTTTGTAGATCTCGGGATCATTTTGGGTATGGATTGGTTGAGTAGGTATGAGACTAGAATATTTTGCCAGGATAGGGAAATATCACTGAGACACCCTGATAGTCATAACCGAGTGATATTCTCAATAGACAATACTGACTGGAGTGTTAGTGTTATGCTTAATGCTATAGAGGTAGGAAATGAGTTAAGTCAGGTTCGGGTAGCAAGATAGTTTGCAAATGTCTTTGAGCCAATCACTGGACTACTCCCGAAAAGAGCTGTTGAGTTTAGAATAGATCTTGTGCTAGGAGCTAAACCTGTAAGTAGACCACCAAGCAGGATAACACCAACTGAGATGGAGGAATTGAAGGTGCAACTAGTGGATCTAGAAGGAAGGAGTTTTATTAGACCAAGCAGTTCGCATTGGGGAGCGGCCACGGTGTTCGTAAAGAAACTGAATGGGTCGTTAAGGATGTGCATTGACTATCGCAATTTGAATGAAAGGACAATTAAGAATAAGTATCCTTTGCCAAGAATAGATGATCTGTTTGATCAGTTGAGTGGAGCCAGAGTGTTTTCCTGGTTGCACTTGGCGATAGGATTCCATCAGTTAGTGGCGGAGAACGGTATTCCTTTGACAACATTTCGAACTAGGTATGGTTTATATGAGTGGTTGGTGATGCCATTTGGATTAACGAATGCACCTGCTTTCTTTGTGTATTTGATGAACCAAGTTTTTCGGGAGTATTTGGATAGGTTTGTGTTGGTGTTTATGGATGACATTCTAGTCTACTCTATGGATGAGAGAGGGCATGAAGTTCATCTTAGAGTGGTACTTGAGACGCTGAGACAGAATCAGCTAAAGGCGAAGTTTAACAAGTGTCATTTCTGGAAGAAAGAGGTAAAATTTCTTGGTCACATGGTTTCAAAGAAAGGATCGTCAGTCGATCCAGATAAGATCAAAGCTATGAACAATTGGAAGATACTAGAGACGGTGACTGAGATCAGGAGTTTTCTTGGACTTGCTGGCTACTGCCGGAGATTTATTAAGGATTTCTCGCGGATAGCAACACCCTTAACTATGCTAACCAGGAAGAAAGTGAGATTTGTTTGGTCCGACAAATATGAGGAGGCATTCCTTAAGTTAAAGCATTTGTGACCAATGCACCGTGTTAGTAGTTCCAGATGGAAACCAAAGATTGGCGGTATATACTGATGCATGTGGAACTGGATTAGGAGCGGTGTTGATGCAGAATGGTAAAGTCATTGCCTACGCATCTAGGTAGCTTATACCACATGAAGTTAGATATCCTACTCATGATTTGGAGTTGGCAGTTGTGATCTTCGCATTGAAGATTTGGAGACATTATCTCTTAGGGAGAGATTTGAGTTGTATACCGATCATGTCTTTGCGGTATTTATTCTCTTAGAAGGAGTTGAATATGAGACAGTAGAGGTGGCTGGAGTTTTTGGCTACATATGATTTTGGGATAGAATATACACCAGGAAAAGGTAATAAAGTGGATGATTCTCTTAGCAGGAAACATCGTAATGTGGTGTTAACTATGTTGGCGGAGTGGAAGGATTTAGAAGCTTTAGTCGGTTGTGATGTGCAGTTAAGATCGACTACTGGTTCTAGTTAGAGTACCACCAGTTTGTCTTGTTTAGAAGTTCGACCAGTATTGATTGAGAAAATTGTTTCTTAGCAGAAGGAGGATCCAGTATTAGCTGAAAGGATCAGAAGACTGGAGGTTGGAACAGAGATCGATGATTTAAAGGATTTTAACCTTGACGAGAAAGGATGGCTAAGAAAGAAGAGACGGTTGTGTGTTCCGAATGTGGAGGACTTAAGGAAAGAAGTTCTTGGAGAATGTCATCGATCCAAGTTTACGATTCATCCTGGAGGGACCAAGATGTATCAGAATATGAAAAGGAGCTTCTATTGGGAAGACATGAAGAGGGATGTTGGCTTGTGGGTTAGGTTGTGTGCAAACTATCAACAAGTGAAAGCTGAATATCAAAAGCCGAGTGGGTTGCTTCAGACTTTAGAGATTCCAGTTTGGAAATGGGATTCAATATCTATGGATTTTATAGATGGGTTGCCAAGGTCAAATAGAGGTAACGAAAGTATATGGGTTATAGTGGGCAGATTGACCAAGAGTGCCCATTTCATTCCAGTTAAGTCAAACCCAAACGGCATCTATTTTAGCTAAGTTGTTCCTGAAGAACATAGTTAGATTGCATGGAGTTCCTAGTAGTATAGTTAGTGACAGAGATGCTTTGTCCACTAGTGAATTTTGGAAGAGTCTACATGAAGTGATGGGTACCAAGCTTAATATGTGTACTGCGTATCACCCTCAAACAGATAGGCAGACAGAGAGAGTCAACCAAGTACTTGGAGATCTACCGAGAGCTTGTGTATTAGACTTTAGTGGATCTTGGGAGGATCACCTGTATTTGGTTGAGTTTTCATATAATAGTAGTTATCAGACAAGTATAGGAATGGTGCCTTTTGAAGCTTTGTATGGAAGACCATGCAAATCACCAGCATGTTGGTTGGAGACTGGAGACAGATTAGTCTTAGGTCTAGATTTGGTTAGAGAGGCATTAGAGAAGATTGAGTTAATCCAAGGAAGGATGAAGGAAGCTCAGTCAAGACAGAAGAGTTACGCAGATAAGAGGCGTAAGGACTTAGAATTCTCAGTTGGAGATAAGGTTTTCATTAAGGTATCACCAATGAAGGGTGTGATATGATTTGGAAAGTCGAGGAAGTTAGCCCCAAGATATGTAGGTCCATTCCAGATTATAGAGAGGATTGGAAAGCTCGCATATAGAGTAGAGTTGCCAAGCAGTTTGGTAGGTGTCCATAATGTATTTCATGTGTCTCATCTTCGCAAGTATGTGCATGATCCAGAGACTACTATTCCTCCGACCGGGTTGGATAGCCTAGTGGTAGAGCCTAATTTGACTATTGTTAGGCAACCAGTTCGGGTTGTAGCGAGAAATGAGAAAAGAATAAGGAACGAGACAATCAGGTTGGTGAAAGTTTAGTGGAGCGACAACGAGAAGGACTGTACTTAGGAGACAGAGGACAAGATTAGAGATACTTATCCTGATCTACTTTGAGGGTATGTCTATATTAGATTTATATAGATAGTTGCTAGTCAGTTAGACTAGTATGGTTGTTAGGCGTTGTTAGAGATGATTGCTATGTTTAGTATTTAGTCCTTACTGAATTTCGAGGATGAAATTGTTTAATGGGGGAGCCTGTAACATCCCTAATTTTTTATAACATTATTCAGGAAATTTAATTAGATAAATTAAATAGAATAATGATGATAAGGGGATTGAGATTTGAATAAATTATATAATGGGTCATGATTAATAATTAAAAAAATTAATGGGCTTTAAATTGATTTATAAGATAATTAATTTACACATGGACATAGTGGTAATTAGCCATTCTATTATACACGGCTGTACACATCATATTCTTGCCCATTCACGTTCCATTTTTCATTATTCACAAATGCAAATCAAAACTAAATAGAGCCTGCCATTAATAAGAAGGGAAAAGGAGAAATTGCAATCTAAAGCTAAGGATTAATCGACAACAAATCTCAAATTCCTTATCAAATCTAAGGTGAATAATAATTCATTCCATCCCTTTTTGGTTTCTATAATCCTATGATTTCATATTTAAGTATTTATTTCGTCTCTATGATATTTTAGATGATGATATGCTAAAGTTATGGATTGTTTGATTTGAATAGTTTATTTGTATGCAAAATTCGTACGGTTTTAGGGGCAAAACCGTAGGTTATTGATTTTAAAATTCCATTAAATTTTTTTATGTTAAGTAAAAGATGATTTTGAAGATAGATTTTAATTTTCAGAATTTTCCGAGCTATGAAAATTTTATTATGAATTGTTATGATAAATATGATGTAATTGGGTTTAAAATTTATTTTTAATATTTCAGGAAGAATTTGGGTCTAAATTTTTATTATGTTTGATTACATGATGAAATTGAATTTTTGTGATTTTTGGGGACTTTTCCCAGATGATTTATTAAGGAAAGTAAATTATTTTAAAAGAAGGACTTCTCTGAAATAATTGGTTTTGGTATGTGGAAGGGTTTAAAAGTTACATTTTATGGTTTAGATATGATATAAGTGCGGCAGTTCTAAATGTAAAGTATTTGAAAAGTTTTATGGCAGCCAATCAATGGTTACAAATAGGCAAGTTGTTATAAAACAATTACTAAAAGAAGCAACATTTCAACCTTTAATTCAGAAAAAGGTGTTCCGCCTCAATTAGTAGCCCATTTCGACTCCAATGATTCTGCCCCATCCTAGTTGAAACCTACTTAGTCGAAACCCATATAGTCGAAACCAATACACAAGGTATCACCTACATGGTACGTAGTGGATTGGAAGGAAGGCAAAAGCCTTGGTGTCGAAAGGTAAGCTTCCGATGGGGTCGAAACCCTGCTTTGATTTCAAATGTTAAACTCTTGCCTTGTTTTACTTAAAGCCTTCAACATAGCCGAAACATATGCTTTCAAAAGAGTTTTATAAATAGCTTTCGAAGAAGGTTGTCACATTATGTTAAAGTATTAGTTTTCGAAGGGGTGCCTTTTTCTTTAAATAAGAGTTTTCGAAAGGGTTGGTTCCGACCTAGTCGAAACCTAGCAGCTATTTTCCTTCTGAGGTACTGAAGTCAATAGCCTTCGAAAGGTTATCTTTGATTTTGTCTAAGTTAAGTCGCTTCCTAATTGCTTTCGAAAGGGGTGATGGTTTCGAAGGTGATGGAGTCCAAAGGGGGTTTCGACTCTATCCTTCGAAGTTTTAATTTTTAAAGGTCTTTGCTTTCGACTAGATGGTTCTGACACCATCAACTTTTCCCCAAATTAATTTTAGTTGGTTTCGAAAGAGATATTTCATATATAACCATTTTGACCCAAACGATGTTTTTAAAGAGTAACCCAATGCTTTCGAAAGGGTACTTTATTTGTTTCGAAGCTACGTTCTAAAGAATGTTTTCCTAATACCATCGAAAGGTATATACTTAGAGTTTTGAAAAGATGTTTTATATGCTTTCAAAGGAGGTCATCCAATGGTTTCGAAAGTGATGTTTTAAAGTTTCAAAACAAATAACCCATTCTCATTTTTAAAGGAAAAACCATGACATAAATAAAGATTTTGGAAATATTATTCACATTGTTATTAACCCATAAATGTATGTTGGGGAAGGGTAGAACAACCAGATAGGTTGACCCAGTAGTGGACATAAATTAAGGAATGTTGAAACCTTAAAACTAAAGATATTGGCAGGGGCCAATAGGTTTACAGTAAGCCCATAAAAACTGTATAGAACTAATGATATTGGCAGGGACCAATAGGTTCATAGTCAGACCAAGAAAACTATGATTTGATACTGGTAGGGGCCAGTAGGTTTGTAGTTAGCCCATGAAAACTATATCCGGATTACGATATTGAGAGTCAACAATAGGTTCCTAGTTAGCCCATGAAACAAGGATAAAAGATAAGATATTGGAGTTACCAATAGGTTCTTAGTGATCCCATGAAAACTATGATATTGGATAGATAGTCTATAAAAATTTAACAGGTTAATAGTAATCCTAGAAACTATAATTGAGACAGATAGTCAAAATGAATGGGGATGGATAATCCAGATTTGATTTACAAGTTTTGCATATCATCATAAAGATCTTGAAATACTATGTTTTAACATTATGGATGCAGGAGCACGGTATATGGTTTTATAAATGTTTTAGGATACTACTGAGGGGAAAACCCTTTCCGCTAAGCGGCGTGGTCTCACTAGATATCTCAATGGGTTGAGATGGTAAATTATTATTCATACCAAGCTTTATGTCTGACTCGAAGTTTTTGTTTTCACCTTAAACTCTCGGGTACTCAATTGATTTTGAGTACGTTGAGAGTTAAAGTTTCTAGGTGTTCTTTTAGACAAATAAAGCTTCTGAGGATGCAGGAGGCAAGCTTGTCATTAGAGTTCTTTTATTTCCGTTGTGTGTTTTGTTTGTAAAGGCAAATTGTTTTCTTGCCTATCTATATACGCTTATCTACCAAAGAGGCATCTTCATATGTCGCTCTTGGCGTATTTTGTAATAATTATATGTTATCTGAATGTGGTCTATGAATTGGGATTATGTAATCAATTTGGAATATTTTGAAATGGAATGTGGAATTTGTTTGTTGTTTAAATTTTTTCCATATTCTGTGTATCAATGTATCTAATGTCGCTGTATTTGGTCGTCGAGGTTTAATAACTATGGATGACTATAGCATCCGCAGCCATTAGTTTTGGGCCTCCAAGCAGGGGGATGTTACACAAAGGCAGGGAGAATTGCTTGGTGACTATCTCAGAAGGTTCGATATAGAGGCATTTAAGGCCAAAGACATGAACGAAAGGGATAAGCTAATTGCAGTACATTCATGGTTGATAGAAAACACACCATTTTAGAAAGAGCTCTTTGTTCATGGGTGTAAACAAGACTTTCACTTCAACCTGATAAATTCATTCGAATGGATGAATTATACTATGCCAAAAAGAAAGCTAATCCCAAGAAGGAAAGTGGGAGATTTGGATTTGACCGAGGACACAAGAGGCCGAGGTGGGAAGACACCAACACTAATCCAATTGCTTTGAACAAGCCATTGCTTATATCTATGCGACAACCAAAGAAAAAGTTAACTTCCCAACTTCATTCAAGGCCAGAAACTACCCTGAGAAAAGAAAGGGGGATGATTATTGTGCTTATCATAAAGCGAATGGCCATAAGACTGATGAGTGCCAAGTGCTAGCTGGAATTATTCAAAAGCTAATACGTAAAGGACACTTGAAAGAATTCATCCAAGATAAACAGAAAGCACCCCATACTAATGATGGGCCACAAAAGTTCCCTAATAATGTCGTGAATATATTAGAAGATGAAGGTCCATTAAACTTGAGTCCACCCTTGAATAGGATTGATGTGATTCATGGGGGACCGCATCTAGTGGGAACTAGTAAAGGAGCCAGAAACATATATATTAAGGAAGCTAGGGAAGGAGTATTTTCTATCTAGGAAGGGTCCCCGCTTAAAAATCCATGGTTTAATATACAGATGTAGAATCTTGTCATCACCCCACAGGAGCTCAAAAAAGGAATTCATCATCCCCATAATGACCCCCTTATGATCACTGCTCAAATTGGGCTTTCCGTAGTGTCCAAGCTGGTAGACACTGGAAGTGCTATCAATGTCATCTTCAAGCACGTCTTTGATCAAATGGGCATTCCTAAAGAAAAGCTAGAGCCTAAACTTGAACCTATTTTTGGGTCCAATAACAAAGGGTCAACTCCGGTAGAGCAAATAAAGCTGCTAGTACAGATGGGAATACCACCATGCTGTAGAATTTTTAAAACTCTTTTTGTGATCATCAATCGGCCGTCATATTACAATGCATTCTTTGGCTGCCCTGCTCTGGATGAAGTGGATGCTTTTGTCTCACCGAAATATCTGATGGTGAAATTCTTGACCAAAAGAGATTGGGTACTATTTAGGGAGAACAATTTAGCTCCAGCGAAATGTATGTTGCCACTCTTGATCAATACAAAATGGAGTACTCTTCTTATTATGATTCTTCTACAATTTTTCAGCCTTTAGATGATGGATTTTTATGTCCAACATTTAAAGCAAAAATAAGATATAATAAATAAATAAACATGTGATTGGAAGGCACATCTCACCTGGGAGAAAGAGGAAGAGGACTGACACTAACTCTATAGAAAAAAGTGAGATCATTACAGAATTAGATTGCCAAGGAGAAATAGAAAGGATAAAGCCTACAGAGGATCTTATGGAGATATGTATAGATCCAACTGATTTGGCCAAGATAGTTAGAGTGGAAGGAAGTGAAGAACAACTTGAAAGCATGCTTAATTCAATTTCTTAAATCTAACAAAGACGTATTTGCATGGACTCATTCGGATATGATCGGGATTGACCCATCAGTTATGTGACATGCACTAAATATTGATCCAAATGTTACCCCCATTCAACAAAAGAAGAGGCAATTTGATAAGGCTCGATCTGATGCCTTGAAAGAAGAGGTTAATAAGCTGCTTGAAAATGGATTCATTCAAAAAGTTTTTTATCCAAAATGGCTAGCAAACCCAGTGTTGGTAAAAAAAGCAAATGGAAAATGGACAACATGTGTCGATTACACTGATCTGAACAAAGCATGCCCGAAAAACTATTATCCATTACCCATAATAGACCGGTTAGTTGATGCAACTAGTGGTCATAAGCTATTGTCTTTCATGGATGCTTGTTCAGGGTATAATCAAATAACCATGTTCAAACCAGACGAAGAGCATATAAGCTTCATTACCGATTGGGGAACTTTCTGTTATAAAGTGATGCCTTTTGGGCTGAAGATTGTGGGATCTACTTATCAAAGACTGGTCAATAGAGTGTTCAAGGACCAGATTGGATGAAATATGGAAGTTTATATGGATGACATGCTAGTAAAGTCTCTTAAAGCCGAGAATCACCTTAAGGATCTTGAAGAAATGTTTGAAGTATTACGAAGGTATCAAATGAGATTGAATCCTCAAAAATGTTCTTTTGGAGTTCATCCCGATAAATTCTTAGGTTACATCGTTAGCACGCAAGAAATCGAAGCCAGTCCCAATCAGATCCAAGCTATCAAAGACATGGCAAAGCCCAAAACCAGCAAAGATGTAATGAGTTTGAATGGTAGAATTGTAGCCCTAAGAAAAATTATTTCCAAGGCAACCGATAAATGCATCCCCTTCTTCAATGTGATTAAGAAAAGAAAGAATTTTGAGTGGGGCGAAGATTGTAGGAAAGCCTTCCAAGAATAAAAATCATTTGGAAAGGCCACCAATATTATCCAGCCCCGAGGATGGAGAAAGCCTGTATTTGTAAATGGCAGTTTCAGAAAATGCAGTTAGTTCGGTGCCGATTAGAGAGGAAAATGAAACTCAACTTCCCATTTATTATGTAAGCAAACTGTTGAAGGATGCCGAGATTCGATATCCAGTCATAGAAAAGTTAGCTTACTGCTTGATACTGACAGCACGGAAACTCAAAGCGTACTTTCAAGCGCATTTAATCGGAGTATCGACTAACTTTCGATTCAAACGGGTTTTTAGAAAACCTGAGACTTCAAGGGGGCTAATAAAATGGGGAATTGAACTTAACTAATATGATATTGAATTTCAGCCATGAACATCAATTAAAAGGCAGGCATTTGAAGACATTATCAATGAATGTACAAACTTCGTTAAGGAATAGTTAGAGAAAGAGAGATATCAAAAACCCATATGGCAACTATTTGTGGACGACGCATCAAATGAGTACGGAGCCGGAGCAGGGTATGTCATAATCACACCCGATGGGCCTCGCCTGCACTATGCAATGAAACTAGGGTTCCCTGCAACAAATAACGTAGCTGAATATGAATCGATGGTAGCAGGATAGACTCTGGCCTTGAAACTTAAAATTCCACGAATTCAAATCTTTAGCGGCTCAACTAATGGTGAATCAAATAAAGCAAATATATCAGACTAAAGACGCCAAACTAGCCTCATATGTTAAGAAGGTGCTAAAAATTCTTACCTTATTTGAATAATTTTCTATACACTGAGTCCCAAGGGAAGACAACTTTCAAGCGAATTCATTAGCAAAATTGGCCAGTTCAAGAGGAGCTCTAGAAAATCATATCGTACCTGTAGGGTATCAAGAAAATCCCAATATTAAAGAGGAAATACCCAAACCAGAGAAGGAACTATTAGTTTTAACTAAATCCCAGGCCATAGAGCAAGAAAGAGAAGAAAGAGAAATTAGTGAAGAAATTCCATATGAGGAGCCCAATCATCCAAAGGCAGATAATTGCTACGGTAACACTTGGATGACATCTATTGTAGAATATCTTACCAACGGGATACTACCATCTGATAAATAGAAGCAAGGAGGATCAGATGACAGACTCCAACCTTCACAATGATGGATGGAATTCTTTATAAGAATGGATATGCTCTTCCTTACTTAAGGTGTGCGAGTCTGGAAGATGGGATGAAATTATTGGTGGAAGCGCATGAAGGATTTTGCGGAGACCATTCCAATGGGATAAAGTTGGCAAAGAAAATAATGTGACAGGGTTTCTATTGGCTTCAAATGAAATGTCAAGCTATAGAGTACGTAAAGAAATGTGAAAGGTGCCAAAAATATTCAAAGATTCCTCGTTTACCGCCAAGCCAATTAACCCTGATCTCCAGCCATGGCCCTTTGATGTAAGGGGAATCGATTTGATCGGACCATTGCCGATTTTCAAAGGAGGAGCAAAATATGCTGTGGTGGCCATTGATTACTTTACTAAGTGGGTAGAAGTAGAGCCCCTCCCCAAAATCACTTCTGTGAAAGTGCTTAAATTTGTTATTAAAAACATCATTACTAGATTCGGGATCCCTTACAAGATTGTACCTGATAATGGAATGCAATTTGAAAGTGAAGTATTTTCTCGATTTCGCCATAAGAATGGGATTATTAAAAGATTTTCTTCTATGGCACATCCCAAGGCTAATGGAGCCGTTGAAACGATAAACAAGACTATTAAGACTATCTTGAAAAAAACAATTGACTAAAGCCAAAGGGAATTGGGTAGAAGAATTTCCACTTGTACTATGGGCCTATCGTATATCCACCAAAACTGCAACGGGTCATGCCCCTTACTCTGTAATATATGGGTGCGAAGCAATGTTACCAGTCGAAATTGAGGTACCCTCACATCGAAGAATCACATATGCAATATATCTAAACCAAGAATTGAAGAAAGAGTCATTGGATTTAATACATGAACAAAGAGCTGAACCAGCTATTCAGACTACAGATTATTAAAAAAGAATCTCAAAATACTACAACTTGAAAGTAAAGACAGGATCATTTCAAAAGGGAGATTTAATGCTCCGAAGAGTGATGGAAAACATGAGAAATCCTGTGGATGGACAGCTAGGACCAAACTGGGAGGGTCTTCTAATCGTGTGCAAAGTATTTCCTCCTGGAGCTTACAAATTATGTCGACTAGATGGCAATGCGGTTCCTAGAACACGAGTGCGAAACATTGCGACCATATTTTTCCACAATGAACGAATGAAGTGCTTCTTTCCTAAGAAAAGTCTACATGGTTAGGAGAAGACTTCCCCTTAAACTTGGAAATTACCATAAACGGTCATAAGCCTTTGTCCGCACCGAGATAGCCAGGTCAAAGCACCTCCTGGAGGGAGGATAGAGTAATCCTTTATCTGCGCCATGCTATGGCCAGGGTAAAGTATCTGCAAGCCCTTGATCGCGCCACGCTATGGCTAGATCAAGGCGCCCCCTAGAGGGGGGACGGAGTAAGCTCTTGAACGCGCCACGCTATGGCCAGGTCAAGGCACCAACCGACCTTCAGTCCTGCCTATAAGGCCTGGCCGGAGCACCTCATAGAGGGAGGATGGAGTAAGCCCTTGATCCCACCACACTATGTCCTAGTCAAGGCACTGAACAAGCCTTCACTCCCGTCTATAAGGCCTGGCTGAAGCGCCTCCTGGAGGGAGGTCGGGTAAGTCCTTGGGTCCTACTTGTGGATAAGCTAACCATGCACACAAGATAATAATGGACAAAGACGTCTAGGTCCGAGAAGTGGCACACTAAACAATAACCATGTACAAAGCCTAAAAGGTGGCACATGACAAAAGAATTGAGAACCAGAAGAGACAACTCGAAGCAAAACATTCAAACAATTGAAGCCCAAAAAGTGTTGCAAAACAAAAGGTTCATATAAGAATTTACAGCTGTTGGCTAATTTCCAAAGGATGATATCTGAGCTTCACTAAATAATGCCCAAATCTGGGTTCCAGGTCATTCATTATTAATTTCTGGTCTTCGCTTATTAATACCTGAATCTGGATTTTGGGTCTTTTGCTATTAATTTTTGGATTTCACTCATTAATGTCTGAATCTGGGTTTCAGGACTGTTGTTATTGAGACCTCTATAATGAACTTTTAGTCTTCTATTAACTTCTAGATCTATCTTACTAATACCCAAATATGGGTCACTGGTCTTCTACCACTAACTTTCAGACAGAACTTATCAACACTCGAATCTGGGTTTCAGAAATACTATTATTTCCAGACAAGGATTTCTAAACTCCTATTATTTATCCCTAAATAAGGATTCCTGATTTTCTATAACTTATTTCCAGATGATAATTTCTAGATTTTTATTACTAGACAATTGTTATTATCAGAAGAAGATTTTTGAACTTCAATTAATAATGCTAGATCTAAACTAGATGCCTGGTCTTCTATTAATATAACAAGAGTTTAATTTTTGGACTTCTTTCATTATTACCAAAGTTGGATGATGGGACTTCTATTATCATTGCCAGACAAGAAATTTTGATCTTCAATCATTCCCACCTGTGGATTTCTTATCACTTATTAACTCCAAATGATGGTCTATTAATTCCTGTTGTTTCCAGATTTAGAATTCTAGAATTATGTTATTAAAAATGCTAATATTATCTTCAATAATATTACGAACAAACCACTGAACATATTATTAAATAAATTTTGAACTAACAATAAGGAATGTTGCCTTCTTTGTACTTTGCAGGGAAATAAGGTCATTGAGAATGAAATGGTGCAAAAGGAAAGTCATTAGATTTTTGTCCTACAGAACAAAAGCTTCTTTCATACCGGGGGGGAATGTTAACCATAAAGCTCACTTAAGAATAGAGGTATGAAAGAAGGCCCGTGAAGGTATTGAAGAGGCTTTGGAAGAATTGAAAAGAATGGTTTCGTCGTGATTCAAAAGCAGTGTTTCGAAGCATTGAAGTTGCTTTCAAAGAGGTTGGATTGATGCTGCAAGCACCAGATACTCCTGCAAGTATTAAGTGTAATAAGAGCTTTTGAAAGAGTCGTAAGGGGAGCAAAGCTACCCTTTCGACTTGGTTGATCCTTTTGAAACAGTTGGGTCTGCATGCATAAAGGGGTTTTGAATGTGTTAAGAATGCCTTTTGAAGGTATCAAATAATAAGCTTCTTCACATATTTCAGATCCTTCGAACGGATGGAGAAGATTCTACTAAAACAACCCTTTCGAAAGAAAAACTAGCCTTTCGAATAGGTTGAATCCTTCCACAAGTATTAGGGAGGTTTCATATGTAACTAATATTTCCTCCGCAAACATCAAAGGATGAGCTTTCACACTAACCAAGGGGATACTTTTGAAAGCTACCTTCCGCAGCTAACCACCAAGAAGCCTTCTCCATCATAAATGACCTTTCGCACTGGACCTTTCGTTACCATTAAACCCTTCCAAAACCATCCAAATACCCTGCTCCAGTTATTTGAGCGGAAACTTATTATGATAGTACCAGGTCTTAGCAACAATGAAGAGGTTTCGAAGGAGATGAATGAGTTAAAGTGTTTTCGGCTACATTTAAATAGCACAAAGATGTACCATGACTCATTCGCCACTAATGAAAGTGTACATTTCGATGATGTCGAAAGACTCTAGAAGTATCCGAAAGCAATATTGGTAAACAACAGATCAATATTTTCTACTAGTATGATTTCGACGAAGACGGGAGAATGAAGGCGAAAGGATAGGTGCGAAAGGTGAGAGAAGAGGCCTTTCGATAGCTTCGAAAGGATGGATGCGGAAGGGTCCAAGCCGCATATATAAATACGACCCTAGGGGTCCAAGTTCGGGGCTAATTTTTGGATTCTTGAATTTCTTTCTTACTTGTTAACCAAATCAAATTCTTGTAACCATGGAACAATTTAGGGAAAATTCTATCACTTGTAATCCAATCTTGAGATATAAAATAAGAGGATGCATGGATCTAATATTGATTTCGAATAGAAGGATGATCATTTCAGTCATTAGCTTGTCTAATGACCAATTGTACATGATACACACTTATCTTCCTAACCCTTATTTGGCATATGCAATGCTAAGAGTTTACTTGGATATCTTGATTTTGAAGCATATTATCATCACGTCTAAAGCCCATGTGATACTAAAAGACGTGATGATGATAATCCAATATTATCGAGTTAATTGGACTCATATCATTTATCCAAGGGAAGTTTCTAAAGCATATTGAATCCACTTTTATTTAACATATATATTGTGAACCAGGTCCCTTCGAAGGCATAAAGACCCTCTTGATTCATTCGAAAGGGGTTTCGATGGGATTCACTATATGATCATTGTAGTTATACCCTTTGGAAGGACTCCTTCGAAAGGTGTTGGGAGACTTCAGAAAAAAACTACTTTCAAAGGAACCCTCTCCATGACAACAGAACCAATACCTTCGAAAGGATTTCCCTTCGAAGGCATAAAGACCCTTTTGATTCACTCGAAAGGGGTTTCGTGTGAATCGATTTTTTCTTAAGCTTTGCTTTGAGGTGTTGACTAGATTTCTTGTCAACAATAATAACTTGGAAAAGGAATGATTTTTAAATATGAACTTGTATTTATGCTGAGTGAATTTAATTTGGTTTAAGAATAAAAGAAAAAATATATTTTTCTTATAACCAAGTTTCAAAGCCCAAAACCCAAGATAACCCAAACTGAAATCTAATTCCAATATTCTTTTATGACCATGATATTTACCCATTCTGATCTTATTTCATACTCGATCATCTTCGATCAGAAGTAATCAAATTCCATTTCCATCATTTTGCAAATTAAAAATTAAATAGGATAAATTATCTGGATTTACCAAATTTAAATATGTGCATCTATGTATCTGTGAGCGTCTGGTGTTTGAGTTGTGTTTGTCGCGGTGCCTTTGGCATGGTTTAGCAGAAGAAAAAAAGAAGAAGATAACGTAATTTACAGTGAGTAATCTAACTCACAAATTTTTATCTAATCTTTAAATTTTTGAATATATATATATGTATGTATGTATGTATGTATGTATGTGAGTGCGTGCGTATGTGTGTGTGTTTGATGTTGGGTTACAAAAATTACTTCAATATTACCTTTGTCATGTTTCTCTTGTGTGTAATTTTATCCCGGGCCTTTAGATTTTCTTCCCTGCGTGTGTTTTGAGTGATTATATCTTTGTGTTTTGTGCGTGCATATTGGCGTATGGGTGTGCCTTTATTTCTTATGCTTACTTGCAGTTGTTCACATATTAAGTGATTGATATTATATTGCCGATTGTTTACATATTTTTATTTTACCAATTTGATTATTTAATAGCATGTAGTTGAAGTTATTCTATACTTCATCTAATCCTGTTATATTAGTAAAGAAGTATATATATACAAGTTCAAATTATATGGATTTTTACTTAATTTAGTGCATGTGTATCTTGATGTGTAGGTTGTGTTGTTGGTACCTGCATGTGTCTTGTATAGAAGTGCATGAATTCTTACTATGTTTGGATGGGTTTTATGTTGTGTGAGTTAGTATGTGTTCGCTTGTATATATATAAGGGGTGTGTGTGTTATGGGCTGAAACATAGATGGAGTGCAGGTGTGTGTTTTGATGGCAGGAGTGTGTATTTTGTATACAATTATATGTTGTATTGCCTCCAATTAGTTTAAGCTATCAATAATCTCCTTTCCCTAATCATATACATTTACTTGCACACCCTAAATGCGTCAAGCTTTTTATAAAGCTTATCCACTTGAAGCAAGATTAGGATGTACACCTTTTATTATATTATGTATTTATGCAATTTTAAGGTTATTATTAGCTGATGTATATGGATGCTTTTATGTGCTGTAGGCGTGCGATGACACTCAATATGTGGTAAGTTGTGTGTGACTGGCTGCGATGAGTATTCGAGGAGGCTACTTGTTAGCCACATAGTTTGGGTCATTATGTGTATGTCTACATTTTTCCAACTCCCTTTATACTTCGGGAGAGAACCAGATTAGTTAGTATCCACCGTGGCAGGCTGATCGAGAAGGTCCCGCCCTCGATTGTGACACCATTATTGTTTATGATATTCGATGTGCATCACAAGATTAGTAATTTATTGCCCCTTGTGTCGCATATGCCAGCAGTTAGTTGGCATAGGGGAACGTTCAGTGGTCGTGGCTAAAGAGGCTATGCCTTCTCAAGCCTATGGCGGATCATTGTCACGATACCGAGAGGTGAGAGTTAATGGTAACCAATGACTGTAGGAGTCGTGTCATATGAACCACGTGTGGCTCTTGGAGCTAGCAGACGTGTTGTCGGTCTCTTGTCTGGTTTCGGTGTGGGTGTATGTATGTGGGTAGTATATAGACATATATTATGTATGGATGAGATTATACCTGAGATTGTGTCCAGTGTGTGATCAACCCCATATCCTTCTTAGGCATACAGCCTACTTATTATTGATTTGTTGTTTCTATCTCATAGGACCTTTCAATCGAGAGTTTCGTCTCTCCAAGGGCTGTGGGTCGAGATATATGAATTTTGCACACTGCGGTATTGTTATGAGCTAGCTCAAATCTTTGTAGCTGATTTTATTGATTTGAGATTGATATTTTACAATATGAGATTGAAAGAGATAGTGGGCATTGCTTCATTACTACCCAACTTCACTTGAGGATGTCTCATTATTGATTATTTTGGATTGTTGTTGATTTCTAAATATGCATGATTTAAACATTTGTATTGATTCTGTGGTTTTCTGATTTGATGTATTTCTATATGCATAATGACATATTTTGAGATATTGTCGATTGTTCTATATGAAATCGAGTTATTTGAAAGGCGTAATGCCTTGATAAATATCTATTGTATTATATAGATATTTCAAATGTACATTTCTGTACTTCTTTATCTAACTTGACATGCTAGTTGATGATTTGAGGATCTTTGATTGTGATATCATGTTGTAATTTTTAGTACACACTATTACCCTTATTTTTTTATCCTTGATTGGACATAGTCTGATCCATGTGTTATTTTATAACACTCAGGTCAGTCCGAGATATTTCAGATATAGGGATGATATGACCAGCTTTATCTATTTTGGGCTAAGAGGAGTATTATATTAGGATGCTTACCTGATATTTGTATGATATTAATTCACTCTATGCATATATATAATTGACATTTGAGTTGTATTGTATTCTTATAACATTATTGTATTATATATATTATACGTTATCGCTGCGACTGATTTTGTGTTCTCTGGTGTTCATTGTATATCGTGTATTGTTCTGTCCTGCACGCACACGTGTCTATTGCTTTATACCGATACCATGTACGTATAGATTAGATGTTTATTTGACGTTTTAATATGTACCATTGTTAGCCTAAGGAAATATTCATGTGGGTACCCCATATAGCCTCATTCTCCGTGCTATCCGACAGTATTACTCTGTAATACTCTTATATAGTATATGTATAGAGGTAGGGTGTCACATAATATATTATGGCTGCATGCACATTTGATTTAATATTTACGTTTATAATGTGGGTGAGAAGGAACTACACACGATGTTGAAGTTTTTCATTTTGTTTTAAACGGTAGAAATTTGAATGTTTCTCACTTACCAGTAGGATAATATTATTTAGTTGACTCAGGGTATTGATTAATGGATGGCTTCTTACATCCCTACCGCAATGTTAGATACCATATTCCAAGTTTTAATGAAATGTATAACCAACCAAGGACTGAAAATAAAAGTTTCAACTGTTACCACATGAGTTTACGCATGGCAATCGAATGAACTTTTGGCATTTGAAAGAAGAAGTTTACAATCTTACATTACATGTCGATGTACGGTTATAACGTTCAAGTAAAGGATGTAACTACTACAATGACTATTCACAATTTTATACGAAGATACAATGAAAGAGACCATGAATTTATGGCATGTGACGATGATCTCGATCTAATTCCGTAAAAAATTCTACAAGAGTACTATAATATTCGAATGCTTGGAAATAACGACCATGAAAAAATTCAAAGAAATGCAACAAATTCCATGGCAAGAGTTAGAAATAACATATGAGATGAACTAATTGTTGCTGGACCAGTGCAGTTAAAACGCCGTTATAGTTCTGCAAAATTCCCGCTATAGCCCATAGCACTCTTCGACCGCTATGCTATTTCAAAATAGCGTTACTAAACAGTAGAACCACTTTAAGTCCCGCTATTTTTCGCTACACTCGCTAAATTAAGGCTTCTAAACATCCGCTTTAGCAACATTAGTATCTAAGGTTGATTTGACTAATTCTTTATTAAACCAAATCAAGAAAGTTAGAATAAAAACTCAATTTTAAGACATAAATTTTCAATATAAATTATAGATCTATTGTATTCACTAAATCTAATATACATAAATCATGATATTCTTTGATTTTCTTATATTAGGTTAAAAAATATTTCTTTTTTCTACATAAATTATATAATAATGAGAATAAATTAACTATGAATATTTGATTGGGGAAATTAATTTAAAGGACAAAATTTTGTATATTTTTAGCCTCAAGGATACGACCTCAATATTTTAACCACAAGGACAAACATTTTCCTAAAAATTATTCATAAGGACAAACATTCTTTAAAATTATTCATAAGGACAAACATTTTTTCAAAACTGCCACCGAACTAAAAACTGATACCTAAAAATTGTTACCGATAACTACAAACTGATACCTAAAAACTGATACCTAAAAACTGTAAAAACTGATACCTAAAGAAAGTTGTCCTTCAGGCTAAAATACCGAAGGTCTGTCCTTGAGGCTAAAATGCTGAGAAATTTTATCCTTGACAATAATTTCATGTATTTGATTTTATATATAATGAAGATTTTTGCACCTCTGCTATTTTCCGCTTTATTTCCATTATAATCTTTTGCACTTCCGCCGCTATAGAATCGCTAAGCGCTTTAATTGCACAGTGCTGCATTACGTTAATAATTTGTATTTTATAACTGCACTGGTATACATTGAAATCATTGTACTAGTGTAACTGTACTTACCATTATTATAGTTGAATTATCTTTTCGTATTTAGTTTACATTCTTAAAATACATTTTTTTTAAAACAGTACAAAAGATTTAACAATGTAATTAATAATAACAAAATAATTAATCTCACATTTAAATGCTCTTCTGTAAAACAAGAACGCATTTTTTGTTTCGTGATCTGTTGTTTATAGGGGTGAGCATTGTTTGGTTCAAACCGAATTAACCGACCGAACCAAATTGGTTTGGTCGGTTTGGTTCGGTTGTCTTTGCTATTTGGTTGGATTTGGTTTTTATTTTTAGTTTAATTTGGTTTATTGGTTGGTTTTGGATTTTAACAAGAAAACTTCGGTTCAACCGATATAACCGAAGAAAATCAAAAGGCATTTCAGTTTTCACGTTTCTTTCCCATTACACCGACCCAGCTTTTTATGTTTTCCAATTTTCAAAACTATTGAAGAATACGAAGCAATCTCCATGGATTCAAAGGAAACAACGTTTCCTGTTCTCTAATTTATCTTATATTTACTCATCTTCTCTGCCCAAATTCAACAACCCAAATCCAATTTTCAGATCTCCCAATTTCGGCTTCGACTTGCGACTTCGACTTGCCGAGTGGGGTTGCTATCAACGTTAATTGCGGCTGCGACTTCGACTTGCGGCTATCAACGTTAATTTAGGGTTGCGACTTCGACTTGGTTCGAACAACGTTAATTTAGGGCTGTGACTTCGACTTGCGACTGCGACTTCGACTTGCGGTTATCAATGTTAATTTAGGGCTGCGACTTCGACTTGCGGTTGCGACTTCGACTTGGTTCGAACAACGTTAATTTAGGGCTGCTATCAACATAGGTAAGAAATTTTGATTTATTATTGTATGATTTGATTTGGAATCAATAAGTTATCAATTTGCTTATTGCTTGAAGGTGTCCTTAATATTAAACAGATGTACAAGCTATGTTACTGAGTACTTCATCTTTAATAATTAATAGTTTATGAAATAGTGATTGTATGTGAAATACTTATTACTTTTTATTGTATTTTCAGAGAGGAAATATATTATCATGTCAACACAAGAAATTTCATCTCCAAAATCTGATCAAACTATAAGTGTTCATGCAGCTTCAACTCCAAAGCCAACAAATGTACAAGTAAGTCTCTGTTAGCACTTAATTCAGTAAGCTAGTATAGATTTAAAGCACAAAAGATGCCGTTCATTTTGTTCATACTTCCCTTTATTACATTTGTACTAATATTGCATATGTCATTTTAATAGGTCAACAATGAAGTTACTCCAGCAAACAATTTAGCTACTGGTTCTCAAAATAAACCCGGAACAAGGAGAAAACCTCTTAGGAAAAGATCAAAAGTATGGGATCACTTCACTTCATTCATAGACGATGATGGTAAATCTAAAGCTCGTTGCAACTACTGCAAAAAAGAGTACTGTTCTGATACAAATAAAAATGGTACGCCAGCTTTAAATACCCATATGTCTGTTTGTAAGGATTTTGCTTGTAACAAAGATGCAACACAAGCACAAATAAATTTCACTGTGGGAGAACATGGTAGTGGTGGATCTTTAAAACCATGGAAATTTGATGTGAATTAGATTAGAAAAGCTATATCATATTATTTTATTCTAGACGAGCTTCCATTTAAATCGATTGAAGGTATTGGTTTCAAAAATCTTTTATCTGTTGCATTTGGACCTCAGTTTCATCGACCATCTAGATTTACCATTCAAAGAGATTGCTATGAGATATTTCTTGAAGAAAAAGCAAAATTAAAATCAATATTACATGACTCGTGTCAATCTATATGTCTTACTACTGATACATGGACTTCAATACAAAGAGTCAATTATATGTGCCTAACTGCTCACTGGATTGATGACAATTGGAAACTAAAAAAAAGAGTTTTAAATTTTTGCCCTATATCTAGTCATAGAGGTGAAGATTTGGGTAAAGCTGTGGAAAGTTGTTTAACGGATTGGGGTATTGATAAGATATTTACTATTACTGTTGATAATGCTAGCTCAAACGATGTCATGATTGGTTACTTGAAACGTAGATTCAATAATTTGAAAGGAACCATTTTAGAAGGAAAATATTTGCACATGCGTTGTATTGCTCACATTATAAATTTAATTGTGAATGATGGGCTTAAAGAGGTTGGAGAATCTATCTCACATATAAGAGCAGCAATTAGATATGTTAGACAATCTCCATCTAGGTTTGAGAAATTCAAACATTGTGTTTTGCTTGAAAAACTAGAATATAAAAGTGGTCTATGTTTAGATGTACCAACTAGGTGGAATTCCACATATTTAATGCTTAATGCAGCACAACAATATGAACAAGCTTTTGAAAGGTTTGATATTGAGGATCGATTTTATAGGAGTGAGCTAGAAAAAGGAGGAGGGGTGCCTACGGAGTTTGATTGGGAAAATGGTCAAAAATTATGTGGATTTCTTTGTAGGTTTTATGAACTCACATTACGTGTATCTGGCTCTTCATATATTACCAGTAATCTTCATTTGCATGAAATTAGTAAAGTACTTGAAGGTTTGAATAAGATGCAATTGAGTGATGATATTCAATTACAAAACATGGCAACAAGGATGCAAGAGAAATATGATAAGTATTGGGGTTGTTGGGAGAAAATGAATATATTAACCTATATAGTTGTTGTGCTTGATCCTCGCTGGAAATTTGGTTTTATAGAGTTTTGTTTAGAAATATTTTATCCTGCAACTTACCATGAAAAAATACAAGTTATTAAAGATGCTACTTTTCAACTATTCAGTGAGTATAAATTAAAATATGGATGTCTCAATCAAACCACTGAGATAGAAAATATTGAGATTGATGATGATGTTCTAGATTTGAGAGCACGTTTTAAAAGGTTAAAAGCATTAGATAACTTTGGAGTAAACAGGTCAGAATTGGAGAAATATCTCAATGAAGATAATGAAAATGATTCTAAGGAGTTCGATATATTAGAATACTGGAAGGTTAATAGTTTAAGATTCCCTATCCTTTCAAGAATGGCTCGTGACCTTTTAGCTGTTCCAATATCAACAGTGGCCTCTGAGTCTGTATTCAGCACTGGTGGACGTGTTCTTGATCCGTTTAGAAGTTCACTTACACCTAAAATAGTTCAGTCGCTTATTTGTACAGAAGATTGGTTGCGTAATTCTTTTTCCGCGAGTAAAATTGATCTAGAAGAAGATTTAAGTAATATGGAGAATTTAGAGGCTGGTAAATAATCATAATATTTTTCTATAATTTAATTACTCATGCATGTCTTCTATTTATAACTATCATGTGTACTTTATATGCAGATGTGAGCAAGCTAGCCTTGGATCCCATTAATAACATGTGAAAAGGTTGATATGCTGAATGCTGGTTTGTCGGAAAATAATGGTAAGTTCACTGTATGTTCATCTCCATTTAACTGTTTTTCATTTGCTATATGTATGATGTTCTACTGCTTGAAAAACTAGAATATAAAATTTTAGCATATCTTAATTTCACTGAGTGTCTGTGTTTCTGTTGCTTGAAAAACTAACTGAATGTTTCTGTTGCTTGAAACACTAGGATTTAAAAGTTTTATTTGAGCCATGCTTATGTAGTTCAGTCTGGGTTTTTTCTTTCTTCTATTTGTACACAAATATATAATAGTTTTGTTCATTCATAAAATTTGATGATATTGCAAACTGATGGGTATATTTGAAATTATTTACTGTGAAAACAGTGTACTATCATGCATGGTTTGTCACAGTGCACTATCAAATTTTGATGATATTTCATAAATTGTTAGTGTAGCATCAAGTATCATTTGTCTACAATTTCATAAAGTGAAACATAAAATGAAATCACAACATGAACTAAATAAAGCTAAGGCAATAAAATAGATGGGACGTGTACTTGAAGACATGTATTCTTGTAGTTTTTTAAGAAATAAGTCAACAGGTAAAGGACTAAAGAAATTGTAATGATTTATTGTTTTGATATTGCATGTGCTCCTGTTTTGTTCTAACAGGTCAAATACCACTGCACTTATTGATGCTACTGCATGTTGACAAGGATTTGAAGGCCTCCGGCATATGATTTTTAGTAGTGTAGTTTCATTTGCATGATATATCATATTGACAATTGCTTACTTAGCAAAATGAATGTGTTTTGGGTCAGTTTCACTGTGACAGTGTTTTGGGTTATTTTGGTTTGCAAAACTTTTATTACTGTTTATAATTATGTTTAGGTTTAGTGTTGTTTGTAAAATGTAACTTGGGCTGGCTGAATGTTGCATTAAATTAGTATTTTCAGTTAATACTGAGCATTGATCAATATTCTGTTGCATATACCATCATTGCGTTCAACTATATATTTCATGTGCAAAATGTTTTATATTTAACTTAGTTAAACCACAATAACCGAACTAACCGATCAGACCGAACCAATTTAATTTGGTTTGGTTCGAGTTTGGTTTTAATTCAAATTGGTTTGGTTTGGTTTAAGTATTATTCGGTTTTGAATTGGTTTCAGTATTTGTACATAAAACTAAACCGACCGGACCGGACCGGACCGTTTGCTCACTCCTAGTTGTTTATACCTTCCTGTTGCAAACTAAATCACACAAAAGAATCTCGTAACATATATAACGTACACAATGCCCATGCTCTAATAATACAACCGTTAAAAACTAACTTTGACATCCGACGGTCTTTATCTGATCTTACCAAAGCAATCCTATTACCCATGTGAGCTGTAATAAATGTACAGATTAATTAATTTCGATTTTTCCTCTACTTTTGAAAACCAAAAAGTTTATCATCAATTTTCGCTTTAAAAACAGAAATCAAATCTGAACCGAACCCTTAAAGTCTCCCAAATCGAGCTGTATTCATCGTCTGCCGATTTTGTAATGCAACAACCCTGAGTGATATCGATTATGTTTCCAAAATCGTGAATTGCAAGCTCAACTTGTTGAGTTGATGATAAAGGATGCGAAATTTGAGGAGATTTAGGTTCGCCGATTACATATGCTTCGGCGATTGAGAAGCTTTTTTGGAGTGGATCAAGAGGTTTCGATTGCGAGGAGATTGATTAGTGTCAAAGAATCGAATAGGAGAAGGAGAGTGATTGTGTTCAGACAGCCAGATATGTTGGAGACCGTGCATGAAATAGCCATCTATATCCATAGGTTTCATAATTTGGATTTGTTTCAGCAAGGGTAATTCAATTTAACTTGAAATGTAGGTATTTGCGTTATATTGGAATCCGAATTATTGAACTGGAATTTATTTTACACTGTGATATAAATAAGAATAACGTTCTGCAGTTTTTTTGCTTAGTATAGTGAAATGTCGATTAATTGATGTAGCATTATAACAATGTATAAAAAAGGAAAGTAAACTTATGTTCACATCACAAGTAATGTGATAGCTTAACTGTAAAGCCTATCTTATGCCCAATACTATCAACGCAGACAAGATATTTGATTTATATATTAATAAGAAGAAGCTTTTATGGTATAAGATGAGGCACATTGATGACAGATTAAGGATTTACTATATTCTTGTGATGTGTAATTGATATGACTGAAGTGTCAATATGAAGATATTAAAAGACTAATGGCATGGTTTAATTTAGTGCTGGAAATAAGACGAGTTAGTGCTGTAAATACATGTTTTATTGATGAGTTATAAAAGATAATTTTAAAAACATCAGGCCTCAAAGCAACCATGTTTAATAAAGTGCAAGAATTCTGACATATTAAACATCCTATTTTTTAAACATTAAACTTTCTGTTTTGTGCTTTAAGTTATCTCTACAAAGGACGATGTTTCTACCCAGAATAATAAGTGGGTTAAAATAATAATCGTATCTTCCTCATGCAATCTACTTATTTAAGGTTTTGGTGTTATTATTTGGCAAGTTTGGGCTTATGTTATATCAAGTAATTTTGTATTTGGGTACCTGTAGATGGTATCAAATAAAAATTTCTATGGGATGGGAAGATAGCAGTAGGGAAACTTGTGGAACACCTGCAAGAGTTGTTCAATATGAAGGTAACTTTTCTTGCTAAAGCATCAAGCAAACTCTTACAGATTTAATTAATTATCTGAAAGTAGTAATATGAATCTATCTTGTTATAATTGGCAAAAAACAAGCTGTCAAGCTTTATTTCAATAATGTTTTTTAGATTTTTGTATAGATGTATTTTATTTTTATTTTTTTTGTGGGCGGACAATGCTGTTCAGACATGTAATAGAATGTTTGGTCTTTATATATAGCTCTGATGCAATGTACACTGGAGAGATCAACAAAATGTATAACCATGTTCCCAGTTTTATATATGCGTATAATCCATAGTTCAAAATTTCGGTGGAATTCTGTTTCCGGTCCAAATTCTGGATTTTCCCTTCAAATGCTGAAGAAATAGTAAAAAAACTACAAAACACAAGATTTTTTGCAATAAACATGTAATAGTAGAATAACAAAAGAACAAATCAAGCAAGATAACAAAAACTGGACAGTGTAACCAAATAGTTTCAGAAAAATTGTGATACTTCCGTCTCCGATCCAATTTTGATGAAATAACATAAAGAAACGACACTCAATAATTGAATCGGCTTTTTTATGTATAAAATTCATATTTGATTTTCACAAATGCAAGTATGTAGAATCTATTAATGTATTCTATAATAATAAAAAAATACTGAAATCCGAGACAAAATCATTGCTAAAATTATCGAAATCGATCCAAATATCGGAAATCTCAAATTAAAGAAATGTAAACTGAAACCAGAATTTTGAACCTTGGTATAATCAAAAAGAAAATCTGTTGCAGTTGATCATATAATTTTTGAAATATTCTGAGTTCTCAAACAATTCATGGATGGACAAGTTTATTTGAAGTAATAAAGTGTGATACATATTGGTTGTTGATTGAATTTTATCTCACATTGATCCAGATTAAGGAACCTACGTTACCTCAGCTGTATTGTTGTTTTGCATTGAACTTCTTTTCTGCGTCTTTATTCTCCTTTTCTTATTTATTTTGCAAAGATTTTAGTAAGGAGTTTTTGTTTGTTTAAAAGATATTTTGAGTAGAACTTCTATTTAAATGTCTTTATTTATAATTATATTTATTGAATTTACTTCATGATATCAAGTAATGCCTAATAGTATAGATAATGACATTCTAGGTGGATTGTGCAGCTCCTGATTTTGCTCCAGAAGATGTTTGTGGTGTTTGGAGGATTGATGACATAGAACAAAGTTTCTCTACACAACCCTTCAAAATCAAGTATGCTAGACAAGACATCCTTTTGTCAGTTATGGTTTCTTTCAATTTAAATCTGGGACCAAATGAGGTTATCACTTAAACTTCCATTATATTGACTGTGTTGTCTTGAACTTTTTAAGTTGTTATCTCTTTGCACATTGATTTATCTGATTATAGTTCCAATTTACAGAGGCCATCAACATCTGCAGTCATGCTTAAATTTGAGCTTTTGTATGCACCGATGTTAGAAAATGGGTGAGTTAATAGACCTAGTCTTACCACATTTTTACTTTGAACTTTGAAAAACATTTTATCCTTTGTGTTCTCCTTTGCAATCGATATTATTTGCCAAGCTACAATTGCTAGCACCCACGAAAGAAGTGAAGCTATGGTGATGGTTGTTATATTCCGATTTTTAAATTTCTTCCCTTTGATTGGATGTAACCAAGGCTATCAATCCTTATGTATGTTCACATGCCCATGCTATTGTGCTTGGTGCAGTGTTATATTATAAAATTTATCAGCCCCTTTATTTGTGAGGGTTGATGGATATAGTTTTATGTTTCTCTATTCCATCGTGACAATTAGAGAGATATCCTATGTATCACTATTGCTTGTTTGTCACAAATATTTATCTTGTTATTTGATTTGTAGATGTGTTTATACTGGTTTTAATATGAATTGCTCTAGCATTGCCATTTTAAAGCTAGTGTCGTTGCACGGAATTTCAACCTAGGTTTTATTTTTGAACCATATCTTTTTTTTTTGATGGTTCAATTTTTTTTTCTTTTTCTTCTAGGATTGAAGTGCAGGCTTCTCTTGATTCATATCCTGCTGCAGTCCATGAATTTCGTATTCCTCCCAAAGCTCTTCTTGGTTTGCACACATATTGTCCTGTACATTTCGACGTTTTCCATTCTGTTTTGATTGATTTAAGTATACATGCTACACTTCTGAAAGCTGGTACTGTGACACTTCCACTGAAGAATAGGTTTGTGATTTTCTAGTGAAACATTGCCAATATATGATAAGCATTTACTTAATAGCTGTGTGACATTTTGCAGCAAGTCTGAAAGGGCAGGAGAAATTACTGGTAGAGGGTATGAAGGACCAAACCAAGTAAGATGTTATACAGTGTGTCTCTATAAATACATATATACATACACATACATGCATGCATACATACATGTGTGTGTGCGTGTATAGGAAGGTTCAACGCCATTCCCTCTTTTTGAGAGTATCCCTATCATATTTTGAGTTACACGATTTTAAATGCTATTAGATTTTGTGATTGTGTTCATATCATACTCAAGGTCATCTTCAACAAATGTAAGCGCATTTAAATATACATTACATGATAAGTTTGATGTTTCAAACCAACGGGTCATATAAATGTTTTTAACGGTTAATATTGACTTATTATTTTGACGAGGTTAGAAATTTCAAAACGATCTGATATTTTGTAGAGATGACATTCATAACGTGGATTAAACATCCACAAAATTTCATAGCATTTAAAATCGTGTAACTTAGAATATGATAGAGATGCTCCAAATGATTTTGGGTTTTTTTGGTTTGGAGGGGGGGGGGTTGTGTGTATTGTAAAGTGGTATTTTTTATTTGTGATGTACAATTGAATTTGCACTAATGTTGGAGAAAATGCTGTTCTATGATCCAGTTATTGCAACAAGGGATAGGGTCTAGAGCAATTGATTTTGGGTTTTTTTGGTTTGGGGGGGGGGGGTTGTGTGTGTATTGTAAAGTGGTGTTTTTTAATTGTGATGTACAATTGAATTTGTACTAATGTTGGAGAAAATGCTGTTCTATGATCCAGTTATTGCAACAAGGGATAGGGTCTAGAGCAATTGAACTTATCAAGGCATTGCTAATGTCAAGGGAATTTCTTCTTGAAGATCTCAGAAAGATCAGTCAAGCAATTGATCAGACAATAGAAGATATATCAGATGCTGATTTAAATCTTGATGGATTTAAATTCATGGGCGCTTCTTTAAGATATGATAATCCTTCTGGTGGACGCTTATCTGGAAAGAAAGGAGTTGGACAATTAGTTGGGATGCTAGAGAACATTCTAGAGGTGCCCTTTCCCCACTTCTAAGTTTGCATTCAAGCATTTTGTTGTCAATATGACATGACTATTTGATGAAATATTAAACAAAACTTGTTTTAGTACAACATCCAAAATGGCAAAAGGAAAAAACATTATAGCAACTTTGTTCTTGATTTAATGTATTTATTTTGGTTGGGTTGATGGTTGTATCATCTTTTTCTAATATTATGCAGAAATCAAATGGATCAGTAGAAGTTAGAAATGATGTGATGCTATATTCACTGTCTAAAGAGGAGCTCTTGGATGTATTTTTTTCATTGGGCACTCAGCTTTCTTCTATATGGAATGCCTTTCTAAAATTTCATAGGTTCGGAATTTATAGTCCTGGTTTACTTCTTACTGTACTGTCACCTTTCAACATGGCTTTGTGCATTTTAATACAGTTACAGTCTTGTGAACTTTTATTAAGTATAGGAACCCTACAACAGTTGTATATAACATTTAAGTGTACCCATAGTTTTTAATTTTAAAATATAGCTGGCTTCGAGTACCAAGAGCAGTGCGTAAGATTCCTGTGAGTGGTGAGAACTAGATGGATATTTCTTAAGGATAATTTGTCAGAATATTTTGTCAAAGTTTGCTTGCGTATGCTAACTACTATTACTTTCACTCTTCCGAAAACGTAAAGGTAATACCAAAAAAAGCTCCATAACATACTGTGCGCTTGCAAGATACATATACCTGTTAGTTGTAAACTTTCAGCAAGTTTAGAAATTCAATTTTCTTATAGGATTAACCGAATGAAAATCCTTGGATACCTATATGATACATGGGCCGCAGATCGGAAGACGGAGTGGTCAATTTGGATGGTTCATTCCAAGATTGATATTCCTCACCGCTATCTAAGAAGTGCAGCTGATGACCGCAACATACTTGGGAAGGTTGTTTCAAAGAAGTCTAATGATGAGGTAAATTGCATTCATCCATTATATATGCATAACACACGTGTGTGTGATGAGGAGCATTATTTACAAATAGGTAAATTGCATTCATCCATTATATATGCATAACACACGTGTGTGTGATGAGGAGCATTATTTACAAAAATCTAAAAAATTTACGATTTGCATCTCGTTACGGATTGAGCAGTTATTAAATTCTGTTCACTTCAATTCAAAACACAACTTAAAGAAGGAACAGGAGTGAAAGTTAAACTCTAGGTCTAGATGTAGAAATTCAACCATCAAATCAATTTTAGCCAGATAAATTATAACTATGAAAATAAGTACCGATGTTTTCACATACCTAAATATCCTTTAGTTATTTGCATAAAGCAAAATGTGTAACATACAAGTATATACATATTTTGAATCCATGATTTAAATCTAGTTACAATTTAGTTTTAACTTTACGTTTTGTGATTTAAATCCCATTTTGAAAACATTGCCAAGGAGGAATCCATAGCACACACAACATCCCCCTTTACTCTTTTCCCTTTTGTATTCAAGGTTAATTGATGGATTAATGTGAATATTTACACCCCCGCATACTTTATTACTATTCTCTTTCTTGCATAATCATTAAATCTAGTAAGTTATGAAATCCAATGGTTAAAATGAAGATGCTAAAACTAGAGGGGTTTTGTGTTATTTATGTCTATATGTACATGTGTGTGGTACACACACGTGCGTTTGTGTATGTATAGGCAAGGATCTGCACACCACTCTTTTGTTTAGGGATAACAATGGAGTGGGTCTAGGATCCAAAGCCGATAGACCCACCTCTATTTTGGTTCGTTCAGACCCGCCCCATTGGGTCATCGGGACGGGTACCCGTGATCCATTTTAAAGTGCTCCGGGTCTAGGTCGGGTCGAGGCTCGGCTGACCCGCTCCAACCCGACCCACTATTGAGATATCATGAAATCATTTTATTACTATAATGACGATTGGTTAATCTTTTAAGATATAAGTGATTATGACATGTATCTTATCAATAAACTATAAAAAAATTATAGTATTAAGTTGCATCACTGATAATTATATAATAACATACGCGCATTTGTGTATATATATGCAAGAATCTATACACCTCTCTTTTGTTTAGGGATGACAATATGGTGGGTCTAGGGTCGGGTCAGGGTTCGGCTGATCCGCCCCAACTCGACCCGCACCACTAAGATCTCATGAAATCATTTTATTACTATAACGACGATTGGTTAATCTTTTTAGATATAAGTGGTTATGACATGGATATTATAATGTTCCAATCAATAAGCTATAAAAAAAATTATAGTATTAAGTTGCATCACTGATAATTATATGATAACGCATGCATATTTTTTGAAATGTTCTTGTACACTTTATTTTTTTATCTTTCCTTGTAATTGTAAACACATTGTTAATGTGTCATTTATTGACAACAAGTAAAAATAAATATATGTACATTATGACACAATATTGAATCAATACATAGAGCCTCACTAGGTCTTGGGGCGGGGCGGGTCTACCATGACCAGTATGGGTTACGGGTTCAGGATGAAATTCTAGACCCGCACTGGGTCTACGGGGCGGGGTCTAAAAATCTCAAGGCGGGTCTGGGGCACAAAAAACCCGTTTCAATCCGCCCCATTGCAATTCCTACTTTTGTTACATTTCAATCTACACACTACTACAATTTTTGGTGCTTCATTATTCAAAACCAAATGAAACTTTGGAGATACATCCACACTATTGCTAACATGTCTAAAAGAGGTTAAAGTCATTTTGTATTAATCGTCATTTATATTTAATCATTGATTTGAAATATTGAAGTGGAGCCTTCGCGCAACGGTTAGGTCATCTACATGGTGATCTAGACGCTCAGGTTCGAGTCTGAAAACAGCTTCTTCGCAATGCGAGGGAAAGACTGCGTACATTATCGACCTTCACAGAGCTCGCTATCATGCGGAAGTTTCGTGCACTGGGTTCCACCTTTTTACCTGCTACTGATTTGAAATATTATTTTGAGTATTTTAGGAATATTGAAGTTGATCTAAATTTTTGTCCAGGTGATTTCATGGTATGTAATAACATTTCTTCAAATTTTTATTAGGTTTCGAATTGTATAGCTCGACAAATCGTATGGGTATAGCGGAATCATTTTCGCATGTGTGCATATGTATGTATGTACACACGTGTGTGTGGAGTGAAGTACACTATTATTTACTGGTTAATGCTGTATTAAGTTCTTTTTGGGTTTAAAATTAAATGGTGGGTTGGGTAACCAATGTGTGAGTGAGACTATCATCCCTCTTTGTTTGGACTTCCGTTAGCTGAGTGGCTATAATATGAACTTCCATATGATGGAAACCACTGTCGAGTTGTTTTTCCCCTTGTAATTGGCATGAACTTTCTAAGGGTTCCAGATTTACCATGTAACATTTTCATGCATAGTACGACTACCTGCTAGGAATCAAACATATTCCAAGCAATTAAACTTATGATATTTTTGTGGAAAACGTTCAAGTTCACGGTGAATCAATATAATTAATCTTTGTTGGTTTTATAGCTTGTTGGATGTTTTAATGTATTTCAACAACTTAATCTTTTAGGCATTTAAGGTTTTCTTAACTGCTGATTTTATTTGCAGCAAGCTCAGCTTTCAAGTATACGCGCTGAAATGCACAGAAAAACTATTGCACAAATGAATGTGAGATCTCTTGCCCCTTGTTTATACAACACACATTATAAAATTTATAGGAGATTCATTTCTCTGCATGCACAGATAAATAATCGGTCCATACAAGATATGCATATATTTGGAGACCCTTCTCGTGTTCCAGTTGTTATTATTGAACAACATGTAATGAATGTTCCCACTCATGGTTCTCCAACAAAAGCTATATCAAACTCATCGGATGATGCCGAGTCTGCTACAATTTCGAAAGGACACATGCCAAATTCTAAAAAAGGACGCCTATTAAAAATTGTCGTTTTTGTACATGGTTTTCAGGTATGTTTTCTTAACCTATACATATCATTTATGATCTGGAATTTTATCATAAATCATATTTTGATTTTAGAAGTTTGAAAAAAAACTCTCTTCTGGCCATGTGGGAAAAACCATGTTCCTTGATTATTGCCATTTCACCATCCACAAATGCTATTTTTACAATTAATCACTTGGAACTCACAACTGATATGATTCTTACATGTCAGTTTTTTTCTTATATACAATATAATATAATAGCAGTTTTTAAATTTTTTATTTGTGGAAGTAGCAATGTTATTATATCTTCCATTTCAATTATACTCTAACTGCATCATACATCAAAACATGCAACAAGAGTTTTCTAATTAAATGTACCATCCCACTACTTACGTATTTTCTAGACATTCGGGTCAAGTCTAAATCAACAACCACCATAACAATAACAATTAAAAAACAGGAGACACTGTGCATGCTGATTTCCCTGCGACACACATTTTTAATCGGGTGACCGCAACTAAGCACAGATGTGTGATTAATGGCTAACTATTTTCCAATATTCCATATAATAGGGGCATCATCTGGATCTACGACTTGTAAGAAATCAGTGGCTTTTGTTAGACCCTGTTGCAGAATGTCTGATGTCTGAGACTAATGAAGATAAAACATCAGGAGATTTCAGGGAAATGGGACACAGATTGGCTGAAGAGGTTACTGCCTTTGTTAGAAAGAAAATGGACAAATATACCAAATATGGAGGCTGCAAAGCAGTAAAGCTTAGTTTTGTTGGACATTCCATTGGAAATGTTATCATACGAACTGCTTTAGCTGGTAAGTATTTTATTTCATTAAAGTTTAGTTTCACAATAGTGGTGATTTAGTAAGGGTTGCATTTATTTTCAGAAATAACTAAAACTATCACGGCCCGTTTGGTTGAATTTTGAGTTTTGCATTTTGTGTTTAAAAAAACATGGGAGGGGGGAGGAGGTGGGAAAGTCCTAGCTATTACAACAAAAGGGAGAAGAAAAAGGAAGAAGATAGTGACAAAACCCAATGCATTTCCTAAAAGATGGAAAATAAGAGTGGTTTTCAATTTTGTGTTTAAACCATTTCCCAAGTTGATTGTTTTGAAAACTTAATGCATCTCCGTTGCTACGAAAGCCTAAAATAGAAATCTCCAAACCAAACGGCCCCTTAGCTTTCCTGAGATAAGTGCCTTGCATCTAGGTATTATTCCATTATTGCAAAGGAGCAAATATTGAGAACAGGAAGGCACACTGCATTGTGCATACATTATTGTACTTTGTATGTGTGTGCACTCACGTTCTAAACTACGTAAAGTGTTCTTTACCGTTTCATTTGAATGTGGTCTAAAATGATTTTGCTTTTTCATTTTTGAACTTACCAGATAGCTTGATGGGTCCTTTTCTGAAGTACCTGTATACATATATGTCCATATCTGGCCCGCATTTAGGATATTGGTACAGTTCAAATTCGTTGTTCAATTCAGGATTGTGGCTTCTTAAGAAACTCAAGGGATCCCAAGTCATTCATCAGCTAACTTTCAGTGATGACCAGGACCTTCAAAATACATTTTTTTACAAGCTATGTAAGGTAAGTTTCTGTATGGAAAAGTTGCTAACTACTTGAATTCAAGATGTAATGGTGAACTGTGCGCTTTTGTTTAGTACTCCTTAGCTAGGGTTAACATATTCATAGTAAACTGTGCAGTTTGTCTAATATTTGTTATTGTTTTTCAGCAAAAGACATTGGAAAACTTCAAGAACATCCTTCTATTATCCTCACCTCAGGTAATATTTCCTATTTATATTTTCTTTTATAACTCTAGTTTCCCCTCCAAATTTGATATAATGTATACTGTTAAGTTAATTAATTGTTTCTTTTGACAATAAAGTATGAAGTTTGATTTGTGTGGTATTTGTGGCAGCAGAGTCTATCACTCGTGCTCTTTGATAACTTAAGTTGCCTGCATTACACATGCATATATCTATGGTATGATACATGCAAGTTAATAAACCATGGAATCATCATGTTTTCCTATTTATCACTCGTTCAGTTACTCCCCACAAGGGGGAAAACAGAATAGGAATGTTTATAATTTTTATATAGAAGCAAAGGCTGTGGTTACTCTTTTTTTTCCCTGGAAATTTTACTTATAATCCTGTTAATGAAGGCTTTATTTAGTTTTTATTACTCTCGACTCTTACATTTTGGTTCTGTTTAAACAAAATTCTTCAGTTTTCAATTATCTGTACAGAACTTTTACAAAAGATTAGTTCTTAATTCATAAAGAAACAATTAAATACCCTTAAAATCATAATGTACCTAAAATGAGGCCTTTCACACGAATCCAATACCCTTTAAATTATAATGTACCTAAAATGAGGCCTTTCACACTAGTTTTCATCTTTTTCCAGATCAAACTAAACTCGAGTTCTTCACAACTGACCTTCTACACTAAATGCTTAATTCGTAAAGAAACTACCAAAATACCGTTAAACTTCAGATGTTCTCACTAGTTTTTACTCTGTTTTTCTTCTTATCTTAAGCCGAATTTATCAAAACATTTTTCACAGGACGGGTATGTTCCATACCACTCAGCTAGAATCGAACTATGCCACGCTTCAGCTAGCGACCAATCAAAGAAGGCACAAGTATTCCTCGAAATGCTGAACAACTGCCTCGATCAAATCCGAGCTCCGTCATCTGAACAAAGAACTTTCATCAGATGTGATGTTAATTTCGATCAGTCTGCTCAAGGCAAGAGTTTGAACACGATCATTGGTCGAGCAGCTCATATCGAATTTCTTGAAACCGATAATTTTGCTAAGTTTATAATGTGGTCTTTCCCAGAAATGTTTCAATGATCATAATGTAGTTGCCATATGAGATATGATGTAGGAAATTTATCTTGTATATGTAGCAGTAGAGGTTAGATTGGTTATTTTGTATTTTGGCATGTATATTGTGTTTTTAGCTTACAAATATTGTAAGTTTTGGAAGTGTGGATTTGTATAGATGATGATGATCTATTAGAATTTATATGTTTTGGCCGCTATTCATTTGCCCCAATTCATATTTTGTTGCTTGCATGTTGAGTTTATGCGCTTCAAGCTTCAAATCATTTCATAAACATGAATTTCATACTGTCGTTACCACTTACCATAAGTTCTTTTAGATATGCACTAATGCTTATAAAATCATAAATGCTGCAGGGCATAAGTTTACATGAATTTTTTTAAAATAGCTTCAATGTCACATTAAATTTGATGACACTGTCCATGTTTCTTGATGACACCCCTATGCATACGTTCAGTATATTTATTGAATATTAACCAGTATTCATGGCATAAGATTTAGGAAATCTTATCAACTAACATTACTATTATTAGATTTAAAACATCACCAGCATACAAGTGGCTACCATGCTTTCCTGCTTGAATCATTGTTGCTGTACCCAACCTATCCTCGCCTAAAATGAAGGCTTACATTGCCTTACTAAACAAGTCATTTATTTCAAGGTGCCTATTTTCATTCGTTTACTTGTGAACTGGCACTATTAGTTTCAATGCAGAATTTATAGAGACTGGTCCAATCATGGGAAAAAATGATACGACTTGCAGCTTAATATATGTGCATATGCATGTCTGCTTCTGTATACGTCTTTCTCTATTCTTTTGTCACCTAATTTCATATCATGACCCTGCATTTAGATAGTTTTTTTCAATGTTGTAACCATGAAATATTTGCACAAGAAGCTAAAACCTCATTCAAGCTTGTATGAGACTGGTTTTACCTAACAAACTCAATGCAAGAGATTTTCATAACGTACATGCTACATTATCATATGTCAGCCAAAAGCTTAGATGCAACCATTACCTAAACAAACAGCTAAGAGTTATAGCAAACCAATCACTTGATAAATGACAACCTTTAAAAGAACACAATAAATCAATAGCATTACACATGAAAAATACACACCGACTTCAAGAAACAAGGCATCAATCGCAAACAACAAAATTTTAACCCAAGCCTTCCCCTGGAAACTATATCTATATATATGTACTTAACATAATCACACAACAAAAGCAAAATCTACCTGCTTAAACATGGATAAATTTCTCCAATCCCTTACCGATCAATCCAAACCATGGGATAAGCAATCAAACCCTTCCGTTCGATTCCTCACAATTTTATGAAACACTTGCCTAACCATCCTCTCTAACATATCCAACCCTTCACCAAACATGCCACAAACTTTGTTCAATTCATCAACTTCCTCCCTGATCTCCTTCTCCTTCTCCACCCCAATCGGTAATTCATAATCATCGATCAACTCATTCAATTTCCTCATACACTTCTCAACCATACTTATCTCCCACAACAACCCATTCGAATTTTTCCTCTCTCTCTTCTTAGACTCCTCCATTATCTTCTCATGCAACAGAAGCAAACTCCCACTCCATACAAACTGCCTTGGCACCATGAAGTTCACACCTAAACCTCTATCTTGGCAAGGAATTGCAGCCACTAGTGCCCACATAACAAACAAACTTACCAAATTCATCATATATATAGGTATCACAAGCCCATTTGTAATAGTCACTTCACTCGCTCTGGGTGCACTCAGATTCCCTGAAATCACCTGTAACTGCCTTGCTGCCGACCAGTTTCTTGACACACTCCATGAAAGCGACCTAAAGTGACCATCTTTATCACTCCCCCTATTCTTCAACCTATTGAAAGACCTGTTCCTGGCTGAAACAGCAGAAGTAGGCATACCGTCTTTATCGTTTATCATGAGTATTGTTAACTCGGTTAATGCCTTTTTAGCTCTAAGAAGATGCCCTTCCCCAATGATTCTGGTATTAGTGGAAAAAGAAGCGGATACGATATCAAGGCAGCTTTTCCACTGTTTGATCAGGTAAACCCCATCCCTAACGGCGTTTAGCACATCTAGGGTTTTGACGGACCTTTCCAAGTAATCGGTGACTAGCCTCTCCAACTGCGGATTGGAAACGAGCATGGCTTTGTTAATACGCAGAATCTCATGAAATTCGTCTTGTATTACGAGAAAGGCGTGGAGGAGCTTCTCGATCCAGGGAAGGGAGAGAAGGTCGGCCGAGTTGAGGGACGCGAGGAGCTCGGCGACATGTTGCTGGAAGGGTTCGGAGGAGAGATCCTGGCTGCCGTCCATGGCGTGGACTTGGTCGCGGCGCGCGGTTAGGATCGAACGGGCTATGGAGGTTGCGGGCATTTTGGTTTTGAGATTTGGGGATTTTGAGAGGATAGAAACCCTAATTTGACGAGGAATGATTGTTGTTTGTCTGCGATATTTATTAGTGAGGAATAAATTTGAGATGGCAAAGGAAGAAACATTAGATAAGATGACACGTGGCAGTATTGATTAGTGGACCGAGTTGGTATGTGAATGTATCTTGTACTTTTAACTCGCCAAATATTATTTCTATGCATGTTACTAGAAATGGAGCAAGGGTTCATACATAAGTTGACGTTTACATTGCAAATTTGTAAGGTGAGGGAATATAGGCAAGTTGTAAACTAAGAGTATAACATAAATCTTCACTTTTAATACAAAAGCAGTAGAGCATTCTATTTTCATGCTATAATATTTTGAACGGAATGTAAAGTTCTGCGAATATTAAATGCTTTTTTCTATGCAAGGGACAACGGAAGGAGGCAACGAAAGATAGAAAATGGTTTATAATTGTAGTGCAATAATTGTTGTTAATGATATTTAATCTGTAATTAATAAGCATGTTGGACAATTCAATGACAAAATCAAACTAATTTTTAACGAAGAAAAATTGAACGATGTTAAATTGGAAATTATTCAATTAATTATATTTTTGGACATTAAGGTTAGTGCTTTTAAAACAATATGAAAATAAAAATAATTAGTGTTGCCTAACCTTTAAAACCTTTTGCAACCTTACGGATTGGAAGAGACAAAGCAATGATGTATAAAAACACAACAATAGATTTTCTATATGGACTATGAACTTCAACATTTCAAACGATTACACGACATGATGAAGCAAAGTCTTTTCACATGAAAGTTTTGTTAAGAACGCTTTCGCTGTCTATATAGAATATCATTATATCGATGCATGTCGTGTAAGTTGAATTGTGAATTGATGTATTTCTATGTTTCTTCCATCCTGAAATTTGTTTATTGTGATCAAGTCTTCTAGGTCATGTAAAAAACGTAGGACAGATTGTTAAGAGGAAAAATATATTGTAATTAAGAAAGTGAAAGGGTTTGATTATACAAAGAAAGAGAAAATTAGACATTTTAAGGTTCCAAATGATGTCCGATGCGTCTAAACTCAAACAATGCAATTTTCTTGCAATTTCTAGAAACTAAATATTAATAGGGCTAAATGGAAGCGAACATACCTTGAACAAGGTTAAATTTCAGAAACAAACCGCATAACAACAACAATTACATATCATATTGCATTGATTATGTTAAAGTGTATCCACATTTTAAATACCATGTATAATGATCAACACCAACTATGACAGAAAGAATTTTTTGTTAAAATGTAAGAATAGTGTATTTGAAGGAATTCAAAAAGGTAATTTGTTAATTTTCTTTGTGGTCCCTCTTTGATTTGATTTGATTTGATTTTTTATTTATTTAATTTTTTTTATTTTTTTTGTAGAATTTAACAAAATCATGTTTTGTCAAAGTAGCATTTTCTCATAATTATATAATATAAGAGAGCGCAGGTGATACATATCCTAAGGTAACAACTACTTATAATCATAAAATCAAATATTAATGACTAGAAAATAAATATTAACTAAAAAATACACACATTAGTTACATTACAAAAACCGTAAAAGTAATTCTTAAATAAATTTTTTAGACTGCGTATGTTGATATACAGACTGCATCTCCTACTTTGTCATATAAGAAAATGGAAGAAGAATGAAAACTAATATTTTTTACTATTGGTTTTATAGCATCATGTCCAAATAAAAAAAACGGTAAAAAGCTACTATAGTATTTGATTTAAAATGAGTTTTGTGTTTTGAGTTTTTAACATTAATTACAAAATATGAGAAGAGTGAAAGGAGGGCGGATAGGATGGAAGGAAGATGGAGTGGACCACGAAGGGGATGAAGAAACGATGGAGGACGGATTGTTTTTCATGTTCTCAGAACATGAAAAATTTTAAAAAAATTGTTTTCGATTTTGTATTTTAACTTTGTTTTCTAAATTAGTTGTTTTACCCAATATATATGCGTCTACACATTTTTGTATGAACGAAAATCCAAACTTGAAAAGATTAAAACAAACACTACATAACATTTTAACTATTATGTGTCAAATAGAGTAATATAACAACTTTGGTTGTGTTCAAGGTTAATTTTAATGAGCAAGGTATGATTACAGTTTGGATGACCGGAGATGATAAAACAGGATTTGGAACGTCATAAACTGAATTGTCTAAAAGAATGGGTCTCTATAGTTGGATCAATGGTCGTGAATTCAAGAGACTGCATCTGATAAGAAGGATGTCAAGAATTGGTCTATGTTGGTGTACCTTTCATGTTGATTCCAACTACATCTACCTACTCGTTTTGGTAAAGAATTAGGAAACATGTAAGAGAGTCCATAGCACTTCAAACCTACCCTTATTAATTTTTTGGAAGAAAAAAAAAAGTTAAAATTGTTGTAAATTGTAACAACAAAACAGTTAATATCCTTTTCATCCCCTTCGCTGTATAATTGTGCATTCTTCTTTCGCTAAGTTTTCTCCGTTTTCGCACAAATAAGTATAAAGAAACGATCAACTGACAAAAGAAAGAATACTGTATATACTGTTTGTGAAACTCTCTTTAGTAAGTTGGCTGGGCAACGAGTTTATTGTGAAGGGTGGTGCTAGTTTAAGACCGTCAACTGACAAAAGAAAGAAGAGTAATTTTAATACCCTATTTTACCACGTCAATTGTTTTGCGCACTTCATTTTATCCAATATAATCAAATCATGTTGCCTAGACATACCGTCAAGATTTTACAGGTCGGTTGTACGGTACTTCACATTTAGCTGACCGTCGATTTCTTATGTTTCCGTCAGCCAATCCATTAGCCGGTTTTATGTTAAAAAAAGTAATATAAAGCAGCATACAATGAACATTAAATAATTGTTGTATATATACACGACTTGTCATTTTTTAAAGGATTTATAAATTGATCAATGAACATTAAACTAGTATAACCGTACAACGGTGGCTAAACCGACCGTTCGGTTGTATAATTTTGAAAAGGAATATATATTTCAAATTTTCGTTAATATTATTACTTAAACATTAAATGATAATATGTCGGAAAAAAATAAACCAAGATTTAAATCTGAAAGTTGAAAATATGAAAATATGAATTTCAAATTTAAATTTTAATCAGAACATTTAAAATTGTCGATTTGTATTTGAAATTTTAGAATTTGAGAGTCAAATTTCAGACTTGAAACTTGAATTTGAAAATCATAAAAAATTTGAATTTCGAACCTTTGAATAATAAAAGTTTTGTTTGAAAATTCATATTTGAAAAAATCAGTATAAAAGCTCAATAGGCAAACCTTATTCAAAAAAGGAATAAATTTGTGAGCCAAGAATCACTAAAACAAAATATCTTTTTTACAAAAGGCAATACCCGTTGTACTAGGGGTTTCGCAATAGACCTGGACTCATCGTATTATGCAATGTTGTAATAGACCCAAAAGATTTTACAACGTTTTAATACCGTTGTAATACGCCTCAACTGCGACCGTTGCAATATGCCTCAACCACAATAGACATTGACCGTTGTCGTTTTATCTTTTGCAACTATTTTCGACCGTTACAAAATAAATGCAAAATTAAAAAAGAACAATTAACTACATTTTCTATATCACATTACGCATGTACCAATATTTAATAATTTAGCGACTAATAAATATTATCATAAAATAGCCAAAATCACATTTACAATTTTTTTTAATGAAAAGCCAAAACGAATTATACTTTCACATCATTATAACACCTGATGTTATACTTTCATGATGAAACTGAACATTGAAAGATATAAATGACATAATCCCAACACCTGATGTTCCGCTTGGTTCTGATAACCCATATTCCGCCACTGAGCTATGGTCATGCCATGAAATATTACAACACTAAAATATGAATCTAGTAAGAATATACGATCTGAAGCTATAGACGCTACATCAAATAGGGCAGGAGAGGGTGGTGAATTAAACGAGTAAGATATTAAAGAAGGCTGAATCATAACAACAGAATTTGTAATGCTCTCTCTGTTCAACAACATACGGAAATAAGCAGTTTCATCAGGACTATTGTTGAAAACCTGCAATGAAACAGAGAGTTACAGATATTGCAATGACAAGCATGAAAATGGAGAAAAATATGGTGTCCAGTACTGATGCAGCGCGACAGAGCACAAGAAAGGAGGAATCAACGAGACGTATCTTAGATCGACTACGACCTAGCAACGGCGACCTACGACTTAGCATCGGCGACCTACCAATCTCCGACCTAACATTTCCGCGACTTACCAAACCCCACGACCTATCACTTCCACGACCTACCAATCACAACGACCCAACTTCTCCACGACCTAATTCCTACGACCTATCTCCACCATATAACGACTTACCGAAAACCAAACGACCTAATCTCCAATCGCCTAAATCGCGAACGACCTACCAATCGCCTAACTCGCCGACGACCTACCAATCTTCGCCTAACTCGCCGGCGACCTACCAATCTTCTCCTAACTCGCGAGCGACTTACCAATCTTCTCCTAACTCGCGAGTCCCCATAAGTCGCAAGCCTCCAATGCTTTACGGCACCAGTAGTAGCTCGCCTCCAGTAAAGTCGAACGAGACTAGGTCGCGAACGACCTAATGGATGTCGCATTCCTTCAGTCGAGCGAATGAAGTTTAAGTCGCGAACTCCACTTAAGTCGCAAATGAGAATTTTAAGTCGAATAAATTTTGTTTCTTAGGTCGCTGAAGCACTATTGATAAATCGTTAACTTTGGTACTTTGTTTTCTTAAGTCGTGTGTGTAAAGTGTTGTAAATTTTCTTAAGTCATTGTATCGTGTTGTAAACCCTATAAATAGGGACGTGATGTCATTGTAAAGAAGGTTGTTGATTTTGAAAAATAAAATTTCCTTTGTTAGCTTTGTGCTTTCATCCAATTGGTAGTCGAGTGTGATCTCCTATCTCCACCTTCGGTCAATCGAGTGCGCTCGATTCAACGATTGTGAAGCCAATTCGCGGTATCAAGTGCGCTTGATCAACGCTTGAAGAATTGAAGATCTACTTTCACGGTATCGTGATCGATCAACGTGACGTAGATAGCTAAAATTCGGTATCTTCGGATCAACGAATTTGGGCATTTCAGTATTCACCAATCCACCGATTGCTACGTTCATCGATCTATCTTGTGTTTGTTTAATCCGCTGCGTCATTTGGTATCAGAGCTAGAACGCAAGGAGTTTGCGTAGATTTTTGGAGTTTGTGCGAGATTTACATCATTTGAAGAATTGGGTTCTCGAGATTTTGAAGAGATTTGTTCGTTTGATCGAAGTGAAGTTTTGTTGGAGTTTGTTGAAGAGTGATCATGCCGCTGAGACGAGCTCAACGTCATCGTAATATTAATGCTTTGTATGGAAGAGAAGAGGCCGATGAAATGGAGCAACGAATCAACGAGAATTTCAATGAGGGGATTAGTCGATTAGAGAGAATGATGCTTGAAATGAGTCAAAGTAGAAGAAGAGTTTCACCAGAATCTAACCATGGGGGAAGTAGAGTTTCACCACATTCCAATCGAGAGAGAAGTGTTGATAGTGACCATAGAAGTGTGGGTCGAGATAGTTATAGAAATGTTGATGATCGAAGACGTGATAGAAATGTGAATGATCGTGATCGGAGGAATGTAGATCGAAGGGATGTTGGTGGTAGAAATGGTGGTGGTTGAGATGTTGGTGGTCATGATCGACATCGATATGCTTCGGATTTTGATAAGGATTTTGATGTTGGTAGTGTTCATAGTCGAAATCGAAACCAAGTAAGATATCATTCAGAGTATGATCACAAATGGGAGTCGGGAATGAAAACTGAAATTCTAGAATTCAAAGGAGGTATGCAAGCTGAAGAGTTTTTGGACTGGTTGTCTAATGTGGAGGAGATTTTTGACTTCAAAGAGGTTCCCGAACATCGTAGAGTGAAGTTGGTTGCTACAAGGTTGAGGGGTAGAGCTTTGGCATGGTGGCAACAAACCAAACTTACACGTGAATGGATGGGAAAGTCAAAGGTTGAATCATGGGAAAAGATGGAGAAATTGATGAAAGCTACATTCTTACCTTATAATTATCAATCGCTTATGTATCAGAGGTTGCAAAACTTGAGGCAAGGAACAAAGACTGTGAATGACTATGCTGATGAATTCTATCAACTGATTGCAAGGAACGATATCATGGAGACGGAAGAACAGTTGACGGCCAGATTTGTTGGAGGGTTACGAATGCAGATTCAAGATATGGTTAACATGTTTGATCCTAGATCTGTAGCGGAAGCACACCAGAAGGCGTTGACTTGGAAGAAGCAGGGAAGACGAGGTGGTGGTGTGTTTACGAATTCCAACAATCAAGCAAAGGGTGTTAGTGGAAGTTCCAATGTGTCAAAAGCTGCTGCAAAACCAGTTGTGAATGAAGGTGCTAAGGCGAAAGTCAATAACGGTTTCAAGTGCTATAATTGCCAAGAAGTGGGCCACAAAAGTAATGAATGTCCAAAGCCGAAGAAGCAAGCTATGATAGCGGAGGTTGAGGATGAGGATGAAGAAGATGAATGTTCCAATTCACCACTTGATGAGGAGGAAGAAGAAGTGTCAGGAGACGAAGGTTGTAATCTGATGATGAGGAGGTCTTGTTTGACACCCAAGCAAGAGGAGGATTGTAGTTGGTTGAGGAGCAATATTTTTTAGTCGACATGTACTATTCTGGGGAAAGTTTGTAAATTTGTTATTGACGCTGGAAGCTGTGATAATATAATTTCTTCAGAGGCTGTGAGGAAGTTGGCATTGAAGACTGAGAAACATCTGAAACCGTACAAGTTGGCTTGGTTGAGGAAAGGCGGGGAGGTGAAAGTTGGACGAAGAGCTCGAGTTAATTTTTCGATTGGGAAGAAATATAAAGATGAAATTTGGTGTGATGTGGTAGATATGGATGTCTGTCATTTGTTGCTGGGGAGACCGTGGCAGTATGATAGGGCTGTGCAACATGATGGGCGTACCAACGGTTACAGTTTCATGTTTGAAGGCACGAAGATTACTCTAGTTCCAAAGAAGCGACAACAAGAAGAAAACAAACTAGAGGAGATTGAAGAGCTGAAAACATTATTATCCTTGAAGGAGTTTGTTAAGGAGATTGAAGAGGAGCATGAGGTGTTTTTGTTAATTGGACGTGAGAGTCATGAAGTGGTTGAGATACCTGAAGAAGCAAAACCAGTACTGGAAGAATTTGAGGATGTATTTCCTGAAGAGTTACCAGCGGAGTTACCACCGTTGAGGGATATACAACACCAGATAGATCTTGTTCCAGGTGCTGTGTTGCCACATAAACCGCACTATAGAATGAGTCCGAAAGAACATGAAGAGTTGCGTAGGCAGGTAGAGGAATTGCTTGAACAGGGACGAATATAGGAGAGTTTGAGTCCGTGTGCTGTACCAGCATTACTCGTACCGAAGAAGGATGGTTCATGGAGGATGTGCACCGATAGTCGGGCGCTAAACAAGATTACAATGAGATATAGATTTCCGATGCCGAGGCTTGATGATTTGTTGGATCAATTAAGCGGAGCTACTATATTTTCGAAGATTGATTTGAAAAGCGGTTATCATCAAATTCGAATCAGACCTGGGGACGAATGGAAGACAACATTCAAGACAAGAGAAGGGTTGTATGAATGACTGGTGATGCCGTTTGGTCTTTCGAATGCACCGAGTACATTTATGCGGGTGATGAATCAGATTTTTAGACCATTCATTGGGAAGTTTGTGGTGGTGTATTTTGATGATATTCTGATATACAGTGGAAGTGCAGAGGAACATTTGCAACATCTGAGAGAAGTGTTGATGGTTCTACGACAGGAACAATTTTATGCTGCAACGAAGAAATGCGTGTTCATGACGCAGAGTGTTTTATTTTTGGGGTATGTTGTTTCGGAAAAAGGAATACAGGTGGACCAAAGTAAAGTTGAAGCGATCAGAGATTGGCCACAGCCCAAGACGATAACGGAAGTTCGTAGTTTTCACGGGTTGGCTTCATTTTATCGGAGGTTTATTCCACACTTTAGTAGTGTGATGGCACCTGTTACAGATTGTATGAAGGGTAAATAGTTTGCATGGACAGAGGAAGCAGGGGTTGCTTTTGAGCGAATCAAAGAACTCTTGACGTCAGCACCAATTCTAGTATTACCAGATTTCCAGTTAGTATTTGAACTACATACTGATGCATCTAAGGTTGGGATTGGAGGAGTGTTGAGTCAGAGGGGACGTCCTATTGCATATTTTAGTGAGAAGCTATCGGGAGCGAAGATGAGATATAGTACATATGATGTGGAATTTTATGCTGTTGTGCAAGCTATTAAACATTGGAGACACTATCTCTTTCAGAAAGAGTTTGTTCTTTACACTGATCATGAGGCGTTGAAGCATTTACAAGGGCAAGAAAAGATTTCAGCAAGACATGCATCATGGATCGCCTATTTGCAACAGTTTACTTTTGTTGTCAAACACAAGTCAAGAGTGACGAATCGTGTGGCTGATGCTTTGAGTAGGAGGAGTCATTTATTAACGACAATGAAAGTTGAGGTGACAGGTTTTGAATTATTGCCAGAGATGATTGAAGAAGATCCTTACTTTATGAAATTTGTTGAAAAAGTTAAGGAGGGGAGTGCTGATGAATTTGTGTTGGTGGATGGTTTCCTGTTTAAGGGAAATCGATTATGTATTCTAAATAGCAGTTTGAGAATGAAGATTATCAAGGAGTTGCATGAGGAAGGACATGTAGGACGGGATCGTACGTTGCATTTGATTTCTCAATCTTACTTTTGGCCATCAATGAGGAAAGAAGTGGAAAGGTTTGTGGAGCGATGTCATATCTGTCAGGTTTCGAAAGGAACTGCGACCAATGCTGGATTATATATGCCGTTACCTGTACCAACTAAGCCTTGGGTTGATGTGAGTATGGACTTTGTATTGGGATTGTCGAGGATGCAGCGTGGTAATGATTCCATTTATGTGGTGGTTGACCGATTTTCGAAAATGGCACATTTTATTGCTTGCAAGAAAACGGCGGATCCTGTTCATGTCGCCCAGTTATTCTTTAAAGAAATATATCGTTTACATGGATTACCTGAATCTATTGTTTCCGACCGAGATACTCGATTTCTGAGTCACTTTTGGTTGAGTTTGTGGAAGATGGTGGGAATGAAGCTGAATTTTAGTAGTGCATATCATCCTCAAACAGATGGGCAAACGGAAGTGGTAAATAGATCGTTGGGAAACTTGTTGCGATGTCTTGTACAAGACAATTTGAAGAGTTGGGACTTAAAGTTGTGTCAGGCAGAGTTTGCTCATAATCATGCTGTTAACCGAAGCACTGGTTACAGTCCATTTCAAGTTGTATATTCAAGCTTGCCAAAGGGGCCGTTGGATTTAACGGTAGTACCACAACTAAAAAGAGTGATTAAACGGGCGTCAAATTTCGTTGATGAGTTGAAAGATTGTCATCGAATCATTCAGGAACGTTTGGAGAAGACGAATGAGAAGTATAAACAAGCGGTAGATAAAAAGAGAAGAAGTGTGGAGTTCAACGAGGGTGATTGGGTGTATGCAGTGTTAACGAAGGATCATTTTCCAGTGGGTGCTTATAACAAATTGAAAGCCCGAAAGATTGGTCCAGTAGAAATTATAAAACGGATCAATGAAAATGCTTATAAGTTGAAGCTGCCTGAGGATGTTTACACTTCTGACGTGTTTAATGTTAAACATCTTATACCTTATTATGGAGATAAACAACCCACTGGGGAAGAATTTTTAAATTCGAGGACGAATTCTTTTCAACAGGGGGAGGATGATGCAGCGCGACAGAGCACAAGAAAGGAGGAATCAACGAGACGTACCTTAGATCGACTACGACCTAGCAACGACGACCTACGACTTAGCATCGACAACCTACCAATCTCCGACCTAACATTTCCGCGACTTACCAAACCCCACGACCTATCACTTCCATGACCTACCAATCACAACGACCCAACTTCTCCACGACCTAATTCCTACGACCTATCTCTACCATATAACGACCTACCGAAAACCAAACGACCTAATCTCCAATCGCCTAAATCGCGAACGACCTACCAATCGCCTAACTCGCCGGCGACCTACCAATCTTCTTCTAACTCGCCAGCGACCTACCCATCTCCTAACTCGCGAGCGACTTACCAATCTTCTCCTAACTCGCGAGTCCCCATAAGTCGCAAGCCTCCAATGCTTTACGGCACCAGCAGTAGCTCGCCTCCAGTAAAGTCGAACGAGACTAGGTCGCAAACGACCTAATGGATGTCGCATTCCTTCAATCGAGCGAATGAAGTTAAGTCGCGAACTCCACTTAAGTCGCAAACGAGAATTTTAAGTCGAATAAATTTTGTTTCTTAGGTCGCTGAAGCACTATTGATAAATCGTTAACTTTGGTACTTTGTTTTCTTAAGTCGTGTGTGTAAAGTGTTGTAAATTTTCTTAAGTCATTGTATCGTGTTGTAAACCCTAAAAATAGGGACGTGATGTCATTGTAAAGAAGGTTGTTGATTTTGAAAAATAAAATTTCCTTTGTTAGCTTTGTGCTTTCATCCAATTGGTAGTCGAGTGTGATCTCCTATCTCCACCTTCGGTCAATCGAGTGCGCTCGATTCAACGATTGTGAAGCCAATTCACGGTATCAAGTGCGCTTGATCAACGCTTGAAGAATTGAAGATCTACTTTCACGGTATCATGATCGATCAACGTGACGTAGATAGCTAAAATTCGGTATCTTCGGATCAACGAAATTGGACATTTCAGTATTCATCAATCCACCGATTGCTACGTTCATCGATCTATCTTGTTTTTGTTTAATCCGCTGCGTCAAGTACCTGTACAAACTGTGATCTCCGAAGATTGAACATGAATTGTGGGAATATTGAGAAATTTGGATTAATTATAAACGATGAGGGGTCATCTTTTCGATAAGCACCAAAGCGGGAACATATGCGAATAAGGGATCTGTCCAACCACCGTGTTGCATCAAACTCTTCCTGAAAGCAGAAAAAAATTTGGTATTCAATTGTTAGAAATAATTAAATATAAAGAACTTGAAATCATCATAATAAAAGATATTTCAGTTAAACGGTTCTTGAAACTAAAGGCACAATATCAATTTCAAAGTATCTTTCACACTTAACAAATTTGCATTAGTGTACATGGATAATATGCCTCTTTCTCATTCTCATTATAGTTTGTAAGAGTATATGTTACATCCAAAAACATATATTATATTCCTGATAAGCAATGGTGTTATGATACCATTGTAGTTTGAGAAAACAGTATTCAGACAAAATCTTCAGCTGTGATCCTACCTCCATCTCCATTTTTAATGAAACAAATCTTGCTAATATAACAGCTGCAGTTTCTTGATCAAAGCCCCCTACCAATTCCTGCAGATGCAATGAACTTTCATATTACTTGCACAGTCCAGGGATGAGTTTTAAGTTCGCTATAGATAAGGACCAACTATGCATGCCTACTTCATTGTAGATTGTTTATGGATGTAATAATTATTGTGAAAGAGAAACACGATGTGCAAATCAATTAGCCAGTGATGATTAAAAAAAATTAGGTAACTCTGTTAGTGTAGCAGTTGAGCACGAGTCATGATTCATGAGAAACCAATATGAAGTGCAATTTTGTTCACACTTGCTTGAAAAAGTGTTAAGATAACACTTGCATTTAATAGGTGCAAACTAATAAGAAAGTTGGTGGGCCTTTCTTTCCAAATGTGTGCAGCATTCAAAGTGTGTGAACAAAATTGTATCAGCCAATTTGTCTTGTGATGAGTGATGACCATAGAAAGCAACAAAAAAGGTTCAATACCAGCAATATCATTACAACCTACGATATATCATTCTGATAGGCATGTAAGACCAAGACACCGATTCTATTAGCAAAATATATCTTAGGATGATAACAATTTTAAGGCTACAAAGCAAGAAAATAAACAACGAAATGGAAAATATAATGTCCAACCTCTTTATTGGAAGAGTCATCAACCCACTGTCTTGCAACAGTTGTTACTCGAGTCCTCATCTCACCAAGAAAATTTTGGTAACTACAAGAGATGAACATAGCTTAATCTAAAGACATAGTTCCCAAACTAAGAATGAAAAGCATTTAAAAAAAGGTGCAAAGAAGAAACATACTATGTCACAAACTGGAGGTATAATTGAGGATTTGGAATGCCTGACTGATTCTTATCACTCGGCGAAACATAAAAAAAAACTATCAAACAAGTACTTCTATCTAGACCACACATTTTCCATGCAGTTGTATTTCCTTGTCCAACAACAGTATCAGCACAAAGAGCGCCTTTCTGCATGCATGCCAACATACACTGATCAAAACACATTTCTACTAAAAATAAGGAGAGAAAAAATGATTTCTGGGGGACAAACCTTTTCCAAAGATGTGCATGGCCCGATTTTTCCCTGAATTTTTATGTCCTTTGAACAATTGATTTCAAGTGTACCACTGAATCAGAAAACATAACCATTTAATTAATTGATTACAACGGTACTAAAAAGCCAAAATCACACGTACAAAAAAAATTAATGAACAAGCCTATTTTTTTATACACAGTTTGTTTCACCAATATTCAAATTAGAAGTTCTTCCGGTGCAAATTTTAACCATTGAATTTCAAAAAACAAAAATAACTAATGCTAAATAGAAGAATATCTTATGACTGAGGTCTTGACACCTTAAAACCGTAGAAATGCTCACAACGTATATTCCTAAAAGATCTAACATGTCAACCATTCGTTGTCAAAACATAATTTTATTACCAAGAAGTTCATGTTAAGTTCATCCAATCAAAATAGATGGATGCATACACTTCAATAAAAATCGAAATGTTAATCCAAATGGTTGCATTGTGTTTACCCATAAATAATCATAAGGTATAAGGTAGTCTATTCAACTTTAAAAGTGAAGGGGTAAAATCCATATCCGTTTTAGTTAATCTACCAACCGAGTTAACAATCTAAAGTTGAATCATCATGTTATAATTACAATTTCAATAAAAAATAATAAAATAAATAAAATGTAATAGTAGGTGTAATATACATGTCTTCTTCAAGCGTCCATTGCCCTCTCATCATTTGTTCGTAAGTATAAGGTAGTCTATTCAACTTTTTATATCTCACCAGAAAGAACTACAAAATCTGCGCTTATATATTTTAGATCATCAAAGTACACCCGCCATCTTCGTATTTGTAAGGAACTGTACCTGAAAACCTTTGCACTTGATCAATTCCTTTATCCGATCCTCAACATAAACTCGGCCTTTTACATCAAAATATCCAAGATCACCTGTGTGCAACCAGCCTTCTTCATCTAAGATTTGTTTTGTGGCTTCCACATTATTCAAATACCCTGGAAAACAACATAAAAGTTTATAGACTACAAAATATTTTTCCATTAAGACTGCTAATATGTTTAACATAATAAAACGGAAAGAAAAAAAAACCTTGCGTCATATTTGGTCCACGGAACAAAAGCTCTCCATTGTGATTTGGTGGAAGTGGCTTTCATCTGTCTACACAAAAGCTCTCCAAAGCTCATTTTTCATGCAAAATTGCATAATCTTCAATTGCTCGAGCCATTTGCTTTTTGGATTTTGGGAAAATCAGATCTTTTAGGGTTTTATAGAAATTGATTTGGGAAGAAACTGGATCACGTTTTGTATCAAAGAACGATTTCGGTGATAACTGAAATTGAGGGAAAATTGAGAATCTAGGGTTTAACAAAGGCAGTTGGAGATATTTTAAGAAGAGTTATCGAAAAATGCGGTAATGGCAACGGTAGAAGAAGACGGCGAAAACGGAGGAGAAGAATACGGAAAGAGTACACGGAAGCAACAACCGAGAAGAACGAGGCATGTAATTTTGGCTTCAGAAAAATTAATTTTGGCTAGTAGAAGTAGGCAAACCTCCCTACGGTCGGTTTGATAATTAAATTTTTTGAATAATTTGAACTAATGATCAATATAACTAATTAAATATAAAGAGTTGAATATAAAAAAATTGAGAAAAGTACAGTACAAATTTGTAATTGAGAAAAACATGGATCTTAAAGGAAGCTTATCTACATGTGAACTAATAATAATAATTATTATTATTTAAATCAGCCATGTAAATTTTTATTCATTATTAAGTTTCCATTTTAAATAAATTTATCATTGTAGTTAACTATAGATTTTATGTTTTTGGGAAAAATAATGTAATGTAGCTTTTGGTTAAGTTATGAGTTAGGTATGGTTTGTTGACACGCTGAAAGTGAGAATGTTTCTATAATCTAATTTTTATCAATGTAATCTATCCGTTCATATCCTAATGTTGTAAAATATAAATTTACCTTTTAAAGACTGTTAAAAATGAAATTGTGTTAGGTAATGCACAACAGTTTTTTCAAGATAAATGAATTAGAAATTAAAAGAGTTATTATTATTTATGTATATATTTTATGTTATGTGATTTAAATATTTTTATATATCTAAATAAAGAAGAAATAATTTTACCGTTTTTCTCATATATACGAATATTGTATATCTTGAAATCCTCGTATTTTTAGAAGTAGATAGATTAATAAATGTTAGTTAATCGTATTTATTTAAATAGTTTAAATTTTAGATTACACAATTAGTTGTATATATGGACTTGAATGTAAAATATTAGAAGATAACTAAGAAGTGTTTCTAAGTAATTGTAAAAAAATTAAAATTTTAGATATTTGAAGTTAATAGAATTTTATAGAGCAATGTATGATAAATTCATTTAGTAAATAAATTATGAACAAATTTGTTATTTTCATCAATGTATATAATTCATGTTATGTTATATATATATATATATATATATATATATATATATTGTATCAAAATGATTTTTTTAACCCATTTGTTGATGCATTGTAGCATACATATTGAAACCTTCATCTTTTAGGATTTATTAACAAATATTAGTTGACTAACTTTATCAACTAGTTAAATTTTAGATTATGCAATTAATTTAAATGTGTTGACCATAATGTAAAATTTTAGAAGAAAATCGTGAAAAATTTGTAAATAATTGTCGATGCTTTTAAAAGTAGGTATCTAATTTTAAAATAGTGTGAGAACTTTAGTAGAATAATTATAAGGTGGTAAATTATAACATTTTGGAAATAAAATATCCAGACTTCAAGAGAATTAAGAAGAATAAAGATAACTCCTAGACTTAATGAAAGAGCTTCAAATTCTTCTACTTTACTATTATTTAATAGATATATTCAATTCCATATAATTAGCATCGACTACAACATGAATTATGAGTAACTTTTAATCATCTATTTTCGTCTGCAATCATCTATTATCGCTCCAACACCATCCGTTGGTTTCTCATCAAAATCTGCACCTTTTAGCATCGAACTGAGCTTTTTCAATCGCTGTTTATAGATGACCAAATTTCAACAAATTTTAATTCAAATTATCAGTTTTTGTATCCTAATAATATTATATTGCGAGACCATCACCAATAAACACCACTTTGAGAGCCACACTTGATAATATCCTTTAGAGATCTCAAATCGAAGATCATCACCAGATTTCATCGTCCAAGGTCAAAAATTGGCACAAAATTACCATGTAGATATTTTACAAACAAAATGATTTCCTTTGATTTTCTTTTGGAAACATGAATGTTGTTGTAGAACGACATTCACTTTTTTTTCTTCAAAAAAAGGCAGCCGAAAGCTCCCTTTAACATAATTATTTAACCCTATTCCTCATTCTTATTAATTTTCTTTGTCTTAGTTAATTTACTTCATCCATTAAATTGTTAAGAGAAAATAAGTAAAAGAAGGAAAGATAACACACTTTTGTCTTTATTTAATTTTATTCCTTGATTTTCTTGAATAGTGTCTCTTGCTTAATTTTCTCGCAAAAGGATAACTAACCAGCCCTCCAAGATTTCAGCTCATTCGCCCCTCAACACCTTGCCTCAAGAGCATTCAGCTCGGCCCATCATCCACGTAAGTGCCGCATCATAGCCCTTAAAGGACTTGAGCTCCCCGACGCTTAGTAGGATCGAATAGTAGCTCGGTTAGATTTACGTTCAATGGGGTGCCCAATCCCCATGCACAAATCCTTCGGTTCGTTCTTGCCACCAAAGTATATGCCAGCAACATGAAGCTCCCTCTCTCTTCCACTTGTGCTCTGGGCCCTTCGGCCCTCACCGTCTTCAATTCTCCTTAAAGATACGTCCACCTTGACTGTCTTATTTTGTCTTCACTTGGTGGACTTCTGGCAAAAGCGCCCGGTCGTCCATGCATAAAGAAGCAATGACTTTGCATTGTTCGATTGAAAAGATCGACATAAAACGACACTTTTTATCTGATATAGCGTTACTGTTTAACAACACCCTCTGGCCTTCTCTATCTACATAACAACGATGTCATTGTTCAGCAGTAACATGCTATCCATGCCACCTTTTAGACACAAGCATGCCTTGGTATGGCACGCCAGTTGGCCATCATTTAATCCATACATACCATATGGCATCCTAGCTAGTCCACATCTGGACCGTACAACTCCATCCACGGCCGAGAGGGCTTCTCGAGCTTGGTGCATCAATCTGAATCATCCGAACCAGATCTCAATAGCTATGAATACAGCTTTGCATGCACTTGTACAAGGCTAGAATTTTGATTTCTTACATATATTATTATCTATTTTACATTCAAGCACTTGTAGCCGATTCAATAGTAAGCACGATTAAGCTACTCAAAGTACGATTAAGCTACTTACGCAACTCCTAATCCATTTTTATTTAATTAATCCTTTTATTAATTAAAACTCCTTTGTAAATACTTGTTGATATATTTGAAATACTTTTACAAAAGATATATACATGTATACTATTGTTTCACTATTCAATTATACTCTTTTCAATACTTAGAAATGTGTCTATATACTTATTCCAAATGGTATAAGAATAACCACAAACCTTAAACAAGATTTCACATTTGCACAAATATACTTTAAATGGGTTAAAACAAATTTCATTAAAACATTGTTACTATAAATCCAAAACCATTTCTCTTATAATTATCTTTAAAACATTCTTTTAAAGATCTAATTATATTACTAAATATAATCAAAAAGGGTTAAAAATAAATGTTGCTTAAACATGGTTTATTATAAACCCAAAACCATTTCGTACTTGTAATTATCTTTAAAAACGTTCATTTTATGGATCGAAGTATATCCACACTTAATAAACAAGGTAATATACTTTTAATTAACTTTATAAAACCATTTATTATAACTTAAGTTTTATAATCCAAAACTACCTCTTATTTATTTGTAAAAGACTTAACTTACTTTTCCAAACTTATACAGTTACTAAAAAGCTCTTTAAAATGATATATATATATATATACATATACATACATACTAATTTATTTATAAAGCTAAGATATTTAATAAAATAATTCAAAATATATTATATTACATAAGCTTTTAATACTTTATTAAGATAATTGATTAATTTTCTATAAAACTATATATAGTTAAAAATGATTTAAAATTGCTTATAATATGGTTTAAAATATTTATTTCAAATATTACTTAAAAATAAATATTTTATAATTTATTTAAAAACTAAGAAAAGCATGTTTTCTTATTTATAACAATAAACCTTCTAGTTTAATACTTCATAATTAATTACTAAAAATATATAACAATTCCAAACCACTTTTAAAATATTCTAATATAAGTTAGAAAACATATTTAAAAAAATTGAAGTAAACACTAAAATATAAAGTCATTTTAAAGCAATTTAAAAGTCTCAAACAGAAACTACAACATTTATAGAATGCTGCAAAAAGTCATTGTAACAGTTTAACAACGTTTCAAAGCCACTAGAGTTAGCACAACAGAAACTGCGGCAGTTACAAAGTGCTATAAAAAGTTTCTGAAACACCTTATAAAGGTTTCAAAGCAAAATGCCATCATAAACGATTTAAAGTTAAAAACAGATGTTAGAGTAGTTACAGAATGCTGCAAAATGGGTACAAAGTTATTACAGCCTTTTAAAAATACTATTGTCAACTGTCATAAATGACCGCGATCTGGGCTAGTTTTAATACCAATAAAGTTTGATCGATTTTCGAGATGCTAACAAGCTTTTTAGCGTCCAATCTTTTACAGTAACTAATATGCATATAATGGATCACAACCATGGTGATAAACCACTAAGGATCTCTCTACAAAATTCTATAGTAAATGCCGAACATAAGGCATTTTCAAAGTGCTTTTATAATAACTAGTCACTATAAAACCATAACAAATTCAAGTCTGATTCGTTCAAAGTCCAACCAAACCCTATGTGCTTTGTTTCAACGCTATGCAACAAGTCATAGAAAGTCATAAAAGTCCAAATCCATCATTTTCATATGCCATTTTCTTTCCAAACCAAGAATCACACAAGAGAAAAGCAAAAATACATAGTCAAACAAATACTTAAACAAGCATTACATACTTCATATACTTTTTAAATGGTGAGTTAGCTCACCCAAAACCAAGCCAATGCAAAGTACAAGCCACTACCACAAGCTTACTTCCTACCACAACCAAAACAAGCCTCAAAATCTACCATCTTTGCTTCATTTTGCCTCGGCCAAGCTCCACCCCCTCAAATGCTCACAGCCCAACATGCTCCCCTTTTTGTGCCTCCATTTTCTTCAAGTTTGGTTTTCTTTCCATGCTTCCTAAGGTGTCTAAGGCCATGATTAAAGTTTGTGAAGTTGGAGTTGATTTGGATTGATTAAAGAAAGGTTAGTGGAGATAGAAATGGATTAGCACTAATTAGTTTCTACCATTTTCTTAATTTCCTAAAAATTGATTAGTATTTTCCTAAGGGATGTATCTGTAGGCTTTAGTTAAGAGATCACTACCACCTTCTGCCCTTCATGAAAGTTCACAAAGGAGCCTCCCCTTCACATGCCACCTTTACACCTCACTTTGACCAAAACAAATATCTTCTCTTCTTTAGTCAATTACCAAACTACCTCTCTTCATAAATATCTTTCTTTTCTTCTAGAAGCTGCTAGAAGTTTTTCCTAAGTGACATACTGAAAAATATTTTTGTTAGCTATTAGTGATTTCCTAAGATATTTAGTTTATGTAAAAAAAATTTGAATAACTTATATCGAATAAAATGCTATTTATCGATAAAACAATCTTCGATCACATTATCGATATTTCTCAAAGTATTCGCTTTCGTAAACATTTTTCGTAAACAATTTTACCATCAGTAGTTATTATTTAAAAGGGGGTTAACATGATTATTAAATCAATTTAATCACATTAAATCCAAGATTCAAATATTTAAATACTTTCAGGTATTTAAATACGAAGTGTTCGAAATTCTTAATCATTACAGGTTACCTAACACATACCCCCTAAAAGGATTGAAGCATACCCAACTTGACCCTTTGACACTTCAAACAGAGGTTAACTCACTTTGGAATATTCCCTTTACCCATATGGGAACGTGTAATCCCACGGGTCTTATAGTTGGAGATGTCTCACATCAGTACAATGTGTACACAACCACTGGTAGCCCCTTTCGGAGTGAAGACTACTATTGTGCAACACTACGGACCTCGCATTCTAACCCATACTAATGACTAAATCATTTTAATTAATCTAAGTTACTGACTATATTCAATAATCCACACCCATCGTAAACACATACTTAAGTTATATGAATTTTATTTGATTACTACACCTCCTATGTTCAACTGCTAGCATTCAATTATATTTACATAACTTCTTATTTCATTAATGCCGTTTGATGTCATCTATACCCACTTCTAATTTAATAGATTACATATCCTGACTATTTAGCTTCCACTTACTTTTATCAAGTATATTCTACTGTTCCCTTTTAAACCCTTACCGTCTTTCTTTGATTAACATAACTTCTTAATTACTCATTATGTTGCTTTACTTACGCTTCATTGGTCATTGTTTATTTTCTAACTTATCTTAAACTGCATATGTTTGATTTACAATTAAACTATTGTTATTATCCATACTTACCATACTTTGATTTATACTTAAGGTGTTTTGTATTTTAATGCGTTGGAATTACATCTTTCCAAAAGAAAATGTTAACATTGTAACTTTCCATAAATTATCTAAAAGAGGACTTATGTGATGTTTAGAATTACGAGGAATTATCTTTTCTGTTGTTATTGAAATAGACCATATAAAATACGGTAAACATCCTTATATTGTACACCTTTTTTATTAGGCATATTTCTTGTTATTTCAAACGATGCACTTTTATTTCGTAATTATAAAACTGGATAATTTATAGAAATTTACATTGCAACATACTTTATTCCAATGAATTTAAATACTACTTAAATCCCAATCCTCATTATAATAACTTCTAATTCACGTTAACTAACATATACTATTCAACCAACAAACCTGGAAACTAAAGGAAAAAAAAGGAGCTTTCATCTACAAGAGAAAGTAAAGCTTTTAGTCAACTTTTAAATAAACTAAGGTGGGTAATCCTTTCCCAAAAAACCTTCCAAATGCATATGGGTTAGGATTATATGCATTTATGATGTTTTAGATGATAATGAAAAAGTTGACGAAAGTTGGATAATGTTTGTTCACGTTTGGGAATTTAATGATGATCGTTTTTGATGTATTTAAGGAAAACCATGAATCAAACCTTTTGCAAAGCACTTGAAAATTTTATATGATGTGTAGAATAATAAATCGGAGATAGGTTTTTAATTTCATAATTTTCTAAAATTATTTGGAATTTATATGAATTTTTTATGTTAAGAAATTACATAATTTCGAGAAATTAATTTTATTAGTTATTATTTTGGCTTGAAAATTTTGTGTAAGGAAAAATACGACGACTCAGATTTTTTGCGAATTTTTGGGATTTTTCCTATCCATTTTTGAATTTTTATGAATTATTTGGCAAAGGGAAGAGCTGATTGCAAAAGGGTAAGTAATTTAATTATAAAGGTAATTAATTGTTTTTGAAAAGAAAAATCTATGAAGCTCTTATAAACCGATGATAAATCGACAGATAACCGGGCTAGGTGAAAAGTAATTTGTTTTAATGGAAATAAAACATTTTTTTGAATTGTCACATTAACTTGCGGTAGCTTGGTTGCGATAGCTTTAGATCACTATAATTTAGGTTGCGATAGTTTTGTTGCGATAGCTTGGTTGCGATAGCTTTGGGTTGCGATAACATTATGTTGCGATAGCTTTGGGTTGTGATTGCTTTGGGTTATGATTGCTTTGGTTGCGATAGCGTGATTGCGGTAGCTTTGGGTCACAATAGTTTGGCTGCCATAGCTTGGTTACAATAGTTTGTTTGCGATAGCTTTAGGTCACGATAACTTTGGGCCATGGTAGCTTGGTTGTGATAGCATTGGATTGCGATAGCGTTGGGTTGCGAAAGTTGTTGAAACTGGACCAACCTGCAGTGGAAATTATGGGTGAATTTTAATTTTTTTTACCATATTGGATCTTTATTAGGCCTTTGAAATCTAGTTTATTTAGAATATTTCTAATTTTTTTTAAATAAAATATTTTATTTTATTTAGATTTATAAAATGATATTGAATTATTTAATTTTACGTCATGTTAAATATATGTGTGTATCACACACACATATATAAGTGTGTACATGTGTAACATATCAATTCGTGCAAGGTATAACATGCCCATATATAGATGCTAAAATTTACATCGCAACAGACACATTAGCTCATCCAATATGTAAAGTATTGTCCAAATGTATGTGTATATATATCCTTTTGCATTTATAATAAAACATTTCAATATATATATATATATTAAAATTTATTTATTTATGACTTTGTATAAACATATAAATATTTATATATGAATATAAATCTATAATATTAACAGTATATATATATATTAATTAATATATACATATGTTTATATTATTTAAAATATAATAAATAATTTTTTTGCTTTATTATCGAAAATAATACTTATACAAATACATTAAAAAAATTATATATATATATATATTTAAATACATATAATTGAATATGTTAAATATTTATATATAAATATGTGTAATATATATGTATATATATATATATTAATATAAATAAAATTATAAAATAATTTTTTTATTTAAATATATTTATTGAACTAGTCTTACGCATAGACCGGGTTTTTTTAATTTTTTAATTTTAAATATATATTTCTATGTTACTAAAACTATATAAATTATTTAAAATGAAAAAATATTATTTTTTAAAACTAAATTTAAGTTTAAATTTCCAACTCATTTCACATAAAATTTTATAATTTGAAATTTTAATATATAATTTTATAATTTAAAACAAATTTAAAATTGAATTTAAATTATCAATTTTTAGTTTAATATTTTAAAATAAAAAATTTATTTTTTCACTTTCTGCCGTGCGCTTAATATGCATCAATAAATTTTTATAAAATATAAAATATATTATATAATAGATATATGAACTTATATAACTATTTATATGATAAACCGATTTAAATATTATTTAAAAATATTATATAAATAAAAAATATATTTTCTTTCTAGAAAAAATAGTATATTTATTAAATATCATATATGAAATTTTATTTTCATATTTTACACAGGCATAATATAGTATTTAAATTATACAAATATATGTATATATTATAAATTAAATTGAATAAATAAAAAAATGTTTTTGTAGGTCTTAGTCGTGTTATACATATATGAACAATCATAAAAAAATTTATAATTATATATATATGTACAACCAACTAAATTTTTGACAATATATCTACATATTCGAATCGTCACCTAACTAACAATATTATATAAAGATAAATGAACATTATAATTATAAATTAATGTTTCTAATTAAATTAGAAATGTATCTTGTAGCAAAAGCCCTTAATCACGCCTTGAAACGATGTTATATGCTCCTAGAAGCGATTTCCAATCCAACATGGTGGGTGCTAGTCCTTGAACCATCAACCACCTGCTATCAAATAGCAATTGAATTGGCTTGATTTGGGCTTGATTAAATAGAGAGACTAGATGGGATTTTCAGCTAGTAATGAGTAGAGATGAAGGCTCCAGAAAAATTCATTATCAATTGGAGAAAGAGATGCTTAAATAGAGGACGGAAAGGAGAGAATTCAAGATCTTATCTTTTATTCTATCTCCTCTAATCTGAGCCATCCATTATCAAGCCCTCTAACCCATATTTTGAGCCACCTATACCCCATGTTGCAGTCAATCCTATCAGCCCATATAATGGGCCAGCCTGAATGTATAACTTATCATTTTAAACTAATTTAAAACGCTTATCGATATCGTATATCGATTAATGTGTTTATAACTTCTATAAATACGGTTAATATTCATTTATCAAATTAAAATAAAATTTATAAATATTATTTCATAAGTATTATTTAATTTAATTCATTTATAACAATTATAAATTAACTAATCATTTGGTCAAAGGAGAATTCATCGTTTAGTTGTGTGACTCATCAGGTATAAATTTAGGCAGCGATTAATATCGAACTATTCGAATATTAACGTTCACACGTCACTTAACAGGTGGTGTAACATTTTGGCTAAATTTATCGCTTACTAAGTTTCGATAAAATCTAATTCAACTTTACTAAGCATTACTTAGTTCTGACTATTATTTACACCAATTCTCTTCGTCAAAACTATATCACTTTAGACTTATGGAATTTGGCAATGGTCAAAATTTCAATATCGTCCACATTCAACTATAAAATCTAAACACAAAGTTTTTGGTTCAACAATAACAATTATTATTAACTGAAATGCTTTGGCTAGATACTTTGACTTTGAGTTTATCGTGATACTAACCTTATATAACTGAGAAGACGAATCCTCTGTTGAATAGTGCTTCACTTCCAATACTTCCACTTGACCTAACTAGTCATTCGATGGACGTCGTGCCATGGTTTGACTATAATCAAAGTGGAGCTTTCATATTGAAGATCAACCATATTCTCAAATTAAGAGAACTGTGTAAATTAATCACATTGATATTTTCTAGTTGACCTTAGTTATATTAACCAACAGAAAACTATTGAGTGAGTCATTCCATAGTTATCTAATAACTATCCGTATGTAACCCCTAGGTGCTTCAAGCAGTCATGAGTAATACACTGCCCACCATTTGGAGAGCGGTACGTACTGTGGTTTCAACGGATACCCTGATATCCAATCTCGATGCATCTTGACTAGGAACATTTTTGGCCAAATGGTCACTACATAAAAGCGCTATCCTATTAACCATTGCCCTGTTGGTCATCCTTGTTTGAGAATTCATTTCAGCCAAGGTCTATATAACTTTCCATTCGCTTATCATTGTATTAACTGTAGTCCCATAAGATTCTCAACTTAATGCATCTGCAACTGCATTTGTTTTTCCTAGATGATAATTTAATGTGAAGTCATAATCCTTTAGAAATTCTAATTTTATTCGTTGTCCCATATTTAATTCCTTTTAAGAGAATAAATATTTTAAAATCTTATGGTCTGAGTAAACATGGAATTGTTTCTCATACAGATAATGTCTCCAATTTTTTAAAGCAAATACAATTGCGGCCAATTCCAAGTCATGAGCTAGATAAGTGACCTCATGTGGCTTTAGTTCACGAGAGTTATAAGCGATAACTTTGTCCCTCTGCATAAGCATGTATCCTAGTCCTTGAGTACATGCATCGCAATATATTTTATAATGAACTCCATACTTTGGCAAGGTCAGGACTAGTTCTTTATTTTGCCTTTTTCTTTAATGTTTGGAATGTCATCTCACAATTTCCATTCCATATACACTTATTTTTTTAAAAAATTGACTTGGTTAGTGGAGTTGCTATTTTTAGAAAAAATATTGAATGAATCTCTGATAGTAACTAGTTAGTCCAAGGAAACTTTGAACTTCTATTGGTGTTGTCTGAGGGTTCCATTTCAATACAGCTTTGACCTTTGATGGGTCTAATCCTATTCTATCCTTCGAGATAACGTCTCCAAGAAATTTCACCTCCTTTAACCTAAATTCATATTTACTTAGATTTTCATACAGTTCGCGCACTTTCGATATATGAAGAATAGTATGCAAATGTTGCTTATATTCTTCCTTCCTTTTATAATAAATGGGGATATCGTCAATAAATACGATAACAAATTGATCAAGGTATAGGGGAACACACGGTTCATTAGATCCATGAATACTGCTAGTGTATTGGTAAGGCCAAAAAGCAACACCAAGAATTCAAAATGTCTATACCATGATTGGAATGCTATTTTCAGAATGTCCTCCTCTTTTATTCTTAATTGATGATTACCGGATCCTAAGTCAATTTTCGCGATTACTGTAAATCCTAGGAGTTTATCAAACAACTATCGAACCAAAGTATAAGTATTTCTTATCAATTGTAACATTTGATCTCTTGATAATCAATACACAAGAGAAAAGTCCCATCATGTTACTTTAGAAATAAACCAGTGCTCCCCAAGTGATTTACTAGGTCTTATAAGTCCTTGGTCCTCCAATTATTTAATTTGTTTATTTAATTCCTAATTTTCCATAGGAGCCATACAGTAACCTGCTTTAGCAATAAGGGTAGTACCAGGGACCAAGTCTATACAAAATCCAATTTCTGTTTTTGGTGGTAACCCTATTACACTTAAAAGACTTCTTTGAATTCCATTACCACATGGATTTGGTCTACTAATTAATCCTATCCTCAAGGTTGATATTAGCCATATATCCATATATAAAAGCATCTTTGAATTTATCACATGAGTCAAAAAATGCTTAGTGTCCGGGAAGTGATAAATTTATGGTTTGTCATGGCAATTCAAGATGGCCTGGTATCTAGAAAACCAATCTATCCCGAGGATGATGTCAAAATGAACCATTGGGAAGTTGATTAATCAGCAATCTTTTCCTTATCCCTAATGTTAAGGACATAATTCTTACACACATTTTTAAGTTCGGTATCACCTCCTTATCTACTACTAAAGGGTTTAGTAATTGCTCAATAGTCAGTCTAACTTAGTCGCAAATATAATGGATATAAGAGAGTGTGTAGCATCGGTATCAAATAAAACTTTAACTTAAAATTAAAAAAGAAATATAATACCTTCCACATTAGCTTGTTCAGAACCTACTGCATATAACCTTCCATGATTCCCTAGTGGTGCTTTATTCTCTCTATTTGGCTTCTTGCAATTTTTAGTAATAAATCTAGGTTTGTCGCAATTATACAGATCATTGCCTTACTTGGACAACCGGAAGCAATATGTCCTTTTTCATTGCACTTATAACATATCTTGAGATTGTTAGGGTCCTTTTCTTGTCCCGTTGATCTTTGACTTCCTCCATTTTGTTTTTGCTTCTTCCAATCTAGTTTCTTTTGATGGCTAAACCTCTTTTGATTATTTGGTTTCTCTTATTTGAATCATTCCTCTCTCATTGGAACTCAATATAATCCTCTTATAGGTTCAGAATCATCTCATATGTCTTGCGACGATCATTGATAATATGCCTTCTTGTGGGAGGGACTATCCCTTAGTAAACCTTCTTACTCGCTTTTTAGGTGTGCAAATCAAATGACTTATGACTAGGGATAATGCTTCAAATCTATTCTGGTATTGAAGCATCGACATACATCCTTGTGTAAGGTTTTGGAATTTGGTTTCCATCTTCTCCCTTTCATTTTTTGGAAAATATTTATCCAAGAACGTTTCCTTAAAATCTTCCCATGTCAACCTTTGTACCTCCCCCGAATTAGTTGTGGTTCGAACTAGTTCCTACCCATTTCCAGCTTCAACCGATTGTAGGAAAACTGCTAACTTTCTTTTATCTACCTTATTCCGATCCAAAATTTTGAAAATGTGTTCCAAATGCTAGACCCGTTATCTTTAACTTGAGTAGCACTTCTAACAATTTATCTAGTTGTAAATTTCTAAAATGACCTAATATGTTATTGGATGGAGTGTTTATGTATGCTGAAGAAAATGTTCTGCTAGATAAAATATGCAAACAGCTCCATAACATTTGGTTGTGCGAAAGACTGAGCCCCTTGACTTTGAGTTCTCTATTTATTTTGATTCCTCATGACTTTATTTAAGAATTCTTGTTATGACCATGATTGAGAATCATGTGTATCTATAATCATAAGAGATATTTGATAGAACACTCAGGTTCAAAAAACTTGATTGTATTACTTAACCCTCTTAGGTACAAATAAAATTTGGATCCTTGTTTAGAACCTTCCTAAAATATAGAGTACTTCATTCCTTTACCAAACCACCTCAAATTTTAGTCTTTATAATTCATCCATCCATATGTCACTAGAAAAGCCTCCTATAGTCATATCATTTAAAGTTTTTTGATGTTTGAATGGGTTATGTGACTTCTTGAAAGTAGCGACTTTCGCTTCTCCTTGTCATATTGCGTTCCCACCTTGTTTGGAAACCACTTTCTTTTGATATTTTTAGAGGTAGTGGTAGTGCGCCCTGACACCTTAAGAACTCTAATGCTTTGCCATACTCGATTCTTTCGACCATCTTTATTTCCCTCTCCATTTGCTTCTTTTTATGGAGTAGGCGATAGGTAACTAAATCCCTTTGTATATATTGTAAATAAATGACTTGATTTGACTTATATTGTGTGGATTTGGATTGTACAGACTATAGACATGTATATATGATGATTTGAACAAATGATTGTTTTTTAATATTTAGTTTGTTCCTTTCACTATGAGATTCAGAAAATTTATAGTTAAATATTTTGTTTGGTTCTTTTTATCATCTTCCAATGACTTGTCTTTTCGGCTCATCATGGTTTGAACGTTGGCTCGGGCACTAAATCAGAGGGTGGAAAAGGCGGGTTGTTACATTTGGTATTAGAGGAAAACTCATCCTCAAGTGAAGGATCAGGATGTAGGGAGAGTGAATTTTTGTATTTTTATATTATATATATATATTATAAATAAGAGTCAAGTAATCTATTTGGAAGTTACTTATGAATCCCATTTTATAGATAGCTAAAAATGAGCAATTCGGTTGAAACTGGAATGGAGACCAACATTGGTAGGGTGGAAACAAAAGTGGGGACTGGTACTAGAGTGGATAGGACATCCCAGGAGTTAATATCCCTGTATGGTTAAGATGTTATCTATAAGCAACGAACCAAGCTAGTACCAACCCTACTAAACCCATGGTTGCAGAAACTATCTAGAGAGTAGTTTCTTCCCAAGCACCTCCAATTGTAGATTTCCTTGAACTATGTAGGGACTTTTCTAACTTAGGAGGGAAGCCATATGTTGGAACATAACCATATGCAGTAAATTGATGAGGCTTATTGTAACGACCCGCTATTTTGGACCATTCAAATCGACAATAATCCACACATGTCTGACTTGAATAGTTCAAAATATCAGATTATTAATTTAAAATTTGGCAAAACTCAACATATGCAGTAAATAAATCAATCACAGAATCACAGACACAGAGTAATACAATAATACGCAGCGGAATAGATAAAATAGTAGTTTATGAAGCTACTATATAAACATCAGAGTTAGAAATAAAATACAACAGAATATCTCAAATGCAGTGAAGTCTCTAGTACAACAGATGACTTCTCTGAACAAATCAACTAGAAGAGCTGAAAGCTGAGGCGATAGTTGGATCTCCAAAGGAAGCTCCAAACTCCAAGGGTGAGTCTCAAATGCTGTATCACTCGGTCTGACCCGAGCGTAAAGTAAAACACAAAACACTCGAGTCAGGATTAACATTCTTATATCAATAAATCCAACTCAAGTGAATATCAACTGAAATACAAGTAACTTAAAGGATGTTTGGGATAACCATCCTCTAAGGATCCGTGGAACTATCTACAAGGTAGAAATATACACTATAACACCGTGGTCATTTCAATTAAATTTATACTTCAAAACCCGAATATCATTTCATTTCAAATATATCTATTTTACAAATAGTATATATATAGGTTAAATAATTTATAAAGTAAAGTATTTATAATTTCCTCAAGTCTCACAAATCGATTTAAATTAACTCAAATTCCAAATTCAAATTTATTCAAAGCTCAATTCATCAATTCAATTCAGTTCTAAAGATACCATTTAAATTTCAATATATTTCAAAGCTTTAATATTCAACATTTTTAAAGTTCAAATTAACAGTTTCGTATAGATCTTGATTTAACTTTATTATTATTATTTAATCAGGGAATATTCACTTAATAAATTCAATATCATTTAACTAGCCTTAAATTTCGTTCTACTAAATATTTCCTTAAATTTATTTAAATAAGAAATATTCATTAAATTATTTAAATCAAACTCAAGTTATAAATCATATCTTAAATCCCAATTCCAATAAGCTTTAAATTGGTTTAATTAAATAAAATTCTTTACTAAATTCAAATTATCTTCCCAACCTTAACTTATTCAAATTTTTACCAAAATCTATTTTGAAAGATAAATTTTTATACTTAACATATCATATGTATTAAATCCATCTTAATTAAATTAAATATCATTATTAAATCTATATATATCATTACCATTTATATATAAAATTTTAAAAATCAACATTTGTTAAAACCATATATTTCTTTCCAAAACCATAGAATTCAATTTCAAAATATTTATATATATATGGACCAACGGTGTTTGTATATATATTTATCATATGGTTAAGTGATACGGATATTTATCATTTCAATCCGAAATTTAAATATATGCGGGTAGATATCATTTCGACCCGTAATCCCAATTTCAATTCAAATGAAAATCGCTTGGGTTTATCATTTCAACCCATAACGATTTTCTCCTATTCTAAAGTCCGTTCGGGTATGTATCATTTCAACCCATAGTGATTTCTATACTAACAGGGAACTTGCAGAGTGATAACAGATATAGAAATAATATAACAGGCATAGATATATCATCAATAACAATATAATATAAACGGCAGGATATGGTGTCATATCCCACAGGTGAACAGTTACAGATAATAGCATATATAACAATTTAAATAACTACAACAACATATTTCAATTGTCGTTTCAATTGAAATCAAATTTAATAAATAAAAGAATGTTAATCGTGAGTGATTGCTCACCTTCCGAGGCTAGATAGATTCGTCAAAGAAATGGGCTACGAATCCAGGCATGATTTTTGAAGAAAAACACGATGTACACGAGTTCGTCGGACAAGCTGATAAATAGGAATTGACGAAGTCAAATCAAAATTGGATTGATGCAGATAAATGGTATAAGCGAATGTATACTATAGATAAATATATATATATATATACAGAATTATATTTTAAACTCAAACATGTTTAATATTTAAATATATATGTGTTTTTTAAAAAAATCCATTGCTTCGAATTAACATATATTAAAATCAAAATATAGACATAATGGGTATAAAAAAATCAATACTCATATAAACGAATAGATATATAGGCAAGTATATAAGCATATGCATATCCTATATACAAGTTATCTCTCTAGAAATCAATATTTAAACCAAGGTCTATACGACTTGCTAAAATTGTTACAAAACAATTTTTTTATATACTAACAGAATTTTAAATGCATAGCATAACTTTTTTAAAAAAAAATAACATATGATATACCTGACTTATCTTATATATGTAAACTGGCGTCTACATAAACTTTCGAAAACAACATACCTACTCAGCATATTATATATACATAATACGTACACTTTTAAACATCACTATTATATAACAGAGCTCAAGTACAATTATGAACAAAATATGTATATATAACTGTCGAGACTTATAAGCTTTATAATATACTGTACCGTTTACCTACTTTAACATATATAAAGCTGTCATGCTAACTATACCGAGAAGAGGATTGCCTTATTAAACATGATATATACGTGATATATATAAATCAACTATATGTGCAAATGCAAAACACGGAAGTATATTACTAATACATATAACAACTTATCAAATATAGCACTCTAGACAAAACAAATATTTATAACTAACAGCATATAATATACTATAATTCCTTTTTCTTCTTCACGGCTAAGGTAAAACAAAATAACACTATATACATATACACGCAGTCATATATCTGTATTAACACGTTAAAGTAGCCACTTTATATAAAACTAACATATCTAAAATGGTGTTCCTAACATATAATATTTTTAACTCAACAGGTCCTGGACAACTGACAGATGAAGTAATATATAACTAACTTACATATTATGTTGTAAATCTGTACAAACATATTTCCTTAATATATATATTTTAAATATCCATACAAATCCTTCGGTATTGAAACTATATGTTACCAGAACAGATACATTTTATGTTGTACAACAAATACTCCTTATTATATTAGTACGTAAGTTATAAAAATTTATACGAACATATTTCTTTATGTTGTACATATTTACAAATACAAACTATTATACTTATACGATAAAACTCCACAACATATTTATACCCAATATAAACCAAATATGTACATCGATACAACTTTGCACTCAAGTATCTTTCAAATTTTCGTGTATAAATACCTGTAAACAGAATAAAAGAAATGGGACCTTACAATATAAATAGATATATATAAATATATTTTTCGATAGGAGGCTACTCGAATAAGTCAAGAGAGGAAAGCAAGATCGAGTATAAATCAACACACTATATATATAATAACATATATATACCTTACAAGGACGTGAATATATATTGCCATACATACATAGCCGGGTATTACAGGCGACACATGAGAGGACATGCTGAAGGCCACATCGAAATGGAATCAGAAGCAGCTACCGCTCACGTGTCTAGTGTGAGTCGAGTACGGTAGCAGTGGAACAGTGTTGCACGCGATCTGGAGGACAGTGGGCGGTTCATGGTGGAGGCGAGGTAGATTTGGTGAAGGTGGGTAAAGTCAGGGAAATTCGGTCGGAGTGGTGGGAGGAGAAGAAGTGAGATGCGGTAGGGAAAGGGAATGGATGAGGATGGGAAAAAATGGGAAAAGAAGGAAGAAGAATGAACGGTTTTTGGAAAAAAATGAGCAGGCTAAGATATATAAATGTTAAGTGATACGAACGTAAATTTTTAGATCTGGAATGAATGCGTTGAAACAAAATAAAGTAACCGACTAATGAATATGAACGAACCCGAAATTTAAATACATGGAATAATGAAAGCAAAGGCCGTTAGAAATTTGACCGTTGGACAATGGAATGGGCAGAGCAATTCAAAAAGGTACAACGTACCGATACGGTGAACCGTTGTATGCTTTCGTCGCGTACCAGACTTCAAAGCACAGAATTAATTATACCGTAGAGATCAGCACGACGAGACGATCGAAATGGTATACAGATATTAGTGGTACGATCATCCTATCAAAAGTCGATAATCGGTGTCAAAAAGTGCTGCTATTCCGTACGGAAAAATCCAAACGGAGCTAGAAACGTTTGAATTTCGCGAAACGAATTTCGCAGTCAGATTCAGAGTGTTCTAAATAAATTTTCTCATGTTGACATGTTTTGGTTTCGGAAAACTTTTAAATTCACTGTTATTAACCGGTTTGATTTGAAATGAAATTTCACAGGAAAATAAACTTCAATATTATCAGATGAAAATTTACCAGTTGCTATATTAAAATAGACGTATTCCAAATAGTAAATTTTTATTTTCAAATTTTATTGTTTAAAATTTCACAAATTTCCAGTTAAATATACTTTTAAAACCATTAAATTTTGCGGGTCGTTACACTCTCCCCCACTCAAAACTTTTCGTCCCCGAAAAGGAAGGTGGTAGGAGAATAGAACAACCAGAAATAAAAGTAGATTGAAATTCAAGATTAAACAATTAATTTGAACTATATAAATTTTACTTAAATTTGAAAACTTCATTTGCAATTCAATTGTCTTTAATACTTTAATATTTTTCAAACCCTTTTGCAAATTTCTTGCTTCGTTTATAAATGCCATTTATGTTTAAATAACACCTCTATAAATATATGAAAAATATTTGAAAACAATTATTTACGTTATTACTTATTTTTACAAAGAAGCTATTTGAAAACATTAAATTCATAATTTATTAATTTATAAATTTTATCAAAATTACTTTTCAAGTATTATTAATAAATCAATAATCATTTACCTTAAATATGTTTTATTTAATTAACAACTTCTAAAATATTTAACTCTAAAATTTCTATTAAACCATATAATATATAAATAAACAATATTTAAAAAGGATATAGTCAACAAGGAAAAGAATGAGGATTTGGAAAACAGAATATAGGTGAATAAATAAAGCTGAGCAGATAAGGTAGATTCAAAAGAATAGTATCGGGCATAAATAATTAATTCAAATCATAAGGATTTCAATTTCAAATATTAATACAAAATTTCTTTGTTGGTAATACTGTTATAATAAAATACCTTTATAATAAAATACTTTTATAACTCGATGTTTCAACAAGTTTATCCTTGTTCCTAAAGACTCTGGTAGTGCGTTGATCAGGCGCAAAACTAGAATTCTCCAGGTACTTAGTAGACCTGTTTCAACACCCAGTGAAAATACTGGAAAAACTTTTAAAAACAGATATGGAAAGTACAATCCAAACAAAAAACAACGAACAAAACCTTTGTCTAACCATGGTTCGCAGATACACAATGGTTACGCCTGGGTCCCCCAGGAAACAATCCATATCCGTAAGCTTTCTCAGCCCTGCGAGTTATGCCATGATGACTAGTAGAATGCAGGATACACAATGGTTACGCCTGGATCCCACAAGAAACAATCCGTACCCCCAGGCAAGACTCAGCCAAGCATTTGCGCTACTATTCGCGACCTACACAGATTGCAGGATACACAATGGTTACGCCTGGATCCCCCAGGAAACAATCCGTACCCCTAGGCAAGACTCAGCCAGGCAGTTGCGCTATGCAGTCACGAGAGAAAAAATAAGACCATGGGTAACGCCATGGAATTCGAAGGACACTCGAGTATCATATCCGGAAAACCAAAAATCAGAGAGAATAATATCGATAGAATGAATCCAAGATGTGGCCACAAATCGGATATCAAGCAGAAGGCACTTTCCATATCTTTACTTCGAAAATATGTATCATATAGTACCTTTTCAAATCACTTTCAAATATCGTACTTATATAAAATCCATTATATATAAGATTTAATTTTCAAATCAAATACTTTCCAGAATCAATAGTATATCAAGTCATACTTATATAGACTTCAATTATATAAGATTTCACTTTCAAATTGAGTACCTTTTCAAATCTATAGTTTTCGAATCAATTTCATACTCAGACAAATAAATTTTATATAAGTTCGACAACTCCCAAATCAAGTTTTTAGTAACATAAGGTTCTCAAATTTCAATTTGTTTCAATATCAGTTCAATTTCAAAATCATATACAATTTCACCAAATTATTTCTTCTCAAATTAAATATCTTTAGTTTCAAAGTTTCCAAAATAATAGATTTAGAAAATAAATCCAAATTTCCAAATCAATATAATTTAAGTCAACCAATTCATTTCCAAAGTCAAATGTTTTCAAGATCATCTTATACTTACGTAAGGTCCATCTTATATAAGGATCAAATTTTTCAAAATAAATTTCGCTGTATGAAGAGCCATATGGGATTTGAATATCTTTGCTTTTATGGGTTATATATCTTTGTAATTTAAATTGGAAATTTTCTTTTAGTAAGCAAAGATATTCTAACTCGACAGCCTTCAATTTCAGCGTCAAAATATATCAATGATAATAGAATATAAGGTGTACATACGCCATTATTTCGAAGAATCACATTTGATCGCTCGCTCGATCACACAAGTTTGCTTTCGAACTAGTATTGTCCATTCGACTTCCTTAATGCGGATTTTCGATATGGTTTCTCAACTAGAAGCTATCAGTCTCCTTGCATAGCCATATACTATGATAGAGAATCCTAGAATCAAGCCCAAAATCCATATCAAATATTCGTCATTAAGAATCGAATGAAAAATCCTAACACGAAATGGTGTAATTCACCTCGAACTTGTGTACTCAAACTTGGATCAAATTAATTATGCGAATAAAACAACATACGTACAACTTATATATTTATTCCAACTTGTTAAATATATAGTTTCATAAAGATGTTACTAAGGTAAAACATTTAAACTAAATTTTATTCAAAATATTTTGAAGACCAAATTCTTTTCAAAACATTTCAAATCTAAATTTCATATTAGAAAAATTTAAAATTTTGCCTTATTCATATACTTAACAAAACAATTTCAACTTATTTAAATCATATTACTTCATACTTAAACATTCGAAACAAATTTATATACTTTATCAAATAATTCATTTTTTTTTCAAAATTTCTTAGCTTTGAAAAGTTAACCTTGATTTGGAAGTTCTCGAACCTTCAAAATAGTTGAAGAATCATTTTCAAATTCAAGAGTTGGAAATCAGCAACAAATCAGTAAATCAATTTTTATAGATGGGTTTATATCAAATCCGAAACTCAAGGACTGAACACCGGCTTACTTCAAATCATTTCAAATATATATATATATATACATATATCTTTCGAATATCAAATCTTACTTCGGAATTTGAAATCAAAATAGTTTCACAAAATCACTCGCATAGCAAAGCTACTGAAGTGGCCTATCCCCCACTCTGAAACTCAAAAATCAATGTCGATGATGCGTGCACTCATCACCAAAATTATTTTCCAGCGACATAAGTGAGTTCTGGACTTCTATTTTCTCAAACTTCTTTTGAAATTTCTTTGAAAACTCATTAAAATCATTTGAAACATTTCTTATTCGGAAAATATTTTTAAATCATATTATTATTATATATTTCAAAATCTTAAAACCAATTTCAAAATACCGGAGTTCAATTCTCGAATTTCAAATTTAAAATCCTTTAGTTATAAATTATTTTTATATAAATCAATTTCTTATATAACTTCAAAATTTCAAATCCTTTCAAAAATTCAAATTCTTATTTTTAAAAAGGGTATATAATCTTTATCGAAAACATTTCACTTTTATATATAGAATAAAATCATATTTATCAAGATAATACTTTCGGTTTAGGAAACAATTTCTAAAATATAAACAAACCCGATTTTCAAAGGATGATTCAAGAATGGATTTTAAACAAAGATAGAAATTCAAATTAGAGGGACTCTAATCAAATAGGATCCTGATTCGAAGATAAGTTCGAACGAAAATGGGATCATTAATTTCCAAAACAGAAGATGGATATACTTATACAAGTCGTGGGCGACCTTAACAGGGTCAACCGTGACTTCAGGGATATGATCGATGCATAATTCCAAGAAAAATCAACATTCGATCGCAAGAGATAGCGGCATCTAAACCAAAGATATAGAAATCTTGGGTGAATCAATGCCAATTGTGAAGGAGTTTCACCCCTTCACAAATCATTCAAAGATTGGTGGGATCCTATTCTTATAGAGATCATTCGAAGTGGAGTTATTGGATACTCCAGAATCAAAAGAATACAAATAGGGAGAGATAAGAATGAATTTTGGAACCGTAGGAAACGTTCCAAAGTTCAAAGAAAATTCGAGACAAAAGGAAGAGATTCAACTCGAACGAAAGTGATTCTATAAATAAATTTACTATATATGCTAAGTTTGCCTAGAGCCAAAGCTCTGATACCAACTGTAACGACCCGCTATTTTGGACCATTCAAATCGACAATAATCCACACATGTCTGACTTGAATAGTTCAAAATATCAGATTGTTAATTTAAAATTTGGCAAAACTCAGCATATGCAGTAAATAAATCAATCACAGAATCACAGACACAGAGTAATACAATAATACGCAGCGGAATAGATAAAATAGTAGTTCATGAAGCTACTATATAAACATCAGAGTTAGAAATAAAATACAACAGAATATCTCAAATGCAGTGAAGTTTCCAGTACAACAGATGACTTCTCTGAACAAATCAACTAGAAGAGCTGAAAGCTGAGGCGATAGTTGGATCTCCAAAGGAAGCTCCAAACTCCAAGGGTGAGTCTCAAATGCTGTATCACTCGGTCTGACCCGAGCGTAAAGTAAAACACAAAACACTCGAGTAAGGATTAACATTCTTATATCAATAAATCCAACTCAAGTGAATATCAACTGAAATACAAGTAACTTAAAGGATGTTTGGGATAACCATCCTCTAAGGATCCGTGGAACTATCTACAAGGTAGAAATATACACTATAACACCGTGGTCATTTCAATTAAATTTATACTTCAAAACCCGAATATCATTTCATTTCAAATATATCTATTTTACAAATAGTATATATATAGGTTAAATAATTTATAAAGTAAAGTATTTATAATTTCCTCAAGTCTCACAAATCGATTTAAATTAACTCAAATTCCAAATTCAAATTTATTCAAAGCTCAATTCATCAATTCAATTCAGTTCTAAAGATACCATTTAAATTTCAATATATTTCAAAGCTTTAATATTCAACATTTTTAAAGTTCAAATTAACAGTTTCGTATAGATCTTGATTTAACTTTATTATTATTATTTAATCAGGGAATATTCACTTAATAAATTCAATATCATTTAACTAGCCTTAAATTTCGTTTTACTAAATATTTTCTTAAATTTATTTAAACAAGAAATATTCATTAAATTATTTAAATCAAACTCAAGTTATAAATCATATCTTAAATCCCAATTCCAATAAGCTTTAAATTGGTTTAATTAAATAAAATTCTTTACTAAATTCAAATTATCTTCCCAACCTTAACTTATTCAAATTTTTACTAAAATCTATTTTGAAAGATAAATTTTTATACTTAACATATCATATGTATTAAATCCATCTTAATTAAATTAAATATCATTATTAAATCTATATATATCATTACCATTTATTTAAAAAATTTTAAAAATCAACATTTGTTAAAACCATATATTTCTTTCCAAAACCATAGAATTCAATTTCAAAATATTTATATATATATATGGACCAACGGTGTTTGTATATATATTTATCATATGGTTAAGTGATACAGATATTTATCATTTCAATCCGAAATTTAAATATATGCGGGTAGATATCATTTCGACCCGTAATCCCAATTTCAATTCAAATGAAAATCGCTTGGGTTTATCATTTCAACCCATAACGATTTTCTCCTATTCTAAAGTCCGTTCGGGTATGTATCATTTCAACCCATAGTGATTTCTATACTAACAGGGAACTTGCAGAGTGATAACAGATATAGAAATAATATAACAGGCATAGATATATCATCAATAACAATATAATATAAACGGCAGGATATGGTGTCATATCCCACAGGTGAACAGTTACAGATAATAGCATATATAACAATTTAAATAACTACAACAGCATATTTCAATTGTCGTTTCAATTGAAATCAAATTTAATAAATAAAAGAATGTTAATCGTGAGTGATTGCTCACCTTCCGAGGCTAGATAGATTCGTCAAAGAAATGGGCTACGAATCCAGGCATGATTTTTGAAGAAAAACATGATGTACACGAGTTCGTCGGACAAGCTGATAAATAGGAATTGACGAAGTCAAATCAAAATTGGATTGATGCAGATAAATGGTATAAGCGAATGTATACTATAGATAACTATATATATATATACAGAATTATATTTTAAACTCAAACATGTTTAATATTTAAATATATATGTGTTTTTTAAAAAAATCCATTGCTTCGAATTAACATATATTAAAATCAAAATATAGACATAATGGGTATAAAAAAAATCAATACTCATATAAACGAATAGATATATAGGCAAATATATAAGCATATGCATATCCTATATACAAGTTATCTCTCTAGAAATCAATATTTAAACCAAGGTCTATACGACTTGCTAAAATTGTTACAAAACAAATTTTTTATATACTAACAGAATTTTAAATGCATAGCATAACTTTGTTTAAAAAAACATAACATATGATATACCTGACTTATCTTATATATGTAAACTGGCGTCTACATAAACTTTCGAAAACAACATACCTACTCAGCATATTATATATACATAATACGTACACTTTTAAACATCACTATTATATAACAGAGCTCAAGTACAATTATGAACAAAATATGTATATATAACTGTCGAGACTTATAAGCTTTATAATATACTGTACCGTTTACCTACTTTAACATATATAAAGCTGTCATGCTAACTATACCGAGAAGAGGATTGCCTTATTAAACATGATATATACGTGATATATATAAATCAACTATATGTGCAAATGCAAAACACGGAAGTATATTACTAATACATATAACAACTTATCAAATATAGCACTCTAGACAAAACAAATATTTATAACTAACAGCATATAATATACTATAATTCCTTTTTCTTCTTCACGGCTAAGGTAAAACAAAATAACACTATATACATATACACGCAGTCATATATCTATATTAACACGTTAAAGTAGCCACTTTATATAAAACTAACATATCTAAAAAGGTGTTCCTAACATATAATATTTTTAACTCAACAGGTCCTGGACAACTGACAGATGAAGTAATATATAACTAACTTACATATTATGTTGTAAATCTGTACAAACATATTTCCTTAATATATATATTTTAAATATCCATACAAATCCTTCGGTATTGAAACTATATGTTACCAGAACAGATACATTTTATGTTGTACAGCAAATACTCCTTATTATATTAGTACGTAAGTTATAAAAATTTATACGAACATATTTCTTTATGTTGTACATATTTACAAATACAAACTATTATACTTATACGATAAAACTCCACAACATATTTATACCCAATATAAACCAAATATGTACATCGATACAACTTTGCACTCAAGTATCTTTCAAATTTTCGTGTATAAATACCTGTAAACAGAATAAAAGAAATGGGACCTTACAATATAAATAGATATATATAAATATATTTTTCGATAGGAGGCTACTCAAATAAGTCAAGAGAGGAAAGCAAGATCGAGTATAAATCAACACACTATATATATAATAACATATATATACCTTACAAGGACGTGAATATATATTGCCATACATACATAGCCGGGTATTACAGGCGACACACGAGAGGACATGCTGAAGGCCACATCGGAATGGAATCAGATGCAGCTGCCGCTCACGTGTCTAGTGTGAGTCGAGTACGGTAGCAGTGGAACAGTGTTGCACGCGATCTGGAGGACAGTGGGCGGTTCATGGTGGAGGCGAGGTAGATTTGGTGAAGGAAGAAGAATGAACGGTTTTTGGAAAAAAATGAGCAGGCTAAGATATATAAATGTTAAGTGATACGAACGTAAATTTTTAGATCTGGAATGAATGCGTTGAAACAAAATAAAGTAATCGACTAATGAATATGAACGAACCCGAAATTTAAATACATGGAATAATGAAAGCAAAGGCCGTTAGAAATTTGACCGTTGGACAATGGAATGGGCAGAGCAATTCAAAAAGGTACAACGTACCGATACGATGAACCGTTGTATGCTTTCGTCGCGTATCAGACTTCAAAGCACAGAATTGATTATACGGTAGAGATCAGCACGACGAGACGATCGAAACGGTATACAGATATTAGTGGTACGATCATCCTATCAAAAGTCGATAATCGGTGTCAAAAAGTGCTGCTATTCCGTACGGAAAAATCCAAACGGAGCTAGAAACGTCTGAATTTCGCGAAACGAATTTCGCAGTCAGATTCAGAGTGTTCTAAATAAATTTTCTCATGTTGACATGTTTTGGTTTCGGAAAACTTTTAAATTCACTGTTATTAACCGGTTTGATTTGAAACGAAATTTCACAGGAAAATAAACTTCAATATTATCAGATGAAAATTTACCAGTTGCTATATTAAAATAGACGTATTCCAAATAGTAAATTTTTATTTTCAAATTTTATTGTTTAAAATTTCACAAATTTCCAGTTAAATATACTTTTAAAACCATTAAATTTTGCGGGTCGTTACACTTATTTTTGTGAAAATATCTTCAGTCTATTGGGACATAGTGACATTGCTAGAAGGCAACTTGCTTCATGGCACTTACAAGATGAGGCGGGGAATCAGTTGGAAGTGGTTACTGCAGAGATGGAGGATGATAGTATTACTTTGGTAGTGTTGAAATAGAAGTTTGAAATAAAGTATTTCTCAAGAACGATGAAAGGTTTGTTATTAGAGAAGTTCATTCACTTGAACCAAGGATACATGACAGTTGGAGTGTATCTAAACCAATTTAATGAAAGGATTGAACTCACCACTAAAGGAGTTGGTGTTGAACCAGATCATGTATGGAGCTACTTTTGAAGAGCTGGTAGAGATGTCTTTGTTAAACTCAATTGATGAAGGGGTGAATAAGGAACAATCTAGGATGGAAGAGAATCGATGGTGGCGTAAGTGTAAGAGTAATGGAGGTCAGGGAAGACAAGGCAAGAAATAGACGATCGCTTGTAATAGGTTGTAGAAGGTGCGTCATATCGTGAAGTTCTGTAGGACGAATATTTTGAAGGTCAAGTGCAACAACTATAACCAATTAGGTCACATGACGAAGAACTATAGGTTGGATTTTCAGAAGATGAAGTGTTATAGCTACGGTCAATTTGGTCATATAAATAGAAACCGTCTGACTCTTTAGAAGGAAGGTCATGTGGTTTAGGCATATGCTTTGAATGTAGTTTCGACCATTGGCATTACACCACTATCGGCTCAGGAGAAAGGAAAGAAGTTTGCAATGGAAGGTGTGTTGTTATTATCTTATTCTCCTATTCGTATTTTGTTTGATACTAGTGCATCTCATTAGTTCATAGCAAGTGAATTAGTTGATAGTTTATCTTCAAAGCCTGACATCATGCATGAATCCATTTCAGTCTCAAATCCTATCGGGTGATGTAACAATCGGCCTTTTCGAACCCTTAGGTTTAAAGCCCGAACCGACGTTAATACCTATACAATCGAAAAGGATAGGTCGTTGGAATATTGTAACAAGAAATAAATATGGTTCTAACTAATAGCTTTTTGGATCTCATAGTGGAAGGAAACAAAGTGTAATATCAATAACCATAATCCTCTCATATCACCATAATGTATTTACGTTGCCAGATACATATGTTTGTACAATACCAATCAAACGCAATCCATATATATATAATCAAATCCAAGTCATAACACTTATTTACATTATATACAATATGTACAACTCAATCCTTGCCTTCTGAACCATCTTGTTTCCAAGCTCCATCAACCTAGAGATATAAATAAAGTGGAAAAATAGGAGTAGATCAGGAATAAGTCTGGTGAGTAACCCATACTTATTCCACATATACCACAAAGATAATACTATAACATGATATGAGTCTAACGTCTTGGTTACCTCGTGCCCTGCCGGTCATACCATACTAAATCTACCATATACAATCTGATCTTCTTGCATCGAATCTAATTGGACTCACTTCATTGTACTCGCATAGTGCGCTACAGGTTCCCTCGATGTCCACCGTTATGTCAATCACATATAGGATTCACTTCCTAGGACTCGCCTCATGCGCTATAGGATTGCCTATTGTACATACCTCATATATAAACTAGACTCACATCTCGGACTTGCCTCTTGCACTACTGGATCACTTAACATCTATCCTCCCTGTTCGCCGAAGCACTATAGTGGAGAAACGTGATACCTAGATCACCTCATGGTCTTATATCTTGGGTTACCTACATGCCCCACAGACTTGTACATGTTCAAATCAACGTCGAACAATTTTCGTGTAAGAATAACATATAAATCCAATTCAAACAAACAATCAATATCCACGTAATTCACCTCAGATTCGTAGCGTTAACCTGTCTCTGAATTAGCCTTCAAACATAAACTGAAAACAAAGGAATTAGGATCTAAATAGATAAATATTAATATATATTGGCAGGTTGGGGTCCAGGTTTAACTTGTGCCAAAACCTGGCCATCAGTGGACTGGTCGCGATCGAATTTTTGAATTCTGACTGTGATTCCTGTCGTTTCTCCGCACCGTTTGCCTCCAACCGCCTTTGATCTGCCTCCAATCATCTTAGAACATCTCTAGCATCTTACCCTATGATTCTATGGTTGTTTTACACTTAAATTATATCAAATTTCATAATATATTCATGTAATTCCAGGAAAAAGGGAAATCTACTTTATTGTTCACTGTTTTATCAGATCCATCCCAACCCCGTGTTAAATTTGAAATTAAGTGAGTTTAAGTTGTTATTTACCCTATCTTAGACCACAAATCATAGTAATAGGATTATAATTGCATTATATCAAGAGAAAAGAAAGAATCACTTAACGAATCTCTGAACTTTCTCAAAACCACTTCCTAGCTTCGATGTACTGTTCATTCTTGGCTAGGAACCTCTATTTTAAGCCCCAATTCCTTTTCCAAATCGCAGTCCTCATCTATATGGTCGTTTCAATGGTTAGATCATCGAATTATGTTAAGAAACGAAGGAGATATGTCATTTTGAAGTTTGCTATCTTAATCTTAAAATTGTGTATGGGAATTTCACCATTGCGCCTTACTGTCCGGCCTCCTACACCCAATACTCTTCCGTTTCACCCTCCCTCCCCCAACTCATATGTAGCACAGTAATCCTCATAAGCTTTGATTTTTCGCTGGTTTCACTTTATTTCATTGAGAAACAAGCAAGATATGACATTTTGAATATTTTAGAGGAAGAGAGAAGAAAAATAAACAACTATGCATTGAAGAAAAATGAAATTTGAAAGTTTTAAGTGTACGTGCTTGGGAATATTTATAATTGGAAGAAAAACCTAAACGTCTCTTTATTTTAAAATTCAAATTTAAAAGCTCAAAGCTTAGTTAGCTCCAAAACTTATTTTGCCTATATCTTGTTTATACGACTTTCATACTGAACAACTAAATATACTACACAGATCGGAAAAACAAGATGGTTGTAATGATGCTGATTTCGTCATCAATTTCCAAAGTGGAAATATGACCATTTTGCCCCGTCTTATTTTTAATTTATTTCATTTTCAAATTAAATCCAATTATTTAACACTATTACATTGTTAATATTTTAATTATAACAAATATCGGATTTTCGGTGTATTGCATTCTCCCCCTTAAAAGAATTTCGACCCTGAAATTATTAAGGAACAAAGAATGTTTTGCAGTCTCTTATATCACATATCATAATACACAAATACATAAGCATTCAAAGTCAACTATCCAACAATTCTCCAAATAATCATCCACGTAACAAAGAAACTAATCAAACCAAGCATCCAAACACAACATACGAAATCTAAAATCAAATTCATCACATAGGTGTACGTGTTCGATTAGCATATATACACACAAACACAAACACACATACACACACACACAAAAACACATAGACACAGACACACACACATACATGGTGGTACTTTTGTACTTTATAAAATGCAACCAATAACATAACATCAAAATACGTATGCAGACGACATATGATATTATATATATAGGCAAATATATAACATTTGGGCCCTCCTATATAAATGAGATGATATGAGCTATAAAGAAGTAGGTAATCATCTTAGAGTGAACACATATACTCTACATGCATGCACAATGAATCACATCAGCATAGCATAGCTGATGGTGAATACATACATAAACGAATCATAAGAATCAAAGCATATAAAACACATCAAAATTATAACACAATCCATAACATAAATAAAACATCCAAAGCAACTGATATCAAGTAACATAAGTAAAAATACAATAATGAATCCATATAGTCATTCAACCAAACCTTGATATTAACTATACTAACAATCGAGTAAATGGAAAATGTTCCACAAAGGAGTCAAATTGAAAAGATCAAATCTACTTCCCCACTTTTCAAATACCACTGACCAAATTGTTATCCTTAACTAAATCTAGCAAACTCTACTACATGCATAAACTCATTCTGATACATCAACCAAAAATGTATGTACATGTCTACAACTTCTGCAATCCATACTACCATCTCGAATAAATTACGCCACAATGCATAACAACTAGTAGCCTTAGCACAAACGTGCCCAAACAAAATCACAATCTCTTATAGAATTCCAAAATGCGCATACTCATTATCGAAATCATCTAGTAGCACTTTCCTCAATTCATCTTTCAGATTGCTAAGGTAAGGCAACTCAAAGTGGATGGTGTCGTACCCAGACAAATCCAGATAACTTGAATCACCATACTATTCCCTCTTTCACCTAAGCGCATCCAAATCGATTCATGTTTTAACCTAGTGAACATAACATCATATCCAGTGTAACTTAAGTGATATCATTACGCTTATGATATCATTACGCTTATGATATCATTTCGCCAAGTATCCAATAAGTTTGATACTCAAACTAGCACTTGCTCAATTATCCAAATATTTCATCCTAAGTTCTACTACCTACAACAAGCAAGCATCCAAACAAGATAAATCATGTTCTATTCAATCAATACAATAATAGCAATCAAAAATCCTAAATCTAAGTAGAATTCTAGCCTAAGAAAAGTGTTATCCTAAGATAGTGATAGGGTTAAAAGAATCGACTATATAATACATTGTCTACGTGCTCGTCATATGCAATGTAAGCTTTGCACCTTTAAGTTGCTACTCCAAAATTTTCTTTGAATAGACAATCTCTTTTCAATCTGAGTGATGATTGAAAAGAATCCATCTACTCCTTGCTTAAATTCATATCTGAGCCTTACAAATCCCATTTTCCATAAATTCACCTTTGCAACCCTTATGCGTGCAAATTTTAATATTCTTTCCCCAATCTTTCCAATTAATTTTCTTCAATTATCAAGGAGCATTTGAACTCACTCCACTTGGTGGTATTTCCTTATTTTAATTTCGTATCCATCCAATGTAGTATACCCTTTCATAAATTTCTCAAATTGGGTAATTTTCGATAGCTCAAAATCCTTTATCTCGATCAACCAGAAATATTCATCATAATATTCTCATCACCAACCCAATTTGGAACATCCTTTACATACAAAGGTCATATCTCTAATCAATTCTTTATTCTTGCCAAATCATGTTTATCCTGTAAAATCGAGAATCCAAGCTCAATACCCTTCACAACTAATGGTATCTTTCCTTTTGTATCTTTCTACCAACTTATTATTCTTTCATACTATAGAGGAGACAACTCAACAGGGATGGCGTCTTGCTATATAAATCAAATCAACAAAATACTAGTTAATCATAGTAATATCTTATACCATAACTTATCTAGGAACATCAGAAAAGTGGATGATATCCTAGCATAGTGAACACGTCATAAAACTCATGTTTATTCAACCAAAATCATATACTTGTAGTCACGTCTATTACTCAAGTATTGATAACCTATAATTATTGCCCTAAAACACATATATCGCCAAACGACAATCGCTTGCTTCAAGAACAACTTCATATAACATAAATGGTGTAATGTTGCCCTTAACATCAAGTCAATGACACACATCCTCATATCAACTCCTTTAATGTACTTTTATGACATTATCAAACAACAAAGCATCCTAAATAGCATTTGCTTCTATCTCCGATCATTACTGCAATGACATAGAATAAAAGAATGTGAATGTCAATTACTTTAATTTATGCACGATGGATCGATCATCGAGTCAGATCACATAGTAGCATCATTGGATCACCGAGACCCTATCCTAAAATAAATTCTAGACCCTTCAACAAAAATCTTCATCTACATCTCTAAAATATTTCCAATCAATTGTTTGTCGAGATCTAATCTATTGAAGCTCTAATATCACTTCTCTCCCTTTTACCACCAATTTTTTCCAAGCCAACTCTACTTTAAATATACCTTCAAAAATTTTCAAATCTTTTAATATCACTTAGGCCCAAATCTCCTTCATATGAATTTTAACCAATTTATTTTGCTACTAGGTAAGTGTCTTTTCAATATTTTACTTCAATACGATAATTTGGCTTACCTTTCTCTTTCTAACTATAACCATAATCTTTATTTCACTAACTCAGAAATTCCCTTATCCAACTTTCAACTCTCTTTTAGAGTCATGTACCTAGGTGGCATATCCATAGATCTTACAAATTTTATTTACTTGGGGAGGAAGTTCATAATCTTCTTTAAAGGCATATGGGATTTCTTTCTCCACCTAATTTATTACAGCTATCAGCATTAGCACATATGACAAAATCATGCCAAGTCCGCTGATCCTTATCCAAGTCACTTTCCTATCTGCATCCAACATCATCCCATATAGAATCATTCAATCTACTTCAAAATCAATCCATTTCAAATCATAATAAATCATAAATGGATGGATTGCTCTTTTGGACGGATTCGACGCCACCATAAATTTTTGGACTATATGAGATTTATTTTTAAACTATTTACCACCACAATCCTTACTCAAAATCATAACTCACCTCCTATCACAATCTACTTTCCCTTCGTTGTAGCCAATGGTTGCATATTTGCACTTGGAGCCACTTCCAGTGCATAACCCTTCTCTTTCTTATTTGCTTTCTAACCTGTTATTCAAAATTTAACAAATTTCAAATCTTATTTCCATACTTTTAAAATAGTAGTAAAAGATTTGATGAAGGACTCATCACAATATCAAAATTAAAAATTTCCATTCGCTTTTAAAAATACATAATCATTTTTTTTAAATACCGTTTTACAAAATATCCCATCTATTTAATGGCCATAAAATATAATCTTTTCATCAAACATTTCATTTGTTTTTATATTTTAACTTCAATAACTTAATATTAACCACTTAAAATACATTTACATTTTAAATACCGTGGTTGTTTTCTAAATTACTCTTGCATCGTTTCAAAACATAATTTCAAGTAATTTATAATCATTTCATCATATATATATAAGAGTATACATCAATTTGTTTTGCACAAAAGAAAATTTCTGACACTTCTAAATAATACACATATATATGTATATCAAAGTACATTCTAAAATTACTTTGGCAATTGACCATATTCATGTCAATTTAGGAAACCATTTCTATAGCCTTGAATCATATATTAATATATGTTCAAAATTTATACCACAAGTCTTTTAATTTCCATCCAAAAATATATGTGTTAAATGGATAAACCCCACTTACTTTTGAAATAAAATTTTAAATCTCTCTTTTTTTAAATCCTTTAAATACTTATAGTCATATATAAATATAATATCAATTTATAAGTTCTCTTATTAAAAAAATATCTAATTCCAACTTTCAAAACAAATTCTCTTTCCAAATATTTCTTGAAAATTTCGACTCTTAAAATATCTTGTTTCCGAAACTCAGTTCTATTACTACCGTCATTAACTCCCTATCCGGTGCATTTATCAACCCAAATCCAAATGTTGGTATATATTCTCATAAGTACTTACCCACGTCCCAATTATGATTCAATTCCAACATAAGACTAAGAAAGACTCATCATACACTAGGTGAAGGTACTATTGGGTTTACACTGGTATGACTCATCACTTATAGATATTGGGGGAGCCAAACATGGATGTTAACACCACAATATCCCTCGTATCGGTTCTAGTACCATTTCAAGTTACCTTACCCCACCAACATTTTTCTTTGTTCTAGTATTTGTCTCCACTAACTTACTCATCCTAAGCAATCTGTAATTGGGATTCATTAGCAGCTTCCCAATAGATAGATATCTCAACCGGAACAACTATATACATATCTGATGCATATAGTATATATGAACATTTTTAATAATATAAATGCACTCTCTTAATATGCCATTGTCCTTAATTTATGGAAAGTTTCACTCTGATACCAAATGCAACAACCTGCATTTCAAACCCTCGGGTTTGATGCCCGAACTGACATTAACACCTCGAAAACTGAAAAGGACGAGTCGTTGGGATATGATAACAAGAAAAAAATACAGTTCCAACTAATAGTTTTCTCATAGCGAAAGGAAAAAAGTATAATATCAATAACTATAATCATGTCATACACAATAATGTATTTATGCTATCAGATACATATGTTTGTACAATACCAATCAAACCCAATCCATACATATAATCAAATCCAAGTCATAACACATTTACATGATTTACAATATGTAGAACCCGATCCTTATCTTCAAACCATCTCGTTTAAGTCTAGTGAGTGTACCATACTTATTCCACACATACTATAAGATAATACTATAACATGATATGAGTCTAACTCTTCGATCACCTCATGCCTGCTGATTATACCATACTTAACCTACCATATACAATCCAGTTGTCTTGCATCAAATCTTTGTGGACACACTTCCCTAAACTCGCCTCGTGCACTACAGGGTCGTCTGCTGTCCACCGTCATGTTAATCGCAAGTAGGACTTAGTTCCTAAGACTCGCATCATGCACTATAGGGTCTCCTATTGTCCATATAATGTATATAAACTAGACTCACATCCTGGACTTGCCTCTTACACTACATGATCGCTTAACATCCATCCTCCACACAGGTCCATCGAAGCAATACAATGGAGCAGTGCAAGACCTGAATCATCTTCTTGTATCAGGGGCTTGTATCCTAGGTCGCCTACTTGCACCATAGGCTCGTACACGTTCACATCAACATCAAACAATTCCCATGTAAAGAATAACATACAAACTAACTCAAACAAATGATCAATATCTACATAATTCATTCGCGGTAGTGGCGCGGTGGTAGAGACACTTGCAACCTGTTAATGAGGTCACGAGTTTGATACCCATCTGCCCTACTCTCTCAAGGCGGGAAGTTGTGTTTCCCATAAATCCAAAAAAATGGTTATGGAAACGATGCTTCCTGTTGGGTAGGCTAACCTCCCATTCCTGGCTCTGGTTGGACTAGCTGGGATGGGCTCTACTCTTCGGAGTGGTGTTTTTTTTAAAAATATCCACATAATTCGCCTTGGATTCATACTATCAACCATCATCTCTAAAGTAGCCTCCAAACATCTTTTAAAAACCAAGGAATAGGAACCAAATTGATAAACATTAATATATATTGGCATATTTGGGTGCATATTTAACCTGTTCCCAAAACATGGCCATTGGTTGACCGGTTGCCAAGACCGATGAAACGATCACGGTTGAATTTTTGAATTCTGACCGTGATTCCAGTTATTCCTCTAGGTTGTTTTTCCTCCAATCGCCTTCAATCATATGAGAACATCCATAGCATCTTACCTATGTTTCTATAGTCATTTTACGCTTTAATTCCATCAAATTTCATAATATATTCATGTAATTCAAGGAAAATGGGAAATCTACTTTATTATTTATTATTTTATCGAATCCCTTCCAAAACCTATGTCAAATCCAAAATTAAGTGAATTTAAATTGTTATTTACTCTATATTAGACCACAAATCATATTCATAAGATTAGAGAAAAACAAGAATTGCCTAACGAATCTCCAAAATTGCTCCAAACCACTTCCTGCCTTCGCTGCACTGTTCATTTTTGGCCAGGAACCTCCGTTTTTAAGCCCAACTCCTTTCCAGATCATAATCCTCATCCATAAGGTATTTCTGTCGGTGGATCATGGAATTCAGCTAAGATAAGATGGTGATATTCCATTTTGAAATTTGTTATCTAAATCTAAAAAATTATGTACAAGAATTTCACCATCGCCTCTTGTTGTTCGGCATGCTATGTCAAATCCACTTCCAGTTTCTTCCCTAGACTTATATACACATAGTACTCATCGTAGGCTTTGATTTGCTGATGATTTCACTTTATTCCATCGAGAAACAAGCAACATATGACATCTTGAAAATTTTAGAGGAAGAGGGAAGAAAAAAAGAAATGAGTGTTAACGGGAAATGAAATTTGGAAGTTTTAACTATCTGTACTTGGGAATATTTGTAATTGGAGGGAAAATCATAAATGTCTCTTTATTTTAAAATTCAAATTCAAAGGTCCATAACCTAATTAGCTCCAAAATTTGTTTTGCTTGTATCTCATTCATACAACTTCCAACCCAAATAAACATACTGTGAGAATCAGAAAAATAAGATAGTAGCAATGGCAATTGGTATCGGCATCAATTTCCAAATTTGGAAAAAATAACCATTTCCCTTCCTTGTTTTTAATTTAGTTCATTTTCAAATTAAATCTAATTATTTGGCATTATTATATTATTATATTTTAGTTGTAATAATACCAAAATTTTGGAGTATTACTGGGGATCGATCCTCTATCTACGATATGCCATGATTTAAAGTTGGTCATATATGGTGTGGAGTTTTTTGTAATGCATATGCACTTAGCTATTTGGGGTATGGATTAATTTTGGGAATGGACAGAATGTCTCGGTATGGGACAATATTAGATTGTGATAGGAGAGTGGTTCGATTGAGAACTGATGGAGGGTATGATTTGATTTTATATTGTGAGCCCGATATTTATATTATCAAGAGCTATTTGTACTCACTCGACCTATCACAAGATGAGATGTCAATAGTGAAAGAATTTCTAGATATTTTTGATGATGTTTTCGATCTTCCACCCGAAGAGAAACTGAATTTAGGATCGATCTCAAGAAAGACACCAGACCACTAAGTTATTCCTCTTAAGCATATAGCTTCGAAGGAGAGAAGAGAGTTGGATAAGCAAGTTTCAATTATTACATAAATGATTTATTAGGAGAAGTATTTTATAGTGGGGAGTGACTTTCTTTTTCTCCACTAAGGCAGACATTACCTTAGTTTGTGCGTCGACTATCGAGAATTAAATAAGTCGACAAGGAAAAACTGCTACCCATTGCCTCGCATTGATGACCTTTTCGATCAACTTGTCGGGGCAAAAGTTTTATCTCAGATCGACTTGGTCATTGAATTTCACCAATTGAAAGTGGCTAATGACAGTATTTTGATGATTGCATTCCACACACCGGTTGGATTATTTGAGTAGGTAGTCATGCCATTCGGGCTGACTAATTCTTTGGCTTATTTTGTTGACTTAAATGAGTAAGGTATTTCAAGAGAAGATGAGTAAGTTTGTAATATTCTTTGTGGATGATATTCTTATATATTCTAGAAGTAAGGTGGAGCATGAGCTTAATTTGAGATAAGTATTAAATGTTTTAAGGAGGAATCAATTAAAAACAAAATTCTCAAAATGTCACTTCTGGATAAAGGAGGTTCATTTCCTTATACATATTGTATCTTTAGATGGTTTGGCAATAGGCATAGCAAAAGTAGCAGCTATTAAGATTGGAAGGCACCAAGGAATGGTTCAAAGGTCTATAGCCTTTCTGGATTGGAAGGATTCTATATTAAATTTATTAAAGATTTTGGAAAGATTTAAGCATCTCCGTTTCATCTGACTAAGAAGAACTTGATTTATACTTGGAGTCCGACGTGTTAAGCTGCATTTATTAGATTAAAGGAGTTATTGATGAGTGTTCTAGTTTTGATTATTCTTGATGGTACCAAACCTTCCTCCATGTATACCGAGGCATGCGGTACTAGGGTCGCTATTGTCCTTATGCAAGAAGGGAGGTGTTTGGCATACGCTAGCCGATAGCTTAAGATTCATGAGAAATTACCTAACACATGACCTTGAACCGACTGCTATTGTGTTCACATTAAAATAATGGAGGAATTATCTATTAGGAGAGAGGTTCGAGCTATTCACAGATCATAAGTTACTTAAGTACATTTTTTTACCAAAAAGACTTCAATCTAAGACTACAATGGCGGATGGAACAGGTTGAAAGATCGAGTCATTTGGATCGATACTCCAAGGATAAGAAGGGTTGAGGCAAGATAGAAGATTGAGTGTATCGCATGTCAAGTAGTTGAAAGATGTGGTTTTGGGTTACTGTCGTCATTCTAGGATGACTATTCATCATGGAGGAGACAAGATGTATCAAGACATGAAAAGAGTATTCTACTGCCAGGGATAAAGAAGCACGTGGAAGAGCATGTGGCATAATGTATGACATGCCAAACAAAAAAGGCAGAGCAGAAGCAATTGAGTGGGCTATTACTTCCATTAGATGTACCTCAATGGAGGTGGGAATGCATACCTATACAATTTGTGGATTAACTACCTAGGAGTAGAAAGGGGAATGCAAGTATTTGGGTTATAGTAGATCAACTTACGATAAGTGCACACTTTATTCTAGTGAAGAGTACAAGGATAGTAACTGCGTTGGCAACATTGTATATCAAGGAAGTAATTTGACTTCATGGAGTTCCCAAGAATATAGTAAGTGATCGAGACCCACTTTTCATGAGTGCATTCTAGAGAAGCCTAGAATATGCATTAAAATCTGAGCTAAATCTAAGCATGGCTTGTCACCCGCAAACTAATGGACAGACTAAGAGGGTGAACCAGATGTTGGAAGATTTGTTGAGCTCGTGTATAATGGATTTTGGAGGATCTCAGTTGGATCACCTACCTTTAGTGGAATTCGCTTATAATAATTGCTACCAGGCTAGTATAAGCATGACACCATTCGAAGCATTGTACAAAAGACCATGTAAGTCACCTTTTTGTTGATGGAAGTCTACAAATTAGATCATACTTAGGTCAGAGATGATTAGGGATGCTATAGAGAAGGTGGAACTTATTACAAAAAGATGAAATCTACACAAGATCGACAAAAGTCATATGCCGATAAAAGACCGATAGATTTGGAGTTTGCAGTTGGAGATTTGGTTTTTGCGAAGGTGTCACCCTTGAAGAGAGTAGTGAGATTTGGATGTTTAGGAAAGCTAATACTCCAATTTGTTGGTCCTTTCCGAATATTGGAGAGGATACGAAGTTTTTCATTTAAAGTAGAGCTTCCAAGGAAGATGACAGGAGTCTGTAATGTATTCTATGTTTCACATTTGTGAAAAGGTGTGCATGATCCTACCACTGTAGTTGAATTAAGTCAGTTAGAGGATGTGGACTTAAAGCCTAAGCCGAGTTCATCCCATGGTCCGATATGTATAGTTGAACATGGTGTGAAGCAGCTAAGGAATAAGATAGTGAAATTGGTAAGGGTACAATAGAGGAATGATCCAGCTGAGAGTTCAGGCTCTCAATCTGAATTCTTTTCCAGTATGTTCTTGAACTGGTTGCATTATAAGACCGGGTTGCTAGATAGGTCGTTATTCTGATTAGGTTTGCTATGTATATGTTTGATTATTGTAACATGATTGTTGCATTCATGTAGAATAATATGCTGATATTAGATGTTGTGCATTTACGCATCAAATGCCATACTATTACACTTCATATAAGGTGCACTAGCTGCATTTATGCATTATAAATATAGAACTGCAAGTTACATGTCATCACTTATATCTGTATACTATACATCTTATTATGTTCGACTCATTTAAGCTTATTGGAAATATTGGATATTATGGTTGTTTACTTGGTTGTTGTATGTTTGGAAATACGCAATGCGAGTGTTACATTACATTTTTCATTCCTTAGGAATTTCAGGGATGAAATTCTTTTAAAGGAGGAGAATGTAGTACCCCAAAAAATTGAGATATTTTATTTAATAATATAACGATAATGATTAGTTGGATTAAATTAGTAAATAATCTTATTTAAATTAAAGAGGGACAAAATGGTCATTTTGCCAACTTTTGAATTTGATAACGAGATTTGCATCATTGCAACCGGTTCTATTTTCTGTTCAAAATAGTATATAAGTTTGTTCAATTTATAGATCATACGAAGGAGATACAAGCGAGTAAATAGCTTCGTGAGAAATCTGGCATGTATGGTTACATACATGAAATGATATATGACATACATCCAATCATTACACATATATTGACATACAATGGTCAATTCAGTTTTATTAATTCAAATTAAATGTAGTTATTTTAAATGGTAGGAACAATTCTCTTAATCGATTAAACACTACATAAGCCTCATTTTATGCCAAAAAACTTAATTATTATCCCCTCTTTTCATCATCTTTCTTCCTCTTTCATTTTATAAATTTAAAATGGAGTAACTCTCTCAATTTTCAATGGGTTTTGGGTATCTACCAATCAAAATGATTATGAAGATGAGCACTACAATTTAGTGAAAGAATTAAAGTAAATTACATAGGTTTCTATGCACTAAAGGAACATAATAGCGAAGATTGAAGTGGTTTGGAGCATTTCGGAAGATTTTGTGAGTAATTCTTTTCTTAATTGCGTTATGATGCATAGATAGTATCATGATGATGATTTGCAATTTACAATCTAAGTAAGTAAACATTAAATACTAGAATCAAGAGATTAAATCATGGTATTGGGTATAAATAGGATAAAAGGTAAGTAGAGTCGACATATATGAGTATAATTGCAATATGAGTGATTCTTTTCCACTTTGTCATATGATTTTTCATAATACTTTAATGATAATTAGGAATCTATGTATGAAGAAATTGAAAGATTTATCGTTGAAGTAAATAAACTTCAAACACTATAAGGATTGACCCTTAAACTAAATTATACCAAAACAGTATGCTCTAAGAATGGAGATTACAAAGTTAAGGAGAAATACATGAAGATTAACTATTGTATGAAGATGGATTGATTTATTTGATTTGTGGTAAAATTGTTTGATGTTGATACAAACGGTACGAACCCATGGTGCAAGTAGACGACCTAGGTTACGATGCTCCCGTGTAGTTATTTAGCGGTCCAAGAGGAGGATTGGATACTTAGTGGCCCTGTAGGTCCTCGAGCTAGTCTAGGACATGAGTCCAATTTTGTTTGGGAAAGGGTGTTAAGCGTTCCCATCGGGCCTTGGGCTAGTTTAGGATATGAGTCCATTAGGTAAATGATGGTAATACAATCATGTAGGGCCTCGGGCTAGTCCATGATATAATTACCAATGAGTTAGATATCCAATGGTAGTTGTAACACCCGGTAAAAATAAATAAAAATTAATTAAATAAGATAAGGATAAAAACGAAAATTTTGTAAAAGTTGGAATTTGACCATGGAACTTATGCCATTGCATTCTAGCGATTTTCTGATCAATTTCCACATATAATGTTTTGAAAATGGAGGTTAAATGAAAAAGTTATGGACGTTTAAAGTTTTTCGATTCAAAATAATTTAGGTGGAATTGAAATTCAAATAAATAATTAATTCTTAAATTTGAAATTTAAAAAGTAACAGTTAGACTTAGGGGTTAAGAAACATTAAGAATAAAAATTAATTAAGGTATTAGATAAATAAATCAATAGCAAGAAAATAATGTTCCCAAAATAGACTAATTGGTCGACCGCTCGGTCGACCATCGCCTAGGGTCTGCCGACCGCTAGCGATCGACCGCTTAGGATGGACCGGTTGACCAGTTGATGTTGGTGGTGGCTGGGGTTTTATGCATTTGAATGGTCCGGATCTTATTAATTTTAACCGACTTAAATCCGACGGTTCTGGAGCTTTCTAACTACTATAAATAAGAGCCTAGCACCCTCACTTTTATTCATAAATTATTTGGGAACCAAGCGAAGCTCTATCAGTCACTCTCTTTAAAGATTCAGCAAATTCTCTAGGTTTTTAGGTAAGAAATTTTAGGTGTTTATTATTCGATTTCTTATTCTATTCTCTTCCAATCCCTAATTTCTGAATCTAATCCATATACAATTCTCTTGTTGTATATTCCAAAAAGTGGAGATACGTAGAGGTTAAAGTAGGCGTAACAAATTCAAAAAAGGAAGAGCTAAGGACTTGGTGTAATTGAAAATTTTAGTCTTTCTTATTTTAGTAATTGTATAGTATAACTTGGATTTTATGCATACCTTCAGGAATTTTGTTTACGAAAACTTCACACTAAAACCTCGAAATTCCCCTAAAGCGAAATATCAATTCTTAAGTTTGAATCCCAATTATTCTATATTAAAATAATGGAATTGTGTAGATATTGCAATTTTGATGTTTTATATTTTATTCCACTTCTTATCTTTTTCTTTGGATCTGATTAAGGGTTTTGAAAAGAATAAATTAGAAAATGGTGTGTAAGGTACGGATTTTTTTATTCGCAGTTTGCACCACCTATTTCCGTAATTTAAATAGAAATCCCCTTTTTCAATTTTATACAAAGAAGTTGAATAGAGCATAAAAGTATTTGAATTATAAGTTTCTATTAATGTTGATTCCTCTATTTTAGCATAAAATAAGTTTGCTATGGATTTTATTTTATACAAATCTGTTAATTGAATTGTGGATATATGGTATATGGAATTGGACTTGTATAAATTTGAAGCTTTGACATTTAAAAGTTAGTTTAGGGCGAAGTCTTCGCCCGCTTAGAATATTTTTGGCAATATATATATATATATAAATTAGCATAAATAACGTATAATTATAATGTATTAATTACGTAGTTAATAGGATCATAAATAAACTGGCACTAATTGCTCAAGAGAAATAGCAGAAGGAGAAAGACAGACTTATGGTGTGATCCTTGGATTGATGGTGAATCGTTGATTGACATTTTAGGATAGGACATTTACTTAGCATCTAATTGCCCGATGAGGAAAGTAGATACAATAATTCAGGATAATAAATGGAACTGTGGTAGAATTCCTTGCAGTTGGGCTCAAAAACAAAAAGTCAAAGCTATGCCACTTTTTATAGGTAGAGATAATGACATATGGGCTTGGAAACACTCGGCTAAGGATTTCACTACTAAATCTGGCTGGAATTCAATAAGAACAAAGTTTTAGAAAACTGATTAGAGCAAAATAGTGTGGGACCATGCTAACTACCCTAAGATGGCCTTGACCACCTACAAAGCGATTTTGGGTACACTACGACTACGTACTCGTGATAGGCTCTCAAAATGAGGAATTACGCAAGAAAAAAATTATGCTTTGTGTAATTCTGCAAAGGAAAGCCACATGCACTTATTCTTTGAGTGTGATTTTGCTAATCAAGTATAGGAAAACTGCAAACTTATGATTAATTTCACCAATTCTTGCAACAAACTAACCGAAATCATGAGTTACTTGATTGAGAGTAGTCACACTGAAAACCTGGAATTCATGGTAAAGCATGTCGCCCTGACATCCGCTATTTGGAGCATTTGGAAAGAGAGGAACCGCCGCATGTTTTAGAATAAAGTTAAAGGTGCCTCGAAAGTTAGCAAAATAGTTATAATCGACATGATGATAACAAGCAAGAGAATCAATCTAAAATTCCTCACCAACAACTCGGTACAAGCACCAGACGCGTTTGTAGGAGTGGTTCATCGGCTGAAACAAGCAGAAAACCAATGTATGAGCAACGAAAATTTCCAACCGCCATAAGATAAGCTTATTGAAGATGGAGGAGAGATAGATCTAGAATGTTTCACTTTAATTATTCCCGTACAAGTTTCTTTTTGTAAAGTGGGTTTTGTACCATGTACATATGTGCTTTTTTTGTGTGCGTTAATAAGGGCCGTTTGGGCCAATCAACTTGGACTGTAAAATGACTAATAAAATTTTACCCACTTTCAATATATATATGTATGTATGTATGTATGTATGTATGTATATGTATGTATATGCATATATATATATATATCGAATGTTTGAACTAAAAAAGGTAGTTTTCATGTACATATAACTATTTTTATATATATATATGTATGTATGTATACATACATTAGGAAGGCTAGCCGGCTTTATAGTAGGCCATGCCACTTTTATTAAAAGACATTTATAACAGGTGCTCCAATACATGTGTCAGAACAGCTAAATAAAAGGAAAAATAAAAATAGGAGCTAGGCAGACATGCTTAAACTGCTAAAACATAAGACTAAGCCTCATCCAAAGAGGAGGAACCATTGTCGTCATCATCAGATATAGGACCAGATACATGAATATAACCAGAAAAGAGAGCTGCAAAATTAGGAACAAAGACCTTAGAATCACTAGAGTATAAGCATTTCCGATCCCAGGTGTGATCCGCCAAAATAGATCTATTTTCATCTCCATCTTCACCAATAGTAGAAAGAATGAGACTGTCACCTTCCACATGGTAATATAACTGGTGATCCTCAGCATCACCTCTAACAAACATGTAATAGCTATCGTACTTCGAAGAATAACGCATTTCAAATTTCAACTGTACCCAAGAACACTCATATGAACTCCACTTAATCATGTTTCAGGGTAGAGGAACCACTACAGGTTCAACCACATAATAAGAAATAATAGTAGTATTAGCAATGACAATACCAACAGAGGGTCCAGAACCAATAACAACATTGGAAGTAATGAAGTCTAGAGGCGAAATATCAGCCACAATATGAACTAGAGGAACTGTGACAAAGAGCTTAGGAATCCACTTCTGAACAGAAGGACGGGGAAGATGGATCTTATCAGGAATAAGTAAGGAGGGATCAATAATCACATGCTTACAGGTTTCAGAAATGTGGCCAAAAGAGCGACAAATGGTGCAAATATCAGTTTTTCAACTGTAATTAAGGTCAACAAAAACATCCATCCCCTCACCGACACGAACCATAAGCCGAGAAGGCATTGGCATATCTGGGTTAATTTCTATCAAGGCCTTAGCATAAATTAATTTCTTTCTAGCCATAGTATTAGCAACAAAGCATTTAAACTTGCCAACAAGGCTTGCTAACCAATTTAATCAATTAATGGTTGCAAAACAGATGGAATGTGAGTAAAGTGAGCCTAGACAGGAATGGACTATACCTAATCTCTAGCACCATCGATCGTCGGACTCCAAGGCATAATAATAAAAGGCTTCCCAGCGATGATGGACAGTTCCACCTCTAAAACACGAAGCCTTTCTTCAGCACTATAGAATTTGAAATAATACATATCATCAACAAACTGCACCCATAGCTTCCTCTATGTTTCCAGATACAACTACAATGTTTTCGAACATCATAGTATGCAGAGTTGGAATTTAGAAAGAAGCCGACCAAGTATTTAGACCAATAATCAATTCCGGCTTGCATGACCTCGGCCGGTGGTACCATAGCACCATCGATTTCAACAATATCAAAAGATCTGGAGTGAATACGCCTGCATTTTTGGTAAAGTAGCAAACAAGGATGACCACTTTTTTATAGCCACAGGGGAGGGAGCCTGATTGGCAAATAAGCTGGCACTTTTTAGGGTTAGCAGGAAATAACTTAGAATTAGAAGTAGGCGCCACTTCACTGTCAAACAGTAAACCAATACTGGACTGTGCATTAACACTCCCACCAAGCACGCAGTCATCAACAAGTTCTTTCCCAACATTATAATGTTATCATACTACTTAATATTATAAATATTCTCATTCCCAGTAAGATCAGCCACATTACTCTTGAGGGAATGCTTATCTCCAAACACAGGCATATCACATTTGGTCCATTGACCAACAATGATTAAGACAGTAGCATGAAGTAATGGAGATAAAGGAGTTGAAATTACCCTAGGGGAGCCGCAAGAGATTCTAGAGACAGCCGAACGAGAAGGCAAAAGGGTGTTTTCCAAATCCGCGATCGAGGAATCATGCGGAGAAGAACGACCAGATCCAACCAAAGGAGAAGACGAGTGTTTGCTCAGAGGCGGAAAAGCTATCGTAGAAGTCTCACGGGGCGGCGGCAGGAGGCCAGAAGTGGTATGCAAAGACGGGGCACTGAAGGCTCTCCTAGATCTGGTCAGAGAAAGCCAATGGGTTGGGCAGGACGTGAGCCATTAGGCGAAAGCGAAGCATGAGAGGCGAGAAGTAGGGTGTCGAACGAAATAAAGGGGAGAATGAATGGATCGGAGAAAATAAAATATCTCCTACGGACGAATTGGCAGGCGGCCATTAGCGAAAAAAGAAGACATTCACGAATTGGTTAATTAATTTATATATATATATATAAACATATCTACATTAGAAATTTGAAGTTTAAAATTTAAATAAATTTTTATTCTAGATCCAGATTTGTTTTTTGGATTCAAATCTATCTTAAGACATTTAAATATTAATTTGAATTATTTTTAATTGGTTAATATTTTTTAAGTAAACAATATTAAATATATAAGTGTTATATGTATGTATGTACATACGTATGTATGAAGGTATGTGTATGTGTATGTGTTTGTAGATGTATATAATAATAAATTAATTATGGACAAAAACATGCATAGGAGAAAATATGTCCGTTGAAATGTAAATCCCAACACTTATATAAGGGCACGTTAAACCATGTACATGTCTAATGTTGCACGTATACTTTACATGTACGTGTGTATTTGATACATATACATTATATACTATATATATATAATCAAATCATATCTTTATATAAATTAAGTAAATAAAATAAAGATTTTATTTATAATTATTTAAATTGGACCTAGATTAATTTAAACTTCATAGGCCTAATAAGACTAAAATAAAATATTTTTTGAAATTCACTCATTTAACCCGCTGCGTACTGACCTAGTTTCTACAGTGGTATCAGAGCCAAGTAGCCTGTGCAGTCTAAATTAGCAGTATTATAGTTAACTTGTTACCTTGCAATTTAGTAGGGTGTCTAGAAAAGTAGTGTTGAAGGTTGAGTTTAGGTAAATTAAGTACTCTACCCTACCTGATTATGGGCCCGACCCAAAAGGTGAAATAAGCCCAAAGGTTATCCCAACTATAAAGGCTCGAATTGATTTTGGGCCTTGGGCTAATATTTTCAAAATCTATTTTGAAATATAAATAGTATTTTAAATTTTAAAAGTTGTATTGGAAATATATAAGAAATTTTTATAAATGTTATAAAATATTCAAAATTATTTCAAAATTTAAGTAATTATTTTTTAAATTTATTAATAATTAATTGGATTAATTAGATAAATAATTATTAAAAGCTGACTAATTAAATTAAATAACACACACACACACACAAATATATATATATATATATGTAAAACTATCTTAGAATGTTTAAGGTGATTAATATACATAATTTTTGAAATTAGTTAAAATTAACTAAATTATTTTAATCAAATAAATTAATTTGATGCAAATCGGTAAATAATATAATATACATGTATTAAAATTTGTATATTACCATATATTTTACAGTATACATATTCAATTTAAAAGTAAATCAAATCAAATTAATTAAAATGTATATTAATTAATTAAATTAAATTAAGAAAATAAAATTAACAAAATTAATATAAGAGTATACATAAGATTATTATATAAGTTAATTAAAATTATAAATCGTTATACAAGAATTAAACTTATGTAATATGAATGTATAATAAAATGTGGAACCGTAATAATACCTAATTAGATTTAAGAAAGAAATACATATGTATAGTACATATACCGTGATTTCAGATGTATTTGAGACTTGAATCACTATGGTATTTCGTAAGAATTACATTATTTCTTAAGTCGATTTCACTCAAATAAATATATTAAAAATTATGAATCTTTAATATAAGTGTTATCCTATATCATTTATATATATTAATAAATTACTAGCATACTCTTTAGTTTTTGAGCTTTCCTCAAGTTAGAGACGTTATGTGTAGTATTATTAATATATAGAATAGATTAGATATGATACATGCACATAATTGTTGAGCTTTCCTTAGGTATGCACATTATACGTAGGCCATTGTGAAATGTATGTATGATAGAACAATTTCACTTTGCTTATTGAGCTTTCATCAAGCTAAAGATGAGACTAGGATATAAACCATGGGTTGGGAGTCATATATGATACAACCGACAAGGTGTTATCCATCACTTGCGGCCAATGAGTTGTTGAGCTTTTCTCAAGGTCCGAACTCCAAGGCATGTGAGTCCTAACACCCGCTAAAGAAATCGAAAGATTACTATGTTTTCTTTTAGGATTTTGTGAAACATAAAATTCTAGTGCGAACTTATTAGTAAAATGAAATATAATGTCTAACCTTACTAATATAAGAACATTTTCTATGAATAAATATCCTAATCTGCTAAATTAAATTTGCAAAAAAAAATATCTACACCAAAGTTATTTTCTAAAAACGACAAACTCACCGGACCAAACTACATAGACTATCCAAGAACAATCAAAATAGCACTTACATACGAACCTTATGGTCGTCAGTAACCAAACCTCCTAGAGTTAGACGCACTGAAGATGCAGACCTTGAATTAATAATTACTTATAGCAAATGGGTTGCAGACCTAGAAATCATATGTGTTGTCTACATTTGACAAACTATTACAAAGACAGCACAAAACTATGTCTGTCCATCGAATCTTCGATAGCATCAAAACATTATTTAGGGAGCAATCTCGTTCCGCAAGGTACAACATTACTAAGAAGTTGTTCAACATGGAGATGTCGATGGGCATGAAAGTAGACGCGTACATCTAATGATGAAAGGCTGTATTAATAAGCTTGCTTAATTAGACGTGACGATAAGCAATGAGTTGCAGGTGGATTTGATCTTAAGGTCTCTTAATCCACAATTTGAGCCATTCATGTTAAACTATAAGACAAACTAGTTAAATGTAAGCCTCGTGAAGCTGTTCAATATGTTAAGGTCAGATGAGTCTTCATCTAATGATCAACGAATAGTGCTTGGTGAAAGGGAAAGCATCATCTTTGAATGGTTCAAAGAAGAGGAACCGGTTAACAAGAAGAATAAGAAGACTACTCCGAATAATAAAGGTGAATGTCATTACTATCACAAGAAGGGGCACTAGAAATAGAACTGTCCAGATTACCTAATGATTGTCAAAGAGAAGAAACAGAATGGTTCTACCACTCCTACAGGGATATCTATGATTCAAAATTGTTTTGCAATCAATAAATTATCTTGGGTTTAGCTACTGGATTTGGAACTCATACCGTAATATGTTATGTGGACTTAGAAACAAGCTTCATGTGGTAAAGGGTGAGATGAGACTTCTAGTTTATGATGGATCTTTAGTAGATGCAACTAGTTTTACTTGGCTTTGCCGAATGGATTAGAAATAATTTTAAATAATTGCTATTATGTTAAAAACTTTGTTTGTGGAATAATTTCTATGTCTAGGTTGTTTGAGACCGAGTATAGTTTTCACTGTAATGATAATGTTATGAACATAATGTTAGATAGAAATAAATCTACAATGGTGTTTTGGATGATAACATTTATATTCTTGACTCTAGTTATGTCTGTGCTATGATTAATTCTTCTAAAGATGACATTAATAATAATTATTTATGGCATTGCAGGCTAGGTCATTTAACTGAGAAACGACTACATAATTGAAAACAAAAGGTTTTTTATTATCATTTGATTTTGAATTATTTGATATGTGTGAGTCATTTCTTAAAGAAAAAAGGATCAGGCAACCCTTTAGTAGGGGCAATGATAGAGTTAATAAACTCTTGCGTCTCATACATGTTGATGCATGTGGTCCAATGTCTATAGTTACGAAAAATAATAATTCTTACATTGTAACTTTTACCGATGATTTTTCAAGACTAAGACATGTGTTTATTATGAAGAACGTATCTGATATCTATGAGAAATTTAAAGAGTATAAGAATGAGGTTGAAAATCAGACAAACCACAAGATTAAAATATTTTGATTTAATGGAAGAGGTGAGTATGTTGGAAAAGAGCTCCAACAACACTTAAAAGATAATAGGATTTTCTCTTAGATTACTCCATCCTCTGCAACACAATGGTGTTCGAAAGAGAAGGAATCGAAACTTATTAGATATGGTTCATTCCATGATGAGTGAAGCTTAGTTTCTTTTTTCCTATTTGGGATATGTGCTAGAAAGCAAAGTGCATACGTTGAATTTGATACCCACAAAATCTATGTCTAAGACACCATATGAGATATGGCATGAGAAGAAACCTCATCTTAATTACTTGAAGGTGTAGGGTTTTCCTGCCTATGTTAAGAACATGCAACCAATTAGAAGATCTAATAAGGGAATCTCATGTACCAAAGGGATATTATAATTTTCTCGAGGATGATGAGAAGGAGGATTGTGTTTTAGAAGATGACACTCTTCTCTCATTCCAGTAAGCACTGAGTAAGGACTCCGCACTTTGGTTTAGAGGTATGAAATCCCAAAATGGATTCTGACGCAGCGGATTAATCAAAACAATGTAGATCGATGAATGTAGTAATCGATGGATTGGAAGATACTGAAATGCCCAAATTCGTTGATCCGAAGATACTGAATTCTAGCTATCCCGAACTCGTTGATCGCGCACGATACCGGGTTCAAAGATCTTCAATTCTTCAAGCGTTGATCAAGCGCACTTGATTCCGCGAATCGGCTTCTGCAATCGTTGAATCGAGCGCACTCGATTAACCGAAAGAGGAGATAGGAGATTACACTCAACTACCAATTGGAATGAAAGCACAAAGATAACAAAAGAGAATTTTATTCAAAAATCAACAACCATTACAAATGACTCACACGGCCTATTTATAGGCGTTTTACAACTCACGCAAATAAAACACAACTAATAAGTCGGCTCCGACTCATCACTTATCCGACTTACGACTTAGCACTCCTTTCGACTTACGACTCAGCCATAGCACACGACTTACAAGTTACAGACGACTTAAAAACAAAGGCGACTCAACATACATGTATATTACAAACGACTCACGACTTATAAAAGTTGCGACCTACGACTTAGTATAAGTCGGTAACGACTTATCAACAGCTCCGACTTAACCCACACGACTTAAATAGTAGCGACTCTAAAACAGACGACTTATCAAATAACGATTCAGATTAACTCGGCATAAGAATCAACGGCTCCAGGCTTCTGCGACTTAAGATGGTACGACTTAACTGAGTCGTAATTCGGTGCCGACATAAGATGGCTTCAGTTTTCCTTAAGTCGTATCCGACTCATCCTTGGGCATTCTCAACTGTTCCTCCCATATCACCCTTGTTAAGTCGTTGATGACTTATCTCCTCGCCTTTGTTAGGTCGTAGACGATTTAACCCCTCATTTTCGATAAGTCGTGAACTCAAAGTAACTCCTCCCCCTTGTTTCCAGTTAAGTCGTGGACGACTCAAAATAATTCCTTTAAGTCGTAGCCGACTTAATCCTTCAACACACACAGCTAATTTGTTATCTCGTGGATCTTCTATAAGTCGTGGACGACTTATATCTAATTCCTTAAGTCGTGTACGACTTATGCCTTTGAAGGTTGTGGGTTGCGCTGCATCATCCTCCCCAGGCTGAGAAAAATTCGACCTCGAATTTGTAAATTCTTCCACATCAGCTCGTTCATTCCCATGATATGGTACGAGATGTTTAACATTGAACACATCAGAAGTGTACACATCTTCTGGCAGCTTCAACTTATAAACATTTTCATTAATTCGTTTCACGACTTCTACAGGGCCAATTTTTCTGGCTTTCAACTTGTTATACGCACCCACTGAAAAACGATCTTTCGTTAACACTGCATAAACCAACTCACCTTCATGAAATTTAACATTCCTTCGTTTCAAATCTGCAGCTCGTTTGTACTTCTCATTCGCTTTCTCCAATCGTTCCTGAACGATTTTATGACATTCCGTCAACCCATCAACAAAATCAGCAGCTTTCTTAACTGTCTTCTTTGATTGTGGCACTACCGTTAAATCCAACGGTCCCTTCGGTAAGCTTGAATATACTATCTGAAATGGACTGAAACCGGTACTACGGTTCACCGCATGATTATGAGCAAACTCTGCCTGGCATAACTTCATGTCCCAACTTTTCAGATTGTCTTGCACAAGACACCTCAACAAATTTCCCAATGATCTGTTCACAACCTCGGTTTGTCCATCCGTCTGTGGGTGATAAGCGCTGCTAAAATTCAACTTCGTTCCCACCATCTTCCACAAACTTAGCCAAAAATGACTTAGAAAACGGGTATCTCTATCTGACACAATAGATTCTGGCAATCCATGAAGTCGATATATCCCTTTGAAAAATAGTTGAGCAACATGAACAGCATCCGCCGTCTTCTTACAAGCAATAAAATGTGCCATTTTCGAAAATCGGTCAACTACCACATAAATGGAATCATTACCACGCTGCGTTCTCGGCAACCCCAACACAAAGTCCATACTCACATCAACCCATGGTTTAGTTGGTACCGGTAGCGGCATATATAAACCAGCATTAGTCGCAGTTCCTTTCGAAACCTGATAGATATGACATCGTTCCACAAACCTCTCCACTTCTTTCCTCATCGATGGCCAAAAGTAAGACTGCGAAATCAATTGCAAAGTACGGTCTCTACCCACGTGGCCTTCCTCGTGTAACTCCTTTACAATCTTCATTCTCAAACTACAATCAGGTATGCACAATCGATTTCCTTTGAATAGAAAACCGTCTACCATCATAAACTCATCCGTCTTTCCCTCCTTGACTTTATCAATACACTTCGCAAAGTAAGGGTCATCAACAAATAATTCTGGCAACACATCAAACCCTGTTACCTCAACTTTCAGTGTAGTCAACAAATGACTCCTTCTACTCAAAGCATCAGCCACTCGATTCGTCACCCCTGACTTGTGTTTAACAACAAAAGTAAACTGTTGCAGATATGCAATCCATGATGCATGTCTCGCCGAAATCTTGTCTTGCCCTTGTAAATGTTTTAACGCCTCATGATCAGTGTAAAGAACAAATTCCTTCTGAAATAGATAGTGTCTCCAGTGTTTAATAGATTGCACAACAGCATAGAATTCCACATCATATGTACTGTATCTCATCTTTGCTCCTGATAACTTCTCGCTAAAGTATGCAATCGGACGTCCCCTCTGACTCAACACTCCTCCAATCCCAACCTTGGATGCATCAGTATGTAGTTCAAATACTAGCTGAAAATCTGGTAATATTAGAATTGGTGCAGACGTCAAGAGTTCTTTGATTCGATCAAAAGCAACTCCGGCTTCCTTCGTCCATGCAAACTGTTTACCCTTCATACAATCAGTCACAGGCGCCATCACACTACTAAAGTGTGGAATAAACCTTCGATAAAATGAAGCCAACCCGTGAAAACTACGAACTTCCGTTATCGTCTTGGGTTGCGGCCAATCTCTGATAGCTTCAACTTTACTTTGGTCAACCTGTATTCCTTCTTCCGACACAACATACCCCAGAAATAGAACACTCCTCGCCATGAAAACACATTTCTTTGTAGCAGCATAGAATTGTTCTTCACGAAGAATAATTAACACTTTCTTCAAATGCTGAACATGCTCTTCTTTACTAGCACTGTAGATCAGAATATCATCAAAGTAAACCACCACAAATTTTCCAATGTACGGTCTGAAAATTTGGTTCATCACCCTCATGAATGTACTTGGTGCATTCGATAGACCAAACGGCATTACCAGCCATTCATACAATCCTTCCCTTGTCTTGAATGCTGTCTTCCATTCATCCCCTGGTCTAATGCGAATCTGATGATAACCGCTCTTCAAGTCAATCTTAGAAAAGATTACGGACCCACTGATTTGATCTAATAAATCATCAAGCCTCGGCATCGGAAATCTGTATCTGACTGTGATCTTATTCAATGCTCTACTATCTGTGCACATCCTCCACGTTCCATCCTTTTTGGGTACCAATAAAGCTGGTACAGCACAAGGACTTAAACTCTCCTGCACACGCCCCTGTTCAAGCAATTCTTCCACTTGCCTCCTCTGTTCTTCATGTTCCTTTGGACTCATTCGATAATGTGGTCTGTGTGGCAACACAGCCCCTGGAACAAGATCTATCTGATGTTGTATATCCCTCAACGGTGGCAACTCCGTTGGTAACTCCTCTGGAAATACATCGTCAAATTCTTTCAAAACTGGCTTCGCTCCTTCCGGAATTTCAACCTCTTCACTGCTCTCTCGCCCAATCAAAAAAAACACTTCAGGCTCCTCCTCGACTTCCTTCGCGAACTCCTTTAAAGACAACAAAGTTTTAAGCTCTTCAATCTCCTCCAACTTGTTTTCCTCCTGTTGTCGCTTCTTTGGAACTAGAGTAATCTTTGTGCCTTCAAACATGAAACTGTAACTGTTGGTACGCCCATCATGTTGCACCGCCCTATCATACTGCCACGGTCTCCCCAGCAACAAATGACAAACGTCCATATCTACCACATCGCACCAGATTTCGTCTTTATATTTCTTCCCAATTGAAAACTTCACACAAGCCCTTCGTCCAACTTTCACCTCTCCGCCTTTCCTCAACCAAGCTAGCTTGTACGGTTTCAGATGTTTCTCAGTCTTCAATGCCAACTTCCTCACAGCTTCTGAAGAAATTATATTATCACAGCTCCCAGCATCAATAACAAATTTGCAAACTTTCCCCAGAATAGTACATGTTGACTGAAAAATATTGCTCCTCAACCAACTACAATCCTCCTCTTGTTTTGGTGTTAAACAGGACCTCTTCATCATTAGATTATAACCTTCGTCTCCTGACACTTCTTCTTCCTCCTCATCAGGTGGTGAATTGGAACATTCAGCTTCTTCATCCTCATCCTCAACCTCCGCTATCATAGCTCTCTTCTTCGGCTTTGGACATTCGCTACTTTTGTGGCCCAATTCTTGGCAATTATAACACTTGAAACCATTATTGACTTTCGTCTTCCCAACCTCATTCACAACTGGTTTTGCAACAACTTTTGAAACATTAGAACTTCCACTAACACCCTTCACTTGATTATTAGAATTTGTAAACACACCACCTCCTCGTCGTCCCTGTTTCTCCCATGCCAACGCTTTTTGATGTGCTTCCGCTACAGATCTGGGATCAAACATGTTAACCATATCCTAAATCGGCATTCGCAATCCCCCAATGAATCTAGATGTCAGCTGCTCGCTCTTCCGTTTCCATAATATCATTCCTTGCAATAAGTTGATAAAATTCATCCGCGTAATCATTAACAGCCTTTGTGCCCTACCTCAAATTCTGCAAACGTTGATACATCAGTGACTGATAATTGTAAGGTAAGAACGTTGCTTTCATCAATTTCTTCATCTTCTCCCAAGATTCAATTTTTGACTTCCCCATTCGTTCACGTGTAAGTTTGGTTTGCTGCCACCATGCTAAAGCTCTACCCCTCAACCTCGTAGCAACCAACTTCACTCTACGGTGTTCTGGAACTTCTTTGAAGTCAAAAATCTCTTCAACATTAGCCACCCAATCTAGAAACTCCTCCGCTTGCATACCACCTTTGAATTCAGGAATTTCAGTCTTCATCCCCGACTCCCACTTGTGATCATACTCAGAGTGATTTCTTCCTTGTCCTCGTCCTTGTCCTCGAACACTACCACCATCATACTCCTCTTCAAAATCAGATGTATATCGTTGTCTATCTCGTCCACCCACATCTCTACTACCATCACATCTACCACCATCATCCCTTCTATCTACATTCCTCCGTTCTCGATCATCCACGTTCCTCCCACGCCTTTGATCATTGTCAACACTTCTTTCTCGATTGGAATGTGGCGAGACTCTACTTCCCCCATGATTAGATTCAGGTGATACCCTTCTCCGATTCTGATTTATCTCTAACATCATCTTCTCTAACCGACCAATTCCTTCGTTAAGCTTTTCACTAAAGTTTTCATTGATTCGTTGCTCCATCTCATCAGCCTCTTCTCTTCGATATAAAGCTTCTACGTTTTGGTGACGATTAGCTCTTCTTGGCGGCATGATTTGAAAACTTCACAAAACTCTTCAACACTTCAAAATTCAAACACAATTCGAACTTAGATCCAAAATGAAATGGATCGAAAACTCCCACTTTGTTGCTACTTCGCGATGAACACGATGAACACAACTTTTCCAAATGATGCAAATTTGATCTCCCACTCTTCTACTTAGCTCGGCTTCTCACTTCAAGCTCGGCTATCACTTGATCTCTTCAAAACTCCAAAAATGATTAGGCTCCAAGTCTCGATCTAGCTATGATTGGCTAGAACAAGCTCTGATACCAAAACTGACGCAGCGGATTAATCAAAACAATGTAGATCGATGAATGTAGTAATCGATGGATTGGAAGATACTGAAATGCCCAAATTCGTTGATCCGAAGATACCGAATTCTAGCTATCCCGAACTCGTTGATCGCGCACGATACCGGGTTCAAAGATATTCAATTCTTCAAGCGTTGATCAAGCGCACTTGATTCCGCGAATCGGCTTCTGCAATCGTTGAATCGAGCGCACTCGATTAACCGAAAGAGGAGATAGGAGATTACACTCAACTACCAATTGGAATGAAAGCACAAAGCTAACAAAAGAGAATTTTATTCAAAAATCAACAACCATTACAAATGACTCACATGGCCTATTTATAGGCGTTTTACAACTCACGCAAAGAAAACACAACTCATAAGTCAGCTCCGACTCATCACTTATCCGACTTACGACTTAGCACTCCTTTCGACTTACGACTCAGCCAAAGCACACGACTTACAAGTTACAGACGACTTAAAAACAAAGGCGACTCAACATACATGTATATTACAAACGACTCACGACTTATAAAAGTTGTGACCTACGACTTAGTATAAGTCGGTAACGACTTATCAACAGCTCCGACTTAACCCACACGACTTAACTAGTAGCGACTCTAAAACAGACGACTTATCAAATAACGATTCAGATTAACTTGGCATAAGAATCAACAGCTCCAAGCTTCTGCGACTTAAGATGGTACGACTTAACTGAGTCGTAATTCGGTGTCGACATAAGATGGCTTCAGTTTTCCTTAAGTCGTATCCGACTCATCCCTTGGGAATTCTTAACTGTTCCTCCCATATCACCCTTGTTAAGTCGTTGATGACTTATCTCCTCGCCTTTGTTAGGTCGTAGACGATTTAACCCCTCATTTTCGATAAGTCGTGAACTCAAAGTAACCCCTCCCCCTTGTTTCCAGTTAAGTCGTGGACGACTCAAAATAATTCCTTTAAGTCGTAGCCGACTTAATCCTTCAACACACACAGCTAATTTGTTATCTCGTGGATCTTCTATAAGTCGTGGACGACTTATATCTAATTCCTTAAGTCGTGTACGACTTATGCCTTTGAAGGTTGTGGGTTGCGCTGCATCAGATTCCATGCATGAAAACAAAGTATGGACTTTGGCTGACATACTTGGAGGGATAAAGCCCATCAGTTGCAAATGGATTTTTTTTAAAAAGCTAAATGCAGATGGACAAGTAGAGACTTACAAAGCTAGGCTATTTGCGAAAAGATTTCGTCAAATTCATGGTGTTGATTATGACAAAACCTTGTAACAATGCTTAAGTTCATTCGGCTAATGCTTGCTATTGCTGCATTCTATGTCTATGTACTATGCAAATATACATAAAAACAGCCTTTTAAATGGTGATTTTATAAGAGACCATTTACATGTTGTAGCCCAAGGGATTCGAGGTTAATAGGAATGAGGGCAACGCTTGCAAGTTGTTAAGATACATTTATGGTCTTAAACAAGCTTCAAGAAGTTGAAATAAGTATTTTGATAAAGTAATCAAATAGTTGGTTATTATCGGTACACCGGGGAAGCGGGCGTATATCGGAAAGAATAAGGAAGTGCTATAGTGTTCTTAGTTTTATACATCTATGATTAGCTACTGCTTGACAACGACATTGCATTATTGCAATCAGTAAAAGCTTGGTTAGCCAAGGACTTCTCCATAAATGATTTAGGAGAAGCAACCTATGTACTGAGTATAAGTAGAGATAGATCTAAGAGACTATAGGGTTGTCCCAATCCCTATACATAGATATCATAAGGAAAATGTTCGATATGCAGAATTCCAAATGCGAAAATGTTTCGACCCAATTTGGAGTCATCCTTTCTAAGAAGAAAATTCCTAATACCGACAAGGAGAAAAAGCATATGAAGACAATTCTGTATGCATTGGCAATGGTTTCCATAATGTATGCCTTATTATGTACTAGACTGGATATGGCCTATGCATTCAGATGGGTAAGCCGATACAAGTCTAATTTTGAAAAAGTATCGGACTATTGTATAATGTATACTTAAGTATATGAGAAATACTAAGGAATTATTTCTTATATATGGTAATGTAGACCTCCTTATGAAAGACTATACATACTCTAGCTTTAAAAGCGATATCGATGATCGTAAATCTGTATTAGGTTATGTTTATACTTTAAACTATGAGGCTGTTAGTTGGAAAAGTTCCAAATAAGAAATAGTAGTTGATTCCATGATGGAGGCCAAGTACATTGCCCTAAATGAAATAGCTAAAGAAGTGGTCTAGATGTGCAAATTTATGAGTAAGCAAGGGGTGATTCCAAACACGGAAGATCCAATAACACTGCTTTGTAACAACAATGTTACAATGAAGATCGTAAAAGAACCTAGGAAACATAAGAAATCAAGATACATTCTTCGAAAGGTCCACCTCATAAGAATTTTTTTTCGAAAGAAGGAAGTCGTGATTCTAAGAGTAGATATAAAGGGCAACATAGCATATCCATTCACGAAAGGCCTAGCTCAGTCAGTTCTCTACAAACTAATCGATGAGATGGGATTGAGAATCCATAATTGTCCCCAGTGCAAGTGGGAGAATGAGAGAATTAGGGGTATGCCCTAAGAGAAATTCTACAATTTACTATAAATTATTAACATTGTAATAAAATCTCGTTCGAAATAAAATGGTGTTTTTCTTTCTCTTATATACTTACCATATGTGTTACATTAATTATTTATTTAAGTATATTTAGTAGAAATCCCTAAATGATATATTGTGTGATAGTTACTACAATGTAACGACCCGGAATTTCACTGCATTGATTTGCGAATAATATTCAATATATAGATTTTATAATGAAAAGAAAACTTTTTTAAATAATAAATAATGATGCTGAAATGGTTTTCAAAATTTGTTTACAAAAATATTTAGTTCAAAGAAAAACAGAAAATGTGACCTGAATTTGTTTTCCGAATTTTCGACTTTTCGTCGGCTTAAAGTTGTCGGAATTGTTGTAACACTTTTGATACATATATTTACAAAGTATTTTAGACATGGTTGAATGCATTTGAATATACATAAACACTTAAGCATATATATATATATATAATATGAGAAAATATTTTTATATAAAAAAAGTTATATATATATATATTATAATATAAGATTCCTTTTCTAACATAAAGGACTAAAGTGATTAATGCATGTTGGCTTTGATTTAATGGGAGGGTGGCTAGGTGTGGGCTGAAATGGCATGTGAGGTGGAAGGAGGTGGTGAGGTGGCATAAGGAGAAAGGAGGGCAAAGTACGAGGGATAGTTTGGTAATTTAACATGTTAACAGAATATATATACTCATTTTCCTAATTTTTGTTCTCATTTTCTCATTTTCTTTTCTCTTTGAAAATTTCCTATTCTCTCATCTTCCTAAAAGCTTCATGAAACTCTATTAATGGCTTCCTATTTTAAAATTATAATATTTAAATTCAAAAATTTATTTTGTTTTAAATGTTTTCAAACCTTGTTTTAAAACTCTTTCTTCTCCATATTTCCTCCCAATTCATTCGGCCATAACTTCCTAAATACTACCCCAATCAAGATTTTCTTTTTTTAAACCATATAGAATTCCAGTGGCTACAACTTTTATCTGAATCACTTTTTAAAATTTCGAATATATTTGGGCCAAAATTGTATTTCTTTCTGACTCATTTTCGAACCTATATTTTCAAGCCCGAAAATAGCACTCCCTCTATTAACCATATCTCCCTCAAATCTAATCCAAATTGAGTGACCCATTCTTTGAAATTGTATAGAAAATAATTTCCTAAAACTTATCTTGTGACCTCATTTTAAAAATACGAGAGTAACATGTCCAAAAATCAAGGAGATGATGACCTATTTTTGAGTGATTTTTGTGATTTTGCAAGCTTTCCAAATTCCAAAGCATTTCAAGTTTTCAAAGTTTTTGGTGAGTAAACTTCGAACTTTTTGGAAAGATTTTACTTTTGAATATATGTTGGCTGTTTGGTTATTTGTATGTGTTTGTTGGTTGGACTATTGTATGGTTTGTATGTTTATGTATGTGCTAACTTGTGGTTTAGCATTAGACTTGGATTTGGTTGTTAAAGTGATGTGTTTGGACATTAAGTTGTGATCTTTATTATGCTATTGGGATAATGTGGTTTGTTATGTATGTATATGCTTGTTTGATTTAGTAAGCATTTTGTTATTTATTTTGTTTCCAACTTTAATAAAGTTGTTTTTTAAAGCTTTCTTGATCAAGTTTTAAATGTAAGCATAATTGAAAAGTTAAAGTTTTGGAATAACATAGAAAAAAGAAAACAACTTCTAGGTTACTGCATCCATAGTGATAGTTGCTATGGATGTAGTTCGGAATTTAACGATTTTCAAGTTTTAAGGTGTTCTTTTAAATATTTTGAAAAATTATTTTCAAACTTAATTAGTAAATATAAAAGTTAATTATTACTTAATTGAAATGTTTCAGATAATTAATTAATTATTAATTATTATTTAATTAAGTTAAATAATTAGTAGTTAATTAGTATGAATTAAGTAAGTTAATTATTAATTAATTAAGAAATATTACTTAAGGATTAATTTAAGATAAAAGATAATTATTTTTATTTAATCAAGTTTAATTATTTTAATTGTTATTTAATTAGAGTTTAATTATTTAATTAATTTAAAATTAATTAAGGATAATTATTAATATTAACTAAAACTTAACAAAAACTAATTATCGTTTAATTTATTATTTAAGTTTTTCTTAAAGTTATTTAATTAATTAAATGAGATTAATTAATATTAATTATTAATGAAAGTTTAAATTATTATTTAATCATTAATAAAGGATTAATTAGGGTTTGATTACTTGTTAATTATTATTTAATTATTTATTAAAGGTTTAATTATTTCTTGATTTATAATTAAATTAAGTTAAGATTTAATTAAGATTAATTATGATCTAAATAAGGGTTTAACTTGTAAATAGTTAATTTAAAAAGAAGTTTTAAGTTTTAAATCCTTTGTTTTTCGAGAATCAAATTGTTTTTAAGGTACTTCTTTTTAAAAGATGGTTTGAGCACAAGGAATTCAAATGTCGATACCATTAAGTAGAAAAAAAACAACTGTGAATGAATTACAATGAAAGTGGTTGTGTTTCTATGGACATCTACTAGCAGAATAAGTCCATGTTCTTCTATAATGTAATTGATTTGATTGTTGTGGACATATATTAGCAGAATAAATCACCATTCTGCTATAGATTGGTTGTTTGCTTGTATGGACATATAGGTTAGCAAAATAAATCCCCATTTTGCTATAAGTTAATTGTTTGATCGTTTGGAAATCTATTTAGCAGGACAAATCACCATCCTGCTATTAGGTTATTTGGACATGTATATGCTAGTTAGTTTATATTGACATGTTATTTCTTGATTTGGATATAAAGTGTATTTACATATATGTTGACTTATGTAAATAAATTGTTGAATGACTTGAAAGTGAAATTGAAATTAAATTGTAACTTAATTAGTACCATTAGGTTTACTAAGCCTCCTTTTGAATTTATAAAGTATGATTTTGATTTAACATTAGTTCTTTAATCAATTTGGGGATTTGAAGTTTATAAATGATTTTCAAGTTATATAATTATTTTATAAAAGTATTTATAAATAATAACTTGTATATAAAAAGGGTTTTACTAAATAAAAGGGTATATTTAAAGTGATTAAAAATGAGGTTTTGTAATGTCAAAGATAATTTATAAAGGAAATTTTATAAAGAGTTTTATACATGGAAAGAGATTTTATAAATCATTTTAGAGATTTTAAAAAGAAGTTTAAATCTTGTTTGAAGATTTATAAGGTGGTTTGAAATATGAAGTGAACTTATAAAAAGAATTTTATAAGGGATAAGTGAACGGGTTTTATAGTAAGTGATATTTGAAAAGGGCATTTCTTGGCCCTTTAATATGGAATTTGGTAAGAGGGAATTTTCCAAATGTTTTTGGTAAATACTTATATTTTTGCGATAAGTAAAAATGTTTTCCAAGTATAAAAGGAATGTAAAAGGTTTTAGGAATAGTGTTTTAAAAAGATCTTTTGATCAAGTTTTGTGAAGTGTTTTAATTAATGAAAGATTAATTAACAAAGGCTTGGTACATCCTATATGGAATCAAATCCATGTTTGAATGTTTGTTTAATTGATAGTTAAATAACCGACTATCAAACCTGGACCAAAATGTAAATTTGGAAATACCTAGGAGAAACACGGAAATTATATGGTGCAGTTACCGTCGGTGGTGCTATACTATACGTATAAATTCGTTTTGTTTTTCTAGGATAAATGATAAGGAAATCCATCCACTAACGGTTAGGAGGTGATCTCTGCTCTCTAGGAGAAACATGGAAGTTATATGGTGCAGTTACCGTCGGTGGTGCTATACTATACATATAAATTCTTTTTGTTCTTCTAGGATAAATGATAAGGAAATCCATCCACTAGTGGTTAGGAGGTAATCTCTGCTCTTATCTTTGTCTGTTTATTTCCTAAAGAACCGGGGTTGAGTTTACCAGAAACTATCGGAAGTTGTTTCAAAGAGACCAGGATCGGATATGTTATCCGAAAACCACTTCGATCCAACTCAAGCGTTTCGACTTGAAGACATCTTGAAGAATATGGAATCGAAGATGGAGCTTTGAAGTGCAAGGCTATTTTCTATTAATCCTGGTAGGGATTCCCCGAAAAGGATGTAATAGAAGTAGAGCCTTCTGTTTCGTTCAGTCCCAGAATGAACTTGTATGGATGAATGCTAGCATTGCATTGATGCCTGGAGCGTAGTGTTAGCGGGTTTGCTAACCAAAAGGTAAAGTCGTGACCTCACAAGCCTCACAAACCGGGAAATGGCAAAAATAGGGCATGCAGCAGAGCCATGTGGTAAGCTACCATCAACAGCCGTCATCCCATTCTAGATCATTCCTTATTAGAGTTGGTTTGCGTGCAAACACCGCGGTAGTATAAGGCCTCGGTGTCAAAAAGGAGTAAGGTAATCTGGCTTGTCATGTTAAAGGGGTAGGCCAGTTCTATAATGGCAGGGGTCAAGAGGTTCTTGGCTCCAAGTACATTTTCTAGAGTTGTATCATCGGAAGGTAGTTCCTTACCTTGCCATTGATGGAAATCCATTCTCCAACACGTGCCTTATGATTTTGATTGTAGAGCCTAGTATGCTGGAATTTAATAATGGTAACAATTTTGACTATTTTCATTTATTTACTTTGAACGCATAGACGTTATTATAATATCAGTGGATTTTCATATAGAAAGTATTATGGTTATCGTAAGGTAAAAACCCGTCCGTGTTTATGTGCGGCGTGGTCTTACAAGATACTTTTGATTTTAAATGGGTTTTGAATATAATAAATCAGTTGTTTGAGTTTACTCGCACCAGACCCATGTCTGACCCGGAGTATTATATTATTTTCCTAAAACTCTTGGGTGCTCAAATTTTTATGGGCAGCCAAGTAGTTCAAGTTTTCCCACAGATGCATTTTGGAGGAGCTTGGAGCAGGAAGCTTCATCGGTAGCTCGTTATTATCTTGTTTCCACTGTATTATATGTATCTTGTATCAGTTAGGTAGGGACAGGCTGTTATAACTGTCCAAGGGTAGAATTGTATTAGTATGACTCTGATGTATCAGTTTGAAATGACTTTGTAAAGTATTATATTGATTAATATATGTTTTCCATTGCGTTGTGAGATTTGGTTATTGATAAGTTTCTTCTTATCTTCTACCTCCTTTCTTTCCCCTAACAATTTCTCTTTCCGGCACTTAGTTGTTCGACAGGTGAATACCGTGGATGTATTAGTATGGACTTTTGGGGTTTGGAAAGGCGGGTCGTTACATTTGGTATTAGAGTGCAAGGTTAAGTGAGAACCTTGGCTTTGGTGGGGAAATTCATTAAGAGATAAGGTAATGAAATACCTTATTATGAGTTTGAGTGTATATTATATAAGTGCTCTTATTTTTTAGTAGCATAAAAATGTTTTATTTTTTTTTGTTTGAACTGTTGAGTGGCTTATGAGTTCTGATCGACGCGCTTGATCAACGTTGTCGATAAGGATTCCTAACACTTAAACAAGACCACCTGACATAGTATTGTTTTGAAATAGGGTAAATAAAATAATTTTTTCCCAGGATATTTTATATAAAGAATAATTTTCAAAATTAGTGTAAGATGGTATAGTTATTTGAAGTGTAGGGTGTTATGGCATAATAATATTTTATTATTATCATTTAGGATTTTTTTAGTCATGCTCGTCCAGTTTGAGCATTGACAATTATTAGTGTGTATAGGTAGCTTCTCCTTTTAAGATATGAATTGGGTAGATAGAAATTGGGAAAAACTTTGAAATGAACATCTTATGAATAAAGTTTCACAATTTGACTATAAAGCATTTGATCTTAATGTTGGGGTAAATATTGATTTAATGAAAGATGTTTATAAAAAATGTTAGCATATTTTGAAATAAATATCTAAAAAATGGTTTTATAAAGGTTGATCTTATAAAATGAACTTTAAGATGTGTCTTTTGATTAAAAAGAGAATTTAAGTAGAAAACTAGAGGACTTAAATCTTGGGGCTTTTGAAAAAAAGTTTCAAGGTTTTGAAAAGTAATAATAGTATTATTTGAAAGAAATTTTGTTTCGAGAATTAAATTTTTGGGAGTGAAAATTTTAAGTAAGAAGTATTTTCTTTGGATTGGTTAGGGGGGACGAGTCTCGACTTATTTTGTGATAATCGGAATAATCTTCTAAGTGACGATCAGATGTTTGCCTATATAAACGTTATAGTGCATTTAGTAAATTATTCTCTTTGTCATTGTACAATCGAAACAATTTCAAACCCGAATGAACCCAAAGGAAGTGGGTGATAATTGTTTTGTTGGAAAATGTAAAGTATTATTTCAAAAACAAGATTTTGAAACAAAAGAAATATTTTTAAGTTAACTAGTTCGAGTGGCTCAAAAATAACTTAAAATTGGGGAAAGGATGTGTTCCGATGGTAAGCACTCTTCTTGAGTATTACCTTCTTAGTAAGGGAGTGTATGGTACTGTTTGGTAGTACCCAGTTCCTTAGTATTATTTTGGAGTTACTCGGGCTATATGTATATATTTTCTATGATTAATATATAAATTCATTTCAAAATGTTTTTGAGTAAAATCCGGGTATTTGGATCTTGTGTTTCCTAGGGAAGTAAATGCAAAATGGAATAGTTGAATCAAATAATTGTATACACTCTTAGGATGTAGTGCATGGAGTATTATACAAGTTGAACCTAAATCAGTTTATGAAATGTTTTCATAAATATTTTAGTTGAATAGAATTGGGATTGGAGAGAACCAATTAAGTAAGTGCATAGGTTGGACGTATATCATTTCTCCTTCCATATAGTTATGATCTAAGATTCGAGTACATGGCTTGAGGTGATTCATACTATTCCAAATAAGAATCTATTACTCGATTGACGGCGAGCACTTGATGAGGATTTTTGGTATGGGACCAGTGTTTTCTATCATAGTTACAGCTATGTAAGGAAAACAGAGGTTCCTAATCAAGAAGCCTGATCGGAGTCCGCACTAGAAAATCGGGTGAGCAATACTAGATCGGAAGTGAAGTTATGTATTCGAGTAGTGATCAAATCATATTGTTGTATATGAATGATCTATGTAATTTATACAAACTGATGTATAGTTATAAGCGTTTTCTGGGTTAGTTTGAGGTGTAATTTCGGGGACGAAATTCTTTTAAGGGGGATGAGTGTAACGACCCGGAATTTCACTACTTTAATTTACGAATATTTAATTAATTTTAAGTATTCAATATATAGATTTTATAATGAAAATATAACTCATGTAAATAATAAATAATGGTGCTGAAATGGTTTTCAAAATTTATTTAAAAACATATTTAGTTCGAAGAAAAATAGAAAATGTAACCAGAATTCGTTTTTTGAATTTTTGACTTTTCGTCGGCTTATAGTTGTCAGAATTGTTGTAATACTTTTGAACACACATATACATATATTTACAAAGTATTTTAGACATGATTGAATGCATTTGAATATACATAAACACTTAAGTATATATATAATATAAGATAAGAATTTTATAAAAAAAGTTATACATATATATATTATAATACAAGATTCCTTTTCCAACATAAAGGACTAAAGTGATTAATCAGTTGGTTTTGATTTGATGGGAGGGTGGCTAGGTGTTGACTGAAATGGCATGTGAAGTGGATGGAGGTGGAGAGGTGGCACAAGGAGAGAGGATGGCAAAGTACGAGGGGTAGTTTGGTAATTTAACATGTTAACATAATATATACTCATTTTCCTAATTTTTATTCTCATTTTCTCATTTTCTTTTCCCTTTGAAAATTTCCTATTCTCTCATCTTCCGAAAAGCTTCATGAAATCTTGTTAATGGCTTCCTATTTTAAAATTACAAAATTTAAATTCAAAAAATTATTTAGTTTTAAATGTTTTCAAATCTTGTTTTAAAACTCTTTCTTCTCCATTTTTCCTCTCACTTCATTCGACCATAACTTCCTCCATACTACCCTAAATCAAGATTTTAATTTTTTCAAACAATATAGAATTCTAGTGGCTACAACTTTTATTTGAATCACTTTTACCAATTTTGTAATATCCCCCACTTAGAGGCCAAAAACTAACGGCTATGGATACTGCAGTCATCCTTAGTTATTAATCCTCGGCGACCAAATACGGTAATGTTAGATAAATTGATATACCAGAAACACATGGATATGGAAAAAGTTTAAAATTCCAAAAAAAACTTTCACATTCCATTCCAAAAACCATTTCATCATTCTTTACATAATCCCACAACATTAACCACGTTCAGAAAAATATAATTATTACAATATACTTCAAGAGCGACATATGAAGATGCCCCCTTGGTGATCAGAATATATAATAGGCAATAAACAAATTTGCCTTAACAAAACAACACAGCGGAATTATATAAGAGAGAACTCAAATAACTACATGCCTCCTGCACGACTCCAGAAGCTTTTTTCGTCTTAAGAGGTACCAGAAAACCTCAAATCTCAAGCTACTCAAAATCAATTGAGTACCCGAGAGTTTAAGGGGAAAACATAAACTTCGAGTCAAACATAAAGCCTGGTATGAATAATAATCTACCATCTCAAATCATTTAGATATCTAGTGAGACCACGCCACTTAGCGGAATGGGTTTCCCCTCACTAGTATCTTAAAAACCTTTATAAACCATTTTCTATGCCCCTACATCCATAATGGGTAATTCAATTCAAAACATTATTATGTGATGATATGCAAAATAATTGAATCAATTCTGGATTACCCATCCCTATTCATTTTGATTATCTGTCATAGTTATAATTTCTAGGATTACTATTAACCTAATAGTTTTTATGGGTTGACTAATAACCTGTTAGAAATTTAAGGTCTCTCTGTCTAATTATATAGTTTTCATGGGATCACTATGAACTTATTGGTAACTCCAATATCATTTATTTTATCCTTGTTTTCATGGGTTGACTCGGAACCTATTGACTAACTGTCAATATCAATGTCTTTTCTTTTATCCTAGTTTTCATGGGCTGACAAGAAACCTATTGACTAACTGCCAATATCTTTCTTTTTCTTATCTGGATATAGTTTTCATGGGCTTACTATAAACCTGTCTAACTAACATCTTCCATTTTACATAGCTTTCATGGGCTAACTATGAACCTATTGGCCTCTGCCGGTATCTTTTCCCTTACACAGTTTTTATGGGCTTATAGTGAACTTATTGGCCCCTGCCAATATCTTTAATTTATATTCACTACTGGGTCAACCTAACTGGTTATTTGTCCTTCCTCAAGATACTGTTTTGGGCTCATTACAATGTGAATATATACATATATGAAGAAGCAAACAGTTTAACTTGGTTAATTCCTTTAACCCATTAAGACTGCTTCAAAAGTTCCATTTCAAAATACTTTGTTTATTAATATGCCATGGTTTTGTTTTTAAATGAGATTGGATTATTTGTGTTGTAAACCATATTTTCAAAACCTTTGAAACCTTGCTTTCGACCTCACTGGATAGCCTCCTTCGAAAGCATAGGTTCCTTCCTTTTAAAACACTATAAATCCTTCTTTCGAAACCTTTCGAATATAATAAAGTGTTAAATTATTAGAAGCATAGCTTCGAAACCATTGGAAGTATCTCTTCCTAAAGCATTGAAAGTCCCCCTTTCGACATCATTGGGTTTACCTTTAAAAATATCATTTGGGTCCAAGAAAATATATAAACGAAAGTATCCCTTTCGAAACCATTCTTTATCATATAAAAATATCGGTGAATTTATGATGGCATCGAAACCATCCCTTTCGACAGAGTCGAAAGCATACATTTAAAATATTAAACGATAGCTACGAAACCCCTTTCGAAGCCATTGCCTTCGAAACCCATAACCCATTTGAAAGCATTTAGAAAGTGTCTTAATATGGCTTTAAAACAAACAATACCTTTCGACGGCATTGATGACTTCAATACACTCAAAAGGCAAAAGAATTGGCGGTAGGGCTTCGACTAGGTCGGAACCCCTTCTTTCGAAAGCATTGATTTATAATTAAAAGAACTCCTTCGCAACCCCTTTTTCTTTTAAAAAATAACATGTCAAACCCTTTCAAAAGCCATTATAAAACTCCTTCCAAAAACATATGTATCGACTAAGTCGAAAGCTTAGTAAAACGAAGGTAGGTGCTTATCTTTTTAAAACAAACTAAGGTAACGACCCCATCGGAAGCTATGCTTTCGACACCATACCTTTCTCCTTTCTCCAATCCACTACGTATCACCTAGATGGTACCTTGAGCATTGAATTTAGCTTAATGGGGTTTCGACATAGTCGAAGGCGAAAGGTAAGAGGCAAATGGTACTCTGAATAGAAACGAAACCTGTTTTTCTGGGTTAAATACTAAATTAAGCAACTATTATAAACTAACATGCCTACGTGTAAACTTCTTATTGGTTGCCTTAACTTTTCCCATGCTTTTCAAAACTAACCGCCTTTTTATTTTGGATAAGTATCAAACTTAAAATTTTGCAAATAAAACCTTCCTTTTAATTTACACGTAAATCATTTTGATCCTTTTCTAAAAATAATTTATTTTGTATATCAAATCACTTAAGGAAAATCCCCAAAAATCACAGAAATATACTTTGATCATGTTATCTAACATAAAAAAATTTCAAACCCAAATTCTCAATATATTTTCTAAAGTAAATTTATAAACCCAACGTGCTATATTTTCATTCAAAAATTCATAATAACATTTAAACATCAACTCTAAATCATGTTTTGCATGACATATAATTTTTCCATGGCATTTAAACATCAATATCACACGATTTTGATCTAAAACCATATGAACCAATGTTTAAACAATCTTATTTAAATTTAAACAACCCATAATTCAAGCATATCATCCTCAAACATTATATATACGAATTTAAACTTAAATCGAAACATATATTTAACAAATAATGATGGACTTTATCATTCACCTTAATCTTTGATAAGGAAAGTGGATTGAGATGAGTGTGATTCCCCTTTTTAATTCTTTAACTTTTTCCTTTTGAATTTCCTCTTCTTTTCTTCCAATTAATGGTCAACCTTTCTCTTCTTTTTCTTACATTTTTATTTTGTGAGAAAATGAATATATGAGTGTGAATGGCTTAAGGGTAAACATATATATATATATATATATAAAGGTAAAGTTTGGTGTAGTTAAATCTCATTATACCCTTACATAATTTAATTAGTCTATAAACCATTCTTTTAAATTCATTCTTATTAACAAGCACGGCCACCTAAATTTATACAAATCTCAATCCCCTTATCACTTAATATTTTCATTATTTTATTCAATTTATCTAATTAAATATCCTGACTAATGTAATTAAAATTAGGGCTGTTACAAATTTTGAATAATTTTGGGTCAAAATTTTATTTCTTTCTGTCACATTTTCGGACCCGTATTTTCAAGCCCGAAAATAGCACTCCTTCTTTTGACCATATCTCCCTCAAATCTAATCCAAATTGAGTGACTCTTTTTTGAAATTTTAGAGAAAATAATTTCCTAAAACTTATCTTGTGACCTCATTTTAAAAATACGAGAGTAACATCTCCAAAAATCAAGGAGAAGATGACCTATTTTTGAGTGATTTTTGTGGTTTTCCAAGCTTTCCAAATTCTAAATCATTTCAAGTTTTCAAAGATTTTTGGTGAGTAAACTTCTAACTTTTTGGAATGATTTTACTTTTGAATATATGTTGGCTATTTGGTTATATGTATGTGTTTGTTGGTTGGACTATGGTATGGTTTGTATGTTTATGTATGTGCTAACTTGTGGTTTAGCATTAGACTTGGATTTGGTTGTTAAAGTGATGTTGTTGGACATTAAGTTATGATCTTTATTATGCTATTGGATAATGTGATTTGTTATGTATGTATATGCTTGGATTATGGTTAAATGGTTTGGAAATTAGAATTTGAAATGTTGGAAAGGACTCGGGATCCACTTTTGAAAAATAAATTGTTTACTTGTTTGATTTAGTAAGCATTTTATTATTTATTTTAGTTCCTAACTTTAGCAAAAAAAAATTAAATTTCTTGATCCTGTTTTAATCGTAAGCATAAGTGAAAAGTTAAAGTTTTGGAATAACTTAGAAAAAAATGAAAACAACTTCTAAGTTACTACATCCATAGTGATAGTCGGTATGGATGAAGTTCGGAAAATTTAATGATTTTCAAGTTTTAAGGTGTTCTTTTAAATATTTTGAAAAATTATTTTCAAACTTAATTAGTAAACATAAAAGTTAATTATTACTTAATTGAGTATGTTTTGGATAATTAATTAATTAATTAAGAATATTTATTTATTATTTAATTAAGTAATTACTTAGTAGTTAATTAGTATTAATTTAGTAAGTTAGTTATTAATTAATTAAGAAATATTACTTAAGGATTAATTAAGATAAAAGATAATTATTTTTATTTAATCAATTTTAATTATTTTAATTGTTATTTAATTAGAGTTTAATTATTTAATTGATTTTAAATTAATTAAGGATAATTACTAATATTAATTAAGAATTAACTAAAATTAATTAACGTTTAATTTATTATTTAAGTTTTAATAAAAGTTATTTAATTAATTAAATGAGATTAATTAATATTAATTATTAATGAAGGTTTAAATTATTATTTAATAATTAATAAAGGATTAATTAGGGTTTAATTACTAATTAATTATTATTTAGTTATTTATTAAATGTTTAATTATTTCTTAATTTATAATTAAATTAAGTTAAGATTTAATTAAGATTAATTATGATTTAAATAAGAGGTTAACTTGTAAATTATTATTTTAAAAAGAAGTTTAAAGTTTTAAATCCTTTGTTTTCCAAGAATCAAATTGTTTTTAAGGTACTTCTTTTTCAAAGATGGTTTGAACACAAGGAATTCAAATATCGATACCGTTAAGTAGAAGAAGAAAAACAACTGTGAATAAACTACAATGTCAGTGGTTGTGTGGACATCTAGTAGCAGAATAAATCCCCATTCTGCTATAATGTAATTGATTTGATTGCTATGGACATATATTAGTAGAATAAATCCTCGTTCTGCTATAGATTGGTTGTTTGATTTTATGGGCATATAGGTTAGCAAAATAAATCCCCATTTCGCTATAAGTTAATTGTTTGATTGTTTGGACATCTATTTAGCAGGACAAATCACCATCTGGCTATTATATTATTTGGACATGTATATGCCAGTTTGTTTATATTGACATGTTATTTCCCGATTTGGATATAAAGTGTATTTACTTAGCCTCCTTTTGAATTTATAAATTATGATTTTGAATTAACTTCAATTCTTCAATCAATTTGGGGTTTTAAAGTTTATAAATGATTTTCAATTTATATAATTATTTTATAAAAGTATTCATAAATAATAATTTGTTTATAAAAAAGGGTTTTACTAAATAAAAGGGTTTATTTAAAGTGATTTAAAAAATGAGATTTTGTAAATAATATTTTGTAATGTCAAAGAAATTTTATAAAGAGTTTTATACATGAAAAGAGATTCTATAAATAGTTTTAGATATTTTAGAAAGAAGTTTAAATCTAGTTTGAAAATTTATAAGGTGGTTTGAAATATGAAGTGAACATATAAAAAGAATTTTTATAAGGGATAGGTGAATGGGTTTTATAAAGTAAATGGGTTTAATAGTAAGTGATGTTTTGAAAAAATAATTTCTTGGCCATATAATATGGAATTTGAAAAGGGGGAATTTTCCAAATGTTTTTGGTAAATACTGATATTTTTGTGATAAGTAAAAATGTTTCCCAAGTATAAAAAGAATTTAAAGGGTTTTGGGAATAGTGTTTTAAAAAGTTCTTTTGATCAAGTTTTGCAAAGTGTTTTAATTATTGAAAGATTAATTAATATGGGCTTGGTACATCCCATATGGGATTAAATCTATGTTTGAATGTTTGTTTATTCGATAGTTAAATAACCGACCATCAAACCTGGACCAAAACGTAACTTTGGAAATATCTAGGAGAAACATGAAAATTATGTGGTACTGTTAACGTCGGTGTTGCTATACTGTACGTATAAATTCGTTTCGTTCTTTCTAGGATAAATGATAAGGAAATCCATCCACTAACGGTTAGTAGGTGATATCTGCTCTTATCTCTGTGTGTTTATTTCTTAAAGAACCAGGGTTGAGTTTACTGGAAACTATCGGAAGTTGTTTCGAAGAGACCGGGATCACATATGTTATCCGAAAATCACTTTGATCCAAGTCAAGAATTTTGAATTGAAGACATCTTAAAGAATATGGAATCGAAGGTAGAGCTTTGAAGTGCAAGGGCTATTTGCTATTAATCCTGAAAGGGATTCCCCGAAAAGAATGTAATAGAAGTAGTGCCTTCGGTTTCGTTCAGTCTCGGAATGAACTTGTATGGATGAATGCTAGCATTGCATTGATGCCTGGAGGGCAGCGTTAGCATTCCAAGTGGGTTTGCTAATCAAATGGTAAAGTCATGACCTCACAAGCCTCACACGCCGAGAAATGGAAAAAACAGGGCATGCAGCAAAGCCATGTGGTTTGCTACCATTAGGAGCCATCATCCCATAGACCGTTCCTTATTAGAGTTGGTTTGCAGGCAAACACCGTGGTAGTATAAAGCCTCGGTGTCAAAATGGGGTGAGGTAATCCGGCTTGTCATGTTAAAGGTGTATCATCGGAAGGTAGTCCCTTACCTTGCCATTGATAGAAATCCATTCTCTAATACGTGCCTTACGGTTTTGAATGTAGAGCCTAGTATGCTGGAATTTAATAATGGTAACAATTTCAGCTATTTTCGTACATTTACTTTGAATGCTTAGACATTAATATAATATCACTGGATTTTCATATAAAAAGTGTTTTGGTTATCGTAAGGTAAAAACCCGTCCTATGTGCGGCGTGGTCTTACGAGTTACTTTTGATTTTAAAAGGGTTTTAAACATAATAATTCAGTTGTTTCAGTTTACTCACTCCAGACTCATGTTTGACCCGGTGTTTTCTTTTCTTTTCGTAAAATTTTTGGGTGCCCAAATTTTTGTGGGAAGCTAAGTAGTTCAGGTTTTCCCACGGATTCATTTTAAAGGAGCTTGGAGAAGGAGGCTTCATCGATAGCTAGTTATTATCTTGTTTCCGTTGTATTATATGTATCTTGTATCAGTTAGGTAGGGACAGGCTGTTATAACTGTCCAAGCATAGAAATGTATTAGTATGACTCTGATGTATCATTTTTGAAATGACATTGTAAAGTATTATATTGATTAATATAGTTTTTCCGTTGCGTGTTGAGATTCTGTGATTGATTAGTTTCTTCTTATCTTATATCTCCTTTCTTTCCCCTAACAACCTATCTTTTCGACATTTAGTTATTCGGCACGTGAATACCATGGATGTATTAGTGTCGACCTTTGGAGTTCGGAAAGGCGGGTCGTTACATACAATGTGCTGTAAACATGATAAATTTATCACAATAATAATAGCATATTTTTTTAAATATTCATAATGAAGATGTTTCGAGATAGCGTATCAATACTTCCATTGAGATTAGAGTACGTAACACTCTCCAAACATTAGGCAGTGTATTACTCATGGCTGCAGGGGCACTAATGGGTTAAATACTAGTAGTTATTAGATAACCATCTTTTGAGGAAAATTAGTAATCCTCCTAAGGAGGAAGGCACTCATATAATTTTACTCTACACTCAAAAAGGAGCTACCAACAAGCCTGGCAGGTACCAAAAGACCCCCTCATACAATGCAAAATAGAAAGAAAAACCCCACCTGAACCTAGGAAAAGTTCTATGACACAACAGAAAGACCAAATCCAGAGCTGAAGGAAAGAGAATATGACGCGTAAGAGAAAATGAAGTGCTCCCTCACCCATCAGTAGAGTAAATCATCTGAAAGATATAAGATATGACAACAGTCCCATATAAACCTAACCATGGTGCAAAGAAAGGAAATCAATGAACCAACAACCAGACAATCCAATAATCAAGGCAAAACCAACCAATAGATTCTATCCCCATGGTAAGCATCCATAAGGAGATAGAATGTGTTGTCGAGTCCACAACTTCCACTTAAACTGAAAAACTCAACAAAACATGAGCATAGCACTATATGTATATTTACACATGCATACACACACACACACACACACACATATATATATATATATATGTGTGTGTGTATGTGTGCGGAAGGGAGGACAGGAAGTAATGATGCAAGATACAACAGTTTAGTTATCAATTAAGAGCAATTTGTTCGAAGAATTGTCTTCGTTAAAAGTTTGTACTATGTGTCATTTATGACAACTACATGCCCCTCCCCCCCTCCGCTGAAGGCTAAATTTATGTTCAAGATATTTAATCGACTTTTTACCTTTTCGAGGAATCCTTGAAGTAGACCTTATTGGCCAATCTATAGCTAGAATTAGCTATCCAATTATACATAAACATCAATATGGCATAAATTAGGTTGTTAGACGGCATGTTAACATTATTAAACTGTAACAACCCGAATTCCAGTGGGTTCGGATTTTTCGCAAAAAAAGCTAAAACCCAAGCCCACTGAAACCCGAGTTGGGAATCTGGTATCCTGCAAATAGGCAAGGACAATTATATCGGAGCTCAATTAAATATCTCACAGCGAAATTGACTAAAATATAATAGTAAGTAAATACTCACCAATATAACAACACTTTCTAAACAAGTGTCTTAAATCTGGGAAGTCTTTGCCATCTACCTAACCTGTAGGATGTTATGAAGAGGGGGTCAGAACTAAAGTTCTGGTGAATGGATAAATTATACACTTTTAAGCTTAATTCTACATATACCGTTTTATTTCCGTTTATTGTTATATTAGTTTCACTAGGTTTATCATACTCTCGCCTCTGTGCGTGAATCGTACCCATCTACTCCTTAGTAGATTAAAACCTAATAACTGATATATATATAGCTATATGCCCAATGACCATATTGGTCCAGGTACCACCCATGGTACCTTCTGTATCCTCCTCGAAAACGGCTCCATCGTCTTGATTTGAGAGCGTTCCGTAACTACATCTGTAAAGGACTGCTTCATAAGGCCTACAATACAGATGTTCCATTGTCGTGCTCCGTAGCTACATCTGTAAAGGACTGCTTCGTAAGGCCTACAATACAGACGCTCCACTACTTACTATGAAAACATAAATCGCGTCCGCACTAGTCTATGCCAGTGCTCGGACATCCACAATGTACCACCCAGTGCGTACATTGAGGACTACGTAATCGTTCTGTCTACTATCTGAATCCCACCAACAAGGTCTACCTTGTACAGAATTCAGTCAGGGATTTTCTATATCTGTAAAGGACTGCTTCGTTAGGCCTACAATACATATATTCTAGTTGGTCTGTCTCTTTTTCATCGTGGCTATGGCCCTACGCAACCACCCCTTAACTAACCGAAAGACTTCTAAAGAGTTAAGTGGCCATGCCCCACTGCAAACAATCTAACATCCAATTGGCGGTGCCCCTCATCCAATGTCTCGATAGTGAAAGAATCATTGGTCTGTTGGTTTAACTCTAGTCTTTCCCGAACTCATTCTTGGTTTTAATGCTGGCGTGTTTTCCGCATGCGACTATCCTTTTGGGTCCTACCCACTAAACTTACTTGCAAGTACTAGGACATACGAATACCCTATTCCTAACACCAAACCCTTCTGACTGCCTACAAAGGTCTGCTTCATTAGGCCTACAATGCAAATGCAGTCAAGGCATACTTTCTCTTTGGAACACCTACAGACCTGCCTCCGGGAATGCAGCTTCATTAGGCCTACCCAAAGGGCCACCCTAGAGTACCCTCATGTCCCGTTGAAGTCTCGTACATCCTTCTAGCCCAAAATAACTAAGTTGGACGTGCTTCTCCTATACTGAAATCTGTGATGAACTGCTTCGTTAGGCTCTTCATCCTTTGGGCTGCTCCAAACGCATCTCTCTCTTCTATTAGACCCTAAATCTAAAATTTTAATTTGCGTTTAGTTTAGTTTACTTTTCTTATTTTTTTGGCTACTAGTTTACCCTAATTAGCATATTCTTGCCCTCGTCTCGCTTCTGGCTATTGTGAAACCACCATTGATCTAATAGGGAATGCTATTGGTATTGCCACTTCTTGCTTATTAACTTAATTTAAGTCTTAAGTTTATTAAATAAGCATCTTTTGTTCTATTTGCTTATTAATTTAATAGAAATCTAAAATAAGCTTTTACTATTCATCTTTGCTATCATTGCTTACTTATTCTAAGTTCCCAAATAAGCCTTTCTATTCTTTTACTTAATCATAACTTATGTTATAATTATACTTGTAATTGTTACTATTATTTCTTTTAAAATCTGTATATAATTACAAGTGTTTCTTTTCTGTTCTAGTCTATCTTCTTTTATTATGATATAGAATTCTTTTTAATTCTCTTTTATTATATAATTAACTTATTATAGTAACTGTCTTTTTATATAGCCTGCACGGTAAATGCAGACCTAGGTTCATTTATTGTTCACAGCCTTAATTTCTTATCTAATAATTTATTTGATTCATTTCATACTCTACTTTATTTTCTTTTATTCTAGGAAGTGATTCTATTTTATTTGGTTGGTTGTGGAAGCTATACTAAAATCTATTTCCACAACTCTCTCAAAAAAAAAAAAATTTCCCCAATTTAATACTAAATAATACTATAAACAATAATTCGTAACTGCAATATATTTCTTTTATTATTTTGGGATAGTGTAAAATACAGTGGTCCCTCTATTTTACACTAGTTCCCTTCTTCTTTCTTTTTACTCTTGTAGTTACGATTATCGTTATCTTTAATTATTAAATTATAGAAATGTATTCTAGTTTCTAAACCAACTAATTAATCTATTACTTACTCCCTAAATTAAATTATCAGTTAAATTTATTGTTTCCATTCAGCGCAATTTATTGCAGAATTCCACTTTTCTAACTTTATTCCAATTTTCCAATTTTCTTATTTTACATCTACTTCTATAAAGCCTAGTATTTTAATCCATAATCACGAATTCTCTTTCTAACTATATTATTCACGTAAAAAGGGAATAAAAGGAACCAGTATTAAGGCTAAATTATGACTTTTAATATAGATGTAAATAAATGTAAATTTCTTACTTTTAGGCCTACGCCTTTTCTAACTGTCAAGCCTAATTAAATATAAGTAAAATTTATAGTGTTTGCAAAACTAATTAATTACTAGAATAAATTATCTAACGGAAATTCAACAATAATATATATTATAAACGTAAAAGAATATAATTAAATTCACTCACATGTCGTCCTTAGCTTTGCCTGTGCTCAACTTGGCTCCATGGTCCTTCTGGATCCCCCTCTAAGATGCATAATATTTAAATTTAGAAGATCTTCTCCCTAGAAAAAATTTCTTTTTTTAGGGTCCATCCTTTTGGCTAAGGACCCAAAGAAATATTTTCTATTTAGGGTTCAGCCTTATGCCAAGAACCCATTGGGAGAAAATCTAATTGTGAGAAAAGAGCTAGGCCCAGGGTTCTATTTGTAGGGGAGCTTGGGGATCTCGGACCGTTGGATTCTTGGATTGAATCTGGAGCCACCACATCACATGGCGATCTGGAGCCATCGAAGCCCAGATCGCTTAAAAACTAAATTTACGTCACTGGCGTGTACTTGGATGAAACTTCGTCCAGGTCGCTATGCAGGTCAACCGGGCGGTCGACCGCCCAAAGCCACTGGTCGACCGTTGGGCTAATTGGGTCGACCTCCTGGTTGGCCCATACACATATTTATTTTATTTTTTTCTTCTTTTTGTTACTCGTTCTCATTTCGTTTCTAACTTCTTCATATTGGCTCGGATTCTGACAAGTTATATATGGAAACTGATCAGAAAATCACCCCAGACACAATGGTACATGTAACGACCCTAAAAATTTAGACCTAGTTTAAAATTTTAAAATCATTTATTGAGTGTAGAAATTTGAATTTCCACAAACAACTTTCGTTGCTATTCAAACTTCACATTTTGAATGTGTCTAGATAGACATAGGCGTACGTCAAATTTCGTCGAAAAATATTGAAGTTAGTTTCGTTCGTCGCATTTACATATTAGTTTGAATTCTAAGTGTAAATTGTCCTTTGTCCGAATCCAAATATTTTTCACAATGTTGCATACGAAAAATATTCTGATCATGTCGGCGCAATTCGTTTCGTCAAATTCCGCTTTTAATTGCTAGTAAAATTGTTCGTGCGAGCAAATGGTTTAATTTGTAATTAACAATTTCGCAAACAGGGTCGAATCATCAATATCTTCATACCGTTGTGTTCGCCTCGTCGCGCTGATCAAAACGGTATATTTATTTGTGTCAATCGGAGTTCGGCGTTGCGAATTATAATTGTTTAACGGATTACAAATTGGTCCGTTACGCAGCACAAACCGGTACCCAATTTTCTACACTGTTCAGAATTCTAGGAGTCCTTTGACTATTCAGCTACCTAGGGAACCCAATAGACTTTGCGGTTACCAAGGTGATTAAACTGGTGGCTTTTGAATTTCTGTACTATTTTATATAAACTAGCTTCGTCAAAAATTCATTCGTTTGCAAAATCTTATTTTCTGGTTCGTGCTCTATTCTCTGCTCTTCCTTCCTTCTTCCTCTTATATATTTTTTTATTTTTATTTTCGAAACTCTTCCTCCAGAGAAACAAACTCCACCCATCCTCCAACCCTGACCGCCGCCAGTGCTCCTCCATTCCGCCGCCTCCAACCTTCACCACTACTGACCGAGACCACCTCGACCCGAAGCACCCAAACACCAGACGCCTTCAACCCAGATCCAACGTTCCCCAAACCCGAGACTGCACAACCCAGGTCCAGACCTTGACTGCCTCGCCGTACCGCAGTTCGACCCACCGACGCCATGACCTCGCCACGCCAAGCTACCCCGACCACACCTCCAGCAACCGACATCAACCCACCGCCCAGATCTGCCTTAACCCGAAACCCAAACTGCTGCTCCAAACACCCAACCCGCTGCCAACTAGTCGATGTCGCTGCAAAGCCTGACTTCCATCACCATCCTAGACCTCCGCCTTGGCCTTAGCCCGACGACTTGGCCTCAGTGGACTTTCCACTGCACTGCCGCTTTTATATATATATATACATATATATATATACAGTTTTGTTTTTTTTAAAAAGGAAAGTTTCGATTTTTTTTAAAATATGTACAGTATGCATATAAGTGAGGTTCAGTTTCAGTTATAAGTTTAACTTCGATTTATAGTTGTAAAGAGTTTGTATGTAAATAAGTTTCTAAGTAAATGTTTACAAACAGATTTCGTATATATATATATAAGTTTATATTTTCATGTATATGGTTTACTGTATATATAAAACAGTTTAAATAGTTTTCTGTATAAGTACAGTATAGTTTGAAAAAAAAATTATAAAAGCAGTTCTGTGTAATCATGTTTATATTAATATATACATATGCGTCCATTTTATATAGTTCCTGTATATATTGATGTATATATAATATGTTAAAAATATAACAGTTATAGTTTGTGATCTATGGGCTCACTTATACCTTGTTTGCGCAGTTCCAGTTGAGGCTAATCCGGAGATCTAGGCTAGCATCACCACTCCGTTCGATCTTGCTCTTGATAGTTGGTATGGTTATATATATACAATCAATATATATACATTGTATTAAACTATTGTTGAACAATTCCTTTGTTTGATTTATAGTTTGTGTTCATTTTGTGTCGTGCCTATTAGTGTCTATCTTATCTATCCATCTTCATGCTTCGTCGTCCAATCTCTGACCACGCAAGGTGAATAATTTTTATTCACGACTCAATCTTTTATGCCATGATAATCAAGTGATAGTTGTTGTAGGTATTAATTTGCATGTTACATTATGATCGTTAAAATTTGTTGAATTAAACTGTTAGCTGCTATGCTCAACATCAGTCCGGATCACGCAACTACTAGTATCCTAGTTGGTACCGCCTCATGTACCTTGTCATACTGATTATCCTATTCGCGACCACTACGATTTGTTTTGTGTTATACCTATGGGCTACCCTTTGATAACCACTAGTTTACGGTGGGGCTTACGGTGCTATATAGACTATGACATTATAAAAATGTGTTAAGGGGGATTATGGTAACGCCTTAATGCTATTTTAATATCGTACTTCGCTGATTAGACATTATCTACATATCGTATTCTATTGTATATATAGATAGTTTATCGGATCCTTAGAGATGTTTATTTTATTCATCTTTGAGTTATGGACTTTATTCCTTGCACATGATTATCTTGTATAAGATTTTGAGTCCTGACTCGAGTGTTTCTTTTTGTATATGCTCGGGTCAGTCTGAAGATATCCAGTTTGCTGATCAAGGTTGGTTGAAGATGTTGAAGACTTAGCATTTATCCATATCAGTTTATTTCCATTCCAGTATTGATGTACTTGTCTGTTGGACATTTATGTATTTCCTCTCAGTCACTTTATGTTGAGACATTGTTGTATTTCCTGTAGTAGCTTCATGAACTGCAATTATGACGATGTTTTTTCCGCTGCATTATCTGTGACTGTTCTGTGTCGGTGATGTTGTATTGATTCTCATTTACATTTATGTATTTATAATCCCATAATGATTCGTGTTTTGTATTATTTAAGTTGACATGTGTGTGGATTATTGTCAATTTAAATGGTCCAAATATACGGGTTGTTACAGTACAAGTTTCAAAGCCATATTCCAATAATTCCAAAAATGTTTATTTTTATTACTTATCGTTATATGCTAAATTTTAATTATATAAAAATGTGGGGTGTTACATAAATATTCTTTGGTTCCTTTCAAACCATATATGCCAATAGACGATAGTAAATATGGTATCGAGTAAAATTCTATAATCTTTATCCCATTAGAATACGAGGTTATTTCAGTAGTTGTCACAACTAACGTCGGTGTTGATCAAGGTTAAGTCAAAGATGTTAAGTTAGTTAACAAGTACTTTGCTAGCTAAGGGACAGTTGTAGTAAAGGTAGGTTATGTTTTCTAGTTCTAAATTGTAAAAAGCACATTTTCTATCCATGAGCATATTCTTTTTTTTAAGAATTCAATTGTATTTAATTTGTTATGAAGGATTAACCATGTGTGAAACTTTTTCTTTGGGGGAGGGGCATTACTTTCCAAATAGTTTAGAACATTTTTGGTGAAGTCCCTGAGAAGTTTAAAACCTATACAACGAATTTGGGGTGTACATTTGCATTTATCCCAACACTGGATTTAGTTCCCTCTTGCTAGCTAAGTTATAGTATTCTAGTGGTACGTAGAGAGACAAATTGGGCTAAGGTAGTGTCTTCGAGGACACGGTTGAATGTAAAATTCTATGGAAATTCATTTGGGGTTTGAAGACATCCAAATTTTTTGCATTTTTTGAAATTACAAATATCAAATAGTCCTTTAAACTCGACTTTAAGTGGTATAGCAGAGATCCTGCTATCATGCCAAAATGAAGTGTCGTTAGTTGAATGAACTAAATTATTGATCCTAAGGTTACAAATATTATAGTTTTTTAAGATGAATTTCCAAAACCGATATATATTGATATAGTTAGGAGTGAGAGGTGAAGGTTGTAGGTTCTATCATAAAATTGATTTGAAATAATTTATTTCTATAAAAAAAATTTCATTTTCATCACTGAATTTCCAGAGCCATTTACCTACAAATGAAACATTAAGTTTGTGTGGGTTTATAATTTCTAACCTACCATCATTTTTGGATTTGCAAACCATTTCCTAGTTAACCAGATAGTTTATACTACTATAGGAATTATTGTCGTTTCAAAGAAATTTTCTTCTAATTTTTTCTATTTTGTCAAGACCCATTTAGGAAAAAGATAAAACATGCAATAAATCGGCTAAACCAACAAGATGAAGTTGATAAGATAAAATTCGTAGTTCTAGTTTGCTAGTTTTCTATTACTTTTACCAATTATCGTTTTCCAGTCTTCCTTTTTTAGTTTTGTTGGGCTAACCATGAACACTAGGTATTGTATGGAAAAATTATGATTTTACAGTTAAGAGTATTAGCAACTAGGATTTGACATTTTCAACATCATTGAGGGTAAGGATCGGACTCTTGTCAAAGTTAAACTTAAGTCGTGACGGTATTTCAAAACTATATGAAACGCTTCAGAGCTGAAACTTGTTAGGGTAGATGTGAGGTATGAAGCATGGTGTCATTAGCAAATTACAAAATCAGATGACCCTCGCTGGTGATCTTATTTCTGATACTACCAAAAACCCCATTAGTAATAGATAAGTTTATGATCTTAGAGAATACATCCACTGTTAGGTTAAATAATAAAGGCGATAAATGATCGCCTTGCCTAAGTCCTTGTTTAGTTTGAATTTTATCTCCTATAATGTCATTAACCGTTATACTAGAATTTTTGGTTTTTAATAAAGTCATAATCCAACCAACCCATCTAGAATTAAAACCCTTAGCCAATAAAAGGTCTTTTAGAAACACCCAAGCAATAGAATCGAAAGCTTTAGCAAAGTCGAGTTTTAACATAGCACAAGTAATATTATTTCTACAATAATAATTTACAAATTCTTGAACTATAGTGACCCTATATGTGATCTTCCTACCTTATATAAAGGCAGCTTGCGTTATGTCAATTAGTTTGTACATTTTACTGTTTTACCTATTTGCTAAGACCGTAGAAATATTTTTGACCGAAATGTTTATTAATGAGATAGGATAAAATCTTTGGGTTCTATAGCATCAAGTTTCTTGTGAAGAAGGATTATGTTGGCGAAGTTAAAGCTTTCTAATTGTAAGTTACCACTATAAACTCTTTGAACATTCTAGTTCGATCATATTTTACAACATGCCAAAATTTCATGTAAGAAAATTGGGAAACCATCCGGTCCAAGTGATTTATCGCTAGGCATATTGCTAATATCTTTGAAGATTTCCTAATTAGAAAAAGGAATATCAAAGTCATCTATATCAATCCTAGTATTGGTAGGATACAAATCATTCCATGTAGTTGTAATCATATGACTCCTACTGATTCCAAAAATATCTTTGTAATAGTTAGTGAATGCATTATTGAGCTTACTTTGATAAAAATTTCCTTATTAGTACTGACTAAAGAGTTAATAGTATTACTACGCTTATGACCATTAACTATTTTATGAAAAAACCTGGTATTCATATATCCTTTATTCATCCATTTGACCATGGACCTCTACTTCCACATTATTTTCTCTTGTATAATAGCTTTGAACAGTTCTTCTTTAAGGTCTAAAAGAATATTTTGCTCGAAGGAATTTAGGGTTCTAGCTTCTTCTAATTTTTTTAATTTTAGTTTAGAAATTATTTTTTCTTTTTTGATTCTAATGTTGCCAAAAACATATTTATTCCATTTCTTTAGAAAAAAATCTTAGGCTCCTAAGCTTACTAACAAGGTCTTGGCTATATTTCCAGAATATAGATAATTATTGTTACTTATGGACAACCATCTATTTAACTAAATCAATGAAATTAGCATCTATGAGCCATATCTTTTCAAATTTAAATGATTTATGAATCAAATGTTGGACTTCATAGAATAAAATGATAGGATATTGATCATAACATAGGATTGGGAGCCCATTAACCTACTAAAAAGGAAACATGTCTTCCATTTCTTCACTAATGAAGAAACAATCAAGGAGTGCTAATGAAGGGTTTTCCCTAGAGTTCGACCAAGTAATTTCCTATTGTTAAGCGGCAATTCAATCAAATTATAATAAGTAATAAGCTGGTTGAACTCCTCCATAGCATAAATATCTCCTTCTCTAGGCGAGCGTTTACCTAAAAATCTGGTCACATTGAAGTCCTCCCTAAAACCTAAGGACCTATAGTAAGGGATTTAAATTGTAAACACTCGCACCAAAGAGTTCTCCTATCAATCTTATTATGAGGTCCATACACATTTGAAATATTTAATAAACAGTTGTCTTTTAAGTAAGTGTAAATGAGATGCATTGAATGAACTTTAGTAGTGAATTGTATGAGCTTAACACAGTTTGTTTCAACCCACCATTAGGGCCTCCCGAACTAACCCTGGGAGGCAAACCCAGTTGCCAATGTAAAACCCCACCAAACTTCTATAGAACAGTAATTAGATCTCACTAATTTTGTTTCTTCTAATAAAACTACGTCAATATTGTTAGCTTTTAAGAAGGACCTAATTTTATTGCATTTACTAGTTCGTTTAGACCCCTAACATTCCAACAGATGTATTTCATGATCTAAGTGTTCAAACTCTCTTAATTCCTTATTACGAATGTATTCAATTTCCTAAGGATCTATGTTAAGAATAAAACCTGACCTTTTAGCTAAGTCAAGCATGAAACTAGTTGACATGCCGTTTAACATCGAAAAACAATAAGTGCTACCTAAGCAAATTGGTGAACCCGAGCTAGAGCCGGTGGCTATAGTAACCAAAAAAGAAGAAGCACCATGGAGCTGTGTGCACCTCCTTACCGACCTTCATGCTTGAATAGAATTACACTTGACCGACTGATTTTGCCCTGACCCTAGCGTGCCCGTATCCAAATCCACCCGACGAACTGAAACTTCGACTGGTTTTTCAAAGCTCAGCAAACCTTGGACCGCTACTTCCGCATACAGTTCTTATCTAATAAGGCTGGGATTCTTCCCCTTTGTAAAACCTAGAGCAACATTATTCCCTCTATGCTCACAAAATAATTCACACTCCTTGTCCAAAAAATCATGTGCAAGACTTCCCCAAACTTTCACATTGTGGGCTCCGCATATAAATTTATTTTTTGCTCCTGCTATCACTCTTCAACCCATCATCCACTATATAATCACAAGTTGTGCACCCAGTCATCATCATTAATCCATTCAACAAACTAACTCCACCTACAATTAACCCTTCTGCCTTATTGTCCGAAACTAATAACACATTCTCCATTTTATATCCTCTACAAGTATCTACAGCATGCCTTCCCTTACCTGCAATTTCCATTATTCTAGCTTTAAAACGAGCTGACGCTATTTCTGAAACAACATTAGTATTACACTATGATGTATCCTCTCCTTCGACATAGCTCTTGCCTTTCGATGAACCACCACCCCTCTCACTATATACCTTAGCAACATCAACCAATTCTGATGTCACAAATGACACTATCTCTCTTGTACAAGCAGCATTCTTTGTACAAACTTTACCATAAAAATCGACGTTTTCATTATCCAGATCGACACAAGCCACACTACTCATGCTACCACCCATAACCTTAACAAGTTTGACATTTACATCAAGCCCGAAACCAGCAGTTCCTATGTGACACTGCACCCTTACCTAAGAATGCTATTGTTGCCTGCCTATTATCAAAACTAACACACACACCAAATTCAATTTGCGCATCTATTTCATCCATCAGTCCATCAAGACAGAAAAACTATTCTTCATTTCAAAGCAATCTGTTATATTTAATTCTATAGATTTACTTGGGCCTGGCGACACGGTGGTCAGTGAATGTTGACCTAAACTACTAATAGAGGGATCGAACAGAAGAAGGTCTGAAGATGTGCCTTAAGAAGCATTTGTATCCAGATGTGTGTACAACATTTCAACAATTGTTAAATCTGTAATAGGTTGTCTTCTGATCTTCGCTTTCTTAAGATTTTGCTGTAATGACCTTAATTTTTAGTAAAATTATTTAGGATATTTAATTAGTTAAATTAAATAAAATAATATGATGATTAGGGGATTGAGAATTGTAATGAAACTAAAGGGTAGCCGTGCCATGTAAATGAATGAACTAAGATGAACAAAAAATAAAATAAGTTAGGCAAATAGGTGAGGGGCAAAATTGGAATAAGAGTATTCTTATACCCTAAACCCTTAGGAATTCATTTACACGTTCATTTCTAAATCAAAGACAAAGTAGATGCCGACCACCATTAGCAAGAAAGAGGAATATAAACAAGAATCTAAAGGAAGAAGATTAATTAAATCAAAGCTATTCAAATCTCAAACTCCTTAATCTCAAAGCTAAGGTGAATAATGACTACATCTCTTGTTTTCTTAAATTTTTTCGGTTTTAAGGATAATCCAAATTTATTTGCAATGTTATGCCATGATTTTAAAGGATAAAAATTTTATGTATGCTTGTTGATGATTTATGATTATTCATATAGGTTTTATGATATGTTTTATGTGAAACCGTATTAAATGACATCCAACTACCTTACGATTTTATATCTAGATCAAAAATGATATTTTGGTGATCGATTTCAATTTTCATAATTTTCTAAATTAATGTGGATTTTATATTAATTTTCCAGTTGGGAAATTGATTATTTTGGTTTAAAATTATTTACGGTTAAATAATATATGATTTGGGTCTGAAATTAATATATGTTAGAAAACATATTAAAAATGATTTTTTGGAATTTTTGTAGAATTTTCCTAAGTGTTTTGATGAATATATAAAATTATTTAAGGTATGGGATTTAAATGTTTTATATATTTATAAAAGGAGAAGGGGTATTTTGTAAATAAATTAAATTGTTTATTTCTGAAATATTGGTAGCACTTTTAGAAAAGAAAATTAGCAACCAATCATATTTTTGCAAATAACGCAGGTTAGTTGAAAAGATTACTTTAAAAAGATAAAAATCAGTTTAAACATGCTTTATACATGTTTCGCCACTTTCGACACCAGAGGTTCCAACCTAGTAGTTCCGCCTTCATTGCCATCGAAACCAATGCACGCAGTATCGATAACTTGGTATATAGTGAATTAGACTAAGGAAAAAGGTACTAGGTCGAGACAATAGGTTTCAATGGGGTCGAAGCATGACTTTGTTTTTAATTAAAAATGCGCCTGCTTTGCTTTCGAAGGATATGCTTTCCACTTGGTTGGCCTTCGGCTGAGTCAAATGTTTTAAAGAAAAGGTTTCGAATGGGTTGCGCCTTTTGTTTTAAGTAAATGCTTTCGAAGGAGTCGAAACCCCTAGCTATCGCTTTTCTTATCTTTCAAAACAAAGGTTTCAAAGAGAATGCGTTGCTTTTAAAACTAAGCTACTTCTCCATTGCTTTCGGAAGGTTTGTTTCGACACCATCACTTCTTTGCTTAAGAACTATTTCCAAAAAAGAGCTTTCAACTTAAATGTTTTATGACCCTTTCGCTCTGTTGAAGGTAGAACACAAAGGTTTTGAAGGAGATAGTTTTAAATGGTTTCGGAAGGTTTCCATATGTTTTAATTGAACCCAAATGTTTTCAAAACGTTTGACGTTGTAATACTTATGAATGGTTTAAAGAATGGTTTTGAAGGGGTGGTTCCCCAATGGTTTCGAAAGGTTTAAAAGGAAGATTTTCAAGGTTTAAATAATGGTTTCAATGGGGTGGTTCCCTAATGGTTTCGAAAGGTTTTGAAGGAAAGGTTTTTCCAATGTTTTCAAAAGGCAATGTTAAGTGTTTTAAATATAGGATGTCTAAGGTTTTAAAGCTTTCAAAAGGAAGAGTTTGAATGGTTTCGAAAGGAATGTTTTGATGAATATATAAAATTATTTAAAGTATGGAACTTAAATATTTTATATATTTATAAAAGGAGAAGGGGTATTTCATAAATAAATTAAATTGTTTATTCTAAAATATTGGCAGCACTTTTAGAAAAGAAAATTAGCAACCAATCAGATTTTGACAAATAAGGCAGGTTAGTTGAAAAGATTACTTTAAAGAGATAAAAATCAGTTTAAATATGCGTTATACATGTTTCGCCACTTTCGGCACCAGGGGTTCCGACCTAGTAGTTCCCCCTCCATTGCCATTATAACCAATGCACACAGTATCAATAACTTGGTACATAATGAATTGGACTAAGGCGAAAGGTACTGGGTCGAGACCATAGGTTCCAATGGGGTCGAAGTTGGACATTTTTTTTAATTAAAAAAGCACCTGCTTTGCTTTCGAAGGATATGCTTTCGACTTGGTTGGCTTTCAACTGAGTCAAATGTTTTAAAGGAAAGGTTTTGAATGGGTTGCACATTTTGTTTTAAGTAAATGCTTTCGAAAAGGTCGAAACCTCTAGTTGCCGCTTTTCTTATCTTTCGAAACAAAGGTTTCGAAGGGAATACATTGCTTTTAAAACTAAACTACTTCTCCATTGCTTTCGGAAGGTTGGTTTCGAAACCCTCACTTCTTTGCTTAGGAACTTTTTTCGAAAGAGAGCTTTCGACTTAAATGTTTTATGACCCTTTTGCTCTGTTGAAAGTAGAACCCAAAGGTTTCAAAGTAGATAGTTTTAAATGGTTTCGAAAGGTTTCAACATGTTTTAATTGAATACAAATGCTTTCGAAAGGTTTGACGTTGTAATGCTTGCGAATGGTTTAAAGAATGGTTTCGAAGGGGTGGTTCCCCAATGGTTTCAAAAGGTTTAAAAGGAAGGTTTTCAAGGTTTAAATAATGGTTTCGATGGGGTGGTTCCCCAATGGTTTCGAAAGGTTTCGAAGAAAAGGTTTTTCCAATGTTTTCGAAAGGCAATGTTAAGTGTTTTAAAAATAGGATGTCTTAGGTTTTAAAGCTTTCGAAATGAAGGTTTTTCAATGGTTTCGAAAGGAAGAGTTTGAATGGTTTCGAAAGGAATGTTTTGGGCTTTTGGCCTAGGTTATAAAAATGGTTTACTTGGTTTCGAAAGGGGTACTTTCAATGGATTCGAAAGAGGTACTTTCAAAGGTGTAACTGTTTTCATCAACAAAGATTTGAGTAAAGTATATATAACATGGCAAGGTGATTTTGAGTAAAGCATAGTGTATATATATTTTCCTTGTTTAAGTTTGATTTAAAAGGTTTTAAATCAATTACATTTTAAATCAATTTTGAGAAGAAAAGGTTTTCAAGGAAAATTTAAGGGAAGATTACCCTAAGTATAATGACTCGGATATTTGTATACCAGATAGGACTGGTATAAGATCGTGCCCTATACATTAGCTATTAGCTCCAGCTAATTTAGTCCAAAATTCCAGTGTATATGGATTTTTCACAGGTAAGACAAAAATGATGTTACACACATAAGGGAATATATTTTATACAGAGGTAGGTTATTGGTGAGCCTGCAAAATCATTAGGATCAGGTGTTCCTGGGAGAAGATAAGTTAAGGACAGACCATCCAGAAGAGGAGTATCTAACAGGTGTTAGATTATTTGTTTATATATTATCTAGTAAGCACGAGTCAGCCAAAGGTTAGTTGTTAGCCAAACAAAACTATAGTGTTCGGACAAATAGTCCATTTGTTACCTGATATGTATGTTTACATGATAATGCTTTACAGTTTTAACCAGTTTTGGTTGCAGGATTATGATTTGCAAAAGTTATTTTTTAAAAGGATATTAGTGAGGGAAAACCCATTCGGCTAAGCGGCATGGTCTCACTTAATATCAAATAATCGAGATGTATAGTATTATTCACACCAGGCCTTATATCTGACTCGAAGTTTATGTTTTCCCCTTAAACTCTTGGGTGCTCAAAATTGATTTGAGTTGGCTGAGGGTTGAGGTTTACAGGTTTTTAGTAGGTTGTCGAATAAAGCTTCCAAAGATGAGCAGGTGGCTGACGGATAGTTATTTAGGAGTTGTTGTTTTATTTTGTTTGATTCTATTGTGTTGTATTATGTCAGTATGACAGTATAGTACTCTGGTCAACCAAGGGGGCAACTTCCTATGTCGCTCTTGGCATATTTTGTAATAATTATACTTGATCTAAACCTGGGAAATGTTTGGGATTATGTAACTTGGATATGAGATGTTGTTCTGAAATGTAATCAGAATAAAAATTTGTTATGTGATGGCTTTATTTTATATTCAAGTGCTTCTAATATTACGAATACCATTAACATTACCGTATTTGGTCACTGAAAGTTAATACTATATATGACTACAGCATCTGTAGCGCTTAGCTTCGGGCCTCCAAATAGAGGATGTTACATTTTCCTTTGGCTAGTGACTACTCTTGTCTCCACGAGCTCTTTCTTGAACTATTTCGACTTTGGCCTAGGTTGCTCTATCACATTTATGACCAATATACTTGGTTGAAGTGAAAGAAGATATCTTCTAGTTAACATAATTAAGGTCAAACAGAGAATTATGAAGTGATGATATTGCACTGTTCTCTCGACTTGTGAATACTGTTAAACTACAATATAGACACTCCACTTTGATTATATCAAATCTTGGCACGAAATCTCGAACAACTATAGTTGGGTCTGAGTTGAAGCATTGAAAGTGAAACACTATTCAATAGAAAGTCGTCTTTTTGGTTATATGAGTTTTGTATCACGATCGGCTGTATTCTATTTAAAGTTAAAGTCTTTGGCCAGAGTTGTTCGGTTAATAATAATAATTATTATTAAATCAAGAAATTTATATTTGAATTATACAAGTTGAATGTGAATGATATTGGAATATTGACTGAAATCAAATTCCATAAATCCTAATGTGATATAGTTTTGATGAAGAGAATTAGTGTAAATAATCGTTAGTGCCATGATCCACTTAGAATAGTAAAATTAGATTTGACCAAAAATGTTTTACACGATAAATTTAGCATAACTATCACACCATTAGTTAAGGTGACATGTGAGCATTAATATTCAAATTGTTTGATATTAATTGCTGACTGAATTTACACTTATGAGTCGCACAACCGTAATGTTGAATACTTCGAAATACCAACCAATTTAATTAAATTATAATTGTCCTAAATTAATTAATTAATATTTGTGAAATATTAACTATACAAATTTATTTGATTTATTTGCGTTAGTATTCAATAAAGCACGTATATAAAAGTTATATACGTACGAAATGATATACGATATCGATAGAAATTTAAATTGGATTCAAAATGTATAAATATTAATTGGATATGGAAATGTATACGTGTCCGTAGATGATAATGATGACTGGCCATGCAGGGGGGTGGTGGTGATATTTATTTGAAATATCTAATTTGAATTGGTAAGAAGAAGAGGTAAATTAGTAGATCCAAATTTTCTCCTTTTACTCCATTCTCTTGCCTGCATAAACCAACCATCCCCATTCTTTTTTCTTTACTTTTTTCCTCCTCCTTTATTCCCCTTGGCCGCAAGTAATAAGACCCCTCCCTCTCTTGATTTCCAAATAAATATTTAAATCAAATTAAATCTATATCAAAGGCGTGGTGCTCTATTTAGTTAGCTGCTTTTCTAAAAGAGAATATATTAGATCTAAGGGGTATTTGGATTCAACATTCTAGGTGCACATTCAAGGTAATAGTGTTGGTAATCTCTAATCTATTTTGGGTTATATATATATATATATATTCATTTATCTATGTCAATGCACATGTGTAGATTAGATCCTTACTTTATCACAAATTTATATATTTATTTTTTGTCTAATTTACATACATATACACATGTATTAAAATAGAATAAAAATACATATATACATATTTATAATTTCTTTCCGGCCATTTTATGAAAAAAATAGAAATTTGAAATGATTTTAAAATATTTTTTAAATTAAAATTTGAATTTTATAATTTGTAAACATATATATATATATTACATACTAATTAATTTATTAATTCTTATTCATATATATATATATATTTGAAAATGATACACACACACACATTTAAATAAATCTAAAACAAAATAATTATTTATAAACATATTTGAAAACTTTATCAAATTATTATGTATTGAATATATATACACACATACATTTATTTCCTATAAGTATAAATCTGGAATTCATAATTAAAAAATTATAAAATTCATACAGATTTTACATTAAAAATAAAATAAAGTTTCACTTTTTACAAATCTGCATGGATTTATAGAAAAATTAGAAAAATAAATTTGATAGAAAGGTATTGGCCGAAATAATTATTTTAAAACATATTTTATTTATATTTACTAATTACTATTTTATAGATTAGTTTTATAATTATATATAAAAATAAATATTTTGAACGTTTTAAATTAAAAAAGGAATTTTCCATATACATTTTTTAAAATATATACACATATCCACATCAGGAATCTGAATTTTGGATTTCAAATGGATTTTTATTCTAAATCTTAATTTTTTTAAATTCAAATCTATCTTAAGATACTTTAGATATTAATTTCAATTATTTTGAATTGTTTAATATTTTTTAAATAAACACTATTTAATATATAAGTGTTATATATATGTATATATACACACACACTATATAATAATAAATTAATTATGGGCGACAAATATGCATATAAAAGGGAAAATATGTCTGTTTCAATGTAAATCCCAACAACTATATACGAGCACATTAAACTACTTACATGTTTATAAAATGCACGTACACTTTACACGTTTGTGTGTATTTGATACACATATATATTATGTACTATAATAAAACCCAATCTTTATATAAATAAAATAAATAAATTAAAAAATTTATCCATAATTATTTAGATTAGACCTAAATTAGTTTAGACTTCATAGGCCTAATAATATCTAAAACGGAACTTTTTTTGAAATTCAACCACTACGCGTTGGCCTAGTTTCAACACTTTCAACATGATGCATGGCACCTATGAGTGGGTTGTGCTAGAGACCCTTATAGGGATCATTCCCGCCCGTCATAGTGATATGCAAGTTACGCACGAACAAGGCGTCACTCTTGATGTTCTTGTACTCGAACCTATATTAGACCAAGAGGCTCACGATGCCCACTGCTCCCTCTCCACGGAAAGACACTCTGACTTCGAGTGCCTTCGAGCAGCAGACCAAGGGCATAATTTGTGTTTCAATTCCATGAGCAATGACGGATGAGCCAGAAACCGTGAGCAAAGAGGCTTTTAATCCACTCTTGGATCCAGAAGGAGGTCCCCAGGTCTAGATCCTCTGACAGGCGGAGTCAATATTCTAGGCCACCTTCTATAAACAGCAAGAGAAGATCGCCTACCCTTGTCCATCATCGCTATTCATATTTTCTATACCAACATCACAAGTCCTCTTCCCAACAAGGCACATGAGAAGTCCTTCTCCAATAAGCGATCAGTGTCGTCTGCAACAAGCAAAGAAGGGCCTTCGGGAGGAAATGGCATCACTTCGACAGCAAATGTTGAGAATCCAAACAAGAAATAATGACGCAAGGGTTTGTCCGATGATGAGAATAGGGAACCCATTTTCAACGAAATTTTGGGAACCTATATCTACAGTTGGTATGCTTCAATGAAAAGTATGATGGAAGTGTGGACCTGTATGATCACATCATGGCTTTCAACTCCATCACCTAAGCCAGCAAGCTCTCCAGCCACTCAAAATGCCTACTGTTTCCCTCCACTCTAACGGGATCGACCTCCCGCTGGTTCCCACATCTCCTTGCAAGTAGTATTCACTCCTAAGCTCAGTTGTGCACATATATCAAGATTTATTTCTTTGCCTTTTAGACCAGTGTTATGATAGCGAACGAGCTTTGCAACATATGATAGGAGCTAAATGAGTCACTCCTCTCCTACATCAACCACTTTAATAAATAGTCAACTAGTGCAAGTGGGAAGGATAAGAATGTCTTGGTGGTTGCCATGTATTGTAGGGTGCAATATTGGTCTAAGATGTGGAAGGAACTACAATTGCAGTCCGCTTCGTCCTTGACTGACTTCTTCCAAAGAGTGAACGACATCATGTAAGTGGAAGAGGCTGACCTGTCCGATAATGATGAGGAGGGAAGGCGAAGCAACAAGGGAAACTCGAGAGAAGAAAGCCTATAGAAAGAATAACCATCAAGATATTAGAAAAAAGCACACTGAAGATGGTTCTCGGTTCAAACCCAGATATGACAATTACGAGTTATTAACCTGTGATATGGAAACCATCTATCTTGCTACAAGGGACTTTGTTCCCTACCAAAGGCCTCATCCCTTTTGATTAGGGAAAAAGGAGGAGCCCAAGGTAATGGGAATTATTGCGAGTACCACCAATTTATTGGCCACTCTACCAATGAGTGCTGCCACCTGAAAGATGAGATAGAGAAGTTGATCCACGGAGGTGTACTTGTGTAGTATGTAAGATAATAGGTTTGGCAAAGGAATACCCAACAAAATCCTCTTGTCCTACTTCAACGGCCGGAGACAACAAAGTGGTTGCAACCGACAATGAGATATTGCCAATTTATGGTATCCCTCATATGGGAAGAAGAAGAAGCAAAGAGGGCCAAGCCCAATATAGAAAGGAGCCTGCCCTAACTAATTAAATCAACGCGGTAGAGCTTCGGACCCCAAAGGCTCTAAGGGTAAAAGAAGATGAAGAAGACATCACCTTATCAGCTAAAGACAGGAGAGGAATTGGATACCCCTACCAAAACACCATGGTCATATCGTTCAGAATGGTCAGGGCCAAGGTATATTGGATCTTCATTGATGGGGAAGCTCCGTCAATGTCATGTTCAAGAATGTCTTCAACCAAATGAAGCTTCATTCATCAAGCCTCGGACCTTGTGTGCTTCCCATATGTGATTTCGAGGGGGTCATGATTGTTCCTCTACGTTCGACTTCGCACATAGTCACCTTCAACGAGGAACCCCACTGACAAAAATTCGGGTAAATTTCATAGTAGTAGATTGTTATACTGCTTATAACATTTTGATAGATAGGCCGACGCTGGAGGACTTGGACCTAGGCATATCATATCAAGGCTCACCATGAAGTTCCACTTGAAAGGAGGCATTGACTATGTCTGTTGTAAGCAATAGGTTGCTAGGGATTGCTACATCATCTCCTTGGAGAAAGCCAAGAAGGGGGTCTCATGCTACAAAAAGAATCGGTTTGAAGGTAAACTCGAGGGAATACGAGAGCCACACAATGCTCCATTCATGCTGGGGACATCCACAGCGAGGATCTAAGGAAGCTTCAATCAAATAACTTCCTACCCCCGAGAAAACGCAAGAGTCATGCTATGCTCCCGTTCGTGCCAAGGGCAGGGACAGTAAGGATAAACTCTCCCTAGCTAGACCAGAAAAGGCTAGAGAACTCATAATAACATGGAATAAGCAGGCGCAACCCCGCTTGCAGGCAGGAACAAGTGATAAAACCACTCCTTCCCTATCAGTGCCAGCAGACTCATTTGTGAGAGGCGGGGGAAGTAAAGGCTCCTAGGTTCGGGCATAGATGTTTGTCCTGACCAAGGACCTCATTGAGCATATAATATACAACTTGGATCAGTGTGACATGGAACTAAATGCAAAAGACATCAATGATGACCCACTCGATCGCCGCATGGGAGACACAAACCCATACGAAGGTCCTATAATTCCACTTAAAACTGTTATGATAGACAACGACGCCAATGCAAAAATGTCCAGATCGGCACAGGGTCGAATTCGAAAATCAAGGAAGAGCTAATTCTCATTCTAAAACAAAGCAAGGACGTGTTTGTCTGGGAGCATGCTCATATGATCGACATAGACCCGTCCATCATTTGTCACTCCTTCAACATCGACCCAAGGCTCACCCTATTTGCCAAAAGTGAAGGCCACTCAACCCAAAAAATATAAAGCACTAAAGGAGGAAGTAGAGATGCCCCTTAGTAATGGCTTCATCTGGGAGTGTAAATACCCAGAGTGGGTGGCTAATCCAATGCTAGTTCAAAAACCAAGTGGGGTTTGGAACATGCATTGACTTCTCTGACCTCCATAAAGCTTGTCCGAAGGACAATTTCTTATTGCAGCGCATCGATCAACATATGGACACAACCAGTAAATACAAATTACTAATTTTCTTCGATGCCCACCTTGGATACAACCAAATCACTATGCATGGTCCGAATCAGTAACATGCTTCGTTCATCACCAATGTTGTAATAACCCGCGTTTTCGACCCTTTGATTTAATGCCTGAACCGACAATCAAACCATGATGAGCCGAAAAGACAAGTCGTTGGAGATGATAACAAGAACCAAACAAAATATTTAACTATAAACCTTTTGAATCTCACAGCGGAAGGAAACAAACTATAATATTTGATAATAATCCTTTATTCAAATCATCATATATACATTTCTGTACAATACAAATCCAAACCGGAATCCAAATCCACACAATAGAAGTCAAATCAAGTCATTTATTTACATTATATACAATATATATACGTTTATGTCCTCGTCGCATGCTCTAAGTTGACTCCAAGCTCCATAAAAATAGTGAATTTTATAGAAAGGGAAAATAGGAGTGGGTCAGACATAAGTCCGAGTAAGTAAGTCATGCTTCTTCACATATACTATAAAGATAATATTATGATACGATCAGTGTCTAACGCTTAAGTAGATATGCCCTGGACTAGCCTGAGGCCCTACAGGATCATACTACTATAACAATCCGCATTAAAACGGGCCTAATTTTTGACCTAGAAAAAGCCTATCGAACCTTAGACCCATTCCAAAACTGACTATTGGTTGGTAAAATTGATTAAAGAATAATACACAGAGATATCTATCTACACATTCAGAATCACAATGCCGAAGGTTAAAATATAATATAAAACAGCACCTAGTTATTTAAAAATTCAAATGTCAAAAACAAACATAATCCTACATAACAACGCCAAATATTTGTGGTACAATATCTAAAAATACAGCATGTCTCAATGGGTACGTCGGAAATATAAAAATAACATAAATAGCTAAATAACTGCCATAAGTCTGCATCTCCGCCACCATCTTCTAAAATCTACAGCATCGTCTCTAATCTGCGTTATAATAAGGAGGGAGTCAGAGCAACAATGTCCGGTGAATAAAAATCTCGAGCCTTTCTATAATAGTACTTGGGCAGTATAATTTAAATAAGAATATGTTTTACGTATCCAAACTATAATGTAAGTCTTCCAATTATAAGCCCGAAGGCATTCCCTATCCAATTCCATAACCATTACTCTGTTAACCAAATAACTCATATATATTGTCAATAATGTCCTAACAATGTAAAAGATAGAGCCCAAGCAATTTAATACCTTTCTAATGGGAAATAGGAGATTTTGACTATTTAATACCTCATTGAAGGTCGGTTCCCGTCATTTAATACCTATCCCAAGGTAGACTCCTCTCTGGTACTATCTAGCCGACATTGCATGGAATCTCTTCGGACCACTTAATACTTTTTTTATGGGAGAGGCAGGACCCACAATAGCCACTTAATACCTCAAAAACGAAGTGGACCCTTCCCAGAATATCCTCTACTGTGCCTAACCACTAACCCTGACCGTTTAATACTTCCTACATAAGGAAGAGGCGGGCCCTCAATCAGCTACTTAATACCTTCAACCCTGAAGCAGTTCCTTCGTATTATGACCCATAACCCAACTAGGACGTGTCCCATTAGTCCGACTATTCATACGTACCGGTAGCCATTGTTAGCTGTGCAGGTTTATCCTGCATAATTTGGGACTAATATCGCATCCTCCATGGGTACTTATTATGGGTGATGTCTCACATCAGCCCCAAAGTCACACTTTTGGTAGCAAGATTAGCTGTGTGGACTTCCTTGTGCTTTTGACTAACCTCGCATTCCTATAACTTAGCCATTTTTTACAACAACCTCTTAACATAGTATCACACATCTCATCGCATTCCATATCATGGCCTTATTATTTCGCCTTTACAGTTAACTACTTTCCTAAGGGGGATTTAATAATAATTAATAGCCTATTAACTACGTAATTAATATGTTATGATTATCTGTTAATTACGCTAATATATATGTGTGTGTGTGTGCGCGCGTGTGCATCTAAATTGTTTCAAAGCGTGTGAAGATTGCACCTTAAACTAACGCTTAAATGTAAAAACTTCAAAATTATAAAATTCCAATTCCATATGTACAAATATACCATATATCCAATGTCCACAATTCAATCAACATACTTGTATAAAATAGAATCCATACCAAACTTATTTTATACTAAAATAGCGGAATCAACATTAATAGAAACTTACAATTCAAATACTTTTACGCTTTATTCAACTTCTTTGTATAAAATTGAAAATGAGAACTTCTACTTAAATTTTGGAAATAGACAGTGTAAACTACGAATAAAAGAATTCACACCTTACACATTATTTCATATTTTATTCTTTTCAAAATCCTTAATTAGATCCAACGAAAAAGATAAAAAGTGGTATCGAATGTAAAACATTAAAATTGCAATACCTACGCAATTCCATTATTTTAATATAGAATAATTGAGATTCTAACTTAAGAATTGACATTTTGCTTTAGGAGAATTTTAGGATTTTAGTGTGATGTTTTTGTAAATAAAATTCACCAAAGGCATATATCAAATCCAAATTATACTATATAATTACTAAATAAGAAAGACTAAGATTTTCATTCGCAACAAGTCCTTAGCTCTTCCCTTTTTGGGTTTGTGATGCCTGCTTTAATCTCTATAGATCTCGCTTTTAGGAATATACAACAAGGGAATTGAATATGGATTAGGTTTAGAAATTTAGGGATTAGAGGAGAATGGAATAAGAAATTGAATAATAAACACCTAAACTTTCTTACCTAAAACCCTGGAGAATTTTCTGAATCTTTGAAGAGAGAGATTGGCAGAGTTTTGCTTGATTTCCGAAATAATTTGTTAATAAAAGTGAGAGGACTATGCTCTTATTTATAGTGGTTAGAAAGCGCCGGAACCGTTGGATTTAAGTTGGTTAAAAATTATAAAATCTAGACCCTTCAAATGCACAAAACCCCAACCGCCACCCACATCAACCAGTCGACCGGTCCATCCTAGGCAGTCGACCGCTAGAGATTGACCGGCCCTAGGCAGCGGTCGCTAGCAATCGACCGGCCTTAGGCGGCCGTCGACCGATTGGTCTATTTTGGGAACGTTATTTTCTTGCCATTGATTTATTTTTTTAATACCTTAATTAATTTTTAATGTTAACGTTTATTTTAATGTTTACTTAATCCCCATGTCTAATACTATTACTTTTAATTTTCAAATTTAATAATTAGTTATTTATTTGAATTTGAATTTCATTTAAATTATTTTGATTACAAAAATTTTAAACGTCCATAACTTTTTCATTTGAGCACCATTTTCAAGACATTGCATATGGAAGTTGTTCAGAAAATTGCCACGAATGCAACGATATAACTTCTATGGTCAAATTCTGACTTTTACAAAATTTCTATTTTTAGCCTTATCTTATTTAGTTAATTCAATTATTTCTTATTAAGTTTTACAGGGTGTTACATTCTCCCTCCTTAAAAAGAATTTCGTCCCTGAAATCTCCCTAAGGGGCGGATAGTGTAACACGCAATAAACATCCATGTTATATAACCAAGTTATCTACATATCCATCTACTCAACCGTTTCTGCAATGTGATTATATATCCAGACATATTATATGCGAGCTCAATTCTAGCATGAGTGTATGATCGTGACATATAGGAATGTATTCAATCATACTAAACATGCATAAAATTTCTATATAAGTGCAAAGTGATAGTGATAAGTGTAGCAACCATCCCCTACCATCCAATCAAGCAACCACGAAGCAACTAAATCCTAATTGGAGAGAAAAGTTTACAAGTAAAAATCTTAGGATGAGAAGTCCTCATCTTCTCTTTAGTGTCATTTGTGTTTTCCATCGGGTTGTCCCACCATTATACTCGAACTAGCTTAATTTCTTTGTTGCGGAGCTTCATAATTTCATGCTCCACAATGCATGCGATGGCACGGGATGCTATTGTCCCCCATTTGATCAGGCTTTACCATAGTGGTTGTGCTATGAAGGCATTTCGTCAAGTGCGAAACGTGAAAAATGTCATGGACTCTTTCTAATTTATCTAGTATCTCTACGTAGTAAGCAAGCTTTCCTATTCTTTCCAAAACTCTAAAAGGCCCAACAAAACCTGGTGCTAACTTTCCCAGCTTCCCAAATATCATGACTTTTCTAAGAGGGGAAACTTTGATAAACACCATGTCTCCGACCTCGAACTAAAAACTCCTTTCTTCTCTTGTCCGCGTAAGATTTCTAGCGGTCTTGTGGCCATCATACGCTGCCTAATTAATCTACATTTTTTGAGGTCTCGCGAATTAAATCTGATCCGAGTAGGATTTTGTCGGTTGTTTCCCACCAACGATTTAGCGACTTGCATGTGCTTTCATAATCACTTCATAGGGTGTCATACCAATCGTCGCTTGGTGACTATTATTATAAGAAAATTCAACTAAAGGTAGGTATTGCTCCTAGTGTCCTCCAAAGTACGTGATGCAAGCTCTCAACAAATTCTTCAAGATCATATTCAGCCATTTGGTTTGACCATCAATTTATGGGTGGTAAGTAGTGCTAAGATTCAATGAAGTTCCCAAAGCTGCCTGCAAACTCCTCCAAAATTCGCTAATAAATAAGGGGTCCATATCACTAACGATGCTAACCGAAATTCCATGAAGTCGAACCACCTCCTTTATATAAATCTACGCTAGTGATGCTGCGATCTTATTGCTCCTAATGGAAATAAAATGGATGCTTTTAATGAGTCTATCCACTATGACCCAAATTGCTTCATTTCCTCTTTAGCTCCTAGGCAACCCATCTATGAAGTCCATCGATATATGATCCTAATTCCAAGTCGGAACCTCTAATGGTAATTGCAATCCTTTGGGCTTTCCTTGCTCAGCCTTTATCCTTTGACACGTTAAACACCTAGAAAATAATTCGGCTATCCTCTCCTTCATTCCTGGCCAATATAATATCCGCTTCATATCCCTATACATCTTAACTCCTCTAGGGTGAATGGTCATCATTGAATGGTGACACTCCGCGAGCACTTCCGCCAACACACTATCAATCTTTGGAACATAAAGGCGTCCATCTCTCCTCAAACATATCTTCTCGTCAATTACATATCTACCGACGTGGGGGAAATATTCTCCTCTACTTAGCTTACCCAAAATATCTACTATCTCCTCATTCTTCATTTGCTTAAGTTCAATGCGGTTCATCAAGGCTAGCCTAACCTCCATTACTACCAAATAGCCTTAAGTGGGTTCTGTTGGCAGTTGAAAGTTGAAATTCAAGAGGAACTCCAACTACCTCCACTCATATATAACACCTAAGGTAGCATGCCTCCAGCTAAGGGCGTCGACAACAACATTTCTTTTCCCTAAGGTATATTGTATTTCAAAATCATCCACCTCGGTTGCCTAAGATTTAAATCTTTTTGGTAATAAAGGTATTTGAGTGATTTTTGGTTGGTGAACAACTCAAACCTTTCCCCAAAAAGATAGTGCCTCCACATCTTCAAGGAAAAAACAATAACCGCTAATTCTAAGTCATAAGTTGGCACCTCTTCCCATGGTCTTTTAATTTCCTACTAGCATAAGCTATCACCCTTCCTTCTTGCATTAGAACCGCTCCCAATCCTATGCCACATGCATTCGTGTAAACTGTAAAAGGCTTTGTCCCATCATTAATGCTAAGTACTGGTGCACTTTTTAATAGTTCATTTAGCTTCTTGAATGCCTCCGTGCATTATTTGTCCCATGCAAAGACTAGATTCTTCTTATTTAAGCGAGTTAATGGGACTACTGTCTTTGTATAGTCCTTTATGAATTTCCTATAGTAACCTGCTAAGCCAAGAAAACTCCTAACCTCTATGGCGCTCTTTGAAATCTTTCAACTTTGAATAGATTCCATCTTAGCGGTGTCCACTACTAATCCATGCTCGGAAACAATGTGCCAAGAAATCTTACCTCCTTCTTCTAAAATGACACTTTGAGAATTTTGCTTTAAGTTGGTGCCTTCTTAAAGTCCCTAGTATCTTCCTTAAGTGATTTTCGTGCTCTCTTTCACACTTGGAGAATACTAAGATGTCATTAACAAATACCACTCATCAAATCTACAAAGTATATTGGGAAATATTTTTAATCCAAAAGGCATCACTTCCCATTCATAAAGTCCATCCGGGTGCGAAATACGATCTTTGATTTGCTGTCCTCTGCTATCCTCGACTGATGAAATCCGGTCTCCAAGTCCAATTGTGAGAAGGTTTTGGCTTCCACAAGCTGATCAAATAAGTCATCTATTTTAGGTAAGGGATACATATTCTTCTTAGTCAACTTGTTGAGTTCTCTATAATCGACACATAACCTGAATGGGCCGTCTGCCATAGTGGCAAAGACAAAAGGGGCTCCTCATTCCGAAGTACTCCGTCGGATGAATCCTTTCTACAACAACTCCAAGATCTAGTTATCTTACTCTCGTCTTTCTTTATGGGCCATGTGCCTAAATGACAGAGCAACTGGCCTAGCGTCCTCCAAATCAATCCTAAACTCAATCTCCTTGCAAGGTGGGAGGCTCGAGACTTCTTCAAAGACATCAGGGAATTCTTGAACTATGGGTATGAATGAGAGCTCATCTTGTGGTAGGTTCATCAAGTATAGATATCTTAACTCGATTGAATTTTGGGATGTACAGTAAACATCTATATCTCGCCCTTTTCAACCATACAACCCTCCTATCACAATCAAAGACATCCCAAAGTACGATAACCAATCCAGTCCTAAGATAAGTCCATACCCCCTCAAAATTAAGAACGTACGCATTACATATGAAATCAACGTTACATATGCCCACAATTAGGTCTTTGCAGATTGAAGAAAGATGTATCGACCCCCAATAGGATTAGATACTACTATTGGGTTGGTGATAATTTGGGTTTGAAAACTCAATGAGTTAACTACATTCCCAGCTATGAATGAATTTGATGCTCCAGAATCTAATAGGGTACAAATTGTATTCCCAAAAATAAAAGTTATACCTTTCACTGCAGCCTTCCCTTGGTCTCTAGAGGGTGCTCTACTCGAGATAGGGACCGCCTCAATGGCATAGGCTTGCCCACTCTTCCCTTCCTTCGTAAGCTTTGGACACTGATTCTTGAATTGTCCCTTTTCATGGCAGTGGTAGTAATTCCCTTTGAAAGCTTCCTTCAACAAGTTCACCCTACAATCCTTGGCGAAATTTCCTTTCTTTTGGCATCTCTTACACACTTTACCATCCTTCTTGAACTTCCCTTTTGCCTTCTTATTTTCCCAAAAGCCTACCTTCTTAGCTCCTCCTTGATTTTGAGTAAGTTCTGCTTTGTCTTTCTCATTCTCCTTCTCCTCTACGCTAACTGTCTATAGCAAAGCCATCTCAACCAACATCTCGTATGTAACACCAATGGGTACTTGGGTCAATAACAACTCTCTAAGTGGGGAGTTCATGTCCTTGACAAACTTCATGGCTTTTTTCATGGGGCTATCAATCAAACTCATTCCGAACTTAGCTAGCTCTATGAAATTACTAATAAACTCCTTCAAAGTGGAGTCGCCCTGCCTAAGTTGTATAAATCTCTCCAATTACAGACTCACCTCTGCCTTCGACATGAACCGCGATTCAAATTGGTTCTTGAGCTCATCCCAAGTAATAATCCTATCAACCTTCTCCTCATCCATAATATTCCACCAAACTAAGGCCTCTCATTTAAGGTGCCAAGTTGTCATCCTCTGCCTAATCTAGCCCTCCCAACCAAGCTCTCGAAATATCCACTCACAATCATTTATACATGCCTTCATCTCCACAAAAACTTCTATTCCCGATTACACCCTTCCTCCCATGTTTAGGAAATCCTTGCACATTTTAGGAAGTCTATGGGGCGGGGTGTTGCTTTAGCTGGTAGGGCACCTTAGACCTATTTCAAAGCTGGGTGTTGGTTGGTAAAATTGATATAAAGAACAATGCACGAAGCTATCTATCTACACATTTAGAATCATACAATGGAAGGATAAAATATAATACCAAAACAGTACCCATTTATATAAAAATTCAAACGTAAAAAACAAACAACATAATGCCACATAACAATGCCAAATATTCATGGTACAATATCTCAAAATACATCATGTCTTAATGGGTACATCAGAAATACAAAAATAAGATAGATAGCTAAATAACTACCATAAGTTTGTGTCATCGCCATCATCCCCGAAAATCTGCATCATCATCTCTAACATGTGTTGTAATGAGGAGGGAGTCAGAACAACAATGTCTAGTGAATAAAAATCTCGAGCCTTTCTATAATAGTACTTGGGCAGTATAATTTAAATAATAATATGTCTTATGTATCCTAACGACATTGTAAGTCTTCCAACTATAACTCTTAAGGCTTTCCCTACCGAATTCCATAAAATTACACTTTCAGCCCAATAACTGTATCTATCGTCAATAATGTCCCAATAATGTAAGAGATAGCTCCCAAGCTACTTAATACCTTTTTAACGGGAACTAGGCAGACTCTGACCATTTAATACTTCATTCAAGGCTGGTCCCCAGACTCCTCTTCGGTACTATCTAGCCAATATTGCACTGAATCTTTTCTGGCCACTTAATACTGCTTTTTATGAGAGAGGTGAACCCCACAATAGCCACTTAATACTTTAAAATCAAAGCAGACCCTTCCCAAGATATCTACCGTGCCTAACCGCTAACTGTAACCATTTAATACACCCTACATAAGGAAGAAGTGGGCCCTCAATCAGCCACTTAATACCTTCAACCCTGAAGCTATCCTTCGTATTATGACCTATAACCCAACTGTGATGCCTCACATTAGTCCGACTATTTGTAGGTACTGGTAGCCAGATTAGCTGGGCAGGTTTACCTTATAGAATTCGGGACTAACCTCGCATCATCCTTGGGTACTTATTATTGGTGATGTCTTATATCGGCTCTAAAGTCACACTGATGGTAGCCATATTATCTAGACAGACTTCCCTGTGCTTGTGACTAACCTCACATCCCTATAACTTAGTCAAAATTTACAACACTCTCTTAACATATTATCACACATTTCACCGCATTCCATATTAAGGCCTTATAAGAAAACTTTTATTTCGCCTTTATAATTTACTTCTTTCCTAAGGGGTATTTAATGATAATTAATTTCAATATAGCTTTCCGAGTAGGCGTTGAATTATCATCAATCGCCATTTTCTATAAAAATTCTTAATGTAACGTTGACTTATCCATCTACCCCAGAGCCCATTTGAGTTTATGACCTTTCATCCTTGCTTCATAGTGAATACATCTCTCATTCTCTTAGATTTCTAAGTCCAACTCCCCTTCCTTTTTTGGTCTGCAAAGGTCATGGTATTTAATTCAATGTAAGCCTCCTTTCCAAATAAAATTAGCATAAACTCTTTCAATTCTGGCAATAATGCATCAGGTAACTAGAATGTTTGTAGCTAAAAGTTAACTTTATCTTGTATCACCATGTGCACCAGTTCTATTCGACCAGTAAAAGATAGTAGCCTCGAACTCCATCCTTGCAATTTTTCTCTAATTTTTGTTACCAGTTTCGCACATTCTCTATCTATTATTTTATTAGAGGAAAGTGGTACCCCCAAGTATTTGACTGGCAATTCTCCTTCTTTTACTCCCAAAGTCTCAAGCACTTCAGTTTTGTTTATGAAAAACAGGTTAAAATAGCACTTTGTTTTGAGTTCATTTATTTTGAGTCCCACAAAGTCTTCCAATTTACAAAAAATATCTTTAATAGTGTTGGCTTCTTCAATACTCGATTTTATGCAAATTATCAGCTCGTCCACATATAAAAGGTGGCTCACCTTAGGTTAGAAATTGTGTATAGTCTGGAATAGGTTGTTATGATTTGCAATCTCCATTTAAAGGGAAAATTACTCCATGGCAACACCAACTAAATAAGGAAATAGGGGGTCTCCTTGCTCGATTCCTCTATTACTGCTAATGTGGTCTTTGGGAATATCATTCACTGGTATAGAAAAGGTAGGGGTAGTAATGCAATCACTGACCAAATCCACACATTTATTTGGAAACCTCATACTTCTTAGCATGTGAAGGATAAAGTGTCTATTTATCTTATCATATGCTTTGTGGAGGTCTATCTTTAAACAAAATTTATCGGATCCTTTTTTGTTAAAATTTCTAATCAGTTCATGTGCTAATAATGAGTTTTCAGATATGCACATCTCCTTAATAAATTCACTTTGGCATTCAACAATGATGTCTATAATCTTCAATTCTAGAAGAGTTGTAGTTTTTTGGTATAAGGAATAAAAGAGTGTGGTTCACCTCTTTTAAGATTTTTCCAGATAAAAAGGATTCCTGAATAGCCAATAATATGCGATGTTTTAGGTCATCCTAATGTTGCTTGAAGAAAGACGAACCCAAGCCATCAGGACCGGGGCTGGAGTCCCCATGTACCGAGGCCAAAGCTTCCCATATTTAAATTTTAGACACTCTTCTACACAGCATACGTCTGCCACTAGAATTAACAAGCCTCCTGCATTCAACACGGGGTAAGTTTGTTTCACAAGTGCCATTATAAAGTTCATGATAGTATTTAGTGGCTTCCTGTTCCATCCTTCGTTGATTGTTTAATGCCACCCCTTCTTGATCAAGACATAGCAAACTGTAATTTTTTGTTTTTCCTGAAGGACATCTTGGTATAAGAGAATTTTGTGCACTCACCCACTCTATGATCCACTTCTCCTTAGCTTTTTGTTTTAGTTTCACTGCTTTAGACTTCAAAGCATCTTTGAGTCAATTCTGCGCTTCATAGTATGATTTCCATACTTCACTATTATTTGGATTATCTTAAATCTGACTAAGATAGCTCTCACATAATCGTTGTAATTGATTAATCTTGTCATTTTCCTTGGATCTACATTTGTTCCATTCTTTCAGTGTTTTTTTGCAAACTTGAGCATATGTATAAGTTTAAAAAATAGACAACCTTCAACTTGTTGACAAAGATCAAAATCAATAGCTTCACTATAACCACTCTGTAAATGCCAATCATTAGCATATCTAAAAGGCTTACTATTCCAAGTATTAGATTTTTTAGTTAGCATAATGTGCAAAGGACTATGATCACTTGAGGAATTTGGTAGGATATTCACCTTGATATCAAAGAATAAATTTATGCATTCTAAATTTAGAAGAACTCTGTCAAACTTGCATGAAATATTTTTACACTCACAACTTCTCCATGTGTATTTTAGGCCATAGTGGACCAGCTTCAACAATCCTATGCAACTATGTAACTATTGAACTCTGCAAGCTGGGATACCTTAGACCTCCCTTCTTCTCTTCTACTTTAAGAACTACATTAAAATCACCCATGACTATTGAAGCGTTTTGAATTTCATTGCTAAATCTCTTGGCTTGGACCATAATGTAGTTCTACTAGATGCCAAATTATTACCGTAAACACAAGTTAAACATAGTATCGGTCCTCCAGAATTTTGAGCATTAACTGTAATTTGCTGATTGTTTGCGCCAAAATTGGTCACAAACACCCAATTGCAGATGAAAGCACCAACCAACAGTCACATATAACAGATAGAATGTACGTAGAGAGCATAAATATGAAGAACAATCAAAATTAAAAAGAAAACCGTAATAACGGAAGATTTATAGTGGTTCGGCTGACTCTGGCCTACGTCCACTCTAGAAATTTCCTTTTTATTGATATCAGGATCAATTACAGTTACAATCCGGAGTTTTTAAAACAATAATGGCAGAGTAGCCTTAGTGGAGAAAATGAAGAGAAACAGAATGAAGATCCCTTTTCTGAAGCCCCGCCTGCTGTATTTATAGGCAAGATCCGAGTTTCTGGGCTTCCTGAGTGATCCGGGCACATCAAGACCACAGCCGAACCCAATTCCATCATTACTGCCGACCTCGAGTTCAGAATATGACGATCCAATGTTGCCCTGGGGATGACTCGTACGACTTGGAGCAAACTCGCTTGTAGCTCGAAGTAAAACATGTTTGGACTCAGAGTAACTCAATGCCGACCCCATTCCTTCAAGATACCAATCTGATCCTCTTCAGCCAACCCAAAGCCTTCACAACACCGACCCAAAGCACGCCGACCTGATGCCCAAGCTCCTACACCGACCCCTTAACCTATTGCCGACCCCAACTTGAGATTTAGGCACCGACCCGAAAGTAGGTGAGCTACGACCTGAAGCTACCAACCCCATTCAATATGCCAATCCCATACTCACCGATCCAAAACCAAACTGCCGATCCCTTTCCTCACCGATCCCAAAACCAAACTGTCAATCCCATTCCTCACTGATCCCATCCATTTTCTTCAACACCGACACCATCTCCAAAGTTCTTACCGACCTGATGTTTCACACCGACCTCGGAAAACACGCGTGCCGACCCGAAGTCAGGGCCTTACCGACCCGAAGCAATGAGCTAACCGATCCCTCTAAAATATACACTGACCCCGAGTGACTTGAAGCAGGGCTCTGCCTGACCCGAAGCAACCTACTTGAAAATCCGAAGCTGACCCACAAGCGACTCGGAGAAAACTCCAAGCAATCTGAAACGACTCAACTTTTGTCAAAACTCATATTTCAAGTATCCTACGTCTTCAATCCATCGACTATGCCGAATCCCGGCTTCATAATCATGTTTATCGTTCGTGATTGATCGTCTATCCATCCAGTCGAGTCAAACCCATAATATTCCAACCTCGATAATCGAGCAATCGATTTAGTTAAATCCGCCTGTCTATGGCCTTGCCAATAGACAAGTTAACATTTTCCCCCCAAAACATGCCTTGCTATTGAAAGGTGTGTTTTGAATAGCTTTAAATCTGATATCCAAAGTCCATATTCCATCCATTATCAAACAATCCCATCCAAGTCCGATAGCCAAACCAACAATTGTTCCGAGTCGTTATCCAATTCCAAAACCATTCCAAATGCATTAACCGAATCCATGATCTCTCCGGATCGTTTTTATCCGATTCTGAGACCTCTCCGGGTCCTGTAATCCAAATCTAGGACCTCGCTGTGTCCAAATCCAAAAATGGGACCCTGCCGGGTTTTATAATCCAAATCCAGTACCTCGCCGGGCCCATATCCAAAGCTAGGACCTCACTGGGTCCTATTCGAAGCCAGGACCTCGTCGGGTCTTGTAACTCAAATTTGGAACCTCATCGGGCCCTTATCCAAATCCGAGTTCTTGCCAAATTCGTAGCTGTTCAAAATCAAAATCTGAATCCGTAAACCCTCCAGGTTCTTACCAAGTGCAATCCACACTCGATGACCTGTGTTAAGCAATGCCCTGGTGTTCCCGGTTCAGTGTCCCTGAATGTTGAGTAATGCCATGGCTTAAGTCCTAAGTTGAATTCCGATCGCTCCAGACCCTTGCTGACCATAGTACATGCTCGAAGACCTGAAGTAACAAGTGATAGATAATATGAGGCCTAAGTCCTAGGCCGAATCCTAGTCTCTTCGGACCCTTGCTGAGTATAGTCCATGCTCGACGACCTGAATAAGCCGATCCTCCATGTTCGGACGAAGCGACTTACCCCTTACCAGGCATAGTCCATACCCGACGACCTTTTAGCCAAAAATCAGATAAAAATCCAATCAAAGTCCAATCTAAAATCTTGATCAAACCAGAAAACCAGAAATCCATATCAAAAATCCCTAACATTCCAACCAGAATCCAAATCAGAAAACAAACAAAACCAAGAGTTCAAACCAAACTCTAAAGCTAAACCAGAAAAAGCAAGTGTCCAAACCAAAAAGAAAAAACAAAATTCACAAACCTGAGCGTCACTGTTTATCATCATCTCAGAGCATGCCTAGGGGTTATCTCCATCCCCGTACATGAGTAAGTGAGTTAGTCATTAGCCTAAAGTTTGTCACTTATTCCAAACCATCACGATTAGTTGATGACCAACCGACCACCATTCCTGGGCCTCGCGCTATCGTCGTTCAAGCTAGGCGGTGGCTGCTCCTGTTCCACCGCCGCATTCCGAGTTTCGACCTATTTCCACAACTGACCATTCCTTACATGCTCCTCGATTATATCCTTTAGTTGCCTGCAGCTATTTGTATCATGCCCGTCCAGGTCATGAAAGAGACAGTGCCTTCTCGGTGCCCTTTTGCGTTCTGAGGGTTCCCTCCTTGCCGGGCTTCGATAAGTAAGGCAATCCTGAGTATCCAAGTATATCCATTCCAATGTCTCCTTTAATCCTGTGTAAGTGGAGAATTTTGGTTCTCCCCAACCCTTCCTTGCCCCGCCAGATTCGTTATTCGACTTCCTCTTCCCTTTATCCTTATCTTTACCTGAGCTTTCACCAGATGGTTTTCCATCCTTAACCATGTTTACCTCCTTTGACCTCATATCCAAACATGCATCCTCTTGTCGAAGAAATCTCTCAGCTTCATGAAAGAATTCTCCGAGATCCATTGCTGGGTCCCGTATCAACGATACTTTGAAATTCGAATTATCCCTGACTCTTGACACTACCGCCATTAGAACCATTGATGGATCTGGCTGATCCACTGAAGCAACTACTGCATTAAACTGAGTTAAAAAAGTCCTGAGCAATTCTCCCATCTTCTGCCTCACCGATGTCAGTGTCATCACATTCTTCGGCCTTTTGATGTGAACTCGAAACTGTTTCAAAAACCTGTCCACCAATTCTGTCCATGTTCCAATAGATCCATCTTCCAGCTGTCTGAACCGCATAGCAGCTATATCGATCAAGTACATGGGGAAACACCACGCCATAACCTCCTTTGATGCCCCCGGCACTTCCATATGTCTTGTGTACCACATCAAGTGGTCGGTGGGATCCGTCTTACCGTTGTATACTTCCAGAGTGGGCAGCTTGAAATCGGGTGGATTCCTTGCCATCTTGATGTTACGTATAAACGGATATTTGTTTTCTCCCTCCAAAACCCTATTTGTCAGACCTCCACGAATAGTTCGCCTGATAATGTCGGCGATCCAGTGCTACCTACCAAGGGTTGCCCCCCATCTACATTTCCTAACTGCCCTCCAAGTCCTCGAGGGAATTCTGGTACATACTCCTCGTCACACACTCCTTTATTCCTATTGGTGCAGGGCTGCGCAGCGTCATCCGGTATCCCTCCATGGATTGGTCTAGCATTACCTAGTGGTGTGCCCCTAAGTCTAGGTCCATCTAGATTGATAGTTGTTTGCCGATTGGGGGCTGCCCCGTACTGAACCACTCCATCTGCTTTCCTGTTGAGTCCTTCTGATCCAGCTCCATGGATCTGAGCTCTTGCGGCTCCGGGTGTTTCTGCCAGTCCAAATTGTCTAAGAAGGGTCTGCATCATTTTCTCTTGCCTTTTCATCAACTGCTACTGCATAGAATCCATCATAATCTAATCTCTTCCCTAGTGATGTAGATGGATGCCTGATCTGACCCAGCTCTAGAGGAGGCCTCTTGACTTCCCTCGTGATTGCCCTTTTCTATCACTTGTCCTTGTCGATGGCCTAACCATTGCTTCCCAGAGTCTTAGTTCCTAAGCCTTTAAATCCAAAATCCAAGCTTCTGAATCCTTGAGTGCTAGCGTTCTTAGTGAAAGCACCAAAATGTTTGCGCCAAAATTGGTCACAAACACCCAATTGCAGATGAAAGCACCAACTAACAGTCACAGATAACAGATAGAATGTTTGTAGAGAGCATAAAAATGAAGAGCAATCAAAAATAAAAAAACAAACAGTAATAACAGTGGATTTATAGTGGTTTGGCTGACTCTGGCCTACGTCCACTCCATAAATATCCTTTTTATTAATATCAGCATCAACTACAGTTACAATCCAGAGTTTTTAAAACAATAATGACAGAGTAGCCTTAGTGGAGAAAATGAAGAGAAACAGAATGAAGATCCCTTTTCTAAAGCCCCGCCTATTGTATTTATAGGCAAGATCCGAGTTACTGAGCTTCCTGAGTGATCCGGGCCCATCAAGATCACAGCCGAACCCAAATCCATCATCACTACCAACCCCGAGTTCAGAATATGCTGATCCAATGTTGCCCTGGGAATGACTCGTATGACCCAGAGCAAACTCGCTTGTAGCTTGGAGTAAAAGATGTTTGGACTCGGAGTAACTCGATGCCGACCCCATTCCTTCAAGATACCGATCTGATCCTCTTCAGCCGACCCGAAGCCTTCACAACACTGACCCGAAGCACGCTAACCTGATGCCCAAGCTCCTATGCTGACCCCTTAACCTATTGCTGACCCCAACTCGAGATTTAGGCACCGACCCAAATGTAGGTGAGCTACGACCCGAAGCTACCGACCCCATTCAAACTGCCGATCCCCTTCCTCACCGATCCCAAAACCAAACTACCGATCCCCTTCCTCACCGATCCCAAAACCAAACTGCCAATCCCTTTCCTCACTGATCCCATCCATTTTCTTCAACAACGACCCCATCTCCAAAGTTCTTACCGACCTGATGTTTCACACCGACCCCGGAAAACACGCGTGCCAACCCAAAGTCAGGACCTTGCCGACCCGAAGCAATGATCTAACCGATCCCTCTGAAATATACACCGACCCCGAGTGACTCGAAGTAGGGCTCCGCCTGACCCAAAGCAACCTACTTGAAAACTCGAAGCTGACCCACAAGCGACTCGGAGCAAACTCCAAGCAATCTGAAACGACTCAACTTTTGTCGAAACTCGTATTTCGAGTATCCCACGTCTTCTGTCCATCGACTATGCCGAATCTCGGCTTCATAATCATGTTTATCGTTCGTGATTGATCGTCTATCCATCCAGTTGAGCCAAACCCATAATATTCCAACCTCGATAACCGAGCAATCAATTTAGTTAAATTCGTTTGTCTACGGCCTTGCCAAAAGGCAGGTTAACACTGATCATCCTTATCTATTGCCTACACTTGCCAAACTACCTTATTCCACAAAAGTAGGATTCTGCCTTTACATCCAATGTTGTTGTTATGAATGAACTCCCAATCATCACCTATAGTTATTGAAAAGAAATTAAGGTTATAATCATTAAATTTATTCTCTAATATACCCATTATAGAAGGCAAATAGGTCCTTCTAAGATTATAGAGTCTAATTTGTGGGTATCACTATTTAGACCTCTCACGTTCTAGCTGATTATTGACATTTAGGATTTAGGGAGTAAATCCTCAATTTTCTAGGAGAAATCCCTTGTGAGTTACTCGCCTTGCTATGTGTCTCTGCCTTGTTAAATCGCTTGTTATAGTTCTGGTTGGGTTTGCTATAAGTCTATCCATTCTTTTCTATCTTTGAAATCTATTTCTCCCTATCGATCCTACCTTCTAGTTGAATTCTTTTGGTTAGGATCCCTCTATATTTGGATTTCTATCCTTGTTTTGAAATCCATTCTGGAATCCTCGAGTGAGGGAGTGTATTTGTATTAATATTAAATTTTTTTATAGTGTGTTGTTTGAGTTGTTGATGTTGATTTGGGATTTCGATCGATTCGTCTGATCAACGATATCGATAGAATTTCCAGAACACTTGAACAGTGCAAACTGACATAATATTATTTTCAAATTTGGTAAATGAAATAAATTTGTATGATTATATTTATATATATAAGTAAAAAAATTTCTGGAATTTAAAAAGTTAATTAAATTGGTTGTTTGAAATTATAATATTTGATTATCATTTATTGTTCTATAAATAAATTTCTAAACATGGTTTATAAATTGATTTGGGAATTGAAATGAATTTAAATTAAGAATTTGAGAATTTAATTTCCGGTGATTTCAAACTTTAGTTTTAAAGTGTATATCGTTTAAAGTATTTTTGAATAGAAATTGTTTCTAAGAATTTTAAATGTTTAAATCAGTACTCTTCTCTTTTTTCGCTGGAAAATAATTTCGGTGATGGTGACCGCATCATCGACATTCATTTTCGAGTTTAAGAGTGGAGAGACCATTCGGTAGCTTCGTTACACTTTTGTTTTAGAAATTAATTTTATTTGAATTTCTTAGGTATGACTTGATTTAGCTTATATATATATTTATAGATTTGATTTGATATATATAGCATATATATATATATATTTATCTCTAAATTGTTTGAAGTAAATCAGAGATTTAAATTCTTAAATTTTAGATTTAAAGATGATTTCAATTATAAACCGAAGTCAAAATTCTTGGATAAATATTTAACTGGGAATAACTGAATTTTAAAATTTTATTTGTATAATACTCAATTGCATTCCATATATAACTTACCTAAATTATTCAGAAGTTAAAAATGTAATTGGATAATATACAATATAAAATGACTTTATAAGGAAAGATTTGAGTATTATAATAAATGTTATACAAAATTTTTATTATAAAGATGTTAATAGAGTTAAATAGAGTAATAAGTTAATTGAATAATAGATGAGACAAATATATTTGTTTGAAGGAATTAAGAAATTGAAATTAGATCAACTTATGGAAATACCTTGAATTTAAAATCAATTATTGAATATAAATTAATTTAAATTGAAATTTATATGGTTTAAATTAATTTATATGGTTCAAATTAATTTATATGGTTTAAATATATGTGATAAGATATATTAAGTGGAATAAACTTAATAATAATTTGGGATAAAATAATTAAATTTGTTGAATAAAATATGAGCATAATAAATGATTATACAAATTGATGATTTAGAAATTGTTAATTGAGGATGACTAGATAATAAGATAACGAATTTAGAAATAGATAGATTGATTTAACTTTAGAGAAACCAAGTGGATTAAACCAAATTGTTAAATATTAATTAATTTAAATTGAAATCTATATGGTTTAAATTAATTGTTTTATCTTGTTTTAAATCTATTTCTTTCTGGCTGTTTCTATTCTCCTACCTCCTTCCTTTTTGAGGACGAAAAGTTTTGAGTGGGGGAGAGTGTAACGACCCGTAAATTCTTAATAATTTTATTTGTTATAATAATATATTTAACTGGAATTTTGAGAAATTTTAAATAATAATATTTTGAAATAAAAATTTGATAATTGGAATACGTCTTTATAAACATAACAAATGGTAAATTTTCATGAGATAATATGGAAGTTTATTTTCTAGTGTAATTCTATTTCAATTTAAATCAGTTAATATTTGGTGATAATAAAATGTTTTCCAAACCTGAATATTTTTATCTAGAAAATTTGTAAATCATCTTCTAAGTGAGACGTCATATTTCGTTTCTTCAAATTTTGACTGTTATTGCTCCGTCGATCTTATTTTCGGTGAAATAGCAGCATTTTCGGTATCGGTTATCGACTTTTGATCGGATGGTCATATCATTGATATCTGTGTGCCGTTTTGATCATCTCGTCATGCTGATCACCGCATCATATTCAATTATGTTTCGGCGTCCAGTAGATGACGAAATCTGTAAAGCGTTAGACCGTATCGGTACCCGTTTTGAACCATTTTTCCTTGTGTTTCCCCATTTTCCCACTACAGAAATACCAATGATCCTTAGCATTTATTTTCCGAATTCACGTTTATGACTTTTGTCATTCCCCAGATACATTTGGTTGTGCCTTTTCCTTTTCTTTTCGGTTCGTTCATTCAAGTTTCTCTGTTTCCTCTGTTCTCTATAATCAATATGAATTTGGTTCAGCCATTCCCTTGCTCTACGGTTCGTCTTCCATTTCCTTAAAGAAAATATACATATTTATAAAACGCACTTCATTATTTATCAAGCCTGCTCCTCCGATGTTCTGCCGAATCACCATCCTCCAGTCCCGTTACCTAGCAGCGAATTTCCCTTTGAAACCGATCCACCCAGACAGCCACCGAGCTTCTCTCCACCTTTTCCATGCCGCACCTACCCCTGGCCGCACCAATTTTCCTCCCTTCTAGTCGAAACACCAGAGCCCACCATCCTTGCAAACAGCAATCCCTCCCATGTCCGCCTGCATGCTCTTATACAATGGTATATGTATATATATTTTGTACGTATATATTAATATACAATAGTTGTTATATATTTGTTACATAAAAGTTTGGCCAGTTATATTGTTTATGAAAGTGTTAATTTTATAATATATATGCTATACGAAAGTATATATATATATATATTCTTGAATTTCTTACCCTGTTATATATATGTTTTGCATGGGCTGTAGAAATAGTATGATACAACTATTTGATGTATATAGGTTGTTATATACTACAGTTTATATATATATTTGTATAATTTGTAAATCTATTTTTCTGTAAGTTTATACAAGTTTGTTAGTTGTAAACATTGTTACAACAGTTTATATAGTAATATGTTTTTGGTTCATATATATTTTATATAAAATATATATATATATTATTGTTCGTATATATATATGAGATATATAAAGTTATGTATTTGCAAGTTTGCAATTCTGTCTTATCATCTTTCTTCTTACAGTTTTGGGATTATATTTTTTTATATATAAATATGTTACTGTGAAATATCTGGTGTATAAAAATAGCTATAAGTTATATAAGTATAATATGTTATGTTATATTAATGTTAGTTTTGTGAAACATGGATATATTTAAATTGTTATGTTCAATGAACCATGCTATGTAAACTGGGTCAGATTATGATGTTTTGGTTATAATTGTAGAATTTGGAAACTATGGGTTTATGTGTAAGTATTGAGTTTAAAATTTATGATATATATATATGGTTTAATTTTTTTGTGTTTAATAAATATCTATTTGAAAATGTATAGTATGAAGATATTTATTTTAATATGCGTTTTAACTAAATATTATATATATATGTGTTATTTTAATATTTGTTTTAAATTTAATATTGATTTCATGGAAACAATAATATATATATATATAGATTTTATGTTTATATCAAATTGATTCTGATTCAGTTCATCAATTCTTACTTATCAGCTTGGTTCGTAGACTCGTGCCCATCTCACTTTGCTTTGGAATTCGTGTTTGGATTCGTAACTCAATTTCAGTGTCCATCCCCTCTAGCCTTGAAAGGTGAGCAATCACTCATGATTAACGTTCTTATATTTATTAAATTTGATTTCAATTGAAACGACAATTGAAATATGCTGCTGTTAACTATTTACATTGCTATTTATATGCTATTACCTGTATCTGTTCACCTGTGACATCTGACACCATTATCTGTTATTTTATACTGATGATATATGCCTGTTACTGATTGTTGTATTATTATCATACCTGTTATCACTCTGCAAGTTCCCTGTTAGTATAGAATTCACTATGGGTTGAAATGATACATACCCGAACGATCTGTAGAATAGGAGAAAATCATTATGGGTTGAAATGATAAACCCAAGCAATTTTCATTGAATTGAATTTGGGATTACGGGTTGAAAAGATATATACCCGTATATATATTTAAATTACGGGTTGAAATGATAAATACCCATATCACTTGACCATAGGGTAGAGAATTATATACAGACACCATTGGTCTATATATAAATATTTGAAAATTATTTCTATGATTTTGAAAAGAAATATATGGTTTTAATAAATATTGATTTTAAAGATTTATTAAAGTTGATTTAATAAATTTGATTTAATAAAGTTGATATATAATATGTTTAAAGTATTTATATAATATCTATATTTAAAATATAGAGTTTATAATAATTCAGGTTGGAAAGATAAATTTGAATTTGATTTGGAATTATATTTATTTAAGATTTATACTTAAATTAGTTTGATTTGAAATCTTTAAATTTGAGATTTTAAAGATATGATTTTATAACTTGATTTTTATTTAAAGTAATTAAATGAATATTTCAAGTTTAATAAATTGAAGGGAATATTTAGTGGTTTGAAATTTGGGATTTTATTTAAATGATATTGGGTTTATTAAGTGAATATTTCTAAATAATAGTAAAGCGAATTTGATATATATATATATATATATGAAATTTTTAATTTAGTTTTGAAATGTTGATTATATAAAAATTTGAAATATATTGAAATTGAAATGGTTTATTTTGTGGTTCAAATCTGCATTTGAAAATCGATATAATTTGAAATGGTTTATTAAAAAACTGAATCGAGTTGAAATTGATGATTTGAGATTTGATTAAATTTTAATTTTTGAATTCGAGTTGATTTGAATCGATTTGTGAAATTTGAGGAAGATATTTTTATATAAAGTATTTTTAAACTATATCAAAAACTATTTATATTTTACTTTATAAATTATTTTAATATAAACTATTTTAATATAAATCATTTTCAATATGAATTATTTTATTATAAACTATTTTAACTTATAACTATTTTATATAAACTATTTTTATTTTATAAACTATTTTATTATATATACTATTATTAATATCTAAACTGTTTGAAGGAAAGTGTTATGATTTCCAAAGTTATGAATTTCAAAGTATTATGATTTCCAAAGTATTATTATTTCAAATTGTTTTGGTTTCGAAAGTATTATATCTTTGAAAGTACTATGATTTTGGAAGTGAATATTTTTGAAATGGAAATGATATCGTATTGATTTGGGTTTTGGAATGAAATGATATTTTGGTTTTGAAGTATAAACTATTTTGAAATGACCGCGGTGTTATAATAACGTTTGGTTGTTAAAGTGACCGGGATCGGATATGGGCATACTCTTCGTCGATACCGAAAACCACTTTAACAACTGTGTACGCGGTGGAGATTCCAGAATGAAGTAGGATGGTGGCGACGATCCTATATAAGGTATATACGTGGACCCGACTCTCGTGAGTTGGCATAAGGTGGCTAAAACAGGAGCAATTGACGGGCTAATGAGATAGCTCCTCTGATCGGGCACACTCCATCGTATGCAATTCTATTACTTTGTGATTGATTTGGTGCGCACCTTCGGATTTCGGGAGTGTGGCTCGAGGTGGGCGGTAGTGGCTGCTATGCGTTACCACCGGCCCGAAAGTGTAATTGGTATATCTACCCTGGCATTGCCTAGTTGTGCCATGTCACCTACCCTAGCGCGCCTTCTACGAGTTTGTTTTGTACCACACCTATGGAGTGCTTTCTGAAGACGCCTAGTACAGGGGAGATTACGGTACTGTATAGACTATGGGAATATATAAAATGTGTTAAGGTGGATAATGTAAAGCCTTAACGCTATTTTAATAGTTTACTTTACTATAGACATATTATAATAGCGTATTGTACTACATAGTAGATAGTTTAACGGATCCTTAGAGGATGCTTATCCCAAACATCCTTTGAGTTACTTGTATTTCAGTTGATATTTCACTTGAGTTGGATTTATTGATATAAGAATGTTAATCCTGACTCGAGTGTTTTGTGTTTTTCTTTACGCTCGGGTCAGACTGAGTGGCTCGGTGTTCGAGACTCACCTTTGAAGTTGGAGCCTTTGCTTGGAGATCCAGCTATCTATCCAGCTTTTAGTTATTCAGTTGATTCCAGTGATGTATTCTGATCTTGTATTTGACTATTGTATTGAGACGTCTATGTATTCGAGACCTCTGTTGTATCTTATTTAACTCTGTTATATATATAGTAGCTTCATGAACTACTATTCTTTTGTCTCCACTGCATTATTGTTATATTACTCTGTGTCTGTGATTCTATGATTATTTATTTACTGTATATGCTGAGTTTTGCCAAATTTAAATTAACAATATGATATTTTGAGCAATTCAATTCCGACATATGTAGATGCGAATGGTTGAAAATTTCAAGCTGTTACACTAATTCTCCTATTATTACTAGTGTTTTATTGGTAGAAAATTTGAAATATAACTTATTAAGTATAAGTCAATTATGTGATAAAGGATTTAAAATTGATTTCGAGAAAAACAAATGCAATATCTTTGACCAAAATAAAAATCTAATTTTTGAAGAATTAAGAAATCAAAACATATATGTTTTAAACATGAATGACAAAAACAACACTAATTTATGCTTGGCCGCAAATCATGATAATCCATGGTTACGGCATAAATGTTTCTGTCACATAAATTTTAAGAATATAACCAAACTAGCTAAAAATGAATTAGTTAGAGGATTACCTAAAATCAACTATAAGGTTAAAAACCTGAGTGACGCTTGTCAATTTGGTAAATTAAAGAAAAGTTCTTTTAAATCTAAAAGGGAAATTTTCACAAAGCAATCTCTCGAACTACTTCATCTATATTTATTCGGACCAACTCAAGTACGTTCAATAAATCATAACAAATATGTTTTTGCAATTATTGATGATTTTTGAAGATATACTTTGATATTATTTTTTAAACATAGAAGTGACACTTTTGAAATGTTCAAATTTTTTGCTAAACGAATTACAAATTTCATGAACTTAAAAATTAAAAGTATACGAAGCGATCATGGAGGTGAATTTGAAAATGAACTATTTACAAATTTTTGCAACAAAAAGGGAATTAGTCATAATTTTTCATTTCCATGTACACCACAACAAAATGTTGTTGTAGAAACGAAAAATCAAACTTTACAAGAATGCGCATGAACCTTACTAAATAGTAGTAACCTACCAAAAAGTTTTTGGGCTGAAGCTGTTGCTACCGCATGTTATGTATTGAAATGTGTAGCACTTAGACCAATGACTAAAAACACATGCCCTGAAATATTTTTCAAAAAGAAACTGAAAGTATCGTATTTTCGAGTATTTGGACCAAAATGTTTTATTTTAAACACAAAAGACTTTCTAGAAAAATTCGATTCTAAAGTTGATGAAGGATTTTTGTTGGCTATTCGGATCAAAGTAAAGCATATAGAATTTTTAATAAATGAACTAACATTATAGAAAAAGTCTTCACATTTTGTTTGATGAAAACTTTAAAAATAATAATGATGATGATGATGAAGAAGTTATAAATAAAACTAATATACCTATACATGAAAATAATAATTATAATATCAATAACAATAATGATAATGTGATAACTTCACCACCTAGGATATTAAAGGACCATCCAATTAATAATTTATTGGTGAGTTAAATACATAAGTACCAACCAGAAAACAGTTAAATCATATGAGTCATGTTGCATTTATATTAAATTTTGAACCTAAAAATTATAAAGAAGCATTAAAATATGATTTTTGGATTATTGCAATGCAAGAAGAACTTAATCGATTTGAAAGAACTGACGTATGGGAACTTGTACCGAGACCAAAAGATCAATTTGTAATTGGAACAAAATGTGTTTTTAAAAGTAAAGTGGATGAAAATGGAAACATTGTTCACAATAAATCAAGAGTAGTAGCTCAAGGATAATCAAGAAGAAAGAATTGATTATGAAGAGACATTTGCTCCGGTAGCACGTCTCGAAGCAATACGAACATTACATGCTTTCGCATGTCATCATAATTTTAAACCTTTTCAAATGGATGTAAAAAGTGCTTTTCTAAACGGCTTTCTAAAAGAAAAGGTTTATGTTGAACAACCTCAGCTATTTGTTCATGAGAAATATCCCGATCATGTATTTAAACTTAAAAAGGCACTATATTGATTAAAATAAGCACCTCGTGGTTGGTATGAAAGATTAAAAAATCATTTAAAAAATTCGGGGTTTTAAATTGGTAAAATAGACTCTACTTTATTTATAAAACAAGAAAACAATAACATATCAGTTGTATAAATATATGTTGAAGACATTATATTTGGATCAACTAATGAAAAATTATGTAATGAATTTTCTGACATTATGAAATATGAATTTAAAATGTCACATATGGGTGAATTGAACTATTTTTTGGGTTTGCAAATAAGACAACTAGAAAATAGAATTTTATATATCAAGAAAAATACTGTCGAGATTTATTAAAACACTTTTGAATGGAAAATATCTCAAGTAAACCGACTCCAATGAGTACTACTCTACATTTAGATAAAGATGAAAATGGAAAAGATTTCGATCAAAAATTATACCGAAGTATGATAGGATCTCTATTATACTTAATGGCTAGTAGACTGGATATTTTGATGAGCGTATGTTTATGTGTAAGATTTCAAGAACAACCTAAGTAGTCACATCATCGAGCGGTTAAAAGAATTCTACGATACTTAACCCACACCAAAGAATACTGATTTTTCTTTCCTAAAGGCAGCTCTTTCGAACTCATGTCATTTAGTGATGCAGATTTTGGTGGTTGCAAGATAGATATAAAAAGTACGAGTGGCAAATATCATTTCATTGGTCAATCTCTGGTTTCCTGGTTTAGTAAAAAGCAAAATTGTGTCTCTCTCTCGACATGTGAAGCCGAATATATATCAGCAGCCTTAGCCTATGCACAAGTAATATATATGCAAAAACTCTTTAAGATTTCGGTAAAATCACAACAAATTCTCCTATATATTGTGATAATACCAGTTCTATAAATTTATCAAAAAATCCTATCAATCATTCTCGAACAAAACACATTGATATTCGTCACCATTTCTTAAGAGATAACATTGAAAAGGGAATTATATCACTTGAATTTGTAAATACCGAAAATCAAGTTGCAAATATTTTTACCAAACCATTGAGGGAACTAACTTTTATAAAACTAAGACGAGACCTAAGAATCTGTTCTTACAATTAAATGGTAAACTAATATATATAATTTATTTAACTCAATAAGATGCACAAAATAATTTTGTAAAATTGCTTACAAATAATTTTATCCTTATAAAAACTAGCTAACTTCTGTTAAATTTCTATGGCTAAAATTTCACTACTATAACAACTAAACTTCTAGAAATAGTAAAAAAACTTTTATATAAAGCAATTTTTTGCCAAACTAAATACATATATTTTTACCAACCTTCGTTTGCAAACCACTTCTATTAAATATGTCTTCCGATCACGACTCCACTTATTTGACTATCGACTTTAGCTCACCTTCATCGAATAACACTTACGTATCACCAACTCAATCAACACCTCCATCAATTCGATCAGCCTCTCTAAACATTATTGCATCACCTACGTATCACACTAGCTTTTCTCCTAAGGAAAAGAAAGCCAAACGGTCAATTGGTATAGAATTGACATCTCTCAACAACAAAGTTGATGAAATATATCACTATCAACAAGAAATGATGGGAGTTCAACTAGAAATGTATTACAAGCAACGACATCAAGGATCTCATCTTAACTTTCTCGAAAAATGCATTCTAGCAATTTGTGGACATTTACCAACAAAAAATTGGATACATCAAAAATCTCCTCGTTTAAAGAAACTCATGTAAAAGCTTATAACATTACTCCTAGAAATTTATTCAAGCCAGGATTATCAAACCAAGGCTGGATTGATACTCCATCTTGTCCAAGTTAGTCTCCACTAAGGCTGTTAGTTGAAGAAATAAAGGTTAAGCCGAATTCATGGGATTTACAATGAATTAGAAATTCCGACCCCTTTGACAAAAACTAAGATTATGATAGCATTTCATCTAAAATATTTACTTGATATTGTAATCTTATATATATACTGTTCTATGATTTTTTTTTTAAAATAAAGGTAAAACATTTTATATTTAAAAGTAAGTATATTCTACAAACACAGGCCATAGACATATGTGGAGAAAATCACAGACTTCCGTCACTGGTTTCGGGAAATTTTTTCCTGAAACCACAGACGTTTGTGATAAGCCTACAGACATCTTTCACTGGTTTTGGAAATTTTTTTCCTGAAACCACATATGTCCATGATAACCCTACAAACGTCTGTCATCTGCCTCGGATTCGACCTGCAACAACCCCTATATATTCATATTTTACCCCTTTTCAACTATTTACCTAGCTATCTTCAAATCTAAACTAAAATCCTAGTTTATAAAACTCTAACTGCTCAAAAATGGCTCTCAAGGCAAAATTCCCGTTAGCAAAAGATCAAAGAAATGTCAATCTTCATCCTCTCAAACCCCCCTTGTCACCGATGCCCACATTCAAGAGTGGCTTCGAAATAGCACAATTGCAAATAAGAGATTTGAAGAGCTAAAAAAAAGCTTCATTGCGGTCCATTCTACCCATTGTGCAAGTTTGGAGAATATGAAATTCAAGAACTCACCATCGCCTCCAGTTGTCGAGATTTAATCAATTTTGATGAAAACGAGGTACAAATTAATCAATTGGCCATCTTTCTTTTTTATGCCAACTTATGTAGTAATAATATTTGGATGCCTAAGAACGACGATGGTTGGTTATGGACAAGTGTTTACGATCACGTTTTGAAAATTAGCGTAAACACAATTGGTCGTATACTAGATTATTCCTCTACTGGACTCGATTTAGATGAAATTTCCAACTAGAGAAATTTGCCACTTGATGAAATAACACATCAAATTTGGGAGCATAGAATGCCACAGTGAAAATCCGTTTATTTACGCCCAAAAGCTAGGTTATTAAATCGTATGACAATCAATACGATAATTCCCCATTTAGGAAGTCATTAACAAATATACGAAAATGATCACAAAGCCCTCTATGCTATATTTGGTGGGATACAAGTAAATTGGGCTAAGTTTATTCATGACGAAATTAAAAGCTTTTGGTCTCACCACCGATGCATAATTATATATGCACCATATATTATACGTCTCTTACATAGTCTCGGGTACCATTTTATATTTCTCATTATGAAGAAATCCCTGTCAAGGAGAGCAGTATAAGATTTTTATCTTTAATGCACCTTCTCGAAAGACCACCACCAACCGTATCGCTGGCACAGTGGACCATGCAGCAGCAGCAATAGCAAATGTATCCGGATCCTCAACCTCCTCCTGCTCCTCAATAAACTCATTCAACTCGTCCTTCATAGTAACCTGGCTCCTCTAGTCATACTGCTGAATACTATTCTGATTCATAATTTCAAGAAGCTCGCATTAAACCAATGCAAAATGAATCCATCCATGATTCAACGCTTAGAAATAAAAAATTAATGATGATCAACTAGCGGGCTTTGAACAATAAAATGACTGGTTTCGAACGATCTTTTTCAACAAGAATGACTAAGATAGAAAAAACTATAGAAAAGGTCGTCTCCAATTTAGGAAAAGTGATGAGAAAAGTACGTGGCTAATCATCTTCTCGATCATCATCTTCTCCTTTACCTACACCGCCTCCTCGAACACAAACACCAATCTATCATCCTCATACCTCTCATGAAGGAACTTCTCAAGAAAAAGGCAAGAATATTGAACAAGAACAACCTGAAGAGGAGGAAGAAGATAGTGATGATATGTCCTTTTCCGACCCTCACCAATCTCACCATCAACATTACATAGCCTTTCAAGGACTTTCAATTCAAGAAAATGAAGAATATAATGATCAAACTCAATGGCAAACCGAATACGAACAAGATCCATCTGCATACTGGGAGTATTATGAAAATTATGGCGGATTGTCCTATTCTTCAAACCAGTATCACTAGCTTCTTTTATTTGCTCTTTCCTTCTTTTTTGAACTATGTTATCTAAGCTTTATTTCATATTGTATTACTTATGTCTCTTATTAAAACTCGTGTTTTTTCTCTTTAACTTATCTTATGTTCTATTTTTGTTTGACATGTCTATGTTTATATATCTATTTTAAGTATGCATAATTTCTTTTCTTTTGTTTTGATAATGACAAAGAGAGAGAAATATATGCATAAACATAGGGAGAGACAAAATTAAGGGGGAGTTATTTTTATCTTAACCAACGATTGTATAGTTGTCATCATCAAAAATGGAGAGAATGTTAAAACCACCATTCTATGGTTAGTAAGGTTATACTAGTGTATTAAGAGTCTTAGTAAATATTGTAAGGTCTCCTTGAGTATATATGGACACACAAATTCATATACTTAAAATTGGCATTAAAAGAACTTTTATAATATGAAAATACCATCCACAGACGTATGTGGAAAATCCACAGACGTATGTGGAAAATCCACAGACGTCTGTGAATAATTTCGGGAAATTCTTCCCTAAAGCCACAGACGTCTGTGAAAAATCCACAGGCATCTGTCATCTGGCAACTACTCTAATCTGAAAGGATGTTTCATTTCATTTTGAATAATAACATCTCTTCTTCAACGGTTGCAGCCATTAAAACAAATAGAGTTTGTTTAACAGTAACAACTCCTCATCTGCATCTCTTTAAACTTATAAATGCTTTCAAAGATTGAGAATTGTAAATAATATATTCTCTTGATTTCTTATTAACTTTCTATTTACAAATACTTGCATCTCTTGCTTATATAGTCTCAATCTATCATAATCAAAATACCATTTGATTAAACTACTTCCTACAACTCAAAGTATTCACATTCACATACTCAAAGGAGATCGTAGGAAGAATTGTAACATCAGTCAAAATCCATGTTATTTGGAACACACGATTGTTAGAAAATTACTTTTGTATTAGCTTATTTCTCCGACCGAAGTGAGGGTTATTAGATCAAAGGAAATACCGAAGGAAATCTTTGGGACTGGATGTAGGACGGGTGGTCCGAACCAGTATAAAATATCTTGTGTGCTCGCTTTTATTATCTACCTTATTCATACTCTGTTAATTTACTCTACTTAGTATAATTATTAATACATACTCTCATATTAGTATATAAGTTGCATTATACAATATGCTATACATTTACATATGTTGGTCCAACTATTCATTATTTTAGTGAACTTCTCAAACATAGGGAGACAAGCAGATATACCAATCCCTCTGGAAGAGAGAGGAATGCCATGATAATTGACACCATCAACAAGAACAGGCAAAGATGTGTTATTATATATATGTTGCTTTTGAATTTCAGTCATTCCAATAATATTGAGATAGGATTTTTCACGGTTAATGTGAAGACTTGAAATACTATGGAAGGTTTTCAGAACATTCTTAATGCAGCTCAAGGATTCATATATTGGTTCAGTAAAAAGAATAACATCATCAGCAAACAGAAGAGCAATAATAGTTGGATTCTTGCATTTAGGATGTAAGGAGAAGTTTTTATTAGCAACTTGCTTATTGATCAGTTGTGAAAAAAATTCCATGACAATGATAAAAAGATAAGATGACATTGGGTCACCTTGCCTTGTACCCATATCACCTTTAAAATACCCAACAATGTTGCCATTAAAGCATAAGGAATATGTTGCTATTGAAATGCATGAGTAGATCCAACTAACAAAATGACAAGGGAACCCCATTCTTCCAATAATACCAGTGATAGCAGCCCGACAATCAGAATCATATGCTCTTTTTATATCAAGCTTCACCATGGCTCTAGGAGATATATAGCTTCGACCATAACCATTCATAAGTTCATGGGTGAGGATCATATTATGTAGAATACTTCGATGAGGAAGGAAAGCAGCTTGATTCTTAGAAATGATGAAAGGAAGGACACTCCTGAGCCTTGAGGCTAACACCTTTGAAATGCACTTGTAAATAACGTTACAACACACAATGGGTCTAAACGCAGTGTCATAAGAAGCATGTCTTACTTTAGGTATAAGAGCCAAGTTGGTAGCATTAATTGAATCCAGCATTTTACTATGATTGAAAAAATTATAAACTACAGCTAGAATATCATTGGCAATCAAGTCCCAACAGTGGATAAAAAAATTGGCATTGAAACCATCAAGACCCCCACATGAAGTTCTTTTTATGCCAAAGACAGCTGATTTGATCTCATCAACAGATACTTTACAAGATAAAAATATGATTTCTCAATCACCGAGCTTAGGTAATGGAGTGGATGTTAGGCGTTCAGTGTTAGTTTCCCAAGAATCAGGAAGAGAAAAAAGGTTTTTATAATATTGAATGAAGGCATTTTCAACAGATGAAGGGGAATCATGTACCAAGCCTACCTCACTAGTTATTTGATATATGTTGCACTTAACATTTTTTAATTTAAGGGTACCATGGTATAACTTTGTGTTCCTATCACCATTAAGTTCCCATTCCTTCCTTAATTTTTTCATTTTCATGTTTAGCTCGGTTGTTAGTGCATAAGTTAATTTCAAGGTTAGTTCATGCTCCTGGATGGAGAAGTGCAAATTACCTGGATTTTCAAGCATGTTAAGCTGCATTTCCTCAAGTTGACATTTCAAACCAGTAGAGAGCTTGTCACCATTTCCAAATTTGGTTTTAGCCCAGATCTTTAGAGCCACTTTAGTTGCTTTGAGCTTCTGCTACAAAATATAAATTTTGTTACCAAAAAAATTAATGTTCCAAGCATTTGTTACTAGAGGAAGAAATTCTGGATCAAGAATCCAAGAATCAAATTTTTTTAAACTTGATCTTTTTTAATGACATTACTTTCAAAAGATAAGAATAGAGGGGAGTAGTCAGAAAGAAGAGGTGGAAGGACATGGGACAAAGTGTTAGGGAGGAGGGTGATTGCTTGAACATGGAGAAAGGACATGTCTAATCTACTCATGGTTCTTATACCAGTCCTGCTTTTATTATTCCATGTGTAAGATGGACCAACAAAAGCAGGCTCTTGTAGATTAGGGGAGGAGATAACTTCATTTAAAGGGGCAATATCATTGAGGCTAAGTGGGGAACCATCACATCTATCACTAGCACTGGGCATACAATTAAAATCCCCCATCACAAACCATGGGTGTGTTTCTTATCTTAAATGAGGTAAGTAATCAAGGAGGAGCTGCCTAGGGGCAATGTGATTATCACCATAAAAATAAATTAAGTAGAAGTAGGCGGATGAAGGGAGGTGGATGGTATAAAATGAATGAATTGCGTATGAGTTAAGATTGGGGAGAAGGGATAGATAGAGGGATCAAATAGGACCATAATTCTACCATATGGAGCCTTATCCAGATTATGATGCAAATTCCATGAAGAATTTATGATGTTGACAGCTTTGAAAGTTTGGTCATTATTAAATTTAGTCTCAAGAAGGCATAAAATACTTAAATTGTTCTCAGTGATGATTTTATTAGCTTGCAAAAGTTTAATTTCCATGTGGGCGCCTCCAATGTTCCAACAACCAAAATTGTGTAACATTAATTAAACTATAGGATGATTGAATAGGTGGTACTTCTACTCCTTCTAAGGTTTGAACTAATTGAGCTGGCTGATTCAGGAACTGTTTCATCATAAGCAATGATCAGTCCCTTGTCAAGATCACGGGGATGTTGATTTTTTTCTTTTTTGTTGCTGATACTTGGCTTAAAGGAAGCAATGTTTTTTAGGGAAGTAGGTTGATGAGAATTGGAGTTTCTAAAAGTGGAGAAGAATATGGAGGAGGGATATAGCCAGGTGGAGGAGGAATGTGTGAATATGGTAGTTTGGTTGTGGGAGATTGAGTATCAAAGGATTCAGGTACATGCACACTGACATTGAGTGCATGTTTTTCATTTAAAAGAGAAATGCATTCAGTTTGAGGAGCATGGACCAGTTCATCATAATGAGCAACAGTTTTACTACTCTCAGGCTCATCAACATTATTTGACACTTCCATTGAGATTATAGAAGAATTTTCATTATTTAAGGCAACAGTTGCACATTGGAAAGCTTCAGCAAAATGCTCATGTATTATTTCATTGGTTTGAGCAACCCTATTGTTATTTCTGTCTTTTTGTAACTCAACAACTACCTTGCCACAGTCTTATACTAAATGTGATTCAATAACAACAGTTCCACCATTGACCTCATGCACTCCTTCAACATTGAACATTGCCTTCCTTCATTTTATAGAACATCACTATTAGTGTTCTCACATACATCATCAGTCATGTTTCACAATGCATGAAATTTATTTGCACAATTCAGTACATCATCGTGGTATACTACAAATTCACCTTCTTCAGTAAAATTTAATTTATTCAAACCATAACTACCCCCTACCTCATTCTCTGTTGTCAACACAATTTCAGCATCCTTGTTTAAAACATTTGAATTATCTGCTTCTTTTGCACCATCATTCCCCTTAACTCACTGACCATGGCATTTGTTCACAAAACCTACCTCCTCCATACATTATTAGGTCTAATGGATTTTTTATAAATTACAGTAGCTTCTTTTTTATCCTTCTAAACAATCGCCTCTTCACTTTTCTTCTTGTTAGTTTTTTCATTGCTCACCCTAGTTGTTATATCATTTATACAATTTTCCTTTTTATGCGCAAACACATTACACCCACTACAAGTATCGGGCTTCTACTGATAATAAACATGTACAACTTGCATAGTTCCATCAGCTAAAAGGACTGAAATACTATTCACCATATCAGAGGCTAGGGTCACTTTCACCAAACACTTTGCATAAGTCAACCATTCTAATCTCTCCGTAATAAAGTAACTAACACAGTTTTATCAATCCGAGCCATCAAGCAAACCAAATCGTGACCGTTCAAACAGATCAATGGCCCACATCTTTTCCCAGCTATGAAACGGATAGCCAGCCTCCATCTGGGCCTTCAGCCCATTTCATTTTGTTCTGTATAAATACTGTTGCCTATTGTATCTTGGAAGATATCTGAATATTATCAATTCAATAATACAAGACTTTTACAACATCAAAGTATTGTAATAATTCATTTTGGTATCAGAGCAAACTGCCTAACGGCCATATCACTTTGCTCTCTTTCTTCTTCAAGCAGAGTTTGAATCATATTTGGCTCCCCTCAAAAAATTGTCATCATCGGGGAGGCCTTTTTTGATATCTGTGCAGAATGTTGATTCTATCAGTTTTTTTTATCTTACCCTCAGTGCCATCCAAGAAGGAGATCAGATTCAAGATCTTCATTTCTCCCTCTGGTTGCATCATTTTCGTACAACAGAGATATTACAAGGATATCTCTTTACTATATGCATTACTGTTTTGCAATAAAACAGTAATACACATTATCTGTCTACCCATTCCACCAAATTTGTGATACCATTTTATCTGCATCACTCAAGATCCACTTCTTGATCAAGAAAGTAGGCATATCAGAGTTCTTGATTCATCATGGCCCATGAAGAAGATGAAGTTACATCAGCCAACACAGGTAGCAGACCCAAAGATGATCAAAAACCTGACTGAAACCCTAGTTTGGTTTGAGGGAGCATAATAAAGTAACTAACACAGTTTTATCAATCCGAGCCATCAAGCAAACCAAATCGTGACCGTTCAAACAGATCAATGGCCCACATCTTTTTCCAGCTATGAAACGGATAGCCAGCCTCCATCTGGGCCTTCAGCCTATTTCATTTTGTTCTGTATAAATACTGTTGCCTATTGTATCTTGGAAGATATCTGTATATTATCAATTCATTTATCCGTACTCTCATCCAAGCACATTACTTTACAATCCGTCCTACTAACCAATTTATTCCCAGCGGTGACCATGCTACTAAGGGTTTGTCAAACAGATCCAAAATGGGACTGAAGTGATTGAGCCACACACATTGCTCACTATTGGGTCCTACGGTTTTACAATGAACAACTTGTTTCTCATGAGAACGGGGTCTCCCTCAAAAATCCTTCTTTTATCTTCATAATTGGATAGCAAGAAGAGGAAAACAGTGCCGTCCGATTTAACTTTTATACTACCCTTGAGCTTCCAAGCATTCTTAAGATGATGAATAACCGAAGTATATGATAAGGACTTTTCTAAAAAAACCCTACTAGGTAGTCTTGCCAAACACGTTGACCTGCTTCTAAAACTAAAGCCGAGGGGACTAAAGAACCATCAGAGAATTCATTAGGAATGTTAACAGGAACGTACTTCCCCACATTGCGAGGTTTGTTTTTGAACAAGGAAGTCCATGATTGTTGAATTACCGCCACCGGGAGCCAAGGGTGAAGCAGCAGGAAAAGGAGGAGAAGGTAGGGATGAGGAGGAAGAAGGTGGTTTTTCAAATGAAATAGGAGGAGGATCAGGATCGAGAAGGATATGAGCAAAACAGAAGTTAGATATGGGAGGACTGGTTGGAGGAAAAGGGAGGAGAGATGCAGGAATGGTAGGAAAAGAAGAAGGAAAAGGAGCAGGAATAAAAGGAAGCTCTTTCATTGCAACCATGTGGATTTATATTTTAGGAAATATATATATATATATACATATATAATACATAATAATTTAAAGAAGTTTTAAAATATATTTATAAATAATTATTGTTTCAGATTTTTTTAGCAAATCTAGCAGGATTGACTTGGCCCTTTCCAGATTCATTAAAAAGGAAAAAAGGGATTAAACATGCTTAAACCCAAAACAAAAAAAAGAGCAGTAAGGAAAGAATGAAAGGAAAAAAAAGAACAAGAAAAATACACAACACGACAACATAAAAAACAAGCCAAAAATGAATTCAGTCCTATATCCAAGATTCAATTTGTTCACTCGACAAGCCATGCACCGTACTGCTATGTGAAAATTTGTTGTAAATAACATTGCAAAGGACCCGAGCAGCAGTTTTCCTTTTTTGAAAACCCTAACATTTCTTTTCTGCCATACTTCAGCTTAAAAATCTTTAAAACCAACAACAACTGTATGGTTTTATGGTTTCAGATTTTATCATATATATATATATAATTTCTTTTTTAAACATACACACACCACACATATATACATTTATATGAATAATAATTAATTAAGTAATTTGTACGTAATATATATACATATATCTTTGTGTGTATGTATGTATATTTTTGAAAAATATATGTATGTATGTATGTTTACAAACTATAAAGTTCAAGTTTTGATTTAAAAATTATTTTGAATCATTTCAACTTTGAAATCTTTTTATAAAATGGTCGAAAGAAATTATACATGTGTGTACAAATATATATATATATATATCTGTGTGAGTTTTTATTTAATTCAAATATGTGTGTGTATATATGTAAATTAGACATCAAATAATATGTAAATTTATGATAAAAAAGATCTAATCTACACATGTGTATTGAGATAGATAAACGAATATATATAACAAAATAGATTAAGGATTACCAATATTGTAGCCTTGAATGTGCACCTTGAATTTGGAATCCAAAAACTCCTTAGATCTAATCTTTTCTCTTCTAGAAAAGCATCTAACTAAAGAGAGCACCATACCTTTTATATAGATTTAATTTGATTTTAATTTTAATTTGGAAATGAGAAGAGGGAGGGAACCCATTACTTGTAGCCAATAGGGGGTAAAGGAGGCAAAAAGAAAAGTAAAAAAGAATGGGGATGGTTGGTTTATATAGGCAAGAGAATAGAGTAAAAGGAGGGGACCTAGATCTGCTAATTTACATCTTCTCCTTGTTAATTCAAACCATATTTTCAAATAAATATCACCCACCCTCCTTGCATGGTCAGGCATACTTATGGGCTAATGGACCCATATACATTTCCAAATCCAATCAACATTTATATGTTTTAAGTCCAAATGTTTATCGATATCGTATATTGATACGTACATATATAACATTTATATATGCACTTTATTAAATACTAATTCAAATAAATCAAATAAAATTTTATAATTAATATTTCACAAATATTAATTAAATGAATTCATAACAATTATAATTTAATTAAATAATGTTGCGTTTCAGAATATTCAATATTGCGATTGTGCGACTCATAGGTGTAAATTCAGTTAGCAATTAATATCGAACAATTCATTAACGCTCACACATCTCCTTTGCTAGTGGTGTGACAGTTTGGCCGAATTTATCCTTACACATTTTCGGTAAAATCCAATTTTATTGTTTTAAGAGGTCCTTGATAGTGACGATCGTTTACCAATTCTCTTTGTAAAAAAATATCACATTAGGACTTGTAGAATTTGGTTTTGGTCCAAATTCCAATATCATCCATATTCAACTTGTATAATCCAAACACAAAGTCCTTGGTTCAATAATAAAAATTATTATTAACCGAACTGTTTTGGCCAACGACTTTGACTTTGAGTTGACTACAACCGACTATGATACTAACCTCATATAACTAAGGAGATGAATTCTCTATTGAGTAGTTTTTCACTTCCAGTGGTCACTACACAAATCTTCTTTTAACTGCATTTATTATCAATGTTTTAATGTAAGCGCAGTATAATATTTAGGGGCAGACGCTGATAATATTATAAGGATTTTAATTCTTGCCTCTTATGATTATACCTTTCTAAAAAAATCGCTTTCCTCATCTTTTTAACCGCCTTCCCTTATCTCTTCCTTACTTCATTTTCCTTCATTGCCGAGGAAACAAGAACCATTTAATAGAAGATTGTTCCTCCAAATCTAGATCGGATTTGGATAGTCTAATCATTACATGGTCCTCTCTTTTCCTCTAAAATTTCTTTCCTTTTTACAGTTAATTCCTATTAATTTATTGTGTTTGTTTGAGTTTAAAAGATTTTTTGATTTTAGATGTAATCAATCTGTTGTTTTGTCTTTTCAATATAAAGAATTTCCTAAGAATTTATGGAGCTAACAAATTCAAGTCATTTGAAACATGGCTACCATTCCTTAAATATTTAATTTTCATATGGTATCATTGAAATAAAATTGTAGCTTTGCTGCATTGAATTAATCTATATATGTTGAGCATTAGTAGCAGTTTTGAGATAGGATGACTGTTCAATATTTATTTATCTATTTTAAAAAGGTATGGGCACTTTTACAAGGATGCCACCATGGACAAGGGAAGTTTAGAAGTAGTAAACCAATAGAAAATTTTTCAATCTCATGTTACTATTGCCATAACTCATTGCAATGAAAAGTTAAAACTCATCACATAGGAGCAATGCCAAGGGTACACCAATTGTTGTCCTAAGTATGTGTCACAAGTATCTACTCTTCTAACAATGGATTTATTCAAAATTTAAAAAAGTGCTCCTCAATAATGGATTTATAAATTTTGGTAACCTATTATAATTATGCCCTCTTATTTGTCAAAGGTGTCCCTTTAGTTTGCCTAAACTTTTTGTACTCTGCTACGTGTATTGAAAATGACTACAATTGGAACACCAATGTTGGATGAAGACAATTTTTCGTTGAGAGGACACTCTAAAATAATTGCAAGGAGTGTTGATTCTTTATCTTAACCGGAGTGTCTACCAATGCCTGAAAATCACCTTTTCAGCATGGGACTATTGAATTTGGTGTCCCTTAACAAATTAAAACTAGTTCTTCCCTCCTTTTGAAATTGGTCTTTCAACAGTGGGCCCCTTAAAAGTCTCGCTTCGAACTCAAAATCCACAAGGAAAATTTCACGAGTTGTATTGGAAAAATAAAGTTGTATAACTTTATGTCTAATATGATTTTTAGTTAGTTTTATTTGTAAATTATTTTTGGATACATGGGAGTTGTGTGGAATGTTAATAAGATTTTTAGTTGGTTTTTTCCTACTATATTTGATGGGTCACAGATTACTGCTCTTAGAATATCCCAAACATTTAGTATGATAACTTTTGTCCGTCTTCTATGTAGCCCTTAGAATTTCTTTCGCTCTTATAATTTTGCAAAGGAATAAAGCTGAAATGATCTTCTTTACGCAACTCTTTTTCCATCTTAATTTGAAATGGAAAAAAGTAACTAAACGGTAAACTAATAATGTATGACGTGTCAATTCTAACTTAGTCCATTTTGTTTGTGTATATTGAATTTTTTATGCGATTCAAATATATAGATACTTTCTTAATTTGCAATTTGAAATATATGGAAACTTCCCTAATTTGCAATTTGTAATATATGGAGACTTTCCTAATTTGCATATTTGGAATTTATGGAAACTTTTCTTAGTTACAACCTTACTTTATTTAAAACTTTTCATATCTCCACTTGGAGAAGACTATAAATAAAGGGTAGACACATGGAATTCATTATCCACACAACTAAAAACATAATAATATGAGTCAATAAAGAAAAACAAATTGTAACCTAATTAATTAAATTAGGGATTTTATTATTTTTATCTAATCTCATTTAATCTTTTTTTATTGAAGGTAATAAAGCTCATCTTCCCCAAAATGGACGTACACTATCACAACAATAGTAGAACCAGTATAAATCTTTTATGTTCCCTTTTTAATAGTTATTTACTATTGCTTTTGGAATAGCCGTGATCTGATTGAAGAATTGGTCGATCTGTTTGTTTTACCGCACCATAGCACGATCATATAATTAGTTTTTCCATTGTGAGAGATTGATCAACCCTCTACAACTGGTATAAGATCTTTCAAGTTTGTTATTGCATAGAAGGTGTTGGGTAGAATGGCAAGTGAAGATAATACCCCAGAAATTAGTTCAACACCAGTAGTTGCTCCATATATTAGGGGTTCCTACGTGGCTTCAGCTTCACAGTTATTGATAGAGAAGTGGAATAGAGAAGGAGATTTTGAGAAGTGGCAGTGGATGATGAAGGCAGCACTAAGAAGAAATCACATCCACAATGTGGTTTATGACTCAAAGGATTTAGATCCAGCTATATCCTTTGTAGAGAAGAAGGAGATGAAAGAATGGGCCTATACTACACTCCAACTTGCTATGGGTAAGAATATTATTTCTAAAATTAGTCAGGAAACTGCAGCCAAAGGAATTTGGAAAAAGTTGGATGACTTATATATAAAGAAATCTTTAACCAACCAATTAATCTTGCTGAAGAACTTCTTTACTTATAAGATGAAGGAATGTTCTCCCATTAAAGCACATCTGAGTATATTTGATGACCTATTGATAAAGGTAAAGTTAGTTGATTTGAAGATTGATGAAGAACGGAAAGCCATGGTTCTGTTGTGTTCCCTTACGGAGCGGATCACCATTTTTGTTAACTGCCTCACTACAGTAGAGAAACATTGATGTAGGATAATGTGAAGACAGGTTTGTTTAGTAAGGAGTTGGGAGATTAGATGAAGGGTTTATGTTTAGGAGATGGTAGTGGAGGAAGTGATAGTAGTTCAGGCTTGTTTGTTGAGGGAGGAAGAACGGAGAAGAAGAAAATTAATTTTAGAGGTCGTTCTAATTTGAAGAAGCCCCACTAGAACAGTAAGTATAAAGATGGAAAAATGTCATCATTGTAAGAAATCTAGCCGCTGGAGAAGAGACTGTCCGGATTTGAAGAAGACTAGAGGTTCTTCATCTATTACGGTGGAGAATAAAGACAGTGATGTGTTCATGACTGTAGTATCGGATGTTGCAGACCATTAGGTCCTTGATTCAGGAGCTTCATTCCATACGACACCCAATAAGGATTATTTTTCTTCCTTTGTTGCTAATAAAGGAAGTTCCATCCTTACGGGTAATAATACTATGTGTAGGTCCATGGGAGTTGGTTTAGTTCGCATTCGCATGTTCGATGGGACTGTTCACACTCCTTCAGATGTTCGTTATGCACCGAGTCTTTGAAAGTCTTTGATATCGTTAGGGAAGCTAGCGTCAGTGGGGTGTACGGTTACCATCGACAGAGATGGTTTGAAGGTTTCTAGAGGGGCACTTATAGTAATGAACGGTATATTGGTCCGAAATCTTTATTTGCTGAAGGTTACCATTATTCAAGGGGAATCATGTATTAGAGTTGATAGCTATAAAAGTTTGGATGCTACTAAGCTTTGGCACTTAAGGTTAGGTCATACTTCGGAGAAGAACATAGAATTGCTTCATGGGAAGAAGAAGATCAGAGGAGAAAGGTTCAACAAATTGGATTTCTACAAGGAGTGTGTTTTGAGTAAGCATACCAAAGTATCATTTGGTGCTGGTGAGCATACTTCTGGCAAGGTAATTGACTATGTGCATTCAGATGTTTGGGGACTAGTTTCTACATCTTCTGTTGATGGAGCTCACTACTTCATATCTTTCATTGATGACTACTTGCATAAGGTTTGGGTGTATGTAACAAAGTGTAACAACCCGCATATTTTATGATTGTATATTTAATTATTTTATTTAAATATAGCATCGTTAGTTGAATTTAAAAATCCAAAACGCGACTTTTCGTAAACGGTCGAATCCGGACTCGAGACCACTTCCATTGAGTCCAAAATAACGTTTGTGACCTTTTTGAGTATAAACATGGATATGTTTGGAGTTGAGTAGAATTTTGCTATTTTTCTATTTGGCTTTGGGTTTGGGTTTCTGCCCACTAACCTAACAATGTAACCCCAACTCCTCTACAATAACAACTCCCACTCCTCTTCATTCATTCATAACATTTCCTAACACTCTCAAGCCCTAGAAAGAATGGTGGGAAGAGGAAATCAAAAGTGGAAATTAGCCACAAGGGCCTCTTTAGCAAGTGCAATTAGATTCTAGGACACACAACTGAAATAATTACTTTTAAGGACAAAATGAAAAATAATTAGTTTCTAAGGCCTAAAAACCTATGAAATTATGCCTTTGAAAGTATTGGACTGCTGACTTTGTCCTCTAAAGTAATTATTCTGTTGACTTTGGCCTTGAAATTAATTTATGTGCATGTGTGTCCTAGAAACTAATTGGACTACAAGTTTGTCCTTCTAGTGAAATGCCCCAAATTAAAATTCCTAAGCCCTAGTTTCTCTTAGGAATTCAAATTCAAGTTATAAATCAAAGAGAAGCTTAGGTAAGCATCCTCTACGTCTTCTCCATCTCAATCTCTCTCCAATTTCAGAAATTTCCTATAACCTAACTTAGGAAATATTTGCTTATGATCTTAGATTGGAGCTTCTAGAGTTGAAGTTGAAGAGTGGTTGATCTTTCCTTTGTTTTAAAGCTTCTCACTTGTTTTTTTTGGGGTTTAAAGGTGAGTTTTTTAACTCACATCTACGTCTATAGCCTTCATTTTTGTTAGTTATGAATTCCTAACACCTATTGCATGTCAAATTGCTTTTGAATTGAATGGATTTGGTGAATTTTCCAATTTTTGATTTTTGAAGTCAAAATCTTTAAAGATCCTATCTTGGATGTTTGGACATGTTTTGGTGGTGTATCGAAGAGCCTATAGGACTGGGTTGTCGATTGGCATAAATCCCTAACATCCATCGCTCGTTCGATCGCATTTTGGTTTGGATTTTTTCCCTTTTTGGGCTAGGCTGATTTTTGCCTAGTAGGAAAATCCAGACGTCTGGATTAAAAATCCAGATGTCTGGATGAAAATCCAGACGTCTGGAATTGGTCCCTGGAAAAAAGAAAAAAGGCAGAGGCAAAATCCAAACGTTTGGAAATCCAACTAGACATCTGATTAGTGGTTCAGACGTCTGGTTGGTAATTTCAGACGTCTGGAACTGTTCAATTTTGCCTATTTTGGCTGTTTTTGAGTGGATTTCCCAATTTTATCGATTTTTGTTGATCTGGTCAGTTGTTGTCAAGTATTATCGACTTTGATGACTTCATTTAGGATTTTTAGGAATATCCATTGGGATTTGATATTGATTTTTATGGTTTGAATTCACGTCATCGAATGTGGATTTTTGGTGATAGATTGTTTTTACAATCATTTCTATGAGTTGTCACTTTTAAATACAAAGGTTTCTATACTAGTAGTAAATACTCAAACTTTTTCACAAAAATAATTTCAACATTACTTTTAAATACAAATTTCATTTTAAAACCGTTTTCCAATCTATTAGTATATACAAACCTTTACCTCATTCGTATGAGAAATCTAATTAAACGGCTTAGCAAAACAAGTGGTATGAAACGCTTGCGTTTACTTCGTCGGTTAATTCTTGGACTTATTCGACTGAAATCTTGTGACAATTTTTGAGTGGAAATCTACAATTTGTTCGTAAATATTTAAGTTAAGCCAATGGTTATGGAACATGAAGCTAAACTCATTTATTTACTAGCTCAGTGTAATTTACGCTTCTTGTTGATCAATGATGATCATTTTATAGTTTAGACTAGCGATATGCGATGTTTCTTTGTCCGCGTGGGGGACTGTACCCCGTTCTATTGAGCTTCATCTCATTTTTATAGGCTAGCGACCTATGGGTTTTATGGAGTTCGGTTCATCGGGCGTATCGTTATTGTACTACGTCGTTGTTCCGAATTATTTGAGTTTCAGGTTCATCGGGCGTACCGTTATTGCACTACGTCGATGTTCCGGCTCATTTGAGTTTCAGGTTCCTCGGGCGTATCGTTATTGCACTACGCCGTTGCACCGGCTTAATGGTTAGCGACCCGTTTGTGATACACGTGTTGGTGAGTTTTAATGCTCCCGTTTGTGATAGGCCTCCCCCTTTGTGTTTTCTGGATTTCTAATTGTTGATTTCTGGAATTCGTGTTTCACCAATTTTTGTGACTGACATTGATATGTTTTGTCAATATTTGGGGTTTGGTGAATAAGCTAAAGAATGTGATATTATTTTTGGATATTTGACGAGATTTGAGATATTGTATGATTTTTATTGTTATTGAATGTATACTTGTCACCGTATGGCATTATTGTTATCATACATTTTGGTGGTATCTCTTATCCTTTCTCATCTCATATGATATTTATAGCTAGACTTATTCGTTTATTATTTTTCTTCTTAAATAATACTCGGGTCAGACCGAGGTTTTATAGGTGCTTCCACTTGACTTCTTAGCAGCGGCTAGCTTCTGACTTTTGGCTAACTACTTTAGCTCAGTAGTTTTTGCTTTTATACATTTGAGATAGAGACTCCTTGATGTATACATATTCGTTTGCTCGTACTTGTAAATTTTCTTTTATGATGTAGTGGATCTTATATGACCACTATTTTGATGTATACTTTTATGTGTTATATTCATATCTGTTTCCGCGTTTGTGATATGAATACCTGTGACTGATTTGTGTTATGCTGATTTCTATATTTGTTTCTGAAGCCCACATAGCCACTGTGTAGTAGCTTTGAGTTTGTATTTGATATGTCGGATTTCCTTTTGAAATCAAATGCGAGTCATATTATTTGACATATCGGTACTCGCACAAAGCAATTACACAGATGGTCGCTCCTCAACAGCCTTATTCTTCGTGCTAGTCGACAACATTACCCCGTAGTGTCCTTGGCTAGTGTGAGTATAGAGGTGGGGCGTAACAGCTTGGTATCAGAGCCAAACTTCGGAACAATGTAGAATAATCTAGTAAGGATCATTGTCCTAAGTCTCTCTTAGGAATCGTTCCTTAGGATTTAATTCGAGTCATAGGACCCGTTTTATCCTATTTTCTTTTATGATGCCTTGTTTTATCAATTAAGTTTGTTTGATATTCATTCTGAGAATAACTTTTTTCCTCTTCTTTCTTTCTTTATTAAAGAAGAGAAATGGTTAGACCTGGCCGTCCCAGTGTCGGTCAATCCAGTGCTACTCCTCAGGATGGAGTATTCATGTCTACTCAACAGCTTTTAGATCTTGTAAAGAACAAGCTGCTGGATCCATTCCTGAGCCTACTCATCGAAACTCCGGATTTGCACGCTTGTGCAGTGATTATACCAATTTGGGTGGAAGGCCATTCAAGGGTTACGAAAGCATTATAGAAGTCCAAGCTTGCTTAGAACATGCGATCGCATCTTTTCTCGCATGAATCTTGTGGATCTATATCGAGTCCAAGTGGCTTCTAGCATGCTCCAGGATAGAGCATTAGATTGGTACGAGCTTCTGATCTTGGAAATTATTGAAGCAGATCTTACTTCGGAGCAATTCCGGGAAAGGTTCGAGTTAAAGTTTGTACCGGAAGCTGAAAAGTAATTTTGGCCCAATGCTTTATTGACCTTGTTCAAGGTGAATCTTCTGTGACGGATTACGTCGCATCTTTTGAATCTCTCTCTAAATATGGGGTCGAGTATATTAATACCCCATTGAAGAAAAATTAGAGGTTTGTCTATGGGTTGAATAAGAACCTCAAAAGGCCTTTACTCTTGAAACTAGAAGTTTCTTTTCATCAGCTTGTTGATATCGCTCTTCGACTTGAAGAATCCGATAAAGAAAGTGATGTTGAAGTTGTGGGTGCCAAACAGAACTTCAACAACAACAAGAAGAGACCTATTAAGTTCAAGCCTAATCCCAACAAGAAAGGGAAACAAGCAACTTCGGCAGCAAAGACTCCTACCTTAGTCGTGGGCAATGCTACAATTGTGGTTCTAAGGACCATTATGAAAATAAGTGCCCAAAACCTCTTTTTTGTCGTTATTGCAAAATTTCAGGTCATCTTTTATCTTCATGACCCAAATTTCCAAACAAGAAAAAGGGAAAGCTAAATGTTGTGCAAGCTCCTAGTAACACTTCTCTTGGTCAAGGTGTTTCTCATTCTGTCCTTGATGGCATTATTATATTCCATGATCTTCCTATTCGAGTTCTTTTTGATACGGGTGCATCTCACTCTTATATATCAAAAGAACTTGTTGATGATTTGTCTTTAAATGTTATGGGCTTGATGACTTCACTAAGAATTGCGAATCCGTTTGGTGGATCCACAACACTTAGTTTTTTTTGTAAAGATGTCGAGATTATTTTATGTGATTATGCTTTCCGAGCCGATTTGCATGTTATGCGTTACTCATGTTTCAGAATGATTTTGGGAATGGATTGGCTTAATCGTTATGAAGCCCATATCCTATGTCCCGAGAGGACTATCCATCTTCGACATCCTCAATCTGTCAAGCATATTTCTATTGTTCTTAAAGATTCAGATTCCAATTTGGTAGCATCCTTATATTCTCTAAATCCGCATGATGACGATAATGATGATGAGGAAGATGTCATTTCCCCCATTCACGTTATTCGTGAATTTCCCGACATATTTGAGCCCGTTTTAGGATTACCACCTAAGCGAGCAATTGAGTTCAGAATTAATCTAATCCCTAGAGCTCTACCTATTACTCGTCCTCCTTATCGTATGTCCAATAAGGAAAATGAGGAGATGCGTAAAAAATTATCCGAATTGGAAGGAAAACTAGTTTATTCGTTCTAGTTCCTCTCCATGGGGAGCCTCGGCTATTTTTGTGAAGAAATCCGATGGTACACTTAGGCTTTGCGTTGACTACCGCAAGCTTAATGATCTCACCATCAAGAATAAATATCCCTTACCTCGGATTGATGATCTATTCGATCAACTTAGCGGTGCTAGAGTTTTTTCACAGTTAGACTTAGCAACTGGTTTTCATCAGCTTCGTATTGCAGAGGATAGCATTCCTTTGACATCGTTCCGTACTCGTTATGGATCTTATGAATGGCTTGTTATGCCATTTGGTTTAACAAATGCTCCAGCTTATTTCGTTGACCTGGTGAATCAAGTTTTCAAAGACTTCCTCGATCGATTGGTTCTCATCTTTATCGATGATATTCTTGTTTATTCTGAAACCGAGGAAGAGCATGAAAAACATCTTCGGATTGTGTTGGAAACTCTTAGGAGTAATCAATTGAAAGCAAAATTTTCTAAGTGCCACTTTTGGAAATCTCGTGTGAAATTTTTGGGGCATATTATTTCTTAATCCAGAATTTCCGTGGATCCTTCAAAGATTGAAGTAATTCAAAATTGGAAGAGACCGGAGAGTGTGATTGAAATCCGTAGTTTTCTTGGATTGACGGGCTATTACCGTCGGTTCATAAAAGACTTTTCTAAAATTTCTGTAACTCTTACTAATTTGACAAAGAAGGGAGTTAAGTACATTTGGTCAGACAAATGTGAAGCTGCTTTTCAAAAATTAAAAGCACTCCTTTCCGATGCTCCTATTCTTGTGATTCCCGAAGGGAACCAAGACTTTATTGTTTATACCGATGCTAGTCGTGTTGGTTTGGGATCCGTTCTCATGCAAAGGGAACGTGTTATCGCTTATGCTTCTAGGCAATTAAAGCCTGCCGAGACTAGATATGCCACTCATGATTTAGAGCTCGCGGCCATTGTTTTCGCCCTTAGAATTTGGCGTCATTATCTTTTAGGAGAGAAATTTTTTCTCTACGCCGATCATAAATCTTTGAAGTATTTATTTTCTCAAAAGGAACTTAATTTGCATCAACAACGTTGGCTCGAATTCCTTGCATCTTATGATCTTGATTTTCTTTATACTCCCGGAAAGGGAAATCGTGTTGCCGATGCCCTTAGTCCTAAGCAACAAGCGGTTGTTTCCATGATGATATCCAAATGGAATGATCTCGATACTTTATTCACTTGTGGGATTCGAGATCGTGAATCCGATTCATGTTCATCTCTTGCTTTATGTAGCCTTGAGGCTCATCCTTCTCTTTTAGAGCGCATCCTTGAAGCTCAAAAGCATGATCCTGAATTGGCTCATCTTAGCCAAAGTTGTAGGGATAAAATCGATGTTGATGGTTTGAAAGACTTTCAAATCGATGCTCGTGGGGGCATTCGGAAATTTGGTAGACTTATTGTGCCAAATATTTGTGATCTTCGTAAAGACATGTTAGAAGATTCTCATCGTTCTAAATATACCATTCATCCCGGTAGTAGTAAAATGTATGCGGACATGAAGTGACTTTATTATTGGGATGGAATGAAATTAGATATTGCTAACTTCATTAAGCGGTGCATGACTTGCCAACTCATTAAGGCCGGGCATCAAAGTCCTGGTGGGTTATTGCAACCTTTATACATTCCCGTTTGGAAGTGGGATCAAATTTCCATGGATTTTATTGATGGTCTTCCCTGTTCTCATTCGGGTCATGACAGTTTATGGGTGATTGTAGATAGACTTACAAAGTCCGCCCATTTTATTCCCGTTCGGTCTAACGGACCGTACCTCTTTGGCCAAACTCTATGTTAAAGAAATCATTAAATTGCATGGAGTACCTACTTCTATTGTTAGCGATCGTGATCCATTATTTACTAGTGGATTTTGGAAGGGTCTTCAAAAAGCTTTGGGAACAAAGCTTAATTTTAGCACCGCTTATCATCCTCAGTCCGATGGAAAAACAGAGCGTGTGAATCAAACTCTTGAAGATCTCCTTCGTGCATGTGTTCTTGATTTTGGTGGAAGTTGGGAAGATCATATTTCTCTTGTTGAGTTTTCCTATAATAATAGCTTCCAATCTAGTATCGGTATGACACCTTTTGAGGCACTCTACGGAAGGCCGTGCCGATCTCCTTCGTGTTGGCTTGAAGCCGGTGAGAAGCTGGTTTTAGGTCCAAACTTTATTCGTGATGCCATAGAAAAGATTGATCTTATTCGTCATAGGATGAAAGAAGCTCAAAGTAGACAAAAATCCTATGTCGATAACCGAAGAAGGAAATTAGAATTTTCTGTGGGAGATTTGGTTTTCATTCGTGTTTCACCTATGAAGGGTGTTGTGCGTTTCAGTCGATCGGGAAAATTAGCACCTCGATATATTGGCCCCTTTCCCATCACCGAACGCATTGGTTCCATGGCTTATCGCCTTTTATTACCGGCTCAATTTTCTGCTATTCATGACGTATTCCACGTCTCTCAACTACGGAAATGCCTTAGAGATTTCGATTCTATTCTTGAGCCCGGTGTTATTAAGGAAATTGAAGTTTCGCCTAATTTGACTTATGAGCAACATCCTATTCGTGTCATTGCTACGGAGGTTAAACGCCTTCGTAATAAAGATGTCCCGCTTGTGAAAGTCCAATGGTCCTCAAAATCCTAAGGATTGCTCTTGGGAATCCAGAGAATTCATCGAGCGAACACATCCGGACTTACTCTCTCATGCTCCTTAAGGTGAACTTCTCATTTCAAAATTTCTTCTTTTGGGTTGTTATGCCTTAGTATGGTTGTTACTTTTTATTTTCTTCTTAAGTATTGCGAGGACGCAATTTCTTTAAGGAGGGGAGTATGTAACAACCTGCATATTTTACGATTTTATATTTAAATGTTTTATTTAAATATAGCGTCGTTAGTTGAATTTAAAAGTCCAAAACGTGACTTTTCATAAACAGTCGAATCCAGACTCGAGACCACTTCCATTGAGTCCAAAATGGCGTTTGCGACCTTTTTGAGTATAAACATTGATATGTTTGGAGTTCAGTAGAATTTTGCTATTTTTCTATTGGGCTTTGGGTTTGGGTTTCAGCCCACTAACCTAACAATGTAACCCCAACTCCTTTACAATAACAACTCCCACTCCACTCCTCTTCATTCATTCATAACATTTCCTAACACTCTTAAGCCCTAGAAAGAATGGTGGGAAGAGGAAATTAAAATTCCTAAGCCCTAGTTTCTATTAGGAATTCAAATTCAAGTTATAAATCAAAGAGAAGCTTAGGTAAGAACCCTCTTCATCTTCTCTATCTCAATCTCTCTCCAATTTCAGAAATTTCCTATTACCTAACTTAGGAAATATTTGCTTATGATCTTAGATTGGAGCTTCTAGAGTTGAAGTTGAAGAGTGGTTGATCTTTCCTTTGTTTTAAATCTTCTCACTTGTTTTTTTGGGTTTAAAGGTGAGTTTTTGAACTCACATCTACGTCTATAGCCTTCATTGTTGTTAGGTATGAATTCCTAACACCTATTGCATGTCAAATTGTTTTTGAATTGAATTGATTTAGTGAATTTTCCAATTTTTGATTTTTGAAGTCAAAATCTTTAAAGATCCTATCTTGGATGTTTGGACATGTTTGGTGGTGTATCGAAGAGCCTATAGGACTGGGTTGTCGATTGGCATAAATCCCTAGCATCCATCGCTCGTTCGATCGCATTTCGGTTTGGATCTTGCCCTTTTTGGGCTAAGCTGATTTTTGCCTAGCAGGAAATTTCAGATGTCTGGATTGAAAATCCAAACTTATGGTTGAATAACCAGACGTCTAGAATTGGTCCCTGGAAAAAATAAAAAAGGCAGAGGTAAAATCCAGACGTCTGGAAATCCAACCAGACGTCTGGTTAGTGGTTCAGACGTCTAGTTGGTAATTTCAGACGTCTGGCACTGTTCAATTTTGCCTATTTTGGCTATTTTTGAGTGGATCTTTTGTGATGTAGTGGATCTTGTATGACCACTATTTTGATGTACACTTTTTTGTGTTATATTCATATTTGTTTCCACCTTTGTGATATGAATATCTGTGACTGATTTGTGTTATGCTTATTTCTATATTTGTTTCTGAAGCCCACATAGCCACGGTATAGTAGCTTTGAGTTTGTATTTGATATGTCAGATTTCCTCTTGAAATGAAATGCGAGTCATATTATCTGACATATCGGTACTCACACAAAGCAATTACACAGATGGTCGCTCCTCAACAGCCTTATTCTTTATGCTAGTCGACGGCATTACCTCGTAGTGTCCTTGGCTAGTGTGAGTATAGAGGTGGGGCGTCACATGAAGGCTAAGTCGGAAGTGTTCGAAAAGTTTTAAGGAATGATTAGCTCTCATCGAAAACCAAACTGGAAGGAAATTGAAGATTCTTTGATCCAACAACAACGACGAATATGTCTCGAAGGAGTTCCTTGGATACTGCAGACGACATGGTATTAGCAGACATTTTACTACACCTGATGATCCACAATCCAAAAGGTTGCTAAGAGGATGAATAGAATTCTACTAGGGAAGGCTCGTGGCTTGAGATTGATTATGGGCTTATCTAAAGGATTTTGGGCTAAAGTTATATCGACAGCTGCTCATATCATTAATCAGATTCCATGTTCAGCCATTGGTGGGAAGATTCCAAAAAAGATGTGGAGAGGGAAGTCTACTATACTCAGTTACTTTTGTGTTTTTGGTTGTCTTATTTATGTGCATAAAACAAGATTTGATAAGTTGGAGCCGAGACCTACGAAGTGTGTTTTGCTAGGTTATACAGATGGAATAAAGGGATATCATATTTGGAATCCAACAACGAATGAGGTGATACACTCTAGACATGTCACCTTTAATGAATCAGCCATGTTCAAACCGTTGGAGGTGACATGAGATAGCTTAAGTTTGGAAGGAGACAAGCCTAAAGAGACAGAGATTGTCCCCACATTTCAGCCAAAGGTAGAGTTGATATTATCGATGATAAAGAAAATGTAGCCGAAGAACCATCAGATAATAGTCCACATATTTCCTCTAACAGTAATGGTGATGGTCATGAAGTTGGAGAAGATCCAGTTCATGGTGGAGCTGAAAGAGTGACAAGCGATGCTAGAGTCGTCCATGCTAGTTAGCGAATAAGGAAGGCACCCAACAGATATGGAGATTGCAAGTTTGCAAACTTCAGCCTTAGCGATCAGTTTGATTATGCTTTGCATGTGGTTCACGAGGAGCAATTTAACCTTGAAGATGCTTTAAAGTCAATAGACAGCTCGAAGTGGATTTGTGCCATGAAGGAGAGAATGCATTCGTTGCAGAAGAACAAGACAAGGGATTTTGTTCCATTACCTTAGGGAAATAGAGCCATGGGTTGCAGATGGATATTCAAGGTAAAAGATTATGGAAGGCATACCGCTATATTAGTAGCAAAAGGGTTTTCACAGAGAAAGGTGAAAGAGTACGATAAAATCTTTTCTTCGGTTGTGCGACATACAATTATTAGGATTTTGTTAGCTATAGTTGCTATTCACGATATGGAGTTGGAGTAGCTAAATGTGAAAATAGTTTTTCTACTTGGAGACTTGGAAGAGACAATCTACATGAAACAGCCATATGGGTTTGTGGTGGATGATAACTCGAATTGGGTTTGCAAACTAAAGAAGTCACTGTATGGTTTAAAGCAGTCACTGAGACAATGGTACAAGAGGTTTAATTCTTTAACGTTGAGTATTAGTATTGATAGGAGCATAAAAGACGGTTGTGCATATTATAAACACTTGGAAAACAGTGATTGGGTGCACTTACTCTTGTACGTGGATGATATGCTTTCAAGGATAGAGAAGAAACCAACCGATTGAAGATAGGTTTAAAAGCGAAATTCAAAATGAAGGACCTTGGAGAAGCAAAGAAGATTTTAGGCATGGAAATCTTTAGAGATAGAAAGCTTGGACTATTGGGACTGAGTTAAAAAGTGTATATACAATAGGTGCTTATTCGCTTTACCATGGATACTACAAAGGCTATTTCGACACCCATGCCTTTATATGTAAAGCTTTTAGAAAAAGGATCTCCTATTTCAGTTGAAGACAAGACTTATAAGGAGAGGGTGCCCTATGCAAGTGCAGTTCGGAGCTTTATGTATGCCATGGTTTGCATGAGGCCATATATTGCTCATGCTGTTAATATGGTTAGTCGATACAAGGCTAATCTAGGGAAGACTCATTGGGAAGCTATTAAAGCTATTTTGAGATACTTGAAGGGAACACCAGATCATGGACTTGTTTTTGGAACTAGAAAGAGTTGCAGCTCAGTTGGTTACTGTGATTTGGAATATGCGGGAGATAGAGAAAAATGGAAGTCAACCTCGGGTTATGTATTCACTCTTGGAGGTACATCTATTAGTTGGATGGCGAGGTTGCTATTTATGGTTGTATTATCTACTACAGAAGCAGAGTTGATAGCTCTTATTGAAGCATCTAAGAAGACACTTTACTTGAAGCATCTATTGTGTGATCTAGGCTTTGTACACGATGGTGTGGTGGTGAATTGTGACAATTAGAGTGCAATTCATTTTGTTCAAACTTGGCATTCAGCTTGAGAACAAAGCATATAGAAGTCAGAGACTCATTCCTTGTTGCCATGAACGAAGAAAGGGTAATTCGTCTTGAGTAGATCAACATAAAGGATAATGCAGTTGACATGTTTACTAAGACGTTGCCGGTTGCTAATTTCAAGCATTGCTCGAACTTGATTTACTTATTAAAGTGCTAGTACCACATGGTGGCACCATTGGGTGAGTGGAGTAGCTTAGTTGAAGCTAGAGGAAGATGTAGTATTCTTCTTATTTGAGAGATAGAAGTTGTCGTATACTTTTTGTTAACTCTACCTTTGTTTTGAGTAATTTTAACACTTTGTTGGTGGGGGGCGGCCTTGCCAGAACTTGTTGATAAAGTTGATGGGGGTGGCGGAGCCGGATCCTATAAGGAAGGTATTCATATTAAGGTAGAGCTTGCAATAGGAGATGGTTGAGATAATTTGAATCGAGGTGGAGTGTCGAATTTTTTGTGCGATTCAAATATATGAAAATTTTCCTAATTTGCAATTTGGAATGTATGGAAACTTTCCTAATTTGGAATATATGTAAACTTTCCTAATTTACGAATTTGGAATTTATGAAAACTTTTCTTAATAACACCTTACCTTATTAAAACTCTCCATATCTCCTCTTGGAGAAGACTATAAATAAAGGGGTGGACACATAGAGTTCATTATCCACACAACTCAATAATTAATAATATAAGTCAATAAAGAAAAACAAATTGTAACCTTGATTAATCAAATTAGGGATTTTTATTATTTTCCTATAATCTCTCTTGTTTATTGAAAATAATAAAGCTCTACGTCTCAAAAGTAAACGTACACTATCACAATGATAGTGGAACCACTATAAATCTTATATTCCCTTTTCTCTTTTATAGCTATTTACTATTGCCTTTGGAATAGCTGTGATCTGATTGGAGAATTAATTGATCTGTTTGTTTTACCACATCATAGCATAATCCCATAATTAGGTTTTTCCAGTGTGATTGATCGCCCCTCTAGAGTGCATACTAGTGTTAGTAATGAATATTTTTTACATTTGCTAGGCATGGCTACTAGATCAGTTTGGAGTTCTTCATGATGGGAAAAAGCCAAATTCTTGTTCCACTAAGCATGTAGGTTCAAATTGGAATAACCAATTGCCGTTTTTTATGATTGTATACCAATACTCTGATTACCTTTTAAAATAGCAGAAAACAAATAATACAAAATAATAGGAGATCAATGGTTAATATAATAAATCAATTCTGAGTGATGTACTACATACTATTAAAATCCCTTCTTTTTGTTTCCATGAATAACACATCATCTGAAAACCTGCATTTTAGGATATGTTTCAGATTATACGCTATCTGCTATGTAAGAAAGTTTCACTGTCATAGTCGGACTTGACTTCATAGTATTTATATCTACTTACAACAATTAAAATAATTAATATATCACAATAATCATTATTAGCCACTTCATCCTAGCATTTATACATGTTTAACAATTTTGTTTTTCTGCTTTTAACTATTTTGGATACAATTTTTATAGTTCCTTTTTTGTCTATTACAGGTAAACAAGTATTGTATGTGTCCTACCAGACTAACCTTGCTAGTATATTTGGAGATATTGAAGCACCAGATCCATTCATTAATTTTTTGAATAGGTACTTATGTCTAAACTAATAAATGATAATTATGTGTTGATGCACTCAGACACAATTTAATTCTTGTCATATTTTTGAAGGTTGGATACATTATTCCATTAAAACCGAGGTTGAGGCTGGAAAAGGGATGAGTATCTGAAATGTTTGATGGAACTTCCAAATCAGGTGATCAAATTATTTCTTGAAAATTTCAATACTATTTTTTATTCTAAAATTCTCAACATATTACTCTTTTTCTATTTAAGATCATATTTTTGGAATAAGATGTTATACGTCTAGTATACCAAAACAGAGAATAATCAAATATAAACTCGTCGCACAAGTTTATAACTCAGATTTCCACTACACTGGAATTCTGTATTAATTATAATAACAATATGAATGTTGTAAATAAATTACAACAACAGCGTTATACTATTTTGAATAAATAGTACAACAAAATTACAGGGTAGAATGTAGAATAAAAGTTCTAACCCGATTTTGTCTGAGGCTCGTCGTAACGATTTCCTTAAGAATTTTATTTCAAAATTCTCCCAAGATACAACAGACGTAATCTGCACGAGATTGTGATGTGTATGATCTTCTGTGTGATAGGACTGAATATGATTTAAGAGATGAAGAGATAGAAGAGATAATTCGGTTTGAAAAATGAGTTAGGAAAGTGATCAGGTTTCCTCCTTATTTATAGCCGAATTCCCAACGGCTGCATCCGTTGAGAAAAGTCGCACCTCTTCATTTGCAACGTCAAAAAAGCGTTACTGTTCGCAACAGTCACTTCCTTTCATTTGCAATCTCCAGAACTGTTGTTGTTTGTAACAGTCGCGTCCGTTCAGTTGCAACACTCCAGAACCGTTGCTGTTTGTAACAGTCGCGTCCCTTCAGTTGCAACGCTCCAGAACCGTTGCTGTTTAAAACGTCGCGTCTCTTCATCTCATCTATTCATATTCAAACAGTAAAACTGTTCACTTTTATTTACCAAAAATATAACCGGGCATATTTTTGGTGATGTGGGATATATCTCATTCACCATCTAAAAGGAATTCCAACAATCCCCCACATGGATGATGATATATCTCTCCCCCACACAAAGTGTAATATCACACAGTTCATATGAAAATAATGCTATATCGAGGATAAGTAGATATTTCACTTTGAACTTTCCCTAGTTAAAACTTATCGAATATACTTGGCTAATCGGTGAATTATTTCATCTTGAACCGTCGGCCGTTATTGTATAACCAGACAATAAGCTTTACAAAGCATTATTTCCCTTCACATCCAATCTCTTGGTTGTGTTCATTTTGGTCCTGAACAATTTTTGGTTCTGCGAGTGTTTTTAGAGAATAAAAGCCTTTTAATATTCTCATAGAGCCGACCCAGCTCACACTAACATAGGTGATCGCAACCATTAAGAGTATCCTACATATACCCCACTTGTTATTTCCAAGATATGGTCATCATTAAAAAACATAGTTTTAACCTTTAAATACTTCTGTAGGCATGCATTTATATTGTGCACCATAGGAATGGAGTTGGACTATGTCCACGCAAATGCATTACGTCTTGAGTTATTCAGAACTGGTTTGCCTATTGATCCTAGTCCGTGGGATCTCCAGTCGCTAGGATAGGTTTCCGTATAAGATAACTCTTTTTGGTTTAGGCTTTTAAACCCATTCCCCTCGATGCGCAGTCAATTTTCTCTCTTGATAAACCTTTAGTAAATGGATCCGCTAGGTTATCATTTGTTCTCACATAATCTATGGAAATAGTTCTATTTGAGAGTAACTGTCTAACTGTGTTATGGCGTCGACGAATATGTCGTGACTTTCCATTATACACAAAGTTGTGCGCTCTGCTTAGCGCAGCTTGGTTATCACAGTGTATGCATATGACTGGTACAGGTTTAGGCCAAAATAGAATATCTTCTAAAAAGCGACGAAGCCATTCTGCTTCTTCGCCTGCTTTATCTAAAGCGATGAACTCTAATTCCATAGTGGATCGAGCTATGCATGTTTGTTTAGTAGATTTCCATGACACTGCTGCCCCTGCTAAGGTAAAGACATAACCACTTGTTGATTTCGATTCCTCTGAATCAGCAATCCAATTTGCATCACTATATCCTTCTAAGACGGCAAGATATTTTCCATAATGTAAGGAATAATTTGTGGTATTTTTTAAATATCCAAGCACTCTCATTAGTGCTTTCCAGTGTTCGTTTCCTGGATTGCTTGTATACCTGCTCAGTCGACTTACTGCATAAGCTATATCTGGTCTTGTGCAATTCATGAGATACATGAGACATCCTATTACACGAGAGTATTCCAGTTGCATTACACTCTCATTAGTGTTTTTATGCAGTACTTCTGATGGATTAAAAGGTGTTCTCACTCCTTTAATTCCATAGTCTTGGAATTTTTCAGTAACTATCTACTGTTTTTTGTTCAAGTTTGACTTTCTTGGGAGGCGGAACTGAAACTTTTGCCAAGCACCCCCACACTTTGAGGTATTTAAAACTTGGTTTGTGTCCTTTCCATATCTCATATGGAATTGTTCCTATTTTATTATGAGGGCCTTTGTTTAATATGTGATTAGACATATTTAAGGCTTCCCCTCACAAGTTCGTCGGTAGACCAGAAGTTAAAACATGACATTAATCATGTCTTTTAACGTTCTGTTCTTCCTCTCGGCTACACCATTTTGTTGTAGTGAATATGGAGCTGTTGTTTGATGAATTATACCATTTTCGGCACAGAACTGTTCAAATGGTGATTCATATTCTCCACCTCGATCAGATCTCAATATCTTGATCTTTTTATTTAACTGATTTTCTACCTCAGCTTTTGTTGATAGTTCAACTGTTGCCATCTCTGTTTTAGTGAAAACAGATAAAATTCTTAAATCATATTCTCCACCTCGATCAGATCTCAATATCTTGATCTTTTTATTTAATTGATGGCATCTCTGTTTTAGTTAAAACAGTAAAATTCTTAAGATGTTATACGTCTAGTATACCAAAACAGAGAATAATCAAATATAAACTCGTCGCACAAGTTTATAACTCAGATTTCCACTACACTGGAATTCTGTATTAATTATAATAACAATATGAATGTTGTAAATAAATTACAACAACAGCGTTATACTATTTTGAATAAATAGTACAACAAAATTACAGGGTAGAATGTAGAATAAAAGTTCTAACCCGATTTTGTCTGAGGCTCGTCGTAACGATTTCCTTAAGAATTTTATTTCAAAATTCTCCCAAGATACAACAGACGTAATCTGCACGAGATTGTGATGTGTATGATCTTCTGTGTGATAGGACTGAATATGATTTAAGAGATGAAGAGATAGAAGAGATAATTCGGTTTGAAAAATGAGTTAGGAAAGTGATCAGGTTTCCTCCTTATTTATAGCCGAATTCCCAACGGCTGCATCCGTTGAGAAAAGTCGCACCTCTTCATTTGCAACGTCAAAAAAGCGTTACTGTTCGCAACAGTCACTTCCTTTCATTTGCAATCTCCAGAACTGTTGTTGTTTGTAACAGTCGCGTCCGTTCAGTTGCAACACTCCAGAACCGTTGCTGTTTGTAACAGTCGCGTCCCTTCAGTTGCAACGCTCCAGAACCGTTGCTGTTTAAAACGTCGCGTCTCTTCATCTCATCTATTCATATTCAAACAGTAAAACTGTTCACTTTTATTTACCAAAAATATAACCGGGCATATTTTTGGTGATGTGGGATATATCTCATTCACCATCTAAAAGGAATTCCAACATAAGATATATAAATTTGCTTGATTTTTCTAATGTCGAGATAGGTAGAAATCATTAGGCAAGCTAGTTGTAGTATGGTGTTTCAAAGCAACATGATGTAATAAGAGCTGTTCTTAATATTATATTGGTACTATATCTCAAAGAATGTCACAAACAATTTCTCTGAACTTAAGTGTGCATGCATGCGCACATACACACATGTTTGTGTTTGTTCACAGTTTAGTTTTCTAGCAGAGAAGCCCCAAAACGAATAAATCTGTATTGTTAACAATATACATGCACTTTACCTTAGTTGAACAAAAATCATATTATCACCACACTATAATTTATGAAGCGAGCATTGTTGTTTTGTTCTCTTTAACTGACTTACCTGGTGCATATCACTAATCATAAATTTATTTGTACTTTTCTTCGGTAGATATGTACAAGGAACCAGAACTTTATAAGGAACTCTTATCATCTCTCTTTAGGCAAAGTATAAATTAAAGAGCAATCGCTTCTAAATGCTATGTATTCATTTGACATTAACGAAAGTCCAACTATTGGACTTGATGCAGTAGATAAATAGCATTGAAAAGAATTCACTAGTTATTCTCTTTTTCTCACACAAAAGTATTTTCAGATTATTTTTTCAATCCCTCCCGCTTGTAATATTTTTGCTCCTTCAGATTATAAGAACATTTCAGTGAAGTGAAGTAGAGAAATTGCTCAGTTGATTACCCTATCAGTATTTTTAATGTTAACTTTGGACCTTGGATTCATTTGTTCTGTACTACGAAATGTATTGCAAAGATACTTATATTATGAAACAGAAAATTAAAGGTAGACGAGTGTGTACAAATCATTAATGATTGAATAAATTACCACTGTACACTTTACTGTCACCTGCTCATATGAGATAAAAAGGATAAAAGACGAGTTATCAAACAATTTTAAGGAAAGGGATAAATTTCAAGGAAAGGGATAATTGACCATGGATGAAATAATGTAGGATTGCAAACTCATATGAGATAAAACATGTCGGTTGCCTTGGCTAAGCAAATCTAAAGCAGTAGTAAACAAAAGAAATGAACATAGCCAATCTGAATTGAAAGTGCACAAGGACCTAACAATATGATTAATTTGTGTATACAAGTGTACATGCAATATCAATCATAAATAACTGAATAAACAGTAAGATAAAGCAAGAAACAATCACACCAGGACTTTTATATTAGTTCAGACCTTCAGTCCTGCGTCCAATCCTAGACTCATTCTCGAATTAACTAATCAACTCTCACTTAACCCGAAGGAACATGTATCTTACAAAATGCCTAAGCAGCTAAACGGGACTTCAACCTTTGTCTGAAGATCTCCAACAGGACTTCACAATATGAGAATAAATCTTCGACTTTCAATGAGTTCTTGATAACTCGATATCAGTCAAATGTTGTACAAGACTTCTATAATCTCCTCTTAAGTTGAATGAGTTCGTGTGAGTTTTAAGGAAGTAAATCACCAAATACTATATAATAGATATTGGTGATATTGAAAGCAATAGAGAATGTAGATTTCAAGAGATAAGAAAGTTAGAAGCAAAAGGAATTCTAAAATTCCTGGAATTTCTAGTATATATAGTTGCCAAAAGTCTATTTCAAGAGTTGCAATTATTTAGAGAAAAACCGTTGATAAAAGGTTGCAATTGTTGAGGAAGAAGAGATGTGTCTTTTTAAAATATAGCAGTTTTAAACAGCTCAAATGTTTGGATTTTATAGTCATACATTTGGGTTTTGAAAATGTTTTCTAGAAAAGAAATAGTTCAAAAAAATCATGGATTCAGACATCTGGATTTTATAGTAAGACATCTGGATTTAAAAAATGTTTTTCTAGAGAAGAAACAGTTCAAAAACTCATGAATTCAGATGTCTAGATTTTACAGTCAAACGTCTGAATTTTTCTGACTTTTGAAAATAATAACCCCGAAATGTTTTAGTTTAAAAATACATGTTCCCAGTCGTTTGAGTTTTGTTCCCAGACGTCTTGAATCTTAGGATATTTTAAAACTTGCTGAAAGTTGTCTTTTGAGTGTTTGAAATCGTTTTGATGCAAATGTGTTAGCTCATATTACTCATGGGAGATTGTACATGCATATATAAGACACTAACACAAGATATATAACTCTTACAAACATTTCTCTTCATATGAGCTCTTTGTTGATATGCCGTTGTAGCTTATTGAGTCTCTGATGTCTTTGTGTCTCCAAATGTGTATATTCACATCTTCTTTTTTATCATCATGTACCTGCTTGTTAGTTTAGAGTTCTTATGATTGTATAGTTGTTATCATTAAAATCCAACAAGAGAGGTTCTAACGTTCTTCCATCTTTTGATGATGACAACTATACAATTCTATACAATTATTTCATTCAAAAAATACCTTGATAAGATTAAAAGCTCCCCCTAAGTATAACATGTCCCCCTTTGTCATTATAAAAAAAAAACAGGAGAAATATATCCAATTATAGATGATCTTGTAATGAGCAAATATCTAAAACCCTTCTTAAGTTAAAAAATAGCATTACTCAAAGGTTTAGGAGATTGTTGTATGTAAAATACTTGAGTACATGCAAGTGCAGCAGAAATGTACTCCGCTTCACAAAGAAACATAATTGTAAATAAAATGCTGTAATACAGTGGATAGAAAATAGTCTTAAGATCAACTATAGCGTTTTTTATGAAATGCTAAGTTGAAATGCTACGAAAACTATTTTTTTTAAACTGTTAACTAGGTATCAAAGGATTAGAAATGATAGTACAAGATACCATGTATTTACAAGGTTTCTAAGTCTTAGGAAGCCATACCCAAGTGGGTATGGTACAACCTTTCTAAATATAAATTATATTATAATGTACTTTAGATAAAAAATCTTCTATATGCTTCTTTCTAATTAATGTGATATTACGCTTAGGAATCCAAACTAGTTTTGGTTTTGTAAAAGTTCTTGTCCTAGAAGCATGATTGGATTTCTTCTTAGTAATACTTTTAAATTCGAGTCTATTCTTATTTGAACAAGGTTTCGAAGAACTTATCAACGTTAATAAATTTTCTTTTCCTTTGTTGAATTTTGAAATATTATTAGTGATTTGTTCTAAAAAAAAATTTAACTCAAGAAATTCTTTTTTAGTAGAATCTAAGTTAGATTTGAGTTCACAAACTTCTTTGTTAAGCTTATCATTCTCAATTTTATTTGCCTTAATTTCATCAATTAAGGTGATATTTTGAGAATTTAAACTTTCACATGATTTTTTGTGAAATTTCCAGTTCTTCTAAAATACATTTCTAATCTTTAAGCATACTAATCTCTAATTCAGCTCTATTTAAGTTTCCTATACTTTCTTTATATAATCTCCTTATTCTCGTAGTTTATCATCAAGCTCAATACTGATTTCAGGAATATCATTATAAGATAAATTGGGATTTACCTCATTAGTGGTCATGAAACAAACATTGGCTTGTTCCGTGTCACTATCACTTTCACTGTCCAAAGAAGATGAGTCTGAATCATTCCGTGTAACTTGAAAAGCTCTTCTTTACTTCTCATATTTGCCCTTCTTCGTTTCCTTGTTTAGTTGTGGATAATTCTTCTTTATATGTCTGAATTTATCACAATCAAAGCATTTGATTGAAGTTGAATTTCCACCATTTTGTGCTTTCGTGAATTTTCTGAATTTCTTGTAGTTTTTGGCAATGAACACAATTTCATCTTCATCTAGATCGGAGTCATCGGCTTTCACCTAAAATGCGATACTGTTTTTCTTTAGAGTTTGTTCTTTTATAGCCTGCAAGTTAGCTTCATATGATCTCAAATTCCTAATTAATTCTTCAACCTTGAGTTTAGAAAGATCGTTCGCTTCTTCAATTGCTAGAACCTTTCTTTCCCATTCATTAGAATTCATGTAACTAAATCAAAATGAGTGAATGTAACTTCTAGTGTCATCAGATCATGTTGTATGGTTTGAAATCTAACATACATATCTACGATAGTTTCGTTTGCTTTCATTTTGAATGATGAAAACTGATTCTGCAGAATAGAGACTTTAGTTTGTTTTATTTCGTTTGTGCCTACATGAGTGATTCGGAGTGTATGCCAAATGTTGTTTGCAGTTTTACACAACATAACTCTAGAGAACTCATTTTTGTCAAGCGAACAAAACATTCATTGCTTTTGCATAACAGGTTGATGCTATTTTTTAGCAATCGACCAAGTACTCATTTCAGTAGTAGGTGCTTCATACTTAGTTTGAGTATTTTGCCAAATGTCAAGATAATTAGATGCTATAAATATTCTCATACATGCACACCTATATGCATAGTTAGATCCAATGAATATTGAAGGACGTGTAGTTGATTGACCTTCTAAGAAAATATTTGCCATAATTTTCAAAAACTTTGTTTTGATTAATGAAATAACATGCTCTGGTACCAAATGAAAGTGCACAAGGATATAATAATATGGCTAATTTGTGTATATAAGTGTACGTGTAATATCAATACTAAATAACTGAATAAATAGTAAAGTAAAGCAAGAAACAATCACACCAGGATTTTTATACTGGTTTAGACCTCCCGTCCAACGTCCAGTCCCAGACTCCTTCTGAAATTAACTAACCAACCCTCACTTAACCGAAAGGAACAAGTATCTTACAAAATGCCTAAGCAGTCGAACTTGACTTCAACCTTTGCCTGAAGATCTCCAACAGGACTTCACAATATGAGAATAAATCTCCGACTTCCAATGAGTTCTTGATAACTCGAATATAGTCAAATGTTGTACAAGACTTCCTATAATCTACTCTTGAGTTGAGTGAGTGTGAGCATGTGAGTTTTAAGGAAGTAAATCACCAAACACTATAGAATAGATATTGGTGATATTGCAAGCAATAGAGAATGTAGAGTTCAAGAGATAAGAAAGTTGAAAGCAAAAATTGAACTCTAAAACTCTTGGAATTTCTATCTATATATAGTTGCCAAAAGCCTTTTTCAAGAGTTACAATTGTTCAGAGAAAAATCATTGATTAAATTTTGCAGCGGTTGAGGAAGAAGGAGACGTGCCTTTTCAAAATATGGTAGTTATAAACAACTCAGATGTCTGGATTTTATAGTTAGATGTTTGGATTTTAAAATCCTTTTCCAGAAAAGAATTGTTCAAAAAATCATGAATTCAAACATCTGGATTTTACAGTCAAACGTCTGGATTTTAAAAATGTTTTTCCAAAGAAGAAACAGTTCAAAAACTCATGAATTCAAATGTCTAGATTATATAGTTAGACATCTGAATTTTTATGACTTCTGAAAATAAAAAACCTAAATTATTTTAGTTTAAAAGTACATGTTCCTAGACGTCTGAATTTTGTTCCCAGACATCTGGAACCTTAGGATATTTTAAAACTTACTAAAAGTTATCTTTTGAGTGTTTGAATTCATTTTGATGCAAATGTGTTAGCTATCACTCATGGGAGATTGTACATGCATATCAAAGGCGCTAACAAAAGATATATGACTCTTACAAACATTTGTCTTCATGTGAGCTCTTTGTTGATATGTCGTTGTAGCTTATTGAGTCTCCGATTCTTTGTGTCTCCAAATGTGTATATTCAAAGATTTTTTTTATCACCATGTACCTGCATGTTAGCTTAGAGATTCTTCGATATGATTGTATAGTTGTTGTTATTAAAATCCAACAAGAGAGGTTCTAACATAAATATGGAGTAGAGAGCTAAAACTATGGGAACTATTCTAAGCTAAAAACAGGGAGGCATAACATGGATATCTAAATTGATAGGGGTAGTAACATATCTGGTGAAACAAGACACGAACTTTGCAGGTATTTGTGCATTGTTGTACTTGTAAGCAAGTATAGGCAAAAGTGTATGCTATAGTCATGTATAAAAGGGAGTGAGCTATAGGGATGTACAGAAGAGAGCGAGCTACATGTATGAAGTAAGGAAGTCAACATGAAGAAATAGAGCAAACTACATACATGCATTGTAACATCCCCCTACTTGGAGGCCCAAAACTAACGGCTACGGATGCTGCAGTCATCCATAGTTATTAACCCTCGATGACCAAATATGGCGGTGTTAGATTCATTGATACACAGAAATACATGAATATAGAAAAAAAATTTAAAACATCAAACAAAGTCCACATTCCATTTCAAAATATTTCAAATTCATTACAAAATCTCTGTACACATACCACGTTCAGATAACATATAATTAATACAAAATACGCCAAGAGAGACATATGAAGATGCCCCCCTTGGATGATCAGAGTATATAATAAAGCACTAAAACAATTTGCCTTTACAATCAAACACACTGTGGAAATAAAAGAACTCTAATAACAAGCTTGCCTCCTGCACGTCCTCGGAAGCTTTATTCGTCAAAAAGAACACCTGGAAACCTTAACTCTCAACCTACTCAAAATCAATTGAGCACCCAAGAGTTTAAGGGGAAATCAAAAACTTTGAGTCGGACATAAAGCCTGGTATGAATAATAATTTACCATCTCAAACCATTTAGATATCTAGTGAGACCACGCTGCTTTGCGGAATGGGTTTTCCCTTCACTGGTATCCTAAAACATTTATAAAACCATATACTATGCTCCTACATCCACAATGGTTAAAGCATAATATTTCAAAACATTATGATGGTATGCAAAACAAGTAAATCAAATCTGGGTTACCCATCCCCATTCATTCTGACTATCTGTCTCAATTATAGTTTCCAGGGTTACTATTAACCTGTTAGATGTTTATGGACTATCTGTCCAATTTAATAGTTTTCATGAAATCACTTAGAACCTATTGGTAACTCCAATATCTTTTCTATTATCCTACTTTTCATGGGCCAACTAGGAACCTATTGACTAACTATCAATATCTTAATCCGGATATAGTTTTCATGGGCTAACTATAAACCTATTGGCCCTTGCCAATATCAATCATAGTTTTCATGAGCTAACTATGAACCTATTGGTGCCTGCCAATATCTTTTGTTATACACAGTTTTCATGGGCTTACTGCGAACCTATTGGCCCCTGCCAATATCTTTAATTAAGGTTTTAACATTTCTTAAGTTATATTCACTACTGGGACAACCTAACTGGTTATTCTGCCCTTCTTCAATATACCATTACGGGTTAATTACAATGTGAATAAATACATGAAGAATTAATCATAACAACAAAATAATACCAGCACCTATGGTTTATTATCCTTGAATCATCTATATATATCCTGGTTAATCCCCTTAATCTTTATGATAAATGAAAACTTCTTCATTTCAAAACCTTTTACTTGCATATGTCATGGTTATTCCAATAAATTGAGATTGAGTTTATGTTTTGAAATCTTAAAACATCTCTTTCAAAACCAAACATACCTTTCGATGGTATCAAAACGTCTTTTAAAACATAGCTTCGAAACAAATGAAAGTATACCTTTCGAAAGTATTGGGTTCTTTCTTTTCAAAAACATTATTTGTGTCAACATGGTTATATATGAAAGTATCTCTTTCGAAACCCTTATAGAGTTGTTTTAGGGAAAAAGTTCAGGGTGTCGGAACCATCTTTTCGAAAGCATAAACCTTTAAATTAAAACTTTAAAGGATAGAGTCGAAACCCCTTTCGACTCCATTGCCTTCGAAACCCTTAACCCCTTTCGAAAGCATTTAGGAAGCGGCTTAGCTTAGGTTAAAATAGAGATAATCTTTCGAAGGCATTAATGGCTTCAATACACTCCGAAGGAAAATAGCGGCTGGGTTTCGACTAGGTCGGAACCAATCCTTTCGAAAGCTATTATTTAAAGAAAAAGTACCCCTTCGAAAGCTAATGCTTTAACATAATAAAGCAACCTTCCCCGAAAGCTATTTATATAAACCCTTTCGAAAGCATATCTTTCGACTGTGTTGAAAGCTTTTACAAAAACAAGGCAAGATCTTATCTTTTGAAAACAAAATAGGGTTTCGATCCCATCGGAAGCAATCCTTTCAACACCATGGCTTTCGCCTTCCTTCCAATCCACTGCGTACCATCTAAGTGATACCTTTTGTATTAGTTTCGACTATGTGGGCTTCGACTAGGATGGTGCAGAGTCGATAGAGACGAAAGGTACTGCTATTTGAGGCGAACCAACTTTTCTGAATTATAGGCTAAAATTTAGCCACTTTTAGTAATTGCTTTGTAACTACTTGGCTATTTGTAAACCTTTGATTGGTTGCCTTAAAACTTTTTAAATACTTGACAAATAAAACAGTTGCATTTAATCAGATCTAAAATAAAGAAATTATAACGTTTAAGCCCTTCCATTTAACAAAACCAATGTTTGAAGAAAAGTCCCTCTATTTAAAATAATTTATTTTCGCTAATAAATCAATTGGGAAAAATCTCCAAAAATCACAGAAAATCTCTTTCGTCATATAATCAAACATATTAAAATTTTAGACTCAATTTCTTCTTGAAATTCTCGAAATAAATTTTAAACCCAATAATATCATATTTTCCTTTAGAAATTCACAATAAATTTTCCATAGCTTGGAAAATTCTGAAAATTAAAACCCATCTCCAAAATCATGTTTTACTTAACATAAAAATTTTCCATGGCATTCTAACATCATAGACTCTCGGTTTTACATCAAAATAATGCAATTTCATATGTGAATGAATTAAGATAAATCAAATATAATATAGTTCAAGCATACCATCATCCATATCATCATAAAAACGAATTTAATCATAAATCCAAAAACATATAATCATGGAATAAAATAGAGATGGTATGATATTATTATTCACCTGAAATATGATAAGGAATTTAAGATTTGTTGTTGATTAAGCCTTCCTAGCTTTGATCCTTAGCTTTAGATTGAATTCTTCCTCTTTTCCTCCTTATTAATGGTCGGCTCTAATTTAGGTTTATGGTTTTCGTTTTTGAAAGTGAGAAAATGAAACGTGAATGGGCAATTACAAAGAAGTATAACCGTGTATAATAATGTGGCTATTTACTAATATGTCCATGTGTAAATTTGATTAACCTATAAACCAATTTAAGCCCATTTAGTTTATTATTAAGCACAACCCTATATATATATATATATAATTTATTCAAATCTCAATCCCCTTATCATCATTATTCTATTTAATTTATCTAATTAAATTTCCTGAATAATGTTATAAAAAATTAGGGATGTTACAGGCTCCCCCCTTAAAGAATTTCGTCCTTGAAATTCAGTAAGGACTAAATACTAAACATAGCATCATCTGTAATAACTCCTAACAACCATAACAATCATACTAGCATATCCGACTAGCAACTATCTATATAAGTCTATGTAGACATACCCATAAAGTAGATCAGGACAAGTATCTCTAATCCTATCCTCTGTCTCCCAAGTACAACCCTTCTCGTTGTCCCTCCACTGAACTTTCACCAACCTGACTGTCTTGTTCCTTAATCTTTTCTCATCTCCAGCTACAACCCAAACAGGTTGTCTAACAAAAGTTGAATTAGGCTCTACTATTAAGTCTTTCAACTCTGTCGGAGGAATAGTAGTCTCTGGATCATGCACATACTTGCGAAGATGAGATACACGAAATACGTTATGGACACCTGCCATACTGCTCGGCAACTCTATTATGTATGTGAGCTTTTCAATCCTCTCTACAATCTGGAATGGACCAACATATCTCAGGGCTAACTTCCTTGATCTTCCAAATCGCACCATACCCTTCATAGGTGATACCTTAATGAAAACCTTATCTCCAACTGAGAATTCTAGATCTTTATGCTTCTTATCTCTGTAACTCTTCTGTCTAGACTGAGCTTCTTTCATCCTTCCTCGGATTAACTCAATCTTTTCTGACGCCTCTCTAACCAAGTCTGGACCTAAGACTAATCTGCCTCCAGTCTCCAACCAACATGCTGGTGATTTGTATGGTCTTCCATACAAAGCTTTGTACGGCACCATTCCTATACTAGTCTGATAACTATTATCATAGGAAAACTCAACCAAATGTAGGTGATCCTTCCAAGATCCATCAAAGTCCAATACACAAGCCCTCAATGGATCCTCGAATATCTTATTAACTCTCTCCGTCTGCCCATCTGTCTGAGGGTGATAGGTAGTACTCATATTAAGCTGGTACCCATCACTTCTTGTAGACTCTTCTAGAATTCACTAGTGAACAAAGCATTATCTCTGTCACTGACTATACTGCTAGGAACTCCATGCAGTCTCACTATGTTCTTCAGGAACAACTTAGCTAAAATAGGTGTTGTTCTGGTTGACTTTACTGGAATGAAATGGGCACTCTTGGTCAATCTGTCTAGTATAACCCATATACTTTCATTACCTCTATTAGACCTTGACAACCCGTCTATAAAATCCATGGATATCGAATCCCATTTCTAAACTGGAATCTCTAAAGGCTAAAGCAACCCACTCGGCTTCTGATGTTCAGCTTTCACTTTTTTACAGTTTGCACACTGCCTAACCCACAAGCCAACATCCCTCTTCATGCCTTCCCAATAGAAGCTCCTCTTTGTATCCTGATACATCTTGGTTCCTCCAGGATGAATCGTAAACTTGGATTGATGACACTCTCCAAGAACTTCCTTCCTCAAGTCCTCCACATTCGGAACACACAACCGTTTCTTTTTTCTCAACCATCCTCTTTGGTCAAGACTAAAGTCTTTTAAATCATCGATCTCATTTCCAACCTCAAACCTTCTGATCCTCTCAGCCAACACTGGGTCCTCCTTTTGCTTAGAAGAAATTCTCTTAATCAATACTGGTCGAACTTATAAACAGGAAAACCTGGCGAAACTCTGACTAGAACCAACAGTCGATCTTAACAACACATCACAACTGGCTAAAGCTTCTAAATATTTCCACTCTGCCAACATGGCTAACACCACATTATGGTGTTTTCTGCTATGAGCATCTGCTACCTTATTACCTTTTCCTGGTGTATACTCTATTCCAAAATCATAAGCAGCCAAAAACTCCAACCATCTCTGTTGCCTCATATTCAACTCCTTCCGAGAGAATAAATACCGTAAAGACTTATGATCGGTATAAAGCTCAAACCTCAGCCCTAAGAGATAATGTCTCCAAATATTCAATGCGAAGATCACAGCTGCCAACTCCAAATTATGAGTAGGATATCTAACTTCATGTTGTCTAAGCTGTCGCGAAGTAGGCAATAAATTTAACATTCTACATCAACACTGCTCCCAATCCAGTTCCGCATGCATCAGTATATACCACCAACCCTTGGTTTCCATCTAGAACTACTAACATGGGTGCATTGGTCAATAAATGCTTTAACTTAAGGAATGATTCCTCACATTTGTTGGACCAAACAAATTTCACCTCCTTCCTGGCTAGCTTAGTTAAGGGTGCTGCTATCCGTGAGAAATCCTTAATGAATCTCTGGTAGTAGCAAGAAAGTCCAAGAAAACTCCTGATCTTAGTCACCGTATTCGATCTCTTCCAATTATTCACGGCTTCGATCTTATCTGGATCGACTGAAAATCCTTTCTTTGAAACCACGTGACCAAGAAATTTAACCTCTTTCTTCCAGAAATGACACTTGGTAAATTTCGCCTTTAGCTAATTCTGCCTCAGCTAATCAAGTGTCACTCTAAGATGAACTTCATGCTCTCTCTCATCCTTAGAGTAGACTAGTATGTCATCTATAAACACTAGTACGAACCTATCTAAATACTCTTGGAAAACTCGCTTCATCAAATCCATGAAGAAATCAAGTGCATTCGTTAATCCAAATGGCATCACCAACCACTCATATGAACCATACCTAGTTCATAATTTTATCAAAGGAATATTGTCCTCTGCTACTCTTAACTGATGGAAACCTGTTGCCAAATCTAACTGGGAAAACACTCTGGCTCCACTCAACTGATCGAACAGATCATCTATTCTTGGCAAATGATATTTGTTCTTAATCGTCCTTTCATTTAACTTACGATAGTCAATACACATCCTCAACGACCCATCTGGTTTCTTCACGAACACCGCGGCCGCTCCCCTAGGTGAACTGCTTGGTCTAATAAAATTCCTTCCTTCAAGATCCACTAGCTGCACCTTCAATTCCTTCATATCAGTGGGTGTCATTCTGCTAGGTGGTCTACTCACAGGTTCGCCTCTAGGCACAAAGTCTATTCTAAACTCAACAACTCTTTTTGGTGTAATCCAGTGACTGGCTCAAAGACATCTGGAAACTCTCTTACTACCCGAACCTGTCTTAACTCATTTCCTACCTCCATAGCATTAAGTAAAGCACTAGAACTCCAGTTTGTATTCTCTACTGAGAATATCACCCGGTTATGACTATCAGGGTGTCTCAGTGATATTTCCCTATCTTGGAAAAATACTCTAGCCTCATACCTACCCAACCAATCCATACCCAAAATGATCCCAAAAGCTACGAAATTAATAACATACAAACTGCATGTAAACTTATGTCCTAACAAATCAAGTTTTAACTGGTCACATCTTAACCCTAGAATGGCATACCCTCCTATTGGATTCGCCACCCTTAAGGAAGTAGCAAGGCAGGTGGGTTCTAAACATAATCTATCAACCAAACACTGATATATAAATGAATGTGATGCACCGGTGTCAAAAAGTACTTTAATTGGAATACTCTGAATCAAAAGCATGCCTTCCATCATAGTCTTTCCATAATCAGCTGCAGTAGGCCTAGCTGGTCCTATAGCAAAAAATTTCCTTTGTCCTCCCTAACTAGCTCTGGACACTAATTCTTGTAATGCCCAACTTGATCACAGTTGAAGCACTTCACATTCTTCTTACTTGCAGCTTTCTTCACATTTCCTGACCAACACTCATTTGCAAAGTGACCCTTCTTGTCACACTTATAGCAACTATATTAGCATTTGACTTTTTAGCAGTATCTCCCTTCTGGGCTTCCTTCTTTTTAAAGAAATTCCTCTTCTTCCCTTGAGAACCCTGAGTATCCACTGGCTTCTCTTTAGCAAACTCAACAAGTAACTCTTCATGGCGAATGGCCATCTCCACCACTATATTACAAGAATCACGGACATGTGTCATGGTCATTCTAGTAAGCTCGGGCCTCAATCCCCGAATGAACCTCTCATTCCTTTTGATATCAATATCTATAGTAGCATATCCATATCAAGATAGCTCTTCAAACTTAGTAGCATACTCGACTACTGACATCTCTCCCTGAACTAGATCCATAAACTTCCTCATCAGTTCTGACTTAGCAAACTCAGATACAAACTTTTGCTCAAATCTCGTTTTAAAATCAGCCCAAGTTAACTGCTCTTCCGGAACTCCGGTAGTGACACTGTTCCACCAATGTAGTGCTGACCCATGCAACTATCTAGAGGCCAACCTTCTCTTTTTTCCATCATTCAGACCCAAATAAGTTAATATACGCTCACAATGCAACAGCCAATTCTAAACCTCTATGACACTCTATGTTCCCATGAATGGCTTCCCACTCAAACTGGTGTAATCTCTACTCAGCAAAGCATAATTATTCCCAACTGGAGCCATAGGATTAGCTCCTCCTACATTTCCAACAACACCAGTAGCAGCTCCTACTTGCATCAAACCAACAAAGAACTGATACATCGTCCCCATATCTACTGGTGGATTTCCAGCACCCACATTAGCATCAGCATGTTGATTACTAGCATTAGCCGGTCAACCCGGGTTCCTCCTTGTAGTGGGTCGAGCAATTCCATTAGTTGTGGTGCTTCCTCCACCGGGATTCCCTCTTCCATTTCCTACTTCCATATCTCCTTTCTTGTAAATCTGCATACGAGCCTTAGTAAGATACAAAAGAACGGTCTAAGAGAGCGGGGAATACGTACTTATATATATAACTATATCTATCAAATACAAGTACGTTACTATAGCGTTAACCCAAATCCCAATCTTATTATCTGATTCATTGGATTATGTTTAAAAATCTTTTAGGTTTTAATTTCTTTTAAAGTTTCATAAACCTATGCTCTGATACCAACTTGTAACATCCTTGTAACGACCCGTATTTTTGGATCTTCGAATTGGAATATTTAGTTTATTTAAATATTCGGATTTGAATTTAAATTATAATAAATTGTCCGTTTCAAATTTAGATCTGATTTTCAATGACGTATTTATAATTTAATTTTTAGAATTTTCCATAATTTTTAATTTGAAAAATAAATAAAATTTTCGTTTAACGCTTTTTGCGGCAAATGTTGGTACTTTTGAAATTTTATAGAATAAGTTAAATTGTCTATTTTATTGTTGTTCTATGATTGTTGCACATTACTGAGCGTGATCATATTTTTATTTCTGTCTTTCATTGCTCGTACGCGAACGTGTTATTATGTTGTGGGTACCGCAAAACTAACATTGTATAAAACAAAATTTACAAACAAAACAAAATTCACGTACAACATCATTTCTAACGCAACCTTCACAAAAACTTTTGTCTGTCCTTGCCTCAACATTTTGGTGGCTTGGCCTTTATTTTTGTACCTTCTATTTCTTAGCTTATAGGCATTGTTGCTTATAATTGTTACGCCAGGCTTGAAACTTAAGGAACACATTTTCCACTTTCATTTTCACGCATGATAAAAGTGACAGCAACATTTAAATTCATATTTCACTTTCATGCTTATATTTAATAATTTAAATAACTTCCTCTACGCTAAGTATTAGTAAAAATTTCCAACATGAAAGTTGTAGAGGGCGAGAGGATCTAAATTTTTCATTTTTGTTGCACATGAAATGGAGGAGCCGTGGAGGAGATATTTCCTTGTGCATTTGCTGCAGTGTGTATGTGTATGTATGGGTATGCTTGTGTGTGGCTGTGTGTAAGTGTGGATGGCACACATAGGTGGAGGAGGTAGCTCGCATGAAGGAAACTGGGATCGTGGCCGTTGACGCATGGAGATGCATGGATGTAAGGGTGGAGGCATTTGGTTACGTATTGGAGCTGAGAGCATTTACATATATTATGATGTACTATTCAATTGGAAGGAATTTGCATTTTAGCTCTAAACAACATGTTCAATTGCATGAAGGATGAAAGAGGCGATGTTTGCTCTAATGTATGCATATATGCATGCACGGGAAGGATGGATGTAAATCATGAAGTGCTTGAAAAATAATGGACGTGGATGATAAGTAGTTGATGATTATATTAAAAATACTACTATTGCTATTACATGCGGGTTGGGCCTTGGGAATTGTTTGTGTGTGTGTAAGTGTAGTGCTGGCATGAAATAGAAGAGGAGGGAAATGTGTACAGGGGTGTGCGTGAGTTGAATGAGAAAGAAAAAAAGAAGAAAAAAATAGTGTACAGGGGTGTGCATGGGAAGATGAGGCGCATGAAGGGAGGGAGGAACGTACGCATGAGGCGGTGGTGTTATAGAGGGGGAGTAGTCTTAGTGTGTACTGTGTAGCAGCGAAGGGAAGAGGAAGGGTGGTGGGTTCATTTTGAGAATTATAAAAGACGAGCACTGTTCATTTCAAGGAAATTTGCAAAGTAGCCCTATTCAATGTGTCCAATTGCATGATGGGAGGGGAGGTTATTTTCAAATGGCCGTAAGTTGGAAGGTCGGTTGAACCCATTAATCATTTTGATGAGGAATTTTTATACTTATTTGTTTAATTTAGATTATAAAATTTTGTTGTTCAAGTATAAAATAGGATATCTCATTCATATGAAATCCAATCGACCCCCGAATTTTTGCGTTGTACTCGTATTGATGAATACAACGTTGTAGTGTAACTTATTGATAACTTTGAATAAGTATAAATTTATGATATATGAAAACATACAGAATTTAAATCACGTTATTTTAAATAATAACGTCGTTAAAATTTATATACCTTAAATATTGATGTTTATTTGGCCAAATAAATTACTATTGGGTTAAACTAGATTGAATATGGTAATTGGACATCTGTTAGCGGAATAAAACACCGTTCCACTTATTAAATAAATTTGACATTTAATTAGCAGAATAAACCCCCGTTCTGCTATTCTATAGTTTTGGACATTTGATTATATATCGTTAACTTATATGCCACTTTGAATAAATGATATATTAACCAATGATGGTTAAGTGTTGGATTTATTTACATAGTCGTGGATTATGTAAATATCTGTTATTAACTTGAAAAGTTAAATTTAGTAATATAGTAGCTTATTTAAGTACCATGGTGATCGTTAAGCCTCCTTCAAAATTTGAAATTCTAATTATTGATTTGAAAGTTATTTTAAGAATAATTATTTTTACTATAAGATTTAAAGATAATTATTATTTAGTAATAATATTTAAAAGGTAATAACTTATTATTAATAATAATACTTTAAAAATAATTTATAATTGTTTAATATTGTTTAAGTTAATTATTTTATTAATATGATTCTTAAAGGTTATTCCTTAATGAATGTTTAATTATTATTTTAAAGTTATTTAGTTGTTATTTTAAAAATGTTTTTAATTTTAATTTAATTACTTATTTAAAATGATTTAAAAATAATTTAATTTTTATTTAAAGTTAATTAATTATATTGATTTAAGTTATTTAATTATATTTAAAGAATAATTAATTTTTTTATTAATATTAGTTTAAGTTTAATTAATTATTATTTTAATAACGTTTTAAATTAATTAAGTATTATATTAATTTTGTTTTGAAGTTAACTTATTAATACAATAATAGTGTTTGAAATTAATTTAAATATATTATTAAGTAGATTCTAAAGTATTATTTTAAATAAGATTTGATTAAAATGAAATAGAAGGATGTTTAAATAGTAATTTGTTATTTAAAGCTATTTTTAAATAACTTATGGTTTATCAAGAGGACCTTATTGACTTAAAGAGTCTATTAATGAGTTAGATTAAGTATGGGAAGAGTTTTATAAATGGCTTTGGATAATTATAAAAGAATTTATAAATGATTTTTAAAGAATCTGAGAAGGAGAAGTTTTATAAACGGGATTTGGGATTTATTAAGAATGTTTTATAAAGGGATTGGTGTTTTGGGTTTCTCTATTTTAGATGACATTTGGGTTTGATCATTTAAATATGATTTCAAAATAGGAAATCTTTCTATGTGTTTAGTGAATATACTTATATCATTGTATAGGTATATGGAAAAGTTTCCAACTTTTGAAAAGTGAAATGGTTTGTGAATATACTTATACCATTGAGATAAGTATATGGTTATATTTTCTAAGTATTGGAAATATAGTGGTTTGTGAATATACTTATCTTGTTGAGATAAGTATATGGAAGTAATTTCCAAGTTTTTGAAATGTCATTTTAAATTAATGAAAGATTAATTTAAGAGGCTTAGTGATTTCCATGGGAAATATAATCTTTGTTTGGAATGTTTGTTTATTTGATAGTTAAATAACCGACTATCAAATCTTGGTCTAAATATGTGCTCCTTCTTAATTTTGGTGGTAGGGAAATATTTCCTACTTAACACCGAAGGGTTTTAACTCTGGAAATATCTAGGAGAAACACAGAGATTATATGGTACAGTTACCATCAGTGATGTTATACTTTACGTATAAACCTATTTCGTTCTTCTAGGACAAATGATAAGGAAATCCGTCCACTTAAATGGTTAGGGGATGAACCACGCTCTTATGTATTATTTGATTATTTCCTAAAGAACTGGTATTGAGCATTCCGGAAATCAGCATTTGGTTTTGCGGAGCACCCGAAAAGTGGAAGAGTGTACTCATAAGAGACGACTCGAACCCGTAACCACTCCAAAAACCATACACGGTTCTATGGAGGAGATTCGTGATATAGTGAGATGTTGGGGTCCATGTGTGATTCCGAGACACGTTGGGTTATGGGATTCCGGGTGTGATTCCAAGATCTAATTGAGATGTGGGAATCTAAGTGTGATTTCGAGACCCGTTGGGGTATTGGAATCCATGTGGGATTCCGTGATCTATTTTGATGGCGGTGCGCGAGTTGGAATGCCAGATGTAGCCTCATTAGCGGGAATGACTAAAACCAGAGATAGGAGGCATGGCCAGTAGGGTTGGCAAACCCATAGGGTTTAGTCGGCTCCTCCTAGATGTCACTTATAGTTGTTATGCATGCATGAGGCAATGCACTCGGTCTTAGCGAGACCAACCATGTTTTTCCTATGGTACATCACTAGGGATGTATGCTGCTTTGGAAGGATATCTCCGATCCTTGTGCATGAGGACCGTTCTTCGAAATACTGAGGGCACCGCCATGGAAATCTTACACAATTAGCGAACGTGCCTTATCAGTTTTTGATTATATATCTAGTATTGTTGTGATGTACACTCACAAGCATCATAGCTATTTGATTATTATTATTTTCACCTTTAGACATTATTATAATATCACAGGATTTTCTAATATAAAAGGTTTTGGTTATCGTAAGGTAAAAAACTGTCCGTGTTTATGTGCGGCGTGGTCTTAAGAAATACCTTTGTTTCAAAAGGTTTATTTAAATTTTAAGAATCCATTTGATTGTGTTCTCACGCTGGTTTTACCAGACTGACCCGAGCGTTGTTTTCCTATAATGCTCGGGTCAGACCAAGCATATTTCTAGGTTTACTTGGATATTTGGAGCTTCAGGAGACGAGCTGGGGGCCAGAGACGTATTCACATACATGGTTTTTTTTCCGTTGCGTTCATTGTTGTATTTATTAGGTTGTTATAATTGTTCGTGCTGAATAGGATTAGTACACTATGATTTATGTCTGTATATACATATATTACAGTTTTGTTTTTGTGTAAAGATTTTCTATATATATTATAGATCATTCGTTCCACTGTGAGATTCTGTGTTTGTTTAGTTTCTTCTGGTCTTCTTTCTTCTTTCTTTTCTCTACCTATCCGCATTTCCATTCAATTTGGGTTGGACATGTGTGGTTTATTATCAGCTTAAAGTATACAGAAAAGTGGGTTGTTATAATCCCCCTACTTGGAGGCCCAAAACTAACGACTACGGATGCTTCAATCATCCATAATTATTAATCCTCGGCGGCCAAATATGGTGGTGTTAGATTCATTGATACACAGAATCACATGAATACGAAAAAATTTTAAAACAGCAAACAAAGTCAACATTCCATTTCAAAATATTTCAAATTCATTACATAATCCCAGTACGTAGACCACATTCAGATAACATATAATTAATACAAAATACGCCAAGAGCGACATATAAAGATGCCCCCTTGGATGATCAGAGTATATAGTAAGGCACTAAAACAATTTGCCTTTACAATCAAATACACGGTGGAAATAAAAGAACTCTAATAACAAGCTTGCCTCCTGCACGTACTTGAAAGCTTTATTCGTCTAAAAGAAAACCTAGAAACATTAACTCTCAACCTACTCAAAATCAATTGAGTACCCGAGAGTTTAAGGGGAAAACAAAAACTTCGAGTCGGACATAAAGCCTGGTATGAATAATAATTTACCATCTCAGACCATTTAGATATCTAGTGAGACCACGCCGCTTAGCGAAACAGGTTTTCCCCTCACTAGTATCCTAAAACATTTATAAAACCGTATACTATGCTCCTGCACCAATAATGGTTAAAGCATAATATTTCAAAACATTATGATGATATGAAAAACAAGTAAATCAAATCTGGGTTACCCATCCCCATTCATTCTGACTATCTGTCTCAATTATAGTTTCCAGGGTTACTATTAACCTGTTAAATGTTTATGGACTATCTGTCCAATTTCATAGTTTTCATGGGATCACTAAGAACCTATTGGTAACTCTAATATCTTTTCTATTATCCTAGTTTTCATGGGCCAACTAGGAACCTATTGACTAACTGTTAATATCTTAATCCGGATATAGTTTTCATTGGATAACTATAAACCTATTGACCCCTACCAATATCAATCATAGTTTTCATAGGCTGACTATGAATCTATTGGCCCCTGCCAATATCTTTTGTTATATACAGTTTTCATGGGCTTACCACGAACCTATTGGCCCCTGCCATTATATTTAATTGAGGTTTTAACATTTCTTAAGTTATATTCACTGCTGGGACAACATATCTGGTTATTCTACCCTTCCCCAATATACCGTTATGGGTTAATCACAATGTGAATAGATACATCAAAAAGTAATCATAACAACAAAATAATACCAACACCTATGGTTTATTATTCTTGAATCATCTATATATATCCTGGTTAATCCCTTTAATCTTTATGATAAATGAATACTTCTTCATTTCAAAACCTTTTACTTGCTTATGCCATGGTTATTCCTATGAGATTGGGTTTATGTTTTGAAATCTTAAAACATCTCTTTCAAAGCCAAACATACCTTTCAATGGTATCAAAACGTCTTTTAAAACATAGATTTGAAACAAATGAAAGTATCCCTTTCGAAAGTATTGGGTTCGTTCTTTTTAAAAACATCATTTGGGTCAAAATGGTTATATACGAAAGTATCTCTTTCGAAACCCCTTTCGACTCCATTGCCTTTGAAACCCTTAACCCCTTTCGAAGGCATTTAGGAAGCGGCATAGCTTAGGTTAAAACAGAGATAACCTTTCAAAGGCATTTATGGCTTCAATACAGTCGGAAGGAAAATAGCGGTTGGGTTTTGACTCGGTTGGAACCAATAGTTTCGAAAGCTCTTATCTAAACAAAAAGGTACCATTTCGAAAGCTAATGCTTTAACATAATAAAGCAACCTTCCCCGAAAGCTATTTATATAAACCCTTTCGAATGCATATCTTTCGACTGTGTCGAAAGCTTTTAGAAAAACAAGGCAAGATCTTATCTTTTGATAACAAAATAGGGTTTTGACCCCATCGGAAGTAATCCTTTCGACACCATGGCTTCCGCCTTCCTTCCAATCCACTGCATACCATCTAAGTGATACCTTAAGTATTAGTTTCGACTATGTTGATTTTGACTATATGGGTTTCGACTATGTGGGTTTTGACTGGGATGGTGCGGAGTCAATGAAGACGAAAGGTACTGCTATTTGAGGCGAAACCAACTTTTCTGAATTAAAGGCTGAAATTTAGCCACTTTTAGTAATTGCTTTGTAACTACTTGCCTATTTGTAAACCTCTAATTGGTTGCCTTAAAACTTTTCAAATACTTTACAAATAAAACTGCCGCATTTAATCAGATCTGAATTAAAGAAATTATAACGTTTAAGCCCGTCCATTTAGCAAAACCAATGTCTGCAAAAAAGTCCCTCTTTTTAAAATAATTTATTTTCCTTAATAAATCAACTGGAAAAAATCCCCAAAAATAACATAAAATCTCTTTCATCATATAATAAAACATATTAAAATTTCAGACCCAATTTCTTCCTGAAATTCTCGAAATAAATTGTAAACCCAATAATATCGTATTTTCCTTTAGAAATTCACAATAAAGTTTTCATAGCTTGGAAAATTCGGAAAATTAAAAATCATCTCCAAAATCTTACTTAACATAAAAATTTTCCATTGTATTCTAACATCATAGACTCTTGGTTTTACATCAAAATCGTGCAATTTCATATGTGAATGAACTAAAATAAATCAAATATAATATAGTTCAAGCATATCATTATCCATATCGTCATAAAAATGAATTTAATCATAAATCCAAAAATATATAATCATAGAATAAAATAGAGATGGTATGAAATTATTATTCACCTTAAATATGATATGGAATTTGAGATTTATTGTTGATTAATCCTTCCTACCTTTGATCCTTAGCTTTAGATTGAATTCTTTCTCTTTTCCTCTTTGTTAATGGCCGACTCTAATTTAGGTTTATGGTTTTCGTTTTTGAAAGTGAGAAAATGAAACGTGGATGGGAAATTACAAAGAAGTAGAGCCGTGTATAATAAAGTAGTTATTTACTAATATGTCCATGTGTAAATTTGATTAGCATATAAACCAATTTAAGCCCATTTAGTTTATTATTAAGCATGACCTTATATATATAATTTATTGAAATCTCAATCCCCTTATCAACATTATTCTATTTAATTTATCTAATTAAATTTCCTAAATAATGTTATCAAATATTAGGGATGTTACTTGCATACACACAGCAGTAGCTGAAACATGAAGCTATAGGCATGAATGAAAGAAGTCAGCAAGACAAGCACCATTGTCCCATTGGTTAAGTGATTTGGCTTTGGTGCGAGAGGTCACAACTTCAAAACTTGCGTAGCGTGATTCGAACGTTTATTGACATGTAATATATTGTCATAGTGATTTGTTGTATATAAAGTACCGTTTAAAAAAAAGAAGTCAATAAGAGAGGTGCGGTATATCGAATTAAACTTTAATTATTGCCATTATTAGTTAATACATTATTTATATATTCAAATTATATTGATGTTATATTCCTAAACAATATATACCTATAGTTGTGGTTACTTTCTAGAAGGTCAGTATCAACCTTCTTAAGTATGGTTGCTAACTATTGAATGTCAAAGAGTTATTTCCCGATGCTTATTTTCATATTTTAGCCAAAGTAAGCTAATTACTTATAAAGGCCATGAGTTTTCATAAACCACATGGTCTTTGATGGTTTTGAATAGTTTCGACCTATATATATAATTATAATTAATTTTTACATAGATTCGAGATATTAATATGTATAATATACGTAAGTATTTGATGATATTTAGTTTTGAAACACACATTTTTAAAGTGCAGTATTTATTAATGGATAAAAATATAGTTGGTCAAGCATAGTTTGACTCTAATTAGAAGCTCTATTGCCACACTATAATCTATTAACTAAAGGCATGGTTAAATGATTTGTGTTTAGTTCAAGTAGTGTCATAACACACACACAAATACACACACACACACATATAAATATAAATATACATACATACATACATACATACATACATACATACATATATATATATATATAGGGAAATGATCGGCTACACCTCATTTTTACTACACCTAAACCCACTTTGATTTCAACCACAAGTTCATAATTAAATAAAGTGAAGTGACAAGAGAGAGAAAGTATAATTATTTAATTCGGAACATGTGATTTAAACCAATGGGGATTTGAGGTGTAGCAAAAATGAGGGTGTAGCTGATCCTTGCCCATATATATATAATATTGGATTGCTAATTGTTGAATTTCTTTATTACAGGTAAATAAAGACTTTTGGAGCAAAGGATTAGCACAATGTCACGTTATTCGAGTGTTTGAAGTTCCTTTTGATTTAGTAAGAATATGTGTTTTTTTGTTGTTGAGTATTTTGTCATACAGTGGTATTTATGTGTGAAGACTACAAAAACTTCGAGGATATTATGTAATCTTTGTTTTATGGATATTGTGCAAACATGAATATGTTTGTTATATATAGGTTTTTGAATCATTTAAATGCATTGACATGATTATTATTCAAGTTTGATTAGAATAAGCTAATTTAAATAGAAATAAAAAATTTATGAAATTATGGCATAAGATAAGTGTTGTAAAAAAATCAAAATAACAATAGATAGCATTATACAAGTGTTGTTAAAAAAAAGTAAAAGATTGCATTTCATGAATGCCGTGAAAAGAGACTAGAACTATATAATGGATGTTTGACCATATTAAACGTTGTAACAAGACATTCACAACAAATAATCAACATTGTAAAAAACTTAATTTAATGGTGTTTATATAAATGTTGTATTAAGGTTAGGGCTTTAAGCAGCATGTCATTGTAGAGCATTTATTAAAACGCTGTTAAAGCATAATACATCGTCTTTTGCATGCTGTAAAAGGAATTTTTTGTTGTAGTGGTGTGACACCCCCACTTCTATATCCGTACTATCCAAGAGTATTGTATAATAATACTGTCGGATAATACAAAGAATGAGACGATACGGGGTACACACATGAATATTCCCATAGACTAACACCGGTACGTATTTAAACAATGAATAAATAGCTCGCCTATATGTACATGGTTTTTGTACAAAGCAAATAACATGTGTGCCTCCAAGACATAAAGATACACAATATATATAGTAATAACAAGAAGAACATAGGGTCAAAGCGCAGTGATAATATATCATAGAAATGTACATATAAATTCAAGTTAAACATCAAATATATGAATCAAATTAAATATCCAGTGTATACAATGACTACATATGATAATATCCTAGCCTCCATCTATGCCTAACATCTATAAATCGGTCATCCCGTCCCCGAACTTGAAATGTCACGGACTGACCCGAGTATTATAAATAACACATGAGTAAGAATATGTCTACAATGATAGTCGTAATATAACAGACAGTGATAATATAAAACGTATAGTAAGAATAACATTACAGTCACAAAATATCTCAAACAACATTCACAAAAAATCCAAACAAGAAAGTATCATCACCCATATTATATACATCAAGTCCTTATCCACAAAATCAACATCGAATGGGTGAATCATCCATATCTTGAAATCACCATCAAACCCAGAAATAATCAATAATGAGATATCAGGTAATGTTAGGAAATGATGAAGCAATGATCACAATATCACTCAATCTCATATTGTAAAATACCATCATCAAATCACTAAAATTAATAAGAAAGATTTGAGCTAGCTTATAATAATGCCCAAATATAAACGGTAAATAGTAGGCCGCCTGCCTGAAGAGAATAAGACGTCTGCTTGACAAGGATACTGGGGTTGACCATACTCTGGACGCTGTTATAGGTAAATCACATCTAAGCATAGTATATGTCATTTACCACCCATATACGTACATATACACCAGAACCAGACATGAGACTGACAACATGTCTGCTTGCTCCAAGAGCCACACGTGATCCATATGACACGACTCCTACAGTCGTCGATTACTATTACCTCTGTCCTCTCAATATCATGACAATGATCCACCATAGGCTTGACTATGCATAGCCACTTCGGCCACGACTACCGACATATGCCCCTATGGTAACTAACTTCTGGCCTATGTAACACAGGGCATACACTCCGTAGCTGCTCACAATATATAATACAAAGGTGTCATGGATTTGGGGCGCAACCACTGCCATCAGGTTGCCAGGGTGGATACTGGCCAATTTGGTTCACTCCCGAAACATAAAGGGAGCTAGACAAAGGTAGATAGATATAGCCTTCATATATGCTAACCGCAGCGTATCACACATAACATAGCCCCTATATGACTGTCATCTATGAGAAAAGAATAACCGAATAAATAACACAATGTCGTCTCATACCACCGCATGTTACTAGTCCATTTATTCATTGCTCACACATCACACTCGCTCCTTCGATATTCTATATAAGGAGTCCAAAGAATAACCGGAAACGTGTTACCAAAAGTCCTATACGAGATGGTATCACCAAAGTTTATCTATATTTCTCGTCACATAGAATAAAACAAAACTAATCAAATAGAAAGAGTCATCACCGTATCATTTTAAAATATAACTCAAGCCAATATCAATTGTAAATCATTCATTACAAATAAATTGATGCAAAAGAAATCAGAAATAATAATATGATAAAAATCTTTTTCAATCTAATGTATATAATAAACATCTCGTTTAATTATTCATATTGATTATAACTAATTCATAAAACATTAGAACATCGGATAATACTTTTGATACACACACACTCTCTACAAAAAAAGATTTAAATATAAAAGTTACCATTAAACCTTTACACCCATATATGTGTGTGTATATATATATATATGTATGTATGTATGTATACCAATATAAGATTAAATATAGGAACTACTTTACAGATCAATATACATACACACAAACACACAGGTGTGTGTATATATATATAATTCTAATTTCCAATTTACTTTATAGGTCATATATAATTATGAAACTCATTTACATTCTATAATTAAATAACTTTCAAAATAATAATTCCTACGCATATCAAATTATCTAATATATAATTAAAATCTTTAGATATATATTCAAAATTATTAATCATTATATCAAAGCCATCCAATAACATCAGAAACTTATTTCATAATATTCATAAAGACAATTTAACTTCTATTAAATATATATAGTATATAAAAATAAATTTTTGGAATAAAAGTTATAAAATCATTTAACAAATACTAAATAGATCTCCAATTTATAAATATTCTTCATAAAAATCTTAAATAATTTGGGATGTCAAACAATTACAAATAATCATGTTTTTAAACTAAATAGGAGTATAAAATATAGAGAATATATAAAATAAATCAATTCAGGAAACCAAAAATCCCCAAGTTCAGTCGACTGGTAAAAAGTTTAGTTGATTGGCCTCATTTGACTGAGACCATAATAGAGTCAACTGAAACCGGGTGTTTTTCTCGGGTTTGAAATTAATACTAGTTTATTCGACTGAATAAAAGTCTAGTCGACGGAATTCTTGAAGCACAGAATAATGGCTTATTAAAATTGATTCAAATTATATTCTCACTTCAATATAATTCAAATTCATTCAAAACAAATCAACATAAGTCCAAGGACAGTAATCGTATACAAATTCCATACACAACAACATGTATATAAGATGATATTAAATATATAAATGTAGTTATGAGTGTAGATAACATTCACCTTGGCCATAGCTCTCAAATTAGCCTTCTTTCGATTCATTTGCTCTTCTTTGAACATCATCATGCTCTAAAACATGATCAAAACTTCACTTATCCATGTAAATGGATGTAGCTTGGTGTTGAGAACATCCTACATTAAATTTAGAATTGATTAGATTTTATTTTATTTTATTTTAATTAATAGAGGAGGGTTTTCTATTTTATTTCATGAAGACAAAGAGTGAAGAATAGTTTTGTACATGAATTCAATTATGAAATGAAGATGGCTTGATTCATAAAAGAGAAATGAAGGCAACTATAGATATGGAAAAGTCTGGATCTTTTTTTCATGAAGTATAATGGAGTTTGGGCCTTACATAATTACTAGCCCAAAACATTTATTTTCTTCTTCTTCTCCTTGTATAAACTATTTTCTAATCAATATAAAACACTTGAAAACTTTGGATAAAATCATATCTATGTTGTTAAAATGTTTACTTATCATTACAAAAATTTTACTAAGTTTATTTCCCACAAATTTCTTTTATTAATTAATTCTATCAAAACTTTCATTTTTAGCCCACTTTATAAAAAATCCTTTTTAACCAAAAATCGATTCAAACCTTTACGTAAAAGTTATTACCAACACAAACTTCATTTCTTATTCATATACAAGTTCATAGAATATTATTTTTATATTTTAACTAATTTTATTTTAAATCATTTCTTAATCACATTTTAAACTCAATTATTAAATAATTTCCAAAACTATTTATTCAATTAAAATAAAACTTCTTTTCCATTGAAAATATATTTCTAATCGCATTTACTAATAATACTAGATTTTATAACATATAATTACCTTTATCATCTTTAAAATCATTTTAAATTTATAAATATACAAATATATTCAAATCATTCTTATTTAATCTTTAAAAGTTCATTTTAATTAATTGATCACCATTATTATCTTTAATTTAATTACTACTCATTCCTAGGTTGTTATAGACTCCCCCTTAAGAAAATTGCGTCATCACAATTTCCTATAGGGAAAATCTATAACAAGCTAAAATAATTAGCTTTACCACACCCACTCAAATTAAAATTTCACATTCAATTATCAAAATAATACAAACATATTTAAAACTACATCAATAAATTCCTCATTGGCCTTAAAATGATAATGGCTTATCATCACATCACTACGCCATAGATGACCTTCTGCAACACAAAAAAAATGTTGGCTCAGGCTCGAAAAATGTTGTCATAGGTCTATGGCAACACTTTTTGGGTGATGTAATTTTTGTCGTTGCCTTAGACCTCAAAGGAAACATTTTGACTATCTAAGGAAACATAAGTAATATTGTTGCAATAGAACCCTATTTGGGTCTATGGCAACACCCATAGGTATCTGTAGCAACATTCCAAAATGTTGCTATAGATATTAACTTTCTGAATTTGTGGGGCCCACAATGTAGAGCATATTTGATTTTTTAATAAAAATAAATATTTATTTAATAAAATGCTATTGCACAGAATTTGATATTTAAACAGTAATTTATTTAAATAAATATTTTATTTCAACACACTACAAGAAAATCTGCTTTTAGTTGCAATTATTGGCAGCGTTTCTAATGTAAATGCAACTATTATTATTTTACCCTTATTTTCCCCGTATGCCTACAACTGCCAAAATCTCCCGCCTACCCCTCCAACGAAAAAATACTTGTTACATTTCAGAAGCCTTCCCCTTTCCTCTTCACTTAATAAAAATTCACCAAGCCCCAATTACGTTTCTTCTTTCGTCATCATCCCATTACTCTTCTCCATCATTAAACTTCTCTCATCGTAGTCAGTCGACTCCACCTTCAATTTGCTACTCGCCTGCGTCAATTTACAAGCCCTAAATCGGTATGATTTTAGATATGAAATTTTTTATTCTAGATGGATTTTATATTGTTCGATATGGATTTCTGCAGAAATCCTCTATCTGTCTACATCAATCTTACAAACCCTAAATCGCACTCGTCTGCGTCGATTTTACGAACCCTAAATAGCCACTCCTCTCAGTCAATTTGATATGTGTAACTATATATGAAAACGAAAAGAAGAAAGGATGTGGAAAATTTTATAGGAATACAGGAAAATATAATGATGTGGAAAACAAGATATGGATTTTGTTCAATGACAGTTTACAACAATTTTAAGAGGGATGTCGATGGTGTAATCTTGAGAACATTTTGGTTAATAACCTCCAATGCACTTCTTTATCTCCTTTCTTTGGATGTTTCTCTTTACTATATGTTCTTCCATTTTCAGGTATAGGTTGACAGTTACGCTACTGACTTTAGATATATCGTATTATCGGGCATGTGTTATTTATATTAAAATTTGATAAGCTAGTTGACTTGGTTTGGTACATAAGTCACAGTCGATGAAATTACCAATGTTTATTAGCTTTGTTAATAACTAAAGAATACATAATATGAGTTTTGGAAGATAGCTCTGTTTACCAAAGTCTTCAATAAAAATTACTTGACTTTAGAAATAAATAATATTATAAACTATTAGAATTTGTAATTTTGCTAATAGATACCAAAGACAAGAATACAAACACTTTTATTTAGAACAATTGTACAAGTTAAAGAGCGATTAAAAGCGCAAAATGCATTTTGCATGTTTTGCACCTAAACTATTTCCAACTAACGATCACATATAAAATTAAGTAGATTAACAGGATGTGAGCAAATGTCATAATATTTCAGGCAGGGGCCTATTGACAAGAAAAGCCTGAAATAGCCTTAGTGATCTTGCAGGCTGTGATAAAGGAGCTTCATGTGAAGCGCCTCTAATAGTTGCAAATGTTAGCATGTCTCCATGCACCTGAGTCCACCCTCCTACCTATATATTATACAACATCTGTTATTCTTCACAACAGGAGGACAAACTAGTAGTTGGTATTAAGTACCTGATTTCCCTCAAACCAAACCCTGTATGGAACGACCAAGTTGAGCCCTAATTCCATTGCATGTTTTTGTACCAGAGTTAATCTAAGTCATCCTTCATTTGTGGTTTAACTAATGCTATTATCAATCACAATTCTTAAATAATTTCCACAGTAATCGAAGACAAGAATATATATGCTATGCTTTGAATCATGAATCAACTAATGTAATGAATTTTTATTGTATCAGGTTATTTGAGGTTTCTCCATCAGCAGCCAATCTGTTTTCATTCTTAAAAGATTCAAACGTGCCTCCCGAGAAGAATCCTAAACTCAAACCTCATGCCATGTCAGTTTTTCTCATGGTAAGTTGTTTTCTAATCTTGTTTCTAAATGTGTACACCCTTGTATTATATAATATGCCAAGGCATAGACAAACTATCTCCCTACGGAAATTTATTATTCATATTTTATATATTTAAATGGTTAGAATTTAGATTCTACCTTCAACTATACATTCTTTCAATTTAAGCTGAAGTGTGAAGGACATTCACATTAGTGTAGTTTCTTGCACTCGTGTATTAATCCGAAAATTGAAGGCAAAAAATTGAACCATTAATGGTTAAACCATTAGACATTGTTGTAAGTTATAGATTAACCATTTAATAACATGAACAAACTGCTAATGTCATAATAAGCATAAATTGCTCTTGTATATTATGTAATGTGATGATAATAATAAGAACAAATTAATTTTTATTTCATGAATTCAGACATGTGAATCGGCAGCTCAATTAAGGAAACCAGGCAAGATAACAGTAAGGGAAACTACTCTGAAGAGGTTGGGTAGCTCACACTTAAAATATGGTGTCATGGATGAACATTTTGAGGTACAAAAATGCACTAAAGCTTATAAATGAACAATACATAATATTAGAAATGCCAAAAGAATAAGTAAAAAAGTTGATCCATGATGAAAATTATATTATTATAGTCAATTAATTTGATGTAGTATATGGATGCACGGATGTATATTAACCAAAAGATGTATATTAACCAAAATGTATATTAACCAAAAGATGGTTGGCTCTCATAAGAAATTCTATTATTTGTTTCAAAAAAATCCTATCTGTTATTGACATTGAAATGTTAGTGGAGTTACAATAGAAACATCATGAAAGTGGTTGAATTGAACAAAGATGAATTTGGAAGGTTTGTAACAAAAAAGCAATAATGCCCAAGATTAGTGGGGGAAAAGGTATATCGGTGACAACAAGGAGAAAAGAATCCTGTGGCAACCAATGTGACTTTAGTCTCTTTACCTATTTCAATTATCTGTAGTACGTTTGCTAGAATTATCATGCTTTTAATGTTATCGATCTCAATCTGTCACATAATTCAAAGTAATCTCCGTGTTGGTAACTTCTCTACACTTTGGATCTCCATTGTTAGGTTTCCTTATGAAATTAGGAATCATAGGTCATAATTAAAAAATATGATTGTTTTTCAAAATTATATGTTCATGAGTCTTGTAATATATTGATTTTTTTAAATAAATGTTAAATCGAAATCAATGACAACTATAAAATATCTGATCAATCGGGTTCTGTCAATAATTATATGGGTGGAATTGCTTATATCCACATTGAATTCCTATTCATATCTGCACATATTGGTGCTTAGTTGTTGTCTATTTATTTTAATTTGCACTACATTGATGTTCTACTATCTTTTAGTCGCTCTATATCGTTCCTCAATCGATGAATCTGGTTGTAAAATTTACCATCTGTTTTGAGTCTTTGCCACAAATGAGGTGGTAGTTTCCACTACTATTTACCTTCAGTTTTTTACTATTAATAAAGAGAATTGATTGCATAGAAATTCAATCGTTGTTGTTTCAAATGTATTACCTTTTGAATTTGCTTGAGAGAGAGGGAGAGGGATGTATACCGCTTCTAAATATAATGAACGAAATCATACTTCAAATCACAAATATTAGATATAGTATTCATCTTAATGTTTTATGTGTCAAACTTGCCTTATTTACAGGAGCTTATGAGCCATATTTGTAACAATTAAAATTGCTAACTTTGATTACTGTAAACAGGTTTACCAAATAGGTAAATCTGTTACTGAACTTATAAGGTTATTTATTTTTCCGAAAGTAAGATTTTCAAACACCCTTTATGCAATTTATTAAGCCTTTGTGTACCCCCATCGCCATTTTTAGCCACAATAAAGAAATGCAATAGTTATTCAAATATAAAACATCCTACATGCTGCATACTATATTTTGATTATGCTTACCAGATTTTTGTTTTCATTTAGCTCGTTACCAAAATCAACTTACCAGTTCAATTATATATAGCATGTTCATGGTTTTTGTGTCTTCAGATTTGTAGGGAATGCTTTTATATCATATTTGAGGAAGAGCCACCAAGTTATCGTGAATAATAACTTATTCAAACCTGGAGAAAGAATCGCAATAGGTGCTTCAGGAGGGAAAGGTGGGCAGTGTGCTCACCAATATATATCCAAACTGTATTTGGTTTTCAGAAGAAAAAAAAGTTAACCTTAATAGTATTATATGTCTCTTGCGAAAATTGTTTAATGTCATATACTTGTTCAAAAAAATGAGAATGTGTTTAGTTTAATGGACTTAAGTTATTTCTAAGTGTAGACCGTTAAAGGTAGCAATTATACCATGTGTGTAATTCTGTTTGTTCCTAATGTGCATATGCATGTCTACATCTATAGTGGTTTGATTTACTTGCATAGAAAAAAGTTTTAAGCATTGTTTTATCTAATATGTCTATATTAGAGGATTTATATAACCAATCGTATCTCCATCGAGATAGTACCATATTATCATGGTTGGAGGATGATTATAATTAGAAGGGGACATGAGTCATCACATGTTATCTTTTCTAGATAATTCTCCTGGGGTATGTTTACATCATTTGTCAGAAAAATTGTATATCCTGCAACCACATTACTGAAAGCTGTTTTGTTACTATTTGGTGTGTATGTAGTCTGAATTATTTCTAAACATTTACGATACATAGTATTTTCTGGTTCCATCTAACATTAGATAGTTATAATTTTGCCATATCATCCCCTTTGCTGTATATTTATAGTTATTTAATGCTGCTCAGAGCAACTATATTTGCTAATGACTTTGTTTCATTTGTACAGATTCAACTGTGCTTGCCTATGTATTATCACAATTAAATAGCAGGCATCATTATGGCTTTAATTTATTTCTATTGTCAGTTGATGAAAGGATTACTGGATACATAAATGACTCCCTAGAAACCGTCAAGCGGAATGAAATTCAGGTAACTTATATTATGATAGCACCTTTGACATTTTTGGGTTAACAATCTAACATTGCTTAATTTGTTCTCCTTACATTTGTATTTTTTTTAATGCTCATGAGTGCAGTATGGATTGCCATCAAAAGTAGTCTCTTATAGGGATTTATACGGATGGACAATGGATGAAATAGTTAAAGCCATTGGGTTGAAAAATAATTGCACATTTTGTGGTGTTTTTCACCGTCAGGTATGTAACAGCGTCTTCTGGAAATGTCTCAGTTGATCATATATACACATTACTGGTACACAACACATGCACACACACATTTGAATTCATATTCATATATACTTGAATAAATATTCATGTCCAAATATTATTAAAATGTAACCTCAAACTCTTTGTTAAGAATGTTATTTAAGTATGTTCATAATTTATCACGAGATGAATTCTAAAGATTGTTTTAACTATTTAAACAATTACAGTGATTGAGTAATATGTTAGTGTGATTGAGATAGTATGTGTAACTGAGAGATGAGTGTAAGTAGTTGTTTATATACTTATTGCTTAGTCGTCACTTTATTTTATAAGTGTAAAAATTCAAGTAGTTAAATTTCTGGAAGATGAAAACTGTATCGGGGCAATTCTTTTGTACATTGAACAACGCAAGAATGGATACACGTTCTTTATTTAGTTATTAAAATTTATCTGTATGTATGCATTGGATAAGATCACTGAAAAACAAATAACAGCATATTTTATAAAACAAACGACAACATGTTTTGTGTTTCTTAATTTGCATGCTACCTGATTTTAGGTACTTTTGTTGATTCAAACATTTGCAGGATTAACTTACTAAGTACCCAGAATGAAATCCAGTCAGACTTCTAACCCAGTTTTGATCTGAATATCTGTGTAAATTGAAAATTGTGTATTCGTTGGGGAACTATATAGGATGCATATAAAAATAGAACAATTTTTGTTAATATGTGTTAATATAGAATATCGAGTTATAGATTACATGATTTTCATATATACATATACATATATATACATATACATATATACATATACATATACATATATACATATACATACATATACATATACATATACATATATATATATATATATATATTGTTGATTGTTAAACTCGTTTGCAGGTAATTAGCTATTTCGAAGCGAAGACTGTCGACAACAAAGAACTATTGGTAATCAAGCAACGAACATGAATTTAATTGTTATATATGTTGTATTTTGTTAGTACCATTTGTGGAAACTTGTCTGTGAATGCTTGTAGTATGTGACTTATTTTGTTGAAAAACTACTATCGAATTGATTATGGATATAGCATGTTTTTGCAATTATTTGAATATGATGATCATATGATTGATTGTTTGTATATGCTAATTATGTGATTTAATTGTTTGTTTGAATATATGAAAATTATGCGATTGATCGTTTGTTTTAATATGAATAGTATATAAGCGATTGCTGGAAATGGTATAAACCATCAACCGTAAATAGTAGCATTTAAAATATGAAGACTTATGGTAGCGTTTTTTAACCTTACAGAAAAAACCTATAGCTGCATTTAAAAGTGACTTTTGGTAGCGTTTTTAAAATCCTACAGAAAATACCTATAGTTGCATTTAAAAGTGACTTTTGGTAGCGTTTACTACAACGCAACAAAAAGTTTTAGACTTTTAGTTGCATGTCGTATAGCAGCGTTCTCTAAAACGCTACCATAAGTTATGGTAGCGTTTTTTCAACGCTACCAAAAGTCTTTTCTGGTGTAGTGACATTTGAAATAGTACAAATTCCTGACTCCACTATTTTACAATTCAATGATATATAACACCGATATTCACATATGCAGATATTCCTCACTACATCACTCAGTTCACTCATTACATATGCAGTTTCAATTTATACAGACACCGACACTGACAAATATATGACGAGCTGAGTGCCGAGCTGAAGGCGAGCCGAGTAGCGGGTACGGGCGCAGCGCCGGCGGGGGTCCGGGGCACCGCCCGATTCATCCGATTTCGGAAGATCGAGCCTTCTTTGAAACGACGTAAAATGATGCACAAATGAAGAATGAACTTAGCAAACCCGCAAACCCCATCCTCAGCAACTTCATCACCCATCGGAACTACTGCCCATCTACTTGCATTGCTTTCTACTCCTTTAATTCCTATCCTCCATCTCCTCGCCTAAATCTGCTTGAATCCCCTACGGCCAAACACCAAAACTCTACTGCAAACTCTTTTCAATTTCCAATCACCACATTAGCTTCTCTCCTTAACCAATACACATCAGCACTCTACCATTGTCAATACAAATAATCTCCAAAGCCTCACAGTTTCATGCTCCTCCATCCCCCTGTTTCACCAACATCACTTCTTCAAACAAGCAAAACAACAACTCACTATCAAAAAACTGCAATTGCAACCACCCTTCACCATATTACAACTTTCCCAAACTTCCCAAATTTCACCAACCTTCGATACTCTATAAACACCAGAACACTCACCATCATTCAATCCATACTTCGTCAATACTCTATAAGTTCATGCCAACTGAAACTCAGTCCGAGTTATGAACTTGCGATGGAGGCACAGGGCATCTAGAAGCAGTAGATACCCAGCCAGATTCTGAAACATTAACAAGTTCCAAAGGAGCATTTGCACAAACATATGGGGGGCGTACTACCTTATTGAAATTACCAGTACCAAGTGAAGCAACCGAAATCATAGGGGAAAGTACGAAGAGATCAGCCTGGGATGTACCTGATATAGGAGTCGTGGACGGATTAATTGTTGCGAGAATGACAGCTAAATCTCGAGGGCAGTTTGGGTTTTGGGAGAAATTAAGGCGCTAGAAGGGTTTTCAGGTGAAGTAGGCTAAAGGAGAAAGGTAGAGGGGTTGGTGGCGAGCAAGTCTTCTGTTGGAGGTGAGAGCTGATGGCGACGACAGCGGTGGCAAAAGGGGTTTGAACGGAAAACTTTGTTTGGCTTCGGGTTTTGGTGTCGTGACGGGGCTTTGGTTGGAGCTAGATGGTCGCGATGGATCAGGGGGTAGCTGGGGGTGAGGGTAACAATTTGGTGGTGGAGGCAAATGAGGATGCAGAAGAAGAGGAGGGTGACAATTTGGTGGCGGAGGCGAATGGGAGGAGGCGAATTGGAATGAAAACCAAAAGGGGATCTACTCTGAACTAGTTCAGGCGGGAAAATGAAATTTTGGGGCAAATTGCAGTGGTGATCCATTTTAACAACCAGATTAAATGTAGATCATTGGATCGTATTCACGTGGATTGCTAATTTTATTAATTTTTTAATTTGAATACATCTATAGCAACACTATATAAAAATGTTGCATCGTGTTACACTTGTTTAGCTAGAGCAACACATTTTTATGGCTAAGGTAACACCAAAAATACAACGTTGCAGTAGGAGCAAAATTTTATAGCTGTCACAACATTTTAGCTGGCAACACCTTGCAAAAATGTTGCAGAAGGTCATCTATGGCGTAGTGCATGCCCTATGTTGTGGTCTTGGGCTATGAGTTAAACAATTCACTTGGAGTAATATCCATGAATTAAAACCAAAATATAGTTCAAATATTGAAATTTCGAAATTTTCTAGAGTAAACTCTATGGTATGAAAATTTCCGAAAATTCACGATACTCAAATAAAATACACAAATATATAATTTCATGAATCCATTTCATTACTTCAACAAATAAATCCTAATGATACAAACCTCTTAATACATTTCCAAGTATTCAATAATTTTGTTTTCATTTACAACTCCCAAATAATTTATAAGTTTATCTTCTTTAATTTTTTTTATTATACAAAAGTTTTCCAATATACACATATAATACAATGTAGAAAACTCAAATAGTTATAAATATTAAAATTTGAAACTCTAAAAAATCATTAACTTTAAAAAAAACAGGTATTTTACTTTGAATTCCAATTCCATAAAGCAATTTCAAAAAATGCACTAAATACTTGAAACAAAATTTTATACTCTATGCTTAAAAGATTTCCAAAACCATAAATGATCAAAACTTAGTACAATATGAATTTTATAATTAATAATTTCAAAACTCTATTTTGCAAAAGATCATTTTAAACAAATTTATGACTTTCAAAAACATCTCACAATATATATTACTTCGGAAAACAATGATGGAAAAATAATTTGTAATTCTAATTCTGATAAATTCTTCTTATTTTACCAAACTTTTCAAAAACATTTCTAATGCACATACATAATGCAGAAGATTCAAAATATTTGTAAAGTCAAAGTTTCAAATTCTGAAAGTTTTATCTTTATAAAGCAAATCCTCAAATTTGATCTTACTTTCTCAAAATAAACTTCAATATTTTTGTAAAACACTTGAAATAAAATTATATCTTGTTTTTAAAACTTCTCTCAAGTCAAAAATCATCAAAACATTGCTTGACTTTATATTTATAATCAATAACTTCAAACTTCAATTTACAAAAGTTCTTCACGAATAAGTATACGAAACATTCTCTAAATGGTCATTTACTTCAAAATCATACTCCCTAAATATACCTTTGTCTACAAGTATTTAATTACATTTATTTTCACACAATTTCTAATTCATCAATACTTAAAACTCAATTTTCACCAAAATAGTATTTGCTTTCTTCAAACACTAAACAACTTCAATAAGATTTATCATTATAAAAATCCAATTATTCATTCAAAATACAAGACTGCACCTTTATTCAAACTTAATTATCTACAATACATATTTATACAAATCTTTTCAAATGGAATTTATTTTCAATAAAAACCAACAGTAATACAAATAACACTAAATTCAGTTTACAAAATCTATATTTCTTTATCATGAAAATGAAAACCATTATTTGTTCTGGAAAACATTACATACAAATTCTTCTTTGAATACTTCTTAAAAATCAAATTCCATTTTCCCAAAATATTTATTTCTTGGTTTAGTTCAAAACTTCACTTTACTATTTATCTTACAAATCAAAATTTTACTTTAAATATTAATGAAAAATTACAAAAAATCTCAAATATAAATTTCCAAGCCATAAACTAACTTTAAATAAAATTAATATCAGGACAATAGATTACTAGAATGAAAATGTATTAAACTATATTAACATTATACATATATATATATATATAATAACTTTACAAACATTATATTTATTCCTCGAAGAGCTCTTAATATCAAATAACACCAATGATGATGATTTTAATCCAAATAGAAATCGAATCAAAAATATAAGAAAATATTAAAACAGTTCAGGCAAATCAGAAAATACATCTATTCAGTCGACAGAATTTCCCTACCAACCGATTAAATTTTGAAAGAACTATATATATGGTGTTTTAATGATAACACCCATACAACAATGCTACTAATATGTTTATTAAGTTGTTTCAGGTCAAAATGATGATGGAAAAGATGAAAAATAAATTGACAAACAAATATGCAAAGCTGGGACTTGAACTCGGGTGGGCTGGGAGATAAGCACATGCTTTTACCACTAAACTAAGCAAGCTTTTGGAGTTTATGCTTATTCAGTCGAATGAAACCCTTGCTCAATCGACTGAACTAGCCTAAGTTGACCAACTTACCAAAAGTAGCCTACTGAATCAAGCCCAAAATTCTGGACCAAAATTGGCCGCTTTCAGTCGACTTAATTTTTTTTTCCAGTCGACTGAAATGCACAATTTCCTAAAGTGGTGTCTTCGCATCTCTTCGTCTACAGTTGCATCTATGTGCTCTTGTAGTTGCTTCTCTTCATCAATGGTGAATCTGGAAGGTTACATCCCTACATTGAAATCCCTACAACAACTATATAATCCACTAACTATTCCTAAATCAAAATACAATTTGAAATACAACTCTATGCATTGATTTCCACTCCTAAACTCTCAATTCCTAATCAATTCTCCGAGTTCCAAGGAATTCATGTGATTTAGAGATTTCGACTAGTGTGCTTCATCTCCACATCCCATATTCTAGCCGAATAAACTCCTTAGTCTCTACACCTCTGCTCAATATAGTTTGGATGGGTTATAGGAGTTATTATACATTAAAGTTATATTCTGTATATTAAGATACGCTGTGTAAGAAAGTAACATTTGTTACACTACTTGTAATTGTTGTTGAAGTCCTGTTCGGTTGTTCAGGCGGAGTTTGTAAACCCGTTCCTCTAGGTAAAGTGAGGGTAATTAGTTAAAGGAAATTTCGAAGAGGAGCTTCGGGACTGGACGTAGGACGGGAGGTCTGAACTAGTATAAAATCGACTTTGTGATCCACTTTACTATTTCCGCTGCATTTACATTGTTTATTACTATTGGTCATTTTCCATCCTATGCATAGCGACTAACAAGTGGTATCAGAGCCTGGAATTCTATCGATCGTCACAGCATCATAGAATAATGACCAGAAAGAGAAGATACAGTCAGAGCTCAAAGACAGTCGAGAAAAAGTGAATTTCTAAAAGCGAGTAACAATCTGCAGAATCAAGGTACATGTGCTATATGGCTAATCCCATATCAAAATCGGTATGCTTAGATTCTATATATTGTGATCTTTTACAAACACATGAGAAGCTATTAAAAGATTTCAAAGCATCACAAAAGGTCAATTCTATTGCTTTAGCAAAATTAGATGATTGTGAGCGTAAAATTAGTATTTTAACGGAAGAAAATAAGTTTTTAGTAAAACAAACTGAAATATTTGAAAATACATTTGAAGAACTTATTTTACAAAAATATATTCTATTAAAAGATAATGAGCTCTTAAACGATAAAAATACTAATCTTTTAAAGGAAATCGAAGTTTTGCAAAATAAAAATATATTTTTGAAAATTCTTTAAATGATTCTAATTCTAAACTTTTGTCTATTGAAAAAGAGAATAAGGCTTTCAATGATAAGAATCTAGAATAAAGAATGTGAATTTTAAAAAGATAATAATATTATGTTGCAAAAAGAAATTTATGATTCCAAAGTTGTTTTTGATAAATTAAATGAGAAAATCACAAATTTTAATTGCGAAAAACATGATTTATCTTCCTTAACTACTAATTGCAAAGCTTACAATAATAGAATTGGTTTAGATTATAAACAAGAAAATTATAGAAAAAGTACTAGATATCCATTCCTGTATACACAAGTTAATGCTAGTGCTAAAAGTAGAGATAGTTCTAAAACTAATCCATGTCTTGGTAGTATTATGCTTAGAAATAGAAAAATCCTTTGAATACTAAATAAATGACAATTAATATTGATATATGGGCTCCTACTAATCTAACCGATTATGATAGACAATCATACATTAGCAATTATTATGACACTGTAGTTAATAAGAAAATCAAAATTTTAAGGGATTAACCACATCCAACTGGATATGGTTTCCTAAAGTCATAAACCCTATTTTTTTTTAAATGAGTATCATTTTGCTTACATTTGACATATATATTAGGTACTCATCACCTTGCATTAATGTTAAATTATTTAACTTATCTATGATACTTCCTATCTCTTTTTATAAATGGGGGGAACAATTGTACACATTTATAGGAAAAATACATAGAATCATTTCTTAAGAGAAATATCAAAATTAGAGGGAAATATAATATGCTTATGCATTTATTCCTTTTTGTTGATGACAAAGGGGGAGAATTTATGCTTTACATATTTTATATTGGCATTTATACAAAGTTGAGGGAAATAAATTTATTATATATAACATATATTTAGGAGGAGATATTATTTTATGTTATAAAGTTGTGTGGTTGACGTCATCAATAAAGGGAAGAATGAAAGAACCATATGTATGGTGTTTTGGTGATAACAAACATACAACAATGCTACTAATATATTTGTTAAGTTATTACAGGTCAAGACGATGATGGAAAAGATGAAAAATAAATTGGCTAAAAATATGCAAAGCTAGGACTCGAACCCGGGAGGGCTGAGAGATAAGCACATGCATTTACCACAAGACTAAATAGGCTTTTGGAAATTATGCATATTCAGTTGACTGAACCCTTTGCTCAGTCGACTGAACTAGCCTAAGTTGACCAACTTATCAAAAACAACCTACCGAATCAAGCCCGATGTTCTAGACCAAAGTTGGCCACTTTCAGTCGACTGAATACTTTTTCCAGTCGACTGAAATGCACAATATCCTGAAGTAATGCCTTCACATCTCTTTATCTAGAGTTGCATCTCTTTGCTCCTGCAGTTGCTTCTCTTCATCAGTGGCGAATCTGGAGGTTGCACCCTTACATTGGCATCCCTACAACAACTATATAATCCCCTAACTATTCCTAAATCACAATACAATTTGAAATACAACTCTATGCATTGATTTCCACTCCTAAACTCTCAACTCCTAAGCAATTCTCCGAGTTCCAAGAAATTTATGTGATTTAGAGATTTCGACTAGTGTGCTTCATCTCCACATCCCTTATTCTAGTCGAATAAACTCCTAGCCTCTACACGTCCACTCAATATAGTTTGGTCGGGTTATAGGAGTTATTGTTCATTAAAGTTATATTCTGTATATCAAGATACGCTGTGTAAGAAAGAAACATTTGTTACACTACTTGTAATTATTGTTGAAGTCTTGTTCGGTTGTTTAGGCGGAGTTTGTAAACATGTTCCTCCGGGTAAACTGAAGGTAATTTGTTAAAGGAAATTTTGAATAGGAGCTTCGGGACTGGACATAGGACGGTAGGTCTAGACCAGTATAAAATCGATTGTGTGATCCAATTTACTATTTCTGCTGAATTTACATTGCTTATTACTATGGTCATCTTCGATCCTGTGCATAGCGAATAATAAGTGGTATCAGAACTTGGAATTCTATCGATCGTCACAACATCATAGAATAATGACCGGATCGAGAAGATCTAGTCAGAGCTCAAAGACAGTCGAGAAAAAGCAAAATTTTGAAAGCGAGTAACAATCTATAGAATCAAGATACATGTGTTGTGCGGCTAATCTCAAATCAAAATGGGTATGCTTAGATTCTATATATTGTGATCTTTTACAAATACACGAGAAGTTATTAAAAGATTTTAAAGCATCACAAAAGGTCAATTCTATTACTTTAGCTAAATTAGATGATTGTGGGGGGAAAATTAGTATTTAACAGAAGAAAATAAGTTTTTAGTAAAACAAACTGAAATTTTTGAAAATACATTGGAAGAATTTATTTTACAAAATGATATTCTATTAAAAGATAATGAGTGCTTAAACGATAAAAATACTGATCTTTTAAAGGAAATCAAAGTTTTGCAAAACAAAAAATTATTTTTGGAAAATTCTTTAAATGATTCTAATTCTAAACTTTTGTCTCTTGAAAAAGAGAATAGGGCTTTCAATGATAAGAATCTAGAATTAATTAAAGAATGTGAATTTTTAAAAGATAATAATATTATGTTGCAAAAAGAAATTTGTGATTCCAAAGCTGTTTTTGATAAATTAAATGAGAAAATTACAAATTTTAATAGAGCAAAGATGATTTATCTTCCTTAAACTACTAATAGCAAAGCTCACAATAATAGAACTGGTTTGGACTATAAACAGGATAATTGTAGAAAAGTACTAGATATCCATTCCCGTTTACACATTTTAATGCTAGTGCTAAAAGTTGAGATAGTTATAAAACCAATCCATGTCATGATAGTCTTATGCTTAGAAACAAAAAAATCCTTTGAATACTAAATCAATGACAAATAATATTGATTTAGGAAGAGCTATTATTTTATATTATAAAGTTGTGTGGTTGTCATCATCAAAATGGGGGAGAATGAAAGAACCATATATATGGTGTTTTGATGATAACAACCATACAATAATGCTATTAATATGTTTATTAAGTTATTTCAAGTCAAAATAATGATGGAAAAGGTGAAAAATAAATTGGCTAAAAACATGCAAAGCTGGGATGCAAACCGGGTAGGCTGAGAAATAAGCACATGCTTTTACCACTGAACTAAGCTGGCTTTTGGAAATTATGCTTATTCGGTCGACTGAAACCCTTTCTGAGTCGACTGAACTAGCCTGAGTTGACCAACTTATCAAAAACAGCCTAATGAATAAGCCCGAAGTTCTGGACCAAATTTGGCCACTTTTAGTCGACTGAATACTTTATCCAGTCGACTTAAATGCACAATTTCCTGAAGTGGTGTCTTCGTATATCTTAATCTATAGTTGCATCTCTTTGCTCCTACAATGGCTTCTCTTCCTCAATGGCGAATCTGGAAGGCTGTACCCTACATTAGCATCCCTACAACAACTATATAATCCACTACCTATTCCTAAATCACAATACAATTTGAAATACAACTCTATGCTTTGATTTCCTCTCCTAAACTCTCAACTCCTAAGCAATTTTCCGAGTTCCAATAAATTCATACGATTCAGAGATTTCGACCAGTGTGTTTCATCTCTACATCCCATATTCTAGTCGGATAAGCTCCTTAGCCATTACACCTCCACTTAATGTAGTTTGGTCGGGTTATAGGAGTTATTGTACGTCAAAGTGACATTCTGTATATCAAGATACGTTGTGTCAGAAAGTAACATTTGTGACACTGCTTGTAATTATTGTTGAAGTCCTGTTCGGTTGTTCAGGTGGAGTTTGTAAACCTGTTCCTCCGAGTGAAGTGACGGTAACTAGTTAAAGGAAATTCTAAAGAGGAGCTTCTGGACTAAACGTAGCACGGGAGGTCTGAACCAGTATAAAATCGACTGTGTGATCTACTTTACTATTTTCACTGCATTTACATTGTTTATTACTATTGGTCATCTTCAATCCTGTGCATAGCAACTAACAAATTTCCCCACCAATCGACTAAAATAGTTGATTGCAAAGTGCTTGAGTCGGCTAACAAAAATTTCTTTGGGAATCAATTTTATAGGGATTTAATCGACTGAATCTACTTCCCAGTCGACTGAATTAGCAGTAGAGCTACATATCAAATTTACACTTCAATATTTATCAGTATAATTTAAAACAAATCAACACATTTAGGCAAATATTTCATAAGGGATGAATATACAGAATATTAATCTCCAAGTTAGAACAACTTCTAAAACTTTAAAATATTATTACACCTCTTCATATTTAAACTCTATTAAAACTCCATTTCAAAGAAATAAATTTCTCTCATCATAATATTTTATATCACTTCTTAAGGCTTTATCTGATTTCTTTTCAAAACTTAATCTAAGATATTTCCTTAAAATATATCTTTTTTCCAAAGTTTACCAAAATATAAATTATACTCTTCGAGAACCATTTACTTCCTTTCAAATATTTCATCTCTTTATAAAGCTTTACAATACATTCAAGGATTTTCAAAAAATTTCAAAACTTTTTGTTCATATGCCTTGTTTTAGTGTTCAGGAATCCCTATCGATAATGTTAATCAGGTGCATCGAACAAAATTCTAAAAGCACTAAATGGACAAATTAATACAAACTCAATTTCAAAAAATTCTTTAGATTATCGTATCTATATAGATTTATATTATAACATATTTTACATGATAATAATCATTTAAGTAAAACTTAATCAAGTGTATTTATATAAGCATATATTCTATCAAAATATTTTCAAATGAAAACATTTCTTACTTTTATAAAAACATACTTCTTACTCGTATATAGACCAAATTCATAAACTTATTTACATTTAAATATTAACCAAAAGCCTTTACAATATTAAATTACTTCCAACAATTCAAAGAATATCAAACACGCTCTCAATTTTAAAACTACTTTACCAAATATTTTTAATGATATATATATATAACAAATTATAAAACATAATTTTCAAAATTCAAAGCGGTAACTTCACAACCGAAGACACCGCAAAATCTTAATATCAATAATTACAAATATAATACAAATAATTATTAGTCAATTACATATAAATACAAACAAACAGCAACAATATGCTTAACGGAAGGTAATCCATACATTCTTGCTATGCACTCTGATCACAACGGACCGGAACACAATACTTTATATGAAGCCACTAAAGGTAAACATTTAATATTTTATACTCATTAAACGCTAATAAAATAATTTACATACAAAATAAAAATACGGCCCCAGATGATTACCCTAGTAATCATCATATAATAATTATATATACTTCTATTATTACATACTATAAAGTAAATTCCTAACACATCCAAGGGGATAGGGACTTCTTAATCTTATCTAGGCCAATGGCCCGTGTCTCATATATACAATGTATTGTTCTGAACCTGCTCTCATACCAACTGTGACACCCCCACCTCTATGCCCATACTATCCAAGAGTATTTTATAATAATACTGTCGGATAATACGGAGAATGAGGCGATATGTAGTACAGATGTGAATATTCCCTTGGACTAACACCGTTATATATTTAATCAATGAATAAATAGCTCACCTATATCTACACGGTCTCAGTACAAAGCAATTAACACGTGTGCCTCTAAGACGGAATAATACACAATATATATAGTAATAATAGGAAGAACACAGAGTCAAAACGCGTCGATAATATATAATAGAAATGTATAGATAAATTCAAGTTAAACTTCAAATATACACTGATATCAAAACATCAAATATATGAATCAAATTACATATCTAGTGTATATAGTGACTACAGATGATAATATCCTAGCCTTTATCTATGCCCAATACCCATAAAACGGTCATCTCATCCCTGAACCTAAAATGTCTTGGAATGACCCGAGCACTATAAATAACACATGGGTAAGACTATGTCTACAATGATAAGTATAATATAACATACAGTGATAATATAAAAAGTATAATAAGAATAACATTACAGTCTCAAAATATCTCAAACAACATTTACAATAAACCCTAATAAGAAAATGTCATTACCATATAAAACACATCAAGTCAGGATCCATAAAATCAACATCGAATAGGTGAATCAACCGTATCTTGAAATCAACATCAAATCTAGAAATCATCAATAATGAGATAACCTCAAGTAAAGTCAGGCAATGATGAAGCAATGCTCACAATATCTCTCAATCTCATATTGTAAAATGCCATCATCAAATCACTAAAATCAATAAGAAAGATTTGAGCTAGCTTATAACAATGCCCAAATATAATCAATAAATAGTAGGTTGTTTACTTGAAGAGAATAGGCCATCTACCTGAGAAGGATAAGGGGTTGACCATACTCTAGACACTGTCATAGGTATAATCACATCTAAACATAATATATGGTTATCTACCATCCACTTACGTACACATACACTGGAACCGAACGGGAGACTGACAACACGTCTACTTGTTCCAAGAGCCACGTGGTCCATATGAAACGACTCCTACAGTCATCGGTTATCTTATCTCTCCCCTCTCAGTTCGTGACAATCCACCATAGGCTCGACTACACATAGTCTCTTTGGCCACGACTGCTGACATGTGCCCTTATGGCAACTAACTGCTGGCCTATGTGACATAGGGATATACACTCCGTAGTTGCTCATAATAAATAATACATGGGTGTCATGGATCTGGGGAGTGACCACCATGATCAGGCTGCCAAGGTGGATATTGGCTAATCTGGTTCACTCCCAAAACATAAATGGAGTTGGACAAAGGTGTAACGACCCTGAATTTTTGACATTTGAAATTTGAATATTTAATTGAGTTTAAATATTCGAATGGTAATTTAATTTGAAATTCAAATATCAGAATGAATTTGGCGATTAAATTAGTAAATTTAATTAGTGAAATTGGGTAAAAATTTGAATTGTCAGTTTTGAGCTGATTTAAAATAATATGAAGTCTTGGAAAATTCATATTAATAATATTGAAGATAATAAAAGCTTCAGAATTTAATTCTAAAGTGATTTGTTCAGTTTTGAAATTTTATTGTTTAAATCGATATTTAAAAATAGTGTTCCGGGGCATAGTCTCAGAATTCGACGAAACCAGTTCCATTGAATCCGTAATATTGTTTTATTATCGGATTTCAATTTTCGTAATGTTTGGAGTGATCGTTTGGTCGTACGATAAGCAAACGTGCTGAAATTAAATCGAAAATTTAATATTATAACTGGTCCAAAAAAGCTATCTTCTCCATACGATTGAATTTGGACTCGGAACCTTTTCCATTGTGTTCGGAATAGGCGTATAACATTACGAACGCCTAGCGACATGCCTCGATAGGAAGTCAAAATTTTTAGTTGACTTTATCGAATGGTTTGAATTTGAATTTGAATTTAAATTTAAATTTTATTTGTCAGCTTCAGCTGCACTTCTTTCAACTCAGCCATCCTACTCCTGAGCAAGCCAACCTACCCTCTGCAAAATCACGTACTCTTGTCCCCTTCTGTTTCTCTATCACGCGAGCAATTCAAAGAAAACAACATTTCGTTCAAATTAAAAACAGAAACTTCAAAATATAATCCATGGCCGCTCCCTTTCTCAAAATCGAACCGGGAAAAAAATAAATCAAATGGCCGAAGCTACCAGTTCGAAATCGCGAGACTTGTCTCACTCGCAAGTGAATTTGCAAGCCGCATCGCCTGTAGGAATCGCGATGGCAGAGACGTGATGGTGGCGATCGCGGGGGAGACGAGTCGTTCGACAGTCGTGGTATCTAGGGTTTCGCGAACGCGTGCTCGAATGGGGGGTCGCGACTGCGACTGGAAGAAACATTCGCGAGGGAGGTCGCGATGTAAATCACGTGGCAACCTGAGGCGTTGACGGAAGGGGTTCGAGGTGGAGGGTCGTGAATGGTCTAAGGGGTGTGGGAACTCGATGATGGCGGCGACGTGATTGGTGGTTCGCGATGTTCGAACGCGAGAGATTTGTGGGGTTTCGACTGTCGCGAGGTGGGTATTCGAGTCAATGGCCGATGGCAGCAGGGAATCAAGGTTGCGACATTTTGATTTGTGCGCGTTGGAGGAAGTCAGAGAGGTATATGTTTACAAATTATTTTCCAATTAATTTTTTTTTACATATAGAAACAGAAAAGGAAATTTGACAGTGAGAAATATATGCAGATATTTCGATATATATATATATATATACAAGATGGAAAAGAAGAATTTAGAGAATTTACAGTAAAGAAAATTTGTTTAAAATTTAATTATTTGTTTAAAACTGAGTTATTAGTTGAATTAAAATTTTAGTTTCAAATGAAAAATATTTTGTAAAAGGAGATTTGTTAGAAATTTAATTTATTGGATAATTAAAATTACCAAACGAAAATTGGTTATTCGTTATCTCGAATATTAACAAATTGTATAATTGCTTATACAAGGTTAAGAATGGAAAAACAAGCCGGAAAAGTAATTAGATTGCAAATTAAAAAGCAAAGGTGAGATCTTCTCACTCAAATAAAGGGTTTGTTTAATTTTAAATAGTTATATTTAAAAATTTTGAATGTGTTGATTGATTGCTGTTTGGATGTGATATTAGATATAGTAGGATATATCTATATATAGCAATATATATATATATATATTGGCATATGTATATATTGGAGTTGTGATTTCCCGCATTATATAGCGGATGAGACCCTATTGCGCTGCATAATAGCGGATGATATTTTATAAAATCCCATATACCGCGATATTCCACCTCGAAGTGGAATTGGTATTGTGCTAACATCTGTGGATGCAGGGAAACAGGTTGGAGGGATCCAACTGGATTCCTCAAACATTTGAATTTATTTCATATGTTGTGTGATTGGTTATTTATAATCTATGTATGATTATATCTGTGATTGAATTTGTTGAAGGCTAAAATTTAGCCGAATGTATTTTTGGTATCGTTGGATACCAGAAATAAATGAAATTTGATTTCTGAAATTAAAAAATTGAATTTTAGATAGTTTAGAAGAATAAAAGAATTTATTTAAAAGGAGATAAATTTGTTTGAAATCAAATTGATAATTGATTGGGTATTTAAAATAAATCTTTGAGAAATCAATATGAAAACTTATTTGATGTTGAATGAAAATTGATTTTCGTGTTGAGAATAAATTTGGAAATCGATTTGTAAAAATGATTTGGTATTTGGGATTAAAAGTTAGAATCAATTTGAAATGTGATTCGGTGTTGGAAGTAAATTCACTAATAAATTTGGAATTCGATTTGGGATTTGAAATAAATTGAGAAATCAATTTTTAAAGTTGATTTGGTGTTGAAAGTGAATATTTGAGAAATCGATTTGAAAATCGTATAGAAATTGAATATTTGAGAATGTAAATTCCGAATAGAATTTATAAAGGAAAGGGAAATTTGTTTTAAAAATAAATATTGATTTATTTTTAAAGTGTGGAAAATATGATTTGAAATCGGTTTTCAAAGTGATGAAGTGTGGAAATAAATTTACAAATTTGAAATGTAAATTTGAAATAAATCGATAAGGATTTATCTAATTGGTTTAAATGGACCATTTTGTGATTTGAAATTGATTTTCAAATGTGAAGTGTGAAATATGATTTGAAATTGATTTTCAAATGTGAAGTGTGAAATATGATTTGAAATTGATTTTCAAATGTGATGTGTGGAAAATGTATATCTTTTGAAGATATTTTGAAATAAATAATTTGGGAAAAAATTATTTAAATTGGTTGTTTGTTGTGAATGTTGTTGATAATTAAATAACCGACTATCAATATTTGCCTTTGAAATGGCACTTGATTTGTTTTTAAAAACAAACGCTCATTATTCGGTTAAGCCGGGAGAGGACCTTTGTGTCATATAACCCATTCCGAATAGTGATACGTCGTGAATGGATTGCATTTGAAGACCGGTGTGAAGACCAAATATTTGTGAAAATGAAAGGACAACCTGTCGAATGTCTCTGCACCGAGTTGCTCCGGTATAGAGATTTATATCACTCTTTTTGTGATGGGAAGTCCGGACGTGATTAGTGAATATCCGGATTGCAAGGGCTTCTTTGGAAGTGCCTTCGGTTCCGTTCGATCCCGGAACGGACTTGTATGGATGTGTGTCTGACGTTACACTTTGAGATGTAAAGCTGGTTTCTATCAAATACATTTCTGTTGGTGGCGGAGAATTTATTCTCTTAGCTTAACACCCTTCTCTGAGACGTACGAGCTCAGAGGTTATGTAGTTGATGGTTACTAGTGATACATTCTCAATTTTGTAATGTGGCACACGAAGTGCTGTTGATCATTGGTTGATCAAAGCATGGCTTTGTGAAAAAGCGTAGTTTTGTGGACGAGGCTTCGTCGAGCCTCACAACCCGGTAATGGTCGAAACAGGAATGTTGCGGCAAAGGTTTGTAGGGGTAGCGCCCCTAGGGAATGCCATTTCCTTCTGGTTAAAAGGTGATATCATGGTATGGAGCCCAGATATTTTACCTATGTTGATGCCACACATTTATTATATTTTCTGGTTGTTGCTTTGTGATTGAGAATCCTCGGATAAAGGTCGGTAACGACCGGGGGATGACATAGCTCGTGTGTTAGTTACCTAGTTACAGCTCGGTTAGAGCGTGAGGTAGCGTCGACCTTTTGTTTGCAGAGATCCGGTTAGGATCCGGGGCGTCTTTCCAGAGGCGTTCTATTTCGGTATAAGGAAGTTCCTTTGCCTGACCATTTGTTGGAAATCCAAAGAAACAATACGAACCCTGTACGGTTTTTAATTGTATTACCTGCTATGGAATGTGGCGGTAACCTGCTATTGAATGTAGTAGCTATAGTAGGCATACAACAATGGTTGTATATTGGCTAAGATTGATATTATACTTTCGAAATGTTTTCCACACTAGACATTAATAATAATATCAATTGATTTTGCGTAGTAAGCATTTTTGACTATCATAAGGAGAAATCTCCTCCAATTCTGCGTTTGCATTGTGTGTGTGGCGGGAGGCCTTATGGTAGTTTCATTTTCCAAAAGCATTGCGAATTTGTTTTATTTTCTTTGCAAAAATAACTGTTTTCGATCTCACACCAGTCACCATGACTGACTCGGAGTTTATTGTTCCCTTTCTAAACTCTGGGTGGCCATAATTTTCCACACGGGCAGCCTAGAGTTATGTTATCAGGATATTCTGGAGCTTAGGAGATGAGCTGGATGGCGAAGCGTACTACCGTACTTGTTTATTTATTCCGCTATGTATTCTGTATGAGGACAAGTTTATTTAACTGTCCATTGTTGTATTGAGTTGTATATTGACTCTGATTGATGTATTTATAAACTGATAGTCTTTTGTTTTAAAGATTATTGTTTCATCTATTGTATATTATTCCGCTGCGAATGTGAGATTCTGATATTGTTTCTGTTTCTATTTTTCTGTTCTTTCTTTTCTTCTGTCTTCTTCTACCTCTTCTTTTAACCCTAATGGTTCGGTTTTCCGGCATTCGATTGCGCGACATTTGATATAGTGGACGTATTAATGTCGACTTTCGAGCGTCGAAAAGCCAAGTCGTTACAAGTGGTATCAGAGCATCCGGTTAAGCGACAACCTTTGGCTCTGTTGGGTGTTACTCATTAGAGATAGAGTCAGTAGTACTCTAGAATGAGTGTGAGTGTATTAATAGATATGAGCGCGTATTTGTTAGTCAATATAAAATTTGTTTTGTATTGTGTTGATTTATCGGTTGATTGTTTATAGATTCTGGTCGGTGCAGTCTGGCCAACTGTAATCGATAGGGGTTTCTAAACTCTTAAACAAGATAAACTGACACAGTATTGTTTTAAATAGGGTAAATGAAATAATTTTTCCCAAAACTATTTTTTGTATAGAAAAGAAATGATTTTCTATGAATTATCATAGTATATGGATGATTGGTTGTTAGGAAGAGATAATATTGAAGTATTATCATTGTTATATGGAATTGAATAAGAAATTAAAATAATAACCAAAAATTTGAAGATAAATTCATTTGACAAATGAAATTTATAAATATGAATTGAAAAAGATAAGGAAATAAAATTCATATACGAACGAAATTTGTAAGTGTAAATTGTAAATGTGATTTATAAATTGGAATTGAATTCCAAGGAAGTATTTGAAATAAAATTCATCAATGGAATGTAAATAATTTAATAACTTATAAAATATTTGAAATCTGATTGGAATGAGATTCAAATTGAAAATGAATGAATTTATGAATGAACAAATGAAGCTACATTTGTATATAAATGAATTGGAATTGAAAAATGAAATGAGATTGATTTGAATCAAGTTGAATAGAAATCCAAACTTGGAGGAATAAAACAAAATGGATTGAATTCTAGTAAACTACCTTGATAAATCATTAATTCATGAAATAATGAATTGGAAGTTGAGTTAGTAAATCAAAATTGAATTGTGAGTTGAATGAGATGGTTTGAATTTGTATATAAATTCAAGTAAGTAAGAAAGGAAAATAAATTGAAATTTCCTTATTATTGATAAAATAAATTCGAGACGAATTGAATATGGAAATTTGAAATTTTAAATGGATGAGTGAATATACTAATTAAATTAGTAGATGGAATAGATTTGAATGGTTTTCAATGAGATTTGATTAATGAAATGCCAATTAAAATTGAATGGAATCAATTGGAAATGCAGTACTATACATATATAACATATTATGTTTTCCAAACTAGGGATATGAAAAAGTACCTTCCATTGAAAAATTGTGAAGGTGATGGAACTCAGTATGAGTGTCCATTTGATCGGGATGGGATCATGTTGATTTGACCACGATGTATGCTAGCGTAATTCGAGGGGTGTGATGCCCACAGTTACAAGCAATTTCACTGGGATAGTGGCGTAACCACCGTGTGAACTACGATCTATGGCAACAACCATGGCGAAATTCAAGAGATGTGAAATCTACAGTTATAAGTGATTCTACTGGGATAGTAGCGAAACCGCCGAGTAACCGTGATCCATGGGGGAACGTGTTTTCCATATCCATTTTTTTTAAAAAGGGATTTTTTTAAGTGTTTTCACTTGGAGTTAGAAATTTTTTGAATTTTTGGAAATTTTTCACTAACGACAAAAGATTTAAAATTGGGAATTGAGATAAAAGTGAATAAAGCTCAATATTCGAAATTAGAAGATGAATCGAATTCAGGTAAAATTCGAAATGAAAATCTGAATGAAAATCTGAAGATAAAATGAATTCAAATAGAATTGAAATTGTCAAATTGAATTCAAATGGAATTGAAATGCAAAGTTGAATGGAAATGAATATATAACTTTGTTAGTGAAGTGAAAATGAATATAAGAAGTATGTAATACTTATATTGCACTTAAGAAATGAATGAATGAAATTCTTAAGTAAATTGGTATTGGAAAATCCAATAAGTGAATTTGGACATTATTGTTCAGTAAAATATACAGGGATTGTAAAGGCTAAGGAAAATGGAATTGGATTTTCGATTTTGAAGATAATTTAAATTGCTCGACAAAAAGGTATGTATTTAAATTTCAGTATGAAATTTGATGAGTTTCTGATTTTGCCACTAGGCGTTTTGTTTTCTATTGGGATTTGAGAGTCCGTAGGGTCGTTTTGTAGTCGTACCGTGTTAGCCGCGCAAAGGAGACGCTGGCGAAATTTTTCGAAAATTTCGAGAGTTAGAAAATTTTGAATTCAAGATTTGAATTTGAATTTAAATTTAAATTGTTAAGACAACCATATAATTTGGAACATATGGTTGATTTTGGAAAGTTAGTTGAAGTGATAACGAATCTTTAATAAAAAGATTTGTTTTGAAAATTTGATAAAATTGTTTGGTTTTGGTAAAATAGTTAACGGGTATTGGAGCATTTTTCCTAATTTTGTAATTTCAGGACGAAATTCTTTTAAGGGGGGAAGATTGTAACGACCCTGAATTTTTGACATTTGAAATGTGAATATTTAATTGAGTTTAAATATTCGAAAGATAATTTAATTTGAAATTCAAATATCAGAATGAATTTGGCGATTAAATTAGTAAATTTAATTAGTGAAATTGGGTAAAAATTTGAATTGTCAGTTTTGAGCTGATTTAAAATAATATGAAGTCTTGGAAAATTAATATTAATAATATTGAAGATAATAGAAGCTTCAGAATTTAATTCTAAAGTGATTTGTTCAGTTTTGAAATTTTATCGTTTAAATCGATATTTAAAAATAGCGTTCCGGGGCATAGTCTCGGAATTCGATGAAACCAGTTCCATTGGATCCGTAATATTGTTTTATTATCGGATTTCAATTTTCGTAATGTTTGGAGTGATCGTTTGGCCGTACGATAAGCAAACGCTCTGAAATTAAATCGAAAATTTAATATTATAACTGGTCCAAAAAAGCTATCTTCTCCATACGATTGAATTTGGACTCGGAACCTTTTCCATTGTGTTCGGAATAGGCGTATAACATTACGAACGCCTAGTGGCACGCCTCAATAGGAAGTCAAAATTTTTAGTTGACTTTATCGAACGGTTTGAATTTGAATTTGAATTTAAATTAAAATTTTATTTGTCAACTTCAGCTGCACTTCTTTCAACTCAGCCATCCTACTCCTGAGCAAGCCAACCTACCCTCTGCAAAATCACGTACTCTTGTCCCCCTCTGTTTCTTTATCACGCGAGCAATTCAAAGAAAACAACATTTCGTTCAAATTAAAAACAGAAGCTTCAAAATATAATCCATGGCCGCTCCCTTTCTCAAAATCGAACCGGGAAAAAAATAAATCAAATGGCCGAAGCCACCAGTTCGAAATCGCGAGACTTGTCTCACTCGCAAGTGAATTCGCGAGCCGCATCGCCTATAGGGATCGCGATGGCAGAGACGTGATGGTGGCGATCGAGGGGGAGACGAGTCGTTCGACAGTCGTGGTACCTAGGGTTTCGCGAACGCGCGCTCGAATGGGGGTCGCGACTGTGACTGGAAGAGACATTTGCGAGGGAGGTCGCGATGTAAATCGCGTGGCAACCTGAGGCAGTGACGGCACGGGTTCGAGATGGAGGGTCGTGAATGGTCTAAGGGGCGTGGGTACTCGATGATGGCGACGACGTGATTGGTGGTTCGCGATGTTCGAACGCGAGAGATTTGTGGGGTTTCGACTGTCGCGAGGTGGGTATTCGAGTCAGTGGCCGATGGCAGCAGGGAATCGAGGTTGCAACATTTTGATTTGTGCGCGTTGGACTGGAAGTCAGAGAGGTATATGTTTACAAATTATTTTCCAATTTAATTTTTTTTTACATATAGAAACAGAAAAGGAAATTTGACAGTGAGAAATATATGCAGATATTTCGATTTATATATATATATATACAAGATGGAAAAGAAGAATTTAGAGAATTTACAGTAAAGAAAATTTGTTTAAAATTTAATTATTTGTTTAAAACTGAGTTATTAGTTGAATTAAAATTTTAGTTTCAAATGAAAAATATTTTGTAAAAGGAGATTTGTTAGAAATTTAATTTATTGGATAATTAAAATTACCAAACGAAAATTGGTTATTCGTTATCTCGAATATTAACAAATTGTATAATTGCTTATACAAGGTTAAGAATGGAAAAACAAGCTGGAAAAGTAATTGGATTGCAAATTAAAAAGCAAAGGTGAGATCTTCTCACTCAAATAAAGGGTTTGTTTAATTTTAAATAGTTATATTTAAAAATTTTGAATGTGTTGATTGATTGCTGTTTGGATGTGATATTAGATATAGTAGGATATATCTATATATAACAATATATATATTGGCATATGTATATATTGGAGTTGTGATTTCCCGCATTATATAGCGGATGAGACCCTATTGCGCCGCATAATAGCGGATGATATTTTATAAAATCCCATATACCGCGATATTCCACCTCGAAGTGGAATTGGTATTGTGCTAACATCTGTGGATGCAGGGAAACAGGTTGGAGGGATCCAACTGGATTCATCAAACATTTGAATTTATTTCATATGTTGTGTGATTGATTATTTATAATCTATGTATGATTATATCTGTGATTGAATTTGTTGAAGGCTAAAATTTAGCCGAATGTATTTTTGGTATCGTTGGATACCAGAAATAAATGAAATTTGATTTCTGAAATTAAAAATTTGAATTTTAGATAGTTTGGAAGAATAAAAGAATTTATTTAAAAGGAGATAAATTTGTTTGAAATCAAATTGATAATTGATTGGGTATTTAAAATAAATCTTTGAGAAATCGATATGAAAACTTATTTGATGTTGAATGAAAATTGATTTTCATGTTGAGAATAAATTTGGAAATCGATTTGTAAAAATGATTTGGTATTTGGGATTAAAAGTTAGAATCAATTTGAAATGTGATTCGGTGTTGGAAGTAAATTCAGAAATCAATTTGGAATTCGATTTGGGATTTGAAATAAATTGAGAAATCAATTTTTAAAGTTGATTTGGTGTTGAAAGTGAATATTTGAGAAATCGATTTGAAAATCGTATAGAAATTGAATATTTGAGAATGTAAATTCCGAATAGAATTTATAAAGGAAAGGGAAATTTGTTTTAAAAATAAATATTGATTTATTTTTAAAGTGTGGAAAATATGATTTGAAATCGGTTTTCAAAGTGATGAAGTGTGGAAATAAATTTACAAATTTGAAATGTAAATTTGAAATAAATCGATAAGGATTTATCTAATTGGTTTAAATGGACCATTTTGTGATTTGAAATTGATTTTCAAATATGAAGTGTGAAATATGATTTGAAATTGATTTCAAATGTGAAGTGTGAAATATGATTTGAAATTGATTTTCAAATGTGAAGTGTGGAAAATGTATATCTTTTGAAGATATTTTGAAATAAATAATTTGGGAAAAAATTATTTAAATTGGTTGTTTGTTGTGAATGTTGTTGATAGTTAAATAACCGACTATCAATATTTGCCTTTGAAATGGCACTTGATTTGTTTTTAAAAACAAACGCTCATTATTCGGTTAAGCCGGGAGAGGACCTTTGTGTCATATAAACCATTCCGAATAGTGATACGTCGTGAATGGATTGCATTTGAAGACCGGTGTGAAGACCAGATATTTGTGAAAATGAAAGGACAACCTGTCGAATGTCTCTGCACCGAGTTTCTCCGGTATAGAGATTTATATCACTCTTTTTGTGATGGGAAGTCCGGACGTGATTAGTGAATATCCGGATTGCAAGGGCTTCTTTGGAAGTGCCTTCGGTTCCGTTCGATCCCGGAACGGACTTGTATGGATGTGTGTCTGACTTTACACTTTGAGATGTAAAGCTGATTTCTATCAAATACATTTCTGTTGGTGGCAGAGAATTTATTCTCTTAGCTTAACACCCTTCTCTGAGACGTACGAGCTCAGAGGTTATGTAGTTGATGGTTACTAGTGATACATTCCCAATTTGGTAATGTGGCACACGAAGTGCTGTTGATCATTGGTTGATCAAAGCGTGGCTTTGTGAAAAAGCGTAGTTTTGTGGACGAGACTTCGTCGAGCCTCACAACCCGGTAATGGTCGAAACAGGAATGTTGCGGCAAAGGTTTGTAGGGGTAGCGCCCCTAGGGAATGCCATTTCCTTCTGGTTAAAAGGTGATATCATGGTATGGAGCCCATATATTTTACCTATGTTGATGCCACACATTTATTATATTTTGTGGTTGTTGCTTTGTGATTGAGGATCCTCGGATAAAGGTCGGTAACGACCGGGGGATGGCATAGCTCGTGTGTTAGTTACCTAGTTACAGCTCGGTTAGAGCATGAGGTAGCGTCGGCCTTTTGTTTGCAGAGATCCGGTTAGGATCCGGGGCGTCTTTCCAGAGGCGTTCTATTTCGGTATAAGGAAGTTCCTTTGCCCGACCATTTGTTGGAAATCCAAAGAAACAATACGAACCCTGTACGGTTTTTAATTGTATTACCTGCTATGGAATGTGGCGGTAACCTGCTATTGAACGTAGTAGCTATAGTAGGCATACAACAATGGTTGTATGTTGGCTAAGATTGATATTATACTTTCGAAATGTTTTCCACACTAGACATTAATAATAATATCAATTGATTTTGCGTAGTAAGCATTTTTGACTATCATAAGGAGAAATCTCATCCAATTCTGCGTTTGCATTGTGTGTGTGACGCGAGGCCTTATGGTAGTTTCATTTTCCAAAAGCATTGCGAATTTGTTTTATTTTCTTTGCGAAAATAACTGTTTTCGATCTCACACCAGTCACCATGACTGACTCGGAGTTTATTGTTCCCTTTCTAAACTCTCGGTGCCCATAATTTTCCACACGGGCAGCCTAGAGTTATGTTATCAGGATATTCTGGATATTCTGGAGCTTAGGAGATGAGCTGGATGGCGAAGCATACTACCGTACTTGTTTATTTATTCCGTAGTGTATTCTGTATGAGGACAAGTTTATATAGCTGTCCATTGTTGTATTGAGTTGTATATTGAGTCTGATTGATGTATGTATAAACTGATAGTCTTTTGTTTGAAAGATTATTGTTTCATCTATTGTATATTGTTCCGCTGCGAATGTGAGATTCTGATATTGTTTCTGTTTCTGTTTTTCTGTTCTTTCTTTTCTTCTGTCTTCTTCTACCTCTTCTTTTAACCCTAATGGTTTGGTTTTCCGGCATTCGATTGCGCGGCATTTGATACAGTGGACGTATTAATGTCGACTTTCGAGCGTCGAAAAGCCGAGTCGTTACAAAGGTAGAAAGACACATAATGTATATAAAATATATGGCTAACAAGTAGCCTCTATATATGCTCACCACAGTGAGTCACACACAACATACCCCCGTATGAGTGTCATCTACGAAAAATGAATAACCAAATAAATAACACAATGACATCGCATATCACCACAGGTTACTAATTCATTTATTCAGTGCTCACACATCACACTCGCTCCTTCGATATTCTATATAAAGAGTCCAAAGAATAACCAGAAAGGGTTACCGAAAGTCCCATACCAGATAGTAGCACTAATCTATTTATCCAGATTTCTCGTCAGATAAAATAAAATAACACTAATCAAATAGAAAGATGTCCTCACCGTATCATTTTAAAATATAACTCAAATCGGTATCAACGGTGAATCATTCATAGTAAATAAATCAATGCAAAAGAAATAAGAAATAATAATATACTAAAATGTTATTTAATCTAATGTATATAATAAACATCTCGTTTAATTATTCATATTGATTATAAAAATTCATAAAACGTTAGAACATCGTATAATACTTTTGATACACACACATAGATTCTACAAAATAAGATTTAAATATAATAGTTTACTATTAAATCTTTACACCCATATATATAACAATATAAGATTTAAATATAGGAACTACATTACAAATCAATATATGTGTGTGTGTGTGCGCGCGTGTGCACACGCATGTGTGTGTATGTGTGTTATCCAGCCTTTTGGCTAGGCTGTGATACTCTAGAATTGACTAAATATGAAATTGGTACTTCCCCTGGGCAGGGGATCAAATTTGATCACTACAATGGAGTATAGATTGTCGGATCAATGTGGCTATGGATCGCTTGGATTGGTAGTTCAAACTCAACAATGATCGCTCAGTAACTCAATGAACACCACACCAACTCAGGATAATACTTTGGAAACATGAAGTAGAAGTGGAAGGGGACCTACTCTAGGGATCGCACGCCGCTATGTGGTGTTCTATACTAATCGAGGTCGATCCCCCATAAAGGGTGCGATCGGTCTCGTACTTCCTAGATCAGTCCGTCTTGCTTTGGAGATTGTTCATGCAGATTTTGAGTGAGATATTTTGTCGGCTTCCTCTATAAATACAGTAGGCATCAAGGAAAGGGATCTTGATTCTAGCTCTCTTCTTCTTCTGCCTAGGCTATACTCTACCATTGTAACTCTTGATTCACATGGATTGTAACAGTAAATAGTAGTATAAATCAATAAAAGGAAAACTTTTGGAGTGGACGTACGCCGAAGTCAGCCGAACCGCTATAAACTCTCTTGCCCTGGTTTTAATTTTGTTTTCTTCATATTTATTTCTCTACATCACTTTGTTTGGATTGAAATATTGGATAATTGGTGCTTTCATATACTATTTGGGTGTTGACCACTTTTTAGTGTCAACAACACACACACACACACACAGATATAAATTCAAATTTCCAAATTACTTTATAGGTCAAATATAATGATGAAAGTCATTTACAAATTTTCTTTAATTAAATAACTTTCAAAATAATAATTCCCATGCATTTCAAATAATATAATATATAATTAAAATCTTTAGATATATATATTAAAAATTATTAATCATTATATTAAAGCCATCCAATAACATGAGAAAATCATTTCATAATATTCATAAAGATAATTTAACTTCTATTGAATATATACTCTAAGTAAAAATAAATTTCTAAAATAAAAGTTATAAAATCATATAAAATATGCTAAATAAATTTCCAAACATTATAAATATTCTTCAAAGAAATCTTAAATAATTTGTAATGTCAAATAATCATAAATAATCATGTAAGGAATAAGATTTAAAATATAGATAGTATATAAAAAATCAATTTAGGAAACAAAAGTTCCCTGGTTCAGTCGATTGGGAAAAAGTTCAGTCGTCTAGCCTCAATTGACCAAGACCATAATAGAGTCAACTGAAACCGGGTGTTTTTCACAAGGACGAGATTTATACTAGTTCAATCGACTAAATAAAAGTCCAGTCGACTGAATTCCCGAAGCACGGAAAACTGACTTATTAAAATCCATTAAAATTCTATTCACAATTCAATATAATTCAATTTCATTCAAAACAAACCAACATAATTCCCGCAAGAGTAATCATATATGAATTCCATACACAACAACATGTATATAAGATGAAATTATATACAAACACAGTTACGAGTGTAAATAACGCTCACCTTGGCCATAGCTCTCAAATTAGCCTTCTTTCTATTCATTTGCTCTTTTTTGAAAGTCATCATGCTCTAAAACTCGATCTAAACTTCAATTTATTCATGTAAATGGATGTAGCATGGTGTTGAGAACATCATACTTTAAATTTGGAATTAATTGGATTTTTATTGATTTTATTTTAATTAATAGAATATGAAGGTTTTCTATTTTCTTTCATTAAGACAAAGAGTGAAGAATAGTTTTTTACGTGAATTCAATTATGAAACGAAGATGGCCTGTTTCATAAAAGAGAAATGAAGGCAGCTCTAGAAATGGAAAAGTCTAAATCTTTGTTTCATGAAGTATAATAGAATTTGACTCTTACACAATTCCTAGCCCAAAACATTTCCTTTTCTACTTCTTCTTGTATAAAATATTTTCTAATCAATATAAAACACTTGAAAACTTTAGATAAAATCATATCTATATTATTAAAATGTTTACTTATCATAAAAAAATTTACTAAGTTTATTCCACACAAATTCCTTTGATTAATTAATTATATCAAAACTATCATTTTTAGCCCACTTTATAAAAATACTTTTTATTAACCAAAAATCAATTCAAACCTTTACATAAAAATTATTACTAACAAAAACTTCATTTCTTATTCATATAAAATTCATAAAATATTATTTTCATATTTTAACTAATTTTATTTTAAATCATTCCTTAATTACATTTCAAACTCAATTATTAAATAATTTCCAAAACCATGATTTAATTAAAATAAAAATTCTTTCCTTTGAAAGTATATTTTAATCACATTTACTAATAATACTAGATTTCATAAAATATTATTACCTTTATCATCTTTAAAATCATTTAAATCCATAAATATACAAATAAATTCAAATCATTCTTATTTAATCTTTAAAATTCATTTTAATTAATTGATCACCATTATTATCTTTAATTTAATTACCGCTCAACACTGGATTGTTACAAGTGGCTTCAACTCAGACCTAACTATAGTTGCTCGATTGGCGTCTTGCCACGATTTAACAATAATCAAAGTGAAGTATCCACATCAAAGTTTAACAATATTCTCAAGTCAAGAGAACCGTGTAATATCATCACTACGATATTCTTTTTTTGACCTTAGTTACATTAAACATCAGAAAATGATCAAGTGAGTTATTCTACAGGTATCCAATAACTATCAACACATAACCCCTTGATACCCCCAATGGCCATTAATAATACATTGCTCAACATTTGGAGAGCGTTACATATTCCCGTCTCAATGGATGTATTGATATCTATCTTGAAACATCTTGACTATGAATATTTATGTGACGACCGCCCATGACCCCTGCACCGAATCTAGAGATAGTGCGCTGTAAAGTGTGCCAGGCGACCATGGACGATTGTCAGGGTAGATTAAAATAACAGAATCTATCGTATTACTCACAGCGCATGGACAAAATACAATAGAATATATATATAGTGAAGCTTTACAGAATAAAATGCCATCATATAAAACTTCATAATAGTTGAATACAAGCATCCAAATAGCCAATACATCAAGCCTCACTACATAACACTCAGAGAATACAAAACAGCGGAACATCCAGTACATATAATAAGAAGATAATATGCAACCCTCCAGCTCGTCTTCGATATCAGCATCGTGAGAAGAGAACAACACCTGTCACCTGCTACCTAGTCTGCCCATCCCAAAAATGGACGAACAGCCCAAGGCAATAAGAATTAAAACATAAAGCCTTGAGTCAGACAACAGTCTTAGTGAGCAGTAAACTAACTAACAACATACCAAAAGAGTACAAAGGAAAAAGGAATAGGAATACAACCCTCCCACTCCAACCTCTTTCTACAGTGACAGCTCCCAGACACACACTAAGCAGAAGCAACATAGCAGAACATACAATTTAAAGTAAAGTAATAATCATTCGAGTCAAGGGCGATGTTTTCCAAGTACCAAGGCCTAAATCAGATAAGCACCCAAAAAATACCGCTCTTGAGTCCGAATGACGATACAACCAAACATCCATGACTCTGGCTATCACTGTTATCATTGCTTCGATATCACCGTTAATTGAATGACCGGCACATTCTTTCAGCCGTCCGTCAAAGGCTAATGGAAACCCCGGTTCTAGACATAACTCCCGCACGTCGTCGCAGCCCGTGCCTAGGACTATCGAATCTGCCCAGAGTACTCGACCATCAACAGTTGGCCGTTGGGACTATCGAATCTGCCCAAACGTACTCTTGCTTAGAGCATGCTAGAACCTTCAACAACGATGCTATCCAAGCCTCCTAGTCATCCTCCTCGACGACTATTCTCATATCCATTCATTATCCTCAACTCGAATCATATCACCGAGTTATCAACATGCTTGGAATGATCCCGTCTGGATTAGACCAAGTCTTCATCACATGATTGCCTCGCTTCATTACATCCTCGCAAAGCCTCATCTCAACATCACATCATCAAATCTACGCATAAGAGCTTCATCATCCCGCTACATATGCCACGAGCAGCTTACCCAATTCAAGAGCCTTTCTCTTAGCTTTTGAATCATCTTCGGTCTAAATCAAACCATCAATCATCTAATTCATAACAATCAACCAAATCAAACATTAATCCAAGCAATCAAGCATTCAAATATGATCTAAGTAGACAATTATAACAATAATGGCATTTTCGTAATTAAAGGGTTGAAAGTCTAACAAGCATGAAAACATGAGAATTATCTCTACAACTTGATGAATGAACTTGCATAGGTTAATCATACACAAAAATGGTTGTCAAATCGTCATGAACAATGGATCTACATGGATCTACACTTAGGTTTACAAAATTGCATAGAAATCACTATTTTAACACCAAATCAAGCCAACAATCTGATCTACTCCTTTGGATCCATGTGAGAGATAATCACCACTCACCAAATCACCTAAACAACCCCAAATCAATACGCTTCAGATCTGGACAGCGAAGGATCAAGCTTGATCTATCACAAATCCACTTCAAACGAAGAAATCTCACTTCAACGGATGAAGATCTTCAACTTTAGCTCTTGGATCTTCAATCTTGATCTTCGATTTGGATGGATGGAAGCAGTAGATTAGAGTGGAGAAAAGAAGTGAAGAAGTGTAGAAGTCGAACTCTCAAAATGGCAGCACTTCGTCGCTTCAAAATCCGGATCCCAAAAAGTGAGAACAACCCCCTCTATTTATAGCAGAAATTTCCTTAGGTCGCTCGGAGTTAGGTCGTCCACGACCTACGACCTAGCAACATCTTCGACCTAACCAAAGCCAGACGACTTAAAACAAATGCGCATCTGCGACTTAATCTGCCAACGACCTACGACCTAATGCGCTCGACTTAACTATTGCCGACCTAACGGCTTAGCATATGCGCGCATCCTACGACTTAACAGATAACTGGGTTACGACTTAACAACTAATCTCCTAGGTCGCTCGCGACTTAAAACATAGGCTACGACCTAACATTAAGCCAAAACCCAACGACCTAACACCTTAAGTCCTCACACGACCTAAAACATCACGCGACTTACGACTTACCAATCACGCGTCCTAACACTTAAGTTTCCTCGCGACCTAACGTAAGTCGCGAACAACTGGGATGCGACCTAACACTCACGCGCCTTAACAACCCAGCGACCTACCAGTGTTACGACCTATAACCTTGCGACCTAACAACTCACTGGAATACCCATGCGACCTATCAGTGCTACGACTTAACACTTAGATCCACGCGACCTAACTACCCTAACCAGCCAACCCCTAAACAGCTTAACTCTAAGGTCGCTAACAATTAGATCGCTAACTCCTATAGGTCGCGAACTACGATAGGTCGCTAACTACTAGTTTCCTTAGGTCGCTGCCTTCCTAGCTCCTTTGTCCTATAGGTCGCTGCCTTCCTAGCTCCTTCGTCCTATAGGTCGCTCCAATGCTTAGGTCGTTCACAACACTAGGTCGCTAACTCTCCCAGCCGACCTAACACTTAACTAAAACTTAGGTCGCATAATTCTATAGGTCGCTCTAACTAACCCACGACCTAAACCACCATACGACTTAAGACAATACGACCTATTTCTTAACTCGGTCAAAACCCTAAGTCGGCAACTCAACCCAGACTTTTATCCCTTAACTCGTCCAAACCGACTTAGGACTTAGAAAAATTCTGAACGACTTATCAATAATGCAACCAATTGTTAATTATTTTACGATGTTTCGATCCGTAAAATACGGGTCGTTACATTCTCTCCCCCTTAGGAATTTCGCCCCCGAAATTCCAAGCAAACAAAGCAATCAAAGGCTATTCTGTACGCCTACCATCCATAGCAATCGACAAACCATGCATCCAATTCTAACTTAGCGTACAGAATTCTAAGACTTAGAACAAGTTACAATATCGCGAGATGAGACGACACCTTAGGGGCGCCATACCTTGAAGAGTTCAGGATGAGCTGCCTTCATCCTCTCTTCCACCTCCCACGTACAGTCGTTATCATCATCACTCCATTGTATCTTGAGCAACTTAACTACCTTCCTCCTAAGCTGTTTCGTGTCGGTTTCAACAACACGAAGCGGCTTACGAGGTCTTCTATCAACTGGATCAACTTCGAAATCTTCACAGCTATCAGTAGAAACCACGGTATTTGAGTCGTGCACATACTTCCGTAGATATGATACGTGAAAAACATTGTGCACACCCGACATCTTCTCCGGTAACTCCAATCTATAGGCGAGCTTTCCAATTCGCTCGATAATCGGGAATGGTCCAACAAATCTCGAAGTCAATTTTCCTTTCTTCCCGAATCGAATAACATTCTTCAGTGGAGAAATCTTCACAAAAACCAAATCTCCAACGTCGAATTCTAAATCCTTTCGACGCTTATCGGCATAACTCTTCTGACGATCTTGGGCTGCCTTCATTCGTTGCCGAATGATCTCTATACAGTCTGAGGTCTGACGAATCATCTCTGGCCCAAGCATTAGCTTCTATCCTGTCTCTATCCAACATGTCGGAGAATTACACGGTCTTCCATACAACGCCTCATAAGGTGCCATACCAATGCTTGACCGGTAACTGTTGTTGTACGAAAACTCTACCAAATGAAGATGATCTTCCCATGATCCTCCGAAATCCAAAACACAAGCTCTGAGGAGATCTTCCAAAACCCGATTGACTCTCTCGGTCTGACCATCTGTTTGAGGGTGATAAGCTGTACTCAAACACAACTCAGTCCCCAAAACTTCTTGGAAGCTCTTCCAAAATCCACTAGTGAACAATGGGTCTCGATCGCTCACTATACTCTTCGGAATACCATGGAATCGAACTATCCACTTAACATACAACTCAGCCAACTTTGATGCAGTCCTAGTCGATCGAACAGGAATAAATCGTGCACTCTTAGTCAGACGATCTACAATGACCCAAATCCCTTCATTTCCCGTTCTGGTTCTAGGCAATCCATCAATAAAATCCATCGATACCTGCTCCCACTTCCATGTAGGAACTTCTAATGGCTGTAGTAATCCACTTGGCTTCTTCTGTTCAGCTTTAACCAACTGGCAGTTCATACATTTGGAAATAAAATTTCCAACATCCTTCTTCATGCCTTCCCAGTAGTAGGTTCTCTTCATATCCCGATACATCTTATTTCCACCTGGATGAATTGTCAACTTCGAGTGATGACTTTCCTTCAGAACCTCACTCCTCAATTCATCTATGTCGGGAACAACTAGTCGTCCTTGCTTCCGAAGCCAACCCTCTCGATCGACCTCGAATCCTTTATCCTTTTCTGGATCCAATCCAGATTCCAAATCACGGATAATCCTGACAAGCTTATCGTCTCGCTTTTGGCTCTCGCCAATCCTTTCCACAAGAGAAGGTCTTATCGATAAGTTTGCCAACATCTCAGGTTCCAATGCACATCTAGGCCTGAAGTCAAATCCAGCTAAATACTCGAAATTCTTCCATTCTGAAAACATGGCTCCCAATCCTGCATGTCTTCGACTTAACGCATCTGCCACTGCGTTACCTTTTCCCGGAGTATAAGCTATACCAAAATCATATGATGCCAAAAACTCTAGCCAACGTTGCTGCCGAAGATTCAAATCCTTTTGGGAGAAAAGATACTTCAATGACTTGTGATCCGTAAACAACTCGAATCGAACTCCCAATAGATAATGTCTCCACATCTTCAGAGCAAATACAATCGCCGCTAACTCCAAATCATGAGTTGGGTAATTCCTTTCATGCGGCTTCAGTTGTCGACTGGCATACGCAACAACTTTTTCCCTCTGCATCAGCACTGCTCCAAGTCCAGTACCATATGCATCGGTGTAAACCACCATCTCATCATTCCCACTTGGAATAGTCAAAACAGGAGCACTCGTCAATCTCTCTTTCAGGATTCCAAAAGCTTGCTCACACTTAGCATCCCAACTGAACACTTGGTTCTTTTTCGTCAATCCTGTTAACGGTGCAGCTACCTTGGAGAAGTCTTTGATAAACCGTCGATAATATCCTGCTAATCCAAGAAAACTTCTCACATCAGATGCATTCTTAGGTCTAACCCAATCCTGGATTGCTGCCACCTTAGCGGGATCAACCGCTATTCCATTTCCAGAAATCACATGGCCTAAGAACCTCACTTCACTCTTCCAGAAGTGACACTTCGAAAACTTAGCCTTCAGCTGATGTTTCCGCAAGATTTCCAAAACAATACGCAAGTGCGTCTTGTGCTCCTCTTCCGTTCTGGAATAAATCAGAATATCATCCACGAACACAAGTACGAACTTGTTCAACTGATCTCTGAACACTCTATTCATAAGATCCACAAAATATGCTGGCGCGTTAGTCAATCCAAACGGCATTACCAGCCACTCAAAGAAACCCGATGGTGTCCGAAAAGCAGTCTTCGGCACACTATCCTTAGCCACTCTCAACTGGTGAAATCCCGTTGCCAAATCCATCTGAGAAAACACCTTGGCTTCGTGAAGCTGATCAAACAAGTCATCTATTCTCGGCAACGGATACTTGTTCTTCTTAGTCACCTTATTCAGCTCACGATAATCCACACACAATCTCAACGACCCATCTGCCTTGGTTGCAAACACAACTGGTGCACCCCACTCGGACACACTACGCCGAATGAATCTTTTCTGCAAAAGATCATCAACTTGCACCCTCAACTCCTGCTGTTCCCTAGGCGCCATCCGCCTAAGAGGCATCACAACAGGTCTGGCTCCTTCAACTAGATCTATACGAAACTCGATCTCTCTATGCGGCGGCAACCCTTTGACTTCGTCAAAGACATCCTCGAATCCATTAGCGATTGGCACCGATGACAGTCCATCCCGTGGAACAACCAGCGAATACATGAAGCTCATGAAGACGCCTTCTTCATGCTTACATCGTATTACAACCTTTCGCCCCTCCACATTCTCGACTGTCACTTCCAACCTCTCGCAATCAACCTTTGCCGCATACTTCCTAAGCCAGTCCATACCCAAAATAATTCCGAACCCCGCAAAGTTCAGAACAAAGCAATCACAAACAAAAGAGCAACCATGACTCGATACAACTAGACCACGGCATAACATACACAAACAAGACGAACCCCCAACTGGATTAGTCACAACCAATGGCCTATCAACAATATCCGGCTTCAAATCTAACCGGCCTACGAGTTCATTACAAACAAACGAATGCGACGCTCCAGTATCAAACAAAACTCTAACCGGAACACCACATAGGAAAAGAGTACCTTGAACAACCACACTCTTTCCTTTCTCTTCAGCAGTAGGAGCTTTCGAAGATGACGGAACAGCTCCCAAAGCATAAGCTTGCACAATCTGCTTGTCCCTCCTCGGTTCTGGACAATTCTTCCTGAAATGCCCTGGCTTGTCACAGTTGTGACACTTCATTGGCACCTTCGGATTCTTACAATCCTTAGAGAAATGGCCCTTCTGCTGACAATTGTAGCAAGTCACCTCGCCTTTCGGCTTCTTCTGGCCATCCTTACCCTTCTGCTGCTGCTGCTTCCTCTTCTGGTTTCCACCCTGCTGCGGTTTAGACTCTCCCCTGGTAACAACAACAACAGGTTCTTCCTTAGGAAACAGACTCTCATGCCTAAGAGCTTTCTCCACAAGCTTCTTAAATGAATCGTCCAAATGATCCACCAACTGTCTCCCAAGATAACTATCCAAGCCGGTCACAAACTTCTCATTCTTCTGATAAGCAGATTCAATATATGACCGAGCATACTTGGACAAAGCTTCAAACTCAGAAACATACTCAAGAACAGATCTTCCACCTTGCTTGAGCTCCACAAACCTCTTGAACAGAACAGACTTCTGAGCTGTAGAAATGAACTTAGCTTCAAATCTAGCTTGGAATTGCTCCCAAGTAATCTCTTCCTCCGCAGTATTGATGGTAATAGAGTTCCGCCAATCAGAGGCTCTCCCTTGAAGCTGCCTTGATGCCAACTTCCTCTTAGTTGCATCATCAATTCCCAAATCACCAAAGATCCTTCTACAAGCATCGATCCATCTCTGGACTTCAATAGTTGATTCTGTTCCCAAGAAAACTTTCCCTCCAAGAGCAGTATAGTCTTTGCACAACTTAGCAAAATCCACTGGTTTCGGAGTTTGGACTTGAACTCCAACATCTACTGCCGCCCCCGGAACTGGTATCCTTCTCATGATCGAAGTCATCATAGCTTCGAACATAGCTGCATAATCAGCAGTTCCCTCAGTAGCACGGCCTTCCCTAGCAACTGGTCTCCCTCTTCGACTCATTCTCAATATCTATAAAAAGGAATGATTAGAACATTTAGAGAAACGACTGCATAAAGGACTCAACTCTACTAAGCTACTATATTATATATAGTATTCATCCATCAAAATACAATTACGTCTCTCATACGTAGTTACGTCAGTGAGCGTTGGGTAAAATCGATTAACCAATGCTCTGATACCAAATGTGACGACCGCCCATGACCCCTGCACCGAATCTAGAGATAGTGCGATGTAAAGTGTGCCAGGCGACCATGGACGATTGTCAGGGTAGATTAAAACAACAGAATCTATCGTATTACTCACAGCGCATGGACAAAATACAATAGAATATATATATAGTGAAGCTTTACAGAATAAAATGCCATCATATAAAACTTCATAATAGTTGAATACAAGCATCCAAATAGCCAATACATCAAGCCTCACTACATAACACTCAGAGAATACAAAACAGCGGAACATCCAGTACATATAATAAGAAGATAATATGCAACCCTCCAGCTCGTCTTCGATATCAGCATCGTGAGAAGAGAACAGCACCTGTCACCTGCTACCTAGTCTGCCCGTCCCAAAAATGGACGAACAGCCAAAGGCAATAAGAATTAAAACATAAAGCCTTGAGTCAGACAACAGTCTTAGTGAGCAGTAAACTAACTAACAACATACCAAAAGAGTACAAAGGAAAAAGGAATAGGAATACAACCCTCCCACTCCAACCTCTTTCTACAGTGACAGCCCCCAGACACACACTAAGCAGAAGCAACATAGCAGAACATACAATTTAAAGTAAAGTAATAATCATTCGAGTCAAGGGCGATGTTTTCCAAGTACCAAGGCCTAAATCAGATAAGCACCCAGAAAATACCGCTCTTGAGTCCGAATGACGATACAACCAAACATCCATGACTCTGGCTATCACTGTTATCATTGCTTTGATATCACCGTTAATTGAATGACCGGCACATTCTTTCAGCCGTCCGTCAAGGGCTAATGGAAACCCCGGTTCTAGACATAACTCTCGCACGTCGTCGCAGCCCGTGCCTAGGACTATCGAATCTGCCCAGAGTACTCGACCATCAACAGTTGGCCGTTGGGACTATCGAATCTGCCCAAACGTACTCTTGCTTAGAGCATGCTAGAACCTTCAACAACGATGCTATCCAAGCCTCCTAGTCATCCTCCTCGACGACTATTCTCATATCCATTCATTATCCTCAACTCGAATCATATCACCGAGTTATCAACATGCTTGGAATGATCCCGTCTGGATTAGACCAAGTCTTCATCACATGATTGCCTCGCTTCATTACATCCTCGCAAAGCCTCATCTCAACATCACATCATCAAATCTACGCATAAGAGCTTCATCATCCCGCTACATATGCCACGAGCAGCTTACCCAATTCAAGAGCCTTTCTCTTAGCTTTTGAATCATCTTCGGTCTAAATCAAACCATCAATCATCTAATTCATAACAATCAACCAAATCAAACATTAATCCAAGCAATCAAGCATTCAAATATGATCTAAGTAGACAATTATAACAATAATGGCATTTTCGTAATTAAAGGGTTGAAAGTCTAACAAGCATGAAAACATGAGAATTATCTCTACAACTTGATGAATGAACTTGCATAGGTTAATCATACACAAAAATGGTTGTCAAATCGTCATGAACAATGGATCTACATGGATCTACACTTAGGTTTACAAAAATGCATAGAAATCACTATTTTAACACCAAATCAAGCCAACAATCTGATCTACTCCTTTGGATCCGTGTGAGAGATAATCACCACTCACCAAATCACCTAAACAACCCCAAATCAATACGCTTCAGATCTGGACAGCGAAGGATCAAGCTTGATCTATCACAAATCCACTTCAAACGAAGAAATCTCACTTCAACGGATGAAGATCTTCAACTTTAGCTCTTGGATCTTCAATCTTGATCTTCGATTTGGATGGATGGAAGCACTAGATTAGAGTGGAGAAAAGAAGTGAAGAAGTGTAGAAGTCGAGCTCTCAAAATGGCAGCACTTCGTCGCTTCAAAATCCGGATCCCAAAAAGTGAGAACAACCCCCTCTATTTATAGCAGAAATTTCCTTAGGTCGCTCGGAGTTAGGTCGTCCACGACCTACGACCTAGCAACATCTTCGACCTAACCAAAGCCAGACGACTTAAAACAAATGCGCATCTGCGACTTAATCTGCCAACGACCTACGACCTAATGCGCTCGACTTAACTATTGCCGACCTAACGGCTTAGCATATGCGCGCATCCTACGACTTAACAGATAACTGGGTTACGACTTAACAACTAATCTCCTAGGTCGCTCGCGACTTAAAACATAGGCTACGACCTAACATTAAGCCAAAACCCAACGACCTAACACCTTAAGTCCTCACACGACCTAAAACATCACGCGACTTACGACTTACCAATCACGCGTCCTAACACTTAAGTTTCCTCGCGACCTAACGTAAGTCGCGAACAACTGGGATGCGACCTAACACTCACGCGCCTTAACAACCCAGCGACCTACCAGTGTTACGACCTATAACCTTGCGACCTAACAACTCACTGGAATACCCATGCGACCTATCAGTGCTACGACTTAACACTTAGATCCACGCGACCTAACTACCCTAACCAGCCAACCCCTAAATAGCTTAACTCTAAGGTCGCTAACAATTAGATCGCTAACTCCTATAGGTCGCGAACTACGATAGGTCGCTAACTACTAGTTTCCTTAGGTCGCTGCCTTCCTAGCTCCTTCGTCCTATAGGTCGCTCCAATGCTTAGGTCGTTCACAACACTAGGTCGCTAACTCTCCCAGCCGACCTAACACTTAACCAAAACTTAGGTCGCATAATTCTATAGGTCGCTCTAACTAACCCACGACCTAAACCACCATACGACTTAAGACAATACGACCTATTTCTTAACTCGGTCAAAACCCTAAGTCGGCAACTCGACCCAGATTTTTATCTCTTAACTCGTCCAAACCGACTTAGGACTTAGAAAAATTCTGAACGACTTATCAACAATGCAACCAATTGTTAATTATTTTACAATGTTTCGATCCGTAAAATACGGGTCGTTACAATTTAAAAGATATGTTATTTTTATCATGACAAATTTCTTATGATTAAAACACATTGTAATTATTATCACATAACATATCATCTAGGGATTCTCTATTAAATATACTTAAGTTAAATAAACAATCAACATAACACATTATGACAAGTATATAATAGAAAGAAAAACACTGTTATTTCGAACGAGACAGAGTTAATAATTTATAGAAAATTACAATATTGTCCCTAGGACATGCCCCTAACTCTATTAGAAAGTGCTAAGGACAGCAAACCAGTTGAGGGTCCAGTCCGTGGGTGCCGGGACAATTGAAACATAATTGAGTACTTCAAGGGCATCCGCTCTAGCCCTGAGTTCATTCAAGTCACGAGCAATATGCTCAATGCTAGTAGACAACTGACCAAAAAGAGCCACACATCGCTAATCAAGCTCAGAATGGAGCAGATGACGCTTGCTCCAATATCATCATTGGTGTTGTGCCCGTTTGAGTTATAAGCCTTATTTTCACCATTTGTTTTCATGATTTCACTTTTTAAGTAGAGTAGGAATTTTAAAAGAAGAAAAGTGATGAAAGTTGAGAGATTTTAAGGGAGGCCCTCCTTCAAGTGCCTAAATGTTGACTAAATTTTTTGCCAACCTTGGAATTATGTATTAAAATGGACATAAGAAAATGTTATTTACTAACACTGAGTTTAATAAATGTAAAATGAAAAGATGATCAATGATAATACAGGTAAAATGATACAAGGTTTAGAGTAGTTCGATCAAGTTGATCTACATCCACTATGGTAGTTGATCTTATTAGTATGACTTGATTGTGCTTTATGTGACTTGATTATGGTTTGTATGTTTGCTTTTTTGGAAAGTATTTAATCCTATACCTAGCACTAAAAGGCAACAAAGTAGATTTATTCTATCTGTGAGAGTTAAGACTGATGTTCGAGTAGGGTTTAGAAGTAACGGTTCTCTAACCTACCTGCTTCACTCTTGATCGAGGAATCTGATAAATTTAGAAAGTCGAAAACATAATAAGTATACAAGACTTGGTTTCCATATAGGATCATCTATTTATACTTGATAGTCGATTTGTTGACTATTGAAATTGACCAAATCAACTTTGGAAGTATATGTAAGCATCACGTATTGATACAGTTTGAGATCCCTCGAAGAGGACCTATTTGTATGCAACATCTCTTGCTTTAAAATGTCTATATACGAGATTCCCCGGGCATGACTCCTTTATATCATTTGTTTCTTCTTAAAGAACCAGAATTGAGTTAACTAGAAATTCATCGATTTAGTTTTGGAGAGACCGAGTTTTGATAAGTGTTTTACTTATCAAAAGCACTTCAACTGATATATGGGTTCTATATTTTGGATGCGGTTATGAAGTGGAATGTTACAGAGTTGAACTGTTTATCCTACGATCAAGTCCATGGGAGAAGTTAGCATTAACATATTAGACTAATGTTATAGAATTGAATTGTCTATCCTAAGGTTAAGTCTAAGGGAGAGGTCAGCATTAGCGTTCATTAGGAGACTAATGCTAAGCTCCTTATAGAGATTCATGATCTTTATGGGATGCTGGAATCCATAGAGTGATTTGTGTTCTGTTCGAGTGATGAAGACCTCTGTGAGAGATGTCGTATGTGACCTTGACATCGGAAATGATAGAAAAGAGTTGACCTCATAGTCTGGGGTTTAGCTAACCCATGACAGGATATATCAACTTCATATCCAGAGTATGCTAATCGGTGTTGCGTGCTGGAGTTGATTATATTTGGGATCACGTCTTCGACCATGGACTAGCTATGCTTACCTAAAGGTATATCTTATATAGAGATATACAATGCTCGGAAGTAGTTTATGACCCTTGTGCTGGAGATCCACCTCAGTTTACTGGGGGCATCTCCATGGAAAATCCATATATCTACGTAGCTTAGCAGTTTTGATTGTATACGTATATATCTTATATAGAGATATACAATGCTCGGAAGTAGTTTATGACCCTTGTGCTGGAGATCCACCTCAGTTTACTAGGGGCATCTCCATGGAAAATCCATATATCTACGTAGCTTAGCAGTTTTGATTGTATACGTATCAAATATTATTGTCTCGTGAGATGCAAGAGACACGGCTATTTTCTAATTTATACCTTAGTACTTATTAGATGGTTGCCTCTTTTAAGGGGAAGACCGTTACGATAATTCAAATGGTCTCAAAAGGTGCTTTTATATGGTGCATCATATTTCTTGAGTTTCTCACACCAGACTTATGTCTAACTTGTGGTTTTATATTTTCCTTATTTCCATGGGTGCATTTTCAAGTTGTTCGAGGAAGGCGGGTTTTCATTGATATTCTTTGGAGCTTGAGGAGACGAGCTAGATGCTTTTACCTACATAGAATACATATTTCTACTACATTACTATACTATATATATCAACATTTGTGAGGACATGCTATTATAGCTATCCGGGCTGATGATAGTACTTAGCATTATAACTCTGAAATGTTATGTATCTTAGAGTGATAGTTTGTACCGTCTTTTCATATCATATGTTATTATTCCGCTGTGAGAATCTGATATTGTATTCTCTTCTTTCGTGTTCATTTTCGTTTTCTTTTATAATAACAATTTGCCTTTTCGGCATTTGTGTGTTCGACATGTGAATATTGTAGATGTATTAGTGTCAACATTTGGAGGTCTAAAAGGCGAATTATTACATGACTAAGTGGGCATTTCCTTGAGTGCATTAGGTGATCTAAATGGGATGGTGAGCATAGGCTCAGCGCTATGTCAGCATGTTTGGTACCATATATGTGAGGAGTAAGGCTGTATACATAGGTTGGGAGCATCATCGGTTCTGGAAGTGGTGAGTAGAAAGACTAGGATTAGCCTAAATGGGTCACACCTTCTACTAGTGTAGATCATGTTTGGGACATACACCACCTCACAGTTGTTTGTTGTTAGGAAGCAAAGCTAGATAACCCTTAGTTGAGGTCTTTCAAGCGAATATGATAGTCAGAGGAATCGAGTCTCAGTAGTCCATGGAGCTGAGTCCATGGTAGTCCAAGGAACGGAGTCCTCGATACAAAGTGGTTTGATTAGTCTTCAAAATAAGTAGAACACGGCTAATAATCATACGGCCGTTATTAGGCACTAATTGGAAGATCTACGGTGTACGCGGACAATTCAGTTAAGGAACAGATGGTGAATACCTGATGCAAGTGCAAAGTAATGGATGCTAGTAGGGTATGTATCCTAGTCCAAAGGGGGATTGGGATACATACATACATACATACATACATATATATATATAAGTATGTAGTTATTATATACCTCGAGTTGGTGGGGCAAAACCAATGCGTACATGAAGTCAAGACAACTAAGTTTAAAAAAGTAGACATAACATGTAATGGAAGCAGTCGGCATAAACTTAGAGGGACACGTACTGGTACATGTTGTTATGACCCCCTCCTCATTACAACTCATTGAATGTACTTAGAGGGACACGTACTGGTACAGGCCAAGAATGGTGGAAAGACAGGTTTCTTTATGCATGCTCAGCACTAGCAAGGGTAGAAATCAAAGGTATTAGCCTTGCTTAGTAATTATATGTTTTATTATATTTTACTATTCCACTATGAGTTTATATCGATAGTGCTTTAATATGCTTTTGTTATTTACATGATACATACACCAACAATCTATACCCAGTGGACTTGAATTTTCGATTTAGCAAAAATTTGGGCCCATTAAGGTGCGGTTTGTTGCATAATTACATGGTCCATTTAATTAACCTTTTTAAGTGTCCAATATTAATTAATCAAATTTGTAACAACCCGGGATTTGCATTACCAACTAATAAATAAAAGTTAGGATTTTTATTTATTTTAATGAAGCATAAAAGGTTTTGGAATAACAAAATTTATGTGAAAAAGGCTATTTTAATTAAATGGGAAATATGGGATTTTAAAATGAGGATAAAATGTTATTTTTGGAAAGTTAAATATTTTAGGAGAGATTTTAAAATGGGTTTGGATAAGAAAAATGAGTTTTATAAACATACATGAACACTTAGACTAATTTTTGGAAAACATGTAAATAACTCTCTTCTTATTGGGTTTCTAAACCTAGCCCAATAACCCACCCTAAACCTCCTCTATAAATTATCTCATACTCTCCAAACCTCATTCATTCATCCCTAATCAAAACCCTAATCATTTCCTAAAGCTTTCATAACAAAAATAGCCTCTATCTTCATCTCCTTCTAGTTTTTGCTTATGCAAGTCATTCTATGCAAAGGTAATGCAAATACCCACCTCAAATCCATTTTTATATCTTTCTCATTTCTGAAATTTATTTGGTAACACATGTTTTATGTGTTTTTTTGATCTTATAGCCTCCTAATCATCTTTTGCTAACTTGGGTTGATGTTATAGTAGTCTTTGTTGCTTTCTAGAGAGGTATATTGCTAAAAACCTCTTCTAATATGTGTTTAATCAACTTTTGAATTCAGTAATCATTTAGTAACACATGTTTTATTATGTAACATGTGAATCATAGCTCTTTGATCCTCTTTGATTTCATTTTGGGTGTGCACATAAGTTGCTTGCTATATTGGTTGAGGTAATATATGCTAGCTGAAATTATAATTAGTTTATTGCTGTTAGTAAATTAGGCATATCTCATTCATCTTAAATCAGAATTAATATTTTCTTGATGTTCTGGAAAGCTTATTATGTAGGCTATAACTTTTATGTTTTGAGCTTTGCCTAATTTTGTGGTTTGAATGGTCGAAATCATGTTTGTTTGTCGCTGACCTAACAACAAACTACATGGTTGATAAAAAAAAACCTGAAATTGATTTGGCCATAAGTTACTCGTTTCTTATCCGAATTAGATAATTTTGGATGTTCCGGAAAGCTTAAAACATATGATACAATTTTTGTTCAGTGAGTTTTCTGTAATTTTGCCATTTAGATGACCTGAAATGCATTCAAAGACAGAAGACCAATTCTGTCTTTAACAAGTTATCTTGAGTTTCAATCTGATATTGTTCTGCATGTATCTCTCTCGTTTTTTATCCGAATTAGATAATTTTGGATATTCCGAAAAGCTTAAAACATATGCTACAATTTTTGTTTAGTGAGTTTTCTGTAATTTTGCCATTTATATAACCTGAAATGCATTCAATGACAGAAGACCAATTCTGTCTTTAACAAGTTATCTTGAGTTTCAATCTGATATTGTTTTGCATGTATCTCTCTCATTTTTGATCCAAATTAGATAATTTTGGATGTTCCGAAAAGCTTAAAACATATGCTACAATTTTTGTTCAGTGAGTTTTCTGTAACTTTGACTCTAACTAGGTCAAAAATTGGTTTTTCTACTATCTTCCCGAGAGCGATACACATATTAGCTCTGTGGATGAAACTGAAACTATTTTGGTCATAACTTTTGAGCCGCTAGTCGGAATTTGACGATTTTGGTCTCGTTGGAAAGATGGAGTTATGAACTCCATATCTGGAAAGTTTGGTCATCATCTGAGTTCATTAGACCCTTCGAATTTCCTATCAGAGTTGAACCCAGATCGCTGTGCAAAACAGTGCATATCATGTTTCTGTGTCCGACTTTGGAACGTCGCTACGCCTTCGTTTCAAGTCGGAATCGAGTAATTATTTTTGTTTTCTGAAGTAGGAATGTCGGACTACGCTCCTACCAATTTTCATGCCATTCGGATTCAGTCTGCTGGTCCGAATAATTTTCCGAACTTGGGTTCGCGTCAGTTTTGGACTATTTTCCAACACTTAGAATATTTTCAGTGATTTTCTGGTTTTATCGATTTCTTTGAGATTTGTCTCTGGATTTTGTACACGGGCCTTATAAAAAGGTTTTAAAAGGATATTTTGCTTTGAAATGGCTTTCGAAATTATTATATAATATTATTTTTAATTAGTAGACTATTTACTCCATAATAGGAGAGTTTTCAAAAGCCGTTTTAGAGTGTTCTCAAAATCAATTATAAATCCATTTCGAACCATTATTTTCTATAATAAAAATCTCACACTCACTTTTAGCATGTCAAGCGAAGTGGAAAGGTGCTTAAACGGTTAGGAAATCTCCGGCCTATGGAACTGTGTGTATTTTCTTTCCGGTTAATCCCCGACCTATTTGATTGATCGTTTTGACCTTTGGGTCTAGTTTACCGATGATACGAGGTGGACTTTTTATTGTTTGGAGTGTGTGCTTGCTATTGGTTAGTAAACCGTTTAGTGCGAACGTGGGGTATGGGACTCATCGTTAACACTTTACGGGTTCCTCTCCAAGAAGTTTGTGACACATTAGCCTCTGGGCAGCCAGTACTGGACCTCTGGGTCACCATGCCTCTGGGCAACCGTCTCTGGACACCTGTTCTATGGAGCAGTTTCTTTTTTCGGCATGTGCCTCTGGGCCTTTATCCTTTTGGGAAGGATCTTGCCGTCTCGCGCGTTCCGCATCTGTGCGAGTGATCGATCACAACTCTACAGTACTTGGCAATAACGACTCCGGTCGGTGCACGTGCTATACTTGTATTATCTGATGATTTTTATATCCATTCGAGTACCGCCATTCGGTGTTGGTTCTATGGAACCGTACGATGTAAGTGCGATTACCTTGTGGATTCACAGTGTCTCTGGACACTTCTTTTTAGTGTTTGATTTCATTGACTTTTCAGTATATCCCCATTGCTCTTTGGAGCATCGATCTTTGCTTGGGCATTGATTACAGACTCTGGTCACTATTGGGATTATTGCCTATGGGCAACTTTATATAGCTTTGGCTACGCCGATGATATAAGGCGATTTTATTTATTCAACACTTTAGTGCTGATATTCTCTTTGGAGATTTTCAATGATGATTGATGATTAGGGACTGTCATTATATTCATGTGGTCCAAAATACTCTTTTCTTAGGAAAAGTACTGTTTCATTTATGTACTGCATTATTATATATCTCAGTTATTACTGATTGTTTAGCTAGCCTGACCCGAGTGTTTTCACTCGGGTCAGACCGAGTTGTTTCAGGTTAGGTCTCTGGACTTAGCTTATGTGCTTCCGCTTGGACATTATCTGCTATGCTGATAGATAGCGCTTTTATTTGTCCATTATTCCGCTACTCTGTTATTATTCAGACTTTGATATGTACATATTTTTGACTTACATGTGTGGGCAGTGGCTTTGTACCCACTTATAGTATTTGGATCTGTATTGACGATGTATTGTCCTGGGATTTTATATCTGTTATGTGATTCTATTCTGTTATGCTATTTCATTATGTTATTATGCTTTGTCCTGATAGATCTTTAGCCATTTGTAATTTCGTTATAAGTATTTACCGAATATGTCGAACCACCTGATTGAGAAAATTTTTAATAGATTCCACCTTTCGATGTATTCAGTAGATAGTTATAGCTTGATTACAAATGGTCGCTTCCACTATACTCTATTCTCCGCTTTAACAGACAGTATTACTCCCGTAATACTCTTTGTTACAATGGGTCTCAGAGTGGGGCGTTACAGTTTGGTATCAGAGCCTGGTTTCAGGAATAAGCATAATGAACACAGAACAGATACACTTAGTACAATACATTTTAATTAGATCCGAATTAAATCAAATCCCTTCCTTATGTTTATTGATAGATAAGTTAGGAATATGTGTAGGAATCTATTATATTCCGTAATATTCCTTAATGAATTATCTATCTTTGAATCTCCACTTGTCCTACTGCACCTCCTAGATCTGGAAAGCTTAATGCTGCCAAGGCTCCTAAATCTTTAGCTCAGCCTCGAGGTACACATCCTTCCGTTCTTGAAGGCTCTATTTTATTTCATGGTAGATCTATTAGAGTTCTTTTTGATACGGGTGCCTCTCACTCATTCGTATCAAAGGAACTAGTTGATACTTTATCTTTGGATGTTACTTGTTTGGTTTCTTCACTAAGGATTGTGAATCCCATTGGCGGATCCACGACCCTTAGCTTGCTTTGTGAGGATATAGATATTGATCTTTGTGGCTTTTCTTTCCATGCAAATCTCCCCGTTATGGAGTATTTAGGCTTTGACATGATTCTTGGCATGGATTGGCTCGCTTAGTATGACGCCAAAATCATTTGTTCGGAGCGGATATTATTTCTTCGTCATCCTGACTCACCCGCTCCATTAGCTATTGCTCTTCAGGATGTTGGGATTTCTGATATTACTTTATTTGCTCTTGATTCACGAGATGAGAATGTGGACATATCCCGTATTCCTATTGTTCAGGATTTCCCCGATATATTCGAGCCAGTATCAGGCCTGCCGCCAAAGCGGGCCATTGAGTTTCGCATCGATCTCATTCCAGGCTCCCACCCAGTTGGGCGTCCTCCCACGAGGATGTCTACTAAAGAGAATGAGGAACTCAGGAAGCAGTTAGTAGAGCTTGAGGCGAAGCAGTTCATTTGGTCCAGTTCTTCACCATGGGGTGCTGCTGTGGTCTTCGTTAAGAAGCCCGATGGCTCTCTTAGGCTTTGCATTGACTATCGCAAGCTTAATGAGTTGACCATCAGAAATTGTTATCCATTGCCACGGATAGACGATATGTTTGATCAGTTGAGCGGTGCGAAGGTCTTTTCTCAGCTCGACCTTGCCACCGGATTTCATCAGCTCCGAGTTGCGGAAGATAGCATTCCTCTTACAGCATTTCGCACTCGTTATGGTTCTTTTGAGTGGTTGGTCATGCCGTTCGGCTTGACGAACGCTCCGGCTTTCTTCGTCGATCTCATGAATTGAGTATTCCGGGAATACATCGATAGATTCGTTCTGGTTTTCATCGATGATATTCTTGTTTATTCTAGATCTGAGGCAGAGCATGCTCGTCATCTGCGGATCGTCTTGGATACTCTTCGTCAGCATCAGCTTAGGGCCAAGCTCTCCAAGTGCCATTTCTGGGAGAGCAAGGTCAAGTTCTTGGGTCATATTGTTTCTTCTGAGGGTATTTCTGTTGATCCTGTCAAGATTGAAGCTATTCAGAATTGGAAGCAGCCTGAGAACGTTCATGATATTCGCACCTTCCTTAGTCTGGCGGGTTATTACCGTCGATTTATCAAGGATTTCTCTCGTGTTGCACTTCCCCTCACGACTCTGACTCGTAAGGGGGTTCGTTTTATTTGGTCTGATAAGTGTGAAGTTTCTTTTCAGCGATTGAAGGAACTTCTCACTCATGCTCCTATCCTTGTGGTTCCTGAGAGTAACCAGGATCTTGTTGTTTTCACCGACGCTTGTGGTAGCGGAATCGGTGCTGTGCTTATGCAGAAGGATCGGGTAGTTTCTTATGCTTCTAGGCAGCTACGTCCAAATGAGGTTCGCTATCCGACTCATGATCTTGAGTTGGCAGCTATCGTCTTTGCTTTGAAGACGTGGCGTCACTTTCTATTAGGCGAACGCTTCACTCTTTACACCGATCACAAGTCACTGAAATATTTATTCAGTCAGAAGGATCACAATATGAGACAGCAGCGATGGCTCGAGTTTCTCGCCTCATATGACTTAGAAATTCAGTATACCCCTGGCAAGGGTAATCGTGTGGCTGATGCACTCAGTCGCAAACACTCAGCAGTAGTTTCTATGATGATAGTCGAGTGGGATATTCTTGAGACTCTTTCTATGTGTGATATTCGAAATCGAGCTCCGTCTTCTGATCCTCAGATCTTGCTTTTCAGCTTGGAAGCTCGCCCTATTCTATTGGATCGCATTGCCCACGCTCAGCGGCAGGATCTAGACTTGTTGCGATATATTCATCTCCTTGAGTCGAGATCCAGTGATGAGACATTGTTGGATTATTCTATTGATTCTCATCGGTGTCTTCGTAGGAAGAACCGTATTTTGGTACCATCTGATTTATCACTTAGACATGACATTCTGGACGAGTGTCATCGCACTAAGTACACCATCCATCCCGGGTCGAGTAAGATGTATGCCGACATGAGTCGCCTATTTTATTGGGAGGGCATGAAGAGTGATGTTGCAAGTTATGTAAGCCGTTGCATGACTTGTCAATAGATCAAAGCTGAGCATCAGCGTCCATCTGGTCTTCTTCAGCCTCTAGAGATTCCATTATGGAAATGGGATCAGATATCTATGGATTTTATTGACGGTCTGCCTCGATCGAGGTCAGGCCATACTTCTATTTGGGTCATCGTCGATCGCTTGACCAAATCAGCTCATTTCATTCCTATTAAGTCCACTCGAACTGCTCCTCAGCTTGCCAAGCTATATGTGAAGAAAGTCGTTCGACTTCATGGCATTCCTAGCTCTATCGTCTGTGATCGAGACACTATCTTTACTAGTCACTTCTGGAAGTGCCTACAGTCAGCTTTGGGCTCAAAGCTGAATCTCTTGACTGCTTATCATCCTCAGACCGACGGTCAGACGGAGAGGGTGAATCGTGTTTTAGAGGATCTTTTGCGCTGTTGTATTCTGGATTTCGGAGGTAGTTGGGAGGATCACTTACCGCTTGTAGAGTTCTCCTACAACAACAGCTTTCAGTCTAGTGTTGGCATGGCTCCTTTCGAGGCTCTTTACGGAAGGCCATGTCGTTCTCCTGCGTGTTGGTTAGAATCTGGCGAGAAGCTCCTTCTTGGTCCAGATTCAGTTCGGGAATCTTCTGAGAAGATTATTCTTATTCGTCAGAGAATGAAAGAGGCGCAGAACTGTCAGAAATCCTACGCGGACAACCGTAGGAAGCCTCTTGAGTTCTCCATTGGTGATTATGTCTTTATTCGGATATCTCCTATGAAAGGGGTTGTGCATTTCAGCTCTACAGGGAAGTTGGCTCCTCGCTATGTTGGACCATTTCCTATTACGGAACGCATCGGCCCCGTGGCTTATCGTGTGGCTCTACCTGCTCACTTCTCTGGAATGCACGACGTGTTCCATGTTTCCCAGCTTTGCATGTTTGTCCGCGATCCTGATTCTATCATTGAGCCGCATGCTGTGCCTGATTTAGAGATCTTACCTGATTTATCTTTGGAGCAGCAACCTCTTCGTGTGCTTGATTCGGAGGTTAGACGCCTTCGCAACAAAGAGGTTCCACTCGTGAAGATTCAATGGTCACCAAATCCTAAGGACTACACTTGGGAGACCAGAGAATCTATCGAACGCTCTTATCCTGGCTTTCTCCCATCTTCTTCTGCGGGTGAGAATTCTCTATTTTATCTCTATCACTTCTTTTGTGGATTTGACGTTATAGACGACATCTATCTTAAGGAATTGAGGGGACGCAATTTTCTTAAGGGGGGGAGTCTGTAACAACCCGGGATTTGCATTACCAACTAATAAATAAAAGTTAGGATTTTTATTTATTTTAATGAAGCATAAAAGGTTTTGGAATAACAAAATTTATGTGAAAAAGGATATTTTAATTAAATGAGAAATATGGGATTTTAAAATGAGGATAAAATGTTATTTTTGGAAAGTTAAATATTTTAGGAGAGATTTTAAAATGGGTTTGGATAAGAAAAAAGAGTTTTATAAACATACATGAACACTTAGACTAATTTTTGGAAAACATGTAAATAACTCTCTTCTTATTGGGTTTCTAAACTTAGCCCAATAACCCACCCTAAACCTCCTCTATAAATTATCTCATACTCTCCAAACCTCATTCATTCATCCCTAATCAAAACCCTAATCATTTCCTAAAGCTTTCATAACAAAAATGGCCTCTATCTTCATCTCCTTCTAGTTTTTGCTTATGCAAGTCATTCTATGCAAAGGTAATGCAAATACCCACCTCAAATCCATTTTTATATCTTTCTCATTTCTGAAATTTATTTGGTAACACATGTTTTATGTGTTTTTTTGATCTTATAGCCTCCTAATCATCTTTTGCTAACTTGGGTTGATGCTATAGTAGTCTTTGTTGCTTTCTAGAGAGGTATATTGCTAAAAACCTCTTCTAATATGTGTTTAATCATCTTTTGATTTCAGTAATCATTTATTAACACATGTTTTATTATGTAACATGTGAATCATAGCTCTTTGATCCTCTTTGCTTTCATTTTGGGTGTGCACACAAGTTGTTTGCTATATTGGTTGAGGTAATATATGCTAGATGAAATTATAATTAGTTTATTATTGTTAGTAAATTAGACACATCTCATTCATCTTAAATCAGAATTAAGATTTTCTTGATGTTCTGGAAAGCTTATTCTGTAGGCTATAACTTTAATGTTTTGAGCTTTGGCTAATTTTGTGGTTTGAATGGTCGAAATCACGTTTGTTTGTCGCTGACCTGACAACAAACTACATGGTTGATAAAAAAAAACCTGAAATTGATTTGGCCATAAGTTACTCGTTTCTTATCCGAATTAGATAATTTTGGATGTTCCGGAAATTTTAAAACATATGCTACAATTTTTGTTCAGTAAGTTTTCTGTAATTTTGCCATTTAAATGACCTGAAATGCATTCAAAACAGAAGACCAATTCTGTCTTTAACAAGTTATCTTGAGTTTCAATCTGATATTGTTTTGCATGTATCTCTCTCTTTTTTGATCCGAATTAGATAATTTTAGATGTTCCGGAAAGCTTAAAACATATGCTACAATTTTTGTTCAGTGAGTTTTATGTAATTTTGCCATTTATATGACCTGAAATGCATTCAATGACAGAAGACCAATTCTGTCTTTAACAAGTTATCTTGAGTTTCAATCTGATATTTTTTTGCATGTATCTCTCTCATTTTTGATCCGAATTAGATAATTTTGGATGTTCCGGAAAGCTTAAAACATATGCTACAATTTTTGTTCAGTGAGTTTTCTGTAACTTTGAGTCTAACTAGGTCAAAAATTGGTTTTTCTACTATCTTCCCGAGAGCGATACACATATTAGCTCTGTGGATGAAACTGAAACTATTTTGGTCATAACTTTTGAGCCGCTAGTCGGAATTTGACGATTTTGGTCTCGTTGGAAAGATGGAGTTATGAACTCCATATCTGGAAAGTTTGGTCATCATCTGAGTTCATTAGACCATTCGAATTTCCTGTCAGAGTTGAACCCAGATCGCTGTGCAAAACAGTGCATATCATGTTTCTGTGTCCGACTTTGGAACGTCGCTACGCCTTCGTTTCAAGTCGGAATCGAGTAATTCTTTTTGTGTTCTGAAGTAGGAATGTCGGACTACGTTCCTACCAATTTTCATGCCATTCGGATTCAGTTTACTGGTTCGAATAATTTTCCGAACTTGGGTTCGCGTCAGTTTTGGACTATTTTCCAACACTTAGAATATTTTCAGTGATTTTCTGGTTTTATCGATTTCTTTGAGATTTGTCTCTGGATTTTGTACACGGGCCTTATAAAAAGGTTTTAAAAGGATTTTTCGCTCCGAAATGGCTTTCGAAATTATTATATAATATTATTTTTAATTAGTAGACTATTTACTCCATAATAGGAGAGTTTTCAAAAGCCGTTTTAGAGTGTTCTCAAAATCAATTATAAATCTGTTTTGAACCATTATTTTCTATAATAAAAATCTCACACTTACTTTTTAGCACATCAAGCGAAGTGGAAAGGTGCTTGAACGGTTAGGAAATCTCCGGCCTATGGAACCATGTGTATTTTCTTTCCGGTTAATCCCCGACCTATTCGATTGATCGTTTTGACCTTTGGGTCTAGTTTACCGATGATACGAGGTGGACTTTTTATTGTTTGGAGTGTGAGCTTGCTATTGGTTAGTAAACCGTTTAGTGCGAACGTGGGGTATGGGACTCATCGTTAACACTTTACGGGTTCCTCTCCAAGAAGTTTGTGACACATTAGCCTCTGGGCAGCCAGTACTGGACCTCTGTGTCACCATGCCTTTGGGCAACCGTCTCTGGACACCTGTTCTATGGAGCAGTTTCTTTTTTTGGCATGTGCCTCTGGGCCTTTATCCTTCTGGGAAGGATCTTGCCGTCTCGCGCGTTCCGCATCTGTGCGAGTGATCGATCACAACTCTACAGTACTTGGCAATAACGACTCCGGTCGGTGCACGTGCTATACTTGTATTATCTGATGATTTTTATATCCATTCGAGTACCGCCATTCGGTGTTGGTTCTATGGAACCATACGATGTAAGTGCGATTACCTTGTGGATTCACAGTGTCTCTGGACACTGCTTTGCAGTGTTTGATTTCATTGACTTTTTAGTATATCCCCATTGCTCTTTGGAGCATCGATCTTTGCTTGGGCATTGATTACAGACTCTGGTCACTATTGGGATTATTGCCTATGGGCAACTTTATATAGCTTTGGCTACACCGATGATATGAGGCGATTTTATTTATTCAACACTTTGGTGCTGATATTCTCTTTGGAGATTTTCAATGATGATTGATGATTAGGGACCGTCATTATATTCATGTGGTCCAAAATACTCTTTTCTTAGGAAAAGTACTGTTTCATTTATGTACCGCATTATTATATATCTCAGTTATTACTGATTGTTTAGCTAGCATGACCCGAGTGTTTTCGCTCGGGTCAGACCGAGTTGTTTCAGGTTAGGTCTCTAGACTTAGCTTCTGTGCTTCCGCTTGGACATTATCTACTATGTTGATTGATAGCGCTTTTATTTGTCCACTATTCCGCTACTCTGTTATTATTCAGACTTTGATATGTACATATTTTTGACTCACATGTGTGGGCAGTAGCTTTGTACCCACTTATAGTATTTGGATCTGTATTGACGATGTATTGTCCTGGGATTTTATATCTGTTATGTGATTCTATTCTGTGATGCTATTTCATTATGTTATTATGCATTGTCCTGATAGATCTTTAGCCATTTTTAATTTCGTTATAAGTATTTACCGAATATGTCGAACCACCTGATTGAGAAAAATTTAAATAGATTCCACCTCTCGATGTATTTAGTGGATAGTTATAGCTTGATTACAAATGGTCGCTTCCACTATACTCTATTCTCCGCTTTAACAGACAGTATTACTCCCGTAATACTCTTTGTTACAGTGGGTCTCATAGTGGGGCGTTACAAAATTTGACTTGACTAATTCCTGTCAATTAGTTTCTCTTAATTACCATTCAATAAGTTCTTAATTTTCAATTTAATCCTATGTTATGGCACTCCAAAATATGGGGTGTTACAGTCTCAATAATTGGTGCCAACAATAATGCCATTATGGGGAATGTAACGGGCTACCTTAGTATTATGCAGAATGGGTCTTAAGACTAATGTAACATTAGAGGGGGATGAATAGTGTTTTTAAACTTATTACAAATTATATTGTGGTTATCAAACTTACCAATAATGAACTAGATTCATAAGCAATATTGTAGTAAATTCAGAAAGTAAATGTAATAAAAGTAAAGAGAAGACACTAAGATTTTTATACCGGTTCAAATTTTCAATCTTACATCTAGTCCTATGCCCTATACAGAATTTCACTATAACCTCTTGCACTTCCATGGGTGGCAAGGAAACCTTTACAACTTGAAATTGAACCGAGTGTCAAGCAACCCCTATCCTGACTATCCACGGGTGGCGGGACACACATAACCTCTTGCACTTCCATGGGTGGCAAGAAACCCGACCTCTTGACTTTCCATAGGCAGTTAAGGTCACCTATACAAACCTGAATTTCTATGGGTGATAGAATACAACATTAAAAACTAATAGTAGAGTAATATCTACAAGAAATTGAATCATTCAATCATAATTTTAAGTAATCTTCAATGCAACTTCCTAAAGACCTCCAGCAACAATATTTCTTTGATTTCTTTGAGGAATTTGATAAGATTAGAGATTAAATGATAGAAAATTGTACGTACACTCTTTGACATTTTAATATATTGTAAATCCATATAGAAATAGTGAAAGAGAGAGTGGATTCGCAAAGTATAAATATATGTAAGCGATAGGACTTTTCTGCAAAATGTGAAAGTGATGAGAGTGGGAGAGAAGTGAGAGAGAATTACCTTAGAAATTTGTTATCCATCCTTTAAATAGGAGATGAAGAGAAGTGACTTTTTGCGAAGGAGTGAAAGGAAGTGTCCATTTGTTTAAAGTGAAAAGTTGCATCCGACGGATAGTATGTTGACATACGTCATAGGATTTGTCGACACATCCTAGTGTAAAATAACAATTTTTTAATAAATTGTTTAACTCTTTTAACTTGTAAAATCTAGAATAGAACTTTTATAAAATGATTATGAAGAATAAAATTAGGAGTTTTAGTATAGAACTTTTTAATGATTTTCTACGAGATCTTTAACAATTAAATCTAGGACTTGATGGTAGCTAAAACCGACTGTCTATTGTCTTGTATTCTTCCGGTCATTGTTCCTTGATTCTCTTGTATCCTTCTAGCCTTACCTTTGAATCTTCTATGTTCTTATAGTCTTGTTCTTGTCTCTTTGATCTTGATTCCTCTTGATCTACTTGGTTTGGTTCTTAAGTTCTTGTATTGATCTGCGTTTATATGTATATTGCATTTCTACTTGATTATCCTGCAATACATCTTGATAGATTCATGAATTTCATGTACTATATCGTACATAAACTTGGAAAATCATCAGTATTAATATTTGTGTTCTTGTTATCATCAAACTTATACATGTGGTTCTAACAATCTACCTTTTTTTATGATGACAACTACCTAAATATTCTTAGATAAAATATATGATTAATTTAAATCTAACTCCTCTAAATCCATTAACTCCCCCTATGTTAATGCTCCTCAATTATTTTTGACTATTATATTATACCTTTTTCTCTCCCCCGTTGTCATCAATAAAAATGTGACAAAAAATTAAAAAAATAGTTATAATTAATAGGTTGGTAGGGTGATTGGGTGTTAGAATTTTTTTAATAAGATATGTGTGTTATCATCATAAAGTTCTAAGAAATGGTTAAATATGGGCTAAGATAATCTATATAAAATTTTAATATTAATAGAGTGATAGAGTGTTGATCATTGTTAGTATGCATATCATAGTAAGCATGGACTTTTTATTAAACATAAACATTTTATTTATATTAGATTAATAACTATACAAGACACATTTATAACAAACTATTTTATACATGCATTAGTTAAATTATACATGAAAAGAACAATATATACAAACATAAGGAAATATACACATACAAAGAAAATTTCTAAATAAATATTGACCTTTAAGATTTGTTTGAGGGGTCTTTAACACATCCAATGTTAGGGCTAAAGATGTAATCGACTAAGACCACTTCTCATTCTTCAAGAAGCTCTTTATCAATATTCATGTCTTCATCTGTTATTCCACCATATCCAACATCTTCAGAAACATATGCATTATATCCTTTGAGGACATAAGCGATAAGCAACAAAGAGATGCAAATTGTCTTTCTTGTCCATACACCATCTACTTTTGATTCATTTCTAAGTATTTTTTAACAAATTTTAGGGGCCTTTATTGCAGAAAACTATACGTGCAATGTATATACAAGAACTGGTAGAAAATATAAACTCCCACACAAAAGAACACGTGCAATCTCAATAAACACAAATGTTCATCCCAAAGAAAGTAAAATAAAATACAAATGGACCATTTAAACACAAGATATGGTCCATTAGTACTTTCTTAAACTTGCTTCTGGAGACATCTGAAACCAAAATATCTTGTTCAATTCAATATCTCATTTCAGAACTCTAAACTTTCTTTAATTCTGTATTAATGGCGGTGATCAAAACATCAAAAATTTCCACTTTACTAATCTTAACCGCAAACTCTACTTTAGTTTAGCTTCTACACAGCAGGTTTGGAGGAGGTTTACTGAAAACTTCTCGCTTTTGCTACAAGGCGATGAAACTTAATGCATGTTAGAGATAAGTAGATCTAACTTTTTCTCTACCTGAACTTGATCTTTAGTTAGTAGGTTATTGATGAAATATTACATTTTTTCACTGATTCCAGCCAGTTCAGACATCATCTCTACCTGTGTCAAGATTATCTATTCTCGTAAAATTCATGTAATAAAAAATTTAAAATTAAAACAGGGTTGACCTAATCGACGCTGAGGAAAGAGCTACTGGGTATGTACAAGACATGGTTGAAGCTGCTACACCATCCAACCAGGGTAGTAGGTGAGATTCTATAACCTGTCCGAGCATGTGAGTTCATCTATGCTATCTGAATAAGCTGAGTGTTTGGATTTATTGCTTCTGATCTTCACTTCTTCGTGTATCGATTTGCAAATTTGAGCTTCAGTGATACATTGTTCCAAATATTCTATTGTTGCATTTTTGCCATATGTGCCATACATATGTTGACATAAATAGTTTAGCCAAATCTGAACTCTTATTATTCTATTTGAATTTTGACTTGAATATTTCTAACTGATTTAAAATGAGTAAATTCTTTTGTTGAGCAATCAAAAAATATAATTTGCTTCGGCACCAGCCCTATATTTTGTAGCAAAATGAACAACTAAAAAACAGATGTTCCACACTTTCATCATGTTGCATACATAGCACACACTTTGGATCCATCGTAAAGCACCTTTGTATAAGTCTATTTTCGGTTGGCACAAAACTATTAATGACCTTAAAAAAGCATAAGGCTATTAAGAAGTGTGTATGTTATACCAAACGAAATCTACCTATACAACCTTGTTGTGAGTTGTTCTGATTGTATCCCATATATCACTAAATTTGCATTTGCCATTTTTATTACATGACCATGCCCAAAAATCTTTTTCTTCTCTACTATGAATTTTTGTTTCCATTATTTCATCCCTAAATCTTCTGAGATAGCTCTTGTTATCAACTTGCCAAGCCTCATTTTCTATTATTCTAACAACCTGCCTTTTTGATCCTCAAAAGTCGACACTACTATTCCAAGGAGTCGACTTCTAAGGATCGAAAAGGTAGGTTGTTACAATTATCTCCTCCACTATGATGTTTTCCCCTCTCAGTCTTTCAAGGGTGTCTATTCCAAGTCTATTGATAAGTCTACCCCCTTAACCGCAGATTATACCACATTGATGTGATTTGCCATCAACTATCCTCCTTTCATATATTTTAATGCTTCACCCCTGATTCTTATAACATGTTACCATACTCCCGAAAACTCATTTCTAATATCCATATCCCAAAAGGATTGTTATTTAATATATTTCTTTTTCATCCGTTTCTCCCATGCTCCTTCACCCTTCAAAATTTCCACACTAATTCGATGCCTAGGCTTATATTGAGTTCTTCTAACTCCATTAATCCCAACCCACCTCTTCTTTCTTTCTACAAATTACTTACCAAGGAACTTTACTGCTTTTCCCTTTCCATAAGTAGTTAAGGCATAGATGTTTTATTTTTTCTAATAGTTGATTGAGGGAGCTTAAAACACTACATCCAATATGAGACTATGGGATAGATAATCAATTTAATCAATTCCAATATTCCCGCTGTACTTAACAATTTGGCATCCCATCCATTAATCTTATCTTTAATTCTATCGATCAGAGGTACTTAATCCTTATCTTTAATGTTCAAATGAATGCCTAAATAACGAATAGAAGTGTCTCTTGTTTAATGCCCAAAATATTTTCAATTTTCACTTTATCTCCAACACCTTCTCCAAAAAATATCAAAGATTTTCTTTGTTTAAATCTAACCCAACATATTCCACATTAATCTAAACACATCCTTGATTGCTTATGCTCCTGTTCTATTAGCTTTCGCACATAGAATTATGTCATCGGCGTATCATGTGGTAGGAGTCACATCCCTGAACTACTACTTTAATTAGACCTTCCCTCATTTTATCTTTTAAGAGCAGCGTATCATACTCTATAACAATTGAGAATAACAAAGGGGATAATGGATCCCCTTGTCGAAGAACGCTTCAACTTTTGAAAAATCCTACAGCAATACCTTAATTAATAATAGAGAAGCTCGGTGAGTTGATTAACTCCCCAATAATATTCAACCATTTTGTAGAAAACTCAATATATCTCATCATGTGTATTACAAACTTTCTATTTATAGGGTCAAAATGCTTTTCGCAAGTCTATTTTGATGCACATAATGTTATTAGATTTTCGGCCTATTCCCTGAATAACTTCATGAACGAATAAGATGTCGTCCCCTATTGTTTTGTTCATAATAAAAGAATAATGGTTGGTCAAAATTAAACAATCCATCAATAGTTTGATCCTGTGACATAACACTTTAGCTAAAACCTTATAGACTATATTGCAGCACGCAATCGGTCAAAATTGATTTATCCGATTAGCTTCTTCGTTTTTGGTAATAAGATAGAGGAAAGTGTGATTAATCTCCTTAAGAATCCTACCATTCTCAAAACAATCACTCACTGCATCCATTAAAGTATCTTTGATCATATTCTAGTGGACTTTATAAAATTTTGCATTAAGTCCATCAGGTCCTGGAGCTGTGTCATCTTTAACACTATAAATTGCCGCCTTAATTTCTGACATATCAATTTGATCATTTAAAACAATCTACCTGTAATCTGTGATTACCTGTTTACAAACAATATTTGGGAGAATTCCTCCTTATGCTTGGTTAAACAAATCTTGAAAGTAATTTTTAGCAGTTTCAACCACCTCTCCTTGTTTAGTTGGTGGAGTTACATCTATTGGTATATGCCTTGCCCCATTACTGAAACTTCTTTTAGTTGTCATTTTTGCGTAAAAGAATGAAGTATTATCATCCCTAAGAGCAGCCAATCACACTTCGATTTTAGTTTCAAGTCAATAATTTCCTACATGATAGCCTTTTCTAGTTTGCTTTTAGAACCTTGAAATTCCAAAGAAATAATCTCCCTCCACCATTTTCTAGTTGAAGCTGCAATCTGGCACATCCCTCTCTCCGTTTCTCTACTTCTTTCTTATATTGTTTCTGATCTTACTCCATTCTGTCAATCTACCTCTAACACTTTTCTATTTTTGGAGTAATCTATATAGTGATCTACCCTCCGCATTAAAGTTCCACCCTTCTTCTACCTGGGTAATGTATTCTTCACACAGGTGTTAGTGGTTTATATACTTGAAAGCTTTGGTTGGCCTATTGATCTACTCCACCATTGATACTAAAATAGGAGTATGATCACTGACCCAGAAGGCAGAAAAAGGGTAGTTGAATTCTGAAATTTATTTACCTACGATAAATTAACAAAAACTCTATCTAGTTTAGATAAAATGTTCTTTTTAGGATCTGACCACAACAAGAATTTGTATCTAAGAATAGGTGATTCTATCATACCTGTGGCATGTAAAAATTTATCAGTCCCTTACATCTTACTGAATAGCACTCTACTACCACTTTGCTTCTCCTCATATTTTCTGATACAATTGAAGTCCCCTAAAATTATCCATGGTCTAAAACCAACAATGGCACCTTATAAAAAATTGTACCATAGTTTCTCTCTAAGTACTTCCGAGTTGTGAGCATAAACAAAAGAAACATAACAGGTTAACCCACCCACATTTTTATACCAGTTGTAATATGTTGATCACTCATGCTACTGACATTTATATTCCACACGTCGCTGCTATATATTATCATTATTCAACACTTTTTGTAGCACCTAACATTACTCACAATTATTCAGTTATAATCCAATTTAGTTTTAAGTTCTTCAATCTCAGCATACTTCAACTTATTTTCCAATATATCAACACAATCCACTTTATGAAAATAAATTAACTTCTTTAACTCTACTAATCTATTGGATTTATGAAAACCCCTCACATTCCAGCTTAATATTTTTATTTATTTGCTTTGTTACGACTTCTTAGCTCTCTGCCTTGATAGATGGCCCCCTTACTCTCTTCTTGTTTCATGTTTTGACTTTCCCATACTGGATTTTTCTTCACCAGCAGCTCCTTTTGTAATGGAATCAAATTTTTTAGGTCTCCTGGTTAGGCTCTTAGGGTTGTCACATGTAATAGCATCTTCCTCTGCCTGCAAAATACCCATGTTCTCCAAACTATCTTTGTTAATCTCTCCAGCATTACCCTATAAAAATTTATCAATTTGTTCAATAGATGAATTAAAATTGGATTCAAAAGAAAAACTAAAAGGATTAAGGTGGGGATGGGGTTTTGTGAATGATTGGGAGGGCAATGTAGGTGACTTTCTAGAATCATGCTAATTAACTACATCCGACGTAGTGTATTGGGTAGTTGGACTTAGAGTTTCCCTCTCTTCCATAGTAACTAAGGAACCTTCTTTTCCATACTTCACCTCTTTAATCAAAACAGCTAAGCCATCTTGAGGCTTCTCATTGCTTATTGGTATGAGCTTCTCCTTGCCTACAATCCGTACCTCGATTGACGTTTCCCCATTTCTCGATTTTTATCATTAGTTACATCCTGAAAACCATCAGAATTATCTCTTTCACTAACAACTTCGCTGCAATTTTGGGTGCTTCTCCAGTTCTTGTGATTTATAATTGCTTCTCGATTGGATTTCACTATTCTCAAGTATTTGTTTCCTAATACTAGTTAGTTGTTTTATCGCCTCTTCCATAGTTTTTAGTACTGGACTAGAAGGTCGGGCCTCCTTAACCTGATTTTTACGCATACCTCATGCCCTTTCTCCTCTGTAGGTTCTTCTTTATGTTGAGTGTGATCAATTTTCTCTGATGTGTACATAGAATGTTTATCCTCCTTTCTGTCCATGTTATTTATATCTAATCCCATTTCTTCATTATGGGCATCCTGACTTTCTGAAGTCTCATTTTCCTGGTGATTTGCCCCTTTTTCGGCTTTCAAAATTTTATCATAGGGTGTTGATTTTTAGAATGCCCAAAATAGCAATAGTTCTGGCATCTTTTTAGGGGATTCTCATAATTAACTTCTTATTTGAAACTCTCACCATTTTCGCCAATAGCTTCTATATAGTCTGGAAAACCCGATTCAACACCAACATCAACAAGAACCCTAGCAAAAGATATTATTATACGGTTTCGAGTAGGCTCATCCATCTCAATAGGTTTGCTAATGCACTGACTAAAACGCTAATTGCCTTAGGTCCTCAAAGTTTAAAACTTAACACTAGAAGCGTCACCCATACCGGCATATTTGTTAGTAAATCTTTGTCTATCTTCATATCTGGTTCTAACTTCTTCATAATAATAATATTCTTATCGAAGAACCATGGTCCCTCTTTTACCACTTTATTGCAATCTTGTTCATTCTCAAACCTCACTACAAAGAGGCCATTGTCTCTGGATCGGACTATAAAATTAGCCGATGTTTTCAACACTCTTTAAGCATATGCCTCTAAAGCTTTGAAATATTGCCTCGGACCTACTACATAAACCATTACATAGTTTTTCCAAATAGCTACCGCCTTTTTAATAGCCTCAAACACTATCTTGACTTTTCTTTTCCCATCCACGTTGATTGGTTCTATTAATTCCAAGTTTGCATTCCCCAAATAAACTTTCTTACCTTTGACTGCATCATTATAAGATGCCTTCTTTGCATCAGCCGAAATGTTAAATTTGATGCCGCTGCGTTGGCTCGTGTCTGTACCCTATTGATTTTTCAGATCTAAAATGCGTTGGTACTTTCTAGCCTGGGTTTTTCATATTGGACCGCTTTGCCTTTGAGTTTTGTGTGTTTCGCATCCTCCCAACCTTCCACATCTTCTCCCCGAGCATCCACCTGTTGTTCCGCCTTTAAATTAACTCGCTTTTCTAATGTCATGGATAAATCTACTTAAATAATGAAATACAAATGATAATATTAATATAATAAAAAGAAAATAGAGAGATCGAAATAAAGAAGAGAAGTTTTGGAGATTCCTAGGGTTTTTGCCCTAAGATATCAAAAGCCATGAGAGGGTTTTTTCTTTTCTTCTTAGCAATAAGTTTACAACCTATTTTGAAGATGGTAGAAGTTTTGATGTCATTTTCAAGTATTCTTGTTTCTCAAGATGGTATATAGTTCTCTTTTGAGGTTTTGTAAAGTTCTCTCTAAATTTTCACTTGTGTTTTCATTGGAAATTTCCTTTCCTTTATTCATTTTTAAGTATATTTCTAAGAAATGAAAGTGATTGTTTAGAGAAGAAGATGACTTCGTTTTCTGGTTCAAAATACTTCATTTATAGTGTTATAATTTGTTTATAATTATTTCCTCTTATATTAACCAACTAATTTTAATTTTAAAAACTGATTTTACCGTTGTATGCTGACATAGTCCTTAGTGTATGTCGACATATGGTCATTTGTTACTAGTATGCCGATGTATAGTTTGTGTATGTTGACATATAGACCATTTCCTACATTTTGAATTTTTCTTTTATTTTCTATTATCGTTATATATATATATATCAATTTTTTACCTTAATTTTTTATATTTTCAAAGAATATAATATGCATAATTTTTCATATATTTGATAGTTCAAATGATTGCATTAATTAGGAAAAAATACATAATTAAAGAAAAAGATAAAATAAATCGATAAAAGAAAATAAGATACAAAGTTTAGAAAGAGTTAGATGAAGATGGAGAGTGGCCATGGAGTTTCCTTATGATTTTTTAAAAGAAGTTATCCATTTTTCTTGAAAATTTTGAAAACTTTTTGATAAAGGTTCTCTTATGCTTCTTTTGATTTTCGAGAAGATTTTCTTGGTTTCTTTGTAGATCTAAGTTATTTAGCCTTCTGTTTTTCTTAATACTTTCAATAGAATTTTCTTCCTCCTCCTTTCCGCATTTTCTTCTTCCTCTTCAATCTCCATGCCATGTTATTCCTCTTATTCAGTTCTTTCTTCCATGATATCGTCCACAGCCAATCTTTGTTCTTTTCCAATAAGAATTTCATATGGTACAAACTCATATGGAATGTTCATAAGAGAAAGATTCTTATTGTTAAAAAAGTTTTCTTTGGAATTGGGTTCTTCTTTTAAATCAGTTCCAGAATAAGTAAAAAGAAGTTGTTAAATACACTCCATGATAAAGTGTATGTTCATCTTGAAACTCATTTGGTCATGAAGTTGGAAAGAATGACTTGTCTCCAATCAATATCTTTCTTAACAATGGTAGAAAATAAAGTTTCACATGCTCTTTAAGTAATGTTATAATTCCTGATTCGGGGAATTATACTTTGTTGCAAAATTAGACCCACAAGCCTTGCTTTTGGTCTAAGCTTTTTTATTTTAAATTCTACTTTAAAATAATTTTCAAACAAATCATGTAAAACTTCACGATTATCATAATTTATATTTTCCCTCAAAATATCGTTACCACTATTTTTGCGACTCAAGATTTCTCCAAGTAAATTTTCATCTAAAATAGTCCTTTCATGCTATTCCAAATTTGGTCCTCATTTCCTTGGTAAAATTTACCGTTTAAATTTGCATAAAACATTTTCACAATATCAGGATAACAAGGAAAATCATTTTGTGAAGAATCAATTAAACCAAAAATTCAATTTTTTATGGTAAGAGAAAGTAATCATAAGAAAGAAAATCATCAAATTTAGCAAAACATCCAGAAAATACATTTGCATATCCTTGTAATTATGAAGCTTTCATTGATTCTTCATCATTATAGAGCCAAAATCATAATTTTTATGGAGAGTGTAGGAGTTTGAGAAGATGAAGCTTGATGTTAAACCATTTTTTATAGAGAAAATAGAATGAAGATTGTATTAGTTTTTGAATTTGAAATAAAGTGATGTGTGAATGAATGAATGAATGAGATAAGAGTATTAAATAAACTTTGAATAGATATGTGATAGTTAATAAAGGTGTTATTTTGAAATTTAATTTGATGAAAAACAGAGGGAAATTCAAAAGTTTGAATTTTGAATGGTTATACCATTTCAGCACCCTGTATGTCAACATATGCGCCAAACTTTAATTAACTTATTCATTTTCATTATGTTTTATTTTAATTAACTATTACCATATTTTATAATGTGTTGTCATTTGTGATAATACACATCTCATCATTATAAGTAAATATTTTATATTTATTATTTTATATAAAAATTTGTGTTATTTCAACAAATTTATTTATATTTCATATTTTATAAATATTTTAATTTAACTTTGTTCATGATTAAATTCTAGTTATAGATTTGTTTATATTTTCATATAATTATTTTATCTAAATATTTATTTTATTTTATTAACTCATCCACATATTTTTTTAACAAATTTTAATTCTTTACACTCTTTTTAAGCAAAGCTAGCCAATTCTAATAAGGCACACCCACTATTTATTATTCAACTAAAACTTTTAAGGTATTGGAGTAGAGATGAATTGCTCTAACTACTAGATATATAAGTCTAGCCCTCCTTAAGGGAGGAGGAGTCATTACCCATATTAGACTAATTGGGTCATATAACTTCTATGTACCTAGAAAAGAGACGAGTAATGTCGACAATGTAGTCTATGGAGTCGCTAGAGTAGGTGTAACTTCAATCCTAAAAGTTATCTTCTAATAAAAGGTTATTCTACTCACCTGACTCTCCTTCAATTTTCAAAACAAGGCCTTCGTTAGAAACTTGTTAATATAAGCATCAATGCACACCAATATGATTCGAAACGAATATGAAATAATATTTCCTAGACGGGTTGAAGCGCGTCTCAGTTTCATAGTGTTCCCAAGATTGCTCTAAGAGATCCATGAGATATGGGGTCGAGGAGAAATAAGTAACTTTGGCTATAAAGTGACATACGAGATATATGGAACTGGTTGGACAAGGGACTCAGTCAGTTCAGATGGGGCTTGAACTGGAGGAGTTGTGTCATTGATGTTTTTCGCACTGGCATGGTAAATTAAAGTAGGGGGACAACTAGTAGGGAAGGGTTACGCTGGGGGACCTATTGCTTAGTAGGCTAATATGGGAGAGGGGATTCTCGCAGTATTAGGTAATGGGGTCAGCTCATATATTAGAGAAGATAATGGCTTGCCAAGCTTGCATAAGGAAGCTAAATGACCAAAGGAGCAACATGTAGTTCATATATCTAGTTTCGAATTATAACTCAGATCAACAATTACAACTTGACCTTCAGCCAATCTAATGCATAGTTTAGAAGGAAGAGGTCGATTTGGAGTTATTTCAATTAAGGCCTTGGCATATACAAGTTTTTGCCTTGCAATAGTATTTGCATCAAAACATCTTAAGCCACCAACTAGATTAGCTAGCCACTTCAAACCTATCAATGGTTGAATCATTGACGAAATATTTGAGAAACGAGTCCAGATAGGAATAGAAAGAACCTCTCCTCGGCTAAGTTGATAATAGGATTCCACGAGGTAATGACAAACGACTTTCCCATATTGAAAATTGGCACCGACTGAAGAAAACACTACCTCTCTTCTAGCATAGAGAAATGAAAATAAAACATTGAGTTGTCAGATTGAATTTTAAGACCGCCTTTAATCTTCCATACTCACCTACCACTCTCACATGGTATCATTAGGGGGGTTGGAGTCCAAGAAGATGCCAACTAAGTAATCTTCCAAAATTCAATACCAGCAACAATTACTTCTTATAGTGGGATCATTATTCCATTCTCTTTAATACTTTCAATTTACTTAGGGATTATTCTTCGACGTTTCTAGGAAGCATGGAGAAGAAGGATGGCCATTTTAGCTTTTTGGTATTAGGATTGGGGGGGGGATTTAGAGATGTTAGATGGTATAGCATGAAATTGGTATTTAAGGTAGTGGATTGATTGACTACACCAGAATTGAACTGTATAAGGTAGGCATTTTGCCGAATATCTTCAAGGCTTGGAATAGATGTAAGGGATCCGTAATCCTTCTCTTCATTTGATAAATCAACTATAGGTGACAACAAACTAGTATTATTACTAACAAAACCAACTACTACATTTTCTGATGCATGCTCATTAGAAGAAAACTCCCTTATTTTTCCAGTCACTATCCCATTGCCACTGCAAAAAGCCGGTTCATAGGGCAGGCATTCGAAAAGAAGGCAACTTCAAAGTTACTAGAGATAGAAAGCTACCCATTCAAGGCAGAGCTTGGATAGCATGGACTAAAGAGTTGAAAGGCATTTCGGATCTAGTCCAAAACATAGAGTTGAGATCCAAACTCGTCAAACTTTTCTTGCGTCCCATAAAGGGAGAGTCAATGCATGAAGAAGAAGCGAGAAGGATGGAAAAGAAGTAGAGGGGAAAACATGGGTTAAGAAGAGACTATGATGGGATGAAGATGAAGACGAGGGATGCCATTTTTACTAATTATATATACATATATTATTTGTTAATCTTATTTGTAATGAAAAGACTTGAATATATGTTTGTTTATTATTATCTATTTGAAGTGTCTTTCAAATTTTTAATTATATTATTATTATTTTCATAAAAATTTAAATATTCATATACTATCATATATATTTCAAAAATAATATTATTTAGGGTTGCCAAATTTACCCAGAACTTTGTTCTTTTACCACCATAAAGCATAAATTTCCATTTTGTGAATCTTAATTTTTGTTGCATGAAGTGATGTCGGAATCATCCTAAGTTGGTGTGAATGCTTTTTCCCGATTTTTGATCGAATCTATGTTTGGAGAGTCCTTTGATTTCTTCAGTGTTGGGCAGCCCTTTTAAGATGTCCAGTCTTGTCGCATTCAAAACATTACATTGAACTTTTGGAGTTGTAGCTGCTGTTGTTATACATCCTTTTGAATTTGTTCTTCTTATTGTGTTCCAAAATTGTTTGAAATTTCTTACCATAAATGTTTTCTCTTCAATGTTATCTTCTAATGCTTGTTCTTAGGTTGTAGCATCAAAAGTGGTTGACTTCTTTTCATTTTTCTGTCTTACTTTCTTCCTCACAGCTAAACTTCATATGACATTAAATAACCTATTAATTCTTCTATTCTCATTGTACTTATGTCATTAGCCTCTTCTATTGCCAAAGTCATTTGATCTCATTCGCTTGAAACAAAATTTATAATTTTTCGGACTTGGTCTTCCTCAGTAAAAAAATTTCCATGTGAAATTAAAGCATGCAATATGTCTTGAAATCTAGAATACATGTCATAGACTCATTTAGTTTCATTTTAAATAGCTGAAACTGGTTAGTTAACATAGAGATCTTTGTTTTCTTAACTTTATTATTGCCTCCATGTGTGTGACTTGTAATGTCCTCCAAATTCCATATACACTTTTACAGATAGACACTCTATCAAACTCGTTTTTATATAGGCCCAGAATAAAATATTCATCGCATTTGCACCGTTGAGTTCTTATGCCATTTGCTCATTAGACCATTGTGCACAATTAGTTAGAAGCTTAGTGTACTTGGTTTGTGTGATATTCCATATATTTATACCATTAATCCATAAGTAAATTTTCATTCTACATGAACAATAAGCATAATTACTACCATTAAAGAGTAGTGGTCTGGTAGTAGATTATCATTCTACAAAAGTGTTAAATATGATATTTGTGTTACTAACCTTAAACTTTTCAAAACGGAGATTATGAAATTTTGAAAACTAAAAAGCTTTGTCACTAAGTATGTGTAATGTGATGTGCTACCCTAGTACTATGCCGTATGGATCTGAAAGCTAATGTAACTTTAGAAGGGGGTAAACAGTGTTTCTAAACTTATTACCAAATTATATAGTGATTATTAAACTTATCAATATAAAACCAAATTCATATACAGTAATATAGTAAATTCCTAAAGTAAATGCAATAAAAGTGAAGAGAAGACACCAAGATTTTTATAACGATTCGTATTCTCGATCCTATATTCAGTCATGTACCCCTTACAAAATTTCAGTATAACCTTTTGCACTTCCATGGGTTGAAAAAAATTAACCTTTTTGCTTTCCACGGTTGGTTAAGATCACATGTACAATGCTAAATGTCTACAGACCGCAGGATACACCTTTACAAACAAATAGTTGAGTAATATCCATAAGAAATTGAATCTTTCGATCACAATTTCAAGTAGCATTCAATACAACTTCCTATACACCTCCAGTAATAATATATCTTTCATTTCTTTCAGGAATTGGATAAGATTAGAGAGTAAATGATAGATAATAGTATGTAGACTCTCTAACTATTAAATAGATTGCAAATCAATGAAAAATAGAGAGAAAGAGAGTGGATTCAGAAAGTATAAGTATATATAAGCAATAGGACTTTTTTACAAAATGTGAAAGTAAAGAGATTAAGAGAAATGATAGAGAATCATCTCCCAGATTTGTTGTCCAAACACTTTAAGTAGAAGATGAAGAGAAGTGACTTTTTGCGTAGGGGTGAAAGAAAGTATCCGTTCGTATAAAATGAAAAGTAGCATCCAAAGACTAGTATGTCAACATATATTATAGGATATGTCAACATATCCTAGTGTAAAGTAACAGTTTCTTTATAAAAATTGTTTTGACTCCTTTAACTTATAAAAACCAAAATAGAACTTTTATAAAATGATTATGGAGATAAAATAAGGAGTTTTAGAATAGAAATTTTCAAAGATTTACTACTAGATCTTTAGTAATTAAATCTAAACTGGATTATACTTAAAACTAATTGAATGTTGTCTTGTACTCTTCCAGTCTTTGTTCCTTGATTCTCCTGTGTCTCCCAGCCTTGCTTTTGAATATTCCATGCTCTTCTAGTTTTTTCTTGTTTCTTTGATCTTGATTCCTCTTGATCTACTTGGTATTGTTCTTGAGTTCTTGTATTGATATACATAGATAGGTGTACTGCATCTCTACTTGATTATCCTATAATATATCTTGATAGATTCCTATATTTCCTATACTATATCACACATAAACTTGAAAAATCATCAGTACTAATATTTATCTAGTTTTTATCATCAAAGTTATTAAATGTGGAACAACCACAAGACACCTCTAATTGGCGGAGATGGATATCCTTATCCAGTTCACTATCGGATATAAACCAACATATGTGTTCTCGACCATTCTTACATTGATGTTATACCAACTCCAAAATACGCTCCTATACTGACAAAAAACTATCATGGACCATTGGATAAGTAATATTTCCCATCATCCTTCAATATCCATAAAGTGGCAAGCTCGAAGTCGTAAAACATAATGCATCTTAATTAGCATATAAACAAGGTTGTGGTGGTTCTACTCCGTGGGTCCTAAATATACCCATGCCTAACATTGGATCTGTGTTCATGTAAAAACACACTTTCTCTACTCACATAAATGCACATGTTCATACATTTGTAAAACAACATTTGGGTCTCTGAAGGTCCACAACTGAAGTCGTTGAAAGGCTTCCAAATATTCATGAGACGTAGCTTGGAACGAATCAAGAACACTGGCCCAACCAGCGTTCACAATGAAGTTAAACAAAGAAATCATAGAACTTTGATGTTTGCACAAAACCAAAGTCCGAAAGGTCGATTTCAAGTGTTTATAACTTAACATTATATCATATAATAACACAACTATTCCAAACAATTCAAACACATATTTCAACGAGAACTCACAAATATACACAATAAATGGGGTTGAGGTATGTTTACTCATGAAAATCAATACCACTCTCATAATTAATGTCTTTACAATTTATTAAGTGTTCATAATTATATTAATGGTCACAAAAAGTCCATGGCCCATTATCTTATCCAAATATAGTCCCAAAATAAACATATAAAATATGTTTGTTCAAAATTTGGGTTTTATTTTATAACTTACCAAATCTATAAAAAAAAATGGTAAAGTCATTTATCCATACAATTTCAACTGTCAAATGTCAAGTTTACTTACTTATACAATTTACAGGTCTGTTGTAAAACGGTCATAAAAAGGTCAAATTACTGACTTAGTAATTTATAGGTCCGTAAGCGTAAATAAATCATGTCATCATTTATCTATATGTAGTTACCTTTTGAAAGGTCAAATCTAGCCAGTTATATTCTTAACTGCATTTTATAAGCCATTTTAAGCAAATATTTAATATATTGCAACTTATGTTGTGTAATCAAACACATCAATACACGATTTACGTCGTACAACTAAACATATAACAATATATGACTTGCGTCATAAAACCAAACATATACCAATATGCGACTCACGTCGTATAACTTACCATATACGCATATTAATATAAAATATTTCACAAACTATAATATATATTATATGTCACTACTCACCTTGGCCAAAGTAGAACAAAAAAAGCCATGTCATAGAGAACTAGAATATGACTGCAAATAAGAATCTATGTCTAAATAAAATGTCATATGCAAAGATATGAAATGTATAAGATTTACTGGCTTATTTACAAATAAATAAATTATATAGTATTATATAATTTATACCTATGTAGCATATGGAAAGTTCAGGGGACTTTTGACATAATTTCTTCTATCATGCCTGAAACTGCTTTATCAAACTAGACATGCTCCTCACATACACAATCAGCCTCTGTGACCACCTCTTTGACGCTGCTACCTGATCAACTCCGGCCGCACATTAAGTAAGACCCCCCACGACCCCAAGATACTGCACCGGTACTACCAAGCCCTTTAATTGGAAATAAATTTAACCAGATACTACGTCTTGATCTCCAGCGACCCTATCATGTTCGGTTATGTCTTTGAGCGTTTACTTCGTCGAACTCCTTTCACAAAAAAAAGACAACCCATATCCTTTATTTTTCCTTTGGTAGTGTTGCTGGAAAGTTTGCCATTGATGATGAGTTCATCAAAGCCTCCTTTCTAATCAACCGTAGCCTCAACGAATACCACACCACCACCATTCTCCTTCATTTCTAATGCAAAAGCTAACCATGGCACCAGATCCACCTATAATTGATCTCCACCAACTATCAAGACCCCCAATTCGTTATTGCTGTCATCGTATATCTACCACCTTCGACCATTACATGTCAAGCTATGGCTACCTCTAGACTCCTTAAAGAAAAAGAGGAAGACTCATGATCTTAGTTTTTCCTTATGTAAATTGGATTTTTTGATAAAAAAGAGAAAGTGGAGAAGAGGAGTTTTTTTTGTGGAGGAAGGAAGAAGAAGATAAATGAGAATGTGTGACTACTATATGGTTATATGACTTTTATGAACATCAAATAATGATAATTTTCAATGGCACAACTCGACATATTTTTCTCATTCCAATGATATTAAACATGTCATCATCCAAAACTATGCTTTGAGAGGCTATCATGTGTTTCGAAATCATATTAGCTATCTAAACGTCCAATCTCAAAAATTCTTTGACCGCGCAGCTCGGATGATTTTTCTTCACGTAGTGTTGAAATTCTAGGTCCCACTAGTTCAGCTAAATCGATAAAATACTTATAATTGTTAAATATTTTAAAATTTTGAGTGTGGAAAAATCCAGATCGTTATAGATGCTAATAATTAGCATATGCTAAAGGCATACACTTATTTATTTTGATTGTATTTTATAATTCAATGAGAAAACGATAATTGTAACTAATAAAGGAAGGCAACACTATAATTTTCAACCTTGATAAGAGATGAAGTATAGTAAAATTAACTTAGACTCTGTCAAGTCGACAATCGATCTTCTTTATTTGAGAAATATGCCAAGTATATTTAAAGCTAGTGTAAAAGGCTTTAACATGACTAATAACAAGTATCAAATTATCGAAATCTGTATGTTACACAACTCTTAAGGTTAGTATTCTTTCTACTCATATAAATTGGGTATTGCATTGAAGTCACATGTTACCATCCATGGTTTGTTGATCATGGTTGCATTGTCTTCCAATTGCTTTGTAATAACCTGAAACTAAAGCTATAGTAATTAATTAACGAATTAATTAAATAATAAAATAACTTTGTAAAATTATAAAAATTGAGCCACGGAAGTTGCACCATTATGTACGTGATGATTTTTTGGTCAATTTCCACACATAGATTGTCAAAATCCGAGCTAAAACAATGAAGTTACAAAAGAAAGAAGAAATCAGAAATTTAAATGAAAAAAATAATATATATATATATATAGGTCAGGTCGACCCTAGGGTAGACCTTCCCCATAGCTAGGTCGACCCATAGCCTATGAAGGTCGACCCGGCAGTCAAACCACCTTCTTATGTGGACATGAATTCGTCCATATTCAAACTGATGACGTGTGTTTTTCGATTTCTTTTGCATTTCATGCGTCCGTGCTTCCATCCGACGGTTCTCATCGATCCTATGACGTGGTTGCGCTAGATTTAATCTTCAAATCCAATGGTCCGAGATCCATAAGGGACACTATAAATAAGACCATAGGCCTAGCTATTTTTCTCATTCAGATTTTCTCCATCTGGGTTCATTGCCTGAGGCTGGACCCTAAAAGGAATATTTTTCCAAGGAGAAGACCTTTTTAATTAAAATTCTTTATACCCTAGAAGTGGATCCGGAAAGACCAAGGAAAAGAGCTAAGGACCACAGGTGAGTGTTTAAGTAATTATTTTAGATTTTTAAGTAATTTAAAATAATAGGGTTCTCAATAGTTGTAGTTTTTGTGCAATTTTGGGACCGCTTTTATATAAGTTGTTTACAGTTAATTTTTGAAGTTCTTTTCAGTCTATTTTATCCAGCTATTTTATTCATTTATTTATAGTTATTTACTGTTATTTACAGTTATTTGTATTTTATTTACACCTATTTTACATTAGAATTTAGTTTGTAAATTTTAGTTTCTTTTTATTCCTTTTCACGCGAATAAAATAATAAAAAGCGGATAATTCGCTAATATGGACTAAAATATAAGACCACTAAATTTGTAGAAAATTTGATGTAAATAAGAAGAACGGTAATAAAAAGAATATAGACTGAAATGGGCAAATTTGACATTTACAAGCAAGTTTATAACTAGTAGTTATAACTAAAAAGACAAGATAAAAGAGAAATTATAACGTAGGTTATAATTAAATAGAAAGAATAAAAAAGACTTATGTTAAGACTTAGAGTTAAGTTAATAAGCAAATAGAGCAGAATTAACAGAAGAGGCTTATTTTAAAGACTTACACTAAGTTAATAAGCAAATATAGCAGATATAACAGAAGAGGCTTATTTTAAAGACTTAGAATAAGTTAATAAGAAAATAGAGCAGAATTAACAGAAGAGGCTTATTTAAAAGACTTATACTATGTTAATAAGCAAAGATAGAAGTAGGTCCCGTACCGGCAGCATTCCCCCTCAGTCAGGAACTGATGGTCTCATAATAGATTAGGTGGAGCTGGGACACGCTTATGCTGAAGTAATGGTAAATAAGAGGTCAATAGATAGAAGCTCAAATCAGAGGATTTGGGCAAGGGGCGCAACTAGATTTTATTTGTTAAGACCCGTACTTGCAGCATTTCCCTATCAGACTAGGACTGTTGGTCTCACAACAGATCAGGTGAGGCTGGACACGCTTATGCTGGAGTAATGGTAAATAAGAGGTCAAAAGATGGAGCAACAGATAGTGCGAGCCGACGGTGGCCGAGCGTGTGACCTCAGTGCAAGGATATAAGTCGCTATTGAGTTCAAAAGCGCTAACTAGGTGTCTTTTCTATGGGACCCACAGGATGGGACTAGCTCACAGTGGCAGAACAGAGATAGAAGTCCAATCAAAGGGTAGAATTAGGACTTCAGCCGAATTAAAAATAGGATTAGGATTTCAGCCTAATCAAAGCAGCTATCTAAGATAAGTGCAAACAATCCAGTTAAAACTATCTAAGCAAAGCAAACAGTTAAACAATATTTTATTCTAGCTTTATCTTTCTCTTTATTTCCTTTCATACTAGAACTGTTGCTAAGTCTATTATCTTTACCTTGTTTAAAAATACTAGTAGTTACTTTCACTCACTAGACTTTTAGTCTGACCCACTCCTCTATTTTCCCTTTTTCCCCTACTTAGGCCAGCAGAGGTAGGGATAGTAGATTTCAGCTTTCTTGGAGAGATATTCTTGGAGATTTTGCATGTATTCTTCTTCTTTTTTAGCTTTCTTTTCATTTGACTTTTGGGATGTACTGGTACTTGATGAGAGGGATGATTTTATGTACTCTGATGTTGTATTGTTCATAAGACATGTGTATTTGGTATTTTGAGACGTACTTAGTTTTATGACTTATTTATAAAGATTAATTTTTAATGAGTTACTATTTAAATGTTTCCACTGTTTTATTTATTTGTCTTGTGAATTTTAGTCTCTGTAAAACCTTTTGCTATACCTATAACACACCGTATCCTTTAGTGTGTCCATTTTGGGTATACTAATGGGTGTGGGGTGTTTCACTTGGTATCAGAGCCTAAGATTATATTCCTAAAAACTTGTTTTAAAAATAAAGTATTTTTCCAAAAGTAATCTATTTTTAAAAGTAGCATATCTTCAAACTAGAAGTATTTTTAAGAAAGAAACTCTTATTACAGAAATAGTTTTTCTAGTATAAAAGAGAGTTTTTATAAAAATCCCCTCAAGGTCCAATTCTACTTTCTTTCGATTCTTTCAAACTTAAATTCTCTTTTCTTTGCATAGTATGGCTGACTAGTTCCGTAGAGCTAGGTACCAGAAGTGCAAGGGCAAGCGCCCAATACAGCACCCGCAGGTGGAGATCCCATTAATCCACTACAGCAGCCAATTTTTCTAAGCTATGCAAGGATTTCGCTAGTCTAGGAGGCAAGACGTTTTCTGGCATAGAGGATTTCGAGGTGGCACAAGCTAGTTTGGAGGATAAGGAGCGAATGTTCAGGCTGTTAGGATTGGAGGACCGACAGAGAGTTCAGCCTGCATCTTGGTAGCTGCAGGAAGAGCTTAAAGAGGTTCCTATGTTTGAAAGCTTTAAGAAGCCGTGGTGGAAGAACAAGAAGGATACGGACAAGAATAAAGAAGGAGGACCTTAAAAGCGGATCAAGAAAAGCGGGAAATGCAATAGCTGTGGATTGGTTGGTCATTACGCAAGGGATTGTAAGAATAAAATGATGAAGGGAAGGTGTTTCAACTGTGAGCAACCTGGTCACCTTAGTAGAGCTTGTCCCCACATGATGGGGTAGAGAGCAGGCACACCTACAACGTAAGTACAGGCTTTGGATGCAGCACTTTCTAGTAGTGGACCGGATCGAGGTAGGAAAGTCTCTATAGGAGGTTTTGATCTCTATTTTGGATTTTCCTATTTCACACTCTTTCATTCCTATTTCCTTGATTGATTGTTTGCACTTAAATATCTCTTTAGTAGTAGACCCCATAGTTGTTTCAAACCCCATAGGAGGATCAGCACATTTATCCATGATTTGTAGGGGTTTGAAAAATTTTATACTAGGCGGAGCATGACTGTGACGCCTATGTACTATGATTTTTGGGGTATGGGATGATTTTGGGGATGGATTGGGTATCCACTTATGGAACGATATGGGACTGCGAGAGGAGAGTCGTTAAATTAGAGACATATAGCGGCCGGACTCTTAAAGTTTCTTGCAACCCACAAGGGTCAGTCATGTTGAGCTTCCTATATTCATCACTAGGATAGCTAGATTCTGTTCCAGTCGTTAGAAATTTCCCAGACATTTTTAAGGAGGTTAAGGGACTACCCCCTAAAAGAGAGATCGACTTTAGGATTTATCTTAATGATAATGCTAAGCCAGTGGCATTGCCCATGAGAAACATAGCTCCTAGGGAGAGGAAGGAGTTAAGTAAGCAGATCGGTGAGCTATTGGAGAAAGGCTTCATCAAAAGGAGCATATCTGAGTGGGGAGCGCCAGTCGTCTTCGCTACAAAAGCGGATGGTTCCCTTTAACTTTGAGTAGACTATAGAGAATTGAATAAGCTCACGAAGAACCGTTACCTACTTCCTAGGATAAATGATCTTTTCGATCAGTTGGTTGGCTCTTCAGTGTTTTCCCAGCTTGATTTAGCCACTGGATTTCATCAGCTTAGGGTCACTGACGATAGCATTGATAAGACCGCATTTAGGACACTCGATAAATTCTTTGAGTGGTTGGTTATGCCGTTCGGGCTAACCAACGCCCCAGCCTAATTTGTAGATTTGATGAGCTGTGTTTTTAGGAGATGTCCTAAATATGTTCGTAGTAGTGTTCGTGGATGACATTTTGGTGTTTTCCAAGAGTATGGAAGAGCATGTTATTCATCTAGAGGAGGTTCTTTGTACATTTTGCATTCATCAGTTGAAGGCAAAATTCATGAAGTGTCACTTTTGGCGTAAGGAAATGCGTCTCTTGGGCCATAGAGAAGGTCTACACATGAGAAGAGTTTGAGAAATGGTTTTGTACATTTAGGTTCGGATTGTGAAATCCAAAGAGTTGTAGGCAAAGATTGGAGATGTACAATAGATTTAGTTGTAAAAAAAGGAAAGCCCATGTGCAGATAGTTGCAAAAATTATAATTGTTTCAGATAAGTGGATTTAACGGTAGTGCCTTGGAATAAATATAAGCATAAAAGAGGAATAGGAATAAAAGACTTTAGTAAGGAAATAAGATTTCCAAGGTTTAGGAAGGGTACTCCTAGGGTAGTAAGAAAAAGATCCACTTCATGCCTAGCCCAATAAAATGAAATTGTTAGAATTGAAAAGTTAAAATATATCATTGTTAACATTTTTGAGGGAGTAAATATTGGGTGTTTGAAAAAAAAGGTGGTAGGAAATTTAAGTTGGTTTTTATATGATGTAAAAAGTGAAATTCTTTTTGAAGAATTATAGAGCATATATATAGCTCGCTAGTTTCTTTGTAGGTAAACAAAGATTTCAAATATAAAAACCTAGAGTGTATTAAGTATCGGAAACCTAGGTTACAACATTTATCGTTGTAATAGATGTTTTCGTGAAAAATAAAGGGGGCATAGACTATAACACTATTGTTATAGTAGGTGACTCCCAAGGGAAATGTTTTTACATAGTGTATGAAATTTATTAGTATTTATTTTAATTAGATCCATACACTAGTATTTTTGGGTTGTAGTAACGGTGTTTTACGCAACATCTGTTTTGACCCAAATAAAAATGTGTTTTGAAGATAATTTCTAAGTATAGAAATAGAGTGGTTTGTAAGTATACTTATTATTTAAATAAGTATAAGGAAATGTTTTCTAGTTATGAAAAAATTAATAAATTTCATAGGAATTGTCTATCGTAAGAGAATATGGATTAAACATACTTTAATCTATTGGAATGAAATGAATAATGATATAATTTTCTAAAAAACCAAATAACAAATAAAGATGTTTTGTGCAAGTTATAAGGAATACGTGAAAGAGATGTACAAGGTATGGGAAGCACCATATTTTGTATAGCCTATTTCGAAAATAATATATAAAATAAGTTCCTTGTAATTTCAGATAAACATGAAGTCCTCTTTTAAAGGATTCATAGAAGGTTTTAGCGTTAACAGTTTCTCATAAAAGAAAGTAGTTCCAATACATTAAGGTATAAAACCATTAGGTGTAATAAGAAGTGTAATAATTAGAGACAGTGTTAGTAAGAAGAGATATTATAGAGGGCCTTTGTAGAAAGTCCCAATTTTTTGTAAGTTGGAAACTTCTCCAAGGTTAGGTAATTGGAAAGTTAAGGGGTTTTGAAAACATGTGAGGACATTTTAAAGATATCTTAAAGAAAAATGGTTTAGTGAAAAAGTAAATAAGTTTTTGGAAGCAAAAAAAAACTTAGTAACAGTTAAATTTAAAAATCCAATTTTTTATAGAAAGATGTATAGGTCTTTAAAAGAAAAGGAGGAATAAGTTTTAAACTTAGAATTTGTAAGTTTTGCCCTCTAGGTTTGGGGAATATTGTAAATTTAAAAAGATGTAAGGATGCAAGTCTAGAAAGGTAAAATGTTAAGTAACCAAGTGCCTTTGAATTTAATAGAAATTTGAAAATAATACTTTTAAAGGAATTTTTTTGGGATTTGATGTTTTAAAAATTTAAAAGTTTTAGTTTTTGAAATGAAATGATAAATACCAAACCAAACTTTTAAATGTGGAGTAGATAGGAATCATTTCCTAGGTATGACGGAAAAAGTGTAAGGCTATATAGGAGATAGCAGTGATTACTTTTAGAAGTAATAATAGAAGTTTCCGTAAAATGTATAGGACACTAGTGAGAACCTAGGATCGTCACTTCAGATGTGTAGACTATAGTAAGGTGATATCAGTAAGATGGTAAGACACATGTGGTTGAGGATGTGTATTCTTGATTTTGGAGGAACTTTGAAGGAGCATCTTTCTTCAGTGGAATTCGTGTATAATATTAGTTTTCAAGCTAGCATTGGGATGGTACCTTTTGAAGCTCTTTATGGAAGACCGTGCTAGTCACCTGCGTGTTGGCTAGAAACTATTGAGAGATTGCTACTTGGTCCCGACATGGTTAGAGAGGCTTCAGAGGAGATTGATTTGATTAGGAGAAAATACGTACCTCTTATCCATAACTCTTTGATAAGTAAATTTTGAATTTCCTATTTCCATCTTTAGTTTTGAATAGGTTCTTTCCTTTAGTATCCTTTGGGAGGGTATATGTTAGGATTTAACCTATGGATGGTAAGACTGAATGTAAGCATGTTATTAGAACATGTTATGTATGATGGATGCTAGTGGTTGCAAGTGTTAGCTAGTGGATGCTAATGGACGCATATACTTACACTAGGCACTATTATCTCTTTGGGATCGGCCTAACTAGGACACTAGAGCATATGCATATGGATGTGTGCGCATTTGCATTTTATTTTATTTTATTCCATTGTTGCTATAAACGAATGATTATCATATGATTGTTGCATTTGGATGATGATTGTAGCACGCATATAGAACTATCAGTTATCATTAGGAAACTTGCATTCATTTGGATACATGACACAAACCTGATTGCATAAAAAGGAGATCGACTGAATCAGTAGACCGCCTAATCTTTTGCATTAGTTAGGAACATTGACACTATACTATTTGCATATATATATATCATAAATTGCATTAGAAAAGCTTAAGGACAGTGGATGTAGGATGATGGTTGAGTAGTTGGTTGTAAAATTTGGATGAAAACATTTATTTCGTTCTTTTATCCTTGGGGATTTCAGAGACAAAATCTATTAAGAAGGGGAGAATATAACAACCCAAAATTTAAAGCTATAGTAATTAATTAACGAATTAATTAAATAATAAAATAACTTTGTGAAATTATCAGAATTGAGCCACGGGAGTTGCACCATTGTGTCCATGGCAATTTTCTGGTCAATTTCCATATATAGATTGTCAGAATTCGAGCTAAAACGAAGAAGTTACAAAAGAAAGAAGAAATCAGAAATTAAAAAGAAAAAATAAATAAATAAATATATATAGGTTAGGTCGACCCTTGGGTCGACCTTCCCCATAGCTGGGTCGACCTATAGGTCGACCCATAGCCAATGAAGGTCGACCTGGCAGTCGACCCACCTTCTTATGTGGACGAGAATTCGTCCATATTCGAACCGATGACGTGTTTTTCGATTTCTTTTGCATCTCGTGCGTCCGTGCTTCCATCCGACAATTCCCATCAAACCTATGACGTGGTTGTGCTAGATTTAATCTTAAAATCCAACGGTCTGAGATTCACAAGTGACACTATAAATAAGACCCTAGGCCTAGCTATTTTTCTCATTTAGATTTTCTCCATCTAGGTTCATTGCCTGAGGCTGGACCCTAAAATGAATATTTTTCCAAGGAGAAAATCATTTTAATTAAAATATTTTATACCCAAGATGTGGATCCGAGAAGGCCAAGGAAAAGAGCTAAGGACCACAGTTGAGTGTTTCAGTAATTATTTTAGATTTTTAAGTAATTTAAAATAATAGGGTTCTCAATAGTTGTAGTTTTTATGCAATTTTTGGACCGCTTTTATATAAGTTGTTTACAGTTAAATTTTGAAGTTCTTTTCAGTCTATTTTATCCAGCTATTTTTATTTAGCTATTTTATTCATTTATTTACAGTTATTTGTATTTTATTTACATCCATTTTACGTTAAAATTTAGTCTATAAATTTTAGTTTCTTTTTATTCCTTTTCACGCGAATAAAATAATAAAAATCGGATAATTCGCTAATATGGACTAAAGTATAAGACCACTAAATTTACAGAAAATTTGATGTAAATAAGAAAAACGGTAATAAAAAGAATATAGACTGAAATGGGCAAATTTTACATTTACAAGCAAGTTTATAACTAGTAGTTATAACTATAAAGACAAGATAAAAGAGAAATTATAACGTAGGTTATAATTAAATAGAAAGAAAAGAAAAGGCTTATTTTAAGACTTAGAGTTAAGTTAATAAGCAAATAGAGCAGAATTAATAAAAGAGGCTTATTTTAAAGACTTACACTAAGTTAATAAGCAAATATAGTAGAGATAACAGAAGAAGCTTATTTTAAAGACTTAGAATAAGTTAATAATCAAATAGAGCAGAATTAACAAAAGAGGCTTATTTAAAAGACTTATACAAAGTTAATTAGCAAAGATAGAAGTAGGGCCCGTACCGGCAGCATTTCCCTTCAGTCAGGAACTGATGGTCCCACAATAGATTAGGTAAGGCTAGGACACGCTTTTGCCGAAGTAATTGTAAATAAGAGGTAAATAGATAGAAGCTCAAATCAGGGGACTTGGGCAAGGGGCGCAACTAGATTTTGTTTGTTAGGACCCGTACTGGCAGCATTTCCCTATCAGACTAGGACTGATGGTCTCACAACAGACCAGGTGAGGCTAGACATGCTTATGCTGAAGTAATGGTAAATAAGAGGTCAAAAGGTGGAGCAAGAGATAGTGCGAGCCGATGGTGGCCGAACGTGCGGCCTCGGTGCATGGATATAAGTCCTATTGAGTTCCAAAGCGCTAAACCGATGTCTTTTGCTGTATGACCCACAGGATGGGACTAGCTCACAGTGGCACAACAAAGATAGAAGGTCAATCAAAGGGTAGAATTAGGACTTCGGCCTAATTAAAAATAGGATTAGGATTTCAGCTTAATCAAAGCAGCTATCTAAGACAAGTGCAAACAATCCAATCAAAACTATCTAAGCAAAGCAAATAGTTAAACAATATTTTATTCCAGCTTTATCTTTCTCTTTATTTCCTTTCATACTAGAACTGTTGCTAAGTCTATTATCTTTACCTTGCTTAAAAATACTAGTAGTTACTTTCACTCATCAGACTTTTAGTCTGACCCACTCCTCTATTTTCCCCCTTTCCTCCCCTTAGGCCAGCAGAGGCAAGGACAGTAGATTTCAGCTTTCTTGGAGAGATATTCTTGGAGATTCTGCATGTATTCTTCTTCTTTTTCAGCTTTCTTTTCATTTGACTTTTTGGATGCACTGGTACTTCAAGAGAGGGATGATTTTATGATTTTATGTACTCTGATGTTGTATTTTTCATAAGACATGTGTATTTGGTATTTTGAGACATACTTGGTTTTATGACTTATTTATGAAGATTAATTTTTAATGAGTTACTATTTAAATGTTTCTGTTGTTTTATTTATTTGTCTTGTGAACCTTAGTCTCTGTAAAGTTTTTAGCTATACCTATAACGCACCATATCATTTAGTGTGTGCATTCTGGGTATACTAAGGGGTGTGGGGGTGTTTCATGCTTCCATAGATTTAGCCTCAGGGATTGCCAATTATAGGAGAGATATTATTATGACCAACCACATTTTCAGAACCTATTATTATTTGTTTTTCGCTGGGATTAAATTTGTTGATATTCCATAAAGAATTGGAATAAAAATTAGAGTTTTAACACTTAGTGGTTGATTAGGTTATGCATTAAGGGTGTTGTAACAACCCACATCGGAACAAACCTAAATTTTGACCCAGAAAGGCCCATCGAAGCTTTGATCCATTCTAAGGTAAGATGTTGGTAAAAATAAGAAAATAATAGTATAGAGCCATAACTAAAATTTCAGAACTCACAGCGGATGGAAGAAAATATAACAGCAAAGTGTACCTATTTATTTCAAATCATAAATATGTCAAAATACAAAGTACCATCAAATCGTATCATAAATCCGTTACAACAATAGTCTAGATACATGGTATACATAAAAGCAAGTCAAAACGATAAATACTACCACAAGCAAACCACCTCCGTCTCTAAGTGTCATCTTCACCATCAATGTCCTTCAACCTGTGTTGTAATAAGGAGGGAGTCAGAACAACAAGTGTTTGGTGAATAAAAACCTCGAGTCTTACTTTTTCAATACTTAAGCAGTATATTTCAAAATAAGAATATGTCTACGAACATAAACCCATTAAAATCATTTAATACTTTTTTTAAAAGAAAGAAGCAGGTCTCAATGGTACTTTCTAGCTGGCATCATATGGAATCTCAACTCACTTAATACTTCTTTATTTGTAAAGGCAGACCCTCCATCAGTGACTTAATACCTCCTCAAGAAGTGGACCCCTGTAGAGATACCACCTAACGTGTTCCCTAGGCCATTTACTACTTTATTTTGGAAAAAGAGGTGGGCCCTCAAACAACCACGTAATACCTCAAGACCTCGAAGCAGGCCCCTCGTACTATGGTCCATACTCATAATGATGTCTTACATTAGTCTGACAATTCGTAGGAACTGGTAGCCAGATTAGCTGGATAGATTTCCCTTACAGAATTTAGGACTAATCTCGCGTCATCGTGAATATTTATCATAAGGATATCTCACATCAATAATAAGTGCACACAACTGCTGGTGGCCTCAAAGTGAAGTGCAGAGTTCCATCATGTAACTCTATTGACCTCTCCTTATGACTTCGACATAAATTAAATACACTCCATATATAAAATAACACTCATCTCACCATTTCATAAATAAGGCCTTATAAGGAATCTTCTTTTTTACGCCCTAGAATAATAATTAGGCTATGTAAGAGTTTCCTCTTATTTTCGCCTAACAATCAATTACATTCCTAATGGGGGAAAAATAAATACCTAATTAACTACGTCATATATGCAATAATTATACGTTATTTACCCTAATAGAGATAAATATTCGGGCTTAATAAATTCTAAATGCATAGATTTTACACCCTAAACTAGCACTAAATGTCAATTCCCTAACCAAATATTATTACAAATCCTTTTTCGTCAAATTCCCAAGATTTCAACATACCAAAATAAGGGATTCTAATATCCAAAATAGGGAATAAATATTCATAACCAAAAATGCAATAATAGACTTGTAAATGAAATAGAAACTTAAGATTACACCAATTCAATGGAATATCCTAAACAATAGGAATTGCAATCTAAACTCCATATTCTACTCAACTCCTCATTTACAAAGAAATAGATAAGAATGAAATTTGTGTAGAATAAGTAGTGTAGACTACGAATAAAATCCGTAATCTAAACCCCTAATTTCATTGAAGAATCACAAATTGAACCAAAGAAGAAGAAGAAGTGGAATAGACTATGAAATTATTAAAAATTGTAAAAACAAAACAAATTCCATCAAATTAATGTAAATAATTGAGAATCTTAACATAGAATTGACATTTCAAAATAAAAAGGAATGTTGGAGGATTTTATCTATCGTATTATCGCAATCCCAAAATTCCTAAGGCATATTCAAATCCATAGAGATACACCAAACAATTACTGAAAAAGAAATATTAAGGTTTCCACTCACAGAACAGTCTTAGCTTAGCTTTCCTTGGATTTGCACGCCTTTCAATCTCCTCTAGAATCTCTCTCTTTTGATATATACACAATAGGGAAGATGTATATATTTTTATTAGGTTCAGAACAATTGGAGAAAGGAAAAAAGAAGAATAGGTTGGATGAAGAAGAAATAATTAGAAAAGGGATTGAATTCTTACTTGAATTCTCCATGGTGTTTCTGAATCTAATTTGGAGAGAGAACAATGGCAGAGTTTCGTTGTATTCTCGAAAATAATATGAATAAAAAGTGGAGAGGGTAGGGTTCCATTTATAGGGATTGAAATGTACTAGAACCGTAAGATCAAATTGAAAGAGAAACGAACAAATATGTAGCATTAAACAAACCCTAGCCACCATCATCAGGAGACAGCTGACTGCCCAAGCTCGACCGGTCGATCGCCGCGGTCGACCGGTTGACCTATGTAGATCGACCGCTCCGCCTTATTTTGGGCAATAATGCTTCGTTTCCATTGTGTTTTGAATTTAATTAATTTCTTAACCTATTTATTCTTAATGTTAAACATTAATTAAAATGTTTACTTAACCCCCAAGCTAATTTTGAAATTTAAAACCTAAATTTAAGTTCTCTTTGAATTTGAAATCAAACTAAATTAATTTAAATCTGAAAATTCAAACGCTTATATCTTCTTCGTATGAGCTTCGTTTTTAGCATATTATATATAGAAACGTATCATAATTTCACCATGAACGTAATGGAATAACTTCCATGGTCAAATTACAAATTTTATAAAATATTCATATTCTACCATATTATATTTAATTAAATTTTATTTCATTTATTTATGGTTCATTTTATGGGGTGTTACATTCTCCCCCTTTAATTTCATCCTGAAATCTTTCAAAGGGTGAACAGCGTAATGCGTAATAACATCCATGTTATACAACCAAGTTATCTATACAATCATCTACTCAACCAATAGTGCAATGTGATTATGTACTGCAAACATGCTAAAATGAGCTCAATTTTAGCGTGAAGGTGTAATCGTGTCATGCAAGTATGTATGCAAACACCCTAAACATGCATAAAATATCTACATGAGTGCAAAGTGATTGTGAAAAAGTGTGACAACCATCTCGTACCATCCAATCTAACAACCAGGATGCAACCAAAATCCTAAAATTTGGAGAGAGAAATTACCAGTGAAAAGCTCTTGATGAGTGTTCTTCATCTTCTCCTCGGTCTCCCATGCTCTTTCTATCGGGTTTTCCCTCCATTGTGCTTGGACCAGTCTAATTATTTTGTTGCAGAGTCTCCTAGTTACATGCCTCACAATGCATGCGATTGCATGGAGCACTGTTGACTCCATCTCAAAATCCCCTAACTGATCAGGCACTACACTAATAGCGGTGTCATAAAGGCATTTCCTAAGATGAGAAACATGGAAAAAATTGTGGACTCCTGCCAATTTATTAGGAAGCTTCACACGGTATGCCAATTTCCCTATTCTTTCCAAAATTCTGAATGGACCGACAAACCTAAGCGCCAATTTTCCAAGCTTTCCAAATCTATCAACCTTCCTAAGAGGGGAGATTATAACAAACACCATATCTCCAACCTCAAACTCAAGCTCTTTCCTTCTTTTTTCCACTTAATATTTTTGACATGCTGCCTTCATCCTTTGACTGATCAACTCTACTTTTTCCATGGTATCATGGAACAAATTAGGTCCAAGTAATACTTTATCGGTGGTTTCTCACCAACATCTAGACTATTTGCACGGTCGCCCATAAAGTGCATCAAAAGGGGCCATACTAATCGTTGCTTGATAGCTATTATTATATGCAGATTCAACCAAAGGTAGATACTGCTCCCAATGTCCTTCGAAGTCCAAGACACAAGCTCTCAACAAGTCCTCCAAAATCCTATTCACCCTCTCTATTTATCCATCAGTCTATGGGTGATATGCAGTGCTAATATTCAAAGAAGTTCCTAAAGTTGTCTGTAAGCTCCTCCAAAACACACTAGTGAACAAGGGGTCCCTATCACAGACTATGCTCACAGGAATTCCATCCAAACAAACTACCTCTATGATATAAATCTATGCAAGATGCGACGGTCCACTTTCTCCTAATTGGAACAAAATGAGCACTCTTGGTGAGTCTATCCACACCAACCCAAATAGCCTCATCACCCTTCTGACTTCTAGGCATTCCTTCCGCAAAATCCATTGAAATATGTTCCCAGGTCCAAGTCGAAATTTCCGAAGATAATAATAATCCACCAGGCTTCCCTTGCTTAGCTTTTGCTCTCTAACATGTCAAATACTTTGCAACAAACTCAGTTATGCTCTTCTTCATTCCATTCCAAAAGAAGATCTTTTTCATGCCTTTATACATATTATCTCCTCTGGGGTGGATGGTCATCCTAGAGTGGTGACATTTATAGGAACTTCTCTCAACAAATCATTAATTATTGGAACACAAAGGCGTCCATCTCTTCTCAAGCATCCCTTCTCATTAATTGAATACCTCCTTGCATGGGGAAAATTCTCTCCTTTCCTTATTTTTCCAAAATCTCCACTAACTTCTCATCCTTCACTTGTCCATGCCCTATACAATCCATCAAGGCTGGTCTAATCTCTATAACTGCTAGAAAACCTTGGATGGGTTCTGTTGACGGTTGGAAGTTAAAATTCGAGAGAAACTCCAACTGTCTCGAAACATATATAACATCTAAGGTAGCATACCTCCAACAAAGGGCGTCAGCGACTACGTTCTCTTTTCCAGGGCTATATTGAATATTTAAGTCAAATAGTGCTATATACTCCATCCATCTCCGCTGTCTAAGATTCAAATCTTTTTGGGAAAATAGCTATTTGAGTGATTTGTGATTAATGAATAACTTAAACGTTTATCCCAAGAGATAATGTCTCCACATCTTTAAGGCAAAGGATATAGCTGCCAATTCCAAGTCATGCATTGGATACCTCTTCTCATGATCTTTTAGCTGCATACTAGCATAAATAACTACTTTCCCTTCTTGCATTAAAATTGCTCCTAATCTTGTGCGACAAGCACCTGTAAAAAACCGTGAATGGTTTGGTTCCATCAGGAATGATGAGCATAGGTGCACTAGTAAATGACTCCTTAAGCTTCTCTAACGCCTTAGTGCATCTTTCATCCTAAGCAAAAACTAGGTTCTTCTTAGTCAATTGGGTTAAGGGGGCTGCTATTCTTGCAAAGTTCTTGATGAAATTTATATAGTAGCCTGCGAATCCTAGGGAACTTCTAACCTCTGATGCTTAGGGGTCTTCCATCCTTGCACAACGTCCACTTTGGTGGGGTCTACAGCCAATCCTTCCTCCGAAAAAATATGCCTAAGAAATCTAACTTCAATCTTCCAAAAGTGACATTTAGAAAATTTGGCCTCGAGTTGGTTCCTCCTTAAAGTCTCTAAAACCTCCCTAAGGTGGTCCTCATGCTCCTTCTTGCCTATGCAGAAAACCAAGATATCATCAACAAACACCACGACGAATTTATTGAGTTGTCCCCTAAATACTCTACTCATCAAATCTACAAATTATGATGGGGTATTCATCAATCCAAAAGAAATTACTTCCCACTCATAGAGCCCGTCTGGAGTACGAAATGCAATCTTCGACTTGCTCTCCTCTACTATCCTTAATAGATGGAACCCCATTGCTAGATTTAATTGAGAAAAGACCCAAAGTTGTCAACCCTAGGTAAGGGGTACCTATTTTTCCTTGTCAATTTGTTTAATTCCCTATAATCGATGCAAAGTCTCAAAGAACAGTCTGCCTTAGTGGCAAAAACAACAAGGGCTACACATTCAGAAGTACTCCTACGGATGAATCCTTTCTTCAATAGCTCCGAGATTTTCTTATCCAATTCCCTTCTTCCTTTTGGGGCCATATGCCTCAAAGGTAGGGTGATGGGCCTTGCATCCTTCTCTAAATCGATTCGACACTCGATCTCCTTATAGGGTGGGAGACCCAAGACCTCCTCAAAGACATCAAGAAATTCCCAAACTATGGGTACATATGATGGTTCTCCAATAACAAATCGACTTAGTGTGTATAAATAGCTTAACTCATCTAATTCTTTGGGTGTACAAAGAAATTCTCACTACAAGAAAATGGCCTATTTATTGCAAGGGTTGATTGCATCAGGAAATGACCTGCTATTGCTATTTGCTTATGGTCATTTAGGTTAAATTATAACTCCATATTCACGTTATTACTAATGAAAAGAAAATTTTGGCGGTACATTTTTTTCCTCTCCTTCTCTCTCAAAATTCCTATTCCGCCATGCTTCCCTCTTTTCACTACAAAAACCCTAAATTACGAGCTTGTCTTCACTTCAAAATTCATGAACTTTTCTTAAGCTCTGATGACACTTTTCTTCTCTTACCTAACCTGCTGAAGCTCCAATTCCTCAGCTTCGATGATCGGCTCCTTCGATACCAAACTTCGACCAAACCAAATCTCGCCCTGACGCAACCATCGATAGCGGTTGCTCCAACTCCACCGATCACCTTGAAGGGCTTAGTTGCGTGTCTCTAGTCCACTGCTTTCTGCATCCATGTTGAACTAGAACGAACGGTCCACATTGATGGTGCATCTGAGTAAATTGAAGTTATGCTTAAGCATGCTCAAGACAGAACGGTCAATGAAGTTATTATGGCCAGGTAAGTCTATGCTTAAGTTTGTTTCATGATATCACAAAGTTTGTCTTTTCTTCTATTTTTTGTTTGAAAAATATACTTTGTCCAATCAACATATATATCAAAAATATGATGGCGGAAATAAATGCTTTGTCTTAATTCTTTACTAGGTGTACATAACAAGTTTAACACAAATTATATTTGGTTTGTTCAATTTCAAATTTTTTCCTGTCTACACCGAGCTGAGAAAAATCTTACTATTGTCAGATAAAATATGTTCAGTTGACAGAGGTTTGGTATTAGTTCAGTTATAAAACCACCTACACTTTTAGCTGAACATCTTGTTGACTTAAAACTGATAAACATCAGACTATTGTATTCTTCAAGTTATCAAGACTGGCCACCTTGTTGGAAACTAAAATAATACATATTAAGTTCTGTTAATGGCTGAACTCTGGTCTGAATAGGGTCAGATTTCAGTTTTCTGAAGTTATTGTTTTTTTGTCTACTTAAAACAGGCTCAAAGATATCAGAAAATTCACGAACAACGTGAATGAGGAAAATAACGTCTTCCTCATCATCATTATCATCATCATGCGGGTTTAGAGAACATAAGGATGCCACCGAATTGGAATCAAAATCATTAAGAACAATAGAAATCTGCTTAACAGATTGGGGATGTCGAAGATAAATAGTCCTCTTGGGACATAGGATATGGGCTTCATATTGGTTAAGCCAATCCATTCCCAAAATCATTCCGAAACCTAGATAAAACATAACAGGCACATCGACACGGAAAGCATAATCACATAAAATAATATCAACATCCTTACAAAATAAATTGAGTGTTGCGGATCCACCAACCAGATTCTCAATTCTCAGTGAAGTTATCAAGCCCATAACATTTAAAGACAAAGTATCCACAAGTTCTTTTGATATAAAAGAATTAGATGCACCTGTATCAAAAAGAATTCGAATAGGATGATCACAAAACATAATAATGCCATCAAGGACAGAATGAGAAATACATTGACCAAGAGAAGGGCTACTAGAAGCTTGCACAACATTCAGCTTTCGCTCTTTCTTGTTTTTAAGTTTGGGGCATGAAGATATAGGATGACCTGAACTTTTGCAATAGCGGCAAGTAAGGGACCTTGGACACTTATTTGCATAGTGGTCCTTAGAACCACAATTGTAGCATTCTCCATGACCAGGGGTAGGAGTCTTCGCTACCGAAGTTGCTTGCTTCCCTTTCTTGTTTGGTTTAGGGCCTTTGAACTTATTATCGGGATGCCTCTTCTTGTTGTTGTTGAAGTTCTTCTTGGCACCCCAACATCACCATCACTTTCCTTATCGGCCTCTTCAAGTCGAAGAGCGATATCTACAAGCTGATCGAAAGGCACTTCGAGTTTCAGAAGTAAAGCCTTTTTGAGATTCTTATTCAAACCATAAATAAAACTTTGATTCTTCTTTATAGGGGTATTAATATACTCGACCCCATATTTAGAGAGAGGTTCAAAAGATGCGACATAATCTGTCACCGAAGATTCACCCTGAATAAGATCAATAAAGCGTCGAGCTAAAGTTAACTTTTCTGCTTTAGGCACAAACTTTAAATCGAATCTCGAAATTGCTCCCAAGTAAGATCCGCTTCTAAAATTTCCGAAATCAAAGGCTCATACCAATCTAATGCTCTCTCCTGGAGCATGCTAGAAGCCACTTGGACTAGATGTAAATCCAAAAGATTCATGCGAGAAAAGATGCGATCGAATATTCTAAGCCAAGCCTGGACTTCCATAACGCTTTCGAAACCTTTGAATGGCTTTCCACCTAAATGGGTGTAATCGCTGCACAAGCATGCAAACCTAGATTTAGGATGAGTCGGCCCAGGAATAGGACCGTCAGCTTGGGCATTCTTTACAAGGTCCAAAAGCTGTTGAGCAGACATGAATACACCATCCTGAGGAGGATCACTGGTTTAACCAGTGCTAGGATGGCCTGTTCTAACCATTTCTCTTCTTAAACAAAAAGAAAGAAGGGGAAAAAGGTTATTCTGAAAATGAATTCAAATTAGCCCGATTGATAAAACAAGGCATCAAAAAATAAGATAGGACATGACAGGTCCTAAGACTTGAATTAAATCCTAAGGCACGATTCCTAAGAGAGACTTAGGACAATGATCCTCGTTATAATATCTTATACTGTTCTGAAGTTTGGCTCTGATACCAAGCTGTGACTCCCTACCTCAATACTCATACTAACCAAGGACACTATGGGGTAATGCTGTCAACTAGTGCGAAGAATAAGGCTGTTGAGGAGTGACCAACTGTATAATTGATTTGAGCGAATACCGATATGTCAGATTGTATGTCACGCATTTCATTTCAAGAGGAAATCTGACATATCCAATCCAAACTCAAATCTACTACATAGTGGCTAAATTCCATTCGGAAACAATATAAAATAATCATAACATAAAATCAGGCACAAATATTCATATCACTAAGGCGGAAACAAATATGAATATAATACATAGAAGTGAACATCATAGTAGTGGTCATACAAGATCTACAACATCACCAAAGAATAGTTACATGTACTACACAAAAGAATATGTATACATCAAAGAGTCTCTATCTTGGATACATGAAAGATAATAACTACTAAGCTAAAGTAGTTAGCCAAAAGTTGGAAGCTAGTCCCTGCTAAGAAGTCAAATGGGAGCACCTGAAATAGCTCGGTCTGGCCTGAGTATTATTTAAGAAGAAAATAATAAACGGATCAGTCTAGCTATAATTATCATATAAGATGAGATAGGATAAGAGACATGACAAATATATATGATAACAATAAAAATCATACAATATCTTAAGTTTTCTCAAACACCCAAAAAGAATATCATATTCTTTATTTTTATTCACCAAATCACAAATATTTATAAAGCTTATCAAAGCAAATCACAATAATTGGTGAAACACAAATTCCAGAAATCAATAACTAGAAATCCAGGAAACACAAAGGGGGAAGGCCTTTCACAAACGGGAGCATGAAAACTCACCAACACGTGTATCACAAACGGGACGCTATCCCATGAGTCGCTAACCCATAAAAATGAGCCGAAGCTCCACGAACGGTCAAAAGACCATGGGTCGCTACCCTATAAAAATGAGCCGAAGCTCTACGGAATGGGGTACAGCCCCCCACGCGGACAAAGAGACATTGCTCATCGCTAGTCTAAATCATAAAATGATCATCATTGATCAATAAGTGTAAATTACACTAAGCTAGTAAATAAATGAGTTTAGCTTAATGTCCCATAACCACTGGCTTAACTTAAATATTTATGAACAAATTGTAGGTTTCCACTCGAAAATTGTCATGAGTTTTCAATTGAACAAGTCCTTGAATTAACCAACAAAGTGAACGCAAGCGTTTCATACTACTTGTTTTACTAAGTCTTTTAATTGGAATTCTCATCGGAATGAGGTAAAGGTTTGTATATACTAAGAGATTGGAAAACGGCTTTAAAATCGAGCTTTGTATTAAAAGTAGTGTTGTAATCATTTTTGTTAACGAGTTTTAGTATTATTACTAGTATAAAACCTTTGTATTCAAAGTGACAAATCATAGAAACGATCGTAAAGACAATCTATCACAAAATCCACATTTCAACAACGTGAATCAAAACCATGGAATCGATTTCAAATGCATCAAATGGAAATACCAAAAATCCAGAAAAGAAATTATCAAAGTTGGTATTGATTGACAATAACTATACGGATCGTCAAAAATCGATAAATTGGAAATCCACATAAGAAATAGCCTATTCCAGAATTTTGACGGCCACAAACGTCTGTGGGAATTTCATAGACGTCTGCGGTAAGTCTCTGGAATTTCATTCCTGAACCCACAGATGTCTGTGGATAAACCACAGACGTCTGTCCCCAACTTCTGGAAATTTTTACACCGGGGCCACAGACGTCTGTGGATAAACCACAGAAGTCTGTCCCCTACTTCTGGAAATTTTTACACAGGGGCCACAGACGTCTGTGGATAATCCATAGACGTTTGTCTCCTGTAGCGGGACAGAATTTGCAAAGCCCAAAAATGGGCAAACCAACCTAACTTCATTGATTCGGAAGCGATTGAATGAGCAACTGCGACTAGGGATTCATGCCTAGCGACAACCCAGCCCCATAAGCTCTTCAATACACCCAAAACAGCATGTCTAAACATCAGGGTTTTCATAAATTTTAACTTCAAAATACCAAAATTAGGAAAAATTCACCAAACCAATTCAATTCAAAAGCAATTGAATAAGAAATAGATGTTAATAATTCATACCTAACAACAATCAAAGCTATAGACATAGATGTGAGTTCAAGAACTCACCTTTAAACTCAAAAATAGAAAAGATAAGCTCTAAAACAAGCTAAGATCAATTCCTCTTCAACTACACCTCTAGAATCTCCAATCTAGTGTCACATGCAAGATATCCTAAGTTAGGTTATAGGAAATTCTGAAAATTAAAGAGAGATTGAGATGGAGAAGATGAAGAGGATGCTTACCTAAGCTTCACTTCGATTTATAACTTGAATTTGAATTCCTAAGAAAAGCTAGGGCTTAGGAATTTTATTTTCCTCTTCCCACCATTTTTCATTTAGCTTGGAGTGTTAGGAAATTGTGAATGGAATGAAGGAAGAGGAGAGAGTTAGGGGTATTGGTAGAAGAGGGTTGGGTTAATAGGCTAGAACAAAGCCCAAAGCTCAACTAAAAATGCCAAAACCTAAATCAACCCCAAATACTATAATGTTTATATATAAACAAGTTGTAATCGTCGATTTGAACTCAATGAAAGTAGTCTCGAGTCTAGAATCAACTATATACAAAAAGTCACATTTCGAACTCTAATTTCAACTAATGATGCTATATTTAAATAAAACATTTAAATATATAATCGTAAAATATGCAGGTTGTTAAACTTATAGTACATGCGAGTTCTCGATATTACTTGCATCATCTAATTCACTAGTAAATTTTTCTGTATTAACCTTTCATGTACATGGTTTCCATAACCTATTAATACATTTTGAGGGACCTGTGCTACATAAATAAATCCAATAAGGTTAAGTTTCCATCAAAGTAGTCACTACAACTCACTTGTTGATCCAAAGGAAAATGAATACTGGTGGAGGTCTTGGACATAGTAGTCTGAGAGGAGTGAGTTTATCAGAACAAAACATTTTCCTTTACATGATTTGCTTTGATGATAATCTTTCATCCGTGCATTCGACGTTATTAAACTTACCATGTAATATGGTTAATCCAGTGCCCTGGATATGTATTATATTATTATAATTGGGCAAGTTAAACATTCTGGTAGCTTTATCAGAAATGAATATGATTATTATGATGTATGAAATTTCTTTTTACAGGCAAATATGGATAAAGACCAAATGAAAGCTGCCATCAAAGCACAACAAGATCAACATATCGGTAATGTAGCACTGTTATTGCTTCACTTACTAATGATCATGTAAGGCATATCAATTACTAATGATTAGAAGTATCAAAACTTACGATACTTAATCTTTGAAAGGTCATCTATCGAGGTTCTCACTATATTGATAATAAAATAGTGTAAAGTAAAAAACAATAATCCTAAAAATGTTCATACCATTTGGTATGAGTATTTTGCTTGGCAACATGGTCCAAATAACCGTAATAATAAATTATTATAGTTTAGGTCAACAATAAGTTAGTGAATATTAAGTATAAAAGTAAAATTATCCAAGTAATATTTTTTCCACCTCATCGTGTTCATCACTTGCATATCTTGTTGTCCTGATTTGAATTATTTAATTGTTTGAGAAAATTCTCATCCGACGTAGACTGAATTCATTGTAATGCTCCATACTTAAAAATCTTACCATGTGTAAGTATAGCATGACTAATATCATCTCATTCACTTAAAACATGCGGTTCAATTTTGTTATCTGGGTAAGATAAAGAATATGCTTATAGAAGCATATGCCCTAGACGTTTGCGTTCTATATCATTAACAGGAACTAGATACAATCACTTAATTAACTAACAGTTGTTCCCTTTTTGTATTTCATTGCAACTACAAAATTTGTAGTTGAAGTTATTGATACTGCACAAAAGAAATTTTTCTGCCCTATTTAAATCTGATAATTTTTTGCTTAATGTCCTTTTGAACTTCCTAGTTTGCTAACATAGAATGAGTCAGAGAATCAGCTGGTCACCTTAGGAGCCACGTAAAGGTTACCTGGGTACATCAGACCTATTTGGGTTCACCAAGTCAAGTTGGTTGAATTGTTTTGATTTGAACTGAATTTCTCAGAGTTCAAGATGTTTCTCTATTTAGGTATTTATGGTAATAGCAACGATTCAGTGGATTGCATGGATCATTGTTTAAGTTTACATATTTTCACTACTTACATCTTGAACTTTTTTTTTAACTCCATATGCTCCTTTTTGAATAAAGCTTTATCCTTGGTGAGTTCCAAAGCTATATATCCAAGTGTTCGCATGGTGATTTGTACTACTGCTGAGCCCTAGGACTGTTCTTAACTATTTTGTAGATTTGCACCCTAATTATTCCCTTTACTTTGCTATATAGGTACACAAAACATTCCTTTGCTATATGGAATATTGCTAGCTAAAGTTGCTAATAAAAGTTTTGTTTTTATGCATTTGAATGTTTATGCTATTATGAAGTATATTTTGTTATATATGATATAAATCCGATCTTGTTTTGATCGTGTAAATGTATATTGAATTGGGGTGTGCGGGAAAGCACTAACCGCAGAGGAGGTGCTGTCAAAAATTCATGAAATTCGAGAAGTTTATAAAAATCAACAAAGTTTATAAGAATTAACTAAGTTAACCAAGTTTTATAAAAATTAAATAATTTTCTAAAAATTAACTAAGTTTTATAAAATTAAATTAATATCTAAATATTAATAAAATTTAAATAAATTTATGAAAATTAACTAAGTATAAAAATTTAACTAAGATAACAAAGTTATATAAAAAATAATTAAAATTAAAAAAATTACTTATAAAAATTAACTAATTTTTATAAAAGTTAACTACGTTATCAAGTTTTATACAAATTAACTAGATTAACTAAAAGTTTATAAAAATTAACTAATTCTTATAAAATTTAACTAAGTTATATAAAAATTAACTAAAATTATTTAACTAATTTATAAACTAAGTCGTGTAAATATTCGACTAAGTTAATTAAGTGAGTTTTATAAAAATTTGTTAAAGGATATAAAAGTTAACTAAGTTATATAAAAATTAACTAAGCTAATTGAGTTTTATAAAAATCAACAAAATTTAAATCTTTTTACTAAATTAACTAAAGTTTATGAAAATTAATTTAGTTTTATAAAAATCATGTTCTCTATTTTGAAATCTTTGTTAAATTGTTATAAAAATTAACTAAGTTTTACAAAAATTATCTAATTTTTATAAAAATTAACTAAGTTACTAAGTTTTATAAAAATTAATTAAGTTTATAAAATTAACTAAATTTAAAAGAAGAATAATATAATATAATAATAGTAGTTGTAATAAAATAATATAATAATAATAATAATAAATTAACTAAGTTTAAAATAAGTAACTACGTTAATTAAGTTTTATAATAATTAAATAAGCTAACTATTTATTTTAAAATTAAATAAGTTTATAAAGTTTAATTAAGTTTTATAAAAATCATGTTCTCTATTTTGAAATCTTTGTTAAATTGTTATAAAAATTGATTAAGTTTTATAAAAATTATCTAATTTTTATAAAAATTAACTAAGTTTTATAAAAATTAATTAAGTTTATAGAAATTAACTAAATTTAGAAGAATAATAGTAATATAATATAATAATAATAATAGTAATAAAATAATAAAATAATATTAATAGTATAACAATATAACAACAACAACAACAACAAAAAATTAACTGTTTAAAATAAGTACCTAAGTTAATTAAGTTTTATAATAATTAAACAAGCCATTAGCACTGTACAATGCAAGACACACCAACGCTTACAAGTCGAAATCAGCAAATATTTTATATTCTAACTATAAAAATGTCTTATAAGTAAGATCTAAAAGAAGCTTGAAGTCAAAGGGAGGTGAAATAAATTGTTGAATATACTTATGTTTAGTATTGATGGATAAGTTGCAAAACTGACTTAAAATCTACTTATCTAGTTTGATGTGGTTGGCAAGAACTAAAATTTTGAACAAAAAATGCTACTTAGTTGAAAGCATGGCGAAATAAAATTTTTGTTTACGGCTTTTTTTGACAAATTTTGATAAGTAATCGTGATCAATGCTTAACCTAAACTCAAATTCAAATAAAACTATTAATAATTTACAACTAAAAGCTACTTTTTAAGTGGTTACAAAAATACACACTTCATATCTAGAAGGAGGAGGAGAAGGTAATTCCGAAATGAGCTCATGAATCATAGTTATGTGAATCAAAGACATCACATGTATAATATGGTGATGTAAAATTACAAGCATAACTTTGATATATATGTACATTGAATGCGATATCCAAATCGCTAGTGTGTAAATATCATTAGGGTTATAAATTTTCCATCATACCAAGTGTGTCAGCTTGTGATATGTTGTTAAAAGTTCTGAAAATAAAACACAATCTATTGATTGTTTCTATATTTTCTGTTTCAGAATCTTCAAGCTTGGTGTCAACTGCCATAGGGAAAAATATATCCTTAAGCAAGAATCCATAATATCTCTCCCTAAGGGTAGGGTATGCAACATTCTATAAATACAATAATAAGGAATGCATAAATGCAAAGCCTCCTATACTTATTTTGTTATTTTCACTTTTTTAGGTATTGACTTTGAAGATAGAAACTCTATTACCTGCCAATCTTGAAATTCTTGATGGCGCCTATGAGTTAATGCAACTAAGTTATTTGCATGAAGCATCGGTGTTGTACAATTTACAATACAGATACTCTCAATATTTAATTTATGTAAGTTCTTCTATTGCAAATTGTTTCAACATGTACGTTGTAATCTAACATGCTCATTTATTTGTTCCATTCAAGACTAAAGTTGGGCCAGTACTGGTTGCCATAAACCCTTTCAAAGAATTCAATTTATACAGAAATGATTACATTGAAGCATATAGAAGTAAAGCTATGACTAGTCAACATGTTTACGCTATAGCGGATATCGTAATTCGAAATGATTAGAGGCTTTTTTTCTTTTCTTTTCCTCTTTTCAATTGGGACTCTTGACATAGATTTTTTCTGAAATTGAGCTTTTGTTCTTATCTTGCAACTAATCTATAATGACTAACACCCGTTCTCTATCTCAGATAAAGTCAATCAATCAATCATTATAAGGTTAGCCTTTCTTGTACAGTATCAAGGAGAGCATGGATGGAAGCTACTAAATTATACTGGCTTGTGGGAGAAGATTCTAGCAAAAAGCCAAACTGTGGTAAGTTGATTTTCGTTAATGTATGTTTGATATGTTGATATGAGTTTATTCCATTGGCTTAAATATCTGGGTTGTGATATTACAGGTCGGTTTATTCCTAGTTCAATACAGTCACTTATGGCAAGAACACTTTGATAAACTGTTTGATCTCTTCTCCTCAGGAAGCTTAAAGTATGTTTTCTTTTTTCCATGTCTTATTATCTTATGTGTGTACAAATTATAAACATTTCTTTCATTTGTTCATGGCTTGCATAGTATAAGTTTATGGTACTTAAATGCAATATCACTATGGTACTAACATGCAATTTTGAGTAATATTGCACTATTTTGAATAATGCAATATTTTGTTTTACATATTAGACATATGATACATCCTATATTTCACACAAAATTATAAAGTTGATATAAAAAAAGGTAGAACTGATGCCAGGAAATGTGTTTGGTTTTTGTCATCAGTAATAAGTGGCTTTTGCACAATAATAACTTATTATTCATAATATCTGTATTTATATACATGGTGGCTCTCCAATCCAATATTTATTTCCCAGAATATCGTAATCTTGAGGTATGCTACAAAATAATAGAAAGCAAGTAATTATGAAGTCTTCGAGTTGTTTTCTGTCAGTAATATACAGGAAGTAATATTCAATGTTGAACCTACTGTTCCATCTAGTGTTGAGAGAGTTTGGTTCTGCTTCCACTAATCAATAGAATGTTGCATGTTTAGTCATAGAATAGGAATGAGCTAAGGTATAAAAAACTCTTAACTGATATTTTTAAAAGGTGTAAATTTCTACCTTATCACATGTCCTATCATATTTATTACATGGATAAATATGATTAAGATTAGAGCTTTCGAATGTCCAATAGTTCATTTCTAACTAAAGTGCTGATTTCCATAGCTTTTGACATTTTTTTGTGTTAAAGACATTAAAACCTTGAATATTTTTTCTTTTGTAGTTTTGGCATTTTTTGTGTCCTTATAATGAAAATTGACAAAAATCAGCCCAAATTGTATGGAATCTAAAATGATGATTGAATATTTTGCTGAGTGTAAATCGGCACAAAAATCTTATAGTATAATTACATTTCTACATTTATGACTAACATACGCACGTATGTGCTTCTTTTTGATAGGTATTGTATGATGCTTTTCAGTTGCTACATGATGTCGCACTCTTTCTCCTTCAAATCGGTCATGCTTGCATTAATGTATTGTCTGTGGACGTTCATACATCTTTGTTTTTAGTATGTATTGTTTTGGTTAGTTATAGTTGTGTGTATTGTTACTTTTGGTCACAAATATTTATATGCTTAATACTCCATGTATGAAATATTATGGATATATCTATTTTTTGGTTTGGCTTATGACTCCATTTGATTATGTACATTACAATGTGATAAGTGTGGTTTTTTGAATTGTTATAATATATTAGTTGAAATAAGTTTGGTAGAATTGAAAATTGTAAGCTTGAATGTATATGTCAATAAAAAATGCAATGGAATTTTTTTTATAGCGTTTTAACTATGCTACGGAAAGAAAAATTGTTACAGCTTTCATATACTATAGCATTATGCTAGTGCTATACAAAATTTTCTGCAAGGATTAAACAGTTTTCATAGCATAAACTAATGCTACAATAGATAGTAATGAATTTTGTATAGCATTTCAATGCGTATAAAAGATTGACATAATATTTCCACAGCGTTTTTAGACGCTATAATAATATGCCATGTCAACATATTATAGCAATTAGATGATGTCATAATTGTTAGTATTATAAAACATAACCCTGTGTAAAAGTTCTAGCAAGCTTCAAAATGCTATAGAAAAGTAGTTGTACCGATACGTCTAGTCTAAGGTGGCAACAAAAACGCTGTTAAAAGTCCATTTTCCATTGCAATTTTGAAACGCTATTGTGTCTATCAGACTTATTACAACTTGTTGATATATGGCATTTATAGAAACGCAATAGAATGCTTTAATATCGGTTATTAAACGCTATAAAAAGGTCTGTTTGTTGTAGTGTCTAGGTTACAACCTCCACAACTCCTTAATCGTACAACCCTCTTATTACAATCAAAAATGATAATATGCAACCAATCCATACCCAAGATAAGTTCACACCCCTTAAAATTTAGAATGTGCGCATTACATATGAAATCAACGTCGTATATGTGTAACACTAGGTCTTTGCAAATAAGAGAAAGATGGACCGAACCTCCAATAGGATTGGAAACCTCTATTGGGCAGTTAACCATCTGGGTTTGAAGGTTTAAGAAATCTACTACACTCCTAGCTTTGAAGGAATGTGATGCCCCTGAATCAAATAGGGTACAAATAGTACCCCAAAAATAAGAGTTATACCTTCTAGAGTTGCTTTCCCGTGGTCTCTTGGTGGTTTATTAGCAATAGGGACAGCTTCAATAGCAAAGGCCTGTCCGCTTGATCCTTGCTTATCCATCTTGGGACACTGATTCTTGTAATGCCCTTCCTCATGGCAATTAAAGCACTTCCCTTTAAAGGCTTCCTTCTTCAGACTCACCCTACAATCTTTGATTTCATGACCCTTCTTATGGCATCTCTAACACACCTTGCCGTCCTTCTTAAACTTCCCCTTCGACTTCTTATTGGCCCAAAAGCTTCCCTTCTTGGACCTCCTTGATTTTGGGTTGGTGAAATGTTCTTTTCTACTTCTTGTCTTCCGTATTGGCTACGTGCAGCATTGCTATTTCCACCAACATCTCATACGTGGCCCCCGTAGGCACTTAGGTCCATAACATTTTGCTTAGCGGGGAATTTAGGCGCTTCGCAAACTTCATGGCCTTTTTCATAGGTGTGTCTATTAGGCTCATCCCAAATTTAGCCAATTCAATAAACTTAGCTATGTACTCCTTGAGAGTAAAACCTCCTTGTCTTAGCTAAACGAACCTTTCCATTTGTAAGCTAACCTCTGCTCTGGACATTAATCTCATCTCAAATCTATCCTTGAATTCATCCTAAGAGAATATCCTTCCAAGTTGCTCATCAATCATAAAGTTTGATCAATCCAAAGCTTCCTCCTTGAGGTGCCAAGCTATTATTCTCCTTCTTAGCCGATCATCCTAACCAAGCTCTCTAAATATCTTCTCGCAGTTACTAACCCAAGCTTTAGCTTTTGAATATACTTCAGTTCCAGAATATGTCTTCCCTCTCATATTGAGAAAGTCCTTACACAAGTTAGGAAAGTCGAAATGATGCATAAGCAAACGGGGCAACAGTTGCTACCGGTACCGCTGGAGGAATTGGATCTGCTCAATACTACTAAGATATTGTCTAAACTATTTGGGCATTCCATGAATAGGTGGTCTTCCGCGGGTAGGGTTCCCTTGTCCGTAAGAAGATTGATTATCAGCCATATCAACTATATGTAGGTTGAATCTTTAGTGATGATTTCCTAAGATAGTATTTATATGCTAAAAGAAAAGAGTTGCCTAGTGTATATGTGTATGTTTAAAAAAAATAGGGTATAGATATATATACATATATAGTAAGAATTTTGAAAATTCATTTTGAAAAACCTTTTTAAAATAACAAGTACGTCTCTCATATGTATAGTTTTTCCCCGTTGATTGGGTAACCTAGGTCTAATACCTAATGCAACAACCTACCCCGAAACAGGCATAAATTTCGACCCAAAAATGCCATCGAAACTTAGATGCATTCTAAGTTAAGCTATTGGTAGAACGAAGAAAATAACAGTATATTGCCATAACGAACTCACAGCGGATGGAACAAAATATAATAAGAAAGTGTACCCATTTATTTCAAAATCATAAATATGTCAAAATACAAAGTACCATCAAATCCTATCATAAATCCATACAATAATAGTCTAGATACATGGGTACACATAAAAGCAAGTGAAAATGATAAATACTGCCACAAGCAAACCACCTCCGTCTCTAAGCGTCATCTTCTCCATCAACGTCCTTTAACCTGTGTTGTAATGAGGAGGGAGTCAGAACAACAAGTATCAAACTAATAAAAACCCCGAGTCTTACCTTTTTAGTACTTGAGCAGTATATTTCAAAATAGAATATGTCTACGAACACAAAACTATTAAAATCATTTAATACTTCATTTTAAGGAAATAAGAAAATCTCCAAAATCCTACGTTTTAATTAACTAGCTATGCAAGAGATAATACCCAAGCCACTCAATACTATTTATTATAGAATAGGAAGACTCCGGTAGTTTAATACTTTAATAAAGGCAGACCCCATCATTTAATACCTATTCCCAAGGCATGCTCCTCAATGGTATTATCTAGCCGGCAACATATGGAATCTCAAGTCGCTTGATATTTCTTTTTTGAAAAGGAGGACCCTCTGTCAGTCATTTAATAGCTTATCCAAAAGCAGACCCCTGTAGAGATACAACCTAACGTGTCCCTTAGGCCATTTAATAGTTCATTTGGAGAGAAGAGGCGGGTCCTCAAACAACCAATTAATACCTCAAGACCCCGCAACAAGCCCCTCATACTATGGCACATACTCATAATGACATCTCACATTAGTCCGACTATTCGTAGGAATTGCTAGCCAGGTTAGCTAGACAGATTTTTCCTACATAACTTAGGACTAACCTCGCGCCATTATAAATATTTATCATAAGGATATCACACATCAATAGGAAGTGTACACAACTATTGATAGCCTCAAAGTGAAGGGCAGGCCCATCATGTAACTCTATTGATCTTGCATCCTTATGACTTAGCCATAAATTAAATATAGTCCATATATATAATAATATTCACCTCAATGTTTCATAAATAAGGCCTTATAAGGAATTTCCCTTATTACGCCTTAGAATAATAATTAGGCTATGTAAGAGTTTCCTCTTATTTTTGCCTAACAATCAATTACATTCCTAATGGGGGAAATTAATAAAATAAATGCCTAATTAACTACGCCATATACGTAATAATTATACATTAATTATGCTAATAGAGATAAATATTCGCGCCTAATAAAATTTAAACGCACGGGTTTTAAGCCCTAAACTAGCGGTAAATGTCAATCCCCTAACCTAATATTATTACAAGTCCTTTTTCTTCAAATTCCCAAGATTTCAACATACCAAAATAAGGGATTCTAATATCCAAAACGGAATAAATATTCATAACCAAAACGACAATAACATACTTGTAAATAAAATAGAAACTCAATTTATTACACCAGTTCAACGGAATATCCTAAATAATAAAATTACAATCTAAACTCCATATTCTATTCAACTCCTATTTTACAAAGAAATAGATAAGAATGGAAAAAAAAAGAATGGAAATTGACCAAGCACATTTCCTCCTTTACCCTATATACACAGCCGAGCCTAGTGAAAATGCAGAACAAAACAAATAAGAATGGAAACAAAAATTATTTCTCTCAATATACACAGTTAAAAATCATGAAACTTGTATCAAAAATCTTGTTTTCACCTAGCTTCACTGTGATATGCACATTGCAAGGTACGACCGTGTTTGGGATGGGTCCACTGTGAAGGTTGAACCGGTTGTTCTAGCTAGGGTTAGGAATTCTTCGAGTTATAGTCGTCGATTTAGGAAATCGATTATGTTTTTTGGTTCTCCTTGTCGAGGCGCATCTCTGAATGTGAATTGGTGGTGTGCGGCTTTGAGGTGGGAGGAGCGACTAATTGGTAGTGGCGTATGATTGGGTTTAGGTCGCGACTGTCGGGGGGGTGAGAGCTCGAAAAGAAGGGTATGAGTAGGTGTGGTTTTCGATGGGGATCTCGTAAGCGTCGTAGGTTGGGAGGATAGTGGAGCGTAGTCGTGTGTTAGTGATAATCATGCACAAGGGGAATGGATTTCTCTTTGCATGTACAGGAAAAACATAGTAAGGGGGAAGAAGGAGTATTGGGTCTGGTCTGTTAGTTGTAGGTAGTGGGCTCTTTTTTTTCTAAAAATAAAATTGTGTTTAAATTTTAAATTAAGTGTCGTCAACTTATAAAATGTATAACTCCTGCATGCAAGGTCGGATTGGGACGAGACTTTTTGCGTTGCGATCGTGATGACGAGAGCTTCACAATGAAACAGATTTGGAGCTAACTAAAATTTTAGATTAAATCGAATGTCGTTCAATTTGATTTAAAATTGAAAACTCAAGGTGAGTGTTTTATAACGCTCACAATGTACTAGAATATTTTCATGCTAGTAAAATTTGAATTTACGAAGTGATATAAATTTTATTGGTTGTTGTTTGATAAATTTGATTGTCAGTTGAATTAACTGGTTTAAATTAGAATTGACAGTTAAATTTGAAATTGAAATTGAATTGCCAGTAAATTTCCCAATATTAATAACTATGAAGCTTCTGTGAATTATCTTGTCAGCTGGTTGATATTTGGATGTTTGGATGTTTAGATGTTTATTTGTTTATATATATCCTGTTATCATCCTGTATATTATTTACAATATATAAACTGTAAATTGAATTATTTCAAATAAATTAAGAAATAGGTTGAAATGATATATACCTATGACACTGTGATTTGGATTGAAATGATATATATCCATCCCTGAAATTAAATTAAAATAACTGATCACTTGGCCATAGGATAGAAAATTATATACGGACACCGGATTGGTTAAATTAAATGATTTTAAAATCTTTGATTTGAAATTATTTAAATGGTTTGATTTAAAAGAAATAAAAATCAAATTTATAGAAATCGCATTAATCGCAAATTCGAGTTTGAAATGTGAAATAAAGTTTTGGAAAAGGAATTGTGTGAATAATCGAAGTTGAGATTTTGAAGTTATAATCGAAATGTAATTGGAATTTTTGGAAATCGATTTGCTTTGAAAGATTGAACTTTTATTCGAACCTTGAATATTACTAAGTTAAAGAGATATAAAATGAGATGTCGAAATTAAGCTCGGAATTGAATTTTATTTGAAGATTATGATTCTAAACTGAGTATTGAAGGATAATTTGATTTAAATGTTTTGAATCGATATTTTGAAAATCGAGCTTGAAATCGATATAAATTAAAATTGAAATTGAATTAATTGGGTTTGAAAGTGGAATTGAATTAATTTGAAATCAAAGTTGAAATTGATTTGAATTGGAATCGAAATTGAATCGATTGAATGAAAATTGAAATTTATTTGAATTGGGAAGTTCGAATTGGACTGGTTTGACTTTGAAACTATTTTCAAATAAATAATTTAATATAAAACTATTTAAAAGCAATCTTCTTAAATATATAAATTATTTTGGTTTCCAAATTATTTTGCTATATAAACCATTTTCATACTTAAACTATTTTATATCAAACTATTTTAATATTTAAATTATTTTTAACTATTTTAACCATTTTGAACATTTTTAACTATTATAATCATTTACACTATTTTAACTATTTTAATTATTTAAACTATTTTAAACTATTTTTCGAAATTCAAACTGATAAAGGAAGGATTGTTTATCTTTTAAATCATGGATTTAAATACGAATTAGGTTAAGATGAAGTTATAACCTAAATTGGAATTCGAAACAATTTTAAAATCGAAATTGAGATATTGAGGTGAAAATGATTTTGAAATGAAATGATATACTTTGAGTAAATATGATGATTTCGAAATAGATTTGATTGTGAAGCGAATATGATATTTTGATATCAAGTATGAACTGTTTTCGAAATGTAAAAGTACCAACCGGTGTGTAAAACGATGTTTAGTTGTTAAAGAGACCGGAGCCAGATATGGGCATACTCTCTATCGATACCGGAACCACTTTAACAACTGTGTACGCGGAGAAGAATCCAGAATGAAGTGGTTGGATTTGGCAACGATTGCTGGATTTGAAGAAAGAGAACGATGATGGATAGACCCCGGCACTTGTGCCAGTTTGAAATGACTAAAACAAGACGGCTTGACAGGGCCAAGTGGGCTAATTACCCCGAGCGGAAATTCGTTCTTCGATTTTTGGACTTGGTCCATATTATTACTCTTATTGTTGGTTTCGATTGGTGCACCTTGATTGGGATAGCCTCCCTTTGACTTGATATGGGATGGATGGACGCGGTGGGCGGTCATGGCTATGATGCGTTACCACCAGCCCTGCGACCCGAACTGGTAGTATCCTACCTTGGGCATAGCATCACGTGCCTTGTCATACTTTTATCCCTATACGAGACCCATACGATTTTGGTTTAGTGTTGTCGTATCACGGCGCATCCCTATCCACCGACCGTTTACTGGTGTTTTATATGCAAACTGTACGACAATGCTTAAAAATGCATTAAGGGGGATTAATGTAAAGCCTTAACGCTATTTTAATATTTATTTTACTAACTAGACATTATATATATAGCGTATTCTACTACATAAATATTTGACGGATCCTTAAGAGATGGAAAATCCTGTAACATCTCTTGAGTTATTGCACGTACATTATACACTGGATAGGAGATGTGAAAACCCGTAAACATCTCTGACACCGTTACACTCATGTTTATGCGATATTGATTTGACTTACATAAGGATATTTTAGTCCTGACTCGAATGTTTTGTCTTTTCATTATGCTCGGGTCAGTCCTCAATTTTACAGCTTACTGAAGACCTATTCTGGGGGACGAAGACGAAGATTTGGTACACGATTACTATTATTATTCCTGCACCATGTTGTTTACTGCATTACTCTATTCATTCCTGATGTATGTATATAACTCTGGTAAATGTTGTATAGATTATAATCAAATGTATTGTATAAACAGCTTCATGAAATGTTTATTTGATTATTATATTTTATCGTTCCACTGCAAGATTCTGTATTTGTTTTCCTCTTCCTTTCCCTTATTTTCTTATTTAACCCCATTAACTATCCACCCTTTTGAATGGTTTGAGTTGACATGTGTGGTTTATTGTCAATTTCAACTGTCCAAAAAGGTGGGTCTTTACAATTGGTATCAGAGCTTTGGTTTAGCGATAACCTTAGCTTTGTAGGGTAACTCATTAGAGATAGGGTCAGTAGCACCCTAGAATGAGTTTGAGTGTAATAACAGATATGAGAACGTATTTGTTGGTGAATATGAAATGCTTTATATTGTGTTGACTTATCGGTTGAGTGTTTATGAATTCTGGTCGGTGCGGGAAGTACAACCGTATCGATAAGGGTTTCTAAACTCTTAAGCAAGGTAAACCGACACGGTATTATTTTGAAATTGGGTAAATGAAATAATTTTACCATGATTATATTTTATATATAAATAAATAATTTTTCAGAAATTATCAGGGTATATATAGTGTGAATTGGTTGTTAGAAATGATAATGTTAATCATTATCGTTTATTGATTGATTAGTCAATATTCCTAAAATATTAGCTATTATATAATTATAAGAAAATGAAATTGTATAAATGTGATTTAAAAAATATAAAGTGCAAGTGAAATGAATATAAAGTTGAGAATTTGAGAAAGTTAAATTCTGGTGTTTCTGAAAAAGGTTTTCAAGGTTTGGAAAATATTATTAGTGCTATTTAAAAGTATACACAAATACAAATTGATTTCAAATAAATTTTAAAAGGAATGATTTCACTACTCCCCTCTTCTATCGCTGGAAAATAATTTCGGTGATAACTGCGCAGCATCATCGATGTTCATTTTCGAGTCTCAAAGTGGGGAGACTCTGAGAAGCTTTGTTTTGCTTTGACATTGTTTTGATAAACAGATTTTGGTTTAAATTCCAAAAGTATGATTTGGTATATAAAAGAGATGAGTATATATACTTATTTCAAATGATTTGAACTGTACCCGGTGTTTAAATTTCAAGTTCTATTATCTAACAATCTTCAAATTATTGGAATGAAATGGAATATTTGTATAACCATAACTCATAAAATAAGAGAATTAAGAAATCTAAGCTATAAATGTTTGAGGAACATTAGAGAAGAAGTTTGCAACTCTAAAATTGAAGGTAAAGAAAAGCTAAACAAGTTAAAATAGTGGACATTCTAATTAAGTAAAATGAATCAAATTAATTTGTATAGTACCAAATTGCATTCTAAAAACATATAATAAAGCTTACCAAATGTTAAAAGTTAAAATATGATTTGGATATGTAATGGGATGTTATACAAGTAAATAGAACTTAAAAAGTAATTAAAATGTATATAAATGGGAAGTTGGACGTAATAATAAATGTTATATACTTAAGTGTATTATAAAATGATTAACGACTAAATGGAATAAGTAAGTGAACTTAAGAAAGTAGTCAAATGAGTCCAATAATATTTTTGTAAACTGGTTGTAGAATTAAATATAAATTTGCAAAGAAATGTAAGTTGAATTTGTAACTTTTGAGATAACTATAAACTAATAAAAGTCATATATAAGGAGTAGACTTTTATAGAAAAATTATAAACTAAAATGATGATTAATAAAATGTTTCTCAAATAAATCAGTTATTAAAGGAAATTATGAAAATGAATGTGAATGAAAAAGGATTTGGTGTAACTAAGAATCAAGTGGAATAAATAGGTAAGTTGTACATATATTATTTTATTGGCATAACAATTTGATCCAGATTCGAGCATAAAATTTCGAGATAATTTATATCGATCCGAGTTAGGATTTTTCACTTGATTCCCGATGGCTAACCCTGGATATGGATTTTTGATTGATTCTAGAATTCTCTATCATAGTATATGGCTATGCAAGGAGAATAACGGTTTCTGACCAAAGAACCAGATCCGAGTCCGCACTAGAAAGTTGTGTGAACGATACAAGTTCGGAAGTGAAATTGTGTGATCGAGCGAGCGATCAGATTTGATATTGCGTGCGGATGATATATGTACATCGTACGGGCTTAAGTAAAGCAAATATTGGAAATTGAAAATGCAAAATATAATGATTTTAAATTATATGATTGGATATCATTGGTAAATAAGATGTAGGTATTTGAAATCAAGGAAATTTGGATTGCCCGACAAAAAGGTACATGTTTATTTTGCCATTGGATTTGATGGTTTTATGATGAAGCCACTTGGCTTTTGTTTATTTTATTGTTTTGGTTCCCGTAGAGGCATTTTGTTGTTGTACCAATTGGCCGTGCAAAGGAGACTCTGCCAAAATTTTCCGTAAATCCGGGTATTAGAAATTTTTTGAAGTTTTAATTTTTTTTATAAATTGTGATTTCCGTAAGCCGATCAGAGTGGCATAATGGAAGCATGGTAAAAGTTTTCTAATAATATTTTATTGTTTTATAAGTAGTTTATTTTGAATAAAATATATCAAATGTCAAATTCTTTACTTAACGCCTTTTCGAGGATGAAAAGTTTTGAGTAGGGGAGATTGCAACGACCCATATTTTAGCTATTTTAAATTATTAAATTTAATGTAATTATTAAATAAAAATGGTGAAAAATAAAAAAATTTAATATTTGTGAATGTAAGTATTGGATATGACTTAAACAAAATTTTGAAATAAATTAATTTCGTAGATTTAAGTAGTAACAGGCATTGAAAGGTAATGCTATGTATTGAATGTGTTTACAATCAATTGTTTGGATTAAATAATAGATGTTAAATTCATTAGATGTAAATAAAGTAGTTGATTGATAACTAAAATTCAATTAAAATCTAATATTGAAGTTTGCTGAATATTGAACAATTAAATCGTTTAAATTTAATATTAAAAATTAGTTGAATAATTGAATAGCTGGAATTGAATAACTGTAAAATGAAAATGGTTGTTCTATAATTTTGATTTGTTTTAAAAGTTAAATCTTATAAGTTCATTTTTTTTATATTTCAAAAGATAGTGATTTGTTGAATTATCCAAATTGATTACACTTAATATTGCAATTATTTGAATAAGTGAATTCTGAATTTAATATGATAGGAAATGATGTTGGAAATTGATTTAAATTTTATTTAAACAATAATGAAGATTGTTAACATTGGAAATTGTATTTAAAAGTAAATTATTAGAGATTGAAAATTTTATATTATAATCGAGACATTAAAATAGCGATATGGGGCACAGTCTCGGATTTCAACGAAACTAGTTCCATTAGATCTGTAATAGTATATTATTATCGGATTTCAAATTTCATAACATCTGGAGTTCTCGTTTGGTCGTACGGGATAGAAACGCGTTGAATTTAAAATCGAAAATTTAATATAATAATTGGGTCCAAAAAGCTATCTTCTCCATACGATCGAATTAGGACTTGGAACCTTTTTCATTGCGTTCGGAATAGGGGTATAACATTATAAACGCCCAACAGCACGCCTTGATATGGGTTCGAAATTTTAAGTTACATAATCAAGAAGATTTAAAAATTTAATATATATATATATATATATATATATATAGATTGACTTTACTATTTCACATCAACCTACCCTCTTTCTTTTCACAGCCACCTTGAATTTGACTTTGCCTACTCAAGCACGTTTCCTCCTTTACCCTATATACATAGCCGAGCCTAGTGAAAATGTAGAACAAAAAAAATAAGAATGGAAAAAAACTTATTTCTCTCAATATACACAGTTAAAAATCACGAAACTTGTATCAAAAATCCTGTTTTCACCTAGCTTCACTGTGATATGCACATTGCAAGGTGCGACCGTGTTTGGGATGGGTCCACTTTGAAGGTCGAACCGGTTGTTCTAGCTAGGGTTAGGAATTCTTCGAGTTATAGTCGTCGATTTAGGAAATCGATGGTGTTTTTGGGTTCTCCTTGTCGAGGCGCATCTCTGAACGTGAATTGGTGGTGTGCGACTTTGAGGTGGGAGGTGCGACTAATTGGCAGTGGCGTACGATTGGGTCTAGGTCGCGACTATCGGGGGGGTGCGAGCTCGAAAATAAGGGTATGAGTAGGTGTGGTTTTCGATGGGGATCTCGTAGGCGTCGTTGGTTGGGAGGATAGTGGAGCGTAGTCATGTGTCAGTGATAATCGTGCACAAGGGGAATGGGTTTCTCTTTGCCTATATAGGAAAAAAAGAGTACGACGGAAGAAGGAGTATTGGGCCGGGTGTGTTAGTTGTAGGCAGTGGGCTCTTTTTTTAAAAAAATAAAAAAAATAAAATTTTGTTTAAATTTTAAATTATGTATCGTCAACTTATAAAATGTATAACTCTTGCATGCAAGATCGAATTGGGACGAGATGTTTTGCGTTGCGATCGAGATGACGAGAGCTTCGCAATGAAATAGGTTTGGAGATGTTTGGAGCTAACTAAAATTTTAGATTAAATCGAACGCCGTTCGATTTGATTTAAAATTGAAAACTCAAGGTGAGTGTTTTATAACGCTCACAACGTACTAGAATATTTTTATGCTAGTAAAATTTGAATTTATGAAGTGATATAAATTTTATTTATCGTTGTTTGATAAATTTGATTGTCAGTTGAATTAGCCGGTATAAATTAGAATCGACGGTTAAATTTGAAATTGAAATTGACTTGCCAGTAAATTTAAAATATTAATACCTATGAAACTGCAGTGAATTATCTTGTCAGTTTGTATGATTGATTGTGATGGATGCAAATTGGTTGATATTTGGATGTTTGGATGTTTATTTGTTTATATATATATATATCCTGTTATCATCCTGTATATTATTTACAGTATATAAACTGTAAATTAAATTATTTCGAATAAATTAAGAAATATGTTGAAATGATATATACCTATGACACTGTGATTTGGATTGAAATGATATATATCCATCCCTGAAATTAAATTAAAATAACTGATCACTTGGCTATAGGATAGAAAATTATATAAGGATACCAGATTGGTTAAATTAACTGATTTTAAAATCTTTGATTTGAAATTATTTAAATGGTTTGATTTAAAAGAAATAAAAATCAAATTTATAGAAATCAAATTAATCACGAATTCGAGTTTGAAATGTGAAATAAAGTTTTGGAAAAGGAATTGTGTGAATAATCGAAGTTGAGATTTTGAAGTTAAATGGATAGGAGATGTGAAAACCCGTAAACATCTCTGACACCGTTACACTCATGTTTATGCGATATTGATTTGACTTACATAAGGATATTTTAGTCCTGACTCGAGTGTTTTGTCTTTTCATTACGCTCGGGTCAGTCCTGAGTTTTACAGCTTATTGAAGACCTATTTTGGGGGACGAAGACGAAGATTTGGTACACGATTACTATTATTATTCCTGCACCATGTTGTTTGCTGCATTACTCTATTCATTCCTGATGTATGTATATAACTCTAGTAAATGTTGTATAGATTATAATCAAATGTATTATATAAACAGCTTCATGAACTATTTATTTCATTATTATATTTTATCGTTCCACTGCAAGATTATGTATTTGTTTTCCTCTTCCTTTCCCTTAGTTTCTTATTTAACCCATTAACTATCCACCCTTTTGAATGGTTTGAGTTGACATGTGTGGTTTATTGTCAATTTAAACTGTCCAAAAAGGTGGGTCGTTACAGGTTTTTACCTTACGATAACCAAAACACTTTTATATAAAATCCAGTGATATTTTAATAATGTCTATAGGTTCAAAGTAAATATATAAAATAGCTGAAATTCTTGCGTCCCACATTCCAACATATTTGGGTAGTTTTAAAAACGTATGGCACTTTTGGAGAATGGATTCCATACAATGATTGGGCTACTGGGGTACCGCCCGTCATGGTGCATCTCTAGATAAAATACACCAAGAGCCATACGTGATCAACACCTTGGTTCAGATCAACAACCTAAATGGGCCCCGAGTAGACATGATCTATAATATTGATCTAGATTGGAAGATAGCCAAACCCTAATTGTAGCGAACCACATAGCCTTGAAGCATCTCCCTTGTTTTAGTCATTCCCGGTTGATGAGGCTTGAGGCTACAATTACCTTTTATATAGAAACCATCTTGGGATGCTAACACTGCCCTCTAAGCAGCAATGCCGTACCAGCATTCATCCATACAAATTCATTGTGGGTCTGAACGAAACCGAAGGAACTACCTCTACTACATCCATTTTGGAATCACCCTCAAGATTAGTAGCAAGTAGCCCTTGCACTTCAAAAGATCCATCTTCTACCATCTTCACGATGTCTTCATTTCAAAACGCTTGAGTTGGATCGAAGTGGTTTTTAGATAATTTATACTTATCTGGTCCCGGTCCCTTCGAAACAACATTCGATAGTTCCGGTAAACTCAACCCTGGTTCTTTAGGAAATAATCAGACAATACATAGGAGCAGGAATCACCCCTAACCGTTTAAGTGGATGGATCTCCCTATCAATTGTCCTAGAAGAACAAAACGAGATTTATACACAGAGTACGGCATCATCGAAGATGACTGTGCCATATAACTCACGTGTTTCTCCTAGATATTTCTGGAGTTATATTTTATTCCATACTTGATAGTCGATTATTTAACTATCAAATAAAGAATCATTCAACATTGATTTGATTCCATATCGGATCCACTAAGCCTTTATTAATTAATCTTTAATTAAAAACACTTTGCAAAACTTGATCAAAAGATCTTTTTAAAACACTATTCCCAAAAACCTTTACATTCCTTTTATACTTGGAAAACATTTTTACTTATCTCAAAAATATAAGTATTTACCAAAACATTTTGAAAAATTCCCTCTTCTCAAATTCCTAATTAAATGGCCAAGATTCCGTTTTTAAAACATCACTTACTATAAAACCCATTCACTTTATAAAACCCGTTCACTTATCCCTTATAAAAATTCTTTTTATAAGTTCACTTCATATTTCAAACCTCCTTACAAATCTTAAAACTATATTTAAACTTATTTTTAAAATCTTCCAAAATGATTTATAGAATCTCTTTCAATTTTTAAAACTTTTTATAAAATTCTTTGATGATCCCTTTATAGAATTTCTTTATAAAACAACATTTACAGAATATCATTTGTAAAATAAGTAGGGTAACCCTTTTATTTAGAAAAAAAATCCCTTTTATAAACAAGTTATTATTTATAATCATCTTCATAAAACAACAATATAACTTGAAATCATTTATAAACTTTAAACCCCAAATTTGATTAAGAATTTAAGTTAATTAAAAAACCTACTTATAAATTCAAAAAGAGGCTTATAAATCCCAATGGTACTAATTTAAGTTACCATTTTATTTCAGTTCGAATTCCAATTCACTTAACAGTTATTTACATAGGTCAACATGTATGTAAATACAACTCATATCCAAATCAGGAAGTAACATGTCAATATAAGCTAACTAGCATATGCATGTCCAAATAACATAATAGCAGGATGGTGATTTGTCCTGCTAAATAGATGCCCAAACAATTCAATCAATTTATAGCAGAAACGGGATTTATTCTGCTTACATATGTCCAAACAATCAAACAATCTATATTATAACTCATTCACAGTTATATGGTTTTTTAATGGTATCGACACTTGAATCCCTTAAATTCAAAACCATCTTTGAAAAAGAAGTTCCTTTACAACAATTTGTTTCTTAGAAAAAAAAGGACTTAAAACTTTAAAACTCTTTTTAAAATAATTAATTATAAGTTTAACTCTTATTTAAATTATAGTTAATCTTAATAGAATCTAAACATAATTTAATTAGATAATTAAACAATTATTAACTATTAATTAAACCCTAATTAATCCTTTATTAATTTTTTGATAATTAATTAAACCTCAATTAATAATTAAATATTAATTAATCTCAATTGATTAGTTAAATAATCTTTAATTAAAAATTTAATAATAAATTAAAGCTTTTATAAATAATTTAATATAAATTAAAACCTTAAATAATTTATAATTACAAATAATTAAACACTTGATTAATAATTAGTTAATAATTAACCTTATAATTAATAATAAATCATTTACTCAACTCATGATTAATTTCAAAATTAATTAACTTAATTAATAATTAATTAAAATAAATCTTAATTTTAAAAGGCAATTAATTAATACTAATCTTTGATTAATAAAAGTTAATAAACCTTGTTTAATATTAATTAATCATTAAATTAATTAATTAATAATAACCATTAAATTATTAATTAACTCTTTCAAAGCTCATTATTAAGTTTGTAAAACATTTGCAAAACACTTTTAAGTTTAAAAACCACATTTTCAAAAAATCGGATTTTTAAGCAAAACTACATCCATAGTGACTATCGCTATGGATACCCATAATTCAAAACCTGTTGCTTCTCAAATAAATCTTAAGAACACTTACTTTTAACTTTATTTTAGTTTATGAGCTAAGTATAAAGTTTTGAAAGCAAAACAAAAGGTTAGAAAACCTTTTCTTTTAAAACAAAGTAAGAATTCAATTTGAAACTCAAAGGATCGCTTTGTCGAACACAACACATTTCAAGTGCTAACCTTGCTCAGTAACTTTTCCATTACTAACTTTACTTACTAAGTTTCCATATCACTTCCAATCACAAGACAAAGATCATAACTTTATAACCAAAACATCAGTTTAATCATCAATTCAAAGTTCTAATGCTAAACCACAAACTAGCACATACATATACATCCAAATCATACCATAATACAAACAACAACATCATCTATACAACTATATAACAACCATATATATAATGGTAAATTCTTTCCAAAAAAAAGTTAAGAAATTTACTCACCGAAAAGCTTTGAAAACTTGAAGTACTTTAGAACTTTAAAATCTTGGAAAACCACAAAAATCATCTTGAAAATGGGTTAACTTCTCCTTAATTTTTAGACATGTCAGTCTCAGATTTTGAAAATTTTCCTAAAAAACAGTTTTAGGAAATTCTTTTCTCTACACTTCTAAGACAATGGTCACTCAATTTCAATGGTATTTGAGGGAGATATGGTCAATAGAAGGAGTGTTTTCGGATTGGAAAATTTTGAGTCCAAAAACATGTCTGAAAGAAATGAATTTTTGACATAGCTACACTCAAAATTTGAAAATGTGGTATGAACAAAAGTTGTAAATTTCATACAGTTTCAAAAAGTGAAAATCTCCATTTGGTATGGGATGATGAAGATATGATAGAAGGAAGAGGAGGAAAATGGAGACGTTTTGAAACAAAGTTTGAAATGAATTTAAAAGGGAAAACTTAAAATTTTAAAACTTTGGAAACTAAAAGGGAAGCCATGAAAATGTTTTCAAAAGCTAAGGAAGAAGATGAAGTTTTGAAAAGTAAGAAATAAGAAAATGAAAAATGACAAGAAAATAAGAGAATTTGCTTTTATATAAATAGAAATATGCAAATTACCTAAATACCCCTGGGTAAATACCCTCCTCTCCTTGCTTGCCACATCATCAAGTTTGCCCCCTCCTTTACCATGCAAATTTTGAAATTTTTCCCCTCCCACACATACTAACCCAACATGCATTAATTGTATAAGTGTACTTGTGTTTAAACATGTTTTTGTTAATGTCATTTCATGTTTACACTTCACTTTTTACTTCTTTTAAATTTTATTTTAAACCTTACATACTTAAGTATAAGTACATATGTATATACCATCTCATTGTACATGAATGTAAATATTTATATGTATATATTTATACTAAAAAGTTTTACACACTTCCAACAACATTCAGCCGACGAAAAGATGAAAATTTAGAAAACGAATTCCTGTCACATTTTCGATTTTTTTCGAACTATATATTTTTGTAAACTAATTCGAAAAACTATTTCACCTTCATTATTTACTAATTAAAAGATTTTTATTTTAATTATAAAATATATTATTTGAATATTTAAAATTAATTAAATATTCCAAAATTAAAGCGGTGAAATTCCGGGCCATTACATATATTTTGTACTTTTAGTTTAAGTTCATGTCGTTTTTATGTATTTTCTTTTATTGATCATTGAAATCCATGTATCTTTCAATTCTAAGTAATGAAATATATCAATTACTATTCTATATTATCTATTAGTATTTGGAAGTTATAAAAATATAACGGTGTAAGATAAAAACAAAAACTATGACAAATACACTTGTTTTTGAAAATTTAGGTATGTATGTCGACATACATATAACCTATATGTCGACATATAATGACCAGATAGCGAAAATTTTAAATTTCAAAAAAAATAATAACTACCACCTTCCATTCATTCCAAACGACTTTCTACTCCTATGTAAGCCTATTTCTTTTAAAAAAACTCATTCATCGTTTTATTCTATACTCTCTTTTCATTCCCAAACATATTTTACAAATATGTCTTCTCCACATCAAAAATTATGTGAAAATCTTGAACAAACTCTTCAATCTTTCAAAGATATTATGTAAAGACCAGGATTTTCAACCCTCGAAAATTGACAGTAATACATTCCCTGTATTTCATGCCGAGAAATCGAATGCCGGAAAACCCGATTGTTAGGGAAAAGAAAGAAGGAAGTAGATAAGAAGAAAACTAAACAACACTGAATCTCACAGTGGAACGAATAATCTATAATATATAATAAACCTTTACACAAGAAGAGACTGTGATGTGTGTATATAGAAACATCAACCAGAGTATACTAACTTATTTCAGCCTGGACAATTATAACAACATGTCCTTACAATAGTTGATAAATACAACAATGAACACAGTAGAAAAATAACCATATACGTGAATACGTCTCTAGGCCTCCAGCTCGCCTCCTAAAGCTCTAAAGCAACCAAACAAATCTCTAATATACTCGGTCTGACCCGAGCATCATAATAAAATACCAACCGAGTCAGTCTGGAAAAGCAGCATGAGAAAACACACCCAACTAGATTTTTAAGTTATAAAATCCTTTAAAATCAAAAGTATCTCGTTAGACCACGCCGCACATAAAAATAGACGGGTTTTTACCTTACGATAATCAAAACATTTTCTATAGAAAATCCATTTGTATTATAATAATGTCTAGGGATCAAAGTAAAATATGAATATAGCTGAAATGCTTGCATCTCACGTTTCAGCATAGTTGGGCACAACTAAGTCTGTACGGCGCTTATTAGAGAACGGATTCCATACAATGACTGGGCTACCGGGGTACCGCCCGTCACGGTGCATCTCCAGGAAAATAACACCGAGGTCGAACCTATCGACCCCTGCCAACACAAGAGCGGCCTACCCTTTACTGGATAGTACCGAATAAGATCACCCCTCTATTCAAATCGGCAACTGTACCGAAGCATACATAAGTTAATAGTAGGGACTCATGATAGGGATGACCTTTCCCTCATGAGAGTGACCCACCTAGCCTTGCTGCATCTCCCCTGTTTTAGTCATTCCTGGTTGATGAGGCTTGAGGCTACATTTTACCTTTATATAGCACTTCCCACTTGGAATGCTAACAATGCCTTTCAGGCAACAATGCAATACCAGCATTCATCCATACTAGTTCGTTCTGGGACTGAACGGAACAATTGAAAGCTCCGTCTTCAATTCCATCACCTTCAAGATGTCTTCACTTCGAAATGCATTTGTTGGATCGAAGTGGTTTTTGGATAACATATTTGATCCCGGTCAATTCAAAACAACATTCGATAATTCCCGGTAAACTCAACCCCAGTTCTTTAGGAAATAAACAGTCAAAGATAAGAGCGGAGATCACCTCCTAACCGTTAGTGAACGGATTTCTTTATCATTGTCATAGGAGAATGAAACCAGATTTAACGCACAGTACAACATCGTCAGAGATGACCGTGCCATATAACTCACATGTTTCTTCTAGAAATTTCCAAATTTACATTTGGGTTCAATTTCGATAGTTGGTTATTTAACTATCGAATAACAACATTCAATTAGGGATTTAATTCCATAGGGACAAATCAACATTTGTTAAGCACATAAGCAACCACTAGCCTCCTTTAATAAACCTTTTATTAATGAAAACCACTTTGTAAATTACTTTTATAAAAACACTTTTACAAAGGTGAATCCATAAATCATTATATCTTCGATGCATAGAAAATATCCATATACTTACCTCAATGGTATAAGTATATCCACACACATTACACCTCGCAACTTAGAAAATATACTCATACACTTATCTCAGTGGTATTAGTATATTTACAAAACTGAGAAAGATTATCCTTTTATTCGATTCAAAAATCATTTATAAACTCCTTATAATTCTCTAAAAGCATTTATAACCCATTTCATAAATCTTCTGGAACTATTTATAAAGCTCTTTTATACATTTCAATCACTTATAAACCCTTTTTGTACATTTCTAAAATCATTTATAAATCCTTTATAAATCCATAAAACCATTTATAAAACCTTTTTTTATAAATCTATAAACCCATTTCTTAAACTCGTTTATAAATATCTTACCCTTTATAAAATCTTTCACCTTGTAAATAATCTTCCCTTACATCTTCAAATTAATTTATAAACTTCCCTTATAAAATCGAAGTCCGTTTATAAAACTCTATTTATGAGTTTCGAACACATTTATAAAAAAATAAAGATCATTTACTTCTAAACAATATTATATAAAAATAATTATTAAAACTAAACATTATGAATAAATAAATAATTATTATAAATCCTAAAACATCTTAAAATAATAATTATTCATTTCAAAAACGATAATAATTAATCTTTACCCTTATTATAAATTGTAATATTTTATTTTCAAAACCTTATTAATATAATATTAATTTCAAACCATAATTATTCTTAAATAATTACTTATTCAAGATATTAACATTTTGATAAATACTTCAAAACAATATTAACTATAAGCAAATAAATTTTAAAACAATACTAATACAATTGAATAACTTTAGAACAATATTAATATAATTAAATACTTTAGAACAATACTAATATAATTAAATACTTTAGAACACTACTAATATAATTAGATACTTTAGAACAATATTAATATAATTAAATAACTTTAGAACAATATTAAATATAAGTAGATAATCTTTAAAACAATATTAAATATAAGTAGATAATCTTTAAAACAATATATTACCGAAACCCTATTTCGGATTTAAAAATCATTTCCTGTCTCGAAAACCAATTCCAACTCAAATGGCAATTTATAGTATTTTTAAAATACTAATTTGAGGCTAATAACTGCTAAACGCTCAACCAATATTGATATTGATTTTCTATCACTACTGAGTTTCAGTTTTTAACATATAACGATGTCTTAACCAATTTTTCCAAAAAATCAGGTTTATTATCCAATAATTCATATAATGGAATATTATTGAAACCAATTCAAAAATAGCGAGGAATCAAGTTGGATCCCTCCACCCTGTCCCATGATTCACAATAGTATGTAATCATAAAACATAAATCAACCGCTTCGAGGCAGGATTCGTATACAGAGGGTCATCCACTCTCACACGGGAACGTAATAGGGTCTCATCCGCTCTAGGGGCGGAAATATATCCAAACCAACAATATAAAACAGTATATCATCCAAACATCCAATGAATAATTTTTATCAACTATAAATATGATTGGTTAGCCAAAACAGAGATTTTAACTCACCGAAATTTTCTGTTATCGCCGAGGTGTTCCGGTTTGGGACTAAAATTGAACGACGTCCGATTTTAGCCCAAATTTCAACTGTCTCCAAATCTATCCAAACTTATTCAATTGCGAAGCTTATGTCATTACAAGCGCAACGCAAAAGTCTGCGTCTCGATTGGACCTCGTATGAGAGAGTTATTAGTTTTTTAAGTTATCGATTTTTAAACTAATAAATAAATAAATAACTAATTGCAAACTTCATAAAATTACAACTATGCAATCTTCCCTCCTTATTAAAATCCTTTTATACACGATATCCATCACACAGTGCAAGCTGTGCACTGACGCGCCACTTTGACCAATAATCTGTCGAACGAATTCCACCATCTCACTCCTCCTCCCGAACTCCTTCCACCGGACCCCCTGAATCTACGCTCAAGCCAGACTAATGAAAAGCGACCGAAGCTCCTTCGCATAGTCACTGTAGTGACGCGATCCTCCAAGAGCCGCCGAGCTTCACCAAATTTCAACCAGAGATGCCAAATGACAAGCTAAATCCAATTCCAAAGCCCAATTTTCAAATCGATGTCTAAATTTTCTCCAAATCCAAACCCTAGCCAAAACCCCATTCGACATTACTGTCGAGCTCCGCGAACCATCACCGCACCTTCCAATTCGAGCATGGGCCAGAAGCTGTTGTTAAAACGAGATTTTTAAAGCTTGTTTCAAGATTTTTAACTTAGTATCAGATTTGATTTTGATTTTTGAATTTGGTTTGTAAAAGAAATTTTCCATCTCTTTTTTCAGCAAGGTTTAAAAAGAAGGGAAAGTATGGCAGCATGTACGGGGGGATAGGGTGTAAACATGATGGGGTATGGCATGAATACGTGGAGTATATGGCTGCATAGTGTAAGTATGGATATGAAGAATATATACATATTCATATACATATATATATATTTAAATTTCAAAAACATCCAATGTTAAACGTTTGAAAATTTCGATCTCATATAGAGACGTGCATCCTAGCGTTTTATATGTTATACCCCTATTTAGAACACAATGGAACTTATTTCGAGACCTAATTCGATCATAAGTAGAAGATAGCTTTTCAAACCTAATTATATTATATAATTTCTGAAATTAGTTTTTATGCGTTTTGACCTCGCACGACCAAATGATGCGTCTGATTGCCACAGAAATCATCGACATACAATAATTCATTATTACGGATCCAATGAAAATGTTTCATCAAAATTCAAGACAGTGCTCCGGAAGGTTATTTTTATACGTTAATTAAAACGAATTATTATGAAAACCAAATTAATCACTTTTAAATTTACATTAAAAACTTTACTATCTTCATTCTTATTAAATGGAATTTAAATAAGATTTGAAATCAATTTTATCCACATTAAATTTAGGATTCCATTATTTAAATAATCTCAATATTAAATTCAACAATTTAACTACCAATAAATCTCCATATTTGAAATTCAAGTTATTTAACTTATAAAATTAACATTTCAATATTTAAAATCAATTAAATATTTCAAATTCAAATAACTAAAATTCTAGGTCGTTACATATTCTCTCTTTTATCTTAAGAATTCAAAGGCATTTAGTGTTAAGTCAAATGCAGATGACCAAGAAGCAAGTCATGCATTTTGATGCCCTTCGATGGATTTTTTCTTTCTTAATCAAAGACAAACCAGCCAACAACCCAGAGTGCACTATAAATAAGGATAATGATGACTGGGATGCCATCAAAGCAGATTCGATCTTTGGGTCCGACGGTTGGGTTGAAGTTCCATAAAACGTCTAGTTATTAGGTTTCGATTGAATATGTAAATACACGCACATACATACTCTTAGGATTTGGTTTGACTGATTGGATTTGATTAGTATGGATTGTTTTACACTAAGGATTAATATTTGGATTTGTGTGTTTTAGTTTGATTTGGTTTGTACATACGAATTAGATTTGTTTATGTAGAATCAGAATTGGATAAATAAAAATTTACTTTATAAGTCTTCATTATTACATATCATTATGCCTAATAGTTGATTGCATATGATATGATCATCATATATCTTTATCATAACCATATCATTTTAGTTTAGTTATTGATTTTGAATCTACAGTCTCTAAGTATTTGATTCAAGGAGAATTTTTACTTTTCCATCCATTTTGTTGATGAAAGAAAGGAAGAAAAATATAAAATATACATATGCATATATTCAAGATGAGTTATCTATCTCAGGGGGAGTCATATCATATTTCATATATATAGGATATTAATGGTTGTCATCAGTAAAAAGGGGGAGACTGTTAATACCTCAGTTATTGATTTTGATGATAATAGCCATAATAACAATAATACATTCATATAAAATATAGATACTAATGTTTTACCAAGTTATATAGTATAAAGTGTAGGATATTGAACATGTGTTGAATCGAAGACTATATAGTAATGGACATGAAGACTCATGAGTATGAAGACCAAGATATGTAGATCTCAAGACTATAATATAGTATATAGAGTCATAGAATATTGTTAAAGTCCTTGGTAACAACGTTTGATCTCTATTTTCCATTTTCTTATCCTTTATTTTTAAAACAAAATATATTTTAAAATATATTACAAAAGTTTTTCAAAGTTTAAAATGTTTATAAAGTATAACTAAATTATTTTATAAAGTATCAAAAAATATGAGATTTTCAAAATATTTTAAAACAAAAGAATTTTCAATTTTCGAAGGGATATGTCGACATATACCTATGAGTATGTCGACATACATGCCGCAAATTTGAAATTCAAATTTTGAAATTAAGTGTAAATTCATCGTAACACTTCGCGAATCAACAAGTCTGTTTATTCTCTACAAAAGGGGGTTTCAAAAAAAATTTGAACAACTAATTCTTATTTCTTCTCTCCTCTTATTCTGCTAAAATTTCTATTGAAAAAATTATTCAAATCTCCTCAAATTCAACCAAAATCAATTCAATCTTCATTGTATTGATTCTCTACTATTTACTCTCTGATTTCAATCCTCTCTCTCTCCCAATTCAAGATCGAAGTGCTACTCAAGTGGCTATAGGATCCATTGTATGCAAAATTCAAGAAATTTTCTTTGAAAAATCCATCAAACTGTAGTTGTATTTGTGAGTTAGCGGAATAGGGGTCTTAAAGCTAAATTAACACTAGAGGGGCGGAGGGGAGGTGAATAGTGTTTAATGGATTATATGAATATATTTTTAAAATTCTTTAAGATTGTACTTGGAATGATGTAACTAACAATCATAGATACAATCATAGAATCAAAGTACAAATAAAAGTAAATGTGGTAAAAGTAAAAAAGGAAAGAACACACTAGGATTTTATACTGGTTCGGAGTTACCCTACATCCAGTTTCCCACAATTCCTTGTACGGATTTCTTTTCAACTAGTAAATGTAAACACAATCTCGATTTCTAGGATACAAGACACACCCTCCAGAATCCCGATCTCTGGGAAGAGTCACTTGATTTTCGGCCTTCAAGCACACCTGCTAGATTTACAAGCTACTAAGTACACCCAATTTATTTTATGGGCTACAATCACACCCCCAATTATAGCAGTATGATTTGATAGATTTTTACAGACTCAGATCTTTGATCTTGATTACAATTGATCCTATAACTCTTGAATAGCGCTTTGATCGGTTTGATTAAGAGAGATGAGAGAAATCTGAGAGTAAATGAAAGAGAATCAAACTAATGATGATTGAATTTGATTTTGTTAGAAATTTGGCAAAGTTTGGGTATATTTTGATTTAGAAAATGAGAGAGTGGAAGGAGGACAGATGAATAAGAAAATGATGATTGAAAATTCATTTGGAAGTCTGGTATTTATAGAGGAACAACGATCATATCCATTCGTGAAGACATACGATGAAAAGACACTTCTTTGAAATTTAAATTTTGAAAAAATCGGCTACTATTGAGACATACATACAGAGAGTATGTCGACATACTCTTTTTAAAATTTAAAATACTTTAGAACATTATTTTTGAAAAATCTTTGTATTGTAAAATAGTTTGATACTTTGTAAAATCATTTAAGCATAGTTTATACATATTTTAAACATAATAAAACTTAATATAATAATTTTGAAAATTTTAATATAATGTAAATAATATATATATATATAATCAATATAATTATAACTTATTAAAGTATAAACAAAAATTCAATATATATAAAAACTTAAAAACACTAAAATAATATCTTTATAAGTATAAGAGATTGAAAATCATTTTGAGAAATATTTTGAGAAATATTTTGAAAAGATTATTTTAAAACCAGGATATCTGAAAAACAATTTAAAACAAAATTAGAGAAAGGGAGAGAGATCAGGAAAGTGCTATTAAGGTTTTAACATAAATTCTACGACTCTATAACTTATGTGGAATATCTTGAAATCTTGAACTCTTCAACACTCATGAGTCTTCATTCTCCAACTCTTGAAACTCTATATCGGAGTCTTGAATCTACTCTTGATACTGTACAGTCCTCTTAATCAACACACGTCTAATATCCTACACTATATACTATATATAACTTGATAAAATATCAGTATTTATATTTTATATAATTTCTATAGTTGTTATCATCAAAACCAATACCAAAGCTACTAACAATCTCCTCCATTTTGATGAAGACAATTTTGTATATAAAATATAATATAACTCCCTTTGGTTACAGAACTCCCCCTTAATCTATGCCTAGATTTGATATATTTTCCCCCTTGTTAACAACAAAAATAAACACCTAAAACTATAACTCTAACACTAACTCCTACTCTAACTCGAACTCCTCTTAAATAAAATATTATAGACTAATGATGTATAATGTTGATGAGAATGGTTTATAAAAGAATAGTAAGTGATATATAAAATGAGATAATCATGAAATGGAAATAATAATAAGAATGATATATAAGAAATGATAAGTGATAACACAAATCATTAATAGCAACCAAACCAATCTATATATTCGTTCAATACCACACCATAATCCAATCACATCTTAAAATGTACATATAAATAAGTAAAACAAATGTTAAATTAAATATACACACCACACAAATAAATTAAAGAAGATAAGTACCATCTTAACGTGATTTCCTAATGATCTGGGATTTGTGAACAGGACAATGAAGGAAAAAGTTCCCCTTTTGTTCGACGAGATTTCTATCTCGATCAAAACATACTTCTCCAACGCATCGGACTTCGTCATCTCCTTCATGCGTTGTTCCTCTTCTTCCTCTTCTTCCTAGTCATTGCTGCATTGAATGGGGTTATGAATGGCCAAATTTGTAGAATCATCTTCAATAACTACTGGATTCACCGGATTATCCAATAGATATTTTTGCAAATTGTGAAGAATTCTATTCTCTTGTTCTTTGGACATACAAAGTTGTACAACTTGTATTTCAGTCAAAATCTCAAGAACATTCTTCATTTCTCCTTCCAATTTAATAAATTTTGCCATAGTAGTGTTCTTGAAGGGGCCTCGGGTAGGAGAAGGGAAGGAAAACAATGAATTCTCTTCTTCAGGACGTTTAGGATTAGAGAAGGCCACGATTTATTTGTTTCAGAAGTTTAAAGCAGAGGGAATACAGGGAAATGAGGAAGAAAGTCGAAATTTGGTTATTATATAACCACCAATTTGAATTTTAGAGGGATATTTAAAAAACAAAAATTACTGTTATATGTCGACAAAGGGGGATATGATATGTCGACATATATGTTATAATTTTGATTATTTTGTCTTTTCTTTAAATTTTGTAATTTTTACTTCATTATTTTTATATTTCCAATAGTGAACAAATTCCTAACACTCTTCTTAACTTAGTAAAAGATGTTTGATCCAATGGTTTTGTTAATATATCAGCTATTTGATTTTCAATGTTTACAAACTCAAGTGATATTATTTATTTGTTTACATTATCTCTTAGAAAATGGTGTCTTATATCAATATGTTTAGTTCTAGCATGATGAGTTAGATTTTTAGATTGATTGATCCACTTGTATTATCACAGTATATTCGTGACTTAGTAAAATTTAAACCAAAATCTTTTGATGTTTGTTGCATATAGGTACCTGTGAACAGGCTAATGCTGCTGAAATATATTCTACTTCTGTCGTAGAAAGAGATACAGAGTTTTGCTACTTAGTAAACTAGGAAACCAGAAAGCGTCCTAAAAGTGACAAGTTCCACTTGTACTTTTTCGATCTGATTTGCAATCAACATAGTCTACATCACTATATGAAATTAATTCAAAGGATTATTCCTTTGGGTAAAAGAGTCCATAGTCTAATATGTTGTTTACATATCTAAAAATTCATTTTATGGATTTTAAATGAGTTTCTTTAGGTTAAGATTGATATCTTGCGTAGAGACAAAAAATATGCATTATATTAGGCCTACTAGCAGTTATATAGAGTAGTGATCCATCATTCCTCTATATAATTTTTGATTTACATCTTTTGAATTTTCTTCTTTATTTAATTTTTCATTAGTTGCCATGGGAGTTGGCTTACCACTGGTATTTGACATACCAAATTTCTTAACTAAATCTTTAGCATATTTTTCTTAGCTAATAAAAATTTCATTACTTAGTTGTTTTATTTGTAATCCTAGAAAATAATATAGTTCTCCCGTATGACTCAGTTCAAATTCCTTAGTCACTATTTCTTAGAATTCCTTATTTTGTTTATCGTTGGTAGATCCAAAAATGATATCATCTACATATATTTGTATTGATTGAATATCATTTTTATCTCTTTTAATAAAAAATGTACTATCTACTTTGCTTATTTCAAAATTTGATTGTAATAGATAGGGTTTAAGTCTATCATACCAAGCTCTTGGAGCCTGTTTCAGACCATACAAAGCCTTCTTTGATTGTAAACATGATTAGGTAGTTTTTCATCTTCAAAAAGTGGGGGTTGTTCTACATATACATCTTCTTTAATAAAACCATTTAAAAATGCACTTTTATCATCCATTTGACATAACTTTAAATTATTATGATTAGCTAAAGCAAGTAAAATTCGTATAACTTCTAATCTTGCTACGGGTGCAAAATTTTCATCAAAATCTATTCCTTTTTCTTGATAATAACCTTGTGCAACTAATCGAGCTTTATTTCTCACAACCTCTCCTTGTTCATTCATTTTGTTTTTATATACCCATTTAGTTCCTATTATGGATTTATCCCCAGGTCTTGGGACTAATTCTCATACATTATTTGTTGTAAATTTGTAACGACCCGCTATTTCGAACCATTCAAATCAACAATCATCCACTCATGTCAGACTTGAATCACTCAAACCAAAAGATTGTTAATTTATATTTGGCAAAACTTAGCATATACAGTAAATAAACCACAGAATCACAAGCATAAAGTAATATAACAATAAGCAGCAGAATAGATAAATAGTAGTTTATGAAGCTACTATATAAACATCAGAGTTAAAACAAAATATAACAGATATCTCGAATACACAGGAGTTACTAATACAAAAGAAAATGACAAGTCTACACAAAACAACTGGAAACGACTGGAAAGCTGAATAGATAACTCCAAGCAGATCCTCAAGCTCTAAAGGTGAGTCAAATGATGTGACACTCAGTCTGACCCGAGCATAAAGCAAAACACAAAACACTCGAGTCAGGATTAACATTCTTATATCAATAAATTCAACTCAAGTGAAATGTCAACTGAAATACAAAATAACTTAAAGGATGTTTGGGATTCCCATCCTTTAAGGATTCGTTAAACTATCTACATACATAGTACAATACGCTACATAGATAATGTCTATAGTAAAGTAAACTATTAAAATAGCATTAAGGCGTTACCCATATCTCCCTTAACACATTTTATATATTCCTGTAGTCTATACAGTACCGTATGCTCCACCAAATCGGTGGTTTACTCAGAGGGCACTCCATAGGTACGGTACAAACCAAACTCGTAGAAGGCACGATAGGCATGTGACAAGGCATGCGAGGCAATGCCCAGGGTAGGATTCTACCGTTTTGTGGATCCGGACTGGTGGTAACGCATAGCAGCTGTTAGCACCAAAATTGGTCACTAACACCCAAGAAAGGATTTGTGTAGAGAGATTAATGAAGATAGAAAATTAAAATAGAGGAATGTATGCAAAATTAACTACAGAAACAAGAACACTAGAATTATAGTGGTTCGGCGCAACTGCCTATGTCCACTTTGATGTTTAATCTTTATTGCTTCTTCAAACTATTGAATACAGATACAATCCGTACACTAACGACTTGATTACAAGTTTGGATCGAAAATAGATGAGTCTTTGAAATGGTAGAGTCTTCCCGGAGTTCTCGAAAAAAGGTCCTTATACACTACGCCCCTGCCCCTCTATTTATAGACGAAGATAGGCTAGACTCCCTGCTCAGGCCTAAGAGTGAAGTACCTCGGCCCATATATGGGAACCTCGACTCGACCGATCCAGGCATGCCGAGCGAGGTACACCAGTCGACAAATGCCGATCTGGGATGGTCGAACGGTGGTCACCGGGTAATTGCCTCGAAGCGAACTCCTGAAGGACCTGGAGTAACTCGCGGTGGGACTCGAAGTGAACCAATGCCGAACCACCCACTTTGATGTTGATCTCCACGAATAAGTCAAATCCCTCACCTTGCTCTAAAACAGCTATATCGAACCAGGCGTACCGAACGGTGGTTTCCGAGCGATGTTGGTCGAATAGAAGTAGCTGTGCAGTGTTGGACGAACGGTAGTTGCTGAGCAGTGTTGGTCGAATGGAAGTAGCTGGGCAGTGTTGGCCGAACGGTAGTTGCTGAGCAGTGTTGGTCGAACGGAAGTAGCTGGGCAGTGTTGGCCGAACGGTAGTTGCTAAGCAGTGTTGGTCGAATAGAAGTAGCTGGGAAGTGTTGGCCGAACGGTAGTTGCTGAGCAGTGTTGGTCGAACGTAAGTAGTTGGGAAGTGTTGACCGAATGGTTTACAGGCCGAACCACACTTGCAGGCCAAACGATATACAGGCCAAACCACACTTGCAGGCCGAACGATATACAGACCGAACCACACTTGCAGGCCAAACGATACACAAGCCGAACCAAGCATATATGCCGAGCTTCTTAATTCAAGTCAACCTCTCACTGGCTGAAGCTTCACTTAGATTCAACCAAGAAACTCAATAATTAGCATCTCGTAGCCGGGCCAAGCGACCGGGTAACAGCAGCTACTACCGCCCACCTCGAGACACACTCCAAAATCAAAGGTGCACCCAATCAAATCACAAAGTAATAGAATGGTATCGAAGAAATATTCCTGGTCGGAGGTGCGACCTCACTTGGCCCGGCATGGCTCCTGTTTTAGCCACATCAAGCTGACTCGCGGGAGTCAGGGCTGCGTTAATACCTCATACAGAATCATTGCCAAACCATCCTACTTCGTTCTAGAATCTCCACCACGTACACAGTTGTTAAAGTGGTTTTCGGTATTGGCAAAGAGTATGACAATATCCGATCCCAGTCTCTTTAGTAACCAAACACTAATTTCACACCGTGGTCATTTTTTTATATTTCAAACAGTTCATACTTTATATCAAAATATCATATTCTTTCAAAATGATATCATTTTCGAAATCGTATTCACTTTCAAAATCATAACTACAAAATAGTTTAAAACCATCTTATTAAATATTTGCGTTTAAATCCGTTAAATCTAAATCATAACAGTTCCCACTTGAACAATTTCAATATTTAAAAGTAGTTTTTATATATATTAAAATAGTTTATATTTAAAATATGTTATAGTTAAAATAGTTTTATATTAAAAATAATTTATATTAAAAGAGTTTATATCAAAAATAGTTTAAAATTAGAATTGTTTCGTCCAATTCCACAAATCGATTCAAATCAACTTTAGTTCCAAAATTCAATTTAAATCAATCTAAATTTAAATTCTCATTAAAACCATTTTAATTTATCGATTTCAAATCCAGATTTGAACTACAATTTTAAACCATCTCAATTTCAATGGATTCAAAGTCAAATATCCAAACATTTACAATAACTCAATTTGATGTATTTCATTTATATTACAAAAATTCAACTTTAATTTTATTTAAATTTGAAAATATTCACTTAATCATTTTTAATAACATTTAAATAAAATCTCGAATTACAAATTTAAATCAAAATTTGATATTCAATTTTATTTAAATTTAAATATTCATTTAATCACGTTTAATTAAATCAAGTTATAAAATCATACCTTTTAAAATCTCAAAATCAATCAGTTTCTAATAGATTCTTATTTATTCAATTCTCAAACAAATTAAATTAAAAATTAACTTAATTTATCGTCCCAACCTTTATTTTATTAAAGTTACTACAAAATCTATTTTCAAAATATTAATATAATTTTATATAAATACTAAATATATTATATAAACTACTTAAATTAAATTTTATTAAATTAAATCTTATTATTAAATTCAATTTAAATCTTATTTTATATATTTTAAAAAATACTAAAAATATAAGTAAAATCTTAAAATTTACATTTTCAAAACTTAACTTATGATTTTAAAATTTCCAAAACATATAATTTAAAATCTAAATTTTCATATATATTAAAATAAATTTATATACTATATTTTAAAAATTAATATTTAGTAAAACTCATATATATTTCCTTACAAAACCTTGAACGTCATTTTTCAAAAATAGACCAACTGTGTCCGTATATAATTTTCTACCCTATGGTCATGTGACACGGATATTTATCATTTCAATCTGCAATTTAAATTTAATATTTTACGGGTATATATATCATTCCACCCCGCAAATCCCAAAATTTCAAAATCAATGAAAATCGCTTGGGTTTATCATTTCAACCCATAACAATTTTTCCCTAATCTATAATATCGTTCGGGTATGTATCATTTCAATCTGTAACAACCCGTAATTTTCGATAATTAAAAATAGTTAATTTAATAAGGTTTTGTGATTTAATATTGGAAGAAATAAATAATTTGTGATTTAATAATAAGAATATAACTGGAATGAAATGTAATTCCAATTAATTAAAATGATTAAAAAGTTATAATTGGTTATAAATTGTAAATTAGTTGTAATAATGTATGTATAAATTGATAATTGGATTAAAAGAGTAATTGATGATTTAAAAGTTGTATTGATTAATGAAATAGTATGTAATAAATTGTAACTGAATAAAATTTGTGTTGTGGTAGTAAATATAACACTTGTTGTAGATAACAAACTTACAAATGTTATTAAATTAAGAAAAGGTAACGATTGTCATTTGTTACTAATTTATTTAATCTGTTGAACTAAATTTGAAATCAATTGCAATTAAATATAATTAAATATCACGTTAATATGTGTTAAGATGATAACTGCAAATTATTAATGTAATAAAAGGTATAGAAATGTTAATTATATTCACAAGGTGATAATTGATTTAATGAAAAGAGTGAAACAAAGATAAATTAATTTATTGAGATTTTAAATTATAATAAAATCGACAAAAATTCAATGTAATTGAAATACTGCAACTAATATGGTAAATGATGATAATTGTAGGATGTTAGTGTAATAAGATATAAAACAAATGTTAACTATGTCCATAGACTTAGGATTGATTGGAGGAAAAGATTGAAATCAAATTAAATCAATTTATTGGAATTAAAGTATAATAAATTGGATTTAATTACATTTGAAATTGAACACTAGAATTAGTGTAATATTCAACACTGGATCGATATGTAAATTTGTTTTAAATTATTGTAAGTGGCCAAGTAATCAAAATTTATGAAAATTGTTGGTTATCAACTTTGAAATTTAAAAGCGATTTAATTTATTTAATAATAATTTATTTAATTAACGTGAAAATAACCATTTTGGCCACTGTCTCGGATTTCGACGAAACTAGTTTAATCGGATCCGTAACGGTGAATTATTGTAGGGTTTCTAGTTTCGTAGCAATCGGACTTTTTCGTTTGGTCGCACGAACTCGAAACGCGTAGAAATCAATTTAGTTAAATTCAATTGAAATCAATTTGTAATAAGCTGATTTTAAGCTAACTTCTTTATATGATGGAATTAGGACTTGAAACCTATTTCATTGAGTTTAAAAACATCGAAAACATCTATGTTGATATATGGGACGACCCACTTTCGTTTCGAAAGCGAAACGGACTTTTCGGGTTGTTATTGTCAATTCGAACCAATTCGATATGTTATTCATTCTTATCGGGCTTCATTAGTATATATTGTTCTGTTCTAACCCTAGCAGTCTTTCTATTTCTTATGCCTGGATGTACGGTTTTATCTGACTGTTCCTTCTTTCCACTGGCTGCAGATCCAAACCCTCAATTCAATTCAAAACCAAATCAAAAAATTCAAACTCCTCAGACTATATCATATTATATACTGATTCGAAGCTTTCGACGAGCGCAATCCACTGCAACAATTCGTTTTTCAATTCGAATTACCATTTTTCCAGAATTCGCGAATCAATTCCAGCCATCCATTTTGGGTTTTGACAATCCAATGGTGGATCGTCGTCCAATCGACGATCGGGAGGTGGCATTGGGAAGGTGATGTCGAGCAGGTCACGGATCTGGTGTTAGTTTGTCAAGACGGTCGACGAATTCACCAGAATTTGGCAAAATTGGTCAGCCGCGGCGGCAGCCTTCAAAGGCCATCCAGGGGGTCGCGCGACATCAGCGACGGTGGCTTGAGGAGGGGAGGCTTATGGCGTGGACGGATCGTGTTAGAGTGACCTGGTGGCGTGCATTTTGGTTGAGGAAGCGGCGATCTGTAGGGTTTTCTTTCGATCGGTCACGAACGAGGACGTGCTAGAGCTGAGCACGTGAGCAATGCGTGGTGAGGTATTGCTTTCTTTCTTCTTACTTTTTTTTTAAATTTTAGTCGTTCTAATTTGCATAACTTTTCCATACGAGCTCGGATTTGGATGCGGTTTTCTCCACTATGATCGTATTGAAATTTCGGATATTATGGAACTAGGTTAGATGAATTCTGAGACTGTTTAATTTTGGGCCTTATTTTGGATTTTAAATCGATTTGAAATTGAAGGTGAGTGTTTTGACCCACTCACAATTACTAGATTATCTTATGTTAGTTAAACTAAATTTATGATGTGATTAGAAATTAATTGGTTGATGTTTGGTATGTTTAAATTGTCATTCTAGTTAAATTTGACTTTTATTGCATTTAATCATCAGTTAATTAAATATTGAATTTAATTGTCAATTTAATACCTGTTAATGATAATCAGTTATCTATTGATGTTTATTGGTTGATTTGGATGATGATTGTGATGGATGTTTGATTGTTGATATTGGATGACTAGATGTTGTATTTTATATTGTTATAATACTTCAAGTTCCCTATGGGTTGAAATGATACATACCCGAACGATCTATAGATTAGGGAAAAATCGGTACGGGTTGAAATGATAGACTCGAGCGATTTTGTGGATTTTATTTAATTCAAGATTGCGGGTTTAAATAATATACACCCGTAAAATTTTAAATTGCGGATTGAAATGATAAATATCCGTATCACTTGACCATAGGGTAGAAAATTACATGTGGACACCGGATTGGTTAAATTAAATGGTTTTTAATTCCTTAAATTTTGAATTTTGTTAACTGACATTTTGAAGGAGAAATTGATTTATATAAACTAAATTATTTTCGATAATCCAAGCATTAATGTTGAAATTGGAATTGATTTAATGAATTGTTCAAAGGATTTAAATTGGAATTTCAAAGCTGAAGTGTGAAATATAAATGAATTTATTGGAATTAAGTTATTGAAAATGTTTGGATATAAGTTTGAAATCTATTTTAAACTATTTTAATTAATTGAAACTATTTTAATCAATTTAAACTATTTTAATTTATTTTAATCTATTATAACCTATTTAATCCAATTTAATCTAATTTACCTATTTTAAACTAATTAAATTTATTTAATCTATTTTAAATCTATTTAATATAATTTAAATCTATTTAATCTATTTTAAATTTATTTAATCTATTTATAACCTACGTAATATAATTTAAATCTATTTAACCTATATTTAATCTATTTAAATCATTTTAAATCTAATTAAATCTATTTATCTATATTTAATCTATTTAAATCATTTTAAATCTAATTAAATCAAATTTAAATCTATTTAAACTATTTTTACTGTTTAAACTATTTTAATCTATTTAAACTATTTTTAAACTATTAAAACTATTTATGACTATCTAAACTATTTTCTAAAATATCAGACTGTGTAAAGTTGAAGTATTTGTATTTAAATTCTTGATGATGGTACAACCTAAGTTGGAATTTGGAATTGATACCTTTTTGTGAAATGACATATTTGAGTAAATATGATGGTTTTGGAATGAGGATTTAATTAACCTATCTTATCAAAAATTTCAAAAGTGAATATGATTTCGAAAGTGATATGGTTTTGAGAATATGATATTTTGATATCAATTATGAATTGGTTTAGGGAAATGTAAAAGAACCATCCGGTGTGTAATAAGCGTTTAGTTGTTAAAGAGACCGGGATCAGATATTGTCATATTCTCTTCTAATATCGAAAACCACTTTAACAACTGTGTAATAAGCGTTTAGTTAGTACTGAATTAATCAGTTAGTATTGAATCTGTTAATGGTGTCGTGAATATCGACGCCAACACGGATCGACATAAATATGGATCCAGGGTTAACAAGTAACCTACATCATTGTGAAACTCGAAGCCTAGATATTCAAATCGACATATCCAGCTAAGAATTAATTCAAAGATTAATAAGGCCGCATAAAATATGTATGATAGTCAACCTACAATCGTGGCTCTTATCACCTTGATAGTTCATTCAAAATCGAGAAAACCATAAATTGAACTCTAAATAGCAATCTCAACACGAAATCAGTTGAATCAATTCACCAATAAGATCGATGAAAGAATAAAAGTCATAACAGAATGAAAAATGAATCACTTGAGAATTAGGAAAGTTTAAATTTATTTGGGAATTTCTGATTTCTTGCTTGAGATTCTTGATTGCAGGTGAAAGAAGAAAAGAGAAGGAACTTGCTATTTATAGAAAGGAATGGATACATGCGAGCCATTAGATTTGTTTTAAATGGATGATTAGATTAATGAGAGAATACTAATAGGCGGGAAAAGATGATGTCGAAACTATTGACTTGAAAAGTTAATGATTCCTCTACTTTAGGGGGAAAATGTTATCACCATAAGACAAGAACAGAATGCTGCTCTTCAAGATAGAAGTAGTGTCGTGCGTCATTTATGCCGCTTGTGATCGGAGGTGCACGATTGATGATGCCGCTTTTCTCTAAGGTCAACTCTTATCCAAATTGCACAACCTCAATGCCACAGGTCATCACCTATGACACCTATTTTCAATGTCGCCAATTATCTATGCCAATGCACCACACAAGTAGAGCTACATATCAGTAATGCTGCTAGAAGCCAATAACGACGTCATCAATTTCACCTCCATTCAATATCGCTTATCTTCTATATCTATTAATGTCGCATTTCATCAACTATTGAATGGAACCATAGGATGATGCTGAGAATCATGGTTGCCAAGGTTATACTGGATAAAGCGTCCTCGTATCAACGTCGCTGAGCAGCAATGTCGCTAATAATCGAAGCCATCACTTTGCAATGTTCATGGTGAGTATCGTCATTGTTTAGCTGAGACAACACATGCGATTTTGATAACTTTCATTGTCAATGTCCACTAATGTTATAGATGCTACTATTAATCAATGATTACTTCGTACCAACATCAATTCGAGCTGATCATCATCGATATCGCTAATGGACAGTATCACGTCGATAATACTCAAGGGACATCGCATATCTATACATGCGACATTGGTGTCAAGGGTTATCGATATTCATAAAAGTCATTGAAGTCTTTTCTTACTGAAGTCGTCACTCATCAATGCTACATCATAATCATGATCGCCTTAAATTAATGCCGCTTCTTAATTATAGCAAGAGTCGATCAACATAGGGAAAGTCATCAATGCCGAGTTTAATGATGTCAAATACCATCTTTATTGAAACAACACCGAAGCTTGGTTGTGCATCCAAGAATGCCAAAGCTAATATCATGCGACGCTATTGGTGCTAAGAATCAACGAGGCTGACTTTAAGCCGCTATGCCACATATCAACCCCTATGAATACGGACCTTGGGGCTTCATATTGGGGGCAAATCATTCTTATCCTACTTGTCATATTTTTCACTTTGTAACCCTAAACCAATTTGGGGATTTTGGCTGATTGTAGCACTTGAACTTTGTACACATAAGGGATTGAATATTAAACAATTTCATAGCATATTTGGCAAGTTGACTCTTGGATTGTGACTTGCATATTAATTTGTATAGTAACTAACATACTAACTTGATTCGAGCTTGTGACTTGCATATCAATTTGACTCAAAATTGTGACTTGTATTGTGAAGTGAATATTGACTCACATATTGATTCGCATATTAACTTGCATATTGACTTGGACTGATGTTTGACATGACTATACGAAAAGTCATTATGGATGCATACTTCATCTTGATGACTTCGACTAACCTCTTCTAGATCAACTCTACTTTCTACACACTTTCGGGGTTAACTACTTTATTCATTAACACTTGTTATCTTCTTAATTCAAGTGTTATATAAACTCAACTTTATATTTTCAAAAACAGTTAACCATAAGTTCTATAATAATTCAGAAGTTCCCGACTATCCAAAATCGTCGAGAATCCTATTTCATTTTAACAATTGGAAACTACTAATCAACGTATCATATCATAATCCACATCTATACTTTCCTAATGCATAAGCTACATGTTTCCATGAAATAACTTAACAAGAAAACATTAGGAAAAAACACCGGTTTTCATTTCAAATAACTTGAAATTATATATATACATATATCTTTTGTATATCAAATCATATTTTGGGATTTAATCGAAATCTGTTTTACCAAAACAACTTTGTAGCATCCCACACTTAGAAACCTAAAAATGAATGTCGATGATGTCGAAGTCATCACCAGAATTATTTTCAAGTGACAGGAGTGAGTTTATTACATCCAAACCATACTTTCGGTATTTAACCAAAATCATTTCAAAGTGAAATCAAATACTTCATAAATGTTACTAAGTACCATAATCTCAATTATATAAACCAGTTTCCCAAATACTTACTTTCAAATAATACTACTTTTATTTTCTCCAAAAATCTTGAAAAAACATTTTCATAGATACTGGGATTTAAGTCCTCAAATTCTCAGTATAAATCCTTTATAAACCATGTTTACATAAAGTAGCTTTCTTATCTAAATCATTTCACAAATGTATATCTTTGTTTAGATTATAATAAACAACTCTTATTAAAATTCAATTTTAACCCAACATTATCATCGAACGCCTTATGGTCAAACCGTGAAATTTAATTCACAAGGTCTTCGTATTTAGTGTTCCCATAAATTACTATCTATCCAAACCCTTGTTGTAAATAGGTAAATACCTATAAATCAACAAATTATAGTAAATGCTAATAACTGCCTGAGCATGGCTAATCAAACAATAAATGATAGTAAATAAATATTATCGTTTCCTAACAAATAAACACATTATAAATAACTATATCAACTTTCCTTTGAAATTTTTTCCTTTTATATATAAAATATAATCCTAGGTAAAATTATTTCATATAACAATTTTCAAAATAACACTGTGTCGGTTTGCCATGTTCAAGTGTTTAGAAACTCCTATTGATAACGTTGATCAGCTGCATCAACCAGATTCATAAACCACTCAACAGACCAATTAATACAACATAAAATATTTTTATAGCACTAACAAATACGCTCTCATATGTGTAATACTCTGCTCATGTTAGTACATTCCATTACCCTCTCTTAATGAGTCATACCCAAACAAAGTCAAGGTTCTCGCTTAACCTTCAGCTCTGATACTAGCTGTAACGACTCGCCTTTTCAACCCTCGAATGTTGACACTAATACATCCATCGTATTCACGCGTCGAGCGCTTAAGTGCCCATAAAACAATTGTTAGGGTGAAATAAAAGGAAAAGAAATAGAACAAGAAAGGAAGAACACAGCATTAGAATCTCACAATGGAAAAGTGATATATAATATCAAAAAAAGTATAAACTGTCATTCTAAGATACTAAGTTTTTCAAAGTTGCCGTAATCAGTTTGGACAGTTATAACAACCTGTCCTCACAAGTGCTATTGATACAATAATAATGTAGCCGAAATAAATACTACGATAGGTAACCATCCAACTCGGCCCCATATGCTCCAAAGCGTCCATAGCTAAATCTGAAAATATACACGGGGCTGACCCGAGCATTATAAGGAAATAACACCCGGATCAGTCTGATAAACCAATGCAAGAAACTCAAAAAATATGTGACATATAATGTAACAACCCGCATATTTTACGATTGTATATTTAAATGTTTTATTTAAATATAGCATCATTAATCGGATTAAAGTCCGAAATGTTACTTTTTGTAAACAGTCGAATTGGGACTCGAGACTACTTCCATTGAGTCCAAAAGGGCGTTTACAACTTTTTTGAGTATAAACATCGATATGTTTGGAGTTGAGTGGAATTTTGCTATTTTGGGCTTTGGGTTTGGGTTTCAGCCCACTTACCCAACATAATAGCCTAACTCCACCCCACTCCTCTTCATTCATTCATTCCATTTCCTAACACTTTCAAGCTAAAGTAAAAATGGGGGAAAAGATAGGAAATTAAAATTCCTAAACCCTAGTTTGATTAGGAAATTCAAGTTCTTGCTCTAAAATCAAAGAGAAGCTTAGGTAAGCATCCTCTTCTTCTTCTTCATCTCAATCTCTCTCCAATTTTAGAAATTTCCTATAACCTAACTTAGGAAATATTTGCTTATGATCTTAGATTGGAGCTTCTAGAGTTGAAGTTGAAGTGTGGTTGATCTTTTCTTTGTTTTAAAGCTTCTCATTCGTGTTTTTGGGTTTAAAGGTGAGTTCTTTAACTCACATCTACGTCTATAACTTTCAATATTGTTAGGTATGAATTCCTAACATCTATTCATGTTCATTTGCTTTTGATTTGGATTGATTTGGTGAATTTTCCAATTTTTGGTTTTTGAAGTCCAATTTTATGAAAATCCTACTATGGATGTTTGGACATGATATTTAGGGTGTATCGAAGAGCCTATAAGGTTGGGTTATCGCTTGGCATAAATCCCTAGTCTTCGTTGCTCGTCCGATCGCTCCCGAATCGTTTTGGCCATCATGGCCTAGGCAAATTGTTGCCCAGAAAGGCAACCAGACGTCTGGTTGTAAGGTCTAGACGTCTGGTTTGGGCAGTAGATGAAAAAAAACGCAGAGAACAGAATCAGAAGTCTGGTACACCCTGTCAGACGTCTGATACAACTTGCCAGACGTTTGGAACAACCTTTCAGACATTTGGAAGGTTTTTGAAAATTTCCAGAACCTAAATCCAGACGTCTGGATTTTCTACCAGACGTCTGGAACTGTTCATTTTGCCTATTTTGGCTGTTTTTAGTGGATTTCCAATTTTAATCGATTTTTTTTGATCTGGTTTGTTGTTATCACTTATTATCGACCTCGATGACTTCTTTCTTTGGATTTTTGGAAATATCCATTTGATGGATTTAATATCGATTTTTATGGATTTGATTCACATTGTCGTATGTGAATTTTTGGTGATTGATTGTCTTTACAATCATTTTTGTGATTCGTCACTTTAAAATACAAAGGTTTCGATACTAGTAGTAAATACTATAACTCTTTCCTTAAAACAATTTTGACACTATTTTAAATATAAAGCTCGCTTTAAAAACGGTTTTCCAATCTATTAGTATATAAAAACCTTTACCTCATTCGTATGAGAAATCTAATTAAACAGCTTAGCAAAACAAGTGGTATGAAACGCTTGCATTTACTTCGTCGGTTAATTCTTAGACTTGTTCGATTGAACTCTAGTGACAATTTTCGAGTGGAAATCTACAATTTGTTCGTAAATATTTAAGTTAAGCTAGTGGTTATGGGACATGAAGCTAAACTCATTTATTTACTAGCTTAGTGTAATTTACACTTGTTGATCATTGATGATCATTTTGTGATTTAGACTAGCGATGTGCGATGTCTCTTTGTCCACGTGGGGGACAGTACCTCGTTTTATGGAGCTTCGTCTCAATTTTTATAGGCTAGCGACCTATGGTTTTTATGGAGTTTGGTTCATCGGGCGTAACGCTGTACTACGTCGTTGTTCCGGCTTATTGGAGTTCGGCTCATCGGGCGTAACGCTGTACTACGTCATTGTTCCAGCTTATTGGAGTTTCAGGTTCATCGGGCGTAACGATGTACTACGTCGTTGTTCTGGATTATTTGAGTTTCAGGTTCATCGGGCGTAACGTTGTACTACGTCGATGTTCCGGATTATTTGAGTTTCAGGTTCATCGGGCGTAACGCTGTACTACGTCGATGTTCTGGATTATTTGAGTTTCAGGTTCCTCGGGCGTTTTGCTGTACTACGTCGTGGTATCGGCTCTATGGTTAGCGACCATGGGATAGAAACTCGTTTGTGATACACGTGTTGGTGAGTTTTCATGCTCCCGTTTGTGATAGGCCTTCCCCTTTTTTATGATTTCGGGATTTCTGGTTGATGATTTCTAGAATTGTGTTTCACCGATTTTTTTTGCGATTGCCATTGATATATTTGTCAATATTTGTGTTTTGGTGAATAATTTAAAGAATATGACATTCTTTTTAGTGAATGAGAATATTTGAGATATTGTATGATTTTTGTTGTTATCTGATGTATACTTGTCACAGCATGGCATTATTGTTATCATACGTTTTTGTCATATCTCTTATCCTATCTCATTTTATATGATATTTATAGCTAGACCGATATGTTTATTATTTTCTTCTTAAATAATACTCGGGTCAGACCGAGGTATTTCAGGTGCTTCTGCTTGACTTCTTATCAGGGTCCGTCACCTGACTTTTAGCTAACTACTTGAGCTTAGTAGTTTTTGTTATTTTACATTTGAGATAGAGACTCCTTGATGTATACATATTCTTTTGCTAGCACTTGTACCTATTCTTTTGTTATGTAGTGGATCTTGTATGACCACTATTTTGATGTACACCTTTATGTGTTATATTCATATCTGTTTCCGCCTTTGTGATATGAATATCTGTGACTGATTTGTGTTATACTTATTTCTATATTTGTTTCTAAAGGCCTCATAGCCACTGTGTGGTAGCTTTGAGTTTGTATTTGATATGTCGGATTTCCTCTTGAAACGAAATGCAAGTCATTCTATCTGACATATCGGTACTCGCACAAAGCAATTACATAGATGGTCGCTCCTCAACAGCCTTATTCTTCGTACTAGTCGACGACATTACCCTGTAGTGTCCTTGGCTAGTAGGAGTATAGAGGTGGGGCGTCATATATAATAGCACCATTTTAAGACCGTACGGATTACCGTAATGGTTTTCCTCTCAAATTAAACCAACCATTCATTAAGTTTAACATATAATGATATGATAGATAATGTTTAGTTTGTAGAATAAAAATCATATCAAATAGCTATTGTGTGCACCACAATAATAATAGGTATATAATTAATACCGTTAAGGTGCGTTCACATATGGATTTTTTTCCGCGGAGATGCCTTCAGTAAACTGAAGCGGATCTTCATGTCAAGGTTCAGAAACTTTCTTCTGAGCATCGTATATCTCTAGATAGGATATACTCTAAGGTAAACACAACTGGCCCAATGACGAACTTTATGGCACCAAGCATTAACAACTCTCATGCGCAACATATCAATAAGCATACTCTAGACATAGAGTTAATATACCTTCATGGGTAAGCTAAACCTGAGATTGTGCATCGTTCTCTGGTTTTAGTCAGGCTACGTTCGGCATCTCTCACTTGGGTCTTCATCACTCAAATAGCACACGAATCCCCAATTGGATTCCATTATCTCGAACAGATCATGAACCACTACATGGATTCGAGCATCTTGAACAGATCTCAAACTTCCATACAGGTTCCCTGCATAAGTCCTTCGACAAATGCTAGTGGTATCCTCAACATTGTCTCATACGATAACATCTTTTGAAATGTTAATGCTAACCTTTCCCTTGGACATAACCTTAGGATAAATAGTTTAACCCGATAACGTTCCACTTCACAACAACTTCCAGAGCATAGATCACATATATGGTTTTGAAGTGGTTAGGGGTTCGAGTCATCTCATATAAGTACACTCTTCCGCTTACCGAATGCTCCAAAAGCAACCGATGAATTTCTGGTAAACTCAACCCGGTTCTTTTGGAAATAAATAGACAATACATAAGAGCTAAGTACCTTCGCAAATCTATTCAAAAGGTTTAAGACTAATGTTACATAAACATTGTCACTACAAACACAAGACCATTTTTCTTATGCTTACCTTTAAATCATTCTTTTAAAGATCTATTTACATCCCTAATTATGATAGAAAAGGGTTAAAGACGAATGCAATTAACATATTGTCACAACAAACCCACAACCATTCTTATACTTGTTTCTATCTTTGAAAACATTTGTTTTGCATATCTAAGTTTATATTCGGACAAGTTTAGTCTTGACTAGTTAACTATCAAGTTCTAAAGACGATTGCTTATAGAAATCACGATTCGTACACTTAACTCATTTTCGACATTCCAACTTAACTATCCCTCGTTTAAGAGTGAAGCTGGGTAAGTTAGAGCACTGGTTGCATCAAAGCCTTACCTAGACACTTCATTCTTGAATCTCACAAATAAATAAGTCTATCTCATCATCTTTTAGTGTTAAGTATAGTATTAATGACTTCCATAAACAACAAGAAATCAACATGATTAACACATTTCCGACATTTTCTGACTTACTATTCCTCGGTTAAGAGGGAAGTCCAGTAGGTTAGAGCTCTATTCCTTTGTCCCTACTTGACATTAATCTTAACTCTCACAAATAGATAAGCCTTACTTCGTCAGCTTTTAGTGTTAAGCATAATTAATTACCTTTCAAACAAGTAATCAAACAATCAAACATTTGACCTTTTAGCAATTCTTATCCCTTTCTAAATCTTTTGTCTATACTTTTAAAACCCTTTTTAAAATGATATATATAGTAATTTGTTTGATATTAAATAAACCATTTTAGAAGATGTTTATTACATAACATATAAAATAGTCAACATATTTTCCAAAAAGTATATATACTTAAAAATGATTTTAAAATCCTTTATAATACTTATAATAGGTTTTAAAACATTTAATCAAAATATTACTTGAAATTAACAAGTTTATAAAATCCTTAAAAACTTGAAATTGACATGTTTTCTATATATTTTAACAAATAACTCTTTTTAAAAATTCATAACTAATTCTTAAAAATTCATAAATATCTCTAACCACTTTTAAAATACTCTAATAAGAGTTATTAAAATCTTGTAAAAAGAGTGAAATAAAATATTTAAATCTAGATGTCTTTCAAAACCTTTTTACTCCAAAAATCAAGTCTAAACGGGGCAGATTTGCACTAGTGATGTTTTGGCGACTTTTCAAGATGTTACTTAAATTTTCACTATTTAAACTTTTAATATAAAATAACATACATATAAAAAAATACGGTGAGAAACCCCTAAGGATCTCTCTATAAAATTCGATAGCAATCGCCAAAAACAAGTCAATTCACAACTGCATTTATAATGACTATCTCTATGAGTGCACTTTCAAATCCGAGTCCCATCTAAACCAAAGTCCATCTATAACCTATGTGCTTTGTTCAAGGTATTGTCACAAATCATACAAGTCCATTTGATGTTTGTTCAAGTCCATATACATGGATCACATATCTCACTTACTTCTAAAGTAAGAATTCCAAACCAATGTTTTAACATAAATTAACAACAATTCAAACAACTTAAACACAATCAAACACAAACATATATGCGTTATATTTTCATTTAAAATGAGATGTTAACTCACCTTTAATCCAATAAACAACTAAGGTCCAAGCACCTAAACATAACCCTAACATTGATACCACCTGCCCTTCCTTTCTTCTCATTGCTTTTCCCTTCCTCTTGCCCAAAACACCCCATATAGCTTACGTCCTATGCATGGTTGGGGTGCATGGCTTTGCTTCTTCAACTTCTGGCATAGTGGAAGGTGTTTTATTATTGTACAAAGCCTTGTGGAAAAGTTTGAAGTGATTTGGAGATGATTTGCCACTATTTCATTTAGAACATAAGAGAGGAAGAGGATGAAGAAGCCATTAAAGAAGCTCGGTTCTCATTTGTGATTTTGTGATTTATTCCTAAGTGTGTGCCCCTCCTTTTATAGGAAGAAATGGTGATCTTTAATCTTGCATTCACCCCCATTCATGCCGTGGAAGCCTTACCTCCCACCACTTCTCCTTTACGCTAATTACCATTATACCCACATCATGATAATATCTCTTATCCTAAAGGAAGCTGCTAGAACCTTCCAAGCTTTATGAAGATGTGTGTTTGTGTGTTAATTAATTGCTAATGTGTTCATTTGATCATTAAACAAGTGCCAAAGATTTCGAACAACTTATATCGATCGAAAAGCTGTTTACCTATGAACCGATTTTCGGTCATATTGTCGATATTTTGCAATGAATGTATTTTTATATAAAAAATTTCAAAACAAGTTTACCATCATTAGTTATGATTTAAATGGGGGTTAATAAGCTTATTAAGTCGTTTTAATAACATTTAATCCAAGTTTCAAATGTTTAAATAATTCAGATATTTAAATAGGAAGTGTCCGAAATTCCGGGTCGTTACAACTTTATTGCTTTTACTTATCTTTGTTTACATCTATGATTGATTGTTGATACAATTCTGTTTTGAAAATCCATGATTCAATACTAAACTTGAAAAAATTTAAAAAGATTTACAAAATTTAGAAAACACTATTCACCCCCTCTAGTGCTTATTTAGCCTAAAGATCCATAATTCAGCAACCCACACTTGTGATCAAAGCACTAGGTTTTCAAAAACTCATAATTTGATTTTTGTTTTTAAGTTTTAATGGCTAACAACACCGTTAGTACAGTTTTTAACACTTTTGTCGAAGGACAATCCACTGTTGGACCTCCACTTTTTAATGGCAGTAATTTCACTTATTGGTCATGTAGGATGAAGATCTATTTACAATCTAATGGTTTAGGTATTTGGAATGTTACACAAAATGGGTACACTGCACCACAAATTAATTTTGCACAATGGACTGCTGACCAAAAGGCAGTTGCACAAAATAATTCTAAAGCCATGAATATTTTGGCTTGTTCACTATATAAAAATGAAATTAATAAAGTCTCTATTTGTAAGTCTGCATATGAAATTTGGAAAACGCAGCAAGTTACACATGAGGGCATTAGTAAAGTGAAATAGACTAAAATTTCCATATTAACTAATCAGTTTCAACTGTTTAAAATGAATCCAAATTAGTCTATTTCTGATACATATTGTTGATTTTAGGATATAGTGCATTCATTAGTTGCATAATGTAAAAACTTTTCTGAAGAGGACCAAGTTAGAGAAATCCTTAATTCACTCTCTTTAAAGTGGAATCAAAAGACACTAGCGATTGAAGAGGTTAATAATTTACTTTGAAAAGAGAAGAATTAATAGGCAATTTAATGTCCTATGAAGCACACTTGTAGGGAAAAAGAGAAAGCAAGGAAACATAAAATTAATCCATCACTTTCAATGCATTAATTGATGATCAGGACTTAGACAACAACAATAATGAAGAAATTGTATTCCATGACCAGAAATTTCAGAAAATTCCTGAAGTATAGAAAGATGAACAACTTTCGAAGACCTGGAAACAAGACTCCTGAAATTGGAACTGCAATTAGATATCTCAACTGTGATGAACTGGTTCATCTACAAAGAGACTTTTCATATTCGAATAAATCAAAGATCTCACTAGCAAATGATCCATCCAAAAAGAAAAAAGGCTTATACAACAACTTTAGATGATTCAGACACTTCCTCTAGTGATAATGAACCAAATACTGAAAACGTGAATAAATGTTTCATGGCAACAACATATTAGTCAGAACTGATCAACAAAAAGCAGCAAAAAAGGTACCTATTATTTAATAATTATTATTTCTTGTTGATTTTGGTTTTTAGAAATAACATATAGATTAACAATAATATTGGATGAATATAAGTATATAAGTGTGTGTGCATAGGAGTATATTAGCCTAGCTCTATTTTTGAAAATTTCGTACTATAGGTCGACATATCCCCATGTCATATGTCGATATACATGCTAGAAAACTGAAATTTGAAATTTCAATTCAAAATTAAAATTTCAAACTTTCCTCTCTTTTTACACTTACTCCCATGTTCTGAAAAGGCACCATTTGGACCATAGAACATGACTGTTCACTCTCTATTAAGTTAGTCTATCTCTACCCATTCATTCACTCACTTTATTTCAAAATTCATATTTCTCTTCATTCTCTTATCTCCTCATAAAGCAAACACAAATACAAATCTAATTTAGTCTATCTCTTCATTCTCTTATATCCACAACCCGTCCCGTCCTCAAGCCAACCCCTCCATCACCTCCCATCGCTTTCGTTCCTAACAAATATAAATCTATGTTCATCTCTCTGGCCTCCACCCATCAGCTCCCGTCCAAGCCATCCTCTCGTTTGACTCCCAGTAGCAGTCGTGATCCCGCCACCGTTATGCCTCCTTCATCAGAGCCCCCTCGTCCATCCCCTCTCTCCCCTCCTTTTAATACCAAGAAATCCTATGCTCAAGTGGTGTCTTCCACCCCACCGGTTTCTAGTAACCCCCCTCGTTTCCAGCATCATCGACGTATTTTGCCGGACTTCATTAAGTTCGCTCCACTATTGATTTTATGAAACTGAAAGGCCGCTGTCTCAGGTGTGCTGGCCTGGGATACGTGGCAAGAGATTGTAGGGACTCAAAAATCTGCTATCTATGTGGTTTCTTTGGGCATGCACACTCGCATTATCCCATGAAAACAAATAATGACTTTTCAACTCTGAAAAAAGACTCTGCCACTCCCACTAAAAACAAAAGCTCTGAGCACACAGAGAGGACCCCACTCCCATTACATCTCCCCAGGAAACGAAGCGCCACTCAGCACACATCACACCAACAATCGCCTCGATCCCCCCTTATCTCATTCCAAACATTTTTCCGCCCAATCAAAACCTTCCTTCTCACAGACTTTTTCAATGGCTGACTCTTCTCTTTACCTCACCGCTACAATCATCGATGGATTCTGGTCCATTGAATCCCTCTACCTCACCCTCTCGAGAACCTTCCACCACCCAGACTGGCCGCTTTGGATCCTCTCCGATAATAGCTTCATCTTCTGTTGCCCTTCCTTCTCGATCCGCGAACAAGCTCTTGCAATGAAAACTTTATCAAAGCCAGGTGGCTCAGTTCTCTTGCAACAATGGTCAGATCTTGAACATCAGTCTCCTGAACTGGAACCGGCTGCATGGGCTTAGGTACGAGGCTTCCCCGAATTCCTCAGATATAATACGCTTGCAGCCAGTGATGCCCTTAGCCCCATGGGTCGCTTCATTGAGTTTGATGACTGTGACTGGTCCAACTTCGATCACCGGTTTGTTTATGTAAAAATACAATTTTTCAGCGGAGTTAGCACCCCATGTTCTTTTGTTGTGCACTTGAACAACGAGGATTACCTCCTTTCAGTGGAGAAATGGGAGCACGCCCACCCTACTCGTAGGCCTGAAACGATGTTCCTGGACGTAGATTATGAAAAAGACTTCTGCTGTTATAAAGAACCCATCCTTTCAGAGGACTCGGATGAAGCCAGATTTGATGCTTTGTTTTACGACCCTGCTATTCCCCCTCCACTTCCACCGACCGTCCAATCCCAAGATGCAGCTCCAAGGGGGGTAGGCCCCCAGTGCTGGTATGCTTGGCCGGATGAACTGGGTGAAGACCCACTTGTAGATCTGGACCTTTCCACACCCCTCCAGCAACAACCCCATCCTCAGCCCTTGGTTCCAACCCCCCTAGCTATTGTCCATGTAACTTCTCCAGTTCCACCGTTGCCTCGACAAAGGTCTCCCCTGATCACTCCAGCTATTGTTCGCGACTCAACAGAGCAGCTTCTCTTCCTGGTAGTTTTTATAAAACTGTTGTTTTTTCATCAGCCATTAAAAGTCTTAAAAAAAAATGGCACGTTGCATGGGTGTTAGTTTGCGTGATGAACACTACACTGCCATGCAAGCACTTGAATCGGAGCGATTGTCTCTTTCCCAATGAAACTAATTTCTTGGAACGTAAGGGGTTTGGGGGACCCATCTAAAAGGCATGCAATCAGCCTTATTTTATCCCCTTATAAAGCAGAAATTCTTTTTCTACAAGAATCTAAATTGATAGACCCGCCCCAATCTTTCATTAGGCACCTGGGGGGGCCCACTCTAACGGGGTGGGCCCACATAAATGCTGAGGGTTCCAGAGGTGGTATTATCACTGCTTGGAACGAAGTTGTATGGTCCCACTGTCATACCACTACTCACTCATCCGCCTTACATGTAACTCTACGCCACATACAATCTGGTACAGTTTACTTTTTCACAAACATCTATGGCCCACAAAGCACTCTAGAGAGAAATGAACTCTGGGCCAACTGTTTCACATTTGCCTCCTATCTTAATGGTCCTTGGTTAGTTGGAGAGATTTTAACACCACCAAATACGCTGAGGAGCGGAATTCCGGCTGTAATTCGCAAGACTCGGACTCCTTCAACTCCTTCATTAATGCATGCTCCCTTATTGACCCTCCCATCTGCAATCACCTCTTCACCTAGTCTAACCGTAGAGTTGATCCTGCCTTAGCTAAACTTGACAGATTTCTCTTCAATGCAGCATGGGATGACCTCCACCCCCTTTCCTCGGTCCCTGGCCTCGCTTCGATCATCTCAGATCATTGCCCACTCATCTTGGACACTGGATCTTTGCCCAACATTAAGTGCCCTTTCAGATTTGAGCGTCTTTGGCTTCTGGAACCTTCCTTTGACAATTTCATCAAACATGTCTGATCCCAACCCACGCAAATCCAATCAGCTTCCGCCAGATTTGTTTTCAAACTTCGCTCTCTTAGGAAAATTATCCGACCATGGGCCAGGTCTGTTTGGGGGTCCCTTCATTCGCGTATCTCTTCAACCCAAGACGAGATCTTAGATCTCAATATCCTTAAGGAATCTAGACCGCTTTCAGATCTTGAATTGACCCGTATGAGGGATCTTGAATCAGAACTGTATAGGCTCATGAAACAAGAGGAGATAGGCTGGAAAAACCGCTCCAAATCTAAATGGATAGAGGAAGGGGATAGAAACACCTCTTACTTCCACCTCCTGGCTAGTGGCCGCCGCAGAACCACTTTAATCTCCGAGATTTCCCACAATAACACTTCCTACTCTGACCTCTCTGATCATCTCTGCCTTTTTACAAACTACTACCGATGCATCCTGGGCAAGCAATCCCCAGCTCTCCCCGACATTGATTGGTCCCTTCTTTACCCATCCCCCTCCCCCTCCCTCATCTCCATCGACTACCCATTCTTTGAAGAAGAGATTTGGGCCGCTTTGAAAGGCATGTCTGATGACAAAGCACCCAGCCCTGATGGGTTCGGCCTACTCTTTTTCAAGCATTTTTAGGGCACCGTAAAATCCGATATTCTAGAATTATGTGCCGAATTCCAATCCAATCCTGCAGCCATATCCAGACTGAACTATGCGAACATCATCCTCCTCCCTAAATCGCATGACGCTAACTCCCTCTCTGCCTTCCGTCCCATTAGTCTTCTCAACACAACCTTTAAGATCATTACTAAGGTCCTTGCCAGTGGCCTCCAAACATTTATCACCCCCCTGGTCGGGGTTGAGCAGTCAACCTTTATTCTCGGCAGAAACATCATGGACTGTGTAGCTACAACTCAAGAAATCATCTCCTATTGCTACCAAACGTCGACCCCAGGAGTCCTTTTGAAGCTTGATTTCTCTAAGGCATTTGATTCTGTGAATTGGAATTTCATTCTTGACCTCATGGAGCATAGAGGTTTTCCACCCAGATGGTGCAATTGGATCAAACATATTCTTAGCTCTAGCCTCTCTTCTATCTCGATCAATGGCGTGTCAGGGGGCCACATCAAGTCAGCTCGAGGCCTGAGGCAAGTTGATCCTCTCTCGCCTCTTATCTTCGTATTATTTGCAGACGTTTTCAATAGAATGATCAAGCTAGCCATATCCAACAACCTCTTCTCCAGCATTAATCTCCCAGAATCCTCTTTATCAGTTTCCAACTTGCAATTTGCTGACGACACAATCCTTTTTGTCTCACCCCAGATCAAATTCACACTGTCTGAAAGTGGCTCTCTACTCATTCGAGCTCATATCCGGCCTCTCCATCTGTTAGCACCAAAATTGGTCACTAACCTCGTTGAGAAAGATTGTGTAGAGATGTAAGTGATGAAATTAAATTAAACAAGGAAGAATATGCTAATTTAAATGCAGAAAGTAAGAACACCGGATTTATAGTGGTTCAGCGTAACTGCCTACATCCACTTTGAGTTTTGATCTTTATTTCTTTCACAAGTAGTTGAATACAGATACAATCCATATATTAATGACTTGAATACAAGTTTGAACTGAAAATAATAAGTCTTGAAAGTGGCAGAGTCTCCCAATTGTTCTCCCAAAAAAGGTCCCTTTCATTGTGCTACTGCCCTCCTATTTATAAACGAGATGGGTTGGACTTCCCTCATGGGCTTAGGAACAAGGTGCCTCTACCCATAGTAGGTGAATCTACGCACCAGGCCAGGCAGGCCGAATGCTCTTGCTTTGTTGTGGGCCTGACAACTTGCTACCACCTCCAGTCTCTCCTTGATCAGAATCTTGTTTAGTGCTAATGATAATTTCTTCAACTGTCATTTTGTAACCGGGCCAAGATGCCGGTTAACACTTGCCCCCCAAAGTGTGTCGTGTGAAGCAACACAACACGCTTTGAATCAGCGAGTATTCCTTGTCTTCAGAAAGAAATCCACCATGTTTCTTGAATAGTCATTATCCTCCAATTTATCCTCCCAAGGTGTTGTATCCTTCTTTGGTCATCGTGATGCTTGGTCGATTCCCAATATTATAAATCCAGGGTTGTAGTTCATCAATGGCCATCCGTGTTTGATTCTGCAGAGCTAATAAGCTTCGGCTATATGATCTAGTCTTCTCTTAATAACCCTTAGTGAGAATTCAATTTCTGTTGATTTCAAGAAGTCGAACTTTTTTGGATGTACACATGCACGTTCGGGTACATGTTCTTGCCATTGGCTCTCGGATGCGTTTTATATGCTCATAAGTTGTCGCCAACTCCATCTAGTTTAATTGCAATTAAATCGCGATTCCTTGTTTGTATTTTCTGTGAAATAAGGGTTGCAATCAGCCACTTGAGGAGTTTTCCAAACCTCTCTTCAGTACAGACTCTATGATTTTGTTCACAGCTTCATCCTGTCCATTTGCAATTATAATGGATCATGGAAGGTCATAAGGACAGATGATGATACAGATAAAGAAGTTGATTATTTTCTTCATCTTGGTCGTGGTTAAGAGTTCTTCATCTGCCCATTTGGTGACGTAATCAACTGCTATGATGGTGTATTTCGCACCATCTTTAGGATCGACAAGAAGATGATTTCAGTGCCCCCAAGTGGCAAACGGCTATGAACTAGCCATTTGACTAATTTCCATCGGCGGGGTTCCCGGACTTTTTGCAAACATCTTGCACTCGTCACATTGTCTAGCATGATCAACCGCATCTGGGTTGATAGTTGGCCAGTAATACCTGTAGCAGAGTATCTTCTTTATCATGGTTTTCCCCCTGATGTTATTACCGCATTCTTCTTCATAGATTTTGCTCAAGATATCATCATGGGCGATATGCCGAAGCATGGGGATGGATAAACTCCTTTTGACACACGAATTATTCTTAGATGATTCGGCGTGAAGCTTTGAGGAGGATCTGTCGTTTTCCATTCCTCCGTTCAGTAAGAATTCCTCATTGTAGATAGTCTTTGATAGGAGTCAACCATGACACCTTTTCATTTTTCTCGCTGAGTACGTGTGTAATGATGTAATATGTGAAGTCAGTTAGTAGCTCTTGGACTTGGCCGAGATAAGGAGCAAGACAATGCCCCCTAGCAAGATCAACTTCCTTAAATTTGTATACTACCAATCAAGAATCACAAAAGATATGTAAAGTTTTCACTTCAAATCCTCTAGCAAGTTTGAGGCTGACAGTCAAGGCTTCATACTAAGCATCGTTGTTTGTTACAGGTAAATCGAGTTTTAGGACGTAGCAGATTGATCGTTCCTCAGGAGTCATTATCAAGCCATAACATTGATCATTGGATGCTCCATCCTCATACAGTTTCCATCTTATGGTTAGTTCTCTGCTACTCTTCGAGTAGTCATTTGAGGTAGTGAATTTGGGTGTGAGGTCTGCTAATTTCCGTCCTTGGATAGCCCTTCGTGGGAAATAAGTGATATTGAATTAGCTTAGTTCGATATTCTATTTAAGTAGTCTTTCAGACGTCTCAGATCATTGTATGCCCTGTCGCAATGGCTGGTAGGCATAGACATTGATGGGGTGAGCCTAAAAGTAAGAGTGGAGCTTTCATGATTGTTAACCCACTTTTTGGCAAGGTCGAGATATCAAGGAATTAGCAAAAAATCAATGATTACTTGTTCCGAATATTAGTTGTATACCGCAGGTTCACTATGGACATCGATGAATTTTGTCCAAGTCCAAATCAAGTTAGAATTGATATGACACGACGATCAAAGAGGAGGAAGCCAAAGTTGCAAGTTTCAAGTCAATCGGACTTCATATGCTCAAGTTATGATCGATACAAATTTCAGGAATCAACATCGCTCGGGTGTCGCTTAGCACACCTCACTCGGGTGTCGTTTAGCACACCTCACTCGGGTGTCGCTTAGCACACCTCACCCGGGTGTCGCTTGACACAACTCACTCAAATGACGTTCGGCACAACTGCTTTGTTCGGCATATAAGGAACGTTCGGCATCCATGAACGTTTGGCTATTCTACGATTCGACACGAATGGGTCAACTGGTATTTAAGGTCGTTCGGCATGCAGAGCGTCCGGCCTCACTCCAAGACCGTTCGGCAGGCCTCACTCCAAGACCGTTCGGCACACCTCACCCCAGTATCGTTCGGCACACCTCACTTTAATGTCGTTCGGCATACCTCCACTCCAAGACCGTTCGGCATACCTCACCCCAGTATCGTTCGGCACATCTCACTCTAATGTCGTTCGGCATACCTCCACTCCAAGACCGTTCGGCATACCTCACCCTAGTATCGTTCGGCATACCTCCACTCCAAGACCATTCGGCATACCTCCACTCCAATGCCGTTCGGCACACCTCACTCTAATGTCGTTCGGCATACCTCCACTCCAAGACCGTTCGGCACACCTCACCCCAGTATCGTTCGGCATCTGGAGACGTTCGGCATGATGGAGGTTCGGCACTAAGGATCGCTCGGCATTGCACCTCGCACCTCCATACCTTAGTACCTCGCACCTCCATACCTCAGTACCTCGCACCTCCATACCTCGGTACCTCGCACCTCCCAACGTTCGGCATTCAGCGTTCGACATCCATGGTTCGGCATATGGAGACCACTCCATTTGGGCTGAGGTACTCGGCTACCAGGCCCACCAGGGAAGTCCAACCCATCTTTGTCTATAAATAGAGAGGCAGGGGCACAGTAAAAGGGGATCCTCTCTCCTACTCTCTAACTTTCTATTTCCTAAGGCTAAGGCTATCCTACCAGTTTGTAACTGTAATTGATTCGAACATCAATAAAAAGGAAATTTCTAGAGTGGACGTAGGCCGGAGTCAGCCGAACCACTATAAATTCTTTGTCTTTATCGCTTTCATTTTAATTTCTGTTATTCTTCATATTAACATCTTCTACATACATTCTATCTGTGAGCGGTGATTGTTATTTGGTGCTTTCATTTGCATTTGGGGGTTAGTGACCAATTTTGGCGCTAACACTTTGGTGCTTTCACTGAGAACGCAAACACTTGGGAATTTTGGAGCTAGGAACTTGGATTCTAGAAAGCAATGGCCAGGCCATCAACTAGGAAGCAAGCGACAGGAAGGAGCAATCAGGAAGGGAGTCAAGAAGCTTCCTCTGGAGCTGGAGAGGGCCGAGCCTCGATCTACATCACTCGAAACGAGATGGAGGCAATGATGGACTCGATTCACGAAAGATTGATGAAGAGCCAACAAGAAGCGATGCAGAGCTTCTTTGAACAGATGATAACAGCCGGAGCACAGAACTTAGGACCGGCTGCAGTTGCTGCCGATATGGGGCAGGAGACTAGAGCTACATAGAACGCTGAAGGTCAGAACCAAGAACAGAATGCAGTGCCCGAAGGCAATCAACAAGGGCTTGGGGCAGACCCTCGGGATCTGACATTGGAAGACCCACGGACGGAGCTCAGCAGGATAGAGCTAACGCCAACATTAATGAACCACATGAAGAATATTACCCAGAATACCCTTCGAGACCTGGGGGGCAGGATAGAGGCATGTTGAGGGGACAACCCCTTGATGGAGATGAAAGGATGGCTGGATTAGTGCGGTGAATAATGAGAGGAGGATTGTCAAGCGGAGGCTTAGAGGATGTCAGTCGGAGCCCGTTCACTCCGAATATCAGGAATGCAAGGAATCCTCCGAAGTTCAAGTTACCCACGCTGGATACTTATGATGGAAAGTCAGACCCGACCATGCACATTACCAGATACATCAGGCATATGGAAGTGCTGGGGGCATCCGAGGAAGTGATGGCACGATGCTTCCCTTTATTTTTATCAGATTTGGCTGCGCTTTGGTTCAGACAACTAGAGACTGGATCAATCAGGACATGGGGTGAGCTAGTGGAATGCTTCATGAGACAGTTTAGGGTCCATGTGACGCGACCCAAGAGTGTGATGACTTTAGCCTCGATAAAGCAAAGGACCGGAGAGTCCATAAAAGATTTTCTATTGCGATTCAATGCAACGGTGGCTTCTGTAGATCGCCCGGATCCATCAATGATTTTGATGGCGGCAGTAGTAGGAATTGCAGAAGGCACCGAATTCAAAGATTCTCTGACCAGAGACCCACCGCAAGATCTAGGAGAGTTTTATCACGAAGCTGAAAAATTCATTCGACTAGAGGAATCACGAGCCGAGAGGCAGGAAATAAACACTACACGAAGCGAAGGAACCGTAGGAGGACAGTCTGGAGCAGACAAAGGAAAGAGAAAGCAGGACGATGCACAGGACGGTCCTGATAAACGGAAGAAATTCCGGGAACCCAGATTCAGGCAATACACCGGTTTGACGGCAAGCCTGGAACGAATTTACACTGAAACTCGGGGGCAGCTCCCTTATCGAAAGCCGCCGAGAAGAGATCCCACAGAGCGGGAACGCAGAACTGGAAAATATTGCCTATTCCATGAGCTGGATGGGCACACGACCGATGAATGCCGCCACCTAAAGGATGAGGTGGAAGAACATGCTAGGAGTGGTAGATTGCCACAATATGTCAGAGAACCGACAGCAGCGGTAAGGCTTGAACAGCCACCGCCTCCACGTAACAGGAACGATCCAGGATCGGGATCACGACTCGTCATCAACTGATCATGATGGCAAGGGCCAAGTTCAAGATATGAACTCTGGTCAATCACTTTTCTTAGATTTGCTTTCAAAATAAAACGGCTATTCCACTCACTCATGTATGGGAACCAGAGAGATCCCTAGGCATGCTCTGAGATGGTATAGACCGTTCAGCCCGGAGAGGCGTTGTTTAGTTTTTCCCTGATGTTTGAGATTGAACATCTAGGGTCTGAATTTAATAAATAAACTTGAATTTCCTGAATAAGCCTTTCACCGGAGAGTTAAAGGACGAATATTACGTATTGATACAAAATGATGACCGCTTTATGACCCTACCCGGAGAGACGGGGTCCGGAGTGCAAGAAGTGAGTCGCTTCGCCGAAAAGCGACAGGATCGACTCACTTGAGCGCTGTTTCCCCCTTCACCGGAGAGTGACGAGATGGGATCTAGCAAGAGCCCGGAGAGGCTATGATCGGCTTAAAGATTTTGGCCATGACATCGCTTAATGTTCAGAAACGCTGAACCGGAGTGCAGGAAGTGAGTCGCTTCGCCGGAGAGCGACAGAATCAACTTGCTTAAGCGCTGTTTCCCCTTCACCGAAGAGTGACAGGATGGGATCCAGCAAAGGCCCGGAGAGGCTATGATCGGCCGACGATTTAGGCCAAGATATCGCTTAATGTTCAGACACACTGAACCAGAGTGCAAGAAGTGAGTCGCTTCGCCGAAAAGCGACAGGATCGGCTCACTCAACGTTGTTTCCCCTTCACCGGAGAGTGACAGGATGGGATCCAGCAAGAGCCCGAAGAGGCTATGATCGGTTTAGAACAACTAAGACATCGCTATATGCCCTAACTGGGGCCGGAGTGCAAGGGATAGAAAGCAACGCCGGAGTGCAACATGATCTTTCTATTCAATCGTTAAGTCTGGAATGGACTTAGCAAGGGTCCGGAGTGACCATCGATAGTTCAGAGAGGCTATAGAATTTGGTTACTGACTTCCGTAAGTGGAAGTAGATACTGATTCGGCTTCGAACAGCCATAAATCTGATTGACAATACTAAAGAAATAAATAGAACATAAGCTCACTGCATTCGATCTGAAGCTATTCAAAACACGCCTTTTACCAAAAGGCATGTTTTGGGGGGCAAAGTGTTAACCCACTTTTTGGCAAGGTCGAGATATCAAGGAATTAGCAAAAAATCAATGATTACTTGTTCCGAATATTAGTTGTATACCGCAGGTTCACTATGGACATCGATGAATTTTGTCCAAGTCCAAATCAAGTTAGAATTGATATGACACGACGATCAAAGAGGAGGAAGCCAAAGTTGCAAGTTTCAAGTCAATCGGACTTCATATGCTCAAGTTATGATCGATACAAATTTCAGGAATCAACCTCGCTCGGGTGTCGCTTAGCACACCTCACTCGGGTGTCGCTTAGCACACCTCACTCGGGTGTCGCTTAGCACACCTCACTCGGGTGTCGCTTAGCACACCTCACTCGGGTGTCGCTTGACACACCTCACTCAAATGACGTTCGGCACAACTGCTTTGTTCGGCATATAAGGAACGTTCGGCATCCATGAACGTTCGTCTATTCTACGATTCGACACGAATGGGTCAACTGGTATTTAAGGTCGTTCGGCATGCAGAGCGTCCGGCCTCACTCCAAGACCGTTCGGCAGGCCTCACTCCAAGACCGTTCAGCACACCTCACCCCAGTATCGTTCGGCACACCTCACTCTAATGTCGTTCGGCATACCTCCACTCCAAGACCGTTCGGCATACCTCACCACAGTATCGTTCGGCACACCTCACTCTAATGTCGTTCGGCATACCTCCACTCCAAGACCGTTCGGCATACCTCACCCCAGTATCGTTCGGCATACCTCCACTCCAAGACCGTTCGGCATACCTCCACTCCAATGCCGTTCGGCACACCTCACTCTAATGTCGTTCGGCATACCTCCACTCCAAGACCGTTCGGCACACCTCACCCCAGTATCGTTCGGCATTTGGAGACGTTCGGCATGATGGAGGTTCGGCACTAAGGATCGCTCGGCATTGCACCTCGCACCTCCATACCTCAATACCTCGCACCTCCATACCTCAGTACCTCGCACCTCCATACCTCGGTACCTCGCACCTCCCAACGTTCGGCATTCAGCGTTCGGCATCCATGGTTCGGCATATGGAGACCACTCCATTTGGGCTGAGGTACTCGGCTACCAGGCCCACCAGGGAAGTCCAACCTATCTTTGTCTATAAATAGAGAGGCAGGGGCACAGTAAAAGGGGATCCTCTCTCCTACTCTCTAACTTTCTATTTCCTAAGGCTAAGGCTATCCTACCAGTTTGTAACTGTAATTGATTCGAACATCAATAAAAAGGAAATTTCTAGAGTGGACGTAGGCCGGAGTCAGCCGAACCACTATAAATTCTTTGTCTTTACCGCTTTCATTTTAATTTCTGTTATTCTTCATATTAACATCCTCTACATACATTCTATCTGTGATCGGTGATTGTTATTTGGTGCTTTCATTTGCATTTGGGGGTTAGTGACCAATTTTGGCGCTAACAATGATGAAATCAATAAAGATTGTGCTAGCTTTTGTAGCTTCGGGTTGATATCCAATGCATGGCTCGCGATAGTTAATGAAATCACATATGCATGTCAGAATGGGTCCAAGGGAACATATCATCATTTATTCAGAAAAATCCAACTAATTCTTTTATCATCACTACACTGAGCTGTGATCCGATATTCAGCACCCGGAAAGGGTCGCCATAGCTGGCTGTAATGTCGACCGTCAGCTTAGCAAGTGTCATCCCAGATTCTTTGAGTAAAGATGTAACTATTTTGCATAACATTCAATGTGAAATATGGTTGGGACGACCAATGTTGATGGTAACTCTAGTCGAATCCTAGAGTCTTGTCATGAGTTATTGAGTCTAATAGCGAAGGGCTCTGAATGCTCTAATAGATTATCAGCAAATGGCCAAAAATCAGGCTTAAAAGCGCGTTGAAGGAAACGTCGAGTAGGGGCCAGCCTCGAGTTGCGTGCAACTGCATAGCTGGATCTTGCTATGAGTTTGAATTTGCCTGTATATTCTAGTAACGCATTTTCTATTCAATGCATTCATGATCCTTCACTCGCCCTTCAGGTTGGAGTGACAGTCAGTTGCCCACAAGCTTTGGCATTGATTTAATGATTCTATCTCTAGGCATCCTTTCGGTCGTTGCCTTGAGTAGCTGTAAGCACTATATATAAGTTTTAATACTGAGCTATCATAGCCAGTTTTTGGATGACCATGCGTCTTCTCCCAGTCTCGGGTTGATAAATGTACTGCATGGACGGTTGAGTCTCGTCCTAGCTATGTATATGTTTTCACCTAAACTCCAAAGACATAGAGGTGATTGGTGAATAGTCGGTTCACATTCATCTTGCTTCTTGCTCGTGCCCCCAGGTCTGGGGCATATACCGATAAGTAAGAAGGCCAACCACGCCCACTTTAGCTTTACTCTCTTTCCCGTTGAATCGTGGGATCATGTCAGTCGATGGAAGACTAGGTCTCGCCTATCTTGGATTTTATCGTGGTTTTTCATTCCAAGAGGAATACTTCGATGCCACGTAAGTTTCAGGGCGTAATTTGGACAGTGGATGGTCATCCACGTCCACTTTGGTTCATGCTCTGTAATCAGATCTCGGGGTAAAGTTGGCTACAAATGCAGTCGAGTTATGCTCATCCAGTTTCATACTCCTCCTGACGAATCGAACGAGGGTGCTGGAGAATTTTTGACCAAGTATTCATGGTTTACCCTCCTTTCCATACTCTAGGGGTCATAGTTTTTCAAAAAACATCCGAGTCACATTCGTATGTGCTTGGTGCGGATCGGCATTGACCCTTGGTCTGAGGTATGATATAGTAGGTTGCTCGTAGCTTTGGATGCCGTTACGATTGGTTCTGTATTGAGGCCTCCCTGCAGTCGCTGCCTCAAGTTATAAAGAACGCCACGCTAGAGCTATAGTAAGCTGTCGTATTCGGCTTTTAAGTGTTTTGTACCCCTGCCCCCAGCATTGATTTGGCCAGGTCACTAGTTGGATGGTCGAACTCCATCCTCAGCGGGTTAATAATCCTCCTGTCGATTCTAGGCCGAAGTTTACGAAATAGAAAATGGTCGGAATCCACTCGTCTATTTATCGATGTTTATACACCACTCTGCATTCTGGTGACTTAGTGTTATTCTCCCCCCGGTTGACTCGCGCCCAATTTGTGTTCATGCTTCGGTCCATGCTCCAGGGACTTAGAGATTTGTCGAACGGTTTATGCTTTAGTCCACAGTTCGAGACGCAGAGATTTTCGTCAACTCGTTTATACTCTAGTTCGCACTCTAGGAACTTAGAGTAATCTGGTCCGCTTCTGCGATTTAGGGATTTTTCTGAAGTTGTCTATAATCTAGTCCATGCTTTGGGGACTGAGAGTACTGTAGTCCGCACTCTGGGGACGTAGAGGTTTTTGAGTCATTTATACTCTAGTCCGCACTCAGGGACTTAGAGTACTTTAGTCCGCATTCTGTCTCCCGTTCCAGAGGGTGAGACCCCCCGGATGGCTGAGAGTTTGCCTAAACCTGGTAGATAATCCTTCTCTTTAAGATTCTCTTTAAGATTTCGAAAGTCGTTATTCTTTATGCAGGACTATTGCATTCTAATGCTTGTTTTCCACGATTTTTTGCAGGACGTTCTGACCCCGAGCCCACTCCGAGGAGCGATGTCGCCAAGGAAGTGGGGGAGAAAACAAGTGAAGCCACTCACGCAGGGGAGGCTTCTGGTCCAGACGCTCAGGTGATCAGAGCGCTTGATGAAGACAAGTCTGAAACCTCCTCTCCTACCGACGGGGGTTATGAAGTAGAAATTACAGGCGCCTCTGAGCACACATCCGAATTGAGCATGGAGGAGCGGCTCGAAAAAGAGAAGGAGGAGACGGTCAAGGTCATAGTAGAGCCCCGAGTTGTGGACTTGGACGATCCTTTGAACAAGCCGTTGAAGGTCATCCTTCCTGGCGGGTCCAAGCTCATGGAAGGCCTTCGTACTCCTTCAGTTGCTACCCCTCTATCAAAGAAGAGTACCAAGGGTAAATGCTCTGGAGAGGAGCCGTCTGGAAAGAAGTTGAAGAAGCACAAGAAGTGATTACTATCCTCGTTCAACGAGAGTTAGTTTAAGTCATGTAATTATTTTCATCTATTTCCTTAGTCCTTGTAAATAGAATATCGACTCCGAACTTTGGAGGGGTTTTAATAGAAACTCATTTTTGAATAAGGTTTAGTTCCTTTTTCTGTCTTACAAAAGACTCTTATTGTTCAGTTTTCTTTGTGATTGTGATTTTAATCCAAGCAGTCGTGAGTAACATAGACTTCTCAGTCCATCTTCATATAACTCGGAAACTCTTCGGGAGTCGTTGAACTTCCATTCTATGCTTCAAGCACTTAGAATACTTTCTAGACCGTATGTCAGGGATTTGACAAATTCAAGTCATCCGTGTCATAGTTCATATTCAGGGAACTTGGAGATCCGATTCGCTTATATTCGAGTCCGCATTCTGGGGAGTTAGAGTACTCTAGTCCGCACTCTGGGGACTTGGAGGTTTAAGTCATTTATACTCTAGTCCGCGCTCTGGGGACTTAGAGTACTCTAATCCGTGCTCTGGAGACTTGGAAGTTTAAGTTGTTTATACTCTAGTCCACGTTCTGGGGACTTAGAGGTTTAAGTCATTTATACTCTAGTCTGCGCTCTGGGGACTTAGAGTACTCCAGTCCGCAATCTGGGGACTTGGGGGTTTAGGTCATTTATACTCTAGTCCGCGCTTTGGGGACTTAGGGTACTCCAGTCCACACTCTGGGAACTTGAAGGTTTATGTCATTTATACTCTTGTCCGCGCTCTGGGGACTTAGAGGTTTAAGTCATTTATACTCTATTCCACGCTCCGGGGACTTAGAGTACTCCAGTCCGCACTCTGGGGACTTGGAGGTTTAAGTCGTTTATACTCTAGTCCGCACTCTGGGGACTTAGAGTACTCCAGTCCGCACTCAAGAGACTTGGAGGTTTAAGTCATTTATACTCTAGTCCGCGCTCTGGGGACTTAGAGTACTCCAGTCCGCACTCTGGGGACTCGGAGGTTTAAGTCGTTTATGTTATCCCGCCTTTTGGCAAGGCCAGGACACCAAGGAACCGACTAGAGAACAAGGATAGCACGCCGTGGATATCACTGAATTTTGTCCGAGCCCGGAGTGAGCTACAATTGATAGGACATGACAAGAGAGGCCATAGAGATCAGCACCTCAAATTTCAAGTCAATCCGGACTCATACGCTCTAGTTATGATCGAGTCAAATTGGAGGGAAAAAGCCCAGATTTCGTATCCATCACTCTGGGCAATTTCGTATCCATCACCTAAGCCCCAGTTCGAATCCATCAAGCTTCGTACTGATCAGCTCCGGATCCATCTAGGTACCCAGGTTTGACTCGACTTTCTTCGTATCCATCGATCGAGCTCGTATCGATGGACTTCACACATACCAGCAATTGAAGAACCTCGTATCCTTCAGCCAACGTCTACTTCGTATCCATCATTCAGCCAACGTCTGCTTCGTATCCATCATTCAGCGTCTACTTCGTATCCATCACTCGGTGCTTGCTTTGTATCCATCACTCGGTGCTTGCTTCGTATCCATCAGAGGACTTCACTTCGAATCCATGCCTAATGACTTGTTCGTACCCACGAGTCAATTGACCAGGGATGACGTGTCTTCCATCAAAGTAAAACGAGGCGAGATATGTGGAGTCGAAACAGTCAATGCGGCACAAAGACCGGATCGAAACGAAGCGCACGCGCCACCTCACTTCAAGAGCACGTGCAGCCAGCGAGGCGAGCGGATGGAGTCGAAATCATGGAGACGAACCAGACAGCCTATGAGGAATTCCAGTTTATATCGACCATATCTCGTAATCCACTGATCCAAACATGATGAAATTTTAACTGGAGGTTGCACACACAACAAGGAACATCTCCACCAATTTTGAGCTCAATTGGAAGTAATCTTGATCGATACGAAATGATTTCGTATCGATCACAGATTGGCTTGAAACTCTCTGGAAGTGGTCGAATGGGTCCCCTCACGTGTCAGGCCAAGTCTCCCGGAGTTTGAGCGAAATCCAAGCCTCCTACGCCTATAAATAGAGCCCCAGAATCAACAGAAAAAGGATCTTTTTCCTCTGAAGCGTCCAGACTCTGCCGGATTGAGATTTGCATCATACTTTTGCTGTCAAATTCGAATTCAAAACTGTAATCCGCTGTTCATGGCTGTAAACGCTTGTAATCATTGAAAGAGAATCAATAAAATCATCAAAACTTCATAGTGGACGTAGGCTATACGCCGAACCACTCTAAACTGCTTGTCTGTGCACTTTATATTCCTATTTGTTGGAGTTTTTGTTAGATAATTTCTGTTTTACATTTATCATCTTCATTTTATCTCTTCAAACAACTCCCGAAGAGTGTTGTGCCCATTTTTGGTACAAACACTTTGGTGCTTTCACTAAGAAAACTAGCTTTTTCTCCTGCTCGTTGGATCTGCCTTCGATACCGGATTGCACAAATCCAAGAGGAAGATCCAGATATCCAGTCCGGAATCCTTCCATTCTATTCAGATTTGCTTAAAATCTAGGAAAGGACTCCACCACCGACAATGGTCAGCACAAGAACTGGCGCCACCGCTGCAGAACAAGAAGGCAGAGACAGGCAAAATCCCACACAGCCGCCTTCTTCCAATCAAGACAATGCCACTCATTCAGACTCGACGGGGCTAGTCACCCGACAGGAATTTCAAGTATTGCTCCAGGAGCTGACCCAAAGCCGTCAGCAGTTGGCAGAACAGTTACGCGCCAATATCGATCTGACCAACCAGTTAAACCACCGGGGGCACAGAAGGTCTAGGAGAGATGATGTCTCCAGAGCGTCTACCGAAAGCTCAGCTTCATCTGATTACCACCGCCAAACTACCCGTCCTCGACTAGAGGGGAGCCGCGCTCAAGCTGCTGAATATCAGCCTGCCTTAACTGTTGGGCAACTGAGGGTAGGACCGTCGACCAGTTTCCAAACCGGTCCCTCAACACGAGGAGGTACTGCCCCACAGTACACCACCGATAACCGCACCACAACCGCCGCAGCAGAGGCAAGGGTCGATACCCGAAATCAATCTGAGCCGATCAATCAACAGCGAGGACATATTCCTGAACTTTATGTCCCAGAAGACGTTGAGCCAAGGAGGCGAGATACGGGTCGTCGACAGCGCCCGATCCCTACTCGCGCCGTGGAACCCGACCACGCCTTAGCTCATCACGCTCCGAATCCGCCTGTTTCGGATATATCAACCATGATACGTCAAATGATCCGCGAGAGTCAGGGGCTCAGTAATGATGACTGGGGGATTTCCCGTAGTCATACCCCTTTCACAGACGAAGTGTTACATGCCGAACCCCCTAGGCGATTCAGAATGCCGACTCTCCCGGTGTATGAAGGGAATAGTGACCCCAACCAGCATATTCTGAAGTATGAATGGTCGATGAGCGCTGCAAGGGCCGACGACGCAGTGAAGTGTCGGAGTTTCCCCATCTCTCTGGGAGGAATCGCGACAATGTGGTTTACCCGCCTACCACCTAGATCAATTTCTTCGTTCGATCAATTGGCCAAGAGGTTTGTGGAACAATTCCGGATGCATGTTGCTAGGCCAAAGGACGTCAACACCTTGTCCAGCGTCACTCAAGCTCCTGGAGAAACACTCAGGCGTTACTTGGAGAGGTTCCACGCAGCATGCGTCGAGATCACCAATCCCAACGATAATTCAATCTTAATGGCTCTGACCAAGGGGATTGATCCTGATTCTGAATTCGGAAACTGGCTGGCTGGAAAACCGCCCGCGTCGTTGGACCGTTTTTACTCCAAGGCCGCTCAATTCCTGCGGCAGGAGGATGCAAAACAGTCTAGGAAGCAGGACGATGCGAGGCCCAGCATTGAAGGAATACAGAGCAATGTGGCAGTTAAACAGTCCGGCGAAAGTTCCGGGAAAGTTCAGCTGAATATACAAAACAAGCAAACCCAGCAGAGAGGAAACAATGGCCAGAATAAGAAGAGAGATGAGAACCGAGGTCCACGACGTAGAGCTCAGATGTTTGACAGTTATACGCCGCTAAACACGTCATTGGAAAACGTATACTTACAGACTTGCAACACTGTACAGTATAAGAAGCCTGCTCCGAAGCCCTCATCGGAGAGACAGATTCAGACAGGGAAATTCTGTAGGTTCCATGAGAGCTATGGACATAATACCAATGAGTGTCGACACTTACAGGACCTCATCGAAAAGCTGATTAGAGAGAGGAAGCTAGATCAGTTTGTACGGGCGCCGCAGCCTGGCGGAGCGGGCCCCTCGAATCAAAATCATTCACAAAATCAGGAAAGAGAGGATGAACCCGCTCGTGCGGGCGGGAGATTAGTTATCAACACAATAAGTGGTGGCCCCCATCCGGCAGACAGAAGCTGGGGGGAAATGGAGTCGTATGCCAGTTCTATCAGGCATGCGGACTTCGAGTGTTATAGTAATTGCGAGGATGGAACTCCGGCAAAACAACAGAAGATAATGTCCGATGATATCGTGTTCAGGAGCCGAGACGCCAATAAAGTCGAGGCCCCTACTATCGACCCACTAGTCATATCTTCCCAGGTAGGTCCTGCTTGGATGAAGAGGATCCTGGTTGACAGTGGGAGCTCTGTAAACATCTTGCTCAAACGGGCTTACGATCTAATGAAGATGGAGACAAAGGATTTGAAACCCTGTTTATCCAGAATCCATGGTTTCAACGGAAGTGCCACGATACCCATCGGAATAACTGAACTCCCAGTCGAGTTAGGTGTCGGAGAACGCCGGAGGGTCCGCATGTTACAATTTGTTGTGCTGGAAATAGATTCGCCATACAATGCGTTTCTGGGTCGACCAGCTTTAGCCGAGTTCAGGGCGGCGATCGCCCCATGGTGTCTGACTCTGAAATTTCCCACTGATCATGGGATTGGAGTTGTTCAAGGAGATCAGGCCTCGGGAAGGGCCTGTTATGTTGCTGAGTTGCGCGGGGCGCAACGTAAAGAGAAGGGGAAGGGCGTAGAGGAATCTCTCTGCGTCCGTTCTATCGATAATTGACAATTGACGCCTGGGCCTCGGCCCGGGCACCACGACCAATTCCTGAAAGACCTGGACCCCAGGGACAACGAGGATAAAGACGAATCAACGGAGAGTCAAGCCTCTCCAGCCGAACTGACTGTGGACGTCCCAATCAGTGAGGATGATGATTCAAAGATGCTGAAAGTTGGGTCCCAACTAAACAAGCAGACACAGCAGGAGTTGGTCGAATTTCTTCGGGCGAATCTCGACGTGTTCGCCTGGACACACTCTGACATGTGCGGGATCTCGCCGAGCATTGCAAGTCACTCCCTGAATATAGATCCGCGACATGTCCCAGTGAAACAGAAAAGGCGCGGTATGGATCCAGAGAGATCTGCCGCCCTTAAGGAGGAAGTTGATAAACTACAATCGAATGGGTTCATTCGAGATGCCTTGTATCCAGAATGGGTGTCCAACCCTGTACTAGTTCGGAAACCAAACGGGAAGTGGAGAACCTGTGTTGATTACTCTGACCTAAACAAGGCCTGTCCAAAAGATAGCTTCCCACTTCCACGAATCGACCAGCTCGTAGATTCGACAGCCGGACATGAACTACTATCCTTTATGGACGCTTATTCCGGCTACAATCAGATACCCATGCATTTGCCGGATCAGGAACATACCAGCTTCGTGACCGACCTGGGACTCTATTGTTACAAAGTCATGCCGCTTGGGCTGAAGAACGCTGGAGCAACATACCAACGCTTAGTCAACCGAATGTTCGCTGATCAGATTGGGAAGACCATGGAGGTTTACGTGGATGACATGCTGGTGAAGTCCCGATTCTCCACCGATCACGTCAGAGATTTGAATTCAATGTTCAGCATCCTCCGGAAGTATGGAATGAAGCTCAACCCACTCAAATGTCACTTTGGCGTTGCATCCGGAAAATTCCTTGGGTTCATTGTCAACGCCCGAGGAATAGAGGCGAATCCTGAGAAGATCTGGGCTATTAGAAATTTGCAAACCCCTAGAACTATAAAACAAGTCCAGAGTCTTAACGGGAAGGTCGCAGCATTGAGCAGGTTCATTTCAAAGTCCACCGACAAATGCATTCCTTTCTTCGACCTGATCCGGAAGGGCAAACGAAACTTTGAATGGACCACGGAGTGTGAAGGCGCGTTCCGATCATTAGTTCAACATCTCTCCACACCTCCGATCTTGTCAAAACCGGTTGACCACGAGCAACTATATCTCTACCTGGCGGTATCAGAACATGCGATCAGTGCTGCTCTAGTCCGGGAGGAAGACAAAGTGCAAAACCCGGTCTACTATGTTAGTAAGCGACTAACAGGAGCTGAAAGAAATTATCCAAGGCTGGAGAAACTGGCTTATTGTTTGGTCATTGCCTCAAGGAAGCTCCGTCCTTACTTCCAAGCTCATCCGCTTATTGTGTACACCGACCAGCCGTTACGACAGGTCCTTACGCGGCCTGAGACGTCCGGTAGGTTACTCAAGTGGAACATTGAGCTAAGCCAATTTGATATCGCATACGCTCCTCGGAGGGCCATTCAAGGACAAGTCCTGGCTGATTTCATAGCCAAATTCACCGTTCCGGAAGACTTACCCGAAACCAGTGAATCTCCCGAATACATCTGGAAGCTATATACTGATGGTGCGTCGAATGACCGGTGTTCGGGCGCTGGGGTTGTACTTGAGACTCCCGAGGGCCGATCCATATGTTATGCTCTTAAATTCGACTTTCGTGCAACTAATAATGAAGCCGAATATGAAGCCCTCCTGACCGGCCTAAGGCTTGCCAGAGATTTGAGAATTATCGCTGTAGAAATTTATTGCGACTCACAGTTAGTGGTATGCCAGGTGCGAGGAGAATACCAGGCAAGAGACCGAAGACTGGCCGCTTACTTGGCACGAGTTCAGGAAATCCTAAACCAGTTTGATTATTATGCCATCTATTATGTGCCTCGGGAACGCAATCAGAAAGCCGATTCACTGGCGAAGTTAGCCAGCACAGGCGAAGCGCAACAAATGGGACTTGTCCCCGTTGAAACTTTGGCCACTCCAAGCATCGATCGGATAGAAATGAATTCTGTATTTGAAACCGCTCCCGGTAGAGAATCCTGGATGACTCCGTATCGGAATTACATTGAGAATGGGGTGCTACCTGAACCTAGAAACGAGAAGAGACAAATTCAGCGAAAAGCCTCGCGGTTCGTCATCCAAAACGGGGTCATGTACAGGAGAGGTTATTCCGTTCCTCTCCTCAGATGTATCGCCCACGAGGAAATCAAGCGAGTGCTACATGACGTGCACGAAGGAGAGTGCGGCGATCATACCGGCGGGCAAGCTCTCGCTAAAAAGATACTCCGATATGGGTACTACTGGCCGACGGTGAACCGAGATGCGGCAAACTATGCCCGGAAATGCGATAAATGCCAAATACATGCCCGAATTCCGAGAGCTCCGCCAACTGAAATGACCCAAATGGTCAGTCCTTGGCCATTCGCAATGTGGGGCATTGACATTATCGGCGCTTTACCTTTAGCAAAAGGCGGTGCGAAATACGCCATCGTCGCAGTTGATTACTTCACGAAGTGGGCTGAGGCCGAAGCCCTAGCAACCATTACGACAAAGAAGGTGATAAATTTCGTGGTTCGCAACATCATCTGTCGATTTGGACTCCCGCATACTATCATCACTGATAACGGAGCCCAATTCGAGAGTGCGGAATTCAAGAATTTCTGTCAACGGTTTCATATCCGCAAAAAGTTCTCGGCTGTCGCACACCCCCAAGCGAATGGACAGGTTGAAGCTGTCAACAAAGTTATAAAATCGATCCTGAAGAAACGATTAGAGAAGGCTGGGGGCAAGTGGGTCGATGAACTTCCTATGGCGTTATGGGCCTATCGAACGACCCACAAAACCGCGACCGGACACACTCCGTTTTCCCTATCTTATGGCTCAGAGGCCGTTATTCCGGTCGAGACAGAGGTGCTCTCTCATCGCGTGACTTATTATGATCCAAAAACAAACGCTATACTCCTAGCCGAGTCTTTGGATCTATTGGATGAAAAACGGGAGGAGGCTGATTTGAGAGCAGCCGCACATCGAAGCCGGGTCGCCCGATTATACAACACCAGAGTTCGACCTCGAACCTTTGAACTCGGCGACCTCGTGCTCAAGAGAATTTACCCAGTTCCTTCACGCATGAAACCGAACTGGGGAGGGCCGTATGTAATTACACGAAAGCTCGGAGATGGTACATTCAAGCTGTCGACTGTTGACGGTCTCGATTTACCGAGGGCTTGGAACAGCGAAAGTCTCCGCCGCTACTACATATGACAGGCTTTATTTGTTTCATTCTGTTTAGCAATTTGTTTCTGCATTTCGAAATTTGAATTTTGTAATAAGGCAACTGACTTTGCCACATTTTCTTATTTCAGCAATAAAATGCCGCTTCTTCGAGCCAGAGCTGTGATTCATTATGTACGATATACAACGTCACGATGCACGAAGAGCTAAATCCCATCACGCAATGGGACTTATTCAAATGGAGAGTGGCTGTGATACGACCGGCCACTCACTAGGTGAAACCCGAGCTCAGGGACAAGCCATGACACCGATATTAATAGGGTTGACACACGACAATCCTACACTCAACTCCGTATTTCCAGAGTGCGAAGCGGAGTATAAACACTCAACTCCGCATTCCCAGAGTGCGAAGCGGAGTATAAACATCTAACTCCGCATTCCCAGAGTGCGAAGCGGAGTATAAACATCTAACTCCATGTTCCCAGAGTGCGAAATGGAGTATAAACATTCAACTCCGCATTCCCAGAGTGCGAAGCGGAGTATAAACACTTAACTCCGTATTCCCAGAGTGCGAAATGGAGTATAAACATTCAACTCCGCATTCCCAGAGTGCGAAGCGGAGTATAAACACTTAACTCCGTATTCCCAGAGTGCGAAATGGAGTATAAACATTCAACTCCGTATTCCCAGAGTGCGAAGCGGAGTATAAACACTTAACTCCATATTCCCGGAGTGTGAAATGGAGTATAAACATTTAGCTCCGCATTCCCAGAGTGCGAAGCGGAGTATAAACATCTAACTCCGCATTCCCAGAGTGCGAAGCGGAGTATAAACAGTCAACTCCATGTTCCCAGAGTGCGAAGCGGAGTATAAACATCTAACTCCGCATTCCCAGAGTGCGAAGCGGAGTATAAACATTCGACTCCACATTCCCAGAGTGCGAAGTGGAGTATAAACATTTAACTCCGCATTACCAGAGTGTGATGCAGAGTATAAACGGTCAACTCCGTGTTCCCAAAATGCGAACAACCGATTACGAGATGACGCCTATCCCCGGAGTATGGATGGAACGATTCATAAGAGAACAAGCGTAGTTCGACCATCCGGTCCTCGCTTGGTGCCATCACAAGCTGATCATCACAACTTGACCCCGAAACTGGGGGCAGAAGCAAATGTTAGTCATCGCCCGAAACTATACGATGCTCAGCTCCGATGCGATCCCCTATCACAACTCGAGTCCGAGATTTCCATACTTAACAAGTAAAATGAGCTATTCTTGAAGCAATCAGATAATGCAAGTACACTGGACCAAAGTCCGAACACTGCAATATTCAAGTATAAAAAGGAACACAAGCTGAAGCTAGAAAACAAAATTTTATTCCAACTAACTCAAGAACAATGGTTCATACATGAGTTTTTTCCAAAATACTCCTACTAGCAGGGGCCGAACCTGCATCTAAACACGGCCTACAAAAGGGAAAAGCAAAAAAGATAACAAAAGTCCCTAACTGCCTATGAAAAAAGTGTCTAATCCTTCTGTTTCCTCAGCTTCTTCTTCCTCGAGGAGCTACTGGAGCCACCAGTACCCTTTCGCTTGGAGCCTTTCTCCTTAGGCAAGCTCCCTTCGGGTGGAGGCATAATGTCAACATCCTCGTCTGAGCTAGACTCTATAGGGATACTTCTCGAAGGAGGAGTGGGAGGAACAGACTCGGAAGCTGGAGGAGGGGCTGGCACATTAGTATCAGTAAGTGTGCCTCCAGGAGACACAGTCATAAGAGGAGTAGGGCACTGTGCTGCTGCTCCGCCGTCCACTTCACCACCGTGCGCCGCGGCCGCCATCTCGGCATCAATCTCGGCCAACATCGCCGCTTCCCGCCGTGCCCTGGCCTCGCTAGGAGCCGTAGTAGTCTGGGACAAGATGTCAGAAGTAGCCGTGAATCCACCCAAGCCAAATGGCAAGTCCGCAAAAGGATCACTTTGACGGCCAAGGAGCTCGTTTATCATCTGTTCGTCGAAAGTAAGTGAGCTCCCCTCCGTCACTCCAACTGGTGCCGTTGCTGCGACGGAGGTCGCCTCAGAAATGATGGCTCCTGGCGCTTGACCTAATACTTGGGTGGTAAGAGGCGCGGCTGGTGCAACTCCTGTCACTGATCAAAGGAAAAGACATGTCATTAGCAACATTTCAACACGGATTCTTCAATCCAAATATACTGGAAGTTAGTTCAAAGTACCTTCCTCGATTTGGCTCGAGGTCGTCTGAACTACTTCAGAAGGATGTTCCTTAATAGGAGATAAGTGCGGTTGATCTGGGTCATACGCTGGGATAGGCTGGGAGTAGATCATTGAAGCTGGCTCAGACTGAGATGACATGACCATCTCAGAACTCGTAACATGGTGTTCTGCACCAGAGCTCTCTCCGACTTCCTGGATCTGAGCACCAAGCCTCACCTTGTCATGGGAAATCATGGAGTCATGGAGAACCTTCTTTTCATCATCATTAAGGATGCGGTTCTCCAGCTCGAACTCATCGGGGGCTTCGTCAGGGTGCCCAGATCTCTCCTCATCAACCAGTAGGTTCCAAGCGTTATAGAGATGTGTGGGGTAATCGTCAAGCCATGTCAAGTCTCGGTGCCTTAGCACATTGGCGTTGTAAGTGACGAGTAGCTCCTCCACCTCGGCCTCAATCCTGGCCTCCGCCTGCCGTACTTTCTCATCAACTCCAGCCTCAGCCTCACGGGCTTGTTGTACAGCCGCTTCCTTCTCCTTTTGGAGTGTCACTGCCTGGTCACAGGCTTCCTGCGCAGAGACATTAGCTGCGTCTTTTTCCTTAGCCATCTCTGAAAACTTTGACTTCAGCTCATTAAGCTCCTTGAGAGCGGCATCCCTCTCGGCAGTAATGGAAGTGTTCCTGTGACCCATGTCCTCAATTGCGGTGTAATGTTCTTGCTTCATCCTGGCCATGGCAGCGGTCACTTCATCAACTTTCTTTAAAGCCTCCATTTCAGACTTACGAGAAGACTCAGCCTCTGAGTTGAGCGCTTTTATGATTTGGTCGTTGCGACCCAGCTCCTTCTCAAGTTTCTCGATGGTGACGCCCCGCTCAAATGCCACTTTAGATGCCTTCCTCGCGGCCCGTCCCCACTCCCTATACTGGAAAAAGATGTCCGCGACATAATCGTGGATAGTGGTTTCCGCGGTTGGCGGGATCCTCTTCAGGTGCGGGGGGAAGACATATCCATCAAAACAGATGTCAGGAAATTCCTTCCTCATCTGTGCCAGCTTAAGCGCTCCTTCGCTAGATGCCTCGGTCGGGACCGGTACAGTAGCCGAGGAGGTAGCTATTTCAGTCCTGCGCGGAGGATCGGACCTCAAAGCTTGAGAAGGCGGCCTGGGCCGTGAAGTTTCGGGAGGACGAGTAACTGCGACCGTAGGAGGTGCAGAGGTCCTGGGGGGAGGAGAGCGAGATCGGGATCGGCGAACATGTCCCCTATCTCTGTCAGACTTATCCTGACCAGAATGTCCCGTGTCATAATCCCTCTCGCCCTCTCTCCTGCGTGGCTCGTGATAACGGCGCTTACGCAAACTACCAAGCACGGAACCTTTCCCGGACATCGTACCTGAAAAGAAAACCACAAAGAATCAGTAACCGTTTGCGATGTGTTGTTTATGGTTAGGAAAGTGTGTTGTGCCGTGAGGAGTGTGTGAATGTGTAACCCCCCGGACCAACCAGAAGTGTCAATCGCATCGGCAAGCTCAGGCTCGCTAACATCGACAATATGTCGCGGTCCGCCCGACCCAACATCGTGTTGCTCCGGCTCGATGTCAGGGATTGGAGGGTCAGCAGGCTCTTCGAGTTGGTCTCCAGCTTGCAGGGAGGCTGCCTCCGTAATCTTAACTCCTGGCAAGGGACGTTGCAAAACCACGGACTTACGCCTCCCAGACTTAGGATGCTTCGAGGCCACTGCTTTGCCTTTCCTCTTTGCATCGGACTCCGGGGTTGCATTAGCAGGTCCAGCCAACGGTTCCTCGTCAGTATGAGTTTTCTCAGAATCGGGTTCCTCGATTATCACGACCCTGGGCTTCATCTGCTTGACCTTTTTCCTGGAGACGGTCTTTAATGCACCGTCGAGTCTTATGCTCTGCCTTCGACCGATCAGCCCAAGGACTCTGAGATTTCGATCTGTCAATAACAGTTCAATATTCCTTTCTTCGCTAGGAATCTCTTGGAGGACCCGAACTATCTCTTTATAATAGCCACCCTCAGGCCGCTGGATGATAGCTGAAAGGAAAAGAGAAGAAGACGTAAGTTTAATTTCACTCCGAAAATTGCCCTGTCAATTACTTGAAAAAAAAAAGACGATACTCACGTCTGAATAACCATCTTCTGGCAAACCCCGGAGGACATCGGACATAGAACCACTCCGACTTAAAATAGCTTAGCCTAGTCCACGACCCCACGACAACTTGGCAGTTCCTTACAGACTCCAAGAACGTGTAAGATGGGCTGTCAGTCCGACTCTTGAAGTTAAACAAGTATCTTATGTCGGTCATACGGGGAGGACGATGGAGGTACTCCATGAATACAATGAACAAGCTGTTGAGTGAGGCATATCCGTTTGGATGCAATTGAGACGGAGCGATGTCCAGATAAGCCAACACTTCTCTTATATAGTCGTTGAATGGAGGAAGTGTGCCGGCTGCGCACGCATGCCGATTAAAAGCAGTATACCCCTCCGGGGGATTATGTGGCCTATCATCCGGTCCAGGCAGCAATACCTCATCCAAAGATAAACCATGCCTTAAGCATATTCTCCCCAGCATGTCTTCGGAGATATTGGATGAGACGGAATCAGGTGGACTATTAATGAAGGACGCGTTGGGCAACTCGTCCGGAGCTGGGCCAATAGCTTCGGCCTCGATGACCGGAATCTCAATTCTGGGAAGGATAGGGTTCTGAGTTTCTTGCTGCTGCGAACTTGATGGTTCCATCACTAGCTAACTCACGAGAAACCATCATTAGGTGACAAAAAGCCCGTGCATTCCCCAGTGTAAAGTGCATGAATGTGTTGTGTAGTGCGAGTGTTGTGCGTGACTTGAGCAAATTCTGCAGAATTAAAGAAAATGTGCAAGCGACGAGATTCTGGAAGTCAGACAAACATGACCGTCATCGCTGACCGTCATGACTGCGCCATCCAGATGATAACGATCGATTCAAGATTAAAGAGTTCGTTGTACTTTTCTGTTAAAAGGCAGTTCCATCGACGAGCTCCGAAAGTCAGTCAAATATGCAGTTCTGTGACAAAGTTCTATTGTGCAAGGCAAAAGCTCGTCGGAGTCAAGTATTTGAATATTAAAAGTTTCTTTAAGTCCGTTCAAATTTAGGTTGGAATCGGTCGTTACATTTCACTTCGTATCGAGTCATGAAGGTCATGCATCGCAACCCGGCTGTGTTCGAATCGATACATTCGTATCGATCGTCTCAGACTGGAAGATGTGTTCGTGTCGATCGCACTAGAATGCAGGTACTTCGTATCGATCGAGTTCGACTCAATACATTCGTATCGGTCAGACAGGGGTGAGAGCGCTTCGTATCAATCAGGTTCGGATCGATACAAGTCGTGTCGATCGGAAGCAGATCAATTCGAACCGATCGAATTCGCCAATTTCGCATCGATCTGAAAACAATGGCTTCGCAGCAATTGCCGCTCTCATCTCCCTACCGATACGAACGTATGCTGACTGGATCGATTCGAATATTCCAATTTCAGATCGACACGAAACGAAGATAGGGTGATTTCCTCCATATCTTTTTCTTCCCCAAGGGATCTCAGCTCCATGGTCGCGAGTCATTCCCCAATACCGTTTTCTCTCGTCCAGATCTGAAAATTCGTGAAGGCTGGACGAAAAGGCATGAAAGATGAATGCGCAGACTCGTGATTCGACGTTATTGACATGACTCTATCCATTCATTACCTGATTTCAGCGATTTTGAAATAAAGAAACGAAGATTTGCTTCGACTCGAAGACGAACACTTGTCTCTCAGTTTATCGATACGAAAGTAAAAGAAGGAATGGAGAGCAACAGTAAAAAGTAGAAAGGTAAAAAAGTGAGAATGGGCTAAGTCCCAGGTATTTATATGAAGCCTAGGACGGAACCGAGTCGATTCGACTCCCAATCAATCTGACCGGTCGCAACCAGTCAGACGGCGCATCGAAACGAAGGCTCGTTTCGAACCCACCAGACTCTATCGGTTCGGAGCGCACAGGGAGGCCGCATGGATACGATGGGTCAATGTAAACGCTCTCTTCGAATCCATCAAGCTGTGCATTCATCGAGGCGAAATGTTCACCAGGCACCATCGTTTCGAAACATCCAAATTTTGAGCCATCGATTCGAAACAGAGCAGACCTGTTAGTACGAGCGTCAGTTTTGTATCCATCAGTATCTATCGATGCGAACGTCCATTTCGTATCCACCAGATATCACCAATTCGAATCAGAATTCACCGCGATTTGTGGCCATCGATACAAATGATCATTTTCGTATCCATCAAGTCAACCCACATCGATGCAAAAGAAGGCTTTTCGACTTTGAGCGTCGATTCACAAGAGGAACGATACGAGAGAATGGCTAAGGGGTACGACTTTCAAAATTATCCAAAGAAGACATACAACTTTTCAAAGCACGTCATGTTTTCACAAGACGTACTTTGGGGGGCAAATGTTATCCCGCCTTTTGGCAAGGCCAGGACACCAAGGAACCGACTAGAGAACAAGGATAGCACGCCGTGGATATCACTGAATTTTGTTCGAGCCCGGATTGAGCTACAATTGATAGGACATGACAAGAGAGGCCATAGAGATCAGCACCTCAAATTTCAAGTCAATCCGGACTCATACGCTCTAGTTATGATCGAGTCAAATTGGAGGGAAAAAGCCCAGATTTCGTATCCATCACTCTGGGCAATTTCGTATCCATCACCTAAGCCCCAGTTCGAATCCATCAAGCTTCGTACTGATCAGCTCCGGATCCATCTAGGTACCCAGGTTTGACTCGACTTTCTTCGTATCCATCGATCGAGCTCGTATCGATGGACTTCACACATACCAGCAATTGAAGGACCTCGTATCCTTCAGCCAACGTCTACTTCGTATCCATCATTCAGCCAACGTCTGCTTCGTATCCATCATTCAGCGTCTACTTCGTATCCATCACTCGGTGCTTGCTTCGTATCCATCACTCGGTGCTTGCTTCGTATCCATCAGAGGACTTCACTTCGAATCCATGCCTAATGACTTGTTCGTACCCACGAGTCAATTGACCAGGGATGACGTGTCTTCCATCAAAGTAAAACGAGGCGAGATATGTGGAGTCGAAACAGTCAATGCGGCACAAAGACCGGATCGAAACGAAGCGCGCGCGCCACCTCACTTCAAGAGCACGTGCAGCCAGCGAGGCGAGCGGATGGAGTCGAAATCATGGAGACGAACCAGACAGCCTATGAGGAATTCCAGTTCGTATCGACCATATCTCGTAATCCACTGATCCAAACATGATGAAATTTTAACTGGAGGTTGCACACACAACAAGGAACATCTCCACCAATTTTGAGCTCAATTGGAAGTAATCTTGATCGATACGAAATGATTTCGTATCGATCACAGATTGGCTTGAAACTCTCTGGAAGTGGTCGAATGGGTCCCCTCACGTGTCAGGCCAAGTCTCCCGGAGTTTGAGCGAAATCCAAGCCTCCTACGCCTATAAATAGAGCCCCAGAATCAACAGAAAAAGGATCTTTTTCCTCTGAAGCGTCCAGACTCTGCCGGATTGAGATTTGCATCATACTTTTGCTGTCAAATTCGAATTCAAAACTGTAATCCGCTGTTCATGGCTGTAAACGCTTGTAATCATTGAAAGAGAATCAATAAAATCATCAAAACTTCATAGTGGACGTAGGCTATACGCCGAACCACTCTAAACTGCTTGTCTGTGCACTTTATATTCCTATTTGTTGGAGTTTTTGTTAGATAATTTCTGTTTTACATTTATCATCTTCATTTTATCTCTTCAAACAACTCCCGAAGAGTGTTGTGCCCATTTTTGGTACAAACACTTTATACTCTAGTCCGCGCTCTGGGGACTTAGAGTACTCCGGTCCACACTCTGGGGACTTGGAGATTTAAGTCGTTTATACTCTAGTCCGCGCTCTGGGAACTTAGAGTACTCCGGTCCGCGCTCTGGGGACTTGGAGGTTTAAGTCATTTATACTCTAGTCCGCGCTCTGGGGCTTAGAGTACCCCAGTTCGCGCTCTGGGGACTTGGAGGTTTAAGTCATTTATACTCTAGTCCGCGCTCTGGGGACTTAGAGTACGCCAGTCCGCACTCTGGGGACTTGGAGGTTTAAGTCGTTTATACTCTAGTCCACGCTCTGGGGACTTAGATACTCCAGTCCGCGCTCTGGAGACTCGGAGGTTTAAGTCGTTTATACTCCAGTCCGCACTCTGGGGACTTAGAGTACTCCAGTCCGCGCTCTGGGGACTTGAAGGTTTAAGTTGTCTATACTCTAGTCCGCGCTCTGGGGACTTAGAGTACTCCAGTCCGCACTTTGGGGACTTGGAGGTTTAAGTCATTTATACTCTAGTCCACGCTCTGGGGACTTAGAGTACTCCAGTCCCCACTTTGGGGACTTGGAGGTTTAAGTCGTTAATACTCTAGTCCACGCTTTGGGGACTTAGAATACTCCATTCCGCGCTCTGGGGACTCGGAGGTTTAAGTCATTTATACTCTAGTCCGCACTCTGGGGACTTAGAGTACTCCAGTCCGCGCTCTAGGGATTTGGAGGTTTAAGTCGTTTATACTCTAGTCCACGCTCTGGGGACTTAGAGTACTCCAGTCCGCGCTCTGGGGACTTAGAGGTTTAAGTCATTTATACTCTAGTCCACGCTCTGGGGACTTAGAGTACTCAAGTCCGCGCTCTGGGGACTTGGAGGTTTAAGTCGTTTATACTCTAGTCCACGCTCTGGGGACTTAGAGTACTCCAGTCCGCGCTCTAGGGACTTGGAGGTTTAAGTCATTTATACTCTTGTTCGCGCTCTGGGGACTTAGAGTACTCCAGTCCGCACTCTGGGGACTTGGAGGCTTAAGTCATTTATACTCTAGTTCGCGCTCTGGGGACTTAGAGTACTCCAGTCCGCGCTCTGGGGACTTGGAGGTTTAAGTCGTTTATACTCTAGTCCGCGCTCTGGGGACTTAGATTACTCCGGTCCGCGCTCTGGGGACTTGGAGGTTTAAGTCATTTATACTCTAGTCCGCGCTCTGGGGCTTAGAGTACTCCAGTCCGCGCTTTGGGGACTTGGAGGTTTAAGTTGAAAGCAGTCGTATTTCCACTCTTTAATTTGTATTCATCTACTGTATCGAGGATAATGTCGTCGAATGAACAATCGAACCACGTTTGCTCACAGAATGGGATTCTGCCCCCCATGATGAGGGACGGAATTTGAAAAATGGACGATCGATTCTCGTCCGCTTGATGATTATAGCTCTTCCAATCAAGTCAAGGAAGGAGGTATATGACAGATGGTTGGATCACATCCATGTTGGGTTAGATAGCCAAATCTCTTACAATTTGCTCTGTATCTCCTTCTAAAAAATAAGGATAATAGATTGTTGAGTAGACAAAGTAAGTTGCATATGTTCCAAGGTGCAGTCGTGTCCATATATTGAGAGCGATGGTTAATGAGTAGGCAGTCCACCACAACTACTTCAAGTCGGGCTTTCGAATAACCTTTTGTGTTCGAGGTAGGATTTGATGTGTAGATGAACAAATCATGTCCACTCTAGACAGATCCTAGCGTCACTGAGTTTCAGGAGGGGCATCTGTATTTTGTCGAACTTTGTTCTATGACTCGATTTGAGTGGATGATCAGGCCATACCCATTCCAAGCCTTGCTTAGGTCTCCGAGTCAGACGTGGAGGTCGATGAATGGATGGTTGGTCATGTTGACTTTGTATTGGGCTCTAATCGTGATGAACTTTTCAATATTTAGTCCATAGCCCCAATCAAAGGCATATGGTTGATGATGAGCGATAGAATTATGCTCGTCCAGATGCAACTCCATACGTCCGGTCATGGTCTGCGTAGATTGGTTGGCAACCAAATCTGAGTACCTGGTCACCTGCATCGTTTTGAAAGTAGTTTAGTTAAAGCTAGTCATAGTTCATAGAACAATTGAAATAGAGATGGAAATGGAAATAATTCAAAGAAGATTATGGTAAATCTCATTGATATGTGAAGCAGCATCGTGTGCTCGCTATTCGACTCCACCCCTGGCCCCTTTCAAAGGGATGTCGACCGTCAACCGTCCAATTGATAATCATAGCCCTTTATTAATAGGCATCAGATATTCGCTGCCCGCCATTCTGCAGGACTTGTACATACTATTGAAGCTTACCTTTCTAGGTCATCTTTTCGATCACACCTCGGAGGTGTTTGTAATCGCCCGTGTTAGGATCAGTGAGCATCTGGGAATATACAACATTCCCTTGATTTTCTTTAGACTTTGGTGTACTCTCTCGAGGTTGGTTTCCAGTACCACTTCGAGTCGTGAGTCTTCAAGTAGAGGTTGTCAATTGAATCTTTCAAAGAGCATATGAGTTGAATTCTGAAGTCTTGTTTCGGCTACTGGGATCTACATCCTTAGCCAATGGGCCTTCATTGTTATTTTTCTTAGTCTGCTCCACTCCTCCTCACTTTTGTTCTGATTCATTTTGTAAAAGAAACGATCCATAGTCGTAGGAGGCTCTTTAGCTAACTAGCTGCCAAAATATATCTGGAGGTCGACTTTCCTCAAACGCAATCAGTATAATACCCTTGATAGTATTTGGAATAAATTGCTTAGAGGATTGGTTTGCTTGGAGTCATCTTGACGTTTGCTAGAGTCATATCATCTATGTTCTCCAACCTTTGGGAGTACCGTTTGAATAGCGGTTGCTTGGCCATTCCCTTGATGTCGTTCATAAGCTGTCGCTAGATCCTCTATGCCCTGGTCGATCATGGGATGTCAGGGAAGTGGATAGAATGTTCCTTTATTAAGTTGAGTTTTGAATTCACTATCCGGAGGGAAATTTTTTTTTTAGCCTCATTTTCGAAAATTTGGGTCGTACCCGAAAAAGTTTTTTTTGAAAATAAGGGTCGTACCCAATCCATATATTTTTTGTATAGGGACCAGTCAGATTGTTTTTTGAGAGAGAGATTGGTATACAGTGCATGGATAGGTCTAGACACTTCGTTCGGCATAGAAGTATCGTTCAGCATTGGGGCGTTGGGCATGAATGCCTAAGTCGTATGCCGCTCGGCATTCCTCGTTCGGCATGGCAGACACCTTTCGGCTTGGAGGTATCGTTCGGCATTGGGGCGTTCGGTGTTGGCATGTGGCTCAGCCAAAGCTGTTCGGCCAAGGCTGTTCGGCAGAGTGGATCGGCCTGGAGTGGTTCGGCCAAAGATGTTCGGCCAAGGCTGTTCGACAGAATGGATCGGCGTGGAGTGGTTCGGCCAAAGCTGTTCGGCCAAGGCTGTTCGGTAGAGTGGATCGGCCTGGAGTGGTTCGGCCAAAGCTGTTCGGCCAAGGCTGTTCGGCACAGTAAATCGGCCTAGAGTGGTTCGGCCAAGACTGTTCGGCCAGAGTGGGTCGGCCTGGAGTGGTTCAGCCAAAGCTGTTCGGCCAAGGCTGTTCGGCAGAGTGGATCGGCGTGGAGTGGTTCGGCCAAAGCTGTTCGACCAAGGCTGTTTGGCAGAGTGGATCGGCGTGGAGTGGTTCGGCCAAAGCTGTTCGGCCAAGGCTGTTCGCCACAGTAGATCGGCCTGGAGTGGTTCGGCCAAAGCTGTTCGGCCAAGACTGTTCGGCCAGAGTGGGTCGGCCTGGAGTGGTTCGGCCAAAGCTGTTCGGCCAAGGCTGTTCGGCCAAAGTGGATCGGCCTGGAGTGGTTCCGCCAAACCTGTTCGGCCAAGGCTGTTCGACCAAAGTGGATCGGCCTGGAGTGGTTTGGCCAAAGCTGTTTGGCCAAGGCTGTTCGGCATGGGAATGCTGCTCGGCATGGGAATTCTATTCGGCATGGGAGCTCTGCTCGGCCTGGATGTTGCTTGGCATGGGAATTCTGTTCGGCATGGGAAATTCTCTGGAGCGATGGGCATACACCTTTTCTGGAGCAGTCGGCATACTTCTTTTCTAGGGCGATCGGCTAAATTGGCTTCAGAGGGGGGTCGGCCTTTATTCAACATGACTACAAACTTCAACGCCCAGTCCCCATATCTTACATAGACTTGGTTTATATGAATACGGCTATCAGCTTCCTTTAGATTTCTTTCAAATCTGAGTAGAATAGGAAGTTTCCTAGTAAACAACTGGATCTATCTCGCGAATATGAAAATCCACTAGTAGACGATGAGATCCGATCAGGCTGAGAATTCAATTCTCAGTGAAAGCACCAAAGTGTTAGCACCAAAATTGGTCACTAACCTCGTTGAGAAAGATTGTGTAGAGATGTAAGTGATGAAGTTAAATTAAACAAGGAAGAATATGCTAATTTAAATGCAGAAAGTATGAACACCGGATTTAGAGTGGTTCAGCGTAACTGCCTACATCCACTTTGAGTTTTGATCTTTATTTCTTTCACAAGTAGTTGAATACAGATACAATCCATATATTAATGACTTGAATACAAGTTTGAACTGAAAATAATAAGTCTTGAAAGTGGCAGAGTCTCCCCATTGTTCTCCCAAAAAAGGTCCCTTTCATTGTGCTACTGCCCTCCTATTTATAGACGAGATGGGTTGGACTTCCCTCATGGGCTTAGGAACAAGGTTCCTCTGCCCATAGTAGGTGAATCTACGCACCAGGCCAGGCAGGCCGAATGCTCTTGCTTTGTTGTGGGCCTGACAACTTGCTACCACCTCCAGTCTCTCCTTGATCAAAATCTTGTCTAGTGATAATGATAATTTCTTCAACTGTCATTTTGTAACCGGGCCAAGATGCCGGTTAACACCATCAATTTTAACAAGAGCTCCGTCATCATGTTAGGTAACTCGAATCATCTTGGCCCACTCATCTCATCGCTGCTTAACTGTAACCTTTCGGACTTCCCTTTTTCCTATCTCGGAATCCCCCTGCGTCCCACCAAGCTCCATAGATCAGACTGGTCCCCTTTTATCTCTAGGATCGAATCTAGACTCCGGAGTTGGAAGGCTCATTCCCTCTCTGCAGCTGGTCGCCTCGTCCTTGTGAAATCTGTCCTATCATCCATCCCATCTTATTGGATGTCCTTCCACAAACTTCCTTCCTGGATCATCAACAAAATTGACTCAATCCGTAGTACCTTCCTTTGGAACGGCGGTGGTGTCAAGAGGCTTGTTAATTGGAGAACCGCATGTTTACATCAGAAGCAGGGTGGTCTTGGTATCACTAATCTCGGTGCCTTTAACTCCGCGCTCCTTTCGAAATGGCTCTGGAGACTTCTTACCCCGGGTAACTTTCTTTGGAAAGAATGGATTCTCTCGCTTCATTATCGTTCTAACCACCATCTCGCCCTTCACTTCCCTCTACGTTGTAGGCCTTCTCCGTTTTGGGCTGGAGTGCTCCAAACCCTTCCCCGTGTCAGACCTCTTTTTCATGTAGCTATCGAAAATGGTAACAACTGTGTTTTTTGGTTAGATACTTGGCATAATCAACTTCCACTCGCTAAATCCTTGCCCCACCTTTTCTCCCACTCGCGCATCCCTTCTATCTCTGTTAGAGACTATGTCAATTCCGGTCCCGACTTCCTTTGCCCACCATCCCTCTTCAGCTCTGACACTTTTTCTGACCTTATCTCTGCGTCCAACCTGCTTCGGTCTCTTCAGCTCTCCACCCTGCCGGATCGTATAGTCTGGGCTATCGCACTTGCCAAGGGTTTCTCGGTTGCCTCCTGTTACTCCCTCCTCAACAACCCTAGACGCTTCTTTGCCTTCCCTAGACTTTGGAAATGCCCTCTCCCGCCACATATCGCCTTCTTCCTATGGTGTCTGGCTCATGATCCAATCAACACTAAAGAGAGACTTCTCCGTTTGCATGTCCCGGTCGACCCGTATTGTGTCTTTTGTTCTAATCACATTGAAGATATTCCTCATTTGTTTCGAGAAAGCGACTTTGCTTATTCTATCTGGGTTGCAACCAGTGCCCACCTCCTGGGCCGTATCCCTGAACCGCCCGTCATATTCGATCATTGGCAATACAACCCCCCTAATCTCCATCTTGACGTCTTTATCGCTCTTTTCTGTTGGTGTATATGGAAAGAACGTAATGCACACGTGTTTGATAAACCTAGATATCACTTCGAAGGCATATGTAGACGTATAACTCTTCTGTTCACCTCCCTTACAGGTCAAAGCATTTCCGCTCCTTTTAGACTCCGTCTTACTCAGGGGAGTTCATCTTCGACCGAATCATAAGGGAGCAGCTCGGCTTATCCCCCGGGTCAGCAGCCATGGCCTTAGCTGGTAGATTCTTGATGCGTCCCGAGCTCTGTCCTCCATTTTGGTATTTTGTTTTGTTATCTTTGTATATACTCTTGCACTGTCTTGTCTGTATCGGATGTTAGTATGGTTTCTGTGCTTGTGCTATGTGCCATCGATCAGGCATGTTGATCGAAACAATATTATTTTATATATTTACTACTAATCGGCTGTGTAGTGTCATGCTACACACCCGTCTTGCTCAAAAAAAGTCAAAATCTTAAAACCATAAGGCTCTCTATGAAAACTAAAAGCTATCTTTTCAATGAGAAAGAAGTCATTGAAGCCTACATGGAGTATACTGCTTCTGAAAAAGTTTCCTCCGGAAGATTTGCTAAATTTAATGATTTTTCCTCTTATGGTTTACATGATCTTTGTTTTGAAAATTAAATTCTTAGTTTAATTGAAACTTTTCAAAAAGATTTTGTTTGTTATGAGGATTTGGTCAAAATCTTTTATGCGAATTTAAACAGAAATTTATCATGGAGAAGAAGGTCAAGTTTGAAGTAGTGTTAATGGTACTCAAATAGTTTAAAATTTTGAACTTTTGGGTAATATTCTTGGTTGTAATTCTAGTGGAATTGACCTCTCCACTTTTCAAATTGATGAACAAAATCATGAAGTTTTCCATGGTACTTTTGAAAGTGATGAATAATTAGAATTTAAACACTAGAATCTACGATCAAAATCGAGACTTATGAGTTCCTTTTATAATAAGGAATTACTTCGAGGACGAGTAATTACAATAACCCTACTCAAAAAGCTTTTTTGCTATTTATGGTCATTACAACATCAATTGGGCACAAGTCATTTTGGATGACTTTGCTCAAAATAACATTTTTAGACATGAGAATTTTCCATGGTGTGTATCTTACTAGAATTTTCGCATATTTTCTTGCTGATTTAAGACAAAAAAATCTATTCCTCGAAATTTTTTCGACAAAGCCAATATCTCTTATGCATATTCCACCATTTTTCAAACCATAAAGGAACAAAGATTGGCAAGGGTAGAAGAACAAGAAATTCAAAAACAAGAAGAAAAAGAAGAAGAAGAAGAAGAAGAAGAAGAAGGCGATGAAATGGAAGTAGAAGAGGAGGAGGAGGAGGAAGTGGATACTTCCTTAGAAAGTTTTGACAGACCATCCCACGCATCCAACAAAGAGATCCTAAGGAACCAAGAAAAGCTCCTAAAAAAAAAGAAGCTTAAGAGATCATTTAGTAAAAAGTTCAACTCTCTTTCCAACAAAGTGGACAAATGCTTTGGAAAGATCATTCGCAAACTTGACGGCTCTTCATCATCATCATCTACATCCTTTTGAGCCCATCTACTTATTTCCTTATGATATGAAGCTGTAACAATCCGTAATTTTATCACTTTGAAAATAGGAATATTTAATTTCAAAATATTCAAATATAGGTTTATTTCAAAAGGACAATCATGCTTTGTACAATAAATAAGAATGATGAACTTATTTTAGAACTTATTTACAAAAATAGAGAGTTTGGATTTTCATCGTAAAAGTGACAAAAGTCGGTTTTCAGTAAAATTGAATAGATGATCAAATAAGTGTTTTGAATAATCTATTTTGATTTGTTATAAAATAATAAAAATGGTTTATATTGGTTTTATAAACATATATACTTGTTTTATAAAAGTGTACAAACTTCGTCGCACTTTGACAAATCGACGTCATATTTTTATAAATTGAACTTTAATATTATTTAATATGGTTTTATAACTCAAATGATCTTGTTTTAAATAATTAAAAATGATAGGAAACTTATTTTCAAGTTTAGTTTACAAATATATATAGTTTGATTAAAAACAGAAAATGTGACAGTAAAACGTTTTGTCAAAAGTCAATGTTTTGTTAAATATAAGTTGTGTAAACGTTTTGCAACTTGAATAGTTATTTATATGAACATAATAACACATAAACTTGTATTTAGAACTAACAAATCATTAATTAAAATAAGTGAGTAATTAATTTAAACAAAGTTAACAAAGTTAACAAAATCTGAACAAAATCTAGTCAAATCACATCAAATCCAAACCAAATCTTCCCTTTAGCCACAAATGCATCCACATTCATTTCCTTAAGTGCTAAGGCTGGGACAAAACATGAAGTGAAATGTTGAAAGTGATGGGAGGAGATGATGTAAGGAGATAATGCATGAAGTAAAGAGGGGAGGTGATGTGCTTACGCAAGGGGTGATGTAGGAGGGGTTGTTTTGGTAATTTCAGTTTGCTTCATGCTTAAGGAATTCAAGGCTGTAAATACCTACCACTTCCTTCACAAATTCCACACACTTTCCATTTTTCTTCTACTTCCTTCTCTAAGCTTTCTAATGGTTTCTCTAATGGCCTCTTCTTCTTCTCTAACAAAGTAAGGAAGTAATGCGAAAAAAATAGCAAAAAGAAAAGAATATATAGTAGTATATATACACTAGTGTTTCACCTTGAAAGAAAGTCAAACTCCACCTCTCCACCTTCAAAACTCACGGCCAAATCATCACCTCACCCTTGGTCGAGCCAAACATAAAGCAATGAAGAATTTGGGGAGCTCCGAAGCAAGAAAAAGAGGAGAAAGTACCACCGGTTTGGTTCCAAAAGAATAGGAGCAAATTCGAAGTGTCGCGGAAGCTCTGCCGGATTTACAGGAGCTTGAGAAGGAGGGAGCATTAGTAACAGTGAGTACTCGAGATATCTTTAAATTATTCAACTTCTTAAAATATTGTTAAGCATGTTCAGCTAATAAATTTATATGCTTGGTTGATTACTTGTTTGAATATATGGATGCTAATATGGATGATTACTTGGTTGGATAAATGATAAGAGAAATGGTTAGTAATTAACCATAGTTAATTTAATGAGAATTAAATCAATATAAACATCTGTATGGAAATTATTTAGCCTCTTAATGATTCTAAAATATCTAAAAAGGTTGAAAATGATATTATAATAACATAATATGGAATGAAATGAAATATGAATTTGAAATATGAAAATATTGTTTAAACAGTTTAGAAATGTTTTATAAACATATAAAAGTGTTCCCATGAAGTTTGAAAAGAAGTTGAAAAGCAAGTCAAAATTTGACGCGTCGCATAACGTTAGTACGCGAATTCGCGCCGAAGAATACAAACAAGTAAAGAGAATGGAATATAGCTCGGAATTATTCGAGATAAGAATTTTCCAGACTACTGTATCCATAGTTTTTAAATGAAGAAAGAAAATCAAGATTTCATCTTGTATATTTTGAAATAAGTCCAAAACAAGTTTTCAAAATAATCGCGGTTTTGCAGTTAAGTGACCAAAGTATAAAATTCTTTAAAATGAATATTTTTAAATGGTTAAAAATATGAAATAAATTTTATAAATCTTTAAAAATATTTTAAAGGAAATTTGAGTTATATAAATTAGTTTCCAAAAGATAGAAAAGTCATTTTGATCAATATAGCTTTTAAAACACTTTTCGCAGCACTTTTCACATCAGTTTTAAATAACTTGTGAAATTTGAATTTAAACTTAACAATTCTTTTTCAAATATTTTTAAAATGTTTTTAAAATAATAATTAAGTGTTTTAAATAATGATTTGGAAGTTTAATAAATCATTTCTAAAATGATGATTAATAACTGAGTATGTGGAAACGACTAGTACATTTGTCTCGCCTGTGAGATCTAAAAAGGTAAAACGAGGTGTGTAACCAAGGCTAAGGATGGAGAAACCAGTGCCCTGAATTTACCTGGCCTCTGTTTTTCTTTTTAGGCGAGGGTTGGAAAAAAATCGAAAGGAAAGCCTAGATGCTCTAAAAAGATCATATTAAGGAAAAGTATCCATTGATTTGGTTCCTAAATACTTAAACAAGATAGACCAATGCACTGTTTTGAAAAGATTATATTTTATATAAAAGAATATCTTTCAAAAGATATACACATTTGTGTGATTAGGAAAATTTATAGGATACATTCCCTTTGGAAAGTTCCAAGAATAAGGCCCTGATCTGTTTAGGATGATCTGAATAATATTTTTAAGTATTGATCATATGTTGGCTTGGGCGAACGGTATGGAATACTTGGTAAATTATTCTTCTTATCATTCTACGATCAAGGCAAGTTCAAATCCGAGCAAGTCAACATCAAGTTATTTGGATAAAAACTATTTTTAGACCTTCTGATAATACCTTGGTATATCACTTAAGGGCAAGATGGCTTATTGTATGTCAGGTAATGGGTTTCGGTTGACTCCAAAGCAGGCATGAAGAGCACGAGCGATAGAAGAAGCTGAAGAAAAAGCAAGACTAGAACCCTATGCAGGCATCTAGTGTTTTAGATGTCTAAAAGGACATTACGTAGTCCTTTGTACAGACATGATAAAAAGGAAGAAGGAGAAACCGGTAGGAGAAGATTTAGTTTGTTTCAAGTGCAAAAAGAAAGGGCATTTTATACATAATTGCCCAAGAACAAAGAAGAAACCCAAAGTCCCAATAGGAAAAGAAAAGAGTTGTTACCGCTGGAAAGAACTAGGACATATAGTCAAAGATTTCCATTTAAAAAAAGGGAAAGCCGCTAAAGTATATGCCATTCCAGCAGCACCTCTGTAACGAACCGGGATTTTCAACCCTTGAAAATCGACACTAATACGTCCACTATATTGCGTGTCAAGCAATCGAATGCCAGAAAACCCGATTGTTAGGGGAAAGGAAAAAGGAAGAAGAAAGAAGAGATAGAAGATAAGACCTGATTACCTGTCCTTACAATGAACGCAACGGAAAATAACCATATACATGAATATGCTTTAGGGCCTGCAGCTCGTCTCCTGAAGGTCCAATGCATCCAAACTAAATCTATAAATACGCTCGGTTTGACCCAAGCATTATAATAAAATAACACGTGAGTCAGTCTGAAAAACCAGTGTGAGAAAATACACCCAACCAGATTAAAAGTTATAAAAACATTTGAAATCAAAAGTATCTCGTAAGACCTCGCTGCACCTAAACACGGATGAGTTTTTACCTTACGATAACAAAAACATTTTCTATAGAAAATCCATTTGTATTATAATAATGTCTAAGGGCGAAAATAAAAATAATTAAGTAGCTTTGATGCTTATGAGTGTACATCATAACAATATTAGATATACAATCAAAACCGGTAAGGCACGTTCACTAATTGTATAGGATTCCATAGAGGTGCCCTCAGTACTTCGAGAAACGGTCCTCATACATAAGAATCAGAGGTATCCTTCCAAAGCAGCATAGATCCCTAGTGATGTACCATAAGAAAAACATAGCTGGTCTCGCTAAGACCGAGTGCATCGCCACATGCATGCATAACAACTATAAGTAACGTCTAGTTGGAGCTGACTACACCTTATGGGTTTGCCAACCCTACTGGCTATGCCTCCTATCTCTGGTTTTATTCATTACCACTAATGAGGCTACGGCCGGCATTCTGGCTCACGCGCCACTGCCAAAATAGACCACAGAATCCCACATGGATTCCGATACCCCAACGGGTCTCAGAACCACACATGAATTCCAACATTTCAATATATCATGAAACTCCTCCATAGAACTGTATATGGTTTCGGAGTGCCTACGGTTTTCGAGTCATCTCTTACGAGTACACTCTTTTGCTTCCTTGGTGCTCTAAAAACTAATCGTCAATTTTCTAGAATGCTCAATGTCGGTTCTTTAGGAAATAATCAGACATTACATAAGAACGGGGATCACCCCCTAACCGTTTAAGTGGACCGATCTCCTCATCGTTTGTCATAGAGGAACAAAATGAGTTTATACGTTTAGTGCAACACCACCGACGGTAATTATACCATATAATTCCCATGTTTCTCCTAGATATTTCTAGAGTTAAAGTCCTTCGGTGTTAAGTAGGGAATATTTTCGTACCACTAAAATTAAGAAGGATTACATATTTAGGCAAAGATTTGATAGTTGGTTATTTAACTATCAAATAAACAAACATCCAAATCAAGGATTTATTTCAAAAGGGAAAACCAACATTGGTTAAGCACATAAGCAATCACTAGCTTCTTAAATTAACCTTCTCATTAATTAAAATCACTTTATAATACTTGTATATATATACACCTTTACAAAGATATACCCATAAATCCCTATATTTTCAATACTTAGAAAATATCCATATACTTATCTTAACGCTATAAGTATACTCACAAAAAAGAGAAAGATTTCCTTTCTGTACAATTCTAAAATCATTTATACATCCCTCATAAATCTCAAAAACCCTTTATAAAACTATTTTATAAATCTCTAAAACCGTTTATAAAACTCTTTATAGAAACCCCTTATAAAACCCAATATCCCTTTCCAATTTTAAACTCTTCTATAAATTTCAAAACATTTATAAACTCGTTATAATTTCATAAAACTATCTATAAAACTCTTCTTATAAGTTCATAAACTCATTTATAAAATTCTTTTATAATCTCTAAAATCATTTACAAACTCTTTTCATCTTGTAAACAATGTCCCTTTAAGTCTCCACATCATCCAAAGAAACTTCCCCTTTAAACCCAAATCTTGTTTGGTAAAAACACTATTTATAAATCTCGAACACTTATAAATAATAATAATCATTTACTTCAATCCCTATTATATAATAGTTATAGATAATAATCTTCTTAAATAAATAAATAAATATTTACTAACCTTAAAACATCTTAAAATAATAATTAATAATTTCAAAGTCATTATTAATAAAACTCTAATAATTAATTTCCAAAACAGTATTAATAAATCATTATTATTAATTTCAAATCATATAAAAAAATTAAATAAATAACTTTCAAAATATTAAAAATATCGTTAAATAACCTTAAAAATATATTAATTATAAATAAATAACCTTAAAACAATATTAATTATAAATAAATAATTTTAAAACAATATTAATTATAAATATATAATTTTGAAAAAGATAGAATGAAAGGTTGAAATAAAATAGAAATTAAATTCTTTAAATCAAAATATTTCCGAAACCCAATTCCAGTTTTAAAATCATTTTCTATGTCAAAACCCATTTCCAACTCAAATGGAAATTTATAGTATTTTTAGAATACTAATTTAAGGCCAATAGCTAACAAACGCTTACACAATATCGATATTGATTTTCTATCACTACTGCGTTTGAGTTGAACATATAATAATGTCAAAACCCATGGATTTAACAAACAGATTTGATAACTATCATACAACAAGAATATTATTGAAACATTTAAATGAAGGCGAGGAATCCCGTTGGATCCCTCCAACATGTCACCCTGCATCATAGTTCATATATATCAGCACGCACAAACACACACATATATACATAAATAAAATCAACAGTGGTGAGGAATCCTGTTGGATCCCTCCAACCTTTCCCTCTGCAATTGAAAATATGATATTATGGTAATATAATATTATAATATGGAATGAAATGAAATATGAGTTTGAAATATAAAAATATTGGTTAAATAGTTTAGAAATGTTTTATAAACATATAAAAGTGTTCCCATGAAGTTTGAAAAGAAGTTGAAAAACAAGTCAAAATTAGACGCGTCGCCTAACGGTAGTACGCGATTTTGCACCGAAGAATTCAAACAAGTATAGAGAATGGAATATAGCTCGAAATTATTCGAGATAAGATTTTCTGGACTATTGTATCCATAGTTTTTAAATGAAGAAAGAAAACCAAGATTTCATCTTGTATATTTTTAAATAAGTCCAAAACAAGTTTTAAGAATAACCGCGGTTTTTCTTTTAAGTGGCCAAAGTATAAAATTCTTTAAAATGAAGATTTTTAAATGTTTAAAAATATGAAATAAATTTTATAAGTCTTTTAAAATATTTTAAAGGAAATTTTAGTTATATAAATCAGTTTCCAAAGGATAGAAAAGTCATTTTGATCAATATAGCTTTTAAAACACTTTTCGCAGCACTTTTCACATCAGTTTTAAATAATTTGTGAAATATGAATTTAAACTTAACAATTCTTTTTCAAATCTTTTATAAATGTTTTTAAAAGAATAATTAAGTGTTTTAAATAATGATTTGGTAGTTTAATAAATCATTTCTAAAATGAAGATTAATAACTGAGTATGCAGAAATGGCTAGTATATTTGTCCCGTCTGTGAGATCTAGAAAGGTAAAATGAGATTGTAACCAAGGCTAAGGATGGAGCAACCAGTGCCCTGAACTTACCTGGCCTTTGTTTTTTCTTTTTAGGCGAGGGGTGGAACAAATCGAAGAAAAGCCCGGATGCTCTAAAAAGATCATATTAAGGTTTTCCCAAATAAAAGGAGATTTAGAATTCTCTAAAAGTTAAACAAGTTAAGTATAAAAGATATAATTTTTAAAAAATTACAACTTGGATTGTATAGAAATAAATCTTCTTATACTTGGTGTTAAATTCCGAGGAGGGAATTCATACTATTTGTGGAATTAAAAAGGTGATTTCACCGTTATTCTGCCCATAGTACTTGTTGAATATGGAAATTAGTATTGAGTATAATCAGTATAATTTCTATGAATTCCTTTTTCTACTCAATATTAATTGGTTTGGGTTTATAGTAAATAATGTCGTAAGTAACATCGTTTTTTAACTGTTTGAAAGTTATGAAACCTTTGATTAAGATTTAGTGAATGATTTGGAGATGCTTTCCTAAATAAAAAGTGAAATGATTTAGAATTATTCCAAGATTCAAAATAAAGTTTAATAAACCAAATGATTTGATAATGAGGCTTAATGATTCCATATACTATTATGAAAAAATGGAATAATTTAAAATAATATTTCTCTCTGAGATAATTACAAATGAATAAAAAGATGAATTAAATTGAATGATGATTGATAATCACATATGAACTTAACATCGTTTTATCGATGATTGGTTCGGAGAAACCGGGGTTGGATTTGGGTAATTCCTATCTGAAAACCACTCCGAACCAATGTATATGTTTGGAAATGAAGACGTGTTGAAGATGATGATTATTGAAGACCAAAGATCTTTAGAATGTAGGGATTGCTGTTACAAGTGCCAGGGCTTAACTAATATTATATTTATATGGCAGTAGTGTCTGCATTCTAAAATCTTCGTTATATTAAAGACCGAAGATCTTCATAGCGGAAGGACTACTTGTTGACATTCTCTGGGTCACTCTCAATATAGAGATATTTATTATAGCAGTGGTCCTGTCATGTTTTGAAATCTTCGTATTAAAAGGATTACTCACTATTGATCCTAGGGGTGATTCCAAGAAGGATGTGGTACGAGGAGTGCCTTCGGTTTCGTTCATTCCCAGAACGAACTTGTATGGACGAATGTCTGACGTTGCATTTCTGAGATCACAAACGTTGACTTTTACAAACATACATCTGCTTGGTGGCGGAGAAGGAAACTTCTCTTAGCTTAACACCCTTCTCTGAGACGTTGGATCTCAGAGGTAGTATGTTCGTGGAAGTCAATAGTAATCGAAGGAATGGCAATGTGGCATTCTAAGTGGAATGTGCTTTGTGGAAGAATAAAGAGTGGCTTTGTGAAAAAAATGGCTTTATGAAAAGAAGAGCATAGCCTCTCTAGCCTCATAACTCGGTAATGATACAGGATACTATGTGGTCTGCAAGACACAATTTTGGGCTATCGGATGAAATGCGCAAAAGGCTACAACATTCCATGGGTAGAATAAGTGGCGTCTAGTCCTTGGATCTGTAGCCATTGGATATATGTTTGTTGCAACCAATACACCGCACCGGGCCACTAGTCCCTTGTCATGATGGAAATCTAATCCCAGTACGAGCTTTACGGTTTTGATTGTAGTCCCAAAATAGCTGTAATGCTTTACAAACATTTCAGCTACCCCTTTGGTATCATATAGTCCGTTCAGGTATATTCCGTTTGACCTAGTCCGGATATATTACCATAGACTTAGTCCGGGTATTGATACTTGTTTTATATATATTTACTTGAAAAATGTTTTCAAAGAAATGTCGTTAATAATAATATCACAGTGATTTTTTGTATAAAGTATTCTGGTTATCATAAGATAAAAACCCGTCTGTATTTATGTGTGGCGTGGTCTTATGAGATACCCTTCTTTTTAGAGATTTTGATTGACATCAGCATGATCTGTACATTTAAAATTTCGAGTATCTCACACTAGTTTATCAAGCATGATCCGGGTATTTTCCATACTTGGGTCAGATCCGAGTTGTTTTAGGATTAGTTGAAGAGGCTAGGAGTTTCCAAAGGAGAGCCAGAGATATTCATCTACGTATGGACGTATTCTATTATCCGCTGCATTTATTGCATTTGTTTGTTGTTTGTCAGCATTTGTAAGGACAAAGATTTATAACTGTCTAGGCTGAATCTAGGTTAGACTCTGATATATGTATTTCAAAAATTTCCAGTGTAAAGATTATTGATGTTATAAATCATTCCATTCGTGTGAGATTCTATTTTCTATTCTATCTTCTTTTCTTTTTCACCCCAACAATCCTTCTTTCTGGCACTTGGAATTATAGCACATGAATAATGTGGATGTATTAGTGTCAATTTTTAAGGATCGAAAAGGTGGATTGTTACATCTTTATATTATGTGCTTTCAGTTTCAGTTCATGTCATTTTCCTGTATTTTCTTTTATTAATCGTTGAAATCCATGTATCTTTCAATTATATGTAATGAAATATATCGATTATTGTCCTATATTATCTATTAGTCATTGGAAGTTATGAAAATATAATGATAGAAGATAAAAACAAAAAATATAACAAGTAGACTTATCTTCGAAAATTTAGGTTTATATGTTGACATACATGTAACCTATATGTTGAAATATAACAGCCAGATATCAAAAAGTTTGAATTTCAAGATAGAAATAACTACCACCCATCCATTCATTCCAAATGACTTTCTACTCCTATATAAGCCTATTTCTTTCAGAAAACACTCATCATTTTATTCTATACTCTCTTTTCATTCTCAAACATATTTTTACAAATATATCTTTTCCACATAAAAAATTATGTGAAAATCTTGAACAAACTCTTTAATCTTTCAAAGATATTCTCTCTTTTATCTTAAGAAATCAAAGGCATTTAGAGTTAAGTCAAATGCAGATAATCAAGAAGCAAGAACAGAATTTCGATGCCTTTCGATGGATGATTTCTACCTTAATAGAAGATGAACCAACCAACAACATAGAGTGCACTATAAACAATGATAATGAAGATTGGATCCATCGAAGTAGATCCAATCTTTGGGTCCGACTGTTGGGTTGAAGTTCCATGAAATGTCTGGTTATTTGGTTTAGATTTAATATTTAAATATATATATATATATACCCATACATACTCTTGGGTTTTGGTTTGATTGATTGAATTTGATTAGTTTGGATTATTTTACACTAAGGATTAATATTTGGAATTGTGTGTTTTAGTTTGATTTTGTTTGGATTTGTTTGTACATATGAATTAGATTTGTTTATGTATAATCTAAATTGGATAAATAACATTTACTTTATAAGTCTTCATTATTACATATCATTATGCTTAATAGTCGATTGCAATCATATAATCAACATATATCATTATCATAATCATATCATTTTAACTTAGTTATTGATTTTTAATCTATAGTCTCTAAGTATTTGATTCAAGGTGAATTTTTTACCTTTTCTCCCACTTTTGTTGATAACAAAGGAGGAGAAAAAATAAAATATGCATATATATATATATTTAGGGGAGTTGTCTATCTCAGGGGGAGTCGTATCATATTTTATATACACGGGATATTAATGGTTGTCATCATCAAAATGGGGGTGATTGTTAATACCTCGGTTATTGATTTTGATGATAATAACCTTAATAACAATAATACATTCGTATAAAATGTAGATCCTAATGTTTTGTCAAGTTATATAATACATAGTGCTGGATATTATACACGTGTTGAATCGAAGACTGTACAGTATAAAGACTACAAGAATGAACATGAAGACTCATGAGTATAAAGACCAAGATATGACGATCTCAAACTATAATATAGTATATACATTCATATAATATCGTTAAAGTCCCTGGTAGCAACCATTGATCTCTATTTCACATTTTCTTATCCTTTATTTTTAAAACAAAATATATTTTAATATATATTTAAAAGTATTTTATAAAAGTTTTTCAAAGTTTAAAATGTTTACAAACCATGGTTAAATTATTTTACAAAGTATTAAAATATTTTACAAAACATAAGATTTTCAAAATATTTTAAATAAAAGAATCTTCAATTTTCAAAGGGATATGTCGACATATACCCTATGAGTATGTCGACACACATGCCGCATATTTGTAATTCAAATTTTGGAATGAAGTGTCTATTCGTGAATGAACATGTCTGTTTATTCTCTATAAATAGGGTGTTTCAAAAAAAAATTAAAAATTAATTTCTTGTTTCTTCTCTACTCTGACCTAGCAAAAATTTCTACTGAAAATTTTATTCAAATATCTTCATGTCCAACCAGAATCAATTCAATTTTCATTGTATTGATTCTCCTATTTACTCTCTGATTTTAGTCATCTCTCTCACAATCAAGATCAAAGTACTACTCAAGAGACTATAAGATCCATTGTATCCAAAGTTTAAGAAATTATCTTTGGAAAACTATCAAACTCTAGTTGTATTTGCTTGGGTGTGATTGTAGCACGTTTAATCAATTGGGTGTGTTTGATGGCCTGGAAATCCGAGTGGGTATGCTTGTAGCCCATTCAAATCAAGTGGGTGTACCTTGAGATCGAAAAATCAGGAGGGTGTGCCTTGTAGCCTCGGAATTGAGATTGTAATTGGATTTGCCTTCTGCCCATTGGAAGTTTGGCATTTGAAAAGGAATCTATACAAGAAATTGTATGGGTCTGGATGTAGGATAAATCCGAACTAGTATAAAATCCTTAGTGTTATCTCGCCAACTCTCTACTTTACTTTACTGCTTTTACTTTTCTGTGTCAACATCTGCGATTGATTGTTCATACAATTATATGTTGAAAATCTGTGATTTAATAAAAAACTTGAAAGAAATTTAAAAAGATTTACGAAAGTTTGAAAACATTATTCACCCCCCTCCTTGCTCTAGTGTTTATTTAGCCTTAAGATCCATAATCCCACAACCCACACTTGGTATCAGAGCATTAGGTTTTCAAAAACTCATAATTTAATTTTTGAAAAGTTTTAATGACTAGTTATACTGTTAGTACATTTGTTAACACTTTTGTCAAAGGACAATCTACTGCTAGACCCCCACTTTTTAATGGCAGTAATTACACTTATTGGTCATGTAGGATGAAGATTTATTTACAATCTAATGGTTTAGATATTTGGAATGTTACAAAATTGAGTACACTGAACCAAAAATTAATTTTGCACAAAGGACTGCTGACCAAAAGGCATATGCATCAAATAATTATAAATCCATGAATATTTTGTTTTGTTCACTAGATATAAATGAATTTAATAGAGTTTCAATTTGTAAGTTTGCATATGAAATTTGGAGAACACTACAAGTTACACATGAGAGCACTAGTAAAGTGAAATAGATTAAAATTTTCATGTTAACTAATCAGTTTCAATTGTTTAAAATGAATCCAAATGAGTCTATTTCTGACATGTATTGTAGATTTTAAGATATAGTGCATTTATCAGTTGCATTAGGTAAGAACTTTTCTGAAGAGAATCTAGTTAGAAAAATCTTCAATTCACTCTCTTCATAGTGGGATCAAAAGACACTAGCAATTGAAGAGGCTAATGTAATTTGTATTCTGAAAATTAAAGAATTAATAGGAAATTTAATGTCCTACGAGGCATAACTGCAGGGCAGAAGAGAAAGGAAGGCAACAGAAAAGAAATCCATCACTTTCAATGTAATAACCGACGATCATGACTCAGACGATGACCATGACGAAGAAATTGCTTCCATGATAAGAAGTTTCAGAAAATTCCTAAAGTATAGAAAGATGAACAGCTTTCGAAGACCTAAAAACAAGAATCCTAGAACTGGAACTGCAATTAGATGTTTCAACTACGATGAATTCGGTCATTTACAAAGAAACCGTTCGCATTCAAATAAATCAAAGATCTCATCAGTAAATGATCCGTCTAGAAAAACAAAAAGGGCTTATACAGCAACTTTGGATGATTCAGATACTTCCTCTAGTGATAATGAAGCAGATACTGAAAATGTGAATATGTGTTTCACGGCAACTACAGACTAGTCAGAACATTCGGAGACCTGAAAATACGATTCCTAGAGCTGGAACTGCAATTAGATGTTTCAACTGCGATGAACTCGGCCAATTAGAAAGGGACCATCCGCATTCGAATAAATCAAAGATCTCATCAACAAATGATTCGTCTAGAAAAAGAAAAAAGGCTTATACAGCAACTTTGGATAATTCAGACACTTCCTCTAGCGATAATGAACCAGATACTAAAAATGTGAATATGTGTTTCATGGCAACAACAGAGTAGTCAGAGCTGATCAACAAAACGCGACAAAAAGTGTATCTTTTATTTAATAATTTGTATTTTCTAATTTTTGGTTGATTTTGGTTTTTAGGAATAATGTATAGATTAATAATAATATTGGACCACTATGTCATATGTCGACATACATGTTAGAAAACTAAAATTTGAAATTTCAATTCAAAGTTCTAATTTCAAACTTCCCTCTCCTTTTGCACTTACTCCCATGTTCTGGAAAGGCACATTTTTGAACAGAGAACATGACACTTCACTCTCTATTAATTTAGTCTAAATCTACCCATTCATTCACTCACTTTATTTCAAAATTCAAATATCCCTTCATCCTCTTATCTCCTCAAAAACTCAAAACTGGGTTCCTCAAGTAAAAATACTAAGACCATAAGGCTCTCTAAGAAAACTAAAAGCTTTCTATTTAATAAGAAAGATGCCATTGAAGCCTATATGGAGTATACTACTTCCGAAAAAGTTTCTCCCAGAAGATTTGCTAAATTCAAAGATTTTTCCTCTTACGGTTTACATGAACTTTGTTTTGAAAATGAAATTCTTTGTTTAATTGAGTCTTCTCAAAATGATTTTGTTTATTATCTGGATTTGGTTAAAATGTTTTATGCGAATTTAAATGGAAAATTTTATCAAAGAGAAGAAGATCGAGTTTGGATTAGTGTTTATGGTACTCAAATCGTTTTAAATTGTGAACTTATGGGTAATATTCTTGGTTGTAAATCTAGTGGAATTGACCTATCCACTTTTCAAATTGATGAACAAAATCTTGAAGTTTTTCACAATATTTTTGAAAGTGATGAAGAATTTGAATTTAAACACAAGAATTTTCGACCAAAATTGAGACTTATGAGTCTCATTTTACAAGTATTACTCCGAGGATGGGAAATTACAATAACCCTACTAAAAAAGTTTTTAAAGCTCTTTTTGCTATTTACGGTCATTACAACATTAATTTGACACAAGTTAATTTAGACGACTTTGTTCAAAAGAACATTTCTAGACATGAGAACACACTCTTTTATAGTGTGTATCTTACTGGAATTTTCACATATTTTGGTGTTGATTTAAGAGAAAAAAATCTATTCCTCGAAAAGTTTTCGACAAAGCCAATATCTCTTTGATGCATATTCCACCATTTTTCGAACCAAATGAGGTACTTCTCGAAAAGGAACGAAGATTGGCTTGATAAGAAGAATAAAAAAATTCAACTAGAAGAAGAAGAAGGCGATGAAATGGAAGTAGAAGAAGAAGAGGAGGTGGAGGAAGAAGTGAATACGTTCTTGGAAAGTTTTGACAAAACATACCACCCATCCAACAAAGAGATCCTAAGGAACCAAGAAAATCTTCTTAAAAACCAAAAGAAGCTTAAGAGATCATTTAGTAAAATGTTCACCTCTCTTCCGAACAAAGTGGACAAATACTTTGGAAAGATCATTGTAAACTTGGCGGCTCTTCATCATCATCATCTACATTCTTCTAAGCCTATCTAGTTATTTCCTTATTATATCAAGCTTTATATTGTGTGGTTTTAGTTTAAGTTCATGTTGTTGTTATGTATTTATTTTATTAATCGTTGAAATCCATGTATCTTTTAACACTAAGTAATGAAATATATCTATTATTGTCCTTTATTATCTATTAGTCTTTGGAAGTTATAAAATTATAATAGTATAAGTTTTAACAAAAAACTATAACAAATACACTTGTTTTTGAAAATTTAGGTATTTATGTCGACATACAAGTAACTTATATGTCGACATACAATGGCCAAATAGCAAAAAATTTAAATTTCAAAATAGAAACAACTACCATCCATCTATTCATTCCAAATGACTTTTTACTCCTATATAAGCCTATTCTTCCAAAAAACTCACTCATCATTTTATTTTGTACTCTTTTTTATTTCTCAAACATATTTTTACAAATATGTCTTCTCCATATCAAAAATCAAGTGAAAATCTTGAACAAGCACTTCAATCTTTCAAAGATATTCTCTCTTTTATCTTGAGAAATCAAAGGCATTTAGAGTTAAGTCAAATGCAGATGATCAATGAGCAAGTAAAGCCTTTTGATGCCCTTGATTTCTTCCATAATCAAAGATGAAATAACCAACAACCCAGAGTGCACTATAAACAAGGATAATGAAGATTGGGTTGCCATCAAAGCGGATCCAATCTTTGGGTTCGACGGTTGGGTGGAAGTTCCACGAAATGTCTAGTTATTAGGTTAGGATTTGATATATGTGCGTGTGCGTGCGTGCGTGTGTGTGTGTGTATAGACACACACTCTTTGGATTTGGTTTATTGATTGGATTTGATTAGTTTGGATTGTTATACACTAAGGATTAATATTTGGATTTGTGTGTTTTAGTTAGATTTGGTTTGGATTGGTTTGTACATATGAATTGGATTTGTTTATGTATAGTCTAAATTGGATAAATAAAATTTACTTTATAAGCCTTTATTATTACATATCATTATGCTTAATAGTGAGTTGCATATCTTATACTCTTCGTAATCATATCATTTTAAATTAGTTATTGATTTTGAATCTATAGTCCCTAAGTATTTGATTCAAGGTGAATTTTTACTTTTTCACCTATTTTTGTTGATGACAAAGGGGGAGAAAAATATAAAACATACATATGCATATATTCAAAGGGAATTATCTATCTAAGGAGGAGTCATATCATACTTTATATATACATGATACTAATGGTTATCATCATCAAAAAGGGGGAGATTGTTAATACTTTAGTTGTTGATTTTGATGACAACAACCTTAATAACAATAATACATTCATATAAAATATAGATACTATTGTTTTGCCGTATATACTGCAGGATATTATGCAAGTGTTGAATTGAAGACTGTACAGTATAAAGACTCCAAGAATGGACATGAAGACTCATGAGTATAAAGACCAAGATATGAAGATCTCAAGACTATAGTATAGTATATAGAGTCATAGAATATTGTTAAAGTCCCTGATAGCAATCTTTGATCTCTATTTCCCATTTTCTTATCCTTTATTTTTAAAACAAAATATATTTTTAAAATACATTTAAAATTATTTTATAAAAGTTTTTCAAAGTTTAAAATGATTATAAACTTTAATTATATTATATTACAAAGTATCAAAAAATTTACAAAACATATGATTTTCAAAATATTTAAAAACAAAAGAATTTTCAATTTCCAAAGGGATATGTCGACATATACCCTATGAGTATGTCGACAAACATGTCGCAAAATTGAAATTCGAATTTTGGAATGAAATTTTTATTATCATATCTCTTTGTGAATGGACATATCTGTTTATTCTCTATGATTATGGGGTTTCAAACGAATTTTTTAACAACTAATTTCTTGTTTCTTCCTCCTCTTACTCTGCCAAAATTTATTCAAATCTCTTCAAATTCAACCAAAATCAATTCAATCTTCATTATATTGATTCTTTACTATTTACTATCTGACTTTAATCATCTCTCTCTCAATTCAAGATCGAAATGCTACTCAAGAGGCGATAGATTCCATTATATCCAAAGTTCAAGAAATTATCTTTGGAAAAACCATCAAACTATAGTTGTATTTGCTTGGGTGTGACAGTAGCTCATTCAAATCAATTGGGTGTGCTTGGTAGCTCGGAAATCTGAGTGTGTGTGCTTGTAGCCTGTCCAAATCAAGTGGGTGTACCTTGAGGTCGAAAAATCAGGAGGGTGTGTCTCGTAGCCTCGGAATTAAGATTGTAATTGGGTTTGCCTTCTACCCGTTTAAAGATTGGCATTTGAAAAGAAATCTGTACAAGCAATTATACGAGACTGGATGTAAGAGAAATCCAAACCAGTATAAAATCCCAAGTGTCATCTCTCTAACTCCCTACTTTACTTTACCGCTTTTACTTATCTATGTTTGCATCTGTGATTGATTGTTGTTTCAATCCTGTGTCGAAATTCTATGATTTAATACTAAACTTGAAAGAAATTTAAAAAGATTTACAAAATTTAGAAAACACTATTCACCCTCTCTAGTGTTTATTTAGCCTTAAGATCCATAATTCCGCAACGCACGATATATACATACATGCATGCATACATAAACATACACATATACATACATATATTCTGATGAGGGACTAGATATGTTGCAAGCTGTTGTAACTGAGTAGGAGATCAGGGTACCTATGCAATCCACTCATGTTGACCCTAGACCTGGCTAGATGGTTGGAATTCAAAATTCTTCAAACTCCACTGGGTAGAACTGAAATTGTTGATATTAGAAGCTGGCTAAGATTCTTTTGATTCTTTAAATTCTACATGACTTAAATCACACTTTCCTTGTAGGATCGATTTCACCCTAGAGGGGGGGGGGTGAATATGGTGATACTAATAATTACAAAAATTTAATGCAGAAGTATATAAAATAATCTCAGCACTGATAATAGCAGAATAATAGCAACATAGATAATAGCAGAATATAAAAAGCAAAAATAGAACAACACAGATTTACCCGGCATCGGAAAAACCCTGCCTACATGCTGCCCCCAAGGTTTCTACTTGAAATTAAGTAGTCAGATGCTTACACACATAAACTCACGACACCTGCTATCGACTAACCTATCTCTACGCTCAAAACCCTACCACAACTCAGCCACCGAGTTGCGAATTCTCGAACTACACCACCGTAGTTCGTCCCCTAGTCACAGGACTAGACTTTACAAAAGTTTAAAAACAAAATACAAATAAAAACAATAAAAACAATAAAACCCTAATTTCTATTTCAACCCAAAAGATATTATAAGTCGGCCCAAATAAAAAACGTGATAAAAAAATTTCCCTTTCTCCTTTTTATATTGTTCGGCCGGTTCCTTGTACTTCGTTGCTTTGAAAATGGCTATGTTCATTCCTCTTTGTGAAATTAGGATTTTGCAAATTTGAGGCTGCCGATTTCAGTTGATCAATCAAGTAGATATTCTTGTGATTGTTTTGTCGATCGATCGTCTCTCTAATTTGCGAACGGCTACTTCAAATTGTGGCGAGCGTGTATACTTGGTTGAAAAATTGGTACTTGATATTCCTTTTCGATTTCGATTATGCTCGACTTTTGATTTGAGTTACTGATTTGATATTGATTTAAGAGTATACCCTGAATGTTTGTCTTGAACTCGAATGATTTCGAATGCCGATGATGTTAACGGGTTAAATAGGGATCGGTTCACTTTATTTTCGTTCGAATAAATTCATCTAACTTTGTCTGTTAATTTAAGTCGACCATATGATTATGGTTGGTTGCTTGTGATTAATCCTGACTAGTTCAATTCATATACCTTCTGATTGCTTGGTTATCTCGGCTTTGATTTCTGACTTGTTCGATTCCTTGGCCACCACGGCTATGACTTGATTTGAAACTGCTGTTACATTTACTTTTACATCATGACACTATTACAATATTTTGTGTTGACTTCTTTGGCTTGATTAATTCCTGTTATCACTTTGACACCCACGGCTTCTTGCTGTGTTGATTGATCATAGTCACTTTTCAAACTGCTGTTCTTTCATTTTCTTTCGAACATTGACTTTGTTACTGCAACTGGTGTTGTAGTCTTATTCATAACTGCATATATGTATACATGTTGTTTCACACATGTATATATGTATGTTGTCGCTTGGCATAAATCCCTAGTCATCGTTGCTCATCCGATCGCTCACGAAACGGTTTGGCCATCTTGGCCTAGGCAAACTGTTGCCCAAGCCAGGTGACCAGATTTCTGGATATCAAGTCCAGACGTCTGGTTATAGACCTGGAGGAAAAAATATACATGGCAGAAAAAATAAAATGGCAGAGACTAATTCCAGACGTCTGAAATATAGGTTCAAACGTCTGATTAGGGCTCAGGCATCTGCTTTGAAAATTCAGACGTCTGGGAGGTTTTCTGAAAATATCTAGAAAACAATCCAGACGTCTGGATTCTAAACCAGACGTCTGGAACTATTCAGTTTTGCCTATTTGCCTATTTTTTGAGTGGACTTCCAATTTTAATCGATTTTTGTTGATCCGGTTAGTTATTATCACTTATTATCAACTTTGATGACTTCTTTCTTTGGATTTTTGGGAATATCCATTTGATGGATTTGATATCGATTTTTATGTATTTAATTCACATTCTCATATGTGAATTTTTGGTGATTAATTATTTCTACAATCATTTCTGTGGTTTGTCACTTTAAAATACAAAGGTTTCTATAGTAGTAGTAGATATTCAAACTCTTTCACAAAAACGATTTCAACACTACTTTTAAATACAAAGCTCGTTTTTAAAAACGATTTCCAAATCTATTAGTATATACAAACCTTTACCTCATTCGTATGAGAAATCTAATTAAACGGCTTAGCAAAACAAGTGGTATGAAACGCTTGCGTTTACTTTGTCGGTTAATTCTTGGACTTGTTCGATTGAACTCTTATGACAATTTTCGAGTGGAAATCTACAATATGTTCATAAATATTTAAGTTAAGCTAGTGGTTATGGGACATGAAGCTAACCTCATTTATTTACTAGCTTAGTGTAATTGACACTTCTTATTGATCAATGATGATCATTTTATGGTTTAGACTAGCGATATGCGATGTCTCTATGTCCGCGTGGGGGACTATACCCCGTTCTATTGAGCTTCGTCTCATTTTTATAGGCTAGCGACCTACGGGCTTTATGGAGTTCGGTTCATCAGGCGTACCGTTATTGCACTACGTCGTTGTTCCGAATTATTTGAGTTTTAGGTTCATTGGGCGTACCGTTACTGCACTACATCGTTGTTCCAACTCATTTGAGTTTCAGGTTCCTCGGGCGTACCGTTATTGCACTACGTCGTTGCACCGGCTCTATGGTTAGCGACCATGGAATAGCGTTCCATTTGTGATACGCGTGTTGGTGAGTTTTCATGCTCCTGTTTGTGATAGGCCTTCCCCTTTTTGTGATTTTTGGATTTCTAGTTGATGATTTCTAGAATTTGTGTTTCACCGATTTTTGCGATTGGCATTGATATGTTTTGTCAATATTTGGGTTTTGGTGAATAATTTAAAGAATATGACATTCTTTTTAGTGTTTGAGAATATTTGAGATATTGGATGATTTTTGTTGTTATCTGATGTATACTTGTCACAGTATGGCATTATTGTTATCATATGTTTTTGTCATATCTCTTATCCTATCTTATTTTATATGATATTTATAGCTAGACTGATCCGTTTATTATTTTCTTCTTAAATAATACTCGGGTCAGACCGAGGTATTTCAGGTGCTTCTGCTTGACTTCTTATCAGGGTCCGTCATCTAACTTTTGGCTAACTACTTAAGCTTAGTAGTTTTTGTTATTATACATTCGAGATAGAGACTCCTTGATGTATACATATTCTTTTGTCTAGCACTTGCATCTATTCTTTTGTGATGTAGTGGATCTAGTTTGACCACTATTTTGATGTACACTTTTATGTGTTATATTCATATCTGTTTCCGCCTTTGTGATATGAATATCTATGACTGATTTGTGTTATGTTTATTTCTATATCTGTTTCCGAAGGCCACATAGCCATTGTGTGGTAGCTTTGAGTTTGTATTCGATATGTCGGATTTTCTCTTGAAATGAAATGTAAGTTATATTATCTGACATATCGGTACTCGCACGAAGCAATTACACAGATGGTCGCTCCTCAACAGCCTTATTCTTCGTGCTAGTCAACAGCATTACCCCGTAGTGTCCTTGGCTAGTATGAGTATAGAGGTGGGGCGTCACAGCTTGGTATCAGAGCCAAACTTCGGAACAATGTAGAATAATCTAGCAAGGATCATTGTCCTAAGTCTCTCTTAGGAATCGTGCCTTAGGATTTAATTTTAGTCATTGGACCCGTACTATCCTATTTTCTTTTATGATGCCTTGTTTTATCAATCAAGTTTGTTTGATATTCATTCTAAGAATAACATTTTTCCTCTTTTATCTTTCTTTCTTAAAGAAGAGAAATGGTTAGACTAGGCCGTCCCAGCGCCGGTCAATCCAGTGCTACTCCTCGGGATGGAGTATTTATGTCTGTCCAGCAGCTTTTAGATCTTGTGAAGAATGCTCAAGCTATCAGACCCATTCCAGAGCCTACTCATCCTTATTGTATGTGAAGAATGCCCAGTAGGAGATTTATTTATTTACAGTCTTTCTCTATGTACCTTATTGTATCTATTAGGTAAATTATAATTATGAAAATCATTTGGAGACTTTACCTTTATCTAATATGTGTTGTATTGACATTTGGAGACTCTGTTTTGTCATTTATTACCTAGACCACGATTATTTTGAGATTATATTACTTGGATTATTTTCAGTACTTATATTTTATTTCCTTTATTGCAATTTAGGTTAAACGATTCCTACAAAATTAGGGCGTATGAGAGTGCATATTTGTGATTTTATATTATCATATATACTTATTAATATTCCACACCCTATATATATTGACTTATAAGGTAGTTGTTAGTTGTTCTTTATATAAGCAAACAACTGTGAGTTAAAATAAATGATAAGATTATAACTGTTTGGAGTGGAAAATAAATCAGTCACATTTGTTATAATTTACTCTACAAAGAAAAGCTAATAGTGGTCTTCTATACCAACTAGCAGTGGCGAGTAAATCTCAGTTTTAAGGATGAAGAAAAGAAGAGTAGTACCCTTGGACTTATAGAAAATAAGTGTGACGACGATAAGGCATAATAGAGACAAAAAGGACTCCTCAAGGTTAGAATACATCTCCTTAGTTAAAGGAAAAAATTCTTATTCTTATATTGAAAATAGTTGTAGAAAACCCATTAAGTAGCTAAAGTATTCCAACATGAGGGTTGGACACTATATTTGATGATAGGCTTGAGTTAACCATTTTTTGAGAAGAAGACCTAAACCCATATGCACTTGAAATGCTATTAATATACAGTAGTTTGAATGTGTAAGTTTTCATCTACTCCAATTTAAGCGTTAAACCCTTGGGAATGTTTTCTAAAAGTTAGAAACATTAAATGTCTGCTATTTCTAAAAAGGAAATAAATTGGTTTATAATTTTCTATTAAACATTCAGACAAACTTTATGAAAATTCATTAAAAAGTAGAATTAAAAGAACTTAAAAAAAGAGCTAGAAATAACAGTGTTTGAAATTTTTGAATTTTTTTTATAGAAGTTGAACTTTAAACTAGTAGTTCCTTATTTTAAACTTCAAACATGGAAAAACGTAATAAAAAAAGTTATTTTCCACAATCAATCTAAAGCTTCCATTTTTTGTAAAAACTTTGTCTAAGGCACATTTTTGCTGGTATGTACTTTTCTTTCGGACAGTGGAAAATTTAAAATTAAATTAAATAAAAGAAAACATAGTAAGTAAAACCCATTTTTTGAAAATAGTTCTTTCGTATTTTGAGAAGGAAAAATATAAATAAGATTGTCACTTTTCTTTTAAAACACACTTTTGTGAAGGTTTCTGGTTTATAAAAAGAAGATTAGAAAGATACATTTTACATGTCACTTTTCAAAGATAAGTCAAACCATTTAGCTAAAAAATATAAATTGAAAAAAAGGTGTTATAATTATTGTCACAAAAAGAAACATTTGATAAAATTAGTGGAGATCTTATGCTTTTTGAAACTTACATGTTTTTGTAAAAAAAAATTAGATTTCGGAATCAAAGATTTTGAAAAAAAAAGAACTTTTCACTTGGAATTTAATTGGAGTTAGAAGAATTACATAACCCATAAAACTTCAATTGATTAGGGTGAACTAGCTAGATTAGTCAATATGCAGTATGCTAAGGACTTGCCAATATTGAGCATTATGAAATTGACAGCATCGAAATATTTGGGGTAAAGAAAGAAAATAACATATAGATTTGGTAATCTTTTTAGTCAACGTTTGAATTGGAAGGGTTGAATACCAAATCGAGTTTTTTCTATAATAATACTAAGTGAAAACACCACCTTGTAATTTCTACTCCAGTATGGTTTGAGTTGTTGAATCTTTACACGTGAAAGGTTAGAAGATGTGATTTGGATAAAACATATTTGATTTCAAGGTAAGGAAATAAAAAACCAAGATATTTTACTTTACCAAATAATACTATAGAGATAAGAGGTTTCTTTTGTCTAGCTGGCAGTTGTAAATAAGTCCCTAAAATATTTATAGTTTGCACATCGTCGAAAGAAGAAGACGATTTGCATTGTTTTGTAAATGAGTGTCACTAATCCGACATTTTGGATGACATTATACTGCACAGGTTGATTTTGACTTGGCGAATTATAGGTAACTAGGCAAGTAGATTGTCATCTTACCAGACATGTTCTACAACGATATTTGCAGAGAATTGATACTTGAGTTGTCGTTGCAACTACAAGTATATTGTTTGGAGTTGATGTGACATGAGATCCATATTGTGTTCATTAGACTTGGACATCGTCAATTTAGATGTTCCTAGATGAGTTTATGGTTAATATAGTAACTAAGTATTGAACATTATGTCTATTGGATTAATATGGCAAGACACCATTCCATCTTGAGTTGTCTCGACCGTAAAATAGTTGGAATAAAATGATGAGAAGTTATCTTTGGGAATATTTCCACTAATGAAATTGCATTAAGGAATGAAAAGTATATTTGGGAATGGACCGTATGACTATGTAGGGAGCGGTACTAGATTATGATAGGAATGTGGTTCATTTGAATACTTACATAGAACGTAGCCTAGAGGTTTACTATGATCCCAAGAGTTTAGTTATGTTGAGGTACCTATATTCTTTTGACTTGTCACATTATGAGAATCAAAGACTTTGGTAATATTTTGTGGAGAGGATAAAATGATTCTTTCTAATCATCCCTTGGATTGGAAGGGAGGCTATTCATCAAAAAGGGCTATACTAAAGTACCAACTTGAGGGTACATAGTTTGTGTTGCATGATAGTTGCACGTGAACAATGTATTACGAGTCGATTACCTCTAAACTAAGACAATTTTAGGTTAGAATTTCACTTAAATTTGGGACACCACTTAGACTTAGGATTTTAGTTTCTAGGTTTAAATAGGTTTGTGGATTAGGATTACCTTACTGGAATGCCTGAATGTTTAATTGCTTGTATGTCGAAGAACTTAGGATAGAATTTTCTACAGACTAGAAACATGGTACTTGGTACCACGATTGTTGGAAGATTGAAAGAGTGATATCATAAGTAAAAGGATATAGCTTAAGTTGGATCGAAATTAGAAAAAGAAGTTATGTTGTTTTCACAATTTAAGGTATCACCGGATTTTGACGTCCTTAGGTGAAAATGAGAAATAATAAAAGATCTAAGTTATTAGATGCTAGGAAGGATATCATCCACCTTTGAGTTATCTTACCTTAGTATATAAAAGATGAAGTAATCGGTATACTACTGGAATGAATTAAACTATTATGCATGTATATCGAGGGTTACACAAGGCTACATTTTCGTTAGAGCATACTTCTGCTCAAGTTATTAGTTATGGTGCCTGTCAGTACCATTTTATTTAAGCTGGTAGCCAGGATTGCGGAAGTTTACCTATGCACGTACATTTTTTGTTACATGGATTGAGTTTGCATACCAGTAGTAAATTTGATATTTTAAGATTGTAAGAATGATCCAATTGAGAGTACTTAGGAGCACGAGAAGAAAATTCGTGCTACCCATTTATAGCTCTTTCTGGTATGTACCCATTTTAGTTAAATTATTAGTGCACATAGTATTTAGCTTAGAGTAATCCGTAGGTAGGAATACTTGGATGCTATGCATGGTTGTGAACGTGTTGCTAGGACATGTTTTGAATGATGGTTGCTAATGGATGAATTTTATTAGTTAATATTGCACGTATGGGCCAAGATATTAAGGTTAGCCTAAAATACACACCATCTTACTCATTTGATTTATCAGTTATATGCATAATGGTTGTTGCATATGTGTTGAATGGTTGTGCATCCATGTAGAAGTGCAAGTATATAGGACATTTAATACATTTTAAACACATGGCATAAGTACTTGCATTTCAGGAGGTCAACTAGTTTAAGGGACCGCTTAATTTGCATTAGTTATATGTTCATATGCATTCCATACTTATATGTACATGTTACATTAGAAATTGGAATTAAGGACAATGGTAGTAAGTGATTGATGGTTGAGTAGATGGTTGTAGATATTGATTGTATGAGCAAATTATATTTTTCCGTCCTTGAAGATTTCAGGGATAAAAAAATTTTAAGGCGGGAAGAATGTAATACCCTGGAAATTTTAATAACAAATTAAAATATTAAATATAGTAAAATTATAATTTTACATAAGAGGACAAAATAGTGAATTTTTACAAATGAAGAAATTTTGAAAACCTGACTTTTCCATTGCATCATTTAGATTTTTCTAGCCAAAATTCATATATAAAATGTCAAAAACAGATACCATACGAAGAAAATACGGAATGTTTACCATAGTGCACATATAGGAATTTAAACCTGTTTTGGAATTAAGTATAAGAATGAATTTTAAGAATATATCAAAACTTATTTGCAAAGCAATTAATTAAATAAGTATGAAATGCTTTGAAAAGATTATATCGTGTTAATGTACATTTAAAGAAAAAAAAGATATTTACATGCAAAGAGAGAAAGCATTAATTACCATGTTAATAGAATTTATTGTTATAATTACAGAAAATGTATTTTACATATGTTAGAAAGAGAATGTAACAATATAATTAAAAGAAAAAAAATACATGTAATTTTATATGTTTAGAAAGTAAAGATAACTATATATGCATGGATGTAAAGGGTTATTTTAATGGAAAGATAAGGTACGCTATCTCTTTATTAATAAAGAATAAAAGGTAAAACCAATTTGAACTTGGAAACATTAGTACCAATCAATTAATAATTTATTGCATGATTAATTGGCAAAGAGTAAAGTTTCAAATTAATGTAAATACATACATATTTACATACATATATAGACACACGCATGTATGTTTGAATATAAATACACGATTTCCTATAATGGTCAATAAAAAAAATGTGTAGGATATAAATGAATGATATTAATTTATTTTAATTATAATAAATGGAGATTAATAGCATTAATTGAGAGAATATGAATGTTACCTTCTTAAGTAAAATAAAAGGAAAGGAATTTTGCAAATACGTTAAAGATAAGTAACGTGTGAATAAGCATGTAATATTTCTAGACCTAGTTTTAAACTATAAATATAGATATAAGCCTCCAGTCTTCACTAAAACCCTGGCCTCCACATATCTATAATTCTTCTTCTTTTAGATCTAAACATTTATTCTATTATTCTAATTTCTTAATCAAAAGCAAAACGAAACAAAGCAAACTAAAAGAATAAAAAAGAAGATAGAGAATCCAAATTGAAAATAAAGAAAAGAGTAATCAAAACAACACCAAGCTAGGAAGGAGAAGCGAAATGTGACTTCAAATTAGATTAGAAGGGAAATTTCAAGAGAAGGAAAAGGAGAGCTAATACGGTGAGTGGATTCTATCTAAGAAATGAGTATGATGGAAATAAGTAACTAATTTTCAATTGTGTACCTTTAGTAATATAAACATGATTTCCCTTCTTGAATTTATCTGTTATTCTAAATTTTTGAATTGAGATAAATTGGGGATAGGTAACTGATTTTCAATTATATACCCCTTAGTAATATAAATATGATTTCTCTTCATATACACATCGTCTTTTTCTTTTTTACCTTTATTTATGGCTTCGTCCCCACCTCCTCCCGCCCTACCCTAAAGCCCTATTTTTTAAAATTCTTCCTTCTCTCCTCCCCTACTTTCTGTACCTTTGCATGTTCCTCCTACCTCTCTTTCATCCCCTATCTTGATCCCAACTCCTCCTGACCCTGGTACTATGCTTCCCTCTGCCCTCTTTTCCATACCTAATCCCAGTATTACTTGTCCTGAACCCACTCTAGTAATTGTTCCTTATCAACACGACTAGTGTTTAGGCCAAAAGTTGGCATAAGCACCCAATGAAGTAATAAATATGAAAATTTCAAGAAAAAGAAAACAAGAATGCACAATTTTTATTGCGGTCCGACAAATACTCAGGTGTACGTCCATTAAACATTATTATTCAATTTCTATCGAGTTCTTACAAAGTTGTTCTTACGGATTGGTGATGATCCCTAAGATTATGGAAGAAATGCATAAATTTGTTAGAAGAGCCAAAAAGATGTCTTGAACAATGCCCCTCATCGTCTATTTATAGCTTCAGACTACTGAAATCCTCTTCGCCATGATCTTTCCCACGTCCCTCGCATCTGGAAGAATCGTGCAAAAAAGATCATAGCCACATCAATGAATTTCAGGGATCAGTACCGATCCATGAGCAGGGATCGATACCGGTCCATAAGATTGATTAGGAAACCTTCTTCAAATTGTTGCAGTTGTTTGTTTGAATCATGTATTAGTCCTTGGCATCTAGTTGTTTCAGTATGAGCTTATGTGTAAGTGAACTCCTTAGCTCGAATGTTGGCTGATAACATCTAACTTGTCCATATAGTGTTCGGTTGCGTATGGTAGGCGAACCATCTCTTCTGGTATGTACTAGCTTATAAGCATCTGCAGATCATGTAGCATGATTCATCGTTGGATCTGAGAAAATTCAGAGGATCTGTACCGATCCCTGTTCATGGGTCAGTATCGATCCCTCGCTTCTCTCGAACCACACTCTTGACTCGGAGTAGTAACACTCCGTAATTTGGCATTAGTTATTTAATTAGTTAGTTAATTAATTTAGCCCTAAGAATGGAATCTGTTCAAACGATGGTATTTGACCATGATACTTGCAGCATTGCATTTATGGCGAAATTTTAAGCAACTTTATATTTGGAGTTTTGCGATCGGAGTCCAAACAAAGAAGTTACGGACGAAAATCGAATTCGGAACGAAAATAAATAAATAAGCAAAATTAACTAACTTAACCCAGGCCCAAAGGTCGATCCACCATCATGGGCGGTCAACCCCTAGGTAGGGGGCAATCGACCGTTCCCTATGTGGCGGCTAGGGTTATCCTAGGCCCAACGGCCCGGATTTAATATATTTTGATCTAATGGTTGAGGTTGATTCTTACGCCTATAAATTCAGGCCTAACCCTCCCTTCTCTTCTCATATTTTTCTGGAGGCAATAGCGAAGCGATGCCATTTCTTTTTCTCCACTTTCTTTCTAAATTATAAAAATGAGATATTTATATCTATATTTTCTATTTTCTCTCCCAATCCAAAATCTCTTCTCAGATCTGTAATGTTAATGTATGTATATACCCTTTTATGCATATTTCTTGGATTAAAGAGGATTTGGAGATGAATTTATGGTTTTACTTCGGATCTGGAGATTTGGATCGCTTTTTGATGGCGAGTGGGAAATTCTAGATTGTTATAATATGAAATTATTCCGTTGGTGTTTATTTAATTATTATGCCTAACTGGATAATTGTATATGAGTTGTAGGCAACAAATTGAACATAATCTAAATATAATAAATATCGCCAACATATTCCTGTTTATGAATTGATTTAGAATTGTTTACAACCTGATCTGGAAATCAGTTTCAAAAGTATGAATTTAAAATATTAATTTGAATAAAATTTATTCCAGATCTTAAATAGGTTGTACAATAATGTTATGAATTTGGATTATTACCCTAATCTTGTTGGAATGTAAACTTTTCTATGCTTGGGTTGTTGGAATTTAGATCCATTTAATAGTTGTAAATTAGTTTGATTTCTTTTCCTTTTAAAAAATACAACGTTTAATCTAACAAGGAATATATGCAAATAAAAAGAGAAAGAGATGTGTAAAGTATGAATTCATTAATGTTTATATTATCTATTCTAATAATATAAAAAAAATGATTATTCCTTGTAAATTCAAATGATGTAATCTTTTATATTTTAAAGTTAAATCTTTTGTTTTGGACTAATATATAGAAATTATAGTGGATAATATTTTTAGATATGATTCCAACAATTTAACATGGAAAATAATATTTTAGTAAAGCTACATAACTAGAATATATTTGATAAAAGTAAATATTTGTATGTAATTTACTGTGCTTGTAATAATTAAATAAAACTTAGCTAATAACGACGCTTACACATAATATTCACGTTTAGGATAATTAATTAATGGGAAAAGTATTTAAAGGTTGTAACTCCAATAAATAGGAAATAAATGGTAATAAATATGTGAGGAGCAATAATTTGATAGGGTAAATGGATTAATGGGACTAACAAGTAAAGAAGTTGAATTAATAACTATGGAATAGTTAAAAAGGTTACTAATTTGAAATTAGTAATTATACAAAAATGTCTTAGGGAATGTTCATTAGGATTTTATGGACTAATTGACATTTTTGAGCATTAAATGGGATATATGGGTAGATAAGCATTAAGGTAAATCTTATTTCCTTAAATAAAAAGGTAACTAGTAAGCTAAGTACAATGTCTATCTAAGATAATATAAATAAAGTGTGACGACCCGGAATTTTGGATATTTGAAATGGAAATATTTAATTGATTTTAAATATTCAAAAGGGTAATTTTAACTTGAATTTCAAATATAACTATTTATTCGGTAATTAAAATTTTGAATTTAATAATTTGAAAATTTGGGTAAAATGTTGAATTTGGAGTTTTAAGCCTGTTAAAGATAATTTGAAGGCTTGTAAAATTTATACTGATAATACTGAGGGTGATAGAACTTTTAAATTTGAATTTAAGAGTGTTTTGTTCAGTTTTGAAAATACCTCGTTTAAATTGATATTTAAAAATAGCCTTCCAGGGCATAGTCTCGGAATTTGACGAAACCAGTTCCATTGGATCCGTGATATTGTATTATTATCGGATTTCAATTTTCGTAGTGATTAGAGTTGTTGTGTAAGCATATAGTAGATAAACACGCCTAATCTATATCGAGCATTTAAATGTAATATATTGTTTTGACTGGTCAACCCATCACGTCACTATTTCTTTTTCATGTCAGAACTCTTTGCTCAGTTGCTTCCTCAACACACTTTCCCCAATCACGCGTCCTCATCTTTTTGTTTTTTCAGTCGAACACTTCACAGTTTAGGTGAAAATAAAATCAACCCACCTCCCAGTTAAAATTCAAAACAGTAGCGAACGAAATCGAATAGAGGAGTGATGTCTTCCATTTATCCCCAGATCGAGACGGGCGACTCGATTTTTTTTCTAGTTGTTCATCGAAATGCTCGAAGCTGGAAATCAGAGGTGGGGATCGCGACTTAATCGCGACCGATTACTAGCTGTTCGGTGGTGAGCAATAGCAGTGGAGTAGGGTAGGGCATTTGAGCAACTATGGATCGCGACTAGGCGATTTCATGACCAGAGGCTGCGTCTTCGCGGTGATAATTGTGGATCGATGATGGTGATGGCAACCCCGAGGCATGATGGTTCGAGTTCGAGATGGGATGGTGCATTGTGATGTGTGGCCCCAGTCGCATTCGTGTCAAGCATGGGTGTTTGGTCTCGTGAGAGGCTGAAGATGGTGATGCAGGTTGGTGTTGAGGGGTGGATTCGAGCTCGACCTCGAAAGCTTTACAAATTTCGAAACTGGACACGATGGGAGATGATTGCAGCCTCGAGCTGTGTAGGGAGGTATAAACGTATTTTCACATCAATTTAAACCTGAATGTATATAGATTTGGAATTTATAGCTTGTTTCATATTACAGTGAGGTGTTAATGTGTATAAAAAAATAAAAAAAATAGATAGATATATGCTCGTATGTAACTTACTGCAAAATTTGAAATAATATATAGAGGTGTTTAATTTATTTAGTCAAATTATTTAACAATTTTATATTTTGTTAAAAAGAAAGTTAGTTTAAAATTAAAACAATTAGTTTAAAATAACATCATTGGTAAATTAAATAAACAAATGGTGATTGATTGTCCGATAATTTCGAATATTAATAAATCCTGTAATGTTTGCACAAGGTCTAAAATCGGGAAGGAAATAGCCAATTTGGATCGGACTGCAATCAAAGTTTGAAGGTGAGTTAATCTCACTCATCTGGGTTATTTAAATATAAATAGTTAAATTTAAATATTTGGTGAATGATTGGATTGATTGATATGATAGTATATATAGTAGTATTTATCAGTATATATATATTGGAATATGTATATATTGGAGTTGATATTCCCGCATTATATAGCGGATGAGACCCTATGCGCCGCATAATAGCGGATGATAATATTTTAAACCCATATACCATGATATTCCACCTCGAAGTGGAATTGGTATTGTGCTAACATCTGTGGATGTAGGGAAAACAGGTTGGAGGGATCCAACTGGATTCCTCAAGATTATTTAGACTGTTTATAATCTGCATTATGAATATTGGATATTCTATGGTGAATAATATTGATAATTGGAATATTGAATGTTATGGTTTGCTTGAATATTCGGTACCCTAAATTACCAAAATATATAGAAGTGGATTTTGAAAGGAAAATAAAGGAATGGACTTTCAAGTAAACAAAGCTTAGAGAATTTTGAATTAATTTAAGAACAAATTTGGAAAAGAATAAAAGTGATTTCAAAATTCAAATAAATATAGAAAAGGGGATTTTGAATAAGTAGAGAAATAATGAATATTAAGCTTAAGCAATATTATTTAAAAGAATAAAGAATTTATTTTTCGTCAAGGTTTAAATTTAATTAAAAAGAAAAGGGATTTGGGAAATCTGAAGTGGGTATTCTCAGTTTAAAGGGATTTTTCAATCATAATAAAGAAATGAAATTTAAAGTTAAAGGATTTTGAAATAAACGAAGTAAATAAAGAAATTTATTTAAAAGTGAAGTAAATTGGAAATCAATTTGGAATTGATTTAAGTGTTTAAAACGGGATTTTAAAAGAGAAGTGAGACTTTGGATTTATAAACTGGGTTTATAAAGGTGAAGAAATATATCAGTGGATATTTGGAAGAATAAATTCTCAGTGGGAATTTATTATAGAAATGGGTAAATTTGTTTAAAAATAAATTGTGATTTATTTTTGAAAGATGTGAAAGAAAAGTGTATTTCCCTGAATAGCCAAGTACGTTTTCGAAGTAAACTTTTAAGTATAAGCTAAAGGTTTTAAAGTTGATTTAAAGTATGTTTTGGGAAAATCTATTATTTTTAAATGTTTAAAACTTTAAAGTAAGTATTTTCAAATCTATTTTAATAGTAATTATTTAAAGATGGGTTGGTATTATGTTTTAAATGATAAAAGAATCTAGTTTTATATTTTATTAAGTAGCTTTAATTTAATTATTCTTAAAGTATATATTTTAATAAAGTATTAAAGAAGTTCTAATTTCAATGTTATAAAGTATATTTTTAATAAAGTGCTTTTTAAATTATTTTAAAATCTAAAAGTATTTTGTACTTGGCGTTTCAATGGAAGTAAATATTTGGGAAATGTATTCCGTGGGAGGAAACTTTTTTGAAACTGTTTTCAAAGGATTGAAAATGGAAATATATCTTGCGAAGATACTTTGAGGTTAATAAATAATTTGGGAGAATTATTTATTGTTTGATGGATGTTTGTGAATGTTAATTGATAGTTAAATAACCGACTATCAATATTGGCCAATGCCCTGATCGTTTCGAAGAGACCAGGATCGGGAGTTTTTCCCGAAAACCACTTTGATCCGGTTTGTACGTTTCGTGGAAACTATTTCGGAGTCGAAGATGGAGCAGTGAAGTGCAAGGGCTAGTCGCTACTAATCCTGAGGATATTTCCAAAATGGATGTAGTAGGGGTAATGCCTTTGGTTCCGTTCGAACCCGGGACGGACTTGTATGGACGAATGCTTTCGGAACATCGTCAGGTGGACGATGGGCATTCTAAGGGATATGTTCTATAAAGGTAACGCTTAGCCTCGAGCCTCATCATCTGGGAATGACTGAAAATCAGGGGTTATGCAGCAAGGCTTCGTGGGTCGCACCCACTTGAGAGTAAGGTCATCCCTGTCTAGATGTCCCTTTTTATTTTGGCTTAGTGGTGCGGTTGCTGATCACAACCGTGGGGTGATTTTATTCGGAATTATCCAGTAAGGGATGGTTTCGGCCTTGTGTTGCAGGGGACTTAGGGTGGGTCCTCGGTACGTTGATCTAGACCGGGTACTGTGACAGGTGGTACCCCAGTGCCTAGTCATTGATGGAAATCCATTCTCCCTACGTGCCTTGTACGGTATTTGTTTGTATTACCCACTTTGTGGCTAGTATGCTGGAATTTAATCATGTAACAATTTCAGCTATTTGAATAAGTATTTGTATATAGACACTACTATAATATCAGAGGATTTTGATAAAAAGTGTTTTAGCTATCGTAAGGTAAAAACTCGACATGTTTATTTGTGGCGTGGTCTTACGAGATGCTTTTGATTTCAAAGGATTTTGAAACTTTAATAATTAATTTGAGTGTGATTTTCTCACGCTGGATTTCCAGAATGACTCGGGTGTTATTTTATTATAATGCTCGGGTCAGGCCGAGTATTATAGATTACAGGATATGATGCTGTGGAGCTCATGAGACGAGCTGGATGGCGAGACGTATCACTCGTACTTGGTATTTATATTCCGCTGTGTTGTGTATTCTGTATGTTGAGACTAGTTATTTAAATCTGTCCTAAGTGGTGATGTTGGTTGTATTATACTCTGATGTATACTCTGATGATTTATTGTATAACAGATATAGTTTTGATTTGTGTAAAGATCTGATATTGTCTATTATATTTTATTCCGCTGCGATGTGAGATTCTGATGTTGTTGTTTTCTATTTTCTTCTTCTACCTCTTCTTCTTTAACCCAAATGGTTCGTATTTCCGTTCTTCTTGAGTTCATTAATGGAGATTAATGTCAATTTAAGGGGTACGGATTTGCGGGTCATTACATAAAGACTTAGGATGGTTAATTGGACATAGTAGTTTAGTGATGTGAGGTCAGTAGAGTCACTCGACGGAAGACTACCCTTCACTTTGAGGCTACTAGTAGTTGGGTGCACTTACTACTGACATGAGATATCACTAATCGTAGGACCCATGATGATGTGAGAGATTGGGCTTTCTTTCTTAGTTGAAAAGTATTAACCGGTCAAAATTTGGAATTAGGAGCGGTGAGGGATATCTCCATAGGAGTTCACTTCTGGTTTGAGGTATTAAGTGGTTGTAGGGTCCGCCTCTATCCTAAAAGGAGGTATTAAGTAACCTGGTGAGATTCCAAATAAATAAGGATGTCCCTAAAAGGGTTTACTTCAGTGTTGAGGTATTAAGTGGCTGTTTTAGGGTCCACCTCCCTATCGAATGAAGTAACCTAACGAGATTCCATATTTATAATTAAGAGTGATAGTGGATATCTCGGGCAGGGTTCGCTTCAGGTTTGAGGTATTAAGTGACTGATCTAAGGGTTCTCCTCACTCCTAAAAAGAAGTATTAAATAACCTAGTGATATTCCAAGTGATGTCATTTAGATAGTACTGGTGACGAGTCCACCTTGGGGTTAGGTATTAAATGACAAAGGCCTACCTATAAATAGGTGTTAAATGGTCAGGGGTTTGCCTAGTCCTTATTAATGAGGTATTGAGTGGCTTGGGTACAATCTCTCATATTGCTAAGGTTGTAATAATGATAGTACCAGTGAGGAGTCTGCTTGGGGATATGTATTAAGTAATGAAAGACTTGCCTAGAATATAGGTATTAAATGGTTAGAAGTCTGCCTAGTCCTTTTAAAGGTATTAAGTGGCTTGGGTGTTGTCTCTTACATAGCTATGATTTTACTGGCGATAGATGCAGTAATAGTTGAACATTAAATGTCGGAAGCCCTAAATAATGGTTAGAGGTCTTTGTAGCTAGGACCCATGACCATTGACAACATTGTTTGAAAACCACCTTGGGTATATGTCTTAAATGATGGGGTCTACCTTGATTAAGGTCTTAAATGGCAGAGTTTGCCAATTTCTCTTTTAAAAGTATTTTGTGGTGATCATAGAAGCTCGCTTCATATTTAGAAGTAGTAAGTGGAAAATGGGTTTGGAATTATTGGGTGGTCGATAAAGCTTTGTCAGTATTTTGTACCTTGGAAAGGGATAGGTAAGTAATCGGCGTGCAATGCAAGGTTAGAATTGCTAACCTTAATAGGCATAACTATTAAATGGAAACCAATCAGTATAAACTTATCTTATGGACAGTTTATTGATTTTCCAGTCACCAGACCTTGTTGGCATTTTTATGCTTACATGATAGGGGGGTTCTCGCACTGTGAACGGTTGCGACACTTTGTCTCATGCCCCTACACATCCCAGTAGTGAGGGTTGGTTGATAGTCGAGAGTCTGGCCGTAAAACATATGGGATTACCATTTGTAGCCAAGCCCTTTAAGAGGTGACCTTAGGTCGTTACATTTGATATCAGAGCTTAAGGTAGCAGATCAGAGGAATTAGGATAAATTGGGAGAACGTGTTCATACGTTCCTATCTAGTAATATTATATTTTTGTGCTAGATTCTAAGAATTCCGACTACAGAAGTAGTTGTAGTACCACTCCGAGGGAATGGGAAAAGCAACTATGGGTTGGAAATAACTTAGAGTTAAGATTTTCACGCTATCTCCGAAGTACCCCACGGAGTGCTGGCGACGCGTAAGGCGTTGTTGATAAAGAGCATGAGTGCGACATATGGTAGAATCCTTGAGACCGGAGGTGTTCAACTTGATGGTTGAGATTCTAGCTACCTTGTGATTTTGGATTTTGATGATGAGTTCCAAGCGGAGACACACATTTATCCAGATGGGCTGGAATTTGGAGTCTGTATGTCATAATTGTCCGGAGGCAAGTTTTTGCTAGGGTTCATTCATTGATCACCTCTTTGATGGCAAACCGGATTTTTATTTGGATATTTAATATCAATTCCTTAGTCTAAAAACCGTAAGAGAATATTTATAAAGTATATTTTGGAAATTCCTTAGATTTTGGGAAAATCTTTAAATATATTAAATATATTAGCAAAGGCTTGATTTTTCTTTTTGGCAAATATAAGTTTGATTTTTAAGAGGAGTTTTGATATGAAATGGTTTCTATTATTTTGAAACAAGTATAAAGGAGTGTATATTTAGCTCAGTGATTTTTGGGTTTATAAAAATATGGCTTTTAAATTTCTCTCTCATTAAGATACGGACAAAATGTGAATGACGTTCAATTGGGGTATGTAGTTTGAAGTGTTGTTGTACCCACCGGCTATTCGAAGAAATATTTCCGTATGAAGTAGGCAGGAAATAGCAACTGGAGTATTTTCAAGTTTTCGGAATTTTTATTGGTCGCAATAGTTTTGTTGGGACTACAATGTATTGCTGGAGTATGGTTCGGAACTAGGCTGTAAGCTTTGACACCACCGTGATGAGGACATGAATTTTTTGGATCGTGTCGAATCGAAGATAATGGTGCAAAACGATTATTATTATTTAATCCGACCTTAATTGGGTTTAAGTTCAATTAATGCCCAAATCCCGTCTAGCGGTTGACCACCTAGCGGTAAATCTATAGTGGTTTACCAGTTAACGAGTTTTGGCACAACTTGAACCTGGAATGGGAATATAAAAGTCGCATCTGAATTTTCCAGTTGCCTCCTTTTCTTCCTCCTTCCTCAAAAAGCCAAACCTAATCTCCATCCTCCTCCTCATCCAAGTTTCAGCCTCTCTCTTCCATTCCACTCCTAGGCGATGCCATTTTCCCCTTGGAGCAGCAGCCTCACCTCTCCCTCATGCTGGTTTTGCACATTAGATCTCGCCCACCACCACTCCAAATATAAACCCTGTTTCCTCCCTCCAACCATCTCTTAGCCTAAGACACCTTTCCGCACTACCGGTTTTTCCTCATACCATTATGGTCTCAACCTTCAAGAGGCCACTTGGTTGGACTAGAATGAGCAGAAGGTTTCACTACTTTTGGGATGGAAGAGTTATTCATCGTGGTAGGATTTGCACCGATTATCTACTTCGAGACTTTTAAGTGGGAACGTTACCCGTGCTGCATCAGCCTTTTTGATGTCCTATTGGTGCATAATTTCGATGGAGGCAATAGTTTGATTCGTCGAAGGTACAGGGTGTCTTGATTTAGCTGACTAATGATGATCTCACTGAGATTTTGGAGGTCTCCGCGAAGGACGTAGACTTGGATGATTTTGAAGTGACTGACTCAAAGATTTTAGTGGCAGATCTTTTTCTAGGATGTTGGTGTTTAGAAGATGGATAATCTACGTCCGACTACCCTTCTGATAATGTGCATCATTTGGTACAATGTCATCCTTAAGATGGGAAGTTAAGACTGGATTTATCCCATGGTGCGGAAGACCACCTATGCTAGTATTGACGGCATCGCCATCAATTGGACCCGCACACTTTTAATTCAATTTCTTGATCAAGGTTTAGCACTCCGCAGAGTCACTTCCTATATTTTCACCTATCCACTCTCATCTTTAGGTAATATGAGTGAACCTCCATGGAGAGGCAGTTTAGTAGAAGGTTCCTTCTGCCATCATTAGATCCTTCCCAGGAAGATGGCAATTCTGAAGTCGTCAGCACCATCAGTAGCGCCAGCGACACGATATTGGGTGTATGGCCGCTACGCTACGACCATTCAAGGGTCGCAATAATGGATCAGGCTCCAGCCATGGAGCAAGGCATCTCGTAGTTTGTATGCAGTATTTTAGAATTTACGATGTTGTTGTTTTTTCCCTTCTAGCATTTGTTCTTTTCTTTTAGGTTATTTGGGTTGTAACTGTTAGTTGTCTCTTGTAAAAGGCATGCATGATATTATGAGTTTCTATTTATGTACTGTCTTATTGTTTCTGGATATGTAAACCGCTCCTATATACGCATAGTATAGAAGTAGTATAAATATGGGAATCTCATGAAGACACTTGACTAATAGTAAATGCAATATAAGGCAAGAAGTTCAGAATAGTTGGAAAATTTTAGTGTAGGACATGATAAAATTATTTTGGTATCACGGGTCATTGCTCATATTCCTTAAAAGCTAAAATTTTTGGGTAATTAGGCATGATAACATTTTTAAATAAAATGTCAGGTTTTATAGGTAAAGGTTATTTGTAGATTTTAGAATTTGGTTTATGCGTTTAGCATATAACCGACTTTCGACTATATTGAAATTGTGGCTTGGTTTATCAAAAAAATTTAGAAGGAAAATATTTTGAAAAGTTTCCCCTTGATTTGAAAAGTTCTCATTTGAAAAATAATGTTTTTAGGTTTTAGTTGTTTTGGGCTCTTAAATTATTTTTAGATTTTTTGTTCAATATTTTATTCAAGGGAAAATGTGCATCTAAATATTTTGGGACCTTATTTTGACGTACGAATTTGAAAAGGAAGAATGATTTTTGTGAAATCTTTGATTTTGAAGGCCACGTGTTAGGTGTTGTTTGTACCAAAATTGGACATAACACTCTTCGGAAGGGTTTGAAGAGATAAAAATGAAGAAATTAAATGGAAAACGAGGATTATCTAACAAACACTTCAAAAACAAATAAGAAAGAACGTAGAAACACAGAAATTTAGAGTGGTTCGACGTATTGCCTACCTCCACTGTGAAATTGATGATTTTATTAATGTTTTCTCGATTATTACAACTAAATACAGTGGATTACAGCGAATTACAGTGATGAAATTCGAGTACAACAGCAGCCTTGTAGCGCAAAAGTGCTTTCGGTAGAGTCTAGACGTTAGAGAGCCAAAAGATCCTTTTTCTGTAGGCCCTGGGGCTCTATTTATAGGCGTAGGAGGCAGATATCTCGCTCAGATCTCGGGAGACTTCTTCTGGCACGTGGGTGGGCCCACGCGATCGATCCCAGGCGATTTCGACTTGATCCATGATCGATACGAACGAATTTCGTATCGATCAAGATTTAACCAAATTGAGTCGAAACTTGGCATGAACATTCTTTAGGTCGTACGTAAGCTCCTATGAAAATTTCATAGCATTTGGACATGTAGATCGCGAGTTATGATCGATGCAAGTTTGGGCTTTTCGGTTGTCATTCTCTTCATAGCGATGCTCTTCGAATCGATCACTTCGTATCGATGACCACGCACGTGATGCCAGTTGACATGGCGCTTGCTTTCAGGATCGATCCAAAGTTCATGCTGAATCGATCAAGTCTTCCCAATGTTTGCGCCTTGTTCGTACCGATTTGACTGGGTCTATTTTGTATCGATCGCAGTCGCTCTGTTCGTATCGATGGAAATGGCTTAGTTTGTATCGATCCAAGTTCCACTGTTCGTATCGATCGTGTGGTCTTGTTTGTATCGATCGAAGTTGTTCCAACTTGATGGATACGGACAATGGATAGTGTGATGGATACAAATAGATGGATGCGGGGTGACATCGATGGATGGATGCGAAGAGTTGATGTTTTATGGATATGAAGTGTGCCTGTCTTTTGATGGATACGAAGAAGATAGTTGCTGATCGATAGGAAGTGGACTCGTTTACTGATGGATTCAAACAGATCGATACGGATAATGTCACCACGGATCGATTCGAACATGATGGATACGAAGTAAAGTTGATTCTTTTGATTTGCGTCGATCATATCTTGAGCATACGAACTCCGATTGACTTGAAATTTGGAACGTTGGCTTCCATAGCTTCGCTTGTCATATCTCGTCAATTGTAGCTCGATCCAGACTAGGAAAAAATTTACCAGTATCCATGATGAACCTATGTATAACCGATCTCCAAGACGAACTGTCATTGGTTTCTAGTCAAGTTCTTGGTGTCATGGCCTGGCCAAAAGGCGGGATAACATTTGCCCCCTAAAGTACGTCTTGTGAGAACATGACGTGCTTTGATTAGTCGCATCTTTCATCCTGAATAGCTCCCTCTGACTTGACACACGGTTGTTGTTTCTCATCGAAAGTTGTAATCCTTGATTGATTTTTCAGTAATATGAACTGTTGACTACCAACTGTTGTACCGTGTACTATTGTAGCCGATTGCTGTATGATAGCGATTAACTATTTTCTTGTTGTCATCGTCACCAGGTGGGCATTTGACCTTGAAAATTAGTCCGACATACATACACATTTGTTAACCTGACTCTTGTTAACGTTCACACGTTTACACGTCGTTGTCAATTCTCTTGTATCGAATTCCGTATCGATCCTCTCTTGAATCGATGTGAAATTCGAGTTGCAACAACGCTTGATGGTTGCTTTGAAATGCCCCTTCGTATCGACCCCCCTGGTCGATGTAAAAGGTCAAAAGATTATGCTCGTATCGATGTGAAATTCAATAAACATCAATCATTTCATAGTGGACATAGGCAATTCGTCGAACCACTCTAAATCCGTGTGTTTCTGTGCATTTTCTTATCTACTCATTGATGTGTTCTTTAGATCTGCTTCATTTTACATTTACTTTCTTCATTTTATCCCTTCAAACACATCCGAAGAGTGTTGTGCCCAATTTTGGTACAAACACTTTGGTGCTTTCACTGAGAAAACCTTGCTTTTCTCCTGCTCTGTGGATCTACTACCGTAGTTGGATTGCAAAAATCTAAGGAGGAGATCCATATCTGTCGTCAAGTGGTTCCTTCTATTCTGTTCAGATTTCTCCAGATCGAAGAGGAACTGCATTCATCAAGATTTTCGTATCCATATTTTCGTATCCATGAAAATATGGTGATTTTCGTATCCATGTTTTCGTATCCATGAAAATATGGTGATTTTCGTATCCATGAAAATATGGTGATTTTCGTATCCATGTTTTCGTATCCATTAAAATATGGTGATTTTCGTATCCATGAAAATATGGTGATTTTCGTATCCATATTTTCGTATCCATGAAAATATGGTGATTTTCGTATCCATATTTTCATATCCATGAAAATATGGTGATTTTCGTATCCATGAAAATATGGTGATTTTCGTATCCACGTTTTCGTATCTAGAAAATATGGTGATTTTCGTATCCATGTTTTCGTACCAGAAAATATGGTGATTTTCGTATCCATGTTTTCGCACCTAGAAAATATGTCAACATTCTTATCGATCGAACTTCGTATCAATCAGTTTTCATATCGATCGAATTTCATATCGATCGAATTTCATATCGATCAGCTTTCGTATCGATCACTATTCGTATCGATCAGTTTTCGTATCGATCAACATTCGTATCGATCGACTTTCGTATCGATCACTTTTCGTATCGATCGGTTTTCATATCGATCAACTTCGTATCGATCCAGCCACGAGCATTTCGTATATATATTCACACGCAGTTCGTATCGATCCATCTACGTCCAATTTGTATCGATACTCACACGCAGTTCGTATCGATCCATCTGCGCCCAATTCGTATCGATACTCACGCGCTGTTCGTATCAATGCTCACACATTGTTCGGATCGATCCATTTGCGCCCAATTCGTATCGATGCTCACACGCTGTTCGCATCGATCCATCTGTGCCCAATTCGTATCGATGCTCACACGCTGTTCGCATCGATCCATCCGCGCCCAATTCGTATCGATGCTCATACGCAGTTTGTATCGATCCATCTGCGCCCAATTCGTATCGATACTCGCATCCACTTCGTATCGGTCCAGTTGTGCGCCTTTCGTATCGATCCAATTGTCCACTTTTTGGATCGTTCAATTGCACCTACATTTGTATCGTTCAAATGTTGCTGAGAACGATACGAAATTTTTTATAAAAAAAAATTGGGTACGAACCCTAGCCGCAGCGCAGAGCACCCGCATAGTGAATTCAATCACCAATTTAATGAAGGAACATTCCATCCACACTTCTAATTGTTCCATGACTGAACAAGACATAGAGGATCACATCAAAAAATACTGAATTGCAATCAAGGAATGGGTAAAGGAATACTACTCAACCGGTGCTCCCAGAGGCTGGAGAACCAAACTAACATGCCAAGAACTAGAGTTGGTTAATATATCATGCTTCTAAGGTGGACTGTAACTTCCTCCAATTGACCAACTTTTAAACTCCTAAATTGACAATTATGGTACGATGGCTAATATGACGACTGCCCTACACTGTCTACTCTACCAACTCAAAACATAGCTGGTTGCTGCTGAACCATCTTCAAATACCCGCATCTTAATCCTACCGTGTCCATATGACTAGAAGCATGACATACAACCTTAATAGGACTCCCTTACTACCTTATATGGGCCTCCTACCTGGGTGAAAATTAGAAATGATCACCAATTTATGACCCTATGTTAACCAACTCACCATCCAATCGGCATCACCAAACCACTTGAACGTTGGGCAATCGTGCGTACATCATTCACCAGTGTTACAAGACAACATAGCTAGAAAATGGATCGGACAACGACAATTGGAGTATCGTTCCCAGTTGAGACCCATTCATTGAAACTATTCTACATACAAAATTTCTAGTGAAAATTCAACATGTTGACCATGTTGGTGTACTATGGAAATTCAACCCCCGACACTACCTCATGAAGTGGGAATGGCGTGTGGATTTCGCCAAGAGTGATGAATGCCATCAAATGCAGCTGTCTTCCCCCAGTCCTCAAAGGAGATTGTCAATCGTGGTTAGACATACCCGTTCTACTTCTCATATTGCTGAAGGGAATAAAGAAGCTGGCAGCCAACAAATTGATCAAAATCCACAGCCCGTTGCTGCCAACACTCATAAATGAAATCATCACAAGAGCTTATCCCTAGACTTTGATAAGAGAACTGGTGGATAGCCGCCAACAACTACACCAGCATATCCAGGCCATTATTGAGTTGATGAACTAGATGAAGAATCAATGTGGCAAGATAAAGAGGGAACCTACTCCATACTCTGGATAGGAAAACTCCTCTTCTTTAGATGGCTACAATGGACGCCAACACCGTAAGGCTGCTCCGAAAAGGATAGCTTCGACAATATACGTAAGCCCCATAAAACGAAGGACCGGGAACACCCGACCCCTATCGATCAAGAACTTTGATCAAATTGAACCATTTGCGTTAGACTTCCAACTGTGAAGGGCTGGACCAAAGTGCAATAGCGAGCATACGACACCACTTCACTTATCAATGAGATTTAATCCGAGCTCTTTTGAATTATTTCTTTTTCAATTTTGTTTTTATTGTGAGATATGACCGACTTGAATTAAACTACTTGCAAATGATGCAGGTAACCGAGTACTTAAGGTTGGCTGCAAAACAACCTTCGCAGACTATGGTCAAATCATTGAGGTATCATCATGACGAGCATGATTCAACCACTAATCGGCTACTATATGCCCCTGACTGGGGACAAGGCATTAAAGCGGAAGAGACCGACAAGGTCAGGTCTCTAGTACAAGGTGGATGCAACCGACCATCCACTCATCCACCTATGCAATTTAATTAGGAGATTTAGGAAAGACTTGGAGCTATATGTCCCAACAATGCACTCTCTATCTCGTATTTGAAGCTCGCCAAAATACTTATGCTTCTTCTAATGCCCGATAAAATCGGAATCACACCAAGGGTGGACGTGACGTCACCATTCATGCATCGAATCCTACATTAGACACTTGGGGTTATTTGAGAACATATGTTTAAAGTGGATATGATTTGACCATTTACTCCCCAGTTTGCATCTGTGATTCGGCAAAACAATCATGCCTTAAACCGACTTCATCAGGGGCCAACCCTCAATTTAAAGTCATCAACGACTGACTGCATACTCGCTAATCATCACGAGCAGTCATTTCAACTCTCTTCCTTAGCTCGATCAGAAGAATGCAAAGTATAAATTGGACGTGCCTCGACTGTCTGCTCTCCAATTCTTGCACCCGACTTAAGGGAAAATACACAACTCAAAGTGGATGTAGTTCGACCATCCTTTCCTATGCTCAAGCAGAAAGATTTCCAGAACACTAATCTTACTCCTTAGGCTTAGCAAAAGGGGAATCCAAACGAACATGGACGTGATCCAACCGTCCATAAACTAAATCTCATCCTTCGTTGAGGGGCATATAAGTGGAAATTAATCGGGATCCCACCGATCACTCACTAAGTGAAACCCCGAGCTCAGGGACAAGCCATCACACTGCGGCAATAAGGGATTGATACACGACAATCCTCTAACTAACTCCGGCTCCTAGAGTGTGAGCTGGAGCATAAACTTATGGACGTGGGTTCGAGGAGAGTGGATCCGTCCACCTAACGACTTCGCCCATGTTTAACCTAAACCTGAGTAGGATAGATCTATCCATCTAACGACCTTGCCCTTCATATTTTCAAGCTCGAGGAGGGTTGATATGTCCATCTAATGACTTCGCTTGCCTACTCAGGGTGGATGTGATACGACCATCCACGTACCCGATCAACTTCTTGTTCCCAGAGTGTGAACGAAATCCTAATGCCTAAACAGATGTGACTGACCATCTATCAGCCAACTCCAGATTCCCAAAGCACGAACTGGAGTATAAACATTAACTAACTCTGGTCCCGAGAGCGCGGACTAGAGTATAAACACCAATTGGGTGTGACTGACCACCCATCAACTTACTCCAGATTCCCAGAGCGTGAACTGGAGTATAAAATACCGACTCACTCTAGTCTCGAGAGCACGGACTGGAGCGCGAATGCCAAATGGGTGTGACTGAACACCCATCAACAAACTCCAGATTCCCAGAGTGCGAATTGGAGTATAAACATCAACAAACTCCAGATTCCCAGAGTGCGAACTGGAGTATAAACATCAACTAACTCCGGATTCCCAGAGTGCGAACTGGAGCATAAACTTCAACTAACTCTGGTCCCGAGAGCATGGACTAGAGTATAAATACCAAATGGGTTTGACTGACAACCCATCAACCAACTCCAGTCCTCAAAGCATGGTTTGGAATATGAATACCAAAAGAGATGCGATTCGATTGTCCATCTATCGGCTCTGGTTCCTCGGCAAGTTCTGTAGTACAAAAAGCGGATGTGGTTTGACCGTCTGCTTTCCAATCTTCCCCTGACATGGGGCACACTTAACACACAAAATTGGATGCGATCCGACCATCCAGCACTAAGCGGGCGTGACACAACCGTCCATGCATCAACTCTTCCCCCGGCACGGGACCCATAACATAATTTTATAGGGATGCACTCTAACCCTACAAGACAAAATTTCTTCCTTGATTCGACAGGGAGACACAAATTTGCAAAACGGACCTAGATGAACGTCCTATTCTAAATGGATGTTACTACCATCCAACCGCAAATGAACGTGGCATGACCGTTCATCTCCTAACTCTCGCCTGTGATCTGACGGATTGTGCGTGCAACATGGACGGATGTGACCTAACCATGCGCCAATCAATTCCTTCCTACAGTTCAGTGGGAGAAGCATCAAACTAAAGTTGTTGTAATTTGACCGACCACACTTTGACTTTTGCCCTTGACTAGTGCCAGAGGAATTAATCGAGGAAAATGCGGTCTGTCCATTTTCTACAAAAAAATCTTAGTCCCTATAGTGTGGATAGGGGTATAAACATCAAATAGGTATGGCTAACGGCCCTTTAACTTACTATGATCCACAAGGTGCGGCTAAAAGCATAGATAAACGAATGAATGTGACTCGACCATTCATTCACCAACTCTGACCTAAACTCGACATGACGAGCATAAACTCACTACAGGTGCAATTAGACCATCCACGAACTAACTCCGCTAACCCAAGACTGGGTGAAGAAGTACAAATCACCGAAAGAAGAGAAAGGTGACTCGCTACACCTTCGGCTTAGCGTCCTTTACAACTTAAGGCAACGACTACACGGAGACCCTAATGCTAACCAATAAGAATGATGCCCAAAGTTCTAGGCAACCAATTATATCATACCGCCGGATCGACGGGCGACACCTTTCATATCATACCATTGGATTGATAGGAAATGAGGTCCGAGCATTCTACATCTTTCCATTGAATCGACGGACAATATCGATCCTCTTCGACTACAAATCGATGTGACCCGAACTCCATCGAATACCTTTAACCAATAGAGCATGGATGAAAGAATAAACCACGAATGAGTATAACTTGACCATTCGTCCTCCGTTGCCTTCCTTCGATCCGTCAGGAAGAGCATGCGACCAAATGAGCATGACATGATTGCAATTGAGCTGACTTTATCCCTAGATCTAACTGGAGAACGTAAATTGAAATGGACGTGGTTGATCGCCCAACTCCAAAAGAATGCATTGCGACCATTCGATCTTTGACTCATAACACGATCCGACGAAACGAGCAATTCACAACAAGGGCAACCTAAATGTCCACGCACCAATTCTTACCCTGGATTCGACAAGGGGAGCATCAATCCTGCATTGGATCTGACTAGACGATTCACTCTTTAGTTTTTGCCCAAAGTGTGGTGACATAAGCAATAAAGTGAATGTCATTGACCGTCCATAATCTAGCTTATGTCCGAAAGTCGGTAAAGTAACAATGCATTCCGCCTAGAGGAAAGAACTAGAACATAATGCAGGATAGGCATGACTCAGCCTTCCATCGGTTACTCGATCCCATGGTTCAATGGGATAGAATGCGAGATTGAAGCGGACATTATCTACCTTGCTACTTATCGAGATATTCCCTAGCCTTTGGGACATGCGCGAGAAATAAGATGAACGTAATTTGATCGTTCGTCAAAAAACTCTGGCTTTTGCAGCTTGGACTACAGTATAAACGCAGCAGAAGCTAGGCTCGATCATTCACATAATACATCCATCAATCCAAGACTGGGGCCAAAAGAGTGATTATCCCAGAGTTAACTATGACAACTTGAACCTACGACCCATGCTTGATATTCATAACAACTCTAGGTTGCGACCGAAAGGATGCCTAGAGATAGAATCATCGGATCAATACTTATGGGCAATTGATCATCATTCCGACCCTTACAATGAGCAATGGATCGCGAGTACATTGAATGAAAAGAGCATCATTCAGAAACACAAGTAAATTCAATCTCAAAGTTGGAGCTAGCTATGTAGCAGCATGCAATACAAGGCTAAGTTCTACTAATCCTTTGATTCAACATCCTTATAAGCCTGATCATTTACCATTACAAATAAACACATGAAGCGCCTACAACCCATCATGAGTATTGTAGATCAGATCACAACTCTGCACAATGATGATGAAAGAGTTAACTGTTTTACTTTAGGTGAATCTTGATGTGTTCGCTTGGAGTCGATCTCATATATGTATATATATGGAATCTCGCCAGCCATGAAGAACCCTGCCTTAAATGTCGACCCGAGGCATGTCTCGGTGAACAAAAACGATGTCACATGGATCCGGAGAGATCTGTTGCACTTAAAGAGGAGGTGAATTTACTCAAAACTGATGGGTTTCTCTACCCAAAATGAGTATCCAATCTTCTACTTATAAGAAAAATGAACAGAGAGTGGCAGATGTACACCGACTACTCAGATTTGCACAAGGCATGACAAAGCAAAACGTTCCAAATTCCAAGGATCAACAAACTGGTGGACTCGACCATTAGACATGAATTACTCACTTCCATGGACACAAAACTCCAGATATAATCAGATACTGAAGCATGTCCCAGACCAGCAATACAACAGTTTCGTTACCGAACTGGGCCTATAGTGCTATGTTGCAGCCCCCAGATTCAAACTTGAGAACGCTTATGCTACTTACCAAAGGACGATTAACAGATCATTCAAAAATCAGATCGGCTGATCGATGAAAGTAGATGTGGGTAATATGCTCGTGAGATCACGACTATCAAACGACCACATCGATGACTTGGCAAAGATATTTAGTGCTCTCCAAAAATTGCAGGATGAAACTCGATCCTTTGAAATGCTCTTTCACCACTACATCAGAAAGATTCTTTGTTTTCATCATCAATTCTCGTGAAATCAAGGTTAATTTCCAAAAAATTCTGACAATTAGAGACACCCATGTACCAAGGACAACCAAGCAGGTAAAGAGCCCAAGTCGGAAGGTTACCGTCCTAAGTTGATTCAAATCTAGGATCATCTACAAGTGAATTCTCTTCTTCAACCTGATCAAGAGAGGGAAGAGAACTTTTGAATGAACTAACAACCGCGTTGATGCAATTCCAGCTCTAATAGATCGCTTAAAGAGACCTCCCATTTTACCCAAACCTTTGGATCGCGAAGATTTATACATCAATTGGGTCGTGTCAACACACGCCGTAAACATCGCAATGCTATGTGAAGAGAAATGAATCCAAAGACCGGTATATGATGAAGTCTAGCTATTGACAAGCTCACCCCGTTAATGTCTATATCGACCAGCCGTTATGATAGGTCCTATAGGAACTTTAAATGTTTGGAAGGTTACTTAATTAGAATATCAAGCTAAGCCAATTTGATATCACTTATCTCCCTCGGAGAGCTCTCCATGGTCAAACATTAGCATACTTCATATCTGAATTCACTGCATCAGACGATTATTCGAAGGACAGTGGAGAACTGTCTAACCAATGAAGAACATACATAGATGGAATTTCTGATAATCGGCCTTTTAACGTCGAAGTTGCGTTAATGACTACTGAGAAACGATCGATCTGCTACACCCTCAAAGTCAACTTCCCTGCAACAAATAACGAAGCTAAGTATGAGGCCTTGGCGCTCAAACTTGCAAGAAAGCTAGGAGTGGAAACTTTACATATCTTACGCGATTTTTGGTTAGTGGTATGCCAAGTCAGGGAAGACTATCTGATTAGGGGGCAACGTCTCACTCCTTATCTTAGCTAGATCCTAGAGCTACTAGGCGACTTCGAGTATTGCACCTCCACACAAATCCTTAGAGAACAAAACAAAAAGGCCGAATCACTGGCCAAGACTAGCCAGTTCTGGGGATGCGCGACAAATAGACTTTGTCCCGGTTGAAATACTTATTATTCCAAGCATTGACATATGAAGATCAACTAGATCTTAGAGATGGATCTAGAAAAAGAGTCATGGATGAATCCTATCAAAGATTATCCACAATCGGGGATTCTTCTTGAATAAAGGAGTGAGAAATGGCATATCCTCCGTGAAGCATCACTGCATGATTATGTCTAGATCGTTCAACTCCATCAATACAAAGCATTACTCTTGTACCCATCAATCCGAGACCCTATATTACATATCCATCGATATGAAGCATACATTCCAAAATCTCAGATCGATCCAGGAGAGGATCAATACAAAGGAAGGACTTAAAACAACCATCTAACGTTGTTACAACTCAAATTTCACATCGATTCAGGAGAGGATAGATACGAAACTCGATACAAAAAACTTTACAACGACTCGTGAACGTGCAAATGTTAATGGGAGTCAGGTTAACATACGTACATGTATGACGAACTAATATTCAATTTTCAAAATTTACAGGAGTTGGATGCTCAATAAGTGACAATTACAACAGTGAACAACAAATTGCTAGCGCTCAACACTCAGTTACAAAAAAACACTGCATGATCATTGACAATTAACAGTTCGACATCTACATCATCGTCGTTTCAATCAAAGGTTACATCTTTTGACGAAAAGATAGCAGCTACTCAGTGAATCAGATAGAACTTTTTCAGAATGAAGGATGCAGCTTTTCAAAGCACTTCATGTTCACACAAGACGTACTTTGCGGGGCAAATGTTATCCCGCCTTTTGGCAAGGCCGTGACACCAAGAACTTGGCTAAAAACCAATGACAATTCGTCTTGGAGATCGGTTATACATAAGTTCACTATGGATACTAGTAAATTTTTCCCGAGTCCGGATCGAGCTAAAATTGATATGACACGACAAGCAAAGCTATGAAATCCAACGTTCCAAATTTCAAGTCAATCGGAGTTCGTATGCTCAAGATATGATCGATGTAATTTCAGCAATCACCTTGTACATATCCATCCATTGAAAGGCCTTGTTCGTATCCATCTGGCCTCGACTGTTAGTATCCATCTGCTGAAAGGCCTTGTTCATATCCATCAGGCCTCGACTGTTCGTATCTATCCGTTGAAAGGCCTTGTTCGTATACATCAGGCCTCGACTGTTCGTATCCATCCGTTGAAAGGCCTTGTTCATATCCATCAACCATCAGATAACCACTCTCTTCGTATCCATGCCAGTGACGTCATTCCTAGTCCACTTGCGACACGAAGTGGAGTGCGCAAAAGTGATACGAAGTGAGATGCAACCAATGGATACGAACAAAGCAGAGACTATCGATATGGACAGAGTGAGACTATCGATACGAACAAGACAGTCCCGATCGATACGAACCAAACAGCCTACATAAAACCCGAATCTGCATCGATCATAACTCACAATCTACAAATCCAAATGCTACCAAATTTTTACAAGAGCTTGCGTACAACCTAAAGAACGTCCATGCCAAATTTCGACTCGGTTGGACCAAATCTTGATCGATACGAAAATCGTTCGTATCGATCACGGACCGAGTGCAAATCACGTGGGATCGATCACATGGGCCCACCCACACGGGAGAAGAGGTCTCCCGAGATCTGAGCGAGATATTTGCAGCCTACGCCTATAAATAGCAGCCCAGAACCTACAGAAAAGGGACTTTTGGCCTCTCTACGCCGATATTCTGCCGAAATGATTGTCAAACTTCAGTCATACTATTGTAATCTTTTGTAAACAACGAGTGAAATTCAATAAACATCAATCATTTCATAGTGGACATAGGCAATTCGTCGAACCACTCTAAATCCGTGTGTTTCTGTGCATTTTCTTATCTGTTCATTGATGTGTTTGTTAGATCTGCTTCATTTTACATTTACTTTCTTCATTTTATCTCTTCAAACACATCCGAAGAGTGTTGTACCTAATTTGGGTACAAACAGGTGTAGGGAAGGCAAATAGAGTTAGAATTTGCGGATTTAGTGGTGCATTAAGATTGACGATGTGATAAATGCAAGCGATAACAAGGGAAATGTTTTTTTAGCCTTGGAATTTCTATTTTCATACCTTGTCAACGATGCACCCAAGTCTATATTTAGACTTAATTCCATTTTAGAGCTTGAAAATAAGCCTTCTTATGCATTTTGTACATGGAAAATTTGGAGTAAATTAGGGCAGCGGGGAAAATTTCCACTGTATTACGGGGATAGGAAGATTATAGAGTCGTAAGAATGTTAAGTTCTCCACCTAAATCTCTTTTTCCGACATAGGAGTAAACTTTAGGAAGCGATTTTTCGATGTGTTAGATTATTGGATGGTAGGAAGTGGATGAAAAATTGGTTGCTTCATACTTCTATTCATAGAAGTATAGGGTTTTGGTTGAAAAGATTTTTCAAAAGCTGCATACATGTAGAACTGCCAGTATATATAGGTCGTTTGCATCATGTTTCCAAAAATGTTTTCAAAAGAAATGCATTCATATAGGAAGATCCGATTTAGAATCAATCCGCATACATAGTTTCTATGTAGTGATACAGTAATACACTATGCATTTATGCATGTTTGATTGCAAAATTGGTTGTACACTCATTGGTTCTGTAGTTTAGGATAATTAGGAGCCAAAACCGTGACTTAGTCATTGGTAAAATTTCAGGGACGAAATTCTTTTTAAGGGGGAAGAATGTAACACCTCGTAATTTGGTAGTAGTTATTTAGTTAATTAATTAATTTAGCCCCAAAAATGGAATTTAAGCAAACGATGGAATTTGACTATAAAACTTGTACCATTGCGTTTGTGGTGAAATTCTGAGCAACTTTTATACTTGGAGTTTTGCGATCGGAGTCCAAACGAAGAAGTTACGGATGGAAAATGAATTCGGAACGAAAATAAATAAATTAGAAAAATTAAATAAATTAACCCGGGCCCACAGGTCGACCAACCATCATGGGCGGTTGACCCCTAGGTGGGGGCGGTCAAACATTCCCTATATGGCATCTAGGATTAGCCTAGGCCATGGCCTAGATTTAATATATTTAGATCTAACGGTTGAGGATGATTCTTATGCCTATAAATTCGGACCTAACCGTCCCTTCTCTTCTCATATTTTTCTAGAAGCAGTAGCGAAGATCTTCCATTTCTTCATCTCCACTCTCTTTCTAAATTATAAATATAAGATATTTATATCTATATTCATACAAATTGGAGAAGGATAGAAATCTAATAAAAAAGAGAAGGGAAGAGAATCAACTATACGTGTATTTATGGTAATTTATATATTTGTATCTATTTTCTCTTCCAATCCCAAATCTCTTCTCGGATATGCAATTCAACGTATGTATATACCCTTTTATACATACTTCTTTGATTAAAGAGGATTTGGAGATGAACCTAAGGTTCTACTTTAGATCTAGAGAGTTGGATCGCTTTTAAAAGGCGAGTGAGAAATTTTGTACATTGTTATAATATGAAAATTATTCTGTTGGTGTTTATTTGATTATTATGCCTAACTGGATAATTGTATATGAATTGTAAGCAGCAAACTGAATATAATCTAAATATAATAAATATCGCCTTCATATTCTTGCTTATGAATTGATTTAGAATTGTTTACAACTTGATTTGGAAATCAGTCCCAAAAGTATGAATTTAGAATATTGATTTGAATGAAATTTAGTCCAGATCTGAAATAGGTTGTATAATAATGTTATCAATTTGGATTATTACCCTAATCTTGTTGGAATGTAAGCTTTTCTATGTTAGTTTGTTGGAATTTAGATCCGTTTAATATTTATAAATTAGTTTGATTTCTTTCTCTTTTAGAAAATACAACGTTTGTTCTAATAAGTAATAGATGCAAAGAAAAAGAGAAAGATGTATGTAGAGTATGAATTCATTGTAGTTTACAATGTTTATTTCAATGATATAAAGAAATGATTATTCCTTGTAATTTCAAACAGTGTAATCTTTTGTATTTTAAAGTTAAATCTTTTGTTTTTGACTAATTTATAGAAATTATAGCGGATAAACTTTTTAGATATGATTCCAACAATTGAACATGGAAAAGAATATTTTAGTGAAGATATATAACAAGAATATATTTGATAAAATTAAATATTTGTACGCAATTTACTGCACTTATAATAATTAAATAAATCTTAGCTAATAATGACGCTTACACATAATATTCGCGTTTAGAATAATTAATTGGATGGAAAAGAATTTAAAAGATTGTAACTCTAATAAATGGGAAATAAATGGTAATAAATATATGGGTTGCAATAATTTGATATTCTAAATGGATTAATAGGACTAATAAATAAAGAAGTTGAATTAATAACTATGGGATAGCTAAAAAGGTTACTAATTTGAAATAAGTAATCATACATAAATGTCTTAGGAAATGTCTGTTAGGATTTTATGGATAAAGTGACATTTATGATAATTAAAATGGGATTTATGGATAGATAAACATTTAAGGTAAATCTTATTGCCTTAAATAAAAAGGGAATTAGTAAGCTAAGTCTAATGTCTATCTAAAATAATATAATAAAGACTTAGAATGGTTAATTGGGCATAGTAGGTTAGTGATGCGAGGTTAGTAGAGTTACCCGACATAAGACTGACCTTCACTTTTAGGCTACTAGCAGTCGGATGCACTTACTACTGATGTGAGATATCACTAATACTAGGACCCATGACGACGTGAGATTGGGCCTGCTTTTCTAATTGAAAAGTATTAAATGGTCCAAATTTGGAGTTAGGAGTAGTGAGGGATATCTCCATAGGGGTTCGCTTCTGGTTTGAGGTATTAAGTGGTTGTAGGGTGTAACAACCCGTATATTTATACCATTTAAATTGACAATAATCCACACATGTCAACTTAAATAGTACAAAACACGAATCATAAATGGAGTATAAGTATATAAATGAGAATCATCACAGAATCACAGAAAATATAACATAACAGAATAGTGCAGCGGAATTACAACAATGTCATAATAGTAGTTCATGAAGCTACTAAGTAAATACAAAAATGTCTCAAATAAAAGAAATACAACAACATAGATGTCCAAATAGTCCAGATGGAAAGAACAATACTGATAAAGATAAGATAGTCTTCAAGTCTTCAGCTCCAAATAAGCAGCAACAGCAATCCTCAGTCTGATCCGAGCATATGCACAAACAAACACTCGAATCAGGACATATATTCTTATACAGATAATATGGTTAAAAATTTGAAATAACAATAACTCAAAGATGATTGGAATAAGCATCTTTCAGGATCCGATAAACTATCTATATATAGTAGAGTACGATAAGTAGATAATGTCTATCAATAATATAAAGATATCAAAATAGCGTTAAGTCATGGCCCATTCCACCCTTAACACGTTTTTATTCCCAAAAGCATATACAAGACCGTAGTTTCCCCAAAACCGGAAGTCACCAGAGGGCAATCCATATACTAAAGGTACAAATCAAAGTCGTAGTGGTCGCGCATAAATGGAATACAAGTATGACAAGGCACATGAGGCTATACCCAAGATAGTGATACTACCGTTCGCCTGATCCGGGCTGGTGAGAACGCAACGCCGCAGCGCCCGCAACACCGTGAGACAACACTCCCAATTCAAGGGTGCGCACCAATCAATCACAAAGTAAAAGAATAGTTTACGAAGAAGTGTGTCCACTTGAGGTAGCTAATCCTCCATTGGCCCGGCACAGCTCCTGTTTTAGTCATTTCCAATTTGACACAAGTGTCAAGGCTATCCATTATCGTTCACTTTCTTCAATCATCGCGTTCGCCAAATCCAACCACTTCATTCTGGATCATCACTTCGCGTATAGTTATTAAAGTGGTTTCCGGTTTAGACAGGGAGTATGTCCCAAACCGATTCCGGTTCCTTTAATAACCTTCGTGATTATAACACCGATTGGTCGTTAATATAATTCAAAACCATTTCAATTTCAATTTGAATTCGTAAATCGACAATTCGTTAGTCTTTCGAAATCAATTTCCAAAATTACGTTTCAAACTTTCCAATTTCAATTTCAACATTTCCATAATTCAATTTCAAAGTTTCAATTAAACAATTCGAATATTCATTGCATTTTGTATATAAGTTCATTCCAAAATCGTTTAACTAAATTTACGTTCAAAATGATTTAAATCAATTATCGCTTCCATTTGATATTCATTAATTTATTTATCATTAAACAATTTCAATTAAATTTCCAATTCATTACGTTACGTCTTAAATTCGATTTCATTATCAAAGTTTACAACTTATTTACAATTACACTTATCAAATCCAATTCTTTAAATTACAAGTCTTTCATTTGTTTCGATAAAGCGCATTCAATTTCTTATTAAAGATATTCCTTTCAATTTCAAAACTTAGTTAAAACTTAGTTTCACTTGTTCAATAATTCAATTTTTCTTAATAAAGATATTCAATTCAATTTTTAATTTGGAATTCGATCTCATCAAATTTCAATAATTTCAAATCTTAATTATTAATCATTTCAAACTCATTCATTAATAATTCCAAACTTAATTGTTAATAAATTTAAAATTTATTAATTATTTCAAACTTCGTTATTAATAATTTTACAACTTAACTATTAATAATTTCAAAAGTTAATTATTAATAATTTCAAAACTTAATTATTTATAATTTCAAAAATTTATTATCAAATAATTCTAAATTTTAATTATTAAATAATTAAATTTTAAACAATATTCTTTGTCAATTACTACTTTAATATTTGTTCCAAATTCAAATATTCACATTTACATTCATTCGAAATTTAATTCCAATTTATTCAAACCTTGTTATTAGTAAAATAAATCTTTATTTTATTTAAATCAAAACATTGACCAATCGGGTTTTATTTTAATTTTCTATCCTAGGTCAAAGTTATTTGGGTATTTATCATTTCAACCCGATTCCAATTCAATTCAAAATCAAAACATACAAAGGGAACTTGCAGTGTGATAGCTGGGATGGTGTCAAAGTAAATAAACAAGCAATAGCATCCATTCACAACAATTCAACAATTTTCAAATAATCCCGAAATAATCGTATTAATTCGCGTTTGTTATTTACGCCAATTAATATAACTATTTCTAGAATCTACTCTATCATTTCAAGTAGATTAAAGATTATAACATTACGGTTTCACTTGTCGTTCAATTTCAACTACAACAGTTAATTCAATACGTTCAATAGTCCAAAGTGACATTTATCAATTCTACGTGTCAATTAACTTAACAATTTAAGGGTCAATTCAATTAATCAATATTCATCATAAAAGGGGTCAAGTTAACAATCAAATTCGACATATATAATTCATTTAAATCGTTAATCATCCTATATCAAATTTTAACTTGCAATTAATTTATCTCTTAACAATAACAATTTACATCCAATTCAACATCACATAGCAATCATTTTTCAATTCAAACTTTCATAAGAATATAGTCGTGAAAATTAATTCACCTTTCGTGGATAAAGAAATTTGACGACGAAGCAAAAGAAGCACGAAAAGAGTCGGTACAGCACGAACAACGGACACTGTAAATATCGACAAAAGAGAGACGATATTAATTCAATGAACGTCATATATAATTTATAAATTATAGATTTGCTTACCAATGACGGAGAAAAAGACGAAGCTGAAAATTGATGCTGCTGCGGAAGAAGTTCAGTCGGACGCTGCAACAACAGAGGAAATGAAAACAGTTACTATTTACTCAATAATCGATACCGTTCAATTTGATTTTCTTTTTTTTTTCTTTTTTTTTCAGCCTTCTTTTCCTTTGCATTTTTTCATATACAAGCCAAGACTTAAACTTTGCAGCAACATTATTTCCCCCTTCACTTACGCATGCATGAACTTCTCCACGCACACATTTATACACACACCCAGATTCCACTAACTAAACAACACTACACACGCACACTCTAAACACAAGCCGTACACGCATGCTATCACCACACAACACTCAAGCATAAGGGAGGAAAGGTGGCACAAGGCGGAGGGGATGGGCACGGCCAACTGGGCATGTGGAGTAGGCGGTCAGTCGGTTGGGATGGTGGACTGGAGCGTAGCAGCCGTGGGTGTGGCGAAGCAGGGTGGCTGGCGGTTGGCGTGTGGACGTGGGTGAGGTGGAATGACGTGGCAGCGCGGAGGGTGGTGGCGGAATGACGTGGCAGTGGTTGGTGCTCTCGCACGCACGGCGGGGCAGTGGAAGTTGGCCGGGACGATGGGCTGAAGGCGTGTGGACGAGGCCAGTGGGTCAGGGGTTGCTGGTGTGGTGGAAGTGGCACGCGCGGTTCGAGGAGATGGGTGTGCTGGGACGGAGGAGAAGAGTGGTGGTGGACGGCGTCGAGTAGGCGTGGAGGGGAGGACGACTGGGTTGGGTGGCTGAGGAGAATTTGTTGGGAAGTTGACGTGAAGAACAATGTTCATTTGGAAGTGAAACAGTGGAAAGAAAGAAGTATGAAGTATAAAAGTGGAGAGAGAAGTAATACCTGAAGAGTTTACAAATGAGAATAGGAACAGTGAACGAAATGAGATGTCAATTCAACTTTTAACTCTAAGGCTTTGAGTAACCGTAATAAATGTTCCAGCTTTCCCAAAAGTCTTGTACGTTTCCAAAGTTGACCCCCCCAGCTTCCAACTACCCTATTAATTACACCAGCCTATCAAAAAACTTTTTAAGTGAATACGTGCTAAAGATGTGGGCTGGAATTGTTAACCGGTCCGTTCGGAACGGTAAATTTTAACGCGACGCTTTGCGACTGATTGCGATTAACTCGAATAAGTATACTGTTTTGATCAGTGCGACGACGCGCTTCCAACGGTACACAGATTATTGCGATACGACGATTTTATAAAATTCGCATTTACGCCGCTTAAATTGTACGATTTGCAAAACAATTTAAACGGAGCAGGCGATGACAGTTTTAGACGAAACGAATTACATAATCTTGCTCAGAATAATTTTTACAAGCGGACTGTGTAAAAATATTTGGATTTGGAAGATAAATTTTACGCAGCTTTATATGGACTGATATACAGTAAAACGCGAACGGATTTTACTGTAATATTTTTCAACGAAACTTTTTCTATGTCCATTTCTAACTAGACGTATGTCACAAATAAAGTTTGAACGTAAATTGAGATCGTTATAATTTCAAAATTTTTATTGAAACGATGAATTTAAAATTTTAAATTGGGTCGGAAATTTAGGGTCATTACAATCTCCCCCACTCAAAACTTTTCGTCCTCGAAAAGGAACGAGAAGAGTGAAGTAGACATGAAATAAGTAGGAAAGTCAAGATAGATTTCGAGAAATTTGAATAATACCTGAAATTAATAGTTCGGGGTTTGAATCCCGAATACTATCCTCAGTTTCCCATGTGCAATCTCGCTCATCTGCACTCCACTGTACTTTGACGAGATTTACCGACTTCCTTCTGAGTTGCTTTGTCTCACGATCGACTATCCGAAGTGGCTTCCGCTCAATAGTCAAGTCAGGCTCAATAACTATCTCTTCCAACTGAGCAGTGGGAATGGTCGTAGATGGATCGTGTACAACCTTGCGAAGATGTGAGACATGGAACACGTTGTGAACACCAGCGAACTTTTCTGGTAATGCAACTCTATATGCCAATGTTCCAACTCTTTCTGTAATCTCAAACGGACCAACAAATCTGGGAGCTAATTTCCCTTTTCTTCCAAATCGAACAATATTCTTCAGAGGCGACACTTTCAGAAATACTTTGTCTCCTACACTGAATTCGAGATCTCTTCTCCTTTTGTCAGCATAGCTTTTCTGTCTATCCTGTGCCGTCTTTATCTTCTCCCTGATTTCTTTGACTTTTTCAGAAGCTTCCATAATCATTTCTGGTCCAAGCACTAATCGATCCCCAGATTCTATCCAACAAGCTGGCGATTTGCACGGCCGTCCATATAAGGCTTCGAACGGTGCCATACCAATGCTCGCCTGGTTTATACAGGATAATTAATTCAAATTCAAATATACTTATTCAAATTTTGAAATTCAAATTCTTTACCTGGTAGCTATTATTATAAGTGAATTCCACCAAGTGAAGATGGTCTTCCCAGGATCCACCAAAGTCAATAATACAAGCCCGGAGAAGATCTTCTAAAATCTGATTTACCCTCTCAGTTTGGCCATCTGTCTGAGGATGATAAGCGGTGCTCAGATTCAGTTTGGTGCCCAAAGTATCCTGAAATGCCTTCCAGAATTTACTGGTGAAAATAGGATCTCGATCGCATACAATACTAGATGGTACACCATGAAGTTTAACAACTTCCCTCATGTATATCTCGGCCAAACTCGAAGCTGTACGAGTGGTCTTGACTGGAATAAAGTGAGCGGACTTCGTCAGTCTGTCGACAATCACCCATATGCTTTCGTTACCCTTTCTAGTCCTTGGTAGCCCATCAATAAAGTCCATAGAAATCTGCTCCCATTTCCAACCTGGAATCTCTAGCGGTTGGAGCAATCCTGCTGTCTTTCTGTGATCAGCTTTAACCTGTTGGCAAGTGGTGCACCTGCTAACATAGGTAGAAATATCACGCTTCATTCCACTCCACCAATATAGTTTCTTCATATTCTGGTACATTTTAGTGACACCGGGATGAAATGAAAGTGAAGACTTATGATTTTCTCTCAGCACTTCCTGTCTAAGACCATCAACATTAGGAACACAAATTCGATTATCAATCCTCAAGATTCCATTACTATCAACATGCGCACCCACTTTATTATCAGCATTTTCAACTCTGCCAAGAACTATCTCCTTGATGCGATAAAGCAAAGTGTCCTCGTATTGTTTGGCTATAATACGATCCATAAGAGCTGGGGAGACGGAAAGCTGGAACAACATTCCTTCAACAAGATTACAACATATCATAGCTTGGTTTCTGCTCAAAGCATCGGCTACGGCATTTGCTTTCCCCGGAGTGTAGTTAATATCAAGATCATATGCAGCTAGAAATTCGAGCCATCGGACTTGTCTCTGATTCAAGTCCTTTTGCGAGAAAATATACCTCAATGACTTATGGTCAGTGAATAACTCGAATTTTGTTCCCAATAGATAGTGCCTCCATAACTTAAGAGCAAATACAACCGCAAGAAGCTCTAAATCGTGGGTTGCGTAGTTTGTTTCATGGGTCTTTAACTGACGACCAGCATAGGCAATAACTTTTCCTTTCTGCATTAAAACTGCACCAAGTCCATCTCGACAAGCATCTGTATAGACGGTTAATCCTTCGCTACCATCAATAACTGTAAGAACCGGGGCAGAGGTCAACTTTCGCTTCATCTCATTGAAAGCTGCTTCGCACTTTTCGCTCCAAATAAATTTCACATTCTTTCTGGTCAGTGCGGTAAGTGGTGCGGCAATACGGGCAAAGTTTTCTATAAATCTGCGGTAATAGCCGGCCAAACCCAAGAAACTGCGGATGTCTGTAGGAGTTTTGGGAGTCTCCCAATCCTGCAAATTCCAAAGATTCGAATTAAGAAAAGATAAGTTGTTTTTGATAGAATTTGACGAGTAAGAATAGAACTTACATTGATTACGGCGATCTTAGCTGGATCGACCGAAATCCCATTCTCTGAAACAATATGGCCAAGAAATCGAACTTCATCCTTCCAAAAGTGACATTTTGAAAACTTGGCTTTAAGCTGATGACTGCGTAGAGTTTCAAGAACAAAAGCCAAATGTGACCTATGCTCTTCCTCATCCTTAGAGAAGACGAGAATGTCATCGATGAAAACAAGAACAAACTTGTTAAGAACATCCCGGAAAACTCTATTCATCAAATCGACGAAATAAGCTGGAGCATTAGTAAGACCGAACGGCATAACCAGCCATTCAAAGAAACCAGTCTCAGTGCGGAATGCTGTCTTAGGAATACTCTCCTCGGCAATTCTGAGTTGGTGAAAGCCAGTAGCCAGATCGAGTTGAGAGAATACTTTAGCTCCATGAAGCTGGTCGAATAGATCGTTGATGCGGGGCATCGGATATCTGTTCTTGTGTGTGAGCTTGTTCAGCTCTCTATAGTCCACACACATTCTGAGAGAACCATCCGATTTTGTGACGAACACTACTGCAGCACCCCATTTTGAATGACTTCGCCGAATCAAGCCTTTAGAAAATAAGTCTTCAATTTGAGCATTCAATTCAGCTTTTTCTTTAGGAGCCATTCTCCGAGGAGGGAGAACTACTGGTCGGGCACCAGGAATAAGGTCAATGCGGAATTCGATTTCCCGAGGTGGTGGTAGAGAATTGACTTCCCCAAACACATCAGAAAAAGATTGGACCACTGGAGTAGAGCTTAGTTCATTTGGATGGGAGTCAAGTGAAAATATAAAACTCCCAGCATATTCTTGAGGTGATTTGCCTTCTATAACCAAAGGCATACCCTGGTTATCGATGAGAGAGACTGTTCGAGCTTTGCATGAGATATTGGCTTCGAACTTCCGTAGCCAATCAATGCCTAATAAAACATCAAATGCCTCAAATCCGAGGACATAGAAATCCCAAGTGAAGTGATGAATGTCATGCATAAGAGTGACATATTTACAAACCCTTCTAAGGTTAGCGGGCCCTCCAATAGGGTTTGATACACATAAGAAGGTAGATGAAAGAATGGGTTCCAAACCAAGTTTATTGCACAAATCAATAGATATGAAACTATGTGTTGCTCCGGTATCAAATAGAACTTTAACTGGTAAAGTATGCAACATAAAAATACCCTGTAATGTACCTTGGTTATCAGTAGGAGCAGGTGGGGTAGGTGGATCATGGGCTGAAGAAGTCATAGCAAAAACCCCGGCCGTCTTTCCCTTTTTATACATGGGACAATCCCTCTTGAAATGGCCTGGCTGCAGACATACGTGACAGAGATCGTTCCTAGTATTCTGAGGAGGCGGAACAGCGGCACCGGTAGATGTTGGACAGCTGCTGGCGTAGTGACCCCTCTGGTCGCATTTGAAACAAGTGATGGAGGATAAGTCGATAGGCTTCTTCTGAGAATAGCCAATTCCAGATTTCTGCTGCCAATTCTTCTTCTGTTGCTCAAAATTTTGCTTCCTCTTTCCCGACTGATTAGCTGGTGTCTGAGTAACTGGGGCTTTGGGGACAGATGTTCTGTTGGGCTTTCCCTCGTATCGAAGAGCAAAATCCATCAACTCAGTGAAAGTTCCATGGACATGAGCGGTGAGGAGCTCGTAATACTCTGGGCGTGCTCCATGTATGAACTTCTCGTTCTTCAGTAGAGGTGTGTCAATCAAGCCAGGTCCAAACTTGGAGAGTTCGTTAAACCTCCTTTCGTACTCAGTAAAGGTCATGCTGCCCTGCTTGAGATCCATGAAAGACCGATAGAGTTGGGCCTTCCCAGCAGCTGGCATCCACTGAGCCATAAAAGAATCCCTATTACAAATGATATGAAACGAATCAAAATTTTGACGAGATAAAAGAGAAATTTATTTAGTAGGAATTTAGATAGATAACTACCTAAACTGGGCCCAAGTGATGGTTTCCTCATCAGTTCGAGAAGTGACTGATTCCCACCAATCTTGAGCAGCATCCTGAAGCTGCCAAGCGGCCAACTTGCGCTTCTGAGCATCTGCGATCTCTAAGCCAGAAAAGATCCTCTCCAAACTCTTTAGCCATTGTTGTGCTTCGATAATACTCTCGGAGCCAGTAAATTTGACTCCTCCAAGCTGAGTATACTCCTTACTAAGAGTGGAGAATCGGACTGCGGGAGCTGGAGCATGTGGACCAAGAGCGTTTCCACCCCTGCCTCTAACATTTCTTCTGGTAGCCATCCTGGAATACCAAAAGTGATTTAGAATCAAAGATAGAAATTTATAGAACTTAAGGAAATTCTATTCAACGATTTCAATAAAAAGACGAATCAAAGGATGTGGATTCTGAAATGATCCTCCTCATTCTAGGGTATGTTTACCCTATCTCTAATGAGCTTTAAACTCCACAGGCTAAGGTTATCGGGAACCAAAGCTCTGATACCAACTGTAACAACCCGTATATTTGTACCATTTAAATTGACAATAATCCACACATGTCAACTTAAATAGTACAAAACACGAATCATAAATGGAGTATAAGTATATAAATGAGAATCATCACAGAATCACAGAAAATATAACATAACAGAATAGTGCAGCGGAATTACAACAATGTCATAATAGTAGTTCATGAAGCTACTAAGTAAATACAACAATGTCTCAAATAAAAGAAATACAACAACATAGATGTCCAAATAGTCCAGATGGAAAGAACAATACTGATAAAGATAAGATAGTCTTCAAGTCTTCAGCTCCAAATAAGCAGCAACAGCAATCCTCAGTCTGATCCGAGCATATGCACAAACAAACACTCGAATCAGGACATATATTCTTATACAGATAATATGGTTAAAAATTTGAAATAACAATAACTCAAAGATGATTGGAATAAGCATCTTTCAGGATTCGATAAACTATCTATATATAGTAGAGTACGATAATTAGATAATGTCTATCAATAATATAAAGATATCAAAATAGCGTTAAGTCATGGCCCATTCCACCCTTAACACGTTTTTATTCCCAAAAGCATATACAAGACCGTAGTTTCCCCAAAACCGGAAGTCACCAGAGGGCAATCCATATACTAAAGGTACAAATCAAAGTCGTAGTGGTCGCGCATAAATGGAATACAAGTATGACAAGGCACATGAGGCTATACCCAAGATAGTGATACTACCGTTCGCCTGATCCGGGCTGGTGAGAACGCAACGCCGCAGCGCCCGCAACACCGTGAGACAACACTCCCAATTCAAGGGTGCGCACCAATCAATCACAAAGTAAAAGAATAGTTTACGAAGAAGTGTGTCCACTTGAGGTAGCTAATCCTCCATTGGCCCGGCACAGCTCCTGTTTTAGTCATTTCCAATTTGACACAAGTGTCAAGGCTATCCATTATCGTTCACTTTCTTCAATCATCGCGTTCGCCAAATCCAACCACTTCATTCTGGATCATCACTTCGCGTATAGTTATTAAAGTGGTTTCCGGTTTAGACAGGGAGTATGTCCCAAACCGATTCCGGTTCCTTTAATAACCTTCGTGATTATAACACCGATTGGTCGTTAATATAATTCAAAACCATTTCAATTTCAATTTGAATTCGTAAATCGACAATTCGTTAGTCTTTCGAAATCAATTTCCAAAATTACGTTTCAAACTTTCCAATTTCAATTTCAACATTTCCATAATTCAATTTCAAAGTTTCAATTAAACAATTCGAATATTCATTGCATTTTGTATATAAGTTCATTCCAAAATCGTTTAACTAAATTTACGTTCAAAATGATTTAAATCAATTATCGCTTCCATTTGATATTCATTAATTTATTTATCATTAAACAATTTCAATTAAATTTCCAATTCATTACGTTACGTCTTAAATTCGATTTCATTATCAAAGTTTACAACTTATTTACAATTACACTTATCAAATCCAAATCTTTAAATTACAAGTCTTTCATTTGTTTCGATAAAGCGCATTCAATTTCTTATTAAAGATATTCCTTTCAATTTCAAAACTTAGTTAAAACTTAGTTTCACTTGTTCAATAATTCAATTTTTCTTAATAAAGATATTCAATTCAATTTTTAATTTGGAATTCGATCTCATCAAATTTCAATAATTTCAAATCTTAATTATTAATCATTTCAAACTCATTCATTAATAATTCCAAACTTAATTGTTAATAAATTTAAAATTTATTAATTATTTCAAACTTCGTTATTAATAATTTTACAACTTAACTATTAATAATTTCAAAAGTTAATTATTAATAATTTCAAAACTTAATTATTTATAATTTCAAAAATTTATTATCAAATAATTCTAAATTTTAATTATTAAATAATTAAATTTTAAACAATATTCTTTGTCAATTACTACTTTAATATTTGTTCCAAATTCAAATATTCACATTTACATTCATTCGAAATTTAATTCCAATTTATTCAAACCTTGTTATTAGTAAAATAAATCTTTATTTTATTTAAATCAAAACATTGACCAATCGGGTTTTATTTTAATTTTCTATCCTAGGTCAAAGTTATTTGGGTATTTATCATTTCAACCCGATTCCAATTCAATTCAAAATCAAAACATACAAAGGGAACTTGCAGTGTGATAGTTGGGATGGTGTCAAAGTAAATAAACAAGCAATAGCATCCATTCACAACAATTCAACAATTTTCAAATAATCCCGAAATAATCGTATTAATTCGCGTTTGTTATTTACGCCAATTAATATAACTATTTCTAGAATCTACTCTATCATTTCAAGTAGATTAAAGATTATAACATTACGGTTTCACTTGTCATTCAATTTCAACTACAACAGTTAATTCAATACGTTCAATAGTCCAAAGTGACATTTATCAATTCTACGTGTCAATTAACTTAACAATTTAAGGGTCAATTCAATTAATCAATATTCATCATAAAAGGGGTCAAGTTAACAATCAAATTCGACATATATAATTCATTTAAATCGTTAATCATCCTATATCAAATTTTAACTTGCAATTAATTTATCTCTTAACAATAACAATTTACATCCAATTCAACATCACATAGCAATCATTTTTCAATTCAAACTTGCATAAGAATATAGTCGTGAAAATTAATTCACCTTTCGTGGATAAAGAAATTTGACGACGAAGCAAAAGAAGCACGAAAAGAGTCGGTACAGCACGAACAACGGACACTGTAAATATCGACAAAAGAGAGACGATATTAATTCAATGAACGTCATATATAATTTATAAATTATAGATTTGCTTACCAATGACGGAGAAAAAGACGAAGCTGAAAATTGATGCTGCTGCGGAAGAAGTTCAGTCGGACGCTGCAACAACAGAGGAAATGAAAACAGTTACTATTTACTCAATAATCGATACCGTTCAATTTGATTTTCTTTTTTTTTTCTTTTTTTTTTCAGCCTTCTTTTCCTTTGCATTTTTTCATATACAAGCCAAGACTTAAACTTTGCAGCAACATTATTTCCCCCTTCACTTACGCATGCATGAACTTCTCCACGCACACATTTATACACACACCCAGATTCCACTAACTAAACAACACTACACACGCACACTCTAAACACAAGCCGTACACGCATGCTATCACCACACAACAATCACGCATAAGGGAGGAAAGGTGGCACAAGGCGGAGGGGATGGGCACGGCCAACTGGGCATGTGGAGTAGGCGGTCAGTCGGTTGGGATGGTGGACTGGAGCGTAGCAGCCGTGGGTGTGGCGAAGCAGGGTGGCTGGCGGTTGGCGTGTGGACGTGGGTGAGGTGGAATGACGTGGCAGCGCGGAGGGTGGTGGCGGAATGACGTGGCAGTGGTTGGTGCTCTCGCACGCACGGCGGGGCAGTGGAAGTTGGCCGGGACGATGGGCTGAAGGCGTGTGGACGAGGCCAGTGGGTCAGGGGTTGCTGGTGTGGTGGAAGTGGCACGCGCGGTTCGAGGAGATGGGTGTGCTGGGACGGAGGAGAAGAGTGGTGGTGGACGGCGTCGAGTAGGCGTGGAGGGGAGGACGACTGGGTTGGGTGGCTGAGGAGAATTTGTTGGGAAGTTGACGTGAAGAACAATGTTCATTTGGAAGTGAAACAGTGGAAAGAAAGAAGTATGAAGTATAAAAGTGGAGAGAGAAGTAATACCTGAAGAGTTTACAAATGAGAATAGGAACAGTGAACGAAATGAGATGTCAATTCAACTTTTAACTCTAAGGCTTTGAGTAACCGTAATAAATGTTCCAGCTTTCCCAAAAGTCTTGTACGTTTCCAAAGTTGACCCCCCCAGCTTCCAACTACCCTATTAATTACACCAGCCTATCAAAAATCTTTTTAAGTGAATACGTGCTAAAGATGTGGGCTGGAATTGTTAACCGGTCCGTTCGGAACGGTAAATTTTAACGCGACGCTTTGCGACTGATTGCGATTAACTCGAATAAGTATACTGTTTTGATCAGTGCGACGACGCACTTCCAACGGTACACAGATTATTGCGATACGACGATTTTATAAAATTCGCATTTATGCCGCTTAAATTGTACGATTTGCAAAACAATTTAAACGGAGCAGGCGATGACAGTTTTAGACGAAACGAATTACATAATCTTGCTCAGAATAATTTTTACAAGCGGACTGTGTAAAAATATTTGGATTTGGAAGATAAATTTTACGCAGCTTTATATGGACTGATATACAGTAAAACGCGAACGGATTTTACTGTAATATTTTTCAACGAAACTTTTTCTATGTCCATTTCTAACTAGACGTATGTCACAAATAAAGTTTGAACGTAAATTGAGATCGTTATAATTTCAAAATTTTTATTGAAACGATGAATTTAAAATTTTAAATTGGGTCGGAAATTTAGGGTCATTACATAGGGTCTGTCTCTCTCCAATAAGGAAGTATTAAGTAACCAAGTGAGATTCCAAATAAATAAGGATATCTCTAAAAGGGTTTACTTCACTTTTGAGGTATTAAGTGGCTATTTTAGGGTCCACCTCCCTACCGAAAGAAGTAACCTAATGAGATTCCATATTTACAGTTAAGTGTGATAGTGGAAATCTTGGGAAGGGTTCGCTTCATGTTTGAGGTATTAAATGATTGTTCTAAGGGTTCATCTCTCTTCTAAAAAGAAGTATTAAGTAACTTATTGAGATTCCAAATGATGTCAGCTAGATTGTACCAGTGAGGAGTCCACCTTGGAGTTAGGTATTAAATGACAAAGGCCTACCTATAAATAGGTGTTAAATGGTCAGGGGTTTGCCTAGTTTTTATTAATGAGGTATTAAGTGGCTTCGGTATAGTCTCTCACATTGCTAAGGCCATAATAACAATAGTACTAGTGAGGAGTCCGCCTGCAGATAGGTATTTAGTGATGAAGGATCTACCGAGAATATAGGTATTAAATGGTTAGAAGTCCGCCTACTCCTTTTAAAGGAATTAAGCGGTTTGGGTACTGTCTCTTACATGGTTACGATTTTATTGCCGATAGATGCGGTGATAGTTGGAAATTAAATGTCGAAAGCCTTAAATAATGGTTAGAGACTTTATAGCTAGGACCCACCGACCATTGACAACATTGTTTAAAAACCACCATGGGAATAGGTCTTAAATGATGGGGTGTACCTTGATTGAGGTCTTAAATGGAAGAGTCTACCTAGTTCTCTTTTAAAAGTATTTTGTGTTGATATTAGAAGCCCACTTCATATTTAGAAGTAGTAAGTGGCAAATGGGTTTGACAGTATTGGATGGTTAATAAGGCATCGTCAATATTTTGTACCTTAGGAAGGGGTAGGTAAGTAATCGTGTATGAAATGAAAGGTTAGAATTGCTAACTTTAATAGACATAACTATTAAATGGAAACCAATCGGTATAAATTTATGTTATGGATAGTTTATAGATTTTGTAGTCACCAGAACGTTGTTCTGAGCCCCCTTCTCATTACAACCCATAGGATAGATTTAAAGGAATGGGTCATTGGAGCTAGATGTGTTTATTTGTTGAAGAAGTCTTCTTTTCTCTCATGCTCGATGCTCAACCTATTATCCAAGGAGTACCATTAATTCCAAGGTAGTAGTCATAATTAGTATTCTTATCATATTATTGTTTCCGCTGTGAGTTTAGATTTTTATCAATCTCTGATAATGCTTATGCTTAATTGCAGGTACCAAATCCAACGATCTGTGCTTTGACAGACTTGGGTTTCTTTTTTTGTCCAAATTTAGGCCCATTGTGGTAAGGGTTGTTATAGGAGTAGTGTGGCGTGTGAGCTACTTTGGGAAATTTCTTGGCATACAAATGGTTTTACCTCTTGATTCCATTTGATATTTGAGTTTAGCAGTTATCACTCTGGATTCCTGCTTCGTAATTTTTCTATTTGACTGTTCAAACTCGTCCAGATGTGGCTTGGTCTTAAAGCTTGATAACATTTTCCCACTAAAGCATGACTTGTGAATAGAAGATGTGCTTTGTTCAAGAATAAATATCAAAATCAATTATTCACGAGTAGCTGAATTCTTGGCTATTAAGTTGATCAAATTGCAGTGAATCGTCTGGTTCCTTTGATTCACATGTAAATCAAAGATCATTCCAAACTGTGATAGCTAAGGACTCGAGTCCTTGCTCAGGCATTAGTCTCAAATAATCATCATTCCATGTTCTCCCAGAACTATTACATTGTATAGCATATCGCAAATCAGGGTCGTCATGTGTTCTTCGGGGAGTTAATAAACATATATCAAAATCTGTGGTTCAATTCAATAATTGTTATTGAATTGTTTCAAGGTCGGTCGGTGTTCAAAAACAAATCTAGCTTTTGAGATCTTTGGGCCATGTACTCAATGACCAATTCAATTCCTGATCTCTCTAGGTCGTTAGCTTAATCCTCGATCGCTATAGATTGTTAATCGAATACTCGACCTTTTCGGCCATTGGTTAAAATCTCGATCTCCCCAGATCATTATTTCAATCCTCGATCTCTTCGGATCGCTAGTTCAATCTTCGATCTCTCCGGATCATTTATTTCAATCCTCGATCTCTCTGGATCATTATTTCAATCACTGATCACTTTGATATGTTAGTTCAATCTTAAATCTCTCCAGATTGTTTAACACCCAAACAAGGGTTCGATCTCTCCGGATCATTGCTGAGTTCAATCCACTTGCTCTCCGGTAAGGGAACTCAAGACCCAAGAAAGACTAATCCGCCCACTTTTCGATGAGGGGACTTGTCCTCATACAAGCACAATCCACTTGCTTTCCAGCAAGTGGACTTGCACCATACAATCATCTCCATGTCACTCCTGATAGGACTGCCATTATCAATCAACTCATAGATAAATATCAGGGGGCGACCAACTTCCGTTGGAACTTCAAAACCAATATCAGTTATCACATTCGCATGATTTTTAGAATCAAGCATCCATAGTATCCAAATTTAAACATCAAAACGCATCACAACATCCATTCAGGCATTACAGCATAGCATTCAACTTAGAGCATACCTAGAGATCGATCGAAGCCCCCTTACACGAGTAAGTGTCTTGACTCTAATGCCGCATCAATTATTGAAGACAAAAGGCAAAGTATGGGAATCAAACCCGACTCCCTGCCGTCTCGACCATGGGATAATTATCCTCGTCCCAGTTCCAATGCCGCTTCGATTCACTATAGATGATGGTTGCTCTTGATGCATCATTGCAGCTTGGCTCCTCACATATTGCTGTAACTGCTTGTTCCTAACCTGCTCTTCAACCAAATCATGAAGATTCCTGCAATCATTTGTTTCATACCCATCCATCTCATGGAATAGGCAATACTTTCCCGATTTTCTTTCTCGATAGGTGGGTTCTCTTTTCATTGGTTTCCAGTAGGGAATTTTCCCTCAGGTGTCTAGGTAAATTCTTTCCAAGGTTTCGCTCAACTAAATGTAAGAAGAGAATTTTTTTCCCTCCTCTATCGCTTCGGTCCTCCAAAGCCATCATCGACCTTTCACTTTCCATTGTTTTTCCCAAATCATGCCCTAGACGTTGCTCCATCATCCACGACATTAACCTCCACCTTTTCAGCCTCAATGTCCTCCTAATGCAAGTATCTCTCACCCTAATGGTAAAATTTCCATGAGATCCACTGGTGGATCCCTTTTCAAAGCAATCTTAAAATCCATTTTACTAACAACTCTTGAAACTGCTGCCATCAGAAACACCAATGAATCTGGCTTATGAACTGCAGCGGATACTGCATTGAACCTAGTCAAATAAATACTTAGTTTCTATCGAGGCCTTTGCTTCATGTTCCATAACGTCGTCACGTTCTTCAATCATGAAATGTGAACTCTGAATTGTCTCATGAATCTATTCACTAACTCGGTCCATGTGCCGATGGATCTATTTTCTAACTGGCTGAACCACATAGCCGCTAATTCTGTCAAATATAAGGGGAAGCACCGCCCCATCACCTCTTCGGATGCACCTAGCGCTTCCATATATTGGATATATCTCGTTGGATGAATTGTTGAATTAGTCTTTCCATCGTACGTTTCCAACGTTGGTAGCCTGAAATCGGGTGGATTCCTTGTGTATTGGATGTTAGGGGTGAAAGGATTTTTGTTTAAATCCTTTAGACTCTAGTCTAACGGTCCACCTCTCATTGCTCGTCTAATTATTTCAGCAATCCTAACATTATCGTCTAATGGAAGTATCTGTTCCACATCTTCATTCTGCCCCCCACTCCTAAAGGGGAATTCCGGTGCATACACCTCAGGTCGTGCATTTGCATTTTGATTCACATTCTGGTGTCCAGCATCATTTTCTAGACGTTTACCACCTTTATCCAAGTTCAAATCAGTCATGCCCCCAAGTCCTCTGGGATCGGTATCGATCATGCTCGGGGATCGGTGCCGAACCGTGGCATTTCTTCGGGGATCGTTCTGCTTGGCTCCATTTGTTTCAGAAGGCATTTGTTCGAGCTTCTCACCCATGGTTCTAGTTTGACGCAACTCCGATAATTCCTAGTAGTCCCATCCTTCTGAAGTATCCTTTCATCATCTTTTCCTGGCGAGTTATCATTCGGTTATGCATTTCTATCATCATTGTTTCCATCTCGTCCCTGGTTATGTAGAAGGAAGGAGGGATCGATCTTGAGAACACTTCCTGGCTGCCTTATGCCCTTGTTCGCTTCCTCCGGCAGTAGTTTTCCTAGTTGACGGTCTTATCATCATTTCTAATTTCGCGTTTCAAGTCGATAAATCTGAGATTTCTTAATGAAAGCACCAAATTCTTTACGCTAAAAGTTGGCACAAACACCCAATGAAGTAATAAATATGAAAATTTGAAGAAAAGGAAAGAAAATAAAAACATAAACACATAAATTTTATAGTTGTTCGACGAATGCTCTGGCCTACGTCTACTTAAACTTTGTTATTCGATTTTTGTTGAGTTCTTACAAAGTTGTTCTTACAGATCAATGATGATCCCTAAGATTGTGGAAGAAATACAGAAATTTGTTAAAAGAGCCAAAAAGATCTCTTGAATAATGCCCTTTATTGTCTATTTAAAGCTGCAGACTGTTGAAATCCTCTCCACCATGATCTTGCCCACGTCCCCCATATACTGGAAGAATCATGCAAGAAAAATCATGGCAGTGTCAGTCAATTTCAGGGATTGGTACTGATCCGTAAGCAGGGGTCGGTATCGATCCATAAGATTGATTAGGAAACATTTTATGAGTTATTGTAATTGCTTGTTTGGCTCGTGTATTGGTCCTCGACATCTAGTTGTTTCGGTATGAGCTAGCGTGTGAGTGAACTCCTTAGCTCAAATGTTGGCTGATAGCATCTGACTTGTCCATCCAGTGTTGGGTTGCGTATGGTAGCCAAACCATCCCATGTGGCATGTACTAGCTTATAAGCATCCTCACTTCATATGCATGATTCGTTGTTGGATTTAAGCAAGTTCTCTGGATCGGTACCGATCCATGTTCATGGGTCAGTATCAATCCCTCACTTGTCTCTCATCACGACTCCTGATCTTGGAGTAGCGTGGCGTGTCAGCAACTTTGGTAATTTTCTTGGCTTACAAATGGTTTTACCTCTTGATTTCGTTTGACATTTGAGTTTGGTAGTAATCGCTCTGGATTCTTGCTTGGTAAATTTTCTGTTCGATTGTTCTAACTCATCCAGATGTTGCTTGGTCACAAAGCTGGATAATAACCGGGCATCCCTTTTTAGAAGGAAGCCACACGATGCAGGGAAGTACATCCCTGTAACCATAACTAATGAGTTTTCTGGTAAATCTCTTGTACCTCCTTAAGATGTTCTAGATGCAGGTAGAGAAGTTTGGCATGATTACTTAGTGGGGTTTTTCTTGATAAACCACTTTCATACACAGTGGTATTTCAACATCTTAAGAAGATCTGGAAGTTGAAAGGCAACATCAAAGTGAAGTCTGTTGGTATTGTATTTATGTTTCTTCTCTCCAATGCAGAGGACAAACATAAAATTGAGGAAGGTGACCCAATTATGATGAGAAATAAAATGTTTATAGTCAAGGAATGGAACCACATAATTAGTAATGTGTGTGGAACCATTAAGTCTGTTCCAATACGGGTCCATTTTCCAAACATTCCCTTGATTGCATGGTCCATAATAGGAATTAACTGGCTTCCTAGAAGGATTGGTAAGATGGTATGTTTAGATGAAATGACAGAGATGTTAGAAAGGTCGTCTTATGCTAAGCGTTTAACTAAAGTAACACGTCATTCTGATATGACTTATTGTTTTCCTGTTTAACAAGAGGATGGAATTGAACAACTTGTGCAAGTCTATTATAAATGGAAGCCTGAAACTTGTTCAGTTTGCAAATTATTTGGTCATACCCGACCTAAGTGATAAGAAAGAGGTAAAGGAAAAGGTAGAGAAGCAAGCAGGTGGGGGTACAATCGAAGAAATTGGAGCTTATCTACCAAATTTAGTTGCTAATAAGGTTGCAGGAGTTAAAAATGTATGGAGGAGGGTTGGAAATGTAAAGAAAAACAACAAAAGCAAGGGGGATAAGGTTGTAGAGGAAGACGACGTAGTCATACCAGATTCTGGCAGACAAACAATACCGAAGTTCTAATCCTGGATCAGGTATGGTGGTGAGTGAGCTTGATGTTAGGTATATCAGTGATGAAGAGAAATGGGTAGTGAAGTGCTCATAACTTCAAATAAATTCTAGGTCCTCCAGGAAATGAATGCAATAAGAAGTGATTATGGTGATGAGGCTTGTGTTGATGATGTTGAAATAAGTGATGTGGAACCTTTGAAATTACAAGTAGCAAATAAAGAGGTAGCTTTAGATAAGTTAACTGCACCCATACTTGTGTGTGAATCATATTTGAAAGTGTCGAGTCCTATTGTAGGTCCACTAACACATGAAGATATGGAAGCTAATTTTGACAAGCAAAAATCTCCTGCAATTGAAAATGATTTCGTGCATGACAAATTGCATGCATCTAAAACGGAGAATTCTTACGTGCATGCAATAACCAGTATAGACCAATCAATTTTCAAGCATCCCATACAACCAAACATCGTAATAACTACATCTCCCAAACCCTATTCCCAATCCAATCTATCCACCCCTCATCTTTCCCATGAAGATATTGTCTTGGATGTTCTTGAAGTCTCTACTTCTACTCCATATTCTCATATTCCCCCTCCTCCTGGTTGGTTATCCACTAATAGAAATTCTATTCAAATTCAACAAAGCAATGCTCAAAATATATCAGTAGTTAATCATGTAGTTATTGAAGTTCTACATTATCTTGTAGACTCATCTAATGTAGTTAGTGCTAACAAAAAAAAGTAATTCAACAAGAAGAAGCTAAAACAAACAAACCATGATCTTAATGAAGGCTTGATTATCAGAGATGATGATTCTTACCCTGAAATATATAAGAATAACTCTTCTTCGAAAAGAAGAATAAGGAGAAACTCAATACCAACCCCTAACCATTTATTTATGTTTAATAACATTGGTTTATGGAATATTCAGGGGTGCACACACGGATATCGAACTTCCACAAGTCAAGCAGATTATACCAACCAATAGTTTATGCTTAATTTCTATAGTGGATACCAAATTGAACTTCTCTTTAACTAGTAGGGTTGCATGTTATATTAATGCTCAATGGGATCTACACCATAACATAGGACAAGCACCATATGGAAGGATTATGGTCTCGTCTGATCCATCTATCTTTAATCTTAATCCAATTTTATTTCGTAGGCAATTCCTACACATTCATACTCTACATCTTCCTACATTAACATCTTTTTATATAACCTTTGTGTATGGTTCCAGACATCCTATGCCTAGGCAGACTTTGCTTGATAATTTGCCTTACTTAATTCAGGATTCTCATTCGTGGTTAGTACTAGGTGATTTCAACTGAATGTTGAGAGCATCTGATCATATTAGTGGCACCCCTCTTTTTCTCAAAGACATTGCACCTCTCAATGAAGCTTTAAATTTATCTAGCTTATATGAAGTTTGATTAACTGGCCTCTTCTACACTTGGAACAACAAAAGTAGTTATGGTATTAGAACTATGAGTAGAACTGACCATGTGATAGGCCTATGCGTGCTGTAAAGAGAGATTTTCAGAGGAGGGAGGAGGAAGATTGAAGAAGAAGAGAATACAAATGCAAAAAGAAACAATAAGAAATTCATCCAGCCTATCTTTTGCCATTCATTAAGAGAAATATATAGCTATTACATTTTGTTATAACTAATTAGAGACAGGTGGCAGCATACTAGCCACTGCATTAATAACAGAAAAAGATTCCTAGAATTGCAAAAGATTGGTTATAACAGTATTTGTCCACTAGCACAACACTAATATTGTAACGTGCATGAATGCACTTTATTTGCAGGTTAACATTTTGTTATCATCAGTCCAGGTACCTAGCTGGAACACGGATGGACCTCTTCTACCTGGCAATAGCCTGAGGTGAATAAGAGCAGCCCGTATCAGTGCCTCCCTCTAAAAAGTCGACCTTGTCCTCAAGGTTGGTAGGTGCAGTCAGTGCTGGTGGCAGTGGAGTTGGTGTAGTGTTGCGTGGGTTTGGGCAAAGTTTAAGGAGGGAAATGTGGAACACAAGGTGGATGCGAGCTTCAGGTGGAAAGAGCAGTTTATATGAAACAGCGCCTATCTTCTCAATGATTGGAAAAGGCCCAAAATATTTCTTTGATAGTTTGTGCTGTGTTGGCTGTAGAGAGTGTTGGCGGTAAGCGTGGAGTTTGACAAAGACGTACGAGCCGACAGGAAAATCTTTGTCAAGGCGATGTTGATCCGCTTGATTTTTCATACGGAGTTGAGCTCGTTGTAGGTTGTTCTTAATGGATTTCAAAAGTTGGTCTCTACTTGTGGCCCATTCTTCAATTTCCGGCATTAGTGTAGTTCCTCGGATGTAGTCGGCTATAACCGGTGGTGGACGACCATAAACGACTTGGAATGGTGACATTTTTAAAGAGGAATGGGTACAAGTATTGTACCACCATTCCGCCCATGGTAGACACTTGACCCATTGTGATGGTGAATCTCCACATATTGCTCGCAAATAAGTTTCTAAGCAACGATTGACTACCTCCGTTTGTCCGTCGCTTTGGGGGTGATAGGCACTACTCATGTTAAGTTGAGTGCCATGTAAGCGAAAGATTTCTTTCCAAAATGAGCTCATAAAAACACGATCATGATCGGAAACAATTGACCGAGGAAATCCGTGTAAATAGACATATTCTTGAATGAAATAAGAAGCTAGTTGAGCCGCAGTGAAGGAGGTAGGTAATGCAACAAAATGCGCATACTTAGAAAGCCGGTCAACAATTACCCAAATACAAGTTTTGCCGGACGATGGGGGTAAATGAGTAACAAAGTCCATGGATATGTCTTCAAAGATTTGGTTAGGGATGGATAAGGGTTGTAGAAGTCCTTTAGGTGTAGAATTTTCTAGCTTAGTTTGCAAACAGACAGAGCATTCACTGATAAATGCATGGATAGACTCACGAAGATTGGGCCAGTAAAAATTGCTGGCAATGCGAGCCAAAGTAGCTTTTATTCCAGAGTGTCCACCAGATTTTGAGGAATGATACGCAGCCAAAATTCTTTGCTGTAATACAGGGTCATTTGGTACAAACAGGCGCTTTCCCCTGAATAATAAACCATCACGAAATGAAAAGTTTGGGTTGGATATTTTACCAGTCTGTAGTTGGGTGATAATTGTTTGAGCTGCTGCGTCTGAAGATAGGGCTGCACAGATATCAGAAGTAATTGCAAATGAAGGAGACGAGAAGGCGGCCATAGTTGCTGCTGCTGTCCATCAAGATAACCCATCTGCAACAGTGTTTTCATTGCCAGGTCTGTATTTGATAGTGAAGTCGAAACCCATTAGTTTGGAAATCCACTTTTGCTGGTCCGGTGTTTGTATGGTTTGAGTGAGGAGCTGGCGAAGGCTTTGATGGTCTGTAGTGATGGTGAATGGTCGGCCGAGAAGGTAGTGTCGCCACTTTCGGATTGCGAAAGTTATGGCGAACATCTCGCGAGCATAAGTGGAAGCCGTCTGCAGTCGTGGTGGGAGTTTCTGACTGTGGAAAGCGATGGGGTGGCGGGATTGTGACAGGACAGCACCACAAGCATAGCCGGAAGCATCTGTATGTAAGTCGAATGGTTGGGAGAAATTGGGGAGAACTAGGATTGGGGCAGTGGTTATTGCGTGCTTTAGGGTGGAGAAAGCTTCGTGGGCTTTGTTGGGCCACGAAAATGGTACGTCCTTCTTCAATAATTCAGTTAATGGGTTAACAATATGAGTATAGTGTTGGATGAAGCGGCGATAATATCCGGTGAGGCCTAGGAATCCACGAACAGCGGTGATAGATGTCGGTGTTGGCCAATTAATGATAGCTTCAACTTTGGATGGGTCGACACGTACTCCCTTATTAGAGATAATGTGACCCAAATAGTATAATTCCGTGAGCCCAAAAACACATTTAGAAAAATTGGCATAAAATTTATTTCGGACCAAAATGTCTAAAGTGGTTTGTAAATAAGAGAGATGCGAATCCCATGATTTGCTATAGACAAGGATGTCGTCGAAAAATACAAGGATGAATTTGCGTAGATGAGGACGAAAAACATTGTTCATTGTAGCTTGAAATGTTGAAGGAGCGTTTGTGAGACCAAATGGCATTACAAGGAATTCATAGTGCCCTTCGTGGGTACGAAATGCCGTTTTATGGATATCGGATGGGTTAACACGAATTTGAAAGTAGCCGCTACGCAAATCAATTTTGGAAAAATATGTGGATCCATATAACTCATCTAGTAGCTCATCAACGGTTGGAATGGGGAAACGATCCTTAACGGTAATGGCATTAAGGGCACGGTAATCGACGTAAAAGCGCCATGTACCGTCTTTCTTCTTAACGAGAAGTACGGGAGAGGAAAATGGGCTTGTGGATGGTTGAATAATTTGGGTTTGTAGCATTTCTCGTACTTGGGTTTCAATTTCATTTTTCTGAAAATATGGGTAGCGATATGGTTTAACGTTTATGGGTTTTGAGTTTGGTTGAAGGTTGATGTGGTGATCAAGGTCGCGGTGCGGTGGAAGATTCGTGGGTTTGTCAAAGAGGGTGGAGTAATGAGCTAGCAGTTGTTGAATGTCTGGGTGTAAGTTATCAGATGCTGGGAGAGATAATGTGTTTGAGTTTTGATTGGGCTCGATAGTGAGTTGAAAATAGGAAGAAATGGACGTTGTAGACTGCATACGTTTTAACTGTTGGAAAGAAATTTCTGATGGGCTTACTGATGTGTCTCGGCCCAGCAGAGTAATGAGTTTATTATTATAAACAAACGACATAGTCATGTGTTTATGATCCATTGTGACTGGACCCAGGGTTTGTAACCATTGTATTCCAAATACAATTTCAGCTCCAGAAATCGGCAAGAGGAAAAAATCTGTAATAAAATCATACCCTTGAATCCGAATAAGAACCTGGTGGCAAGCTTGCTGATATTGCAACCTTTCTCCATTTCCTACAGTGACAAAGAAATTGTGCTGATTTTCTGCTCGAAGCCCTAAAAATTTAGCCGTCTTTGGGTGGATGTAGTTATGAGTGCTTCCCGAGTCAACGAGAATGGAGACCATTTTATTGTTTATTTGCGCCTGTAGTCGAAGAGATCTGGGGTGGGACGAGCCAACGAGAGCATGGTAGGAAATTGCGGGATCGAATTGGGTTGTTTGCTCTGGATCTGGAGTATTGAGAATTGCTGTGTTCTGTGTGGATGAATCGAAACTGTCATCATCGTCCGGTAATAGTAGGAAAATTTGTTTAGTAATGCATTTATGGCCGGGATAGTCTTTCTCTTCGCAACTGTAGCATAGGCCTTTCGCTTGGCGATTTTGAAGCTCGGTTGGGGTTAATATTTTGATTGGGTAAGTTGGGTTCGTTGGTTGAGTTGGAGCATGTATTGGCGGTAAGGAAAGCAGGGGAGGTGGTTGTGGCCTGTTATATGGGAGTCGATTCAGAAATTGTTTGGATTCAGTGTGTTTGCTTTCGATGAGTTTAGCAAGATCGATAGCATTGGATAGGGTAGTGGGCTGGAAGGGTTGTAACTCATGTTTGATATTGGTTTTTAGGCCGGAAATAAAGCAATTAAGGAGAGCTTCGGGGGGGGGGGGAGATTTGTGACACGGTTGCTAAGTGTTTCGAATTGGGATTGGTAGTTGTCGACGGTCGTTGTTTGACGGAGTTTGAATAGAGTAGCTTGTGGGTTTAGGAATGAGGATGGTCCAAATCTTTGTTCGATGGATATTGTGAGATGTTTCCATGATGTGAGTTGGTTGTTGTAGAACATCCATTGGTACCAAGTGAGAGCTTGGCCGGACATGTAAAAGCTTGCAAGGTTGAGGCGTTGTTCATTGGGTGTTGAATGGTAAGAAAAGAACCGCTCCGCTTGAAAGATCCAATCCAAAGGATTAGATCCATCAAAATGAGTAAGTTCACATTTAGGGGTTCGGACATGAATAGGAGGTGGAAGATGTGATGTATGAAGCGGTGTTGTAAGTGGTGGGGGAGGTGGTGGTGGTCGAGTATTGGATTCAGGTTGGGGTGATGTAGGGATAGATGTAGATGAAATTTTGGCTGATAATTCGGCAATGGTCTGAGTGAGGTGCTGAAACTGTGAGGTGAGGGTGTTTTTGATGTCGGTAATATCGGCTTGTTGGGTAGCAAGGGATACTTCTTGATTAGAGAGGGAGGTTTGTTGGGTAGATAGCTTGGTGTTAATGGTGTCAATGGCGGCTTGATGGTGATTGAGTTGGGATGTCAGTTCGTCGAGGCATGTCATGGTGGAGGTAGGGAGGGAATGAGTGGGTTGATGAAAGCACCAAATGATAGGTCTATGTGTGCTGCAGAGAGAGATTTTCAGAGGAGGGAGGAGGAAGATTGAAGAAGAAGAGAAGACAATTGCAAAAAGAAACAATAAGAAATTCATCCAGCCTATCTTTTTCCATTCATTAAGAGAAATATATAGTTATTACATTCTGTTGTAACTAATTAGAGACAGGTGGCAGCATACTAGCCACCACATTAATAACAGAAAAAAATTCCTAGAATTGCAAAAGATTGGTTATAACAGTATTTGTCCACTAGCACAGCACTAATATTGTAACGTGCATGAATGCACTTTATTTGCAGGTTAACATTTTGTTATCATTAGTCCAGGTACCTAGCTGGAACACGGATGGACCTCTTCTGCCTGGAAACATCCTGAGGTGAATAAGAGCAGCCCATTTCACCATGCTTTCATCAACTACCCAACTCCTGATATATGGAGATGGTGATAGTCTAACTAAGCATTTAATAGAGTAGTTGAAGGTGGTGATTCAAATGCTGGAACAACCCGATAACTTATATTTCTCTGAATATGAGCATGACTTGTCTAGAAAGTTGTCTGAAGCTCTAACTCTGGAGGTAGATATGAAGAAGTAGAAGTTAAGCTAAAAGTGGGATTTGCAGGGAGCCAGGAACTCAAAACTCTTTCATGACTCTTTAAAAATCAAACAGTCCGAAAATAATATCTTTCAAATTTCAGATGAGCAAGGAACAATGCATGATACTCCAACTAAGTGGACAATGCTTTTATAGACTACCATTCTAAATTATTAGGCAAGCCAGAACCTCATATTCCTAACTTGCCTGATTTTTTCAGTACATATCTTCCTATGTTGAGTAATCATGATGTTGCAGTCCTGTCAGCTAAAGTTACTGATGAAGAAATAGTAAAAGTAAGTGTGTTATTTATAGATCCGCATATGCTTTCTCAAGAGGATATCAACCGCTTATCTCAACGGCCTGCATTTCTTTTCTATTCAGTCTGAGATCGTGGGCTAAAGCCCAAACATTATGTTTGTATCATATATATATATATTGTTCAGTCTGTAATTCTTTTGTACTTCTGAATCATAATAATAAAGCAATTACTTCTTCATCAATCATCCCTCTAAATCTCTTGATTCAAAGACATCTCACTTTTCTAACTTGGTATCAGAGCAACTGTTGTGCTAACTGCATCAATAACAGTTGTGAGTCGATCAGAAAAGTATCATCACGTGGACTCCTCTCATCAAGGATTCAAGATCCCTTCACTTGAGAATTAAGGCTGTTCACCAATACTCAGTGCCTCGCTAGATTTGAATCGGCTGCATCAGAGTATTAGAGAAAGCGTATGGTATGTAAAAATTCCAAACGAAAAAAAAGAGCAAACTGATCAAGAACACTAAGAAAATTTCCAGTTGAATCAAGAGTATCAAGAAAACTCATCAGAAAGCAATTTATTCACAAATAAACAAAGAAATCATCATTCAAGTTTTGTGTAATACTGTCAAGATTAAACCACAAAGAAAATTTTCTTGAAATTCCTAATTCAAAGCAGGCTCAAATTTAAAATTCACATACCAGTTCCTCGAAATCTTTCTCCCTGAAAAGCATTCTTGTAATCATCATGACAAATCTGGATGATGATGCTGTAAGCACTCAATCATCAAACACAAGAGTATCTCAAAACCAACCACAGACAGATCCAGTAAATGATCTGATGAAGGCCATAATCAAGCCTCAGAGTCAAATGATATCCATCCAGCTTGATGAATCAAATTTCTTGCTCTGGAAATTACAAGTGGAAACATCCATTAGAGGCTATGGGTTAGAAGATTATATTCTTGGCACAAGAATTACTCCACCAAAATTTATTAAAAATAATGAAGACAAACTGGTACCAAATCAAGAACACTTAGCACACCAAAGGCAAGATAGCCTTGTATGTGCCTGGATGATGTCATCCATAAGTGCATCTATTCTGCCACAACTTATAGGCTGTAAATCTGCTCAAGAAATATGGACAACAATTGAAAGAAACTTCACCTCTCAGTCATCTGCAAGAATCATGCATCACAGAAGACAACTACAAAATATCTGAAAGAATGATATGACAATGAATGAATATCTGCTCAAAGTAAAAAACTTATGTGATCAACTAGCTTCAGCTGGACACAAAGTATCTGAGTCAGAACATGTACTGTACATAATCAGTGGTCTAGACAGTGAGTATGAAGCAGTTGTGGCCATCATTTCCACTATGGAACCTACACCACACTTGCAGTTTGTGTATTCTACCCTTCTTTCACATGAAGGAAGGATAGAACACAACAAAACAATAAGTTCAGATATCTCAGTCAACTACACATTCAACAGAGGTAAACAAAACTCAAATACCAGAGGACAGTTCAACTTTCAAAGAGGTGGACCATCCAACAGAGGAAGAAGAGGAGGCAGAAGCAACAACAACAATAAAATAAGGTGCCAAATATGTGAGAAGTATAGTCATGGAGCAAACAAATGTTACTTTAGATTCAACAAGAACTACACTCCTTCACAACAAGATAGCAGTGCAAATGTAAACATAGTCACCGTGCCAAAAGACAGCAACTCAAATCAAACAGAAGTTCTAAACACTGAAACTGCAACAAATAATGATACTGGAGATGACTGCTGGTACCCAGACTCAGGGGCTACAAATCACGTAACCAACAATCTCAACAATCTAAACCTGGGAAACAAAGAGTACAAAGGTACACAAAATCTTTCTGTTGGTAATGGTAAAACTGTACATATTACACACACTGGAAATGCAAGTATACATGGATCCAAACAACATCTTCTAAGAAACTTGTTAAGAGTTCCTTCAATCAAAAAAAATCTAATAAGTGTTTCCCAATTTGCAAAAGATAACAAAGTATACTTTGAATTTTATCCTAGCACATGTATAGTCAAAGATATACTAACACAAGAAGTTATTTTGCAGGGTAAAGAAAACAATGGGTTATACAAATTTGATTTTTCAAATTCAAAAACTACTGTGAATAAGAAAATATCCATGTAATGAATGTTACTAGTGATTCTAAGAATAGTAGTAAATTTGATTTGTGGCATTGCAAACTGGGACATCCCAGTTTACAAATTGTAAAACATGTCATGAGTAGCAATAACATTCCATGTAGTAACATTCCTGAATCTTATTTTTGTACCTATTGCCAATTGGGAAAGAGTTATGAACTTGCATTTCCAGATTCACACACAACTTACACAAGACCCCTTGAGTTAATTGCTAGTGATCTTTGGGGACCAGCACCTATTAGCTCAGATTATGGATACAAATATTACATATCGTTTATAGATGTTTATTCAAGATTTGTATGGATATACATGCTAAAGTCTAAATCTGAAACCAGTAATATAGTAATGCAGTTCATTAACAAAGTTGAAAACATGACTGGAAATAGTGTTTGTACATTTTAGTCAGATGGTGGAAAAGAATTTTTCCCTTTAAAAACTTTCTTTGAAAAAGAAAGGTATTAATCACAGGACAACATGTCCATACACATCTGAACAAAACGGAATCATTGAAAGAAAACATAGACATATTGTTGAAACTGGGTTAACATTATTAGCACAAGCCTCTATGCCCTTAAAATTTTGGCCAGAGGCATTTAACACTGATGTACACTTGATAAATATACTACCAACAAAAATCCTTAAATTCAAGTGTCCACAAGAAGTGTTAACTAAAATTAAACCAGATTATGAGCATCTAAAAGTTTTTGGGTGTCAATGTTTTCCTTGTTTAAGATCCTATAACAAACACAAATTAGACTTCAGATCTACCCCTTGCACCTTTTTGGGGTATTGCAATAAACAAAAGGGGTATAGATGTCTAGACAACAAGGGAAAAATATATATATCTTGGCATGTAAGATTCAATGAGCAGGTATTTCCATACAGAAATACTGAAATTAAAACTACTGAAAAAGTGAGGAATCCAAAGTTTGTGATTCCTGATTTACCTGAAGAGATTGAGATCCTGCCATCAACACAGCCTATAAGGGATGACATCAGTGCAAGCCCTCAACATACCATGACTTCTAAAGAGTCAGGTCAAGAGCAAACTACACATGAAGATGATAGCAACAATCAGAATTTTCAGAGTTCAGAACTAAGCAGTGCAAGCCATGAACAAATCACCAGAGATGATACCATGGCCTGCAGCAGTTCAAACAACAGTCATGACAATACTGTCAGAAATAATACCAACACCCATCCAATGTTAACTAGAGCAAAATGTGGTGTCTATAAACCAAAAATTATCAACAACATGGTTGTTCAGGAAGAACCATCTTCCTACATAGAAGCTGCTCAGAATGATAAATGGAGAGCTGCTATGGAGGAAGAATACAATGCTCTAATTAACAAAGGAACTTGGAATCTGGTTAAAAAACCAGAAAACAAAAATATAATTGGGTGTAGATGGACCTTTAAACTAAAGAAAAATGCTGATGCTTCAATAAGTATAAAGCAAGGTTGGTTGCAAAAGGATATTCACAACAATATGGGTTTGATTTCTCAGAAACATTTTCCCCTGTTGTGAAACCCTCCTCAATTAGGGTCATCCTAACCATTGCTTTAAACAAAAATTGGAGCATCGGACAGTTAGATGTTAATAATGCTTTTCTTAATGGTGTATTATAGGAAGAAGTATACATGGAGCAACCAGAAGGGTTTACTCAGAAACCAGACAAAGGACTTGTATGCAAACTCAATAAAGCCATCTATGGCTTAAAGCAGGCACCAAGAGTCTGGTTTGATAAGCTCAAGACAACACTTATGAAATTTGGCTACAATTCACTAAAATCTGACAACTCTATATTCTCTAAAATTAATGATTTTGCCACCACTTATATTCTAATTTATGTTGATGATTTTATTATTACAGGGAGCAGTGAGTCAGAAATTAAGAAAATCACTGCAATGCTTAACTCAGAATTCTCAATTAAAGAGACCTCGGTGATCTGAATTACTTCCTTGGAATTGAAGTTCAAAGAACCTCTAAATCAGAAATACATCTCAATCAAAAGAAGTACATTTCAGAAATATTATCAAGAGCCAAAATGGACAAGGCTAATCTCCTACCAACTCCAATGGTTACAAATCATCAACTATCAAAATATAAGGGTGAAGCAATTTAGAATATAAAGCAATACAGAAGCATAGTGGGTGCACTTCAATATGCAACAATAACAAGGCCAGACATATCATTTTGTGTCAATAAAGTTAGTCAGTTCATGCAAAATCCTTTGGATAGTCACTGGAAAGCAGTAAAGAGAATACTCAGGTATCTCAAAGCAACAATAGATCATGGCCTTATCCTAAAATCAAGTCACACACTTAACATAAATGCCTATGCTGATGCTGACTAGGGAACCGATACAGACGATCGGAAATCAACATCAGGCTACTGCATCTACTTAGGTAAAAATCCTATATCATGGAGTTCAAGGAAACAAAGCACAGTGTCAAGATCCAGCACAGAGGCCGAATTCAGGTGTGTGGCAAGTGCAGCAGCAGAGGTTATATGGCTTGAGTCACTTCTAAGTGAACTCAACATCAAAACTGATAGTAAACCAATAATTTGGTGTGACAACGTTAGTGCAATTTCCTTAACCTCAAATCCAGTTCTTCATTCTAAAACCAAACATATCGAATTGGATCTATACTTTATCAGAGAGCAAGTAATCAAAGAAAAATTAAGAGTTGGATACATACCATCTCCGCATCAAAAGGCAGATATACTTACTAAACCTCTATCGAAGCCAAGCTTCACGAGATTAAGAGAAGAGCTCAACATTGACGTTGCTAACTCAAGTCAGAGATCCAAAAGAGTAATCTTCATACCAGATTAAAGCTTGATCTGTTGCTCTTAGCTTTCGAGGAAATTAAGAGCTGATTCCGCTGATTTTTTCTCACGAGGAAAGCGGTCGCCATTACCTCTAATCTCTTTTCACAAACCCTAGAGTATTCGGGTTTGAGGGGGGGAGTAAAAGTAAGTGTGTTATTTACAGATCCGCATATGCTTTCTCAAGAGGATATCAACCGCTTATCTCAACGGCCTGCATTTCTTTTCTATTCAGTCTGAGATCGTGGGCTAAAGCCCAAACATTATGTTTGTATCATATATATAGTTTGTTCAGTCTGTAATTCTTTTGTACTTCTGAATCATAATAATAAAGCAATTACTTCTTCATCAATCATCCCTCTAAATCTCTTGATTCAAAGACATCTTACTTTTCTAACTAAACATGCAATATTTGGTATGGATAAAAATTCATGTGAGGGAACTAACGGGTTCGATACCTTGTTCTACGCTTATTGTTCGAATATTATATTTATAGATCTGCTTAGGGCTATTCATAATTTTTTCTATCATAGTAGGGTGCTAAGGGGTATCAATGCAACTAATCTGGCTATAATTCCTAAAACTAAAGACGTCAACTCAGTAATGAATTTAAGACCAATAACTTGATGCAACATCATATATAAATGTATATCCAAGGTTATTGCTACAGGACTGAAGTTAATGCTCCCTTCCTTAATTTCCACTAATCAAGCTACTTTTCTACCTAACAAGAGTATTTTAGATACTGTATTATTGGATCATGAATTGATAAATAGTTATAATTGGTCCTACATTTCACCTAGAGCAATATTGAAGGTAGATATTAAAATGCCTATGATTCATTGTAGTAGAAGGCTATTGTTGCAGTTATGGAAAGAACGGACTTTCCTGCACACTTTGTTTGTTGGATTTACACTTGTATATCAACTGTAACTTACTCTCTCGGGTTTAATGGAAAAACAGTGTAGTATTTCAGTGGAAGGCAAGGCATACGAACAAGGGGACCTAATGTCCTCTTATTTATTCATCAGTGTTATGGATCTCTTCACTCAATTGATTAATAAAGCTATTGACAGAAAAGAATTTGCATTGCATCCAAAATGTAAAGATCCTCTAATATCAACTCTAATGTTTGCTGATGACTTAATTATTTTCACCAAACTAACTAAGGAATCTATGTTTTGCATTAATGAAGTCCTGAATACTTTTTTATGCATAACAAGATTGCAGATTAATCTAGAAAAGTATAGTTTATATATAGTTGGTGTCTTTACTCAGCATGGTAATTTATTGCATGCTTTAACTTCTCTGCCTCCAATGGTAAATAGTATGTCTTATTTAGGTATGCCTCTATCAACTAGAAAGATTGGGTATACTGAGTGTCTGCCACTATTTGAAAACAATCGCTAGAACTATGAATAGTTGGGTGAACAAATTTATTAGTCAGGCTGGTAGGCTGACTATAATTAAGACTATTATTCATGCTATGACAGTTTATTAGAGTAGGGCCTTTTTGCTTCCTGTCAAACTAATTAACCAAGTAAGGCAAGTAATGAATCACTTCTTTTGCACAGGTAACATGTATTCAAAAAGTTGGTTCCACTTGCTTTCAACAAGGTGGAAAGAACTCAATGTTATAGTGGGCTTGGTATTAAAAATTTAAGGTATTGGATAAGGCTACTTACTTAAAGTATTTTGACAACTTACTGAATAATAAAGACGATATATGGGTCTGGTTGGCAAGGAAACATCATATTGGCAATAAAAATTGTTGGACTATGGTACCTTCACCATTATGGCTGGGTTTGGAGAAGTGTGCTGCAGCTTAGAGACTTATTTCTTCCTCGTTTGCAAATAATATCATCTCCTTATAGTAATGCAAAGTTTTGGTATGTCCCTTGGGCAAGGCAGGGTTTAATACTAGTTAATGAACTTCATTATGATGATAGGTGTCAAACTGGTATACTGATGAAGCTAAAGCATGTGGCTACATTCAAGAAGGGGTTGTTACCATGCCTTACACTAGTAATGAGAGAGTCGGAGATGTTTGGACCAAGTTTCAAGTTTAAGACTTAAAGCCGACAATGATAAATATGCCTGCTCTAGCAAGCATGAAGAGCACATAATTTCTACTGTGTATAAGGCATTGACAGTTATAGATGAAGAAAGAAGGTTTAGGTGGAATAAGAGGATTTGGAATTCATTTAGCCCAGAGAAATTAAATTTCCTGCTTTGGAAAGTGATCAAAAATGGCCTGCATACTTTGTCTAATCTGCAAAGTAGGGGAATGGAAGTTGTAAATGAATGTTTATTTTGTAAAAGCCATGAGGAAGATATCTTACACCCTTTCTTTAATTGCCACGTTACTAATGATATGTTGTGTATAATATTGATGAAGGGAAAAATGCATAAGTCGGTGAGGGAAAGTAAAGTAGAATGGAATCATATTTTCAAGGCAACAAGATGGAGAAGCAATGATACTATAGTGCTCTTGCTGGGTTGGAAGTTATCCATTAATGAAATTTGAAATGAGAGAAATATAAGGCTATTTAAGCATAAAAGTAAAACTAGAATGGCACTTTACCAAACTATTCTTCATGAAGTCAGAAAGGTTTAAGGAATTCTAGTATAAGTAGTGAGGAAGTGGCGCTTGAGGTTTGGGATTGATGATCCAGGTTTCGTGCTATTTTTGTTTTGCTTGGTGTTTATTCCTCTTTTTTCCTTTTTCTTCTTTTAGTTTTGCTTTCCTGTTTTCCCTTGTATTATCTTAATGTTTCAGTTTTTCATGGGTATAAGCTTGTTTACACCCATTTTTTTTATTTTATTTCTAATAAATCTGGAAAGGGCCCAACTAACCATGCTAGCTTTGTTTAAAAAAATATGATTTCTCTTCTTGAATCGACCTTTTATTCTGAATTCTTGAATTGAAATAATTTTGGAAAAACCATAGAAAATGTTAGATCTAATCATTGAATAGAAAAGTAGAAAGTAAATGGATTAAAACTATCTTTAACCCTATAGATCTAAATTGTATAACATGTTTGGATTGATTTTGCTAAACAAGCAGTAATTCGTATTGAAACTACCCTTAATCTTATAGATCTGGTATATATGATAAATTTGAAATATTTTTTTGGAGAGATAGGAATGAACAAACATGTATGTTAGAATTTGCTTAGATCTAATTCAACCTACATTAAAATATACAAGATAATTAAATTGAGTGTATATGTATACCCTTGAAATATACATATAATTTGCTGAAAAACCATTGATAATGTTAAAATAAATCACTTGAAGTTGGAAATATACAAGTAGAAATGGTATCTAAAACACATGTTAAACTAAACTCTATATCATACTCGAATCCACAAAGAAATATAATAAAATAACAAAACAAACAAATCATGAAATCTAGAAAATATATATCAAACGTCTGAACACTAGGGCTAGATGTCTAAAAAGTGTAGCTAGACATGTGAATACATAGAATATATATTTTATAGTAGTAGGCAACCAGACGTCTGAAGTGGATTTTCAAATGTCTGAATTACCATAGTAGGCCCAAATTCAACCTGGACTTGGAACAGGCCAAGTAGGAAGAATGGGAAAACTTGTTCCTACTTCTTAGTTGTTCGGAAGTGCACAAGCTGAATAGAGTCGGGCAGCAAGCTGGAAACATACCGCCTTTGGGTAAAGTCCTAAGCTTTTGCTTCACGAAGTTGGAACGTGACACTTAACATTGGGGCGATTATATCACAATTAGAAGTTCATATCGTTCAAAGCCGGTCCTAGCCACATATTCATAGAAGTTGGAAAGAGAGGACGAAGACGTTCTTCAGAGAAGGGAGGATCCACCCTTGATTGCTACTTGTTGTAACGATATAGAACTTAGGAAGTAGACTAGTGAGAGGATACACCAATGCAAGATGGCAAGAACCCGTTGGACAGGGATTCAACGAACGAGGGTCGGGCATTGAGTGCATACCCAGCTTAGTACACCAATGCAAGATGGCGAGAACAATTAGACAATTATTCGACAATGAGCCGGGCATCAGATGTATATTCGGTTAGGAACACCAATGTAGCATGGAAAGAACGCCGGACGATGATTCGACATCGTGTCGGGCATTAGATGTATATTCAGCTATATGTAACCTAAGTAATTACTACTAAAGATGTTAGTTGATATATATGTATGTATTTATGTATGTGTATGTATGTATGTAGTTTGGTGGACAACCATTGAGACCACATACTAGAGATTCCTCTAGGAATTTTCCTTTTTCGGTATGCTCCACCTGTGAATGGAACTTTCATGAACTATAATCGGACATTAAGAATATTCAACTTAAAATGTAAAATAACTAGACCCTTATTTATAACACACTAAGGAACAACCGAGGTGTATGGTATAACTGAACTTCAATCACTTTTTAATACCATACCACAAGTGATATAATTCATTCATTAGACTTTGTCTGATCCCCTCCATTTCTCATTCTTATTACCTATTATAGGAGGACAAGGTAGTAAGTGAGGTGATTTAGTCAAGGAGTATAGAGAAGGCGACATGACATTGGAGATCTATTTATTTACAGTCTTTCTTTATGTACCTTATTGTATCTATTAAGCAAACGATTATTATGATAATTATTTGGAGACTTTACCTTTATCTAATGTATGTTGTATTGACATTTGGACACTCAGTTTTGTCTTTTATTGTATGGACTGTGGTTATTCTGAGATTGTGTTACTTGGATTATTTTTAGTACTTATATTTTATTTCCTTCCACTATGAGATCTGAAATCGTAAAATTGTGTAAAGTTATAACTTTCCCTATACCATGTAAACCATTTTAAAAATCTAACGATTCGTACTTCTTAGCATGACGACGAGTTAGAAGCCACTTTTGGGTTTGAATTGGTGTGTTTGGAGGTGCTGGTTGTTACAATTTGTATCCCATAATACTTACACTCAATATTTATTGTACATTAGGATCATAGGGTGTTCATAATTCTCACAAAAATGGATGCCTCGTCCACAAGAGGAGTGTTGTTTCATATTTTTTGACACTTGTGTTTAATGTCTATTAGACCTTAATATAATAAGTTACTAATAACTCTCACGTGAATGCTTCCATACAAACTTATGGTGCTCAAATAAACACAAAAGCAATACGGCTTCCCAATGATCTGAAAGATGTAAACATCAATGTCTCCAAATATCGTAAAGCATGTTATGCTTTCCATACTTGTAACCGCATAACCCATGAAGATGTCTGGAACATCATGTATCAATAGTATTAGGACGTTGATTACGACAATGTAGGCTAGTTGTTACCAGTTCAGGTTGTGGTCCACAATCAATCAACTAATGATACATAAATTAGTTTATTTAGGATATAATACTTCGCTTTCTTTTAAAATGATTATTTATTTTTTACTATGGTAATATTAAATGGGTTAGTATCCGCTAAGTGATATATGAAATATCATCTTAAAATTTCAATTACAAATAATGTATGGGAAAATGTAGTTTATGAATCTGAAATTTATAAGATATGACAATATCATTTAAATTATTTAAAATAAATAATATGGATAAACATCATACCCAAATTTTGTGGTATATTAAATATTAACATTAAAACTCAAGTTAATGGAATGAAGAAGTCCATTTCATTTATATCAATGCCTCTTTTAAATAAAGGTTAATAAAGGTCCATAGCTACAAATATTGAAACCATAACATCCCATAACCCTTATAATAACGATATATTTTTTATAGTTAAAAAATAAATGAGTGATTAATGTCCCATAACCATTTAATCAAATAAATTGTTATCCATTATTAATTACGTATAAAGTATAAAACATAACTTGTTTAAATTCAACCTTATAAACATTATTAAACATTTTATAAATATAGTTATTTAATCTAATCTTAAGTAAGAAAATATTTAAATAATATCATATTAATGTATTAAAAAATTGTTGAATGTATAAAATATTTATTTAAAACTTTACTTTAAAATTAAAATAAGTAATGATCTTTTACTTCCACTTTTAAATAAAAGATTTATTGTTAAAACATTTTGTAGTTAATATTATTCTTAGTTCATTATCATCCAAATAACCTTATAAGGTAATTCGTGTGTGTGTGTGTATTAACTATCTTCAATATACATGTATGTATGTATGTTTGTTTGGATATATGTAAAATCGCTTTATCTAGTTAAACTACAAAAATAATAATTTTATTTGACTATTAAGATAGTTAATTGGTCTGAAAGCACTAATCTTGATTTGGATTATGTTGGATTTATGTGAGCAAAGTAAACATGACCATATTATTATTTTGTTAGTTAGATACTAAAACCATATATTTTAAGAATGCTATTCAGCATAAAAATTAGTTTATAACTTGTTATGTATATTGATGATGATAGAGAATATATATACATAAGTGGTTTATGAGTTTGAATTTAAAAACATGTATGTTAAGAAAGATAGTAAACACAAAGTTTGTTTATAACTAGATTTGCATATTAATGAGGATATATAATATGTATACATAAGTACCCTACGGTTTTGTAGTTAAAAATGTATATTTTGGGAAAGTTAGTAATCATAATAGTTGATTTATAACTCGTTATGTCTATTGATGAGGATAGAGAACATATATAAATAAGTAACATGTGGGCTTGAACTTAAAACCATATATTTTGAGAATGTTAGCAAGTACAAAAGTTGGTTTATACTTTTTATGTATACTACTGATGATATAAAATATATATACATGAGTAACCTATGGGTTTGAAGTTAAAAACATGTAATTTGAGAAATTTAGTAAGCACAAAAGTTATTTCTAACGACCACCCTACACCTCCAATACCCAATATACTTGAAAAGTGCGCTGAAAATGTACATTACCGATGCAAAATGGTAGTTAAGAGTGAAATATATCAAACTCCAAGCACAACCTATCGAATATCTCATAGTGAATTGGATAAAATATAGAAGCAACATAAATATAAAACTGGAGAGAAAGATATGTATAACAAAAGTGAACCAAAATAGAATACCATAATGATCCAAATTCACAGTAGTTATACTAAGCAAATGAAATAGAATTTATACATCATCAAAATAAACTCAAAGGAAATCTGTCTCTAACAATAATCACTAGTACTAGTAGCTCTACGGTATTGCATAATAGAATAGCAATAAATTTTAAAGACAAGATACATATAAACACCGGCCTTCTACTCACCTCTGAACAACTCCAAGCGCTAACTCAGACCAGCTATGTAGTCTACTCATTTAAGAGTACCCAAGATAAATAAGAAGCAAACCATAAAATCTCAAGTCAGACATCAGCCCGTGTGATCAATAAATATATCTCGAAATACTATAAAGATCGATAGTAAAACAAGAATACAGTATGAGAAATCATACCTAACCCATCCCGACATCCGACAAGTTACTACAAAACAATATACATGCTACAATATCATCATATGGGTACACTACACTAAGTATAACATTAGGTGTCAAGGTATTAATTTCAATACATCAAAAGACATCCATCCAAACTACATAGTGATCACACCAATTATAGCAACAACATATACCCATAGAAAACACACAAACATCGTTGTGGTTTCACGTCATCACAATCAAAACTAAGGTCTCATATCACCACAGCCATCACTTAGGTATCGCATCATCACTACCATCACCAAGGTACAACGACATCATGACCATCACTAAAGTACAACATCATCATGACCATCACTAAAGTCTCACGTCACTATAGCCATCACTAAGGCTTCCCATCACCACCATGATGCTCTCAGATCTAGGATAACTTGTACGAACATTATATAGGTCAGTGTCACACACACCACAATTGATTTTGGTTCTCGATCACATACCATCATATAGGCACAGCCCTCACCAAGGCAGGTCGGTCCATCAAATAGGTCCAAGGTACACAAGTAAGCATCCTCGCATATCCTCGTACTATGAAACACACATCACATCTAGAGTTACCAGTATCCTATAAAGACTTGTATTTTATGCATCAAAGGATCGTAAAATATTCTTATTTAATTTATATGAGGTCGTATGACTCTAAACTCTTTGGAAATGACTACTAGGGATGTTTTCCAAACTTAAACATTTTTATCAGACGGTTTAGACCAAGAAATTCTTGTAAAACCTATAACTTTCAATAGGATTTGATATAGGGTCTGAAACCACTTACACTAGATCGGGCATAAAGTTTCTCTTTCCATAGAGTGGTCATAATAGAAAAATGGACTTACCGTTTAGGAGGTATGGCCATTTTAAGTTATGTTTGCTACTAGACAGATTAGTGGGCAATTGAACTAAGCTCATACTTTGGCATACTAATTAATTTCGAGAATTATGCCTAATTGGGGGTTATGGGACGGAGATAGATTATTTCCTACTTGTCCAAAACAATTCCAAACCTCCATTAACTCTAATTTCATCAAAAGCCTTTTTTACTAATCTTAGCCTAATCCATCATTAGAAGGAGTAATTAGCCAAGGAGGTTGTAGATTCATCAATTTGGTGCTTTGGAATTCATTTTCCATGCTGTCCATTTTAGATTTATGTATTAAAGTGGTAATTTGGGCATTAGACGAGTGATTATTAATCTCTCACTATTCTATGCTTGTCCATATAGCTTAAAATAATGTTTTTAAATTGATATCCATGTTAAAACTATTTTAAACTTTAATCCAACCTCTAAATATGTTTATGGTCAAATTTGAAAGGATTAAAATGGATTTTATATGGTTTTACAACTCCTTTTGGATCATATTGTCAATTCAGTGCAAAATCAGATCTAGAATAAACTTAGGGGATGCTTCAGGGTTCCTACAGTTTGTGCTGAAGATGTTTATTTATTTGCTTGGTGTTTGATGGCGATGTAGTAGCAAGATGAAGGATAATAGCTTCAGGACTTTGATGATGGTAGCTCGATGATGAATGTAATCATATTCTAAGGATAATGAATCAATGTTAAATGGAGCCGTCGGATGATTATCCATAAAGGTGTGTTTTAGAAAGGGCGACCAGTGGATAGAATGTTGAATGGTTCTATCATGGAAAGAAGGAATGTGGAATGGTTCCTTGAGGATGAATGAAAACCAGATGTTGCAAGGAAAGGGCTTGGACACGCATGCTAAGGGCTCGTTGATACTTGAAGTGTCTTATAATGTACTCGAAAGTAGGGGTATTGTAAGGACGCTCATTGGGTACTTGGATGGGCTACCCAAGATCAATGGAATGGATCTTTATTCCCTTTATTGGTGGAATGGATCTATATACCCTAGATGGGTGGATTGGGTATTGTGTCAGCTTTGGGCTGTGAGAGAACATTGAAAACCAGGATTTTTCCATTAATCCTTTACAGAATAAAGGTCGTATGAGCTATCATATACCCAAGGCACATTGAGTAGCGGTGAGGATTCTTTAATGGGTGCAATGTTTGCTTTGGTTGTTTCTCTTGTAGTTTGTCACTCTAGGGATGTTACAGGATGTTGGTATTGTGGATGTGTATACCTAGGCACCCGATTTTGTACTTAAGATGTAGTATGCCCTTATGATGATAGTAGAGTAGCATATTATGTTTGTTATGTACTAACTCTTTGGTTGTAGGGACATGTCAGGTATGGTTCGTATACTCTTGCTCCTTATTGTTTCAACTTGTATAGTATTTTGAGATTTCTTACCGCTCACACCAGACTGTTGTCTGACTCGAAGTTTTATGCTTTGCTTCTTATTATCTCGGGTACTCTTAAATGTATAGACTAGATAGTAGATCTAGGTGGTATGCGCTGGTAGTGCTGATGACGAGTAGGATGGAGCTTTCTCGTATTATATACGGACTTATGCTTATTCCACTATGCGACACTTTGGAGCCAAAACAGTGTTCATTATTATATTTAAATATGTTTTGAGCTTATTATCTCTTGTATAAACTTATTATTATTTTGTATAACTTTGTGAACCTTAATACTGTGATATCGTGTGTAATGACCCTAAATTTACATTAATCGAATAAATAAGTTTGAAGGCCGGGGCGGCCCAAATAAGAGAAGTAAAGGGAAATGAATTGATAGAAAGGGTGTATAGGGGCCAAGCCCAAATTATTATGGGACAATAAACATTACGCCTCTCATTCGTTCATTCGTTTCATCCTACATAAAATAAAATAAAAGCTAAAGAGAAACTTTAATGGTGGTGGCTTAAAAAGGGATGATAAGGAAAACACAAGCTAAAGGGTTAAGAAGACTAAAGTTAGACATCTTAAAGATCTAAGTAAGTAATACTTAACCTATCCGCATTGATCTCAAATATATGGGTTCGGTCTAAATTTGAATGTTTTTAAGTATGATGGGGTTCATACGGATTTTTATTAGCAAATATACAAAGGTTTAATGAATATTCTGGGGAAGTATAGAAAAAATGGTATGTCTAGATGTGTTTCCCCCACTCTATAGATTTCAAAACATGATTAAAATTTTATATGGTGTTATAATCATGACTTTAGAGATTAGATTTTAGTTTGAGAAGTTTCTTAAGCTTATACGATTTTATATGATTTATTGAAGGTGCACAACTAGAAAATAAGTCAGGAAAATACCCTTAAAAATCTGAATAAAGATTAAATAAGTTAGACCAAGTGCTCACAAATTTTCTAGGAATTTATTAGAATTTTATCTAAGGGGAATAAACCAAAATTTTCTAAGTACTACGCTGGGGAATGTGGGGAACTACTAGGGTGCATGGAATGAAATTTATTTGGAATAATGTATTAATCGGTGTTAGGAAAAGGGAAATCGGTTCCAATTCATTTGCTGAAAAGAAAGAAAAAAGTCACTGCAAATAACAGAAAGTAATATAAGGACGAATAAGATAACGACACATGTAAAGACATTGTAGAGGATGTCAGAATTTGTCAGTAACGGCAATGGGGTAGTGGCGCTACATTGTAAGAATTGCGTGTAATATAAAAGGGTCATACTACGGAAAAATTGAGAAGGGTACAATTAATAATAAAAGTGGGAAGCACTCAACGTTGGGGCAAGGTGGTACTACACTAAGGGAAGTAGTAAATTGAACTTGGTAAAAGATCAGTAGGTGGGACTCGAGGAGAGGCCAGCTTAGTACGGGTCATGTGCTAGAAATAAGGTTGGAAGGGATATTGACACCGAGTGGGGACGTTCACTCGAATGCACACCTTGGAAAGGTGAGGATAGGTATTCAACTTTCAGATACTACGGGGTAGTTCATAAGTTAAACAATTTTTTTAAAATGGATGTACACCTTGAAAATGTGAGGAGAGGCATTCATGAATGCACACGTAGGGAAGGTAAGGCATTAAACTACGTGGGGCGCATTATTAAATTGTTAAAGAGAAATGAAGAACTACGCGGGGTGCAGTGTTAAATTATTAAAGAAAAGTAAGAAGACCTGCGTGGGACGTAGTAATCAATAATTAAAGAAAAATAAGTAAGGCCCGCGCTGGGCGTACTATTAAACAGCTAAAGAAGACCAAATAAGACTTGTGCAATGCGTAGTATTAAACAACTAAAGATGAAAAAGTAAGACTTGCACAGGGCACAATATTAAATAGTTAAAGGATAAATAAGATGCATGGGGTGGAGTATTATAGTAGGTTAAATAATAATCTAAGGTGGGAGCCGGGTGGGAACTGTAGGGAGCGCAGTAGTAAAGTAATATAACAAAATAAAAGGGTGAAATAAATTGGGAATTGAGTGGAGACTGTGCCGAGGGTCCAAAAGTAAATAGAGACTGCTTAGGGAAGCGTAGAAGGTAGACGTGGTTAAGAACCAATCGTGTCGATATTTTGAATGTTCTACTCTTGAGGTTGAATAGTGAAGGGGAAACCCAACCTGTGCAGTATGGTTTGGTCTCCCTATGTGATTGTTTAGGGATAAGAATTATTCACACCAGACTTTATGCCCGACCCATGTTTTTATTGTTTTCCTCATAAACTCCCAAGTGCTCATTTGAGTAGGCTGAGTTTATGGGACTAGACAGGCATGAAATAAGGGCCACGGTATGAAGATCGAAGATGGAGCAGGAGGCTTGTAGCTAATAAAGATTTCTGTTTTCGCTATGTAAAGGAGTGCGGGCCGCATCATCATATGTTGACCCAACTCTTCACTATGTTATTCTCTATTATATTTGACCCCTGCGTGGGAACGTATTGGGTTTATTTCTGACTGAAGTAAATGTAAAAATGTTAAAGAGAATTTTGATGTAATGAAGATTATTAGCTGCTCTGTTTACTTTATCTGTGTTTGATTAGTAAACTGAACTCACTTTCGTGGCTGGAATATAATTTCGGTGATGACTATAGCATTATTGACGTTCATCTTCGAGTCTCAAGTGAGGGATGTTACAGTTTGGTATCTGAGCATAGGTTAGGGACATTTAATTAAAATAGAGCTAAGAAAAGATGAGAGCAGTATTCAGGAAATTTTTTATAATGAACACTATAGGGAGGGGATGCCCATATATATATATGTATATGTATATGTATATGTATATGTATATGTATATGTATATGTATATGTATATGTATATGTATATGTATATGTATATGTATATAACGTGCTTGTATGTTGCTATATAGATATGTATAAAGATATATCTATTCTTCTATTGTGATTTCACTTTCTATCTTTTCGTTTCACATGAAGTCTTGCTTAACAGAAAAGCAAGAAAATGAGTTATGATAGGAGGAGCAAGTGTAAGAAGGGAGGCTGAAAGTACGCAGATTACTGGGAGGAATGAGGGTGAAATCCCAAGTGCAGTAAGAGAGGAAGCTACATAGCCAACAAATAAGGCAGGAATGGATGTGACTGTCATATTTAGGCAGGTCATGGCTCAGATAACAAGGAGAGCTGCACCAGAGGCAGTTCAGCCAACACTTGCAGTAGAGAGAGGACTTCCCAAAGAAGAATAAAGATTATAGAAATTTGGGAGGGAAGGCATTTACAGGGAAGGGGCCTGCAGTAGAAATGTTGAATTGGCTAAGAAGTTGTGACCACATATTTGGAGATTTAGGATTGAATGATGAGCAGAAGAGAAGGTTGGCATCAAGACAGTTGTAGGAAGATATGCCGGACTAGTGGGAGACAGTAGTTGCTAAGAACCCAGAGGAAGTGATAGGGCGGAACTAATCTTCTAATCTTAAGAACAAATAAATAAGGATACGAAAGGCATTTTGACTACACAGACGAGGAAGCTCTTGACGCCTCGGATAGGGGCAGTCCAATTAATATACCAGAGTAGTTCGCCTAATCAAAAATGACAAGCATACAATACATACCGTAGGCAGAGGCCCAAAGCCAACCTAGGGAAGTGAGAGATAAAGAGCGAGAGTTTAAAACGGTCGTGCCTTTCCCGAGTGTTTTGATGCTAACTATAGCTATGGTATTTTCTGTTAATCTTTCTATTCAGCAAATAAACGAAAATTTTATCTATCAATATCTATGGTCTTGGACTGTCAATAATGATTTTTCTTTTGAGTTCGGCTCCTTATTGTCCCGAGAACCGTTCGCTTCGCACCTTACCTTATGGTAGTTACCAATGAAAATGATCCAACTAATATACTGGACTTGGTATCCCAGTATACGCTACGCACCTCATTCAAGCAAATTAATATACTGGGGCAGGTTGACTGATCGACCAAAGTAAGAAGAAGCGAAAGTTCACTCACGTAACTCGAGATGAGCTAACTCAATCCTTGCATTGAGATACGCATGAATTCACTCCCCACTCCAGGAAGTGCGCGACTCAATGTCAACTTCAACTAACCAATTAACGTACCGGCCTCGGCTTGGATACTCTATTTTAGGCTTTGCTCTAACGAAATTGCCTACCTTTGCATGCCTTCTTTCTCTCGTTGGTCTTTTAAACTAAAGAAAAGCAAGTCAATCTTGATCTTCTTTTCCCTATAAAGTAGAGGCCTTCCACGATTGGTTGGAGAGTTTACACTTTCTTGCTGCTCTCCTGATATCGAGAGTTGACTTTCGAGAGGCAAAAGGAAGGGCTGGGCGTTAGCCCCCACTTAGGAGCAGTTTAAGGAGAGGTTCGAGGCTCATTTTATATCAGAATCTTTGCAGAGTGTGCTGCTGAGAGTATTAATGAAGTAGCGTGATCTTATAGTGGAGGGGTAAATCCAGAAATTCAACTCGTTGGCTAAGTATGGAAGGGAGATCATCAATACCCCAATGAAGAAGAATGAGAATTTTATCAGAGGCTTGAAGCAAGGTCTTAATCATAAGTGATGGCTCATTTAGCATCTCCTTTTGAGTTTGTAGTTGACAAGGCTAGAAGGTATGATGGAATGTACCAAGAGTAGAGAAGGGTGCAGGAGAGACCCAAAGCAAAGTAGAAGAAGAAGTTTACTCCATATACAAAAGGCAAGAAAGGAGCGTAGAAGAGGAAAGGGAGTGTAGTTGCTAACACAAAGGTTGTATGCTTTAACAGTAGACAGATGGGGCATTATGCTTTGAGGTGCTTATGCCCAAGGAATTTGGAAAGATGAATGTGCTTCAAGTATGACAAAGCTGGACATTTAAAGAAGGACTGCCTAGTGCATAAAGCATAGGTTTATGCTTTGGAGGAGCCAAGGGAAGGACCGTCTGCCAAAGAAAGAAGTAAGGGGAAAGTCTTGGAAGGTATGACTTTCATTTCTGGTATTTCAGTTAGAGTATTGTTTGATACTGGAGCTACACATTTTTTATAGTTAAAGAGTTGGTTGATAAACTTGGCTTAGGAGTTACCTATTTAGTTACTTCAATACATGTAGCAAATCCAACAGGAGGGTATGCCACTCTCGGATTGAGATGCACTAACCTAGATATTGAGTAGGTGGGTGTAAGTTTTTTTTGTGATCCCAACGTGTTTGACTTCATAGGCTTTAGAGTTATTTTAGGGATGGACTGGTTGGAAAAGTATAGTGCAAGGGTGCACTGCGTAGAGAGGAATAATTACTCTAGGTTATCCAGACCTTAGGGATAGAGTGTATGTGGTCTTGGAAGAATGTACAGAAATGCGCAGGAATGTTTTATATGACTTAACTTTGGAAGAAGAGGATCTTGGAGAAGTACGTGTACTGAAGGAGTTTCGAGATGTGTTTGAACCGGCTTCGGGATTACCACCCCCGAGAGTGGTGGAATTTCTATTAGATTTGCTATCAGTGACCGAACCATTTAGTCGATCTCCTAGTAGAATTCCTCTAAAGGAGATAGTGGAGTTGAAGAAGCAATTGGAAGAGTTAAAAGGAAAGAGCTTCATAAGGCCAAGCAGTTCGCCTTGAGGAGCAGCGACAGTGTTTGTGAGGAAGTCTGATGGGTAATTGAGACTATATATAGACTATCAGAAGCTGAATGAAAGGATGGTGAAGAATATGTATCCTTTTCTAAGAATCAATGACCTGTCTGATCAGTTAAGTAGAGCTAAAGTGTTTTTACATTTGGACTTGACTACAGGATTCCATCAGCTAGGAGTTGCGGAGGAAAGCATTCCTTTGACTGTGTTTTGAACAAGGTACGGTTCATATGAGTGGTTGGTTATGCCATTTGGGTTGACCTATGCACCTGCATTCTTTGTAGACTTGATGAGCACGATCTTCTAAGATAAGCTGGATAGATATGTTATGGTGTTCACAGACGACATTTTAGTGTGCTCTAAGGATTATTGTGGTTTCATCGTCGGCGTTCACATTGTGGTTCATTTTAGTTATCACCATCTCATATGTTCTATATTTGTGATGTTATTATTATATTTTATTCGATGCGCTACGAGATATACGATAGATACTATGATTATTTCTCTTCTTTTCACCATTGGAATTCATCCTACATCAATCAGGCACCGCAGCAGCGTGCTATTTAGTTATACTGAGCATCGGAGGTATAGGGCGATTGTCGCATTTGATATCAGAGCTTAGGTTATGCGATTAACCTGAGTTGATACCCTAGTCCAATAGAGATAGGAAAGCAATTATCACCCAAGACTTGATCGAGAGTGTATATATACATATGAGAGAGAGCATACTTATGGTATATTTTGGATTTCAAAACTATATAGTAGTATATATATATAGTATATAAGTTGCATTCACATACAAGTACATTGATGAAGTTTTCTATATGAGAGACTGATCATTCTTGTCACAAATCAAAAAGGAGTCGGCATACAAGAAACGCTGTAAAGAACTATGTTTCTGGAGTCGAGTAAGGAGCAGGCTCGGGCCTGCTAACCTTGACTTGCAAGCTATGTTCAATGCGGTAATGGTGAACATGTTGCTAAATTCGCAAGCGGCTGCTCCTAATGTTGTTGTTGGTGGTGGTTCTCAAGTGTCGGGGCCCAAAGTCGATTTCACAAAGCTGAATAAGGATTTTGCTAGTCCTAGTGGAAAATCATTCCAAGAACGGAATTGGCTATAGATGTGCAGCATTGGCTAGACACCAACGAAAGGATTTTTGATGATCTTGAATTGGATAATGTGATGAGGAGGAGGTTGGCTTCCCGACGGCTTCAAGGGAGAACCATGAACTGGTAGAATACTAATAAGGTTGCCACACCCGAGGAATAGTTTGCTTTGGACCAGCTCAAAATCCAATTTGAGAAGAAATTCATTCTAGCTGCACAAAAGTCGGTGCTATTTAGAAATTTTGCTGATTTGAGACAGGGAGACACGACTATGTTATAGTATGTTGCTGAGTTCGACACCTTGTCGAAATATGGGATGTCTTTCATCAACACTCCCTTAAAGAAGATTGTGAAGTAATTATGGGATTGGACAACTACTTGGGGGAAAAGTTTGTGGGGCATATCGATGACTGTTTGAGAAGAGTAGAGAAAGCTCTTCAATTTAAGAGCTTGTACCCTAAGTCCAATTCTGTTGTAGTTAAGGTAGAGCCAAAACTGCAACAACGTGGTGGAGGTAAGAAGAAATGGAACGGTAAAAGAAAGCAGTTTTAGGGGAAAACGCTCAGAAGAAGGTAAAGTGGGATCCTGTCTACTATGGTTGTGGGGTAAGGGTTACTTGATTAGAGGCTGCAAAGCTGATGGAAAGAAGAAGTGCTATAACTGTGGCAAGTTCGGACATATGTAAAAGAATTGCCCAGAACCAATATAGTAGAAGCAGGTAAGGAACACATATGCTTTGGATGCTGTGCAGTTAATGCCCCGCCGTTACCCCGCTATAACCCTGCTATATCTCATAGCGGATTTCTGCCGCTATGATTTTTCCACATATCCCCAAATATAGCCTTTCCGCTTTAAGCCCCGCTATTTCCGCTATATCCCGTTATTCCCGCTATATTCCGTTATTTCCGCTATATCTTCTTTGAAAGAAATGAATTGAAAAATGACATTTATACATTATAAAAATTATGAAACTAATTTTTTTTAATTGAAATTTTAATATATTTTCAGAAATGAAAATACTCTAATATTCTACTAAATTCAATTATGCTATATAACAGTTTTACGTTTATTTACAATATATTCGCACATGTTTTTATTTAAATTTATTTATGTATTAATTATAATTCAATTGAATGTTAATTTTTCATTTAATTACCATTTATATATTTGCAAAAACATTAAGTACGTGTTTTATATGCTATTTTAGAGTCATCCGCTATACCCCGCTATATCCTCACTGTATCCCCGTTATGACTTTTTGCACCTCCGCCGCATTGAATCTGCCGAGCGCTTTAACTGCATAGTTTGTATGCTATCCCAACTTTGTCGAGTGTTCCCTCGGCAAAGAAGAAGGGGAAGAGTATCACTATTCAAGGTATGCTTTTGGTTTATAGCATTTCCATACATGTTTTGTTCGATACCGGCGCTTCATATACCTTTATATCTAGTGATATGGTAGATAGATTAGGATTGAGATGAGATAGTTCACCAGGATTTAGTAATGACGATCACTATTGGAGGCCCCACTAGTCTTTGTACGGTTTGTCATGATTTGGTCTTATCGAGTCATGGATGCTCTTGTTTGAAATTGCTTTGTTTTGGATTTCGTTGGGGTTTGGAATTATTTTAGGCATGGACTGAAAAAGGTATGCGGTAGTGGTGGACTACGAGAAGCTGTTGGTGATGATTGGGGCTTAGGAGGGGCAGAGTGTAGTGGTTGGTTATCTAGCAAAGGATGGTGTTATGGTTAGTTTTCTATATTCACTCGATGTCTCACATGATGAGTTGTCATTTATGCCTATCGTTAGAGAGTATCTGGATGTATTCGAGGAGATGACCAGATTACCGCCACACCGAGAGATTGAGTTCCATATAGACTTAGTGAAGAATGCTAGACTAATAGTTATGCCTTTGAGACATATGCCACCAGGAGAGCGAAAGGAATTAAAGGTGTAAATGAATGTAACACCCCACCTATATACCCATACTATCCAAGAGTATTACAATGTAATATTGTCAAATAATATGGAGAATGAGGATGTATAGAGTACATACGTGAATGTTATCTTAGCCTAATGATGGTACATATTACGACATCAAATAAATTATTCATCTATATGTACACAGTATTGGCACAAAGCAATAAACACGTATAACTCCAGGATAGTACAATACACAATGTACGGTGAATAACAAAGAACACAGAGTCAGTTGCAGTAATAACATTTAATAAATAATACAATGGAGTTATAAGAGTACAACACAACTCAAATTTTCAAATATTTCAATATAATATGATAACAATTGTTAACCCGCCTTTTGGCAAGGCAGTACACGGATGGATTTAACCTAATAGACTTCACGATCATCAAAGCAGAAAGCCTGGAGAGATGGTTACCAGGATTGGAGATTGATTATATTTGGAACTATGGATGATAGTTGGATGGATAGCACTCAAAAAATGGCTAAGTATGGAACTAATACTTTCCCTAGAAGAGGGATGGAATAGAGGGATCAAAATAAAGGGATCGGATTAAATAGGATGCACACAACACAACTCAATGATGATCGCTCCATAACTCAACAACCACAAGGCGGATTGAAGTTAAACTTTGGTAATAAAAAAAGGGACCATAGGGTGTCTACCATAGGGATCGCACATTAAATAGAGCAAGTTGTAGGGATCATCCCTCTTTCCTCCATAGGGATCGGCTATAATCAGCTTTTGCAACATTGCAACAAAGATCGATCAATAACTCAACATCTACAGATCCAACTGATATGAAACTTGGAGGACAAGTATATTATGGTATGGGGACCGACCATAGGGATCGCACCGTATAAATTAACAAAAAAAAGAGATCAGGCCCGATCCCTATTTTGGAGAGCGACCGGTCCAAGTTTCTTTGGGACGAGTCGTCTGGGTCTAGAGGTTCTTCAGGCGAAATTCAGTCTGATCCATACACGTCTTCCCCTATAAATACAGCTGGCATGGCATCAGAAAAGGGATCTTCTTTTTAATTCATTCTATCTTCTACATAGGCTATACTCTACCATTTTTATTCTGGGATTTCAAAGATTTGTAACTATAACAGCAACATAAACGAATAAAAGGAAAATCTTTGAAGTGGACGTAGGCCGGAGTTAGCCGAACCACTATAAATCTATGTCTCTCTTTACTTGCTTTCTATTTTAATATTATTATTCTTCAATTTATATTCTTTACATTATATTATCTAAGATCTGTGACTGGATATTGGTGTTTGCACATAACTGGCTGTTGGTGGCCATTTTTGATGCCAACATTTTGGTGCTTTCACTGAGAAAGCTAGCCCCCATGGATTTGAAGTTCAGATTTGGAATCAACTAAATATCTTAGATTTGGAGCAATGGTTAGAAAATCAACAAGGAGAGCGCTACTAGAAAGTATCCATCATGGAGGGAGTCATGAGGCTTCCTCTGGAGCTGGAGCTAATCAAGCATATATCCACATCACTAGGGATGAAATGGAAACGATGATGGATACTATGCAGAAAGGATGCTAGAGAGACAGGAGGAGATGGTGTAGAATTTACTCCGATAGATTGGACAAGCTAGAGCGCAGAACCAAGGGAATAAAGTAGCAGGAGCTGGTGGCAACTTAGATCAAGGAGTTAATGAGGCAGGAGACACTGCAAATCAGAACCAGGACCATGGGGACAGTGCTATTGGACAAAAGGATAGAACAGAGTAGCTGGGGGCAGTCCCTGGCCATCTTGGAGGGATCGGCCCTAATCTTGTCAGAGGAATTGACCCCGATCCCTAAAAACTTGGGGGCATGACCCAGGTTTGTTCAGTCGTAATGCTGGAGGACCTGCGGCCGATCCTATGGTGTTTGGTGCAAATTGGAATTTGGATGCATGTTCGAAGGAATACATTCTAGAATTTCCATGTGGACTCAGGTTGCAGTTCGAAAATGATGATAAGAGACTACCTTTGGATGAAAGTGACAGATTTGCGGAGATGATCAGACGAGCTATGCATGGAGGACTGGCGAACAGAGATCTGGAGGATGTAAATAGAAGTCCATTCACTCCTAATATCAAGAATGGTAGGAATCCACCGGAATTTAAACTACCAACACGGAAGTATATGATAGAAAGTCGGACCCAACTATGCATATGATGAGGTATATACGGCACATAGAAGTACTGGGGGCATCAGAGGAAGCCATGGCACGATGCTTTTCCTTGTATTTAACTGATACAGTTACACTGTGGTTCAGGCGGTTGGAGAGCAGTTCTATTGGCATATGGATGGAATTGGTCGAAAGATTTATGAGGTAGTTCAGGATTCACATTTCGAGACTCAAAAATGTGATGAGTCTGGCAACATTGAAACAGAGGACCGAAGAGTCTCTAAGGAGTTTTCTAACACTATTTAATCCTGCCGCAGCATCGGTGGATCGACCAGATCTATCCATGGTTTTGATGGCCACTGTATCAGGAATTGCCGATGGCATAGATTTCTAGGATTCAATAGTATGGGATACACCTATGGATCTCGGGGAGTTTTATCATGAAGCAGAAAGGTTCCTGCGGCAGGAAGAAGCACGAGCCGACAAACTAGAGGTGAACATTGTGCAAAGCGGAGGATCATCAGGAGATGCAAACGAGAATGATAAAAGCAAACGAAAACTGGATGATGGATATGATGGGACGAAAAGTTGATGGAAAGAGTGGGAGCCGAAGTTCTTCTACTCGGATTTGACGGAAAGCCTAGGACGGATTTATTTGGACACTAGGGGCAACTCCCCTATCGAAAACTAGCAAGGAGGGATCCCACGGATCAGGAGTGTATGTTTGGATAGTACTTCCTATTCCACGAATTGAACGGGCACACCACAAATGAATGCGGGCATTTAAAGGATATGACTGAGGAGCACGTCAGGAATGGCAGACTGCTGTAGCATGTGAGGAATCGAACAACGGCAGTGGAACAGGAGCAGCCACTATCTGCATCGAATAGAAATGGGAATAGCCCTGGATCGGGGCCACGAATCGTCATGGTAAGGGCCAAGTTCAGGGCTCGAACTATGGACATAATAATAATAAACTCTATAATAAGGTGGCTAAGTCGCATACACATGTACGGGATCAAGGACGGTCCCTAGACATGCTCTGAGATGATAATGAACCGTCGTGCTTGGAGAGGCACCCTTTGGTTTTTTTAGTGTTTTGGATTTCTATATGTACAAACTCTTATTTATTAGGTTATTTATGATCCGCATTTCTATGATAAATAAAACATGACACGATTATTGTCCCGACCAGAGTGACGGAGCGGCAACCGCAAGGTGCGAGTCCCTTCGTCATAGAGCGACGGAACGGACTTGTACATGGATTAAGTCCTCGACCGGAGAGTCGAGGCCGGAGAATAAAACCCAACAGGACGTCGGGTATGGATTATGCCTAGTAAGGAATATGTCGCTCTACTGGAGTGTGAAAGGATCTGCCTACTCAGGTCTTCGAGTATGGATTATGCCCGACAAGGTTCCAGAGAGACAACTATCAGCCTAGGACTTAGCCCAAGACAACACTTAATGTTCAGGGACACCGAATTGGAGTATAAGAAATAACGTCGCTTCGTCGGAGAGCGACAGGATCGGCTTACTCGGATGTTGAGTATTGATTGTGCTCGGTAAGGACTCGGAGAGGTCATGGATTTGAATATCAGCTTCGAGCAACTATGGATTTGGATATGGACCTGAAGCAGTCATGAATTTGGATATAGACCCGGAGTGGTCCTAGATTTGGCTAACGACCTGGAGAGGTCACGGATTTGGATATCATCCTCGAATGACAATGGATTTGGCTTCGGATGGAAATGGATTTGGATAAAATGATCCGGAGAGATCGCAGATTCTGAATTGGAAATCTACTCGGAGTGGTCATGTATTTCGCTAATGATCCGAAAAGATCATGGATTTGGATTGGCAATAGATTGGATTTGGATTGGATAATATGGCTATCGATGGATTATGGACTTCGGATTTTGGATTAATGGCAATTCAAAACACACCTTCCTATCGCAAGCATGTTTTGGGGGGCAAAGTGTTAACCCGCCTTTTGGCAAGGCAGTACATAGGCAGATTTAACCCAATAGACTTAACGATCATCAAGGCAGAAAGCCAAGAGAGATGGTTAACAGGATTGGAGATCGATTATATTTGGAACTATGGATGATAGTTGGATGGGTTCAGATGGGCAGCATTCAAAAAATGGCTAAGTATAGAACTAATACTTCCCCTCGAAGAGGGATCATAATAGAGGGATCGGATTAAATAGGATACACAGAACACAACACAATGATGATCGCTTCATAATTCAACAACCACAAGGCGGATTGAAGTGAAACTTTGGGAACAAGAAGAAGGGACCCTAGGGAGTTTATCCTAGGGATTGCACATCAAATAGAGCAAGTTGGAGGGATCGACCATCTTCCCTTCATAGGGATCGGCTATAATCAGCTTTTGCAACATATTGCAACAAAGATCAATCAATAACTCATCATCTACAAATCCAATTGACATGAAATTTGGAGGACAAGTATATTATGTCATGAAGGACCCACCATAGGGATCGCACATCATAAATCAAAAAAATAGGGATCGTCCCCGATCCCTATTTTGGAGAGCGATCGGTCCAGGTTCCTTTGGGTCGGGTTGTCTGGCCCTGGAGGTTCTTCTAGCGAAATTTCAGTCCGATCCGTACACGTCTTCCCCTATAAATATAGCATGCATGGCATCAGAAAAGGGATCTTCTTTCTGCTTCGTTCTATCTTCTACCTAGGCCATAGTCTGCTGTTTTTATACTGGAATTTCACAGATTTGTAACTGTAACAGCAGCATAAACGAATAAAAGGAAAATCTTTGTAGTGGACATAGGTCGTAGTTAGCCGAACCACTATAAATCTATGTCTCTCTTTACTCGTTTTCTATTTTAATATTATTATTCTTCAATTTATATTGTCTACATTATATTATCTGAGATGTCTGACTGAATATTGGTGCTTTCACATAACTGGGTGTTGGTGGCCTTTTTTGATGCCAACAAAATCAATATACAGCTCGGTGTCAAACATATACAGTGAATCAATGTCATATAATAATCCTAGTATAAAGCTCCTCTAAGCTCAATAAAATACATCTTGGTCAAGTCATCCTTGTACTTGAAATGTCTTGAACTGACATATACATGGTTTATAATTACAACATTTTAAAAGATCTCATAGTATCTCTTAACATAAATATCACCAAAACCATGTATAAAGATGTCGTTACCCATATAAACCAATTCAATAGAAAACAAGAATATTATATCCAATAGGTTAATCATCCGTACCATAAAAATATCATTATAGAAAATGAAATCATCTAATGAATTGGGCTAGCACACAGTAATGTCGCGATTTAATAACATAAAATCATATAATCAGTAGATAATTGGAGATAGCCCATCAACTCGTCCAACTAATATCCAATACTATACAAATCACAATCAATAAACCAAAGCTATCTCTAAAATATCAACAACAATGGTGTCACGGATCTGGGGCGCAATCCTACGATCAGGCCGCCAAGGTGGATACTAACCAATCTGGTTCGCCCTCGAGACATAAAGGGAGTTGGACACAAGTGGACGACATATAGTACTCATATCCTATATCTACACATAGCTCTAGACATAAGCCGACACACTGCTCCATATGAGTCAACACATGACTATGATATATTAGAGCTCTAATCCCTGGTCGACACTTGACTCTAGTCATTAGCCAACACATGGCTATAATATACTCACCGCATCAAGTATCATCACATATACATGAGTAATCCTCGTTTGAGTGGCATTTACTTACAATGAATAATCAAACAAATAACATAACGGTGTCCCGTACCACCGCATGTTATTCAAATAATTATTCAAGGCTTATAAATTACACTCGATCCATACTAAATATCTCTATATGACATGTCCGGTGAATAACCGGAAAAGTGTTACCGAAAGTCCCATACCAGATGGTATCACTAAACCATTTATTCAAATTATTTATCACATAGAAATGAATCTCACAAAATCAGTAGAAAGAAGTCATCACTGTATCATATAAAAAACTTATTAAATCAAAATCAATGGTGAATCATTCATATAATCATTTCAATATATAACAAGTAGTAAAGCTAGAAAAACAAGATAAAGTAAAATTGACTAAAATAAAAATAATTATACAAAACAAACAAATTAATTTTTATTAATGAATCATTCACAATGTATAATTTCATATAGCAAAAAAATACTAAGAGATGGATAATAAGTACATATCCTAAAATAGTTATAGAGCTAAATACTTCATATATAAATTATTCCATATATCTTAAATCAGTACACGTTAAAGACTAAACAAGAAAAAAATAAAATAGATTATCTGAATTACATATAATTATAAATAACTCAATGATTCGTAATAAATATTTATAAATGAACCAAGGATAAATATACATGAATTAACAAGTAATAAACTCAATAGTAATTCTATTATTTACAATATATTAATTATTTAATTTCTCAGTATTTAATATAAATAAGTAGTAGTCAAATATTTATTAAATATATTAAATAACTCATTTTTAATCACCAAAATTATTTATAAAACTAAATATTACATACAACGATTATTTTGTAATTTCCATAAAGGAATACCCTTTTTAGTAATATTATACGATTTAAAACAATTAATATATATTCGTAATCTATTAAATATCAATTAGAAATAATATCACACATTTGGAGAATTATATATATATAGGATTCTTACTAATTTGCTTAAAATCAAAAGTTAAGTATTTTACTAAATGGTTTATTTCTAAATTAAGCAATTAAAAACTATTATTAAATAAAAAAAATTCTTAGCTTAAATTTTCAATATTCTAAACATCTTTTTATTTGTAAATCATATTATTTATATAAATTATTAACTTATATATATATATATATATATAATGAATATATAAATACTTACATGCACAAAACAGATGCTCGGATTAATTTCCAACTTATAAATATATCAGATAGTGGCATTCACTTGAATTACATATACAGATCTACCATGGAGATATAAAACATAAGGTAAAAACAGAGTAATAGCAAGTCATTGAACAAGTTAGCAACAATACACACACACACACAAACTTAGCTTTTCGTTTAAGAATAAAAATCTCTAACCTTTATATTTGTTTACACTACACAAAATCTTGCATTAACACTCTCATGATAACACAACACATCCACACGTATACATCACACACAGTTCAAATAAATATACACATAATACCCCACACTTACACATTACTCTCTCAAAACCAAAAACGCATGCACTCATGAAAAACACACACACCAACACTGCCACAACATACACTCATTGTCATGCATACACAACACCATGAAAATACACACTTAAAATAACACACACATATACAGCTGGAAACACATATACAACCACACTCACCTATCCTTCACACACACAATGATATGAACACACATACTACCATGCCCAAAATACACAACCGTATATACCCAAACTCACACACACACTTACTAACATAAAACACGCACACCATACACAAAAACACTATGCCTACATAAATACATTCACATACTCATATACAAACCTGGTATACTACACACGCATCCCAATTTACCACTCACATCACACAACAATAGCTCCTAGAGAATAACCGCTCATGCAGAAAACACTCACTGTCACAGCACATTCACGCACACAATCTCCAGGCCTGCATTTAAACTTACACTTTAACTTACATTCAATTATATATACTTTCACAACTCCAACACAACATCCCATATAATCAAATGTGCATATGTATACACATAAGCACACAACACACATGCATTCACTACAAAGCTCTACACACGCACCCACACTTTGAAATACACAGCACCCAACCAACTATATATATATATATATTTGGAAATGGGTAAGAGCATTATTTAGGCAATTCCAGCCCAGATCGTTTGGCCTAAAACTTGGCCCAAGACAACATACGAGACACTTAACTTACAAAACTATATTATACTTCGCACTTTCCAGAAGTACACTGAAACTCCTATTCCTTCCTCATTCGAACTGACGAAAATTCATGGCGGCTGGAACGAGTAGCTCATACTTGGGATTTCTACCGATGGACAGCGCAGATCCACTCCTTCAGTTTGAGTTGCACCTCGTCCCGACATGGTAAGTGTCCAGTTTTTTATTCTTCTTTGAACCAGATGCATGTCAACTTCCGCTAGTTTACTGACCTCTAAATGATTTCTTTGCTTGTTTTGAAACACGCGGCGGTTCCTCTCTTTACACATGCTCCATACAGCTACAGTGATGGCAGTATCACTCAATTTGTTTTCTAGATCTTTGCAATGGCCTCTTTGAATCAGGTAATTGACTTCTTCTTCTAAGAGAATTGATTGAGATGATGAGTTAATTAAATTTTTACACGATTTCCACACCTTTTTCGAGAAATTGCAGGCAAAAAAAAGATGTTCATGTATTTCCGCCTCTTAATTGCATAATACACAAACTGTATCTCTTATTATTCCCTATTTTGATAGCCTATCTCTTGTGGGTAGTCTTATGAGTATAGCTTTGTAAGCTGTAAAGGCCATCTTTGGATTATTGACATGATTCCAAATGATTTTGCTCCATAATACTTTATTGTCTTTGTGTCTGATCTCATTCCATGTAGATTTAGTAGAAAATTCGCTGCCAGTAGGCTTCCACACCCAGATGTCATTCTCTCTCCCACCGAAAATTGGCATAAACTGAATTTTTGCTTAATAACTTGACTCACTGGAATTGAAGAATAGTTCCAGTCATTGTTGTTAATCACTTCTAGCACTTTTTGGTCTGGACAAACAAAATTAGAGAAAGTATTAAGCCCCAAAATATCAATCAAGGATTCACCTTGAATCCAAGGGTCTCTCCACAAATCAGTCTCCCTTCCTTTAGCTATTTCACGAGTGCAACAAGAAGCTAATGTACTTATTATTCTCATAATTTCTTTCCAATTAGCGGATGCATTATTGTCAATAGGCATTTGCCAGAAATTGCCTTTGATATACCTTTTTCTCATCCATCTCCCCCATAGACCCCTACCCTTGATAATTCTCCAAGCTTGTTTCAGGGTGTAGACCAGCCTCGTTTCTTTAAGTCTTCTAAGACCCACTCCTCCTTCCTCTTTAGTTCTGCATAATTTCTCAAATTTAATCTTGTGAAGTCCACATTTCCATATAAAGTCTGCACAAACTTTTTCTATTTTTTATATGGAAGCATCAGGAAATTGGAAAGTTTGTAACCAGAAATTGACTTTGGAGTGGATAACCGTGTGCACCAGTTCAATTTTGCCAGCTAGGGATAAGAGTCTGGAGCTCCAGCCCTGTAATCTGTCCCTAATAGAGGAAATCAAAACTGCATATTCTTGGTCGGTAATCTTATTGGAGGAAAGAGGAACACCTAAGTATTTTACAGGGAGTATGCCTTCTTTCACATTTAAGGTGTCCAAAATTTCATTCCTCCTATTGCATGTTTTGTTAAAGTAACATTTGATTTTTTTCTCATTCACATTAAGACTAGTATATCTCTCTAGATTAAGAAAAATGTCTTTACTCGCTTTAGCTGATGTATAGTTGGATTTTACACAGATGAGCAAGTCATCTGCGTAGAGTAAGTGGCTCACAATAGGCTGGAAGTTATAAATAGGCTGAATTAGCTTGTGGTGTATTACTAGCTCCATTTGTAGCGAAAATATTCCATGGCAATTGCAAACAAGTAAGGGGAAAGAGGATCACCCTGCCTGATGCCTATATTGGAGCCTATAAAACCTTTTGGTATTCCATTGATCAGGATAGAAAAGGTTGGTGTAGAAATACATTCTTTTATAATATTCACTAACTTTTTTGGGAACCCTATAGAAATAAGCATATGGATGATAAATTGCCTATTGATTTTGTCATATGCTTTGTGGAGGTCCACCTTAAGACATAATTTGTCAGCACCTAGTTTATTGAAGTTTCTAATCAATTCATGTGCCATAAGAGAGTTTTTAGAAATGCTTCTGCCTTAGATGAATGCACTTTGACATTCTGAGATGAGGTCAGGTAAAATGAGCTTCATTCTATTGCATAAGATCTTGCTTAGTATTTTGTATATCACATTGCAACAAGCAATAGGATGGTAGTCTTCAATTTTTGATGGGTTGTCCTTTTTAGGAATAAGGCAAATGAAGGTGTGATTGATTTCTTTTACAAATTTACCACTTTGGAAAATGTCTTGCATTGCTGATATGATAATTTCTTTCAAGTCAGCCCAATGAACAAGGAAGAATTTGGATCCGAGACCATCTGGCCCTGGGCTGGAATCAATGTGGATGGATTGCAAGGACTCCTAAACCTCTTCTTCAGTGATCTGCCTGGACAGCATTCATCGACCTTTGGAGTTTACCAGCCTTCTGCATTGAATGTATGGTAAGTTAGTGTTGACCTCTCCATTAAACATATCACTGTAGTATTTAATTGCTTGACCCTCTATTTCTGCAGTATTGATTAGTGCATTTCCATCCTGATCAATAAGGTGAAAGTTATTATTAGTATTGCTTCGAATTGCCATTTTAGTATAAAAGAATTTAGTGCACTCATCCCCTTCAGTAATCCATTTTTCCTTGGCTTTTTGCTTAAGCTCTGCAGCTTTTATTCTGAGAGCCTCTTTTAGGTTGCCCTGAGTTTGGTAATACTGTTTCCATGTGTCATCAGTAGCATCACCTTTATCTATCATTAATAGTAGGTCCTCGCATTGTTTCTGTAGAGTAGAGATTTGGTCTCCTTCTTTAACCTTTCTTATATTCCACTCTTTTAATTTATTCTTAGCAATCTTGAGAGTCTATACTAATTTATATCATTGAGTGCCCTCCTCAAGAAGAATATTATTAATGTGAATTGCCTCATTATATCCATCTATTTCATGCCGGTGATTGGAGTACCTAAATGGTTTTCCTTTCTCAGTCTGATTTTTTTCCATTAGATTTACAAGTATAGGGCAATGATCACTAGCGGAGGGAGGAAGTATATTAACTCTAATATTAGAAAATCTGTTAATGCAGTTCACATTAACAAGTGCTCTGTCAAGCTTGTAGGATATTTTCTTACATTCCTTGCTTCTCCATGTGAATTTCAGGCCACAGTGGATGGGTTCGAGTAGCCCAGCTCCTATGATGCAGTTGTTAAATTCTTCAAGTTGGGATATTCTCATGGTAAGACCCCCTTTTTTCTCTTCTGCCCTAAGCACAGAGTTGAAGTCCCCCATGCCAATCCAAGAATAGTTGACATTTTTACTAATGTTTGTAATGACTTTCCAAAGATGAATGCGATGAGAGGCCAGGTTGCTGGCATAAACACGACTTAAAATTAGTTTAAGTCCTCCCATATTGGTAGCACTTACAGTAATTTGTTGGTCATCCTTAACCAGGAGATTGAAATTCCAAATTTTGTTATTCCATAAGAGAAGAATTCAGCCCTTACCTCCAACATCATTGTTCTGAATGTAGTTCCATTCATTACCTAGTGAGTCAGTAAAGAAGTTTAAGTTATCGGTGCTAAATTTATTTTCTAGAATACTCAAAATAGAAGGAGAATGAATTCTCCTAAGATTTAAGAGGTCTAAACGTCTAGTGTCATTGTTTAGACCTCTTACATTCCAACTAATTATAGACATTTCGACGGGGGAGGCCGGCTCCTCAGTTTCATAGGAGACACCTCACGACTTTTGCTCGCCTTGCCTTTAGTCTCTATTTTCTTAAATTGACTTGAATAATCTTGATTAGGCTTTGTGAATTTGTTTATGCTACTATCTTCAGTTTTAGAATCCGAGTCAAGTTTATCCAGTACAACATTATTAATTTCACTCACTTCTCCTGATGTTACAAATGTATTCTTTGATGTATTCTCAGTTGGGCTATGGACCAATTCAGTATCCTCTTTCTCCTTACCCTGTATTTGGACATCAGCCAAGTCTTCATCCTCTGGGACAGCATTTCTTTCCTTTTGGTCATTAGAATCTGTAACTATTTGTTCTATGTTATATTTATGTTAGTGGTGCTAGACTCAGACTGTGCCTTATTTTGTTGTTGTAAAGGAATAGTCTGACTAGCCTCAGTTGTAGTTTTTTGCCTCCATACTTGTTTGATGGGGGGGACACAGTCTCACATTGGTCCAAGGAGTGACCAAAGCACTTGCAGTTGTTGCAAATAGGTGGGATATGCTCATATTATACCTCCTGTATGTAAATGTTTCCATTTCTATCTTTAGCCCTCACCTGATTTTTAATAGTGTCACTTGCTTTGATTTCTACAAGGACTCTAGCATAGTTTAGTCTTTTGACATGTCTAGTATAATCATCCTTGGCAAGGGGATTACCAATTAGACTAATGATTTTACTAATCTCGCATGCATTCCATAGAGATAAGTCTAGATTCATCAATTTAACCCAGACTTGATGTGATTCTAGCATGTCACTCTCAAGTCTTAGGTTTGGTTTCCATTTTTTGATAAAAATAAGTTTACTGTCAATAAACCAAGGACCCCCATCCAAAGCTTTATTACAGTCCAATTCATTGCTGAATTTGATAAGATAAAAACCATTTTCCCTAGGGAAAACATCTCATTTACCCGAAGGTTTCCACTCTCTTTTAATATATGCATTAAGATGTATATAATAAGGTTTTTTACCAGAAATGTATATATAGATTGAAGTGCCTCACATACTTTTTGCAGAACTGAAGACCTCCTCATCTAGGTCAGCAACGGCTCCTTCATCATCTTCTAGGTTATCAAATTTGTTAACCCCACCATCAATACACGTGTTACCAGCTATCGCATTAGCCCATGATCTAATAACTTTCCTGAATTCCAGTTTCTTAAGGTTAGGTCCCACCTGTGCTTGATTTGGAACCCTAGATTGGTACTGCAGATGATCCCTGATTTGATTTTTCCCTTTATTTTTGTACCTTACCTCTTGCCATCCCGTGTCATCCACGGAGATAGGTTCGATTCTAGGGTTTTCTGTAGGTGGCATGTCCGCCATTTTCGTTCAAATCAAAATGTAATTGTTATATTTAGTTTTCCGCTTTCTAGTCATATTTAGTTTTGATTCTTTGCATTGTTATATTAGCACTTGAATTAATGAGAACTCATGCTTGTTGTCTCTTTAGTTGAAGTGTTGTTTTGGCATGATTATATTTCTTATCACCGTGAGTTGAATCACATGTCACTAAATTATCCAATGTTATTTTATATATGGTATTTAAGTTACATGCCATCTTATTTCTAAATTACTTACTTGAATAAGACGTTCCTAGACTCGATCAATAAGCTCAAAATCATGCGGAATTCTGATGTCAGTGGTCCTGGTAAGTTGGTCTCTTCTTGCTGAGAATTGCATTTCTTTCTCCCTCCTCCTCTCACAAACGCAAACTCTAAAATCGCCATCATCACCACGAAACATGAGTTGCTTCCCGCTAAAGATGTTCACGAATATAAAGATGAATATATTCAAATTTGGGATTTATTTTAATTTAAATAATTTCTCCTTGAATTTAGAACTGAAGAGTTTAAGTATTAAAATTGTTTCCTAAAGTTAAAAATATGACTGCTGATGTTTATAAAGGGGGAAGAGAAGGTGGAAATCAAAATGTTTGGAAATAGAAGTATCGGTAAGCCCAAAGTTAAGATTTTGAGTTATTGGGTTTGAATGTGATGGGCCTAAATTACATTTTCTTTCCTTTTTACTTTCTTATTTCAAATCAATTCTAATTCAAGTCTAAGCATAAATCAATTCTATCACAAAATTACTTTTTAAATAATTACACCATTATTTATTTTCCTACAATTACATTTATTTAATTTCTATTGAAACCATTTACTAATCAATTTCAAATATATATTAACTTTACATTCTACAAAATTTTGATTTATCATCATTTCCTAAATAATTGATTTATATTTTCAATCCAATACTCAACAACTTCCAAATTAATATTTCAAAATTCTTAGAACATCTATTTATTCTCAAAACTATTTAATTTCTTTAATGATTCTCTTGTTATAAAATTCTGATATTCTAAAATAAATTCAAATTGTTTATTTGAAATTTCAAAAATTCATTTTTAATTAATTAAATATTTATTATTAATTGCCCCCAAAAACTAGGTTGTTACTGTGAATGAACTGTTGAGGCGGGGAGTCATTCATAGGAGTATATGTGAGTGGGGCGCACCTGTAGTATTCGCCACTAAGGCAAATGGCCCTCTGAGGTTGTGTGTAGATTACCTTAAGCTAAATAAGGTGATGTGGAAGAACAAGTATCTACTTCCACATATTAATGACTTGTTCGATCAATTCCACGGCATAAAGGTGTTCTTTTAGTTGGATCAGGCAACGAGATTTCACCAGTAGAGAGTGGAAAAGGAGAGTGTGCTAATCACTGCATTTCATACAGCATCTTGTTTTTATGAGTGGTTTGTTATGCTGTTTGGGCAAACCAATGCTTCGACATACTTTGTTGATCTCATGAACCGTGTCTTTTGAGATCAGCTGAACAAATTTGCTTGTGTTCATGGATTGTAACATCCTCTACTTGAAACCCAAATATGAACATCGATGATGCTGCAGTCATCACCAAAATTATCTTTCGACGACTAAAGTGAGTTCAGTATAATATGAAAACACCGGTAATGTAAGCAGAGCAAACTAATACGATTTCATTACATGGCAGTATCTTTTTAAGTTTCATTACAATTACTTCGGTCAATATTTCCCAATACGTAGCCATGTGGGGGTCAAATATAATAATAAATAACATAATAAAGGGTTGGGTCCACATATGAAGATGTGGCCCGCATTACATCATACAGCGGAAATAAAATCTTTATTAGCTAAAGAGCCTCCTACTCCATCTTCAATCCTCGTACTTCGACCATTATTCCAAACATGCCTAACGCCATAAACTCAGCCTACTCAAATGAATACCAATGAGTTTATGGAGAAAACAATAATAAAAATACAGGCCAGACATAAAGTCCGGTGTGAATAATACTATCCTAAAAAATAAACATATAATGAGACCAACCTGCATTGCACGGGTTAGGTTTCCCACTCACTATTCAACCAATCATATGTGAAACACTTTAAACTTATGAGGCAAATTATTTCTTATTTACGTCGTCAATTAAATGCTTCTCTAAGCCGACTTTCTTTACTACTGCGCGCCATTCACTTACCCCACCTGAGTCCTGGTTTAGATTATTTTTGAATCTAAGTGTAAAATACTACGCTCCCTGCACAAACCCATATGGTTTCCCTTATATATTCTTCTTTGATCTATAAATCATTCTTTTAAAGTATCTGACGTGGCACCCCGCACAATTCTTAAATACATTACTTTAGTATTGGCACTGCAACCCTGTGCAGAACTATTTAGCTTCCCATTAAAGCTTGTCTCTTAACTCATATTGCTTGAAATCGACCACCATAGTATTCTTTTAAATTCATTCTTTAGAAGTTTCTCTTATCTAATACTGCTTGGGATCGCCCATTGCAGTATCCTTTTAAATTTATTATTTAGTTTGAACTGCGTAGACCCGGCCCCGGTAGTATTTAACTATTAAAATACTTAAGCCTTGGACTACAAAGGAACAGTCACATGTAGTCTTTCTATATTTATTTATTAAATTTCCTTACTACTTGGTGTCACCCCACCACAATAATTTATTTACTTAATTTTCAAACTGCATGGAACTACCCAACTGTAGTAGGCGTCAAAGAAAACCACATGCGGCCTTAGACCATAAATAAACCCACATGTACCCTCTAAACATTTGTTTAACTTGGAACTACTTGGCCTTCCCCATCATAGTTCTTGGAAGTTGAATGTCCTTCCTCACCTCTCCTAGGTGTGCATTCGAGTGAGTGTCTCCCCCTCGCGGTGTCAATAGCCCTTCCAACTCTATCATTTCATTTAAACATAGGATCCCTTCCTCGTTCTGACTTGGTCTATCCCCGAGTCCCATTAACTTATCTTTTATAAGTATTATACATATCTCACCTTTAGCGCAGTCTTCTTCATCCGCGCAGTACACTCTACAGTTTACTTATTAAGTGTTCTCTAAATTTTAATGCAATAAGATTCCTTTATATCTAGCGTAGTACTCTTACTTATTCAGGGCCACCGCCCCAATGCTATCACCGGGCAACTCTAACATCCCTGACAACACCTTTACACATGTCGTTATCCCATTGGATCTTATTTCATTTTCTGTTATTTGTAGTGTTCTTTTCATCAGCAAATAATTTGGATGTTGTCTCCCTTTTTCCTAACCTCTTTTAATATATTTTTTCCATGGATTTTAATTTACTACATCCTTCGCGGTACCCATCTACCCCAGCACAGTTTTAGCTAGCTTTACTTCTATTTCGCTATAGAAAGTTCTGATAAATTCCCTAAAATTGCTCAACCCATGTCCTTCCATAGTTTAACTTTATTTTGCCTTTTTAGGGTATTTTATTTCAAGTCATTCAACTTTAAAATTTCATATAGAATTATATAAGCCTAAGAAATCTCTTAAACGGTAAACCAACTTCCCAAATTTGGTCTTAAACATCATATAAAACTTTCATTAAGTTTTGAAATCACTAGAGTAGAGAAAACACATGTGAACATCTCGTGTATCACATCCTTCCCCTAAAATATTCAATAATCCTTTTATACTTTTGCATGTAAACCCATATGAACCTCATCATACATAAAAACATATAGATCTAAACCGATCTCACACATATATAAGAAATTGGATTAGAAGAGTTAAGTATTACTTACCTAGAACCTTAAGATCTATAGCTTTAATCTTCTTAGTCTCTTCAAGCTTGTGTTTTCTTATCTTCCTCTTATTTGCCTTCCTAAGCTTCCACCATTAAAGTGTTTCTCTAGCTTTTTATTTTTGTTTTGAGTAGAATGAAATGAATGAACAGAAATGAGTAATGTATATAGTTCTATAATTAGTTGGGCCTGGGCCCTCAAACCCACTTCTACTAATTCATTTCCTTTTACCCTTCTTGTTTAACCCGCTATTTTCCTTTAGTTAACTTATTTAATCAATTATAAAATTTTAGAGTTATTAAAGTTTCCCCTCCTTAAAGGAATTTTGCCCAAAAATTCAATTAAGGTCAATTTGAGATGAGTCCTCTCCTTTAGGCTTACCCTAAGCATCCCCATGAATTCCCAATCCATGCATACATAAAATGTACTAGTACTACCTACTAATACAGCAAATTACCATAATATCATATATATAAATGGTCTACGTCAGCACAACTCAATACATAACAAGTGCTTATCTATAACAAACAAATCTGGATAGGTTCTCCTAACCTTATCCTTTGTTTCCCACGTGTAGCCCTCCCGATCTGTGCTCCATTGAAAGCATACTAGCTTCGCTACCTTATTACGAAGCCGCTTCTCGTCCCGATCCACTATGTGAACCGGTTTGCACACATAAGTCATATCCAGTTTGATAACCAAGTCTTCCACTGCTCTCTAATCAAATACTGCTTTCGGGTCCCTAATGTATTTCTGCTAACATGATACATGAAATACATTATGAATCCCTATAAAAATAGTAGGCATATCCACCTTATATTCCACTTTCCCAATCCTTCCTACAATCGGAAATGGTCCTACATATTTGGGCGCTAACTTCCCAGCTTTCCCAAAATGCATCATGCCTCTCATCGGAGAAACCTTCACGAAACCTGATTGCCTATTGCGAACTTCAGTTCCTTTCTCTTTGTGTTGGAATAAGGGGCCGTTTGGATGGCAATAAATAAGTTGCTTTTTTGCTTATAAAAAGCAAAAGTTAAAATGTCAATATGGATAAACAAAATCTACCAACTTTTAAAAGTCACTTTTCAACTTATTTCAAAAGCAATTTTTTTTGTTTTTCGACTTACACAAGTCGATTTTTTATATGAAAAAATTCTAAAAAATGTATTTTCAAAAAATTTGAATTTCAAATTTCAAAATTCCAAAATAAAAAATTCAAATTTCAAAATTCGAAATTTCAAATTTTCAAAAATTCAAAATTTCAAATTTCAAAATTCAAAATTTCAAATTTCAAAATTTCAAAATTCAAAATTTAAAATTTCAAAATTTAAAATTTCAAAATTTCGAATTTCAAAATATTCAAATTCAAATTTTCAAATTTCAAAATTTCAAATTCCAAATTTCAAATTTTCAAATTTTAGCAAAATTTCAAATTTCAGCAAAATTCAAAATTTCAAATTTCAACAAAATTCAAAATTCAAAATTTCAAATTTCAAAATTTGAAAATTTCAAATCAAAATTTCGATTTTCAAAATTTGAAAATTTTGAACTTCAAAATTTTGATCTTCATAATTTCTAATTTTTAAAATTTAAAATTTTCAAGTTTTGAACTTTAAAATTTCGAATTTCAAAATTTTGAAATTTTCAAATTCGAAATTTTACAATTTAAATTTTCAAAATTTCAAATTTGACTTTTTAAACTTTTTTTTTCAATTTTGACTTGTAAGTCAAAAGTTTTCCAAACATACTTTTTAACTTTCTAAAAGCAAAAGGACTTTTGAAATAAGCAAAAGTCCTTTTACTTTTGTTTGCCAAACGGTCCTAATTCTTTCGCCTAAACTGCACTGTTATCATCCTTGTTTGGATTAGCTCTACCCACTCAGTAGCATCCTTCACTACATCTGGTCCTAACACAACCCTATCTCCTACTACCAACCAACATGTAGGTGACTTACACGGCCTTCCATACAAAGCCTCAAATGGAGTCATCCCAATATTACTCTGATAGTTGTTATTATATGAGAACTCTATACTAGATGTAAATAATCTTTCCAAGATCCACCGAAGTCTAAAATGCATGCACTCAGCAAATCTTCTAGGACCTTTTTAACCCTCGCAGTCTTCCCATCTATATGTGGATGGTACGTAGTACTCATGACAGTTCTATACCTAATACCTTCTACAGGCTTCTCCCAAATTCAATAGTGAATAGAGAATCACGGTCACTAATACTTGTGCTTGGCACCCAGTGCAGTCTCACTATCATGTTAACATATATCTCTGCAAACTTCGGCGTAGTCCGCTTAGCTTTCATTGGAATGAAATGGGCACAATTAGTTAGTCTATTAACTATGACCCATATGGCTTCATTCCCTGTCCTTGTCCTTGGTAATCCATCAGGAAGTCCATAGATATTGAATCCCACTTCCACACTAGAACTTCTAAAGGATGCAGAAGCCCACTTGGCTTCTGATGTTATCCCTTAACTTGCTGGCGTGTAAGACATCTTCTCACAAACTTCCCTATTTCTTCATTCCTTCCTAGAAATTTATATCTTGGTATGTTATCCCGCCTTTTGGCAAGGCCGTGACACCAAGAACTTGACTAGAGATCAAAGACAGTTCGTCTAGAAAATCAGTTATACGCAGGCTCACTATGGATATCGACGAATTTTGTCTGAGTCCGGATCGAGCCAAAATTGATATGACATGACAACATAAGCTATGAGAGTCAACGTTCCGAATCTCAAGTCAATCCGAGTTCGTATGCTCAAGTTGTAAACGATACAAAATTGGTTAAGAACAGCCTCCTTCGACTCGCTCCAGTTCGAATCCATAGAGAATGCACATTTCGACTCGCTTTGCAATCCATCAGGAGCGACAGCTTCGACTCGCTTCGCAACAGACAGAGGTGACAACTTCGACTCGCTCCGTCTGCCTACTTCGACTCGCTCAGTTTGCCTACTTTGACTCGCTCCGTTTGCCTGCTTCGACTCGCTCCGTTTGCCTACTTCGACTCGCTCCGCCTTCTCCGCTTCAACTCCAACACAGAATAACACTTCGACTCGATCAGCCTCGCATCCATCTGAAGACTTCTACTTCGTATCCATCGAAGCAAAGCAAAGCACACAGCTGATACGAACAAAGCCTATCGCCATCGATACAAACAAAGTGAGATTCAAGAATAAATCGGCCAAGGAAGTGGATCAACATAAGGAATGCTCGCCACATCATCTGATAATCGCACCCAGCTATCGAGTCGAACGAAAGCGAGTCGAAAGGGGAGCGAGTCGAACGCAACAGCCAACCGAGAATCCCAATTCGTGTCGATCATATCTCCCAATCTACAAGTCCAAATGCTATGAAATTTTGGCAAAAGACTACGTGCATGCTAGAGAATGTCCATGCCAAATTTTGACTCCATTGGATGAAATCTTGACCGAGTCGAAATCTGTTCGTGTCGATCACGGATCGGATCGAAACTTCACGGGCTTAAGCGTGCGGGTCTGGTCACGTGCCAGATAGGGTCTCCCGAGATCTGAGCGAAATATCGGCCTCCTATACCTATAAATAGACCCCCAAAGCCAACAGAAAAGGGGTTCTTCTCCTTCTTTAAGGTCTCCAACGTCCAGATTCTGCCAAATCCAGATCCAAACTCCATTGCTGCTGCTACAAACAAATTATGCTGCTGCAAATCATAATTATCTGCTGTAATTCACTGAATTCACTTGTAAACATCAAAGAAAGATCAATAAAGCAAACTACTTCAGAGTGGACGTAGGCAAGATCGCCGAACCACTATAAATCTTGTGTTTCTGTCTACTTCTTTCCATTTAAGTTTATTATTCTTCATTTTTATCCTCTACAATACTTGGATCTGAGATCTGTGATTACATACTGCTGATTTGTGTTCATACACTGGTGCTTTCACGATATTTGGGGTTTGTGCCCAATTTTGGTACAAACACTTTGGTGCTTTCACTGAGAACTAAACTCAGGATCCCATCATTTGGAAGTTGAGTTTGAAGGCTTAGAGATTCAGATCTTAAAAGCTATGACAAGACAATCAAATAGAAGACAAAGGCCAGAGAGAACTCAGCATGAAGGGAGTCAAGAGGCTTCTTCAGGTGCAAATCAGACATCAATCTTCATCACCAGGGATGAGATAGAGACAATGATGAAGAGACAAGAGGAAATGATCCAGAACTTGCTTCTTCGGATTGGGCAACTTGGAGCGCAAAATCAAGGAGCAACCAGAGCTCAGAACGGAGCGGGACCGTCTGGCACAGCGCCAGAGCTAGGGGATAATAACCCAGAGCATGTTGGCCCAATCCCGAGAAGAGTACCAGGTGGAACTGCGCAACACGACATTGACAGAGAAATGAATGCTCAGCCAGGAGAGCAGATTCCGGGAATCCCTCGTGGACTCGGGGGGCAAATCGGAAACAACGGATAGGAACTACAACTTGGAGATAGTGACAGATTGGCGGAGATGGTCAGACGAGCCATGAGGGGCGGACTAGTGAATAGAGATCTGGAGGATGTGAATAGGAGTCCCTTTGCTCATACGATCAGGCAAGCTAGGAATCCACCAGAATTCAAGCTACCAACAGTGGAAATGTATGATGGAAGGACGGATCCTGCAGTCCATCTGACAAGGTATATAAGGCACATGGAAGTGCTGGGGGCATCACAGGAAGTCATGGCCCGGTGCTTCCCATTGTATTTGACAGACATTGCGGCGCTATGGTTTAGACAGCTGGAGAGTGGCTCCATTGGAACATGGACCGATTTGACCGAAAGGTTCATGAGGCAGTTCAGGGTTCACATTTCAAGACCCAAGAATGTGATGAGTTTGGCAGCTCTAAAGCAAAGAACCGGGGAATCTTTGAGGAACTTTCTGACGCGATTCAATGCGGCGGCAGCATCGGTGGATCGACCCGATCCACCCATGGTTTTGATGGCAGCTGTATCTGGCATAGCTGATGGCACAGAATTCAAGAATTCATTGACAAGGGACCCACCTATGGATCTGGGAGAATTTTATCATGAGGCTGAGCGATTTTTACGGTTAGAGGATGCAAATGCTGAGAGAGAGGATGGAGAAGGAGTTGATGTTTACACAGTCAAGGGTGAAAATCCACCTAGATCAGATTCAGGGACTGGTAAAGGGAAACGAAAGGATGAAGATAATAATGATGGACCAGCACGACCACGAAAGGAACCAAGGTTCACCTCCTACACGGAGTTGAATGAGACTTTGGAGCGAATCTACCAGGACACCAGGGGGCAGATTCCTTACCGAAAGCCAAAAGGCATCCGACCAACAACGAAAGAAGGTCAGACAAGTACTGTTTATTCCACGAGCTGAATGGCCATAGCACGAATGATTCCAGACACTTGAAGGATGAGGTTGAGGGACATATCCGGAATGGTCTGCTATCGCAGTACGTAAGAAGGGGAACAACAACGGTGGAACGGGAGCGGTCACCACCTGCACCTGCTGGAGACGGCTCAGGATCGAGGCGTCAGCTTATCATCAGTTGATTGGGGTAATGACGAATAACTAGCAAACTCCACACCAACACGATTAAGTCATTTACACATGTATAGGACCGCGAACGATCCTCAGGCATGCTCTGATACGACTACTAATTGTAACGGTGTAGGTGCTTGCACTTTGACGTCCCTGTTTTACTTTTATTTTCCATTTCCAATATTTGAACCTGATTTTGTTGAACATCCCTGTTGAAAAACTCATTTTGGACGAAAATCCACTACCTATGATTCCACAACGGCTAAGCCACTTACACATGTAAGGGATCGCGAACGGTCTTTAGGCATGCTCTGAGATGGCGATAAGCCGCCACCACAAACAGTTCAGAAACTCACTCGAATGTGAAATCTGACATTGTTAATACTAAGTCCCCCCCCGGGCACACAAAATTCGCCTCGAACGGCACCCGACCACGAACGGTCACAATTCGCCTCGAACGGCACCCGACAACGAATGGTCACAATTCGCCTCGAATGGCACCCGACCACGAACGGTCACAATTCGCCTCGAACGGCACCCGACCACGAACGGTCACAATTCGCCTCGAACGGCACCCGACCACGAACGTTCACAATTCGCCTCGAACGGCACCCGACCACGAACGGTCACAAATCGCTTCGAACGGCACCCCGACCGCGAACGGTCATCATTCGCCACGAACGGCATCCGACCGCGAACGGTCACATATCACCTCGAATGACATACAATCCCGAACGATCGTCATTTGTGGTCAAATAAAACTATCAATACTTTTGCAGGTCATCAACAGGATATGAACATCCAGCTTATGGCATTACAAAACACACCTTCTTATCACAAGGCATGTTTTAGGGAGAAAATGTTATCCCGCCTTTTGGCAAGGCCGTGACACCAAGAACTTGACTAGAGATCAAAGACAGTTCGTCTAGAAAATCGGTTATACGCAGGCTCACTATGGATATCGACGAATTTTGTCCGAGTCCGGATCAAGCCAGAATTGATCTGACATGACAACATAAGCTATGAGAGTCAACGTTCTGAATCTCAAGTCAATCTGAGTTCGTATGCTCAAGTTGTGAACGATACAAAATTGGTTAAGAACAGCCTCCTTCGACTCGCTCCAGTTCGAATCCATAGAGAGTGCACATTTCGACTCGCTTCGCAATCCATCAAGAGCGACAGCTTCGACTCGCTTCGCAACAGACAGAGGTGACAACTTCGACTCGCTCCGTCTGCCTACTTCGACTCGCTCCGTTTGCCTACTTTGACTCGCTCTGTTTGCCTGCTTCGACTCACTCTGTTTGCCTGCTTCGACTCGCTCCATTTGCCTACTTCGACTCGCTCCGTTTGCCTACTTCGACTCGCTCCGTTTGCCTACTTCGACTCGCTCCGTTTGCCTACTTCAACTCGCTCTGCCTTCTCTGCTTCAACTCCAACACAGAATAACACTTCGACTCGATCAACCTCGCATCCATCTGAAGACTTCTACTTCGTATCCATCGAAGCGAAGCAAAGCACACGGCCGATACGAACAAAGCCTATCGCCATCGATACAAACAAAGTGAGATTCAAGAATGACTCGGCCAAGGAAGTGGATCAACATGAGGAATGCTCACCACGTCATCTGACAATCGCGCCCAACTATCGAGTCGAACGAAAGCGAGTCGAAAGGGGAGCGAGTCGAACGCAACAGCCAACCGAGAATCCCAATTCGTGTCGATCATATCTCCCAATCTACAAGTCCAAATGCTATGAAATTTTGGCAAAAGACTACGTGCATGCTAGAGAATGTCCACGCCAAATTTTGACTCCATTGGATGAAATCTTGATCGAGTCGAAATCTTTTCGTGTCGATCACGGATCGGATCGAAACTTCACGGGCTTGAGCGTGCGGGTCTGGTCACGTGCCAGATAGGGTCTCCCGAGATCTGAGCGAAATATCGGCCTCCTATACCTATAAATAGACCCCCAAAGCCAACAGAAAAGGGGTTCTTCTCCTTCTTTAAGGTCTCCAACGTCCAGACTCTGCCAAATCCAGATCCAAACTCCATTGCTGCTGCTACAAACAAATTATGCTGCTGCAAATCATAATTATCTGCTGTAATTCACTGAATTCACTTGTAAACATCAAAGAAAGATCAATAAAGCAAACTACTTCAGAGTGGACGTAGGCAAGATCGCCGAACCACTATAAATCTTGTGTTTCTGTCTACTTCTTTCCATTTAAGTTTATTATTCTTCATTTTTATCCTCTACAATACTTGGATCTGAGATCTGTGATTACATACTGCTGATTTGTGTTCATACACTGGTGCTTTCACGATATTTGGGGTTTGTGCCCAATTTTGGTACAAACATGATACATCTTTATTCCTCCAGGATGTATGGTAAACTTTGAACAATGACATTCGTCCAATACTTCCTTCCTCGGTTATTCAATACTCGAAACATAAAACCTGCCATTCTTTGGTATTACTCCTTTCTTATCCACACTGAACCCCTTTAGTTCTATTGCCTCGACTCCTGAGTCCAAACTTCTTACCGTGTCATTGCAGAACTTATCATTCTTCTGCAGTTCAGTTATCCTTTCTATCAGCGTAGGTCTAACTTCTAAGCATCCTAATATCCTATTTGTACTAATTGACCTTGCACTAGACCGATACTTCACATTATGCGTAGACAGCGTTTCTAATGTAGTCCATCCTTCTAACATTGCCAAAACACAACTTTATTGTCTTTGGCTTAAGGGATCAGCCACTTTGTTGCTTTTACTGGGGTATACTCTATCCCAAAAATATGGGATGCTAGGAACTCTAACCATCTCTGTCGCCTCATGTTTAGCTCCTTTTGAGAGAACAAATATCTTAAGGACATTGTGGTCAGTATACAAATTATACCTCTCCCCAAGAGATAATATCTCCAAATCTTCAACGCAAAGACTACTGCAGCCAACTTCGAATCATGCGTTTGATACCTACCTTCATGGGATTGTAATTTCCTAGATGCATAAGCAATTACTTTTCCATTCTACATCAATACCATGCCTAACCCCAATGCTGACGCGTATAAATACACGGTCATACTATCATTCCCCTCAGGTATTACTAATATAGGCGCGTTTGTCAATCTATGCTTTAGTTCTTGGAATGCCTTCTCACACTCCTGCGCCTAAACAAACCGCTCTCCCTTTTTAGTTAGCCTAGTCATCGGCGCAGTTATACAAGAGAAATCCTTAATGAATATCCTGTAATAACCAATTATTCCCAGAACACTTTGCACTTGAGTCACAGTCTCATGTCTCTAACACCCAATTATTGCCTCCACCATTTCTGGATCTACCGCTAATCCTTCTTTCGAAATTACATAGCCTAAGAACTTCACTTCCTTTCTCTAGAAATGACACTTAGAAATTTTCTCCTTTAACTTATACTGTCTCAATGTCTACAGTACAGGCCTTAGGTGAACCACATGCTCCTCATCATCCTTAGAGTGCACTAAAATGTCATCTATGAACACCAACGCATATCTGTCCAGCTTATCTTGGAAGATGCTATTCTTCAAGTCTACTAAGAATGCAGCGCATTGGTCAGTCCAAATAGCATAACCAACCACTTATAAGAATCATACCTAGTCCTAAATGCAGTCAAAGAAATACTTTCTTCCACAACTCTTAGTTGATCGAACCCTATAACCAAGTCCAAATGTGAGAACACCTTAGCCCCACTTGATTGATCAAAAAGATCATATATTCTTGGCAAAGGATATCTATTCTTCGCCTTCCTCTTATTCAGCTTCTGATAGTCTGTGACGCCCCACCTCTATACTCTCACTAACTAAGGACACTACTGGGTAATGCCGTCGATTAGCGTGAAAAATAAGGCTGTTGAGGAGCGACCAGCTGTATAATTGCTTTGAGAGAGTACCGATATGTCGGATAGTATATAACGCATTTTATTTCAAGAGGAATTCTGACATATTCAATACAAACTCAAAGCTACTACACAGTGGCTAAATGTCCTTCGGAAACAATATAAAATAATCATAACATAAAATCAGGTACAGCTATTCATATCTCTAAGGCGTAAACAGATATGAATATAATACATAGAAGTGAACATCATAGTAGTGGTCATACAAGATCCACTACATAACAAAAGAATAGGTACATGTACTACACAAAAGAATATATATACATCAATGAGTCTTTATCTCGTATACATGAAAGATAAAACTACTAAGCTAAAGTAGTTAGCCAAAAGTCAGAAGCTAATCCCTGCTAAGAAGTCAAGTGGAAGCACCTGAAACACCTCGGTCTGACCCGAGTATTATTTAAGAAGAAAAATAATAAACAGATCAGTCTAGCTATAATTATCATGTAAAATGAGATAGGATAAGAGGTATGACAATTATATATGATAACAATAAAAATCATACAATATCTCAAGTTTTCTCAAACACCCAAAAAGAATATCATATTCCTTAATTTTATTCACCAAATCACAAATATTGATAAAGCTTATTAATGTAAATCACAAAAATTGGTGAAACACAAATTCCAGAAATCAATATTTAGAAATCCAGAAAACACAAAGGGGGGAGGCCTATCACAAATGGGAGCATGAAAACTCTCCAACATGTGTATCACAAATGGGACGATATCCCATGGGTCGCTAAACTATAAAAATGAGTCGAAGCTCCATAGAACAAGGTATAGTCCCCCCTTGTGGACAAATAAGCCGAAGCTCCACAAGCGTTTCAAAGACCATGGGTCGCTACCCCATAAAAATGAGCCGAAGCTCCACGGAATGGGGTATAGTCCCCCATGCAGACAAAGAGACATTGCACATCGCAAGTCTAAATCACAAAATGATCATCATTGATCAATAAGTGTAAATTACACTAAGCTAGTAAATAAATGAGTTTAGCTTCATGTCCCATAACCATTGGCCTAACTTAAATATTTACGAACAAATTATAGATTTCCTCTCGAAAACTGTCACGAGTTTTCAATCGAACAAGTCTAAGAATTAACTGACGAAGTAAACGCAAGCGTTTTATACCACTTGTTTTGCTAAGTCGTTTAATTGGATTTCTCATCTGAATGAGATAAAGGTTTGTATATACTAATAGATTGGAAAACAGTTTTAAAATCGAGCTTTGTATTAAAAGTAGTGTTGAAATCATTTTTTGTGAAAGAGTTTTAGTATTTACTACTAGTATAAAACCTTTGTATTTAAAAGTGACAAATCATAGAAACGATTGTAGAAATAATCTATCACAAAAATATACATTTCGATAACGTGAATCAAAACCATGGAAATCGATATCAAATCCATCAAATGGAAACACCAAAAATCCAGAAACGAAATCATCCAAGTTAATTTTGGTTGACAATAACTGTACGGATCTTCAAAAATCGATATATCGGAAATCCACATAAAAATAAGCCAAATTCCAGAAATTAACAACCACAGACATCTGTGGGTTTTCACAGACGTTTGTGCTGAGTCTCTGGAATTTTCGTTCCAGAACTCACAGACGTATGTGGGTAAACCCCAGACGTATGTCCCCTGCTTTGGGAAATATTTTACATGAAGCCACAAACGTCTGTGGATAATCCATAGACGTTTGTCGCCTGTAGCGGGACAGAATTTGCAAAGCCTAAAAATGGGCAAACCAACCTAACTTCATTGATCTGGAAGCAATTGAATGAGCAACTGTGACTAGGGATCTATGCTAAGCGACGACCCAGCCCTAAAGGCTCTTCAATTCACCCAAAACAACATATCTAAATGACCATGCTAGGGTTTTCATAAATTTTGACTTCAAAATACCAAAATTAGGAAAATTCACTAAACCAATTCAATTCAAAAGCAATTGAATAAGAAATAGATGTTAGGAATTCATACCTAACAACAAGCAAAGCTATAGACATAGATGTGAGTTCAAGAACTCACCTTTAAACTCAAAAATAGAAAAGATAAGCTCCAAAACAAGCTAAGATCAATTCCTCTTCAACTACACCTCTAGAATCTCCAACCAAGTATCAAATGTAAAGATTTCCTATATTAGGTTATAGAAATTTTTGAAAATTGGAGAGAGATTGAGATGGAGAAGATGAAGAGGATGCTTACCTAAGCTTCTCTTTGATTTTATAACTTCAATTTGAATTTCCTAAGAATCTAGAGCTTAGGAATTTTAGTTTCCCCTCTTTTCCCCCATTTTTCCTTTGGCTTGAGTGTGTTAGGAAATAGAGAGTGGAATGAATGAAGAAGAGAGGAGTTAGGGTATTTGGTAGAAGGTTTTGGGTTATCTTGTTGGGTTAATTGGCTAGAACACAACCCAAAGTCCAAATGAAAATACCAAAATCCTAATCAACTCCAAGCACAATAATGTTTATACTTAAACAAGTTGTAAACGTCGATTTGAACTCAATGAAAGTGGTCTCGAGTCCGGATTCGACTATTATAAAAAGTCACATTCCGGACTTTAACATAATTAACGATGATATATTTAAATAAAACATTTAAATATATAATTGTAAAATATGTGTGTTGTTACATAGTCTATACATAGTCTCAAAGATCCATCAGACTTCTTTATAAACACTATCGCTGCTCCCCATTGTGAGCTGTTTGGTCTAATGAAGCTCTTCCATTCTAACTCTACCAATTGCTTTCGTAGCTCCTCCATCACCCTCAGAGGTATTCTACTCGGAGTCGACTAAATGGTTCAATCCCTAGTAGTAAGTCAATTCGAAACTCTACTGTTCTTGGGGGTGGAAATCCTGAATCCCTGAACTCCTCCACCACTCGTACTGCTCCCAACCCCTCTTCCTTTGAAGCTAACGGATATAAAGCACCCATGTGCACTACTCCACCTTCTTCCAATGCCACAAACACCTTATCCTTATGGTCATGATGACTAAGAGTGATTATCCTCTTGGCGTAATGCACCCTAGTACTATACCTTTCCAACCAGTCTATCCCTAAAATAATTTCAAAGCCTATGAAGTCAAACACGTAGGGATCACAAGAAAACTTACACCCACCAAACTCAACATCTTGGTCGGTGCACCTCAATCTGAGAGTAGTGTACCCTCCTATCGGATTAGCTACAGTATGGAAGTAACTAAATAGGTAACCCCTACCCTAAGTTTATCAACCAAGTCTTTAGCTAAAAATGAATGTGTGGTTCTAGTATCAAACAATACTTTAACTGAAATACCAGATATCAAAGCCATACCTTCTAAGAGTTTCCCCTTGCCTCTATCCTCTTCAAACAGTCCCTTCCCATTGTCCCTCTAAAGGATATACATGTTGTTACTCCAAAAATCAACCTTTCAACTTAGTTGAAACCATTCTAAGCAAAGAACAAAGAAGAACAAGAGAGAAGAGCTCCAACTAAACCTTTCAAAGGAGTCGAATGGATGCTATACTGCCTAAGTCTCAAAGCTTTAGAACCTTTTGAAGGAGTCGAGAGGTTTCTACAATCAAGATCCAGAAGGTTCTAACCTTTCGAAGGAGTCGAAGGAGTCGAAAGCCCCCTTCCGCCTTCAGTGACCACCTTTCGACTAGGCGATTCCCTATGAATGAGTCAAAGCCACACCTTTCGAAGACAATGAAGAATAGCTCTTTGTATATGTGCCAAACCATTCAAAACCAATTGTTTCGCCTTCATTCAAACTGCTCAAAAACAAGTATTGTCCTGAACAACCCCTTTGAGAGCTACAATAAACCTTTCGAACTAGTTGAAGCCATTGTAACCTAGGAGGGTTCCGCATTAAGTCACAAACAAGAGTTCAAAAGCATCCATCAGTGTCGAAACCAGCGTCATCTCAACATCATCGAAACCATTGAACAAGTCCTATCGACAGAGTCGGAAGCACTTGTAAGGCAACACAAAGAAGAGAGGCACAGCCGTTCCTTTCGACAAAGGTGGAAGCATACTTGAGTTATTTGGCAGCCACCTTTCGACCAAGTCGAAAGCATTAGGGTCGAAAGGTGCTGACCCGCATCTATAAATAAGACCTAAGGGGTCAGGTTTAGGGGGATCCGATTCTTTCCATTCCAAACTTGTATCTTCTTAATTAAAAGTGTTGTAAACCCTAATTAACAAATTGATTTGGAAATTTAGAGAAATAAAGTCTTCTTTTGCTTGAGAAAGGGAAGTCTCAAATATTTCAGATTACTTTACTATTTTAAAAGCTTTTTTAGGTTTAATCTTGTGTTTCAGGTGTCGCCTACATCGAAAGGTCCCTACCGACACAGTCGAAATCCAGTAGATTTAAATAACATTAGTTACATACTTCAAGCTACTTTCCTCTGAGTTTATACTTTCGACAAGGACAAAACCCTCAATCTACTAATCCTTTGATTAATAAAAGTGCCAAGAGGTTAAGCTTTTGAGAAGGTCGAAACCTAGTTCCAAATCATTCTAATTTGAGGTTCCCAATCCAAACCTAGGATATTTAAGCCTATAGCTTTCGACGAGGTCGAAACCCCAACCCAAGATTCCTGGATCAAGTCTTAACACCTAATCAACCTTGCATTCAACAGAGTGGAAACCTCTACCTCAAATTCTTGGATAAAGTCCTAGCCACATAATAGCTAAGGCCTTTGACCAGGTCGAAACCAACCATGAAAAACCCTATCTAGGGTATCCCAACCATTTCGAAAGGTGAGCCCTCAGAAGGAAAGTCAATCTATCTCAACAGGATCGAAACGTTGATAAGGGAAGAAGCCGACCCTTTCGACTAAGTCGAAAGGTTTGACTAAATAACTTCTTACTTCAACAATTTAATAAAAAGGAAATTCAAGAAGGATAAACTCCTTCCAATCCTCTCCATCTACCTAAAGGATAAACCTCATTCCAAAATTCAACGTTGAGGTGTTGATAAGATTTCTTGTTAACATTTTGGCGCTAGAAGGAGGGCTCGAACCTCCAACTTGGTTGAACACCCAACATTACTTGTCTCTAACCCCACTTAGCTCAATCTCGAGTTCAACTACTTTGGTCTAATCATCACTAGAAGAATCATAAGATTTGAACAAGCATCCTCCGAACCCCATGAGATAAAATTCCCTTCAAAATTGATCAAGGATACCAGTCAAAATGAAGAGAAAAGGCTAAGGCTAGAAGCTCTGAGAATTATAAATAAGAAAAAAGCATAATCGTACGATCCTCAAAAATGGATCTTAAACCCCTTTCATGTCGGCCCCACCCCTATTTTTTCCTTAGGAAAAATGACACATGGAAGTGATAATGTATTCCATAAAATGAGAAGAACCATCCAACTATATTCCAAAGGCACAATCTTTGAAAAAGAGATAGTGGCTGATTACAATGCCTTTGCAAATAGTGGCAACAACCAACCACAACAAGAACACTTCCTACACAAGAACTACAAAGGGTGGAAAAAAGAAAAGCAATTGAAGAGTATGAAACTATAATGCCAAGGAAAAAAAATCAAAGAACCATCCTTAAGAATCAAGCTTCAAGTGTAGACTTCCCAAAGAATGCAACTTAACAACATCTATAGAGAACGTCTACTTGCTTACTAAGGATGAGCTTAAATATTGGCCATCACAGAAAAAGAAGCAAAAACATGAAAGGAATCTGGGAGGATCCTACTATTACTACCACATGATAAATGGCCATGAAACTAATCATTATAGAGCCCGGGAAAGGATAATCATAAATTTCTTCTGACAAGGAAAGATTCATGAATTTGTAAAGAGAATTTGAGAGAAAATCGATAAAGAGTTACTTTTCGAAGAAAGATCTACATGGTTGGGAGTGAAATATTCCTTATATTTGGAAACTACCTAAGATGGTAGAAAAGCCTATGTCTATGCCGAGTTGGCCAGGGCAGAACACCTCCTAGAGGGAGGGCAGGTAAGCCTTTAGCCACGCCATAAGATGGCCAGGTTAAAGCACCAGACAAGCCCTTGGCCAGGCCTCTGGTCAGGTTAAGGCACCTCCTGGAGGGAGGACGGAGTAAGCCTTTAACCGTTCCATAAGATGGCCAGGGTAAAGCACTGAACAAGCCCTTATCCGCGCCACGCTATGGTCAGGGTACGGCATCTCCTGGAGGGAGGACGGAGTAAGCCTTTATCTGCGCCATAAGATGGCCAGGGGAAAGCACCGAACAAGCCCCTGTCTGCGCCATGCTATGGCCAGGGCAAGGCGCCTCCTGGAGGGAGGTCGGGTAAGTCCTTGATTCCAGCCTCTAAGATGAGCTAACTAAGAGCACCGGACAACAATGGACTAAGATGTCCTGACTCAAGAAGAGGCCCATCAAACAATGGACTAAGATGTCCAAGCCCAAGAAGAGGCACATCGAATAATGGACTAAGACGTCCAAGCCCAAAAGGAGGCTCATTCAGCAATGGACTAAGATGTTCAAGCCTAAGAAGAGGCTCACCAAATCATGAATTGAGATGTTAAAGCCCGAGAAACGACATATCCAATTACGGACTAAGATGTCCAAGCTCAAGAGGCAACTAGTCAAATTACTTCTTTACAAGACCTGAAGGGTTAACACATCAAGGAGTAGAACATAGCTCCACTTATTAATACCAGAATCTGGGTTTCGGGACTTTCATTTCTAAACATCATCTATTAATACCCGAATCTAGGTTTCGGGTCTCTCATATTAATTTCATCTATTAATACCAAAATTTGGGTTTCGGGTCTCTCATATCTGAATTTCGTCAATTAATACCTGAATCTGGGTTTCGGGACATTCATTTCAGAACTTCATTTACTAATACCCGAATCTAGGTTTCGAGTCTTTATCGATCACTAACTATCTTTGTTATACCCGAATCTGGGTATTGAGACTATTACTTATTTGAGCCCTAATCTGGGTGTAAATTTTCAATAATGGATTTCTATTTTTCCATCACAAATGCCCGAATCTGGGTCAAAGAATACTCTCATAAAGATCATTATTATAAGATTCCGAATCTCAATCTCGGATTTCCAATTTTTCAAATTTCATTAATACCCAAGAATGGGTCAATGGGTTTCTACTACAAATATTCATATAATGATTTCTAGATTTAGCCCTTTATTAAATATCTCTCGAAGATTACTTTCTCACATTTATACCCCTGTTTGAAGGTGGTATTTCCAATCGACATGACTTGGACATTCCGGTCAAATGGATGGAGTTGAATTCTTTATTATTTCTCATCATGGTCAAAGATGGGATTTAGACATTTAATATAAACTACTTTTCATGCGATTAACAAGATGATTTGTTAATCTAAGCATATGATATACATAGAATGGTATGTCAATTTCAAGCTAACAATTAGAAATATTGTTTTCTTCATACTTTTCATGAAAATCAGCACGGCGAAGAGTAATGAAAGATTCAACAAGTATAGAAATCAATGTATGAGCTGTCAAAAAGCACTTCAGAAGTGACATTATAGGAAAGAATCACAAATCAGGTAATATTTACGAAGTTTATATGATTTACATAACTCATGAAATTATTTACAAAATCTATGAAGTTGTTTACATATATACAAGACAAATCTATACATTTCAAAGATATAAATATGCCATAAGTCTTGGGCAACTTTGTTTAAGATTCTCAACGACTGAAGGATTAATTATGTGACGAATTGCGGTGCAGAGAACTTCTTTGAGTTTCTTTTCCTTTTTTCTTACCCTGTCTGTATCGTCGATTACATCAATATTTGTCTTCAGAGCGTGGTTGAAAGCTCTGTTTGCACCCCTAAGGGTCTTGGTTTCCCTTTCAAATTCCACGACGCGCTTATGAAGGAATTAATTATCGCGTTCAAGCTTTTGAATCTTAGTTGCATACTCATTGATACTCTGAGAATACTTCATTCTTTGTTGCTCATCAAAATACTTAGCTATTTCGAACTTAACCTTCATGCACCAGTTACTTACAACATCCTCATCTAAACCTGGAGGAGGGTTAATCATTGAGGGAAATTTTTGAACAACAAGAGAATTTGACCACGTGGGTTTGGGAACAGAGGGAGTAGTACGAGGAGTCGGTAAATCAATTGCTCGATATCTTGTCTCCCATAATAAATTCCAATGATCCACACTGTGCCTGACTATCCTTTAATTTCAACTCCAAGTCACTAATATGTTAAATGAGCTCTGACATTTTATGATCGAAGTCGATTGAAGGGTTTGACTTTACCTGTCGCTTTTGTGATGAAATCATTTCATCTTTGTTTTTAATATCAGCCTCGAGATAGGCAATTTTATCTTTCAGATTACTAGCAATAGTTTTTTTGAAGAAAATATCTTTTATGCCATTTCAAGGCTTCTGTATTGCCACCAAAGCGTTCCAGTAAGATATCATCACTAAGTTCACTCCTTCCACATGATTTTAATAGTTTCTCTCTAAGAGTAGCGATGTGTGATGATAAATCAAGGGGTAGAGAAACTGTAGATAATTGTAGCTCCTATTTAAGCAAAAAGAAACAAAATAAAGTAAAAATCAAGATGAAAAATCTCTTTATTATTATAATAACAGATTACAACTCAAACTACAACGAAGTTGAAAGATACAATAAACAATTGGTTTACATCTAAAGCTGAGAAACTACTTTTCTAACTTTATCTAATGAGTTAGAGGAAAGGGTAACTGTTGAATCAAAAGGAATATTAACTCCTTCTGGAGTAATGACTGGTAGGCATTTGCTATAGTCCCACTTCCCAGCTGGAGGACTATCGCGACCACAAATTAATTTCATATGAAATGTTCTGATATCCTTAAGAAGTTTTTCTTTCTAATCACCAAGGAAGTCAAAGTGAAGAAGAGGATGTTCCAAGTAGAGTTTTTGTAAATCTCTAAGAAAACAATTTCTTGTTAATTTCGAAGACTTTAAAATTGATGCCTTTTCAAGATAAAATCTTCTCAGTTTAACATATTGGCTTAAATGGTCTCTAGAAACAAGTCGACCTAATGAACAGTCACACTGTGATAATATAATTAAACGAAGCTAATCATAAAGAGCAAAACTAAAGAAAATATTTATAAATCAATACATTGTTACATGTTTACTATTACTCATCTGGTTCATACAAAATAGACTAATTTGTTCTTATAGTACTTAAGCTTTTCAGGAAGGAGATCTTGGGGAATCGATCTGACCCATGGTAAGTTCCAACAAGCTCCAGGGTGCGAGTTGGCTCCGAATTCATCCAAGTATCTGTTATGAAAACGCCTAAGTAGACCCCCACTAAATTTGCCTAAGTATGCAAAATCAACAACTGAATGTCTACAATATGCCTTATATAAAAAGTTGATTAAAATGTCTCTTTCTTCAATCAGCATCCAAAATAGGGTCATTAACTCCCGGTTTTCTTTTATGAGAGTGTCGTAGCGAAGGCGTGCTCTCTTTAGTAAGGGGCAACCTTTTGATGCTTAAAAGACGCCAACACCGATGCACTTATGTCAAGTCTATGATATTTATCTGAAAATACATTGTGCTCTTTTTACTTGCTTGTCTAACTACCTATATAACCTGTTTATCTCTGCTTGTTTTCTCTCAAGTTTGGTTTTATAGGGGAGGACAGATTTCTTCCTTATCTAAAATAAATGATTTGCATTATTATTATCTTTGAAGTGAAAGATATTTAAACAGAGAATCCTATACCTGTGAGATCAGGACAGAAGTCTGGGAAGCCTACTCTTTTCCTTTTAGCTCTTCAACATTAACTGGAGCAGGCTCTTCTTCTTGAGGGGTAGAAGGCCCGGTGGATTCAGGTGGAACATATTTTTGGGGAGATGACTCTTTCTTGGGAGCACAGGTATCATCATCATCATTATTTTCGGAGGATTTAGTATGCCCCCACAATCACCGCCTGAACATTGGCCACCATCGACATCATCATCATTATCGTCGTCATAGCCATCACCATCATCATCATCGCCTTCTTCCCTGGCAGCATCATTCTTGTCACCCTCATCCTCAGAGTCGGATTCGATTTCGAAAGAGGGGGCGTCGAAAGAACGAATTTTGGAGGTAACGGTTTCCTCCTCTACTGCGGCTTCAACCCCCTACTTCATTTGATTAATTTTGCCCATTACTAAATCAACAAGGGCATATTCGAGTGAGGGGAAGCTTAGGTCAGGGCACTTCTCAAAATTATCAGCATAAGCGAACATCAAAGCCTCTTCGTAGGAATTCAACATGATCTCGCCAAGAGTAGTATTAAGAAACTAAGATACTCACTGCTTAGCGTCAGAGATGGTATCAACAGCGAGTTTCAGTGAGGCCTTGTTTTTCTTGAACTTCTCTTTCAAAGAAATGTTCTTCGCTGTTATGCGAGCCTTCTCCTCGTCGGAACCTTTTAAAGTTAGATGCATAGCGAAGTTCTCGTCGGCGAGGAGTTGGCGAGCCTCTCTTTCCTTTAGGATAGTAGATTCTGACTTGGTGAGAGAAGTCCTCAACCTCATTAGTTTAGAAGTCGCTTCATCTTTTGCTACAAAAAGAGAAGACAATTGGTTTTTAGGGTAGAAACATCCTCCTGAAACTTAGAGAATTCAACAGAATATTTTGATGCATGCTCGTTCAAAACTAACCAGCTCTTAAAAATCTGAAAAAACGGAAGAGCAGCACAAGTCAGAAAATTTGGAAGAAGAACGACAAAGACAAAGTTAATTAAAGTGAGACTCACCAAAAATTGCTGCTCTATCAAAGAGCGGTAATGCCCCGCCAAATCAGAAACAGTGGAAGGCTGGTGGATGGAGGTGTAGGACTCCGAGTTTAAGGTATATTGGGCTATCTCTTCAAAATTTACAGAAGGAGAAGAAGATGTTGGCTTGGAAGGAAAGCGCTTTAGAGTAGGGGTTGTCTCCAAAGCCTGTTGCATTTGTGCGATTGTAGACGAAGAGTCAGAAACGGAAATGCGAGAAAGGGGATCAATGGCGGAAAAAGTCTGCTTTGGTTTTTCTTTAGGAACTTTTACGATCGGGCTCTCCGGAGCTATATCAAAAGATGAACGATCCTCCTCCTCTATATCAATAATTTTAGCAACCTTCAAAGGAGGTTCCGCTTTGGTCGGTGGCATTAAATTCCTTTTAATGGCCTTCTTAGTTTTGGCGAAAGATTGGATAATAGAAAGCGCACCAGAAGTTGTAGGAAGGGAAGCAGCACCACTAACATGCACTGTAACTTGAGAAGCAGATGTAAAGGACCCAAACAGATTAAAATTCAGCAAAATAATTCAGAAAGCGGCAGGGATAGAAAACAAATGTCGTGCCTATAATTTACCGAAGTGGTATGAGGAGATAGGTGACATGGGAGAAAAATGTTCAGAATCTCCCAAGGAGAGGAAGCGTTTTCCCTTTGATGTATGATGGATCAAAGGGGGTAGCGGTAGCCCCAAAACCCTTTTGCCAGGGGAAAGAAGGGAATGCTTCCTCAAGTTAGAGGGGATCAGCAACCTCAGTTGGTTTCCAATCTTATTAGAGGCCGCAATAAGAGACTCCATCGTTCTTCTGTCTGCCTCATTGAGTTCTTTGGCAGGAGAATCTGACATAAGACAAAGATTAGACAAGAGAAGTAACAAGATAGAAAGAAGACAATGAAAACCTGAACTTACGAGGAGTAGAAAAGACCCCACTAATATTAGAGAAACATCTAATAAAGAAAAGCTAGTTTTCCCAGTCTTTAAACTTGTTAACCCCATCCAATATCAGCTTCTATGGGAGGTTGACTCTGAAGATCTGATGATTGAGAGTGCTGAGTTTGACTAGTCGGGTCAAGTGGTTCAGAACTTCAGCATTTAAGAAGGGGAGTCCAGACTCTAGTGCCATTATTTCCAGAGATAAGAGGTAGGTGTAGACATTTGAGGACAGTAGGATTGGAGCAATCCCGAGATGAGAAAGAAATCTGGACAAGAACTCTGGAAAGGGCAGGAATCCCACGTGCCATATGTAGACGGTAGTATAAGCAAAAAAAACCCTTCGGGAAGGTTGTTGATTGAATCAGATTCTTTGGGTGGAATAGCTTCCACACCAGAAATTCTAAAGTCTTTGAGAATGGCATTTACCTCATCTTGCGAAGTTATCAGGGAGTGCTTTGAGATGGCGTCGAGTTTCTTCGGAAAGCTCATGATTCTGCCAGGTGAAAATGTTTCAGTTAAAATTTTCAAGTTTACTATGAACATAGCATTCTTTTAAGAATTGGTAGAAAACCTACTTAAGCGTAAAAGCAAAACGGGAACTTCAAATTCTTTAAAAAATGCTAAAGTTAAAAGTCAAAAATATGGAGCTTTCAACAAAGTCGAAAGGAAAAGAAAATTAACATTTAGCCGCAACCTTTCGACAGTGTCGAAAGCATAAATATGGGCAATCACTGAGCTCTCGATAAGGTTGAAAGGAAAGATGTGAATATGTAGTGGCACTTTTCAATAATGTCGAAAGCACCACATGAGTCAAGTTGTTAAAAGGAAATAGTCAAAGTTAACTTAAAAACTTAAAAAAATATACACTATAAACATCTCACAAACATGATAACAAGACCCTTCGACACTATCGAAACCTATGACTTAGGTTTTCTAAGAGAAATACGAATGTCGTCGAAACCTTATATACTCATTGAGTCGAAAGGTCCTAAGTTAAAATCATGTGCACTTAGAACGTTTCGACAATGTTGGAAAAAGACAACTCTAGAGGGTTTCGACTCATTAGATAAAAAAGGTGTCGAAAGGGTCAAAGGGACATTATGGTTCCGAAAGCATACTAAAGAGAAAGGATTTTAGTCAACACAAAAGTTTCGACTCAGTCGAAATGTTTTGCTCTCGAGAGGGATGACTACATTCTGTTTCACAACCTTTCGACAAGGTTGATCAAATTCACGCTACAATACCTTTTGACCCCATGGAAAGGGGATAAGAAAGAAAAACTAATGTTTCCGCCTTAATCCCTTTCGAAGGGATAGAAAGGTCAATTTATGGTGCCAATTTTTCATTCGTACAACTCGAAACTTTCGGGCAAAGAAAACAAAAGCCATGTCTTCCCCAAAACCCGATTGCAAATCCAGGGTTTTAAGAAAAAAGGAGAAATTTCTTAAACAAACGAACCAAACCCATTAAGGAAACGGATTTCAAGATGAGTCGGCCATTTTCAATTTCAAAATTTGTAAAACGAGAATTCAAAATAGAAGAAACCATAAAGGTTGGAATTAAATTCAAAACAAGAAACAAATCCCAACGATTCATGGAATTGAATCGAGTAAAAAGTATCTCAGATAAATCGAATTTAAAAACTCAAGCAATCTCAGAAAAATCAAATCAAACATGCTTTTTCATAAAATCCAAATTCAAACAGTTTTCAGATTGAAAACCCGATTATGAAATCTGAAGGATTAAAATTCACCGTAAGATGGAAAAGTAGAACAAAAAAAGGAGATAAAGGTTTTATAAGCAGAAATAATCTCAACTTACGATTATATCTTGTTAATCTTTGATTCAGGAAAAAGAAGTTTTAAGAATTTTGGAGTTTTTTTGCTTTTACTTGGAAATTCGATTGCAGGTAAATGAGGAAGAAGAGAGAAAGAGCGTACTTATAAGAAAAGTCTTCAAAGAGCTACAAGCCATTAGATTAGATTAAATGGACGGCCCAGATTTACGCGGGAAGACCAAGAGGCGGGAACTTTCTAGGTTTCGACAAAGTTGACTTAGAAAGTCAAGTGCATCGCTTCACTGGGGGCAAATGTTACTCCAAAAATCCACCTTTCGACTTAGTTGAAACCATTCTAAGCAAAGAACAAAGGAGAACAAGAGAGAAGAGCTCCGGCTAAACCTTTCGAAGGAGTCGAAGGGATGCTACCGCCTAAGTCTCAAAGCTTCAGAACCTTTCGAAGGAGTCGAGAGGTTTCCACAATCAAGGTCCAAAAGGTTCTTACCTTTCGAAGGATTCGAAGGAGTCGAAAGCCCCCTTCCACCTTTAGTGATCACCTTTCGACTAGGAGATTCCCTATAAACGAGTAAAAGCCACACCTTTCGAAGACAATAAAGAATATCTCTTTGTATATGCGCCAAACCATTCGAAACTAATGGTTTCGCCTTCATTCAAACTGCTCGAAAGTAAGTATTGTCCTGAACAACCCCTTCGAAAGCTACAATAAGCCTTTCGAACCAGTTGAAGCCATTGTAACCCAAGAGGGTTCCACATTAAGTCACAAACAAGAGTTCAGAAGCAACCATCAGTGTCGAAACCAGCGGCACCTCAACATCAACGAAACCATTGAACAAGGCATATCAACAGAGTCGGAATCACTTGTAAGGCAACACAAAGAAGAGAGGCGCAGCTGTTCCTTTCAACAAAGGCGGAAGCATACTTGAGTTATTCGGCAGCCACCTTTCGATCAAGTCGAAAGCATTAGGGTCGAAAGGTGCTGACCCGCATCTATAAATAAGACCCAATGGGTCAGGTTTAGGGGGATCCAATTCTTTCCATTCCAAACTTGTATCTTCTTAATAAAAAGTGTTGTAAACCCTAATTACCAAATAGATTTGGGAATTTAGAGAAATAAAGTCTTCTTTTGCTTGAAAAAGGGAAGTCTCAAATATTTCAGATTACTTTACTGTTTTTAAAGCTTTTGTCAGGTTTAATCTTGTCTTTCAGGTGTCGCCTACATCGAAAGGTCCCTGCCGAAACAGTTGAAACCCAGCAAATTTAAATAACTTTAGTTACATACTTCAAGCTACTTTCCTCTGAGTTTATACTTTCGACAAGGATGAAACCAAGCCTCAATCTACTAATCCTTTGACTAATACAAGTTGCCAAGAGGTCAAGCTTTCGAGAAGGTCGAAACCTAGTTCCAAATCATTCCAATTTGAAGTTCCCAATCCAAACCTAGGATATTTAAGTCTATAGCTTTCGACGAGGTCAAAACCCTAACCCTAGATTCCTGGATCAAGTCTTAACACCTAATCAACCCTGCTTTCGACAGAGTGGAAACCTCTGCCTCAAATTTTTGGATAAATTCTTAGCCACACAATAGTTAAGGCCTTCGACGAGGTCGAAACCAACCAAGAAAAATCTTATCTAGGGTATCCCAACCATTTCGAAAGGTGAGCCTTCAAAAGGAAAGTCAATCTATCTTAACAGGATCGAAAGGTTTATAAGGGAAGAAGCCAACACTTTCGACTAAGTCGAAAGGTCTGACTAAATAACTTCTTACTTCAGCAATTTAATAAAAAGGAAATTCAAGAATGATAAACGCCTTCCAATCCTCTCCATCTACCTAAAGGATAAACCTCATTCCAAAACTCAACTTTGGGGTGTTGATAAGATTTCTTGTTAACACATTCGCTTTAAGCTCTAGGCAGTCCTTCTTTAGATGTTCCATCTTATCACACTTGAAACACTTCACCCTTGCAATGCCCTTAGTCATGGGGCACTTCGCAGCATAATGTCCCTTTTGTCCGTAGTTGTAGTAGACTACTTCTGCAATGGCGACTTCAGTATTAGCAACTACACCCTTCCCCTTCGGCGCTCCTTTCTTGCCTTTAGTGTATGAGGTGAACTTCTTATGTTCTGCCTTGGGCTTCATCTCCACTCTTCTCTTCTCTTGATACATGATATCGTATCTTCAGGCCATGTCCACTACAAACTCATAAGGAGATGCTAGATAAGCCATCACATTATGATCAAGCCCTTGATTCAAGTCTCTAATAAACTTCTCATTTTTCTTCATAGGAGTGTTAATAATCTCCCTGCCATACTTAGCCGATGCATTGAACTTCTGGATGTACCCCTCCACCGTAAGGTCACCTTGCCTCAAGTCAATAAACTCCCTCAACAGCACATTCTGCTGAGACTTCGATATGAACTGGGCCTCAAATCTCTCCTTCAACTGCTCCCAAGTGATTCCCTCTTCTAGGGTTTCCGCAATTATAGTCTCCCACCAATCCTGTGCATCTTCCTGTAACTGCATTGACACCAATTTTCTCTTCTCCGTATCATTCAGACCTAAGTCATTAAATATACGCTCACAGCTTCTCAACCAATTCAGCACTTCTATTGCAGGCTCCTTTCCTGTAAACATCTTTCTTCCCAAATTTCTACAATTTTACTCATCCTTAGGAACTTTTCCCTCACCGCCGCTCTCAGATGTACTGCCTCCGGTGCAGCTTCCTGCATCATTTGTGTTGTGAATTGTCAAAATAAGACGTTCACATCCATACCTTCTTCATTAGCTGGTGGTGCAGCTTCCTTCCCTACCACTCTTGGAATTCTTTCCTCTCTTCCTCCATCAGTCTGTGTTTCTTCGGTCTCTCTTCTTATACCTGCCCCTCCTATTATGATTCATCCGCTTCTCAAATCTACCTTACTTTTCTGATGAGCAAGTCTTCATCGGAACGAAAAGATAGGAAGTGAAATCACAATAGAAGAATAGATATATCTCCCTGCATATATTTATATAGCAATATACAAGTACGACATATATGCGTGTGTGTGTTAGCACATCCCCTCCGCGAAGTGTTTATTTTTATTATTACTTTTATCTTTTATTAGCTATGTTTCATATATGTGTCCCTAACCTATGCTCGAATATCAAACAGTAACATCCACCACTTGAAACCCGAAGATGAACGCCGATGATGCTGAAGTCATCACCAAAATTATCTTTCGGTGATTAAAGTGAGTTCAGTATAATATGAAAACACCGGTAAAGGAAACAGAGCTAACTAATATGATTTTATTACACAGTAGTATCTTTTTAATTTTCAATTACTTCGGTTAGTATTATCCAAATACATGCCCACGCAGGGGTCAAATATAATAGTAAATAACATAATAAAGAGTTGGGTCCACGTATGAAGATGTGGCCTGCACTCCATCATACAACGGATACAAAATATTTATTAGCTAAAGAGCTCCCTGTTCCTTCTTCAATCCTCGTACTATGACCATTATTCCAAACCTACCTAATCCCATAAACTCAGCTTACTCAAACAAGTATCCGTGAGTTTATGGGGAAACAATAATAAAAACACGGTTTCGATATAAAGTCTGGTATGAATAATATTGTCTCCAAAAACAAACATTTAGTGAGACCAACCTGCACTGCACAGGTTAGGTTTCCCCCTCACTATTCAAGCAATCATATGTGAAACACTTTAAACTTTAGACATAAATTATTCCTTATTCACGTCTTCAATTAAATGCTTCCATAAGCATACTTTCTTTACTACTACGCACCCTACGATTACCCCAACCGAGTCCTGGTTAGATTGTATTTTAATCTAAGGGTAAAATACTACACTCCCTATGTAGACCCGCCTGTTTTCCCTTATAAATTCTTCTTTGATCTATAAAGCATTCTTTTAAAGTATCTGACGCAGTGCCCCCACACAATTCTTATATATGTTACTTTAGTATTGGTAGTGCACCCCTGCACAGTTCTTACTTAGCTTCCCATTAAAGACTGTCTCTTAACTCATACAGCTTGGAATTGCTCACTGTAGTATTCTTTTAAATTCATTCTTTAGAAGTTTCTCTTATCTATTACTGCTTGGGATCGCCCATCGCAGTATCCTTTTAAATTCATTCTTTAGTTTGAACTATGTAGACCCTACCCTAGCAGTATTTAACTATTTAATTAGTTAAGCCTTGGACTACAAAGGAACTGCCACTTGCAGTTCTTCTATATTTATTTATTAAATTTCCTTATTGCATAGCGTCAACCCATAGCAATAATTTATTTACTTATTTTTCAAAATGCTTGGAACCACCCCACCACAGTAGACCATAAAGAGAACACATGTAGCCTTAAAACACAAAGAAACCAGCCTCTAAAATTTTATTTAACTTGGAACTACTTGGCCTTCCCATTGTAGTCCTTGGAAGTTAAATGCCTCTCCTTACCTTTCCTGGTCGTGCATGCGAGTTAGCGTGTCCCCACCTGGCGTTAAAAGCTCTTCCAACTCTATCTTTTCATTTTAATATAGGATCCCTTTCCCGTTTTGACCTGGCCTCTCCCCAAGTCCCATTAACTTATCTGTTATAAGTATTATGCATTTTTCCTATTTAGCATAGTCTCATTGACCCGCACAGTATGCTTTACACTTTACTTATTAAGTGTTTTTCTCTAAATTTTAGTAAAGTATGATTCCTTCATATTTAGTGCGGTACTCTTACTTATTTAAGGCCGCCACTTCAATGTCATTACTCGATAACTCTGACATCCCTTATAATGTCTTTACACGTGTCGTTATCCCATTCGATCTTATTTCACTTTCTATTAATACAGTGTTCTTTTCAACAAATAATTTGAATCTTATCTCCCTTTTTCCTAACCCCTGTTAATATATTTTTTCCATGGATTTTATTTTACTACATCCCCCACGATTTCCATCTACCCCAGTGAGTTTTAGGTGGCTTTACCTCTAGTTTGTAATAGAAAATTCTAATAAATTCCCTAAAACTTCCCGAACCACTGGTCTTCCATAGTTTTAACTTTATTTCACTTTTTATGGTATTTTCCTTGTTTATTTCAAATTATTCAACTTCAAAAATTCATATAGAATTATATAAGCTTAAAAAATCTCTTAAACGGTAAAACGACTTCCCGAATCTGGTCTTAAACATCATATAAAACTTTCATTAGGTTTTAAAATTCCTAAAGTAGAGAAAACACATGAGAACATCTCGTTTATGCACATCCTTCCCCTAAAACATCCATTAATCCTTTTATACTTTTAAATGTAAACCCATATGAACCCCATCATACATAAAAAATTTAGGTCCAAACTAATCCCATACATATATAAGAAATTAGATTAAAAGGGTTAAGTATTACTCACATATATCCTTAAGATGTATAGCTTTAATCTTGTCTCTTCTAGCTTGTTTTTTCTTATCTTCGTCTTATTTGCCTTCTTAAGCTTTCACCATTAAAGAGTTTCTCTAGCCTTTTATTTTTCTTTTGTGTAGAATGAAATGAATAAAATAGAAATGAGTAATGTATATTGTTATAATAAGTTGGGCATATGCCCTCAAACCCGCTTCTACTAATTCATTTCATTTTACCCTTCTTGTTTAACCCGCCATTTTCCTCTAATTAACTCATTTAATTAATTACAAAATTTTATGTTTATTACATGGATGATATTCTGATCTATTCTAGGATGGAGGAGGAACACAAGACACACTTTAGGATTGTGCTTGAAGTGTTGATGAAGCACAGGCTGAAAGCAAAGTTTGAAAAGTGCCACTTTTGGAGTAGGAAAGTAAGATTCTTGGGTCTTGTTGTTTTCGAGTAAGGCATTGTAGTAGATCCTACTAAGGTGGCGATGGTTCATGATTAGAACCAACCAAAGAACGTTATTGATGTGAGAAGCTTCCTAGGATTGGTGAGATACTATAGATGTTTCATCATGGACTTCTCAATACTATTAGCACCATCGACCAATTTGACAAAGAAGAATCAGCCTTTTGCTTGGGACGCAAGGTGTGAGTAGGTGTTTATGAGTCTAAATGAGTGCTTGACAAGTGCACCGGTGTTGAATATTCCGAGCGAGAATGAGGAGATGACGTTATACATCGATTCTTGTGGTACCGGATTGGGTGTGGTACTAATGTAAGGAGGTAAGGTTGCTGCCTATGTTAGTCGGCAGCTGAAGCCGCATGAGAGGAAGTACCCGACCCGTGATTTGGAGTTAGCGATGATATTGTTTTCTTTGAAGATTTGGAGGCACTACCTATTTAGAGTGGTTCGAGCTATTCACGAACTATAAGTCATTGAAATACCTTTTCTCTCAGAAGGATCTCAACCTTCATCAATGATGATTGCTGGAGTTCTTAGCCTCTTACGACTTTAGCAATTCTTATACGCCCAGTAAGGGTAATGCAGTCGTTGATGCATTGAGTAGAAGACATGCCAGCTTGGGAGCAATGTTCCTAGTTAGAGTATGTCACTGGCTATGACTTCATACCTCATAGCTAGTTAGAGCCATAGATGTTGGCAGGCTTGATGATCAGATCTACTTTGATTAATTGGATCGACACTAATTAGAGGTGAGACGTTGGACTAGCGGAGATCATGGCGAAGATACAAAGCGGAATAGATTCTAAGGGGATGAAGCAATACAGACTCGATCGAGATGGTTGGCTCTGTAAGGATGGAGACTGGTTGTTCCTGAGGTTGATAGCTTGCGAGATGAGGTGTTATGAGGGTGCCATCATTTCAAATTGACTATATATCCCGGCGGTAATAAGATGTACCGTGATGAGAAGCAGATGTATTGGGAGGGGAAGAAGAAAGATGTTTGGACATTCATCTCGAAGTGTATGAACTGCCAGTTGGTGAAGACAGAGAAGAAGATGCCGAGTAGGTTGATGTAATTACTAGAAGTTCCTAAGTGGAAGTTGGAACAAGTATCGGTGGATTACCAAGGACCAGAGGAGGGTACGATAGCATTTGGGTCATAGTTGATGGATTGACCAAGAGTGCTCAATTCATACCTATTAAATCTAGTAGAACAACATCCAAATTAGCCGATTTGTACGTGAAGTAGGTTTTATGATTCCATGGTGTGCCAAAAAGCATTATAAGTGACTGAGACCCTTTATTCACTAGTGGGTTTTGGAAGAGCTTAGAGGAGGTATTGGGAAAGAAGTTGCATCTCAATACAGCTTATTACACGCAAACCGAAGGACAGACCAAGAGGGTGAATCATATATTGGAGGATTCCTTACGAGCTTGCATTCTCAATTTTCAAGGCTCATGGGATGATCACTTATATTTGGTGGAGTTCGCATATAATAATAGTTATTGGTCTACTATCGATATGGCACTGTACGAAGCATTTTATGGCCGACTATGTAACGCTCCTTCGTATTAGTGAGAAGTGGATGAAAAACTAATACTCGAGCCAAATATGATCACATAGACCTCAGAGAAGATTAATATTATTCGACAATGAATGAAAGCTTTTAAGGATAGGCAGGAGAGCTACACTGATAAGAGATATCTAGATTTAGAGTTCTTTGTCGACGGTATGGTGTTTGTGAAGCGTTCTCCATTGAAAAATGTTATTCGATTCAATACCAAGGCGAAGTTGGGGCCGATTTTTGTAGGTCCTTTTCCTATAGTACAGAGGATTGGAAACATAGCATATAAGGTCAACTTACCTCAGAAGATGACAGAGGTGCACAACGTATTCCATATCTCTCACTTGTGGAAGTTTGTGCACGAAGCAGGCATGACGATTGCATCGGATCAACTTGATGACATCAAGGTTGAGGCAAAAGCTTCGAGACCTAATAGCCCGTTTGTATTGTCGAACGTGATACGAAATAACTTAGGAGAGAGACGATGGAGTTATTGAAGGTTCAATGGAGTGAAAGTGAAGGTGATTGCACGTGGAAAATCGAGAACAGCATGAGGGTTGCATATATGGAGCTCTTTGCGTAGTAAGGCCTACTGCTATCATATTTACTTTCACTTGATATCATATAGGATAGTTTGGTATCTCGCATTCTAAGATATGTTTACCTATACTATTGATTGCATGGATGCTTGTTTGATATGTTCGATGGTTGCATATGATTGTTAAGCATGTAGGGTAACTATGGTTAACTATTCCTTGTTTGATTTAGGGATTTCAAGAGAGGGATTCCTAAAGGGGAAGATAACGAACTATATTTTATATATCAGAGGATCGTATAATATTCTTATTTAATTCATATGAGATCGTATGACTCTAAAACTTTGGAAAATGACTAATAAGGACATTTTCTATACTTTGAATTTTTATCGAACAGTTTAGACGCAATAATTTTTGTAAAGACTATAACTTTTGATAGAAGTTGAATTAAGATCTAAAGCCACTTCCATTATATCAGGCTTGTAATATATCTTCCCATAGAACGGTCATAATATAAAAACAGACTTACCATATAGGAGGTATGACCGTTTTAAGTTTTTTTTGCTGCTGGACAGAAGGGTGGACAATTAAACTAAGCCTATACTTAGGCCCACTAATTAAGAATTATGCCTAATTGGGAATGATGGGAAAGAGATAGATCGTTTCCAACTTTCCCAATATAGTTTCTACCCTCCACAAACTCTAATTTCATCCAAAAGCCTCTTTTTTCTTACTAATCTTAGCCTAATCCATCGTTAGAAGGGATAATTAGCCAAGGAGATTATAGATTCATTAATTTGGTGCTTTAGAATTCATTCTCCTTACTGTTCATTTTAGATATATGGTTTAAAGTAATAATTTGGGTATTAGGTGAATAATTATTGATATCTAACTATTATATGCTTGTCCATATAGTTAAAAATAATGTCGATGTCAATGTAGTAGCACGATGAAGGATGATGATTCGAGACTTCGATAATTATAATCGATGGTAAATGGAGTTATGTTCAGAGGACGATGGCTTCATGTTAGTTGGTGTCGTAGGGATGATTATCCACAAGGGCGGGTTCTAGGAAGAGTCATCCATGGATAGAATGTTGAATGGTTCTATTGTGGAAAGAAAGGAATATGGAATGGTTCCTTGAGGATGGATGGAAACAAGATGAAGTAAGGAAAGGTCTCGGCTACGCGTGCTAAGGGATCATTGATACTCAGAGTGTTTTATGATGTACTCGAAAGTAAGGGTATTGTGAGGACGGTTATTAGGTACTTGGAATGGCTACCCCAGATCGGTGGAATGGGGTCGTATACCTTGGATCGGTGGAATGGATCTATTGTCAACTTCGGCCTGTGAGTGAGTACACTGAAAACTGATATTTTTCATTAATCCCTAGTAGAGGAATGGTCATACGAGTTATCATATATCCAGGGCACATTGAGTGGCAACAAGGATTGTTTGATAGATGTTATGTTTGTTTTGGTTGTTTCTATTGTAATCTATCACTCTAGAGAACACAGAATGTGGGAATTGTGGATGTGGATACCTAGGCACCCAATGTTGTATGTAGTACGCCTTTATAATGATAGTAGAGTAGCATATTATGTTTGTTATGTGCTAACTCTTTGGTTGTAGGATAGGTCAGGTATGGTTCGTATACCCTTGTTCCTTACTACATCAACTTGTATAGTATTTTGAGATTTCTTATCGCTTACACCAGGTTGTTGTGTGATTTGAAATTTTATGCTTTATTATTATCTTAGGTACTCTTAAATGAGTAGACTAGATAGCAGGTCTAGGTGGTATGTGATGGCAGTGCAGAAGATAAGTAGGAGGAGCTTTTTCGTATTATATATGGACTTATGCTTATTCGATTGTGCGACATTGTGGAGCCTAGACAGTGTTCTTTATTATATTTAGAGACAGTTTGAGCTTATTATCTCTTGTTAAACCAGTGTACTATGTTATTGTGATTCATTTTAGTTATCACTGTCCTGCCCGTTTTATATCTACGATGTTATTATTATATTTTATTCAATGCACTGTGAGAAATATGATAGGTTCTATGATTGTCTCTCTTCTTTTCACCTTTAGCAATTGTTCTACATCGTCCAGGCATGGCAGAACCACACTATTTAGTTATATTGGGTGTTGGAGGTGTAGTGCGGTCCCTTCAGCACACGCAGTAGTCGGACACACTACATCCTATTCCATTGCTTCACATCGTCAAGCATGCCTCCTCGAACCATCACTAAGTCCTATCACAACTTCTCAATTGAAGTAATTGACCTAAACGACTCACGTTGCTGATTCAATAAAGTTTAGAACATCACACTTAGCTCCTTGAGTTTCCCTACATCTAGCCTGAAGCAAACCATCACTTTTCCCATGCCTAGCCCGAAGTCGACCTAGGGAATCCCTCTATCCTTCAAAAGACACAATATCAATCATCCAAACGCCATAGCTCCACCTTATGGTCCAACCACCTTGTGATTTATAACATAAGCTTACCACACCTCCATGACCAACCTATATCGATCGTAGCTCCATTTGGCCACCTACGAACGTTCGATGCCGAATGATTGCCCCTTGTACTAAGGAAACTTTGGCATCTCAAACTTTTTTCCCAAGCATTGTAGCATCTACCCCACAGTCTTCAATAACTTGCCTCGAAGTTCACTCCACTTACCCTGAAGTCTTTGCACTAAGATCTCAAAGTGTATCAATCTTTGCCAAACCATATGATTCGGCATTGAACCATTTTGAATCTAGGAGTTAGCCAAATTTTGGTTAAGTCCAACTCCATCGTAATAAGCCACATTTTCATCACTTGGTCCCAAAGCCTCTCTCTTCTAAGCTGGAAGCCTTCCACTCAAAACCCTGAAGCAACCAACCTTTAATCGAAACTCCATGTTCTCAACTTCAAATTGTTCGGTCCTTGGCCATTCTTAGCTCTAACCACTACATGATCGATTTTTTAGCATCCCTGGGCCCCATGAACCACTAGTATCAATCGCTCTGTGATTTGAGCAATTTTGATCGATCGATGCCGAATGATCAATATTGTTTGGTGCTGATAGATCAAGATCGTTCGTTGTGGATCGGTTTAATTAGCCTTTTTTTCATCTAAATCAAACGTTGATCTGAATGCTTCAACTCCTATACAGTTTCCTTTGTAGCAACTTGGCTCCAACTCTCTAAAATCAATCAATACCCCATAATGTACATCAATACACCATATTCTAACTTAAGCAATCAAATATACCAAAACTATCAAACATGCATCATATCTTCATGATATAGTTATGATGTTATCCAGCCTTTTGACCAGACAACATTTGGACGAACTTAGCGAGCCTGGCTTGGAAGTGACCAAGGAAGGAAGCCCAAAGAGATAGCCTACAAGCCTAGAAACCAAGTATAATCAAGACTACAAGGGAAATTCAAAGCCATCTCAAAGTTTCACATGCCCCAATCCATCTAAGGGATGGATCGGTACTGATCCATCCCTATGGATCGGTATCGATTGATAGAACTTCACCCAAATTTCCTCCAACCTCTTATATTACCAACCCATAGTACCAGCAACCCATTTCAAGTATCATAGAATCAGTCGCATGTTGTTTGATATCGAATGCATCGAGCACCTGAAATCACTAACTACATTCCTCTACCAATCCATCATATTAACCTAGAAGTATGCTCCCAATAATGCAAGTAAGATGGAGACCATAAAGCTAAAAATATGTTGCCACAATGCAAAGCATTGGAATCAATCCATAAGAAAACCTTATGGATCAATATTGATCCATGCCTATGGATCGGTACCGATCCATCACTTTTGCTGACCCAGCCATGTTTTCTCAAGAATAACTACTGTTGTATAGTGGTGAGCATGGTGGAGATCGTGGAGGAGCACATCCCGGCGACCTACAGCTATAATTATGAGGTTAGGGTGTCATTTCAAGGGATCCTTTTGCTTCTTTACAAGTTATTTCCATAACTCTCTTATAACCCCGAGGATCCATACCGATCCATAACAACACTAATTGTAAACAGCAGTACAATCAATAAAATTACTAATGGACATAGGCACTAGTTGGCCGAACTGCTATAAACTTTGCGTGTCTCATTTTTACTTCATTTTCTATTTATATTTCTTCATTTTAATCTCTATTTTATTCACTTAGGTGTTTGTGCCATATTTTGGTAAAACATTTTGATACTTTCACTAAGAGCATGATTCTCAAGCCATTTGGATCCATCGTCTACTATTAGATTGAATAAATCTAAGAGATAGATCCAATTTCTTTGCCTTTTACTCTTTTGAACTACTTGGATTTCTAGAAAGTCCACTGGTAGCTATTCAAAATGGCTACTCGAAGAGACCGATCCACCGCATCAAGAGCTACTGAGGATGTTGAGAATGTCGATTCCCAACAGAGGGTCAAAATCCGACAGATATGATTACTAGGGTCGAGATGGATCTCATGATGAAATAGATGAATTATAAGCTGTAAGAGAGTCGCGATGATTTGAATCAACAAATGCAATAGAGTTAGGCTTTGTTGAATCAATTGACTAATAGCCGTAGGAGAATAAGGAGGAACTTGACACCTTCTGGTTAAGAATCTGATAGTTCCTCATCGTTAGAGAAAAGGAAGAGGGACAGAAAGTAGAAGATGGTTAGAAAAGAGGCTGGAGCGTTGAAACAAAGGTCAAAACCAAATCGCAACAAAAGCTTATGGATCGGTATTGATCCCTCAAGTGGGATCCATACCGAACCATCAAATAATTGTTCGGGTGATTGACTTCTAAATAATGGTGTTGCATTGGCTTCTGGTTGTGCTGTGGATGGCCAGAATGTTGGAGATTAGGCGGCCACTGTGGATCCTCCACGAAAGGGATTATGCATATAGAGCTGCTAAACGAATGGTTCTTCTGGAGTCTGGGGAACCCAAGTATCATTAAACTAACCAAGAGTATTTGCTAGGCTAAACACTCGGGGCGGATCATGATCATCACCATTCATTAGATTTAGTAGAGTCATATTTGGCTGATATGGTAAGGAGACTTGTAAGTGAGAACCAACATTGAAGCAATGATGATTAGTTTCCTTCCTGAGCCAGAATCCGTTCATAGAGGAGATCCTAAGCGAGGAATACCCAAGGAGGTTTGTGATGCAACGATGCCATTATATAGTGAGAAAGCAGATCCAAGGCAACATTTGATGAAGTATGACTAGCATATGGATTCTGCAAGAGCTACTAATGCTGTCAGATGTCGTTGTTTCCTTATTTTGCTGGAAGGAGTGGCAACAATGTGGTTCACTGGGCTGCTGCGGAGATCCATATCATCTTTCAAAAAATTGGCATGGAAATTCATTGAGCAATTCCATTTACATACCACCCATCTGAAGGACGTCATGTCACTATCCAACGTCTTCTAGGAGACCGGAGAGTCTTTGAAAGATTTCTTGCATAGGTTCAATACCGCAGTGACTAAAGTGAGCAACGCTCAAGAAGATATTGTGTTGCATTGCTTAGGGGGATCCATCCCGATACTAATTTCAAGAGGTGGTTGAATATGAAATCCTCACTGACAATGGACGTGTTCTATAAAAAGGTGACTCAGTGCTTGCGCTTGAAAAAGGCTAGCACTACTGCTAGGAAAACAAATGTTGGGTCATCGACAGAAATGATACAAGTAACATCGCTATGAAGCAGTCCAGAGGGAATTCTGGCAATGCGGATGTGAATGTGGATAATAAAAGTGGTGGACAGAGTAAGAGCAATATTGGGGCTAAATACAAGAGATCGGATTGTAGGAGACGTCTCAGAATCCCAAATTATGACAACTACACCCCGTTGAATAACTCGATCAAGATCATATACCTGGTTGCTTAAGGCACCGAGCAATACAGGAAGCTGGCTCCGAGTGAGTCGACTGAGAAAGAGAAAAAGTCAGGCAAGTTTTGTCGATTTCATGAAACACATAGTCACAACACCAATGAGTGTAGACATTTGCATGATGTGATTGAGAATTTGATTCGAAAGAAAAAGCTATGGCAGTTTGTGAAAGCCCCGTAGGAAGGCGGGCATGAAACTTCAATCCTCCAGCAGGGGCAAGCTAGGACTAGTGTTGATGAGCCCAGGCGGCTTGAGAAATGTTTGGTGATTAATAGTATCATTGGTGGACCACATCCAACTGAGAAGAGCTGGAACGAGATGGAGAGGTATGTGGGAAATATGTGCTGATTTAGCCGCTTACTATGAATGCATTGAAACATGAAGTGAATGAGAGTCGCTTTTCCATCGAAGATCGTACTCTGGCAAAGGAACTCGAGACAAAGACATATGACATCGTATTTAGAAAATAGAGATTCTGATGGGTTGGAGGCCACGACTATTGATCAGTTGGTGATTTCGGCCATGATTGGCCCCACGATTGTGAGAAAGGTGATGGTTAACTGTAGGAGCTCAATCAGCATTTTGTTCAAGAAAACCTATGGCTAGATGCTTCTGGAGGGCAAGGGCTTAAAGCCATATAAATCTTGAATCCAAGAGTTTAACGGGACTGCTACTGAGCAAGTGGGATATGTGGATTTTTCGGTGGTGCTTGGAGAGGGAGACCGCAAGAGAGTGTGGATTGTGCCATTTGTTGTTTTGGATATTTACTCTACATATAATGCCTTTCTGGCCGACCAGCCTTGTTGAATTTCGAGTGGCCATAGACCCATGGTGCTTGATGATGGTGTGGGAATTATACAAGATGATCAGGAGATTGGCCGAGAATATTATGTCATTGAGCTAAAAGAGACAAAGTGAAGAGAGAAAGGAAAAGGTGTAGAGAAGACTCTCTGCATCAAAGCTTTGGACGCATAGCAACCACCGCTTGAACCCTAACTCGAGTAACACAGTCAGTTCCATAAGGATATGGATCCAAGAAAAGAGGTGGAGGATGCAAGGGCAGCTCCTGCGGACTTAACAATCAACATCCTGATTAGTTAGAAAGATCCTATGCAAGTCTTGAAGATCGGATCTTAATACGGCACGAGGATGATGAAAGAATTGACTGGTTTTCTCTAGGAAAACCTGGATGTGTTTGCTTGGACGCATTCCAACATGCATGGAATATCGCTGAAGATAGCATGCCACGTAATAAATAAGAATCCCAAATGTGTTCCTATGAAACACAAACGCCGCAGTCTGGGTCCGGAGAGATCTGATGCACTAAAAGAAGAGGTCTATAAGCTAAAGAACAACAGCTTCATCTGTGATGCTCTATACCCGGAATAGGTATCCAATCCAGTCCTAGTGAAGAAGTCCAACAGGAAGTGGAGAACATGCGTTGACTATTCCGATTTGAACAAGGCATGTCCGAAAGATAACTTCTCGCTCTTGAAAATCGATCAGCTGTGTAGATTCAACAGCAGGACACGAACTGCTTTTGTTCATGGATGCCTACTCTGGCTACAATCAGATTCTGATGCATGTCCCAGATCAAGAAAACACCAGTTTATAACTGACCTTGGACTGTATTGTTATCTCATCATGCCTTTCGGTTTGAAAAATTCTAGAGCGACGTACCAGAGGCAAGTAAATTTAATGTTCAAGGAACAAATTGGGCCTTCAATGGAAGTCTATATGCAAGATATGTTTGTGAAGTCACGACGATTGACAAGCCACGTTAGTGATCTGGCATAGATGTTCACCGTGCTCCGCAAGTATGGTATGAAGCTCAATCCACTAAAGTGTTCATTCGTGGTTGGATCCAGGAAATTCTTGGGTTTTATAGTGAACTCAAGAGGAATAGAAGCCAATCCGGAGTAGATCCAGGCATTGAGAGATATAGAAGCCCCGAAGTCAATAAAGGAAGTTCAAAGTTTGAATGGGAAGGTCACAACGTTGAGTCGCTTCGTCTCCAAAGCTATCGACAAGTGTATCCATTTCTTCGACGTCATCGAGAAAGGCAAGAAATACTTTGTTTGGATGCAAAAGTGTATAGACGATTTCCAGGCTTTGGTAAATCACTTAGAGGGGCCCCCGTCCTATTGAAGCTGCTGAAGACGAGGGCTTGTTTATTTACCTGGTAATGTCGGTGCAAACTTTGAGCATCGAAATCATATGTGAAGAGTCCTGAATCCAAAGGCTGGTGTATTACATTAGCAAGCAATTCACGAAGATAGAGAAAAACTACCCAAAGTTGGACAAGCTGGCTTACTGCTTGTTGATCGCTTTGAGAAAACTCCGCCTATACTTTCAGACTCATCTGATCAAGGTTCTTACTAATCAACCTTTGAGACAGGTCCTGCAGTAACCTGAGACTTCTGGAAGGCTATTGAAATGGAATATTGAATTGAGCCAATATGACATAACGTATCAACCCCGAAGGGCAGTACAAGGCCAGGCCTTGGCCGATTTCATAGCTGAATACACTGTGTGAGATGATACTTCGAAGAGCAGTGGTGAGCAAAGTGCAGTAGGAAGATGTACACCTACAGTGCATCCAACGAGCGTTGCTCAAGAGCAGGTGTTGTGATGGTCACCCCCGAGGATCGTTCGATTTGTTACGCTTTGAAACTCGATTTTCCTACAACAAACAACAAGGTAGGGTATGAAGCTTTGATTGCAAGACTAAAAATTGTAAAAGAACTAGGAGTCAAAACTTTACACATCTTTTGTTATTCCCAACTAGTGGTGTGCCAGGTGAGAAAGGAGTTTCAGGCAAAGGGAGTGAGGGTAACTCTGTATCTGAACATAGTCGTTGAGTTGCTTAATGGTATCGAGTATTACACCATAATGCATATTCCCACAGAGGAGAATGCGAAAGCAAATTCAATAGCCAAGTTGGCTAGTTTAGGATATGCGCAACTCATGGGCCTGGTCCCGGTGGAAATATTATTGGCTTTGAGCATTGATCAGATGGACGTCGATTGGATCTTGGAGGCTGAGTCTAAAAGGGAGTCGTGGATGACTCCGATCGAGAGTTACTTGTAGAAGGGAACCCTTTTCGACAGAAAGAACGAACAACAACGGCTCCTTCGCCAAGCTTCAAGGTACATTATTTAGGAAGGAATATTATACAGGAAGGGATTCTTGGTTCCCCTCCTTCGGTGCATCACTAATGACGAAGCCAAGCGAGTCCTCAGGGAGGTTCATGAGGGGGCTTGCGGTGACTACATCGAGGGGAAAACCTTAGCAAAGAAAATTCTTCGCTATGGGTACTTCTGGCCAACCATCAATCAAGACTCAGCTTATTACACCAGAAAGTGTGACAAGTGCAAGAAGTTCCAAAGATCCCTAGAGCCCTGCCAATAGAGATTACACAGATTGTCAGCCCCTAGCCATTTGCTCTTTGGGGAATCGATATCATTGGCATCTTGTCGATGTCCAAAGGTGGCGTGAAGTATGCCATTATTGTTGTTGGCTATTTCACAAAGTGGGCCAAAGCGGAATAGCTTGCCATAATTACTACTAAGAAGGTGATCAACTTCGTAGTCAGGTTTTATCATCTGTCGCTTTAGGGTCATTATCCCTGATAACAGAACCTCATTTGATAGCATAGAGTTCAAGGATTTTTGCCGCTGGCATCGCATTGAGAAGGGATTCGCAGCGGTGGCACATCCCCAAGCGAATGGACAAGTAGAAGCTATGAACAAAATTATCAACTCCATTCTTAAGAAGCGATTGGAGAAGGCCAGGGCAAGTGGGACGATGAATTACCATTAGTACTTTAGGCTTATAGAACGATTCATAAGTCCATGACTGGCCACTCTCCTTTCACCCTAGCCTATGGATCAAAGGCTATGATTTCTGTTGAACTTGAAATACCTTCTCATCAAGTGACTCATTACGACCCCAGAACGAACGAGGAGCTCCTGCTAGAGTCTCTCGACATGGTTGATAAGAAGCATGATAAAGCTGATCTGAGAGCAGCTGCATATCGAAAACGAGTTGCCTAGTACTAGAACACTAAAGTCAGGAGCTGACCTTTGAGATTGGCGACCTTGTTCTTATACGAATCTTCCCAGGCCCCATAAATATGGGCCTGAGTTAGGAAGGTCCGTACTCCATCGAGCACAAGCTTGGAGATGGAACGTTCAAGCTAGCAACTGTGGATGGGGTCTCACGTCCTCGAGCATAGAATAACGAACAATTACGATGCTATTTCACTTGAAATCTGACTGTGTGAATATTTAGTTAATTTAGATGCAACAAGATAGAATCGGTCATTTCCTATGTTTTATAAAGTCGGATGACTTCCTGAATCTATGACTCTGCCTTTGCGTAACTATAATATCGTGAAATATGATAAACATGAATGAACTTTCATGTGCATAATGTAGGTATGTAGGTACCCAATAATAGGTGTCGATTGAGCTTTCAAGGTTCATGTTCGGATCCATGAAGCATATCCACACTAGGATTCTACTCTTACGACCCATGGCTTGGAGGCAAGAGTATAAACATTCAAGGGCAGAACGATATAATTCACACTTATAGCTCATGCCCATAGTCTGGTAGAGTATCCATGCCATTCTTGGAGAATGGCAAGACGAAAGATCAGCACCTAGAGGTAGGCAAGATCTTATGCCCAAGCTTCGATCGATGCCCGGAGTTAGGTGCGATCAAAGGTGGACATCCTGGATAAGGTTGTCTAAACCACCATCTCGAGTGGTTGACTCCAACCAATGCCCAGAGTTCGGTGTGGCCAAAACAAGCATCCCAAAGAAGGATGCTCAGATTACCATCTAAGAGGAATTGCTTTGATCGATGCCCGGAGTCTAGCGCGATCATACTCAAACGTCCTCAAAGGGGATGCTCAAATCACCTTCCTATGTAATTGGAGCTCGACCAAGTTTCAGAATCGAATATGGTCACATGCAGGCACCCGAAGATAGGTACCCTAGTAATTTCTTTTCACTCACCAAAACAATAAGATGCCGATTCTCATATCCAGTCGAATAAGACCAGGGCGATAAACAACAAGTTGGACTAATAACTTAGTCTGATAATGATGATGAGAAATGCTTCACAAAGACATCAACGAAATAATAAGTGCATTCTCAAGAACTTAAACAAATCTACACAAGACTTGAACAAAACAAAAAGTCTTTTTTATTCATATCAAAATAAAGCCTGTACAGAGGTACAAGTTTTGTTAACACTAAACCGAAAAATAAAAATCAAAGGCTGAACCCACACAAAGCCGGCCTGAAATAAAAAGCAAGTTCCTAGTACTGTAAACAAAGACAAGCGAACAATTCTTCTTATGCTTTTGTTTCTTCGGCTTCTTCCCATCTCTAGGGGACGACCCACTAGGGTCATCGGGCTTCTTCCTACTTCTCCCCTTGCTCCCTTTTCCTTTTCTAGGTATGTTGTGCAATGAAGCGGTAGGTGCACTTTGAGCACTTTTGGGCATAAATAGAGAGACCGAAGCAAAAATGGTCTCACTAGGAAAAGAAATAGATAAAGGACAAGGGAAGAAGTCAACGGGCTCTTGCTTGGTCTCCTTAGCTAGCAGATCTTGGGCTGAAGCAACTCTTACATAGTGGGCCCTAGCCAAAGATAAGAAGTCCCAGTTATAACAACATCATCCTCAATTTGGGCTCCAGGGAGGTCACTAGCCATCTCTTCTTCCAAGGCATGAATCATTAGTGCACTCGGGCCTATAGTATCAACAACTGGAATGTTTGGGATTATCCAAGAAACTATTATGACCGTTAACTCATTGGTTGTTACCTATTGATCCAGATGGGAACCTTCCTTTGGGTAGTGATACCTAAAATTTAAGAATGGTGAAAGGAGAGATTAGCGACATCGACCAGTTTCATGTGAGCTCTCTCAAATATGGGTGAGGTCGGTGATATACCTCCGCCAAACTGAGGCTTTGTGTGGGCGGGAGTGCCATCTGAGTTTCCCTCATAAATAAGAAATAACATTCTTGTTTTCTGCATCTGTGGTGTGTCCAGATTGTACGGAGGGACAGACGGAATGATAGAGGTGGCCGGGGGCCTAGAAGTGAGATCCTGAGGTGGAGTTCCAAAGCCTTCATCTTGACCATTTTGAACTATAGTGGACAGCTCCAGATGCAAAATAAGTTCACCGGCTCTGAGTGCCTTGATCTCTTGTGGACTCAGAACCTCACGTTCTAACTCCCCCAGATTTACCTCACATCCTTCCAAGTCCTTTGCTCTTCCTGCACGATATGCTCGCACGCTAACGTTAGAGCATGAGTATAGTCTTTTCCAAGCCATTTTAAATCTCTGAACTTAAATATTTTAGCATTATAGTGGATGATAAGCAGCTCGAACCTGTCGTTAACTCGTCTCTCTACCGCTGCCACCAACTCATCAATGTTCTTAGCCTTGGCTAATGTATTATCTCTCTGTTTGCAAGCATCAAACATCTCATTACAGTAGCCCTAGGCCATTGCCAGGGCTTCGTCCTTCTTTTTCTTCTCCTTGACGAGTTGTGCCTTCAGCTCTTCTACTTCTTTTGCTAGCTCATGGTTCTTGTGGTGAATAGATTCAACTTGGCTTAAATGGTCCTTTCTTTCCCACTTGACCATCTCACTCAAGTCCTTGGCTTTCTACTCGGCATCCGCTTGTGCCTTCTTTAGCTTGACAACATTTGCATCAAGGTGAATGATGGTCTCATTATTCTAATTTGCTATAAGTCACAGCCCTACAGCCTCAACCTCCACGTTTTCGGCATACTTAGAGATATGCTCGGCCAACCTTTTCCAGATGAAATACTAGTCATAAGCATCACTAACATATGCTACCGTATGGTCTTTGACCTCCGAGGGAATATTTTTCAAATTGGAGCAAACATAAAGCCTTTAAAACAAATCTTTGGGAAGCGGCATTACAGTTTAGCCATCTGAGGGTTGGACATAACTGGCTTCTCTGTTGTGACGATAGGTTGCTCAATAAACCTTTTATCAGTTTTCTGACGAGAAGAGTCGGGAGCAGCAGGCTTTGACGGCCGATCGAAATATCGAGAAGTATGAGATTACGTTGTCTGCTTAGAAGAAAGGGAAGCCGAAGAAGGACCGCTAGAGCTGTCATTGCGAAGAACATCATCGAGATAGTTTGAGTGTCACTCCGAACCTCTAGATTGGGGTGACATAGATCTGGATCGATGCCTCGATGATGAGTCATGTGACTGATAACTTTTCTCTCGACCTCCACTGTCATGGCTTGAATGCTGACTAGAACCGGAGTCATGGCTAGTGTCATGGTGGTGTGTGCTTGGTTTACATGTCGAGTGATAGGCTATCTGGTCCTTGAGAGATTTAAACATACCACATCATTCCATTGAACCTGCAAATGAGATCATGATAAATCAGCCTTGATAGGTTAAGAACACGACACAAGCTAAGCAAAGTGTGGTGCATGTGTGTGTGTGTGTGAAAGTGTCCTAGTGTCCCTCCAACAGACCATGGATTAGAATTTTGCTAACATGGGCAATCTCCCCCACTCAGCTAGAAGGCATATCTTCTTGAAAATGGATAGGGGGCCTAACATCCCCAATGCTCATATTGCCAATGCCAAAAGAGTCAATTTCATCTAGAATTGGCCTAAAATTTGCATAAGGATCCTTTGGAAGCTGAACAGGTGTCACTTCTGCTACGGTGACTGGTGGAGGTTGCCTCATATACCGCATGGAAAGAACCCTTATTTTAGGGTGTTGCTTCATAGGCAAATCCTAACCATCCCCACCATCATTATTAAGAGAATCATATCCCATATCAATGTCATCGTTAACTGCTTCACCACCTTTACCTGCCTCGACGTGTTCCTATACTTCTCCAGTTTCAACTACCGGACTCTGAACTGTGGGCACGATTGGGTCCTTACCACCACCACTGGATGAGGAATCATCTTCATCGCTATCTGTGGTCGCCAGAATATGACCAATTCTGTGGCCTGCATCTAGCAGGTTGTAAGCACAAAGATTCTCATCGGTGAGCAATGTCCTCACTTCCTTATCTGCGTCTGGGACTTCATAAAGCAGCTTAAGAGTCTCTAGTAGTGTTTCATAGTTGGGCCTATTCGGCACATCTGAAAGAACAAAGGAAGACAATCTGAGCAAACAAAACTGTGAACTGGTTGAAAATGGAAAGAATGAAAATGGAAAGAATGAAAATGAAGCTTACGCTAGAACAACCACCGCTACGAGAATCCATGGGGACAGCGTACAAAGAAGAATTCATCCTTAAAGTAGTTCATCTTATTCTAGGTGCCAATTACTATTCTTCACCCTCGGACGGTTCCAAAAATGTGAGGAAAGGATTTCCTTGCGATGTTTGAAGCTATAAAGATATCGAATTTCTTCATCACTTGGAACACAATTCAAATAATGGGCAAAGATAATAAACATGCTATGTAGAAAAGCATAGCTGTTGGGATGCAGCTGAGCCAGAGCCAGCCTCATGAAATAAAGAATTCACTAGATAAACTGATTGAATGGTAGGACGCACCCCCACCAAAAACATATATTGGTTGCATGCGGTATACCCAGTTGGAGGGTGATGTGCCCATCGGTCGCATGTGGGAATCAACATGTCTTCGAATGGTATCCCGTGCTGTTCACAAATTCTTCTAAGTGATCTCTTTGAATTTTTGAAGCAATGGAATCTGTAAGATCATTCAATATTTCAATATCCTCGAGAGTATCTGGAGCGGCTTCAACTTCGGGAGGCTCTATGGGCTCAAGAGGGATCTCCAGGGGAAGTTGTTTAGCTTGTTGATCTACAGGTCGAAGTGAAGGCGGCACTGAAGTATGTCATGTAGAAGGAGCTGTAGTTGAATTTGACTTGGTCTTCGATTCGACATATCAGAAATTGATGGACCTGCGGATGGAGTGAAGAGAAGCTCGGGACGTCTATGACCCATAACCATCAAAACTTAAAACACAAGTAATACCAGAAAAAGGAAAGTTGTGCCCCTATACTATAGTAAAATCCCACTATAGTGTGTTGCAACACTGTTATACAGTATCATGCAGTGTCAATGTTCGATATTGTGCAATAGTTCATTTGAAAATCTGGATATTATCCGAAGTGACCGTCATCGCTGGCTATCCCAACTACCTCCATGTCAATGGTCGTGCATTGAAAACACTTTAGAATTCGGGAGATAGCGTTCAATAAAACTCCGATGTTAGTTAAATTATAAAACACTCAAGTGAGCTTGAGGACCAAAAATCCACCAAGGGTTGGATCGGTACTAATCCATACCCATGGATGGATCTTCTCCTTTATTCAATTCATACCCCAAATCTAACAGTGGTCGTTGGTGCGAAGCTCGTCCAAAATCACTACCAACGTCACCACCTACCTAGAAGCTTTGAAGATCGAAGGAGATGATCGATTAAAGTATTGAATCGGGTTTTGGAGATGGATCGGGTCTAACTCAAGGTTAGACTTGGGTCATGGTAGACGAGGCCGAAGGTCGAGGATCGAAGCGATTGATGAAGGCAGTGGCATCTTGGAGTCGGAAGCGGTGTTGTAGACTTCAATTGGATGCCAAGAAAAACTTTAATGGTACCGAACCACACTTTAAAAAAAGAGAAAAATGATGACATATGTTTGTGCAAATACGCTTGACAACTTCACAAAAATGTGCATCCATATGGAATCAAAACACGATGGAAAATCAGAGCACTTGTGCATGTATATACTCAACACTCAACAACAGGAATCAAAGGCAAAGGATTCAAACAAAAAAATCTAGAAAAGGAACCTGCCTAGAATTACAAAATTCGGAGTGACAAGTTGAAAGAGCATGCTCCAGCTTTATAGTGTTAAATACTAGCAAAGCATCGCAACGAACAGCCAAAGACACTACATTTCAAAAAATGGTCCAAGGAAAGGATAACAACTATTCGAAGCGTGGATTGGAGTCCATTATGGCAATCCCGACATATCTCGATTCAAAGCACTTCATGTTAGAAACAAGATGCACTTTTGGGGGCAAGTGTTATCTAACCTTTTGACCAAGCAACATTTGGACGACCTTAGTGAGTCAGACTTGGAAATTATCGAGGCAGGAAGCCCAAAGAGATAGCCTACAAGCATAGAAACCAAGTATGATCAAGAATACTTGGAAAATTCAAAGCCATCTCAAGTTCCACATGCCCCGATCCATCTAGGTGATGGATCGGTACTGATCCATAGAACTACACCCAAATTTCCTCCAACCTCTTATACTACCAACCCATTTCAAGCTTCAAAGGATCGGTCGCATGTTGTTTGTTATCGAATGTCTCGAGCACCTGAAAATAGCAACTCCATTCCTCTACCGATTCATCCTATTAACCCTGAAGTATGCTCCCAACAGCGCAAGCAAGATAGAGGCCATGAAGCTAAAAACAAAATAGCCACAACACAAAGCATTGGAATTGATCCATGAAAATATCTGTGGATCGGTATCGATCCATTACTTTTGGTGACCTAGCCACGTTTTCTTAATTACTGTTAGATAGTGGGGAACGTTATGGAGATCGTGGAGGAGCACATCTTGGCGACCTACAGCTACAAATAGGAGGTTGGGGCTTTATTTCAAGGGATCATTTTACTTCTTTACAAGTTTTTTCCATAACTCTCTTGCAACCCTGTGGATCCATACCGATCCATAGGAATACTACTTGTAAACAGCAGTACAATCAATAAAAACACTAAATGGACGTAGGCATCAATTGGCCGAACCACTATAAACTTTGTGTGTCATTTTTTTACTTCATTTTATATTTATATTTCTTCATTTTATTCTCTACTTTATTCTTTTAGGTGTTTGTGCCATATTTTGGTACAAACACATAACAATTATCATATCAATGAAATCAGGTCAAAATATCACATCCATAAGAATACATATGAAGTATTTAAATCTAAATCCATTTATAATCTTTGAAATTCATTTTCATAACGTAGATAAGTCAAGATCTAGTAAAAAACATATTTTCACTTTAAAAACATTTAAAAGTATCATTAATTACCATATCAATAATCATAGTAAAGTAAGGGATATAAATCACCCACTGAAATGAAGAAGGCACCCAAAAAACATGATAGATCTGATTTAAACAGTAGATATACGCTTCTTAATATAACAATCCCGAGATCTAATAGATTCCCTTTGTTAATCTCACCTGAATCACTCAATTAGGCTAAAATAAAGGAAATGATGGAGTTTTGTTAGATCTAGGTCAATGGAGGTTGAGAGTTGTTTAAAGAAGAGAAATTATGATTAGTGGCTACTATAGAGGCTACTATTAACTGTAATCTTGAAATCATTAGCAGGCCTAATTAATTACCCACTAATCTGTCTAAAGATTGTCTAAACTTCAAAGAGTCATATCTATTATTCCATAAGTCCAAAAATCAATTATGACAATTCTACGGAAAGAGAAACTATAATATCTTTTATTTGAATGTATTTTCAGACCCTATTTCGGCTCCTATCAAACATTATATGCCTTAAAAGGTTTTCAAGGTCAAAACCGTCAAATACAAATTCCAAAGGTGTAAAATATCACTACTCAACATTAACTAAAGTTATAGCCTCATACGACCTAATTTGGATTTTAATATAATATTTTACAATCCTCTAACACGTAAAATTCTAGTCTTTTACATTGTTATAACTTAGTATGTATATTAATAAATATGATAATGATAGAGAACATAAGTACATAAGTGACTTATAGGTTTGAAGTCAAAATATGTATTTTGATATAAAGTTGGAACCACAATGTATGTTAATGAATATAATAATGATAGAGAACACAATACATAAGTACCCTATGGCCTTAAAATCAAAAAATGTATTTTGAGAAAGTTAGTAAGCACAAAAGTTGGTTTATAACTTATTGTGTGTATTAATGAATATGACAATGATAGAGAACATATGTATACATAAATAGCTTAAGGGTATGAAGTTAAAAACATGTATTTTGAGGAAGTTAGTAAGCAATAAGAAATACTTAATAACGTGAAATGATTTATAATAATAGATGTAGTAGGCATGGTGAAGTGGTTATGGCCACTTAGTGGTTTTTAAATTATTTAAATATCTTTCAGAAATGTGGCAAACTAAGCTTGTTTTGGAAATTATATGGAGAAAGAAAACTGAGTTTAATATGGTTATACTAAATAAAAGGTTTATGAGATATTTTAAATTAATTTACTAGTGTAAGAATGATTTAATTAATAAAGATTAAGCACTTTAAAAGAGCTCTGAAAAAGGTTTGATTTTATTAGTAACATGCATTTGAATACATATTCAATACGAGAGTTATTTATATGTACAATTAAGGATTTAAATGATTAATGACTTTTAAAATATAGGGAAAAGAATTAAGAAATTTATTTTCAAAATCTAGCAAACAATCACAACTAAATAAATGGTTGAAGTACACATATAAGCTTATATGTATATATGTGCACAAGCATGTAAATATGTGTATGGACGTATATGTATATGGAGTTAATTGGTTACATGACTTGTTGTATTAGCTGAACTTGATTTTTCAAGTAATTCAATGATTGAATATATGGTTTACTTAGTCCTGTTGACTTTTGTATCTATGATTAGTTGAATTTATTAAATTCTTGCTGTGTAAATGATTGAATGATTTAGATGTTAAATTTTTTGAATGATTTGAAGTTGAATTGGTTGTAAGTGGTAGTATGTGCATATGAGAGTATACACATATGTATATGTATATATAAGAGCACTGAAGGAAATTCTTCCAAATGGAGAAGCGAAGTGGAGTCGATAACATCGGAGACAGTTCGATTCTTTGATGATTCACAAAGGAATGGCGAGACTTCGGTGTTGTGTATACCTGTGTGTGGATGTGTACGTAATATTTAGAAGTTACATATAGATCTAGTATGTCTAGGAATAGGCAATGAGATACGATGCTAGTAAATGAATCCATTATACCATGAGAGATGGCACGACCTATTGGAGTGATTCCGAAGCATAGACGAAGAGAAATTAGGATGACATTCTAGAGAAGGTCATGTAGTATCCAAAGCACTGGGTTTTGAGATGGAACCTAGATGGGTCGATAACACTATGTGCTGAGTCAAAGTCAATGGAACGGGTTGACTCCACGGCAATTCTCTTTGGGTAGCTAATGATAATTCATCGCATTGCTATCTTTTTTAGATATTCAAATAGCATTAACTTAGAGTATTACTCTCATATGATTTGTATGGTGGCATGATATGGGAAAGATTGTATGTAGCATTGTTGTATTTACGTCATGTTGTGAATTTGATCAGGATTAGGAGAACTACGACACCTTTGACAATGGAGTGCGTTATTAACCCTGCACTCATCTATCATGTTGGTGATACCCTATATTACATGTATTGTTTCAACTTTTTATATTTTCATATAGAAACATTGCGTGCTACGATGTTGATATGAGTAACTATTATTTTAAGAGGTGTTCCCTTCATCGGACTATAGTTCGTCCCTCATTTTCTCTCTTTTATTTACTATATAGGAAACTTTTGGTTATTCTAATGAGTAGTTTTAATGATAGGGTTATTTTGCAGTGTGGTAGCTGGATAGCTCGAATTTTGGGAGATATGGATATGTTGTTTACTTAGATATAATTCCCATGTATGACTATGTGTACTGGATACTTTATTTTTGTATGAGACTATGTATTATACTTGATTTGTCTATTCAGTACTATGTATGTATAGATTCTATGTAAAATAATTTATTTTTATTTGGCTTTATTGGTTTGATATCCATATCATGTCTTATGTATACATACATACATATGATATTTGTCAAGCCTTCAAAAATTTGTCTATCATGCTTTTGTGTATTGAACACTGTGTTATGAAAAAGCACGCTTAACCGTCGCTTAATCATTGCTTAAGCGCTAAATGCATACACAACACTTAATTTTTTTGAAAAAGAAAAACTATTAACCGAAGAGCACTTAAGCATGCTTAATTGGCCCTTATATGTGCTTTGCTTAAATTTAAGTGCTTAAGCAATACTTAAGAAAAAATATTACTTTTAAAATGAAAAGAATTAAGTTTATAGCAAAAAATCACATTCCTAACAAAATTTTCTTATGTTCTATGATATGGATCGATGGATGGTTTGCATTATGGTATTATTATTTTATTTAACAAATATGCACAATTTGTACTCAACTTAAGTATGCTAACCTTTAGTGAATAGTGAAAGTCAAATCCAACTTTTGAAACCTATGAATTTATAAGTTAACTTCACAGTTAAACTTTAGTTCACTATGATAAATTTGTGCGTACACATATAGTACACATATATACACTTAATATGATCTCTTTATAATAGATTTATATAGGCATGGATAACGAATGCTAAAGAATTAAGCCACGCTTAAGCGAAGATTAAGCGAAGCAAGACTTCTATCGCCTCGCCTCGCTTAGAGCTTATTATAACATAGATTGAACGTGCCTTCATGTAGTAGTATGCCATATTATATATAGCTTTTTCAGCTATAAGTTATGCTTAGAGGTCATGTCGAAATTTAGAGTTTTAGTTTTGTTCAAATTTAACCTAGTGGTATACCTACTACAGTATTCTGAAGCATGTGTGTTGATCAATATATAATCAAGACATCATAAACGATGGGCCATTACATTTGTGCCAAGAAAATTTGACCTAGATAGCAAGAAGACAAACAAATTGCAATGAGTGGGTATTGGTAATTGCTTATAAGTAGCAAAAATACCTAATAAGTCATATTGTAATTTGAACTGTTAAGCAACAACTTAAACTAGCAATAAATTAATAACAAATTGACTAGCCATGTGCAACAAATACTTGTAGCTTATTTCATATTTTACAATTAAATTTATTCACCCCAAGTAAAAAAAACTTTAAACCTTTTCAATACGATGTAAATTCTATACAGTTCATTAACGGTTACATCTATGTGTAAGGTTCAATTTTTTAACACAAAAGTTCAACATACGTTTTAATAATTTACCAAAAATAATAAACTAAATATCACATTTACTTACATGTATGCCAACTATTTTTTTCTTGGTTTACTATGTTCTGAACAAACCAAGATATAAATAAATACAATAAATAAACAAACATATAAGTAATACTAAATCACTACCTTTAATACTTTATCTATTAGCAAATGGCCGTAACAATGTGAACTGCATAAAAAAATTGAATTAATGAGTGTAAAAGTTTTTTACTTTAATAAAATTAATACCATAATTTTTCATATTTCTGTAATTAATAGCAGAAGTTTGTTAAGTACATAAACTTATGAAACCAACAACATTAACAAACACTACAACAAATTGGGGCTTTCATAGCATTTAAAAAACGCTATTATACCTAATCGTAGCGTTTCAGAGAACATTGTGGAACGACATGCTATGGTAGACCATAAACTTTATTTCATTTATTAGGCATCTAGAAAATTTTCGAACAGTTTATGCATGCATTGACTTTGTAATATCATTTAAGCTGTTCTTCGATAGTAAATTAATCACCAAATAACCCAAATAATTTTATACAAATCTAACATACCTTTGGAATAACTAGACGGTGATTTTATAAAAGTTGATATCCTTGTTTTCATCCTTGATATAGTTTCATATTTGGTATCAATTACTTCTTAAAAACTGTTCCTGCATGCATGAAACAAGTTAAAATATAGTCAACCCTCAAAACGAAATATATTTTTCTTTTTAATTCTTGACTAAAGAAAATAAAATATTAAATAACAAAAGCAATGTCTCGATAAAATTAGAAATAAGTCAGGCTTGTTAAGAACTTGACTTCACATTGTAATAAAGTATGACAATTCAATTCTGTACATTGTCAATAATACACACGGAGAAGAATTTGTACATAAAAGATACAAGTTGTGTACATTGTTATTGTAATAAATCAGGCTACCTGAAATGCTTTACAATGCCTCCATAGCATAGCAGATTAGTTGCAGCTGCCATGCTAGTGAATTACAATATGGCTATGGACTACAAACGTCAATTTTATCTCTTGCAACTACGAGTATGCTCTATAGTAATCTGGTGAAGTGATCTAGGAATTTTTTTCAGTCGAATGCTGTTGTAGTTTAAAAATGAAGCCTAAAGCTTGATGAGTTTCAGGAAGCCAACTGCATGCTACTATAGTAAGCTTACACTGCTGCTCTACTTAGCCAATCATCATCATGTTAGCAGTTCGATCATTTTAGGTCATCTACTTACAATCAATTGAATTAAACTGGCAGCTTGCAGATTATTAGTGTTGCATTGTCAGTTGCTGCACAAAAAGTCTGCTATTATAAGTTGTTCAGTACAGGCTTGTTGTGTTTCGGTCTTTGGAAATTGCCATACTGCTTTTCATGAATTTGTTTTTAATATAATGCTCCCAAGTGTTGTGTGGGGTTCTCCATTTTTCTTATGGAGATATAGGCCAATAATCATTTATTGTCTTCCTTGTGCTATGGCATGCTTGCATGGCCTATATTTGTATGAACTATTTGTACTGGACATTTTTATTGTTAATAAATCTAAGTTAATTTCAAAACGAAATTGAAACAGTGAGGGTTTTGAATTTTAAACAGATATTGTATGTGAAGCATAAGTAACACATAGTATCTTAATCTATACACGTTTACATAATTAAAAGAAGATGATAACAACTGTTGAGAATTAGAAATGTAATTTTGGATAAGTAGGAGATGAAATTTCATAATATCAAATAAGACATAAAAAGTAAACATATCATTAATGAGGTATCATATGTATCAAAAGTAAATACAAAAATTGCTACCTGTCAACACTCCTATTCATCAAATCAGAAAACTACATTAAGATGAAATTACGATTATCAGTACTACATGGTAAGACAGATTACCTACCATTATTAAATATGTTAACATTAAAAGAGACTTGACAAACTTGTAACGCAGGTAAGCTCCACCTTGAATTTTAATTTTATTGCAGTTTTTTCATTTTAAATGTTTCAACCTAATAACCAGTAAATATAATAATGTGATTTCTACAATCTAATATATAATTTTTTATGTAAAAACAGTAATGTTTAAAGATGATAGAAATAATGAACTGTCAATCATATACATGCGTACATGCATACATTCATACATACATACATATAGGTTAACTATATTTATGTTTTGTGGCTTCACAAACTGGGACAGTATAAGTGAGGAAATTAAGCATGTTTACTCTTGTGAGCTCCATGCACAAGACTTCAGAAAATTTTCTCTTGTTTATATAGTAAAATAAAAAAGGAAACAAAAAAAAAATTTATCCAAAAGAGAATGTTTGTTTGAATAAAACGAAAGAAAACTGTAACCAAGTTCATTTTTTAAAAATGCTAGCATTATGTTAAAGAAAGAAACTGAGATACAACATGGTTTTGGATGCATTAAGATTAAGCATATAATAAGGAATTTTATACACACATAAAATTTTGACTTGGTATATTTGAAGGTTCCTCTTCAAACTGTAATGCAGCAAAGGAATTGATGTTCTTGTTGTTACGAATCTAAGACTATCTAGCCTCTTCCGTTTTGATAATAAAAAGGAAGTTACAAGTGAAAGGCAAGGTTCAAAAAAAGTATGTTAAATTGTTTTGAAAGTAGATATTTGTTAGAACCTTATGTTGTCACTATCTTCATTATAAAGTCTAATGTTTAAAGTCAGCCAATGTTATATATTATTCACAACATCCTACAGACGGTGCAACCCGTAATCATCATCTTGTCCAAAAGATATAACGTTAATAAGAAGTAATTACTTTGATGAATGGATGCTCTAGCTTATGGTCCTTAGGCTTGACTATTTTTTTTATAAATGCATATTATAAAGTAAATTAATATGGAATATAAAAAGGATGAAAATGTCACCTGTTTGAGTCTCTAAAGTTCCAAAAAACTAGTAAAACTCTAAACTAGGTGCATTCCCTTGGTCAATTTCATGATATATTTCCCATTAATAAAGATTAAACTCTTTATTTGTGAGAGTGGTGAACGAGTACAATAAATGCTACTACTATTTCAGGTTTGCAATAAGTGGAATAAGTGTAGTAGCAGAAATATAATACGTACACATCATGCAAATTATTTCACCTTTCCAATGTAAGGTTTTTCTTTAGTAGATTTAGTGAGCAGTAGGCTTCTTTGACTTCGACAATATTGATTAGAACTCGATCGTTGAGAAGTTTGAGATCCTTCACATCGTCATTATTAAGAATACCGACTATGTCATCTTCCTTCAAAAGAAGATGGTTGCAGCCATTGAGTTCCAATTCTATTCCTAAATGCTTAGAGTACACAATTTTTGATCCCATCTACATCAAGGTGGAAAATTTGAGTTAAAAGTGACAAGTATATGGTGAATAACTTGAGTAAGGCAGTATTTGTTTGCAATAAGGAACAAAGATTGATAAAGGCCAGTCTGTTTCAAACAATTTTTCTTATCAAGAATTTAATACTTGATAATCAACAAACTTAAAATATTCGGTGTCATAAAAAGTGTTTAATGCTTAATAGTTCCCAATCATTAGAAAATTCCAGCTGCGACAAGGATGATTACATTCAGTATTAAATACTTCATAAGTGCAAAACAGACCCAGCCTAAGCATTTTTAAAAGATAATTTGTAGGTTTTAACAACACACACAGATATAGACTCATTGGCTTTTACATCCTAAGTCTTAAGATGTACTTATTTAAAGAAAATCGAATAAATAAATCTTGTTACTAGTGAGCAAGAATGGCAATAAGTCGTCTCATTAGTTTAATCACACATTTGACATGTTGTACCCTCTCATATATTTGAAATTAGTCTATTGAACTACATTGATCAACTATACTTACCAAATTCATACATAATCAGTTTCCTTAATCTTTTACCCACTTTTATATTTACCAATAAAGGCATAAGTAGAACACAAATTTTGTTGCTTGATATACAATTCATGATTAACTTTATATGAGCCTAGCAATTACCTGAATTTGGATATCTACTTTAGCCTTGCAATTGGTGAATTTACCATCGCCTATTCCTATGACTTCACCACTTTGTGGCTTTGTTTGAGCAGTTATTAGCAATAAAATTCCACCTGTTTTTTCTCCTCAACAGATGTAATCTTGACAAGCACTCTATCACCTAAGGGTTTGACCGTGGTATACTTACCTGCAACTATAGTTGTTATCTTTACACCTAATCCTTCATAAGTTTTCTTACCATATCCAACGCAAGCGTTCTTACAACAGGCAAAACCCTAGAAATAGAAGGCGAAATTCTGAGCCCATCAATTGATTGAGTGTTCTTCTTTACATTTGTTCCAAATCCAAATTGTTGCGATGCAGCCATTGATTATAACTTGAGGAGCTACCAAACAATGAAAAGATAGGATTTTGAGACTTATTTGAGCGAGACGAAGAATGAATTTTAGGATTTTGATAGTTTTCACTTTGCCAGACGGAGAATGATATTTTAGTAAAACTTTGGCGGCTAAAATAAAATTTTATCCCGCCTTTGGAATTTGGTGAGAGTTCTGTAAATAGCGTTTTTATTTTCATCTTATTTCGCTAATACAGCAGTCAACTACAGTTAAAATTAAAACGCTATTTTTCAATATTTTCTAATGCTATTAATAGTGTTTTTTCTTGTAGTGAAACCAAATAAAATAAACAAGCAAATAAAATCAAACATTGTAAATTCTTAAAACTTATTTATGAATTAATGTTTTTACTTCCATAACATTACCTGGCTATAATATAATACTTGTAATGAACTATCATAGTTCCTTTATATTTGTGTAGTGCAACATTATATTATTATTTATAATCATGTGAGTTAATATGTTTGCTTCTATGTTATTATTTTGTACATATATAATAATTACTATAATTTTTATAAATTTTCATAAGAATATAATGCAACCTGAAATAATTATTACAGTTATATAAAATATGTTTTTAGGTCTATTACATTTCTTTGTAATTAAATAAAACTTATGAATCATACATATGACTATCAAAATACAAGTTTATTACTAAAATTAGTTTCAAACGATCCAAAAAAATCGTTAGCTATGCTTAAATTTAATACGTCATAATCATTAAAATATTTAGTATTTACAACATTTGACAATATATAGATTTATGTATTAATCACTATATTTACTACCTATGCATTGATACTTTAATATATCAGAATTATGTTACACCTTATTATTTATCTCATGTAAACTCAAATATTTTTTATCCCAAAATTCGAGATGTCATAATCAATAAAATATTCATTTGACATTGTATATGTGTGTGTATTTATTTATTTAATTATTAAGAATAATATTTCCTTTCTACATATATTAAAGATGGGAAGTTCTATTGTAACACGGGTTGGTGACACAATCGGTGAAACAATGGATATCAACTATTGTGTTTCACGATTTTATCACAAAAGGATAACAGGCTGACCCACTAAGATTTCAGCATGCTCGCCCTGAAACATGTGGCCTCTCAGCCCTCAGCCTGACCAACATCCATGCAAGTGTCTCACTGAGCCCCTCGAAGGACTTAAGGGCCCCGACACTTATTGGGATCGAACGGCAGCCAGATCAAATTTACACTCAGTAGGGTACCTCAATCCATGCGCATAAATCCTCCAGCTCACCTCACCACCAAAGTACCTGCCCATAACATGAAGTTCCCTCTCTCTCCATCTTGCCCTAATCGGTACCTCAATCCTCACTGTTTACAATTCTCCTCAAGGATCTGTTCGCCGCGACCAACATGTTTTGTCTTATGTCGATGGGCTTTTGGAAAAGCACCTAGTCACCCCTGCTAAAGAATATATAACTGTAATAGTCGCCCTAAATGGTCGTGTCTGCAAACGGTAACCTCCTCTACTACTTTTACAGCCAACCTCTTGACTACTTAGGTCAATCTTCTGGTTGCATGGCCAACCCACATTTTTGGGACGTGTAAGGGTAAGAGACAAAGCTTCGCCACAGTTCACAATGTAAGAACCCCTATCACGATGAACCAACATACAACCAGCTCTGATACAACATTTAAAAACCCACCATCTACTATGTCATGATTCATAGAGAGTTCACATTGAGTGAGACTTTTCCTATTTGGGTATATATTGATAAGACGTAGTGATTCACCCCTTATGGTCTTAGACTAAATTATAAATGATGAAATTGATAATTCAAAAGTGATTTTTTGTACATGATTAGAATATAGCATATCATGGCTAGATGACTAAAGAGATGGTTTTATTATTTGAAATTAGTCAAAGATTAATCCCTCTAGAAAGTGCGAAATAAAAAAGTTCCAAATTATACATATTATATATCAAAGTTGTAGCTCACGAAAATGTGAATCCACTGGTGGTATTCGTTCATTGATAGGCTAGATGAAATTAAAAAAATCACCTTTTACATCTGGCCATGATATATATTGACAAGAAAACCTGTCAACACCCCAAATTTAAAGTTGAAGTTGGAGTAATGCTTTCGAAACCTCATTTCGAAGGAATGAAAGTTTCAAGCTTTTATAAGGCTGGAAATGGTGACTAACAAGCATCTTTGGTACCTTTTAATATAGTTGAAAGGCTAACTCCTTCTATGGGAATTCCTGTCAGATCAGTTGGGTTATATTCCTATCGAAACTACCTTTCAACACTATTAAGGTAGCTAAGGATGGGAACCTAAAGAAAGCTATGTATAGCAGGGTTGGAATGGTTTTAACTCTGTCGATAGGGGTAACTCTAGTAATTTAATAGATTTGAACTAAAGCTTCTAGGAAATAAGGAAACCAAGGGTTTTGACTTGATCGAAGGGGCTTCTTTCGATCAACTCAACTACTAGTTGACGTTTTATAATGAGTAAGACAATATGAATTTCTATGTAAATGCGATTATCACAATCCTCTTTTTATTGAACTCAAATGTAAAAATTGACAAAATCCCCAATTTGATTTGAGAATTAGGGTTTACAAGCTTAAGAAAATACAAGTGAGAAGTGAAACAAATCGGATCCCCTATAACTGACCCCTAGGGTCATATTTATAGGTGTGGGTTGGGACCTATCGACTCCAAGCTTTCGACATGGTCGAAAGGTCAGTCTTTCTGCTTTCGTAAATGTCTCCTGAGCCATACCTTTCGACTTGGTCGAAAGGGCTTTAATTATTCTTCTGTTGCTGCTTGAAGCTGGGCTTCTTTCATGCTTTGTTTCCTTTCGACTTCATCGATAGGTGCTGCTTGATGGCTTTCAACCTCGTCGAAAGGTCTACTGATGCGTTTTTGTCTTGATTATTGATGTGTTGCATAAGTTGACTTGGGTGTCAGCTCTCGACGCTGTTGAAACATGTCCTCCTTTGGCTTCGAATGAGTTGAAACGCCCTAAAAGGCTTTGTTGTACATGGTCTCTTTCGGAAGCCTCTCCCCCATCTAGTTCAGAACCTTATGCCTTTATGGTAACGGATGTGTAGTTCTTCTTTCTTAGGTGAGGGTGGCCCTAACCGTTTCGAAAGGCTATATATGCTTTCAAAAAGGTCGAATTGGTTAAATACTTCTTTGGCGGAAGTGAATGAAGGCGAAACCAAGATGTTTCAAATGGTTTGGCGCAAAATGTAGAGTGTCTGTTATCCATTGCCTTCGAGAGGTGTCCTTTTTAGTGATTTGGATGTTGTTAATCATGCTTGGTATCGCCTTCGAAAGGTAGCCTCCAACCTTATCGAAAGCTCTCTTTTGACACAGTCGAAACATCCCTCTATCCTACACGAAAGGTACTGCTGGCACTGTTACATCCTTGTTGGAAGCTATGTTATCCTAGACCATCTTGGTGCTTTCTGATTCTTATCAACGCTCTCGTGTTCCTTCTTTCATAATTTTATTCCTGAGAATATTTCATGGGTAACATTTAGCCCCTCCCCCTATATGAAAGAAGATTTTGTTCTTTAGGACAAAAACTTCAAGGAAATACCTTCTTTATTTCCTGCGAAATAGATAATAACCTCCATTAAGATTGCAACCTTGTTATGAGACCTTAATGATTACTCTTGAACTTATGAAGTTAATATTCAAGATGTTGTTTAGTACCATTTTTGTATAAAGTATTCTAAAATATACATGATTAAACTTCTTTTATTGAAAATATGGAATAATATCACCTGATTTGCAGACACTGACTCAAATAAATGAACATTTGGAGAAAGTCAACCATGTACTCTAGGCAGTTCCTCTCCTTGAGTTGAGCCTCCTTCAACCTGTAGACATCATTGTGCTTTTGGTGACCTTACCTCGTCCCTTTATGTAACGACCCGGAGTTTTCGATCGTGAAAATTCCAAATAGTTAGGAAAAGAAGAAAGAGATAGAAGAAGAAGAAATAGGTACACAACACTGATTCTCACAAATCGCAGCGGATCAAAATATAATATCGAATAATAACAGTTTACAAAAGAATACCTGTATCTGTCAATTATATTTTTACATCAGAGTTACACTCAAACACAAACACTGGACATATACAAATCGCATGTCTCTAATAAACAGAAATAATATCACAGCGGAAACGCTCCATACGTTCCTGCCATCCGGCTCGTCTACTGAGCTCCAAAACGTCCTTACCTGAAAATCTGTAATACTCGGTCTGACCAGAGCATTACAACAAAGTAACACCCGGGTCAGTCTGGAAACCAGCATGAGTGAACCCATCTAAGATGGAATACAACAGCATAAAACTTACATAAAACCCGGGGTAACTCATGTCAATTTACAAATTCACAATTTGTTAGAGACATCACTTATTTCACACATCAATTTCTAAGTACCAAAACTTAGATTAAATGGCCCAATTCACTTAAATCATTCCATTCCACCCTATTGATATCACATATAAAGAATTATTGCAAATTTCTAATCGAAGTGGTTTCGGGTATTTAAAAATACCCGACTCCGGTCTCTTCGAGTCCATGTCATCTTAACCCAAGTTATTCAAATGTAATACAATTCAAACTTTAAATACATGATATCACTGTTTTAACCCAATATATTACACCACATAGCATCACACATCACATACCAGAGATATCAACTAATCTAAGCCACACGATATCATTCAATCATTCATAAGCAAGGTTATATAATTCCTAATTAATTTAATTAATCTCCAATTAAATTAATTACCAACTTTAATCACTTGGATTACCTTAATCCTGCATACTCAACATTTATTAACTACAGCCCAATTAATAAATCATTCCTTAATCATCCATCTTAATTAATCATCCTTGATTAATTACCTTTTAATTACATTAAGTAATTAACCTTTAATTACCCCATAGATTAATTAGCCTTAACCATTCACATTAACTTTTAATTAATCTCCTAAATTAATTAATCACATTAATGATTCTATAATCACTTAATTTAAAGTAATTACTTAAGAATTAATCACTTAACCCTGCTTAATCAATCATTAATTAATTACTCAAATTAATTATCCTATAATCACTTACATTGATTAATTATCCTTTAATTAATCACACTCATTAATTAACTAACCCTTAATTAATTTCCTAAATTTTATCACTTTCTGAAATTCGTTGATTAAAATGTTGAAAAACCTCTTGCAAACTCGCTGTCCTGTTGTTGTAGTGTACTTAGTGTTTTGTGCAAACCTGAGCTAGTGTTTTGTGCATAACTTTTGCGTTTCTTATCCAAATCCTATAATTTTTAAAGTTTTGGAAACTGCAGAAAGAATGTGACATGTTATGATATTATTGTGCTTTGTTCTGAATAGATCCGTTAGCCGTATAGTATCGTATTAGTGAATCACTGAGTATGTCAACTATATGGAATTCGAAAAAAAATTGGTAAGATTTCGACGTACTTAGTCATTAGCTAATGCATTACTATTCGGTCGCCCTTAACCAACCCTATTCTCCGCATTAGTAGACGAAATTACCTGATAATTCTCTTTACTAATGTGGGTTTCGGGGCGGGGCATTACAGCTTGGGCTATGTGGGCAAGCTGTAATGCCCCGCCCCGAAACCCACATTAGTAAAGAGAATTATCAGGTAATTTCGTCTACTAATGCGGAGAATAGGGTTGGTTAAGGGCGACCGAATAGTAATGCATTAGCTAATGACTAAGTACGTCGAAATCTTACCAATTTTTTTTCGAATTCCATATAGTTGACATACTCAGTGATTCACTAATACGATACTATACGGCTAACGGATCTATTCAGAACAAAGCACAATAATATCATAACATGTCACAGAATTTCAGAAAGTGATACAAATGAAAGTTGTCACACTCTTTCTGCAGTTTCCAAAACTTTAAAAATTTTGATATTCCGATCAGTAGCGAAGAAGTTATGATCGAAATACTACCAAGAAAGAAATTATTTGAGCTGCCTGTCAACACAGGGCAGCGATGAAAATGACAATTTTCCACTATGTAGACTTCTAAATCAGTCAAAACCGAAAACATGAAAGTTGTGGCATATTTCACAAGGATTACAGAACATCCAAGAATTCGAAATTCCGATAAAAAAACAAAAGTTATGGCAAAAACACTAATCCGCCACTAGAATAGTCTGGGCTTAATCCCTCTCGGATTTTCATCAATCCTTTAATTAATTACACTAAGTAATTAATCCTTAATTACTTCCATTTAGTAATTTCCCTTTTATTTCTTTCATCAAGTAATAATCCCATTGGTTAATTATTCTTAATTAATTAACCTTTAATTTTCAATTAATTGAATTACCTATCCCTTAACAAATTAATCCTTTAATTTCTTACATTAAGTAATTATCATTTAAGTAATTACTTACATCAATTAATCTTTAATTACCCATTTGACTATACACTATATTAAAATTAATCCCTTAACAACACTATATAACCTTTGAGTGGGAAGTTATATAAAATAGTTTTTATTTTTTATTTTTTAACTTAAATGTTAAGTTAAATGATTTATTTATTTTTGAAAGCTTGGTTTTTAAAAAAATGAGTAATTTAGTTTAAACTTTTATTTATAAAAATTTCTTTATAAATGATAAATGTTTCTTTAACATTTGATTTTATAAAACTTTGATTTATTTCAAAACTAGGATAACAATTTCAATTTGAATTCATACATTGATTTAAAACTCTGTTTAAAATCTGCTTTACAATTTTTTTAAATTCATTTTAAATTTAAAAACCACTGACAGGTTTAAAACCTGTACAGAAACAAATACCCGAGCCAACCTAAAATTGCTTCGAGTCTGACTTCCCAAAACTTCGAGTCACTCACCTAGTTTACTCGAGAAAAACCAGAGACCTCTACCCTGCTCAAACCAACATCACCAAAACAAAGAAAGTGCACCGTGCACATGCACGGTGACGCTGATCACCTCTGGCCACCACTGATGATCTTCTAACATCAACAAACACTCATACACTCTAATACGATCATCAGATCGTCCTCCCAATTTCGAAATCGAATTCGAGAACTCAACCCAAACCTGGAAAGCAAAACTGGAACCACCTTCAAACCTGAAAACTGCCTCGTCCACGACCCTCCGACCACCGTTACTTCTGAAACTCCGGCCAAGTCTTCGTCAATGACCAAACTATCATCACCCAAAATCCTGTTGCACTCGATCAACTAGAGATGCTGTGCCAAACCAAAAACCCAACCTAGTTAAAACTAGGGTTCCAAACTAGAAACATCAACCACCACATCCACCATGCTCTGATCAACTTCCAGACAATTTTCCCTAAATCTTTGATCATTCTTCCACCTCTAGGAAGAACCCCGATCTCCAAAATCAAGTAGATCACCAGAAAATCCCAATATACCATTTTCAGTTCAAACAAGAACCGCACCTAAATCCTATTACTAAAAATTTTGATTTTAGTTTTAAAATTCATGTTTTTGCATGATGTTTCAGACCTAACCCTGAAACAATAAATTATGATATTTAAATTTTCACTTATATTTAGACTTGATCAATTATTTTGATTTCTAGAGTCATAACAATATTACCTTGGCATAAGTATAATTTTGAACTGGAATTTGAAATGAAACAAACCAGTTTCATTTGAATCTTAAGTTTAAACAGGGACTAAATTAAAAGATTTTGAATTTAAAATAAAACAAGGACTGGAAACTATAAACAGAGTAGATTATGTTGCAAACAAACATGCCTACATCATACATCCAGAAATACAACCATATACATACACAAACATACACATTTTCAGACCACTAGCATCCAACCAAATTATATACTTAAAACTTGTTAAAAGTGATGTTACTCACCTTTTTCTTGAACAAAGTAGTGACTTGTTTATTTATTTTTATTTTTGAAAAGAACTGCAAGCTTTTGATTTGAGCTTTTGAACTTGAGTTGCTCCTGCTTCCTTTAAAAATTGTAATGGCCGCTTGTTTTTCTTTGTTATGCTCAGCTAGTTTTTCTTTTTCGAATGAATACAAATGAGAGAAGGTGACCAAAAACAAGGCAGTGATACATATACTAATAAGGAGTGGAAGTGTGCTATGCAAGCCTAGGGGTACACCCTTGTACAGGCTTTTATTTTATTTTCGTTTGAAAATATCTTGACTGGAGCTGATTTGATTTTATATAAAAAAGTTTTGATGTTATGTTTTGTAAGCTTGGCTTTAAATGCTTGTCTCCTCTTTTGTTTACAAGTATATATATCCATCTTTGAATGTACATATATATGATCAAAGTTTGTCTTACTTCTTTTATACAAACAAATATACACAAAGTTACATGTTCACCTATGGAAAATATGTGTATATATATAACTTATATATTTGTTCATATACTAAATGTCATCAACTTGTATATTTCTTAATTCCATATACACATTATTACATTTTATACATATTCTTCATGTATTTTACTTATGTGCATTTTGTCCTTATACATGTATGTTCTACTACTATACCAATTTTCACCTATACTTATATATTTAGTGATATCTTATATTAAACTCTTAAATGGTAGAGTTTATATTCATTCCTGTGAGATTCATCATATCCAGAGATTTTTATAATCCAATATATATTATTATTTTTCAGACATTTATTTATTTGACTAATTAAAAAAAATAATCCAATAATCTAATTCAGTTAATTTCTGATTAACTACCATTAAAAATTTGGGTCGTCACATTCCTCCCCCCTTTAGAACTTTTCGTCCTCGAAAAGGAACGAAGCCAGAATTATTAAAAATGCTTAAAATCAGATAAATTTTCTTTGATCATTTTTAAAACACTTTTTAATATCCATACAATATTATACCAAAGTAGTTTTTATAAAAATACTTTTATAACTCGATGTTTCAACAAGTCCATCCTTGTTCTCATAGAAATTCGGTCATACGTTGATCAGGCGCAAGACCGAAAATCTATAAGTACTCGGTAAACCCATTTCAACACCTAGTGAAAATACTTGAAAAATAATTTTATTGAAAATATCGAAAACATTTATGAAAATAGAGGAAATATTTTTGGTGAGAATGCTCTGGAAATCATCACCCCCATCCATGGTCGCAGTTAACCCGATGGTTACGTTGCCATCCCGACAAAATCCATAGATAACTGTAGGCCTCCGCGCCCCTCGATTACACCATAGAACCCGCTACATATCGCAGTTATACCCGGGCTTTACGTTGCTATCACAGCAAAACCCATATAACCGTAGGCATCAGCGACCTCGAATTTCGCTGCCAAAAGAATGAAACTCCTCCACTCGACCATAGATCGCAGTCTACCGATGTTATGTTGCCATCCCGGCAAAATCAAGTGTAGACTGTTGGCACTCATCCTCCACACGATTTTCGCTATGGTCCACACTGAAGATCGCAGCGACATCGAGTTACACTATCGTCACAACATAACCCAAATGCCCCTGTAGGCATCAATGTCCTCGACTTTCGCTATCCAACAATCCTCAGGAACTAGTTTGTCCGGACTCCTCACAGGATCAACTTTAGAACCCCCCCTAGGGCTCAAGGCAGTACCACCCTGTGACGCTCCTGAGAAGTTCATTCAAGGGAGCGCCTTTTTCCCCAGAGCCACTTTCAAAACACTTTATACTATACACATATAGTATTTTCCAAATCATACACCAAGTATGAATCTCATATAAATCTCCTTTCTCAAAATCGATTATCCCAAAATCGATAATTCACAAACTAGGCTTTCCAAATTCCAAATTTGATTTTCCTCAAAAATAAAAAGCCTTTCCAAATTCAAAGGTTCCCAGAACTTTTCCTCGAAATCATTTTCACAAAATCCTTTATATATACATATATATATATAATAACCTTGGGAAATTTTTGAATCACTTCATACTTGTATAAATTCACTTTTATACTTCAAATACTTTCAAAACCCTTTTTCTCTTGGTAATAGATTCATTAAGAGGAGTTTACCATATATAACAAAGATATATAACTTTTTTTATCCCAAATCAAATATTCAAATTTTGATTACTCTTTTGTAAAGTCATTTACCATATTGCTTACTTCCATAAAGTAAATTTTAATCATAGGAATTTCCAATTTCCATTTTACCTCATCATATATTCCACAAAATATACTTTTTATTTCAAAGACCATTTTACAATTCTTATCCATAAATTTTCAATATCAATTTCATTCAAAACCCGTACTATGTACACATACCATTCATATGCTATATCAATCTGTGCTCACTCGATCACACAATTTCACTTCCGAACTAGTATTGTCCACCCGACTTCCTAGTGCGGACTCAGATCTGGTTTCTTGGTCAGAAACCGTCATTCTCCTTACATAGTCACAACTATGATAGAGAATATCCAGAACCAATAGAAAATCCATATCCAGGTTCGCCATCGAAAATCGAGTGAAAAATCCCAACTCGGATTGATAATACTATCTCGAAATTCTGTGCTCGAATCTGGATCAAATCACTATGCGAATAGAATAATATACGTACATCCTACGTATTTATCTTCATTGATTATCGGTTAAATCAATTTCCCTTTCTATTCATCCTCACTTTGATTTTATTCACTTGTTCACATTTTCCTCAATCCCCATTTGGATTATCACTTCAATTCTTATCTCAGTTGGGTATTTAATCAATAACAGTTTGAACTCCGACCAGTTAATATTTAGAAAATAGCCTGAAAATTTTAAAAATAGATAAGTAGTTGAAAAATAATTATTAGTTTGTAAAATAGCTGTAAAATAGTTATGTAATTGTAAATAGTTGGAAAATAGTAATTATTTATAAAACAATTGAAAAACAGTAATTAGTTTATAAATCAGTTGTAAAATTTTTAAATAGTTCCAAAAGTAATTATAAAACAAGTTTAAGATAGTTTTAGGTTTAAAAGAAAAGTTGTATAGCAAATAGTTTGGAAAAATAGATTTATATTAAAACAATTTATTTTGAAAATAGTCCAGAGTCAAACTGTTTAATTCCCCATCAATTCAATTTAAATTTCCACTTCCATTTAAATTGACTCACTTCTAATTTGAATAACTTCAATTTCCCTTGAACTTGATTTATCCCCAATCCAAGTTGAATTAACCTCAATTTCTTTCCAAATTCAGATCAAATTCCATTTGATTTTAAACATTTTCACTTTATTACAATTCCAAATTATTCAAATTAATTTAGACTAATTTCAAATTGAAGCCAATTCAATTTCAAATCATTTCAATTTCTATATGAATTAATCCCAATTCCCATTTGAATTTGAACTCATTCAATCTTCAATTTTATTTCAAATTAATCCAATTCAAATTTTCCATTTGAATTTTATACTTATCCATCTTCAATTCTAGTTAATTCAAACTAAATTCAATTTGAACTAATGAAATCTAAATCTCAACCTTAAACCGTCTCGAATTATATAAATTCGAGTTAAAATTTCAAATATTGATTTAACCCCTTAAATCAAATCAACCTTTATTTTTAAATCAATAATCCAAATCTTTAAACAATTTAATTCCGAGTCCAATTCTCAAAATTCCATTTTAAATTATCTTTACTTAGCTTATTTCAAAGTTCAAATAAGAGTTCAAAACAATTTTAATTTCCAAATTCAATTATTCAAATTTTCAGTTCAAAGTAATTCCATATCCTTAATTTCAAATTAAAGTTTAATTTCCCTTTTATCACAATAATGGATATATTATCACACTTCATTCCTCATTCATTTAAACAAAGCCAATTCACAATTTAAAGATTATTAATAACAATAGGATGATATCATCCAATTTATTCTAAAACATCCATCCATTTTCAATTTTCAGATCTCATACCCATTTTGAGATCACACAAACTCCCAATTCAAATTAACCATTTAACTCCCCAAGTTAAATCTCAATTTCATCTTGAAATTTCCAATTCAGGTTGCTTGTTAACTTATTTAACTTTCCCAAAGTTAAATTCAATTTACTTAATCCAGCCAACCTTACCCAAATTTGAATTCCCATTTCAAATTTTAAACTTCACATTAATAATCTTATAAGTTCAAAAACTTATCACCTTGGATATCACATCTCATTCCAAATTTAAAACTCAACATTTAGAGTTTATTTCAAACCATCTTTGATATTATGAATATTCCTCATATATACATATTATTTCCTTTACACACTAAGTTATCCTTAAATTTAAAATCACCTTTGGTTTTAGTTCAAAACAGTTTTCTTTAATGCTTTCAAACAACTCTTATTTTAAAATAAGACCACATTCAAAATATTCTGAATAATACTCTTTATTATTTCTATTAACATTTGAAACAATTTCAAAACTTTTCGATTTACATCCTTTCTAATTTACAAATTATTCACATCTAATGGTTACTTCCTTAAAACATTTATTTGTTTATTGGAAAACAATCATCCTATTTAAACTCAATAACCATTTATTTTCTGGTTTGAAACCATTTTAATTCATCTTATTTGTATAGTTCGTTTTATCCAATCCTTATTTGGATATGTATATATATGTTACTTAATTTCTTATTTAATAACCAATTATTGCTTTATAAATATGATATAAGCTTTTATAAAATCATCCAGTTTTAAAACCATTTTTAAAACCTTTATATAAGGAAATAACAAGTACGCTCTCATATATATATACACACATTCAACTCATCCTAGGGTAATACTAACCCTATCCCTGATGAGTAAACCCACCAGAGCCAAGGTTCTCGCTTAACCTTTTGCTCTGATATCAAATGTAACGACCCGGAGTTTTCGATCGCGAAAATTCCAGATAGTTAGGAAAAGAAGAAAGAGGTAGAAGAAGAAGAAACAGGAACACAGCACTGATTCTCACAAATCGCAGTGGATCAAAATATAATATCAAATAATAACAGTTTACAAAAGAATACCTGTATCTGTCAATTATATTTTTACATCAGAGTTACACTCAAACACAAACACTGGACATATACAAATCGCATGTCTCAGATAAACAGAAATAATATCACAGTGGAAAAACTCCATACGTTCCTGCCATCCAGCTCGTCTCCTGAGCTCCAGAACGTCCTTACCTGAAAATCTATAATACTCGGTCTGACCCGAGCATTACAACAAAGTAACACCCGGGTCAGGCTGGAAACCAGCGTGAGAAAACCCATCTAACATGGAATACAACAGCATAAAACTTACATAAAACCCGGGGTAACTCGTGTCAATTTACAAATTCACAATTTGTTAGAGACATCACTTATTTCACACATCAATTTCTAAGTACCAAAACTTAGATTAAATGGTCCAATTCACTTAAATCATTCCATTCCACCTTATTGATATCACATATAAAGAATTATTGCAAATTTCTAATCGAAGTGGTTTCGGGTATTTACAAATACCCGACTCTAGTCTCTTCGAATCCATGTCATCTTAACCCAAATTATTCAAATGTAATACAATTCAAACTTTAAATACAGGATATCACTGTTTTAACCCAATATATTATACCACATAGCATCACACATCACATACCAGAGATATCAACTAATCTAAGCCACACGATATCATTCAATCATTCATAAGCAAGGTTATATAATTCCTAATTAATTTAATTAATCTCTAATTAAATTAATTACCAACTTTAATCACTTGGAATACCTTAATCCTGCATACTCAACATTTATTAATTACAGCCCAATTAATAAATCATTCCTTAATCATCCACCTTAATTAATCATCCTTGATTAATTATCTTTTAATTACATTAAGTAATTAACCTTTAATTACCCCATAGATTAATTAGCCTTAACCATTCACATTAACTTTTAATTAATCTCCTAAATTAATTAATCACATTAATGAATCTCTAATCAGTTAATTTAAAGTAATTACTTAAGAATTAATCACTTAACACTTCTTAATCAATCATTAATTAATTACTCAAATTAATTATCCTATAATCACTTACATTGATTAATTATCCTTTAATTAATCACACTCATTAATTAACTAACCATTAATTAATTTCCTAAATTAGTCAATCCTTTAATTAATTACACTAAGTAATTAATCCTTAATTACTTCCATTTAGTAATTTCCCTTTTATTTCTTTCATCAAGTAATTATCCCATTGGTTAATTATTCTTAATTAATTATCCTTTAATTTTTAATTAATTGAATTACCTATCCCTTAAAAATTAATCCTTTAATTTCTTACATTAAGTAATTATCATTTAAGTAATTACTTACATCAATTAATCTTTAATTACCCATTTGACTATACACTATATTACAATTAATCCCATAACAACACTATATAACCTTTGAGTGGGAAGTTATATAAAATAGTTTATTTTTTAACTTAAATGTTTAAGTTAAATGATTTATCTATTTTTGAAAGTTTGGTTTTTAAAAAAATTGAGTAATTTAGTTTAAACTTTTATTTATAAAAATTTCTTTGTAAATGATAAATGTTTCTTTAACATTTGATTTTATAAAACTTTGATTTATTTCAAAACTAGGATAACAATTTCAATTTGAATTCATACATTGATTTAAAACTCTGTTTAAAATCTGCTTTATAATTTTTTTAAATTCATTTTAAATTTAAAAACCAATGACAGGTTTAAAACCTGTACAGAAACAAATACCCGAGCCAACATAAAATTGCTTCGAGTCTGACTTCCCAAAACTTCGAGTCACTCGCCTAGTTTACTCGAGAAAAACCCGAGACCTCAACCCTGCTCAAACCAACATCACCAAAACAAAGAAAGTGCGCCGTGCACATGCACGGTGACGCTGATCACCACTGGCCACCACTGATGATCTTCTCACATCAACAAACACTTATACACCCTAATACGGTCATCAGATCGTCCTCCGAATCTTGAAATCGAATTCGAGATCTCAACCCAAAACTGGAACCACCTTCAAACCTGAAAACTGCCTCGTCCACGACCCTCCGACCACCGTTACTTCTGAAACTCCGGCCAAGTCTTCGTCAACGACCAAACTATCATCACCCAAAATCCCGTTGCACTCTATCAACTAGAGATGTTGTGCCAAACCAAAAACCCAACCTAGTTAAAACTAGGGTTCCAGAATAGAAACATCAACCACCACATCCACCATGCTCTGATCAACTTCCAGACAATTTTCCCTAAATCTCTAATCATTCTTCCACCTCCAGGAATAACCCCGATCTCCAAAATCAAGTAGATCAACAGAAAATCCCAATATACCATTTTCAGTTTAAACAAGAACTGTACCTAAATCCTATTACTAAAATTTTTGATTTTAGTTTTAAAATTCATGTTTTTTCATGATGTTTCAGATCCTAACCCTGAAACAATATATTATGACATTTAAATTTTCACTTATATTTAGACTTGATCAATTATTTTGATTTCCAGAGTCATAACAATATTACCTTGACTTAAGTATAATTTTGAACTGGAATTTGAAATGAAACAAACTAGTTTCATTTGAATCTTAAGTTTAAACAGAGACTAAATTAAAAGATTTTGAATTTAAAATAAAACAAGGACTGGAAACTATAAACAGAGTAGATTCTGTTGCAAACAAACATGCATACATCATACATCCAGAAATACAACCATATACATACACAAACATACATATTTTCAAACAACTAGCATGCAACCAAATTATATACTTAAAACTTGTTAAAAGTGATGTTAATCACCTTTTTCTTGAACAAAGTAGTCACTTGTTTATTTATTTTAATTTTTGAAAAGAACTGCAAGCTTTTGATTTGAGCTTTTGAACTTGAGTTGCTCCTGCTTCCTTTAAAAATTGTAATGGCCGCTTGTTTTTCTTTGTTATGATCAGCTAGTTTTTCTTTTTCGAATGAATACAAATGAGAGAAGGTGACCAAAAACAAGGCAGTGATACATATATTAATAAGGAGTGGAAATGTGCTATGCAAGCCTAGGGGTACACCCCTGTACAGGCTTTTATTTTATTTTCGTTTGAAAATATCTTGACTGGAGCTGATTTGATTTTATATAAAAAAGTTTTGATGTTATGTTTTGTAAGCTTGGCTTTAAATGCTTGTCTCTTCTTTTTTTTACAAGTATATATATCCATCTTTGAATGTACATATATATGATCAAAGTTTGTCTTACTTCTTTTATACAAACAAATATACACAAAGTTACATGTTCACCTATGGAAAATATGTATATATATATAACTTATATACTTGTTCATATATTAATTGTCATCAACTTTATATTTCTTAATTCCATATACACATTATTACATTTTATACATATTCTTCATGTATTTTACTTATGTGCATTTTGTCTTTATACATGTATGTTCTCCTACTATACTAATTTTCACCTATACTTATATATTTAGTGATATCTTATATTAAACTCTTAAATGGTAGAGTTTATATTCATTCCTGTGAGATTCATCATATCCAAAGATTTTTATAATCCAATATTTTTTCTTCAGATATTTATTTATTTGACTAATTAAAAATAATATTCCAATAATCTAATTCAGTAAATTTCCGATTAACTACCGTTAAAATTCCGGGTCGTCACACTGTAGGATAACTTTATTTTCTTCCTTATATTATTGGTTAGTAATTCACATTTAGTGAAAAAGTAGTAAGTAGTTTAATAATGATGCCATTGGGAAATATGTAGATTTTGCACTAAAACCTAATTTCAAATTCAATGAAAAATTCACAAATTACCATAAAATTCAATAGTAGAATATAGAATTCTCAAAATTAAGAGTCCGATGAGAGTCCCATAAGGAAATCAAAATAAGAAATCTGTAAATTGTTTTAAAAATCCATAAAGAAGTTTAAGATCCACAAAATTGGGAAACTAACATGAGATCATCCAAAATCCAATGATGAAATTATGCATGTGAAATCCACAAATCATCATTGAAACCCACAGGGAGATTTTAGAACTTGCTGAACCAGAAGTTCAATAAGCGTTCATCAAGAATTTCAATTCAGAAATAAGGAATATGGAATTCACGAATTATCAAGAAAATGAATAAGGAAATTCAGAATTCACAAAATCAGAGACCCAAAGATCCAATAAGGCGATCGAGAATATGAAAATCATAAATCTTCATCAAAATTCATAAGGAAGTGTAAGGTTCATCAAATCAGAAAAACAACAAGAGATCATCAAAATTTTAACCAAGAAAATTCTTGAATGATTATAAATCCAACAAGAAAACTCAAAATTCATTGTATAAGAAATCCAATAAGAGATTAAAAAACCAATAAGGGATCATCAAAGATTCATTGAGGAAATTAAGAATACAAAATTCAACAACCATCACAAAAATCCATAAGGAAATTTGGAATTCACTAACTCAAAAAATCTCATATGGGATTATCACACATCCGATAGGGAAATCAGAAATTCACAAATCATTATGAAAATCAACAAGGAATTTATGTATTCATCAAGTCAAAAATTCAATAAAAGATCATCAAAAATCCAAATAGGAAAATTAGGAATGTGAAATTCACCAGTCACCACAAAAACTAACAAGGAAACTTAGATTTCATCTAAACGGAAGATTGTTATAAATAGAGAACCCAAAAATTCAAGAGTTCAAGAGTGAACCAGAAATTTGTTAGAACCTCATCTGTTAAACAATCTACACAGAACAAGTCATAAATTCAACAAGAAACCTATGTATTATTATAGAATTTCATCAAAGAAGTCACGAAATCAAGAATTTATGAAAACGAGAAATCGATAAGAAATTTTTACGAAAATCCAATGGAGAAAATCAAGTGCACATCATTCGCAAATCTTCATAAAAGTCAATACGGAAATTTTAGATTTCTCAAGATTGGAAATTCAATAAGAGATCATCATGAAATCTAAATAAGGAAATTAGGAACATAAAATCCACAAATCATCATATAAGTCAACATGGAAATTCAAAACTCTCACAATAAGAAATCCAATAAGAAATCATTATGAAATCTCAATCAGGAAACTAGGAATCTAAAGTCCAAAATCACCATAAAATTCAATATGCAAATCTAAGACTTACAAGTCCAGAAATTAAATAAGAAATCATTGCAAGAATTGAATCAAGAAGCTAACAATGCCAAATTTACCCACCTTCATAAAAATCAATAAGAAAATTCAAAGTACATAAAACCAGAGTTACAATAAGAAATCTTCATAAAAGTTCGATGAGGAAAGTCGGAATATAAAATCCATAAATATCCATGAAAATCAAATCGAAAATATCAAAACTCAATATGAAATTTTCATGAGAAGAAACAAGGAAATTGAAAATTCATGAAATCAAAAATCCAATCCAAACCTCGTCAGGATCTCTTCTGACAAATAAACTGCTCAAATTCTCATTTAAACCCTCCTAGTTTTAGCAAACTTAATTAACGTATGAATCCTAAAGTGCCTATAAGTTAGTAGTAGTATTGTTATATTGAAGCCGAGTAGTTCTATTCAGTTGACTGGCTGTTCAACAGTGCAATGGTCCAAATAACTTATTAATATACATAGATATATAGATTCTTCTACCTTAAGGGGTTACTTTACTTCCAAGGATTCAGGAATGGTCTAGTCAATCTATTCTTTGAATGAAGTCACTTTTATCTTCAGTGTATGAACTTGCTATATATTATATCCCTTTAACTCTTGTATAGATCTTTGCTTTTTCGTCGTATGCTAAGAACTTTCTTATCCATATTTTTGTCTGTATTCTACTTTCTGAGAGCAATTTTCTTAACCCTTTGATGTAGAAGCCATTTTTCTAGGATTGGAAGTTCTGAAATTCATTAACACATATTTTGCCTTTTCCAGATATTATTCTAGACTCTTTGTCTGTTTTTGATTATGACGCCAGATATTTTCATCCTTTTGCCTCTGTGTGTATCCTTCTCTAGGATTCCAACCGTGTCTCAGATGATGGATAGGTTTCTTTCTTTAACCCTTCATAGTAGTTCTTTACACAACGTTGATTCCAATTCATCCATTGTGTAAAGAAACCTGTCAGTCATCTGAGACATGGACATGACGGTTCTTTACACAACAGACTTTAGACGTTGATTAGCGTCATAATCAATGGATAGGATTCCAATTCATCCCCTTCTCAAATGCCTCCTCTGGGCTTAGACGTCTTAGTCCACTGTTTAATGAGCCTCTTCCAAGGCTTGGACATCTTAGTCCATTGTTTGATGAGCCTCTTCTTGGGCTTCTCTTGTCTTAAAGGTACATTGTGCATGCTGAATTAACATTCCTCTAGAAGTTTGATGATGGTGCTTATCTTGATCCTCCCCCTAAGAGGTGATATGGATGTTAGGGGTTTTATCCTTCCCCTTAGGAGGTGCTACGGATTGGCCGTAGGCTTTGGATAGGTACAGGACCCTCTTTCCTCTAGGAGGTGTTATGGATTGGCCGTAGGCTTTTGGTGGGTATAGGACCCCCCTCCCTTTAGGAGGTGCTACGGATTGGCCGTAGGCTAAAACTTTTGCATAAAAGTCATCTTTGATTAATTGAAATATTTGTGAATATCCTTTTGAATACCAAATGATTATTGTAAATGAGCCCCTCTAATATATCGGGGGATTATTTTCCGAAAGGAGAGTTTTGATCATAAAAACATCTTTTTGCGTTGCTCCCTTTGATAAAAGGTCTTTAAATCATTCTCATTATAGAGATGCAGATCTCAAATAGAAGACTAGGAGGTCATGATTCATGAACCAACAGTCTTTTAGTCGAGAATAGGATTCTCTAATCTGAGTTTTGTTAATGATCTTCCAATAACTCAAAAACTTCCTCTGAAAAAAGTAAGAATTGGCTTTCTCTTTGCCAATAATTTTTTAGAAAACTTTGAAACATTGAAATTGTTTTGTTGGGAGTTTTTATCATGTATTTGTCAATACTAAATAGTATTCTTTTAAAGATCATGCAAGTTTGTCTTCTGAAATAAACAAATACTTAATCCCTCTTACCTATAGGGTAATTTGAGAAAATCTTTTCTGGCCTTTAAAGATCAACTTTCTTAAAAACGTTTTTGAGGCAATTCTTTCCAAATGGTAGAGCAACTTGAGTTAATGTGTACACATATATGGTAGTGCTTTTTCAGGTCTTACTTAGCAAAAGAAATGTTTTACTCATGATCCCGAAAGCCATGATTCATGGTCTGATAGATTCCCACGAGTATAGACATGTCTTTTTCTAAGAATCCCTTCTTTTGGGAGAGTTTTAGATATTTACCCCTCTTGTTCTTGCAGTTGAAATTTGACTATTATCTTGGGTTGCGTGAAAGTAGTTCTTTACACAACGTTGATTCAAACTTTGAGAAGGGGATGAATTATCATGTCCATAGAATTTGAGTAGTCTGTCTTAAGTTGGTAGAGGTTTGCCGCACCTTCATAGTATGTTGAGTGCCATGGATTAATTTTGTTTCTACCAGTACTGACACTTGAATTTTGTATTAATATGTGACTAATTCTAAGTATAATTCAAATTAAAGAAATTATATGCAAAGAAGATTTATAATAGGTAAATGCTACCAGGCCTCATAGCCTGATCAGTGTCCGAAGGAGTGGTGGTTATTCTGATTTTCTATCAGGGCTAATGATTGGGTTACTTCTTTTGAGGTAGGAAATCTTTCAATACTTTTTGACGAACTCTTTTAAGAATCCAGACTTGATTAGGTTTTGAACTATCTGTGCCAAAACATTGCAATTGTCAATTCATGTCCATTCACTTTATGATAAGCACAATAATTCTTTCCTTCTTTAGGTTCAATGGGGGTTCTTGTCTTATAGAAAACGGAGAGATTGTCATCATTTTTTGTTAGGGAAAAGATATAGGAGAGGGGTTTGTTTAATTCAACTGGTCTGGATTAAGCTGTCACCATTTGGCTGTCTTTTCTGTCTACTTTCCATTTAGATCTTTTGTTAGGATGATTGAAGTTAAATTTTTCTATCTTCTATTTTTGTCGAGATTTCTTCATAGCATGATGCATTTCGTCCATTTGAATAAACTTTTCAGCTTGGAGATAGAAATGTTGTAGATCCTTACACCCATGAATATGAATTCTTTCCAAAAAGGAGTTTGTTCGATTAACCCTGAGCAAATTGCCATTAGTTTTTCTTGATCGGTCGCTTTTTTGGCCTTCCACGCTTCCATGTTGAATCTTTTAATATATTCGCCAAGCAATTCATATGGCCTTTGCTTGATATTAGCTAACATGTAAGAATCTATCACTGGATCTCTATATATGTGAAATTGCGCTTTGAATTCATAAGATAATTGTGCCTAAGAACATATGGTCTTCCCTTGATAATTCATATGCCATTTGATAGCCGCTCCTTGAAAAGTAACTGGGAAAATTTTGCTTTGAATTGGACCAGGAGCATTATATAAGTCCATCCAATTTTCAAAAGCTACGAGGTGATCGTTTGGATCAGGAGTTCCATCATACTTTAGTGAGGGAATTTGAATGGGAAGGGAAATGCTAACTGCCACAGTTTCTTCTAAAAAAGGAGCCTTTTGTAGGATAACATATTTCCTTAATTCGTCAAGTACATTTTTTATCGTATCTTCTGTGACTTGGTTGTGAATATTGTCATGGTGACCTTCACTGTTCTCTATGGTTAAACTATTTGATTGCTCAATGGTTTTCTTACCCTGACTTCCTTGATCCTCATATTGATCCTCATTTGGACGTTGTGCCTCACCTTCTCCTTCCATAACCTTTAGCAACCCTTGAGACGGTGCTCTTTCAAGAAATTCCTGCATGGCTATCATTTGTTGTTGTAGATGCTGAAATTTAATTTCATTGTTTTCCAATCTCATTAAGGTCGAAGGTTGCCCAATTTCCATATTTTTCAACTTGAAGTTTGGAATTATATTATCTTCCAAAGTTGATTGTGGTTTGACTTCTTCATTTGAGATATTAATACTATTCATGACTCCTTCCATCTTCTTCTTTTGAACGAAGTACTCTATACTACCAATCTGTAATAAAAGTGATTAGGGATCGGAGGTTCAAGCCCTCCTTCTAGCGCCAAAAATGTTGACAAGAACTTGTAAACACCCCAAATTTAAAGTTGAAGTTGGAGTAATGCTTTTGAAACTGTCGGTTGACGTTTTATAATGAGTAAGACAATCTGAATTTCTAAGTATATGTGATTATCACAATCCTCTTTTTATTGAACTCAAATGTACATATTGACCAAATCCCAAATTTAATTTGAGAATTAGGGTTTACAAGCTTAAGAAAATACAAGTGAGAAGTGAAAGAAATCAGATCCTCTATAACTGACCCCTGGGGTCATATTTATAGGTGCGGGTTGGGATCTATCGACTCCAAGCTTTGGACGCGGTCGAAAGGTTAGTATTTCTGCTTTCATGAATGTCTCCTGAGCCATTACCTTTCGACTTGGTCGAAAGGGCTTTAGTTATTCTTCTGTTGCCGCTTGAAGCTGGGCTTCTTTCATGCTTTGTTTCTTTTCGACTTCATCGATAGGTGCTGCTTAATGGCTTTCAACCTCATCGAAATTTCTACTGACGCGTTTTGGTCTTGATTGTTGATGTGCTGCATAAGTTGACTTGGGTGTCAGCCCTTAACGCTGTCGAAACATGTCCTCCTTTGGCTTCAAATGAGTCGGAACACCCTAAAAGGCTTTGTTGCACATGGTCTCTTTCGGAAGCCTCTCCCCATCTAGTTCGGAATCTTATGCCTTTATGGGAATGGACGTGTAGTACTTCTTTCTTAGGTGAGTGTGGCCCTAACCGATTCGAAAGGCTATATATGCTTTCGAAAGGGTCGAATTGGTTGAATACTTCGTTGGCAGAAGTGAATGAATGCGAAAGCAAGACGTTTCAAATGGTTTGGCGTGAAATGTAGAGTGTCCGTTATCCATTGCCTTCGAGAGATGTCCTTTTGAGTGATTTGGATGTTGTTAATCATGCTTGCTATCGCCTTCGAAAGGTAGCCTCCGACCTTGTCGAAAGCACTCTTTTGACATAGTCAAAACATCCCTCTGTCCCACTCGAAAGGTATTGCTGGCGCTGGTACATCCTTGTTGGAAGCTATGTTCAACTAGACCATCTTGGTGCTTTCTGATTATTATCAACGCTCTCGTGTTCATTCTTTCATACTTTTATTCCTGAGAATATTTTATGGATAACAATATATTACATCATGATCATGATTGAATATAATTTTAGGCGAAACTATATGCTTTCATTATTTACAATTTGATTTAAGATCATAAAGGGTGAATACTACATCATACCAATATACACCCAAATAGGAAGAGTCCCACCCATCGATTGGTCACTTTTCTTCGCCGATCTAATTAGAATTATCCTTCTTCCTTGTTGTGATGTGTTTCCTCCTCGATTCGTCTTGATTTGTTTCAATATTGTTTACTTTGTAACATTTTATTATTGTTTCTTGATTTGACATGAAGTTGGTTTGCTTTTGTTTAGTGATTAGACGAGGAAGAGGATGGAAACTACTTGTAAGGTGTTTAGGTTCAAATAGGATTAGAAATTAGGGTTTACATTTTTATTTATAGGCTGGAATTAAGACATATTTAACCTGAATTCCCAAAATCAATATATTACAAAAATGCCATTAGGTTTGGCTGTTTTCTATTTTCATGCTCGTTTATCTAATACCGTAAGTTGTATATGTTTTCTAACGGTAAACCACATTCTAGACATAATAAGATAGATATTGAAGCTTAAGATTTGGTAAAAATTTACTCTTTTGTCGTTTATGTGAAATTATGATTTTGCCATTTTAATTTAATTTTGTTAAATTACGAGGTGTTATATTCTTTCCTCCCCACCAAAAAAATATAATTTCATCTACATAATTCCAAGAGACGGACAATGCAACTCGTTTTATAGTGTACAAACATACAAAACAAACATAACTACATTCATCATACAAGCACATCACAACCAGGAGTATATAATATATATATATATATAAATGAATGAAATGATGTGAGATGAGTGTGAATATTGCAACTAAATCGGCCTTTTATATTAATGCATATGTAGTTACAACCAAAACCAAATATATGCATATATACACAAGTATGTTTTTTGTGTGTTTGTATGTGTATACTTCTATATATATGTGCATCCATAAATTCATATGCAATAACCATATCGAAGAGAGAGATAAATAACCACGACCATAAACACAATCGGTAAATGCATACATAAAGAAACAATAAATAATGAGTTATATATAATCTTTTATTCTAAGTTAGATAACTCATAAATATAAGTATCTAGCATGGTAAGAACTAAACTAGTATAACTAGAACAAGGCAACCATAGCAACCAAAACATGTCATAAGAACTTTCCTACAACCAATCCTAACATCCATACATCCATATCTATGTCAACTAGCTAGCTAAAGCAACAATGCAAACATAAACGCAACAAAATGAGAAAACTAACAAATAAGCAAACAAAAAGGAAACGTGTTAAAAGAGAGCTCACGATGAAAACTTGATTTCTCTTCTTGAGTTCCCTAGTACTCCCATCCAAACATTTTCATTATGACCATCTTCCTATCATTATTTCTAAGCTGCATCACATCATGCTTTAAGATGCGAATATGCCTACAGAGTATTCAGACTCCATCTTTTCCCTACCTCAACATGCTGACTAGGCTCTACCATAACCTTAAATCTTCAACATATCTCTACTAATAATACAAATACCTTATTATGGTGAAGCTTTTTTGAACTTCCATAAAGAACCCTAGCATAAGAACAAATGGAAAAATGAAGTAAGGGTATGGTCGTCATTTCATCTTCCCACGTTCTACAACGGTTCTTCTTTTACCACAATCGCGCATCTCTTCTCATTTTTCTCAATCCATCTTCGTCGATTATTTATCCTTCCCCACCTTCAATGGTTATCCTCTAAATTCGATTAAATCATAATTTGTTTGTGAATAAAATCATAATTTTAATCTTTTACAATTTTTAGATAAAATTCTAGGGCTTCGGTTAAGTTTTGAGTGAAGCTCCAATAATCAATTGATGAACAAGAAGCGACGATTAACAACGATGGACTGGACGAAAGACGACTTTGTTCAGATAGGTGCAGAATTGAAGGACGACAAATAGGTATTGTTTCTTCATATATTCTCAATTAAAATTCCATAATTTTCTTCATTGTAATAGATATACTTCAAAAACTTCTACAAAATTTATAATGGTTGTGTTTCATTGGTTGAATCATGGTTGAGACGCTTGGTTGATTTGCCTCAACTTTAAACTGATGCTAATTGAAATATTATTTATATAACCTTCAGAGAAAACTGTTTACCTATTGTTGTTTGTTTGCTATTATCCTTAATTACTCTCGATTGTACAGATTTGATGTTTGATTTATTTATTATTATTTATACTGATCTTTTGTACTAGGTGTACCCAAGCACTAAGAATGAACATCTTATACCTTTTTCTTTCAGAAGGTTCAGTTCAACCTACGTAGGTATTTAATTTTAACATTGCTAATGTTTAATCTTTAACTATGGTCCAGTAATATGTGTTTTTATCATTCCTTCTTTTAGAATTTCCTTTATTACTCTCCTTCTCATCCACCTTCACATTCAAAACACTTGAACATCAAATTTGGATCATTTGGTAAATGAAACCTTTTTTAATGTGATACTTATATATATATGTCTATATAATTGTCTCTAAAATCCTGCTGTAGAAATCATATGGAAGCACCGATCATTTTCACATATTATAAGAAGGTGAATGGCGAGTGAATAGCGATGATCAACAATTCTTGGTGCTAAGTGGAAGAAAGTTTAGATGACCTCTATATTGATTTCTTATAAGTGTGAAAGGGATAATGAATAGTGAAATACCACCACACAAACCCGAAGGCAATGGAAGAAAGGTATTTAACATTTTGATGATTGTAGTATTTTTCTTTTAAACTAATAGTTTTCGAGTTGAATACTTATTTGGTCATGATATATGCCCTGAGCATTCAGCATAACGAAGGATGGACCGGTTTTTTATTTCTATAAGGTAATTAATATGCTTAGAAGAGTTGAACTGAATTTTGCTTCATTGTAACACCAACTCACTTTATCTTTCTTTCTGCTTCTTCTAAGCTGAAGAAGTATTTCTTTTATTATTTAACATATATTTCATTAAGTTACTGTTGCAAAATGGTTAATTGTTGAGGATGTTAAATGGAAAAATATTCACCCGGGTATAATAACATAATTACTATGTCATGGTTTGCTTCAATTATTATTTAACGGCATGCTTTAAATTTTTATCAATTTATCGTCTATTCACTTATAAGTAGACATATTATTACTCAACAAGATCAATATATTGATTACATAATTTTATAATGTGTAGCCGACCTTTTGAATTTTTCAATAGAGTAATTACCACACGAAGAAAAGATGAATTTGGTTTGCCTTCATCTTGATGCCTACCTAGGTACTTTATCTTCTGCTTCTCATAAGTTGATAATTAATCAATTATTATATCACTTATTCCATTATGGTGTTATGGCTTGCTTTAATTATTATCTGTCTCTCGACTAAATATATTAATGGTTATTATTAACATAGATGGTAACTTTATTTTTGATCAGGAAAGGAGAAAGATTTCAATTTTCAAATTTCTTAAAGTTGTAATGCTCCTTTGGTCACTTTTTGCTATACATTATCAAAGAGGTAGAGTTTTAAGGCCAGAAAAATTATGTCTGTTAGTATTTTTTCTAACTATTACTTCTGTTTGTTAACAAATAGATTAATTTCATCTTACAATGTTCAACGCAAATGATATATCACTTGAACATTATATGCAATCATTGCAGTAAGTTTTCATATTTCTTATTTTACCATCCATTACACTCAAACCAACAGTGTTACATCATTATACAATAATATTTTCCTATTCGCTACTAGTTTATCATTTTTCTAACCACCGGTGATCCTTTTTTATTAAAAAAATTAAAATATTTTTTATAAAACACACTAAGATAAATATTTTGTCCCATAATGAAGTGTGTGTACCTTTGTACATGATTTTTTTTATGCAACATTTTGTTACTCAGTTACAAGTATATAGTCCTTTCTTTCATTAAAAAATTGAAATAATTCTTATGAAACACACTAAGGGATTTTTTTTCCTCATAATGAAGTATGCATATCTTTGTGCAACGTATTTTTTTTTGCGCTACATCATTTTATTCTTCACTTCCAAATATATGACATCTAATAAGTTCATAGTTTTGCATAAAACATAGGAGACAGTAAAAGACACTGTCTAATTCATAATGATATAAACTCATGGGTTTTTGGTTGGTAGATTGACTTGGGTTTTTGCCTTCTCCACTGATTCTTTCACTTTATCATAACAGAGATTTAGTGTGTTGAAAAATTAAATTCATTAGTCCAAGCATTTTAAGTACAGTTGAGCAAACTTTCAGTGAGTGATAAACATATTACCAACTTTAAGATTATGCCCAATATATTTCGCACCTGCTTGATTATCATCATTTGTATTATCATATATATTGTCATATTGAAACAACTACAAAGTAATCATTTTTTTGATATGGTTATTTTGATTAGGTACAGATGTGCACTCTTTTTCATAAGCATTAATATAATCATAATAAACAGTCGATGATATTTGATATAAAATGTGGTTTTGACATTTTTTGATCATAAATACATATATTTAGATTTGTTATGAAATTTTAGTTTATTATTATTTTTACACTTATACTGTTATGAAATTAATTTGTTGATCGGTAGGAGAATCATTTGCAGTTCTTCTAATCTTCATCATACAGACGCACGTTTGCTGCATGTTTGCTGCATTGACAGCATGAGCTACTTTAATACTTGCACACAGCTCCAGGAGCAATGGTATGAACCAATCAGGGGTAGGGAAAAGATTACATAATTCCAAGGCCAATGCATTAATAATATTTATTTGAATCGTCTACTGTATTTTACAGGACCGCAAACTTCTGAGATTTTGATCAATTGGTACATTTGCGAAGAACACAAGAATAATGATGACTTTAAAGGAGATGCATCATTTTCCAACTTTTGTCTACTGTATTTTACTGGTGCAATGATTCTGCAGAAGTACCAATGCAAAAATGAAGTACCAATCAAAGTTAAATGTGACATTTTAGAAGCAGAAAGGTTGGAATCCTATACGTGCAGATGAACAGTATCCAACTAAAGCTTTCATGTGACTGCATGTGACTGTTCTACAGCATGGTTGTTGTATGCATGTGACTTGGTGTGTGCATTCATACAGAACAGATGCAGGGAGGGTTTGATGCAAGTATAATCTGAAGCATCCGAGCATGCATAATAAAGCTTGCATGTGACTTCGAGCTACCCAAAACTGCATGCACGGTTGAAGCCTGTATTTAGTGCCCGCATGCATGTTATGAGGCCTGCGTGCATTATAAAGACAGTGAACTACTCAAGACTGGAACTGTAAAGTTAGACTGTGTTTTGATTGATTGATTTACTGTGTTTTTACAGTCAAATTAAATTTGTAATCAACGCATGTACCAGTGACGAAATTTACATGCAAAGATGGTACAAGATATGAAAGTTTTGAAAGACAAAAATAGAAAGTATATTAATTCCATCTTAGTTCTACTGTTAGTCTCATACTCATTATTTGGTAACTACTACCGTATTGAGAATCAGCACCTCTTCAATGTTTTGTTTGGATTTTATTTTGATAATTTGGCAATTAGCTCAAAAAGGAAATCAAATGGGGACCTAATGACAAGTATGGAATAGTGGATGATATTGTTGCATTGTTTCATCTCTCTTGCATGTCATTAAATTGTTTTAGTTTGATATTAGTTGATTTTTACAGTTTGTTTTCGGAGATTTGGGAAATTAGTTGCTTCCCACTTTCTTCGTCATTACACCAACAAGCAAGACTGTATGTATAAATACTTACTTTCTTCCCATGATTGTATCCACATTCATTGCAAGTTGTAGCATTGATTCTGTAACTGGACAAACAAATGTTCAATCCAACAACTATTTCCCATCATTTTTATTTTTATATCATTTTTTTCCTTCAACTTTTGTGAACATTTGCCTTTCAATAAGAGAAATATTTTGGATACTTACTTTTTCCATATTAATTTATATTATGCTTCTTTTTTTTCATTGGATTTAAAATTCTCATAGAAACAAAATGTATATACTTTGCTTTGGCTATGGAAAAATAGTGATGTAGAAAGCACTGAGAGTTTGTGAGGAACGGAGTATCATGGGATGTGCGATCTGTATGGTGGACAGAAAAATTCTCTATACATTAATATAGTCATTTATTACTTTTAAAAGAGAGATGATGCAAGTTTTCTAAGTTTCAAACCACTGAAAGCGCTAATTTTTATATTTGTTACATTTTTCTAAATATTGATATAATAGTTGATTATTTTCTTTACATGTTTAATTATTTTCTAAAATAACGTATTCTTATTCACGTTTTGATAAATGGTTTATATGTGCATGTACATGCATAAAACATGAGACATTAAGTGTACGTCAAAGTCATTTCATAAGATCCAAAAATCTTAGAAAACGGGTTTTTTTAATACCAGTCCCTCATGCTCACGTGCATCGCACGTGCCAACATACTTGTATTCATAAACAGGATATATAGGATGTGTGGGAACATTCGTCAACTTTTCAAGACGCCCCACTCAAGTGTGTAGACTTTCCTATTCTCTATAAAATCAAGAAAGTTCAAACAATTAGTGGTGCTAGCTTTTTCGTATAACATACCTCAATAGCGAGTAGTTCGCCTACGCCACTCCACCAACTATGGAATTTATACACATGTCTATCTTATGTGATTGCCATCCCCTTGCGTATTGCTTCTATTTTCATTAAGGTGTTTCTAATCATATATTGTCCAAGTATGACTTTAATTTGATTTGACTTCACTACTAGCATACCTTCATCATCAAATACTTTGAAACATACTTCGCCGCCTGCTTCTTCGTCCTTGGACAATATATAACCTCTTTATATCGCGGTAAATTTTATCACTTTTTGAACGAATAGTCATCCTAGAATAATGACACTCATTAGGTCCCTCGTCCATCCCATCACTAGCCCCTGGCACACATAACCTTCCATCCAGCCTCGGCCTTCCTCTATAATAAATTGAATAACGCTCCAAAAGAGTAGATTGCTTGTCTTCCTCTAACTACTAAAAATACTAACTAATTCTACATACTTTGACATACCCACTAAACTACTTTAATGGCATAGGCATGACAACATGATAACAAATGTGTCTCCCCTTTAAGTGGACTAACATTTAGGATTCTTAGGTGAACCCCATATTCTATCACCATTTAATTTACAGACATCACAAATGGATAATGCCTAAATTTCGGTGAATACGATATTACTATAACGAACTCATGGACTAGGTTGTGCATTTTTCACTTATTTTCATGTGCACCGAGCACTTAAAATAGGTTATGCACAAAAATTCAATATTTCGGAAAATTGACTTAGTAAGATAGTCTTTCAGTCCAAATGATGACTGAAAAGAACTAATCTCACCTATTCGTCAATTTTCTTCCAAATTTCCAGATCCCACCGTTGTTATAAATTACCTTCATACCTAACTGTGTGCAAGTCAAGTCATTTACTTTATGTCTTGAAATCGAACAACGCTCGATACTTCAAAAATAATATTTACTCCATATGCATGTGAAGTCCTGTAAACTAATATGCAGTTTGAGTACTTTTACGTACATCGTTGTACTCCAAATACACTTTACATATAGTTGCTTGATGGTATCTCCTTTAACATAGAGCCTTCATTGACTCATTTCTAGAGTATAACAAACGATGCAACCAAATATCGAATAGTACATAGCCCTGCTAATTGGAAAATATAGCTCCTAATCACCAAATGACTTAGCCTCCATAAATTTCATTAACTTCATATAGGAACAATGGAGAATTGATCGATGTCCTAACATGGTGAACATGAAGTTGAGCATCTGTCACATTCAATTACTCTTACATTATATCAAGATCACACCATAATGGTACACACCTAAATGCTAAAACTATGACCCAAACGGAAACAGTTTCCCTCTTTAGGTACTCTATCCATAATCATAACTCAAGGGTAACATATTTGCAGTTGTATCAAAAACCCAAGTATAGCATAGCACAAAAATAATCCAAGAGTATCTAATGTGAAACAAAATCCAATACGTGAGTGTAACATAGAGAAAAACAAACACATTTGCCGCAATGCTAACTGATATGTCTATATAACAACATTCTCCATAAACAAGTATAGTCATCCTCTATTGTCGATTATCTTATGCAACCATTTTCAATTATTCAATGTATTAGCGAAACTTTTGACTCAGCAGCACTCTCATGCTTCATAAGGTCTTATGTGAGTATATCCCAGCCCTCAACATTAACATATTGCCATTTGATTTAAGGTCTCTTCTCTATGACGACACGATAAAATATTTTGGCTTACTCTTGTCTTACATTAGAATTTATTAAATTTTAGCCAAATCTCATCTCTCAAGTCATCTTGCTTCGATAAATTAAACCACAATATGGTAAAAAGACACAAATGGTATTTATCCTTTATTATTATGGAAAAATTCATTTTGGTGCTCTACCCTTCCAACTCGAACGTCGATTGAAATGGTCATCAATCCTCTATGCTAATTTTTCCTTCATCCCGGACCTTCCAGTGTTTCATAAATCCATGATTTAAAATCTAGTATGTCCTTAGCGCAATGGCATATTGACTATTCTAGCTAGTTTACTATAACTAATTCAAACTGTATAAGTTGTGTAATTCTTTTCTAACTCCAATCCAAATTTCTAAGTTTAAGTGAAAATAAAATTAACATTTTCATTTTAGTTTTCAAATAACACTGAGCTCTAGCTTCGTTTTTCACAAAACTAGCAGGCTTCTAAAACTAAAAAGTCTTCTTGTAATTTTAATAAATGTTTGGTAAAAATCACAACACGTTTGTTTTTCAAATTAAATTCTACCTAAATAAACTTTCAAAAATTTTACTTTAAACATTCCATTTTAAACCATTTCATAGAAACTCATGAAAAAATCTACTTTAATTTAATCATTTCATGTCTATTTGTAAGTCTCAGTATAAAACAGTTAATATAACTTCAATTTCCAAAGCAAATTTCTTCTTAACAATTCTTAAAAATGTATATTCTTAAAAATATTGATTTCCTAAACTCAATTTTTTATAGTTTTAGCAATTCAATATTAATTACTCAAAATATAGTTAGATTTGAAATAACTTCGGTTATTTATTGAAAAACTCGTACTTCATTTTTATAACATTATTTCATATAACTTACAACGATTTTATGATATATATATATATATATTAATGTATATCATTTTATTTTGTAATCAGCCAATTTCCAACATCATTAAACAATACATCATGTATATACATGAGATATATTTTTAAAATTTGGTTTTGGCTATTAACTCTTTTCATATCAAACTCAAAAATAATTTTCTAAATTTTAAATCATTTGTTAATGCAAATTTTCCAGAGTTTATATAACAAACTCTTTAATTTCCTTTCGAAAATACATATTAAAATAGAGAAATTCCATAATTTTTAAATAAAAAAATTTTAATCCACTTTTTTCTTTTCAATTTAAATTATCTAAGATGGTTCAATTTAACCTAGAGAAAAATAGATATTTATAACATATCTTTTTTTATTTTATATTTATAAATACAAAAATTGCATAAAAATATAAAGAAAGTTAATAATTTATTTCAAAGTATGATAGAAATATTTATAACATAAAAGACATTTAAAACGATGTATTTTTACTTACCTTTAAATTTACTTTCAAAAGTTTCTTTGTCAAAAGCAAAATACACATTAAAATACAAATGCAATAATGTGTCTTACAGTAAACTTTTTACCAAAATAAGACCTTCAAAATAGTTATGAAAAATTACTTCTTATTGCATTTTCCCATATTTGAAGCTTAAATTAAGATGCTATTATTTCAATACATTTAAAAAAATCCAACTTCTATATTTTTCCAAAAAATCTCAAACATTAATATTTCTAACCTTTTAGAGAAAACATTTCAAAAAAGTCAAATTCTTTAATTGGAATAGATCAAAACTTACACAAACCCAACTACATCATTAAACTAACAATGCTTCCATTATGTCATACGGATATCACATTTATATTCTTTAGACTCAAGGGTACAACTCTTCTTTTTATTCCTCCTTATTTGCAAAATTTACTCTATTATTAGTCGGTATAGAAACCCTCTATTAATAATCCTTTATAGAGTAAATTATAGAAAATATGTTGGATTTATTTTTCACCCCGGTATTGTTTTTAATCCTAACATTTATTTAACCCATAGTTATTCTATAAGGGATAAGCCAACAACTACCACTGCGGGTCAAATTATGTAGGGTGTGGCATACAAATAAATATAATATAAATACTCTCTCATATGCCCTAGTTTAGTAGAAATCGACTAACCTAAGCTCTAATACCACATGAAATAGTCACCCTAAACGGCGGTGAATACAAAATGGTAACCTCAACTATAGGTTTTATGGCCAGCCTCTTGATTACCTAGGCTGGTCTTTTGATAGCCTGGTCAACTCACATTGTTGGGACATGTAAGGGTAAGAGACAAAGCTTCCCCATAGTTCACAATGTGATAACTTCCTACCATGATGCAACTACATGCAACTAGCTCCGATACCATATGTAACAACTCGTCATCTACAACATCCCGATCCATGTCTAAAATTGGCATTGACATCATAGAACTGATCATAGGTTATCCACAAAATCCTATACTTTCTAAAACTCACAGCGAAGGGAATAAAAGATAATAGTAATCAATAATACAATCCTAGATAAAGATAATGGAGTATCAAATGAACTATAACTACGACATCTCTTTATATCGTTAATGAAAACACTCTAAGCGATGAATTCGACCAAGTTGTTACACTATCAACAAAGGTGACATATGAAAGTTTTATTTGAATTGTTTGGTATTAATCGTTGACTAAAATCACATATGTAAGTCCTACAATTATATGTGTGAATTCTTCAAAAACCACTCAATTTAATCGGTTTATACAGTGTTATAAATAAACTAATTAATATTTTAGGAAAATTAATTCTTAAAGTATTTGATGTTTGCAGTGTTATTTATAAGTGAGGTAGCTCCAAGAAATGTTCTGGGTACTATTAATAATTATCTGAATGTGAGTATAAAAGACATATATAGGCATGTATTGATACACGATATTGATGTATATACATACATACATACATATTTAAATAAATTTTAAATATATTTACTTACTTAAACAGGCTTTGGAATTTTTGGTCCATATATGATGCAAGCATGGTCTGTCATAGGGAGGAAACAAATTATCTATATTTCATTTAGATATATTATAGAATTAAAGGGAAGGTTTAAAGAGAGGAATGAGAAAGGCTTTCATTCTCTCCGTAAAAACAAATCCTCCTCATTTATTCAATTTTAATATTTCCTTCATTCTCTCCTCTCATTCATGGTTGCCATCTCCTTCGTTCCTTCCATGGCCGAAATCAATTGTTCACCCTAAAACAATATCAAATCAAATAAAATTGAAGTGGTTCATTCGATTTTTGCAACATCGAGTGGTGATTCAAGGAAAGGAGGCAATTCAGAGATCGAAGTGTCATAATTTGGTTGAATCTTTAAGGTATAATTTCATATCCTATTTTACGTATGTTCCTTAATATATATTTTTATTACCAATTACATATTCTTATGATTTTCGTTCAATAATTGAAATTTAAATGAAAGCTTGTGTTATGGTTCAAATCATGAACCATTGCAATTGCAAAGGAATAAATATATGTATACAAAGATGTTTGAATTTGTCCATAACATTTCATGTAAGTATAGATTTAAATTTATTTCATTTAAAATTAGTTTCAAAATTTTATTTATATATACATAATTTATTTCATTTAAAATTATTTCATTCAAAATTAGTTTCTAATTTTATAATATAGAAATTCTCTAAACTTATAAATATGTGTGTGTGTAAATTAAAAAAAGTGCAATACTAGTCAAATCTAAGACTGGGGCGGCAAATAACAAAAAAAAATTGAACCTTTTTCCCACTCCCTCCTTCCCCATGTCTCCTCCATCCCCTCCTCCACCATCGCATGTTTCACCATCTAATCCCCCACCTTTTTCTAAGCATGCTGCTTGTTCCACCTCTACCCACCCTCCTCTTCATCCCACTCCTACCATTTCTATTCCTAATCCTTTAGCTCCTCCTCCTACTTCCTTCCAATCATCTGCTTCTTCCTCTTCTCCCCCTTGTTCTACTTGGTCCATGCTTTTTTAAAAATAAGCCTTGTAATGCTAGTCAGTATTCTCCTGTTCTGGTTGCCCTCTCTTATAAAGGTAATGTGCTTATTCCACCACCTGAATTCATAAATGCTGGAAAATAAATTTGGAATGATTATATTGTTGGCTTCTTCCTTGACAAACCACTCTCATACACTGCTGTCGTTGAGCACTTGAAGAGAATTTGGAAGCTGAAAGGTTCAATAAAGGTTAAATTTGATGGCTTTGTTTTCCTTTTTCAACTCTCTTGTGAGGGGGATAAAAACAAAATTCTTGAAGGTGACCCAATTATCATGAGCAATAAGGTGTTCATTTTTAAAAGATGGAACCCTGAAATAGGTAATGTACCAGGAAGTATTTGTTTTGTTCCTATTTGGGTGCAATTTTCTAACATCCCTATTTATGCTTGGTCACCGTTGGGGATAAACTTGTTGGCAAATCGAATTGGAAAGCTGCTGTGTATGGACCGGTTCACTGAAAAGTTAGAAAGATTGAAGTATGCAAAATGTATGGTTGAGATCAATCCAAATCAGGATCTTTTGAATGAATTCCCTGTTAAACTTCATGATGGTAAAGACCAGCTAGTACAGGTGAGGTATTTATAGCAACCAGATATATGTGTTAAATGTAAAACTTTTGGTCACAAAACAGGACAGTGTTGTAGTGAAAATTGGACGATTGATAACAATTCAACACCACGGTGCGCTGCGGAAGCGATTTCAAATCAAGACCTAGTATTGTCTATTTAGATACCAATGACAGTTAAAAAGAATTATGCAGTCTCACAGAAAAATAACAGAAATAAGAGACAGAAGATTTAACGTGGTTCGGATATGAATATCCTACGTCCACGGAGACCCAACAACTTTTTATTTCACTAAAGAAAAGAGTACAAGAGAGGAAAGAATTATGGTGGATACTACACTTGCTTGTACATATGAAGATATAATTCCTTCATTTAAATAGACTCAATGAAGGAGTTACTTAGGGATTAAGAAAAAATAATTTACAGATTATGTTTTGAAACCTTTCCAAATATCCATGATTTAATTTCTACGTAAATGGATAATGGTGATTGGTTTCCATAATTTTCCTTGATTGAATCTCCATCAGCAATTTCTTTCTTCATATAACAAATTGACTAATTAATTGATTTCCTTCAAAATATCCTTCCATATACCAACTAAATTAATTGATTTGATTGAATCAATTAATCAATTTCTTTCCTCTTTAACAAATATTTGAATCATCCAAATTCAACACTCCATCTTGATTCAAATATAACAATCTCTCTTCATCATCTTATCATCAAGCAATCGACATATAAGTTGTTGGGTCTAGCGCCCCATGGCGCTTAAGTAACAGGTATCAAACTGATCATGTTTGAGCAATGCTCAAACTTGTCCTTAGGAAGTGACTTTGTCATCATATCTGAAGGATTATCCAAAGTACTCACTTTCAACAATTTGATCTTGCTTCGTTCTTCCTCAAGCATAAGAAAGAAACCTCTAACATCAATGTGCTTTGTCCATGAACTATAAGCTTGATTTTCTACAAGATGAATCGCACTCTGACTGTCTGAAAATAGCTCTACTGTCCGCTGCACCATTGAAAGATCATCCAACAACTGAAGTAAGTATAATCCTTCTTTTGTTGCTTCCACAATCGATATCAACTCTGCTTCGGTAGTCGATAAAGCTACGATAGACTGCAACTTTGATCTCCATGAAATCGAGCCTATGCCAAGTGTAAAAACATAGCCCAACACTGACTTCCTAGCATCTCTATCCCCAGCATAATCAGAATCATAGTATCCTCTAAGAAAGATGTCACCATCCACTCCACCATATAACAAGCCCACCAAAGAAGTGCCTCGAAGATATCTAAGAATCCACTTCACAGCTTGCCAATGCTCTTTGCCTGGTTTAGACATATATCGACTCACAACACCCACTGCATGGGCCAAATCTGGTCTTGTGCACACCATCGCATACATAAGACTACCAACAGCACTAGAATAAGGTATATCAGCCATATACCTCTTGTCTTCTTCCGATGAGGGAGATAAGTCTTTTGACAACTTAAAATGAGAGCCTAATGGAGTGCCAACCGGTTTGGCTTTCTCCATTCCAAATCGAGCGAGGACTTTCTCGATGTACTGCGTTTGAGTGAGCCTTAACTCTCTCCGCTTTCTATCTCTACAAATCTCCATACCCAATATTCTTTGTGCTTTTCCCAAATCCTTCATATCAAACTCCTTGCTAAGTTCAGTTTTCAACTCCATAATTCTTACCATACTCCGAGATGCAATTAACATATCATCAACATATAACAACAGATATATTAAATCATTATCACATCTCTTGAAATAAACACACTGGTCTTTGAAGCTTCTAGAATATCCTTGTGAAAGCATAAACTTATCAAATCTCTTATACCATAGTCTAGGTGACTGTTTTAGTCCATATAGAGATTTGTTAAGTTTACAAACATAGTCAGGCCTGCTACTATCAATGAACCCCTCCGGTTGCCGTAAATAAATTTCTTCATCCAGATACCATGCAAGAATGCGATTTTGACATCTAGTTGCTCCAACTCCATATCATAATGAGCCACTAATGCCAATAGAATGCGAATGGAGGTATGCCTAACAACTGGAGCAAAAATGTCATGATACTCAACTCCCTTTTTCTGAACATACCCCTTTGCTACTAACCTTGCTTTATATCTGAAATTTCCATCGCCGCCGTCTTTTACTCTATAGATCCACTTACAACCAATAGCTCTCTTGTTGGTGGGAAGAGGCACCAAATCCCAAGTATGATTTTTCTGCAAAGATTCAATCTCCTCTTCCATAGCAACTAACCAACTGGAACTGTCAACTGAAGCAATAGCGTCTCTATAATCTCTGGGTTCGTCATGGACAACATTCAAAGCATATGTTGCCATGTCATCGAAGTCAATGTCTTCGATGCTCAATCCAACAAAATCATTAAGCCAATTAGGCTTCTTCTTCTGTCTAACAGGTCTGATCTCTGAACTAGCTCTACCTTGAGTCTGATCCTCTGTACTAATCTCTGTACTTTCCTCATCAACCACGGTGTCATCGGAAACACCTTCAGAATTTCTATGAAAAGGAACAGTAGATGACTCACTTTGTGTTTGGTATTCTTCATTTGTCCTCTCATTGTTATCTGATGAGGAAGGCTCCACCTTCAACATAGCCTTCTCATTAAAAGTCACATGCCTGCTGGTAACAATCTTCCTGCTAATAGGACACCACAATCTATATCCCTTCACTCCTCTTCTATAACCTAGAAAGATACACTTGCGAGCTCTAGGTTCCAGCTTTCCTTTGCTCTCATGTACGTAAGCTGGACAACCAAACACTTTGACGAATGAATAGCTAACAGGCTCTCCTTTCCATACTTCTTTTGGGATCTTCATGTCTATGGCGGTAGAAGGTGTGCGGTTGATGAGGAAAGCCGCCATAGATAAAGTTTCTGCCCAAAATCCCTTTTTCAACTTTGCAGTCAATCTGAGGCAACGAGTTCTCTCCAATAATGTCCGATTCATTCTTTCAGCAACTCCATTAGACTGAGGGTCGCCAGGTGTGGTGTAATGCCTCTTAATACCTTCAGACTCACAATAATCGATGAATTCCTGTGATACAAATTCACCGCCGTTATCTGAACGGAGAACTTTCAATTTCTTTCCTGACTGCTTCTCAACTGTAGATTTCCACTTTCGAAACCTGTCAAAAGTTTCACTCTTCGACTGTAGAAAATATACCCAAACTTTACGAGAGAAATCATCTATAAATGAAACGAAATACCTGGCTCCACCTAAGGAGGGGCAAGGGGAAGGTCCCCAAACATCTGTGTGAACATACTCTAAGACAGCCTTTGCCTTATGCTCTCCAGTACCAAAAGAAATCTTCGTCTGCTTCCCAAGAACACACTCTTCACAAAAGCCAAGCTTTGAATGATGAACACCATCAATCAAACCTCGCTTTCTCAACTCATCCATGCTGCGCTCACCAATGTGACCCATCCGTAAATGCCATAATCTGGAAGAGTCTGAATCAACAGAAGTAACAGATGCTGGTTCGCCAACTACAGTAGTGCCCTTCAAAAGATAAAGATTTCCTACCCTTACTCCTTTCATAACTATCATAGAACCCTTTGATATTTTCATCTTCTCTCCTTCAACTACAATCTTCAAACCAAGCCTACTCAGAGCCCCAATAGATATCAAACTTCTTCTCAAATCAGGTACATGTCTAACATCTGTAATGGTACGAATAACACCGTCAAACATTCTAACCTTCACACTACCAACACCAATCATACGACAAGAAGCATCATTGCCCATCAGAACTTCTCCTCCATCAATCTCACGGTAAGTGGAGAAACAGTTCCTATCAGGTGTCATATAATAGGATGCGCCAGAATCAATCAGCCATAGGTTGCTCTTCCCAGAAGAGCCAGAAGCTGTAAACACATCGGTATCACTCTCTGTATCTGACTTCTCAGCGGTATATGCTGAAGCTTGCTTTGGGTCTCTTCTTCTACCTTCAAGCTTGGGACAAGTTGCTACAAAGTGCCCTGGCCTTTTACAAAAATTGCAAGTCAATTTGTTAGGCCCCCTAGACTGAGACCTTGATTTATTTCGACCTCCACCATATTTTGACTTGCTTTGGCTTCTTCCTCTCTGAACAGATAAGCCCTCCGTATCACTGTCTAAACTAGTGCTTGCTAATCTATCCCTCAACACTTCATTATGAAGTCCAGCTTTAACATCAGATAGGCTAATTTTACTATGACCATAAATCATAGAATTAACAAAAGTAGTGTACTCCTTAGGCAAGGAACATAAAAGGATTACCGCTTGAGCCTCATCTGTAATTTCAACTTCCGCTACCTTCAAATTCATTACTAAGGTGGTTAGGGCATCCACATGCCCCATGAGATTAGCTCCATGCTTCATCTTGTACGAATAGAGTTGTTGTTGCAGAATTATTCTGTTAGTGAGAGACTTGTCCTGATATGCATCAGATAATGCATCCCATAATTCCTTTGCTGTTTTCTTTTGAGAAAATTCTCTAAGAACCTCATCTGAAAGACTTAGCTAGATGGTAGTTAGGGCTTCATCTTCCATCTCTTCTAAAGTTTCACTATCTAACTCTTTCAGCTTCTCAAGCGCAGAAATTATCTTAAAAGTCTTCTCCTTCTTTAATACGACCTCCATCTTCATCTTCCAAGTTCCAAAGTCTCATTTTCCGTCAAAACGTGTTACTCCATAATTGACACCAGATCTACCAACAGACTTACTAGAAGTAACCATTAATATCCAAACAGGAACAATAACACTAGCTCTGATACCAAACTGTAGTGAAAAAATGGACGATTGATAACAATTCAACACCACGGTGCGCTGCGGAAGCGATTTCAAATCAAGACCTAGTATTGTCTATTTAGATACCAATGACAGTTAAAAAGAATTATGCAGTCTCACAGAAAAATAACAGAAATAAGAGACAGAAGATTTAACGTGGTTCGGATATGAATATCCTACGTCCATGGAGACCCAATAACTTTTTATTTCACTAAAGAAAAGAGTACAAGAGAGGAAAGAATTATGGTGGATACTACACTTGCTTGTACATATGAAGATATAATTCCTTCATTTAAAAAGACTCAATGAAGGAATTACTTAGGGATTAAGAAAAAATAATTTACAGATTATGTTTTGAAACCTTTCCAAATATCCATGATTTAATTTCTACGTAAATGGATAATGGTGATTGGTTTCCATAATTTTCCTTGATTGAATCTCCATCAGCAATTTCTTTCTTCATATAACAAATTGACTAATTAATTGATTTCCTTCAAAATATCCTTCCATATACCAACTAAATTAATTGATTTGATTGAATCAATTAATTAATTTCTTTCCTCTTTAACAAATATTTGAATCATCCAAATTCAACACTCCACCTTGATTCAAATATAACAATCTCTCTTCATCATCTTATCATCAAGCAATCGACATATAAGTTGTTGGGTCTAGCGCCCCATGGCGCTCAAGTAACAGGTATCAAACTGATCAAGTTTGAGCAATGCTCAAACTTGTCCTTAGGAAGTGACTTTGTCATCATATCTGAAGGATTATCCAAAGTACTCACTTTCAACAATTTGATCTTGCTTCGTTCTTCCTCAAGCATAAGAAAGAAACCTCTAACATCAATGTGCTTCGTCCGTGAACTATAAGCTTGATTTTCTACAAGATGAATCGCACTCTGACTGTTTGAAAATAGCTCTACTGTCCTCTCATTTTTGACCATTCCCCTCAAATCCTCTCCTCTGGGGAAGCTACCATTAAGTGAAATCTTCTTTCAAATTTTTTAATGCTTGGAAAAATGTTCCTTCTTTTTTTCTTATTGTTAAACAGGCTTGGTCAATTTCAATATTTGGTAACCCATGTTCATTTTTCAGCAAAAAATGAAGAATGTCAAAGATGTAATCAGAGTGTTGGCTAAAAAGAAGTATGGTGAAGGAGCTCTCTCTTCCACCATTCTGAAGAGTCAACTGGAAAAGGCTCAGCAAAATCTGAATTTGCACCCTACCGACTACAATGCGGCTTTAGAGATTGATCTTAATGTACAATATTGCAAAGCCCTTCAAACTGAAGATGATATGAGAAAGCAGAAACTTAGAATCAATTAGGAAGCTCTTGGAGATAGGAACACTAATTTTATCATGATTCTCTCAAAATCAAACAAACCAAAGCCCATATCCACAGCATTAGGGACCAGTATGGAAATCATGTTGATTCCCCATCTCTGGTTGAAGAAGCTTTCCTGAACTACTTCTCTAAGCTTCTTGGAAACACTTCAAATTTTGTTCCTGATTTAGATATTATATATGATTTATCTCTCCCATAAATTTCCACTAAGCACTTCACATTCATGTCTGCTGAAGTCTCCTATGATGAAATAAAGTGTTCCATTTTTGAAATGAACCAATAATCATGTGGTGGTCCAGATGGGTTTAATGCCTTTTTTTATATCACATGCTGGGAAAAATCAGTAAGGAGCTTTGTAAAGCGGCGCCAAATTTTTTAAGCACTGTAAAATGTTAAATGGAATCAATGCAACTAACCTTGCCCTCATACCAAAAATTGATCACCCTACCTCTATAGCTAATTTTAGACCAATTGCATGTTGTAATGTCATATACAAATGTAAATCCAAAATTATAGCATTTAGACTTAAGGTTGTTTTTCCCTCCTTAATCTCCTAGAATCAAACAGCTTTCCCGCCACGTAGAAATATCCTTGACAATATTTTATTAACTCATGAACTTCTTAAGGGTTATTCAAAAAATAATATCTCCCCAAGAGCAAAGATAAAACTTGATATAAGGAAGGCTTATGATTCTATTCATTGGACTTTAATTGTTAGAATGATGGCTAGAATGGGGTTCCCAAACGTATTATAGCTTGGATATATGCTTGTATGTCCACTACATCCTTTTCAGTTTGTATTAATGGTAAGGGTGTTGGCCACTTGAGCTTTAAGCAAGGAATTAGGCAAGGAGACCCACTGTCCTCCTACTTGTTCATATTGCTCATAGAACTATAGAAGTACTAACTAAAATGATAGCTCAGTGTGTAGCCTACAAATTATATCAACTCCACCCTAAATGAAAGGAACCAATGATTGCAGCTTGATGTTTGCTGACAAGGTAACTCTATTCACTAAGCCCACTGAAACATCAATCCATTGTATTCTTGACATTCTTCTTGAGTTTTATAGATTTTTTTGTCTAAGCATTAATATTCAAAAGTCAAGCATTATGATGGCAGGTTTGTCTGAAACAGTTGCTAGAAACATCACCTCCATTTGCTCCCTTCAAGCTGCATCAAATATTTCCACTTATCTTGTAACCCCATTACTACTTCTAAAATTACCATTTCTCAATGCCTTGGTCTGTATACTATGATAACTGCAACTCTGAATTCTTGGTCGAACAAATATTCGTCTTAAGCATGTAGATTGGTTCTTATTAACTTTGTAATTTTTGCTTACTCTACTTATTGGAGTAGGACCTTCCTAAGAAACTTATTCTGATGATAAGGAGAGCCATGAGAAATTTTCTTTGGACTGGTAACATGTTCTCCATGAAGTTGAAGCCAAATTCCTATCATAAGCTTGAAAAGGAAGAAAAGGTATGGTGGATTGGGGATTATCAACATGATAAACTAGAATAAGGCAGCTTTTAGCAAGCATCTTAATGATCTGATTATTAAGAAAAAAGACAACTTATGGGTACAATGGACAATCAAACATAACACAGGCAACAAAGACTTCTGGCTTATGAATATACCTCAAAATAGTAGTTGGGTCTGGAGTGATATTTTAAGGTTGAGATCATTTGTTTTGCCTCACCTGAAAGTTGTAGCTGCTGCTGATGGTGATACAAAATTCTAGACTGAACCATGGGATTTGCATGGTGTTATCTTGAAAAATGTTATGACATATAATCAAATAGTTCAGACTGGGATACCATTAAATGCCAAGGCAAAAGACTATATTTTTGATGGTGTGATCTCTCTTCCTTACAGCAATAAACAGATCCATTGAAGCATATCCACATCGGTTTTCTACTATTGATACTGTTATGTGGACCACTAAATGTAAAGCTCACAGCATCTCTAGGGTTTATAAGTGTATTTCCACCACTATTGATCTTTTTCCTTTTTCTTGGAATGGAAGAATTTGGAATGTGCATTGTAAAGAATAAAAAAACTTCTTGTTGTGGAAGGTAATGAGGAATGCTTTAAACACAAAAGATAAGGTGAAAGAGAAGGGCATGTTTGTTGATGATGCATGTGTATTTTGCATGAATGAGGAGGAGATCAACTTGCACCTTTTCTTTAGATGCACCTTTCTTTTTCCAATCTAGTGTAAGGTAATGTTTAAATATGGCAGATGCAATTTGATTAGAAATAGTGCAATTGAATGGGATCTCATTTACAAAGCTACTAGGTGGAAAGATGGAGCTTGTCTCCTACTACTCCTTATTCTAAAAAGTTTCATTCATGTTGTGTGGAAAGATAGAAATGGTAGAGTATTCAATGGCAAAAGCAAAAATGAAATGCAAATCTTCTGTGAAGTTTTAAGTGCTGTTAACTGGATTGTGTGCAAGTAGGTTTGAATATGATTCTCATATTCAAATGGGCTGGACTTAATGCCTCTGTTGCTTGGTCTTTCTTTTTTCCTTTTCTCTTGTTTTTTTCCTTTTGCTTTTGTTCTTTTCTTGCCTTTGTTTTTTCTTTGTTTGTTTCTTTATGGATCATAGCCTGTTATGTTCCATTTTTTATTGTGTTTGCAATAAACTTATAAGGGACCGGTCAACCCCGCTAGTGTAACAACCGGGATTTTTGTAATTTCAATTATCATCAAAATGACGATTTAATTCAGTTGCAAATTGTTAAATTGAGTTTTGAACCCAGTTTGAATTCTTTTAAGAATTTGGTTAGGAATTAAGTGGGCTTTACAAATTTGAACCTTGGCCCACGTTCAATTGTTTTGGGGTTGTGATAATTATCTAGGGTCGATGACCGTTCCTTCCGGCTTCATTTTCGAAAACCCTAAACTAAATAGGAAAAAGAAAACTATGGCGGCTCTCGTTCTCGTTCCCTCCTCCCCCATCCACTGTCGAAATCAAAACGAGAAGATAAGCAACGGCAGCTGCGTTCGTCTTGGCTTCATTTTTGTTTAACTCCGATCGCCGTTCGTAACTAGGGCTTCACGATTCTTCGAATCGCGACCGATTAAGGTGAGTAAAACTCACATCTAATTCAACTCTGCAATTCGTGTTTTGGGTTTGAATCCCCTGGTTTTTCGTTCATTTATATATTCTGGATGCTTGCTGGTCCAATTCTTTCATGACAGTTGCATTTGAATTTGGTGTCTTGCTGTTCAACTGGGGATTTGCACTTTTACTGTTAGTGCATTTGTTAAATTTGTTTACCTTGATTCAGTTCAGGTTAGTTTGGGCTCGGCATTGTTTGATTCGAAACTGTTTTTTTGATTTTGTATGATCTCGTTTTAACTGTGATTTTGGCATTGCTTTTAATGGTAGCTTGAAATCCCTTTTGGTTTGTTCGAACTATCCGAGCCTCTTGCTTATGTTGGTAATGTTCTATATTGATATAGATACGGCCGTGTATTCATAGAGATGCATACATGCATTCTCGTACTTATATTACTTGCTGCCTTGATTTTGTTCACTGACCCATTCATGTGTTGCTTGATTATGGTCTTTGATTTCATGAAGTGTTTGCTGTGTGAACTCTGACTTTATGTTGCCTTCACTATATTGTGCAGTGTTTCATCGTTCCACCACTTGTTGTTGCCAGGCACTTGAATTAGTGCATTTATTAGTTTTGTTGACATTACCACTTACAACATGTACCAGTACATATTCTTGTTTCTTTTATATGTGATGCTTGGTCACCTGGGGCCTTTATGCTGGATGTTCACTTATAGTTCGGGACTGGTTGCATTAATCTGTAATTGGTTTATCACTGGTTTCTTCAAACTTATTCTTTCTACTATGTTTGACTTGTTTACCACTAGTGTTCATTCATGTGTATAACTGGTTTGATTGGTGAGATCATTGACTTGCATTCACTCCAGATGTTGTTGACTTCACTTGAGCATATAGTAGACTTGGTCATTTGCATTGTGTACATCGGAGTTGCATTAGGGTTGTTCAGTGTAACTTATGTACTTTTTGCATTGTATATTCCAGTGTACATCACTTGTTGATTCTTATCGAACATGTATACTTGTATTCGTATTTAATTGGGACTGTCACATATGTGTATCCATATGTACACATGAGTATGGGTGGATGCATGTATTGTTTTGGGTCATTGAGTCTGGGCAGTTTAGTTGTTCACTGGTATTCGAGGCATGTTGCATTCAGGTGCTTGCTATGTTTCCATATTAGTCCTACTGACCATTTAGTTCAGCTATGATAGCACTGTCCTGTCCCAGTTGCATTTTACATACGGTTTCTCCACCTTACGCACGCCAGTCTTCATGTAGATTCATTGTGCATTGGTAGTTGAAGCATCCCTTGAGTCTGAGCATTTTTAGCAGCTATCTTATCCATTGAGGCAGTCTACATATATGTATTTGTGTGTTCATGTCTGTGACCATTCAGTCTGCCTACCTTAAGTTTAATCCTCTTGTGGCATATTTTGATAAAACCATTGCATTGCAATGACCACTGTTGTATATGCATTTGCCACTGTTTGTTCAGTTTAATTATGCTGAGTTGTATTCATCTGGACTCGTGTGATTTTGACCCATGCTCTGTGTATTTTGGTATTTACAGTTATACGTCATTCGATCACTGTTCTTGTTGACTTGGGCTTGGTAATGTTTAACTTGGATTGCTTTGAGCCCGAGTTGTTGGTTGATTTTTGGAAATTTGTACTTGAGTTGAATCCAGTTTCAAAAACTCGGGTTTGACCTTGTATTCGGATGTAAACTTTCATTGTGCATTCATGTGTTTCCGATTCATTGAGATTTTGTGTACTTCATCACTGCAGTGGCGCGGCAGTGCACGCTAGCGTGCACTGCAGCCAAACAGTATGGATTATTTTGGTGTTAATTGCCGTCTACGCAATTATGATGTTTTTAAGATTATCTTCATTGATATTCTTTTCACTTATCTTTGTTGATGATTTAAATCTGCTGATCTGTTGTCTAACACTGTTTAGTGTTATATCTGCCGTTATCCGATTCTTTTATCGAGGAGTTGGATATACGAGATTTCTGTGATTATCGTCTATTGACTATCTGATTATTATTGCTGCTATGCACTAATGACTGAGTTTGAATTAGACTGACCCGTGTATTATTTTCTTTTGAATGTAATACTCGGGTCAGACTCGAGTATTTCAGGTTGTAGATTTCTTTCTTTGAGTTGCTGTTCGGGATTGAAGACCTTTCACATCTTCTGAAGTTGTCAGTGTCATTTTGTAGTAGTCGTGTCATTGTATAGAACGATATGTATTCATGTATATTAGTTGATAATGTACTTGTATATATAACTTCTAGAGTCGACAGTTGTAGTTGTATCATATGTATCGTGTCAACTATATTGTAACTGACATCGGTTATATATATATGAGATTTTTGTTAATCTGTGTTCCGCATTTATATTATCTGTGTTATTGTTATATTTAATGTCCTAAACCATTATGAACTATCGTAGTTTGTTTTATACTGATAATTGGGTGTGTCGATGGGAGTAAATAAATAATAGATGAAAAATAAAAAGTATATACCACTCCTATCGAGATAACCAATATTAGCGTAAGGCCAACTACGGATGGTCGCTCCTATCCAGCCTTATTCTTCGTAATAATAGACAGTATTTCTTTTAATACTCTTTGTTATTATGAGCATAGAGGTGGGGCGTCACAGTTGGTATCAGAGCTTGGGGTTTATGGACATAAAATAAAACATAACTGGGATGGAACATATGTTACAACTATTGGTCGATGTTTTATTTGTACTTTGAGTCAAAACTAAAGTTTTGAAATTTGGATGAAATTTTTAAATATCTTTATTTAAAAATAATAGTGAAATTGTGTTCTGATAATATGATTGATTTGTGTTCTATTTATCAGAGTGCGCAGCGGAAACAGTGAAACCGTCTTCGCTGAGTACAACTGATAATCTTTTTGATTTAAAGATCAAAATACGAAATCGATATGAGTTTCAATTGTTGTTTACATAGCTGTACTTATTTTGTTTCTTTGAGAATTTCGAATCCGAATTGAGGATTCGAAGAAATTGCAGTTATGTGGTTTTTGTTGAAATTTCCGCTGGCTTTCTTTTGTATTAATCATCTATTGATTAGATTTTTGCTGTTTTGAATTATCTTCATTGAAGATACATTTGAATGATTTCTTTGTTCATTCTGTAGTACGTGCAAAAATTTGAATTGCACGTTACTGCATTTATTTACGTTGAACCGATGCTTGGTTATGAGACGTATTTTGTTGCCGTCATTTTTGTAACGGGATTTTTACACCAATGCTAGATTTTTGAAGCACGGTGTTTTGTTGACAATTTTAATAAATGAAAATTCACTGATGTCACATTTAGATGTGAATTATTTTGATGAGATATTTGATGTTTTAAAATTACTGTTGCTTTGACTTCAGTAACAACCAAACTTTTAAAAGTGGATTTTCAAGCGGTTATACCGCAATGCTGATTTGTAACCGTTTTTACGGTATTTTGAGAAGTACAATTTCCTTATCGAAATTGTTACTGATTTGCTGTTTTAATCACGTGATTGGAAAATCGTTTTAAAATGAAAATTGTTTTATAAATTTTAACGATTTGCGTTTTCAAAGGAATGAGAAAGCGACTTAAACGATTCAGCAAAATCGAGGATTATGACCCCTTTCTTTTACTGTTTCGCTTAACTCCGGACTTGTCCAGTTGAGAATGCGAATTGTTATTTTTTCAAAATAAATAAAATTGTTTTCAAAAATTTTACAGTTTGCGATTTCAAAAGAATGAGGAAGCGATTTAAACGTTTTAGAAAAATCGAGGACTATGACCCCTTTCTTTTACTGATTCGCTTAATTCCGGACTTGTCCGCTTGAGAATGTGAAATGTATTTTTACAAAATACACAATTTTGCACTTTCAAGGAAACGATGAAGAGAATCAAACGATTTAGTAAAACACGTGGTATGGGACATGTGCGTTTGCTATTTCGGTTAATTCCGGACTCGTTAATTGAAATATTTGATGATTTTGTGTGCTTTCGAGCCACTCTGCGGACCTTCGGGTCATATGTTGGGCTTTCGAGCCACACTGCGGACCTTCGGGTCATTTGTTGGGCTTTCGGGCCACTCTGCGGACCTTCGGGTCAAATACCAGTACTAGACCTTCGGGTCACTCTGCGGACCTCCGGGTCAATCTGATGGGCGCCAAAATTATGTTGAGTACTTGGTAGGCTTCGGCCACTCTGAGATGCACGTGCGGCGAATTAAAAACTCGCCATCTGATGGGATCGATCCAAGCTTTTATGTTGATTTTCTAGTCTTCTTAATTGATTTCTAGATACTTGCTGTTTCCAATTATCTGCAGGTAATTGGATATTTGTTGATATGAGTTCTGGTTATCGTTTTTGATAATCAGATAATTGTTGTTTCTAATTATCGCTTGTGATAATTAGATATTTGTTGATATGAGTTCTGATTATCGTTTTTGATAATCAGATAATTGTTGTTTCTAATTATCGCTTGTGATAATTAGATATTTGTTGATATGAGTTCTGATTATCGTTTTTGATAATCAGATAATTGTTGTTTCTAATTATCGCTTGTGATAATTAGATATTTGTTGATATGAGTTCTGATTATCATTTTTGATAATCAGATATTTGTTGTTTCTAATTATCGCTTGTGATAATTAGATATTTGTTGATATGAGTTCTGATTATCGTTTTTGATAATCAGATATTTGTTGTTTCTAATTATCGCTTGTGATAATTAGATATTTGTTGATATGAGTTCTGATTATCGTTTTTGATAATCAGATATTTGTTATTTTTAATTATCGCTTTAGATAATTAAATATTTGTTGTTTTGAGATTTAATTATCGCTTTAGATAATTAAATATTTGTTGTTTTGAGATTTAATTATCGCTTTAGATAATTAAATATTTGTTGATTTAAGATTTAATTATCGCTTTAGATAATTAAATATTTGCTGCTTTGAGATTTAATTATCGCTTTAGATAATTAAATATTCGTTGATTTGAGATTTAATTATCGCTTGAGATAATTAAATATTTGTTGATTTTAAATTTAATTATCGTTGTTAGATAATTAAATATTTGTTGATTTGAGATTTAATTATCGCTGTTAGATAATTAAATAATTGTTGATTTAAGAAATTTAATTATCGCTTTAGATAATTAAATATTTGTTGTTTTGAGATTTAATTATCGCTTTAGATAATTAAATATTTGTTGATTCGAGATTTAATTATCGTCTTTGATAATTAAATATTTGCTGATTTGAGATTTAATTATCGTCTTTGATAATTAAATATTTGTTGATTTTAGATTTAATTATCGCTGTTAGATAATTAAATAATTGTTGATTCGGGATTTAATTATCGTCTTTGATAATTAAATATTTGTTGATTTTAGATTTAATTATCGCTGTTAGATAATTAAATATTTGTTGATTCGAGATTTAATTATCGTCTTTGATAATTAAATATTTGCTGATTTGAGATTTAATTATCGTCTTTGATAATTAAATATTTGTTGATTTTAGATTTAATTATCGCTGTTAGATAATTAAATAATTGTTGATTCGGGATTTAATTATCGTCTTTGATAATTAAATATTTGTTGATTTTAGATTTAATTATCGCTGTTAGATAATTAAATATTTGTTGATTCGAGATTTAATTATCGTCTTTGATGATTAAATATTTGCTGATTTGAGATTTAATTATCGTCTTTGATAATTAAATATTTATTGATTTTAGAAATTCGGTTATCGTTTTTGATAATTGAATACTTGTGATTTAAGAAATTTGATTATCATTTTTGATAATCGAATATTTGTTGATTTGAGAAATTTGATTATCGTTTTGATAATCGAATATTTATTGATTTGAAATTTGATCACCGTTTGTGATAATTAGATTTTGCTGTTTTATGATTCATGAATTTCAATTATCTAGTTGATAACTATAATTATGAAAATTGCGGGGATGCAATTTTTATAAGGAGGGGAGTCTGTAACAACCGGGATTTTTGTAATTTCAATTATCATCAAAATGACGATTTAATTCAGTTGCAAATTGTTAAATTGAGTTTTGAACCCAGTTTGAATTCTTTTAAGAATTTGGTTAGGAATTAAGTGGGCTTTACAAATTTGAACCTTGGCCCACGTTCAATTGTTTTGGGGTTGTGATAATTATCTAGGGTCGATGACCGTTCCTTCCGGCTTCACTTTCGAAAACCCTAAACTAAATAGGAAAAAGAAAACTATGGCGGCTCTCGTTCTCGTTCCCTCCTCCCCCATCCACTGTCGAAATCAAAACGAGAAGATAAGCAACGGCAGCTGCGTTCGTCTTGGCTTCATTTTTGTTTAACTCCGATCGCCGTTCGTAACTAGGGCTTCACGATTCTTCGAATCGCGACCGATTAAGGTGAGTAAAACTCACATCTAATTCAACTCTGCAATTCGTGTTTTGGGTTTGAATCCCCTGGTTTTTCGTTCATTTATATATTCTGGATGCTTGCTGGTCCAATTCTTTCATGACAGTTGCATTTGAATTTGGTGTCTTGCTGTTCAACTGGGGATTTGCACTTTTACTGTTAGTGCATTTGTTAAATTTGTTTACCTTGATTCAGTTCAGGTTAGTTTGGGCTCGGCATTGTTTGATTCGAAACTGTTTTTTTGATTTTGTATGATCTCGTTTTAACTGTGATTTTGGCATTGCTTTTAATGGTAGCTTGAAATCCCTTTTGGTTTGTTCGAACTATCCGAGCCTCTTGCTTATGTTGGTAATGTTCTATATTGATATAGATACGGCCGTGTATTCATAGAGATGCATACATGCATTCTCGTACTTATATTACTTGCTGCCTTGATTTTGTTCACTGACCCATTCATGTGTTGCTTGATTATGGTCTTTGATTTCATGAAGTGTTTGCTGTGTGAACTCTGACTTTATGTTGCCTTCACTATATTGTGCAGTGTTTCATCGTTCCACCACTTGTTGTTGCCAGGCACTTGAATTAGTGCATTTATTAGTTTTGTTGACATTACCACTTACAACATGTACCAGTACATATTCTTGTTTCTTTTATATGTGATGCTTGGTCACCTGGGGCCTTTATGCTGGATGTTCACTTATAGTTCGGGACTGGTTGCATTAATCTGTAATTGGTTTATCACTGGTTTCTTCAAACTTATTCTTTCTACTATGTTTGACTTGTTTACCACTAGTGTTCATTCATGTGTATAACTGGTTTGATTGGTGAGATCATTGACTTGCATTCACTCCAGATGTTGTTGACTTCACTTGAGCATATAGTAGACTTGGTCATTTGCATTGTGTACATCGGAGTTGCATTAGGGTTGTTCAGTGTAACTTATGTACTTTTTGCATTGTATATTCCAGTGTACATCACTTGTTGATTCTTATCGAACATGTATACTTGTATTCGTATTTAATTGGGACTGTCACATATGTGTATCCATATGTACACATGAGTATGGGTGGATGCATGTATTGTTTTGGGTCATTGAGTCTGGGCAGTTTAGTTGTTCACTGGTATTCGAGGCATGTTGCATTCAGGTGCTTGCTATGTTTCCATATTAGTCCTACTGACCATTTAGTTCAGCTATGATAGCACTGTCCTGTCCCAGTTGCATTTTACATACGGTTTCTCCACCTTACGCACGCCAGTCTTCATGTAGATTCATTGTGCATTGGTAGTTGAAGCATCCCTTGAGTCTGAGCATTTTTAGCAGCTATCTTATCCATTGAGGCAGTCTACATATATGTATTTGTGTGTTCATGTCTGTGACCATTCAGTCTGCCTACCTTAAGTTTAATCCTCTTGTGGCATATTTTGATAAAACCATTGCATTGCAATGACCACTGTTGTATATGCATTTTCCACTGTTTGTTCAGTTTAATTATGCTGAGTTGTATTCATCTGGACTCGTGTGATTTTGACCCATGCTCTGTGTATTTTGGTATTTACAGTTATACGTCATTCGATCACTGTTCTTGTTGACTTGGGCTTGGTAATGTTTAACTTGGATTGCTTTGAGCCCGAGTTGTTGGTTGATTTTTGGAAATTTGTACTTGAGTTGAATCCAGTTTCAAAAACTCGGGTTTGACCTTGTATTCGGATGTAAACTTTCATTGTGCATTCATGTGTTTCCGATTCATTGAGATTTTGTGTACTTCATCACTGCAGTGGCGCGGCAGTGCACGCTAGCGTGCACTGCAGCCAAACAGTATGGATTATTTTGGTGTTAATTGCCGTCTACGCAATTATGATGTTTTTAAGATTATCTTCATTGATATTCTTTTCACTTATCTTTGTTGATGATTTAAATCTGCTGATCTGTTGTCTAACACTGTTTAGTGTTATATCTGCCGTTATCCGATTCTTTTATCGAGGAGTTGGATATACGAGATTTCTGTGATTATCGTCTATTGACTATCTGATTATTATTGCTGCTATGCACTAATGACTGAGTTTGAATTAGACTGACCCGTGTATTATTTTCTTTTGAATGTAATACTCGGGTCAGACTCGAGTATTTCAGGTTGTAGATTTCTTTCTTTGAGTTGCTGTTCGGGATTGAAGACCTTTCACATCTTCTGAAGTTGTCAGTGTCATTTTGTAGTAGTCGTGTCATTGTATAGAACGATATGTATTCATGTATATTAGTTGATAATGTACTTGTATATATAACTTCTAGAGTCGACAGTTGTAGTTGTATCATATGTATCGTGTCAACTATATTGTAACTGACATCGGTTATATATATATGAGATTTTTGTTAATCTGTGTTCCGCATTTATATTATCTGTGTTATTGTTATATCTAATGTCCTAAACCATTATGAACTATCGTAGTTTGTTTTATACTGATAATTGGGTGTGTCGATGGGAGTAAATAAATAATAGATGAAAAATAAAAAGTATATACCACTCCTATCGAGATAACCAATATTAGCGTAAGGCCAACTACGGATGGTCGCTCCTATCCAGCCTTATTCTTCGTAATAATAGACAGTATTTCTTTTAATACTCTTTGTTATTATGAGCATAGAGGTGGGGCGTCACAGCTAGCCTTGCTAAAAAAAGGCAATACATAATATATATATATATATAATTTATTTCATTCAAAATTAGTTTCTAATTTAATTATATAGATTTTTTAGAAATTTACTCATTTCACCTACTGTCAAAATAGGCCTAACCCAACAAAACCTACCCACCAAGATTTCTACATGCTCGCCCTGCAACACCTGGCCTCAACAACCCTCGGGCCGACCCATCCATGCAAATGCCTTACATCAGACCTCGAAGGACTTATGGGTCCTGACACTAAGTGGGATCGGACAGCAACCCGACCAGATTTACATTGAGTAAGGTACTTCAATCCCATCCTCCGGCTCGCTTCATCATCAAAGTACCTGCTCATAACATAAAGAACTCTATCTTCCACTCGCCCCTCCGGGCCTCTCAATCCTCACCATCCACAATTCCCCTTGAAGCTTTGTCTATCATGATCGCCATGTTTTATCATGACTCGATAGGCTTCTAGCATAAGCGTTTGATTTCACTTACATAAAACAACGACCCTACATTGTTCCACTGAAAAGAGGAATATAAAACAATACCTTTCATCTGACAAAAGCATAACTGTTCAACAACCACTCCTTGTCCTTCTGTCCATAAGGTGACGACATTATTGTTCAACAATAGCATTTTCTCCTGATGTCTCTTCTCAAACACAAGCATATCTCGGTATGGCCCTTTGACTGGCCTTCATCCAAGCCTTTCACTCCATCCGGCATCTTAGCTAGCCCGCATCCGAATCGCACATCTCCGTCAATGACCATGAGGACTTCCAGGGCTCGGCACATCAATCTGAACCGTCTAAACTAAATCTCAACAGCTATAAATACGCTTTTGTATGCTTTTTTACAAGGATCGAATTTTCATTTCTTGCATGCATTATTCTCTCTTATAAATCAAGCTCTTGTAACCAAATCAAAAGCAGTTAAATCAACTACCATAATGGACGTAGATCAAATTGATCGAACCACTCTAAACCTTATGTCACGTTACTTGTATTGTCATCGATTATCTCTTCACTTTACATTTATTAAGCACAGTGTCATCAAACTACTTTGCATGTATTCTCTATTGCCATGGAATTCCTCACAATCAATCTTGATGTGGAATACTTGAAAGGTAATATCATCCCTATCTATAAAACTGACCCAACGATCACACACTTGTTGTATGTGGATGATATTTTGATAATGGCCAAAGCTACTAGGAAAAATGCTGAATGCATTCAGAACATTTTTGAAATTTTGAAAAATTTAATTGGTCTTGATGTAAATGAAAACAAGTCTACTTTGTTTTTTAGCAAAGGAGCTACTAATAAGCAACAAATAGCTAATACTTTACATATCAGAATGGGAAATCTTCCTGTGGTTTATTTAGGCATCCCATTATCTAATAATAAACTTAAAACAAGAGATTTTGGATATTTAATAGACAAAATCAATATAAAAAAAATCAGCCACTGGAATAGTAAAATGCTCAACATCAGTGGTAGAATTGAATTAGTGAAAACTGTTATTCATCCAATGGTTCAATTTTGGGAGCAATTCACACAAATTCCTATAACTGTCATTAAGAGAATTAATTCTCTTTGTGCTAACTTTATTTGAAAGTCTAAAGCTCATAAGATGAATTGGGATGATGTCTGTAAAACTAAAAATGAGGGTGGCTTTGGTATTCGAAGAATTGATGACATTATTAAAGCTATGACAGTCAAATTGGTATGGAAATTCATCCAAAATGAAACACTCTGGGCCAAATGGATGCGCAGCAAATACTGCAACAATAAAAACTTTTGGGCTGCTACTATGAATAACAATGCATCTTACACATGGAAATTTCTACTTAGAGCTAGACAATGGTGCAAAGGTGTTATTGATAGAAAAATTGTTAATGGTGAAATTACAGAGGTTTGGTCGGACCCATGGATCAATGGACATTCCTTGGTGGACAAATTCGATTGGAACTCAATGTTTGTCTATGATGGTAATAACAGAAAGGTATCCACTCTTATAGTAGATAATAAATGGAAGGATCATAACGAGTGTGTGCCTGCTCAAATTCAAAACATACTGAATAATATCAAAATTCATTATCAGATGCAAGAAGATTTCTTCGGCTTCCTAGTAGTTCTGGTCAATTTAGTACTAATTCAGCAGGGAACCATATCAGAAATAAATATACTGAGTTTAACTAGACCAGTGTTATTTGGGATAATAGTTGTGCTCCAAAAATGTCTACATGTTCTATGTTGGCTAAGCTAAACAATGAATATTAAGGAGAGACTCGGCAGATGGAATAATGATATCGACCAATCCTATGTTTTATGTTTAACTCATAATGAAGACAGAGGTCACCTATTTTTTAACTGCTCATACTCAAGATAAATTCTTAAAGGTATCGTGCAAAAGCTTAATATTAGCCTCGAAAATACTTTTGAAATAGACCAAATTCTGGAAATAATGCGCCAAAGTCAGAAGAACAACAGTACATATAATCATCTCAAGAACATAGCATTTAACTGACTGATATGGAACATATGGTGCGAGAGAAATTCTCGAATATTCAAAGGAATTGAGCTCCCTACCCAAGTTAGAAATATTCTTGTCATTCAAGATTGCAATCAATTAATTCAAAGCAAATTGAACACAAAGAAGAAAAAAAAGAACTTGAACTTATTTTATCCAATTTTAGCATAGCGACGAACCCAAACACGGAGCTTCACCCTCCCTGAAGTTGGTTATGGTCTTCTATCTGGAGCTGTCAGTATTTTGAGCTTTTCTATGCTACTCGAATCTTATTTCGTCAGCCATTTTTGAGTTGGTGAAGAAAAAATTTAGATCTGAGAATTTTGGTAAAGTAGATTGAATATTTCATCTTTCCAAAAGGTTGTGTGCTATCTCTCTCTTCGATGGAAGGCTTTGATTAGCTGTTGTTTGTTTTGTGGCCACGCGTGTCCTATTTTATATAGTTTTTTTTTTGTTTTCTGCTAACTCCCTTTATTATAGCCCCAAGTTGATCGTATGGATGATTTTGAGTGTGTTGCTTCGTTGTTTTACTCCTCCATCTATTTAACAACTTGGTTTTCTAACTATAATTTTGTTGTATTGTTAATATATGGACATAATATGTACTCTTTTTCCTTGCAAGGCACCCATTTAGGTTAGGAGTGCAAGGTTTTAACGAGGCATATTATGGAAGTATATGCGAACTATTTTGGTTATAAAGTACTTTTTTCAAAAAAAACATCTATTCCAACATATAATTCTGAGGTTGGTTAAAAATTTGGTCAACACATTGGATTGCACTTTAATAACACTTGATACCACATGTCTTAGGTAGTATATACGTACTACAAATCTAAATATGTTCAAGGTTTGAATTACGCTACGCAAGATTCGAATGCATGACCTCAAAATCTAAGTCTGAGCGTCTTACCACTAGACATGATCTTGACAAAATTAAAAATTATCATACTTAGATTTAAGATGTTATAAGCAGTAAATTATTGAATATTACTACATTTGATAATGTATAAGTTCTACGATATTTCTTACTATATATTAGTGATACTTCAATATATCATAAACATAGCACACTTTACTATATGTTTTATACAAAAGTAAATAGTTCTTATTCGAGTTGTACCTTATAACAACAAAATATGTAATAATGTAAAAAATAACCTCCTTCCCTACAGTTTTGGGAAATGCTTATTATAATAGACTTTTTCTTCAATCTTTTGCTTTGATGAACAATTAAATTTAAGAACTTACGAAATTCATGTGGATTGTGTATTCATAATTTTATTTTCTTTCTCCAATGTCTATTTTTTCTTTATCTTAAACGTTCAAATATATTTATTCACTAATCAATACATATAATTTACCCTTTTCAATCTACTATAAAAATCATGTAAACTAATTTATTAAAATATAAAAATTACTCACTAATGCAAGATCATGTTTTAATCAAATATGCAAATTCCAAATTAGAAACAAATTTATTGTAACAAACAAATATGAATGAAAAGATAAGATAATTTTTTAAATCACAAAAAAGAACATAATAATAATAAGAAGAAAATGATGACTTTCTTTCTTTCTTTTTAAAAGATAGAAAAACATAAGTTTCAAACTTTTGAATTGTTAAAAATAATTATTTTGAATGAGAAAAGCAGAATATTTTAAGATGCTAATTGTATGAACCTTTACCGGTCTAGATCCTAGACCGTCAAAACTTATTTTAGAAAAAATGAAACTATTTCCCTCATATACGCTAAAATGCGATTTACAAATGAAGCAATGAGTCACTAAACAATGAAAAATGTTAAATCCATTCTTTATTAATGAAAATTCTTCATTCTTTGTTATCACAAAGTTTTATAAACAAAGATTTAACATTAAAGTACTTGATAATAGCTTCATTTATTCATGTCATTAGAGTTTCCAACCATCACTCATATTGTGTGCAACATGGTAAAAACTAATTTAACCTAACATTAAATTGTGAATTTATGTTGAAACAATGGGTAGGTATGATTGCATAGCTACCTCTAAAATTTTCCATGTTTTGTAGATTCTTTAAATTTTATTTTATTTTCATCATTATATTATCTATCAAAATAAATCCTTGCAACAAATGAGATTATAGGAGCAAGCATAGCTAAGTTCAATTAATACCTGTTAGTTTATTTTCAATTTTAGTTTGGAAAACAAAAATAACCTTGGTTAATAAAAAAATAAAGAGAAAGCAGAAGAAATGAAAAATAAAAAGGTAATATAAAGCGTGACATCTAGCTCAAGTGTCAAGTGATTCGACAATATACCAATTTACTGTAATTACTTTTTAATTCTTGTTGTAAAATAAACGTTTTGTATATTTTCATTTGCCTTCCCTAATAGCTCGAAACTTTTTCAAATTTCTAAATGTGATGAAAAATGTATCTTGAGCAATGAAAACCATTATATTAATTCTCTACTAGCCACATCAGTTTTATAACAAAGATGGTTACTTCTATTACTACTCAGACAAAAGCTTTTCATCCCCAATAAACTAAGTAAATTTTGTATAGACCAAAATAAACTTTGCAGTTCATGTTCAAAACAACAACAAAGCACTTAATAATCACAAAATAAGCGCCTTGGATGTCTTGAAACCACTTACACAAATAACGATAAAATATGCTTTCATGAACCAGAAAATAATAACACAAATTTGATTAAAAAATACAAAATGACATAAAGAATAAGCGACGTGGCCATAATAAAAACAAAATGATAAACGACCACAAATAGCATCAATATTGTGAATTCATATCATAAAAAATTTCTTTGTATATGATTTAATAAAAAATGTAAATAACCCGAGTAGAAAAAACATGCCAAAATGACAGAAACTCACTATCATAGCAAATTAAGTTTGGGGGAGAACCATTGCACTGATTTATTACTACTAAGATTAATGTTGGTAACTCATTCTCAAATTAACATGTCATCTCAAACTATACTATAAAAAATTTCAGAAGTAAAAGTCAATCCAACTAGTGCCACAAATTGATTGCACTATCACCATTCATAATTTACACCAAACACCACAATTTTTGTTAATAAAAAGAAGCTGACGAAGCTGAGAATAATTTATTTGAATTAAGATTTGAAACTTCAAAATCCATTTAATTAATTGGCACTCAAATTAAATTAAATAGACTAATTAAATGGAATCACTTGAAGACCGAAAAAAAGTTAGTGAAGAATGTGGAGGGAAGAAAAGAAAAGGAGGGAGTAGGTTATTGAAGGAAAAGTTAATGTTAAAAGAAAGGTTAGAATTTATATAAATGAGGTATCAACAGTAATTTGTGGGGTTTACTAATTTTATGGAAATAGACGAAATGTGTAAAAAAACACGGGTACTAACAGATTCCTCTCATTTTATGGAAATAGACGGGGCTTGCTAATTTTATGAAAATAGACGTGGTGTGTAAAGAAAAACACGGGATGTTGATAAATGGGGTATCACACTAAAGCAACTTAAGATAGCTTCCTCTTATTCATTTTATATGTGCATTTGATGAAGTGAAGTTTTCGACTGAAATTTAGAAACTATCACCTGAATCTCATAGCACCATTCAAAAATTACACAATTATAAACTGACAAAAAATAAGCGATTAAACTCCCATAATTAGACTTTGCAAGTTAGAAAAAAGATACCAATAGAATCAACCAGTTTCATACTAACACAACATAGTACTTTTTTTCAATACAGCATCATAGTAATTTTTTCTAATACAGCATTAGAATTAAACATAAATGATACAAAACAATCAAATAGAACCTTACCTTTTCTTATTCACATGCCAATTTCCCATCAAAGCCACTCAAACAAATAGCAAATGCCTGAAAAGTCAAGAGTGTATACCTATAATCTATAGTGAACATATCAGTTGCCACCTTACCAAACTGAAGTATAACCTTATCATGCTCTGGAGGCGCACTTTGCCAAGCAGGCATGCTCGCGATAAGTTGAAAATTCTTCACAGAGGCAACAGTGACCCGCCCTTTAAAGTTAAGGCACCGGCAGTGCGGCTGCTCGTGCCACCTAGGCACCTTGTTCTGCAAAACCAAAGGTAGTTCTTTTTTCTCCATGTTTTCATGGTCAGTCGATAATACACTTCCGGAATCCATGAAATTAGAAAACCGACTACTATCGAAGTATCTAGAACTTTCCGATACAATGTACTTGGACGAGGAGGAAGAGGAGATTATTCTAGAAGATTCTCCGGTGTTTGGGCGAGAAATGATGTTATCGGGTTGGTTGGGCAAGTTTTGTAGCCAAATTCAGACGTTCGTGAAAATTCCCTTTTTGCCCTTGTTATATTTAAATTTAATTCCTTTATTAAATTTTCGATTAAGTTTTCGGGGTGTTACATCGGTTTTGTGTGGTTAGTATCACAATCGGCTGTAATCAATTCAAAGTCAAAATATCTGCCCAAAGTAGAATGGTTTATAATACATATTATTATTGAACTACTGACTTTGTTTATGGATTGATCAAGTTGAATGTGGATAATAGTGGATTTTTGACCAGTACCAGATTATATACATCCTAAAGTTATATAGTGTTGGCGAAGAGAACGTGTGCAAATTATTATTACTATTGGTACCGCTTAAAGTAACATAAAATATGATTTTGTCGAAAAGATCTCTTAGCATTGAATTCAGCCAAACTTTCACATCATCAACAAAGATAACGCGTGAACGTTTTATTTGAATTTTTAGCATTAATTGTTGATTGTTCACACATGTAAGTCTCATAATCGTATTTGTGAATTCTTTGAAAACCACACGATTTAATTGGTTTATATAGTGTTATAAATTAATTAATTAATATTTATGAAAAAATAATTGTTAAAATATTTGATGTTTGCGGTGTTATTTGTAAGTGATGTAGCTCCTAGAAATGTTCTGGGCATTATTAGTAATTATTTGGATATGTATATAAAAGGAAAAAAAACACACACACACACACATATATATATGCATGTATCGATACATGATATTTATATATATTTAAACGGAATTTATATGTAATTAATTACTTAAACAAGCTTTGGAATTTTTGGTCCATATATGATGATAGCATGGCCTGCCATAGGAAGGAAACAAACTGTTTATATTTTATTTAGATTTATTATAGAATTAAGGAGGAGGTTTAAAGAAAGAAATGAGAAAGGTTTTCATTCTTTCCATCAAACAAGTCATCCTCGTTAATTCAATTTTAATATTACCTTCTTTCTCTCCTCCCATTCATGGTTTCCATCTCCTTCATTCCTTCCGCGGTCGAAATCAACTATTCATCCTAAAACAACATCAAATAAAATAAAATTGAAGTGGTTCATTCAGTCTTTGCAACATCCAGTGGTGATTCAAGGTATCTAGAAGGCAATTGACAAATCGAAGTGTCACAATTTGACTAGATCTTTAAGGTATAATTTCATATCATATTTTACATATGTCCCATAATCCCTAATATATATTTGTATTACCAAATACATGCTCGTATGATTTTAATTCAATAATTGAAATTCAAATGAAAGCTTTTGTTTTGGTTCAAATCATAAACCATTGCAATTGCAAATGAATAAATACCTTTATACAAAAATGTTTGAATTTGTCCATAACATTTCATGTAAGAATAGAATTAAATTTATTTCATATAAAATTAGTTTCAAAATATATATATATATATATATCTAAAATTTATTTCATTCAAAATTAGTTTTAATTTAATTATATAGATTTTTATTTTTTGAAATTATATACATATGTGTGTGTGTAAATAAATAGATTACAATACATAATACGTGTGTGTGTCTATACTATATACATAATACAATATATAATAGTAAATATGTGTGTAACCATACACACACACACAGAGATATATATATATATATATATATATATATATATTTATTTATTTATGTATATATATATATATTATAGCATATTCAAACGTATATATATGCTTAGGTATTTATATTCATGATATGCATATGAATTTGTCATACGTATATATAATTATAATATATGAGTATATGCAATAGATATAAATCTCAGTATCTATGTATATATATAGTTATATACATAATCATTTATTTTTATTCAGGATGATATTGTATGAATATATTAAATATATTCAAGGTAAATATTAAATTAACTTAACTAATATGATTAATTAAATAAATACTTAATTATTTTGAAATAAATATAATTTCATTTGAATAAATTTATTGGATCTAATGTTAGTTAATAGAACACATAAGCCCACTAAGATCCAACTAGTTTTTTTTTGGAAATTTACCTGTTTCATCTACTGTCAAAACGGGCCGAACCGAACAAAACCGGCCAACCAAGATTTAAGTGCACTCACCTCGCAGCACCTAGCCTCAACAGCCCTCAGCCTGACCCATCCATGCAAATGCCTAACTACAGCCTTTGAAGGACTTGTGCGCTATGAAACTTAGTGGGATCAGATAGCGACCCGGCCATATTTACGTAGAGTGGGATACCTCAATCCTATCCTCCAGCTCGCTTCGCCGACAAAGTACACGTGCTCAACATGAAGCTCTCTATTTCTCCCCTGCTCGCCCCTTCGGGCCTCTCGATCCTCACCGTTCGCAATTCCCCTAGAAGATATGTCTGTCACGACCACCATGTTTAGTCATGACTCAGCAAACTTCTGGCAAAAGCATTTGATCTTCCCTACCTAAAGAAGCAACGACCCTACACTGTTCAACTAAAAAGATCAACATAAAACAACACCGTTCATCTAACAAAAACGTCATTGTTCAGCAACCACTCCTTGTCCTTTTGTCCACATGGTGATGACGTCCCTATTCATCAACGGCATTTTCTCCCGATGCCGCCTCTAAAACACAAGCATATCTTGGTAGAGCCTGCCGACTGGCCTTCATCCAAGTCCACTCCATTCGACATCCTTGCTAGCTCACATCTGAACTGCACATCTCCATCAATGACCATGAGGATTTCGAGGGCTCGGCCCATCAATCCGAACCGTCTGAACTAACTCAACGACTATAAATACGCTTTGTATGCACTTTCACAATTATTGAATTTTCATTTCTTGCCTACATTATTGTCTCTTATAATTCAAGCTTTTGTAACCAAAATAAAAGCAATTAAATTAACTGTCATAGTGGATGTAGATCAACCTGATCGAACCACTCTAAATCTTGTGTCACTTTATTGCATTGTCGTTGATTATCTCTTCATTTTATATTTGTTAAACACAATGTCATCAAGTTACCTTTGTTAACATTTATTTCAACATATAATCCCGAGGTGGGCTAAAAATTTTGTCGCCACATTGGATTACACTTTAATAATATTTGGTACCGCATGTCTTAACTAGTATATACATACTAGAAGTCTAAATATGCTCTAGGTTCGAATAACTTTACACAAGATTCAAATGCATGACCTCAAAACCTACGTTTGAAGGTCTTACCACTGAACATGGTCTTGGACAAAATTAAATAATTATCATACTTAAATTTAAGATGTTATAAGCAGTAAATTATTGAATATTTATTACATTTGACAATGTATAAGTTTAAGTATCACTTATAATGTTTCTTACCATATATCAGTGATACTTTAATATATCAACATGACATACTTTACTATATATTTTATATAGCATTAAATAGTTCTTATACGAGATATACCACATAACAACTAAATATGCAATAGTGTATAAAATAGCCTCATTTCCTACCGTTTTGGGAAAATGCTTATTATAATAGGCTTTTTCCTTCAATCTTTTGCTTTGATGATGAACACTTGAATTTAAGAATGGATATTGCATTCATAATTTTATTTTCTTTCTCCCTTGTCTTTTTTGTCTCTATCTTCCATGTTAACATATATTTAATCACTCATCAATATATTTGATTTATCTTTTCAATCTACTATAAAAGTCATGTAAACTAAATTATTAAAATATAAAAATTATTCACTAATGGAAATTCAAATATGCAAATTGCAAATTAGAAACAAATTTATTATAACAAACAAAATATGAATGGAAAGATAAGACAATTTTTTAAATAAAAAAAATACAATAATAAGAAAAAAACAACGATTTTCTTTCTTTCTTTCTTTCTTTCTTTGAGATAGAAAAACATGGGTTTCAAACTTTCAAATTATAAAAAACAGATATTTTAAATGGAAAACGTAGGATATGTTATGATTGTAACTATAAACCTTTTACCAATCCTAGACCATTAAAACTTATTTTAACAAAAATTAAACTTGTCTCTCGCATATATAGCAAAATATATAAAAAGATAATTGTTTGCCTCTTCTTTTCCATTTACCACCGTGCACCGGAAGTCCGCAGAGGGAGAAAATAAAATAATACCTCTAGAGTGCTTTTCATCCATATCTCAAAAAAAAAAAAAAATCTGATTTACAAATGAAGCAATGAGTCATTAAACAATGAAAAATATTAGATCTTGTATCACAACAGTATTATAAACAGAGATTTAACACTAAAATAACTGATAATAGCTTCATTTATTCATGTCATTAGCGTTTCCAACCATCACTCGTACTGCGTGCAAGAGTCCGCAGAGTCGTATAATTAATATCAAATACTGTATTTTCTATTTTAATTTGGAAAACAAAAATAACCTTGATTAATAAAAAATCAAACACCAAGCAGATGAAATAAAAAGACACAAGTAATAGAAATGTCAAGGATGTCCAGGTATAGTAGAAAGCGATACGCATTCCAACAATTAATTGTAATTACTTTTGATTCTTGAAGCAAATGTGTATCATTTGAACAATGAAAACCATTATATTTATATTCTATACTAACCAGATCAGTTTTATAAACAGAGATTTCACAATAGAGCAACTCATGATAGCTTTTCCTCATTCATTTTATATGTGCATTGGATGCAAGTTTTCGACTGAATTTTGGAAACCATCACCTACAAACAGCACCATTCAAAAATTACACATTTTTAACTGACAAGGAAAGAAAAAAAGGATTAAACTCCCATAATTAGACTTCGCAAATTAGAAAAGAAGATAACAACATAACCAACCAGATTCATACTAACACAACATAGTACTTTTTCCCAATACAACATTACAATTAAACATAAATGATACAAAATAATCAAGTAGAACCTTACCTTTCTCTATTCACATGCCAATTTCCCATCAAAGCTACTCAAACAAATAGCAAATGCCTGAAATGCCGAGAGTGGATACCTATAATCCATAGTGAACATATCGGTCGCCACCTTACCAAACTGAAGTATAACCTTATCATGCTCCGGAGGGGCACTTTGCCCAGCCGGCACGCTCGCGATAAGCTGAAAATTCTTCACAGAGGCAACGGTGACCCGCCCTTTAAAGTTAAGGCACCAGCACTGCAGCTGCTCGTGCCACCTAGGCGCCTTGTTCTGCAAAACCAAAGGCAGTTCTTTTTTCTCCATGTTTTCATGGTCGGTCAGTAATACCCTTCCAGAATCCCCGAGGCTAGAAAACCGACTGCTGTCGAAGTATCTAGAACTTTCCGATACAATGTACTTGGACGAGGAGGAAGAGGAGGTTATTCTAGAAGATTCTCCAATGTACGGGTGAGAAATGATGTTTTCGGGTTGGTTGGGGACGGACCCGCCCGCTTCGAGGGCAGAGGCCGGGATGGAGCACATGGTGCAGTTCATTTTACGCGGGCCGCGGGTGCCTAGCACGTTGAACTCGTAGGCTATTTGGGCTATGTTGTAATTGTTTGTAGTGGTGGGGGGTTTTGGAGAAATTTTTTTGGAGTAGAAGCGCTGGCTTGTTTTTCCAGGTTCGGGGAGGAGGTAGGTGGTTTGTGGAGGTTGTGTGTCGTACATTATGAATTTCGTGCCAAGGAAATTTGACCTAGATAGCAAGAAAAACAACATATTGCAATTAGATGGTGTTTGGCTTATAAGTTATTTTGTAATTTGAGATGTTTAGTGTAGTTGATAAGCAACAAATACTTGCTTTATAACTTCAGATTTTACAACTAAATTTTGTCACAGTTTCAACTTATCTATCCAAACACTTTTACTTCTTATCATTCGTCGAAAACTACTTAAAAGTTACTACTCAAAACTCTTTTAAAAAGGCTTTGAAATAAATTGTTGTCGGGTTTTTAGTTGTATGACTTGTATTAGCAACTTGATGATTTGAAGACATTGTCCATGTTGCAAAGTCAACTATTTCCATTAGGCAGTTTTATAAAGTCTATGGATGAACATCTATTTTGATTTCAACCAAAACAGATGAACTAACTTCACTTCACACTTTCAATACATATAATAGTATGATGGAGTAGTTTGGTCATAAATGTTTACTTTCTATTAAGTAACATTAAACTAAGATAAAAAATTAAAGTGCACATGTAAAAAAAATGATGAATGCATATAATAAACATCAAATTACCTCAATTTTCCAACATAAGTCTTGTTTGATCGAGATATATTGTCAGCGTTCATAGAGATTATATACTCGGTACTTGTAGTGCGACGAACTCGCTTGGCAGAAAGGAGGAATTTTCCATTTTCAACAAGCACAGCTGCATAATTGAATGACATGTTAAGACTTAAAAAGCAATAAAAGTTCAATAATTTTCAGACGCTGGTGTAATTTTGATTACACCAACTGTATCATAATGGCTGACGTCCCCTCCACAAATCTGCTGAATATAACAAAACAATACATGAGAGATCTCTCATGTAATGTTAGTCAATTTTGTTGCATCAAGTTTATGTATTGATAATGTAGTTATTGTGTAGTTGGTTTGCATTTAGAGATTTTAATTCATTTACTTTGGAATATTTCAAGACTTTATACCAACCCCAGGACAATTTGCAATGAATCAAACAGATACAGCCATTGAGATGTAAGTTGACAAATAATAAAAATAACTAAATGTTACTAAAATTATGAGAAGGGTAGATTTAAATACTTGAAGATGTAATGTAAAAGAATAAGCTAAAGAAATCTTACTAGGAGTCAGACATAGATATAAATGATAAGTTAACTTCGATTTATCCCTCTTAATGAAACACTGAATCATACCATCTCGAGGCCCTGGCTGCCAAATGAAAATAAGAAGTATTAGACAACAATGTTTGAAATTTTGTATTATGCTGACTACTGATGTTTCGTCATTAAAAATTCAAATATAAACGAGCAACTTCTGTTAGAGGTTTTTTCACAAAATTTCCTTAACCATAAAGCACAAGGTATACAAATGGCAGTACTGTAAGGGAATAGTTCATACAAAACCATGTATAAAATTTATAAAGGAGTGTCATCAAAAGCGTACTCTTCTTTTTATAATGATTAGGTATAATGATGCTGCTTGAAAAGGTAAATGCTTCACCATAAATAACAATATATGCAAGCTAAAGTTTCGGTCCACTCATGTTATTTGTAAGATGTATGATTCGGCAAATACTACTTAACATTTAAACCTTAGTCATCTCTTCATGCTAAGGAACAGCTAGACAATTAGGCAAGACAAATTCCATGATATGAACATAAAGTTTGATAGCCAGTTTCATGCAAAACAACCTAATTTTAGGTGATTTCTGCCATTAACATACCTATATAAAAATTTGCAAGAAACCCAACTTAATTGTACAGTGACCAGTACTCGTTCATATGCATATTATCCACTATTTCAATCCACATCGGTATTTGAAATAACCACCCCACTAACTTAAATTCCTATACCCTTATTATAGAAAGAAAAAATATTACATAGATATTTTAGGAAAATTAAAAAGGACTTCACCACTACATGTATTTGCTTTGTAATGGTTAACCCATGCCTTCAGCTCTAACTCCAGGTTATTAACAATGGATTTGTTACTTCAGTTCAAGACCGAGTCTCACATTTTTCTCACCTGAAGCATTGCTGTATACACTACAAAATTTACTGTAATTCACCTACATCTTTATTTTATCATCTAGCAATGGATTGCTGGGTGAAATACATATATATCGCTCAAAATTACTACGGTGAATGAAAATTTAAACTGCACTCAACAATATTTGCTGGTTAAAAATGATAAAATGCAGCGATAAGCCGCGTCTTTCTTTTTCCCTTTTCTAATTTTTTTTTGGTTGTGGGCCCATGGGGGAGGGGGGTATGGAATTTCTCCTCATTTATCACCTCAGTGGCTATCGATCAGAGATCCATTAGCAATTACTAAACATATTTAATCTTAGTGAATGCTGCAAAATAACAAGAATCAAATACCTGCTTAAGAGAGACAGGGAATGTGAGCTTCCCACAAAACTCTGGACTTTTCACAATCTCTTTACACATTTCACGCCACGATTTGCAAACAGCAGCACAAGCAACCACGTGCTTACGTGTAGGCCATGTACTCTCACTCTCCTCCAACCTTTTGATCACATCTCTAAGCAATTCAGGAGGAATACTGGCCCAACAGCAGTCCTGAACAAGCGGTTCTTGATCATGTAACTCATGCACCGCTCCCTTAGATTTCCCTTTCAGGTTTCCAGATAGTCTTACTTCAAAACTTCTTCTTGATAAGCTTCCAAATCCATCTCTTACATCACGCATAATACTTCGGAAAGACATCTATATTATCCCAATCAATAGATGACATAAGTTAATGGAAGCATAATTGAATATATTATATTATGCACTTGTCCTCGTATGAAAGAACTTGGTAAAAGGGTAGTTGTTGATTCAAGTACCTACCTAAAATGAATTTCTCTCAAAAATTGAAAAACTAAGTCCATAAAAACTAAAGAGTATGAAAACATAGCTTAGAAATAAGGCAATGACTTTTATTTTCATTGACTTTATGGTGTGGCTTAGGGATAAAATAAGTAATGGATGCACATGCTTCTGAAGTAATGAACCTACAATAAAACAACACTTGAATTAAAAACTAAGCAAACTTATCGTTATTCATTGACAGAACATGAAGCAAGATCTATTATGAAATTGTGCAAGTATAATAAGTTACGCAAACTACCAAAAATGCTAAAATCTCTTTCTTTCATTGCAGACCAAGTAAGTGGATTGAAATAGGAAAAAAAAAAGAGTCGAAAGATAGTCTTTTTACCTAATTAATACATCTCTAAAAGCAATTGACAATATCTATAATTTGCAATGTTAATTATAATAGCAAACACTTTGCAGTCAAATCAATTAACCAAACGTGAAAAATGCCATACTTGAATTCAAATCAGCGGATAAATCCAGATTCAAATCAAAATTTGTAAGAAGGCCGATTTCTAAATACACTCTACTAATCTACAGTTCCTGGTCAAATTTTGTATTCTAAGTGGATAAAATTTACAGTTAGTCTTGGATCTGGAAAACACAACATGCATTTAACCCAGATTTAAAAACATTAAAGTAGAAAAGGATAAACATACCTTCAATACAGAAACTTTCTAATCTAGGAGCATGAATTAGAAAGCGAAATAACAACGGAAGGCGTTTAAGAACGCGACTGACTTTAGTTCGAAAGGAGAAGAAGAAGAAAGGAATATATATTGAATTGGTACGGTGAGAATAAGGAGTTGGTTACTGCGAAGCACCAGAGCTTTCGTTTACTTTTCAAGATTTATATTTTTATGGTTTTGCGATGAAAGATAAAGGAGGCTTGAGAAGGTCAGTAGGGAGTGGGAGACAGTTTTTATAGAATTAATTATCAAATATTCAAGTCAAGATGTTTTGCATGTGTTAAAAGTGAAAAAAAAAACACAAAAAGTAAAAAAAAAAATCAAAAACAAAATGAGTATGTTTACATCGCGCTGCTCGTTTCAATATAAAATGACATCCATTTCTTGCTTACATTGTCAAGATTTACAAATAAGAAAGGAATATTTAGTGCTTATATTATCAATGTCTTGCTGATAATTATTTATTTTTGCGTGTGAATAGTTTAGTCAAATTAAGAAGGATGGTATCACTAAAGTTGACATTACTTCCTTGTAATTGCAAGCAAGTGTTAGCTATATTGTCTATATATCTAATAATGTATTTGTTTGTTCTTATCTATATACGTATTGCAAGCTATAGAAATCTAATTGATATATTATTATAGTATCTTAAATTCTTTGTTTGGTATTTACAAAAAATGACACAATAACAACTCCTCTGTGATACAGGTGTTTTTCATGCCATCATAATCCGATAATTAAATACTTGAAAAAGTGCCATTTAATTTCAAATAAGTCTACGATTTGTTTAAACCCCTACTTGATATTAGTCATAATTGTAATAATTATGTCACTAGATTAATTGTACATTTAGTATTTCGAGAAATCATTGTCGTAGCATCTAGGTAACTAAGTTTACTTTAATTTGATATTACAATTGAATGTAAAACAAAAGGAGAGAGACCGAATCATGTTGTTCGTTGTTTCTGGCTTCATTCCTTGGTTGAACATGCATTTAGTTGTAGACTAAAACCTTTTTTTGTTTATATTTATACAAGTCGGAACTTGAACCAAATTACCATAATGTACGCAATTACTTGTTCAGAAGAAAATAATACATAGGGTCAATGAGTCATAGCCTATGGAGCAATATTTTAGTTTATAGCCTAGATATTATAGTGTGTTGTTTTTCAATAATGATGCTACTTAAGATCGTTTTGGTAGCTTTTTTCGATTTATGCTGTGCTTGAAATTAAAAACTGTAGTTTTTAATGCTGTTTTCTAACTTTATTTGAAGCATAACAAAAAGAATATAAAATAAATAAATAAACAACTATTAATAAAAACAGCATTGAAATTAGTGAATCTTCGACAATATGAGATAATGTTAGTAGTCGTGCTTCAATGCACGTTTAATCGCATGGTTCTATTTTTTCCATCGCTACCATATAAGTAAACTAGTAGATATATTCAAAGTATGACAGACTGTCTTTCAAGTTATATTAAGTTTGAGGATTCATTCTCTCCGATTTATTGCGCTAGTGCTAGCGAAGTCAATTTGAGTTATCTTTCGGAGTAATAAGAGTGTCGACTTGCAATATAACAAACTAGATGGTATTTTTGTTATTATTTAATGGCGGTGAAATCAGGAAGAAATAGAAGAAAACTTCAAAAAAAAAAATTGATTGTTCTCGGATTAAGAGAGAGGTGTGTTTATAGATAACGAGTGTATACGCACGTCCTGGTGGACTTGCATCTAATAACAATGTGCATTCGTTAATTCAACAATGCACTCGTATAGCATGTTTCAAAGCATATATAATGTTTTGTTGTATTTAGCATGTATAATGTTTTGTTTACAAATATAGTACACACTTTTTTTCATTCATGTCATAGTGCTCATAAATTTCTATTTTCAGGTATGGACCACATGCTGGAATTATGAGGCATTTATGAGCCTTTTATAGTAAGCTCATCACAATTTGATAATGGCTTTTCATATTTATTTTCACACAAAATCAAAATACAATGATTTTGTGTTTTCCAAAACCATATTTAATACTATCTTTAATTTTAATTTACGAATTATGTATATGATTTACATAAACGATAGTCTTTTTAAAACAAAAATTTTGGTACATTTTTATTATATTTATAAAAAAGAAAACTATGTTAAATGCAAATTATTGACTTAACTAATAATGGAGTTTAAACTTAAGTCGTTCAAATTATATTTCTAATACCTTAGAACATTGTCATAAATTTAAGAATGTCCGTTCATCCAATTTTATCAAAGAACATAAACTGTCATTTAAGGATCAGATTTGAATGATTTATTTGTCCAACACTTCATACATGTGACCAATGAACTACAATTAGATATGGCTCATCAAATGGTTTAAACATGAGCAAGTTTGAACAAAATAATAATAATAATTGTCATAACAAACTTGTAAAATGGTTCTGATGAATGTTGCCATAACTTAGAGTAAATTAATGCATTAATTTTAACAAACTAAAATGTCAATCAAATGTAAATTTCAAAGCACCGTCAAAACACAATAACAAATCAAAAACATAACCCAACAGGCATAACAAACTTAAATAGTACATTATTGAGAAAAAATAAAGCCCAACACATTCAAAAATAAAGTTTTTAGGAAATATAATATAGTATGACATTTAAGTAATTAATAAAGTTGACAATCCGAGGTTTTGTCTAGAACGTTTATGTCAGCAGCTTAATTCTGACATGATTTTCCTATTTCCAAAAGCTTGAGAGAAGGCCAATATACCATTAACTCTTGGAACATCTCCTGATATAATTAACCAAGAAAATTGTTAGTTCATTATGAACTCATCCTAACTGATACTCTAATAACATCTATTGCAAAGACTCTACAGTGAACTAAAAATTCAACACAAAATATATTATCTATGATTGAAGTGCCTTGTTAAGATGTTATGAATTTCTCTGTTATTTTTTATGTTACGCAGCCATTTCTACACCATATACTGTTATGCTCCATGTTGACTATGTTCTACAAAGCTATGCAACCTAAGTTATGCTTCATGAACTGATATATGCTATGTAACCTATGGTATGTTATGCAACATAAAATGCTAGCATATGCCATTCATAGAGATGGAGTACAGAGAGATGCTTACAGTTCACAGAAATGCATGCTTATACCATGCTAGACTATAGCAATTCTTCTCAGAGATGCAGTTCCCGGACGTCTAGTTTTTCTGTTATCAATGCAGTTTTTCTTCACAGGCATGTTTACTATCCATAGCAAGTCCAGTGATTCAAGATATTTTGAATACACAGTTTATGCACTCCATTACCCAGACATCTTTGGCCAATGTGCAATCATTGGTTAATTCCAGTCTGACTCTAGTTGAAGGCTCAGTCTGCAACTTCAGCCGGAATAATTCTATATCTCATCAATTTCAAGCATTATTTTGACTTCTTGTTTCTATCTGATAGAATATGTAAATTATTCTATTAATTTATAAATTATAACTTTTATAAATTAATAGAATAATTTACATATTCTATCAAGTTGCTCCTAAAGGAGTGGTATCAAGGAGTACAAATATTTCACTAATTGGGGTATAGACATGAGCATTAGTGCCTTCATGGATGCTTCTACTTGATCCATTGGCCTATGTTTCATTAATTTGTAAGTGAAGGATAAAATAAGAATCAAAAATTAAAATATTATTATTGCTATTTAAAAATAAGATTAAAAGTAAGACATAGTACATAAAGGATGTAGCAAGATAATTGATTTGGTGAGAATGCGGTCTGTGCAATGACACAGGAATATCCCATGCTACTACAAATTATTGTTTATCTTTAATTCTATAAGAGTCTAATTATTAGTAGTTTTTAATAATTACAAATGATATATTCAAAAAAAAAGAAATGATCCTTGCACATCTTTAATTCAATAAGGCAACAATATTATACAAATCATGCCGATTATTAATTTTTTTCTGCAACATGAATAAATACAATTAGCACATATCAAGTATTAAATCTATAGTCAAAATTTGATTTAACTGGAAAATTTGATTTACAGACTAATTCCAAAAGGAGAAAACATTCACTTTTTTAAATGTGAGCTATCTTTATAGGTTTACAACTAATCTAAAAGACTGTTATATTGACAATCGGATGGAGAATCCAATCCCACAATACATGATAAAGATTGAGTGCAATAGCTGTGCAAAACTGAGCAAGTATTTATTGGAACTCAGACTACACGTTAAAAATGTTCATTTTGTTATAAAATGACCAAATATCTAATTCAGCAAGTATTTAACGATTATATTCCGAATGTGAGATATGTTTACAGGCTTATCCATGTATCCACTTTAATAAGATATCACCAGCAATAGTATTTAGTATAAACCTCAATATACATTATTTTGAAAATTTGTGAAGTGTGTAAAGTTACTATAATATGTTAGCAACGACTTTTATATGTCACATGAAAGCATGATATAAGTCTAACTATCATCAACATATTGAGTAAGCAATTAATCCTCAAGCTTTCATTTGAAAATCATGAAGCTAGCACAAATATATGTCAGTAAATAAAGCATACATGTTAATATAGAATGATACCTCAAAAGCATGATTGTGTCAACATGATGCTTCCTGCTTCTTATTCCTTTCCATATTCGAGTTTCTCCAACAAATATTTTCCATAATTGTGTGTTTACCCAATAGGCTCCTGTTGACGACACCTTATCACTATTGAATCATATACAATCATTTTTAGGTACTAAATTGTCATAAACTTAAAATTAGAAATAGAACATTACAAAATTTAGCTTCATAAACCAATGTGGTGCACTCGATAATATACATGGTCTTAATTCATCAATATTCAAAAATCAATAATATACAGGCATACATCTAACTAATGTTTTCCATACAAATTACCCTTAAATATATATAAATTTAGCAAAAGTTACTGTAAATAATGCCGATATCTAATCTACCTAAATCCAGTAATTTTTAAATTGGATCAAATCATATTTAAAGCTCAAGCAAATGAAATACGGATAATTCCAAGATCTGACTGTAATTGTGAATACCGCTATTAGTTCTGTGCATGAATCCTAGATGATGATAAGAAACATGAAATAGCGGGATTAACATAATAAAAAGCTTCATCATCCAATAGTTGGTCAAATCAGTTAGAAAACTTAATTACTTTTAGTATAAAACTTAATTTCAACTAATGAGCTTGACCAACAGGTATAAAACAAATGTTTTCATATACAAATATGTTGCATTAAAGTTAGGTTGGCAGAAAATAAATTATGTACCCTTTCTTGAATGACAACCCCTCTCTTCTGTCCCTTCTTCACATGAACTTGGTGAGCCGTACACGCTGCTGGGTTGTTGAGATCTTCACTGTCCAGCTAAACAGGTAGACTGTTCAAACAATCTAACATTGAGCAATGATTAGGAATAAGGGTGAGAGATTTTACAGTCAACCTGAGTAATCCTTTTCTGTTCTTTGATGTGGGCTCCAAATTGGAAGCCTTTGTTGACCCTACTTGACTCCAAATCCAATGTAGAACTCTGATAGCTAGGCAGACTACTTGCTAATAAATTGCTTGATGCTCTTTGTTCTATTGTTTTTGCAGAAAGCTTTAGCTCATGAAGCCTACAAATAAGTTAGGTAACCCTTACTTCAATAACACGGTATGGTAATTCAAATCCTTAAATGTTAGAACCGAGTCATCATTGGTTGATTTCACAGTTTAGTTTTATGTTCATCATTGATGAATTAAGTAGAGCATAGTTGATTTCAAAGCCTCTTCGCAATGTGAGGGAAATGCTGCGTACATTATCGATCTCTCAAGAGTCCGCTATCGTTCAGTTGGTGATCTTCGATCATTGATCACAATATAAAAGGACAACAGGTCCACCATTGTGGTCATGCACACTATCTTAAATAATTTATCTACATTTTATGTTGTTAAACTTTTTATAGTATTATATTTTAGTTTTTAAAAATCCACGCTACATCACTTAGAAATGCGCATCAACGCACCTTGTGTTGCGCATGTAGAAATATATTAAAGTAAAACAACATATAAAAAGAAAAAACACACTCTGTTGCACATTTAGATAAACATATTATAGTATAAATTTAAGTAAAGCAATATATAAATGGAAAATACTCGTTATATTGCATTTTCAGAAAATGCATATTATTATTGTATTATGTACAATACAAAAGAAGTGTACTGTATAAGTTTTTAGAAATAAATTAAAACTAAACAACGTATAAAAAATGCACATTATATTATTCAGAAAATGGACACGGTTGCTCAAAATATGCACACTCTGTAGTCATACTATATTTCACTCTATATTGTACTTAGTAAATAAATGGAAGTAAAAACTGTATAAAGAAATGCATAGAGAATTGCACTTTTAGAAAAGAACTCATGAAAAATAGCATATATAAAGGAAATGCATATTGAATAACGCTTTTTGAATATATACACTGTACTGCATTTTCGTAAAATCCACTGTATATAAAACATAAACTGCATTTTAAAATATATTTCATTTCAGTTTCCTAGGCCAGATGATACAAATACTATAATGCAACAAATGCGTCTCCTACATGTTTATGAATATCCGAATAAGAGAATTTGCAGTTAATGTGCCGGCAGCTAACTTTACTGTAATTAGTAATTTATTATAAATGGATTATAAGTGCCTAGAAATGCCTCAGACTATTCAAAATTAATTTATCAGTCGATTTATGAATCAAATTCCAAATTCCAAATTCTAAACCACTGAATATAGTACAATGAATTAGTATAAGAAAAGGGGGAACATAAGTTCAAATTCCCAATGCTAATAAATCAAATTAAGCATGAGAAACACATGGTAAACGAACTTAGGTTGTAAATAAATATAGTTTTACGTAAGCAGGAGGAATAGATTTTGCATAAGCATTTTTTGAACACTAAATGTGTGGTAAAGGATTTTCAGGTCATAGTTGTAGTCAAGACAATTGATATCAGTGTTCAATCTCATAAAACAGAAAATGTTACATCATGGTTACAGTGAAATGTGTAATCTAACGAAAGGAAATTCTTATTGGTGGTAAATTATATAATAGGATTGAACACTAATGATTTCAGGAGTTATTTATTTCAAGGATTGCCTAGGTAAAAAAGTGAGGAGGAGCTTTATTGTAGGAAAAAAGTAGGCTATGCCATTCAAGTAATTAGATAAAATCTACACATTCAAACTTTGGCATGTATTACTTTTCTAGAGACTATGTAAATGAATAGCTCAATTAATCAGTACTCGTTAATTACAACCAACTAAATTTCCTTCTTCATTGAGATCTAAAGGTAGATGATATCCTGCTAATTTGATTTGACATAGTAGAGCTACAGTTTACATATATTCTAAACCTTTTATGTTTACCATTCTCAGTGTTTAAAAATATTCTTTGGAGAAGGATGATGATAATAGACCTGGTAAGTGATATACACAATAATAACCTTTAAGTACAGGAAGAATATCATATTTAGCCTTATAAATGAACAGAAAAAATTGAAATATGGAGTGGTTTATCACAGGTCACAATATAACCCCATCCTATAATTATATATGAAAATTTGAACTTACCTACAACAACACTATAAGTTGCTCCATTCTTCTTCATGTTGCCTCTAGTAGACAAAAAAAATGCAAATTAGGCACAAATAGGAAATTTTAAAATTATATTGCTCTGTTGAACTATATTATTCTACAGCTAAAGGTAATTGAAACTTAAACGCTCACTACATTCATGGCATGACTGTGACTAACTGTAGTGTACACACAGTTACAACTACAGTCTTTTCATGTAAAATTTCAATTAGTTCAATTGTACTGCATATTTAAGAATGAAGAAGAATGTGAAAAAAATTAAATAAATAAGAAAAAAGAGAAGAGGGTTGTTATTACTGTAATTTTGTTCCATCCATAGGTTAACAGTGGCTAATGGAGCAAGTGAGTTTCTGAAACAGCTTGTTGGAAATTTTTGCTCGGCCAAGCTATTATTGGTTGAATAGACTATTAACCATGTTATTATAGAATGTTGTTAATTAATGAATAGGGCTATCAAATAGAAAATTTAGCACCACAATGACAATATGCATCTGTATCACACGCTTTTCTTTATATCAGTGTAACTATGTCATTTTCGCTACTTTGTATTGCTTTGACTATCTACAGTTTGAAGATTCGTGGGAGTTTAAGAGGACATCTAGGTATAAAAATACAACTGTGATTATATAAAGTTCAAAATTAAAATACGATGCAAATTGTATTTGGAGAAATTATAAAATAAGCAGCTTATATTCTTTTTTTTACAGGGAGAACAATAAAACCACATGGTGCTATTATATTTTAGCTAAAGTATTGTTAATTTGATTATTTGTCCATTCTATTGATGAGTTGCGCAACTCCTGTTTACATATACTGAGCAACAGTTTTGTGCTGAAAATGCAATTAGTTGGTACATTGAAGTCTGGTTTATCACAGTTCAGAAGTACATCCTTTCATCTAAATGATTCAGTGACTCGCATTTTTATCTACCCTTGTATTTTCCAAGTGAATAAAGGCATTCATCACCCACTAAAACAGTCCAAGTGAACCATAAGTAACATAGCCTGATATTGTATCTTGATTGACACATCGAATTATAGTGTATCTTCAGTTACTGGCAAAGAAAAGGAGAAATATTATATGTTAACATACAAATATATCACTAAAATATTATTCAATAAAACGTTTGAAAACTAAACATGTCTGTAACTAAAAGTCTAAAATACTATCTGAATAAGGCATTTGAGAGTGCACATACCTGTATGACTTAGCTGGCATAGTACATATGGGTCTTCTGCTAATACTTGAAGATTTGTAATCGTTTGATGGCCAACTGAATGAGCCAGCACCTCTTTTGGGACATCTGCCTCAGGACAAAATCAAATAGTTGCAATTTGTAAATGATAATAAAAGTAAAACTGCATTATTTTTTTCCTTTGGATAATCGTAGCAGATGATAAACACAAATACTTATTTTAGCAGTATATATCAAAATATTCACCAACTCCAATACTTATACGTGACAGAAAATAACGACCTTCCTAAATTACCTACAGATTGGAACCAAGAGTGAAAAAAAATTCATCTGTTTACCAAGAAGTTGACAGCGCTAGCCAGTTTGTCCGCTCGCTCACTATACTCAGCTGCAATCAAATTGCAAAAATTGAAAGGTTAACAATAGTGAATGGTTCATATTAAAATATTATAACATAAAATGCACTTAAACATATAATTACTAAAACATCATATCAAATTATTAATCAAAAACCTGAAATGTCACTGCTTTATCCTGGATGGAAAAGTGATTTCCGATAGAAGATGGTCACTCATTTCCTTGTTATATCAACTCTGAACTCCTTCCACCGATCTGCCTAATTTACCATACAAAGCCCAGTTCTCAACCCTTCAGCCCACTAAAAAGTATGAACGTGTTTGTGGGTCATTTGATTCTTCCCAATGCTAATAATGCGGAAGCAAACCAGAGTCACGAAAGCAATTTCATCGTTGCGGAACCCCATACTCAACATTTCGGAACCGTCCCAGACTAACTGCTTCGGCACCTCAATTCCATTACCGCGGAATCTTGAAATTAATTACTGTGGCACCCTAAATCAACTACTTCGGCACCTAAATTCCATTACCGCGGAACCTTAAAATTAATTACTACGGCACCCTAAATCAATTGCTTCAACGCCTCAATTCCATTACCATGGAACCTTAAGGTGACTACTACGGCAGCATTTCAACCTTGACGACACCAAATCAAACAATGATGGAAGGGTTTCGTTTCGATATTGACGAAAGCAAATACTCTGAAGATTTGCAGCAACCACTTTACCAAATAGGCGCCATTAATCCAACACTTACGACAACAAATGAACAATTGCGGCACCAAATAACTGCTACACCAACTCTCGGGGGGGGGGGGGGGGGGGGGGGGTTATCCTTGTGGAACTAATTCCTTTTGCCATCACTTACGGAAGCAAGCCCTTTTGAATATGGGCAGAAGGAACTTGATACTTGCGGAAGGACATCCCTTTCGCTGCTAATCGAAACCAATTTCTTTTGAACACTGGTGAAGCGCAATAATTCAACCTACTTGCCTTCATCACTCTATGGCTTCACCAGAGTAGGGGGCATCAAACCTAAACTAAACTTGAACATATAAAGCTCGAATAGTTCAGATTAAATTTGGAGTTTTCATCTTGTTTCAATTTCCTTTCGAATGAATCAAAACTGAAGTGGGATTAATATCTTAGATGGGAGACGAAGCGAAATCGCCACGTGTTTGGGGATGAATGGACTTGGGAATGAATAAGGAGGGAGCTGGAGAAGTGGGGATCGGATTTGGTAATTCGCAGACAAGGAAGATCGGTGTTGAGGAAGGCTATCGTGGATGCTATCTCATCGGTGAGGTCAAATTTGAGGATGAATGGAATCAGGGACCAATGGAATTGGTATTTTGAGGATGAATTTAGGGAGGAACGCATATTGGTTTAAGGGAGAACGGAAACAGAAGGAACGAATGCGTTGGGAGGGATGACTACTTAGAGTGCGGACATGAAAACGTATAAGGGTATTCTTAGCATTTCAAAAAGACACGGTTGAAATTAATTCATGGAACTTTCATTATTAGTAGTAAAGATGAACAAATGCGTTTATTCATCAAAAGACGTGATCCTTAACTTTTAATTTGAACCAAAAGTTGCAACCATTCACAATAATATTAATGGATTTAATCATTTCAAATGGGTTGTTTCAACGGTTCTAACATTCTAGATGGACACTTCCGTTCATTCAAAAAACAACTATGTTATACAACAGTGAAACTGTTATGACCTGAACTCAAACTCCAGCCAAACCTAGCTTAGAACAGTTGATCAAGCAGTGTTTTGTAATATGCACGTGTGTTAGCATGCATAGCTTGTGCTCTTTGTAGAAGAGAAATATAATAACCTGGAATTCTAAAACATAGGGGATAATTAAACAGTTTAATTAACCAATCGATTATAGTTAATCTTGTTTAAGCTAATGACTTGAGAAGTGAATTTTTAAAGATTAATTATTAGAATGTGTGATTTATTCCATAGAGCTCATAATGTGGTTTACATATGAAAAACGTATAAAACTTGTTGAAATCGGATAAGGGGGTAAAATAAAACGAAAAGAGAATCTAGGGCACAACCATAAATAAACCAGAAAAAGTTGTCATTGTAATTTCCGAAACACAATTTCTTAATTTATTTCTTCTTCTTTTTCATAGGTTAAAATCTTGCTTTCATCTTCCTCCCTTCATAACTTCCAAAATATATTTTATTATTATATATAAAGTTAAATATATGACTTTTTGTTATCTGTTCTCACATTCCTTTTCAAGATCTATACTGAATTCTCCGTTGTTTATGGTCTATTTTCCATTTTCACCCTTCAACTATTTTATTTGTTTTTCTTCATAATGTCACATCTCTCCAATTAGGAACAAACCCCAAAATGGGTTAGTGGGCCATATTCGAGCCTAATTAATTACCCACTAATCTGATAAAAAACTGTCCAACTTTAAACAGCCATATCTCTCAAACGGTAAGTCCAAATAGTTATTATGACCACTTTATGGAGAAAGAAACCATTATATCTTTCCAATGGAAGTAGTCTCAACCCCTAACTCGGCTCATATGAAAATTTATAGGCCTTACAACACTACAACAAACTGGGGTTTCTATAGCGTTTGAAAAACGCTATTATAGTTAACCATAGCGTTTCAGAGAACGCTCTGGAACGACATGCTATAGTAGATTATCGAACTGTAATAGCAAAAACAAAACGCTATAAAAAATCATGTTTCCATAGCGTTTGTAAAAAGCTATTAAAAGTAACGCTATATTTGATCATCAACTTGTATTAGCATAAGTAAAACGCTATAGAATGTCTTGTTTCCATAGCGTTTTATATTTTACGCTAACGGTTACTTTTCTATAGCATTTTCATTCTGATAGCATTTTTAAAACGCTATAAAATGTAATATCATTTTTACAAGTTTTATTTACTATTTTTTTAGCTTTCAAAAAATTCAATTAATTATAGAATATATAAATATTATAGATTTCACTTATATAATACCATTTCTTCGTTGCATATAAATATAACAGATTTCACATACATAATATCATACAAAATCAAAATATATAAATTAAACACATGATATTTCATATATATTGTTCAAACCGTCGATACATATATTTCATTTTTATTACATATTTGCAACAACTTCCTAAAAAGAAGGTTTCATATTTATCTTGTAGCAAATGATGCATCATAAGAACTCACTTATCCAAATGATACACTATAGCTATGTTATATTTCCTTCCTCGCTCAATCCCAATACCAGCTATCAACAAACTCAGACGATTCCTGCATGCCAAAAAAATACGTAAGCAGATATTATCCGTTGTAACCTGAAATTATGTTGAATCTATCATTTACAGATATTAACAAGAATGAAAACATTTACATATATAAACATAGTGAACACGTTTACAGATACATAGGTTGTATTAAGAAGTATGAAAATATAGTACACATTTAACGATATAAATATAGTGCACATATCGACAAATAAACCAAATCAATCAGTATGAAATATTACCGATATTGAATAACCATGACTATAACCTAACCAATCGTATGTCACCGATTGATTATATAAGATTTATGCAACACAATGCATGTGTGTATTGAATAATCATCTAGCAACATTTGCCCGAAATGGTAAAATATTAGCAGACATATCAACACAATATATGTATGTACATCACATAAATACTCGGGCAGAGAATTAAGAGAAAAGAGAAATTATATATGTACTTAAAATAATTGTCACATCCAAACATTTGTTTTTTTTACAGTAACTGCTTTGCTAATTATATATGGCTTTAAGTTTTGCTGTAGATTTATTCTAGTAATTATTCATTTGATGGTTTGAATGATAAAGTAGCACCTTTTTGCAGAGGAAGATTGCACACAACACCGTTGGTATCATTTTTTCTAAATGTCATAATTAGCTCAATTGGCAATATTAAACCTCATAGTTTCCTATCATGTGAGCATCAGGAAATTGATAAGACCTGTATATTAGCACAAACAACACAAATTCATGTGTTATTTGAGTAAGTGATTAGGTTATGAGGATTACTAATTTAATTTATCATGGTATAATTAGTTCATCAAACCTTAAATAACAAATTTTTGCTATCCAAAGTTTAGGCTAAAATTGTTACAGTTAATAATGATTAACTTCAGTGTGGAATAATGAACGCTACAGAAATGAATGACAAAACCAAAACTATTAAAATCTATAACAATAATAATAGGAGTATTAGAGAACGAAATACCTGAACGTCAACGTCGGTTATCCCAACCTCATATAGCACCAACCAGCTGCACTTGCCATTGTCTTAGATCACAACAACATCCACTTTTCTGTCATACTTCCATGTATTGCTGCAAGGCAGCATACTGCCTTCAATGTTTGCTGGCTTCGTCAACCAAGTCAGCAACAGCTCTTCATCGGGTTCTCTTGTATCGGCATGCATCCTTCCTTGCTACATCATGCTCTAGGGCCTTTTGATACCTTGTTCAGGCGCTGTCCAGTCACTATCTAACCAGCCAGCTCCTAAAATATGCAGCATCATCTCCATTGGCAGACAGCTCCTTCTGTTCTTATCTGTCGTGCAATCCTGCCGTGCATCACCTAAGCCACCAACACACTCGCTCCTCTACATTAATATTACCAATTACCTGTTTTTGCCAACTCAAAGTATTGTGCATATGTATTGCTGATGGTACTGATGGTTACGAAATTTCCTTTTCAACTCAAATGTTTGTGAATGGAAAAAATATATACTAAACTAACAAGTCAAAAAATGAGTATTCAAGAAAAATAACAACATGAGTTGATGTAGTTAGTAAAAATTCGAATAATATGAAGGTCAATCTTGTTAAATAGTGGGTAAAATTTTTGAACAAATTCAAACCATACAAAAAAAAAGTATTTCTTATTTTACTACTCACATAGCAATGAGACAACTATTTACCAATTTCACGTTACATATCTACATTGAGCACATAAAGTTGTCGCTTAAAGATAGCAGTTTTTTTATTATCAGAGCTACTTAGGCTAAATTATTACATCAAGCTAAATATGTTGTGCATACTAAATTGATTACAATTTGAATGCATGATGGAGTAGCCTTGTGATAATATTAGATGCGTATTATTGATTAAAATACATACTTGAAAATGTGTTTGAAAATTAAATTACATTAAGAGAAAAATGTACTTGTCAAATATTAAAAAGTGATTTTGTATTATACGGATGTGCATAATGTAAAAAATTCCTTAAAACAAAAGTAGCTTTATGAAATGGTCAGTTAGCAATTTAGTCGTGATAAAAAACAATGTTACTAAACGGTGCATTATATATAGTAGAAGGCCATATAATGGTATTTTATACATTTGCACGTACAATTATAGTGATATATTTTAATCCTATACATAAGTACCTGCATCAATTCAAGCCATAGTTCGGTTGCCGCTACCTCCTCCAGGGTTTTGGCCGGAAGAAGATCTACTCCTTTTTCCTTGTATTTGGTTGCAATGTATCGGCAGATTGCACGTGATTCTATTTAACATAGTTGTTTCCAGAACTAATTTTAAATGTCAGAATATAGTATATATGGGATTCTAAAAAGTATGTCTAGACTTACCAAACAATTTGATTTCTCCATCTTCAAAAGCTGGAACCTGACCAAAAGGCTAAACACAACAAAGAAGTATTAGTTAATACTACATGAGTTACAGTTTAGAGTTAAAACAAGCTATTCAATAGTAGTAAATATATACGTTGAGTTTGAGAAAAGGAGGTTGCTTATGAGCACCGGATTGCATATCGACAGGAACATATTCATAATCTAAACCCTTCTCGTTCAGAACCATAATTACTCTTGCTACATTTGGGCTTATAGTTGATCCGTGAAGCTTCAAACCCATTGTCTTCTAATTGATTATGGTTGCTTGTGTCTGAATCTGTTGGTTAACCTTGAATTTTGAAAGGTATATATAGAGTTTAAAGAGCAAGGAACGATGCATTTTTGAAAGACGTATGATGATGACTATATAATTCTAGAAGATGTGGAACTACCAACCACTGCCTCTATAAGTGAATGAGAGAATAGGAAAACCAGGTGATAAAATAACGACATCAAATAGAAAATTGGCTGTGCAGGTATGTTTCTTTGTTGTTTTTATTGACGCGTCGCAGTAGCCCATTGGCATGCTGTAATATTTCACTGAACGCTTTGAATACCTTTTTGGGGCACTCGGTGTCCTGCATGAAACTATTAGGATAACGCCAACATTGCCAAATAAAGATGTAATACATATATGGGTATGTTTAGCTTGTTGATTAATATAAGAACAATGAATGATATACATTTATTTAAGTTCAAAGAGATCGGTGATTGACAATGACTTGAAGAGGATAAAATGCAGTTGAATTTTATTACAACTGTAATGTTAATGTGGGATGTGCATATCTTATGGGTGGAAGAAATGAAGATGTTCATGGAAAAAGATATTAGGATTACAAAATGTTGGTAAATTTGATTGATGTCATGTCAGGCTACTGCAACTATGGAACCATTAGTTTATATAATTATTAAGAATGAACGTTTGTTTTATTAAGAAGGTGAAATTTATACATCATGCAAATCTGCTTCAAAATTATAAGCTGTTTAACAAACAAAATGCATCAAGCTGATATAGTGATACATAGTTTGTACCAACATAGATTTTGTGTGCAAAATATCACTGTCACTGATCGGTTCAATGTAGCTACTGAGCCATAGTTGTTTATAATTAATCACCTAGCAATGATGTTGCTTTCCGTCACATAAATGGTTTATATTAATATGAAGCATGAACTCGTCTTTTGTATTTCATAAAAAATGTTATACAGTTAGTAGACAATGGTAACGATACTAACAGAACTTTAACTGATCATTCGAAGAACATGCATCGGTAAGCATCCACTATTTTTAAATTTACATTTTGCTCTTTAAAACATCTTTACTTTCTCCATATAAAGAAGGCTTCTTTCCTGTGGTATACTTCCCATGATAATTTAGAAGAGTTGGCTTTCAACGTGTCTGGTTTTCTTATATCAGAGAAAATAAGCAACCTAACTTAGATATCAACAATGTAATATTGTTGGATAATGACTTCTTCGCAGTTTATGGGATTCATGACTGTTGATGTGCCACATCTTTTCGAGCGTGTTAAGTGTTAACCATGCTCTTCAGTTTACCGTTCCTTAGCTATAAGAATTAAAACATGTAAAATTTAGGGAAACTACTGAAAAGGATAAAAATAAATATGCAACGGGTTTAACCTTAACAGCTGTGTCTCTGCAACTTCCAAGACAAAATTGAACTGGTTGTATGTAGTTCTAAGAAAACATTCAGGTTCAAACAAACGTTTTTAAGTTCGAACTAATTTGTTAAAATTCAAGCACGACCAAACCAAAAAACCAAATTAGCGAATTCCTTACATCAAAAATCAATTTCAGAATTCAATGAATTTGTTCAAATCAAAAGGTAGAATACAAAATCATTTCGGACATAATAAACAATATTAGGGTTACCTGAGTTTGGATTGAGGGGAGAGTTTACAGGAGACCAGGGATTCGTCTAAACGATTTGCGATTTGTTTTTCGATTTATCGAGAGTTATGAGGGTTTTGAGTAATTAGGGCATGGGATAGAAGAGGGAAGAGAGTTACATTAGTGGGAATGAAAGAAAAATGGATAAGTGTTTGCCGCTTTCTTTTTATCATCCCGCTTTAATCAGTATACCCAATCTTACGTATACCCCCATGTATCCCCACATAGCGTTTTTTAATACTTTTTTTTGAACAATTACATCTCATGACACTTAGAGCGGAAACGCTATGTATCTTTGCCTTTCAATGCTATAAAATCCATATTTCCTTGTAGTGCAAGTTTCAAGATCAAAATCGTCCGATAAAACTTCTAAAGGTCGAAAGTGTCACTACTCACATCTCCCTAATTATAGTAACATATGACCCAACGTGAATTTAAAAATAATATTTTACGATTTTCTGATACGTAAAAGGTCGTTGGATATTTGAAGCTATTGACATGGAACTTGAAGATAGATTGGTCTATCTTCTCTATGTTGACCTCCTTTTCTCTTGCCGCTTGATCTAAGTTGGATTCAAAGTCAGCAACCTTTTTCTGGAGAGCTTTGATTTTGGCCTTCAACTCATCAACTTCTTTAGCTTTTTCCTCTAGTATCTCAATCGCGGGTTTAAGCTTGGATATCTCTATGTTGGCGGTCGTACGCAGTAATCGGGTGGCTTTGACTCTAGCCTTGAGTTTCTCAACCTCTTAGGCTTGCTCCCTATTTATATCATGGGCCCGCTCCACCTGTCCTTTAAGCACAACAATAGTGGCATTGAGTGATTGGATTTCAGCCTTGTTTTCTTCTCTTTCTTTATGGAGGGCCTCTTCTTTGGCCTTATCTTCTTTTTCACCTTGATCTAATTAACTGGCCAAATTGATTCTAATCCTTTTTCGTCCACTACATCTTTTTCTATCGCTTAAAAGAGAAGGCGGTTCTTTTTTGATATAGGCTAAATTTTTAGCCAATCCCCTGCAAGAGTTGTAGCGTTCGACCAGAACATTATAGACGTCCCATCCTTTCTCGATATCCTTGAGGGGAACATTGTCCAAGTTACATTCAATATAGGTCCCAGTAAGATCCATGTTTGGATAGTTGAGTTGGAATGCAAGTAAGGTGCTATAGGAGTCGAAGTGGTAGTAATAAGTTTTTCCTCTCCAGGCCTCTAAGGATGCGTAGCATAATATGTCATTGAGACATCTCGAAATTCTTGATAGCAGGAGTAATTTTGCCCCGAGAAATGGGGACAAGCATGGTGGAAGTGGGGATAGAGCCCACGGCTAGAGCTCGAGAAGTCGGAGGAGGCGACGAAGTTCGTCTAGACGAACAATAGCTCATGTGATAGCAGGAGCTCTTGGAATGCTTGGAGTGCGGTTGATACTTGGAGTGATGGTAGCCGAAGCCTTTCGAAGAATAATGGCGCTCTCAGTCATCTCTCTTGTGACCACGATGCTCCATCACATACTGGTATTCTTCCTTCTCTCTATTCTCTCTCTTTCTCTCTTCTTTTTCTCGTTTCTCTTCTCTTTCCTTCCTTTTGTCTCTTTCCTAGTAGGACTCGCTAGAGGAATGTCTTCGATGGTGCAAGATGGATTTGTACACATGAATATTCTCATCACTCTTTTGGTCTAGATTTTTGAAGATGTTGAATCTTCCCATTGCACATGAAATGAAGGGGAAAACAGGATTTTGGAATTAGAAGGAACATTCGGAGTGCATGTGATCATAGTCTTAAGTGTGATGATGTTGTGCCCTATTAACTTTACGGACCATGCTCGATCTGGGGTAACAAGGGAGCAGCTATGCCCTTCGTAGGATGCAAGGGCGCATCGTCCCATTTTTCATAAAGGCTAGTAAATCTAGTTTGGTTATGTTCAATCCTTGTAGGTCCACCCTAGATCGGATTGCGGGTCAAACACGTCATTGACAACCGGGGCATAGTTGATTCTCCGATCTGACTTTAGCTCGTCCCATTAACTGGTATAGGGGTACCTTTTCTCAAACTTTCAACCAGAGGACATGAGTGAAGTTCCTACTGTTAGAACTAGGCCAGCACGCAGTGGGGTAATTTGATAAATTTCAATTTATTTTACTTATTTGGATCTTTATTGGGCCTGTGTAGTATAAATCCATTTAGAACTTTTCAAAAAAACAAGTATTTTATTTAAATTGATAAATAAAGGTTTATTTTATTATTCTAATTATAAGTATAATGTAATATGTGTATCATATACACATATGTGTGTACATGCACATGCAACATAAATGGTGTACATGATTTAATATGTCTGTGTATAGATGTTGGGAATTACATTACAACGGACATATTAGCACCTCTGTACACATGTATGCTGTCAAATATATATATATATATATGTATGTATGTATGTATGTATATATATACACATATACATACACACACACACACATATATATATATAGTTATTTGATGTAACATTTAAATTAAATAAAATATTACATTTTATTTGGTTTTATAATACACATACATAAAAAACCATTTTTTAATCTATAAATATAGTTATATATATTCAGAATATATAAAACATACTTTACTAAATAATATTTATATTTAAATCAATTTTGTTCTAAATCATTTTAATATTAAAAAAACTGTTTTTTACAAGCCTTGAGAAATATGTATGAAAATACATATGTAATTTTAAAAAAAAAATTACACACACGCACAAATTTGTATTATGTATGTGTGTGTATTATCATCAAGATGAAGACAACACCAATACATGTAGATTCGTTATAAAATATATATACCACCTTAGCATATAATAATAAATAAATAGTTATATATGAATACGTAAATGTAAATATAGAAAATTTACCATGTCTATAACTAAGATGAAATACCTTGAGATGTTGAATTGAAACTCCTTGAATCTAATTCCAGAATCTAGAAAGAGCTACCAATTTGAATGCAGCATCCATCGATCTTCAAATTTGATTTGTGTATTTGAAAGCTTGAAAAATGAGGTGGAGAGAGGCAAGAGTGGCCAGCCTGATCTAGGGAGCATGGAGGCTTCAACTAACCTTTTCTAGAATTGGATGTGAGGTGTATAAATAGCTAGGGTTCAAAGGAGCAAAAGGAGGATGTATATCCACACTTTTCTCTTACCCATTCCCATCTTTTGAATCATTATTCAATCCCATTCAACCCTCCATATAGGCCATACCAACCCTCATTTGGGCCGCCTGACTGCTTAAAGTCTAATTAAATAAATGCGTAATTAAATCCAATTTAAATGCATATCGATATCATATATCGATACATGTGTTTATAATTATTATACACACACTATTTAAAATTAATCAACACAAATAAAATAAAATTTATAATTAATATTTCATAAATATTAATTAATTTATAACAATTATAATTAATTAAATCAGGTGGTAGTAGGAGGACTCAACATTTCGGTTGTGTGACTCTTAGGTGTAAAATTGTCAGCGATTAATATCGAACAATTCGATATTAATGTTCACACATCACTTAGCAGGTGGTGTGACATTGTGGTCAAATTTATTGCTAACATAGGTTCGGTAAAATCCAATTTTACTTTATTAATCATTACCCGATTGTGGCGATTATTTACACCAATTTTCTTTGTCAAAACTATACCACTTTGGACTTATGGATTTGGTAACGGTCAAAATTCCAATATTGTCCATATTCAACTTCATAGTCCAAACACAGATTCTTTAGTTTAATAATAACAATTATTATTAACTAAACTACTCTGGTCAGAGCTTTGACTTTGAGTTATATTAAATTGACCGTGATACTAACCTCATATAACCGAGAAGACGAAATCTCTCTAGAATAGTGTTTCACTTCCAATGCTTCCACTCGACCCAACTATAGTCATTCACTGGACGTCATGCCACGATTTAACTATAATCAAAGCGGGGCTTCCACATTGTAGATTAACAGTATTCTCAAGTTGAAAGGACTGTGTAATTTTGTCACACCGATATTTTTTGTTTGACCTTAGTTACGTTAACCAATAGAAACTATCAAGTGAGTTATTCCATATTTATCCAATAACCATAAGTACGTAACCCTTTGGTGCCTCAGCAACCATGAGTAATACACTACCCAACATTTGGAGAGCATTACGTACTCTGGTCTCAACGGATGCATCGATATCCAGTATCGATACATCTTGACTAGGAATATTTAAAATGGTATATTAATTTTATTGTGATAAATCAATTAAGGTTACAATGCATTGTAACTACTATCATAAAACATATCATTTGTGGATTTTCTATTAAATATAATTTTAATTAAATTAATTTATTAATATATTACATATTATAACAAGCATATAATAGAAAGGAAACACCTTTTATTTCAAACAAGATTGGTTACTGAGATAGATATATGTAGCAATTATATAATTGCCCCTAGGACATACCTCTAACTCTATCAATCTTTCACTTGCACTTGGGACCAATTATGGAATCTCAATCTCATCCTTTCGATCAATTTGAAGAGAACTGATCGAGTTAAACCTTTTGTGAATCGATCTGCTATGTTGTTTAATTGTCTACTCTGTCGATCAACTCTCTCTAATGTTGATAAACTACATTGATCATATGGAACTATTCGGAGTATGTTTCTTGACCTCTAGTGAGCTCTTATTATTACATTGTCACTATGCCATAAATGGCCTACTGCAACACAAAAAAAATGTTGGCTCAGGCCCGAAAAATGTTGCCATAGGTCTATGGCAACACTTTTAGGGTGATGCAATTTTTGCCGTTGCCTTAGACCTCAAAGGCAACATTTTGACTATCTAAGGCAACATAAGTAATATTGTTGCAATAGAACCCTATTTGGGTCTATGGCAACACCCATAGGTATCTATAGCAACATTCCAAAATGTTGCTATAGATATGAACTTTTAGAATTTGTGGGGCCCACAATGTAGAGCATATTTGATTTTTTAATAAAAATAAATATTTTATTTAATAAAATGCTATTGCACAGAATTTGATATTTAAATAGTAATTTATTTAAATAAATATTTTATTTCAACATTTGAAATAGTACAAATTCCAGACTCCACTATTTTACAATTCAATGATATATAACACTGATATTCACATATATAGATATTCCTCACTACATCACTCAGTTCACTCATTACATATGCAGTTTCAATTTATACAGACACCGACACTGACAAATATATGCTGAGCCGAAGGCGAGCCGAGTGCCGAGCCGAAGGCGAGCCGAGTGCCGAGCCGAAGGCGAGACGAGAAGCGGGTCCGGGCGCAGTGCCGGCGGGGGTCCGGGGCACCGCAGTCCCGGCGGGGATCGACCTTCTTTGAAACCTGTCTTCAAGCTCATGCACATTTGATTTGACTCTGTCTTCAAGCTTATATCCAGCTGTCCAGTCTTCAATACCTGTCACATATAATTCAAAAGCAGTAATCTGGAAAATAATATTTAACTCGAACAGAAAATGAAAATGTTTTTGTTATATTATTTGCCTCAGGTATTTGGGTTGTTTCTTTTCATAAGTGCATAAGCCAAACATGAATGCAACACATGGATACAAGGCAGTATGGAAGACAGCAAGCAACAGTTCAGGCAAAAATGCACAAAGGAGAAGCCAAGTGCACAAAGTAGTACTCAACACAGCAAGCAACATAACATGACCAAGAAATGCATGTACATGGATGAACATACATGCATCATAAGGCTTGGTACAAGAAACTACTCAAGTGCAACTACTCAAGTGCAAGTTCATACTCAAGTGCAGCCAGATATGTAGACAAGCCAAAAAAACGGACACGGCACAAGGTCAAACCCGAGTCATCGACTGGATTCAACTCAGGGCCAAGCAACCAACAAAACAAACAAGAACCAGGTTCAGAAAAATATAGACAAGCCATTGCAAGAAACACAGCAGTACACATAGGCAGCCCATCAAGCAAAAACAGTGAATGCATCAGGCATGTACAAGAGAAACCTAGGTAGTAACATGATATACAGAGGACTTGGAGCATCGGTTCATGTTAAAGAACAAGGTTAGCATGGTACCAGTTCAGTCCAGACCAAGCAAAACCAACAAAGCTCAACACACATATGTTTGTATTCATCATTGCAATCCAACATACCAGATTTCTCAAAGTCCAACAGAAAGATTAAACTCGATATTATAGGAAATAAAGCCTATAAATAAATCCCAATTCATCATCGGCAAAAGCGTGCGAGTGTAACCAATATCAAGAATATTCAAGTAAACCTGAAGGCAGAAAACATACCAAATAATATCACATCGCACCCGACGACGAAGTCAAAGCAATTCGAGCAATCAATCAAGGAGAACGAAGGAGCAAGCTACCAGGAACGTTTCTCACACTAGATTCGATCAATCAGAGCATCAAAGCAATTAGAATCGCGTGCCCTAGTTTTCACCGAAACCAATTCGACTACCCCCTGCCACTCTGACATCAGGCCCCAACCACGAAATTGCGACCAAATCAGCAACTCCCTGAACCATCGCAATCCCACAACCTTACCTCGAATCACCAGAATCGCCAAAAACCTGAACAAAATCGCAAATCCGGAAGTAGTGAGGAAAACTGACGCGAGGCGAAAGAAAATAACGGAAATTGATATGGCCGACAAGGGATAAAAGCAAAGCCAGTTATTCTCCAGATCGAAGGAACAAGGAGGAGCGGAATAAAAATTAGGGATTGGAAAATTGGGGGTGAGAAACGAAAGCGGATGAGTGAAAAGTAAAGCGGGAAATGGAAATTGGTAAGGTGTGGATCGATGGTGTGGATCGATGGTGTGAATCGACGGTTGAGATTTTGTTTTAAATGGTGGTGTGGATCGCCGAGGTGTAATTTTTTTTTTAATTTTTTAATCTGAAAACATCTATGGCAACACTATATAAAAATGCTGCATCGTGTTACACTTGTTTAGCTAGAGCAACACATTTCTATGGCTAAGGTAACACCAAAAATACAACGTTGCAGTAGGACCAAAATTCTATAGCTATCGCAACATTTTAGCTGGCAACACCTTGCAAAAATGTTGCAGAAGGTCATTTATGGCGTAGTGTGTTATCATATAACAATGATTATCATACTTAATACTTGGAATCACCCTTAGCTTAGTTTTAAATTTATGCATTTATATTTATATATTACTTTTATCGTCGCTTTTTCAAGGTGATGTAATTAGCCTTTTCATTAAATTAGCCATAATGTTTTATTTGGAATATTTCTAACTTAAAGCTTCTTAATTAAGGTTTGAACATGAATTTAATATTGACATATATCACTCATAAAATTTGAGTTCGTACACTCCTTCATAAGGAGTTCGTTCTTTCTATAAATAATTCTCTAGTATTTCGTAAGTACTCAAGAATACTCCAAACTACCATTTAGTGATCTTAATTCAGATTTGATATTTTCTTCATGTATCGAATGCATGAGCAAATTACAATTTTGTAAACAATACAGAATGTATGATAATTCCTATTGCTAAAACATAAGTAATCCACCTTACATGTTCCTTATCAAACAATGTAATAAGGTGTCTTTGCATATCATTTAGGACATACCCGATATCTTTTAGACTTATTATAAAGATATGATTTATAAATCCAATATCGAGTATTAAACAACCAAAGTACTGCTGATTTTAACATAAGTATATCTGAACAATTAGTAGTATGTAATTTACTTATAGTCTAGAAATTTACATATCTTTTAGTGGTTTTTTTATGGATGCACGCTTCCTCTACATGTTGATTGAAAATCAACCCATTCGATGTTTCTTTCAAAATAATTATTCAATTATGATGCCTATAAAATGATACTTTTGTATCATTTCTTGGATCATATCTCAACCCACAAACTCAATATTGCTTCCCACTGACTTCAAGAAACTTTGGTTGTTATGTGCAAACGATCCATTCTAAATGATTATTTAGTATTTTCCATTTTGATAACACAAAGTCATACCAAGCGATAATTTTATGAGTAAATCCGAATTAACTTGAGATCGTTGCATAACAAATATATTACGCCAATTTTAACAATTAAAATTTACGACCTTATTCTTATCAACATTGCTCATATTATTCCAACTTTATTAGTCTTGCTCTTGAAGACACATTCACAGCCGATGGATCATATCCCTTTAGGTAACACTATCAAAATCATAGTTTGATACTGTACTTGGAATCCATTTTGAATTTGCGCATTATACCATATTATAGAGTCAATACTCTTAATAGATTAATTGACTACTAAGGATTATCTATTCTTGACACTGATAAGGGATTCATAGTTTCTCTTCAATGTACAAGAATATTTATCAGGCATTCTAATGTGTTGTGTTCATTTAGGTTTGGTTAATTTCATTTCATCCCACGTAATCAGTTTTATCTTTGGATTATCCAAATCCATTTTACTATCAATAATTTATACAAGAAATTCCTTTACAGTGAAGTTGGTATTTCTTAAAACTGTTGGAACTAGGTTAGTCGTAGTAGAAAAATGAGTGAATTTCAAAAAAAAAATCACCATTTTGAATCTTTATCGTGCCTATGAAGTTTAATTAATTTAAAAATTTCCTAAATTTATTTTAAATATCATTATTTTATTTAATTTTATAAATAAAGTTTTACTTTATATTATTTTGTAAATGTTTGAATATGTGTATAATATACACATATGTGTATACATGAAAATGTAACATAATAAAGTGTGCATGGTTTGATATGCCCATGTAAGGTTGCCGGGATTTACATTAATGGATGTGTTAGTCCCTTCAGTATTCTATGTGATGTCTAAATGAATACACACACACACACACTTTTGTGTGTGTGTGTGTGTGTTATCAAATATTATATATATATATATCACATTAAATTATACATTTATAAAATACAATCATATATTTATATGTAAATATGTGGAAATAATAATTGTAATAATATATATAAAATATTAAGATGTATTTGTACAAATGTTAATTTATATTAAATAACAAAATCATTTAATAATTAATACAAATTTATTTTTAACTTCTTTCAATTGCTGCTACAAACCCAAAAAACAAAATTAATTTTTTTAATTTTAACTAATAAATAATTATAAATATACAAATATATGTGTATATACATACACATATACATACATACATATATATATTATAAAATTGATGCTAACTGACTTGAAGCTCACGACATAAAAAAATTTGGATTTATAAAATAATTTTTTAATAAATAATTTAAAAACCAATTGAAATTAATTATTAATATTATTTTCAAAATCTAAAAATTATGTGATGTTATTAAATAAAATTTATAATTGATTTCAAATTAAATATATATTTATATATATAATCAATTTCTAGTTAAATAGTTATATTAATATTTAAATATATAATAAATATAGATATATATTAGAATAAATATAATTTACTGCCGAATTATTGTTGTGCAAAACCAGACTTTTGGCGATTTTAAAATAATTAGTATATGATTTTAATCTTTAAGATATAATTTATTAATTGATAAAATCATATATAATATTATTTAATTAAAAAATGTTTATTTTTTTATTTTGAGCCCGTGAGTTTAATACCAGCAAACATTCAAAATAATTTTTATAAATATATAGATGCACCAACATGTTCAGCCATCCAATATGCAATAAAACATCGATATATTAGATTCGTACTACAATAGAATAACCTACAATATATTACAATAATAGATAATTATACTAATGAATTAGCAAATATGTTGAATACTTTTCACCAAGGCATATAGATCTCATTTTGAAATGATGAAATGGCTCCTTGAATCAAATTCCAAGTTCTTGAGTTGCTGGCCCCAAACCGCTTTACAACCAATGATCAAATCAAAAAGTTTTGATGTGATAGGTGCTTGGATTTTTTTGGGTTTAAACAGGGTTTGCTGGTCAAAATTTTCAGGAAGGAGTGCAAAAGGTCTCAAAATAAAGGTGTAGAGAGTGAAATATAAATAAGAAGTAAAATAGAGAGAAAAGTGAATCACATTCTTATCTCTCTCTTACTAATTCAACTCTTTTAAACCATTCAAAAGCCTCCCTCTTTTGCCAATATTTGGCTGGCCTATCCAAGCTATTTTGGCCAAAATTTGCATGCTCCATATGGGGCTCAAAGCCAATTCCAGCCCGAATAACGTCTGTTGCATTTAAATCTAAAATTAACGTGTACCGATATCATATATCAATTAATATATTTATAATTATTATAAATGCATTATTTAACATTGTTCAACACGTCAAATACAAAATTTTGTAATTAATATTTCATAAATGTTAATTAATTTATAACAATTACAAATTAATTAAATCAGGTGATAAAAGAAGTATTCACCATTTCAGTTGTGTGAATCTTAGGTGTAAATTTGGTCAGTGATTAATATCGAACAATTCAAATACTACCGTTCACATGTCATTTAGCAGATGATGTGACATTTTGGCCAAATTTATCGCTTACTTGTTTCGGTAAAATCTAATTTTACTTCGTTAAGCATTACTCGGTAGTGACGATTATTTACATCAATTCTTTTCATTAAAACTATATCACTTTGGACTTATAGAATTTGGTAATGGTCAAAATTCTAATATCATTCATATTCAACTTTATAATCCAAACACAAAGTTCTTTGTTTAGTAATAACCATTATTATTAATTGAACTGCTCTGGTTAGAGACTTTGACTTTGAGTTGACTTCGGTTGACCATGATACTAACATCATATAAATGAGGAGACGAATCACCTCTTGAATAGTGTTTCACTTCCAATGCTTCCATTCGACCCCACTATAGTCGTTCGATAGACGTTGTGCCATGATTTAACTATAACTAAAGCGGAGTTTCCACATTGAAACCCGATAGTTTTATCAAGTCTAGAAAACTGTGTATTATTGTCACATCGATATTTTCTATCCGACCTTAGTTATTTATATTAACCAACAGAAAACTATCGAGTGAGTTATTCCATAATATCCAATAACTATAAGTACGTAACCCTAAATAGATAAATTACTATAAAGTTAAATAAAATAACATTCTCGATTGTGTTATATTAATTAAATTTTAATTGATAAATTAAAATGCATATATATAAGATATATGTGTATTAGGTTATAGAGTATGTTTGTGTGTGTATTAAATATAATATGTTATAATTGAATAATATAATAATTAACTAATTTGTTGATTAATTAAATTAATTAAATAATATTTAATTACTATAACGTTATACATAAAATATTATATAAGTTAAATAAAATATAGAAGTTATATAATAATAAAACTTATATAATATAAATGTATAAATTAAAGGTGTAACATTAAAAAAACCTAAATAGACTTAAGGAATAAATACATACGTAAAATTACGTATACCTTGATTTTTAATATGTCCAACACATGAATTACGAAGGTATTTCAAAAAAAATACATTATTCCATAAGTTGATATTGCTCAATTAATTATATTGAAGATTGTGAATCTTTAATACAAGCATTGTCCCTTACCATTAATATATTATTTGAATTCTCTCTGGTTGTTGAGCAAACTCAAGCTAGATATGTTATGTGTAGTATTATTAATATATTGAACAGGCGATGTAAGATACATATATGTATTTGTTGAGCAAACTCAAGGTACATATATTATGCTTAGGCTATTGCAAAATGGTAAGTACGAGTGAATAATTTCTTTTGATTTGTTAAGCGAACTCAAGGTCAAAATGAGATTAGGATAAGGAACCATGGGTTAGGAGTTGTATATGATACAATAATAAGTAGTTATCCATCATTTGTAGGGCTATGACTTGTTGAGAAAACTCAAGGTCGGAATCCTAAGACAAACAGGTCCTAACACCTACTAGTGAAGTCAAAGGACTTCTATGTTTCCTCTCAGAGTTTGGAGAAATATAAAAGACTAGTGGGAGCCTTATTAGAAAAATGAAATGGTAACATTTATTCTAATATTGTAAGAACATGTGTTATGTGAAGTTATAATAATCTACATTGATTAATTTTGTGTAGTTAATATAATGATAAAATGTTTATAAATTAAAATATACAAATGAACTGAACTAATACTGACAAATAGAAATATAAAATATATTTATCAATAAATTTTTGCTTGTTGACCCATGCAAGTGCCTAATTATACAACCACTAAATACGTTCGTAACTTGGTCAATTACGAATTAACTTGCCCGACATTGTGTATTTTCTTCAATGAGTTTCAAACTCTAAAAGCAATCCAAGAATATGGATATTTGATCCATATATGATCACATATATAAATGTTATATGGTAAACAGTCACAATTCGTAATATAGGAAACCTCGATGAAATTAGCTCATTGAAATAAGCAAGTATATTGTAGTGTGAGATCGTGTACTCAATATGATTGATTACAGCAATGATCTTGTTGTATTAAATGTAGCATTGGACCAAAGGCTACAAGATAGATCAAAGAATTCGATCATTGAAATGTTGGTTTGATCAGTTTACATAAAGTATAATTTATCTGATATTCTTAAAAGTTAATGGATGACCAAATGCACTTTTGTAAAGAGTTCGTTATGACATTGTAGTAAGGATTTCATTTGAATGGTTCGACCATTTAGAAAGGAAATTGAATGTCTAAGAGTGGATGTAACCTAAGGTAAAATTGGGATGAAAAGAGTGAATTGTCATTTCTACTTCATAAAGAAATTAAGATATAAGAATTGTAAAATACTAATAAATACTTAACATTGGAATGAGAAATATAATTTCTATTCCAAAAGCATTTTCACATAGAAAATTGTTTTCTATGATATTTTTTATTTGAATTTAAGATTCTTGATCTGAAATTTCTCGATTGTAAAACAGTTACAGTAAATGAAATAAATAGCCTATATTAAGTGGATAAATGGAGCTTCATATTTCATATGTTGTTATATTAATGGCAAAAATAGTAGAAGCTTTCCATATAGCACTTATTGGTCGCATCAAGTTACGAAAATTTCTTTTGTAAAACATGCCGGACATTATTTATAAAATAATAATAATTTTTCAGTATTGACTGAAAAATAGACATAGTTTTATTTTAATATGAATATTATGAATATTCGTTATAAAATAAAACTATAGTGTTGGTATTTGTAATGCATTGGAAGATACAAAAGTATCTAAATTTATTTGCAATTATTTTGGAATTATAAACTAAGCCATAGTTTAGAGAAATAATTCTTTGGTTATATGATTATGAATCATATGGTACTAGTAAATTATATCTCATACAATTGAGCGCAAAATCATAAGAGTTGACAAACTCTTTGGATTGATACATATAAATGTATGCAATCACAAGTCTATAATACCAAAAAGGTTTCATGTACTTCGTTATTTTCACCGATGAGTTATCACCGGTATGAACATGTGTATTTGACACATATGTAATATGTATGTAATAAGCTCATAGAGTATAAAATAAAATTAAATAAAATAACATGAGATAGAAAATAAAATTGATTCAATTTGATCGAATATGTGAGTAAATTGGAGAGAGTTCCGAACGTACCTAAAATGAATAAAGATTCAATCTCAAAAGTACCTCCTCCTTGCGATACATAATGATGTATTAATAAGAAGCAATCAAACTATGTTTAACAATGTATGATTAATAGCGAGTGAAGTTGAGTTAACTTCTTTCTATAAGGCCGTGTATTTAAGAATAGTACATAAGCTTAAAATTAGTTTCATCTAAGAAAAGTTTACAAAATCATACAAGATATGGGTTTATAAGAAACCTCAACATATTCTAGGCCAAGGAGTTGGCAGGTTGTGCGTGTCGAAAAACTTCACGTAATAATTGTTCGTAAGGGATCTTGTATGAATTGCCCCAAAAGGACTTTGGAAACGATCGTCGTTGGATGGCCAATTTATGTTTTGAACATAAGTGTCACAAACTGAAACCAAATCAGTTTTATATATGAGGCGATTCATAAAGTGTTTTGAATACCTATTCCGTTACACTGAGAAGCAATTATTGTTTGAAGAAATACCAAATTCATAGCGATGGAATTTCCTTTAGAAATTATTGGTAGTAAAATGGATTTGAATATGATCCAAAGATAAAAATGATTACGTGGGATAAAATGAAATTAACCTAACCTAAATGAATAAATACATCACGTTAAATTGTCTAATATGTATTCTTACACATTGAAGAGAAACTATAAGTTTCTTATCAATGTCGAGAATGGATAATCCTCAATTGTCAATTAAGCCATTAAGAGTGTTGATTCTACGATATAGTACGATGCACAAATCTGAAAAGGATTCCAAGCACATTTCAAAATATGATTTTGGTAGTTGTACCCAAGGGGATATGATCCATAGCCACAAATGAGTCTTCAAGAGCAAGACTAATGTAGTTTAAATACAATGAACATCGACAATAAGAATTATATCATAAATTTCAATTGTTGAAATTAGCATATAAGATTCTTTATTCAATATGCTCAAGTAAATACGTGTAACACCCCCACCTCTATACCAATACTACCCAAGAGTATTAATAAGTAATACTATCGAATAATACGGAGAATGAAGCGATATTAGGTACACATGTGAATATTCCCTTGGACTAACATCGGTACATATCTCATATCATATAAACTCACCATTGATGTACACGGTCTCAGTACAAAGCACTAAACATGTATGCCTAAAGGGTAGAACAATACACAGTATATATAACAAATGGAATGAACACAAAGTCAAATGCAGTGAAAGTATATAATAAAATGTATACATAATTTCAAAAGATGTATCAAATATACACCATCTCTGAAACATCTGACACATGAACCAAAATACAACGCAAGTGTATAAAATGACAATATATAATAGAACCCTAGCCTCTATCTATGCCCAATATCCATAAAATGGTCATCTCATCCCCTGAACCTGAAATGCTCGGACCGACCCAAGTATTATAAATAACACACAGGTCAGACTATGTCTATAATAATAGGTGATGTTATAGCATACAATGATACCACGATAAGTATAAAGATGATAACACTACAATTTCAAGATATTTCCAAACCACATTCACAACAAATCAGCATAGGAAAGCACATCACTCATATAAACACATCAAATCAAAACCTACTAAATCCACATCGAATGGGTGGATCATTTATATCTTGAAATCATCATCAATACCAAAAATAATTAGTAATAAGATATCCTCAAGTGAAGTCAGGTAGCAACAAAGCAATGCCCGCAATCTCTCTCAATCTCATATTATAAAATACATTATCAAACCAATAAAATCAATAAGAAAGATTTGAGCAACCTCAGAGCAATATCCAAATTCAATAATAAGTAGGTCATCTGCCTGTAAAGAATATGTCATGTGCCTAAGAAGGATACAGGTCTACCATATTCTAGACATAGTCTTGGGTATAATCACATCTATACATAGTGTATGTCTATCTACCACCCACATACATACAACTACACCGAAACCAAACGGAAGACTGACATCACATCTGCTTGCTCTAGGAGCCACACGTGGCCCATATAACACTACTCTTACAGTCACCAGTTACCATTTCCCCTCCCCTCTCGGTATCATGACAATGATCCGTCATAGGCTCGACAATGCTTAGCCTCTTCGGCCACGACTAACGACTTGTGCCCCTATGGTAACTAACTGTTGGCATATGCGACACAAGGGGCAACCGACTACCAATCCTATGATGTGCATCAAATAATAAACAACAACGGTGTCGCAGATCTGGGGCGCGACCCTACGATCAAGCCGCTAGGGTGGATATTGGCCAATCTGGTTCACTTCTAAAACATAAAGGGAACTGGACAAAGGTAGACAGACACATAATGTACATAAAATATATGGATGACAAGTAACCTCCATAAATGCTCACCGTAGCGAGTCGCACAAAACATACCCACGTATTAGTGTCATCCACGGACAAAGAATAACTGGATAAATAATACAACAACATCCCATATCACCGCGTGTTACAAGTCCATTTATTCAGTGCTCACATATCACACTCGCTCCTTCGATTCTTTATATAACGAGTCCAAAGAATAACCAAAAAAGTATTGCCGAAAATCTCATACCATACGATATCACTAAACTGTTTATTCATATTTATCATCACATAGAATAAAATAACACTAGTCAAATAGAAATATGTCATCAGCGTGTCATTTTAAAAATATAACTCAAACCAATATCAATAGTGAATCGTTCATAGAAAATGAGTTAATGAGAAAAGAATAAGAAATAATAATAATAATGTAATAAAATAAGATCATAAGAATATGGTGAAATAATTTTAAATCTATCATTAGAATAAATATTTAGATTGCAAAATCATTATATAGTACCTTTAATTTATAAAATAAAATAATAACACAAATCATTATTTTTAAATTAATATATGTATTAGAACTTCCAACCACTTCATAAAATAAGCATATAAATAATTTCACTTCATTTATATAATATTGAAATAAAGATTTAAACATTACAATTTACTTACAAATCCTTATTTATAAACATATTAAACATTTAAAATTGGTTTATAGACCAATCCCAATTTATAAAAGTCATTTTCTAATTTTCTATCATTAAATACTCCTTTAAAATAAATAATAAATATACATTTAATAAATTTAAATACTAAGTTTTAAATTAAATGTTTCTATATAAAATTTTTATATTTACTTTATATAATTATTCATATTTATTTCCAATGAAAATATAATTTATTTACCATTAAAATATATATTTACAAAAATAGGCCGACGCGGGACTCAAATCCAGGTGGATGGCTGAAATGCACCAGCCTTACCAATAGGCTACACTTAACTTTAGAAATAGCAGGTGACCAGTTGACTGAAATACTTCACTAGTTGATTAACAAGCAATAAAGAAGTTGACTGAATTTGGGTTTATCTCACAGGTTTGTATTTTTCACTAGTTCAGTTGACTGAATTATAGCCTTAGTGGACTAAATTCCTTAAACACAAAGATAAGACTCAATTTTAAACATGTATAGTCAACTAAATCATATTCCTAGTCGACTTAGTGGGCTTTCAATCGAATGAATACCTAAAGATCAGAAAAACATCTAAATGAAGTTGATTCAACTCCACGATTGCATTGTTAAACAAAAACTCCACAATTGCATTGTTAAACAATACCAATCAAAGACCAATCGACATATAATGCATATGAGAAGAATATACACGAAATCCATACATGACAACATATCTAAGATGATATTTATGCATAGAAACATAGTTGTGAGTGTATAGATGCACTCACCTTGGCCTTAGCTAACGTAAATCACCTTCAATCCATTCTTTTGCTCTTCTTTGAAAATCGTCTTGCTCTAAAACTTAATCAAAATGCTAGCTTCTATATACCATAAGGTGTAGAATAGTGGTTATATTAATACACTTGAATTTGGAAATTTATAGGAATTTATTCCTATTTTAATTAAGAGAAGAAGAGGGTTTCAAGTTATTTTCTTCATGAAGCAAAAGAGATAGAAAGAAGTAAAAATGATATGAACGTGATTTAAATTTCGTAAAATGAAGAATGGGAAAGAATGCTCTAGACAATGAAAGGTCTAGATTTTTCATGAATCATAATTTAGTTTACATAAAAACAATCATGGGTTTGGACCTTACTCAAGCCACAACCCATATAATAAAAATCTATTTAGTTTCATGAAAACAAAAGAAGAGTCAAGAATGGTTTTGTTTAAATGGTGATAGTTGTAATATAAAAGAAATTTGAAGACAAGTCTAGAAAAAGATATTGCAAAACTCTTTTGTTCATAAAGTAATTTGGGCCTTACACAATTTACGGCCCATTTAATTTCCTTTCTTATTCTTTATTTTAAAACTATTTTCTAATCAATATAGAACTCTATATAACTTTAAGTAAAAGTCATATTCATGTTCTTAAAGTGTTTACTCAACATAATATAATTTGTATAGAATTTTATATTCCATAAATTCCTCTATTTTTAACAAAAATCAAAACTATAATCTTTACTCAATTTATAAAATCCTTTTCACTAACTAAAATCAATTTAAACCTTTTCTTAAAATTATTACTAACATAAATCTTCATTTCTTATACATATACAAATTTGTAAAATATTATTTTCATATTTTAACTTATTTTATTTTAAATAATTTATTAATTACATTTCAAACTCAATTATTGAATAATTTCCAAAACCATTCATTTAAATAGATTAAAACTTATTTTCCCTTTAAAATATATTTCTAATCACATTTATTAATAATACAAATTTTATAAAATACACAATTATCTTTATTATATTAAAATCATTTTAAATTCAATAATATAAAAAACTAATCTAAATCTTTCTTAATAAATCCTTTACAAATCCTTTTTAATTAATTAAATCGCTATTATAATTATTTTAATTAATTATTTCTTAATACCGGGTTGTTACAGACTCCTCCCTTAAGAAAATGCGTCCTTGCAATTTCCTATAGGGAAATCTATAACAAGCTGAAATGATTAGCTTTGCTACACCTTCGTAGTTTAAATCTTTATACACAATTATCAAAATAATACAAACTCATTTAAATCAACATCAATTAATAATTCCTCAGTGGCCTCAAAATACAATGCCTTATCATTCCATGCCGAATGTCATGGTCATGGGGTATGAGTTGAACAACTCATTTTGAATAGTAACCAAGAACTACAACAAAAAATAATTCAAACATTGAAATTTCTAACTCTAGAAAATCAATAAGTTTACAAATCAAATGCTCTACCTCAAATTCCAATTCCACAAAGCAATTTCAAAATGCACTAAACACTTAATACAAAATTGTTTTTATACTTCCATGTTCAAATTTTTTCTAAAACCATATACGACCAAAATATAGTACCATTAAAAATTTATAATTAATGATTTCAAAATTTTATAAAATAATTGTAATAAAATCTACATCTTATTTCCAGAACTTTCTAAAGTCGTAAACCATCAAAACATATCTTAACTTTAAATTCATAATCAATAGCTTCAAACTTTGATTTACAAAAGATCTTCACAAATAAATATACAAAACATTTTCTAAACAATCTTTTACTTCAAAATCAAACTTCCAAAATCTTCCTTTATTTACCAAATTTAATTGCATTTGTTTTCACACCTTTTCCAAATCATAAATATTTTATAACCATAATTTTTTTTCAAAGTAGTAGTTACTTCCTTCAAACATAATACATTTTTAATAAGACTTATTATTATCAAAATCTAATTCTTCATTTACCCAAAAAAATTCTTTATTCAAAAAACGATTTCCCACTATTCATATTTTCATACCCCATTTAAAATAGAAATCAATTTCAATAAAAACTAACAATAATATATATTTCTAAATTATTCACAGAACATTTCATAATTCTTGAAAAGACTTTACATAAAATATCCTTTGAATTCCTATCTCAAAACTCAAATTCTATGTTCACAAAATGCTTATTACTTAATTTAATTCAAAACCTCACTTTACTACAAACGAACAATCCAATAACTTACAAATAAAATTAGTTTAGTCATATATTTCAGTTCATCATTAAAAAACTTTTCCCAAAACATTTGTTAATCACAATTTTTTTTAAATTTTCACTCATTTTATGTTAAAACTATTATAGTAGTTCAAATAAAATCATTTTAAATTAAGAATCTTCATATACAAATTCATTTACATCACAATATATTATAACACAAAAATATTCACACCAAAATAAAAAATATACATACCATTAAATATAATTATATTAGAAATACACAAATGTACATATATAAGAAATATAAATATTGATAACAATAATGATTTTATTAAGGAAGAGAGAGACGCACACAAATATATATATATATATATATAAGTTTTAAACATCATAATGGTTCACAAAAAGTCTGTAATATAGAATAAACATCTATAATCACTAATTAAATATAATAAATAATATAAAATATAAAAATAAATATTTTTGGAAAACCCAAAATATACTAGTTCAGTCGACTAAACCTTCACCTCAGTCGACTGATCCTAATCGACTAAAACCATAAAGGAGTCGACTGAAGTAGGGTGTTGCTGTCGAATTTTGAATTTACACTAGTTTAGTCGAATGACGGGTATAACCAGGCGATTGAATTACCAGTAGAGCAACATATAAATTATGTATATCAATATTCATCAATTTAATCTAAAACTAATCAACACAATCGGTAGATACTTCATAACTGGTGAATATACGTGAAATCCTTTCAAAATATCAAGTCTAACTTTCTTTAAAATATTAATTTCAATATATATTCAAAAATATATTCCTTCTTCTCAAAATGTCTCACTTTTTCACCAACTTTATAAAATATTTAAAACATTAAATTAATCTTTCTTTGGAATAAATTTTTTTACTTCTTTTTCAAAATACTACTTCATTTTTACAAAAAATTACAAAGTATTCAAGAATTTTCAAAGCTATTCAAAACTTCTCAAAAAATTTCAAAACTCTATGTCCATATGTCTCATCGTTGCATTTAGGAATCCCTACCAATAACGCTAGCTAGACGCATCGATCAGAATTCTTAATATACTCAATGAAAAAATTAACACAATTCAATTTCAAAAACTCTTTAAATATTTTAACTATATACATTTATATAAAATCATACTTCCTGCTTTAAAGACATATAAATCAAAATTATAAATTTGTTTTCATTTAAATATTTGACACAACTCTTTATAGTGTCAAATCATTCCTAATATATATATATATATATATATATATTTGTGTGTGTGTATATGTGTGCATGTGTGTGTGTGTATGTATATACACACACACACACAAAATACATCAATTACGTGACATAAAAATGCAATTCTCAAAATTCTTAGCGGTAACTTCAATACCGTAAATTCTGCAAGTACTTAGCATCAATAGTTACAAATTTAATAAAAGAGATTATTAACCTGCAATGACCCTAATTTTGACTAACATTATTTAGAACATTCAATTAGATAAATTAAATTAAATAATGTAAAGGGACAAGGAAATTAAGATTTGGTAATTAAGTAGGTTGTGCCTTAGCTAATAAACCAAATTAGAGAAATAAAAGGTTAGGATAAGAAGGAGGAAAATGATTAGGCAAAATGGTAATAGCCTTCATTCCTACCCCTTAACCCTTTTATTATCATTTCCTTCATTCATTTACACACATACAAACTAAATATACAAAGAGGCCGACCATAGCTAGAAGAAATCAAGAGGAAAAGCTAAGGAAAGCAAGTAGGAAGTTAGGAGTAATCAAATAAAAACAAATATCAATCTTCTGAATCCAAATCAAGTTGAATAATACATATACGTCTCATGTTTTGAATTGTGTTTTGGTTTTAATGGGAAATCCGAATTTAATATTGCTATTATGCCATGTTTTAGAAGTTTGAATGATTATATGGTTGTTGGTGATTTTTAGAATTTACATATGAAATTTTGTGATATGTTTGAGTTGGAAAACCTATCATATGATACCTAAATGGCTTGAGATTTTGGTATGATGTTAGAAATATCATTTTAGAAGTGGTTTTTTAATTTCATAATTTTCCAAGCAAGGATGGATTTTATATGAATTTTCTAATGGTGAAATCGGTGGATTTCGGGTTTAGTTATTTAAAATAATTAAATAAAGTTTTTGGCCCTAAAATTTTTATATGTCGAAGAGTATGATTAATTTGATTTTTGGGGATTTTTCATAAGCGTTTTGATATGATAAATAAATTATTTAAGCAAGAAGGGCTTTATCGAGAAATTAAGATATGGGGTTGATTTGCAAAAAATGTTTAGTAATGATAATTATTAAGTGCAATAGATTTTCAATAAAGAAATTAAAAAGTTTTTATTAGACAATGAGATCTTGATAAATTATAGAGGTTTGGTGAATAGAAACAACTTTTTATAGTAATATTTCAGTTTTCAAGTTAATTACCATTCTGCCATGTTGACATTGCCCATGTTGAGCCTCATCTCACTGCATCTCAGTGTCATCAATGTGGAACCAACCATACGTATGATGTCATTGAGCTTGGCATGAAATGGATTGGGTTTGAACCTCGTCGAGGCGGAAGTAATAAAGATAAAGAGATAGGACTCGATATGGGTGTGTCGAGGTGTATAATGCCGCGTTTTATACTAAGAAGCATGCATGTTGTATATACTACTTCAAGTTTCAGTCTCATCGACCCAGATGTTCTTCAAGCCTACACCATGCCGCTTTCAACTTGTCGAGCCTAACTTATGCCGCTTTTAACTTGTCTTTCCGCTTTTTAACTTATCGTCGAGTTTATACTATGCCACATTTAATATTGATATCGAGTCTTGTCGATGCCTTTAACTAGTCTTCGAGCCTAACCCATGTTTTTATAGTCATTGAGCTTAATCAGTAATTTTTTAACCTTGCCGATGTCATAGATATCGACATCGCATCTACTAAATTTTATAACCATGATGAGGCATTGATGCCAATGTTTTATGTGTTACCGAAATTCAAATTTTTATAGTTTTACACTATGACTTATGAAGTAGTAACTTTGATATCATCCCTATATATTTTCAAATAAAAGACTTGACATGCTTTAGAATAGACAAAGATCTTTAATGGCAATGATGTCACCGAGTTTTATAATTGTAAATTTTTTACATAGTTTTTGCCTTATAGCCTAAGTTTTGAGAGGGTCGAAGACCCTAATGATTTCAAGTTTCATCAACAATGATTTGTAAAGCATATATCATGGCATAATTATTTTGAGTAAAGTACCAACGTTTTCCTTGTTTTAAGAATGATTTCAAGGGTCAAATCATTTACAAAGATTTTGTTTTCAAGGAAATATGGAAAGGGTAGTTAACCAATAATTTACTACAAGAATGACTCAAAGATTAGAAAACTAGATAGGATCGGTGTAGGGTCGCATCCTATACTTTAGCTAATAGCCCTTTACTAATATAAGTCTAAGGTTTCAGTGTGCAGGGCAGTGTCATGGGTAAGAATAAAAGAAGGTTACACACAGAAAGAAATACACAGAGTAAAGATAGATTATTGGTGAGCCCGTAAAACCATTAGGATCAATTGACCCTAGAAGCAGTAAGTTACGGACAGACTATCTAGTTTTTCTCTAATAACAAGTTAGAACATTCATTATGTCTAGTAGGCCCGTCAGCCATAGGTTCATAGTCAGCCTGATAAAACTATGATGTTGGGACAGGTAGTCCGTTGATTACCTATTTTGCATGCATACATGTTACTGTATATTGTTTATTTTGACCATCTTGGTTGTAGGTCTTTGATTGCAAAAGATATTCTTTTAAAGGATATTAGTATGGGGAAAACCCGTTCCACTAGGCGGCGTGGTCTCGCTTAATATTGATAAATTAAGATGTCGTATTATTATTCACACCAAGCTTTATGTCTGACTCGAAGTTTATGTTTTTCCCTTGAAATCTCGGGTGCTCAAATTTTAATTTAAGTAGATTGAGAGTTAAGGTTTTCAGGTTTAGTGGGTTTTGGCGAATAAAGCTTCTGAAGACATGCAGGAGGCAAAGATTAGCTATGTAGGAGATTATCTATTTATCTGTTCTAATGTGATTGAATGTTGTACATAATGGCAGATGTTATAACTGTCTATTTGGTAACTCTGATCATCCAAGCGGGCATCTTCATATGTCGCTCTTGAAGTATTTTATAATAATTGTATTTATCTAAACCTGGGCAATGTTATGGGATTATGTACTAAATATGAAATGCTAATTGAAATGTAATGAGAAAATTTATTTTGAAATTGTGTTTGAAATATTTCATATTCTTATGTTTCTGATATTATGGATACCATTAACATTACCACATATTGTCATCGGAAATTCATACTATAGATGATTGCTATAGCATCAAAAATGGCCACCGACACTCAGTTATGTGAAAGCACCAATATCCAGTCACAGATCTTTGATAATATAAATTAAAGAATAATAAAATTAAAACAGAAAGCGTAAAGGGAGACACATATTTATAGTGGTCCGGCTAACTCTAGCCAACATCCATTCCAAAGATTTTTCTTTTATTCGTTTATACTACGGTTACAGTTACAAATCTGTAAAATCCCAAAGTAAAAATGGCAGAGTATAGCCTAGGTAGAAGATAGTATGAAGTAGAATGAAGATCCCTTTTCTGATGCCATGCCTGTTGTATTTATAGGGGAAGACGTGTACGGATCAGACTGAAATTTCACCAGAAGAACCTCTAGGACCAAACGACCTGACCCAAAGAAACTTGGACCGATCGCTCTCCAAAATTGGGATCGGGGATGATCCCTATTTTGATGGAGTTAGGGTTTGCGATCCCTATGGGGTGTTTCTCATGTTGTAATATACTTGTGGTTCAAGTTTCATGTTGGTAGCATCTGTAGATTTTGAGTTATTGACAGGTCATTGCCACAAATTCAACTAAACCGATCCCTGAGTAGGGATGAGGGCCGATCCCTCTAGTGGGATAAGGGCCACTCCCTACAAACTCCTCTTCTTGGGGTGCAATCCCTAGGGTGGACTCCCTAGGGTCCCCTCTTCTTGTTCCCAAAGTTACTCCAATCCGTCTTGTGGTTATTGAGTTATAAAGCGATCATCATTGGGTTGCGTTGTGTGCATTCTGTTCAATCCAATCCCTCTACTCCAATCACCCTATACCAATCCCTTATTGTAGAGTGAATATTCTAATTTGATCCCTATCCTAAGGGGAATGCTAGTTCCATACTTAGCCATTTTTTTAGAGCTGTCCATCCGAATCCATTCAACTATAGTCAGTAATTTCAAATGTAATCGTTCTCCAATCCTAGTAACTATCTCTCTGGGCTTTTTGCCTTGATAATCATGAAGTTCGTTGGGTTAAATCCGCCTGTGTACTACCTTTCCAAAAGGCGGGTTAACACTTTACCCCCCAAAACATGCCTTGCAATAAAAAGATGTGTTTTGAATTGCCATAAATCCAAAATCCAAAGTCCATAATCCATCGATAGCCATATTATCCAATATGAATCCAATCCATTGCCAATCCAAATCCATGATCTCTCCGGATCATTAGTGAAACCATGACCATTCTAGGTCGATATCCAATTCTGAATCCGCAATATCTCTGGATCATTTTATCCAAGTCCATATCCAGTTGTAGCCAAATCTATTACCGTTTGAGGCTGATATCCAAATCCGTGACCTCTCCGGGTCGTGAGCCAAATCCGGGACTGCTTCGGGCCCATATTCAAGTCCACGACCGCTCCAGGTCAATGTCCAAATCTATAGCTATTCGAAGCTGGTATCCAAATCCATGACCTCTTCGGGCCCTTGCCGAGCACAATTCGTACTTAACGACCGAGTAAGCTGATCCTGTCACTCTCCGGCAAAGCGGCGTTACTTCCTTTATTTTGGTTCAGTGTCCCTAAGCATTAAGTGATGTCTTAGACTGAGTCCTAGGCCGATCATGGTCTCTCCGAACCCTTGTCGAGCATAATCTATACTCGATGACCTCAGTAGGCCGATCTCGTCGCTTCTCGGCGGAGCAACCTACTCCTTGCCGAGCACAATCTATACCGGACGTCCTGTTTGGTTTTATTCTCCGGCCTCGACTCTTCGATCGAGGACTTAACCCATGTGCGAGTCCATTATGTCGCTCTCCGACAAAGGGACCCATACCTTGCGGTTACCACCCCGTCACTCCAATCGGGACAATAATAGCGACCTGTTTTATTCATCGCAATAATGTGGATCATAAATAACCTAATGAATAAGAGTTCGTACATCCAGAAATTCAAAAAACTAAAAAGGTCAAAGGGTGCCTCTTTGGGTATGACGGTTCATCATCATCTCAAAGCATGCCTAGGGACCGTCCTCGATCCCGTACTGTGTAAGCGAATTATCCGCCTTATTATAGAATTTATTATTATTATTATAGTCGAAGTCCAAGTCCTGAACTTGGCCCTTACCATCACGATCAGTTGATGACGATCCGTGACCCCGATCTAAGGCCATTGCTATTTCCATTCGATGCGGAAGGTGGCTGCTCCTGTTCCACCGCCGTTGTCTGATTCCTGACATACTGCGGCAGTCTGTCATTCCTAACTTGGTCCTCAATTATATCCTTTAAATGCCTGCATTTATCCATGGTGTGCACATTTAATTCGTGGAACATGCAGTACTTTCTAGACATATGCTCCCACTCAGTGGGATCCCTTCTTGCGCTTTTCTGATAAGGGAGTTGCCCCCAAGTGTCTAGATTAATCTATTCTAGGCTTTTCGTCAAATCCGAGTAGGATGAGAACTTCGACTCCTGCTCTTTCTATTGCCTTTTCGTCTCATCATATCCATCATCCAGTTTCTATTTGCCTTTATTATTCTTGTTTGCATCTCCAAATGATCCTCCGCTTTGCATAGCGTTCACCTCTAGTTTGTCAGCTCGTGCATCTTCCTACCGTGGGAACCTTTCTGCTTCATGATAAAACTCTACGAGATCCATAGGTGGATCCCGCACCAATGAATCCTTGAAATCCATGCCATCGGAAATTCCTGATACAGCTGCCATCAAAACCATGGATGGTTATGGCCAATCCACCAATGCCGCCACGGAATTGAATCGTGTTAGAAAACTCCTTAGAGACTCTACAGTCTTCTGTTTCAGTGCTACTAGACTCATCACATTTTTAGGTCTCGAGATGTGAACCATGAACTGCCTCATAAATCTTTCAACCAATTCCATCCATGTGCCAATAGAACCGCTCTCCAACTGTCTGAACCGTAGTGCTCATATATCGGTTAGATACAGGGGAAAGCATTATGCCATGACTTCCTCTGATGCCCCCGGTGCTTCCATATGCCATATATATATCTCATCATATGCATAGTTGGGTCTGACTTTCCGTCATATACTTCCAGCGTTGGTAGTTTAAACTCCAGTGGATTCCTAGCATTCCTAATATTATGAGTGAATAGACTTCTATTTACATCCTCCAAATCCCTGTTTACCAATCCTCCATGCATAGCTCGCATGATCATCTTTGTAAACCTGTCATTGTCATCCAATTGTAGTGACCTATCATCATTTCCAAATTGCCCCTTGAGTCTACGAGGGAATTTTGGAACGTATTCCTCCGGACATGCATTCAAATTCCGATTTTCATCAAAATCCATAGGATCGACTACAGGTCCTCCAACATTGCGACCAAATAGACCCAAGTGCATACTCCTAAGTCTTTGGGGATCGGGGCCGATCCCTCTGGAGGGATCAAAGCCAATCCTTCTAAGATGGCCGGGGACTGTCCCCAGCCGCTCTGTTCCATTCCCTGTTCAATAGCTCCATCCCCATGGTCCCGGTTCTGATTTCTAGCGACTCCTACCACATCAACTCCTTGATTCAAGTTTCCATTAGCTTCTACTACTTTATTCCATTGGTTTTATGCTCTAGATTGTTTAATCTGTTGGAGTAGATTCTGCACCACCTCCTCCTATCTCTTCAGCATCCTTTCCTGTAAAGAATCCTTCATTCCTGATGATGTAGATAGATGCTTGATTAGCTCTAGCTCCAAAGGAAGCCTTCTGATTCCTTCCATGATGGCTCCTTTTTGGCAGTTCTCTTTTTGTTGATTGTCTAACCATTGCTCCAAATCTAAGCTATCTAGTTGATTCCAAATCTGAACTCCAAATCCGCGGGGGCTAGCTTTTTCAATGAAAGCACCAAAATATTGGCATCAAAAATGGCCACCAATACCTAGTTATGTGAAAACACCAATATCCAGTCATATATCTCAAATTATATAATGTAGAGAATATAAATTAAAGAATAATAAAATTAAAATAGAAAGCAAGTAAAGAGAGTCACAGATTTATAGTGGCCCGGCTAACTTTGGCCTATGTCCACTCCAAAGATTTTCCTTTTATTCGTTTATGCTGCAGTTGCAGTTACAAACCCATAAAATCCCAAAATAAAAATGGCAGAGTATAGCTTAGGTATAAGATAGAATGAAGTAGAATGAAGATCCCTTTTCTGATGCCATGCTTGCTATATTTATAGGGGAAGGCGTGTATGGATCGGACTGAAATTTCGCTATAAGAACCTCCAGGACCAAATGACCCAACCCAAAGAAACTTGGACCGATCATTCTCCAAAATAGGGATCGGGGACGATCCCTATTTTGATGGAGTTAGGGGATGCAATCCCTATGGGGTGTTCCTCATGTTGCAATATGCTTGTACTCCAAGTTTCATGTTGATAGCATCTGTAGATTTTGAGTTATTGACTGATCATTGCTGCAGATTTAACTAAACTGATCCTTGAGTAGGGATGAGGGCTGATCCCTCTAGAGGGATGAGGGTCGATCCCTACAAACTTGTCTTCTTAGGGTGCGATCCCTAGTGTGAAGTCCTTAGGGTCTCCTCTTCTTGTTCCCAAGGTTTTACTCCAATCTGTCTTGTGGTTATTGAGTTATAATCATCATTGAGTTGTGTTGTGTGCATCCTGTTCAATCTGATCCCTCTACTCTGATCTCTCTATTCCGATCCCTCTCCTAGGGGGAATGCTAGTTCCATACTTAGGCATTTTTTGAGTGCTATCCATCCGAATCAATTCAACTATAGTCCGTAGTTTCAAATATAATCGATCACCAATCCTGGAAACCATCTCTCTGGGCTTTTTGCCTTAATGATCATGAAGACTGTTGGGTTACATTCGCTTGTGTACTACCTTGCCAAAAGGCGGGTTAACACTTTGCCCTCCAAAACATGCCTTGCAATAGGAAGATGTGTTTTGAATTACCATAAATCCAAAATCTGGAGTCCATAATCCATCGATAGCCATATTATCCGATCTGAATCTAATCCATTGCCAATCCAAATCCATGATCTCTTCAGATCATTAGTGAGATCCATCACCATTCTACCTCGATATCCAATTTCAAATCCGCAATCTCTCAGGATCATTTTATCCAAATTCGTATCCGTCTAAAGCCAAATCCATTGCCGTTCGAGGCTGATATCCAAATTCGTGACCTCTCTGGGTCGTTACCCAAATCCGAGACCGCTCTGGGCCCATATCCAAGTCCACGACTGCTCTAGGTCAATGACAACCGAGTAAGCCGATCCTTTCACTCTCCGACGAAGTGGCGTTACTTCCTGTACTTCGGTTCAGTGTCCCTAAGCATTAAGTGATGTCTTGGCCTAAGTCCTAGGCCGATCGTGATCTCTCTGGAACCTTGCCAAGCATAATCTATACTCGATGACCTTAGTAGGCCGTTCCTATCACTCCCCGGTAAAGCAACCTACTCCTTTTCGGGCATAATCCATACCTGATATCCTGCTAGGTTTTATTCTCCAGCCACGACTCTCCGATCGAGGACTTAATCCATGTGTGAGTTCATTATGTCGCTCTCCGACGAAGGGACTCGTACCTTGCGGTTACTGTCCCATCACTCCGGCCAGGGCAATAATCACGACCCATTTTATTCATCGTAGTAATGTGGATCATAAATAACCTAATGAATAATAGTTCGTACCTCTAGAAATACAAAATAAATAAAAAGGTCAAAGGGTGCCTCTCTAGGCACGACGGTTCATCATCATCTTAGAGCATGCCTAAGGATCGTCCTTCATCTCGTACATGTGTAAGCGAATTATCCGCCTTATTATAGAGTTTATTATTATTATTATATCCGAAGTCCAAGTTCTGAACTCAGCCCTTACCATCATGATCAGTTGATGATGATCTGTGACCCCAACCTTGGGCCATTCCTATTTCCATTCGATGTAGATGGTGGCTGCTCCTGTTCCACCGCTGTTGTTTGATTCCTCACGTACTGCCATAGTCTATCATTCCTGACTTGCTCCTCAATCATATCCTTTAAATGCCTGCATTTATCCTTGGTGTGCCCATTCAATTCGTGGAACAGGTAGTACTTTCCAGACATATGCTCATGTTCCGTGGGATCCCTTCTTACTAGTTTCTGACAAGGGAGTTGCCCCTAATATCCAGATAAATCTGTTCTAAGCTTTCCATCAAATCCGAGTAGGAAGAGAATTTCAACTCCTGCTCTTTCTATCACCTTTTCGTCCCATCATATCATCATCTAGTTTCTGTTTGCCTTTATCATTCTTGTTCACATCTCCTAATGATCCTCCGCTTTGCACAGCGTTCACATCCAATTTATCAGCTCATGCGTCTTCCTGCCCTAGGAACCTTTCTGCTTCATGATAAAACTCCACAAGGTCCATAGGCGGATCCCACGCCAATGAATCTTTGCCATCGACAATTCCTGATACAGCTGCCATCAAAACCATGGATGGTTCTGGCTAATCCACCGATGCCACCGCGACATTAAATCGTGTTAGAAAACTCCTTAGAGACTCTGCGGTCTTCTGTTTTAGTGCTGTCAGGCTCATGACATTTTTGGGTCTCGAGATGTGAACCATGATCTGTCTCATAAATCTTTCAACCAATTCCATCCATATGCCAATAGAACCACACAACTGCCTGAACCACAGTGCAACTATATCCGCTAGATACAAGGGAAAGCATCATGCCATGACTTCCTCTGATGCCCACAGTACTTCCATATGCCATCTCTTTTCATTAATTGTCTAACCATTGCTCCAAATCTAAGCTATCTAATTGATTCCAAATCTAAACTCCAAATCAGAGGGGGCTAGATTTTTCAGTGAAAGCACCAAAATGTTGGCATCAAAAATAGCCACCAAGACCTAGTTATGTGAAAGCACTAATATCTAGTCACGGATCTTAGATTATATAATATAGAGAATATAAATTGAAGAATAATAAAATTAAAATAGAAAACAAGTAAAGAAATACACAGATTTATAGTGGTTCGGCTAACTCCGGCCTATGTCCATTCTAAAGATTTTCCTTTTATTCGTTTATGCTACGGTTACAGTTACAAATCCATGAAATCCCAAAATAAAAATGGTAGAGTATAGCCGTGGAAGAAGATAGAATGAAGAAGAAAGAAGATCCCTTTTCTAATGCAAGGTGTACTGTATTTATAGGGTAAGACGTGTATGGATCGGACTGAAATTTCGCCAGATGAACCTCTAGGCCTAGACAACCTGGCTCAAAGAAACTTGGACCGATCGCTCTCCAATAAGGATCGGGGCCGATCCCTTTTTTGACGGAGTTAAGGGCTGCGATCCCTATGGAATGTTCCTTATGTTGTAATATGCTTGTATTCTAAGTTTCGTATTGATAGCATCTATAGATTTTGAGTTATTAACCGATCATTGCTACAAATTCAACTAAACTGATCCTTGAGTAGGGATGAGGGCCAATCCCTCTAGAGGGATGAGGACTGATCCCTTCAAACTCCTATTCTTGGGGTGCGATCCCTAAGGTGGACTCCTAGGATCCCGTCTTCTTGTTCCCAAAGTTTCACTCCAATTCGCCTTGTGGTTGTTGAGTTATGGAGTGATCATCATTGAGTTGCGTTGTGTGCATCCTGTTTAATATGATCCCTCTACTCCAACCCCTCTATTCCGATCCCTTTTTGTAGAGTGAATATTCTAATTCGATCCCTCTTCTAGGGATGCTAGTTCGATACTTTGCTCTTTTCTAAGTGTTGTCCATCCAAATCCATTCAACTATAGTCCATAGTTTTAAATATAGTCGATCTCCAATTTTGATAACCATCTCTTTGGGCTTTTTTCCTTGATGATCATGAAGTTCGTTGGGTTAAATCCGCCTATGTACTGCCTTGACAAAAGGCGGGTTAACAACTGCAGCATCTATAGTGGTTAGTTTCGGGCCTCAAAATGTAGGATGCTACAAATTAGTATCAGAGCATTGGTTTATGTAAAATTTAAAAGAGTTTTGAACTTAAAAAGAGGTTTTAAAACATAATCCTAATGAACTAGAGAATAAGATTGGGGTATGTGATAACGCTATAGTAACATACTTGTATTTACTATATATAAGTATATGCTATATCTATATTCTCCCATCTCTCTTAGACCATTCTTCCATGTCTTACTAAGGTTCAAATGTAGATTTAAAGGGAAGTAAGATATGGAGGTAGGAAATGGAAGAGTGAATCTCAGTGGAGAAAGCACCATAACAAATGAAAATGCCAGACCCTATACTAAAAGGAATCCGAGTCGGGTACAAGCTACTAATGTAGGTGCTGGAACACCATAGGTGGACATCGGAGCTATGTATCAGTTCTTTGTCAACACGATGCAAGTGGGAGCTGCTGCTGGACTTGTAGGTGGAAATTCTAGAGGAGTGAATCAGGAAGCTCCGGTTGTCAACAATTATGCTATGCTAAGTAGAGATTATGAAAGACACGGAGGAAAGCCATTTATTGGAACCGAGGATGCAATCGAAGTAGAGAATTGGTTGCTTCATTATGGGAGGATTTGTGCTAATTTTGGACTGAATGATGAGCAGAAGAGAGGATTGGCATTCAGGAAATTGCAAGGAGCTGTGTTGTACGAGTGAAACAGTGTTACAGTTAGAGTAGGGGAGGAAACCCTTATTTAGGCAATTTAAAAGAAGGTTTGAAGAAAGGTTTATGTCGGAAAATGCCAAGTCTACCTGTTGATAAAGTTTGCTAAGTTAGTACAGGGAGATATGACTGTGTTGGTGTATGCTACGAGATTCGAAGAGTCATCGAGGTATGGTTATGATACCATGGATATAGTAATTAAGAGGAATGAGAAATTCATTTGTGGATTAAGACCTGAGCTTGCTAGGGCAGCTTTACCACATCTTAGAGATCCATGTGATGTAGTTGTTGAGATGGCTTTAAGAAACGAAGAGATGCTTGCTTTCTTTGGTAATAACAAAGAAGTGGAGGCTCATAGTGGGCAGAATCAAAAGAGGAAGTTTTTCCACAAGAAGGGAGCTCAGAAGAGTAGAGTTGACAAGAAAGGAAAATCTAAGGTTATTTGCTACAAGTGTGATAAGAAGGGACATTTTGCTCATGAGTGCCAGTCTGGCAAAGGGAAGAAAGTTGCTGACAAGAAAGGAGTGAAGTGCTTCAACTGTGATCAGATTGATCATTATATGAACTAATGCAAGGAACCGGCTAAATCTGATAAAGGCAAGGTGTTTGCACTGGAACCAGCTACCTCGAGACCAACAGTTGAGGAGAAGGAAAAGGATGTAATGGGTGGTACACTTTTGATTCATGATTTACATGTTAGAGTTCTATTTGATATTGGTGCATCACATTCTTTCATATCTCATTGTTTGGTAGATAAGCTTAACCTAGAAACCTCATACCTAGTTACTTCCTTAAAGGTTGCGAATCTGATAGGAGGGTATGCAACTCTTGGGATAAGATGTGACTAGTTAGAGTTTGAATTTTTAAGTCATATATTTTCTTGCAGTTTGCATGTGTTTGATTTCGTAGGCTCCGAAATTATTTTGGGTATGGATTGGTTAAGTATGATGCTAGGATATTTTGCCACGATAGGAAAATATCACTAAAACACCCTAGTAGTAGTGATCGAATTATATATTCTATAGAAAACCTGAGTTTTGATATTTGTGCTTTGTTGGGTGTAATGGTGGGAAAAGACGAGTTGAGTCGAGTTTTGTCATTAGAGAATTCGTAGACGTCTTTGAATCGGTGATAGGAATACCGTCAAAACGAGCTATTGAGTTTCGAATAGATCTTGTACCAAGAGCTGAACTTCTTAGTAGACCGCCAAGTAGGATGACACCTATTGAGATGAAGGAGTTAAATATGTAACTGGTGGATTTAGAAAAGAAGAGTTTCATTTGACGAAGAATTTCGTCTTGGGGAGCTGCCATAGTGTTTGTTAAGAAACCAAATGGTTCGTTAAGGTTGTGTATCGATTATCGTAAGTTAAATGAGAAGACGATAAAGAATGGATATCCATTGCCAAGGATTGACGATTTATTGGATCAGTTGGTGGAGCAAAAGTGTTTTCTTAATTGGATTTGTTGACAAAGTTCCATCAACTAAAAGTGGCGGATATTATTCCTTTAATGGCGTTTAGAACAAGATATAGATCGTATGAGTGATTAGTAATGCCATTCGGATTGACTAATACGCCATCCTTCTTCGTAGACCTAATGAATCCGATCTTTTGAGAGCATTTGGATAGATTCATATTGGTGTTTATAGACGACAATTTGATATATTCCAAGGATGAAAAGGACCATGAAGTTCATTGAAGGATAGTACTTGAGACACTGAGGCAACATCAGTTAAAAGCAAAGTTTTCAAAGTGTTATTTTCGAAAGAAGGAGGTGAAGTTTCTTAGTCATGTAGTCTCAGAAAAAAGGTTGTCAATAGATCCATCTAAGATAGAAGCAGTTAATAATTGGAAGAGAACCGAGATAGTGACCGAGATAAAGAGTTTTCTTGGACTAGCTTGCTATTACCAGAGATTTATTAAGGATTTCTCGTGGATAGCAACACCGATGACTATGATGACAAGGAAAGACGTGAAGTATATTTGGACCGATAAAAGTGAGGAGGCATTTCAGAAGCTGAAACATTTATTGACCAATGCATCGGTGTTAGTTATTCCCGATGGGAACCAAGACTTAGTAGTGTATACGGATGCATATGGAACTGGATTAGGAGCTGTGTTAATGAAGAGGGGTAAATTAATTGTCTACGCTTCTCGATAGCTCAGACCACATGAGGTTAGATATCTGACGCATGAATTAGAGTTAGCTATAGTGATTTTTGCACTAAAGGTGTAGAGACATTACCTTTTGGAAGAGAGATTCAAGTTGTTTATGGACCACAACTCATTAAGATACTTATTCTCTTAGAACGAGTTGAATATGAAATAGCAGATATGGTTAGAATTTATAGCTGCTTATGAATGGAATTGAGTACACGCCTGGGAAAGGAAATAGAGTAGCATATGCGCTCAGGTTAAGGCATCTGAATGAAGTGTTAGCAATGATAGCCGAGTGGAAAGATTTAGAAGCATTGACTACATATGGTGTGCAGTTAAGATCTACAGCAAGTTCGAGCCAAGAAATCGCTATGTTGTCATGTTTAGAAGTTCAACCAATAATGATCGAAAGGATTGCTTCTAAGCAAGGAGATGATCCATGACTAGCTGAACGAATCAAAAGTTTAAACGGTGGAACCGAGATTGATGATTTAAAGATTTCAGTCTTTACCAAAATGGTTAGTTGAGGAAGAAAGGAAGGTTATGTGTTCTGAATATCGAATAATTAAGAAAGGAAGTTCTTAAGGAGTATCATCGATCAAAGTTCACTATTCATCTGGGAGGAACTAAGATGTATCAGGATATGAAAAGAAGTTTCTTCTAGGAAGGCATGAAGAGGGATGTAGGCTTATGGGTAAAACAGTATTTAAACTGTAAGTAAGTGAAATCCGAGCATCAGAAACTGAGTGGGTTAATTTAGCCTTTAGATATTCTAGTTTGGAAGTGGGTTTCTATATTTATGGATTTCATAGACTATTTGCCAAGGTCGAATAGAGGAAATGAAAGTATCTGGGTTATGGTGGACAGATTGACTAAGAGTGCAACTTTATACCCTTTAAGTCGACTAGAACATCACCAGTCTTTGCTAAGTTATTCATGAAGAAATAGGTAGATTGCATGGGATTCCTAGTAGTTATAGTAAGTGATAGAGATTCCTTATTTACTAGTGAATTATGGAAGAGTATAGAGGAAGTTTTAGGTACCAAGCTCAAGATGAGTACCGCTTGCTATCCATAAACCAACGGAAAAACAGAGAGAGTTAACAAAGTCTTAGAAAATTTGTTAAGAGTGCGTGTGCTAGATTTCGGAGGATCATGGAAAGACTATCTTCACCTAGTCGAGTTTTCATATAACAACAGTTATCAGACTAGTACATGGATGGCACCTTTTGAAGCTTAGTATGAAAGGCCATGCAAATCTCTCATATGTTGGTTAGAGACCGAAGATAGACTAGTTCTTGATCCAGATTTAGCAAGAGAAGCCGTAGAAAAGATTTAGTTAATTTGGGCTAGAATGAAGGAAGCTCAATCAAGGTAGAAAAATTATGTAGATAAGAGACGAAAAGACTTGTAGTTATCAGTCAGAAATCTTGTATTCGTCAAGGTATCATCGATGAAGAGTGTAATAAGATTCGGAAAGTTGGAGAAATTGGCACCTAGATTTGTTAGACCATTTCCTATTATAGAAAGGATCGAGAAACTCGCTTGTAGCATAGAGTTACCAGATAGTTTGGCAGGAGTCAATAATGTTTTCCATATTTCTTATCTTAGGAAGTGTGTTCGAGATCCAGAGGCTACTATTACTCTGATCGAGTTAGAAGACTTATTAGTGAAACCGGACATGACTATAGTTAGACAGCTAATGCATGGTGGCTAGGGATGAGAAGAAGCTAAGGAATAAGATAGTCGAATTAGTAAAGGTCCAGTGGAGTGATGACGAGAGAGACTGTACTTGGGAAACAACAAGCAAGATTAGAGACACTTATCCTGACTTGTTTGATGGTATGTTTTACCTTTATGTTTGATTGATTCATAATTTCGAGGACGAATTTCTTTAAAGAGGAGAGTTTGTGATGACCATAATTTTGGCTAACATTATTTAGAATATTTAATTATATAAATTAAATTAAATAATGTAAAGGGATAAGAAAATTGAGATTTTACAATTAAGTAGGTCGTGCCTTAGTTAACGAACCAATTAGAGAAATAAAAGGTTAGGGTATGAAGGAGGAAAATGATAAAGGCAAAATGGAAATAGCTTTCATTCCTACCCCTTAAACCCTTCTATTGTCATGTCTTTCATTCATTTACACACGTACAAACTAAGTATACAAGAGGTCGGCTATAGCTAGAAGAAATCAAGAGGAAAAGCTAAGGAAAGCAAGTAGGAAGCTAGGACTAGGAGTAATCAAATCAAAGAAAATCTCAGTCTTCTTAATCCAAATCAAGGTGAATAATACATATACATTTCATGTTTTGAATTGTGTTTTGGTTTTAATGGGAAATTCGAATTTAACATTACTGTTATGCCATGTTTTAGAAGTTTGAATGATTATATTTTTGTTGATGATTTTTAGAATTTACATATGAAATTTTGTGATATGTTTGAGTTGAAAAACCTATCTATGATACCCAAATGACTTGATATTTTAGTATGATGTTAGAAATATTATTTTAGAAGTGGGTTTTTAATTTCATAATTTTCCAAGCAAGGATGGATTTTATATGAATTTTTTAAGTGGAGAAATTGGTGGATTTCGGGTTTAATTATTTAAATTAAATAAAGTTTTTAGACCTGAAATTTTATGTCGAAGGGTATTATTATTTTGATTTATTTTGATTTTGGGGGATTTTTCATAAGTGTTCTGATATGATAAATAAATTATTTAAGCAAGCAGGGCTTAATTGTTTTATTGAGAAACTAAGATAGGGGATTAATTTGCAAAAATGTTTAGTAACAATAATTACTAAGTGTGACAGATATTCAGTAAAGAAATTGGAAAGTTTTTATTAACCAATGAGATTTTAACAAATTGTAGAGGTTTGGTGAAAAGAAATAACTTTTTACAGCAATATTGCATTTTTCAAGTTAATTACCATTCTTTCATGTCGACATTGTCAATGTCGAGCCTCATCTCACTACATTTCAGGGTCATCGATGCAGAACCAACCAATATGTATGATGTCAACGAGCTTGGCATGAAATGGATTGGGTTTGAACCTCGTCGAGACCGAAGTAATATAGATAAAGAGATAGGATTTGATATAGGCATGTCGAGGTGCATGATGCTGTGTTTTATATTAAGAAGCATGCATGTCGTATATACTACTTTGAGTTTCAGTCTCGCCGACCTAGATGGTCATCGAGCCTACCTCATGTAGCTTTCAACTTGTTATCGAGCCTAACTTATGCCCTTTTAACTTGTCATTGAGCCTAACTCTTGCCACTTTTAAACTTGTCATCGAGTTTAAACTATGCCGCATTTAATATTGATATCGAGCCTTATCAATGCCTTTAACTAACCTTCGAGCTAACCCGTGTTTTTATAGTCATCGAGCTTAATCAATGAGGTTTTAACCATGCCGATGTCATAGATATCGACGTCGCATCTACTAAATTTTATAACTCGACGAGGCATTAATGCTAATGTTTTATGTGTTGCCAAAGTTCAAATTTTTATAGTTTTACACTATAACTTATGAAGTAGTAACTTCGGTATAATCCCCATATATTTTCAAATAAAAGACTTCGACATTCTTTAGAATGGGCAAAGATCTTTAACGACATATATTTTCAAATAAAAGTAGTATAAATAACACACAGGTCAGACTATGCCTATAATAATATGTGATGTTATAGCATACAATGATACTACGATAAGTTAAAGATGATAGCACTATAACTTCAAGATATATCCAAACCACATTCACAACAAATCAGCCTAGGAAAGCATCATCACCCATATAAACACATCAAATCAAAATCTACTAAATCCACATCGAATGGGTGAATCATTTATATCTTGAAATCGCCATCAATACCAAAAATAATCAGTAATGAGATATCCTCAAGTGAAGTCAGGTAGCAACAACGCAATGCCTGCAATCTCTCTCAATCTCATATTATAAAATACCATTATCAAACCAATAAAATCAATAAGAAAGATTTGAGCCAACTCAGAGAAATATCCAAATATAATCAATTATAAGTAGGTCATCTGCCCGTTAAGAATAGGCTATTTACCTAAGAAGGATACAGGTCTACCATATTCTAGACACAGTCTCAGGTATAATCTCATCTATACATAGTGTATGTCTATCTACCACCCACATATATACAACTACACCGTAACCAAACAAGAGACTGACAGCACGTCTACTTGCTTTAGGAGCCACATGTGGTCCATATAACACTACTCTTGCAGTCATTGATTACCATTTCCCCTTCCCTCTCAGTATCGTGACAATGATCCGTCATAGGCTCGACAACGCTTAGCCTCTTCGGCCATGATTAATGACCTGTGCCCCTATGGTAACTAACCGTTGGCCTATGCGACACAAGGGGCAACCAACTACCAATCCTATGATGTGCATCAAATCATAAACAACAAGAATGTCACGGATCTGGGGCACGACCCCACGATCAAGCCGCTAGGGTGGATATTGGCCAATCTGGTTCACTACGAAATGTAAAGGGAACCGGACAAAGGTAGATAGACACATAATGTACGTAAAATATATGGCTGACAAGTAACCTCCATAAATGATCACCGCAGCGAGTCATACATAACATACCCCCATATGAGTGTCATCCACGGACAAAGAATAACTGGATAAATAATACAACGACATCCCATATCACCGCGTGTTACTAGTCCACTTATTCAGTGCTCGCACATCACACTCGCTCCTTCGATTCTTTATATAACAAGTCAAAAGAATAACCGGAAAAGTGTTAACGAAAATCTTATACCAGACGATATCACTAAACTGTTTGTTCATATTTCTCATCACATAGAATAAAATAACACTAATCAAATATAAAGATGTCATTAGCATATCATTTTAAAAATATAACTCAAACCAATATCAATAGTGAATCATTCATAGAAAATGAGTTAATGAGAAAAGAATAAAAAATAACAATAATGTAATAAAATAAGATCATAAGAATATGGTGAAATAATATTAAATCTATTATTAGAATAAATATTTGGATTGCTAAATCAATATATAGTACCTTTAAGTTATAAAATAAAATAATAACACAAATCCATATTTTCAAATTAATATATGTATTAGAACTTCCAACCACTTCATAAAATAAGTATATAAATAATTTCACTTCGCTTATATAATACTAAAATAAAGATTTAAACATTAGAATTTACTTTCATATCCTTACTTTTAAACATATTAAACACTCAAAATTGCTTTATAGATTAATCATAATTTATAAAAGTCATTTTTTAATTTTCTATAATTAAATACTTCTTTAAAATAAATAATAAATATACATTTAATAAATTTAAATACTAAGACATAAATTAACCTTTTCTATATAAAAATTATATATTTACTTTATAAAATTATTCACATTTATTTCCAATGCAAATATAATTTACGTACCATTAAAATATACATTTATAAAAGCAGGCCAATGCAGGACTTGAACCCGAATGGGATGGCTAAAATGCACCAGCCTTACCACCAAGCTACACTTGATTTTGGAAATAGCATGTGACCAGTCGATTGAAATAATTCACTAGTTGACTGATAAGCAATAAAGAAGTCGACTGAATTTGGGTTTATCTCTCGATTTGTATTTTTCACTAGTTCAGTTGACTGAATTATAGTCTCAGTCGACTGAATTCCCAAAAAACAGAGATAAGATTAAATTTTATACACGTATAGTCGACTAGATCATATGCTTGGTCGACTTAGTCGGATTTCAGTCGACTGAATCTTTCCTTCAGTCGACTCAATTGCTGGAGATCAAAAAACATCTAAATGAAATTGATTTAAACTCCAAAGTTGCATTGTTAAACAAAAGCAATCCAAGACCAATTAACATATAATGTATATGAGAAGAATATGCACGAAATCCATACATGACAATATATCTAAGATGAGATTTATCCATAGAAACATAGTTGTGAGTCTATAGATGCACTCACCTTGGCCTTAGCTAACATAAATTGCCTTCAATCCATCTTTTGCTCTTCTTTGAAAATCATCTTGCTCTAAAACTTGATTAAAATGCTAGCTTCCATATATCACAAGGTGTAAAATGGTGTTGATATTAATAAACTTGAATTTGGAAATTTCTAGGAATTTATTCCAATTTTATTTTAATTAATAGAAGAAGAGGGTTTCACTTTATTTTCTTCATGAAGCAAAAGAGATAGAAAGAAGTAAAAATGATATGAACGTGATTTACATTCCATAAAATGAAGAATGGGAAAGAATGCTCTAAACAATGAAAGGTCTAGATTTTTCATGAAACACAATTTAGTTTACATAAAAACAATCATGGGTTTGGTCCTTACTCAACATAACCCATATAATAAAAATCCATTTATTTTTATGAAAAAAAAGAAGAGTCAAGAATGGTATTGTTGGTGTAACATAAAACAAATTTGAAGGCAAGCCAAAAAAAAGATATTGCAAAACTCTTTTGTTCATGAGGCAATTTGGTCCTCACACAATTCATGGCCCATTTAATTTCCTTTCTTATTCTTTCTTTTAAAACTACTTTCTAATCAATATAGAACACTACATAACTTTAAATAAATTCATATTCATGTTACTAAAATGTTTACTTAATATAATGTAATTTGTATAGAATTTTATATTCCATAAATTCCTCTATTTGTAACAAAAGTTAAAACTATTTATTTCCAAAACCATTCATTTAAATAGAATAAAACTTCTTTTCCCCTTAAAATATATTTCTAATCACATTTGCTAGTAATACTTGATTTGATAGAATATACAATTATCTTTTTTATGTCAAAATCATTTTAAATCAATAATATACAAACTAATCTAAATCTTTCTTAATAAATCTGTTTGCACAAAAAATGGACAAACACCTCAAAGTAGTATGATTTAGTAGATCTTATGTTGTTCTTAGTGATTTGGGTGATTTATGCAAATATATGAAAGGCAGGGGCTAAACTGTAAAAAGACACGCAGATTTATAGTGGTTCAGGCAGAATGTGCCTACATCCACTTTATATGTTATTTCTCTTCTCTTGTTTAGATTACAAGTACAAAGCTTTGATACAAGTAAAAGAAAGTTGTTTGAAAGTTCTCTCCGTGCTTGAGCTCTCAAAACTTGTCCCCATTGTTGTACCCCTGCCCCTCTATTTATAGAGTGAGGTTGGGAGTAGGGGTCTTGAATGTATATAGCTGCTGGTGGGCCTGGGCTGATGTGATCTGGCCTGGCACGTCTTGGTCCGGTAGCATTTGGTCCGGCGATGATTGGTCCGGCATGGAGTTGGTATGGAGTTGGTCCGGCATTGGGTTGGTCCGGCATTGAGTTGGTATGGAGTTGGTCCGGCATTGGGTTGGTCCGGCATTGAGTTGGTATGGAGTTGGTCCGACATTGGGTTGGTCCGGCATTGAGTTGGTATGGAGTTGGTCCGGCATTGAGTTGGTATGGAGTTGGTCCGGCATTGGGTTGGTATGGAGTTGGTCCGGCATCGAGTTGGGATAGGTATTGGTCCGGTAGAGGCTGGTTCGTCCCTTACTTCCTTCTGTTGGCTTGGTGCCGAACGGTTCGGTGGCTCCTTTCTCATCTTGACTTGGTGGTGATAGAAACGTACCCAACATTTGCCCCCCAAAGTAGGGCATATGCTAACATATGTCGTGCTTTCTTTCAGGTTATCCAATTTTGACATTCCCATTCAATTTTTAGTACCGAACCGGTTGGTTCGAAGGTTTACCTTCGCCTATAAGTACGGAACTAGGGCCTCCGTTATTGCCCACCGAACGAGATTGCCGAATCAAAAAACTTCCTGCCGAATCAATCGTGTTACCGAATCAGGTGAGTGCCGAATGGCTTCTTCGATTTACTTCGTTTTACCGAATGAACTTAATATAGGATGGTCTTGATGCCGGATGGACTTTATACCGGATGGATTTCATACCGGATGGACTTTATACCGGATGGACTTTATTCCGGATGGTCTTGATATAAACTTGCTCGTTTTATACTTCTGCATCCTTCGTTTTAACGGCGTACTTTTTCGTGTTGCAGATAATGTCTCACAGAGTTGAAACCCGTTCTGACAAGAAGAAAACTACGGATAGAAGAGAATCTCCCGTCGTGCCCCCAGTTCAGCTGAATCCAGAACGACATGGGCCCACCCCGAGATCGCTAGTGGACGGGTATGGTCCTCAGGAGCTTCTTAACTTGCCTCCCGATTGCTTCCCTAGCTCACTCAAGGGCGAGCAACTTGATGTTATATCCCGCTCTTTCGGGATCGACCGAGCGCGCATGTTATTGCCGGCTGCGGGAGTGATGCCGTATGATCCTCCCGAAGGATATTTCGCCTACAGCAGATACCATTGCATGTGTGGTGCCATCCTGCCTCTCAATGCCTGGGTAGTCAGCTTTCTCACATATCTGAAGGTAGCTCCATTCCAGCTTCAGCCCAACTCTTATGCCATTCTGGTGAGTCTCTTCGTCATCTTCCAGAGGAGATATGGGCGCCCTCCTTTCAACCGGGAGATCCGGTATTTGTACAACTTGAGAGGCTACAAGAAGGGGTCTCCATACATCAGCTTGGAATCGGCCGTATCCTTTAAGCCGGTCCTGGATTTATTCTCCAAGTATAGCATGTTCAAGAAGGAGTGGTTTTTTGTCAGGGATGATTCCGTTTCCATTCGGCGCTTTACCTCCGGATGTAAGTCAAAGCGTTATTTTTAATTCCCGTTCTGGTTGCAGTACTCTCTCTTATGTGTTTTAATTTTTTGCTAGCGACAGGTGGTTTTGCGGTCGTGGAGAATGATCGCCTGGTTCAAACGGCAGCAGAAATAGAAGCTATTACTGGGAGAGATAGGTCGGCTGCTTACCTGATCAGGAACGCTACACTCTTGGAGTACAACTTGATCCTTCCACAGCAGTCCGTGGTCAAGCAGAGGGACACAGCTGAAGAGAAGGCTGCCCAAGCTAAAGAAGGGGCCGAGTTAAAGAGCAGTAAAAGGAGGCCCTTTCCGAAACACCCGATTGCCGGGGGGAAGAAGCTCAAAAAGTCTGACGGCCCCTCTCCCAGCTCATGTCCAGATATCCCGGAGGAGGGAGACATGGAGGAGGAGCAAGGCGAAGATGGAGGAGAAGGCGCTGGAGGTGGCGACGGTGTCGGGGCTTTGTCTTCTGGGCAAGTAGGCGAGATGCAAGAGTGGACGGATGACGCTTTCCGCCAAGCCTTCGAAGGTTTGGAGGGGACGGAGAAGTTCAAGAAAGCCGATAACGTTGGGACCGGCGTCGATCTGTCTTCCGGGAGCGCCTCTACTGAAACAACTTCGGCGGTTCAAGGTGAATTTCACTTTACTCTTTTAATTCTTGAGTGATGGCTCAATACATGTTGGTGACACTTGGTTTTCATATCAGGAGCAGGTAAAACGGCCAAGACCTCAGATCTTCGGCACAGGCTTGAACAATACAAGCTTTCCAAAGCTTCCGCCCAACCGAAGCCTCCGACCCACCGTTCCGGGGATGTAGTCGGCTACCGTCCTCTTCTCGGGGTTATTAGAGAGGATATTCAAAAGAGAAAGAGGAGTCGCTCCCTCTCCGAGCCTTCACCTGGTCCTCAACCCCCAATTCAGCCTCTTCTTGATATCACGGAGGAGGATACTGAGTTCACACCCTCTCCGCACCCATCTGAAAATCCTACCGTTACTTAGATTGATTGTCCTGGCTTGGCTCGTAATCCATTTGTGGGTCATCCTGATCTGGATCCGGCATCTCATGATATCTCTTTTGATGAGGTTACTGGCGAGCACCTTCTTCCTCGCAATCCAATGGTAAGGGTGCTTGATGAGGCCAAGTCCCTGGACCTTGATTTGCTTACTACTCGAGTTGTCGCTATGGGGAACGAAGCTAAAGCAAATATCGACCGGGTTGCTGAGGAGACCAAGAAGTTGATGGGGCATCATGCCCGATTGGTCAAGGCCGGGGAGGAAATTGGGAGTGCAAACATAAGATTGCGGTTAGTGGTTTCCGACCAGGCCAAGCAACTCGCTGATCAGGCCATCCAGATCTCTCAGCACGAGGCCGCCTCTGGACGTCTAAAGAAAACCATGGAAGAGGCCAGCCAGGTCGAACTGCGGAAAATGGAGGCTACTTGCAAGGAATGGATCGATATGGCCATTGCCACGGTGGACGAGGTTCGGAAAGCGGATCTTGAGCAGATAGAGGAGTTATTTGGGAAGCTTGAGGCTGTAGAGCTTGCTCAAGCCAAGTTGAGGGAGGAGATGGAGGCGATGCGGAAATCCCTTCAGGCTGACTGCTCGAGATACCAATTGGAGAGAGATGCCGCCGTCGTAAGGTTGTCGGATTCCGAGGCCCGGGTGAGGGAGTTTGAAGAGAACGAGGGGCTGATGGAGGGGATGCTTCAGGATATGTACTTCCGTACTTGGAGGCAGGGTAACTTGTCCTGGATGGATGATTACCCTCGGGTTATGGCTAGGATCTATCTCAGGGCTCTAGAGGAGGCTCAGGCTGAGGCAGATAAGGAGGGTGGCGTGGCCTTTAGGATGGATGCTATTACCGCCCAGTTTACCAAGGAGGAGAAGGTGGCGGTGAAGGAGGGCATGCGGTTGCTTGCAGCTGAGGAGACAGGTGTGCAAGCGGAGGATGACGATCAAGTTGATCAAGGAGCAGATGCTGGTAAGTCTTCCTTTCTAGTCTTTCCGTTAACTTGGTTGCTTATCACTAACGAATTCTTTTTCTGACCGGACAGGTGGGCAACAGGGCAAGGATAAGACTCCGACGCAGCCGGCTCCTTGATTAGACCTGGAAAATTCTTTTTGTGGACTTGACATGGTTGTATATGTTAGTCTTAAAACAGTAAAGTAACTCTTAGGTTGTAATTCTTGCTACTTGTAATAAATAGCTCTATTCTTGACGTGTAATTCTTTAACTTAAGCTGATTTTGTCGTCTTTTGAATGTTTTTTTTGCTATTTTGACATGTTGTATGAGAAATATAGCTATGCATATTCTTGTAATCAAATTGTGTTTGATGTCAGGTTCTTGTTTAAAACATAATTTCATGACTTGCAATGTTAGCGTGAGGTGTGAATAAATTATAGTCATGTGTTTACATATGAAAGAAGGAAATACCGCCCTTTATATCTTGCTTGTAGATGGCGGCTTTGAATATCCTGTGTGGCCGAGTAAGGGATGCGGTCCAGTATCTTGTCGTGGGCATCTGCTTCCATTAGTGAATGTCTCCTGCTCTGTGTCCTGTACTTCAGGGATTGTTACAGAGGATAGGAGAAAAGTTGCTTAAGTAAAATTGAAATATGTAAAAAAGTAAAACTTCCAATCACGGAAGGCCTTCGATGTGCTTAAGTTCGTGGCAAACGGGCTTTGTAGTCACTTTCCCTAGCTGTGGGTCTTGGAGACATTTGTCACCCATCTTACGCCTCCACGGGGAGTTAATTCTTTTTTACCACAGCCGCACTTAAGACACATCGGAGCCGAGATCGCGCACAGTAACTACCTGGGCCATTATGGCCCGTAATCGTGGGTATTATTCGATTTACTGTGGCCGGCTAGCGTGGGTGCCGATCGTCAACCATGAACTGCCCCTGGCTGGCCACACCTTATGTTGGGGCTTATAGTCGGTTCACAGTTGCCGGCGAGCCGAACGCCGTAATGAGCTGCCTCGGCTATAGTCGGCCTTCTCGGTGGCTTATAATCGGCTCATTACAGTTGGCTTTAAGGGCCGTCGGGAGCAATGAGTTAACCCGCAGCAGAGGGATGCCGGAGCAAAAGTGTCTCATTGGCGAGGGCATATATTCGCATAGTACCTGTTAGGTCTTGTCCAGGTGAAGCTGCGCTGTGGAGTGCTTTGGGTGGAAATGCTATACGCATAGGATTTTGTTCAACAGAAAAGGATAAAGTTAACAAGCAGCCAAGATATAAAGGAATAAGTTAAAAAAGAGACAAGGTTTTTTAAAGTGGTTCGGCACGAAAAGGCCTACGTCCACTGATTCTCTTTGTTAATTCACTTCATATGGGCAGTACAAGTTAAGAAAAGTATCGACAGAGGTGTTGGATGTTCCATGCCCTCTGGAACACCTCTCCGTCCACTGTTGACAAAATATAAGCTCCATTGTGGAGATCTTTATGAATTACATATGGTCCATCCCAGATTGGATCTAGTGCTCCGGGGCGAGGGAAGATTCGCTTGAGGACAAGATCCCCTTCTTGTAAGGTACGATGCTTGACTTTGGAGTTGTATTGTGCTGCCACTTTTTGCTTGTGGGCCGCTGCTTTAAGGACTGCATCATTTCTTCTCTCCTCAACTAGATCCAAAGACATGTGAAGGAGTTCTTCGTTCTCTTCTGGGTTATAGTGAATCCTACGGTGGGAAGGCACAATGGTTTCAACTGGGAGCATAGCCTCCGATCCGTATGCCAAAGAGAAAGGAGTATGCCCCGTTGATGTTCTGAAAGATGTGCGATAGGCCCACAGTGCCGTAGGGAGTTCACCCACCCAAGCGCCCTTTGACTTTTCGAGTTTCTTTTTTATTAGAGTTTTCAGAATTTTGTTGACGGCTTCGACTTGTCCGTTTGCCTGGGGATACGCTACGGATGAGAAGCTTTTGTGAATTCCGTGCTCTCGGCACCAATTGGCGAATTCCTCGCTGTCAAACTGAAGTCCATTGTCTGATATGATTTTGAGTGGGACTCCGTACCTGCACAGAACATTTTTGATCAAGAAGTTAATAACTTTTGCTGAAGATACTTTATTCAGAGGTTCCACTTCCACCCATTTGGTGAAATAGTCGACTGCCACTATAGCATATTTGGCCCCGCCTCGGCCCATTGGTAGCTCGCCGATTAAGTCAATTCCCCATATTGCGAAGGGCCAAGGGCTGGTCATTTGAGTAATCTCAGTTGTTGGTAGCCGCAGAATCTTAGCAAACTTCTGGCATCTGTCACACTTTTTGACGAAATCTAAGGCGTCCTTGCTTAAGGTGGGCCAGAAATATCCATATCGGAGTATCTTTTTTGCTAATGTTTGCCCTCCGGTGTGATCTCCGCAGCTTCCCTGATGAATGTTGGATAAGATTTCCTTGGCTTCACTCCCAGCGACACACCTTAATAACGGGTTAGAGAATCCGCGCCGATAGAGGATGTCTTCTTGTATTGTGTAGCGGGAAGCTTTCCTCAAGATTTTCTTGACTTCGTTACGCCCGTTGGGTAGTGTGCCGCTTTGTAGGTAGTCTCGGATGGGAGTCATCCAAGTTGCTTCTTCGGTTGCAGCTATCAGATTCACTTGCTCAAAACTTGGGGTCAGTTGCTTTGAGATGGTTACTGCTCCGAAGATGGTGATGCCTCTCATACTTGCTTGCTTTGCCAATTCGTCGGCCTCTTGGTTCTCTTCCAGAGGGATGTGTTTGACTAAGTAGTGGTCCAATCGACTGAGAAGTAACTTGGTCTTCTTTAAATATGCTATGAGTCGTTCTTCTCGAGCTTGGAATTCTCCTAGTATTTGATTAACAATAAGTTGAGAATCGCTATGAAGACACAAAGAACTGGCTCCGATTTCTATGGCAAGTTCTAATCCAGCTATCACTGCTTCATATTCTGCATCGTTGTTGGTGGCAGCGAACTCCAACCTTATAGCATAGTGCAGCTTATTTCCCCTGGGAGTGATTATTACCACAACTGCCCCCGAGCCTTGTTCGTTTGATGCACCATCCACAAAGAGATTCCACTTGATGTCTTCTGCTATTTCCATTTGCTCCTTGTCTTCGTTGGTAGTGAATTCTGCAATGAAATCAGCCATGGCTTGTCCCTTGATGGCGGTGCGAGGGTGATAGGTGATATCATACTGACTTAGTTCAATGCACCATTTAAGTAGTCGCCCAGAAGTGTCGGGACGATGGAGTACCTGCCTTAGTGGCTGATCGGTCAGAACTTTAATGGAATGGGAATGGAAGTAGTGATGCAGTTTCCGTGATGTGATTAGTAAACAGTATGCTAGCTTCTCAAGTTTAGGATATCTGACTTCTGCCCCCGTAAACCTCTTACTGACGAAGTAAACTGGCCGCTGCGTGCGGTTGTCTTCCCTTACCAAGGCAGCGCTCAGGGCGTGAGATGACACAGCAAGGTATAGGTATAATTCTTCGCCTTCGCTTGGAGTCGAGAGTACCGGTGGTTTCTGGAGGTGTTCGATTAAGTTAAGGAAAGCGGTTAAGCATTCGTCAGTCCATTCGAACTTTCCTTTGTCTTTCTTTAGAGCTTCGAAAAAGGGGACGCACTTGTCCGTTGCTTTGGAGATGAATCGGCTTAGGGCGGCCACTTTTCCATTCAGGCTTTGCATTTCCTTTCGAGTGGAAGGTATCTTGATATCCCTTAGCGCTCGGACTTGTTCAAGGTTTGCTTCAATCCCTCTGGCATGGACGATGAATCCTAAGAACTTTCCTGATGATACTCCGAAGGAGCATTTTAGAGGATTCAACTTCATTCCATACTGGCGAAGTACTTGAAACATTTCGCCTAGGTGGCTTACGTGATCGTCGGCTTTCCTTGACTTTACCAACATGTCATCCACGTATACTTCCATAGTTTGCCCTATTAGCCCTGCAAACATCTTGTTGACGAGGCGCTGGTAGGTGGCTCCTGCATTTTTAAGTCCGAAAGGCATTACCTTATAGCAGTATAAACCCCGGTCGGTGATGAAACTAGTGTGGTCTTGGTCGGGAGCATGCATAGAAATTTGGTTATATCCTGAGTATGCATCCATAAAAGATAAGAGCTCATGCCCGGCTGTGCTGTCTACAAGTTGGTCGATTCGGGGAAGTGGGAAGCAATCCTTTGGGCAGGCGTCGTTTAGGTTGGAAAAGTCAATGCATGTTCGCCACTTCCCATTAGCCTTCTTTACCAGTACCGGGTTAGCGATCCATTCCGGGTAGATGGCTTCTCGTATGAAGTCATTGGCGAGCAGATTCTTTACTTCTTCATCGAGGGCTGCTGATCGCCCTGCCCCCATACTTCTCTTTCTTTGTTTTACGGGCGCCTTGGTAGGATCAATGTTTAGTACGTGGCATGCTATGTCGGGGGAGATTCCGGTCATGTCAGCGTGTGACCATGCGAATACATCCAAGTTGTGGCGGAGAAAGTCGATGAGTTGCTCCTTCAACTCTGCTTTTAGTTGGGACCCAATTTTCAATAGTCTACGTGAGTCGTGCTTGTCTACAGATACAAACTCCATAGCCTCTGCAGGCTCGGCGGTGGCCTCCTCCTCTTTGTCCCTAGGGTCTAATTCATTGAAAGGGTCGCTGGTATATCGAAGAGGAGGGGCTTTCTTTAGTTGCTACGCTTCTAGACTTTTCGTGCAGAGGGCAACCTCTACACCCTTCCCTTTATCCTTCCTATGGTAGTTGCGAAGTTCAGTCACATAGCAGTCTCGAGCAACGTCCTGGTCTCCTTCTACTTCCCCTACTCCATTGTCTGTTGGAAATTTCATCTTTAGGCACCATGGGGCTAGCACAATTTGGAAGTCAGACAGGGCTGGCCTTCCTAAGAAGGCATTGTAGGCCGAATGGTTTTCTATTAGCACAAACGTCTGTTTCCGTACAACGGAGCGGGGATGGCTTCCAATCTCAACAAAGAGGTCCAGTTGCCCGAGGGGCATCTTCGCATCTCCAGTGAAACCGTGTAGTGGTTTATCGCAGGGGGATACATCCTTCATTGATAGTTTCATTTTGTCGAATGCATGTTTGAACATGATATTTACTGAGCTTCCAGTGTCTACTAGGATTCGGTAAACTTCGGCGGGACCGAGCCGGGCAGAGATAACCATGGGATCCATGTGAGGGTATTGCCTTCCTTCTAGGTCACGCTTATCGAATGTGATGTCATCACTTTCTTTCCGTTTCGGGTGGCGTTCTTCTCTAACCGAATTGACACAGTCTTTATTGTCTCTAAGCGACTTTCCATATCTTTCCATCTCTTTCCAGCTTTTGTCTGCGATGTGCGGTCCTCCTGAGATGGTATGGACCACTATCTTCTCTTGACTAGAGCCGCTAGTGTTGCGGTTTCCTCTACTGGTCTCCGGTGAGGGTAGCCTTGGGTTCTCATTGGCAGGAGCTGGAGTCCTGTCCTGACCTTTCATATAGCGTTCCAGTTTCTTCCTTCTGATGTGTTCTTCAATCAAGTCCCGGAGATGATGGCACTCATTGGTATCATGCCCATGAGATTCGTGGAAGCGGTAGAACTTTCCAGACTTCTGTGCGTTATTTGATTCCTTCTTGTATGGTGGGCGTTTGTACCTAACTTCGCCTTGGGTGGCAAGAAAGATGTTTTTGACGGTTTCGTTCAAAGGAGTGTAAGTGTCGAATCTCGGTCCTGGCCGATATAGGCGCTTTTCTCCCTTCTTGCCCCCAGCATTGTTTATGGAATCATTTCTTCGAACGTCCCTTGCCACAGCAGGGGCGTTGCTGTGAGTTGCCTTATTTTGCTGTCCTGACTGCCCCTCAACGGCAGCATCCTCAAGCCTCATATATTTCCCGTCTTCATGGAAGAAATCGGGTAAAGTAGCTGATTTTTCTTTTGTCAACCTTCTAGCAAATTTAGTATTCGGATGCACACCACTGCAGAGGGCCATCAGGATAAGCTTCTCATCGGCATCTTGGACTGTGGCCGCTGCGGCATTGAATCGGGTTAGGTATTGCTGCAGTTTCTCTCCAGGTTTCTGTTTGACGTTGGATAAGGAATAAGCATCCTTAGGTTGTTCCACATGGATGCGGAACTGACTGATAAACTTTTCTTTCAATATTTCCCACGAGCTGATGGATCCCTGGGGTAGATGACAGAACCAAGAGGTAGCGAGATCTGCTAAGAAGAGTGGAAAGCATTTATACAGTACTCCCTCTGTCGCTCCACTCATGAGCATATGTTGTGTGTATCTCTGTAAGTGTACAACGGGGTCGGAGGTTCCTTTGTAAGGTTCCATTGTTGGCATCTTCCATTCTCGGGGGGTGATAGCAATTTTGATATTGCGGGTGAAAGGGCTGGTTACCCTAGCGCCTATCCCTCGATCTCTTTGCTCCCGTTGGACGCACTCTCTGAATAAGCGTGCCATCCTTTCATCAGAATTTGGAGCAGATAGAAACGAGTTTGGTTCTGTTCTGTGGGATTGATTCCGTCCAGATGACCTGTAGGGATGGTATCGTCTATCATTCCTCATATTTTCCAGTGGCTGCCTTTGATCTTCTGGGAGCATGCTAGGGTCAGCTACAGTTGTCCCTTGCCTTGATCTTCCCATGTTGGGTTCTGATCTAAGCACTTCCTCGGGTCCAACTTCGGGCTGGACTCTAGCTCGGCCCCGTTCACTGGCGTTTTGTGGTTAGGCAGTATGACAGGCTCAGCTACAGTTGACCTTCGCCCGGTACCTCCCCCGTTGGGTTCGGTTCCAAATGTTTCCTCAGGCCTAACTTCGGGCTGTGCTCGATCTTGGCTCCTACCATGGCTACTTCTGCCGTTAGCTCCTTCGAAGAAGGAAGATCTTTGTTGCCTCTGAGGTCCTCCAGACTGGGACTCGCCCCATGATTCAGTGTTGCGGTTGGACTCTTCAGCATCCCTTAAGCGTGACATGAGATGGTCGACCAAGGCTTCCTGTTGGGACGTGAAGCGGTTAGTTACTTCAACCACAACCCTATCTAAATCTGCCCTAGTAATTGTTGTGGGCTGTTCTATGGCAGGAGTGGTCGGATTAGCCTGTCCTTCATTTGGTACTGCTGTTGGAGGAAGACGATTTACTTGATTCGTGACAGTTGGATCTGGAAGACTGCTGGATGCGATGTTTTTTCCTTTGTTAACATCTTTTCTCTGTTTGGGAGGCATGTTTTCTAAGTGATGGATGATGTTGTTAGGAAAAAGGTTAAGTGGAAGAAGCTGAAGCTTCGAGCTTCTAGCTCTCAATGAAAGCACCAAAAATGTTTGCACAAAAAATGGACAAACACCTCAAAGTAGTATGATTTAGTAGATCTTATGTTGTTCTTAGTGATTTGGGTGATTTATGCAAATATATGAAAGACAGGGGCTAAACTGTAAAAAGACACACAGATTTATAGTGGTTCAGCCAGAATGTGCCTACGTCCACTTTATATGTTATTTCTCTTCTCTTGTTTAGATTACAAGTACAAAGCTTTGATACAAGTAAAAGAAAGTTGTTTGAAAGTTCTCTCCGTGCTTGAGCTCTCAAAACTTGTCCCCATTGTTGTACCCCTGCCTCTCTATTTATAGAGTGAGGTTGGGAGCAGGGGTCTTGAATGTATATAGCTGCTGGTGGGCCTGGGCTGATGTGATCTGGCCTGGTACGTCTTGGTCCGGTAGCATTTGGTCCGGCAATGATTGGTCCGGCATGGAGTTGGTATGGAGTTAGTCCGGCATTGGGTTGGTCCGACATTGAGTTGGTCCGGCATTGGGTTGGTCCGGCATTGAGTTGGTATGGAGTTGGTCCGGCATTGGGTTGGTCCGGCATTGGGTTGGTCCGGCATTGAGTTGGTATGGAGTTGGTCCGGCATTGGGTTGGTATGGAGTTGGTCCGGCATCGAGTTGGGATAGGTATTGGTCCGGTAGAGGCTGGTTCGTCCCTTACTTCCTTCTGTTGGCTTGTGCCGAATGGTTCGGTGGCTCCTTTCTCATCTTGACTTGGTGGTGATAGAAACGTACCCAACAAAATCCTTTATAAAATCTGTTTTAATTAGTTAAATCACCATTATTATCTTTAATTAATTGTAGCTCAACACCGGGTTGTTACAATATAGATTTACTCACAACATTATCACTTGGCAAGACTTAATGTTTTGGTACATATGTATTGAAATGGAAAATTCTAAATAATGATTAGAATAGACTATTTGCACATAACAACCAAAGTGTCTCGAAGTTAGTGGAAGCAATATTGAGTTTGTGAGTTTTCGTATATGGTCTAAGAAATGATATGAAGGTGTCATTCTATAAGCATCAGAATTGAGTAAGTAATTTGACAGAAATATCAAATAGTTTGATTTTTAATCAAAGTGTAGAGGAAGTGTGTATCCATAAGAACGAACCACTAAAAGGTACATAGATATTTCTAGACTATAAGTGAACAATATATTGCTGATTATGGACGATGTACTTATGTTAAAATTAACAATAGTTTGGTTCTCAGTACTGGATTTGTAAATTATATCTTTTATAATAAGTATAAAAGGATGTTGGGAATGTCCCAAACGATATGCAAAAGCATCATATTAAAATGTTTAATATGAAACATGTAAGATGGATTTCTTATGCATCGATAATAGGAATTATCATACATGTTGTATCGCCTACAATATCGTATTTTGCTTATGTATTTGATGCTTGAAGCAAATATCAAATCCGATTAAGATACTTGAATGGTAGTTTAGAGTGTTCTCGAGTATTTACGAAATATTAGAGAATTGTTTACAAAAACAACGAACTCTTTATGAAAGAGTGTTTGGATAAGAACTTTATAAGTGCAATCGAGTATAATATGTCAATATTAAATTCATGTTCAAACCTTAATTAAGAAGCTTTAAATTGGAAATGTTCCAAATGAAACATTGCAGCTGATTCAATGAAAAGGCTAAGTACATCACCTTAAATAGTGTCATATAAAAGCAATGTGTGTGTGTATGCATGCTTAAATTTATAACTGAGCTAGGAGTGATTTCAAATATTAATAATACTAATCATTGTTATATGTAATAACCTACCTTTTCGATCCTCGGAGGTCGACGTTAATGCATTCACGGTATTCACGTGTCGAACATCCAAGTGCGGGAAAGAAAGATCATTAGGGAGAAAGAAAAGAAACGGCAGAGCAGAATCTCGCAACATGACAAGTAATCTGTAATATATCAATGAACTTTACAAAAAGAAAACTTTTATATACATACATAAATCAGAGTAACTAACCTCTAATCAACCTAGACACTTATAACACCCCGTGCTTCCAATTGCTGATAAAAACAAACAAGAACAAATAATAAAAGATAAAAGAAAATAGAGGAGTACGTTTTGAAGGCATCCGGCTCATCTCCTGCAGCTTCAAGTGTCCAGCTTAACCTGGAAAATATGCTCGGGCTGACCCGAACAATATAAGAAAAAATAACGCCCGGATCAGTCTGGTAAAACCAGCGTGAGAAACACAATCAAATGGATACTTATATCTTATAAAACCTTTCAAAATAAAAGGTATCTTGTGAGACCATGCCGCACATAAACATGGATGAGTTTTTACCCTACGGTAACCAAACTATTTGATAGGAAATCCGATGATATTATAATAATGTCTAGGGTTTAAATAAATTATGGAAACATAGCCAAAAATTTTACATTAATTAAATTCTATCAAAATAGGTTTACAACTAAGTCCGTAAAGGTACGTGTTGAAGAATGGATTCCATACAATGATAGGGCACTGGGGTATCGCCTACCATAGTACACCTCTAGAAAATGTACTGAGGGCCTCACGTGAACCCGTTGACAACATAGGAACGACCTACCCCTTAATGGATAGTACAAAATATTTCATCATCTCAGTTTCTTTGCAACCTTTTCCCGAGAGCTCTCATGCACAACCAAATCCATAGATATATATATCTAGAAGGGTGATGAAAATTCCTAATGGGTGTGACCCACATAGCCCTACCACATATCCCTTGTTTTCGTCATTCCTGGTTGATGAGGCTTGAGGCTAAATTTTACCTTTTATATAGTAATCACACTTGGAATGCTAACACTGCCCTTTAAGCAGCAATGCAGAGCATTCGTTAATTCAAATTGTTCAGGATATGAACAAACCGAAGGTGCTACTTCTACTACATTCATTTTGGAATCACCCTCAGGATTAATAGCATGTAGCCCTTGCACTTCAAAGAGCTCTATCTTTACTTCAATCATCTTTAAGATGCTTCCTAATCGAACACTTGAGTTGGTTCGAAGTGGTTTTTAGATAATTCATATTTATTTGATCCTGGTCTCTTCGAACCAATATTTGATAGTTTTCGGTAAAATCAACTTCGGTTCTTTTGGAAATAAACCGATAATACATAAGAGCGGAGATCGCCTTCTAACCATTTAAGTGGATGGATTTCCTTATCATTTGTCATAGAAGAACACAACGAGTTTATATGTACAATAGCATTAACAAAGATGATTGTACTATATAATTCTCATGTTTCCTCTAGATATTTCCAAAGTTAAAAATTGGCCATGATTTGATAGTCGATAATTTAACTATCAAATAAGCAAACATTCAAACATAGATTTAATTCCATATGAGATCCACTAAGTCTCTATTAATTAATCTTCATTTAAAATATTACTTACTATAAACCAAACCACTATCCTTCGGTGTTAAGTATGAAAAGAATATTTCCACACCACCATAATTAAGAAGGATTAATTGTCAAAAAAAACTCGTTCCTTTATAAAATTCCCTTTCTATAAGCCCATTTCATATTTACAAATACTTTTACAAATCTCCATATTAATTTTCAAAACTTCTTTTATGAATCTCTAAAATGATTTATAAAATCCCTTTCTATTTATAAAACTCTTTTATAAATCGTCCTTTATAAAAATCCTTTATAAAATATCATTTAAAAAATGTCATTTGGAAATCTTCTTTAAAATAAATATTTTTATTAAGTAAAATCCCTTTTATAAACAGATTATTATTTATAAATACTTTTATTTAATTTGTTAATTTCCTTTAAACCTCATAATTGAATAAATAATTAACTTTAAAACCATATTAATAAATTATTAACTAACTTACTTTAAAGCATCATTTACAAACACTTAACCTCAAATTATTATAAAATTTAAGTTATTTTAAATTCATAACTTTACAAATTCGAAAAGAGGCATAGCGACCATAATTGTATTAAATCAAGTTACCATTTTAATTCAATTTGACCTTTCAAGTCACATAACTGCTATTTACATAAGCAAGCGTATATGTAAATAAAATCAATAATTAACCATCAATACTTAACACATCACTTTTCCCAATATTAATTGACTGGTATATGAATAATTGTCCAAATTAATAGAATAGCAGAATGGAGATTTATTCTACTAAACACATGTCATCAATAATCTATTCCATTTAATTATAATAGGACATGGATTTATTCTACTAAACAGATGTCTTCAATAATCTATTTCGTTTAATTATAGCAGAACAGGGATTCATTCTGCTAAAGAAATGCCCTTGAAATAATCTATTCCATTTTATTATAGCAGAACAGTGATTTATTCTTATTTGTTTGGCTACTTAATGGCACAGACAAAGGAAATCCCTTATATTTAAACCATTCTTTGAAAAAGAAAGCTACTCTTTAAACAAACCGATCCTTGGAAATAAAATAACTAAATAAATCTTTATTTAATAATAATTAAATCTTAATTAAACCTTAACTTAATTAATAATTAATTAATAATTAACCCTACTTGATTAATAATTAATTAATAATTAACCTTAATTAATAAATAGTTAATTAATAATTAAACCTTACTTAAATAATAATTAATTAAATAATTAACCTTCACTTAAATAATAATTAATTAACCCATACTTAATTAACTAATTATAATTATCTTACTTAATTAATGATTAAGTACTAATTTGCTTCACTTAATTAGTGATTAAGTACCAATTATCTTTACTTAATTAATAAATTAAATAATCATTAACTCCTTTCTTAATTAATGAATAATAATTACCTTTATATACTTATAGTATGCTTGAAATAATTTCTAAAATGTTTAGTGTAAAAACACTTTAAGTTTTCAAAAAGTGTTCGTTTTATGAACTGCATCCATAGCGACTATCGCTATGGATACCATAACTTCAAAACTAGTTTTATATACCAAATAGGCTTCAAGACTTTACCGTTTATGTTTTTAACTTACTTTATAAACTTTGTATAAGAGTTTTTGGAAACTAAAAGTAAAGTTTAAAACTTTATAAAACTCTTTCTAGAAAGCAAGTAAACAAATTTAAATACAAAGGATATCGATGTCTCAACATGAACAAATTCAAGTGCTAACACTCTCCTTTGCTTCCAACATCCATATACAAGAGCACAAAACATATATGCAAATGTAAACACATTCATACACAAGTAAAAGTCATCACTTTCAAACCATCACTTATCATTTTGACTTTATTTTAAGTCCATAACAAACACTACATAAAACACATATATGTACAAGCAACATCACTTTCAAACTAAACACCAACCCAACTATTTACAACATATAAAAAGTTAAGAGCTTTGGTTTTAAAGTTGAGATTTTTTACTCACCATACTAACGTAAAAAAAACCAAACTATCACCAAGCTTTCAACCAACCTAGACTTTGGTATTACTTTGCAAAAGAGGAATTTTTGGAGGCCTAAAGGGGCTTATATGCTTTAGCTATGGGATAATGGGGGCTTGGCCTTGGGTGTGTGGAGGGATTTTTACTTTGTTTTTGGAAGAGAAGGAAGTGTAGAAAGAAAATAAAGTATTTTAACTAGGTTATAGACTTTAAAAATAGGAAAATGTAGGAGTTTTAAAAAAAATAGAACTTAAGAAGCCATGAAAACGAAAAAGAGAGCTCGGAATAAGAAAGGAGAAGTTTTGAAAATGAGAAATGAAAATGAAAGTGAGAACGGAAAAAAAACAAAAAGCTTTTATATAAAGTGGAATAAGGGGATTATTGAAATACCCTTAGGACACTTACCATCCATATACTTTGTGACACATCATTACCACCTCCTTCCTTCCTTAATGAACACGCAACCCCCTTCTATCATGTCCACCAGTCCATAAAGGTATCAAACATTAGATAATATGTTGGTTAATAAAATGATCCTTGTAGCTTTGCACATTTCCATACTTAATGAATCTTCCAAATATCAAATTCATCCTTTCATGTTTTCAAATATTAAATATATTTATATTTATAAATATCTTATTATTATTACTTTATCCATTTATTCCAACGAAAAATGTTTAGTCATTTAAATGTTGTTTAAAATGTATACAAAGCTTCAACAACTTTCTACAACCCATTGTTCGATAAAAAGTCGAAAATCCGGAAAACGAGTTTCTGTCACATTTTTTGTTTTTCATTGAACTACCTATCTTTGTAAAAAAATTTAAAAAATGAATTTTCTATCATTAGTTATAAATTCAAAGAGGGTTGTTTAATTATTAAAACCAATTGAATATTTAAATTAATTAAATATTCCCAAATCAAGATGATAAAATTCCGAGTCGTTACGTTCTCCCCCTTAAAAGAATTTCGATCCCAAAACACATGAATACCCAACATTATTCATAATTCCTCATAATGTTCATAGATCATCCATATGCAAAATCTAATTCGATATCTACTCGAATACATAATTCGCTTCCGAACTAGTATCACTCACCCGATTCCTTAGCACAGACTCTGATCAGGCTTCTTGTTTAGAAACCTCTGTTTTTCTTACATAGCCATATAATTATGATAGAAAAAATTGATTCCATAACAAGAACTCTTACCAAGTATTCTTCGTTAAGAATTAAGTGATAGATCTTTATTTAGAACGGCGTGAAACACCTCAAAGTCATAGACTCGAATCTTGAAACAAAACTATGTGAAAAAGGGAAATGATCTACTTTCAACTTACGTACTTATTTTATTGGTTCTCACTAATACCAAATTTTTTTCCTGTTAAAATTATTTATGAATACATTTCATAAAAACTTAAGTTTAACTTGTATAATACCCTACTACATCCTAAGAGTATATACAACTATTTGGTTCAAACCTTTCCATTTTGAATTTATTTCCTCTAAGTAAACTCAAGATCCTAATACCTGGTTTTATTCCAAAATGCTTTTCTGAAATGATACTATATATTTTTAATTCTCAGAATATATATATATATATGTGTGTGTGTGTGTGTGTGTGTGTGTGTGTGTGTGTGTATAGCCCGAGTAACCACAAAATTATACTAAGGAATTGGGTACTACCAAATAGTATCATATATTCCCTGACCAAGAAGGGTAATACATAAGAGAAGTGCTTACCATCCGAACACATCTCTTTCCCATTTTAGTTATTCTCGGGCTACTCGAACTAGTTAACATAAAAATATATCTTCTATTTCAAAATTCCCCTTTGATAATTCTGTATATACTTCCTCTTAAATAGTTTAAAATAAAATATCAATTTCAACATTGCTTCAGGTTCATTTGGATTTGAACTTGTTTCAATCATACAATGTTAAAGAGAATAATTTACTAAGTGCACTACAACGCTCGTCTAGGCAAACATCCAATCATCACTTAGAAGATTATTTAATACATCATAAAACAACTAGAGACTCATTCCTTGAACCAATCCAAAGAAAATGCATCTATATAAAAATTTCATTCCAAATTTTTTATACTTAAACAAAAATACTTTTAAGTATTACAATTATTATTTTCCACAAAATCTTGAAAACCATTTTCCAAAAGCACTGGGATTTAGGTTCTCAATTTTTTTACTTAAATCCCTTTTTTAATTTATAAGACACATTCTTATAAACCAATTTTATAAAATCAACTTCTTCTACAATTCTCAAATATTTATTCTAAAATATTCTAACCTTTAATAAACATCTTTTATTAAAATCAAATTTTAATCCAACATTGACATCGAACGCCTTATAGTCAAACCGTCAAACTTAATTCACAAGGTGTTCGTTTCAATATTTCCCCAATTCTATCTACCTAACCTATGTAAGGAAAGAAAATTTGCAGATGAATCCACAAACACCGCTAAATGCCTATACTGGATGAGGATGACTGATCAAACCCTAAATTACAATAATTGAATATTATCATTTCCTAACAAAAAATACATCAAAAACTATATTTACTTTTGAAAATTATCGTTTTATATATAAAATATACTCCTAGGTAAAATTATTTCATTTACCGATTTAAAACAATACCATGTCGGTTGGCCTTGTTCAAGTGTTTAGAGATCCCTATCTATAAGTTAGCTACTCGAATTGACCAGAACCCATAATCCACTCAACAGATCAATCAACACAATCATCAGCTTGGATAGTTATAACACCATGTCCTTACAATTAATGATAAATACAAACAAGAATAAGTAGTGGAAGATAAAAGAAAATACGGGAGTACGTCTTAGAGGCATCCAACTCGTCTCTTGCAGCTTCAAGGGTCCAGCTAAATCTGGAAAATAGCTCGAGTTGATCGGAGCATTATTAGAAAAAATAACATCTAGATCAGTCTAGTAAAACTAGCATGAGAAACACAATCAAATGAATTCTTTTATCTTATAAAACCTTTTAAAATAAAAGGTATCTCGTAAGACCATGCCACACATAAACACAGACGAGTTTTTATCTTATGATAACCAAACCATTTTATAGGAAATAGGATGATATTATAATAGTATATAGGGTTTAAAATAAACTATGGAATCATAGCCAAAATTGTTACATTGATTAAATTCTAGCATAATAAGTTTATAACTAAGTCTGTAAAGGCATGTGTTGGAGAATGGATTCCATACAATGACAAAGCTCTGGGGTAGCTCCTACCACTGACCTCTAGAAAATGCACCGAGAGCCTCACATGCACCTTCTGCCAACATAGGACCGGCCTACCCCTTATTGGACAGTACCGAATTTTTGATCTACTCGGTTGCTTTGCAACCTTTTTCCAAGAGCTCCCATGCACAACCAAATCCATATATATATATATATATATATCTGTGTGTGTGTGTCTATATATATATCTAGAAGGATCATGACAATACCCTAATGGGTGCTACTCATATAGCCCTGCCGCATATCCCCTACTTTAGTCATTATCGATTGATGAGGCTTGATGCTTAGCAGTTCAACTTAGAATGCTAACAGTACCCTCCAAGCTGCAATGTAGTGCCAGCATTCATCCATACAAGTTGTTTAGGATATGAACAAACCGAAGACACTACTTCTACTACATCCATTTTGGAATCACCCTCGGGATTAGTAGCAAGTAGCCCTTGAACTTCAAAGAGCTTTGTCTTCACTTTAGTCATCTTCAAGATGCATACAAATCGAACGCTTGAGTTGGTTCGAAGTGGTTTCCAGATAATTCATACTTAATTGATCTCGGTCTTTTCGAACCAACATTGGATAGTTTCCAATAAACTCAACTCTGATTCTTTTGGAAATAAAAAGACAATACATAAGAGCGGAGATTAACTCCTAACCGTTTAAGTTGAAAATTTTTCTTATCATTTGTCGTAGAAGAACACAACGAGTTTATACGTACTGTAGCATCGACAAAGATGACTGTACCATATAATTCTCGTGTTTCCTCTATATATTTCAAGAGTTAAAAATTGTCCATGATTTGATAGTTGATTATTTAACTATCAAATAAACAAACAAGCAAACATATATTTAATTCCACCCAATATCCACTATGCCTCTATTAATTAATCTTTTATCAATTAAGTCTCTTTAAAATTAGTTAAATCAAAATACCTTCACAAAATATATTTTCATAAACCCTTTATACTCTTTCAAATTCTAGAAAAAACATTCATATACTTATCTCATCGGTATAAGTATATTACAGACATTATACTTTCAATTCTTAGAAAATATACCTATATATTTATCTCAACGGCATAAGTATATTTACAAAACTTAAGGAAGATTTCCTCTTTTCAAAATTTATATTTAAATGGGCTAAACAATTATCATTTAAAATATTACTTACCGTAAACCAAATGACCATCCTTCGGTGTTAAGTATGAAAAGAATGTTTCCATACCACCATAATTAAGAAGGATAATTGTTAAAAGCAAAATTCATTCCTTATAAAATTCCCTTTTTATAAGCCCATTTCATATTTACAAATACTTTTATAAATCTCCAAATTAATTTACAAATCTTCTTTTATAAATCTCTAAAATGATTTATAAAATCCCTTTCTATTTATAAAACTCTTTTATAAATCCTCCTTTATAAAAATCCTTTAAAAAATATCATTTACCATATATCTGTTGAAAATCTCCTTTAAAATAAATCTTTTTATTAAGTAAAATCCCTTTTATAAACAGATTATTATTTATAAATACTTTTATTTAATCTATTGATTTCCTTTAAACCTCATAATTAAATAATTACTAACTTTAAAACCTTATTAATAAATAATTAACTAACTTTTTTTAAAGCAACAATTATAAACACTTAACTTCAAATTATAATAAAATTTAAGTTATTTTAAATCCATAACTTTGCAAATTCGAAAGGAGGCTTAGCAACCATAATGGTACTAAATCAAGTTACTATTTTAATTCAATTTGACCTTTCAAGTCACATAACTGCTATTTACATAAGCAAGTATATATGTAAATAAAATTAATAATTAACCATTAATAGTTAACACATCACTTTTTCCAATATTAATTATCTGGCATATGAATAAATTTCCAAATTAATATAATAGAAAAACGGGGATTTATTCTGCTAAACAAATGTCATCAATAATCTTTTCCATTTAATTATAGTAGAACAAAGATTTATTATGCTAAACAGATGTCCTCAATAATCCATTTCATTTAATATAGCAGAATAGGGATTCATTCTGCTAAACAAATGTCCTCAAAATAATCTATTCTATTTTATTATAGCAGAATGGTGATTTATTCATATTTGTTTGGCTAATTAATGGTACAGACGAAGAGAATCCCTAGTATTTAAATCATTCTTTGGAAAAGAAAGCCGTTCTTTAAACAAACCTATCCTTGGAAATAAAATAATTAAAATAAACCTTTATTTTATAATAATTAAATCTTAATTAAATCCTAATTAAATCTTAAATAAACCTTAACTTAATTAATAATTAACTCTGCCTGATTAATAATTAATTAATAATTAAACCTTAATTAATTAACAGTTGATTAATAATTAAACCTTACTTAAATAATAATTAATTAACCTTCACTTAATTAATAATTGATTAACCTTACTTAATTAACTAATCATAATTATCTTGCTTTATTAGTGATTAAGTATTAATTTCCTTCACTTAATTAATGATTAAGTACTAATTATCTTTACTTAATTAATAAATTAAATAATCATTAACTTCTTACTTAAATTAATGAATAATAACTTCTTTTTTATACTTATAGTATGCTTGAAATATTTTCCAAAAATGTTTAGCGTAAAGCACTTTTAGTCTTCAAAAAGTGTTCATTTTATGAACTACATACATAGCGACTATCGCTATGGATATCATAACTTCTAAACTAGTTTTATATACAAAATAGCCTTCAAACTTTACCGTTTATGTTTTTAACTTACTTTATAAACTTTGTATAAAAGTTTTTGGAAACTAAAAAGTAAAGTTTAAAACTTTATAAAACTCTTTCTAGAAAATCAAGTAATAAACAAATATAAACACAAAGGATCTCAATGTCTCAACATGAACAAATTCAAGTGCTAACACTCTCCTTAGCATCCAACATCCATATACATGAGGACAAAACATATATGCAAATGTACACACATCCATACACAAGTAAAGGTCATCACTTCCAAACCATCGCTTATCATTTTGACTTTATTTTAAGCCCAAACACTACATAAAACACATTTATGTACGTGCAACATCACCTTCAAACTAAACACCCAACACAACTATTTACAACATATAAAAAGTTAAGAGCTTTGGTTTCAAAGGTGAGATTTTTTACTCACCAAACTAACACGAAAACAAACCAAACTATCACTAAGCTTTGAACCAACCTAGATCTTGGTTTTACTTTGCAAAAGAGGGATTTTTGGACTCCTAAAGGGGCCCATATGGTTCGACCATGGGATGGAGGAGGCTCGGCCTTGGGCATGTGGAGGGAATTTTACTATGGTTTTGGAAGAGAAGGAATTGTAGAAAGAAAATAAAGTATTTTAACTAAGTTTTGAACTTTGAAAATGGGAAAAGGTGGGATATTTTTAAAAATATTTGAAACTTAAGAAGCCATGAAAGTGCAAAAGAGAGCTTGGAAAAAGAAAGGAGAAATTTTGAAAATGAGAAATGAAAATGAAATTAAGAATGGAAAGAAAAAGAAGAACTTTATATAAAATGGAATAAGGGGATTACTAAAATACCCTTAGGACACTTACTCTCCACATACTTTGCGACACATCATCTCCACCTCCTTCCTTCCTTGGTGAACACTCAACCCCCCTTTCCATCATGTCCACCAATCCATCAACGTACCAAACATTAGTTAGTATGTTGGTTAATCAAATGGTCCTTGTACCTTTGCACATTTCCATACTTACCGAATCTTTCAAATATCAAATCCATCCTTTCATGTTTTCAAATATTAAATATATTTATTTTTCTAAATATTTTATTATTATTACTTTATCCATTTATTCTAAAGTAAAATGTTTAGCCATGTAAATGTTGTTTATATTGTGTACAAAGGTTCAACAACTTTATGGAACTTATTGTTCAATAAAAAGTCGAAAATCCGAAAAACGGTTTTGGTCAAATTTTCTGTTTTTCATCGAACTACCTATTTTTGTAAACGAAATTAAAAAACGATTTCTATCATTAGTTATAAATTAAAAGAGGGTTATTTAATTATTAAAATCCTAAATTGAATATTTAAAATTGATTAAATACTCCCAAATCAAGGTGATAGAATTCTGGTTCATTACATTATATGATAATAATGTAGTAATAAGAGCTCACTAGAAGTCGAGAAACATACTCCGAATAGTTTCACATGGTAAAATTAGCTTAACAGCATCGTAGAGCATTGATTAACAAAGCATATAATTAAATCAACATAGCAGATCCATTCACGAAGTGTGTAACTTAATCAGTTCTCATCAAACTGATTGAATGGATGTAATAAAGATTCCATAATTAGCCCTAAGTGCAAGTGGGAGATTGAAAGAGTTAGGGATATGCCCTAGAGGAAATTATGTAATTTGTTATATATCTAATTTGATAACCAATCTTGTTAGAAATAAAAGGTTTTCACTTTCTATTATATATTTGATATAATGTGTTACATCAATTAATTAATATAATTAAAATTATATTTAATAGAAAATCCATAAATGGTATGTTTTGTGATAGTAGTTACAAAGTGTTGTAACCTTAAGTAATTTATCACAATGAAAACAAATATACCATTTTAAATGTTCCTAGTCAAGATGCATCGAGATTGGATACCGATGTATCCGTTGAAACTAGAGTATGTAATGCTCTCCTAATGTTGGATAGTGTATTACTCGTGACTGCTGGGGGAACCTAGCGGTAATGTACTGATAGTTATTAGATAACCATGGAATGACCCACTCAATAGTTTTATGTTGGTTAATAGAACTAAGATCAAACAAAAAATATCGATGTGACAAAATTATGTAGTTCACTTGGCTTGAGAATACTGTTGATCTTCAATATGGAAGCTTTGCTTTGATGATAGTTAAATCATTGCATGACATCCATCGAACGACTATAGTTGGGTCGAGTGGAAGCATTGGAAGTGAAACACTATTCAAGAGAGGTTTTGTATCCTTGGTTATATGAGGTTAGTATCACGGTTAACTAAAGTCAACTCAATGCCGAAGTCTCTAGCTAAAGTAGTTCGGTTGATAATAATTCTTATTATTGAACCAAGGACTTTGTGTTTGGACTATAGAGTTGAATATGGACGATATTGTAATTTTGACCATTACCAAATTCCATAAGTCCAAAGCGATAAAGTTTTGACGAAGAGAATTGGTGTATATAATTATCACTATCGAGTAACGCTTAATAAAGTAAAATTGGATTTTATCGATGCCTATAAATTTGGACATAATGTCACACCACCTGCTAAGTGATGTTTGAACGTTAATATTCGAATTGTTTGATATTAATTGCTCACCAAATTTACACCTAAGAGTCACACAACTGAAACTTTGAATCCTCCAGATACCACCCAATTTAATTAAATTGTACTTGTTATAAATTAATTAATATTTATGAAATACTAATCATAAAATTGTATTTGACGTTGAAAAATATTAAGCAGTGTATGTATAATAGTTACAAATATACTAATTGATATATGATATCAATATGCATTTAAATTGGATTTAAATGCAACAAATAGTATTCAAGTTTGAAATGATTTTGAGCCTTATGTGAGGGATTTTTTTAGCCGGCTATAGGAGAGCACATGAAGCTAACTATGTGATGGTTAGGATAGGTTAGATTTTGAATTAAAAAGAGGAGGAAAGATAATAGAAATAGGAGTCCAAATCCACATTTTTCTCCTTAGTGTCTCCTCTATTTAAGGCTCTTTAACCCTCATTTTTCGATGACTTTTTGCCTCTCCTCTTGATCAGATCAGGTCGCTTTTCCTTCTTCCCTATATATTAAATTCTAAAGCTTTAAAACAAATTTGATTGCTGCATTTGGCGAGGTAGCATCTTCTGGATATAGAATTCAATTCAAGGAGTTTAGATTCAACATTACAAGGTGTGATATCCAGGCAATAGGCAGAGGAATATACTCATTTATAATTATATATATATATATTAATCATTATTCCGTATATGTTTTAGTTAGAAATTAAATATCATGAATCTGCATATATTAGTCATGTCACCATAGGATGGTTTGTATATGTATATATGTTTGCCTAAAAAGAAACAATTTTTTTTTATAGAATATATCATAAAGCACATGGCTAGATTAATAAATCATTTTTTATTTCTTTATTTTATTGTTAAATTGTTTTTAAAGAATAGATAAATTAATACAATATAAATAAATACATAATGTAAGTTTTTATTTTATATATATATATATTCACATAAAAATATGTATAGTATTCAGATTTTTTAAAAAAATCATTTTTTATATATAATATTTAAATTGGATTATTTAAAATAGATAAATTCATTACTTTGTTTAAATAAATTTATATACGAATATATATATATATGAGGGAATTAGGGAAAATGACCAACTTTGAAAAAAATTTAGGCTGAAGGACACCAAGTTTCATTTTTAGACTAAAGGACAAATGCTAGTTATAATTAGCATTATATTCAACTTTTACACTATACAAAATGCTAGTTATATCTAGCATTATATTCAATTTTACACTATATAAAATGCTAGTTATAACTAGCATTGTCCTTCAGCTTAAAAAACAAACTTGTTGTCCTTCAGCCTAATTTTTTTTCTAAGTTTGTCCTTGTGCCTATTTTTTTGTATGTATATATATATGTGTGTGTGTGTGTGTGTCAAATAAATTAATTTGAAATTATACTATATATTTGTAGTTACTATAATATAAACTATAATCACTTAAAACTATTTTGGATTTTAAAACTATTTTTTATTTTATTTATATAGTTTCACATGGAAATTGATAAAAAAGACTTTAAAATTATACATAAATAACCTAGTATAGTCAAGAGTAATTTAAAAAAATCTTAATAAAAAATAATTACATGTATTTATTTATGTTATATATATATAAATCACTTTAACATTATTTAACATATAAAACCAATAATATATATATATATATATATATAAATGTATATTACTTTGTAACTTCAAAATATAATATATATATATATACATATATATTTCAAAATTAATTTATTGCAATAAACTTAGAATTGTTTCAAAATACATATATACATTTAAAATTTATTTATATGTTAAATAGTGTTAATTAATGTATTATAGACTTAAGGGTATGCCCTAGGGGCAATTATGTAATTTGTTACATATATCTAACTCGATAACCAATCTTGTTTGAAATAAAAGGTGTTTTCTTTCTATTATATACTTGATATAATGTGTTATATTAATTAATTAATTTAATTAAAAGTATATTTAATAAAAAAAATCCATAAATGATATGTTTTATGATAGAAGTTATAATGCATTGTAACCATGTGTGATTTATCACAATAAAATAAACATACCATTTTAAATATTCCTAGTCAAGATGTATCGATACTAGATATCGATGCATCCGTTGAGACCAGAGTACGTAACACTCTTCAAATGTTGGGTAGTGTATTACTCATGACTACTGGGGAGCCTAAGGGTTACGTATTGATAGTTATTGGATAAATAGGGAACGACTCACTCAATAATTTTCTGTTAGTTAATATAACTAAGTTCAAATAGAAAATATTGATGTGACTGATTTACACAGTTCTCTCGACTTGAGAATACCTCGATCTTTAATATGAAAGCTTCGCTTTGATATAGTCAAATCATGGCATGGTGTTCATCGAGTGACTATCATTGGGTCGAGTGGAAATATTGGAAGTGAAACACTATTCAAGTGAGGGTTTGTCTCCTCAATTATATGGGGTTAGTATCACGATCAACTCAAGTCAGCTTAAGGTAAAAGTCTCTGGCCAAAGCTGCTCGATTAATAATAATTGTTATTATTGAACCAAGGACTTTGTGTTTGGATTATAGAGTTGAATGAGGACGATATTGGAATTTTGACCATCACTAAATTCCATCAATCTAAAGTGATATAGTTTTGACAAAGAGAATTCATGAAAAAAAAATCATAAACTGGTAACTCCTAACAAAGTAAAATTAGATTTTACCGAAACCAAGCAAGCGATAAATTTGGCCAAAATGTTACACCACCTGCTAAGCGACGTATGAACTTTAATATTCGAATAGTTCAGTATTAATTGCTGATCAAATTTACAACTAACGAGTCACACAACTAAAACGATGAATTCTCCTTTGAGCAAATGATTTAATTAATTTATAATTATTCTAAATTAATTAATATTTATGAAATATTAATTATCAAATTTGATTATGATTTGATGAATAAATATTATTAAATATATTTATAATAGTTATAAATATATCAATCGATATACGATATCGATAAGCGGTTAAGTTGGATTTAATTGCATAATATTTAATTTAGGCTTAAATTAGTTTTAGGCCCATCATGGGGCTAATAATTTCGGTCGTAATAAGGGGCACAGGCGGCTAAAAATTAGGGTTAGATAGGCTGGGTAATGGATGGCTCGGATTGAAGGAGAATAAGTAAGAGATGAGATCCATACTTCTCTCCTTTCCTTATACTATATAAGCATCTCTAACCCCACAAGATATTAATCTTTTGGAGCCTCTACCTCAAGTGCTTGCTAGCTGAATTCCATCTCCCCTCTCCATCCATTTAGAATTTCAAATCAAATCAAGTTAACTGTTATCCGATAACTAGTGGTCAATGGTTCAAGGACTAGCACCCCGTTGAATCAGAAATAGTTTCAAAGGGCATAAATCATCGTTTCCAGGTATACTTTAAGGCATTGGTATCGAGGTATGTTTTTAATTATATAATTATTTATGCTTAATTACAATGTCTTAATATATAAATATATTATCTGTTGTTAGTTAGGTGATGATTTTAATATGTAAATAATATTAACACAAATCTTTTTGCTTATATGTATGTATATATATTAAAATAAATTAATTTTTTATCATATACAATAAGGTCAGTACGACTCTGTGATTAATTTTTTTATATTGAATATATATATATACACACTCACACATACGTAGATATAAATATTATTTAAATAGATAAATATAGTTTGTAATTAATTATAACACATACTTTGGTTAAATATGGTCACATAAATTTTATATGCAGAGAATAAACGTTATGATAATTTTTGCCAATGATAATATTTAAAAAAATTTTTATTGAAATTAAATTATGACATAAATTAATTGTATTAATTCAAATATATTACGAAAATTATATTTTATATTTTATAAAATAATATTATCAGTAAAGACACTCTCGGAAAAAAATAAATTTGTTTTCTTATTAATTTTAAATTTGCAATCGATATTAGAAAAATTATTTTGATATTAAAAAATTATGAAAATATTTTCCAAAGCATAAAATATCATTTTGGATTTATAGAAATTCAAAATTCAAAATAAAATTTCAAAATCGATTTTTAATTAATATTTTAGTGGTTTTCAAATAAATATTTATATTAAAATACTTTAAAATAATAAAAATGAAAATAAATAATATTTAATGAGCCGTGCGCAGGACCCGTCTTCCAAATTTACTAAAATATTTTTAAGTATTTTATTTACGTATATTTGTATATATTATTTTATTACGTATATATTTGTATATATAAATAAAAAATTACTAATATATTCGTATATATATACATGTATTTCTTACGGTTTCAAAAAATGATTTATAAATAATTATTTATATTTAAATAAGTCTATTATATAATACGTAAATACAATATTAATATTTTATTTAAATGATTACTTATAAATATATGTGTGTGTGCGTGTGTGTTTACATACTTGTATAAAATATTTAAACAAAGTTATAATACTCACACACACACATGTATATCAATAATATTTATAAATAAATAATAGTGTGTATATAATACATATATTTACATATTGGATATGTCTACGTGCCCGTTGCGATGTAAATCCTATCATTTATACATGGGCATATTATACATTACACAGATTGTTTTCTTACACATGCACACACATGTATATGTGTATACGACACACACACACACACACACACACACACATATATATATATCATAACATAAATTCAATAATACTGTATAATTTATAAATTTAAATAAAATATAAGATTTTATTAAATGAAATTTGGAAATGTTCTGAATAATCTAGACTTAATATGCGTAATCCAATAAGTGAATTTTTTTTGTAATTCACCCATAACTTCCGTAGTAGGCTGGTCCAATTCAAACAATGGTATCAGAGCACAATAGCCTATGTGGTCTAAATTAGTCATGTTAGGGTTTGTTAATTAAGCTCACCGATAGAGTTAGGGGTATGCCCATGGGGGCAATTATGTAATTTGTTACGTATATCTAACTCGTTGACCAATCTTGTTCGAAGTAAAGATATTTTCTTTCTATTATATACTTGATATAATGTGGTTATATTAATTAATTCATTTAATTAAAAGTATATTTAATAGAAATCCATAACTGGTATGTTTTGTGATAGAGGTTACAAAGTGTTGTAACCATGAGTAATTTATCACAATGAAACAAATATATCATTCCTAGTCAACATGCATCGAGACTGGATGTCGATGTATCCATCGAGACTAGAGTACGTAACGCTCACCGAATGTTGGGTAGTGTATTACTCATGACTGCTAGGGGCACCTAGGGGTTACATACTAATAGTTATTGGATAACTATGGAACTACCCACTCGGTAGTTTTCTGTTGGTTAATATAACTAGGGTCAAACAACAAATATCGATGTGACTAATTTACATAGTTCTTTCGGCTTGAGAATACTGTGAATCTTCAATATGAACGCTCCGCTTTGATTGTAGTCAAATCATGGCATAGCGTCCATCGAGTGACTATAGTTGGATCGGGTGGAAGTATTAGAAGTGAAGCACTATTCAAGGGATGATTCATCTCCTCGGTTATATAGGGTTAATATCACGGTCAACTCAAGTCAACCTAAAGTCAAAATCTATGACCAGATTAGTTTGGTTAATAATAATTGTTATTATTGAACCAAGGACTTCGTGATTGGATTATAGAGTTGAATATGAATGGTGTTGGAATTTTAACCATTACCAAATTCAGCAAGTCCAAAGTGATATAGTTTTGACGAAGAGAATTGGTGTAAATAATTGTCACAGCTGGGTAACGCTTATTAAATTAAAATGAAATTTTTTCAAAAATGAGTAAGCGATAAATTTGGCTATAATATCACACCACCTGCTAAGTGAAGTGTGAAAGTTAACGTTCAAATAGTTCGACGTTAATCGCTGACTAACACCTAAGAGTCACATAACCGAAACAATGAATTCTCTTTAGACCGAATAATTTAATTAGCTTATAATTGTTATAAATTAATTAAATTAATTAATATTTATGAAATATTAATTATGAATTTTGAATGTGATTTGAGAAATAAAATTGTTGCATATATTTATAAAAGTTATGAATTGTAACATCCCTCTACTTAGAGGCCCAAAACTAACGACTACGGATGTTGCAGTCATCCAAAGTTATTAATCCTCGGTGACCAAATACAGCGACATTAGATACATTGATACGTAGAAACACAAATATGGAAAAAATTTAAACAACAAACAAATTCCATATTCTATTTCAAAATATTCCAAATTGATTACATAATCCCAATTCACAGACCACATTCAGACAACATATAATTATTACAAAATACGCCAAGAGCGACATATGGAGATGCCCCATAGGTAGATCATAGTATATAGATAGGCAAGAAAACAATTTCCCTTTTGAAAACACACAGCGGAAATAAAAGAACTCTAATAACAAGCTTGCCTCCTGCATGTCCTCAGAAGATTTATTCGTCTAAAAGAACACCTGGAAACCTTAACTCTCAACCTACTCAAAATCAACCGAGTACCCAAGAGTTTAAGGGGAAAACAAAAACTTCGAGTCATAAATAAAGCCTGGTATGAATAATAATTTACCATATCAAACCATTTAGATATCAAGTGAGACCACGTCGCTTGGCAGAACGGGTTTTCCCCTCACTAGTATCCTAAAACATTTATAAAACCATATAATGTGCTCCTGCATCCACAATGGTTAAAACATAGTATTTCAAAACATTATGATGATATGCAAAACAAATAAATCAATTCTGGATTACCCATCCCCATTCATTCTGACTATCTGCCTAAATTAGAGTTTCTAAAGTTACTATTAATTTGTTAAATGTTAAGGACTATCTGCCCAATTACTTAGTTTTTATGGGATCACTAAGAACCTATTGGTGACTCCAATATCTTATTTCTTATCCCAGTTTTCATGGGCTAACTAGGAACATAACGACTAACTGTCAATATCTTAATCTGGATATAGTTTTCATGGGTTAACTACAAACCTACTGGCCCCTTCCAGTATCAAATCATAGTTTTCATGGGCTGACTATGAACATATTGGCCCCTGCCAATATCATACAGTTTTCATGGGCTTATTGTAAACTTATTGGCCCCTGCCAATATCTTTAATTAAGATTTTAACATCTGTTAAGTTATATTTACTACTGGGTCAATCAAGCTGGTTATTCTGCCCTTTCCCCAAATACATTTATGGGTTAATAACAATGTGAATAATATTTCCAAAATCTTTATTTATGCCATGGTGTTTCCTTAAAAATGAGAATGTGTTATTTGTTTTGAAACCTTAAAACATCACTTTCGAAACCACTGGATGACCTCCTTCGAAGGCATAGAAAACCTCTTTTCAAAACTCTAAGTATATACCTTTCGAAACCAATGATACCTTTCGATGATATCAAGAAACATCCTTTTAAACATAGCTTTGAAACAAATGAAATACCCTTTCGAATGCATTGGGCTTACTCTTTAAAAATCATTTGGGTCAAAATGGTTATATACGAAAGTATCTCTTTTGAAACCAACAAAAATAAATTTGGGGAAAAGTTGATGGTGTCGGAACCATCTATTTCGAAAGCAAAGACCTTTATAATTAAAACTTCGAAGGACAGAGTCGAAATCCCTTTTCGACTCCATCACCTTCGAAATCCTCAACCCCTTCGAAAGAAATTATGAAGTGGCTAACTTTGGTTAAACAGAGATAACCTTTTGAAAGCATCATAGTCGAAAGGTAGCATAGTGGTTGGGTTTCGACTAGGGCAGAACCTACCCTTTCGAAAGATCTTGTTTAAGGAAAAAGGTACCACTCCGAAAGCTAATACTATAACATAATATGACAACCTTCTTCGAAAGCTAAATATAAAACCCTTTCGAAAGCATATGTATCGACTATGTCGAAACCTTTAACTAAAACAAGGCAAGAATTTTGACTTATGAAAATAAAGCAGGGTTTGGACTCCATCGAAAGCTTACCTTTCGACACCAAGGCTTTCGTCTTCCTTCCAATCCACTACGTACCATCTAGGTGATACCTTGTGTATTGTTTTCGACTATGTGAGTTTCGACTAAGAAGGTTTCGACCGGGATGAGGCGGGGTCAATGGAGTCGAAAGGTACTTACTAACAGAGGCGGAACACTTTTTTCCGATTTAAAGGCTGAAATATAGCAACTTTTAGTAATTACTTTCTAACAACTTGCCTATTTGCAAAACATTGATTGGCTACCATAAAAACTTTTCAAATACTTTACATTTAAAAATGCCGCATTTACATCAGATCAAAACCATAAAAATGTAATGTTTTAGCCCTTCCATATACTAAAATCAATTATTTCAGAAAAGTCCTTATTTTAAAATAATTTATTTTCCCAAGTAAACCAATTAGGAAAAATCCCCAAAAATCACAGAAATTCAAATTCATCATGTAATCAAACATATTAAAATTTTAGACCTAATTTCTTCCTGATATTCTCGAAATAAATTTTAAACCCAATTATATCATATTTTTCACAAATAGTCATAATAAAATTTCCATGGCTTGGAAAATTTTGAAAATTAAAACCCATCTCCAAAATCAAGTTTTACTTAACATAAATTTTTTCCATGGCAATCTGAAATCATAGATTCTTGGTTTTACATCAAAACTGTGCAAATTCATATGCGCATGAATTAAAATAAATCATCATAATATAACTCAAGCATATCATCATCCATTTTATCACAAAAAACAAATTTAAATCATAAATCTGAAACCATATAATCATAATATAACAATAGAGGTAGTATGAGATTATTATTCACCTTAAACTTGATAAGAAATTTGAGATTTATTGTTGATTAATCCTCCCTAGCTTTGATCCTTAGCTTTAGATTAAAATTCCTCTTTTCCTTCTTTTTAATGGCCGGCTATGTTTTTATTTTTTGATTTTTGTTTGTGATTGTGAGAAATGAAACATGAATGGACAAAAATGAGATGTTATAGCGGTGTATAATAGGTTTGCTAATTTACTAATATGCCCATGTGTAGTTTAATTAACCAATAAACCAATTTAAAGCCCATTAATCTGGTTAATAAGCACGACCCTATATATATATAATTTGGTCAAATCTCAATCCCCTTATCATGATTATTCTATTTAATTTATCTAATTAAATTTCCTGAATAATGTTGTCAAAAAAATTAGGGATGTTATAGGCTTCCCCCCTTAAAGAATTTCATCCTCAAAATTCAGTAAGGACTAAATACTAAACATAGCAATCATCTGTAACAACACCTAACAACCATATTAATCTAACTGACTAGCAACTATCTATATAAATCTAATATAGACGTACCCTAAAAAAATATCAGGTTAAGTATCTCTAATCCTGTCCTCTGTCTCCCAAGTACAGTCCTTCTCGTTGTCGCTCCACTGAAATTTCACCAACCTGATTGTCTTGTTCCCTCTCATCTCTAGCTACAACCTGAACTGGTTGTCTAGCAAAAGTCAAATTAGGCTCTACTACTAAGTCATCCAACCCTGTCAGAGGAATAGTAGTCTCTGGATCGTGCACATACTTACGAAGATGAGACACATGAAATACATTATGGACACCTGACATATTGCTCAGCAATTCTACTCTGTATGCGAGCTTTCCAATCCTCTCTATAATCAGGAATGGACCTACATATCTTGGGGCTAACTTCCCTGACTTTCCAAATCTTATCAAACTCTTCATAGGTGACACCTTAATGAAAATCTTATCTCCAACTGAGAATTCTAGGTCCTTACGCCTCTTATCTGCTTAACTCTTGAGTCATGACTGAGCTTCCTTCATCCTTCCTCGGATTAACTCAATCTTCTCTGACGCCTCTCTAACCAAATAGGGACTTAAACTAGTCTGTCTCCAGTCCCTAACCAACATGTTGGTGATTTGCATGGCCTTTCATACAAAGCTTCAAACGACAACATTCCTATACTGGTCTGTTAACTATTATTATAGGAAAAATCAACCAAATGTAGGTGATCCTCCCATGATCCACCAAAGTCTAATACACTAGCTCTCAGTAAATCTTCGAGTACCTTATTGACTCTCTCTGTCTGCCCATCCGTTTGAGGATGATATGCAGTACTCATATTAAGTTTGGTACCCATCACTTCCTGTAGACTCTTCCAGAATTCACTAGTGAACAAAGCATCTCTGTCACTAACTATACTACTAGGAACTCCATGCAGTTTAACTATATTCTTCAGGAACAACTTAGCTAAAACACGTGCTGTTTTAGTTTACTTAACTGGAATGAAATGTGCACTCTTGGTCAATCTGCCCACTATAACCCATATACTTTCATTACCTCTGTTTGACCTTGGCAACCCGTCCATAAAATCCATTAATATCAAATCCCATTTCCAAATTGGAATCTCTAAAGGCTGTGGAAACCCACTTGGTTTCTGATGTTCAGCTTTCACTTGTTGACAGTTTGCACACTGCCTAACCCACAAGCCAACATCCCTCTTCCTGCCTTCCCAATAGAAGCTTCTCTTCATATCCTAATACATCTTGGTTCTTCCAGGATGGATCGTAAACTTGGATCATTGACATTCTCCAAGAACTTCTTTCCTCAAGTCCTCCATATTCAGAACACACAACCGTCCCTTCTTTCATAGCCATCCTTTCTGGTCAAGGCTAAAATCCTTTAGATCTCCGATCTCAGTTTCAACCTCAAGCCTTCTGATCCTTTTAGCTAATATTGGATCCTCCTTCTACTTAGAAGAAATTTTCTCAATCAATACTGGTCGAACTTCTAAACAAGGCCACCTGGCGGTACTCTGGGTAGACCCCATAGTCGATCTTAACTGCACATCACAACTGACTAAAGCTTCTAAATCTTTCCATTCCGCCGACATAGCTAACACCACATTCTGATGTTTCCTGCTAAGAGCATCAACCACTTTATTACCTTTTCCTGGTGTATATTCTATGCCAAAATCATATGCAGCCAAAAACTCCAGCCACCTCTGTTGTCTCATATTCAACTCCTTCTGAGAGAATAAATACCGTAAAGACTTATGATTGGTATATAACTCAAATCTTTCCCTAAGAGATAATTTCTCCAAATCTTCAATGCAAAGATCACGGCTGCCAAATCCAAATCATGAGTAGGATATCTAACTTCATGCGGTCTAAGCTGCCTAGATGCATAGGCAATGACTTTACCACTCTACATCAACACCGCTCCTAATCCAGTTCCACATTCATCAGTATACACCACCAATCCTTAGTTTCCGTCTGGAACTACTAACACGGGTGCATTGATCAACAAATGGTTTAACTTAAGGAATGCCTCCTCACATTTGTCAGGCCAAACAAATCTCACCGCCTTCCTGGTTAGCTTAGTTGAGGTGCTGCTATCCGCGAGAAATCCTTAATGAATCTTCGGTAGTAGCCAGCAAGTCCAAAAAAACTCCTGATCTCTGTCACCGTCTCTGGTCTCTTCCAATTATTCATGGCTTCGATCTTATCTGGATCGACTGATAATCCTTTCTTTGAAACCATGTGACCAAGAAATTTTATCTCTTTCTTCCAGAAATGACACTCGGTAAACTTCGCCTTTAGCTGATTCTGTCTCAGCGTCTCAAGCACCACTCTAAGGTGAACATCATGCTCCCTCTCATCCTTAGAGTATACTAGAATGTCATCTATGAACACTAGTACAAACCTATCCAAGTACTCTCGGAAATCTCGATTCATCAAATCTACGAAGAAAGCAGGTGCATTTGTCAATCCAAATGGCATCACCAACAACTCATATGAACCATATCTAGTCTGAAATGCTGTCAAAGGAATACTGTCCTCCACCACTCTCAACTGATGGAAACCTATCGCCAAATCCAACTGGGAAAACACTCTGGCTCCACTCCACTGATCAAACAGATCATCTATTCTTGGCCAATGATACTTATTCTTAATTATCCTTTCATTTAACTTGTGATAGTCGATGCACATCCTTAACGACCCATCTGGTTTCTTCACAAACACCGTAGCCGCTCCCCAAGGCGAATTTCTTGGTCAAATAAAATTCCTTCCTTCTAGATCCACTAGATGTACCTTTAATTCCTTCATATTAGTAGGTGTCATCCTACTAGGTGGTCTACTTACAGGTTCAGCTCCAGGCACAAGATCTATTCTAAACTCAACAGCTCTTATCGAGGGTAGTCCAGTGACTGGCTCAAAGATGTATACAAACTCCCTTGCTACCCGAACCTGACTCAAATCATTACCTACCTCCATAGCATTAATCATGGCACTAACACTCCAGTCAGTATTCTTTACTGAGAATGTCACTCGGTTATGACCATCAGGGTGTCTTAGTGATATTTCTTTATCCTGGCAAAATATTCTAGCCTCATACCTACCCAACCAATCCATACCCAAAATGATCCCGAAATCTACGAAATCAATAACATACAAACTACATGCAAACTTTTGACCCAAAAAATCAAGTTCTAACTGGTCACATCTTAACCCTAGAGTTGCATACCCTCCTATTGGATTCACAACCCTTAAGGAAGTAACAAGGTAGGTGGGTTCTATACATAATCTATCAACCAAACACTGAGATATAAATGAATGTGATGCACAGGTATCAAAAAGTACTCTAACTGAAATACTCTGAATCAAAAGCATACCTTCTATCATAGTCTTTCCTTTATCGGCCGCAGTAAGCCTCGCTGATCCGATAACAAAGACCTTTCCTTTGTCCTCCCTAATTGGTTCTGGACACTGATTCTTGTAATGCCCAACTTGATCATAGTTAAAGCATTTCACATTCTTCTTAACTGTAGTTTTCTTCCCATTCCATGACCGACATTCATTAGCAAAGTGACCCTTCTTGTCACACTTATAGCAGACTACCTCAGCCTTTGTCTTCTTGGTGGTATCTCCCTTCTGGGTTCCCTTCTTTTTAAAGAACTTCCTCTTCTTCCCCTGAGAACCCTGAGTTTCCATTGACTTCTCTTTAGCTAAATCAGTAAGCAACTCCTCATGGCGAATGGCCATCTCCACCATTATATTACAAGGATCATAGACATGTGTCATGGTCATTGTAGCAAGCTCGGGTTTCAGTCCCTGAATGAACTTTTCATTTCTTTTGATGTCAATATCTATAATAGCATATCCATATCTAGACAGCTTTTCAAACTTAGTAGCATACTCGACTACTGACATCTCTCCTTGCACTAAATCCATAAACTTCCTCATCAGCTTAGACTTGGCAAACTCAGATACAAACTTTTTCTCAAATCTCATTTTAAAATCAGCCCAAGTTAACCGCTCTTCTGGAACTCCGGCAGTGACACTATTCCACCAATGTAGTGTTGACCCCTGCATCTGTCTAGAAGCCAACCTTCTCTTTTGCCCATCATTCGGGCCTAAATTAGTAAATATAAACTCAAAATTCAATAGCCAGTTCTGAAATTCTACGGCACTTTCCATTCTCAATAATGGCTTCCCACCCAAACTGGTGTAAAATCTACTCAGCAAAGCAATATTCCCAACTGGAGCCACAAGATTAGCTCCTCCTACATTTCCACCAACTCCAGCAGCAACTCCTACTTGCATCAAACCGGCAAAGAACTGATACATCACCCCCATATCTACTGGTGGATTTCCAGCACCCACATTGGCTTCAACATTTTGGTTACTAGCATTAGCCGGTCGACCCGGGTTTCTACTGGTATTGGGTCGAGCATTCCAATTGGTTGTGGTGGCTTCCTCCACCGAGATTTCCTCTTCTATTTCCTGCTTCCATATCTCCTTTCTCGTAAATTTGCATATGAGCCTTAGTAAGATACATAACAACGGTCTAAGAGAGTGGGGGATACATACTTACATATATATATATATAACTATATATAGAAAATACAAGTACGTTACTATAGCATTAACCAAAACCCTAATCCTATTATCTGATCCATTGAAGTATGTTTGGAAAAATCTTTTAGGTTTAAGTTTCTTTTAAAGTTTCATAAACCTATGCTCTGATACCAACTTGTAACATCCCCCTACTTGGAGGCCCAAAACTAACGACTACGGATGCTGCAGTCATTCATAGTTATTAATCGTCGACGACCAAATACGGCGACATTAGATACATTGATACATAGAAACACAAGAATATGGAAAAAATTTAAACAACAAACAAATTCAACATTCTATTTCAAAATATTCCAAATTGATTACATAATCCCAATTCACAGACCACGTTCAGATAACATATAATTATTACAAAATACACCAAGAGCGACATATGGAGATGCCACCTTGGTAGATCAGAGTATATAGATAGGCAAGAAAACAATTTGCCTTTTTAAAACACACAACGCAAATAAAAGAACTCTAATAACAAGCTTGCCTCCTGCACGCCCTCGGAAGCTTTATTCGTCTAAAAGAACACCTAGAAACCTTAACTCTCAACCTACTCAAAATCAATTGAGTACTCGAGAGTTTAAGGGGAAAACAAAAACTTCGAGTCAGACATAAAGCCTGGTATGAATAATAATTTACCATCTCAAACTATTTAGATATCTAGTGAGACAACGCCGCTTGGCGGAACGGGGTTTCCCCTCACAGTATCTTAAAACAATTATAAAACCATATACTGTTCTCCTGTATCCACAATGGTTAAATCATAGTATTTCAAAACATTATGATGATATGCAAAACAAATAAATCAATTCTGGATTACCCATTCACATTCATTCTGACTACCTATCTCAATTATAGTTTATAGGGTTACTATCAACCTGTTAAATGTTAAGGACTATCTATCCAGTTACTTAATTTTCATGGGATCACTAAGAACCTATTGGTAACTCCAATATCTTATTTCTTATCCTAGTTTTCATGGGCTAACTAGGAACCTATTGACTGACTGTCAATATCTTAATCCGGATATAGTTTTCATGGGCTAACTACAAAACTACTGGCCCCTGCCAGTATCAAATAGTTTTTATGGGCTCACTATGAACCTATTGGCCCTTGCCAATATCATACAGTTTTCATGGGCTTACTGCAAAACCTATTGGCCCCTGCCAATATCTTTAATTAAGATTTTAACATCTGTTAAGTTATATTCACTACTGGGTCAACCTAGCTGGTTATTCTGCCCTTTCCCCAAAATACACTTATAGGTTAATAACAATGTGAATAATATTTCCAAAATCTTTATTTGTGACTTGGTTTTTCCTTAAAAATGAGAATGGGTTATTTGTTTTGAAACCTTAAAACATCACTTTCAAAACCACTGGATGACCTCCTTCGAAGGCATAGAAAACATCTTTTCAAAACTCTAAGTATATACCTTTCGAAACCAATGATACCTATCGATGATATCAAGAAACATCCTTTAAAACATAGCTTCAAAACAAATGAAATACCCTTTCGGAAGCATTGGGCTTACTCTTTAAAAATCATTTGGTTCAAAATGGTTATATACGAAAGTATCTCTTTCGAAACCAACAAATATAAATTTAGGGAAAAGTTGATGGTGTGGAACCATCTATTTCGAAAGCAAAGACCTTTATAATTAAAACTTCGAAGGACAGAGTCGAAACCCCCTTTCGACTCCATCACCTTCGAAACCCTCAACCCCTTTAAAAGCAATTAGGAAGTGACTAACTTTGGTTAAAGCAGAGATAACCTTTCAAAAGCATCACAGTCGAAAGGTAGCATAGCGGCCAGGTTTCGAATAGGGCAGAACCTACCCTTTCGAAAGCTCTTGTTTCAGGAAAAAGGTACCCCTTCGAAAGCTAATACTTTAACATAATATGACAACCTTCTTTGAAAGCAAAATATAAAACCCTTTCGAAAGCATATGTATCGACTATGCGAAAGCTTCAAGTAAAATAAGGCGAGAATTTTGACTTATGAAAATAAAGTAGGGTTTCGACTCCATCGAAAGCTTACCTTTCGACACCAAGGCTTCCGCCTTCCTTCCAATCTACTACGTACCATCTAGGTGATACCTTGTGTATTGTTTTCGACTAAGAAGGTTTTGACTGGGATGAGGCGAGGTCAATGGAGTCGAAAGGTACTTGCTAACAAAGGAGGAACACTTTTTTCTGATTTAAAGGCTGAAATATAGCAACGTTTAGTAATTACTTTCTAACAACTTGCCTATTTGCAAAACATTGATTGGCTGCCATAACAACTTTTGAAATACTTTACATTTAAAACTGCCACATTTACATCAGATCAAAACCATAAAAATGTATCGTTTTAGCCCTTTCATATACTAAAATCAATTATTTCAGAAAAGTCCTTCTTTTAAAATAATTTATTTTCCCTAGTAAATCAATTTGGAAAAATCCCCAAAAATCACAGAAATTCAATTTCATCATGTAATCAAACATATTAAAATTTTAGACCCAATTTCTTTCTGATATTCTCGAAATAAAATTTAAACCCAATTATATCATATTTTTCATCAAAAAATCATAATAAAATTTCCATGGCTTGGAAAATTCTGAAAATTAAAACCCATCTCCAAAATCATGTTTTACTTAACATAAAAAATTTCCATGGAAATCTAAAATCATAGATTCTCGGTTTTACATCAAAATCGTGCAAATTCATATGCGCATAATATAACTCAAGCATATCATCATCCATTTTATCACAAAAAACGAATTTAAATCATAAATCCAAAACCATATAATCATAAAATAAAAATATTGATAGTATGAGATTATTATTCACCTTAAACTTGATAAGGAATTTGAGATTTGTTGTTGATTAGTCCTCCCTAGCTTTGATCCTTAGCTTTAGATTAAAATTCCTCTTTTCCTTCTTGTTAATGGCCGGCTATGTTTTTATTTTCTGATTTGTGTTTATGATTGTGAGAAATGAAACATGAATGGACAAAAATGAGAGGTTATAGCCGTGTATAATAGGTGGCTAATTTACTAATATGCCCATGTGTAGTTTAATTAACCAATAAACCAATTTAAAGCCCATTTATCTTGTTAATAAGCACAACCCTATATATATAATTTGGTCAAACCTCAATCTCCTTATCATCATTATTCTATTTAATTTATCTATTTAAATTTCTTGAATAATGTTGTCAAAAAAATTAGGGATGTTATAGGCTTCCCTCCTTTAAGAATTTCATCCTCGAAATTCAGTAAGGACTAAATACTAAACATAGCAATCATCTGTAACAACACCTAACAACAATACTAATCTAACTGACTAGCAACTATCTATATAAATCTAATATAGACGTACCCTCAAAGCATATCAGGATAAGTATCTCTAATCCTGTCTTCTGTCTCCTAAGTATAGTCCTTCTCATTGTCGCTCCACTGAACTTTTACTAACCTGACTGTCTTGTTCCTTAATCTTTTCTCATCTCTAGCTACAACCTGAACTGGTTGTCGAGCGAAAGTCAAATTAGACTCTACTACTAAGTCATCCAATCCTGTCGGAGGAATAGTAGTCTCTGAATCGTGCACATATTTACGAAGATGAGATAAATGAAATACATTATGGACACCTGACATATTGCTCGGCAACTCTATTCTGTATGCGAGCTTTCCAATCCTCTCTATAATCTGGAATGGACCTACATATCTTGGGGCTAACTTCCCTGACTTTCCAAATCATATCACACTCTTCATATGTGATACCTTAATGAAAACCTTATCTCCAACTGAGAATTCTAGGTCCTTATGCCTCTTATCTGTGTAACTCTTCAGTCCTGACTGAGCTTCCTTCATCCTTCCTCTGATTAACTCAATCTTCTCTGACGCCTCTCTAACCAAATATGGACCTAAAACTAGTCTGTCTCCAGTCCCTAACCAACATGCTGGTGATTTGCATGGCCTTTCATACAAAGCTTCAAACGTCACCATTCCTATATTGGTCTGTTAACTATTATAACTCAACCAAATGTAGGTGATCCTCCCATGATCCACCAAATTCTAATACACTAGCTCTCAGTAAATCTTCGAGTACCTTATTAACTCTCTCTGTCCGCCCATCCGTCTGAGGGTGATATGCAGTACTCATATTAAGCTTGGTACCCATCACTTCCAGTAGACTCTTCCAGAATTCACTAGTGAACAAAGCATCTCTGTCACTAACTATACTACTAGGAACTCCATGCAGTCTAACTATGTTCTTCAGGAACAACTTAGCTAAAACAGGTGTCATTCTAGTTGACTTAACTGGAATGAAATGTGCACTCTTGGTCAATCTGCCCACTATAACCCATATACTTTCATTACCTCTGTTTGACCTTGGCAAAACGTCCATAAAATCCATAGATACCAAATCTCATTTCCAAACTGGAATCTCTAAAGGCTGTGGTAATCCACTTGGTTTCTGATGTTCAGCTTTCACTTGTTGATAGTTTGCACACTGCCTAACCCACAAGCCAACACCTCTTTTTATGCCTTCCCAATAGAAGCTAATCTCAAAACACATATACAAGTAGTAGACATATACTAGTATAATAGTATAATCTAAATATATATATATATATGTATGTATGTATGTATGTATACATATATTAGTATTTTATTTTGACATATTGTACAAGTATATATTTGGACAAATTACAATACACATAAAATGAGCTAATATGTCCATTGCAATGTAATCCTAGCATCTATATACAGGCACATTATACCCTTCACGGATTATGATGTTACACATGTACACACACACATATACATATAATACATATACATACATACATACATACATATATATATATATACTTGTATAAATAAATAAAATAAACCTACAAAGCTATAATGAGAAGACTACCAACCAGAGATAGGCTATCAAGATGGGGAGTGATAAACAAAACTGCTTGTGTGCTGTGTAATCAGGAAACCGAAACACATAAGCATATGTTTTTTGACTGTAATATCTCCTAATTGGTGTGGAGAACGTTGACAAATTCCTCATCCCATTCTAATAACTTAGGAGAAGAGATCACATACTTGATTCAGAGAGTACACAGCAAAAACTTAGAAGCTAAATTGAATAAAATCACCATAACTGTGGCTGTTTGGAGTATTTGGAAAGAGAGAAATCGTCATGTATTTCAAAACAAAGAAAGAAGTCATTTTGAGGTTAGTAAGATTGTAAAAGGAGACATGCAGATAATTCAAAGGAGAATTAAAAATAATTCCATTACTAAGCTGGCATGAGATGAAGCTCGAATTGCAGTAGAGGATCCGAGCTCTCCATTGGCAGAAATCCCAAGTACAAGTTATCTTCACCAGCCGCCATGAACGAAGGAAAGAGAAAGAAGCTGTTGTATTCCTGGAAAGTTCTTACTTTTAGATTGTTGTCGGACTTGTCTTTATGTATTGAACCATTTTGGGCTTTCGATATGGGCTAAAATGCCTTAATAAAATTCTTACCCATTTACAAAAAAAAAAAAATCTCAAACTACAAATTGTACCGTTAGAATACATATGGACATAGTAATAAATATTGCCATGAATAAATGATTATTAACGACATTTAATGAATTAATCAATTCAAATTAAAGAGAGAAAATGAAAGGTTTCTCTCTCCATTTAAGACAATTAATGCTCTCAATTAATTCTTGCTTTAGGGAAAGAAATGAAAGGTTTCATTCCCTATACATTAACACTTATAAATAAATTTTAGGTGTATTTGATACACTATACATTTGAAATTAAATTTATTTAAACTTCCCTTGAACTATTTTAAATAGAATACAAGATTTTATTTAAAACAAAATTCAGGAAAGTTCTAAATGAAATTTAGACTTCGTAGGTCCATTAAAGTTCCAAAATGGTAAAAAAATTTGAAATTCACCTATTTCTTCTTCTATGGCTGGCCTACTTCCTTCAATGGTATTAGAGCCCAATAGCCTATGCGGTCTAAATTAGTCATGTTAGGGTCAACTTATTAGATTTGCCCACTAAGTATGGTGTCTAGAAAGGTAATGTCTAGGCTTGGAATTAGGTAATCAAGTACCATATCCTACTTGGTTACCAACCTGGCCTGAAAGGCGAGTGAGTCCAAAGGTTGCCCCTAATAGAAAATGCCCAATTTGAATTGGGCTTTGGGCTAGTTTTCAAAATTGTTTTGAAAATTAAAATAAAAACATGTTTATTATAAAAGTCATAATACAACATAAGTTTTCAAATGTTTGAAAGGATAACGATATTTTCAAAAATGTCTAAAAATATTTATATACTAATTTTAAATTTTAAAATTTATTAATAAGCTTAATAAAATGAATTAATTAAATATGTTAATTAATTAATACATATATGCAATATATGTTGATATATCTTATGTTATTTTAAAATATTTAGGATAACATAAGTTTACTTGTAGGTACGTAAGATAAATTTTGAAATTAATAAAATTTAATAGAAATTATTTAATTGAATAAAGTAATTAAAGGTTAATTAATTAGATACACACATATAAGGTATATATGTGTGTTATACTATAAAGGTTAAAGTGTGCACTATAAAGGTTATAGTAGATATGTCCAATATAAATGTTGTATTGGAATTATAACATAAAATTAATTAAAGAGTTAATTAGTTAAAATTAATTATATAATATTTAATTAATATAATATCATACATAAGACTATTATATAAGTTAATTAAGTTATAAAATTTATATAATAATTCAGCTTATGTAATATGAATGTATAACAAAAGGTGGAACTTTAAAGAAACCCTAAATAGACTTAAGGTATAAATACATACGTAGATGTACGTATACCATGATTTCTGATGTGTTCGACACTTGAATCATGAGAGTATTTCATAAGAAATGCATTATTCCATAAGTCGAGTCGATATAATATATTGAAGATTATGAATCTTCAATAAAGTTGTCCTCTATCATTATATATTAATAGATTACTTGCATACTCCTTAGTTGTTGAGCTTTCCTCAAGTTAGGGATGTTATGTGTAATACTATTAATATATTGAATAGACAAGGTAAGATAACCGCACGTATTTGTTGAGCTTTCCTTAAGGTACATGCATTATACTTAGGCCGTCGCGAAATGATAGGTCCGAGCGAATAGTCCCACTTTACTTATTGAGCTTTCCTCAAGGTAAAGCCGGGATTAGGACAAGGTACCGGAAGTTAGGAGTTGTATGTGATACAACCGATAAAGAGTTATCCATCGTATGCGAGCCTATGATTTGTTGAGCTTTCCTCAAGGTCATAATCCCAAAGCATACGAGTCCTAACACGCACTAGTGAAGTTGAAAGACTTCTATGTTTCGCTTAGGGTTTGGTGAAACATAAAATACTACTGGGAGCCTTATTAGAAAAATGATGTTATAATTATCTACAATGATAAATTTGTGCATTTAATATGATTGATAAAACATTTATCAATCAACATATACAAATGAACTAAATTGAAAGCTGACAAATGGAAATATAATACCTACTATTAAAAGCCTATTGCATGTTCATGTTACCTATACCCATTCAAGTGCCTAATTTTTACAACTACTTAATACATACATAAAATGATCGCTTAAGTTTTTATTTGGTTTAGACCATGTATTGCATATTATGAGTTTTGAACTCTAAAAGCAGTACAAAACTATGGATGGATATTTGATCCATACATTATCACATATTAATGTTATATGGTGAACGGTCAGAGTTCATAATGTACGATACTTCAATGAATATAATTCATTCGAAATAAGCCAATAAACTGTACTATAAGTTCGAGTATTCAATTTAATTGATTACATAAAAAATCATATTGTGTTAATTGTAGCACTAGATCAAAGCTACAAGATAGATCTCAGAACTTGATGGCTGAAATGTCAATTTAATTAGTATATCCAAAGGGTAACATATTTGGTGTTCTTAAATGTTAAGGATAATCAAATGCGCTTTCGTAAAGAGTTTGTTATGATATTGTAGTAAGGGTTTTCTTTTGAATGGTTTGACCATTTAAAAAGGAAAATGAATGTATAAGAGTAAATGTGATTTAAGGTATAGTTGGGATGGAGAGAGTGAATAGTCATTTCTTCTTCATAAAGAAACAACAGAAACGAGAACTATAATAATAGTGATTAATACTTAGCTTTGGAATGAGAAATATGATTTCTATTTTGAAATGTATTTTCATATAGAAAATTGTTTTATGGGATTTGTTTCTTTGAGTTCAAGATATTTGATCAAAGAACTCTCCACAGTAAACTAGTTGCAGTATATGAAATAAACAAATCTATATTAAGTGAATGATGGACCTTCGAATTTAGTACGCTATTATAGTAATAGTGGAAATAGTGGGAGCATGCCATATAACACTTATTTATTGCATCAAATTACGAAAATTGTTTTCGTAAAACATACCGAACATTATTTATGAAATAATGACTATTTTTGGTTATCAACTGAAAAAATAGACATAGCTATATTTCTACGAATATTATGAATATTCGTTATGAAATAAAACTATAATGTGGTATTTGTTTTCATAACAAAAGTGATGGATTGGAAAATACAAAAGTATATAATATTATTTACAGTTATTCTGGAATTATAAACTAAGCCGTTGTTTTGAAAAATAATTTTATTATATGATTTTGAATCATATGATACTTGTTAATTATATCTCAAACAATAAAGGGCTATGCACCCATTTAGTGGGAGCATCATAATAGTTGATGAACTCTTCGGATTAATACATATAGATTTATGCAATCGTAATTCTATAAATACAAAACGGTTCCATGTACTTTGTTATATTCACTGATGAGTCATCATCGACATGGACATGTGCATTTGATACACATGTAGTATGTCTATGGTAAACTCATTGAATATAAAACATAAGTAAAAATAACATGTGATAGAAATGATTCGATTTGATCAAATGAGTGAGTATTTGTAAAAGGTTTCAAACGTACCAAATGAATAAAGATTCAATCTCAAAGTAACTCCTATATGTGATACATAATGATGCATCGATATGGAGTAATCAAACTTTGTTGGACAATATACGATTAATTATGAGTGAAGTTGAGTTAGTTTCTTTCTATAAGGTAATGTACTTAAGAGTAGTACACAAGGTTAATATTATTTCATTTGAATAACAGTTTACGAAATCTTACATGATAAGGGTTTATTAGAAACTCCAACATATCCTAGGCCAAGGAGTTGGCAGGTTATGCCAGTCGAAAGATTGCACTTAATAATTGTTTATGAGGGATCTTGTATGAATCTCCCCAAAAGGCTTTTGGAAAGGATTGTCATTGAATTACATGTTTATGTTTTGAATATAATTTTTGTAAACTAAAACCAAATCAGTTTTATAAATAAAGAAATTCATAAAGCATTTATAAATCCCTATTCTATTTACACCGAGAAACAATTACTATTTGAAGATATACCAACTTCAGTATAAAGGAATTTCTTTGAGGACTTATTGGTAGTTAAATGGAATTGGATACGATCCATAGATAGAACTGATTATATGAGATGAAACGAAATTAACTAACCTAAATGAACACATAACATTAGAATGTCTAATAAGTATTCTCGTACATTGAAGAGAAACTATAAGTTTCTTATTAGTGTCGAAATTATATAATCCTCTGTTGTTTAATTAAATCATTAAGAGTATTGACTCTATATGGTATGATGCGCAAATCCGAAAGAATTCCAAGTATGCTATCAAAATATGATTTTGGTGGTCATAACCGAAGGGATGTGATCCATCGACCGAGATTGTATCTTTATGATAAAGACTAAAGCAGTTGGAATTAAATGAGCAATGTTGATAAGAATAATATCGCAAATTTCTATTATTGAAATTAGCCTAATAGATTCGGTATTCAACATGCTCAAGTTAATTCAGATTTACTCACAAAATTATCGCTTGATAATACTTAGTGTTTTGGTACATATGTATTGAAATAAAAAATTCTAAACGAGGATTTAGAGTAAGCTGTTTACACATATTAATAAAAAATATCTCGAAATCAGTGGGAGCGATATTGAGTTTATGGGTCTTTGGATATGATCCAAGAAATAATACGAAAGTATCATTTTATAAGCATCAAGATTGAATAAGTATTTTGATAAAAATCGACCTTGAAAAAATGATTCGACAAGGGAGCGAAAAAATGGCGACCTCTCAAGAATCTCGTTTTCAATTCTCATCGTCCTTTGGGAATTCATCTAATCTTTATCGAAGCTCTTCTGTTTTCAAATCTCATCGCCCTCCAGTTTCGTACGCTCAAGTTGTAAAAAATCAGTTCTCATCTCAAAGATCGACTGTCGTTAAGAATTCAGATTTGAAATGGATCGATTCTAGGAAGGGTAAAAACTTTTGTTACAGATGTAGTGATCTAAATCATTTTGCGAAACATTACCGAGATCCGATCAGATGTTTTTCTTGTGGTTTTTTTGGGCACAAGAGCAAAGACTGTGGGACGAAATTGGTCTCCTCTGAATCTAAAGCTTATCCGATCAACCATGGATTCCCGTTTGTATTGGAGTTCTTATTACTGAAAGGAATTTTGATTGACTATCTCGGTTTCAAGAAAAATGAAGGTATTAAATATCTTGAGGAGTTATTATATCATTTTGATATTGTCAATGAACCGAATATAGGAAAAGGATACTATGAAAGATTTGGCAATCCCGAAGACTACTTTGGTAAAACAGATGATAGAGTAATTAGGAGATAGGAACAAGGGGATTCTATTTCAGTATTGGTGAATCATGGTTTTCAATTTGCCTTGAAATATCTTATGTTGAGGGGTATTTTGATCGACAATCTCTGGTTCAAGAAAGATTTAGGAATTAGTTATCTATATGATTTATTTTACCATTTTGATCTTATTAATGAACCGAATATCGGAAAGAGTACATTCGAAAATCCTATAGAATTCGTTGATAAATTAGATTCAATTATAAAGCCTGCATCATCTGAGATTGTGGAGTCACTAATCCCTAATTCTCTTGCTGCTAATGAAGTTTATCATGGTTTTGATCCTATTCTCTTAGATCCAGCTGTCTCTCTCTGTAACGGTGAGTGTTGTTTAAAATCATCTTTGGCTAGTCTTGAAATAGCCGAAGAAATTTTCACTCCTATTTGTATCAAAAAGAACAAAACCAAATGCCGCGTTCAGGAAAATTTTGAGATAAATATCTCTAATGCGTTTGATTGTCTTGCTGATTTAAAAACAATCTAGATGGTGTTAGTGGTCTGCTTGATATCTCGGAACACTTAGTTAATTGCTCGATTGTTTTGAAGGAGTGTATATTAAGATCTGATATCAGAGAAGGGAAAAGCTCATTTGATAGCAGCTTTTTGTGCACTGTTAGTTTTGATTGGTCTGACATTTTTCAAGTGATGGATTTTGAACTAGTTGAGCAGGAACCATCTTTTGTTGTGAACTCGATGTTAGATGTGGAGAATCACTTTGACAATATGTTAAATCTTTCAAATGCTAGTGTGCTTCATCCAACAGATGATGATATTATTCCAGATTTCTTCGGTGATGACTTATTAATTGATAATGCAGCAGTCTTGAGTGATAGTGATATCAGTATGGGTTTGTGTGTTTCTAAGCCACTTTTTGATATCAATTCGAATTGTTTAAATATTATGGATTGGATTATGGGATCTGAAGTAGTTGATGTTTTGGATGAAGTAGAGTCTTTTGTTGATTTAGATAATCTATTGGAGGTTTTGTCTGAATCTAGGATGGCATTGAAAGAGGTTTTTGCTGATGTGCACATATGCACAAGTGATACACTGAATATCAGCAGCGAATCTTTGGAGGATTTAGGATTAGTTAATCATAGGAAGGTGGATGCTACATCGGGAATCTCTTCAGGAGATGGTGCTTTATCGTTGTAATCTTATGTTGAGGCAGGGTCTAGTTCAATCAAGGGCTCGGTTTCAAATTGTCTTATGAGTGGTAGTAGATTAGTTCCTAGCTATTCTTTGTCGAAGAAAAGAAGGTGCAAGAAATCAGTAGCTTCTAGTGGGACGGTTCGTCGAAGTGCTAGGATACGCAATTGCCATCCGCAGTCTTTTGGTGAGTTACCTGGATTGAGTGCCACGTGTGGTGCTACGAATCTAGGCTCAGGTATGAGTTATTTTATGGGTAGTACATACTCCACCTATGCTTTAGGCAGCTTATCATCTACCGAGTTTAGACAACTTGCATGTGACTCTTCATTTATTTTTTCTGATATTGAGATTGATAGAGAGTATATTAGGCGTAAGGAATTAGAGAGGGCTAGTACTGTTAGCTTATGAGGATCATTAGTTGGAACATTAGAGGTTTGAATGATTTGAATAAGTGTGATAAGGTTAGAGCGTTCTTTAAAGATTATTCTATTGACGTTGCTTTACTTCAGGAGACAAAAATTGACTGTCCAGACATTCGTTTCTTTAGAAGATTAGGCGGTTATCACTTTAGAAAATGGGTTTTTCTACCTTCTGTGGGTTCTTCAAGGGGTGTAATGATAGGATGGTGGGATAATTATTTTAAGATGCTTCAATGTATAACTAAACGACATTCTCTTTATATTATTTTTATTAATCTCTTTGATAATACGTTTTTAAATATTTCTAATGTTTATGGGCCTAACTCAAAAATTGATTGGAGAATTTTATGGAAAGAGTGCCTAGAATTTAGATCATTAGCTCCGGGTTCTTGGATTTTGGGGGGTGATTTTAATGTTACGCGTTTCATAGGTGAGCGTTCTCCCAGGGAAGGGGATTATTCTGCAATGGAGGAGTTCGATCATTTTATTATTAATTCTAATTTGATCGAAATTCCCCTTTCAAATAGGGAGTTTACTTGGAGTAACGCTAGAGAGTCTCCTTCCATGGCTCTTCTTGATAGATTTTTTGTTAGTGATGAGATTGAAGATAAATTTCTAATCTGTAGAGTCACTGGTTTACCGTATACGTACTCCGATCATTGTCCAATTATCCTTACTTGCGAGCATCATAGAGTTATTATTAATAATTTTAAATTTGAAAAGATGTGGCTTTTGGAATCTAACTTTGTAAATATAGTTAAAGGTAAATGGGTTTCTTTGAGTTTTCATAATATTAGAAATAAGGAAAATTCTGCAAAAGCTTTTGTTTCTAAACTTAGGGAGCTTAGGATTTTTCTTAAAAACTGGAACAAAAATGTTTTTGGCAATCTAAAAATTGAAAAAGACAATATTCTTAATGAAATGCTTAAAATTAATAAGATAGAAGAATCTAGATCTCTAAATATAGGTGAGCGTAATGTTCTTGCTAATTTAAAAGATGAATTAAATTCTATTTTAGAAAAGGAGGAGGTTATGTGGAAACAACGATCCAGAATTCAATGGATCAACGAAGGAGATAATAATACCAAATTTTTTCATAATATAGCTAATGGTAGAAAATGTAGTAATACAATTAACTCCATATTTGTTAATAATATAGAGTTAGTTGATCAAAGAGATCTTAATAAGGCTTTTACAAACTATTATAAGGATATTTTTGGTTCTAAAATCAAACATAGAATCAATGTTAGATGGATAGATCTGTATCCATCTGATTCTATTGTTGATTTATCAGAGTTAAATAATCCTTTTACTGAAGAGGAAATTAGAAAAGCAATTAATGATATGCCAAGTGATAAATCCCCGGGACCTGATGGGTTTCCAATTTTATTTTATAATACTTTTTGGGACGTATTAAAATTTGACTTAGTTAATATGTTTAATGATTTTTATAATGGTAATTTGCAATTAGGGAGATTTAATTTCGCAAATGTTATTTTGTTACACAAAAAAGTAGGAGCTAAAAACTTAAAAGATTTTAGACCTATTTCTTTGATTAACTGTTCAGTTAAAATCATTTCTAAAGTACTAGCTAATAGACTTAGTACAAAAATGAATGATTTAATTGATTGTTCACAATCAGCTTTTATTAAAGGGAGAAATATCACTGATGGTGTGGCAGTTGTCCAAGAATATATTAATTACTGTTGTAAGAATAACATAACCTGTGCGATTTTAAAACTTGATTTTGCTAAAGCTTTTGATTCGGTGGATTAGGATTTTCTTATAGATATTTTTCATGCTAGAGGTTTTGGGCAAAGATGGATCAATTGGATTACGACTTTGCTTAGAACTGGAAACTCTAGTATTATGGTTAACGGTATATAAGGTAATAGAATTCAATCTAAGAGAGGCTTAAGGCAAGGGGATCCATTATCGCCTCTATTATTTAACTTAGCTGCTAATGATTTTGCTAAAATTATTAAAAGAGCGGTGGATAATGGATCTCTAGGATGTGTAGGAAATGACATATCGCGTAATGGTATTTCGGTTCTTCAATTTGCCGACGATACTATTCTTTTTTCTTCCCACCTTCCTAGGCACATTATAACCCTCAAGTTTATCCTTTATAGTTATGAACTTTTATCTGGCTTAAAAATAAATTTCGACAAAAGTTATGTTTTAGTTTTAAATGATTTTGAAAAAGTTGAAAATTTAGTTGCTAATACTCTAAATTGCAAAATTATGAACTTTCCTTTTGACTACCTTGGTTTTGTGATTAGACCTACCAAACTCAAACATGATGATTGGATTATTATTATAGATAAAATTAAAACTAAGATTTCTAACTGGAATGGGAGATTTTTATCTAGAGCAGGTAGACTAGTTTTAATAAATCCGGTTTTATCAACCCTTCCGATTTATTGGATGTCCATGCATCTGTTTCCGGATTGGGTTATTGATAAAATTGATAAAATTAGAAGAGATTTCTTATGGAGTGGGGAAAATTCTATTAATAATATAAAATGTCTAGTAAATTGGGAAACCGTCTGTAAGGCCAAAAAGGAAGGTGGTTTAAAAGTTATTAATTTGCGTAATATGAATTTGTCTCTTTTAGGTAAATGGCTTTGGAAATTTCAAGATATAAATGATAATGCTATTTGGAAAGAGATCATTTCCAAATATTACTATAACGGTAATAGAAATTTTTATCAAATTGCTCATTCATACACCCAAAATTTATCTATTTTTTTGGAAAAACATTTTAAAATGTCATGAAATTTTTAACTTAGGAATTAATAAGATAGTACATTCAGGTAATTGTACTTCTTTTTGGCACAACCGTTGGATTTCTATCTTGCCTCTTAAGGTAGAATTTAAGGAGCTGTATGATATTTGTAGCTTTAAGTATGCTTTAATTAATGAAGTTTATTCTACGTAAAATGATCCTCCTTGGAATTTCAGTTTTAACAGAATCTTAGTTGATTCAACCCTTAGGAAACTTTCTTTGCTTTATGCTAGATTAAATCTTTATAATATTGATAACGATAATGATTTTATTAGTTGGGAATGGGATAAGAGTAAGAAATATACTTCAAATTCTTTCTACAGATTTATTAATTTTTCGGGTACTATAAACAATTCTTTTAAATATTTGTGGAAATCTAATGCTCCTCATAAGTCCAAAATTCACATGTGGTTAATACTTCATGGAAAACTTAATACAATAGAATTTTTAAAAAGAAAAAAACATTCAAAATGATAATAAATGTTATTTTTGTAATCTGCATCTAGAGGACAATAATCATTTATATTATGATTGTTTAGATTCTAATTACATCCTAATTAATACTCTTAAAATTTTTAACTTTAATATAATATCTAAAATTTCGGATTGTGAATCCTACTGGATTAATTTTAGATTCAAATTTAAAAAGAATATTAGATTTTTACTTGACACTTTATTCATCATTATTAGTTGGTTTATTTGGTTTGAAAGAAATCAAAGAATCTTTAATAATAATAACAGTCACTTAAACAAATTGATTTTTTCAATTTCTTCATTTTGCTTTAATTGGATTTCTAACCCCAAATATAAATTAGCTAAAATTATCCATTTCAAACGGTACCTTAACAAAGTTAATCATAATATTAATTTATTTAAACACAACAATAATTTTTTTAATATTAATAATAGTATTATTAATTTTTTTCTCAAATTTATATGATGATTTTAATTTTAATCATAACTTACTTATGATTAAAGGTACATAAATTAGATCTGATTTAACTTTTTTACTAGTCTCTGTTTTGGTTTTAGTTTATAGGTTATTCATTTCTTTTGTTATTACCCAGATAGTCTTATTTAGGTTTTTATTTCCTTATAAATACATATATATGTATATTTACTATATAAATATACATATATATGTACCATTCTAATTTTTTCCTTAGTCATGTTTTAGATACAGGTTTGGGAGATAGGATATCAGGTTCATTTTGCAGGTTCACTTGTCTTCAGATAGATGGATATCAGATTGTAGAGAGGTCATCAGAGAAGAGTTTCTTCATCCAGGACTTCTAGCAGTTATCTCCTCAGATATAGGATACTGCTATCTTCATTATGGAGTACTTTTTTCAGGAGGATCTATTATTGGCACTTCTTCCTCTTGATCATAGCTTTCAGAGCGGTCTCTCTTTTCAGCAGATCCACTTCAGAGCAGATGCTTTTTCACCCCTTCTGTTCAGATGTTTGGAGCTTCCTCATTAGTTTGTGTCATCATCCAGTAGTTTTGTTTTTCTTTAGTTTTTAGGTACTTCTAACACCTCAATATCGGGCGGTGGCCATGCCGGAGCTCGATATTGGGGTGCGATGGGTGGTGGCCTTGCCGGAACTCATCTTAGGTGTACCTGAGTTTTGATATATGTATTTTGTTTTTGTTACCTGCCAGGCATGTTGGCAACACCTTATGTATGTGATATTTACATTCTCATGTGTGCTCTCCTCTATTCGTAGAGGATCTCACATTTTTCTCAAAAAAAGTATTTTGATAGAAATCATATAGTTTGATTTTCAATCAAAGTGCAGAGGAAGCGTGCATTCATAAGAAAGAATGTTAAAAGGATATTGATATTTCTAAACTGTAAGTAAACAACACATTGTTGATTTTAACGATGTACTTGTGTTGAAATCAACCTTAGTTGTTTTAATACTCAACTTTGGATTGTAAATGATGTCTTTTATAGTGAGTATAAAAGATATTGGGAATGTCCCAAATCGATATGTAAATACACCTTATTAAATTGTTTAATACGGAACATGTGTGTTCCTTATGCATTGGCAATAGGAATCATCATACATGTTATATTGGTTACGATATCATGATTTGTTTATGTATTTGATACATGAAGCAAATATCAAGTCCAAATTGATATCACTATATAGTTGTTTAAAGTATAAAATACTAGGGAATTGTTTACAGAAACAAAAAATCCTTATGAAGGAGTGTTCGGACTCAAACATCATAAGTGATATTGAGTATAATGTGTCAATAATCAATTCAAGTTAAGAATCTTTAAGTTAGAAATATTCCAAATGAAAGATCATGGCTGGTTCAATGAGAAAGCCTAAGTACATCGTCTTAAATAGCGTCGCAATAAAAACAATGTATATAAATATGTAAGTGCACAAATTTATAACTAAGCCGATTCCAAATGTTGAGAACCTCGTAACATTATTATATGATAACAATGTCGCGATATAGTTCGTAACGGAACTTAGAGCTTACTAGAAGTCGAGACACATACTCTGAATTGTTCCACATGATATAACAGTTTATCACCATCGGAGAGAGTTGATTAACATAGTAGATAATTGAAACAAAATAGCATACCCGTTCACAAAGGGACTAACCCACTTGGTTTTGAGAAAACCAATTAGAGATGTTGGAATAAGATTCCATAACTGACCCAGTGCAAGTGGGAGATTGATAGAGTTAGAGGTATGACTTAGGGGGCAATTATGTAATTTGTTACATATATCTAACTCGTTGACCAATCTTGCTCGAAATAAAGGTGTTTTCTTTCTATTATATACTTGATATAATTTGGTTATATTAATTAATTAATTTAATTAAAAGTATATTTAATAGAAAATCCATAAATGGTATGTTTTATGATAGTCGTTATAAGGTGTTGTAATTGTGAGTAATTTATCATAATGAAACAAATATATCATTTTAATTTTCCTAGTCAAGATGCATCAAGACTGGATATCGATGTATTCGTTGAGACTAGAGTACGTAATGCTCTCCAAATGTTAGGTAGTGTATTACTCACGACTACTGGGGGCACCTAGGGGTTATGTACTAATAGTTATTGGATAACTACAGAACGACTCACTCGGTAGTTTTCTATTAGTTAATATAACTAAGGTCAAACAGAAAATATCGATGTGACTAATTTACCCAGTTCTTTTGACTTGAGAATACTGTGAATCTTCAATATGAAAGCTCCACTTTAGTTATAGTCAAATCATAGCATCCATCGCGTGACTATAGTTGGGTCAAGTAGAAGTATTAAAAGTGAAACACAATTCAAAAGAGGATTCGTCTCTTCAGTTATATGAGGTTAATATCACAGTCAACTCAAGTCAACCCAAATTCAAAATCTCTGGACAGAGTAGTTTGATTGATAATAATTTTTATGGTTGAGCGTAATAAGTGGAAAACCTGAGAAAGTTACAAAATCTTCCTTGATGTCGTTAAGGCGCAACTTCCAATTTATGAGGACACGATGATCACCTGTCCATGTAGAAATTTTCCAAGCAATAAAGTATAGATTTTGAAGTGAATTTTTAAAAGAGTTATTAAAAATACTTTGATTGCGTTCATACCAGAGACCCCAATACGTGATCGAGTATGAGACATCTAGAACGTGTCTAATAATTTTACTACATTTAAATCTAAATTTCGTCCAATATTCATATGGAGATGGAATTATAACGTTTGTGTCAACTCCAAAAATACAAAAGGTTTTCTGAATAATGTATTGTGTGAAATGAAAATCGAGAAAAGGCGTGCATTTGATTTAGGGGATATTTTGCAAAATGAACAAGGATCATTGTTTACATTACTCCTTAGTTTAAAGTTTAAGTTGATAATAGTGTTTAGTTTGTCGTGGAGAGCGATCCACATATGAAATTTAATCTTGGGAGCTGCGTTTATCTTCCAAGTAGAATTAAAATAATTAAATTTAGAGGTGCCGGAATAAATTAGGAATTTATATATAAATTTATACGAATATACTTCAATTTTTTCCCAAGTTCAAAAAATTTGATCAGTCTGATCACCTAAGTCAACGTTATCAATAATGTCAATAAGATTCATGTATTGATTTAAAACGTTTCCAACTAAATTTTGATTAAAGGAGATGTTCTATTTAAATGTCTCGTGCGGCCTGAAGACGATAATGATTAAGTCATTTTTATTATTTGAAGCAAAAAAAGGATCAGGGAATTTATATTTAAGTGCGATAGGGGTAGCCCCACGATCGTTCTAGACTGAAGTTTTATTTTCAAAGCGAATATTAAGGCGGAGACCAATCTTAAAAATATAATATAGCTTGGTTATGTCTTTCCATAAAAAAGGTAATAAATGGTTGTTGGCCTTGTATAAATTCTTGGTCCTATTATAATAAAGTTTGCAATAATTTCCTTCCATATTATGTTGTCATCTTTTAGAAGTTTCTAAATCCACTTACATAATAAGGAGGTGCTTAGAATTTCAAGTTTACTATACCTAGCCTACCTTAAGATTTTGGTTTGCACACTAGATCCCAGTTAACTAGACAGTTTAGATTAGAGCATTCTGAACTTCCATTCTAAAGAAATTTACGTCTCAAGCTATCAATTTTCCTAATAACGCAAGATGGAAAATGATAAAAGGAAAGCCAATAAATTAGCATTGTAGAAAATACCGAGTTAACGAGAAGAACTCTTCCTACTCGTTAGAGATAATTGGCTTTCCAAGAGGGTAATCGCCTGTTAACTTTATTAATGACGATGTTTCAATCTTCCCTTTTGGGTTTTATCGCTATAATAAGCACTCTTAAGTAGTTTATAGGGAAGTTCTGGGTTTTACAGTTAAGCGTTTGGGCTACATGGACCGTCACGTTAAACATATCATTAATGATCAAAACCGATCTCTTATGGAAATTAATTTTGAGGCCCGAAAGAAGTTTGAAGTTGTAAAGAATTATTTTGAGGGAAGAGATGTGATGAGGAAGGTGAGATGTGAAAAGCAGGGTGTCGTTAGCATATTGAAGGATTGGGACCCATTGCTAGCAATATATATGTCCCCCGATTTTAGGAAGAATGTTATCATTGAGCGCTAATATAATTATTTTGTTAAATACATCAACCGTTAAGTCGAAAAGAAAAGGTGAAAGAGGATCCCCTTAGCAAAGACCGCTCTTGGATTGAATTTTTTTTACCTTTAATTCTATTTACTAAGATCGAGGAAGCGCTAGATTTCAGGATCAAATGAATCCAAGAGATCCGTTTTTCGAAGAATCCTCTAGCTCTCAGTGTGTCTAGAAGAAAACCCTAATCGACAAAGTTGAAGGCCTTAGAAAAATCAAGTTTAATAATGGCGCATGTAATATTTTCTTTCTGATAGAAATCAATAAATTCTTGTGTCACAACGATGCCATCTATAATACGTCTACCATGAATGAAGGCTGTTTGTGATTTATCAATTAACTTATCCATTTTGCTCCTTAATCTGTTAGCTAGAACCTTAGTGATAATTTTAATTGAACAGTTAGTCAAAGAGATGGGTCTAAAGTCAGAAACTCATGTATTTGCACCAAAAATGGTCACAATCACCCTGTTGTATGCGAAAGCACCAATATCCAATATTTAGACCCAAACAGAGAAATATCAATTCACATATCATAGAATAGATCATAGAAAAGTAAATAAACATGCAAGTTTTATAGTGGTTCGACAAACTCCGGCCTACGTCCACTTCAATACTCTTTTATTTATGCTGTAAGACTACAAGTACAGTTTTTTTGCCTTAGAAAATTAAAGGAGGAAGAGATAAGAAGTGATGAAGGAGACCCAGTCTCCAAAAAGTCCTTTGCAATGAGCCAAGTCCGCTGTATTTATAGGTGAAGACGCACATGGATCGGGCTGAAATTTCGACAAAAGAACCTCCACGCCCATACGACCCAACCCACAAAATTAGGGATCGATTGGACACCAAAAAATAATTTAGGTCGATCGTTCCATACTAACTCCAATGGGGCTGCGATCGTTTTTATGGGGTCCCCTATGCCTCTACTCCATTCTCCCAAAGTTTCCCGCCATTTCGACTTACCGTTTGTGAGATATCGATCGATCTTCGATGTTTTGACTAGAAATTGGATCATAGGAGATCATTCAACGCTTCATCCTTTTGAGCTTCAATCGATCGTGTGGGTTTCCCATGACCTTAGTTACTTGCTCTCCTAATTTCTTGCAATTCTGATGCACCTTTTATGAGATATCGCATTTTCCGTAAAACTATGGATCGTTATGCTGATTTTGTACGATCGTTATGGAACGATCGGTATGTTTTTTTGATATTTATGAGTTTTGATGTACGATTGATTTTGGGGATTCCTTTCTTTAATATATTGATGTTTCCAAAGTTTCATGGGTAATGGAGTTGTACATCTTGAGTTATATATGGATCATCGTCGAAAATCGCCAAAACGATTGTCGAAAAACCCACTTCAGGGTTGACTCAAAGCGAGACCCAAGTAATCACCCTTCTGACTCGAAGCAGATGCTGAAGATTTTGGCCCAGGGTTAGACTCGGGTAAAATCAAAATATTTCCCAAGCAAACGTGATTCTAACTCCAAGCACAAAAAACGATCGGGGCCGATCGTTTTTCTCCAAGCATCGATCGATCTAACTCCAAGTCGACTACAAGCATGAAAAACGATCGGGGCCGATCGTTTTTCTCCAAGCACCGATCGTTCTCACTCCAAGCCGACTCCAAGCAATCATGTGTCCGACACCAAGCACGATCCAACACTTCAAATTCCTACGACTCCAAGCGAACCATGCACCGACTCCAAGCAGTTGCAAATTTTTCCAAGTCCGACTCCAAGCAAATTACCATTGATCTGTCGATACCGATCCATCTTCTTTTGTCCATAATTCGAGTATACAAACTCTGATCGACTTGAAATTTGAATTGTGGCCTCCCAGGGTCTTCCTTGTCACTTCATATTGGTTGCACCATGATTGAGACCCAGTCCAAATCCATCAAACTATTATCCATAGTTCCAAATATCATCGACTTCGAGCCTGATAACCATCTCTCCGGCTTCCTGCCTTAGTGATCACAGAAGCCATTTAGCTAACTTTTATGATATAGTGCCTGGTCAAAACGCAGTATAACATCATGGGAATTCTCCTTTTTGGAATGAGAATAACGGCCATAAAATTAATTCTTCCTTGTTGGAGTCTATCGTCGTATAATTCGATAAATAAATCCATGTCTTTTTTGACGACATGCCAATATTTTTGATAGAGAAACATAAGAAGACAGTCTGGGCCAATGGCTTTGTCACCGGCAAGACCATTAATGGCCAAAGTGATTTCCACTTCGGTGAAAGGCAAGTATAAGTTCGACAAGGAGTTATCCATGATTGGATATAGAGTCAACCAGTCAACGTAAATTCTATGACCGCTTCTATTGCCAAATGTTTTGGTATAATGGTTAGTGAAAGCATTATTAAGTTCGGATTGATCAGAAGCTACTGTATCATTCATTGTAATGCAAGCGATGGTGTTTTTGTGTCTTCTACCGTTAGCCATACGGTGGAAGAAGGTAGTGGCTTTACCTCCCTTATTGATCCAGTTAATGCGAGAACGTTGTTTTCATATAGTTTCTTCCTGATCCAATAATTTGTTCATTTCTGTATTTAAACTGTTTAGTTTGTCCTTTTCATCTAAGTTTATCTAATGTTCTCCCTTGTTCTTTCGAAGTTTAGAATTTCGGTTAAGATCCTATCTTTTTTAATATTTATATTGCCAAAAACATTAATGTTCCAATCCTATAAGAATTTCGTTAATTCCCTGAGTTTGAATACTAATTTTTTTGCAGCATTGTTTAGGATCTAATTATTCAACGAGTTCTATTTCATTAGTATAAGATTATCAAAATTTTCCTCTTTAAGCCACATTTTTTCAAATTTAAAGTGTTTGATTTTTGGAAGATGATCTTGCGAATTTATAAGAATAGGGCAGTGATCGAAGACGAAGTTGGCTAGGCCATAAACTTTAGAGAGGGGGAAATTGTCTTCCCATTCCTCACCGACTAAATGTCTATCCAATAGAGCCATAGACGTATCCTCTCTAAAATTTGATCGGGCATATTTCTTTCCAATTAGAGGTAATTCAATTAGGCCATTAGAGTTAATAAAATAATTAAATTCCTCCATATCGACAATATTTCCTTCTCTTGGCGATCTCTCCCCACTATGCCTAATCACATTAAAGTCACCACCGACCAACCAAGGTCCTTAAGAAAGATTTCTGAATTTGGAACCTTCCAACCATAGTATTCGTCTATTATGTTGTCATTAGGGGCGTACACGTTTGTGATATTAATAATATTATTGTCTTATAAATTTCGAAGAATAACATGTAGAGAGTAAGAGTTGGTTATTGTTTGTAATAGCTTAAATTTATCGTTGCTCCATATAGTTAAGATCCCACCTGAACTACCATTAGAAGAAATGAAATACCCAACACATAAAGGAATTTCCCCCAATCGACCTAATGAATAATCGATTAGGTAGTTTGGTTTTAGTTTCCTGGATTAAAACTATGTCTACGGTGCAATCTAGTATGAATATTTTAATTCTAGATCTTTTTAAAGGTATACATAGACCCTTAACATTCCAGCTTAGAATCTTCATCTTCTTGCGTTATTAGCCCTTTCTAATTCTAATTTTTTAATGTATTCAAAATAGAAGTTAATCTAATTATAAAAAAATCAAGTTTTTTTAGCAATTTGATATGCTTGACTAGGAGATAGTGAGTGCAATATTATAGGTGTATAGGTGCTTCCAAATAGAACATGACCACCTGACGAGGACAAATGATGAGAAGACTCCGAAGGGAGATGTTTAAGGCTCGTACGAATAAGTTCATTTGGTGTGCTCCTGGAATTGCGGCTCCGCCTTGTGCTTCCAAAACTGTAGGCTGTGTTTTCGAGGGTAGATGAATCTACTATCAAAATTGGCAAAGAGACATCTTGATCCATGACGAGTGGAGCTGGAAGAGCAAAATCTGCTATTGGAAGAGTGGTTGAACTCCTTCTACAGTAGTTCCTAGTTGAAATTCAGGAATATGCGCTGATGGGAGCACGGTGGAGATTCTAGCTTCGAACTTAATGCAATTTATTGATGAAGTTGAACATCAATTTTGGATATACGGATCCAATAGGATTGTATCCGATTCAAAACGATTAACAAAATTATATTTGGAATCCCTGATAGTAGGATTTACTCAGCCATCATTTGCAGGTTTTACAGAAGAATGGGATCTCAATGTGGATGTTGAATTGCCAGTCGATTTTACGATAGCAGATTCAAAGATCTCCAGAAGAGAGTCGGACAGACTAAGCAATGTGCTGGATAATAGTGGGTCTGAAAAAAAGCGTGCCAGAGTTCTAAATTTCAGGTAAAAGAGATGAAATTGGGTTCTAAAATGCTCGGATCTGAGGGGGGGAGTTGACGCAATGTCCGATTGTTGAAGCCGAAGATGAGGAGCTGACGTAGAGAGGATTAGGCTTCCTTTTGTAGATATTTTGTTTGTGCCCTAGATCGCCATAGATAAAGCAACGCACCAAGTCGCGGCAGTCACCACCTTTGTGGTCCAAAGCTTTGCATCAATAATAGAATGATTTGCTTGTTCTATGCCTTATCCAAGGAATTGATGATTTATTTTTAGGGCTTGAAGATTGGGGTATCGAAAGCATTGACTAAAAGGGAGTTGATAATTGGGCTTCTTTGGAAGAGGGCTTGGATGATGGGTAGGTTGATTTGAGATCAAACTGTTGAAATGTTAGAGAAATAGAAATTAGGGTTGCGGTAAGTTTGATGTTGGATGGGAGGGAAGGAGAAGGTCGGGAGGTTGTCAGTTGAGAGGGAACCTTGGCAAGGAGTGATAGACGGGTATGGAGGAGAGGGAAGATGGTGATGATGAATGATACAGCAGCGGTGGAAATAACGAAAATGAGGATTCATTGAAATATTCTCCATTGTTACCATTAATTTAGGTTGTTTTCTAAATTGAAATTTTGAAATTAATATAATTTAATTGAAATTGTTTAATTAAATAAATAAATTAAAGGTTAATTGATTAAATAAAAAACAAACATAAATGAGAAATATATGTAATACTCTAAGTGTTATAGTATATAATAAAAAATTAATATAAATGTTATATTAACATAATATAAAATTAATTAAAATGCTAATTAATTAAAATTAATTAAATAACATTTAATTAATATATTATTATATATAATATTATTATATAAGTTAATTAAAGCATAAAAGCTATATAGTAAAACTTATATGATATGAATGTATAAACTAAAAATGGAACATCAAAGAAACCTAAATAGACTTAAGAAATTAATACATATGTATTGTACATATACCGTTATTCGGATGTGTCAGACACTTGAATCATGAGGGTATTCCATAATAAATACATCATTTCATAAGTCGATATCATTTAATATAATGTTTCCCTCTTATATATATATAAATAAATTACTTGCATACTTCTTAGTTGTTGAGCAAACTCAAGCTAGGGATGCTATGTCTTTTCATAAAGAAAATTGTTTTCTATGAGATCCATTTCTTTGAGTTCAAGATATTTAATCAAAGATCTGTCCGTTGTAAAATAGTTGTAGTATATGAAATAAACAATCTATGATTAGTGAATGATGGACCTCCGAATTCAGTACTCTATTTTAGTAATAACGACATAGTGGAAGAGTGCTATGTAACACTTATTGATTGCATCAAGTTACAAAAATTATTTTTATAAAACATACTAAATATTATTTATAAAATATTGACTATTTTTCGGTATCGACTGAAAAATAGAAATAGTTATATTTCAATGTAAATATCATGAATATTCGTTATGAAATAAAACTATAATGTGGTATTTTTTTCACAACAAAAATGATGCATTGGAAATACTGAAGTATCTAAAATTATTTACAATTATTTTGAAAGTATAGACAAAGTCGTAGTATTGAGAAATAATTTTTATTATATGATTACGGATCATATGATTCTAGTTAACTATATCTAAAACAATTAAGGGATATGCACTCATTTAGTGGGAGCATCATAATAGTTGATGAACTCTTTAGATTGATACATATAGATGTTTGTAATCATCTGTCTATTAATACCAAGGTTTCACGTACTTCATCATATTCACTGATAAGTTATCACAAATATGAACATATGTATTTGATATGAATGTATAAGTCTATGATAAGCTCATAGAATATAAAACGAAAGTAAATAATATAACATGCGACATAAATGATTCGATTTGATCGAATGGTGAGTATATTAAAAATAGTTCTGTATGTACCTAAAACGAATAAAGATTCAACCTTAAAAGTCATTCCTCCCTATGATACATAATGATGTATCGATAAGGAGTAATTGAAATTTGTTGGATAAAGTACGATTAACTGAATGTGAAGTTGAGTTAACTTCTTTCTATAAGGCCGTGTACTTAAGAGTAGTACAGAAGGTTAAAATTAATATCATCCAAAGACTAGTTTATAAAACCATATGGGATAAGGGTTTATAAGAAACCTCTACATATCCTATACCAAAGTAGTTGGCAGGTTGTGTGAGTCGAAAGACTACACGTAATAATTGTATGTAACAAACCTTTTATGAATCGTCCCAAGAGAATTTTGTGAACGATAGTCATTAAATGACTAATTTACGTTGTGAACAAATATATATTAATGCAAAATCAGTTTTATATAAGGCAATTTGTAAATTGTTTATGTATGCCAGTTTCTTGCACAGAGAAATAATTGTTGTTTCAAGTTTAGAATCTTTAAGATGGAAATGTTCCAAATGACAGGTTATAGCTGATTCGATGAAAGCTAAGTACATTGCCTTGTATAGCGTGCAATAAAAGCAATGTATTAAATACAAATGCACAAATTTATAATTAAGCTGAGGGTGATTCCAAATGTTGTGAATCTCATAGCATTGTTATTTGATAACAATGTTATGGTATAGTTCATAATATAAATTAGAGCTCATCGAAAGTTTGAAAGACATACTCCAAATTGTTCCACACGATAAAAGTAGTTTATCAGCGTCGGAGAGAGTTGAATGACAATGTAGGAAATTAAAACATAATAAGATACTCGTTGGTTGAGGGACTAACCTAAATTGGTTTTGAACAAACCAATTGGAGAAGTTGGAATAATATTCCATAATTAGCCCCAAGTCCAAGTGGGAGATTGATAGAGTTAGGGGTATGCACTAAGAGAAATTATGTAATTTGTTATATATATCTAACTCGATAACCAATCTTGATCGAAATAAGGTGTTTTCTTTCTATTATACACTTTATATAATGTGTTATATTGATTAACTAATTTAATTAAAAGTATACTTAATAGAAAATCCATAAATCGAATTTTTTGTGATAGTAGTTACAAAGCGTTATAACCGTGAATAATTTATCACAATGAAAACAAATATCTCTTTTAAATGTTCCTACTCAAGATGCATCGAGACAGGATATCGATGTATCCGTTGAGACTATAGTACGTAACACTCTCCAAATGTTGCACAGTGTATTACTCATGACTGCTGGAGGCATCTAGCAGTTACGTACTGATAGTTATTGGATAACTATGAAATGACTCACTTGATAGTTTTCTGTTGGTTAATGTAACAAATGTCAAATAGAAAATATCGATGTGACTGATTTACAGAGTTCTCTGAACTTGAGAATACTATCGATCTTCAATATAAAAGCTCTGCTTTGATTATAGTTAAATCATGGCACGATGTCCGTCGAGTGAATTTAGTTGGGTCGAGTAGAAGTATTGATAGTGAATTCAAGAGAGGATTCGTCTCCTCAGTTATATGGGGTTAGTATCACGGTCCAATTAATTCAACTCAAAGTCAAAGTCTCTGGCCAGAACAGTTTGGTTAATAGTAACTGTTATTATTGAACCAAGAACTTTATGTTTGGACTATATAGTTGAATGAAAATGATGTTGGAATTTTGACCATTACCAAATTCCATAAGTCTAAAGTGATCATATAGTTTTCAGGAAGAGAATTGATGTAAATAAAAGTAACAAATGGGCAATGCTTAACAAAGTAAAATTAGAATTTACCGAAACTAAGTAAGCGATAAATTTGGCCAAAATGTCACACCTCCTGCAAAGTGACGTGTGAACATTAATATTCGAATAGTTCAATGTTAATCGTTGACCAAATTTACACATGATTAGTCACACAACCGAAATGATGAATTCTCCTTTGACCAAACGATATAATTAATTTATAATTATTGTAAATTAATTAAATTAATATTTGTGAAACATTAATTATAAAATTTGATTATGCTTTGATGAATAAATCTTATTAAATATATTTATATTAGTTATAAATATATCAATCGATATACGATATCGATAAGCGAATAAATTGGATTTAATTGCATAATATTTAATTTCGGCATAAATGAGTTTTATGCCCATCATAGGGCAGATAATTTTGGTAGCAATAAGGGGAAAATGCAGCTAAAAATTAAGGTTAGAAGGGCAAGATATTGAATGGCTTGAATTGAAGGAGAATCAGTAAGAGATGAAATCCATACTTGTAACGACCCAGTGTTTTGGACCATTCAAATCGACAATAAATCCACACATGTCAGACTTGAATAATTCGAAACAATGGATTGTAAATAAAATTTGGCAAAACTCAGCATATACAATAAATAAAATAATTACAGATCACAGACACAGAGTAATATAACAATAATGCAGCGGAAACAAAAGGATAGTAGTTCATGAAGCTACTATATATATAACAGAGTTAGACAAGATACAACAAAAGTCTCGAATACAATAGATGTCTCAATACAATAATCAAATACAAGATCTGAATACATCACTGGAATCAACTGAATAACTGAAAGCAGGATCGATAGATAGCTGGATCTTCAAGCGAAGCTCCAACTCCAAAGGTGAGTCTCAAAAGCTGTATCACTCAGTCTGACCCGAGCGTAAAGCAAAACACAAAACACTCGAGTCAGGATTAAGATTCTTATATTCAATAAATCCAACTCAAGTGAAATATCAACTGAAATACAAGTAACTTAAAGGATGTTTGGGATAACCATCCTCTAAGGGTCCGTTAAACTATTTACTATGTAGTAATATTCGCTATTATAATAGTGTCTAAATAAGTAAAGTATAATCATATAGAAAATAGCGTTAAGGGGATGGAGAACCTTAACGTGGTCGGATCTTAAAATCATAATCGTAGTAAAGCTCGATATGGTAGGTGACACGGCACAACTAGGCAATGCCAGGGTAGATATACCAATTACGCACACGGACTGATGGATACGCATAGCAGCCACTACCGTTCCACCTCGAACAACACTCCCAAATCGGAGGATGGCCATCTAATCAAATCACAAGTAAGAGTATAATATCGAAGAAATGTGTCCGAGAAGAGGTGCTACCTCACTGGTCCGAGATCGCTCCTGTTTTAGCCACCTTATGCCAACTCACGGGAGTTGGGTCCACGTAACATACCTTAAGAACGTCGCCACCATCCTACTTCATTCTGGAATCTCCACCGCGTACAAGGTTGTCAAAGTGGTTTTCGGTATCGACAGAGAGTATGTCCATATCCGATCCCGGTCTCTTTAACAACCCATCGTTATTATAACATCGTGGTCATTTCAAAATAGTTTATACCTCAAAACCAAAATATCATTACTATTTCAAACCCAAATTGTCAGTGTATTATTTCCATTTCAAAACCCAATTCAATAATATATCATTTCCATTTCCAAAACAATTCAATAATATCTCATTTAAATAAAACCAAATAATTTATAAAGTAAAGTATCAATAGTTTAAATATAATTTAAAATTTCTTTATAAAATAAGATAATTCTTCAAATTTCACAAATCGATTCAAATTACCTCGAATTCCAAAAATTTAATTTAATCAAATCTCAAATCATCAGTTTCAACTCGATTCAGCTTCTAAATAAACCATTTCAAAATTATCGATTTCAAATACATATCTGAACCATAAAATAAGCCATTTCAATTTTAATATATATTTCAAAGCTTTAAATATTCAACATTTCAAAACTTAATTCGATAAATTTATATACATATCAAATTCACTTTACAATTATTTAGTTTTGAAATATTAACTTAACATTTCCATAACATTTGAATACAATTTCAATTTACAATTAAATAAACAAATATCTCATTTAAATATTTATACGTTTGAAATATCCATTTAAGTCACCTTTTCAAATTTCAAGTTGTAAATCACTTCTTTAAATTTCAAATTCAATACATTTCAAATCAAACTTATTTAAGTATAATTCTTAAATAAATATAATTTCAATCAATTTCAAATCATTATAAATTCTATATTTAAAATATATATATTAAATAAATACTTAAACATATTATTTATCAACTTTATTAAATCAACTTTAATAAATCTTTAAAATCAATATTTATCAAAACCATATATTTCTTTTCAAAACCATAGAAATCATTTTCAAAACGTTTATATATAGACCAACGGTGCCTGTATATAATTTTCTATCCTATGGTCAAGTGATATGGATATTTATCATTTCAATCCGCAATTTAAAACATATTTACGGGTATATATCTTTTCAACCCGCAATCCCAAATTCAATTCAATGAAAATCGCTTGGGTTTATCATTTCAACCCATAACGATTTTCTCCTATTCCATAGATCGTTCGGGTATGTATCAATTCAACCCATAGTGATTCTATACTAATAGGGAACTTGCAGAGTGATAACACATATGATAATAAAATAACAACAGCAACAGGCATATATCAACAATATAAATAACAGATAATGGTGTCAGATGTCACAGGTGAACAGATACAGATAATGACATATATATATAACAATGTAAATAACTAACAACAGCATATTTCAATTGACATTTCAATTGAAATCAAATTTAATACATATAAGAACATTAATCGTGAGTGATTGCTCACCTTTCGAGGCTAGATAGATTTGACGAAGAAATGAGCTACGAATCCAAGCACGAATTGCAAAGCAAAGCACAATGGACACAGATTTGTCGAACAAGCTGATAGATGGAAAATCGAATTCAAGTCAGAACTAGATCGATGAGGATAATTGATATAGGTGAACTTATATAGTCATGTTCTAAATTCAAACATCTTTAATATATATATATATATTTCAAAATTCATTGTTTTATATTAAACACATATATAATATACTTTAAAATCAAACCCCCAAGTATACTTACGTGTAGTAGGCACATATATATATAATACTAAATTTTTCACAAACAGATAATATACAATACAATATGGGTTTGTACATACATATCAAATAAAATTTACAACAGATAGCATAACCCAACTATAATCTTGTTTATATATACAAAATCATATGTATTTTATAACCTTATATGAACAGATAATATAATTATATATACATATTAGACTATAAAATATATTTATGCAAAAAAAAATCCCAACAGAAAGTATATGTATATATAAGCTACTGTAATTACAACATAACACTTTCAGCATATTATAATGTACTTTATAATATATATATACTGTATAACTTAATAATATATAAACGGATGTTGTGGCATATGGGTACCTAAAAATATACAACATGCATATAAACCTATACTATAACATATTTTTATATAATAAACAACTTTTAAACTTAATATACTATTACCCACATTTCTTACTGCATATACGGTTGTAAATATATAGATGTATATATATATATATATACGCACACAACATTTATATATATACTGTAACTTATAAATCATATACATAACTGTACCACTTATATACGTGAGCAACCGGATCCTATACCCAACTAATATAAATATCTATACAACAACTTTCAATGACTACTTATAAAAAAACAATAGCATGTGTTTTACACTTAACAGATTATGTAACTCATATTATAACCTGATATATATATGCAGCCAACATTTTATTACATACATGTTACAAAATACATAATATATGATCGAACAGATTTTATATAAACTTTTATAATATAACAATATATATAACTAGATCTAATAGAATATGCAAGTAAATATTATATATATATAAACAATTAACATCATAATATATACTTAAAAAAACTCACATTTACTTATACCTAGAGCATAGATATCACCATTGTAAAATAGATAACTTTATATACGAACAAATAATGCTTTAGAACCTGAGCAGAGTAGGAGGCTTCAGACAATTACTATATATATAGACTTATCTCATATTTTATAAACACAACTGACATAAATTTATCATATCATATAATAATATGCCATCACATAAAAACAAACAAACTTAGATAACATTTCTTATAACAGACTTTATATAATAACTTACATATATTAACCAAGACATATGTATTACTTATATAAAACATATATCATATAGACTATACTTAATAAAATCCAAGTATATACATATGAATGTATTGACACCTTTCCAAATTTTAACATAGATTCCAACACACTTGTTTTAACATATAACTTTAGATATAACTGACCATTGTATACTATTATATACGTAACAACTGTAAACCTTGCATAAGATTGTAACCAACCAATTATACAACTTATACATATATATAATCAGACATATAGCTATATATATATATAACTTATTATATCCTATAATATATTCATAAGGAATCAAAACCATAATATGTAACATATATATATGTGTGTAAACAACGTCTTATATAAACTTATACAGCTGAACTATAGGTATTATATATATACAGCCAAAAGATCAATAACAAACTGATATAGATCTTTACCTCCACAGGAAAAATGCTCGATCGAACAAATAAGTTTTCTATAGGGAAGGCGGCCAAACAGTGGACAGTAGAAGAGGCGGAAGAGCATCGGCATGGGGAGGGGCGGAGGGTGGTGCTCGACACGGAGGAAGACAGGCCACGATGGAATGGTTGGTGGTTGAAGGCGGAGGCGAACACGAGCGGGCGGTTGTATGAGGCTGCGTCGATGTGTGGGTTCGATCTTGGGTTGTCAAGCAGGCCGAGGTGATTGTGCTCTTCACGAGGAGGAAGGGTGCGTTGCTCTTAGGCATGAGGGCGAGGTTGGTTCGGCCAGTGGGGCTTGGGGTAGGTGTGGTGATGATACAGGAAGATGATGATACTAGGCTTTAGACAAAAATGCTTTCTAGTTGCATTGCCTCTTATTATTATTATTATTTTTGAAGAAGAAACAAAGATAAGCAGGTAGTGGGTTTTAGGCGAGATGATGGGAAGAAATGAAGAGGCATTCAATATATTTTTGAACGATGCGAATATCAAGGGCCAGATTTGAATGGACAGAGAAGCAATAAATTATTTGAAGTAGTCAATTCCCTAAATTTCGTGCAAATTACTTAAGCAATTAATTATTTTCTTGGGCTGCACGTTTAGATTTGGAAACAAGGAAAAATGTAAAGTCAAAATGTGGTACCGCTACGGTGAATAGTTTATTGTCTCCGTCGCGTACCGGACCTCAAAATATAGAGTTGAATATACTGCAGGGATCAGCACGACGAGACGATCAAAACGGTATACAAATACTAGTGGTACGATCATCCGATCGAAAGTCGATAATCGGTACCAGAAATGCTGCTATTTTGCCAAAAATAAGTCGACGGAGCAATAGATGTCCAAATTTGACGAAACGAAAGATGACGTCTCACTCAGAAGATGATTTACAAATTTTCTATGTAAAAATATTTAGGTTTGGAAAACATTTTATTATCATCAATTTTAACTGATATATATTGGAATAAAATTTCACTAGAAAATAAACTTCCAAATTATCTGATGAAAATTTACCAGTTGCTATGCTAAGACAGATGCATTTCAAATATCAAATTTAAATTTCAAAATTTTATTGTCTAAAATTTCACAAAAATTCAATTAATTAAATAAATAAGACCACTGAAATTTACGGGTCGTTACAATACTTCTCTCCTTTCCTTGCACTATATAAACATCTCTAACCCCACATAATATTATTCTTTCGGAGCCTCCACCCTAAGTGCTTACTGGCCGAATTCCATCCCCCCTCTCCATTCATTTAGAAGTTCAAATCGAATCAAATTAGCTACTAACTGATAGCTGGTGGTCAACGGTTCAAGAACTAGCACTCCATTGAATCAAATATTGTTTTAAGGGGTAGAAATCATCATTTCAAGGTGTACTTCAAGGCATTGGTATTGAGATATGTTTTTAATTATAATATGATTATTTATGCTCAATTACAATGTTTTATTTTATACATGGGTATATGTTGTTAGTTAGGTGGTGATTCTAATATGTAAATAATATTGTCATAAATCTGTTTGGTTATATCTTTGTATATATTTAAAAACAATTTATCATATACAATATGGTCGGTACATCACCGTAATAAAAAAAAATTTATATTGAATTAATATATATATATGTATATATGTATTATTTAAATAGATAAATATAGTTTGTAATTAATTATAACATCATACTTTGGTCAAATATAGTCACATAAATTTAATATGAATAGAATTATTGCTATGATAATTTTCGCCAATGATAATTTTTTTATATTATTATTATTTAAATAAATTTATGACATAAATTAATTATATTAATTCAAATATATTATGAAAATTATATTTTATATTTTATAAAGTAATATTTTCAATAAAGATACTCTTAGCAAAAAATTAGAAAAATAATTTTTTATTTTTAAATTAATTTTAAATTTGTAGTCGATATTAGAAAAATGATTTTCAAATCAAAAAATTGTAAAAAAAATTTCAAAGCATAAAATATCATTTAGGATTTACTAAAAATTTGAAATTTGAAATTTAAAATAAAAATTTGTAATTAATTTTCAGTTAAAATTTTAGTAATTTCCAAATAAATATTTTAAATCGTAGAGGATCACACATTTTTCTCAAAAAAAAATATTTAAATAAAAATACTTTAAAATTAAAAAATTTAAAACAAGTAATATTTACCAAGCTGTGCACAAGACCCGGCCTTCCAAATTTATTAAATTGTATTTGAATATTTTATTAACATATATATATATATATAATTTTATTATGCAAATATTTGTATATATGAATTAAAAATATATATTAATATATTTGCGTGCGTATGTGTGTATACATATAATCTAATGTCGGCTAATTATGGCGACTAAAACCCTAGGGAGACTCCTAATCTCGAGGCGGAAAACGAGGATGATTCGACTGGCTAGAAAGAGGTAAGCAGGAAAAAGAAAAATAACTCTAGGGTTGAAGTTGACACCGCTTTCAAATCTAAAAGACGGGAAAAGGAATTCTCAAGCTAGACTAAAAATCAAGTAAACATGGAGCAACCTTAGCAATTTAAGGCAGGCACATGCACATGGGCTGCTGCTCTAACGGGAAACACAAAAATAAAGGTGGGGTTCAAAGATTTGATGGGTCCGTAGATGATGAACGCAAATTTGCAGATCTAGATGAATTGGTATTTTCTCATGCTAGAAACATGTGGAATAAATCTATTTATGTATATTTGGTTGGTAGACGACCATATTATATACAATTAAATGCATATATCAAAAGGGAATGGAACCCTAAAGGTAGCCAGGACATTTTTGCTAGGGAGAATGGATTCTATCTCATTAAGTTTACAAATAAAGATGATTGTAATAGAGTTTAAGAAGGAGGTCCTTGGTTTATGGACAACAAACTAATATTCACTAAACGCTGGGAGCCTAACCTGAGACTAGAAAGGGATATGTTGGAAACTCATCCTATTTGGGTGAGAATGACAAACCTTGATTTAGCTCCATGGAATGCTAATTAAACTTGCTAGCCTTATTGGTACACCTCTAGTTATGGATGATTATACTAGAAATCTCAAGCATTTGAAATATGCTAGGGTATTGGTCGATGTTAAGGAAAGTGATAAGCTTAAAAAGCATGTAAATGCTAAAGACAGTCAAGGTAATGTATACATGCAAGATATTAAATATAAGTATATACCTCCTATATGCAAGCAATGTAAGTGTTTCGGACACTGTGATGCATAGTGCGAAACAGTGATAAAACCCATTAAACAAATATGGAGGAAAAAACAAAAGCAGCATGAACAACAACATATCTACAAAGCAGAACTATCAAAAAAGAACTTCGAGCACATTAGATGAACCCAATAAGAAGTTTCTGCTTCACCCAAAAATCACACACCCATAATTACACAGCATGGTGACAAGATTGAAAATACTAAGTGTAAGGGGGTGGTGGAGGACCTCTTAATAGGCCCTATGGAAAGTGCTGAAAGAAAGTACCAAGTTGTGCCAGTTGAGGATAGCCAGGAGGTGAAAGCAAACCAAAGCCATATTATAGAGGAGCATGAGCAGATACCTGAATCAATAGAAGAGTTGAACAAATGAAATATTGAATTACATAGTTCAAAGGATGAAGAAGAAGAGATAAACACTGCGCTATCATACACTAAGAGTAATCAAAATTATGAAGATCAGTTTGTCTCTAAGGATCCTAAAAGTAAGGCAATGAATTTGCGAGAGGAATCTCCTTGGAAATTGAAGAGCAGACCTCTCCAACCTAAATGTCCTTAATAAGGTGGAATGTTAGAGGTCTAAATAGTCATACCTGCAAATTACACAACTATAATCTAAGGAGGTGCTACCTACTTTCTATAATGGGTATAAGATAAAACAAATTTAATGATAACAATCTCAATTTCTTTACCGAGTAAATGGGAGTTGCCTGGGAATTCTTGCACAACAATGATTTAGGTGAAAAGGGTAGAATACTGTTAATGTTGAACAAAACTATTTAGCAAGTTCAATTGATTGATAAAGATGTTAAATAGATTACTATTAAGGCTATCAAGGTTGGTGGGTTAGTTATTTTTATATCCTCTATGTATCCTACTAACTTAGTAAGCTAGAGAACAAGCCTAGGGGGAAAATTAAAAATCGTGCTAAAGACATTGATGATTCCTGGATTGTAATGGGAATTTCAATGTAGTGCTAAGAGCTAAAGAAAAGCGTGGAGGACTTACACTGAAAGTATCGTAATTGGCTGAATTCTACAATTGTGCCGTTGCACTGGATTGATTAAGCCTGTCCACACTGGTCTAAAATATACATGGAGAAGCGGTAAGTGTAAATAATATGTAAACTAGACAGGGTGCTGGTCAATACAAAGTGCATTAATAAATTCTTGGATATCAAAACGAGTGTCCTGCCTAATTCTACTAGCAACCATAGTCCATTATATATCATCTTAAAAGTAGAGTTTATCAAGAGAAAGGAAAATGTTTTCGATATGCCAATGACTGGTAGTTTTTTTAGGGTTATCATAATGTTGTGAGCCTAAATGGACTTGACTAATTTGAAGGTAATGAATTATATAGGCTAGTCCAAACTCTTAAAATTGCCAAAAATAGATTGAAGGAGTGGAACAAGTGCAGACCCAAAGATACATATACCATTAAAAAATATAGAAAAGCTAAATGAGGATCTTTCAAAACTCATAGACTCGGGATCCGCTAATGATGACATTTGGAAGCAGTATTATGAAGCTCAGAATAATCTAAAAGCGGTAATGAAAATTAAGGCGACCGAGTTAAAACGGATGGTGAAGGGAAAGTGCTTACTGAAGGGGATGAATGCATAAAATTCTTTTACACAAAAATGTTGGTTAGAAATAATACTAACTATAATTTACAAACTTTTGACTAGGAAGGAAATGCTACGGTGGACTTTGGGATAATTAAAAAAGAAGCTATTGACTACTTTACTGGACTATACAATGGAAAATGAGAGATGAACCTACCCAATATTCACACTCGAAGACTAGTGAATATGTAACATCTCGTAAATTTAGTGTTAATTATTTAATTAGTTAGTTAGCTAGTTAGGCTCCAACAATAGAATTTGTGCAAACGATGGAACTTGACCATGAAACTTACACCATTGCCTTCATGGAAAAATTCTAAATAACTTTCATATTTGGAGTTTGGCGATCGTCCAAACGAAGAAGTTACGGATGAAAAACGAATTCGGAACGAAAATAATTAAATTAACGTTAATATATTAATTACCAAGACCCATAAGTTGACATGTTCATTGCGACCAATCGACATGTAGTGGTCGATCTGTGCACATGAGCGGTCAACCGGTTGGCAAGTCGGCGGCTAGGGTTTGCTTAGGCCAAACGACCCAGATTTAATATATTTCGATCTAACGGCCGTGGTTGATTCAAGCGCCTGTAAATTCAAGCCCAACCCTCTCTTCTCTTCTCATATTTTTTAAAAGCAGCAGCTGTTAGCAACAAAATTGGTCACTAACCTCGTTGAGAAAGAATATGTAGAGATATAAGTGATGAAGTTAAATTAAACAAGGAAGAATATGCTAATTTGAATGCAGAAAATAAGAACACCGGATTTATAGTGGTTCGGCGTAATTGCCTACGTCCACTTTGAGGTTAAACTTTATTGCTTTACTTGATGATTGATTACAGATACAATCCGTAGATCAAATACTTGAATACAATTTCTATGTAAAGAGGATGAGTCTTGAAAGCGACAGAGTCTCCCCAGTGTTCCCGAAAAAAGGTCCATTTCACTGTGCCTCTACCCCTCTATTTATAGACAAAGGTGGGTTGGACTTCTCTGGTGGGCCTGGTAGCTGAATAACTCGGTCCAGATGGACTGGTCCCTATATGCCGAACCAAACAGGCCAAACGGTCGGATGCCGAACCATCTTTCCCATGCCGAACGATGCTTGTTATGTGGGAAGAGTGGGCCGAGCAATAATTGTAGCCGGACAAGCTGGGAAGAATGCCGAACAATCTTCTTATGCCGAACAGAAGTGAGGTGCCGAGTGGGGAGTGTATGCCGAGCAATGATTGAAGTTGACTGAGGTTAGATGAATGCTGAACAATCTTTGGATGCCGGACGAACCTGGAAGCCGAACACTCCTGGATGCCGAGCGCTCCTTGGATGCCGAGCGCTTGTCAATGCCGAGCGCTCCTGGATGCCGAGTACTTGCTAATGCCGAGCGCTCCTGGATGCCGAGCGCTCCTGGATGCCGAGCGCTCCTGGATGCCGAGCGCTCCTGGATGCCGAGCGCTCCTGGATGCCGAGCGCTCCTGGATGCCGAGCGCTCTTGGATGCCGAGTACTCCTGGATGTCGAGTACTCCTTGATTCCGAGTACTCCTGGATGCCGAGTACTTGCTAATGCCGAGTACTTAGTTGCCTGGTCAAATCTCCAGGAAACACTTGCCGCCCAAAGTGTATTACGTTACCGAATCGTGATACGCTTTGAATTACATATCCCCTGTACTTCGCTTCGAATCTAGGTTAACTCTTCTTGGAGATGCCTTCTTGAGAATATTAGTGGTGGAGGTGTGTGCCGAGCGTGGTATAAATGCCGAACGAGGCATTCGAAACCGAACGCTCCTCAAGTGCCGAACGACTTTGTATGTCGATGCCGAACGCTATGGCTTTGACCGGTTCCACCGAATATAGCCTTTTCGACTTCTTCTTCTTCCCTATAAAAGCCGGCACCTTCTTCCTTCTTCTCTTTTCACACTTTTAACACCTCTGCCTTGCACTTGCTAACGTTTCTAGTTAACATCCTTCAACAATTCATCGATCCTTTCCAAGTCTTCAACCTACCAACTAGGTATTGATTCTTCCGCCTAAATCCTTCCTTAAAACGGTCTTTACGCTCGAGTTACTTAACTAATAGGGTGAATCGAGCCTTGACTAAGGTATCCTAAAAGTTTTCAGAGTTACACGATGAGGGTGGAAGGAAGAGTGAGTAGAGATGAGCCTTCTAGGAAGCTGTGGTAGACGTGTTGTGGTTCGGCATAAATCTTTTGCGCCGAACGAGATTGGAGGAAGAAAGAACATAGGAGAAGTAGGAGACGGTTAGGGGCGTCGAATGGTAAGGTCTGGCATGACTTGCCGAACGATTCGTCCTCGTGGTTCGATGTGGATGGAGGAAGAAGAGTGGAATGAGGTCGCTGTTAAGGACGGTGTGTCGAGCGTTATCTCGGTCGAACAAGATTTTGGCCGAACGATGCATTGCCAAACAGTCACAAATGCCGTACCACACTTAGGCCGAACAATACAAATGCCGAACCACACTTAGGCCGAACAATACAAATACCGAACCACACTTAGGCCGAACAATACAAATGCCGAACCACACTTAGGACGAACAATACAAATACCGAACCACACTTAGGCCGAACAATACAAATGCCGAACAATCATAAGTGTCGAACAACACTTAGGCCGAACAATACAAATGCCGAACAATCATAAGTGCCGAACAACACTTAGGCCGAACAATACAAATGCTGAACAATCATGAGTGCCGAACCAACAATTGCCTTTCCTAATCACATAACAAAACAAGGACAAGGACCCGGGCGTACTAGCATATGAAACTGACCCGGATCAATAACTTCCTAGCTTTAGTAGACATAAATCTGAACTTAGATTAACATACGTTCTCTGAATCTGAAACTGTAATCACCACAAGGCAGGCTTTTTGAGACGGTCAGCGATGACGGTCTTCGAAGGCGATGATTCGAAGCTCAGTTTTATATCTTTGTAACCTTCAAATTCTCAACGCTTATACACGATTGCTTGCACTAGTTTACACACCACGTGGGGGGAATATTCATGTTGTTAATTCTAACGTTGAACATTTTTTAAGTATAGTTTTCACAGGCGCTTAGCCAGATTCACTATTTATTGGGGATGTCTAAAAAATCTAGCTCCGCCACTATATCTGATAAGCCTGGGCCGTCATCAAGGCAAGAAGTCGCGGACACTTCAAATCCGTCGACTTCCCCTGCTCATAACTTAGCTCCTGATGCCTTGGAGGCATCGATTCTCTTGGACAGTCCGATCGACTCACAGGCTTCGAAGATTAACGAAGTCGCGCTTCGGCGAATATGCTCCATCCACGGAATCCCTTTTGCCGATGTATTGGTCCCATCGAGACATGATCGTCCTCACCTGCCCCCAGTCGGATATACTGCTTGTAACAAGTTCATGTGTTGGATGGGCAACGTGCCTCCATTCAATTTATTTCTTCGGGACGTGTTGCAGTACATAGACATCGCCCCGTCGCAGCTGCATCCAAACGGTCACGCGTTCATATACGGGACCTACCTACTTTTCATGGCCGTCTTCTCTAGGCCTCCAACTTCTGGCGACATCAGATATATTTATATGATCAAGAAGCGGAAAGATAGCCCCTCCTTTATGTTCCTCGAGCCGTACCACAAATGCTAGATTTTAACCGGAGCATGTAGCAAATTCGCCCTGTACAAACAGGAATGGTTCTATGTGCGTTGCCCTCCTGGTTTCGCGAGGAGATGGGTCAAAGGCAGTAAGTCTCTTCCCTGAGTCATCATTCACGCTCAATCGGAGCTATGCTTTTTCTAACTCCTTGTTTCATCTTTTCAGGTATTAACCCACGTCCTGAGGGCCGAGGATATTATGATGCCATCGAAGCCATTAGAGCTCTTCCTGCCAAGGATCGGGACATCCGAACCATCATTTCAAATGAATCATTGTCGCAGTTCGGTTTGTTAGCAGGAGGTCGCCGGATTAGCCTTCCGGAGGGCGTCTCCATTCCCAAATCCGCTCCCGCTAAAGGGAAAAAACAAGCTGGATCGTCATCACGCCATACCCCTGATGCACACGAAGGAGGAGAACACAAGGGGGATGAAGCTCCTGAGACACAAGGCGAGAATGTGGGTCCTGCTTGGAACCCGACGGTCGAAGTGCATGATATTGAAACGTCATCTTCTCCTTCGAAGGGGAAAAAGAAATTGACGTACAAGATACGGAAGGAGAAAGTTGGCGGAGCTTCCAAAGTTACGCTCATCCCGTCAGAGAAAGAGGCTTCTTCACAGCATATGGAAAGTTCTTTAAAGGGTCTGTCGAACCTTACCATCCCCGACGATATACTCAATTATGGTTTCGACGATCCGGAAGCCTTTAAATTTCATTCGCCTGCTATAGGCAACGTGGGAGTCCAACCCCCAGTCCAGGGAGATAACACTCCAATCAGTAAAGATAAAGGAACCGGTCTGTCGGGGGGAACACTAGGACACACACGCACTTCACCATACAATTCAAGTTTTTCCATTACCTCGATTTTTCCTAACTCGTTGTTATTTTTATTCTTTGCATGTGACATGGGGCGCTCCCACGGACTCGATCGCCTCCACAGCTCTTCTATATTTCACCATCCCGGACGAGATTCAGGCTCGGGTAGACGCAGGGACAGAGACGATTACGAGGATCAAGACAACTGTCCTCGCGATTCGTCTTATCGAAAGAAAACATATTCCCAGTCTTCATATTCTCGTGATCCTCCTCCTCAAACTGAGCCAGATAGAGAGAAGTTTTCGCAGAAGGGGTCCTAACCCGATGTCTCCCGAGAACAACATTCCGGCTCGTCGAGCACAAGGCAAACTTGGGAGCATCGGAAAAGAGCAGAACTTTCAAAGCCTCCTCCCCCTACTCCTGCGGCTGACCCAACTATAGCAGAGAAGATGGTCGATCTTAAGGCCAAATTCCCAAAACTCTGCTTTGATGGCCTGAAATTCCTCCCAGCTATTCATCATATCCCAGGGCACGTCAAGCAGAGTGCCATCGCCTGCAACAACGACGTCTATGTTCAACATGACGCATTTGTACACTTGGTTGAAAAGGTCTCGGAGGTATCTGTTGAGCGCCAACAGGAGATTGACCGTTTGAAGTTGGAAGCTGGCTTTGACAAGGACATCATCAAGAGCCAAGATGAAGAGCTTGCTTCGTACAAGTCGAAACTTGAAGCGGCAGAGCAAAGTGCAAAAGACACTGCCGAGGCCATCACTCGTCTAGAGGCGACCCATAAAAAGGAACTTGATGAAGCAGTCTAGCGCAGCGGAGCCCTTGCCTTAGAAAAAGATTCTATCCAGAAAGAAAGGGATGCGCTCGCCCTGCAAGTCAGAGAGTTGAAAGAATTACCCTCTAAGGAGAAGGAGGAGAAAACAACCGCTCAAGAAGAGTCCCAACGATACTGCCACGAAATCGTCGCTACACGGCTCTTAAAAACAAAGCTCGATGATGAACTTTCTAGGGTTGAGATAGTGAAAGACGAAGCCCGTGAGAAGGGCAAGAGGAAAGCTTCTGAGGAGATTGACTCTCGCCTCGAAGCAGCTGCAGAGGCCGGTAGGGAAGAGGTCAAGTGCATGTTTGACCCGTTGATCGCCGAGTACGGCGCCCGCATCCTTATGCACCGCGACTTGACATTCCTAGGTGAGGGCTATCTTGAATCTCTAGCTGAAGCCTGGGAGACTTTGATAAAGATCAGAAAAATCGAGTCGGGCTCGAAGGAAGTCGATGAGGATGCTCTGGTGAAGGAATTTCTCAGGGGGAATGAGCCAGCGGACTTATCTGCGGCTTTAGCTCTTTATAGCAAAGGCTCTCCCTCATCAAAAGAGAAAGACGACGAAGCTGGTCCGTCTGCGGCTAAGGCTGCAGTTCCTCCTACTGTTGCTCCTCCTTCTGTTGCTCCTCCTTCTGCTCAATCGGCCGGTCGGCCAACACTTGATCCATTTGAGCAGCATGCCGGCTATGATCCAAAAGATCCCGGGCTTGGCGTTCATATGCTATCCCCTATTCTAGAGGGTGAAACTCCACGCGCAACTGATAGCCAGCCAGAACCCGGTATAAAACTCTTCCTTTTGAAGTTAAAAGATCTGTCATTTTCAAGTAGCGGTCATTTGTCCTAACGCCTGTTCTTTATGTTTTTTATGCAGGCTGCTCTGATCCTGAACCAACTCTGAGGAGCGACGACGCCAAGGAGGAGGAAGAGAAAACAAGCGGTGTTGCTCATGCGGGAGTAACTCCTAGCCCTGACGCTCAAGTGATCGGGGCGCTAGATGATGATAAGTTTGACACTTCATCTCCCGTCGAAGGGAGTGATGAAATCGAGATCACTGGCGCCTCCGAACATACTTCGAAGATGAGCATGAAGGAGCATCTCACAGAAGAGGAGAAAAAGAAGGTCGAGATCAAGGTCGAGCCTCAAATATTGGAACTTACTGACCCGCGGAATAGACCTTTGAAGATCATTCTCCCTGGCAAATCCAAACCGCTGGATGTTCCTTCTCCCACTACTGACTCCGCTTCTTTGGAAAGCAAGAAATCCAAGAAGAAGCGTGAGGGAGAGGAATCATCTGAGAAAACGAAGGAAGACAAGAAGAAAAAGCCAAAGAAATAGCCACTATTCTCGTTCAACGAGATTTTGCTTAGGTCTTGTAGCTACTTTTTGTTTTTTCGTTTCCGTAGTTTGGGTAGATAGATTTTTGACTCCAAGTTTTGGGGGAATAATTGTATAACCCCATTTTTGGCTATTAAACAAAGTTTAGTTTCTTTTTCACTCGAATGATTCTTTTGCTTTTTTGGTTTCTTGAATAACTGTGGTCAAAACTCAAATTCTTATGAGTTGCATAATTTCCCATTCCGTTCTTACATTATTCGAACATTCTTTGGAGTGGCAAATTTCTTGTTCCACATCCTTGAGTACTTAGAATTTTTTCTAAACCCGCGCTCCAGGGATTTAGGGTAATTTGATCCACGTTCAAGGGATTCAGAGATTCGAATTGCCTATACTCCAGTACGCATTCCGGGGACTTAGAGTACTCCGGTCCGCACTCAGGGGACTCGGAGATTGAAGTCGTTTATACTCTAGTCCGCGCTCTGGGGACTTAGAGTACTCCGGTTCACACTCAGGGGACTCGGAGATTGAAGTCGTTTATACTCTAGTCCGCGCTCTGGGGACTTAGAGTACTCTGGTCCGCACTCAGGGGACTCGGAGATTGAAGTCGTTTATACTCTAGTCTGCGCTCTGGGGACTTAGAGTACTCCGGTCCGCACTCAGGGGACTCGGAGATTGAAGTCGTTTATACTCTAGTCCGCGCTCTAGGGACTTAGAGTACTTCGGTCCACACTCAGGGGACTCGGAGATTGAAGTCGTTTATACTCTAGTCCGCGCTCTGGGGACTTAGAGTACTCCGGTCCGCACTCAGGGGACTCGGAGATTGAAGTCGTTTATACTCTAGTCCGCGCTCTGGGGACTTAGAGTACTCCGGTCCGCACTCAGGGGACTCGGAGATTGAAGTCGTTTATACTCTAGTCCGCGCTCTGGGGACTTAGAGTACTCCGGTCCGCACTAAGGGACTCGGAGATTGAAGTTGTTCATACGAGTTCGTACATCGTACAGAATAATGTAACTGTAGTAATTCATCACCCGACTGTGGGATGCAGAAACATTAGTAATTTATGGGAAAGACGGCTTCAAGCCTTTATTAATGAAAACCAACTAAATTGCCTGATTACATGGTCAAAAAGAAACTAAGTGATAACGGAACGAAAACATACAGGAAATAACTGTGCCTAAAACAGGAAAGAAACATGCTAAATGTAAAAATGTCGCAGATGTTCGCTGTTCCATGCTCGGGGGAGCGTCACGCCATCAACGGTCGCTAGCTTGAATGTTCCCTCTCCAAGCTTCCATTCAACGACGTATGGACCTTCCCAGTTGGGATTCATACGTGATGGTACCGGGAAAACTCGTTTCAAAACGAGATCACCCACATCACAAACCCTTGGGCGGACTCTGCCGCCGTAATAACGCTTGACTCGGTGCCTATGTGCTACCGCCCTTAATTCAGTCTCTTCACGTTTTTCATCGATGCAGTCTAGTGATTCCAACAAGAGATCTTGATTCGTCTTGGGATCGTAATATGTCACTCGATGCGATGGAACTTTGAGTTCCACGGGTATAACGGCTTCCGAGCCATATGCCAAGGCGAATGGAGTGTGGCCGGTCGCGGACTTGTGGTTAGTTCTATAAGCCCATAATGCTGTCGGGAGTTCATCTACCCATTTGCCTCCGGCTTTCTCCAAACGCTTCTTCAGTATGGACTTGATTATTTTGTTTACGGCCTCGACTTGTCTGTTAGCTTTTGGATGTGCAACGGTGGCAAACTTCTTCTCAACGCCATACTTTAAACAGAACTCTTTGAACTCTCTGCTTTTAAACTGCGTTCCGTTGTCCGTAATGATGGTTCGAGGGAGGCCAAATCGGCATATAATGTTTCGTACAACGAAATTAATGACCTTCTTAGAGGTGATTGTGGCTAAAGGTTCTGCCTCGGCCCATTTTGTGAAATAGTCGACTGCAACTATCGCGTATTTCGCACCACCTTTGGATATAGGCAAAGAGCCGATTATGTCGATTCCCCAGATTGCAAATGGCCAGGGACTAACCATTTGTGTGAGTTCTGTTGGTGGGGCTCTCAGGATTTTCGCATATCTTTGACACTTGTCACATTTCCTTGCGTAGTCTGTAGCGTCCCGATTTACGGTTGGCCAATAGTATCCATAGCGGAGGATATTTTTTGCTAGTGTCTGCCCCCCAGTATGGTCACCACATTCTCCTTCATGAACCTCCTTCAAGACCCGCTTTGTCTCATCATGTGCGATGCATCGTAATAAGGGGACTGAGAACCCCTTTCGATACATTAGTCCATCCTACATCACATATCGTGCGGCCTTTCGAATGACCTGTCGTCTTTCGCTCCTTTTTTCTGGTAAAGCTCCGGTCGTCAGGTATAGTTTGAATAGGGTTATCCACGACTCCCTCTCGATTCCTGTTTCCAACACAAAATCAACTTTCATCGCGTCTATGCTTGGAGCATGCAAGGCCTCAATGGGAAACAATCCCATTTGCTGCGCATCGCCAGTGCTTGCGAATTTAGCCAATGAGTCGGCTTCTTTGTTCTGTTCACGCGGGACATGCGAAATGTCATAACGCTCAAGGTTCGACAGTAGTTCTTGAACCAGAACAAGGTACGGAGCAAGCTTCTGTCCCTTTGCTTGGTAATGTCCCCGCACTTGGTAAACCACCAACTGCGAGTCACAAAAGATTTCAACTGATTTGACCCCGAGTTCTCCAATGAGTTTTAAGCTAGCAATCAGTGCTTCATATTCTGCTTCATTATTCGTGGCCAGAAAATTGAGCTTCAAAGCGTAACAAATCGATCGATTTTCTGGAGTTGCAGGAACTACGCCAGCGCCGGAGCAACGGTCGTTTGATGCCCCATCGGTGTACAATTTCCATCGAATGTGGGGAATGACATTGTGATTATCTGGTTCGTCAGATACAGTAAACTCAGCGATGAAATCTGCTAATGCTTGCCCTTGTATGGCTCTCCATGGCAAGTAGGTGATATTGAACTGGCTCAACTCGATATTCCATTTTAACAACCTCCCAGAAGTTTCTCGTCGTTGGAGTACCTGCCGTAGGGGCTGATCGGTATAGACACTGACTGAGTGTGCTTGAAAGTATGGGCGCAGCTTACGTGATGCAATCACCAAGAAATAAGCCAATTTCTCAATTTTAGGGTAATTTCTTTCTACCCCCGTTAAACGCTTACTAACGTAATACACCGCTTTTGGACTCGGTCCTCCCTGCGGACCAAAGCCGCACTTATAGCATGTGGGGATACAGCCAAGTATACGTACAACATCTCGTGGTCTACTGGTTTTGACAGCACTGGAGGACTCTCCATATGCCTCACCAGATCCCGGAATGCTTTCTCACAGTTAGATGTCCATTCGAAATTCCTCTTCCCTATCTTTATTATATCAAAGAAAGGAATGCACTTGTCCATGGCTCTAGATATGAATCGACTCAGCGCAGCCACTTTTCCACTCAAGCTTTGTACCTGTTTTATAGTTCTGGGCACTTGCACATCTCGAATAGCTTGAATCTTTTCTGGGTTAGCTTCAATTCCCCTAGCATTGACAATGAATCCCAAAAACTTCCCCGACGCAACGCCGAAGGAACACTTCAGAGGGTTGATCTTCATCCCATAATATCTGAGTATATCGAACATCTCTGCCAAGTCTCGAATGTGGTCGTTTGACTATCGTGACTTCACGAGCATGTCATCCACATAGACTTCCATCGTTCTACCAAGCTGGTCTTTGAACATTCGATTCACCAAACGCTGATAAGTTGCTCCTGCGTTTTTTAATCCGAAGGGCATTACTACATAGCAATATAGCCCGACATCTGTGATGAAACTGGTGTGTTCTTGGTCCGGAATATGAATCGGGATTTGATTGTAGCCCGAGTATGCATCCATGAATGATAACAGCTCGTGTCCTGCAGTGAAGTCGACCAACTGATCAATCCTAGGCAACGGGAAACTATCCTTGGGGAATGCCTTATTCAAATCGGAATAGTCTACGCAAGTTCTCCATTTCCCATTCGCCTTTTTCACCAGCACGGGGTTCGATACCCATTCAGGGTAGAGGGCGTCGCGGACAAACCCATTGGCTTTGAGTTTGTCCACCTCCTCTCTGAGAGCAGCGGACCTCTCTGGGTCCATTCCTCTCCTCTTTTGTTTAACCGGGACGTATTTCGGGTCTATGTTCAACATATGACTCGTAATGGCGGGAGAAATCCCGCACATATCAGAATGCGTCCAGGCGAAAACATCAAGATTCGCCCAGAGGAAATCACTAAGGTCTTCAGTCATTGCGGGGCCGAGTTGTGATCCGATCTTCAGTACTCGCGATGGGCCGTCTCGGCTGACTGAAATGTCAACTGTTAATTCAGCCGGCGCTGCCTTTTCTTCCCTGGGTTTCTCATCGTCGTCTCTCGGATCTATGTCTCTGAAGATCCGAGAATTATGCCCGAGCCAAGGCTCGGGAACTACTTGTCAATTATCAGTATTAAGGATGCGGACGGGACTGTCCGCAACCTTTCCTTTTTCCCTCCGATGGGCCTCTCGGAGCTCAGCCACATAACAGGCACGACCAGTCGCCTGGTCGCCATGAAAAACAGCTACTCATTTGTCAATTGGGAACTTCAAAGTTAAGCACCGTGGGGCTAATGCTGCCCTAAACTAAGCCATGGCCGGTCGGCCCAAGAACACATTGTACGGAGAATCCACATCCAAAACTATAAAGGGTAGGATTCGCACCCTCCAATGTTCGCCTTGTCCCAGTTCAACTAGTAACTCAACATACCCCACTGCATCGGTCGCTGCACCATTAAAGCCATGTATACAAGCTTTAGATGGTTTGAAATCCTTCGTTTCCATCTTCATCTGGTCATAAGCCTTCTTGAAGATGATGTTGACAAAACTTCCACAATCAATCAAAATTCTTTTCACATAAGCCAGTCCGATCGTCGTAGATATGACCATCGGGTCGATGGTTGGAGCCTCCACTTGGTCAGCATCTCTGTTTCTGAATACTATATCGTTTGTCATCACGCGCAACTGCTTAGCAGGGGTCCCATGCTCTACGTTGGAACAACACTCGAAATCTGCATGCTTCAGGGAACTAGCATATCGCTCCATCTCTTGCCAATTCTTATCCGCGGGGTGAGGCCCGCCGATGATCGTGTTTATGACTAGTCTACCCATAGTCCGGGCAGGCTCCTCGGGATGACACGGAGCTGGTGCACGACCTGGGTTGGATGTTCCCTGTCCTCCTTCCTGTGGATCCTTCACAAACTCCTATAACTTTTTCTGCCTGATCAACTTCTCTATAGCGTCGTGTAGGTGTCTGCACTCTTTTGTATTGTGCCCGTAAGTCTCATGGAAGCGGCAGTATTTCCCAGTCCGCTTCTGTTCCTCGGTTGACTCCTTTGGTCGTGGCTTTCTATACTGAAAGGTATTGCAGGTTGATAGGTAAATGTTCTCAAGAGACGCATTCAGCGGGGTATACTCGTTGTAGCTTGGAATTCTCGGCTTCCACTTCCCCACTTCTCTCTTCTTCCCTTGACTTCTTCCTCCAGATTCCTTAGGCTGCCCAGGCTTGTTCTGGACATTGACTTGGACTTTTCCCGAGTTGTCCCCGGACTGTTTCACTGCAATGTTGCTTTTCACGGACTCCTGGACAGGTCCCGGTGCCTTATCTCGCCTTACCCACCTAGCTTCCTCTCTTCTTATGAACTGGTGTGCCTTTGAGTAAAAACGCTCTAGCGTAGTCGGAGGTTTTCCTGCTAGCCAGTCTCCAAACTCAGAATCCAGATCCACACCTCGCATCACAGCCATTAGAATTGCATGATCATTGGGATTACTGACTTCAGTTGCCGCAACATGGAATCTTTGCAAATACTCCTTCAATGACTCGCCAGGAGTCTGGATTACACTTGATAGAGACATCACGTCCTTTGGACGAGTAGTGTGTATCCTGAACTGTTCTATAAACTTCTTCGCCAACTCCTCGAAACTGGATACGGACCGCGGAGGAAGTCGGGTGAACCATATAGTAGCGATCCCAGATAGCGTAATTGGAAAGCATCTACACTTGGTTGCATCATTTGCTCTAGCTGAATCCATCATACACTCGTACCTCATGACATGCTGTCTGGGATCAGTCTTTCCTTCATAAGTCGGGATAGTTTGCATACTAAACTTTCTGGGGTACGCTGCCTGTAGAACAATGTCTGTGAACGGAGTATGACTTCTCGTCACTCCCCAATCGTCATTCGATAAGCCTTGATTCTCTTTCATCAATTGTCTGATCATGGCTGTCAAGTCTGGTGTTTGTATGGAAGGTGGAAGGTTGGAGTCTGTTCTACGTGACTGTCCATGCTGATGCCTCCTCTCCTGGTGATCTGCCAAACGTGCATCTTGAGGTTCGACATCGTTAGCGCTTTGATGGTCTGGGCCTCCAGCCTCTACCTGCACTCCGGCTCCTATGTTCCCGGCTCCGGCTTGGTCAAGGTCTCCACCTGTTCGAACAGCAGCACCTGCCCACGCAGTTTCAGTCTTACGGCGTCTACGCCTGGGAGGTTCATCGGAGGAAGTTGAGCTGTCGGATGAGGAATAAGGAGCAGGATCGCCCCAGCATTCTGTTGCTGTTGTTGAGTGAGTTGTGCCATGAGGTTGGCGTTAGCTTGCATCTGCTCTCCTAGTTGTCTCCTGCTTTCCCTGAGTTCTCTCATCAATTCGTTGAACTCTATTCCGGTGACAACCGGCATTTGGTCCTGGGCGGTAGTCCCTGCACCTGGAATCGCTTGCTGATTGCTAGGTCCTGCTTGTTGCACGCTAGCAGTCTCGTGGACGTCCGCATTATGAGAAGCTGACCTGGTATGTGGTCTCGCCATTGTAGGGTTATTGGTATGAACTCTGAGTAGAACCAACAGACGTCCTATCAATGAGTCGGATCTTCTTTGGGGGATTTGTTCAATCCAGTAGCTTCAAAGCAGATCCTTGAGGTCTGAGAATTCAATTCTCAGTGAAAGCACCAAAGTGTTAGCACCAAAATTGGTCACTAACCTCGTTGAGAAAGATTGTGTAGAGATATAAGTGATGAAGTTAAATTAAACAAGGAAGAATATGCTAATTTGAATGTAGAAAATAAGAACACCGGATTTATAGTGGTTCGGCGTAATTGCCTACGTCCACTTTGAGGTTAAACTTTATTGCTTTACTTGATGATTGATTACAGATACAATCTGTAGATCAAATACTTGAATACAATTGCTAAGTAAAGAGGATGAGTCTTGAAAGCGGCAGAGTCTCCCCAGTGTTCTCGAAAAAAGGTCCATTTCACTGTGCCCCTGCCCCTCTATTTATAGACAAAGGTGGGTTGGACTTCTCTGGTGGGCCTGGTAGCTGAATAACTCGGTCCAGATGGACTGGTCCCTATATGCCGAACCAAACAGGCCGAACGGTCAGATGTCGAACCATCTTCCCCATGCCGAACGATGCTTGTTATGTGGGAAGAGTGGGCCGAGCAATAATTGTAGCCGGACAAGCTGGGAAGAATGCCGAACAATCTTCTTATGCCGAACAGAAGTGAGGTGCCGAGTGGGGAGTGTATGCCGAGCAATGATTGAAGTTGACTGAGGTTAGATGAATGCCGGACGAACCTGGAAGCCGAACACTCTTGGATGCCGAGCGCTCCTTGGATGCCGAGCGCTTGTCAATGCAGAGCGCTCCTGGATGCCGAGTACTCCTGGATGCCGAGTACTTGCTAATGCCGAGCACTCCTGGATGCCGAGCGCTCCTGGATGCCGAGCGCTCCTGGATGCCGAGTACTCCAGGATGCCGAGTACTTGCTAATGCCGAGTACTTAGTTGCCTGATCAAATCTCTAAGAAACAGCAGCAAAGCTCTGCAATTTTCTCTTCTCCACTATTTTATAAATTATAAAATAAAATATTTATATTTGTATATATACAAATTGGAGAAGAATATAAATCAAATAAGAGAAGGAGAAAAGTGAATCAACACTACACGATAATGAGGTTATATATATGTATGTATTTATTTTTTCCTTCAATCCCAAATCTCTTCTTAGATTTATAATTATAATACACACACCCCCATTTTTATATATATATTTCTTGGAATAAGGAGGAAATAGAGTTGAATCAAAGGTTGTACTTCAGATCTGGAGATTTGGAACACTTTTAGAAGGTGAGTGGGAAATTTATATATTGTTTATGATTTTGAATCTATTCTGTTGGCATACATTTGGTTTCTAAACCTAAATCAGTAATAAGTGTGAATTGTAGGCTCAAATTAACATAGAAAACTATTTCCTACGTATTCTTATTTTGGATCTGGAAAGAAATTTTGCTACACCCTGATTTGGAAATCATTCCCAAAAGTTATAGATTTGAATATTGATTAGATGTGAAATTTATTCAGATCTGAAATTGGGTTGTAGATTAGTAGTATGATTTTGATTATTACCCTAATTATGTTGGATTGGGAATTTTTCATAGTTTAATTTATGGGAAGAACATCCATTTATTTTTATAAATTTGTTTTGTGTTTCCAAATTACATAAAAAATGCAACGTTTGATTTAACAAGGAATATATGCTAATGAAAAGGAAGAGAAGTGTAAAGTACAGATTTATTCTCTGTAGTTTACACTGTCAATTCCAGTAATAAGAAATAACCATTCCGTGTAATTTCAAACGAGGCAAATCTTTCCTTTGATTCTTGAACTTTTGTTTTAAACTAATTTATGGAAATCATAACGGAGAATCTTCTTAAGAAATGTAATTTCAGCAAATTAAATATAAAAAGAATATTCTAGTTAAAGATTTGTAACTAGAATATATTTGGTAGAAGTAGGTATTTATATGTATTTATATGTGCTAATAAATATAACGATTTTGTGTAACACTCGTGTAGGATATTAGTTATATATAGTAATAACGTTTATTTGCAAATACAAAATATGAGGAAAGTTTGGGAATGTTGTAACTCTAATTAATGGGTAATAAATATGGAACGAATTAGGGAGTTACCAATAATTTATAGGGTAAATGGATTAATGCGACTGATAAATATGGAAGATTGGATAAGTAACTATGGAATAGTTTTAAAAGGTTACTAATTGGAAATTAGTAAATATATATAAATGTCTTAGGAAATGTCCTTGGGATGATAATCCTTTATCATGGACAAATTGACATTTATGAAAGAAGCTAATAAAGGGGATTTTTGGGAAGTTGAATATTTAAGGTAAATTATATAGTCTTAAATAAATAGAAGGAGGTTAGTAAGCTAAGTCCAATATCCAATTTAGGATGATAAAGCATAGTAAAGCCTAGGATAATATGGCTTAAATTTGAAAAGCTTAGAAAATTAATTGGACTTAGTAGGTTGAGACACGAGGTCAACAGAGTTACACAACAGAAGTCTGCCCTTCACTTTGAGGCTACCAGCAGTTGTGTACATTTTCTATTGATGTGAGACATCTTTAACCATAGGACCAATATAATAATTAATTGGGCTTAGAATATTGGGATGCGAGGTTAGTATAGTTACACAATAGAAGTCTGCCCTTCACTCAGAGGCTACCAGCAGTTGTGTACATTTACTACTGATGTGGGACATCACCAATCATAGGACCTGTTGGAAGGGATTGTGGGAATAATAGGATCTTCTTAGGGATTAGAGGTATTAAGTGGTTGTTTAAGGGCCCGCCTCATTTCTAATTAAAAAGTATTAAATGAACTGAATTGTCTATTAGGAGCGGTTATGGATGTCTCGAGAAGGATCTGCTTCAGGTTTGAGGTATTAAGTGACTGATATAAAGTACGTCTTATTCCTATAAAGAAGTATTAAGTGTCCCAATGAGCTTCTAATCAATGTCAAATAGATAATACTAGTAAGGAGTACGCCTTGGGGTTAGGTATTAAATGACAAAGGCTTGCCTAGAATAAAGGTATTAAATGGTTAAGGGTCTGCCTAGTCCTTATTAATAAGGTAATAAGCGGCTTGGCAACTGTCTCTCACATGGCTAAGACTTTAATGACAATAGATGCGTTAGTGATATAGCTATTATGTATTATAAAGCCATAAATAGTGGTCAAAGGTATCTATATCTAGGACTAATAAAATAACGATGACGATGAAAGGAGCCCTCTTCATATTTGGATGTATTAAGTGGCTGAAGACTTACATCAGTTCGTACCTTGGGAAGGGTGGGTAGGTGAATTATCCTAGGTAGGAATATCGTGTTTACAATATTGGGTTAATTGGGTTAACCTTAGAATAATAGACATAACAATCAAATGGAAACTAATCAGGATGAATTTATGTTATGGACACTGTATAGACTTTCCAGTCACCAAAATGTTGTTCTGACCCCCTCCTTATTATAACCCACAAGATAGATTTAGGGGGAAAGGTCATTGGAGCTGGACGTGATTGATTGTTGGAGAAATCTTCCTTTCTCTCATGCTCGATGCTAATGTGGCAATCATATATCCAAGGAATACTATTAATTCCAAGATAGTAAGCATAGTCAGTATTTATATCTTATTATTGTTTTGGCTACGAGTTTAAATTTTTATCAATCTCTGATAATGATCATGCCTATTTTTAGACACCAAATCCGACGATCTGTGGTTTGATGGATTTGGGGTTCGATTTTTGTTTAAATTTAAGCCCATTAAGATATGGGTTGTCATATTTAGTATCAGAGCCTAGGTTAGTCGATCAGAGGAATTAGGATAAATTGAGAGAACGTATTTGTACGTTCCTATCTATTATTATTTTTACACTAGATTCTAAGAATTCCGACTATAGAAATAGTTGTAGTTCCACTCCGAAGGAATGGGCAAAGCAACTATGGATTGGAAATGTCTTAGAGTTAATATTTCCATGCCGACTCTGAATTATCCCATGCAGTGTTGGTGATGCGTAAGGTGCCAATGGAGAAGAGCATGAGTACGATATATGGCAGAATCCTGGAGACTGGAGAGTGCTTGACTCGATGGTTGAGATACTAGCTACCTTGTGACTTTTGGATTTTTATTATGGCTTGCAGTCGAAGATACTCAATTATTCCAAATAAGTGGGGAAAAAGGATTCAATATGTCGCAAACGTCTGAAAAACCAGCTTGGTAAGGGAATTTCCATCAGCCGTCTATTGATGGCAAACCAAATTTTTATTTGAATAATTAAGGTCAATTCCTTGGTCTAAACCCATGAGAAATTTTTTATAAGATATTTTGAAATGCCTTAGATTTTGAAAAAAGGGTTTTAAGAGAATTTCTTTTCCCAAGGATTTATTTTAGAATTTTGGGTAGATTTGAAATTCTAAATTTTCAAGAAACACGTTTACCACTAAGTTGGTCATGTTTTGAAATTTTGGTTTATAAAGGAGTAGGTTTTGAAATCCTTAAAAATTTATATGTATATATATATATATATCATTAAAGGTTTGATTTTGATTTTTGGCAAGAAAATAGTTTTCGATCTGTAAATGAGTTTCAAAAGGTGAATATTTAGCCCGATGATTTTCCTGTTTATAAAAATTGAAGTTTTTAAAATTCCCTTTCTTCTAAAGGACGGACAAAATAGGAATGACATTTAATTTATTGAGGTATGAAGTAAGAAGTGTTGTTTTACCCACCAACTATTGGAAGAAATATTTCCGTGCGAAGTATGCGAGAAATAGTAGTTGGAATATTTTTGGATTTTTGGAATTGCCGATGGTTGAAGTAGCATAAGTCTAAACTGCAGAATGGTGGAGGAATGGTTCAGAAAGCTAGACGGTAAGCTTGGGCACCGTCATGAAGAGGGCAGTGATTTTTCGGATCATAAGTTAAGGAAATGGGGCGAACGATTATTATTATTATAGCCCGGCCCGTTTGGGTCCAGGTTCAGACCGTGCCTAAATCTGGGCTAGCGGTCAATCCTTAGAAGTCGACCGTAAGCGATCGACCTATTGACCTAGGGCGGTCGACCTATAGGCGGATTCGGGCATAGCCTGAACCTGGAACACGACTATAAAAGTCGCGTCCATTTTTCTTCCAACCGCACCCGAGCCCTCCATTTTCTCAACAGCCGAACCCAAGAACCCCATCACCACCTCCTCCTCTAAATTGGCAACTTCTACCCCTATTCCACCTCCAGGTGACGCCATTTCTCCCCCCTCCAACTAGCAGCAGCCTCGCCTCCCTTTTGCTATGTTTTTCGCACGTTAGATCTTGTCCTACCGCCACTCCCGATCAAAACCCTATTTCTCTACTTCTTAGCCTATGGCACCTCCCCGCACTACTGGTTCCTCCTTGCGCCACCCTGGTGTCACTCCTCAAGGGATCAGGTGGCTGGACCAAAATGAACAGCAGGTCTCCACCTTTTTCAACTTCACCAGTTTCAAATTCCTTCATGGACGACCTGTGAAGCTTGGAGACTTCGCAGCTTTTGGGCTAAAAGAGCCTTTTGAGGTGACAGGACTTGCACCGATCCCGCACTTCAAGACTTTTGAGCAGGAATGATACCCACGTTGCATTCGCCTTTTCGATACTCATTTGGTGCCAAATTTCGATGAAGGTAGCAATTTCATTCGATCAGAGGTTAAAGAAGTCAGGATCGAGATGTTTGACGACGGCTTCAGTGATATTTTGGTGATTTCCACAAATGGCGTTGATTTGATGGATATTGAGATGACCGACCTGATGATCATGCAACGGATCTTTTCTCAAGGTGTTAGGGAGGATGAACAATCTAAGTCTGACTGCTCGTATTATTGTGTGCATCATTCAGCACAGCATCATCCCCAAAACAGGATGCTATGATCAGATTTATCCTTAGGTGCGGAAGGATACCTATGTAGTTATGGGTGGGATAGCCGTCAATTAGACACGCACTCTTATGATTCATTTTTCCGACTAAGGAGTTAGCATCCCACAGAATTGCTTTCTATATTATCACCAATTCACTCTCGTCTTCAAGCAATACGGGGTGAATCTTAGTGGGAAGACTTCCCAGAAAAAGGTCTTGTCTGCCATTAATAAAGCCTCCCTTAAGAAGATAGTAATTCCTTTTCCACCAACTGCAGCAGCTGAGCCAGTAGTAGAGCAGCAACCGCAGCAGGAAGTAGAGCAGGGACATGGTGCCAAGGGATATCAGAGTCTTGAGCTAGTCGCTATTCACCAGGTCCAAACGGAGCTCCAATGGATCCGCACAGACCAACGAGAGATAAGGACCAAGCTACAGCGCCGGAGTTATGAGATTAGGTATTTAGCCACTATGCTTAGCACTTTTCGAGGCCGCGGCAATGGCTCGAGTTCCCATCGAGGACAGGGATCGTCCCATAGTCTATAGGTAGTGTTTTAGGTTCTGTAGTGTATTGTCGTACCTTTTCCTTCCAACATTTGTTCTTTCTATTTTAGGTTATTGGGTTGTAACTGTTAGTTGTCTTTTTTTAAGATGCGTACGATATGTAACATTACTCCTATGTCAGAAAAAGGGATTCAGGTAGAGAATTATACATTCTTGCCCCTCTATGGAGAAGAATGGAAATCAAATAAGAGAAGGAGAAGAGCGAATCTACACTACGCAATAATGATGTAATATATATATATATTTGAGTTTATATATTTATATTTTCCTTCTACCCTAAATCTCTTCTTAGATCTATAATTGTAATATGTGTGTATACCAATTTTATACATATTTCTTGGAATAAGAAGGAAATCAAGTTGAATCAATGGTTTTACTTCAGATCTGGAGATATGGAACACTTTTAGAAGGTGGATGGGAAATTTATATATTATTTATGATTTTGAACTATTCCATAGGCGTACATTTGATTTTTATGCCTAAATCAATAATATATGTGAATTGTAGGCTCAAATTAGCATATAAAACTATTGCCTACATATTTTTATTTTAGATATGATAGGAAATATCGCTACACCCTGATTTGGAAATCTATCCCAAAATTTATAGATATGAATATTGATTAGATATGAAATAGATCTGGAATTAGGTTGTAGATTATTAGTACGATTTTGATTATAACCCTAATTATGTTGAATTAGGAATTTTTCGTAGTTTAATTTGTGGGAAGAATGTCTGTTTTGATTTTTATAAAAAAATTTGTGTCTCCAAATTGCTTAGGAAATGCAGCGTTTGATTTAACATGGAATATATGCTACTTAAAAGGAAGAGATGTGTAAAGTATAGATTTATTCTTCATATTTTATACTGTCTATTCCAATAAAAAGAAAAACAATCATTCCTTGTAATTTCAAACGAGGCAAATATTTTCTTTTATTCTATGTTTTTTGTTTTAAACTAATTTATGGAAATCATAATGGAGAATCTTCCTAAGAAATGTAATTTCAGCAAATTAAATATGGAAAGAATATTCTAGTTAAAGATTTGTAACTGGAATATATTTCGTAGAAGTAGGTATGTATACACGCTAATAAATATATGCGTAACGCTCACGTAGAATATTAGTTATACGTAGTAATAACGTTGATTGCAAATAGGAAATAGAAGGAAGGTTTGGAAAGGCTGTAACTCCAATTGATAGGTAATAAATGTGGAATGAATTAGGGAGTTACAAATTTTTATAGGGTAAATGGATTAATGGGATTGACAAATATGGAAGATTAGATAAATAACTGTGGTATAGTTATAAAAGGTTACTAATTGGAAATTAGTAAATATATATAAATGTCTTAGGTCCTTGGGATGATAATATCTTATCATGGACAAATTAACAATTATGGAAGAAGTAAATAAAGGGGATTTATGGGAAGTTGAATATTTAAGGTAAATCATATAGCCTTAAATAAATAGAAGGAGGTTAGTAAGCTAAATTCAATATCCAATTTAGGATGATAAAGTTTGGTAATCATAAAGCCTAGGATAATATGGCTTAAATTTGTAAAGCTTAGAAAATTAATTAGACTTAGTAGGTTGGGATGCGAGGTCAGTAAAGTTATACACCAGAAGTCCGCCCTTCACTTTGAGGCTACCAGCAGTTGTGTATGCTTTCTATTGATGTGAGACATCTTTATCCATAGGACCTATAAAATAATTAATTTGGCCTAGAAGATTGGGATGCGAGGTTAGTAGAGTTACATAATGGAAGTCTCCCCTTCACTTAGAGGCTACCAACAGTTGTATACACTTACTGCTAATGTGGGACATCACTAATGATAGGACCAATGGGAAGTGGTTGTGGGAATAATAGGAGCTCCTTAGGGATTAGAAGTCTTAAGTGGTTGTTTGAGGGCTTGCCTCTTTCCTAATTAAAAAGTATTAATGATCCTAATTATCTATTAGGAGCAGTAGTGGATACCTCGGGAAGCGTCTGCTTCGAGTTTGAGGTATTAAGCGACTGATCTAGGGTATGCCCCTTTCCTTCGAAGAAGTATTAAGTGTCCCAATGAGATTCCAAGCAATGTCATCTAGATAGTACTAGTGAGGAGTCCACCTTAAGGTTAGCTATTAGATGACAAAGGCTTGCCTAAAATATATGTATTAAATGGTCAAGGGTCTGCCTAGTTTTTATTAGTAGGGTATTAAGTGGCTTGGGTACTGTCTCTTATATGGTCAAGAATTTAATGACGATAAATGTGTTATTAATATTTCTATTATGTATTATAAAGCCATAAATAGTGGTTAAAGGTCTCCGTAGCTGGGACCAATAGACCAACGATGACGATGCTAGGAGCCCGCTTCATATTTGGAAGTATTAAGTGGCCGATAGACTTACGTCAGTATTTTGTACCTTGGAAAGGGTAGGTAGGTGAATTATGCTAGGTATGAATATCATGTGTGCAATATTGGGTTAATTTGGTTAACCTTATAATAGTATACATAATAATCAAATGGAAATCAATTGATATGAATTTATGTTATAGACATGGTATAGATTTTCCAATCACCAGAACGTTGTTCTGACCATCTCCTCATTCCAACCCACATGATAGATTTAGAGGGACAGGTCACTGGAGCTGGAATTGATTGATTGTTGGGGTAGTCTTCTTTTCTCTCATGCTCGATGCTAATGTGGCAATCATATATCCAAGGAATACCATTAATTCCAAGGTAGTAGGCAAAGTCAGTATTTATGTCCTATTATTGTTTCCGCCGTGAGTTTAGAATTTTATTAATCTCTGATAATGCTTATGCTTATTTGCAGGTAACAAATCCTACAATCTATGATTTGATGGACTTGGGTCTCGATTCCTATCGAAATTTAGACCCATTAAAATGCGGATTGTCATAGAATTCTAACTATGACGACCCTCCATTTAAACAACTTAAACTGTTCAAACGATAGATTATCAATGAGGTTTTATTTAATAAGATACAAAAGTACTAATACACAGAATCTCACAACTGAATGACAAAATATAATAATTATATAAACAGTTCATGAAGCTGTTTTGCAATATACATTTGATTTCATTTCACAATATAATCAGAGTTATACATTTAACAGACATAACAAATAATGCAGCAGAATAATACTAGTAAATACGGTCTACAAACTTTGTCATCATCTTCAAGAAATAAACGTCTTCGAAACACTGAATTACTTAGGCCAACCCAAGCATAAAGAAAAACAATACACTCGGGTTAGAACTAAAAATTCGTATGTAAGTTAACTCCATATCATGTGAAATATAGGTGCAAATAACTAAAGAGATGTTACGGGATTTTCCATCTTCTAAGGATCCGTTAAACTATCTATAGGTAGTGGATATGATACATATGTAATATCTATCAGTAATTTAAATATTAAAATAGCGTTAAGGCTTTACATTAATCCTCCTTAACACATTTTTAAGCATGTAGTCTATGCAGGTCCTATAACACAACCTGTAACGTCGGTAGCCAGTGAGTCCCTTATAGGTACAATACTAAAACAAATTGGTAGTGGTCTCGTATAGGGATAATCGTAGGATAAGGAACATGAGGCAATGCCCAAGGTAGGATTCTATCGGTTTACCCATCCCGGCTGGTTGTAACCCCTAACGGACGACCGTGTCTATCAATCCAAAATCAAGGTGCATCCATCGAGTTCAAAATCAAGATTTAATTCTAGGGAAAGATGTCCGCTAAAGGTAGCTAGCCAATTGGCTGGTTCAAAGGGCTCCTGTTTTAGTCATTTCAAATTAACACAAGTGTCGGGGTCATCCATTATCGTTCTCTTACTTCATTCCAGCAAACGTTCGCCAATCCAACCCCTACATTCTGGATAACATCCACCACGCACATAGTTATTAAAGTGGTTCCGGTATTGACAGAGAGAGTGTCAATATCCGACCCCAGTCTCTTTAATAACCATTCATTCATTTTATGAAAGTATGTCGTTTTATTCTTTTTCATTTTTAGAGGAAAATCCTTAAAGAAATTCAAAAAGTGTTCAACATATAAAGTTCATCATTTCACTTCAGAAATATACATAAAATGTTTCAGAAATTTCCAGAAAAATTTATTACTTTTCATAGTCGAATTTCCTCAGATTTCACACTAAATAAATTATTAAAGGCCTAAAAATTTGTAGGAAAATTCCAAATTAAATTTCAAAAATCTTAAAATAATGTTTTAGAATTTTCTATAAAATCTATTATTCTACAAAATCAATATAATAATTTTCCTAATTTCCAAATGGTTAATTATAAAGATTAAATTATTAAAATTATTAGATGGTCGAAATAAGCATATTTTCCAAATAATATGCAGAAGCTACATAAAATGTTTCAGGTTAATTTAAAGTTTTCACAAATTTTCAAATTTCCAATAATCCCATTTTCAAAGACTAAAATATAAAGATTACTAGCTGATAGAATTTGGCATAGGTTTCTTTACAATATATTTTTATTTTTCTGTAATGAAGTTATAAAAAAATTTCAGGTCATTTAGTATACATTTTTAGAAATATATATATATTTTCTCGATTTGAATCCAAAATTTTATAACCAAATTCCAAAACAACTATTTGAAAACTAATTTAACCAAAATTTCCAGAATTTTATTCTTTATAATATATAATTTTTCCAGAGGTCAATCATTTATTCTATGAAATTTTTTCAAATAAAGACAAAACAAGAGTTTATTTGTCAAAATCACATTTTTGGCCAAAGCGGTAAATCCATATACCCTAAATTTTCCCATATCAATATCAAATGTCCAAAGGGTTTTATCACACTATTCAATGTCCACAATATGCATATGACAAGTAATATAATTTCGATAATTCAACATATCATAATCAATAGTGCAACATATTATTCTATTACACAATCACAATGCATCAATTATCAACATATAATGAGCCTAAAATTTCTTTCCTAAAACCAAAGTTCTTAAAATATTTTCTACAATTTCTAGCAAAGGTTCGAAATCTTCCCATGTATTATACCATTTACACAAAATTTCCATAATTTACACAAAATTCATCTTTAAAGAATAAATCATAAAAATATTTTAACTACCAAATTAAATAAAGGTCCTTTTATTAAACATTTTTCATTTAATATACATAAGTTATAGAAAAAATTTCAAGTCATAATAAACTTTTTTATAAAAATATATTTTCCAATAAAAGCCAGTTTCCATAAATAAATTGTAAAAATATATAAACAACCGAGTTAAATATAGGTTCTTTTACGAAATATTTTTCATTTATTATCATAAAGCGATAGAAATTTTTTTAAGTCCAAATAACACTTTTTCGTAAATTACACATCTATTCGTATAATACTCCAAAAATTCATAAGTAAAAATCTATACATAAGATGTTGCAAACAAATTTGACTACCAAGTTCATATCTTTAATTCACATAACATATGAAAAATTTAGACATAAACACATTCATCAGCACAAAATTTTCAAATAAAGACAAAAACGACAATTATATGAAATTTCATATTTTATGGCCAAAACAATAGATTTTCATACTACAAATTTTTCATACATTAATGTCGTTTATCCAAGGGTATTATAATACATTATCACCACATTCGATGTCCATAATATGAACATATCAATTTATAAAATTCCAAACAACATATCATATATCATAATCGACTAAATCGAGCATGCAAAATCATTTTAGTTCTTATTAAATTAATCACCCATATCATCAAACATCACATATTAATGAACTAAACATGCAATTTATCATTATTATTTTTATTTAAATCAACCACACATATATCAACAATTATATACGACAAATATTAACACATTTATGGGTTTAACTTGTAATAAATTTTTATCTAACCAACAATACATATCACAATAAATGTAGGTAATAACTATCAACAAGAAATCAAGTTAAACTTGCATTTAAACTTTTAGTTTGTGAGAATTATAAAAATACTCACTTAATATGCGAATCTGAACACATCAAATGACATGGGCGACACAAACATGGAAACAACGGATCCAATACCACAACGAATGCTCACGGACGCGAACAACCAGAGGCGAACACGATGCAACGAACAACGACAAATTGGAGAGATAAAAGTTGGCAATTGCGAAAAAACACACGGTGATACGCTGTAGAGAAGGTGGACCAGTCCTGGGCTGGAGCGGCTGTAAGTAGGGACTGGAGGGTTGGATCCGAGTGGATTGAAGGGAGAAGGCGGATCTAGTTCGGGTTCATGGAGGGAAGGTAGGTGTCGGGTTGAGACTGACTGGGTGAATGGAGGGTGGTGGAGAGTGGTGGTAGGAGATTGGGTATGGTTGGATCTACATGTAGGGTATGAGGAAGTGGGTATGTAACGACCCAGGGTTTGGTCGCTTAAATTAGACAAATATATATATATATATATATATATAATTTATATAGTCAATAAATGGTTTTTTATTGATAAATGAACTCATTTTAATTAATTAATAATGATGGAAAAATCAATTTCAAAATATGTTTACCAAATTAAATAGTTCGTAGAAAAATGGAAAATGTGACAGAAGAATGTTTTCCGAAATTTCGACCTTTCGACACCGGAAAGTTGTCGGGAACGTTGTTCGTCTTTGTGCACTATATATACATATATAAGAGTTAATTAACCCAACAATAATAATTAACTAATAGTATATTATCTTATGTTAATTATGTTTAGCAAGTGATGTGACAAGACATGGTTTTAAAATAATAACTTATATTTATACTAAATCATATCATCATCTCTTGTCATTTCCCGAAGTACCATCAATATTACCCATCATGGCTTAGGGGACGTGACCAGAGATGGGGGAAATGTGACATATGAGGGGAAGGAAGTGGTGATATGACATGTCAAAATGATGACATGTTATGATATTTTAAACTAAGGATAAAATGGTAATATGATGTGTAAATTGAATGGTTATTATGTTGGTTGATGTTAACCCACTTTTTGGCAAGGTAGCATACAAGCGGATTTAACCAAATGGACTGCACGGTTATCGAGGCTGGAATATTATGGTTTTAATTCGAATGGATGGATGGACAATCAATTATGGATAATAAATATGAATATGAAGTCAGGATTCAGCATAGTTGATGGATAAACGATGCCGGGTACTTGGAATATGGATTTCAAGAAAAGTCGAGTTGCTTCGGGTTGTTTGGAGTTTGCTTCGAGTCACTTTTGAGGTTACTTCGTATTTTCAGGGGATTTACTTCGAGTCACGTAGGGTCACGCTTCGGGTCATGGAGTGATTGGCTAGGGATCGACATAATATGAAGGGTTCGGTGATTACTTCGGGTCGGCATCATTTCTTCTTCGGGTCGGCTTCATTCTCACTTCAGGTCGGCATTGACATCAAGGGGTCGACAAAGTATGGGGTCGGCATTCTGGAGAGAGGTCGGCATACTTCGGGTCGGCGTATACATATCTTCCGGTCGGCACTAGGACGTGGGATCAGTATCTACTTGAGGGGTCGGCGTTGTTGGCTTGCTTCGGGTCGGCAATGGCCATGCTTCGGGTCGGCCATAGGGGATCAGGTTGACAATGGGATGTTGGGATCGGTATTATTTTACTTCGGATCACATGCAAGCATGCTTCGGGTCACTTGTACATCTACTTCGAATCATCCACATGGCAACATCAGGTCGGCATAATCATAACTCGGGGTCGGCAGTGATAAAGGATTTGGGTTCAACCATGGTTTTGGTGGGCTTGTATCACTCAGGAAGCCTAGTAACCAGAATTTTGTCTATAAATACAGCAGGCGGGGCTTTAGAAAAGGGATCCTCATTCCGTTTCCATTCATCTCCTTCCTAAAGGCTACTCTGCCATTATATTTTCAAAAACTCTGGATTGTAATTGCAATCAATTCTCTAGCAATAAAAAATGAAATTTCTGGAGCGGACGTAGGCCGGAGTTAGCCGAATCACTATAAATCTCATCTTTTTACTTCTTTCTTTTTAATTTTTGTGGTTCTTCATATTTATATCCTCTTCATATATTCTATCTATGATCTGTGAATGTGAATTAGTGCTTTCATCTGCGATTGGGTGTTTGTGACCATTTTTGGCGTAAGCAATTTGGCGCTTTCAAAGAGAAAGCTAGCACCCATGGATTTGGAAGCTTGGATCTTGGATTTGAAAGCTTAGGAACTTGGATTTGGAAAGCTATGGTTAGGCAATCAACAAGGAGATAGAGAACAGAGAGGAGTCATCATGAAGGAAGTTAGGAGGCTTCCTCAGGAGCTAATCAGACCTCAATCTTCATCACCAGAGACGAGATGGAGACGATGATGGATGCTATGCAAGAAAGGATGCTGAAAAGGCAGGAGGAAATGATGCAGAACCTATTTCGACAGATTGGACAAGCTGGAGCGCAAAATAAAGGGAATGGAGTTATATGGAATGGAGTTATAGGGAATGGTGGAAATGAGGATCACGAAGCTGGAGCAGCAGGAACAGAGGCAGTCCGGAATAAGAACCAAGTAAATGGAACAACCATGATACAAGATAGAGTGGAGCCATCGGGGGCAGCCCCTGAACTCGGGGGCATGCCCTTGGATCATATTGTCTCAATTCCAAGCAGGATATCTGGCAGTGCTATGCAATTTGGCATTGATCGGGATATGGATGCTCGTCCAGATAGGCAGGTTTTAGGAGCGGAAATTAGCAGGCTTGGATATGGATTGGATCAGTCGGGGGCAAACCCTGACCAAGGAGAATGGATTGGCACAACTACCCATGGATTTGGGGGAATAGATTTGGATGGCTTTGTTCAGAAATGGATAGCGATGATGGAACATGAGCAGCTATCATCCGCCATAAATCGGAGCTATCCCGGCTTAAGGGCATAGGTCGTCATCTCTTGATGGAATGGAATAAGTAATAAACCCTGTAGTAATACGGCTAAGTCACTTACACATGTACGGGATCGAGGACGGTCCTTAGGCATTCTTTGAGATGACGATGAACCGTGGTGCTCGGGTTTATGAAATCTTGTTTTTTCTATTTACTGCAAACTTTGATTTTACAGGTAACACGGTTACGGTCCCGATCGGAGAGACGGGGCAGAAACCGCGAGTTATGAGTCCCTTCACCGGAGAGCGACATGATGGACTCGAACACGAATTAAGTCCTCGAATGAGGATCGAGGCTGGAGTATAACACCCCACAGACAAGTCCTCGACCGGAGAGTCGAGGCCGGAGAATATAAGTCCTCGACTGGAGAGTCAAGGCCGGAGAATATAAGTCCTCGACCGGAGAGTCGAGGCAGGAGAAGACAAGTCCTCGACTGGGGATTGAGGCCGGAGAAGAATACCCCACGGATTAAGTCCTTGACTGGAGAGTCGAGGCCGGTGAAGAAATACCATGGATAAGCCCTCGACCGGAGAGTCGAGGTTGGAGTAGGATAAAATGACCCGCAGAGGTCTATGGATTTGGATTTGGATTTGGACCCGGCGAGGTCCGGGATTTGGATATGGACCCGGCGAGGTCCCGCATATGGATTATAAGACCCGGAGAGGTCCCGGATTTGGATATGGACCCGGCGAGGTCCCGAATTTGGATATGGACCTGGCGAGGTCCCGGATTTGGATTACAGGACTCGAAGAGGTCTCAGACTTGGATAAGATGATCTGGAGAGATCGTGGATTCGGGTAATGGACTTGGAATGGATTCGGAATTAGATATCGACTCAGAATAGTCATGGATTTCGCTAACGATCCGGAGAGATCAAGGAATTGGATTGGCAATGGATTGGATTCAAGGTTGGATGATATGGTGATCTATGGATCACAGACTTCGGATTTTGGACTTATGGCAATACAAAACACGCCTTCTGATCGCAAGGCATGTTTTGGAGGGCAAAGTGTTACGCCTTTTGGCAAGGCAACATATAGGCAGATTTAACCCAACGGACTGCACGGTTATCGAGGCTGAAATATTATGGTTTTAATTCGAATGGATGGATGGACAATCAATTACGGATAATAAATATGAATATGAAGTTTGGATTTAGCATAGTCGATGGATAAACGATGTCGGGTACTTGGAATATGGATTTAAAGAAAAGCCGAGTTGCTTCAGGTTGTTTGGAGTTTGCTTTGAGTCACTTTTGAGGTTGCTTCGGGTTTTCAGGGGATTTACTTCGAGTCAGGCAGGGGCACGCTTCGGGTCATGGAATGATTGGCTAGGTATCGACATAATATGGAGGGTTCGGTGATTACTTTGGGTCGGCATCATTTTTGCTTCGGGTCGGCATCATTTCTGCTTCGGGTTGGTATTGACATCAAGGGGTCGACAAAGTATGGGGTCAGAATTCTGGAGAGAGATTGGCATACTTTGAGGCGGCGTATACATATCTTCGGGTCGGCACTAGGACGTGGGATCGGCATCTACTTGAGGGGTCGGCGTTGTTGGCTTGCTTCAGGTCGGCAATGGCCATGCTTCGAATCGGCCATGAGGGATCAAGTCGGCAATGGGATGTTGGGATCGGTATTATTTTACTTCGGGTCACATGCAAGCATGCTTCGGGTCACTTGTACATCTACATCGAGTCATCCCTAAGGCAACATTAGGTCGGCATAATCAGAACTCGGGGTCGGTAGTGACTCGGGGTCGGTAGTGATGATGCAAGTAAGCACATAAACATATTTTTTTATATGTGTTTCATTGTGATGTTAAAAAGTATGGTAGTATGGATGTATGGTTGTGATCCAAGAACCAAAGTATGTTGGGTTGATTCAAAGCTTTGTGTGTTGCGACAGACATGAGATCTGATTCGAAATCAAAAACTATGTTTTCTTGTTTAAAAGTTTGGAAATTGTTTCAAAGTTTCTATCTTTGTTCTATGTTTCAAAATATGAAATAGAAAAGAATCAAGCAAGTTTTTTGTTTAAAGTATGTTTAAGTGAACCGCGCTCATAACTATAGTCGCTATGGACGTAGTTCGACAAAATTTCCAATTTTCGTTTTAAAACGTTTTCTTGTGAAATGGTTTTGCAAAAAAAATTTCAAACTTAATTAGTAATATAAAAAGAGATTAAGTTTAGTTAAATAAATATTTTATTATTTAATAAATTAATTAAAAATAATTAGTACTTAATTAATAATTAAGTAAGTGATTAAGGATTCAGTAACACTTAAAGAAGGTTAATGACTAATTAGTGATTAATAAAGTTTTAATTAGTGATTAATAAAGTTAAGAAGTAATTTAGTCATTAATTATTATTTGATTAAGTTAGTTAGTTAATTAATTATTATTTAATAAGTGATTATTTAATTGAATTTTAATTAATTAGGGTTTAACTAATAATGAATTGTTTAACCTTAACTAAGATGCATTAAGAAGTTAACTAGGACTTAACTAAGTTCATTAAGTTAATTAAAGTTTAATTATGAATTAATCTTGATTTAATTAAGATATGATTAGGGTTTAAGCCAATTAAATATGCTTTAATCTTTTCAAAACTATTTTTAAACTTAATTGGTTATGTTTTATATTAATCTTCTTTTCAGGTTAAGTGATTTTAAATCAAAGGATATCATCGTCTGGACCATTAAGTAGCCAAATGAATTAAAGTAGTGATTATAAAACGTTGACACGTTTTATGGAAAGTAAATTGACCTATGTTTAGCACAAATGCTGAATATCAATAAGCATGTTATGATAACTTAATTATATGGAGTGTATGTCCATATGTAAATCTTGCACCCGATAGTGAAGTTATTCACTATCAAATAATTAGACCATTTAAAATTATCGAATGTTGGTTTGAAGAGACCGGGATTGGATGACGAATAGTTATCCGAAAACCACTTCGAACTAACGTAAAGCGTTCGAATTGGATATATCGAAGTCATGATCAAGATTCAAGACTTGAAGTGCATGGGCTATCTTGCCATTAATCTTGAGAGTGATTCCAAAATAGGTGTAGTGGAAGTAGTGCCTTTGGTTCGTTCATCTCCTAAACGACTTGTATGGATGAGTGCTGACATTATGTCAACATCGGGAATGCAATGTTAGCATTCCAAGAGAGAAGTGCTATATGTGAAAGCTAATGACGTAGCCTTAGGCCTCATCAACCGAAAATGACTAAAACATGGGATATGCAGCAGGGCCATGTGGGTTGCACCCATTAGGGTATGATCATTTCCATCTAGAACGAGTCCCTACTTAGATATACTATAGTCCCAAATGGTTGTTGATCCCAACCAAGGGGGTGATCATATTTGGTACTATTCAGTAAGGGATAGGCCAGTCCTGTGTTGGCAGGGATCATTCGGTACGATCTCAGTATGCTAATCTAGAGGTGTACTATGGCAGGCGGTACCTCAATAGCCTTATCATTGTATGGAATCCAATCTCCAATACGTATCTTTACAGTTTAAGTTCTATACCTAAATATGTTGGAATGTGAGATGCAAGCATTTCAGCTAAGTTCTATATTTATTTTAAACCCTTAGGAATTATCATAATATCATCTGTTTTAAATTGAAAGGTTTTTTGGTTATCTTTAGGGAAAAACCTGTCCGTGTCTAGGTGTGGCGTGGTCTTACGATACCTTTTGTTTTTCAAAGAAATTTTCAAATAAAATATTTTTATTTGAGTTTACTCACACCAAACCCATATCTGACCCAGAGCTTATTTTTTTATTCCCTAAACTCTTGGGTACTCAATTTTTATGAGTAGTCAAGTGATCCAGGTTTCTCTCGAAAGCATGTTGAAGGAGTTGGAGCAGGTGGCTTCATGGATAGCTATTATTAGTATAAATTATTCCACTGTGTATGTATGCATGGTCTAAGTATTTTGTGGACATATAGTTGTAAATTGTCCAAGTTTGGAACTTGTATTATTGAACTCGGATGTAATATTTTGGCTATGACCATGTAATATACTACATTTTCTATTATATGTTGTTCCCTGCATGATAAGATTTGGTGTTTGATTAGTCTTCTTCTTATCTTTCTTATTTCTTCAACCTATAATGACTCGTCTTTCGCATGCAAGAAAGGTGGTTCGTTACATTTGGTATCAGAGCATTAGGTTAAGCGAATCCCTAGTTATCTTTGGGTTAGGGTCAACTCCGAGGGAGCGTATTTGTAATTTTACTCGTATATATAAATATATATCCCTGATAGGTAGATAAGCTTTGATAGTTTGATTGGTGCTCTCCTTTTTGGAATTTATCTCGTCCAAGATATTCTAAGAAGTTTCTTACAATGCCCAAGTAGTAAGGAATGAGCACTAGAGGCAGACGAGGTAGAGGAACTAGCAGCACTACAACCACCAATGGTCGTACCCAGACTAGAAGGATTGGAACTGTCGAAGAGCCAACACCAGCGCAGCCAAGGGTGAATTTTGCAACTTTATGTAAGGATTACACAAATCTGAGAGGGAAATAGTTTGAGGGAACTGAGTATATCATAGAAGTTCAAGGTTGGTTGCACACTTGTGAAAATATTTTCAAAGGTTTAGATTTATCAGATGAGCATAAGAGATTGTTAGCATCATGGGAATTGCAGGAAGGAGCCGCAGCTTGGTGGGACTTGCTCACAACCAATGTTCCAAAAGGGAGTTTACTTGGGCTCGTTTTAAGGAAGCATTTGAAGATTAGTTCCTCCCTGCAGCTGGTAAGACTCGGATGTATAGAAATTTCTTGGACTTGAAGCAGGGAGATTCATCTATGGCTAAATATGAGACAAAGTTCAACGAGCTATCTTGTTTTGGACTGGAATTGATAAACACCCCGTTAAAGAAAAATGAGATGTTCGTTTTGGGAATAAGGGAGAATTTATATGAGAGGATGACTGCCTAGGTTAAGGGTTCATTTGTGGACTTGGTAGACATGGCATTAAGGTATGAAGTCTTGGATAAGAAGAAGCATACCCCAGCAGCAACAAATGATAATGCCGGTAGCAACAATTCAAATAAAAGGAAGTTCAACCAGAATTGGAGTAAGCATGGTAAAAGAAAAGCAAATCCATGAGGGAATAAGGGGAACAAGTTTAAGGATACCACTTGTTATATCTGTAAGTAGAAAGGTCATATTGCCAAATTCTGTAAAGACTCTGAAACTTCCAAGCAGCTAGCAGGACCTATCTCTCCAATGGTCCAAAATACATTATGCTTCAACTGTCACCAGCCTAGACATATGATAAAGGACTGCCCCTTATGAAGAGGTGCAGCAGGCTAAAATGTACGCGATTAAGGACGAGCCATCGACCTTAGGAGATGTGAAGTGAAAGAACATTCTTGAAGGTACCCTATTAATTAATGGTGCCTCCCACAGTTTTATCTCTTTAGAAGCCGTAAAGAAACTTCATTTTATCCCAAATATTGTAGAAAACCCTATTTGCGTATCTAATCCTATAGGAGGTGTAACCCATTTGAATCTAGTGTGTGAAGACGTGCCAATTTCTTATCTTTCCCATCATTTTACTTGTGATCTATATATCTTAGATTTTAAGGGTTTTGACCTCATTCTCGGTATGGACTGGTTATCAATATATGGGGCTATCTTAGACTGTAGAGAGAGAACGGTAACATTAGTAACCAAATTGGGAAATATTGCTAAAGTACCTTGTGAGGACCCTGGTATTCATATGTGTAGTTTCCTGTATACCTTGGAAGCATCTCAAGAAGGGTTAGGATCCATAGAGGTTGTTAAGAACTTTCCCGATGTGTTTGAAGAAGTTAAGAATTTACCCCCACATAGGGAGATAGAATTTCACATTGATCTAGTTCCTGGTGCAAGACCCATAGTTCAACCTAAGAGAAGAATGGCTCTGATGGAAAGAGAGGAGTTAGTAAAGCAAACCCAAAACTTGTTAGAGAGGGGATTGATTAGACCTAGTCATTCGAGCTGAGGGATCAGTAGTAGTCTTTGTGCCTAAGTCGGATGGATCTTTAAGATTGTGTGTGGACTATAGAGAGTTGAATAAGTTGACTATTAGAAATAAATATCCCTTGCCCCATGTCGATGACTTATTTGACCAACTTCATGGAGCTGCAGTATTTTCCCAAATGGGTCTAGCTACCGGATTTCACCAATTAAGGGTTGCTGAGGATAGTATACCCTTAACTGCCTTTAGGGGCCCATACTTTTTCTTTGAATGGTTGGTTATGCCTTTTGGGCTAACCAATGCACCCGCATATTTTGTGGATCTTATGAATCGTGTTTTCCGATATGTTCTAAATAATTTCGTGTTTGTTTTTATCGTTGACATTTTAAAATACTCCAAATCAGAAGAGGAACATAGATATCACTTGGAAGTAGTTTTAGAAACCCTAAGGAGGCATGTTTTGAAAGCAAAGTTTTCTAAATTCCATTTTTGGTAATCAGAGGTAAGATTTTTAGGGCATATTGTATCGGGAGATGGTATCTCAGTAGACCCGATAAAGGTGGAAGCAGTACAGGAATGGAAGCAACCTCAGACTCCTACTGAAGTTCGCAGTTTCTTAGGACTGGCCGGTTACTATAGAAGATTCATTCAGGATTATTCTAAAATCTCCTCACATTTGACTAAGTTGACTGAGAAAGTTGAAAAGTTTGAACGCACTCCAAAATGTGAGGAAGCATTTGGAGAACTAAAGAAGAGACTGACCAATGCACCAGTTCTTGCTGTCCTTGAAGGAAATAGTAGGTTTACGGTGTTTAACGATGCATGTGGAGTTGGATTGGGAGCTATTCTATTGCAGAATGGAAGAGTGATTGCATATGCTGGCAGGCAGTTGAACCCACATGAAAAGAACTATACTATGCATGACTTAAAGTTATTAGCTGTTGTCTTCGCATTGAAAATATGGAGGCATTATTTGTTCGATAAAATTCTTTCCTTTCTTCTTGATCTCTTTCTTTCTTCTTTCTTTAGATATTCTAGTAAGTAGGATTTTCTTCTTTTTCAATTAGGTGAGAAGTTCGAGCTCTACATTGATCATAAGTCCCTGAAGTATCTTTTCACCCAAAAATACTTGAATCTTAGACAGCAAAGATGGTTAGAGTTCTTGGCGGCATACAACTTGGACATTCTTTATATGCCGGGAAAACCTAATGTAGACGCAACTGCAGTTTTGTCTCTTTTGGAAGTTACCCCGACTCTTCAGCTAAGGATAATAGAGAACCAAAAGAAGGATAGAGCTATGGAGAAGTTAATTCGAGGATTCAAGGAAGGTCGATGTACAGATTTCGAGATGGATCACCAAGGTGTTTTAAGAATCAAGGGAAGATTGTGCATTCTGGATATAGATGGACTGAGATAGGAAGTGTTGTTAGAATGTCACAAATCTAGATTGAGTATTCACCCTGGAGTTCATAAGGAGTATAAGGACATGAGGAGAGTCTTTTGGTTGCCTTGGAATGAAGAAGGATATCTCCACCATTGTGAGAAGATGTACGAGTTGCCAACAAATTAAGGGAGATCATCAGAAAACGGCGGATTACTTCAACCTTTGAATATCCCTAAGTGGAAATGGGAGATGACATCAATGGATTTCATAGATCGTTTACCCAAACAAGGAAAGGAAACGAAGGAGTGTGGGTCATTGTGGATCGGTTAACAAAGAGTGTACATTTTATTCCGGTCAAGCCAACTAGAACGGCAGCTTCATTGGCAGAAATTTATATGAGGGAAATAGTTCATCTATATGGAGTTCCAATAAGTTTAGTAAGTGATCAAGATCCTATCTTCACGAGCGAATTCTAGGGAGCCTGCAAACAGCTTTAGGAACAGAGTTAAGTCTAAGTATTGTCCGCCATCCTCAAACCGATAGCCAGACTGAAAGAGTTAATCGCATTTTGGAAGATATGCTAAGAGCATGTATTCTTGATTTTGGAGGATGATGGGAGGATCATATTCACTTGCTTGAGTTTTCTTATAATAACAGCTATCAAGTTAGCATTGCAATGGCGCCTTATGAAGCTCTGTACGGGAGACCGTGCAAATCGCCTGTGTGTTGGGTAGAATCTGGAGATTGTTTAGTGCTTGGTCCAAATATGATTCGAGAGGCGACAGAGAAAGTTGAAATGGTTATAAGAAGGATGAAGGAAGCTCAGGAATTCCAAAAGAGTTATGCCAACAAGAGAAGGAAGGGTTTGGAATTCGAAGTCGGCGACGCGGTGTATGTGAAGATAACTCCCATCAAAGGAGTCGTTTGATTTGGAAAAGCTGGAAAGTTGGCACCGAGATACATTGGACCATTCAAGATCATGGAAAGGATCAGACCACTCGCTTACAGAGTTGAGTTGCCTGAAAAGTTGTTAGGAGTTCACAATGTGTTCCATGTGTCCCATTTAAGGAAAAGCGTGCATGATCCATCTTCGGTGGTGGAAAGGTCAGTTAAGGATGACTTGGAAATAGAACCGAACCTGACGATAGTTAGGCATCCAAACAGTATTGTGGATCAAGATGAGAGGAAACTGCGCAACAAAGTGGAGCGACTGGTTAAGATTCAGTGGAGTGATGATCCCAGAGATTGCACTTGGGTAACAGTGGATCACGAAAAGGAAGCTTATCCTGGATGGATGTTAGGATAGTTGTTGTGTACGTGTCATGAATGTATTTTTGGTTTGGATGCTTGTATACCTTTTGTACAAATTTTATGGTATGAATATATGATTCCTTTTGTGTTAACTTTTGTTAGTAATTTCGAGGACAAAATTCTTTTAAGGGGGATATAATGTAACGACCCAGGGTTTGGCCGCTTAAACTAGGCAAATTTACATATATAATTTATATAGTCAATAAATGGATTTTTACTAGTAAATGAACTCATTTTAATTAATTAATAATGATGGAAAAATCATTTTCAAAATATGTTTACCAAATTAAATAGTTCGTAGAAAAATGGAAAATGTCACCGAAGAATGTTTTCCGAAATTTTGACCTTTCGATACTGGAAAGTTGTTCGTCTTTGTGCACTATATATACATATATAAGAGCTAATTAACCGAACAAAAATAATACACTAATAGTATATTATTTTATGTTAATTATGTTTAGCAAGTGATGTGACAAGACATGGTTTTAAAATAATAACTTATATATATACTAAATCATATCATTATCTCTTGTCATTTCCTTAAGTACCATCATCATTACCCATCATGGCCTAGGGGATGTGACTAGAGAGGGGGGAGATGTGACATATGAGGAGGAGGAAGGTGGTGATGTGACATGTCAAAATGATGACATGTTATGATATTTTAAACTAAGGTTAAAATGTAATTTCCCAACTTTTCTTCATCTATAAATACACACCCATACACAAACATTTTTATTTACATTCTCTCCTTCATTTTCTAAAATTTCCTCTCTAAAATTTCCATAGCTTCCAAATCCTTTATAAGTATTTAAAAATCCTAACTTTTCACTTTAAATCTCTTCTGAATCTAGTTTAAACTTTCCTATATTCATTTGTTCACTTTATCCTTAAAGAAACCAAGCCCACACCCACCCCAAACCACTAGGCTGAGCCCTACACCATCAGGTCGAGCCATTTGAAGCTCAAAACTCCAGAAAAATCTTCACTCTTCGAAGCTCATGTTTTGTTTCCAAAGTCTGGTCGAAGTTCGCTTTGTATTTGCAGAGTTTTGATGAGTAGACTACTTTATTTTGGAAAAGTTTTTTTGACTTTACTATGTGGTGTTATTATGATGATAATATGATGTGTAAATTGAATGGTTATTATGTTGGTTGATGTTGATTTGATGGATGTTGGTGTTTGGTGTTGAATTTGAGATTTGAATGTGGTATTGTCAAGTTAGTAAGCATGTAAACATTTTTTTATATGTGTTTCATTGTGATGTTAAAAAGTATGGTATTATGGATGTATGGTTGTGATCCAAGAACCAAAGTATGTTGGGTTGAGTCAAAGTTAACAACTTTGTGTGTTGCGACGGATGCGAGTCCGATTGAAATCAAAAACTATGTTTTCTTGTTTAAAAGTTTGGAAATTGTATCAAAGTTTCTATCTTTGTTTCTATCTTTCAAAAACTTTAAAAGTTATGTTTCAAAACAAGAAATAGAAAAGAATCAAGTAAGTTTTTTGCTAAAAGTATGTTTAAGCGAACTACGCTCATAGCGATAGTCGCTATATGGACGAAGTTCGACAAAATTTCCGATTTTCGTTTTAAAACGTTTTCTTGTGAAATGGTTTTACAAAAAAAATTTCAAACTTAAGTAGTAATATAAAAAGAGATTAAGTTTAGTTAAATAAATATTTTATTATTTATAATTAAAAATAATTAGTGCTTAATTGATAATTAAGTAAATGATTAAGGGTTAAGTAACACTTAAAGAAGGTTAATGACTGATTAGTGATTAATAAAGTATAATTAGTGATTAATGAAGTTGAGAAGTAATTTAACGATTAATTATTATTTAATTAAGTTAATTAGTTAATTAATTATTATTTAATAAGTGATTATTTAATTGACTTTTAATTAATTAGTGTTTAAATTTAAAGCATTAAGAAGTTAACTAGGACTTAACTAAGTTCATTAAGTTAATTAAAGTTTAATCACGAATTAATCTTGATTTAATTAAGGTATAATTAGGGTTTAATCCAATTAAATATACTTTAATCTTTTCAAAACTATTTTTAAACTTAATTGGTTATGTTTTAAATCAATCTTCTTTTCAAGTTAAGTGATTTTAAATCAAAGGATCTCATCGTCTAGACCACTAAGTAGTCAAATGAATTAAAGTAGTGATTATAAAACGTTGACACGTTTTATGGAAAGTAAATTGACTTGTGTTTAGTACAAATGTTGAATATTAGTAACATGATAAACACAAGGAGGTTAATTTCGATAAGCGGTTCATTATAACTTAAGTATATGGAGTGTATGTTCATATGTAAATCTTGCACCTGATAGTGAAGTTGTTCAATATCAATTTACTTGACCATTTAAAATTATCGAATGTTGGTTTGAAGAGACCGGAATCGGATGACGAATAGTTATCCGAAAAGCACTTTGAACCAACGTAATGCGTTCGAATTGGATCTATCAAAGTCATGATCAAGGTTCAAGACTTGAAGTGCAAGGGCTATCTTGCCAATAACCTTGAGGGTGATTCCAAAATGGGTGTACTGGAAGTAGTGCCTTCGGTTTGTTCATCTCCTGAATGACTTGTATGGATGAATGCTGACATTGTGTTAACATCGGGAAGACAATGTTTGCATTCTAGGGGAGAAGTGCTATATGTGAAAGGTAATGACGTAACCTCAGGCCTCATCAACCGAAAATGACTAAAACATGTGATATGTTGCAGGGCCATATAGGTTGCACCCATTAGGGTATAATCATTTCCATCTAGAACGAGTCCCTACTTAGATATACTATAGTACCAAATGGTTGCTGATCCGAACCAAAGGGGTGATCATATTCGGTACTATCCAACAAGGGATAGGCCAGTCTTATGTTGGCAAGGATCGTACGGTACAATCTCGGTACGCTAATCTAGAGGTTTACTGTGGCAGGCGGTACCCCAATAGCCTTGTCATTGTATGGAAACCAATCTCCAATACGTGCCTTTACAGTTTTAGTTGTATACCTAAATATGTTGGAATGTGAGATGCAAGCATTTCAGCTATGTTCTATATTTATTTTAAACCCTTAGGCATTATCATAATATCACCTATTTTAAATAGAAAGTGTTTTTGGTTATCGTTAGGTAAAAACCCGTCCGTGTCTAGGTGCAGCGTGGTCTTATGATACCTTTTGTTTTTCAAAGGAATTTTCAAATAAAAATATTGTTATTTGAGTTTACTCACAATAGACCAATGTCTGACCCAGAGTTTATTTTTCTTTTCCCTATACTCTTGGGTACTCAATTTTTATGAGTAGTCAAGTGATCCAAGTTTCTCTCGAAAGCATGTTGGAGAAGCTGGAGCAGGTGGCTTCATGGATAGCTATTATTAGTATAAATTATTCCACTGTGTATGTATGCATGGTCTAAGTATTTTATGGACAAGTAGTTGTAAATTTTCCTAGTTTGGAACTTGTATTATTGAACTCTGATGTAATATTTTGGCTATGACTATGTAATATACTGCATTTTCTATTATATGTTGTTCCCTACGTGATAAGATTTGGTGTTTGATTAGTCTTCTTCTTATCTTTCTTATTTCTTCAACCTATAATGACTCTTCTTTCGAATGCAAGAAAGGCGGTTCGTTACAGGGTAGGTTGGCATGGTGGTGGTCTGAGTGGAGGGGAGACCATGGGTAGGGTGTGGCTGGGGGTTGTAGGGAGGCCAGAGCCTAGACTAGGCGGGTATAGAAGGGAGAGTGGTGTTTGGGGACTTTCTTTAGGGGGGAGGCTAGGGAGAAGGCTGGATAGAGGGGAGTAGTTAGGCACGGTTACTGGTGGAGGGAGGTGGTTTAGGCGGAGGAGGTAGGTGCTGGGGTTGGCCTCGGTTTGGGAGGAGGGCAAGCGTGTTTTTGGGTTTGATTCAAGAAATGTAGCACATGGTGATCGTTTATTTGAATGAGCAGGAAAATAAAATGAGAGGAAGATGGAATGAAGAAAAAAATTCAGAGTGAATACGGGAGTGAGAGGTTGACGTGAGAGAGTGATATAAAGTAAGAGGTAGAATAATTAGTAGCCCCAAATTTATGGATCACGCCTTTTAACAAATTCTCAAGATCACTCACATACACAAATATATGTGTTAGCACGTCAAATTCAAAATTTTAAGGGTACCCTATTAATTAGTTCCAAACTCCTACACTCTTAACCGGGCTTCCAAACATAAAAATAAAAATATCGTTGCGATCAGTGAGGAAGACGAACAAAACGATAAGCTTAAATCTGTACTACAACAATTTTTTCAAAAATTCCCCGTTGATGCTAAATACACTACGCAAAACATATAAAAAAGCTTCAAATCGCGATAATCAGGGCTAGAAAGATCAAAATTTAACGAAACAAACTTTGATATTTTAATTAGAAAATTTTCTAGAACAATTTTATGTAAAAATATTTATATGTCAAAAATAATATTTTCACTAAACTATTAACCAGTTTTTTTTATCTAAATATTAAACAAATTAGATTTTCGTATTTCATGATTCATTTTAAACTTATTAAAATACATTTTTAATCATAAATTTTTATTTTTATTTAATTTTTCATTACTTTTATTAAAAATAATTGTTTAATTTAATATTTTAAATTGTTAAAAACCCAGGTCATTACAATCTCCCCCACTCAAAACTTTTCATCCTCGAAAAGAAATGAAACAAAGGATCTACCATTTGATATATTTTACCAAATAATCAACTTATAAAACATCTAACTTACTTACTTAGTTTTACCATAAATTTGGAAATAATCAAAACTTTTTTTTCAAATACTTTTATAAATGTTTGATGTCTTAACAAGTTTATTATACATTTCCCACTTTCGAAACCCAAAAATAAACTTTGATGATACTATAGTCATTACCAGAATTATTTTCAAGCGACTAGAGTAGGATTTGTTAATATCAACAGTCCTTTGAGGGATGTTACATCTAGTCTTGTTCTATAGAATTTAATCCATACACTAACTAGATGTGTGCCTAAGAATATCTAAATACTTGGTAGACCAGTTTTAACACCAAGTAAGATACTTCAAAAACCTATTCTTTAAAAAATAGATATTCAATTTTTTTTTCCAAACATATCATACTATAAATAATAACTTTCCTACTCATTTCTTCAATACTATAAAATTTATATATACTCTTTTTATATATCTCTAGATTTTGTACATGAAGAAAGTTTATATAAATCACATTTATACCAAAATCAATAATCTTCAATATTTTAATTCTTTACAAAATTTCATTTATAAAATTTCTTACTTCACGTAAGGTAAATCTCATTTATAAATACTACTTAAATATTCACCCTAGACATCAACTTTGCATGCCGTCAAAACTTGATACTAAATATTTTACTTCAATATAAAAATACTTTCATTATATATAAATTACTAATTTAAAAACCTTTCAAAGTGTTTAAACCTAATAATTTAAAAGTGCATATAAAATGACTAAATTTACTTATTCATGCAACCTACCATTTCAATCTAATACTATATCTTAAGTCTACCACATTTTCATGTAATGAATTCAAATATAAAAGTTCAATTATCACTCTTCAAAAGACTAAAACACATGAAACAATGAAAATGCACAAATAACATCTTTTTATTTACTTACTTTATAACTATAATTATAACTAGCATGCAAATCAAACAATCATGTAACACCAAGGCATGACCATTATAGATGTTTATAAGCAATGTAAATGTGAAAATATATAATTTAAGTTATCATTATAAATTAACATTCAAATCAACATCCTTAATTAATTAATATTCAATTCAACTATTTCAAAGCTATTTCAAAATTACCGGGACTAGCGTTCAAATAAATAATAACTTAACATTTTTTCTAAAAACATGTTCAATAAACCATACTTATATAGATCATATTTATATAATTTACTGAACTTTCACAAATACAATTACTATAGATATTTCTTAAAATCATTTATATTTTATAAACAAATAACTTCATATCCCTTATAAAATGGAATTAATATTTTCATAAATATTATAATTAGAACAAAATTAATATTTTCATAAATATTATATCTATGAAATGAAATTAATATTATAGTTATAAAATGAAATTGTTATTTTCACAAATATTTTCATATTTCAAATTCTTGGGAAAACCCATTAATTTAGGAATACTTCTTTCCTAAATTCATAAAAAAAAATCTTTTTATTTTTAATTTCAAAAAACTTCCTTTTATTTAAATCTTCATTATATAAATTTCATATAAACAAAGTTTTTTAATCTTTGTTCAAAATATCTTTTCCTTTAAAATAAAATTCTTTTATATGTATTTATTTATCGTATTTATATTCCATGTTACAAATACTCCAAATCAAAATATATGTATTTCAGTTAATTATTATCAATGCGATAATGGCATCTGAGCGAAACTTTATGGCTTCCATTATCTTCGCGATTCCTTTTGTCTTACTTTACATCATCCCTACCGCGCCTTCTCCTCTACTTCCCCCCTCCTCTCCGTCCTCGCTTCAACGTTGTCTCCCCCTCATGCCGCCGAAAAAGAAGGTTGCTTCAGTTTCGTTAGATCTAGGTGAATCTTTAACCCACTCTGGTGCTCGTTTCGCCCTGTCTATACAAACTTCTGCATTCGTGACTTCATCGAAGACTACGACGCCTCCTTGTAGCAGTGCTCTGGTCGTTGACCCTGTTTCAGAACATTTTGCCATTGGTAATTCGCTTTCTGGGCTATTGAATGATTTGGACTTGGAAGCAAATGATGCTCCTCTGATCCCACGTTGTGCTTTTGAATCTGGTAAACATCCTATCTCCCCTCTCTTAGCCATAGTGAACAGCGCCTCTTGGTCAATGGATGATGTAGGTTTGGTCGAAAATATTATTGGACATAAGTTGGATTCTAATGTTCAGTCTGTGGAGCATGATGCTCTTGGTAGTGTGGAACGTGAGACTGAGGTATCGGTGCCCAATGCTAATCAGTTTGGAAAAATTCATGTTAGCCCTACTAGTCTTTGCCTAAATGCCAAAATACCAAAACCTGTTTCTTCTCCCACTAGTGTTGCAGCAGTTAAAACACGCTCTAGGCCGTTGGCTTCTCCAACTTCGCCTGCTCCTAAATGGTCATCTTTATTCACCAAATTGCCTAAGAATGCGGGTGTTCATACCCCTCGGTGTTTTGATAATGTTGAGCATGATGGAATCATGGTTCCGCTGAAGGGAATTATTGATGCGGGCGTTGCTTTTTGGAAGGATTCTTTGGTTGGTTTCTTTCTTGATTCCAATCCCGCATATCACCTTGTTAAAGCACAGTGCAATCAGGTTTGGAAGCCGAGGAGGGGTTTGAGTGTTCATTATGATAATGCTTTGCTCTACTTCAAATTTGCCCGTTATGATGAAAGACAACGAATTTTGGAAGCTGACCCTATTCTCATAAAAGGGAAACCGTTCATTATTACGACTTGGAGCCCGTCAGTTGATCGGGCGATTGATCAGGTTTTATCTATTTCTATCTGGGAACACTTTTCTCACAGCCCATCTGTTCTGCAGCCTCTCATTGGGATTGATTGGCTTGCTGTCCTTGTTGGAAAGGTTATTTGTTATGATGCTAACACTGTGGCCAGAAAGAGACTTGTATATGCCAAAGCGCCGATTGAAATAACTCCTGCCAAATCCTTACCTACGGTGTTAAAAGTCAGACTCAATGAGGGCCATTTTGCTGAGGTCAGAGTCCGCTACAGTTGGAAACCAGAGATTTGTACGTCATGTCAGTCATTTGGGCATCTTGTGGACGTGTGTTCTAGTTCGGCATCCTATGGCCATGTTCCTCTTGCTGATCGAATTCCTCTTCCCCGTCCTCCCGTCCAAAAATGGGTTCTTAAGGTTGTGACATGTACCCCTATTGTTGTGGCTCCTATTGATGATGTTCTGTTGCTCCTTCCACTCCCGGTTTGTCACAATCTTTGATTGACGCTGACACTACCTCTTTGTCTGATTCAATTATTTGGAACCCGGATGAGCGGACTTGGTTACATGTTCCTTCTGACATGAGGTACTCTCCTAAGACTGACATCTTTTATGCTTTTATCAGCGATATTGAGGGAGAGAGTCGTAGTCTTACATATCACATTGAGGGTGAGGGTTTGTCCCTTACTAGGGTTGGTGAGATTGGTGAGGCGAACAAAAGTTATTTTTATGATGTCACCTGGGATAGGAAATTTATTTACTCTCCTGATTCTGTGGGCTATGATACGTTGATGGAAACTCTTTTCTCTGGTTTCTCTCATGTGTTTGGATCTGCGACGATTGATTGTCGGGGCAGCTCTTCCTCTTCTGAGGGTGCTTAGTCATTTTTTTATAGTAGTTTAGGCACCTATGTCTAGCTCATGTGCTTGTATTTTTTTCTGGTTTAGTTTCTAAACCCTAGTAGTTGTTCTGTGCATGTTCAGAGCACCTGTTTTCCCATTTTTATATTGTGGCACGGCCCACTTTAAAGCCAGTAAGCTTTGCTTAAAAAACATATGTATTTCCATAAATTGTTTTATTAAACCAAGTTTCATAAATTCAAAATATGAGGAGTTTCAAAATAAATACTACAAAAGGCATTAACTATAACAGACTCTTTAACTATTTTTTTTTGTAATTTATATCATTTTATTTTCAAATTTATTTTCAAAGTAAACTTATATATAGTTCAAATATTATTACAATATTATGCAAAGACTTCTTGAGTGGGAATTATTTTCAAGAGGTTTTGAAAATAATATCTTATACTAATAATACTAGAAACTTTTTATCAAAAACATTTTCCAATAATTTATAAAATACCCATTTAAATATTTTAAAATCATTGGAAACACTTTCTCTTAAGATTATTATTACAAGGTACTTATATAAAAAATACAAATATGCTCTCTCATAATATACTTTCAACTCATAATAGGGCATTCCATTACCTTACCTTTTAATGAGCTTACCCCAACAGGCTTAGGTGTTCGCTCAACCAAGGCTCTGATACAACTGTGATGACCCGCAATTTGAGCAACTTAAATAGTTCAAACAACAGATTATCAATTGAATTTTATTTAAGATATAAGATACAAAAGTACTAATACACTGAATCCCACAATGGAATGATAAAACATAATAATTACGTAAACAGTTCATGAAGCTAATTAACAATATACATCTGCTTTCATTTTACAATATAATCAAAGTTATACACTTAACAGACATAATAAAATAATGCAGCAAAATAATACTAGTAAATATGGTCTACCAAAGTAATCTTCATCTTTAAGAAACAAACGTCTTCAAAACACTGAAATACTCAAGCTGACCTGAGCATAAAGAAAAACAATACACTTGAGTCAGAACTAAAAGTTCTTATGTAATTAACTCGATATCATGTGAAATATGGGTGTAAATAACTTAAGAGATGTTACGGGATTTTCCATCTCCTAAGTACCCTTAAGCTATCTATATGTAGTAGATACGATACATACGTAATGTCTACCAGTAATGTGAATATTAAAATAGCATTAAAGCTTTACATTAATCCCCCTTAACACATTTTTAAGCATGTACTCTATGTAGGTCCTGTAACACAATCAGTAACGTCGGTAGCCAGTGAATCCCCTATAGGTACAATACTAAAACGAAGTGGTAGTGGTCTCGTATAGGGATGATCATAGGACAAAGCATGCGATGCAATGCTTAAGGTAGGATTCTACTTATTTACCCATCCCGGTTTGTCGTAACCCCTCGACCGACCACATTCATCAATCCAAAATCAAGGCACGCCCATCAAGTTCAAAATCAAGATAGTATTCGTGGGGAAGATGTCCGCTAAAGGTAGCTAGCCTATTGGCCGGTTCAAAGAGCTCCCGTTGTAGTCATTTCAAATTGATACAAGTATCAGGGTCATCAATTATCGTTCTCTTACTTCATTCCAGCCGTTCGCCAATTCAACCTCTACATTCTAGATAACATCCACTGCATACACAGTTATTAAAGTGGTTCTGCAATAGACAGAGAGTATGTCAATATCCTACACCAGTCTCTTTAATAACCAATCATTCATTTTATAAAAGTATGCCATTTGGTCCATTTTAATTTTTACAGAAAAATATGTAAAGAATTTTAGAAAGTGTCCAACATATAAAGTAATTAATTTTACTTCAGAAATATACACAAAAATTTTCAGAAATTTCCAGAAATATTTATTATTTTTCGTAGTCGAATTACATCAGATTTTACACTAAATAAATTATTGAAGGCCTAAAACTTGTAAGAAAATTCGAATTTAAATTTTATATTTCTTAAATTTTTTTTTTATTTTTCAGTAAAATATCATATTTTTCCAAATCAATTTAATAATTTTTCTAATTTCCAAATGGCTAATTACAAAGATTAAATTATTAAAATTATTTTATGGTCGAAATAAATATATTTCCCTTTAATAAATATTTTTCACATAATATGCAACGGCTACAGAAAAAGTTTCAAGTTAATTTAAAGTTTGTACAAATTTTCAAATTTCCAATAATCTCATTTCCAAAGAATAAAATATAAAAATTATTACATGACAGAATTCGGCAAAGGTTTCTTTATGAAATATTTTTATTTTGCCGTAATGAAGTTACATAAATTTTTTCAAGTCATTTAATATATGTTTTAAGAAATATATGTTTTATCGATTTGAATCCAAAATTTTATAACCAAATTCCAAACAACTACTTGAAAACTAATTTAACCAAAATTTACAGAATTTTATTCTTTATAACATACAAATTTTCCAATGGTCATAATTTATTTTGTGAAATTTTTTCAAATAAAGACAAAACGATAGTTTATTTGTCAAAATCATATTTTTGGCTAAAGCGATTAATCTATATAGCCTAAATTTTCACATATCAATATCAAATGTCCAAAGAGTGTTTTATCACACTATTCAATGTTCACAATATCCATATGACAAGTAATATAATTTCGATAATTCCAACATATCATAATCAACAATGCAGCATATTATTCTAAGCTAGAAAAATTGGCTTATTGTCTTGTTATTGCCTCGAGGAAGCTCTGTCCATACTTTCAGGCTCACCCATCACCATTTATACCGACCAGCTGTTACGATAGGTCCTTACGCGTCCTGAGACGTCTAGTAGGTTACTCAAATGGAATATCGAGTTAAGCCAGTTTGACCATACTTACACTCCAAGGCGAGCCATTCAAGGACAAGTCCTAGCAGATTTCATTGCTGAATTTACCATCCCAGAGGACTTGCCCGAAATCAGTGAATCTCCCAAGTATATCTGGAAGCTGCATACAGACGGTGCATCAAATGATCGTTTCTCAGGTGCAGGGGTTATTCTTGAAACTCCTGAAGGTCGATCTATATGCTACGCTCTAAAGTTCAACTTCCGTGCAACTAATAACAAAGCTGAATATGAGGCCCTATTGGCTGGATTGAAACTTGCCAGAGATTTAAAAATCATTACGGTGGAAATTAACTGTGATTTGCAATTGATCATGTGTCAAGTTCGGTGGGAGTACCAAGCCAGAGATCGAAGACTGGCCGCGTACCTTGCTCAGGTTCAGGAGACATTGAATCAGTTTGACTATTATGCTATTTATTACATACCACGAGAACGCAACCAGAAAGCTAATTTGTTGGCAAAGTTAGCCAGTATAGGTGAAGCACAGAAATTGGGACTTGTTCTCGCAGAAATATTATCTTCGCCAAGCATTGATCAGATGGAAACCGATTGGATATTTGATGTCATTTCCGAAAGGGAGTCGTGGATGACTCCATTCAGAAATTATCTCGAACACAGAACCCTTCCAGAGAGTAGAAGTGAAAAGAGACAGATTCTTAGAAAAGCTTCGTGTTTCACTATTCAAGATGGAGTTATGTATAGAAGAGGATACTCTGTTCCTTTACTCCGGTGTATCGCTCGCGATGAAATCAAACAAGTATTACATGATGTACACGAAGGAGAATGTGGCGATCACACCGGGGGGCAAGCACTCGCTAAGAAAGTACTCCGGTATGGATACTATTGGCCGACTGTAAATCATGATGCAGCAGATTATGCCAAGAATTGTGATAAATGTCAAAAGCATGCTCGGATTCCTAGAGCCCCACCTAATGAGATAACTCAAATGGTCAGCCCATGGCCGTTTGCAGTATGGGTCATTGATATTATTGGCTCTTTACCTCTAGCCAAAGGTGGTGCGAAGTACGCCATCGTAGCAGTTGATTACTTTACCAAGTGGGCAGAAGCCGAGCCCCTTGCTACGATCACAATGAAGAAGGCGATCAACTTTGTAGTGCGCAACATCATCTGCTGATTTGGTCTTCCACATACTATCATCACTGACAACGGGACCCAATTCGATAGTGCCGAATTTAAGGATTTCTGTCAAGGATTCCACATTCAAAAGAAATTCTCCGCAGTCGCACACCCTCAAGCGAATGGACAGGTTGAAGCTGTTAATAAAGTTATAAAATCCATTTTGAAGAAACAGCTGGAAAAAGCCAAGGGCAAATGGGTCGATGAACTTCCTATGGCTTTATGGGCCTACCGTACAACCCACAAGTCCATGACCGGTCACACTTCATTCTCTCTCTCTCTCACTTATGGTTCAGAAGCTGTTATTCCGGTCGAATTAGAAGTACCTTCTCATCGTGTGACATACTACGATCTGAAGGCAAATGCTATATTGTTTGCTGAATCTCTCGACTTATTGGATGAGAAGCGTGAAGAGGCTGATCTGAGGGCAGCCGCATATCGAAGTCGAGTCGCCCGATTATACAATGCCAGGGTCCGACCCCGAACCTTTGAACTTGGTGATCTCGTACTCAAAAGAATTTATCCGGTCCCTTTGCATATGAAACCAACTTGGGAAGGACCATATGTTATTGGACGGAAGCTCGGAGATGGCACATTCAAATTATCGACCGTTGACGGTCTCACTCTTCCGAGAGCCTGGAACAGCGAGAGTCTTCGTCGCTACTACACATAACAAGCTCTGTTTATTTATTCAGTCTATTTTTCATTTGCAATTTGTTTCTGCATTTCGAAATTAGAATTTGTAATAAGGCAACTAACTTTGCCATATTTTCTTATTTTAGCAATAAAGTGCAATCTCTTCGAGCCAGAGCTGTGATTTACTTGAAATACTTTATATGACCATCACTATGCACGGAGAGCTAAGTTCCATCATACGGTGGAATTTATTCAAATAGGGAGTGACTTTGATACGACCGATCACTCGCTAAGTGAAACCCGAGCTCGGGGACAAGCCATCACACTAAAGTCAAAAAAGGATTGATACACGACAATCCTTCACCTAACTCTAGATTCCCAGAGTGCGAACTGGAGTATAAACTTACAAATACGGTTTCGAAGAGGGTGGATCCGTCCACCTAACGACTTCGCCCGTATTCGAACCAAGTTTGAGGAGGGTGGACCCGTCCATATAACGACCTCACTTGTTAACTCAGGGTGGATGTGACCCAACCATCCACGATCCTGATACGCCTTTCGTTCCCAGGGTGCGGGCAAAATTCAAAAACTTACAACAGATGTGATTGACCGTCTGTTTACCAACTCTGGATTCCCATAATACGAACCGGAGTATAAACATCAACTAACTCTAAGTTCCCAGAGTGCGAACTGGAGTATAAAACGTCACCTAACTTTGGATTCCCAGAGTGCGAACCGAAGTACAGACATCGAAATGATCCAGATTCCTAGAGTGTGAACCGGAAAGTAAACGACAACCAACTCCAAGTCCCAGAGCGTGGACTGGATTATAAAATGTTAATCGACTCTAAGTCCCCAGAGCGCGGACCGGAGTATAAACTCAAGTCGGGTGTAACTGAGCGCCCGTGAATTTATTTAAGCCCCCCAGAGTGCGGACGAAATGATAAGTGTCAAACAAACGTGGCTGATCGCCCGTGAAACTAACTTAAGTCCCCGAAGCGTGGATACGATCATCAATAAAAGAGCGAGTGTGATTCGACCATTCAAAATATCCTTGTTTCAACATCAATCCAACAATTCTAAGCATGCTGCATTGAAAGCGAAATACGACTGCTAGCCAATCTTTAAACTTCATCCCTGAAACTGGGGGCATAACTTAAGTGTCAGTCACTAATTGAAGCAGTACAATATCGGAGTTCAACTTAATATCCAGTCGTGACTTGTGGCCATGATTGTAGGACTTGATGGATGAACTCAAACAAGATTCAAAAGTTGAAACTTCACAAGTGTACTAAACAAGGAATTCAAATGCTGGAACACTTAAGCAAATAAACACACATCGATTTCAAAGCAAAATAAAGTTTCATTTCAGCTATTTGCGAAAAAAAATTAAGTACAAGTTGGTCCCAAAAATTCCTACTAGCGGGGGCCGAACCCGCATCTATACACGGCCTACAAAAGAAAAATAAAGATAGATTTCTATTTGTCTACCAAAAATAAACCGAAGAAGCACGTCTACTCTCTCTTCTTTTTCGGCTTTCCCTTCGGTATGGACCCACTAGAGCCACCAATTATTTTTCTTTTCGACCCCTTGCCTTTTGGCGGTCGGTCTCTAGTAGGGGGCATGATATCAACTTCCTCGTCCGAGCTCAAGTTAACGGGAATTCTCCCTGAAGGTGGAGTCGGGGGAACTGGATCGACTATAGGAGGCGGGATAGACGCACTAGTATCAATAACTGTACCACCAGGTGATATCATCCTTAACGGAGCTGGACCAGGTGCCGCAATCCCACCTCCAAAACTACCACCATGAGCCGCTGCCTCCATTTCAGCGTCGATTTCAGCCAATATTTCTTCTTCACGAATTGCTTGGGCCTCGCTGGGAGCATCAGTGGTTGGCATTGAAAGGCCAGTAGCAGGTGTGCTTCCACCCATAACAAATGGCAGATCCGCAAAAGGATTGCTGTGTTGACCGAGGAGTTCCTCCATCATCTGTTCATCGAAAACAAGAGTGCACCCCTGCGTTCGGTTAGTCGATGCCGTGGTCGTTGTGGTGGTTGCTTCAGTTATTATGGCCTTCTGCATATGATGTGATTCTTGAGCGGTAGGAGGCACGACCGGTGCGGCATCAATCACTGGACAAAAAAAAAGAAGAACCGTTAATAACTAATTCGGATGACGACTCCGACTTCAGATAAGCATAGAGAATGTTCAGAATACCTTCCTCAATTTGGCTTGTGCACGGCTGAACAGCCTCAGAGACATGTTCTTTGGCCGGAGATAGCTGCGGTTGATCCGGATTATAGGTAAGAATGGGCTGGGGATCAACCACATGTGCAGATTCAGGCTGGGTTGGCGCAGGAACTTCAGCACTCACCTCGTGATGCTCAACACCTGAACCTTCTCCGACCTTCAAGTGTTGGGTGCCGAGTCTTTCTTTTTCATGCAAAATCATCGACTCGTGGAGAATCTTTCGTTCATCTTCATTTAACATACGATTCTCAAGCTCAAACTCGTCGATTGATTCACCCAGATGCACCGCCTTCTCCTCCTCAACCAATCGGCCCCAAGCGTTATATAAGTGTGTCAAGTAGTTGTCGAGCCAGGCTAGACTTCTATGCCTCAAAACATTGGTGTTCAAAACAATGAGAAGATCTTCAATATCAGCCTCTAGCCTCGACTCAGCCATTTGGACTTTCTCCTCGACCTCAGTCTCCACCACTCAGACCTTAGCCGTGGCCGCATCCCGTTCACCCCGAAGCACAACAGCCTGTTCACAAGCTTCCTGGGAGGCTTTGTTTGCATCATCCTTTTCCTTGATGATTTCGGAGAATTTAGCTTTAAGTTCAGCAAGTTCTTTCAGAGCGGCGCCCCGTTCAGCTGTGATAGTGGTGTTGCGATGGCCCATCTGCTCCACCAAGGCATAGTGTGTCTGCCTCATCCTCTCCATGGCCAAGTTCGCCTCATCGGCCTTTTTGGTGGCCTTTATCTTTGGTTTTCGAGAGGACTCGGATTCATCAGTAAGCATTTGGACGATGCGGTCCTTCTGGGCGAGATTAGATTCTAACTTTTCGATTAGTTTAGCCCGCTCGAAGGCCACCTACGATGCTTTCTCTGCAGCCTTCGCCCACTCTTTGTACCGGGAGTAAATGTCATGAATGTAATCATGCATTGTGTTCTCCGCCTCCGATGGAATTCTCTTTAAATGAGGTGGAAAAACGTAGCCTTCGAAGCATATATTCGGTAACTCTTTCCTTAGCTGAGCGATTTTAATAGCCCCTTCCCTAGTGGGCTCAGTGATAGCTTGCTCAACGACGACGGGAGGCTCAACCTCAGTTCTATGGCGTTGCGACTAAGGCCGAGAAGCATGTGAGGATGGTTTGTGACAAGGGGGCTCTACTGGCTGTCTCCCTTGACCCGAAGGTTGTGTAGGGAGCCTAGGAGGGGGAGAGCGGGATCGATGTCTGTAGTCCCTATCCCTATCTCGATCTTGACATTCCTGATTAGAGTACCCGCGATCGCGGTCTCTATCTTCTTCTCTCCTACGTGACTCATAATATGAAGAAGATCGGCGAGCTGAGCGAAGACTCCCTAACATCGACCCTCGTCCGGACATTGTACCTGTAAAAAGAAAGAGAAGCAGACTTAGTGGTTTCTTGAATTAAACAACTTATGATTGGAAATCGTGTAGTGCCGTGAAGTGTGTATGTATGTGCAACCCCCCGACCAACCGAAAATGTCGTCCGCACTTATAGGAAGCGACTCGCCTAGGTCAAGAGCACTATCAAGCTCCTCCAACCCGGTGTCGTGTTGAAGTGACACGTAATCCGGAATCGGAATATCGGCAAGCCCTTCAAAAGGACTCTTTGTTAGCGAGGAAGGAGCCTTTGAGATTCTAATGCCGGGAACCGGCAAGGAAACCACCACTGATTTCCACCTCGAAGACTTAGGACGTTTGTAAGCAGCGGCCTTGCCTTTTCTTCTTCCTTTTGTCGCTTGAAATCCGGCTGAAGACCCAGCAGCAAGTTCATCATCCGTGGGCGTTCTCTCTTCATAACCCCCTTCAGTTATTACGACCCCGGGTGTTTTGCATTTCAACTGCTTCTTCGGGGCCGCCCTCAGTGTTCGTTCAAGCCTTATGCTTTGATTCTGCTGAATCAGTCCGACAATTCTCAAGTTTCTGTCGGTTAGAACCGAATCGATGTCCCTCATTTCACTTGGAACTTCTTGAAGGACCCTTACTATTTCTTTGAAGTACCCACCTTTAGGTCGTGAGATTGCGGCTGTAAAGAAAAGAAGATATTAGTTTTACATCAACTACAATTATCTTGATAGCCCTTGGAGAAGGCTGCAACACTTAAGTCTGACTAACCATCGGCCGACAAATCCAGGCGGGCATCGGACGTAGAACCATTCTGTTTTGAAGTAACTCAGCCTTGTCCAGGATCCGATTACTACTTGACAATTCCTGACCGCCTCTAGGAATGTAAAAGATGGACTAACTCCCCTACTCTTGAAGTTAAAAATATATCTGATTTCTGTTAGAGCCGGTGCCAAAATTTCTTTTCTAAAACCAAAGTTTCAAAATTTTCCCACGTATTATACCATTTAAACTAATTTTCCATAATTTACATAAAATCCATCTTTTAAGAATAAATCATAAAAATACTTTAGCTCCCAAGTTAAATAAAGGTCCTTTTATTTAACATTTTTCATTTAATATACATAAGCTATAGAAAAAATTTCAAGTCATAATAGACTTTTTTATAAAAATACATTTTCCAATAAAAGCCATTTTCCATAAATAAATTATAAAAATATATAAACAACTGAATTAAATATAGGTTCTTTTACGAAATATTTTTCATTTACTATCATAAAGCCGTAGAAAAAATTTCAAGTCCAAATAACACCTTTTTATAAATTACTCCTTTATTCGTATAAATTCATAAGTAAAAATCTACAAGTAAAATCTTGCAAACAAATTTGACCAACTTGTTTATATCTATAATTCACATAACATATAAAAAATTTAGACATAAACACATTCATTTGTGCAAAAAACTCAAATAAATACAAAAACGATGATTGTATGAAATTACATATTTTATGGCCAAAACTATAAATTTTCATACTATAATTTTTTCATACATTAATGTCATATATCCAAGGCTATTATAATACATTATCACCTCATTCGATGTCCATCATATCAACATATTAATTTATAAAATTCCAAAGAACATGGCATATACCATAATCAGCCAAAATGAGCATGCAAATCATTTTAATTCCTGTTAAATTAGTCACCCATATAATAAAACATCATATATTAATGTACTAAACATGCAATTTATCATTATTATTTTTATTTAAATCAACCACACATATATCAACAACTATATATGACAAATATTAACATGTTTATGGGTTTAACTTGCAATAAATTTTTATCTAACCAACGACACATATTACAACAAATGCAGATAATAATTATCAACAAGAAATCAAGTTAAACTTGCATTTGAACTTTTAGTCTATAAGAGTTATAAAAACACTCACTTAATACATGAATCTGAACACATCAAATGACATGACACGACGACACGAACACGACAACAACAGATCCAATACCACACGAATGCTCACGGATGCGGACAACCATAGACAAGCACAATGCAACGAATAACGACGAATCAGAGAGAGAAAAGGTGGCGGTTGCGGAAAAACACACGGTGATACGGCATAGAAAAGAAGGACCAGGCCTATGCTGGGCTGTGAGTAGGGACCGATGGGTTGCATCTAAGTGGATTGATGGGAGAAGGCAGATTTGGTTAGGGTTCATGGTGGGAAGGTAGGTGTCAGGTTGAGACTGACTGGGTGAGTAGAGGAAGGTGGAAACTAGCGGTAGGAGATTGGGTATGGTTGGATCTGCATGTAGGGTAGGAGGAAGTGGGTAAGTTGGCAAGGGGGTATTCTGGGAGGGTAGGCGGTGGGTAGGGTGTGGCTGTGGTGAGGTCGGAGGCTAGGCTAGGCGGGTAGAGGAGGGAGAGTAGTGATTGTGGAATTACAGTAGGGGAAGGCTAGGCTAAGGACAAGGCTGGACGGAGGGGAGGAGTCAGGCACGATTGCTGGTGGATGGAGGTGGTGTAGGAGGAGGAGGAAGATGACAGGGTTGGCTGCAGTTTGGGAGGAGGGCAGGCGGGTTGTAGGGTTTGATTCAAGAAAAGTGTGACAGGGTGATGGTGTGTTTAAATGAGTAGGCAAATAAAATGAGAGGAAGATAGAAAAAATGAGAGTGAATATAAGAGAGAGAGAGGAGACGTGGGAGAGTGATATAAAGTAGGAAGTAGAATAGTCAGTAGCCCCAAATTTATGGATCACGCCTTTTAACAAGTTCCTAGGAACACACACGTACACAAATATATGTGTCGGCTCTTCAAACTCAAAATTTTAAGGGTGCCCTATTATCTAGTTCCAAACCCCTACACTCTTAACCGGATGTCCAAACGTAAAAATAAAAATATCATTGCAATAAAAAAGATAAGACGAACAAAATGACAAGCTTGGATCTGTGATACAACAACTTTTTCAAATAGTTCACCGTTGCTGCTAAATACACTATGCAAAACAATAAACAAGCTTCAAATCGTGATAAACGGAGCTAGAAAAATCAAAATTTAATGAAATGAACTTTAACGTTTTGATCAGAAAAATTTCTAGAATATTTTTATGTAAGGATATTTATATGTTGAAAAATAATATTTTTCACTAAACCATAACCGCTTCCTATTAAATCTGAAATAAAATAGATTTTCGTATTTCACAACTAATTAATTTCTTTTCATTTTAAAATTATTAAAATACATTTTCAATAATAAATTTTTAATTTAATTTTTCATTACTTTTATTAAAAATCATTTTTTAATTTAATATTTTTAATTGTTAAAAACCTAGGTCATTACAGAATGCTAGATGGAGTCAGAAGCTCAACAAAGATGTGTCCGAGGCTAAAGTCTGGGAAGCTATTCAATCCATTCATACTGACTCCAGCCCCGAGCCAGATGGGCTAGGTTCTAGTTTCTTCGAAGTGCATTGGAATGACATAAAAAGAAAAATTGCCTCAGTTATACAAGAATCATACCAGATGGGTAAACTTTTAAAAGAAGTCAACCACACTTTCATCCACCTGATCCCAAAAATAGGAAAGCCTTCCAAAATTGAAGATTATTCTGCCCGACTGCAAGGTAGAATCAATAATTCAGGAAGGCAGGTGGAAATATGATGTGTTACCTTGCAATGTTGAACAAAAAAAGCAAATAGAATATATGCCACTCTTTTCTGGTTAAGAAAGCGACATCTGGCAATGGAAACACATATGAAAGGATTCACTCCCAGATCAACTTGGGAGGCAACTGGATTAAAGAAGCAAAAAGTTAACTGGAGTATAAATATTTGGGATAGAGCTAATAACCCTTAATTGTCCTTAACTACATATAAAGCAATTCCGAGTAGACTACCTACCAAAGACCGACTATCTAAGTGGGGTCTAACAGATGAAGCAATGTGTTGTCTGCGTGGAAAAAAGGAAGAATCTCACATGCATGTATTTATAGCTATGAATTTTCAAAATTAGTTTGGGATAACTCTAAGCAAGCTTCTAATCTAGCAAGTTCAAGCAAGTTCAAGCTTAGGGAAGAACGAACGCCTGAATTCCAAAATGAATAACATTGGGTTGACGGTTACTGTTTGGAGTATTTGGAAGGTCCGCAACATGAGAATTTCCAAAAGAAGGAGAGAAGCACAAGTGATGTCAATAAACTAGCTTTGATAGACATGCGAATAGTGTTCAAGAGAATAAGCGAGAAGTATCTTACCACGAGTAGGGGACAAGCAGCAATCGCAACTGGAGTAGGGGATCAGAAGACGGAAAGGGAAGAAATCCCAAGTACAAGCTATGACCATGTACCGTCATGATTGAAGGAGTTGCAACTTCAAAATTTAGATCTGGAGTAAGGAGAGAGAATGAGAATAATTGAATTTGTATCGGTTAAAGTAAAAGTGTGTGTTTGTATCTAGCGACAATGTTTGCATTTTGGAGTCGATCTGTATTTGGGCCGTAATGCCCCAATAAAATTTTAACCCATTTTCAATATATATATATGCTTATGTAAAATATTTAAACAAAATTATAATATATATATATATATCTGTGTGTTTGTGTGATGCAAATCCCAATATTTATACACGGACAAGTTATACCTTGCACGGATTGTTTTGTTACACATGCATACACATGTATATGTGTATATGATACACATACACACACAAATATCATAACATAAATGAAATAATACTATATAATTTATAAATTTAAATAAAATAAATTTTTTTATTTAAATAAAATTTAGAAATGTTCTAAATAAACAGACTTTATAGGTCCAATAAAGATCCAATAAGAGAATTTTTTTTGAAATTCACCCATAACTTCCGCTATGGGCTGGCCCAGTTCCAACAATGTATACATAAAACATACATATATATGTATATGTATATGCGTGTGTGTGTATTTGAACATGGTTCGTTTATGGTAGCAAGTTTTGATATGGGGATCGAACTCATGACCTTTAATCTCGTAGTCTAAACTACCAACCAACTAAGCCAACCTTGTTGGCATATATATATGTATATACATATTATAATAATTTATATTTTACAATTAACATTTGTAACATATAAAATTATACACACACACACTCACTTTACATGCATACATACATCTATATATATATACACGTATACATACATACATACATACATATAGATACATATATATACACATATTGATAGCACTCATGTATACAGAGGGGCTAGCATGTCTATTGTGATGTAAATTCCAACATCTATATACGAGCATGTTAAATCATGTATACCTTTTTATATTGCATGTGCACGTGTACACACATATGTGTATATGATAAACATACATATATTACTTAATATAAACAATAAAAACAAAACATTATTTATCATTTAAATAAAAATATAGCTTTTATTTAAAATAATATTTAGAAAAGTTGTAAAGATATTTAGACTACATGGGCCCGTTAAAGATCCAAAAAAGGGATTTTTGTTTGAAATGTACCCATTTACGTTGCTGTGTGCTTGCCCAGACCCAACATCGTCTACGAGGTTCCATTGTATACCGATAGCTTGGAGGACAAGCACAATTAAGTAATTATAAATTTTTGTTTAGCTTGAATGGTCATATGTTCCATGTGTGTAATCGATGTATAGTGTCCAACGACCGTTGACGTGTGTTGACCCATCGGATTATGTACATCGATTGGAGAAGTATTGTGTCTTATGCAGCATGTGTGTCCTGTGTCCTTAACATGATATACAGAAGAACTCTATATAGCCCACTCGCGCTAGCAAATGAGCTCCGACACATGTTGGAACAGTGTGTCGGATATTGCTTATTAATGCAAGATTTACGTTAACGAAATCGGATGGAATTTGACACGGTGCGAAACTCTACTCAATTAGGGAATCTTGGAGAGATGATGCTAATTTCACAGGACGAAGGATATATGGTGAATGAATTCGAGCATTAATGGGATTCACGCCCCTAGAATATATTGATGCTTCGATTCATCGGATGACTTATCTCCCTTTTCCTTATCACCAACAACTAGTCCATTGCCAATCTGCAATAGCTATGGCCATGCTCTTGAACTAAGGGTATTGATCGACGATGGATAAGAGATGGATCAACGATGAAAAATGGAGGAGATGGGAAGAAGAAAACAATGATTCAACTATGGCAACAACTGCTTAAGTCGAGATATGGTGGCATTGATTCATAATTCACCTTAGAACGATGGACGATATTGAATCAACGTCAGTATGAGGATGGATCGAGTTGAAATTTTTCGTATGGATCGAATAAGGGAAGATTGCTTGATTTGTAATTTACGACGGAGTCGAACTTGGAGTCAAAATTGGTGACGATTATTCTCTTAAAAGCTCGAAGGGAAACGGTGAAGAAGGCAAGAACTGAAAAGGTGGAAAAATATGCCAAGTCCCCAAACCATTTATGTAGTATAGATCCAATATATCGATACTGATCCATCAAGTGCTCATATTTAAAAGATAGAAGGAAAAAGATAAAAGTCTTACAACACCATGGGCTGGAATAATTTTTGAAAATCTCGTAGTGATGAATGAAGTCTTTAGATAATTAACTTTGACATTTATATTTGCTGAGAAGACATGACTCAATTGCTATGTGGAACGAAGTGCCAACATTCTGAGTAAGGATGCATCATTCTATGGAAAGGTATAGAGTATCGTAATCTTCTATGTGGTTCTAGGATTTGATCGTGTATCTCTATTCAAAGCATGCTTTGTATTTACAAAGACACCTTTAAAGGGAAAAAGTTATCCGGTATTTGAACCACACGATATTTCAATGGAATTAGACTACGAATGATGAAGGAATCGATCCTGGATTGATAAAAATCAACTATGAAGTGTTGAAGGAAAAAGATAGAGTTTTGGCTAATGCCATGGACCGTCTGTCAAATGGTCAAAAATACCCTTGTTCAACTTGTGCTATGGATCTTCATGCTATTTGAGGAAAATGGTAAGTTTGCAAGATAGGGATGGTTCAGTACCGATCCATCAAAATTACCATTTTACCCTTAAAGATCAAAAGCATGAAGACTTAAGCAAATATGGAGATAAAGAGCAATTTTGGACTAAGTCGATGAATCAGTATCGATCCATTAGATCTAAAGATTTAGACCAATTTGTCCAACTCTTCCTCTTATCTTCGTAGAGTCGATTGTTGGACGAATTCAAACTAGATCTAGTGATCCTAGGGGTAAAATCAGCTATAAATAGCAAACTTCATCACTTGAAAAAGGACCTTTCAATCTTTGCTGGGACGAAACGTTGCCAAACTAGAAATTGATCATTATATCAAAAAATTCTCATGGTAACTTGGTTGTACTAGCAAAGGATCATCAGTGAAAAGTACAAAATGGACATAGGCTAGCGATTTACCAAACAGCTCTAAATATTTTTTCTGTTTCATCCTTTTTATTACTTTCATTTATTTTAATCTTTGTTTGATGGATCAGGGGTGTTATCCCATTTCAAAGGCTAACAGAATCTATTTTATTTGTTCATGTATATAGAGTTGATGAGATTTGAGTTCACGGTTGATATCTACAATTGTATTTTTAAGAAGACGAAAGCATGAATGCTTGTTATCTTTAAAAAAAATTAAGAAAATGGGGGATAAATTATGTAAGGGTGAGAGAAGTATTTTTATAAATATTAACGGGTGAGAAAGGGATGAGTGAAAGAACCAAAAAAGTTGGGGTATATAGTAGCACTGGAAAAAACTTCGTACGAGTGCTGGAACTGGGCCAAGCCGCAATGGAAGTTGTGGATAAATTTCAAAATGTTTTTACCTTATTGGATCTTTATTGGGCCTATAAAGTCTAGTGTATTTAGAACATTTCTAAATTTTAATTAAATATTTTTTTTTGTTTAAATTTATAAAATGATATAGTATTATTTAATTTATGTTATGTTATTTTATATATGTACATACATACATACATACATATATATATATATGTGTGTGTGTGTGTATCATATACACACATATATGTGTGTGCACATATGTGACATATCAATCTGTGCACGGTATAACATGCACATGTATAGATATTAGGATTTACATCGTAACAAACATATTAGCTCATCTAATATGCAAATATATTGTCCAAATGTATGTTTATATACTTTTATAATATTTTAAATATAGATATAAATTTAATTATTTTTTTATAAATGTAAATGTAGATATATATATATATATATTTATAAACATAATTATGAAATATTAACATTAAAATATATGCATATATAATTATGTGAATATATCTAAATCAATTATAAATATATCAAATAAAATAAATAATATAAAAATAATTAATTATTTTTTTCCTTTTTTATTAAAAAACAAAAATAATATATACACACAGGTAAATATTATTCTAATATATATATTATATTAATTACATATTTGTAAATTTATAATAAAATGTTAAAATTATAAATTAATACTTATAAATACACAAACTATTTTTAATAAAACATATATATTTACCTAGTCTTAAGCATGACTCAGAAATAATATTATTTTAACTTTAAATATTATTTTAAATTATTTTCGTACTGTTATAATTTAAAACATTAATATAAAATAATTCCAAAACATAATATTTAAATTTAAATTTCCAGTAAATTTTGAAACGATATTTTGTATTTATGAACTTTATTTCATAATTTTATGATTTAAAAATAATTTTATAGTTAATTATTGATTTTCGGCCTATATTAAAATATTTTTACATAATAATAAATGTTTTTTATTTTTATTTTTCTACCGAGCATATATTTTATAAATGTGAAACATAATTTTTATATAATATATGTATTAATATATTTAATTTATGTAATTAAATAGCCCTAAATAATATTTGAATAATAATAAATATGTATAAAAAATTATTTTAATAAGCAGAATGTAATATATTTGTAGTACATTATATATAAAATTTATATAACATATTTATAAAAAGTATAATGAAGTAATTAAATTATAAACTATATATATGCATATATTTATAAAATATATGTATAATATATATGTATATTATTAAATAATCAAAAAAATTATTTTTTATTTTTGAACTGTGCCATTATAGATATGAATATAGTAAAAAACAAATTTTTTTAATAAGTACATGCATACATACAATCAAATAATTTTGCGACAATATCACTTGCATATCAGAATCATCCCCTAACTAATAATATTATATATATATATATATATATATATATATATATATATAATAAAACATTGTATATAAGCAATTATAACTTGATCAGAAATATAATTCACTTCCAATGCCTTGAAGTATGCCTTGAAATAATGATATGTTCTCCTTGAAACAATTTTCGGTCCAAAAGAATGCTAGTCCTTGAACTGTTGACCACCGGCTATCGAATAGTAGTTGAATTAAATTGATTCAAGCTTCATAAAATAAAGATACTAGGGGGGGATTTTTGTTATCAATGTCTAGAGACGGAGACTCCAAAAGATCAATATCAATTGTAGGAAGAGATGCTTAAATAGAGGAAGGAAATGAGAGAATTTCGGATCTCGTCTTTTACTCAATCTCTTTTAATCTTGGCTATCCATTTCAAGCCACTCTTACCTATATTTTGTGCCACCTATATTCCATGTTGCTTTCAAAATGACCAGCCTCTATGATGGGCCTTAAACCTATTTAAGACCAAATAAAATACTATTCAATTAAATCTAATTTAATGCTTATCGATATCGAATATAGATTAACATATTTATAACTATTATAAATATATTTGATAATATTTATTCATTAAATAAAAATCAAAATTTGTAATTAAAATTTCATAAGTATATGTTAAATGATATGATACATCAGATAAATGATATGCACGGTGAATCTCATACCACCCCAGATCAGTTAGATGTTGCATTCCTCAACTACTACACAAACTTACTTGGTGGCCTTCCCTCTACCCCTGACATCTCAATAACTAATAACCTCCCAATCCCAAAGCTCACCACTGATATGTAGACATCTTTGATAAATCCTGTAACTGATGAGGAAATAAAGAACTCTATTTTCACCATGAGAAAATCTGCATCCCCTGGCCCTGATGGATTCACAGTAACATTCTTCACTCACTGCTGGGATATTATATCAACTGATGTATACAAGGCTATTCATAATTTCTTTAATCAAAGCAAGTTGTTATCCTCTATTAACTCTACTACTCTTATCCTTGTCTCCAAAAATGCTTCTCCTACTTATGTCTCCCAATATAGATAGATTGCTTGTAGCAATGTCATCTACAAGTCCATATCTCGAATATTAGCTTCCCGTCTCAAAAATGTGCTTCAACACATAATACCTCCTAACCAGGCAACCTTCCTCCCTAATAGAAGTATACTTGACAATGTCCTTCTGACACATGAATTATAGAATGGATACTCTTCACCATACAAATCCTCTAGAGCTCTACTGAAAATAGACATACGAAAGGCATTTGATATTGTTAACTGGTCAGCTATAATGTTTGTACTTGATAAGATGGAATTCCTTCCTGTATTCAGTAACTGGCTGTACCTATGCATCTCAACAGTAAGGTATTCTCTGGTCTTCAATGATCACATTGTAGGGTATTTCAAAGGCACAAATGGCTTGAAACGAGGAGATCCAATCTCTGCATACTTGTTCATAATGATAATAGAGATCTTCACCCTTGCAATACTCAAGCAGGTTGATTTGAAGAACTTTGCCCTTCATACGAAATGTAGAAACCCAATGATAACAACACTAGCCTTTGCCGATGACATGTTAATATTCACCAAACCAACCGTTCTTTCCTTACAATCTATAATGAATACCCTTTCCTCCTTCTATAACTTTTCAAAGCTTCAAACCAACTGTTCGTCGACGGAAATTCTATCGGTTTAGAATACCTTCGAACGAATTTAGAAATAAAAATAACTACAAGCGCACGACGTACACTTGTAGTACGTGGCGAATACGGGTCGATCCGTAGGGAATTGATGATTTTAAATTCTATTCAATCAAATTAACCAAAGTTGAAAGTGTGATTAGCTAAAAATGTAAGAAACTAACAAAAAATAGCAAAAGAAAAATAGATAAAAATATGAGAGTTAAATGACAATTTAGAGATAAATCCACTCTCTAGATCATATAATTCTACAATTAATGAAATTATGATCTCTTTTTTGGTCATAAGTGAGTTTAAATGATGTGTTTATCATAAGTATGGCTTATTTGTGCTATTAATTAGCTCAACATAAGCCATCAAACTATAACACACCCCTTAAATCACTTACCAACTCTACTCTCATGAAAACAACAACAAAGTTGAAAATGAAATCTATTTAAGCATGACCTATTAACTATTGTTTAGAAATATAGGCCATCAAATTTTAATTTCACATTCACTTCATTACCATCAACATATGTAGATGAAGAGGTAATTATTGCTTGTGATTGTTTAAGCATAACCTATTTGTTATGAACAACATAGACTATCAAATTCAACATGAAACAATAAATCACATCAACATTTCTTTGAGCACAAAAGAGATCAAAATTATCAAAATGTTGAAGCTACATGATTCAAGGCTTCATTACCCCTAAATTGAAGGGGTTAAGCTCCCATTTTTGTTATCATATGAACAGATGTAGCTAGCAACATGAAAGCAAAAGGAAAGGAAAATGAAAGCTAATGGAAAAGAGAAGCTAATTAACAAGAATTAAAACTAATCTACTTTGCATGAATGTAAACTACACTACTAACATAAGAAGAGAAGAAACATGTAAATAAAAGAGAATTAACATTACATAAAAGAAAGAAAAATTACATGAAATAAAATGGCTAAGTAGCGATGGAAAAAGAAGAGAGAAAAGCTTTGATTTATTTCCTAAGCTAAAAACTAAGTAAGAGAGACTAAGCAAGAGGAGAAGGTTACATGAAACATAAGGGGTCTTTATACATGTATGAAACCCTAATTCATATTTTTGGGGAATGCCCAAAATACCCTTGAGAAAGTGTGGAGGCCAAGTAATCATTAGCTTCTATTAATCATCATTTAAGTGTACATGAAGCCATTAATTCCATAAGCATGTGCATTAGCCTCTAATTTGTACATTAAGGTAGGTGGGTAGGTGGGGTCCTCCATTATCATGCCTTTGAATTATTTCCATCTTCATTTCTTTATCTTCACTCTTGTGCATGCATACATCTTCATGAACCCACTTGTATATGAAGCCAAATTCCTATAAAATAATATAGAAATTTCTAATTAAATTTTCTCAAATTAATATATGCACAAAAATGACCATTTTGCCCTGGATGAAGATGAATATGTGACGATTTGAAAATAATATGAATTTTGGTTTAAACAAGTTAAAATACCCGATATGATCATTTATTTAATTTAAATAGATTAAATATGGTGGTAAAAATATGCACATTTACGTGCACATCAAATACCCCAACACTTATCTTTTTATTCATCCTCGAATAAAGAGAAAACTAAGATAAATCCATTTTCGTAGGGAGCACGATTCCATTGAGCGTATGCAACAAGCCGTTAAACCTCTGGGTGTCCCCAGTAGGACGAGTGTTGTCTCGTATGAGTTTTCAGTGGATACTACCCACAAAATCCAAATGCAGGATGAAAATATTTACAAAATGCAAAATTTATTTACAACGAGATGAATGCGAGTTTTTGAAAATATTTACGAATGAAGGATTTGATTTTAAATTAACACAAATAAGTTAAATATAGGTTTGGTTATTATCTTGAAATAAGTCATTTACTTGTCAAAATTTCCAATAAAATCAAGTTATCAAAGCAAATAGACTATAGTTTAACTCGTTGTTTCGCTTGATTACATAGTGTAACTATGAAATGGATTCTTATCGATTATCAAAGTTCATCAAAGTGGTATTTTCATTTCTTTTCTATAACAAGTCAAATCAACTAAGTAAAAATAGTGCTTGGATTTCATTTGCTTACTCTCTCCATTTTTGAAAATTATATTGATATTTACAATATTTACATATGCCTAACTCAGATAAACTGAGGCCAGATATATTACCCATGCACTGCCTTGCGGACTGATGTGAGGGGAATAGAGAGCGTGGCGAGTGAACACACAAGTGTGAACACTTATTGACTGTAGGCGTTATTAGTAAAAGAATTTTTATATATATACACCTAACTCAAATAAACTAAGGCCAGATATACCGATCGTGCACTGCCTTTCGGGCTTACGTGAGAAGGGTACAGAGCATGACGAATGAACACCCGAGTGTGAACACCTGACTCTAGGTGTTAAATATATATACATATATACAAATGTTTTTTTTCTCTTTTTTATTAGAAAGAGAGAGTTTTGTAAAATCATCTTAGCACCATTTAACGTAGAAGACAAAAAAATGTTATATCCTTTTATTTGAATTCACCACATTTTAAACAAAGATTTTCAATTAGGATGCATTTCATAATTAACACGTATGAATCTTCCTATATACTAGTTAAACCATTTTTATTTGTAATCAAACTTTATTTTATTTTTGTTAAGACGAATAAATTTTCAAAAATTTCAATTTAATAAACCAAAACCATATATTTATCCTATAGTGTTTCTTTAAAAATAAATCAAAATGCTTAAAAAAATTGTTTTTGGAATTTTTTTTTTGAGTTTTTAAAAGAAAAAGCAAAAATAAATCATGAAAAAATAAAAATGAAGATGAGTCTCCCCCCACACTTGATTTTGATTGTGTCCCCACCACAGTCAACCCAAGTGGAAGGAGAAAAATAAAAATAAAAACATGACCTTTATTTAATTGAAAATTAACGGTATTTACACGAGATCAGAAAGTATATCGTCAAAAAGTAAATGAAACAGTCTTCCAAAGATCGATTCATTTGTCTCGTCAAGTATACGAGACACGGCTTAAGCTTGAAAAACCAAACCGTAAAAGATTTTGAAGTTGAACATTGATTTTGAAAAACGAATGTTGTTTTATTAAAAATTGAACGAGTTGTTTTGTTTTCAATGATTTTTGGGATTGATAAAACAATTGATTGAAGTTCAAGTTTATTTTCACCAAATTGAAATTCAAGCTCTTCATTGAAAAGTTCTTCATAATTATTGATTTCAAAATCAAAGTGATGATTTAAATCTTCCCCGTCGGAATTTAACAACTCGTCATCGAAAAGTCCAAAAAATTCGTGTTCATTAAATTCGTCTTCCTTTGTTGGATTATCAACAATTTCATTGCATACCTCAATTTCAAAATCCAAAGTTGTTGTATTCAAATTTTCGAAGTCGAGAAAAGGAAGATCAAATTTTAAATTTGGTTCCACACCCTCAAAAGAATTGAAATCCAACTCAATTACCGTGTTTTCCACAACTTCATTAAGGTTATTATTTTCAATTTCAAAAGTTGTTATTTGAGAATCGTCGATTTGGGTAAAAGATGGATTATTACTTAACTCGTCACACGTTGGGATTTGGTTTTGTTGTTCACGTTGTTTCATATAAGTTTCAAACAACGAATCTATGTGATCATCGTAAATTTCGTTCATTTGTTCTACAAAATCCAATTTGTAGTTATTAACTTGAGAATTTTTTATTTGGATTTGTTGAGAACAAAAATTTTCACTCGTATCGTAGTCGAGATTATTACCATTGCCAAGATTATTTGAAAAGTGGATCACATTTTCGTTTTGATTTTGAAATTCATTTTGAAGTTCAAAATTGAATTGGCATGGGTTATACTCTAAATCGTTTGAATTTTGAAGTGAATTCAAATTTTGATTATTTTGAAAACTTTGATTTGAGTTATTTCCCAAATATGAATTACACAAATCATTTATCATTTGATTTTGTTGTGTAGAGATTTCAAGTAAAGACGAAATGCTCTTTTCAAGATTTGAGGGTTGGTCATCGTTTTGAAAATTTTGTGGTTCAAAATTTAAATCATTTAAACAACAGTTGTTGTTAAAATATCCATACGAATTTGGAGTGAAATCATATGGATTATATTGATTTTCGCAACTATTGTAAAATTCAAGTGAATAAGGAAATTCGGACATTTTCAAGAATGTTTTTGGTTTTTTTTTATAAAGGAAAAATATTTACAAATAAAATTTATTTTTTAAAAGGGAAATTGATTTTTGTTTTGTTTTTTGGTTTTTCAATTTTTTTTGTTTTTGAAAAGGTTTTATAATTTTTTTTTGGATTTTGGTTTTTTCTAAATTTTTTGGATTTTTGAAATTTCAAAGGAAAAGGATTTAAAATTTTCAAGGGAAAAGGAATATTCACAATTTTTTTTAGTTTTGGATTTTTGAATTTTTTTTGTTTTTTTTAAAATATGCATGAACTAATGCAACTAAATGAATGCAAGGTTTAATTACAAATGATTTATCCTAAGTTAACCCAAAATTGAATAATTACAAATTGTCTTAAATCAACAAGATAGTTCTCAGCCCGGTAACGGGCAGGGGTTATCGGTGCACCACGAATCACCGTAGCAATGCAACCGAAGTTTAAGTACCTTCAGAGGAACAACCACTATAATATTTATGAATCATCGTAATATTTATAAATGGTTATTACTCTGCCGTAGCCTAGACACCAAGAAAGTAAATTGTTCAAAGAAGACAACTTGTCAATATACAATTAAGAGCTATCAATGTCTAACCGTTATTATTAACAAATTCTAGGATGAAATGCAAAGCAGAAATTAAACGTGTATTAACAATGCAACTATGAATGTAATTTTTTTGTTTTTTAATTTTTGAATTTTTTTTAAATATATATATGCAAATGCAAGCAATCAACAATGCCACTAAAATAAAAACAAGAGATATATACAATGCAAGGCAAATAAAAACAATAGATATATCAAGCGAGCAGTTTTTTTTTCTTTTTATAAAGCAAACCGAAGCAATTATTTTTGGGCAATAGTTGAGCGAAGCAAGCAACTTTTCCAATCTGCTTTGGCAACCTGAAATTTAAAACAAGATATATACAATTGTTTTTTTTATTTTTTATTTTTGCAAAGGAAACTTAAAACTAAGGTTTTACTTAAAAAAAATTTGTTTTTGAGAAACTTAAAGCTTTAACTAAAGTTCAAATAAAATAAAAAAGAAATCAAACCAACCCACTATTTTTTTAAGAGACCAAAACCACCTGTCTCACTTAACTATTACAAACCAATTTAAAATAAAACAAAATTTTAAAATTCAAATTTTATTTTAAATTTTTTTTTAAAAAAAGGTGAACAAAAGAAACTAAACTAGGAAAAAAAACTAAACAAAGCAATTTAAAAGAGGAAGAGATAATAAAACTCAAAACAGAAAATAGAAAAAATAGAAAAATAAAAACAAAAATAAATCACACAATCACAATCTCGACCCGGCCCAACAAAAAAATAATAATAAACAAAGACTTCACTCATTTCTGTCATATGAAATTCGGCTTCCCTCTTTTCAAAATAAAAAACAAGTTTAAAAGCAATTCTTCTCGATTCGAAGCTATTTCAGGGGTTGGGGGAAGGCGCGATGATGGGATTGATTCGAGGCAGCTATAGTTCGTGAGTTGTTTGGTTCGCGATTTTGGGTTGACGGTGGTCAGCGTGGTTCTGTTGCGAGCTTGAGGTGGTTGGTAACGGGTGGAGGTTGAACAATGTTTGAGTGAAGGTGGCGATTGCAGATTTGAAGTCGCGAGGTTGGATCGAGGTGCGAATGGAAATGGCGTCACTGGCCTGTCGAGATTGGATTGTGGTTGAAACTCAATTGTATTGCTTGGATCTTGCGTCTCGAGTTGCTGAAGAATATCTCGAATTGTGATGGTTTATGTTTGCTGTTGTGAATTGTCGATTGAATTTGAACAAAGGGTATTTGATGGGTTGAAGAAGTAGTGGATGGCCTGAGCAGATGTGAGTGATACAGGGTTGTTTGGTAGGGTAGTTGTTTTGTATGGATGTTGTACTGTGTCTGATAGATGGTCGCAGTGGCACAGTTTGCAAGTGTTCGATGAAGAGTTGTTGACTTTGTACAAGGTGTTGTAGTAGCAGGTAGTCGAACAAGTTTTGAATGTTTTGATAACTGCAGCAGTGATATGAAGCAGACGACTGTTGTCTTGGAATGTATGAAACAGGGTGTGGATGCAGTGGAGTGATCAGGGGGGTAGTTGCTGCTCTGGTCGTGGAGGAGATTTGCTGGTGATTCGAGGATGGCAATTCGAAGCTTGGGTTCGGTTTGTGGTGTTTTTTTTTTTAATGGTCAATTTGGGTTGCGCGTTCGATGATGTTGAAGTTGCGATGATGCAAAGTGATGGCAGTTAGATGGGTGTGATGGTCACTTGTTGGATGAATGAAATGTAAGAATGCAACTATATTGGTGATGGTAGGTTATATGTATGGCACAGAGAGGGGTTATGTGCAGAAACAAGTGAAATGTGCACAGACAGAGAAGTGCACAGTATATGCAATTTGTCAATTTTTTTTTAAATGTGAGAATGATGGTCAGGACGTTTTGGCTAATGACAGTGGCTGAGCAAAGAATGTGGTAATGTTGGTGATGTATGTGTGAGCAGCGGTTGGGGATGGTATATTGTCGAGGCATTTTTGGAAATTTGAGCAGTGAGTTGTTGTATGGGGTGATTGGCAACAGTGTCTTTGTTGATGGATGTTGAATTGAAGTGTTGTAGATGCAGGCAGCGATTCAGTTGATGGTGGTGGTGGTGGTCAGGGGATGAACTGAAGTAAAGGGGAGGGATGATTGAGTTGACGTGCAACTGTGATTGTGCATAGCAGTTGTAGCAAGTTTTGATGATTTGTATGTTGTGGAGGCTGGTGTGAATCATAGGTGGTATATGTGTGTGGTTGATGCACAAATGAAATGAAATGAAAGGGTGCCGGGTAATGGTTAGAAGTGAATGGAGATTAAATGGTTTGTAGATAACAGGCAGGGTTGTATTGCAGAAGTTTATGGTCGAATTGGTTTGAATAGAGGTATGTTATGACAATGGGAAGAGTAAGTGGCAAGTGTTGAAAGTTGTATATGGGATGATCAGTGGAGTTTGTAGAGGAATGTTGTTCAACTGTATGGAGCAGTTTTTGGAGGTGGATGGTTAGAGATGGTGTTCAAAACAGCAGCAATATGTTGTTGACAGAGCACTGTTGCAAGAAGGATGGAATGATAGTGAACAAGGTAAGGGAAAATGCACAGAACTATGACGAGGAGTTTTATTTAGGAATTGAAAATTGGAATTGTAATATGGGGGAGGTGAATGGAGCAGTGATATGGGGTTGTTGAATGCTGCAGTCAGGTTGAAATGGCAGTGGCAAACTGATGAAGTGCAGGTAGGCAGTTGTTGTTGAGGCAAGGAAGTTATGTTGTGGGCAGTAAGTAGTGGCAGAATGGTTGAAGAAGGCAGCAGCAGGGTAGTATTGATGTAAATTGTAAAATGTAATTGCAATCTATTAAATAATAGTAAAGCAGAAGAATTTGTAGCTCTCACGTTAATTCTAGCATTTTTCTCAACTCTCCTTAATTTTCTCTCGATATTTATTAATATATTATTTCAAAAACCCAATACAATTTATTATTTTTGCAATTGTTTACAATATTTATACTATCGTTTTACATTCAAAAGGCTGCACTTTTTTATTTCTACTATTGTTTTGAAAGTTCTCAATTTTCACGCATAATTTACATTTAAGGCTGTATACTTATTATATTAATTAAATAATTTAACTATAAGATGTTTGAATAATTTAATTAACTTATTTATTGATTTGTCTAATAAATAATAAAGATAACAATGTCAAAATGTATACTACGTTCATTGTTACAAAATGGTATAAACTAGATTTCATTCGGATATAAAAATATATGGATCGCATAAAAAACAATATTAACAACTTTAATGTATAAAGTTCCTGGAGGTTGCGGGTTCGAGTCCCACAGCTGAGATATGTTTCCCTTAAGGCTTGGAGCGGTTATCCACAATAAAATCTAAAACTTGGTAGAGGATTGATGCACTGGGCTGGGCTGGCTAAAAGGGGGATCAGTGTGGCGGGCAGCTGAATTCACTAGCTCTACTCTCCGGAGTAGGGTTTTTTTTATAAAAAAAATTATTTATTTTAATAAATTTCAGTTAAATAATACGATTCAAAAATTACGAACCATCTCGGTAATTATAAAAATTTCATCCCACTTCTTAATTCTCTTCGATTTTTTTTGAATCCATGTGAATTATCATTTTATAGTTATCCAAAGCGTTGTGTCAATTTTTCCATGATGTTATATCCATATACCTAGATTTTATAATTTCTACAGTTATTTACAAAGTTTTCATCAATTTTCTCTTATTATTTTACATTAAATCCATGTATTTAAATTAACCAAACATTGTAAATACATACTATTTAAATAAATTCAAGTAACCAATATTCATTAATTTCTCTAATAATTTATAAAAAATGACGGTTTCAATTTATATTCAGCATTCGTATTAATGAAATAGTAACATAGACTTTTCTTTCAAATGTAAAAAATATATAAATCACTTAACACAAATTATATGCATAAACAATAATAAAAAAAATTAATTTATGATTGATGTATCGAACATTGCATAGCAAAATTTTATTTTTAAAATATTTAAAGTATGAATACTATGTTTTTACAACATTACCGTGTGTAATGTATATGATACACACTATTACTTTATTATTATTATCCATAATTTTATTAAATAAAAAGATTACTTTTTTCCTTAATTCTCTTATGTTACATTTAAATTTCTTATCAATACTAATTTTGTAATTTAACAGCTAAAACTCATCATCATGTACATGCGTGGATGCGCATGCGCTAAAACGCACAACATCATGAAATTTCTTAATATCATTACAAAAAAGAAAATATTACTTCAATATTTATCTTTGCAATTTATTACCTTAATAAATACTTACAATTGTTTCGCATATATAGGTTTATCAGTCAAATATTATATTTAACGTATAATTTCTTAAATTTCAAAATATAAATTGAACTTAATTTAAAATTAAAAACTAATATTTTAAAGCATAAATTTCTGGAAATAACAATAATATATCTCTATAAATTTACTTACATTTTTTTGAAATGTATGAATTAATAAAATAACATGTTTAACATATTGTTTTCTTAAAATTTTGAAATATTATTATAAAACTAATTTGATATGAAATATATCATTTTGATTAGTTAGACTATGAAAATAATAAAATATGTGATTATTTTTAACTATTCAAAAATAATATTTTAATATATTTTATTACAAAAATCATAACATTTTAAAATACTGAAATTCAAAAATAATAAAAATAATTTTTCTATAACTTCATATATATTTATTTAACAATATAAATTGGTGAAATATTATACTTAATGTTATAAATTTCAAAATTATTTTGTTATCTAAATATATTGTTTTAGATATTTACAATCTAAAAAAATATAAGTACTTATAATTTATTATATTACTATGTTAAATAATTAATATATATGTTTATTTAAGCATTGGTCTGTTACATAATAGTAAAATAGAAGAAAATATATTTTTCTCCTTAATTCACTCTTATTAAGTTTTCTTCTATGTTCTCGATATTGATTTGTCGACGTTAAGCTTCCCACGACTTCATTAAGTCAAAAATAAAATAGTATCATCCTTGGTTATCGTTTATTAATTTATATATGTCCATTACAATTTGATACTCTAATCAAAATATTTTACTGAAACTTTAAAAAATAATGTTATTTCAAATTAAGTTAAAACTATATATTTCATTTTGAATATAAAAAGAATAGCGGTATTTACAACTATTTGTAGCTATTTAAACATATAAATTATTTAAGTATGATATTTAAAACGTAATTGATTTAATTTGAAAAATATTATTTTAAATTATTTTACAACAACAAAAATATTATGTCAACACATAAAAATTTGAAATAACAATATATATTTGCTGCTAATTCATTTGTATACTCATTGATTATACATATAAGTTAATTAAATACTATATTTAACGTTTAATTTATTTAAATTTCAAATTCATTTTTTAGAATTATTTTAAATTTAGACATATATATATCTATAATCCAAAGTAATAATATATATAATTATTCTATAATTTATTCTTATGTAACTTAAATTATTGATAGAATGATTTATTAAGCATACTGTATTAAATAACTGTTAGATAGAAGAAATTATAGCTCACTTATGAATTTTGATAATTAAAGTCTTTTAATTTTTCGATTTTGTATTTTATATAAAAATGAATCACTATTGTTTATAGTTTATGATTTCTACCATTATTAATAAGTCTTCTTAATTATGACCTACCCTTTGGTTTTGGGTATAAATTCTACCATTGTCTGATTAACTTCAACTATTTTACTTTCAAGTTTGTATTATTGTTTTCTTCTTTAAATGATATTTAGTAATAGAAAACATATATATAATAATCATGTTCTATTTAGTTCTCCTTACTACTTTATATGGAAGTATAATTGGTAAATTGTTTGGAAGGTTCTCTTTAGTTCCATTCAACTAAGCTACATCAAGTTTATGTTATTAGCTTTCCAAGAAATTGATATTTTATCATGGACTAACACATAGACAATAATTGAAACACATGACTTACAAAAATATATGCTTAACATTAGCATATTACATTGCATGTCTACTATTTAACAATGTATATTTAACAATTCTTTTTACAACATAATCGTGTGCAACGCATGGGTTATACACTAGTGTAAATTAAAACAGAAATTGAAAAACAAATGTAAAGAAAAAAAAGAAAAAAATATATTTTGTTTTGAAATGTGTATGTTTGTTTTTTTTAATATGTATATAAAATGCAAAATAGAAAAGCTACAAACGCACAAACAAATGCAATCACAAATCAAACATACAAAACACAATTTTTTTTTATAAAATGCACTCAACACACAAAACAAACACACAATAAAAATTTAAAAAAAAATAATACGAAAAATAGAAAATCAAAATCAAAACAAATTCCCCGACAACGGCGCCAAAAACTTGTTCGTCGACGGAAATTCTATCGGTTTAGAATACCGTCAAACGAATTTATTAATAAAAATAACCGCAAGCGCACGGCGTACACTTGTAGTACGTGGCGAATACGGGTCGATCCTCAGGGAATTGATGATTTTAAAATTCTATTCAATCAAATTAACCAAAGTTGAAAGTGTGATTAGCTAAAAATGTAAGAAACTAACAAAAACTAGCAAAAGAAAAATAGATAAAAATATGAGAGTTAAATGACAATTTAGAGATAAATCCACTCTCTAGATCATATAATTCAACAATTAATGAAATTATGATCTCTTTTTTGGTCATAAGTGAGTTTAAATGATGTGTTTATCATAAGTATGGCTTATTTGTGCTATTAATTAGCTCAACATAAGCCATCAAACTATAACACACCCCTTAAATCACTTACTAACTCTACTCTCATAAAAACAACAACAAAGTTGAAAATGAAATCTATTTTAAGTATGACCTATTAACTATTGTTTACAAATATAGGCCATCAAATTTTAATTTCACATTCACTTCATTACCATCAACATATGTAGATGAAGAGGTAATTATTGCTTGTGATTGTTTAAGCATAGCCTATTTGTTATGAACAACATAGACTATCAAATTCAACATGAAACAATAAATCACATCAACATTTCTTTAAGCACAAAAGAGATCAAAATTATCAAAATGTTGAAGCTACATGATTAGAGGCTTCATTACCCCTAAATTGAAGGGGTTAAGCTCTCATTTTTGTTATCATATGAACAAATGTAGCTAGCAACATGAAAGCAAAAGGAATGGAAAATGAAAGCTAATGGAAAAGACAAACTAATTAATAAAAATTAAAACTAATCTACTTTGCATGAATGTAAACTACACTACTAACATAAGAAGAGAAGAAGCATGTAAATAAAAGAGAATTAACATTGCATAAAAGGAAGAAAAATTACATGAAATAAAATGGCTAAGTAGCCATGGAAAATGAAGAGAGAAAAGCTTTGATTTATTTCCTAAGCTAAAAACTAAGTAAGAGAGACTAAGCAAGAGGAGAAGGTTACATGAAACATAAGGGGTCTTTATACATGTATGAAACCCTAATTCATATTTTTGGGGAATGACCAAAATACCCTTCAGAAAGTGTGGAGGCCAAGTAATCATTAGCTTCTACTAATCATCATTTAAGTGTACATGAAGCCATTAATTCCATAAGCATGTGCATTAGCCTCTAATTTGTACATTAAGGTAGGTGGGTAGGTGGGGTCCTCCATTATCATGCCTTTGAATTATTTCCATCTTCATTTCTTTATCTTCACTCTTGTGCATGCATACATCTTCATGAACCCACTTGTATATGAAGCCAAATTCCTATAAAATAATATAGAAATTTCTAATTAAATTTCCTCAAATTAATATATGCACAAAAATGACCATTTTGCCCTTGGATGAAGATGAATATGTGACGATTTGAAAATAATATGAATTTTGGTTTAAATAAGTTAAAATACCCGATATGATCATTTATTTAATTTAAATAGATTAAATATGGTGGTAAAAATATGCACATTTACGTGCACATCACCAACCCTGATAAATCTCACATACTTTTAGCTGGATTGACCGATCACCAGAAATCTATTTGCGTAAACATTACAAATATGCTACCACTTGACACTGGTATGGCATATCTTGGTATTCCTCTGACTACAAAAAGAATAACTGTCGCTCAATGTATTCCTCTCTATGAAAAAATCTCGGCAGTCATGAACTAATAGGAAAATTGGTACATAGCTCAACCAGGGAGACTCGTTATAATCAATGCTGTCATTCTTTCCATGATAGTTTACTGGAGTAGAACATTCCTGCTGCCTACAAAATTAATAGCCATGATTAGATCTGCAATAATAAAATTTCTATGGTCTGGTACTATACATACTAGAAAATTATCTCCCATTGCATATAAGAAACTGGAAATTCCTAAGAGACAAGGGGGATTGGGGATAAAGAATATGAAAAATTGGAATGTGACTGCCTTGTCTAAACACTACCATAACCTTATAACCAATACAGATTCGTTGGGGTTAAATGGACAAACAGATACAACTTGAAGGGTGATGAGATTTGGCTAGCAGAAAGTAAACAATCTCACAGCCGGGTCTAGAAAACTATGTTAAAAATACATGACATATTGCTACCACATACTAAACTCCTCCTTGCCACTGACAGTACATCTAAATTCTGGACTACACCTTGGATCAATTATGGCTTGGTCCTACAAAAGCTACTCTCTTATGACAATATGCCTCAGACTGGTATCTCCATAAATGCAAAAGCCACGAGCTATATAGTTAATGGCAGAATCTCCTTGAATCACACAAGAAATTCCACAGTTAATGCCCTGTGGGATAAATATAATGATCAACCATACTCCTACATCCAGGCAGAAGATTATAAATGGTCGGAGGACCTCAATGACCATTCAACCAAAACAGTATATAAAGCGCTTGTTGGAGAAATGAATCATGGTTGCTTTCCATGGTATAAACGAATATGGAACAAATATGCAGATGAAAGGTATAACTTTATGCTTTGGAAGGTTTTTAGAAATGCTCTCAACACTTTAGGAAATCTTGCCCACATAGGAATTAATGTCTCTACCTCCTGCAAATTCTGCAACTCTGCGGTTGAAGATGTACATCACTTATATTTCAGATGCTCATTCACTTACTTTATACGGTCCAAAATAAAATACAGAGGTGGGTATGGGTGTGCTCGGAGAAACAACATGATTGAATGGATGAGAATTTATAAAGCAACTATGTGGAAGCAACAGTTGACATATGAACTGTTGATCATGCTCAAAATTATGGTCATTGTGATATAGGAGGAGAGGAACAGCAGAATTTTCAACCAAACAAGCAAGAACAAAATGCAGATTTATAATGAGATATGCAGGGAAAATTCACAATATGATCACTATGTCACCCTACCCATTTGATCAAGCTACTCATGTCAAGTGGTCATAAATTGTGGCCATGGATCCAGTTTTATTTTTTTCCCCTCTTGTTCTGACTATTATTCTCCTTTCCTCCTTCCCTCCTTTTGCTTTTCTTAATTTATATTGTAAGTGTTTCTTTTCGATATAAAATAAATGGTAGGGGCCATTCAACCCCGCTGGCTTTGCCAAAAAATAATAATTAATTAATTTATAACAATTAGAAATTAATTAAATCCTTTCATCAAAGAAGAACCTATCGTTTCGATTGTGTGACTCGTCAAATGTAAATGTCAGTGATTAACATCAAATTATTTGAATGTTAACGTTCACACATCAATTAGCAGGTAGTGTGGAATTTTGGCCAAATTTATCTCTTACATGGTTTTGGTAAAATCCAATTTTACTTTGTTAAACGTCACCTGGTTGTGACTATTGTTTACACCAATTCTTTTTGTCAAAACTATATCATTTTGGATTTGTGGAATTTGGTAATGGTCAAAATTCCAATGTCATCCATATTCAACTCTATAGTCCAAACATAAAATTCTTGGTTCAATAATAACAATTACTATTAGTCGAACTATTCTAGACACTGATTTTGACTTTGAGTTGACCGTGATACTAACACCATATAATCGAGGAGACGAATCATTTCTTATATAGTGTTTCACTTTCAATACTTCCACTCGACCCAACCATAGTTGCTCGATGGATGCCTTGCCATGATTTGATATAATCAAAGCAGAGCTTTCATATTGAAGATCTACAGTATTCTCAAGTTGAGAGAATTGTGTAAATCAGTCACATTATATTTTCTGTTCGACCTTAGTTATATTAACAGCCAGAAAACTATCAAGTGAGTCATTCCTTGGTTATCCAATACCTATTAGTATGTAACCCCTTTATGCCTACAGCATTTATGAGTAATATACTGCCCAACATTTAGAGAGCATCATGTACTCTAGTCTCAATGGGTACATCGATATCCAGTTTCGATGCATCTTGACTAGGAACATTTAAAATAATGTATTTTATAATATTGTGATACAATACTCATTATTACAACTATTTGTAATTACTATAACAAACACACCATTTATGGATTTTCTATTAAATATATTTTAATCAAGCGCTTTATTATTTATAACACATTATAACAAATATATAACAGAAAGAAAACGCCTTTATTACGTAATAGAATTGATTACATAGTTAATTAATTTACAATAAATTACAGAATTGCCTTTAGGACATTCCCCTAACTCTATCAATCTCCCACTTGCACTTGGGGCCAATTATGGAATCTCAATCATATCCCTTCAATCAGCTTCTCGAGACCCAATCGAGCTAGGCCTTTAGTGAATGGATCTGCTATGTTTTCCTTGGTATCTATCTTTTATATCACGGCCTTTTACTTCTCAACAAGTTCTCTAATTTGGTGCAACTTTCAAAGAATATGTCGTGACTTTTTGTGTACTCTGGACTCATTTGCGATCTGCATTGCCACATTGTTATCACAGAACAATGTCGTAGGATTCTCGGTATCGGGAATCACTTCGAGCTCACTTAAAAACTTATGCGTCTAGGCTGTCTCTTTAGCTGCTTCATTGACTGTGATGTACTCGGAATCAACAGTTATTTCTTGCTTGGGACTTTTCCAATTAACGACTCCTCCGTTAAGCGTAAAGGCATAACTAGACATCGATTTACTATTATTTATATCACTTTGAAAGATCGAATATGTATACCTTCATAAGGAGGTCTCCATTTCTGTATATAAGGAATAAGTCCTTAGTATTTCTTAAATACTTTAATATACATTTTATGGTTGTCCAATGTTTTCTTCGGGATTAGACTGATATGGGCTTATGCATCCTAATGCATATGCCACATCCAATCTAGTACATAGCATAATGTATATTATGGATCCTATGAATGAAGCATAAGGGGTTCTCTTCTTATGCTCTTTCTCCTCATCGGTATAAGAAACGTCCTCCTTAGAAAAGACAATTCCAGACTGCACTGGGATGTTTCCACACTTGGAATTCTCCATACTGAAACTTTTAAGTATGGTACCTATATAAGGGATTAGGACAATCCCAACAACCTCTTATTTCTATCTCTACGGATGTTTATACCAAGTATATAGGCTGCTTGTCCCAAATCTTTTAAGGAGAAGTTCTTGGAAAGCCAAACTTTCACCGATTGCAACAACGAAGTGCCATTTCCAATCAATAATATATCACCGACAAAGAGCACTAAGAATACGATAGCATTGTTGTGTTATTTTCTGTATATGCACGCTCTTTGTCCTTGTTCTGATAAAAACCAAACTGTTTGATCACTTTATCAAAACACTTGTTCTAACTCCTTGAAGCTTGTTTAAGTCCATAAATGGAATTTAACAACTTGCAGGTCCTGCCCTCACTCCCACTGACTATAAAGCCCTTGGGCTGCGACATATAAATGGTTTGTTCTAAATCACCATTTAGAAAAGTCATCTTTACATCCATTTATCATATTTTGTAGTCATAGAATGCAACGATGACCAGCATAATCTTAATGGACTTAAGTATGGTTATGGGTGAAAAGGTCTCGTTGTAACTAACACCTTGAAGTTGACGAAATACTTTTGCAACTAGCCTTACCTACAAAGTCTCCACTTCCCCATCTATATTTAGCTTTTTCTTAATAATCCAATTGTAGTCGATGGGTTTTATCCTTTTGGGGTCCGACAAAGTCAAACTTAGTTTTTGTACATTGAATCTATCTCGGATTTCGTAGCTCCAAGCCAGAGTGTAGAGTCTTTACTCTACAATGCTTGTTGGAAGGATAGAGGAGTGTGTATGATCGAATTAATTCTAGAGGGGGGATGATTAGGGCTTATAATAAATTCACAGAATAATAAAAATTGCAGCACAGATAATAGAGTAAATGTGGAAATAAAAGCAATACATAAATTTCAGCTTCGGCAATACTTACCTACTTTTACCCTTAAGATTTCTACTAAGATTAAACAATTGATCGCTTTCTCGTCCCATAGTTCAATCCTAGTTACAAACTAGAGTTTTAAAATTTAAAAGTTAATTACAACTAAATAAAAATTTGAAACTAAATATATAATATGTAAATTTAAGATAAGTTTGGCCCAAATTAAAAACGTCGTCTTCTTATTTGATTTAGCCCGTTTGCCCCTTTTCTTCCAAAGTCGATCTCCTTTTATTTTCTAGGGTTTCACTTGATTTTTGAAAGCCGTTGATACATAATAGATTGATGAACGTTCACCTCTATCTCCTTGTTGATCGACTTCTTTAATTCCATGGCGATTTATGAGCTCGACTGCTTCCTTGTTGAGTGCTATTTTGATTGAGAATTTGGTATTATTTTAGTTTGTTCTGATTTGTTCTTATCGAACTTGAATTATTTGAAAATTATAATGATGATATTGGTATTTGTAGAGTAGGATTGTGAAAAATTCTTCCCAGTTTTCCATATATTTCAAAATATTTTTACTTTGAATATTCCAACCTTCGATTGAGCTTTTAATCTTGATTGTTGACCCTTTAGTCTCTAGTTTTGAGATCATTGACTCGTTCATCCATGATATATATATATATATATATATATGACTTCGGCTAAATTTTGATTTGCTTGACTTAAATATTTGACATATTCATTCTGCATATATTTTGTTCTTGCTTTTGATTGTTGACTTATTCAATATTGTGGTTCTGCCCTGATTTTTCAACTTTTTCAATATTGCTTCCGACTTGAATGTTTAGGCTGGTTCGACATTGGGATGTTCCTTTGTACACTTCATTATTCTTTCTAGTATATACATATACACATATACATATATACATATATATACATGTATATATGCGTATATGTGTATATATGCGTATATGTGTATATATGAGTGCATTGGTGCATTTTCTTTTTGTCTGTGCTCTTATACATTTCTGCCCTGCTTCCTTTTATGGTTACGCATGCATGACAATGTGTACTTGTTTAAGCTAGTGTGTTATGACATTCATTTGCCTTGTCTTTGTGTATATGTTCTACCTGAGATGCATTGTGCCTTGTATTGTGTGAATTGAAGAACCTTGCATTGTGCTTGCTGCCGTACTTTGGTCTGGCTTGCATATTTTGATGTTCCTTTATGTGTTTGGCTTTTGGTTTGTGCACTATTTCACTAGTCTGTGTTTACCCTTATGTACTCAAGCATCAGTTTGGCCTTGAGCTGCTTTGTTGTTTTGTGTTGATTATGATGCTTGCCTTGCCTGGTTATACTGGGCCATGCATGTACTTGTTGTTTATTTGTTTGCTAATATATGCACCTTTGTGTACTTCGCCTGTTTGAACCATGTTTACCTTGTTTTGTGCATTTCATATTTCAGACATGTATTGAGCATGGAGTATAACTTTGGGCTTGACATTATGTGCATTTTTGAACTATTTTTTGCCTTAGCGTTTTGTACTTTTGATGTTTCTGCCCTAAGAACTATGTTGAGCCTTCGAGCTTGACCTTGCTATACATGCACCTAATCTAGTTGTGCTTGCTTGTTTTGGCTTGTCCACTATTGCATTGACCTTGCCATACATGCACCTTGTGACGCCCCACCTCTATGCTCATAATAACAAAGAGTATTAAAAGAAATACTGTCTATTATTACGAAGAATAAGGCTGGATAGGAGCGACCATCCGTAATTGGCCTTACACTAATATTGGTTATCTCGATAGGAGTGGTATATACTTTTTATTTTTTCATCTATTATTTATTTACTCCCATCGACATATCCAATTATCAGTATAAAACAAACTACGATAGTTCATAATAGTTTAGGACATTAGATATAACAATAACACAAATAATATAACTGTGAAACACAGATAAAAACAAAAGTCTCATATATATATAACTGATGTCAGTTAATACATAGTTGACACAATACATACGATACAACTACAACTGTCGACTCTAGAAGTTATATATACACGTACATTATCGACTAATATACATGAATACATATCGTTCTATACAATGACACGACTACTACAAAAGGACAATGACAACTTCAGAAGATGCGAAAAGTCTTCAAATCCCGAGCAGCAACTCAAAGAAGAAAATCTACAACCTGAAATAACTCGGGTCTGACCCGAGTATTACATTCAAAAGAAAATAATACACGGGTCAGTCTAATTCAAACTCAGTTATTAATGCACAGAAGCAGTAATACTCAAACATCAAATAGACGTTAGTCACAGAAATCTCATATATCCAACTCTCGATACGAGAATTGGATAACGGCATATATAACACTAAACAGTGTCAAAACGACATATCAACAGTCCAAATCAGAATACAACTCCAAAACATTGAAATTAATCAACGAAACAATTCATCAAATCGAAACATCAATTTAAAACTGTCAAATCTGATAGGGCTGCAGTACACGCACGCGTGTACTGCCTCGCCACTATCGCAGGAGATACACAAAAGCTCAGTGAAAGTCACAATGATCGCAAGGTCAGACCCTGAAATCGGGTTCAACTCAAGAAAATTCGGAAACAATCCTAAAGGCATTAATAAAATGCAAACCAACCAGGCAAACTGCATATAAAACTAAACTGCAGACGCAATGAATACGAAGGCCAAACTGCACCAAGGAATGGCACGCGTATGCTACAGGCCTGAACTATCAAGGGCAGCGACCACATAGAGATTTAACTAACCAAGGATACCGCAGTGGAACCTTAAACCAAACAAGAGTAAGACTTCAAAATGAAGTCAATACTACTGCAAACACTCAAAAGATGAAGTGCAGATATGAAAATGCACAGCAGTTATGCAACTATCAAAGAGGTACCCAAAATACATGAAACAGTGAACAACCTGACACGAAGTCTAGTGGATAGCACAGTGAAAGTTACGAGGAAATGCAACACTGCTTCACATACAAGAGCACAAACAAAACAGTATAAACTTAACAATGCCAACTCAAGTCTGCACCTATAGATCAAGTGCAGTTATCAAAACCAAGACAAAATACAATACTGGCCAAAGTCAACTAAGGCAAAAATTCATACAAGAATAAAATTTCAGCCTACACTTGAATACAAGAGCAACTGCAACCAGGACGGCAGCCACCGCTTGAATATAAGGGAGCTAGTATAAAGTATAACAAATCAAATTTTTGTTATCACAAGACACAGAGGCACGGAGGCGCAAAGGCACAAAGGAAAACAAAACTCATATGTTCGACGATGCAAAGTCCAGAAATCATTTCAATGCAACAACCAAAGACGAAATGGCCGAAATTGAGTATAATTATTACTATCAGTGGCAAGGCCAAATATACGTTAAAGCCAAATCATCTCGGCAAAATCATCAAGTCGTGGAAAAAAAGGTGACAACCAAGTTAGAAATCTTCCCAAATATTAAAACAAAATCGATGACTATGATCATCGGGTGACCGTATCCACATGAATTGAAAACATTAGAGAAACATCACACTCAAACGAAATCAAACAACTGCAGTTCCAACTAATACTGAGGTCACACAAGAATTCAACCTTAACGACATCACGTAAACGTCATCAAATGATTTACCAGTCACACAAAAGGTCCCAAACACCAAGCCAAGATAAATGCCAAAGTCAAATATAATTACAGTCACAGTATAGTGATTTCAAAATCCAAATCGAAGCAGAAAACAACGTCTCATCACAAGTCACCATGGCCGAAGTCAACATATATTCAATTGCCAGAACAAAATCAAAGCGACCTAAGTGAAGACTGTGAATAATTGACTGGAATAAAAAGGGACACGGAACGAATCAACACCAGCAAAACCATAGCAAGCTATAGAAGTCACGAAATCGCAAGTTCGAATCGAACAAAACAGGAATTTAAACTAGATGTGAGTGAACAATCACTCACCATTTTCGACGACCAAGCTGAACACGACCCATCTCTCGCTCGCACAAGTCGAAGTCACGGCACAAAGAATCGAACGAAGCCCTAATTGGAAGGAAGAACGGAGCTGCCATTGCTTGACTTCTCGTTTTGATTATGGATCTTGACAGTGAATTGGGGGGAAAAAGGAGCGAGCAAAAGAAACGAGAGTCGCCCCCATTTTTTTTCTTTTCGCGATTCTTGTTTAGGGTTTCAAATGACTAAGCGGGATCGGTTTTAAAACGAACGAGAAATATAAAAAGGGGAATAGGCTATACCCTTTAGATAATTATCACGGCCCAAATAAACAAAGGAATAAGACCACAATTTCTTTGATAAGGAAGCCCATATTATTCCTTAACGAATTTCTAAAGAATTTCATCCTAACAAAAATTTCCCAAAGCAATCAGCCAACACTTTAATCATTTAATGATGATTATAAATCAATATGAAATCCCGGGTTGTTACAGACTCCCCTCCTTATAAAAATTGCGTCCCTGCAATTTTCATAAATAAAGTCGTCTATAACGATTATTCTTCTAACATAAACTGGCTATGCTAGAAAAATAAGAATCGAGAACACAAATATCAAAGAAATCTTTCAATTTTATAAAAGAAAGTTACAAATTCTCAACAAAGTCTAATTATCAAGTAGATAATCAGAAAACAAATTACCAATATTCAATTATCAAAAGCGATAATCAAATTTCAAATTCAACAAATATTCGATTATCAAAAACGATAATCAAATTTCAAATTCAACAAATATTCGATTATCAAAAACGATAATCAAATCTCAAATTCAACAAATATTTAATTATCAAAAGCGATAATCAAATTTCAAATTCAACAAATATTCGATTATCAAAAACAATAATAAAATCTCAAATTCAACAAATATTTAATTATCAAAAGCGATAATCAAATTTCAAATTCAACAAATATTCGATTATCAAAAACAATAATCAAATCTCAAATTCAACAAATATTCGATTATTAAAAGCGATAATTAAATCTCAAACCAGCAAATATTTAATTATCAAAAGCGATAATTAAATCTCATATCAACAAATATTTAATTATCTGATAGCGATAATTAATTCTAAAATTAACAAATATTTAATTATCAAAGACGATAATTAAATCTCAAATCAACAAATATTTAATTATCTAACAGCGATAATTAAATCTAAAATCAACAAATATTTAATTATCAAAGACGATAATTAAATCTCAAATCAACAAATATTTAATTATCTGATAGCGATAATTAATTCTAAAATTAACAAATATTTAATTATCAAAGACGATAATTAAATCTCAAATCAACAAATATTTAATTATCTAACAGCGATAATTAAATCTAAAATCAACAAATATTTAATTATCAAAGACGATAATTAAATCTCAAATCAACAAATATTTAATTATCACAAGCGATAATTAGAAACAACAAATATCTGATTATCAAAAACGATAATCAGAACTCATATCAGCAAATATCTAATTATCACAAGCGATAATTAGAAACAACAAATATCTGATTATCAAAAACGATAATCAGAACTCATATCAACAAATATCTAATTATCACAAGCGATAATTAGAAACAACAAATATCTGATTATCAAAAACGATAATCAGAACTCATATCAACAAATATCTAATTATCACAAGCGATAATTAGAAACAACAAATATCTGATTATCAAAAACGATAATCAGAACTCATATCAACAAATATCTAATTATCACAAGCGATAATTAGAAACAACAAATATCTGATTATCAAAAACGATAATCAGAACTCATATCAACAAATATCTAATTATCACAAGCGATAATTAGAAACAACAAATATCTGATTATCAAAAACGATAATCAGAACTCATATCAACAAATATCTAATTATCACAAGCGATAATTAGAAACAACAAATATCTGATTATCAAAAACGATAATTAGAACTCATATCAACAAATTTCCAATTACCTGCAGATAATTGGAAGCAACAAATATCTAGAAATCAATTAAGAAGACTAGAAAATCAACATGAAAGCTTGGATCGATCCCATCAGATGGCGAGTTTTTAATTCGCCGCACGTGCATCTCAGAGTGGCCGAAGCCTACCAAGTACTCAACATAATTTTGGCGCCCATCAGATTGACCCGAAGGTCCGCAGAGTGACCCGAAGGTCTAGTACTGGTATTTGACCCGAAGGTCCGCAGAGTGGCCCGAAAGCCCAACAAATGACCCGAAGGTCCGCAGAGTGGCCCGAAAGCCCAACAAATGACCCGAAGGTCCGCAGAGTGGCCCGAAAGCCCAACAAATGACCCGAAGGTTCTCATAGTGGCTCGAAAGCACACGAAAGCATCAAAATGTTTCAATTAACGAGTCCGGAATTAACCGAAATAGCAAACGCACATGTCACATACCACGTGTTTTACTAAATCGTTTGATTCTCTTCATCGTTTCCTTGAAAGTGTAAAATTCATCAAAATCATCAAAACAACAGATATTCAATTAACGAGTCCGGAATTAACCGAAAAAGTAAAAGTGTGGTTCCATACTCCGCACTTTTGCTAAATCGTTTAATTCTCTTCATCGTTTCCTTGAAAGTGCAAAATTGTGTATTTTGTAAAAATACACTTTACATTCTCAAACGGACAAGTCCGGAGTTAAGCGAAACAGTAAAAGAAAGGGGTCATAATCATCGATTTTGCTGAATCGTTTAAGTCGCTTTCTCATTCTTTTGAAAACGCAAACTGTTACTATTTTATAAAACAATTTTCCAATCACGTGATTAAAACAGCAAATCAGTAACAATTTCGATAAGGAAATTGTATTTCTCAAAATACCGTAAAAACGGTTACAAATCAGTATTGCGGAATAACCGCTTGAAAATCTACTTTTAAAATTTGGCGGTTACTGAAGCCAAAGCGACAGTAGTTTTAAAACGTCAAAATCACATCAAAACAATCTACATCAAAATGTAATGTCAGTGAATTTTCATTCATCAAAAATGCCACAAAACACCGTGCTTCAAAATATAGCATTGGTGTAAAAATCCCGTTATAAAAATAACGGCAACAAAATACGTTTCATAACCAAGCATCGGTTCAACGTAAAAATAAATGCAGTAACGCGCAATTCAAATTTTTACACGTACTACAGAATGAACAAAGAAATCATTCGAAGGTATCTTCAATGAAGACAATTCAAAACAGCAAAATCTAATCAATAGATGATTAGTACAAAAGAAAGCCAGCGGAAATTTCAACAAAAATCACATATCGGCAATTTCTTCGAATCCTCAATTTGGATTCGAAATTCTCAAAAAAACAAATAATTACAGCTATGTAAACAACAATTGGAATTCATATCAATTTCGTATTTTGATTCTTAAATCAAAAAGATTATCAGTTGTACTCAGCGAAGACAGTTTCACTGTTTCCGCTGCGCACTCTGATAAATAGAACACAAATCAATCAAATCATCAGAACACAATTTCATCCAAACAACAAAACACAATTCCACTTTTATTTTTAAATAACGATATTTAAAAATTTCATCAAAATTTCAAAACTTTAGTTTTGGCTCAAATCACAGATAAAACGTCGACTAATAGTTGTAACATATGTTCCATCCAAGTTATGTTTTATATTATGTCCATAAACCCCAAGCTCTGATACCAACTGTGACGCCCCACCTCTATGCTCATAATAACAAAGAGTATTAAAAGAAATACTGTCTATTATTACGAAGAATAAGGCTGGATAGGAGCGACCATCCGTAATTGGCCTTACACTAATATTGGTTATCTCGATAGGAGTGGTATATACTTTTTATTTTTTCATCTATTATTTATTTACTCCCATCGACATATCCAATTATCAGTAGAAAACAAACTACGATAGTTCATAATAGTTTAGGACATTAGATATAACAATAACACAGATAATATAACTGTGGAACACAGACAAAAACAAAAGTCTCATATATATATAACTGATGTCAGTTAATACATAGTTGACACAATACATACGATACAACTACAACTGTCGACTCTAGAAGTTATATATACACGTACATTATCGACTAATATACATGAATACATATCGTTCTATACAATGACACGACTACTACAAAAGGACAATGACAACTTCAGAAGATGCGAAAAGTCTTCAAATCCCGAGCAGCAACTCAAAGAAGAAAATCTACAACCTGAAATAACTCGGGTCTGACCCGAGTATTACATTCAAAAGAAAATAATACACGGGTCAGTCTAATTCAAACTCAGTTATTAATGCACAGAAGCAGTAATACTCAAACATCAAATAGACGTTAGTCACAGAAATCTCATATATCCAACTCTCGATACGAGAATTGGATAACGGCATATATAACACTAAACAGTGTCAAAACGACATATCAACAGTCCAAATCAGAATACAACTCCAAAACATTGAAATTAATCAATGAAACAATTCATCAAATCGAAACATCAATTTAAAACTGTCAAATCTGATAGGGCTGCAGTACACGCACGCGTGTACTGCCTCGCCACTATCGCAGGAGATACACAAAAGCTCAGTGAAAGTCACAATGATCGCAAGGTCAGACCCTGAAATCGGGTTCAACTCAAGAAAATTCGGAAACAATCCTAAAGGCATTAATAAAATGCAAACCAACCAGGCAAACTGCATATAAAACTAAACTGCAGACGCAATGAATACGAAGGCCAAACTGCACCAAGGAATGGCACGCGTATGCTACAGGCCTGAACTATCAAGGGCAGCGACCACATAGAGATTTAACTAACCAAGGATACCGCAGTGGAACCTCAAACCAAACAAGAGTAAGACTTCAAAATGAAGTCAATACTACTGCAAACACTCAAAAGATGAAGTGCAGATATGAAAATGCACAGCAGTTATGCAACTATCAAAGAGGTACCCAAAATACATGAAACAGTGAACAACCTGACACGAAGTCTAGTGGATAGCACAGTGAAAGTTACGAGGAAATGCAACACTGCTTCACATACAAGAGCACAAACAAAACAGTATAAACTTAACAATGCCAACTCAAGTCTGCACCTATAGATCAAGTGCAGTTATCAAAACCAAGACAAAATACAATACTGGCCAAAGTCAACTAAGGCAAAAATTCATACAAGAATAAAATTTCAGCCTACACTTGAATACAAGAGCAACTGCAACCAGGACGGCAGCCACCGCTTGAATATAAGGGAGCTAGTATAAAGTATAACAAATCAAATTTTTGTTATCACAAGACACAGAGGCACGGAGGCGCAAAGGCACAAAGGAAAACAAAACTCATATGTTCGACGATGCAAAGTCCAGAAATCATTTCAATGCAACAACCAAAGACGAAATGGCCGAAATTGAGTATAATTATTACTATCAGTGGCAAGGCCAAATATACGTTAAAGCCAAATCATCTCGGCAAAATCATCAAGTCGTGGAAAACAAGGTGACAACCAAGTTAGAAATCTTCCCAAATATTAAAACAAAATCGATGACTATGATCATCGGGTGACCGTATCCACATGAATTGAAAACATTAGAGAAACATCACACTCAAACGAAATCAAACAACTGCAGTTCCAACTAATACTGAGGTCACACAAGAATTCAACCTTAATGACATCACGTAAACGTCATCAAATGATTTACCAGTCACACAAAAGGTCCCAAACACCAAGCCAAGATAAATGCCAAAGTCAAATATAATTACAGTCACAGTATAGTGATTTCAAAATCCAAATCGAAGCAGAAAACAACGTCTCATCACAAGTCACCATGGCCGAAGTCAACATATATTCAATTGCCAGAACAAAATCAAAGCGACCTAAGTGAAGACTGTGAATAATTGACTGGAATAAAAAGGGACACGGAACGAATCAACACCAGCAAAACCATAGCAAGCTATAGAAGTCACGAAATCGCAAGTTCGAATCGAACAAAACAGGAATTTAAACTAGATGTGAGTGAACAATCACTCACCATTTTCGACGACCAAGCTGAACGCGACCCATCTCTCGCTCGCACAAGTCGAAGTCACGGCACAAAGAATCGAACGAAGCCCTAATTGGAAGGAAGAACGGAGCTGCCATTGCTTGACTTCTCGTTTTGATTATGGATCTTGACAGTGAATTGGGGGGAAAAAGGAGCGAGCAAAAGAAACGAGAGTCGCCCCCATTTTTTTTTCTTTTCGCGATTCTTGTTTAGGGTTTCAAATGACTAAGCGGGATCGGTTTTAAAACGAACGAGAAATATAAAAAGGGGAATAGGCTATACCCTTTAGATAATTATCACGGCCCAAATAAACAAAGGAACAAGACCACAATTTCTTTGATAAGGAAGCCCATATTATTCCTCAACGAATTTCTAAAGAATTTCATCCTAACAAAAATTTCCCAAAACAATCAGCCAACACTTTAATCATTTAATGATGATTATAAATCAATATGAAATCCCGGGTTGTTACACACCTGATCTGGTTGCGCTTGCTTGTTTTGGCTTGCCTACTAATGCACTTGAATTTTAGACCTGAATTTATATCTTGTAGCTTGTGTTTTGTACATATGTGCAAGTTTGACATGTGCACAAGTGTATATGCATAGCCTTTTTAATATGCTTAGCCTTCTGTCATGCACAGTGATACATTTTGCAAGTTGTAGGTTGTTCATGCATACTATTGACATGATTTTAAATTTTTGTTCCATACGAATATGTTGTACTGGTCCATGTATATACTTGTTGTATTGGTCCATGTTCCTTATTTTCGGTTCTTACTTAAAATATGAAAAGAACAAGACCAATAAACTGAAGCAATGTCAATTTCAAATATATTTATATTTTTATAGTTTGAATTTGTTCTTTTTGCTTTTTGATGCATTAACAGGTAAAGCAGATGTCTGGATAAAAAATGGAGCGAGAAAACAACCATTTTATTTGAGTATAAATTATAGTGTAAAAAAAATATTGTATTTGAAAAATTATTGTGTATGAGAGAGTAAAACATTGTTGTATATGAATATTATATAAAAAAATATTGTGGAAGCTCTTGCTGGAATCGTGTGTACTATTGGCATTGTATTGAAATCAAATATTTATTGAAATCAAATATTCGTTGAAATAAAGTTTTTTTATTTCCATCTATGATGATGTAATAGTACTTCAACAAACACACACACACATACATATATCACCAAACAAAAATCATAAATTACTATATTCTACAAAGTGTCATCATCTAAGACATAGTTCTTCTTCTCCCTATCCATGAGAAAACCGTAGTATCTCTCTGATGCGTGAGATTCCCTATTAGACCTTCTTATATGTCGCATGTTTTAGTATACGTGTGAACTTGGTTCTCCTACTGATTCGGCCTTAGTGTTAATTTTTGGGATCTCATCCAAGTCTATAACCTCGCTTTTAATTTCCTATAAAAGAAATTCCTTTTCTAAAAAGACTGTGTCGAGAAACAATGACCATTTATTCCTTAGTATTGTAGAATATATATATCGCTTCGAGTTTTTAGGATATCATATAGATTTATACAATACTGATCTTGCCTTTAGTTTATTCAGACCAACATTCTTAACGTATGGCGGACAACCCCCACCATTAAATATTTGAGTTGGAATTTCTTATCATACCACATATCATATGCTGTTTTAGGTATAGATTTAGTGGTCAACAAGTTCAGTATATGCACTACGGTTTCTAGCGCATGTCCCCAATAAGAAAGAGGTAACTCAACCTTACTCATCATGGAACAAACCATATCTAATAGGTTCAGTTCCTTCGCCCCGACACACCATTGGGTTTTGGAGTATAGGATGAAGTAACCTGAGAGATAATCCCATTATCTTATAAGTATTATTGGAAATCCTATCCAACATACTCACCTCTTCAATCTAATCAAAGGATCTTAATCTTATGGCCTTTGGTTTTCTACTACATTTTTGTATTCAACAAATTTCTCATAGACATCGGATTTGTTCTTTATATGATACACATATCATAGTCTCAAGAAATCATCGATGAAGGTAACAAAGTAAGAACTGTTACCTTTGTTTAAAATAGGCATCGGGCCATACACATCACTATGTACTAATCCTAAGAGTTCATAAACTCTTTCATCGCTCCCACTGAAGGGGTGCTTAGTTATTTTACCTTTAAGACACGACTCACTCGTGTCAAATGATTCAGAACCAACCAACAGTAGAAAACCTTCAATTTTTAATTTATGTAGTTGTTTCTCACTAATATGACATAGCCTACAATGCTAAAGATAACTATCATTTATATTGTTAGAAGAATTATTCATAGAACACATATAATTAGTAATAATCACATAAATGCCATTTTTAAGAATACCATACTTTATTTCCATCCAAACTAACATTCGTAACATTATTTGCACAATGAAATATATATCCAGTCTTAGACAATCTTGAAACATAAATAATGCTACAAATAAAATCTTTTACAAAATAGCAATCATTTAATACTAATGCTACTCCATCGGGCAAAACTAAATGATAATATCCAACTGCCGTTGCATCTATAATAGATCCATCAACAACTTGGAGCCTCATCTCTCCATTTGCTATGCAATGCCAGTTCCTAAACCCCTGTAACGAATTACATATATGAGTACCATATTCACTATCCAAGACCCAAGATATTTTATTTATTATAAAATAATTTTGAATCATAAATGTACCTAAAGGAGCTGTGGAACTATTCTTCTTCTTTTCTCTAACAATCTTCAAGTAGTCAGGACAATTCCTTTTCCAGTGACCTTTCTTGTGGCCGTGGTGACATTCACCCTTGTTATTGGTCTTCTTACTTTTCTTTTTCTTACCTTCTCTTTTCTGCTTCTTCAAATCCTTCGAAGATGATGTACTACCCTTTACTGGAAGTTTCATCCTTTGATCCTTAGATTGTGACTCGGCCAAACTCAACATATTGAGGAGCTCCACGAGATTCACATTCAATTGGTCCATGTTATAATTCAGTATAAACAGTTCGAACTAAGGAGTAAGTGAACCAAGGATAAAATCTACTTGCAATTCGTTGCTTATTTGCACATCCAATTGTAAAAGCCTATCAATATAGCCCTTCATCATTAGCACATAACGTCTACTTTCCATCCTATGGTCATCTTGATATTGAATATCTTATTCGTAAGCTTGTACCTTGCGGAACGTGACTGTTCATAAAAAAGAGCCTTGAGACTACCAAATAATTGTTAGTCCATGAGATGATGAGATGATGGTTTTGATGACAACAACCTTAGAATAGATTATAAAATATAAATACTAACATTACAAGTTTAGATATATATGTATATGCAGGATCTAACCATGCAGGTATCAAGAATGAAGACTGTACAGTATAGAGATTCAAGATATAGAGATAGAAGACTCATGAGTATCAAGATTATCAAGAGTTCAAGATTTCAAGGTTAAGTTTGTTTTATTAGGAATATTTGTTAAAACTCGTATAAAAGCACTGGCATCTTAATATCCAATTTATTCATGAATGGAATCCACTTCGAGCCCGTTAAAGGGATGGAACCCTAAGTAGGATAGAACCTACGAAAATCTAGTGGGACATTGTTTTGTATCCACTAATTTTAATTCAAATGATTTTACAAAATTATCTTATTTTCAAAATGATTTCAAAACTTTCCCTTTTAAAAGATTCAAAACTCTCTATCCTGATTTTAAATAATTTTAGCCTAAAAAACATCTTTAATTTCAAAAACAAATTACTCCTGATTTTAAACTATCTTCAAATAATATATTTAACTTTTAAATATTTATACTTAGATTTAAATATAAAATTATAGTTAGATTATGTATATATTGTTCTTTATATTTACTTATGTATTTTAAATATAGTTAAGTATATTTATAAAGTTTAAATAATTTTAATATAAGATAGAGGTTATTTTCAAAGAAAATCAAAACACCAAAAATCCCTTTGGGATGTCGACATGCCCAAGTACCCCATGTCGACATAGTATCAGTTGGTTTCAAAATTCAAATTTCAAAAGAAGTGTCTATTCGCCATAACTCTTCATGAATGGTCATGGCTGTTGCTCTTCTATAAATAGGGGTCAGTTTCAACGAATTTTTAATCACTTTTTTTTGGTTTTCACTCCTCTTCTTCTTCCACATTTCTTAATACAAAATCATACCATTACTCTGCCGAAATCAACATCGAATCATACTCGATTACTTCCAGTGTGATTCTCCATCACTATCGTTACAAGATCCAAGTGCTAATCTGAGTTATAGACTTTTTGTAATCAATCGAGCGAGAGAAGGTGTGATTGTAGCTCTGGAAATCAATTGGGTGAACTTGTTGCCCCGGAAATCAAGTATCTCTACCCAGAGGATTGTTATTCTGGAGGGTGTACCTCGTAGCCTTGAAACCGAGGGTTGTAATTGTTGAATTGAGTTTGAAAGAAAATCCATACTTAGTTGTGCGGGACTAGATGTAGGGTAACTCCGAACCAATATAAAATCCGGTGTATTCTTTCCTTTACTGCTTTTACTTTATATTTGCATCTGTGTTTGATTCTGTGTTCATATTTGTGTCTAATTAGTGCATACATTGTTAACAAATTAAGATAAACTCAAAAAGATTAACAAATTTCTTAAAACACTATTCACCCCCCCTCTAGTGTTAATTCTAGCCTTAAGATCCTTAATCCGCATTTCTCACGTTTGGTATCAGAGCCTTGTTTTCAAAAGTTTCATTATCTGAATTTTGAAAAATTTCAAAATGGCTACTAACACTAGTACTGCTATTACCACCAACACTAGTTCATTTGTAGAAGGTCAGTCTACTGCCAGACCACCACTTTTTAATGGCAGTAACTATGCATATTGGGCATGTAGGATGAAAATATATTTACAATCTGTAGGATTAGATACTTGGAATATAAAACAAATTGAATATTCTGAACCCACAACTAATTTTGCACAGTGGACCACTGAGCAAAAGACTGTTGCACAAAATAATTCTAAAGCAATGAATATTCTATTTTGTTCACTTGAAAGAAATGAATTTAATAGAGTGTCAGTTTGTAAGTCTGCATATGAAATCTGGAAAACTTTGCAAGTAACTCGCGAAGGAACAAGAAAAGTTAAACAGACCAAAATTTCCATGCTCACAAATCAGTTTCAGTTATTTAAAATGAATACTAATGAGTCTATTTCAGATATGTATAGTCGATTTCAAGATATTGTGCATTCTTTAATATCTTTGGGAAAGGAATTTTCGGAAGAAGATCAAGTCAGAAAATTTTTAAATTCTCTCACTCCAAAATGGGATCAAAAGACACTTGCAATTGAAGAGGCAAATGACATCAGTACTTTAAAGATAGAAGAATTGATTGGAAATCTAATGTCGTTTGAAGTTCAAATGATCGGGAGAAGAGAAAGCAAAGCATCTGAAAAGAAATCAACGGCATTCAATGTATTAACCGACGGATCAGACTCAAACAGTGATAATGATGAAGAGATAGCATTTATGACCAGGAATTTTCGAAAATTTCTGAAATACAGAAAGATGAATAATCTCAAGAGAAACAACTTTAAGAATTCCGGTAATCAGACTACAGTACCAAAATTTATCAAATGCTTCAATTGTGACGAACCAGGTCATATCAAAAGAGACTGTCCGCATCCAGATAAGCAAAACTCTCCTACAAACAATGATTCTGCAAAGAAATGGAAACGTGCATTCACTGCTACTCTAGATGACTCTGACTCATCCTCCTGCGACGATGAATAGAAGAAAGATAATTCAAATCTGTGATTCACAGCAATTCTTGATTTAGTCGATACCAAAGACATGGACTCTGAAAAAGGTACATGTTTACAATACATTGGCTGAAATTGCATGCTTGAATTGATTGATTGATTGGTTGTTTTTGAATTGATTGATTGATTGATTTTGAATTGATATGTTGTTTGAATTTTAAAATTTATTTTCTATTTTTTATTATTTTTTTTTATTTTTTTTGACACATTCTGAAATATATTATAAGTACAATAATATTTCAGAAATATAGACATTAATAATAATATTTATATATATGTATATTAGATAACTTAGGAAAAATCATGTCATGAAAATTCAAAGCCATATGTCGACATGGCCCCTACCATGATGTCGACATGCCTACCTGAATTTTGAATTTCAAATTTTGAATTCAAATGTTTGAATTTCCCTCCACCTTTTCACTTCATTTATTTCTCTGAAAAGATACCTTTTGACCAGAGAATATGTCCTTTGAAAGTCTATTTATTCACTATCTTTTATCATATCTTTTCACTTTCATTTTCAAATTCAAACTCTCTCTTCATATCTTCAAGCTCTCTACTCTAATGGCTTCTTCAAGCAACCCCTTAACCATGATAATTTCCAGAAAAATAAAAGAGCAATTATTCAATGATCCGGAGGCAATTAAAGCATACATCAATTATGCTAATTATGCCAAAGTCCATCCCGGAAAAATTGCTATTTTTCAAGATTTTTCTTCTTATGAAATTGACTCTCTTTTTGCAAACAATGGTGTTTTAAGTCTTATTGACTCTTCTCAAAATGATTTTGTTTGCTATCCTAATCTTGTCAAAATCTTCTATGCTAATTTAAACCGTGGTTTTTATATTGGAAATGAGAATGAAATTTGGAGTAATATCAAAGACACTCAAATTGTTTTAAATTGTGATCTTTTGGGTACCATTCTCAATTGCAAAAGCACGGGAATGGATATTTCTAGTTTTCAAATCGATGAACATGATCGTGAGACATTTCATCATATTTTTGAAGGAGATGAAAACTTTGAATTTAAGAATCGAAACTTTCGTCCTAAAGCAAGAATTGTCAATCTTCTTTTACAACATACTTTGACCCCATGATCGGGAAATTTTAACAATCCTACTTCAAAAGTGTACAAAGCACTTTTTGCTATTTTTGGAAATTATGATATCAATTGGGCGCAAGTTATTTTGGATGAACTTCGTCCTAAAAATTTTGAAATGGGAGAAAACACTTTATATCATGGAATTTACCTTACTCGGATTTTCAACTATTTTGGAGTAAATTTCAAAGGAGAAGAATTTATTTCAAGAAAAGTTTTTAATATCTCAAACATTTCTCTCATGAAAATCCCATATGTTTTTCAACCTTATGAAACCCTTACCGAAAAGGAAGAGCGTTTGGCTCATGAAGAAATGGAAGAGGAAGAAGAAGAAGAAAGGGATGAAATGGAAATAGAAGAAGAAGAAGAAGGTGAAACATCTCTAGAAGTATTGAATATCCATCCAATCCTTCCAACAAAACCCTTCTCAAAGACCAAAAGATAATTGTAGAGAATCAACGGATTTTAAAACGATCCGTTAGTAAGAAGTTGGATAACATTTCTTCGAAGATGAACAAGTTCTTTTCAAAAGTCAGCAAGAAACTTGGACTATCTTCATCATCTTCATCTTCTAACTAGTTTTATCTTTTAGTATCTTATTGTATTTGTCTTAGTTTGTTTTTTTTTCGAATGTTCGTATAGTTCATTATGCTTAATCTTTGTACTATCGTAATGAAATGAAATTTCCTTTCTGTTATCTATCTTATCTTATCTCTAGAATAAATGTTAGTATATTATATAAATATATACATATACACAATTATTCACAAAATCAAAGTTGTCATAAATTTTCACTAACCCATGTCGACATCCCCTAGAAGACCATGTCGACATGTACTGGTCAGAAGTGATTATTGATTTTGAATTTGAAATTTGAATAACTACCAAATGTCTATTCATTTCAAACGAATTTCTACACCTATGTATACCTTTTTCTTCCAGAAATCTTCACTGAAATTTATTTCTCATTATCTATATCCTTCATTTCTTTCTCTAATTCAATTATGGCCAATTCTATTCACAATCTATCTGAAAATCTTGAAGAAACACACAATTCATTCAAGAATCTTCTCTCTTTTATTCTACGAAACCAGCGTCACTTAGAGTTGAGTCAAATGCAGATGATCAAGGAGCAAGAAAGACATTTCGATGTAATACGATGGATGATCTCCTCTCTACACAAGGATGATAATGAAGAACATCCTCCTGTCTCTCTCACCAATGACAATGAGAATTGGGATGCAATTAAAGCAAACCCTGTAACGACCCAGAATTTCGGATATTTGAAATTTCAATATTTAATTAATTTTAAATATTAATAAGTGAAATTTATAAGCCGGATAATTTATTTTTCGAATATCTGGATTTAATTGGATAACTAAATCGATAAATTAATAGGTGAAATTCCAGAAATAATTGAAATCTGGATTTAATGTGATTGAAAATGATTTATAAAGTTATATTAAATCATGTTGAAGTTATAGTGATGTTATAGAATTTTTAAAATCGAATTTAAAGTTAATCTGTGAAAATTGAATATTTTAATATTTAATCGACTAGTGAAATTAGCCATTTTTGGGGCAGTCTCAGAATTGGACGAAACTAGTTCCATTGGATCCGTAATAGTTTGTTATTATCGGATTCCAATTTTCGTAGCAATCAGAGTTATCGTTTGACTGTGGCAGCTCGAAACACATCGAAATTGTTTTAATATTAATTTGGCGAGTTAAAATAGTCATTTTTCAAAAAGTCTCGGATTTCGACGAAACTAGTTTCATCGGATCCGTAATGTGATATTATTGTAAGGTTTCAAATTTGTTTCAATCGAATGTACGGTTTGTCCGGGGCAAGCGAAAACGCATCGAAATCGGTTTAAATCGGTTTAATTTAAAATGATCGTTTATTTCCGTAACTCGCACAGATGATCGAATTAGCTCCCGAAACACGTTCCATTGTGTTCAGAATGTGGGGAAAACCTTACGAACGCCAGGCGGCACGTGTGATTTGGAGATCGTTTGAAAAAGTCGTTTTAAAATGAATTTAATATTAATTTAATACGTATATATATACGTTTGCCCAACCCTAGCTAGGTCAAATAGCTTCAGCCGCCACTAATCTTTTTAATGGCTGAGAATTTTCGAAACTTCTTCCCTCAATCCGTAGACAATTAGCGAAAACCTTCAACTACAAAGTTGTAGAGGATGATGAGAGCTTCAAATCCATACGGAGATGATCGAAAACGGAGCAACGAATCAACGGGAAATCGAGCTCGAAGCTGCTGCGTTTTTCACGTTTTTCGAGGCCAGATCACCATCGAGCTCAACCAAATTCTCGGCGATGGTAGAGTGGAGCAAGAGCTTTCAAACGTTGGGTGCCGATCATCGTCGAAGTGAACGTAGTGGCCGCGATAATTGGTTGAAGAAATGGAGGCTATGGGTTTGAATGTCTCATTCATACCTGGAAGAGGAAGAAAGGAAAAGTGCGGCCCTGATGTCCAGATGCAGAAATGGAGGGCTGAGATCTGTTCTAGGGTTAGAAAAATAAAAATAAAGCTGAAATTGTTTTATTTAAATTCGTGTAAACTTTAAAATAGCATAACTTTTTCATACGAGGTTCGTTTTGGACGAAACGAATTGCGTTGGAATCGTATGGTCGAGCACTACGCTATGGAACTAGATTGGAAGCAATTGGAGTCAGTGAAAATTTTGGGTAAAATTAAACGTCTGTTTAATTTATTCGAAATAAAACGCTAGAACGGAATTAAAAGCAAAGGTGAGAACTCCTCACTCAATCGAATGTTTTGTTTCGATTTAAATTTTAAATAGTTAGATTTAAAATTGTTGATAATGCTGATTGTGTGAATTGGATGATGACTGTTATCTATTGTGATAAATAGACATTATACGCCGTTATTAAGCGGATGCTATTTATTAAAAACATATACCGCGATAATTTCACAGTTGAAGTGGAATTGGTATTATATATGTATATAGCAATATATATATTGGAATATATATATATTGGAGTTGTTGATTTCCCGCATTGTATAGCGGATGAGACCATATTGCGCCGCATAATAGCGGATAATATTTATGAATCCCATATACCGCGATAATTTCACATTGATGTGAAATTGGTATTGTGCCAACATCTGTGGATGCAAGGAAACGGGTTGGAGGGATCCAACTGGATTCCTCACCGTAGTGATTTATTTATAGATATTATTGTATATTCTGTTATCATATGATGATATATGATGTTTGGATGCTGTAATTGACTATTTGGTGTTGTTGCATCATCGGATCCAATTTTGAAGTTTAAGATAACGATTTTGATTTTAAAAGGATTTTTAAAGCGGTTTTTGAAAGTATACGTTTATAGAACTAGTTTATTTAAATTGAGATTTTATAAACGGTTTGTATAAAAGATTTATAAAATTAATATTTATAAATTAAATTATTGGAATTATAAAATGAGTTTTTATAAATGTTAAAAGGAAGTATAAAAGGATTTCATAAGTGAATGAAATTAATAGATTTATAATGTGAAGTTATAAAATGAACAGATTGTTGCAAAATAAAAGATTTATAAGTAATTAACTTATAAATTAGATTTTTGGTATAAAATTGAGTTATAAATCGAATTTATTAATTCAAGGATTTTTTATAAATCAAAGTTTTATAAATAGAATTGGAATTTATAAACATTGTTTATAAATCCGAAATCACTTATTTTGATAAGTGAATTATAGAAGCTAATTAAATGAATTACATCCACGATTTTGGATAGTGGATAATCCTTTAAATAAATGTGTAGAAACATTGAATTGGGTAAATAAAGTATATTCACGATTTTGGACAGTGAATATATTATTAAATAAAACGGAGATGTTTTGAAAAAATGATATTACTAAATGAAGTAATTGTTTTAAAAAGATGTTTTTAAACGTGTTAAGTATCGAAAACATAGATTTCAACATTTATTGTTGAAATAGACATTTTGAGGAATAAGGAAATGGTGGACTATAACTCTGTTGTTATAGTAAATGGTTTCTGAAAAGAAATGTTTTATATAGTATTGGGATTTATATATCTATATAAATTTCCAATCCCTATACTAGTGATTTTGGGTCGTCGTAACGATGTTTTACGCAACATTCGTTTTGACTCAAGTAAATGGTTTTAAGAGAATGATTTCCTTAAAGAATGAAATATATACTTCATTATGATTTAAGTATATCGAATATTTTCCAAGTGTTGAAAATAAATGGATTTGTGAATTACCTATTATTAAATAGGTATGAAAGTGTTTTCCAATATGAAATGAAAGGTTTGAAATTTTATCTTTTAAAGATAAATTGAAAAGTGAAAATTTGAAATTTATTTCAAATAATTGAAGTGTGGAAATTATATATCTTGTAAAGATATTTATGAAAGATAAATAATTTGGAAAATTATTTGGAATCTGATGATGCTGTGCAGACCTATTGATAGTTCAATAACCGACTATCAATAATTACCTTGAATAGGTATTTGTTGTGATTTGCTTGAATTTGAATGCCACACTTATTTTTGAATAAGCGCTCACATTCGGGTTAGCCGGGAAAGGACCTTTGTGTCATATAACCCATTCCGAATTTGTGATACGACGATATGGATCGTATTGAAGACCGGTAGTGAAGACCGGGTGTTTGTGAAAATGATAGGATGACCTATCGATTGTCTCTGCACCGTTAGCTACGGTATTGAGATTTCCTTTGTGATGGGAAGTTTTATCGGGATTGTGAATACCCGGATTGCAAGGGCTTCTTTGGAAGTGCCTTTGGTTCTGTTCGAACCCGGAACAGACTTGTATGGTTACATGTCTGACATTACATTTTGAGATGTAAAGCTGATTTCTTTCAAATACATTCCTGTTGGTGGTGGAGAATTTATTCTCTTAGCCTAACACCCTTCTCTGAAACGTACGAGCTCAGAGGTTATGTAGTTGAAGGTTATCAGCGATATATCCCAATTTGGTAATGTGACATGCTGAGTGTTGCCGTGAAATGATCATTGTTTGATCATTTATCTTTGTGATCATTACTTTGATCATTTGTTTGACCCAAAGCATAGCTTTTGTATAAAGCATAGCTTTGTGGACGAGACTTCGTCAGGGCCTCATAAACTGGAAATGGTCGAAACAGGAATGTTGCGGCAAGGTTATGAGGGTCGCGCCCTTTAGGGTATGTCATTTCCTTCTGGAAAGGGGTGGTATCATGGTATGGAGCCCAGATACTTACTCATGTGGGCACACTTTATTTATTATGTGTGATGATGTTACCGAGCGCTCGGATAAAGGTCCCAAAGGACCGGGGGATGACATATTCGTGAGTTACCTAGTTACAGGGGTAACCCGGCCTTGTTTGGCAGAGGGCAGTTTGTGTCTCGGGACGTCCAGCCAGAGGCGATCCCATTCGGCAGTAGGAAAGGAAGTTCCTTAGCCTGACCATTTGTTGGAAATCCAATTCCTAATACGAAACTTGTACGGTTTTAGTTGTAGAACCTGCCATTTACTTATGGTGGCGCCCCACTGTTTAGATGGTAGCTATAGTAGGCATAGTTCGAAATGTCTATGCTGGCTAAGATTAATATTATATTTTCGAAATGTTTTCCATACTAGACATTAATAATAATAATCCAATGATTTGCATAGTAAGCATCTTTGACTATCATAAGAAGAAATCTCCTCCAATTCTGTGTTTGCATTGTGTGTATGGCCGGAGGTCTTATGGTAGTTTCATTTTCCAAAAGCATTGCGAATATTTTCCACTTGCTTTGTTGTTGTTGTTTTAAAGATAAACTGTTTTAGTTCTCACACCAGTCACCATGACTGACCTGGAGTTTATTGTTTCCTCCCTAAACTCTGGGTGCCCATCATTTTCCACACGGGCAGTCTAGAGTTAGGTTATTAGGTCATCCTGGATTCAGGAGATGCTGTGGGGCTCAGTGGCGAGCTAGATGGCGAGACGTACCACTTGTATATGATAGTATTATTCCGCTGTGTATTCTGTATATGGACAAGTTCATATAACTGTCCAATTGTGTTGTATATTGTTGTTGTAAACTCTGATGATGATGTAATTTATAAAATGATATAGTTCTTTGATTTAAAGATTATTCATTTATCTATTATATGTTGTTCCGCTGCGAATGTGAGATTCTGATATTGTTCTGTGTTCTCCTGTTATTTCTTCTTTCTTTTTCTTCTGTTTTCTTCTACCTCTTCTTTTTCTCCATAACAATTCGGTTTTCCGACATTCGATTGCTCGGCAGTTGATACAGTGAATGTATTAATGTCGATTTTCGAGCGTCGAAAAATCGCATTCGTTACATTTGGTATCAGAGCATATGGTTAAGCGACAACCCTGCTCTGTTGGGTGTTACTCATTAGAGATAGAGTCAGTAGTACTCTAGAATGAGTTGAGTGTAATAATAGATACGAGTGTGTATTTGTTAGTGAATATAAAATTGTTTTATATTGTGATGATTGATTTGTTGAGTGGTATATGGATTCTGGTCGGTATTGTCAGTACAACTCTATCGATAGGGATCTCTAAATACTTATTCAGAACAATTCGCCACGATATTGTTTTAAAAAGAAATTGGGTAAATGAAATAATTTTACCTCGACTATATTTTGAATATAAAGAGATAATATTTTGGAAATTATTAAAATATATATAAATTGATTGGTTGGTTGTTTGAATAAGTTAAATAAAACAACAATTGTGAAAGAGTAAATTATATAAGCAAATGAATTATAATGTATGAAATTATAATTAAAGTGATTTACAATGGTAAAAATAATCTTATATATGAAAGTGAAATTTTATAAGTAAAAGATTTATAAATGTGATTTATAATCTGAAATAAAATCCCAGAGAAGTGTTTTGAAAGGATTTGATATTTTGGAAAATTGTTTTGGAGAGATGAAAGCTCTAAACTCTTTTCAGGTCGCTGGAAAATAATTCCGATGATGATCGCGACATCATTGGTGTTCATTTTCGGGTTTCCAAAAGAGGAATTGCTGCCTGATTATTTTAAATGAAAGTTGTTTGGAAAAATTTGGATTTGGTTTTAGAAATTCAAAAGATAAATTGAATTGATTTCAAAATGGTTTTGAAAGGTTGAAAAGACTCTGGAATCCTATTTAAAATATTTATGGGAATAATAAATGAGTTGATAACTTGTACAAAATTGAATTTTGATGTAATAAATTTATTTTAAAGGATGGAGTTAAATTAAAGTCAGTATAAGTGAATCAATTAAATCTAAGTTGTGATTGTTGAATATAAGTAATCAGTTTTGAACTTATAATATGAGATAATAAATTTTGACTTTGGTAAAAGTTAAATAAAATTTGAATCTGAATTGGATTTATAAGTGGAAACTTAAGTTAATTTGAACAAATGATGTTGAAATGGAAAATAACTTAAGTAATGTTGAATGAATTTGATTTTGATATCAAAGTAAATTAATAAAGTGAATTTATTAAATGAATGTGAACTTGAGTTATATAAATAAAATTCTACTTTATTTGTTAAATGAGTTAGCAGTTGAATTAAACTAATGGATTGAATGTTAATAAATTTAATGTAAGTAAATTGATATTGGATAATGGATGTAAGTATTAATTCATTAAAGCTAATGTAATTGGAAGTTGAATGAATTGAATGGAAGTCAATTTAAAAGTGTTGAACCAAATTGAATGTAAAGTAAAGAAAATTGAATAAATTTGGTTGTTTTGAATATACATTGGTTGTTATATGATTGTTGGTTGATTTCATATAGTATAATTCATTAAAGTGTTAATGAAATTGAATAAATGGAATTGGAAGCTATGTAATTAGATTTAAATTGAGAGTGAAGTAAATTTAAATAGAAATTGATTTGAATTGAAAGTGAACCAATTTGAATGTAAATTAGTGAATGTAAACTAATTGAAAATGAATAATTGAATGTCATTGTATATGAATTGGTTGTAAACAATTGCCAGTAATGTTGAGATTTTATAAGTTGCTTATAAACTTTGTTTAGTATGCATTTCTTTGATATGCAAATGTTGTAGTTGTTTAAAAGAGTAAAATTGTTAATAATTTTATATATTTGTTACTTACATGTTTAAATTGAGTAAATACAGGTGCGGTGGCTACCGTTCGGTTGATTTGGTTGGGCTAAAATGCTAAATTAATAACTGTTTTGCTTAAAAATGCTAAAAAGGTACGCCTACGCAATAAAAATAGGAAATATGAACTGTTGTTCTGCTTTTCTGACCGGGTGGGTCGATGTATACATATTTATGTCAATTGTGATTCTACTATGATCGAACCGCGCAAAGGAGACGTTGGCGAATTTTTCTGGAAATTTAAAGCGTTAGAAAATTTTCGGGAAATTTTGGAAATTTTTTGTTAATGAAAGTCAATTTCTAAATTGTAATGAAAATATAGGAATTGAACTAGAAAATGGAAACCATTGTTTTGGTTGAAGTTAAAGGTTTTGCAAAAGGTGAATATAAAATTTTCACAAAATGGATTTTTGAAAAGTTAATGAATTTTGTGAATTTTTCTTACTTGGTAATTTCGAGGACGAAATTCTTTTAAGGGGGGAAGTTTGTAACGATCCAGAATTTCGGATATTTGAAATTTCAATATTTAATTAATTTTAAATATTAATAAGTGAAATTTATAAGCCGGATAATTTATTTTTCGAATATCTGGATTTAATTGGATAATTAAATCGATAAATTAATAGGTGAAATTCCAGAAATAATTGAAATCTGGATTTAATGTGATTGAAAATGATTTATAAAGTTATATTAAATCATGTTGAAGTTATAGTGATGTTATAGAACTTTTAAAATCGAATTTAAAGTTAATCTGTGAAAATTGAATATTTTAATATTTAATCGACTAGTGAAATTAGCCATTTTTGGGACAGTCTCAGAATTGGACGAAACTAGTTCCATTGGATCCACAATAGCTTGTTATTATCGGATTCCAATTTTCGTAGCAATCGGAGTTGTTGTTTGACTGTGGCAGCTCGAAACGCATCGAAATTGTTTTAATATTAATTTGGCGAGTTAAAATAGTCATTTTTCAAAATGTCTCGGATTTCGACGAAACCAGTTTCATCGGATCCGTAATGTGATATTATTGTAAGGTTTCAAATTTCGTGTCAATCGAATGTACGGTTTGTCAGGGGCAAGCGAAAACGCATCGAAATTGGTTTAAATCGGTTTAATTTAAAATGATCGTTTATTTCCGTAACTCGCACAGATGATCGAATTAGCTCCCGAAACACGTTCCATTGTGTTCGGAATGCGGGGTAAACCTTACGAACGCCAGGCGGAACGTGTGATTTGGAGATCGTTTGAAAAAGTCGTTTTAAAATGAATTTAATATTAATTTAATACGTATATATATATATATACGTTTGCCCAACCCTAGCTAGGTCAAATAGCTTCAGCCGCCACTAATCTTTTTAATGGCTGAGAATTTTCGAAACTTCTTCCCTCAATCACTCTCAATCCGTAGACAATTAGCGAAAACCTTCAACTACAAAGTTGTAGAGGATGATGAGAGCTTCAAATCCATACGGAGATGATCGAAAACGGAGCAACGAATCAACGGGAAATCGGGCTCGAAGCTATTGCGTTTTTCGCGTTTTTCGAGGCCAGATCACCACCGAGCTCAACCAAATTCTCGGCGATGGTAGAGTGGAGCAAGAGCTTTTCGATCGTCGTCGAAGTGAACGTAGTGGCCGCGATAATTGGTTGAAGAAATGGAGGCTATGGGTTTGAATGTCTCGTTCATACCTGGAAGAGGAAGAAAGGAAAAGTGCGGCCCTGATGTCCAGATGCAGAAATGGAGGGCTGAGATCTGTTCTAGGGTTAGAAAAATAAAAATAATGCTGAAATTGTTTTATTTAAATTCGTGTAAACTTTAAAATAGCATAACTTTTTCATAAGAGGTCCGTTTTGGACGAAACAAATTGCGTTGGAATCGTATGGTCGAGCACTACGCTATGGAACTAGATTGGAAGCGATTGGAGTCAGTGAAAATTTTGGGTAAAATTAAACCTCTGTTTAATTTATTCGAAATAAAACGCTAGAACGGAATTAAAAGCAAAGGTGAGAACTCCTCACTCAATCGAATGTTTTGTTTCGATTTAAATTTTAAATAGTTAGATTTAAAATTGTTGATAATGCTGAGTGTGTGAATTGGATGATGACTGTTATCTATTGTGATAAATAGACATTATACGCCGTTATTAAGCGGATGTTATTTATTAAAAACATATACCGCGATAATTTCACAATTGAAGTGGAATTGGTATTATATATGTATATAGCAATATATATATATATATATTGGAATATATATATATTGGAGTTGTTGATTTCCCGCATTGTATAGCGGATGAGACCCTATTGCGCCGCATAATAGCGGATAATATTTATGAATCCCATATACCGCGATAATTTCACATTGATGTGAAATTGGTATTGAGCTAACATCTGTGGATGCAGGGAAACAGGTTGGAGGGATCCAACTGGATTCCTCACCGTAGTGATTTATTTACAGATATTATTGTATATTCTGTTATCATATGATGATATATGATGTTTGGATGCTGTAATTGACTATTTGGTGTTGTTGCATCATCGGATCCAATTTTGAAGTTTAAGATAACGATTTTGATTTTAAAATGATTTTTAAAGCGATTTTTGAAAGTATACGTTTATAAAACTGGTTTATTTAAATTGAGATTTTATAAACGGTTTATATAAAAGATTTATAAAATTGATATTTATAAATTAAATTATTGGAATTATAAAATGAGTTTTTATAAATGTTAAAAGGAAGTATAAATGGATTTCATAAGTGAATGAAATTAATAGATTTATAATGTGAAGTTATAAAATGAACAGATTGTTGTAAAATAAAAGATTTATAAGTAATTAACTTATAAATTAGATTTTTGGTATAAAATTGAGTTATAAATCGAATTTATTAATTCAAGGATTTTTTATAAATCAAAGTTTTATAAATAGAATTGGAATTTATAAACATTGTTTATAAATCCGAAATCACTTATTTTGATAAGTGAATTATAGAAGCTAATTAAAGGAATTACATCCACGATTTTGGACAGTGGATAATTCTTTAAATAAATGGGTAGAAACATTGAATTGGGTAAATAAAGTATATTCACGATTTTGGACAGTGAATATATTATTAAATAAACAGAGATGTTTTGAAAAAATGATATTACTAAATGAAGTAATTGTTTTAAAAAGGTGTTTTTAAACGTGTTAAGTATCGAAAACATAGATTTCAACATTTATTGTTGAAATAGACGTTTCGAGGAATAAGGAAATGGTGGACTATAATACTGTTGTTATAGTAAATGGTTTCCGGAAAGAAATGTTCTATATTGTATTGGGATTTATATATCTATCTAAATTTCGATTCCCTATACTAGTGATTTTGGGTCGTCGTAACGATGTTTTACGCAACATTCGTTTTGACTCAAGTAAATGGTTTTAAGAGAATGATTTCCTTAAAGAATGAAATATATACTTCATTATGATTTAAGTATATCGAATATTTTCCAAATGTTGAAAATAAATGGATTTGTGAATTACCTATTATTAAATAGGTATGAAAGTGTTTTCCAATATGAAATGAAAGGTTTGAAATTTTATCTTTTAAAGATAAATTGAAAAGTGAATATTTGAAATTTGTTTCAAATAATTGAAGTATGGAAATTATATATCTTGTAAAGATATTTTTGAAAGATAAATAATTTGGAAAATTATTTGGAATCTGATGATGCTGTGCAGACCTATTGATAGTTAAATAACCGACTACCAATAATTACCTTGAATAGGTATTTGTTGTGATTTGCTTGAATTTGAATGCCACACTTATTTTTGAATAAGCGCTCACATTCGGGTTAGCCGGGAAAGGACCTTTGTGTCATATAACCCATTCCGAATTTGTGATACGACGATATGGATCGTATTGAAGACTGGTGGTGAAGACCGGGTGTTTGTGAAAATGATAGGATGACCTATCGATTGTCTCTGCACCGTTAGCTACGGTATTGAGATTTCCTTTGTGATGGGAAGTTTTATCAGGATTGTGAATACCCGGATTGCAAGGGCTTCTTTGGAAGTGCCTTCGGTTATGTTCGAACCCGGAACAGACTTGTATGGTTACATGTCTGACATTACATTTTGAGATGTAAAGCTGATTTCTTTCAAATACATTCCTGTTGGTGGCGGAGAATTTATTCTCTTAGCTTAACACCCTTCTCTGAGACGTACGAGCTCAGAGGTTATTAGTTGAAGGTTATCAGCGATATATCCCAATTTGGTAATGTGACATGCTGAGTGTTGCCGTGAAATGATCATTGTTTGATCATTTGTGATATGATCATTTGTTTGATCATTTATCTTTGTGATCATTACTTTGATCATTTGTTTGACCCAAAGCATAGCTTTTGTATAAAGCGTAGCTTTGTGGACGAGACTTCGTCAGGGCCTCACAAACCGGAAATGGTCGAAACAGGAATGTTGCGGCCAGGTTATGAGGGTCGCGCCCTTTAGGGTATGTCATTTCCTTCTGGAAAGGGGTGGTATCATGGTATGGAGCCCAGATACTTACTCATGTGGACACACTTTATTTATTATGTGTGATGATGTTACCGAGCGCTCGGATAAAGGTCCCAAAGGACCGGGGGTTGACATATTCGTGAGTTACCTAGTTACAGGAGTAACCCGGCCTTGTTTGGCAGAGAGCAGTTTGTCTCTCGGGACGTCCAGCCAGAGGCGATCCCATTCGGCAGTAGGAAAGGAAGTTCCTTAGCCTGACCATTTGTTGGAAATCCAATTCCCAATACGAAACTTGTACGGTTTTAGTTGTAGAACCTGCCATTTACTTATGGTGGCGCCCCACTGTTTAGATGGTAGCTATAGTAGGCATAGTTCGAAATGTCTATGCTGGCTAAGATTAATATTATAATTTCGAAATTTTTTCCACACTAGACATTAATAATAATAATCCAATGATTTGCGTAGTAAGCATCTTTGACTATCATAAGAAGAAATCTCCTCCAATTCTGCGTTTGCATTGTGTGTGTGGCGGGAGGTCTTATGGTAGTTTCATTTTCCAAAAGCATTGCGAATATTTTCCACTTGCTTTGTTGTTGTTGTTTTAAAGATAAACTGTTTTAGTTCTCACACCAGTCATCATGACTGACCTGGAGTTTATTGTTTCCTCCCTAAACTCTGGGTGCCCATCATTTTCCACACGGGCAGTCTAGAGTTAGGTTATTAGGTCATCCTGGATTCAGGAGATGCTGTGGGGCTCAGTGGCGAGCTGGATGGCGAGACGTACCACTTGTATATGATAGTATTATTCCGCTGTGTATTCTGTATATGGACAAGTTCATATAACTGTCCAGTTGTGTTGTATATTGTTGCTGTAAACTCTGATGATGATGTAATGTATAAAATGATATAGTTCTTTGATTTAAAGATTATTCATTTATCTATTATATGTTGTTCCGCTGCGAATGTGAGATTCTGATATTGTTCTGTGTTCTCCTGTTATTTCTTCTTTCCTTTTCTTCTGTTTTCTTCTACCTCTTCTTTTTGTCCATAACAATTCAGTTTTCCGACATTCGATTGCTCGGCAGTTGATACAGTGAATGTATTAATGTCGATTTTCGAGCATCGAAAAATCGGATTCGTTACAGACCCTATATTTGGAGAAGATGGATGGGTAGATGTTCCTCGAAACGTTTAATTTTCTTTCTTTGTTTGATCTGTTTGAATTAATTTGTTTGATTTAATTTGGTTTGATTTGATACTTTGTGTGAATTGATTTTATTTGGTTTGAAGTTTGGTGTGTGAAACATATATATATATATATATATATATATACACTGAAATGAATATAGTCTGTAATTAAGTTATTATGCTCATAAGTATCATTATTTCTTAATCTATATATTATATATTCCGTTGTATAGTTTATCAATGCAGGTACTGAAGTCCAAAAATAAGGGGGAGTAAGTTTTTGTTGATGACAAAGGGGGAGAAATATAAAATAGGGTAGTTAGGCATAGATTAAGGGGGAGTTGTTAGTTTTAGGGGGAGTTATTAGGATAGAAGGAATATTTTATAAACAAAGGTTGTCATCATCAAAAAGAGGGAGATTGTTAGCCCATGAGATGATGAGATGATGGTTTTGATGACAACAACCTTAGAATAGATTATAAAATATAAATACTAACATTACAAGTTTAGATATATATGTATATGCAGGATCTAACCATGCAGGTATCAAGAATGAAGACTGTACAGTATAGAGATTCAAGATATAGAGATAGAAGACTCATGAGTATCAAGATTATCAAGAGTTCAAGATTTCAAGGTTAAGTTTGTTTTATTAGGAATATTTGTTAAAACTCGTAGAAAAGCACTGGCATCTTAATATCCAATTTATTCGTGGAATGGAATCCACTTCGAGCCCGTTAAAGGGATGGAACCCTAAGTAGGATGGAACCTACGAAAATCTAGTGGGACATTGTTTTGTATCCACTAATTTTAATTCAAATGATTTTACAAAACTATCTTGTTTTCAAAATGATTTCAAAACTTTCCTTTTTAAAAGATTCAAAACTCTCTATCCTGATTTTAAATAATTTTAGCCTCAAAAACATCTTTAATTTCAAAAACAAATTACTCCTGATTTTAAACTATCTTTAAATAATATATTTAACTTTTAAATATTTATACTTAGATTTAAATATAAAATTATAGTTAAATTATGTATATATTGTTCTTTATATTTACTTATGTATTTTAACTATAGTTAAGTATATTTATAAAGTTTAAAATAATTTTAATATAAGATAGAGGTTAATTTCAAAGAAAATCAAAACACCAAAAATCCCTTTGGGATGTCGACATGCCCAAGTACCCCATGTCGACATAGTGTCAGTTGGTTTCAAAATTCAAATTTCAAAAGAAGTGTCTATTCGCCATAACTCTTCATGGATGATCATGGCTGTTGCTCTTCTATAAATAGGGGTCGGTTTCAACGAATTTTTAATCACTTTTTTTTTTGGTTTTCACTCCTCTTCTTCTTCCACATTTCTTAATACAAAATCATACCATTATTCTGCCGAAATCAACATCGAATCATACTCGATTACTTCCAGTGTGATTCTCCATCACTATCTCTACAAGATCCAAGTGCTAATCTGAGTTATAGACTTTTTGTAATCAATCGAGTGAGAGAAGGTGTGATTGTAGCCCTAGAAATCAATTGGGTGAACTTGTTGCCCCGGAAATCAAGTATCTCTACCCAGAGGATTGTTATTCTGGAGGGTGTACCTCGTAGCCTTGAAACCGAGGGTTGTAATTGTTGAATTGAGTTTGAAAGAAAATCCGTATTTAGTTGTGCGGGATTGGATGTAGGGTAACTCCGAACCAGTATAAAATCCGGTGTGTTCTTTCCTTTATTGCTTTTACTTTATATTTGCATCTGTGTTTGATTCTGTGTTCATATATGTGTCTAATTAGTGCATACATTGTTAACAAATTAAGATAAACTCAAAAAGATTAACAAATTTCTTAAAACACTATTCACCCCCTTCTAGTGTTAATTCTAGCCTTAAGATCCTTAATCCGCATTTCTCACAATAATCTCATGGATAGACGTATTTTCATGTTGCTTCTACAATGACTTGTCTAACATGGACAACGAAAACTTGGGTGATCTCTAGGTCTGACACACATTTTTCATAAGCAAGTTGTAGTTCGGGGTCCCCATCATCGGTGGGCTGTTCTTTTGGTTCACATGTAATAGCAACTCAAAGGTGCTCGTAAGTCAACGATATTTTAGTTGCTCTTAGCCAGTCGGTATAACTTGGTTTGGTAAGCTTATTATTTTCAGAAAACAGTTTTGAAGTTATCATTTTTGCAAGTCATAGTGATAGATTATTAGGACAAATCATAGTAGATGTTCTTATAATATTAGTAAGGTTGGACTTTATGTTTCATTTTACAAATAAGCTACCACTAGTTTTTGTGTTTTGCCAAACCCCACGCCAAAACATAGAAATCTTTTAACTTCACAAGTGGGTGTTAGGACTCGTCCGTCTTGGAATTCTGACCTTGAGTTTGCTCAATAAGTCATAGCTCCATGGACGATGGATAACTCCTTATCGGTTATATCGTATACAACTCCTAACCCTTGGTACCTTGTCCTAATTTCACTTCAACCTTGAGTTCGCTCAATGAATCAAAACGAAATTATTCACTCGTACCTACTACATCGCGATGGCATAAGTATAGTATATGTACCTTGGATTTGCTCAATAAATACATATGGTTATCTTACCTCGTCTATTCAATAAATTAATAATATTGCACATAGCATCTCTAGCTTAAGTTTTCTCAACAACTAATGAGTATGCAAGTAATTTATTAAGATATATATATGGTAGAGGACAATATTATATTGAAGATTTATAATCTTCAATATATATTATATTGAATGATATCGACTTATGGAATAATATAATTCTTATGAATTACACTTGTGATTTAATTGTCGGACACATCGAAAATCATGATATATGTACATTTATGTATGTATTTATTCCTTAAGTCTATTTAGAGTTTATAATGTTCCACCATTAATTTATACATTCATATTATATAAGTTTTATTATTATATAACTTTTATATTTCATATTATTTATATAATATCTGTATAATGTTATATTAATTAAATCTTTTTTAATTAATTTTGATTAATATATATTATTTTAATATAACATTAATATTTAGTATTTATAATATACTATAACCTTTATAGTATTACACATATATATCATATACATGCGTATGTTATTAAATTAATCAACCTTTTAATTAATTTATTTAATTAAATTATATTAATTTTAAAATTCATTTCATATACGTACATATAAAATTATGTTATTTTAAACATTTTAAAACAACAAAACATATATTATTATATATAATACATGTATGCATTTATTAATTAATTAACTTATTTAATTAATTTATTCTATCAATCTTATTAATAAATCTTAAAATTTCAAAATTAACATAAACATATTTTCAAACATTTTGAATTCTTTTTATTATATTATAACTTTTATAATATATTTATATCTTATTTTGAATTTAACTTTTAAATTTAAAATCTTATATTTTTAATTTTCAAACATTTTTTTGAAAATTAGCTTAAGGCCCGATTCAAATTGTGCCTCTTCTATTAGACGAAACGTTTTGGGCTAACATATCTATTCGGGCCAGAATGATAGCCAGGTAAGGTAGAGTACTTGATTACCAAAACCCAATCCTAGACATAACTTTTCTAGACACCCTGCTATCTAGACTGTGAGCTTAATTAGTTAAGAATAACATGACTAAATTGGCCGCATATGCTATTGGGCTCTGATACCATTGTTGGACTTAGGCCAGCCGGCGGTGGAAGTTATGGGTGAATTTCAAAATGGTTTTACCCTATTGGATCTTTGTTGGGCCTATGATGTGACGACCGCCCATGACCCCTGCACTGAACCTAGAGAAAGTGCGCTGTAAAGTGTGCCAGGCGACCATGGACGATTGTCAGGGTAAATTAAAACAGCAGAATCTATCGTATTACTCACAGCGCATGGACAAAATACAATAGAATATATATAGTGAAGCTTTACAGAATAGAATGTCATCATATAAAACTTCATAATAGTTGAATACAAACATCTGAATAGTCAATACATCAAGCCTCACTACATATCACTCAGAGAATTATACAAAACAGCGGAACATCCAGTACATATAGTAAGAAGATAATATGCAAGCCTCCAGCTCGTCTTCGACATCAGCATCGTGGGAAGCAAGAACAGCACCTGTCACCTTCTACCTAGTCTGCCCGTCCTAAAATGGACGAACAGCCCAAGGCAATAAGAGTTAAAACATAAAGCCTTGAGTCAGACAACAGTCTTAGTGAGCGGTAAATTAACTAACAACATACCAAGAGAGCATAAAGGAAAAGGAATAGGAATACAACCCTCCCACTCCACCTCTTTCTACAGTGATAGCCCTCAGACACACACTAAGTAGAAGCAAACATAGTAGAGCATACAATTTAAAGTAAAGCAATTATCACTCGAGTCAAGGGCGATGCTTTCCAAGTACAAACCCCCAAGGCCTAAACCAAGATCAGATAAGCACCTAGAAAATACCGCTCTTGAGATCGAGTGATGATACAACCAAACATCCATGACTCTGGCTATCACTGTTATCATTGCTTCGATACCACCGTTAATTGAATGACCGGCACATTCTTTCAGCCGTCCGTCAAGGGCTAATGGAAACCCCGGTTCTAGACATTACTCCCGTACGTCGTCGTGACCCGTGCCTAGGACTATCGAATCTGCCCAGAGTACTTGACTACCAATCAGTAGCCTTCAGGGACTATCGAATCTGCCCAACGTACTCTTGCTTTGAGCATGCTAGAACCTTCAACAACGATGAGATCCCAGCCTTCTAGTCATCCTCCTCGACGACTATTTTCATACTAGCTCAAGCGCCTCTCGAGCCAACCATTATCCTCAACTCGAACCATATCACCGAGTTATCAACATGCTTGGAATGATCCCGTCTGGATTAGACCAAGACTATCTCATATCATGCCTCGCTTCATCACATCCTCGCAAAGCTTCATCTCAACATTATCATCATCGAATCTATGCATAAGAGCTTCATCATCCGCTACATATGCCACGAGCAGCTTTCCCAATTCAAGAGCCTTTCTCTTAGCTTTTGAATCATCTTCGACCAACTTGTCTAAATCAAATCATCAATCATCTAATTCATAGCAATCAATCAAGTCAAACATTAATCCAAGTAATCAAGCATTCAAATATGATCTAAATAGACAATAATAACAATAATGGCAATTTCGTAAATAAAGAGTCAAAAGTCTAACAAGCATGAAATCATGAGTAATGTCTCTACAACCTTGATGAATGAACTTGCATAGGTTAACATGTACTAAAATGGTTGTCAAATCATCATAAACAATGGATCTATATGGATCTATACTTAGGTTTACAAAAATGCATGGAAATCACTACTTTAACACAAAATCAAGCTAATGATCCGATATACTCCTTTGGATCCGTGTGAGAGATAATCACCACTCACCAAATCACCTAAACACCTCAAAAGAAACCCACTACAGATCTGGACAGCGAAGGATCTAACTCGATCTATCACGAATCCGCTTTAAACGATGAAATCACTCTTCTAAGAATGTAGATCTTCAATCTAAGCTCTTCGATCTTCGATTTGATCTTCGATATGGATGGAAGGAATCACTAGATTAGAGTGGAGAAAAGAAGTGAAGAAGTGTAGAAGTCGAGCTCTCAAAATGGCAGCACTTCGTCGCTTCGAAATCCGGATCCCAAAAATGGAGAAAAACCTTCCTATTTATAGGCTGAAATATCCCTAGGTCGTCCACCTTTAGGTCGTCCACGACCTAAAGAGATCCTGCGACCTACGACCTATCGAAACTCCACATCCTACGACCTAAGCCCATGCGCACTCACGACCTACCAGACCCACCTGACTACGACTTACGACTTAGCATCTTAACTCCTAAGTCGCTCGCGACTTAACACATAGCATATGCGCGCGAACCAGGACTCAACGAGTTACGACCTAACAACTAAACTCCTAGGTCGCTCACGACCTAACACTCAGCCAAAACCCAGCGACTTAACGTAGACACACTTCCTCGCGACCTAACAACTCAACAGAGTTACGACCTACGACTTAACTGAGACGCGACCTAACTAACTTAGGTCGTCTATGACCTAACTACTCTAACTCGCTAACCACAAGGTCGTTGCCGCTAACTTCTTAGGTCGCAAACTTCCTGCTGCTTCATTCCTTAACTCGCTAACTCCTATAGGTCGCTGCCTTTTCCTTAAGTCGCTCCAACCTTAGGTCGCTAACATCCTATAGGTCGCTCCAGACTAACACACGACCTAAACCACTACGCGACCTAACTGCTATACGACCTAAGTCCTTACCTCGTCCAGTCTACTAGGTCGCTAACTACTATAAGTCGCCATCTTCTATAAGTCACTCCTCCGACCTAATCCTATCCCACGGCCTAAGCCACCATACGACTTATCTTCCATATGACCTATCTCAATCCTTAGGTCGCCTACGACATAACTTCCTTCACGACCTAAGCTATCATACGACCTAACTCTTAAGTCGCTCCACTCCACTAGGTCGTTTACTCCTTAGCTCGCATCTTCCTTAGGTCGCCAACTACGACCTAACTATTACACGACCTAAGACTTAGACTCAGGACGACTTATCAACAATGTGACTTAATGACGATGGCTTTACGATGTTTCGATCCGTAAAAATACGGGTCGTTACATTCTCTCCCCCTTAGGAATTTCGCCCCCGAAATTCCAAACAAACAAGAGCAAACAAAGGCTATTCTGAATGCCTACCATCCATAGTAATCAACAAACCATGCATCCATTTCTAGCTTAGCATGCAGAATTCTTAAACTTAGAACAAGTTACAATGTCGTTAGATGAAACGACACCTTAGGGCCATACCTTGAAGAGTTCAGGATGAGCTGCTTTCATCCTCTCTTCCACCTCCCACGTACAGTCGTTATCATCATCACTCCATTGTATCTTGAGCAACTTAACTACCTTCCTCCTAAGCTGTTTCGTGTCGGTTTCCACAACACGAAGCGGCTTACGAGGTCTCTTATCGACTGGATCAACTTCGAAATCTTCACAGCTATCAGCAGAAACCACTGTATTCAAATCGTGCACATACTTCCGTAGATACGATACGTGAAAACATTATGCACACTCGACATCTTCTTCGGTAATTCGAATCTGTATGCGAGCTTTCCAATTCATTCGATGATCGGGATTGGTCCAACAAATCTCGGAGTCAATTTTCCTTTCTTCCCGAATCGAATAACATTCTTAAGTGGAGAAATCTTCACAAAAACCATATCACCTACGTCGAATTCCAAATCCTTACGACGCTTATCGGCATAACTTTTCTGACGATCTTGGGCTGCCTTCATTCGTTGTCGAATGATCTCTATGCAATCCGAAGTCTGTCGAATCATCTCTGGCCCAAGTATCAGCTTTTCTCCTGTCTCTAACCAACATGTCGGAGAGTTACACGATCTCCCATACAATGCCTCATACGGTGCCATCCCAATGCTTGACTGGTAACTGTTGTTATACGAAAATTCCACCAAATGAAGGTGATCTTCCCATGATCCTCCGAAATCCAAAACACAAGCTCTAAGAAGATCTTCCAAAACTCGGTTGACTCTCTCTGTCTGACCATCTGTTTGAGGGTGATAAGCTGTACTCAAACACAACTCGGTTCCCAAAACTTCCTGAAAACTCTTCCAAAATTCACTAGTGAACAATGGGTCTCGATCGCTCACTATACTCTTCGGAATACCATGGAATCGAACTATCCACTTAACATACAACTCTGCCAACCTTGATGCAGTCCTAGTCAATCGAACAGGAATGAATCTTGCACTCTTAGTCAGACGATCTATAATGACCCAAATCCCCTCATTTCCCGTTCTTGTTCTAGGTAGTCCATCAATAAAATCCATCGATACTTGCTCCCACTTCCATGTAGGAACTTCTAATGGCTGAAGCAATCCACTTGGCTTCTTCTGTTCGGCTTTTACCAACTGGCAGTTCATACACTTGGAAATAAAATCTCCAACATCCTTCTTCATACCTTCCCAGTAATAGGTTCTCTTCATATCCCAATACATCTTGTTTCCACCTGGATGAATTGTCAACTTCGAGTGATGATTTTCCCTTAGAACTTCTTTCTTCAATTCATCGATATCGGGAACAACTAGTCGTCCTTGCTTCCGAAGCCAACCCTCTCGATCGACCTCGAATCCTTTATCCTTTTCTGGGTCCAATCCAGATTCCAAATCACGGATAACCTTGACAAGCTTATCATCTCGCTTTTGACTCCCGCCAATCCTTTCCACAAGAGTCGGTCTTATCGATAAGTTTGCCAACATCTCAGGTTCTAATTCACATCTAGGCCTGAAGTCAAATCCAGCTAAATACTCGAGATTCTTCCATTCTGAAAACATGGCTCCCAATCCTGCATGTCTTCGACTTAACGCATCTGCCACTGCGTTACCCTTTCCCGGAGTATAAGCTATACCAAAATCATATGATGCCAAAAACTGTAGCCACCGTTGTGCCGAAGATTCAAACCCTTTTGGGAGAAAAGATACTTCAATGACTTATGATCTGTAAACAACTCGAATCGAACTCCCAATAGATAATGTCTCCACATCTTCAGAGCAAAAACAATCGCCGCCAACTCCAAATCATGAGTCGGGTAATTCCTTTCATGCGGCTTCAGTTGTTGACTTGCATACGCAACAACTTTATCCCTCTGCATCAGCACTGCTCCAAGTCCAGTACCACATGCGTCGGTGTAAACCACCATCTCATCATTCCCACTAGGAATGGTCAAAACAGGAGCACTTGTCAATCTCTCTTTCAGGATTCTGAAAGCTTGCTCACACTTATCTTCCCATCTGAACACTTGGTTCTTTTTCGTCAATCCTGTTAACGATGCAGCTACCTTGGAGAAGTCTTTGATAAACCGTCGATAATATCCTGCTAATCCAAGAAAACTTCTCACATCAGATGCATTCTTAGGTCAAACCCAATCCTGGATTGCTACCACCTTTGCGGGATCAACCGCTATTCCACTTCCAGAGATGACATGGCCTAAGAACCTCACTTCACCCTTTCAGAAGTGACACTTCGAAAACTTAGCCTTCAGCTGATGTTTCCGTAAGATTTCCAAAACAATACGCAAGTGCGTCTTGTGCTCTTCTTCAGTTCTGGAATAAATCAGAATATCATCCACGAACACTAGCACGAACTTACCCAACTGATCTCTGAACACCCTATTCATAAGATCCACAAAATATGCTGGCGCATTAGTCAATCCAAACGGCATTACCAGCCACTCAAAGAAACCGGATGGTGTCCTAAAAGCAGTCCTCGGCACACTATCCTTAGCCACTCTCAATTGGTGAAATCCCGTTGCCAAATCCATCTGAGAAAACACCTTAGCTTCGTGAAGCTGATCAAACAAGTCATCTATTCTCGGCAATGGATACTTGTTCTTCTTAGTCACCTTATTCAGCTCACGATAATCCACGCACAACCTCAACGATCCATCCACTTTGGTTGCGAACACAACTGGTGCACCCCATTCGGACACACTACGCCGAATGAATCCTTTCTGCAAAAGACCATCAACCTGCACCCTCAACTCCTGCTGTTCCCTAGGCGCCATCCGCCTAAGAGGCATCACAACAGGTCTGGCTCCTTCAACTAGATCTATACGAAACTCGATCTCTCTATGCGGCGGTAACCCTTTGACCTCGTCAAAGACATCCTCAAATCCATTAGCGATTGGCACAGATGACAGTCCATCCCGTGGAACAACCAGCGAATACACGAAGCTCATGAAGACGCCTTCTTCGTGCTTACATCGTATCATAATCTTTCGCCCCTCCACATTCTCGACTGTCACCTCCAACCTTTCACAATCAACCTTTGCCGCATACTTCCTAAGCCAATCCATACCCAAAATAATTCCGAACCCCACAAAGTTCAGAACAAAACAATCACAAACAAAAGAGCAATCATGACTCGATACAATCAGACCACGGCATAGCATACACAAACAAGACGAACCCCCAACTGGATTAGTCACAACCAATGGCCTATCAACAATATCCTGTTCCAAACCCAACCGGCCTACAAGTTCGTTACAAACAAACGAATGCGACGCCCCAGTATCAAATAGAACTCTAACTGGAACACCACATATGGAAAGAGTACCTTGAACCACTACACTCTTTCCTTTCTCTTCAACAGTAGGAGCTTTCGAAGATGATGGAACAGCCCCCAAAGCATAAGCTTGCACAATCTGCTTGTCCTTCCGCGGTTCTGGACAATTCTTCCTGATATGCCCCGGCTTGTCACAGTTGTGACACTTCATCGGCACCTTCGGATTCTTACAATCCCTAGAGAAATGGCCCTTCTGCTGACAATTGTAGCAAGTCACTTCGCCCTTCGGCTTCTTCTGGCCATCCCTACCCTTTTGCTGCTGCTGCTTCCTCTTCTTGTTTCCACCCTGCTGGGGTTTAGACTCTTCCCTGGTCACAGCAACAACAGATCCTACCTTAGGAAACAGATTCTCGTGCCTGAGAGCCTTCTCCACAAGTTTCTCAAATGGATCGTCCAAATGATCCACCAACTGCCTCCCAAGATAACTGTCCAAGCCTGTCACAAACTTCTCATTCTTCTGATATGCAGATTCAATATACGACCGGGCATACTTGGACAAAGCTTCAAACTCAGAAACATACTCAAGAACTGGTCTTCCTCCTTGCTTGAGCTCTACAAACTTCTTGAACAGAACAGACTTCTGAGCTGTAGAAATGAACTTAGCTTCAAATCTGGCTTGGAATTGTTCCCAAGTAATCTCTTCCTCCGGAGTATCAATGGTGATAGAGTTCCACCAATCAGAAGCTCTCCCTTGAAGCTGCCTTGATGCAAGTTTCCTTTTAGTTGCATCATCGATTCCCAAATCACCAAAGATCCTTCTACAAGCATCTATCCACCTCTGGACTTCAATGGTTGATTCTGTCCCCAAGAAAACCTTCCCTCCAAGAGCAGTAAAGTCCTTACACAACTTAGCAAAATCCACCGGCTTTGGAGTTTGAACTTGAACTCCAACATCCACCGATGGCCCCGGAGCTGGCATCCTTCTCATGATCGAAGTCATCATAGCTTCGAACATAGCAGTATAATCAGCAGCCCCTTCAGCAGCACGGCCTTCCCTAGCAGCTGGTCTCCCTCTTCGACTCATCCTTAATATCTGTAAAAAGGAATGATTAGCACACCTTGAGAAACAACTGCATAAATGACTCAAACTCTACTAAGCTACTATATTATATATAGTAATCATCCATTAAAATACAATTACGTCTCTCATACGTAGTTACGTCAGCGAGCGTTGGGTAAAATCGATTAACCAAAGCTCTGATACCAAATGTGACGACCGCCCATGACCCCCGCACTGAACCTAGAGAAAGTGCGCTGTAAAGTGTGCCAGGCGACCATGGACGATTGTCAGGGTAAATTAAAATAGCAGAATCTATCGTATTACTCACAGCGCATGGACAAAATACAATAGAATATATATAGTGAAGCTTTACAGAATAGAATGTCATCATATAAAACTTCATAATAGTTGAATACAAACATCTGAATAGTCAATACATCAAGCCTCACTACATATCACTCAGAGAATTATACAAAACAGCGGAACATCCAGTACATATAGTAAGAAGATAATATGCAAGCCTCCAGCTCGTCTTCGACATCAGCATCGTGGGAAGCAAGAACAGCACCTGTCACCTGCTACCTAGTCTGCCCATCCCAAAATGGACGAACAGTCCAAGGCAATAAGAGTTAAAACATAAAGCCTTGAGTCAGACAACAGTCTTAGTGAGCGGTAAATTAACTAACAACATACCAAGAGAGCATAAAGGAAAAGGAAAAGGAATAGGAATACAACCCTCCCACTCCACCTCTTTCTACAGTGATAGCCCTCAGACACACACTAAGTAGAAGCAAACATAGCAGAGCATACAATTTAAAGTAAAGCAATTATCACTCGAGTCAAGGGCGATGCTTTCCAAGTACAAACCCCCAAGGCCTAAACCAAGATCAGATAAGCACCCAGAAAATACCGCTCTTGAGATCGAGTGATGATACAACCAAACATCCATGACTCTGGCTATCACTGTTATCATTGCTTTGATACCACCGTTAATTGAATGACCGGCACATTCTTTCAGCCGTCCGTCAAGGGCTAATGGAAACCCCGGTTCTAGACATTACTCCCGTACGTCGTCGTGACCCGTGCCTAGGACTATCGAATCTGCCCAGAGTACTTGACTACCAATCAGTAGCCTTCAGGGACTATCGAATCTGCCCAACGTACTCTTGCTTTGAGCATGCTAGAACCTTCAACAACGATGAGATCCCAGCCTTCTAGTCATCCTCCTCGACGACTATTTTCATACTAGCTCAAGCGCCTCTCGAGCCAACCATTATCCTCAACTCGAACCATATCACCGAGTTATCAACATGCTTGGAATGATCCCGTCTGGATTAGACCAAGACTATCTCATATCATGCCTCGCTTCATCTCAACATCATCATCATCGAATCTATGCATAAGAGCTTCATCATCCGCTACATATGCCACGAGCAGCTTTCCCAATTCAAGAGCCTTTCTCTTAGCTTTTGAATCATCTTTGACCAACTTGTCTAAATCAAATCATCAATCATCTAATTCATAGCAATCAATCAAGTCAAACATTAATCCAAGTAATCAAGCATTCAAATATGATCTAAATAGACAATTATAACAATAATGGCAATTTCGTAAATAAAGAGTCAAAAGTCTAACAAGCATGAAATCATGAGTAATGTCTCTACAACCTTGATGAATAAACTTGCATATGTTAACATGTAGTAAAATGGTTGTCAAATCATCATAAACAATGGATCTATATGGATCTATACTTAGGTTTACAAAAATGCATGGAAATCGCTACTTTAACACAAAATCAAGCCAACGATCCGATATACTCCTTTGGATCCGTGTGAGAGATAATCACCACTCACCAAATCACCTAAACACCTCAAAAGAAACCCACTACAGATCTGGACAGCGAAGGATCTAACTCGATCTATCACGAATCCACTTTAAACGATGAAATCACTCTTCTAAGAATGTAGATCTTCAATCTAAGCTCTTCGATCTTCGATTTGATCTTCGATATGGATGGAAGGAATCACTAGATTAGAGTGGAGAAAAGAAGTGAAGAAGTGTAAAAGTCGAGCTCTCAAAATGGCAGCACTTCGTCGCTTCGAAATCCGGATCCCAAAAATGGAGAAAAACCTTCCTATTTATAGGCTGAAATATCCCTAGGTCGTCCACCTTTAGGTCGTCCACGACCTAAAGAGATCCTGCGACCTATGACCTATCGAAACTCCATATCCTACGACCTAAGCCCATGCGCACTCACGACCTACCAAACCCACCTGACTACGACTTACGACTTAGCAGCTTAACTCCTAAGTCGCTCGCGACTTAACACATAGCATATGCGCGCGAACCAGGACTCAACGAGTTACGACCTAACAACTAAACTCCTAGGTCACTCACGACCTAACACTCAGCCAAAACCCAGCGACTTAACATAGACACACTTCCTCGCGACCTAACAACTCAACAGAGTTACGACCTACGACTTAACCGAGACGCGACCTAACTAACTTAGGTCGTCTACGACCTAACTACTCTAACTCGCTAACCACAAGGTCATTGCCGCTAACTTCTTAGGTCGCAAACTTCCTGCTGCTTCATTCCTTAACTCGCTAACTCCTATAGGTCGCTGCCTTTTCCTTAAGTCGCTCCAACCTTAGGTCGCTAGCATCCTATAGGTCGCTCCAGACTAACACACGACCTAAACCACTACGCGACCTAACTGCTATACGACCTAAGTCCTTACCTCGTCCAGTCTACTAGGTCGCTAACTACTATAAGTCGCCATCTTCTATAAGTCACTCCTCCGACCTAATCCTATCCCACGGCCTAAGCCACCATACGACTTATCTTCCATACGACCTATCTCAATCCTTAGGTCGCCTACGACATAACTTCCTTCACGACCTAAGCTATCATACGACCTAACTCTTAAGTCGCTCCACTCCACTAGGTCGTTTACTCCTTAGCTCACATCTTCCTTAGGTCGCCAACTACGACCTAACTATTACACGACCTAAGACTTAGACTCAGGACGACTTATCAACAATGTGACTTAATGACGACTGCTTTACGATGTTTCGATCCGTAAAAATACGGGTCGTTACATATGAAGTCTAGCTTATTTAGAACATTTCTAAATTATAAAATCCTATATTTTATTTAAATTTATAAATGACATAATATTATTTAATTTATGTTATAAATATATACATGTGTCATATACACAAACACACACACACACACAGAGATGTATGTATATATGTGTGTGTGTGTAACGACCCCACCGCGATACCCAGATTAGCTAAGAACATTAAAGTAATGTCGTCAGCTAATTCGGAGAATACGGCTTGTTAAGAGTGATCGAATGGGAATGTATCTTTATACTAACACTGACACGTCATTTATACTTTTTCAGTTAATATCTGAACTGAATTGGAGGTGTGCAGTATTAATACAAAGTAATAGACACACCGATTTCTCAGAAACAGAATAATATATCATATAAATAACAGTCACAGATCAGAGCGGAATATATCCCAACTTACATATATACAAATTTTGAGTTTACAAAATGAAATACTAAACTCAATTGTTGTACAAGTTTAAAAATTCTCTAATCTCAATTGTACATCTTATAAACATATTCACAATCTTCCTAAATGAGATAGACTAAAAAGTCAAAAGTGTTTATCTCCTTGCTAGCTCAAACATCCAAAGGTCAACTTGTCCTATAACCTGAAAAGTCTCAGCCTGACCCAAGCAAAATAACACCCGGGTCAAACTATTTCTAATTATCCAATAGGGTGAGAATAGAATATAACACAAGAATAAACAACATATAAGTAAATACAAATGTCCAGGATATAACGAGTCAGGAAATAAATTTAACTCGGAACAGAGTTGTGACGACACACATTTCGAAAGGTTTAAATCAACAATAATCCACACATGTCCAACTTAAACAATCCAGAATGTAGGAGTAAGAGTCATCCGCTCGCTACCAAACCAAATGCGAGAACCCCCTATCATGCGGCACCCGCCAAGTGCCCAAGCAGACACACATGTCCAACTTAAACAATCCGGAACGTAGATAATCAATGAGGTTAAATAAGAAAAATAAGAAAAGAAGAAGAAAACAAACAAAGAATCCCACAGCGGAAACGATGAAATATAATAATCAAATAACAGTTCATGAAGCTGTTTACTATTCATTTGATTATAATCTATACACATTTATCAGAGTTATATATATACATCATGGATAAATAATCAATACAACATAATAGCATGATGCTGGGATAATAATAGTAGTAATATACCAAATCTTCGTCTTCATCCCCAAGAGGATGATCTTTAATACACTGAAAAAAGAACTCAGGACTGACCCGAGTGTAATGAAAAGACAAAACACTCGAGTCAGGACTAAAATACTCTTATGTAAGTCAAATCAATATCACGAAATATGAGTGCAATAACTTAAGAGATGTTATGGTTTTTCCATCTCCTAAGGGTCTGTCAAACTATCTATATATAATAGTGTACGCTATAATAGATAATGTCTATCAGTAAAATAAATATCAAAATAGCGTTAAGGCTTTACATATTCCCACTTAACACATTTTTATAGCATGTAGCCTATGCAGGTCCTGTAACACAACCAGTAACGTCGGTAGCCAATGAGTCCCCTATAGGTATAGTACTAAACCAAAGTCGTAATGGGCTCGTATAAGGATAAATATGACAAGGCACGTGAGGCAATGCAAGGTAGGATTCTACAAGTTTACCCTTTCTGGCTGGTCGTAACCCATCCGTGGCCGACCGCGGTAATCAATCCAAATGAAAAAGGTGCACCCATCGAATACGAAATCACAATAATAATACGAAGGATCAACGTCGCTAGAGGTAGCTAAACCTCATTGGCCACAAATAGGCTCATGTTTTATTCATTATAATTATGATACGAATGTCAAAGCTATCCATAGTTGTTCTCTTACTTCATTCCAGTAAACGTTCGCCAATTCAACCACCACATTCTGGATATCATCCACCGCGTACATAGTTGTTAAATTGGTTTCAATATTGACAGAGAGTATGGCAATAAGAGGCTCTGGTCTCTTTAACAACCAAACGTCGTTTTACACACCGGTTGGTAATTTTATATTTCGAAAACAATTCGTACTTGTCATCAAAATATCATATTCGCTTCAAAATCAAATCCATTTCGAAATCATCATATTTACTTCAAAAATCATATCCATTTCGAAACCATCATATTCACTTCAAAAATCACATTTTACTTCAAAATGTTAATTCAATTCGATATATCGATTTCACTTCAAAACTTTATTCGAATTAAAATTTTGGTTATAATTTACTTTAACCCAATTCGCATTTAAATCCAAGATTTAAATATAAACATTCCACCCTTTGACCAGTTTGAATTTTAGAAAATAGTTCAAATAGTTTTAAAATAGTTAAATAGTTAAAATAGTTTAATAGAAAATAATTTGAGTATTAAAAATGGTTTATATAGTAAAATAGTTAGGAAAATTAAAATAGTTTGAATATTTAAAGAAAATAGATTTGAAATAGTTTACACTAAAATAATTTATTTAAAAATAGTTTCCAAGCCAAACTGATTCAATTCCAAAATTTCCAATTCAAATCAATTTCCATTTCCATTTCGATTTACTCGTTTCAATTCCGATTTCAAGTCGAATTTAATTTATATTCCAAATTAATTTCAACTCCAATCCCAAATTTTAAAGCACTTCGATTTATATCAATTCCGAGTCATTTCCAAAATATCGATTCAAAACACTTGAATCAAATTTTCCTTCAATATCCAATTTAAAATCCAAATCTTTAAATATAATTCAAATCTGAGCTCAATTTCAAAATATCGTTTTATGTCACCTTTTCTTAGCAATATTCAAGGTTCGAATAAAAAGTCTAATCCTTTAAACCAAGAAATTTCTAAAATTCACGTCATATTTCTATTATAACTTAAAAATCTCAACTTCAATTAATTATACAATTCCTATTTCAAATTTAAATTTCAACATCCCGAGTTCCAATTCGAAATTAATTCGATTTCTATAAATTCGATTTTTACTTCTCAAACCAAAGCATTTAAATAATTTCAAAGCGAAAATTTTAAAATCATTTAATTTAACCAATCCGGTGTCCGTATATAATTCTCTATTCTATGGCCAAGTGAATCAATTATTTCAATTTAATTCCAGGAATGGATATATATCATTTCAATCCAAATTAAAGTTTCATAGGTATATATCATTTCAACCTATTTCTTAATTTATTCAAAATAATTCAATTTACAGTTTTATATACTATAAAATAATATACAGGGTGATAACATGATATATTAAAATAATTAAACATCCAATCATTCAAATATCAACCAATTTTCATCCATCACAACCAACATCCAAACAGTCAAAAATCCCAACAATTAACCAATTATCGATAATGGAAAATTTTCCTGGCAGTTTAATCCTAATTCAACTTAACTGTCAATTCAAGTTCTATCAATTAAATTCAGATGTCCATTTAAATGTCAATTAAATTTATCAACGACAAGCAATAAATTTAAATAACTACACGATATAAATTTAACCAACATAAAATTAAATTAGTCAATTGTGAGCGTATAAAACACTCACCTTAATTTGAAACTAAAATATTTTTAGAGTCAAATAAATTCCATATTCACACCACGCTATAGACGATGTCGATACGGTCGCAACGCGGGTCATTTCACCCGAAATGAACCTCGTAAGCAAAAGTTATACGGTAATTAAGAACGTTACGATTTAATAAAATTTTAATTAAAAAAACTAAATAAAAAAACAAACAAACCATTTCCACGCTCAGGATTGCATGCATGCAAAGCTACAGTCCCAAACAGCCTCTACCTCTTCCCAATCGCTCCATACCCAATCATTCATCGCGCGTCGACCTCGAAGCTATTGCCTTCAATGTCAGGCGCCTCCAGATCGAGAAGCCCTAACAGGCTCTGCCGCTCTTACGCCCTCGATTAAACCCCCCTTGAGCCGTCGCCCTTCCAGACGCCATGTGCGAGTGTGCCTCCAACCAAGCTGCGATCGCGAGCCTCGTTCAACCCTTTTTTTTCTCAAGATTTTTGGTTTTGCCCTTTTTCCTACTCGATCGATCTTGCTATTTGAAAGGTGAGATTCGAAAATAAAGAGGAAAGGAACGTGGGTGTACATGTGATAAGGAGGAAGGGAAAATATATATAAAATAATAATAATAAATATATATCTAACCAACCCGCTCACGAAAATTCTGTACTCCAAACGACTCGTACCGCCTGGCATTCACAATGTCTTACCCCCATTCCGAACACGATGGAACTAGTCTTGAGGTCTAATTCGATCGTATGCGGAAGATAGCTTCCCAAAGTCAATTATTTTAATTAAATTCCAAAATTAAATTTCTACGAGTTTCAAGCTCGCACGGCCAAATGACAAGTCGAAACGCTGCGAAACTTGAAGTCCTACAATAATTCACTATTACGGATCCAATGAAACTAGTTTCGTTGAAATCCGAGACAATGGCCAAAATGGCTATTTTTACTCGTTAATTAAAATATAAAATTTCTAATTTTCAATTATTCACATTTAAATCCAATTTTAAATGTTAACCATCTTCATTCATATTTTAATAAAATTTAAATAAATTTCGATGTCATTTTCATTCTCATTAAATCCAGAATTCATTATTTAAATAATTCCACTATTAAATTTAAACAATTTAATTACCCGATAAATCAATATTAATAAATCATTAAATTTTATTTCTACCCATATTTATCCAATAATGACATTAAATTTAATAACTTACAATAGTCAAAAGTACGGATCGTTACATACTAACTCACTCAAAACTTTTCGTCCTCGAAAAGGCGTTAAGTAGATAATTTAACTTTTGATATATTTTCTCAAAATAATTAACTTATAAAACATCACAATCTTATTTACAAAAACATTGCTACGCTCCTACTACGCCACTCTGATATTGGTTTTACGGAAAATATAACTTATATATAAAAACAAGTTAAAATTTTTGAAACCTCAAAAAAATTTCTAACTCCCGGATTTATGGAAAATTTCAGCAGAGTCTCCATTGCACGGCTCGATCGGAAAATTTTTACAATTCAATATATAATACAAATATAACCAATATATATCAAATATACGTCTCATCTCAATGATGAGGCATCCTGAAGGGCAAAAATATCAAATCGCGGTATGTAATCCGATATACGTACCTTATTATTAATAATACGAGCGAGTTCGCTCGTATTAAGCAAGCAAAAGCATATAAGTCCTCGTATACACCCAAACGGTCTTCGTATGTACCTATATCAACTCAATTTAAGATATTAGTTGGATATAACGATATAGAAGCATGTATAAGTCCAATATAACCATATAACATGGATTTTGAATCCAAACAATAAATACAAACACAAATACGCAACATACAACAATCATATGCAATCAAAACTGTAATAACAACGGTTTGCAACAAAAGAAACCATCCAACCATCAATATCCATCCAATTAATCTAATTAATTCATAACCATGTGAATTTTTGTTTTCCAATGTAAAATTTTAATTTATACTGTAACGACCCGATATTTTGGACCATTCGCATCCATTATAAGTGTATAGGTAGACACTCATGCCGGAATTGAATTGCTCAAAATACCGCGTTGTTAATTTAAATTTGGCAAAACTGAACATATACAGTAAATGAATAATCACAGATCACAGACATAGAGTAATAAGTGCAGCGGAAATAAAAGAGATAGTAGTTCATGAAGCTACTATAAAAATGTATAAGTAACATCAGAGTTAAACCAGATACAATGGAAGAGTAATACGATACATCAGATACAAATCAGAATACATCACTGGAATCATCGAATACTGAAAGCAGAATAGATGGCTGGATCTTCAAGCAAAGCTCCAACTCCAAAGGTGAGTCTCGAATACTGGTACACTCAGTCTGACCCGAGCGTAAAGCAAAATACAAAACACTCGAGTCAGGATTAACATTTTTATATTAACAAATCCAACTCAAGTGAAATAGCAATTGAAATACAAGTAACTCAAAGGATGTTTGAAATAACCATCCTTTAAGGATCCGTTAAACTATCTACTAGGTAGTAATATACGCTAAGTAGATAATGTCTATCAGTAATATAAAGATATCAAAATAGTGTTAAGTCATGGCCCATTCCACCCTTAACACATTTTTATTCCCAAAAGCATATACAAGACCGTAGTTTCCCCAAAACCGGAAGTCACCAGAGGGCAATCCATATACTAAAGGTACAAAACAAATTCGTAGTGGTCGCGAATAAAGGGATACAAGTATGACAAGGCACATGAGGCAATACCCAAGGTAGTGATACTACCGTTTGCCTGATCCGGACTGGTGAGAACGCAACGCCGCAGCGCCCGCAACACCGTGAAACAACACTCCCAAAATCAAGGGTGCACCAATCGACAACAAGTAATGAGTAGTTCGAAGAAGTGTGTCCACTTGAGGTAGCTAATCCTCCATTGGTCCGGCACGGCTCCTGTTTTAGTCATTTCCAATTTGACACAAGTGTCAAGGCTATCCATTATCGTTCTCTTTCTTCAGTCATCACGTACATCATTCCAACCACTTCATTCTGGATCAACACTCCGCGTATAGTTATTAAAGTGGTTTTCGGTTTAGATAGAGAGTATATCCATAACCGATTCCGGTCTCTTTAATAACTTCCGAAATTATTTCGCCGATTGGTCGTTTATTTATTTCAAAACCAAATCAATTTTAATTTCAATCAGAGTTTATAAATCAACATTTCGTTTGTCTTTCTAAACCAATTTCCATAATTTACGTTTTAAAACTTTCAAATTACCATTTCAAAATCTTATAATTCAATTTCAATTCAAATATTGATTCAAGTTCGTATAGCAGTTCCATTTCAAAATCATTTAAATTAATTTAATTTAACATTCAAATCAATTTAAATTCATTTATCTATTTCATTCAATATTTGTTAAGTAAATTTTCCATTCAAACAATTTCTATTAAATTTCCAATTTATTAAATCCATTATTTAAATTCAACTTCATTATATCAAAACTTACAAATTGAATTAAATTAAATTCATCAAATCGAATTCTTTAAATTCCAAGTCTTACATTAATTTCAATAAATCTCATTTTATTTCTTGATAAAGAAATTCAATCTCATTTATTTACTTACTTAAATAATTTTCCAAACTTAATTTATAAAGAAACTCAATTTCAATTATTACGAAGTAAAATTCACTTATTCAAAAATTCAATTTCACTTATTAAAGAATTCAATTCAATTTAATCATTAAATAATTCAATCTTATTTAATTATTAAATAATTCAAAACTTGATTATTAAATAATTTCAAGGTATAATAATTTCAAACTTAATTATAATTTCAAACTTAATTCAATAATTTCTCAAATTAAGCAACATTCTTTCATCAATTACATTGTTAATATTTTGTTTCAGATTATTATATATTAACATTTTCCTTTCATTAAAATTCAAATTTCACTTCATTTCAAAACCATCTTATTTATTCAAATAAAATCTTCGTTTATTTTTAAATCAAATTATTGACCAATCGGGTTTTATTTAATTCTCTACCCTAAGTCAAAGTTAAATTTTTTTGGGTATTTATCATTTCAACCCGATTCCAATTCAATTCAAAATCAAAGCATAGAAAAAGGGAACTTGCAATGTGATAACTGGGATGGTGTCAAAGTAAATAAACAAGCATTAACAACAACCAATATCAATCCAATAATCAATTCAAATAATCCCGAAATAACCGTATTAATTCGCATTGTTATTTGTACGAATTAATATAATCATTTCTAGAATCTACACTAACATTTCATGTAGATTAAAGATTATTACACTAATATTTATACGGTTCTTCAATTGTCATTCGATTTCAATTTTAACACTACAACAATTAATCAAATATACGTTCAATGGTTCAAAGTGTAATTATCACTATTTTACATGTCAATTAATTTAACAAATAAAAGGGGTCATATTCAACTAATCAAATTCAACATATATGTCGATTCAAATTTTAATTATCCTACAACAATTTCAATTTCAAATTATTTATCACTTACATCATTAACAATTTAACGTACAATATAAACATCAAACAATCAATCATTTAACAACCAAACTGGATTATCATTGTATATATAACAGATAATGGTGTCAGATGTCACAGGTGAACTGATACAGGCAATAACAGTGTAAATATCAAACAACAGCATATTTCAATTTGTCGTTTCAATTGAAATCAAATTTAATAAATAAAAGAACGTTAATCGTGAGTGATTTCTCACCTTTCGAGGCTAGAGGAATTTGACAACTCGACAAGATAAGAATTGAGTCGTAAACCAACCGATTGACCAATCCAATGACCAATCTCAAAGCGAAGCGGAAGCAAATGGAATCAAGATCGATGAGACAAAGCTGAGAATTTGAAATCGATGAAAACAAATCAAAATCAGCTGGATATAGCTGAAACGAGATACATAATATATATAATCAAAATTTTAAATTTTAGAAATACACAAAAAAAAACTCTATGTGATATATTTAAACATAATATATCAATAAACAATCTATATATTATATTACCCAATCACAGTTTTTTTTTACATTCTAAATCGGTATTTATAAAACAAATTTAAACTTCTCCATTAACATTTTAAACATCAACCGTAAACATAATAAACATTTTTACACACACATATGTGTAGCTCAACTCATATATACTAATCTGTAAAAAAAATAGTCCTATATGCTTATATACGTATTATAATTTAAACAATACTTATTTACTAACTGACATAAAAAATATTATAAACTTCTTCAATTACAAACTCACCCAGTTCGTTAACCTTATGTAACCTTATATAGCTTTATATGTTAGCACCCAGACTGTATATAAGCTAATATCTCTAAAGACTGACATAACATATGAAACCATATATATACAAAACAATGTATGCTTGTTTCTAACTTAAATAAACTTTATTTATATAACACTTTAAGCATCCAACCCATATAATATCAATAAACCTTGGTTTTATCTTCACAAATCAAACTTATATGTTTACACAAATAATATGACTTTATATTACTTTCATGTATAACTTTGTATACATATAGGATTCACATAACACAATATAATAACTGTACAAACCAAAATAACCCATATATACATACTTTACTGGAAAATAAAAATAAAATAAAAATCAGAGTCTAATATATAACTACTTTTAAACATACGTATATACAAAATATATGACAAAGGAAGAAACCGATATGTAAACTAAAGAAGAAAACGAGCAAGCTTACCTTAACAACGTCTGTAAATTTCAGAGCTTTGCATGCAAACACATATATGCATACAAGATGAGAAACATCGCAGCACTTGCTCGGCCATAAGGAAGCGAGGCGTTGAAGTCAAGGAAGGGACATGCTTAGGTGGTTGCTACCGAGTTGGCCGAGGTTGACACGCTAGGGAAGGTTGCCAGGTCAGAGATGCTTGAAGCGTAGAGGCAATAGGCGTTCGGTCGGAGGGGACAAGGAAGAGCGGCTACACAGGCGGAGGATGAGACGGCCGAGCGTGGTGGAGAGGGGCGGAGGTCGGTCAGCTAGAGGTGGATGGGAGGTGACAGAGGTGGGGTCAAGGTCGGTGGCGCAGCTAGTCGTGGAAGTGGGTTTGCTCGGCAAAGTGGGATGGACGGACCAATGGGTTTAGGTTTGGTGGAGGAGGCCGGAGCTTGGCCTAAGCGTGGTGATGGCGTGGTTGATCCAGGAGGAGGGATGGTGATCTGGGGAGAGGAAGCTAAGAAAGAAGGCAGTGGGGATGCGTTTCAAAGAAGGGAAGGAAAGTGCAGAGGAAGGAGGAGATACAAAAAGGCATTCACGTTTCTATTTTGTACTTGTAAATTGCAACCGGCAACCAAAATGAATGCAACCCAAAATAAAAGCAACCGGTGGCATTGGAAAAGTTTAGTATAAAAATCTAGGGATATGAAAGGTTAGTAGTGACTATTTGTTTTAACGTTACGAAGATGAAGGGTCAATGAACCCAAGAGTTTAAAATGTGTACCGGTACGATAAATCGTTTCACAGATTTCATCGCGTACCGGATTTCCGAAGTACACAAATGAATACACTGTTGAGATCAGCTTGACGAGACGATCAAAACGGTATACAGATATCGATGGTATGATTGAATTATAAAAATTCGAATTTTTCTACAGGCGGAAAATGCAAGAAAAACGTAGAAAAATAAGATCGACGGAGCCAAAGATGTCCGAATTTGGAAAAACGACAAACTGACATCTTGCTCAGAAGATGGTTTAGAATTTTTCTATGTAAAAATATTTAGGTTTCGGAAACATTTTATTTTCATTGCTTTTTAACTGATTTAATTGAAGTAAATTTACGCGCGAAATAAACTTTCATATTTTCGGACGAAAATTTACCAGTTGCTATGTTTAACTAAACGCATTCCAAATATCAAATTTATTTTTCAAAATTTTATCGTTTGAAATTTTTCAAAATTTTAACTAATTACGTTATTAAAACAGTTGAAATTTACGGGTCGTTACATATACCCTTCATTTCTTATTAACATTCATTCCATTAACATTTTAATCGATTCATTTCAATTTTATTTGCATTCAACCAACTTTTATTCAATTAGATTCACGTTCAATTGATTTTTCATTCAATTTATTTACTTCCAATTGATTTTCATGCAATTACAACATTAATGAATTCACATTCTATTAATTTACACTCGTTTATAGTTACACTCGTTTTTTCTTCACTTCCATTATTTCATTTCAATAATTCATATAATTAATTACACTTAAATAATTTAATTCCATACCACATTCCATATATTTTAAATTGATTCACATTCACTAATTAATATTCATTTCGTTTATCATAAAATAGATTTATATTCAATTCATTTGCTTTTAATTGATTTACATTCAACTAATTTGGTTTCAGTCCATTTTTACTCAATCAACCAATATTCATTGCATTCACATTTTATTGATTACAATCCAATGTATCTATATTCTATCAATTTGTTTCAATTATTTACATTTGTTACAAATTCATTATATTCAATTTTATTCAATTCACTTTGTGAAATTCCAATTGTTTCACTTTTGTTTAACCTATTTCATATAAATTCATTGGTGAGTCATTTATAAAATTATTCCACTTAACCTTGCTTAAGTTAATTTGTTTTATTTCCACTTAGTATATCCTCCTTTTTTATTATACTAACATCATTTATAAATTATCTAAGTTTATTATAAATATTTTATACAACACAACCCACGTTTATTATTATTGCTTCATATCTTAAGTTATTATTAATTCATCGGTTCACTTCATTTATTCAAATTCATATTATTAATTTACTAAAGTAAATTTTATTTTATATCTCAATTCATATTAATAATTTTCTTTTCCTACAATCATTTTCATTCAACTTATTAAGTTTACTTCATTTTTTTTTAATTTATTTCATTAACTTATTTCATATTCAATTAGTTACTATTCAATTCTATTGAAACTCATTCTATTTGCATTTAATTTATTTACATCCAATTTAAAGTAAATTCAATTAACCATATTAATTTTACTTACACTCATTTATTTTTATCCATTCCTTCACACTTAAATTTACATTTCATTCTTAAAAATTTAAATTTGTATTCATTTTATTAATTTTATAGCTTAAATGAAATTAATCCACTTTACTAATTTATCTAGTTTCACTTAATATCCAATTTAATTTTTTTATATATTAAGTTAAACTTCATTTCATTTTAATCCATTACTAATTTTATTTAATTTTATTCAAGTTAAATTTTCTTATCATTCCCATTTAACAAATTTAAATTTGTTTTTAGCTTATTAATTCTCAAATCTATAAGTTATACAATTTATTCATTCAAAATTCCATTTTATTATTTTATCTACTTCATTTCAAATGCAATTCATTTTTATTTAATCTTTCACGAGTTAAACTATATTTTATTTACTTCAGTTCACTACTCAATCAATTTAACATTTCTTAAGTCAATTATTTTATTTCGTATCTCAAATTCAAAATTTTCCTTTGTTTGCTTAACCAAAATTTAACCATTTTGAATTTGGTTTATTTTCCTATTCAAATTTATAAGTTACAACTTATTTCTTTTCTATTCAAATTTATAAGTTACAAACTTATTTCTTATATACTAATTTCAATTATAAGTTTAAACAATTTTCAAACATTTACTAAATCATACTTAGAATATATTTTTCTTTCACAATCAAAACCTGTTTTAATCGAAAATAAATTTCTTTTGGTAGCAATTCTCATCCAGAAACCCGGAAATGAATATTGGCAATGCTGCAGTCATCCCCGGAATTATTTCCCAGCGACCAAGCGAGTTTAATGCTTTTATTTCTTTCAAAAATATTTTTTCTAGTCAAAACTCTTTCAAATAATACTATTTATTAAATTTTAAGGATTTGAAACAATTTTGAAAACAAAAGGATTTTAAATTCTATATTCTTAATTTTTTTTTCATTTCTATTTATATGCTATATTTAAATAGACTCATACAATTTCCTTACCTTATTGCCAAAATATTCCATTAATTTACAAATTGGTCATTTTAACCAATTTTTATTTTAATTAATTTCAATCCAATTAAATTTTCAAATGCTTCATAAAATAAAACTCATTAAGTATTCATTTTTATTTTTAATTCAACCAATAATCGATGATAACTAAATATATCATCACCTAACAATAATTTCATTAATAATTAACCTTATATATATAATATAATTTAGGTAAATTATTTCATTTACTCGATTTAAAAACAATATTATGTCCACTTACCTCGTTTAAGTATTTAGAAACCCATATTGATAACACAGCATCCCGCACACCGACCAGAATTCATAAATAACTCAACGGATAAGTAAACACAATATAAAACAATTTATAGCACTAACAAGTACACTCTCATATATATATATATATACACACACACACACTTAAACAGACTTATTCTAGGGCATTACTACCCTATCTCTGATGAGTCAAACCCCACAAAGCCAAGGTTATCTCTAAACCTAGCTCTGATACCAACTGTGATGGGCCGGCTAGGCTTTTCAACCATCACCAGCCAGTGAGTAAACACACCATAGCACACAGCCGTACTTGTGTTCTACTTTTACGGCTAGCCTCTCGACTAAACCAACCCAAGGACATGTAGGAGTAAGAGTCATCCGCTCGCTACCAAACCAAATGCGAGAACCCCCTATCATGCGGCACCTGCCAGGTGCCCAAGCAGACACACATGTCCAACTTAAACAATCCGAAACGTAGATAATCAATGAGATTAAATAAGAAAAATAAGAAAAGAAGAAGAAAACAAACACAGAATCCCACAGTGAAAACGATGAAATATAATAATCAAATAACAGTTCATGAAGCTGTTTACTATTCATTTGATTATAATCTATACACATTTATCAGAGTTATATATATACACATCATGGATAAATAATCAATACAACATAATAGCATGATGCTGGGATAATAATAGTAGTAATATACCAAATCTTCGTCTTCGTCCCCAAGAGGATGATCTTCAATACGCTGAAAAAAGAACTCAGGACTGACCTGAGTGTAATGAAAAGACAAAACACTCGAGTCAGGACTAAAATACTATTATGTAAGTCAAATCAATATCACGAAATATGAGCGCAATAACTTAAGAGATGTTACGGTTTTTCCATCTCCTAAGGGTCCGTCAAACTATCTATATATAATAGTGTACGCTATAATAGATAATGTCTATCAGTAAAATAAATATCAAAATAGCGTTAAGGCTTTACATTATCACCCTTAACACATTTTTATAGCATGTAGCCTATGCAGGTCCTGTAACACAACCAGTAACGTCGGTAGCCAGTGAGTCCCCTATAGGTACAGTACTAAACCAAAGTCGTAATGGGCTCGTATAAGGATAAATATGACAAGGCATGTGAGGCAATGCCCAAGGTAGGATTCTACCAGTTTACCCTTTCTGGCTGGTCGTAACCCATCCGTGGCCGACAGCGACAATCAATCCAAACGAAAAAGGTGAACCCATCGAATACGAAATCACAATAGTAATACGAGGGATCAACGTCGCTAGAGGTAGCTAACTTCATTGGCCAGACATAGGCTCATGTTTTAGTCATTTTAATTATGACACGAATGTCAAAGCTATCCATCCCCGTTCTCTTACTTCATTCCAGTAAACGTTCGCCAATTCAACCACCACATTCTGGATATCATCCACCTCGTACATGGTTGTTAAACTGGTTCCAATATTGACAGAGAGTATGACAACAAGAGGCTCCGGTCTCTTTAACAACCAAACGTTGTTTTACACACTGGTTGGTACTTTTATATTTCGAAAACAATTCGTACTTGATATCAAAATATCATATTCGCTTCAAAATCAAATCCATTTCGAAATCATCATATTTACTTCAAAAATCATATCCATTTCGAAACCAACATATTCACTTCAAAAATCACATTTTTACTTCAAAATGTTAATTCAATTCGATATATCGATTTCACTTCAAAACTTTATTCGAATTAAAATTTTGGTTATAATTTACTTTAACCCAATTCGCATTTAAATCCAAGATTTAAATATAAACATTCCACTCTTTGATCAGTTTGAATTTTAGAAAATAGTTCAAATAGTTAAATAGTTAAAATAGTTTAATAGAAAATAATTTGAGTATTAGAAATGGTTTATATAGTTAAATAGTTGGGAAAATTAAAATAGTTTGAATATTTAAAGAAAATAGATTGGAAATAGTTTACACTAAAATTATTTATTTAAAAATAGTTTCCAAGCCAAACTGATTCAATTCCAAAATTTCCAATTCAAATCAATTTTCATTTCCATTTTGATTTACTCGATTCAATTCCGATATCAAGTCGAATTTTAATTTAAATTCCAATTTTAATTTCAACTCCGATCCCAAATTTTAAACCATTTCGATTTATATCGATTCTGAGTCCATTTCCAAAATATCGATTCAAAACCCTTAAATCAAATTTTCCTTCAATATCTAATTTAAAATCCAAATCTTTAAATATAATTCAAATCCGAGCTCAATTTCAAAATATCATTTTATGTCACCTTTTCTTAGCAATATTCGAAGTTCAAATAAAAAGTCCAATCGTTTAAACCAATAAATTTCTAAAATTTACGTCATATTTCGATTATAACATAAAAATCTGAACTTCGATTAATTAAACAATTCCTATTTCAAATTTAAATTTCAACATCCCGAGTTCCAATTCGAAATTAATTCGATTTCCATAAATTCGATTTTTACTTCTCAAACCAAAGCATTTAAATAATTTCAAAATAAATTTTTTAAAATCATTTAATTTAACCAATCCGGTGTCCGTATATAATTCTCTATCCTATGGCCAAGTGAAAGAATTATTTCAATTTAATTCCAGGAATGGATATATATCATTTCAATCCAAATTAAAGTGTCGTAGGTATATATCATTTCAACCTATTTCTTAATTTATTCGAAATAATTCAATTTACAGTTTTATATACTGTAAATAATATACATGGTGATAACAGGATATATATTAAAATAATTAAACATCCAATCATTCAAATATCAACTAATTTTCATCCATCACAACCAACATCCAAACAGTCAAAAATCCCAACAATTAACCAATTATCGATAATGGGAAATTTTCCTAGCATTTTAATCCTAATTCAACTTGACTGTCAATTCATTTTATATCAATTAAATTCAGATGTCCATTTAAATGTCAATTAAATTTATCAACGACAAGCAATAAATTTAAATCACTACACGGTATAAATTTAACCAACATAAAATTAAATTAGTCAATTGTGAGTGTATAAAACACTCACCTTAATTTGAAACTGAAATATTTTCAAAGTCAAATAAGTTCCAGATCCACACCACGCTGTAGACGACGTCGATACGGTCGCAACGCGGGTCGTTTCACCCGAAACGAACCTCGTAAGCAAAAGTTATACGATAATTAAGAACGTTACGATTTAATAAAATTTTAATTAACAAAATTAAATAAAATAAAAAACAAACAAAGCATTTCCATGCTCAGGATTGCACATACGCAAAGCTACAAACCCAAACAGCCTCTACCTCTTCCCAATCGCTCCACACCCAATCGTTCATCGCGTGTCAACCTCCCAATCGCTCCACACCCAATCGTTCATCGCGCGTCGACCTCGAAGCTATCGTCTTCAACGTCAGGTGCCTCCAAATCGAGAAGCCCTAATAGCCTCTACCGCAATTACGCCCTCCGACCGAACACCCCTTGAGCCGCCGCCTTTCCAGACGCCGTGTGCGAGCGTGCCTCCAACCAAGCTGCGATCGCGAGCCTCGTTCAACCCCTTTTTCTCTCGAGATTTTTGATTTTGCCCTTTTTTTACTCGATCGATCTGGCTATTTGAAAGGTGAGATTCGAAAATAAAGAGGAAAGGGACGTGGTTGTACACAAGATAAGGAGGAGGTGAAATATATATAAAAAAATAATAAAAAATATATATATATATCTAACCAACCCGCTCATGAAAATTCTGAAGTCCAAATGACTCGTGCCGCCTAGCGTTCATAATGTTTTACCCCCATTCCGAACACAATGGAACTAGTCCCGATGTCTAATTCGATCGTATGCGGAAGATAGCTTCCTAAAGTCAATTATTTTAATTAAATTCCGAAATTAAATTTCTACGCTTTTCAAGCTCGCACGGCCAAACGACAAGTCGGAATGCTACAAAACTTGAAATCCTACAATAATTCACTATTACGGATCCGATGAAACTGGTTTCGTCGAAATCCGAGACTGTGGCCAAAATGGCTATTTTTACACGTTAATTAAAATATAAAATTTTCAATTTTCAATTATTCACTTTTAAATCCAATTTTTAATTTTAACCATATTCATTCATATTTAATAAAATTTAAATCAATTTCGATGCCATTTTCATTCTCATTAAATCCAGAATTCATTATTTAAATAATCCCACTATTAAATTTAAACAATTTAATTACCCGATAAATCAATATTAATAATTCATTAAATTTTATATCAACTCATATTTATCCAATAACGACATTAAATATAATAACTTATAATAGTCAAAAGTACGGGTCGTTACAAGAGTTGTAAATTTAAGTCACAAACACGAACTAGTCACTATACATTGAATACAAGAATTAACTTACTTGGCATCCATCACAACAAACAAGAATGTACATTTATTTCACGAATACAACACACAAGAATATACATTTATTTCACTAACAAGACACAAGAATATATATTTACTTCACGAACACGAGACACAAGAATATTTATTTATTTCACAAACACAAGACATAAGAACATACATTTATTCCACTAACAAGACACAAGAATATATATTTATTCCACGAAAACAAGACCCAAGAATATATATATTTATTTCACGAACACAAGACTTAAGAATATATATTTATTTCACGAACATAGAATAGTCACAGAATCCAAATATCCAGAATCTAAGAGATCTTACTCAAAACGATCGTACACAAAACCGTAGCAAACAAACAAACAATTTGGTATCACACGAACCGATCCGATACCGAGGATCATACACAATACTCTCCCCGGGGATGTTTTACACTTGAAAAGAAATCCAAGAGTAACTTCTTAAGGATCTAGCAGCCACTTTCCGCACACCAAAAGAGAGTAAACTCTAAAGTGCCAAATACTACCGCCTACAGTAATTACTACGATTTAACCAATACATCCCATACCGTATGGTAAAATCCAAGTATTTACTAAAAGCTAGTAAATATCACTTATTACGGATACCACTGGAAAACTTGAACTACATTCCCTTAAGGATCTATAAACCATTTGTCGCATACCAGAAGAGAATAAACTCTAAAGTGTTAAGTACTTTCCCAAATACGATCACAAGAATTTAACCAAGGCATCCCATACTACCCGGTGGAATTTGAGTATTCGCTAATGGGTTAGTAAATTTCACTCAAACATTCTATTCAATGAGTTATACCGTATTCAACAAAGCGTTGCTCGAAAGAATTCAAAACAATCGATAACATTAAGTTGAATTATAGAACTTCCCAAATTATAGAACTAAGGTTCTCAAAACAATTTTTCTCTCTGATTTTTATTATTAAAAAAAACACTTGTTATAATTTTCCACAAATCCACTTATTATTTAACTTTAAATAAATGTTCACTTGTTTGATAAAATATTCCATAAACCCGAATTGTTCCAAAATTACATTTATGTACACAGAGTTGTCTCAAATTTATGTATAAAACACTTAGTTAATAACCCATATTTAAAAACCACTTTTATTATTCTTCCAAATCCATTTTGATATATGTATGTATGTATGTATGTATTATTTAGAAATAAATTAGACTCACCTTTTTAGAACCATTTTTCCAAAGCCACTTGTATATGTTATCACTTATTTTATAAAACCATAATCACTCATATCTTCAAATCCATAACTCTTTATACTAGAAATAATTTATATATATATATATAATTACTTATTAAAATCATTTACGAAAGAAATTTAAACTAATAGAAACAAGTTTGAGATTTATAAATTTAAATAAACTCTCTTTCGTAAAATTACTTGAATATGAAGCATATCCATTTATATATTTTTAACTCAAATTATAGCTTTTAGATCTGCAATTTCGACCCCTTAAATCCCATAATTTTTCAAATATCAAAGCATAAAAGTTGTAGATAAATATCTACGCTTTTAAATAAGAAAACGATCATCCAATTTGGACTTACGGTTCAAAAGTTATGACCAAAACAATTTCTCAGATTTAAGTTTATTAACTCTATCTTTCATTAACAAGCCAGCGACAAAGAAATGAGTTTTCGACCATTAAAACTTCAAAATTATGCAAAACACAAAAATAAAAGTTGTTCCTTATAAATATACCTTTCGATTATAATAAACCTCACTCAATTTCGACTAACCAATTAAAAGTTATGGTGAGTTTAATTTCAGGTTTCAACTTAGCAAATACATAGGGCAGAACTACACTATCAGACTCAAACTCGATTTCGACCCATTAATCAGCAAAATTTCGGAATATGAACAAAAGACATCTTATAGATAATTGAAAGATCTTTCTAGCACAAAAAATTTAAGTCTTTTAGGATTATTTTACACCATGATATCGTTGTTTTACAGCATTGATTTTCACATTTTATTTTCAGCAAACAATCTAATAATCACTTTATACTCAAGCAAACAATTCACAATCAAATTGAAAGCAATTCAATCAACAAACCATCTAATTCAATTCAAATAGCAACTAACAATTATTCCCATGGATTAGAGGTAGTAGTGCGATTGATCAACTCGCCTTTTAACTTCGTATAGCTTGCTAGATCCCCAAATAATCCTTGTTAAACCTTTAGTTTCACCAAAATCACCTAAAACTCAAGAACAAAAATCCAACTAGCAAGCAATTCTAATTGAAATGAGATCAAAATCACTCTTTTATAGTTCTAAAAGATAGAGCTAGAGTTTAGGATACTTACTTACCATTGTAGAACAATAGCCCTTTTATTTGCACTTGAATTTGATTTATTTAGATATAGGGTTTTCATTTTTGGTTTTCTATTTCTGTTTTCTTTTATTGATAGAGGAGGGAACGTACAAAACAAGAGAAAGAGGATTTATCTTGTTGACTAAGTGGACTTGGGTAAAGAACCAAACCCAATAAGAAAAGAAGTGTTACTAATTTGATTCCTATGAAAGTGTTACTAAATATTTCACAATTCTCTTATTATAAACACTATTTTTACCTTAAAACAATGTTTTATTTAACATAGTTTAATCTCTTAAAATTTACCAAAACCCATTCACAAGATAAAAATTCCCATTTATATAAATATAGAAATGTTTTGTACAATTAAATGTAACCTTTTAAAATAAAGGTCATTCTCTTTATTCTCAATAAAATTTCATAAATTCTAAATTGCAATTTCTCATTTTAACAATATGTCTCAATATTAACACTCAATTAAATTTACAGCGTTCTTTAAAATCATTCTTATATTATCAAATATAAGAATTAAATTTCACAAATTACAATTACAAATTAATTATCCTTAATTAATTTTAATTAATTATGTAACTGACAACAGGATTGTTACAGACTTCCCCCTTTAAAGAAATTGCATCCCCGCAATTTCCTTAATGAAAGAAATCCATAATATAAATTTTCTCTTGAAACAATTATTTTGTTAACTGGTTTCTAATTTTATTTCCAAAAAATTCAATTAATATCACTCAAAATTATAATACTAAACTCAATTATTTAGTTATCAAAATTTCTTAAAATTCTCACAAATATTCTTACGCCTCAAATTTGCGAAAAATTTCGCCGACATCTCCATTGCACGGCTAGCATTTCGAAAATTTACAATATGAATATAATTACATAATATACATCTCATCTCAAGGATGAGGCATACTGTAGGGAAAAACACAAATATGCGATATGTAATCCGAGATACGTGCCTTATATTTGAATTATTAGCGAGTCCGCTAATATTCCTTAAGCAAACAATTTATAATCTTTTGAACAATATCTATTTAACTTCAAATACCTACACCTATCTCAGAAATTCATATTAGTATTTAATATCAAATTCGTATCATATAGAAGATATTAACAATTCATGATTACACTTTAATTAGATTGACATCATAATATTCCATAATGAAAGAAATCCTTACTGAAATTTCCAAGTTTTAATTATTACTTATGTCAAAATGTCATGTTCGATGTTTAGGAAACCCTATCGATAACATGGCGTCCTACATATCGATCAAAATCCTTAAACAACGTCCAGATAAGTCAACGCAATAGATAATCACAAGTTTAGATGCATTTATTTTATTATCACTAACATCCATGCATCCAATTTTAAATAAATGTAACCAAGCAATCTATTCCTAGCAACCAATCAACCAAAAGTACATAATCACTAACAGCGGAACAATTCAATGTCTGAAATTCCACTGCGCAACTCTGATTAATTCTAGACCATTTAACTTTTAAACTTATTTACTCAATTTTCTCCAATTCTCTTATTTAAAGGATAAATTATTTACTTTAAAATTAATTCATTCTAGTTTAATTCCAAAAATTTCTAACTCTAAAAGATTTTACTCATTAATTTCCAAAAGTTTTAATGTCACAAATTCCAATTTATAAATTTAAAATTTTTAAATCAATTTATACCCTAATTGATTATCCTGATTATCATTTTATATTTCTATCTGTAATTAGATATTAATATAACTATCCACCATACACCCTAAGGGATGGGACTCTAAGTCATCTAGGTCTCGGATCCGTAATATTATATGCCATAATTTTCTGACATAGCCCTAATACCAAAATGTAACGACCCCACTGCGATACCCAGATTAGCAAAGAACATTACAAGTAATGTCGTCTGCTAATCCGGAGAATATGGCTTGTTAAGGGTGATCAAATGTGAATATATCTTTATATTAACACTGACACGTCATTTATACATTTTCACTTAATATCTGAACTGAATTTGACGTGTATAGTATTAATACAAAGTAATAGGCACACCAATTTCTCAAAATCAGAACAATATATCATATAAATAACAGTCACAGATCAGAGCGGAATAAATCTCAACTTACATATATATAAATTTTGAGTTTACAAAATGAAATACTAAACTCGATTGTTATACAAGTTTAACAATTCTCTAATCTCAATTATACGTCTTATAAACATATTCACAATCTTCCTAAATGAGATAAACTAAAAAGTCAAAAGTGTTTATCTCCTTGCTAGCCCAAACATCCAAAGGTCAACTTGTCTTGTAACCTGAAAAGTCTCGGCCTGACCCAAGCAAAATAACACCCAGGTTAGACTATCTCTAAATATCCAATAGAGTGAGAATAGAATATAACACAAGAATAAACAACATATAAGTAAATACAGATGTCCAGGATATAATGAGTCAGGAAATAAATTTAACTCAGAGCAAGGTTATAAATTTAAGTCACAAACTAGTCACTAAGCATAGAATAAAAGAATTAACTTACTTAGCATCCATCACAAGACACAAGAATATATATTTATTTCACAAACACCAGACACAAGAATATACATTTATTCCACTAACAAGACACAAGAATATATATTTATTTCATGAACATAAGACACAAGAATATTTATTTATTTCACGAACATAAGACACTAGAATATACATTTATTTCACTAACAAGACACAAGAATATATATTTATTTCACGAACACAAGACCCAAGAATATTATTTATTTCACAAACACAAGACCCAAGAATATATGTTTATTTCACGAATATAGAATAGACACAAAATCCAAATATCTAGAATCCAAGAGATCTTACTCAAAACAATCGTAATGATCATACATAGAACCGTAGCAAACAAACAAACAATTTGGTATCACACGAACTGATCTGATACCAGGGATCGTACACAGGACGAGAATTACAGGATCACAAGAGGATCTCAAGGATAGTAGCCATGACCGAATCTTTCAGATTTATTTTAGATTTTTACACTTGAAAAGAAATCCAGAAGTAACTTCTTAAGGATCTAGCAGCCACTTGCCACACACCAAAAGAGAGTAAATTCTAAAGTGCCAAATATTATCGCCTACAGTAATTACTATGATTTAACCAATACGTCACATACCGTATGGTGAAATCCAAGTATTTACTAAAAGCTAGTGAATATCACTTATTATGGAGAAAACCTGAACTACATTCTCTTAAGATCTAGCAACCACTTATCGGACACCAGAAGAGAATACAACTCTAAAGTGTTAAGTACTTTCCCAAATACGATCACAAGATTTTAACCACGGCATCCCATACTATCGGGTGGAATTCGAGTATTCGCTAATTGATTAGTAAATTCCACTCAAACATTCTATTCAATAAGTTATACCATATTCATCGAAGAATTATTTGAAAGCATTCATAATAATCGATAACATTAAGTCGAATAATAGTACTTCCCAAATTATAGAATTAAGGTTCTCAAAATAATTTTTCTCTTTGATTTTTATTATTAAAAAAACACTTGTTATAATTTTCCACAAATCCACTTATTATTTAACTTTAAATGAATGTTCACTTGTTTGATAAAATTTTCCATAAAACCGAATTGTTCCAAAATTACATTTATGTGTACAGAGTTGTCTCAAATTTCCGTATAAAATAGTTAGTTAATAACCCATATTTTAAAACTACTTTTATTATTCTTCCAAAATCCATTTTGATATATATATATATATATATATCTGTATATATATATATATATTATTCAGAAATAAATTAGACTCACCTTTTTAAAACCATATTTCGAAAGCCACTTATATATGTTCTCACTTATTTTATAAAACCATAATCACCCATATCTTCAAATCCATAACTCTTTATACTAGAAGTAATATATATATATATATATATAATTACTTATTAAAATCGCTTACAAAAGAAAGTTAAACTAATTTAGAAACAAGTTTGAGATTTATAAATTTAAACCCTCTTTCGTAAAATTACTTGAATATGAAGGATGTCCATTTATATATTTTTTACTCAAATTTAAAGCTTTTAGATCTGTAGTTTCGACCCCTTAAATCCCATAATTTTTCAAATCTCAAAACATAAAGGTTGTAGATAAATGTCTAAGCTTTTAAACAAGAAAAAGATCATTTAATTTGGACTTAAAGTTCGAAAGTTATGACCGAAAAAACTTCTTAGATTTAAGTTTATTAACTCTGTCTTTCATTGACAAGTCAGCGACAAAGAAACGAGTTTTCGACCATTTAAACTTCAAAATTATTCAAAAGACGAAACGTAAAAGTTGTTCCTTATGAAAATAACTTTCAACTGAAAATAACCTCACTCAATTTCAACTTACCAGTCAAAAGTTATGGTGATTTTAATTTCAGGTTTCAACTTAGCAAATACATAGTGCAGAACTACACTATCAGATTCAAACTCAATTTCGACCCATTAATCAGCAAAATTTCGAAATATGAATAAAAGACAACTTGTAGCTAATTGAAAGATCTTTCTACCACAAAAAATTTGAGTCATTTTGGATTATTTTATACCATGTTATCGTTGTTTTACAGCAGTGATGTTCACATTTTATTTTCAGCAAACAATCTTATAATCACTTAAACTCAAGCAAACAATTCACAATCAAATTGAAAGCAATTCAATCAACAAACCATCCAATTCAATTCAAATAGCAACTAACAATTATTCTTATGAATTAGAGGTAGTAGTATGAGTGATTAAATCACCTTTTAACTTCCTATAGCTTGCTAGATCCCCAAATAATCCTTGTTAAACCCTTAGCTTCACCAAAATCACTTAAAACTCAAGAACAAAAATCTAACCAGCAAGCAATTCTAATTAAAACGATATCAAAATCACTCTTTTATAGTTCTAAAAGATAGAGATAGAGTTTAGGATACTTATTATCATTATAGAACAATAGCCTTTTGATTTGCACTTGAATTTGATAGATTTAGATCTAGGGTTTTCATTTTTGGTTTTCTGTTTCTGTTTTCTTTTACTGATAGAGAAGGAAACGTACAAAATAAGAGAAAGAGGATTTATCTTGTTGACTAAGTGGACTTGGGTTAAGAACCAAACCCAATAAGAAAAGAAGTGTTACTAATTTGATTCCTAGGAAAGTGTTACTAAATATTTCTCAATTCTCTTATTATAAACACTATTTTTACCTTAAACCAATGTTTTATTTAACATAGTTTAATCTCTTAAAATTTACCAAAACACATTCACAAGATAAAAATTCCCATTTATATAAATATAGAAATGTTTTATACAATTAAATGTAACTTTTAAAATAAAGGTCATTCTATTTATTCTCAATAAAATTTTATAAATCCTAAATTGCAATTTCTCATTTTAACAATAAGTCTCCATATTAACACTTAATTAAATTTACCACGTTCTTTAAAATCATTCTTATATTACCAAATATAAGAATTAAATTTCACAAATTACAATTACAAATTAATTATCCTTAATTAATTTTAATTAATTATCCTTAATTAATTTTAATTAATTAGGTAATTAACAACAGGGTTGTTACAGTGTGTGTGTGTTTGTGTGTAATATATCAATCCATGCAAAATATAACATATCCGTACATAAATGTTGGGATTTACATCTCAACAGACATATCATCTCGTCCGATATGCAAATATATTATCCAAATATATATTTACATACTTTTATAATATTTTAAATATATATGTAAATAAACTTTAATTAATTTTTTTAAATATAAACGTGTATATATAAAAACATAATTATGCAATATTAACATTAAAATATATACATATACAATTATCTGAATATATATTTAAATCAATTATAAATATCTCAAATAAGTTAAATAATATAAAAATAATGAATTAATTTTTTATTAAAAAAATGAAAACAATATATATACACATATGTAAATAATTTATATATGTATATATTATGTTAATTACTTATTTATAAATGTATAATAAAATGTTAAAATTATAAATTAATACTTATAAATATACCATATATTTTTAATAAAATTATATGTATTTACTTGGTCTTACACATGACTCGGAAATAAATTTTTTTTAAATTTTAAATATTTTTTACCCAATTCCATATGGTTTTAATTTAAAATATTAATATAAAATAATCTCGAAGCATAATACTAAAATTTAAATTTCCAGTAAATTTTGAAATGATATTTTGTACTTAGGAAATTTATTTCATACCTTTATGATTTAAAAATAAATTTATAATTAATTATGGATTTTTGGCCTATATTTAAAATATTTTTAAGTATAAAAAAATGTTTCTTATTTTTATTTTTTTGCAAGCATATATTTTGTAATAATATTATTTTATAAAATGTGAAACATAATTTTTATATAATATATACATTAATATATTTAATTTATGTAGTTAAATAACATAAATAATAATAAATATAAATTTTTTTATTACAGTTGAATATAATATAAGTATAGTTCACTATATATAAAATTTAAATAACATATTTATGTAAATAATGATTAAGTAATAAAATTATAAACTATATATATATATATGCAGATATTTATAACATATATGATTTTTTTGAGCAAGACGGTTGTGTAGCGTGTCACTACATAGCCGGTTAAATAGCATAATAATATGTAAATAGTTCGATCAACAAGCCTGATCGCTGGCCAAAATGGGAGAAGACTGCACAACAATCACACAGACAGTCAACTACATAGCAAAGTCATAGATACATAACATCTCAATACATATATCAGTATAGAAAGTAGATAAGAACTGCAAAATGATCAGCGGTGGTGTCCAGGTTGCCTTCTGGTAGGAGTTGCACAAGAGCTACCTGCCGATTCAGCTGGTGATGATCTGGAGGATGGCAGTCTAAGCCTGAATGGAGCTGAGAAACTGTGGCCTGACAAAGATGAGAAATAGTAAATAATACGCCTGCATGTTCCATCGAAGTGAGATTTGGGCCTACAGAACACATGTGCATTTCGCTCGGCCCAAATGCACCAACTGAATATAGCCACAAAGGGATCTAAGTGCTTGTTGGGGGGGTTGTGCTGCCAATATTCGAAAAATGAAGTGATTGTTGGGATATACCCGAGTATGTGAATGGAAGTTGCAACCCAAACCCTAAAAGGAAAATCAAATTCAAAGAATAGATGTTGGATACTTTCGGTTGCGTTAGAGCATAAGGCACAGTTTGGGTCCACCACAATGTTGTTATGAGTGAGTTTGTCTCTGGTGTTGATGCGGCCGTGGATAAGGCACCATTGGAAGAAAGCGATGCGAGGTTGGAGCTGACATTTCCAAAGTCTGGGGAAGTTGAAGAGGCGTCCAGGGTTGTTTAGGTGAGCATAGCAGGAGGTGACGGAGAAGCCAGCTGAGGGATTTGGGGCCCAGATGAACTTGTCTGGCAAGGGGTGGAAATGAATGGATTGGAGGATGGAGGCTGCTTGGTGAAGCTCGGCTAAGGTGGCAAGGTCAAAGTAGGTGGATGGAAAGAGGTGTACAGGGCCCAAGCTAAAGGAATCGGATGTGGTAGCATGGATTGTGGCTGAGTGAGAATAAAGGTTGGGAAGACAAGAGGAAAGGGGTAGTTGGTCGTGCCAGATATCTAACCAGAAGAGGCACTTTGCCCCATTACCCAAATTGACATGGAAGAGTGATTTAACACGGGGGAGGGTGGCGAGGACTCCAGTCCAGAATGGGGATGGTTTAAGGCTGGTGGTGGAGTGAAGGACAAGGTGTGGATTGGAGTGGTAGTGAAGTGCGGTAATCCATGTTTTCCAAAGGAAGGTTCCGGGGGTGAGAAATCGCCAGAGCCATTTTGCGAGAAGCGCGAGATTGAAATAGTATAATTTAACAATTCCAAGACCACCATTGTTTGTGTACAGACAAACGATCCGCCAGTTTACGAGCTTCTTTATTCTTCCCCTATTCCATAGAAAGGAACTTCTGATCGCGTCGATTCTTTTGATTACCCAGGTTGGAAGTTTATAAAAATACATCCAATATGAAGGGATGGCCGATAAGGCTGACTTGACAAGGACAAGGCGACCAGTGAAGAAAGGGAATGTGCCTTCTAGGAAAGAAGTCTGTTTTCAATTTTGGTAATGAGGGGGAGCCAATCTGCTCTGAGTAGTTTGGTTGGGCGGAGGGGAATACCGAGGTATGAGATAGGAAATTGCGCGATGTTGCAGTTGAGCAAATTGGAAAATGTTGGCCCAAGGTGATCGGAGTTTCCAAGCATGATGATGGAGCTTTTATTGAAGTTGATGGAGAGGCCTGCTATGAGTTCAAAAGAGTACAGTGCTATTTTAAGGCAGTGGATGTGGTTAACGGTGGGCGATGTGGGCGATGCAAAAAGGATAGTGTCATCAGCGAATTGAAGGTTAGATATGGCCATATTCGAGTAGGGGAGCTTGATGCCTTCAAAGAGGTTGTTTGAAATAGCTAACTTGATCATACGGTTGAATACGTCTGCGACAAGGACGAAGAGCAAAGGAGAAAGTGGGTCGCCTTGTCGCAGGCCACGAGCAGACTTGATTAGGCCTCCAGTGGCATCATTAATCGCGATTGAGGAAAAGCTAGATCTAAGAATGCATTGGATCCAATTGCACCATTTTGTGGGGAAACCTCTATGCTCCATTAGCTCCAGAATGAATTGCCAATTAACTGTGTCAAAAGCTTTTGAGAAATCGAGTTTAAGGAGTATACCTAGCGTTGAAGTATGGTGGCAGAAGGAGATGACTTCTTGGGTAGACGCCACGCAGTCCATGATATTACGGTCGAGGATGAATGCGGATTGCTCAATTCCTATAAGGGGGGCGATGACAGCTTGAAGGCCATTGGCTAGAACTTTGGTTATGATTTTGAAGGTGGTGTTCAGGAGGCTTATAGGTCGGAAGGAAGGGAGGGAAGTGGCTCCTGGGATTTTGGGGAGGAGGATGATATTAGCATAGTTGAGGCGAGCAACAGATGATGGATCGGCTTGGAATTCAGAACACATCTCGATAATGTCGAATTTAATGGTTTCCCAATAATGTTTGAAGAATAGTGGGCCGAAGCCATCTGGGCCAGGGGCTTTGTCATCTGACATTCCATTCAGCGCAGCCCAAATTTCCGCCTCCGTGAAGGGTTGGTTAATAGGGATGGGGGAGCAGTCTGGGTAGAATAGGTTCCAGTCTATGTGAGGGAGAGGGGGTGTTGTTTTCCCAAAATGTTTCGATAATAGTCGGAGAACAGATTGAGGATGTCGGACTGATCGGTGACAGTGATACTATTGTGGGTGATTTCGGGGATGAAAGTGGATCTTCGCCTCCCGTTTGCAAGGCGGTGGAAATAGGCAGTGTTTTTATCGCCTTCCTCTATCCATTTCGCTTTGGAACGTTGTTTCCAGCCTATTTTCTCTTGCATAGTCAATCTATCCAGTTCCGCTTCTAGGTCTCGCAGGCGAGTCCGATCAGATTCGATAAGAGGGTTAGATTCTTCGAGTATGTTTAGGTCCAAAATTTCATCTTGGATTGCTGAAATACGCGAGCGAATGGAGCCCCAAACTGACTTGGCCCAGGGTTTGATAATCTTTCGGAGTGATCGAAGTTTGGAGACGACTCTGGCGGTGGCTGAAGGGATGAGGGAGGGCTGCGACCAGATTTCTTTGATGAAGTTGTCTAATGACGGCTCAAGGAGCCAGAGTCGCTCGAAGCGGAAGGGTCGGATAGGACAGGTGGAGGAGCCAGTGTCGAGGAGGAGAGGTTAATGGTCGGAGATGATTGTAGCTAAGCCCGAGACCAAGGAAAGTGGGTACAAGTCATCCCAGGCTGGATTGAAAAGGAAACGGTCCAGTTTGGCTAACGAAGGTTCGGATTTGCGGCTTGACTAGGTAAATAGGCGGTTGCTGATGGGTGGGTCTATCATGGAGTAGGGGTTGATGAAAGAGTTGAAGGAGTCCGAGTCATGGGAAAATTTGCCCGAATTTCTTTCGACTGAGGATCGGGTGGTGTTGAAATCTCTACCAACCACCCAAGGGCCATTAATATGAGAGGCGAAGGTGAGGCAATTCGACCATAGATCGTTTCGATCTTGAGTATTTTGTGGACCATAGATATTGGAGAAGAAAAAGATCGTCCCAGTTTGCAAGTGGCGAAGGGCTACGTGTAGAGCTGATGTGTGGTAAAAAGTTTGGCAGTGGGACCACACGGATTCATTCCAGGCTGTCATAATGCCTCCACTAGAGCCGACAGCATTCAGGTGGGCCCACCCAGATAGGAATGGCCCACCAATTTGTCTGAGAAGGTTAGGGGATGGGTCTAATAGTTTAGATTCTTGCAGGAAAAGGATGTCGATTTTGTGTGGGACTATTATAAGGTTAACAGAATGTCTTTTACAAGGGTCCCCCAACCCCCTTATATTCCAAGAAATTAGCTTCATTGGGAGAACGATAAGCGCTCCGATTCGAGTGCATGCATGGAGGAGTAGTGTTCATCACGCAAACTCACGCCCATGCAACGTGCCATTTTTTTGTTTAGACTTTTATTAAGAGAGGAAAAAACAACATGTTTAAAGAAACTACCAGGGTGTGATGCCGCTTTGTCCAGTCTGGAGCTCCGGCGGATAGAAGTTGGAGTGACGAGCTAGGACCACTGACCTGTCGCTGGATGGGCCACTTGGCTTTGCTCAACAGGCTGGGGAACAGGGAACTGATGAGGGGGAGATTGAGAATCTGTCTGGGGGGCTTCAATGTGGGGCGGTTGAGGCGGTGTTTGGGTTGTTGGTGGTGGTGGGATTTGCTGAAAAAGGGGGGTTGAGAGGTCCAAGTCAGCGAACGGGTCCCACCTTTTCTCCTGGACTGGCCATGGATCCCAGCCCCTTGGACCTACTACTTCAATTGACTGATCATTGAATTGGCCAAATTCCGGTGGGGATTCTGAGAAGAGAGGAACGTAGTTCATTACGTCGAACCTGTCCTCAGAATCCAAATCCTCAATCGGGATACACCGCTCGAAGTGGGGGAAGTCTCGCTCATAGTCAATTCCAAGCAAGTGGTTTTCCGGCCGCCTATTCGGGTGCTCATGCTCCCATTTCTCAATGGTCAGGAGGTACTCCTCGTTGTTCAAAACAGCGACGAAAGAGGTTGGGGAGTTAATGCCGCTATAGAATTGCATTTTGATATATAAAAAGCGATGGTCGAAATTCGACTAATCACAGTCGTCTTACGCCAGGAATCTTCCCACTGGACTGACAGCGTCGGAAATGGCCTCCGAATTGAACCGCAAGAGTTCCGGAAAACCCAAAATCCGCGCCCATGATGGTGGATCCAAGGTCGGAGCTGGATGATCAAGTTCATGCCATGGCTGAAATTGTACAGCACCTCCTACTCTAGTAATGGTCGAACACTGAAGGATCTGATCTCGGATTGCATATGAGGGACAGAAGAAAATGAAGCTATTGTTGGTCAGGGGCCAAAGCGGCCAGTCACGGTGATGAAAGGTGGAGGAGAGCGCATGATGAAGGGAGTCGATTGACCAAGTGCCACTGATGATATTTGCGGTGAGGAGTAAAGATGGGTCCATTTTTGAAAAAGTTTTCGAATTCAATTTTGTGTTATGATGCTGCAATAGGGATTGTGGCAGGTTTTGGGGAGCTGGAGAGGAGAGAGAGTGCGTTGGGGAGAGGGAAGGTTTCTGTTGAGCTGAAGGGGGATGCGACTTGGGGACCCACTAGACTGAACTGGATTTGTTTTTAGCGGGAGAGGAAGAGCCGCTACTGTTTTTTCGTGCACGAGTGGGTTTAATGACTTTATCGGGACAGTGGGTTTGTGGATGCCCGAAAAGTCCACATTTGTAACAGATCTTTGCGTCCCTACAATTCTTCGCCACGTGTCTCAAGCCCGTGCAACGAAGGTAGCGGCTCTTCGATTTCAAAAATTCAACAGTGTGGCGCACGTTTTTGAAAAGCGGCAAGGGGAGGCGCCGCTTGGACGGGGGGTTGGGCAGAAGGGGAGAGCGTGGTGCCGTGGCCACCACCTGGGCATAGGTGTTGGCAATGGGGATCTCAATGCAAAGAGGTTGGTTGGGGACGGGAGTGGGCAATGTGGCTCAGGTTGAGAGCGGAGGAGGAATGGGTGCGACCGCGGTGGAAGGCAGAGTATGAGGACGTTTGAGGATGGTGTTATATTTACTGGGGATGAAGGAGATCGGAGGTACGGGGGAGGAATGGAAGAGGAGGACGCCATGGGATTGTTCATAACATATATGTATATGTATACATTGTTAAATAATCAAAAAATAGTTTTTTTATTTCTAGGTCGTGCCATTATAGATATGAATATAATGAATTTTTATTTTAATAAGTATATACATATATACAACCAAAACAATTTTGTGATAATATTAGCTACATATCATAATCATCCCCTAACTAATAATATATATATATATATATATACATAAACATTGTATATAAGCAATTATAATTATATTTTGATCAGAAATATGCCTCACTTCCAATGCCTAGAAGTACACCTTGAAATGATGATGTGTTCTCCTTGAAATAATCTTCGATCCAAAATAATGCTAGTGGTTGAACCATTGACCTCGGCTATCGAATAATAGTTGAATTGACTTGATTTGAGCTTGATAAAGTAGAGAGATCGAAGGGTGAATTTCGGCCAACAATGTCTAGAGATGGAGGCTCCAAAAGGTCAATATCAAGTGCAGGAAGAGATGCCTAAATAGAGGAAGGAAAGGAGAGAATTTAGGATCTCATCATTTACTCAATCTTCTTTAATCTTGGCCATCCATTTCAAGCCACTTACCCATATTTTAAGACGCCTATACCACATTTTGCTACCGAAATGACCAGCGCCTATGATGAGCCTTAAACCCATTTAAGCCCAAATAAAATATTATGTAATTAAATCCAATTTAATGCTTATCGATTGATATATTTATAACTATTATAAATATATATTTAATAATATTTATTTATCAAATCAAAATCAAATTTTGTAATTAATATTTCATAAATATTAATTAATTTATAACAATTATAAATGTTACAAATTAATTATCGTTTGGTCAAAAGAGGATTCATCTTTTCGATTGTGTGACTCATCGGGTGTAAATTTGGTCAACGATTAGTATCAAACTTGTAACGACCCGAAAATTTTAGCAGTTTAATAGCATAATTAATTGAATTTTGGTAAAATTTTAAATAGTAATATTTTGAAATAAAAACTTAATATTTGAAATACGTTTTTTTTAACATAGCTACTGGTAAATTTTCATCTGTTAATATTGAAGTTTATTTATCGTGTAATTTTATTTCAATTTGAATCCGTTAAAACTGATGATAATAAATGTTTTCCAAACCTGAATATTTTTACACAATAAATTTCTAAATCCTCTTCTAAGTGAGACGTCCTCTTTCGTTTCTCCAAATTTTGATTTCTATTGCTCCGTTTACCTTATTTCTGACAAATTTGCAGCATTTTCGGTACTGAATATCGATTTTTGATCGACTAATCGTACCACTGATATTTGTATACCGTTTCGATCGTCTCGTCGTACCGATCTCTTTGGTATATTCAACTCTGTATTTTGAAGTCCGGTACGCAACAGACGCAATATAACAGTTCGCGGTACCGGACCATATTCGTAACTTTTAAAATTCTCTCTATCGTTGCAGTGTAGCCGTGTACTCCAAGAAACAGTAAATGACTATAATAATTTTCGCCTAAGTCATAGCTGCTGAGTGCTGACCGTTCAAATTTCTTTCATTGTATATTATATTCGTTCTCCTTCATTTGTTTTTCCTTTCCACAGATCTAATTCTCGGCCTCCCCCTCCATCTCGCCCTGCCTCGTCTTCTTTGGCCAAACACCTCTCTCTTCCAACACTCCTTGTTTTCCTTCAACCGCATGTCTCCCATCCACGTCCCATGCCATGAGTCTACCAGTCTCGGCCGAGCAAACACTTCCGGTTCCCCTCCTTTTGCCCAGCCCTCCTCACTGCCGAACATCTCCGCCTAGTCAGATCCGCCATTTTTCCTCTGGCCATGCCCAATGTCACCATGGCTGTTCCCCTCCCTCTTTAACGCAGCCTCCACCTACTTGCTCTGACCCGATCACTCCACGACCAGATCCTGACCATGTGGCCACTCCACTCTTCCCATCGTCGGTATATATATATGTGTGTGTGTGTGTGTGTGTGTGTAGATGCACGTATTTTAGATGTTGTTGTATATTGTTTATAAAGGTATATATATTCTTATGTCACCATAGATATAGGTTTAGTTTATATATTTTATATATGCAAGTTGTGACAGTATAGTATATTGTTGAAACAGTTTGATATATTAGTATACTATGTTTTGTATATAATAAATGAACAATGTTTTGTATAGTTTAGTTTATATAAGCTATATCATAACTAATGTAGTTGTATGTTTACAATTGTATGCCGAAAGTAATTTATATATATAGTTTTATCTAGCTTTGGTGTAAAATAACATACTGAGATAATAAGATATATATATATATATATAAGGATAAGGTACGGATAGATTTTTGTATAGCATTGTAAATGTTCTGTCTATATAGGTTGACTTTGTGCATACCTATTTGTCTATTTACTGGGTCCGTCGAGTCTTAGTATTTATAAGTTTATATATATAAACCGTGCTAGATATCTAAGAGTATATAATTGCTATATAAGTGTGTATATATTTAAAGTTTATATTAATTATACGTGTAAGTTATAGATTATAAGTCTGTAATATATTATACTACTGAGTTACAATATCATATTTATAGTCTATTTATATACATAAAAAATTTCAAACTGTTATAGTCTACTTATAGTTCAACAGCTTAAATTTGTATAGTCTACTTTCAGATCTTTACTCTTTACATGTTTTGAAATTCAATATTTATTTATAGTAAACATTGAGTTTAAAATATAATATGTATAGTATGTGGTTGAAATAATCACTTAAATTTGGTTAATATCTTTAAATTAGTTTTGTGTAATAGCCTTGATATATATATAGTGCTTAAGTGTTTGTTTTATATAATTGGTCACAGTTTATTGTCTATGGTAGTTACATGTTTATAACCTGCGTGCATATATTTAGTACTATATATGTGTGATGTCTGCATATAGGTATAGCCTGCATGTATGCATATACATATATATATATTAGTTCTACAAAAAAAATGTCTGGTTAACATCTTGGTATGGGTACATTTATATAATATAGATATATAACGTGCATGTAAGTTTGTATGTAGGTTTATATACATTTGTTTATAGGTTGGTATATGTGAATTTGGGGTTCTAATTATATATGTATACCTTTATGGCTTGGGATTTAATACTGATTTAAAACTAAATATATATATATTATTTTAAGTATATGGTTGATTTTGATGTATATATTTAATGTAAAACAATGATTTTTAATTATATATATTGTTATTTTAATACTTGTTTTTAACTTAAATATTGATTTACTGGAAATAATATATATATATAATTTCTGTTCTATCAAGATGATTCCGATTATCTTCATCGACCCATTTCTGATTGGATTTTGTCTATTCTTATTATCAGCTTTAATCGTTGAATTCGTACCGATTTAGCTTTGCTTCGATTCGTCATTCAAATTTCAGGGTCTGTATCAGTATGCGTATCTGTGTCATCTTATGTATTCTCTAGCCTCGGAAGGTGAGCAATCACTCACGATTAACGTTCTTTTATTTATTAAATTTGATTTCAATTGAAACGACAATTGAAATATGTTGCTGTAGTTATTTAAATTGTTATATATGCTATTATCTGTAACTGTTCACCTGTGGGATATGACACCATATCCTGTTGTTTATATTCTATTGTTATTGATGACATATGCATGTTGTTGTATTTTATATTATCTGTTATCACTCTGCAAGTTCCCTGTTAGTATAGAATTCACTATGGGTTGAAATGATACATACCAGAACGGACTTTAGAATAGGAGAAAATCATTATGGGTTGAAATGATAAACCCAAGCGATTTTCATTTGAATTGAAATTGGGATTACGGGTTGAAATGATATCTACCCGTATATATTTAAATTTTGGATTGAAATGATAAATATCTGTATCACTTAACCATATGATGGATATATATACAGACACCGTTGGTCCATATATATATATATATTTTGAAAATAAATTCTATGGATTTGGGAAGAAATATATGGTTTTAATAAATGTTGATTCTTAAATTAGTATATATAAATGGTAATGCTATATATATAGATTTAATAATAATGTTTAATTTAATTAAGATTGATTTAATACATATAATATGATTAAATATTTAAAGTTATGTTTCAAAATAGATTTCAGTAATAATTTGAATAAGTTAAGGTTGGGAAGATAATTTGAATTTAGTTGAAATTGCATTCATTAAAGAATTTTATTTAATTAAACCGATTTGAAACTTATTGAAATTGAGATTTAAGATATGATTTATAACTTGGGTTTGATTTAAAAATAATTTAATGAATATTTCTTGTTTAAATAAATTTAAGGAAATATTTAGTAAAATGAAATTTAAGGCTAGTTAGATGATATTGAATTTATGAAGTGAATATTCACTGATTAAATAATAATAAAGTTAAATCAAGAGCTATATGAAACTGTTAAATTTAACTTTGAAAATGTTGAGTATTAAAGCTTTGAAATATATTGAAAATTTAAATGGTATATTTAAAACTGAATTGAATTGATGAATTGAGCTTTTAATAAATTTGAATTTGGAATTTGGGTGGATGTTAATTGATTTGTGAGACTTGAGGAAATTTTAAATACTTTACTTTTAAATTATTTAACCTATATATATATATACTATTTTGGAAAATAGATATATTTGAAATGAAATGATATTTTGGTTTTGAAGGATAAATTAATTTGGAATGACCACGGTGTTATAGTGTATATTTCCACCTTGTAGATAGTATCGAAGATCCTTAGAGGATGGTTATCCCAAACATCCTTTAAGTTACTTGTATTTCAGTTGATATTTCACTTGAGTTGGATTTATTGATATAAGAATGTTAATCCTGACTCGAGTGTTTTGTGTTTTGCTTTACGCTCGGGTCAGACCGAGTGATACATCATTTGAGACTCACCCTTGGAGTTTGGAGCTTCCTTTGGAGATCCAACTATCACCTCAGCTTTCAGCTCTTCTAGTTGATTTGTTCAGAGAAGTCATCTGTTGTACTGGAGACTTCACTGCATTTGAGATATTCTGTTGTATTTTATTTCTAACTCTGATGTTTATATAGTAGCTTCATGAACTACTATTTTATCTATTCCGCTGCGTATTATTGTATTACTCTGTGTCTGTGATTCTGTGATTGATTTATTTACTGTATATGATGAGTTTGCCAAATTTAAATAACAATCTGATATTTTGAATTATTCAAGTCCGACATGTGTGGATTTATTATCGATTTGAATGGTTCAAGATAGTGGGACGTTACAAAACTATTCAACAATTATACGCCACTCAGCAGGTGGTGTGACATTTTAGTCAAGTTTATCGCTTACTTAGTTTCAGTAAAATTCAATTTTGATTTATTAAGCATTACCCGATTGTGACTATTGTTTACCCCAATTCTCTTTGTTAAAACTATATCACTTTGAACCTATGGAATTTGGTAATGGTCAAAACTCCAATATCTTTAATATTCAACTCTATAGTCCAAATACAAAATCCTTTGTTCAATAATAATAATAATAATTAACCGAACTACTCTGGCCAGAGATTTTTACTTCAAGTTGACTTGAGTTGGCTATGATACCAACCTCAAATAATTGAGGAGACAAATCCTCTCTTGAATAGTGTTTCACTTTCAATACTTCCACTCGACCCAACTATAGTCACTCGATGGACGTCTTGCCATGATTTGACTGTAATCAAAGCAGAGCTTTCATATTGATGATCGATAATATTCTCAAATCGAGAGAACTTTGTAAATCAGTCAAGTTGATATTTTTTGTTTGACCTTAGTTATATTAACCAACATAATACTATCGAGTGAGTCATTCCACAGTTATCCAATAACTATTAGTATGTAACCCTTAGGCGCCTCCATCAGTCATGAGTAATACACTGCCAAACATTTGGAGAGTATTACGTACTCCAGTCTCAATGGATATATCGAAACCCAGTTTTGATGCATCTTGACTAGGAACATTTAAAATGATGTGTTTTATAGTATTGTGATACAACACTCATGATTACAACTATTTGTAATTACTATCACAAACACACCATTTATGGATTTTCTGTTAAATATATTTTAATTAAGCATTTAATTATTTATAACACATTATAACAAATATATAACAAAAAACACCTTTATTACGAAGGAGAATTTGTTATAGAGTTAATTAATTTACAATAAATTATAAATTGCCCCTATGATATACCCCTAACTCTACCAAAAAGGGTAGAGAAGAGGAAGAAAAACGATGGGAAAAGTTTATTCATATACCATAAATCACCGTACATACAACAAAATAATGCCAAAGCACAACATTTTATTTAATATAACCGTATATATTACAAAACTTCCATCCCTTCTGAATAAAACAAAACACTTATATCATGGATTAACTAAACTAAGGAATCTTAATTCCTAAATTCACCAAATTCACTTTTACAAAATCCAAATTTTAATTTCAGGAAATTTGAATGGTATTTGAATTTATTTAACAATTTATATACATAAATTTGAATTTAACGTTTAAATATTAAATCCTTAAACTATTACATTTTGATGTTATATTTGAACTTGATTTAATTTAAGTTAAAAATAAGGAAGAATCCATTACTCTATGAATCATATTAAATTAAATCCTGAATTTCTAATTTTGGTTTTCAAGTTTAAATTGAAGTTAAAATTGATAAAATTGATTATGGATGAACACACCTTGAAAATGTATGAATAGAATTTAATAATGGAAAACAATTTGAAGTTAATAATGGAAAACAATTTAAATTTAATTAACGATCTACAAAAATTTTAATTACTTTACGATGGAAACTAAATTGATTATATACAATGTGGAAAAATATAATCTATGCATTATGATCTTTTTTCTTTCTTTAGTATTGTTTTTGATTTTTTGTGAAGCAACAACATTTTAATCTAAAATGTTTCAAAAATTTAACGGTGTAGATAAAATAATTATGGTTTAGAAATAGAGATGTTATATTATAAATGAATAATGAATGTACAACCGTTGTAGGTAAAACTACAGTAGTACAAGGAAATATGTGAAATAAAAAGTTAATATGCTAAAAAACATATGTTTTTATTCTCAAAATTAGTAGGAAAAATAGTTTAAATGATAAAAGATTGCACTTGTTAACAATAGGTGGTGCGCTTTATACTATACGAGGTTTTTTGGCATGTGCAATGCACGTGCAAATAAAAGACCGTTATATATATAAAACTGTTAAATTTTATTTTTTATATACTTTGATAAGTAAAAGTTGAAAATTATAATGAACTGAATGTTATGTTGAGACTATGATTTGAACTAATTATGATCTTATTTATGTATCAAAATTTTCATTTGAAAATAAACGTTATTTTTGTTTGTAATGAGATTCGAGCTTTTGACTTTTTGTTGCAAATAAAAGCATTTCTGAAACTTTACAGTCATACTAAAATATTATGATCTTATTCCAATTATTAGTACAAGATATTTTGGTACGTGCAACGAACGTGCATATAAACTTTTTATTAAATTATTATATTTCGAAGTTCTATGCAGTTTGATAAAAATAAAAATAAAATATAAAAAAATTGTAATTTTTTTGCTGGAATAGGGTTTGAAATCGTAACCTTATTTATGTTTTAAAATTTTCATTTGAAAATAGACGTATTCACGGTGGGATTCGATTCATGACCTCTTGTTTGCATGAAATGACATTTTTAAAATTTCACGGTCGGACCAAAAAATTATGTTTTTATTTCAACTATTAATAAAGATTAATAATGATTTATAGATTGGTTGATTTATCTAGAAAGATCTTGCATTATCTATTCTAATGTAGCCATGTATATTTGACTCACTCTGAGAAGTCTAATTATAATTACATTTGAAATTTTTTATTCTATGAATAATTGGAATCAACATCTAGGTTTGAATACGTTTAAAATAATTGTAGGGAGATTTTATCTCCTAATTTATTTGGTAGATCATATGAAATAACAATTTAATATTTAATATGTTATATACAGGGGTATTTGGGGAAGTTCACGGTCGGGCCAAAAGATTGTGTTTCTATTCTAACTATTATTAACGAGCGTTACAGCACGCGCTTCGCGCGTGATGAGAAAAGCTGAATTGTTTTTCTACAAATTGTATTTATTTAATATGTTCAAAAGAAAATGATTTCCACATATATTTAGTCATATTTTAGTGTTAGATCATACGCAGTTAATTTGAAATTTTATTTCTAAGTTGCAATATCTAATTTCTTGTGAGTTTAAAATTTTATTTATATTAATAATTAATAAAAAAACAAATTTGTAAAGTAGTTTATTTGCTAGAAGATGCTACTTTTAAATGATATTAAGACTTAGTAAATATTTGTAGAGGGAATTTTGAATTCAGGAAAATAGGTCCAGGGAAGAAGTTGCAAAAAAAATTAGTCTCAGGGACAATAAGTTTGTTATTTAGTCCGAGTGACACTTTTTAGTGTAAACAGAAAATGATAGTTGCAACTATCATTCTGTGATTTACACTAAAAAGTGACATTCAGCCTAAAAAACAAACTTCTTGTCCCTGAAACTAAATTTTTCTTCAACTTTTCATTTAGCCTAAAAAACCCTTTTGAATTTGTAAAAAAAGCTTAATTGCCAGATCCTAGTTTTAAACGATGCTAAATTTTAATAATATATGTAGAGAGGCATTTTTGGTATTTCATCCTGATACCAAAAAAACGTGACATCAAATATATAAAGATATAAAGGGCAAATTTGAAAGTTTGCGGTTGGACCAAAAGTTTATGCTTCTAAACCAACTATTAATAAAGATAATAATATTTTATGGCACGTGCATATTATTATTTTCTATAAATTTATAAGATTTAAAATTTCAACATAGTTTCTAAAAAATAAATTGAAAAGTATAAAGAAACAATTGTAACTGTTATGTTGGAATAGAGCTTCGAATTTGTAGCCTTAGTTACATTTTAAATTTTCTGTTTGAAATAGATGTTGATTTTTGTTTGATGAGATGCAAACTTTTAATCGTTTGTTTGCATTTAATGGTATTTTTAAAACTTCGCGGTCAGACCAAAAAATTAGCTTTCAAACCAACTATTAATAAAAACATTGTATGCTCCACAAGCATGATCATTGCCTTTTGGAATATTGTTAATATATTTGTACTTTGGGCCACCCGTACCTAACTCTACTTCATGCTGGCCAGTAACTCCAGTACACATTTCCATATATATATATATATATATATATATATATATATATATAGAGGAACTGCTGAAATAGTCGAAACATTTATGATCAACATTCCATATACTCATCACCACTGTACAATAAAGCATCATTTCATTCCTATCATCATCTTCGTTCTTTCAAACCAGCTTAAAATCAAACATATCACTGCATTGGAAACATGATGATGTCATTTTTTTTAACGGTAATCAGAAACTAATTTATATTATAAATGATTTTTTAATCCTCGTTTATAACATAAAAGGATTTTTAATTACCATGATTGACTATAAACGGTTTTCTGAATAATATTTATATATTTATAAACGATTTTCAGACGGAAAAAAAAACAGCATTTTCTTCCCCTCGACAGCTAAAGAAAAGAAGTAGGAGGGAGCACCATTTTTATTTTTACCCCTAACTCTGAGAATCCCTCACCTACCCCTCATGTGCTCTTAATGGAAACAGATCATTAATGAACAAGCAACTATGAATGCTGTTTCCTGATATACGAAACATGAACATCACTTAACTCTTCTTCAAATTCCTTGATAATTTTGATATCCTTTGCTTGTTCTTCGAAGGTTTCAGTTTGTTCTCCGATGGTTTCTATTTTTGAATCTTAGATTTGTAACGTGTATTTCCTCTTCCAATGCTGCTTGATTTGCTTCTCCTGATGCAATGGTTGTTTCCTTCATTTGAATTTCTTCCATTTGCTTGCATTTGAATCTGGAATTAAAAGGATATACATTGGACGAAACTCGCATCTACATACTACATAGCATGCATCATACAATGAAACATGATGATGTCAAATCATTTGTTAAATCTATTAGTTAATTTATCTTTTTTTCTGTTCGGTGAAAGCTAGAATATATGGCAGGAATAAGTTCTGAACTTGTTATTTTAGTTCTTGACAATTAAGCTAAAGTCCACATTCCATTTGCATCTTGGACACTTCACCACCTTAGCGTATTATCAAATATCGTTTTTGACATTATGGTGTATATGACTTATGTATATGACATGAACTAGTGCTTTCTATTAACGATGTTTCAAGTTCAAAATTTTATACCATTATCAGTTAGTTTAGAACCTACACTCTAATTTATAAAATAGACCATTATAACTTGTATCGAATTAATCAGGAGAGAAAAAAATAATGATTTATAAAATTTCTAGACAAACACAAATATCTCCACAAAGTGCTTAAACTTAACCAAATATGAGTGTTATAAATGCTCAAATTCAATGTCGTATGAAGAATTCTAGTTAGTATAACCAAGTTCCTAAGGCCAGTATATAATTATATTCCTATGTTTTGATTGTATTTTACACGAATTTGTTTTTTGTTAACGGAGCAGTAAATTAGCGGTGTTTTTGTGTTATGAAAGCGGAACAGAAAATGGTATGGAATATATCTTTGTTAATAGTTGAAATAAAAACACAATTTTTTGATTCGATCGCGAAATTACAAAAATACTCTTATATGCAAACAAAAAGTAAAAGTTCGAATCTCACATAAAAAAATTATTAACATCTATTTTCAAATGAAAATTTTGTAATGTAAATAAGGTTACAAGTTCGAAACTTTGTTCCAACAAAAATATTACATTTTTTCTTATATTTTTCAGTTTTCTTTTATTAAAACCATGCAAAAAATTTAAATTTTACGATTTTATAGGATATGCAACGTGCGTTGCACGTGCTATAACATCTTATATTATAATTGTTGAAGGGAATTAATCATGGGCATCAAAGGTTCTTTTTTCTCACGCCAAGCAAATGGGGATAGGAAGGTTGTTTATCCCATTTAAACATCTGCGACGTTGGACGCGTCAAACGCATCGAACAGTAGAGTAAATTATTATTGCCAACACATCTTAAGATGGAAATAGGGATGCATTTTTTATCAACCAAACGGGGTATCCTGATAGATGTATTCTGAAAGGGGTAAGCTAACTAAAGAAAAGTGTGCTTTTGCATTACGAAAGGAATATGGAAAAAGGGAACGATTGTTTGTATGTTCGGGTTTTATTTATGTCAAATATTGTAGCATAGCTATTAATAATTGATAATAAATTATATACTAATTCAAAAAAAGCATTGAATTAAAAATAGATTCGATACACTGTATTTTTAAATTAAAAATTAACACAGTGCAATTAAAAAATAAGTACATAAACGATGTCAATAAACTACTTACGGTTACGGTGGTAGGTTGACACTAAGAAATTTAGTAACTTGCTAATGTCCGTAGGATCAGCTAGTACAAACAAGCGTGTAATCTGTTCCCTGATGGGTGAAAATATGTGATATTTCAAAGCTCGTATAAATATCACCAGGTTCCTTCAGGGTCATATACCATGCAATGGTTTGCTGGAACTCAGAGTCGTGTACTAACTACTAAGCGGTGGACGTTGTTCTGCATCGTCTAGACCTAGATGATGAGGTAACATCAATGTGTCGTCTCTGTTGTATAGTACATGGGCTAGCAATACTTAGTTCAATCTCCGACCCATTAAGGAAATCAGTGTACAAGTGAGTGTTAAATTTAGCTGAAAGAGATGGAGAGACGATATATTTGCATTGTGACATTTCTAAACAGCCATGATACATCTTGTTTATCTCTCTGAACCTGGGTGGAGAGTAAAGCTTAAATTCTTTTGTTATGTTTGGCCGCGGTATTCCACCACTCCTCATCTCCTCCATGGTGTCTCTTTCTACGTTCTAAACACCACCTTCGATTTGTAACATTCTGTTCCATGAAGATTAGATTCACTTGAGCTTGCACCATTTGCTCTTTATTTGTAATCCATTCAAGTTAACGCCTTCTTGGACATTAAGACGGTTGCAACATGGTTGTTCCATGACCTGACATCTCATCGATCATATCAGCAGAAATATAAATGAAAGTTAGCATTCATCCTAGTGTCCACTCATGATGACTCCATAAGTGGAAGAATTAGAGGATCCACATGACATGTAGTAAAACAAAGGTCAAATTGGAAAAAATCCAAAAAAATATATGTTGTAAAGAAAATCAAAATAATTGAAAATATATAAAAAAAACATGAAACTTTAATCGAAAAAGCTCGAATTACTTGAAGAAACTCAAATTTGGGATGAAGATGGTAGTGAAGGAGGAGAAAACTTTAATCGGAAAAGCTCGAATTACCATGAAGAAACTCAAATATGGAGGAGAAAACAGCCGTTGAAAAATGAACCATTGGACTCGTTCGACGCGTCAGATGCCAACGTTCTGTTACTTAATTTTTTCATAGGGAAGAAGGCAGACTAATTGAGGTTTCTAAGCCTGGCCCGATCCGGTCGAGGCCGACTAGGTCCAGGTCTGCACCCATCAACTCCTCTGCTAAACTGCATGTCAAGCCATCTGCCGGCTGAGCCTCCCCACCCCGCAACCCTAGCGACCAGCTCGCCCATCAAAATAAGGCACAAACATAGCTCGACCTATCTCTCTTTGTCCAACCGAGCTCTCTCCAGCCTGCTTACAACTAGGCTCCAGGCCAGCCTGCTTGCTCAAGCATATCTCCCTCAGTCATCTCTCCACCGGCATAGCTTAAGACCGTCAAGAGTGGCCCGTTATTGATCCAACTTTGGTACCACCATCAATGACCTGTAGTCTGTCTCTTCTCACCCGGCTCGACGTGCCCTTGGCTCTCACCATTTCCTCATCCTCCTTATGGTCTCGGCAGGTAGGCTTGGCCCGTCCTACAACCTAGGCATTGGAGAGCAAAATGACAAGAGTTATAACCAGGTGTACCTACTTTTGACAATAAGTATGTTCCATTTTTTCACAAGCATACTGCAAGTACAAGCCTATTTAATGCAAAGCATGCCCCTGGTACAGTTCTCCTGTTAACCTTCTTCTCAACCATGCATTCTTATATTTTACCAACCATCTCTCATCAAGTTCATTCAACCAGATCAATGGCTAGACATGCTTCGTGCCTGTTTTGCAGCATGATCTTAACCGTCCAAACATCAGTTCAACTACTATAAGAACCCAATGCATGTGTACTTCAAATGGATTGGGGCTCGGTTGGTTGAGACCTGCTTGATTGATACCTAAAAGATTGAGATCCTGATTGGTTGAGACCTAGTTGGTTAGGACCCAATTGATTGATATCCGAAAGATTGATATCCCAAAAGATTTGAACCTGTAATCTGACACTCAAATCTTCTGATACAGTAGCTTCATTGGTCATAGGTGCATCATTTTTTTTAATTCCTTGTAATTATAAGAGAGTCATATAATAAGAGAACTTCACAGTGGACGTAGGTAACTTCGCTGAACCACTTCACATCTTATGTCATTTACCTTTAAATGCTCTTTATTCCTCATTTTTCCATCATTAAACTTAATGGCTAGAAAGTAACCTTTGCATTTCACAATGCATTATCATAACTTCGAGGTTGACGAAAAATATCGCTAATATTTTAGCAATAGAAAGAGAGCCTGAACCTCCGATCTTGTGGTTAGTAGCCTTATGTGCAACCATTTTCCATGCTTAGTACCTTGCATCCAACATCGATAGTGGTTGTTAATACCTTCAGTATTTATTTTAATGAACAAACATATAAATATTACTACTAACATATCTCCAAGTTATGCAATACTTTCAGATATATTATGGAGACATTTTACAAAGATAAACAAGAACTCAATGGAAGCAAATGAATGAAATATATGAAGATTAATAAGAGCAAATGGAAGAACAAAACTAATTGAAGAAGAATGAAACACAAATGCCGTAATGACAGAGATATTTGAAGTGATGAGTAGTTGTTCGAATCTTAGAATTTTTAGCAAAGACCCCGTGGAAATTGTATTTGCAGATTATTTTCATTGACCTCAATTGAATCACAAAATATCCATAAATGTGAAAAACTTTGAAATCTAGAAATCTAGACATATATATCGACATTTCCCCTAAAGTATGTTGACATATCGATGGTATTTCTATTTTTCAAAATTCAAATGAAGAGATTTTCCCTTCATCCCTTCATTAATCGACATGTCTCTTCAACCACTATATAATGGCTCTGGAAAATGAAATTTCACATATAACATTCTCATTTTCTCTTACTCTTTCATTTCCATACTTTTTGTGAGAAAGCTCCACTATCTTTGTAAATCCACACTCTTTCACTTCAATTCTTGAAAGATTTAAACCACATAAGATTAGAGAATTTGTACTTGAATTCATATCATTCTCTCTCCGATTTCATCCCACTCCTCAAAGAGTTCAAAATATATTGCTATTGAAGGTATATAGATTATTGTACATAATCTACAAGAATCTATATTGAAGATACAACTACTTGTCATACTCTACCATTGATTGTAAAGATAAGAATGTGTTTTTGTAGCCTATGAAATCAAAAGGATGTTCTTGTATCCTATGAAATCAAGAGGGCACATCTTGTAGCACGTGAAATCAAGATTGTAAAGGTGTTCCCACCATCTGTGTAAAGCAAGTGGTGATAGTGAAATTCTGTACGGTGTAGTGCGGGACTGGATGTATGAACCAGTATAAAAATTCCTGCTGTTATTTATTTCACTACATCTTACTTTACTATTTACTTATTCTACGAATATTTGTTTCTGTTGACAACTTGAGTAGATAAAGTTTTAAATTCATAAATAAGTTTTAAATAGTTAAAATAAATACTTCATCCCCTCTAGTGTACAAATAGCCTTAAGATCAATTCCGCATTGTGATATAGACAACCTATTTTCTCACATTTAGTATCAGAACGACTAGCTTTCAAAAGTTCATAATTTGATTTTTGAAAAGTATAAATGGCTAATAACACTAGTAACACTTTCTTTAACACTTTTGTAGAAGGACCATCTACTGCTAGACCCCACTATCAAATGGCAGTAATTATGCTTATTGGGCTTGTAGGATAAATTTTTATCTGCAGTCTAATGGTTTAGATAGTTGGAACATTACCCAGATAGAGTACACTGAGCCCCAAATGAATTATACACAATAAACCAGCGATTAAAAGACATAGGCACTCAACTATTCAATGGCTATGAATATTTTATTCTGCACCTTAGACAAAAATGAGTTTAATAGAGTATCTATTAGTCAAAGTGCATATGAAATTTGGAGAACACTACAAGTCACACATGAAGGCACTAGCAAAGTAAAATAGACAAAGATATCCATGTCAACTAGCCAATTTCAACTGTTTAGAATGAACAAGATGAATCCATTTCTGATATGTATTCTAGATTTTAGGATACATTACATGCGTTAATATCATTAAGAAAGAATGTCACTGAAGAGGAATACATAAGAAAGATCTTGAATCACATTCTAGTGAATGGGGTCAGAAGACTGTGATAATCGAAGAAGCCAATGATATTAGTACTATGAAAATAAAAGAATTAATTAGTAATCTAATGTCCTATGAAGTACAGTTGCACGTTAGAAAAGATAATCAAGCAAATGAGAAGAAATCACTAGCACTCAATGCTACAAACGACAATCATGAACTAGATGATGGTGAGGAAATCGATTTCATAACCAAGAATTTCAAGAAATTCTTGAAATATAGGAAAATAAACAAACTTTGAAAAGCTAACTACATATATAATTCCAGAAATGGAAATGTTTTTAAGTGTTTTAAAAGTGATAAAATCGGTCATTTGAAAAGAATTTGTCCAAACCTAAAGAAATCAAAGTACTCTTCAAACACTTTTAATAAGAAGAGGAAACATGCTTTCAATGCAACATGGGCTGATTCAGATACATCATCAAGTAATAGTGACTCAGAAACCAACATGTGCTTCATGGCAAATGATGACCAGGTATGGAATTATAATGAAGAAATTATGAATCTTTTAAGTGATATGTCTAAGGGATATAAAATGCTTAGAAAAGAGTAGAAAATTAGTTTAGCAGAGATGGAAAGATTAAAAATGTTTAACGAAATGTTAACCAAAGAAAAACAATGTCTAGAAGATGAAACCAAAAGACTTAATGGATGTAACGATTTAAAACTTGTAAGTTTTGAAAAACTAAAAATGAATTCTTAAGATTAGAAAATACTTCAGTGAAGTTAGAGATCACTGATCTAAATAATAAAATAACATCTCTGGACAATGTTATTCTTGACTGTAATAAGAATATTGATAAAATGAAAACTCATGTTGATAAATTTAACAATAGGAAGGATAATCTAGAAAATTTATTACCTGCATCTAAACCCACCAACAATAAACATGGACTTGGATACACCCCTAAGCCCAAATCAAAGAAAAATAGTACTCAAAGTACTAAATTTGTTAAGAGTACCAAGTTCAAACCAAAACCTAGAAAATTAAAGATAAAAACCCCAAATAAGTTCATTAATTTATGAGTTCCTAGAATGTTAGATAATAATGAGAAAGAAAAATATATTGATAATTTTATTAATATAGTTCATTTATCTGATGATTATATTTTGAAAGGGTATTTAAACTCTTCATGGATTTAGCTCTCCAAAACTTAACCCTATGGACTCCAAAATAAAACAGGGTACCAGTGTGCATATTTTATATTTTTTAGGTACCGAACAATGCAACAAACATAAAGAAAGAGAAGTGTATACCAAACAACGGATGTTCAAGCATATGATAAAAAATTTATAGATACCAAGCGACATTATATAAAAAGATGGTGGAATTGTGAACTTTTGGATATAATTCCATCAGGTTGCTAGGGACCTTCTCCATTAGTTCAGGCTGATTCCCTTGACGTTCCGCTCTTGGTCTCCAACAGTTTGTTCGCCTGACTGTGGATCTCTGACATATTAATGCAGCTTTTTCTTACGGATCAACTCTTTAATTATATCCTTTAAACGATGACACTAATTGGTATTGTGCCCGTGTGTTTCATGGAAGTGATAATTATTCCTTGAATGCCTTTCAACTTCCATAGCCTCCCTCGGAGGTGGTTTTCTAATATCTCTTTGTCCCTTATGTGGCAAGGTAGATATTTTCGAGCATATAATTTAATGGTGTGTATTCCTCTGGCCTCATATTCCTCAGATGCTTTTTGGCATCATTCCGCCTGCCTCTAGCACATGGATTTCTCCCTTTTTGGTTACTAGAATTTCCAACATTTACAGCTACATTACCAATGCCTTCGTCGGTCTATATAATAGCCATATTACTTTGAATAAATTCTCTCAGTTGTCCACCGCCAACCGATTGAGCAGCCAGGTTTTCCTCTTCCATGTGCAAGTTGGTTAGCCTTTCGATGGAACTCCTTAATAGTAGTCGGTTGTTTCATCCTCGGTCATTTTTCAAAATCAGTATCCGGGTTTATCCCCCAGACTAAAGCCATCAACAACATATCCTCCTTTGGATTATTCACCTCCGCGACCGCCATGTTAAACCTGTTCAAAAAGCCTTTCAATGACTCTTCAAGTCCTTAGGAAATACCCAATAGGGACACCATATCCTTGGGCCGAACAGCGTGGAGCTTGAACTTCTCCAAGATCTTCTTACCCAATTCATCCAAAGTCGAAATAGATTTTGGTGGGAGTTGAGTGAACCATATCAATGCAACTCCACCCAAAAAGATAGGGAAACACCTACACCGAATCGCATCCATCGCCCTTGCACCATCCATGTGCTATTTATACTTGAATAAATGCTATTTAGGATCAGTTGCCCCATTGTACGATGGTCTTAAGGTCATTGTAAACTTCCTAGGATATTCCTCTCGCAAGATATTTTCTATGAGTGACTATCAGGAACAACAACAAGTGTTTGATTCTGCAAACGATCTCGGTTTGCTCGATGACATCTTGGCTCTCCTGTCTTTCAGAGAGCCACTTCTTTGGATCTTCTTTAATGCCTAGCTGGCTCTACGGTAGTCATTTGAGCGTCAACATCTGGAACTCCAACATTCTACTCAACGTCATTCCCAGTGTCTTGCAAATCATCCTTGCTATCAGACAAGTTGACGGCCTCAGGCCATAGCCACTTTGGAAGCTCCCAAATTCATGTCGGTACGCGGTACCGACCTAATTCTGGTCGATACACAGGTCAGTACCGAGTTGTTCTGCTCTGGCTAGGTTTTGGCCAGTTCCTCTAATATCCCTCCTTAACGTTCCAACAGTGTACTCCATCTTCTGCTCTCCATCCCTTCTGTTTTGATCAGAAGCAGAAGAATTCTCCTTTGTAAAACTAGAAGGTGGTGCATCTCTCCTGCTTCTCTTGGGCCCTTGGGACTACTGGGTCAATAAGGCAATGCTAGCATCCATCTTCTCAATAAGCGTCTTCTAGCTATCCACCATTCTCTGATTCAGCTCCGCCATCATTCTATCAAACTTGACTCTCGACACCATCTCTTAAGGGGTAGATGGTCCTAACAGAGCTCCTACCAGTTGGTTACTCTCCTCATTATGGTCAGAAGTTTCATTGTTTTCATCAGCTACAGCCCTAGATCTACCGAATCTCCTATAGGCCATTAGTTCAGCAATCAAATATCCAGATCAACAATAAGAAGCTTTAGATCCAACTTCTAGATGTTCTAATCTAAAATAAAAGCAATATCTACTCCTAAGAAGCTCTATCCTTTTAGTGAGAGCACCAAAAATGTTGGACCAAAAAATGGCACAACACCCCCAAATGAATAGAATAGAGTAGATCTAAGTAGCTATAGCAATAAAAACAATAAAAAAACATAAGTTTTTATAGCGATTTAGCAAATTCTATGGCCTATGTCCACTTTGATTTATTATCGATGTTTTTCCACGAGTATAAGAGCTTTACAGTTCAAATTAGATCTAGAACAACAAAGAGTAGGCTTAGGTGACAAGATCCGAGTGGGGATACAGAGTGAAGAAAAGAATAGCCAAAAGTCCTTTAATCGTCGCTCTAGGCTAGCTATTTATTGGAGAATTTCTCAACGAAGTCATCGGATCATGAAAGACCAGGTAAACTCCAAATCTGAGAAAGTATAAGGGAAAACAAAAGTCCCTCATATTATAAAATAATGTTAGTACTGACATGATTTTCTTAGTGCAAACCATGTGATTCTCACATACTTCATCTGACATCTTTGATTCTTGAAGCTACGCAATTTTTCTTTGTAATTGTGCTTGATACTGAGATGATCTAACTCATTTGGCATTTGTCCTATTCTACAAATCTTATGGGAGTTGTTCCCCCACTTCTTCAGATATGGGGCCCAGGACGGCTAATTTATCCATTAGTTCTTGATCGTAGCATAAGAAATCACCTTGGCCTAACAAAATAACTTGGTACCAACATGAAGTCATGTCGGTACCGACCTCTATTTGCTAGTGTACTTTGACTCCAAAATCTTTGAAGTCTTAGCTTTTGCCATTCCAAGCTTGTCCTAAGTCCTTAAACCATTTCGTCTTCATCCCGATGTCCAAATTCATTTGAAAGCCGCTTGGTTTAAAACTAGATAACAATAAGGATATAAAATTTTAGCATTGTAAAAAAAGTTAATTGAAAATAATTTCTAAATAAATTGGAAAAATTCAATAATTTAAACATTAAACCATGGTTAATTCATTGAAAAATCAACTAGTGTGTAAACATAAGATATAATTTCATAATTCAAAATAGGATTTATATGGTTTCTTTACTTAATTCTTTAGAATAATGTAATTTTGTATTAATAGTATCAAAATCTTATGTCTCAAAAATATAAAAAAAAAATCCATTTTTCACTTTTGCTTTGATTTAGCAAGTCTGTTGAAGTAATGTCAAAATTATGTAATTTACCCTTTTCAAAATGGAGAAGATATAATTGATACAAGTATTATTTAGCCAAAAAAGGTAAAAAAACATTAATCTTTAACAAAAATTAAAAAACACTTTTTATCCTTTGAGAAAAAGATAAATACTTTAATCTTATTTTAGAACAAATCCTATATCGTTTTAACAAAAGACAAATTTAGTTATATTTATAACTGCTTATAAATAGCTATTGCTAAATTAATTGGATACATTACCTCAGAAATTTTGTAGAAATAAATTAAAATCATTTATCTTCTTAGACAATAAAAGTGTTTTGGTTAAAAAAGATAATAGCTTTCATCTTTTTTATAAACAAATATAGAAATTTGATTTCTAATACTAGCAATGTGAATGATGCTATTAACTTATTATGTTACAAGACACAACTTTCACCAGTTTCATAAGTAAATAAAAAAATAAATAGTCATTATGTGTTACCTAAAAAGACAGAATCATTTATCGTTATACGTAGAGAGATAAAAAGAAAATATCATTCTACACCCAATTAAAACACTCATCATTTCTATTAAAATTATGAGTGATTTTATGTTTTAGTATTCATTTGGTAGAGGATAACTTAAATTGTTTTTTTGAAATGGTACTTAGATACAACATATCACTGGGACAACAAACCACAAATCATGTGTCAGTAAATGTTCGAATCACGTTACGCAAGTTTCAAACTTGTGACCTCTCGCACCAAAGTCGAATCACTTAACCACTGGGAAAATAGTGTTTGTCATAACTTAAATTGTTTTGTAACAAAAGGATAAATCTTATTTTTTTTCTTTTATAAAAATATTACATCTTTCCTAAAAGATAAAGGTTTTAGATACACACAGACATATATGAAGAAATTCCAGTTTCAGATGTATAATTGAAGAAGAAATAAGTGTTATTAAATAATCCTCTAAATTTTAGATATAATAGTTTATCAAGTGTATTCGTTTTTTAGAACATAAATGTTTTTATCTTTTCGGAAAAGATAATAGTTTTTTTTCGTTTCCAAAAAGGTAGAAGTTTCATCCTTTAAAAGTGATTTAGGTTTTTTTCTTTTCAAAAAGTTTGGTTTTTAAGAAATGTACTACTACTGGTATTCAAAAAAAATGCTTCTGACTCCCAAAACTAAAGGCCACCATGGAAAGTTTGCTTCCTTGCTTCTTAACACCAACATTTTTTTTGCAATTATACTCAGGAGGAACCGAAGGACCGGTAAACTTTTGGGGGGAATTAAGTTATGCATGTCTGCTTCAACTCATGACACTTATAACCCCCGGTGCTCTATCTTTTGCAAGAAGTGTTTGTACGGTAGGGCTCGAACCTGGGTCTGTTACCAGAACTAAACACCTCTTTTTCATTGCATCACACATGCAGACAATAACTATTATTTTGTTTAAGTAAACAGACACTCGAATATTTCAAAACACAAAAGTGATCCATCTTATTCTCTAAACCAAATTCAATTCTTTTCAAAGAAAACAAAAATCACACAATATATGCAAAAAGTCAAAAGAAAAATAATGAAATTTAATTTTCCTTTTGTATTTAGGAAGACGAATTTTCAATAAATAATTACTTGATCGGTTAAAAAATTGTAACGACCCAGATTTTTAAACGGGTAAATGGATTTAAATATTTAATTTGGATTATAAATTGATTTTGGAATATGGAAGAGTTGGTTTGTATTTAATAAAATGGATTCAGAACTTGAATAGGGGTTTATTGATAATTTAATTATTGAAATTTTATAACTAAATATGGGTAAAATAGTGAATCTAGAGTTTTGTGCTTGATAAAAATAATTTAAAGGCTTGTAAAATTTATACTAATGATACCGAAGGCAATGCAACTTTTAAAAGTGAATTTAAAAGTGATTTGTTCAATTTTGAAAATATATCGTTTAAATTGACATTTAAAAATAGCCTTCTGAGGCACACTCTCGGAATTTGACGAAACCAGTTCCATTGGATCCGTAATATTGTATTTTTATCGGATTTCAAATTTCGTAGTGTTTGGAGTTATCGTGTGGCTGTACGGTAGTTAAACGCGTTGAAATCTATATCAAAATTTAATATAATAACTGGGTCCAAAAAGCTATCTTCTCCATAAGATCGAGTTAGGACTCGAAACCTTTTCCATTGCGATCGGAATAGGGGTATAACATGCCTGGCGGTACGCCTCGATAGGATGTCAAGATTTTAATCTACGAATTCAAGTCGATTTAAATTTGAATTTAAATATAATATATATATTTGGACTGGTCAATATATCTCCCATCAGTGCTTTTTGATTTTATTTCTCAACTACTGTAGCAAGATGATTTCTTCACGCTAGGCAATTCGATCACGTTAGCATCTAATCGTGTTCCCTCCCCTCTCCTTTTTAAACCGGCTTCTTTCTCGTTCGAAATTAAAAACGCTCAGAAAAAAAATGGTCGCCTCTTCTTTTCTAAAATCAAATCGAAGTCTGAAATCAAAAGAAAAGTAATTGAAGCCGATTCGAAATCAAACACAGGAAATCGAAAAAAAAAAGACGAGAGCAGAGATATTCACGAAACAATGACGCGTCCTCCTTTTCAAAGCAATTCATAATCCTCAATTCCCAAATCGAATGGGAAGACGACACACGTTAAATTTCACTCGAGGGCTTTGGCGTGACGGCAAACGGTGGCAGTTGGCTATGGTGTTGGGGGCGACGGCGACGCGGCTGTGGAGGAGGAATTTCGCGCGAGCATTCGAGGTGAAGGTGGCCGATGCTGGGTCGTGGCCACGTTAAGGGGCATAGCTGGCAGAGTCGAAGGCTTTGGGCGAAGGCTCGAGTGGGTTCGCGAACGTAAGTGGGAGGAGGGCGGCGATGTTGGTCTCAGGTCAATGGCAGTGAGGTATTGAGTTCTTTTTTTTTTAAATTTCAGTATATGTATATGTATTAGGAAATAATTACAGTAAGGTGGAAAATTTATTTTGATTATTTACTGAAATAAGAGAAAAAATATATATAATATATATACATATACAGGTAAAACAGAAACATATAAGAAATCAGATAAAAAGAGTATGTTACAGTAAAGAATAAACATTCCTATTTTAATTTAATACATATATAAAGTTTTGAAAAAAAATAATAGGCATTTAAAATGTTGAAAAGTATATATATAAGATCTTGGAAGATATAGGAATTTATGAAAGGGTTAGATTATTAAAAATCCACAGCTTATTTTTTTATAAATATATAAGTGATTTCAAAAATGAAAAATAAAATAAATATCACATAAACACATGTTAAACTTACTAGTTTATGTTAAGAATGGATTAAGGAGATTAATTTGTTTGATAAACTTATTTAATTATCTTAGTTACTAAAAGATCTTTAAAAGGAAAATTAGTTTAAAAATTAATTATTTGTTTAAACTAAACCATTAGTTAAAATTAAAACTATTAAACGTAATTGATTGTTCGATTTGTTCGAATATTAATAAAATCATATAATTGTTTATACAAGGTCGAAAAATCGTGAAACCAAGTCAAGATTGAAGTGGACTGAGATTTTCTCACTCATTTGGATTGCCTGGTTTAAAAGTTAAATGTTAAATTTAAATTATTGGATGTCTGACTTGATTGATAATTCATAATTATCTGTTGGATGATATTATATGTAGTAGTATATATATAGTATTGGAGTGATTGATATTCTCGCATTATATAGTGGATGAGACCCTATGCGCCCCACATAATAGCGGATGACCCTTTATACCGCGATATCCCCCTCGAAGTGGGATTGGTATTTTATTTGTTGACTAACATCTGTGGATGCAGGAAAAACAGGTTGGAGGGATCCAACAGGATTTCTCAAAAATATTTATTGTTCATATATATATATATGATGGATAAATTGACACGGTTTGGATGTGAACTGGATTATTAAGTGTTAAATAGCATGGGAAATAAAAATGGGCATTTTAAATACCATAGATAATTAATTTGAAGGAATTTAAAAAGGAAATTGAATGGTAAATATTTACATTGTAAATTGGATTTATTCTAAAGGGGATTAAGTAGAATAAAAATATATTTACCAACTTGAGTTATACTTAACTATTTGAAAATTTGTCAAGTAAAGATTTGAAATTAAATGATATACTAAGGACTTGAAGAGAATTGGAATCGACAATTAAAATGGATTTGAAATAGAATGGAATTTTATTAAAGGGTAAAATTATAAATAGAAATTGTTTTATAGATAGATGAAAACTCAAGGGAGTTTATAAATTTATAAACGGGGTTTATAAATGAGATAGATTGATATCAGTGGATACGTTAAAATATAAGTTAATGGAGTGAACTTATATCGTGTTATGAAAATTGTTTTGGAAAGAAATAGTGGAATATATTTCGAGTGTGAGAAAGGGTGATACGGTAAAGGTGATACGAATCAAGAATAATTTATGAATTGAATTGGTGAATATTGGATTTTCTAAAAATAGACCTTTTTTAAGTAAACTTGAATTGTTTTAAAGTGGGATTCTAAATTATATACTATTTAACCTTTAAACTATTTTTGGATTTGGAATATCCCGAAGTTAGCTATTATATACTTGGTATTTATCGAAATAAATTCTAACTTTGTAATCAATTCTATAAATAAATTAATAACTGAATATGAACTTTTAATGCTTTAAAGAAGTTGATATTTTAGTTACCAAAAACCATATTTTAAAGGTAAACCATTATTCTTATTTTATATATATATATAATTTTAAACGTTTTAAATTCAAGTTATAAATTCTCTTGGGATGAGGAGCGAAATATATTAAATTGGATAAGATTGTAGAGGAAAGATCTTATAGCGGGGTTATGGAAACTTAAAGTATAAGATAGGAGTTTTCAGAAGGTGAAATAAATTCACAAAAGTAAGTAGAAGTGAAACTGGAATTTTAATAAGCAAGAAAGCTTTGGAAATATAAAAGGAAATAATTATGGAATTCTAGAAATTATAGGATTCGTATAAAGCGAGTTGGAAATTTACAAATTCAGTAGTAAATGATTTTTGAGAAAAATAACAGGGAATAAAATGAATACTTTTCAAGTGTTGGATATTAAATGAAGTGGGAAATATCCTAAGTATTGGGAAAATGTGAATTTATTCTGTGAGAATAAAAGTGATTTTGGAAACTATTTTCAAAGTGTTGAAATGTGGAATTAATATCTTAAGTAGATACTTAAATAATTTGGAAAATTATTTAAAGGTTGATGGTTGTTTGTGAATGTTATTTGATAGTTAAATAACTGACTATCAATATTGACCAATGCGCTGATCGTTTTGAAAAGCCGGTTTCGGATTTAATTATCTGAAAACCACTTCGATCCGGTTTGAACGTAGCGAATAAAGACCGTGAAGATGATGGAGACGGTGTTTCGGTTTGTCCAGACTCAGGGCAACTTGTATGGACGAATGCTTTCAAAACATTGTCAGGAGAACGATAAGCATTCTAAGTGGGACTTTGTAACAACCGTGATTTTGACTACCGTCGAAATAAAAATTTAAAATGGAAATTTGAAATTTGAAAAAATAAATTTGCAATGCAGAAATGTTGCAAAGTCAGTTGAAAGTGAATTTTATTTGCAAAGTCAGTTAACAAAAATCTATGTTGTGCTATAAAATTCCTCCTTCTTTCACATGTAACAAAGTTGATCACATCTTTTTACTTTGCCTTGCTGTGAACACTTTTATTAGCCATCATCATTTTGCAGCCATGTCCTTTCTTTTCCACTAGAGCACGTCTCATATTAAATACAATTGTACAAAACTTTTGGCCAGCACACTCGTTGGTATTGACTTGTACAAAATTTTGGAAAAGAAAAGTAAACATTTTCTTCACACTTTCGTTTTATAATTTCTTGAAGCACCGCAAAAGCCTTAATGGCGTTTTCAATTTCTGGTTTTCTTTGAGTCGGGGTTGCTAACTAATTTTGAAGCAAAACTTTGGTGAGTACCAAACTCACTTTTCTAATTTATTCGTTGCTTCACTAATTGCGTGCAAGATGGATTGCACACAAACGAAATCTAGGCCTTTCTCAGTGTGATGTATATATCTTTTCACTTTGCAGTCATGTTGTAAGTTGCATTTAAATAAAATAGTCCTGGTCACTTTGATTTTGTTCACGAGTATTTTAAATTCGTTACGTGCAAACCTGGTCAGTCTTCAAGCCTTCATTGCATACCAAAAATGTGGGCAGGTATAAATCAGTGTATACATTGATTTAACTTTGCCCAGGTGCATATATTCAAGCCATTCCATGCGTGCTTATGCATGGTCCAATCTGCACATTTGTTTGTGCACTTGTGTATTACCCAGGCTAATTGTTTTTAGTATGTACATGGTTTAAAGTGAGCACCTATTGTAGCACCCCTTAGGACGTGTCGGCACTTTATGCATCTTTGCATTTGTACGTGTACGTTGCGCATGCGACCAAGTGTTGCACAAAAGTGTATATATATTTGCATTGTTTGTTAGAACATTTTATATTTAGATTGTGTGCAAATAGGTGTACACTAGGAAAGTATTGCCAAGATCTTAGTTTTGTTACGTGTGTAGTGTTGCCCAGGTGTTCTTATGTTAATTTGTGCGTGTTAAATTGTTGCCCAAGCTTTCGAAATTGTCTAAAAAGTGTTATGTGCCGTGCATATATATACTTGGTGGCCCATTTGCATTTTGGTGAATCAAGTCCAGATTTCTTAAATTATAATTCACTTTATATATGCAAGTGGTATCAAGAATTGCGTACGTCCCTGGTAAGATTTTCTTTTTGTAAATCAATTACATGAAGCTGGTATGGCAAAAATAGTGTTAGTCCAGACCAACCTAGTTTTCAATTTATACACTGTGTAAGCATGTGGAATGGTCTAGGCAAATTATTTTGCGCAAATATGTTTTAAAATTTATAGTCTTGTGTGCGTGGTGTATTTCACAAAGAGAAATAAATGTATTTCAGTGTGTACGCATGTTATGGTGCGTCACAAAATTGTTGTATTGCCTGTTAGCCGTGCGTGCAAACCCATAGTTTGCGAAAATATTTTGCCTAGCTTATTTTGTTTTGCATTTTTGTCCATGCATGCAAACTGGTTATACGAAACAATCCAGATGCTTATTCTTTCATACTCGCGTGAAAAACTTGGAACCAGTCTTTGGTATTTTTCTCTATGCGGGTAAATAATTCGAGTATATTTTGTTTCTATTGTAGTGTGCGTGCAAATATGAGTCGTACGTTCCTGCAGTAATTTATTTTGAACCGGTGTTACGTTTTAAAACGTATTTTTGCACCGTTATTTTTATAACGGAATTTTACTCCAGTGATATATTTTTGAAATGTGTTGTTTTAATAAGATTTTTGACGAATAAAAAGTACTGTTGTTCTGACTTCAGTAGCCGTCAATTTTAAAGAGAATTTTCAAGCGGTTATCCCGCAACGCTGATTTGGTATCCGTTTTTACGGTGTTTTGTGAAGCGCAATATCCTTGTTGAAATTGCTACAGATGTTGTTCTAATCACGTGTTTAAAAATCGTTTTAAAATAAAATTGTTTCCTAAAATTTTTACAGTTTGCGCTTTCAAAAGAATGAGGAAGCGATTTAAACGATTCAGCAAAATTAAGGACTATGAACTCTTACTTTTACTGATTCGGTTAATTCCGGACTTGTCCGTTTGAGAACGTAAATTTTATTTATATAAAATACACAATTTTGCACTTTCAAGTAAACGATGAAGAGATTTAAACGATTTAGAAAAAGTGCGGAGTATGGAACTACGCTTTTACTATTTCGGTTAATTCCGGACTCGTTAATTCTGAATCCTCTCTCCATGCGTTCAACCACCAAATACTCGCATCCTTATCCGATTTTGTCGTCGACATCCCAGACACCCTTGTTCACTTCGAAACCGCCCTCCCCAACAACATTGACTCTTCCACTTCCATCACTATAACCATCGACAGTGTCGCCACTATCTGAACCATCTCTCTCTCATCCGCTTTCCTCGATGCGGTTGCCTCGACAATTTCAACTTCACTCACTTCTCACAGCTCATCTTTAGCAAACTCTTTTATCAGCAACCCATTACACTCATTGTTCTCTACCAATCCGATGTTACCTCTTCCTCCATATCACTCTCCTGCCAGCTTGTCCTCCTCACTGTTGTCATTCATTGTACTCCCTCCTCGTCTTCAGCCCGTCCTACCAGCTACTGCCCCTCTCTTCCCAGGCCTCTTTTCCTACCTCCATCTCACCAAACTCAGCTCCAACACCAAATTCGAAACCCTCTCACCCGACCGCTACCTAACCATCAAATCTGAGGGTAGATCCAACCCCACTTTCTTAGCTATGATGTCCAGTGATCGAAACTGCACAAACAATTCTAGATCAGACCCTGTTGAAAATAATGGAGCTGGCATAACAGAAATGGAGGACCACAATGATATTGATGATGACAGCTAATAATTGGTCTGTCAAATAGTACCATTCTGTTACTGATTTTTCTAAAAAATCAGGAGCATTCCGTACCTTGAAATATTCCCCAAATATTCCTTTTCCAGAACAATCTTCATTGCATTATAAATACTTGTGTACACCTCATTGTAAGAGTTGAGCATCAATACAATTAATACAATCAATATTTCAGTTTTCTTTCTTATTTCCTTTTTAACTTGGTATCAGAGCCACTTGACCTCTGTCGATGACGATTCCTGGTGAATCCACTCCAGTCACAAGTGCAACCTCAGCTGTTGCTGATGCTCCAGTTCAGTCTGTTCCAGTTGCTGCTCCTGGCACCGCCAATCCTACGTCCATCTTTCAAAGTCTTGCTCCCCTGACATTAAAGCTTGATAGAGAGAACTACTCATTCTGGAAATTTCAGATTCTTCCAGCACTCCGCGCTCATGATCTAGAAGGCTTCATCCTTGGTACCAAAGTCTGTCCTCCTCAATTCGTCGACAACACCATTGGAGGACCTGTTCCCGGCAAACCTCGACTCAATGCTGGCTATGCTCTATGGCGGCGCACGGACCAAGCCATTCTCTCCTGGATGCTCAACTCCATTTCAGAGACCATGTTTGGTCATGTTGTAAGGTGTACAACTTCGTTTGAGGTTTGGCACACCCTTGAACTTCTATTCACTACACAATCTAAAGCTAGGACTCTCCAGCTTCGATTCCAACTTCAGTCTCTTAAGAAAGAAAACTTGTCTATTCATGATTACATGCTAAAGATGACTAGTATTGCTGAAAATCTCTCTGCTGCAGGACAAATTATTTCTGACGAGGATCTAATTCTCTATATTTTAGGTGGCCTTGGACACGATTATGACCCTGTTGTGATTACTCTCACCTCTCGACCTGACCCTATAACTCTGCAGGAGGTTCAGTTTCTGTTGCAAAGTCAGGAAATGCGACTTGAGCAGCTTAATACCCCTGCTACTGGAGATCTCACCTCTCCTAGTGCTAATTTTGCTGCACAGTTCAGGAGATCAGTTAACATCAATGGAAATGTAGGTCTGAATAGCAACCAAGGAAGAGGATACTCTCCCCGCGGTCGTGGTCGTGGTCGCGGAGGAAGAGGCAATCGCCCTGTGTGCCAGCTTTGCAATCGTGTTGGCCATGTTGTATCCAAATGCTATCATCGCTTTGACATCAACTTTCAGGCTCCTACACCTGGCTCAATCCAATCCAATCCAAATGCTTCTGCAGGCCAGCAAGCATCTGGTCAAGGCCAACATGCCTTCTACTCTTCCTCATCCAATGATGCTCATCTCAACAACTCTTGGTACATAGATAGTGGAGCAACGAACCACATCACTGCTGATACTCAGAACCTGCAACACAAGGTGGAAAACAAAGGTATTACTCAGCTGCTCATTGGTAATGGGCAGCCCCTTTTGATAACTGAGATTGGTACAAATACCATACATCTACCTAAATCATCTTCTCATTTAATGCTTAATAATATATTCTGTGTTCCCCAAATAACCAAAAATTTATTGTCCATATCTCAACTAACCAAAGACAATCATGTTTATATTGAGTTCTATTCTGACTATTGTGTTATAAAGGATCTGGCTACGAGGAAAGAGCTAGCTCGGGGAATGCTTAGCAATGGCCTTTATCAACTACAGCTTCCTAAGTCATCTTTTCATTCCAGTTTTCCAAGAAATAAACACTCATGTTTCTCTGTTGCATCTTTGAATCCCAAGAAGAGTCCAATCTCAGTGTCATGTTGTAAGAGTCAATTAAGTGAGCATGTTAGTCCAGCTCAAACCTTGTTTGTTCAATCTGCTAATACTAGTAATCTCAATGTCTGGCATATGAGACTTGGTCACCCAAGTCTAAATGTAATGAAAAACATGTTGATCAATGAAAAAGTTTGTTTTAAAATCCTTCCCAGTTTTTGTGATGCCTGTCATATTGGCAAATCCAAACATAAGCATTATCAGTCTTCAATAAAATCTGCCAGCAAACCATTAGAAATCATCCATTCGGATGTATGGGGGCCCTCACCAATTTTGTCTAAAGATGGATATAGGTATTATGTCCACTTTGTAGATGAATTTAGCAATTTCACTTGGATATATCCATTAAAACTAAAATCTGATGTAAAAGAAACTTTCATTAATTTCCAAAAGTTTGTTGAAAGAAAGTCTGATCACAAAATAAAAACTCTCCACTCCGATTGGGGTGGTGAGTACAGAAGTCTTGTGCCTTTCTTAAACTCCTCAGGAATACATTTCAGTCATCCATGTCCCCATACACATCCACAAAATGGTAAATCGGAAAGAAAACATCGGCACATAGTTGAAATGGGCTTGACATTACTCACACAAGCCTCCATGCCGCTGCACTATTGGTGGGAAGCCTTCAGTACTGCTGCTTTTCTTATCAATCACTTGTCCACTCCAACACTAAATCATAAATCTCCCATTGAAATTCTGTTTAAAGTTAAACCAAATCTGAACTTTTTGCGTGTGTTTGGTTGTGCCTCTTTTCCTCATCTCCGAGATTACAACCAACACAAGTTAGATTTTAGATCTACAAAATGTGTTTTCCTTGGCTACAGTCCCAATCATAAGGGATACAAGTGTCTTCACCCCTCCGGACGCATTTACATTGTTCAAAGTGTCAAATTCAATGAATTAGAATTCCCATTTGCTGCAGGTTTTACTGTTGCAAATTTCAAAAATTCTGAAATAAATACTTGCTCTAACCAAATCAATTACAGTCAATGGCTTCCATTTGTATCTCAGTCTATGCAGGAATATGATGACTTAGCAAACACTGATGTTGATAATGGTCAATGCTCATCAATCCCTGATTTATCTCCTGCTGCATCAACCTCAAGCTCAGCGCCTTCATCTAGTCATGATAAAACTCAAAACTCTGCTCAATCTCCCTCAAATTCATCACCAGATACAACTCACTCATATTCCACCTTGCCACTTGAAATTCACCTACCTATCTCCACCTCTCCACTCATACAGCCCACTCAAACCTCAGCCACACCAAAAATGGCATCTGAACCTGTCCAAACCACTGGCCACCATATGACAACTCGCTCTAAAGCCGGTATTTTCAAACCAAAAATCTTTCTAGCTACTTCACCTCACCCATCCATCAGTTCCAATTTTGAAGACACTATACCAACCTCGGTTGATCAAGCACTTAATTCTCCACAGTGGCACTCAGCAATGCAAGATGAAAACACTGCCCTCTTGAAAAATCGAACTTGGCATCTCGTGCCTCGACAACCACACATGCATGTTGTTGACAACAAATGGGTTTTTCGAATCAAATATAATGCAGATGGCACCATAAATCGTTACAAAGCTCGCCTTGTTGCCAAGGGCTTTCAACAACAGCCAGGTATTGATTTCTTTGAGACATTTAGCCCGGTTGTCAAGCCTTCTACGATACGTGTTATACTCTCTTTAGCTGTTACCTATAGCTGGGATATTCAACAAATCGATATCAACAACGCTTTTCTAAATGGAACCCTTCAAGAGGAAGTCTTCATGGAGCAACCAGCTGGCTTCATTGATCCTAATTATCCTACTGCCGTGTGTAAGCTAGACAAGGCTCTCTATGGCTTGAAACAAGCCCCTCGGGCTTGGTTTGACAAACTCAAAGGTTCTCTTGCTGCCCTTGGATTCAAAAACTCAGTAGCTGATACTTCTCTGTTTTTCTACAATGATGGTGAAGCTTTTGTCTATGTTCTAGTATACGTTGATGACATTTTGCTTACAGGAAATAATGCCACTCATGTCTCCACTATTGTCTCCAAACTTCAGTCTTTGTTTGCTCTCAAATCTCTCGGCTCTGTCACATATTTCCTTGGCTTTGAGATAACTAGGGGGCATCATGGTCTTCACTTATCTCAAACCAAATACACCATAGATCTCTTAAAAAAGACTAGCATGATTGCTGCCAAGCCTTGTCCTACTCCCATGAATCAAAGCAACAAGTTAAGTCTCCAAGATAGTGCTCCTTTTGACCATCACACTCTGTACCGCAGTGTTATTGGTGCCCTCCAATATCTTACACTTAGTAGACCTGACATTGCTTATTCTGTGAATAAGCTAAGCCAATTTCTTCAAGCTCCCACTCAAAACCATTGGAGCGCTTGTAAGAAAATTCTACGCTATCTTGTTGGATCAATTGGAGAAGGGATCATGTTCACTCGTGCCTCCACTCTAACTATTGAAGGCTTTTGCGACTCAGATTGGGCAAGCTCTCTTGATGATAGAAAATCCACAACCGGTTACTGCATATACTTTGGCAAAAATTTGATCAGTTGGAGCTCTCGAAAACAAAAGTCTGTGGCTCGCTCAAGCACTGAGGCTGAATATAGAGCCTTAGCTCAAGCTTGCACTGAGGTGGTGTGGCTGCAATCCTTGTTCACTGAAATTGGTATTGAATACAAAGGACCAGCCATAATGTGGTGTGATAATTCTGGTGCCAGGCAGTTAGCATCTAATCCAGTGTTTCATTCAAGAACAAAACATATTGAAATTGATGTGCACTTCATTAGAGACAAAGTTTTGAACAAAGAAGTTGAGGTTAGGTACATTCCAACAGAGGAGCAAATAGCTGATATTCTTACCAAGTCTCTCAGCATTTCACAATTCCATTATCTCAAAAACAAGCTGGCAATTTCATTCTCTCCACAGCACAGCTTGAGGGGGCGTGTTGAAAATAATGGAGCTGGCATAACAGAAATGGAGGACCACAATGATATTGATGATGACAGCTAATAATTGGTCTGTCAAATAGTACCATTCTGTTACTGATTTTTCTAAAAAATCAGGAGCATTCCGTACCTTGAAATATTCCCCAAATATTCCTTTTCCAGAACAATCTTCATTGCATTATAAATACCTGTGTACACCTCATTGTAAGAGTTGAGCATCAATACAATTAATACAATCAATATTTCAGTTTTCTTTCTTATTTCCTTTTTAACTGACCCTAACCCATCTGAAATTCTGCACTTTGACTCTCTAACTCGCGACATCACATCATCATTTATCCATATAAAGGACCGCTACAACCACAACAACACCCTTTACTTCTATCTCCACAACCTCAACCGCCAGCAAATTACCTCCAACAAATCTCTTCGCTCGAACGTCCCACCCTCCCTCCGAGGTGCTTTCTCGAGAAACTCACTTCAGATCTTGCGCGATATAATTTAGCGAGTAAGGCTTCTGATAACCTACTCTCTTAATTTGGAAAAAGAATCATTTTGTTTTAAAGAGAACGAAGACTTGTTTCCTTTACTGCAGAATGATGGCCTATTTTATTTGAGACACAATATTATTGGTCCAGAAAGCCCATCAACAAAAGGCCCAATAGATATTATATTCTATTCACTTCAAAATCTCTTGCAGCCACATACCATCCAATTTCTCGAGCTGCATTCTGAACATCACACCCCCGAGTGACCATTGGCATTAAGGGGAGGTTTCCATGTGAAAGAAAATTTTATATTTCCAGAACATTCAACATGGAGAGCATTCCAACGGTTGTTTTCAAGGGGATAGTAATGATATGGCAATGGATATTTATACGCCTCCACCTCCATCCACGTCAGCCATGCATGCACCCAGCTGCACAAATATTGCAAATGCAAGGCCTAGAAGAATCATAAAGTTGCATGGCCATTACAATGATTAAAGGCGGGATATTACAAATGCAAGGTGGGATATGAAGAGCAAAGACACAACAACTTTATCTTTTTTTTTTATTAATTCTGTTATAAAATGTGTGGTGCTCAGTGCTTCGCAAATGACAGGCAGCCAGCTATACAAGTTGGTTACCCAAAAGAATTATGTACCTATTTATATAACCAATGAATGAGAAGGAAAATATATGACTGGTTAAAACTCTTTCTTCAATTTTCTATGCTTTCTTCCTCTAAATCCTTCTACTTTCTCTTGAGTGCTTAGCAAATGATATGTCCCACATCGTAGAATATGGAATATATTGAATTAATATAACTTATTAGGCACTTTTCCCTTACAAGTGAGAACCACCGACGCAAGTTCGAGCATGAAAGGGGCAACCTATAGACTTGGTTAAAATACTGATAGGTTAGTGAAGCCGTCCAAAGAGAAAAGGCTACCGTTGGGTCAGTGTCGGTAGATTGGACCAACCTGGATGTCGACTTTCTAAGGATGGTGGAACGATACGTCTCACATCGTAGAATATGGTTTATATTGAATTGTATATAATCCATTATGAACCCTCTCCTTACAAGCTAGCTTTTAGGGGCGAGTTCTATCTAATATGGTCGTATCAGCATGTGAACAGTGTTAGTGTAGTAAACTCAGTTGTGAATGTAGAAACGGTGATCAAAACAATTTTTTCCTGTTTGTGACTCTTTCGTGAAGCTCTTACACCATTGTTTAGAAGATCATATATTGTTAGTCAGATTTTGAACATTACCTCCTGGCTTGGCCTACAAACAAATATTACTAACCAACATCTAAATAAATTTACAGAACAAAGAAAACACATCAGAGTCCAAGATATAGAGCAAATGCACTCATTTTTGACTAACGTGAAACGTGGAACATGGAAAGAGAGAGGATGGCCAAAACAGTGGATGATGAAGGTGCACGATCATTTCTAGCAGTGAATACTTAAAAACAGCATGTGTCTTTACTGAAGCAGCATGCATAATCATTTTTTTATGCAAAAATATTATGTAGTATGTACATTTGTATTGTGAATACATTGACTAAGCTCAAATGATTTGTATAATAAACTTGTTGTGCATTCTTTGTTTTCATTAACAGAACTTGAAGATATATGTTTATGTTGCTTGAAATCAACAAAAGTTATTAGCATTTATTTTGTAATACAATCACTAATTTATGCCTCATTGTGATGAAAGTTTCAGGTATGTGATTGTTTATGACTATAACCGCATTGATGTTGGTTGTTTATATTTATGGAACAAGATTTTTTATCTCTGACACCTCTCTCCTCGTGTCGGTTGTGTCGAGAAGATTTGTCGCCTTTTTTTTTGGTCTTTAGTTCTTTGTAGTAGCTTCTAGCTACTTCGCTTCTTTTGTTTGGTTTTTATTTTGTGCAAGCTGATCGTACGGATGGTTTTGAGTGTCTTTTTTTTCTATTTTACTCCTCCATCTGTTTGACAGTTTTGCAGAGATGTTGGTCTGTTGTACTGTTAATATACGGAAATGATATGTACTCTTTTTCCTTCTCAACGCACCCATCTAGATTAGGGGGGTTGAAAGGTTTCAACGAGGCATATCATTGAAGTATATGTTTTTTCTATTAATAAAGTACCTTTAAAAAAAAAAAAAAAGCTTAATAATGTAGATTCCTATTTTGACCGAGAAAGATGACCTTATATTGTTGGATGTTATTTATGAGTAGAGACCTCCTAAATGTCTACACTGGTATAGTTTTGGGCATACAGATAACATGTGCCAATTTACTAAAGTTTGGATGCCTAAAAATACTTGCAATACTAATACTAACAGGACCTAAATGGATATTGACAATAATATGCAGAGGGTTGATGAATCTAATTTAAACAATGCTACTGACAAAAATAAGCCTCAAAATAGTTCACTATTTGAAGGTGATTGTATAGACAATTCAGTATTGAATGATATGCATGATATTCCTGAAGCGGCGTTAGAGCAAATGGAAAGCATCAATCATTTGCAAAAGAAAAATAAAGTTCCGAGTCCAATTTAAAACAACCTGGGCAAATACATTCTATTAGTCCTAATACGAACAGTGATAATGTTCACTCCAATCATCACTAGAAAACTTGTCGTCAGAGGAAAAGGTTAACTTAAACTCTAAATCTGAGCTTATGAGGCAGCCCCAATGGAGGATAATTCTGGTTATCAAGATGCTTCAAAGCCTGATCTTGAATCTTCTCTCCACTACTCCACTAGGTCGAAAGCTGTTAGGAAGACAAGAACTGATGAAACTCCTTTTGAATTTAAAGCTGCTGCTACATCATATGTCATTGACAATCCTGCTTGGAATAGCATGGTTAATAACATTAAAGAGAAAAGGAGAAAAGCGAAAAAAATCAAAGTCTATAGGGGTTACTACTTCCCCTGATCAAAGTACTGACCCCTCTCCATCTGATCAATGATGTTCCTCATCTGGAATGTTAGGGGATGAATTCCCCCTCTAAGCAGTTATAAATTTTGCAATTGATTAGTAGTAGCAAGTTTTCTTTTTTGGGTCTTGTTGAAAATAAGATAACTTCTCATAGTGTAGAACTATTTATGCAGAAACTACATATGAAATGGAGATTTACTCATAATGGTGACTTGGAAAAGAAAAGTAGATTACTTATTATTTGGGATTCAACTTACTGGTCAATTATCATCATGCATTCTAATGATCAGTGTATTTACTTTATCCTTCATAATGCTAATGGGTTGAGTGTAATTAATATGTACCGTTACTTATGCTCATAATCTATCGATACAAGAAAGGAACCGTGGCTGTATTTAGTGCATCATGCTAATCAGATCAATATTCTGTGGATAATTATGGGTGATTTTAACTTCATACTTCTCAATCAAGATAGAATTAATCAAGGTATTTATAACTCTATGAGCGACTCTGAATTTCTCAACTGTATTGACTCTGCTAAATTACTTGAACCAAACTTTACAGGTAATTATTTTACTTTAGAGGTGGTACTAATTTTACAATTCACAGTAAAATAGACATGTAAATTCTGATAATCATTCATTTTGGTAATCATTCACTGAGTGATCATACTCCTATACATGTAAAGTTTAACGACTCTTAGGTTATCAATGCAAGAATTCCTTTCAGATACAATAATTCCTGGCATTTAAATTCTGAATATCATGATATTATGCAGCAAGCTTCAACATTAATGTGATAGGAAATCCTCTTTACATTCTTCTAAGAAAACTAAAGGCTTCTAAAATATTCACTTAGAGAATGGCATAAAAGGGTAACATTCAAGTTTTATGTGACCAATTGAGAACAAAAGCAAATGACTTCTATGAAAAGATGATTCAGAATCCTGTTGATGATAATATTGTTTTACAATTTAATCAAACTGTTGAGCATCTATCTAATTTAATGAGGAAGGTGGCTATTGAAAACACCCAAAAAATGAAGATTAAATGGTCGACTCAAGGTGACAAGACATCTAAATTCATTCATAATAAGATGGATATTCCTAAAGCTAATAACAGAGGCAAATTTATTCTAGATTCTAATGGAAATCTTAATAGCATCAAAACAGATTGCACATGAAGCTACTAATTTCTTTTCATGTTTATTTAACTCTCCAGAAAATATGAATCAGTTTCTAGGCATTACTTGTAAAAAAAAATTCATTTTGAGAATGCAAGAAATAACTTAAGCAAACCGTTTCAATTAGAGAAAGTCATAGAAGCTCTTTTTCAGATTGAGGATAATCGCACACCAGGTCCTGATGGCATAAACTCAAAGTTTTTCAAGGTTCATTGGGAGCAGTTAAAAAGGATCTTTAGGAAGCTATGTTGGGCACTCAAGAAATGGGTAAAATCATTAAGGAAATCAACCATACTTTTATATGTTTGATTCCCAAAATTCCTATTCCTGAGGTGATTACTGATTGTAGACCCATATCTCTTTGTAATGTTGCATACAAAGTACTTGCTAACCTTATATGCAACAGAATGAAAGGATAGATGCATGAGTTAATCTCCCACAATCAAAATTCATTCATTCCTGGCAGATTAATAAATGAAAATTCTTTGATGGCTTATAAAATGGTTAGGGGTTTCAACAGAAAGAACACTAACAATTTATGCCTAAAAATTGATCTTCATAAATCCTATGATAAAATCAACATAAATTTTATTCATCATATGCTGATATGTATTTTTAAACCTTCTTTTTCACTCCTCATCAATGGATCTCCTTATGGTTTGTTTCATAGTAATATGAGTCTTAAACAAGGGGACCATCTTTCCCCTTACTTATTTTCTATTGTCATGGAATTTTTCACTATATTGCTTGACATTGAATACTTAGAAGGTAATATTTCCCTAATATATAAAGTCGAACCAGTTATAACCCACTTACTGTATGTTGATGATATTCTAATTATGTCAAAAGCCACGGAGAATAGTGCAAATTCCATTAGAAGAGTTATGCGGGAAATTCATAAGTTTGCAGGTCTTCAAATAAATGAAAACAAATCTAGTATCGTTTTTAGGCTCTCCAAATGTTGGGCAGTGTATTACTCATGGCTGCTAGGAAACTAAGGGGTTACATGCTGATAGTTATTTGGATGACTATGTAATGACTCATTCAAGAGTTTTTTATTGGTTAATATAACTATGTCAAACAGAGAATCTCGAAGTGACGATACCGCACAATTCTCTTGACTAAGAATACTATTGAACTTTAATATGGACGGTCTACTTTGGTTATAGTCAAATTGTGGCACGACATCCATCGAACGACTATAGCTGAGTTGGAGTTGAAGCATTAGATGTGAAACACTATTCAATAGAGAATTTGTCTCCTCGGTAATATGAGGTTAGTATTATAGCCAACTATAGTCAATTCAAAGTCAAAGTCTTTGCCAAAGCAATTCGGTTAACAAAAATTCTTATTATTGAATCATAGACATTGTGTTTGAATAAAGCAGGTTAAATTCAAAAGATATTAGAATTTTGACCAAAAACATATTCCATAAGTCTTAATGCGATATAGTTTTGACGAAGAGAATTGATGTAAATAATCATTGCTACTAGGTTTCGCTTAAAATAGTGAAATTGGATTTTATAGGTGTTGGAATTCCTTAAAGTTGAATGAAATATAAAGTCCCACATCTCCAAATTGTGAGAGCTATATTGGTTTAAATATAGCTTTCTCATGAGGAGGTTGGGGGCCTGGGGCTCCCACATGTATGCTCCGTTGTGAGGAGGGAGATCATGCATCCCCACCACACACGCGCTCGCCGCCGCCGTCCGTCCGACTGGGCCGGGTACGGGTCTAATATGATACTCATATTTTTACTGCAAACTGGACCGGGCTTTATGACAGATACGGATCTGTTCGGGAACGGACGCGGGTTGAATAGGTGCGAGCGGGTACGACCCGACACGAATCCTGAAGTGAAGCGCGCGCAAACGAACGGGTGCGGAAGCGGGCGCGGGCGAAACAGATCCGTTAGAGGGCATAGCAGACAGATGTGACTGTACGAAGAGGTACAGACGCGACTGTTTGAGCGAACGGGTGCAGACACGACCGTTCGGAAGGTATACAGACCACTATAAATAAGGAGGAAAACTGATCACTTTCCTCACTCATTTTTTCCAATTCCGAATCTCTCTCTTCTTCTCTGATAAATGCTGATTCAAATCACAGAGTGATATACTCGTTACAATTTCGAGCAGAATTCGTCTGTTGTATCTTGGGAGAATTTTAAAATAAAATTCTTAAGGAAATCGTTACGACGAGCCTCAGACATATTCCAGTTAGAATTCTATTTTATTCTACATTTTATCCTTTATTTTGGTTATACTATTTATTCAAAATAGTATAACGTTGTTGTTGTAATTTATTTACAACAATCATATTATTATAATAATTAACACAGAATTCCAGTGTAGTGGAAATCTGAGTTATAAACTTGTGCGACGAGTTTATAATTGATTATACTCTGTTTTGGTATACTAGACGTATAACATCTTAAGAATTTTATCTGTTTTCTTACTAAAACAGAGATGGCAACAGTAGAATTTTCAAAGACTACTACTCACAACAGACCTGAACCGTTCAAGGGAGATGGTGACGACTTTTTAACATGGCAGAATCAGATGTTATTTTACCTCACCACACTCGGTCTGCAACGGTATCTCGAGGAGGAGGAACCGATTTCTGCACCAGGCAAGGAAGCAGATGTTGCTACGTGGAAACATTCCGATTTCCTATGCAGAAACTATATTCTGAATTGTCTCGACAAGATGCTATACAAAGTATATCAACCTCTAAAGACAGCAAAAGCACTCTGGAATGCACTTGCCATGAAGTATAAGACGCAGAATATCAGTCTTAAGAAATTCATTGTAGACAAATTCATGGACTACAAGATGGTCGACTCCAAACCGGTGACTGCTCAACTGCATGAACTACAAATCATTATTCATGAACTCGAAGCGGAAGGTCATAAGGTTGGAGAATTGTTTTTGGTTGAAGCCATCACGGAAAAACTACCACCGTCGTGGAGAGATTACCGCAATTATCTAAAGCATAAAAAGAAGGAAATCTCTTTACAGGATCTCATAGTCCGATTGAAAATTGAGGCAGATAACCGTGGAATTACAAAACAAAGCGAGGAGGCATTTGTGGCTGAAGATTCAAAGACCAAAAACAAAAAGAAAAATTTTCAGAAGAAAAGGAAAGCTCCAGACAACAAAGCAAAAGACAACAAACAAACCAAAAAGTTTAATGGTGAATGTTGGGTTTGTGGAAAGGTTGGACATGCCGCTAGAGATTGCAGACTCAAAAAGGACCACAACAAAGAGGCAAATTTAGTAGACAACATGGAAGTGGATGAGTCCAACTTCTCGGCAGTTGTATCTGAATGCAATATGGTACAGAATCCTAACCAATGGTGGGTGGACACAGGCGCTACTCGTCATGTCTGCTCTGACAAATCCATGTTTTCTACATACAAGAAATTCGATCATGAAGAAAAACTCTATATGGGTAATTCTGCAGTATCTATGATCGAAGGCAGTGGCACAGTAATCCTCAAGTTTACTTCAGGAAAAACTGTCAAGCTGAATGACGTGCTCCACGTTCCAGACATATGCAAGAATCTCATCTCTGGTGCAATATTAACAAAGAAAGGATTCAGAATGGTATTCGAGTCAGACAAGATGGTTCTGTCCAAAGCTGGAATGTATATCGGAAGGGGATATTTATGTGATGGCCTATTTAAGGCAAATGTAGCCGTTATCGGCAATAAAACTATGTATTCTAATTGTGCTATTAATAAAATTGAAGTTTCTTACTTGCTTGAGTATGAAATTTTACTATGGCATGATAGATTAGGACACGTAAACTTCCGAAAAATGAAAATATTATCAAACTTGGGATTAATTCCAAAATTCCAAGTAGATAAGAACTACAAATGTGAGACATGTGTAGAAGCAAAAATGGTTAAAAAACCATTTCAATTTGTTGATAGAAGCACCGAACCACTAGGTTTGGTTCATACAGATTTATGTGATTTTAAATCATTACCTACAAGAGGTGGGAAAAAGTACTTTATCACGTTTATTGACGATTATACGCGATATTGCTATGTATATCTTTTGAATAGCAAAGATGAAGCAATTACATCATTTATAAAGTACAAAGCTGAGGTAGAAAATCAATTAAATAAAAAGATCAAGATATTGAGATCTGATCGAGGTGGAGAATATGAATCACCATTTGAACAGTTCTGTGCCGAAAATGGTATAATTCATCAAACAACAGCTACATATTCACCACAACAAAATGGTGTAGCCGAGAGGAAGAACAGAATGTTAAAAGACATGATTACCGTCATGCTTTTATCTTCTGGTCTACCGACGAACTTATGGAGGGAAGCCTTAAATATGTCTAATCACATATTAAACAAAGTCCCTCATAATAAAACAGGAACAATTCCATATGAGATATGGAAAGGACACAAACCAAGTTTTAAATACCTCAAAGTGTGGGGGTGCTTGGCAAAAGTTCCAGTTCCGCCTTCCAAGAAAGTCAAACTTGGACCAAAAACAGTAGATTGTTACTATTTAGGGCCAGCCCAAAATAGTAGTGCCTATAGATTTTTGGTATTCAAGTCTGATATAACTGATATTCATGTAAATACAATCATGGAATCTAGAGATGCCTCATTCTTTGAAGACGTGTTTCCGCACAAAAGGAATGAAGGGAATAATGTCCCTAAAAGGATAAGAGAAGAATCAAGCAATTCACATGAAGATGAAACTCATCATGAGATTGAGGAAGTTGAACCAAGAAGAAGCGTAAGGGCTAGGACTTCCAAGACATTTGGTTCGGATTTTTTCACATATGTGTTAGAACATGAACCTCAAACGTACAAGGAAGCAATGTCATCTTCTGAATCTTCATGTTGGAAAGAAGCAATCAAAAGTGAGATTGATTCAATTCTAAGTAATAAAACTTGGTAAATTGTTGATATTCCACCTGGAATAAAACCTATTGGCTGCAAATGGATTTTCAAGAAGAAAATGAAAGCAGATGGCTCTATCGACAAGTATAAAGCCAGATTAGTAGCCAAAGGATATCGTCAAAAAGAAGGAGTAGACTTCTTTGATACATATTCGCCAGTAACACGAATAACCTCTATAAGAATGCTAATAGCAATTGCATCAATTTATGGTCTAGAAATTCATCAAATGGATGTAAAGACAGCATTCTTAAATGGAGATCTCGATGAGGAGATCTACATGGAGCAACCTGAAAGTTTTATTTCCAAAGGAAATGAAATCAAAGTCTGTAGATTAGTAAAATCATTATACGGACTAAAACAAGCTCCAAAACAATGGCACGCAAAATTTGATAGTGTCATGATGAGAAATGGTTTTCGTATAAATGAATGCGATAAGTGTGTTTATTATAAACAAATTGGACAATCATATGTGATGATTTGTTTATATGTAGACGATATGTTAATATTTGGTCCAAATACTCAGGTAATAGAGACCATAAAGAAGATGTTAACTAGCAATTTCGATATGAAAGATTTAGGAGTTGCAGACGTTATTTTGGGAATCAAAATAATAAGAACTCCTAATGGAATTGAATTGTCTCGGTCACACTATGTAAACAAAGTGATTGAAAAATTCCAAGACTATGGAATTAAAGGAGTGAGAACACCTTTTAATCTATCAGAAGTACTGCATAAAAACACTAATGAGAGTGTAATGCAAGTGGAATACTCTTGTGTAATAGGATGTCTCATGTACCTCATGAATTGTACAAGACCAGATATATCTTATGCAGTAAGTCGACTGAGCAGGTATACAAGCAATCCAGGAAAGGAACACTGGAAAGCACTAATGAGAGTGCTTGTATATTTAAAAAATACCACAAATTATTCCTTACATTATGGAAAATATCATGCCGTCTTAGAAGGATATAGTGATGCAAATTGGATTGCTGATTCAGAGGAATCAAAATCAATGAGTGGTTATGTCTTTACCTTAGTAGGGGCAGCAGTGTCATGGAAATCTTCTAAACAAACATGCATAGCTCGATCCACTATGGAATCGGAGTTCATCGCTTTAGATAAAGCAGGCGAAGAAGCAGAATGGCTTCGTCACTTTTTAGAAGATATTCCATTTTGGCCTAAACCTGTATCGGCCATATGCATACACTGTGATAACCAAGCTGCGTTAAGCAGAGCGCACAACTTTGTGTATAATGGAAAGTCACGACATATTCGTCGACGCCATAACACAGTTAGGCAGTTACTCTCAAATGGAACTATTTCCATAGATTATGTGAGAACAAATGATAACCTAGCAGATCCATTTACTAAAGGTTTATCAAGAGAGAAAATTGACTGCGCATCAAGGGGAATGGGTTTAAAGCCTAAACCACCAAGAGTTATCTTATACGGAAACCTATCCTAGCGACTGGAGATCCCACGGACTAGGATCAATAGGCAAACCAGTTCTGAATAACTCAAGACGTAATGCATTTGCATGGACATAGTCCAACTCCATTCCTATGGTGCACAATATAAATGCATGCCTACAGAAGTATTTAAAGGTTAAAACTATGTTTTTTAATGATGACCATATCTTGGAAATAACAAGTGGGGTATATGTAGGATACTCTTAATGATTGCGATCACCTATGTAAGTGTGAGCTGGGTCGGCTCTATGAGAATATTAAAAGGCTTTTATTCTCTAAAACACTCGCAGAACCAAGTACTGTTCAGGACCAAAATGAACACAATCAAGAAATTGGATGAGAAGGGAATTAATGCTTCGTAGAACTTATTGTCTGGATATATAATAAAGGCTGACGGTTCAAGATGAAATATTTCACCGATTAGCCAAGTAAGTCCGATAAGTTTTAACTAGGGAAAGTTCAAAGTGAAATATCTACTTATCCACGATAAAGCATTAAATCCATATATACTCTGTGATATTTCGCTTTGTGTGGGGGATATGTATATTATCATTCATGTGGGGGATTGTTGGAATTACTTAAAGTTGAATGAAATATAAAGTCCCACATCTCCAAATTGTGAGAGCTATATTGGTTTAAATATAGCTTTCTCATGAAGAGGTTGGGGGCTTGGGACTCCTACATGTATGCTCCGTTGTGAGGAGGAAGATCATGCATCCCCACCACACACACGCGCGCGCTCGCCGCCGCCGTCCGTCCGACCGAACCGGATCCGTTAGAGGGCATAGCAGACAGATGTGACTGTACGAAGAGGTACGGACGCGACTGTTTGAGCGAACGGGTGCAGACACGACCGTTCGGAAGGGATACGGACCACTATAAATAAGGTGGAAAACTGATCACTTTCCTCACTCATTTTTTCCAATTTCGAATCTCTCTCTTCTCCTCTGATAAATGCTGATTCAAATCACAGAGTGATATACTCGTTACAATTTCGAGCAGAATTTGTCTGTTGTATCTTGGGAGAATTTTGAAATAAAATTCTTAAGGAAATCGTTACGACGAGCCTCAGACATATTCCAGTTAGAATTCTATTTTATTCTACATTTTATCCTTTATTTTGGTTATACTATTTATTCAAAATAGTATAACGCTGTTGTTGTAATTTATTTACAACAATCATATTGTTATAATAATTAACACAGAATTCCAGTGTAGTGGAAATCTGAGTTATAAACTTGTGCGACGAGTTTATAATTGATTATACTCTGTTTTGGTATACTAGACGTATAACAATAGGAAATTTGTACGTGATAAACTCAGCCAAACTATCACATCACCAACTAAGGTGATTTGTAAACGTTAATATTCAAATTATTCGATATTAACTGGTGACTGATTTTACACTTTTGTGTCGCATAACTATAATGTTGAATACTCCAAAATACCACATGATTTTACTAAACTATAATCATTAATTAAATTAATTAATATTTTTGATATATTAATTATTAAATTTTATTTGATTTATTTGAATCTTTATTTAATAAATTACACATATAAATGTTATATATGCACGTATTGATATACAATACCGATAAATTTTTGAATTGGATTTAAGATAATAAATGCTGAATGGATTTGGAAATATCTATAGGTCCATTAAGCCTATAATGAGTCCAACCATACAAGTGGCCGGTGTGGGGGTGGAGAGGAGACTAGGTATTTAATTGGCAAAAAGAAGAGGTAAACAAGGAAATCTAGATCTCCCCCTTTTAACTTCATGTTGACTATATAAACTACACATCCTCTCTCATTTTCAATCGACATTGAGCCCCTACCTACCTCTGGCCACAAATTACAGGGCTTCTCCCCCTTTATTTCTAAATCAAATTCAGATCAAATAATATAGTTCTAGTTAGTCATATTCTCTTTTAGTCAGCTGCACATTCTAGAGGAGTATAGATTAGATATAGAAGGAGTTCAATTCAACATTCAAGTTTCTCTTTATTGGCACGTTTTGATAATAGTCTAATGCCATAACCACTTCATATCTATGTAGTTTATTTACCTCAATTTCATTGCTAGTATGTTATATATTACAACAAATTTATATACATATTTGCTATCTAATTTTGTACACACGTATAAACATTCATATTGTTATATACATATATAAATCACCACACACACACACACATATATATGTATGTATCGGGTATTTAAAAAAATAAGTTTCGAAATTAAAATGTTATTAATTATTAAAATTCAAAATATGATTTCATATACAAGTTAATCTATTAATGTATATATGTAACTATATGTAATTAAAATAATAATAATAATTTATAAATGTACATACTTAAATGTATATATTCATTTCAAATTTTATATTACAATGTATAAAAAAAATTAAACTTTTAACAATTACTGTAAGTTTAAAAGAAATTATTTTAACGAAAATCCAAGTAGGTGTAGTTGTTATCTAGCTTTTAGACCAAGCAGTTTTCAAATGAATCTGGACGTCAAGACAAAATGGTTCAAGGACTTGGATGCATGATTGGAAGAACAATGAAGGAGGCTACAAAGGATTAGAGTGCAAACTACACGAAGTAAAGTGATTTGTATCGACCTCTTTTCAGGTCGACACCGACATGATTTTTGCGCTATCAATGACCTTGGGCTATGGGTAATGAATGGTTGGATAAAGTGACCACACTGAAGTCCAACTCTGAAGAAGTAGGTGAACAACTCAGAAGAGCTTTGAAGGAAAAATAAGTACTAGACGTGTCAGAACCTTTCGGTAACAACCTAATTTCTAAGGCAAAAGCGCTCGAAGCTTGATGGATCAAAGCTAGAAGACCAAGTAGAAGAAGATAACACAGTTAGCAAATTAAAGTTGGTATCAATCACTTTTGATAAGTACCGAGGTAATTTTACTGGTCAGGGGACTTTGTCTCTCCTCCTACATACCGGACTTGTAGTTAGACTTGGTATTTCAAGATCCAATGACCTCGTTGGATGATTTCTCTACAAATAGCTATATGGCAACATATAAAGGACTTTCAGCCACTTCATCTTCTTCACTCTCTCCCTCTACACATGATCTTGTTACAAAGGAAGCTACTTTTTGGTTGTTCTAGGTGGTTAGAACCAAGAATCTCTTGTACTTATGACAAACAATCTCTATAATAAGATTAAAGTGGACGTAGGCCTCATATTTGCCGAACCACTATAAAAATTCTCATGTTTCTTGCTTTGTTTTACTATCTACACCTCGATCTCTCTACTTTAATTTAGATTGGGGCGTTGTGCCGGTTTTTTGGCCTAATATTTTTTGGTGATTTCACTAAGAACATAGCTTTTCAGGCGTAAATCTAGCTATCTTGTGGATTAGAACATCCAGGAGTTAGATCCAGGAGGTATTTATTTATAGGTTTGAAAAAAAATCTCATATTGGAAGTAATGGCACCAAAAATGAAGAGTGGAAGATCTAGAACAGTCGTTGGAGGAGATGAAAGATCTTCCGACCATGATGCGGTGACTAACCAACTGATCGCAGCGTCGTCGGGACCATCTGCCCGGGATGGTTGCAAGAGTGGAATTTGACAAGATGATGGTAGAGCTTAATCAAAAGATAGAAGATACTCAGAAGGCTCTCCTAGAAAAGATGGATAATAGCATAGCCTTGCTGACCCAACCATCTAAAGACATAAGAGGGATAGGAGAAAAGCATCATCTATGGGATCTAAAGAGGAGAACTCATTTGCTTTTGGTCTAAACAAAAGGAATAGAAAGCAAAAGCACAAGGTACATACTACTGGAGCAGTAGGGAGGAACACTAGAGAGATTGGAAGGGCCCTGCTAATGGAATTTAAATTGGTACCAATTAGAATCAGATTGGTACCGACTTGAATTTGAGGACCTTAGAGAGGCAGGGACCCAAGGTTGTCAACTTGTTTGATTCCGAGGATGATTTGCAAGATGCTGGCAATGAGGATGGACTGGATGTCAAAGCTCATGATGTTGGTGTTCAAACGCCGCTATAGAACCGACTAGATGTCAAAGAAGAACCGAAGGAGTGGATCTCCCAAAGACCGAAGGACCTAGATGTCAACGAGCAAACCAAGACCGTTTGCAGAGTCAAAAACTTAGCACATCTCTTGATAGTTATCCTTCAGATTACTAGGCTAGTGAGGAGCATATTGAGGATATGATCAAGTGGTTATTGGAGGAAAATAAATGGATAAAGAACGAAGATTATGGTTTTACGCCTAGTAGAACTCCATTCACGGAGAACATCTTAAGGGAAGAGTATCCTTGGAAGTTTATAATGCCTTCAATGTCATCGTATACTGGGACTACTAACCCCAAACAACACTTGTTCAAATATGGGTGGTATATAGATGGTGCCAAAGCAACGTATGCAGTTTGATGTAGGTGTTTCCCAATTATTTTAAATGGGGTTTCATCGATGTGGTTTTCTTGGCTTGCATCAAAATCTACCTTGACTTTTGGTTGAGTTAGCTAAGAAGTTCTTGGAGCAATTCAAGCTACATGCTGCTTGATCTAAGGATGTGATGTCTGTGTCGAGCCTTTCTCAGGGACATGAAAAGTCGTTGAAGGGATTCCTGGATAAATTTAATGTTGCAGTTATTGAAGTAAATAATCTGAATGAAGATATAGTGTTGATGGTTTTTGTCCAGGGGATATATCTGGATATGGATTTTGGAAACTGGCTAAGGAAAACGTAGCCAAGAACTATGGAGGAGTTCCATCGAAAGACAAATTAATTCCTGCGTTTGGAATAGGCAAGCTATGTTACCAAAAAGATTGGTGGTGACAGTTGAGGAGGTTATTCAGAGTAATGTAGCTATTAAACAGACCGGTGAGAGTGCCCGTAATATATAGCTGTGAATGTTGGTAATTCTAGTAAATAAAGGAAGAGAAATCAAGACATTAGAGGCCGACGTAATGATGCCAAAAAGCATCCAAGGAATATGAGACCAAAGGAGTACACGCCTCTGAACGACACACTTGAAAGCATATACCTTGCCACATAACGCACGAAAAGGTATAAGAAGCTGATAAGGACAGAGGTGACTAAGGTAGAAAAGCATTCTAGGAAGTTTTGTCGATTTCATGAAACTCATGGACATAACATGAATGAGTGTAGGCATCTTAGAGATTTCATTAAAGAGTTAATACGGAAAAAGAAATTGTAGTAGTATGTTAGAGAGCCGCAAGATGGTGGATAAAATGTTGGACACCAAGTGTTGAGTGCCCAAGGGAACTAGCCTGGACCTAATGGGGAGGAGCACAGGAGACCAAATGGAAGTGTTGCTATAAACATGATAACTCGAGGACCTCATCCAATGGAGAAAATCTTAAATGAGAGGAGCGTAATGCTAGTTTATTGAGGCACGTACCACGGGAGAGCTGCTTTTCTATTGAGGATGAAGCTCCAGCTAAGCAACAAAAGTTAATAAATGATGATATAGTTTTTCGAAAAAGAGGTTCTAATGGGGTTGAAGTACCAACTTTTGATCCTATGGTGATAATTGCCGGTGTAGGCCTTACAACTATGTACCAAGTCTTGGTGGGTTATGGAAGCTCGTTGAATATTCTGTTCAAGAAAACTTTTGATTTGATGAGAATGAGTTTAAAGGATGTCAAGCCTTATAAATCCAAGATTCAAGTATTTACCAATGAGGTGAAGGAACCCTTTGGGTCTATTGATTTATCCATGGAATTGAGGGATGGAGACCGCAAGGTTGTGGCGGGTTCAGAAGTTTGTAATTATGGATGAGTATTTGGCGTACAACGCATTTTTAGGCCAATGGGCCTTGCGGATTTTAGAATAGCTCTTGCATTTGGTACTTGATGATGATGTTTCCCATGGAAAATGAGGTTGGATCGCTTTGAGGTGACCAAAGCACTGGTCGGGAATGTTATGTCGCTAAGCTCAGAGAGGTAGAACTACAGGAGAAAGGAAAAAATGCAAAAAGAATTTACATTAAGAACGTTGATGCATAACAATTAAAGCCCAAGCACTGGCTCGAAAACCATAGTAGATTCTATAAGTCATGGATCCCAGAAGGAAGTTAGAGGAAGTGCGGGCAACACCAGTCTAGATGACGGTCAAAATTTCGATCGATATGGACGTTCCTACTCAGGTCCTTGAGATCGGATCTCAAGCCAGCGTCAAATTGAAGAAGGAATTGGTCAGTTTTCTCCAAGCAAACTTAGATGTATTTGCTTGGACACATTTGGGTATGTGTGGGCTACCGCCGGAGATAGTGCGCCACGCACTGAATGTGGACCCAAAATATCCACTTGTGAAACAGAAGAGATGCAATTTGGGTCTAGATCGATCCACTGCGTTGAAGGAGGAAGCGGATAAGCTGAAGGCAAATGGCTTTATCCGCGATGCTTTGTATCTAGATCGGATATCGAACCCCATTCTGGTTAAGAAATCTAATGGAAAGTGGCAAATATGTATTGATTATTCATTTTAATAAAAGGATTGACCAGCTGGTAGATGGGACCATTGGACATGAGTTACTTTCTTTAATGGATGCTTATTCCTACTCTAACCAGATACTGTTGCATGTTCCAAATCAGGATCACACAAGTTTTAAATGGATTTGGGATTGTACTATTACCGAGTAATGTCATTCGGCCTAAAGAATGATGGAGGTACTTGGTAGAGATTGGTGAATTCCATGTTCCAGAAATAGATCAAACAGACAATGGAAGTGTATGCAGATGATATGCTCATGAAGTCACGGCTATCAAGTTCTAAGAAGGTACAAGATGTAATTAAATCCATTGAAGTGTTCTTTTGGAGTTGCATCGGGAAAGTTCCTAAGATTTATCATGAATTCGAGTGGTATTAAGGCTAATCTAGAGCATATTGATGCCTTGAAGAATATGACTGCCCCAACCACGAGGAGGGAGACACAAAGCTTGAATGGGAAGGTTGTCGCATTGAGTCGGTTCATCTCAAAGGCAACTGATAAGTGTATACTGTTGTTCGATGCCTTCAAAAGGAGATAAAAAAATTTATGAATGAAGGCATGCCAAGATGCCTTCAAGGAATTGCTGAGACACATGGAAACACCATTGGTTCTATCCAAACCTTTGGGTGGAGAGGATTTGCTCATCTATTTAGCTGCATCTGCTAATGCACTAAGTGTAGCATTGGTATGTGAGGACACAAGGATTCAAAGGCCAGTTTATTACACCAGCAAGCAATTTACTAGAGCTGAAAGGAACTATCCAAAGTTGGAAAAGCTGGCTTATTATTTGTCGATAGCATCGATGAAGTACAGCCATAGTTTCAGGCTCACCCGGTAAAGGTGTTGATAGATCAACCTTTTAAGCAAGTATTGTACTAACCGAGACTTCAAAAGGTTATTAAAGTGGAGCATGAGCCAGTACGACATCACTTACCATCCAAAGAGGGTGATAAGAGGACAAACGTGGGCGGATTTCATCGCTTAGTTTACCGTCCGGGATGGAGTAGAAGAAGACAATATGGTCACACTTTTTTAATGGAAATAATTTATAGATGGAGCCTCTAATGAACGTAGTTCCAACGCAGGAGTGGTACTCATGACTCTAGAAGGATGATCAATTTTCTATGCATTAAAGCTAAAGTTCACCATGACAAACAACAAGGCCGGGTACGAAGCATTGATAGCATGACTCATGATAGCAAAGGAACTAAGGGTAAGGACGCTGTAAATATTCAGTGATTCGCAGTTGGTGGTTTGCTAGATGAAATTCTAGTCGAAGGGTATAAGACTCATCCCTTACTTGATGAAGATACTGGAACCGCTGAACGATATTGATCATTATATGATTATGCACATCCTCAGAGAGGAAAACACGAAGGCTAATTCATTGGTCAAGTTGGCTAGCTCTAGAGATTCGCAGTTGTTGGGATTAGCCTCAGTGGAGGTTTTATCGGCTAATAGTATCAATCAGATGGATTTTGACTAGATTTTAGAGGCCAAAGAGAAGAAGGACTCATGGATGACTCCGATCAATGACTATTTGTTGAAGGGGACTCTCTCGAAAGGAAGGAATAAGCGGAAGAAACTCCTTTATAAAGTATTGCAGTTCATAATACAAGAAGGAGTGCTATAGAGAAGAGGTTTCTCAACCCCCCACTTCAGTGTGTAACCAAGGATGAGGCAAGGAATTTTTTTATGGAAATCCATGAGGGTAGTTATGGTGATCACACCAGAAGGCAGATAATAGCAAAGAAAGTACTTCGCTATGGATAATTCTGGCCAACAATAAATCAAGATACTTCTACATAAACTAAATGGTGTGACCAGTGGTTTGCAAAAATTCTAAGAGCCCCATCCATGGAGCTTACGCAAATGGTTAGCTTATAGTCATTTACGGTTTGGGGAATTAATATAATCAGTGTGCTATCGATGTCGAAAGAAGGGGCTAAGTACGCTATTGTTGCAGTGGATTATTTCACAAACTAGGCTGAAGCGGAACCGCTTGCCATGATCATAATGAAGAAAGTGTCAACTTTGTGACGAAGAATATAACCTATAGATTCAGATTACCTTAGACAACTATAACGGATAATGGAACTGAGTTCAAAAGTATAGAGTTCAAGGATTTCTGCATCAGGTACAAGATCGAGAAAAGATCTTCGACAGCAGCACACTCACAGGAGAATAGACAGGTAGAGGCGGTGAATAAAATCATCGAGTCCATCTTGCAGAAATGTTTAACTAAAACCAAGGGATACTGGGTCAATGAGCTTTCACTTGCATTGTGGTTTATAGGATGACCCATAAGTCCACGATTGGGCATACACCATTCGCTTTGGCCAATGGGTCAGAAATAATGATTTTGATAAAATTGAAAGTCCATTCTAGCAGAAAAAGTACTACCACCCTAAGGTCCATGAGGAACTCTTACTTGAGTCCCTTGATTTAATTGACAAAAAGTGAGAGGAGACTGAAGTAAGGGTAACTACTTACCAAAAAAGAGTAGCACGACATTTCAACAACAAGGTCTAGAGCCATACCTTTGAGGTGGGATACCACATTTGAAATGAGTTCCCAGGTACCAGGGCACTTGGTCCGAATTGGGAAGGACCATATGCAATCGAACAAAAGCTTAGAGATGGAACTTTCAAGTTGGATACTGCTGATGGAATCTTGATTCCATGGGCATCGAATAACGAACTGTTGCAGTGCTATTCCACTTAGATTTACTTAGTTTATTTTCTGCAAATAACCCACCTTAATGAATTGGGGGACAAAGTAATAAGGCAGCATTTGCAACGTATTTTATTTATAAATAAAGTTAGCTTCTTGAATGATGGAACTGTGTTCTTGTAAGCAAAACCCTGTACTGCGTGATTAGCAATACAATCAGGTATCCGGAGATAGGTACTGACTCCTTTGTTGCAGGATTAAGACAAAGGAGTATAATCATAAGGGTCGAATGGATAATTCGATCCTATCCCTCTGGCATTGACTAGTGCCTATGATAGGCAAAGTCAATGAGGGATGCTCCAAATCAGGTAATTAAAGCACCAGTGTCCAGAGATAGAAACCAGTGCACAGTTGAAATGTTAACAATCACACTTGCGACCTGGCAGGACGTGCTTGGCTAGGATAAGCAAGCATGGTTAAAGGATACTCTTAGTGAACACCCAAAAATACATGAGACTGGAAGCGGATGCCCAGCGATAGGTGCCCCAAGAACTAGTTCCCAGAGATAGGAATTGGTATACGACTAGGATTTCCATGATTGCACTTGCAGATCAATAGGATATGCTCGACCGAGGATAAGCAAAGATGATTGGTGAATGTTTTTAATCAACACCCATAGATAGGCGTGATTAAGAACAAGTACATGGAAATAGGCACTATCAGACTCCTCTAATCCAGATTAGAACCGAAAGAGCATAGTCGAACTAAGGGCAATCAAATAATTTATCTTATGTTCTCGATATTTAACTAATGTCCGAAGATAGGAAGGGTCAAAGGGTGATGCTCATATTTTAGCATTTGGAATGCTAAGCCCTGGAGATAGCAATTGGTGTGTAATGGAATTACAAAAAGTATGACTCCACTCATGGCCTAGCGGGACACGCTCAGTTGAGGTCAGGTAGAGGAAATCAACATATAATGTCGATCATACTCGGTTATTGATGAGATCAGAGATGTTAGGATATGAATTTCCAAACTATTGTTTCCCGATAATAGGAAACGGAATCGAACCCGACTATTTATAACTTGTTAATGGTCGAAGATCACTCGACCAAGGGTAAATAAGAATAACCATACAGTTGGTTAAATATTAGTTTTGTTTAGCCAAACGAAGACACTTTGGCAAAAATAAATTGAACCATATAATGGAATATAATTAAAGCAATTGTTTAAATTTTACTTATATATACAGAGATGCAGCAAGTAAAAGCATTGCACAGATACAGTCATGTATAATATGGATAAATTTCAATACAAGCAGTTATATTATATATGCAGGCAGTTGTATATAGACATGAATAATATATGAAACTGTGACAGAAATGTAGATGGAACATAGATTATAAAAGAAAAATAATATTTCATTACATTCATTTTTATGTACATAAGATGCAAGGGTCGGTCCCGCACAAGCATGACCTATAAACAAAAGGGAAACAAAAAGTACATCCAGAAAGCGACAAAAAGAAACTGTCTCATCATAACTAAAGGCTTAGCGGAGAGCCTACTTCTTATGTGCCTTCCTCTTCTCACCCTTGCCACCCAAACCATCACGAGGTCTCTTATAGCCCTTGTCACCTATGGGTTTTCCCTTAGGTGTGCTGCCTTCGGAGGGAGTCGTATCTCCTTCGATGATAGTGATGGTGCAATCTTCAAGTTGGTCAATAGGAGGCTTGGATGATTCTGTGGAGCCCCCGATGTGGTTGCCCTTAGGAGGCTTGATGGTTATAGGCAGGATTCTTAAAGATAGCTTTGGTTCTTCAGTGTCGATTGATTTTTCAGGTCTGGGCTCGACTTTGATTGCCACCATGGAAACATCAATCTTCAATCTCTTCTCCATAGAAATAGGGCCATTTGGGCCCTAGGTGCTCATAATGGTAAGTCTTACCCTAGGGACTGCAAAGTGTCGTCCAATCCCTCCAAAGCTGCGATCTTATCTGAATCAAGACTAGAAATAGAGCTGGAGGGAAGGATTGGAGAAACTAGCCCTGTGGTAATGTAGGTAGACTCGATGGAGATTACAAAGAGACCCAAGCACTGTATGATTGGCGATGGACAAGGTGGAAGTGATAGATGACTTGTGAGTTCACAAAACGGAGAAGTAAAGTTTAGTAATTGTCTCGGACCAGAACCAGAGTTTCTCGAACACGGGAGAAATATGAGAGATATCTTCACTAGGACTAGACTATTGGATAAAAGAATTAGTAATTTCCCCCTCTTCTTTGTTTCTACGTGTATTCAATAGGCTTTGGTAAAGGTATGTTTCTGACCTATAATTGTAAATTAATTTTCCATGATTTTTATTTCCTATGATGTTTAGATCGATAGTAGAAGAATCTCGATGTATCGTCACATTTATGATGGTTGTATGTTTATGTATTTATATATAAAAAAATTATACAACAAACATACTTAATAATACTCAGGCATAGTTCAAAAAACATTATTTTAATTTAAATATTAAAATAATATCGTCACATTTATGATGATTGTATTTTTATGTATTTATATATAAAAAATTAGACAACAAACATACTTAATAATACTCAAGCATAGTTCAAAAAACATTATTTTAATTTAAATATTAAAATAATTTTATTTAAATCACATATGTTTCAAAAATCCAAATATAAAATTATATCATACAAATAATATTTTAAAATTTCATAAAATTAGTTTTATATCTGAAAGTCTTTCAGTATAAAAATATAATATATATATATATATTATTTAAATATCATTTACATCAAATAAATTTCATAAATCCAAAACATCGATAAATATATCATAAAAAACATGTTTCCAATTTTATAAAATAAATTCTATACCTAATAAGCTTTCAGCAAAAAAATTATTCTTTTATATAAATTATATATATATACACACGCATACACACAGAAGGTAATAATTAGTTTAAAATTGTTTTAAAATTATAACATGTATATATATGTATAAATTAATATATTGTATAAAATTTTATAAAATTATTATTACACAAATTTTATGTTTGAAAATAATTTTAATTTTAATTTTCTTAATTTTGAACAAAATATTTTCTAATGAATATTATTAAAAAAAATGTTTTTTCCATGAGCATTGTTTGGAGTGTATATGTACTTTATGTATATATTTATTTATATTTTAACATATATATACATATTTATTAGCAAGTTATTTGTAAGTGTGTGTATATATATATATTAAAAAAATTAAATTTTGTATTCGCGTTCTATAATATAAAAAAGGAATTTTTAATCTTTTATTTAAAATAATTATGCATTTATTTACATTCATATATATGTGTGTGTGTAATTTCATATTTTATAAATCCCTTATATATATATATATATATTATTCAAAATATATGTATATACAATACTTTACATATATGAATTTGAACACATAAGCATATATTTCAATGATATATTTATATACTAAAGAGGCTAACATGTCCATTGCGATGTAAATCCTAACACTTACATACAGACATGTCAAACCTTATATGGATTGCTATTATACATGTGCGCACACCCATATATGTGTATATGATACACACATATATAATAAAATATTAATTACATAATATAAAACTATATTATAAATAAAATAATGATTTTATTTAAAAGAAATTTAGCAATGTTCTAAATGAATTAAACTTCATAGGCCCAATAAAACCCAAAATGGTAAAAATAAATTAAAATTCACCAATTTCTTCTGCTGCAGGCTAGTCAAGTTTTAAGAATAGTATCGGAACCAAATAACTTATGCGTTCTAAATTAGTCATGTTAGAGTTAACTAATTAAGTTCATAGCCTAGTTAACAGGGTGTCTAAGGAAGGTATTGTCTAGGCTAGATTGTTGGGTAATCAAATACCATGTCCTACTTGGCTACCGGCCTGGCCTGGACAGTTATGAGCCCAAAGGTTTGCTCTAATAGAAAAGGCCCAATTTGAATAAGGCATTTGGCTAATATCAAAATTGTTTTGGAAATTAAAATAAATGTTTTCAATTTAAAATTTAAATTTAAAATAAAACACTTATTATAATGGTTATGATATAATTTTTCAAAATGTTTAAAAATGTTATACAATTGATTTCGAAAATATTATTTACTAATAAGATTAACAAAATAAATGAATTAACTATATAAGGTAATTAATTAAATATTGATACATGTATAATATTTAATGATATATGTTATATTGTCTCGAATTGTTTAAGACGATATGAGCATACATATGTGTATAAAAGAATTTCCAAAATTAATAAAATTTAATAAAAATTGTTTACTTAAATAAATCAATTAAAAGCTAATTAAAGATTATATGTTAAATATATATAAGATATATGTGTATTACTATAAAGGATATAGTTTATATATTCAATATTATGTGTTACAATTGAATAATATAATAATTAATTAAAGGGTTGATTAATTAAATTAATCAAATAAGATTTAATTAATATTATACATAAAATATTAAATAAGTTAAATAAAGTGTAAAAGTTATATAATAATAAAAATTATATAATATAATTATATAAACTAAAGATGGAACATTAAAGGAACCTTAAATAGACTTAAGGAATAAATACATACGTAAAAGTATGCATACCGTGCTTTCTGATGTGTCCGGCACTTGAATCACAAGGGTATTTCTTAAAATACATTTTTGTAAGTCGATGTCACTCAATTAGATATATTGAAGATTATGAATCTTTAATATAAGTATTGTCCTCTATCATTTATATATTAATAAATTACTTGCATACTCTTTGGTTGTTGAGTAAATTGAAGCTAGAGATGTTATATGTAGTATTATTAATATATTAACTAGACGAGGTAAGATAACTATATGTATTTGTTGAGCAAACTCACGGTACATATAGTATACTTAGGCCATCGCGAAATGGTAGGTACGATTGAATAATTTCTTTTGATTTGTTGAGTAAACTCAACATCGAAATGAGATTAGGATACGGAACCATAGGTTAGGAGTTGTATGCAATACAACCGATAAGGAGTTATCCATCGTATGTGAGGCTATGACTTATTGAGCAAACTCAAGTTCAAAATCCTAAGATAAATGAGTCCTAACACCCATTAGTAAAGTCGAAAGACTTTAGTTTCATCTTAGGATTTGGAGAAATACTAAAGAGTAGTGGGAGCCTTGTTAAAAAATATAAAATGGTAACATTTAACCTTTCTAAAATTGTGAGAACATCTGCTATATAAAGTTACAATAATCTGCATTGATAAATTTGTGCAGTTAATGTAATCAGTAAAATGTTTATCAATTAAAATACACAAATGAACTGAATTAATATTGACAAATAAAAATATAAAATATATTTACCAATAAATTTGGCATGTTGACCCATACAAGCGTCTAATTATATAACCATTAAACATGTCCATAACTCGGTCACTTACGAGTCTACTTCCCCGAGACTATGTATTATCGTCAATGAGTTTCAAACTCTAAAAGCAATACAAAATATGGATATTTGACCAATATACGATCATATATAAATATTAGATAGTTATATTTCATAATGTACGAAACCTTGATGAAATTAGTTCATTGAAATAAGTAAGTAAACTGTAGTGTGAGATCGTGTATTCGGTATGATTGATTACAATAATGATTTGTTGTGTAAATATAACAGTGGACCAAATGTTATAAGATAGATCTAAGAATTCAATCACTGAAATGTCAGTTTGATCAGTTTACATAAAGTGCAATTTATTTGATATCCTTAAATGTTAAGGACAACCAGATGCACTTTTGTAAAGAATTCTTTATGATATTGTAGCAATGGCTTTCTTTGAATAGTTTGACCGTCTAGAAAGGAAATTGAATGTATAAGAGTGGATGTAGCCCATGACACAATTAGGACGGATAAAGTGAATGGTCATTTCTGATTCATAAAGAAACTTAAAAACAAGAATTGTAAAATAATAATAGATACTTAAAACTGGAATGAGAAATAAAATTTCTATTCCAAAATGTATTTCACTTAGAAAAGTATTTTCTATGATATTTATTTCTTTGAATTTAAGATATTTGATCTAAAAATTCTAAACTGTAAACCAGTTACAGTAAATAAAATAAATAGTCTATATTAAGTGGTTGAATGGAGCTTCGTATTTCATGTGCTATGGTAGTAATGGCGAAAATAGTGAGAGCATGTCATATAGCATTTATTAGTCGCATCAAGTTACAAAAATTGTTTTCATAAAACATACCAAACATTATTTATGAAATAATAGTTGTTTCTCAGTGTTGATTGAAAAATAGACATGGTTTTACTTTAATATGAATATTATGAACATTTGTTATAATATAAAACTATAATGTGGTATTTGTTTCATAATAACAAATGTGATGCATTGGAAAATATAGAAGTATATGAAATTATTTGCAATTATTTTGGAATTTTAAATCAAATTGTAAATTTGATAAATAATTTGATTATATGATTTTAAATCATATGATACTAGTTAATTATATCTCAAATAATGAAGGGAAAAACACTCATTCAGTGGGAGCATGATTAGTGTTGATGAACTCTTCGAATTGATACGTATAGACATATGCAATCGCAAATATATTAATACCAAAATGGTTCTACGTACTTCGTTATATTCATGAATTATCACCGACATGAACATGTGTATTTGACACACTTGTAGCATGTCTAGGATAAGTTCATAGAGTATAAAATGGAAGTAAATAAAATAACATGCAATAAAAAATAAAATTGATTCGATTTGAACGAATATGTGAGTAAATTGGAAAGAGTTCCAAACGTACCTAAAAATGAATAAAGATTAAATCTTAAATGTCACTCCATCCTTTGATGCATAATAATGTATCGATAAGGAGTTATCGAACTTCGTTTAACAAATACGATTAATTATGAGTGAAGTTGAGTTAACTTCTTTATATAAGGTCATGTATTGAAGAGTGTACATAAGATTAAAATTAATTTCATCTAAATAATAGTTTACAAAATCATACAAGATAAGAATTTATAAGAAGTCCTAACATATCCTAGACCAACGAGTTGTGCGATTTGAAAGACTTCATGTAATAATTGTTCGTAAGGGATCTTGTATAAATCATCCCAAAAGGAGTTTAGAAACGACTGTCATTGGATGACCAGTTTATGCTTTGAACATAAGTTTTGTAAACTATTAAATCAAATCGGTTTTATATTCATAAAATTCTTATAAATGTCTATTCCGTTGCGCTGAAAAACAACTGTTGTTTCAAAAATACCAATTTCTTAGCGAAGAAATTTATTTGAGAGATTATTGATAGTAAAATGGATTAGGATACGATCCAAAGATGAAACTGATTACGATGGATGAAATTAAACTAACCAAACCTAAATGAATACAACACATTAGAATGTCTAATAAATATTCTCGCACATTGAAGAGAGAATATGAGCTTCTTATCAATATCGAGAATAGATAATCCTCGTTGTCAATTAAATCAATAAAAGTATTGACTCTATGATATGGTATAAGGTGCAAATCCGAAAGGATTTCAAGTATGTTATCAAAATATGATTTTGGTAGTCGTACATGATGTAATGTGATCCAACGACCGCGATTGTACATTTAAGAGCAACACTGATGCAGTTGGAATTTAATGAGCAACAATGATAAGATTAACATCGTAAATTTCAATTGTTGAAATTAATATTACAGATTCTTCATTCAACCTTCTCAAGTTAATTTGGGTTTACACACAAAAGTATTGCTTGGTATGACTTTATGTTTGGTACATATTTGTTGAAATGGAAAATACTAAACAATGATTTATAATGGACCATTTGCACATAACAACCAAAGTATCTCGAAGTCAATGGGAGCGATATTGAGTTTGTGGGCATAGGATATGATCCAAGAAATGATACGAAAGTATCATTTTATAAGCATCGGAATTGAATAAGTATTTTGATAGAAATATCGAATAGTTTGATTTTCATTCAAAATGCAGAGGAAGCGTGTGTCCATAAGAAAGAACCACTAAAAGGTACATAAATATTTCTAAACTATGAGTAAACAACATACCGCTGATTGTTAATAAAGTACTTATGTTAAAATCAGTTTAGTTTGGTTGTTTAATACTCAATATTGGATTTGTAAATTATATCTATTATAATAAGTATAAAGGATGTTGGAAATGTCCCAAGTGATATGCAAAGACATCTTATTAAAATGTTTAATAAAGAACATGTAAGATGGATTCGTTATGCATTGTCAATAGGAACTATCATACATGTTGTGTTGTCTACAGTATTGTAATTTTCGTATGTGTTTGATGCATGAAGAAAATATCAAATCCAAACTAATATCACTAAAAATTAGTTTAGAGTATTCTCGAGTATTTACAAAATAATAGAAAATTGTTTTATAGAAACAACGAACTCTTTATAAAGGAGTGTACGAACTCAAACTTCATAAGTGATATTGAGTATAATATGTCAATATTAAATTAACTTTCAAAATTTAATTAAGAAGACTTAAGTTGGAAATGTTCCAAATAAAACATTGTGCTTGATTCAACGAAAAGGCTTAAGTATGTCGCCTTGAACAACGCCACGATAAAAGCAATGTATAAATATAAAGGTACAAATTTATAACTGAGCTAGAGGTGATTTCAAATATTAAGAACACCAATCGTTGTTATATGATAACAATGTAATAATAAGATCACACTAGAGTTCGAAAAACATACTCCGAATAGTTTCCCATGATAAAGGTAGTTTATCAACATAGGAGAAAGTTGATTGACATAGTAGAGAATTAAAACAACATCGCAGATTCATTCACAAAAGGTCTAACTTGATCAGTTCTCATCAAACTAATCAAAGGGTTGGGATAGAGATTCCATAAGTGGCCCTGAGTGCAAGTAGGGAGATGGATTGAGTTAGAAGTATGCTCAAGGGGCAATTATGTAATTTTTACATGTATCTGACTCGATAACCGAGCTTATTCCAAATAAAAGATATTTTCTTTCTATTATATATTTAATATAATGTGTTATGTTAATTAATTAATTTAATTAAAAGTTATTTAATAGAAAATCCATAAATGATATGTTTTGTGATAGTAGTTGCAATGCATTATAACCATGGGTGATTTATTATAATAAATAAACATATTGTTTTAAATATTCCTAGTCAAGACGTATCGAGATTGGTTGTTGATACATCCATTGAGAATAGAGTACGTAACGCTCTCCAAACGTTGGGTAGTATATTACTAATGGTTGTTGGAGGAACCAAGGGGTTACATACTGATGGTTATTGCATAAATATGAAATGACTCGCTCGATAGTTTTCTGTTGGTTAATATAACTAAGGTCAAATAGAACGTGTCGATGTGATAAAATTGCACAGTTCTCTCAACTTGAGAATACTTTTGATTTTCAAAGTGGAAGCTCCACTTTTATTATAGTTAAATCGTGGCACGATGTCCAACAAATGACTATAGTTGGGTTGAGTGGAAGCATTGGAAGTGAAACACTATTCAAAAGATGATTCGTCTCCTCGGTTATATGAGGTAAGTATCAGGATCAACTGAAGTCAAGTCGAAGTTAAGGCCTCTGGTAAGAGCGGTTCAGTTAATAATAACCGTTATCATTGAACCAAAGACTTTGTGTTTTGACTATAGAGTTGAATATGAATGATATTGGAATTTCAACCATTACCAAATTCCACAAGTCCAAAGTGATATATTTTTGACGAAGTAAATTGGTCTAAATAATCACCACTACTAGTTAACACTTAATAAAGTAAAATTAGATTTTACCGAAACCAAGTAAGCGATAAATTTGGCCCAAATATCACACCACCGGCTAAGTGACGTGTGAACGTTAATATTCGAATAGTTAAATATTAACCGCTGACTAAATTTACACTTAAAGAGTCACACAACTGAAACACTGAATACTCCATTTACCATAAGATTTAATTTACTTATAATTATTATAAATTAATTAAATTAATTATATGAAGTATTTATTATAAAGTTTTATTTGATGTATTGAACAATATTAAACAGTGTATTTATAATAGTTATAAATATGTTGACTGATATATGATATCAGCACGCATATAACTCAGATTTAAGTGTGACATTTTTATTTTGGGTCTAGAATGCATTGTGCTTGACATGTGAGGTTAGGTGGTTGACAATATATGGCCGGCCTTGGTTTAACTAAATAAGGGGTGTGTTGATTTTGTTAAAAAAAAGAGTAAGAGAGAAATATAAGGATCAAATCCATTTTTCTCTCCATGATCTCTTCCTTTATTTAAGCAATGCTTCCTCCTCTTGAAATGATTGATTTTCACTCTAAAACCCTAGCTTGTACAGTCAAAATCCTTAGCCCCATTACCATAAAAATTCCAAAATAAAATATATCAAATTCTACTTCAATTTGATTGTCGGCAGTAATCAGTTCAGGAGCTAGCACCTTACTGAATTGGAATCTAGTTCAAGGAAAATCTCTTTGTTTCTATGTGTATACAATAGGCTTTAGTAAAGGTATGTTTGTGACCTATAACTATAAATTAATGTTTTAACATTTATATATCATATGAGGTTTAGATCGATAAGTGACAAATCTTGGTATATCGTCACATTTATGATGGTTATATGTTTACGTCTTTATATATATATAAATTTATACAATATACATACTTAATAATACTCATGCCATAGTTTAATAAAATTATTTTAATTTAAGTATTAAAATAATACTACTTAAATCACATATGTTTCAAAAATCTAAATATAAAATTATACCATGCAAATTATATTTTAAAATTTCATAAATTAGTTTTATACCTGAAAGTCTTTCGGTATAAAAAATTATATTTATATATTATTTAAATATCGTTTAAAGAAAATAAATTTCATAAATCCAAAACATCAATAAATATATCAATCAATTTATATATATATATATATATATATATATATATTATATCAATCAAAATTATATATATACCACTAATAGGTTTTCGGAATTTTTTTTTTATATCAATCAATATATATATATAATATAAATTAATAACCAAGTTTAAAATTGATTTTAAATTATAACATACATACATGCACACGTATATATATATATATATGTGTTAAAATATTGTACAGAATTTTATAAAAATATTATTATATGAATTTTATGTTCAAAAATAATTTTTATTTTCTTAATTTCATACAAAATTTATTCTAATAAATATAATTTAAAAAAATTATTTTTGTAGTGAGCATTGTTGGGAGTGTATATATACTTATATATATATATATATATATATATTAACATATACACACACATATATTTATTAGCAAATTATTTGTAAGTGTATATATATATATATATATTATATACATATACATATTAAAAAAATTAATTTTGTATTTGGATTTTATAATTAAAAAAGGGAATTTTTAATCTTTTATTTAAAATGATTATGCATTTATCTACATTCATATATGTGTATGTGTCTTTCTGTGTGTAATTTCATATTTTATAAATCCCTTATACATATATGAATAAATTACCAGTTCCAAAAAAAAAGTTTCCATTTTCAAAAAATACGTATACATTATTCAAATTATATGTATATACATAATACTTTACATATATGAATTTAAACACATAACATACGATTGGACAATATATTTATATACTAGAGGGGCTAACATATTTGTTGTGGTGTAAATCCCAACACTTATACACGGGCATATCAAACCTTACACAAATTGCTATGTTACACATGCACACATACATATACATGTATTTGATACACACTTGTGCAATTAAAGCGCTCGATGATTCTATAGCGGTAAAGGTACAAAAAGTTATAGCGAGGATATAACGGAAAATAGTGGATGTGCAAATAGCTTCATTAGATATAAAATAAAATATTTAAAGTTAACTATTCTCATTCTCACATCATTCTATAGAAAAAAGAAATGTTGATTAATCTTATATAACGAAACAGAAGAATATCATGATTTATGCAGACTAGATTTGGTGGCTAAAGTAGATTTCTAACTTATATTGAGCTCTTACACTTAAAATTAGGTTTTTATCCTAACTTTATTGATTTGATTTAAAAAAGATCTAGTCAAATCAACCTTTGTATATTAATGTTGCTAAAACGAAGACTAAAAAGCCTTGATTTAGCGGGTATAGTAGAAAATAGCGGGGCTTAAAGCGAATCTACTGTTTAATAGCGCTAAATTGGTAGCGGTCGAAGAGTTTTATGCGCTATAGGGGGATTTTGCGGGGCTTTAATTGCACATGCGCACGCGCACGCGCACATATATAATAAAATATTAATGTGTTTGATAGGTCCACTGTTCTTAACTGGAGCTAGTGTGTTCCCTTTTGTGTTTGTGTTCGCTATTTTCTTTTTTTCCTTTGATTCATTTTTGGTTATCTCTGTAATCCTATTTATGCTTGTAAGTAGTTTCTTAGTAAGTTATAAATTAATGGTATAGTCCTATTTAACTTCGTTGGTTTTGCCCAAAAAACAAAAAATATTAATTGCATAATATAAAATTATATTATAAATTTTAATAAAATAATAATTTTGTTTAAAAGAAATTTAGAAATGTTCAAAATGAATTAGACTTCAGGCTCAATAAAGATTCAAAATGATTAAAAAAAAATTGAAATTCACCAATTTCTTCCGTTGTCACCTGGCTCAGTTCTGACAAAAAATTTGTAAGATCTATTTAAAAGGAAGAGAAAGAAGACCGCAATTAAACTTTGAAGCCACAAATTTGAGGTTATAGAGAGAGTGCCGCCATTGGAGCTGAAGAGAAGTAGAGAAGGAGATAAGTAAATGGGAAAGGAGTGGAAATGAGCAGGAAAATGAGTTGGAAGTGAAGAAAATTCAATGAACTAGGGTGTGGTTTCTCACATGAATTGGCAGTGTTAGGGTGTTCTAGCACCACCTAACTTTTTTTTGTATTTGTCTTCTTTTCTTTCATTTGTTATGTTTTACCAGTAGGTGAATTTTGTGGCCTAGACATCGCTCATTTTGGTTTGTAGCAATGAATTTGTAATTGTATGTTAATAAATGAAGATTATATTTGCCCTTTTTACTTGCAAGGTACTTATCAAGCTTAGAAGGTTGTAAGGTTTTGATAAGGTATATCATTGAAGTGTATGAATTTATACCAAGACAGCACCAATTTTTTTTAAAAAATTAACAGTAGTTTTAATTTGTATAATTATACATATGAATGCATATTTCGAAACAAATTCATAAAAATGTTATGTGATTTTAAAAGTTAAAATCATTGGAATTAAAATCTAGATATGAATATAAAGGACAAAATCAAATATGTGGTGACATTCATAATTCATTGATTTTTCGAAACACTCATTATCCCTAACATTGATATCACTCTGAATTTGATTTCATAATAACGAAATTTTAATTTTAGTTTCTTTCAATCATTTACATTCAAAGGTTGAGTACTTAGTTATTTGTATGGTTGTTGATCATCCTCCAGTTGCACAGTTTAACTTAGTGATGTTTTAGATGTTATTGGACTAATGAGAACAATTCTTCTAACTTTTTTGATTATCCCCAAGGATTATAGGTTGCTTTCCATGTGATGGTAAATGATGAGTTAGGAGTGACTAATGCACTTTGTAATTTATATATAATCCTCAAGGTTGAAAAGGCGAATAGGATATAAAGGATCATTATGAGTTTATGAAATATAAACAACAATTGTTTATTCACGTTTATCATTATCATGATTTTTTTTATCATCCTCAAGGTCACAATGACATGATAACTAGGATTGCCTACTAAAGGAACTTCAAATATTTGCATCTCCTTTTGGATTTTATGAAATATAACATAATGGGACATGCTAATTAAAGGAAACTAAATACAAAGATTGGCTAAGAAATATAAAAGCGCACTCAACAAGGAAAATATTGGCATGTCATCGCTTTAAAGCCAATGGTAAGCATGGTAATACTACTATCAACGATGAGATCAAAGCTTATGAAGTTTGGTTAATGGATTGCAAGTCAGCCTAATGTTATGTGTTGTCTACTACGATCCCAAGCTTGAAATACAATACAAGAATATGGATGTTAACTCCATATTCGATTACCAGCGCAAATTGTATGGCGAATTCTCTTACAACTAGATACGAAGTTTTGAAAAAATGTTTCATTCAAAAATAGGTAGAGATACAATTGTACAAGATCAAGTACTTAGTACGATTGGATATTGAGAATCTTGTTGAGCTGGGAAAAACAATTCACCAAGAAGCACTAATTGACTTGACTCTTGGATCATTGATTCATTAGTTTAACCCATTCATACCGAAGTACAATATAAATTCACTAAGGTGTAGTGTTGCCGACCTCGATAGTATGTTAATGGCAAATTAAAAGCACTATTGCATAGGAATCTAGTCCAATTTTCCTATTTAAAGATTCCTCCTCTTTCGTAGGTGAAACCTTAAAGAAAATAATGGAAACTAAGCTATAGATAGTGTTAGTAAGTGAAGCAAAGATAGATAGAAAGAAAAGGGTGACTGTTTCAACAATTTCAAAAAGGGCAAACTGATAGAAGGATTTTCCGACTACTTAAAAGTGCTACATGAGAAGGAGCTAAAGTTATCTTAAGAATATTTTGTTTATAGAAAACCACATTTCCATAAGTTATAGTTTATAAGTAACTCACATTGCACCTAGCACCCGTGTATGTGGTTGTTTATATAAACCAAGAAATAGAAGGCTTGTGGTAAGGGTTTTGATAGAGCTTTCGGTCGTAAATGTGACAGTAGCACCAAAAAGTAATGTGAGACTATCATAAGACTCTTACAAATAGACGTGTTCTAGGTTTGAATATTTTCTTGTATGTATATATCCGTTTTATTTTGAAAATTGGTACTTTATTATAAAAAAACATATATTTCAAAATTATGCCTCATCAAAACTTTTACAACCCTCTAACCTAATTCGATGTAGTGTTAAAAAATGAGTACATAGTATATCTGTTATGATAACCAAACCATTTGAATGAATTTTGGGTACATAATATAAACAAAATAAAATATTTAAATATAACAATAACTGCATACTATAGACTAGAACATTTAAAGAAGAAATCACTGCACGGGCTAAGAAATTCCTTTATTTGATTTAAAATCATTCGGTGCTTGTAATGGCCTAGCCTTAATCTAGTGAGGAAAATGAAAGAGCTTAAATACTTTAAGATTTGTTTATGTATGCGATCCAATTTTGTTCAATCTATTTCGTCATGTTTACTCGCGCGATTTATTTGGATATGAATATGTGTATCTTATGAGATACAACGATAAGTTATAAAAATATAATAATAATAAACATGACAAAAGATCAAAATGCTTCGTTCGGATTTAGGAGGTGAATATCTTAGATTTGAGCTCCAAAAGCAGTTAAAAAAGAACAAGATTCTCTCTAGTCACTCTTCCTTATGCTCCTCAGCTCCAGAAAGAAGAAATAGAACAACGTTAGGATGGTTCGTTTTACGATAGATTGAAGGGAGTTATTTCTTTTTTGGGGTATACGCTCAAAGCTACATGGCATATCTTGAACATAGTCCTGTCTAAAACTACATATGAGACATGGACTAAAAAAACAATTTAAATATGTTAAAATACGAAGTTGTCGGATATAAGTTAAAAATATATATCGCAATAAACTCAAGGCAAGATCAAGTTTGTGTAAGTTTATAGAATCTGCCGAGAAATCGTTTAAAATCTACTTTTATTATACAAGGAAAAAAATTGATTGCTTTCAAACAAACAACCTTTCTAGAGAAGAAATTTTTACCAAAAAAGTTAATAACAATACGATTGACTTGGATGATGCCTAATATTTATACACGAAGTTCACCAAGAAACAGAAAAAACTAATTCAATTGTGCCTCAAAAGGCACAACCTATTTATTAGACGACTTAACATGTAATCTCGTGCACTAGAAAAATACTATGGTTTTGTCATAAATGACAAAAAGATAGCGCCATCAATGACAGTTTCTACGAAAGGAGGGTGAACAATTGTGTCTTGATGACGTCAATGATGGTTTGGATACAAAAGGATTTCGGTCGCTAACATCATTGTTTTTGGTCGAAGGCAACCGAACAAAATAAGAGAACCAACTCCATGAAAGGAGGATCTTCAACGACCTTTGACAATCCCAAATGCGAATTGCGATGGAGGTCGAGCAACCAAACAACTCTAGCGAGAAGAGTTCCTTGAATTCATTTGCTTATTACCTCCAAAATAACTTCCAATATTGGTTCATGTCCAACTTTCTATAATTTGTTTACTCCCAGTGGACCAAACAAACAAACTACTAACGGATACAGTCTCCTCTAAGTTCGTGAGCATGTCTTAGACAACATTTACATGGCCTTAGACCTTTACAGTAGCCTTACCTTTCTTCTTAAGGCCCGCCATAGGTTTAAGTTTCATTTTGCTCTTCAATGGAGGAACTATTTTTGGCCCCAATGATAACATATAAACATTTGTCAACTGATGTTTATTTAAGCTAATCTTGGAGAAACACCATACAAGGACTTAAGGTATAAAAACCCTGTCAGATTTACGCATTTTACATTTTAATCTTATTGTCTCTGCAAGGCAAATTATCATTCAAACATTACATGAAAATTTTAAGCATTAAATTTCATCTTCAGATCTTTCTAAGACAAAAATGTTGCCTTTGTCATCTCTCCCAATTCGCAATGAATCATCCACATATCTGACTTTGTTAAGTAACAAAATGAACAAATATATCAATAAATAATATCAGCATCGACTAGATTGCTATTATGAATTATTTATGTCAACTCAACCAGAAAGGATACGTTATATCAAGCCAGCCCTCAGGGTTAAAAATATCAAGAAGCACATCATAGTTCTTTTCAAACAGATTCATCAACTGCGTATAACTCTTGTTAAAAATAAATTGTCGAATTTATTTTCATATTTGTATAACAATTCACTCACCTGACTGGGTGTGATGGTTGATTTTTCGAGTTTTATATCCACTCTCTGTATTATAAACATACTACATATATTGTTATTTGCTAAAGAAAAATCAAGATGAAACTTTTCGATACATCATGATGCGTGACATCTGCATTATGTTGAATATGCTTGTAAATTTCTTTGAGCAAATATGAAGGGGGGAAAAACTCACTGTTTTGGAAGTTACAGCGTACGATGCCTCTATAGTGAGCTGCCCATTGAGCAGTTTGAAACCCCTTGCATTGAATTCGATCGAGTTTACTGCCTTCTTCTATTCAAAATTCAGTTATTTCAATACCATAACAGCAAAACTTGTCATATATCAACAGGAAACTATCAAGGAGGACTGATGTAATATAACAATTCACCAATTACTAATAATTGGCAAATGGTAATAATGCATATTCCTTTTAACTAATAGCAAATAACTATTAACATATAATGCAACCTTTGCAACATCAATTATTTGAAAGAAGTCCCCAAGAGTAATAAAGTCCCGCAATCCAAGTTTAGTTCTCTTCGAACCAAGTATCACAATGGTGCTGTATATCATCTTCCAACTTCCATTAACCTTCATATTATATGCATAATGTTACAGGTTTTAGTACTTAATGACTGATTATCATGCACAATCACTGTAGATATACACAGATTAATATACAAATAAGAAATGCAATGAGTACCTTATCCAATAAATTATCGGTAGGATGAAGAGTAGGATTTCTTGACTCCAGCATCTCCACAAGTTCCCATATTTCATTCTTTTTTGCAGATGTAACCCCAAATATCCCTCTATTTACACCTAAAACAATCACACAACTGCATTATCAATCTACATCGACATCACTATCAGTCTAAATATTTACCATGCAATGCACGATGAAGTGCTGTTTTAATCTCTTCACTGCTCTCGTAGTTTCTTCTAGTTTCATTGCCATTAGTGAAAGCTGATGAGATTCTTGAATTGGATGTACATATTTTCAGATATGTTTTTTCTCTGATTTTTGTGAGAAACCTCAAATGGATGGCTGAGATTGGGTGTAGAGTCCTTGTAATCAATGGCTTGCCGTGGCTACGAGATGTTGGTTGGAGGTGAAGTAAACTCATGTGTATTATTTTATACAAAATGAATGCATAGAAGATAGCTTTGAATTGAATAAAAATTTGACCTTTTTCATTAGCTAGAGATGCAAAAGAATATCAAATTTATATGGGTACTCGCAAGGATAACGTGATGCTTCAGGCCACTTGTTTATATTTGTTTATCTAGGGAAATATATATTTTATAATATGACTATTCTATGCAGATAGTGAGATCTTAAGTTTGGATGGCCCGCCAATCTATAATTGCAAGTAACTAATAATAAATACGACCAACGCATAACACAATTAACAGCCGTACATGCATACTTTACAAAATGGAGGACAATTTTTTTATCAAGACGCTCGAAAAACAAATAACATAAACAAACTTCTTCAAAAACTAATTGTCAAAATAGGCATCGTTTAGTTTTGTACTTGCGCAAATATGAAATGTGCAAGGTATAATTTTTTTTATACGTAGAGCTTGCGCATTCCATATTTGTGCAAGCTATATTTTTAAGCTTGCGCAAATATGCAACGCGTAAGGTCATTTTCGAGCATCAAAAAAACAGAGAGCTGAATCTGGGTTCATATATCAAACCTATCCCCTTTCTTCCCAAAACCCTCCCATTTCCAACTTCAAACTCATTTCAAATTCAGATATATTAAGTCAAAATCATTTTTCCTCATCTATTTATTCAAACACACTCTATTGCGCATAAAATGGAAGCTAGCTCTTCATCTACGTTGATTAGAGGTAATTATAATTCATGTTTTTGAAAATTAAGATGTAATTTTGCTATTGTTGATGTTGTTGAAAATGAAGAGTTATTGGTGGTGGTGGTGGTGTTAATTATTAGACAATAGTGTTGTTGTTTAATTAGTTGTTAGTGTTTGATGAACTCGAAAAACCCTATTTAAATAGTAGTAAATTAAAAACTCTAATTTACGCCTTAATTGTTTATTGTTTATTATGACGATAGACATTAATGATTGGGAGATGGACGACGAAACATTGATGAAACATTTTGATGAGGTTGAAGGGAAAATCGGAGTTGCAAGTTCAAGTCATATTGACTTTGATGTCGATCATGTTCTGGAAACACAGTTCGAACCAGTACCGCGTAAATTCCATTCAGGATCATCAACCTTACACGCTCGTTTATGTGAAGTTGTATCTACGGAAATGTCCGGTCATCAACATACAGTTGGCGGAAATTTGCTAACGCCTATACATTCTGTTGGTCCATCCGTGCTAAGGGGACAACGACCATATCCAAATTGTTATTGCGGAGATATGTGTGTAGTGGTTGTTTGCAGAAAGGAAAAGAATGATGGACGAAGATTTTTCGGATGTAGTTCGTACAACGAATATAGATTAGATCCTCGTGAATATGATTGTTGCAATTATTTTAAATGGATTGATCAACCCCTGTGCGAAAGGGGACTTAGTATGCCCACAAATTGCAAGCCGAAATAAGTCATTTGAAAAGTGTGAATGAAGAACTAAGGACGAACAGTGGAAGGCCTAGAATGTGGTAGATGTTTGGGACTTGGTTAAGTTGTCATATTTGGATTTTATGTTGGACCGTTGTATTTGTATTTTGTTGTTGCGAAAATGTTTCTATTTGTTGTAATCCGTATTGTGTGCATGTTGGATAGTTTATTATGTTTTTGAAATTCATTTGATAGTGTTGACTTTAATGACGAAATGTATTGGTTACATTATTATATTGATTTGCTTGTTTGGGTTTTTTTAAAGATTGAGTTAACTGCTTTTGGTTGAAGATTGCATGCGGAAGCAAAATCTACTTAGAAAAAATAGTAATAATTCATCAAATTGATGTTTATAGTTATGTCGGTGACCAAAAACTATGAATGAGGTATTGGAACTTATTTTGCAGATAATGTCAAAAGTTCCGACTATATTTTACTTTGATGGCAAATTGTTGGTTGATGATGAAGGTAAACCTAGATATGTGGGCGGGAGGCGAAAAGGATCGACAATAAAAAATCATTGTAGTTTTGAAGAGCTTAAACAAAGGGCATTTGAAGTGACAAAAGCAAATCCTGTGATATATGATTTAAAATTAGCGGTGAAATGGGTTCGGGATGATGGTGCATCCGCTATTGATTTGGAAGACGACGACGATTTGAACTCCACCTTTTCAGTTGGAATGAGAGTGATAGAAATCTACGTTGTGAGAGTGGAACATGAAAATGTGGTTGAAACACAAGCGGCAGTAATCTTTGGGGATGAGTATATGCACACCACACAGTTACAAGAAACACAATGTTCGGTGTATCCGTCGTATCTTTCAAGCCATCAAGGTGGAGAGTTTACAAACTTACTTCATAGGTACAACAGAATGGTTGGAGTCTCTTCTAGTCAGGAACAACATATGATGCAGAACGCTATAAATCCAAATCAATCGCAAGCGTTTGAAAAGTGAGTACTATTATACGTTTGCACTTGTATTTTGACTTACGTTAATGCAAAATATATGACCTTTGTTTTTTGTATTCCTAGTGTCGAAGATGCATTTACTGGTTGTGATGACGATGGTGCCGATGATCATGTTCTTACTCCACATGGGAGTTGTGGACAATTGGATAGCATGGAAGTAGCTTGTGCGGATGATGAGGATATAACTTGGATCCATCAAATGGAAGTTAACAATGATGCAATCATATATGCAGACATTGAGGAGGCCGATGATGTAAATGCGGAAGAAGAACAAATCACATATGAAGAGGCTCTAGCCGATGATTTATGCACGGCATCCATGATGGTGAAATCAATAATGCAAAATTGTCATCAAGACGTGGAAGTTTTTGAAAGAGAATGTGCGGAGAACGGTCCACGAGTTGGGTTAATTTTTGAAAGTAAGCAGAAGCTTGTTGAACAGTTATGTGAATGGTCGATTAAATGTTCAGTTTCGTTTCAAGTTCTGAAATCGCGTGCAAATCAATACACGGTCCATTGTGCTGTGGAAGAAACATGTCCTTTGCGAGTTCACGCAAGGCTTTCGGTAAGAAAAAATTCAAACTGGTGGAAGATAACTACATATGGCGGCGATCACACTTGTTTAAATGCCACCATAAACTCAAACCATCGACATGCAACTGCTAAGTTTATATGCAGTAAAATACTTCCGTTGATTAAAGCTGAAACAAACATGACTGCAAGAACTGTTCAAGAGACAATGTCCAACATGTTTCATATTAAAGTGAGTTATTTTCGAGCCTCGCACGGACTGCAGAAAGTTGTTGCAAATGATTTATGGTGATTGGGAATCGTCGTACGCGGAATTGCCGAAATATCTTAGAGCCCTACAACATACCAACCCCGGAACCGTATATGATGTTATTCATAGTCGATGTGTTTTTTATGGTGCTTTTTGGGCTTTCGGACCTTCTATTCAAGGCTTCGACCACTGTCGACCCATATTGTCTATTAATGGCACTCATTTATACGGGAAGTATCTGGGTATGTTACTAGTAGCAACTGGGGTGGATGCAAATCAAGGGCTATTTCCTTTAGCTTTTGCTATTGTACAAACAGAGTCGTGACAAACGTGGAGTTGGTTTGTTCGTTGCATATGGAATTATATTCCATCCGTACGTACTAAATGTATCACCTTTATCTCGGATCGTATGAAAGGAATTCTACGTGCGCTTAGAGAAGGTTGGCCAATTGAACATCATCATCGCTTTTGTATCCGTCATATTAAAGCAAATTTCAAGAAAGCAGGGTTTGGCACGGATGAGCTACAAAATTTATTACACGCACGTGCCACGGCATCGGAGGTCGTAAAATATAATGATCTTCGAAAACAGTTGAAGGATGTAAATCGAGATGCCGATGCGTGGATTGAAAGAAGTTTGAAACACCATTGTCTAATAATTAACACCACCACCACCAATAACTCTTCATTTTCAACAACATCAACAATAACAAAATTACATCTTAATTTTCAAAAACATGAATTATAATTACCTCTAATCAACGTAGATGAAGAGCTAGCTTCCATTTTATGCGCAATAGAGTGTATGTTTGAAGAAATATATAAGGAAAAATGATTTTGACTTAATATAGTTGGATTTGAAATGAGTTTGAAGTTGGAAATGAGAGGGCTTTGGGAAGAAAGGGGATAGGTTTGATAAATGAACCTAGATTCAGTTTTCTGTCCTTTTGATGTCCGAAAATGACCTTCTGCATTCCATAATTGCGCGAGCTTAAAAATATAGCTTGCGCAAATATGGAATGCGCAAGCTCTACGTATAAAAAAAATTATACCTTGCGGATTTCATATTTGCGCAAGTACAAAACTAAACAAGACCTAATTTGACAATTAGTTTTTGAAAAGGCTTATTTGTGTTATTTGTTTTTTCTTGATCAAAAAATTGTCCTAAAATGGAAGAAGATTCTAGTTTTGACTTTTATATTAACCAGATGCATAAAACATCAACCAATTTGAAAATTATGTCTGCATGAGTATATAATGAAAAAAAATTGTGAGGACTCGTAAGTTTGTGTAAATAAGCTTGCGAAATGCTGTAACTAGAAATAAAACAATACAATTTATCTAGTACAATATAGTATACAATTAGAATATCAATTACACCAATTAAATATACTGATATAAAGCTTATATTATGATCAATTTCAGTGATAAAAAATTGTTAAAACTATTTATGTTTCAAACCTGGTAAAGTGGTTTAGTTTAAAATTACACGTCTAGACTACTAAAAGTCTAGGCAAACAAAAAGTATCGACAATTAGATATATTAGAAATTGGAAGGCAGAGGATAATCATATTAAACATACAAAGCTCGCGCAAGAACATGTGCAGTCAATTGTAGGTATTCTTACTTATTATATAATAGACGCACCAGCAAAATAAATAGCTAAATTAGACCCATAAATTTGAACTTTTATACGTCATCCTTGGTGCGGCGTAACCATATATAAGCTATATGCAAACATCATACACGATTTTCCTCTAGAAACAGTGCTGGTTGAACAACTCAGTATACTGGTATCCACATAACCATATTAAAATAACAAGAAAACAGAAACTCATCCGTTAATTGTGAGATAATTTGTTGAAGGCAATACGTAAGGCCTTGTAGTTATATTTATTTTCCTAACCTGGTCCATCTTTTTCTACTATCAGATTTCCTTCAATTTTTCAAAGAATTTGCGTGAATTCTTATTTAGTAGAATTAATTTAAAGTACAAAAATTTGTATATTTTTAGCCTCAATGACACGACCTTAATATTTTATCCACAAGGACAAACATTCTTCTAAAAATTATTCATAAGAACAAACATTCTTTCAAAATTATTCATAAGGACAAATATTTTTCCAAAACTGCTACCGAACTAAAAAATGATACCTAAAAACTGCTACCAATAACTACAAACTGATACCTAAAAACTTAAAAACTGATACCTAAATAAAGTTGTCCTTCAAACTAAAATACTGAAGGTCTGTCCTTGAGGATAAAATACCGAGAAATTTTGTCCTTGACAATAATTTTCTGTTCTTATTTCCCATAATTTACACCAATTTCTCATAAGTCATGACTATTCTTACCGATCCTCATTTTTAATCACATTGTTCTCAAGGGCCTTGGGGACACTTGGGTAATTACCATCATTCAGTTGCTAATACATACTAAGTTGAAGTCGGGTTTCTTTTTCATTGAACTGCTATATATCTAGAGCGCTTAAATTAAACCATTCAGGAACAAGCTAGTGACTAAAATAGGGTAAGAACAGTTATCACGATGCTTAGGTAGTGTTTGGTTTAAAAATGAATTTTGTGTTTTCGGATTTCAATACGTATGTCAAACATGAGAAGAGTGGAGGGACGACGGAGGTAATGAAAGAAAAACGGAGGAAAGGACAGAAGGGATAGAAGCACAATGGAATAATAGATTGTTTCTTGTGCTTGTGTTATTTTTCAAAACACGAAAAATAAAAATAAAAGTTGTTTTCTATTTTGTATGTTAACTTCGTTTTCTAAATTAATTATTTTCGATAATATACATGTATCATGTGCGCTTTTGTATGAACGAAAATTCAAAACTAAAATTAACAAACCAAACACTACGTTAGGCAATGTTTGGTTTAAAAACAAATTTTGTGTTTTCGGTTTTCAATATGTATGTCAAATATAAGAAAAATGAAGAGACGACGGAGGGGATGGAAGAAACATGGATGGAAGGACGAAAGGGATAGAGGGATGACGGATGAATAGATTGTTTCACGTGCTTGTGCTATTTCCCAAAACACGGAAAATAAAAAAAAATTCTATTTTGTATGTTAGCTTCGTTTTCTAAATCAGTCGTTTTCAACGATATACATACGTCATGTGCATTTTTGTATGAACGAAAACCCAAAACTAAAAACAACAAACCACACACTACCTTAGGCTGTGTTCGATTTGCAATTTTTAGTTTTGAGTTTTCGTCCATACAAAAATGCGCAAGGCACATGTATATTGTCGAAAACGATCAATTTAGAAAACGAAATTAACATATAAAATAGAAAACAACTTTATTTTGTTTTCCGTGTTTTGAAAAATGATAGAAGCAAGAAAAACAATTCATTTTTCCGTCGTCCCTCCATCTCCTCCCCCGCTTCCGTTATCATTTCACTCTTCTCATAATTGACATACATGTTTGAAAACAGAAAATCCAAAATTCGTTTTTAAACCAAACGCTATCTTAGTTTTTGAGATATTTGTAAATTCACCATCACAGGATATTTGATGCTGTTGTATAAAAAAATGGAAACGAAGTAAACTAGTTTTGGAGGCCCGTAACTTTCATGCTAAAAACAGCTAAATGAACATATGACTATTTGGCTAACCTCTCGTTTTTGGACATATTGACCAGTCCAGCCAACACGACCAAACAGCTAAATGAGTTACGTCTCTAGTCGTTAAAGGATAAGCAAACAACACAAATCCTAAAGTTCCAGGAAGACGCAACTCATGCATCCGATGTAAAAACAATCGCTTCGAACGTAAGGGTTGTTTTTTCAATTTATTTTTTGTTATAAACAGGGCATTCCGCTCATAATTCAATCACAACAACAAATGAAACCAGAGCACAATATGAATATTTCAAAGGGAAAGTTTGACACACGTCCCTAATAAGTTTTAAAATACACGAAAACATTATTAATTTTTTTTTTGTAAATTAGGTCCCTAGAATTAAGTTATCGAATAATGGCACACTTATGCAATTATTCAGTAAATAATTGCAGACATTTATGCAATTATATCAAAAAATTGCAGACATTTCCATAATTATTCACTGAAAAATTGCGGAAAATTCTGCAATTATTCACCAAAAAATTGCGGAAATTTCCGCAATTTTTTCAAAAATTTGCGGAAAATTCATCAATTATTTACCAAAAAAATTGCGGAAATTTCCGCAATTATTCACCGAAAAATTTGCTTAAATTTATGCAACTTTTAAATATAATTGAATAAATGTCTGCAATTATTTAGTGAATAATTGCATAACTATATGCAATTACTTGGTAACTTAATTCTAGAGACCTAATTTATATACTTTTTTTTGCTGTGATTTTTGTGTATTTTGAAACTTATTAGGGACCTGAGTCTAATATTCACTATTTCATATGTCATCTTCCTCTTCTTCAAGCAACAAATGCCTAATATTCACTATTTTGTGACTTTCTAACCTTCCTCCAAGAAATCGCAGATCATCACATCGATTGTGTAAAAAATGTCTAAGCTGTTTGGATATCTTCATCGGTCCACAATCGTAAAATCAAACTAATTTGCACTCTCGAACTACACGTGAGTGTGCACACCCTGCAAACTACCTGATGATAATAAGTGGGATAAAATATGTAATCACTCAAGTGAGGGCAAAAGATCCTTAGAATGACTGAGTAATAAATAGAAATATCGATGAACCGAATTGGACAGCTTGGGTAATCAGGAAGGTTACATGATTTGTTTGATATGCTTGGTTAAATTGACTGTTTTGACATTTTATAACATGACATGCTAATTTATTTAGTACATTGATATAACAAAAACGAAACTCTTATAATGGACATTATGTTAATATCAAGATTAAGCATAGCAACTAGAAAACACTAATTTGAGTAATTAAACTGGACAAAACTCTGATGTGATTGGCATTGCATTCTAAGAGAACTATGAAAGATACCAAATTACAAGATATGGTGAAAAATACTATTATTGATGAGATTGTGAGACAAAAAACACATGAGGAATTGGTCCAGAAATAGTATGGAAAAATGATTCCGAAGTAATGGATAAAGTTGGATTTTATTAAAATAACTAGATTGGATCTAGTAAAACATTTTCGATTTCATAGGTCCGCTATGATCCAAATACTAAAAAAATTAAATCCACTTATTTCACCCACTGCAGACCGGTCTGGTTTCTTTAGTGGGTCGGATCTGTCCACGGGTGAAATAAGTGGATTTCAATTTTTTTTATCTATTTAGATCATATTGGATCTATGAAGTTTAAAGGATTTCACTAATTCAAATCTAGTTAGTTTATTAACATTGTCTTAATCTTATTAATTAATTCTAAATTAATCGAGTGTAAGATATGAAAATGTTTGAATATATTAAATAAAGTTTTCCTATCATTTGGGTGCCTAGAATGGCAATGTTTAGATTTAGGATCAGATAATGAAGTATTCTCCCCTCTTCGACCATTGATCTGGCTCAATAATGGAGCAAGTCCAAAATGTTCGCTCAATTGTAAAGGCCCATGTTTATTTGGGTATTGGGCTAATTTTCAAAATTAAGTTTGAAAATTTAAGATATATTTTAAATTAAGTCAAGTTTAAAGTATAAAAGGAAAATTTTATAAAAGTTACAAAATGAGTTCAAAATTTTCAAAATTGTTTTGAAAAATTAAAATGAAGAATTTCAAAATTTTAATATATTTAATTAATTTAATTAAAAATTAATTAATTAACATAGATAAACACACGTGTGTGTGTGTGTTGATATATATGTACATAGCTATAATGGTTACAGTTATAAATTTATCATAAATTTGTTTAAGATGAATTATATCAAACTTTCAAATTAGTTTAAACATTTAATTAAATTGTTTAATTAAATAAATAAAATTAATTAAAAGTTAACTAATTATTATATATATGTATATTGAGATATATATATATATAACCAAACTATAAATATTATAGTTAATCATTTATCTTAAATAGTTTAAGCTGAATAATATAGAATTTCAGAAATTTTATATGAAATAAACTAAAATTAATAAAATAAAAATTAATTGAATGTGATTTAATTAATAAGATACGCGCGTATGCGCACACATACACGTGTGTGTGTGTGTGTGTTGATATATATGTACATAGCTATAATGGTTACAATTATAAATTTATCTTAAATTTGTTTAAGATGAATTATATCAAACTTTCGAATTAATTTAAACATTTAATTAAATTGTTTATTTAAATAAATAAAATTAATTAAATGTTAACTAATTATTATATATACGTATATCGATACACACACACACATATATATATATATATAATTAAACAATAAATATTATAGTTAATCATTTATCTTAAATTGTTTAAGCTGAATAATATAGAATTTCAAAAATTTATATAAAATAAACTGAAATTATTAAAATAAAAACTAATTGAATGTGATTTAATTAATAAGATACACGTGTGCACACACATGCGCCACACGCACACGCGCGCGCGCGCGCACGCACACACACACACACATATATATATATATGTGTGTGTGTGTGTGTTATAAGTAATTAAATTATAAAAGTTATAAATAAATTAAAACTTATATAACTATATACGTATAAACATAAGTGGAACATTAAGAAACTCAACTTAGATTTAAGGAACGAGTACATGTGTATTGTATGTATACTGTGATTTCAGATGTGTGTGTATTACAAATTATGAACCTTTGGTATATAAGTTGTCCTCTACCATTTATGTATTAACAAATTACTTGCACATTCTTTAGTTGTCGAGATTCCTCAAGCTAGAGATGTTATGTGTATTATTATTGACATATTGACTAGACGAAGTAAGATACATGCATGTATTCGTTGAGTTTTTCTTAAAGTATATGCATTATACTTGGACTTCGTGAAATAGTGGGTACGAGTGAATAATTTATTTTGATTTGTTGAGTTTTTCTCAATCAAGATGAGGTTATGACAAAGACCACGTGTTAAGAGTTGTATATGATACAGCCGTTAAAGGTGTTATTCGTCACATGCGGGTCTATGATTTATTTAGCCTTCCTCAAGGTCAGAATTCCAAAGCAAGCGAATCATTACCCCCCCACTACAGAAATCAAAAGATATCTATGTTTTCTCTTCGATTTTTGAGAAATATAAATGGTCTAATGAGGGTCTTATTAGAAAAATGAAATGATAACACATTATCTTTCTAATATTGCAAGAGCATATGATATGCAAGTCGAAATAATCTAGTTCGATAAATTTGTGTAACTAATATAATTAATAAAATGTTTATCAGTTAAAGTATACAACTGAACTAAATTAAGATTGACATAGAAATTATTGGTAGTAATATAAATTTAGATACAATCAAAAGATAAGATTGATTATGTAAGATGAGTAGAAATTAACCAAGCTTAAATGGATGCAACACATTAGATGTCTAATAAGGAATTTCGCATATTAAAGAGAAACCGTGAGTTTCTTATCAATGTCCAGAAAAGAAAATTTTAGTTGTCAATAAGCCATAAAAAGTGTTGACCCCGTCATATGACATAATGCGTAAATCTAAAATGAATTCCAAGCACATTATCAAAATATGATTTTGATATTTGTACCCAAAGGGATATAAACCATTAGCTGCAAAAGTGTATTCGAGAAGAAGTCCAATGCAGTTGTAATATAATGAGTCACAATTGATAGAACAACGTTATAAATTTCAGTTGTTGAAATTAACGTAAAAGATACGTTATTCAATACGCATAAATTAATTTGGATTTTACTCACAAAATTATCACTCGATATGATTTTAAGTTTTGGTGTGTTTGTATATGTATACATATTGAAATGGGAATTCTAAATAATAATTTAGAATATATACCATTTGCATATAACACCAAAGTGTCTCAAAGTTAGTGTGAGTGATAGTAAGTTTGCGGGTTTCGAGAACTGATACAAAAACAAGCATCAGATTTAGGCAATATTTTAACAGAAAAATCAAACAATTTAATTCTTTAGTCAAAATATAGAGGAAACGTGCGTCTATAAGAATGGACTATGAAGGTACTAGAATATTTCAAAACTATAAGTAAACAACAAACTCAAGATTGTTAACAATGTACCGTGTTATGGTCATTTCAGTTGGTTGTTTACTACTCGACATTGGATTTGATAATAACATCTTTTATAAATAGTACAAAAGTATGTTGGGATTGTCCTATATGATGTACATAGACACCATATTAAAAAATTTAATGTGAAGCATATGAGATAGAGGATAGATTTCTTATGCATTAGCAATATAAATTATCATATATGTTATGATGTCTACTGTATTGTTAATCCCTTATATAATTGATATATTAAACAAGTATCAAACCCGAATTAAGTTTGTTAAATGATAGGAAAAAGTATTCTCGAGTATTTGCGAAGTACTAGAGAGTTTCTTATAGAATCAATAAACTTCTTAATGGAGGAATATTCAGATTCGAACTTCATAAGTGATATCAAGTATAACATCTCAATCCAAAATTCATAATCCATAGTTAAGGAATTTTAAGTTGGAAATGTTCCAAATATGAGTTGGGCTAATTCAACCAATAGGTTAGGTACATCGTCTTGAATAGAAATGTAATAAAAGCAATGTATATATAAATGAAGAAATTTATAACTAAGCTGGGTGTGATTCGAAATCTTCAAAATCCCATAATATTGTTATACGATAATAATACCATGATATGGATCATGAAAGAACCTAGAACTCACTAAAGATCGAGAAACATACTCCGAATAGTTTCATATTCCATATAATAAAGGCAGTTTATAATGTCAGAGAGAGTTACTTGACAGAGTAGATAATTAAAACAACATAGCATATCCGTTCATTAAGGTACCAGCTTGATCGTTTTGAGAAAATTGATCGGATGAATGGGAATATGATTCCATAATTAATCCCAAGTGTAGATGGGAGATTGATAGAGTTAAGGTATGCCCTTGGGGTAATTATGTAATTTGTGACATGTATCTATCTTTGTGAGCGATCTTGTTTATAATAATAAAAAATTGGTTTCTATGATATGTTTTGTTATATGGTGATATAATTAATTAAGTAATTAATTTAAAATATATAAATAAAAAGTCCTTAAATGAAATGTTATGTGATTGTAGTTGCAAATAGTTGCAATCGTGGATAATTAATCACAATATAAAATAGCATTTTATTTTAAATATTCCTGGTCAAAATGTTTGGAGAAAGGATATCGATAAATCTGTTGAGACTAGAGTACATAACGCTTTTCAAATGTTAAGCAGTATATTACTCATAACTACTGGGAGCACCAAGGGGTTATGTATTGATAATTATAAGATATCTATGGAATGACTCATCCGTCTTTCCTGTTGGTTAACAACAACTAATTCAAATTGAAAATCTCGAAATGGCGATATTAATAGTTCTCTCTACATGAGAATACTATCGAACTTTAATTTGGAAAATCCACTTTGATTAAAGTTAAATCACGGCATAACATCCATTGAATGATTATAGTTGGATTTGAGTTGAAGCATTGAAAGTGAAACACTATTCAATAGAGAATTCATCTTCTCAATTATGTGTGGTTATTATCACTGTCAACTGTAGTCAACTCAAAATCAAATTTCTGACCTAAGTAGTACGATTAATAATAAATGTTATTATTAAATCAAGAACTTTGTTTATGGACTAACTGAGTTAAACAAGGATGATACTAAAATTTCAACAAAAACCAAATTCCATAAATCATAAACTGATATAGTGTTGACGAAGAGAATGTGTGTACTTAATAGTTATTAATTGGCACCGCTTAAGAAATAATAAAATGCAATTTTACTGGAAAGGTCTGTAAGCGAGGAATTCGGTCAAACTATCACACCACTAATAAAGATGACATGTGAACTTTAGTATTTGAATTGTTCAATATTAATTGCTGACTGAATTCACATCTCTAAGTTCACACAACTGTATTAATGAATTCTCGAAAAACCACACGATTAGATAATTTATAAAATGTTGTAAATTAATTAAATTAAATTTGAAAAATATTGATTATTATTTAATTTATCTGATGTTTTGGTGTTAGTAATTATTTGGATGTATATATATAAGTTATATATGTGCATGTATCGATTTACGATATCGGTATAAATTTAAGGGTCTTAAATATGCTTAATAGCTACCCGCCGTTCGTAGCTCGGTTGGTTTGGGAGCTGGGAGATGGGAACCAAAGGACTGTGTCTGGGCAGGTTCGAATCCCAGCGCCAAACCATCAGTGGGAGTTTCAACGTTAAGCATCCGTGTGCGACGACTAAATAAAAGCGGGATAGACACACGGCGTGGGGTTTACTTAAGTGAGTATCAATGAATACCATGATCTTAAGGTTCCCCATGATCTCAAAAAAAAAAAAAAATATGCTTAATAGCTTAACAAACTTTTGGAAATAATTATCCATATGATGGAATGATGTGGCCTGCAATGCTAGAGAGAGGAAGCGATGTGGATGATATTTGACTCAAAATTAATTGAGAATTAATTTTATAAGTTTTAAAGAAAGAACGTGAAATGTTTTTACTTTCTCATTAATACAAACCATCTCATTCATTTTTTATTTTCGGTATTCATTCTTTCATTCGCTTTTCTTTTTCCCCGCTTATTCCTACCATGGCCGAAATTTCATCATCCCTTTTACAAAATATTTTCAACTTGAAATAAAAATGAAAATCATCAAATGAAATAAACATAAGTGGTTTATCCATCCCTTACAATGATTGGGTGTGGATCTTGAAGATCCGAGGAGAAAACTCAAATCAAACTATGACTTTTGGCTAGATCTGAAAGGTGCCTTCTATTTTAATTGTTCAATTAAATATAATATGATTATCATTATCTTGTATGTATATATTATTGCTTCATTTTGATTTGAAATTGTTTATGTAATTTGAATTATTTAATAAAGAATTGATTTGTTTTTTAATTTGATAAATCAAAATAGAAATTTGTTTTGATTATCTTTTAAAATCTCAAATCAAAGTGTAATTTTTGTCTAGATCTGAAAGTTTGTATGTATATATTATTTGCATTAGCATTGAAATAGAAACTTTGTATAGACATATGGTTACTTCACCTTGAATTGAAAATATCTTATTATATAATTTTATCATACACTGTAACTAGTTTACAGTCGAGAGTCCCAGATCAAATATCTTAAACTCAAAGAAATAACTTTCATTGAAATGTATTTTCTATACGAAAATACATTTGAAATAGAAATCATATTTCTTATTGAATATTAAGTATCTTTTAGTATTTCATACAATTCTCGTTTACAACGTCTCTTCATGAAGTAGAGATAATCGTTCACTCTCTTCATCCCAACAGTGCCTATTTTACATCTACTCCTGTATATTTTCTTTCTTTCAAAAATGGTCGAACCATTGCAATAAGACCGTAATGAACTCTTTACAAAAATGCATTCGATCATCCTTAAAATTTAAGGATGTCGAATAAGTTGCACTTTACATAAATTGATTAAACTAACATTTTGATGATTGAATTCCTAAGTACATCTTGTAGCTCTTGGTCTAATGTTACATCTAACATAACAAGATTCTTATTATAATCAATTGTATTGAATATACAATCTCTCATTATAGTTTTGTGACGCCCCACCTCTATGCTCACCCTAGCCAAGGACACTACGGGGTAATGCCGTCGGCTAGCGCGAAGAATAAGGCTATTGAGGAGCGACCATCTGTGTAATTGCTTTGTGCGAGTACCGATATGTCAGATAATATAACTTACATTTCATTTCAAGAGGAAATCCAACATATCAAATACAAACTCAATGCTACCACACAGTGGCTATGAGGCCTTCAGAAACAAATATAGAAATAAACATAACACAAATCAGTCAAAGATATTCATATCACAAAGGCGGAATAAGATATGAATATATCACATGAAAGTGTACATCAAAGTAGTGGTCATAGGAGATCCACTACATCACAAAAGAATAGATACAAGTGCTAGACAAAAGAATAAGTATACAACAAGGAGTCTCTATCTCAAATGTATACTAACAAAAACAACAATGCTAAAGTAGTTAGCCAAAAGTCAGATAATAGTCCCAAATGAGGAGTCAAGCAGAAGCACCTTTAACATCTCGGTCTAACCCAAGTATTATTTAAGAAGAAAATAATAAATGGATCAGTCTAGCTATAAATATCAGATAAAATGAGATAAGATAAGAGATATGACCAAAAACGTATGATAACAAGGAAATGCCATACTGTGTCAAGTATACATCAAATAACAACAAAAACCATACAATATCTCAAATCATCTCAAAGCACCAAAAAGAATCACATCTTTTAAATAATTCACCAAAACACAAATATTGACAAAACATATCAATCCCAATCCACGAAAATAGGTGAAACACAAATTCTAGAAATCACAATGAGAAATTTAGAAATCACAAAAGGGGGAAGGCCTATCACAAACGGGAGCATGAAAAATCACCAACACGTGTATAACAAACGGGTTGTTAACTCATGGTCGCTAACCATAGAGCCAGTGCCACGACGTAGTACAGCGAATGCCCGAGGAACCAGAAACTCAAATAATCCAGAACATCGACGTAGTACAGCGTTACGCCCGATGAACCAAACTCAAATAATCAAGCACAACGACATAGTACAACGAACGCCCGATGAACCTGAACACAAATAATCCAGAACAACGACGTAGTACAACGAACGCCCGATGAACCAGAACACAAATAATACGGAACACCGACGTAGTACAGCGAACACCCGATGAACCTGAACACAAATAATACGGAACAACGACGTAGTACAGCGTTACGCCCGATGAACCGAACTCCACAAAACCATAGGTCGCTAGCCTATAAAAATGAGACGAAGCTCCATAAATCGGGGTTCAGTCCCTCATGTGGACAAAGAGACACCGCAAATCGCTAGTCTAAACCATAAAATGATCATCATTGATCAATAAGAAGTGTCGATTACACTAAGCTAGTAAATAGATGGGTTTAGCTTCATGTCCCATAACCACTGGCTTAACTTAAATATTTACGAACAAATTGTAGATTTCCACTCGAAAATTGTCACAAGAGTTTCAATCGAACAAGTCAAAGAATTAACTGACGAAGTAAACGCAAGCGTTTCATACCACTTGTTTTGCCAAGCCGTTTAATTAGATTTTCTCGTACGAATGAGGTAAAGGTTTGTATATACTAATAGATTAGAAAACGGTTTTATAAACGAGCTTTGTATTAAAAATAGAGTTGAAATCATATTTGTAAAAGAGTTTGAATATTTACTACCAGTATAGAAACCTTTGTATTTTAAAGTGAAAAATCACAGAAATGATTGTAGAAACAATCAATCATCAAAAATTCACATACGAAGACGTGAATCAAATCCAAAGAAATCGATACCGAATCCATCAAAATGGATGTTCTCAAAAATCCCGAAAAGAAGTCATCAAAGTCGATAATAAATGATAACAATAGATCGGATAATCACGAATCGATAAAAATTGGAACCTCAAGCAAAATAGGCAAAATAGGCTGAAACAAGTAGGTCAGTCGATTGGACCAGGTGGTCAGTCGACTGACACAGGGACATGAATTTTGTGTCCCCGGGGTCAGTCGACTGGCAAAGATTGTCAGTCGACTGGCAAAGATTATCAGTCGACTGATACAGACCTAGGCAAATTCCTGGGTCCTGGTTCAGTCGACTGACACACTGGTTCAGTCGACTGAACCTGCTTCTAAGGCATTTTCTTCTTTCTGGTTCAGTCGACTGACCCACTGGTTCAGTCGACTGTACCTGCTTCTGTAGCACATTCAGCCTAGCCCCCCAATAGGGCAAAAGTTCTACAAACCACGATCGGACGAGCAACGGGCGCTAAGGGTTTACGCCAATCAGCAACCCAGCCCTATAGGCTCTTCGATGCTTCACCAAAAACATGTTCAAACATCCATAAAAGGATTTTCACAAAATTGGACTTAAAAACCAAAAATTGGAATATTCCCCAAATCAATCCAAATCAAAATCAAATGAACATGTAAAGATGTTAGGAATTCATACCTAATAATCAAAGATAGTATAGACATAGATGTGAGATAAAATCTCACCTTTAAACCCAAAAACAATGAATGAGAAGCTTAATCACAAAGGAAAGATCAACCACTCTTCACTTCAACCCAAGAAGCTTGAATCTAAGATTAAAAGAAGAACATTTCCTAAGTTAGGTTTAGGAAATTTCTGAAATTGAAGAGAGAATGAGTTGGAGATGATGAAGAGGATGCTTACCTAAGCTTCTCTTTGATTTTGGAGCTAAAACTTGGATTTGCAAATGAATCTACGGCTTGGAATTTCAAATTCCTTTTCTCCTCCCCCATTTTTACTAAAGCTTGAAGGTATTAGGAAATGAAAGTGAATGAAGAGAAGAGGGGACTGAGTTAGGGTCGCAAACGCCATTTTGGACTCAATGGAAGTGGTCTGGAGTCCGAATTCGACTGTTTGCAGAAAGTAGCTTTTCGGACTATAATCCGACTAATGATGCTATATTTAAATAAAATATTTAAATATACAATCGTAAAATATGCGGGTTGTTACAGACTCCCCTCCTTAAAGAAATTGCATCCTCGTAATACTGAAGGAGAAGATAAAGAGTAACAACCATATAAGCATATCAACACAAAAGAAAATTAGCAATAAGAAGTTCACCATAAAGAGCACGAAAGAGTAAGTTCGGATGTGTTTGCTCGATGAATTCTCAAGATTCCCAAGAGCAATCCTTAGGATTTGAGGACCATTGAACTTTCACAAGAAGAACATCTTTATTTCGAAGGCGTTTAACCTCCGAAGTAATGATACGAATAGAATGTTGCTCGTAAGTCAAATTCGGTGAAACTTCAATTTCTTTAATAACACCGGACTCAAGAATAGAATCGAAATCCCTAAGGTATTTCTATAGTTGAGAGACGTGGAAAATGTCATGAATAGTAGAAAATTGAGCCGGTAATAAAAAGACGATAAGCCACGGAACCAATACGTTCGGTGATGGGAAAGGGAACAATATATCGAGGTGCTAACTTTCCCGATCAACTGAAACGCACAACACCCATCATAGGTGAAACACAAATGAATACAAATAAAATCTGGACCTAAAACCAGCTTCTCACCGGCTTCAAGCCAACACGAAGGAAATCGGCACGGCCTTCCGTACAATGCCTCGAAATGTGCCATACCAATACTAGATTGGAAGCTATTATAGGAAGAAAATTAAACAAGAGTATGATCTTCCCTACTTCCACCAAAACCAAGGACACATACACGAAAGAGATCTTCAAGAGTTTGATTCACACGCTCGGTTTGTCCATCGGATTGAGGACGATATGCGGTGCTAAAATTAAGCTTTGTTCCTAAAGCTTTTGAAGACCTTACAAAAATCCACTAGTAAAATAATGGATCAAATTGCTAACAATAGAAGTAGGAACTCCATGCAATATAACAGGACATAGAGTTCAGCCAAAAGAGGTATAGTCCAAAAGAGAAGGTCGAGCCTCAAGGCTACACAAAACAAGAGATGAACATAAATTGGATTCACGATCTCGAATCTCACAAGTGGATAAAGTCTCGAGATCATTCCATTCGGATATCATCATTGAAACAACTGCTGGTTTCTTACAACTAAGGGAATCGACAACACGATTACCCTTTTCCGGAGTACAAAGAATATCAAGATCATAAGATGTAAGGAACTCAAGCCAACGTTGTTGACGCAAATTAAGTTCCTTTTTGAGAAAATAAATATTTCAAAAATTTATGATCGGTGTAGAGAACAAATTTCTCTCCCAAAAGATAATGGCGCCAAATTCTAAGAGCGAAAACAATGGCCGCGAGCACTAGATCATGAATAGCATATCTAGTCTCGACAAGCTTTAATTGTCAAGAAGCATATGTGATAACACATTCCCTTTTGCAAGAGAATGGCACCCAAACCAATACGACAAGCATCGGTAAAAACAATAAAGTCTTGATTCCCTTCGGGAATCGCAAGAATAAAAACATTGGAAAAGAGTTCTTATCCTCTTTCCCGAAAAGCTAAGACATTCAAAATTACCATTAACTTTATGTAATCATCATTTTAGAAAAATTTACTTATTACAAGTCAATTTACTGTGTTTGACTGTCTCATCATAGTGTTTAGGAGATTCCTATCGATAACGTTGGTCAAGCGCATCGACCAGAATTCTTAAAGCACTTAATGGGCAAAACAACACCAAATCATCTTATATATGATAAACATGTCTCTTATAAAATTTACAAATATTCTTTTCTTGTTTTAAGAACAAAACCCAATCATACTTATAAATATCTTATGAAAAAGATTTGAAAAATTTTAAATTGCTGTTTTCATCCAAAATCAATGAATACAAGGATAGTCTCTTCGAGATATTCATAGAATTACTCGATTTATAAAATGGATGAAATAAGCTGGACAACCGAATGACATAATAAGTCATTCATAAGAATCATAACGTGTGCGGAATGCGGTAAGTGGAATGCTAACTTCCGCAACACGTAGCTAATGAAAACCGGTGGCAAGGTCGAGCTGAATAGACCATAACACCACTCAAAAGGTTGCTTAGGTGATAATCCTAAGACAAGCTCAAAAATACCAGAAAATTCACAAACTATTTAAAATGAGAGAGAAAACACTTTCCTCATCATGTGGGCTTAAAGAATAAAAATGATGCCACCAAATTGGAATCAAAATCACAAAGAAAAATAGAAATCTGCTTGACAGATTGAAAATGTCGAAGATGAATAGTCCACTCGGGACACATGATACGGGCTTCATAAAGATTAAGCCAATCCTTTCACAAAAATCAATTCCGAAGCCTAAGTAATGCATAACATGCAAATCGGCTCGGAAAGAAAATCACATAAAATAATCTCGACATCTTTAAAAGAAACAGAGTGTTGCAGATCCACCAACCGGATTTGCAATTCTCAAAGAAGTCATCAAGCCCAAAAATGTTTAAAGAAAAAGAATCAACAAGTTCTTTTGATATAAAATAATAAGATGAACCCATATCAAAAAGAACTCGAAGATGATAATCACAAAAAAAATATTGCCAAGGATAGAATGAGAAATACCTAGACCAAGAGAAGGGCTAGTAGAGGCTTGCACCACATTTAGCTTTCCCTCTTTCTTGTTCGGAAGTTTGGGGCATGAAGATAAAAGATGTCCCGAACTTTTGCAATAACGACAGAAGAGAGGTCTCGGACACCTATTAGCATAATGGTCCGTAGAACAACAATTGTAGCATTGACCATAACTAGAGGTAGGAGTCTTTGCTACCGGAGTTTCTTGCTTCCATTTCTTGTAGGGATTGGGATTGGGGCCTTTGAACTTAATAGGCCTCTTCATGTTATTGTTGAAGTTCTGTTTGGCACGTACAACTTCAACATCACTTTCTTTATCGGCCTCTTCAAGTCGAAGAGCGATATCTATAAGCTGATCGAAAGAAACTTCTAGTTTCAGAAGTAAAGGCTTTTTGAGGTTCTTATTCAACCCATAGGCGAACCTCTGATTTTTCTTCAATGGGGTATTAATATACTCGATCCCATATTTAGAAAGAGATTCAAAAGTCGCAACGTAATCCGTCACAGAAGATTCACCTTGAACAAGGTCAATAAAGCGTCAGGCTAAAGTTACTTTTTCAGCCTCCGGCACAAACTTCAATTCGAATCTTTTTCGGAATTGCTCCCAAGTAAGATCCGCTTTGATAATTTCAGAAAGCAAAAGCTCATACCAATCTAATGCTCCTTCTTGGAGCATGCTAGAAGCCACTTGGACTTGAAGTGAATCAATAAGATCCATGCGGGAAAAGATGCGATCGCATGATCTAAGCCAAGCTTGGATTTCTATAACGTTTTCGGATCCCTTGAATGGCCTTCCACCCAAAGCGGTATAATCTCTGCACAAGCGTGCAAACCCGGATTTACGGTGAGTTGGCGCTTGAACGGGTCCGGCAGCTCGGGCATTGTTTACAAGATCTAAAAGTTGTTGAGCTAACATAAATACTCCATCCTGAGGAGTAGCACTAGATTGACCGACGCTGGGACGACCAGGTCTAAACATTTCTCTTCTCTAAGAAAGAAAGAAAGAAGAGGAAAAAGGTTATTCTCAAAATGAATATAAAACAACCTTGATTGATAAAACAAGGCATCACAAAAGAAAATAGGATAGACCGGTACAAAGACTCGAATCAAATCCTATGGCACGATTCCTAAGAAAGACTTAGGACATTGATCCTTGCTAGATAATTCTACATTGTTCTGAAGTTTGGCTCTGATACCAAGCTCTGACGCCCCACCTCTATGCTCACCCTAGCCAAGGACACTACGGGGTAATCCAGTCGGCTAGCGCGAAGAATAAGGCTATTGAGGAGCGACTATCTGTGTAATTGCTTTGTGCGAGTACCGATATGTCAGATAATATAACTTACATTTCATTTCAAGAGGAAATCCGACATATAAAATACAAACGCAATGCTACCACACAGTGGCTATGAGGCCTTCAGAAACAAATATAGAAATAAACATAACACAAATCAGTCAAAGATATTCATATTACAAAGGCGGAATAAGATATGAATATATCACATGAAAGTGTACATCAAAGTAGTGGTCATAGGAGATCCACTACATCACAAAAGAATAGATACAAGTGCTAGACAAAAGAATAAGTATACAACAAGGAGTCTCTATCTCAAATGTATACTAACAAAAACAACAATGCTAAAGTAGTTAGCCAAAAGTCAAATAATAGTCCCAGATGAGGAGTCAAGCAGAAGCACCTTTAACATCTCGGTCTGACCCGAGTATTATTTAAGAAGAAAATAATAAACAGATCAGTTTAGCTATAAATATCAGATAAAATGAGATAGGATAAGAGATATGACCAAAAACGTATGATAACAAGGAAATGCCATACTGTGTCAAGTATACATCAAATAACAACAAAAACCATACAATATCTCAAATTATCTCAAAGCACCAAAAAGAATCACATCTTTTAAATAATTCACCAAAACACAAATATTGACAAAACATATCAATGCCAATCCACGAAAATAGGTGAAACACAAACTCTAGAAATCACAACGAGAAATCCATAAATCACAAAAGGGGGAAGGCCTATCACAAACGGGAGCATGAAAATTCACCAACACGTGTATCACAAACGGGTTGTTAACCCATGGTCGCTAACCATAGAGCCGGTGCCACGACGTAGTACAGCGAACGCCCGAGGAACCAGAAACTCAAATAATCCAGAACATCGACATAGTACAGCTTTACACCCGATGAACCAAACTCAAATAATCAAGCACAACGACGTAGTACAACAAACGCCCGATGAACCTGAACACAAATAATCCAGAACAACGACATAGTACAGCGAACGCCCGATGAACCAGAACACAAATAATACGGAACAACAATGTAGTACAGCGAACTCCCGATGAACTAGAACACAAATAATACGGAACAACGACGTAGTACAGTGTTACGCCCGATGAACCGAACTCCACAAAACCATAGGTCGCTAGCCTATAAAAATGAGACGAATCTCCATAAATCGGGGTTCAGTCACCCACGCGGACAAAGAGACATCGCAAATCGCTAGTCTAAACCATAAAATGATCATCATTGATCAATAAGAAGTGTCGATTACACTAAGCTAATAAATTGATGAGTTTAGCTTCATGTCCCATAACCATTGGCTTAACTTAAATATTTACGAACAAATTGTAGATTTCCACTCGAAAATTGTCACAAGAGTTTTAATCGAACAAGACAAAGAATTAACCGACAAAGTAAACGCAAGAATTTCATACCACTTGTTTTGCCAAGCCGTTTAATTAGATTTTCACATACGAATGAGGTAAAGGTTTGTATATACTAATAGATTAGAAAACGGTTTTATAAACGAGCTTTGTATTAAAAATAGAGTTGAAATCATCTTTGTAAAAGAGTTTGAATATTTACTACTAGTATAGAAACCTTTGTATTTTAAAGTGACAAATCACAGAAATGATTGTAGAAACAATCAATCATCAAAAATTCACAAACGAAGACGTGAATCAAATCCAAAGAAATCGATACTGAATCCATCAAAATGGATGTTCTCAAAAATCCCGAAAAGAAGTCATCAAAGTCGATAATAAATGATAACAACAGATCGGATAATCACGAATCGATAAAAATTGGAACCTCAAGTAAAATAGGCAAAATAGGCTGAAACAAGTAGGTCAGTCGACTGGACCAGGTGGTCAGTCGATTGACACAGGGACACGAATTTTGTGTCCCCAGGGTCAGTCGATTGACACAGATGGTCAGTCGACTGATACAGACCCAGGCAAATTCCTGGGTCCTGGTTCAGTCGACTGACACACTGGTTTAGTCGACTGAACCTGCTTCTAAGGCATTTTCTGCCTTTTGGTTCAGTCGACTGACCCACTGGTTCAGTCGACTGAACCTGCTTCTGAAGAACATTCAGACTAGCCCCCCTATGGGGCAAAAGTTCTACAAACCGCGATCGAACGAGCAACGGGCACTAGGGGTTTACGCCAATCGGCAACCCAGCCCTATAGGCTCTTCGATGCTTCACCAAAAACATGTTCAAACATCCATAAAAGGATTTTCACAAAATTGGACTTAAAAACCAAAAATTGGAATATTCCCCAAATCAATCCAAATCAAAATCAAATGAACATGTAAAGATGTTAGGAATTCATACCTAACAATCAAAGATAGTATAGACATAGATGTGAGATAAATAATCTCACCTTTAAACCCAAAAATAATGAATGAGAAGCTTAATCACAAAGGAAAGATCAACCACTCTTCACTTCAACCCAAGAAACTTGAATCTAAGCTTAAAAGAAGAACATTTCCTAAGTTAGGTTTAGAAATTTTCTGAAATTGAAGAGAGAATGAGTTGGATAAGATGAAGAGGATGCTTACCTAAGCTTCTCTTTGATTTTGGAGCTAAAACTTGGATTTGCAAATGAATCTAGGGCTTGGAATTTCTAATTCCTTTTCTCCTCCCCCATTTTTACTAAAGCTTGAAGGTATTAGGAAATGAAAGTGAATGAAGAGAAGAGGGGGACTGAGTTAGGGTATAGGATGAGTTGGGTGAAACCCAAACCCAAGCCCTAAGTGAAAAATAGCAAAATTCACTCGACTCCAAACATATCGATGTTTATACTCAAAAAGGTCACAAACGCCATTTTGGACTCAATGGAAGTGGTCTCGAGTTTGAATTCGATTGTTTGTAGAAAGTAGCTTTTCGGACTATAATCCGACTAATGATGCTATATTTAAATATACAATCGTAAAATATGCGGGTTGTTACAAGTTTACTTGCTTATTTTGAATGAACCAATTTCATCGAAATTTCGTACATTATGAATCGCAACTGATTATCATATATCATATATATGTGACCAAATATGGATCAAATATCCATATTTTTGTATTGCTTAAGAGTTAAGACTCATAAAAGACAATGCACGGTCTCGGAAAAGTAAAACTTAAGCAATCGAGACATGAATGTTTTAGTGGTTGTGTAAATTGGTGGTTGTGTAAATTGGCACGAGCATGGGTCTTGAAGTAACAATATGTCATTTGAAAGAACAAATTAAACCTACTGGTCTACAGCGACTGAAATTGGTAAATTTTAAAAAAAAATTCATATTTTGATCATAGTGGACTTATGAAATCTAATGCTCTATACTAGATCTGATTTTGATATTAATAAAATCAAATTTTATTTAACATTATTTTATATTTGTTAATTAGTCATATCAATTAATTCAATTAAAAGGTTAATTTTGAATGTAACATATTTAAATTCAATGATATAACAATATAACACGTAAAGAAAATAAATGTTTGATTTGATCGAATAAGTGGATGAATTGAAAATGGTTCCAAGAGTATCTAAAAACAAATAAGATTTAATATCAAAAGTCACTCCTCCCTATGATATATAATGAGGTATCAATAAGAAGTAATCGAACTCTATTGGATAAAGAACGATTGATAATAAGTGAAGTTGAGTTAACTTTTATCTGTTTGGATGTGTACTTGAGATTAAGTACATAGGATAAAATTAATATATCTAAATCATAGTTTATAAGATAATACAAGATAAAAGTTTATAAGAAACCCATACATATCCTAGATCAAGGAGTTGACAAGTTGTGTAAGTTGAGAGGCTACATGTAATAATTGTTCATGAGAGATCTTGAGTAGGTCTCCCTAAAACAATTTGGGGCAGAGCAATATTGATTGAGCAACTTATGTTATGAACATAATTTATTGTAAACTCGAAATTGAATCATTTTTATAAATACACAAAGGGAGTTCAAAAAATATGCCCGAATGTATGTTTCATTATACTAAGAACAACTGTTCTTTCAAGAATCGCTAACTTCACAACGAAAGAATTTCCTTAACATGGATTTGGATATGATCCAAAGAAAAATTTAATGACGAATGATGAAATGAAATTAACTAAGCAAAATAGACATGACCCATTGAATGTCTAATAGGAACTCTCACACGTTACAGAGAAATTATGAGTTTCATATCAATGTTAAGAAAATAATTTCCTCAATTGTCAAATAAGTCATTAAGAGTATTGACTCTGCTATATGACACAATGCACAAATCCAGAATGGATTACAAGTACATTATCAAGTATGTTTTTTATAATGATACCCGAAAGAAGGATAAGATCTGCCGGCTGCAAAAGTGTTTTTAGAAGAAAAACCAATGTAATTGGAATATAGGAAGCTACGTCGATAAGAATAACAACATAAATTTCAATAATTGAAATTAACGTAACAGATTCATTATTCAATATGTTTAAGTTAATTCAGATTTTACTCACAAAATTATTACTCGATGTGATTTTAGGTTTTGGTACGTATATGTTGAAATAGAAATTCTAAATAATGATTTAGAATAATCTGGTTGCACATAACAACTATAATGTCTCAAAGTCAATGGGAGCGATACTCGGTTTATGGATTTCGAATAGGGTTCAAAAATTTATAAGAATTCAACAAGCATCGGAGTTGAGCAAACATTTTAATTAGAAAAATAAATGGTTTGAATTTCAATTAGAATGCATAGGAAGTGTGTGTCTATAAGAAAGAACTAAAAAAGTACTAGAATATTTCTAAAAACTATAAGTAAACAACAAGCTTATGATTGTTAACGATGCACCCATGTTAAAATCATTATAGTTTTGTTGTTTAATTCTCGATATTGGATTTGAAAGGACATCTTTTACAATCAGTATAAAAGGATGTTGGAAATATTGCAAATGATATACATAGACATCGTATTAAAATGGTTAATATGAAGTATATAAGATGGATTCCTTATGCATTGGCAATAGAAACTATCATATATGTTGTATTGTCTGAAATATTATTTCTCACTTATGTATTTGATACATAAAACAAGCATCGAATCTAAATTAAGATCACTAAATAACAGTTTAGAGTGTTCTCGAGTATTTACAAAATACTAAACAATTGTTTATAGAAACAACGAATTCCATATGAAGGAGCATTCGAACTTAAATTTCATAAGTAACATTGACTATAGTAACTAATCCTAAATTCATGATCAATCTTAATTAAGAATCTTTAAGTTGGAAATGTTCCAAACAAGATATTGTGGCTAATTCAACTAACAAGCTTTGTACATCACCTTTGAGCATAACAAAAAAATGTACGCATATAAAACAAAGCTATAATTATACTATAGTTATTCGAAGGACGTCATGCCACAATTTAATTATAATCAAAGTAGAGTTTCCAAATTGAAGTTCGATGATATTATGATGTCGAGAGAAGTGTGTAATATTGTCACTTCGAGATTTCTCGTTTCACCTAGCTGTTATTAACCAATAGAATGTAACCCCTCGGTGGTTGTGAAATTGGATTTTATCGAAAAGACCTGTAAACGATGAATTCGATGAAACTGTCACATCACTAGCTAAGGTAACATATGAAAGCAGATATTTGAATTGGTCAATATTAATCGCTGACTGAATTCATACCTTTGAGTAGCACAACAGCTTTGTGATTTCTCCGAAAAGCACATAATTTAATTAATTTGCAAAATGTAATAAATTGATTAAATTAATCGATATTATGGAACATTAATTATTGTTAATTTATTAAATGTTTTGAATGTTTTTGGTAATTATTTAAACTCATATATATAAGTTATATTTACATATATCGATATATGATATCGGTAAATTTTTAAACAAAGGTTTAAATAAAATAATTACATGGGGAGTTTATGGAAAAATGAAAAAATGCTCCGATATAGTTGAAGGAACCGGGTCGATTTGCAGTGGATGAAATATGTGGATTTCAAAAAAAATTCTGATTTGAATCATAGTGGACCTATGAAATCTAATGGGTCTTTCACCCGATCCAATTTAATTATTATTAATAAAATCATATTCTATTAATATTGTTCTATTTAGTTAGTTAATCATATCAATTGATAAAACATGATTTTATTAAAATAACTGGATTGGATCTAGTGAAACCCTTTAGACTTCATAGATCCATTATGATTCAGATAGAATAACAATTAAAACATATTTCACCCACTACAAACTGGCTCAGTTCCTTCAATGACGATCAGATTGATTAACGTAGCTCATAAGTCGTAGGTCAATAGTCTACAAAAATATGTAAATTGGATATTCGACGTTGTGAGATCGGGTGGGGCACTCGTCGAAGTATTACTCTTACAAAGTAATTAGCTTATTTCCTGGATAATATAGGGAAAATGGAACGGAATTAAGATAGCTTTTAATGTACCAAAAGATTGAAAACTAGGTTCGTGTAGCCTAAATAAATCTTTAGTTGGCTAAAACTAAACTGAGATTTGTAGCTATCTCGTAAAAGTAGCATGAAAGTGAAATATGGTCATAAGTGGTCATAAGTTTGATTAGTAACTAAATTGATATGCTAAAGTTAACCTAAAATAACTAACTAAATGTAAGATAAATAAAATGATACAAAAATAAACTAAAATTGAGTCTAGTTATGATATCAGTGACTAAAATTTTATGTTATTTGACAGCGTGTTTGTTTGCATGTTAATGCTTGTTTAAAAATGTTGCATCTCGTATTATTTGACAAGCGTGTAACTAAATTGAGGGTAAATATATATCATGATGATTATTGCTTGTAATGTAAGAGGGATTAATTCCTCCAAAAGAAAATTAGGTTTACCTAACCTATTATACACTTATAAACCTAGTATTATAGGTTTATTTGAGCATAAGTTGGATAATTCTAAAATAGAGGATTATCAGGCTAAAAGTTTATCTAATTTGAAAATTATTAATAATAACCAAAAAGGAGGCAATGGTAGGATTATGATACTTTGGTACTCCAATGTATGGGATATAAGTCAATAATTATATAATCTTTAATACATTCGCTATTATTGTATAAATAAATGTGGATTTCAACTGGAAGTCACTTTTGTTTATGCAACAAACAGTGAAAAAGAAAGCTTAACATTTTGGAACCAATTAAGCAATTAAACAAAAATATAAACCATCCTTGGTTAATAGTTGGGGACTTTAACACTGTTATGCATGCTTTTGAAAAAAGGGGGGTTAAAGCAATTCCAAGAGAAGATAAACAATTTCGCGCTTAAAACTGGTTTAGTAGAACCAACTATTTTTGGAAATAAATACACTTGGAAATCAGGGGAGTTTAGAAATATACGTTGCAAACTAGATAGAGTTTTAGTAAATCAAAATTTCATAAACACCTTTGTAGATTTCAAGTGTTTTACTCTACCCCAAGCCTTTAGTTATTACACACACATCCATATTTTACTGTCGAATAATAATTTGATAAAGAAATATACCCTTTTTAGAATTGTTAATGGGTGGGTATATGAAGAAGATTATAGAAATGTGATCAAAAACTGTTTATCCATTAACAGATAGGGCACTACCCAGTATAAGTTTAGCAAAATGCTCCAAATAATCAAGGGAAACTTGAAAACATGGAGTAAGAATAGGAACAAAAATGAATTAAAATCTATTGGAGAGGAGTGTGAAATGTTGCAAGATGAACTTGATAATGATTGCTCAAACTTGAATAAAATCAAAAAAAAATCTAGCTCAAATGTAACGACCCAAAATTTTGGTTATTTGAAATTGGAATATTTAATAGATTTCAAATATTTAAAAGTTAATTTTTTAGATTTAATAACTTGAATTTCAAATATAACGCTTTATTTGATAATTTAATTGTTGAATTTAATAATTGAAAATCGTTTAAATAATTTAAATGTTGGATTTTATTTGGATAAAAATGATTTAAAGGCTTAATAAAGTTCTATTAACAAGAGTAGAGGTAATAAAGCTTTTAAATTGGATTTAAAAGTGATTTACTCGATTTTGAAAATAACTCGTTTTATTTAACGAGTGAAAATAGCCTTCAGGGGCATAGTCTCGGATTTCGACGAAACAAGTTCCATTGGATCCGTAATAGTGTATTATTATCGTATTTCCAATCTCGTAGCGTTTGGAGTTATTGTTTGGTCGTACGGGATAGAAACACGTTGAAATTAATATCGAAAATTTAATATTATAATTGGGTTTAAAAAGCTATCTTCTCCATACGGTCGAATTAGGTCTCGAAAATTATTCCATTTCGTTCGGAATAGGGGTATAACCTTAGGAATGCCAGGTGGCACGTCTCGATTGGGGTCTGAATTTTATACCTGGATATTTTGAAATTTTAAATATATATATAATTTGATTTGACTTCCCACAAATATCTTTCTTCACTTCAGCAGACCTATGAGCCGCCCCTACCTGTTCAAATCATACTCACCAATTCAGTTCCCTCCATACTCCTTATACCCAACCAGTGAAAGAAGAAAAGAAAAAAATAAAGAATGGGATGATTCAAAAATTCATTTCTAAAGAATTACTAAGCTAAAAATTCTAAAGCAAAATTTTAAATTCTTGTTTCGATGAGGGCTTCTCACTGAAGCGATTTTTGTAGGGTGTGGCCATGTTAGGTGTTGCTCGAGTCATGTATAGGGAAGCCCAAAAATTAGTGTTGGGAAATTCGGAGAATTGGGTCGACAAGGAGGCGAGCAGAGAGTGGATTTGAGTTTATGGTGGAAGGAGGAGCCTCGGGGTTCAATTTGGTGGGTCGTCATCAAGCATAGGGATGCGCGACAATTTTATTTGCGTATAGTTTGGGGATGTCGCGATTCGACACGGTGGCTCGGGGGATGAGGCAAGTTAACGAGGAGGTGGAGATCGATGAGGTGGTCGTGTTGGTGTGGTTGAATTGGTCGATAGTGGGCTTTGGTGGTTCGTGCACGTGCACAGTTGAGGTCGTGTACTTGGGTTCTGGAAGAATGAGACGGAGAGGGGGAGAAGAAGAAGTGTAGTGGGTTGGGTTTGTGGATGGGCCGAGACCATTTGTTGGGTAATTAGAAAATTTAAATGTGATAAATTTTACTTATTTAGTTTGTAAATCGTATAATCCCAATATCTCATTCGCTTTAGGTCCAAATCCAACGCGGTCAGTCACGTTGGGTTCATATTAACGAGATCTTTACTATGGAATCAAATTGGTTGAATTTAGAGCTTGCATAATTTTTAATTAAATTCGATTGTCGTTCGAATTTAATCGGAACCGAAACGCTTAAGCGCTAACTAGAATCAAGGTGAGTAAATCTCACTCATCTTGGATAATTGGTTTTTTTTTAATAGTTAAAATTATTTATTGGTTGATTGGATGGATTGATAAATTATTATCAGTTGGATGTTATATTATAGTACATATAGTAGTAGTTAGATATATATTCCCGCCGATTGGAGCGGATGAGACACTATGCGCCCCGCATAATAGCGGATGACCCTATATTACTGCGATATCCCACCTCGAAGCGGGATTGGTATTTTATGTTACATAACATCTGTGGATGCAGGGAAACGAGTTGGAGGGATCCAACTGGATTCCTCAAAAATGTTGATTTTAATTTCATATATAGTGTTATATGATGTGTTTTGAATAATCTGTTATGGATTGTTGTGTGATTTGATTGTTTGGATGTTATAGTAGCACTGGCTCCAATTTTGGTATTTTAAATACCATAAATAATATTTTTGAATTTAAAAAGGAATTCAAAGGAGATTTTGGAAATGAAAATATTTATATTGAATTTAGAATTATTTAAAAGGGAATTGAATTGGATAAAATAAATAATTTGATTTTGGATATTTATTTGGCTATTTCGTAAAATGGTTTCAAATAGAATTTTTCAATTGATATTTCTAAACAATGGATTTTAAATAAGATTCTGAAAAAGATGAAATGGGAGTCGGAATCGAGATTTGATTGGTTTTGGAATATAGTTTGGATTATTTAAGAAATAGATTTATAAATAGAATTTTAATTAGAAACCAATTTATAAATGGATTCAGTGGTATGAACCTGTTATGAACTGGAAATGAGATTATGAAAATTTATAAACAATATTCATAAATGATGAGGAATGATTATCATTCGATGAATTGCAAATATAAATTCATAGTGGGAATTTATAATGAGATGGGAATCGGTATAGAAAGAAATAGGGGATTCTATATCGGAATTTGGAAAAGGATTATGGAATTGGAAACGTAAATCAATTGTGATGAGTCGAGAGAGACTCATAAATATAAAGTTTGTTTTATTAGAATTTTAAAAAATATATTTTATCAAGAAGTGAAAGTTTTTTTGAAAAGGATTTTATTTATTAATCTATGTAGTTTTAAAAACTATTAATTGGATTAAAATATTTCAGAAAGTTAGTTATTTAAATATCTAAATTGTTGAAATGATTTCTAAGTTTTATAAACAAGTTTTGTAAATCGATTAGAATTTTATAAATGAATTGAATTAGTTATTGACGTTTATTTTAAAAGTGCTTTAATATTTTAAAAAATTATTTAACCATGTTTTGAAATTTATTATTATATATATAGTTTAAAAGTAAGTGATTGAATTTTATTTATAAATGTTCTTGAGATTGGTGAACCGGGTTTTATTTAATGGATGTGATTTTATAAGAGAAATCTTATAAGGGAATTCAGAAACTTAAGAAAATTTGAGCAAAGGAAATTTCCAAATTGTTTAGATACGGGAACTTCAAAAATGAATCTGAATTCATTAAAGTAATTATATATTGTTAATTGGATTATAAATAAGTATAATCGTTAATTTTTGGGAAATTGTAAGGAATTAATTAAATTCCGGAGATTTATGAGGTAAGCATGAAATAATTCCTAAGTATGGATATTAGAAATGATTTTTGAAAATAAGCTTATAATATTTTCCTAAGTATTGGAATTAAAGGGTTGGGGATATTTTAGCAACAGAATGATTTATATAAAAATATTTTTCTAAGTAATGAATTACAAATTGGAAATTTGAAATACTTCTAAGTATTGATATGGTTTGGAAATATCCTGTTATGGATATAAGTATTCGAAAGTGTTTTCAAATATTGAAATACTGGAAGAGTTTTGTGTAACGAACGGGCATTTTCGACCCTCGGAAATCGACACTAATACGTTCACCATATAGGATGTTGAGCAATCGAGTGCCGGAAATACCAGATCATTAGGGGTTTAAGAAGAAAGATAGAAGAAGAAACAAGAAAAAAAACAACAACACATAATCTCACAATTGCAGCGGAACAAAATATAGTATATAATAATAGATTTTTATACTAAGAAAACTGTAACTGTCAATATACACACAAATTATCATAGTGCAACCATCAACATAGAAATCTAGACAGTTTTAATAACTTGTCCTCACAAGTGCTGGACATATAGCCTACAATACACAGCGGAATATAATCAAGTACGTGTAACACGTCTTTGCCATCTAGATCGTCTCCTGAGCTCCAAAGCATCCTAACCTAAATTTGTAATACTCCGTTTGACCCGAGCATTACAATAAAGTAACATATGAGTCAGTCTGGAAATCCAGCGTGAGTAAACACACTTAATTTGAATTACTTAAGTTATCCAAGTCCTTTTAAAAAACAAAGGTATCTCGTAAGACCACGTCACACATAAACACGACGGGTTTTTATCTTACGATAACCAAAACACTTTTATAGAAAATCCGATGATATTACAATAGTGTCTAAGTGCAAATACTTATTTAAGATAGTCGAATTTGTTAAATTAATTAAATTCCAGCATATTAGACTCTATAATCAAAACCGTAAAGGTTCGTAGTGGTTATTGGATCGAAGTGGTTTTTTTCGGATAACGTAGATATCCGATTTTCGGTCTCATCGAATCCAAACGATAAATTCAAATAGGGCAATTTAATCGGTTAACAATTTCACAATAAGGGTGTCAATATTCACATATGGAAATTCATTCCATATGTCCACTTTACCAAGACTAGTCCATCGAAAATAATTTGCTTGTAATCATTCCATTTTCCGAACTCGGGATAGCGATCAGTTCCAGTCGATTCACTTGTCAATAAAACGTGTTAACATTTTATTCTATTTACTTTAATTTGTTTGGCTACCTAATAGCATAGATAGTAGATAATTGAAAGCAATATCTAAGAACAATTTCAGTTAACATAGATCATTAACTCAATCAACGGTTTATAATTGATATTAAATCGGTTTACAAATTCAAAATTGAATTAGTTTCAATTAATTGAGTCGAATTATATATATATATATATATAATCCAAAATACTTGTTAATCAAAGAAATAAAATAATTTATTCTTAATTAGATTAAAATTAAACATATCATTTAATAATTAATTATTTAATTAACATATAATTGATTAAATAAGAAACTACTTATTTATTCACTTCAATTGTTAAAGTCATTAATATTTTTTTGTAGAGATCTTGGAAAAATTAATCCAGATGAGAACTATTCTGCGATAGGGTCTCGACGCAAAAATCTGCACGTCGATTGGATTTAAAATGAAAGAGAATAATGCTTTTAAAATCTATAGGTCATTTAATATAAAAATTAATTGAAATTACTTTCTTTTTTAAAAAACAAAACCCTCGGCCCAGCCCATACTTGTTCAAACCCGACCCAAACATGGCCCCTAACCCTTTCTTCCTCTCCCAGCTACTCCACTCTCCTCTCATCTTTTTTGAAAGCAAATGCACGAGACGTGCACGAATGTGTGCACGTACACGCTGCCCCTGGCTACCCAAACTCGCCGTCGACTATCATCGCCAATCACCCAAGTCACCACCTCACGACTGCCAATGGGAACCACTACGAAATTTCCAATTCGAAAATTCAAACTGCTCACCGAAGCCTGAAACAAAACTCCACCCCTTCAAACGCCTCGGCACGACCTCCACGACCTCCGTTCTTCACCAAAACTTGCCCTGAGACTCGCCACAACTTCCTCGACCTAAACCCCCCGGTCCATACGTCCCTTTCTCCTCCTTTTCGTGCCATTACCCTAAAACCGAGACCTCCATTACAAGCACACTAAACCCTGAAACCACCTCGTCAAACCACCATGAGCATCTAAAAATCGTCGAACTATTTTCGTGGACTCCCCATCACCTAACCTTCCTCCACGACAAGCTTCGTGCCCCCAAATCGACCAAGATGCCTAAATTGAACAAAACCCCCAATTCCGTTCAACTCCCCATATCTCCATCCCTACGCAATTAAGAATCACAAAACTCCCTCCAAAAATCATGAATTTCAATAACGATCGTGATCATATAATCCAAACATTAAATTACGTAAGTTGAATTTCGGCCATGCTTTAATCACTACTGTAAAAAGGTTTTTTTTCCTTTTTCCAGACTTCATGAAATCCAATGAAACAATTTTTACAATGATCTATACTCAAAAAACAAATAACTTTCCTTTTGGAATCATGTTCTAAAACTAAGTGGTTATTTAGCTATTGATTTTTGAAGTTAATAGATTTACTGTTTTATCAGAAAAGAACATGGCAGAGCAACTTTAGGAAGAAGCACAGTGTCTTGATGACCTGATATGTCAAACATGCTCATACATATACATTAATACACATATCAGGTTCATAAACAATTAACCTAGCCCAAAGATTCATCCATAATCACAGAATATATATGTATATATAATACCAATAAACAAAACAAGGTTGTTTACTCACCGTAATAAAATGATGAATACTGCTTAAGCATAGATAAACACACTGCCATGTTTTCTCCTACTTCAAGCTTTTGTATGTCTTTTGTATGTCCAGGTCATTACAATCCTCCCTCTTCAGAACTTTTCGTCCTCGAAAAGGAACGAAGCGAGAATTAGAATTTTGATGTATATTATTAAATAAATCATTCTTTAAACATACACTTTTACTCCTTTATTATACATTTTAGGATACATACACTTTAAATTTTATAGCATTACCAAGCTAGTTTGATATTAAAAATATTTTTCCATAACTCGATGTCTTAACAAGTCCATCCTTGTTCTTACAGAAATTTAGTCATATGTTGATCAGGCGTAGGACTAAAAATCTCTAAGTACTTAGTAGACCCGTTTCAACATCCAGTGAAAATACTTGAAAAACCTTTCAAAATGATACGGAAAGTATCACCCGTCTTTTCCTTCTTTACCACCATGGATCGCGGTTACATGGTGATTGCATCGCCATCCTAGCGAAATCATAAGTAGACCGTGGTCATCAACACCCCTTGATTTACACCATGGGAACACGATAGACCGCAGCTATACGATGGTTGCGTTGCTGTCCCAGCGAAACCGTAAGTAGTCTGTAGGCAACCTCTGCCCCTCGAATTACGCTATCAAATAAAACAAACCCACATAGATCGTAGCTACACAAAGGTTGTGTCACTATCCCAGTGAAACCAAACGTAGCCTGTAAGCAATATCTGCCTCCCGAATTATGCTATGGAACCACGATAGATCGCAGTTACACAAAGGTTACGTTGTTATCCCAACAAAACCATACATAACTGTAGGCAATCCATGCCTCTTGATTTACGCTACCAACTCTCATAGATCGCAGTTACACAAAGGTTGCCTTGCTATCATAGCAAAACCATACGTAACTGTAGGTATAATACCCCTCGATTTTCGCTATGTAAACAAATGATCACCAGGAACTCATGAGTTCTTGTTCGGATGCCCTCTAGGATCCCAATTCTCATTGAGCCCACCATGTGGATTCCAAGGTACACTATGCCACAAAGTGAATCAGACAACAGCGATCACACAACATAAGGTAGATTTGTTGTTATCCCAATATTTACCACCGTTTCATACAACACATGGAAAAACATATGTTGTTTCTCATAGTCCATGAAATCTTTGTTCTATTAAGGTTTCATCCATGCCATCCAGACAACATTTTATTTGTTGTCTGATTAAAATTATGAAATTTTTTATTTTGGCTCATTGCCAAAATTTTGGTTTCCCTCTAACTTTTGCCCAGATTATTTCTTGGCCACGTTCTATCAATTATTTCCCCCCTCTTTCTTTCGTTTCCAGACAAAATAATGGCGTTCGTTCTTAAATCATTCCTTCCCTTCTCATCTAAATCTAGGGTTCTCTCCTTATTATGCCTCCTTCATCCTTTAATTCTCTTCTAAATCTTGGGTTCCCAAATTAAAATCAATTCTGAATCTAATCTCCAAGGATCCCAAATCTCGGTTTCCCCTAATATCGACGGCGAAATCCTAATCTTTCAATGGTTGACTTGTTCGATGCTATACTATTCTGGTATGCATATCAATTTTTCCTCTTTGCATTTTTATTTGAACTCAACCACTTTTAATGCTGATGATGATACGAGTATATTTAGGAATCGATTTCCTATATTTTTGAATTGAAACATTCAAACTTGATTTTTAATTTTTACACTTCGGCTATTGATTTCTAGTTGAATGGAATGCTTTCTGACTTGGTCTCTGGTTGATTTATGTTTGATATATTTGAATATAACTATGGCAGAAATTCTGATTTTGATTTTGAACAGTTCATTATGATGGATTTGATAGACTTGTTCCAATTGGATAATTCGATTGACATATTGTATGATTTCTGCCCCTTTTGCTAGACTTTTGATTTTGCTCGAACTTGAATGATTATCAGCCGATGATGATAATGGGTTATTTATATAGGAATTGATTTCCTATATTTTTTGAATATATGCTTTGATTTGCTTTGATTTCTATTTTATTTGATTGTGCTTTGCTTTGGTTTGATGGTGCTTTGCTTTGATATTTGTTTGCTTTGATTTCTATTTGCTAATTCGATTGTGTTGTCATATGTAATCGTGGTTGTTCAAGGCTTGTCAAGGCAGTGCCAGTGCTAACTTATAACTAGTGCCTGATATAACATGAATTAAATTTTGTCTTTTGATGCATTGACTAAATTTTTTATCCCTATGTATATGTACATGCTCACTTTGATGATATATACTTGTTGCCTATAACATTCTAGTTATCCCTTGATGCATATGTACATGTTCATTTGTTGAGCCATCTTCTTTTGCTGACTGCACTTATTCATGTTTGCACTTGTATGCATTGATGTGTTGGTGCTCAACTTTGTGTAAACATTTTCTTTGTTTAGTGATGAGAATCATATAATTGTTTATACAACTCCATGTTTGTTCGATTTGTTCAGTTTTGTTCAATTTGTGACAAGCCAGTGCACTGCCTTGACAAGCCAGTGCGCAAGAACTACCTTGTCAAGGCAATGCACACCAGTGGTGCCTTGTTTATGCATTTTGATGGCTCAAATCTCATGGTTGCACTTTGGGCTCAAACTTGAACTGCCCGGACCTATTATTATGTAATGATGGTCCGTGTTGCTTTTGCAATCTGATTTCTTATTATGCTATCTTAGTTCATCCATACATGCCGTTGGATGTGCAAGTGCACATTTTTATGTATATACATACATATGTATGTATATATGTGTTAATGTTCTTATCTTGCTTCAACACTTGTCTTTACACTTGAGTTTGAATTTTTTAATAATTTCTGAAATGCTTTTCTTGTTCTTTCTTGGCCCTTGCAATTGAATTTGTGTGTTCTCTGCACTTTATTGTTTTGTTGAGTGCCCCTTGCTTGTTTTGTTTCCCCTTGCTCATTTGGGTTCCATGCTTGGTGTTTTGCTGGTTGGAGCATCTTTCTAGCTTTTCATGTATATACATACACATGTGTTCAGTTCTTGTATCTCTTAACCAGATTTTGAATTGCTTTAAGCTGCTTTTGAATTGTTCGTGTGTTCATGTATGTACATACATATGTGCTTTGAGCTGATTTTGAATACATGTATATACATATGTTGTATATATACAAGTATACATGTATATACATGTAATCTCTCTGAACCAGATTTTGAATTGTTTTCACTTGTATCATGCATATACCTATACATGTATATGCCTATGCATGTATATGTCTATCCATGTATACGCACATGTGTTTGCCATGTTCAAGGCAGTGCAAATTGCCTTGTTCATGTGACCTTGTTCATGTGCTTGAACCATTTTGAGTATGTACATATATACATGTATATACATATGTGTATATATGTATACTACTTGAGCTTTGAAGCTTGTTGTTTGGTTTGCTTGTGCTTGTACCTGTGCATTGTTGGCTAAAACTCATATTGTTTTTCATGTGAATGTGCCTTGGGTTTGTATATTCACATGTATTTGTTCTGTTGCACTTCACCGTTGTTGCCTTTTACTGTGTATCCATTCTTGACCTTGTGTGTTGTTAGTGTTGAGATCTGCATATGTACATGCAGCTTTGTGCATGTCTTGCATTTTTTGAAATGGTTTGGATTTTGTTGTTGTGCTTCTTGTCTTTGTTTTACTGCCTGAATCATGTTGAACTCAGTTTTCCGATCCCTTATGCATGTTCAATGCTGCCTGTACACTGCGGTTGTGCTACTTTCCATGTATATACATACATATGTATGTATACATGTGTGATATGTTGGCCTTTGTCAGTGAATGGTTGTGTGCATTGTTGGAGGACCTGAGTGACATTGGTTACATTATGTGCACTGGTAACTCAGGCTTGAGTGTGCATTTTCCTGGCTGCACTTGTATATTTCTAGTTGGAGCACCTGAGTGTGCACCTGAGTTTGATTTTCTAGTTTGATATGCTGGTTTGATTTTCTGGTTTGAGTTGCATTTCCTTGTGCACCTGAGTTGAGCCCGATGAGGCTTGGGCTTGACCTTGTGCACATTTGCACTGCGTTGAGCCTTCGGGCTTAACCTTTGCAATAGTCCATGAGATTTAATTGATGTTCGGCCTTGTGATATTTATAGTGATACATTGTGCATATCATAAGTTGTCCGTGCACATATATATTTGTCCGTCCATGTCTAAAACATGAAGAGAAAACAAACCCATAAACTGAGGCAATATTAATATTCAAATAATTTTTTTTTAGGATAACGGTTGTGTAGCAGGAAACTACACAGCCGATTAGATAAATATATATAGATAATACTGGTCTGATCAACAAGCCTGATCGGTAGCGAAATCAGAACATCAAAAAATGTTTAGGTTACAAACATTGTGACAGATCCTGAAAGAGTTTAATATACATACTTAAACAAGTGTAATCAGAAAATTGCAGCGTAGAGTAAATATGAATCATAGAAAGAAAGAAAAGACGGTCCATCTCTTAGTTGGCGCCATGCTGGCCAGTTGGAGCAGCTGAGGATGCACTACCCACCGATTCCTCTGATGGCGACCTTGCCGTGGGAAGGCGAAATCTAAAAGGGGCCGAGGCTGAGGATCCTGCCCAAAAAGCAAATAAATTAGAAATTTTACTGCATAAGCCGAGTCGCGAGTTGGTGGGTTTGTTGAAGACGAGGGCATTTCTCTCTTTCCAAATGACCTAGCAGAAGATAGCCAGAAGGATGTCAAGATGGTGGTTTGGTGAACTGTACTGCCAATGATCAAAGAAATCCGCGATAGTGTAGATATTCCCAAGATTGTGGACGCAAACCGAAACCCAAATATAGAGAGATAAATCGCAGTCGAAGAAAAGATGTCGGATAGATTCGGTTTTAGAGTTACAGAAGACGCAAGTCGGGTCCAAAGTGATATTAAGACGGGCGAGGCGATCTTTGGTATTAACCCGGCCATGGATGAGACACCACTAGAAGAATTTGATTCGGGGAAGGATACGGCATTTCCAGACGCGAGAAAAGGCGAACAATCTACCAGGATGACTAAGGAATGAATAACATTGGGAGATGGAGAGGCCATTGGATGGAGCAAGGGCCCAGGAATGGTGATCCGGCAGAACAGGGTTAAGGACAATCGATTGCAGAAGGTTGAGGGCGGAGAGGAGCTCGGAGAGGGTATCAACGTCGAAAAGGGAAGGGGGCAAAGGCTGGGTAGGCCAAGGTTGACGGCATCCGCCACTGACAAAAAGGGACGATTAAAGGAGGAGAAGAGGGATGGGAAGGAGCGATGGAGTGGGGAGAGGCTGTGCCAGTAGTCGAACCAGAAGAGACATTTAGCGCCATCGCCAAGCTTCACTTGAAAAAGAGGTTTAATGCGATCAACTGATGCAAGAACACCCGACCAAAAGGGTGAGGGCTTAGAGAGAGGAGCAAAGTGGAGGGCAAGGAAAGGGTCCGCATTGTAATGGAAAGCCAGGATCCAGTCTTTCCAGATGAACTGGACCGGTGAGAGGAGACTCCAGAGCCATTTAGCGAGAAGCGCCTGATTGAGGGTAATCAAGTTGGAGATACCTAATCCACCATGGTCCTCGTGCAAGCAAATGATTTTCCAGTTGATCAGGCATTTGGCTCTCCCCCCATTCCAGAGGAAAGAGCGTCTAATAGAGTCAATTTTTTTGGATACCCATTTAGGAATTTTGTGGAAAGAGAGCCAATAGAGAGGGATAGCAGAAAGTACCGCTTTGACTAAGACAAGCCTACCTGACGCTGATAAGGTGTTCGCTTTCCAACCTGCTAGTATGGATTCAATTCTGGATACAAGGGGAATCCAGTCCGAACGATGAAGCTTAGTGGGGCGAAGGGGGATGCCTAGATAGGATATTGGAAAAGTACCAAAGTTACAGTTGAGGGCGGAGGCGATGGGGGGACCGAGATGATCTGCATTTCCAAGCATGATGACAGAGCTTTTACTAAAATTAATTGAAAGACCAGATACGAGTTCGAAGGTGTAAAGAAGAACCTTGAGACAGTGGATGTGTTCAGGGGCGGGGGAGACGAAAAGGATCGTATCATCTGTAAATTGAAGGTTAGATATTGATAGGTCAGAATGGGAATTCTGAAGACTGATACCAGCCAAGTGATTATCTGCTGCCGCCAGTTTGATCATACGGTTAAAGACATCCGCTACCAATACGAAAATGAGCGAGGAGAGCGGGTCTCCCTGTTTGAGGCCCGTGGCCGATTTGATAAGACTTCCTGAGGCACCACCGATTTGGATCGAGGAAAGGCTCGAATTCAGTATACATTTGATCCAGTTGCACCACTTAGGTGAGAATCCTCTGTGCATTAGAAGCTCAAGGATGAAATTCCAATTGACCGAATCGAAGGCTTTGGAAAAATCCAATTTTAGAAGGACCCCTGGGATGTTGTTGGAATGACAATAGGAGATAACTTCTTGTGTTGCCGCGACACAGTCCAGTATGTTCCTACCTTTGATGAAGGCCGATTGTTCCGCTCCCACAAGCAATTCCATATGGTTTTGGAGACGATTGGCGAGTACCTTAGTTATCAGCTTAAAGGTGGTGTTGAGCATGCTAATAGGTCGGAAGGCTGAAAGAGAGTTGGCGCCATCGGATTTAGGAAGGAGAACGATGTTGGCATAGTTGAGGCGAGCTATGGCCATGGGGTTGGAGCAGAATTCGGCGCACATGTTTAGGATATCTTCTCTGACGACCCCCCAGAAGTGTTTAAAGAAGAATGGTCCAAAGCCATCTGGCCCTGGGGATTTGTTGTCGTCCATAACTTTGAGGGCGGCTGGGATTTCCTCCTCCGTGAAGGGGGAATCTATAGGGATGGGCGATGGATTAGGATAGAGTAAGTTCCAATCTATGGGGGGGTAGAGGAGGAGAAGGTTTTCCAAGGATGGAACGGTAAAAATTGGAAAAGAGGTTCAAGATAATGGTGGGATCGGATATTGTGTTGTTGTTGTGCACTATTTCAGGGATGGATAAGGATCTGCGCCGGCCATTGGCTAATTTGTGAAAATAAGAAGTGTTTTTGTCACCATCTTTTAGCCACTTTGCTTTTGACCGCTGCTTCTAGCCAATCTCTTCTTGCTTCATCGGTCTTTCAAGCTCAGTTTCTAAGTTCGCAAGGATAGTTGAGTCACTGTTGTTTAGGGGGTGAGACTCCTTCTGGATATTTAGAGCAAGGATTTCATTTTGGATGACGGCAATGCGATTACGGAGGGAGCCCCAAATAGACTTAGCCCAAGGCTTGAGGAGTTTTCTTAGAGATCTGAGCTTACTTATTACACGTGACGTGGCAGAGGTGAATCTGGTAGGTTGATCCCATGCCAGTTTGATAAAATCGTCGAATGATGGTTTGAGAAGCTAGAGTCTCTCGAATCTGAATGGTCTCTTGGAGGTCGAAGGGGTGCCTGAGTCTAGACAAAGGGGACAGTGATCCGATAGAATGGTAGCAAGCCCAAGACAAAACGAAAGAGAATGGATGTCTTCCCAGGCGGGACTGAAAAGGAAGCGGTCTAGTTTGGCTAGGGCAGGGGAATGGCGCTTATTGGACCAGGTGAATTGACGGTTATTGATTGGGGGTTCGATAAGGGAGCAGGAGTTAATGAATGCATTGAAATCTTCTAAGTCGAGTGAAATATTTCCAGAGTTTCTTTCATCTGAATATCTAGTAGTGTTGAAATCGCCACCAACTACCCAAGGCCCCTGGATAGCTGAAGCAAAATTCGAGCAATCTGACCAAAGATCCAACCTTTCCTGCACTATTTGAGGGCCATATATGTTTGAGAAAAAATAAATGGTGTTAGACTTCACATGTCTGAGTGCTACATGGAGGACAGAGGGATGGGATATGATTTGGCTGAGGGACCACACTGATTCATTCCACATGGTGATTAGACCTCCTTTGGAGCCAAGAGAGTTGGAATGGGCCCAGCCTGTGAGAAAAGGACCACCTAGTTGTTTAATGAGGGAAGGAGTTGGATCAGACAGTTTAGATTCTTGGAGCAGAAGGATGTCGATGTTAAGGGGAGACAAGGTAAGGAAGATTGAATGTCTTTTCCATTTAGGTTTGTTTCCTTTTCCATTTTACCGCGTTGTTTATTTGATATGTATAAGAGATGGCTGGACACAAGCTGGAGTAAGCAAATGAAGATCAATATCAAAAATAAACTCGAGTGAGTGTAAGTGAGTGCTAGTAAAAAAAATGTTATATATGAGAGTGTAGAGAAAATTTGTATAGATGAGAGTGATAGTGAAAGTTGTATTGTATTTGAAAATGTAAGAATAGTGGAAGTTGTATTGTATTTGAAAATGTAAGTATAGTGAAAGTTGTATTATATTTGAATTTTATTTGAAATAAAATATTTGTTTAAATAAAATTGTGATTTATTAGTTCATTTTGCAAATATAACATAAGTGTAATTGATATGCATATCAGTCAATATTTATATGTTATCTAATAGAAAATTTTAGAAATGATACTATAACATCAGACAACGTATATATCTATGGTCTGATATGTAATGATATGGCACGAAAATAGACGACGGATAGGTATTCATTCAGACAATGGAGCATATCTATCGTCTGATTCGTTTTTTCTACTAGTGATAGACCCACCCAGTGGATCTCCTGCTCCAAATTTCCAACTTTCGTGGCGGGTGCCTTTCTATACTTTTAATTTCAAAACATATCATACTATCTATATACACTATCTTTCAAATCATACACTTCATATGTATCACACATAAATTTTATTTATATAAAATAGATAGTTTTTGAATTCGTTTATCTAATTTCCAAAATTGACCATTTGCCAAAAACAAAGGTCTTTAAAAATCAATAGGTTCCAGAACTATTTTCAATTTCATTCTCATATACACATAAGATCATCCTTTCCAACTCGATTAATTTAAGGATCAATAGTTTTTAGATCCGCTTCATATTTATATAAGCTCCATTTAGTATTTCCAAATACCTTCCATAGATCATTTTCTTCTAGTTATAAATTCAACAAGGGAATTTTGAATATATAACTAACATATAAAATCTCATTTTTGCCAAATCAAATTTCCAAGTTTGATTACTTTACCAAGTAAATTGTAACATTCTTACTTCTTTATAAAGTACATTTCAGTTATAGTTACTATTCAATCTTCATTCTAATAAATTTCCACATTTGTGTTTAACTAATTTTACATTTATTTCAAATCAATATAAAAAGTGATTTTATATAAGATCATATTTCTTCAAAAATATTTTACAACATCGACATACTACAACAACTAGTAAATTCAAAAAATTTACCCATCCATCCATCAATTTATTAATTTAGTTCGTTCCACTAATCCATTTCCAAATATCGTCGATTGGATTTCCGCAACCCAATTCTATATTTATTCCATGGAGTTATTTCAATTACAATTCAATTTAATTTGGCTCCAACTCCATTTCAATATTCAATTTACTAATTAATTTATCCAATTGGTCCATTTCAAGCTTCCAAAATCTGATTTTTTTCCCCAAACATCACTTCATTTGGGTTTTACTTGGGTTCAATTTTATTTCTCATCCAAATCGAATTTCCATTTTTTTACTTAACATTTAACCATTTTTAAATTATTAGTTCATTCAATCTATTTATGTCGATTTACCATTAATATTTTTCATTAACACATTCAAAACGTATTTAGTTGCTAGCCCTTTAAGTCGAATTCTATTTATGACCCAAAGTCCATATCTACTCCTTTTAATTCATCACAAAGTAAATTTAATTTCCTTCGACTTCCTTATTTACTTAACATAAGTTAAAATTTCAATATCTAAGGTTAATTTTGATAATTTGGTTCATCCTAATTTCCAGAATTCGAAACCCGTTTTATTTCAAAAATCGTTTTGAAATCATTCGTACACACATAACTCCTTTTTCACCTTTTATCAAATCTATACCTTTCCTTTTACACTTTGATTTTATTTAACTTCCATAAGTTAAATTTTAATTTATCTTGAAATTTCCTATTTCAAGTTATAAGTTCAAAACTTATTAACTTGGCCTGAGTTAATTTCCAATTCGTTCAACCCATTTAAACTTACTCAATTTAAAATTTTTACATTCCAAAATTCAATTTCCACACTTCTTTTCTTATTAATTTCCCACTTATAAGTTCAAAACTCATTTCCCCTTTGGTTCTACTTCTCATTTTAATGGGAATCCCAGAATTCAAACACCCAGTATTTATTTCAAATCACCTTGAAATCATATATATATATACATATATACCCTATTTATATACCAAATCACACTTTTAAATTTAAACCAACCCTGGTTTTTATTCAAAACCAATTCCTTCGGAATTTCCAAAACAACCCTTGTTTTCAAAACAAACATTTCCATATCCAATGACTACGGAAGCAATCTGTCATGTAGAAACTCGAAAATGAACACTAATGCTGCGGCCGTCATCACTAGAGTTATTTTCCAGCGACTATAGTGAGTTCAATGCTTAGTCACTTTAAAGATCTATCTAAAACAATTTTCATTTAGAAATATTTCTAAATAATATTGCTTTTTCTCCAAAACACCTTGAAACACATTTCAAAATTTTCGAGACTTAGACTCAAAACTTCTCAATTTAAATCCATTTATAAGTCACACTTATAAATTATGCTTATATAATTTCACTTCATTAAAACATTTCACAATGTTTTATCATTGTTTATGTTGTAATAAGCATATTTTATTAAGGCACAACAACCGATTTACTATAATAATCAATATTATCATACCTAGAAACCAAACACATTCCATAATAATTTTCTGAAAAATTATTTCTTTATATATAAAAATATAGTCAGGATAAAATTATTTCATTTCAAAACACTATGAAAAACGCTTTCGAAATTTCCGTAATTTAAATTCTGGTTTGGAACTATTTTTAGCTTAACTTATTTGTATAGTTCATTCTTATCAAATTTCTTTATTTGGTTATATAGATATAACCACTTAAATTTAAAATCTTACTTGATTATAATAATAACAACCAATTACCTCAATATACTATAAAAATTTCAGAAATTATTTTTATATCAAAATATAATCCTATATAAAAATTATTTTAAAATCGTTTATCCTTTAAAATTATTATATAAGAAAATAACAAGTACACTCTCATATATAATACACTCAACTCATTCTAGGGTACTACTGACCCTATCTCTGGTGAGTAATCCCCACCAGAGCCAAGGTTCTCACTTAACCTTTAGCTCTGATACCACGTGTAACGAACATGCATTTTTGGCCCTTGAAAATCGACACTAATACGTTCACCGTATAAAATGCCGAGAAATCTAGTGCCGGAAATACCAGATCATTAGGGGTTTAAGAAGAAAAGAGATAGAAGAAGAAACAGGAAAAAAACAACAACACAGAATCTCACAATTGCAGCAGAACAAAATATATTATATAATAACAGATTTTTATACTAAGACCATTGTAACTGTCAATATACATACAAATTATCAGAGTACAAGCATCATCATAGAAATCTCGACATTTTTAATAACTTGTCCTCACAAGTGCTGGACATACAGCCTACAATACACAGCGGAATATAATCAAGTACGTGTAATACGTCTCTACCATCCAGCTTGTCTCCTAAGCTCCAAAGCATCCTAACCTGAATCTGCAATACTCGGTCTGACCCGAGCATTACAATAAAGTAACACCCGAGTCAGTCTGGAAAACCAGCATGAGTAAAAACACTTAATTTGAATTACTTAAGTTATCCAAATACTTTTAAAAAACAAAGGTATCTCGTAAGACCGCGTCACACATAAACACGACGGGTTATTATCTTACGATAACCAAAACACTTTTATAGAAAATCCAACGATACTACAATAGTGTCTAAATACAAATACTTATTTAAGATAGTCGAATTTGTTAAATTAATTAAATTCCAGCATATTAGACTCTATAATCAAAACCGTAAAGGTTCGTAGTGGTTATTTGATCGAAGTGGTTTTTTTCGGATAACCCAGATATCCAATTTCCGGTCTCATCAAATCCAAACGATAAATTCAAAAATTGCAATTTAATCAGTCAACAATTTCACAATAAGGGTGTCAATATTAACATATGGAAATTCATTCCTTATGTCCACTTTACCAAGACTAGTCCACTAAAAATAATTCGCTTGTAATCATTCCATTTTCCAAAATCGGGATAGCGATCAGTTCCAGTCGATTTACTTGTCAATAAAACGTGTTAACGTTTTATTCTATTTACTTTAATTTGTTTGGCTACTTAATAGCACAGACAGTAGATAATTGAAAGCAATATCTAAGAACAATTTCAGTTAACATAGATCATTTACTCAATCAACGGTTTATAATTGATATTAATTCAATTTACAAATTCATAATTGAATTAGTTTCAATTAATTGAGTCGAATTATATATATATAATCCAAAATACTTGTTAATCAAAGAAATAAAATAATTTATTCTTAATTAAATTAAAATTAAACAGATCATTTAATAATTAATTAACATATAATTAATTAACATATAATTAATTAAATAAGAAACTACTTATTTATTCACTTCAATTATTAAAATCATTATTTTTTTGTGTAGAGATCTTGGTAAAATTATTCCAGATGAGAACTATTCTACGATAGGGTCTCGATGCAAAAATCTGCACGTCGATTGGATTCAAAATGAAAGAGAATAATGTTTTTAAAATCTATAGGTCATTTAATATAAAAATTAATTGAAATTACATTTAAAAAAAAACAAAACCCTCAACCCAGCCCATACTTGTTCAAACCCGACCCAAACATGGCTCCCAACCCTTTCTTCCTCTCCCAGCTACTCCACTCTTCTCTCATCTTATTTGAAAGCAAATGCACGAGACGTGCATGAACGTGTGCACGTACACGCTACTCCTGGCTACCCAAACTCACCGACGACTATCATCGTCGATCACCTATGACACCACCTCATGACTGCCATCGGGAACCACTATGAAATTTCCAGTTCGAAAATTCGAACCGCTCACTAAAGCCTGGAACAAAACTCCACCCCTTCAAATGCCTCGTCACGACCACCACGACCTCCGTTCTTCACCAAAACTTGCTCCGAGACTCGCCATAACTTCCTCGACCTAATCCCCCGGTGTGCACGTCCCTTTCTCCTCCTCCTCGTTGCCATTACCCCAAAACTGAAACCTCCATTACAACCCCACTAAACCCTAAAACCACCTCGTCAAATCACCACGAGCATCTAAAAATCGTCGAACTATTTTTCGTGGACTCCCCATCACCTAACCCTCCTCCACGACAAGTGTCGTGCCCCCAAATCGACCAAGACACCTGAATTGAACAAAACCCCCAATTTTGTTCAACTCCCCATATCTCCATCCCTACGCAACTAAAAATCACAAAACTACCTCCAAAAATCATGAATTTCAATAACGATCGTGATCATATAATCCAAACATTAAATTACGCGAGTTGAATTTTGACCATGCTTTAATCACTTACTGTAAAAGGTTTTTTTCTCTTTCCAGACTTCATAAAATCCAATGAAACAATTTTTACAATGATCTATACTCAAAAAAAATAACTTTCCTTTTGGAATCATGTTCTAAAACTAAGTGGTTGTTTAGCTATTGATTTTTGAAGTTAATAGATTTACTGTTTTATCAAAGAAGAACATGACAAAGCAACTATAGGAAGAAGCACAGTGTCTTGATGATCTGATATGTCGAACACGCTCATACATATACATTAATACACATATCAGGTTCATATACAATTAACATAGCCCAAAGATTCATCCATAATCATAGAATATATATGTATATATAATACCAGTAAACAAAACAAGGTTGTTTACTCACCTGTAACAAAATGATGAACACTGCTTAAACATAGATAAACACACTACCATGTTTTTTCCTGCTTCAAGGTTTTGTATGTCTTTGATCTTTTATGTTTTCGGCAGATCTCTTTTTTTATACAAGTATGAATAAGTAACTGAACATGACAATATATATATATAAAAGAAAGACAGTGAGGCACATGTACAGGTTTCACTTTTCATTTCATTTTTATTTCTTTTCTATATTCTTTTTGTTTTTGGGCTGATTTGATTTATGGCTTGATTTTTCATGTGACTTGATTTATTCGATGATTTGCTATTGTATGTGCATGATTTAATGCTTTGCCATCATGATGAGACTTCCATGTATATGTATATAGCTTGCATGTATATATTTTACCATATATATGTTTACATGCTTGCATATTTACATATTCACTTGTTTTCATATATATTTACACACATATATTTTTGTCATCATAAAGTTTACACTTATATGTATATATATTTACACATACAATGCTCTTCCAACACACACACACACACAGATATATATATATGTATTTTAAACATCATAAAACTTTGTATATATTTATATAGATATTTAGATTATTATATCACAAGTTTGAAATGGTGAAGTTTACATATATATATATATATATATTAATTAATTTTCCTTATTCAGAAATTTATATTTTACAATTTTATATAGTTTAAATCCATTTATAGATTCAAATTTTTTCAATTATCAGAAAATTTATCTATTTGACTTATAAAAATTTATATTCCAATAATTAAAATTAGTAAATTTTCCCAATACCAGATGGCTAAAAATATGGGTCGTTACATTTTGAATATATATCTTTGTAAAGATATTTTGAAGTAAATGTTTGAAAAATTTATAATATGGGCCCAGTGACTGCTCATGTGTGTAATTTGATAGTTAAATAACCGACTATCAAATCTGGCCAAATTCGTTGATCGTTTTGAAGAGACCGGGATCAGATTTAATTATCCAAAAACCACTTCGATCTGATTTGTGCGTTACAAATTGTGATATCGTGAAGAACATGAAGAAGGTGATTTTGGAGATTTGGTTTGTTCAGACCCAGAACAACTTGTATGGATGAATGCTATAAGCACATTGTCATTGAAGGTCAATGAGCATTCTAAGTTCAAATTTCTTGAAAGGTAATCGTAGCCTCAAACCTCATCAACCGGGAAATGACTTAAACAGGGCATGCAGCAGGGCTAAGTGGGTTGCTCCCATTAGGGTATGTCATCGTCTTTCTAGATTACCCTATATTATTATGGATTTGGTTGTGCATGAGTGATCTCGATTAAGGTTGGAAGACCGGGATGATGACATATTCGGTACTAGTAGTCAAGTGCTAGGCCGGTTCTGTATGGCAGGGTACAAGATGTTCTTGTCAGACCCGGGTGCATTGATCTAGAGATGCACTAATCGGATGTAGTTCCTTACCTGGTCATAGTATGGAATCCATTCTCCAATACGTGCCTTACGGTTTTGATTGTAGAGCGTAGTATGCTGGAATTTAATTAATGTAACAATTTCGGCTATTTTAATAAGTTCTTGTACTTGGACACTATCATAATATTATGAAATTTTCTATAAAAGTGTTTTGGTTATCGTAAGATAAAAATCCGTCGTGTTTATGTGTGGCGTGGTCTTATGAGATACCTTTGATTTTTCAAAGATTTTCTTATAACATAAAAATCCAGTTGGGTGTATTTTCTCACACTGGTTTTCCAGACTAACTCGGGTGTTATTTTATTATAATGCTCGGGTCAGACTGAGTATTCAGGTTAGGATGCTATGGAGCACATGAGACGTGTTGGAGGATTCTCAAGCGTATTCCACGTACTTGATTATATTCCGCTGTGTGAGTGTAGGCTGTATATTCAACACTTGTGAGGACTAGTTATTATAATTGTTCACTTTGATTTGTTGATTGTTGTACTTTGATGATCTCCGCAGTATATTCATTTGTGTGTTTTAGTGTCTGATACGAGGTAAAAACCGCGAAAAGGATAACCATATCGGTACCCAATTCGTGCCTTTTGGAGTTCCTATTTCCTTTCATTTTTCTACCTTGATAATCAATAGACACTAGCCGTTAGTATTCTCTGAATTAAATTCTTGACTTCTGTAATTCCCATCGTTATATTTTATATGCTGGTTCATTTTCATTGGTTCGTTTCTACCTCTCTTCGTCCTCCTCTCTTTACAAGAAAATAATAACAATAAATATTTTAGGCTTGTACATTTTCTGTAAACTGCTCTTATGCTCTCCTCTTTCATGTGCGACACACATCCACTCCTCTATTTTTCAACCACCGAACGTCATTCCCTTCAACCTGCTCATGCTTCAGATTTTCCCAGCCCATCACCTCACACAACAACAGCTCGGCCATCACTGCTCCGTCAAACACCCTTCCAACCCACGCCTGAAGCCCGAGCACAGCCTCGCTCCGCCTCTCTTTCCACCAACCACGCGACAGCCGTGCTCCCCTCCGCTTAGTATCTGCCTACATCTCCAAGCATGTCGTCATCCATCCCCAGCCGCACCGACCTCAACACCATGAACCACCTTCCGTTTCCACTGCCGACCACACACCCTGACTACCGTGTAAACCATCGCCCAAAGCAGTCGTTGCCTGCTCCACTTATTCCCCTCCAGTCACCCCCTCAAGCAACACGACCAACTCCACCACCATAGCAGCCCACACGCCATTCATCCCCTCAGCCACTCCGCCACCTAGCTTCCCCTCACTATCAGCCTCCTCGTGCCTCCCCTTGTCCACCCTTTTAAAAAAAATATAAAGATAGGTATAGGTTATATATATGCAGAGCAGTTGCCTTCATTTTCTAGCTTGCATATCTGCATATGCTCCAAAACTGCCCCTCCCTCATGTGTCGTGCTTCCCAACTTTATTGTCGAACATGCATACAGGATAAGATGCCGCCTTTTCCTCTCCTATTGATAAATCCCATGCTTTGGTAAGTATATATTAACTGTTTGTTTTGAAAATATATATATATATATAGTGATTCTAGAACAAGTTCGCATGTTTCTGGAATCAAGGTCGCATATATATACAGCCTTCTTTTGCTTTATAGAAAGGTGTATTGACTTTTAGTATTATATGATAAATTGATCTTGTTTTAATGAACACTGATTTTAAAATATAATATTTTATTTTATTTTTAATATGTGTTTTAATTCGAATGTTGATTTTTAAACTATAATATATGGGTATTATAATTTAACATGTGTTTAAATTGAATATTGATTTTTATGAAGAAAAAAATGTTTGTTTTGATTTTTTAATTAAAATAATTGTATAAATTTTTATTTTAATATGATTTTAATATATTTATAGTTTATATATATATGATCTCTTATATAATTGATCTTCACCAAATCCAATTCATCATGCTTTGCTTTTGTCTTGCCGCTGTCCAAAATTAGTTGCAACAACTTTTTCCTTTGCTCTTGTCCGTGTGCGTCTCCATGTCACTGTTCCCATTCTCATCGTTCTCTAGCCTCGAAAGGTGAGCAATCACTCACGATTAACATTCTTATATTTAGTAAATTTAATTCCCATGAAAATACGATTGAAATATGCTGTTAAAATTGAATTATTAAGTTATTTAGTTGTTAAATACAATATGCCATTATCTGAAATGTTCACCTATGACATATGACACCATAACTGTTGTATATATTGTATTTAAATTTGTTATTGATGATATATGTCTGTTGTTGATATGTTATATTATTATCATATTTGTTCTCACTCTGCAAGTTCCCAGTTAGTTTAGAAATCCCTATGGGTTGAAATGATACATACCCGAACGATATTATAGATTAAGGGTAAATCGTTATGGGTTGAAATGATAAACCCAAGCGATTTTCATTGATTTTGAAGTTTTTGGATTGCGGGTTGAAATGATATACACCCGTAAATATTTAATTTGCGGATTGAAATGATAAATATCTGTATTACTTGACCATAGGATAGAAAATTATATACGGACACCGTTGGTCTATATTTTGAAATGATTTCCAAAGTTTTGGAAGGAATGAGTTTATTAAATATTGATTTTTTAAATATAATATAAAGATATTTTATTTTGTAAAATTAGATTTTAAAATTATATGTTTTGGAAATTTTAAATTTATAAGTTAGTTTTGAAATTTTTTTTTTAAAGATTTTACTTATAATTTTATTATTTTAAAAAAAATATAAAAATAGATTTAATATAAATAAATTTAATAATAAGATTTAATTTAGTAAAATTAATTTAATTAGTATATAATATGTTTAGGTATTTATTTAAAATTATATTTTAAAAATAGATTTTGTAATAACTATAATAAATTAAGGTTGAGAAGATAAATTGAAATTGATTTGAAATTGTATTTGTTTAAGAATTATACTTAAATAAAATTAACGTGAAACTTATTGAATTTGAGATTTAAAGTGTTATCCCACCTTTTGGTCAAGGCTGGAATATCAACAAACTAGCTGGAAAGTGATGGATATCCGGATTGAAAATCGATTGGAAACAAGGCTTTGATCGATGTCGTTAAAATTTGAACGAGCTCCAATCAAGGCGGGATCGATTGGGGATGATGATCAAGGCTAGGAGAGACTATGTTTCAAATTTTGGGTCAATCGGACTTCATATGCTCGAGATATGGACGGGTCAAAGTATTTGAAAAGTATTTTGTATCGATACATTTCGTATCGATCGGCATTGGTTCGAACCGATGTGGTTCGTATCGATCCACATAGATACGAACAGAGTGTTCATATCGATCAGATAGGAAGGCCGAAAGGATTTTGACTCGATGACAGTGGACCCAGAATGGATAGGCAAGAGTGCGATGGTTTGTTCGACTCGATCAATTCGAATCGATCAGGATGGAGACAAGCGGCGTGCTTCGTATCGACGTCTTCGTATCCATCAGGTATGGCCTCACTCGTACCCATCAGAAAAGGCTTCGTTCGTACCCATCCTAAAGTCTAGTTTCGTATCTAACTGTTGGCCCTTCGTGGGTTTTTCGTATCTATCGATGATGCCTCTTATATCCTTATTTCGTATCGATTAGACAGATCGATACGAAACACAATCCTGGAATCGATACGAAAAATGGTATAACGCGAGCAGTTGGGTACGAACGCGAAACAAAATTATGGACATGAACGAATGTGAAATATGGATGCGAGCGAAGAACGACCACGATTCAAGGGAAGAAACGTTCAACACGGCATGGAAAGCGGATCAAACCTTGAAGATTGGGCCACGCCATCACCAAGCGCGTGCAGGATATCGATGCGATCAAGTATCGATGCGAAATTGATCGAGTCGAACGAGGCAGCCAACTGAAAATCCCAATTCGTATCTATCGATTATCTCCCAACCACAAGTCCAAATGCTATGAAATTTTCACAGGAGCTAACGTGCATGCTAAAGAATGTCCACACCAAATTTTGACTCCATTGGACGCAATCTTGATCGATACGAAATTCATTCGTATCGATCATGGATCGGGCCGAAACTTCACGGGCTCGGGCCCGTGGCCCTACTCACGTGCCAGAATAAGTCTCCCGAGATCTGAGCGAGAGATCAGCCTCCTACACCTATAAATAGACCCCCAGAGCCAACAGAAAAGGGGATCTTTGCTTCTCAACGTCCAGACTCTGTCTGATTCAACTTTGTACTCTATCACTGCTGTTATACTCGAATTTTATCATCATAATCTGATGTAATTTGTTGTAACCAGCGAAGAACATCAATAAAAGATTAACTTTTGGAGTGGACGTAGGCCGGAGATAGTCGAACCACTATAAATCTGGTATCTCTGTCTATTTCTTTCTGTTTTAAGTTCATTCTTCTTCATTTTTTATCCTCTACATTACTTAGATCTGTGATTGGAGATCATTTATTATTGATCTGTGTTCATACACTGGTGCTTTCACAACATTCGGGGTTTGTGACCAATTTTGGCGCAAACACTTTGGTGCTTTCATTGAGAAAGACTAGCACCCGCTATATCAGATTTGGAATTCAGATTTGAAGGTTTAAAGGTACAGATCTAAAGAGCTATGACGAGGCAATCAAGTAGAAGACAAAGAGCCGAGAGGAGTCAGCATGAAGGAAGCCAAGAGGCATCATCAGGGGCTAATCAGACTTCTGCTTTCATTACCAGAAACGAGATGAAGACGATGATGGGAGCTATGCACGAAGAATTTCTAAAAAGGCAAGAGGAGATGATGCAGAACCTCCTCAGACAGTTTGGGCAAGCAGGAGCGGGTTGAACTTTAGGAGTTCAGATCCATGGAGCCGGAGCGGAAGGACCAAACAGGCAATCGAATGGAGCAGCTCAACAAGGCACAACCCTGGACCAGCGCACGACCACAAATCTGGATGGATCCGGACTTGGGGGCACGCCACCTGGCAACGATGGACCAGTTCATGAAGGAATTCTAGTTAACACCACACAACAAGATGCTGGCAGAAATATAGGAGCGTGGGATGAGGAGTACGTACCAGAATTCCCTTGGGGACTCGAGGGGCAACCATCGGCAGACAACGCTGGATTGGCTGAGATTATCAGGCGAACTATGCACGGAGGATTGACAAACAGAGACCTGGAAGGTGTAAACAGGAGTCCGTTCACTCGTGAAATCAGAACGGCTCGGAACCCACCAGAATTCAAGCTGCCCGCGCTAGAGATGTACAATGGCAAGGCCGATCTGACTGATCACTTGATGAGATATACAAGGCATATGGAAGTGCTGGGGGCATCAGAGGAAGTAATGGCCAGATGTTTCCCTCTATACTTAACGGATATAGCTGCGATGTGGTTCAGACAGCTGGAGGAAGGATCTATCAGGGCATGGACAGGATTGGTGGACAGGTTCCTGAAGCAATTTCGGGTTCATATCAAAAGGCCGAAGAACGTGATGACACTAACGTCAGTAAAACAAAGGACGGATGAATCGCTCAGAGCTTTCTTAACTCGGTTTAATGCGGCGGTTGCTTCGTTGGATTAGCTAGATCCATCAATGGTTTTAATGGCAGTAGTATCAGGAATCAGAGAGGATTCAGATTTCAAAGTATCTCTAGTATGGGACCCACCAATGGATCTCGGGGAATTCTTTCACGAAGCCGAGAGATTCCTTCGGCAGGAAGATGCATGTTCAGATATGAAGTTAAAGGAGGTGAACGTAGCTGAGAATGGTGGGCCATCCAGTGGAGGCTCGGATAAAGATAAAGCGAAAAGGAAGCTAGATGACGAATCAGGAAAAGCTAGGAAGCGGTGGAGGGAACCAAAGTTTTCCACTTACACAGGATTAAACGAGACATTGGAACGGATATTCATAGAGACTCGGAATTGCCTTCCTTACCGAAGGCCAGCTAGGAGAGAGCCCTCAGAACGTGAAAGGGCATCAGGAAGACACTGTCTCTTTCACGATTTAGACGGACATGATACCAACAGTTGCAGGCATCTAAAGGACATTATTGAGGAGCATGTAAGGAATGGGCAATTACGACAATATGTCGGGGCTCGGAATGCGGCAGTGGAGCAGGAGCAACCACCGTCTACCTCAAACCCCGATGGTGCGAGACCCAGGAATGATGGTCGATTGGTTATCAATTGACCGGGATGATATGAAATAAGTAGCAAACTATTGGCGGATGGCAAAGTCATTTACTCATGTACGGGGACGGAGATGGCCACTATGCATGCTCTGAATGATGATAAATCGCGACGCTATGGTTTGTGAAATCTGATTTCTCTTTTGGTTTGGACATTTGCTTTTTCGGGATCGGTTTTGGAGTTTGGTTTGAACTCCTGGTTTTGTCTGTTTTCTGGTTTGGACTTTCGTTTGGATGATTGCTTTCTGTTTTGGATATTGATTTGGATTTCTGATATGGATTTTTGGTTTTCCAATTTGATTTAGATTTTGGATTGGATTTTGATTGGATTTTCATCTGGTTTTTGGAAAAAGGTCGTCGGGTATGGATTATGCCTGACAAGGGGTAAGTCTCTTCGTCCAAACGTGGCGAATTGGCTTATTCAAGTTGTTGAGTATGGACTATGCTCGGCAAGAGTCCGAAGCGACCAGGATTCGGCCTAGGACTTAGGCCCTATATTATCGATTACTATTCCAGGTCGTCGAATATGGGAGTATGCTCGGCAAGGGTCTAGAGCGACCAAGATTTGGATTAGGACTTAAGCCTTGGTATTACTCAGCGTCAAGGGACACTGGACCATGGCCGTCAGGCGTGGATTGCGCTTGGCAAGAACCCGAGAGGTTATGGATTTGGATATCGACACGGAGAGGTCCTGGATTCGGTTATTGGTTATTGGATAAAGATGGATCAGAACCCGGCTGTCGAGTTCAAATGGATATGGAATTGGTTAAGGCTTTGGTTGTTGGATTTGGAATCAGACATCGACTCGGAGCAGTCAAGAACGATGCACTTGGATGATGTGGCTATGGACTTTAGATATCGGATTCTGGACTATTCAAAACACACCTTCTTACCACAAGGCATGTTTTGGGGGGGCAAATGTTATCCCACCTTTTGGTCAAGGTTGGAATATCAACAAACTAGCTGGAAAGTGATGGATATCCGGATTGGAAATCGATTGGAAACAAGGCTTTGATCGATGTCGTCAAAATTTGAATGAGCTCCAATCAAGGCGGGATCGATTGGGGATGATGAATAAGGCTAGGAGAGACTACGTTTCAAATTTCGGGTCAATCGGAGTTCATATGCTCGAGATATGGATGGGTCAAAGTATTTGAAAAGTATTTCGTATCGATACATTTCGTATCGATCGGCATTGGTTCGAACCGATGTTGTTCGTATCGATCCACATGGATATGAACAGAGTGTTCGTATCGATCAGATAGGAAGGTCGGAAGGATTTCAACTCGATGGCAGTGGACCCAGAATGGATAGGCAAGAGTGTGATGGTTTGTTCGACTCGATCAATTCGAATCGATCAGGATGGAGACAAGCAGCGTGCTTCGTATCGACGTCTTCATATCCATCAGGTATGGCCTCACTCATACCCATCATGTAAGGCTTCGTTCATACCCATCCTAAAGTCTAGTTTCGTATCCATCTATTGGCCCTTCGTGCGTTTTTCGTATCTATCGATGATGCCTCTTATATCCTTATTTCGTATCGATCAGACAGATCACAAAACACACTCCTGGAATCGATACGAAAAATGGTATAACGCGAGCAGTTGGGTACGAACGCGAAACAAAATTATGGACATGAACGAATGCGAAATATGGATGCGAGCGAAGAACGACGATTCAAGGGAAGAAACGTTCAACACGGCATGGAAAGCGGATCGAATCTTGAAGATTGGGCCACGCCATCACCAAGCGCGTGCAGGATATCGATGCGATCAAGTATCGATGCGAAATTGATCGAGTCGAATGAGGCAGCCAACTGAAAATCCCAATTCGTATCGATCGATTATCTCCAAAACCACAAGTCCAAATGCTATGAAATTTTCACAGGAGCTAACGTGCATGCTAAAGAATGTCCATACCAAATTTCGACTCCATTGGACGCAATCTTGATCGATACGAAATTCGTTCGTATCGATCACAGATCGGGCCAAAACTTCACGGGCTCGGGCTCGGGCGCGTGGCCCCACTCATATGCCAGAAGAAGTCTCCCGAGATCTGAGCGAGAGATCAGCCTCCTACACCTATAAATATACCCCCAGAGCCAACAGAAAAGGGGATCTTTGCTTCTCAACGTCCAGACTCTGCCCGATTCAACTTTTTACTCCATCACTGCTGTTATACTCGAATTTTATCATCATAATCTGATGTAATCAGTTGTAACCAGCGAAGAACATCAATAAAAGATTAACTTTTGGAGTGGACGTAGGCCGGAGATAGTCGAACCACTATAAATCTTGTGTCTCTGTCTATTTCTTTCCGTTTTAAGTTCATTCTTCTTTATTTTTTATCCTCTACATTACTTAGATCTGTGATTGGAGATCATTTATTATTGATCTATGTTCATACACTGGTGCTTTCACAACATTCTGGGTTTGTGACCAATTTTGGCGCAAACATAAAGATATGATTTTATAACTTGATTTTTTGACTTAAGGTGATTAAATGAATAATTTCAAATTTAAAAAAAAATTGAAATGGGATATTTAGTTTTATTTAAATTTGTAATTTGAGATTTTATTTAAATGATTATTGGATTGATTAAGTGAATATTTCAAAACTAAATAATAGTAAAGTTAAATGTTGAAATGTAAATGAAACTTATATTAAAATGTTTGAATATTTAAACTTTGAATCTTATTGGAATTGAAGAGATATTTCAAACCTGGAGTTGAAATTGATAAAGATTGAAATAGTTTATTAAGAATTTGAATTGAATCTTTAACCTTTTAAATTGAAAGTGTTGATCAGGGATTGATTTAAATTGAATTTTGGAATTTAAGCTGATTTGAATCGATTTGTGAAATTGGAGGAAACTATTTTTATTATATAAAGTATTTTCGATATATATAAACTATTTTAATATATAAGCTATATTTTATGACTATTTTAATATATATACTATTTTCAATATCTAAACTGTTTAAGTCGAAAGTGTTATGATTTCAAAAGTGTTATGATTCCAAAAGTGTTATGATTTCGAAAGGGTTATAATTTTTAAAGTGTTATGATTTGGAAATGAATATTATTTAAAGTGAATAATGATATCAAATTGATATGGTTTCGAAATGAATATGATATTTTGATATGAAGTATGACCTATTTGAAATGAAATGACCATGATGTGAAATAAAAGTTTGGTTGTTAAAGAGATCGGGATAGGATATTGTCATACTCTCTGCCAATACTAAAAACCACTTTAACAACTGTGTACGTGGTTGAGATTCCAGAATGAAGTAGGATGGTTTGGCGATGATTCTATATGAGGTATTAGCGCGGCCCTGACTCCCGTGAGTCAGCTTGATGTGGCTAAAACAGAAGCCACGCCGGGCCTAGTGAGGTCATTCCTCCGATCGGGCACATTTCTTCGATACCATTTTATTACTTTGAGATTTGATTGGGTGCACCTTTGATTTGGGAGTGTGTCATGAGGTAGGCGGTAGTAGCTGATATGCGTTACCACCAGTCCGGATCCACAAACAGTATATCTACCCTGACATTGCCTCGCGTGCCTTGTCACATGCCATACCGCGCCATCTACGGATTTGTTTTGTACCATACCTATGGAGTGCTCCCTGAGTATCCCACCGGTTTTGTGGGGCTTATAGTATCTGTATAGACTACGGGAATATATAAAAATGTGTTAAGGGGAATATGGGTAACGCCTTAAGGCTATTTTAATACTTTACTTTACTGATAGACATATTATAACAGCGTATATTACTACATAGTAGATAGTTCCATGGATCCTTATAGGATGGAAATCCCAAACATCCTTTATGTTATTTGTATTTCAGTTGACATTTCACTTGAGTTAAATTTAATGATATAAGAATGTTAATCCTAACTCGAGTGTTTTGTGTTTTGCTTTATGCTCGGGTCAGACTGAGTGTCACAGGATTTGAGACTCACCTTTGGAGATTGGAGCTTTGTTTGAAGATCTATCTATCCAACTTTCAGTTATTCCGGCTTATTCCAGTCATTTATGTTCAGACTTTTCGGTTGCTTATGTATTAGAGATTCATTTGTATTTGAGATTCTGTTGTATTTTGTTTCAGACTCTGATGTTTTATAGTATCTTCATGAACTACTATTTATCTATTCCGCTGCTTATTGTTGTAATACTTTGGGTCTGTGATTCTGTGATTGATTTATTTACTATATATGCTATGTTTTACCAAATATAAATTAACAATCTGACAATTTGAGCAATTCAAGTCCGACATGCGCAGATGCGAATGGTTCAAAATACCATGTCGTTACAAAGTATCATTTTTACACAATTTAAAGTTTCAAACAGAAAAGACAGCATTTCCAAAATGCTCTAAAAGTTTCTGTTGCAAAATGTATTCAAAACGTTATAAACTAGGAACTACATCATTTATCAAGTGATGCAAAACGTCTCTGAAACACCTTACGATGTGTCAAAGCACAGAAGTTATCTAAAAAATTCGCAATAGGCAAAAAGTGTTGTAGAAGCAGAGACAACATTTCAGAAATGCTATCTAAAGTTCTACGTTTGTTTTTAACATGATTTTGCACCAACTTTGCGACTAGTTTTTGACACTTAAACAGTTGATTATTTATCCCATTTCTCTACAGTAGTAGTATACTTAGAGTACTTAAAAACCATGAAGAAAAATAATGAAAACCATAATAATTAAAAAAATGTGATACTCTACCAAACCATTTATTTTTAAACACAAGTAGAGTTCTAAAATTCACCCATAATATTATTATATGTAATATAATGTGACATAATGCATTTTATCACATTCATTATTTTAAATTATAAATGTATTAATGAATTACATGTGTAAAAACACTTGGTATCATGCATGTATACAATGATTTTCCTAAATGACATGTGTAATGACACATGTCATTTTGCATGTGTGTTACTATTTATTTATATGACAAGTGTCATATGATGTGGCGTGTTCTTATTGATAGAAGGAATCTATAAATAGAGCCTTATTCACATGTTCTAAATTAATTCAATTAATTTCATGAAGCCCTAAAGTTAATATCTCATCATAAAGTTAGTAAGAAATAAGAGTGAAAGAAGTAAAATCAACATTTAGAAAATTTGAAATCAGAGATGAAGGTATTCTTTTCTATTTAGTATATTCGCGATAAATGATTAGTCGGATGTCATTAGAAAGGAAACACTTTATAAAAGTCATTAGGGAAAAGATATAACCAATCACGGAGAGACACGACTGTTTTTAAAAAAATTAAAACCTAAAAGCACAACTTGGTAGTTGAAGTGCCCATTGAATTTTATTAAAACAAAAGAATATGTTTCATTAAATTACTCAGAATTTTTTTATGTAGTTATATATACTAATTGTTATCTGGAATATATTTTTATTATTGAAAAATTATTTAATTTAATGATCATATAAATTCTAATTTTGGCTCCAAAAATTATAGCAGTTGTAACTTACTAAGTTTCTATTTATTCAAAAATAATAAAATATTTATAATTAAAATTTTGGCTCAATTTTTTTATAGAATCAAGTATATCTACTTATAGTTATGTAAGAAATTTCATTATTAATTTATAATCTCTAAGATTTATAATATACTATTATATTCAGTATTTTCTACCTTATTTTCAAAGTATATAATTAATTTTGTAAAAGTTTTACAAAATCTAAATATTAGTATATTTCTTTGAAATCATTTTATAAAATTTTAATACACAATATTAACTATAATAAAAATATATTTTTTAATAGACAAATAATTTAGGATATTCTATAGATAAAATCATAAGGCATTTCAAAAATTAAAGTGTCTTTTCAATTTGAAAACTATCCGTTAATTTCTTTTAGAGGGAAAAAAATTTCTGCTTATTTAAACCGTTTTGGTTTTTTGGAACATAGAATAATAACTAAAATGTCTTTCTACTTGAAGTAATATAGTTCTATTTCCTAATGCCTTCAAAGAAAATGTTTGACTCGTTATCTTTGATGTGGCAATTATCATTTTCAAACTTAATTGTAAACTCCTTATCGTATAATTGACTAATACTAAACAGGTTATGTTTTAGATTCATAACTAACAAAACATTAGAAATAGTAGGAGTTTTAGAGTTACCGACATTGCCGATGTCAATCACATGTCCTTTTGAGTTGTCTCCAAAGTTTACCGGTCCACCATCTGTATAGACTACATCTTTTAAGATCTCCGGATTTCCAGTCATGTGTCTCGAACATCCAGTATCCACAAATCCTTCTTGATTTCTGATATTTAATTTTCAAGTGTCCTTTCACCATTTGCCATATAATAAACTTATTCCTGCAATTCAAAAACATACCTTTCCAAGAAATCAAGTGACTTTTCAAAACAGTTGGTTTCTAAATACATATTGGTTTCACAAAATTCTTTTTTTTTTGCAAAATGTTAAAAGTATTACTAACCATTTAAACTTTTCAGAAATCAAATTATGAGTTATTGAAAACCTAAAGCTCTGATACCAAATGTAAGTTTGCGGAATAGGAATCTTAAGGCTAATTTAACGCTAGAGTAGGGGTGAATAGTGTTTTCTAATTTTTATGATTCCTTTTGAATTCTTTTAAGATTATAGTTTAGCAATGCAATTGACAATTACGGATTCAAGCACATATAAATACAAAATGCAGTAAAAGTAAAAAGGAAAGAACATACCAGGATTTTATACTAATTCAGAGTTACCCTACATCCAGTCTCGTACATTTCTTGTATAGATTTCTTTTCAAATATCAAAGCAAATACAATCTTGATTTCAAGGCTATGAGACACAACCTCAAGACTTTCCGGGCTCTGGGTAGACTCACTTGATTTACATGGGCCACAAGCACACTCACTTGAATTTCCAAATTACCAAGTGCACTCAATTGATTTACATGGGCTACAATCACACCCACTTGGATTTTAGGGACACCAAGCACACCACAAAGTATAAGATTATGAAATGATATAGTTTACAGACTTGGTTTCTTGATCTTGAGTACAAATGATTGTATAACCTCTTGAATAGCACTTTGATCTTAATTTGAGTGAGAGAGTAGAGAAAGATTAATGAGTAAAAAATGGAGAATCAAATCTATGGAGTTTGGATTTGATTTTGATTGAATTTGAGTAGAATTTGTGTAGAATTTCATTTAGGAAACAAGAGAGTAAAATGAGGAGAGAAATATAAGAAAGTAGTTAATAAAAATTCGTCGGTTTAACCCTTATTTATAAAGAAACAAAAGTCATGTCCATTCACGAAGAGATATAACGAAAAGACACTTCCATTCAAAATTTGAATTTTGAAATTTTCAGACTATATGTCGACGTAGATGGATAGGATATGTCGACATATCCCTTTGTATTTTGAAAAACACTTTATTTTAAATTGTTTTGAATATCTTAAGTTTTGTAAAATATTTTAATACTTTGTAAAATCATTTAAGCATTGCTTATACACATTTTAATCATAATAAAACTTAAGAAATCTTTATAAAATAATTTTGAAATATTTTAATATATAAAGGATTAAATATAAAAAAATTGAGAAATATTATACAAAAACAATATATGAAGTATAAGTGAAAATATATTAAAATCAAGGCACTAATTAATGTTAAAAATATACTTCAAAATATTAAAACATGAAACTAAAAATTATATCTATTAAATTAAAAGTATATTAAGGTATAAAATACTTAAAAAATTAATTTCTCAAAATATGATAATTTTGTAAATAAATAATTAAAAGGTTAGAATTCCTTTGGAAGTATGTGGAAAGATATTTGAAAATTCATTTTTGAAAATAGGGATTATTTCTAAAAACCAAGATATTTGATAATCATTTAAAATCAAAGAATATATTTTAAAAACCTTTGTGAAAAATGAAGAGAGATCAAAGAAGTCATATCGGGGTTTTAACAAAATAATCTATGACTCTGTAACTTATCTGGATATCTTGAGTCTTTAATACTCATGAGTCTTCAATCTCTAACTCTTGAATCTCTATGTCAACCTCTTAAATCTTCTCTTTATACTGTACAGTCTTTTTAATCAACACCTGTCTAATATCCTACACTATATAATATATATAACTTGATAAAAAAACATTAGTACCTATATTTTATATAATCATATATGGTTGTTGTCATCAAAACCAATACCTAAGGTAATAACAGATTCAATCTAACAACATTCAAGCAAAAGCAATACACAAATCGAGAAAATGTGTGCAAATTTTATTTGGAGGGGAAAATATCACAAAATTGCATGGGAGATGGTCTGTAAATCAAAGAAAGCAAGAGGCTTGAGTCTAAGAAATATACATTATCTAAGAGAAACATGCAAACTAAAATTATTTTGGAAATTCTTGGAAGGAAAATCTTTACGGGCAAAGTGGATGAAAGCAAAATATCTCAAAAACAAAAGTTTTTGGACTGCTAATATTGAAAACCATCATTCATTCACATGGAAAAACATTCTTAGTTGCAGAGAAAATGACATCAAAATCTTAGAAAGAAAAAGTAAGATGGTAAGCAAACCAGTCTATTCTTTGACCCATGGTTGTTTGGAAAATCATTCGTAAATCTACTTGGATGGAATAACAAATGCAGTTTTGGTGGGGTAGATGATAAAGTACATGCATCATTCAAAATATGGTGGAACACATACAATCATCTAACTACCTCTATATTCAAAACAACAATAGAAAAAATCAAAATACATCCATGTTTACAAAAAGACACATGGAATTGGAAATTCTCATCAAAAGGCGAATTCTCTTTCAAAATAGCATGAGAGTTTATAAGTGAAAATGAAACAGAGGTTGACTGGTAGAAGGTTATTTGGAATAGGTCAAATTCTCCAAAAATGTCTCATTGTTCATACTTTGCTTTATTAAACAGGCTTCCAACCAGAGATAGATGTCTCAAGTGGAAAAAAGATGGGGAAATCAAATGATGACCATTCGTGATTCTACGATGGGAGTTCCATGATGGGACTGGAAGCTGGTCAGTTGGGAGTGGTCACAATATACCACGGGAGCCTGGCCTTGTAATCGATTCCGGTTTGTAACATATCTTCTTGGTTCTCCTGCCTTTGAGAGTACCGTTTGAGTAGCAGTTCCTCATCCATTGCTTGGCACTGTGCTGCGGCATGGGTTTTAGAGCTTCTTCTAGCATTTTACACGTTAGCATTTTCATCCAATTTGTCTTACTCAAATTGTTTTGTCATCTTCAGAACCGGAGAGAGCCATCATTATATCTCTCTGTGGTGTTATCACTCCTAAGTTCGGGTTTGTAGCAGGTGCTTTTGCAGTGGGCAGAGTGTTAACATTTTCTTCTGTCATGATTCTTGGAGCTCCGCCCACTACTTCCTTTTCTTTTGCCTTCTGTTTCTTTCGTTCAAGCCAGGAACAGAAGAATGCTCTTACTCCATAACAGCTACGGCTTTAGGCACCGTTCTGGGAGTAGTTAGTGATTGGAGCGCTAAAAGAGCATCTATCTTTTCATAAGAGCCTTTTGACTGTTTGCCAATTTCTAGTTAATTTCATCAACCAACTTGTTCAAGTCTCCCTTAGTCACAACTTCATGCTGTGTGGAGGATCCTGGAACCTAATCTCTAGAGTTAGCTCCTAACAGCAGGTTGTTGGGGTTGTTGACTTCAATTTGCTGAGGGTTTGTTTCTTCTCCAGCAATGGTAGCTCCCATGGATCTTCCAGAGGTAGTTCTCTTTCTTTATGGTGCCATTGATTCTCAATAGCAAATCATAAACTGATATAGTATTGACGAAGAGAATGTGTGTACTTAATAGTTTTTAATTGGCACCGCTTAAGAAATAATAAAATGCGATTTTATTGGAAAGGTCTATAAGCGATGAATTCGGTCAAACTATCACACCACTAATTAAGATAACATGTGAAATTTAATATTTGAATTGTTCAATATTAATTGCTGATTGAATTCACATCTCTAAGTTCACACGACTGTATTAATGAATTCCCGAAAAATTACACGATTTGATTGATATATAAAATGTTGTAAATTAATTAAATTAAATTTGAAAAATATTGATTATTATTTAATTTATCTGATGTTTTGGTGTTAGTAATTACTTGGATGTATATATACAAGTTATATATGTGCATGTATGATATACGATATCGGTATAAATTTAAGGGTCTTAAATATGCTTAATTGCTTAACAAACTTTTGGAAATAATTATCCATATGATGGAATGATGTGGCCTGCCATTCTAGAGAGAGGAAGCGATGTGGATGAGATTTGACTGAAAATTAATTATCTAAGTTTTAAAGAAAGAACGTGAAATGTTTTTATTTTCTCATTAATACAAATCATGTCATTCATTTTTTTCTTTTTGGTATTCATTCTTTCATTTGTTTTTCTTTTTCACCGCTTATTCCTGTCAGGGACGAAATTTCATCATCCCTTTTACAAAATATTTTCAACTTGAAATAAAAATGAAAAACATCAAATGAAATAAACATAAGTTTTTTATCCATCCCTCATAATGATTGGGTGTGGATCTTGGAGATTCGAGGAGAAAACTCAAATCAAACTATGACTTTTGCCTAGATCTAAAAGGTGCCTTCTATTTTAATTGTTCAATTAAATATAATATGATTATCATTATCTTGTATGTATATATTATTGCCTCATTTTGATTTGAAATTTTTTATGTAATTTGAATTATGCGATGAAGAATTGATTTGTTTTTTAATTTGATAAATCAAAATAGAAATTTATTTTGATTATCTTTTAAAATCTCAAATCGAAGTGTAATTTTTGTCTAGATCTGAAAGTTTGTATGTATATATTATTTGCATTAGCATTGAAACAGAAACTTTGTATGCTCATATGGTTACTTCACCTTGAATTGAAAATATCTTATTATAGAATTTTATCATACACTGTAACTAGTTTACATTCGAGAGTCCCAGATCAAATATCTTGAACTCAAAAAAATAACTTTCGATGAAATGTATTTTCTATACGAAAATACATTTGAAATAGAAATCATATTCTTATTGCATATTAAGTATATTTTAGTATTTTATACAATTCTCGTTTACAACATCTCTCCATGAAGCGGAGATAATCGTTCACTCTTTTCATCCCAACTGTGCCTATTTTACATCTACTCTTGTATATTTTCTTTCTTTCAAAAATGGTCGAACCATTGCTATGAGACCGTAATGAACTCTTTACAAAAATGCATTCGATCGTCCTTAAAATTGAAGGATATCGAATAAGTTGCACTTTACGTAAATTGACTAAACTAACATTTCGATGATTGAATTCCTAAGTACATCTTGTAGCTCTTGGTCTAATGTTACATCTAACATAACAAGATTCTTATTGTAATCAATCATATTGAATATACGATCAAGCATTACAGTTTACTTGCTTATTTCGAATGAACCAATTTCATCGAAGTTTCGTACATTACGAATCTCAACTATTCATCATATAACATTTATATGTCACCGAATATGGATCAAATATCCATATTTTTGTATTGCTTAGGAATTCAAGACTCATAAAAGACGATGCACAGTCTCGGACAAATAAAAACTTAAGCGATCGAGACATGAATGTTTTAGTGGTTGTGTAAATTGGTGGTTGCGTAAATTGGCACTAGCATGGGCATTGAAGTAACAATATGCCATTTGAAAGAACAAATTAAACCTACTGGTCTACAGCGGTTGAAATTGGTAAATTTTTAAAAAAATTCATATTTGGATCATAGTGGACTTATGAAATCTAATGCTTTATACTAGGTCCGATTTAGATATTAATAAAATCAAATTTTATTTAACATTATTTTATATTTGTTAATTAGTCATATCAATTAATTCAATTAAAAGGTTAATTTTGAATGTAACATCAATGATATAACAATATAACATGTAAAGAAAATAATTGTTCGATTTGATCAAATAAGTGGATGAATTGAAAATGGTTCCAAAAGTATCTAAAAACGAATAAAATTTAATCTCAAAAGTTACTCCTCCCTATGATATATAATGAGGTGTCGATAAGAAGTAATCAAACTCTGTTGGATAAAGAACGATTGATAATAAGTGATGTTGAGTTAACTTTTATCTGTTTGGATGAGTACTTGTGAGTAAGTACATAGGATAAAATTAATATATCTAAATCATAGTTTACGAGATAATACAAGATAAAAGTTTATAAGAAACCCTTACATATCCTAGATCAAGGATGACTAGTTGTGTAAGTTGAGAGGCTACACGTAATACTTATTCGTGAGAGATTTTGAGTAGGTTGCCCCAAAACAATTTGGGGCAGATCAATATTGATTGAGCAACTTATGTTATGAACATAAATTTTGTAAACTCGAAATTGAATCATTTTTATATATACACAAAGGGAGTTCAAAAAATGTGCCCGGATGTATGTTCCATTATACAAAGAACAACTATTCTTTCAAGAATCGCTAACTTCACAATGAAAGAATTTCCTTAACATGGATTTGGATATGATCCAAAGAAAAAATTAATGATGGATGATGAAATGAAATTAACTAAGCAAATAGACACGACCCATTGAATGTCTAATAAGAACTCTCGCACGTTACAGAGAAATTATGAGTTTCATATTAATGTCGAGGAAATAATTTCCTCAATTGTCAAATAAGTCATTAAGAGTATTGACTCTGCTATTTGACACAATGCACAAATCCAGAATGGATTACAAGTACATTATCAAGTATGATTTTGATAATGATACCCGAAAGAAGGATAAGATCTGCCGGCTGCAAAAGTGTTTTTAGAAGAAAAACCAATGTAATTGGAATATAGGAAACTACGTTGATAAGAATAACAACGTAAATTTCAATAATGGAAATTAACGTAACAGATTCATTATTGAATATGTTTAAGTTAATTCAGATTTTACTCATAAAATTATTACTCGATGTGATTTTAGGTTTGGTACGTATATGTTGAAATAGAAATTTTAAATAATGATTTAGAATAATCTGGTTGCACATAACAACTATAATGTCTCAAAGTCAATGGGAGCGATACTCGGTTTATGGATTCCGGATAGGGTTCAAAAACTTATACGAAGTCAACAAGCATATAAGTTGAGCAAACATTTTAATTAGAAAAAAACAGTTTGAATTTCAATTTGAATGCATAGGAAGTGTGTGTTTGTAAGAAAGAACTACAAAAGTACTAGAATATTTCTAAAAACTACAAGTAAACAACAAGCTTATTATTATTAACGACGCACCCGTGCTAAAATCATTATAGTTTAGTTGTTTAATTTCGATATTGGATTTGAAAGGACATCTTTTACAATCAATATAAAAGGATGTTGGAAATATCCCAAATGATAACATAGACATAATATTAAAATGTTTAATATGAAGTATAAAAGATGGATTCCTTATGCATTGGCAATAGAAATTATCATACATGTTGCATTGTCTGCAATATTATTTTTCACTTATGTATTTGATACATAAAACAAGCATCGAATCTAAATTAATATCACTAAATAACAGTTTAGAGTGTTCTCGAGTATTTACAAAATACTAAACAATTGTTTATAGAAACAACAAATTCCTTATGAAGAAGTATTCGAACTTAAATTTCATAAGTAATATTGACTATAGTAAGTTAATCCTAAATTCATGATCAATCTTAATTAAGAAGCTTTAAGTTGGAAATGTTCCAAACACAAGATTGTGGCTAATTCAACTAACAAGCTTTGTACTTTACCTTTTTGCATAACAAAAAAAAAGTGCATATATAACAAAGCTATAATTGTACAATCAAAATTCGAAGGACGTTATGCCACAATTTAATTATAATCAAAGTGGAGTTTCCAAATTGAAGTTCAGCGATATTTTGATGTCGAGAGAAGTGTGTAATATTGTCACTTTGAGATTCCTCGTTTCACCTAGCTATTATTAACCAATAGAACATAACCCCTCGGTGGTTATGAAATTGGATTTTATCGAAAAGACCTGTAAACGATGAATTCGATGAAACTGTCACACCACTAGCTAAGGTAACATATGAAAGCTGATATTTGAATTGTTCAATATTAATCGCTGACTGAATTCATACCTTTGAGTAGCACAGTAGCTTTGTGATTTCTCCAAAAACCACATGATTTAATTAATTTGCAAAATGTAATAAATTGATTAAATTAATCAATATTTATGGAACATTAATTATTGTTAATTTATTCAATGTTTTGAGTGTTGTTGGTAATTATTTAAACGCATATATATAAGTTATATTTACATATATCGATATACGATATCGGTAAAATTTTAAACAAAGGTTTTAATAAAATAATTACATGGAGAGTTATGGAAAAATGAAAAAAATGCTCTGATATAGTTGAAGGAACTGGGCCGATTTGCAGTAGATGAAATATAAGGATTTCAAAAAAAATTATGATTTGAATCATAGTGGGCCTATGAAATCTAGTGGGTTTTCACCAGATCCTTTAATTATTATTAATAAAATCGTATTCTATTAATATTGTTCTATTTAGTCAATTAAAATAACTATATTGGATCTAGTGAAACCCTTTGGACTTCATAGATCCACTATGATTCAAATAGAAAAACAATTAAAACATATTTTACCCACTACAAACTGGCTCAGTTCTTTCAATGACAATCAGATTGATTAACGTAGCTCGTAAGTCGTAGGTCAATAGTCCACAAAAATATGTAAATTGGATATTTGATGTTGTGAGATCGGGCGGTTCACTCGTCGAAGTATTACTCTTACAAAGTAATTATGTGACGACCGCCCATGACCCCTGCACCGAATCTAGAAACAGTGCGCTGTAAAGTGTGCCAGGCGACCATGGACGATTGTCAAGGTAAATTAAAGCAACAGAATCTATCGTATTACTCACAGCGCATGGACAAAATACAATAGAACATATGTATAGTGAAGCTTTACAGAACAAAATGACATCATATAAAACTTCATAATAGTTGAATACAAGCATCCAAATAGTCAACACATCAAGCCTCACTACATGTCTCTCAAAGAATACAAAACAGCGGAATATCCAGTACATATAAGAAGATAATATGCAACCCTCTAGCTCGTCTTCGATATCAGCATCGTGAGAAGAGAACAGCACCTGTCACCTGCTACCTAGTCTGCCCGTCCCAAAATGGACGAACAGCCCAAGGCAATAAGAATTAAAACATAAAGCCTTGAGTCAGACAACAGTCTTAGTGAGCAGTAAATTAACTAACAACATACCAAAAGAGCATAAAGGAAAAGGAATAGGAATACAACCCTCCCACTCCAACCTCATTCTACAGTGATAGCCCCCATACACACACTAAGCAGAAGCAAACATAGCAGAGCATACAATTTAAAGTAAAGCTACTATCACTCGAGTCAAGGGCGATGTTTTCCAAGTACCAAGGCCTAAATCAGATAAGCACCCAGAAAATACCGCTCTTGAGTCCGAATGACGATACAACCAAACATCCATGACTCTGGCTATCACTGTTATCATTGCTTCGATATCACCGTTAATTGAATGACCGGCACATTCTTTCAGCCGTCCGTCAAGGGCTAATGGAAACCCCTGTTCTAGACATAACTCCCGCACGTCGTCGCAACCCGTGCCTAGGACTATCGAATCTGCCCAGAGTACTCGACCTTCAACAGTTGGTCGTTGGGACTATCGAATCCGCCCAAACGTACTCTTGCTTAGAGCATGCTAGAACCTTCAACAACGATGCTATCCAAGCCTCCTAGTCATCCTCCTCGACGACTATTCTCACATCCATTCATTATCCTCAACTCGAATCATATCACCGAGTTATCAACGTGCTTGGAATGATCCCGTCTGGATTAGACCAAGTCTTCATCACATGATTGCCTCGCTTCATCACATCCTCGCGAAGCCTCATCTCAACATCACATCATCAAATCTATGCATAAGAGCTCCATCATCCCGCTACATATGCCACGAGCAGCTTTTCCAATTCAAGAGCCTTTCCCTTAGCTTTTGAATCATCTTCGATCTAGATCTAATCATCAATCATCTAGTTCATAACAATCAATCAAATCAAACATCAATCCAAGCAATCAAGCATTCAAAAATGATCTAAGTAGACAATTATAACAATAATGGCATTTTCGTAATTAAAAAGTTGAAAGTCCAATAAGCATGAAAACATGGATTATATCTCTACAAACTTGATGAATGAACTTGCATAGGTTAACATATGATAAAATGGATGTAACATCATCATGAACAATGGATCTATATGGATCTACACTTTGGATGAAGAAAATGCATGGAAATCTCTATTTTAACACCAAATCGAGCCAACAATCCGATATACTCCTTTGGATCCGTGTGAGAGATAATCACCACTCACCAAATCACCTAAACAAACCCAAATCAACACGCTTCAGATCTGGACAGCGAAGAATCAAGCTTGATCTATCACGAATCCGCTTCAAACGAAGAAACCTCTCTTGGAAAGATGAAGATCTTCAACTTTAGCTCTTGAATCTTCAATCTTGATCCTTCATTTGGATGGAAGGAAGCACTAGATTAGAGTGGAGAAAAGAAGTGAAGAAGTGTAGAAGTCGAGCTCTCAAAATGGCAGCACTTCGTCGCTTCAAAATCCGGATCCCAAAAATGAAGAGAAACTCTCCTATTTATAGCTGAAATCCCTATCTCGTCTGCCTCCATGAGTCGTTTACGACTCACGACTCAAAGCCCTACGACTTAACTTCTGCCTATGACTCACGACAAAACAGCTATCTCCTAAGTCGTCTCCGACTTATAGCATGCGCCTACGACTCACTAGACCCCCTGTCTACGACTTAAATGCGCACGCCTTACTTGGTTAGACGACTCAACTACTAACTCGTATACGACTCATCCACTTGCGCGAGTTATCACCTACGCGCGACTCAACAACTTACGACTCATCCCTTAACTCGTCCACGACTTAACTGGTTAGACGAGATAACCCATTCTACGACTTATAACCTAGCAGCCCACTACTGAGTCGGTCACGACTTAACAAATAGCTGGGGTTACGACTCAACTGGTCAGACGACTCATCAGATAACTAGGATACGACTCATCAGATGACTTGGGTACGACTCATCAGATGACTTGCGTACGACTCATCAGATGACTTGGGTACGACTCATCAGATGACTTGGGTACGACTCATCAGATGACTTGGGTACGACTCATCACCTTAACTCGGTCACGACTTAACTGCTACAACTTAAGCCTTATCTCGCCCAGTCCTTAAGTCGCGCCTACCCCTTAAGTCGTTCAAACGACTTATCCTTACACCCTTAACTAGCCAAACCCCTGAGTCACTCCTATCCCCTAAGTCGTATACGACTCACGACTTACACTAAGTCGTTCACGACTCAGGACTTAGCCAATTTTTTTCTAAAAATCTGAAATGGCTCAAAAACTCTAAAATTCCAAATTCTGTCGAACTTGTCGATCCGTTAAAAATACGGGTCGTTACATTCTCTCCCCCTTAGGAATTTCGCCCCCGAAATTCCAAACAAACAAAGCAATCGAAGACTATTCTGTACGCCTACCAACCATAACAACCAGCAAACCATGCATCCAATTCTAGCTTAGCGTACAGAACTCTAAGACTTAGAACAAGTTACAATGTTGTTAGATGATACGACACCTTAGGGCCATACCTTGAAGAGTTCAGGATGAGCTGCCTTCATCCTCTCTTCCACCTCCCACGTACAGTCGTTATCATCGTCACTCCATTGTATCTTGAGCAACTTAACTACCTTCCTCCTAAGCTGTTTCGTGTCGGTTTCAACAACACGAAGCGGCTTACGAGGTCTTCTATCGACTGGATCAACTTCGAAGTCTTCACAGCTATCAGCAGAAACCACTGTATTCGAGTCGTGCACATACTTCCGTAGATATGATACATGAGAAACATCGTGCACACCCGACATCTTCTCAGGTAACTCCAACCTATAGGCGAGCTTTCCAATTCGCTCGATGATCGGGAATGGTCCAACAAATCTCGGAGTCAATTTTCCTTTCTTCCCGAATCGAATAACATTCTTTAGTGGAGAAATCTTCACAAAAACCATATCTCCTGCGTCGAATTCCAAATCCTTTCGACGCTTATCAGCATAACTCTTTTGACGGTCTTGGGCTGCCTTCATTCGTTGCCGAATGATCTCTATACAATCTGAAGTCTGACGAATCATCTCTGGCCCAAGCATCAGCTTTTCTCCAGTTTCCAACCAACATGTTGGAGAGTTACACGGTCTTCCATACAATGCCTCATACGGTGTCATACCAATGCTTGACTGGTAACTGTTGTTGTACGCAAACTCCACCAAATGAAGGTGATCTTCCCATGATCCTCCGAAGTCCAAAACACATGCTCTGAGAAGATCTTCCAAAACTCGGTTGACTCTCTCGGTCTGACCATCTGTTTGGGGATGATAAGCTGTACTCAAACACAACTCGGTTCCCAAGACTTCCTGGAAGCTCTTCCAAAATCCACTAGTGAACAATGGGTCTCGATCGCTCACTATACTCTTCGGAATACCATGGAATCTAATTATCCACTTAACATACAACTCAGCCAACTTTGATGCAGTCCTAGTCGATCGAACAGGAATGAATCGTGCACTCTTAGTCAGACGATCCACAATGACCCAAATCTCTTCATTTCCCATTCTGGTTCTAGGCAATCCATCGATAAAATCCATCGACACTTGTTCCCACTTCCATGTAGGAACTTCTAATGGCTGAAGCAATGCACTTGGCTTCTTCTGTTCGGCTTTTACCAACTGGCAGTTCATACACTTGGAAATAAAATTTCCAACATCCTTCTTCATACCTTCCCAGTAGTAGGTTCTCTTCATATCCCGATACATCTTATTTCCACCTGGATGAATTGTCAACTTTGAGTGATGACTTTCCTTTAGAACTTCACTCCTCAATTCATCTATATCGGGAACAACTAGTCGTCCTTGCTTCCGAAGCCAACCCTCTCGATCGACCTCGAATCCTTTATCCTTTTCTGGATCCAATCCAGATTCCAATTCACGGATAATCTTGACAAGCTTATCATCTCGCTTTTGGCTTTCACCAATCCTTTCCACAAGAGTGGGTCTTATTGATAAGTTTGCCAACATCTCAGGTTCCAATTCGCATCTAGGCCTGAAGTCAAATCCAGCTAAATACTCGAGATTCTTCCATTCAGAAAACATGGCTCCCAATCCTGCATGTCTTCGACTTAACGCATCTGCCACTGCGTTACCTTTTCCCGGAGTATAAGCTATACCAAAATCATATGATGCCAAAAACTCTAGCCAACGTTGCTGCCGAAGATTCAAATCTTTTTGGGAGAAAAGATACTTCAACGACTTGTGATCCGTAAACAACTCGAATCGAACTCCCAACAGATAATGCCTCCACATCTTCAGAGCAAATACAATCGCCGCTAATTCCAAATCATGAGTTGGGTAATTCCTTTCATGCGGCTTCAGTTGTCGACTGGCATACGCAACAACTTTATCCTTCTGCATCAGCACTGCTCCAAGTCCAGTACCACATGCGTCGGTGTAAACCACCATCTCATCATTCCCACTAGGAATAGTCAAAACAGGAGCACTCGTCAATCTCTCTTTCAGGATTCCGAAAGCTTGCTCACACTTAGCATCCCAACTGAACACTTGGTTCTTCTTCGTCAATCCTGTTAATGGTGCAGCTATCTTGGAGAAGTCTTTGATAAACCGTCGATAATATCCTGCTAATCCAAGAAAACTTCTCACATCAGATGCATTCTTAGGTCTAACCCAATCCTGGATTGCTGCCACCTTAGCGGGATCAACCGCTATTCCACTTCCAGAAATCACATGGCCTAAGAACCTCACTTCACTCTTCCAGAAGTGACACTTCGAAAACTTAGCCCTCAACTGATGTTTCCGCAAGATTTCCAAAACCATACGCAAGTGCGTCTTGTGCTCCTCTTCCGTTCTGGAATAAATCAGAATATCATCCACGAACACAAGTACGAACTTGTTCAACTGATCTCTGAACACTCTATTCATAAGATCCACAAAATATGCTGGTGCGTTAGTCAATCCAAACGGCATTACCAGCCACTCATAGAAACCCGATGGTGTCCTAAAAGCAGTCTTTGGCACACTATCCTTAGCCACTCTCAACTGGTGAAATCCCGTTGCCAAATCCATCTGAGAAAACACCTTAGCTTCGTGAAGCTGATCAAACAAGTCATCTATTCTCGGCAATGGATACTTGTTCTTCTTAGTCACCTTATTCAGCTCACGATAATCGACGCACAATCTCAACGACCCATCTGCCTTGGTTGCAAACACAACTGGTGCACCCCACTCGGACACACTACGCCGAATGAATCCTTTCTGTAAAAGGTCATCAACTTGCACCCTCAACTCCTGCTGTTCCTTAGGCACCATCCGCCTAAGAGGCATCACAACAGGTCTGGCCCCTTCAACAAGATCTATCTGAAACTCGATCTCTCTATGCGGCGGCAACCCTTTGACTTCGTCAAAGACATCCTCGAATCCATTTGCGATTGGCACTAAAGACAGTCCATCCCGTGGAACAACTAGCGAATACATGAAGCTCATGAAGACGCCTTCCTCATGCTTACATCGTATCACAATCTTTCGCCCCTCCACATTCTCGACTGTCACCTCCAGCCTCTCACAATCAACCTTAGCCGCATACTTCCTAAGCCAGTCCATACCCAAGATAATTCCGAACCCCGCAAAGTTCAGAACAAAGCAATCACAAACAAAAGAGCAACCATGACTCGACACAACTAGACCACGGCATAACATACACAAACAAGACGAACCCCTAACTGGATTAGTCACAACCAATGGCCTATCAACAATATCCGGTGCCAAACCTAACCGGCCTACGAGTTCACTACAAACAAATGAATGCGACGCTCCAGTATCAAACAGAACTCTAACTGGAACACCACATAGGAAAATAGTACCTTGAACAACCACACTCTTTCCCTTCTCTTCAGCAGTAGGAGCTTTCGAAGACGACGGAACAGCTCCTAAAGCATAGGCTTGCACAATCTGCCTGTCCTTCCTTGGTTCTGGACAATTCTTCCTGAAATGCCCCGGCTTGTCACAGTTGTGACACTTCATTGGCACCTTCGGATTCTTACAATCCTAAGAGAAATGGCCCTTCTGCTGACAATTGTAGCAAGTCACCTCGCCTTTCGGCTTCTTCTGGCCATCCTTACCCTTCTGCTGCTGCTGCTTCCTCTTCTTATTTCCACCCTGCTGGGGTTTAGACTCTTCCCTGGTCACAGCAACAACAGATCCATCCTTAGGAAATAGACTCTCATGCCTGAGAGCTTTTTCCACAAGCTTCTCAAATGAATCATCCAAATGATCCACCAACTGCCTCCCAAGATAACTATCCAAGCCGGTCACAAACTTCTCATTCTTCTGGTAAGCAGACTCAATATATGACCGGGCATACTTGGACAAAGCTTCAAACTCAGAAACATACTCAAGAACAGATCTTCCACCCTACTTGAGCTCCACAAACCTCTTGAACAGAACAGACTTCTGAGCTGTAGAAATGAACTTAGCTTCAAATCTGACTTGGAATTGCTCCCAAGTAATCTCTTCTTCCGGAGTAGTGATGGTAATAGAGTTCCACCAATCAGAGGCTCTCCCCTGAAGCTGCCTCGATGCCAACTTCCTCTTAGTTGCATCATCAATTCCCAAATCACCAAAGATCCTTCTACAAGCATCTATCCATCTCTGGACTTCGATAGTTGATTCTGTACCCAAGAAAACCTTTCCTCCAAGTGCAGTGTAGTCCTTACACAACTTAGCAAAATCCACCGGTTTTGGAGTTTGGACTTGAACTCCAACATCAACTGCCACTCCCGGAACTGGTATCCTCCTCATGATCGAAGTCATCATAGCTTCGAACATGGCTGCATAATCAGCAGTCTCTTCAGTAGCACGGCCTTCCCTAGCAGCTGGTCTCCCTCTTCGACTCATTCTCAATATCTATAAAAAGGAATGATTAGAACATCTAGAGAAACAACTGCATAAAAGACTCAAACTCTACTAAGCTACTATATTATATATAGTATTCATCCATCAAAATACAATTACGTCTCTCATACGTAGTTACGTCAGCGAGCTTTGGGTAAAATCGATTAACCAATGCTCTGATACCAAATGTGACGACCGCCCATGACCCCTGCACCGAATCTAGATACAGTGCGCTGTAAAGTGTGCCAGGCGACCATGGACGATTGTCAAGGTAAATTAAAGCAACAGAATCTATCGTATTACTCACAGCGCATGGACAAAATACAATAGAACATATGTATAGTGAAGCTTTACAGAACAAAATGACATCATATAAAACTTCATAATAGTTGAATACAAGCATCCAAATAGTCAACACATCAAGCCTCACTACATGTCTCTCAAAGAATACAAAACAGCGGAATATCCAGTACATATAAGAAGATAATATGCAACCCTCTAGCTCGTCTTCGATATCAGCATCGTGAGAAGAGAACAGCACCTGTCACCTGCTACCTAGTCTGCCCGTCCCAAAATGGACGAACAGCCCAAGGCAATAAGAATTAAAACATAAAGCCTTGAGTCAGACAACAGTCTTAGTGAGCAGTAAATTAACTAACAACATACCAAAAGAGCATAAAGGAAAAGGAATAGGAATACAACCCTCCCACTCCAACCTCATTCTACAGTGATAGCCCCCAGACACACACTAAGCAGAAGCAAACATAGCAGAGCATACAATTTAAAGTAAAGCTACTATCACTCGAGTCAAGGGCGATGTTTTCCAAGTATCAAGGCCTAAATCAGATAAGCACCCAGAAAATACCGCTCTTAAGTCCGAATGACGATACAACCAAACATCCATGACTCTGGCTATCACTGTTATCATTGCTTCGATATCACCGTTAATTGAATGACCGGCACATTCTTTCAGCCGTCCGTCAAGGGCTAATGGAAACCCCGGTTCTAGACATAACTCCCGCACGTCGTCGCAACCCGTGCCTAGGACTATCGAATCTGCCCAGAGTACTCGACCTTCAACAGTTGGTCGTTGGGACTATCGAATCCGCCCAAACGTACTCTTGCTTAGAGCATGCTAGAACCTTCAACAACGATGCTATCCAAGCCTCCTAGTCATCCTCCTCGACGACTATTCTCACATCCATTCATTATCCTCAACTCGAATCATATCACCGAGTTATCAACGTGCTTGGAATGATCCCGTCTGGATTAGACCAAGTCTTCATCACATGATTGCCTCGCTTCATCACATCCTCGCGAAGCCTCATCTCAACATCACATCATCAAATCTATGCATAAGAGCTCCATCATCCCGCTACATATGCCACGAGCAGCTTTTCCAATTCAAGAGCCTTTCCCTTAGCTTTTGAATCATCTTCGATCTAGATCTAATCATCAATCATCTAGTTCATAACAATCAATCAAATCAAACATCAATCCAAGCAATCAAGCATTCAAAAATGATCTAAGTAGACAATTATAACAATAATGGCATTTTCGTAATTAAAAAGTTGAAAGTCCAATAAGCATGAAAACATGGATTATATCTCTACAAACTTGATGAATGAACTTGCATAGGTTAACATATGATAAAATGGATGTAACATCATCATGAACAATGGATCTATATGGATCTACACTTTGGATGAAGAAAATGCATGGAAATCTCTATTTTAACACCAAATCGAGCCAACAATCCGATATACTCCTTTGGATCCGTGTGAGAGATAATCACCACTCACCAAATCACCTAAACAAACCCAAATCAACACGCTTCAGATCTGGACAGCGAAGAATCAAGCTTGATCTATCACGAATCCGCTTCAAACGAAGAAACCTCTCTTGGAAAGATGAAGATCTTCAACTTTAGCTCTTGAATCTTCAATCTTGATCCTTCATTTGGATGGAAGGAAGCACTAGATTAGAGTGGAGAAAAGAAGTGAAGAAGTGTAGAAGTCGAGCTCTCAAAATGGCAGCACTTCGTCGCTTCAAAATCCGGATCCCAAAAATGAAGAGAAACTCTCCTATTTATAGCTGAAATCCCTATCTCGTCTGCCTCCATGAGTCGTTTACGACTCACGACTCAAATCCCTACGACTTAACTTCTGCCTATGACTCACGACAAAACAGCTATCTCCTAAGTCGTCTCCGACTTATAGCATGCGCCTACGACTCACCAGACCCCCTGTCTACGACTTAAATGCGCACGCCTTACTTGGTTAGACGACTCAACTACTAACTCGTATACGACTCATCCACTTGCGCGAGTTATCACCTACGCGCGACTCAACAGCTTACGACTCATCCCTTAACTCGTCCACGACTTAACTGGTTAGACGAGATAACCCATTCTACGACTTATAACCTAGCAGCCCACTACTGAGTCGGTCACGACTTAACAAATAGCTGGGGTTACGACTCAACTGGTCAGACGACTCATCAGATAACTAGGATACGACTCATCAGATGACTTGGGTACGACTCATCAGATGACTTGGGTACGACTCATCAGATGACTTGGGTACGACTCATCAGATGACTTGGGTACGACTCATCAGATGACTTGGGTACGACTCATCAGATGACTTGGGTACGACTCATCACCTTAACTCGGTCACGACTTAACTGCTACAACTTAAGCCTTATCTCGCCCAGTCCTTAAGTCGCGCCTACCCCTTAAGTCGTTCAAACGACTTATCCTTACACCCTTAACTAGCCAAACCCCTGAGTCACTCCTATCCCCTAAGTCGTATACGACTCACGACTTACACTAAGTCGTTCACGACTCAGGACTTAGCCAATTTTTTTCTAAAAATCTGAAATGGCTCAAAAACTCTAAAATTCCAAATTCTGTCGAACTTGTCGATCCGTTAAAAATACGGGTCGTTACAAATTAGCTTATTTCCTAGATAATATAGGGAAAATGGATCGGAATCACTCAAGATAGCTTTTAATGTACCAAAAGATTGAAAACTAGGTTCGTGTAACCTAAATAAATCTTTAGTTGGCTAAAACTAAACTGAGATTTGTAGCTATCTCATAAAAGAACCATGAAAGAGAAATATGGTCATAAGTAGTCATAAGTTTGATCAGTAACTAAATTGATAGCTTAAAGTTAACCTAAAATAACTAACTAAATGTAAGATAAATAACATGATACAAAAAATAAACTAAAATTGAGTCTAGTTATGATATCAGTGACTAAAATTTTATGTCATTTGACAGCGTGGTTGTTTGCATGTCAATGCTTGTTTAAAAATGTTACATCTCCTATTATTTGACAAGCGTGTAACTAAATTGAGGGAAAATATATATCATGACGATTATTGCTTGGAATGTAAGAGGGCTTAATTCCTCCGAAAGAAAATTAGATTTATCTAACTTATTATACACTTATAAACCTAGTATTATAGGTTTATTTTAGCATAAGTTGAACAATTCTAAAATAGAGGATTATCAGGCCAAAAGTTTATCTAATTTGAAAATTATTAATAATAACGAAATAGGAGGCAATGGTAGGATTATGATACTTTGGGACTCCAATATATGGGATATAAGTCAACAATTATATAATCTTCAATACATTCACTATTCTTGTATAAATAAAGGTGGATTTCAACTGGAAGTCACTTTTGTTTATTCATCAAACAGTGAAAAAGAAAGCTTAACATTTTGGAACCAATTAAGCAATTAAACAAAAATATAAACCATCCTTGGTTAATAGTTGGGGACTTTAACATTGTTATGCATGCTTTTGAAAGTTAATAAATGCAAAACTAAAGTATATTTCAATAAAGGATGTACAAGAAAAGATGATAAGTATTTTAAAATTCAAGAAAGGAAGTCTTCCAGTCAAATATTTGGGGTTACCTCTAAGTATAAATCAAATAAATGATAGAGATTGCACAAGGTTATATGACTTAATTCAATATAGATTAGAAGGCTGGACTGGCAAGTTGTCATTAGTTAGAAGGGTGGAGCTAACACATATAGTCATCATGGTAATTATCATGTATTGGATTCTGTAAGTTTGTGGAATAGAGATTTTAGGACTAATTAGAGGGGGGTGAATAGTGTTTTTTAATTTTTATGACTCTTTTTGAATTCTTTTAAGATTATAGTTTAAACAATTCAATTAACAATTACAGATTTTAACATAGATAAATATAAATGCAGTAAAAGTAAAAAAGAAAAGAACACACCGGGATTTTATACTGGTTTGGAGTTACCCAACATCCAATCCTATACAATTTCTTGTACAGAATTCCTTTCAAATATCAAAGCAAATAAAATCTTGATTTCAAGGCTACGAGACACACCCTCTAGACTTTCCAAGCTCCAGGTAGACTCGCTTGATTTACATGGACCACAAGCACACCCATTTGAATTTCTGAGTCACCTAGCACACTCAATTGATTTACATGGGCTACAATCACACCCACTTAGACTTCAAGGGCACCAAGCACACCACAAAGTATAAAAGTATGATTTGATAGAGTTTACAAACTCAGTTTCTTGAACTTGAGTACAAATGATCCTATAACCTCTTGAATAGCTCTTTGATCTTGATTTGAGTGAGAAAGTAGAGACAGACCAATGAGTACAATAAAGAATCAAATCAATAGAGTTTGGATTTGATTCTGATTGAATTTGAGAAGAGTTTAAGTAGAATTTCATTTAGAAAACAAGAGAGTAAAAGAGGAGAGAAATATAAGAAAGTAGTTAATAAAAGTTCGTTGGTTTAACCCCTATTTATAGAGAAACAACAGTCATGTCTATTTGCGAAGAGATGTACGAAAAGACACTTCCATTCAAAATTTGAATTTTTAAATTTTCAGTCTATATGTCGACATACATGGATATGATATGTCGACATACATGGATAGGATATGTCGACATATCACTTTATATTTTGAAAAACACTTTATTTTAAATTGTTTTGAATATCTATAAGTTCTGTAAAATATTATGATACTTTGTAAAATCATTTAAGCATTGTTTACACAAATTTTAATCATAATAAAACATAAGAAATCTTCATAAAAAAATTTGAAATTTTTTAATATGTAAAGGATTAAATATAAATTTCTTTTGAGAAATAATATACAAAAACAATACTTGAAGTATAAGTGAATATATATTAAAATCAAGGCATTAAGAATGTTAAAAATATATTTTGAAATATTAGAACATGAAACTAAAAACTATATCTAAATAAAATAAAATAAAAGTATATAAAAATATAAAATACTTAAAAACTTAATTTCTCAAAATATGATAATTTTGTGAATAAATAACTAAAAGGTTAGAATTCTTTTGAAAGCTATGTGAAAAGATGTTTGAAAAATCATTTTTGAAAACATGATTATTTTTTAAAACCAGGATATTTGAAAATCATTTAAAATAAAAGAATAGATTTTAAAAACCTATTTGAAAAATTAATAGAGATCAAAGAAATGCTATCAGGGTTTTAACAAAATAATCTATGACTCTATAACTTATAAGGATATCTTAAATCTTCAATACTCATGAGTCTTCAGTCTCTAGACTTATCTCTATATCAACTTCTTGAATCTTCTCTTGATGTTGTACAGTCTTCTTAATCAACACATGTCTAATATCATGCACTATATACTAAATATAACTAGATAAATAAATGATGATTAATAATAGATATCAAAGTCAATAAATAAGACAAACCAAATATGACTTAAACTATTTATTTAATTACTATCAAATATGAATGTGGGATACTATAATCACTATAAAAAATAATGGGAATAAACTCCTAAGTAAGATGATAAATATCAAAATTAATACCTAATGTATTTGAAATAATATAAACTAGATGATGTAATATATATAATCAAAATTCAATTATGAGAGTATGGAAGATGATTTGATATAAATGTTATTATTGTATAAACCTAAGCATCCAAAATTTATAAAGAAATTTGTATATTAGATTTATTATATAAATTAATATATTTACATAACAAACCGTATTAATTACGAAATTTAATCGTAGCCTAACCACAACGTTTGATAAGTGTAACATGTATATGGTCAAATATTATTTTATAAACTTATTAACCTCTTTATTTAGTTTTTTTTAAATAATTCATCTTAACTTAAGTGTTAAAAATCCAAACTTCCATTACTACGTTTATAATATACTTAACTTACCAATTAAAACATATATATATATATATGAAATTACTTTTTTCTTTTTTAAAATACTTATAAATATGTTAAAACACTTTTAACTTACTTAAAAATATATCATAATAGAATATTAAAATAACAAAATTGAAAAACTAAAAAATAAACATGTTATGTATTAAAAGACTTTTATAATTAATTATTAAAAATGTATTTAAACATGAAATCAATTTTAAAACATGTTATAAACCAGGAACTACAACATTTATCTTGTGCTGCAAAACGTCTCTGAAACACCTTCCAATGTGTCAAAGCACAAAAATGTTATCTAAACAATTCGCAGTAGGCAAAAAGTGTTATAGTAGCAGAGACAACATTTCAGAAATGCTATCTAAAGTTCTACATCTGTTTTTAACATGATTTTGCACCAACTTTGCGACTAGTTTTTGACACTTAAACAATTGATTTTTGATCCCATTTTTCTACAGTAGTAGTATACTTAAAGTACTTAAAAACCATGAAGAAAATAATGAAAACCATAATAATTAAAAAATGAGATACTCTACTAAACCTTTTATTTTTAAACACAAGTAGAGTTCTAAAATTCATTCATAATTTTGTTATATTTAATATAATGTGACATAATGCATTTTATCACATTCATTGTTTTAAATTATAAATGTATTAATGAATTACATGTGTAAAAACACTTGGTATCATACATGTATACAATGATTTCCTAAATGGCAAGTGTAATGACACATGTCATTTTGCATGTGTGTTACTATTTATTTATATGACAAGTGTCAAATGATGTAGCGCGTTCTTATTGATAGAAGGAATCTGTAAATAGAGCCTTATTCACATGTTCTAAATTCATTCAATTAATTTCATGAAGCCCTAAAGTTAATATCTCATCATAAGTTAGTAAGAAATAAGAGTGTAAGAAGTAAAATCAACATTTTGAAATTTTGAAATCAGAGATGAAGGTATTCTTTTCTATTTAGTATATTCGCGATAAATGGTTAGTCGGATGTCATCAAAAAGGTAACACTTTATAAAAGTTATTAGGGAAAAGATATAACCAATCACGGAGAGACACGACTGTTTTTAAAAAAAACTAAAAACTAAAAGCACAACTTGGTAGTTGAAGTGGTCATTGAATTTTATTAAAACAAAAGAATACGTTTCATTAATTTAAATCACTTAGAATTTTTTATGTAGTTATATATACTAATTGTTATCTGGAATATATTTTTATTATTGAAAAATTATTTAATTTAAAGATCATAAAATTTCAAATTTTGGCTCAGAAAAATATAGCAGTTGTAACTTACTAAGTTTCTATTTATTCAAAAATAATAAAATAGTTATAATTTGAATTTTGGCTCCAAATTTTTTATAGAATCAAGTATATCTACTTATAGTTATGTAAGAAATTTCATTATTAATTTATAATCTCTAAGATTAAAATATACTATTATATTCAGTATTTTCTGCTTTATTTTCAAGTATATAATTAATTTTGTAGAAGTTTTACAAAATCTAAATATTAGTATATTTCTTTGAAATCATTTTCTAAACTTTTAATACATAATATTAATTATAATAAATATATTTTTTAATAGACAAATAATTTATGATATTCTATAGATGAAATCATAAGGCATTTCAAAAATTAAAGGGTCTTTTCAATTTGAAAACTATCTGTTCATCTCTTTTAGAGGGAAAAAAATTTCTACTTATTTAAACCGTTTTGGTTATTTGGATCATAGAAGAATAACTAAAATGTCTTTCTACTTGAAGTAATATATAAAAGTTATATTTCCTAATGCCTTCAAAGATAATGTTTGACTCATTATCTTTGATTTGGCAATTATCATTTTCAAACTTAATTTTAAATTCCTTATCGTATAATTGACTAATACTAAGCATGTTATGTTTTAGATTCCTAACTAACAAAACATTAAAAATAGTAGGAGATTTAGAGTTACCGACATTGCCGATGTCAATCACATATCCTTTTGAGTTGTCTCCAAAGTTTACCGGTCCACTATCTGTATAGACTACATCTTTCAAGATCTCTGGATTTCCAGGCATGTGTCTCGAACATCCAGTTATTAGTTCCTAAGATGATGGTTTTGATGACAACAACCTTAGGACTTATTATAAAATATAAATACTAATATCTTTGTCTAGATATATATGTATATGCAGGATATATATATATATATATATGCAGGTACCGAGAATGAAGACTGTACAGTATAAAGATTCAAGACTGGGTATAGGGATTCAAGACTGACGAATTCAAGATTGAAGAAACCAAGATTGAAGACTCATGAGTATCAAGATAAGTAATAGTGTATAGATCTATGTTAAAACTTCATAATAGCACTAAAATCTTTATTCGGATTTTAATTGTGGAATGGAATCCACCTTCTCGCTTTAATAGTGGGATGGAACCCACGACCTCTTTAGTGGGATGCAACCCACGACCTTCTCTAGTGGAATGGAATCCACAAAATTTTCAAAATGATTTATTTTAAATATTTTTCCTAATTTTTTTTAAAAGTCATCTCTCTCAGTTTAAACAGTTTAGCCTTTTATTATCTTTTATTGTGATGGCCCAGATTTTCGACCTCGAAAATCGACATCAATACGTCCATTGTATTACATGTCGAGCGATCGAATGTCAGAAAATACCATATCGTTAGGGAAAAGAAGAATAAGGTAGAAGAAGAAAATAGAAATAACAACACAGAATCTCACAATCGGAGCAGAACAATATATAATAGATAACAACTGGTCTTTATACAAAAAGGACTTTAACTGTTATTTATACATTACATCATCAGAGTACAACACAATCAATAACTCAATACTGGACAGTTATAATAACTTGTCCTCACAAATGCTGAATATACAGCCTACAATACACAGTGGAATAAAAATCAAGTACGTGTGGTACGTCTTCGTCATCCAGCTCGTCTCCTGAGCTCCATAGCATCCCATCCTGAATCTTTTACACGGTCTGACCCGAGCATTATAATAAAATAACATCCGAGTCAGTCTGAAAAACCAGCGTGAGAAAGCACACTCAATTTGAATTATTAAAGTTATCAAAATCCTTTGAAAATCAAAGGTATCTCATAAGACCACGCCACACATAAACACCATGGGTTTTTACCTTACGATAACCAAAACACTTTTTATCAAAATCATCTAATATTATAATAGTGTCTAAGTACAAATACTTATTCAAATAGCTGAAATTGTTACATTAATTAAATTCCAACATACTAGGCTCTACAACCAAACCGTAAAGGCACGTATTGGAGAATGGATTCCATACGAATGACTAAGCACTGGGGTATCACCTGTCACAGTACACTTCTAGAAAAATGTACCGAGGACCACGCCGGGATCCCCTACAACACAATCCCTAACCTGGATAGACCGAATATGTTATCACTCCGGGTGTTCCCACCCTTTTTCGAGCTCCTTCCATGTATCGTAGTAATAATATCCGAGGGTATCTAGAAAGATGATAAACATACCCTAATTGGGTGCGAGCCTCTTAGCCTTGCTGCATTCCCCCTGCTTTTTAGTCATTCCTGGTTGATGAGGCTAGAGGCTACGATTACCTTTTAAAGGAATTTTCACTTAGAATGCCCATTGTACTCCAATGACAATGTACTGATAGCATTCATCTATACAAGTCCGTTTTGGGTCCGAATGGAACCGAAGGCACTATTCCCACTACATCCATTTTGGAATTATCCTCAGAATTAGTAGTGATTAGCCATTGCACTTCAATACTCCATCTTCGACTCCATGCTCTTGTTTTCACTTCAAAAACGTACTCGTTGGATCAAAGTGGTTTTCGGATAACTTATCTGATCCTGGTGTAACGACCCTAAATTTTTGACATTTGAAATGTGAATATTTAATTGAGTTTAAATATTCGAATGATAGTTTAATTTGAAATTCGAGATATCAGAATGAATTTGGCAATTTAATTAGTAAATTTAATTGTATAAAATTGGGTAAAATTTTGAAAATTTCAATTTTAAGCTGGTTAAAAATATTTTCAAGGCTTAGAAAATTCATATTGATAATACTGAAGATAATGGGACTTTCAGAATTGAATTTGAAACTGTTTTGTTCAGTTTTGAATTTTATCGTTTAAATCGATATTTAAAAATAGCATTCCGGGGCACCGCCTCAGAATTCGACGAAACCAGTTTCATTGGATCCGTAATATTGTATTATTATCGGATTTCAATTTTCGTAGTGCTTGGAGTGATCGTTTGGCCATACGATAAGCAAATGCGCTGAAATTAAATCGAAAATTAAATATTATAACTGGTCCGAAAAGCTATCTTCTCCATACGATCGAATTTGGACTCGAAACCTTTTCCATTATGTTCAGAATAGGTGTATAACATTATAAACGCCTGGTGGCATGCCTTGATAGGAAGTCAAAATTTTTAGTTTACTTTATCAGAACGATTTGAATTTGAATTTAAATTGAATATTTATACAGTCAACCTCAGTTGAAATTATTTCACTTCATAACTTTTTCCCATCAGTTCGAAATCATTGTACACAAAAAAATCTCTGCCGACACACAGAGATGCTTCTGTACGCAATCATCTCATCCCTCTCCTCTTTAGTTATTCAAAAACAAAACAAACGAAAACTTTCTTTTTTCGTTCAAATTGAAAATTTAAATGGTCGCGTTCTTCATAATTGAAATTCCCCTTGACTTCAGTAACCCAAATTAGAGAAAAATGGCCGCTCGTTTCTTTCCCAATCGAATTAAAATCGATTTCTACTCGAAGAAAAAAATCAAAGGGGCAGTGGGTCTCGTGAGGTCGAAGTGGTGATCGAGGTGGCGTTGAGTGTCGCGATTTCAATCTCGAGCTCGATGGCGCTCGCGAGTAAGGCAGAGGCCTCGCGGTGAGTTCGCCGATGTCGCAGCTAGGTCAGAAGCGCGACATCGTTGTTCGAAATCGTGTGGCCAAGGCGAAGCGTTCGCATGCTCGTGTGGATGGCTGTGTCGACGAAGCAGTGATGGCGTGCTCGTGTCGAGTCGAAGGCGATGGAGGGGTCAGAGCACGTTCGCAAGCAACTGGGAGTTTGGGGTTCGTCGTTGAGGCAGTCAACTGGATGCTCGGTGGCACGCAAACTCGAGTACGATGGTGGATGCAGCAAAGTCGAGGCAGGCAATGTTTGTAAAGCAAATTTCTGTTATTTATAAATTTTATAAAACACATGTATATATATAGATTCAAAAGAAAACATTTACAATTAAACAGAAAAGTATGTATATAGATATATACAGGCAAACAAAAGTATAAAATATATATGTACCTGACTTTGGAAAAAGAATTTTATAAAGATTTGATTTACATATGTATATATATTATACAGTAAAGAAAATTTTGTTGGAATGTCCAGTGAAAAAGGAAATTGGATTTTTTTTGTCAATAAAAATAATAATAAATTATAAAAAAAGGAATTGGTTTAGCATTAAAAGTATTAGTTGAAATTAAAATCAATAGTTGATTAAATTTGTTAAAATGGAATAAATTGTTCGATTATTTCAAAATTTAATAAATTGTATAATTATTTATACAAGGTCTAAAACGATGAAGAAAACAAGCTGGAATGGAAATGGATTGCAAATAAGAAGTCAAAGGTGAGATCTTCTCACTCAAACAAAGGGTATGGTTTAATTTTAAATAGTTATATTTAAAATTATTGATTGTGTTGATTGTGTGCTTGAATGATAGTATATATTATAGTAGTATATAGCAATATATATATATATATTGGAATATATATATATATATATTGGAGTTGTTGATTTCCCGCATTATATAGCAGATGAGACCCTATGCGCCGCATAATAGCGGATGATATTTTATAAATCCCTTATACCGCGATATTCCACCTCGAAGTGGAATTGGTATTGTGCTAACGTCTGTGGATGCAGGGAAATAGGTTGGAGGGATCCAACTGGATTCCTCAAATTTTACGAATTTGTTTCATATGTAGTATGAATTTGTTTCATATGCTGTGTGATGATTATTGATAATCTGTGAATGATTATATTGACGATTGAATGTGTTGAAGGCTATAATTTAGCCGAATGTATTTTTGGTATCGTTGGATACCAGAAATAAATAAAAATTGGATTTTTGAAATTAGAGTTGGAAAGTTTAAAAAAATTTCTTTTGAAAGAATTGGTTGAATTTAAAAGAAGGAATTTAAAAGCATAAAGTTGATTTTCGTAATCTTATCGAATTATTTCCAAAAAAATATGGGAAAGGATTTTTATAAAAGGATTTTGAGTAATATTGTTTAAAAGTTGAAGAATTTATTTAAAATGGAATTTTAGATGGTTCGAAAGAGATAAAGGAATTTATTTTAAAAGGTGATAAATTTGTTTGAAATCCAATTGATAATTGATTTAGTATTTGAAGATAAATCTTTGGGAAATCAATATGAAAATTTATTTGATGTTGAATGAAAAATTGATTTGGGATTTGAAATAAACTTAGAAATCAATTTGTAATTGATTTGGTGTTTGAAAGTGAATATTTGGAAAACGAATTGAAAATCGATTTGTAAAATGATTTGGTGTTTGAAAGTGAATATTTGGAAATTTAAATTCACAATGGAATTTATAAAGGAAAGGGAATTTGTTTTAAAAATAAACACTCATTTATTTTTAAAGTGTGGAAATAAATTTACAGCTTTGGAATGTAAATTTGAAATAAATCAAAATGGATTTATTTATTTGGTTTAAATGGACCATTTTGAGATGAAGTGTGAAATATGATTTGAAATTTGTTTTCAAAGTGATGAAGTGTGGAAAATATATATCTTGTGAAGATATTTTGAAATTTAATAATTTAGGAAAATTATTTAAATTGGTTGTTTGTTGTGAATGTTGTTGATAGTTAAATCACCGACTATCAATATTTGCCTTTGAAATGGCACTTGATTTGTTTTTAAAACAAACGCTCATTATTCGGTTAAGCCGGGAGAGGACTTTGTGTCATATAACCCATTCTGAATAGTGATACGTCGTGAATGGACATTATTTGAAGACCGGTGTTGAAGACCGGGTATTTTCGAAAATGAAAGGACAACCTGTCGAATGTCTCTGCACCGAGTTGCTCCGGTATAGAGATTTATATCACTCTTCTTGTGATGGGAAGTCCGGACGTGATTAGTGAATACCCGGATTGCAAGGGCTTCTATGGAAGTGCCTTTGGTTTTGTTCGAACCCGGAACAGACTTGTATGGTTGTATGTCTGACATTACACTTTGAGATATAAAGCTGATTTCTTTCAAATACATTTTTGTTGGTGGCGGAGAATTTATTCGCTTAGCTTAACACCCTTCTTTGAGACGTACGAGCTCAGAGGTTATGTAGTTGAAGGTTATCAGTGATATACTCCCAATTTGGTAGTGTGGCATGCTGAGTGTTGCTTTGTTTTGATGATCATTTGTTGATCATTTGTGATCAAAGCATGGCTTTGTGAAAAAGTGTAGCTTTGTGGACGAGACTTCGTCGAGCCTTACAACCCGGTAATGGTCGAAACAGGAATGTTGCGCCAAGGTTGTTAGGGGTCGCGCCCCTAGGGTATGTCCATTTCCTTCTGGATAAAAAGTGATATCATGGTATGGAGCCCAGATATTTTACCTATGTTGATGCTGCAAAATTTTTTATACTTTGTGGTTGTTGCTTTGTGGTTGAGGATCCTCGGATAAAGGTCGGTAACGACCGGGGGGATGGCATACTTGTGTGTTAGTTACCTAGTTACAGCTGTACAGCGTGAGGTAGTGTCAGTGTGTTGGTTACCTAGTTACATTTGTACAGCGTGAGGTAGCATCGGCCTTGTTTTTGCAGAGATCCGGTTAGGTTCTCGGGGCGTCTTTCCAGAGGCGTTTCCATTTCGGTGTAAGGAAGTTCCTTTGCCTGACCATTTGTTGGAAAATCCAAAGAAACAATACGCGCCCTGTACGGTTTTAGTTGTATAACCTGCTATGGAATGTGGCGGTAACCTGCTATTGAACATAGTAGCTATAGTAGGCATACAATAATGGTTGTATGTTGGCTAAGATTGATATTATACTTTCGAAATGTTTTCCACACTAGACATTAATAATAATATCAAAAGAGTTTTCTCGTATTAAGCATATTTGACTATCATAAGAAGAAATCTCCTCCAAGTCTGTGATTACATTGTGTGTGTGGTGGGAGGTCTTATGGTAGTTTCATTTTCCAAAAGCATTGCGAATTAATTTTATTTTCTTTGTGAAAATAACTGTTTTACGATCTCACACCAGTCACCATGACTGACCTGGAGTTTATTGTTCCCTTTCTAAACTCTGGGTGTCCATAATTTTCCACACGGGCAGCCTAGAGTTATGTTATCAGGATATTCTGGATATTCTGGAGCTTTGGAGATGAGCTGGATGGCGAGACGTACACTCATACTTATTTATTTATTCCGCTGTGTATTCTGTATGAGGACAAGTTTATATAACTGTCCATTGTTGTATTAAGTTGTATATTGACTCTGATGATGTATGTATAAACTGATATAGTTCTTTGTTTAAAAGACTAGTGATTATCTATTATATATTGTTCCGATGCGAATGTGAGATTCTGATATTGTTTCTATTTCTGATTTTTTGTTCTTTCTTTTCTTATGTCTTCTTCTACCTCTTCTTTTTAACCCTAATGGTTCGGTTTTCCGGCATTCGATTGCACGGCATTTGATACAGTGGACGTATTAATGTCGACTTTCGAGCGTCGAAAAGTCTGACCATTACACCCGGTCTCTTCGAAACAACGTTCGATATTTCCGGTAAACTCAACCCCGGTTTTTTAGGAAATAAACAGACGAAATAAGATCGAAGATCACCTCCTAACCATTAGTGGATGGATTTTCTTATAAACATCTTTGAAGAATGAAACGAGTTTATATGTACAATATAGCACCTCGAACGGTAACTATACCATATAATTTCCGTATTCCTTCTAGATATTCCCAAAGTTATATTTTGGGTCCAGATTTGATAGCCGGTTATTTAACTATCAAATAAACAATAATTCAACCAATTATTTCCTTTTTCCACTAAAAAACAATAACTCCCTTTTTAATTTAAATTTAATAAATTAAATCTCTTATCAAAATTCATGTACTTATCTTATCGAACTTAGTATATTCACAAATTATCCTTTTCAAAAATATTTGAAAACCCTTTTAAATTAATATGGAAAGTACCATTGCGGTATCAACCATGGATTCACAACTCAATGGTTACGTCTCTATCCCAGAGAAATCCAGAACTTAACTACAGGCACTCACTGCCTCCGATTACGCCATGAAAGTATACCATTACTTTCCGAAAACTTTATTAAATAATTTTCAAAATAATACTTATAAAGTTTCTGTAATAATTTTCCAAGTTTAAAATTTAGGCAAATACTTTTTAAATAAAGGTTATTATATAAAATATTAATATTGAATAATTTATCCTTTTAAAATAATAAGATTGATTAATTCTTAAATAATACTTGACTTAATATAAAATAACTTAGTTAATAATTAAATATACTTAAAACAATTTAAAACAACTAAATAATTAATTTTCTGAAATATTCTTAACACTTTTTTTTCTAGTTAATACTTAAAAATCCTCCTTTTTAAAATAAACTAAAACTTCTCAGAAAAAATATATATTTTTCAACTCCAATATAGCCAGTCAAACATTTATAAATCTCTCTCGATTTACTCCCAATTTGATTTACGTCCCAATTCCGTAAATCCCCTTTTCACATTTTCAAAAGAAAAAACTATCTTTTCTTTTTAAAACTGAATTACCCATCTCGCTATAAATTCTCACCGTGAATTTATATCTTAATTTTATCCACCGAAAATCATTTCCCTTTATTTATAAACCTTGTTTATAAATTTCATAGTCTCATTTCCCGTTTATAACGGTTTCACAATACTTAATCGATTTTAAATCGATTTCTAAATTGTATTCCATTTTTAAATCAATTTCTCGAATAACCCAACTATATTTCAAAACCCAACCAAATTCAGAATTCCACTTCCTTTTCATAATTTAAAATCTTATTTAAAATCTAGTATAACAATTTCATATTGTACTTTCAAATTTCCTTTTTATTTTTCCCAACTATTTTAAATCTCGACTTTAAAACAAATCCTTTTACACTTAAGCCAATATCGCTTAAGTTTTATTATTTAAAAGCCTTTTATTTACATTATTCCAAAAATCTCTTTTTACAATATTCCAAAATATCTACTTATAATATTCCGAAATTATTAAATACAAATTTGAATCAAACTATTTATTTTTCCCAAATTCATTTCTATTAATTTATCCAAATTTCACTATAAATATTTTTACTTCCAACTTCCTTTTTAATTTCTTTTTAAATTCAAAACATTTGTTATTGGTTTTTAAAAACACCAAAGTCCAAGCCAAAACTACCATAGCATCCAATAAATTCAAATTGCACTATAATCTACCACAAATTATTTAAACATATCATATATCAATATATATGAAATTTAATTCAACATTTTTGAGGAATCCAATTGGATCCCTCCAACCGGTTTTCCCTGCATCCATAGATGTTAATACAATACAAAAATATCAATCCCACTTCGAAGGGGATATCATAGTGTATAGGGTCATTCGCTATTATGCGGGGCGCATAGGTCTCATCCGTTATATATATGCGGGAATATCAATCATGCCAATATATATACTACTAGATATAACATCACATTCAACTGATAAAAATATATCGATTTTATCAATCAATCAATAATTAATTTTAACTATTTAAAATTAATTGCGGTAATCCAAAATTGAGTGAGATTAACTCACTTTGCTTGCAGTCGTCGCGATAGAGATTTATTTCAATTAAAATTAAACAAGCGTTTAATTTTATATAAAAAATTTCACTAGCTCCAATCGACTCCAAATCAATTTCAGCACGTAGTGCTCATCGCCATGATTCCGTCGCCTCTTGTTTCATCCAATTCTAACAACGTATGAACAAGATATACAATTTTAAAGATTCACGATTTAATATATATATTTAAATTTACAATTCTTTTTATTATTAAACCTATATTGAATCTGGACCTTATGTTCTATCTCATAAAATCAGGGCCGTAGAACGTATCTTCCTCACACGTACGCTAGGATCAAACGCACGCAGATAATATCCATCGCCTCCATTCAACTCTTGCCTACCGCGACCTCCACACACGACCGGAATTCAATCGGAACCCTCCATTTGAAAGCCCTTAGCAAGCTCCTCCTTCAGCTGCAAATTGGTCGAACTCGAGCTCCCTAGTGTCGAGTAAAATGCTAATGAACGGTCGGGGTTCGCTCCACAATTTCTCCCCCTTCATCACGTTATTCACGATCACCACCGTTGGATGAAATCGTCTCAATGAGCTCTATAATATCCGTTTAGGAAGTTTTGGCTAAAACGGCTTGGATGAGGAGAAAAACGAGTGAATCATTGGATGTTTTCGGCCATGCTTTTTCCTTTGTTTTAAATGTGGAACCGGCCTTTGTAAATAATAAAAAAAATGTACAGGAAGACAAGAACGAACGTGCACATTCATGCATGACATGTCTTATTATTATTATTATTATTATTATTTTTAAAAAAAAGAATGAATAGGAGCAGATGTGATTTTAGAAGGAATAAGTACGGTGACTTGCTGGAAAAGATAAAAAGCTAAAAAGAAGGCTTGGAGGCTGATGGTTGAGTGAAAGAAAATGAGAACCAAGTCAATTCGATGAAAATAAATTATTTAAAATCCACAAATACCTAGCTATAAATTTCGAACCTCGATCGAGGCGTGCCGCTAGGCATTTATAATGTTATACTCCTATTCCGAATGCAATGGAAAAGGTTTCGAGGCCTAATTCGATCGTATGGGGAAGAGCTTTTTGGACCCAAATATTATATTGAATTTTCGATATTAATTTCAGTGCGTTTCTATCCCGTACGACCAAACGATAACTCCAAATGCTACAAAATTTGAAATCTGATAATAATACACTACTAAGGATCCAATGGAACTAGTTTAGTAGAAATCCAAGACTGTGCCCCGGAAGGCTATTTATATACGTTAATTCAAACGATATATTTTAAAACTGAACAAATCGCTTTTAAATTCAATTTAAAAGGTTTTATTATCTTCATTATTATAATATAAATTTTATAAGCCTTTAAATTATTTTTAACAAGCTTAAAACTCAAGATTCAATAATTTACCCAATATTCAATTATTAAATTAAATAACTAAATTATCCAATAAATCATTTTATTTGAAATTCAAGTTAAAAATTAACTTTTAAATATTCTAATTTCAAATAACCAAAATTCTGGGTCGTTACATTTATATTTTGATTTCAAAATCATCTCTTATTTTTAAACATCTCCTAGTTTTAATATTATAAGCTTTAAAACTCAAAAATATATTCTATACTTAGTTTTTAATATTACTTTTATATTATAGATTATATATTTTTAAGATTACTTTTTAAATCTCTTTTATAAGTCTAAACTATATTCAAAATGGTTTATAAACTTCAGAAATTGTTTTGACAAGTTTTAGAAAGAAAAACTCTTTTAAAAACAAAAATCAATTTTCAAAATATACATAGGCATGTCGACATACCTCATCCCCTCATGTCGACATGGTAGCCGTAGAAATTCAAATTTCAAATTTTCAAATGAAGTGTCTATTCGTCGTAACCTTTCACGAATGGACATGACTGTTGTTCTTCTATAAATACCAGTTGTTTTCAATGAATTTTAAGTTAGTTTTTCTTCACTCCTTCTCCACTCAAGTATTCTCTTATATTTTAACAAAACTCTGCTGAAATCCTAAGTGAATCAAACTTGATCATCTCTAGTTAGATTCTCTACCACTCTCTCTTAAAGACCTCAGTGCTATTCAGAGTTATAGGATCATTTGTAATCAAAGATCGAAAGATCAAAGTGTATCGAGTCAAAGTGTGATTGGAAACGGTGTGATTGTGGCCCATAAATCAATTGGGTGTGATTATGGCCCGTAAATCAATTGGGTGATCTTGTAGCCTGGTTAAATCAAGAGAGTTTGCCTTAGACTCGAAGACAGGAGGGTGTATCTCGTGGCCTTGAAATCGAGGTTGTAATATCGACATTATATTTGAAAAGAAATATGCACAAGAAATTGTGTGGGACTGGATCTAGGGTAACTCCGAACCAGTATAAAATTCCGGCGTGTTCTTTCCTTTACTGCTTTTATTTACTATTTGCATTTGTGTCTGATTCTGTGATTGTTTCTGTGTTTGTGAATTGCATCTGTTTGGTTTTGATTTGAAAAGATTTCAAAAAGATTCATAAAATTAATTAAACACTATTCACCCCCCCCCCTCTAGTGTTAATTCTTCCTTAAGATCTGTAATCCGCGTTTCCTATATTTGGTATCAGAGCATTGGTTTTCAAAGTTAACATAATGTGAATTTTGAAAAAGTTTAAAATGACAATTTTTGAAGATTCTATTAACACTAGTTCAAAACTGTCCATATCATCATTGTTTCATAAGTCGGCATATTATTATTATAGAAAATTATGTTATCTACCGAATTGGTGTGTTGTGCAGGAACAGATGTGTTATATGGCTTTTGATGAATCAACACTCAATGGACAAATGGTGCAAATCAAGAAAAATAAATGGATACTTGATAGTGGATGTTCGAGACACATGACTGGCAATCCGGAGACACTGAATGACATAATTCATGAAGATGGAGGACTGGTCAACTTTGGAGACAACTCAAAAGGATATGTGATTGGCATCGGCAATGCCGGTAACTCTAAAACTCCTACTATTTCTGATGTTTTGTTAGTTAGGAATCTAAAACACAATTTACTTAGCATAAGTCAACTATGTGATATGGGGTACAAAATTAAATTTGAAAAGGATAAGTGTCACATCGAAGATAATAAATCAAATATTATTTTTGAAGGAATTAGGAAGAAAAATATTTATATTCTCAGTATGAAAATCTCAAATGATAATTTATGTCTTTTGGCTAATACAAGTGACCTTTGGATTTGGCATAAAAGATTTGGGCATTTGAATTTCAAACCTTTATCTAGACTTTGAAAACTTGATCTAGTAAGAGGTCTCCCTAAAATGGATTTTAAAATAGATAGTTTATGTGATGCTTGTCAATTAGGAAAACTTAGGAAGAGTTCATTTAAATTAAAAGATATGATTTCAACTTCAAAACCTCTTGAGTTACTTCATTTAGATCTGTTTGGTCCATCTCAAATTCAATCAATAAATCATAGTAAATATGTTTTTGTAATTGTGGATGATTATTCTAGATTTACATGGATAATTTTTCTGAAACTTAAAAGTGATGCTTTTGATTTATTTAAAACTTTTGCAAAAAGAATTCAAAATCAACTTCCTTTAAAAATCAAAACTATTCGTAATGATCAGGGTGGAGAATTTGAAAATGAAAATTTTGATAATTTCTGTAATTAAAAAGGAATAACTATAATTTTTCCTTTTCAAGAACACCACAACAAAACGGAGTAGTAGAGCGTAAAAATAGGACGATTCAAGAGTGTGCAAGAACTATGCTTTCAGATAGTAAATTACTAAGAAATATTTGGACTGAAGTAGTCGCTACTGCTTGTTATATTTTGAATAGGATTTTAATTAGATCTCTAACCAATAAAACACCATATGAACTTATGTTAAACGTTTCATTCTAAATACAAAGGACAATTTGGATAAATTTGATCCTAAATCCGACAAAGGAATCTTTATCGGACATTATAATAGAAGTAAAGCATACAGAGTTTTCAATTTAAACACCATTGAAGAAACAATGCATGTATCTTTTGATGAAAATTTCAAACATTTTGTTCAAATAAATAATGAAGATGATTTATTACTTTAAATAATGAATCAAATGAAACAAATTGTGAAACTGTTCATCCTAATAAAAGGATCAAGGTTTTAAAAGATCATCCTGTATAAAATATACTAGAAAATATTGAATCTGTTGTTAGAACTGGAAATCAATTAAACAAGATGAGTAATGTAGCTTTTATATCAATTATTGAACCCAAAAATCCAAAGGAAGCATCATCTGATGATTCATGGATTCTTGCTATGCAAGAAGAACTGAATCAATTCACCAGAAATGATGTATAGGAACTTGTTCCTAGACCTGAGGACAAAACTATAATAGGAACTAAATGGGTTTATAAAAATAAAATGAATGAACAAGGTGAGGTCGTTAGAAATAAAGCTCGGTTAGTCGCACAAGGTTATTGTCAAGAGGAAGGAATAGACTATGTTGAAACCTTTGCACCCGTAGCAAGATTAGAAGCCATTAGAATTCTACTTGCTTTCGCAAACCTTAACAAATTCAAATTATTTCAAATGGATGTCAAAAGTGCATTTTTAAATGGTTTTGTTAAAGAAGATGTTTATATTGAACAACCCCCACCTTTTGAAGATGAAAAGTTTCCAAATCATGTTTACAAATTAAAGAAAGCTTTATATGGTCTGAAACAAGCTCCTAGAGCCTGGTATGACAGGCTAAGATCTTACTTATTACAATCAAATTTTGAAATTGGTAAAGTAGATAATACTCTTTTTATCAAAAGAAACAAAAATGATATTCAATTAGTATAGATATATGTAGATGATATAATTTTTGGATCAACAAACAATGAAATGAACAAAGAGTTTTTTGAAATAATGACCAAAGAGTTTGAGATGAGTCATATGGGTGAACTTACTTTCTTTTTAGGATTGAAAATAAAACAATTAGATGGTGGTATTTTCATTAGTCAAGAAAAGTATGCTAGGGATCTAATTAATAAGTTTGGTATGACCACTGCGAGTGGAAAACCCACTCATATGGCAACCAATGAAGCCTTGAATAAAGAAGACATGTCAAAAGATGTCGACCAAAAACTATACAGAGGAATGATTGGATCGCTACTCTATATAACTATGAGTGGGCCTGATATCATGCATAGTGTCTGTCTCTGTGCAAGATACCAATCTCAAACCAAAGAGACCCATTTAAAAGTTGTTAAACGTATCCTAAGGTATATTAAACACACTTTAGACTATGGCCTATTTTACCCTAAAAATGATTCATTTGATTTAATCTCATATTGTGATGCTGACTATGATGGTTGTAAATATGACCGAAAAAGTACAAGTGGAACTTGTCACTTTTTAGGACATTCTCTAGTTTTCTGGTTTAGTGAAAAGCAGAATACTGTCTCACTATCAACAACTGAAGCAGAATATATCTCTGCTGCTTTAGCTTGTTCTCAAGTAATCTATACGCAACAGACCCTAAAGGATTTTGGATTAAATATTTCAAAATCACCAATTTATTGTGACAATACAAGTGCAATAAATTTATCCAAAAATCTTACTCATCATGCCAGAACCAAACATATTGATATCGGACATCATTTTCTCAAAGATAATATAGGTAAATAGATTATTTCTCTTGAATTTATCAACACTGAGAATCAAATAGCTGATATTCCGACCAAACCATTGAATCAATCAACCTTTACTAAATTTAGAAGAGAACTAGGTATTTGCTCTATAACTGAGATATAGAATATAGATATTGTAACATATATATTTAGATAAATAAAGAAAAATAAATTTGTCAAAATTTCCATAAGGATGTCGACATACCCCTACCCCCCATGTCGACATACAATGGTAAAATTTGAAATTTTGATTTCCCCTCTAAAATTAGTTTGGTAGTTATATATTCTCTATATCTCGAATTCTTCTGTCTTCCACTTCATATCTCTATAATAAACTTCTGAGAATATAAAATAATGGCCTCATCTTCCAAATCAAACCAAAATGCGACCTTTTCTTTCCCTTCTTCTAATACTAGTCCATTTCAACGAACTACACTGGCCCAAGTCATGAAGATAGAGGAAACTTTGAAGGACTCCCTGCAAATGATGACTGAGTTGCAAGTCATGCAAATAATGATGGCTAAGGAACAAGAGAAACAGGGCAAAATCCTAAGAAATTTGCAAAAATTTCTACTGGATAATCATGTGGACCCGGTAATGATTGAAGATGACTCCTCTAACATTCATATTCATAATCCATTAGAGGAAGACGATGACGAAGAAGATGAAGAAGAAGCACAAATGGATGAAGACAATAAAGTTATTTGCGGTGGAGAAGTCTGTTTTGATAAAGATGGTAATTTGGTCGAACAACGTGGAAACTTTTGTCTCCATTACCCAAATTGTTCGATTCACAAGTCACCAATTATCAAAGACTCTCATTAGATTGTTTTTATGTTAATGTTTTTATATATTATGTGTATTTGTATATATTTGTGTTTATATGTGTAATATAACAACATATATATATATATATATAATAAAATTATATTTACGTTTCGCTTAATTATACTTCGTTATTAGTATTTAGTTTCACAGTATTAGTTTAAGGGGGAGTTATGTAGTTTATGCTCAGTTTTTGTTGATGACAAAGGGGGAGAATTATAAAATAGGATAGGATAGTTAGGCTGTTAGTTAGGCTTAGATTAAGGGGGAGTTAGTAGATTAAGGGGGAGTTGTTGGAATAAGGGGGAGTTAGAGTAGAATCAAAGTTAGGTGGAGTATATTTTATAAACATAGGTTGTCATCATCAAAAAGCAGGAGATTGTTAGTTCCTAAGATGATGGTTTTGATGACAACAACCTTATGACTTGTTATAAAATATAAATACTAATATCTTTGTCTTGATATATATGTATATGCAGGATATATATATATATGCATGTACCGAGAATGAAGACTGTACAGTATAAAGATTCAAGACTGAATATAGAGATTCAAGACTGACGAACTCAAGATTGAAGAAACCAAGACTCATATCAAGAGTTCAAGATTTCAAGAGCTCAGGAGTTCAAGATATCAAGATAAGTAATAGTGTCTAGATCTATGTTAAAGCTTCATAATAGCACTAAAATCTTTATTCGGATTTTAATTGTGGAATAGAATCCACCTTCTCGCTTTAATAGTGGGATAGAACCCACGACCTCTTTAGTGGGATGGAACTCACAACCTTCTTTAGTGGAATGGAATCCACGAAATTTTCAAAATGATTTATTTTAAATATTTTCCCAAAAACTTTTTAAAAGTCATCTCTCTCAGTTTAAATATTTTAGCCTTAAACTATTTTTATTATCTTTTATATTTTGATTTCAAAATCATCTCTTATTTTTAAACTATCTCCTGGTTTTAATATTATAAGCTTTAAAACTCAAAAATATATTCTATACTTAGTTTTTAATATTACTTTTATATTATAAATTATATATTTTTAAGATTACTTTTTAAATCTCTTTTATAAGTTTAAACTATATTCAAAATGGTTTATAAGCTTCAGAAATTGTTTTGACAAGTTTTAGAAAGAAAATCTCTTTTAAAAACAAAAATCAATTTTCAAAATATACATAGGCATGTCGACATACCCCATCCCCCCATGTCGACATGGTAGCCGTAGAAATTCAAATTTCAAATTTTCAAATGAAGTGTCTATTCGTCATAACCTTTCACGAATGGACATGACTGTTGTTCTTCTATAAATACCAGTTGTTTTCAATGAATTTTAAGTTAGTTTTTCTTCACACTTTCTCTCCACTCAAGTATTCTCTTATATTTTAACAAAACTCTGCTGAAATCCTAAGTGAATCAAACTTGATCATCTCTAGTTTGATTCTCTGCCACTCTCTCTCAAAGATCTCAGTGCTATTCAGAGTTATAGGATCATTTGTAATCAAAGATCGAAGTGTATCGAGTCTCTCTCTATCAAAGTGTGATTGGAAACGGTGTGATTGTGGCCCGTAAATCAATTGGGTGTGATTGTAGCCCGTAAATCAATTGGGTGTGATTGTAGTCTGGTTAAATCAAGAGAGTTTGCCCTGGACTCGAAGACGGGAGGGTGTATCTCATGGCCTTGAAATTGAGGTTGTAATATCGACATTATATTTGAAAAAAAATCTGCACAAGAAATTGTGTGGGACTGGATGTAGGGTAACTCCGAACCAATATAAAATTCCGGTGTGTTCTTTCCTTTACTGCTTTTATTTACTATTTGCATCTGTATCTGATTCTGTGATTGTTTCTATGTTTGTGAATTGCATCTGTTTGGATTTAATTTGAAAAGATTTCAAAAAGATTCATAAAATTAATTAAACACTATTCACCCCCCTCAAGTGTTAATTCTGCCTTAAGATCCGTAATCCGCATTTCCTATACCAGTATCCACTTATCCTTCTTGATTTCAAATATTTGATTTTCAAGTGTCTTTTCACCATTTGCCATATAACAAACTTGTTCCTGCAATTCAAAAACATACCTTCCCAAGAAATCAAGTGACTTTTCAAAACAGTTAGTTTGTAAAAAATATTGGTTTCACAAAATTGTTTTTTTTTTGCAAAATTTTAAAAGTATTACTAACCATTTAAACTTTTCAAAAATCAAATTACGAGTTTTTGAAAACCTAAAGCTCTAATACCAAATGTAAGTTTGCGGAATAGGAATCTTAAGGCTAATTTAACGCTAGAGTAGGGGTGAATAGTGTTTTCTACTTTTTATGATTCCTTTTGAATTCTTTTAAGATTATAGTTTAAACAATGCAATTTACAATTACGGATTCAAACACATATAAATACAAAATGCAGTAAAAGTAAAAAGGAAAGAACATACCAGGATTTTATACTGATTCGAAGTTACTCTACATCCAGTCCCGTACAATTTCTTGTATAGATTTCTTTTCAAATATCAAAGCAAATACAATCTTGATTTCAAGGCTATGAGACACACCCTTAAGACTTTCCGAGCTCTGGGTAAACTCACTTGATTTACATGGGCCACAAGCACACTCACTTGAATTTCCGAATTACCAAGCACACTCAATTGATTTACATGGGCTACAATCACACTCACTTGGATTTTAGGGACACTAAGCACACCACAAAGTATAAGATTATGATCTGATATAGTTTACAGACTCAGTTTCTTGATCTTGAGTACAAATGATCATATAACCTCTTGAATAGCACTTTGATCTTAATTTGAGTGAGAGAGTAGAGAAAGATCAATGAGTAAACAATGGAGAAACAAATCAATGGAGTTTGGATTTGATTCTGATTGAATTTGAGAAGAATTTGTGTAGAATTTCATTTAAGAAACAAGAGAGTAAAACGAGGAGAGATATATAAGAAAGTAGTTAATAAAAATTCGTTGATTTAACCCTTATTTATAGAGAAACAACAGTAATGTCCATTCACGAAGAGATATAACGAAAAGAAACTTCCATTCAAAATTTGAATTTTGAAATTTTCAGTCTATATGTCGACGTACATGGATAGGATATGTCGACATATCCCTTTGTATTTCGAAAAACACTTTATTTTAAATTGTTTTAAATATCTTAAGTTTTGTAAAATATTTAATACTTTGTAAAATCATTTAAGCATTGTTTACACACATTTTAATCATAATAAAACTTAAGAAATCTTTATAAAATAAATTTGAAATATTTTAATAAAGGATTAAATATAAATTTTTTTGAGAAATAATATACAAAAACAATATATAAAGTATAAGTAAAAATATATTAAAATCAAGGCACCAATGAATGTTAAAAATATACTTCGAAATATTAAAACATGAAACTAAAAACTATACTTAAATATAATAAATTAAAAGTATATTAAGATATAAAATACTTAAAACCTTAGGGTCCGTTTGGTTTGCTGTTTTTAGTTTTGTGTTTTCGTCTAACAAAAATGCGCATTTCTTATGCATTGTTGGAAAACACACAATTTTGAAAAATGAAATTAATATAGAAAATAGAAAACAAGTTTATTTGATTTTTCGTGTTTTGAGACATAACAAAAGGATGGAAAACAATTTCTCTCATCCATTTCTCGTCCATCGTTGTAATGGCTAAGAATTGTAAAAAAAATCTCATGTTTTCTTGTATTTTGTAGTGTATGTTGAAAACACAAAACAAAAAACTCAAAACGAAACCAAACGGGCCCTTAATTTCTCAAAATATGATAATTTTGTAAATAAATAATTAAAAGGTTAGAATTCTTTTGAAAGCTATGTGAAAAGATATTTGAAAAATCATTTTTGAAAACATGGATTATTTCTGAAAACCAAGATATTTGATAATCATTTAAAATCAAAGAATAGATTTTAAAACCTTTGTGAAAAATGAAGAGAGATCAAAGAAGTGCTATCAGGGTTTTAACAAAATAATCTATGACTCTATAACTTATCTGGATATCTTGAGTCTTCAATACTCATGAGTCTTCAATCTCTAACTCTTGAATCTCTATATCAACCTCTTGAATCTTCTCTTGATACTGTACAGTCTTCTTAATCAACACCTGTCTAATATCATGCACTATATAATATATATAACTTGATTAAAAAAAACATTAGTATATATATTTTATATAATCATATATGGTTGTTGTCATCAAAACCTATATCTAAGGTAATAACAGATTCAATCTAACAACATTCAAGCAAAAGCAATACACAAAATCGAGAAAATATGTGCAAATTTTATTTGGAGAGGAAAATATCACAAAATTGCATGGGAAAAGTCTGTAAATCAAAGAAAGCAGAAGGCTTGAGTCTAAGAAATATACATTATCTAAGAGAAACATGCAAACTCAAATTATTTTGGAAATTCTTGGAAGGAAAATCTTTACGGGCAAAGTGGATGAAAGCAAAATATCTCAAAAAAAAAAAAAAAAAACTTTTTGCCAATACTGAAAACCATCATTCATTCACAGGCCAATACTGCCGATTACTCCCCCAAACCAAACGCTCCTCCTACATAAATAGCTGAAGACTATGAAAGAGGGAAGGGATGTTCTACAAAAATAACAGAAATAGGATTGTACATTGAACCCTAGCCTTCGAGCTTTAAAAAAAAAAAAAAAACTCATCTTTTTATTAATGCACTGGTTTGTTCATGTAAGCCTTCGAGCAAAAAGTCCTGCCGTAAGGACGTATAGTGGGGAAAACTAATGGCCATTGCCTGTTTTACTATTATATTTTAAATGGTAACTTCTCTTGTATCGGGCTGCAAGTCCGACCGCTGTATTATTCATTATTTTCTTACAACTCTTAGGTACAGTCATATGTAGTTTGAGAGCACAAGTTAGTTTGATATTGCGATTATGGACTGATGGGGATATCAAAGAGACATTGACTGTTTTTTACACTTCGATATTTTGTTATATCCACAAAGTAAAGACGCTTATAGATGATTGTTATGGTATATATTCATTTTTGAAAAACTAGTGTGTTTTTGTGTGGTGAGCCGTTCATCAACCTAAGACGGTGGTGCATCGGTTTCATACTTATGATGCATATTAGATAGTGGAAATTAGGAAGGCATCTCTATCATACTTTCATATTGTAAAGCGGGTCTCTGTCAAAGTTTCATTGTAAAGCGGATCCCTGTTTTCTGGAAACGAAGAAAAATTATTGCTGAAATGTCAGCAACTTTTATAAATAAGTGCTGATATTTCAGCAACTATCTGCGTCAAAGTTTTATTGTAAAAACAAAGAAAAATTATTGCTGAATGTCAGCAACTTTTATAAATAAGTGCTGATATTTCAGCAACTTTCATAAACTGTGTTCACAGTGTACATAAATGTTGCTGAAATATCAGCAACTTTTATAAATAAGTGTTGATATTTCAGCAACTTTCATACACTATGTTCACAGTGTACAGAAATGTTGCGGAAATATCAGCAACTTTTATGAAATGTTGCATCATGCTCTGCAATAATCATGAATAAAAAACAGGGACCTAATTTACACTGAAATTTAATGAAGGACTTTTCGTGAATTTTGAAACTTAATAAGGACCTGTGCCAAAAGTACCCTATTAGATATTTAGTCCACTATACAAATATTGTAAACTGGATTATAACGATGACATCTCTATGATGTTTTATTTCCTTACACCCATGAAAAGCTATTTGTGCTTTGTACCAAAAGATAATGCACATATTTGCAAGATGTCAATTATTGGCGTATTACATCAGTTTAGTTAGATAAGAAAGTTCAACGCTGTATTCTCTATGCCTTGATGGTGCAAGTACAATAATACAATGTTGCTACAGTAAATAAGTTCGATGACATACGAGAAGTTACAAAGAATTCCCGAAATGGTGTTGGATAGGACCCAAGAATTGGAACTGGTTACCGACACTGATTGTTTTTGGGCGACAGCAAAAAAGCATCCTAATTTTGCTCATAATGTTTAAAAGCAATAATCTATATTAAATGGAAATTATTCAACTTCATATACAAGGACGTATGGTCTATAGGACAGTGTCATTTTGTTGATGCCATCAACTTTATATTACCAGAGAAACCATCCTACAATGCAACTAAGATGATTATTGGTCGGGGGATCCCACTAGTGACTTCAGAATGAGCCTTGAGGAGGTCATGCAAGGGTTTTTAAGCCAAATTTTGACGATTTCAACAGCATTCATTTCACCTCTACGCAGCCTAGTTCACATCGTGACAACTCTATGCTATGCCATTGTCCTAGACAAAAATGTAGATAGAGGATGCATCATGTTGATGATGAAAATGGTTTGTTTCTCTCCTGCTCCTACTCCTACTCCAACTTCGTTCTACTATTGTCATGCTTATTTTGTTCCTTACGCAGATTGTTTCACCAAGGTTGGAAATTCTGATCGGTACATTGGAATCCAACCATTCAGGTCCAGTTCTGACACTGATCATACCGGAATTCGCCAAAATCCTGGTTTTGAGACATAGAAAATAGTCCAATTTATCATTGCCTTTACTGCTGCAGCATGAATAATAATGTAAAAGGAAGGCAACAAATGGAGCAAACAATAATTATCAAGCAATAAGCGACACCGACAAAGAATTGGACAATATTTTATGAATTAGGTTTATTAATCTAGAGTTTTCTTTTCTAAAAGAGAACGTATGTGGTTTTTTATGACTCCGTTGGTTTTCAGTTTGTAGGGCTTGGACCGAGGAATTGTTTAATAATAAGTAGGGAATTGTTAAGACATTGGTTTTATAAGTATTCAGCTTCCTAAATTACAATCATATCCAACTACACCAATTCTAATTATGATTGTTGAAAAACAATTATAGGCATACATATTTATGTTAGTTTGACGTATTCATACAAAAGAAATTTTAAAACATAAGAGGTCTGTAGATGGAACCAAAACGGAATTTTCTAAATTTCTGAAATGGAACTGAAATTTTAAAAACTTCAAATAACCAAAAAACGGAACCAAAAAACCAGAACTTTAAATCATGGTTTTCACTACTCCTAGATTCAAAGAAACCAATGATTGGGTGAGTCGGTTTTCGCATATTAATGAGATTCGTTCTTCTACTGTTGTCAAACGTCCATAATTTCAAACGAGTCATGCATTGCCAGGATGATCATTTGTTTGCATGTGGAGGAGTATGTAGCCGAAAAAATATAGAGAATATCTTATTTGTATCTTTCTGTTGTAAGATTTATGCATTATTGTAGCTCTATGCACCATCTTCTTTTTACTTTCATGAATGTACTGAAAATTTTCGCATTGAATTTTTAGATTTTGTGCAAGTTGAATAAATATTGTAGCAATTCTCAGTCCAATGGTAAGATTCCTGATTCGAGTACCGTGAAAGGTGCTACGAACTCAGACACAGGTATGCACTCTAGTTTGGGTAGTACTTATTCTTCTTATGCCTTAGGTAATATGTCTTCTTTAGAGTTTAGTCGGTTAGCTTGGGACACTGCTTTCATCTTTTCTGATATTGAGTTAGATCGTGAGTTTATTAGAAGTAAGGAACTTGATAGGGCTAGATCTATTTGTTAATGAGGATCATTAGTTGGAACATTAGAGGATTGAATGACTTAAATAAATGCGATAAGGTTAGAATCTTTTTTAAAGACTATTCTATAGACATTGCTCTCCTTCAAGAGATCAAAATTGACTGTCCTGATATTCGTTTTTTTAAAAGACTGGGTGGTTATCATTTTAAGAAATGGGTTTTTTTACCTTCTGTGGATTCTTCTGGGGGTTTAATGATTGGTTGGAGGGATAATCTTTTTAAATTACTTCAGTGTATTTACAAACAGCATTCTTTACACATTATTTTAATTAATCTAACTGATAATTCTCTTTTTAATATTTCTAATGTTTATGGGCCTAACTCAAAAATAGATAGACGGATTCTTTGGAATGAATGCCTCGAGTTTAGATCTTTCGCTCCTGGTTCTTGGATATTGGGGGTGATTTTAATGTTACTCGTTTTATTGAGGAGCGCGCTCCTCGTGAGGGAGACTATTCTGCCATGGAGGAATTTGACCATTTTATTATTAATTCTAATTTGATTGAAATTCCTCTTTCTAATAGAGAATTTACTTGCAGTAATAACAGGGAGTATCCCTCCATGGCTCTCTTAGATAGGTTTTTAGTTAGCAATGAAATAGAGGATAAATTTCCTTTATGTAGAGTGTCTGGTTTGCCTTACACTTTTTCAAACCATTGTCCTATTATCCTCACTTGTGATCGTCATAGAGCTATTAGTAGATCTTTTAAATTTGAAAAAATGTGGTTACTAGATCCTAGCTTTTCTAATTTAATTATTAATAAATGGTTGTATATGAGTTTTTATAATATTAAATATAGAGATAATTCTGCAAAAGCTTTTGTTCTAAAACTTAGAGAACTCAGGTTTTCACTTAAAAATTGAAATAAAAATATTTTTGGCAATATTAAAATTAAAAAAGAAAATATTCTTAATGGATGTTTAAATTAAACAAAATTGAAGAAACTAGACATCTAAATATTAGCGAGTGGAATATTCTCACTAACTTAAAAGAAGAACTTAACTCTATTCTTGAAAAAGAGGAAGTTATGTGGAAGCAAAGATCTAGAATCCAGTGGATTAATGAAAGTGATAATAATACTATTTTTGTTCAAAATATGACCAATTGTAGAAAACGTAGTAATACTATTAACTCGATTTTAGTTAATAATGTAGAATTAGTTGACCAAAGAGACCTCAATAAGGCTTTTACTGATTATTATAAAGATATTTTTGGCAATAAAAATAAATACAGAATTAATGTTAGATGGAATGATCTTTATCCGGCTGGCTCTAATATTAATCTTTCTGATTTAGATGTTCCTTTTATTGAAGAAGAAATCCGAAAAGCCATTTTTGAATTACCGGGTGATAAATCTCCGGGTCCGGACGGTTTTCCAATTTTCTTCTATAAAACTTTTTGGGATGTTTTAAAATTTGACCTTATTAGTATGTTTAATGATTTTTATAATGAAAATCTTCAATTAGGTAGATTTAATTTTGCTAATGTTATTTTATTACACAAAAAAGTAGGTGCTAATAATTTAAAAGATTTTAGACCCATTTCATTGATTAATTGCTCCGTTAAAATTATTTCTAAAGTATTAGCTAATAGGCTTAATACAAAAATGAATGACATAATTGACTGTTCACAATCAGCGTTCATTAAAGGAAGAAATATTACAGATGGTGTGGCAGTTGTTCAAGAATATATTAATCATTGTTGTAAAAATAGCATTACTTGTGCTATTTTAAAATTAGATTTCGCCAAAGCTTTTGATTCGGTTGATTGGGATTTTCTTGTAAATATTTTTCATGCTAGAGGCTTTAGTAATAGATGGATTAACTGGATCATGAATTTGCTTAAAACTGGCAACTCTAGTATTATGGTAATGGTATTTTAGAGCAACTATGGTAATGGTATTTTAGGTAATAAAATTCAGTCTAAGAGAGGTTTAAGGCAAGGGGACCCTTTATCGCCCCTTCTGTTTAACTTAGTTGCTGATGTTTTTGCTAAGATTATTAAAAAAGCAGTCGATAATGGTTCTCTGGGTAATATAGGTAATGATATATCGAGTTATGGTGTATCAGTCCTACAATTTGCAGATGATACCTTACTTTTTTCCTCTCATCTTCCTAGACACATAATTACTCTTAAGTTTATTCTATATAGTTTTGAGCTTTTATCGGGTTTAAAAATAAACTTTGATAAAAGTTCTGTTTTAGTTTTAAATGATTTTGAGAAAGTTGAAAATTTAGTTGTAATACATTAAATTGTAAAACTATGAAATTTTCGTTTGACTATCTAGGTTTTGTTATTAGACCCACTAAACTTAAACATGATGATTGGTTAATAATCATTGATAAAATCAAAAATATGATTTCTAACTGGAATGAGAGATTTTTATCTAGAGCAGGTAAAATGGTTTTAATTAATTCTGTTTTATCAGCTCTCCCAGTTTATTGGATGACTGCATCTCTTTCCTGATTGGGTGTTAGATAAAATAGATAAAATTAGAAGAAATTACCTATGGAGTGGCGATAATCCAAACAGTTGTATCAAATATTTAGTAAATTGGAATACTATTTGTAAATCCAAAAAGGAGGGTGGTTTAGGAGTCATTAATTTGCGTAATATGAATTTGGCTCTTCTAGGTAAATGGTTATGGAAATTTAGAGATACCAATAATAATGCCACTTGGAAGGAGATTATTTCTAAATATTACTATAATGGTAGTAATAATCTTTATCAGATTAGTCCTGCGAGTTCTCGTAAGCAATCTTATTTTTGGAAATCCATTTTAAAAGTAGTGAGATTTTTAACTTAGGTATTAATATTATAGTTCACTCAGGTAATAATACATCTTTTTGGCATGATAGTTGGATTTTCGCTACTCCCCTTAGGAATGAGTTTTATGAATTGTATGATATTTGTAACTTCAAATATGCATTTATATCTGAAGTTTTTGATTCTGAAAATGACCCTACTTGGATTTTTAGTTTTAACAGAATTTTAGTAGGTTCAACTCTTAGACAGCTCAATTTGCTTTTTGCTAGATTAAATCTTTATAATATTGTTAATGATAATGATCATATTAGTTGAGAATGGGATAAAAGCAAGAAATATTCCACTAATTCATTCTATAGATTTATCAACTTTTCTAGTGTAACTAAAAGTTTTTTTAAGTTTATTTGAAAATCTAACGTTCCTCCAAAATCTAAATTACACATGTGGCTTATTATTCATGGTAAATTAAATACTATAGAATTTTTAAAAAGGAAAAATATTTACATTGATACTAAATGTTATTTTTGTAATATACATTTAGAAGACATTAATCATATGTACTATGATTGTATGGACACTTATTTTATTCTTATGAATACCCTAAATATTTTTGAATTTAATATAAGTACTAGAATTACTGGTTGTGTTTTCTATTGGAATACTTTTAGAGTTACGTTTAATAAGGATAATAGATACTTGCTTGATACTTTATTCACCATATCTAGTTGGTACATTTGGTTTGAAAGAAATCAAAGAATTTTTAATAATAACTATAATCACATTAATAATTTGATATTTTTAATTTCATCTTTTTGCTTAAATTGGATCTCTAATCCTAAATATAAACTAGCCAAAAATAATCTTTTTAAGGAATATCTTAATAAGGTTAGTTACAATATTAATATTTTCAAACATAACAATAATAACTTTGCCTTTTCTAACTTAATTGATGATAATTCGGTGTATAATAATCTGCTTCCTATTGTAGATCCTTAAGGTTTTTTTTTGAACTGTCAGTTTTAGTTTTAGATTATCTTATTAGATTTTGTTCAAGCATATATGTATATAAATCCTATTTATATACATATATGTGACTTTTACTAATTTTGTTTCCTAGTTTTGTTTCAGGTCTGGAATAGATAGGTTGCTAGTGTCTCTTTTCAGGTTTGCAGGATAGCTTGCGGTTTCGTGTAGGTGCACAAGATAGCTTTTTTCAGGAGCATTGATTGCATCAGACGTTACCTTCAGCTTTATAGTGTCTTTAGAGTGGAGTTCTTCTTTATGGATCTGTTTCTTCTCCAGATTAGCCTTTTTCTTCAGAGGCAGCTTCATAGAGTCTTTTCTCAGACGAATCAGTTTTCCAGGTACTTCTAACACCTCATTATCAGACGGTGGCCATGCCGGAGCTCGGTACTGGGATGTAATGGGCGGTGGCTTTGCCGGAGCTCATTTTAGGAGTACCTATTTTTACACTGTTATCAGTATATAGATATGTCACCTGCCAGGCATGTTGGCAGCACCATATTATCTATACTATAAAGCAAAACCTTTGGTCAACAGGTCAAAGTGAAGCCTTTTTGGATTTTCGAGAATACCCCTACGCAATGTATATTGTACGTTGTACATAACTTTCCCCACTAACTCAACACGTTCCTGTTTTCAACTCCATTTTCCTCACTTTACCATCGCAACTTCAGATTTACGTGCAGATCCACGGTAGTTAGCAAGACAATTTCAAACTAGAAGCGAACATTCAAACAAAGCAGATCCGACTTTAAGTATCACTGGCGAACGCTCGATCTAAGCTTCAGAATCATCAACATCTCTTCATCCAGGAAGCACTCACGACTTCGACAACACTAGGCGATGGCAAGCTATTCTCGAATCGACAACAACCAAACTCTGTAACGATGGTGTCCTTTATGCGTCTGAATTAATAAATTATGAACGAAAGTGAAAATCGGGCAAGATGAAGGCATAAAGGCGAATTTTTAACTTCAGGTATTCAAATCTTTACCTGTTAGGAACTCTTTCTTCAGCATGTTACAGTTTCTAATTTTGATTCCAATCTTTGATTTCTAGAAATAAGGGAGAAATCCTCTAAAATAATGAAGAGCGATCCACCTCGGAGGTTAGCCTCTATGATTCGGGCCCCGGATTAGATTCGTATGAAAGCATCCATTTTCTGCCATTGTGAGGTTGCACTTGATCTCTAACGGCGGTCTGACAAAACAAAATTTTTATTTAGGTATACAATTCTTATTAGTAGTTTGTTTGTAGTAATAACGTACCATAGTAACCCGTCATCATTTCAGATCAGGAGGTGACAGCGTCCCTACAACCAAGGCTGAGATTTTCTACATCAGCACTTTAGTGCCGAGCGATGAAGTTATTGGAGATGAAGATGTGTATACGTTGGGAAAGAGTTATTTTGACTATAGGGAGTACAGACGTGCTAAGAAAGCAGAGTTTTCTTGAGGTGTTTGCACTTTATACGGTGCATTAATTTTGTAGTACATTTGATTTTTATAGTTTGACTACAAAGTGTTTGGTAAATGTTGGGTACAGATTTTATTTTTGGTCATAAGTCAATGTGGTTTATGATGAGTATTTGAGTAAATCAGCAACACAAGTAACATAGTAGTTCTTTAGAAAAAAAACAACTTTAATGATATCTTATCAAAATTTTGAACTCTGTTTGACATTAGTAGACAATTGTAGAAATGTTCATGTGAATTGTGTGCTAGGATAATCTTTAGTGTCTAACTGTCAAAATCCCTCACGTATTAGGTTATTATGATAAGCATTATATACAAGAAAAAAATACATGTATTGTTTTAAAAACTATCTGGCTGCTTATTTTAAACTTAGATAGGGCATAAAATCTTTTGTTAGCTTATTCTCATTGGTTATTAAATTATTTAAATATTCCAATGATTATCTGAATTTTTTTAAATTATTAAATATGTTTAGACAACATCTACTGATTTAGATTATGAATTCTGTTTCAAAAAAACCTACCAGCTATCATGACTGTCTAATGAATTGCTAATGAAAACTGATTGATCTCTCTGTTCAATTGCTTTATTTTGTTTTGCATCAGTAATGATTGCTTGATTTCAGCACATCAGTTATTTATGCTCTACTTTTATATTTTGAGCATTATTGTTTCACAGTGAACCATTATTATTTCTCTTTATTTACTTTTATATTTTGAGCTTGATTTTCTGCATTATTTTATTTTAGTAATGATAGTCTATGTTGGTTGCAACATTTGGGCCGAATGATAGCCTTGCTGTCAAATTGATTGTTCTTATATAAGCTTGAGTTAAATTATTTTACAGTTAATTTTTTGTGCATCGCCGTGTCAGTTAGGATTAGATCATTCGTAGTTGCTTGGTGATGTTAAAGAACTTTGGCATTTACCTCAGTGACTAGAAGAGAGTAATAGAACTACCACATAAATATACATATGGTACTCTATAGTTTTCAGATCTGAGTAAATCTTAGCATGAAGCCAACCGAAGCAATGCATCTTTGTGTAGATGGTTTAATTTTTTTCTTGGGTTTTATTTGTTCGCATTAGGTGTATATGTTTACTATAGTGACGAGTTATATCTTTAAACTATTTAAAGTCTCCTTCAACAGCCCATGTGCTATATTACATGACAATCACGTATAACAGAGTGCGGTAATTTACTTCTATAGTAACACATGGGACATGAAATGATGACTTATACTCTAAGGATGCCCTTAGCATATTCTATCACTTGGCATGTGTTTGTTTTTCTATTTTGACTTTAGAGATCAGATTTTGTTAGTTTATTTTTCAATCTTCTGCAATATAAATCACTGTCTCTTTAAAGCATAAATTCATGGTTGTTGTTATTTATTTATTAAATTATATCTGTGTAGCCATTAATTTTCAAATAGTAAGGTTTAAAAGAGTCAACTTCTTTGTCGTTAGCCTCTTAGTCATAAGCCTGCTCAAATATTTTAGTATAAGATAACATTTAGTGCACCAAACCGTTCACTCATTTGATTCATATGCTATACATTTTTATTACCAATAAATTAGTTAAAATTCATGTTTTTATTAATCCGAATAGTTTCAATCGATTCCCTGGATTTTGTTCGCAAAATGGTAAATTACCTCCTTTATGCCATTTTTTCTCTTTTTTTACCTCTTATACGGATTCCCCTTATGAGTGTATTCAACTTTTTTATCCCTTCATGTTGACTGAGATAGCATAAAAATTTGTATAGCCATGGGCTGTTAGATCATAACATCTCTACTGCAAAGATAATGATGGACGGGGGTGCAAAAGTGTGAATCTCAACCTACGGAATGGGAACAGGGGCGCTGAATGGCCAAATTATAGCTGAGTGAATGCAAGAGTTGATGGAAGAGCTGATGAAAGGTGAGTGCATGCTAAAAATTTCATTCCAAATTTAGGTGCTTCATTCGACGTTTAACTGTGTTTACTGTTATTCTCTGAAACTAGATGGCTCAGTTATTGTGCAGTTGGTCGAAATTGGATATTGGCAGAGGGGCATGATGGTTGCGGCATATAAATTTGGTGTTGAGTGAATTAGAGGTAGGTAAATGATTTTTTACTAAATCGTTCGTTGTTTTCTAATTCAATAAGACATAAATTTAACTATATGCTGCCTTTTGTAAATAATTATTATATTGTTAGGTTAATTTTGGTTAACAAACAATAATTTAAAAAGCTGAGATTGATTTTTCAAGGGTTTAGTTTTGTTTCCATTCCTTAAATTTATTAGTTTAATACATAATTCATGTCTGCGTATGTTTGTATCAGGTGTGATTAATATAAATGATATGCGAGTGTTTAGGTGATAGAGCATGAACTGTCAAAAGTTAGGCTACATATATTTATAAATGCCTGTGCTTAAGAATTCAATATAAGTTTAAACAAATATATATATATATATATGACTGCGAATCTATGTATGTGTGTGCCAAGTGGTTCAATATTAAAAGCATGTGTGTGTATAGGTGAAAGTGTTATGCATACGTGAAAATATTTGTAAAGTAGAAAGGTCTGAGTATTACCTTTGTTATATATATAATTATATATGTGCGTTGCCTGTCAGTATTAGTGTATAGGTCATATATGTGCATTCGCTGTTACTATTAGTGTGCAGGTACTGGGTGCTCCTTTATGTGTTCATTTGATGGTTGTATTTGTTTGCAATTTTCTAGATTCATACAACTTTCTAAAAAAATTCCTTTCGGCTATACACAGAACTTTTTATTGTGGTGCACCATGGAGATGAAGGTACCGTTTTTTAATCATATGGAAAATGGTTACTATCTAAACAACATTAATATGCTGACAATCTGAGGAAATTAATGCAATAAACACATTATAAAAAAGTAAGAACTACATCACCTTATGTTATTGAGTTTTGTTTTCTGAAGTTTACCGATGATTCAGAAATAAGTAAAATATAACAACATTGTGCTACATGTTTAGTCTTTAAGTAGTATAATGAGGACAAAGATATAGGCTAAAGGCTAAAGGTAAGGCGATGAAAAGTATATGATCCAAGAACATGCAAATCCAAGATTCCATGTGCCAACAAGTAATACACTATTAATTAGTGCATGTGTTCATGCTTATAATTTACAGTATGAAGTGTAGCTTCCACTAACTAATATCATTATTTTAGGTTGAAAAAATCTAAATGACTAACTCAACTATTAAATTGTTCCAACTTTATTACTAGAATATAATTGTAGTTAACATAAAAAATTCCTTATAAAACGTTTATAACTTTGTCATTCACATATTACCAACGCCGGTCTGAAGCCCAGAACATGGAGAAGAGAAAATAATCACTACGACCGTATACTTAGTTCTGATAGATTAATTTTAAGCTACTGCTGTGACAACAACCTAAAAAAGGCATGGAGAAATAATATTACATCAATTTAAGTCCTACCAAATTTTATAACAATATTATGGTAAACGATAATTCGAAATCTATACGCTAGCATCAAGTTGTTTTATACTTCAACAAGTATTGAGCATTCGTGAGGAAGTACCATGGGAGATGCGATCTTTATAGTTAAAAAAATTCCTTATATATTAACATGCCGATTTATTACTTTTTAAAATAGAGACGATGCAAGTTTTTTAAGTTTCAAACTATTGAAAATGCTAATTTTAATATTTATTACATTTCTTTATTGATATAATGGTTGATTGCTCTCTTTACCCATTTAATTTTATTCCTAAAATAACTTAGTCTCATTCGTGTTTTAATAAATGGTTAATCTGTGCATGTATGCACATAGAAAATACAACATTTTGTATTCATCAAGTCAGTTCGTATGGTTAAAAAAAATTCTTACAAACTGTGTTTTATAACACCAATTCCTTCTGCACACGTGCATCGCACGTGCCAAAGTACTCGTGTGTTATATATATAGTTCCATGTGTGCTCTCCTATTTTATTAGAGGATCACACATTTTTCTCAAAAAAATTAATTAATAATAAAAATGAATTTTTTATTATTAATTATTAATTAAAATTAATTAATTCATAACTATTAATTAATTTATGATTCACAATATCAATTTCTAATTACCAACCAAGTTTATTAATTACTAATTATTAGTTAATATTTACTAATAATAATTAGTAAAATAAACAATAAAACCTTACATCCAAACCATGGTATAAGATTTCGGCCGAAACCTCAAGATCTCGGCCATCTCGATTCGGTTCCGGCCGAAGGTAAGATGGGATTAGGTTAAAATCCCGTCTCGGTTCCGATAGCAGAAAAAAAAATAAAAAAAATCAACCAAATAATCAGACATGTTGTAGTGAGGGAGAAAGAAAGGTAAAATCGAATCAAAATTGTTATAAAATCACCAAATTGAAATCATAACTTACTAGAGAAACTCGAGCAACGTAAACATAATTCGAGCAAATGAAATCGAGCATTAGAAGCAGGAGAGAGCAGATGAAAGTTGATAAATAGCATCGTTGATCTCGTCCTTCTTCATTGTCCAACACAGTTTTTTTCGTTTTTTTTTTTGGCATAAACGGATGCTTTTGGGAATTAAGGTTTTGGAGTTAGGATATGGGTGGGCTGGAGGTAAATGGAGTGGGCTGATAAAATATATGGCTAGTTATTTGTTAATTAAAATAGTTATTTTAACGGGTTTAATGTTAATGGGTTGGGTTCATCTCTTTATATACACTGCAGTTTGTATTTATTTTAAAATATACTGATGATGAGACCGAAATCGAAACAAAAACCGAAATTTCCGAAATTTCCGAAATTGATCGAAACTAAGAAAATTTCAAACGATCGAAACCGAGTTCTCGAACCTTGTTATCGACATAATTTTGTTGTGGTATAACTTGATACATATGATAGAAAGTGGATAGGTTAGCTTATATTATATATGTAAAAATTATGCATAAGAAATCGCCATTAATGCAATGAGCACCAAAAAATGCTTCCAGTTTCCTGAGTCCATTGTTCTCAAGGAGCAAAAAATGAAGCTGCTAGCAATAAAACATACTTTTTAGAATTTAAGAACATACTAATTTGATATAATATGACAAAGAGACTAAAATAACTTAAATTTAAAATTAATAAATAAACAAATTCTCAAAGTAATCAAGCAATGAATAATAATTCAATTTATTTATCAGCACTCTGTCCAGTCTGATATGAATTTAGACTATAGGCAAATACATGAGTTTTATATCCTGCATTTTTCATATAAGAACTGGCACAAAAAGCATCAGTAACTATATTTAAATATACATATATACATATATATACATATATACAATATAAGTTGATGAACACACCAAGTTTCACTGCAGGATAATGCAACTGAAGTTATCTATCAAGATAAATTCAAACAAAAGAAGAAAAATGCCCATTCAATGAATATCTACAGTTTAACAACTAACCTTGAAGTTAATGCTAAACATAATTCTTTTGGATGCTCTGAATGCTTTAACTCAAATATCATATATCATATTATTGGGCTTTGTAATTTTTCTAGACCTATAAATAATTCTTAAACCTATGAATAATCCAAAGGTTAAGGAGCTTTTATATCATGATTTGAGGTTCCGGCCGAAACCACGAGATTCCGACCAACTCGTACCGGTTCCGGCCGGTGACGGGACGGGATTAGGGCAAAATCCCGTCCCGCCCAAACAGTCAAAGAAAAATCGAAAAAAAAATCATACGTGAAATTGTTATATTATAAGAAGAATAGAAGAGCGACGATCAAAAATCAAAAATCACTCGGAATCAAAATCGAAAAGATACAAAAAAAGCAAACCTTTGTTGTTCGCCCAAAATCGAGCAAGCTTCGACGTCGCAGAGGTGCTTCGACATCGCAGAAGGAAAATCGAGTATGCAATTGCAATCGCAGGTGAATTTTGATTTTTTTTCGCTTTCTGCCCTTCGTTCTTTGGTGTTCGGCTCTTTTTTTCCGTTCTTCGTTCTGAGTCGCCGTGTCTTGTAAACGAGGGTTTTGCAAAGGAGGGTTGAAGAGAAAGTGGGCTTATTGAAATATAGGGTGGACTTGGGCTTTGAAATGAATTAATTTTATAAATTAGGGCTGAATGTAATTAGATAAGCTGAGCTGGGCTATTTTATTTATTTAATTTAGTTTAGAGTATTAGTGAAATTATAATTCTAATTAAACAAATTTAAATTTGTTTAATTTGGTATAAACATATTGGGTTAAGGTATTTTATATTATTATTTACATCGACCGTTGTTAAATTTTCATTAACAAACCATTGTAAACCATAATCGGGACCGAAACCGAAATTAAAACCGAAACTTCCGAAATCGTCCGAAACTAAGAAAATTTCGAATGGACGAAACCGAGACCAAAACCGAGTTTTCGAACCTTGATCCAAACCCACCTCCGCCTTTCACTGAACCGTCCTAAATCACTCAACCATGAACGATTTTCACAACAACTGGTATGACTCATGGTTGGTGCCAAACTTTCTGTCATCATACAGGAGGCCATTGAGTGGTTTGGCAATTTATGTAATAGTTCAACCCCATTCAAAGGTTAATACTTCTGTTGTTGTGCTTATAATCAGATCTTCTTTCTACACACTTATGGAAAAGATAGACCATAACCACATAAAACTTTTTTTTTGCTCCTACCTAATTATGGGAAAATTTATGCAAAATAAGAATTAGATCTTTTTCTACAAACTCTCGACTATTATATCTTTCTCTTGAAACCATTGTTTGAAACTAATACTTACTTGTAAAGGACATGGATGCCTTGAACAATAAAAACATGATATTTCAAAACAATTGCATTGGTAAGCTACACCATGGCCAAGATCCATTTTTCTCCATTGAATAGCATTCAACATGAATATCAACTAAGAAAGGCTTAACATTTTATTTAATATATGCAAAGGTTTGGGATAAATCTTTGATTCGTCATAGTTGTTGTTGTGGACATTGAATGGATATGTGGTGATTGTGAAACTTTTGTATTTAACTGTCTCAGGTTCGAATAGCATAAGAAGCTCGTTAGTGGATTATGTTCTTGTTTCATATAACGCGCCTCATGCGTCTACTTCATAAATGACCACACATGTAGATAAAAAGTACCTCAGTGATGATATGATTATGAAGATGCTAAATGATCAAATGGATACGAAAGGAAGGTGAAAATCATACCTAAGTTCCACCTTCTCATGGATTTTCATTGAACAAAACTTTATAAAACCGTTTCATTTCCTCCCTTCTCTTCTCCACAACACCTTCATCTTCCTCCTCCTCCTCTCTTTTCACCTTCAAACCAAATTCACCTCTCTTCCTCCTCTTCTCCAAATTCGCCTCACATCTCCTTCTATTATACTCATGAAGCCCTTCTTGCATCAACACCCCAAACTTATCCTTCACAACCACCATGGGATCCTTTTCTCTAACCTCCGACCCATCATATCCTTCTCTCAAAACAACCGTATATATCATATACCTATTCGACACATAAAATATACAAGGATGTCTCATCAACAATAAATTCAACTTCTCCGGCAATCCAAACTCCTTCCTAAACTTTTCCAACTTCAAAATTGATGCTTTTTTCCACAAAGTCAAAGAAAGCAACTCATGAACCATCCCAACCGTACGTTTCTCTACATCTCCACTGCTCACATTGCTGTAAGGTGAAACATACAAACTCCTTTTATTGAACTCTTCAAACTTCTCCTTTGTCTTAACCCATGTATCCGGAAGTGAACAGTCAAACATAGGCAAATCATCACCTGCCTTCATCTCCACATATGAAACTGCAAACTCATCTTCCCATTTTACCAACTCGACCTCCATTGAATTCCTACCACAAGAAGAATTCACTACCCTGAACAAATCATTGCGATTCGCAACAACCCTTAACAAATAATCCTCACACAACCCAAAGCTCTTCCTCAACTCATTTAGCTTAACCACATTCAATCTTCGATTTCTGGACAACATTAAAAGCTTAGCCAATCGCTTTGCCATCAAGGGTTCACATAATGACTTGACATGTTCCTCTTCTTCAACAAGGTTCAGCATTCTTTTGGAGAACGTGAATGAAACTTCATTAGGGTTGTGGATGGAGTTTGGGTTTTGGAGAGTGGTGAAGCAGCAAGGATATTTGTGAAGCCAATTTAGGGCTTTGCCTTGGAGTCCGAAGGACTTGAACTTCTTTTGGAGGGAACTGACGGTGGAGATTTGATTCGGGGAGAGGAGGAGATGGTTTTTGATTTGGTTATTGACGATCCAACGGCGGTTGCGAGTTAGGGCTTTTTCAAGGGAGGGGTCTTTAGTCATGGACCAGAGAGATAAGGGACGGGTGATAATTTTGGTAGGGTTTTGGACATGGACGGAGATGGCGACAAGGAAGCGCTTTGCTGCCATTTTTGCGTGGAAAAGTTTGAAATTGGGGAAAAAGATTTTGTGCCATAAAGGGGCCGGGCTTTACTTTAATTGTAGATACTTGCAATTTAGGGTATTTATAACGATAAATGTTACGGCAGAATTGTTTTTCTCATAACTTGTATAGGTGAAAATCAACCAAAAAATGATTTTTTATTTTCAATGATGCTAAAATTTGTATATTTCTAAACAAGTATTTCGAATTTGTAAAGGAAGTTTAATTTTAGATCATATTTTTAGAAGCGTTTTGAGTTTATAAAACGTGTTTAATTATTAGATCCTACTTTTAGGGGCGTCTGAATTTGTAAAAGAAATTTAATATTAAATCATATATTTAAACGATTAAGATTTGATAATACAAGTGTTATGGCATGTGCTTCGCGCGTGATGACGTCACACTTCGCGTGTGAATTGTCTTTTTTACAAATTGCATATGTTTAACTCGTTTTCGAAATAATATGATTTGCACAAATATTTAATCATATTTTTACGTTGAAACGATATGTAGTTAGTTTTAATTTTTCTTTTTAAATTGCAGCATCTGATTTTTTCTTCGTTTGAATTTTTATTTCTATTATTAATTGATAAAGAATGAATTTAATTTTTTGTTAGTTTGAATTTTTATTTCTGATATTAATTAATAAAGAACGACTTTGGAAAAAAGATTATTTGTTGGATCCTATTTTAAGTGATACTAATATTTCGATAATATCTATAGAGAGACGTTTTAAATTGGTAAAGGAAACTTATCCGTTAGATCCTATTTTTAAGTGATATTAGTATTTACATAGAGGCATTTTTGGCAGTTCATGCTGATATCAAAAAAGTGTGACACGAAAGGTATTACAACTATTATTAAAGAAAGATATAGAGAGGTGTTTTTAATAGTTCACGTTGATACCAAAAAAAATGTGACATCAAAGTTATTACAACTACGAGCATTACAGCATGCGCTTTGCGCGTGATGAAAGCACCTGAGTTGTCTTTCTACAAATTATATTTGTTTAATACATTTAAAAAAACGATTTCCAGAAATATTTAGCCATATTTTTTTGTTGAATCATACGTCGTTAATTTGAATTTTTATAAGTTGCAATATCTAACTTTTTATTAGTTTAATTTTTTTTATTTAATAAAAAACTAATTTGTAAAGTAGTTTATTTGTGAGATCTTATTTTTAAGTGATATTAAGACTTGATAATATTTGTAACGAAAATTTTGAAGGGGCATTTCACTAGAAGGACAAACTTTGCAGTCCAATTAGTTTCTAGGACACACATCCATAGAAATTAATTTCAAGGCCAAAGTCAGCAGAATAATTACTTTTAAGGACAAAGTCAGTAGTCCAATTACTTTCAAGGACATAATTTTATAAGTTTTTAGGCCTTAGAAACTAATTATTTTGCATTTTGTCCTTAAAAGTAATTATTTCAGTTGTGCGTCCTAGAAACTAATTGCACTAGCTAAAAAGGCCCTTGTAGCAAATTTTCACAATTTTTTGAATGTAAAGGAAGCTCAATTGTCAGATCCTATTTTTAAGTGATGATAAATTTTAATAATATCCCTGGAGAGACGTTTTTCGTATTTCATGCTGACACCAAAAGAGTATGACACCAAATATATTATAACTATTAATAGAGAAATACATATAAGGATATTTTTGGAACTTCATGGTCGGACCAAAAAATTACGTTTCTATTCCAACTATTAATAAAGAAGATTTTGGGCATTTACATAAGTAACAAATTTATTAAAAATACTTATAGGATATTTCCAGATGCGAATAGTGTCATATCCGACATTCGCATTCGGAATTATTTATAGAGATTGAAAACCAGCATCCGTGGATATATATGGATATCAGATATTTATCATGTCGATTGATGAATTTAAAAACATAAACAGAAATTTTTGCTTTAATGAAAAAATATTTCAGTCCAACATGTTTTATGAATGTATGAAAATTAAACAATTATAATGATTATATATATATATATATATAGAGGGGCTGACATGTCCATTGTGGTGTAAATCCTAGCATTTAGATGTGGAGATGTTAAACCATGTACACCGTATATGGTGTATGTGCACGTACATGTGTATATGATACACATGCACACATTATATTATACAAAAATAACATTAAAATAAACCTTTACTTATAAATTTAATAGAACAACAATTTTATTGAAAATTAATTTAGATCATATTTAAATAAATTTAAACTTCATAGGCCCTATGAGATCCAATATGGAATAAATTTTTTGAAATTTATTATACTCCGTACTTGCCTAGATCCAACAATGTTAACAGAGTCCAATAGCCTATGCAGTCTAAATTAACAGTATTAGGGCCAACTTATTACAGGCTACCCGCATACTAGGGTGTTTAAAAAAGTAGTGTCTAAGGTTGGGTTTGGGAAATCAAGTACCATACCCTATCCAGTTACTGGCCTGGCCCGAAAGGATGAGGTAAACCCAAAAGTAATCACCATTATAAAGGACCAAAATGAGTTGGGGCCTGGGGCTAATGTTTAAAATCTCTTTTGAAATTAGAATAAAATTTTAGATTTAAAACATTAAATTTAAAATAAATAAAAATAATATTTTAAATTTAAAAGGTTAAATTCAAAACAAGTAACGATTTTATAGGTGTTATAAAATAATTTTCAAAATAGTTACTAAAATAAAAAAAATTATTTTTGGAAATTATTAATGATTAATTATATTAACTAAATGTATAATTAATTAAAACTTAATTATTAAATTAAATAACATATACATTGATATGTGTAACATTATCTTAAGATGTCAAGGTTATATATATATATATAATTTTCAAAACTAATTATAAGTTAAAATTGCTTTAATTGAATAAATTAATAAATAATATAATACATACATATACATACATACATACATAAATCTATACATATATATATATAAGATATATGTGTATAGCTATAAATGTTATAGTGCACATATTCAATTTAAAATGAACAAAATAAAATTAATTAAAATGTAAGTAGTTAATTAATTAATTTAACAAGATTCAATTAATAAAATTACTATAAGATTATACATAAATTATTATATAAGTTAATTAAAGTATAAAATATTATACAAGAATTAAACTTATAAAATATATATAAATGTATAATAAAAGGTGGAATGGTAAGAAACCCAAAATAGACTTAAGGAATAAATACATATGTATAGTACGTATATCGTATTTTCTGATGTGTTCGACACTTGAATCACGATGGTATTTTATATAAGTGTTATGCACATAATTTCAATGCCAAAGGCAACACTAAGAATGGTGGCATCACAAAGGAAGTCAGTAGAACTAAGATGTCGTTTTTCATCTATATTGTGTTTCATCATGCCGCGGCTCATGAGTACCGCATTTGATCTACAACATATCTCTTCAAGGAAGTAATGACATCGAGTGTGATCGGTATCTTAAGTCGTTGACATTATGCAATCATGGATCACGTCGCATAACATTGATGTCAAGCCTAATCAATGCCCTCCAATAATGCTGCTTGAAGTCAACGACGTCGTCACTCACTAATAATGCTTCTGTCGACCATCTTCAATATCGCACCACGTCGATATCATTGGTGTCGTGTCTCACCACTGGATGGTGTGTCGAGAGCCATTTATAAAGAAAAGAATGTTGAATGCCATTGGTTTCGCTTTCCATCGGCCCCGCTTGTCAAGGATGTCACCTTCTGTCAACGTCGCACATCACCCACGTCGTGCTCCATCGATATAAAAATAAGAGAAAGGTTGTCGCGCCTCATCCTTATGGAAGCCTACAACGACGACGCCTTCCATTGGTACCACCTCTCATGCATGTCGTTTCCCTTCGATGTCGCGTTTCATGTGATATTGCTCCTACTCAACACCGAAACCCAAGTGATGTCATTCTCATTTTATGCCATGCCATGTATTATTCACATCATGTCGCATGCCATCAAATCCACAAAGAACACTGAATGAAAGCATGTTGATGTCGAAATTTATGCAAGAAAGGAGGATTAGAGCCATGCACAAAGTCAAGTTCAAGCGGGTTTAGTGTATTTTCATAAAGCTTCAAAAGCTTTCACATTTAACTACATGCTCCATGACACCATAAAGGCCTACATCGTCAATTGGAGCAAGCTTACCTCCTTCCAACCACTATAAATAAAGGTGCACCCCCTCATGGAAAAAGGCCATTAACTTCTTTCTCTCTCCTAACACCCTCTTATTAGAATAGTTAAAGAAGGAAAAAGAGACATGTTTGTCAATTAGGGCTAGAACATTGAGAAATTGCGTATTTGCACATCTTGTAACAAATTCATGATTTGAATAAAGGACTTGACTTGAGCCTATTTACATATATGATATATGGACTTGCATATATGAGCTATGGACTTGTATATTTGACTTATGAACTTGCTTATTGACCATTGGACTTGCCTAGTCTATCTTTTGAACCTATGGACTACGATTTAAACTATCTTATGAATTATTATAAAACCATGGGGTATATTTGGAATTTCTTCGAATATGCCACTTTGTACAATCTTTTGGGTATTGGAAAATTTATTCGTGAACAATAAGAAATACATTATTCCAAAAGTCGATATCACTCGATTAAATATATTAAAGATTATTAATCTTTAGTATAAATGTTGTCCTCTACCGTTTATATATTAATAAATTACTTGCATACTCTCAGGTTGTTGAGCAAACTCAAGCTATAAATGTTATTTGTAGTATTGTTAATATATAAATTAGACAAGGTAAGATAACTATATGTATTAGTTGAGAAAACTTAAGGTGCATAAACTATACCCAAGCGATCACAAAATGGTTGGTATGATCGAATTATCTCTTTCAATTTGTTGAGAAAACTCAAGGTCAAGATGAGATCAGGACAAAGACTATAAGGATAGGAGTTATATGTGATACAACCAATAAAGTGTTATTTATCATTTGTGGGCCTATGATGTGTTAAGAAAACTATAGGTCAAAATCCTAAGACAAACGAGTTCTAACACCCACTAGATAAGTCGAAAGATTTCTATGTTTCATCTTAGGGTTTTGAGAAACATAAAATTCTATTGGAAGCCTTATTAGAGAAATGAAATGGTAACGTTTATCCCGTCTAATATTATAGGAACATCTGCTATGTATAAATTAAACTAATCTACTTCGATAAATTTGTGTTATTAATATAATTGATAAAATGTTTGTTAATAAAATATATTAATGAACTGAATTAAGATTGACAAATATAAATATAAACTATACTTACTATTAAATATATTTTTGCATGTTGTTGTTTAAATGCTCATGCAAGCGTCTAATTTTACAACTATTAAATATGTTTGTAACTTAGTCGGTTATGTGTTTACTTGCTTAAACCATGTACTGTCTTAAACGAGTATCAGACTTTAAAAACAATACAAGAATATGAATATTTGATCCATTTCCAATCACATATAAATATTATATGGTGAAAGGTCGTAACTTATAATGTATGAAACTTCGATAAAATTAGTTCATTTGAAATAAGCGAGTAAACCATAATGTGTGATTTTGTATTCAGTATGATTGATACAATCTTTATATTATTGTGCTAAATGTAACACCAGGCCAAAAGCTACAAAATGAGTCTAAGAACTCGATCATTGAAATGTCAATTTGATCAGTTTATGAAAAGTGCAACTTATTTGATATCCTTAAACGTTGAGGATGATCAAATGCACTTTTGTAAAGAGTTCGTTATGATATTGTTAAGGGTTTCCTTTGAATGGCTCAACTGTTTTAAAAGGAAAGCGAATGTATAAAAGTATATGTAAGCTAAGGCACAGTTGGGATGAAGAGAGTGAATGGTCACTTCTACTTCATAAAGAAACATCGAAAAAGAGAATTGTAAAATAATAATCAATACTTAACATTGGAATGAAAAATATGATTTCTATTCTAAAATGTGCTTTCATATAGAAAATTGTTTTATGTGAGATTTATTTCTTTGAGTTTGAGATATTTGATCTGAGAACTCTCGACAGTAAGCTGGTTACAATAGATGAAATAAATAGCATATATGAAATGGTTGAATAGAGCTTTGTATTTCATGTGTTATTATAGCAATGACATAAATAGTGGGAGCATGTCATATGACACTTATTGATTGTGTCAAGTTATGAAAATTGTTTTCATAAAACATGCCAAACATTATTTATGAACTAATAACTATTTTCAGTGTTGACTGAAAAATAGACGTCTTATTTTAATATGAATATTATGATATTCATTATAAAATAAAACTATAACGTAGTATTTGTTTTCTTAACAAAAGTGATGCATTGGAAAATATAGAAGTATTTGAAATTATTTGTAATTATTTTTCTATTGTAGACTAAAGCCATAATTTTGAGAAATAACTCTTTGATCATATGGTTGTGAATCATATAGTAGTAGTGAATTATATCTCAAACAATTAAGGGCAAAGCACCCATTCAGTGGGAGTGACATAAGAGTTAATGAACTCTTCATATTGATACATATGGATGTATGTAATCGCAAGTCTGATATATACTTCATTGAATTCATCGACGAATTATAACAAACATAAACATGTGTGTTTGATACACATGTAGTATGTTTATGATAAGTTCATATAGTATTAAATAGAAGTAAATAAAATATCATGCAATAGAAACTGGAATGATTTGCTTTGATTAAAATAGGCGAGTACATTGGAAAGAGTTCCGAATGTACCTAAAGTGAATAAAGATGCAATCTCAAATGCAACTCCTCCCTATGAAACATTATGATTTATCGATAAGTAGTAATCAAACTTTGTTGGACAAAGTACGATTAATGATAGATCTAACTACTATGTTAAGATAACAACTAACGGTGTCTGTTTTTTGATAACTCTTCTTTCTTGTTTAACTTTCCATTTTTGAATCTTTCTTCTTTGAACCGTTCTTCTATAGTTCTCTCTACCAATAACGTGCTTACCCTATCTTCATACTATTCATCATCTGCTTATCTTCATTATAATCCTACATATGTGCAAGTGGTTCAAGATTCAAAAACAATAGAAGTGACTCAAAGACGATTTGAAGTTAATTGGATTGATCAAAGAAATGGGCTTGTTTTCTGTTTTAGATATGGTAGTACCGATCATCTAGCCAAGACTTGTAGCAATATGATATGATGTTTTAAATATGGAGTCCTTGCCTATAAAAGAAATCATTGTTCATTTAACAAATCTTGTTCAACCGAACCTCCGTTACCTAAGCCCGCGAGTAAAAAAGAACACATATATTATTTCATGCTTGAATTCTTGAATTTGAGGGGTATCATTTTAAATGGTTTCTTTGGAGATGTGGATATGAGGGAGATAGGAATATACTTGTTTAATAAAATTCCATGGCATTTTAAGCACTACACGGCAGACATGTTTTTTCAGACTCGTCGAAAAATGTAAGTGATGTTAATGATGATGCAGAAAGAATAGGGTAGAGAAAAAGTACTAATATAGATAAGGATGATAAGATCAATGGCACTGTGAATTTAGGTACTTAGGAAAATAATGCAATGGTGGGGTGCGCTCAAGATACTTGTTTTAGTGATCCATTAACTTCGGTAATTAGCACAATGGCAAGAACTAAAAAGGTTAAATTTTTTGAAATTATTAAAGATGTTTCTTGTGTTAAGGGGTTATCATACAAGACAGACTTATCTTGTCACAATATGTTTGGAGTATTCAGTGATGTAGATGTGGATAATGAATGGGATATGGGTTGTCGAAGAAGGTGTGTTCAGGTGTTGTTGAATTTAGTGATTTGTTTGAGGTAAGAAATAAAAATAATGATAATCAGATGATGTATGAGTTTCTTGATATGTGTATGGGCTTATCTACATTAATGAAGGAAGAAAAAAATGTTACAAGTAAGTTTGATGTTATGCTATATGAAACAGCGGTAATGAATTATACATCTTTACTGAATGAAGAGACTGGATTGAATAAACATATATGTTGTTTTGTGGATTCTTCATATAGGTTGAAATGTATGCATGAGAGTGAAAATCAAATAATTATATATAATGGTGATATTAATGGAAATATGAGATGGTTGGTAGCCTCTCTTATGCAATAGGAGAAGGTGGATAATGATGATATTGGTGGAAGTATGAGGATGATGGACCTAATAATGCACCTTGAGAAGGTAGTGAACATTGCTGAACAGGGGAGTGTTAATACTACTGTACATGTAGAAAATGAGGGTAGTATCATCGATCAAGGGATGATGAATCTAATTGCTAATGAAGGAAAAATAGATGTGAATATATTTGTGCATAGTGAGTACTAATTACACGAAGAAAATGTGTGTGAATCAAACGAACATGTGGAGTTGAATATAAATGAGAATGATGGAAAACTAGATGTGAATACATACTACAAGGTGTATGTGAATACATTAAGTAAACGAGTATGGAAAAGTATGAACAATTTGTGCATGAAGAGTGTGAAGTGCATAAGGAAAATGGGTATGAAATGTTGGTACAAGTGATAATAATGGACATTGCTAAGCTTGGTGAGTGCGAAGTGGTTGAAAAAAATGAGATGGCATATGAGCTGGCTATGCATGATGAATGTGAAGAGCATGGAGACAACGAGATTGTATTACATGGAAAAAACACAACACATGAAGAAAATGTGTAACGACCCTGAATTTTATCGCTTTGATTTATGAATATTTAATTTATTTTAAATATTCAATTAATGGTTTTAATAATTAAATCACCCTTATTTAATTTATAACTAATGATACAAAATTCATTTTTGAATTCTGTTTACATAAATAGGTAGCTTGACGGAAAACTGAGAATGTGACCTAAACACGCTTTTCGAATTTTCAGCTTTTTATCGAACGACAAATTGTAGAAAAGTTTATTTGCATATACTTAAAACAACATTTAATTGTTTAAACATTTTAATTTGAAATATAAGAATAGAAAAAAGAAATATAAAATAATAATAAGAATAAATAATATAAAATATATTTTAAATTTTAAATATGAATGATGGATTAGAAATGGTAAGGTTCCTTAAGTGTGATAATGAACAAGGGTGCATGAAAATACTCTAAGATCCCATATGTCTTCATATAAATGGTACTTTGGTGGCTTAAGAAATGATGAGAAGGTTGAAAATGTGATTTAAGAGCATTTTGGGTTTTTAACTTTTTTAGTTATATTTTTACTTCATCTTATATATATATATATATATATATATTATTTACTTCCCATTTTATTTCATCTTCATACCTCTTGATTTCTTTTTCCCATCTTCCTTATATTTTATCATTTAAAACAAAATCACGTCTTTTAACTTAAACAATTTTAGCTTGGATTTTGCAATAATATGTCCAATGTGAGATCTCTATTTCTTGTTTACTATTTGTATGAAAGTAAATATTGTGAAAATTTTACTTATAACTTGGTTGTGATTTTTAAACTAACTCTCGTTATTAAAGTAATTGTCTTAAATCATATTTTGATTAGAAACTAGAAAAAATGCTTGGTGTAAGTTGATCAAACACAGGAATATAGGCACTGCTCCATCTCTTCTTTATTTCTACCTCTTTTCTTTCTCCTATTCTTTTAAAAAATGAAATAATCGTCTTCATCTCATAAATTCAAAAATCCATGTCACTCAAACAGTTTAAAATTTGCCAAAATAACCACTCGAAAAGTTATTCTTCACAGTGTCTAGTTTTTTCAAAAATTAGTCTGATAGCTTTTCGTCAAGTATGGTGTGAGAAATTGGTCGATAATAGTAAAGAGTCAAGTAATGTCAGTTTTTCGACGAGTTCAATATGTCGAACGGATTATTCAGTCAGGTTCGTAGTTGGAAATATTGGGGAGGCAAAGGCAGTGGTCGCAGGATCGTAGGTGGACGATGGTGTTTGACGTGCTCAAGTTAGAATTTTGGATGATAATGTTTTAGGTCTTGATTGTGGGGTTGTAGGCGGCAGTAGGGGTTGTCGAGTTCAACATGGTCAAGGCTGGAAGCGAGGCGGAGGATTGCAGTGCTACTAGCGATGGTGGCATGGGTCTAGGTCGAGTGAAGCGGGGGTCGAGTTCAATTTTTATACTTGTTGGTGTTGCCTAGATGCGATAATTTGGGGTTTAGGGTCGAATTGGGTTCAAGGCAATCGGAGGCAAAGACGACGTGATGGTTGAGTCGAGCAAGGAATTTGGGGTTTGTGGGGGTGGTTAACGCGGTTGTCAAAGGTGAAGGCGAGATGATGGCTGAGTCGAGTGAGGCATTTGGGGTTTGTGGCAGTGGTCGCTACTGTGGTCGGAGGACGGAGATGGTGTGCGTGGTGCACGATTGCACTTCAGTGCACTGTTTTCTTTTGGGTTCAGGAATTTGATTTGAGAATATTGATTTGGGTTTTTGGTTAAAGGAGAAGGATGGGAATTGGGCAGGTTTTGGGCATTGTGAAGTGGGCTGGCTTTTATAATGATTTAGTAAATTAAATTATTCAACTTAAATGTGATTTACCTTGAAAATTTATATCTCGTCCATTTTAGATCCGTTTAATCTTCGGTTTCTTGCACTAGACTCATATTGACTAGTACAACACCTTAATAAAATTGGTTGATAATTTTAATGATGTGTAATTTGAAGATAAATTAATAGTGGTAGAAAATAATTACGTTGCCAGGTAATTAAATTTTATCACTGACATTCCGTTAGTAGAATAAAACATCGTTCTGCTATATTTAAATTTAATTGATTATATTAGATATTTATTTTGCTTTTTATTAATTTGGATATTTTTTATATATCAGTTGACTTGGATAGATGATGTGTTATCTGTCATTTGTTAATTATGAATTTTATTTTCATACATGTTGCTTATGTAAATATCAGTGATATTCTTTGGATTATTGAACTGAAAATATGGTAGCTTGTTTAAGTGTCATTTGAGGTCGCTAAGCCTCTTTCCAAAATTCGAAAAGAAATGGATTTGCATTTACTTTAACTTTATAATATTTTAAAGTAAAGTTTTTCTATATTTTTGATTATTTTAAAGCTAATTAATTATTTGAATAATGATATTTCAAAGTTAATTAATTATTTTATTGATGATGTTTAAAGTTAATTAATTATTTTATAACGATGTTTTAAATAAACTGATTATTTTATTAATGTTGTATAAATTGATTAATCATTTTATTAATGGTGTTTAAGTTAATTAATTTATTTAATGATGGTGTTTAAGTTAATTTAATAAATTTAATAATATATTTTAAATAATAATATTATTTTATAGAAGGTGTTTAAAATTAATAAATTATCTTATAAAAGAGTATTTTTTAAATGAAGGATTTAAGATCTTGGAAATTTGGAAAGTAGTTCGGTTTGTAAAAACTTGGATTTTAAATGAATTGTATACGGAGATTTTTTAAACCATATACTTGACATTAAAACTTCGAGGAAGGGGAACTTCTACCTATCCTAAAGGGTAAGAATGTCGTTAAGTCAAGGTATGATGCAATAACTTCCTAACTTGAGCGACTTCATTGTTATCCGAAGGATAATCTAAGTTTGAAATCGAAGATTGATGTTCAGTGTATAAAGTATTATTTCCGTATACAAATTGGATCGATTATAAAAATCGAGTTTATGAAATTAATAAATAGTCCTTCTTAACTACGGCGGTATGGAAGCCTTTTTTCCATACTTAACACCGAATAAATAGTCGTTTGGGTTATAATAAAAAATGTTTTGAATGACAATGTTTTTGATCCATTTGATATGATTTTGAAATAGAAAATCTTTATTAAATGCTTCGTGAATATACTTATACCATTGTATAAGTATACATTAAAGTCTCACGAGTATAGAAAGTGAAATGGTTTGAGAATATACTTGTACTAGTGAGATAAGTATATGAATATTTTTGTAAATAATCGAAGTATTTTATTTAATGAATATTAATCAAAGAGGCTTAGGATCCCATAGGAAATTAAATCTATGTTGGGTTGTTTGTTTATTTGATAGTTAAATAACCGACTATCAAATATTGACCAATTTTTAACTTTGGAAATATCTAGGAGAGACATGGGAATTATATTGTAAAGTTATCTTTGTTGATACTATTATACGGATAAACTTGTGTAATCTTCTAGGACAAATGATAAGGAAATCCATCCACTTAAATGGTTAGGAGGTGATCTCCGCTCTTATGTATTGTCTGTGTATTTTCAAAAGAACCGGAGTTGAGTTTACCGGGACTATCGAATGTTGGTTTGAAGAGATTGGGATCAGATAAGAGTGAGTTATCCGAAAACCACTTCGAACCAACTCAAGAGTTCGAATTGAGGGTATCTTAACGATGATGAAATTAAAGACGGAGCTCTTGAAGCGCAAGGGCTATTTGCTACTAATCCTGAGGGTGATTCAAAAAAGGATGTAATAGAAGTAGTGCCTTTGGTTTTTTCATACCCTGAAAAACTTGTATGAATGAATGCTAGCGTTGCATTGTTGATTAGAGGGCAGTGTTAACATTCCAAGTGGGATTGCTATATGAAAAGGTAAAACCTAGCCTCAAGCCTCACAACCTGGAATGACTAAAATAGGGGATATACCACAAAGCTTTATGGTTTGCACCCATTAGGGTATTGTCATCACCCTTCTAGATTGCTATTTATGGATTTGGTATGTGCATGTGAGCTCACGAGACAAGGTTGCAAAACAACCCACCTGATCTTGTTATTTAGAGGGTTCATGTGAGTCCCTTAGTACATTTTATCTAGAGGTGTACTATGGTAAGTGGTACCCTAGTGTCTTGTCATTGTATGAAATTCATTCTCCAATACGTGCCTTTACGGACTTAGTTGTATACCTACTATGCTGAAATTTAATCAATGTAAACATTTCGGCTATATTCCACATTTATTTTAAACCCTAGACATTATTATAATATCATTGGATTTTTAATAAAATGATTTGGCTATCGTAATGTGAAAACCCATCTGTGTTTATGTGTAGCGTGGTCTTACGAGATACTTTTTATTTAAAAAGGTTTTATAAGATATAACAACCCATTTGATTTGAATTTATCATGTTGGTTTACCAGACTGATCCGGGTGTTATTTTCTTATAATACTCGGGCCAGACCTGAGTATTTTCCTAAAATTAGCTTTTGATGCTTTGGAGCTTCAAGAGACGAGCTGGATGCCTCCATGGACGTACTTATGTATTTTTATTTTCCACTGTGTTTTCTTATTTGTATTTATCAGCATTTGTAAGGATAGACTATTATGACTGTCTAGGCTAATGATAGGTTAGATTTTGATCTTGTTTTTGAATATTAAAGTTTTCTTTTGTAAATAAAATTTGGATAATATATTACTCATCACAATGTGAGATTTGTTTGTCTTCTCTTTTCTTTTACCCAACAATCTTTCTTTCTGGGACTTGGATGTTCGATACATGAATACCATGGATGTATTAGTGTCAACTTCAAAGGATTGAAAAGGCGGGTCGTTACAATTGATATCAGAGCTGAAGGTTAAGCGAAAATCTTGGCTCTAGTGGGGTAAACTCAATAAGGATAGGGTAAGTGACACCCTAGTGATTTTGAGCATATATATATGAGGGCACGTATTTGTTAGTGTTTAAAAAAGTTTGAAATTGTGTTAATTGGTCTGTTAAGTGGCTTATGAATTCTGGTCGATGCGCTTGATTAACGATATCCATAAGGATTTCTATGAAGGTGTGTAAGCTGTGTGGCTAGTTAACACTTAGGATCGTGTAATATGGAATATTATAATAGTGCCGAAATATAAACTAGATAATAGAATATAGTAATAAAGTAAATGAAATAAGCACACCATGACTTTTTATACTGGTTCGAACTTTCCGTTCTACGTCCAGTCCCAGACTACACTCTGGATTTAAACTCTATAAACCCCTCACTTAACCCAGAGGAATAGGTATACAACATCTGAGCAGCCGAATAGGATTTTTCCGCCTCAAACAGCCGAAGAGGACTATTACCGCATGAACAACCGAACAGGACTTCTACTGGTACAAGTAAATAGTTAACGCTTGTGTTCTGAATAACATGGATATGTCTTTAATAGTACACCCTTCCTATAATCAAATCCTCAAGTATATATTGTGTGTGTGAAGATATGAAAGGAAGATATTGCTTAGAATTGAAGAATATATTAATTAATTCGGAGATTCAAGCAATATATAGATTGTGATTGCTTTTAAATTGCAGAGATAGATAGTAGAGAATATAGCAAGAAATCAAAATAAAATTCCATTATTTGAGAAGTGATTCTAACGTGTTTATGTAGTGAACAAATAGTTACAACTATTCCCAAAAAGTTTCAATCAAAAGGTGCAGCCATATCTCTTTAATTTGGATCGAAACTCTTCGTAATTAGAAGTGACTCTTCGGGAAAAAATAGCCGTTAGAGTGGTCAGTCGACTGAGAAAAATCGACCAGTCAACTGAATATTAAAAACAATGTAAAATGGTGCATATCTATGCACTGAACAGGTTCAGTCGACTGGTTGTTTTCGGTCAGTCGACTGACCTGGTCGTCAGTGCACAGTTTGCACATATTTAAACAATTTGAACTTTAAAACTACTTTGAGTATGTACAAACTACTTGAGGATAGATTTTAACAATTATAAACCATATCTAAGACTAAAACTTCAGTAAATAATCATACTATACTTAGATTTGTAGTCTCATCTCCTTTGTAGTTTAATTAGCTTGCATATCTCATTCTCTTTTTGTCGCTTGATCGTACAGTCTCATCACTGATCGTTTAAGCTTTTTGTCATGAATCAAAACTCATGATTCAACATTCTCCCCCTTTTTGATTGATGACAACCTGTTTTTGACGATGCTATATATTAAGAATTATATATCGGAAGTTATATATTTCTCCCCCTGAATATGTGGCGACATATCTAATCCCGCAAAAATTGGTTAGTCATACAAATTTCTCCCCCTTTGTCATCGACAAAAAGGAAATAAACAACCATATAATATGTTATCACATAAGCATTGTGAACTAATAACAGATTAAATAACAATCACAAACAAACATATATTTTTTTAAATTCTACCGGGCTATTTATACAAGCCCATCAACATCAAAGAAATTAAACGATACTAGAATGTTTTTAATTAAAAAGAAAGTAACTTACTACCACCATCATGAATTACCATCATCACTCATCAGAGTCTGAATCTGTTTCTTCTTCCTTTTCTTCTTGTGCTGGTTTTTTTGTCTTGTGAAGAGCTTTCCACATATTGTCTGCCACCACCATTTCCACTAGTGTCAGAACTTGTATGTTCTTCGGATGTAGACTAAGTAAAATGAGGTGTCGGGCGTTTTCCCGGATTATGATGTGAAGGTTCTCCAGTGGTCAAGGAGGAACAAGAGATTGCATCCCATAGAGTCTCGAAAAAGCTTTTGATCTTGTCAAACTTCTTGTCAATCTTCTTGTCGAGATTCTTAATGCAAGAATCCAAAATTACTTGATTGCGTGCAATGAGATCAATGGACTCTCGGGTGCTTTGGGATGGGGTGGTGGTGCGTATTTCATCTCCTAGTTGTTGTGGAGTAGCAGCTTGTTGGCGAGGCCTTGATTGCCAATCTTGGAATGACATGATAATGAGCGGTCTTGGAGGCAATTTCATCAAACTAATTGTGCGGCTATTTCGTGTTTTAACTGTTGAGGTGTCGGATTCTGCAACTGGAACTTGTAGGTTCATTAGAAGCCGCATAATATACTCGCCATAGTAAATGATGTTCATCCGTCCTTGGTTGAAGGCTAGGAATTCGTCAAGTATAAGCTTAGGCCAATTAATTTGAACATCACCCCAAATTTCATATAAAGCTCTATAATTCTCTGGGTAGACAAGCTCATAATACCCGGTACGAGGAAGGATTGTGCGCATTAAGGCTCGATGCATAAATCGAGCTGTAGGACGTAAGACGATAGATTTTAATTCTGTCATGTCGTCCTCCAAAAATCTATGACTCACTTCATCTCGTTCTCCTAAAACAACATTCAAATCTTCTAGTGGAATACCATTTGTTAGTGTTTGAAGGATGTGTCCAATTCTATCTAACGACAAGAAGACTTGTTGACCACAAACTAAACTCCATACGCAGTTGTTACGGTTTCTTGGATTTTGATGACCCAAATTCAAGTTAGCGTAAAAGAGTTTTACCATTGTATAATTTATCTTGAGATTGTTCCGGTTGTAGTCAAGGAGAGATTCTAAACGACTTCTTCTAGCAAGATCTTGAATTCTATATCCTGCGAAGTCAATAAATACAACAAATGATCCTTCTAGAAAGCGAGCTTCCTTCATCTTGTTCCATCTTTGGATAGCGGTGGCATCATAAAGCCATTGAGCTATTTGGGTGTCTATAGGTTCAGAGGCTAAGGATGAAGCTTTTCCAGAGCGTTTTGGTTGTCCTGGAGCCATTTGAAAATTTGGAGGGCTAGGTTTTGAAATTTTGATGGTAGAAAGTAAAAGTGAGGAGTAAAAGTGATGAAGATAGATTATATGGTTAAAAAGTAGGTGAAAAAGGAGATAATAGGCCCAGATAAGCCGGTCAGTCAATTGATCGAATTTGGTCAATCGACTGATCAATTTTCCCGAAACATTCTGTTTCCAGATCCAGTCGACTGACAAAAATTCGTTAGTCGAATGAATGCTCTTTTTCAGCATTATCAGTCTTTATCACCTTTGCCGATGATATAACCTTTTGAATTATCTCCAAAAGTGACTGATCCTCCATTTGAGTAGACAATGTTAGTTAACATGTCCTTATTACCAGTCATGTGTTTTGAGCAACCGCTGTCTAAGATCCATTTTCCTCTCTTTTTAAGTGGTACCTACAAAAAATAAAGATTAAGTTGGTATCCACTTTTCTTTTTAGGGTCCTAAGAGTTAGGTCTTAGGAAACCAAACCCAAGCGGGTTCAGAATTCCCTTTATAAATATAATTCTTATTTTTATGAATAGTTTCCATAAATGTTTTGATATGTCTATTCCAAATTAAATTATTATTTGTTTTAGGAATCCATATTTTAATAGTTTTAATATCTTTAGAAATTGTCTTCTTAGTATCTTTCTTAATTTTGTTTTTAATCTTATTTTTAAACTTTCCAGATTTCTTTGGATTTTCAATTTTCTTATATCCTTGTCCTATTTTGTTTGAAGTAGACTGAGAATTTTCTATTATTGTAGAAAGATTTTCTCGTCCTTTATTGAAGTTAGAAATATTTTTATTAATATTTTCTAATTTGGTTTTGAGACTAGAATTTTCTAACTCTAATACTTTAGTGTTTGATTTTAAATCATTAATCTCTACTGATAATCATCATTTTTATTTTTCTGAATTTCTAATTATTGAGTTATCATAGAAAGTTGAGATGTTAAATTTGAATTAGATTCTTGAGTCATTTCAAGTTCTTCTTTTAGAATTTTCTTTTCATCTCTTAGCATACTAACTTCTAATTCAGATCTATTCAGTTTTCCTTGTAACTCTTTATTTTGCTTTTTAATTTGTTTTACTAAGTCTACTAGATCTGAATTAATTTCAACTAGATCTTCAAAACTTAATTCACTTACATCATCACTTGTAGCCATGAAACATAAATTTGATTGCCCTGTGTCACTTTCGCTGTCACTATCTGATGATGATGAAGAATCTGAATCATCCCACGTTACTGAAAATGCTTTCTTCTTGAATTCGTCCTTCTTGAATTTGTTTTTCTTTTTCTCTGGACAATCTTTCTTCATATGACCCTTTTTATGACATTCATAACATTCGATGACAGAGATGATGGTTTACTGCTATTATTGTTGTTGTTGGAGTTATTTTTGTAACTCCTGAATTTTTTATTCCTTTTGAATTTCAAAAACTTTTTGAAATTTTTAGCAATAAGTGCCATATCATCTTCATCTGAATCAGAATCATCTTTTTCTGCTTGAAATGCTAGATTCTTCTTGTCTTGTGCCTGTACTTTCTTTGCCTGCAAATTCACTTCATATGATATTAGATTTCCTATCAATTCTTCCAGTTTCATGGTTGATAAATCATTAGCTTCTTCAATTGCTAAGACTTTTCGTTCCCAATTGTCCGTTAATGTTTGCACAAAAAATGGGCAAACACCTCCAAGTCGTATGATTTAGTTGATTTTATGTTGTTTTTAGTGATCTGGGTGGTTTAGGCAAATATATAAAAAGCAGGGACTAAACTGTAAAAGACACACAGATTTATAGTGGTTCGGCCAGAATGTGCCTACGTCCACTTTATATGTTATTCTCTTTTACTGTTCAGATTACAAGTATAAAGCTTTGATACAAGTATATGAAAGTTGTTTTAAAGTTCTATCCGTGCTTGAGCTCTCAAACTTGTCCGCCATTGTTGTACCCCTACCCCTCTATTTATACAGTAAGGCTGGGAGCAGGGGTTCTGGATGTATATAGCTGCTGGTGGGCTTGGGCTGATGCAATCTGGCCTGGCAACGTTGGTTCGGCAACGCCTTGGTTCGGTAGTGCTTTGGTCCGGTGGTAGATGGTTGGAGCTGAGACCTTGGTTCGGTAGCACTTTGGTCCGGTAGGTTCGGTGGGACTTTGGTCCGGTAGCACTTGGGAGATGGGTTGGTTCGGTGGCAGGTGGAGCAGCTTCCGGTTCGGTGGCAGGTGGAGTGGCTTCTGGTTCGGTGGCAGGTGGAGTGGCTTCTGGTTCGATGGCAGGTGGAGTGGCTTCTGGTTCGGTAGTGATGCTTTCTTCTTTCTGGCTCGGTGGTGGTGGAAACGCACCCAACATTTGCCCCCCAAAGTGGGGCATATGCCAGCATATGTCGTGCTTTGTTTTAGGCCTTTCGATATGGACACTCTCATTCGGTCCCGAGCGCCGAACCAGTTGGTCCGGTCGTTAAGTATGGGCCATACTCTTTCGTTATTCCTTACTAACTGAAATAGCCGAACCAGATTCTACCGAATCAATCATTCCACCGAATCACGTTTGACCACCGGTCCAGGTAATTTCCGAATGACTTTTATGTTTTGAACTACCGAATGAATCCGTGGAGTATGAGTGCCGAATGAACTCGAAGACTCGAATTACCGAACGACACTTAGGGAGTACGAGTGCCGAATGAACTCGAAGACTCGAATTACCGAACAACACTTAGGAAGTATGAGTGCCGAATGAACTCGAAGACTCGAATTACCGAACGACACTTAGGAAGTATGAGTACCGAATGAACTCGAAGACTTGAATTACCGAACAACACTTAGGAAGTATGAGTTCTGAATGAACTCCAAGACTTGAATTACCGAACGACACTTAGGGAGTATGAGTGCCGAATGAACTCCAAGACTTGAACTACCGAGTGAAGTTTTTATGTTTTGAATTACGAGTGAAATTCCAGACTGCATACACTTGCTTGTTTATATCTCTACATCCCTTGTTCTAACAATGTGTTTTCTCGTGTTGTAGATAATGTCTCCTAAAGTAGAAACTCGTTCTGACAAAAAGAAGTCCAAGGACCGAGGAGAGTCCTCCATAGTGCCCCCAGTTCAGGCAGCACCAGAACGACAGGGACCAACCCCGAGATCGCTAGTAGACGGGTACGGTCCTCAAGAGCTCCTAAACTCACCGCCTGATTGCTTTCCCAGCTCCCTCAAAGATGAGCAGCTTGATGTTATTTCTCGCTCTTGTGGGATCGACAGAGCGCATATGTTGTTGCCGGGGGGAGGAGTGATGCCGTATAACCCCCCTGAAGGATATTTTTCTTATAGTAGGTATCACTGCATGTGTGGTGCCATCCCACCTATCAATGCTTGGATAATCAGCTTCATTACATACTTGAAGATGGCTCCTTTCCAACTTCAGCCCAACTCCTATGCGATCTTGGTGAGTTTGTTCATTATCTTCCAGAGGAGATATGGGCGTCCTCCTTCCAACCGGGAAATCCGGTATCTATACAACTTGAGAGGCTACAAGAAGGGGTCTCCGTACATTAGCTTAGAGTCGACCGTGTCCTTCAAGCCAGTCCTGGATTTATATTCAAAATTCAGCATGTTCAAGAAGGAATGGTTCTTTGTCAAAGACGACTCCGTTTCTTTCCGCCGTTTCACCTCTGGATGTAAGTTGAATCTCATTTATCATTTCCGTTCCGACTGCGATGCTTCTTCTTACGTGCTTTATTTCTTGCTAGCGACAGGTGGTTTTGCGGTTGTAGAGAACGATCGTCTGGTTCAGATGGCTGTGGAAATAGAAGCCATCCCGGAAAGGGAGAGGGCGGCTTCTTACTTGATCAGGAACGCTACTCTTCTGGGGCTCAACCTGATTCTGCCACGCCAGTCTGTGGTCAAGCAGAGAGACACAGCTGAGGAGAGGGCCGCAAAAGCTAAAGGAGGGGCTACGGCGAAGAGCAGTAAAAGGAAACCCTTCTCGAAGCATCCAATTGCCGGGGGGAAGAAACTTAAGAAGTCCGATGGTCCTTCCCCTAGCACATGTCCCGATGTTCCGGAGGAGGAAGATGTGGAGGAGGAGAGAGGCGAGGGTGAAGGAGGTGAGGCGGAGACTGGAAGCGGTGGAGAAGGTGATGGTGATGGTCATAGCGATGATGGTGGTGACGGACAGAGCGGTGGTGGAACTGGGGCTTTGCCTTCTGAGCAGGCGGGTGTGATCCATGAGTGGACAAATGACGCTTTCTGCCTAACTTTTGAAGGGTTGGAGGAAGGATCGGCTTTGGTGGAGAAGTCTAAGAAGGCTGTCAAGGCCGAGATCGGTGCTGATTCATCATCTAAGAGCGCTTCAGCTATGGCAACTCTTGTGAATCAAGGTGAATTTTTGACTCCCGCCGACTCCATTTATGATAAGGACTTAGAAATATTTTACGGCCCGCTCCCGTCCTGGAATGAGATTCAGGACTTATTGCAATATCCTACTCCTCCCCGGGGTCTGTATAACAAATGCGTCTTTTTACTCTTCTTATGTATTTCTTGAATTATAGCTCAATGTATGCTTATAACACTTGGCTTTTATTACAGGAGCGGGTAAGGTGGCCAAGACGTCAGGTGTTCGGCACCGTCTTGAACAGTACAAGCTCCTCAAGGCTTCTACTAAACCAAAGCCTCCGACTAACCGTCCTGGAGATGTAGTCGGCTACCGTCCTCTTCTTGGAGTTATCGAAGAGGATATCCAAAGGAAGAAGAGGAGTCGCTCTTTGTTTGAATCTTCACCTGGTCCTCAGCCCCCGACTCAGCCTCTTCAGGATACCATGGAGGAGAATACTGAGCTTATTCCTTCCCCGCACCCGTCTGAAAATCCTACTGTTACCCCGATAGATCATCCCGGCTTGGCTCGTAATCCGTTTGCGGATCATCCGGATCTGGATCCTGGTTCTCATGATATTATCTTTGATGAAGCTACCAGTGAGCACCTTCTCCCTCGTAATCCTATGGTAAGAGTACTGGATGAAGCTAAGTCCCTGGACCTTGATTTACTTACCACTCGGGTCGTAACCTTGTGAAGCTAAGGCAAACATTGACCGGGTTGCTGAGGAAACCAGGAAGCTGATGGGGCATCACGCTCGGCTGGTCAAGGCTGGAGAAGAAATTGGCAGTGCTAATATTCGACTACAGTTAGTGGTTTCCGACCAAGCCAAACAACTTGCTGATCAAGCCATCCAGATCTCTCAGCATGAGGCCGCCTCCAGGCGACTAAAGACAGCCATGGAAGAGGCCAGCAGAGCAGAGCTACGGAAAATGGAGGCTGCTTGTAAGGAACGGATTGACATGGCTATCGCAATGGTGGATGAGGTTCGGAAAGCGGATCTCGAGCGGATACAGGAGTTGTCCGGGAAACTTGAAGCCGCAGAGCTTGCTCAGACCAAGCTGAAGGAGGAGATGGAGGCGATGAGGAAATCCTTCCAAGCCGACCGCTTGCGGTACCAATCGGAGAGGGATGCTGCCACTGCACAGCTGTTGGCTTCTGAGGGTCGAATAAGGGAGTTTGAAGAGAATGAGGGGATAATGGATGAGATGCTTCAGGATATGTACTTTCGCACTTGGAGACAGGGCAACTTATCTTGGATGGATGATTATCCCCGAGGTATGGCTAGGATTTACCTCAGGGCCCTAGAGGAGGCTAAGGCCGAAGCAGATAAGGAGGGCGGCGCGGCCTTCAGAATGGATGTGGTTACGGCTCAATTTACCAAAGAGGAGAAGGTGGCGGTGAAAGAGGGTATGTGGCTGCTTGCTGCTGAGGAGGTTGGTATGCAGCTGGAGGATGATGATCAAGGAGCAGATGCTGGTAAGTCTCCCCTTTTAGCTTTTCGTAACTTGGTTGCTTATTATTAATGAACTCTTTCCTTGATCAGACAGGCGAGACCTCTGGAGCACTAAATATCTCTGGTCAACATGCTGAAAGTTCCCACTCCGCGATTAAGGAGACTTCGGAGGGCCAGCAGGACAAGGGTGAAGCTCCGATGCAGCCGACTCCTTAACTTGACCTGGATATCTTTTTGTTTACTTGACATTGCTGTCCACGTTAGTCTCAGAGCAATAACGTAACTTTTAGGCTGTAATTATGTTACTTGTAATAAACAACTTTATTCTTGGTATGTAATTTTTTAACTTAAGCTGATTATGTTGTATTTGAATGCTTTCGTCACTTTGATGTGTTGCATAAGAAGTATAGCTGTGCATATGCCTGTGATTCGATCGTGTTTGATGTCAATTTCTGGCTTAAAATGTAATTTCATACTTTGCAGTGTTATGTGATGTGCGAATGAATTATAGCTACGTATTTATACACCAAAGAAGAAAGTACCGCCCTTCGTGTTTTAGTTGTAGACGGTTGCTTTGAATGTCTTATATGACTGAGTATGGCATGTGGCCGAGTGGCCTGTCATTCAGTTGCGAGTTCCTATTCCCATTAGTGAGCGCTTCCTATTTTGTGTCCTGTACTTTAGGGATCGTGATAGGAGGAAAGTTCTTTAAATAAAATTGAAATATGAGAAACAGTAAAACTTCCAATCACGGAAGGCCTTCGATGTGCTTAAGTTCGTGGCAAACGGGTTTTGCAGTCACTTTCCCTAGCTGTGGGTCTTGGAGACATTTGTCACCCATCTTACGCCTCCGCGGGGAGTTTATATTTTTTACCACAGCCGTACTTAAGACACATCGGAGCCGAGATCGCGCGCAGTAACTACCCGGGCCATTATGGCCCATGATCTTGGGTATTATTCGATTTACCGTGGTCGGCTAGCGTGGGTGCCGATCGTCAACCGTGAACTACCCCTGGCTGGCCACACCTTATGTTGGGGCTTAAAGTAGGTTCACGGCTGCCGGCGAGCCGAACGCCGTAATGAGCTGCCTTGGCTATAGTTGGCCTTCTCGGTGGCTTATAATCGGCTCATTACAGTTGGCTTTAAGGGCCGTCGCGAGCAATGAGTTAACCCACAACAGAGGGATGCCGGAGCAAAAGTGTCTCATTGGCGAGGGCATAGATTCGCATAGTACCTGTTAGGTCTTGTCTAGGTGAAGTCGCGTTGTGGAGTGCCTTGAATGGAAATGCTATATGCATAGGATTTTGTTCAATAGAAAAGGATAAAGTTAACAAGTAGCCAAGATACAAAGGAACAAGTTAAAAAAGAGACAAGTTTTTAAAGTGGTTCGACACGAAAATGCCTACGTCCATTGATTCTCTTTGTTAATTCACTTCATATGGGCAGTACAAGTTAAGAAAAGTATCGACGAAGGTGTTGGATGTTCCATGCCCTCTGGAACACCTCTCCGTCCGCCGTTGACAAAATATAAGCCCCGTTGTGGAGATCTTTATGGATTACATACGGCCCGTCCCAGATTGGATCTAGCGCTCCGGGGCATGGGAAGATTCGCTTGAGGACAAGATCTCCTTCTTGTAAGTTACGATGCTTGACTTTGGAGTTGTATTGCGCTGCCACTTTTTGCTTGTGAGCTGCTGCTTTGAGGGCTGCATCATTTCTTCTTTCCTCAATTAGGTCCAAAGACATGTGAAGGAGTTCCTCGTTCTCTTCTGGGTTATAGTGGATCCTACGGTGGGAAGGCACTATAGTTTCAACTGGGAGCATAGCCTCCGATCCGTATGCCAAAGAGAAAGGAGTGTGCCCCGTTGATGTTCTGAAAGATATGCGATAGGCCCAAAGTGCCGTCGGAAGTTCATCCACCCAAGCGCCTTTTGACTTTTCAAGTTTCTTTTTTATTAGAGTTTTGAGAACTTTGTTGACAGCTTCGACTTGTCTGTTTGCCTAAGGATAAGCTACAGATGAGAAGCTTTTGTGAATTTCGTGCTCTAGGCACCAGTTGGCGAACTCCTCACTGTCGAACTGAAGTCCGTTGTCCGATATGATTTTAAGTGGGACCACGTACCTACATAGAACATTTTTGATCAAGAAGTTAATAACTTTTGCTGAAGATACTTTATTTAAGGGTTCTACTTCCACCCATTTGGTGAAATAGTCGACTGCCACTATAGCATATTTGGCTCCGCCTCGGCCCATTGGCAGCTTGCCAATCAGGTCAATTCCCCATACTGCAAAGGGCCAAGGGCTGGTCATTTGGGTAATCTCAGTTGTGGGTAGCCGTGGAATCTTCGCAAATTTCTGACATCTGTCACATTTTTTGATGAAATCTAAGGCGTCTTTGTTTAAGGTGGGCCAGAAGTATCCATATCGGAGTATTTTCTTTGCTAGAGCCTACCCTCCAGTGTGATCTCCGCAGCTTCCTTGATGGATGCTGGATAAGATTTCCTTTGCTTCCCTTTCAGCGACACACCTTAATAAGGGGTTAGAGAAGCTGCGCCGATAAAGGGTGCCTTCTTGTATTGTGTAGCGGGAAGCTCTCCTCAAGATTTTCTTGACTTCGTTACGCTTGTCGGGCAGTGTGCCGTCTTGTAAGTATTTTTGGATGGGAGTCATCCAAGTTTCCTCTTTGATTGTAGCTATCAGATTCACCTGCTCGAAACTTGGGGTCAGTTGCTTTGAGATGGCCACTGCTCCGGAAATAGTGCCGTCTCTCATGCTAGCTTGCTTTGCCAATTCGTCGGCCTCCTGGTTCTCTTCCCGAGGGATGTGCTTGATTAAACAGCGATCCAATTGATCGAGAAGCAACTTGGTCTTCTTTAGATATGCTATGAGTCGTTCTTCTCGAGCTTGAAATTCTCCTAGTATTTGATTTACAATAAGTTGAGAATCACTATGAAGACACAAAGAATTGGCTCCGATTTCTAAGGCAAGTTCTAATCCAGCTATCACTGCTTCATACTCTGTATCGTTGTTGGTGGCATCGAATTCCAACCTTAGAGCATAGTGTAGCTTATTTCCCCTGGGAGTGATTATTACCACACCTGCCCCCGAGCCTTGTTCGTTTGACGCACCATCCACAAAGAGATTCCACTTGATGTCTTCTGCTATTTCCGATTGCTCCTTACCTTCGTTGGTAGTGAATTCGGCAATGAAATCAGCCATGGCTTGTCCCTTGATGGCGGTGCGAGGATGGTAGGTGATATCATATTGACTTAGTTCAATGCACCATTTAAGTAGTCGCCCAGAAGTGTCGGGACGATGGAGTACCTGCCTTAGCGGTTGATCGGTCAGAACTCTGATGGAATGAGATTGGAAATAGTGACGTAGTTTCCGTGATGTGATTAGTAAATAGTATGCTAGTTTCTCAAGTTTAGGATATCTGGCTTCCGCCCCTGTAAACCTCTTGCTTACAAAGTATACTGGTCGCTGCATGCGTTTGTCTTCTCTCACCAAGGCAGCGCTTAGAGCATGAGATGACACAGCAAGGTATAGGTATAGCTCTTCGCCTTTGTTCGGAGTTGAGAGTACTGGTGGTCTCTGGAGGTGTTCGATTAAGTTAAGGAAAGCTGTCAAGCATTCTTCGGTCCATTCGAACTTTCCTTTGTCTTTCTTTAGAGCTTCGAAGAAGGGGATGCATTTGTCAATTGCTTTAGAGATGAATCTGCACAGGGCGGCCACCTTCCCATTTAGGCTTTGCATTTCTTTTCGGGTAGAAGGTATCCTGATATCTTTAAGAGCTCAGACTTGTTCAGGGTTTGCTTCAACTCCTCTGGCATGGACGATGAATCCCAGGAACTTTCCTGATGATACTCCGAAGGAGCACTTTAGAGGATTCAGCTTCATTCCATATTGGCGAAGTACTTGAAACATCTCGCCCAGATGGCTTACGTGATCGTCGGCTTTCCTTGACTTTACCAGCATGTCATCCACATAAACTTCCATAGTTTGTCCTATTAGCCCTGCAAACATCTTGTTGACGAGGCGCTGATAGGTGGCTCCTGCATTTTTAAGTCCAAAAGGCATTACTTTGTAGCAGTACAATCCCCGGTCAGTGATGAAACTAGTGTGGTCTTGATCGGGAGCATGCATAGGAATTTGGTTATATCCTGAGTATGCGTCCATAAAAGATAGGAGTTCGTGCCCGGCCGTGCTGTCCACGAGCTGGTCGATTCGGGGAAGTGGGAAGCAATCCTTTGGGCAGGCGTCATTTAAGTTGGAGAAGTCAATGCATGTTCGCCACTTCCCATTAGCCTTCTTTACTAGTACCGGATTGGCGATCCACTCCGGGTAGATAGCTTCTCGTATAAAGTCATTGGCAAGTAGGTTTTTTACTTCTTCATCGAGGGCCGTTGATCGTTCTGCCCCCATACTTCTCTTTTTATGTTCTACTGGCGCCTTGGTAGGATCGATATTTAGTACGTGGCATGCTATGTTAGGGGAGATTCCAGTCATGTCAGCATGTGACCATGCAAATACATCCAAGTTGTGGCGGAGAAAATCAATGAGTTGTCCCTTCAATTCTACTTTTAGTTGGGACCCGACTTTCAATAGTCTACTTGAGTCATGTTTGTCCACAGATATAAATTCCATAGCCTCTGCAGGCTCGGCGGTGGCCTCCTCCTCTTTGTCCCTGGGGTCTAATTCATTGAAAGGGTCACTGGTATATCGAAGAGGATGGGCTTTCTTTAGTTGCTATGCTTCCAAACTTTTCGTGCAGAGGGCAGTTTTTGCACTCTTCCCTATATCCTTCCTGCGGTTATTGCGGAGTTCAGTTACATAGCAATCCCGAGCGATGTCCTGGTCTCCCTCTACTTCCCCTATTCCATTGTCTGTTGGAAATTTCATCTTCAGGCACCATGGGGCCAGGACAATTTGGAAGTCAGACAAGGCTGGCCTTCCTAAGAAGGCGTTGTAGGCCGAGTGGTTTTCTATCAGCACAAATGTTTGTTTCCACACAACAAAGCGGGGATGACTTCCGATTTCAACAAAGAGGTCCAGTCGCCCAAGGGACATCTTCGCATTTCCTGTGAAACCATGTAGTGGTTTATTGCAGGGAAGAACATCCTTTAATGACAGCTTCATTTTGTCGAAGGCATGCTTGAATAGGATATTTACTGAGCTTCCAGTGTGTACTAGAATTCAGAAAACTTCAGCTGGACCGAGCCGGGCAGAGATAACCATGGGATCCGTGTAAGGGTACTGCCTTCCCTCCAGGTCACGCCTGCTGAATGTGATGTCACCATTCTCTATCCGCTTCGGGTGGCGTTCTTCTATAATAGAATTGACGCATTCTTCATTGTTTCTAAGTGACTTTCCGTACCTTTCCATCTCTACCCAACTTCCGTCGGCGATGTGTGGCCCTCCCGAGATGGTATGGACCACTATCTTCTCTTGACTTGAGCCGCCGGTGTTGCGATTTCCTCTGCCTATTTCTGGGGAGGGTAACCTTGGGTTCTCATTGGCAGGAGCTGGAGTCCTGTTCTGACCTTTTACATAGCGTTCTAGTCTCCTTCTTCTGATGTGTTCTTCAATCAAGTCCTGGAGATGATGACATTCATTGGTATCATGCCCATGGGATTCGTGGAAGCAGCAGAATTTTCCAGACTTAATTACGTTATCTGATTCCTTCTTGTGCGGGGGGCGTTTGTATTTAACTTCGTCTTGAGTGGCCAGGAAGATGTTTTCGATCGTTTCATTCAAAGGGGTGTAAGCGTCAAATCTTGGTCCTGGCCGATATAGACGCTTTTCTCCCTTCTTGCCCCCAGCATTGTCTCTAGAGTCATTTCTTCGAACGTCCTTTGCTACAGCGGGCGTGTTCCCGTGAGCTGCCTTATTTTGTTGCCCTGACTGCCCCTCAGTGGCAGCGTCTTCAAGTCTCATATATTTCCCAGCTTCATGGAAGAAATCGGGTAAAGTAGCTGGTTTTTCTTTTGTCAATCTTCTAGCAAATTTAGTATCCGGATGCACCCCACTACAGAGGGCCATTAAGATAAGCTTCTCATCGGCATCTTGGACTGCGGCCGCTGCGGCATTGAATCGGGTTAGATATTGCTGCACTTTCCCTCCCGGTTTCTGTTTGATACTGGATAAGGAATAAGCGTCCTTGGGTTGTTCCACGTGAATGCGGAACTGGTTGATAAACTTTTCTTTCAACATCTCCCATGAGCTGATGGATCCTTGGGGTAGATGGCAGAACCAGGAGGTAGCTAGATCTGCTAAGAATAGTGGAAAGCATTTGCACAGTACTCCCTCTGTTGCCCCGCTCATGAGCATATGCTGTGTGTATCTCTGTAAGTGTACAATTGGGTCAGAGGTTCCCTTGTAAGGTTCCATTGTTGGCATTTTCCATTCTCGGGGGGTGATGGCAATTTCGATATTGTGGGCGAAAGGGCTGGTTACCCTAGCGCCTATCCCTCGGTCTCTTTGATCCCATTGGACGCATTCTCTGAACATGCGTGCCATCCTTTCATCAGAATTTGGAGCAGAAAAAAATGAGTTCGGTTCTTCTCTGTGGGATTGATTTCGTCCAGATGACCTGTAGGGATGGAATCGTCTATTATTCCTAATATTTTCCAGTGGCTGTCTTTGGTCTTCTGGGAGCATGCTAGGGTCAGCTACAGTTGGCCCTTGCCTTGATCTTCCCCTGCTGGGATCTGATCTAAGCACTTCCTCGGGTCTAACTTCGGGCTGGACTCTAGATCGGCCCCGTTCATCGGCGTTTCCGTGGTTAGGCAGCATGACAGGCTCGGCTACAGTTGACCTCCTCCTGGTACCTCCCCCGTTGGGTTCGGTTCCAAGTGTTTCCTCGGGTTGGCGTTCAGACTGAGTTCGGTCTCGGCTCCTACCACGGCCGCTTCTGTCGTTAGCTTCTTCGAAGAAGGAAGATCTTTGTTGCCTCTGAGATCCTCCAGACGGGACTCACCCCATGATTCAGTGTTGCGGTTGGACTCTTCAGCATCCCTTAAGCGTGACATGAGTTGGTCCACCAAGGCTTCCTGCTGGGATGTGAAGCGGTTAGTCACTTCAGCCACAACCCTGTCTAGATCTGCCCTAGTAATTGCTGCCGGCTGTTCCGTGGCAGGGGTTGTCGGATTTGCCTGACCTTCATTTGGTACTGCTGTTGGAATGGGATGGTTTACTTGATCCGTGACCACTGGATCTGGAATACTGCTGGTTGCGATGTTTTTTCCTTTGTTAACATCTTTCTTCTGCTTGGGAGGCATGTCTTCCAAGCAATGAGTGATACTATTAGGAAGAAAGTTAAGTGGGAGAAGCTGAAGTCCGGGGTTCAGTCTCTCAATGAAAGCACCAAAAATGTTTGCATAAAAAATGGGCAAACACCTCCAAGTCGTATGATTTAGTTGATTTTATGTTGTTTTTAGTGATCTGGGTGGTTTAGGCAAATATATAAAAAGCAGGGACTAAACTGTAAAAGACACACAGATTTATAGTGGTTCAGCCAGAATGTGCCTACGTCCACTTTATATGTTATTCTCTTTTACTGTTCAGATTATAAGTACAAAGCTTTGATACAAGTATATGAAAGTTGTTTTAAAGTTCTATCCGTGCTTGAGCTCTCAAACTTGTCCGCCATTGTTGTACCCCTACCCCTCTATTTATAGAGTGAGGCTGGGAGCAGGGGTTCTGGATGTATATAGCTGCTGGTGGGTCTGGGCTGATGCAATCTGGCCTGGCAACGTTGGTTCGGCAACGACTTGGTTCGGTAGTGCTTTGGTCCGGTGGTAGATGGTTGGAGCTGAGACCTTGGTCCGGTAGCACTTTGGTCCGGTAGGTTCGGTGGGACTTTGGTCCGGTAGCACTTGGGAGATGGGTTGGTTCGGTGGCAGGTGGAGCGGCTTCCGGTTCGGTGGCAGGTGGAGTGGCTTCTGGTTCGGTGGCAGGTGGAGTGGCTTCTGGTTCGGTGGCAGGTGGAGTGGCTTCTGGTTCGGTGGCAGGTGGAGTGGCTTCTGGTTCGGTAGTGATGTTTTCTTCTTTCTGGCTCGGTGGTGGTGGAAACGCACCCAACAGTTAAAGAATTGAGGATTTTTGTAACAATATCAAAATCAAATTTTTTTTGTTCTAGTGCTAATAGTGAGTGATATATCTTGAAATCTAGAGTACATGTCATTTATAGTTTTGTTTGGTTTCATTTTGAAATTCTGGAACTGATTTTTCAACATAGAGAATTTGCTTTGTTTGACTTTGTTAGTTTCTTCATGAGTTACTTTTAGAGTTCTCCATATATCATAAGCAGTTGTACACATACTGACCCTATTAAACTCATTTTTATCTAATGCACAAAATAACATGTTCATAGCTTTAGCATTTGAAGTAGCATCGGTTTTTTGTGCAGCAGTCCAAGTTAAAAAATCTTTTGTTGGCATGGTATATTCTTTTTGGGTATTATTCCAGGTTTCAAAACCATTAGCTTGCATATATATTCTCATTCTAGTAGACTAGTAATTATAGTTAAGACCATTAAATAGTGGTGGTCGTGCAGTTGACTGTCCTTTAGTGAAATCAATTCTATTCAAATAGCTGAAAGTCTCAATTCAATTTCCCATTTTTAAACAATTTTTATTTGAATCCATTTCACGTCCAAACTTGAAAATTCCAATTTAAAACCATTTTAAATAAAGTATATTCAAAGTTTAAATTAAAAGTTTAACCTTCCAAATAATTCACTTTCGATAAATTCAAATCATATTCCTAATTCAACTTTAATATTTCAAATTAAATCCTTAAACAATTTCAATTTCAACATCTCAAAGCCCGAATTTAGAAAATAATTTAATTCATATAAATCCAAATTTTATTTTCTTTAAACCAATATCATTTTAAACCAATTTAAATTCAAGATTTTGAAACCATTTAATTTAACCAATCTGTTGTCCATATATAATTTTATACCCTATGGCCAAGTGATCGGTTAATTCAATTTTAATTACATGGATGGACATATATCATTTCAACCAAAATTAAAGGACATAGGTATATACAATTTCAACCTATTTCTTAGTTTATTCGAAATAATTCAACTGACAATTTATAAGATTTCAAAATAAATAATAGGATAATAACAGGGATTTATCCAAAACAAATAAACAACAATACATCCAACATCAATTAGTAGGCATACAGTAACAATCAACATCCAAATCAATCAACATATCACAACAGTTTCTAATTATCGATTGTTGATGTTTAACTAGGAATTAAATTTAAATATTAATTTAAATGTCAATTTAATTCAATATAAAATTCAATTTCAATTAAAATGTCAATTTAAACTACCAAACAACAACCAATAAAACTCTTATCACTTCATAAATTTAATTCAACTAACATAAGAAGATTTAGTATTACGTCAGTCGGTTTAATCACTCACCTTTGGTTTATGTCAATTTAAAATCCAATAAAAGCCCAAAATTTCAATAATCTCCAAATTCAACCAAACCAATTTCTTGTTGTCCGGAATTTCGATACGAACCCAATGGAAAAAACTGCGCGTCAATCGGAGCTCGTATGAAAAAAGTTATCAGTATTAGAACATTTGAAATTAAAATTAAAATTAAATTAAAATAAAGGGCAAAAAGGTAAATGTACCATCATTGTTCTCAACCCTAACGAGATAGTCGAACCCAAAACATAGCACAGCCGCCACCTTCAATCCTTGCCACCGCCACTTACATGCACTAATATCCAGATCAGAGACCACCACTGGCCTTGCCGTGGCACGCCGCACCCTCGCCGAAGTCGCAGCCAACCGCGCCGCCGCCGCCTTTTGTCTCAATTTCTGGTGAAATCGATCGCCACCGATAAGATCCAAGCCGCTAGATTGCCTCCCCTTGACGCCGTCTACACTGCAATATCCTCCGACCGTCGATTGGTCGACGATCCACCGTTGATCGCGAAATCCTAATTTGAACAGCCAAGAATGTTTCGCCAATTTCTAGACAAACGAAGCCTCCAATCGAAAAATGAATTATAGATGCAGATTCCATTCGTCGAGAGCTTCGCGATGATATATAATTTGATAGAGTTTGAGCAGTTTGAATTTTTGGAGTTTGATTTGAAATCGGTAATTAGGGTTTTGGCTAATCTCCATTGAGCAGGAGCTGATAAGAACTAAAATTGTACGTACAGAAAATAGAATAGAAGGCTGCTAGGGTTTATAACAGCATATATATAGACAAAGATTGAATAGAAATGGATGGAACATATCGATTGGGTCAAAGCGATAACAAAGACTCGAAAAGCCTGTTTCGTTCCCAAAATGAAAATAGATCATCCTATATGTCGAAATATAGGTTTTCAATATTTTTAAACTCAATGAAACTAATTTCAAACCCTAATTCCATTGTATATAGCAGTTAGCTTTTAAAAATCAAATTATATTTATTTATATTCCTTTAATTGATTTCTACGCGTTTCGAGCTCGCACGATCAAACGATAAGTCTGATCGCTACGAAACTTGAAATCCTATAATAATTCACTATTACGGATCCGATGAAACTGGTTTTATCAAAATCCAATATAGTACCCAAACAGACTAATTTTACACGTTAATTAAACAATCTATTTTAAATAATCAATTTAATCACTTTTAAATTCTAAATTAAAAGTTTTCTATCATCATTCTTAATTAAACACGAATTAATAACTTTTAAAATACAATTTTCCATGTTAAATCCAATATTCAAATATTAAATTAATTTCAACGTTTAATTACAACTGTAATAAAACCCGTTCATTATATATTTAAATTTCAAACAAATTCTTTTATTTTGATTTACATTCTTATTATTAAATCAATAATTCCCTTATGAAATTTATTAACATAAGTTTTCATTTTATTACACTCTTCACTCCACAGTTAATCTTTTTTTCTCATATTAACTGCAATATTTCAATTACAATTAATTCCATTGATTTCCAAATTAATTTTAAACGAATTAAATAATAAGGTGATAAATAAAATAATTGTTATACATTATTAATTCAACACATTTCTAAATTTATTGTTCAAAAGCTAATAAATTTACATACTAAATAATTTGATTTCGTATTCTATATTAAAACCAATTTCAATTAATAACATATGATTACACCATTTAATACATCATTTATTTTATTCCTTATTAAACTTACAATTGATTGAAATTACATTAAAACAGTTGTCAATTACCTTCAATCAATATTAGTAAATTATATTCTAATAATTTTTTTATATTTATAAATCGTAAATTTTAATTTCTGACAATATTAAATTCCAAAGTCTTATTAATTGAGTATTTTTAATTGTCAAAAATACAGGTCATTACAAAAATCGAATAAAAACACTACTCAATAGGCCTTTGTCCTGGAACAAAATGGCTCCAGGATACATGCATCGGTCTATCGGTGCACTGGGGTCGGGAAATCTGGGAGCAATTCAACTCCAAGGAACCCCATTTCAATCGACGCTTCGTCGATGCCGGTAATGCAACTTTGTCTTTAGGAACAAGAAACACATTTACAAGCATGAATTTACTCATGGCAACCAAACAATGCATCAAAAGATAAATAAAAGGGGTTTTACTTGCAATTTCACACATAATTTTGATTTCATAAAACAATATAGACAACAAGCATCCAAATCTACACATAATTACAACTAAAATTTCAGTTACAAGATTTTACATCAGCATGCATTGATATAGGTATGAGTTATGAGGATTGTAACCTAAACATTCCAAAAAGCTCCAAAATTGCATGCATCTTTCTTCTCTTTGCGCTGTAATCATTATTTCAATCTCCTTTACATTTTTTGCTGCCTTAATTCAAACCCTACCCAAACTCGACCCAAACTCAATCTTTTATGGCCTATAAGGTGGAGAGTTATGTTAAGAAGCGTAGCTTTGAGTTTGGGAATTTTTAGTAATGTATTTGATTTGTTCTTAATTTTTGAAGAGCTAGGTTAAGAAAAAGGAAGAAGGAGACACGTTTACTTTTCTAAACTGAAATGTATGTACGAAAAATGAAGTGGAAGAAACTAAGATCCTCTTTTAATTTGTAATTGGGCTAAGAGGTTTGTAAAATAAACCCATATTCAAATAAAAGAACGCCTATTATTCTTCTTTTTCCTTCACTTTTAAAGCAATGTTTTAAAACATTTTTTACTCTATCATTTCTAATTTAAATATTCAATTTAAATTTATATAAACCAATAATCTCGTTTATTTACTCTAACCATTATATAAAGTTTATCTTACTTCATTTCTTTGCAAAAGTAGGTTTATTTACTGAGGCTCAAAAATAATATAATTCACAACTTAATTTAGCATCATTGTTTAAATTTTATATTTTTTCATTCTAAATTTTTTAACACCCCACGATGTCATTTTCAACGAGTGTCACGCTTCATATGATTAAATATTATACTTCCATTTTTATCTCATTTTTGCAATTAAAATACGTCAAAGTCAATATTAACAAATTTCAAACCTTTAATAATAGTGCTTTAACTTGATTAAAGTTCAAACTTATGTCTAACAAAAGACCTATCTATACACAATTTACAATTTTAGTAATATATATTTCCATTAAACTGAGTGCACTACCATAAATCTAAAAATAATGTTTATTACTTCATTTATTATGAAATCGATATTCTTTTTACCAAAACTTCATATTACCTAAACATGAATTTACCACACTCTCTTTCTATTCTTTCAAATACAAAAGCTCCCTTACATTATTTTTCACAACATACAAGAATTATTTCAATAAATTATTTCCATCAAAACAAGTATATTACTATAAAATTTAAGATTAACATTCATTACTCTATTGATTATGCAATCATGGTCTACGCTTATTAAAAGCACCATATCACTTAGAAATAGATTTTATACATATTTTAGTTCATTGACTACTATTATTATGAATAAATAAAAATTATTACCTCCTTTTAATATGTTCTTCTAATTTATTTCAAAATTCGAAATCCCAATATTATTCCCAAACACAAACATTTCTGTTATCACTCATTTATTACTTCAATTATATTTTTTAATTCCAAATACATGATTTAGTAACTCCCAATCCTCCATTAATTCATTTTAAAGATATTTCAAAATTTAAAATAATAATACTTATTTAAAACAATAATTTTATCATCACTAGTGATTAACGACTTTCCATAACATTTTTATAGCATACACAAATCGATTTATAACAATGCAAATTAATTTTCTCCTTCCTATACCACTTTTAATTTATAATGACATTCTGCCATTATATAATAATTTCAAAACCAAATAAAACAAAGCATTACTAAAACCTTCCAACCCCTACCGAAACTTTTGTAATCTTTCCCAATACCATTTCCATCAATATGAATTATTCCCACCTTCATTTCTATATATTTACATTTTTCCTAAAACAACCTTTTATACTTTCTCATTTGATCAATTCCAAATCCAATTATTTTATTTTAAAATTTTCCCAAACTTCTCAAACTATTTAACACACACACACACACACACACACATATATATATATATATATATATATATTCAAACCATCTCCAATCCCCTATAAATTTTCATTATTCAATTTCATTTAATGTCAGGTTTTTACTTTAAAACTTAAACTCATTGCTTCTCAATACCGAGTTGTTACATTAAACCTGAATTGATGGATCATATTAGTTTGATTTAAGGATAGGGCACGTCCTTGGTTAACATCATGGAGCAGTTAGGACGGGGTGAGAAAACGATCCATTTGGATCATTGCTCCAAAGACCAAAGGGGCTACTTAAGGAGAGATGAAAGGCCGCGTGTACCACAAATTAAGGAATTAATAGAGGAAGTCTTTGGTAAGTGTCATCATTCTAGGACGACTATTCATCCATGAGGAGATAAGATGTATTAAGATGCAAAGAGGATATTCTACTGGCCAGGGATCAAAAGGAACATGTAGCGAAGTATGTAGCATGGTATGCCAAAAGGTGAAAGTAGAATAAAAGAAGCCAAGTGGGCTATTGCTTTTGTTTGACGTACCGCAGTGGAAGTTGAAGCGCATATCTATGGATTTTGTGGAAGGATTACCTAGAGTAGGAGATGAAATGAAATTATATAGGTTATAAGAGATCGACTCATCAAAAGCGCACACTATATTTCGGTAAAGAGTACGAGGACTGTGGCGACACCGGCGACATAGTATATCAAAGTAGTGGTACGACTAAATGGAGTTCCAATAAGTATAATAAGTGATTGGAATCCACTTTTCATAAGTGAATTATGGAGGAATCTACATGATGCATTAGGGACTGAGTTGAACCTGATTACAACATATCACCCGCAAACCCGTGAATAGATTGAGAGAGTAAACTGGGTGTTGGAGGACTTATTGAGGCCATCATATTGGATTTATGGAATCTTGGGAAAATCATCTACATCTAGTGGAGTTGCATACAATAATAACTACCAGACTAGTATAAGCATGTCACCATTCTAAGCATTATGCCAAAAGTCATGTAAGTCACCATCGTGTTGGTGTGAGTCTATGGATAAGATCATTTTGAGTCAAAGATGGTTAGAGATATTACAGAGAAGGTGGAGCTTATTAGGAAGACAATGAAAGCTGCATAAGGTAAGTAAAAGTCAAATGCTAATAGAAGGCAGAAAGATTCAGAATATTCAATTGGAGATTTGGTCTTTGTGAAGGTTTCTCCATTGAAGAAGGTGGTAAAATTTGAACGTTCAAGAAAGTTAGCTCCCTGATTTGTTGGTCCATTTCCACTGTTGGAGAGGATAAGTGAAAGTCTATGCAGATCGAGTAATATAATTATACCTACTAAATAAAAACTTATATCAAACCGGCAGTACAAAAATTATAGTAAATAAAGTGCACCAGAGATTTTTATATTGGTTTGAACTTCCCATTCTACGTCTAGTCTCAGACTCCTTGTGGATTTCGACTATACCCTCGCTTAACCCGAAGGAATAGGTTTTACAAACCGCTCGAGCTACCGAACAGGACTTCTATATTACAGACTACCTAAGCTGCCGAATAGAACTTCGTGCCTAAAAAACTCCAACAGGTCTTCGACTAGGAATGGTAGTAAGTTTCTTGACTGATTGTGTTCTGGATAACACAGATAAGTCTATTAAGTACATCCTTCCTATAATCTCTTTGAGATGGTAATATGAACGTGTAATTGTAGGAAATAAATTATTGAGAATTTTTGTAATTCACAAGTGTGTATAGATTAGAAAAATAGAAAAAATTGATTTTTTTATTATGAAAATAAAAGTGAATTCTCAACTCTATTTATAGATATGAAAAGTTCTAAATCAATAGTTGCAACAAATTAAAGAATTGAACTTTATAGAAAGAAGACGAGTCTTCAAAATTTGAATTTCTATGAAGAATTGTCTCTGTTTGTCAGACGTCTAAACAAAAGTGCTTAGGTGTCTGAACAAACATAAAAAATCCCAGAAAGCACAAGAACAAAAAACAAGTCATTCAGATGTCTGGAATTTTTTGTACCAGACGTCTAGATTGCAATATAGACGTCTATTATAAAAAATCCAGATGTTTAGATTTGAACTAAAAAGTTCTTTTTTATTTGAATGTACACAGACGTTTGGGACAAAAATGTCAGACGTCTGAAGTTGAACTGTTTTGTTCATTTACTTTGAAATGTTATATTTTGACTATTTTCTTTGAATAAATATGTATTATAAAATATTTATATTGCAAAGATAGATTTTCAAAATATTTTGATGTGTGTATGCAACCATCAAATTGGAGATTATATATAAAATCTAGACCGACAAAAATACGATATAAAACCTATTTGTTTTCTTTAATTTCTGCTCGGTTTTGATATCGACCGTCATATCTCCTTATGTATAGATGTCGATGTCGATGCAAATCTTCATATTTCCTTGTATATATATTCCTTCTTTAGTACTCTGTATCTTAATGTTGAATTTATTTGTTTATCACTTTTTTATACTTATATACCTACAAGTTAGCTTTAAGGTTCTTTGGCATAATTGTATAGTTGTTGTCATTAAAATCCAATAGAGAAGTTCTGACAAAATAGAGTTTGGCGTATAGAGCTGAGCTTCCAGAGAAGATGTCGTAAGTCCATGATGTATTCCTTGTATCACATTTGCAAAAATGTTTACATGGTCTGACCACTGTAGTTGCACCTAATCAATTAGAGGAGGTAGAGTTGGAACTTGAGCCAAGCTCATCTTGTGATCCAGCCTGTATTGTCAAACATGGGGTGAAATAATTTAAGAATAAAGTGGTAAAGATGGTTAGAGTCCAGTGGGGGATCAACTAGGCTAAGAGTACTTGGGAGCCCAAAGAGAAGATGAAGGCTACTCATCCTCAACTCATTTATGGTACATTGTTGAATTTAGTCCGATTTATTTAGGATTAGATTATTTTGGAATTAGGATTGGATGCTCTAGATGATTTGGTTATTGGCATGAATCATGTTGGATTTATATTCATGTAGAAATATATGCTTATTAGAGTGTTATGCATCCATACTTGATATGTCATCTTACTGCATTCATATATGGTGCATTAGCTGCATTTCTGCATTATAGGCATAGAAACTGCAAGTTCCATGGCATCATTCACACACACAAATAGAGATTACATTTCTGTATTACATAAATTGGATGCTATGTCTGTTACTTAATTGATGTGTGTGGGGCGAAGGACATAAGTGTCATATTACATTTTTCGTTCTTTATGAATTTCAAGGATGAAATTCTTTTAAGGTGGGAGAATCTAATACCCTGAAAATTAGGTGTATATTATGATTAAAATATTAATAGAATAGTAGTGTTAAATAATTGGATTTAAATTGCAATTAAAATTTATTAAAAATAAGAAGAGGCAAAATAGTCATTTTTTCAACTTTGGAATTTGACAACAAAGCCTATGCTATTGCAATCGAGTCGTTATTTTGATTCATACAATATATTTATTTGCCTTGTTTGGAGTCCATATGAAAAAGTTATGAGCGATTTCGTGTCAAGCTAACCGAGCATCAAAACTTGAATTTGAACCTTGAAGACCATTGTTTTCCCTCCATTTAAAAATAGCCAAAGTACGTAGCTTCTTTTCCATTTCAGAAATTGACACCGCTCCATTCTTTCTCATTTTCCATCTTTCTTTCTAAATATCCAATTCGCCACATCTCACTCAATTCTTGATGGATTCACACGAAACCAGTGTCATCGCGAAGTATACAAAGAATACTATGGATCCAACCAGATTGAAGGAGGATTTTGGAAGCCTGGCGGCGCAGCAGTTCGGAAAGGGAAGGCTGAAGTAGCAAAGAGCAATTCGATGAGTGATCTTTGCTTTCTTCTAATATATTACGCAGATAATGTTATTTCTATGATTTATAGGCTATATACGAGTATATAATCAACCATTTAATAGTAAATTTAGATTTAAAGTAGGTTTGGGAGGGAATTAATAAAACGGTAAATAAAAAGCTAAACTTTCACTACTTCCTTCGAATTTGATGAATAAAATATGGAATTTAATGTTATTTAACCCAAAATCACTATAAAAACATAGTTTAAGATGTTAGAAACATTATCATACGAACAGACACAGAATGAGTGCGTTTGGAGGCAAAAAAACACGGAAGAACGACCAAAATCATAATCAAGAAGTGAAATCCTGACCACGACCGGTCGACTTGTCTAGACGACTAGTGTTCGTATTTGGGTTCAGATTGAACCTCGGCTTGAACATGCCAATATATATTATTATTATCGACTCGAGTCCCGTTCCATCATTTTCAGTGATGTTTGAAGGCTATTTAAAAGATGTTTTATCAATGCTACAGATCCAAAGAGAATTATGTTGATGTTGATTGTTTTATGGAATCGGGTATGTAAATCGGTAATAGAATGTAAAATGTTGATATGAACATGTACGAGCTTGTGATGCAAGTTGGGGACCTAAGACACGAGCCATGACATAAGGAGGTGATCCGGGTATTGCAATGCTTACGTGTAGTGGTTCGACAGTCCAGTGTGGAGGAGTGGGTGTTAAGTGATCCTATAGTGCAAGAGGTAAGTCCAGGATGTGAATCCAGTTAGTATTCGAGATATGGAAAACATGAGACCCTATAACGCACGAGTCGAGTCCAGGGAAGTGAATCCTACATGAGAATGACGTGATAGTGGACAACATGCGATCTTGTGGCGCACAAGGTGAGTCCAGGGAAGTGAGTCTGCATGATTCGACATGATACCGTGTTATACTGCAAGTGGCATGACCGGATGAACACGATAGGTTGGGTACGGTGTGACCAACAAGGCGCGAGGTGACCTACATGTTAGACTCTTATCATGATATAATATTATCTTTGTAGCATATGTGGAGTAAGTATGGCTCATTCACTCAAGCATATGTTTGGACCGCTCTTATTTTTCCCTTTTGTTTATATTTCTAAGTTGGAGATTGGTGATGAGATGGTTCAGAAGACAAGGACCTTGTTGTACACATTGTAAATAAGTATTATGACTTGGATTTAAATTGTGTACATGTATTGGGTTTGACTGGTTTTGTACAAACATATGTACCTGATAGGTAAATATATTATGGTGTAATCATAATGATTGTCGTTATTGATATATTATACATTGTTTCCTTCCGCCGTGAGATTCTGAAAGCTACTGGTTAGAACTACATTCGTTTCTTGTTATTGTACCCAATGACTTGTCTTTTCCGACTTTCGAGGTGTCTATGTCGATTCAGACATTGAAGCCCATGGTCGAAAAAAGCGGATTGCTATATATGGCCAACCATGACCTAGTCCCATGTGGACTGAAAAATCCCAAGGCCTAATTAAGTAAATAAATATATTTAAAATTTTTTATACTATATATATATATATATATGTATATGTATATATATCGATATCGTATATTAATATGCGTACAAATAACTTTATATACATAGAATATAATCACTAACAACACCCAAAACATCAAATAAACTAAATTAATATTCCTTCAATATTAATTAATTTAGTTAATCATAACAATCTATAAACTAATTAAATCATGTGGTTTTTCAGAGAATTTACGAATGAGGTTATATGGCTCAGAGGTGTGAATTTAGTTAATTATAAATATTAAACAATTCAAATATTAATATTTACACGTTACCTTAACTAGTGATATGACATTTTGGTCAAATTCATCTCTTAGAGGCCTTTTAAGTAAAATTATATTTTATATTATATTAAGCTGTACCATTTACTAACAATAATTTACACGCTTTCTCTTCGTCAAAACAATACCACTTTAGGATATATGGAATTTGATATTGGTCAAAATTCCAATATTATTCACATTCAACATAATTGGTCCAAAAACAAAGTCCTTAATTCAATAGTAACATTTAGTATTAACCATACTACTTTTCCTAGAGATTTTGACTTTGATACCATAGTTGACCGCGATATAACCTCAACAACTAAGGAAATAAATTCTCCATTGAATAGTGTTTCACTTTTAATGCTTCAATTCATGCCAAACTATAGTTGCTCGATGGATCGCTATGACATGATTTAATTATAACCAAAGTGGAGTATTCACATTGAAGTTTCATAATATACTCAAGTTAAGAAAACCATGTAAAATCGTTACACTGAGATTTCCTATTTTGTCTAATTGTTATCAACCAACAAGAAACTCTCGAACAAGTCATTCCACAGCTATCCAATAACTACAAGTACATAATTCATTGATGTCCCCAATAGTTATGAGTAATACAGTGCCCAACATTTTGAGAGCGTTACGCACTCTGGTTTGAACGGATGAATTAAAATCCTTTTCTCGAAACATCTTGATCAAAAATATTTAAAACAATATATTATTTTATTTTGTGATTAATTACACACGATTGCAACTATTTGCAACTATACTCAGATAACATTTTATTAAAGATTTCCTTATTATAGACTTTAAGTTCATTACTTAATTAATTATATCTCAATATAACAAAGTACATAAAAGAAAACAAACATCGTACTACGAAAAAGATTGACAATAAGTAGATATATATAACAAATTAAATAATTACTCGTAGAGCATACCACTAACTCTTTCATGGTATGGTCTAAAATACCCATTTATGGGCTGTTGTATTGTGCTACTCTTCAGGGGCAGTTTTGGAATCTTTTATTATGAGATTTCTCTCCATATGAAAATAAAGATGGATTGAGATCTATTTTTGTGAGTTGGTTATTTTGATAATAACAAGGGTTCTCCTCCATTAATATTGTTCATTTTTTTTAAAGTCCACACATCAAATTCTAGTGAGAATTTGTTAGTGAACAATTAAAATTAATCCTTTGTACTTTTTTTTGTGATTTATAAAACTCTCCTCTAAAGTGCATGTACACTCACTAAACGTGAGTGAAACCACTATATATCTTATGTGTGATTTATTTTTATTATAGTTATATATTCTTTGTTATTTTTATTTAATTTTATGCTTGGATTAGTTGAGATTGCCTTAAGATATTAATTGGTTATATTTGTATATCTTATAACGATCCTAAGACCTTCGTTTTGATGCTTTGACAATTGACATTAAGAAAAAACATAGTTTTCATTCCGTGTGTCAAAAAATAGACAGTATTGATAGATTACTGTTTTAACATGGTATTGCTTTTCTCAAAATTAATTTTGAAAACACTATTTCACATCAAACTCGCTGTTATGGCTAACACATAATTGATGATGGACATCCAAAAAGCATGGGTTCTATGAGTTATAACAAAAAAAAAGGCAGTTTTGATGATAATTTTGGTAGCTATTTTGACATGGTATTACTTTTCCAAAAGAAGTAATTAATAAATAATCCATTTACAAGCACATTGTTGCTACTTAAATTTAAAAGCAACAAGTATGAAGATATCTAGTCATAGTCTACACATATGTTGATATGTTTGGATCAACAAATACCTGCACCGCACGTTCGTGTATGACTCAAATTGACCGCAATATAATAATAGTAACAATGGAATATTGAATTAAAGAATAGGATTCAGTCGTGGCCATTTTGAAATTTTAAACAGAAGGTGCCTGGAAGGCAGAAAGCTAAAGGCATATTACTAGGATATTATGTGTCCCTTCTTTATTCCCTTCGCTCTTGTTTACTGTTCATATTTCTTTCTGGGACCCTGATTGATAGGCGTATATTTTTTTTTCCAGCTGTACGATATAAGGCGCTATCGCACACAATTTGAACAAGAGGGTTGGGTTGAGAGATTGAAGGTTAAATAGCTTCGCGGACAAACGTGTGATTAGAGTTTGTTCGAAGGTTGGATATTACCTAAACAATTAAGTTTCAAAAAAGCTAATATAACAATTTTTAGGTCCAACGTATCGAAGATAGATCGGACTTAAAAATTAAATCACAGAAAAAATATGAAATTCGAAATGTTGAATAACTTCTTTCTAAGTCGCTAACTTAATTTTTATGTCCAACGTATCTGAATAAACCACCGTCTTTTTCCTCCCTTCAAACACTTGTCCGCAAACGCGTCCGAAACTATGTGCATTTATATTTTATACTGTATTATTCCACTATTTTTTTTATTTTTTATTTCTGTAAAATAAATTTGACTCTTAAATAAAATTCCATTAAATAAATTCCTTGGACTTTGTTTGGACAACGTTCTTAGAGTGGAAAAAGAAAAAAGTTTGGTCGATGATACGTCGTCAAACACGGTGGTCTAAACATATGGGGTGCTGCCTTTAGCATCGCGGTGGTAAAATTAGCAAAGAGATGTTTAGAAATGAATTTTGACTCGTAACAATAAGAAATAAATATTATGTCCATAACTTTACACTTAAAATCAATTGGTTTTAAAGTAAAGATGGCTGTATTCCTCGGTAATTCTTTCCATATTTCGTATTTTTTCTAATAATTTGAATCTTAGTTAGTATTGTTTCCACGGTTTAAAAGTATGGAAATTTAGATCCGTTCTTTATTTTCAAGTTTTATACACGAAAAATCATTCTACAAATATGTTTTAAATTACACTTTTATTTTTATTTTTGACAAATTTCTTTTCAAAATTGAAATATGAACTTAATGACATGTTTTTTTTCTATGATATTTTCTTTAATTTACTGAAACTAAAAACATGCGTCTTTCTTAAATTTTATTTATAAGACAAAACCGCTGTGAATTTTGAAATTCAAAGAGAGTTTTACAAAATTTCTCGTTACAAATTTCTCGTTGTACATTGTCTGTAGGAATCCTGGGTCAAATAATTATAACAGAAATTTAAAGGCCAAAAGGACAAATGGTTAACCATAACGCTGACAAACACCGTAATTTGGAACGCCATTCACGCGGTTACACGTGTCTAACGTCACTCGCCGGTGACCATACCACATTCTCATCTCTATATATGTTCTCGATTTATTTGTTCCCAAGGAAATACATTTCTTACCATCTTGGAATCCAAACAAGTAAGAATAATTTTCACTTTCCTTTGAAGTTTACTTATCGTTTTAGCTAGATGATCTCTATTATGCTTTCATAATTTTAGAATTTTAGTTTCTTTAAGGTTGATTTTTAATCTGGTTTCGAGTTTTGATTTTGGTATGATCTTGCGATCTGATGTAAAGTCGATTTTATGACTCCTTTGTGGCACATCAATCAAGAAGTTAAATCTTATTTTGAATGCGTTTTAAACCGATCTTGGTTTGCGGTAGGTTTGTGATTACATATCGCTGATGCGCGTATGTGAAATTAATGTTAGACTGTTTAGGAGTAATCAGCAAATCGGATTATAGGCTGAGGAGTAGTTGAAGTTAGGTTAAAGTTTTAAAAAACCGTCCACCTCTGAGGTGCAGTGAGCATTCAAATATTACATAATTACACTGATTATGCTCATTTTGGGGAAACTGCGAACCCTAGATTTTTCCAAACAAATAGCTTAGAAATTGATGCTTGTGGATAAGTTATTTTTTGTTGAAACCTTTGCTGGCAAGTTGCATAACTAAATACATCTATTTTTATTTTACAAAATTTACTTGTTACAGTGATGAGCTCCGTTTGTAGTTTGTTTATATTTTTTTTGCTGAACATTTAATTTTAGGACGAATTCATTTGCCTAGAGACCATGATATATGTATTTGTTGATTGGATTATAATTTTTAACAAATGTTTAAAATCGTAATGCAGTTTATGATGTAGGTGTGTATATCATATACTCATCTGAAATTTGGACTTTAAAAATATGCTAAGTTTTCTCGAAGTGTCATATCTAACCACTGAAGTTAGTAAATGTGCATGTGAAACTAAAGAGCTAACTTATATCAAACACGCCAAAACGACAGCATACTATATATTTTCTGTTACGGGGACTGACGTTTCACCAATTTATCTGGTTGATGGTGACAGCTGAAATATATAAAATGTATACATGCATTTCTATTTCCTTATTACATGCAGTTATAAAATATAAGATTACTAGAACATGAGTCGTGGTGTGAATTTTATCACTCTATACCTACTTATTTGATTAGATTGCTAATCATTAATAGTTTTCTGTCAAGGATACATTATATGAGATTTTGTGCCTTTTGAGTTTTAGTTTCATGATGGAAACTATTGCTCAGATAACCTCCAAGTAATGTTAATTACTAACAGATAACATATCTAATCTACTTTTATTTTTTATACTTCTTAGAAACATGAGTGAAGAAAACTCAAACGCTCGTCAAGATGAGAAGAAAAACGCAAGTGGTTCAAATCGTCCAACCCCTAAGCTCAACGAAAGGATTCTTTCATCCATGTCTAGGAGATCAGTTGCTGCACATCCTTGGCATGACCTTGACATAGGTTATAAACTTTCTATGAATGCATTGAATACTATTGTATAACCATTTATTTAATGTTGATGTTGTAATATCAATTATGTGCATACAGGTCCTGGAGCACCTGCTGTTTTCAATGTTGTAAGTTCTTTGACCAAGAATTTGTTGTTTCTTGAATAGGCACGGTTACGTTTGGTATATAACATTGCTTGAATCGGTGATATGGATTTAATATTATGCCATTTAAGAGAACCTCTATATTATTTAGTTTGTTTTTATCCAACTTATGATTACAAATCAAGGTTTTAATCATTTTTTTTTTTGAACCTCTGCAGGTTATCGAAATTCCAAAAGGAAGCAAAGTCAAGTACGAACTTGACAAGAAAACTGGAATGATTAAGGTGATTATAAGCTTTGATCATTTGTTAGATGAGACATCATTTGCAATTTTTATATTAGTAATTAGTCGCATTAGGATTCCCACCATCATATGACAACAAAACATTGCATTAAAAAACTAAAATCATATTTACTTTCTTTTCTTCATTCATTCTGATAACTAGAATTTTTTTTTTACTATATCAGGTTGATCGCGTCTTGTATTCATCGGTGGTCTATCCTCACAACTATGGTTTTGTCCCTCGCACACTTTGTGAAGATAATGATCCATTGGATGTATTGGTGCTTATGCAGGTAATGTCTACTTTCCCATTTTGTCCATTATGATTCTCTCGTCTTGTTTCATTACTCAGAAATAGTGTACGGTAATACCTGTATCGTAAATATTTTCCGAATTACATTTTCTGTTGGATTTTGGATTATGCTTCTTGTGAGTTAAAATGGTGTCCAACATCTGTAGCTTATCACTATGTATTATACAAGTTTTGCACTTTTGCATTTGTGAAATTGAAGTCATTGATTTTTACAAAGGTTAGCGTTTGTTATGTCTGTAGAGCATCCCTCGAAGTGTGTAACAATCTAAATTGCCCAACATATTGAATGCATAAATTAACCTTTCTTGCTAACTGATAACTTAAATGCTTAGAAAATAACACTTACATATTGATTGCATAAATTAACATTTCGCAATGTGTGTACTTTTTTTATTGTATTTTATATTTTTTGTTCCATCGATACTCATGACACATTTGATGGTTCTATTCAACGTGTTTTATTCCGTACATAAGCCATCAGTTTTCTATTTCATGTTCTGATTTCATTCCTAATTCGATTTTTATTAACAGGAACCAGTATTACCTGGCACCTTTCTTCGTGCTAGAGCCATTGGGCTAATGCCTATGATTGATCAGGTGCTGTAAATTCTAGCTGGATAATTCAAAATGGAATCAAATCATATTATGAGACTTTGGTAACTAGTTTTGTAAAATAATAGGGAGAAGGTGATGATAAAATAATTGCTGTATGTGCTGATGATCCTGAGTACCGTCACTTAAGGGATATTAAAGAGCTCTCTCCACATCGTCTTAGTGAGATCAAGCGCTTCTTTGAAGACTGTAAGTTTTACTTTATTAACATATTTAAGTTGATTGAAATGATTTTTATAATGTACAAACCGGCAGTCTGAAATTGATCATGTTATGTGCATCATTGTGAGCAGCTTTATTTTTATTTATTTATTCATTTATTTTATTTTGCAATGTTGTGATCAAGAAACAAAACCACAGCTGGTTAATGATAACTTTTTTACAATAATATGTTCATGTAATTCCTTGGTGCTGTTGATTAATTGACTTAATATAATATAATTATCTACTTGTTTCTAGATAAGAAAAATGAGAACAAGGAGGTTGCTGTCGATGATTTTCTGCCTGCAACTAATGCTATTGATGCAATCCAGTACTCGATGTAAGTTTCTGTATAATATGTATGGTTACTATGTATGGTTACTGTGAACTTTTATTATTCTTTTTAGTTTTATCATGTTTATTGAAATATGTAGATATTGCATCCATGCTTGACATAGCTTGCACTTATCACATGTCAATGAAATGTGACTTCGCTTTTATATACAGCTTTTAGATAGTACCCTGTACGTTTGAGTTACATATAACGAGTGCTACGGCATGCGCTACGCGCGTGAATTGTTTCCTTATAAGTTGTATGTGTTTAAATCAGTCGAAAAAATGATTTTTTATTTTCAAGTGATAGATTTGTATATTTGTAAAGAAATATTTTGAATCTGTAAAGGAAGTTTAATTTTAAATCATATTCTTAGAAGTGTTTTGAATTTGTAAAGCATGTTTGATTGTTAGATCCTATTGCGTTTGAATTTGTAAAAGTAGTTCACTAGTAGGTCCTATTTCTGTTTGTTTTCCCCCCTTTTTCTTTCCCTTTTTTTTCTCATTTTTTTACTTTTTTTTGTGGTTAAAAAACGTGTTTAAATTTGTGATTCTATTTTTCATTTATTTAAACTAAAGTTGATGATGGATTTATTGCAGGGATCTGTATGCTCAATACATCCTGCAGAGCCTAAGGCAGTAGATATGCTGTTGATCTTGGCTGCCTTCCTTATTCCTTACATGTAATAATCTGGATTGGAAGCAAATATGCTTATTTTGAATTTGTTCATGGATGCTTACATTTTGGTGTATGTTTTCTCGTTTTGCCTGCTATATTTTTAACTGTTCTGAACAATATCGAATGTATTAGAAAATAATTGTTGTTTTTTTTTGACGCCGACTTGTTCATCCTAGTATGGTTTGTTCTTGTCAAATGGTACTGAAATTTATGTTAGATTTGTGTGTTGAATGTTTTGACTACTGAAACTTGTCTATTTGTTTTGTATTAATTTATCTGAAGTTGGCAGTGGGTTAACATTTTTAGTGTTTTGACGATACAAGTCCTCCTATTAGTTGTCTATATGATAAAACAACTTTAAGGCAACTTGCCACATATTTCTGTTAGTAAAGGCAATAGTCTATGAACTAATATTTGTTAAAACATAAAAATCTCCATGATTACTCCTACCTTTTGATACTCATATCTTATTGTTGACTATGCTTAAGCTAAGCTTCAATTTCGCTTTTGAAGATTGTTGATAATTCACAAATATCGTATGTTTGAAGTTCGGTCATTCCTATAAAAAATTTAAAACAGTTCTTTGATTCTTCGTGCATCATTTCTTCGATCAACTAATTAAATAACGGACGTTGATCTAATCACTATTCACTGGTGTGTTCATTTTAATAATAATGATTTTATACTTGAAAATTATAAAATTGTTCATCTTTTTCGGTTTTATTTTATATGTTTGGAGATTTTGATATTGTTGTTGAGATAATAATCATATACAACATCTTTAATTGTAAGGACTTAATTAGGTTTAGCCTTTTCCATTCTGTTTAGGTTATAATTTGGTCAACATTATTTCAGTTTGGATAGTGTAAACAATTAATCTTAATCGAGTAAATAAATTTGCTAAATCGAGCTTGTAACTAAGGCCATCTCTAATAAAGCATTTATTCGTTTGAATATTCTGGAAGGCTGAATTATTAAAGCGCAATAGATCCAATTCAACTAAATTAGTTTGCATCGCTTCAGAAACTGAAGCGAGGTCGAACGCTCATTTTTTGGATGTTCAGACCTACAAACCTCTAGCTTCCATTTTTTTCCTCAATGCCACAACGGTTGTGAAACGGCCATAACCCATAACACAGTTGTAAAAGACCATAAAACAGTCGTAAAACGCCATAAACCGGTCATGAAACGACCAGTTTTTCATTCCCAATTGAATGGTTAATATTTAGTTATTTTTCATTAAAACTGTAATTATTCTATACATTACTTCCTCCATATCAAACTTTCAAACTTAATGTCTTATCCTTTTGTTCATTTTCAAACGTAGCATTAAATAATTTTACTTTCGAAGAAGAACTAATCCAAAGTGAAATTTCTTCCACAACCATAGTTCGTCTTCATGAACTTATAAAAAAGATTACAATCTAGTTATTCTAGCTGTCACTTTTCCAACGACTCGACCAGAGGCAAAGTTCAGAGTGGCGAAACATTTTGAAAAAAAAAGTAATGGATGACTACAATAGCAAACATGAAGGCAAAACACGTTCCGTTAAGGCGATTTAAAGATGTTTTGAAAAGATTAGTCGACAAACTCAATTCTTTGAGTTGCAAATGTACAAAATTAAAAAAGCAAACCCTAGTGGCATGAGTGGAGAAATCCATTTAGCATATTGACGTTTAATTGTTCTTTTAGTTAACGACTACAAATGTTGAAGTGTTTTATTTTGTTTTGTATTGATTGTAGAAAAGTTTGGCAAACAGGTAGTTCTTGAAGTTGTTTCGAAAGGAAATTGATTGTGAAAAAGCATACTATTACGATTCATGAATTACTACAAACTTCTTACAAGTCAATCCAAATGGACTTTAATAAATGCAAAGAAAATGCGAGATGTTCAATCCAAAGGGAAAGAGAAGAAAACTCAAAGATCAAGATTCCAGTCTAGTCCAGTAGATTCATCTGGTCGAGATGTTGTCTACGATGTTAACACATACGTGGATGCATCCCATAAGCGGAAGACGCCCCATGATCACCAGGTTGTAAAGTTATGATGAAAATGGTCAAAGTTACATCAAAATTTGAAAATCAGATAATTTGCCATGTAAGAAAGGCATATGAAATTGAATGAAAAGAGGGCATAAAAATCTGTTGAGCGGGTTGAGGTCTTGAAAAGGTTTGCCAATATCGAGAAAGCTAAATTGACCCTGCAACGTCAACCGATCGAGTAGGAGGTACCAGAAAACAATTTGACATGTATTTCGGAAGCCGAGCAAAATTATTGGTAGACTATTAAAAACCAAATTATGAGCACTTATCAGTTTCCGTCTCAGTAGTTTGAAAGTATGTTATAACTTTTATGCTTAAGAATTGTTTGTGTTGACTAGAGATTCAGTCAGCCTCAGAATCAACATGGTTATGCCGTGGAAGCAAAAATTACTTGCTGATCACTAGGCTTAAAAATTAAAAATAAGGAAGAAAGCAAGCAAAGCAAAGTGACACCAAACAAAAAGTGGTTCGGTAAGGTTTTCTACATCCACAGTGAAGATCTCTTACTATAGTTTTTCCTTACAATTGTAGGGAATTACAAGAGAACAATAAGAAATATAACGCTTAAGACTAGATAAGTTAGCTAATCTTGAGTACTTGGGGCATTGGTTTGTTGTGAAAAGAGATGTGGATAGAGGTAATGACCAGAATTTTAATATTTTTCAACCGCTTTGAAATAACAATGCATGGAGTATTTATAATAGCTGAAATGGATGATAGATGACTGACATGTGCTGAAATATAGGTGAGAATAGCGTCAGGCCGTTGAACTTGTCGCATGGGCTGATGGGAGACAGCTGTAAAGGCAGAAAGGAATGAGTAGGTGAGAAACATGTCAATTGTCCTTTTGTACCGAGTGCACGAATTGCATTTAATTCACATTAAATGCTGACAGCAAGTTACAAGAGTAGGAGCAATTGCAACCGCTTCGCTACAGTATCTTTTACAGTTGGATGTACGACTCATCGTTTACTTTTGTATGCCTATGTGGCAAGGAAGATGAAAGACACTGGTCGGGCTTCAATGAGACTAGAGACTGAATATTTCTAAGGATTAAGTTGCAAAAAATAGGTCGGTCTAGCTATGACATGACGAGACGGGCTGTAATGATGTCGTATCAAAGATGGTTATGCTTGGGCTGGTGTGACACCCCACCTCTATACCCACGCTAGCCAAGAACAATACGTGGTAATGCCGTCGACTAGCGCGAAGAATAAGGCTGTTGAGGAGCGACCATCTGTGCAATTGCCTTGTGCGAGTACCGATATGTCAGATGGTATAACATGCATTTCGTTTCAAGAGGAAATCCGACATACCGATGCAAACTCAAAGCTACCACACAGTGGCTAAGTGGACCTCGGAAACAAGTATAGAAGTAAACATAACACAAATTAGTCACAGACAATTCATATCACAAAGGCGGAAACAAATATGAATATAACACATAAAAGTGTTCATCAGAGTAGTGGTCAAACAAGATCCACAATATCACAAAAGAAAAGATACAAGTGCTAGACAATAGAATATGTATACATCAATGAGTCAATATATCGAATGTATACAACCAAAAACTACAATGCTAAAGTAGTTAGCCAAAAGTCAGATGATAGTCCCAGATAAGAAGTCATGAGGAAGCATCTGTAAAATCTCAGTCTGACCCGAGTATTATTTAAGAAGAAAATAATAAACGGATCAGTCTAGCTATAAATATCAAATAAAGTGATATAGAATAAGAGATATGGCAAAAACGTATGATAACCATAAAGCCATCATGTGATAAGTATCTAATCGAAAATCAATCCAAAGATTAATCAATATCACAAGAATCTTCTCAAAGATTAAAAAGAATGTCATATTCTTAATTTAATTCACCAAGCCACAAATAACGACATACATTTCAATGCCAATTTGTAAAAGTTGGTGAAGCATAAATTCCAAAAATCAACCATTAAAAATCTAGAAATCAAATAATTTGAAGCAACGACGTCGTACAGCGAAACGTCCAGTGCTCCAGAATCACAATAAATCGAAACAACGACGTCGTACAACGTAACGTCCGATGAACCAAAACACAATAAACCGGATCAACGACGTCGTACAGCGAAACGCCCGATGAACCAAAAATCCAATAACCTGGAACAACGATGTAGTACATCGTAATGTCCGATGAACCAAAACACAATAAACCGGATCAACGACGTCGTACAACGTAACGTCCGATTAACCAAAACACAATAAACTGGATCAACGACGTCGTACAACGTAACGTCCGATGAACCAAAACAAAAAGACATCGCACATTACTAGTCTAAACCATAAAATGATCATCATCGATCATCAAGAAGTGTCAATTACAATAAGCTAGTAAATATATGAGTTTAGCTTCATGTCCCATAACCACTAGCTTAACTTAAATATTTGTGAACAAATTGTAGATCTCCACTAGAAAGTTGTCACAAGAGTTTCAATCGAACAAGTCCATAAATTAACCGACGAAGTAAACGCAAGAGTTTCATACCACTTGTTTTGCTAAGCCGTTTAATTAGATTTTCTCATACGAATGAGGTAAATGTTTGTATATACTAATAGATTAGAAAACGGTTTTATAAACGAACTTTGTGTTAAAAATTAAGTTGAAATCATTTTAATGAAAGGGTTTTGATATTTACTACTAGTATAGAAATCTTTGTATTTTAAAGTGATAAATCATAGAAGTGATTGTAGAAACAATCGATCGTAAAAATTCACATTCGAAGACATGAATCAAATCCAATTAAACCAATAAAGAATCCATCGAAATGGATATTCAAAAATCCTGAAAAAGGAGTCATCAAAGTCATAATAAATGATAACAACAAATAGGATCATCACGAGTCGATTTAAATTGGAAATTCAATCCCAAAGGGAAATTGGGCAGAAATAACAAATTCAGTTGACTGAACAGAGATTTTCAGTTGACTGAATTCTGCCTGGAAACTTTTTGTTTCCAGGTTCAGTCGACTGAATCATGCCTGGAAACTTTCTGCTTCCAAGTTCAGTCGACTGAATCATGCCTGGAAACTTTCGGGTTCCAGATTCAGTCGACTGAACATAGATTTCAGTCGACTGAATCATGCCTGGGCTGTTTTTCAGCCTATCCAAATGAAGAGCAAACTCTTCCGAAATGCAACCGGACGAACATTGGCGCTATGGGTTTATGCCAATCGACAACCCGGCTCTATATGCTCGTCGATGCATCACCAAAAGCATGATCAAACATCCATAAAGGATTTTCATACAAATTTGACTTAAAAACCCAAAAATTGGAATATTCACAAAACCAATCCAAATCAAGAGCAAATGCACATGAAGAGGTGTTAGGAATTCATACGTAACAACCAAAGATAATTATAGACATAGATGTGAGATAAAAATCTCACATTTTTACACAAAAACAAGGAAGGAGAAGCTTGAAAACAAAGGAGGATCAACCACTCTTCAATCCCAACTCAAGAAGCTTGAATTTAAGCTTAAAAGAGAAACATCTTCTAAGTTAGGTTTAGGAATTTCTGAAATTGAAAGGAGAACGAGTTGGGGAAGAAGAAGAGGAGGCTTACCAAAGCTTCTTCTTGAATTTGGAGCTAGAACTTGGATTTGCAATGGAACTAGGGCTTAGGAATTTCCTAATTCTTTTTCTCTTCCTCCATTTTTGATGAAGCTTGAGTGTTAGGAAATGAAAGTGAAGTAATGAAGAGGAAAGGGGTGGAGTAATGATATAACTAGATTTGGGCAAGTGGGGTTAATGGGCTGAAACCCAAACCAAAGCCCTAAGTGAAAAAGTAGCAAAATTCCACTAACTCCAAACATATCGAAGTTTATACTCAAAAAGGTCGCAAACGGCATTTTGAACTCAATGGAAGAGGTCTCGAGTCCTAATTCGACTGTTTGCAAAAAGTAGCTTTTCGGACCTCAATCCGATTAACGATTCTATATTTAAATAAAATATTTAAATTTGCAATCGATAAATATGCGGGTTGTTACAGACTCCCCTCCTTAAAGAAATTGCGTCCTCGCAATACTTAAGAAGAAAATAAAGAGTAACAACCATAAAAGCATATCAACACAAAAGGAAATTTGAAATAAGAAGTTCACCATAAAGAGCACGAAAGAGTAAGTCCGAACATGTTTGCTCGATGAATTCTCTGGATTCCCAAGAGAAATCCCTATGATTCGAGAACCATTGAACTCTCACAAGAAGAACATCTTTATTTCGAAGGCGCTCAACCTCCGAAGCAATGATGCGAATAGGATGTTGCTCATAAGTCAAATCTGGTGAAACTTCAATTCTCCCAATAACACCAGACTCAAGAATAAAAGTGGAATCCCTAAGGCATTTCCGAAATTGGAAGACGTGGAAAACGTCATGAATAGCAGAAAAATTGAGCCAGTGCAACGACGTAGTACAATAACGGTACGCCCGAGAAACTAGAAACTCGAATAATTCGGAACACCGACGCAGGTACGTCCAATGAACCAAAGCTCAAATAATTCGAAACACCGATGCAGTATAAAAACGGTACGTCCAATGAACCGAAGGCCATAAAAGAACATCGGACGCTAGTCCATAAAAGAAAGAGACGAAGCTCAATAAAACGAAGTACATCGAAACGTCCGATGAACTTGGTAAAAATATTATTCCTTTCGGACATCATCAAAGAAACAACCACTTGTTGCTTGCAACTAAGGATATTGGCAACACGATTTCCCCTTTCGGAAGTATAAAGAATATCAAGATCATAAGATGTAAGGAACCCGAACCAACTTTAAGTTCCTTATGAGAAAATAAACATTTCAAAGATCTATGATCGGCGTGGATAACGAATTTCTCCCCCAAAATAATGATGCCAAACTCTAAAAGTGAAAACAATAGCCGCGAGCACTAGATCATGAGTGGCATATCTAGTCTCGATAGGCTTTAATGATTTAGAAGCAAAAGTGATAGCACGTTCTTTTTTGCAAGAGAACGACATACAAACCAATACGATTAGCATTGGTACAAAAGATAAAGTCTTGGTTCCCTACAGGAACAACAAGAATAGGAATATCGAAAAGAAAGAGTTCTTTTAAATTGATCCTCCTTTCTCAAAAGCTAAAACTTTCAAAATTACAATTATCTTTATGTAATTATCCTTTCAGAAAAACTTTTATTTTACAAGTCAATTTACTGTGTCTGATTGTCTCATCAAAGCGTTTAGGAGATTCTTATCGATAACGTTGATCAAGCGCATGGACCAGAATTCTTAAAGCACTCAATGGGCAATACAATCACAAAATCATCTTCTATATGATAAACATGTTTCTTAAAAACCTTTAAGAATATTCTTTGCTCGTTTAAGAGAAAAAATCAAATTGTACTTATAAATAAATCTTATGAAAAATATTTGCAAAATTTTAAATTGCTGTTTTCATCCAAAATCAATATATACAAGAATGGAGTCATCGAGATCGTAGAATACTCGATACATAAAATGGATGAAATAAGCTGGACAAACTGAATGACATAATAAGTCATTCATAAGTTTCATAACGAGTGAGGAATGCGGTAAATGGAATGCTAACTCCCGCAACTCGTAGCAAATGAAAATCGGTGGCAAGGTCGAGCTAAAAAGACCTTAACACCGCTCAAAAGATTGCTTAGGTGATAATCCTAAGACAAACTCAAAAATACCGGAAAATTCTCAAACTACACGAATGAGAGAAATAACACTTTCCTCATCATGTGAGCTTAAAGAATAAAATGATGCCATCAAATTGGAATCAAAATCACAAAGGAAAAACAGAAATCTGCTTAACAGATTGAAAATGTCGAAGATGAGTAGTCCACACGGGACAAAGGATATGGCTTCATAATAATTAAGCCAATCCTTACAAAAGTCAATTCCGAAGCATAAGTAAAAAATCGGCTCGGAAAGAAAAATCACATAAAATAATTTCGACATCAATAAAAAAACAAATTGAGTGTTGCGGATCCACCAATCCGGATTCGCAATCCTCAAAGAAGTCATCAAGCCCAGAAATGTTTAAAGAAAAAGAATCACAAGTTCTTTTAATATAAAATTATGAGATGAAACCCAAATCAAAAAGAACTCGAATAAGATAATCACAAAATAAATGTCATCAAGGATAGAATGGATACCTTGACTAAGAGAAGAGCTGCTAGGGGCTTGCACAGTATTTAACTTTCCCTCCTTCTTGCTTGAAGTATGGGACACGCAGATATATGATGACTCAAACTTTTGCAATAGTGACAATAAAGGGGTTGCGGACACTCCTTTGCATAGTGGTCCATAGAATCACAATTGTAGCATCGTCCACGACTAGTGGTAGGGGACTTTGCTACAGAAGTTCTGTTTGGCACCCACAACTTCAACATTACTTTCATTATCGGCCTCTTCAAGTCGAAGAGCGATATCAATAAGCTGATCGAAAGAAACTTCCAATTTCAGAAGTAATGGCTTCTTGAGATTCTTGTTCAAGCCATAAACAAATCTTTGATTTTTCTTCAATGGGGTATTAATGTATTCAACCCCGTATTTAGAAAGAGATTCGAAAGATGCGACGTAGTCCGTCACAGAAGATTCACCTTGAACAAGGTCGATAAAACGCCAGGCCAAAGTTACTTTTTCAGCCTCCGGCACAAATTTCAATTCGAATCTTTCCCGGAATTGCTCCCAAGTGAGATCCACTTCAACGATTTCAGAAATAAGAAGCTCATACCAATCCAATGCTCTTTCTTGGAGCATGCTAGAAGCCACTTGGACTCGGTGGAGATCAACAAGATTCATGCGAGAAAAGATGCGGTCGCATGATCTAAGCCAAGCTTGGATTTCAATGACACTCTCGGATCCCCGGAATGGCCTTCCACCCAAATCGGTATAATCTCTACAAAAGCGTGCAAAACCGGATCTAGGATGAGTAGGCTCTGGAATGGGTCCGATAGCTTGAGCATTCTTAACAAGATCTAGAAGCTGTTGGGCAGACATAAATACTCCCTCCTGAGGCGTAGCACTGGATTGACCGACGTTGGTACGACTAGATCTAACCATTTATCTTCTTTAAGAAAGAAAGAAGAAGAAAAAGTTATTCTCAGAATGAATATCAAACAATCATGCTTGATAAAACAAGGAATCATAAAAGAAAATAGGATAGAACGGTACGAAGACTCGAATTAAATCCTAAAGCACGACTCCTAAGAAAGACTTAGGACAATGATCCTTATTAGATTATTCTACATTGTTCCGAAGTTTGGCTCTGATACCAAGCTGTGACGCCCCACCTCTATACCCACGCTAGCCAAGGACACTATGTGGTAATGCCGTCGACTAGCGCGAAGAATAAGGCTGTTGAGGAGCGACCATCTGTGCAATTGCCTTGTGCGAGTACCGATATGTCAGATGGTATAACATGCATTTCGTTTCAAGAGGAAATCCGACATACCGATGCAAATTCAAAGCTACCACATAGTAGCTAAGTGGACCCCGGAAACAAGTATAGAAGTAAACATAACACAAATCAGTCACAGACAATTCATATCACAAAGGCGGAAACAGATATGAATATAACACATAAAAGTGTTCATCAGAGTAGTGGTCAAACAAGATCCACAATATCACAAAAGAAAAGATACAAGTGCTAGACAATAGAATATGTATACATCAATGAGTCAATATATCGAATGTATACAACCAAAAACTACAATGATAAAGTAGTTAGCCAAAAGTCAGATGATAGTCCCAGATAAGAAGTCATGAGGAAGCACCTGTAAAATCTCAGTCTGATCCGAGTATTATTTAAGAAGAAAATAATAAACGGATCAGTCTAGCTATAAATATCAGATAAAGTGATATAGAATAAGAGATATGGCAATAACGTATGATAACCATAAAGCCATCCTGTGATAAGTATCTAATCGAAAATCAGTCCAGAGATTAATCAATATCACAAGAATCTTCTCAAAGATTAAAAAGAATGTCATATTTTTAATTTAATTCACCAAGCCACAAATAACGACATACATTTCAATGCCAATTTGTAAAAGTTGGTGAAGCATAAATTCCAGAAATTAACCATTAGAAATCCAGAAATCAAATAATTCGAAGCAACGACGTCGTACAACGAAACGTCCGGTGCTCCAGAATCACAATAAATCGGAACAACGACGTCGTACAACGTAACGTCCGATGAACCAAAACACAATAAACCGGATCAACGACGTCGTACAACGAAACGCCCGATGAACCAAAAATCCAATAACCTGGAACAACGACGTAGTACAGCGTAACGTTCGATGAACCAAAACACAATAAACCGGATCAACAACGTCGTACAACGTAACGTCCGATGAACCAAAACACAATAAACCGGATCAACGACGTCGTACAACGTAACGTCCGATGAACCAAAACACAATAAACCATATCAATGACGTCGTACAACGTAACGTCCGATGAACCAAAACACAATAAACCGGATCAACGACGTCGTACAACGTAACGTCCGATGAACCAAAACAAAAAGACATCGCACATTGCTAGTCTAAACCAGAAAATAATCATCATCGATCATCAATAAGTGTCAATTACAATAAGCTAGTAAATATATGAGTTTAACTTCATGTCCCATAACCACTAGCTTAACTTAAATATTTGCGAACAAATTGTAGATCTCCACTAGAAAGTTGTCACCAGAGTTTCAATCGAACAAGTCCATAAATTAACCGACGAAGTAAACACAAGCGTTTCATACTACTTGTTTGGCTAAGCCGTTTAATTAGATTTTCTCATACGAATGAGGTAAAGGTTTGTATATACTAATAGATTAGAAAATGGTTTTATAAACGAACTTTGTGTTAAAAATTAAGTTGAAATCATTTTAATGGAAGGGTTTTGATATTTACTACTAGTATAGAAACCTTTGTATTTTAAAGTGACAAATCATAGAAGTGATTGTAGAAACAATCGATCATAAAAATTCACATTCGAAGACGTGAATCAAATCCAATTAAACCGATAAAGAATCCATCGAAATGGATATTCAAAAATCCCAAAAAGGAGTTATCAAAGTCGTAATAAATGATAACAACAAATAGGATCATCACGAGTCGATTTAAATTGGAAATTCAATCCCAAAAGGCAAATTGGGCAGAAACAACAAATTCAGTTGACTGAACAGAGATTTTCAGTTGACTGAATTCTGCCTGGAAACTTTCTATTTCCAGGTTCAGTCGACTGAACAGAGATTTCAGTCGACTGAATCATGCCTGGAAACTTTCTGCTTCCAGGTTTAGTCGACTGAATAGAGATTTCAGTCAACTGAATCATGCCTGGAAACTTTCGGGTTCCAGATTCAGTCGACTGAACAGAGATTTCAGTCGACTGAATCATGCCTGGGCTGTTTTTTAGCATATCCAAATGAAGAGCAAACTCTTCCGAAATGCAACCGGACGAACATTGGCGCTAAGGGTTTATGCCAATCGACAACCCAGCCCTATATGCTCCTCGATGCATCACCAAAAGCATGATCAAACATCCATAAAGGATTTTCATACAAATTTGACTTAAAAACCCAAAAATTGGAATATTCACAAAACCAATCCAAATCAAGAGCAATGCACATGAAGAGGTGTTAGGAATTCATACCTAACAACCAAAGATAATTATAAACATAGATGTGAGATAAAAATCTCACCTTTTTACACAAAAACAAGGAAGGAGAAGCTTGAAAACAAAGGAGGATCAACCACTCTTCAATCCCAACTCAAGAAGCTTGAATTTAAGCTTAAAAGAGAAACATCTCCTAAGTTAGGTTTAGGAATTTCTGATATTGAAAGGAGAACGAGTTGGGGAAGAAGAAGAGGAGGCTTACCAAAGCTTCTTCTTGAATTTGGAGCTAGAACTTGGATTTGCAATGGAACTAGGGCTTAGGAATTTCCTAACTCTTTTTCTCTTCCTCCATTTTTGATGAAGCTTGAGTGTTAGGAAATGAAAGTGAAGTAATGAAGAGGAGAGGGGGTGGAGTAGTGATATAACCAGATTTGGGCAAGTGGGGTTAATGGGCTGAAACCCAAACCAAAGCCCTAAGTGAAAAAGTAGCAAAATTCCACTAACTCCAAACATATCGAAGTTTATACTCAAAAAGGTCGCAAACGACATTTTTAACTCAATGGAAGAGGTCTCGAGTCCTAATTCGACTGTTTGCAAAAAGTAACTTTTCGGACCTCAATCCGATTAACGATTCTATATTTAAATAAAATATTTAAATTTGCAATCGATAAATATGTGGGTTGTTACACCTGGCCTTGATAGATGGGTGTGTCTGAAGCTGCTCGACTGTGTCGATCGATAATGGACCTGGTTTAGAGGGGGTGGCCTGAAGCCAGTCTGGATGAAGACAGCTATGATCGGGCTGGTTGTTCTATGCCTAAGTTTGTTGAGAGTTGGCGGGTGCTAAGGACCATGTTGAGAAGGTGATACTAGATCGGATGTGAGATGATGGGATAGGTTGCTTGGGACCAGTCGAAGGCGGCTGTATTTAAATCGAGCCAAGGAAGGATCACGCTTAGCCGGTCTTGTCGTATATGCTAGCTAGTGAGGCAGTCTTGAGTTGTGTTTGCCGACAAATGAAGAGATGCTGAGGGATGGGCAGACTTGGAGTCATGTTGAAAATGTGTTGGCATAAGAGAGCCATTCTTTATCGAGCCGGCCTGGGGTGGACTGGCCAGGGCTATACTTTGCTTTGCCTTTACTTGATTAATTGATTGAGAATTGTAACAACCCATCTCGGAACCGACCTAATTTTCGATCCAATAAAAGCTCATCGAAACTTAGGCCCATTCTAAAGCTGGCTGTTGGTTGGTAAAATTGATACAATGAACAACATACAGAGCTATCTATCTATGCTATCAGAATCTCACAACAGAATAGATTGATAGAGTTTGGGGTACGCCCTAGGGGCAATTATGTAATTTGTTACATATATCTAACTCGTTGAGTAATCTTGTTCGAAATAAAGGTGTTTCCTTTCTATTATATACTTGATATAATGTAGTTATATTAATTAATTAAAAATATATTTAATAGAAAATTGATAAATGTTATGTTTTGTGATAGTAGTTACAAAGTGCTGTAACCGTGATTAATTTATCACGATAAAAATAAATATACCATTTTAAATGTTCCTAGTCAAGATGCATCGAGACTGCATATCGATGTATCCATTAAGACTAAAGTACGTAACGTTCTCCAAATGCTGGGCAGTGTATTACTCATGACTACTAGGGGGCACTTAAGGGTTATAAACTAATAGTTATTGGATAACTATGGAATGACTCATTCAATAGTTTTCTATTGGTTAATATAACTAAGCTCAAACAGAAAATATCAATGTGAATAATTTATACAGTTCTTTCGGCTTGATAATACTGCGAATCTTCAATATGAAAGCTCCACTTTGATTATAGTCAAATTATGGCACAGCGTCCATCGAGTGACTATAGTTGAGTGAGTAGAAGTATTGTAAATAAAGCATTATTCAAGAGAGGATTCATCTCCTCAGTTATATGAGGTTAGTATCACGGTCAACCCAAAGTCAACCCAAAGTCAAAATATCCGGCCAAAGTAGTTCGGTTAATAATAATTGTTATTATTGAACCACAGACTTTATGTTGTGACTATAAAGTTGAATGTGGACGATGTTGGAATTTTTGACCATTACCAAATTCAATAAGTCCAAAGTTATGTAGTTTTGACGAAGAGAATTGGTGTAAATAATTACCACAACTGGGTAACGCTTATTAAATTAAAATAAGATTTTTTTCAAAAATGAGTAAGCGATAAATTTGGCCATAATGTCACACCACCTGCTAAGTGAAGTGTGAACGTTAACGTTCGAATAGTTCGACATTAATCGCTGACCAAATTTATACCTAAGAGTCACACAATCGAATCGATGAATTCTCTTAAGACCGAATGATTTAATTAGTTTATAATTGTCATAAATTGATTAAATTAATTAATATTTATGAAATATTAATTATAAAATTTGGACATGATTTGAGAAATAAATTTGTTGCATGTATTTATAAAAAGTTATAAACATTATGAGATACCGAAAACAAATTTAGTTGAATATAATTATGTATATTTAAATTGGGTTAAATAGGATAACAACCCATGAATTTTAGAGGTGAAAGTCGTTAGTTTTGATAGAGGAAGGGGGCAGCTACTATGCATGACATTAGGGTTTTAAGATGTGTGGTTGAGATCATTATTTGCTCTCTTATCCTATCCATATAAAAGCTAATCTCAAAATCCTAGTCAAAGGCTATTCATTTTTTTGAGCCGCCACTTTCCTCTTCTTCTTCCTCATTTTAATGGCAGCAACTCTCTCTAAAATCATCCCAAAATTTTCAAATCCAATTTAAATTTAAAAATACTAATTTGTAGTAGAAGGTCTCCAATCCTAGATTAGCAACCTGATGGATTAGAAATTATTCTTAGAAGAAAATTCATTGTTCAATATGGGCTCAAAGGCTTCAAGAGGAGGTGAACTTTTATTTATTATTATTTTGATTTCAAATTTATCATATGAATGTTGATTTACATCCAAATCACTTGTTTGTATTCAGATCTGTTTATTGTTTAGATCATGTGAGATTTTTGTGGATACATGTGTTTGTTACAATTGGATTAATTATGTACTTGTTGGAGTATTTTCTTTATTGATTTATTATTGAATTTTTTTCTAAAAAAATTTAAATTTTGATTTATATTAATATATATAAATAGATCTAGATTAAATGTATACAGATTTGCAAATTGTCTATATGTATAATTGTATATATGTTTATATCTTGTATATATTTAATCTAATTTTTTATGATGTTTTATACCTATTTGGAATCGTAAAATATAAAATTATTTTATTAAATATGTATATGCATATTTTATTATTATTTAATGGTCTTGTGAATTGTTTATTATGTATAAAATAATTAATGGTACCAAATTTAAATTCTATATTTTTTATATTTTCTACACCATGTAAGATGCTTACTTTTAAATTTTAAGATTTTTTGAACTTAATTTATTATTTTTTAAATTAATTTACTTTCGGCCTCAAATCAATTATTTAACTAAAAATATAAATTAGATTGATAAAATTCTAGAATTTTTTTATAAGCATTAGATGTTTCACAGGTACCTTCAAAAAAAAGTTTCATATTTTTATAACTTAATTTAATATTTTTTATAATTAATTTATTTTCGAACTGTAGTTAATTATTTAATTAAAAATAAAATTTCAGTTGCGAAAATTCTAGAAAATTTTCCTAAGCCCAAAATGTATCTCATCTAGCTTCAGAAAAGGGTTCAGAATTTTTCATCTTGATTTAATATTTTTAAGAATTAATTTGCTTAAGGGCTATTATCAACTATTTAATAATAAATTTTATTTTAATTAAAAAAATTCCATAAATTAATCTTAAGCCCAAAATATGTTTCCAGATTTTATAAAATTATAAAAATTGTATTTTTATCATGTGATTATTTTACATTAATTTATTATGCTAGAAACTTTTTTATTCAATAATGTATATACATACATAGGTATATATCATATGCATATATTAATAACCTGTTTTGACATATTATACAAGCACATATTTGAACAAATTACAGTACACACAAAATGAGCTAATGTGTTCGTTGCAATGTAAATCTTAGCATCTATATACGGGCGCAGTATACCCTTCACGGATTATGATTTTACACATGCACACACACACACATATATATATATATATGGTTCATATATATATATATAGCTATACTTATATAAATAAATAAAACAAAATTAAACAAATCTCAAACTAAAATTTGTACAGTTAGAATACATATGGACATAGTAATAATCTTGCCATGAATAAATTAATAATTAATGACATTTAACGTATCAATCAATTCAAATTAAAGATAGAAAATGAAAGTTTTCTCTCTCAATTTGCAATTAATACTCTCATTTAATTCTTGTTTTAGGGAAAGAAATGAAAGGTTTCAATCCTAAGCATTAACTAAATGTTAGGTGTATTTGATACACTATGCATTTGAAAATAAAAACTTCCCTTTAACTAATTTAAATAAAATAAATGATTTTATTTAAAACTAATTTAGAAATTTTCTAAATAAAATAGGCTTCATAGGCCTAACTAAGATCCAATAGGGTAAAAATATTTGAAATTCACTCATTTCTTCCATTGTGGCCTGGCCCAGTTCCTTCATAGATAAAATATAATATCAGAAATAGTAACCATTTTATAAATATTTAAAATCTCATAAACATAACATAACATCCCAATATTTGAAATACAATATTTCAAAATAACAACATCATGTCTAAAACGGGTATATCAAAATATAACAAAACATAAATAAATAGATAACCACCATAAGTCCTTGCCTCCGTCTTCAGCCTCACAATCAACATCATCACCTAACCTGTGTGTTGTAATGAGGAAGGGGTCAAAACAATAATGTTTGATGAATGAAAACCTCAAGTCTTACCATAATAGTATTTTGGTAGTATCATTTAGATAAGTAACATATTTGTGCATCCAATACTATATCCTACCAAGAACACCTTCAATTGTAAAACCCGAAAGCCTTTCCAGTCCATTCCGCAACTACCGTCGTTCCTAACAATGTGAGAGAAAGTATCTGAACCACTTAATACCTCTTTAATGGGAATTAAGCAGACTCTTACCATTTAATACCTATATTCTAGGCGGATACTCACCATTTAATACATAACCCAAGGCGGACCCCTCTTTGGTACTCCCTAACCGACATCACGCGATATCTCATCAGGCCACTTAATACTTCTTTATGGAAAGAGGCGGATCTTACAATAGCCACTTAATACCTCAACCCCGAAGCGACCCCTCCCGAGATCCCTCACTATCAAATCTGAATGACAATCTCGACCATTTAATACTTCTTTAGTGGGAAGAAGGCGAACCCTACAACAACCACTTAATACCCAACCCAATTTGATTTGATTTGATTCACGCTTGCTCCCAGTTTCTCTTTCAGATCACTTCTTTTTGGAATATACAACAATTGGACTGTATATAAATTAGATTTAGAACTAGGAATTAGGGAAGAATAAATTTACAAATTGAATATTTAAAATCCCTGACTTGGGAAACCTAAGTGATTTTCAATCGTAGAGAAGAAGACTTATATGTAGAATACAATAGCCTATGATTTTTGTTTGATGATAATAAACATATATATATATATATTTGTTTAAATGTATTTGTTATTGTACTATTTTATTTTTTCACATAATTAAATAAATATTTGTTAAATAAAATAAATAACACAGAATTCATATTCAAACAAATATTTTATTCAAACAAATATTTTATTACAAATTCAAATAGTACAAATTTGAGCTCTCACTACATTTACACAATTTCAATTACAATTCAATTTCGATTACAAAACAATTTCCACTTTACAATTTAAACATCACTACATAGTAACACAACACTCGTATTTTTATCTTCAACTTTGTTCCAGCTTGAATCCAGCATCTGAACAATCTGCAAAATAAACACTGGAGCAGTAAAATTGAAAAAGAAACATTTTGCAGTGCACAATGAAGTGTGTTTGCCTCAGTTATTTGGATTGTTCATCATCATTTACTTTTGAATTCATCATACACGAACAACTTGTGACATGCACAGTGTATCACTGTACATGCCACAAGGCTATGCACACCGATATACACTTGCTTGTTAAAACTACAGGGACAGGTGAGCACGAGGTCAAACCCAAGTAAAAACTGGATTCAACTCAAGTGCATCATGCCAGCAAACAGTGAACATGGCAGTTCAAAATAAAGTAAGTCAAAAACACTGCAAACAAGATCAAAGCAAGGATGCAAACCATGGAACAAAAAGCTTCAGAATGCAATGATCAAAGGCAACAACACCCCCACCAGACCAGAGCTCATATGGCACAAGACCGTGTAGTTCAGGTTAACCAGATAAAAGTAAGTGAAACAAAACACAAAGCCACAACAATACAAAGCAAACAAGTGCAGATTCATCTTGACCAACATAAAACATAATGACTCAAACACGAATCAGACCAGAGAGCACCAGACATTAAAGCATGAAGCCATGAACACACTCAAATAACTGGACTCGAGTGAACCACACCAGATAGGAGTATGTATAAATGTATCATGGCAGTTTTCAAATCAATGTACACATGAACACTTGAACCAGACTCCAAGAAGATCACAACAGAGCAGTGATAACATACAAGTGAAGTGTCAACCAAAACATAAATGCTCACACATGAAGGCTCATAATTGAAGCAAACTTGACTGCATGAACATCAACCGTGCATCAGACTCAAAGCAACATGAAGACCAAGCCAATGATGACTACAGTTCAGATTTCCAATGAACCAAGCAAGCCAGAGAATGCAAGTTACAATGAAATAGTAAACATACATGAAGATACACATGTATGCATATATATGCATATATACATACACATGTCAGCCTCAAAATGAACTACAGATCAGACTCAACCAACAAACAGCAAGCAGTTCTACGTGAATTGATACAAGTGTTCAAAAATCATAAAAAAATGAAGTAGTTACATGAGTCACAATACAACATGATGGACAAGTAGCAGTTTGAACAAGAAGGAAGCATGTTGAATAAAATCACGGTTGAACAAAATTTTCATGAAGTCAAAATATTTTCTCTAACAAATCAGCAAACAATGAACAGGTCAAGGTAGTGAAAAACAGAGCAATATTCAAGTTCATGGAGTAACAAGTCTGAATTGAACAAGTCAAGATGAAAATTTTCCAGATTATCTCAAAATTAAAATGTCCATGATCGTAGGAGCAAAAGAAGGAACCGACTCAAGCAAGTAAAAATTTATCAGTGACGTGTAAACAAATGAACCAGTCAGAATATATCACATGCATTCAAGCAAAATCGAATAGCCGAACAAAATTATTTGAAGAATTCAAATCGAAAATATGAACGTATATTTAGGGCTTTTAATCCCTATAAATTACCCAATCATCATCATCGGCAAGGGCATTCGAGTTCAAGCAAAATCACTGAGCCAAGATTCAAATTAAAATCCCAAATCAATAACTCGAATCAAGTTTGAACCAAAGCAAAACAATAGAGAAATTAAACGGCAAACATCACATACCATATTTATAGCCTTCGAACTCAATTCTGAAGCGACCACAAGCGTAATCAAAGAAGCAGGAACGACCAACAATTAGTAGCGGCGCCTCAATCAACAAGCCCTAATTTTTGAAGAGGAATGAAGCACCCATTGGACTCACGAAGCAAATAACAAAGTTGGCCGAAGTATTGTAAAAGGGAAGTTATCTCGTTTCATATTGGGCCGAAGAAATATTAAGGGAGACCGCACAAATTAATTCACTTTGGGCCGGCTTTCTAATTCGTTTTTGTTTTATTTTATTTTATTTTATTTGTAGTTCATTTTTTAAATATTGTGATTCTTCTAGTTGTGCAACTAGGTTATGAACTACGATGGTGTAGTTCGAGAATTCACAACTCGTTGGCTGAGTTGTGGCGGGGTTTTGAGCATAGAGTTAGGCTATTCATTAGCGGGTGTCGCAAGTTTACGTGTGTAAGCGTCTGATTACTTAATCTCTTATAGAAACCTTGGGGGCAGCACGTAGGTAGATTTTTGCCGAAGCTGGGTGAATTTGTGTGTGATCTCTTCTGCATTATTTTCTGTTTATATTTTTATTTCCGCATTAATTTTTATTATTGTTAGTATCACCCTATTCACCCCCCTCTAGGGTGAAAACGATCCTACAAGTGGTATCGGAGGTAGGAACAAAAACCAATTTTTTGTTTTAATTTTTTTTATTTTTTAATGGCTTATTTTAATAATGCTTTTGCTGAGGGTCAGTCCATAGTTAGACCACCTATATTCAATGGTGAATATGCATATTGGAAAAATAGAATGAATTTTTTTCTAAAAACCATTGATGCATGGAATATTGTTAAAACGGGATATAGGACACCAACTATATTGGTAGATAATCAAGAAATTGATAAACCGATGGATCAATGGACAAATCTTGAAAATAAACTGCAGAATGCTAACGCTAAAGCTATGAATTCTATTATTTGTTCATTAGATCAAATTGAATTTAACCGTGTCTCATATTGTTTAACTACGCATGAAATTTGGCACACACTCTAAGTGACTCACGAAGGAACCTCCCAAGTCAAAGAATCTCGCCTTTCCATGCTTAGTAGCGAATACGAGAACTTCACAATGGAAAAGGACGAAAGTGTCAAAGAAATGTATGGACGACTTTCAAATCTAGTATACAAATCAAAATCCCTTGGAAAACCATACACGAAGCTAGAAATAGTCCAAGAAATCCTTAGAATTCTTCCATGAAAATTTGAAGCAAAAGTGACTGCCATTCAAGAATCAAAAGATCTGAAACAAATTAAAGTTGAAGAACTCATCGGAAAGCTTACCACTTATGAACTAGAAATCAAATTCAAGGAAGAACGCGAAGGACGTGATACGCGAAAGAAATCAATAGCTCTTAATGGAACAACAGAAAGTGAAGATGATGATGATGGAACAGCTGAACTGGCACTGATAATAAAGAGATTCAAAAGATGGAACCGCAAGTATGGAAATCCAGCTCTAAATCAACAACTGAAAAGCAGAATAGTCAAAGTTCTGGACAACTCAGAAGAGCAGGAGATCAACTGTCACAACTGCAATAAACCCGGTCATATCAAGCCAAATTGTCCTCAAAATCGACTCAGCCAAGGAAAGAAACCGAAAAGGAGAAGTTTTGCAGCTACTTGGGATGAAACTGATGAAGCTGATAAAAGCACTGGTAGTGAGAGTGATAAAGGAAATCCGCGTCTTCAAGAAGAAACAACTGACAGTGATGATGATGAACCAAGCGAGGTTTCAAAACTTACTCACTTAGAATTACTTATATATTTTCACGAAGTAAATGGCTATTTTGAACGACTAAGGGAGAAGTACGCTAAAATTGAATCACACAGAAATAATTTGATAGAATTAGATAAACAGCTTGATCAATTGGTTAAAAACTATCGAAATAAGAGCCCTAAGTGTGATAAGTGTCCATCATTCGAAGAAGAAATTAAAAAATCAGAAATTAAAATTAAATCACTTGAAAATGAAATTCTGATTTTGAAAGAAAGTGAAAACACTAGGAGAGAAAATTCTATTAAAAAGTGCAAGTTATTATTGAATGAAAATGAATCTCTCAAATCACAAGTCCAACAATTGTCTACAACTTTAGGGAAATTCTCCAAAGGAGAAAAATCACTAAATATGCTATTAGGGAAACAAACTGTTAATACTGTCAGACGAGGACTTGGGTATACTCAATCTGAAAAAGTTAGAAGAGAAATTAATCATGTAAACTCCAAGTGCACGATTTGTAGAAAAATTGGACATAATCAAAACAATTTCTGGTATAGACCCAAACAAACAAAAACCATACCAATTTGGGTTCCCAAAGGCACGAATGTTAAATCCCTTAAAATCAAACAAATCTAGGTGCCAAAAGGAACAAATATAGACTGTTTTGGTTCTATACAAAATTGTTTTTCAAAATCTTCTGTCACTAACAATCATGGACCTATAAAAACAAATAGGTCACAAAAATCTTTCCTCGTGTAGGTGTGGTGGAAGGCTAAGAAACAACAACAGTGTTACCTGGATTATGGCTATTCCAGGCACACGACGGGCGACAAATCAAAGTTCCTTAGCCTAGTACAAAGGTGGTAGAGTCACAATGGGTAACAACAATAAATGAAATATTATCGGTAAAGGTAAAATAGGTAACGGTACATTTATCTTGAACGCTATATTATATGTTGAAAATCTGCACCATAATCTGATTTAATTCAACCAGTTACGTGATAAGGAAATAAATGTTGATTTTGATTCTGATTTGTGCAAAAATGTTGACAAATCATCTTTTCATCCTCGAACTATTTCATATAGATTTGTTTGGACTAACGATATTGCAAGTTTTAGTGATAAGAGATGTTGTTTTGTATTGGTTGATGATTACTCTAGATACATGTGGATATATTTGTTTATCTTACTGCTTCTAGATTTGACACTATGTTCACTAGTTGTTTATGTGCACGTTTTCAATCAAATTCTTAAGGAATCACATTTTAAAAGCTGTAAAATGATTATAAGGTATTTGTTGCACACTTCATGGTTTGATCTATGATATCTATCTAATGATAACTTTGAGTCAAAGGGGAATTCAGATGCAAATTACACTGATAGCCTAGTTGATAGAAAAAGTACTAGTGGAACGTGTTTTATGTTGGGATATTCGTTAGTTGCATGGTCAAGTCAAGAACAAATTTTAAACGAGTCCCACTTATGATCTCACAAATGATCCTGTACATCATTCTTTGACCAAGCATATAGATGTTAGACATCATTTCATTAGAGATCATATTTCCAAAGAAAATATCTGCATAAATTTCATTTTGACTGTTTTTCAATTGGCAGACGTTTCTGACAAAACCCCTTTCAGAAAATAGTTTTGTCAAATTCATCTCAGTTTAGGCATTTTAGAAATTTGATAACTTTTTGAATTTGATCTTAAATGCCTATGTTAACTATTCTGACTCCCTACTGATTACCAAAAAAAGAAAAATAGTTACTGAAAAATGTAATGAGTGTTGATATTAATCATACATTATGACTTGAGAAAGTATATTTAGTAAATTTCTTTTAAAATTTAAACAAGATTTATAATAACTTTTGTTGGTAAAAATTCCATGACCATCTCTATTTCTATCATATTTCTAACGTCCATCACTCATCAAAATCCAATATAGTATGTCAAAATGTGATATTTTAAACGGGAAATTATTCATTTTTTTAGAATTAATTAGCAATAAAAACATCCAAAGTATTCACTCTCATTTAAAAGTCCTCACGGCTATGCATAGGTGAATTACTTGGAATATTTGATTATGTGCTTTCATGCTCATTTAAAAGTCCTCACGGTTATGCATGTATGGAACACATATCAAAATTGGTTATTAAATAGGCAAATTGATTCTAATCCCATTTAAAAGTCCTCACGGTTATGCGTGGTTAGAAGATACTTGAAATTCATTTGTTTTTTCTTAAAAATTGGGAATACTACTAATCTCATTTAAAAGTCCTAACGGTTATGCATGGTTAGTAAGTATTCAAATTCCTGTCATAAATATACCACAAATAGATACAACTATATGGTTTTATATACCGACATCACCCTATCACTCTAAAGTGGAATATGCGCCTAACAAAGTAATTATGATTTTTGTTTGATTTTTTATTGAAATTTAATATTTATACTCGATTGGGTATTAATGTTGTATTAATATCTATCACTTTATCTCTATTTTCTAATGCTATTACTCCTTTGCTGATAACAAAAGGGGAAGAGAGAAGTTAAGATTTTGGCAAATAAGTTCAAAATTTTAATTTGCATATTCCCATCTAGTTTTATTGCATATTTTTTTATTTATTTTTCATGCATATGTGAAGGGGGAGCTTGGTTGTAGGGGGAACATTCAAATAGGGGAGCTAATAGAATTTATAACAACCAAATACATTTAATAGAGTCAAAATCTTAATATACGTTTGTTATCATCAAAAGGGGGAGATTGTAGAATACAATAGCCTATGATTTTTGTTTGAGGATAATAAACACACACACACACACACATATATTCGTTTAAATGTATTTGTTATTGTACTATTTTATTTTTTCACATAATTAAATAAATATTTGTTGAATAAAATAAATAACATAGAATTCATATTTAAACAAATATTTTATTCAAACAAATATTTTATTACAAATTCAAATAGTACAAATTTGAGCTCTTACTACATTTACATAATTTCAATTACAATTCAATTTCAATTACAAAACAATTTTCACTTTACAATTTAAACATCACTACATAGTAACTCAACACTCGTATATTTATCTTCAACTCTGATCCAGTCTGAATCCAGCATCTGAACTATCTGCAAAATAAACACTAGTGCAGTAAAATTGAAAAAGAAATATTTTGCAGTTTACAATGAAGTGTGTGTTTGAAAATATTATTTGCCTCAGTTATTTGGATTGTTCGTCATCATTTTCTTTTGAATTCATCATACACGAACAACTTGTGACATGCACAGTGTATCACTGTACATGCCACAAGGTCGTACACACCGATATACACTTGCTTGTTAAAACTACAGGGACAGGTGAGCACGAGGTCAAACCCAAGTAAAAACTGGATTCAACTCAAGTGCATCATGCCAGCAAACAATGAACATGGCAGTTCAAAATAAAGTAAGTCAAAGCACAATACAAACAAGATCAAAGCAAGGATGCAAACCATGGAACAAAAAGCTTCAGAATGCAATGATCAAAGGAAACAACACCCCACCAGACCAGAGCTCATATGGCACAAGAACGTGCAGTTTAGTTGAACCAGATAAGAGCAAGTGAAACAAAACACAATGCTATAACAATACAAAGCAAACAAGTGCAGATTCATCTTGACCAACATAAAAAATAATGACTCAAACATTAATCAGACCAGAGAGCACCAGACATTAAAGCATGAAGCCATGAACACACTCAAATAACTAGACTCGAGTGCACCACACCAGTTAGGAGTATGTATAATTGTATCAAGGTAGTTTTAAAATCAATGTACACATGAACACTTGAACCAGACTCCAAGAAGATCACAATAGAGCAGTGATAGCATACAATTGAAGTGTCAACCAAAACATAAATGCTCACACATGAAGGCTCATAATTGAACCAAACTTGACTGCATGAACATCAACAGTGCATCAGACTCAAAGCAACATGAAGACAAAACCAATGACGACTAAAGTTCAGATTTCCAGTGAACCAAGCAAGCCAGAGAATGCAAGTTACAATGCAACAGTAAACATACATGAAGATATACATGTATGCATATATATATATATATATATATATGCATATATACATAGACATGTCAGTCTCAAAATGAACTACAGACCAGACTCAACCAACAAACCACAAGCAGTTCTACGTGAATTGATACAAGTGTTCAAAAATCATAAAACAATGAAGCAGTTACATGAGTCACAATACAACATGATGAACAAGTAGCTGTTCGAACATGAAGGAAGCATGTTGAATAAAGTCACGTTTGAACAAAATCTTCATGAAGTCAAAATATTTTCTCTAACAAATCAGCAAACAATGAACAGGTCAAAACAGTGAAAAACGAAGCAATATTCAAGTTCATGGAGTAACAAGTCTGAATTGAACAAGTCAAGATGCAAAATTTCTAGATTATCTTAAAATTAAAATGTCCATGATCGTATGAGCCAAAGAAGGAACCGACTCAAGCAAGTAAAAATTTATAGTGACGTGTAAACAAATGAACCAGTTAGAATATATCACAAGCATTCAAGCAAAATCGAATGACCGAACAAAATTATTTGAAGAATTCAAATCGAAAATACGAACATATATTTAGGGTTTTTAATCCCTATAAATTACCCAATTATCATCATCGGCAAGGGCATTCGAGTTCAAGCAAAATCACTAAGCAAAGATTCAAATTAAAATCCCAAATCAATAACTCGAATCAAGTTTGAACCAAAGCGAAACAATAGAGAAATTAAACGGCAAACATCACATACCATATTCATAGCCTTCGAACTCAATTCTGAAGCGACCGCAAGCATAATCAAAGAAGCAGGAATGACCAGCAATTAGTAGCGGCGCCTCAATCAACAATCCCTAATTTTTGAAGAGGAACGAAGCAGCCATTGGACTCACGAAGCAAATAACAAAGTCGGCCGAAGTATTGTAAAAGGGAAGTTATCTCATTTCATATTGGGCCGAAGAAATAGTAAGGGAGAGTGCACAAATTAATTCACTTTGGGCCGGCTTTCTAATTTATTTTGGGGCTGAAGTGTTTAAAAGGGTTTTTATTTTATTTTATTTGTAATTCATTTATTAAATATTGTGATTCTTCTAGTTGTGTAACTAGGTTACAAACTACGATGGTGTAGTTCGAGAATTCGCAACTTAGTGGCTGAGTTGTTGCATGGTTTTGAGCGTAGAGTTAGGTTAGTCATTAGCGGGGGTTGAAAACGATCCTACATGATAGAGATTTGCTAGTTTTCCAAATAACTTGTGAATAAAAGTGAGAGGGCTACCCGCTTATTTATAGTGGTTAGAAGGCACCAGAACCGTTGGATTTAAGTCGGTTTAAAATAATAAAATCCTGGCAGATTGCGCCTAAAAAGATCCTAGCTGCCACTCAAAACATCGGTCAACCGTTCCTCCCTGGGTGGTCGACCAGCCCTAAAGAGGCGGTCGACCGGTCCTAGTATTTTTGAGAATGAATTTATCCTGTTGTTTTATTTTATTTAATTCCTTATTTATTTTTAACGTTAATGTTTCCTTAAACCCCAACATTTCTAATCAACGTTAAAATATTTATTAGCATTTTAAATTTCAAAATTTAACATTAACTAATTTTTTTAATTTAAATTCACTTCCATTTATTTTGGATTTGAAAATTCCAAATGTGAATAACATTTCCATTTGAGCTTATATTACAAAACTTTATATATGAAAATTGATCAAAAAATCGCCATGAACGCAATGGTGTAATTTTCATGGCCAAGTTCCAACATTCACAAAATTTTCATTTTTAGCCTTATTTTAATTATTAATTTTTGCGGAGTGTTACATTCTCATTCGCCCCTTAAAAAAAATTCTTTCCCGAAATCCCCAAAAGGACAGATACTGTAATGCATACTCAATGTCCATGTTATACAACCAAGTTGTCTACATAACCATCTACTCAACCAAAAATGCAATGTGATTATGTATGCAACATACTATATGTGTGCTCAGTCCTCGTGTGAATGCAAGATCGTGACATATAGGGATGTATGCAAGCATCCTAAATATGCATAAAATTCTACATGAGCAAAAATGATAGTAAAAAGAGCGGCAACCATCCCATACCATCCAATATAGCAACGATGATGCAACCAAAACCAAAATTTGAAGAGAGAAAGTTTACCAAAGAAATGCTCAGGATGAGAAGCCTTCATCTTCTCTTTGGTTTTCCATGTGCTTTCCACCAGATTATCTCCCTATTACACTCGGACCAACCTAATTTCTTATTGCGGAGCGTCTTAGTTCCGTGCTCTACTGTAAGTGTGGTGGCATGGAGTGTTATCGGCTCCGTCTCAATATCTACTAATTGATTAGGCTCTACTATAGTGGTGACATCGTGAAGGCATTTCCTTAAGTGTGAAACATGGAAAAATGTCATGGATTCCTGCTAACTTATCTAGCAGCTCCACTTGGTATGCAAGTTTCCCTATTCTTTCCATGATCGGGAAAGGCCTAACGAACCTTGGCATCAACTTTCCCGACGTACCAAACCTCATCACCTTCCTAAGAGTAGAAACCTTAATGAACACTATATCTCCTAACTCAAACTCCAATTCTTCCCTTCGCTTTTTAGCATAGGACTTTTGACGGTCCTGTGCGGTCTTCATTCACTGTCTAATCATCTCTATCTTTTCCAAGGTCTCGCTAATCAAATCTAGTCCAAGTAGAATTTTTTCAGTGCTTTCCCACTAATAATTAGGCTATTTGCATGGTCTCCCGTATATCTATTCAAAGGGTGTCATACCAATCGTCACTTGATAACTATTATTGTACGCAAACTATACTAAGGGTAAGTGTTGCTTTCAATGTCCTTTGAAATCCATGATGCAAGCTCTCAACAAATCCTTTGAAATCTTATTCACCATTTCAGTCTGGCCATTGGTCTGCGGTTTATAAGCGATGCTAAGATTCAACGTCGTTCCTAAAACTGATTGCAAACTTTCCTAAAATTCACTAGTGAACAAGGGGTCTCTATCACTAATAATGCTTACCGAAATCCATGCAATTATACCACCTCTTTCATATAAATTTGTGTTAAAAATGCCGCAATCTTATTGCTCCTAACAGGAATAAAGTGGGCGCTTTTAGTGATTCTATCAACTATAACCCAAATAGCTTCATTGCCTCTTTAACTTCTAGGCAACCTATCTATAAAGTCCATCAATGTATGCTCTCATTTTCAAATCGGCACCTCTAATGGTAACAACAGTCCTCTGGGATTCCCTTGTTTCGTCTTTATCTTTTGGCAAGTCAAGCACCTAGAAACAAATTCTGCTACCCTCTTCTTCATCCCTGACCAATAGAAAATTCTCTCTATTTATCTATGAATGGTCATTCGAGAATGGTAACACTCAACCAAAACTTCCTCTAAAACATCCCTTATTATAGGGACATATAGCTCTTCTCCAACATCCTTTTTCGTTAACCGCATATCTATTGACATGGGGAAAATGCTCTCCTCTACTTAGCTTTCCAAAATGTCTATTATCATCGCATCTTTCTTCTGCTCTTGGCCAATGTGAACCATCAATATTGGCCTAACCTCTATTGCTGTCAAATAGCCTAGAATGGATTCTATTGGCAGTGTGAAATTGAAATTTGAGAGGAACTCCAAATGCCTCCACTCATAAATAGCACTAAGAGTAGCATGCCTCTAGCTAAGGTGTTCATCGACAATATTCCCATTTCCATGGGTATATACCGTATCACAAAGTATTATGATGCTCTAAACTTCATCCATCTCTACTTCCTGAGATTCAAATCTTTATGGGAGAATAGGTATTTAAGGGATTTATGGTCGGTGAACAACTCAAACCTCTCTCCTAAAAGATAGTGCCTCCACATCTTTAAGGCAAAGACAATAGCCACTAATTCCAAGTCATGAGTTGGGTACCTCTTCTCATAGTCCTTCAACTGCTTACTTGCATAGGCTATCACTCTACCCTCTTGCATAACAACGACTCCTAATCCTGTACCACAAGCGTTAGTGTAAATGGTAAAAGGATTCGTCCCATCGGAAATGGTGAGTACAGATGCACTAGTCAATAACTTTTTCAGCTTCTCAAATGCTTCTAGGGATTTCACATCCTATGCAAAAACTAGATTTTTCTTGGTTAAGGGAGTTAGTGGGACTGCTATCTTTGCAAAGTTCTTGATGAATTTTCTTTATTAACCTGCCAACCTATGAAAACTCCTAACCTTTGTGGCATTCTTCAGAATCTTCCAATCTTGAATAGCTTCCACCTTTGAGAAGTCTACGGATAATCCTTTCTCTGAAAAAATATAGCCTAGAAATCTCACCATCTTTTTTCAAAGATGACACTTTGAGAATTTGGATTTTAGTTAGTGCTTTCTCAAAGTCCTTAATACCTCCCTTAAGTATTTTCATGCTCACCTTCACTTTTAGAGAATACTTGAATATCATCAAGAAATACCACGAAAAACTTATTTAGCTGTCCCCTAAAGACTCCACTCATCAAATCTATAAAGTATGCGTGCACATTTGTCAACCCAAAAGGCATTACTTCCCATTCATATAGTCCATCCGAAGTACGAAATGCGGTCCTCTGCTTTCTATCCTCAGCTATCCAAAATTGATGGAATCCCGTGGCTAAGTCCAATTTGGAAAAGATTTTGGCTCCAAGAAGCTAGTCAAACAAGTCATCTATTATAGGTAAGGGATACCTATTCTTCTTGGTCAGCTTGTTGAGCTCTCGATAGTCAATGCATACCCTTAAAGAGCCATCTACTTTAGTGGCGATGATAGTAGGTGCTCCTCATTCAGAAGTACTGCGACGAATGAATACTTTCTGAAATAGCCCCGAAATCTGCTTGTCCAACTCTCGCCTATCTTTAGGGGCCATGTGCCTTAATGGCAGAGCAACGGGTCTAGCATTCTTATCTAAGTTGATCCTAAATTCTATCTCCCCACAGGGTGGGAGACCCAAGACTTCTTCAAAAACTTCAGGAAATTCTCGAAATACGAGCATAGATGAAAGATCATCTTGTGATAAGCTAAGATAATATAAAGAGCTTAGCTTGACTGAGTTTTGGGGTATACAATGAACATCTATATCTCGCCCCTTACGACTCCTTAACCATACAATCCTCCTAACACAATCTAAGACAGCCTCGTAGTAGGACAACCAATCCATCCCTAAGATAAGTCCATTCCCTTTAAAACTAAGAAGACACGCATTACATGTAAAATCGAACATCGATATAGCAATATAGGTATAGACTTTATGGCATAAGCTTGCTCACTTTGTCCTTCCCTTGCTAGCTTCGAACATCGATCCTTGTAGTGTCCCTCTTCATGGCAGTGGTAGCATCTTCCTTTGAACTCCTCCCTCATCAAGCTCACCTTGCAATCCTGAGCAAAGTGTCATTTATTATGGCACCTATGACCTGTCACACCTTCTTTCTTGATCTTTCCTCTGACCTTCTTGTTTGCCCAAAATCCTCATTTCTTAGATCCACCTAAGTTTTATGGATGTCGACCTTTTCCTTCTCTTTCTCCTACTCCTTTCTTCCAAGCCAACACTTTAGAGTAAAGCCATCTCAACTATCATTTCATAAATGGAATCCATCGGAATTTGTGTAAAAAGTAGCTCCTTAAGTGGAGAATATCAGCCCTTGATAAACTTCATAGCCTTCTTAATGGGGGTGTCAATCAGACCCAATCCAAACTTACCAATTTCGTAAACTTATTGATATATTCCTTCAACATGGAGTCTCCTTGTCTCAACTGTATAAACTTCTCCAATTGCAAACTTACTTCTACCGTGGACATGAATTAAGATTCAAAGCGAGTTCAGAATCTAGCCCAAGTAATTTCTTCCTAGGCATTCTCTTTAAGCAATATGTCTACCAATCCAATGCTTCTTCCTTTAAATGCCATGCAGCCATCCTTCTCCTGATCCGGTCTTCCCATCCCAACTCCTGGAATATGCATTCACAGTCATTAATCCACGCCTTGGTCTCAACAAAGTCTTCTGCCCCCGTATACACCCATCCTCCCATATTCTGGAAATCTTTGGACATCTTTGGGAAGTCTATAGGGTGGGTGCTGCTTCAGCGGGCGGAACAATAGGTGCTACTGGTGCAGCTTGCTAAGGAATGGGAACTTGCCCTACATGCCTTTGGTAGTGGTTGAACCATTCTAGCATCCTTCGGATAATGGGTATCTCTTGGGTGGAGGACGTCCCAACCTTATAGAAATTTTATCAGCTATAATCAACTATCTGTAGGTTTAAATTTTTAGTTACAACTCCTTCAGATAGTATTATTTACCGAAATAATTTTTTTGCCTAGAGTGTTTGCGTATGTTCAAATAAGTATATATGTATCGTAGGTGTTGGGCGTGTTCTCACCCAGGAGAACTCAAGAGCAAGAAGCTGATTCATTCACGCTCGCCTAAGTTCCATCCGGTCTTCAAGACTGCCGAACCAATCTTCTTCAAGACTGCCGAACCAATCTTCCTCAAGGTTGCCGAACCAACCTCCTTCAGACAATGCCGAACCAACCGTCTTCAAGGCTGCCGAACCAACCACCTTCAGACAATGCCGAACCAATCGACTCCAAGGTTGCCGAACCAACCTCTTTCAGACAATGCCGAACCAACCCTCTTCAAGGCTGCCGAACCAACCACCTTCAGACAATGCCGAACCAACCCTCTTCAAGGCTGCCGAACCAACTTCCTTCTAACCTTCGCCGAACCAATTCATCACCTGCCACCGGACCAAACGCTACCGGACCAAGACGTGCCAGGCCAGATCACATCAGCCCAGGCCCACCAGCAGCTATATACATCCAAGACCCCTGCTCCCAACCTCACTCTATAAATAGAGGGGCAGGGGTACAACAATGGGGACAAGTTTTTAGAGTTCAAGCACGGAAGGAACTTTCAAACAAACAACTTTCTTTTACTTGTATCAAAGCTTTGTACTTGTAATCAAAAGAAAAGAAGAGAAATAACATATAAAGTGGACGTAGGCACATTCTGGCTGAACCACTATAAATTTGCGTGTCTTTTTACAGTTTAGCCCCTGCTTTTCATATATTTGCATAAATCACTCAAATCGCTAAGAACAACATAAGATCTACTAAATCATAAAACTTTGAGGTGTTTGTCCATTTTTTGTGCAAACATTTTTGGTGCTTTCACTGAGAGCTAGAAGCTCAAAGCTTCAGCTTCATCCGCTTAACAAGTTTTCCTAACAGCATCGTCCGCCACTTGGAAAACATGCCTCCCAAACAGAGAAAAGATGTTAACAAAGGAAAAAACATCGCATCCAGCAGTCTTCCAGATCCAGCTGTCACGAATCAAGTAAATCGTCCTCCTCCAGCAACAGTAACAAATGAAGAACAGACCAACCCAACCACTCCTGCCACAGAGCAGCCTGCAGCAATTACTAGGGCAGACTTGGACAGAGTTGTGGTTGAAGTAACTAACCGCTTCACGTCCCAGCAGGAAGCCTTGGTGGACCATCTCATGTCACGCTTAAGGGACGCTGAAGAATCCAACCGCAACACTGAATCATGGGGCGAGTCCCAGTCTGGAGGATCTCAGAGACAGCAAAGATCTTCCTTCTTCGAAGGAGCTAACGGCAGAAGTAGCCATGGTAGGAGCCGAGACCGAGCACATCCCGAAGTTAGGCCTGAGGAAACGTTTGGTACCGAACCCAACGGGGGAGGTACCGGGCGAAGGTCAACTGTAGCTGAACCGGTCATGCTGCCTAACCACAGAAACGCCGGTGAACGGGGCCGAGCTAGAGTCCAGCCCGAAGTTGGACCCGAGGAAGTGCTTAGATCAGAACCCAATAGGGGGAGATCGAGGCAAGGGCCAACTGTAGCTGACCCGAGCATGCTCCCAGAAGATCAAAGGCAGCCACTGGAAAATATGAGGAATGATAGACGATACCATCCCTACAGGTCATCTGGACGGAATCAATCCCACAGAACAGAACCAAACTCATTTCTATCTGCTCCAAGTTCTGATGAAAGGATGACACGATTATTCAGAGAGTGTGTCCAACGGGAGCAAAGAGATCGAGGGATAGGCGCTAGGGTAACCAGCCCTTTCGCCCGCAATATCGAAATTGCTATCACCCCCCGAGAATGGAAGATGCCAACAATGGAACCCTACAAAGGAACCTCCGATCCCGTTGTACACTTACAGAGGTACACACAGCATATGCTCATGAGTGGAGCGACAGAGGGAGTACTGTGCAAATGCTTTCCGCTCTTCTTAGCAGATCTTGCTACCTCCTGGTTCTGTCATCTACCCCAGGGATCCATCAGCTCGTGGGAAATGTTGAAAGAAAAATTTATCAGTCAGTTCCGCATTCATGTGGAGCAACCTAAGGACGCTTATTCCTTATCCAGCGTCAAACAGAAACCTGGAGAAAAGCTGCAGCAATACCTAACCAGATTCAATGCCGCAGCAGCCGCAGTCCAAGATGCCGATGAGAAGCTTATCCTAATGGCCCTCTGCAGTGGTGTGCATCCGGACACTAAATTTGCTAGAAGGTTGACAAAAGAAAAACCAGCTACTTTACCCGATTTCTTCCATGAAGCCGGGAAATACATGAGGCTTGAGGATGCTGCCGTTGAGGGGCAGTCAGGACAGCAAAATAAGACAACCCATGGCAACGCCTCTGCTGTGGCAAGGGACGTTCGAAGAAATGATTCCAGAGACAATGCTGGGGGCAAGAAGGGAGAAAAGCGCCTATATCGGCCAGGACCAAGATTCGACACTTACACTCCTTTGAACGAGACCGTCGAAAATATCTTCCTTGACACCCAAGGCGAAGTTAGATACAAACGCCCACCATACAAGAAGGAATCAGATAACGCGCAGAAGTCTGGAAAGTTCTGCCGCTTCCACGAATCTCACGGGTATGATACCAACGAATGCCATCATCTCCGAGATCTGATTGAGGAACACATCAGAAGAAAGAAGCTGGAACGTTATGTACAAGGTCAGGACAGGACCCCAGCTCCTGCCAATGAAAACCCAAGGCTACCTTCACCAGGGGCCGACAGAGGAAACCGCAACGCTAGCAGCTCTAGTCAAGAAAAGATAGTGGTCCATACCATCTCAGGAGGGCCACACATCGCAGACAAAAGCTGGAAGGAGATGGAAAGGTACGGAAAGTCGCTTAGAGATAATAAAGACTATGTCAATTCGGTTACAGAAGAACGCCACCCGAAGCGGAAAGAAAGTGATGACATCACATTCGGTAAGCGTGACCTAGAAGGAAGACAGTACCCTCACATAGATCCCATGGTTATCTCTGCCCGACTCGGTCCCGCCGAAGTTTACCGAATCCTGGCAGATACTGGAAGCTCAGTAAACATCCTGTTCAAACATGCATTCGATAAAATGAAGCTATCAATGAAGGATGTATCTCCCTGCGATAAACCACTACACGGTTTCACTGGAGATGCGAAGATGCCTCTCGGACAACTGGACCTCTTTGTTGAGATTGGAAGCCATCCCCGCTCCATTGTACGGAAACAGACATTTGTGCTAATAGAAAACCGTTCGGCCTACAACGCCTTCTTAGGAAGGCCAGCTTTGTCTGATTTCCAAATTGTTCTAGCCCCATGGTGCCTAATGATGAAATTTCCAACGGACAATGGAGTAGGGGAAGTAGAAAGAGACCAGGACGTTGCTCGAGACTGCTATGTGACTGAACTTCGCAACAACCACAGGAAGGATAAAGGGAAGGGTGTAGAGATTGCCCTCTGCACAAAAAGTCTGGAAGCATAGCAACTAAAGAAAGCCCCTCCTCTTCGATATACCAGCGACCCTTTCAATGAATTAGACCCTAGGGACAAAGAGGAGGAGGCCACCGCTGAGCCTGCAGAGGCTATGGAGTTTATATCTGTAGACAAGCACGACTCAAGTAGACTATTGAAAATTGGGTCCCAACTAAAAGCCGAATTGAAGGAACAACTCATCGATTTTCTCCGCTACAACTTGGATGTATTCGCTTGGTCACACGCTGACATGACCGGAATCTCCCCCGACATAGCATGCCACGTATTAAACATTGATCCTACCAAGGCGCCTGTAAAACAAAAAAAGAGAAGTATGGGGGCAGAGCGATCAGCAGCCCTCGATGAAGAAGTAAAGAATCTACTCGCCAATGACTTCATGCGAGAAGCTGTTTACCCGGAATGGATCGCCAACCCGGTACTGGTAAAGAAGGCTAATGGGAAGTGGCAGACCTGCATCGACTTCTCCAACCTAAACGACGCCTGCCCAAAGGATTGCTTCCCACTTCCCAGAATCGACCAACTTGTAGACAGCACAGCCGGGCACGAGCTCCTATCTTTTATGGACGCATACTCAGGATATAACCAAATTCCTATGCATGCTCCCGACCAAGACCACACTAGCTTCATCACCGACCGGGGTTTGTACTGCTATAAAGTAATGCCTTTTGGACTTAAAAATGCAGGAGCCACCTACCAGCGCCTCGTCAACAAGATGTTTGCGGGGCTAATAGGACAAACTATGGAAGTATATGTGGACGACATGCTGGTGAAATCACGGAAAGCCAAAGATCACGTAAGCCACCTAGGCGAAATGTTCCAGGTACTTCGACAGTATGGAATGAAGTTGAATCCACTAAAGTGCTCCTTCGGAGTATCATCGGGAAAATTCTTAGGGTTCATCGTCCATGCCCGAGGGATTGAAGCAAACCCTGAACAAGTTCGAGCACTAAGGGATATCAAGATACCTTCCACCCGAAAGGAAATGCAAAGCCTAAATGGAAAAGTGGCCGCCCTAAGCCGATTCATCTCCAAGGCAACGGACAAGTGCGTCCCCTTTTTCGAAGCTCTAAAGAAAGATAAAGGAAAGTTCGAATGGACGGACGAATGCTTAACCGCTTTCCTTAACCTAATCGAACACCTCCAGAAACCACCGGTACTCTCGACTCCAAGCGAAGGCGAAGAATTATATCTATACCTTGCTGTGTCATCTCACGCTCTAAGCGCTGCCTTGGTAAGGGAAGACAACCGCACGCAACGACCAGTTTACTTCGTCAGCAAAAGGTTTACTGGGGCAGAAGTCAGATATCCTAAACTTGAGAAGTTAGCATACTGTTTACTAATCACATCACGGAAATTGCGTCACTACTTCCAGTCCCATTCCATCAAAGTTCTGACCGATCAACCGCTAAGGCAGGTACTCCATCGTCCCGACACTTCTGGGCGATTACTTAAATGGTGTATTGAACTGAGTCAGTATGATATCACCTATCACCCTCGCACCGCCATCAAGGGACATGCCATGGCTGATTTCATTGCAGAGTTCACTACCAACGAAGATCAGGAGCAATTGGAAATAACAGAAGATATCAAGTGGAATCTCTTTGTAGATGGTGCATCAAACGAACAAGGCTCGGGGGCAGGTGTGGTAATAATCACTCCCAGGGGAAACAAACTGCACTATGCTATAAGGTTGGAGTTGGCTGCCACCAACAACGATGCAGAATATGAAGCAGTGATAGCTGGACTAGAAATTGCCATAGAAATCGGGGCCAATTCTTTGTGTCTTCACAGCGATTCTCAACTTATTGTTAATCAAATACTAGGAGAATTCCAAGCTCGAGAAGAACGACTCATAGCATATCTAAAGAAGACCAAGTTACTTCTCAGCCGATTGGACCACTACTTAGTCAAACATATCCCTCGGGAGGAGAACCGAGAGGCCGACGAATTAGCAAAGCAAGCAAGTGTGAGAGACATCACCATCTTCGGGGCAGTAACCATCTCAAAGCAACTGGCCCCAAGTTTTGAGCAAGTAAATCTGATAGCTGCAACCGAAGAAGCAACTTGGATGACTCCCATCTGAGACTACCTACAAAGTGGCACTCTACCCAACGGGCGTAACGAAGTCAAGAAAATCTTGAGGAAAGCATCCCGCTACACAATACAAGAAGACATCCTCTATCGGCGCGGATTCTCTAACCCGTTATTAAGGTGTGTCGCCGGGAGAGAAGCCAAGGAAATCTTATCCAACATCCATCAGGGGAGCTGCGGAGATCACACCGGAGGGCAAACATTAGCGAAAAAGATACTCCGATACGGATATTTCTGGCCCACCTTAAGCAAGAACGCCTTAGATTTCGTCAAGAGGTGTGACAGATGCCAGAAATTTGCTAAGATTCCACGGCTACCAACAACTGAGATTACTCAAATGACCAGCCCTTGGCCCTTCGCAATATGGGGAATTGACTTAATCGGCGAGCTACCGATGGGCCGAGGCGGGGCCAAATATGCTATAGTGGCAGTTGATTATTTCACCAAATGGGTGGAACCGGAACCTCTGAATAAAGTATCTTCAGCAAAAGTTATTAACTTCTTAATCAAAAATGTTCTATGCAGGCAAATGGACAAGTCGAAGCAGTCAACAAAATTCTGAAAACTCTGATAAAAAAGAAGCTTGAAAAGTCAAAGGGCGCTTGGGTGGATGAACTCCCTACGGCACTGTGGGCCTACCGCACATCTTTCAGAACATCAACGGGGCACACTCCTTTCTCTTTGGCATACGGATCGGAGGCTATGCTCCCAGTTGAAACCATTGTGCCTTCCCACCGTAGGATCCACTATAACCCGGAAGAGAATGAAGAGCTCCTCCACATGTCTTTGGATCTAGTTGAGGAGAGAAGAAATGATGCAGTCCTTAAAACAGCAACCCACAAGCAGAAAGTGGCAGCGCAATACAACTCCAAAGTCAAGCATCGTACCTTACAAGAAGGGGATCTTGTCCTCAAGCGAATCTTCCCTCGCCCCGGAGCACTAGACCCAATCTGGGATGGACCATATGTAATTCATAAAGATCTCCACAACGGAGCCTATATTTTGTCAACAGTGGACGGAGAGGTGTTCCAGAGGGCATGGAACATCCAGCACCTCCGTCGATACTTTTCTTAACTTGTACTGCCCATATGAAGTGAATTAACAAAGAGAATCAGTGGACGTAGGCCTTTTTCATGCCGAACCACTTTAAAAAACTTTGTCTCTTTTTTTAACTTGTTCCTTTATATCTTGGCTACTTGTTAACTTTATCCTTTTCTGTTGAACAAAATCCTACGCGTATAGCATCTCCACTCAAAGCACTCCACGGCGCAACTTCACCTGGGCAAAACCTAACAGGTACTATGCGAATCTATGCCCTCGCCAATGAGACACTTTTGCTCCAGCATCCCTCTGCTGCGGGTTAACTCATTGCTCGCGACGGCCCTTAAAGCCAACTGTAATGAGCCGATTATAAGCCACCGAGAAGGCCGACTATAGCCGAGGCAGCTCATTACGGCGTTAGGCTCGTCGACAACTGTGAACCGACTATAAGCCCCAACATAAGGTGTGGCCAGCCAGGGGCAGTTCACAGTTGACGATCGGCACCCACGCTAGCCGGCCACAGTAAATCGAATAATACCCATGATTACGGGCCATAACGGCCCGGGTAGTTACTGTGCGCGATCTCGGCTCCGATGTGTCTTAAGTGCGGCTGTGGTAAAAAAGAATTAACTCCCCGCGGAGGCGTAAGATGGGTGACAAATGTCTCCAAGACCCACAGCTAGGGAAAGTGACTACAAAACCCGTTTGCCACGAACTTAAGCACATCGAAGGCCTTTCGTGATTGGAAGTTTTACTATTTCACATATTTCAATTTTACTTAAAAAGCTTTCCTCCTATCCTCTATAACAATCCATAAAGTACAGGATACAGAGTAGGAGATACTCGCCAATGGATGCAGAGATTCACAATCGGATGGCAGGGCATTCAACTGCTTTCCATGCTCGGTCATACAAGATATTCGAAACTGCCATCTACAAACAGAACATGAAAGGCGGTATTTTCTTCCTTTATGTGCAAATGCATGACTATAATTTGTTCACACCACACACTAACATTGCAAGTCATGGAATTATGTCTTAAACCAGAACCCGACATCAAACACAATTTAATTACAAGAATATACATAGCTATATTTCTCATACGACATGCCAAAATAACAGCAAACATTCAAAAGGCGACAAAATCAGCTTAAGTTAAAGAATTACACGTCAAAAATAAGACTATTTATTACAAGTGGCAAAATATTACAACCTAAAGGCTACTTTACTATTTTTCGACTAACATATACAACATTGTCAAATCCACAAAAAGAGTTTTTTCAGGTATAATCAAGGGGCCGGATGCAGTGGAGCTTTATCCTTGTCCTGTTGACCCCCTGTCCAGTCAGAAAAAGGATTCATTAGCAATAAGCAACCAAGTTGATGGAGAAACTAAAAAGGGAGACTTACCAGCGCCTGCTTCCTGACTATCCTGATCGTCATACTCTACCTGCACGCCTACCTCCTCAGCGGCAAGCAACCGCATGCCTTCCTTCACCGCCACCTTCTCCTCCTTGGCAAACTGAGCAGTGACCGCATCCATGCTGAAGACCACGCCACCATCTTTATCCGCATCGGCCTTAGCCTCCTCCAAAGCCCGAAGATAGATCTTAGCCATGACCCTAGGATAATCATCCATCGAAGATAGGTTGCCTTGCTTCCAAGTTCGGAAGTACATGTCCTGAAGCATTTCATCCATCATCCCCTCATTCTCCTCAAACTCCCTCATCCGGGCCTCGGAAGCCGACAACCTTCCAACAGCAGCTTCTCTCTCCAAACGGTATCTCGAGCAGTCAGCCTGAAGGGATTTCCGCATCGCCTCCATCTCCTCCTTCAGCCTAACCTGAGCGAGCTCTGCGGCTTCAAGCTTCCCCGACAGCTCCTCTACCCGCTCAAGATCCGCCCTCCGAACCTCATCCACTGTCGAGATGGCCATATTTATCTGTTCCTTGCAGGCGGCCTCTATCTTCCGCAGTTCCGCCTTACTAGCCTCCTCCATAGCCTTCCTCAATCGCCCGGAGGCAGCCTCATGCTGAGAAATCTGAATGGCCTGGTCAACGAGCTATTTGGCCTGGTCCGAAACCATCAATCTTAGTCGGATGTTGGCACTCCCAATCTTCTCTCCAGCCTTAACCAGCCGGGCATGATGCCCCATCAGCTTCCTAGTCTCCTCCACCACCCGATCAATACTAGCCTTGGCCTCGTCTCCCATGGTAACTATCCGAGTGGTAAGTAGATCAAGATCTAAGGACTTAGCCTCATCAAGCACCCGTACCATGGGATTGCGGGGAAGAAGGTGCTCACCAGTAACCTCGTCAAAGGTAATGTCGTGGGAACTTGGATCCAGATCAGGATGACCCGCAAATGGATTACGAGCCAAGTCAGGACGGTCGACATGAGTAACAGAAGGGTTTTCGGACGGGTGCGGAGAAGGTGCAAACTCGCTGTCCTCCTCCGTGATATCATGAAGAGGCTGAGCCGGGAGCTGAGGACCGGGCGAAGGTTCGGATAAAGGACGACTCCTCTTTCTCTGTTGAATACCCTCTTCGATAACCCCGAGAAGAGGACGGTAGCCGACTACATCCCCGGAGCGGTGGGTCGAAGGCTTCGGCTTGACAGAAGTTTTGGAAAGCTTGTACTGTTCAAGCCTGTGCCGAAGATCTGAGGCCTTGGCCGTTTTACCTGCACCTGATATGAAGAAAAAGTGTCACAAGCATATATTGATCTATAATTCAAGAAAACACGGCAAATTAAAAGGTAGTAAGAAAGGAAACACATCTGTGGTTGTACAAACCCTAGGGAGGAGTAGGATACTGCAATAAGTCCTGGATTTCATTCCAGGACGGGAGCGGGTCATAAAATATTCCTAAGTCCCTATCATAAATGGAGCCCGCAGGAATCAAAAGTTCACCTTGAGTCGTCGGAGCCACCTTGGCTGGGATAGTCTGAGGAGGCTCGCTTGCGCCAATTCCAGCCTTGTCAGTTTTCCCAGTTTTCTCTACCAAAGCCGGATCTTCGTCCAGCCCCTCGAAAGCCTGGTGGAACGCATCATCCATCCACTCCTGAATCTCACCCGCTTGCCCAGGAAGCAAGGCCCCGATGCCATCGCCACCCTTATCACCTTCCCGACCATCTCCACCCTCACCTCTTTCCTCCTCTATGTCTTCCTCCTCCTGGGTAAGTGGACAATTGCTGGGGGAGGGACCGTCCGACTTCTTGAGTTTCTTACCTCCGACGGCTGGAGGTTTTGTGAAAGGTTTCCTCTTGCTACTCTCTACCATAACACCTCCCTTAGTCTGAGCAGCCACCCTCTCCTCCGCCGTTTTCCTCAGCTTGACTACTGACTGCTGTGGAAGGATTAAGTTATACTCCAGGAGGGTCGCATTTCTGATCAGGAAGGCAGATGATCTATACCTCCCGAGAATAGCTTCTATCTCAGCCGCCATCTGAACCAGGCGGTCAGTCTCCACAATCGCAAAGCCACCTGTCGCTAGCAAAAAATGAGAAAGTATGAGAAGAAGCATCGCAATCGGAATGGAAATTATAAGTAAAAGCATCAACTTACATCCAGAAGTAAAGCGCCGAATTGAAACGGAGTCGTCCCTGACAAAGAACCACTCCTTCTTGAACATGCTGAATTTAGAATACAAATCCAAGACCGGCTTGAAGGTCACAGCTGACTCCAAGCTAATGTATGGGGACCCCTTCTTATAGCCCCTCAGATTATATAGATACCGGATCTCCCGGTTGGAAGGAGCACGACCATACTTCCTCTGGAAAATGACGAAGAGGCTCACCAATATAGCATAGGAGTTGGGTTGAAGCTGGAAGGGGGCCACCTTTAGATATGTGAGGAAGCTGGCTATCCAAGCGTTAAGAGGAGGAATGACACCAAACATGCAGTGGTATCTGCTATAGGCGAAGTACCCTTCAGGAGGATCGTACAGCATAACTTCTCTCCCTGGCAACAGCAAGTGCGCCCTATCAATTCCAAAAGATCGGAAAATGACATTAAGCTGCTCCTCCTTGAGGGAGCTAGGAAAGCAATCGGGCGGGGAGTTCAGAAGCTCCTGAGGGCCGTACCCGTCCACTAGTGATCTCGGGATAGATCCATGACGTTCCGGACCTGGCTGAACAGGGGGCACTGAGGAAGTTTCTCCTTCGCCCTGGGACTTCTTTTTATCCGAGCGGGTTTCTGCTTTTCGAGACATTATCTGCAACATAGGAAAGACAAGTTATTAGAACAAAGGATATAAACAGGCAAAATTTTCAAGGTCATTCGGCATTCACATCACTCAGGTTCGTTCGGCATTCACGTGTGCAAGGTCATTCGGCATTCACATCACTCAGGTTCGTTCGGCATTCACGTACGCAAGTTTATTCGGCACTTCACATACGCAAGTTCGTTCGGCATTCATGTACGCAAGTTCATTCGGCATTTCACATACGCAAATTCATTCGGCATTCACGTACGCAAGTTTATTCGGCACTTCACATACGCAAGTTCGTTCGGCATTCATGTACGCAAGTTCATTCGGCATTTCACATACGCAAATTCATTCGGCATTCACTCAAGTTCATTCGGCGAATGGAAGTCGAATACCTGATTCGGCAGTAGGATAAAAACTGATTCGGTTGTTTGAATTTGTCTCGTTCGGTAGAAGGTACCAAAGCCCCAGGCCCTTATTTATAGGCAAGCGTAGATGACCGGACCGGTCGAAAAAAAAAAAAAACAAAGCACGGCACATGCCGGCATATGCCCCACTTTAAGGGGCAAATGTTGGGCGTGTTCTCACCCAGGAGAACTCAAGAGCAAGAAGCTGATTCATTCACGCTCGCCTAAGTTCCATCCGGTCTTCAAGACTGCCGAACCAATCTTCTTCAAGACTGCCGAACCAATCTTCCTCAAGGTTGCCGAACCAACCTCCTTCAGACAATGCCGAACCAACCGTCTTCAAGGCTGCCGAACCAACCACCTTCAGACAATGCCGAACCAATCGACTCCAAGGTTGCCGAACCAACCTCTTTCAGACAATGCCGAACCAACCCTCTTCAAGGCTGCCGAACCAACCACCTTCAGACAATGCCGAACCAACCCTCTTCAAGGCTGCCGAACCGACCTCCTTCTAACCTTCGCCGAACCAATTCATCTCCTACCACCGGACCAAACGCTACCGGACCAAGACATGCCAGGCCAGATCACATCAGCCCAGGCCCACCAGCAGCTATATACATCCAAGACCCCTGCTCCCAACCTCACTCTATAAATAGAGGGGCAGGGGTACAACAATGGGGACAAGTTTTTAGAGTTCAAGCACGGAAGGAACTTTCAAACAAAAAACTTTCTTTTACTTGTATCAAAGCTTTGTACTTGTAATCAAAAGAAAAGAAGAGAAATAACATATAAAGTGGACGTAGGCACATTCTGGCTGAACCACTATAAATTTGCGTGTCTTTTTACAGTTTAGCCCCTGCTTTTCATATATTTGCATAAATCACTCAAATCGCTAAGAACAACATAAGATCTACTAAATCATACAACTTTGAGGTGTTTGTCTATTTTTTGTGCAAACAGTAGGGTTTGGAAAATTCTTTTAAAAATAACAAGTACGCACCCTTACGTATACTTATCCACATTGATCGAGTAACCTAAACTCTGATACCAAATGTAACATGGCACCCTAGAATGGGCCTAATTATGACGACCCGCAAATCCGTACCATTTGAATTGACAATAAACCACACATGTCCGACCCAAAAAGCACAGATTGACGAAAAGTCATGACAAAGAAAATAAGAGAGAAGAAGAGAAGAGAAGAAAGAGAGAAGATAGAACTAAACAGAACAATACAGAATCTCACACCGCAGTGGAATAACATATAATATCATATCAATGATATTTACAACACAGAAACTGTATATACATACATCAACCATAGTTCAACAATCAATCACCAATCTTCAGCCTGGACAGTTATAATAACCTGTCCTTACAATTACTGATAATATAAATAACAATGCGCAAAACTGATACGTGTGTACGAAAATGAAGATCCTCAGCTCGCCTGCCGAAGCTCCAAAAGCACCTATATCTGAACCTGTAAATATACTCGGTCTGACCCGAACATTGAAAAGGAAGAACGCCCGGATCAGTCTGGTAAACCAGCGTGAGAAACACACTCAACTGAATTTATTAGATTACCAAACTTTCCTTTCAAAACAAAAGTATCTCGTAAGACACGCCCACACATAAACACGGACATGTTTTTACCTTACGATAACTAAAACCTTTCATATCAAATCATCTCATATTATACTAGTGTCTAGTATATACAAATAATATTAATCATAGCCGAAATGGTTACCCATATAGCATTTCGAGGCTATTCATTACGCCAATACAAACAAAATCGCAGCTCGTAGTGGAGTTTGGATTTCCATACAAATGACCAGGTGAATGGACTACCTTCCGATGGGTACACCTCTAGATGGATGTACCGAGGACCACACATGGGAACCTCTACCAACACAAGACCAGCCTACCTTTGTAACTAGGTAGTACCGAATATATCATCCCCCGGTTGTTACCGACCTTTTTCGAGGGCCCTCATAGCATACAAACCACAATAATTTACATTTCGAACGTCATAGCGGAAATAAATATATCTAGAAGGGGATGATCATATCCTAATTGGGAATGACCCACTTAGCCCTACTGCATCTAACCCTGTTTCGATCATTTCCGGTTGATGAGGCCAAAGAGGTAACGATTACCTTTCACATATCACATATCACATATCACATCACTTTGAATGCCACATTCGCCATTTCCGTTGACTACTAATTGTCTTTCACAAAAATACAACCCTTGGCTCGTACGTCTCAAGGAAGGGTGTTAAGCTAAGAGAAGTTGTCTTCTCCGCCACCAAACAGATGTACGTTTGTAAAAACCAATGTATGTAATCGTAGAAAATTGCAATGTCAGACATTCATCCATACAAGTTGTCCAGGAACAAGACAAACCGAAGGTACTTTCCTACCACATCCTATCGAGAAATCCCTAGGATTAGTAGCGAATAGTCCTTGCATTGGATATTTCATAACAAAGAGACTACTGCTAATATATGTATACTACGATTTTAACCCCAAATGCTCAACAAGCATCCCTCCACTATGAAAATCCTAAACATCAATATCATTGGCCAACCTGCACAATCGTCGTATAAATGTTGGTCTGAAGTGGTTTTCAGATAAATCTGATCTCGGTCTCTTCGCACCAACAACGCAAAAGCATTTCTCAACCTCATACAGAAACTAAGTCTCATAGACTTATCACATCTCCAACTTTGAACTTCCTATCCTTCGGCCAAGAAGGAAGCTCGATAGATTGAAGTAATACTCCGCACTACACGAATCAACATCCTCAACACAAACAATAATCAAGCCTACACAGATAGCTACGTACTAAGTGTACGACTAAATAGTTCCTACATCAAGTCGAGGAACTAAAAATTTAGGAAAATTTGATAGTCGGTTATTTAACTATCAAAGCAACAAATAAATATTTAGCACCATAAGCAATCACTAGACCCTTTTAATTAATCCTTTATTAATTAAATCACTTTCCAAACATTCAATTCAAATTATCTTTAAAAAGATATAATTCCAAAACCATCTCAATATTCTATATTGGAAAACATTTCCATATACTTATTTAATAATAAGTGAATTCATACTTTACCTTATTTTCAACACTTAGAAAATATTACATACACTTAAATCATGATTAAGAATATATTCTATTCGTTAAGGAAAACACTCTCTTAAACATATTTATTTGGGTCAAAACGAATGTTGCGTAAAACAACGTTACGACAACCCAAAATCACTAGTATAGCGATTTGAAAATTAGATAGATATATCAATCCCATATACTATACAAAACATCTCTTTCGAAAATCATTTACTATAACAATAGTGTTATAGTCCAAGCTTTCCTTACTTCTCGAAAACGTCTATTTCAACAATGAATGTTGAAATCTATGTATTCGATACTTAACACATTTTAAAATATCTTCAAACCATTTAACTCCATTTAAAAGTATCACTTTTCAAAACATTTATTTAATTTAAAAGATTATTCACTGTCCAAAATCGTGAATAAAATCCCTAACCAAATTCGTTATTTCTACATATTTATTAAAGGATTGTCCACTATCCAAAATCATGAATATAATTCCTTTAATATGCTTTCATATTTAACTTACCAATTTCAATTGATTTCGGATTTATAAAACAATGTTTATAAATCACATATCTATTTTATAAAAACTTCAATTTATAAGATTCCTTTATTTAACAAATTCCATTTATCTCATTTATATTCCAAAATCCAGTTATAAGTTAATTTACTTATAATTCACTTTATTTACAAATTCATTCCTTTTATATAACATCATAAATTTTATAATCTTATTCACTTATAAAATTCATTTATAACTTCATTTTAACACTTATAAAAATCCTTTATAATTCCATTGTTTTTATTTATAAAATATCCATTTTATAAATCTTATATATAAATAAACCATTAATAATAAATCAAAATTCTCAATTTAACTTATTTTACAAAATGATCAACTTCATATTTCAAAAATCACCTTTTGATTCCATTTCACGAAACCATAATTTTTATAACATAAAAATTATAACTTTTATGTATTCAAAATAAATCCATTTCCTTAACAATTCAAAAATTAATAAAACATCTTGTAACGACCCGTAAATTTTAATTGTTTTTATAACGTAATTAACTGAAATTTTGTGAAAATTTAACGATAAAATTTTGAAATATAAATTTGATATTTGGAATGCGTTTAACTAAACATAGCAACTGGTAAATTTTCGTCCGAAAATATGAAAGTTTATTTCGCGTGTAAATTTTCTTCAATTTAATCAGTTAAAAAGCGATGAAAATAAAATGTTTCCGAAACCTAAATATTTTTATATAGAAAAATTCTAAACCATCTTCTGAGCAAGATTTCAGTTTGTCGTTTTTCCAAATTCGGACATCTTTAGCTCCGTCGATCTTATTTTTCAGCGTGTTTCTTGCATTTTCCGCTATTAGAAAATTCGAATTTTTATAATTCAACCATATCACTGACATCTATATACCGTTTTGATCGTCTCGTCGTGCTGATCTCCGTACTATATTTATTTCTGTCTTTTGAGGTTCGGTACGCGACGAAAATGGAATAATAAAAACAGTGCGTACCGGTATCGAAAATTTTAACCCTTTGGTTCTTTGCTTTCAAGATTTGAACTACGCAGCCTAGCATTTAATGAATCGTAATTATAACGTTGCAGACAGCTATTTGATTTGTGACATTTGCTTTTCCCATGATTTGATTTTCATTTTCTCTTTGTTTATCTGCGTTGATCTGAAAAGCAACAATAAAAAAATATATATTATCTTGCACTGTAGTTCCTCTATAGCCATCCTTTCTTTTCTTATGCACAAAATAAATTCTACAGTAATATTAAATCTTTCCTTCTTCCTCTTTATATTTTCTCCCCTGTCTTCTTGATGTTCGGCCTCAATATTTGCTGCTCCAAATTTTATTAGCTGCTACCCTTCACAACCGTTCTGCATCTTCCGCCCTCTCACTCAACGCAACCCCTCAGACCAAAGCACCTCCTTCCCCTCGGTCGCGTGACAGCATCTCCACCGACTCCACATTCTCCTCTTCATCCTCTGCCACCACCAGCCCGCTCCGCCTTCGCCCACGCCACCAGCTGCTCCCCGCCTTGCCCTCCGCCCGGCCCACTCCCCTCCGCCCAGGCCTCTCCCACCAGCCCAATCACCCGTCCCAAGCTGCCCTCCACCACCCAGGCAACTCCGAGACCTTCCACGATCAACCGCTTCTCAGCCTGTACGCCGAACAACACACCTTTCTACGCCTCCATGCCATGCATCACGCAGCCACCTCCACTTGCTCATTCTTTCCAGTTGGCAGCCTTCTTCCCCGCTTATATATATAGGTATATAACTTGAAGCTTTGGTTTGCATTATTCTGTTTATATTGTTTGTATATAGATGTATATATGTTTCAAGTAAATTGTATGTAGGAACTTAAGTTGCAGGTAATATATTTTGATACATTTATATTTGCAGGCTATTTGAACATGTTATTTTGTATAAGTCTAGTAAGCTATTTATATAATGTCTGTATAGTTCGTTTATTCCATAAGTTATATATTTGAAGTTTTATACATTGTTAGTTTTATATGCTATATATATTGTTTTACAAGTAACAGCTATGTGTATGTACGGTTTGTATATTATAAAACATATTAAGTTTATATACCTATAGAGTAGCTTACAAGTTACTATGTTATACTATATAGGTGATCTAGAAGTATTACAATATATTTGATTTTAAAATAAGAATGTTATGGTTTGGCTTTTAAAATATATAATATATATATGAAGTATGTTGCATGTATATAATGGGTTTACTTATATATTTAGCAAGTATATGTAGATGTGCTAGTTGTTTTGAAACTTGTTGTCTGATTTCGTCTATTGATATATATTAGTATTCTATAGTATGTGTTATTGGTTTTAGTACTGTAGATAAGTTGTTTTCATTTTTCTTTTTAAAGTGATATATTAGTAAGTTGATATATATTAGTTAATAGGTGGTCTGCATATTTTTCCATAGTATGTTTACATTAGATGCAATATGTTAGTTGTATATTAGACTGTATATATAGAAGTATATTGTATTACGTATGACTACAGTTCACAAGTTTTGCATGTTGTTTTTTGTTATTTTTTTTGAACAGTAGTTAGACTGCATGTTCGCGATATCATATCTCACTCATGTTTTATCGGAATGGGTTGATTCTATTTTTAAAAAAGAGTCTAAGTTACCTAGTTTATGCCTGTCAAATTTCAGTAAAATCTGACATCGTTTGATTAGTGGTCGAGGATCTGGAAGTTAGACCCAGACAGCTGTTCTTTTGTACTTGGAATTATTTTACACTGCTGCAAACACGACCTGAGTTCATGTTTGATGCATCGTATCTCTTCTGTTTTACGTCGGAATGAGTTGATTTTAGTTCTAAAAAGAAGCCAAAGTTACCTAGTTTATGCCTGTCAAATTTCAGTAAAATCCGACATCGTTTGATTAGTGGTCGAGGATCTGGAAGTTAGACCCAGACAGCTGTTCTTTTGTACTTGGAATTATTTTACACTGCTGCAAACACGACCTGAGTTCATGTTCCACGCATCGTATCTCTTCTGTTTTATGTCGGAATGGGTTGATTTTATTTTTAAAAAGAAGTCAAAGTTACCTAGTTTATGCTTGTCAAATTTCAGCCAAATCCGACATCGTTTGATTAGTGGTCGAGGATCTGGAAGTTAGACCCAGACAGCTGTTCTTTTGTACTTAGAAATTATTTTACACTGCTGCAAACATGGCCTGAGTCTATGTTCGTGACATCATAACTTTTCTCGTCTCTTGTCCAAATCAAGCGATTCTTTTGCAGTTTAAAATACAAGTTTTAATCTTTATTCATACCAAATTTCAGACCATTTCGATCTCGGTAGCACATAGAATTATATTGTTAAACTTTGACGCATGACATGTTTTATTTGTTGCTATGTTGAATGTTGTGATTTGATTTCATCGATTTCTGTTATCAGCTTTGATCGTTGAATTCGTGCCGATTTGTTTTGCTTGGATTCGTAACTCAATCTCTATGTCCGTATCAGTGTGCGTATCCGTGTCATCTTCTCGTGCATCTCTAGCCTCGAAAGATGAGCAATCACTCACGATTAACGTTCTTATATTTATTAAATTTGATTTCAATTGAAACGACAATTGAAATATGCTGCTGTTAGTTATTTATATTGCTATATCTATGACATCATCTGTATCTGTTCACCTGTGACACCTGACATCATTATCTGTTATTTATATTGATATATATATATGCCATCATCTGTATCTGTTCACCTGTGACATCTGACCCCCTTATCTGTTATTTATACTGATGATATATGCCTGTTACCGTTGTTATATTATTATCATATCTGTTATCACTCTGCAAGTTCCCTGTTAGTATAGAATCACTATGGGTTGAAATGATACATCACCGAACGGACTTTAGAATAGGAGAAAATCGTTATGGGTTGAAATGATAAACCCAAGCGATTTTCAAATTAAATTGAATTTGGGATTTCGGGTTGAAAGATATATACCCGAATATATTTTAAATTGCGGATTGAAATGATAAATATCCGTATCACTTGACCATAGGATAGAAAATTATATACAGACACCGTTGGTCTATATATAAATGTTTTGAAACATTTCTACGGTTTTGAAAGAAATATAAGGTTTTAAATAAATAATGATTTTAAAGATTTATTAAAGTTGATTTAATGAAGTTGATTTGAATCAATATGAAATATGTTCAAGTATTGATGTAAAATTTATATTTTTAAATATAGAATTTATAATGTTTCAAGTTGAAAGATAAATTTGAATTGATTTGGAATTCTTAATTATTTAAGAATTATACTAAAATAAGTTAATTTGAAATCTATTAAATTTGAAATTTTAAGATAAGTTTTATAACTTGAATTAATTAAGAAGTGGCTTAAATGAATGTTTCAAACTTATATAAATTTAAATGGGATATTTTGTCTATATAAATTTGTAAATTGAAGTTGTATTTTGATGTATCGAAATGATTAAAGAAATATCTCAGAAACAAAATGTAATAAAATTAAATTGAGATATAAATGGAATTATCAAATTTAGTTTTGAAATGTCGAATATTTAAACTTGAAATATATTGAAATTGAAATGGTTTATTTATGGTTCAAATAGGCATTTGAAATCGATAATTTAAAAGGGTTTATTGAGAAACTAAATTGAATTGAAATTGATGATTTGAGATTTAATTAAATTTTAAGTTTGGAATTCGAGTTTATGTGAATTGATTTGTGAAATCTGAGGAAGCTAATTTTATATAAAGTATTTAAACTATATCTAAAACTATTTATATTTTACTTTATAAATTTTAATATAAATTATTTTAATATAAATCATTTTCAATATAAATTATTTTATTTTAACTTATAACTATTTTATATAAACTATTTTATTTTATAAACTATTTTTCTATATATACAAATTTTAATATATAAACTGTTTAAGAGGGAAGTGTTAGGATTTCAAAGTATTATGAATTTCAAGTTTTGATTTCCAAAGTGTTATGATTTTAAAAGACTTATGATTTCGAAAGCGATATAACTTTGGAAAGTGATATTATTTTGGAAATGGATTTATTTAAAGGAAAAGTGATATAGTATTGATATGGTTTTAAAATGGCAATGATATGTCGGTTTTGAAATATAACTATTTTGAAAATTTATTAAATGACCATCGGTGTAATAATACGTAGTTATTAAAGAGACCGGGATCGGATATGGACATACTCTCTGTCGATACCGAAACCACTTTAATAACTAATATACGCGGAGTGTTGATCCAGAATGAAGTGGATGGTTTTGATGAACGCGTTGACTGAAGAAAGAGAACGATTTTGGATGACCCCTGACATGACTAAAACAGGAGCCGCGCCGGGCCATTGAGGTTCGCCACCTCTAGCGGACACACTTCTTCGTTACCATATCTATTAGTTTTGTGATTCGATTTGGGTGCACCCCTCGATTATGGGAGTGTTGTTTCGCGGTGTTGGGGTAGTAGCTGCTATGCCCAACATCAGTCCGGATCACGCAACTACTAGTATCCTAGTTGGTATTGCCTCATGTACCTTGTCATACTGATTATCCTATTCGTGACCACTACGATTTTGGTTTGTACCTTTAGTATATGGATTGCCCTCTGGTGACTTCCGGTTTTGGGGAAACTACGGTCTTGTATATGCTCTTGGGAATTAAAATGTGTTAAGGGTGGAATGGGCCATGACTTAACGCTATTTTGATATCGTACTTTACTGATTAGACAATATCTACTTAGCGTATTCTACTGTATATATAGATAGTTTAATGGATCCTTAGAGGATGGTTATCCCAAACATCCTTTGAGTCACTTGTATTTCAGTCGTTATTTCACTTGAGTTTGATTTATTGATATAAGAATGTTAATCCTGAATCGAGTGTTTTGTGTTTTCTTTACGCTCGGGTTAGACTGAGTGATACAGTATTCGAGACTCACCTTTGGAGTTGGAGCTTCGCTTGGAGATCCAGCTATCTATCCAGCTTCCAATTATTCAGTTGATTTCAGTGATGTATTCAGATCTTGTATTTGACTATTATATTGAGATATCTATGTATTCGAGACCTCTGTTGTATCTTGTTTAACTCTGTTATATATATATAGTAGCTTCATGAACTACTATTCTTTTGTTTCCGCTGCATTATTGTTATATTACTCTGTGTCTGTGATCTGTGATTATTTATTTATTGTATATGCTAAGTTTTGCCAAATTTAAATTAACAATCTATTATTTTGAATTATTCAAGTCCGACATGTGCGGATTATTGTCGATTTGAATGATCCAAAATAGTGGGTCGTTACAGTTGGTATCAGAGCTTTGGTAGCTCTAGGCAAAACTTAACATATAGGGTAAATGTATTTACAGAATCACTCCCATTCGAGTTTCAACCTCTTCCTTTTGACTCGATTCCTTTGAATTTTGGAACGTTCCCTACGATTCCAAAATAAAATTCCTTCGTGTCCCTCACTATTTGTCTTCTTTCAATCCTGGAGCACCCCATAACTCCATTCTGAATGTTATCTATAATAGATCGGCGGTCTCGCCAATCTTCGAATGATTCGTAAAGGATTAAACTCCTTTATAATAGGCATCGATTTATCGGAAATTTCTGTATCCTCGGTTTACGATGCTATCTATTACCTGCTATACCTGAAATTCCATCTCTTGAGATCGAGTGTTGATTTACCTCGGAATTCAGCATCGATCTTATTCTTGAAGTTACGGACGACCCGGTTAAGGTTGCCCGTGAATTAAATAAACTCATCCATCTCCCGATTATGATAATTGAATTATCTTATCTTCTGTTTCAAACTTATTTTCGAATCAAAATTCTCTTTGATTTGAGCCCATCAAATTTGAAACCCTATCCTTATTTTGAAAATTCATTCCTGTATCGTCGAGCAAAGAAATGTATTTGTAAACTAATATATATATATGTTTAAATATATGCTGTGTTGTTTGAGTTGTTGATGTTGATTTGGGTTTCCGATCGATTCGTCTGATCAACGCTATCGATAGGATTTCCAAAACACTTAAACAGAACAAACTGACACAATGTTGTTTTCAAATTTGGTAAACAAAATAGTTTTGGATGATTATATTATATATAAATATAAGTTTTCTGAAATTAAAGTGTTAATGAAATTGTTGTTAAAACAATGATAATATTTGATTTTCATTTATTGTTTTGTAAACCATTGACTATCGCATAATATAAGTAAATAAATTTATAAAACTTGGTTATAATTTGATTTGAAATTTGAAATGAATTTAAATCAGAAATTTGAGAATTTAATTTCCGATGATTTCAAACTTTGGTTTTAAAGTTTTAAATGTGTATAATTTAAAGTATTTTCGAATATAAATGATTTTCAAAAAAAAAAAAAAATTAAAAAATGTTGAAATCAGTGCTCTTCTCTTTGTCGCTGGAAAATAATTTTGGTAATGGCGGCCGCATCATCGACATTCATTTTCGAGTTTCGAAGTGGAGAAACCATTCTGTAGCTTTGCTACGGTTTTGTTTGGGAAATGTTTTAAATTTGAATTTCTTAAGTATGACTTGATTTATATATATATATATATATGGAAATATTATTTTAAATTTAATTTGATTTAATATATATAGTATATACATAATTATCTCTAAAGGGTTTGAAGTTAAACGGAAATTTAATTCTTAAAATTTTGTTAATGGATGTTTTCAATTGTATATAAAGCTAAATTTTGGATAAATATTTAAGCTTGAAATAATTGGATTTGAAAATATTATTTGTATAGTACTAAATTGCATTTCAATATAACTTACCTAAATTATTCAGAAGTTAAAAATGTAATTGGATAATATACAATATAAAATTTGAGTGTTTATAATAAATGTTTTACACTTAGATAAAAAAAATATATGCTAATAAGTGGATAGAATAATAAGTTAACTAAATGAGATGAATATGATAAATTTGTTCTGAAAGAATTAACAAATTGAAATTTGATCAACTTATGAAAATACCTTGAATTTAAAAGCAATTAGTAAATATAAATTAATTTAAATCGAAACTTTTATGGTTTAAATTAATTTATATGGGTTAAATATATATGATTAGATATATTAAGTAGAATAAATTTAACAATAATTTGGAATAAAAGAAGAATTTAAAATTGCTGAAAAAAAATGATTATAATAAAAGACTATTCAAATTTATGGTTTTAGAAATTGTAAATTGAAGATAATTGGATAATAAGATAATGAATTTAGAAATAGTTGAGATTGATTTTAGTGAAATCAAATGGATAAAATCAAGTATTGAATATCAATTAATTTAAATTTGAATTTATATGGTTTAAATCAATTGTTATTGTGTATTTCAAATCTATTTTCTTTCTGGTCGTTTCTATTCTCCTACCTCGTTCCTTTTCGGGGACGAAAAGTTTTGAGGGAGGGGGGAGAGTGTAACGACCCGTAAATTTTAACTGTTTTTATAACGTAATTAACTGAAATTTTGTGAAAATTTAACGATAAAATTTTGAAATATAAATTTGATATTTGGAATGCGTTTAACTAAACATAGCAACTGGTAAATTTTCGTCCGAAAATATGAAAGTTTATTTCGCGCGTAAATTTACTTCAATTTAATCAGTTAAAAAGCGATGAAAATAAAATGTTTCCGAAACCTAAATATTTTTACATAGAAAAATTCTAAACCATCTTCTGAGCAAGATTTCAGTTTGTCGTTTTTCCAAATTCGGACATCTTTAGCTCCGTCGATCTTATTTTTCAGCGTGTTTCTTGCATTTTCCGCTATTAGAAAATTCGAATTTTTATAATTCAACCATACCACTGACATCTGTATACCGTTTGTATCGTCTCGTCGTGCTGATCTCCGTACTATATTTATTTCTGTCTTTTGAGGTTCGGTACACGACGAAAATGGAATAATAAAAACAGTGCGTACCGGTACCGAAAATTTTAACCCTTTGGTTCTTTGCTTTCAAGATTTGAACTGCGCAGCCTAGCATTTAATGAATCGTAATTATAACGTTGCAGACAGCTATTTGATTTGTGACATTTGCTTTTCCCATGATTTGATTTTTATTTTCTCTTTGTTTATCTGCGTTGATCTGAAAAGCAACAATAAAAATATATATATTATCTTGCACTGTAGTTCCTCTGTAGCCATCCTTTCTTTTCTTATGCACAAAATAAATTCTACAGCAAGTTTAAATCTTTCCTTCTTCCTCTTTATATTTTCTCCCCTGTCTTCTTGATGTTCGACCTCAATATTTGCTGCTCCAAATTTTATTAGCTGCTACCCTTCACAACCGTTCTGCATCTTCCGCCCTCTCACTCAACGCAACCCCTCAGACCAAAGCACCTCCTTCCCCTCGGTCGCATGACAGCATCTCCACCGACTCCACATTCTCCTCTTCATCCTTTGCCACCACCAGCCCGCTCCACCTTCGCCCATGCCACCAGCTGCTCCCCGCCCTGCCCTCCGCCCGGCCCACTCCCCTCCGCCCAGGCCTCACCCACCAGCCCAACCGCCCGTCCCAAGCTGCCCTCCACCACCCAGGCAACTCCGAGACCTTCCACGATCAACCGCTTCTCAGCCTGTACGCCGAACAGCACACCTTTCTACGCCTCCATGCCATGCATCACGCAGCCACCTCCACTTGCTCATTCTTTCCAGTTGGCAGCCTTCTTCCCCGCTTATATATATAGGTATATAACTTGAAGCTTTGGTTTGCATTATTCTGTTTATATTGTTTGTATATAGATGTATATATGTTTCAAGTAAATTGTATGTAGGGACTTAAGTTGCTGGTAATATATTTTGATACATTTATATTTGCAGGCTATTTGAACATGTTATTTTGTATAAGTCTAGTAAGCTATTTATATAATGTCTGTATAGTTTGTTTATTCCATAAGTTATATATTTGAAGTTTTATACATTGTTAGTTTTATATGCTATATATATTGTTTTACAAGTAACAGCTATGTGTATGTACGGTTTGTATATTATAAAACATATTAAGTTTATATACCTATAGAGTAGCTTACAAGTTACTATGTTATACTATATAGGTGATCTAGAAGTATTACAATATATTTGATTTTAAAATAAGAATGTTATGGTTTGGCTTTTAAAATATATAATATATATATGAAGTATGTTGCATGTATATAATGAGTTTACTTATATATTTAGCAAGTATATGTAGATGTCTAGTTGTTTTGAAACTTGTTGTCTGATTTCGTCTATTGATATATATTAGTATTCTATAGTATGTGTTATTGGTTTTAGTACTGTAGATAAGTTGTTTTCATTTTTCTTTTTAAAGTGATATATTAGTAAGTTGATATATATTAGTTAATAGGTGGTCTGCATATTTTTCCATAGTATGTTTACATTAGATGCAATATGTTAGTTGTATATTAGACTATATATATAGAAGTATATTGTATTACGTATGACTACAGTTCACAAGTTTTGCATGTTATTTTTTGTTATTTTTTTTGAACAGTAGTTAGACTGCATGTTCGCGATATCATATCTCACTCATGTTTTATCGAAATGGGTTGATTCTATTTTTAAAAAAGAGTCTAAGTTACCTAGTTTATGCCTGTCAAATTTCAGTAAAATCCGACATCGTTTGATTAGTGGTCGAGGATCTGGAAGTTAGACCCAGGCAGCTGTTCTTTTGTACTTGGAATTATTTTACACTGCTGCAAACACGACCTGAGTTCATGTTTGACGCATCGTATCTCTTCTGTCTTACGTCGGAATGGGTTGATTTTATTTTTAAAAAGAAGTCAAAGTTACCTAGTTTATGCCTGTCAAATTTCAGCCAAATCCGACATCGTTTGATTAGTGGTCGAGGATCTGGAAGTTAGACTCAGACAGCTGTTCTTTTGTACTTAAAAATTATTTTACACTGCTGCAAACACGACCTAAGTTCATGTTCGATGCATCGTATCTCTTGGGTCTTACGTCGGAATGGGTTGATTTTATTTTTAAAAAGAAGTCAAAGTTACCTAGTTTATGCCTGTCAAATTTCAGCCAAATCCGACATCGTTTGATTAGTGGTCGAGGATCTGGAAGTTAGACCCAGACAGCTGTTCTTTTGTACTTAGAAATTATTTTACACTGCTGCAAACATGGCCTGAGTCTAACTTTTCTCGTCTCTTATCCAAATCAAGTAATTCTTTTGCAGTTTAAAATACAAGTTTTGATCTTTATTCATACCAAATTTCAGACCATTTCTGTAACGACCCGCCCTTCTACGCACAGAAAGACGCATCATTTTTAAGAAAGAAAGAGGTGAGAAATTAGAAAAGATAGAGAAGAAAGAAGAAACAACATCAGAATCTCAAACAGCGGAACGAATGAAATATAATATATCACATAAGAGATTATATATATACATATACATTAGAGTTACACAGTTTACACAACATGTACTAGACAGTTATAAATACCTGTCTAGTTAATACAACTCACAACATCACAGAGATACAACACAGCGGAAATGCAGATAAACACTAACAAGGCGGAACCAATATATATCTATACGCTGAAGCCTCCTGCTCCATTGCTCCTCCAGAATTCGTCAAAGCTAACCTGAATCCCTTGGCTACCCGTAAAAATTTGGGTACCCGAGAGTTTATGAAAAACAGAAATAAACTTCGGGTCAGACATGGGTCTGGTATGAGTAAACGGTTAAAATTGCTTAACTTTTTAAAATCCTTTGAAAACAAAAGGTATCACGTAAGACTTCCCACACATAAACATGGAAAAGTTTTTACCTTACGCTAACCAAAACATTTAATAGGAAATCCAGTTATATTATAATAGTGTCTAGGGTTTTCAAGTAAATAAGAAATAGCCGAAATTGTTACATTCATTAAATTCCAGCATACTAGGTTTACAATCAAAACCGATGGCACTTATTGGAGATTGGATTCCATACAATGGCAGGGCTACTGGGGTACCGCCCGTCACAGTACCTGGCCTAGATCAGCGTACCGAGGACCCACCCTAAGTCCCCTGCAACACAAAGCCGGACCCATCCCTTACTGGAAAGTTCCGAATAAAATCACCCCACGGTTGTGTACATCAACCGCACCACTAAGCCGAAATAAAAAGGGACATCTCGACAGGGATGACCTTACTCTCAAGTGGGTGCGACCCACGAAGCCTTGCTGCACCTCCCCTGTTTTAGCCATTCCCGGTTGATGAGGCTTGAGGTCACGATTACCTTTATTAGAACTCATCACTTAGAATGCTCATCGTCCACCTGACGATGTTCTGAAAGCATTCAATCCATACAAGTTCGTTCCGGGTTCGAACGAAACCGAAGGCATTATCTCGTTACACTCATTTTGGAATCACCCTCAGAGTTAACGACAATAACCCTTGCACTCTGAATCACCATCTCGAATCTATAAGTACTATCACCGTCAAACTCATTACGGAATCACCCACAGAGTTATACTGACGTATAGTCCTTATACCTCGAGTCTTCACTTGCTCCATTTGCATTTTACGACCTAACGTTAATTTGGATCGATGTGGTTTTCGGGTCTCCAGACCTGGAATCCCGGTATACGGAAACCCGATCCCGGTCTCATCAAAATCCAAAACGTGTCTTTTAAGGCCAAGTTGTTTTAAAGTTAAAACAATTCAATTTAATTATCTATATCAACACAGATAGATAAATCACAATATCACAGATGGATAATCATATACCAACATATATGAATAAACTATATCATCACCATACATCAATCAAGCATCCATATCACAACAGATATTACTCATCTCATTTCTGAGATTACAATCAATCAATGGGATATCAATATCAATCATACATCATACATAAGCAAGGATTAATAATCACATCGATGATAACTAATTTAAAACGAATTAAATTAATTACCTTATCCTTTAATTAATTTAAAATAAATTAAATTAATTACTTCATCATTATTAAACTTGCTTATATTACTATTAATTAATTATCACTTAATTAATTAATCACCATCCCATTATTCCATTAAATTAATCATCCCTGATTAATTATCTTTAATTACATTTAAGTAATTATCCTTAAGATATTTCACAGATTTATTCATCTTAACCAATTATAGAAGTAAATCCTTACATTACTTCATTAACTAATTAACTAAGGTTAATCACATTACTTAATTAATTACATAAATAAATCCCTTTATTTATTAATTATATCAAGTAAATCCATTTTAATTCCAACATTTATTATATTAATTAATGTTCTCGAATTACATTATATCAAAGAAATTAATTTCTAATTAAACCCAAACATTTATCACTCTTGATAAATCAACCTATTGTAATTAACTTCCTTAATTACTTTATTAATTACATTAATTAATAATCCTTAATAAATTATTTCCATCAATTAATTAACTATAATTAATTACATTAAACCTTAATTAATTACATTAATTAATTAACTTCTATTAATCACTTTCATTTATCAACCTAAAACATATACATGAATTCCATCTTGAAATTACTTATCTAAATAAATTAACTTCTTAATTAATTTTATAAATCCTTTTGATTTATTACATTAAGTAATAAATTCTTAATTACTTCTACTAAGAAATTCTACTTTAATTACTCCCCATTACGTAACTTCCTTTAATTAATTACGTCCTGTAATTATACATTAATTACTTTGCTAAGTAATTATACCATCAAATTTCATTAAATATTTATACTTAATAAACCATCACATGAATATCTTTAATTAATTTAAAATTAATTATCTTGAATCAATTATTCATTTGATTCATTACAATTGATAATTTATTTCTTAATTTCCCTTAAACAAATTAATAACTCTTAACCATGGATAAATTATCCTTTAATTATGAATTAATAAACCTTAATTATCAATTAATAAAACTTTAATAACAATTTAATTACTTTTAATTACCAGTTAATCAATCCTACTTAACATTTAATTAACCCCTAATTACAATTAAAGTAATTGTTCTAAATTATTTTCAGAAAATAATCAATTAATATTGATCATTCAACTAAATTAACATTTAAAAGAAATCTTCTTTAACTTTGAAATCAATTCATCACTAATTACAACTTATATGTTAATAAGTTTACTTATCTTATATTAATTACTAAATGAGAATAATAATTAAGCACTTAAAACATTTTAAAGTATTAACTAAGATAATCAAAACTTGTATTTAGTTTTTAACTAAAAACTGTTAAACATTTAAAGGTTTACAATGTTTTAAAGTTTTGTTGACAAAAACTGTTTACTTATCTTTGCTAAAAGATTAAACATCTGCAGTTTGAAGGAAACCCGAGGTTCCCAGCGTCAAAACCCGAGTTCCACCCCCTGTAACTCTTCTTCTTCTTCCCTTCTTTTATTTTATTTCTTTCTAGCAAGTTTGTTAAAAGCCTAAACATAAAACAACATCAGGTTCCAAAATTTTAGCACGCGATCAAAAACTCGAAGCACGCACCCCATCCACCCGAGTACGACACGAGACGATAACTCATATCGTCACAGACATGGCAGCCCACCTCCCAACGCCACCGTGCACGTGCACGGTAGTTCGCCGCGCCTCCGGCAACCCCCGTCACCTCCCACAATCCACAAAACAACCCAGCACTCGAAATCAAAACCCAAATTGCTAACAAAACTATGAATTCAAAAATTTGCAGTTCGAGCCAAAATAACGAACAACCTCACAGACTCAAATCGCTTCGCCACCATCGCACAGACCACCGGAGGTGACGAAAATTCGTCCACACCTCGTCAACCCTCCCAGAAACTCTCCACCAAAGCATCGAGCCTCTCGATCGCGAAGTGATGACGAACCCCTTACGCTTACAGTCAAGTTCAAAAACTCAATAAAAACCCTAATGTGGCCTCGTTCTTCAAATTCTCACAATGTAAAATTTATTTCACATTTTCCTCAATATCATAGGTGATCATATTATCTTCATACGAAATTTCAACCTTTATTAATGGATCATTCATCAGTAATTGATAATAATGCAATTTTTGTTCATATTTAAACTGCTCCGGAAATACCAAACTAAAAATCTTCATTTTTGTTTTAAAAATCACAACTTGCAGTAATGATTCAATATATAAACTTGAATTAGCATTTTATAACATTCAAATTTATCAAGGAGTGTTTGATTTTATCTGTAGTACCAGTTACAGTAGCATACTCTTACAATCATAGTTTTAATTAGCCTTTAAAATTCTTAAAATTAGTTTAAACATATTGTTTTAGTTAACAACTTACAGATTAAAATTGTTTGTTTAAACAGAAACATGATTCATGTATCAAGTGATAGGGAGATCTATGTACAGAGCAACATATGCATAAGCACATAACCATATTCAAACTGAAATATTCACAAACCAGATTACAAATGAATCTTTGCTATTTCTAAATAACTTAAAGCTTTTAAATTATTGTTTACTCACCTGACATGAAAAAGAACAGAGCCTCCATTTGAAAAGCTTTTGATAACCTTTGAACTTTAAATACTGGAAACGCTTTTGCTTTGATTCGAAAACTTGAATACTTCTGATGTTTTGATTCCAGAGATCAAATGTCTTGCTTAAGTCTTAAAACTAAAGCTTTAAAAGCTGGAACTTGATTCCAGGCTTTTGAAAAAGATTTGAAACAGAGGAGTGATTACAGGTTTAAATGACAGTGTTCTACAGGGTTTTAAATCTTGTAAATTTTCTAATTTTAGAGGAGATGAAATATGGGTTTGATGATTTTTATGGTATGCTATTGTCTTACTAAAGAAGAGAAGCTTCAGGTTTGTTTCTTGCTTTGCATGTTTTTAAAATGAATTCGAAGTGAAGAGGGAAACTTGATAATAAAGAAGACAGTGCAGAGCCTAAGTTGTATATTGTACAAGATTTTTTTATAAATTTGATCAGAGATTTTTCTTGTTCATAGGCTGAAATGAAGACCATTTGTACAAGCATTTATTAGCAAGTGTCATACATATCTTCTTCATTTAATTCGTATAGTACTGAGATGATGTTTCTTGCCTGCGAAGCTTCATGGCCAGTACATAAATTCCTATATTTAATTTTGTACATCATGTATATCTTATTTTGTTTTAGACTTGCCTATCTACAATGCTATAGTACATGCATTTCTATATCTAATTTTGTTTAAGATTTGCCTCTTCTTGCCTGCGAATCCAGACATTGTTATAGTGCAAATATTTTTACTTTGTTTTTAACTTGCGTGTACTTTATTTTGCTTTAGACTTGTTACTTTGCATATAGATATGTTGATAGCTTGAATTGTTAGCCTAATTTGTTTCTAGCCTATGTTTTAAATAGAGTTGTTATATTTATTATTATATTAGCTTGTGAATTAAATTCCAATTTTGTATGACTACTATTTTTATTTCTATTTATAAACTTAAGGTATTAAACTAGTGTATATTTTTTAATTTAAGTCTTAATTTGTCAAACACTTTATTGATATTTATTTATTTTATTTACGTTAAATATGTTTATATATTAATACTTACATTTAAGACCATATATTTCTTTTATTATTATATTTAATATTGACAAGATTTAATTCAATTTAAACATTATTACAAAGATTACACTAAATCATTATATATATCAAAAGTGAATAAATAGAGTTTCAATTAAATTTCAAGATATATTTTATTGTAATTAAATTAAAACACTTTTATTTATTTTCCAAATTATAATTTCTTCCAAACACATAAATATACACATTTATATAATACTTATTAACTTAGAAATAATAGGGCTATCTATTTATAAAATAACACAAATTAAATTTATAACTAATTATTCTAATTTAAAATCAATCTAAAATCAAAATTTAAAACATCCCATTATAAATTAATTGGTTATTTATATTTGAAAATAACAATTTAATCAATTTTAAATACTTTATTTAAGAGATTATCGCATTTTAAATTCCTCGAAATTCCGGGATGTCACATTCCTTCCCCCTTAAAAGAATTTCGTCCTCGAAATTTAAAACAAAAGATAATCCAACATTTTATTTTATTTTCAACCAATTCAGCATACATATCAGCCATATACAACCAAACAAACAATTTCAATCAATAAACAATTCAATCAAACAAACAACACTAGCTATCCGGACACAGATTCGGATAAGCTTCCTAAAAATTTCCCAAGTTTCCCAGGTACAGATACTGGAATACTCGCTCTACTGAATCCAAACTAGCCATACTACTGAGCTACTGAGCTCCTACTCATCTAGATCTATAGAACAAGACAGGATATCAGACTACGGACAAGTCTGACTCAACAACCAAAACTCCCTAAACTGCTGGTTCTAAAACCAGAGATAGAATCTTACACGTACTCCCTCGGAGATATGTGAAATACAACGAATCCCAGTTCTCCAACTGGCAATTCACTCCTGTAATCCAAAACACTTATCCTTACAAGAATACAGAAAGATCCAATATACTCCGGAGCTAACCTCACAGTCTTACCCAATCTTATTCCTCCCTTTACCGAAGAAATCCCAACAACAATGAAGTCTCGAACTTCAAATTCCAAATTCTTCCGTTCCTTATCCACAATACTCCTTTAACGATCCTGGACTGCCTACATCCCTTCCTGACCAGCTCAAACTTCGCTAATGCTTCAATAAACAAACTGGATCAAAATAACTCAACAAAAGATCCTTTCCAGATTTACCAAAAATCCAGAATATAACTCTACTCCACCATCATCAGTAGATTACCACTTACTTCTCCTATCTGGAAAAGACAAAACAAAACACTTTCCAATCTGGCCTCAATTTCAGAAAAATTCCTGTAGAAATCCTCTAATCCCAAAACACTACAACTTCCGGTTGTATCCACTCTAGAACAGCTGCCACCATGCTTCCGCTGCACAACTCTGATCTGAAGTAGATGAGAATGTCGATGAATTCGAACAAAATCTTAACCAACACCTCCTGGACACACAATTCCTCAGATCTTCTACCATCGGAAACGAACTGCTCAAAGAGACAGATGAGTCCTCAGTCAAGGGTACTGTCTTCAGCTACCCTTAGCTAGAAGAAACTCGAAACTAGATACAGAAGAGAGAACACAAATGCTCCACCGATCTCCTTAGCTGCACCACCGGTACCATTTCTGGAATCCAGTCGATACCAACTCAATCTCCAGATGCTGACCAAACTCTGACTTCCTGAAGACATCAAAAAAAAATCTTTGACAAATCAAGAGAACACTCAGACTATCGCAAGTCACTTTTGCGATCAATCCGGCCTAAATCCCAAAGAAAAACTGCTCTCTCTTTACCAATCAGAACAGCTTACGCTTATAAGGCCAATCCGTCGAAAAACGGATCCACTCTGCTGCTTCTGAAATTACCTCAAGAAAATCTGCCAAGCCACAAGACTTCCTTAACAGCACATAGAACACTCCGAGTTACACTGCTGACCAAATGCCCAAAACTTCTTAATCCAAAGCTCTTCGAGAACTCGGACCACAAACCAAACAGAACACTCTGCTGAATACAACCACAACCCCAAGCAGACACACTCCCTTAAACTTGTTCCAAAGGAACATCTTCGGAAACATCCATAGTCACTGCGTCTCATCACATAGCTACTATCTCCTGAGGTATCAAGATGTCATGACTTACTTCTGCCCAACCGAAAGATCCAATCTCTCAAAAATCCACTCACACGAGCGCGATCAAACTTGCACTTCAATGATGAACTCCGAACCCTTAACAGGTTTCCTTCAGAGATCAATAAAATCCTTATATCAAACAAAGCTTCATTCGAGACGGTATTTGGTCTACAGTCCCAACAGATACACTTCCAACCACAACAAACTCCAACTACTGGTAGTCGTGTACACACACCACTACCCTATCTACCTTTATAACTTATATTGGAAAACCCGAACAGGTAACCCAACAGATAGGTAGAAATAAATAAATATATATATAGATATATAGATAAAAATTACAAGTACGCTCTCTCAAGAAGGACACCACTCTAGAGCTTAGGTATTCGCTCAACCTATCGCTCTGATACCACTGTAACGACCTAGGCTTTTCAACCATCAACAACGGCTCACGACCGGTAGGCTTTTCAACCATCCCAGCCCCGCTGTGGCTCACAGTGATACCTCGGGTTTGCTTTTACGGCCACCCTCTCGAGTCGCAACCAACCCCAAAAGGCCTTATACTACCCCCGGGGACATGTAGGGGTAAGAGTCTCCCGTTCGCCACCTAACGCAAAGCGAGAACCCCCTATCACGCTGTAATGTAGCAAACCCGATCCCAGTCTCATCAAAATCCAAAACGTGTCTTTTAAGGCCAAGTTGTTTTAAAGTTAAAACAATTCAATTTAATTATCTATATCAACACAGATAGATAAATCACAATATCACAGATGGATAATCATATACCAACATATATGAATAAACTATATCATCACCATACATCAATCAAGCATCCATATCACAACAGATATTACTCATCTCATTTCTGAGATTACAATCAATCAATGGGATATCAATATCAATCATACATCATACATAAGCAAGGATTAATAATCACATCGATGATAACTAATTTAAAACGAATTAAATTAATTACCTTATCCTTTAATTAATTTAAAATAAATTAAATTAATTACTTCATCATTATTAAACTTGCTTATATTACTATTAATTAATTATCACTTAATTAATTAATCACCATCCCATTATTCCATTAAATTAATCATCCCTGATTAATTATCTTTAATTACATTTAAGTAATTATCCTTAAGATATTTCACAGATTTATTCATCTTAACCAATTATAGAAGTAAATCCTTACATTACTTCATTAACTAATTAACTAAGGTTAATCACATTACTTAATTAATTACATAAATAAATCCCTTTATTTATTAATTATATCAAGTAAATCCATTTTAATTCCAACATTTATTATATTAATTAATGTTCTCGAATTACATTATATCAAAGAAATTAATTTCTAATTAAACCCAAACATTTATCACTCTTGATAAATCAACCTATTGTAATTAACTTCCTTAATTACTTTATTAATTACATTAATTAATAATCCTTAATAAATTATTTCCATCAATTAATTAACTATAATTAATTACATTAAACCTTAATTAATTACATTAATTAATTAACTTCTATTAATCACTTTCATTTATCAACCTAAAACATATACATGAATTCCATCTTGAAATTACTTATCTAAATAAATTAACTTCTTAATTAATTTTATAAATCCTTTTGATTTATTACATTAAGTAATAAATTCTTAATTACTTCTACTAAGAAATTCTACTTTAATTACTCCCCATTACATAACTTCCTTTAATTAATTACGTCCTGTAATTATACATTAATTACTTTGCTAAGTAATTATACCATCAAATTTCATTAAATATTTATACTTAATAAACCATCACATGAATATCTTTAATTAATTTAAAATTAATTATCTTGAATCAATTATTCATTTGATTCATTACAATTGATAATTTATTTCTTAATTTCCCTTAAACAAATTAATAACTCTTAACCATGGATAAATTATCCTTTAATTATGAATTAATAAACCTTAATTATCAATTAATAAAACTTTAATAACAATTTAATTACTTTTAATTACCAGTTAATCAATCCTACTTAACATTTAATTAACCCCTAATTACAATTAAAGTAATTGTTCTAAATTATTTTCAGAAAATAATCAATTAATATTGATCATTCAACTAAATTAACATTTAAAAGAAATCTTCTTTAACTTTGAAATCAATTCATCACTAATTACAACTTATATGTTAATAAGTTTACTTATCTTATATTAATTACTAAATGAGAATAATAATTAAGCACTTAAAACATTTTAAAGTATTAACTAAGATAATCAAAACTTGTATTTAGTTTTTAACTAAAAACTGTTAAACATTTAAAGGTTTACAATGTTTTAAAGTTTTGTTGACAAAAACTGTTTACTTATCTTTGCTAAAAGATTAAACATCTGCAGTTTGAAGGAAACCCGAGGTTCCCAGCGTCAAAACCCGAGTTCCACCCCCTGTAACTCTTCTTCTTCTTCCCTTCTTTTATTTTATTTCTTTCTAGCAAGTTTGTTAAAAGCCTAAACATAAAACAACATCAGGTTCCAAAATTTTAGCACGCGATCAAAAACTCGAAGCACGCACCCCATCCACCCGAGTACGACACGAGACGATAACTCATATCGTCACAGACATGGCAGCCCACCTCCCAACGCCACCGTGCACGTGCACGGTAGTTCGCCGCGCCTCCGGCAACCCCCGTCACCTCCCACAATCCACAAAACAACCCAGCACTCGAAATCAAAACCCAAATTGCTAACAAAACTACGAATTCAAAAATTTGCAGTTCGAGCCAAAATAACGAACAACCTCACAGACTCAAATCGCTTCGCCACCATCGCACAGACCACCGGAGGTGACGAAAATTCGTCCACACCTCGTCAACCCTCCCAGAAACTCTCCACCAAAGCATCGAGCCTCTCGATCGCGAAGTGATGACGAACCCCTTACGCTTACAGTCAAGTTCAAAAACTCAATAAAAACCCTAATGTGGCCTCGTTCTTCAAATTCTCACAATGTAAAATTTATTTCACATTTTCCTCAATATCATAGGTGATCATATTATCTTCATACGAAATTTCAACCTTTATTAATGGATCATTCATCAGTAATTGATAATAATGCAATTTTTGTTCATATTTAAACTGCTCCGGAAATACCAAACTAAAAATCTTCATTTTTGTTTTAAAAATCACAACTTGCAGTAATGATTCAATATATAAACTTGAATTAGCATTTTATAACATTCAAATTTATCAAGGAGTGTTTGATTTTATCTGTAGTACCAGTTACAGTAGCATACTCTTACAATCATAGTTTTAATTAGCCTTTAAAATTCTTAAAATTAGTTTAAACATATTGTTTTAGTTAACAACTTACAGATTAAAATTGTTTGTTTAAACAGAAACATGATTCATGTATCAAGTGATAGGGAGATCTATGTACAGAGCAACATATGCATAAGCACATAACCATATTCAAACTGAAATATTCACAAACCAGATTACAAATGAATCTTTGCTATTTCTAAATAACTTAAAGCTTTTAAATTATTGTTTACTCACCTGACATGAAAAAGAACAGAGCCTCCATTTGAAAAGCTTTTGATAACCTTTGAACTTTAAATACTGGAAACGCTTTTGCTTTGATTCGAAAACTTGAATACTTCTGATGTTTTGATTCCAGAGATCAAATGTCTTGCTTAAGTCTTAAAACTAAAGCTTTAAAAGCTGGAACTTGATTCCAGGCTTTTGAAAAAGATTTGAAACAGAGGAGTGATTACAGGTTTAAATGACAGTGTTCTACAGGGTTTTAAATCTTGTAAATTTTCTAATTTTAGAGGAGATGAAATATGGGTTTGATGATTTTTATGGTATGCTATTGTCTTACTAAAGAAGAGAAGCTTCAGGTTTGTTTCTTGCTTTGCATGTTTTTAAAATGAATTCGAAGTGAAGAGGGAAACTTGATAATAAAGAAGACAGTGCAGAGCCTAAGTTGTATATTGTACAAGATTTTTTTATAAATTTGATCAGAGATTTTTCTTGTTCATAGGCTGAAATGAAGACCATTTGTACAAGCATTTATTAGCAAGTGTCATACATATCTTCTTCATTTAATTCGTATAGTACTGAGATGATGTTTCTTGCCTGCGAAGCTTCATGGCCAGTACATAAATTCCTATATTTAATTTTGTACATCATGTATATCTTATTTTGTTTTAGACTTGCCTATCTACAATGCTATAGTACATGCATTTCTATATCTAATTTTGTTTAAGATTTGCCTCTTCTTGCCTGCGAATCCAGACATTGTTATAGTGCAAATATTTTTACTTTGTTTTTAACTTGCGTGTACTTTATTTTGCTTTAGACTTGTTACTTTGCATATAGATATGTTGATAGCTTGAATTGTTAGCCTAATTTGTTTCTAGCCTATGTTTTAAATAGAGTTGTTATATTTATTATTATATTAGCTTGTGAATTAAATTCCAATTTTGTATGACTACTATTTTTATTTCTATTTATAAACTTAAGGTATTAAACTAGTGTATATTTTTTAATTTAAGTCTTAATTTGTCAAACACTTTATTGATATTTATTTATTTTATTTACGTTAAATATGTTTATATATTAATACTTACATTTAAGACCATATATTTCTTTTATTATTATATTTAATATTGACAAGATTTAATTCAATTTAAACATTATTACAAAGATTACACTAAATCATTATATATATCAAAAGTGAATAAATAGAGTTTCAATTAAATTTCAAGATATATTTTATTGTAATTAAATTAAAACACTTTTATTTATTTTCCAAATTATAATTTCTTCCAAACACATAAATATACACATTTATATAATACTTATTAACTTAGAAATAATAGGGCTATCTATTTATAAAATAACACAAATTAAATTTATAACTAATTATTCTAATTTAAAATCAATCTAAAATCAAAATTTAAAACATCCCATTATAAATTAATTGGTTATTTATATTTGAAAATAACAATTTAATCAATTTTAAATACTTTATTTAAGAGATTATCGCATTTTAAATTCCTCGAAATTCCGGGATGTCACATTTTCGATCTCGGTAGCACATAGAATTATATTGTTAAACTTTGACGCATGACATGTTTTATTTGTTGCTATGTTGAATGTTGTGATTTGATTTCATCGATTTCTGTTATCAGCTTTGATCGTTGAATTCGTGCCGATTTGTTTTGCTTGGATTCGTAACTCAATCTCTATGTCCGTATCAGTGTGCGTATCCGTGTCATCTTCTCGTGCATCTCTAGCCTCGAAAGATGAGCAATCACTCACGATTAACGTTCTTATATTTATTAAATTTGATTTCAATTGAAACGACAATTGAAATATGCTGCTGTTAGTTATTTATATTGCTATATCTATGACACCATCTGTATCTGTTCACCTGTGACACCTGACATCATTATCTGTTATTTATATTGATATATATATGCCATCATCTGTATCTGTTCACCTGTGACATCTGACCCCCTTATCTGTTATTTATACTGATGATATATGCCTGTTACCGTTGTTATATTATTATCATATCTGTTATCACTCTGCAAGTTCCCTGTTAGTATAGAATCACTATGGGTTGAAATGATACATACCCGAACGGACTTTAGAATAGGAGAAAATCGTTATGGGTTGAAATGATAAACCCAAACGATTTTCAAATTAAATTGAATTTGGGATTTCGGGTTGAAAGATATATACCCGAATATATTTTAAATTGCGGATTGAAATGATAAATATCCGTATCACTTGACCATAGGATAGAAAATTATATACAGACACCGTTGGTCTATATATAAATGTTTTGAAACATTTCTACGGTTTTGAAAGAAATATATGGTTTTAAATAAATAATGATTTTAAAGATTTATTAACGTTGATTTAATAAAGTTGATTTGAATCAATATGAAATATGTTCAAGTATTGATGTAAAATTTATATTTTTAAATATAGAATTTATAATGTTTCAAGTTGAAAGATAAATTTGAATTGATTTGGAATTCTTAATTATTTAAGAATTATACTAAAATAAGTTAATTTGAAATCTATTAAATTTGAAATTTTAAGATAAGTTTTATAACTTGAATTAATTAAGAAGTGGCTTAAATGAATGTTTCAAACTTATATAAATTTAAATGGGATATTTTGTCTATATAAATTTGTAAATTGAAGTTGTATTTTGATGTATCGAAATGATTAAAGAAATATCTCAGACACAAAATGTAATGAAATTAAATTGAGATATAAATGGAATTATCAAATTTAGTTTTGAAATGTCGAATATTTAAACTTGAAATATATTGAAATTGAAATGGTTTATTTATGGTTCAAATAGGCATTTGAAATCGATAATTTGAACGGGTTTATTGAGAAACTAAATTGAATTGAAATTGATGATTTGAGATTTAATTAAATTTTAAGTTTGGAATTCGAGTTTATGTGAATTGATTTGTGAAATCTGAGAAAGATAATTTTATATAAAGTATTTAAACTATATCTAAAACTATTTATATTTTACTTTATAAATTTTAATATAAATTATTTTAATATAAATCATTTTCAATATAAATTATTTTATTTTAACTTATAACTATTTTATATAAACTGTTTTATTTTATAAACTATTTTTCTATATATACAAATTTTAATATATAAACTGTTTAAGAGGGAAGTGTTAGGATTTCAAAGTATTATGAATTTCAAGTTTTGATTTCCAAAGTGTTATGATTTTAAAAGACTTATGATTTCGAAAGCGATATAACTTTGGAAAGTGATATTATTTTGGAAATGGATTTATTTAAAGGAAAAGTGATATAGTATTGATATGGTTTTGAAATGGCAATGATATGTCGGTTTTGAAATATAACTATTTTGAAAATTTATTAAATGACCATCGGTGTAATAATACGTAGTTATTAAAGAGATCGGGATCGGATATGGACATACTCTCTGTCGATACCGAAACCACTTTAATAACTAATATACGCGGAGTGTTGATCCAGAATGAAGTGGATGGTTTTGATGAACGCGTTGACTGAAGTAAGAGAACGATTTTGGATGACCCCTGACATGACTAAAACAGGAGCCGCGCCGGGCCATTGAGGTTCGCCACCTCTAGCGGACACACTTCTTCGTTACCATATTTATTACTTTTGTGATTCGATTTGGGTGCACCCCTCGATTATGGGAGTGTTGTTTCGCGGTGTTGGGGTAGTAGCTGCTATGCCCAACATCAGTCCGGATCACGCAACTACTAGTATCCTAGTTGGTATTGCCTCATGTACCTTGTCATACTGATTATCCTATTCGCGACCACTACGATTTTGGTTTGTACCTTTAGTATATGGATTGCCCTCTGGTGACTTCCGGTTTCGGGGAAACGATGGTCTTGTATATGCTCTTGTGAATTAAAATGTGTTAAGGGTGGAATGGGCCATGACTTAACGCTATTTTGATATCGTACTTTACTGATTAGACAATATCTACTTAGCGTATTCTACTGTATATATAGATAGTTTAATGGATCCTTAGAGGATGGTTATCCCAAACATCCTTTGAGTCACTTGTATTTCAGCCGTTATTTCACTTGAGTTGGATTTATTAATATAAGAATGTTAATCCTGACTCGAGTGTTTTGTGTTTTCTTTACGCTCGGGTCAGACTGAGTGATACAGTATTCGAGACTCACCTTTGGAGATCCAGCTATCTATCCAGCTTCCAATTATTCAGTTGATTTCAGTGATGTATTCAGATCTTGTATTTGACTATTATATTGAGATATCTATGTATTCGAGACCTCTGTTGTATCTTGTTTAACTCTGTTATATATATATATAGTTGCTTCATGAACTACTATTCTTTTGTTTCCGCTGCATTATTGTTATATTACTCTGTGTCTGTGATATGTGATTATTTATTTATTGTATATGCTAAGTTTTTCCAAATTTAAATTAACAATCTATTATTTTGAATTATTCAAGTCCGACATGTGCGGATTATTGTCGATTTGAATGGTCCAAAATAGTGGGTCGTTACACATCTATTTTCAAAATCACTTTGAAATCCTTATTAAATTGAAATCATCAATTTAATATTTTTAAATCTCCAAAATTAAGGCCCAATGCTGCAAAAATACTAAATAAGGTGATCACATCAATCATATCAATACTGGTATCAAAAACATCATATATCATATGATAACAGCATATATCACAATATCTGTAAATAAAATCAACACTGGTGAGGAATCCAGTTGGATCCTTCCAACCTGTCGCCTGCAACAAATATACATATTAGAAAATATATACAATGTCCGCTTTGAGGCAGACGCACGTACAAAAGGTCATCCGCTCATACACGGGAACGTATAGGGTCTCATCTGCTCCAATAGGCAAGAAATATATCCAAATACCAATCAATATATATATATATATAATATCATATTTTATCCAAACAATCATCAATCAGCATCAAATAAATTTATTCTCACTTATATAAAATATAAACGAGACAGAAAGAGTGAGTTGTACTCACATTGCTTCCAATAGCAGTGCAGTATTTTATTCTGAATAAAATTAAACAAGCGTTTAATTTTACTCAAAATTTTCACTAGCTCTAATCAACTCCAAACTAGCTCTAAAATGTAGTGCTCGTCAATACGGACCCAACGCAACTTGTTTCGTCAAAAACGGACCTCGTATGAAGTAGTTATGATGTTTTAAAGTTTATACAAATTAATATATAAATTAATTTACAATTTTATTTTTATTTTAACCTAAAATTCATCTCGGCCGTTCGATTTCTTTTGATCAAATCTAGGCCGCCTGCTCCATCTTCTCCCCCCCGGTTCTATACGTACGTGAGAACCCAATAGCCGCCACCCTACCCTCAATTATCGCGACCACCACCTTCATCGATGAGATGATCCACTACCATCAATGCGTGCGCCATAGCCTCACGCAGCTACGACCTGAATCTGGATGAGCTTGGCCCTCCCTATGTCTCGGAAAACGTGCGCAAACGCTAGGTGAATGCGGCAAATTTCCGCCTCGATCATTGCACCATATTCGATCATAGCCGTTGGATTGAAAGTTCTCGACGTGCTCTACGACTTTGTAGTTGAGAGTTTTGTCTAATTATTGATGGAACGAGTGGAATTGAGGGAAGAATGTTGAGCACTTCTGGCCATTAATCAAAAAGCGACGGCTAGGGCTTAGATGTATTAGGGTTTTGCAAATGTGAAAAAATGTGGCCTTATATAGAAAATTTTCACGACACTATTCATCCGAAAATTTTTCGAACTCCAATCGATGCGTGCCTCCTGGCATTTATAATGTTTTACCCCTATTCCAAACACAATGGAATATATATCGAGACCCAATTCGATCGTATTTGGAGATAGGATTTCGAATCGACTTATTTAAATTAAAATTTACTTAAATAAATTTCTACGCGTTTTAGCTTGCCACGACTAAACCATAAATCCGATTGACACGAAATTTGAAATCCTACAATAATATAACATTACGGATCCAATGAAACTGGTTTCATCGAAATCTGAGACCATATGAAAAATGACTATTTTTACACGTTAATTAAATATTAAAATATTCAATTTCTATAAATTTACTTTTAATTCAATTTCAAAAGTTCTCTAACATCATTCTAATTCAAATAGAGTTTAATTAAACTTTATAAATCATTTTCATTCACATTAAATTCAAAATCAAATTATTTCTGCCATTTCAAATATTAAATTAACAATTTAATTATCCAATTAAATCACTATATTCAAATATAAGTTATTCAGCTTACAAAATTTACTTTTGAATATTTAAAATCAATTAAATATCTGAATTTCGAATGATAGAAATTCTAGGTCGTTACATTCTCCCCTACTTAAAAGAATTTCGTCCCCGAAATTACCAAGTAAGAAAAAGTCACAAAATCCATTAACTTTTCAAAACAATTCGTTAAAACTAGATATCAAAATCATTTAAACATTTCCAAAATCCATTCGTTAAACTTCTTATAAAAACTTCTCTAAGTTTACAAATCATATATAGTTATCTTTTAAAAACCAACTAATATCGTTTAACTTTTAATTCAAAATCAAAAATTTTAATTATCAAATTTTGTTTTCCAATTTTTCCAAAAATTTTCTAACACCTTAAATTTTCTAAAAAATTTGCCATAGTCTCCTTTGCGCGGTTCGATCGTAGTAAAATCACAATATATATATACATATCACAAATATACATCTCATCTTCGAAGATGAGGCATCCCGTAGGGAAAAAAATATAAAAGTACGATATGTAATCCGAGATATGTACTTTATATATATTATTAGCGAGCATATACGGCTAATATAATGCGAAAGCGAGCTCCAAATGCGAAGCAACACCATCCACACCTACTAAACACTCAATAACAAATAAGAAACATATATGGAAAGTAATATCAATATACCACATATACCAATACATCAACTATACATGCCAATATAGCAAATACAATCTAAAGCAACAAATTCAACCATCAAACAACTATCATCCAACTAACATCTAACAAACCAATATCTATACAATTAATCCATACCCAAATCAATATTCATTCATTACTAATTAATATTCATTGAATTGGTTTTCAAATTATTCACGTTTGATTCATTAACATTTGATTTTACTAACATTTATTTATTCAAATTCAATTAGTTTACATTCACGAATTTACATTCATTTTAGTTCATTTCCAAATCAAATTAAATTCAATTCTATTTAGATTCAGTTATTTCCAATTTGAATTCAATTATTTATAGCTTTCAATTTCATTAATTCAACTTCATATGAATTTCTATACAATCAACCAACATCCATCTAACAACCAATCATATCCAACATAACCAAATTTATTTAATTTACTTTACACTATACAACTTAAGTTCACTTCTTATTTTATTCAAATTCTATTTTATTTAACTCATTTCATTAGCTCATTTCTTTTCCTTTACTTGAGTTGCATTTCTTTTTCAAAGATCATTTTATTTAACTTTTACTTAAGTCAAATTTCATATCACTATAATCACTTACCACTTAAGTTTAACTTTCATTTCAATAACTTATCTAATCCAATTCAAATTATTTAACCTTCCTTTAGTTAAATTTCAATTCATATATTTTATTATGCTAACTCAAAATTCTTTAACTTTACCAAAGTAAATTCTTATTTCATATTATAAGTCCAAAACTCATTTTACTATATTTGTCAATTTCAACTTGGATTTTAATTCAAATTTGTTTATCAAAACCAAACTTAAATTTTCAATTTACTATTGGTAGCAAATTCATCACACAGAAACTCAAAAATGATACTGATGATGCTGCAGTCATCACCCTTATTATTTTCTAGCAACGGTAGTGAATTCAGTGCTTCATATTCTTTTTTTTAAAATCTCTTTATTATTTATAAATCTCATTTATAATTTTAACTTATATAATTTCACTATTCTACTTCACTTATATAAGATTTATTCTAAATTTATTTATCTTATTTAGATTGATAATAATATAACCTCTTTAACTTTGAAAAACAACTTCCAAAATCAACGGAATTTAAATTCTCAAATTCTTAGTTTAAATCCATTTTTATTTATAATTCATGTTTATAAATATACTCATGCAGTTACATTTCTTATATATAAGATAATTTTACAATTGTAAATCATATTAATTATAATTCCATACTTTATAATTCATTTGCTTATATAATTTATTCTTTTACAATTGTTGCTTTCAGTTAGATTATTTAAACAACTTTTATTAACTTATATTTGTATATTTACATTTTCAAACAACCAAACAATCAATTTATATACACTTCCATAATTTCTGAAAAATTATTCCTTTATATACAAAATATAATCGAGGTAAAATTATTTCATTTACATGATTTAAAAATAATACTATGTCGACTTGCCTCGTTTAAGTGTTTAGAAATTCCTATCGATAATATGGCATCCCACATACCGACCAGAATTCACAAACAACTCAACATATAAGTAAACACAATATAAAACATTTATATCACTAAAAAATACGCGCTCATATATATAATACACTCAAACTCAATCTAGGGTGCTACTGTCCCTATCTATACTGAGTACACATCAAAGCCTAGGAATATACTAAATCTAAGCTCTGATACCACGTGTGACGACCCACAAATCCGTACCCTTTGAATCGACAATAAACAACACATGTCCGACCCAAAAAGCACAGAATGATGGAAAGTCATGAGAAAGAAAAGAAGAGAGAAGAAGAGAAGAGAAGAAAGAGAGAAGATATAACTAAACAAAACAATACAGAATCTCACATCGCAGCGGAATAACATATAATATCATATCAATGATCTTTACAAAACAGAAACTATATATACATACATTAATCATAGTTCAACAATCAATCACCAATCATCAGCCTGGACAGTTATAATAACCCGTCCTTACAATTACTGATAATATAAATAACAATGCGCAAAACTGATACGTGTATACAAAAATGAAGATCCCCAGCTCGTCTGTTGAAGCTCCAAAAGCACTAATATATAAACCTATAAATATACTCGGTCTGACCCAAGCATTGAAAGGGAAGAACGCCCGGATCAGTCTGGTAAACCAGCGTGAGAAACACACTCAACTGAATTTATTAGATTACCAAACTTTCCTTTCAAAACAAAAGTATCTCGTAAGACACGCCCACACATAAACACGGACATGTTATTACCTTACAATAACTAAAACCTTTCATATCAAATCATCTCATATTATACTAGTGTCTAGTATATACAAATAATATTAATCAAAGCCGAAATGGTTATCCATATAGCATTTCGGGGCTATTCATTACACCAATACAAACAAAATCGCAGCTCGTAGTGGAGTTTGGATTTCCATACAAATGACCAGGTGAAGGGACTACCTTCCGATGGGTACACCTCTAGATGGATGTACCGAGGACCACACATGGGAACCTCTACCAACACAAGACCGGCCTACCTCTATAACTAGGTAGTACCAAATATATCATCCCCCGGTCGTTACCGACCTTTTTCGAGGGCCCTCATAGCATGAAAACCACAATAATTTACATTCCAAACGTCATAGCGGAAATAAATATATCTAGAAGGGGATGATCATATCCTAATTGGGAATGACCCACTTAGCCCTGCTGCATCTAACCCTGTTTTGGTCATTTCCGGTTGATGAGGCCAAAGAGGTAATGATTACCTTTCACATATCACATATCACATCACTTTGAATGCCACATTCGCCATTTCCGTGTACTACTAATTGCCTTTCACAAAAATACAACCCTTGAGCTCGTACGTCTCAAGGAAGGGTGTTAAGCTAAGAGAAGTTGCCTTCTCCACCACCAAACAGATGTACGTTTGTAAAAACAAATGTACGTAATCGCAGAAAATGCAATGTCAGACATTCATCCATACAAGCCAAGAACATGACAAACCAAAGGTATTTTCCTACCACATCCTATCAGGAAATCCCTAGGATCAGTAGCGAATAGTCCTTGCATTGTATATTTCATAACGAAGAGACTACTTCTATTATATGTATATTGGGATTTTAACCCCAAATGATCAACAACCAGTCCTCCACTATGAAAATCCTAAACATCAATATCAACGACCAACCTGCACAATTGTCATATAAATGTTGGTCCAAAGTGGTTTTCAGATAAATCTGATCCCGGTCTCTTCGCACCAACAACGCAAAAGCATTTCTCAACCTCATACAGAAACTAAGTCTCATAGACTTATCACGTCTTTAACTTTCAACTTGCTATCCTTCGACCAAGAAGGAAGCTCGATAGATTGAAGTAATACTCCGCACTACACGAATCAACATCCTCAACACAAAGGATAATAAAGCCTACACGGATGGCTACGTACTAAGTGTACGACTAAATAGTTCCTACATTAAGTCGAGGAACTAAAAATTTGGTTAAATTTGATAGTCGGTTATTTAACTATCAAAGCAACAAACAAATATTTAGCACCATAAGCAATCACTAGGCCCTTTTAATTAATCCTTTATTGATTAAATCACTTTCCAAATATTCACTTCAAATTATCTTTAAAAAGATATAATTCCAAAACCATCTCAATATTCTATATTGGAAAACATTTCCATATACTTATTTAATAATAAGTGAATTCATACTTTACCTTATTTTCAACACTTAGAAAATATTACATATACTTAAATCATGATTAAGTATGTATTCTATTCTCTAAGGAAAACACTCTCTTAAAAATATTTATTTGGGTCAAAACGAATGTTGCGTAAAACATCGTTACGACAACCCAAAATCACTAGTATATGGATTTGAAAATTAGATAGATATATAAATCACATATACTATACAAAACATCTCTTTCGAAAATCATTTACTATAACAATAGTGTTATAGTCCAAGCTTCCTTACTTCTCGAAAACGTCTATTTCAACAACGAATGTTGAAATCTATGTATTCGATACTTAACACATTTTAAAATATCTTCAAACCATTTAACTCCATTTAAAAGTATCACTTTTCAAAACATTTATTTAATTTAAAAGATTATTCACTGTCCAAAATCGTGAATAAAATTCCTAACTAAATCCGTTATTTCTACATATTTATTAAAGGATCATCCACTGTCCAAAATCGTGAATATAATTCCTTTAATATGCTTTCATATTTAACTTATCAATTTCAATTGATTTCGGATTTATAAAACAATGTTTATAAATCACATATCTATTTTATAAAAACTTCAATTTATAAGATTCCTTTATTTAACAAATTCCATTTATCTCATTTATATTCCAAAATCCAATTATAAGTTAATTTACTTATAATTCTCTTTATTTACAAATTCATTCCTTTTATATAACTTCATAAATTTTATAAATCTTATTCACTTATAAAATCCATTTATAACTTCATTTTAACACTTATAAAAATCCTTTATAATTCCATTGTTTTTATTTATAAAATATCCATTTTATAAATCTTATATATAAATAAACCATTTATAATAAATCAAAATTCTCAATTTAAATTATTTTACAAAATGATCAACTTCATATTTCAAAAATCACATTTTGATTCCATTTCACGAAACCATAATTTTTATAACATAAAAATTATAACTTTTATTTATTCAAAATAAATCCATTTCCTTAACAATTCAAAAATTAATAAAACATCTATTTGCAAAATCACTTTGAAATCCTTATTAAATTGAAATCATCAAGTTAATATTTTTAAATCTCCAAAATTAAGGCCCAATGCTGCAAAAATGCTAAATAAGGTGATCACATCAATCATATCAATACTGGCATCAAAAACATCATATATCATATGATAACATCATATATCACAATATCTGTAAATAAAATCAACACTGGTGAGGAATCCAGTTGGATCCTTCCAACCTGTCGCCTACAACAAATATACATATTAGAAAATATGTACAATGTCTGCTTCGAGGCAGACGCGCGTACAAAAGGTCATCCGTTCATACACGGGAACGTATAGGGTCTCATCTACTCCAATATGCAGGAAATATATCCAAATACCAATCAATATATATATAATATCATATATCATATATCATCCAAACAATCATCAATCAGCATAAAATAATTTATTCTCACTTATATAAAATATAAACAAGACAAAAAGAGTGAGTTGTACTCATATTGCTTCCAATAGTAGTTGGAGTGTTTTATTTTGAATAAAATTAAACAGGCATTTAATTTTACCTAAGATTTTCACTAGCTCTAATCAACTCCAAACCAGCTCTAGAATGTAGTGCTCATCAATACGGACCCAACGCAACTTGTTTCATCAAAAACGGACCTCGTATGAAGAAGTTATGATGTTTTAAAGTTTACAAATTAATATATAATTTAATTTACAATTTTATTTTTATTTTAACTTAAAATTCATCTCGGCCATTCAATTTCTTTTGATCAAATCTAGGCTGCCCGCTCCATCTTCTCCCCTCGGTTCTATATGTACGCGAGAACCCAATAGCCGCCACCCTACCCTCAATTATCGCGACCACCACCTTCATCGATGAGATGATCCACTACCATCAATGCGTGCGCCATAGCCTCACGCACCTACGACCTGAATCTGGATGAGCTCGGCCCTCCCTATGTCTTGGAAAACGTGCGCGAATGCTAAGTGAACGCGGCCAATTTCCTCCACGATCATTGCATCATATTCGATCGTAGTCGTTGGATTGGAAGTTCTCGACGTGCTCTACGACGTTGTAGTTGAGAGTTTTGTCTAATTATTGATGGATCCAGTGGAATTGAGGGAAGAATGTCGAGCATTTCTGGCCACTAATCAAAAAGCGGCGGCTATGGCTTAGATGTATTATGGTTTTGCAAATGTGAAAAAATATGGCGTTATATAGAAAATTTTCGCAACACTATTCATCCGAAAAATTTTCGAACTCCAATCGAGGCATGCCGCCTGGCGTTTATAATGTTTTACCCCTATTCCGAACAAAATGGGATATATATATCGAGACCCAATTCGATCGTAGATGGAAGATAGGTTTTCGAATCGACTTATTTAAATTAAGATTTACTTAAATAAATTTCTACACGTTTTAGCTTGCCACGGCTAAACCATAAATCTGATTGACATGAAATTTGAAATCCTACAATAATATAACATCACGGATCCAATGAAACTGGTTTCATCGAAATCCGAGAACATATGAAAAATGACTATTTTTACACGTTAATTAAATATTAAAATATTCAATTTCTATAAATTTACTTTTAATTCAATTTCAAAATTTCTCTAACACCATTCTAATTCAAATAGAATTTAATTCAACTTTATAAATCATTTTCATTCACATTAAATTCAAAGTCAAATTATTTCTGCCATTTCAAATATTAAATTAACAATTTAATTATCCAATTAAATCACTATATTTAAATATAAGTTATTCAGCTTACAAAATTTACTTTTGAATATTTAAAATCAATTAAATATCCGAATTTCGAATGACAAAAATTTTGGGTCGTTACACTAATTTTCGATCTAATAAAAGCCCATCGAATATTAGGCGCATTACAAAGCTGGTTGTTGGTTGGTAAAATTGATACAATGAACAATATACGGAGCTATTTATCTATGCTATCAGAACCTCTTAGTAAAAAGGATAAAATAAAATATCAGAAATAATACTCATTTTATAAAATTTCAAATCTTCGAAACATTACATAACATCGTAATATTCGAAATACAATATCTCAAAAATACAACATCATGTTTGAAATGGGTACATCAAAATATAACAAAACATAAATGGATAGATAACTGCCACAAGTCTTGTCTCCATCTTCATCCTTACAATCAGCATCATCACCTAACCTGTGTGTTTTAATGAGGAGGGGGACAAAACAACAATGTCCGATGAATGAAAATCTAAAGTCTTACCAAAATAGTATTTGAGCAGTATCATTTAGATAAGTAACACGTCTGTGGATCCTATACTATATCCTACCAAGAATACCTCCAACTATAAACCTGAAAGCCTTTCCAATTTATTTTGAAACTACCGTCAATCCTAACAATGTGAGAGAAAGTACGTGAGCCACTTAATACATCTTGAATGGGAATTAAGTAGACCCTGACCATTTAATACCTATAACTAAGGCAGATCCCCATCATTTAATACCTAAACCCAAGGCGGACCCCTTTCTGGTACTCCCTAACTGACATCCCTCGAAATCTCATCAAGCCCCTTGATACTTCTTTATGGAAAGAGGAAGACCCTACAATATCCATTTAATATATCAACCCCAAAGTGGAACCCTCACGAATTTCTTACTACCGCACCTAAATGACAATTTCGACCATTTAATACTTCTTAAGTGGAAAGAAGCGGGCCCTACAATAGCCACTTACTACTCCCAACCCATAAGTAGGTTCTATACCTTATGACTTGTAATCTAAACTATGAAATCTCACATTAGTCCGACCATTCTTAGATACTAGTAGCCAGATTAACTGAGCAGACCTACCCTACAGAATTGTGACTAATCTCGCGTGCTCCATGGATACTTATTTTAGGCGATGTCTCACATCAGTCCTTCACATTGCTAGTAGTCAGATTAGCAACGCAGATTTCTATATGCTTTTGACTGACCTCACATCCCTACAACTTAGTGATAATTCCACTCTCCTATCATACTATACATATACCTTACCCACATTTACGCACTAAGGCCGTATAAGGAGAACTCCTTATTTGGTCTTTAATTACGAACCAATTTCCATAATCATCCTTAACTTCCTTCTTTAGGGTTTTACTGCTAATTAATAACCTTTTTGTACTACGTAATTAATACATTATCAACCATACTATATTAATATATTTATACGCTAATACACACACACACACACACATAAATTAGGTTAATTAAATATTCCTAAGCATGCGAATATTTTGCATCCTATACTAATCATTAAATGTCAAAACTTTCATACACAATTCTAACTCTATACAATATCTTCCAGAATAGCTAATAACCTTAGCCAACAAAATAGAGTTTCATAAATAAAAAGAATCATAACCAAAATTATTCTATATTAATATAGTAGAACCAACACCTCTATTTCAAAGAAACAAAACTTCAATTTAAATCTTCTATACTCTATTCAACTTTTCCATACACGAACCTTGAGTGAAAAAGGGATTCCTTTTTTGTCTAAATTACGAAAACAAGCAATGCAAACTACGAATAAGAGAGTTCATATTTTACACACCATTTCCTAACTTATTTTTCTTTTTAGAAACTTTATCAGAACACAAGAGAAGAGTTGGAAGTGGAATAGAATATGAAATAATCAAATTGCAATAGAAAAAAATTAATTCAACTATTTTAATATAAAATAAATGGGAGTCCAATAAACATAAGAATTGACATTTTCATTTGGCGGAATTTTATGGTTTTACTTTTAGATTTTCATGAACAAATTCCCCAAGGAATAAAACACATTCAAACTTCTACAATACAAATACTAAAATAAGAAAAACTAAGATTTCCACTCATAGAGAACTTGCCTACTCCCTTTTGGATTTGATTCACGTCCGCTCCTGATTTCTCTTTCAGATCACTTCTTTTTGGAATATACAATAATTGGATTGTATATAATTAGATTCAAAAGTAGAAACTAGAGAGATAGAATTAGGAATTGAATATTTAAGTATAAAAATCCCCTACCTGGAAATCCTAAGCAATTATAAATCATAGAGAAAAAGAAAACTGATAGAGCTCCGCTAATATTCCCAAATAACTTGTGAATAAAAGTGAGGGGGCTAGCTTTTTATTTATAGTGGTTAGAAGGTACCAGAACTATCGGATTTAAATCGGTTTAAAATAATCAAATCCGGATCATTCGCGTCTAACAAAACCTTAACCACCACTCAAAACACCGGTCGACCGCTCCTCCCTGGGCGGTCGATCGATCTGAGTATTTTTAGGAATGAATTTATTCTATCATTTTATTTTATTTAATTCATTATTTACATTTAATGTCAATGTTTTGTTTTAGCGTTTCCTTAAACCCCAAGATTTCTAATCAACGTTAAAATATTTATTAACATTTTAAATTTCAAACAATAACATTAAATAAATTTTAAATTTAAATTCACTTCGAATTATTTAGAAATCGAAAAGTTTAAACGTGAATAACTTCCTGTTTAAGCTTTGATTACAGAACTTTATATATGAAAGTTGATCAAAAATCACCATGAACGAATCATGTAACTTTTGTGGTCAAATCCCGACATTCACAATTTTTTTATTTTAAGCCTTATTTTAATTAATTAATTTCTTATTGATTTCTCCCCAAGCCCGTCCCTGTGAGTAGGGACGGGACTGTCATTTCACAAAGATGCTGCCGTCTGAACCTTTGCTTAGCATTTAATGCATGCTTCAAGTGGTGTATGCCACTGGCTGTGATAGTTCGCTTTTTCTAACATGGCATGGGATGCATGTTTTTTACATGGATGAAGCGAAATTTGCACTCATTACACCTAGACGGTTGAGATTTAAAGTCGATTCAAATTCTATGACTAAAATCTATGGAGTAGGTTTATTAAAGTGGAAATTAGGGAGGCATCCCTATCATACTTTCATATTATAAAGTGGGTCCCTGTCAAAGTTTCATTGTAAAGCGGGTCCCTGTTTTCTGGAAACGAAGAAAAATTATTGCTGAAATGTCAGCAACTTTTATAAATAAGTGCTGATATTTCAGCAACTATCTGTGTCAAAGTTTTATTGTAAAAACAAAGAAAAATTATTGCTGAAATGTCAGCAACTTTTATAAATAAGTGCTGATATTTCAGCAACTTTCATAAACTGTGTTCACAGTGTACATAAATGTTGCTGAAATATCAGCAACTTTTATAAATAAGTGTTGATATTTCAGCAACTTTCATACACTATGTTCACAGTGTATAGAAATGTTGCGGAAATGTCAGCAACTTTTATGAAATGTTACATAATGCTCTGCAATAATCGTGAATAAAAAATAGGGACCTAATTTACACTGAAATTTAGTGAAGGACTTTTCGTGAATTTTGAAACTTAATAAGGACCTGTGCCAAAAGTACCCTTTATTAAAGCTACCCTTCTCCTCTCCTTCATCCTTTACTAAAAGTAGAAAATGAAAAACACCTTTAAAAAAACTTCAGCCTCTTTAAAACTTTGATTTTTCTTTAGCTTTCTTTGATAAAAAGTGAGTACTTCTCCGCTTTTGCCTTTATCGTAATAAGCACCGCTGTCATGGCGAAGCCCTGAGCTACCTTCACTTTCCCTTTTTTCTACTTTCGACTTTGCTGCTGTAATACTATAATGCTTAGGTGCAAATTTTGATTTTTGATCTTGTGATTGGAAATCTCCTTTTCTGACCATCTTTCGACGTCGATCAACTATCGCTGCCATATCATTTGTGGCCGATCGACATTGATGGGCTTGAGTGGGCCTACAAACATTTAAATGATGATATTTCTTAAGATAATGGGCCATGGGCCCGATCAAATTTGGTATGTATGGGCTTTAAGTAAATAATTGGAATTAGATAGAGGCCGTAAGGCCTAATACTTAGCTTAGGAGCCAAGTTGTGAGCCAACCTTCTTGAAGTGCCCAGCATAGGCATGCCATAAAGTCGGTTGACTCTAGGCTTTGCTAGGCTTGGCCATTGTACTTGTTGTACAATTGAGCCACTTATGTTTCAGATAGCAGTTTCTGGTTCTATTTCCGCTAGCCAGTTGATATCAGTAGGGGCTACCCCCTTTAGGGCCTCTGAATTAGAACAAGACAAGATTGACCTGGCTAAGCTTTTGGCCAGCCATGAAATCAACATAAGGATGGTCCGCTAACCAACTTCTAATGACTGTCTCGAAAGACCTCCCGCATGCTTCTTTGTCTTCTCAATATGATACTTTAAGCTGAGGTTATGTTGCCCCTCTACCCCTACTTTGTCCATCCTTAGTGCTTACGGACTTGCCCCTGGGCAGCTGACTACTAATAAATACTAGTTTTTATATGGCTCTTTATGATGCTTATGTAGTGCTCCTTCTTCCAAAGCCAAATGGAAATCTGGTAGAGATAGTCTTCCGTCTTCAGAAGGAGGCCAACTGCCCAATCGACACCTTCCAACACTTTTAGGCTGGCATAAGCCTATGATTTGTTCGGGTATTCCCAGCAAGGCCGTCCTAGTTTGGATGTCTAGATATTTTTTTGTCATGCACTGCGTTAATCCTAGGCTAGAGAGCACTACCTTCCAAACTCCTAGTAACTCCTCACTTCTCTTTTGTTCCGTTCATTTTTTTCACTGCTTCCCTTTTATTAACTCATTTTATGACAGGAGATGAGCTTGCTTCCTTAGTGTCGGGTTTTCCAAACTATGTGAGAACCTGAACGGACTAAAGATGGCTACCACCGCCCTCTGAGAATTGAAGCTCTAGTGACCAATTCCAACCTCCACCAGGTTGGTTGATGTGGCAAGGATAAACAATGGTTGGGGAGCTGTAGAGGAGGAAACTGGTTAAGTAGGTAGCCAAAGTAGAGAAGCTGGTTAAAATCTAGCGGGACTGCTCCAAAGCCAGTTCAAGAACCAAGATGTCGTGCTAATCATGGATACCAAAAGGGGATACAACGACATCATTACGGGTGAGGAGAAAGAGGAGTGGCAACAAGTTGACCTTGACAAATTAAGTGATGTTGTGCCGGAGCCGTAGTGGGAACAATTTGACCCATAACAACTAGTTGATGTCCCAGTCCCTTGCCATGTGCCATCACCCGAAGAGTGGGATACTGATGTGATCTATGAGGATTGTAGCGTTGTAGGAGGGGGACAAGAGTCGGGCATCGGTAAGGACGCAGGTGCCTCCTTCGGGCAAATTCTGGGATACAACCCTTCGTACCCTAGATACAAAGACGAATCTGTGGGCAAGCCTTATGTAGGGACAGATGAAATTAGCCTAGACATCTCGACCTAATTATGTTGGGCCCTTGTTAGAAATAAGAACCAAGCTGGTAAAAATGGTAGTTTATTTGCACTTGTCTTATTTTTACACTGAATTTTGACCAACTCTTTTGTTCTTTATTGTTGCCATGTCCGACCAATAGGTCTTCGATGCGTTTGACGAAGAGGTGGTCAAAGCTGCCGTGACCAAAGTTATCAAAGCCACCATTGTTACCAGCATGATTCCTACACTCTACGCACCCCATGGACCCATGAACCCCTATATCCCCAGCCATATCTGAATAGCAACTGATTTACCTCTTAGCCCCTCTCGCTCACTCCACAATCCAAGAAGAGGAAGAAAGTGAAAGTCGCTAGCGTCGTTTAATAGTCACTATACACCGAATCAATGATGGCCAAAATATAGATATAGAATTGAAGCGCAGTAATCATAGCAACAGTAATATATATAAATATAAAGAAAGTTGATGCGGATCGAGTAATATGATTATATTTACTAAATAAAAACTTATATCAAACTGGCAGTGTAAAAATTCTAATAAGAAAAGTGCACCAGAGATTTTTATACCAGTTTGAACTTCCCATTCGACGTCTAGTCCTAGACTCCTAGATTTACAACTATACCCTCACTTAACCTGGAGGAATAGGTTTTACAAACCACCTGAGCCGCCGAACAGGACTTCTATATTACATACTGCCTAAGCTACCGAATAAGACTTCATGCCTGAAAAACTCCAACGGGACTTTGACTATGAATGGTAGTAAGCTTCCTAACCGATTGTGTTCTAGATAACACGGACAAGTCTATTAAGTACATCCTTTCTATAATCTCCTTGACTTGATGATTTGAACGTGTAATTATAGGAAGTAAATAGTTAAGAATATTTGTAAATCATAAGTAAGTATAGATTAGAAATATAGAAATAATTAGTTCTTGGTTGTATTAAAAAAGGTGAATTCTCAACTCTTTTTATAAATTTGAAAAGTTGTAATTGAATAGTGGTAACCATTGGAGTGAACTATTCAAAGTAGGAGATGCAATCGTTGAAGAAGAAGGGACATGTCTTTTTCAGAAATTCAAATAAAAAACCCGGTTTCAGGCATCCAGGCATCTGGATATTTTGTACCAGACGTCTAGATGTAATATGGATGTCTATTATGAAAAATCTTGATGCCTAGATTTGAACTAAAAAGTACGTTTTTATTTCAATATGACTAGCCGTCTATGATGAAAATGTCAGCTGTCTAAATTTGAACTAAAATGTTTCTCAGACATCTATGATGAAATATCAGACATTTGATATTGAACTAAAATGTTCCACAGACATTTATATGAAAGTTAAACTACTGGTTTTGAACTAAAATGTTCTTCTTCCTTTTAAATGTTATATTTTGTTTATAAAATAATGTTTTGACTATTTTCTTTTAAATATATATATATATATTAAAAATAGTCATATTGTAAAAATAGTTTTCAAAATATATTTGTGTGTATGATCATCAAATTAGAGATTGTAAAATAATCTTGACCGACAAATTAATATATAAACTCTATTTGTTTCCTTCAGTTTTAGCCTAATTTTGATGTCGATCGTCATATCTCCTTGTATGTATTCCTTCAGCTTATCTCCGTTGTGTATATCTCCTTTTTGTATTTCCATGGCAAGTTATCTTAGAGGTTCTTTGGCATAATTGTATAGTTTTTATCATTAAAATCCAATAAGAGAGGTTATAATAGAAGGATGTGGCCATCCAGTTTTCGAGAGTTGATGCTGTCAGGCCTTATAAGAAGTTGCTTAATACTTATGACATGGAGCAGTTGCTCGTTGACCAGAAAGCCGAGTCATCTGAGGAGGTTATCCTGGACCTCCATCATGTCGAGGACCATACTGACATGGGCCGAATGCTTTCGGCCTACCAAATGATGGCAATGTAGGTCCTCACTTACCCTTACCGTGTCCAATCCAACTTGAATCGTCACTCCTTGGAAGATGTCATTGACTGCCTGTCCTGGAACTCCTTGCTGGTAAGTTTCGGACTTCGAACTTGTTGTTTTCTTACTTAGCTATTTTAACACTTGCCTTTACTTCAAGTCGAATACCGTTGCATGCACCTTCAATGGGATGTGGAGAAACTTTAAAACAATCTGAAGGCTGAGGCGCTGGCTTGGCAGGCAGCGGAGGTAGGGGTTACCAAGGCTCGAGAGGGAAAGGAGATGGGTAAGAAGGCTAGTAAGGAGGCAGCCTAAAAGGCGGCATGGGAGGTAGCCGAGGCTTAGGGGAGGGCTGAGAAGATAGAGAGGAGGCAGATCGCTATGGTAGGGTCGAGAAGCCAGAGGAGGGTGGAGACAGACCTTAAGTAGAGGTTTGCGAAGTGAGGAGGCCGACCAGCTGTAGGCAGACTTGAACAAGCATGTGGTCAGAGGTTGGACGGATGAGGATGTTGTTACCACCAGGCAAGAGGAGGAGGCCAAGTGGAAGAATCGATAGATGAACATGGTAATGACACTGATTAAGGAGAATTGCCAGTTCCTCATTTCCATCAGCAAATTTGATGTCATAACTTTTATCTAGACCCAGGAGGAGGTGGCAGAACATATGCGGGTCGAGGGTCTTTTGGTGCCGGTTGTGCTGACCCAGGAGCAGCTGGACTACTTGGACCGACGAGCAAAGGGGTTGAATTTGTAGATATTTTATTTCCTCTTTTGTAAGCCCAGTGGGGTGGGCTTTGTGCTCCTATACTTTTGGATTTGAATAGATTTTCATCTTGTTGAAAATTTTCTAAGTACTTTGATAGCTGTATCTGCTCTTGTCGTTTGGGCTTAGCTTGTAGGGTAGCATACTTTGAGTATTCAATAGCCCTCGTGTATGTGCACTATGTATTTTTCATAAGATAAATTAACCAAGTAAAGTGATGGTCATCGAGGTGGTCGTTCTTGCAATCCTTGTACTGAAATGATCAACTTATGTTAGTTGTAGGCTAGCCAGTCAATGGACTTGGATACGAGCATTATCTATGTAACTCGGTTAATTTTCAAAGTGCTAAGGTCAGCATATGATAGCCAGGCTTATTTGGTTTTCCTTTTGTTGGACGATCTTGACATGAAACTAAGCAACGAGTGGCTTGAAGGTTACTCTTGGGTGATGTGCTGTAAGAATGAAGGGCAGGCAGTCTCGGCACGAACCTAAGCATTGGGGGGCTTGAAGGTTACTCTCGGGTGACATGTTACAAGAAAGTGTGGCGGTCCCCAATAAGGAAGTGAATGTATGATACTTCACATTCGTGGATAGCTGGCCGACATGCAGCAAGACAGGCTCACAATGCACTTGGTAGTAATTATCGGCAGTCCAAAGGTAAATAAGTACATACAAACTCATTATTCATTAGATAGCCTGGGCTGCTCGGAGGTTCTCCAAAGTGACACGATAAAAGTTGACTATGGTTGTCGAGCCTGACACGAACCTAAACACTAGATGATAGTCCCCAACAAGGAAGTGAATGCATGGTAATTCACCCTCCTTGGATAGCCGACCAACAAGTGGGGAGACAAGCTCTCTAAGTGCTTGACGGTAAAGGTCCACAGTCCCGAACAAGGTAAATGAGCACATAAAAACTCATCCTTTATTGGATAGCCTGGGTTGCTCAACGGTTCTCTATGGTGACTTAGTGCCAGTTGAGTATGGTAGTCGAGATTGACATGAACCTGAACGCGGGGTGGCAGTCCCCAATAAGGAAGTGAATGCATAGTAATTCTCCCTCGTGGATTGCCGGTCGACAAGTGAAGAGACTAGCTCACTATGCACTTGGCAATAAAGGTCATAAGTCCCCAACAAGGTAAATATGTGCATAAAAAATTATCTTTCATTTGATAGCCTAGGCTGCTCGAAGGTTCTCTAAGGGTGACACAATGCCAGTTGTGTGTGGTAGTCAGGCCTGGCACGAACTTGAACATTATATGGCAGTCACCAACAAGGAAGTGAATGCACGTTAATTTACCCTCATGGATAGCTGGCTAGCAAGCAGGGAGATTGGCTTGCTATGCACTTGGCGGTAAAGGTCGGCTGTCCTCAATGAGGTAAACAAGCATATAAAAACTCATCCATCATTGGATAGCATTAGCGAATGTGTTGAACAATGTTGGTTTTGGAGTCTTCAATGTATTCTCCACAAAAGATGTCTTATACAGCCTTATAATCATGGTCGGCTCTTACATGCGACAAGCCCAGAGGTGCACTAGATTCCAAGTGCAGGAAATGTGGGTACCATCTAGGAGAGAAAGGCGGTAGGCACCATTTGTTAAGACGACACTTATGATATACAACCCCTTCTAGTTTGGGAAAAACACTCCATCGGTTGGGTTCTTTGTATTTACGAACACTCAGCGTAGGACTTGGTCACTGATAATGAATTGCTGGAGCTTTACCTTTGAGTTATAGTGCTTGGATATCTTCCTTTTGTAGGCTTCAATGTAGAGTTTGGCTTTGGCTCTTTGTTCTTCTACTTAGTCCGAGCTTAAGTAGCTCATCGTTTTGCGAATGCTTGAAGGTTAGATGGCAAGGTGAGGGGATATCTACATCTGTGGGAAGCATGGCTTCATACCCATAGAAAATCAAGAATGGAGTATGGCTAGTTGAAGCGCATCTGGAAGTGAGATAGGACTAAAGAACAAGTGGTAGTTCTTCGATCAAGTTCTCTTTAGCTTTTACGAGGCTCTTCTTGAGAGTGGATTTCATGGTTTTATTGATGGCCTCGACTTTTCTATTGGTCTGAAAATAGGCAACGGAAGAGAAGAACTTTTCGATTGTTTCTTGAGCAGAAGTCTTGAATAAGACTACACTCAAATTGAGTGTCGTTATCGGTTATGATATTCTTCGGTGGGCCAAAATGGAAAACATGTTCTTGATGACGAAGTTGATAATCTTGAGGGCGATGACCCTAGTAAGGGTTTCGGCCTCAACCTATTTGTTGAAGTAGTCGATGGCGACTATGGCATGACTGTATCCTCCCTTATCATTCGGCAGCTTCCCTATCAAATCGATTCTCAAAGTGTTAAATGATTATGGGGATGTCATTCGAGTGAGGAGGGTAGTTGAAGCTCTGGGGATCTTGGCAAATTGGTGACTTTGGCCACACTTCTTTACATAGCCCATAGAATCCTTGATCATAGTAAGCCAATAGTAGCCTTGCCAGGTGGCCTCTTTTGCCCCTTGGAGTGATCACCACAGAATCCTTCGTGCAGCTCATTCAAGATCTGGCTGACTTCATCTATAGAGATGTACCGCTGAAGCTGTGTGGAGTATCCCTATATGTAGAGCCATCCTTTTATGATCATGTAGTTGAGAGCCCAGTAAAGAATCTTCTTGGCTTCATCGCAATCAGTTGGAAGTTCCTTGCTTGTTAAGTATTTGATAAGGAGCACCATTCAATAGTGTATGGATGGCACATCTACTTCCATGTTTGTTGCCCTGGACTCTTAGTAAGGGGTACCTCGAATCTTTAAGGGGACCTAAGGAGAGACTGCTTTTGGATAACTTATTGCCTAGGAAAGTTGATCAGCTTTGGCATTTTGCTCTCTGGGTACCAGCTCCAACTTGAACTTGGCAAAGGTGTTGATGATCTTTTTGGCTTCAGCAACATACAAGGCCAGCGTCTTGTTCTTTGCTTGAAAACACTCACCAACCTGATTGACAACCTGACCAATGATGACTCATTGAAAACATGGAAAGATTATGTGCAATTCTCCTACGATCCTGGGGCCAACCAAAATAGCTGCGTACTCAGCTTTATTGTTGGTCGCCTTGAAAGTAAGACAGACTGCAAAACATGGTTGTTTTCTTTCTAACATGACATGGACCATGACATCCCCTACCCCATTCTCATTTGATGCTCCATCCACATATAAGTGGCTGGCTAGTGATGGTCTCCTCTTATAAATTGCTCGGGCTTGAGAACTCGACAACAAAATCAGCAATATCCAAGCCTTTGATGGAAATGTGTAGATGGAAGGAGATGCGAAATTACCCAAGCTCGATAGTCCATTTCAAGAGTTGGCCTGTTGTGTCAAGCTAGCTAAGGATTTTCTTCAGAGGCTGATTGGTTAGGACGGTAAGGGGTGCACTTAGAAGTATGGCCGGAGTTTTTGGCCTGCGATGAGCAAGCAGAATGCAAGCTTCTCCAGCTTACAATATCTTGTCTCTGGGCAGATCAATCTATTGCTAACATAATAAACTGACTATTGGACCCAGTCGTCTTCCTTGATTAAGGTAGCACCAATTATGTGGTCAAACACCCTAGTATAGATACAAATCCTCTCTATCGATGGGCTTGGATATTACCAGAGGAGCGGTCAAATGCTATTTCAGCTCCTTAAATGCCTTCGCACATTCCTCGTCCATGTGAACGACCTCTCTTCCTGATGAGGTCGAATAAGGCGAGACACCGATCAGTGGACTTTGATACAAATTGGCTTAATAGTGCAATCATCCCATTCAAGCTTTGCACTTGCTTCAAAGTCTAGGAAACTTGCATATCTTTGATGACTTGATCTTATCAGGATTAACTTCAATGCCACTGGCACTTACAACATAACTTAGGAAGACAACAAAGAAGCACTTCTTTTGATTTAGCTTTATGTTGTATTGATGTAGGATGTTGAAAATCTTGGCCAGGTTCTGTACGTACCCCTCGACCTTCTCATAATTCACCAACATGTCGTCCACATAAACTTCTAGGTTGACCTATTCGGGGACCATGCAGTTGACAAGACGCTAGTATGTGGCATTTGATAGAGTTAGGGGTATGCCCTAGCGGCAATTCTATAATTTAATTTAAATTAATTAACTCCGTAATCAATTCTCGTTCGAATGAAAGGTGTTTTTCTTTCTATTGTATATTTGTTATAATGTGTTATAAATAGTTAAATATTTAATTAAAATATATTTAACAGAAAATCCATAAATGGTGTGTCTGTGATAGTAATTACAAATAGTGATAGAGTTAGGGGTATGCCCTAGGGAGCGATTATGTAACTTGTTACATGATAGAGTTAGGGGTATGCCCTAGGGGCAATTATGTAATTTGTTACATATATCTAACTCGTTGACCAATCTTGTTCGAAATAAAAGAAATTTTCTTCCTGTTATATACTTGATATAATGTTATTATATTAATTAATTAACTTAATTAAAGGTATATTTAATAGAAAAAAAACCATAAATGGTATATTTTGTGATAGTAGTTACAAAGTGTTGTAACCATGAGTAATTTATCACAACGAAACAAATATACCATTTTAAATGTTCCTAGTCAAGATGCATCAAGATTGGATATCGATGTATCCATTGAGACTGGAGTACGTAACACCATCTAAATGTTGGGCAGTGTATTACTCATGACTATTGGGGACACCTAGGGGTTACGTACTAATAGTTATTGGATAACTATGGAACGACTCACTCGATAGTTTTCGATTGGTTAATATAACTAAGGTCAAATAGAAAATATCGATGTGACTGATTTACATAGTTCTTTTGACTTGAGTATACTGTGGATCTTCAATATGAAAGCTCTGCTTTGATTATAGCCAAATCATGGCATGGCGTCCATCGAGTGACTATAGTTGGGTCGAGTGGAAGTATTGAAAGTAAAGCACTATTCAAGAGAGGATTCGTCTCCTCAGTTATATGCAGTTAGTATCACAGCCAACTCAAGTCAACTCAAAGTCAAAGTCTTTGGCCAGAGCATTTTGGTTAATAATAATTGTTATTATTGAACTAAGGACTTTGTATTTGGACTTTAAAGTTGAATGTGGATGAGGTTGGAATTTTGACCATTACCAAATTCCATAAGTCCAAAGTAATATAGTTTTGACGAAGAGAATTGGTGTAAACAAATGTCACAACCGGGTAACGCTTATTAAACTAAAATTGGATTTTACCGAAAATGAGTAAGCGAAAAATTTGGCCATAATGTCACACCACTTGCTAAGTGACGTGTGAACATTAACATTAGAATAGCTCGATGTTAATCGCTGACCAAATTTACACCCAAGAGTTACACAGCCGAAATGATGAATTCCCTTAAGACCGAACGATTTAATTAGTTTATAATTGTTATAAATTAATTAAATCAATTAATATTTATGAAATATTAATTATAAAATTTGAATATGATTTGAGAAATAAATAATGTTATATATATTTATAACAGTTATAAATATATCGATCGATATACAATATCGATAAGTGATTAAATTAGATTTAATTGCATAGTATTTTGGCTTGGGCTTAGATGGGTTTAAGGCTCATCATTAGGACTGCAAAATTTTGGTTTTGGAAAGGTCTAGGGGTGGCTAAAATATAGGGAATTAGCTTGGAAATAATGGGTTGAGATCAAGTGAGAATGGGTAAAAATGTTTTCCTCGTTTCTCTCTAATACAACCCTATATATATATATGTGTGTGTGTGTGTGTGTATCTCTAAAATAATGACTAACCCTTTTTTGGCCGCCATTACCTTCTACATTGCTGGTTAAAACATAGCTCTCAATCCACTCCCAAATTCTCAAATATATTTCAAATTAAAATAATACTATTCGATAGTTAGAGGTCGGTGATTCGAACTTGCAATCTGATGAATCAAGAACAGTAAAAGGAAGGGAAGTCATTGCTTCAAAGACATCATTAAATTGGTAATTTTAATTCATATTACAGTAATTAAATTATATTCTATGATCCTATAATAAGCAATTTCATATCTGTTTAAATATATTGCTACTATATGTTTAGTTAGGTGAGATTTTGTAAGTAGATGTAGTTGTCACAAATCAGTTTGGTTATGTGCATAATTTGTTTATTATACTATTTGATTTATGTATAAACAAATGTTGTTTACTGTACAAAATCAATTTTTGTCATTAATAATTGTTTTATATATATTTATTGATAAATTCATACACATACATATATATATATACATATATATATATATATAGACATATATACACACACACACATATATATATTAGTGTATATTTCTCTCTCATAATAGCACATATGCCTATATAAGATATATATATATATGATTTAAAAAATTTAGTACACTTATTTATATATAATATGAATTCAAAAATTCAAAAATTAATTATCATACATATATTCATATTTCTAAATTAACATTTATTGAATTTTGAATTGTTTATTATATGTAAAATAATTATTGCATTAAAAATTTAATTTTATATTTTCTAAAAATATTATATCATTCCAGAAACGTATATAAAAAATTTAGGATTTTTTCAATAAAGTGTATTATTTTTAATAATTAATATTATTTTGGAAAAACTATTTATGATTTATTAAAAATAATAATTTAATTGAAAAATTCTTCAAAATTTTTTGTAACCTTTCATTCATTATCCTAGAATTTCAAAAATTTTAAAATTTGAATTTTTAATAATATTTTTTTTATTAAATAATTATTGCCGAAATCAATGTATTTGTTTTTAAAAATAATATTTCAGCTTTGAAAAATATCTAGATTTTTTGTAAGCACTATTTTATGATCCTAGATTTTTAAAAATTGTAAAATTTGAATTTTCATCAATAGATTAATTTATGTTAATTATTTATGGATGAAAACATTATTTTATTCATAATATATACAAATAAAAATACTAAAATTATTATGTTTGCAAAAATAAGTTAATTTTGAATTGTAAATAATTTTTAATCATTTTTCTCTCACTTTCTATATATATATATATTTATCTATATATAAATGTCTTTTGTTCATATATTATATATAATATATTTATACGTACATATGTATGTATGTATGTATATATATATATATATTTTGTAACATATATACATGCACATATTTGGACAACATACATGACATAATAATTTGAGTTAATATGTCTGTTGCGATGTAAATCCCAATATCTACATATGGGCACATTTTACCTTTCACGGATTATTATGTTACACATGCACTCACACATATATGTATATGATACATTTATGTATAAACTAAATCAAATAAAATTAATTTCATATCTTAATATATTTGAATTTAAATAAAATAAATGATTTTATTTAAATGAAATTTAGAAATGTTCAATTCAGTTAGACTTCATAGGCCCAATAAAGATCCAATAAGGTAAATTTTTTGAAATTCATCCATAACTTCCGCTGCAGGCTGGTCTAGTTCCAACAATGGTATCGGATTAGGGCTAACTAATTAAGCTTGCCCACTTAGTACAGTGTCTAGAAAGGTAATGTCTAGGATTGAAATTGGATAATCAAGTACCCTGTCCTACCTGGTTACTGGCCTGGCCCGGAAGGTAAAGTGAGCCCAAAGGTTGCCACTAATAGAAAAGGCCCAACTTAATTTGGGCCTTAGCTAATTTTCAAAATCATTTTGAAAATTAATGTTAAAGATTTTAAATTTAATAGTTAAATTTAAAATAAAACATGTTTATTATAAAAATTATAATACTACATAAGTTTTCAAAATGTTTGAAAGGATAATGATATTTTCAACGTGCTTAAAAATATTTATATAATAATTTTTAATTTTAAATTTATTAATAATATTAATAAAATAAAATAATAAAATATGTTAATTAATTAATGCATATATGCATGTACTATATATGTTGAAATATGTTATGTTATTTTAAAATGTTTAAGATAACATAAGTATACGTGTATGTATACAAGATAAATTTTGAAATTAATAAATTTTAATAAAAATTATTTAATTGAATAAATTAACTAAAGGTTAATTAATTAAATAAAGCATACATATATATGATATATGTGTGTTACACTATAAAGGTTATAGTATACACTATAAATGTTATAGTAGATATGTCCAATATAAAAGTTATATTGGAATACTAATTTAAAATTAATTAAAGAGATAATTTATTAAAATTAATTAGATAAGATTTAATTAATGATATATTATACGTAAGACTATCATATAAGTAATATGAAATATAAAAGTTATATAACAATAAAACTTATATGATATGTGTATAAACTAAATGTGGAACATTAAAGAAACCTAAATAGACTTAAGAAATAAATACATATGTAAATGTACATATACCGTGATTTCTAATGTGTCTGACACTTGAATCGCTGGGGTATTTTATAAGAAATATATTATTCTATAAGTCGATATCACTCAATATATATATTGAAGATTATTTATCTTCAATATAATGTTGTCCTCTACCATATATATATTAGTAAATTACTTACATACTCCTTAGTTGTTGAGCAAACTCAAGCTAGGGTTGTTATGCGTAGTATTATTAACATATTTAACAAATGAGGTAAGATAACTATATGTATTTGTTGAGCAAACTCAGGGTACATATACTATATTTAGGCCATTACGATATGGTAGGTATGGGTGAATAATCTCTTTCGATTTGTTGAGCAAACTCAAGGTCGAAATGAGATTAGAACAGGGAAAATGGGTTAGGAGTTGTATGTGATACAACTGATAAGGAGTTATCCATCGTTTGTGGGGCTATGATTTGTTAAGAAAACTCAAGGTCAGAATACCAAAACAAACGAGTCCTAACACCCACTGGTGAAGTTGTAAGACTTCTATGTTTCATCTTAGGGTTTGGAGAAACATAAACGACTAGTGGGAGCCTTATTAGAAAAATGAAATGGTAACATTTAACCTTTCTAATATTGTAAGTACATATGCTATATAATGTTTTAATTATCTACAATGATAAATTTGTGCATTTGATATGATTGATAAAACGTTTGCCAATTAACATATATATACAAACTGAATTGAAAGTTGACAAATAGAAATATAATATATATTTACTAATAATTCTAATTGCATGTTATATAATGTTTCTATACCCATGCAAGTGCCTAATTTCAACTACTTAATACATTCGTAAGTTGGTCGCTTATATGTTTATTTGGTTTAGACCGTGTATTGCATTTCATGAGTTTTTGAACTCTAAATACAATTCAAGACTATGGATATTTGATCCATGTACTTTCACATATAAATGTTACATGGTGAATAGTCATAGTTTGTGGGGTACAATATTTTGATGAAGTTAGTTCATTCAAAGTAAGCCAATAAACAATATTTTAAGATCATGTATTCAACTTGAATGATTTCAAAAGGATCATATTGTGTTAATGTTACACAAGACCATAAACTACGAGATACATCTAAGAACTTGATCGTTGAAATGTCATCTTGATCGGTTTACATAAAATGCAACATATTTGATGTCTTAAATGTTAAGAATAATCTTATGCGCTTTTGTAAAAGGCTTGTTATGGTATTGTAGTAAGGTTTTCTTTTGAATAATTTGACCATTTGAAAGAAAAACGAATGTATAAGAATAGATGTAATTTAAGGTAAAGTTGGAATGAAGAGAATGAATAATCACTTCTGCTTCATAGAGAAACATTGGAAACAAGAATTGTAATACTAATTGATACTTAATATTGGAATATGAAACATGATTTTTATTCCGAAATGTATTTTCATATAGAAAATTGTTTTCTATAACATTTATTTTTTAGAGTTCAAGATATTTGATCAAAGAACTCTCCACTGTAAACTAGCTCCAGCATATGAAATAAGTAAACAATATTAACAATATTAAGTGAATGGTGGACCTCTAAATTTAGTACGCTATTATAGTAATGGCGGAAATAGTGGGAGCATGCCATATAGCACCTAATGATTGCATCAAATTACGAAAATTGTTTTCGTAAAATGTACCGAACATTATTTGTGAAATAATGTTTATTTTTGATATTGACTGAAAAATAGATATAACTATATTTCAACATGAGTATTATGAAAATTCATTATGAAATAGAACTATATTATGGAATTTGTTTTCATATTAAAAGTGATGCAACAAAAATACATATATGTCTAATATTATTTACAGTTGTTTTGGAATTATAGACTAAGCCGTAGTTTTGAGAAATAATTTTACTATATGATTATGAATCATATGATACAGGTTAATTATATCTCAAACAATTAATGGCTATGCACCCATTTAGTGGGAGCATCTTAAGAGTTAATGAACTCTTTGAATTAATACATATTGATGTATGCAATCACAAGTCTATTAATGCCAAAAGGGTTCCACATACTTTGTTATATTCATCGATGATTTATTACCAACATGTACATATTTATTGGATACACATGTAGTAAGTTTATGATAACATAATAGAATATAAAAGAAAATTAAATAAAATAACATGCAATAGAATAAAATGATTTGATTTGGTCGAATAAGTGAGTATAGTGGAAAGAGTTCCAAATGTACCTAAAAATGAATATAGATTCAATCTCAAAAGTCACTCTTCCATGTGATACATAATGATGCATCGATAAGGAGTAATCAGACATTGTTGGACAATTTACGATTAATTGTGAGTGAAGTTGAGTTAGTTTCTTTCTATAAGGTCATGTACTTACACAATATTCACCACTTCCAATTGAAAAACAGATTAGTACACAAGGTTGATATTATTTCATCTAAACAACAGTTTACAAAATCATACAAGATAAGGGTTTGTAAGAAATCCCAACATATCCTAGGCCAAGGAGTTGGTAGGTTGTGCGAGTCGAAAGATTGCACGTAATAATTGTTCATGAGGGATCTTGTATGAATCTCCAAAAAGTTTTTTGGAAATGTCTGTCCTCAAGCGACATATTTATGTTTTCAACATAATTTTTGTAAACTAAAATTAGTTCTATAAATAAAAAGGTTCATAAAGCGTTTATGAATCCGTATTCTATTTGCACTAAGAAACAATTGTTGTTTCAAGATATATCAACTTCATTGTAAAGGAATTTCTTTGGGAAATTTTTGGTAGTTAAATGGAATTGGATCCGATCCATAGATAGAACTGATTATATGAGATGAAGTGAAATTAAATAACCTAAATGAACACATAGCATTAGAATGTCTAGTAAGTATTCTCATACATCGAAGAGAAAGTATGAGTTTCTTATTAATGTCGAAAATATATGTTACCCTGTTCAATTAAACCATTAAGATTGTTGACTCTATATGGTATGATGTGCAAATATGAAAGAATTTCAAATCCACTATCAAAATATGATTTTGGTGGTCGTAACCAAAGAGATGTGATCTATCGCCCGAGATTGTGTCTTTATTGGAAAGACTAATGTGGTTGGAATTAAATGAGCAATGTTGATAAGAATAATATCACAAATTTCAATTATTGAAATTAGCATAACAGATTCGATATTCAACATGCTCAAGTTAATTCAGATTTACTTACAAAATTATCGCTCGATAAGGCTTTGTGTTTGGTACTTATGTATTGAAACAGAAAATTCTAAATAATGATTTAGAGTAAGCCATTTACACATATGAACCAAAAATGCCTCAAAGTCAGTGGGAGCGATATTGGGTTTGTGAGTCTTTGGATATGATCCAAGAAATGATATGAATGTATCATTTATAAGCATCAAGATTGAATAAGTATTTTGATAGAAATATCAAATAGTTTGATTTTCAATCAAAGTGCAGAGGAAGCGTGTGTTCATAAGAAAGAACGTTAAAATGTACATTGATATTTCTAAACTATAAGTGAACAACACGTTGTTGATTTTAACAATATGCTTGTATTAAAATCAACTTTAGTTGTTTTAATACTCAATTTTGGATTGTAAATGATGTCTTTTATGGTGAGTATAAAAGATATAAGGATTGTCCCAAAAAGATATACAGGAGCACCCTATTAAAAAGAGAACATGTAAGTTGGATTCCTTATGCATTAGCAATAGGAATTATCATACAGGTTATGTTGTGTATGATATTGTGTTTTGTTTATGTATTTGATACATGGAGCAAATATAAAATCCAAATTGATATAACTAAATGGTTGTTTGAAGTGTTCTCGCGTATTTATGAAATACTAGAGAATTTTTTATAGAAACAACGAACTCTTTATGATGGAACGTTTGGACACAAACTTTTATAAGTGATATTGAGTATAACATGTCAATGATAAAATTCAAGTTAAAATCTTTAATTTGAAAATGTTTCAAAATAAAGGTGATTGTGGTCGATTCAACGAAATGTTGAGAACATTAACTTGAATAGCGCTACAATAAACCAATGCATATAGATATAAATGCACAAATTTATAATTAAGCCAAAGGTGATTCCAAATGTTGAGAATCCCATAATATTGTTATAAGATAACAATGTCATGAAATTGGTCATGATCGAACTTAAAGCTCACTAGAAGTCGAAAGACATACTTTAAATTGTTCCATATGATAAAGGCATTTTATGAGTGTCAGAGAGAGTTAATCGACAAATTAGATAATTAAAACATAATAGCATACCCATTCACTAAGGGACTGACCTAATTGGTTTTGAGAAAACTGATTGGAGAAGTCGGAATTAGATTCCATAATTGACCCCAAGTGCAAGTGGGAGATTGATAGAGTTAGGGGTATGCCCTAGGGGCAATTATGCAATTTGTTACATATATCTAACTCGTTGACCAATCTTTTTCGAAATAAAAGGTATTTCTTCCTATTATATACTTGATATAATGTGATTACATTAATTAATTAACTTAATTAAAAGTATATTTAATAGAAAAATCCATAAATGATATATTTTATGATAGTAGTTACAAAGTGTTGTAACCGTGAGTAATTTATCACAACGAAACAAATATACCATTTTAAATGTTCCTAGTCAAGATGCATCGAGACTGGATATCGATGTATCCGTTGAGACTGGAGTACGTAACGCTATCCAAATATTGGGTAGTGTATTAGTTGACTGCTGGGGCACCTAGGGGTTACGTACTAATAGTTATTGGATAACTATGGAACGACTCACTCGATAGTTTTATGTTGGTTAATGAAACTAATGTCAAACATAAAATATCAATGTGACTGATTTACACAGTTCTCTCGACTTGAGAATACTATAGATCTTCAATATGAAAGCCCCGCTTTGATTATAGCCAAATAATGGCATGGCGTCCATCGAGTGACTATAGTTGGGTCGAGTGGAAGTATTGGAAGTAAAGCACTATTCAAGTGAGGATTCGTCTCCTTAGTTATATGCGGTTAGTATCACATTCAACTCAAGCCAACTCAAAGTCAAAGTCTCTATCCAGAGCATTTTGGTTAATAATAATTGTTATTATTAAACTAAGGACTTTGTATTTGGACTATAAAGTTGAATGTGGATGAGGTTGGAATTTTGACAATTAACAAATTCCATAAGTCCAAAGTGATATAGTTTTGACGAAGAGAATTGGTGTAAAAAAATGTCACAACCGGGTAACGCTTATTAAACTAAAATTGGATTTTACCGAAAATGAGTAACCGATAAATTTGGCCATAATGTCACACCACCTGCTAAGTGACGTGTGAACGTTAACATTAGAATAGTTCGATGTTAATCGCTGACCAAATTTACACCCAAGAGTTACACATCCGAAATGATGAATTCCCTTAAGACCGAATGATTTAATTAGTTTATAATTGTTATAAATTAACTAAATTAACTAATATTTATGAAATGTTAATTATAAAATTTGAATATGATTTGAGAAATAAATAATGTTATATATATTTATAACAGTTATAAATATATCGATCGATATATAATATCGACAAGCGATTAAATTAGATTTAATTGCATAGTATTTTGGCTTGGGCTTAGATGGGTTTAATGCCCATCATTAAGGCTGCAAAATTTCGTTTTTGGGAAGGTCTAGAGGTGGCTAAAACATAGGGAATTGGCGTGGAGATAATGGGTTGAGATCAAGTGAGAAAAGGTTTTCCTCATTTCTCTCTAATACAACCCTATATATATATGCATCTCTAAAATAATGACTAACCTTTTTTTGGCCGCCATTACATTCTACATTGCTGGTTAAAACATAGCTCTTAGTCCACTCCAAAATTCTCAAATATATTTCAAATTAAAATAATACTATTCGATAGTTAGAGGTCGGTGATTCCAGACTTGCAATCTGATGAATCAAGAACAGTAAAAGAAAGGGAAGTCATTGCTTCAAACGCATCATTAAATTGGTAAATTTAATTCATATTACTGTAATTAAATTATATCCTATGATCCTATAATGAGCAATTTCATATCTGTTTAAATATATTGCTACTATATGTTTAGCTAGGTGAGATTTTGTAAGTAGATGTAGTTGTCTCAAATAAGTTTGGTTATGTGCATAATTTATTTATTATACTATCTGATTTATGTATAGACAAATGTTGTTTACTATACAAAATCAACCTTTGTCATTGATAATTGTTTTATATATATTTATTAATAAATTCTTATATATATATATATATTACTGTATATTTCTCTCTCATAATAACACATATGCATATATAAGATATATATATGATTTAAAAAATTTAGTACACTTATTTATATATAATATGAATTTACAAATTCGAAAATTAATTATCATACATATATTCATATTTTTAAATTAACATTTATTGAATTTTGAATTGTTTATTATATTTAAAATAATTATTAACTTAGAAATTTAATTTTATATTTTATAAAAATAATATATCATTCTAGAAATGTATAGAAAAAATTTAGGATTTTTTCAATAAACTTTATTATTTTTAATAATTAATATTATTTTAGAAAAACTGTTTATGATTTATTAAAAATAATAATTTAATTTAAAAAATTCTTCAAAATTATTCATAACCTTTCATTCATGATCGTAGAATTTCTAAAATTTTAAAATTTGAATTTTTATTAATATATTATTTTATATTAAATAATTATTGTTGAAATCAATGTATTTGTTTTTAAAATAATATTTCAACTTTGAAAAAATCCAGATTTTTTCTAAGCTCTATTTTATGATCCTAGATTTATAAAATTTGAATTTTCATCAATATATTATTTTATGTTAATTATTTATGGATGAAAACATTATTTTATTCATAATATATACAAATTAAAATACTAAAATTATTATGTTTGCAAAACTAAGTTAATTTTGAATTATAAATAATTTTTAATAATTGTTCTCTCTCTTTCTATATATATATTTATCTATATATAAATGTTTTATGTTTATATATTATATATAATATATTTATACATACATGTGTTTGTGTGTGTTTTGTAACACATATACATGCACATATTTGGACAACATACATGACATACAAAATGAGCTAATATGTCTGTTGCGATGTATATCCCAATATCTACATATGGGCATATTATACCTTTCACGGATTATTATGTTACACATGCTCTCACACATATATGTATATGATACATTTATGTATAAACAAAATCAAATAAAATTAAGTTCATACCTTTATATATTTGAATTTAAATAAAATAAATGATTTTATTTAAATGAAATTTAGAAATGTTCTAATTCAGTTAGACTTCATAGGCCCAATAAAGATCCAATAGGGTAAATTTTTTGAAATTCACCCATAACTTCAACTGCGGACTAGTCCAGTTCCAACATTACATATATCTAACTCGTTGACCAATCTTGTTCGAAATAATGGTGTTTTCTTTCTATTATACACTTGATATAATATGGATATATTAATTAATAATTTAATTAAAAATATATTTAATAGAAAATCCATAAATGGTATGTTTTATGATAATAGTTACAAAGTATTATAACCGTGAGTAATTTATCACAGTGAAACAAATATATCATTTTAAATGTTCCTAGTCAAGATGCATCGAGACTGGATATCGTTGTATTCATTGAGACTAGAGTATGTAACACTCTACAAATGTTGTGCAGTGTATTACTAATGACAGTTGGGGGGCACCTAGGGTGGAACGACTCACTCGGTAGTTTTCGGTTGGTTAGTATAACTAAGGTCAAACAGAAAATATCAATGTGACTAATTTACACAGTTCTTTCAACTTGAGAATACTGTGAATCTTCAATATGAAAGTTCTGCTTTGATTATAGTCAAATCATGGTATAACATCCATCGAGTGACTATAGTTGGGTCGAGTGGAAGTATTGGAAGTGAAACATTATTCAAGAGAGGATTCATCTCCTCAGTTATATGGGGTTAGTATTACGGTCAACTCAAGTCAACCCAAAGTCAAAATCTCTGGTCAGAGTAGTTTGGTTGATAATAATTATTATTATTGAACCAAGGACTTTATGTTTGGATTATGGAGTTGAATGTGGATGATGCTGGAATTTTGACCATTACCAAATTAAGCAAGTCCAAGGTGTTGTAGTTCCGATAAAGAGAATTAGTGTAAATAATTTTCACAATTGGGTAACGCTTATTAAATTAAAATGATATTTTTTGGAAAATGAGTAAGCAATAATTTTGGTCATAATATCACACCCCCTGCTAGTGATGTGTGAGCGTTAACGTTCGAATAGTTCGAGGTTAATCGCTGACCGAATTTACACCCAAGAGTCACACAACCGAAACGATGAATTCTCTTTAGACCAAACAATTTAATTAGTTTACAATTGATATAAATTAATTAAATAAATTAATATCTATGAAATATTAATTATGAATTTTGAATGTGATTTGAGAAATAAAATTGTTGCATATATTTATAAAAGTTACGAATATATTGATCGATATGAGATATCGATAATAAAATATGTTAAATAAGATTGTACATATTTAATTTGGGTTAAATGGGCTCACAACCCATGAGATTTGGAGAGGATAGGTGTTGGTTTGGAGAAAGATAGGAGGTGGCTATAACATGTGTGATTAGGTTTTGAGATGTGTGGTTGAGATCATTGTTTGCTTTCTTGTCCTATCCATATAAAAGCCAATTTCAAAACCCTAATTACAAGCTAATTCATTTTTGAGCCCCCACTTAGTTCTTCCTCTTCCTCATTTTAATGGTAGCAACTTTCCTCTAAAATCATCCCTAAAATTATCAAATCCAATTAAAAATTAAAAAATACTAATTTGTAGTAGAAGGTCATCAATCCCGGATTAGCAACCTGATAGATTGTGATTTATTTTTAGAAGAGAAATCATTATTCAACATGGACTCAAAGACTTCATTAGGAGGTGCAGTTTAATTTATTATCGTTGTTTTGATTTTAAGTTTATCATATAAAAGTTGATTTACATCCAAATCCCCTATTTGTATTCAGATCCGTTTATTGTTTAGATTAGGTGATATTTTTATGGGTACATATGTTTCTTACAATATGATTAGTTATGTGCTTGTTATAATATTTTGTTCATTGATTTGTTGTCGAATTATTTTTTTGAAAAAAGGTTTTAATTTGATTTATATTAATATAAATATGGATCTGGTTTCAATGTGTACAAACATGCAAATTATGAATATTTATAATTGTATATGTGTTTATATTTCACATATATTTAATCTTAAAATTTTCTTTTGATGATTTTTACTTATTATGAATCATAAAATATTTTATTAAATATGGATATACATATTTTATTATTATTTAATGATTTTGTAAATTGTTTATTATGCATAAATTAATTAATGGTTCAAATTTTCAATTATGTATTTTTTATATTTTCTATCCCATGTAATAAGAATACAATAAAATTTCAAGATTTTTTAAAATTATTTTATTACTTTTATAAATTAATTTACTTTCGACCTACAATTAGTTATTTAATTAAAAATATAATTTCAATTGAGAAAATTATAGAAATTTTTCTAAAGGCTTAAATATATATCTGGAAACTTTATAAAAAGGTCAGATTTTTATAACTTAATTTATTAATTTTTGAATTAATTTTTTTTCGAAAATACAATTAATTATTTAATAAAAAATATATTTTCAATTGAGAAAATTGCAAAAAAATTTCCTAAGCCCAAAATTTTTCTCAGATACCTTCAAAAATTGGTTTAGAATATTTCAACTTGATTTCCTATTTTTAAGAATTGATTTGATTACGGGCTATTATCAATTATTTAATAATAAATATTATTTTAATTGTAAAATTCAATAAATTAATCTTAAGCCCAAAATGTGTTTCCATATTTTAAAAACTTGTATTATTATCATATAATTATTTTACATTAATTTGTTATGGTAGAAACTGTTTTATTCAATAAATTATATATATGTATGTATGTATGTATGCATGTATGTGTATATATATATATATGTACACATATATTAGCATTTTGTTTTGACATATTATACGAGCACATATTTGGACAAATTATAGTACACACAAAATGAGCTAATGTATCCATTGCAATGCAAATCCCAACATCTATATATGGGCACATTATACCCTTCACGGATTATGATGTTACATATGCACACACATATATGTGTGTGTGTATATTTATGTATATGATACACACACACACACAAATATATATGTATGTATACTTGTATAAATTAAATTAAATTAAATAAATCTCAAATTATGAATTGTACAGTTAGAATACATATGGACATAGCCATAAATATTGCCATAAATAAATTATTAATAATGACATTTCATGAATCAATCAATTCAAATTAAAGAGAGAAAATGAAAGGTTTCTCTGTCCATTTAATATAATTAATGCTCTCAATTAATTCTTGTTTAAGGGAAAGAAATGAAAGATTTCATTTCCTATACATTAACACTTATAAATAAATGTTAGATGTATTTGGTATACTATACATTTGAATTAAATTTATTTAAACTTCCCTTTAACTATTTTAAATAGAACACAAGATTTTATTTAAACCAAACTTAGAAAAGTTCTAAATGAAATTTAGACTTCGTAGGCCCTTTAAAGATCCAAAATTGATTTTTTTTTGAAATTCACCGATTTATTCCACTGCGGGCTGGCCCAGTTCCTTCAATGGTATCGGAGCCCAATAGCCTATGCAGTCTAAATTAGTCATGTTAGGGTTAACTAATTAAACTTGCCCACTAAGTATGATGTAATGACCCTAATTTTAACTAACATTATTTAGGACATTTAATTAGATAAATTAAATGAAATAATGTGAATGGTTAAGGGATTGAGATTTGAATAATCTAAGGTAGTCATGCCTTAATTAACCTATAAGCCAAAGAGAATTAAAATGAAATAAGTAAGAGGAATAAGATAAGGGAAAAATAGGAATAAACTAAGTTCTTATACCCTAAACCCTTCTTACTTTCACCCCTTATCCATTCTAAACATTTGCAAACAGAACTAAGAACGTTCAAAGCTTGATCGGCCACTATTAAGGGAAAATAAAAGGGAAGATAAGCAAAAATTCAAGTAGGAAGCTTAATCAAATCAATTCAAGAGTAAATCTCAACCTCCTTAACAACAAGCTAAGGTGAATAATAGATTACATCTCAATTTTTATAGTTTTCAGTTTCTCGATGAGATCCGAATTTATTTTGCAAGTAAAATGCCATGATTTGACTGTTTAAATGGATATATAAGCTTGTTGATGATTTATGTTGCTTCATATAGATTTTATGATAAGTTTGGATTTGAAAACCTATTAAATGACATTCTAATGACTTGCGTTTTTGGTATAAGGTCAATAATATTATTTAGAGATGGGTTTCAAGTTTCATAATTTCTAAGTTAACGTGGATTTATTATGAATTTTCTAGGAAAGAAAATGGTTAAATTGGGATTGAATTATTTTCGGCAAATATATGATTGCCTTGGGTCTAAAATTTAAATATGTTAGAAAAAATATTAAAAATGATTTATGGGAATTTTTGAAAAATTTTCCTAAGTATTTTATTATGGATATAAAATTATTTAAGGTATGAGACTTAAATGTTTTGTATGCTTCTAAAAGGAGAAGATGGTAATTTACTAAATGTTTTTAATTGTTAATTACTGAATTCGGTAGCACTTTTAGAAAAAGATTTTGAAAAAAAACCGGCAACCAATTATATGTTGACAAATAAGGCAAGTTAGTTGAAACGATATTACTTTAAAGGCTAATAATCAGTTTTGCAAAGAATTACTGCTTCGCCACTTACAGCAGCTACCTTTCGACCCCATACTTCTGCCCCAACCAAGTCGAAACCAATACACATGTTATCAATGTCTTGGTACGTAGCGGATTGGAGTTAGGAGGAAGGTATAGAGTCGAACATGCTATCGAAGGGGTAAAAGCTACTATTTTTGACTACGAATCACTTATGTTTATAAAAGAGGCTTTTGAAGGAGTTATATTAGCTTTCGACTTAGTCAAATGTGCCTTTGTTTTATCAAAGGGCTTTCAAAAGGGGTTGCCGCCTTTTTATTTAAAATGAAGCTTTCTAAGGGGTTTGAAACCCATGCTACCGCATTCAACCCTTCAAATCAATGCTTTCGAAAGGGTACCTTTGCCTTTAAACTTTGAAGCCGCTTCTCCATGCTTTTGAATGGGTTGGTTTCGAAACCATCCACTTTCTTTTACTTAGGAATAATGCTTTCGAAAGCAATGCTTTCGCTTTAGTTCTTTTAAGACCCTTTGTTGTATTAAAAGATAAACCCAAAGTTTTCAAAAGGAATGGTTTTAAATGGTTTCAAAGCTATTTCCCACAAACTTTTACTTGAACCCAATGCTTTCGAAAGTTCTATTTTTACAGGTTTCGAAAGGTATGTTTTGGCCTTTAGGCCTAGTGTTTCAAGGTAAAGTAGTTAACTTATTTTGAAAGGGGTACTTTCAATGAATTCGAGAGGGACTATTTAAAGTTTTTAAACAAGGGTTTCGAAGGTGATATCTTGGATTTAAAACCTAATTTTTTCTAAGTTAAAGAAGGGCTTTAACTTGTTTTAAAGGGATAGATAACCCTGTTGATTTAGGTTTTCATCAACATTGTTTTGTGTAAAGTATATATATCATGGCAAAGATATTTGTGTAAAGAAAAGAGTATATTTTCCTTGTTTAAGTAAGATTTAAAGGGTTAAACCAATTTGAAAGAAATGTTTTCAAGGAAAATTTGATGAGGTAGTTAACCCTAAGTAAATGACTCAGGTATTAGAATACCAGATGAGACTGGTATAGGGTCGCACCCTATACTTTAACTAGTAGCCCCTAGATAATATAAGTCCAAAATTCCAGTGTGTAGGGCTTTGACTAAAATGATGTTATACACAGAAAGGAATATACAGAGAAAGATAGGTTATTGGTGTGCCCACAAAACCATTAGGATAAGTTGACCATGGGAGAAGTAAGTTAAGGACAGACCATCCAGAAGTGTGCCTAATAGAAGTTTGATTATTTATTTTGTTTGGTAGGCCTGAGTAAGCCAATGGTTAGTAGTTAGCCAAACAAAACTGTTCGGACAGATTATCCATTGATTACCTGACATATATGCATATACGATATTGCTTATATTGCTTTAATCAATTTGATTATAGGATTCTGATTTGCAAAAGATATGTTTTAAAAGGGATATTAGTGACGAGAAACCCGTTCCGCTAAGCGGCGTGGTCTCACTTAATATCAGTAAGCCGAGATGTAATAGTATTATTCACACCAGACTTTTTGTCTGACTCGAAATTTATATTTACCCCTTAAACTCTCGGGTGCTTAAAATTAATTTGAATAGATTAAGAGTTAAGGTTTTACAGGTTTAGTAAGTGGACGAATAAGCTTTCGAAAACGTGCAGGTGGCAAAGCTAGCTATATTGGAGTAATTATTTTTATTTCCAATATGATATATTCAAGACTGATGTTTCTATGGAGTACTCTAATCACCAAGGGGGCATCTTCATATGTCACGCTTGGCGTAATTTTAATAATTATATTTGATCGAAACCTGGGAATCGTTTGTGATTGTGTAATGGAATATGAAACATGGATTTGAAATGTAATCAGTAAATTTGTTTTTCGGAATCTGTGATTTTGTTTCATATTAATGCGCTTTTGGTATTTTGGATACCACTAACATTACCGTATTTTATCATCGGAAGTTAATACTATAGATGACTGCAGCATCTGTAGCGCTTAGCTTTGGGCCTCAAGGTGAGGGATGTTTCAACTTGGTATCAGAGCATAGGTTTATGAAAAATTTAAAAGAAATTTCAAACTTAAAATGATTTTGAAAACATAATCCCAAGAAATTAAAGAAAAGATTGGGGTATGGGATAATGCTATTGTTAACAAATTTTTTTGTCAACGTCTCAAAGTTATGCTAAGAAAGAGGAATAATCCTTTGTATGAACAGTGAGCATAATTCCCTTAGAAATTGCCTTTTGACTTGGCTTTATTTATTGATATTTCTCAAATCAATCCTTTCGACGGTGTCGAAAGGTGTAGCCTCTGGGTTATATGACCATTCGATGCTGATGAGCTAGTGTGAGACTTCCTTCGAAAGCCTTCCTTTCGATTAGATTGAAATTCCTTGAAGTAAGTCTTTTAAAAAGGTAGGTTTCGACCTTGTTGAAAGCTTTAGACCATAGATTTGATGGCTTTGGAAGGTTACAAAAGATGTTAGGATCAAATGAAGTATCGACTTTGTCGATAAGTTTTCTTCGATGGAGTTAAACCTGAAATATAAAGGTTATTCCTACAAAAGCTTTTGTAAACAATAAAGAGATCAATAATGCACAAGACTTCCCTTTTTTTGTCTAAAGAAATTTTATTTCATTGAATTCCCAAATCAATAATCTCCAAATTAGGGTTACAATTCTTTATTTAAGAAAAATACAAGTTTGGAATAAGAAAAATCCGATCCCCAAAATGTGACCCTTTGGGTTTTATTTATAGATGCAGATGGACCCTCTTCCGCGCCCTTGCTTTCGACAACGTCAAAAGGTCCTCCTTTTATATGCTGTTGTGAACCTTTCGACTTGGTCGAAAGGTATGCCTCCTTTCAACGTTGTCGAAAGATGTTCCTTTATATGCTATTATGAACCTTTCAATCTGATCGAAAGCTATGCTTCCTTTCGACGTTGTCGAATGGTGTCCTTGTTCTTCTTTCGCCTTTGCTGATTTCTGAGTATTGCTCTCTTCACAGCACCTTTCGACATTATCGAAAGGTGTCCTGGATGGATCATTGCTTCTTTTGCTATTAGTGGAAGGAAGCTTGGAGCTTTCAACCCCAAGCTTTCGACGCGGCGGAACCTCAACCCTTCCGCTTTCATGAAGGTCTACTACGTCATACCTTTCGACCTGGTCGGAAGGGTTTTATTCTTCTATTACCGTTGGAGGTTGATCTTCACTTCCTTGCTTTGTTTCCTTTCGACTTCGTTGAAAGGAGTTGCTTGATATCCTTTCGACTTTGTCGAAAGACCTACTATTGTGCTTTTGTTTTGAATGTTGATGTGCCGAGATAATTAACCTAGGTGCTAGCCTTCAACATTGTCGAAACATGCCTTCTTTTTGGCTATGAGTGAGTCGAAACAGCTAAAGGGTTTTTGTTGTTCATGGACTCTTTCGAAAGCCTCTGCCCCATCTAACTCGGAACCTTATGCTTCTATAGTAATGGACGTGTAGTTCTTCTTTCTTAGGTGAGAGTGGCCCTAATCATTTCGAAAGGCTATATATGCTTTCGAAAGGGTCGAGTTGGTTGAATACTCCTCTAGTGAAAGTGAATGAAGGCGAAACCAAGATGTATCGAATGGCTTGGGACAAAATGTTGAGTGTCTCCTATCCATGTCTTTGAAAAGGAGCCTTTGACCTTGTCAAAAGCTCTTTGGTTATTAACTTCTGATGATAGCCTTCGACCTCGTCGAAAACTCTCTGCTTATTCTATCGAAACGTCCTCTTGACTCCTTCGAAAGGTGCTATTGACGCTTCCAACTGTTTGTCGAAGACTCTCTCTTATGTTGTGATGTACCATCCTAACGTCTTCTAATCTTCATTAGTTTTCTTGCTCCTTCTTTCATACTTTATTCCTGAGAAAATTTTATGGATAACATTTAACCCCCTAGTATGAAAGAAGCTTTTGTTCTTTAGGACAAAAACTCCAAAGAACTTCTTCCTTTATTTCCCGCGAAAAAGATAATAACCTCTATTAAGACTGTAACTTTATCTTGATAGCTTAATGAGTAATCCAAAACTTATGAAGTCAATGTTCAAAAGGTTATTTGGTATTATTTTCGGATAAAATATTCTAAAATATATATGGTCAAATTTCTTCTACTAAGAATGTTGGAATAATATCACCTGATTTGCAGACATTGACTCAAATAAATAAACTTTTGGAGAAAGTTATCATATACTCCAGATTTCCCTTTCTCAATTTAAATCATCCTCATCCTGTAGGTATTAATTTCATGCTTTTGGTGGCCTTATTTAGTTTCTTTGCCAAGACCCTATTTTTTGTCCCTGCATCTTGATGAAAGTCTAACTGATATTGGGAAAGTTTTCCCTAGAATTAAAATTCAGAAATATGACAAAAAGGTTCATAAATTATCATGAAAATCTAATGATAATAGTTAAAATTCACAAAATCATAAATCCAATAAGACATTAAAAGTCCAACAATGGAATCAGAAACATGAAATCCACAAATCACTATTAGAATTCAATAAGAAACTTCAGAACCCACAAGTACATAAAACAATCCACACAGAACTCTTTCTAACACAAAGTCGGAAATTCAATAAGAGATCTATAGATCACCAAGGAAATCCATCAAAGAAATCATGAAATCAAAACTTCATAAAACCAAAAGATCAATAAGAAATCATTACGAAAATCCAATGGGGAAAATCAAGTGTAAAATATCGACATATCATAATAAAAATCAATATGGAAATTTAGAATTATCAAGGCCAGAAACTCAATATGAAATCATAACAACGAAATCGGAGATGAAAGTCATCGCAGAAATTCAGAATTCTCAAAATCATAAATTCAATAAGAAATCATTATGAAATTTCAATAAGGAATACAAGAATATAAAATCCATAAATTATAATAGAAGCCAACACGGAAATTCAAAAATTCTCAAAATTAGAAACTCAATATGAAATCATTATGAAATTTCAATAAAATCAATAAATCATCATGGAAATTCAATAATTCACAAAACTCAATATGAAATCTTCAAGTGAAGAAACAAGGAAATTGAAAGTTCATAAAATTAGAAATTCACTTAAAATTTTGTCCGGATTTCATCTGACGAATAAACTACTCAAAATTACATTAATCATAAAATCAGAAACTTGCCCAGTGATAATAAACTCAATAGATGTGTGAATCCTAAAGTGCCTATAGGTTAGTAGTATTATTGTTATATTGGAATCGAGTAGTTCTATTCAGTCGATTGGCCATTCAGCAGTACAATGGTCCCCATAACTTATTAATATGTATATATAAACTCCTTTATCTTAAAGGGGTACCTTATTTCTAAGGATTCAAGAATGGTTTAGTCAATCTATTCTTTGAATGAAGTCACCTTCATCTTGGTAAGAACCTTTTATCTTATTCCGTTCCTTTGATTTTGGTATTGATCTCTATTTTCCATTTTCAGTTATGGATCTTTTTACCCATTTTCTAGTCTTATGTTCCCTTTTAGGATGCGAGTTTCTCAACTCTTTGTTGTGGGTGCTACATTTCAGGCATTAGGCGTGTTGAAATTTGCCAGCTCATGTTTTGTTCTTCCCGATCATGGTTTTGGACTCTTTGTCTACTTCTGGTTATGGAGTTGGACATTCTTATCCTTTTGCTTTTACCTATTCCCCTTCTTCGGGTTTCCTTTTTAGATGGTAATTAACCTTATTCTTTTGAGCCTCCACTCTTTTGGGCCTTGACTTTATTTTGTGTTATGGATACCTTCATCCTTCTGTCTTTATCTTTGCCTTTCTCTGTTTGTTTGATGCCTCCCCTAGGCTACATCCTTATCTTAAACAATGGATATATTTCTTTCTTTAACCCTTTATTCTCTTGGGTTTTGACCTTTTCCTTGAGTTTTAGACACCTTTACCTTTATTTTTTTTGCTTGGAGCCTCCACTGGGCTTGGACGTCTCAGTCTACTCTTTGATGAGCCTTCCTCCGGGCTTGGACATCTTAGTCCATCGTTTGATGAGTCTCTCTCTGGGCTTGGACATCTTAGTCCATTGTTTGATGAGCCTCTCTCTGGGCTTCCCTTATCTCAAAGGGATATTGTGTGTACTTTATTGACCTTCCTCCAGAAAGTCGCCGATGGGTGCTACCCTGACCCATCCCCTAAGAGGTGGTTTTGACGTTAGGGGTTCTATCTCTCCCTCTAGGAGATGCTACGGAATAGCGTCGTAGGCTTATGTCCCTTCCTCAAAGAGGTGCCATGGAATGGCATCATGGGCTTATGTCCCTCCCTCTAGGAGGTGCTACGGAATTGCATCGTAGGTTTGAATACTTGTATACGAAAATAGTTTTTGGCCAATTAAAATGGAGTCTCCTTTGAGAAAAGAATTTTATAATTAACCCCTCTTAGTATATTGGGAATTTATCTTTTTTAAAAATAGTTTGGACTCATGAATTCCTTTGACAAAATAATCCTTCTTAGTATGGTCTTTTGTAAGAACTTTCTTACCGTTCTCATCATAGAGATGCAGATCTCAAATAGGAGACTAAGAGGTCATGATTCATGAACCAATAGTCTTTTAGTTGAAAATAAGATTCTCTAATTTGAGTTTCAATAAACTTTTGATAATTCCAGAATTTTCTTGAAAAAGTATGAATAGGTTTTTCTATACCGATAATTTAGAAAACTTTGAAATGTCGAAATTGGTTAGTTTGAAGTCTTTTGTATGCATTCATTAATGTTATATAATATCTCAAATAGGTAGCATAAACCAATATTTAGAACAGATAAGCATTTGTTTTCCCCAGACCCGGGGTAACTGAAAATAGTTCTTTTAATAAAATATGTTTGAGAAATTTCTTTTAAAATCATTTGCTAAAAATTAATTTGATATATATATATATATATATATATATATATATTCCCTTAGATTGATTGATGGCAGTGAACTGATGTCTCGAAGAAACCAACCTTTGTATTACGCTGATTGAAATACTGATAATCGTTTTGCATCTGGCATCTGAACTGTCCTTCTCAAAGGGCTAGAGATTTGTTGTTTCAAGAGTATGTTGAATGCCATGGACTGTTTTTGCTTTTTACCTGTAATGACACTCAAATTTTAATCAGTACACGATCAATGTGCAACGCAAATCTAAGTATGAAACAAAGTACAAATTGAAATTAAAAGATATGAAAACGGAGTGAGTTCGTAGTTGAACTAATGTTGAGAGACTTCATGACTTGATTGAGATCTGCATCCTGAAGTTGCTAAACTGCTTTCTTCTTAGCTTGGATAGGATGTCTTTTAAGTTTCTTTCATGAACTCCTTTAGGAACCCTGACCTAATCAAGCCTTGAATTGTTTCTGCTAAAATACGGCAGTCGTCGGTTCTATACCCATTCGCCCTATGGTAATTGCAGTAATCATCTCCTCTATCTAGCTCTGGAGCACTTCGCATCTTATGAGGAGCAATCAAATTCTTGTTGCCCTTCACCATGGTGTATATGTGGGAAATAGGTCTATTTAAGGCCGCATGGTTTGACTTGGAATTCTTTCTTCGACTTCCCTTCGGGTTTTCGCTTTCCCTTGGCCTCTTATCAGGGCGCACAAAATCAAACTTCTCTTCCTTGGATTCTTAGTGGAATTCTTTCTTAGCATGGTGCATCTCATCCAATTGGATAAACTTCTCAGCCCGGAGAAAGAAATATTGTAGGTCTTTGCATCCGTTGATATAAAGGTCTTTCCAGAATGGACTTTGTTCAATTAGTCTTGATCGAACTGCCATAAGCTTTTTTCTATCGGTTGTACTTTCTGTCCATAATGCTTATGCGCTGAATCTACTCAAGTATTCTCCAAGTAGTCCTTCTGGTCTTTGTCTGATGGTGGCTAGCAGGCTAAAGTCCATAGTTGTATCTCTAAATATAGAAAATTGGGCCACAAAGTCAGAAGTAAATTGCTCCCAAGAATAGATGGTTTCCATTCGATAACTCATATACCATTTGATTGCTGCTCCTTGAAAAGTAATGGGAAAAAGTTTACAACGAACTGCTTCTGGAGCATTGTATAAGTTCATCCAGTTTTCAAAGATGACAAGGTGGTCATCTGGATCAGTTGTTCCATTATATTTTAGTGAAGGAATCTGGATGTGCGGAGGGAGATTTTTTGCCATTATTTCTTCAGAGAAGGGAGCCTTTCGCAGGATAACATATTCTTCGGGATTATAAATTCCCTTTTCCTTGAGCGTATTCATTATTATTTGGTGTTGGACACTTTCTTGGTCAGTTTCATTTCTTTGATTACACTTGTTGTTTTCTTGGATTGGGCTTTTCGATTGCTCAAGAAATCTTTTTACTCGATTCTCTTGGTTTAACCCTTGATTTTCTGTCTCATTTGGAGGTTGCACTTCGTCCTTCTTTTCCATAATCCTTATTCATTTTCGGGTTGGAGCCCTTTCAAAATATTCTTGAATTGCTATCATTTGTGGTCGTTGATTTTGGACCTTGATCACATTGCTTACCAATTTTGTTAGGGTCGAGGGTTGTCCAACTCCTGTGTTCCCTAAGTTAGAATTTGGGACCGTGTGATCTTTCAAAGTTGGCTATGATGCAACCTCTTTACTTGGATTGCTGCTATTACTCCGTGCTCTTACCATATTCCTTTTTTAAACAAAGCTCTTTATGCAATTGATCGAAGATGAAAATTTTCAGGTAGCGGAGGTTCAAGCCCTCCTTCTAGCGCCAAAAATGTTAACAAATTTTCTTGTCAACATCTCAAAGTAATACTAAGAAAGACAAATAATCCTTTGTATGAACAATGATCATGATTCCCTTAGGAATTGCCTTTCGATTTTTCTTTATTTATTGATATTTCACAAATCAGTCCTTTCAATGGCATCGAAAGGTATGGTCTCTGGGTTATATGACCTTTTGATGCTGATGAGCTAGTATGAGACTCCCTTCGAAAGCCTTCCTTTCGATTAGATTGAAATTCCCTGAATTAAGTCTTTTAAAAAGGTAGGTTTTGACCTTGTCGAAAGCTTTAGACCATAGAGTTGATGGCTTCAGAAGGTTACAAAAGATGCTAGGATTAGATGAATTATCGACTTTGTTAATAGGTTCCCTTCGATGGAGTTAAACCTGAAATATAAAGGTTAATCCAACAAAAGCTTTTGTAAACAGTAAAGAGATCAATAATGCACAAGACTTCCCTTTTTTTATCTAAAGAAATTTTATTTCATTGAACTCCCAAATCAATAATCTCTAAATTAGGGTTATAATTCTTTGTTTAAGAAAAAAACAAGTTTGGAATAAGAGAAATACGATCCCCAAAACGTGACCCCTTGGGTCTTATTCATAGATGCTGGCGGATCCCCTTCCGTGCCCTTGCTTTCAACAACTACAAATGGTCCTCCTTTTATATGCTGTTGTGAACCTTTCGAATTGGTCTAAAGGTATGCCTCCTTTCGACATTGTCAAAAGGTGTTCCTTTATATGCTGTTATGAGCCTTTCAATTTGATCGAAAGCTATGCTTCCATTTGACATTGTCGAATGGTGTCCTTGTTCTTCTTTCGCCTTTGCTGATTTTTGAGTATTGCTTTCTTTACAGCACCTTTCGACATTGTCGAAAGGTGTCCTGGATGGATCTTTGCTTCTTTTTCCGTTAGTGGAAGGAAGCTTGGAGCTTTCAATACGGTCAGAAGCTCAACCCTTCCGCTTTCATGAAGTCCGCTGCATCATACCTTTCGACCTGGTCGAAAGGTTTTATTCTTCTATCGCCGTTGGAGGCTGGGCTTCACTTCCTTGCTTTGTTTCGTTTCGACTTCGTTGAAAGGAGTTGCTTGATATCCTTTCGACTTTGTCGAAAGGCCTACTGATGCGCTTTTGTTTTGAATGTTGATGTGCCGAGATAATTAACTTAGGTACTAACCTTCGGCATTGTCGAAACATGCCTTCTTTTTGGCTACGAGTGAGTCGAAACCTCTAAAGGGTTTTTGTTGCTCATGGGCTCTTTCGAAAGCCTCTGCCCCGTCTAACTTGAAACCTTATGCTTCTATAGTAATGGACGTGTAGTTCTTCTTTCTCAGGTGAGAGTGGTCCTAATCGTTTCAAAAGGCTATATATGCTTTCGAAAGGGTCGAATTGGTTGAATACTCCTCTAGTGAAAGTGAATGAAGGCGAAACCAAGATTTTTAGAATGGCTTGGCGCAAAATGTAGAGTGTCTGCTATCCATTGTCTTCGAAAGGGAGCCTTCGACCTTATCGAAAGCTCTTTGGTTATTGACTTCTGATGATAGCCTTCGACCTCGTCGAAAGCTCTCTGCTTATTCTGTCGAAACGTCCTCTTGACTTTTTCGAAAGGTGCTGTTGACGCTTCCATCTGTTTGTCGAAGGCTCTCTCTTATGTTGTGATGTACCATCCTAATGTCTTCTAATCTTCATCAGTTTTCTTGCTCCTTCTTTCATACTTTATTCCTGAGAACATTTTATGGATAACAACTATAGTAACGTAATTGTATTTGCTATACATAAGTATACGCTTTATCTCTATTATTCCATCTCCCTTAGGATATTCTTTTGTATCTTACAAAGACTAGAATGCAGATTTTACGGATGAAAGAAATGGATGCTAGAAGTGGAAGAGTTAAAATTGGTGGAGGAAGCACCACAACTAATGGGAATGTCAGACCAAACACTAGAAGGAATCTAGGTCAGACACAAGCTGCTAATGTGGGTGCTTGAATGCCCCAAGTAGATATGGGAGCAATGTATTAGTTCTTCGTTAACATGATGCAGGATGGAGTTGCTGTAGGGTTTGTTGGAGGAAATGATGAAGGAGGAAATTAGGGAGCTCCAGTGGTTAATAACTATGCTGTATTGAGTAGAGATTATGCTAGGCTGGGAGGAAAACCATTTATCGGGACTAAGGAAGCAATTGAAGTTTGCTGAGATGGCTTTAAGGCAAGAAGAGATGCTTTCTTTTCTTGAGGGTAACAAAGCAAGGGAAGCTCAATGAGGGTAGAACCAGAAGAGGAAGTTTTTCCATAACAAGGGAGCTCAGAAGAGTGGAGCTGCCAAGAAGGGAAAGACAGAAGTTATCTATTATAAGTGTGAAATGGGAGGGCATTTTGTAAATGAATGTCACTCGGGGGCTGGAAAGAAGTTGATCGGGAAGAATAATATTAGATACTTTAACTGGGATCAAATTGGACATTATACGAACCAATGCGAGGAGCCATCCAAGGATGGAAAAGGTAAGGTGTTTGCATTAGAACCAGCTACCTCAAGGCCAACAGTTGAGGAGAAAGGAAAGGTTGTGTTGGAAGGTACGCTTTTGATTCATAGTGTATTAGCTAGAGTTCTATTTGATACTGGTGCATCACATTCTTTTATATTTCATTGTTTTGTAGATAAGCTTAACCTAGAATCCACATACCTAGTTACATCTTTAAGGGTTGCGAATCCGATAGGAGGATATGCGACACTTAGGATGAAGTGTGACAAGTTAGAGTTTGAATTGTTAGGTCATATATTTGTTTGTAGTTTGCATGTGTTTGATTTCGTAGGGTTCGGAATCATTTTAGGTATGGATTGGTTAAGTAAATATGATACTAGGATATTCTGCCATGATAGGCAAATATCACTTAGACACCCTGACTGTAGTGATCGAATAATATACCCTGTAGAAAACCCTAGTTTTTAGGATAATGCTTTGTTGGGTTTTGTGGAGGTAGAAGACGAGTTAAATCGAGTTTTCACTGTTAGAGAATTCGCAGATATCTTTGAGCCTATAGTAGGACTACTGCCGAAACGAACTATTGAGTTTCAGGTAGATTTAGTACTAGGAGCAGAACTGGTTAGTAGACCACCAAGCAGAATGACACCCCCCGAGATGAGGGAGCTATGGTGCAGTTGGTGGATTTGAAAGGCAAGAATTTTATCAGACAAAGTAGTTCACCTTATGGAGCAACCGTAGTGTTTTCAAAGAAACCGGACGGATCATTAAGGTTATGTATCGATTATCGTAAGTTGAATGAGAAGATGATAAAGAATCAATATCTGTTACCTAGAATTGACAATTTGTTTGACCAGTTGAGTGAAGCCAAAGTATTTTCCCAATTGGATTTGGCAACAGGGTTCCTTCATCTTAGAGTGGCCTAGGATAGTACTCCTTTGATGGCATTTAGAACCAGATATGGATCGTACGAATGGTTAGCAATGCCATTCGGACTAACCAATGCACCAACATTCTTTGTTGATTTGATGAACCGAGTTTTCCTAGAGCACTTGGATAGGTTCGTATTGGTATTTATAGATAATTTTTGGTATACTCTAAAGATGAAAGAGAGCATGAAGTTCATCATAGAGTGGTGCTTGAGACATTGAGGCAGCATCAACTGAAAGAAAAATTTTCAAAATGTCATTTTTGGATGAAGGAAGTGAAGTTTCTTGGTCATGTAGTCTCAGAGAAAGGGTTCTCTGTAGATCTGGCTAAGATCGAGGCAGTGAATAATTGGAAGAGACCCGAGACAGTGATTGAGATAAAGAGTTTCCTTGGATTAGCTGGTTATTATCGAAGATTCATTGTGGATTTTTCGTAGATAGCGGCACCGATGACCAAACTAACACGGAAGGATGTGAAATTTGTCTGGACCGACAAGTGTTGGGAGTCATTCCAAAAACTGAAGCACTTATTGACGAATGCACCTGTGTTAGTTATTCCAGCAGGAAATTAGGATTTAGTAATGTACACAGATGCAAGTGGAACAGGGTTAGGAGCTATGTTAATGCAAAGAGGTAAAGTAATTGCCTATGATTCTCGACAGCTCAGATCCCATGAGGTTAGATATACAACTCATGATTTGGAATCAACTGCAGTAATTTTTGCATTGAAGGTGTGGAAGCATTACCTTTTGGGAGAAAGATTCGAGTTGTATGCGGATCATAAGTCGCTGAGATATTTATTCTCTCCGAAGAAGTTGAATATGAGACAGCAGAGGTGGTTAGAGTTTTTAGCCGCTTATGACTTTGGTACTGAGTACACACCAGGGAAGGGGAATAAAGTTGCAGATGCACTTAGCAGGAAACATCAGAATAAGTATTGGTAATGATAGCTGAGTGAAAAGATTTAGAAGCATTGATTACATGCAGAATACAGTGGAGATCTGAGGCTAGATCTAGTAAGGAAACCGCTATGTTGTCATGTTTAGAGGTTCGACCAATGATGATTGAAAAGATTGCTTCAAAGCAAGGGGAGGATCCAATATTAGCAGAATGGATCAAAAAGTTAAGGGATGGAATAGAGAGCGATGACTTGAAAGATTTCATTTTTGACCAAAATGGATGGTTAAGGAAGAAAGGGAGACTGTGTATTCCGAATGTAGGAAACATTAGGAAGGAAGTTCTTGAAGAATGTCATCGTTCAAAGTTCACTATTCATCCGGGAGGAACTAATATGTATCAGGATATGAAAAGAAGTTTCTCTGGGAAGGCATGAAGAGAGATGTAGACTTATGGGTGAAGCAGTGTTTGAACTGTCAACATGTAAAAGCTAAACATCAAAAACCAAGTGGGTTGCTTCAACTTTTAATGTTCCAGTATGGAAATAGGATTCTATCTCAATGGATTTTATCGATGGGTTGCCAAGGTCGAGTCGAGGGAATGAAAGCATATGAGTTATAGTGGACAGATTGACCAAGAGTGCCCATTTTATTCTAGTTAAATCAACCAGGATGGCACCTATTTTGGCTAAATTATTCATGAAGAATAGAGTTAGACAACATGGACTTCCTAGTAGTATAGTAAGTGATAGAGATTCCTTTTTCACTAGAGAGTTCTGAAAGAGTCTACATGAGACTTTGGGAACCGAGCTCAAGATAATTACCACTTACCAACTACAGACAGATGGGCAAACAGAAAAAGTTAACAATATCTTAGAATATTTGTTACGAGCTTGTGTGCTAGACTTTGGGGGATCATGGGTGGACCATCCACGCTTAGTCGAGTTTTCGTATAACAATAGTTATCAGGCTAGTATAAGGATGACAACAGTTGAAACCCTGTATGGAAGGCCATGCAAATCTCCCGTTTATTGGTTAGAGACTGGGGATAGGTTAGTCCTTGGTCCAGATTTGGTTAGAAGCTGCAGAAAAGATTGATTTCATTCAAGCCAGAATGAAGGAAGCTCAGTCTAGGCAGAAGTATGCTAATAGAGGATGGAAAGACTTAGAGTTCTCAGTTGGAGATCAAGTTTTCGTCAAGGTATCACCGATGAAAGGTGTAATCAGGTTTGGAAAATCAGGAAAATTGGTGCCGAGACTTGTTGAACCATTTCCTATTGCAGAAAACTCGCATATAGAGTGGAGTTACCAAGTAGTCTGGCAGGAGTCCACCATGTTTTTCATGTTTCTCATCTAAGGAAGTGTATTCGAGATCCAGAGACTACTATAGCACCGACTATGTTAGATGATTTAGTAGTGGAACCGAATTTGAATATAGTTAGAAAACTAGTTCATATAGTCACGAGAGATGAGAAGAGACTAAGGAACAAGACAGTCAGATTAGTCAAAGTTCAGTGGGGTGATGACGAGAGAGACTGTACTTGGGAAACTGAGAGCAAGGTTAGAGATGCTTATCTTGACTTGTTTCATGGTATGTTTTACCTTTATGATTGATTATTATGAGTACCTTATCGTAACTTCGAGGACGAAATTCTTTAAAAAGGGGAGTCTGTAATGACCCTAATTTTGACTAACATTATTTAGGACATTTAATTAAATGAAATAATGTAAATGGTTAAGGGATTGAGATTTGAATAATTTAAGGTAGTCGTGCCTTAATTAACCTATAAGCCAAAGAGAATTAAATTGAAATAAGTAAGAGGAATAAGATAAGGGAAAAATAGGAATAAACTAAGTTCTTATACCCTAAACCCTTCTTACTTTCATCCCTTATCCATTCTAAACATTTGCAAACAGAACTAAGAACGTTCAAAGCTTGATCGGCCACCATTAAAGGAAAACAAAAGGGAAGATAAGCAAGAATTCAAGCAGGAAGCTTAATCAAATCAATTCAAGAGCAAATATCAACCTCCTTAACAACAAGCTAAGGTGAATAATATATTACATCTCATTTTTATTATTCTCAGTTTTTAGATGAGAACCGAATTTATTTTGCAAGTAAAATGCTATGATTTGATTATTTAAATGGATATATAAGCTTGTTGATGATTTATGTTGCTTCGGATAGATTTTATGATAAGTTTCATAATTTTCTAAGTTATTGTGGATTTATTATGAATTTTCTAGGAAAGAATATGGTTAAATTGAGTTTGAATTATTTTTGGCAAATATACGATTGCCTTGGGTCTGAAATTTAAATATGTTAGAAAACATATGAAAAATGATTTATGGTAATTTTAGAGAATTTTCCTAAGTATTTTATTATAGATATAAAATTATTTAAGGTATGTGAATTAAATGTTCTATACGCTTCTAAAAGGAGAAGGGGCTAATTGCTAAATGTTTTTAATTGTTAATTACTGAATTCAGCAGCACTTTTAGAAGAAGATTTTGAAACAGAATTAGCAACCAATTATATGTTGACAAATAAGGCAATTTAGTTGGAAAGATATTACTTTAAAAGGCTAATGATCAATTTTGCAAAGAATTACTGCTTCGCCACTTATAGCAGCTACCTTTTGACCCCATACTTTCGCCCCAACCAAGTCGAAACCAATACACATGGTATCAATACCTTGGTACGTAGTGGATTGGAGTTAGGCAAAAGATATAGAGTCGAAACATGCTATTGAAGGGGTAGAGGCTACTATTTTTAACCATGAATCACTTATGTTTATAAAGGAGGCTTTCGAAGGAGTTATATTAGATTTTGACTAAGTCAAATGCGCCTTTGTTTTATCAAAAGGGTTTTCGAAAAGGGTTGCCGCTTTTTTATTTTAAAATGAAGCTTTCAAAGGGGTTCGAAACTCATGCTGCCGCATTCAACCCTTCAAATTAATGCTTTCGAAAGGGTACTTTTGCCTTTAAACTTTTAAGCCGCTTCTCTATGCTTTCGAAAGGGTTGGTTTCAAAACCATCCACTTTCTTTTACTTAGGAATATGCTTTCGAAAGCAATGCTTTCGCCCCAGTTCTTTTAAGACCCTTTGTTCTATTAAAAGATAAACCCAAAGGTTTAAAAAGGAATGCTTTTAAATGGTTTTGAAGTTATGTTCCACAAAATTTTACTTGGACTCAATGCTTTCAAAAGGTCTATTTTTAAAGGTTTCGAAAGATATGTTTTGACCTTTAGGCCTATGTTTCAAGGTAAAGTAGTTAACCTATTTTGAAAGAGGTACTTTCAAAGGATTCAAAAGGGACCGTTTAAAGTTTTTAAACAAGGGCTTCGAAGGTGATATCTTGGATTTAAAACCTAATGTTTTCTAAGTTAAAGAAGGGCTTAACTTGTTTTAAAGGGATAGATAACCCTGCTGATTTAGGTTTTCATCAACATTGTTTTATGTAAAGTATATATATCATGGCAAAGATATTTGAGTAAAGCAAAGATTAAATTTTCCTTGTTTTAAGTATGATTTAAAGGGTTAAATCAATTTGAAAGAAATGTTTTCAAGGAAAATTTGATAGGGTAGTTAATCCTAAGTAAATGACTCAGATATTGGAACACCAGATGAGACTGGTATAGGGTTGCGCCCTATACTTTAGCCAGTAGCCCCTAGCTAATATAAGTCCAAAATTCCAGTGTGTAGGGCTTTGTCACAGGTAAGACTAAAATGACGTTATACACAAAATGGAATATACAGAGAAAGTTAGGTTATTAGTGAGCCCGCAAAACCATTAAGATCGGTTGACCCTGCGAGAAGTAAGTTAAGGACATACCATCCAGGAATGTGTCTAGTAGAAGTTAGATTATTTATTTTGTCTGGAAGTCCCAAGTCGGCCAATGATTAGTAGATAGCGAAACAAAACTATATTGTTCGGAAAGATAGTCCATTGATTACCTGACTTATGTGCATATATGATATTGCTATTATTGCTTTAATCAGTTTGATTGCAGGATTCTGATTTGCAAAAGATATGTTTTAAAAGGGATATTAGTGAGGGGAAACCCATTCCGCTAAGCGGCGTGGTCTCACTTAATATCAGTAAACCAAGATGTAATAGTATTATTCACACCAGATTTTATGTCTGACTTGAAGTTTATGTTTTCTCCTTAAACTATTGGGTGCTCAAAATTATTTTTAGTAGATTGAGAGTTAAGGTTTTACAGGTTTAATAGGTTGACGAATAAGCTTCCGAAGACGTGCAGGTGGCAAAGTTAGCTATATATGAGTAATTAATTTTATTTCCGCTATGATATATTTAAGACTGATGTGTCTATGGAGTACTCTGATCATTAAAGGGGGCATCTTCATATGTCGCTCTTGGCGTAATTGTTATAATTATATTTGATCGAAACCTGGGAATCGTTTATGATTGTGTAATGGAATATGAAACATGGATTTGAAATGTAATCAGTAAATTTTATTTTTGAAATCTGTGATTTTGTTTCATATTCATGTGCTTCTGATATTATGGTTCCATTAACATTACCGTATTTGGTTACCTGAAGTTAATACTATAGATGACTGCAGCATCTGTAGCGCTTAGCTTTGGGCCTCAAGATAGGGGATGTTACATATGGTGTCTAGAAAGGTAATGTCTAGGTTTGGAATGGGGTAATAAAGTACCCTGTCCTACCTGGTTACCCGCCTGGCCTGAAAGGTGAATGAGTCCAAAAGTTGCCCCTAATAGAAAAGGCCCAATTTGAATTTGGCCTTAGGCTAGTTTTCAAAATTGTTCTGAAAATTAAAATAAAAACATGTTTATTATAAAAGCCATAATACAACATAAGATTTCAAAATGTTTGAAAAAATAACGATATTTTCAAAAATGTTTGAAAATATTTATATACTACTTTACAAATTTAAAATTTATTAATAAGATTAATAAAACAACTTAATTAAATATGTTAATTAATTAATACATATATGCGTACATTATATATGTTAATATATGTTATGCTACTTTAAAATGTTTAGGATAACATAAGTTTACATGTATGTATGTAAGATAAATTTTGAAATTAATAAAATTTAATCAAAATTGTTTAATTGAATAAATTAATTAAAGGTTAATTAATTAAATAAAATACACATATATAATATATATGTGTGTGTTATACTATAAAGGTTATAGTGTGCACTACTATAAATGTTATAGTGTGCACTATAAAGGTTATAGTAGATATGTCCAATATAAATGTAATATTGGAACTATAATATTAAATTAATAAAATAAATAATTAATTAAAATTAATTAAAGAGTTAATTAGTTAAAATTAAATAAATAAGCTTTAATTAATATAATATTATACATAATACTATTATGTAATTAATTAAGTTGTAAAATTATATAATAATTCAGCTTATGTAATATGAATGTATAACAAAAGGTGGAACTTTAAAGAAACCCTAAATAGACTTAATGAATAAATACATATGTAAATGTACGTATACTTTGATTTCTGATGTGTTAGACACTTGAATCATGAGAGTATTTCATAAGAAATACATTATTCCATAAGCCGATATCACTTAATATAATATATTGAAGATTATGAATCTTTAATATAAAGTTGTCCTCTATCATTTATATATTAATAGATTACTTGCATACTTTTTAGTTGTTGAGCTTTCCTCAAGTTAGGGATGTTATGTGTAGTACTATTAATATATTGAATAGACAAGGTAAGATAACTGCATGTATTTGTTGAGCTTTCCTCAAGGTATGTGCATTTTACTTAGGCCATCGTGAAATGATAGGTCCGAGTGAATAGTCCCACTTAACTTGTTGAGCTTTCCTCAAAGTAAATGCGGGATTAGGACAAGGTACCAAAGGTTAGGATTTGCATATGATACAACTGATAAAGAGTTATCCATCATATGCGGGCTTATAATTTGTTGAGCTTTCCTTAAGGTCAGAATCTAATGGCATACAAGTCCTAACGCCCACTAGTGAAGTTGAAAGACTTCTATGTTTCGCTGAGGGTTTGGTGAAACATAAAATACTAATGGGAGCCTTATTTAAAAAATGAAATGGTAGTATTTAACCTTTCAAATATTATAAGAACATATGCTAATTAATGTTATAATTATCTACAACGATAAATTTGTGCATTTAATATGATTGATAAAACATTTATCAATTAACATATACATGTGAGGAATGCAGATTACGGATCTTAAGTCTAGGAATAACACTAGAGGGGGGGGGGGTGAATAGTGTTTATAAGAAATTACTAAATCTTTTTGAGTTTATGTTAATTTGTACACAGATGTATGCAATATTCAGACACAGATATAATCACAGAAACAAACACAGATGCAGAAATTAAGAAATGCGATAAAGGAAAGAACACACCGGATTTTATACTAGTTCGGAGTTACCCTACATCCAGTCCCGCACAACTAAGTACGGATTTCCTTTCAAAAGCAATTCAACAATTACAACCCTCGGTTTCAAGGCTACTAGGTACACCCTCCAGAATCGCAATCCTCTGGGTAGAGATACTTGATTTCCGGGGCAACAAGTTCACCCAATTGATTTCCAAGGCTATAATCACACCTTTTCTCGCTTGATTGATTTCCAAGGCTACAATCACACCTTTTTCTCGCTAGATAGATTACAAAGAAGCCTATAACTCTGAATAGCACTTGGATCCTGTTGAGATAGTAATAGAGAATCAAACCAGAGATAATCTAGTTAAATTCAATATTGATTTCGGCAGAGTGATGATAGAATTTTGAATAAGAAAATATGGAAGAAGAAGAGAAGTAAAAAAACCAGAAAATCTGATATAAAATTTGTTGAAACTAACCCCTGTTTATAGAAGAACAACAGTCATGTCCATTCGTGAAAGGTTATGACGAATAGACACTTCTTTTGAAATTTAAATTTTGAACTCAACTGTCACCATGTCGACATGGTCACTATAGGCATGTCGACATCCCAAAGCAATTTTTGATGATTTGATTTTCTTTGAAAATAACCTTTATCTTATATTAAAACTATTTTAAACTTTATAAATATACTTGACTATAGATAAAATACATAGATAAATATAGAGAACACTATATATATAATTTTACTATAATTTTATATTTAAATCTAAGTATAAATATATTATATTTAAAAGATAGTTTAAAACAGATGAAGTTTAAAAACAAGAATATTTAAGGCTAAAACATCTTTTTGAAAATCATTTGAAAAGATAATTTTTAAGGCTAAAACATTTTGAAAAACAATTTTGAAAATCATTCTGAAGTTGTTTTGAAAAATAATTTTGAAGTAGTTTTGCAAGCTTCTTCCTGCAGAGTATCTCATCACGTCAGGACTCGAGAACTTGTACAAAACCAGGATGTTCGTGGGTTTGTAAGCCACTTGTCATAGGTTTATAAGCTACTTGTCGTGGGTTTGTAAGCCACTAAAAAGGTAGAAATGGGTTCCATCCCAAAAGAAAAATAGAGTGAAGATTTCAGTGCTATTGTGAAGTTTTAACATAATTCTAGACTCAATACTTATCTTGAACTCTTGATAATCTTGATACTCATGAGTCTTCAATCTTGATATCTTTAATCTCTATACTCTACAGTCTTCATTCTTTGTACATGCATGGTTAAATCCTGCATATACATATATATCTAAACTATAATGTTAGTATTTATATTTTATAATCTTATTTTAAGGTTGTTGTCATCAAAACCATCACCTCAAGAACTAACAATCTCCCCCTTTTTGATGATGACAACCTTTGTTTATAAAATATTACTTCTATCCTATTGACTCCCCCTAAATCTAATAACTCCCCCTTAATCTATGCCTAACTACCCTATTTTATATTTCTCCCCTTTTGTCATCAACAAAAACAAACTAACTCCAAACTATATAACTCCTAGTCTAATATCCTATATGATGATTGTGTTATCATCATTACTTACTTGTAAACCTAAACTTAGCCCTAAATTACACACTCTCCTAACTAAGAATATATATAATAATAATTTTAATAAAACATATATAAGAACATACATTATTTATTAATTATATATTTGTTTATATTTACATTTTCGTAGAGATCGTAAAACAAACAACAATTAGAAAAGAAAGAGAAGAAACTAATGTGTGTTTTTGAACATAGGAGATCTATGAATCGAACAATTTGGATAGTGGAAACAGAAATTTCCACGTTGTTCGACAAGATTTTCATCTTTGTCAAAGCACACTTCGCCAATGCAAACGACTTTGTTGTTGTCTTCTGCATGCTCTTCTTCCATTGGTTCTTCTTCTTCTTCTTCACTTTCCTCTTGTTCCTGATCTCCTGAAGAGTCCTCGTCAATCAAGATTGGGTTTGCATGATTATCCCTAAGGAATTTTTGCAAATTCCTAAGGATTTTGCCTTGCCTCACTTGTTCTTTGGCCATTCGAAGTTGCATCACTTGGATTTCAGTCATTAACTGAAGGGTATCCTTCAGAGACTTCTCCATTTTCGTTACACGAGCGAGCGTTGATTGTTGAAACGGACCAGAAGTAGGTGATGGAAACGAAAAAGTTGATTTTATGTTTGATTTGGAAGAGGAGGCCATTGATAGAATGAGATAGAACAGAAAGAAAACAGAGAAAATGAAGAAAATTTCGAAATAGGAGAAATTTATAACCAATTATTTGAATTTTGGTGGGAAAAATATTTAAAAATTAAAAACGTTATATGTCGACATGGGTCAAGGGGGGATGTCGACATGGGTCTTGAATTTTTGCCTATTTAATTTATTTTGAATTAAATTTTAATTATACTTATTATTTATATTTTATATTTCAGTTAATGAACAAATACCTAATTCTCTTCTTAATTTAGTAAATGTAGATTCATTTAAGGGTTTTGTTAAGATATTAGCAATTTGATTTTCAGAATTGATATAGTCGAGAGTAATTACTTCTCTACTTATATTATCTCTGAGAAAATGGTGTCTGATATCAATATGTTTAGTTCGATCATGTTGAGTAGTATTTTTGGATAAATTTATTGCACTAGTATTATCACAATAGATTGGTGATTTTGAAATATTTAAACTGAAATCTTTTAAAGTTTGTCGCATATATATTACTTGAGAACAAGCCAAAGCAGTAGAAATATACTCTGCTTCAGTTGTTGATAGAGAAATTGTGTTTTGCGTTTTACTAAACCAGGAAATCAGAGAATGCCCTAAAAAGTGACAAGTTCCACTTGTACTTTTTCGGTCTGATTTACAACCCGCATAATCAGCATCACAGTAAGATATTAAGTCAAACGAATCATTTTTAGGATAAAATAAGCCATAATCAAAGGTGTGTTTAACATATCTTATAATACGTTTTACAGCTTTTAAGTGAGTTTCTTTAGGTTGTGATTAATACCTTGCATAGAGACAGACACTATGCATGATAACAGGTCTACTCGCAGTGATATAGAGTAGTGATCCAATCATTCCTCTATATAATTTTTGATCTACATCTTTCGAGAGATCTTCTTTACTAAGGTACTCATTGGTTGCCATAGGAGTGGGTTTTCCACTCGCAGTAGTCAAACTAAATTTACTAACTAGGTCTTTAGCATATTTTTCTTGACTAATAAAGATACCATTATCTAATTTTTTTATTTGTAATCCTAAAAAGAAGTTTAATTCACTCATATGACTCATCTCAAACTCTTTTGTCATTATTTCAGAAAATTCTTTATTCATTTAAAAATTAGTTGATCTAAAAATGATATCATCTACGTAGACTTGTACTAGTTGAATATCATTTTTATTTCTTTTAATAAAAAGAGTATTATCTACTTTACCTATTTCAAAATTTGATTGTAACAAGTAAGATCTTAGTCATCTGATTCTCCGAACAAGAGGAATTTCATGCTTCTGTCGGATCCTACCTATCTCCTGATCGAGCTTGTGTAGGTAGATGTTGTCTGGTAGGGCCGATAGTAGTACACTGTGTGGGACGGAGTAAGGGCTCCTCTCACCTCCTACGAGTCGTCCAGCAGAAAACAGTATCATACCAGGCTCTAGGAGCTTGCTTTAGACCATATAGAGCTTTCTTAAGTTTGTAAACATGGTTTGGAAATTTATCATTTTCAAAAAGTGGTGGTTGTTTAACAAATACTTCTTCTTTTACAAAACCATTTAAAAATGCACTTTGAACATCCATTTGAAATAATTTGAAATTATTATGATTTGCGAAAGCAAGTAAAATCCTAATGGCTTCTAATCTTGCTACGGGGGCAAAGGTTTTATCAAAATCTATTTCTTCTTCTTGACAATAACCTTGAGCGACTAATCGGGCTTTATTTCTAACAACCTCTCCTTGTTCATTCATTTTATTTTTATAAACCCATTTTGTTCCAATTATTGTTTTATTTTCAGGTCTAGGAACAAGTTCCCAAACATCATTTCTAGTGAATTGATTTAATTCTTCTTGCATAGCCAAAATCCATGAATCATCAGTTGATACTTCTTCTGGATTTTTAGGTTCAATAGTTGATATAAAAGCTACATTACTCATTTGACTTAGTTGGTTTCTAGTTTTAACAACAGATTGCATATCTCCAAGTATATTTCTATAGGGTGATCTTTTAAAAGTTTAATCCTTTTATTAGGATGATTTAATTCATTATTAGTTTCAGTTGACTCTTGGTTTTGAGTGATTAAATCCTCTTCATCATTTATTTCTTCAAAAGTTTTGAAATTTTCATCAAATGAAACATGCATTGTTTCTTCGATGGTATTAGTTCTTAAATTAAATACTCTGTATGCTTTACTTCTATTAGAATATCCGATAAAGATACCTTTGTCGGATTTAGGATCAAATTTATCTAAGTTATCTTTTGTATTTAAAAAAAACATTTACTTCCAAAAATTCTAAAATAAGATACCTTAGGTTTCTTTGAATAAATAAGCTCATAAGATGTCTTATCAGTTAAAGGTCTAATTAAAATTCTATTTAAAATATAACAGGCGGTAGCAACTGCTTCTGCCCAAAAGTACTTTGGTAAATTACTATCAGAAAGCATAGTTCTCGCACACTCTTGAATCGTCCTATTTTTACGTTCTACTACTCCATTTTGTTGTGGAGTTCTTGGAAATGAAAAATTGTGAATTATTCCCTTTTTATTGCAGAATTCTTCAAACTTTTCATTTTCAAATTCACCACCGTGATCACTACGGATGGTTATAATTTTTTGAGAAAATTGATTTTGAACCCTTTTTGAAAAATTCTTAAAATATTCAAAAGTATCACTTTTATGTTTCAAAAATATTGTCCATGTAAATCTAGAATAATCATCTACAATTACAAAAACATATTTACTGTGATTTAATGACTGAATTTGAGATGGACCAAATAAATCAAGATGAAGTAATTCAAGAGGTTTTGAAGTTGAAATCAAATCTTTTAATTTAAAGGAACTTTTTCTAAGTTTTCCTAGTTGACACGCATCACATAGACTATCTACTTTAAAATTCATTTTAGGGAGGCCTCTTACTAGATCATGTTTTGACAGTCTAGATAAGAGTTTGAAATTCAAATGCCCAAATCTCTTATGCGAAATCCAAGGGTCACTTGCATTTGCCAAAAGACACAAGTTATCATTTGAAATTTTCATACTAAGAATATAAATATTCTTTTTCCTAATTCCCTCAAATATTATGGTAGAATTATTATCTTCAATGTGACATTTATCTTTTTCAAATTTAATTTTATATCCTTTATCGCATAGTTGACTTATACTTAGCAGATTATGTTTCAGATTCTTAACTAGCAAAACATTAGTAATGATAGAAGTTTCAGAGTTACCGACTTTGCCGATGCCGATCACATAACCTTTTGAATTGTCTCCAAAGTTAACCAGTCCTCCGTCTTTGTATATTATATCATTCAGCATATCTGGATTCCCAATCATGTGTCTAGAACATCCACTATCGAGTATCCATTTGTCCTTTTTGATCTCCATAGTTTGTTTGTTCTGGATTGATTCCTCAACTCCCATAAAGCATGATTCCTGTACATCAAACAATCTTAGTAGACAACTTGTATTTGAATTTTGATTATATGTAGACTCAAGAGAAAATAATGATCTGAATATTTCTAAACATGCATTAACAGATTTCTTAAACATAGCCATTAAAAAAAACTTTTTCAAAAATCAAATTATGAAACTTTTGAAAACCTTGCTCTGATACCAAATGTGAGGAATGCAGATTACGGATCTTAAGGCTAGGAATAACACTATAGGGGGGGTGAATAGTGTTTATAAGAAATTACTAAATCTTTTTGAGTTTATGTTAATTTGTACACAGATGTATGCAATATTCAAACATAGATATAATCACAGAAACAATCACAGATGCAGAAATAAAGTAAATGCAGTAAAGGAAAGAACACACCGGATTTTATACTGGTTCGGAGTTACCGTACATCCAGTCCCGCACAACTAAGTACGGATTTCCTTTCAAAAGCAATTCAACAATTACAACCCTCGGTTTTAAGGCTACGAGGTACACCCTCCAGAATCACAATCCTCTGGGTAGAGATACTTGATTTTCGGGGCAACAAGTTCACCCAATTGATTTCCAAGGCTACAATCACACCTTTTCTCGCTTGATTGATTTCCAAGGCTACAATCACACCTTTTCTCTCTAGATAGATTACAAAGAAGCCTATAACTCTGAATAACACTTGGATCTTGTTGAGATAGTAATAGAGAATCAAACCAGAAATAATCTAGTTAGATTCAATATTGATTTCGGCAGAGTGATGATAGAATTTTGAATAAGAAAATGTGGAAGAAGAAGAGAAGTAAAAAACCCAGAAAATCTGATATAAAATTCGTTGAAACTAACCCCTATTTATAGAAGAACAACAGTCATGTCCATTCGTGAAAGGTTATGACAAATAGACACTTCTTTTGAAATTTAAAATTTGAACTCAACTGTCACCATGTCGACATGGTCACCATAGGCATGTCGACATCCCAAAGCAATTTTTGATGATTTGATTTTCTTTGAAAATAACCTTTATCTTATATTAAAACTATTTTAAACTTTATGAATATACTTGACTACAGATAAAATACATAGATAAATATAGAGAACACTATATATATATATATAATTTTACTATAATTTTATATTTAAATCTAAGTATAAATATATTATATTTAAAAGATAGTTTAAAAGGGACGAAGTTTAAAAACAAGAATATTTAAGGCTAAAACATTTTGAAAAACAATTTTGAAAATCATTCCGAAGTTGTTTTGAAAAAACATTTTGAAGTAGTTTTGCAAGCTTATTCCTGTAGAGTATCTCATCATGTCAGGACTCGAGAACTTGTACAAAACCAGGATGTTCGTGGGTTTGTAAGCCACTTGTTGTAGGTTTGTAAGCTACTTGTCGTGGGTTTGTAAGCCACTAAAAAGGTAGAAATGGGTTCCATCCCAAAAGAAAAATAGAGAGAAGATTTCAGTGCTATTGTGAAGTTTTAACATAATTCTAGACTCAATACTTATCTTGAACTCTTGATAATCTTGATACTTATGAGTCTTCAATCTTGGTATCTTGAATCTCTATACTGTACAATCTTCATTCTTTGTACCTGCATGGTTAAATCCTGCATATACATATATATCTAAACTATAATGTTAGTATTTATATTTTATAATATTATTCTAAGGTTGTTGTCATCAAAACCATCATCTCAAGAACTAACAATACAAATGAACTAAATTGAAAGTTGGTAAATGGAAATTTATTACCCACTATTAAATACCTATTGCATGTTAATGTTTTCTATACCCATGCAAGTGCCTAATTTTTACTACTACTTAATACATTCGTAAAATGATCACTTACATGTTTATTTGGTTAAGATTGTGTATTGCATTTTATGAGTTTCGAACTCTAAAATCAATATAGGACTATGGATGGACATTTGATCCATATACTATCACATATAAATGCTATGTGCTAAACGATCAATGTTCGTAATGTATGATACTTTGATGAATATATTTCATTCAAAATAAGCCAATAAACAGTACTATGAGATCGAGTATTCAATTTGACTGATTACATAAAAGATCATATTATGTTAATTGTAGCACAAGACCAAAAATACAAGATAAATCTAAGAACTCGATTGCTGAAATGTCGGTTTAATTATTTTATGCAAAGAGCAACATATTTGATGTCCTAAAATGTTAAGGATAATCAAAAGCGCCTTCATAAAGAGTTCATTATGATATTGTAGTAAGGGTTTTCTTTTGAATGGTTCGACCATTTAGAAAGGAAAATGACTGTATAAGAGTAAATGCGATTTAAGATATATTTCGGATGGAGAGAGCGAATAGTCATTTCTTCTTCATAAAGAAACAACGGAAACGAGAATTGTAATAATAGTGATTGATATTTAGTATTGGAATGAGAAATATGATTTTTATTTCGAAATGTATTTTCATATAGAAAATTGTTTTCAATGAGATTTGTTTCTTTGAGTTCACGATATTTGATCAAAGAACTCTCCAAGATAAACTAGTTGCAGTATATGAAATAAACAAATCTATACTAAGTGAATAATGGACCTCCGAATTTAGCATGCTATTATAGTAATGGCAGAAATAGTTGGAGCATGTCATATAGCACTTATTGATTGCACCAAATTACGAAAATTGTTTTCGTAAAACGTACCAACATTATTTATCAAGTAACGGCTATTTTTTGTTATCGACTGAAAAAATAGACGTAACTATATTTCTACGAATATTATGAATATTCGTTATGAATTAAAACTATAATGTGGTATTTGTTTTCATAATAAACGTGATGCATTGGAAAATATTATTTACAGTTATTTTGGAATTATAAACTAAGCTGTAGTTTTGAGAAAATAATTTTATTATATGATTTTGAATCATACGATACTTGTTAATTATATTTCAAACAATAAAGGGCTATGCACCCATTTAGTAGGAGCATGATAAGAGTTGACGAACCCTTCAGATTGATACTTATAGATATATGCAATTGTAGTTCTATAAATACCAAAACGGTTCCACGTACTTCATCATATTCACCGATGAGTCATCATCGACATGGACATGTGTACTTGATATACATGTAGTATGTCTATGGTAAACTCGTTGAATATAAAATAAAAATAAAAATAACATGCGATAGATATGATTCGATTTGATCGAATGAGTGAGTATATTGGAAAAGGTTCCAAACGGACCTAAGATGAATAAAGATTCAATCTCAAAATAACTCCTTCATGTGATATATAATGATGCACCGATATAGAGTAATCGAACTTTGTTGGACAATGTAACGATCCAGATTTTTGGTTATTTGAAATTGGAATGTTTAATTGATTTTAAATATTGAAAAGTAAATTTTATCGATTTAATAGGTTGAATTTCAAATATAATGATTTATTGATAATTTAATTATTGAATTAAATAATTGAAATCGTTAAAATAATTTGAATCTTGGATTTTGATTTGGAAAAAAATAGTTTAAAGGCTTATAAAATTTATATTCATAAGAACGAAGATAATAAAAAAAATTAATTAGATTTATAAGTGGTTTACTCGATTTTAAAAATAACTAGTTTAAATTAACATATAAAAATAGCTTTCTGGGGCATAGTCTCGGAATTCGACGACAAGTTCCATTGGATCCGTAATAGTGTATTATTATCGGATTTCAAATTTTGTAGCATTTGGAGTTATCATTTGGTCGTACGGGATAGAAACGTGTCGAAATTAATATCAAAAATTTAATATTATAATTGGGTTCAAAAAGCTATCTTCTCCATACGATCGAATTAGGTCTCGAAATTTGTTCCATTGCGTTCGGAATAGGGGTATAACATTATGAATGCCTGGTGGCACGCCTTGATAGGGATCCAAAATTTACAGCTTGATATTTTGAAAATTTTAAATAATATATATATTCTTGATTTTGACCACAGCCCACATTCTTTCACATCAGCCCAAATTTTTACAGAATCAGCCACCATAATTTGAAATCCAGCTACCCTACCTGCTATACGTACCCCTATCTTCCCCTTGTTATAGAAAAAATCATTCCCAGGCAGTAAAGAAAATGGAAAATGGAAGCTTTGAAAATTTAATTCTCTTTGAATACAAATCGAAAAATCATGAAACGAACTTTAAAATTCATGTTTTTAGTTTATGTACCACTTGGCAATCAATTTGTAGGGTTGCGACCTTATTTCTGGTGATCGATAGTGATGGCATAAGCAGGTCGTGAGCTAAGGTTTCAATTTCTAATCGATTAAGGTGGTTTTTGTCTAATTGGATGGTGGGAATGAACTCGACATCGAATTTAGCGTCTGCCATAGGAAATTTGTGAGGCTCGATGCCCTTTTGATACTCGCGTCGCTATAGTTCAGGGCGGAGGAAGGATACGATCCGACTCACGTGGTGGTTCCGGAGTGGTCGACTAGGCTGCTGACAGACGGAGTTCGCGAAGGGATGGAAGTTGGTGGCTTCGATTTGTGGATTCGACAAATTCTTGGCCGTATCAGTGATAAACGTGCACGGGCCATGGGGTTTCTCGCATGTACAGGGAGGGTTTTTTGGATTGGGAAGGAGAAGGTAAGATAGTCTGGGCCGGGCTTTAGTTTAAGTTAGTAATGAAAAAAATGGTAATTTATTTATATAAATTGTTAATAAAATTCCAATTCTTATAAATTTAATAATCTGTTCATTTTAGGTCCAAATCGAATGCGGACTGTCGCGTTTGGTTCGTATTGAAAGCACTATGAAATGGAATTGATTTAGTGAAAATTGGTGCTTGTAGAATTTTCAATTAAATTCGAACGCGTTCGAATTTAATCGAAACCAAAACGCGAAAGCGACAACAGAAAATAAAAGGTGAGTGTTTTATAACGCTCACGAAGTACTAGAATATTTTTATGCTAGTTAAATTTGAATTTTGAAGTGATATAAATTTATTGATCGTTGTTTGATAAATTTAATTGTCATTCGTGTTAACTGTTTAAAATTAAAATTGATAGTTAAATTTGAAATTGGAATTTAATTGCTAGTAAAATACCCGATATTATTAACTATAAAACTGTTGTGAATTATTTTGACTGTTTGGATGAATGATTGTGATGGATGCCAATTGATTGATATTTGGATGATTGGATGATTATTTATTTTTATATATATATATCCTGTTATCACCTGGTAGATTATTTACAGTATATAAAACCGTAACTTGAATTATTTCGAATAAATTAAGAAATAGGTTGAAATGATATATACTTATGACACTGTAATTTGGATTGAAATGATATATATCCATCCTTGAAATTAAATTGAAATAACTGATCACTTGGCCATAAGATAGAAAATTATATACGGACAGCGGATTGGTTAAATTAAAGGATTTTGAAATTTTTGATTTCAAATTTATTTAAATGATTTTGATTTAAAGAAATAAAAATCAAAATTAGAGAAACCAAATTATTTTCGAACTTGAGCTCGGAATGTTGAAATTTAAATTTGGTAAACGAAATTATGTTATAATCGAATTATGATTTAAATTTCAGAAATGGATTTGATTTAAAGGATGGGACTTTTATTCGAACTTCGAATATTACTAAGTAAAAGTGATATAAAACGATATTTCGAAATTAAGCTCGGAATTGAATTATATTTGAAAATTTGGATTTTAAATTGAATATTGAAGGTAAATTTGGTTTAAGTGTTTTGAATCGATATTTTGAAAATCGAACTTGGAATTTATATAAATCGAAATGGCTTAAATTTGGGAATGTAGTTGAAATTAATTGAGAATTGGAATTGTAATTAATTTGGAATTGGAATTGATATTAATTTGAAATTGATTTGAATTAAAATTGGAATCGAAGTTAATTCGAATTGAAATTGGAATTAAATCAATTTAAATGGAAATGGAAATTTAAAGTGATTTGAATTGAGAAATTTGGAATTGAATCATTTTGACTTTGAAACTATTTTCAAATAAATTATTTTAGTATAAACTATTAAAAATCTATCTTTTTCAATATTCAAATTATTTTGATTTTCCAAACTATTTTACTACATAAACCATTTTCAATACTCAAACTATTTTCTATTAAACTATTTTAACTATTTTAAAACTATTTAAACTATTTTCTTAAAATTCAAACTGGTCAAAAGGGTGGAATGTTTATATTTAAATCTTGGATTTAAATACGAATTGGGTTAAAATGAAGTTATTACCTAAATTGAAATTCGAAACAATTTTGGAAGCAAAATCAGGATATTAAGGCGAAAATGATTTCGAAATGAAATGGTATATTTTGAGTAAATATGATAATTTCGAAATGGATTTGGTTTTGAAGCGAATATGATATTCTGATATCAAGTACGAATTATTTTCGAAATGTAAAAGTACCAACCGGTGTGTAAAATGACGTTTGGTTGTTAAAGAGACCGGGGCCTCTTATTGGCATACTCTTTGTCAATATTGGAACCACTTTAACAACCGTGTACGTGGAGTGATGGTCCCGAATGAAGTGGTTGTATTTGGCGTATGTTTGCTGGATTTGAAGAAAGAGAACGATGATGGATTAGCCTGGAACTTGTGCCAATTGAAATGACTAAAGTAGGAGCCGTACCGGCCAACGGGCTTGCTACCCCGAGCGGACATCCGTTCTTCGATTTGATAGAGTTAGGGGTATGCCCTAGGGGAAATTCTGTAATTTATTGTAAATTATGAACTCTATAATAAAATCTCGTTCGAAATAAAAGTGTTTTCATTTCTATTATATACTTGTCATATTGTGATATATTAATTAATTAAATAATTTAAGTATATTCAATAGAAAATCCTTAAATGCTATGTCAAGTGATAGTAATTACAATGTGTTGTAATCATGATAAATTTATCACATTAAAATAACATATCATTTTAAATATTCCTAGTCAAGATGTATCGAGAAAGGATATCGATACATCTGTTGAGACTAGAGTACGTAACGCTCTCCAAATATTGGGCAGTGTTTTCTCATTGCCGCTGAGGGCATCAAGGGGTTACATACTGATAGTTATTGGATAACTATGGAATGACTCACTCGAGAGTTTTCTGGTGGTTAGTGTAACTAAGGTCAAACAGAGAATCTCGATGTGACGATATTATACAGTTCTTTGGACTTGAGAATACTGTTGAACTTCGATATGGAGACTCCGCTTTGATTATAGTTAAATCATGGTATTATGATCATTGAATGACTATAGTTGGGTCTAAGTTAAAATATTTGAAGTGAAACACTATCCGATAGAGAATTCGTCTCCTCAGTTACATGAGATTAGTATCACGGTCAACTATGGTCAACTCAAAGTCAAAGTCTCTAGCCAGAGCAAATCGGTTAATAATAATTGTTATTATTGAACCAAGGACATTGTGTTTGGACCAACTAAGTTAAACGTGAACGATATTGGAATTTTAACCAAAACCAAATTCCATAAGTTCTAAAGTGGTACAGTTAAGATGAAGAGAACTGGTGTAAATAATAGTTACTACAGGGTACCGCTTAAAATTGGATTTTACCGAAATATGAGTAAGCGATAAATTCGGCCAAACTATCACACCACTAGCACTAGTGACGTGTGAACATTAATATTCGAATTGTTCGATATTAATCGCTGACTGAATTTACACCTTTGAGTCGTACAACCGAAACGATGATACTCCGGAAAAACCACTCAATTAATTATTTTATAATTGTTATAAAAATAATTATATTAATTAATATTTATGAAATATTAATTATTAGATTTTTATTTGATTTATAAGGCATTGAAATTAATCGGATACGTATATATAAAAGTTATATATACGATCTTATCAATATACGATCTTATCAATATACGATATTGGAACGATTTTTTATCCGGTTGTATAAATATTGGACCTTAGGCTTGTGAAGACCAAAATGTCCAAAAGTAGTTTTCGGAAGCAACTAATAAGAAATGTTTGTATTTGATTTGGTAAAAATGTGAAAGAGTAAAAGGAGCAAACAATAAGGACTCCTTAGCCTTGTTTGAATGAGTATGCGCAGCATGATATTTATAAGTTACCACATCTATATAAAGAGAGTGCTACACGCAATTCAAGCATAACTCTTTTCACCAAATCAATACAAAAGTATTTCACTTCCAATAAAAGCTTATTTTCGTCTTAGCTTACCTACAACCGAAAACAACAAATTTTGTGCCTCAAAATCAAAACAAAATCAACACAAGCAAGGGTGATTTGGAGCTTGGATTATATAGCAATTCAAGGATAACTCGTTTTGACGTACGAATCATTGGCATCATACAAAGGTACAATTTTTGTTTCTTATCATACTTAATTACATGCTTATCACAATCTTGGGTGTACAAATATTGTCCCTTTTTTCAATTCTATTATGTACATATATTTATATACGGTAGATTTTGAAACCATTAACATGATTACTTTTCGTTTGCCAATAATTTTGTTTGCAATGGTGATGAGTTTCGTTCACGTATGTTTTTTTTATCTAGTATAAAAGGTTTCGCATGTTATATAATAACGTTTTATATATCTTGTCTGTATACGGTTTATACATAAAAAAAAACACTTGCTGCATGTTTAATAAAGTTTACCTTTGTTTGTATACAATATATATTATATACCTTCCCTGACACATTTTATGTCATGCTGACACATTTTATATCATGCTGCATGTTTTATTAAATAACGTGTTCATTACTCTTATATACATTATTTTATATCATGCTGCATGTTTTATTCAATACATTATTTTATGTTGTATAAGTTTTGTAGTACATTACTATTACAGTGGAAAACAAAATAACGTGATCACTTTTATATGCTTACTTTTTACATGTTTTAATGTTCACTGTACATATAAATAATATTTTGCATTGCATGTTTTATGTTCACACGTTTAATGTTTTATAAGTTATATATATATAGTTTAGTCTTACATACATTATTTATATATAATTTTAAATTAAAAGCTGGACAATATAAATACACACAAGGGGTGTCACGTACTGAAATTTTCGACTTTCGAAAATTCGACATCGATACTCACTTTATCGACTGCCGAGCAATCGAGTGCCGGAAACTCCAGTAGCGAGGGTTGTAGAAAGAAGAAAAAGGCAGAAGAAGAAGAGAAGAGCAGAAGAAAGAGAGAAAAGAGCAAGAAGAACAACATCAGAAACAGAAACAATATCAGAATCTCACATATCGCAGCGGAACAATATATAATAGATAAATGAATAATCTTTAAAACAAAGAACTATATCATTTTATACATACATCAATCATCAGAGTCAATATACAACTCAGTACAACAATGGACAGTTATATAACTTGTCCTCATACAGAATACACAGCGGAATAAATACTATTAGATACAAATACTACGTCTCGTCATCCAGCTTTCTTCCAAAGCTCCAGAATATCCAGAATATCCTGATAACCTAACTCTAGGCTGCCCATGTGGAAATTTGTGGGCACCCAGAGTTTAGAAGGGAACAATAAACTCCGAGTCAGTCATGGTGACTGGTGTGAGATCGTAAAACAGTTATTTTTCACAAAGAAAATAAAACAAATTCGCAATGCTTTTGGAAAATGAAACTACCATAAGACCTCCCGCCACACACACAATGCAAACGCAGAATTGGAGGAGATTTCTTCTTATGATAGTCAAAGATGCTTACTACGCAAAAATCAAATCATTTTTGATATTATTATTATTAGTGCATAGTGTAGAAAACATTTCGAAAGTATAATATTAATCTTAGCCAGCATAGGCATTCCGCACTTATGCCTACTATAGCTACCATCCAAACAGTGGTGACCACCATAAGTGAATGATAGGTTCTACAACTAAAACCGTACAAGATCGTATTGTTTCTTTGGATTTCCAACAAATGGCCAGGCTAAGGAACTTCCTATCCACGATGGGTACGTCCCTGGAATAGACGACCCGAGAACCTAACCGGATCTCTGCCAACACAAGGCCGGGTTACCTCTGCAAAAATAGGTAACTATTGACACGCGTATGCCATCCCCCGATCGTAACCGATCTTCCCGAGGATCCCCGATTTCCAACAAACCACATAGATAATAATAATGCAGTAACCACAGAGGTTAAGTATCTGGGCTCCATACCATGATACCACCTTTATCCAGAAGGAATGACATACACTAAGGGGCGCTACTCCCTAGAACCTTGCTGCATCCTTCCTGTTTCGACCATTTCCGGGGTATGAGGCTCGACGAAGTCTCGTCCACAAAGCTACGCTTTCTACAAAGCCCTGCTTCGGGTCAAACAAAAATGATCAACCTATGATCACAAAGATATAAGATCAAACAAATGATCATATCGCAAATGATCAAACGCTGATCATTTCACAGCAACACTCAGTATGCCACGTTACCAAATTGGGATATATCGCTGATGAATTTCAACTACATAACCTCTGAGCTCGTACGTCTCAGAGAAGGGTGTTAAGCTAAGAGAATAAATTCTCCGCCACCAACAGAAATGTATTTGAAAGAAATCAGCTTTATATCTCAAATTGTAACGTCAGACACACAATCCATAAAAGTCTGTTCCAGGATCGAACAGAACCGAAGGCACTTCTCACGAAGCCCTTGCATTTCCGGATAAATTTCTAATCACGTCCGGACTTCCCGTCAGTAAGGGTGATAAAACCTCTAAACCGGAGATCAGCCGATGTAGAGTAACTCGACGGTAATCCTTTCGTTTTCAAAAATATCCGGTCTTCAACACCGGTCTTCGAATGAAATTCATAACGACGTATCACATATTCGGAATGGGTTATACGACCCCATGGTCCTTTCCCGGTTAACCCGAATAGTGAGCGATTATTCAAAAATAAGTGTGGCATTCAAATTCATCCAATTCACAACAAATACCTACTCAAGGTAATTATTGATAGTCGGTTATTTAACTATCAATAAAGATGCGCAACATCATCAGATTCCAAATAATTTTCCAAATTATTTATCTTCCAAAATATCTTTACTAGATATATAATTTCCACACTTCGAAAATAAATCAACGTTTATTTTTCTAAACAGTTTCCCTTTCTTTTATAAATTCCATAGTGAATTTATATTTTCAAAATATCTACTGATATACGATTCTCAAATCGATTTCAAATATTCAATTTTTAATTTATCTTAAAGAAGATAAATTCCCAAAACATTTCATTTTATTTTGGAAAAGCAATTCCATACTTATCTAATAATAAGTATTTCACAAATCATTTATTTTCAACACTTGGAAAATATTCGATATACTTAAATCAAATTAAGTATATATTTCATTCTTTAAGGAAATCATTAATTTTAACATCTATTTGAGTCAAAACGAATGTTGCGTAAAACATCGTTACGACGACTCAAAATCACTAGTATAGGGATTCGGAATTAAGATAGATATATAAGTCCCAATACTACATCAAAACATTTCCTTTCGGAAATCATTTACTATAACAACAGTGTTATAGTCCATCATTTCCTTATTCCTCGAAAACGTCTATTTCAACAATGAATGTTGAAATCTATGTATTCGATACTTAACACGTTTTAAAGCATCTTTTAAAACAATTACTTCATTTTTATAATATCGCTTTTCCAAAACCATATCCATTCTACTTTAAAAATATATTCACTGTCCAAAATCGTGAATATACTTCACTTAACCATATTTAAATCTTTTCTACACATTTATTTCAATAATAATTCGCTATCCAAAATCGCGAATATATCTTCTTTGATGATCTCCTATATTTACTTTATCAAATCCAATTGATTTCGAATTTATAAACAACGTTTATAAATCCTATTTCTATTTTCTAACAACTTTGATTTATAAATCTCCTTTATAAATCAATTCGATAAATATTCCATTTAAAGGCAAAAATCCAATTTCTAAGTGAATTTCTTATAATCTTTTATTATACAATTTCATTCATTTTATAACTTCATACTTTATAAATCTATAAACTTCAACTTTATAAATCTATAAACTTCAAATCTTCACAATTTATAATTCTATAAATTTCATATCTTACAACTTATAATTCTATAAGTTTCATATCTTACAACTTATAATTCTATAAGTTTCATATCTTTACAAATTTAACACTTATAAAAAAAAACTCGTTTAAAATTCCAATAGTTTTAATTGATAAATATCAATTTTGTACATCTTTTATATACATCGTTTTTAATAATTCAAAAATTTCAAATTTAAACTATCTTATAAATTACTTAACTATTTATTTCAAAAATCATCTTTTGGTTATCTTTCACAAACATTATAATCTCCATGACTTTAAAATTTATAACATTTATTTATTTAAAGTAAATCAATTCAAAATTTCAAATAAAACGTATACTTAAAAATCTCTTTTAAAGTTAAAATCGTTATTTTTAAACTTCAAAATTTTGAATCCAATGATGCAACGCATCAATTAGTCCATCACACATCAAACATCATATATCATCATATGAGAACAGAATATATATCAATATCTGTAAATAAATAAATACAGTTGAGGAATCCAGTTGGATCCCTCCAACCTGTTTCCCTGCATCCAAAGATGTTAGCACAATACCAATTCCGCTCCAGTACGGAATTATCGCGGTATATGGGTTTTATAAAAATCCGCTTACTAACGGCACAATAGGGTCTCATCCGCTATACGAGGCGGGAAATCATCAATCCAATATATACATATGCCAATATGTATATATTGCTACATATATATAGATATATCCTATCATATCTAATATCACATCCAATCATCAAACAAATCAATAACTGCAAACATCAATTTATTTTGAGTGAGAAGATCTCACCTTGGCTTTTAATTTGCCATCCATTTCCAAACTTGACTCGATTTTCTTGATTTTGACCTTATAAAATAAATTTATACAACTTATCAATATTCGAAAAATCGAATGATCAACTTTCATTTAAAATCTGACTTAGCTATAAATTAGTTTTAAACTAATTTTTTCTTTTACAGAAATTTCTCAATCATTATATAAGCTATTTTTAACAAGTTAATTTCCTCTTTAAAAATCTAGTCTTTACAACTCTATATTGTTTTTAAAATTTCTATACCTTCAAAATCCTATACATACATATCTTAAAATAAACTACTAAAATAAAAATCAAACTTTTACAAAATTTTAAGCATTAAAAATATAAATTTCCAAAAATCTTTCTGTATATATATACATTTGTATAAACTGCATTCATACATATTTATATATACTTTACTGCTTTTTTCGAAAACACTTTAAAAACTTATGTTAACATACCTACTGCAGTTATTATTATTTCTAATATCCTTATTCATATTTTTTTTTTCTTCTAATCAAACAAGAAATGAAAGCGGTGATTACCTCACAGTAATCGCTCGATATCGCTACGCTGCCATCTCCATTGGCGACCTCGACTTCGCAACCACTACCTGCTGCCAGTGCCAATGTCGTACCTCGCCTTCGAGTCGCCTCCTTTGCATTTTCCCTTCTCAGCCTCGTCGCAGCCAACCACCCAAGCTCGAAAAATGATGAACGAATCGACGAAGCCAAACTCCATCTCGCGAAGCCCTGTCGAATCCCAATAGATCGATCGTCGAAAGCCCAACGATATCAGCCTCCAAACCCTTGTTATCGCGACCATCAACGATGCACGGTCGCCGCCGATGACATTGCCGTGAACCCCCAGCTCTACCTCGAACGTGACTTCGAATCGCCGCTTACAGTCGATCGGCACTGAAGCCTTAGCACCCACGCGACCTTCGACTTCCACGATCCCCTCTCCGTGCTGCCGCAAGTCTCGACGAGCTCGCAAGCCCTACCCTACGCAAATCGACTCGATCTCGTGTATTGTAATTTGGGGATGTCGACTGATTTCAATTTAAGAATGAAGAAGAAAAGGAGCCGGGTTTTGATTTCAAAAGAGGGATTTGTTTTGTTTTAAACGGAGACGACCATTCTTATTATTCTTTGTTTTGATTTTTGAACTGAGGGAAGAACGTGATTTATCAGAGAAGAAGGGGACAAGAGTACGCGATGTTTCAGGGAATAGGTCGACGCAAATCAGATAATAGGCTGTCTGTTGATTTGTGTATACATTTTATATTTTAAATTAAATCGATTAATTATTGTCCAGGCATTTTAATCTCGTACGATCACACAATGAATCCGAATGCTACGAAATTTGAAATCCGACAATAATTCAATATTACGGACCCAATGGAACTGGTTTCGTCGAATTCCGAGACTGTGCCTCGGACGGCTATTTTTAAATTCAATTTAAACGATGTAATTTCAAAACTGATCAAATCGTTTTCACACTCAATTCTGAAGCTTCTGTTATCTTCAGTATTATCAATACAAATTTTAAAAGCTTTTGAAATATTTTTCTTCAACTTAAAAATGAAGATTCAAATTTTTATTCAACTATCAACAGATTAAATTCTATAATTTAATCGCCAAATTCAGAGTTATATCGGGGATTCAAATTAAATCATCGTTCAAATATTTAAAATTAATTAAATATTCTCAATTAAATTTGTTCAAAATTCTGGGTCGTTACAGACTTCCCTCCTTAAAAGAATTTCGTCCTCGAAATTACCAGTTAGGAAAAGTGGTCCTTAACTCGTCTATTATTTTTAACTCCAATAGTTTTATCAAACTTATCAAAACAAATCTTTCTACTAAAGATTCGTTATCATTCAACTAATTTTTTTTTCCAACTTCAATTCTAAGTTTCAAACAACATTGTTTAACTTCTCAATTCAAATTCGATTTTAAATTCAAATTTTAAACTTTCAAAATTTCTCAAAAATTTTCTAACGCCCTAAATTTCCGAAAAATTTCGCCAGCGTCTCCTTTGCGCGGCTAATACGGTACGACTACAAAACGTCCCTACGGACTCTCAGATTTCAAAAAGAAAAAGAAAAAGCCAAGCGGCTAGAGAAATAAGTCATCAAATCTCATATTGAAATTTAAATACTTACCTTTTTGTCGAGCAATTCAAATTATCCTTGAAAGTAAAATCCCAATTCCTTTATAACACCTGTATATCCTACTAGCCATAATATCTAGTTACATATATTCAAACCATTTCGTACATTCAATTACAAAATTTTTTTTTTCAATATAAACTGCTTATACATTTACTATTGAAGTCATATCCATTATCTTCAATTTTTTCTCATTTCAAATTTCATTTGAATTAAATTTCACATTTTAATTTCTCATTTGAGTTAAATTTATCATTCAATTCTACAATTTCAATTTTCATTTGAATTCAATTTACAATTTCGATTCCTTTAATGGATTTTATCTTCAATTATCTTCTTGGAATTCTATTTCAAATTATAAATTCACTTACAATTTATACTCACAATTTACTTCCATAATTCAAATTTATTCACTTATACTTACTTTGATTTAACTTCATTCTTTAAGTTAAAATTATTCTATCAAAAATCAAATTGTATAAGTTATCAAATTGCTTATTATTCTCATCAATATTTTTATATAGCATTCCAGAGTCTTTTCAACCTTTTCAAAACCATTTTTGAAAACAATTCAAATCATCCTTGAATTTCCAAAACAAAATCCAATTTTTTCAAACAACTTCCATTTAAAACAATTTGGCAGCAATTTCTCTTTTGGAAACCCGAAAATGAACACCAATGATGCCGCAGTCATCATCGAAGTTATTTTCCAGCGACCGAAAAGAGTTTAGAGCTTTTCATTCTCTCCAAAATATTTTTCAAACCTTCGAAATCCATTTTCAAATCAAAAATGATTTAAACTTTCTAAATCTCCAAAATTTTCAAATTCTTTTCAAAACATTTCCAAATACTTCTCTGGAATTCCACTTCAATTATAAGTCACATTTATAATTTACATTCTCAAATTTCATTTGTATATGAATTAATTTCTTAACTTTTGGAGTAACGATTTCAGTTTCTTATTCAACTTCATATAATAATGATAACATTCAATATTATCACTTTCCTAACAACCATGCAACCATATACTGTAATAATTTACAGAAAAACATTTCTTTTCTATACAAAAATAGTTTTGGGTAAAATTATTTCATTTACCCTATTTTAAAATCAATACTGTGTCGGTTTATCTTGTTTAGAGTTTAGAAACCCCTATCGATTACAGTTAGCTAGACTGTTCCGACCAGAATCTATAAACAATCAACCGATAAGTCAACACAATACAAAACAATTTCATATTCACTAACAAATACGCGCTCATATCTATTATTACACTCAAACTCATTCTAGAGTACTACTGACTCTATCTTTAATGAGTAACACCCAACAGAGCAGGGTTGTCGCTTAACCATATGCTCTGATACCATGCTGTCACGTACTGAAATTTTCGACTTTCGAAAATTCGACATCGATACTCACTTTATCGACTGCCGAGCAATCGAGTGCCGGAAACTCCAGTAGCGAGGGTTTTAGAAAGAAGAAAAAGGCAGAAGAAGAAGAGAAGAGCAGAAGAAAGAGAGAAAAGAGCAAGAAGAACAACATCAGAAACAGAAACAATATCAGAATCTCACATATCGCAGCGGAACAATATATAATAAATAAATGAATAATCTTTAAAACAAAGAACTATATCATTTTATACATACATCAATCATCAGAGTCAATATACAACTCAGTACAACAATGGACAGTTATATAACTTGTCCTCATACAGAATACACAGCGGAATAAATACTATTAGATACAAATACTACGTCTCGTCATCCAGCTTTCTTCCAAAGCTCCAGAATATCCAGAATATCCTGATAACCTAACTCTAGGCTGCCCGTGTGGAAATTTGTGGGCACCCAGAGTTTAGAAGGGAACAATAAACTCCGAGTCAGTCATGGTGACTGGTGTGAGATCGTAAAACAGTTATTTTTCACAAAGAAAATAAAACAAATTCGCAATGCTTTTGGAAAATGAAACTACCATAAGACCTCCCGCCACACACACAATGCAAACGCAGAATTGGAGGAGATTTCTTCTTATGATAGTCAAAGATGCTTACTACGCAAAAATCAAATCATTTTTGATATTATTATTATTAGTGCATAGTGTAGAAAACATTTCGAAAGTATAATATTAATCTTAGCCAGCATAGGCATTCCGCACTTATGCCTACTATAGCTACCATCCAAACAGTGGTGACCACCATAAGTGAATGATAGGTTCTACAACTAAAACCGTACAAGATCGTATTGTTTCTTTGGATTTCCAACAAATGGCCAGGCTAAGGAACTTCCTATCCACGATGGGTACGTCCCTGGAATAGACGACCCGAGAACCTAAACGGATCTCTGCCAACACAAGGCCGGGTTACCTCTGCAAAAATAGGTAACTACTGACACGCGTATGCCATCCCCCGATCGTAACCGATCTTCCCGAGGATCCCCGATTTCCAACAAACCACATAGATAATAATAATGCAGTAACCACAGAGGTTAAGTATCTGGGCTCCATACCATGATACCACCTTTATCCAGAAGGAATGACATACACTAAGGGGCGCTACTCCCTAGAACCTTGCTGCATCCTTCCTGTTTCGACCATTTCCGGGGTGTGAGGCTCGACGAAGTCTCGTCCACAAAGCTACGCTTTCTACAAAGCCCTGCTTCGGGTCAAACAAAAATGATCAACCTATGATCACAAAGATATAAGATCAAACAAATGATCATATCGCAAATGATCAAACGCTGATCATTTCACAGCAACACTCAGTATGCCACGTTACCAAATTGGGATATATCGCTGATGAATTTCAACTACATAACCTCTGAGCTCGTACGTCTCAGAGAAGGGTGTTAAGCTAAGAGAATAAATTCTCCGCCACCAACAGAAATGTATTTGAAAGAAATCAGCTTTATATCTCAAATTGTAACGTCAGACACACAATCCATACAAGTCTGTTCCGGGATCGAACAGAACCGAAGGCACTTCTCACGAAGCCCTTGCATTTCCGGATAAATTTCTAATCACGTCCGGACTTCCCGTCACTAAGGGTGATAAAACCTCTAAACCGGAGATCAGCCGATGTAGAGTAACTCGACGGTAATCCTTTCGTTTTCAAAAATATCCGGTCTTCAACACCGGTCTTCGAATGAAATTCATAACGACGTATCACATATTCGGAATGGGTTATACGACCCCATGGTCCTTTCCCGGTTAACCCGAATAGTGAGCGATTATTCAAAAATAAGTGTGGCATTCAAATTCATCCAATTCACAACAAATACCTACTCAAGGTAATTATTGATAGTCGGTTATTTAACTATCAATAAAGATGCGCAACATCATCAGATTCCAAATAATTTTCCAAATTATTTATCTTCCAAAATATCTTTACTAGATATATAATTTCCACACTTCGAAAATAAATCAACGTTTATTTTTCTAAACAGTTTCTCTTTCTTTTATAAATTCCATAGTGAATTTATATTTTCAAAATATCTACTGATATACGATTCTCAAATCGATTTCAAATATTCAATTTTTAATTTATCTTAAAGAAGATAAATTCCCAAAACATTTCATTTTATTTTGGAAAAGCAATTCCATACTTATCTAATAATAAGTATTTCACAAATCATTTATTTTCAACACTTGGAAAATATTCGATATACTTAAATCAAATTAAGTATATATTTCATTCTTTAGGGAAATCATTAATTTTAACATCTATTTGAGTCAAAACGAATGTTGCGTAAAACATCGTTACGACGACTCAAAATCACTAGTATAGGGATTCGGAATTAAGATAGATATATAAGTCCCAATACTACATCAAAACATTTCCTTTCGGAAATCATTTACTATAACAACAGTGTTATAGTCCATCATTTCCTTATTCCTCGAAAACATCTATTTCAACAATGAATGTTGAAATCTATGTATTCGATACTTAACACGTTTTAAAACATCTTTTAAAACAATTACTTCATTTTTATAATATCGCTTTTCCAAAACCATATCCATTCTACTTTAAAAATATATTCACTGTCCAAAATCGTGAATATACTTCACTTAACCATATTTAAATCTTTTCTACACATTTATTTCAATAATAATTCGCTATCCAAAATCGCGAATATATCTTCTTTGATGATCTCCTATATTTACTTTATCAAATCCAATTGATTTCGAATTTATAAACAACGTTTATAAATCCTATTTCTATTTTCTAACAACTTTGATTTATAAATCTCCTTTATAAATCAATTCGATAAATATTCCATTTAAAGGCAAAAATCCAATTTCTAAGTGAATTTCTTATAATCTTTTATTATACAATTTCATTCATTTTATAACTTCATACTTTATAAATCTATAAACTTCAACTTTATAAATCTATAAACTTCAAATCTTCACAATTTATAATTCTATAAATTTCATATCTTACAACTTATAATTCTATAAGTTTCATATCTTACAACTTATAATTCTATAAGTTTCATATCTTTACAAATTTAACACTTATAAAAAAAAACTCGTTTAAAATTCCAATAGTTTTAATTGATAAATATCAATTTTGTACATCTTTTATATACATCGTTTTTAATAATTCAAAATTTTCAAATTTAAACTATCTTATAAATTACTTAACTACTTATTTCAAAAATCATCTTTTGGTTATCTTTCACAAACATTATAATCTCCATGACTTTAAAATTTATAACATTTATTTATTTAAAGTAAATCAATTCAAAATTTCAAATAAAACGTATACTTAAAAATCTCTTTTAAAGTTAAAATCGTTATTTTTAAACTTCAAAATTTTGAATCCAATGATGCAACGCATCAATTAGTCCATCACACATCAAACATTATATATCATCATATGAGAACAGAATATATATCAATATCTGTAAATAAATAAATACAGTTGAGGAATCCAGTTGGATCCCTCCAACCTGTTTCCCTGCATCCAAAGATGTTAGCACAATACCAATTCCGCTCCAGTACGGAATTATCGCGGTATATGGGTTTTATAAAAATCCGCTTACTAACGGCGCAATAGGGTCTCATCCGCTATACGAGGCGGGAAATCATCAATCCAATATATACATATGCCAATATGTATATATTGCTACATATATATAGATATATCCTATCATATCTAATATCACATCCAATCATCAAACAAATCAATAACTGCAAACATCAATTTATTTTGAGTGAGAAGATCTCACCTTGGCTTTTAATTTGCCATCCATTTCCAAACTTGACTCGATTTTCTTGATTTTGACCTTATAAAATAAATTTATACAACTTATCAATATTCGAAAAATCGAATGATCAACTTTCATTTAAAATCTGACTTAGCTATAAATTAGTTTTAAACTAATTTTTTTCTTTTACAGAAATTTCTCAATCATTATATAAGATATTTTTAACAAGTTAATTTCCTCTTTAAAAATCTAGTCTTTACAACTCTATATTGTTTTTAAAATTTCTATACCTTCAAAATCCTATACATACATATCTTAAAATAAACTACTAAAATAAAAATCGAACTTTTACACAATTTTAAGCATTAAAAATATAAATTTCCAAAAATCTTTCTGTATATATATACATTTGTATAAACTGCATTCATACATATTTATATATACTTTACTGCTTTTTTCGAAAACACTTTAAAAACTTATGTTAACATACCTACTGCAGTTATTATTATTTCTAATATCCTTATTCATATATTTTTTTTCTTCTAATCAAACAAGAAATGAAAGCGGTGATTACCTCACAGTAATCGCTCGATATCGCTACGCTGCCATCTCCATTGGCGACCTCGACTTCGCAACCACTACCTGCTGCCAGTGCCAATGTCGTACCTCGCCTTCGAGTCGCCTCCTTTGCATTTGCCCTTCTCAGCCTCGTCGCAGCCAACCACCCAAGCTCGAAAAATGATGAACGAATCGACGAAGCCAAATTCCATCTCGTGAAGCCCTGTCGAATCCCAATAGATCGATCGTCGAAAGCCCAACGATATCAGCCTCCAAACCCTTGTTATCGCGACCATCAACGATGCACGGTCGCCGCCGATGACATTGCCGTGAACCCCCAGCTCTACCTCGAACGTGACTTCGAATCGCCGCTTACAGTCGATCGGCACTGAAGCCTTAGCACCCACGCGACCTTCGACTTCCACGATCCCCTCTCCGTGCTGCCGCAAGTCTCGACGAGCTCGCAAGCCCTACCCTACGCAACTCGACTCGATCTCGTGTATTGTAATTTGGGGATGTCGATTGATTTCAATTTAAGAATGAAGAAGAAAAGGAGCCGGGTTTTGATTTCAAAAGAGGGATTTGTTTTGTTTTAAACGGAGACGACCATTCTTATTATTCTTTGTTTTGATTTTTGAACTGAGGGAAGAACGTGATTTATCAGAGAAGAAGGGGACAAGAGTACGCGATGTTTCAGGGAATAGGTCGACGCAAATCAGATAATAGGCTGTCTGTTGATTTGTGTATACATTTTATATTTTAAATTAAATCGATTAATTATTGTCCAGGCATTTTAATCTCGTACGATCACACAATGAATCCGAATGCTACGAAATTTGAAATCCGACAATAATTCAATATTACGGAACCAATGGAACTGGTTTCGTCGAATTCCGAGACTGTGCCTCGGACGGCTATTTTTAAATTCAATTTAAACGATGTAATTTCAAAACTGATCAAATCGTTTTCACACTCAATTCTGAAGCTTCTGTTATCTTCAGTATTATCAATACAAATTTTAAAAGCTTTTGAAATATTTTTCTTCAACTTAAAAATGAAGATTCAAATTTTTATTCAACTATCAACAGATTAAATTCTATAATTTAATCGCCAAATTCAGAGTTATATCGGGGATTCAAATTAAATCATCGTTCAAATATTTAAAATTAATTAAATATTCTCAATTAAATTTGTTCAAAATTCTGGGTCGTTACAAGGGGCTAAGGTGTCCGTTGCGATGTAAAGACCAACACCTAAATACGGACACTTTCATACTATGATACTTATATGTTCACGTACACACTCAAACACGTATAAGTGCATTTTGATACACTTATACACCTCCCATATATATATATAAATATATTGCTTCTCTTATTCAAAATTCAAATTTGAAATTCAAATTCAAATTAATTTTAAATGAAATAGGATTTTATTTAAAAATAAAAGTTAGATTGGATCTAATAATCTTTAGACTTCATAGGCCCAATAAGATTCTAAACGAAATTTTTTGAAATTCACCGTTTAAACCGCTGCGTAGATTGGCCCAGTTCCTTCACGATTTTCTTAGACTCGGTCCATATTATTACTCTTGTTGTTGGTTTTAATTGGTGCACCTCGATTTTGGGATAACCTCTCCTTGACTCGATATGGGATGGATGTACGTGGTGGGCGGTCATGGGTATGATGCGTTACCAGCAGCCAGGAAGGGTAAACTGGTAGTATCCTACCTTAGGCATTGCCTCACGTGCCTTGTCATACTTTTATCCCTATATGAGACCCATACGATTTTGGTTTAGTGTTGTCGTATCACGGCGCATTCCTGACTACCGACGTGCTACTGGTGGTGTCAAATGCAAACTGTACGACAATGCTTAAAATCGCGTTAAGGGGGATCAATGTAAAGCCTTAATGCTAAAAATATATTTATTTTACTGATTAGACATTATATATGTAGCGTATTCTACTATATATAAATATTTTGACGGATCCTTAAGAGATGGAAAATCCCCTAACATCTCTTGAGTTATTGCACGCACGTTATACACCGAATAGGAGATGTGAAACCCCGTAAACATCTCTGACACCATGACACTCATGTTATATGCGATATCGATTTGACTCACATAAGAATATTTTAGTCATGACTCGAGTGTTTTGTCTTTTCATTACACTTGGGTCAGCCTTGAGTTTTCAGCTTATCAAAGATTATTCTCTGGAGGACGAAGATGAAGATTTGGTATATTATTATTACTAATATTATTCCCAGCATCATGTTGTTCTGCTGCATTACTTTATTTATCCCTGATGTATATATAACTCTGATAAATGTTGTAAAAATTATAATCAAAATGTATAGTAAACAGCTTCATGAACTGTTTATTTGAGTATTATATTTTATCGTTCTGCTGCGAGATTCTGTGTTTGTTTTCTTCTTCTTTTCTAATTTTTCTTAATTAACCCCATTGATCATCTATATTCCGGATTATTTAAGTTGGACATGTGTGGATTATTGTCGATTTAAACCTTTCGAAATATGGGTCATCACAGTTGGTATCAGAGCTTTGGTTTAGCGAGAACCTTGGCTTTGATGAGGTAACTCATTAGAGATAGAGTCAGTAGTACCCTAGAATGAGTTTGAGTGTACATATATGAGCGCATATTTGTTAGTGAATATAAAACGTTTTATACCATGTTGATTGGTCAGTTGAGTGGCTTATGGGTTCTGGTCAATACTAGTAATTAACGTTATTAATAGGGATCTCTAAACACTTGAACAGAGCAACCCGACATGATATTGTTTTGAAACTGGGTAAATGAAATAATTTTACATGGATTATATTTAATATATAAAGAAATAATTTTTCAGAAATTATTATAGTTGTATATAGTGGGTTTGGTTGATAGGAATAATAATATTGATTATTATCATTAATTGGTGGTTGTGCCTAAATAAAAGATGTTTATTATAAAATAAACAATGATAAAACATTTGTGAAATATTTTAAGGAGGTGAAATTATGTAAGTATAATTTATAAATGTGGCTTATAGATTAAAATGGATTTAAATTGAGAAGTTTTGAATCCAAGTCCCGGAGATTTTGAAATGTGTTCCAAAGTGTTTTATAATAATGATAGTATTATTTTGGAAGTAGTTTTGAATAAAAATATTTAAAAATGGTTTTTAAAAGACATAAAAGCACTGGATTCACTTCGGTCCCTGGAAAATAATTTCGATGATGATCGCAACATCATTGGTGTTCATTTTCGAGTTTCTAAGTGATGGATTGCTACCATAATGATTTGCTAACGGTGATAAATAAGTTTTTGATTTAAAGAAATTTAAAATTTTGATTTGAGATAAAAGTGAGATATGTGTGTGTGTATATATATATATGATTTCAAATTGATTTGAAATTAAACCGGGTTTTTAGATTCTGAAATTTGCTATCTAAGTGTTTGTGAAATAAATAAAGGTAAGTTTTGAACTTATAAATTTGAGAAATGATATAGATAAGAAAAGAAATTGTGAAATTGAGATAAGAGATTAAATTTAACTTAAGAAAACTTAAAGGAAGTGATTGAGGTAGTAGAATAAATTAGTGAAGTGAACAAATTAAGTGAATTGAATTGAACTAATAAAGTGAAATTTGGAAATTTAGCCTAAGTGGGGCTAAATAAAATAAATTTTGGAAATGGAATTTATTGGGATTTGAAATATTAATGAAATGGGCTAATTGAACCAACTAATTTAAATAGTGAGTAAATATGGTTTGGGATAACGTTGATAAAATTCAATATTTAAAATTGGGAGATAAATTGAGTTAAATGGAATTGAATTTGAATTTGAATAGAAGTGGATATAAATTTAAGTGGTGAAGTGGTAATAAACATAAGAACTTTTGTATAAAATGTTTATAATTGACTTAAGAAAATTTAATGAGAAAATTCTTAAGAGATAATTGGTATTGAAAAATATACTAAGAAATTAAGCAATGTGAATAATGCAATATGGATGATAATTGTGAATAATTGAATATAAATGAAATGAATGTGAATGAAAAGAATTTGGTGTAACTAAGGGTCAATTGGAATAAATACGTAAGTTGTACGTATATTATTTTATTAACATAACGGTTTGATCTAGATTCGAGTACAGAATTTCGAGATAATTTATATCGATCCGAGTTAGGATTTTTCTCTCAAATTTTGACGGCGAACCCTGGATATGGATTTTTGGTTGATTATGGAATTCTCTATCATAGTATATGGCTATGCAAGGAGAATGAAGGTTTTTGATCAAGGAACCAGATCTGAGTCCGCACTAGAGAGTTGTGTGAACGATACTAGTTCGGAAGTGAAATTGTGTGATTGAGTGAGCGATCAAATTTGATATTGCGTACGGATGATATATGTACACCGTACGGGCTTGAGTGAAGCAAATATTGGAAATTGAAATTTCAAAATATAAAATGATTTTAAATTATATGATTGGATATCATTGGCAAATAAGATGCAAGTATTTAAAATCAAGAAAATTTTGGATTGCCTGACAATGTAACGACCCGTAATTTTTCGATAATTAAAATATTGAATTTAATAAGATTTTGTAATTTAATATTGGAAGAAATAAAAAAATTTGTGATTTATTAATGAGAATAATAACTAGAATGAAATGTAACAATCTTAATGTAAGGTAATTGATAAATACTCTAATGCAATTTCAATTAATTGAAATGATGGTAAATATAAATTTGGTTATAAATTGTAAATAAGTAAATAAACCAAATGATATATTAATTGGTGAAATAATAAGTAATTAATTAAAATTTGTTAATATAGAATAATTAACCAGTATGTGAATTTATTAGTTTTGGTTGTAAACAATAAACATAGAAATGAGTTTGAAATGGGTAAGTTGTAACAATGGCTTAATTATTGATTCACTAATTAATTTGTTGAAATTAAATTGGAAATCAATTGCAATTAATCAAATTTATTATTGCGGTTAATGTGAATTAAAATGATAATTGTAGAAGATTGATGTAATAAAATGTAAACCAATGTTAAGTACATCCATAATGTAATGATTGATTGGATAAAAAGATTGGACTTAAATTTAATCAAATTATTGGAATTTAAAATTATAATTAATGGGTTTATTGCAATTGAAATTAAACACTGTAATTAGTGCAATAATTAACATTGAATTTGACATGAGGAATTGGTTTTAAAATGATTGTTAAATTCTGTGTAATTAGAAATGATAAAAATTGTTAGTTATTAAATCTAAATTTTAAAAGTGATTAATTTAATAATTTATTCAATTAACGTGAAAATTGCCATCTTGGCCACCATCTCGAATTTCGACGAAACCAGTTTCATCAGATCCGTAACGGTGAATTATTGTAGGATTTTAAGTTTCGTATCGATCAAACTTGTCGTTTGATCGTGCGGGCTTGAAAAGCGTAAAAATCAATTTAATTGGAATCAATTTGAAATAAGCTGATTTTAAAAGCTAACTTCTTCATACTGTAACAACCCATAATTTTCATAAATATTTTTAAATTAAATTTTATTTTGAAAATTTGATTTTTAAATAATTTTAAATTGAAGTTTGGAATTTTTCCAATGTATGTTGGATTTTTGTTTCTATTTTATTTTTCCTAATACAATTAAATATTGATTTTTCTGGAAATGTTATATTTTGTCAAACTGACTTTTAAATTAAAAATTAAAAATTAAAAATTTTAATCTTTTTCTTTGAAACAGTAATTGGTTCTGATATCCGTTTTGCTTTTTGTTTCGTCGAATTCCGATTTGAACCTTTTAAAATTTGATAAATTCAGCATTTTACACACAGAATTTTATCTGCATGTTATTTTTCATTTTCTATTTTATTTGCCATCTTTTATTTTGTTTTGGGTTTTGAATTAAATTGTGTAAATTTTGTTGTGTTTGGAATTTTCCTACATTGGTTGTATTTTGTTTATAATTTTTAATTCTAGTTTCAATAAATTAAACTATTTTCTTTATTTATTTTCTTATTTTCCTAAGACAAATTATTTATTTTCATTAATTTATTTTGTTTTATCTTTTATTTTATTTACTTGATTTTTTATTTGTTTATATTGAATTAAAAGAAGTGGAAATTCGAAGAGACAAAGTCTTTTCATTTGCTTGTGACTTTTCAATTTCTTGTCTCTTCATTGCCTAGCCGACCATAACTCCTTGGTTCAGCCATGCATTTCATTTGTTTATCACGTGAAAAAATTTTCTCATCACTTCATTTCTTCGGCCATAGCATTTTTGAAAAAAATAAAGTAAGTTCATGGCTTCCATTCTCTTAATTTTCTTCTTCATTTTCATTTGATTTTGCCTTGTTCATCTACATGTTTGCTCGACCACCACCTATATTCTTCTCCACCGGCCACCACCATCACCATCCCCTGATCATCCACGGCAGCAATCATCTCCCCTCCTCCTCTCCAGATCTGGCCGTGACTACCTATGTGGCCAACACCATAAAAACTTTGCTAAACCCCTTGAAACACTACATAGCCGAGCCATTTTCCAATCACCCCTTCTTGTTTAACTTCGGCCATCACACTAGCACCACCACCACCACACGACATCACCTCTGGCCATCACCTTACCCTCTGACCTGACCTGTACATGACCATGGCCTAGCCAAACTTGACCATAGGCCGAGCCTAGATGCACCAAAACTCCACTTTTGGCCTTGACTCTTTGCATTCCTTGTTTTGCAACTCCTTTCTCTTTACATTACCTATGCTAGCCGTGCCTAATTGTGTCCATACCCAAGCCTTTCCACCTATAAACATGTTGTGGCTGAGCAAACATAGTGTCATGGTCAAGCAATTTTGATTTCAAAGCTTGGTGATCTCATTTGTTAATTCTATTTCCACTTTGTTTCAATTTATCTTTGTATTATAAATATATATTTATATTGCTTTGTTTTATTGTTGTATACAAGATTAATATCTTGGCTCTCTCTCCACTTGAATCAAAAGTCGTGCTATATCGTGCTTTCTAGAATTTATCTGTGTGTTTTGATTTACGAACTCCAGCTTAAAATGGTGAGTTATTCACGCTTGACATTCATACTTATAGAATTTGTGAAGTAACAACAAGTAAATTTGTAGAAACTGTTATATCATGTTATACCTACATGTGATATGTATTATATGATGTTAAACCTTGTTATAAACTTGTCACATCATCTGCTATGTTAGATTCTGTTGTATTGTTTATTTTATTCTGTTTCTCACTCTACAAGTTCCCTGTAGAATAGAATCACTATGGGTTGAAATGATACATACCCGAACGGACTTTAGAATAGGGAAAAATCGTTATGGGTTGAAATGATAGGCCTGAGCAATTTTTATTTATTTTTATTAACTTGGGATTGCGGGTTTGAAATGATAGAACCCGGATTTTCTTTGTAAATTACGGATTGAAATGATATATTATCCGTATCACTTGACCTAGGTTAGAAAATATTATACAGACCCGTGGTTATTTTATATATTTTTCTGGAAATTTTTAAGTATTTTTAAAATGTAAAATATGATAATTTGATTTAAATTGAATTTAAAATGATTTAATAAAAGGGTTAGTAATTTTTCTATAAGTTAAAAATGTTAAATAAATAAATGATTAAATTATGATTTGAAACATAACTTAATTTGGAGATTTGTGATTTGATTTTTAAATGGAAGTTTAAGTTAATCAAATAAAAATGGAAATTAAGTTTTATGTATGAAATAGAAATTTAAATTTAAGTGTTGAAGTAAATTGTTAAAAATGCAAAGAATGGGAAAATGGTACACTTGAATTTAATAAGTGAAATTATTGGAGAATTTGATTTTATTTATGAAATTTTACTTTATAAAATCAGAAGTTAAAGGATATTTAAATGAACATTTTTGAAGTGGAAAATATGATTTTTATAAGTTAAAATGGTTAAATTTGAAATTTAATTGTTTCTGAAATTTTTGTATAAATCTGGAAATGTATTTAGTAGCACTTCAGAAATGCTATCGTTTCTGGAATTAACTTAAAATCTGAACTAAGGGCTACTGCAGCACTTTGTAAGTGCTGTAGTTGCAGAAAATGAACTAAAGGCTAAAATTAACTAAGGGCTACTGCAGCACTTGGTAAGTGCTGTGGTTGCTGAATTAAAACTAAAACCTGAAGCTAATAAAAGTGCTACAGTAGCACTTGATAAGTGCTGCAGTTGGCTGAAATAAGATTTTTAATTGTAACTGAACTACTACAGCAGTTTTGTAAATGCTGTCTTTGCTGAATTTAATTGTTTCAAATATAACTTACCGCAGCATTTCCTAAGTGCTGCGAAAGCTGAAAATTTCATGGTTTTGGAATATTAACTGAATAAATAGTTCAGAAAAGGCTAAATTTTGGGAATTGAATATTTGATTTGAGAGTATAATGACTTCACTTTTAATGGTTTAAATGAAAGAATTTTAATTCGAAATTAAACCATTTTGAAATCTATAACCACGGGTATACTTCTTTGTGGGCCATTTGATTTCCTTGTGTTTGTTTTGATGCACACATTAACATTGTTATTTGCATTGTTTACTTTAATATGGACATTTCTATGATAGCGTTTATTACTGCTTAATTGATGGTTTAACGGATCCTTAAAGGATGGGCGATCCCAAGCATCCTTTGAGTTATTGTGCATTTCTATTATAGTTCACTTGAGTTGGTTTACATTGTATAAGTATGTATGTACTGACTCGAGTGTTTGTGTTTTACTTTACGATCGGGTCAGCCTGAGAATCATAGCTTTGGATTCACCTTCTGGAGCTAGAGATTTGTTGGAGCTCATTTGTCTTTCGGTTCATCGATTTCTATTGCAGTTATTTCCTATTTAGTATTGTCTCTGTATTATTGACTTATGTATCCTGACTTCTATTGTATCTATTTTGACTATGAGATTTTGTATATGTTTTGAGAGTATGTATATAGTAGCTTCATGAACTACTATGGTATTTTTATTTCCGCTGCGAGTTATTCTAATATTCTGTGTCTATGATTCTATGTTTGATTTTATTTGCTCCAAATTTTCTTGACAATCCATTGTTTTGAAGTATTCAAGTCTGACATGTGTGGATTTATTGTCGATTTGAATGGTCCAAAATAGTGAGCTGTTACACATACGGTAGAATTAGGACTTGAAACATGTTCCATTGAGTTTAAAAATATCGAAAACATCTATTTTGATATATGGGATGACCCACTTTCGTTTCGGAGGAAGAACGGGCTTTTCAGATCATTTTTGTCAAATTCAAATCAATTCGGATGTTATTCATTCTTATCGGGCTTTGTTCGTATAAATAGATCTTTCTAAACCCTAGCAACCTTATTATTTCTCATTTCTATACGTATCTATCTATTGCAGTCTATCTGCTTCTTCCTTCTTCTAATGGCTGCAAATCCAAACCCTAATTCAATTTCAAATCTAATTTCAAAATTCAAACTCTCCAAACCTTATCATATTATATATCATTGGAAAGCTCTCGATGAGCGTAATCCATTGCAGTGATTTGTTTTTCAAATCGAATCACTATTTGACCAGAAATCAAGGATGATCCTCGGCCGTTTATTTCTAGGGTTTACGATCCAACGGTGGATCGTCGACTGTTTGACGATCGGGAGGCAGTGTTAGGAAGAGGAGGTTAAGCAGGCCCTAGGGATGGTGTTTGTTTGTCGAGATGACCATCGGAGTTGGCCTGAAAATTGGAGCATCATGATGGCGGCGCTGGCGTCTCTGGGGGAGCTGGGAGGTTCACGTGGGCTCGAGGTGGTCGGCGTGGTCCAGGCGTTTAAATGGAGGATTCCGATCTGGTCTCAGATCAACGTGGCAGCGGCGAAATTTAGATTGAGGCGGCGGCTACATTTGGGTTTCGAACGATGCTGGAGGTTCTCGTGCATGTTGAAGGCACGTGATGGCGTGGCCGTGAACGTGTAGGGGTGACTTCCTACAGGTGACGTGTAATCTGTTTTATTGTTTTATATTTTTTTCTAATTTAAATCGTATATCTTCTAATGTTAATATCTTTTCCATACGAACTCGGATTTGGGTGCGGTTTGCTCCACTGCGATCGTATTGAAATTTTGGACATTATCAAACTGGTTTGGATGAATTCTAAGATTGTTGAATTTTGGGACTTTAATTGGATTTTAAATCGTCGAAAAATCAAAGGTGGATGTTTTAACCCACTCACAACTGCTAAATTGTCTTATGTCAGTTAATTTAAATTTACGATGTGATTAGGAATTGATTGGTTGATGTTTGGTATATTTAAATTGTCATTCTAGTAAAATCTGAGTTTTATTGAATTTAATCGCCATTTAATTTAATATTGAATTTTAAATTTCCAGTTAATACCTGTTATTGATAATCAGTAAATTGTTGTTATTTATTGGTTTGATTTGGATGATGATTATGATGGATGTTTGATTGTTGATATTGGATGACTGGATGTTATATTCTTATATTGTTATAACACTGCAAGTTCCTTATGGGTTGAAATGATACACACCCGAATGATCTGATAGATTAGGGAGAAATCGTTATGGGTTGAAATGATAAACCCGAGCGATTTTATGGATTTTGAATGTTAATTCGGGATTGTGGGTTGAAATGATATACACCCGTAAATTTAAATTTATTGCGGATTGAAATGATATATGTCTATATCACTTGACCATAGGGTAGAAAATTATATACGGACACCGGATTGGTTAAATTAAATGATTTTTAAATCCTTTAAATTTGAATTCAGTTAAATGATATTTTGAAATAAAAATTTGATTTATATAAACTGAATTACTTTCAAAAATCCAAGCTTTAAATGTTGAAATTGGAATTGGTTGAAATGAATTGTTTTAAGGATTTAAATCGAAACTTGAAAGCTAAACGTGGTCTAGGTGTGTTGAAATGGAAGAAATAGTCTAGTTTGATATTAATTTCAAATTAATTATTTTAATGTAAACTGTTTAAAAATATATTATTTTAAAATTTAGATTTATTTAGATTTTTCAAACTATTTACTATATAAACCATTTCCAATAACCAAACTATTTTATATCAAACTATTAAACTATATTTAATCTATTTTGAACTATTTTAAAACTAATTTAATCTATTTTAAACTATTTTAATCAACTTAAACTATTTTAATTTATTTTAATCTATTATAATCTATTTAATCCAATTTAATTTATTTTACCTATTTTAAACTAATTAATCCATTTTAATATATTTTAAATCTATTAAATCTATTTTAAATTTATTTAATCGGTTTTAAATTTATTTAATCTATTTTAAATCTATGCAATCTATTTTAAATCTATTTAATCTATTTTTAAATCTATTTAAACTATTTCAAACCTATTAAAACTATCTTAAATCCATTTAAATTACTTTAATCTATTTTTAAACTATTTTTGCATGTTCTAACTATTTAAAAGTTTATTTTAAACTATGCTAAACTAATTAAACTATTTATAACTATCTAAATTATTTTCTAAATTTCAGATTGTGTAAAGTGGAAGCGTTTATATTTAAATCCTTGATTTTTAAAGCGAATATAGTTAACTGATGTTATAACTTAAGTCGTAACCTATCTTATCGATAATTTCAAAAGTGAATATGATTTTGAAAGTGAATATGATTTCAAAAGTGATATGGTTTGAATTGAATATGATATTTTGATATCGATTATGAAACATTTTTGGAAATTTAAAAGAACCATCCGGTGTGAAATAAGCGTTTGGTTGTTAAAGAGACCGGGATCGGATATTGTCATACTCTTTGTCAATACCGAAAACCACTTTAAGAAGTGTGTGCGTGGTGGAGATTCCAGAATGAAGTAGGATGGTTTGGGGAATGTTTTTGTATGAGGTATTTACGTAGCCCTGACTCCCATGAGTCAGCTTGATGTGGCTAAAAGAGGAGCCATGCCGGGCCAAGTGAGGTCGCTCCTCCTACCGAGCACATTTCTTCGATACCATATTATGACTTTGTGATTGATTTGGTGGCCACCCCTCGATTTTGATTATGGAATTGTGTTCGAGGTGGGCGGTAGTAGCTGCTATGCGTTACCACCAGTCCGGATCCGCAAAACGGTAGTATCCTACACTGGGCATTGCCTCGCGTGCCTTGTCACATGCCTTATGAATTTTATTTGTTATCATTTTTTTGATTTTAAGTTTATCATATAAAAGTAAATTAACATCCAAATCCATTATCTGTATTTAGATCTGTTTATTGTTTAGATTGGGTGAGATTTTTATGGGTACATGTGTTTGTTATAATTAGATTGGTTATGTGTTTGTTATAATATTTTGTTATATATATATATTAGTGAAAATAAGGGACACATCCCTAAAATCAAACTTAATACAGAAAACATCCTCCCAGAAAAAAGATATAAATTACATCCATATTTTCAATTACTGCAATTTTCTTCTCTAAAATACCCCTTTACTCCATGGCTGAACGTTGGTTCTTCATATGTGGATGTTTCACATCCATAATTAAAATTTGCACCACATTAATTATCAATCTTTGAAACGCAATAACTTTTTGTAGAATCGACGGATTAACAAACCGTTTTCGCCATTAAATCACAAATTTTATTATCTTTCTAATGAGTGACACTATGCTTATGTAAAAACAACAGCAGGCCAAGTTATTCGTGGATCCAATAATTATATGGTATGATTGTAGACAATTCAGCAATTACATGCAATAATTGAAGAAAAGTCTGCAATTATATGGTATAACTGAACTTTTCTATGATTACTTGGTATAATTGCAGACTTTTCTGCAATTATTCGATATAATTACATAAAAGTATGCAATTATATGGAATAATTGTAGAAAAGTCTGCAATTATTCCATTTAATTACAGAAAAGTCTGCAATTATATGGAATAATTGCAGCAAAATCTGCAATTATTTCTTATAATTGCATAAAAGTCTACAAATATATGGAATAATTGCCGACATTTGAAGAAAAATTAATGATTATTTCATATAATTGTAGAAAATGGCAAGTATACAGAATAATTGCAGAAAAGTCGACAATTATATGGAATAATAGCAAAGAAGTCTGCAATTATTCCATATAATTGCATAAAAGTCTGCAATTATATGGAATAATTGCTGACATTTTAAGAAAAAATAATGTTTTTCAAAAATTGCAGAATTCTCTATAAATATATGAAATAATTACAGCCTTACTGCAAATATGATTTCTTTGGTATCAATAATGGATCTCATTTTAAAGATTATAAAATTTATGATTTTTTGGTGAAACCGGTATGCTGATCCGATGTTTTTACAGAAAGTTATGCGCGTTTGAAATGCTAAAAACATAAAGGGTATTTGGGTCTTTTGGCGTAAGTGGATTTGAAAATAGGGACTAGAAACGTAAGTTTATTTTTAGGAGGATGTTTTCTCTAGTTTTAAACTTAACAGGGATGTGAGCCAAACTATCCCTATAGATTAACTATGTACAGATTTGCAAATCATGAATATGTATAATTGTATATGTGTTTATATATCAAATATATTTAATATTAAAATTTTCTTATGATGATTTGTACCTATTATGAATTAAATATTTATATACATATTTTATTATTATTTAATGATTTTATGAATTGTTTAATATGAATAAAATAAGTAATGGTTCAAAATTTCAATTATATATTTTTTATATTTGCTACACCATGTAATAAGATTATAGTAAAAATTTTAGATTTTTCAAACTTAATTTATTATTTTTAAAATTAATATACTTTCAGCCTACAATCAATTATTTAATTAAATATATAATTTCAATTGAGAAAATTCTAGAATTTTTTGAAGGCTTCGATATGTATCTGGAACCTTCAGAAAAATTTTAAGATTTTTATAACTTAATTTTTTAATTAATTTATTTTCGAAATATAATTAATTGTTTAATTAAAAGTATAATTTCAGTTGAGAAAATTTCAGAAATTTTTTCTAAGCCCAAAATATGTCTCAGATACATTCAGAAATATTTTTAGAAATTTTCATCTTGATTTTCTATTTTAAGAATTAATTTTATTACGGGATCTTATCAATTATTTAATAAAAAATATTATTTTAATTGTAAAGTTCCATAAATTAATCATAAGCCCAAAATGTGTTTGCAGATTTCCTAAAATTTTAAAAACTTGTATTATTATCATATAATTATTTATATTAATTTGTTATGATAGAAACTTTTTTATTTAATAAATTATATATATACTATGTATGTATAAATAAAAATAAATTAAATATATCTCAAACTATAAATTGTACAGTTAGAATACATATGGACATAGTAATAAATATTGCGATGAATAAATTATCAATAATGACATTTATGAATCAATCAATTCAGATTAAAGAGAGAAAATGAAAGGTTTCCACTCCATTTAATACAATTAATTCTTGTTTTAGAGAAAGAAATGAAACGTTTTAGTCCCCATACACTAACACTTATAAATAAACGTTAGGTATATTTGATACACTACACATTTGAAATTAAATTTATTTAAACCTCCCTTTAACTATTTTAAATAGAATATAGGATTCTATTTAAGCCAAATTTAGAAAAGTTCTAAATGAAATTTAGACTTCGTAGGCCTATTAAAGATCCAAAATGGTAAAAAAAAATTAAAATTCACCCATTTCTTTTGCTGCGGGCTGGCCCAGTTCCTTCAAATAGTTGTAATCATGAGTATTATATCATAATATAATAAACACATCATTTTAAATATTCCTAGTTAAGATGCATCGAAAATGGATATCGGCCTATCTGTTGAGACTAGAGTATGTAATGCTCTACAAATGTTAAACGGTGTATTACTCATGACTATTGGGGGCACCAAGTGGTTACGTACTGTTAGTTATTGGATAACCATGGAATGACTCGCTTGATTATTTTTTGTTTGTTAACATAACTAAGGCCAAACAGAAAATATCGATGTGACTAATTTATTACAAAGTTTCCTCTACTTAAGGATACTGTCAATCTTCAATGTGAAAGCCTTGCTTGAATTATAGTCAAATCCTAGCATGACAACTATCAAATGACTATAGTTCGGTCGAGTGGTAGTATTGCAAATGAAAAACTATTCAAGAGAAGATCCGTCTCCTTAGTTATATGGGGTTAGTATCACGTCAACTGAAGTCAACTCAAAGTCAAATTCTCTGGTTAGAGTAATTCGATTAATAATTATTATTATCGAACTAAGGACTTTTTGTTTGGACATAGAGTTGAATATGAACGATATTGACCGTTACAAAATTCCATAAGTTCAAAGTGATATAGTTTTGACGAAGAGAATTGGTGTGAATAATTATCACTACTTTGTAATGCTTAATAAACTAAAATTGTGTTGTACCAAAACCAATTAAGCAGTAAATTTGGCCATAATATAACACCACCTGCTAAGTGACATGTGAATGTTAATATTCGAATTTTTCAATTTTAATCGCTTACCAAATTTACACCTAAGAGTCACACAACTGAACGATGAATACTCCTTTTATCGCCTAATTTAATTAATTTGTAATTATTAAATTAATTAATATTTATGAAATATTAATTATAAAATTTTGTACTTGAAATGTTGAACAATGTTAAACAATGTATTTATAATAGTTATAAATATATCGGTCGATATACAATAACGATACATGTTTAAATTTGGATTAAATGCAACGAACATCGTTCAGGCTTAGACTAGTTTTGAGGCCTATATGGGCCATGCATATTTCTGCCAGAAATAGCTTGGTTAGGCCGACCAAATGTTAACTAAAGTGGGAGGCTTTTGAATGATTAGAAATGGTGGAATTGGTAAGAGAAAGATAAGGATGTGATCCACTTTTCTTTCCATTTGAATTTCTATTTATATGCCACCTATACCATTTTTTTACACACTTTTGCTCCTCCTTCTACTTGAAAATTTCGTCTAGAACTATTCCATACCTAACCCCAAAATATCCATGCACAAATCACATCAAAACTCTTCGATTCGATCATCGATGGTAAAGCAGTTCGGGAGCCAGCAACTCTAGAACTTGGAATTCAATTCAAGGAGCCATTTCATCATTTCAAAATGAGATCTCTAGGTCTTAGTGAGAGGTATGGTCCTGATTTACTAATGTCTTTAATTGCTTATTTAATCAATTATTCATATGTTAGCCAGATAGATCTTATCATGAATTGGTATATTACTGTATTATCACATACCGATTGTTACACACATATATGTACACACACATATACATATACATATACATATATGTATGTGTGCACCCATAAAAAAATTTGTATGGAAGTATTCTTATAGCTCGGAGCCAAATGATAAAAAATTACCCTATACCTAACCTCAAAATATCCAAGCATAAATCACATAAACCTCTTTGATTCGATCGTCGGTGGAAAAGTAGTTCGAGAGCCAACAACTCTAGAACTTGGAATTCAAGTCAAGGAGTCATTTCTTTATTTCAAAGTGAGATCTTTAGGCCTTGAAAAGAGGTATACTTTTGATTTTTTAATGTTATTAATTGCATATTTAATCTATTATTCATATGTTAGCTAGATAGATCTTATCACGAATCAGTATATTACTATATTGTCACATGTCGATGGTATTATATACATACATACATACATACATATGTATATATACATATATACATACACACGCAGAGAGAGATATATTTATATATATCTATGTGTGTGCGCGCATAAAAAAAATTGTATGAAGTATTCTTATAGCTCGGGGCCTAATGATAAAAAATTATTTTTTATTATTAAAATATTATTATTATATAATTTTATCAATTAAACTTAATAACAAAATATTAATTCATATGATATATGTATTTAAAAATTCTTAAACATTTTATACACACCTAAAACTTTTTGACAATAAAATAAATTATTTTTACATATATAAACATTTTAAACTATTTATATTTAAAATTTGTTAAATAAACAAAATATTTTATAAATTTATATATAATATAAGGTTTTTGAAAATTTTTATACAACATAAAAATGGATTTTGATTCAAAAAATATTTTTGATTTTTTTTAAATTAATAGATCATGATCAACTACAATTATGTATTTAAAAAAAATTATTGTATATATATTAATTAATTAAATTACTAGCTATATGGTTATATATATATATATATATATTAGAATTCAATGTATATAAAAAATCTTTTTTATTTACATAATATATGATAAAGTTTTTTTAAAATTATTTTACAAATTAATATTTAAATAATTTCGAAATTTAATTATATTTATATATATGCACATACAAACATGCATACATACATACATACATATATATCTTATTAATGATTTATATAAATAATTTATACCAATATTTAACAATAAATACATAATTAACTTTACACACACACACATGTATACTTACAAGTCATGTGTGGGACGATTACCGACTAAAAATAGACTTAAATCATGGGGAATCATAGACAATACAATGTGCATTTTGTGTAACCAAGAAAAGGAAAATCATGCTCATTTATTTTTTAAATGTTTCAGCACTTATCCATGGAATTGATTTAAAAATCAACTCATGCTTGATCCAGTCTCCAATCTGACTTTGCTCAACGAGATTTAGGACATTAGTGCTTGCTTCGGACGAAGAGGAATTAGACAAAATATTGCCTTCACCAGTTTCAATACTATCATTCACCATGTTTGGCTAGAGTGAAATAGGATAGCTTTTGAACGAAAGGAGTTTCCAGTAGATCGAAGAGGAAAGTTAATCGATTTAGAGATTCGAACTAAGTTTTATGGTCGAGGTGGTGAGATAAAGATTGAGGACATGGATTTTGTGACGACCGCCCTACACCTCCAGTACCCAATATACCTATGTGATGCGTTGTGGAGGTACTCGGCCGATGCAGGATGGTAGCCAAGAATAAAAAGAAGAGAGAAATCCAAACAAAAAACCTATAGAACATCTCACAGCACACATGTAAAATATAATACAACAATATAGGTGTAAAACAAGCGAGACAGTGATATAATCAAATGAACTGCAACTAAGAACATCATAGTGCATTAGGTTCACAGACTATACATAAACTAAAATAAAGAGTTTATACATCCCAAATCTCCATAATAAACTCTATAACTGTCTCTAATAATACAAGTACTAACATAGCTCCACAGTACTACACAACGGAATGTAAGCAATAGTAAGCTCGAAGTATAGATATATGAAAGCATAGCCTCATACTCGTACTTCGTACAGCTCCATTCGCTATCTAGACCTGCTAACCCTAATCTACTCATTTAAGAGTACCTGAGATGATAAGAAGCAAAGCATAAAACTCGGGTGAGACAAATGTCCGATGTGAGCGATATATCATCTCAAAATACTATAAAACTCGTATATAGTAAATAGGATATTGGGTATGAACAACCATACCTAACATGTCTCTACATCCAATGAGTTAGCACATGAACATAGTATATGTTAAACTACTACCACAAGAAGAAGAATATAGGGTATACACACAGCATACTAGGTAAACAGTGAACATAACAACAATCACACAACCTCGCAGCTCTCACTCAAGTGCTCCAGATATACGATACTTTCTCATATGCTTAACTCATTGCCCACACAGATGGCCAGGGACTGGACATACAGAGACGTCCAAAATATGGGCACACACAGACTACCCTGGGTACACATAGACTAACATATCCCGTTAATGAGCATCACAACCATAGAGTTATCCATCAATCCCTTAGCACACGTACTGATAGTAAAACTACTCCATATGTTCTCACTCTTGCTCATGCGGATAGCTAAGGACTGGACATACGCAGATGTTCAAACACATGGGTACACACAGACTGCCATGTCCTATTCACGAGCATCCTAACAACATGTTCTACTCTATGAGCTATCATGCATAACTCATCCTCTTGGTCTACCATCAGATGCTATAGTCACTCTCCACATCGAGTCGTTGAAGTCTTCATACTTCGTTGGTTGCTATCCCAAAGTCATTTGTAGCCATCCTAGGGTTGTCCACCCTTACCCCCAACCAACTCTCTAAACTACCAAGCAACCCGACTCTAGCCCCAAAGTCCAGAGCTAAACCCCATACTCCACTTTCATTGGTCCATCCTATGACCAAACCAAGTGGGACACAACTGCCGAGTTAAGCATCAACTACTGGCGCTGAACCATGCTCCATGCCAAACCATCAATCATGTTCCACCACTCGGCCATCGACCCTGTTCCAACACCCGGTCACCAACCCTGTTTTAGTGCCCGGTCACTGAGCCACCTCATATATCAACCCTGTTTCGGTGCCAGGTAACTGAGCCACCCCACATGCCGACCCTGTTTCGACGTCTAGTCACCGAATCATCCACCTGCCAACCAAGTTTCCAAGATCCGCCATCGAACCATCCACTTGTCGATCACCACCAACTGACCAAAAACCTTATACCACTTCCTACACTAATTCACGCAATTTCATCGCTACACTTAATGCTTCAACTCTTATGCACCGCCTATGCAACAATATGACTCCAAACGCTCTAGAACCAATTCATTGAAGTCCGTCTTTACGGTTCCTACCTTTAGTTGCTTCGATGAGCGTTTTCAACCATACAGGCATATAAACAAACATCATACATGTACTAAAAACATTCAAACATGTAAATCATGCAAACAAGCATAGAAATCATCATATAAGATGTATATAACATAACCTAACATCTATCATGGCAATCACATACCCAAGCACCTAGTCTATAACATCAAAAATCCATTTATTCACGTTTTTACCGTAGGTTGGATTTTAAAACAGTGTTAAAACTTAATTCTGACTTTAAAATGGGTTCAAAACATGTTAAAACCTATATATCCATATATGATAAGATGAGAGATGATAAATTACTCACCAAAACCCTAAAAAGTGGAGATTTGCATGCAAATTGAGGCAAATCCAAGAATTAACAGAAAAGACATGATTTTCTCTCCCTAAAAGTGTGGATTTGAAGATCTCTAATGAATCACCTTGCTAATATATCACTAAACTGTGATTCTGACTTGATTTGGAGGAGAAAAGAGAAGGTTTTGGGCAGAGGATGGGTTATGGAGGGTTAGATCTAAGGGAGAGAGAGGGTAAAAGTGATTTGGGGATGATGGTTCGGCTACATAAGGTCTCCAAACCCAAAATAGGTTAGTGGACTTGCTTCCAAACTCACTAATTATCCACTAAGCTGCTCCAAAAACCATCATGCTTCAAACAACCATATCTCCTAGCCAGAAATTCCAAATCACTATTATATCCACTCTACGGAAAGGGAAACCATTATATTTTTCGAATGGAAGTGGCCTTAGATGCGAATTCTGCTCTTACCAAAAGTTATAGCTGATACAATTTTCCAAGGGTAAAATCATCCTAAAAATTCTAAACATAGGAAATGTCTTTAATAGGCATTTCCAAAAGTTATAGAGTAATACAACCTCATATGAATTTAAATATAATATTTTACGATCTTCCGATACGTAAAATACGGGTCGTTGCACTCTCCACATGTTGGTGTCAAAAATGGCCACCAATACCCGATTGAATGTGAAAGCACCAATATCCAATAATAATATCCAAATAGAGATAAGAACATAGATCGCAGAATAAATTGCAGAAAAGTAAATGAACACGCAAGTTTTATAGTGGTTCAACAAACTCTAGCCTACGTCCACTCAAATAATCTTTTATCTATACTGTAAGATTACAAGTATAGTTGTTTTTTTGGCCTTAGAAAAGTAATGGAGGTAGAGAAGATAGTGAAGAAGAAGAGCCAACTAGAAAAGATCCTTCAAATGAACCATGAAGCTTGTATTTATAGGGGAAGACGGCGAAATATTTTCCTGAAATTTTGGCCGCAGAGTCTCCAGATCTAGACGAGGTCACCCTATCGATCGTGGGACCCACTTCCATCAAAATAACGATCAATGCCAATTGTTTTTCTTGCTCCTTTTCACGTGCGATCGATATGGTGGGTCCTTCCATGTAATATCTTGCTATTCCCAAAGTTTCATGCATAGTTGACTTTCGTATTTTGAGTTACTTATTGGTCATCGTTGATTTGTACTGTCAATCCAAGTGATTCGTATCCATATTGATTCACTCCAATCTATAATGAAGATATTCCATATCCGATCCATATTGAGGATGGATCATAGCCGATCCATTTTGGAGATGGATCATATTCGATCCATAATGGAGATGGATCATAGCCGATCCATAATGGAGATGGATCATTGCCTATCCATATTAGAGAAGGATCATGACTGATCCATTGTGGAAAATGATCGTACCCGATTATTTTTTCAGTTGAAGTGTGAAATTCATACCTTGCAATTCTAGAATGTTATTCGCATGAATCCGTACAACTATCGTCCATAGTCTTGTCCATAATCGATCTACAATCATGATAACCATCTTTCCGGGTTTTTTGTTTGGTGATCATGAAGTTTGTTGGGTTAAATCCACAAGTGTACTACCTTGCCAAAAGACGGGTTAACACTTTGCCTCCCAAAACATGCCTTGCGATAGGAAGGTGTGTTTTGAATTGCCATAAATCCAAAATCCAAAGTCCATAATCCATCATAGCCATATTATCCAATCCGAATCCAATCCATTGCCAATTCAAATCCATTATCTCTCCAGATCGTCAGTGAAATCCATGACCATTCCGAGTCAATATCCAATTCCCAATCTACGATCTCTCCGGATCATTTTATCCAAATCCGGGACCGCTCCGGGCCTATATCCAAGTCTATAACCGCTCTGGGTCAATGTCCAAATCCATAGCTATTTGAAGCTGATATCCAAATCCATGACCTCTTCGGGTCCTTACCAAGCATGCTCAATACTCAACGACCGAGTTAGCCGATCCTGTCACTCTCCGACGAAGCGGTATTACTTCTTGTACTCTGGCTCAGTGTCCCTGAACATTAAGTGATGTCTCGGCCTAAGTTCTAGGCCGATCGTGGTCTCTTCGGACCCTTGCCGAGCATAATTCATACTCGACGACCTGAGTAGGCTGATCTTGTCGCTCTCCGATGAAGCGACCTACTCATTGCCAGGCATAACCCATACCTGATGTCCTGTTGGGTTTTATTCTCCAGCCTCGACTCTTTGGTCGAAGACTTAATCCATGAACGATTCCATTCTGTTGCTCTACGGTGAAGGGACTCGCAACTTGCGGTTACCTCCCCATCACTCCGGTCGAGACAATAATCGTGTCCCATTTTCTTTATTGTAGTAATGCGGATCATGAATAACCTAATAAATAAGAGTTCACATACTAGAAATCTAAAAAATTGAAAAGGCCAAAGGGTACCTCTCTGGACACAACGGTTCATCATCATTTTAGAGCATGCCTAGGGACCGTTCTCAATCCCGTACCTATGTAAGTGACTTAGCCACCTTATTATAGAGTTTATTATTATTATTATGGTCGTAGTCCAAGTCCTAAACTTGGCCCTTACCATAATGATCAGTAGATGACAATCCGTGACCCCAATCCAGGGCCATTCCTATTTCCATTCGATGCAGATGGTGGCTGCTCCTGTTCCACCGTTGTTTTCTGATTCCTCATGTACTGCGGTAGTCTGCTATTCTTGACGTGCTCCTCAATCATATTCTTTAAATGCCTGCATTCACCCTTGGTGTGCCTGTTCAATTCGTAGAACATGCAGTACTTTCTAGACATATGCTCCTGCTCCGTGGGATCCCTCCTTGCCGGTTCCCAATAGAGGAGTTGCCCCCTTATGTCCATATAAATCTGTTAGAGGTTTTCCGTCAAATCCGATTAGGAGGAGAACATCGACTCTGGCTCTTTCCATCACATTTTCGTCCCATCATATCCATCATCTACTATTTGCCTTTATCATTCTTGTTTGCATTCTTGCTGATCCTCCACTTTGCACAGCGTTCACCTTCGGTTTGTCGGCTCGTACGTCTTCCTACCGCAGGAACCTTTCTACTTCATGATAAAACTCCCCAAGATCCATAGGTGGATCTTGAGCCAATGGATAATTGACATCCATTCCATCGGCAATTTATGATACAACTGCCATCAAAAGCATGGATGGAGCTGTCCGATCCACAATGCCGCCATGACATTAAATCGTGTTAGAAAACTCCATAGTGACTCTCCGGTCTTCTTTTTCAGTATTGCTAGACTCACCACATTTTTGGGTCTCAGGATGTGAACTTTGAACTGCCTTATAAATTTTTTGACCAATTCCATCCATGTGCGAATAGAACCGCTCTCCAACTGCCTGAACCACAGTGCAGCTATATCCATTAAATATAAGGCAAAGCATCATGTCATGACTTCCTCTAATGCCCCCAGTACTTCCATGTCCTGTATTTTACCTCATCATATGCATAGTTGGGTCCAACTTTCCATCATATACTTCCAGTGTTGGTAGTTTAAACTCCGGGAGATTCCTAGCATTCATGATATTAGGAGTGAATGGACTTCTGTTTACATCCTTTATATCCCTGTTCACCAATCCTCCATGCATAGCTTGCCCGATCATCTCTGCAAACCTGTCATTGTCATTCAGCAGTAGTCTCCTGTCATCATTTTCGAACTGCTGCCCGAATCCACGAGGGAATTCTGGAACGTATTCCTCCAGACGAGCATCCAAATTTTGATACGCACCAAGCTCCATGGGATCAACCGTAGGTCTTCCAGCATCATGACCGACTAGATTATAGGGCATGCCCCCAAGCTTTTGGAGATCGTGGTCAATCCCACTAAGATGGTCGAGGACTGCCCCCGGCTGCTCTATTCCATTCCTTTATCCAATAGCTCCATCCCCATGATCTTGGTTCTGATTTCCAGCGACTCTTGCCGCATCAACTCCTTTCCAAGTTGCTATTAGATCCTGCTACTTAATTCCCTAGGTTCTGTGCTCCGGCTTGTCCAATCTATCGGAGTAAATTCTACGTCATCTCCTCCCGTCGTTTCAACATCCTTTCTTGCATAGCATCCATTATCGTTTCCATTACATACCTGGTGATGTAGATAGATGCTTGATTAGCTCCAGCTCCCGAGTAAGCCTCCTGACTCCCTTTATGGTGGCTCCTTTTTGGTAGCACTCTCCTTGTGGATTGTCTCACCATTATGCCAAATCTAGCTCTAGATCTTTTTCAAACTCTGCATCCGAATTCCAAATCTATGGGGGCTAGCTTTCTCGGTGAAATCACCAAAGTGTTGGCATCAAAAATGACCATCAACACCCGATTGAATGTGAAAGGAGTAATATCCTGTAATAATATCCAAATAGAGATAAGAATATAGATCACAGAATAAATTACAGAATAGTAAATTAACACACAAGTTTTATAGTGGTTCAGCAAACTCTGGCCTACGTCCACTCCAATAATATTTTATTTATACTCTAAGTTTACAAATACAGTTTTTTTCCTTAGAAAAGTAATAGAGGAAGAGGAGATAGTGAAGAAGGAGAGCTAGCTGAAAAAAGATCCTTCAAATGAACCATGAAGCTTGTATTTACAAGGGAAGACGACGAAATATCTTCCTAAAATTTTGGCTATGGAGTCTCCAAATGCAGACGAGGTCACCCTATCGATCGCTGGCCTCACTTCCATCAAAATAACAACAGTGTAGATCGTTTTTCTTCTTCCTTTTCACGTGCAATCGATATGGTGATTACCACCATGTAATATCTTTCTAGGATTGTAACAACCCATAACTTTAGTCATTGGAATTTGGTATATTTAATGATTTTAAATATTGAAAAGTTAATTTTATAAGTTAAATAACTTGAATTTCAAATATGGCAATTTATTTGATAATTAAATTATTGAAATTAATAGTTGAAATTGTTTAAATAGTTGAATCTTAGGTTTTAAGTTGGATAAAAATGATTTCAAAGCTTATTTAAATTCTATTTAATTAGAATAAAGATAACAAAACTTTTAAATTGGATTTAGAAGTGATTTAACTGATTTTTAATGATAATTCTTTTTATTTAACGAGTGAAAATAGCCTTCCGGGGCACTATCTCGGATTTCGACGAAACCAGTTTCATTGGATCCGTAATAATGAATTATAATATGACGTCAAATTTCATGGCGATAAGATGTATCATTTGGTCATGTGAGATCGAAACGCGTAGAATTTAATATTGAAAATTTAATATAATAATTGGGTTCAAAAAGCTATCTTCCGCATATGACCGAATTAGATCTCGAAACAGGTTCTATTGTGTTTGAAATAGGGATATAACATATAGAACGCTAGGCGTCGTAATTTTCGATCGTTTTGAAATTCGATGTTTTTAAATTATATATATATATATATATATATATAAGCACCATACCTATTCACTATTTAGCCCATACCCACATCAACTCAGCCACACCCTACCATGCTAGCACACACTAGGCCATACCTCCCTTCTTTCTTAAAATCTTTTGTTGCCCTCCTTCTTTATACCAGTTAGATAAATAAAAGAAGAAAAGTTTTCAAATGGCCAATCCAACGGCACATGTCATCAGGGACCATTGGAGACGTTTTTAGGTGGAAGCCCCAATTAGAAAGATGTCCGCATCGACATAATAAGGCGTTTGAACGGTGGAGAGCGATAATGGTGGCTCGTTGTGGCATCTAGATGGAGATGAATGTTGCAGCAGTTTTGGTCATTTTCCGGCAAATGAAGATGCTAGGGAGGTCGAGGCGATGGCTGGAAGCGCGTCTAAGGCAGGGCAACGTTTGATGATGTTGCGGTAGGCTGGACTGGGCCCTAGTGGTAGGGATGGTCGGAATATCGAAGATGAAGGGCATCGACTTCGATGGGTTCGCTGGAGCTGGCGGCGGCGAGGCCATGGGCATTGGGTACGGCGAGGTCAGGAGGTTCGGTGGTAGGGTAGCGGTGGTGCCTATTGGAGGAAGGAGGCGGCGCGAGGTGGATGAATGGAGAATCGAATTTCAGCTCGTTTTCGAGCTACTGGTCATGTTTAAGGGTGGGACCAGTCCCAATCAAAGCAGGGGAGGTTGCGCCGTTTTCTTGCAGTGTGCGGTGGTCGCAGGATGAACGAGGCGGCGGCAAGGGAAAGTGGCAGCCTGGTATTTTTTGTGCATGAGCGGGATTTTGAATTGGGGAAGATTAGATTTGGAGGGGATCAAGGTTGTTAATTTTGTAATTAAGATAATTTATTTAATTATATTGTGAAATTTTGTAAAATTAATATCTAATTCATTATAGGGAAAAATTAAATGAGGTCAGTTGCGTTAGGATCGTATCCACGAAAATCCGTAATGGGATTTGTTTGTTGACATTTGGAGCTAGTTGAAAATTGGGGTAAAATCGGACGTCGTTCAATTTTAGTCCCAAATCGAAATGCCTCAACGACAACAGAAAATTTAGGTGAGTTAAACTCACCTTTTTAGTTAACTAGTATGATATATAGTTGATAAAAATTGTTGGATGATCGTTTGAATGAATTACTATATTTATATTAGTTAGATTGAATATTCCCGCCTATTGGAGCGGATGAGACCCTATTGCGTTCCCGTGTAAGAGCGGATGACCTTTTGTATATGAATCCTGCCTCAAAGCGGTTGATTTATATTTTATGATTATATACTGTTGTGATGCAGGAGAACAAGTTGGAGAGACCCAACAGGATTCCTCGCTATTGTTGAATTGTTTCGATAATATTCCATTTATATGGATTATTGAATAATGAACCCGATTGTGGACATTATGGTTATAACATTGTTCTATGTTTAAAAATAAAAACCTAGTGATTATAGAAAATCGATATCGATATTGGTTAAGTGTTGGGTAGCCATTGGCCTTAAATTAGTAATTTGAAATACTATCAATCGCCGATTGAATTGGAATTGAGTTTTAAAACAAGGAATGACTTTTAAATCCAAAATTGGGTTTCGGAAAAATATTGTTTTAAGTTATTAATGATAAATATTATTTTAAGATTATTTAATTTTATTAATATTGTTTTAAGCTATTTAATTTTATTAATAATGTTTTAAAGATTATTTAATTATATTAATATTGTTTAAAGTTATTTAAATTATATTAGTAATTGTTTTAAAGTTATTTGTTTATAGTCAATTTTGATTTTAAGTATTTATCAAAAAGTTAGTATTTTGAAAGGTTAATTATTTTAAGAATAATTATGGTTTGAAATCGATAATAAGGATTTATTTATAAGGTTTATGGAAATAAGTTTCTATTATTTATAATAGGTATAAAGAATTCATATTATTACTTTTGAATGATAAACAATTGTTTTAAGATGTTTTAAGATAGATAATAATTATTTATTTATTTATAATGTTATTTTAAATAATTATTTTATATGAAACAGTTTTGAAGTAAAGACTTTTAATTATGTATAAATGTTTTCGAGATCCATAAAAAGAGTTGTTGGATTTTATAATGGAGTTTTAAATGGTTTGAAGACTTAAGGGATGATTATTTACAAGGTGGAAGAGTTTTATAAATGGTTAGATATTTGCCAAACGAGTTTAAGAAACGGATTCATAGATTTGTAAGACTGGAAAATAGTTTCGATGATGACTGCAGCATCATCGATATTCATTTTCGGGTTTCCAAGAAAGGAATTGCTACCATTAGAGTTTTGTTTTGGTAAAACTAGTTATGATTTTAAAATTCAAAAGAATGATCTGATATACCTAGGAAATCATGTATATATATGATTTCAAAATGATTTGAAATAAATAAGAACAAGGTAATTTTCATTTAAGTGTTTTATGAAAATATGAGAAAATACGTTTGATAACTTATAAATTTTGAGAATTAGTAAGTAAAACAAAGTTAAAAATTGTTGAATATGAAAGTTAAGAAAATTAAATTTGAAATTGAACTTTGAAATGAAATTTAACTTAAGATAAGTTAAACAAAATGAATTTTTGAAAACGGATTTGGCCTAAGTTAGGTTAAATGAAATAACTTTTGAAAATAAAATTGATTAAGGTCTGAAATAAATTAATGAAATGAGCTAATTAAATAAATTAGTGAATTGAATATGGTTTGGAATATGGTTGATAAAAATTGAATATTGAAATTGGAAGATGAATTGAGTTAAATGGAATTGAAATTGACTTTGATTTAAATCAAATATGAACTTAAGTTGTAAATTGAAAATAAACATGAGAGTTGTATAAAGTGCTTATAAACTCAAGTAAAATTTTATGAAATAATTCAGAAATGAATTTAGTATAGAGTGAAATGTGTTAAACGTAAAATTTGATGGAACGATTCTTAAGGGATATTAGTATTGGAAGAAATATATTAAGCAATAAGTGAATGTGAATAAAGCAATGTGAATAGGTGAATATAGATAAATTGAATGTGAATAGCTGAATATAAATAAAAGTGAATAAAAAGAATTTAGGATAGCTAAGAAATCAAATTAAATAAATACGTAAGTTGTATGTATATTATTTTATCCGCATAGCTGTTTGATCTAGATTCGAGTACATAGTTTCGAGATGATTTACATCAGTCTGAATTGGAATTGTTCACTCGATTCTCGATGGCGAACATTGGATATGGATTTTTGATTAACTCCGGTATTCCCTATCATAGTGTATGGCTATGCAAGGAGAATGATGGTTTCTAATCAAGGAATCAGATCTGAGTCCGCACTAGAGTGGTCGTGTGAACGATACTAGTTCGGAAGTGAGATTGTGTGATCGAGCAAGCAATCAGATTTGATATTGTGTACGGATGATATATGTACATCATATGGGCTTTAGTAATGTAAAGGCAGACAATTGAAAATGCATAATAATATAATTATGAATTGTATGATTGGATATCATTAGTAAATAAGATGCAGGTATATAAAAAGAAAAAGCTAGTTGATGCCTTTGATTTCATAAGTAGAATTGGGTTGCCCAACAAAGAGATACACGTTTAAATTGTTTTTTGGTTTGATGGTTTTATGATTGGGCTGCTTGGCTTTTGTTTTCTTTTGTTGGTTTGGGCTGTAGTGGCGATTAGTAGTTGTTCTGATCTAGCCGCGCAAAGGAGACGCCGGTGAAATTTTTCATAAATTTAAGGCGTTAGAAATACTTGGAAGAAATTTTTGATAACTAAAATTTGATTTTGAGTTATAACCTAAAATGATTGAATGTGATGATATTAGTTGGAATCTATGAATGGATTTGGAAACTTAGTAAAAGTAACAACAAAGTTCAGCGAGTTGATTTTTGGGGAAAGTTAAATGCTTAAAATAATTTGGCGAACTATTTCAACCAATTGGTTTTAAAAAGTAATGGGTTTGGGCATTTTTCTTACCTTGGCAATTTCGAGGACGAAATTCTTTTTAAGAGGGGAAGAATGTAACGACCCAGAATTTTAGTCATTGGAATTTGGGATATTTAATTGATTCTAAATATTGAAAAGTTAATTTTATAAATTAAATAACTTGGATTTCAAATATAGCAATTTATTTGATAGTTAAATTGTTGAAATTAATAGTTGAATTTTTTTTAATAGTTGAATCTTGGGTTTTAAGTTGAATAAAAATGATTTCAAAGATAATTTAAATTCTATGTAATAAGAATAAAGGTAATAAAACTTTTAAATTGGATTTAGAAGTCATTTAACTGATTTTTAATAATAATTCGTTTTATTTAACGAGTGAAAATAGCCTTTCGAGGCACTGTCTTGGATTTTGACGAAACTAGTTTCATTGGATCTGTAATAATGAATTATAATACGCCATCAAATTTCATGGTGATCAGATGTATCATTTGGTCATGTGAGATCGAACCGTGTAGAATTAAATATTGAAAATTTAATATAATAATTGGGTTCAAAAAGCCATCTTCTGCATATGATCGAATTAGGTCTCGAAACAAGTTCCATTGTGTTCGAATAGGGGTATAATATATAGAACGCCAGGCGACACGTCTCGATAAGAGTTCAAAATTTTCGGACGTTTTGAAATTCGATTTAAATAATATATATATATATAGATATATATTAAGCACCATACCTATTCACTATTTAGCCCATACCCACATCAACTCAACCACACCCTACCATGCTAGCACACACTAGGCCATAACTCCCTTCTTTCTTAAAATCTTTTGCTGCCTTCCTTCTTCATACTAGTTAGATAAATAAAAGAAAAAAAGTTTTCAAATGGCCAATCCAACGACACATGTCATCGGGGACCATTGAAGGCATTTTAGGTGGAAGCCCCAACTAGAAAGATGCCGCGTCAACATGATGAAACGTTTGAATGGTGGAGATCAATAATGGTGGCTCATTGCGGCAGCTAGATGGAGATGAACGTTGCAGCAGTTTTGGTCGTTTTCCGGCGAACGAAGATGCTAGGGAGGTCGAGGCGGTGGTTGGAAGCGCGTCTGAGGCGGGGCAACATTCGACGATGTTACGGTAGGCTGGAGTGGGCCATAGCGATGTGGATGGTTGAAAAGTTGAAGATGAAGGGGTCGACTTCGATGGGTTCGCTGGAGCTGGCGGCGGCGAGGCCATGGGCGTTGGGTGCAAGAAGGTCAAGAGGTTCGGTGGTAGGGTGGCGGTGGTACCTGGGGGAGGGAGGAGGCGGCGCGAGGTGGATGAACGGAGAATGGAATTTCAGCTCATTCTCGAGCTACTGGCCATGGTTGAGGGTGGGACCAGTCGAAATCAAAGCAGGGGAGGCTGCGCCGTCTTCTAGCAATGTGCGGTGGTCGTAGGATGAACGAGGCGGTGGCAGTGGCAAGGGAAAGTGGCGGCCTGGTATTTTTGTGCAAGAGCAGGATTTTGAATTGGGGAAGAATTGAATTGGAGGGGATTAAAGTTGTTAATTTTGTAATTAAGATAATTTATTAAATTAAATTATGAAATTTTGTAAAATTAATATCTAATTCATTTTAGAGCAAAATCAAACATGGTCACTCGAGTTAGGATTGTATCCACGAATACTTCGTATTGGGATTTGTTTGGCGACATTTGGAGCTAGTTGAAAATTGGGCTAAATCGGACGTCGTTCGCTTTTAGTTCCAAACTGGAACGCCTCGGCGACTACAGAAAATTTAGGTGAGTTAAACTCACCTTTTTGGTTAACTAGTATGATATATAGTTAATAAAAATTGTTGGATGATTGTTTGAATGAATTACTATATTTATATTAGTTGGATTGGATATTCCCACCAATTGGAGCGGATGAGACCCTATTGCGTTTCTGTGTAAGAGCGGATGATCCTTTGTATACGAATCCCGCCTCGAAGCGGTTGATTTATATTCTATGGTTATATACTATTGTGATGCAGGGGAACATGTTAAGGGATCCAACTGGATTCCTCGCTATTGTTGAATTGTTTCGATAATATTCCTTTTATATGGATGATTGAACAATGAACCTGATTGTGGACACTATGGTTATAACATTGTTCTATGTTTAAAAACAAAAACCTAGTGATTATAGAAAATCAATATCGATATTGATAAGCGTTGGGTAGCCATTGGCCTTAAATTAGTATTTGAAATACTATCAATCGCCGATTGAATTGGAATTGAGTTTTAAAACAAGGAATGATTTTTAAATCCAAAATAAGGTTTCGAAAAAATATTGTTTTAAGTTATTTAATGATAGATATTATTTTAAGTTTATTAATATTGTTTTAAGCTAATTAATTGTATTAATAATGTTTTAAAGATTATTTAATTATATCAATATTGTTTAAAGTTATTTAAATTATATTAGTAATTGTTTTAAAGTTATTTGTTTATAGTCAATTTTGGTTTTTAAGTATTTATCAAAATGTTAGTATTTTGAAAGGTTAATTATTTTAAGAATAATTATGGTTTGAAATCGAAAATAAGGATTTATTTATGAGGTTTTTGGAAATAAGTTTCTATTATTTATAATAAGAATAAAAAATTAGTATTATTACTTTTGAAATGATAAATAATTATTTTAAGATGTTTTAAGATAGATAATTATTATTTATTTATTTATTTATAATGTTATTTTAAATAATTATTTTTTATGAAACGGTTTTGAAGTAAAAACTTTTATTTATGTATAAATGTTTCCGAGATCCATAAATAGAGTTATGAGACTTGAATTTTATAATGGAGTTTTAAATGGTTTGAAGACTTAAGGGATGATTATTTACAAGGTGGAAGAGTTTTATAAATGGTTAGATATTTGCAAAACGAGTTTAAGAAACGGGTTCGTAGATTTGTAAGAGGATGTTTTAAATGGTAACTTGCTTTGTGACATCGATGGACTTGTTTTGTTAAAAGGTATTTTAGGATAATAAATGGTTTAGGGATTATAAAGGATATATAAATGAGTTAGAAATGATTGAAATGTATAAAAGAAATTTTATAAATGGTATAGAATTTTTATAAAATAGTTTATAAATGGTTTTAGAGAATTATAAGGAGCTTATGAATGATTTTTGAATCAAATAAAAATGAAATCTTTCTCAGTTTGTAAATATACATATACTATTGAGATAAGTATATGGATATTTTCTAAGTATTGAAAATATAGGAATCGGTGGATATACCTTTGTAAAGGTATTCTTGTACAAGCAATTTACACATGGTTTTATTTATGAAAGATTTAATAAAAGGAGGATAGTGATTGTTTATGTGCTGAACCAATATTCGTTTTCCCTATGGAATTAAATTCCTGATTGAATGATTGTTATTTGATAGTTAAATAACCAACTATCGAACTTAGACCCAAACTTATCTTTGGAAATATCTAGGAGAAACACGTGAGTTATATGGCACAGTCATCTCCGGTAATGTTGTACTGTGCATATAAATCTCGTTTTGTTCTCCTAGGACAATGATAAGAAAATCCATCCACTAATAGTTAGGAGGTGATCTCCGATCTTGTCTTTGGCTGTTTATTTCCTAAAGAACCAGGGTTGAGTTTACTAAAAATTATCGAACGTTGTTTCAAAAAGACCAAGATCGGGTATTTTATCTGAAAACTTCTTTGATCCAACGAATGCGTTTCGAAGTGATGACATCTTAAAGATGATGGAATTAAAGGCGAAGCTCTTAATTGTTTCGTTCAGTCCCAGAACGAACTTATATGGATGAATGCTGATATTACATTGTTGCCTGGAGGACAGTGTTAGCATTCCAAGTGGGAAATGCTATGTAAAGGTAAATCATAGCCTCCAGCGTCATCAACCGAGATATGACAAAAATCGGGCATGTAGCAGAGCCAAGTGAGTCGCTTCCATCAAGGTATGGTCATTCCAAATCTAGATCGATTACTATCTCTTCTTCTATGCTTTGAAGCCCAAGCAGGGTGATCATATTCGGTACTACTAGTCAAGTGTTAGGCCAGTCCTATGTAGCAGGGGTACAAGATGTTCTTATCAGACCTCGGAGCATTTATCTAGAGAAGTACCGTCGGAAGGTAGCTCCTTACCTTGTCATAGTATGAAATCCAATCTCCAATACGTGCCTTTACGGTTTTGATTATAGAACCTATTATGCTGGAATTTAATTAATGTAACAATTTCGGCTATGATTATTAAGTATTTGTATCTAGACACTATTATAATATCAATGAATTTCACATGAAATGGTTTTGGTTAACATAAGGTAAAAACCCGTCCGTGTTTATGTGCGGCGTGGTCTTTCGAGATACTCCTGATTTTTCAAAGGTTTTATGTAACTTTAAAAATCCAATTGGGTGTGTTTTCTCACGCTGGTTTTCCAGACTGACTCGGATGTTATTTTATTATAATGCTCGGGTCAGACCGAGCATATTACAGATTAGTTTGGATGCTTTGGAGCTTCAGGACACGAGTTGGAGGCCCATAAACGTATTCACATAGATGGTTATTTTTCCACCGTGTTCATTGTGGTATTATCAACAATTGTGAGGACGGGTTGTTATAACTGTCCAAGCTGAAATAGGTTAGTATACCCTGATTGATGTTTGTGTGTATATATATATATATCACAGTTTGTTTTGTGTAAAGATTTGATGTATATTATAGATCATTCGTTTCGTTGCGAGATTCTGTGTTGTTTAGTTTTTCTTCTTATCTTCTTCCTTCTTTCTTTTTTCTAACAATCGGGTTTTCTAGCATTTGATTGTTCAGCACGCAATACAATGGACGTATTATTGTCGATTTTCGAGGGTCGAAAATCCCGGTCATTACAATGATCATAGCCGATCCATTGTGAGAAACGATCGTACACGATCGTTTTTTAGTTGAAATGTGAAATTCATACTTAACCAAGTCTAGAATGCTATTTGCATGAATACGTACAACTATCGTCCATAGTCTTGTCTATAATCAATCTCTAATCCTGGTAACCATCTCTCTGGGCTTTCTGCCTTGATGATTATGAAGTCTGTTGAGTTAAATTCGCACGTGTACTACCTTCCAAAAGACAGGTAAACTCCACACCTTTAGGAATTTCGCCCCCGAAATCCCCAATTAAACAAGGTACAATCAAACATAGCAACTCCGCATGCCTATCATCCACGAGAAAACATGTCAAACATCAAATATGCACACAAAACAATAAATGATATATATGCCTACCCTAGCATGAAGGATACTAAAGTACCCTATATGGTATCAAAAGTGAAAGTAAATGCGATAAACAGAAGTCTTACTAAGTAAAGGGCTTTGGATGAGCGGTTCTCGCGCATCCTCAGTCTCCCAAGTACGATAGCCTTCGCTCTCACTCCACTAAAACTTCACCGGCTCTACCGACTTCCTCCTAAGCTACTTCGTATCATGTTCGACAATACGAATAGGCCTACGAGTTCTTGATGCTTCTGGTTCAATCTCGATATCATCAAGCTGATCCAGTTAAACTACCATGCCTGAGTTATGCACAAACTTCCACAAATGAGATATATGGAACACATTGTGCACAGCCGCCATCTTCTTAGGTAAGTTGACTCTGTAAACTAGGTTACAAATCCTCTTAATTTTTGAAAAAGGACCAACAAATCTCGGTTCCAACTTCCCCTAGTACCAAATCGAACAACATTCTCCAGAGGAGAGATCTTGATAAACACCATATTACCAATGAAGAACTCCAAGTCATGCCTCCTATCGGCATAGCTCTTCTATTTATCCTAAGTAGCTTTCATTCGTTGCCGAATGATCTCAATATTCTCTGAAGTCTCTCTAACCATGTCTAGTCCAAGTATCAATTTCTTGCCCGCTTCCCACCAACATGAAGGAGTGTTGCACAGTCGGCCATATAATGCCTCAAATGGTGCCATACCAATGCTAGACTGATAATTTTTGTTGTATGCCAATTCTACAAATGCAAATGATCGTCCCATGAGCCACTAAAATCGAGAATGCGAGCTCGTAAGAGATCCTCTAGAATACGGTTCACCCTCTCAGTATGCCCTTATGTTTGTGGGTGAAAAGCTGTACTGAGATGCAACTCTGTCCCTAATGCCTCTTGTATGCTTTTCCTAAACCCACTAGTGAACAAAGGGCCTCGGTCGCTCACAAATGCTATTTGGCACACCATGGAATCGCATAACCTATTTCAGATATAACCCGGCCAATTTGGATGTCGTTCTACTTAACTTAATGAGTATGAATCAAGCACTCTTCGTCAATCTGTCGACCATGACCCAAATGCTACAATACCCTCCTCTAGTCCTCAGCAATCCATCGATAAAGTCCATCAAAACTTGTTCCCATTTCCACTCGGGAACCTCGAGCGGTTGTAGCAAACTACTCGGCTTCTTCTGCTCTGCCTCTACCAACTAACAGTTCATACATTTCGAGATGAATGTCTCAACATCCTTCTTCATCCCTTCTGAATAAAATTTCCACCTCTTATCACGATAGATCTTATTACTGCTGGGATGTATAGTCAATCTCGAATGATGGCACTCATGTAGCAACTTATCCCTTAACCCATCGACCTCAGGAACAAACAATCTCCCATCCTTATAGAACCGACCATTACAATTGATCCCCACTGCTTCATCTCCTCAGACTTTATCCCTTCCTCTATCTTCGCCATGATCTCTGCTAGCCTAGCGTCTCGCCTTTGACTAGCATTGATCCGTTTAATCAAGGTAGGTCTGATTGTCAAGCTAGCCAACATTTCCGGCTCCAGCTCACATCGAGGTCTAAAATCATAACCATCGATAAAATCCAACTGCTTCAACTCTAGGAACATCTCTCGCAACTTAGCATGTCTCCTACTCAAAGCATCAGCAACCACATTTCCCTTACTAGGTGTAGGAAATGCCAAAGTCGTAAGAGGCCAAGAACTCTAACCATCGATGTTGTTGAAGGTTAAGATCCTTTTAGGAGAATAGATAATTCAATGACCTGTGGTCCGTATACAACTTGAACCTCTCCCTAAGCAAATAATGCCTCCATATCTGCAAGGCAAATACTATCACTGCCAACTCCAAATTATGAGTTGCATACTTCCTCTCATGCGGTTTCAACTGTCGACTAGCATAGGCGACAACCTTTCCCCTCTGCATCAACACCCACCAAATCTAGTACCACATGCATCTATTTATATTGTCAGCTCCTCATTCCCACTAGAAATAAATAAAACTAGTGCACTCGTCAACCTCTCCTTCAGACTCACAAATACATGTTCTCATCTCGTGTTCCAAATAAAAGTCCGATTCTTCTTCGTCTAGTTGGTTAACGGTGCTGCTACCTTAGAGAAGTCCTTGATAAAAATGTCTATAGTATCCCGCCAATCCAAGGAAGCTTCTCACGTCTGTATGGTCTTGGGCCGATCCCAGTCCTGTACTGCTACCACCTTCGTAGGATTTACAGCAATACCTTGCTTAGAAACAAATGACCCAAGAATCGCACTTCCCTCCTCCAGAAGTGACACTTCGAAACATCGCCTTCAATCGGTGTTTCCTCAACACCTCAAGCACAATTCTCAAATGTTCCTTGTGTTATTCCTCCAACATCGAATAAACAAGGATATCATCCATGAACACAAGTAAAAATTTATTTAGCTAATCCCTGAAAACACAATTCATAAGATCAACGAAGTATGCCAATGCATAGGTTAGCCGAACGGCATAACCAACCACTCATAGAATCCAAATGGCATATGGAATGTTGTAATCATCACAGTCTCCTTCGCTACTCTAAGTTGATGAAACCCCATCGCAAGGTCCAACTGAGAGAACATCGGAGCTGATCGAACAAGTCATCAATAAGTAGGAGTGAATACTTGTTCTTCTTCATCACATTATTCAGCTCACGGTACTCTACACACAACCTCAGAGAGCCATCCGCCTTAGTGGAGAATACTACAGGTGGGCCCACTTAGATACGCTCTTATAAATGAACCCTCTTCTCAATAGGTCATTCACTTGCACCTCCAACTAATTCTGCTCCTTGGGTGATATAAGCCTTAAAGGAATAACTATCGGTCTGCATCCTTCATTAAATCTATGTAGAACTTAATCTCTCGGTGTGGCGGTAATCCGGTTATCTCGTCGAATATGTCTGGATACTCTATCGCTATATGCACAAATGACAACTCATCCTATGGCAAGCGAATATAAAAAGCTAACCATAACTTCATCCTCTTGTAGGTAGCCAATCACTACCGTCTGCCCCTCCACTGCCCAGTCATCACTAGTAGCCTCTCACAATCCACCACTACTACGTATCTTCTCAATTAGTCCATCCCCAGTATAATACAGAACCCCACAATACCCAAAACAAAGCAATCACAAGCAAACAAACATCCATGACTCGATAATGCAAAGTCTCGACAAATCATGCAAAGGTAAGTTGATTCTCCAGCAGGGTTCGTCACACTCAAGGGTTGGTCAACAATTTCGAGTTTCAAACCCAGTCCACCTACCAAATCACTAGATATGAAGGAATGTGAAGCCCCGGTATCGAATAAAACACATACAAATATATCGGAAATATAAAGCATACCCTGTATAATGACAATCTTCCCCTTCTTCTTCACCGATGGAGCACTCGACGAAGCTAGAACAGCTTTCAGAGCGTAAGCAGACACAACCTGCTTATTTCTTAGTGTTTCTAGGCAGTCCTTCTTGATATGCCCAGACTTGTTGTTGTTGAAACATCCTTTCTTCTCATTCCTGTAATCTTTGCTAAGATGGCCCCTCTGTACCCAGTTATAGCATGTAGACTCCCACTTACCCTTCTTCTAGCCATCCTTCTGAAACTTCTTCTTCTTGTTGTTGTTATCCCACTTCCTCCTGCCTCCCTCGCTAGCTAGCGGCTTCAGCTCATCCTTAGGAGCAACAACCAACTTAGGCTTAGGGTACAGACTCTCATGTCGAAGAGCCTTCTCTACCAGCCTCTCAAAGCCCTCATCAATATGCCCTACTAGCTTCTCTCCAAGGTAATCATCCAAGCCCACAATAAAATTCTCATTCTTCTTAAGCTGGGTATCGATAAAAGACAGGTCGGACTTCAATAGTGTGTCGAACTCGGCCATGTATTCCGACACTAATATATCCCCTATCTCAAGTCAGCAAACTTTCGAAAGTGCACTGACTTTTGAGCGGCCGGTATATACTTCTCATCAAATCTCACCTTGAACTGCTCCCAAGTAATTCGATCCTTGGGAGTAGTAGTCTTGATGGCATTCTACCACCTCATGGCCCTTCCTTGAAGTTGTCTAGTGGCCAGCTTCCTCTTCGTCACATTTTCTAACTCAGTATCCTCAAAGAGTGTTCCCAGGTGTCTATCCAATCTTCCACTTCAACGGCTGATTCTGTTCCAAGAAATGGTTTGCCACCCAGAGTAGAGAAGACCTTGCTCAATTTAGTGAAGTCAGCCCTCGGTGCTTGCACTGGAGCACTACTACCAATAGTTGTAGTAGGAGCAACTTAGGCATTCTGAACCATGTTTCTCACCATATCAACGAACATGTTGTACAAGTCAGGGTTAGTAGCTCCCGATCCTTCCTTTTCCTCAACTCCAAAGGCGGAGTTCCTAGTAGTGTTCCTTGTTAGCGGGCTCATTCTTACAAGCTGTAATAAGAATAACTAGTCTCTCTAAAAGGAATAAGTGATGCCCATGAATGCAATGCAACTTATATACTATATATACTATTATATAGTTTTGGAAACCAAAATATAATGATTATGCTCTCTTATATATCGCTTTATCCATTCTATGGCAATAGCTCCTTTCTTATCTCAAATGGATCCAAGTACCAACTTAGGTCATCTACGCAACCTAAGCTTGTTAACAAATGTGACGACCACCCTACACCTCCAATACCCAATATACCTATGTGATGCGCTGTGGAGGTACTTGATCGATGCATGATGGTATCCAAGAATATAAAGAAGAGAGAAATCCAAACGCAAAACCTATAAAACATCTCACACATAGATAAAATGTAATATAACAACATAGATTTAAAACAGGCGAGACAGTGGTATGATCAAATAAACCGCAAGTAAGAACATCTGAATGCATCAAGTTCATAGACTATACAAAAACTGAAATAAAGAGTTTGTACATCCTAAATCTCCATAATAAACTCCATAACTGTCTCTAATAATGCAAGTGCTGATGTAGCTCTATAGTACTGCACAGTGGAATATAAGCGTTAGTAAGCTCCAAGTATAGGTATATGAAAGCAAAGACTTCTGCTCGTACTCTGTATAGCTCCATGCACTATCTAGACCTGCTATCCCTAATCTACACATTTAAGAGTACCATAGATAACAAGAAGCAAAACAAAAAATCTTGGGTCACACAAGAGTCTAGTGTGAGCGATATATCATCTCAAAATACTATAAAACTCGTAAATGTCCAAACACATGGGTACGCACAGATGTCCAAACACATGGGTACGCACAGACTACCCTGGGCACACGTAGACATCCTGTCGTAATCGGGAAAATCCCAACCTCATGTTCTACTCTACAAGATATCATGCAAAACTCGTCCACTCGGTCCACTACCAGATGCTATAGTCACTCGACACATCGAGTCGTCGAAGTCATCATACATGTTTGTTGCCATTCCAAAGTCATCTAGAGCTATCCTGGGGTCGTCTACCCTCACCCCGAGCCAACTCCCTAGAGTACCAAGCAAATCAAGTCTTGCCTCGAAGTCCATAGCTAAACCCCATGCTCCACTCCTGTTGGTCCATCCTACGACTAGACCAAGCAGGACACAACTGCTGAGTTAAGCACTAACTATCGACGCCGAACCATGCTCCATCCTAAATAACCTACCCTGTTCCACCACTCAACCACCGACCTTGTTCCAACGCCCGGTCACCAACCCTATTTCACCGCACGGTTATCAAGCCATACCATATACGAACCCCGTTTCGACGCTGGATCAATGAGCCATCACATATGCCGGCCGACCCAGTTTCGGCGTCCGGTCACCGAACCATCCACTTGCCGTCACCACCAACCGACCCAAAACCCTATAGCACTTCCAGCACTCCAAATCATGTAGATTTCATCGCTACACTAAACGCTTCAACTCTTATGCACCGCCTATGCAACAATATGACTCCAAATGCTCTAGAGCTAATCCGTCGAAGTCCATCTCTACGGTTCCTACCTCTAGTTCACTCCAAGAGTGTTTTCAACCATACAAGCATTTAAACAAGCACCATACATTTACCAAACGACACTGAAACATGTAAATCACGCAATCAATCATAGCAATCATCATATAAGATGTATATTACATAGCCTAACATCTATCAAGGCAATCACATAGCCAATCAACATGTCTATAACGTCAAAAATCCATTTATTCATGTTTTTACTGCAGATTGGGTTTTAGATCATCGTTAAAACTTAATTTTGACTTTAAAGATGGGTTCAAAACATGTTAAAACGTAAAATAATATTTTCCAAAATTATAGAGTCATATGACCTCATATGAATTTATAAATGATATTTTATGACCCTTCAATATGTAAAATACAGGTCGTTACAGATTTTGTTTGAAGCTGGAGTATTGAGCTAGATCCAAAATAGGCAGCTATTAGAGTTTTATCATTTATTTTGTGTTTGATTGATTGGGCCGGGTGCACTTTGATTGTAATGGGGGTGTTGAATTTTTTTGTTCTGTTTTGTAGTGAAAATGTATAAGAATTATCGTACTCTTTTTTCTTGCTGCACTGGCAAGGTTTTTAAAGGAGGCGGGTTTCTTTGTGTTCTTACGTCATTAATAAAGAACTCATTTTCAAAAAAAGTATATTTGTTTATACAATAAATTGATGTGAATTTATGTATATTTAGGTAATACATTAGTATACATGAGGGGCTATCATATCCGTTGCAATGTAAATCTGGACATCAATACATGGGCATGTCAAACCATATATATTATCTTGTTGCACATGCACGCACACACATGTGTATTTGACACACATATATGAAATACAATACAAATTATATAAAATAAATTTCATTTATAAATATTTATAAAATTCAAATAAATATTGGTTTTATTCGAAAGAAAATTTAAAAAAGTTCTAAATGAATTAGACTACGTAGGCATATTAAAGATCCAATACTTTTTTTTGAAATTTACCCAATTACTCCACTGCAAGCTAGCTTAGATCTAACAACGTCTACATTTCACAAACTGAAAGACAACTCGATAGTAGTGTAGGTCAAAATTTGTAAAGAAGGAGGTGCGCTCTTGGTTGGGGCCGTGCATTGCAATTTGATTGTACCCACAATAGGGGTCCGTAAAGGTGAGGAGCTCATGACCACTAGTTGCATCTACAAGATGATCGATGTGAGGCAAAGGAAAACTATCTTTTGGGGCCGGCTTTGTTGAGATTGGAGAATTCAATGCAAGTCCTCCAAGTTCTGTTTGGCTTTCTAATCAGCATTGTGTTTGCTACCTATACCGGATATCCTATCTCCTGAATTAAGCAACTGGCTAACAGTTTCTCTACTTCTTCCTTGAGAGCTCGGTACCTTTCTATGTCAAGTGGTTAGCACTTTTTTTGGATGGGGTTGTCCTTTGGATCAATATTGAGCGAGTGGAAAATAATCCTAGGATCAATGGCAATCATATCGATGTGCCCCTATGTGAAGACATCTTTGCTTTTCCATAGGAATTTGATCAGAACCTCTCAAATTTCTAGCCTGAGCTTGGTGCCGATTTGAATGACTTTTCTAGGGTCGGCACTGTCTACAAAGATTGATTCAAGAGTGGCCTCCCTGCCTTCAATTCTTGATTCACCCATGTGAGGGTCTAGTGGGTCGTTCTCTATGTCCGAGCTTATTTCTAAGTCGCACTGGTCTAGCATGTAAATCATGCGCTTTATGACATCCTCGGTTGGGATGAATGCTATGCCCAAATCGGGGTAATGATGCTACCCCCACCTCTCCTATAGGAGTTCGTCGATGTTGAGAGGGTAGGAGTTGTTATGCTTGATGACTCTGCTCACCCATAGGGAACGAATTGTTCATTCCATTTCATGATAAGCTCTTTTGTTCTTTATGGAGTGGCTAAGGTTATAGGTTTCCTGCCATCCCAGTCTTAAGTGTGATCAACAATCCCAACATGGCACTAAGTGCCACTAGTCTTGAGGGTACTTAGGATAACAGTTAGTTGATGTAGCTTCATGACTTAAGGTGGCCTCGGCATGACCCTAAGCGTTGCTTACTTGAGGCTACTCTCGGGTGACACACCGCAGTTGATTGATTCTTTAATGACACGGATGGTTCCAAAAAGAGTTTCTGGCACTCTCCTAAGCAACATGTCACTGGTTGTTGTAACTTGCTGGGATTGTTGTTGGTGGGAGGAGTTGATGATGTTGACACTTCAGAATGGGAGGGCTCGTCATAAACCAGAGCGTTGACCAACTCGATGGTTCTCTTAAGTGACCCACTGTTGATTTTTGCAAACTCTTGTTGGATCATAAGAGAACCCTTCTTTGCCCATCCGAGGGAGGTTTCATAACACTCCTTAGCCTTCTGCTGATTTCCTATGATTTGCCGACCCTGCCCTAGATGGGGAACTTCATAATAAGGCAGTTATAGGAAATAACGACATCCGGTTTGGCCAGTGCCGATCGTCCAATTGATAGGTTATATGCTGAAGGATAGTCAACTACTACAAAGTTTGCTTGAATCTTTGAAGCAAGGGTCTCTTGGTCGAACGTTGTCATAAGTGAGGTGGTGCCTATTGGAATAATGCTTACACCTTTAAAGCCGCAAATTGGCATGGCGTATGGGGTGAGGCTGGAGGTAGGAAGTCTAAGAGCCTCAAAGACTTGCTTGAACATGACATTGACTGAGTTTCCCCCATCCACAAAATCCTTATGTACATTGGAGTTGGCCACTACGAGAATGATGACCATTGGATCGTGATAGGGGTAAGAGACTGTTTCCCTATCCTCGGCATTGAAGGTTATCAACTGGTCTAATTCCAACTAGGGTTCTTTCAACACTTAATGCTCTAGCGAATAGACCTGATGTTACAACCCATACCTTGGTGGGTCCAAATTTTTGATAAATCCAAAATTCAAGTCCACCAAAGTGGGATTGTTGGTGTTTGTATCCTGCAAATAACAAAAGTATATCAGATCACTATCGATATAAACTCACAGCGGTAGTAAAGTATAATAAAATATAGGACTACTGACCAAGGCTGACACCTTTCATCTTTTGTGTCTTTTCCTGTGTCGAGTATGCATAAGGAAATCTATCCCTACCACTGTTCCTGTCTTGTACCAGTACCTATCCCTCAAAAACTATCATATGGTTTGTAATGATGAGGGGTCAGAACAACGTTCTGGTAACTAGTAAATTACACACTCTATTTATAACACTAGTTTATGCCAATTGTCATCCATTATATGTTAGATTTATTGTTTTACTTAGTCATCTTGACCCTACGTACGCGTACGATACGCCCCATCTACTCGAAGTAGACAATAACTACATAAGTATATTACATACATATATATATACATACATGTATGTGTATGTGTGTGTGTATATAAATACCATAGCCCCCCTTTGGACCAAAATACTTCCCCAATATTATATATAACTCAGCACCTCATCATGATCCATCGTCAACGCAGTATCATGTCCTCATCGTCGTGCATACCAAGGAACTCCCATAGCGCCTAATAATTGCATTAAGATAGTTTAGTTGTATCCTACTTGTTTTGCAAGACCTTCATTAAGGGTTATCTAGCCTTGCCTCCTACGAACAAACTAACAAACAACTGTGGCGATGCATGACCTAAACATGAGCTATACTAGTAGGAGGTGTAGCCCGTTTAGGCATAACCATCTTCTTTGCACTGACCGCTCAGGACCGATAATATTCTTGACCTATGAAACAACCCCTACTCCCATATATGGTAATAATCTCACTGTCATAGCTCCGAGCCTTGCTCACCATCCCATTTAGATTGCCTAATGCAATCCAGGAAATACCCACTTGTTACTTAATGCCCTCTTAAAAGTTGAAGCGAACTCTACTTGTCCTTTGACACTTCGACTGAGGTGAACCATATACTTGGTATTCCCTTCACCTATATGCAAACGTATAATTTCATGGGTCCTACAGTTGGTGATGCCTCACATCAGTATAATGTATACACAACCGTTGGTAGCCCCTTGTGTGGGAAGATTTCTGTTGTGTAACACTACTGATCTCGCATTCCAACCCATTTTAGTGACTGTCATACTTATTTAATCTAAGCTATTAGCTGACTTTAATTCACACCCCTTATAAACGTATGCTTGTAGCAACGTATATATGTATTTATATAGATATTCATACTTATTTAATTACTATTCCTACAATGTTCAACTATTCACATCTAGTTATTTTTATATAATTGACTCTTTGTTTTATTAATGTCAAATTAACGTCATTTACCGTTTTCTTGAACTTAAAAGATTTAAATACCTTTTACTGTTTACTTCCCTCTTTCATTATTAAGCCTGTATTACTATTCTTCTTAACTATTTCTACCCTATCTTGGTTATTAACCTTTCTAACCTATTCATTCCTTTACTTACCTATAATTTATCGCTTATTATTTAATTTCCAACTGGTCTTTATTGCATATAATAATTTTACAGATTTACCTTTATCCTTATCATTATTAAAACTTTTAGTTCAACATAGGGATTTATACTTTTTAATGCGTTGGATTACGTCTCCCCTAAAAGGAAAGGTTAACGCTGTAAATTTCTCTAACTTATCTAAAAAGAGAATTTGTGTTACATTTGGAATTACAAGCAATTACCTTTTCGTAACTACTGAAATAGACGGTACAAAATACGGTAAATATCCCTATTTTTATAAATCTCTTTCTTTTAGGCATATTCCTTGTTATTTGAAACAATAGTTTTATTTATGAATCTAAATTTAATAATCTATAAATATTTACATTGCAACACCCTACATTCCAATGAATTAAAATACTACTTAAATACCGATAAATTTTTGTGATAACTTCTAATTCACCTTTACTCACATACATTATTTAAACAACGAACAAGGAATTACTATATAATTTATTAATTTAGGGACTGCCTTTTACCCATACTTTCCATATTCTAACGTATGCAATATTAAATTTAAGTTATTAATCTATAGAATATGTAGGCAGGGTTTATAAATTCGTTACATATATACAATTAGGCCTACAACTCCAAAATTATATTTAGGCATACAAGAACAGATTTACAATGATATAAATCCAATATTATATAAAAGTATATAAATTCTCACTCACCTTTAAGCTTTCCAAATCTCCAGATCTAATCTCTGTTATTCCAGTTTGACTCCCCTTTTTCTCCCTATCGAAATACATGTACCTCAAGCTTACATATACATATACCTATAAGAAATCTAGATCCGAGAAGAGATTTGGATTTAATTTAGATTCGGATCTAGATTTATAATTTACCTTGGCTTTAGCGATTCGATTCGACCTTATTCTTCTTCTCTATTATCCTCTACTATTCTCCACCTGTATATACATATACAAACTATAGATTTAAGAATTTGTTGAGAAAAGCAAATGTCAGAACTTCGCTGTTGCTTAAGAAAATATGAGAAGAAAAGTGAAGATTAGACCCGTATTTATAGGGGTTTGAATCAATGCCAGACGTTAGATTCTTTTATTTTAAATCCAGGCCGTTCGACTGAAGTCAAATTCATCACTGCCATCATCCACCGATCGACTACTATGGTGCCATCGGTCGACCGACTCCATTAGAGGGGTCGATTGGTTGGTTTGTTACGTTAATTAATATATGATGTTTTGTTTAATGTCATTTATATTGAATTAATTCCTTATACAACTTGATCAAGGTAATTTGTTTATGCTCTGATTAACATTAACCTTTCTTAAAAGTTAAGTAATCGTTAATGTTAATTAATTATATTTATTTCATTAACTACATATAAATTATTTACGATCTGAAATATTCAAACGTTAATAATTTTTTCGTTTAAATTCCTATCGTAAAAGTTTATATATGAAAATTGATCAGAAAATCACTATGAACGCAAAGATGTATGTTTCATGGCCAAATTCAAACATTTGTAAAAATTCTATTTTCAGTATTACTAATTATTAATTAATTTTTTTATCGTTCAATCTATGGGGGTTACATTCTACCCTTTAAAAGAATTTTGTCCTCGAAATTCCTCGAGGACATAATCATGTAACATAGTGTGCAACCATTCTAAGCTAACCAACCAATTAGTGTGCAACCAATTTTTACAACCAATAACTACCATCCAAAATCCTAGCACACCATTTCTAACATCCAAAATTTCAAAAAATCCAGTTTTCTAAACCTATATTCTTATGTCGAAAAAGGGTTTAGATGGAGAATTCCATATTCCCAATCTTCTCTTATGTACCGATTCCACTGTACCTTTGAACCTTTTTTTCCCCCTATTCTTTCCAAATACAGTCCACATAAAATTATAAAACAGAGTTATTTTAAAATAAGTTTTGTTCCCCTATGAATAAGGTATTGAAAAAAAATTCCAAAGTTAAAACACCTTTTTCCTTTGTCACTAACTACTATTTATTTTACTGTCACATTTGCTACATAGTAAAATTCATACATGCTAATCCATCGACTTTTTTTCTATGCTAAGCATATGGCATTTTGAGAATAAAAAATTCTCTTTTTTGTTCAAAATCCTTTTCAATTAAACTTTAGAAATGGTTAGAAAATTTTAAAAATAAAGCTTTTTGTTTTTTTCAAAGCTTTTACAGAAACATTTTTATTATAAATAAATAAATTGAATTTTTTTCAAAAGTATTTCTTTTTATCTTTTCAAAACAAACTAAACCACATCCTATGCAGTTGGAATTTAATTAATGTGTTAACGTCCATGATTGTCTCTTTTCTACTACACTGTAAATTTTCAGTCTCAAAAACATTTTCTTTTATTTTAAACAAACAACCAACACACATGTTCATTTATAAATTTCAGCTTTTAAGGTGTAGGGATAGTGGCCAGTGGTTTTGCAATAACATTTCCCTATCCTTTGCTTGCCAAATTTTATCTCCAAAAATTTAAACCATTTTGGGTCTTCACTTAACTTTACTTTTAGTAGCTAATAAATTTTCTAATTTATTTTATAAACTTCTAGTTTTTTATTTATTTATTTATTTATTTATTTTGCATTAGTTAAGTGTCCTTTATGAGATTTCCTTATTTATACCATTTACCAATAAAAATAGCAGTCAATGCAAAAACAAATAAAAAGGAACATTTCTTATAACATCCTACGCATTTTATACAATAGAAACAACTAATGCTTAATCCCAATTAACCTAAAGAAAACAATTAGTGGAAGTTGCCTTCAACATCAACTAACATTGATGATGTTGTGGTCCCATCACCCTACTTAAATTAAATGAAACTTTTTAACATGTCATTCTTCTGTAACCCACATATCTTAACTTTCCTTTTTGGCTTTTAATATATAAGGTCAATCCATTACTTTCATTATCACAACCAATTACATTACCATCTTCTTTTAATCAAAATCTCTTGATAGTATTCTCAAATTTTGGTATATGCTTTTTTTTATTTCTTATCTTTCATTCGGGTATAGCTTAGAACTCGCATAAATGTACTTTGATACCATTCTCATTTCCATATGGGTTCTTCTTTATGGTCTTCACCCATGTTTAATACAACATTCCTATGCTTATAACAATATTCCTTATATCCAACGGGGTTTCACTATTGCTATTCTACGAGCATTCATCAATATTTGATTCATAGCCTTAAATTTTACCCCGTCTTACCTAGGCAGTCATCCCTATCTACTCCATATTAAAATTTTGGTTTGGTTTCCATTACTTTGTATAAAATCAAAACTTTATTGTCATGAAATACTTAATCACAAAACTTTTATCTGTAAAACATAAACTTAGAAACATTTTATTAAATCCTTCCATAGCTTGGTTTCAAAAAGGAACCATGAAAATCTCTTTATTTTAACCAATGTTAATTATATGCGTCTTAACTTTTAAAACAATCATTTAGGATTTACCAGTTAAGTTTATTTATTAAGTCTAAAAAGAAATGTTAGCAATTTATTCTTTAAAAGATCCTTTTCATCTTTTCAACAGGAGTCAAGTTTTATTACATGAATGGTCATTCAAATCACTTTTTCTTTAATGCCCTTCTTAACAATAAGGATTTTACTTCTTAAAATTAGGATTTTTAGCTCAAACCATTTATTAAGCTTGCCTTTAATAACTCAATTGTTATATCAAACCATATCTTTAAAAATACACTTTTCAATGTTTCTAAAAAATCTTTTATAATTTTAATGATAAAACTGGAGTAGACAAGGACACTTCCATCCTATTATTTTCCTATTACTCATTCCATCTCCACTTTCAATCCTTAGCAGAGTCTCTAATAGCATGTGAGGAGGGATTTTTAAAGATACATGCAATAATTGCATGTAATTATGGAAAATATCCATTTTCCTCTAATTTTCCTTTAATTTCCTATGTTTTTCTAATTATTAACATTATTTTTTATAAGTTTTTAACGTTATTTCTATTTATATTTCATAATGTAACTACTATTTAACTTTCTTCTACCTAAACTACTCTTATTTAAATGGCTCATCTTTATATATATTTTCTCTCAATTTACAGTCTTCTTTATTGAACCATTGCAGTGCATTCACCTAATGCTTTGTTTTCGAGTTCTGACCTTCTTTCCATTATTTTTGCCCTACTTAAAACCGGTACCACTACCTATTGTCTGTCCCTAAAGAGAATATACAACCTAAAAAATTTCATTTAAAAAAAATCAACGAGCTATTTATACGCTTTTCTATATCTTTTCAAAACAAATAACTTTTTATATAAACCCATAATACTGAAATTTTCAATTTAACTAATTTTAGATTCTAGTAGATTTTTTATTTAAATAAAATATAGATATTTTATTTCCCAAAAATTTAATATTTACTTACCTTTCAAAAAAGAGTTTTTCTACTTTTAAATAAATCCCTTGAAAATCATTTCAAATATATTATTTATATTTTTGCCTTAATTTTTTTCAAATGTTTTATTAAATTCTTTCATATGAGGTCGGACTAAGAGTGGATTTTAATTATCCCTTCTATTGGACTTTTCTCATTTTCTACTTACTTACTGACTTATCTTCTCTCATAATATTAAAGATTCGGATATCATCTTAGAATGATTACTACACACCTTCATTCAGGAACTTGCTCAATTCTTCATCCAGATATTTGCAACATATAGATTCTCATTTTCAACTTATTTGGACCTAATGTACATCATTAATCGACATTCCTGCGGGAATCTACAACCATAAGGCAATCTATGCTCTACAAGGGACTTAAGTACTATCCAGCGTTCGGACCCTTCGTTATGTCGCATTCATGCTCTTCTTAAGTCAATGCCTTCTAATACGACCTATTTTCATGGGGTAATTAGGATAGGTGCATATCTTCAACTTCATATACTATTCCAACTCATAGTCGCATTGCCTATCTTTTCAGGACATGGTTGCAACTACTTCTATAATCGAAATTTGTAGAGTTTGGAATATAATGTATATAATTATAGGTATAAATATAAATACTTCACTCAATGTATCCTAATTTTCTATGGTAGATTGACATAATACCAAATATGACAACGTGCACCTTAGTGGGCCTGAATTTTCACTAAATCAAAAACCAAGTCTACCAAAGTACGGCTCGTTGGTGTTTGGTATTTTGCAAATAACAAAAGTATATCACAACACAACCGATACAAACTCACAACGGAATAGTAAAGTATAATAAAACATATGATTATTGGCCAAGGCTGACACCTATCACTTAAGTGTCTTAACGTGTGTTGACCATGCATGAGGAAATCTATCCTGCCTCCATTCTCGCGTTGTACTAGTCACTGTCCCTCTAAATCTATCCTGTGTGTTGTAATAAGGAGGGGGTCAGAACAACATCCTGGTGACTAGTAAATTACACACTTCATACATAACCCTAGTTTATGTTGATTGCCTCCCATTATATGTCATGTCGATTATTTTACTTATTCATCTTGACTCTATATACGTGTACGATACGCCTCATCAACTCGAAGTAGAGAATAACTACATACGTGTGTGTATATATGTACCATGGTCTCCCTTTGGACCATGATAGTTCACCACTAGTATTTGTAACTCAGTACCTCATCAGGATCCACCGTCAATGCAGTATCACGTTCTCTTCGTCATGGATACTAAGGAACTCTTGCAGTGCCTAATAATAATGTTACAATAGTGTAGCCATATCCTATTCATTTTGAATGACCTCTATTAAGGGTTATCTAGCCTTGCTTCCTGACAAACAACTCTGGTGGTGCATGACCTAAATGTGATCTACACTAATAGATAGTGTAGCCCATTTAAGCATAATCCTCGTCTTTCCGTTGACCGCTTAGGACCAATGTCATTCTCGACCTATGAAACAACTCCTACTCACATATATGGTACCAATCTATCGCTGTTATAGCACCGAGCATTGCTCACCATCCCATTTAGATTTCCAAATGCAATCTAGGAAATACCCACTTGTTACTTAATACCCCTAAAAGGTTAAAGCAGACTCCACTTGTCCTTTGACTCTTCGACCGAGACGAACCATCCTACTTGGTATTCTCTTCACCTATACGCAAATGTATAATTCCATAGGTTCTACAGTTGGTGATGTCTTATATTAGTATAATGTATACACAACCGCTGGTAGCCCCTTGCGATGAGCAGACTTCTGTTGTGTAATATTCTGACCTCGTATTCCAACTCATAATGACCATGTAATACTTATTTAATCTAAGCTATTAGCTAACTTTAATAATTCACATCCATCATAACTTATACTATAGGCTATGTATATATGTATTTATATGGATATTCATTCTTATTTAATTACTACGCCTCCAAAGTTCAACTATTCACATCCTGTTATATTTTTTCAACTGACTCCTTGCTTTATTAATGTCAAATTAACGTCATTTACCATTTTCTTGAACCTAAAAGATATAAATATCTTTTATTATTTACTTCACTCTTTCATTATTAAGCCTATATTACTCTTATTCTTAACTATTTCTACCCTTCCTTGGTTACTAAACTTTATTATCTATTCATTCCATTACTTACCTACAATTTATCGCTTATTATTAAATTTCTAACTCGTTTTTATTGCATATATTAAATTTACAGATTTACAATTATTCTTATCATTATTAAAACTTTTAGTTCAACATATGGATTCCAGTATTTTAATGCGTTGGAATTAAATCTCCCCCAAAGGGAAAGGTTAACACTGTAAATTTATATAACTTATCTAAAAAAGGAATTTATGTTAAGTTTTGAATTATAAGCAATTATCCTTTTGTAAATATTGAAATAGATAGTACAAAATACGGTAAATGTTCATATTTTATACATTTCTTTCTTTTAGGCATATTCCTTATTTCAAATTACACACTTTTATTTATGAATCTGAACTGGATAAACTATATAAATTTACATTGCAACACTCTATATTCTAATGAATTAAAATACTACTTAAATCCTTATAAATTTTTGTGTTAACTTCTAATTCACGTCTACTCGCATACATCATAAAACAACGACCTAGAATTACTATATAATTTATTATTTCAAGGACTACCTTTTACCCATACTTTCCATATTCTAACTTATGCAATATTAAATCTAAGTTACTAATCCACATAATACATAACCAGTGTTTATAAAATCATTACATATATATAATTAGCCTACAACTCTAAAATTACATTTAGGCATACGTGAATAGTTTTACAATGATATAAATCCAATATTATATAAAAGTATATAATTTCCCACACTACGTTTAAGCTTTCCAAATCTCCAGATCTAACCACTGTTATTTCGGTTTGCCCCATTTTTCTCTCTATCGGAATACATATACCACCAGCTTACATATATCTATAAGGAACCTAGATCTGAGAAGATATTTGGATTAAATTTAGATATGGATCCAGACTTATAATTTACCTTGGCATTGGCAATTTGGTTTGACCATATTCTTCTTCTCTATTATCCTCTGCAATTCTCCACTTGTATATACATATATAAACTATAGATGTATTTAGATTTAAGAATTTATGGAGAAGATAAAGTGGTAGAGCTTCACCATTGCTTAAAAAATATAAGAAGAAAATTGAGGGGCTGGGCCTGTATTTATGGACTTTCGAATCAATGTCAGTCGTTACAATCTTTTATTTAGATCCAAGTCGTTCGGTCGAAGTCAAATTCACTACCGCCATCATCCATCGGTCGACCGCTAGTAGTCAACCAGTCCCATTGAAGGGTTCGATCAGTTGGTTTATACATTATTTAGTATCTGCCATTTTGTTTAATGTCATTTTATGCTCATTTAATTCCTTATATTACCTGATTGAGATAATTTGTTGGTCCCATTGAGGGGGTCGACCAGTTGGTTTATTACTTAAACATTAAGTAACCATTAAGCTAATTAATTATATTTATTTCCTTAATTACATATATATTTATTTACGGTCTGAAATTCTAAAACGTTAGTATCTTTTCCGTTTGAACTCCGATCATAAAACTTTATATATGAAAATTGATCAGAAAATCACACGAACACAACGGTGCAAGTTTCATAGCCAAATTTTGAAGTTTGTAAAAATTCTATTTTCGACGTTACTAATTATTAATTAATTTATATTTATTAATTATCATTTAATTTATGGGGTGTTACACCTAACTGGCCATGCCCATTTCTCTTCATTACTGAGACTATGCTCCTCGGTTGTTGCCAACCACATGCATGCCTCTGCATACGGTCAAGACGTCGATGATTGCTATGATGTTGTTTTGAGTTGCTGGGCTGAATTGGCAGGTTGTTGTGGTTATTCCTCTACTTTACCTAATCATGAACAAACTCCATAAATGTTCCATCCTTAATGAGTCTCTCGGTTTCATCTTAATGCACTCAGCACTCAACTGTGGAGTGGTCGTTAAGTTGATAGAACTTACAGTACTTGGTGTTACCGCGAGGTTCATCCCTCTTTCCATTTTTTGTAGTGCTGGGCCTTTGAAAGGGCACCTAATCCTAGGTAGCAAGATATATAGTGGCAATATCCTTATTCAAGGTAGCATAACTTGTAAACTTGGACTTTTCTCGAGTGTAGGCCTCCGCTCGCCTTCTTGTGTCATTCCAACGACCAATGCTTCATCACTTATTGTTGTTGTAAGGACTGGCTTGGGTGGAATGCATAGTTTCATTATCGCTGTCTGAAAGATCCGCATCTTCCATTTTCATTATGCCATTTGCCCGTTGATAAAAGTCGGTCAGGGAAGTCGCTGCTTCTTTTGGAGTTCTCTCCATATTCTGGACTTATATCTAACCCCGAACAAAGGGCATAAATAAGTTTTTCATATCTACACCCCTAGCCTGAGTGGACTCTTTATTGAAGCGGTTGACATACAACCACAAACTTTTAGTGGTACCCTGCCTGATGCTACCAAGCTCACTAGCCATCATAACATAATTCTTGGAAGTAAAGAATCAAGTCTTGAAATTTGAGCACAACTGGGCTTAAGAACATATGCTGCTCAGTCGTAGATGCAAGAACTAGTGGGAGGCCGATCTAGTGAGAGTGGATGGAAAGAGCATGTACTTTACTGGGCCAAAAAGCTGTCCGACACAGATAATGAAACTAAAGGCAGTGATGTGAATAGATGGATCGACATTCCCATCGTACTTGTATGTGGGTGGAAAAGCATACTGTCGGTGGATGTAAGTGTTCAGAATCTCTTTAGAAAATGGTTCTTTGTTCTCGTCATCAGAGAATGTTTAACCCCTAGTATTTCAGGCTTGCATCCGTTAAGTTGTTGGTGGAGGATGTTCATTTCTTCCCTAAGGCTAGCATCAACATGTTGAGGGATATTCTCGCTAACGATGGTTCGTGGACTTAGCCTGTGCTTAGGTGAAGTGGGAGTTCGATGAAGAGATAGAGAATGGTAATGATGAGTTGGAGTGGTAGACCTTCCCTCCCTTTGCACAGAGAGTGACCATGAATGTTTGGAACACCCACTTCTTGATCTGTTCTTGGTCACACCATTGTAACATCTGGGCTATGTTAAAAGATCCATTTTCTCCCATGTCATAGGCAGGAGCACCGCCATTGAGATGGTCAAAAGTAAAAGTCTGTCCATGCTCAAAAGCTAATAGTTGTTCCACTAATGGGGAATAACGATGCCTTGATTCTTTAGGCGTGGCCACATCCCGGGCAATATCAACATAGCTTAACACACATGTAGTATACCTCCTTGGAAGAACAACATTCATGAGTAGGGTTTCAAGCACCACTCTTCCTTGGGCCTTATTAGTGTTTGAGATATTAAGCACCAGGTAGTACACATTGATGAACAAGCTAATCAACATGGTCGACCGCATGGGGGGTTGGTAGGACCAAGTTTACAGTAGCTTTGGCATCCTACCTTGTTCGTAGACTTTATATCTCATGGGACAGAGTACCTACATTCATTAATTGTTGCAACACAGTACACCACATCTCATGATCGAGCCCAAGAATGGGGTGAGCAACACCGGCGATCGTGTTGTTGTTTGTTGCCGTTAGTTTCATGCTCATTGGAATTGTTAACTTCTAGTCCAAGAACTAGGTCCATGGTAATAAGTTGGATCAATTTTTTTTAGAGGAAAAAAGTGATGAAAAGCGGAGAGCTTTAGGGAGAGGCCCTCATTCTAGCATCAGTATGCTGACTAGAGATTTATCCAACTCAGAATTAGCCTGCTTATGCTGTTAAGAATGTTGCTTGCTAATCACTAGGTTTAAAAATGAAAAATAAGAATGAATTCAAGCAAAGTAAAGTAAAGTGACACCAAATATAGAGTGGTTCGGTAAGGTTGTCTACGTCTACTGTGGAGATCTCTTACTATATTTCCCTCTTACAATTATAGGGAATTTCAAGAGAATAATAAAAATATAGCTCTTAATTAGACTAGAGAAGTTAGCTAATCTTGAGTTCTTAGGGTTCTAATTTTCCAAGGAGAGCTATGGATAGAGGTAATAACTAAAGTTCAAATATTTTTTCAACCCCTTTGAAGTGGTAACGCATGAGATATTTATAGTAGCTGAAATGGATTATGGATGGCTAAGATTATGCTGAATAACAGGCAGGAAGAGTGTATTTCCATTGATCTGGTTACAAGTGCTAATGGGAGACATCTATAAAGGTAGAAAGGAACGAGTGGGTGAGAAGCATACCAATTGTCCTTTTGTACCAATTGCATATATTACATTTAATGTGCATTAAATGCTGATGGCAAGCTACATGAGTAGGAGTATTTTCAACCGCTTCGCTATAATATATTGTCTAGTTGGATTTACGGCTTGTCTTTACTTTTGTAAGCCAATGTGGCAAGGCAGAAGAAAGACCTTGGTTGCACTTCAATGATGCTCAAGACCGAATATTGCTAAGGACCATGGTGCAAAGAACATTCCAGGTCAGCTATGATATGACGAGATAGGCTATAGTAATTCCAGATTAGAGATGGATATACCTGAACGGCCTTGATGTATAGGTGCTATCTTAAGCTACCCGAGAGTGCCGGCCAGCTACGGAGCCGGTCCAGAGGGGCTAGCCTAAAGCCAATCAGGATACAGATAGCGATGAGTGGTTCGGTTATTCTATACCTAAGTTTGTTGAGAGTTGGTGGTGCTAAGGACCATGCTATAGAGGTGATGCCGGACCAGACGTGAGGTAATGGGACGGGCTGCTTGGGACTGGTCGAAGGAGGCTGTATTGAAGCTGAGCCAAGGATGGATCACGCTTGAGCCGATCTTGTCGAATATGATGGCTGGTGAAACAGTCTTGAGTTATGCCGACCGATAAATGAAGTGATGCTGAGTGAATGGGCTAACTTGGAGTCAGGCTGAAAAAGTGTTGGCATGAGAAGTCATCATCGAGTCGGGCTAGAATGAATCGGGTTGGGCTATACTTAGCTTATTCTTCACCTGATGAATTGACTGTTAATGTTGCCTAGGGAAAAGATGGTTAGTCTTCAGTTTGATGTCTTTCTGAGTAGATAGGATAGTTTGGAACTAACTTAAGCTTGGAGCAGCATGTGTGGGCCGGTCATAGGGTAACTGGGTCGGCTTTGCTGAGGCCAGATCATGCCTTAATCGGCTTGCTAATTACTTATGGGAAAATTGAGCAATAGTTTGATATGACATAAAACATTCCATTTCATAAAAAAATATAGTATAACACACGATAAAAAAACCGTAGAACAAATTACAACAAACGATAAAGAAACAAGCATAACACCGACTAGAACAACTGATAAAGACCATTGCTTTCCATAGGTATTCCAAATATGATCCATTAGATCCAATTATAGGCTATTATAAAGCGTGGTGTGTCAATATGTCAATTGCTAGTTAACATGAACTTTTGGAATGAATGTTTTATAACAATTTTTTTTGCATTTGGTTAGTACCATCATATTCGTAATGTATGTTTCATATATCCCGTTCATCTTCGATGATTATATTATGCAAAATTATGCAAGTAAACGTGATTTTTGTCATAAGTGATTGTTGCCAAAGTTTACATGGATTATTCGTTATCACAAATATTGACTGAAGGACTCTGAATGCTCATTCCACATCTTTCCATTGGTCTTCCTACATTGCAGCAAACTTGATTTGCTTCAGCATCATAAGATGTGAAAAGGTCATCACAATTATGCTCTATTTCGGATAAATACCATTCCCAAGATAGTAACTACGTTCCCACGTGTTTTGACCAATAATAAATGATATCGGAGTTGAGCTCCCTAAGTGCAGGATCATTAAACAAGTTTGAGCTCTCTATTGCATTTATATCATTATTAGAACCAGACGTTCCGAAGAAAGTATACTAGATCCATAGATTGTACAAAGAAACAACTTTAGGAATGGTTGTTGGTTTTTTCTTATTGGTATATGCTCTGTGTTGTGCTTTAGGATAGTTCTTCCGCTCTCAATGCATATAATCAGGACTGCCTAACATTCCAGCACACCTTTATTCTCATGCATTTCTCAAATTCTTACAACATTGGATTCGTGGAGCCCGTAAGTACTCCATGCCACATACGTCAGCTATACACTAGTAGAATTTTTCAAGCATTTCCAATGTAGTACTCTCCACAATACTATATGGATCGTTCGATGCATCGAAAGGGATGTCATATGCAAGGGTCAAACCAATAACTTATAGAACTTATATCTAGAACATCATACCACCGATCAGTTGAGCTAGTGGTTCTTGACTAAAATTAAATATTTTTAAATCAATGATTATAATAAGTATCTAAATATACAATATATTTTGTAATTAGTTTTAGCGGGGACTGGACCTAAGGTAGACTGGTAAAGACCAATAGTTCTACTTCATTAATAAGTTCATTAATGCGTAGCGAAATCTAATGTAAGTTTGTAAGTTTTAGTGACATAATGTAACATTTGGCGATATATGCATTGATGTTATAGTTTTTAGTTGCAAAATATAAAGTTTATATTTATGATCGAATTTAGGAGACCTATGGTTTTTTACTTATATTTTTTTTTTCAATTTATATTTTAAAGTTTTATCTTTTATCATCTATTATATGAATATGAAGTTTAGTTATGATCAAAGGGCTTTTGTTGTTAGCGTAATATTTCAAAACCATAAAAGTACTTATTTACCTTTACTTTTTTAAGTGTTCATATAATGGTTTTTTTTATTATTGTAATAGTAGGCTTAACTTTTATTTATGTATAATAATAATAGCTATACTTTATTTATGGAGAGCACTTATTTTGACATCTCGGAAGTTAGAACCCATGATTTATAGGACCTTAACCTACATCATCGTACCACTTTCACTTTTGTCAGTAGGAACCAATTCCTTTGGCCCCATATTTATATGTCCTCAATCCCTGTGAGATCTACACCATTTACTCTAAGTGTAGGTCCCACAATTATTATCTTTTATAAATAATGAACGAATCAGATTTTGTTGGGGATAAGAGGACACAGAAGAATGAGACGGGGGAATTAGTCTTGCCAGTGGTCCTTGACACAATAGTGTTAACTTTTAGTTTGGATCCCAGTTATTGTTGTTAGGCAAAAAATTATGATGTTTGGAATAATATTTCACCTTTGAGTTTTGACACTTATTACAGTTGAATGAATAAACTTCTTTTGCGAATCTAACTTTAATTTGCAAGCAATTTGTGTTTATCATATTTTGAAAAGGAGCCATTCTTTTTCAGGGAAATGGTAATGAGTGTTACAGGTTTTTTGTAGGTCATACAACGTCAAACAGCTCATATCTCCTAGCTTTTCTTTGCTTCAATCTACCATTATGCCTCTTCACTTCATCATCTCTTTGATCCTAGTATCATCACCAATAGAGTTAGAGGTATGCCCTTGGGGAAATTATGTAATTTTTTATATATATCTAACTTTACAACTAAACTTGTTCAAAATAAATATTGTTTCCTTTATATTATACTTGATTAATGTGTTATATTAATTAATTAATTTAATTAAAAATATATTTAATAGAAAATCCACAAATGGTATGTTTTGTGATAGTAGTTACAAAGTGTTGTAACCATGAATAATTTATCATAATGAAAATAAATACATCGTTTTAAATATTCCTAGTCAAGATGTATCGAGATTAGATATCGATACATCCGTTGAGACTAGAGTATGTAATGCTCCCCAAATGTTGGGTAGTGTATTACTCATGGCTTCTAGAGACACCAAAGGGTATGTACTGATAGTTATATTGGATATTATGGAATGACTCACTTAATAGTTTTATGTTGGTCAATATAACTAAGGTTAAACAGAAAATATCAATGTGATTGAGTTACACAGTTCTCTCCACTTCAGAATACTATTAATATTTAATGTGAAAGCTCCACTTTGATTATAGTTAAATCATGGCATGGTGTCCATCAAGTGACTATAGTTGGGTTGAGTGGAAGTATTAGAAGTGAAACACTATTCAAGAGAGGATACATCCTCAATTATATGGGGTTGGTATTACAGTCAATTGAAGTCAACTCAAAGTCAAGTCTCTAGCTAGAGCATTTTGGTTAATAATAGTTGTTATTATTGAACCAAGGACTTTGTGTCTGGATTTTAGAATTGAATGTGGACGATATTGGAATTTTGACCATTACCAAATTCTGTAAGTCCAAGGTGATATAGTTTTGACAAAGAAAATTGGCGTAACTAAAAGTCGCAATCAGGTAACTCTTAACAAAGTAAAATTTGGATTTCACTAAAATAAAATAAGCGATAAATTTAGCCTAAATGTCACACCTCCTACTAAGTGACGTGTGAACGTTAATATTTGAATAGTTCGACATTAATTGTTGATTAAATTTACACCTAATAGGTCACACAACCGAAATGATGTAAACTTCTTTGACCAAAATGATATAAATATTTTGTAATTGTTATAAATTAATTAATATTTATGAAATATTAATTATAAATTTAATTTTCATTTGATGAATAAATATTGTTAAACATAATAATAATAGTTATAAATATATCAACCTATATACAATATTGATAAGCATTGAGTTGGATTTAGTTGCAAATTATTTTTTTGGGCTTTAAAATGGTTTAAAGCCCATATAGAGGATGATCATGTTCGACTATAATGAAGGGTAGGTGCGAACATGAGATGGTTCAACAAAGGCTTTGAGGTGGAGGGCTAAGATGGAAGAAAATTGGTAAGAGATGATATAGGATATTGATCCTACAATATCTCCAACATCTTCTCTATATAAGAATCTCTAACCACACTATGTGATGATCATTTTTTAGCCTCCACATCCCTCTAGGTCTAGCCAAAATTCTCCCTCCATGTCTCTAATTTCCTAAGTTCAAATCAAATCAAATCAAATCAAATCAAGTGTTATTTGATAGCCTATGGTCAACAGTTCAAGGACTAGTCCTCATTGGATTGGAAATCATTTTAAGGAGTTTATATCATCATTTCAAAGTGTGCTTTCAGGCTTTAATTATAAGGTATAGATCTAACTTATATACGATCATTTCTGTTTACATATAATGTTCACATATATATAGTTAGGTGACGCAACTGATATACAAATTTATTTTCATAATTAGATTGCTTGTGTGTTCATATATACTTGGATAATAGTTTTTTTATCATTTATGTATCATATCGGTATGGCTCTATATTTTTTTTAATTTAATGATTTAATATTTAATTAGATGTATATAGTTTATAATTAGTTATAACATTATATCTTAATCAAATATGGATACATATTTTTATATGTAAATTATTAAGGACATAAAAGTTTCGACAATGATAAACTATATTATATATACATATAATATTATTTAAGTTAATTTATACATAAATTAATTATATAAATATATTATGAAAATTATGTTTTATATTTTATAAAATAATATTAACGTAAAATATACTCTCAGTAAAAATAATAAAACAATTTACTTAGTTTTAAAAATTATTTTAAATATTTTTTATTGTGATCACTATTGGACTAATTTTAGATTTAAGTTTAAAATGGAAAATAGATTTTTACTAGACACTTTATTCACTATAATTTGTTGGTATATTTGGTTTGAGAGAAATCAGAGAATTTTTAATAATAATAATAGTCATTTTAACAAATTGATTTTTATAATTTCTTCATTTTGTTTTAATTGGATCTCAAATACAAAATATAAATTAACTAAAATTAATCATTTCAAAGAATATCTTAATAAGGTTAGTAATAATATTAAGTTATTTAAGCATAAAAATAATATTTTCAACATTAATAATTGTAGTATTAACATTTTTTTAACTTAAATAATGATTTCACCGTGTATCACAATATCTTTTGGATCAAAGGACCATAAGGATAAATTTTGATTTGCTTTAGTTTTTGTTTTAATTTTAGTTTTTTTTGTTTTAGTTTACAGATCTTTAACTCCTTTTGATCATGGATTCTTTTTAGTCCTTTTCTAATTTTATTGTATTCGGTCCTATTATATTAGCTTTTGTTTTTTACTTTTATTTTATTAATACATATATATGTATATAAATTTCATTTATATACATATATGTTGTAACGACCCAGAATTTCAAACAAATTAAATTTAAAATATTTAATTAATTTTAAATATTTGAACGGTAATTTAATTTGAATCCCCGATATAACTTTGAATTTGACGATTAAATTATAAAATTTAATCTATTGATAGTCGAATAAAAATTTGAATCTTTAATTTTAAGTTGAAGAAAAATGTTTCGAAAGCTTTTAAAATTCGTATTGATAATTCTGAAGATAATAGAAGCCTCAGAATCGAATTTGAAAATGGTTTGATCAGTTTTGAATTTATATCGTTTAAATCGAATTTAAAAATAGCCGTCCGAGGCATAGTCTCGGAATTCGACGAAACCAGTTCCATTGGGTCCGTAATATCGAATTATTATCGGATTTCAAATTTCGTAGCATTCGGATTTGTTCTGTGAGCACACGACACCTAAACGCATTGGAATTTAATCAAATTCAATTTAAATTTAAATTTGTCACATATCAGCCACGTTCTTCCCTTTAAACACGCCTTCAAACCCGTCCCTTTGTTTCAGCCTAAAATCACGCTCCTTCAATTGTTAAAATCACATCTGTTCCCTCCTCCCCTTTCCCTCATTCCTCAATTCAAATCGAAGAAAGAAAAAAATGGCGAGCCAGTTAAAATGAAGTATCTCAATTTCCTTCCCTCTGCATAAATCAAAACACTATCTCGTTCGAAATTTCTGGCCGCGAACTAAAACTAGGGCGCGATGCTCTGAAGGGTTGGCGATTCGAACTTAATGGGAGGCTCACGAACGCGAGTTCGACCACGGCGAGGTTTGGGGCGCGTTCCAGGCACGCGCACGTGGCTCGTGGACGCGAGGCAGGACAATCTCGAGCAACTTAGGGTATGGGTATTCGATGTCGCGATCGAGGCTTTTGTTGGTGGCGATTTCTGTTGGTCGAGGCAAGCATGGGTCTCGAGCTCGAGTTCCGTGGTTGATCGCGTGAATGAAGTTTGGGTTTCGTTCGAACTCGACTTATTCAACGATATTTTTGACATAAAGTAATATAGAAGATAAATTTACATGTTTCATCAAAGAAATATTTAGGCAGTTTTGATATTTTATATGCAGTAAAACAATAAAGTTAACAGTTTTTCTTTTAAATTAGTGTTTTAGATTTATGGTTAATTGTTGGTTTTATAGACTGAAGGTGAAGTTTTATTAAACTGTTTTAAAAATTTTAAGCTAACAGAAAGATAAAACAGTTTTGTATATATGAAGTTTCAAAGAAAAAAATTTGTGTATATTTTTAATGTACCAATTTACTAATAAGGGGATTGATTTAACCGGAAAATATATTTTTGTTAATTTAGATTTTCAAAAGGAAATTCGATTTAATTTAATAAATTGATAAGAGAAAGTTTGTTAATAAAAATAATTTGGCTAATTTAATTTACCTAATAGGAAATCAATGATTAGATTTGTTCAAATTAAAAGTGTTGATTTATTTAATCTATTGAAAGGAAATTAAATGTTCGATTTGTTCGAATATTAATAAATCATTAATTTTTATACAAGGTTAAGAATGGAAGAAAACAAACTGAGATGGAAATGGATGGCAAATTAAAAAGCTAAGATGAGATTTTTCTCACTCAAAATAAATTTGGATTGCAGTTATTGACTATTGATTTCTGTTTGGATGTGATATTAGATATAGTAGGATATATCTATATATATATATAGCAATATATACATATTGGCATATGTATATATTGGATTGATTGATTTCCCGCCTCGTATAGCGGATGAGACCCTATTGCGCCGTTAGTAAGCGGATATTTTTATAAAACCCATATACCGCGATATTCCACCTCGAAGTGGAATTGGTATTGTGCTAACGTCTGTGGATGCAGGGAAACAGGTTGGAGGGATCCAACTGGATTCCTCACCAGTATTTATTTATTTACAGATATTGATGTATATTCTGTTATCATATGTTAATATATGATGTTTGATGTTGTGATTGACTAATTGGTGCTGTTGCATCATCGGATTCAAGTTTTAAAAATAACGACTTTTAATTTAAAAGGATTTTAAAGTGATTTTTGAAAGTAGACGTTTTATTGAATTTTTGAAGTGACTTATTTTAAATAAATAAACGTTCAAATTTTAAAGTTATAAAAGTTAAGATCTTTGTGAAATATAACCGAAAAGTGATTTTTGGAATAAATAGTTGATTGATTTATAAAATGGTTTAAATTGAGATTTTTAAAGTATTATAAACGGTTTACTTAAAGGTTTATAAAGTTGACAGTTTTTTTATAAATTAAGACATTGGAATTATAAAACGAGGATTTATAAGTGTTAAAAATGAAGTGATAATAAAAATCATATGTGAACGAGATTTATAGATTTATAAATTGTGAAGTATAAATTGTATAGAAGTTGTAGAATAGAAGATTTATAAGTAATTTGCTTATAAATTAGATTTTTGCACTTAGATGAGATTTGAACAGAATTTGCTAATAAAATGATTTTATAAGTTGAAATTGTTATAAAGTATAAATGTGATTTATAAACGTTGTTTATAAATCCGAAATCACTTATTTTGATAAGTAATTTTAGAAGTTAATAAAAGGAGAATTTTATAAATCGAAGTTGTTAGAAAATATAAAGGTGAATTTATAAACGTTGTTTTATAAATTCGAAATCAATCAAATTTGATGAATTTAATATAGAAGTTATCAAGGGAATTTTATCCACGGTTTTGGATAGTGGATAATTCTTGAAATATAAATGTGTAGAAAAGATTGAAATTTGGTTAGTGAAGTATATTCACTATTTTGGACAGTGAATATATTATTAAGTAAAATGGATCTGTTTTGGGAAATTGTTACTGGAATAAGATGAAAACGATTTAACAATGTTTTAAAATGTGTTAAATATCGAAACCATAGATTTCAACATTAATTGTTGAAATAGACGTTTTCGAGGAAGAAGGAAATGATGGACTATAACACTGTTGTTATAGTAAATGATTTTCGAAAGGAAATGTTTTATATAGCATTGGGTTTTATACATCTATCTTAATTCCGAATCCCTATACTAGTGATTTTGAGTCGTCGTAACGATGTTTTACGTAACATTCGTTTTGACTCAAATAGATGTTAAAAAAATGATTTCCTTAAAGAATGAATATATACTTAATTTTGATTTAAGTATATTGAATATTTTCAAATGTTGAAAATAAATAGATTTGTGAATTTCTTATTATTAAATAAGTATGGAAATGTTTTCCAAAACGAAATGAAACGTTTTTGAGAATTTATCTTTGTAGAGATAAATTTAAAATGAATTTTGAAATCGATTGAAAATCGTATATCAGTAGATATTTTGAAAGATATAAATTCATATGGAATTTATAAAGGAAATGGAAACTGTTTAGAAAAATAAATATTGATTTATTTTTGAAGTGTGGAAATTATATATCTAGTAAAGATATTTTGGGAAATAAATAATTTGGAAAATTATTTGGAATCTGATGATGTTGCGCATCTTTATTGATAGTTAAATAACCGACTATCAATAATTACCTTGAATAGGTATTTGTTGTGAATTGGATGAATTTGAATGCCACACTTATTTTTGAATAATCGCTCACTATTCGGGTTAGTCGGGAAAGGACCATGGGGTCGTATAACCCATTCTGAATATGTGATACGTCGTTATGAATTGCATTCGAAGACCGGTGTTGAAGACCGGATATTTTTGAAACCAGAAGGATGACCGTCGAGTTACTCTACATCGGCTGATCTCCGATTTAGAGGTTTTATCACCCTTAGTGACGGGAAGTCCGGACGTGATTAGAAAATTATCCGGATGTGCAAGGGCTTCGTGAGAAGTGCCTTCGGTTCTGTTCGACCCCGGAACAGACTTGTATGGATTGTATGTCTGACGTTACAGATTGAGATATAAAGCTGATTTCTTTCAAATACATATCTGTTGGTGGTGGAGAATTTATTCTCTTAGCTTAACACCCTTCTCTGAGACGTACGAGCTCAGAGGTTGTGTAGTTGAAATTTATCAGCGATATACTCCCAATTTGGTAACGTGGCATACTGAGTGTTGCTGTGAAATGATCAATGTTTGATCATTTGCGATATGATCATTTGTTTGATCTTATATCTTTGTGATCATAGGTTGATCATTTGTTTGACCCGAAGCATGGCTTTTGAAAAGCGTAGCTTTGTGGACGAGACTTCGTCGAGCCTCACACCCCGGAAATGGTCAAAACAGGAAGGATGCGGCAAGGTTCTAGGGAGTAGCGCCCCTTAGTGTTTGTCATTCCTTCTGGATAGAGGTGGTATCATGGTATGGAGCCCAGATACTTAACCTATGTTGATACTTGTAACGACCCAGAATTTTGGACCATTCGCATCCATTATAAGTGTATAGGTAGACACTCATGCCGGAATTGAATTGCTCAAAATACCGCGTTGTTGATTTAAATTTGGCAAAACTGAACATATACAGTAAATAAATAATCACAGATACAGACACAGAATAATAAGTGCAGCGGAAATAAAAGGGATAGTAGTTCATGAAGCTACTATATAAATGTATAAGTTACATCAGAGCTTACAACAGAAGAGTAATACGATACATCAGAGTTAAACCAGATACAACGGAAGAGTAATGCGATACATCAAATACAAAGCAGAATACATCACTGGAATCATCGAACACTGAAAGCAGAATAGATGGCTGGATCTTCAAGCAAAGCTCCAACTCCAAAGGTGAGTCTCGAATACTGGTACACTCAGTCTGACCCGAGCGTAAAGCAAAACACAAAACACTCGAGTCAGGATTAACATTCTTATATTAATAAATCCAACTCAAGTGAAATAGCAATTGAAATACAAGTAACTCAAAGGATGTTTGGAATAACCATCCTTTAAGGATCCGGTAAACTATCTACTATGTAGTAGTGTACGATAAGTAGATAATGTCTATCAGTAATATAAAGATATCAAAATAGTGTTAATTCATGGCCCATTCCACCCTTAACACATTTTTATTCCCAAAAGCATATACAAGACCGTAGTTTCCCCAAAACCGGAAGTCACCAGAGGGCAATCCATATACTAAAGGTACAAATCAAAATCGTAGTGGTCGCGTATAAATGGAACACAAGTATGACAAGGCACATGAGGCAATACCCAAGGTAGTGATACTACCGTTCGCCTGATCCGGACCGGTGAGAACGCAACGCCGCAGCGCCCGCAACACCGTGAAACAACACTCCCAAAATCAAGGGTGCACCAATCGACAACATATAATGAGTAGTTCGAAGAAGTGTGTCCACTTGAGGTAGCTAATCCTCCATTGGCCCGGCACAGCTCCTGTTTTAGTCATTTCCAATTTGACACAAGTGTCAAGGCTATCCATCATCGTTCTCTTTCTTCAGTCATTACGTACATCATTCCAACCACTTCATTCTGGATCAACACTCCGCGCATGTTAGTTATTAAAGTGGTTTCGGTATCGACAGAGAGTATGTCCATATCTGATCCCGGTCTCTTTAATAACTACGTATTATTACACCGATTGGTCGTTTAATATATTTCAAAACCAAATCAAATTCAATTTCAAATAGAATTCGTAAATCAACACTTCATTTGTCTTTCTAAACCAATTTCCAAAATTTACGTTTCAAAACTTCCAAATTCATAATTTCAAAATCCAATAATTCAATTTCAATTTTTATTTAAAACACTTCAAATATCGATTCAAGTTTGTATATCAGTTTCATTCCCAAATCATTTAAATTAACTTAATTTAACATTCAAATCAATTTAAATTCATTTATCGATTTTATTCAATATTCGTTAAATAAATTTATCATTCAAATCAATTTCTATTAAATCTCCAATTCTTTAAATCCATTATTTAAATTCAACTTCCTTATTTCAAACTTACAATTCGAATTAAATTAAATTCATCAAATCAAATCCTTTAATTTTCAAGTCTTACATTAATTTCAATAAATCACATTTTATTTCTTGTTAAAGAAATTCAATTTCACTTATTTACTTACTTAAATAATTTTCCAAAACTTAATTAATAAAGAAACTCAATTTCAATTATTTACGAAGTAAAAATTTACTTATTCAAAAGTTCAATTTCACTTATTAAAGAATTCAATTCAATTTAATCATTAAATAATTCAATCTTATTTAAATAATTCAAAACCTAATTATTAAATAATTTCAAAGTTTAATAATTTCAAAATTAATTATTAAATCATTTCAAAGTTTAATAAATTCAACTTAATTATAATTTCATCTCAATTATAATTTTAAATTAAACCACATTCTTTCATCAATTACATTGTTAATATTTTGTTTCAGATTTTTTAAATATTAACATTTTCCTTTCATTAAAATTAAAATTTCATCTTCATTTCAAAACCATATTATTTATTCAAATAAAATCTTCGTTTATTTTTAAATCAAATTATTGACCAATCGGGTTTTATTTAATTCTCTATATCCAAGGTCAAAGTTCAATTTGGGTATTTATCATTTCAACCCGATTCCAATTCAATTCAAAATCAAAGCATAACAAAGGGAACTTGCAGTGTGATAACTGGGATGGTGTCAAAGTAAATAAACAAACAATAACAACAATCAATAACAATCCAATAATCAATTCAAATAATCTCGAAATAACCATATAAATTCGCATTGTTATTTGTACGAATTAATATAATTATTTCTAGAATCTACACTGTCATTTCATGTAGATTAAAGATTATTACATTACGGTTTTCCCTTGTCATCTATTTACAATTTCATACATCATCAATTTAACAACATACATTCAGTGGTTCAAAGTGTAATTAAACAAATCCTACATGTCAATAAATTTTACAGTTAAAGGGGTCATATTATACAAATGTCAGTAAATCAAATTTAACATTTAATTATCCTATATCAAGTTCAATTGCATACTATTTATCATTTTAACATTAACAATTTAACGTCCAATATAAACATCAACAATTAATCAATTATCAGCCAAACTGTATTATCATCGCATAAATAATTAACAGATAATGGTGTCAGATGTCACAGGTAAACTGATACAGGCAATAGCATATATAACAGTGTATTTAACTAACAGCAGCATATTTCAATTGTCGTTTCAATTGAAATCAAATTTAATAAATAAAAGAACGTTAATCGTGAGTGATTGCTCACCTTTCGAGGCTAGATAGATTGGACGATGAAACTGAGTTACGAATGCAAGTACGATTACCAGATCAAAGCGAGATGGGCACGAAATCGGACGGAAAATCTGACAGATAAACATTAACGAAATCAAGTCAAAACGGAATCGATTAGAGTAAATAGTATAATGGACTCGAAAAATATATCTATATAAAACTATTTATATAAAAGTGTTATATATAACTGCCATAGCCATCTGTACAAACATCATTTAACAATGTATAATTTCATACTTATAACACATATTATATAAATATTTAAACTTAATATATACTGCACAAACTTTTACTAACAAAGACATGACCGAAATAACTTAATTATAAAATCAACATATATATATACCATAATTTGTTTAACACGTTTTTATTCCGTTTGTTTTTTTAAACAATGAACCAAAACACGACAGCCTACATATATATCAATATACTTATACAACTTATATATTTAGACAAATTAATATACAAACTGAGCTGATATGAATAAATAACGTATATTCAAAACTGACATATAAGTGTATATATGTTTACGCATAAACGTATCAACTACCTAAAACCTGATATATGCAAACTATTATAAACCGGTATATACCAACGTATATAACAGATAACTTATATAAATCTTTTTCAAATCAAAGTTATAAGCCCACATTTTTATATACGACCAATATAAATATACATACGAACAACTTCAAATGTTCAAAACATAAACAGTAGCTTGTAATATATAGAGATTGTTGTATATTATGCACTGACACTCAACTGACCTATAAAATTTGTATATTTAAAACTTATATCTTAGGACAGTATATAAAATCAAACTTACCTACTTAATAAAAAATATATATACATACCATTACTATCTCCATTGCAAAATAATAAGAAGAGAAGGGCAGCATGCGGAACTGTAGAGAGAAAGCACGGAGGAAGCAAGGTGGCTGTGGAAGGAGATGGCGGAGAGGATGCAGGGCTTTGGCGAGGCAACTGGCGGAGGGCAGATGTGGTAGTGTGGTGGGCGAACACAGACGTGGAAGAAGCTAAGGGGGGTGATAGAGGAAGATGGGCTTTGCTGTCACGTGATGGTGGAAAGGTCAGCCGGTGAGGGGAAGGACGAGGGCTGACTTCGGGTTTTGAGGTTTGGTTTTGGCACACGGGAAAGGAGGTGGTCTGGCACGGGCTGAGTTGTCGTAGGGCGGAGGTTGGAAAACCGGGCAAGATGATGAAGAGCAGTGACGATCTGGTCGGAGGGCAGGGGAAGGTTAAGTGATGGGACATGGGTGTTGGCTGTCAAGGAAGCGGGGTGTGGAGTGATTTGCGTGAGTTGGAGGCGAGTTGCAGAGGGCTATCGGATGTGAGGGATGATGGCGGTTGTCCTTGTGTTTGCGAGGCTGAAGCTAGGGGTGGTGTCGATGATAAGGAGGGTTGTTTGTGTGATCGGTTGGGAGGCGTGGATCTATGGTGGGTGGAGAAGCGTGAGGTGGCAGAGGAGGGAACTGATGTAAGAGGGGACGAGGCGGAGAGGCTTGGATGATGAGTAGAGGTTGGCTTTTGCTGCTAGGAAGAAAAGCAAGTTTGGGGAATGTGAAGTTTGTTATATAAAATTTCTACTATTTATGAACATTGAATTTTTGAGTTATTACTGTATTGGAGGTAGGCACACACGTACAGGTGGGTTGGAATGCATAGGAATTTGGAAGGCCATTTAAATGTTTCGCAAAACAGAAAAATAAATGAACAGAAAATGAACTGGCAAGATAATTTGAGAATTGGAAATTGCAATCGTCTTGTAAGTTGAATTCAAGAAAATTTAAATACAAGTGACCATTGGTATTTACACAGTGACTCTACGAATAAACAAATGAATTTAGAAAGTTCGAAGCGGTACCGATACGGGCGACCATTTCACAGTTTCCGCATCGTACCAAACTCCGAAATGTACAAATGAGTATACTGTGAAGATCAGCACAACGAGACGATCAAAACGGTATACTGATATCAGTGGTACGATTGAATTATAAAAATTCGAATTTTCTAATAGCGGAAAATGCAAGAAAAACGCTGAAAAATAAGATCGACGGAGCCAAAGATGTCCGAATTTGGAAAAACGACAAACTGACATCTTGCTCAGAAGATGGTTTAGAATTTTTCTATGTAAAAATATTTAGGTTCCGAAAACATTTTATTTTCATTGCTTTTTAACTGATTAAATTGAAGTGAATTTACGCGTGAAATAAACTTTCATATTTTCGGACGAAAATTTACCAGTTGCTATGTTTAATTAGACGCATTTCAAATATCAAATTTTTATTTCAAAATTTTATCGTTTAAAATTTTACAAAATTTCAACTAATTACGTTATTAAAACGGTTAAAATTTACGGGTCGTTACAATACTGCTTATTATGTGGTTTGTTGCGAATCGGGGATCCTCGGGAAGATCGGTTATGATCGGGGGATGGCATACGCGTGTCAGTAGTTACCTATTTTTGCAGAGGTAACCCGGCCTTGTGTTGGCAGAGATCCGGTTAGGTTCTCGGGTCGTCTATTCCAGGGACGTACCCATCGTGGCATAGGAAGTTCCTTAGCCTGACCATTTGTTGGAAATCCAAACTCCAATACGAACCTTGTACGATATTAGTTGTAGAACCTGCCATTTACGTACGGTGGTCACCACTGTTTAGATGGTAGCTATAGTAGGCATACGATACTGGTCGTATGTTGGCTAAGATTAATATTATACTTTCGAAATGTTTTCCCACACTATGCACTAATAATAATATCAAAAATGATTTGATTTTACGTATCAAGCATCTTTGACTATCATAAGGAGAAATCTCCTCCGATTCTGCGTTTGCATTGTGTGTGTGTGCGGGAGGCCTTATGGTAGTCTCATTTTCCAAAAAACATTGCGAATTAACTTTTAAATTCTCCTGTTGTTTATTTTAAAGAATAAACTGTTTTATGATCTCACACCAGTCACCATGACTGACTCGGAGTTTATTGTTCCCTTCTAAACTCTGGGTGCCCACCAATTTCCACACGGGCAGCCTAGAGTTATGTTATCAGGATATTCTGGATATTCTGGAGCTTTGGAAGCAAGCTGAATGGCGAAACGTATCACCTATACATTATTTTATTCCGCTGTGTATTCTGTATGAGGACAAGTTTATAAAACTGTCCATTGTTGTATATTGACTCTGATTGATGTATGTATAAACTGATATAGCTCTTTGTTTTAAAAGACTAGTGTTTATTTATTATATATTGTTCCGCTGCGATGTGTAAGATTCTGATATTGTTTTCTGTTCTGGTGATGTTGTTCTGTTGTTCTTCTCTCTTCTCTTCTTTCTTTCTTCTGCTTTCTTCTTCTTCTACTTCATCTTCTATTTAAAACCATCACTATTCGAGTTTCCGGCATTCGATTGCTCGGCAGTCGATAAAGTGAGTATCGATGTCGAATTTTCGAAAGTCGAGAAATTCGGTATGTGACAGAGTGGTTTCAGAGCATATGGTTAAGCGACAACCCTGCTCTGTTGGGTGTTACTCATTAGAGATAGAGTCAGCAATACTCTAGAATGAGTTTGAGTGTAATAATAGATATGAGCACGTATTTGTTATTGAATATAAAAATTTGTTTTGTATTGTGTTGACTTATCGGTTGATTGTTTATAGATTCTAGTCGGTGCAGTCTAGCTAACTGTGTTGATAGGAGTTTCTAAACTCTAAACAAGATAAACCGACACAGTATTGTTTTAAAATAGGGTGAATGAAATAATTTTACCCAAAACTATTTTTGTATAGAAAAGAAATGATTTTCTATGAATTATCATAGTATATGGATGCTTGTTGTTAGGAAAGTGATAATATTGAAAGTTATCATTATTATATGAAATTGAATAAGAAATTCAAATCGTAACTCCAAAGTTAAGAAATTTATTCACATACAAATGAAATTAAAGAATGTAAATTATAATTGTGAATTGTAATTTAAAACGGGATTCCAGAGAAGTTTTTGGAAATGTTTAAAAAAAAAGAATTTGAAAATTTTGGAGATTTGGAAGGTTTAAATCCTTTTTGATTTGAAAATGAATTTCAAAGGTTTTGAAATGTATTTTAGAGAGATGAAAGCTCTAAACTCTTTTCGGTCGCTAGAAAATAACTTCGGTAATGACTACAGCATTATCAATGTTCATTTTCGGGTTTCCAAAAGAGGAATTGCTGCCAAATTATTTTAAATGGAAGTTGTTTGAAAAAAAAATTTGGAGTTTTGTTTTGGAGATTCAAAGGATAATTTGAATTGTTTTCAAAATGGTTTTGAAAAGGTTGAAAAGACTCTGGAATACTATATAAAAATAATTGTGAAATATTATTAAGTTGATAACTTATACAAATTGAATTATGAAATTAAAATTGTGAATGAATAAATAAGTTTACAATTGTAAGTGCAAGAGAATGAAATTGAATGTTAAAATTCATTTTGAATTTGTAAGTAAATAAAACTAGAATTGAATTTGATTTGTAGAAAACAAAGTGAAGAATTAAACTAAAATTAGTAAGTGAAGCTAATTGAATCTTGACCAAATGAATAAGGTTTGAACGAATTAAATTTAAAATGAATTGAAATCCAGTTGAATGTAAGTAGATTTAACCGAAGAGGAATTAGATTCAAATGAATTTGAAATGTAAAATTGAATAAGAAATGAATATGTGTAACTTCAATAGTGAATTAGAGATGATATAAGAAGTTTATATTGAAAATTTTGTAATAGAATTTGCAAAATAGTTTGAATATATGTAACTAGATATTATGGCTAGTAGGATATACAGGTGTTATGAAAGGAAATTGGAACTTTGATTTCAAAGATAATTTGAATTGCTCGACAAAAGGTAAGTATTTGAATTATAATATGAGATTTGATGATTTCTTGTCTAGCCGCTTGGCTTTTCCTTTTCTTTTTGAAATCTGAGAGTCCGTAGGGACGTTTTGTAGTCGTGCCGTATTAGCCGCGCAAAGGAGACGCTGGCGAAATTTTTCGAAAATTTCGGGTGTTAGAAAATTTTTGAGAAAATTTTGAAAGTTTAGATTTGAATTTAAATTTAAATTTGAATTTTGAAGGAAAATAATGTTGTTTGAAAATTATGAAAGTGTTTGGAAAGTTAGTTGAAACTAATAACGAATCTTTAGTAGAAAGATTTGTTATGATAAAAATTGATAAAATTATTGGATTGTGAAAAAGATAATAGACGAGTTAAGGACCTTTTTTCCTAACTTGTAATTTCGGGACGAAATTCTTTTAAGGAGGGAAGTTTGTAACGACCCAGAATTTCAAACAAATTAAATTTAAAATATTTAATTAATTTTAAATATTTGAACGGTAATTTAATTTGAATCCTCGATATAACTTTGAATTTGACGATTAAATTATAAAATTTAATCTATTGATAGTCGAATAAAAATTTGAATCTTTAATTTTAAGTTGAAGAAAAATGTTTCGAAAGCTTTTAAAATTCGTATTGATAAATCTGAAGATAATAGAAGCCTCAGAATCGAATTTGAAAATGGATTGATCAGTTTTGAATTTATATCGTTTAAATCGAATTTAAAAATAGCCATCCGAGGCACAGTCTCGGAATTCGACGAAACAAGTTCCATTGGGTCCGTAATACCGAATTATTATCGGATTTCAAATTTCGTAGCGTTCGGAGTTGTTCTGTGAGCACACGACACCTAAACGCATTGGAATTTAATCAAATTCAATTTAAAATTAAATTTGTCACATATCAGCCATGTTCTTCCCTTTAAACACGCCTTCAAACCCGTCCCTTTGTTTCAGCCTAAAATCACGCTCCTTCAATTGTTAAAATCACATCTGTTCCCTCCTCCCCTTTCCCTCATTCCTCAATTCAAATCGAAGAAAGAAAAAAATGGCGAGCCAGTTAAAATGAAGTATCTCAATTTCCTTCCCTCTGCATAAATCAAAACACTATCTCGTTCGAAATTTCTGGCCGCGAACTAAAACTAGGGCGCGATGCTCTGAAGGATTGGCGATTCAAACTTAATGGGAGGCTCACGAACGCGAGTTCAACCACGGCGAGGTTTGGGGCGCGTTCCAGGCACGCGCACGTGGCTCGTGGACGCGAGGCAGGACAATCTCGAGCAACTTAGGGTCTGGGTATTCGATGTCGCGATCGAGGCTTTTGTTGGTGGCGATTTCTGTTGGTCGAGGCAAGCATGGGTCTCGAGCTCGAGTTCCGTGGTTGATCGCGTGAATGAAGTTTGGGTTTCGTTCGAACTCGACTGTAAGCATTTTTATAAATTTTTATTCAACGATATTTTTGAGATAAAGTAATATAGAAGATAAATTTACATGTTTCATCAAAGAAATATTTAGGCAGTTTTGATATTTTATATGCAGTAAAACAATAAAGTTAACAGTTTTTCTTTTAAATTAGTGTTTTAGATTTATGGTTAATTGTTGGTTTTATAGACTGAAGGTGAAGTTTTATTAAACTGTTTTAAAAATTTTAAGCTAACAGAAAGATAAAACAGTTTTGTATATATGAAGTTTCAAAGAAAAAAATTTGTGTATATTTTTAATGTACCAATTTACTAATAAGGGGATTGATTTAACCGGAAAATATATTTTTGTTAATTTAGATTTTCAAAAGGAAATTCGATTTAATTTAATAAATTGATAAGAGAAAGTTTGTTAATAAAAATAATTTGGCTAATTTAATTTACCTAATAGGAAATCAATGATTAGATTTGTTCAAATTAAAAGTGTTGATTTATTTAATCTTTTGAAAGGAAATTAAATGTTCGATTTGTTCGAATATTAATAAATCATTAATTTTTATACAAGGTTAAGAATGGAAGAAAACAAACTGAGATGGAAATGGATGGCAAATTAAAAAGCTAAGATGAGATTTTTCTCACTCAAAATAAATTTGGATTGCAGTTATTGACTATTGATTTCTGTTTGGATGTGATATTAGATATAGTAGGATATATCTATATATATATATAGCAATATATACATATTGGCATATGTATATATTGGATTGATTGATTTCCCGCCTCGTATAGCGGATGAGACCCTATTGCGCCGTTAGTAAGCGGATATTTTTATAAAACCCATATACCGCGATATTCCACCTCGAAGTGGAATTGGTATTGTGCTAACGTCTGTGGATGTAGGGAAACAGGTTGGAGGGATCCAACTGGATTCCTCACCAGTATTTATTTATTTACAGATATTGATGTATATTCTGTTATCATATGTTAATATATGATGTTTGATGTTGTGATTGACTAATTGGTGCTGTTGCATCATCGGATTCAAGTTTTAAAAATAACGACTTTTAATTTAAAAGGATTTTAAAGTGATTTTTGAAAGTAGACGTTTTATTGAATTTTTGAAGTGACTTATTTTAAATAAATAAACGTTCAAATTTTAAAGTTATAAAAGTTAAGATCTTTGTGAAATATAACCGAAAAGTGATTTTTGGAATAAATAGTTGATTGATTTATAAAATGGTTTAAATTGAGATTTTTAAAGTATTATAAACGGTTTACTTAAAAGGTTTATAAAGTTGACATTTTTTTATAAATTAAGATATTGGAATTATAAAACGAGTTTTTATAAGTGATAAAAATGAAGTGATAATAAAAATCATATGTGAACGAGATTTATAGATTTATAAATTGTGAAGTATAAATTGTATAGAAGTTGTAGAATAGAAGATTTATAAGTAATTTGCTTATAAATTAGATTTTTGCACTTAGATGAGATTTGAACAGAATTTGCTAATAAAATGATTTTATAAGTTGAAATTGTTATGAAGTATAAATGTGATTTATAAACGTTGTTTATAAATCCGAAATCACTTATTTTGATAAGTAATTTTAGAAGTTAATAAAAGGAGAATTTTATAAATCGAAGTTGTTAGAAAATATAAAGGTGAATTTATAAACGTTGTTTTATAAATTCGAAATCAATCAAATTTGATGAATTTAATATAGAAGTTATCAAGGGAATTTTATCCACGATTTTGGATAGTGGATAATTCTTGAAATATAAATGTGTAGAAAAGATTGAAATTTGGTTAGTGAAGTATATTCACTATTTTGGACAGTGAATATATTATTAAGTAAAATGGATCTGTTTTGGGAAATTGTTACTGGAATAAGATGAAAATGATTTAACAATGTTTTAAAATGTGTTAAATATCGAAACCATAGATTTCAACATTCATTGTTGAAATAGACGTTTTCGAGGAAGAAGGAAATGATGGACTATAACACTGTTGTTATAGTAAATGATTTTCGAAAGGAAATGTTTTATATAGCATTGGGTTTTATACATCTATCTTAATTCCGAATCCCTATACTAGTGATTTTGAGTCGTCGTAACGATGTTTTACGTAACATTCGTTTTGACTCAAATAGATGTTAAAAAAAAATGATTTCCTTAAAGAATGAATATATACTTAATTTTGATTTAAGTATATTGAATATTTTCAAATGTTGAAAATAAATAGATTTGTGAATTTCTTATTATTAAATAAGTATGGAAATGTTTTCCAAAACGAAATGAAACGTTTTTGAGAATTTATCTTTGTAGAGATAAATTGAAAATGAATTTTTAAATCGATTGAAAATCGTATATCAGTAGATATTTTGAAAGATATAAATTCACATGGAATTTATAAAGGAAATGGAAACTGTTTAGAAAAATAAATATTGATTTATTTTTGAAGTGTGGAAATTATATATCTAGTAAAGATATTTTGGGAAATAAATAATTTGGAAAATTATTTGGAATCTGATGATGTTGCGGATCTTTATTAATAGTTAAATAACCGACTATCAATAATTACCTTGAATAGGTATTTGTTGTGAATTGGATGAATTTGAATGCCACACTTATTTTTGAATAATCGCTCACTATTCGGGTTAGCCGGGAAAGGACCATGGGGTCGTATAACCCATTCTGAATATGTGATACGTCGTTATGAATTGCATTCGAAGACCGTTGTTGAAGACCGGATATTTTTGAAACCGGAAGGATGACCGTCGAGTTACTCTACATCGGCTGATCTCCGATTTAGAGGTTTTATCACCCTTAGTGACGGGAAGTCCGGACGTGATTAGAAAATTATCCGGATGTGCAAGGGCTTCGTGAGAAGTGCCTTCGGTTCTGTTCGACCCCGGAACAGACTTGTATGGATTGTATGTCTGACGTTACAGATTGAGATATAAAGCTGATTTCTTTCAAATACATATCTGTTGGAGGCGGAGAATTTATTCTCTTAGCTTAACACCCTTCTCTGAGACGTACGAGCTCAGAGGTTGTGTAGTTGAAATTTATCAGCGATATACTCCCAATTTGGTAACGTGGCATACTGAGTGTTGCTGTGAAATGATGAGTGTTTGATCATTTGCGATATGATCATTTGTTTGATCTTATATCTTTGTGATCATAGGTTGATCATTTGTTTGACCCGAAGCATGGCTTTTGAAAAGCGTAGCTTTGTGGACGAGACTTCGTCGAGCCTCACACCCCGGAAATGGTCAAAACAGGAAGGATGCGGCAAGGTTCTAGGGAGTAGCGCCCCTTAGTGTATGTCATTCCTTCTGGATAGAGGTGGTATCATGGTATGGAGCCCAGATACTTAACCTATGTTGATACTGCTTATTATGTGGTTTGTTGCGAATCGGGGATCCTCGGGAAGATCGGTTACGATCGGGGGATGGCATACGCGTGTCAGTAGTTACCTATTTTTGCAGAGGTAACCCGACCTTGTGTTGGCAGAGATCCGGTTAGGTTCTCGGGTCGTCTATTCCAGGGACGTACCCATCGTGGCATAGGAAGTTCCTTAGCCTGACCATTTGTTGGAAATCCAAACTCCAATACGAACCTTGTACGGTATTAGTTGTAGAACCTGCCATTTACGTACGGTGGTCACCACTGTTTAGATGGTAGCTATAGTAGGCATACGATACTGGTCGTATGTTGGCTAAGATTAATATTATACTTTCGAAATGTTTTCCCACACTATGCACTAATAATAATATCAAAAATGATTTGATTTTGCGTATCAAGCATCTTTGACTATCATAAGGAGAAATCTCCTCCGATTCTGCGTTTGCATTGTGTGTGTGTGCGGGAGGCCTTATGGTAGTCTCATTTTCCATAAAACATTGCGAATTAACTTTTAAATTCTCCTGTTGTTTATTTTAAAGAATAAACTGTTTTATGATCTCACACCAGTCACCATGACTGACTCGGAGTTTATTGTTCCCTTCTAAACTCTGGGTGCCCACCAATTTCCACACGGGCAGCCTAGAGTTATCTTATCAGGATATTCTGGATATTCTGGAGCTTTGGAAGCAAGCTGGATGGCGAAACGTATCACCTATACATTATTTTATTCCGCTGTGTATTCTGTATGAGGACAAGTTTATAAAACTGTCCATTGTTGTATATTGACTCTGATTGATGTATGTATAAACTGATATAGCTCTTTGTTTTAAAAGACTAGTGTTTATTTATTATATATTGTTCCGCTGCGATGTGTAAGATTCTGATATTGTTTTCTGTTCTGGTGATGTTGTTCTTCTCTCTTCTCTTCTTTCTTTCTTCTGCTTTCTTCTTCTTCTACTTCTTCTTCTATTTAAAACCATCACTATTCGAGTTTCCGGCATTCGATTGCTCGGCAGTCGATAAAGTGAGTATCGATGTCGAATTTTTGAAAGTCGAGAAATTCGGTATGTGTATTATTTTTACAATTTTCTAGTTCCTTTTACAGATGCAGGTTTTGGCTAGGAATGGTGTTAGATTCTTTTATAGGTTCATAGGATTGTTGATGGAAGGATTGTTGTTTGTAGTGAGGAGTTCTTCTACAGCTACATTATGGAGTTCTAATTTTTGGTTGATTCACTTTTCGGCGAGGAGCTCTCTCCAGTTCTATCGAATCTACGGAGTGGCGCTTTCCAGTCCAGATCATTCGCATTTCCATTTCTTCCAAGTCTGCAGCGTGGCATTTCCTTCTCAGAAGGAGCTAGCTTCTAGTATCTCTGGTGTTGAGATGCTCCATAGTTATTTAGGTACTTCTAACACCTCAATACCGGGCGGTGGCCTTGCTGGAGCTCAATATTGGGGTGTAATGGGCGATGGCCTTGCCGGAGCTCATTTCAGGGGTACCTGAGTTATTTCTTATGTATTTGTACTATGATAGCTACCTGCGAGGCATGTTGGCAGCACCTTGTCTTCAGTGATATATACATATTTACATGTGTGCTCTCCTCTATTTTAGAGGATCAAACATTTTTCTCAAAAAAATTATTTTAAATAAAAGTCGAGAATAAAAAATCAATTTTAAAATTATTTTTACGTCCTAAAATTATGTAATAAATATTCGAAACATAAAATGTCATTTATGATTTATTGGAAATTCAAAATTTAAAATAAAATTTTAAAATGATTTTATATTAATATTTTAAATTTTCTACATGGATATTTAAATAATATATATATACTTTAAAATTAAAAAAAAAATATTCAGAGCCGTGTGTAAGACCTGGTCATATATATTTATAAAATTAAATTTTGTGCACATTAATTTATATATATTATTATACATACATTTATATATAAATATTTATTATACATACATATATATATATATTAAAAAATTAAATTAATACATTTTCATATATTGTTTTCAGTTTCATAAAAAATATTATATATATATATATTATAAATATTTAAATTCATTCTATATATACATATATAATGTTTATATTTTATACATATGTTTATATATTTATATAAAATTATTTAATAAAATTTTAAAATATATATGTACGTATATTCATATATTTGTAATATTTTATATATATAAGTAAAAGTATATAATCATATATTTGGATAATATAAATTTGTATATTGAATGAGTTAATGTGTTTGTTGCAACGTAAATCTCATCATCTATAGACGGGCATGATATAACCTACATGGATTGGTTTGTTACACACGTACATACATATATATATATATATAATATAGACATATGTATATAATATAACATAAAGTAAATAATACTATGTTATAAATTTAAATGAAATAAAGTTTATTTAGAAAAATAAAAATTCTTTAAATAAACTAGACTCTATGGGCCTAATAAAAGTCTAATATGGTAAAAAAAATTGAAATTCATCAATAACTTCCATTATGGGCCGGCCTAGTTTCAACAATGGTATTAGTGCTAAATAGCTTATGCGGTCTAAATTAGTCATGTTAGGGTTGATCAATTACGCTTACAACCCAATTGGTAAGGTTTCTAACAAAGGTAGTGTTAAAGGATTGAGTTTGAGTAATCAAGTACTCTACGCTATCTGGCCACTAGCCTTGCACGAAATGATGAGGTAAGCCTAAATGTAATATCCCGGAAATTTTAACAATATCAATTTAATAATCTGTTAAATAATTAAATTGATATGGATAATCTGATTAAATTAGTATTTAATTGATGATTTTATCTTTTAAAAGTTAATAAGATATTTTCTATTTGAATATATATATTTATTTGTATATGTTGTAAATAGAAGCTTTGGTAAATTGGAAATTTATATTTAATTTAATCTGGACTTTTCAAAGATATTTAAATAAGTAATTTTATAGTTTTAAAATACTTTAAGTAAATATTTTATTAGTTTAAGATATATTTTAACTTAAATTTAAATAAATAAGATTTACAAAATGGTTTGTTTTATTTCTTTTTAAATATTTCTTGATAATATAATCTCTTGTTTAAATTATAAAATATGTTATTTTCAAATAACAAGTATAATGTATTATTTTTAATATGTATGAATTTTAATGCTAAAAGGAATTGTTATTTTAAATTGAATAAATAGTGTATGTAAATATATATAACTTAACTTTTAAATTGAATCTTAGGATTTAATTTTATTTAAACTTGAATTTAAAGTTTTGAAATTCAAAAGAATATATATATATTTAAATTGTTTTGAATATTATAATATTTGTATAAACTTATATTTATAAAATATAATTATTTTTTGTTTCTCTTTAAAAAGAAATATATATAGATAAGTGTTTAAATAAATAAGAAAAGGGCTTTTCATTTACTTTTAAAATAAATAGAAATATGAGTAATTACTTAAATGACAAGTGTCATTATCTAAAGCTTCATTATAACATGTGTAATTTAATAAACAATTGTATAGGACAAGTGTCTTAATTATTTTCCATTTTCTTTTATTTTATAAATCAAAAATATACATGGATATAAACATTGCATTTCTTCATTTCCCATTCTTTCTAATCTTCTCATTTTTTCAAAAGCCAAGAGAAATCAATAATCTTTCTTTTAACTAAAATCTGAAACAAATCAGAAATTCAAATGCCTCAAACTAGAAATTAAACTCCTCACAAAACCAAAACTTCAATTCAAATCAAATCTGAAATTCTTATTCAAGACAAAACAACTCAAAAGGCCTGCAGCCTTCATTTTCTCAAATCTGAAATCAACTCAGAAGCAACTGCTGCATTCTTTTCAAAACTGGAAGCCAACTTGCATGTAGATTTAAAGCAATTTAAAGATTCAACAATTCAAGCTTTTAAATCAATGAGGCATTCCAGTTTAAGATTCCCAGTTTCAAAAAAAAAAACTATTTCCAAAAGATAGGCTCTGCCTCTGTTTCATCTTTAATCAAGTGAGTAACAAATTTTATTTAAAAATATCCTAAATAAGTTGCTTGATCTCTTCATCTGATAATCCTGTTTCAGTAAATAAATGATGCAATTCTCTGTATTCTGCTTGGTTTTGAATGCATGTTGATTTTGGTATGTTCTTGCCTGATTATCAAATGCCAGTTTTAGATATTGATCAAAATTAATGATTTCATGTTAAATCCTAGTCTATAAACTGATTTCATATGAATGTTTGTAGATAGTTCTGTATATATATGTGTATTGTGAAATTCTTCTTGTATATATATGTGGATGTATTGATATAAATATGTGCATGTCTGTTTTGTATGATATCCCTGTTTTATATCTTCTTTAAGCTCAGATTCTTGATATAAATCCCTATCTCCTTATCTGATCTCTGATAGACTTAAGTTTTAAAACAAAATAAGTTTGTTTTATCATAAACTAAGGTTTAAAATTTTTAGTTAAGGCAAATTGAAATCTGAGAGTCTCTGGAAGTCTAAAATATCAATGCATGTCAAAATAAAGTAAAACTTAAACTTGGTAATTTATAAATTCAAGTATATGTATTGAATATATAAGCTATAACCTGATTTTTAACATTAAAATCATAATTCTTAGTTTGGTAATAAGAGTGCAGTTCTGTGATGAACTAAAAAGGGGAAACTTGAAATTCTGGTGATCTATTGATATTAAAAGGTCGGGATTGTTCTTGGGGGTAGAGGAGCAATCAGAGAAGCTTGGAAAAATAGTTGATGGTGATGCAAATCCTTTTGGTAGCCGTGGTGATGGTTTCTTTCCTGTAGCCCTAGTTTTAAGTTAGGCTACAAATTCGTTTCGTTTGTTTTCGTTGATGGATCGAGCTTTATGATACTTTGGGAAATTGAAGCTTTGAGGTAGTTGAAGCGATGACCGGAGTTGGAGGAGTTCTGGTGGTCGAGTTTGCGAAGACGAGGCGATGTCAGGTGGTTGGTTGGTCGCGAGTCAGTGTTGCCAGGTTTTGATTTAGTCGAATTCGAGTTCGAGAGGGATCGGGGAGGAACTGATGGATGGGATCGAAGCTGGAGGTGATGTTCGACTTGTTCGTCGATGCGGTGATGGCCGGAGGCGTTGATCTTGGCCGTGCACGTGCACACGATTTGATGTCTGGTGAATCTGGATACAGAGGGGTATGACTCAAGTTCTTCTCGTGATTATTCCGGGTGATGTTCGAAGAAATGGGAGAGGCGACTCGAAGTAGTGTAGCTGGAAGGTTGAACTCAAGTGACTAGGAAAGATTCGAGATTTTTGAGAGTTTTTGCGGGGAAGACACGGGTAAGATAGGGTTGCGACTCGAAGCAGATTAGGTTGGACTCGAGTACTTTGGTGGTTGACAGGTTTTTAAAACTGTTTGTTTTTAAAACTTTAAACTGATTTTAAATTTGTAAAGGAAATTTTAAAACAAGAATTTAAATCAAGTTTAACTATATAGATTCAAGTTAGTTTTGAATCTTAAAGGTATGAAATAAATAAGTTATAAATTTATATGTTTTAAATAGGTTTTAAATGGTAGTTAGATTTAATTAAATGTTTAAAAATAAAAAGGAAATTGGTTTAAACTCTTCTTAAATTTCTTTTATAAGAGATAAGAATTTTTAATAAGTAAAAGTTTTAAATTGGTTTTAAAAACTTAGTTAAAAATAAATTGGTATTCATTTTAAATACAGAATTTAAAATGAAATTTTAGAAGTAGATTTGTAAGGGATGTTTCAAATATGAATGATAAATGATAACTTGTTTATCAATAAGAATAATGTTTTATCTTAAAGTAATTAAAGATTTATGTTCATTAAATTAATTAGGAAATTTAATGGATAATTAAATTGTTTGATTAATTAATCATTTGGATTAATTAAATAGGTAATTAAAGGTTTATACTAATTAATTAATGATTTAGATTTATTAATTAGAATAATTAAATTGTAATTAAGGATTATAAATTAGAGTATTAATTAATGGTTAAGAATTAATTAATAGAGTAATTAAATATTAATTTAGTTATGGTTAACACTTAATTAATTTAGTAATTAGAGATTAATAAATTGGTTATTAAGATTTATTAATTTAGGATTAATAATAATTAATATAAGTTAATTACTTAAGGAAAGTAATTAAATAATAGTTAATGAGGTCATTAACTATGGGTTATTAAATAATGAATTAATAGGATTAATTTTGATAATTAATTAGTTGAATTAATTTAAGAATAATCATTTATGAAATTGTTTAAATGTAATTACTTATTGGAAGTAATTAAGAATTAATTATTTATTGTAATTAATTGAAGTTAATTTGATTTAGTTAAATTAATTAATTAAGTTTAATTAATTTAGAATAACCAAGAGATGATTTGATAATAATTACTTAATGTAATTATTAAGATAAGATTATTTAGGGAAGTAAATAATAAGATAATTACTGGAAGTAATTAGTTGAATAAATGATTTTATTAATAGAAGTAATTTGAGTTAATTACTTTGAATAATTAATCAAGGGATTAATTAAGAAATTAATTAAGGAGTAATTAATTTAGTTAATGAAAGTAATTAAGGGTAATTAATTACTGATTGAAGATTAATCAAGGTGATTAATAAATGTTGTTTAATTAAAGATTAATTACTTAATGTAATTAATTTAATTGAGTAATTAATAATTAAGTTGTAATTAAGGATCATTAATTAATATAATTAATGATGTAATTAAGAATTAATTAATTAAGTAATAATTAATAAATGAAGTAATTAATTAATGTAATTAATTAAGGATTAATATAATTAAATATAGTTGATTAACTTAATAAATTTTAGTTAATTAATTAATGAAGTAATTAAAGGTTAATTACTATAAGTGGTTAAGGATAATTAATTTAAATAATTAATTAAAGATAAATTACTTGGATGTAATTAAAAGATAATTAATCAAAGATGATTAATTGAAATGAAATATTAGAAGATAATTAATTAATTAAATTGTAATTAATTAATGGTTAAGTAAGAAGGATTTATAAAATGAAGTAATTAATTTAATTCTTTAAATTAATTAAAAGATAATATAAATCATTACTTATGAATGGGTGATAGTATTGAATACTTGGCATTGATTGATATCTCTGATGAGATATATGCTGTATGATATGGATGTTAGTTGAATTGTATGGATTATCTGATAATGTTGATTATCTGTTGTGAATTATCTTTCTTTGTGTATAAAGATAATGAATTGAATTTGTTTTAACCTTTAAAACAACTTGGCCTTAAAAGATACGTCTTTGGATTTCGATGAGACCGGGATCAGGTTTCCGTATACCGGATTTCCAGGTCTGGAGACCCGAATACCACATCGATCCAAATTAACGATAGGTCGTAAATCAAGTGAAGATGAAGATTCAGAGTGCAAGGGTTATTGTCGTTAACTCTGAGGGTGATTCCAAAACGAGTGTAACGAGATAATGCCTTCGATTTCGTTCGAACCTGGAACGAACTTGTATGGACTGAATGCTTTCAAAACATCGTCAGGTGGACGATGAGCATTCTAAGATAGATGTGTTCTATTTAAAGGTAATCGTGACCTCAAGCCTCACAAACCGGGAATGGCTAAAACAGGGGAGGTGCAGCAAGGTTAGTGGGTAGCACCCAAGTAGGACAAGATTACCTCTGTCTAGATGTCCCTTTCTATTTTCGACTTAGTGGTGCGGTTGCTGATCCCAACCGTGAGGTATCTTGTGCGGGAATTATCCAGTAAGGGATGTTCCGGCCTTGTGTTGCAGGGGATTGGGAGTGATCCTCGGTACGGTGATCTAGGCCACGTACTGTGACGGGCGGTACCCCAGTAGCCCTGCCATTGTATGGAATCCAAACTCCAATAAGTGCCGTACGTATTAGTTGTGCCCAACTATGTTGGAATGTGAGATGTAAGCATTTCAGCTATTTCTGTATTTTACTTGAAAACCCTAGACCCTATTATAATACAATCGAATTTCCTATCAAATGTTTTGGTTAGCGTAAGGTAAAAACTTACCCATGTTTATTTGTGGGAAGTCTTACGTGATACCTTTTCTTTCAAAAGGTTTTGAAGTTAAACAAGTTTAACCTGTTACTCACACCAGACCCATGTCTGACCCAAGTTGTTTATTTCTGTTTTATAAACTCTTGGGTACTCAAATTTTTACGAGTAGCCAAGGGATTCAGGTTAGCCTTGACGAATTATGGAGGAGCAATGGAGCAGGAGGCTTCAGCATTGTAGATATAGATAGTAGTTTCCGCTGTGTTGATCTTGTTTAGATCTTTGTTTTGTATTGAGTTGTAATAACTAGACAGATGTTTATAACTGTCTAGTATGTGATGTGTAATCTGTGTAACTCTAATAGATGATGTATATGATACTATGTAATAGTTATGTGATATATTATATTTTATTCCGTTTCCGCTGTGAGTATTTGTGTTTGTTTTCTTTCTCTTCTTTTCTTTTCTACTTCTCACCCCTTTCTTTCTTACTGTCGATGCGATTTTCCGGGAGTGGAAAGCCGGGTCGTCACACTAAAAGGTTATCCTTAATAGAAAAAAGGCCTAATTTGAATTGGGCCTTGGACTAATTTCAAAATTATTTTGAAATTAAAATAAAAGTTTTAAATTTAAAAGTTAAATTTATAATAAGAAAAATATTATAAATGTTATAATATACATTTTCAAATTGTTTGAAAATTAAAATGAAAGTACTAAAATTTGAAAATTAAATTTAAAATAAATATATTTTATAAAAGTTATACTATAAATTTTCAAAATATTTGAAAATGTTATAAAATTAATTTCAAACATATTAATTATTAAATAACATAAATTAATCAAATAAGTTAATTAATTCAATACATATACATATATAATATATAATGATATATGTTATGTTGTCTTGAATTGTTTAAGACAATTTGAGTATAAATGTGTGTATAAAAGAGTTTTAGAATTTACTAAAATTTAATTAATAAATTAAAATACACATATATATGGTATATGTGTATTACTATAAAGGTTATAGTATAGATATATTCAATATAATATGTTATGATCGAATAATATAATAGTTATTAAAGTGTTAATTAATTAATTTAATTTAATAAGATTTAATTAATATAATATTATACATAAGACTATTATATAAGTAATATGAAATATAAAAGTTATCTAATAATAAAACTTATATAATATAAATATATAGTAAAAGGTGGAATAGTAAGAAACCCAAAATAGACTAAATGGATAAATATATACGTATGGTATGTATACCGTGATTTTAAATGTGATCGACACGTGAATCACGGGGTATTTCATAAGAAATACATAATTCCATAAGTCGATATCACTCTACATAATATATTGAAAATTATGGATCTTTAATATAAAAGTATCCTATATAATTTATATATTAATAGATTACTTGCATACTCTTTAGTTGTTAAGCGTTCCTCAAGCTAGGGATGTTATGTGTAGTACTATTAATATATTAAAAAGACGAAGAAAGATTACTGCATGTATTTGTTCAGTTTTCCTCAAGGTATGTGCATTATACTTAGGCCGTCGCGAAATGATAGGCCTAAGTGAATAGTCCTACTTTATTTGTTGAGCTTTCCTCAAGGTAAAGGCAGAATTTGGACACGGGTTAAGAGTTGTATGTGATATAATCGATAAGGAGTTATCCATCGTATGTGGGCCAATGATTTGTTAAGCTTTCCTTAATGTCAGAATCCCAAAGCATACGAGTCCAACACCCACTAGTGAAGTCAAAAGACTTTAATGTTTCGACTTAGGGTTTGGAGAAACACAAAAGTCTAGTGGAAGCCTTATTAGAAAAATAAAATGATAACATTTAACCATTTTAATATTGTAAGAACATGTGATATACAATGTTATAGTAATCTACTTGATAAAATTTTGCATTTAATATGATTGATGAAATGTTTATTAATCAAGATATACAAATGTACTGAATTGAAGACTAACAAATATGAATATAACATATACTTTCAAATAAATGCTTATTGCATGTTAATGTTTCAACACCCATGCAAGCACCTGATTCTACAACTGCTAAATATGTTCGTAATTTGGTCGAGACAGTGTATTGCATTCTATGAGTTCCGAACTTAAAAGCAATACAATACTATGGACATTTGATACATATATAATCGCATATAATTGTTATATGGTGAACGATCACAGTTTGTAATGAACAATATTTCGATGAAATAAATTGATTCGAAATAACCAAATAAACCATAGTGCGAGATCGAGTACTCAATTTGATTTATTACAATAAAAGATCATATTGTGTTAAATGTAACACAAGACCAAAACTGCAGTATAGATCTAAGAACTCAATTGCTAAAATGTTAGTTTGATCAGTTTATGCAAAGTGCAAGATATTTGATGCCCTTAAATGTTAAGGATGATCGAATGCGCTTTTTTAAAGAGTTTGTTATGATATTGTAGTAAGGGTATTCTTTTGAATGGTTCGACCATTTAGAAAGGAAAACAAATGTATAAGTGTAAATGCGACTTATGGTACAGTTGGGATGAAAAGTGTGAACGGTCACCTCTGCTTCATAAAGAAACATTGGAAACGAGAATTGTAATAATGATGATTGATACTAACATTGGAATAAGAAATATGATTTCTATTTCGAAATGTATTTTCATATAGAAATTATTTTCTATGACATTTATTTCTTTGAGTTCAAGATATTTGATCAAAGAACTCTCCACTGTAAACTTATTACAGTATATGAAATAAATAGTCTATATTACGTAGATGATGGACCTTCGTATTTGGTACGCTATTATATTAACGGGAGAAATAGTGGGAGCATGCCATATAACACTTACTGATTGCATCAAGTTATGAAAATTATTTTCCTAAAACGTACCCGACATTATTTAAATAATATGCGTTCTTATGACTAAAGAATAGTCATAGTTTTATTTCAATGAGAATATTGTAAACATTTGTTGTGAAATAAAACTACAGTAGAGGTATTTGATGCATTGGAAAATACAAAAGTATCTAAAATTATTTACAATTATTTTAGATATATAGACTAAGCCTTGCTTTTGAGAAATAATTTTTATTATATGAGTATGAATCATATGATACTGGTTAATTATATCTCAAACAATTATGGGCTATGCATCTATTTAGTGGGAGCATCATAAGAGTTAATGAACTCTTCAGATTAGTACATATAGATGTATGCAATCCTAAGTCTATTAATGATAAAACGGTTCCATGTACTTCATCATATTCACCGATGAGTCATCACGACATGGAAATGTGTATTTGATACACATGTATAAGTGTATGATAAACTCACAGAATATAAAAGGAAGTAAATAATATAACATGCGGTAGAAATGTTTAGATTTGATCGAATGAAAATAAGGATGTTGAGGAGCGACCATCCTGTAACTTCTTTGTGCGAGCACCGATATGTCAGATAGAATAGCATGCATTTCATTTAAGGAGGAAATCCGACATACCGCTACAAACTCAAAGCTATCACACAGTGGCTATATAAAATTTTCGGAAACAAACATAGAAATAAACATAACACAAATCAGTCACATACATCCATATCACAAAGGCGGAAAAAGATATGAATATATATATGTAACAACCCGGGATTTGCATTACCAACTAATAAATAAAAGTTAGGATTTTTATTTATTTTAATAAAGCATAAAAGGTTTTGGAATAACAAAATTTATGTGAAAAAGGATATTTTAATTAAATGGGAAATATAGGATTTTAAAATGAGGATAAAATGTTATTTTTGGAAAGTTAAATATTTTTAGGAGAGATTTTAAAACGGGTTTGGATAAGAAAAATGAGTTTTATAAACATACATGAACACTTAGACTAATTTTTGGAAAACATGTAAATAACTCTCTTCTTATTGGGTTTCTAAACCTATCCCAATAACCCACCCTAAACCTCCTCTATAAATTATCTCATACTCTCCAAACCTCATTCATTCATCCCTAATCAAAACCCTAATCATTTCCTAAAGCTTTCATAACAAAAATGGCCTCTATCTTCATCTCATTCTAGTTTTTGCTTATGCAAGTCATTCTATGCAAAGGTAATGCAAATACCCAACTCAAATCCACTTTTATATCTCTCTAATTTCTGAAATTTAATTGGTAACACATGTTTTATGTGTTTTTTGATCTTATAGCCTCCTAATCATCTTTTGCTAACTTGGGTTGATGCTATAGTAGTCTTTGTTGCTTTTGTGAGAGGTATATTGCTAAAAACCTCTTCTAATATGTGTTTAATCATCTTTTGATTTCAGTAATCATTTAGTAACACATGTTTTATTATGTAACATGTGAATCATAGCTCTTTGATCCTCTTTGCTTTCATTTTGGGTGTGCACACAAGTTGCTTGCTATATTGGTTGAGGTAATATATGCTAGCTGAAATTATAATTAGTTTATTGCTGTTAGTAAATTAGGCATATCTCATTCATCTTAAATCGGAATTAAGATTTTCTTGATGTTCTGGAAAGCTTATTCTATAGGCTATAACTTTTATGTTTTGAGCTTTGTCTAATTTTGTGGTCTGAATGGACGAAATCACGTTTGTTTGTCGCTCACCTGACAACAAACTACATGGTTGATAAAATAAAAAACCTGAAATTAGATAATTTTGGATAATTTTGGATGTTCCGGAAAGCTTAAAACATATGCTACAATTTTTGTTTAGTGAGTTTTCTGTAATTTTGCCATTTAGATGACCTGAAATGCATTCAAAGACAGAAGACCAATTCTGTCTTTAACAAGTTATCTTGAGTTTCAATCTGATATTGTTTTGCATGTATCTCTCTCGTTTTTGATCCGAATTAGATAATTTTGAATGATCCGGAAAGCATAAAACATATGCTACAATTTTTATTCAGTGAGTTTTCTGTAATTTTGAGCCTAACTAGGTCAAAAATTGGTTTTTCTACTATCTTCCCGAGAGCGATACACATATTAGCTCTGTGGATGAAACTGAAACTATTTTGGTCATAACTTTTGAGCCGCTAGTCGAAATTTGACGATTTTGGTCTCATTGGAAAGATGGAGTTATGAACCCCATATCTGGAATGTTTGGTCATCGTCTGAGCTCATTAGACCCTTCGAATTTCCTGTTAGAGTTGAACCCAGATCGCTATGCAAAACAGTGCATTTCATGTTTCTGTGTCCGACTTTGGAACGTCGCTACGCCTTCGTTTCAAGTCGGAATTGAGTAATTCTTTTTGAGTTCTGAAGTAGGAATGTCGGACTACGTTCCTACCAATTTTCATGCCATTCGGATTCAGTCTGCTGGTCCGAATAATTTTCCGAACTTGGGTTCGTGTCAGTTTTGGACTATTTTCCAACACTTAGAATATTTTCAGTGATTTTCTGGTTTTATCGATTTCTTTGAGATTTGTCTCTGGATTTTGTACATGGGCCTTATAAAAAGGTTTTAAAAGGATTTTTTGCTCCGAAATGGCTTTCAAAATTATTATATAATATTATTTTTAATTAGTAGACTATTTACTCCATAATAGGAGAGTTTTCAAAAGCCGTTTTAGAGTGTTCTCAAAATCAATTATAAATCCGTTTCGAACCATTATTTTCTATAATAAAAATCTCACACTCACTTTTTAGCACGTCAAACGAAGTGGAAAGGTTCTTAAACGGTTACGAAATCTCCGGCCTATGGAACCGTGTGTATTTTCTTTCCGGTTAATCCCCGACCTATTCGATTGATCATTTTGACGTTTGGGTCTAGTTTACCGATGATACGAGGTGGACTTTTTATTGTTTGGAGTGTGAGCTTGCTATTGGTTAGTAAACCGTTTAGTGCGAACGTGGGGTATGTGACTCATCGTTAACACTTTACGGGTTCCTCTTCAAGAAGTTTGTGACACATTAGCCTCTGGGCAGCCAGTACTGGACCTCTGGGTCACCATGCCTCTGGGCAACCGTCTCTGGACACCTGTTCTATGGAGCAGTTTCTTTTTTCGGCATGTGCCTCTGGGGAATGATCTTGCCGTCTCGCGCGTTCCGCATCTGTGCGAGTGATCGATCACAACTCTACAGTACTTGGCAATAACGACTCCGGTCGGTGCACGTGCTATACTTGTATTATCTGATGATTTTTATATCCATTCGAGTACCGCCATTCGGTGTTGATTCTATGGAACCATACGATGTAAGTGCGATTACCTTGTGGATTCACAGTGTCTCTGGACACTACTTTTCAGTGTTTGATTTCATTGACTTTTCAATATATCCCCATTGCTCTTTGGAGCATCGATCTTTGCTTGGGCATTGATTACAGACTCTGGTCACTCTTGGGATTATTGCCTATGGGCAACTTTACATAGCTTTGGTTACGCCGATGATATGAGGCGATTTTATTTATTCAACACTTTGGTGCTGATATTCGCTTTGGAGATTTTTACTGTTGATTGATGATTAGGGACCGTCATTATATTCATGTGGTCCAAAATACTCTTCTCTTAGGAAAAGTACCGTTTCATTTATGTACCGCATTATTATATATCTCAGTTATTACTGATTGTTTAGGTAGCCTGACCCGAGTGTTTTTCGCTCGGGTCAGACCGAGTTGTTTCAGGTTAGGTCTCTGGACTTAGCTTCTGTGCTTCCGCTTGGACATTATCTGCTATGCTGATAGATAGCGCTTTTATTTGTCCACTATTCCGCTACTCTGTTATTATTCAGACTTTGATATGTACATATTTTTGACTCACATGTGTGGGCAATGGCTTTGTACCCACTTATAGTATTTGGATCTGTATTGACGATGTATTGTTCTGAGACTCTATGCTGTTATGTGATACTGTTCTGTGATGCTATTTCATTATGTTATTATGCTTTGTCCTGATAGATCTTTAGCTATTTGTAATTTCGTTATAAGTATTTACCGAATATGTCGAACCACCTGTTTGAGAAAAATTTAAATAGATTCCACCTTTCGACGTATTCAGTAGATAGTTATAGCTTGATTAAAAATGGTCGCTTCCACTATACTCTATTCTCCGCTTTAACAGACAGTATTACTCCCGTAATACTCTTTGTTACAGTGGGTCTCAGAGTGGGGCGTTACAATATAACACATGAAAGTGTACATTAGAGTAGTGGTCTGAAAGATCCATGATAATACAAAAGGATAGCTACAAGCTACACAAAAGCATAAGTATACATCACGGAGTCTATATCTCAAATGTATATAACAAAAACTACTAATCTAAGTAGTTAACCAAAAGTCAGAGTAATCCCAGAAGAGAAGTCAAGCAGAAGCAACTGTAACATCTCGGTCTGACCTGAGTATTATTTATAAGAAAATAATAAACGGATCAGTCTAGCTATAAATATCAGATGATATGGTATAAAGTAAAAGACATGGCATAAACATGTAATAACTATAGTGGCATACTACTATAAGTATGTAATTGAAAATCAACATGAGATTAATCAATAACACAAGAATCTTCTCAAAGATAAAATAGGGTATCATACCCTAAACTTGTATTCATAACAAGTCAATGACACACAAATTCACCAATGCACAAAAATTGATAAAGCTTATCAATGGAAATCACGAAAATTGGTGAAGCACAAAAATTCCAGAAATCACAAGAAGGGGGGAGGCCTATCACAAAACGGGAGTATGAAAACTCACCAACACGTGTAACACAAGACGAGACGCTATCTCATGGTAGCTAACCATTAATTTTGAGCCGAAACTCCACAAGAATGGCCCGAAGACCGTGGGGCGCTACCTCATATATGTGATGTAGAAACATCACACAAACGGGGTTTAGTCTCCCTCGTAGACAAAGAGACATCGCACAATTGCTAGTCTAAATCAAATCACAAAAATGATCGTCAAGATCATCAAGAAGTGTCAATCACACCAAGCTAGTAAATATATGAGTTTAGCTTCATGTCCCATAACCACTTGCTTAACTTAAATATTTACGAACAAACTGTGAATCTTCACTAGAAAATTGTCACAAGAGGTTCAATCGAACAAGTCCAAGAATTAACCGACGAAGTGAACGCAAGCGTTTCATACCACTCGTTTTTCTATGCCGTTTAATTAGATTTCTCATCCGAGTGAAGTAAAGGCTTGTATATACTAGTAGATTGGAAAACGGTTTAGGAAAAGAGCTTTGTAGTAAAATAGTGTTGAAATCGCTTTGATGAAAGAGTTTTGATATTTACTACTAGTATTGAAACCTTTATATTTTTAAAGTGACAAACCACTAATATGATTGTAAAACAATCGGTCATAAAAATTCACATTCGAAGATGTGAATAAAATCCAAGGAAATCAGCCCAAAATGCATCAAAGTAGAAATAGGTGGTGCGGCCTAAAATGCCGAGCGACTTAACAAATTACAGGTCAAACGACCTAAGTATCAGAAGGCGAGCGACCTAACGTTTTTAATATGGCCGGGCGACCTAAAGAGAAATAAGGTCTAACGACCTAAAGGAAATAGGGTCAGGTGACCTAAGAGAGGAAACAGGTCGAACGACCTAGTGGGTTGCGACTTAGGGGGTGAGCGACCTAAGCACGCGACCTAAGGGGTGAAGACTGAGCGACCTATCGACCCAAGCGACTCAGTGTAGCTGAGCAACTTAACGTGAACGACCTAAATGGTTGAATAGGCCAAGCGACTTAACATGAATGACCTAAATGGTTAAACAGGCCAAGCATGCGACCTAGTGTGGAACGAGCCATCACCGAGCGACCTAAGGGTTACGACCTAATGCCGAACGACCTAGTGGTGGAACGAGCTATCTGCCGAATGATTTAAGGTCCAACGACCTAAAGGGGAACGACCTAAGCAAGCGAGTGACTTAACATACTCGAACGACCTAACCGCAGGCCGACCTAAAGGAGACTAAGCCGAGGAACCTAAGGTCAAGCGACCTACGACCTAGCGACCTATAGCCTAGCGACCTACGACCTAGGGAAAACGAGCTAAATGCAGGCGAGCGACCTAAGCCCAGAATGAACAATTTGCAGGCCGAAACGTTTCCACGCGAACGAGCTAGCAAGGCAGAACGACCTATCTGCAGGAAAATGCTAACAACTCGAAAATTTTGGGTTTTCCACCAATTCAATCCAAACCAAATGCAAATGCACACATAATAGTGATAGGGAATCATTCCCAACAATCCAATGACAGTTATAGGCAAGAATGTGAGATAAAAATCTCACCTTTTCACGGAAATTGATGGAGATGAAGCTTGAAAGCAAAACAAGAACAGTCCCAAGCTTGAATCAATGTATTCTTCTTGAATTTGGAGTTGAATGATGGATTTGCAATTAAATTTGAGCTTGGAGTTTTAATTTCCCATTCTCTCCTCCATTTTTGATAAAGATTCAATGTTTTAAACAAATAGAATGAAGTTATGAAGAGAAGGAGGGGTTTGGACTGAGTTAGTAAAGGACAAGTGAGTTCAGCCCAAACCAAAGCCCAAAGAAAAAAGTGACGAAAATTTCACTATCTCCAAACATATCGAAGTTTACACTCAAAAAGATCGCAAACGTCATTTTGAACTCAATGGAGGTGGTCTCGAGTCCTAATTCGACCGTATGCAAAAAGTAGCTTTTCGGACTAAAATCCGACTAACGATAAAATATTTAAATATAAAATCGACAAATATGCGGGTTGTTACAGACTCCCCTCCTTAAAGAAATTGCGTCCTCGCAATATATAAGATGGAAATAAAAAGTAACAACCATAAAAGCATATTAACACAAAAGAAATTTGAAATAAGAAGTTTACCTCAAAGAGCATGAGAAAGTAAGTCTGGATGTGTTTGCTCGATGAATTCTCTAGATTCCCAAGAACGATCCTTAGGATTTGAGGACCATTGAACTTTAACAAGCGGAACATCTTTATTTCGAAGTCGTTTGACCTCCGAAGCAATAATTCGAATATGATGCTGCTCATAAGTTAAATTAGGCGAAACTTCAATCTCTTCCACAACAACGGGCTCAAGAATAGAATCGGAATCCCGAAGGCACGTCGGTAATTAAGAAATGTGAAACACGTCATGCATGGCAGAAAACTGAGCCGGTAAGGAAAGGCGATAAGCCATGGAACCAATATTTTCAGTGATAGGAATTGGCCCAATATATCGAGGCGCTAACTTTCCCGATCGACTGAAACGTACAACGCCCTTCATTCATCCTATGACGAATAAGTTCAATCTTTTTTGTGGAATCTTGAATAAAATCTGGACCTAAGACCAGCTTCTCACCGACCTCAAGCCAACAAGAAGGAGATCGGCATGGCCTTCCATAGAGTGCCTCGAAAGGAGCCATACCAATACTAGATTAGAAGCTGTTATTATAGGAAAATTCAACAAGTGTAATATGATTTTCCCAACTTCCACCAAAGTCAAGAACACAAGCACGAAGAAGATCTTCAAGTGTTTGATTCACACGCTCAGTTTGTCATCGGACTGGGGGTGATAAGCGGTGCTAAAATTAAGCTTCATTCCCAAAGCTTTTTGAAGACTCTTCCAAAATCCACTAGTAAACAATGGATCACGATCACTAACAATGGAAGTAGGAACTCCATACAATTTAACAATTTCTTTGATAAAGAGTTTGGCCAGAAGAGGAACGGTTCGGTTCGACCGAACGGGAATAAAATGGGCGGATTTAGTAAGTCTATCAACAATCACCCATAAGCTATCATGACCCGAACGGGAACGGGGAAGGCCATCAATAAAATCCATGGAAATTTGATCCCACTTCCAAATTGGAATTTCCAATGGTTGCAATAACCCACCGGGCCTTTGATGTTCGGCCTTGACAAGTTGGCAAGTCATGCAACACTTAACAAAATTAGCAATATCAAATTTCATTCCCTCCCAATAATAAAGTCGCTTCATATCCGCGTACATTTTACTACTACAGGGATGAATGGAATACTTGGAACGATGAGAATCTTCTAGAATATCTTTATGAAGATCACTAATATTTGGCACTATAAGTCTACCAAATTTTCGAATGCCGCCACGAAAATTAATCTCAAAGTCTTTCAAACCTTCAATATCGGTTTTATCCTTAAGATTTTGGCCAAGCAAAGCCAATTCAGGATCTAGCCTTTGAGCTTCAAGGATCCGGTCAAAAAGAGAAGGATGAGCCTCAAGGCTACATAAAACTAGAGATGAACATAAATTGGAAACACGATCTCTAATCTCACAAGTGGATAAAACCTCGAGATCATGCCATTCGGATATCATCATAGAAACAACCGCTTGTTGTTTGCGACTAAGTGCATCGGCAACTCGATTTCCCTTTCCGGGAGTATAAAGAATATCAAGATCATAAGAGGCAAGGAATTCAAGCCAACGCTGTTGACGCAAATTAAGTTCCTTTTGAGAAAATAAATATTTCAAAGATTTATGATCAGTATAAAGTACAAATTTCTCTCCCAAAAGATAATGTCGCCAAATTCGAATGGCGAATACGATAGCCGCGAGTTCTAAATCGTGTGTGGCATATCTAGTCTCAGCCGGCTTCAATTGCCTAGAAGCATAAGCAATAACATGTTCTTTTTGCATAAGAACGGCACCCAAACCAACACGACTAGCATCGGTATAAACAACAAAATCTTGATTCCCTTCGGGAATAACAAGAATAAGGGCATCAGAAAGGAGTTCTTTTAATTTCTGAAAAGAAGTTTCACATTTGTCCGACCAAATGTATTTAACACCTTTCTTTGTTAAGCCAGTAAGAGGAACGACAATTTTAGAAAAATCCTTAATGAAACGACGGTAATAACCCACCAATCCAAGGAAGCTACGGATTTCCGTTACACTCTCCGGTCTCTTCCAATTTTGAATCGCTTCAATCTTTGAAGGATCCACTGATATTCCGGATTCGGAAATAATATGACCGAGAAACTTCACATTAGGCTGCCAAAAGTGGCATTTAGAAAATTTTGCTTTTAATTTATTGCTCCTAAGAGTTTCCAATATAATCCGAAGATGCTTTTCATGTTCCTCCTCGGTTTTAGAATACACAAGAATATCATCAATAAAGATGAGAACAAACCGATCGAGGAAATCTTTGAAAACTTGATTCATAAGGTCAACGAAATAAGCCGGAGCATTCGTTAAACCAAATGGCATAACTAGCCATTCATAAGATCCATAACGTGTACGGAACAAAGTCAAAGGAATACTATCCTCTGCAATACGAAGCTGATGGAAACCGGTAGCCAAGTCCAATTGTGAAAAGACTCTAGCACCACTAAGCTGATCGAATAGATCATCAATCCGAGGCAAAGGATATTTATTCTTAATAGTTAGATCATTAAGCTTGCGGTAGTCGACGCAAAGCCTAAGTGTACCGTCGGATTTCTTCATGAAAATTGCTGAAGCTCCCCAAGGCGAGGAACTAGAGCGAATAAATTGCTTCGTCTCTAATTCGGATAATGGTTTGAGCATCTCTTCATTCTCTTTATTGGACATGCGATAAGGAGGACGAGTAATAGGTTGAGCTCCAGGTATAAGATTAATTCTGAACTCAATTGCTCGTTTAGGTGGTAATCCTAAAACGGGCTCGAATATGTCGGAAAGTTCAGGAATGACGTGAATACGAGAAATGACATCTTCCTCATCATCATTATCATCATCACGAGGATTTAAAGAATATAAAGATGCAGCTAAAGTGGAATCCGAATCTTTAAGAATAATAGAAATCTGCTTTACAGATTGTGGATGTCAGAGATAAATAGTCCGCTCAGGACATAGGATATGAGCTTCATAACGGTTAAGCCAATCCATACCCAAAATCATTCAAAAGCCTAAGTAACGCATGACATGCAAATCGGTTAGGAAAGGAAAATCACACAAAATAATCTCCACATCTTTACAAAGCAAACTAAGAGTTGCGGATCCACCGACCGGATTCGCAATTCTTAAAGAAGTCATTAAAGCAACAACACTTAGAGAAAAAGTATCGACTAGTTCCTTTGATATAAAAGAATGGGATGCACCCGTATCAAAGAGAACTCTAATAGGTTGATCATGAAATATAATAATGCCATCACGGACAGAATGAGACATACCTTGACCGCGAGATGTGTTTCAAGGGGCTTGAGCCACATTAAGCTTTCCCTCCTTCTTGCCTTGGAGTCTGGGGCATAAATGTATATAATGATCCGGGCTCTTACAATAGAGACAAGAACGCGGCTTTGAACACTTGTTCGCAAAATGGTCCTTAGAACCACAGTTATAGCATTGCCCATTACTTGGGGTAGAAGTCTTTGCTGCCGGAGGTGCAGGTTTCCCCTATTTGTTGGGATAAGGACCTTTGAATTTGTTTGGCCTCTTCTTGTTGTTGAAGTTTTGTTTGGCACCCACCATTTCAACATCACTGTCCTTATCAGCCTCTTCAAGACGAAGAGCGATATCAATGAGTTGATCGAAATAAACTTCTAATTTTAGAAGTAATGGCTTCTTGAGATTTTTATTCAAGCCATAGACAAATCTTTGGTTCTTCTTCAATGGGGTGTTGATGTATTCAACCCCATATTTAGACAGTGACTCGAAGGATGCGACATAATCTGTCACAGAGGATTCACCTTGAACAAGGTCTATAAAACGACGAGCCAATGTCACCTTCTCTGCTTTTGGTACGAATTTTAATTCGAAGCGTTCCCGGAATTGCTCCCAGGTGAGATCCGCTTCATTAATCTCAGAAATAAGAAGTTCGTACCAATCCAATGCTCTTTCTTGGAGCATACTGGAGGCTACCTGAACACGGTGAAGATCGATAAGATTCATGCGAGAAAAGATTCGATCGCATGTTCTTAACCAAGCCTGGACCTCGATAATAGTTTCAGAACCTTTGAATGGTTTCCCACCCAAGTTGGTATAATCGTTGCACAAGCATGCAAATCCAGACTTAGGATGAGTAGGTTCATGATTAGGACCAGCAGCTTGAGCATTCTTTACTAATGCAAGAAGCTGTTGAGCGGTCATAAAAACTCCATCCTGGGGAGTAACAGTAGATGGTCCAGCTCTGGGACGGCCTGGTCTAGACATTCTCTTCATTAAGGAAGAGAAAAGAAGAAAAGTTATTCTCCAAATAAATACCAAGCAAATCTTGATAGATAAAACAAGGATTCACAAAAGAAAATAGGATATGTCGGTACGAAGACTCGAATTAATCCTAAGGCATGATTCCTAAGATGGACTTAGGACGATGATCCTTGTTACAATATTCTACATTATTCCGAAGTTTGGCTCTGATACCAAGCTGTAACGCCCCACCTCTATACCAACGCTAGCCAAGAACACTAATGAGTAATGCTGTCGACTAGCACGGAGAATAAGGCTGTTGAGGAGCGACCATCCTGTAACTTCTTTGTGCGAGCACCGATATGTCAAATAGAATAGCATGCATTTCATTTAAGGAGGAAATCCGACATACCGCTACAAACTCAAAGCTATCACACAGTGGCTATATAAAATTTTCGGAAACAAACATAGAAATAAACATAACACAAATCAGTCACAGACATCCATATCACAAAGGCGGAAAAAGATATGAATATATATAACACATGAAAGTGTACATCAGAGTAGTGGTCTGAAAGATCCACGATAATACAAAAGGATAGCTACAAGCTACACAAAAGCATAAGTATACATCACGGAGTCTATATCTCAAATGTATACAACAAAAACTACTAATCTAAGTAGTTAACCAAAAGTCAGAGTAATCCCAGAAGAGAAGTCAAGCAAAAGCACCTGTAACATCTCGGTCTGACCTGAGTATTATTTATAAGAAAATAATAAATGGATCAGTCTAGCTATAAATATCAGATGATATGGTATAAAGTAAAAGACATGGCATAAACATGTAATAACTATAGTGGCATACTACTATAAGTATGTAATTGAAAATCAACATGAGATTAATCAATAACACAAGAATCTTCTCAAAGATAAAATAGGGTATCATACCCTAAACTTGTATTCATAACAAGTCAATGACACACAAATTCACCAATGCACAAAAATTGATAAAGCTTATCAATGGAAATCACGAAAATTGGTGAAGCACAAAAATTCCAGAAATCACAAGAAGGGGGGAGGCCTATCACAAAACGGGAGTATGAAAACTCACCAACACGTGTAACACAAGACGAGACGCTATCTCATGGTAGCTAACCATTAATTTTGAGCCGAAACTCCACAAGAATGGCCCGAAGACCGTGGGGCGCTACCTCATATATGTGATGTAGAAACATCACACAAACGGGGTTTAGTCTCCCTCGTAGACAAAGAGACATCGCACAATTGCTAGTCTAAATCAAATCACAAAAATGATCGTCATGATCATCAAGAAGTGTCAATCACACAAAGCTAGTAAATATATGAGTTTAGCTTCATGTCCCATAACCACTTGCTTAACTTAAATATTTACAAACAAACTGTGAATCTTCACTAGAAAATTGTCACAAGAGGTTCAATCGAACAAGTCCAAGAATTAACCGACGAAGTGAACGCAAGCGTTTCATACCACTCGTTTTACTAAGCTGTTTAATTAGATTTCTCATCCGAGTGAAGTAAAGGCTTGTATATACTAGTAGATTGGAAAACGGTTTAGGAAAAGAGCTTTGTAGTAAAATAGTGTTGAAATCGCTTTGATGAAAGAGTTTTGATATTTACTACTAGTATTGAAACCTTTATATTTTTAAAGTGACAAACCACTAATATGATTGTAAAACAATCGGTCATAAAAATTCACATTCGAAGATGTGAATAAAATCCAAGGAAATCAGCCCAAAATGCATCAAAGTAGAAATAGGTGGTGCGGCCTAAAATGCCGAGCGACTTAACAAATTACAGGTCAAACGACCTAAGTATCAGAAGGCGAGCGACCTAACGTTTTTAATATGGCCGGGCGACCTAAAGAGAAATAAGGTCTAACGACCTAAAGGAAATAGGGTCAGGTGACCTAAGAGAGGAAACAGGTCGAACGACCTAGTGGGTTGCGACTTAGGGGGTGAGCGACCTAAGCACGCGACCTAAGGGGTGAAGACTGAGCGACCTATCGACCCAAGCGACTCAGTGTAGCTGAGCAACTTAACGTGAACGACCTAAATGGTTGAATAGGCCAAGCGACTTAACATGAATGACCTAAATGGTTAAACAGGCCAAGCATGCGACCTAGTGTGGAACGAGCCATCAACGAGCGACCTAAGGGTTACGACCTAATGTCGAACGACCTAGTGGTGGAACGAGCTATCTGCCGAATGATTTAAGGTCCAACGACCTAAAGGGGAACGACCTAAGCACGCGAGCGACTTAACATACTCGAACGACCTAACTACAGGCCGACCTAAAGGAGACTAAGCCGAGGAACCTAAGGTCAAGCGACCTACGACCTAGCAACCTATAGCCTAGCGACCTACGACCTAAGGAAAACGAGCTAAATGCAGGCAAGCGACCTAAGCCCAAAACGAACAATTTGCAGGCCGAAACGTTTCCACGCGAACGAGCTAGCAAGGCAGAACGACCTATCTGCAGGAAAATGCTAACAACTCGAAAATTTTGGGTTTTCCACCAATTCAATCCAAACTAAATGCAAATGCACACATAATAGTGATAGGGAATCATTCCCAACAATCCAACGATAGTTATAGGCAAGAATGTGAGATAAAAATCTCACCTTTTCATGGAAATTGATGGAGATGGAGATGAAGCTTGAAAGCAAAACAAGAACAGTCCCAAGCTTGAATCAATGTATTCTTCTTGAATTTGGAGTTGAATGATGGATTTGCAATTGAATTAGAGCTTGGAGTTTTAATTTCCCATTCCCTCCTCCATTTTTGATAAAGCTTCAATGTTTTAAACAAATAGAATGAAGTTATGAAGAGAAGGAGGGGGTTGGACTGAGTTAGTAAGGGGCAAGTGAGTTCAGCCCAAAACCAAAGCCCAAAGCAAAAAGTGACGAAAATTTCACTATCTCCAAACATATCGAAGTTTACACTCAAAAAGATCCCAAACGTCATTTTGAACTCAATGGACGTGGTCTCGAGTCCTAATTCGACCGTTTGCAAAAAGTAGCTTTTCGGACTAAAATCCGACTAACGAAAAAATATTTAAATAAAATATATAAATATAAAATCGACAAATATGCGGGTTGTTACATATGTATTTACCTAAATGAATAAAGATTCAATCTCAAAGGTCATTCATTCCTGTAATACATAATGATGTATTGATATGGAATAATTAAATTTTGTTGGATAAAACATGATTAATGATGAGAGAAGTTGAGTTAAAATTCATTCTATATGGTGTCCACTTAAGAGTAGTACATAAGGTTAAAATTAATATCATCCGAAGAATAGTTTACAAAACCATACGAGATAAGGGTTATAAGAAACTCCTACATATCTTATGCCAAAGAGTTGGCAGGTTGTTCGAGTCAAAAGACTACATGTAATAATTGTACGCAAGGAATCTTGTATGAATCGTCCTAAGAGAATTTTGGAAATGATATTCATTAGATTACCAATTTATGTTGTGAACATAAATATATTGTGAACTAATAAAAAATTATTTTTATATAAGTAGTTCATAAAATGCTTAAGAATGCCCATTTCGCTACACTGTGAAACAATAGTTGTTTTAAGAAATACCAACTTCATAGTGAAGGAATTTCTTTAAGAAATTATTGGTATAAAATGAATTTGGATACGATCCAAGCATAAAACCAATTACAAGGGATGAAATAAAATTGACCAAACCTAAATGAACATAAATACATTAGAACGTCTATTGAATATTCTTGTACATTAAAGGGAAACTATGAGTTTCTTGTCAATGTCAAGAATAAATAATCCTGGGTTGGTTAAGCAAAGCATTAAGAGTATTGACTCTATGATATGGTACGATGCATAGATCCGAAATAGATTCCAAGTACATTATCAAAATATGATCTTGATAGTTGTATCCGAAGGGATATGATCCATTGGCCGCAACCGTTTCTTTAAGAGAAAGATAAATGTAGTTGAAATATAGTGAGCCACATTGATAAGAATAATACTGTGAATTTCAATTGTTGAAATTAACTTAACATATTCACCATTCAATGTGCTCAAGGTTATTCAGATTTCACTCACAAAAGTATCGCATGGTATGATATTATGTTTTGGTATGTATGTCTTGAAATAGAAAATTCTAAATAATGATTTAAAGAAAAATGTTTACACATAATAACCAAAGTATCTCGAAGTCAGTGGGAGCGATGTTGAGTTTGTGGATTTTTGGATATAATCCAAGAAATGATAGGAAGTATCATTTTATAAGCATCAAAATTGAATAAATATTTTGATTGAAATATCAGATAGTTTGAATATTAGTCAAAATGTAGAGGAAGCGTGTGTTTATAAGAAAGAACACTAAAAAGGTAGATAGATATTTCTAAGCCATAAGTAAACAACACATTACTAATTGTTAATGGTGTACCATGTTAAAATCAACTTAGTCATTTTAATACTCGACTTTGAATTTGTGAATGATGTCTTTTATAGCGAGTATAAAAGATATTGGGAATGTCCCAAACAATATGCAAGGATACCTTATTGAAATGGTTAATACAGAACATGTAAGATGGATTCTTTATGCATTGGTGAAAGGAATTATCATGCATGTTCTGTTTTCTATGATATCATGATTTGTTTATGTATCTGATACATGAAGCAAATATTAAATCCAAATTGATATCACTAAATGGTTGTTTGAGGTGTTTTCATGTATTTATGAAATACTAGAGAATTATTTATTGAAACAACGATCTCCTTATGAAGAAGTGCTCAAACTGAAATTTTCATAGGTGATATTGAGTATAATATGTCAATAATAAATTCATGTTAAGAATCTTTAAGTTGGAAATGTTACAAATGAAAGACCGTGGCCGATTCAATGAAAAAAGCTAAGTACATTACCTTGAATAGCACCATAATAAAAGCTATGTATATAAATATAAATGCATAAATTTATAACTAAGCTGAGGGTGATTCCAAATGCTCAGAATCACATAACATTGTTATATGATAACAATGTCAAGATACATTTCATAACAAATTTAGAGCTCACTGGGAGTCGAGAGACATACTTTAAATTGTTCAACATGATAAATGCAGTTTATCAACGCCAGAGAGAGTTGATTGATAGAGTGGATAATTGAAACATAATAGCATATCCATTCACTGAGAGACTAGCCAATTAGTTTGGAGGAAACCGATTGGAGAAGTTGGATTAAGATTTCCTAATTGACCCAAGTAGGAGATTGGTAGGGCTAGGGTTATGCCCTAGGGGTAATTATGTATTGTTATATATATGTGTGTGTATATATATATATATCTAATTCGATAACCAATCTTGTTCGAATAAAAGATGTTTTCTTTCTATTATACACTTGGTATAATGTGTTATATTAATTAATTAATTAAATTAAAAGTATATTTAATAGAAAATCCATAAATGGTATCTTTTGTGCCATGAGCTTAATGTGAGTTTGTATTAATTATGTATGTATGTAACATATTTGCACATGTGTTTGTATATTCATAAATGTTTATAATTAAATATATTTAAAAATTAATTTTGTTCTCATGTTTGCAACGACAATTCTAATAAAAAATATATATTATTTTATGTTAATTATTAAATGATTTTGTTATTTAATATAAATAAACATTTGTACAAATATATTTTAAATATTTTATATAAATTATTACAATTTTTATTTCCATATGTATATATGATTGTATTTTGCATGTGTATAATTTTATATAAATATATACATAACTTTTGATGCACGTGCACGTGCGCGCGCATACACACGCACTAAAGTAAAACTTTATTTATAAACTAAAATAAAATAATAATTTTATTTAAAATAAATGTACTAAATAAATTAGACTTCATAGGCCCAATAAAGATCCAAATTGGTAAAAAAAATTGGAATTCATCCATTTCTTTCATTGGGGTCTGGCCTAGTGCCAATAATGGCATCAGAGCCAAACTTCCTATGCGGTCTAAATTAGTCATGTTAGGGTTAACGAATTAAGCTTACAGCCTAGTTAGTATGGTGTGTAAGAAAGGTAGTATCTGGGCCGGATTATTGGGTAATTAAGTACCATGTCCTATATGGCTGCCGGCCTGGCCCGAACAGTTATGTGAGCCCAATGCTTGCCCCTAATAGAAAAAACTTAATTTGAATTGGTTGGGCTAATTTCAAAATGGTTTTGAAATTAAAATAAAAGTTCTAATTTAAATTTTAAATTTAAAAATAAGAAATATGTTATAAATGTTATAATATAGATTTTTAATTGCCTTGAAAGTTAAAATAAAAGTTTTAAATCTAAAAGTTAAATTTAAAATAAAACACATATTACAAAAGTTATAATATAATTTTTCAAAATGTTTGAAAATGTTATACAATTAATTTTGAAAATATTATTTATTAATAAGATTACTAAAATAGAGGAATTTGACCAATTTATTATTAATTCTAATTTGATTGAAATTCCTCTCCCTAATAGAGAATTTACTTGGAGTAATTCTAGAGAGTCCCCTTCTATGGCTCTTCTTGATAGGTTTTTCGTTAGTGATGAGATAGAGGATGAATTTTCTATTTGTAGAGTTTTTGGTTTATCTTACACTTATTCTGATCATTGTCCTATTATTCTTATGTGTGATCATCGTAGAGTTATTAATTTATCTTTTATATTCGAGAAAATGTGGTTATTAGAACCAAATTTCTTGAATTTAATTAAAATAAATGGATTTCTATGAGCTTTTATAACATTAGAAATAGGGATAATTCTATAAAAAAAATTGTTTTAAAACTTAGGGGTCTTAGGAACTTTCTTAAATATTGGAGTAAGAATGTTTTTGGTAGTATTAAAATTAAAAAAGAAAACATTCTTTCTGAAATGCATAAAATAAACAAGATAGAAGAAACTAGACAACTAAATCTAGGTGAGCGTAATGTTCTTGCTAATATAAAAGAAGTGCTTAATTAAATTTTAGAAAAAGAGGAGGTTATATGGAAACAGAGATCTAGAATTCAATGGATTAATGAAGGTGATAATAATACCAATTTTTTTCATACTATGGCTAATGGTAGAAAACGTAGCAATACGATTAATTCTATTTTTGTGAACAACGAGGAGTTGGTAGATAAAAGAGATCTTAATAAGGCTTTTACCGACTATTATAGAGACATTTTCGGTAATAAAAGTAAGCATAGAATTAATGCCAGATGGAATGATCTTTATCCTTCCGATTCTAGAAGTGACCTTTCTGAGTTTGATAATCCTTTTTCTGAAGAGGAAATATTGAAAGCTATTAATGACATGCCTGGTGATAAATCCCTGGGTCCTGATGGGTTCCCTATTTTCTTTTACAATTTTTTTGGGATGTTTTAAAATTAGATTTAATTCGCATGTTTAACGAATTCTATAATGGAAAATTGCAACTAGGAAGATTTAATTTTGCAAATGTTATTTTATTGCATAAAAAAATCGGTGCTAATAATTTAAAAGATTTTAGACCTATTTCCTTAATTAATTGTTCTGTTAAAATTATTTCAAAAATTTTAGCTAATGGACTTAGTAAAAGAATGAATGGTCTAATTGACTGTTCACAAACTACTTTCATTAAGAGGAGAATTATCACTGATGGTGTGGCTGTTATTCAAGAATACATTAATCACTGTTGTAAGAGTAATATTACTTGTGCGATTTTAAAACTGGACTTTGCAAAAGCTTTTGATTCGGTGGATTGGGATTTTCTAGTTGATATGTTACATGCTAGAGGTTTCGGTCATAAATGGATTAGCTAGATAATGTCTTTACTTAAAACTGGCAACTTTAGTATTATGGTCCATGGTATTTTAGGTAATAAAATTAATCTAAACAAGGTTTAAGGCAAGGTGATCCTTTATCGCCTCTTTTGTTTAACTTATCCGCATATGTTTTCGCTAAGATAATTAAAAAAGCAGTTGATAATGGTGCTTTAGGGAGTGTTGGTAGCGAAATCTCGCGAAATGGTCTTTCTATCTTTCAATTTGCAGATGATACCTTGTTATTTACCTCTCATTTGCCTAATCATGTTATTACCCTTAAATTTATTTTGTATAGTTTTGAATTTCTATCAGGTTTGAAAATAAATTATGATAAAAGTTCGGTTTTAGTTTTAAATGATTTTGATAAGGTTGAAAATTTAGTTGCTAATACGCTTAATTGTAAAACTAAGAATTTTCCGTTTGATTATCTTGGTTTTTTGATTAGACCAACTAAACTTAAGCATGATGATTGGTTTATTATCATTGATAAAATTAAAAATAGGATTTCTAATTGGAATTGGAGATTTTTATTGAGAGCGGGTAGATTAGTTCTTATAAACTCTGTTTTATCAGCTCTCCCAATCTATTGGATGTCTAAGCATCTTTTTCCAGATTGGGTGTTTAATAAAATTGATATAATTAGAAGGGACTTCTTATAGAGTCGGGAAAACTCTAATAGTAGTATTAGATGTTTATTTAATTGGGAAACGGTTTGTAAATCCAAAAAGAAAGGTGGTTTAGGAGTCATTAATTTGCGTAACATGAATTTGTCTTTGTTAGGTAAATGGTTATGGAAATTTAAGGATAGCAATGATAATTCTATTTGGAAAGAAATCATTACTAAATATTACTACAATGGTAGTAATAATCTACATCAAATTACTCCTACAGTTATTTGTAAATTGTCCAATCTTTGGAAATCAATTTTAAAATGTCATGAAATTTTTAATCTAGGTACTAATACAATAGTTCATTCAGGAAATAGTACTTCTTTTTGGTATGACCGTTGGATTTCAGTTATCCCTCTTAGGATAGAATTTAATGAGCTTTACGAAATTTGTAACTTTATGAATGCTTTAATTATAGATGTTTTTTCTCCCGAAAATAACCCCCCTTGGAATTTTAGTTTTAATAGAATTTTAGTAGGTAATACCCTTAGGCAACTTTTTTTGCTTTATGCTAGATTGAATCTATATAATATTGATAATGAAAAGGATAATTTTAGTTGGGAATGGGATAAGAGTAAGAAATGTACTTCTAATTCTTTTTATAGATTTCTTAACTTCTCGGGTGTAACCTATAACTCTTTTAAATTTATTTGGAAAAGAATTGGTCCTCCTAAATCTAAAATTCATATGTGGTTAATTATGCATGAAAAACTAAATACCATAGAATTTATAAAAAGAAAAAATATGCAAATTGATAATAAATGTTATTTTTGTAATCTACATTTTAAAGATATTAAACATGTATACTTTGATTGCATGGATACTTATTATATTTTGAATTATACTCTCAAAATCTTTAACTTTAGTTTTACAACTAAAATTTCTGATTGTTATTACTATTGGAATATTTTTAGATTTAAGTTTAAAATGAAAAATATATTTTTACTTGACACTTTATTCATTATAATTTGTTGGTATATTTGGTTTGAGAGAAATCAGGGAATTTTTAATAATAATAATAGTCATTTTAATAAATTGATTTTTATAATTTCTTCATTTTGTTTTAATTGGTTTTCAAATCCTAAATTCAAACTAGCTAAAAACAATCATTTTAAAGAATATCTTAATATGGTAAGTAATAATATTAAGTTATTTAAACATGAAAACAATATTTTTGACATTAATAATTATAGTATTAACATTTTTCAGATTTAAATGATGATTTCACTATTTATAATAATATCCTTTTGATCAAAGGACTATAAGGATAAGTTTTAATTTGTTTTAGTTTTTGTTTGTTTTTTGATTTAGTTTATAGATCTTTAATTTCTTTTGATCATGGATTCATTTTAGTTTTTCATTTGATTTGATTCTGTCCTATTAGCTTAGCTATTGTATCGTTACTTTTATTTCATTAATACATATATATGTATATAAATTACATTTATATACATATATGTGTATTATTCTTATTATTTTCTTTAGTTCCTTTCCAAATACAGCTTTGGGCCAAAAATGGTGTTAGATTCTTTTTGCAGGTTCACAGGATTGCTGTTTGCAGTGAGGAGTTCTTCTAGTTCTTCTACATCTTCATTGTGGCATTCTTCTTTCTGGTGGATTCACTTTTCAGTGAGGTGCTCCCTCTAGCTATACCAAGTCTACAGAGAGGGGATTTCCATTCCAGATCATTTGCATTTCCTTTTCTTCCGAGTTTACAGCGTGGCATTTCCTTCTTAGTTGGAGCTGGCTTCTAGTATCATTGGCTCTGAGATGTTTAATAGTTTTTTAGGTACTTCTAACACCTCAATACCGGGTGGTAGCCTTGCTGGAGCTCGATATTGGTGTGTAATGGGCGGTGGCCTTGCTAGAGCTCATTCTAGGGGTACCCGAGTCATCTTCTTTGTTATTTGTACTTTGATTAGCTACCTGCCAGGCATGTTGGCAGCAACTTGTCTTCTATGATATATACATATTTACATGTGTGGTCTCCTCTATTTTAGAGGATCACACATTTTTCTTAAAAATAGGATTACTAAAATAAATGAATTAATTAAATAAGTTAATTAAATATATATACATGTATAATATATATAATGATATATGTTATGTTGTCTTGAGTTGTTTAAGACAATATGAGTATAAATGTGTGTAAAAGAATTTTCGATATTAATAAAACTTAATTAAATTTATTTAATTAAATTAATAAATTAAAGTTAATTAACAAATTAAATACAAATAAATATAAGATGTTTGTGTAATATTATAACGGTTATATTATATATATTTAATATAATGTGTTATAACTGAATAATATAATAATTAATCAAAGTGTTAATTAATTAAATTAATTAAATAATATTTAATTAATATAATGTTATACATAAAATATTATATAAGTTAATAAAGCATAAAAGTTATATAACAATAAAAATTATATAATATAAATGCATAAACTAAATGTGAAACGTTAAGAAACCCAATTGGACTTAAGAAATAAACACATACGTATAGTACGTACATCGTGATTTCCAATGTATCTGACACTTGAATCATGAGGGTATTTCATAGGAAATACATTATTCCATAAGTCGATATTACCTAATTAAATATATTGAAGATTACATCTTTAATATAAGTGTTGTCCTCTGCCATTTATATATTAATAAATTACTTGGATACTCTCTGATTGTTGAGCTAACTCAAGCTAGAGATGTTATGTGAAGTATTATTAATAATTGACTAGACAAGGTAAATTAACCATACGTATTTATTGACAAACTCAAGGTACATATTGATAGAGTTAGAAGTATTTCCTACGGGCAATTATGTAATTCGTTAAAGATATTTAACTCGATAACTGATTTTGTTCGAAATAAAAGGTATTTTCTTTCTATTATATACTTAATATAATGTGTTATATTAATTAATTAATTTAATTAAAAGTATATTTAATAGAAAATCCATAAATGGTATGTTTTGTGATAGTGATTACAAAGTATTGTAACCGTGAGTAATTTATTACAATGAAAATAAATATATCATTTTAAATATTCCTAGCCAAGATATATTGAGACTGGATATCGATACATCCATTGAAACTAGAGTACATAATGTTCTTTAAATGTTGGACAATGTAATACTCATGGTTATTGGAGGTACTAAGAGGTTACATACTGATAGTTATTGGATAATTATTGAATGACTCACTTGATAGTTTTATGTTGGTTAATATAACTAAGGTCAAATAGAAAATATTGATATGACTGATTTACATGGTTCTCTCGACTTGAGAATACTGTTAATCTTCAATGTGAAATCCCTGATTTGATTATAACCAAATCATGGTATGGAATCCATCAAGTGACTATAGTTGGGTCGAGTGAAAGTATTAGAAGTGAAACACTATTCAATAAGGGATTCGTTTCCTCAGTTATATCGGGTTAGTATCATGGTCAACTGAAGTCAAATCAAAATTTCTGACTAGAGCATTTCAGTTAATAATAATTGTTATTATTAAACAGAGGACTTTGTGTTTAGACGTTAGAGTTAAATGAGGACGATATTCGAATTTTGACCATTACCAAATTCCATAAGTCCAAAGTGATATAGCTTTTGATGAAGGGAATTGGTGTAAATAAAAGTTACAATCAGGTAATGCTTAATAAAGTAAAATTAGATTTTACTGAAACCAACTAAGCGATAAATTTGACCAAAATGTCACACCACCTGCTAAGTGACGTCTAAACGTTAATATTTGAATAGTTCGATATTAATCGTTGACCAAATTTACACCTAGCGAGTCATAGAATCGAAACGATGAACTCTCCTTTGACCAAACGATAATAAATTTGTAATTTTTATAAATTAATTAATATTTATTAACTATTAATTATAAAATTTAATTTTTATTTGATGAATGAATATTATTAAATATATTATTAATTAGGCGGCAACAATTTGGGCTAGAGAGGCTTGATAATGGATGGCCAAGATGAAATGGTATTGAGTAAAAGATGAGATCCCAAATTCTCTCCTTTTCTACGTCTATTTAAGCATCTCTACCTATATTTGATATGAAATTTTTGGAGCCTCCATCCCATACATTGCTAGCTGAACTTCCTCCTCATCTCTTTAATATTCTAAGCTCAAATCAATTCAATTCAACTATTATTCGATAGTCGGTGGTCAATAGTTCAAGGACTAGCACTCTTTTGGATCGAGAATCGTTTCAAGGAGCATACTTCATCATTTCAAGGTGTACTTCAAGGCATTGGAAGTAAGGTACATTTCACTCTGAAAAATGATCATTAACATATATATTTAATGTTTTTATATATATATGTATATGTATGTATGTATATTGTTAGTTAGGCGACGATTCTGAATTACAATTGTAAAAACTTAGTTTGGTTGTATGTGCATTGTAACAACCCGGAATTTTCGAACCCGAAAATTCCAAATAGTTAGGAGAAAAAGAAAAGAGATAGAAGAAGAAACAGAACAAGACACAAATTCTCACATTCGCAGCGGATCAAAATACAATATCAAATAATAATATCAGTTATACAAAGAAAACTATATTTGTTAATTACATTTTAATACATCAGAGTTACAACATTCACAAATATACTAGACAGTTACAATTAACATGTCTCAGACAGCTATAATATATCACAGCGGAATACACTCCATACGTTCTTGTCATCCAGCTCGCCTCCTGAGCTCCAGAACGTCCTTACCTGAAATTTGTAATACTCGGTCTGACCCGAGCATTACATCAAAGTAACATCCGGGTCAGGCTGGAAACCAGCGTGAGTAAACCCATAATATGAAATACCAAGCTATATAACTAAGGTGAATTACCAGGGTAACTCGTACTTTTCTACGAGTTCTAATCTTATTTAAGTCAATCATTTATCTCGAAACAATATCCAGGAATCATTATCAGTTTTTAAATATCCATGATACTTAGCTTATTTCATTCCAGCCTGTTTGCTTCCAAACTCACATTTATAAAGAATCGAAGTGGTTTCGGGTATTTACTGATACCCGACCCCGGTCTCTTCGAATCCAATGCCATCTTAACCAAAGTTATTCAAGTGAATACAATTCAATTTTTAATACAGGGTAACATATTTGCACAGCAATTCATCATCAGTAGATAACACGCATTATCCCAGTTCAACCCAAACATATCATCACAGTACATTACAAGTTATCAGACTAGATATTTAACTAATCATCCAACACAATTCAATCATCTATAAACAAGATCAATTTATCATCACTCTTAATTAATTAAGTTTAATCACCAAATAAATTGAATTAATTACCTTTAGATCCTGCTTAAATAATATTAATTCATTTATTATTATTTTAATTAATTAATTAATCACCCTTTAATTATTCACATAAATCAATTTACCTTTAATTGCTTACATAAATTAATTATCCTTTGATTAATTATTCTTAATTACTTTCATTAAGTAATTATTTTTAAGTAATTAACTTTCATAAAAAAAATTAACTTAGATTTTAAAAGTTAATTAACAATTAAAACATCTTTTATTAATTAACTTATTAATATTAATAAGTTTATTTAAAATAAACTTTCAAAATAAAGGTTATATGTATCTCATTAACCACTTAATTCCATTACTAAGTTTAAAATAAACTTTAAAACAAAGGTTATACATATCTTAAATACCTTTAAACTTAGCTAATATAAAATAATTTATTTAAAACCTTTTAACCAATTCAACACTTGAATAAACACTTAACATTTACAAAAGAATTGGTCTTAACAATTTATTTCAAAATAAAACTTGATTTGTTTAAAGTTTAAAACTGTATTATATTAAAAGCTACAGACCCGAGACACATCCCAAATTCCCCGAGAAAAATTCTAAATTACTCGAGTCCAACCCGAGCAATATGCTTCCACACTTTCCTTCGAGTATACATCTTCTTCCCCAAACCCAATTCTAATGATGCACCATTGATACAGGTGCACGTGCACACTTGACTGTCGTGTTTCCGATCATCATCACTGATGCCAACAAGTCGCGTACGACTTACTCCATCGATCCCGACCATCTACCCTACCCAATTTATCGCGAAAGCGAAAACGACCTACTGGAACTAAACTGGTCAGAAACCACTGACCAAAATCCACCTCGTCTTGACGACTCTGACCAACAGCACCACCGAAACTCCGCCCATAGGTTCGCTGAAAACCACACTTCGTTTTCCCCCACGATCGGTTAACTCCGGTGCCCTGTCAACGGCGCTACATCTCGATATTCCACCTCAACCATCATCAGTGATAAAACCCTAAATCGAAGATCTCCGACCGCCATGGTGGTCGTAAAATCCAGCGATTAATTTTGCCGTGGCCCCCAACCTTCCATCCTGCTTCAGCAATGATCGTTATCACCAAAAACTTCGCCGATCATCAGAGATCGATCAAAACCCACTCCACGTTTAACTCGCAATTTCTCCCTTATTACTCATCAAAAATTCCTGATTTCATTTTTAAAATTCATGGTTTTCAATTTCAAATCAAGTTATATTCTTAAAACTTTTCATTATTAAAATTGAATTTTTTTGATAAAATCAAGCTTTTACTGTAATTTATCTCCCAGTGGAAAACTGCCTACAAACCTTACTTGAAACTATTTTTAAAAATTGAATCTGACAATTACAAACACTTTTCTTTCAAAGATCATAACATAAAAGTATTTATATAGGGAGATTTGGATTTCTGAATTTGAATAAGCTGGTTAAAATCAAACAGATCTCAGTTTTATACATACACAAAGACACATATATATGAATATACAAAGAGATTTCAGCTATTTCACCAGATTTCATTCATGCAACTCATTTACAATATTGGCTTAAGAGATTTCACATGCATCAGAGATAAACAGATGAAGTTTGTAGATTAAAAGTTTACTCACAGTTTAACTTTAGAACAGAGAACAAGTTTTCCTTTTTGATATAAAATGTTCATTACTAAAATTTTCCAATTTTAAAATATTCACTCAATAAATATACTTGAAACTATTTTTAAAATTGGTATTACAGAATTATAATCACTTTTCATTTAGAGATTGAAACCTAAATTCATTTAGATGGACTGGTTTGAATTTTTAAACAGGTTTAAGCCTGTAAATGTTTAGAACAGAGAACTTATGTATGTTCTCTGACATGCACAGGAATTCTTTACATATATATCTACTTATATTTGCTTACATGTAAACACACTATGATTTTATTTCAATCATCATCACAAACAACCAGTCATATTTCAAATTTTAAAGTAGTTTACTCACCTTACTAAAAGAACAGAGAAGCCTGGAAATGCTTGAATTTGCAACTGAAAACTTGGTTTTGATCTTTTAACTTTGAAAACTGGAAATGTGCTTTGATTTACATCAGGTTGAAAAAGTGGTTGCTTGATTCCTGTTGTATCTTTGCTTTACATTTGAGTTGAACTTGAATTTGCTTGAATCAGGTTGCAAAAAATCTTGGCAGAACAGAGAAGCCTGAAATACTTCTGCCCTTGAACAGAAAATTCGAGTTTCCCTTGATTTTTGATTTGCTTACTGATCTGGATTTGCCTTTAAACTGATTTGATCTTGCTTGCTGATGATTATAATTGATTTCTTGAAATGATTTTGCTTGAAGATGTTTACAGGTTTGGTACATTTTTTTTTCTGATTTAAACGTGGCTGCAGTTTGCTTTCTTAGAAAAATGAGATAGAAAAAAAAATGAAAGAAGAATAAGAAGTATTGTTATATAGATTTAGTCTTTGATTTATAAAAATTTAAAGAAATAAAATAAAAATGTGACACTTGTCACTAAATGTAATGACCCAAGATTTTAGGAATTCATTCTGGAAAATATAAATAAATTTAAAATAATTTTTAAATTAATTTTGGAAGGAGATTGTTATGGCTTGATAGTGTATCAGTATGTGTGTACATGTGTGCACAGGGTATACACATGAACTAGAGCTAAAAATCTCTGAACTTTAAGAATAAATACATATTGATATGTATGGGAATAAAAATATATATATATATACATATATATATTAAAATCTTTAAAAGCTGAATGCATAAGTAAATATAAATATATGTATGCAACTGAATATTTTTCTTAAGTATACATGTGCATGTGTGTGTCAATACAGAGTGATATATATATAAACATATACATGTGCTAATAAAATACTAGAGTTCAAACTAGTGAAATAAAATATATATATAGACATATTTTAATATAAGCAGAAAATAAAAGGCAAGAAGATATAAAAAGAACTAATTCTCTTATAAATAAATGAAGGAGGTACATACCATTTACATGAAAGCTAAAAATAGGAAAATAAGATAAAAACAGAGAAGTTCTTGGTATAGGCAGAATTAGAAAAGAGTATTTAATAAATAACAAAACCAAGTCACATTTTTAGCATGATTGTAGACAAGGGGGGGGGGGAAAGTATTTTCTGAAAAGCAATCTCTGAAAGAAAAATGTGTAACCACTTTTCTCTTCACCCAAATTAAGCCGGGGAGGGGGTAAAACTTTGGGTTAAAATTCAGATAACATGATTTTCTGGTGGGCAAAAATGGCTTTAGCCAATACCCAAAACCCTAAGAGAGACCCTGCATATATATACATGTATATGCAGCAGCCTCCTCTTCTCTTCAGAAAAGAATTTTGAAAAAAAAAGAAGAAAAACAATACCACAGAAATCATAAGACAAGGGAAGAAAGAGAGCTTGAGGATAAGAGCAGGAGTTCATCAGTTAATTAAGGAAACAAAGGAGAGGGAGCTAGGTGAGAAAACTCACTCAAAAATCTAAGGCAATAAGTCCTAATATAGGCAGCCAGATAAAAGTATTTTTATTAAAGAGTATTTTCATATATATATGTTTATCTGTGAATTTAAATCTGAATATGTTTTGATTTTCTTTGATTGATCATTTGTTTTATTATAACAAAGTTTTATGTGTTGAATCTGTTTATACACTCAGATCTCTGATATGTTAATATTTAGGGATATAAACAAATACCCAGAAAATAAAATGTTGAGAATAGGCAAGTAGTATTGGTTTTGGCTTAACCCAGAAAAATGCAAATAATGTTGAGCTGCAATATACTCATGTATATAGTGCTGAGGCTTGAAATAGAAAGGAATTAGGGGTGCAATAGGGTTGCCTATGTGCTGATGCTCCTGATTCAATAGAATACATAGCAAACAAAATTTTGTGATTCAGTGAAACCAGATTATTCTGAGTTTAACTCAAGCACAAATGTTTGCAAAAGAAAACTCTCTCAGAAGCTATAAGCCAATGATAGTTGCCTAAACTCCTTCTAGAATACCAAGATGAATATATGTATATACAGAACCTTATTTTGTAATCACAAATGATTGTTGCTTGTTTGTCTCTGTATGATTATGAATAATATGAGATGCCATGTTATGGATGTTTTAGCTAATGAAATGAATCACTGAAGGGTTTTGCCATGAACAATCAAAAGAGCTATTATTAACTTAAACCTGATTAGGAAAATGGGGTCAAGAACACTGCAGGAATGACTTGTGTGCTTGAGTAACATAAGTTGACACATGGCTTGTTTAAGTCCTGAGATCTTTGTGTAATGGAGTGAATTAGTTCATTACAGTGTGTCCATTGATTCATAAATATTGCAGATGAGACCAAGGATAAATAAATATACCCAGGGGATAATACTTGAGATGATGAGGAAACTAGAGTTTTTCCCAGATTTGATATATGAGAATTGAATAAATGATTTAGTTCATATTGGTTATTTTCCTGTTTGGTATGAATGATTGTTTGTCTATGATTGAATTGTATGCTGGAATGTTTGTGCTATATATATATATATATATGTAGTCTCTGGGAAGAAAATTTAAGTGTGCACATGCACAATGACACAGAGCATGCACACAAGTATTTACCTAATTCCAAAGGACAGAACCTTATGTATTTGCACTTAACTTGATTTTAAACTAATTAACAAATTGCTTTTGGTGAATTTTCTCATACCAGACATGTGTCTGACCCTAGTGTGCTATTGGCATCTGGGGTGTCTCATTTAAAATGAGGCAGTTTCCAATGCTTTTTCAGGGATTGCAGCAACTAAATAGGAGTAGGAGCAAGGCTTTGAGAAGAAGATATAGCATGCTAAAACTTAGTTAGATAAGAGCCTAAATGTTGAAATCTGCATGTATTGACAATTTAAATTGCTACTTGTATTAAGTGTTGAATATTGGATGGATATTTTGTTTGGCCTTTTGTTAAGAGATTGTTTTGTATCTGGAAACTATGAACTAAGTTGAGAATCTGTTATGTTTAAAAAGGGTTTTGATCAAATCTTGTAAGTGGATTTAGCAAGAACACCATGTTAAAAATTGTATGATTACATTTTATAAATGTATTAGTCAATCTTGAGTCTTTGAAAAGGGTTTAAGTTTTGGAAAATCAGGATAGTTGATTTTCAGAAAATTAAATGGTTTTATTTTCTACTATGGCATAGGTAAATAAAAGAAAATAGACATAGGTTGATTGTTTATATGTCTGCAAGGTTTACATGATTCAATTTGTTCTATACAATTGTTTCATGTCCTATTTTTAAACAAAGAAAGAATCTGAAGTAAGGTAGATGGAAACCAGATTCAAATAGTTGCAGATATATATGCACATAAACATGTTTTGTGCAAATATCAACACACCTTTTTCCTTTGCACTTGTAATAGGAATCTGAAGTTCACTCAGACTTTAACCAAATGTGTTTTAAATACCAGACAGATCTTATAAGAAGAAATACAAACATGAATAAGGATAAGCACTTTTATCATTCTCAAAACCCAAGAACCATACTCTTAATTCTTATTAATCCTGAAGCCTTCCAGGTTATAGGGATGGGATTCAATAATGATTAAGCAAGGATTATTATTTTGTATGATGGATTTTAGGCAAAAATAAAATATATATATAGGTGCAGATAGGTAGATAACAAATTTCATACTACACAAAAGAAAAAAAAAAGTGAAAAACCAAAAATTGTGTTTGAACCGACCAGCATAGCACTCGAACTCGTGACCTTGTACGTATAAGTTAGGCGCGTTTCCATTACGCCTAGATGTTGCTTGTGTTTCCTTAGGATCCACTTTATTTTATACTGATTTTGACACTATTCAGAACTTAATACAAACATCTATATTAAAAGCTTGTTTACTACTAATTATTGCTTGATCACTTCTTAGTTAGTATAAACAGACTAATGTGTATGTTTGTAGTGGATTGTTTGGTCAAATAAAATAAATTTAGCAATCGAATATCCTCTTGTTTTCCAGAACTCTGATTCAAACAAGAGAGGCATATACATCCTCACATGTATGTGCTTATTTTTGTAAATGTACTGATATATTTATATTGGTTGATTATTGTGATCCTGGATATATTTGATTGATTGGAAAAAAAAGTGACCCTGAGAATTATAATTGAAATGGATGATATATCTATTCATATATGTATATCCTCTTTACCTAAAAAAAAAAATCCTTATGGAATTAGAGTATAATATAGGAGAGTCATTTCAGTTGGTATCAGAGCTATGTTATTCAACATAGTAGAAGTAAGGATCAAGTCCTTAGATAGAAATAAAAATTAAAAAGAACTAAATATCAAACTAACCATCTATGTAAATTATTATTAGCAAACTATGGTAGGGAGACCACCAAATCAGGGAGCAGGATCTTCCCATGCACCACCAATGGTCAATCTGCAAGACTTGGTGATAGCATTTAGGGATGGGGCAGGACAAAGGCAAGAAAATCCCTATGAAGAACTCTCAAAATTACTTAAGACATATACTCATTTAGGAGGTAAAAGCTTTGAAGGGACAGAGAGTATCATGGAGATTCAAACATGGTTGAGAACATTGGAAAGAATTTTCAATGACATGCAACTTGATGATCAAAGAAAGAGGCAAGTGGCTTCAAGACAGCTGAAAGGAGTAGCTTTAGGCTGGTGGGAAGTAATCATTGCAGGAAGGAATGAGAATGAAATCACTTGGAATCAATTCAAAGAGATGTTGGAAGCAAGGTTTGTACCAGCATCAGCAAAGACTACCTTGTTAGAAGAATTCATTAGGCTTAGACAAGGGACCATGACTGTCACAGAATACACTCAAAGGTTTGAGGGGCTTTCCACATATGGAGCAATGCTTGTGGCAGATGAGGCATCTAAAAATGATAGGTACATAAAGGGTTTGAATCCAGGACTTAGCAGAGCCATGTTACCCTATGCAGACAAGACTTTTGACCATGTGATAGACTTAGCTTTGAGGTTGGAGCAGCATGACAAGGAAAGGGAGAAGTTCAGAAATTTTAAGAGCAATAATAACAAGAAAGGTAAGGGGAGGTATCACCCTTATGATAAGAAGAAAGAAGAGGCTAGTAACAAAAACACTGGAGATGTCAAGGCTAAGGAAGACAAGAAGAAAATTGTGTGCCATCAGTGTGGAAAGGAAGGGCATATCAAACCAAAATGTCCAGAATTGAAAGGAGGAGCTTTCAAATGCTATCTATGTGGGAAAGAGGGGCATATGAAGAGGAATTGTCCTGAGTATAAACAGCAAGGCAAATTGGCAAATTTGGAAGGAAAAGGCAAAGCCACAGTGGAGAGTAACACTGTAAACCATAGCCAAGTGGAAGGTACATTACTTATTTGTACCATACCCATAACAGTAGTATATGATACTGGGGCAACTCACTCCTTAATTTCTTATGAACTGGTTAGAATGCTAAAACTGAATTGCATATTGGCTGAAACCCCATTGCATATACACAGTCCATTGGGGAGTTCTAGTGTTTTAAATATGATTTGTGTGGATGTGGGATTAAACATAGGGGGAAATATTTTTATTTCCAATTTATATGTTTTGAATTACCCAAATATAGGTGTTATATTGGGGGTAGACTGGTTAAGGCAATTTAAAGCCATAATTAATTTAGACTCATCCACCATATCATTGCAAAATTCTAGAGGCCAGAGAATCACAGTTTTATGTGAGGTAGCTAAGGAAGGAAAACTATATCATTTAGTTGACTCAGAAAAAGATTTCAGTGAACTAACCATTGAAGAAATTCCCATAGTCAATGAATATTTGGATGTGTTTGGTGAGGTCAAGGGTATTCCACACCATAGACCAGTAGAATTCCAGATCAATTTAGTTCCAGGAGCAAGCCCAGTGATTAAAAAGCCAACTAGAATGGGGCCAAATGAACTAAAGGAACTAAAGAAACAGTTAGAAGAATTGGAAGAAAAGGGTTTTATAAGACCAAGTAATTCTTGCTGGGGAGCACCAGTGGTATTTGTTAAGAAGCAAGATGGTTCTTTAAGACTCTGCATAGATTATAGAGAATTAAACAAAGTAACAATTAAAAATAAATACCCATTGCCAAGAATAGATGATCTTTTTGATCAATTAGCAGGGGCAAAAGTATTTTCTAGACTAGACTTAGCATCTGGTTTTCATCAAATGAAGGTGGAAGAATCAAGCATCAAGTACACTGCCTTTAACACTAGGTATGGGTTGTATGAATTTTTGGTTATGCCATTTGGCCTGACCAATGCACCATCTTACTTTGTAGATCTAATGAACAGAACCTTTAGAGATTGTTTAGACAAGTTTGTGCTTATTTTTATAGATGACATTTTGATTTATTCTAAGACAGTGGAAGAACATAAGCATCATTTGCACCTGGTTTTGTCTAGACTAAGGGAAAAAGATTTAAAGGCAAAATTTTCAAAATGTGTGTTTTGGAAGGAGGAAGTACATTTTCTTGGCCATGTTATCTCTGCCAAAGGAATTTCTGTGAACCCCAATAAAGTAGTGGCTATCCAAGCATGGAAGAGGCCAAGCACTGTGAGTGAAGTGAGGTCATTTATGGGGATGGCAGGATATTATAGAAGGTTTATAAAAGATTTTTCAAAAATTTCTACACCACTCACTAACCTAACCAGGAAGAACCAAGCTTTTGTTTGGTCAGAAAAATGTGAAAAATCTTTTGAACAATTGAAGGAGGCATTGGTGAATGCTCCAATTCTAAAAGTACCACATGGAAATGAAGAATTAGTGGTATACACTGATGCTAGTGGATTTGGCTTGGGTGCAGTGTTGATGCAACAAGGCCAAGTCATTGCATATGCATCCAGACAACTTAAACCCCATGAAGTAAGGTATGCCACACATGATCTCGAATTAGCAGCTGTGATATATGCTTTAAAACTTTGGAGACATTATTTGTTAGGCACTAAGTTTGAACTCTACACTGACCACAAGTCTCTAAAATATTTGTTTTCACAAAAAGATTTGAACATGAGGCAACACAGATGGGTGGAGTTCTTAGCTGCCTATGACTTTGACATACTTTATACACCAGGGAAAGCAAACAAAGTTGCAGATGCTCTAAGTAGACAGCATGCTAAATTGGCTATGATGATGATAGAAGAATTTAAAAATTTATCTTTGCTAACTGAGTTAGAGATTGAGGAGAATGGTTGTGTGCAGATGCATGGTACACAAGAAGATAAAGGGAAGTTAAGCTTAATGACACTTCAACCAGATTTAATTCTGAAGGTAGGAAAAATGCAAGAACAAGATACTCACTTATTAGAGAAGAAAATGCTCCTCTCAAGAGGGGAGGAAGTAATAAATCACCACATTGATAAAGATGGTTATGTGAGATACCAGAATAGGGTGTGTGTACCAGAGGACATAGAATTGAAAAAGGAGATATTGAATGAATATCACAGAAGTAAATACTCCATTCACCCAGGTAACACAAAAATGTATCAAAATTTGAAAAGAGACTTCTGGTGGAAGGGGATGAAATCTGATATAGCCAAGTACATTGCCAAATGTATGACTTGCCAACAAGTCAAGGCTGAAACTCAAAGACCATCAGGGTTGATGCAACCTCTTAGTGTACCACAGTGGAAGTGGGAAGACATATCTATGGACTTCATAGATGGACTGCCTAGATCTAAGAGAGGTAATACAAGCATATGGGTGATAGTGGATAGGCTAACCAAGGTAGCACACTTCATCCCAGTCAAGTCAGAAAGAACAGCACCAAAACTAGCTCAAATTTTTATAAGAGAAGTGGTAAGGTTACATGGCATTCCCAAAACCATTGTGAGTGATAGGGATACTATCTTCACTTCAAAATTCTGGAGAAGCTTTCAAGAAGCAATGGGAAGTGAACTATGTTTAAGTACTGCCTACCATCCTCAATCAGATGGGCAGACTGAGGTGGTAAACAAAGTTTTGGAGGACATGTTGAGGGCATGTATATTGGATTTTGGGGGCAACTGGGAAGATTATCTTCATCTAGTTGAATTTACATACAACAACAGCTACCAAAGCACCATAGGAATGGCTCCATTTGAAGCCTTGTATGGTAAACCCTGCTTGTCACCTGTTTGCTGGGTAGAAGCAGGAGAAAGGTCTATTTTAGGACCTGAGTACATACAAGAAACCAAGGAGAAAATTGAGTTGATAAGAAGAAGAATGACAGCAGCTCAAGATAGGCAAAAGAAATTTGCAGACATGAGAAGGAGGCAGGTAGAATATGAGGTGGGAAATTTTGTTTTCATCAAAATCTCACCCATGAAAAATGTGCTGAGGTTTGGAAAACAAGGCAAATTAACCCCAAGATATATTGGACCATACAAAATTCTGGAGAGAATTGGCCCTTTGGCATATAAGTTGGAATTACCAGAAAACATGCAAGGCATACATGATGTTTTTCATGTATCACAATTGAGAAGGTGGGTCCATGACAAGGCAGAAATTCTTGAAACCCCAACCCAAGTGCAGATAAATCCTAATTTGATTTATGAAAAGGATCCAGTGGGAATTTTGGCAAAAGATGTGAAGAAGTTGAGGAATAAATCTCTGAAACTTGTGAAGGTACAATGGAGTCTAGATCCTAGTGATTGCACATGGGAATTGGAAGACAAAGTTAGGATGAATTACCCTAGGCTATTTTCAGATTAAGGTAATTCTGATTTTTGATTGTTTTCTTTATTCTGGATGAATATATTTTTAGTTAGTATAGAACTAAGAATCTATTTGGTAGGGAATATACTTGTTCTCTGAATTAAGTTTAAAATTTATTTTAAGCTTAGGAAAAATTGTGGGACACAATTTCTAAAAGGAGGGGTGTATGTAATGACCCAAGATTTTAGGAATTCATTCTGGAAAATATAAATAAATTTAAAATAATTTTTAAATTAATTTTGGAAGGAGATTGTTATGGCTTGATAGTGTATCAGTATGTGTGTACATGTGTGCACAGGGTATACACATGAACTAGAGCTAAAAATCTCTGAACTTTAAGAATAAATACATATTGATATGTATGGGAATAAAAATATATATATATATATATATACATATATATATTAAAATCTTTAAAAGCTGAATGCATAAGTAAATATAAATATATGTATGCAACTGAATATTTTTCTTAAGTATACATGTGCATGTGTGTGTCAATACAGAGTGATATATATATAAACATATACATGTGCTAATAAAATACTAGAGTTCAAACTAGTGAAATAAAATATATATATAGACATATTTTAATATAAGCAGAAAATAAAAGGCAAGAAGATATAAAAAGAACTAATTCTCTTATAAATAAATGAAGGAGGTACATACCATTTACATGAAAGCTAAAAATAGGAAAATAAGATAAAAACAGAGAAGTTCTTGGTATAGGCAGAATTAGAAAAGAGTATTTAATAAATAACAAAACCAAGTCACATTTTTAGCATGATTGTAGACAAGGGGGGGGGGGGAAAGTATTTTCTGAAAAGCAATCTCTGAAAGAAAAATGTGTAACCACTTTTCTCTTCACCCAAATTAAGCCGGGGAGGGGGTAAAACTTTGGGTTAAAATTCAGATAACATGATTTTCTGGTGGGCAAAAATGGCTTTAGCCAATACCCAAAACCCTAAGAGAGACCCTGCATATATATACATGTATATGCAGCAGCCTCCTCTTCTCTTCAGAAAAGAATTTTGAAAAAAAAAGAAGAAAAACAATACCACAGAAATCATAAGACAAGGGAAGAAAGAGAGCTTGAGGATAAGAGCAGGAGTTCATCAGTTAATTAAGGAAACAAAGGAGAGGGAGCTAGGTGAGAAAACTCACTCAAAAATCTAAGGCAATAAGTCCTAATATAGGCAGCCAGATAAAAGTATTTTTATTAAAGAGTATTTTCATATATATATGTTTATCTGTGAATTTAAATCTGAATATGTTTTGATTTTCTTTGATTGATCATTTGTTTTATTATAACAAAGTTTTATGTGTTGAATCTGTTTATACACTCAGATCTCTGATATGTTAATATTTAGGGATATAAACAAATACCCAGAAAATAAAATGTTGAGAATAGGCAAGTAGTATTGGTTTTGGCTTAACCCAGAAAAATGCAAATAATGTTGAGCTGCAATATACTCATGTATATAGTGCTGAGGCTTGAAATAGAAAGGAATTAGGGGTGCAATAGGGTTGCCTATGTGCTGATGCTCCTGATTCAATAGAATACATAGCAAACAAAATTTTGTGATTCAGTGAAACCAGATTATTCTGAGTTTAACTCAAGCACAAATGTTTGCAAAAGAAAACTCTCTCAGAAGCTATAAGCCAATGATAGTTGCCTAAACTCCTTCTAGAATACCAAGATGAATATATGTATATACAGAACCTTATTTTGTAATCACAAATGATTGTTGCATGTTTGTCTCTGTATGATTATGAATAATATGAGATGCCATGTTATGGATGTTTTAGCTAATGAAATGAATCACTGAAGGGTTTTGCCATGAACAATCAAAAGAGCTATTATTAACTTAAACCTGATTAGGAAATTGGGGTCAAGAACACTGCAGGAATGACTTGTGTGCTTGAGTAACATAAGTTGACACATGGCTTGTTTAAGTCCTGAGATCTTTGTGTAATGGAGTGAATTAGTTCATTACAGTGTGTCCATTGATTCATAAATATTGCAGATGAGACCAAGGATAAATAAATATACCCAGGGGATAATACTTGAGATGATGAGGAAACTAGAGTTTTCCCCAGATTTGATATATGAGAATTGAATAAATGATTTAGTTCATATTGGTTATTTTCCTGTTTGGTATGAATGATTGTTTGTCTATGATTGAATTGTATGCTGGAATGTTTGTGCTATATATATATATATATATATATATATATGTAGTCTCTGGGAAGAAAATTTAAGTGTGCACATGCACAATGACACAGAGCATGCACACAAGTATTTACCTAATTCCAAAGGACAGAACCTTATGTATTTGCACTTAACTTGATTTTAAACTAATTAACAAATTGCTTTTGGTGAATTTTCTCATACCAGACATGTGTCTGACCCTAGTGTGCTATTGGCATCTGGGGTGTCTCATTTAAAATGAGGCAGTTTCCAATGCTTTTTCAGGGATTGCAGCAACTAAATAGGAGTAGGAGCAAGGCTTTGAGAAGAAGATATAGCATGCTAAAACTTAGTTAGATAAGAGCCTAAATGTTGAAATCTGCATGTATTGACAATTTAAATTGCTACTTGTATTAAGTGTTGAATATTGGATGGATATTTTGTTTGGCCTTTTGTTAAGAGATTGTTTTGTATCTGGAAACTATGAACTAAGTTGAGAATCTGTTATGTTTAAAAAGGGTTTTGATCAAATCTTGTAAGTGGATTTAGCAAGAACACCATGTTAAAAATTGTATGATTACATTTTATAAATGTATTAGTCAATCTTGAGTCTTTGAAAAGGGTTTAAGTTTTGGAAAATCAGGATAGTTGATTTTCAGAAAATTAAATGGTTTTATTTTCTACTATGGCATAGGTAAATAAAAGAAAATAGACATAGGTTGATTGTTTATATGTCTGCAAGGTTTACATGATTCAATTTGTTCCATACAATTGTTTCATGTCCTATTTTTAAACAAAGAAAGAATCTGAAGTAAGGTAGATGGAAACCAGATTCAAATAGTTGCAGATATATATGCACATAAACATATTTTGTGCAAATATCAACACACCTTTTTCCTTTGCACTTGTAATAGGAATCTGAAGTTCACTCAGACTTTAACCAAATGTGTTTTAAATACCAGACAGATCTTATAAGAAGAAATACAAACATGAATAAGGATAAGCACTTTTATCATTCTCAAAACCCAAGAACCATACTCTTAATTCTTATTAATCCTGAAGCCTTCCAGGTTATAGGGATGGGATTCAATAATGATTAAGCAAGGATTATTATTTTGTATGATGGATTTTAGGCAAAAATAAAATATATATATAGGTGCAGATAGGTAGATAACAAATTTCATACTACACAAAAGAAAAAAAAAAGTGAAAAACCAAAAATTGTGTTTGAACCGACCAGCATAGCACTCGAACTCGTGACCTTGTATGTATAAGTTAGGCGCGTTTCCATTACGCCTAGATGTTGCTTGTGTTTCCTTAGGATCCACTTTATTTTATACTGATTTTGACACTATTCAGAACTTAATACAAACATCTATATTAAAAGCTTGTTTACTACTAATTATTGCTTGATCACTTCTTAGTTAGTATAAACAGACTAATGTGTATGTTTGCAGTGGATTGTTTGGTCAAATAAAATAAATTTAGCAATCGAATATCCTCTTGTTTTCCAGAACTCTGATTCAAACAAGAGAGGCATATACATCCTCACATGTATGTGCTTATTTTTGTAAATGTACTGATATATTTATATTGGTTGATTATTGTGATCCTGGATATATTTGATTGATTGGAAAAAAAAGTGACCCTGAGAATTATAATTGAAATGGATGATATATCTATTCATATATGTATATCCTCTTTACCTAAAAAAAAAAATCCTTATGGAATTAGAGTATAATATAGGAGGGTCATTTCACTAAACTCTTTTGATAACTTAACACATGTTATTTAGAGTGTTTATATGTTAACACATATATCTCTCATGCATAATTATATATTTTTTTTATTAAATAAAGCTTTTTAATTTATTTTACTAATAACTAAATACATATATTAATTATATAAATGGAAATCTTTTAAAAGAAATGAAATAAAACAAACTATATTTATACAAAAATCATTTACACATACCTTTAAATTCAAAATATATATATTAAGATATATATATCATCTTTTTGAAATCCAAATATAAGTTCAAACCAATTATTAAATAAAATTTTAAAATCAATCTTAAAATCAATTTGATATATATATTTAAACATCCATCACATTAATTTGAAATAAGTACTCTATTTAAAAATCTATATTCACTCACACATATATATACAATATACAATACATTTTTATTATTTGAATATAACAATTTTGCCAAATTTAATTAATTTATTAAAGGAGATTATCATATTTAATTTCTTTGAAATTCCCGGGATATCACATTCCTCCCCCCTTTGAATCTTTTCGTCCTCGAAAAGGAACGAAGCAAGAATTTTATTACCATATTGATTATTAGTTAAATTATTCCTTAGACATCTTAACTCTTAACTCTTTTTATTTAAATATTTCAAAACATTTTAGAAAAATTTACATAATATTATAAAAATACTTTAAAATCTATATAATATTACAAAAAAAAATAGTTTTTATAAAAATACTTTTATAACTCGATGTTTCAACAAGTCCATCCTTGTTCTCACAGAAATTCGGTCATACGTTGATCAGACGTAGGACTGAAAATCTATAAGGACTTAGCAAACCCGTTTTCAACACCCAGTGAAAATACTTGGAAAATAATTTATGAAAATATAGAAAACATTTTTTTTTTTTTGAAAATAGTGGAAATATCTTTGGTGAGAATGCTCTGGAAATCATCACCCCCATCCATGGTCACAGTTACATCACGGGTTACGTTGCCATCGCAGCAAAAGTCCATGTAACTGATAACAGCATGGAACCCACAACAGATCGCAGTTACATCCCAGGGTTACGTTGCCGTCGCAGCAAAAGTCCATGTAACTGTTGGCTCTCAGCGGCACACACGATTTCGCTGTCAAAATGAAACTTCTCCAACATAGGTCGCAGTCTACCGATATAAAATCAAACGCAGACTGTTGGCTCTCAGCGGCACAAACGACTTTCGCTATGTTACCATAGTGTCACAGTCTACCGATATAAAATCAAACGTAGACAGTTGGCTCTCAGCGGCACACATGACTTTCGCTATGGTCTGCAGTAGATCGCAGTGACATTGAGTTAAATTGTTGTCACAGCATAACTCAAATGCCTCTGTGGGCACCAGCCCCTCGACTTTCGCTACACAAATAATCCTCAGGAACTAGTTTTGTCCGGACTCCTCACAGGATCAACTTTAGAAACCCCCCTTGGGGCTCAAGGCAGTACCACCCAGTGGTACTCCTGAGAAGTTCATTTCAAGGAAGCGCCTTTTTCCCCAGAGCTATTCTCAAAACACTTTATACTATATACTTATAGTATCTTCAAATCATATCCTTTATGATTTATCAAAATCTCCTTTACACAAAATCGATTACCAAAATCGATAATTCTCAAACTAGGCTTTTCAAAATCCAAAATTGATTTTTCAAAAATCAAAAGCCTTTTCCAAATTATATAGGTTCCCAAAACCTTTTCCAAAATCATTCTCATAAAATGCTTTATATATATATATATAGATATAGATATATATAACTTTGAAAATCTTTGGATCATTTCAAACTTGTATAAAACCTCTTTTATACTTCAATTATTTCAAAACCCTTTTTTATTAGCAATAGATTCAACAAGGGAAGATTTACCTTATATAACAAGGATATATAACTTTATTTTATTCTAAATCAAATATTCACATTTGATAAATCTTTTATAAAGTTATTAACCATATTTCTTTTCAAAATCCATTTTACAGTTCTTATCCACAAATCTTCAATATCAATTTCATTCAAATCCGTACGATGTACACATATCATCCGTACGCTATATCAATTTGATCGCTCACTCGATCACACAATTTTACTTCCGAACTAGTATCATCCACCCGACTTTCTAGTGCGGACTCAGATCTGGTTTCTTGATCAGAAACCATCATTCTCCTTGCATAGTCACAACTATGATAGAGAATATCCAGAACCAATCAAAAAACCCATATCCAGGTTCGCCGTCGAAAATCGAGCGAAAAATCCCAACTCGGATCGATAATACTATCTCGAAATTCTGTGTTCGAATCTGGATCAAATCACTATGCGAATAGAATAATATACGTATATCCTACGTATTTATCTTTATTGGTTATTAGCCAAATCAATTTTCTTTTCTATTCACATTTCCTTTAATTCATTCACTTATTCTCAATTGCTTCCATTTCCAATTGAGTTATTACTTCAATTATAAACAGTTTGAACTCTGACCAATTTAAATTTAAAAATAGCTTGAAAAAGTTTAAAATAGATAAGTAGTTGAAAAATAGTTATTAGTTTGTAAAATAGCTGTAAAATAGTTAAGTAGGTATAAAATAGTTAGATAATTGCAAAATAGTTTTTAAAATAGTGATTAGATATAAGTAACTGAAAAATAATAATTAGTTTATAAAACAGTTTCAAAATAGTTAAATAGTTCCTAAATAATTGTAAAATAAGTATAAAATAGTTTAGAGTTTAAGAAGAAAGATTGTATAGTAAATAGTTTGGAAAAATATATTTGTACTAAAACAATTTATTTTGAAAATAAACCAGAGTCAAACTGTTCAATTCTCATCAATTCAATTTAAATTTCCACCTCCATTTAAATTAACTCAATTCCAATTTAAATAACTTCAATTTCCATTGAAATTTATTTAACCTCAATTCAAGTTGAATTAATCCTCTATTTCTTTCCTAATTCAAATCAAATTCAATTTGAACTAATTCAAATCTCAATTTAAAACTATCTCGAATTATATAAATTCGAGTTAAAATTTTTAAATGTTGATTTAATTCCTTAAGTCAAATTAACCCTTTTTTTTTAAATCAAATCAACTTTTATTTTTAATTTAATAACTTAAATCTTTAAACCATTTAATTCTGAATTCAAATTTCAAAATTCTATTTTAAAATTATCTTTACTTAACTTATTACAAAGTTCAAATAAGAATTCAAAAACAATTTAATCTTCAGATTCTAATTTATTATCCATTTCAATTTCCAGATCTCAAACCCATTTTGAGATCACTCATAACTCCAATTTAAATTAACCATTTAACTACCCAAGTTAAATTTAAATTTCATCTTGAAATTTCCAATTCAAGTTGTTCATTCTAAACTCGTTTAACTTCCTTAAGTTAAATTAAATTTACTTAATCCAGTCAACTCTACAAAATTTGAATTCCCATTCAAATTTTAAACTTCAGATTAATAATCTTTCCCTTTTTAAGTTTAAAAACTTAATTCACTTAGGGTTTTCACATCACATTCCAATTTAAAACTCAACACTAAGTGTTTATTTCAAATCATCATTAATATTATGTATATTCCTCATATATACATTTTCTTTATACACCAAGTTATACTTTAAATTTTTAAACCACCTTTGGTTTTAATTCAAAACAAACTTCTTTAAAACAATTTCAAGTTTTCTGGATTTAGATTTAAAATTTCATAATTTTAAATTATCTTCAATTCCAATTTATAAGTTATACTCACTTAAATGTTTACTTCCCTAAAACATATCTTTTTTCTTAATCATTAACAACATTCATTATTAAACACAACTACCATTTATGATAATAACCAAGGTTATCATATCTGGAAACCAATTTATTATTATCTTTATTCTGATAACACTTCTACAATTCAATATTTTAATTTCAGTTTGGATCCATTTCAAACTTATCTTCATTCAATTTCAATTTGGTTGTATTACTATTACCACTTAATTCTCATTATTTTATTTTATTTTAATGATTCAACAACCAATTTCTTTAATATTTATTAAAAAAATTATTGCTTTATATATCAAATATAATCTTATATAAAAATCATTTGAAATCTTTATATATGAAAATAACAATTACGCTCTCATATATATATATATACACTCAACTCGTTCTAGGGTACCATTGACCCTATTCTTAACGAGTAATCCCAACAGAGCCAAGGTTCTCGCTTAACCTTCGCTCTGATACCAAGTGTAACAACCCGGAATTTTCGAACCCGAAAATTCCAAATAGTTAGGAGAAAAAGAAAAGAGATAGAAGAAGAAACAGAACAAGACACAAATTCTCACATTCGCAGCGGATCAAAATACAATATCAAATAATAATATCAGTTATACAAAGAAAACTATATTTGTTAATTACATTTTAATACATCAGAGTTACAACATTCACAAATATACTAGACAGTTACAATTAACATGTCTCAGACAGCTATAATATATCACAGCGGAATACACTCCATACGTTCTTGTCATCCAGCTCGCCTCCTGAGCTCCAGAACGTCCTTACCTGAAATTTGTAATACTCGGTCTGACCCGAGCATTACATCAAAGTAACACCCGGGTCAGGCTGGAAACCAGCGTGAGTAAACCCATAATATGAAATACCAAGCTATATAACTAAGGTGAATTACCAGGGTAACTCGTACTTTTCTACGAGTTCTAATCTTATTTAAGTCAATCATTTATCTCGAAACAATATCCAGGAATCATTATCAGTTTTTAAATATCCATGATACTTAGCTTATTTCATTCCAGCCTGTTTGCTTCCAAACTCACATTTATAAAGAATCGAAGTGGTTTCGGGTATTTACTGATACCCGACCCCGGTCTCTTCGAATCCAATGCCATCTTAACCAAAGTTATTCAAGTGAATACAATTCAATTTTTAATACAGGGTAACATATTTGCACAGCAATTCATCATCAGTAGATAACACGCATTATCCCAGTTCAACCCAAACATATCATCACAGTACATTACAAGTTATCAGACTAGATATTTAACTAATCATCCAACACAATTCAATCATCTATAAACAAGATCAATTTATCATCACTCTTAATTAATTAAGTTTAATCACCAAATAAATTGAATTAATTACCTTTAGATCCTGCTTAAATAATATTAATTCATTTATTATTATTTTAATTAATTAATTAATCACCCTTTAATTATTCACATAAATCAATTTACCTTTAATTGCTTACATAAATTAATTATCCTTTGATTAATTATTCTTAATTACTTTCATTAAGTAATTATTTTTAAGTAATTAACTTTCATAAAAAAAAATTAACTTAGATTTTAAAAGTTAATTAACAATTAAAACATCTTTTATTAATTAACTTATTAATATTAATAAGTTTATTTAAAATAAACTTTCAAAATAAAGGTTATATGTATCTCATTAACCACTTAATTCCATTACTAAGTTTAAAATAAACTTTAAAACAAAGGTTATACATATCTTAAATACCTTTAAACTTAGCTAATATAAAATAATTTATTTAAAACCTTTTAACCAATTCAACACTTGAATAAACACTTAACATTTACAAAAGAATTGGTCTTAACAATTTATTTCAAAATAAAACTTGATTTGTTTAAAGTTTAAAACTGTATTATATTAAAAGCTACAGACCCGAGACACATCCCAAATTCCCCGAGAAAAATTCTAAATTACTCGAGTCCAACCCGAGCAATATGCTTCCACACTTTCCTTCGAGTATACATCTTCTTCCCCAAACCCAATTCTAATGATGCACCATTGATACAGGTGCACGTGCACACTTGACTGTCGTGTTTCCGATCATCATCACTGATGCCAACAAGTCGCGTACGACTTACTCCATCGATCCCGACCATCTACCCTACCCAATTTATCGCGAAAGCGAAAACGACCTACTGGAACTAAACTGGTCAGAAACCATTGACCAAAATCCACCTCGTCTTGACGACTCTGACCAACAGCACCACCGAAACTCCGCCCATAGGTTCGCTGAAAACCACACTTCGTTTTCCCCCACGATCGGTTAACTCCGGTGCCCTGTCAACGGCGCTACATCTCGATATTCCACCTCAACCATCATCAGTGATAAAACCCTAAATCGAAGATCTCCGACCGCCATGGTGGTCGTAAAATCCAGCGATTAATTTTGCCGTGGCCCCCAACCTTCCATCCTGCTTCAGCAATGATCGTTATCACCAAAAACTTCGCCGATCATCAGAGATCGATCAAAACCCACTCCACGTTTAACTCGCAATTTCTCCCTTATTACTCATCAAAAATTCCTGATTTCATTTTTAAAATTCATGGTTTTCAATTTCAAATCAAGTTATATTCTTAAAACTTTTCATTATTAAAATTGAATTTTTTTGATAAAATCAAGCTTTTACTGTAATTTATCTCCCAGTGGAAAACTGCCTACAAACCTTACTTGAAACTATTTTTAAAAATTGAATCTGACAATTACAAACACTTTTCTTTCAAAGATCATAACATAAAAGTATTTATATAGGGAGATTTGGATTTCTGAATTTGAATAAGCTGGTTAAAATCAAACAGATCTCAGTTTTATACATACACAAAGACACATATATATGAATATACAAAGAGATTTCAGCTATTTCACCAGATTTCATTCATGCAACTCATTTACAATATTGGCTTAAGAGATTTCACATGCATCAGAGATAAACAGATGAAGTTTGTAGATTAAAAGTTTACTCACAGTTTAACTTTAGAACAGAGAACAAGTTTTCCTTTTTGATATAAAATGTTCATTACTAAAATTTTCCAATTTTAAAATATTCACTCAATAAATATACTTGAAACTATTTTTAAAATTGGTATTACAGAATTATAATCACTTTTCATTTAGAGATTGAAACCTAAATTCATTTAGATGGACTGGTTTGAATTTTTAAACAGGTTTAAGCCTGTAAATGTTTAGAACAGAGAACTTATGTATGTTCTCTGACATGCACAGGAATTCTTTACATATATATCTACTTATATTTGCTTACATGTAAACACACTATGATTTTATTTCAATCATCATCACAAACAACCAGTCATATTTCAAATTTTAAAGTAGTTTACTCACCTTACTAAAAGAACAGAGAAGCCTGGAAATGCTTGAATTTGCAACTGAAAACTTGGTTTTGATCTTTTAACTTTGAAAACTGGAAATGTGCTTTGATTTACATCAGGTTGAAAAAGTGGTTGCTTGATTCCTGTTGTATCTTTGCTTTACATTTGAGTTGAACTTGAATTTGCTTGAATCAGGTTGCAAAAAATCTTGGCAGAACAGAGAAGCCTGAAATACTTCTGCCCTTGAACAGAAAATTCGAGTTTCCCTTGATTTTTGATTTGCTTACTGATCTGGATTTGCCTTTAAACTGATTTGATCTTGCTTGCTGATGATTATAATTGATTTCTTGAAATGATTTTGCTTGAAGATGTTTACAGGTTTGGTACATTTTTTTTTCTGATTTAAACGTGGCTGCAGTTTGCTTTCTTAGAAAAATGAGATAGAAAAAAAATGAAAGAAGAATAAGAAGTATTGTTATATAGATTTAGTCTTTGATTTATTAAAATTTAAAGAAATAAAATAAAAATGTGACACTTGTCACTAAACTCTTTTGATAACTTAACACATGTTATTTAGAGTGTTTATATGTTAACACATATATCTCTCATGCATAATTATATTTTTTTTTTATTAAATAAAGCTTTTTAATTTATTTTACTAATAACTAAATACATATATTAATTATATAAATGGAAATCTTTTAAAAGAAATGAAATAAAACAAACTATATTTATACAAAAATCATTTACACATACCTTTAAATTCAAAATATATATATTAAGATATATATATCATCTTTTTGAAATCCAAATATAAGTTCAAACCAATTATTAAATAAAATTTTAAAATCAATCTTAAAATCAATTTGATATATATATTTAAACATCCATCACATTAATTTGAAATAAGTACTCTATTTAAAAATCTATATTCACTCACACATATATATACAATATACAATACATTTTTATTATTTGAATATAACAATTTTGCCAAATTTAATTAATTTATTAAAGGAGATTATCATATTTAATTTCTTTGAAATTCCCGGGATATCACATGCATATATACTTATAAAAAAGATTATTACTTACACACCTATTATGGTATGGCTAAATAAACTCTTTTATTTATTTACTTAATTTAATTATATATATATATATATATCTGTGTGTGTGTATTATAGATATGCAAATATACAGTTTATAATTTAATTACTTTATCATACTTTACATAAATATGGTTATATAAATTTATATATAATTTATTATACATATATTATATTCGGTAGTAATAAGAATATTATAATGAATATATATATATATATTAGTTAAATATTATTCGAACCATTTAATTACATGAATTAATATATTAATGTATAAATTATATAAAAATTACTTTTCATATTTTATAAAATTATTGTATCATAAAACATATACTTGATAGAAAATAAAAATAACATTTTTCATTGTTTAAACTAATTATTTAAAAGCCAAAAATTAAATAATTAGTTTTAAAGTTGTGTTTAAATTATAAAATTATGAAATAAATTTTCAACGTATAGAGTACCATTAAATTTTTTACTGGAAATTTAAATTTCAAAATGATTTTATATTAATATTTTAGATTAAAATCGTACGAAAATTAATTAAAATGATATCTTTTCAAAAAAAAATTTATATGTCATGCACAAGACCAAGTAAATATTTTTATTTAATTATTTTGAGCTATATTATTATACATTTATAAATAAGTAATTACTAATTTATATATATATATATATAATTACTTTATTAACATATGTATATATTGGTATCGGTTTTAAAAGAAATTATTATTATTTATTTTAGTTAATATATTTATAAGTAATTTAAATATATATATATATATGCATAATTCTAAATATAAACATAGTTAATATTTCATAATTATGTTAATAATAGTTAATATTTTATAATTATATTAATAAAATACATATATATATATAATATTTAATTAAAATTTACATATATATTTAAAATATTTTATTTATCTAAATAAAAGTATACAAACGTACATTTGGTCAATATATTTATACAATGGATGAGCTAATATGTCCATTGCGATGTAAATTTCAACATCTATACATAGGCATGGATTGATACGTTGCACATGCACACATATAAATATATGTATATGATACACACACACATATATAACATAACATAAATTAAATAATATTATATCATCTAAATTTAAATAAAATAAAAGATTTTATTTGAATAAAATTCAGAAATGTTCTTAATAAACTAGACTTCATAAGCCCAATACAGATCCAATACAGTAATTTTTTTTGAAATTCACTCATAACTTTTGCGGCGAGCTGGTCCAATTCCAACAATGGTATTGGAACCCAATATCATATGCTATCTAAATTAGTCATGTTAGGGTTAACCAATTGAGCTCACAACCTAGTCGGTAGGGTGTCTAAGAAAGGTAGTGTCGAAGGATTGAGTATGGGTAATCGAATACTCTGCTCTACCTAGCTACCAGCCTAGCCCGAACAAATCTGTGAGCCCAAAAGGTTGCTCCTAATAGAAGAAGCTAAATTTAAATTGAGTCTTGGGCTACTTTTCAAAATATTTGAAAATTAAAATTATAAACCTTTTTGATTTAAAAGTTAAATTTAAAATAAATATGCATATGTTATAAAAGTTATAGTATAATAAAAAATTTCTAAATGTTTGAAAAAATAATATAATATAAATTAATTTTGGGATTTTAAATTTATTAATAAGAATACTAAAATAATAAATTAATTAAATAAGTTAATTAATGAAAAATATATGCATGTATTATGTATGTTTGATATATGTTATGATATTTTGAAATGTTTAAGATATTATAGATATACATGTATGTATATAATATAATTTAATTTAAAAAAATTAATTAAATTAATTAATTAATGGTTAATTAAATAAATAAATGAATTAGAGGTTAATTAATTAAATAAATAAATTAAAGGTTAATTAACCAAAGGTTAATTAATTAATACATATATATGAGATATATATTTATGATATAAAGGTTATAGTATATAAATATTTAATATAAAAGTTATATTAAGATAATATAAAAATAATTAAAATGTTAATTGATTAAAATTAATTAAATAAGATCTAATTAATATAATATTATACATAAGACTATTGTATAACCAATATGAAATTTAAAAGTCATAGTATCCATGGCCCCAAAGTTTAAATTTCAAGTAGATTAATACTCCTTCCCTCATGTCTGCCCCCGTTGACCTTTCCCTTACCCACAACGTCTTTTCAACAGTTCCTTCCCTCACCTCCTCTGACATTACAGTTGTTCCTCTCCCCTCCAACTCTGAAGTCTCTGTCCTTTCCTCTAATCCATCGCCCCTGTCCCCCAGTAAATCTGTCCCTTCAACCATCATCTCTGACCACAATCCTTCCTCTCTGCTTCCGGTCCACTCATTTAGCTCCCCGCTAGTCCCTCCTGACCCTATCCCATCTCGACCTCCTTCCACATCACTCCTACCTCAACCCGTCTTTCCTCCGCCTCCCACTCAAGGTGAACGGAAATGGACTTCGCTTTTTAAGCACAAACCCAAGAATGCTGGGAAGTACATTCCCGTTGACCTGACTCCAGAGTATGAAGATAATGTTCTACTTCCAACCCAGGCTGTTCTTGATGCTGGTGCTGCGATTTGGAATGAGACACTGGTTGGCTTTTTCCTGGACAAACCATTGTCATACACAGCTGTAATTTCGAAACTTAAAAATATCTGGAGATTAAAAGGCTCTGTTACAGTTAAGTCAGATGGCACCATTTTCTTATTTAACTTCTCCTGTTCTCAGGATAGTATTAAGATTCTTCAAAGTGATCCTATAATTATGAATAACAAGTTGTTCATAGTCAAACCATATGATGCAGCGATAAGTAATGTAACAGGCTCAATCACTGCAGTTCCAGTATGGGTCCATTTGTACAATCTTCCTATATTTGCCTGGTCGCCTCTTGGGATCAACTGGCTTTGTAGTCATTTGGGGAAAATGTTGTGTATGGATGAGATGACGGAGAAGCAAGAGAGATTGAGCTATGCGAAATGCTTGGTTGAAGTTAAACCGGATAAGGAGCTTCCTGACGAGTTTATGATTAAACTGGTCGAAGGAGGTTATCAAAAAATATACGTACAATATCTATGGAAGCCAGATGTATGTACTATGTGTAAAAAAATTGGCCATATAAAAGAAAGTTGTGACATTAATGATATCAGTCGAAGAGACAATGACAAGGTAATAAGAGTAGGAGTCAGTAAAGAACACAAAGCAGTTACAACAGAGAAAGCCCGAGTTATTAGAGAAAACAGAGCACTTCAGAAAAAAAATATCAAAACATGGCAACGTGTGAGCAAAAAGAAGACAGTGGCAGTTGTTAAGGAAAATAGAATGGATCAAAATAGAGGAAGCAATGGAAAAAATGAGAATGAAACTAATACAGTTAGAATTGAAGAAGAAAGAATGGATGACGTAAGAAAAAGAGAGGAACATGAAAATGAACAATGTGGTAATAGAGAATTAAATAATGTAGAAGCAAATGAAGGTGCTACTGCCAAATCTCAAACTCCAATTGACACTGAGAGAAATTATAACTGTCCTGAGAAAGAAAGGAAGAATGATGAAAATGAAGCAGCTGAAACTCTCATAAGGTCTAACAAATTTGATGCTCTGCTTGATCTGGATGAGGAGGAAAACATGAATGATATGCAAGATGATGGTTTGAGATATGACACACAAGGACATGCTGCACTTGTAAACTCTGAAGTGGAAGTTCAAAGTAATGCTCTAAATCATACAAACCTGGAGGAAGAAAAAAGTATAAAAATGAAACAAGGGAACTTTGTTGAAGTACAAGAAGTGAACAACAAGCAACGACCTGAAACGATCGATGCTGAAAACGAACACGAGGGATCAGGTAGAGAAAATAATAAAGGAGAAGGAACAATCTCAACTGGTAGGAGAAATAGAAAAAATTCAAACAAAGATTCCAAACATAAAAGTGAAACTCAAAAGAAGGAAGAAATGCACAGTAAAGATGTCACATGCACAACGTATCAGTCTGATAAACAACACAATTACTCTTCGCCCCCAGCAAATGTCCCTTCTTCTTCCAACCCTTCCTCTCAACACATATACTCCAAAATCAAACCACCATCAGCCTACAAAGTTCCTCCCCCTATTCTATCCCCTCCAAACTCTCAGCAACCCTCCCCTCCAATTCCAAACCTCCCTTCTCAAACCTCCTCTCCAAAAACAGAAGAAACAAAAAACAAAGAAGCAACCCCCCTTTCAGCCACTATTCCTAATTACCTGTCCTCGAAGCAGGCAGTAACAAGGAGTATGAAAATAGAACTACTCAATGCACGTGTTCTCCAATGATGACACGCATTGGAGCATGGAACATACGAGGAGGCCACCATGTTATCAAGCAAGAGCAATGTAAACAACTCATCAAAACACATCAGCTATCTGTCATAGCAATTCTTGAAACAAAGTTAAATCTCTCCTTGACTATCAAGGCAGCAGAATATATTAATCCAAAATGGGATTACATCCACAATTTGAATGAAGCTTCATATAGTAGAATCCTGATTCTGTTCAACCCCTGTCATTTTAAACTCACTCCCATTCTATCCACCTCCCAAATAATACACTGTCAAGCTATTGATCTTTTTGATAATTCATCTTTCTACGTAACCTTTGTTTATGCTTTCAACTCGGTAGCTTCTAGAACCTCCTTACTTTCTGTCATCCCAGCTCTAAGACAGTCCACCCATCCTTGGATAATTCTATGGGACTTCAACTGTAGTTTTTCTCTAACTGATAGAGTTGGAGGAAATCCCCTCTCTCTTAATGAAATTAAACCTCTTGCCGATACTCTAATTGATGCGGATCTTGTTATGGTCAAAACTGTAGGTATGCAATACTCGTGGAACAATAAAAGGAAACATGGTTGCAGAACCTTTTCTAGGATAGACCATACATTCTCCAACCAATGTGCTCTTAATAAGTGGCCTCTCCTCTTCAACCATCTCCCTCCTCCTCTCCTATCTGACCACTCTCCGCAAATTTTACACCTTCGTGGAGCGGACAAGAGGGGAAAAACAAATTTTAAAATTTTTAATTCTTGGGTTCTTGAACCTGACTTCAAAAGTACTGTTATAGCAGCTTGGAAAAAAACTAAAAAAGGTAATCACTTGTTTGTTTTGCAGGAAAAAATTAAAGAGGTGAAGATAGTCTTGAAACAATGGGCGGCAAACAAATATGGCAAAGGTGATAAAATGAGCTCTGTGATTAAAGAAAAGCTTATCGAGGTCCAAACAGCAATGATGTCTAATGTTAATAATGCAAATCTCACATCATCTGAAAGTGCTTTGTCTCATCAATATTATGAAGTGTTAGCTAAAGAAAACGATATGATAAGGCAGAAATCGAGAATAAAATGGAGAGAAAAAGGGGACAAAAATAGTGCTTACTTTCATGATAGTCTCAAAAATAAACAGAGAAGAGAAAACATTACTACTATCTACGACATGGAAGGCAAACTACACTCTAAACCTGATGAAGTCCAGAAAGCTTTTGTTAATCATTTCTCAGCCTTGTATAGCAACTCTAATAATTTCATCCCGAGTATTAATCAGATCCCTACTGACATCCTGCCTAGACTTAATGCAGATGATTATAGCTTCCTTTGCAATGAAGTCTCCCCAGAAGAAATAAAACAAGCTATGTTTTCTCTTAACTCTAATTCGTGTGGAGGCCCTGATGGGTTGAATGCTCTTTTCTACACTTCATGTTGGACAATTGTCTCAGCTGATGTATATAATGCTATTCTCCTATTCTTTAAAAAGTGTAAAATCTACAGGTCATACAATTACACCAATATAGCCCTTATTCCCAAACTCAAGAATGCTCACTGTGTTAACGAATTCCGCCCTATTTCGTGTTGTAATACATTATATAAATGCATCTCTAAGGTTATTGCAACAAGACTTAAGCATGTCCTTCCTAAAATTGTCTCCAATAATCAAGCTGCCTTCCTTCCAGGAAGAAACATTCTAGACCACGTACTCCTCTCTCAAGAACTTATCAAAGGATATAAACGTAAGAATTCCCCTCCGAAAGTGATGATGAAGCTCGACATCATGAAAGCATTTGACATGCTTCAGTGGGACAGTATTGTTCGAATTATGGGATACATGAACTTCCCACCGCACATTATATCATGGATATATGAATGTATCTCCTCACCTACCTACTCTGTAATTGTCAATGGTATGGCAGAGGGTTTTTTTGAAAGTAAGCAAGGTGTTAGGCAGGGAGATCCGCTTTCTGCTTATGTTTTCATTCTTGTCATGGAGCTTCTTACGAGGATGATTGACAAACTTATAGACCAAGGAAAATTTAAGATTCACCCAACTTGCTCTGAACCTCAAATCTCTACTTTAATGTTTGCAGATGATTTAGTTGTGTTTTGTTCTCCTAACATCTACACCGTCCAGAATATTATGCATACTCTTGATCAGTTCTATTCCATGACGGGTTTAAAAGTTAATCTCAACAAATCTGACATCACTATGGCTGGAGTTAGTGATGTTCAGTGTGCTCTAATTACTCAAATTACTGGCTTAACTCTTAACTCTAACACTGTTTCATACCTGGGGCTTCCTCTCTCTCTACATCGAAAATCACAACACCTTAATGCCTTCCTCTTTATGAGAAGATTATTGCGAGACTTAATTGCTGGACCACCAGGTCTCTTAGTCAAGTAGGAAGACTAACTCTAATAAAGTCGGTAATATTATCAATGCAAGTGTATTGGTCAAGGACTTTCATTCTCCCCTTTAAGTTGATAAAGATGATCAGAAGTGCCTTTATGAAATTCCTTTGGAAGGGCAACACTACGGGCAGATACATAGCTCCAATAAAATTTGCTACGGTGGAGAAGCCAATAAACAAAGGGGGTCTTGGAATACTCAACTTAAAACAATGGAACATAGCTGCCTTTGCGGAGCATATTGATACCTACTATAATTGTCCAGACAGCCTCTGGGCAATATGGTCTGATAGAAATGTGATAAGAGGTAGGAGTTTGTGGAATATGACAAAGCCCCAGAACTTAAGCTGGACGTGGCAGTGTATATTCAAGATAAAGGAGAAGTTTCTTCCTCTTATACAAATGAACACCTACCCAACTTACAACGTGAGTTTCTGGGATGACCCGTGGTTAGACAAGGGGTACATTCTACGTCGTCACCTAACGTATACTGAGTTTCAGCTGTCTGGGCTTCACTCGTCTGCAATGGTCAGGGATGTCCTCTATAATTATCAAAGCACACGTCATTTATCTTCCAATCAACGAATACAAGATATATGGAACAAAATAAGATTGTTTGCCCCGCTGTCCACTTCATCAGTTTGTCTGGTTTGGGGTGACAAAAGGACAAGATTCAAAATTGGAGATGCATATGAATACACGATGAAGAATAGTTCTTGTCCAACTTGGAGATGGTGGAAGCGGACATGGAATAATGATAGTAGTTTGAGAGATAATTTACTGTTTTGGAAAGTTATTAATCGTGTGCTACTAACCAAAGCAAAACTGACTTGCATGGGCATGAGTGTCGATATTTATTGCACTTACTGCTGTAACCAACCCGAAACGATAGAACACTTGTTCTTTGAATGCCCATTCATTAAGGAAGTATGGAATGATGTGATGGCGAAGCTTCAAAGAACTAATGTCTCTACTGATAATCATGTTGAGTGGGAAAGAATCCTTGCGAGATCAGGAAACAAACATGGAGGAAAGCGAATATTTACCGTGGTGATGAAGAGTTTCATAAGCTCTGTCTGGAGAGAACGAAACACGAGAGTGTTTGATGTCATCAATGCAAAAACTGATGTTGTGTTCAGGCAGTGGATAGTCCATGAAATTAATTCCTCTACGAGTATGCTCTCCTTCTCTTTTGATCCGGGCATATTGGCTGCGTTCCAGCTGTGTTAGATGTGTGTTTTCTTTCTTTTTTAATTTCCTGTCTTTTTGTTTCCCTTTGTGATTGTTGCGCCTAGTCTTCCTCAGTCTTCTTTGAGCTATGCTCTTTGTTGTAATTGTTCTGTTCCTTTTGGTGTAGCAATAAAATGGTCGGGGACCATCTAACCCCGTCGGCCTTGCCAAAAAAAAGAAATTTAAAAGTTATATAATAATAAAACTTATATAATACAAATGTATAATTAAAGGTGGAACATTATAAACCCTAAACAGACCTAAGTAGCAAATATATATGTAAATATACATATACCATGATTTCCGACGTGTATGATATTTGAATCACGAGAGTATTTCATAAGAATTGCATTATTCCATAAGTCGATATCTCTCGTTATAATATATGGAAGATTATGAATCTTTATATAAAGTTGTCCTCTATCATTTATATAATAATAGATTACTTGCATACTCTCTAATTGTTGAGCTTTCCTCAAGCTAGGTATGTTATGTGTAGTACAATTAATATACTGAATAAATGAGGTAAGATAACTCCACGTATTTGTTGACCTTTCCTCAAGGTATGTGAATTTTACTTAAGCCATCGTAAAATGATAGATCCGAGTGAATAATCCCACTTTACTTGTTGAGCTTTCCTCAAGGTAAATGCGGGCTTAGAACAAGGAACCACAAATTAGGAGTTGTATGAGATATAACCAATAAGGAGTTATCCATCATATATGGGACTATGATTTGTTGAGTTTTCCTCAAGGTCAGAGTCCCAAGGCGTACGAGTCCTAACACCCACTAGTGAATTCATAAGACTTTTATGTTTCGCTTAGGGTTTGGTGAAACTCAAAAGTCTAGTGGGAGCCAAATTAAAAAAAATGAAAAGATAACATTTAAACTTTCTAATACTATAAGAATATATGATGTATAATGTCATAATAATCTACATTGATAAATTTTTGCATTTAATACGATTGATAAAGCGTGTACTAATTAAAATATACAAATGAAATATATTGAAGATTGACAAATAAAAAAATAACATACACTTACCAATAAAAGCTTCTTGCATGTTAATGCTTCAATACCCATGCAAGCGCTTGATTTTTCAAATACTAAATATTTGTAATTTGGTCTCTTACGAGTTTATTTGATTGAAACCGCATATCGCATTCTATGAGTTTCGAACTCTAAAAGCAATATAAGACTATGGATATTTGATCCATATACTATCACTTATAAGTGTTATACAGGGAATGGTCATAGTTCATAATGTACGATACTTCGATGAAGTTAGTTCATTCGAAGTAAGCCAATAAACAGTACCGTGAGATCGAATATTCAATTTGATTGATTACAAAAGGATCGTTTTGTGTTAAATGTAACACTGGACCGCAACTATAAGAAAGATCTCAGGATTCGATCATTGTAATGTCAGTTTGATCAGTTCACTTAAGGTGCATCATATTTGATGTCCTTAAATTTTAAGGATGATCAAATACATCTTTGTAAAGAGTTCGTTATGATAATGTAGAAAGGGTTTTTTGTTTGAATAGTTCAACCATTTAGAAAGAAAAATGAATGTACGAGAGTAGATGTGATTTAAGGTACAGTTGAGATGAAGAGAGTGAATAATCACTTCTGCTTTATAACGAAACATCAGAAATGAGAATTGTAATAATAATAATAATTGATACTTATATTGAAATAAGAAATACGATTTCTATTTCGGAATGTATTTTCATATAGAAAATTGGTTTCTATGAGATTTATTTCTTAAAATTAATATCATCCAAAGAATAGTTTACAAACCATATAAAATAAGAGTTAATAAAAAACCCCTACATATCCTAGGCCAAGGAGTTGCAGGTTGTGCGAGTCGAAATACTGCATGTAATAATTCTACATAAGGGATCTTGTATGAATCATCCAAAGTGAATTTCGGGAACGATAGCCATTAGATGACTAATTTATGTTGCGAACATAAATATATTGTGAACTAATGCAAAATCAGTTTTATAAGGCAATTCATAAAATGTTTATGAATATCCATTCCATTGCACTGACAAAACTAATGTTGTTTCAAGAAATACCAACATCGTAGCGAAGGAATTTCTTTAAGAAATTATTAGTATAAATTGAATTTGAATACGATGTAATAATAAAACTAATTATAAAGGATGAAATGAAACTGATCAAACCTAAATGAATACACATACATTAGAACGTCTAATGAGTATTCTTGTACATTAAAGTGAAAATGTGAGTTTCTTGTCAATGTTAAGAATAAATAATCCACGGTTGTTTGATTAAACCATTAAGATTATTGACTCTATGATATGGTACGATGCGCAAATTCAAAATTGATTCTATGTACATTATCAAATTATGATTTTGGTATATGTATCCGAAAGGATATGATCCATTGGCCACAAATGTGTCTTCAATAAAAAGCCAAATGCAGTTGGAATATAGTAAGGCACGTTGATAAGAATAATACTGTGAATTTCAATTATTGAAATTAACGTAACTGATTCATCATTCGATGTGCTCAAGTTGGTTTGGATTTCACTTACATAATTATCCCCTAGTATGACTTTATGTCTTGGTGTGTAAATATATTGATGCGGAAAGTAATAAATATTGATCTAGACTAGACTGTTTGCGCATAACAACTAAAGTGTCTCGAAGTCAGTAGGAGCGGTATTAAATTTTTGGGTGTTTCGAGTAAGATCCAAGAACAGACATGAAAGTATTATTTGGAAAAGCATCAAAATTAAATAAATGTTTTGATAGAGATATCAAATAGTTTGATCATTTGAAAGTCCAAATGCAGAAGAAGCACGTGTTCATAAGATAGAACGTTAAAAGGTACATAGATATTTCTCAACCATAAGTAAATAACACACCACTGATTCTTAACGATGTACTTGTGTATTAAAATCAGCTTTAGTTATTTTAATACTTGACGTTGGATTTGTAAGTGATGTCTTTATATAGTAAGTATAAAAGATATTGGGAATGTCCCAAACGATATGCAAGGACACCTTATTAAATATTTAACATAGAATGTGTAAGATGGATTCCTTATGCATTGGCAATAGGAATTATCAGACATGTTAAGTTGTGTACAATATCATGATTTGTTTATGTATTTGATACATGAAGCAAATATCAAATCCAAATAGATATCGCTAAATGGTTGTTTGAGGTGTTCTCATGTATTTATGAAATACTATAAACTGGTTACAGAAACAGGAAACTCCTCATGAGGGAGTGTTCGGACTCAAATTTCATAAATGATATTGACTATAATATGTTAATAATAAATTCAAGTTAAAAATCTTTAAGTTGAAAATGTTCCAAATAGAAAAGATTATGGCTGATTTAATGAAAAGGCTAGGTATATTGACTTGAATAGCGCTACAGTAAAAAAAGTGTGTGTGTGTGTGTGTCTATATATATATATATTAAATGCACAAATTTATAATTGAGCCGAAGGTGATTCTAAATGTTGAGAATCCCATAACATTGTTATGTGATAACAATGCCACGATAAAGTTCGTAACAATACCTAGAGCTCATTAAATGTTGAGAGACATACTCCGAATTATTCCACATGATAAAAATAGTTTATCAACATTGGGAAGAGTTCATTGACAGAGTAGATAATTAAAACATAATAGCATACCTCTTCACTTAGAGACTAACCCAATTGGTTTTTAGGAAAACAATCAGAGAAGTTGGAATAAGATACCTTAATTGAGCTCAGTGCAAGTGGGAGAATGATAGAGTTAAGGGTATGCCCTGAGGACAATTATGTAATTTGTTAAACATATCTAACTCGATAATCGATCTTGTTCGAAATAAAAGGTATTTTCTTTCTATTGTATGTTATATATAATATGTTGTATTAATGTATTACTTTAATTAAAAGTATGTTTAATAGAAAATCCATAAACAATATAGTAGTTACAATGTTTTGTAACCGTGAGTAATTTATCACAATGAAAGTAAATCTACCCTTTTAAATATTCCTAGTCAAGATGTATCGAGACTGGATATCGATATATTTCTTGAGACTAGAGAATGTAACGCTCTCCAAATGTTGGGCAGTGTAATACTCATAGCTACTGAAGGCACCAAGGGGTTACGTACTGATAGTTATTGGATAACTATGGAATAAATCACTCGATAGTTTTTTGTTGGTTAATACAACTAAGGTCAAGTAGAAAATATCGATGTGACTGATTTACACAATTCTCTCAACTTATGAATACTGTTAATCTTTAATGTGAAAGCTTTGCTTTGGTTATAGTCAAATCATGGCACAGTGTCTATCAAGTGACTATAGTTGGGTCAAGTGGAAGTATTGGAAGCGAAACACTATTCAAGAGAGGATTCGCCTCCTCAAATATATAGGGTTAGTATCATGGTCAACTGAAGTCAAATCAAAGTCAAAGTCTTTGTCCAGAGCATTTCAGTTAATTATTATTATTATTGACCCAAGGTCTTTGTGTTTGGACTAAAGAGTTGAGTGTGGACGATAATGGAATTTTGACAATTACCAAATTTCATAAGCCTAAAGTGACATAGTTTTGACGAAGAGAATTAGTGTAAACAAAAGTCATAATCGGGTAATGCGTAACAAAGTAAAATTAGATTTTACTGAAACTAAGTAAGTGATAAATTGGGCCAAAATGTCACACTACCTGCTAAGTGGCATGTGAACGTTAATATTCAAATAGTTCAATATTAATTGCTACCCAAATTTATACCTAACGAGTTATAGAACCAAAACGATGAATTTTTCTTTAACCAAACGATTTAATAAATTTGTATTTGTTAAATTAATTAATATTTGTGAAATATTAATTATAAAATTTAATTTTGATTTGTTGAATAAATATTATTAAATATATTTATAACAGTTATAAATATATTAATCGATATACGTTACCGATAAGCGTTAAATTGGATTTAAATGCGAAATATTTATTTGGGCTCTAAATGCATTTAAAGTCCATGATGGGGGCTTGTTATTTCGGTTGAAACATGGGGTAATAGGAAGCTACAATTTGGGCTAGAGAGGCTTGATAATGGATGGCCAAGATGGAAGGAGATTGAGTAAAAGACGAGACCCCAAATTCTCTCCTTTTGCTACCTCTATTTAAGAATCTCCACCTTTATTTTATATGAAATTTTTGGAGCCTCCATCCCATACATTGCTAGACGAACTCCCCCTCTCATCTTTCTATTTTCCTAAGCTAAAATCAAATCAATTCAACAGTTATTCGATAGTTGGTGGTCAACGGTCAAATGACTAGCACTCTTTTGGATCGAAAATCATTTTAAAGAGCATACTTCATCATTTCAAGGTGTACTTAAAGGCATTGGAAGTAAGTTCTAACTGAAAAATGATCGTTAATGTATAGATTTAAAGTTTATTATATATATATATATATATATATATATATATATTGTTAGTTAGTTGATGATTCTAATGTACAATTATACTATCACAAATTAGTTTGGTTGTGTGTGTTTATATAATTATAAAAAATTTGTTATGTACACACCTATAATGTTACGACGCTAATTTTTTTTTAATTTATTTACTTAATTCAATAATATATATTATTAGATGTGCAAATATATAGTTTATAATTTAACCATTTCATCATACTTTGCATAAATATGGTTATATAAAATTGTATATAATTTATTATAGATGTATTATATTCGGTAGTAATAAGAATAATTTATATATATATATAGACACACACAAATTATTGAAATATTAGTTAAAATATTTAAATACGTAATTAAATATATCAATATACAAATTATATAAAAAATTAAGTTTCATACTTTATAACATTATAATATCACAAAAAATATGCTCGATAGAAAAATAAAAAATATTTTTTTATTATTTAAAATAATTTTAGTAAAAACCAAAAAGTAAATAATTGTTTTAATGTTATTTTAAAATTATAATATTAGGAAATAAATTTTCAAAGCATAAAATATCGTTCAGATTTTTACTGGAAATTTAATTTTCAAATTTAATTTTTGAAATTATTTTATATTAATATTTTAAATTAAAATCATATGGAAAATAATTAAAATAATATTTTAAATTAAAAATAAAAATTATTTATATGTCATGTCAAGACTAGGTAAATATTTTTATCAAATTTTTTATGCAATTACAAGTATTAATATATATTTTAGTATATAACTATACATTTATAAATAAGTAAATAAGAATTTATATATATATAATTATTTATTAATGTTTGTATATATTGTTTTCCATTTAAATTTATTATTATTATTTATTCTATTTAGAATATTTGTGATGCCCCACCTCTATACCCACGCTAGCCTAGAACACTACGGTGTAATGTTGTCAACTAGCACGGAGAATAAGGCTGTTGAGGAGTGACCATCCGTGTAATTGCTTTGTGCGAGCACTGATATGTCAGATAGTATAATTTCAGGAGGAAATCCGACATATCGATACAAACTCAAAGCTACTACACAGTGGCTATAATAGTTTAGGACAATAAATATAATAATAACACAGATAATATAATTGCGGAACACAAATAAAACAAAAGTCTCATATATATATATATATATATATATATAACTGATGTCAGTTACAATACATTTGGCACGATACATATGATACAACTACAACTGTCGACTCTGGAAGTTATATATACAAGTACATTATCGTCTAATATACATGAATACATATCAACCTAAAACAGATACTGTCTACTACAAAAAGACGAAGACCACTTCAAAAGATATGAAAAATCTTCATAGCTCAAACAGCAATCCAAAGCAAGATATCTACAACCTGAAATAACTCGGGTCTGACCCGAGTATTACATTCAAAAGAAAATAATGCACGGGTCAGTCTAATTCAAACTCAGTTATTAATGCACAGAAGCAATAATAATTAAATAACAATTAGACGACAGTCAAAATAAATCTCGTCTATCCAACCCTTCAATAAGAGAATCGGATGATGGTGGATATAATACGTAGCAGTGTTAAACAACAAATCAGCAGATTCAAATCATCAACAAAGATAAGTGAAAAGAATATCAATGAAGATAATTTAGAAAACATCAGAATTGCCTAATTGGCAATTAACAACAAAATCCAATTATTAAATAAATAATTAGAAACTCATAATCTAATTATCAAATAGATGATTAGACAAATCTCAAAATGATCAAATCAAGTCAAAACTCTGTGTGGCTGCAGTACACGCACATGTGCACTGCCTCGCCACTACAGTACGTCGAAACTACAAAGGTCAATATAAATGAACCAAAAACAACAGGTACTAACTCAAATCAAAATGACGAATTACACACGAATGCACAACGAAAGTTTACATCCAAGTACAAGTTCAAACCCGAGCTATTAGCTGGGTTCAACACAGGTATAAATTCAACTGAAATGGCCAAGACAGCTACAAGGAATGATCAACTCGAAGAATACCAATAATTCAAATCAACCAACAAAACAAAGACTGCAACATGAAACTGCCCCAAAGGAATGGCATCAAGTGAAACAGTAAAACAACAAGGGCAAAGACTCAAGTCAGTGCACCAATGATGCCAACAAGGCTCAGCATGCACATGAAGGCACAAACAGGTACAGCTAGAACTGTTCATAAAAGTGAACAATGCTGCAAAAGACACCAAGTAGATGGTACAAGAATCAAATAAAACCTGAACGAGTCGAAATGCTCAACTCAAATAGAGTATAGATCAATGCAAACTGTCTCGAACAAATAACCGAGTCAAGTGGATAACCAATGCAACAACTCAGGTCAGTGAGCACTATATATATGCAGACCAGATATGTCAACATGACTCGAAATGTAAATGAAGATCTGTAATCACTGCCTCGATAGTCCTAGTGACATCAAGGAACCAATTAAACTACAAATGCAGCATAAAGCAACAATGTACATAAAAGTGTTGCAAGACCAGTAAAGTGAAATGGTTGACTACCGAACATTATAAGTGACAATGTAATGATATGCAGTGATATGCAGTGATCAAGTGGTCTACAACCACACCAAAGAAGTGACAATACAATGCCAATCAAGTATGCAACTGTGAATTTGGGTAAAGCAGGTGCATACACAAGTGACACAAGCATCATACAAAAGTTTTATTTATCATGAAGCAAAACTAAGTTCAGGTTAATTCAAGAAATACAACATGCAGTTTGCTGTGATACAAGGCAAGCAACAAAGGCACTGGCAACATCAGAAAAGAGTTCAACATAAATGCAACTATATGAGATGCACTTGTAAAACTGGACAGTAGTCAAAGTGGATAATACAAGATGAACACAGTGAAGTACTACCCAATGCAACAACATGATTGGTCACTAGCATATCACCCAAACATATATGCAGTTGTGAATAATGCAAGCTAATGTCATATAATGCAAGCTAATGTCATGAATATGAATGCAACAGTGAAGTACATAATGCAAATGACCAAAGCTACAATATGCTCAAGTGAAGTCAACAACATAACCACTTCCAGATCAAATTCCAGAAGAAAACCAACTAGTTCAAGCTACCGAAATGAATGAGCAACAGAAAGCCATAAGTTCACACTACAAAACAAGTCGAAGTCAACTCGAAATCATCATAGTCAAAAGAATTCAACATCGAAAGACAACAAGAACAGAATCAACATCAGCCAAACTCAAAACAAGCCAAGAAATCACGACCGAAGTCAGGTACCAAAAATTCAAGGCCGAAACACAAAATCACCTATACATGAATTTGAATTAGATGTGAGTAATTAAAAATTACTCACCTTTCATCGAAGCGAAGACGAACTCGGTGGTCACAAAATCTTCAAACGAGATACTCAAAATCGACAGCCCCCAAACTACCGAAGCTCTAGCCTTTGAAGACGACGAAAATAAGGGAATTCGACTCCGAAGCAAAACATTCGAACTCGACTAACTGGAAGCGACCGCAAGCAAAATTGAAGAAGCAATCATAGCCAATTGTGAACAACCAGCAATAGATTACAATCGGCGCTCCAGAATTTCACAGACCCTAATTTGAATAGGAACGAACGAGACGAGCATGCCCTAATTTCTTTTTTTGAACGAGGCTGCCATTTTTAATTTCTTTCGTATGCTTTAGGGTTGTGAAAATGATAAATGGGGAACGGGTTGCTTTGCTAGTTATCACAGCAAAAATGATCAAAAGAAAACGTGGGTATAAACTCAAAGTGTAAAGCCCACTCACATTCAACATATCGTTTAAAAGAATAACAACTGCTTCAAAATTCCAAACAACGATTAACAAATTTTATCAATGAATTTCAATTTGATTAAAAAAACTTCCAATAGCAATTTACCAACAGATTAATCGTTTACTGACAAAAATTAACTAATGCGAAATCTCGGGTTGTTACAATATTCATAAGTGATTTTAATATATATATATATGCATAATTATAAATATACATGTAGTTAATAATTTCATAATTTTGTTTATAAAGTACATACATACATACATACATACATACATAAATATATATATACACATTTATATTTATAAATAAAAATATTTAATTAAATATATATATATATATATTTAAAATATTTTATATATGTAAATAAAATTATACAAATATACATTTTGACAATATATTTGTACATTGGCTGAGCTAACGTATCCGTTTCGATGTAAACCGCAACATCTATATACATGCATGTTATACCTTGCACGAATCGATACGTTACACATGCACATACATATATATATGTATGTATAGGATACACGTGTATATATAACATAAATTAAATAATAATGTATCATTTATAAATTTAAATAAAATAAAAGATTTTATTTATATAAAATTCAGATTGGTTCTAAATAAAATAGACTTTATAGGCCCAATAAAGATCTAGTAGGGTAATTTTTTTTTGAAATTCATTCTATAACATCCCGCCTTTTTGGACGTTTAAGCAGACACACATGCCGACTCAAACCATACAGAAGGGCGGGTTGTTATTGGGGTGAATAAGAAAAGGCAGAGAAAGAAAAGAGAAAAAACAAAACAGAATCTCACAGCGGAATGATAAAATATAATAATCAAATAACAGTTCATGAAGCTGATTATACTTATACAATACAAAATCAAAGTTACACATATCAGAGATAAATAAATGGTAATGCAGCGGAACAGTATGATGCAGTTGAATAATATAGTAAATAATAATACAATCTTCGTCTTCGTCCTCCAAAAACAAGTCTTCGAATCCTGAAATGCTCAGGCTGACCCGAGCGAATTGAAAAGACAAAACACTCAAGTCAGAACTAAAAGATCTTACGTGAGTTAAATCAACGGTAAATAACTATGAGTGGAACGGCGTCAGAGATGTGTATGGGGTTTGACATCTCCTATCCAGTGTTTGACGTGAGTGCAATAACTTAAGAGATATTCGGGATTCACATCTCCTAAGGATCCATTAAACTATCTACTATGTAGTACAATACACTATTATAATATGTCTACAGTAAGATAAACTATTAAAATAGCATTAAGGCGTTACCCATTTCCCCCTTAACACATTTTTATAATGCCAATAGTCTATACAGTACCGTAACTCCCCGTAAACTGGGGCTGCCAGAGGATACCCCTTAGGTACGACATAAAACAAACTCGTAGAAGGCACGCTAGGGTAGGTGACATGGCACAACTAGGCAATGCCAGGGTAGATATACCAATTACACTTCTGGACTGGTGGTAACGCATAGCAGCTACTACCGCCCACCTCGAAACATACTCCTAAATCAAAAATCGAGGGTGGCCACCAAATCAATCGTAAAGTCAGAATATAGTATCGAAGGAATGTGCCCGATCGGAGGAATGACCTCACTTAGCCCGTCAATTGCTCCTGTTTTAGCCACCTTAAGCTAACTCATGGGAGTCAGGTCCACGTATATACCTCATATAGGATCATCGCCAACCATCCTACTTCATTATGGAATCTCCACCGCGTACACAGTTGTCAAAGTGGTTTTCGGTATTGGTAGAGAGTATGACAATATCTGATCCCAGTCTCTTTAACAACCAATCGCTTATTACACACCGGATGGTTCTTTTACATTTCCAAAATCATTTCATAATTGATATCAAAATATCATATTCAATTCAAATCATATCATTTTCGAAATCATTACTTACTTCTGAAATTATATCACATTGAAATCATAGTTCGAAATTATATTTCCTTTCAAAAGTCATATTTCCAAAATAAGTTAAACTCTTATTTCAAAATTATCATATTAAACCAAATATGCTATTTAGATCCCAACTTAGGTTATAACATCATTAACCATATTCACTTAAAAACCGAGAATTTGAATATAAACCCATCCATTTTACTTAGTTTGGAATTTAGAAGAAAATAGTTTTAAATAGTTATAAATAGTTAATATAGATTTAAAATAGATTAAATATAATTAAAATAGATTAAATAGCTTTAAAATAGAATAATTTGATTTAAAATAAGTTAAAACAGGTTAGTTAGTTTAAATAAATTAATATAGATTTCAACACATTTGGACCATTTTCAATTTCCAAGTCAACAAACCAAATTCCAAACCTTTCAATTTAACATTTCAATAACTATTGAATTTCATATCGTTTTAATTCATGTTCGAAATATCACTTTAAATTACTCCAATTTCAATATATTTCGAAGTTATATTTCAAACCATTTTAATAAGTCATTTTTCGATAACTTCACTTATACTTCAAATTCAAATTTAAATTTAAATTTTATTCCTTTAAAGAATTCCTTTAAACCAATTACAATTCCAACATATACTTGATTTCCAAAATAATTCAATTTATATAATCAAATTCTTGTTTCAAAATATCATTTAACTCAACTCAAAAATTAAAGATTTTAAAATCATTTAATTTAACCAATCTGGTGTCCGTATATAATTCTCTACCCTAGGGTCAAGTGGTATAGATATTTATCACTTCAATTTGCAATTTAAAATGTTACGGTTATATATCATTTCAAACTGCAATCCCGAATTAATAATAAAATCCATAAAATCGCTCGAGTCTATCATTTCAACCCATAATGATTTTTCCTTAATCTATTGATCATTCAGGTATGTATCATTTCAACCCATAATGAACTTGCAGTTTATAACGATATAAAATAAAACATCCATTCACCTAATATCAACAATCAACATCCATTATAAACATCATCCAAATCAATCAATAAATATGAATATAGAACTGATAATCAATAACAGGTATTTAACTGGCAATTTATATTCAATAATAAATTAAACAACGATTTAATTCAAATAAATTCAAATTAATCGAGATGATGATTTAAAATATACCAAACAGTCATAAATAAATTTCTAATCACATCATAAATTTAATTTAACAAACATAAGAAATTATAGAAGTTGTGAGTGGGTTAAAACACATCTTTGAATTTAAATCGAATTTAAATCCAAATTAGGCCCAAAATTCAAACGGTCTCAGAATTTGTCCAAACCAGCGTTAGAATGTCCGAAATTTTGGTACGATCCCAGCAGATCAAACCGCGCATGAAACAGACCTCGTATGCAAAAATTATATACGTTAGAAGATGAACGATTTTAAAATACGAAAATAAATAATAAAAGAAGACAGGCCAATCGAACTGCGCCACGTTACCATCTTCACGTACGCTTCTATCACGCAGCATCCAAGTCCACGAACCCTAGTAGCTGCCATGCCAACAAGCAATTACTGCCGCCTCCACGCCGACTATCACCCCGATCAGCCTACGTCGTTTGCCAGCCCACCCTAAGCCGCACCAAACGACCACCATCTTGGCAATTCCGGTACTTCCATGACCTCTCGCCGCCGCCATCCAAACCTTGCCAAAATCTGGCGATCGCGACCACCTTGAGGCAAGCTACTCCATCCCCGCGACCTGCTCGATGAGCTCTACCATCCCGCGTCTCCTGATCGTCGCCAAGACGCAGATCCACCGTCAATCCACAAATCCACGTACGAACGGCCGGAAATTGTTCCTTGAATTACGGACACACAGAACCCCAATTCAAAAAACTATCCGCAGTTTGACTTTTGCTTGTCGAGAGCTTCAAATCGATTTAAAATACGATGTATTTTGAGGAGTTTAAATTTTTGATTTGATTTTGAATTGCAATAGAATTGGAAATTTGGTTTGTCTGCCATTGGAAAGAGGAGATGAGAAGGAGATATACGTACAGACAAATGAGAATAAGAAGTGGCTAGGGTTTATAATGAGCTATTTCTACGTATAGCTGAAATAGAAAAGAATGAACCAGATTTGATTTGGATTTTGAACGATAAACAACCCGAAAAGCTCGTTCTGCCTCCGGAACGAAAATGGGTCATCCCATATATCAAAATAGATGTTATTGATGATTATAAACTCAATAGAGCAGGTTTCAAGTTTTAATTCCATCGTATGAAGAAGTTATGTTAAAATCAGCTTTTTTCAAATTGATTTCAATTGATTTCAATTAAATCGATTTCTAGGCGTTTCGAGTCCGTTCGATCAAACGACAAGTCCGATCGCTACAAAACTTGAAATCCTATAATAATTCACTGTTACGGATCCGATGAAACTAGTTTCATCGAAATCCGAGATAGTTGCCAAAATGCCTATATTTCAAGTTAATTAAATAAATTGATTATTAAATTAAATAAATCACTTTTTAATTCAAATTTAACTATTTACACTTTCTATCATTTTGGATTACTTAGTAATTCATAATCCTTTAAACAAATTTCCATATCAATTTATTATTGAATATTTCACCAATTTCAATGTTTAATCTCAATTTCAATAAATTCAGTAATTATAAATTAAATTTCCAATAATTCCATTTAATTGAACTTTCATCCTACCATTCAATCCATTATTATCAAATAGATGAAATTAACATTGGTTCATGATTAATTACCCTAATATTCTCAAATTTCATCTTAATTTCCATTAACGTAATATTTAAATATTTAATCTCATTTAATTGTAATTAATCCAATTATTATAATTTAAATTCCAATAAATTGATAAATCTTGATTTCAATTCTTATTATTCACTTAATTATCATATTATGAATATAATTTACATTGGTTACATCTTATTGAATTAATATTCTTCACTTGCCAATCTAATCTACAATAACTGCAATAATTAAGTGAATTGATTGCGATTGATTCCCAATTAATTTTAATATATTAAATAATGGGTAACCTATAATAATACTAGTCACCATTTACCTTAAATCACATTTATAACACCTTTAAGTTTATTATTGTAAACAAATGTTACAACTTACCTATATAACACAAATTTTCATTAAATTACCACTAATTATGTACTAGTTCATAAGTTTATACACATTTACATTTATTTACTTACATTCAATTTATAACCAAGTTATAACATTTACATTTATTTCAATTAATTGGAATTTCATAGGAATTGTTAATAGTTAACTTACATTAATATTGTTACAATTCATTCTAGTCATTATTTTCATTAATAGGTCACAAATTTTTATTTCTTCAAAAATTAAATAACAAAATTTATTAAATCAACCATTTTTAATTATCGATAATTACGGGTCGTTACACATTCCTAACTTCCATTGCAGGCTAGTCTAGTGAAAGTTTATAGGATCTTTATAAATAATGGAACTTATATATATGTGTGTATATTACTAACTATGTTAAGCAGAGAATAATAATTGAATATAAGATAAATAATAGAAACGATCACACTAGATATTTTATACAGGTTTGGACCTCCCGTCCTATGTCAAGTCCCGAAGCTCCCCTTCGGTATTTCCTTTAACCAACTAACCCTCGCTTTGCCCAAAGGAATAAGCTAATATAAAAGTATATCTCTGACAATCTTGTGTTCCAAATAACATGGTTTTTGACTGATAGTACAAACCTTCCTATGATCTCCTTTGAGTATGTGAAAGTGAGTGCTTTGAGTTGTAGGAATTGGTTTAACCAAAATAATATTTTGGTTATAATAGATTGAGAGTATGTAAGCAATGTATGCATAAGAGAGTGATAAGAAATAAAGAGAGAATAAATTTATTTAATTCAATTTAGTTAATCTCTACATCTCAATCATGGTAGTATTTATAGATTCAAAAGGATGCAGATGAAGAGTTGTTACTATTAGACAACTTTTATTCATTTTATTGTCTGCTACCTTTCGATGAAGGGTAATTTCTTTTTGTCTCAACAGAAGTGTCTTTTCAAAAATCTGCATTTTTCAAATGATATACATTTGTGGTAAAACCTCAAACGTCTATGACTTCAGAAAATAATTACTCGAGGATTGTCACAAACTTCTGTGGTTTTACCTCAGACGTTTGTGAGTAGTAAATGCAGTTTTCACCTTAAGTTTAGTGTATTTGAAATCGTGTGTGATTGTGTATGCATACATACTTAAGGAGACCTTAACAACATTTTATCTAAGGCTCTTTTAAAGTAGAATACCCTTACTAACTATAGTATATTCGATAGATTGTCGTTTGTCTTTAAGTCTCAATATATTTAAGCATGATGTCTTCTTGTACTACATACTTATAATCTTAAAATGTTATATGATTGTATAGTTGTTGTCATTGAAACATAAACTAGAGGTTCTAACATTCTCCCTCAATTTTGATGACAACAACTATACAATCAAAATGGAAGAATTATTATATTTGTCTCCCGCTCTGTATATGCATAAATTCCTCCCCCTTTGTCATTATCAAAATGGAAAGAATGATATAAGATATAAACGTAAATGTTAAATAGACATTTAATACCATGTTATATATAAGATCATGAATATTTAAGACTAAATAAGGAAGTTCAAATAGAAACAGAGACCAATGTAGCAGGAGTTAAATAGTTAAACGGACAAGCATAAGCATAAATGATGGAAAAATCATAAAAAGATAACTAAAATAAAATGCTAATTGTACTAGTTTGAAGAGTAAGATAAGCCTCCATAATTTTCATAATATTTCCAATAAGATGAAGGACCTTGTTAATATGTGTCTGGCCACTGTGTTTGGTCATTGTACTCCTCATCTTCTTCAATGGAAAGCCTTTGGAATGCCATGTACGATTGATGTTGGAATTGTGGAGTATCAGATACATACATATCATCACTATTTTCTTCCTCCTCAAGTTGTTTCTATATAGGAGTCTTTCCTCTATCGTGAGAAGATCCTTCAGAAGAAGTATGAGCACGATAAACTGGTGTCTGTGCTCGAGGGGGTGGTTTCGGCGATGGCAAAAATGATGAGCGAGAAGATGATCTGCCATGTACTTTTCGCATAACTTTCCTTAAAGTGGAAGCAACTTTGTCCAAAGTCTTTTCCAATTTTGTCATTCTTGTCGAAAAAGAACGTTCCAATCCAGTCATCTTTTTGTATAAATCTTGCTGGTTGGTCGTGATTAACTTTTGATTTTTAAGTGCTAAATCACGAAGAGATTCATTTTGCATCGGTTCAATGCAAGCTTCTTGTATTTCAGAATCCGAATAATGTTCGGTAGCATGATTGGAGGATGCAGGTTGTTGTAAAGGATGAGGTGAATATGTCTCCTGAGGAGCAGTAGTGGGAGGAAGACCATGATGCTTTTGTTGTTGTTGTTGGAGGGACCATTGTTCAAGGGAGATTATTAGGGGTTTTCATGGGGGAAGATGCATCAACGATAGAAACCGTATACCACTTTCTTTAACAGGGATTTCTTCAAAATAAGAGATATAGGAGGGTACCCCAAAAGAATTTAAGAGACGCATAATGTATGGAGCATAGATTATAGTGTGTCGATGATGAGACCAAAAACTTTTAATTTCACCATGGATGAATGTAGCCTAAATTATTTATATTCCACCAAAGATAGCATAAAGGGCTTTGTGATCATTATCATAGATCTGTTCATGGCTACCACGATGTGGGTTTATCGTATTTATTATAATAAGATTTAACAATCTAGCTTTTGGATGTAAGTAGACGGATTTCCACTAGGACATCCTATCTTCCCGAATTAAATGAGTTATTTCATCTCGAGGTAAGTTTCTATGTTTGAGAATTTCTTCCAAATTGATCCCGGTTGAAGAACAATTAAGTATACGGACAATGGTGTTGATGCTAATCTTTAAAACACGTCCGTAAACACTTGTCCATAACCAACCATCATCATTTTCAGGATTCTAAATATCACTACTATATAAATTGGTGTAGAAAAGAAAGATAGCTAAATCCCGACATTCGGAGGCAACAGTAAGTTCTTGAATGCTGTATTTTCCAAACATGCATAGTCTATAGAATGGCCTGGAATGAAGCTTCTTTTGTTTTAGCTTGTCAAATCGTTTGCTGGCAATCGTGCTATTGCGAAGCCATTCTTGAATGAGATCATCAGTAACTACGGGAATGTGAGAAGAGGATGATTGACCTTTCATGGCTTGTTTGTTAAATGGAGTTTTTGGTTTGGGAGCCATTAGTGAGCAAATAGAGATTGGTTGGAAGCTAGGTTTTAGATTTTGGAAGTAAATTTGAGGTAGGAGCTAAAATTGGGGAAAACTTATTTATATATGACTGCTAGAGCTAGGGTTTTGGAACAGCGACAGACGTCTGTGCTTTCAGTTAGAAATAAACAGAAAGTTACGACAGACATCTGAAAGGTTTCCACAGACGTCTATGGTTTTAGAAAAATAAACAGAGAGATAAAACAGACGTCCGTGAGTTCCCACAGACGTCTGAGGTTACAGGTAAATGTTTTCCCGTAACTTTTGACAGATGTCTATGGTGTTTTCACAAACGTTTGTGCTATGTACTTTTCTGAAATTATAAATAGAATTTAAATAGTAATTAAAATATCAATACAATAATACAATATACATATCAAAAATAAACATATTTTATACGTTGCATAACATAAGTTTAGTTTTCCTCTAAGAATTTAAATTTTTTGATTTGTTGAATATCCCATGAATTTGGTTCAACCTTTGTGTCATCAATTAATGGCTTTAGTGGAGACCAACTCGGATGAGCTGGAGTGTCAATCCAAGTTTGGTTTGATGGTCCTAGTTTGCATAGATTTCTCGGAGTAATGTTATACGCTTTTATATTAGTTTCTTGTAATCGAGGAGATTTTTGATGTATGTAATTTTTTGTCGGTGAATGACCACAAATTGCTAGAGTACATTTTTCAAGAAAATTTAGACGAGATTCTTGACATCATTGCTCGTAATATATTTCATGTTAAACTCCCATCATTTCTTATTGATAGTGATATATTTCATCGACTTTGTCGGTGTGAGATGTTGATAGCAGATCAATTGACCGTTTGACTTTCTTTTTGAAACGACCCAATTTTTCATACCCAAAAAATCGAACCATCAGGATTTAAGAAGGGGTGTGATGCCCCACCTCTATACCCACGCTAGCCAAGAACACTACGGTGTAATGTTGTCAACTAGCACGGAGAATAAGGCTGTTGAGGAGCGACCATCCGTGTAATTGCTTTGTGCGAGCACCGATATGTCAGATAGTATAATTTCAGGAGGAAATCCGACATACCGATACAAACTCAAAGCTACTACACAGTGGCTATAATAGTTTAGGTCAATAAATATAATAATAACACAAATAATATAATTGCGGAACACAGATAAAACAAAAGTCTCATATATATATATAACTGATGTCAGTTACAATACATTTGACACGATACATATGATACAACTACAACTGTCGACTCTGTAAGTTATATATAAAAGTACATTATCGTCTAATATACATGAATACATATCAACCTAAAACAGATACTGTCTACTACAAAAAGACGAAGACTGCTTCAAAAGATATGAAAAATCTTCATAGCTCAAACAGCAATCCAAAGCAAGATATCTACAACCTGAAATAACTCGGGTCTGACCCGAGTATTACATTCAAAAGAAAATAATACACGGGTCAGTCTAATTCAAACTCAGTTATTAATGCACAGAAGCAATAATAATTAAATAACAATTAGACGACAGTCAAAATAAATCTCGTCTATCCAACCCTTCAATAAGAGAATCGGATGACGGTGGATATAACACGCAGCAGTGTTAAACAACAAATCAGCAGATTCAAATCATCAACAAAGATAAGTGAAAAGAATATCAATGAAGATAATTTAGAAAACATCAGAATTGCCTAATTGGCAATTAACAACAAAATCCAATTATTAAATAAATAATTAGAAACTCATAATCTAATTATCAAATAGATGATTAGACAAATCTCAAAATGATCAAATCAAGTCAAAACCTTATGTGGCTGCAGTACACGCACGCGTGCACTGCCTCGCTACTACAGTACGTCAAAACTGCAAAGGTCAATATAAATGAACCAAAACAACAGGTACTAACTCAAATCAAAATGACGAATTACACACGAATGCACAACGAAAGTTTACATCCGAGTACAAGGTCAAACCCGAGCTATTAGCTGGGTTCAACACAGGTATAAATTCAACTGAAATGGCCAAGTTAGCTACAAGGAATGATCAACTCAAAGAATACCAATAATTCAAATCAACCAACAAAACAGAGACTGCAACATGAAACTGCCCCAAAGGAATGGCATCAAGTGAAACAGTAAAACAACAAGGGCAAAGACTCAAGTCTGTGCACCAATGATGCCAACAAGGCTCGGCATGCACATGATGGCATAAACAGGTACAGCCGGAACTGTTCATAAAAGTGAACAATGCTGCAAAAGACACCAAGTAGATGGTACAGGAATCAAATGAAACCTGAACGAGTCGAAATTCTCAACTCAAATAGAGTATAGATCAATGCAAACTATCTCGAACAAATAACCGAGTCAAGTGGATAACCAATGCAACAACTCAGGTCAGTGAGCACTGTATATATGCAGACCAGATATGTCAACATGACTCGAAATGTAAATGAAGATCTGTAACCACTGCCTCGATAGTCCTAGTGACATCAAGGACCCAATTAAACTACAAATGCAGCATAAAGCAACAATGTACATAAAAGTGTTGCAAGACCAGTAAAGTGAAATGGTTGACTGCTAAAAATTATAAGTGACAATGTAATGATATGCAGTGATATGCAGTGATCAAGTAGTATGCAACCACACCAAAGAAGTGACAATACAATGCCGATCAAGTATGCAACTGTGAATTTGGGTAAAGCAGGTGCAGACACAAGTGACACAAGCATCAGACAGAAGTTTTATTTATCATGAAGCAAAACTAAGTTCAGGTTAATTCAAGAAATACAACATGCAGTTTGCTATGATACAAGGCAAGTAACAAAGGCACTAGAAACATCAGAAATGAGTTCAACATAAATGCAACTATATGAGATGCACTTGTAAAACTGGACAGTAGTCAAAGTGAATAATACAAGATGAACACAGTGAAGTACTACCTAATGCAACAACATTATTGGTCACTAGCATGACCACCCAAACATATATGCAGCTGTGAATAATGCAAGCTAATGTCATATAATGCAAGCTAATGTCATGAATATGAATGCAATAGTGAAGTACATAATGCAAATGACCAAAGCTACAATATGCTCAAGTGAAGTCAACAACATAACCACTTCCAGATCAAATGCCAGAAGAAAACCAACTAGTTCAAGCTACCGAAATGAATGAGCAACTGAAAGCCAGAAGTTCACACTACAAAACAAGTCGAAGTCAACTCGAAATCATCATAGTCAAAAGAATTCAACATCGAAAGACAACAAGAACAGAACCAACATCAGCCAAACTCAAAACAAGCCAAGAAATCACGACCGAAGTCAGGTACCAAAAATTCAAGGCCGAAACACAAAATCACCTATACATGAATTCGAATTAGATGTGAGTAATTAAAAATTACTCACCTTTCATCGAAGCGAAGATGAACTCGGTGGCCACAAAATCTTCGAACGAGATACTCAAAATCGACAGCCCCCAAACTACCGAAGCTCTAACCTTTGAAGACGACGAAAATAAGGGAATTGACTCCGAAGCAAAACATTCGAACTCGACTAACTCAAAGCGACCGCAAGCAAAACATAAGAAGCAATCGAAGCCAATTGTGAACAACCAGCAATAGATTACAATTGGCGCTCCAGAATTTCACAGACCCTAATTTGAAGAGGAACGAACGAGACGAGCATGCCCTAATTTCTTTTTTTGAACGAGGCCGCCATTTTTAATTTCTTTCGTATGCTTTAGAGTTGTGAAAATGATAAATGGGGAACGGGTTGCTTTGCTAGTTATCACAGCAAAAACGATCAAAAGAAAATGTGGGTATAAATTCAAAGTGTAAAGCCCACTCACATTCAACATATCGTTTAAAAGAATAACAACTACTTCAAAATTCCAAACAACGATTAACAAATTTTATCAATGAATTTCAATCTGATTAAAAAAACTTCCAATAGCAATTTACCAACAGATTAATCGTTTACTGACGAAAATTAACTAATGCGAAATCTCGGGTTGTTACAGACTCCCCTCCTTATAAAAATTGCGTCCCCGCAATTTTTTAAGGTTGTCAATAACAACTATTTTTCTAACATAAACTGGTTAAGCTAGAAAATAAAGTCGAGAACACAAACGCCAAAGAAATCTTTTAATTTCATAAAAGGAATTCACAATTTCTCAACAAAAATCTAATTATCAATAGATAATCAGAAAACAGCTACTGGATAAACACAATTATCAGCGATATACAATTATCAATTAGATAATTAGAATACATAAATTACAAAACAGCAATATCTAATTATTGATACGATAATTAGAAAACAACAAAATCTAATTATCAACAAAGATAATTAGAAAACAAAAATCACAAATCAACAAATATCTAATTATCAAAAACGATAATCAGGAACATCAAATATCTAATTATCAAACACGATAATCAGAAATCACAAATCAACAAATATTTAATTATCAAAACGATAATCAAATCTCAAATATCTAATTATCACAAGCGATAATCAGAAACAACAAATATTCAATTATCAAAAACGATAATCAAATTTCAAATCAACAAATATTTAATTATCAAAACGATAATCAAATCTCAAATATCTAATTATCACAAGCGATAATCAGAAACACAAATATCCAATTATCAAAAACGATAATCAAATTTCACAAATATCCGGTTATCAAAAACGATAATCAGAAATCACAAATATCCGATTATCAAAAACGATAATCAGAAATCACAAATATCCGATTATCAAAAACGATAATCAGAAATCACAAATATCCGATTATCAAAAACGATAATCAGAAATCATAAATATCCGATTATCAAAAACGATAATCAGAAATCACAAATATCCGATTATCAAAAACGATAATCAGAAATCACAAATATCCGATTATGAAAAACGATAATCAGAAATCACAAATATCCGATTATCAAAAACGATAATCAGAAATCACAAATATCCGATTATCAAAAACGATAATCAAAAATCACAAATATCCGATTATCAAAAACGATAATCAGAAATCACAAATATCCGATTATCAAAAATGATAATCAGAAATCACAAATATTTCAATTAACGAGTCCGGAATTAACCGAAATAGCAAACGCACATGTCCCATAATCCACGAGTTTTACTAAATCGTTTAATTCTCTTCATCGTTTCCTTGAAAGTGAAAAATTGTGTATTCTAAAAATAACATTTCACATTCTCAAACGGACAAGTCCGGAATTAAGCGAATCAGTAAAAGAAAGGGGTCATAGTCCTCGATTTTGCTGAAACGTTTAAATCGTTTCCTTATTCTTTTGAAAGCGCAAACTGCAAAACTTCTGAAAACAATTTTCATTTATTTTATAAAAGTAATAGTTTACATTCTCAAACGAACAAGTCCGGAATTAAGCGAATCAGTAAAAGAAAGGAGTCATAGTCCTCGATTTTGCTGAAACGTTTAAATCGCTTCCTCATTCTTTTGAAAGCGTAAACTGTAAAAAAAAATTTGAAAACAATTTTTATTTTGAAACAATTTTTTAAAACATGTGATTAAAACAGCAACATCAATAGTAACTTCGACAAGGAAATTACACTTCTCAAAATACCGTAAATATGGACAACAAAATCAGCATTGCGGGATAACCGCTTGAAAATCCATTTTAAAATTGACGGTTACTGAAGTTAAAGCGACAGTAATTTTTATACGTCAAAATCTCATCAAAATAATTGGCATCAAAACATAATACCAGTGAATTTTCATTCATTAAAAATGTCACAAGAATCTTCTCAAAGATCAAAAGGAATGTCAAACTCCTTAAACTTTTATTCATAAAAAGTTAATGACACACAAATTCACCAAGGCACAAAAATTGATAAAATTTATCAATGGAAATCACGAAAATTGGTGAAGCACAAAATTCTAGAAATCATCACAAGAAATCCAGAAATCACAAAAAGGTGAAGGGAGGCCTATCACAAGAACGGGAGCATGAAAACTCACCAACACGTGTATCACAAAATGAGATGCTATCTCATGGTAGCTAACCATTAATTTTGAGCCGAAGCTCCACAAGAATGGCCCGAAGACCGTGGGGCGCTACCCCACATATGTGATGATGAAACATCACACAAACGGGGTTTAGTCTCCCTCCTAGACAAAGAGACATCGCACAATTGCTAGTCTAAATCACAAAAAAAGGGAAGGCCTATCACAAAACGGGAGTATGAAAACTCACCAACACGTGTAACACAAAACGAGATGCAATCTCATGGTAGCTAACCATTAATTTTGAGCCAAAGCTCCACAAGAATGGCCCAAAGACCGTGGGGCGCTACCCCACATATGTGATGATGAAACATCACACAAACGGGGTTTAGTCTCCCTCGTAGACAAAGAGACATCGCACAATTGCTAGTCTAAATCACAAAAATGATCGTCATTGATCATAAAGAAGTGTCAATCACACTAAGCTAGTAAATATATGAGTTTAGCTTCATTTCCCATAACCACTAGCTTAACTTAAATATTTACAAACGAACTATAGATGTTCACTAGAAAATTGTCACAAGAGGTTCAATCGAAAAAGTCCAAGAATTAACCGACGAAGCAAACGCAAGCGTTTCATACCACTTTTTTACTAAGCCGTTTAATTGGATTTCTCATCCGAGTGAGGTAAAGGTTTGTATATACTAGTAGATAGGAAAACGGTTTGAGAAAACGAGTTTATAAATAAAATAACGTTGAAATCGTTTTAATGAAAGAGTTTTGATATTTACTACTAGTATTGAAACCTTTATATTTTTAAAGTGACAAATCACAAAAATGATTGTAGAAACAAATCAATTCACTAAAATTCACATTCGAAGACGTGAATAAAATCCAAAGAATTCGATTCCAAGGAAATCGATATCAAATCCATCAAAGTGGAAATACCCAAAAATTCCAAAATAGAAGTTATCAAAGTTGACAAAGGCGATAACAACTAATCGGAGAAGAAGAATCGATTAACAATTGGAAAAACAAAGCAAAACGAGCATAAATAGGCAAGCAGGGAAATAGGAGCAGGTCGGTTGACCGAACTGCAAATTCTGCAATTCCTACCCTATTTAATAAAAGTGCAATCTCTCACTCAATTTGCAACCGGTCGAGCACCTACGCTTGGGGATTACGCCCATCGGCTACCCGGTCCTATTGGCTCGTCGATGCATCACTAAAAACATGTTCGAACATCAAAGTTGGGATCCATAAAAATTTGCTCCCAAAACACTAAAATTGGAATATTCACAAAACCAATCCAAATCAAAATCAAATGCACATGAATAAGCGTTAAGAATTCATACCTAACAATCAAAGATAATCATAGACAAAGATGTGAGATAAAACATCGACAAATAGTTGTAACACATGCTCCATCTAAGTTATGTTTTATATTTGTCCTAAACCCCAGACTCTGATACCAAGCTGTGACGCCCCACCTCTATACCCACGCTAGCCAAGAACACTACGGTGTAATGTTGTCAACTAGCACGGAGAATAAGACTGTTGAGGAGCGACCATCCGTGTAATTGCTTTGTGCGAGCACCGATAGGTCAGATAGTATAATTTCAGGTGGAAATCCGACATACCGATACAAACTCAAAGCTACTACACAGTGGCTACAATAGTTTAGGACAATAAATATAATAATAACACAGATAATATAATTGCAGAACACAGAGAAAACAAAAGTCTCATATATATATATATAACCGATGTCAGTTACAATACATTTGACACGATACATATGATACAACTACAACTGTCGACTCTGGAAGTTATATATACAAGTACATTATCATCTAATATACATGAATACATATCAACCTAAAACAGATACTGTCTACTACAAAAAGACGAAGACCACTTCAAAAGATATGAAAAATCTTCATAGCTCAAACAGCAATCCAAAGCAAGATATCTACAACCTGAAATAACTCGGGTCTGACCCGAGTATTACATTCAAAAGAAAATAATACACGGGTAAGTCTAATTCAAACTCAGTTATTAATGCACAGAAGAAATAATAATTAAATAACAATTAGACGACAGTCAAAATAAATCTCGTCTTTCCAACCCTTCAATAAGAGAATCGGATGATGGTGGATATAACACGTAGCAGTGTTAAACAACAAATCAGCAGATTCAAATCATCAACAAAGATAAGTGAAATGAATATCAATGAAGATAATTTAGAAAACATCAGAATTTCCTAATTGGCAATTAACAACAAAATTCAATTATTAAATAAATAATTAGAAACTCATAATCTAATTATCAAATAGATGATTAGACAAATCTCAAAATGATCAAATCAAGTCAAAAGTCTGTGTGGCTGCAGTACACGCACGCGTGCACTGACTCGCCACTATAGTACGTCGAAACTGCAAAGGTCAATATAAATGAACCAAAAACAACAGGTACTAACTCAAATCAAAATGACGAATTACACACGAATGCACAACGGAAGTTTACATCCGAGTACAAGGTCAAACCTGAGCTATTAGCTGGGTTCAACACATGTATAAATTCAACTGAAATGGCCAAGACAGCTACAAGGAATGATCAACTCGAAGAATACCAATAATTCAAATCAACCAACAAAATAGAGACTGCAACATGAAACTGCCCTAAAGGAATGGCATCAAGTGAAACAGTAAACCAACAAGGACAAAGACTCAAGTCTGTGCACGAATGATGCCAACAAGGCTCGGCATGCACATGAAGGCACAAACAGGTACAACCGGAACTGTTCATAAAAGTGAACAATGCTGCAAAAGACACCAAGTAGATGGTACAGGAATCAAATGAAACCTGAACGAGTCGAAATGCTCAACTCAAATAGAGTATAGATCAATGCAAACTATCTCGAACAAATAACCGAGTAAAGTGGATAACCAATGCAACAACTCAGGTCAGTGAGCACTGTATATATGCAGACCAGATATGTCAACATGACTCGAAATGTAAATGAAGATCTGTAACCACTGCCTCGATAGTCCTAGTGACATCAAGGACCCAATTAAACTACAAATGCAGCATAAAGCAATAATGTACATAAAAGTGTTGCAAGACCAGTAAAGTGAAATGGTTGACTACCGAACATTATAAGTGACAATGTAATGATATGCAGTGATATGCAGTGATCAAGTGGTCTGCAACCACACCAAAGAAGTGACAATACAATGCCGATCAAGTATGCAACTGTGAATTTGGGTAAAGCAGGTGCAGACACAAGTGACACAAGCATTAGACAAAAGTTTTATTTATCATGAAGCAAAACTAAGTTCAGGTTAATTCAAGAAATACAACATACAGTTTGCTTTGATACAAGGCAAGCAACAAAGGCACTGGTAACATCAGAAATGAGTTCAACATAAATGCAACTATATGAGATGCACTTGTAAAACTGGACAGTAGTCAAAGTGGATAATATAAGATGAACACAATGAAGTACTACCCAATGCAACAACATGATTGGTCACTAGCATGACCACCCAAACATATATGCAGTTGTGAATAATGCAAGCTAATGTCATATAATGCAAGCTAATGTCATGAATATGAATGCAACAGTGAAGTACATAATGCAAATGACCAAAGCTACAATATGCTCAAGTGAAGTCATCAACATAACCACTTCTAGATCAAATGCCAGAAGAAAACCAACTTGTTCATGCTACCGAAATGAATGAGCAACAGAAAGCCAGAAGTTCACACTACAAAATAACTCAAAGTCAACTCGAAATCATCATAGTCAAATGAATTCAACATCGAAAGACAACAAGAACAGAATCAACATCAGCCAAACTCAAAACAAGCCAAGAAATCACGACCGAAGTCAGGTACCAAAAATTCAAGGCCGAAACACAAAATCACCTATACATGAATTCGAATTAGATGTGAGTAATTAAAAATTACTCACCTTTCATCGAAGCGAAGACGAACTCGGTGGCCACAAAATCTTCGAATGAGATACTCAAAATCGACAGCCCTCAAACTACCGAAGCTGTAACCTTTGAAGACGACGAAAATAAGGGAATTCAACTCCGAAGCAAAACATTCGAACTCGACTAACTGGAAGCGACCGCAAGCAAAATTGAAGAAGCAATCGAAGCCAATTGTGAACAACCAACAATAGATTACAATCGGCGCTCCAGAATTTCACAGACCCTAATTTGAAGAGGAACGAACGCAAGCATGCCCTAATTTCTTTTTTTGAACGAGGCCGCCATTTTTAATTTCTTTCGTATGCTTTAGGGTTGTGAAAATGATAAATGGGGAATGGGCTGCTTTGCTAGTTATCATGGCAAAAACGATCAAAAGAAAACGTGGATATAAATTCAAAGTGTAAAGCCCACTCACATTCAACATATCGTTTAAAAGAATAACAACTGCTTCAAAATTCCAAACAACGATTAACAAATTTTATCAATGAATTTCAATCTGATTAAAAAAAACTTCCAACAACAATTTACCAACAGATTAATCGTTTACTGACGAAAATTAACTAATGCGAAATCTCGGGTTGTTACAAGGGGGTAGAAGAAGAAATTTGAAAAATAACATCAAAATCTCACATCGCAGCGGAATAAAATATAATAGATAATAACTTATCTTTACACAAAAGAACTATATCTGTTTTATAAATCTCGTCATCGGAGTACATCACAACCAATAATAAAATACTGGATAGTTATGACAACTTTTCCTCACAAATCTGACTATACAACTTATGATACAAAGCGAAATACATCAAATAAGTGTGATACGTCTCTCCATCCAGCTCGTCTCCTGAGCTCCACAAAATCCTATCTTGTATCTGAAATACTCGGTCTGACCCGAGCATTATAATAAAATAACTCCCGAGTCAGTCTGGAAAACCAACATGAGAAAACACACTAAATTGGATTATTAAAGTTTTCCAAGCCCTTTGAAATCAAAAGCATCTCGTAAGACCACGCCACAAATAAACATGTCGGGTTTTTACCTTACGATAGCCAAAACACGTTTTATCAAAATCCTCTGATATTATAATAGTGTCTATAGAAAGTAAAAATAGAATCTAGCTGAAATGCTTGCATCTCACCATTCAGCAATAGTTGGGCACAATCAAAACCGTACAGGCACGTAGGGAGAATGGATTTCCAACTAATGACTAGGCATTAGGGTACCACCTGTCACAGTACCTGGCCTAGATCAGCGTACCGAGGATCCACCCTAAATCCCCTGCAACACAAGACCGGACTACCCCTTACTGGATAGCCTGAGTAAGATCACCCCGCGGTTGGGATCGGCAACCGCCCACACAGCCGAAATAAAAAGGAACATGTAGATATGGATGAACTCACCCTAATGGGCGCGACCAACTTAGCCTTGCTGCATAACCCCTGATTTTCAGTCATTCCCAGTTGATGAGGCTTGAGGCTAAGCGTTACCCTTTTAGAACACATCTCTTAGAATGCCCACCATCCACCTGACGATGTTCCGAAAGCATTCATCCATACAAGTCCGTCCCTGGTTCGAACGGAACCGAAGGCACTATTCCTACTACATCCATTTTGGAATCACCCTCAGGATTAGTAGCGACTATCCCTTGCACTTCACTGCTCCATCTTCGACTCCAAACTTGTTTTCCCCACGAAAACATACAAACTGAATCGAAGTGGTTTTCGAGAAATTAATCCCGATCCCGGTCTCTTCGAAACGATCAGCGCATTGGCCAATATTGATAGTCGGTTGTTTAACTATCAAATAACATTCACAACAACCATCGGACACATAAATAATTTTCCAAATTATTTATTTATCTCAAAATATCTTCGCAAGATATATTTCCACTTTTCAACCCTTTGAAAACAGTTTCAAACCATCCTTCTCTCATGGAATAAATTTCCCAAATATTTCTATTTCCACTGAAATCACCAAGTACAAACAGTTTAGATTTTAAAAATAATTTAGAAACTCTTTATTATAAATATACTTTAAATTAAAAACTACAATAATACTTTATTCAAAAATTTATACTTTAAGAATATTATAAATAAAGCTACTTTATAAAACTAAATTTTCATCTTTTCAAAACATAATACCAAGTCACCTTTAAATAATTACTACTAAAATAAATTTGAAAATAATACTTACTTTAAACTTAAACATTTAAAAATAATAAATTTTCTAAATTGATTTCCAATTTACTTCACTTTGATATAAATTTCTTTACTTACTCCATTTATCTCAAAATCCATTAACTTCGGCTTTTCTTTATTTATTATGATTTAAAATCTTTTAAACTGAAAATATCAATTTCAGGTTTTCCAAAATCCTTCTTTATCCCTTTAAATAAATTCAAACCTTGAATTTTTTAAAATAAATTCTTTTATTCCCTTAAATAATATCACTTAGGTTTAAAAATTTAATATTTCCCCTTTTATTCAAAATCTCCTTTCCCATACTCGGAATTTATTTAACAGAATTTAAAAATCACTTTTATCCTTTCCCAATTCATTCTTTAATTTATTTAAATTCTCTATAATTATTTACTTAAAAATTTACTCTTATATTTCTTTCCAAAAATCCAATCTATATATTTTGGTAACATAGTATACCCAGATATATTCAATCAAACCTTAGCATCCATCATCTCCAATTATCAATATAATTCATCACAGAATATCAAATAATCATATAACAGAATTATTAGAAAAATCTAAATAATTTTGAGGAATCCAGTTGGATCCCTCCAACCTATTTCCCTGCATCCACAGATGTTAGCATAATATAAAATACCAATTCCACTTCAAGGTGCAATATCGTGGAATATGGGTTTATATAATATCATCTGCTATTATGCGGAGCATAGGGTCTCATCCGCTATATAATGCAGGAAATTAATCACTCCAATATATATATACACTAATATATACGTGACATCCTAGATTTTTGGCAGTATTATATTTAATTGAATTAATAAAAAATGCAGCTTATTATTTTAAAACAAATATATATATATATATATGTATGTATGTATGTATTTGGGGGAAGCTATGGTTTGAAATTAAAATAAAGAGTTTCTAAATATTTTAAACATGAAATCTATCTTATTTAACTTTATTAATATGTGATTTAAATATATATACATGATATAATCTGGATAATAATGGTTCAAGTAAAATAAATCTTATCAATATTTAATTTAAGTATAAACAAATATATTATTTGAAAATAAATATAATTATTATAGGCTTAAGAAACTATGATATTAACATAAGTAAAATAATAATAATAATAAAATAAATAAATAATAAGTAATAAATTAAATATTAGATAGTTAAATTTTAAAAAGGAAATAAAATAAGGGTTGATGTTAAATAAATATCTCAAATAAATTTATAGTTATGTAAAATATGAAATGATCATATAAAATAATTCTAGAAATATATAAACTATTGAAATAAATGAAATATAAATATATATGTAGAAATACAAGACAATGGATATTTAAGTTAGAAATTAGTATTAAGTTAGAAATAGAAAATAAACATATATAAGATAAATTATCTATAAAAAGTCAATACATTAGAATAAATCCTAACATCATGTCAAAAATAGAAATGTATTCATACTACAAAGTATAAGACAAAGGAAGACACAAATACATTCAGATATGTTCAACAATCAAAGGAAATATATATATATATATATATATATATATATATTAGCTTGGAAAGGAAGACAATGATATATATTCAAGTATGAACAAACTGGATAAGTATGAGAAGAAGAAAAGACAAAGGTAATTAATGCTAGTATCTTAAGCACACAATATAGATTTATCAGTCACCAAAACAAAAACAAAAATCAGGCTAGTCAAAAGAACAAAAGAAATATCTCTACTTGGATTGTACAATAAGATATTTCACGTTGTACAAATGTATCAACCTGTTAACTCAATTTATATATACTAGCTCTTTCATCTCAGACTCGTTCATACAAAAACTAAGAAAATCTGAAATAAGCATACCATCTAAAACTTAAACAAAGCTTCTAACTTGAACAACTTCCTCAAAACCAGATCAAAGACTTCATTTTTTTCAAAACCATTAGCCTATAATCATTTGCAAAATCAAAAGCCTGTGCATTATTCTTCTTCAACCTGAGACAAAGCAATTCATATCTGTTTTCAAGCTAGATCATCTCAGCATCAAAGTGTTTTTAATTTGCAAGTTCTAGTCTTTAAAAGTTTCACAGTTCTAAGCTTTTTCAAAATCAAAACCAAAGGCTCTATGTTCATCAAATTTCAGGTGAGTAACATTTTCTTTAAATTTAAAGGTTTAAATCTGTTGAAAGTATATGTGAGGTATGTATGTTTGTGCTTATAAAATTCTCTGTATTTGTTGAAAAACTGGAAGTATGATGTACAAGCTGTTTTTTTCACCTTTGTTCTCTGTCACTGATTTAAAAACACCAGATTTTAATTCAAAAATCTTTCTCTCTCGTTCTATTTACTATCTGGACTTAGAGTTAAAATAAGAAGTGTTTGTTATAGCATAAACTTGAGATTAAAAATTTATTTAAGTTCAAATAAATTAGTATTAGCAGAGGAAGACATGATATCAGAGGAAAACTTGAAATGAATTAAAATTCGAACATCTTAGTTTATGATTTCAGGTACGTGAATTGAATTCCGATGCTTTAACGTGAATTTTAATGCAAGAAGTATAATTTTTTAGAGTTAGGGATTGAGAGCAGTATGGGTTTGATCGAACTTTGCATTTTGAGCTGTCTCTGATGATCTCGATGGTCAGAGGAGTTGAGTTTTCTTCTTGGAGATGGAAGAATGGTCGGAGCTTAGAGGAAATTGCCAGGAGGATGATCAGAGATCAATGGTGGCGATGGTTGCTCGTTTAAGTTCCTAAACCTAGTTTTGGCAATGGCTGGAAGTCTTGATCATCACGAGACCTAGGGTTGATCGAGTGCCCTAGGACTTTGGTGAATGGAAGATGGAGCGTGGATGAAGTCGTGGCCGTGGTTCTGGTGTTCCGATGGTCGGAGGAGCATGGGTGAAGTGGTTTCAGGTTTTGATGGGAGGTTCTAGTTTTGTTCCAGGTTGGAGTTTGGAACTCGATTATGATTTCGAGTTGTATTGGAAGATCTGATGGTCGGAATGAGTTTGGTGGATGGTTGCCGACGTGATGAAGCCATGGTGGATGGCTGGAGTTAATCGGAGTCATAGAGCATATGCACCGTGCACTCTTGTTTCTGGTGGAAATTTTGGGTTGTAGTAGTGGGGGAACTCGAGTTTCTCGAGTGAGCATCGGGAGAGACACGAAGCATTTCATGGATTGGCTCGAAGTAGTTTAGCATGGCCTTGGGTCATTTGTATTTGCTGCAGGTTTTTTTTATAGAAAAACTGTCTTTTTAAATTTAAATTGTTTAAACAACTTTGTGTGTTTAAAGTGTATTTTAAATATGGTTTGTATTTAAAAGAAACTTGGTCTAGAATTCTTTAAGCTTCTCTATAAGATAAATATTTCTTTAACTTGTGAAATAAAAGAATTGTTACTAGTTAACAAAGGATCATTAACTAAGGATTATCAAAGGATTAATTAAGATGATTAACTAGATAAATAAATTAAGGATAATCAATTTAAGAAATTGTTTAAGTATAATTACTTAATGGAAGTGACTAAGTGATTAATTACTCAATGTAGTTAATTAAAGTAACGTGATTAGTCAAGTTATTTAATTGGTTTAATTTACTGAAGATAATCACATGATGATTTGTTAAAGTATGATTACCGAATGTAATTGGAAAGGAGTAATTACTTAGTAAGGCAATTAATGGATAATTACTAGATGTCAAATTGAGATGGAATGGTAATTTAATGGTAAGGATTTGGGATTAATTACCTTGTGAAATTAATAAGAAGGGAAATTTCTTAGTGGAAGTAAATAAATAATTAATTACTTAGTGTAATTAATATTTGAAGATAATTAAGTAATGTAATTGTTTAAGGGAAATTAATTACTAGTGTGTTTAGTCAAGGCTGATTAATGAATAATTATTTTTAAGATTAATTATTAAATATGATTAATAATAAATATAAGAAGTAATTAAGGATGATTGATTAATTAAAAGGTTGTAATTAATTAATGGTTGATTAAGCAAGGTTAGGTGAGTAATTCTTAAGTAACTGATTAATTTTGGATAATTAAATTAATTGTAATAGGAATTAACAATGGTTGCTTATGAATGATCGTTTGAGTAGAATATCTAAATTGGTTGATATCTATTGGGTGATATTCTATGATATGAAATGTTTTATGTATGATATGTTTGAGTGAACATTTATAATGTGGTTATTGAAGGATGATGAATTTCTGTGGAAAAAGTGACATCTTGTATTTAAAGTTGAATTATGATTCACTTGAATAACTTGGGTTAAGATGGTATTAAATTCGAAGAGACCGGAGTCGGGTATTAGTAAATACCCGAAACCACTTCGACTCTTTATAAATTGATATATGAAATAAATAAGCTGAAATGAAATGATTAAGTAAATTGGGCCATTAAATCTAAGTTTTGGATACTTAGAAATTGATATGGGTGATAAGTAATGGCTACAACAATTTATGAAGTGGTAAATTTAAATAAGTTACCCCGGGTTTATATAAGTTGTATGCTCTTGTATTCCATGTTAGATGGATTTACTCATGCTGGTTTCCAACCTGACCCGGGTGTTACTTTGATGTAATGCTCGGGTCAGACCGAGTATTACAGATTTTCAGGTAAGGACGTTCTGGAGCTCAGGAGACGAGCTGGATGGCTGGAACGTATGGAGTGTATTCTGCTGTGATATATTGTTATTTATCTGGGACAAGTTATTTTACCTGTCCAGTGTTGTGTAATGTTGTAACTCTGATATATTGATGTAAATTAATTGATACAGTTTTTCCTTGTATAACTGGTATTTCATTTGATATTATATTTTGATCCGCTGCGTTTTGTGAGAATCAGTGCTGTGTTTCTGTTCTTCTTCTTCTATCTCTTTCTCCTTTTCCTAACTATCTGGAATTTTCGCGATCGAAAATCCCGGGTCGTTACACTTGGTATCAGAGAAGAAGGTTAAGCGAGAACCTTGGCTCTGGTGGGGGTATACTCATAAGGATAGGGTCAATAGTACCCTAGAATGAGTTGAGCGTATATATATATATATATATATATATATATGAGAGCGTACTTGTTATTTTCTTATATAAGGGTTTTAAAAATGGTTTTAAAACTGGATGATTTTATAAAAGCTTATATCATATTTATAAAGCAATAATTAGTTATTAAATAAGAAATTAAGTAACATATATATATAGATACATACATATCCATATAAGGATTGGATAAAATGAACTATATAAATAAGATGAATTAGAATTGGGTTCAAACCAGAAATAGAATGGTTATTGAGTTTAAATAGGATGATTGTTTCCAATAAACAAATAAATGTTTTAAGGAAGTAACCATTTGATGTGAATAACTTGTAAATTAGAAAGGATGTATATCGAAAGTTTTGAAATTGTTTCAAATGTTAATAGAAAATAATAAAGAGTATTATTCAAAATATTTTGAATGTGATCTTATTTTAAAATAAGAGTTGTTTGAAAGCATTAAATGAAACTGTTTGAATTAAAACCAAAAGTGGTTTAAAATTTAAGGATAACATAGAGTGTAAAGGAAATAATATGTATATATGAGGAATATACATAATATCAAAGATGGTTTGAAATAAACTCTAAATGTTGTGTTTTAAATTTAGAATGAGATGCGATACCCAAGGTGATAAGTTTTGAACTTATAAGATTATTAATGTAAAGTTTAAATTTGTAATGGGAATTCAAATTGGGTATGGTTGGCTAGATTAAGTAAATTGAATTTAACTTTGGGAAAGTTAAATAAGTTAACAAACAACCTGAAGTGGGAATTTCAAGATGAAAATTGAAATTTAACTTGGGAAGTTAAATGGTTGATTTTAAATGGGAGTTATGAGTGATCTCAAAATGGGTTTGAGATATGGAAATTGAAAATAGATGCTGTTAATTGGTGTTTGGATAAATTTTGATGTTTATTTATCCCGATATCATTCTATTGTTATAAATAATCTATGAAACTGAGAATTGGTTTTGAAGTTAGAAATGGATAATAAATTAGAATCTGAAGATTAAATTGTTTTTGAATTCTTATTTGAACTTTGTAATAAGTTAAGTAAAGATAATTTTAAAATGGAATTTTGGAACTTGGATTCAGAATTAAATGGTTTAAAGATTTAAGTTGTTAAATTAAAAATAAAGGTTGATTTGATTTAAAAGTAAGGGTTAATTTGACTTTAGGGATTAAATCAACATTTAAAATTTTTAACTCGAATTTATATAATTCGAGATGGTTTTAAGTTGAGATTTGAATAGAATTAGTTCAAATTTAATTTGATTTGAATTAATTGGCATTGTGGTTGAAGATGGATAAGCATAAATTTAAATGGAAAATTTGAATTGAAATAATTTGAAGTAAAATTGAATTTGAATAATTTTAAAATTCAAATGGGAGATGATTTGAAGGTGGGATAGAAATTTGAGGTTAAGTTAAATTGAATTGAAATTGAATCAATTTAAATGGAAGTGGAATTTGGAAATTGATTGGAAATGAGGATTGGAAAGTTGGACAGTTTGGCTCCAGACTATTTTCAAAATAATTTGGTTTAATATAAACCTATTTTTCCAAGCTACTTACTATACAATCTTTTTTTTAAAGCCAAAGTATTTAATACTTATTTTACAATTATTTTTGGAACAAATTACTATTTTTCAACTATTTTATAACTAATTCCTATTTTACAACTATTTTACAATTACCTAAATATTCTATAACTATTTAACTATTTTCCAACTATTTTACAATTACTTAACTATTTTACAGCTATTTTACAAACTAATAATTATTTTTCAACTACTTATCTATTTTAAATTATTCAAGCTATTTTCTTAAATATAAGCTGGTCAGAGTACAAACTGTTATTGATTTAAATACCCAACTGAGATAAAAATTGAAGTGATAATCCAAATGGGGATTAAGGCAATTGTGAATAAGTGAGTGAAAATTAAGGTGAATGTGAATAGAAAGGAAATTGATTTGGCTAATAATCAATAAAGATAAATACGTAGGATGTACGTATATTATTTTATTCGCATAGTGATTCGATCCAGATTCGAGCACAGAATTTCGAGATAGTATTATCGATCCGAGTTGGGATTTTTTGCTCGATTTTCGACGGCGAACCTGGATATGGATTTTTGATTGGTTCTGGATATTCTCTATCATAGTTGTGACTATGCAAGGAGAATGACGGTTTCTGATCAAGAAACCAGATCTGAGTCCGCACTAGGAAGTCGGGTGGACGATACTAGTTCGGAAGTGAAATTGTGTGATCGAGTGAGCGATCAGATTGATATAGCGTACGAATGATATGTGTACATCGTATGGGTTTGAATGAAATTGGCATTGAAAATTTGTGGATAAGAACTGTAAATGATTTTTGAAATTGAAAATATATTTTTTGAAATATATGATAAAGTAAAGTGGAAATTGGATATTTCTATGGTAAAAATTTACATTATGGAAGTAAGTAAATTGGTAAGTGACTTTATAGAGTAATCAAATTTGAATATTTGATTTGGAATAAACAAAGTTACGTATCTTTGTTATATATATATGATAAAACTCCCCATGTTGAATCTTTTGCCAGAAGAAAAGGGTTTTGAAAGTATTTGAAGTATAGAAAGGGAATTTATACAAGTTTGAAGTGATCCTAAGATTTTTAAAGTTATATATATATATATATATATATCTATATGTGTATATATATGTAAAGGATCTTATGAAAATGATTTTGGAAAAGGGTTTTTGGAACCTATGGATTTGAAAAGGCTTTTGATTTTGTGGAAAATCAAATTTGGAATTTGGAAAGCCTAGTTTGTGAATTATCGATTTTGGGAATTGATTTTGTAAAGGAGATTTATATGAGATTCATACTTGGTGTATGATTTGAAAAATACTATATGTGTATAGTATAAAGTGTTTTGAAGTGGCTCTGGGGAAAAAGGCGCTCCCTTGAAATGAACTTCTCAGGAGTACCATAGGTTGGTACTACCTTGAGCCTCTAAGGGGGAGGTTCTAAAGTTGATCCTGTGAGGAGTCCGGACAAAACTAGTTCCTGAGGATTATTGTGTAGCAGAAGTCGAGGGGCTGATGCCTACAGAGGCATTTGGGTTATGCTGTGACGAAAGTGTAACTCGATGTCACTGCGATCTACTACAGACCATAGCGAAAGTCGTGTTTGCCGCTGAGGGCCAACAGTCTACGTTTGATTTTATATCGGTAGACTGCGACACTATGGTAACATAGCGAAAGTCGTGTGTGCCGCTGAGAGCCAATAATCTACGTTTGATTTTACATCGGTAAACTGTGACCTATGTGAGAGTGGAGAAGTTTCATTTTGACAGCGAAAATCATGTGTCCCGCTGAGAGCCAACAGTTACATGGACTTTTGCTGCGATGGCAACGTAACCTAGGATGTAACTGCGACCATGGATGGGGGTGATGATTTCCAAAGCATTCTCACCAAAGATATTTCCTCTATTTTCAAAATGTTTTCGATATTTTCAAAATGTTTTCGATATTTTCAAAAAAATTATTTTCCAAAGTATTTTCACTAGGTGTTGAAAATAGGTCTGCTAAGTACTTATAGATTTTCAGTCCTACGCCTGATCAACGTATGACCGAATTTGTTTAAGAATAAGGATGGACTTGTTAAAACATCGAGTTATAAAAGTATTTTTATAAAAACGACTTATAAAGTATTTTAAAAATGATCTTAAGCGATTTCATAAATTCTGGCTTCGTTCCTTTTCGAGGACGAAAAGTTTTAAGGGGAGTGGGATGTGACATCCCGGATTTTTGGCAGTATTATATTTAATTAAATTAATTAAAAATGTAGCTTATTATTTTAAAACATATATATATGTATGTATTTGGGGGAAGCTATGGTTTGAAATTAAAATAAAGAGTTTCTCAATATTTTAAACATGAAATCTACCTTATTTAACTTTATTAATATGTGATTTAAATATATATACATGATATAATCTGGATAATAATGATTCAAGTAAAATAAATCTTATCAATATTTAATTTAAGTATAAACAAATATATTATTTGAAAATAAATATAATTATTATAGGCTTAAGAAACGATGATATTAACAAAAGTAAAAAATAATAATAATAAAATAAATAAATAAATAATAAGTAATAAATTAAATATTAGATAGTTAAATTTTAAAAAGGAAATAAAATAAGGGTTGATGTTAAATAAATATCTCAAATAAATTTATAGTTATGTAAAATATGAAATGATCATATAAAATAATTCTAGAAATATATAAACTATTGAAATAAATGAAATATAAATATATATGTAGAAATACAAGACAATGGATATTTAAGTTAGAAATTAGTATTAAGTTAGAAATAGAAAATAAACATATATAAGATAAATTATCTATAAAAAGTCAATACATTAGAATAAATCCTAACATCATGTCAAAAATAGAAATGTATTCATACTACAAAGTATAAGACAAAGGAAGACACAAATACATTCAGATATGTTCAACAATAAAAGGAATATATATATATATATATATATATATATATATATATATATTAGCTTGGAAAGGAAGACAATGATATATATTCAAGTATGAACAAACTGGATAAGTATGATAAGAAAAAAAGACAAAGGTAATTAATGCTAGTATCTTAAGCACACAATATAGATTTATCAGCCACCAAAACAAAAACAAAAATCAGGCTAGTCAAAAGAACAAAAGAAATATCTCTACTTGGATTATACAATAAGATATTTCACCCTGTACAAATGTATCAACCTGTTAACTCAATTTATATATACTAGCTCTTTCATCTCAGACTCGTTCATACAAAAACTAAGAAAATCTGAAATAAGCATACCATCTAAAACTTAAACAAAGCTTCTAACTTGAACAACTTCCTCAAAACCAGATCAAAGACTTCATTTTTTTCAAAACCATTAGCCTGTAATCATTTGCAAAATCAAAAGCCTGTGCATTATTCTTCTTTAACCTGAGACAAAGCAATTCATATCTGTTTTCAAGCTAGATCATCTCAGCATCAAAGTGTTTTTAATTTGCAAGTTCTAGTCTTTAAAAGTTTCACAGTTTCAAGCTTTTTCAAAATCAAAACCAAAGGCTCTGTGTTCATCAAATTTCAGGTGAGTAACATTTTCTTTAAATTTAAAGGTTTAAATCTGTTGAAAGTATAGCTGAGGTATGTATGTTTGTGCTTATAAAATTCTCTGTATTTGTTGAAAAACTGAAAGTATGATGTGCAAGCTGTTTTTTTCACCTTTGTTCTTTGTCACTGATTTAAAAACACCAGATTTTAATTCAAAAATCTTTCTCTCTCGTTCTATTTACTATCTGGACTTAGAGTTAAAATAAGAAGTGTTTGTTATAGCATAAACTTAAGATTAAAAATTTATTTAAGTTCAAATAAATTAGTATTAGCACAGGAAGACATGATATCAGAGGAAAACTTGAAATGAATTAAAATTCGAACTTCTTAGTTTATGATTTCAGGTACGTGAATTGAATTCTGATACTTTAACGTGAATTTTAATGCAAGAAGTATAATTTTTAGAGTTAGGGATTGAAAGCAGTATGGGTTTGATCGAACTTTGCATTTTGAGCTGTCTCTGATGATCTCGATGGTCAGAGGAGTTGAGTTTTCTTCTTGGAGATGGAAGAATGGTCGGAGCTTAGAGGAAATTGCCAGGAGGATGATCAGAGATCAGTGGTGGCGATGGTTGCTCGTTTAAGTTCCTAAACCTAGTTTTGGCAATGGCTGGAAGTCTTGATCATCACGAGACCTAGGGTTGATCGAGTGCCCTAGGATTTTGGTGAATGGAAGATGGAGCGTGGACGAAGTCGTGGCCGTGGTTCTGGTGTTCCGATGGTCGGAGGAGCATGGGTGAAGCGGTTTCAGGTTTTGATTGGAGGTTCTAGTTTTGTTCCAGGTTGGAGTTTGGAACTCGATTATGATTTCGAGTTGTATTGGAAGATCTGATGGTCGGAATGAGTTTGGTGGATGGTTGCCGACGTGATGAAGCCATGGTGGATGGCTGGAGTTAATCGGAGTCACGGAGCATATGCATCGTGCACTCTTGTTTCTGGTGGAAATTTTGGGTTGTAGTAGTGGGGGAACTCGAGTTTCTCGAGTGAGCATCGGGAGAGACACGAAGCATTTCATGGATTTGCTCGAAGTAGTTTAGCATGGCCTCGGGTCATTTGTATTTGCTGTAGGTTTTTTTGTAGAAAAACTATCTTTTTAAATTTAAATTGTTTAAACAACTTTGTATGTTTAAAGTGTATTTTAAATATGGTTTGTATTTAAAAGAAACTTGGTCTAGAATTCTTTAAGCTTCTCTATAAGATAAATATTTCTTTAACTTGTGAAATAAAAGAATTGTTACTAGTTAACAAAGGATCATTAACTAAGGATTATCAAAGGATTAATTAAGATGATTAACTAGATAAATAAATTAAGGATAATCAATTTAAGAAATTGTTTAAGTATAATTACTTAATGGAAGTGACTCAGTGATTAATTACTCAATGTAGTTAATTAAAGTAACGTGATTAGTCAAGTTATTTAATTGGTTTAATTTACTGAAGATAATCACATGATGATTTGTTAAAGTATGATTACCGAATGTAATTGGAAAGGAGTAATTACTTAGTAAGGTAATTAATGGATAATTACTAGATGTCAAATTGAGATGGAATGGTAATTTAATGGTAAGGATTTGGGATTAATTACCTTGTGAAATTAATAAGAAGGGAAATTTCTTAGTGGAAGTAAATAAATAATTAATTACTTAGTGTAATTAATATTTGAAGATAATTAAGTAATGTAATTGTTTATGGGAAATTAATTACTAGTGTGTTTAGTCAAGGCTGATTAATGAATAATTATTTTTAAGATTAATTATTAAATATGATTAATAATAAATATAAGAAGTAATTAAGGATGATTGATTAATTAAAAGGTTGTAATTAATTAATGGTTGATTAAGCAAGGTTAGGTGAGTAATTCTTAAGTAATTGATTTAATTTAGGATAATTAAATTAATTGTAATAGGAATTAACAATGGTTGCTTATGAATGATCGTTTGAGTAGAATATCTAAATTAGTTGATATCTATTGGGTGATATTCTGTGATATGAAATGTTTTATGTATGATATGTTTTAGTGAACATTTATAATGTGGTTATTGAAGGATGATGAATTTCTGTGGAAAAAGTGACATCTTGTATTTAAAGTTGAATTATGATTCACTTGAATAACTTGGGTTAAGATGGTATTAAATTCGAAGAGATCGGAGTCGGGTATTAGTAAATACCCGAAACCACTTCGACTCTTTATAAATTGATATGTGAAATAAATAAGCTGAAATGAAATGATTAAGTAAATTGGGCCATTAAATCTAAGTTTTGGATACTTAGAAATTGATATGGGTGATAAGTAATGGCTATAACAATTTGTGAAGTGGTAAATTTAAATAAGTTACCCCGAGTTTATATAAGTTGTATGCTCTTGTATTCCATGTTAGATGGATTTACTCACTCTGGTTTCCATCCTGACCCGTGTGTTACTTTGATGTAATGCTTGGGTCAGACCGAGTATTACAGATTTTTAGGTAAGGACGTTCTGGATCTCAGGAGACGAGCTGGATGGCAGGAACGTATGGAGTGTATTCCGCTGTGATATATTGTTGTTTATCTGGGACAAGTTATTTTAACTGTCCAGTGTTGTGTAATGTTGTAACTCTGATATATTGATGTAAATTAACTGATACAGTTTTTCCTTGTATAACTGGTATTTCATTTGATATTATATTTTGATCCGCTGCGTTTTGTGAGAATCAGTGCTGTGTTTCTGTTCTTCTTCTTCTTCTATCTCTTTCTCCTTTTCCTAACTATCTGGAATTTTCGCGATCGAAAATCCCGAGTCGTTACAATATATATTATCACATCCAATCAATTCAATCATTCAACTAGTTATTTAAATTTAACCATTTAAATTTAAATAATAATCCAGATGTGTGAGATTAACTCACCTTGCTTTTTATTTGCAATCCACTTCATTATTGCCTTGGTTTTCTGATTTTGACATTGAATAAACAATTTATATGATTTATAATATTCGAATTAACCACACAAATAATTTACCATTTATACTTTCTATTTCCAAATCTTATCCATATATATTATTATTATTCTGTTCTCCCTATATATATTAAAATATGTGTGTGGTTTTATTTAAAAATTAGTTTTCTGTTTCTGTAAATAACAATAGCAATCTACTATTTGTATATACATATATTTATTAAATTAGATTTAAATCTGAAAATAAGTTATTAACATAAATACCTTACTACCTCATAAATTAAATTAAATTAATTACAAAATTATACCTTACTGCCCACTCTGCAATCATCGTCTCGAGCTCGCGAACCTCAATCCAAATCACGACGAACGAGATCCCATCGACCTCCACTGCCGCCGATTTCCCTTAATGGTCCGCCCCTTCCAGAAATCTTTTATGAGTTCACGTACGCGAGCAGTCGCCCAAACTCATATCGACGGCAACCTCACTCGAACGTCGTACCACACGAATACGCCTGCTCGCTCACGCCAACTGCTTCTCTAGCCTTGCCGATCAACTGGCCTCGCCGATTGATAGGCCTCGCTGCCCTCGCGAGATTCGTCGCGATGAACATCTCTAATGCTCGAATGCGGCATACTCCTAATATTCATTCTCGATTCGAATTGCCATTTTCGAACTGGAGAGGAAAGGGGAAAAAGAGTTTGCGTGGATCTGAAAATGTGGGAGGAAGGGAATTCATTCGTTCGTATATAAATATTTTCATCGGCCATTAATTGTTTTTCGTTTCTTTCTGTTTTTGCTTTATTTTGAAAGAGAGAGGTGATTTAAACGAAGAGAGAGGGGGATGTCGGACTGAAAGAAAAGAAAGGAAGCAAGCGTCTCGAGCACGTTTCCTAGGTCGGCTAGGATGGCTTGCATAGGTATAGGATAGGGGCCGAGATGAAGGCTGATGGGAAAGAATCCAGCTGAAGGGTATTGACTGGTCAACTAATATAATCGAATTTAAATTTGAATTTTAAATCGTCTCGAAAATCATAGCTCAAAATCTCGACCTCCTATCGACGTGTGCCGATAGGAGTCTAAAATGTTATACCCCTATTCCGAACGCAATGGAAAAGGTTTCGAGTCCTAATTCAATCGTATGGAGAAGATTGCTGTAACATCCCGTATTTTTAAGCCATTGAATTTGAACATTTAATTCATTTTAAATGTTAATGTGAATTCTTAATTGATTTTAAAATGAATAGATTCAGATTCAATCAATGAAATAAGCTGTAATTTTTAATTATAGTGATTTCGGGTTGAATTTGATTAATGGAAAAATAATAATTTAATATTCGGAATTGGGATAAAAGGTGAATTTGGGGTAAATGATTATAAAAAATGGTGTTTAAATGTATTTTTAAGTTCAATTGGTTATAAATAATATTGTTGGATTTTTAGATGAATTTAAAAGTCGATAAGTTATTATTTGGGATTTTATATTAATTTAATAATAGGATTTAATAATAAAATATTGCAATTAATCAGATTTTAGTCCGGAATGAGCCAGAATGATTTTTAATGTGTTTATAAATTTTATATGATTTATTGTTAAGTTATTAAAATTTTAAAGGTGAAATTTTAAAGCGTTTTCGTAAATTTTGAAAATCGCCTGATTTAATAAACGAGTTAAAATAGCCTTCCGGGGCGCAGTCTCGGAATTCGACGAAACCAGTTCCATTGGATCCGTAATAGTTAGTTATTATCGGATTTCAATTTTCGTAGCAATCGGAGTTGTCGTTTGACCGTGGTAGCTCGAAACGCATCGAAATCGATTTAACCGATTTAATTTTAAATTGACCGTTTAATTTCGTATCTCACGCATACGATCAAATTAGCTTACGAAACCTGTTCCATTGTGTCCGGAACATGGAAAAACCCTAGAATTGCCTATCGAAACGTGTAATTTGAAGTTCGTTTGCGTATGATGTTAGATTGAGAATTTTATTAATAAAATAATATTAAAATTTATATAAATTCACATTTATTTTTCAAAACCCTAGAAGATACGTTCAGCCGCCGCCTCCTCTTATGTCAATGGCTGAAACGTGTCCGTCTTCCCCTCTCGATCTCTCCTTATCCACTCGCTTATAGCCAAAATTTTCAACTAGAGTATCGTAGAGCTCGTCGAGCTCTACAAAAACAACGGTGGTGATGGGTTAAGACTCAGCTGGGAGGGGGAATATGGGCTGCGTTCGTCGTGAGTATGGAGGGCTGCCGCGTCGCCTAGGGAGGCTCGAGTTCATCGGGGTTGTAGGCGTTGGTGGAGGTCGAGGCGCTCTTCGAGATGGGAGGTTCTGATCGACGTGAAGTCGAACGACGTGGGTGCGGTTTCGAGCCCTAGGTAGCGGCAACGGTGGGTTCTTTGTTCCTGTACGCGAGCGTGAAGGCAGGAAGAAGGAGATGCGGGCCTGTTCTCTTTTGAGTGATGAACGGCCAAGATTTTGAGGGTAAAAAAAAAGAAGAGACATTTGTTTTAAATTTATTTCAAAACTTCGTAATATCATAACGAACTCATACCATCTCAGATTCGGACGATTTTGGATGCGTTGGAATCGCAGAAATGAGGGCTACGTGATGGCGCAGATCCGGAGTCATTCCGAGCAAGTAGAAAATTTAGTTAAATCGGACGTCGTTCGGTTTAATTTAAATTTCGAACGCTCGTCGAAACTCAAGGTGAGTTTTTCTCACTCACATCTGGATGCTAGGCATTTTAAATAGTTAATATTTAAATATCTGTGTGGATGGCTGAATATAATTGTTATTATCAGTCTGGATTGATATTTATATTGTGATGTGCTAATATTTGTGGATGCAGGGAGAAACAGGTTGGAGGGATCCAACTGGATTCCTCACAATTGTAGCAATTATTTTATAATTGTTAGTGATACCTGTTTATATGATGTGATTGATAAATCGGGAAATTTAGTTGTTCTGTGACATTGTGGTATAAATTGTAATCACAGAATTTAATTATAAATGGATAAATTGTGTTTTTACGAAATAAAATGAATTGTTAAATTTAGAATTTCAAAGAATAAAATTTGAAATCGGATTTGAAAAGGAAAATGTAAATTGGGTCAAATTGGGATTTTGAATATAATGGGGAGTTTATGAAATGAGTAAATGGAAAGTATAGTTTTCTGGAGATTAAATTTATGAAATTATAAATTGTTTAAAATAACAATGTTTATTTTAATAATGGCTAATGTTATCCGGAAATTTAAAATATGTTAAAATGGAGTTTCCGACTATAAATTAACAAGTTCAAGTGAAAAATAGAATGTTTTGAAATGCCGTATTTCATTGGAATTTAACTAAGTGAATTGGAAATTTGGCTTCCATTGAGAATTCACCAAAATGTTTATTTAAAAATGTTTAAACTATATTTAAAAATGAATTTCCGGAAATGAAAAATTGTGATTTAGCTTCGGAGGAAGTTATAGTTAAGTATGGAATTGGAAATTTATGTTGAAATCATAAATTGACTTGAAATAAATACGTGGATTTATATGAAAGAGTACTTTGAAATGTTTTGAAACGGGAAAGTGTTTCCCCGGGAAAACCAAGTAAATGTTTATAAAAAGATTTTATTTAACTAAAGGTTAAGTTTAAAATCGTTTTAAAAAGTATTTTTAAGAAATCGTTATTTTTAAAGAAATAAATTAATAAATTTTAATACCATAAATAATTTGGGAGTATATTATTAATTATTTTTACAAATGGATTATTTAAAAGTTGGTTTAGCTTTAGTTGTTAAAATTAGCATTTTTCTTCTTATAACGCTATTTTGAATGTAGTTAAACTAAAACCCTTATTTTTAAAATCAAAGTTTATGTGTTAATAACTAGTTTTCTTCACATATTTTAAATTTATATTTTGAGTAAATAAATAGAAGTAATTTTCATATTTTAAAGTATATTTCAGTATAAAGTATTTTTAACTTTTTTAAATGCAAATTGTTTTATACTTGGTTATTCCCGATGGGAATAAACGGTAAAGGGATTTACCGAGTTTAAGGAAGAGTTTGGAAAATTGTTTTCAAATGAGTTTTGAAAATGTGAAAATATCTCTTTGAAAGATATTAGAAGCAAATAAATAATATGGAGATTATTTATTGTGTGATGGATGTGTATGGATGTTTGTGAACATTAATTGATAGTTAAATCACCGACTATCAATATTGGCCAAATGCGCTGATCGTTTCGAAGAGACCGGGATCGAGATTTATTTCTCGAATACCACTTCGATCCGATTTGTACGTTTCGTGTAACGTGTTCGGAGTCGAAGATGGAGCTGTGAAGTGCAAGGGCTAGTCGCTACTAATCCTGAGGATATTTCCAAAATGGATGTAGTAGGAGTAGTGCCTTCGGTTCCGTTCGGACCCGGGACGGACTTGTATGGACGAATGCTTTCGTGACATCGTCAGGTGGGCGATGGGCATTCAAAGGGATATGTGCTATAAAGGTAACGCTTAGCCTCAAGCCTCATCAACCGGGAATGACTGAAAATCAGGGGTTATGCAGCAAGGCTTCGTGGGTAGCGCCCACTGGAGAGTATGGTCATCCCTGTCTAGATGTCCCTTTTATTTCGGCTTAGTGGTGCGGTTGCTGATCACAACCGTGGGGTGATTATATTCGCAATTGCCCATAGGTGATTCCGGCCTTGTGTTGCAGGGGACTTAGGGTGGGTCCTCGGTACTGTGATCTAGGCCACGTACTGTGACAGGTGGTACCCCAGTGCCTAGTCATTCGTTGGAAAACCATTCCCCTACGTGCCTTGTACGAGTTTTGTTTGTATACCTAGTATGCTGGAATTTAATGAATGTAACAATTTCGGCTATTTTATAAGTATTTGTATATAGACACTATTATAATATCAGAGGACTTTGATATAAAAAGTGTTTTAGCTATCGTAAGGTAAAAACCCGACATGTTTATTTGTGGCGTGGTCTTACGAGATGCTTTTGTTTTCAAAGGATTTTTGAAACTTTAATAATCAATTGGGTGTATTTATGATGCGCTGGTATTCCAGACTGACTCGGGTGTTATTTTATTATAATGCTCGGGTCAGACCGAGTATATTTACAGGATAGGTTGCTATGGAGCTCAGGAGAGGAGCTGGAGTTCGAGACGTATTTCTCGTACTTGTATTATTCCGCTGCAGTGATTGTTGTATTGACTGATTGACTGGATATTGATGATTGTTTTATGATATACTCTGATGATGATGTATTGTATATAAACAGATATAGTTTTCATTTTGTGTAAAGATCTGTTCTATATATTATATTTTATCCGCTGCGACTGTGAGGTTCTGATTTGTTTAGTTCTTTCTTCTTCTATCTACTTTCTTATTCTTCTACAATCTGTCTTTCCCGGCATTCGATCGTCGGCATATTATACTGTTGAGTATTTTGTGTCGATTTTCGAGGTTCGAGAAGGGCGGGTCGTCACACTTGGTATCAGAGCTTAGGTTGGCGACAACCTAGGCTTTGGTGGGTAAATTTACTCATTTTAAATAGAGTCAATAGTACTCTATTATGAGTTGAGTGTAATAATAGCTATGAGAGCGTACTTGTTAGTGAATATAAAATTGTTTTTATACTGTGTTGACTTATCGGTTGAGTGTTTATGAATTCTGGTCGGTGCGGGAAGTACAACCGTATCGATAGGGGTTTCTAAACTCTTAAACAAGATAAACCGACATAGTATTGTTTTTAAAATGGGTAAATGAAATAATTTTACCCAAAATTATATTTTAATATAAAGGAATAAGTTCTCTAAATTATTATATATTTTGGATGCTTATTGGTTGTTTCTTCTATAATCAAATAAGAAATTAAGATATGATCTAAAATTTGAAATGAAGTATAAGCGAATAAGAAGTTAAAATATTAAAATGGTTTATAACCAAATAGAGTTAACTCAATATGTTTAAATAAGAAGAAGTGAAATTGAAATTTGATTTAAACCAAAATTTTTACCCCGGAAATTTTGAAAGGGATTTCAAACGAATTTAAAACCAAGGTTTGGAAAAAATTAGAAACCTTGGGAATGTTGAAATGTTTTCCAAAGCTTTTGAAGTCAATGATGGAGTATATTTTGGAAAATATTTTTTTTGGAAAGGAAATTGTTTTGAAAGGAATTTGTGGGAGTAGGAAGCACTGAACTCACTTCAGTCGCTAGAAAATAATCCTGATGATGCTGGCCATATCATTAGAATTCATTTTCGAGTTTCTAAAGTGATGGATTGCTACCAAAATAGTTGGGTATGACATTGTCTGGACTTGTTTAGAAAACAAGTGATTTTAGAATTTTCCAAAAGGAAATTTTTGTTAAAAGCATATTGTTTTGGAATTTGGTATTTGATTTGGATATCAAATGGAAATGTGTTGATTTATATTTCAAATTGGTTTTGAAATAAATCCAGGTAAATTGAATTCTGGGAATTCTGTTTAAAATAAAAAGGTAAAATTTGGAATAAATCAACTATAATCTTGAAAGTAAAGTTGATTTAAGTGAGAAAGGAAGGATGGAAATTTTAATCCTGAAATTAAAATTTAATTCGGGTAAATGGAAGTAAATGAAGTTATTGAAGTGAATAGAAATTTGAATTTAACTTGGGATAAGTTAAATAAAATTGGGAATTGGAATTAAATTGGTTTGGGTTAAATTGAAATGTAAAATAATTTTGTAATTATGGGTCATTGTGTAATAAATTGTACCCATAAGCTATTAGGTATTATACTTACAATCTAAAATTTGTGAATTCAAAATGGTGCAAATAACTTCATATTCTTAAGTTATAAAGTGTTATAATTTGAAGTTGTGATTAAATGGAAATGGACTTAAAAGAGCAATATAAACCCTTAAATAGAAGTGAAATTGAAGCTCATTAATGGAAATAGTTGAAGGGTGTGGCAAATTCAAACTCAATCCTAAATGGAATGTAAAGTAAGATAAGGTAAAGTGAGATATAAAAGATGTGAATGAACTTAAATAGAAAATAAGTTTTGAACTTATTTATGGAGAAAATGAATTGAATTGAAATGAAATCCGAAATACAATTGTATTATAAACAATATTGAATGAAATTCAATTCTTATTGAAGTGGTAAAAGAAGTGGGATAAATTTAATTTTGGCTAAATAAAATTTAGTGAACTTGGAATAAATTTGGATAAGAACCAAATTGAAAGGAAATTTAGTTTAGTTGAGGTGATGTTGGATGCAGTAAATGCTTACTCAATGAAATCCAAAATAATTATTTGGAAATGAATTTTGTGTAAGCTAAATTAAATGGAATGTGTATGGTAATGAATAGAATTTCGATAGACGGCCAAAATGTGAAGGTAAATAAAACACCTGATTTGGATTGGGATTTAATTATGGTAACCAATATTGGAAGTGAGAATGAATAATGGAATTAGATTATGGAGAGTGATGGTTTGAATTGTAAATAAAATTCAAATGAGAGAAATAATTTAAAAGGTCTCTTTGTTAATAAAATAAATCTAACATGGATAGAGTAAATAAACAAAGAGCATTAAAGTTGTAAATGAATTGAAATAATAAAATGGAAGTGCATGTGTAATTGTATTAATTAATTATTGAGATGAAATAAGATGTAAGGGAAATTTAATTTAACAATTGCAATGGAAGATAAAATACTTGGTTTGTGAACCAGGCGAAATTTAAATAAAATTAATATAAATCTAAGTTGAAATTAATTTTAAATGGTTATAAGCTTAAGTGGTGATTATTTTGTTTGTATGACATGAAATTGCTTGTATTTGGAGTTGAGTTGTTTAACAAGCAATTGAAATTGATTTTTGCATAAATTAATATGGATTGGAACCCAATTCAAAGAGGTTGTAAATGAATGCAAGTGAATTGATTTAAAGTAGCAAATGGAATGGATTTTAAATCAATAGGAATGAATTGATCTTTTTATGAGTAATGTTTGCATATGAATGAAAATGGATCATAAAAGAAATGCAAATGCTTCAAATTGAAAATAAGAATTGGTTGGTAAATCAGATTGGAAATGTAAGTTAAAATAAAGAAATGTAAGTAAGACATATGTTAATCATATTTTTGAATAGAAATGAATTGGTTGTAACAAATATAAATTGCATATAGAGAATTTGAATGTAAGTCATTCAAGAGAAATAGAATGAAGTTTGGACTTGAATAAGTAATTTGAAAAGTGATTGAAAACTTTGAATTGTTGATAAAATATGGTTAACATTGTTAATGATGAAGTTTGCTTGGTTTGGTTATGAAATGGATATGTTTGGCTTGCATTTATATTGGAAATGTTATTAAAATGCTTGTATCTTTGAAACTGATGAGTTTGTTGAGTAAGTACAGGTACGGGAGGCGTTCGAGAGAGTTGGAGCGCGTATATGCGTTATATTAGCCGCTCGCTATTAAAAATTTGCTAAAAGGTACGCCTACGCAAATATAATTGGGAATTGATATATATATTGTGATATATTTTGGTTTCCGACCGTGTGGGCCGATGTATATATATTTGTGTATCCTGCGATATCGCAGAAGCTCCTCCGTAAAAAGGAGACTCCGCTAAAATTTTCCAGAAATTTTGGGAGTTAGAAAATTTTTGGGTTTTTGGGAAATTTTTTAATAACTAGTAAAGTTATTTTGAAATAAAGTTAAAATAAAGGATTTAGAGTAAAATGTAGCAATTGAGTTTGGGATTGGGCTAAAGGATTTTGGGAAAGTGAATATAAGCTTTTAATTAAGCGAATTGGGTAAGTAAATGGGTTGGGAAGTATGTTCCTACCTTGGGCAAATTTCGGGGACGAAATTTTTATAAGGGGGAAGGAATGTAACATCCCGTATTTTTAAGCCATTGAATTTGAACATTTAATTCATTTTAAATGTTAATGTGAATTCTTAATTGATTTTAAAATGAATAGATTCAGATTCAATCAATGAAATAAGCTGTAATTTTTAATTATAGTGATTTCGGGTTGAATTTGATTAATGAAAAAATAATAATTTAATATTCGGAATTGGGATAAAAGGTGAATTTGGAATAAATGATTATAAAAAATGGTGTTTAAATGTATTTTTAAGTTCAATTGGTTATAAATAATATTGTTGGATTTTTAGACGAATTTAAAAGTCGATAAGTTATTATTTGGGATTTTATATTAATTTAATAATAGGATTTAATAATAAAATATTGCAATTAATCAGATTTTAGTCCGGAATGAGCCAGAATGATTTTTAATGTGTTTATAAATTTTATATGATTTATTGTTAAGTTATTAAAATTTTAAAGGTGAAATTTTAAAGCGTTTTCGTAAATTTTGAAAATCGCCTGATTTAATAGACGAGTTAAAATAGCCTTCCGGGGCGCAGTCTCGGAATTCGACGAAACCAGTTCCATTGGATCCGTAATAGTTAGTTATTATCGGATTTCAATTTTCGTAGCAATCGAAGTTGTCGTTTGACCGTGGCAGCTCGAAACGCATCGAAATCGATTTAACCGATTTAATTTTAAATTGACCGTTTAATTTCGTATCTCACGCATACGATCAAATTAGCTTACGAAACCTGTTCCATTGTGTCCGGAACATGGAAAAACCCTAGAATTGCCTATCGAAACGTGTAATTTGAAGTTCGTTTGCGTATGATGTTAGATTGAGAATTTTATTAATAAAATAATATTAAAATTTATATAAATTCACATTTATTTTTCAAAACCCTAGAAGATACGTTCAGCAGCCGCCTCCTCTTATGTCAATGGCTGAAACGTGTCCGTCTTCCCCTCTCGATCTCTCCTTATCCACTCGCTTATAGCCAAAATTTTCAACTAGAGTATCGTAGAGCTCGTCGAGCTCTACAAAAACAACGGTGGTGATGGGTTAAGACTCAGCTGGGAGGGGGAATATGGGCTGCGTTCGTCGTGAGTATGGAGGGCTGCCGCGTCGCCTAGGGAGGCTCGAGTTCATCGGGGTTGTAGGCGTTGGTGGAGGTCGAGGCGCTCTTCGAGATGGGAGGTTCTGATCGACGTGAAGTTGAACGACGTGGGTGCGGTTTCGAGCCCTAGGTAGCGGCAACGGTGGGTTCTTTGTTCCTGTACGCGAGCGTGAAGGCAGGAAGAAGGAGATGCGGGCCTGTTCTCTTTTGAGTGATGAACGGCCAGGATTTTGAGGGTAAAAAAAAAAGAAGAGACATTTGTTTTAAATTTATTTCAAAACTTCGTAATATCATAACGAACTCATACGATCTCAGATTCGGACGATTTTGGATGCGTTGGAATCGCAGAAATGAGGGCTACGTGATGGCGCAGATCCGGAGTCATTCCGAGCAAGTAGAAAATTTAGTTAAATCGGACGTCGTTCGGTTTAATTTAAATTTCGAACGCTCGTCGAAACTCAAGGTGAGTTTTTCTCACTCACATCTGGATGCTAGGCATTTTAAATAGTTAATATTTAAATATCTGTGTGGATGGCTGAATATAATTGTTATTATCAGTCTGGATTGATATTTATATTGTGATGTGCTAATATTTGTGGATGCAGGGAGAAACAGGTTGGAGGGATCCAACTGGATTCCTCACAATTGTAGCAATTATTTTATAATTGTTAGTGATACCTGTTTATATGATGTGATTGATAAATCTGGAAATTTAGTTGTTCTGTGACATTGTGGTATAAATTGTAATCACAGAATTTAATTATAAATGGATAAATTGTGTTTTTACGAAATAAAATGAATTGTTAAATTTAGAATTTCAAAGAATAAAATTTGAAAATCGGATTTGAAAAGGAAAATGTAAATTGGGTCAAATTGGGATTTTGAATATAATGGGGAGTTTATGAAATGAGTAAATGGAAAGTATAGTTTTCTGGAGATTAAATTTATGAAATTATAAATTGTTTAAAATAACAATGTTTATTTTAATAATGGCTAATGTTATCCGGAAATTTAAAATATGTTAAAATGGAGTTTCCGACTATAAATTAACAAGTTCAAGTGAAAAATAGAATGTTTTGAAATGCCGTATTTCATTGGAATTTAACTAAGTGAATTGGAAATTTGGCTTCCATTGAGAATTCACCAAAATGTTTATTTAAAAATGTTTAAACTATATTTAAAAATGAATTTCCGGAAATGAAAAATTGTGATTTAGCTTCGGAGGAAGTTATAGTTAAGTATGGAATTGGAAATTTATGTTGAAATCATAAATTGACTTGAAATAAATCCGTGGATTTATATGAAAGAGTACTTTGAAATGTTTTGAAACGGGAAAGTGTTTCCCCGGGAAAACCAAGTAAATGTTTATAAAAAGATTTTATTTAACTAAAGGTTAAGTTTAAAATCGTTTTAAAAAGTATTTTTAAGAAATCGTTATTTTTAAAGAAATAAATTAATAAATTTTAATACCGTAAATAATTTGGGAGTATATTATTAATCATTTTTACAAATGGATTATTTAAAAGTTGGTTTAGCTTTAGTTGTTAAAATTAGCATTTTTCTTCTTATAACGATATTTTGAATTTAGTTAAACTAAAACCCTTATTTTTAAAATCAAAGTTTATGTGTTAATAACTAGTTTTCTTCACATATTTTAAATTTATATTTTGAGTAAATAAATAGAAGTAATTTTCATATTTTAAAGTATATTTCAGTATAAAGTATTTTTAACTATTTTAAATGCAAATTGTTTTATACTTGGTTATTCCCGATGGGAATAAACGGTAAAGGGATTTACCGAGTTTAAGGAAGAGTTTGGAAAATTGTTTTCAAATGAGTTTTGAGAATTTGAAAGTATCTCTTTGAAAGATATTAGAAGCAAATAAATAATATGGAGATTATTTATTGTGTGATGGATGTGTATGGATGTTTGTGAACATTAATTGATAGTTAAATCACCGACTATCAATATTGGCCAAATGCGCTGATCGTTTCGAAGAGACCGGGATCGAGATTTATTTCTCGAATACCACTTCGATCCGATTTGTACGTTTCGTGTAACGTGTTCGGAGTCGAAGATGGAGCTGTGAAGTGCAAGGGCTAGTCGCTACTAATCCTGAGGATATTTCCAAAATGGATGTAGTAGGAGTAGTGCCTTCGGTTCCGTTCGGACCCGGGACGGACTTGTATGGACGAATGCTTTCGTGACATCGTCAGGTGGGCGGTGGGCATTCAAAGGGATATGTGCTATAAAGGTAACGCTTAGCCTCAAGCCTCATCAACCGGGAATGACTGAAAATCAGGGGTTATGCAGCAAGGCTTCGTGGGTAGCGCCCACTGGAGAGTATGGTCATCCCTGTCTAGATGTCCCTTTTATTTCGGCTTAGTGGTGCGGTTGCTGATCACAACCGTGGGGTGATTATATTCGGAATTGCCCATAGGTGATTCCGGCCTTGTGTTGCAGGGGACTTAGGGTGGGTCCTCGGTACTGTGATCTAGGCCACGTACTGTGACAGGTGGTACCCCAGTGCCTAGTCATTCGTTGGAAAACCATTCTCCCTACGTGCCTTGTACGAGTTTTGTTTGTATACCTAGTATGCTGGAATTTAATGAATGTAACAATTTCGGCTATTTTATAAGTATTTGTATATAGACACTATTATAATATCAGAGGACTTTGATATAAAAAGTGTTTTAGCTATCGTAAGGTAAAAACCCGACATGTTTATTTGTGGCGTGGTCTTACGAGATGCTTTTGTTTTCAAAGGATTTTTGAAACTTTAATAATCAATTGGGTGTATTTATGATGCGCTGGTATTCCAGACTGACTCGGGTGTTATTTTATTATAATGCTCGGGTCAGACCGAGTATATTTACAGGATAGGTTGCTATGGAGCTCAGGAGAGGAGCTGGAGTTCGAGACGTATTTCTCGTACTTGTATTATTCCGCTGCAGTGATTGTTGTATTGACTGATTGACTGGATATTGATGATTGTTTTATGATATACTCTGATGATGATGTATTGTATATAAACAGATATAGTTTTCATTTTGTGTAAAGATCTGTTCTATATATTATATTTTATCCGCTGCGACTGTGAGGTTCTGATTTGTTTAGTTCTTTCTTCTTCTATCTACTTTCTTATTCTTCTACAATCTGTCTTTCCCGGCATTCGATCGTCGGCATATTATACTGTTGAGTATTTTGTGTCGATTTTCGAGGTTCGAGAAGGGCGGGTCGTCACAATAGCTTTTGGACCCAGTTATAATATTTAATTTTCGATATAAATTTCAGCGCGTTTATCTATTGTACGATCACACGACAACTCCAAACGCTCCGAAATTTGAAATCCGATAATAAAACACTATTACGGATCCAATGGAACTAGTTTCGTCAAATTCCGAGACTGTGCCTCGGAAGGCTATTTTAAAATATCGATTTGAATGATATATTTTTAAAACTGAACGAACCATCTTCAACTTCAATTTTAAAACTTCTATTATCTTCAATATTATAAATATAAATGTTACAAGCCTTCAAATTATTTTTAACAAGCTTGAAATTTCAGATTTCATACTTTAGCCAATTTCCACTTCTTAAATTCAGTATTTTAATTATCCAATAAACAGCGAAATTTGAAATTCAAGTTAGAAACTAACTTTTAAATATTTAAAATCAATTAAATATCCAATTTCAAATATCTAAAATTTTAGGTCGTCGCATTCTTCCCCCCTTAAAAGAATTTCTTCCCCGAAATTACTAAAGCAGAAGAATGGTCCACAACCCGTTAACTTTTTTCCAAAACCGAACGGTTTTAATCAACTTTCCAAAATAATCTTTTCATTAAAGACACATTATTACTCTTATTAACTTTCCAAACTTATCCATAAGTCCCAAACAATATCACTTACTTAACAATTCAAATTTAAAACCAAATTTTGATTCATCAAAATTTTCTCAAAATTTTTCTAACTCCCTAAATTCCCGAATTTTTTTGCCAGCATCTCCTTTGTGCGGCTAGCTCGGTACTACTACAAAATGTCTCTACGGCCCCAGATTTTAAAAGAAAACAAAAGCCAAGTGGCTATACCAGAAAATCATCAAATTTCATACAGAAATTTAAACACACACCTTTTGTTGGGCCATTTAAATTTATTTTCTGAAATCAAAAGTCCCAATTTCATTTTTGCTTTTTAAACACCTGTGTCCTACCTAGCAATAATATCCAATTACAGAATCCAAATCATTTTATTCGCTGCTTTTACACATTTCAATATTCGCTTTACTTAAGCCCGTACGATGCACATATATCATCCGTACGCAAAACCAAATCCGATCGCTCACTCGATCACACAATTTCACTTACGAATTCATATAGTATTTCAATTGTTTCAATCAACCTACATACTATTTTCATTTAATTTAAATAGTTTACAACTTAATTGCTTACATTCAATTCATTTTTAACTCAAACCATCCCATTTATATTACCATAATATTTTAAATAAGCTTCCAGAGTTTAAACATTCAAAATCAGATTTGAAAAATATACATATCCATATCAACCATTCTTTGAATCTCAAAATCAGACCCCATTTCCAAAACCATTCCAATTTAAAACAATTTGGCAGAAATTTCTCTTCTGGAAACTCGAAAATGAACATCGATGATGCTGTAGTCATAACCGAAGTTATTTTCCAGCGACCGAAAAAGTTCAATGCTTTTATCTCTTTAAAATCCCTAAAATATTTTTAAATTCCAAATCTTCCGGATTTCATATCCAATTCAAGAATATTTCTCAAATAATATCACCATTATTTCTCCAAAACCCTTTGAAACCATTTTCAAACCTAAGGAATTTAAATTTCCCAAACTTTTCAAAACTTCAAAACCTTCCAATCCTTATTCAAATATTTCTCTGGAAGTTTATTTCAATTTATAAATTACATTTATAATTTATATTTTCAAATTCCATTTGTTATATAAATCTATTCTTTAACTTTGGTTATAAATTTTCAATTTCTTATTCAATTCCTACACAATAATGATAATAATTTAATATTATCATTTCCTATCAACCAAGCATCCATACATAACTATAATAATTTTCGAAAAATTATTTCTTTTATACAGAAAAATAATTTGGGTAAAATTATTTCATTTACCCTATTTTAAAACAATACTGTGTCGAATTGTTCTATACAAGTGTTTAGAGATCCCTATCAATAATGTTAATTACTCGTATTGACCAGAATCCATAAGCCACTCAACAAACCAATCAACACAATATAAAACAATTTTATATTCACTAACAAATACACGCTCATATCTATTAATACACTCAAACTCATTCTAGAGTACTTCAGACTCTATTTTATGAGTAATTCCCACCAGAGCCAAGGTTCTCGCTTAACCATCAGCTCTGATACCAAATGAAACGACCCGATTTTTCATACCCGAAAAATCGAACCATCAGGATTAAAGAAGAAGGGGGTAGAAGAAGAAAATAGAAAAACAACATAAGAATCTCACATCGTAGAGGAATAAAATATAATAGATAATAACTGATCTTTACACAAAAGAACTATATCTGTTTTATACATCTCATCATCGGAGTACATCACAATCAATAATACAATATTGGATAGTTATGACAACTTTTCCTCACAAATCTGACTATACAACTTATGATACACAGCGGAATACATCAAATATGTGTGATACGTCTCGCCATCTAGCTCATCTCCTGAGCTCCACAGAATCCTATCCTGTATCTGAAATACTCGGTCTGACCCGAGCATTATAATAAAATAACACCCGAGTCAGTCTGGAAAACCAGCGTGAGAAAACACACTCAATTGGATTATTAAAGTTTTCCAAACCCTTTGAAATCAAAAGCATCTCGTAAGACCACGCCATAAATAAACATGTTGGGTTTTTACCTTACGATAGCCAAAACACTTTTTATCAAAATCCTCTGATATTATAATAGTGTCTATAGAAAGTAAAAATAGAATCTAGCTGAAATGCTTGCATCTCACGTTTTAGCAATAGTTGGGCACGATCAAAACCGTACAGGCATGTAGGGAGAATGGATTTCCAACTAATGACTAGGCACTGGGGTACCACCTGTCACAGTACCTGGTCTAGATCAGCGTACCAAGGATCCACCCTAAATCCCCTGCAACACAAGACCGGACTACCCCTTACTGGATAGCCCGAGTAAGATCACCCCGCGGTTGGGATCCGCAACCGCCTACATAGCCGAAATAAAAAGGAACATCTAGACGGGGATGACCTCACCCTAATGGGCACAACCCACTTAGCCTTGCTGCATAACCCCTGATTTTCAGTCATTCCCGGTTGATGAGGCTTGATTCTAAGCGTTACCTTTTTAGAACACAACTCTTATAATGCCTATCGTCCACCTGACGATGTTCCGAAAGCATTCATCCATACAAGTCCGTCCCGGGTTCGAATGGAACCGAAGGCACTAATCCTACTACATCCATTTTGGAATCACCCTCAGGATTAGTAGCGACTAGCCCTTGCACTTCACTTCTCCATCTTCGACTCCAAACTCGTTTTCCCCACGAAAACGTACAAACCAAATCGAAGTGGTTTTCGAGAAATTAATCCCGATCCCGGTCTCTTCGAAACGATCAGCGCATTGGCCAATATTGATAGTCGGTTGTTTAACTATCAAATAACATTCACAACAACCATCAGACACATAAATTTTTTTCCAAATTATTTATTTATCTCAAAATATCTTCGCAAGATATATTTCCACTTTTCAACCCTTTGAAAACTGTTTCAAACCGTTCTTCTCTCATGGAATAAATTTCCCAAATATTTCTATTTCCACTGAAATCACCAAGTACAAACACTTTAGATTTTAAAAATAATTCATAAACACTTTATTATAAATATACTTTAAATTAAAAAATACTTTAATACTCTATTCAAAAATTTATACTTTAAGAATATTTTAAATAAAGCTACTTTATAAAACTAAATTTTCATCTTTTCAAAACATAATACCAAGTCACCTTTAAATAATTACTACTAAAATAAATTTGAAAATAATACTTACTTTAAACTTAAACATTTAAAAATAATAAATTTTCTAAAACATATTTTTACAACCACTTTTAACACCTTTCACTTGTACTTAAAAAATTTCATTGAAAACGTACTTGGCTATCCAGGGAAATACACCCCTCTTTCACATCTTTTAAAAATAAATCACTATTTATTTTTAACCAAATTTACCCATTCCCTTAATAAATTCCCATTGTGAATTTATTTTTCCAAATATCCACTGATATATTACTTCACCTTTATAAACCCGGTTTATAAATTCTATAGTCTCATCTTCCTTTAAAATTCCAATTTCAAAACGCTTAAATCAATTTTCAAATTGATTTCCAATTTACTTCACTTTGAAATAAATTTCTTTACTTACTCCATTTATCTCAAAATCCATTAACTTCAGCTTTTCTTTATTTATTATGATTTAAAATCTTTTAAACTGAAAATATCAATTTCAGGTTTTCCAAAATCCTTCTTTATCCCTTTAAATAAATTCAAACCTTGAATTTTTTAAAATAAATTCTTTTACTCCCTTAAATAATATCACTTAGGTTTAAACTTTAATATTTCCCCTTTTATTCAAAATCTCCTTTCCCATACTCAGAATTTATTTAACAGAATTTAAAAATCACTTTTATCCTTTCCCAATTCATTCTTTAATTTATTTAAATTCTCTATAATTATTTACTTAAAAATTTACTCTTATATTTCTTTCCAAAAATCCAATCTATAAATTTTGGTAACACAGTATACCCAGATATATTCAATCAAACCATAGCATCCATCATCTCCAATTATCAATATAATTCATCATAGAATATCAAATAATCATATAACAGAATTATTAGAACAATCTAAATAATTTTGAGGAATCCAGTTGGATCCCTCCAACCTGTTTCCCTGCATCCACAGATGTTAGCACAATATAAAATACCAATTCCACTTCAAGGTGGAATATCGCGGTATATGGGTTTATATAATATCATCCGCTATTATGCGGCGCATAGGGTCTCATCCGCTATATACTGCGGGAAATCAATCACTCCAATATATATATATACACTACTATATATATTATCACATCCAATCAATACAATCATTCAACCAGTTATTTAAATTTAACCATTTAAATTTAAATAATAATCCAGATGAGTGAGATTAACTCACCTTGCTTTTTATTTGCAATCCACTTCATTATTGCCTTGGTTTTTCGATTTTGACCTTGAATAAACAATTTATATGATTTATTAATATTCGAATTAACTACACAAATAATTTACCATTTAAAATTTCTATTTCCAAATCTTATCCATATATATTATTATTATTCTGTTCTCCCTATGTATATTAAAATATGTGTGTGGTTTTATTTAAAAATTAGTTTTCTGTTTCTGTAAATAACAACAGCAATCTACTATTTGTATATACATATATTTATTAAATTAGATTTAAATTTGAAAATAAGTTATTAACATAAATACCTTACTGCCTCATAAATTAAATTAAATTAATTACAAATTTATACCTTACTGCCCACTCTGCAATCATCGTCTTGAGCTCGCGAACCTCAATCCAAATCACGACGAACGAGATCCCATCGACCTCCACTTCCGCCGATTTCCCTTAATGCTCCGCCCCTTCCAGAAATCGTTTACGAGTTCACGTACGCGAGCAGTCGCCCAAACTCATATCGACGACAACCTCACTCGAACGCCGTACCACACGAATATGCATGCTCGCTCATGCCAACTGCTTCTCTAGCCTCGCCGAACAACTGGCCTCGCCGATTGACATGCCTCGCTGCCCTCACGAGATTCATCGCGATGCCCATCTCTAATGCTCGAACGCGGCATACTCCTAATATTCATTCTCGATTCGAATTGCCATTTTCGAATTGGAGAGGAAAGGGGAAAAATAGTTTGCGTGGATCTGAAAATGAGGGAGGAAGGGAATTCATTCATTCGTGTATAAATATTTTCATCGACCATTAATTGTTTTTCGTTTGTTTCTGTTTTTCTTTGTTTTGAAAGAGAGAGGTGATTTAAACGAAGAGAGAGGGGGATGTCGGACTAAAAGAAAAGAAAGGAAGCAAGCGTCTCGAGCACGTTTCCTAGATCGGCTAGGATGGCTTGCATAGGTATAGGATAGGGGCTGAGATGAAGGCTGATGGGAAAGAATCAAGCTGAAGGGTACTGACTGGTTAACCAATATAATCGAATTTAAATTTGAATTTTAAATCGTCTCGAAAATCGTAACTCAAAATCTCGACCTCCTATCGACGCGTGCCGCTAGGCGTTTAAAATGTTATACCCCTATTCCGAACGCAATGGAAAAGGTTTCGAGTCCTAATTCAATCGTATGGAGAAGATAGCTTTTGGACCTAGTTATAATATTTAATTTTCGATATAAATTTCAGCGCGTTTATCTATCGTACGATCACACGACAATTCCAAATGCTCCGAAATTTGAAATCCGATAATAAAACACTATTGCGGATCCAATGGAACTAGTTTTGTCAAATTCCGAGACTGTGCCTCGGAAGACTATTTTTAAATATCGATTTGAATGATATATTTTTAAAACTAAACGAACCATCTTCACATTCAATTTTAAAACTTCTATTATCTTCAATATTATAAATATAAATTTTACAAGCCTTCAAATTATTTTTAACAAGCTTGAAATTCCAGATTTCATACTTTACCCAATTACCACTTATTAAATTCAGTATTTAAATTATCCAATAAACAACGATATTTGAAATTCAAGTTAGAAAATAACTTTTAAATATTTAAAATCAATTAAATATCCAATTTCAAATATCTAAATTTTCGTGTCGTCACACTTTTCCTTAGGGGAAAAGTCAATGTGATACGTAGGTGATGTAATAATATTTAGAGAGGCTAAGCAAATTAATGTAGGTGTGGATTTAGTTGGTGAAACATAAGTCTATCTAATGAGGGTGATTTATAGTCGATGGTTGAATAGGTGGATTCGTGATCGAAAGACATTTTTTGAGTAATATTTGCCTCAATAAACTATTTGTATTTAGGAAGAAAATAAACAGATCTATAAGAGAATTTTTACTATACTTGGAAGTTTGGTTGAGGAAAATAAGTTTAACCGTATAACTTTTAATAGAAGGTAGTTAACTTTTATGTGGTTTGTATTAATCTAAGTGTATAAATTTTATCCTATGTAGTTTTATATATGAGATTTTCTTCCAAAAAAAAATTTAAGTGTACAAAAATAATCCTACAAATTTAGTTAACCAATTCATTGTAAAAACATATTCCTAGATCTCGTCTTAATTTAATAAAAGTTAGTTCACTTAATGGTAGTAAAAATATCAGCTATTTGATTTTTGGTATTTAAAATTCCAATGATATAATTCCTTTTTCCACGTTATCTCGTACAAAATGGAGACAAATATCAATATGTTTTGTTCGAGAATGGTTAATAGGATTTTTTGAATAATTTATGGCATTTGTATTATCATAATATATAGGAGATTTTGTTATGATTTTACCGAAATCTAGATGATTTTGTTGCATATATATTACTTGTGCACATGCTAAAGCCGCTGAGATGTATTCGGCTTCACATGTCGAGAAGGAAGCACAGTTTTTCTTTTTACTAAACCATGAAACTAAAGACTGACCAATAAAATGGCATGTGCCACTTGTGCTTTTTCTATCTGTTTTACAACCGCCGAAATCATCATTACTATATGACACGAGTTCGAACGAGCTTCCTTTTGGGTAAAAAAGTCCGTAATCTCAAGTATTTGTTAAATATCTTAAGATTCGTTTTATTGCTCGATGATGTGATTCTTTTGGTTGTGCTTGAAACCAAGCACATAAACTAAACTCATCATAATATCTGGTCTACTAGCTATTAAGTATAACAAAGATCCTATTATACTTTGATATAATTTTTGGTCAAAATCTTTTCCATTTTCATCTTTATCTAAATGTAGAGTAGTACTATTGGAGTTGGTTTACTTGATATATTTTCCATTCCAAACGTTTTAATAAATCTTGACAATAATTTTCTTGATTAATAAAAATTCCATTTTCTAATTATCTTATTTGTAATCCTAAGAAATAGTTTAATTCTCCCATATGTGACATTTCAAATTCATCTTTCATTATTTTGGAAAATTCAGCGCACAATTTTCGTTAGTGGATTTAAATATAATGTTGTCAACATATATTTGTATGGCTAAAATACTATTATTTTCTTATTTTATGAATAAAGTGGAATCAATTTTACCAATTTGAAAACCGGGACTTTGTAAATGAGTTTTTAATCTTGCATACCAAGCACGAGGTGCTTATTTTAATCCATATAAGGCCTTTTTAAGTTTAAATACATGATCGGTTTTTCGTGAATAAATAAAGAAGGTTGTTCAACATACACTTTTTCCTTTATAAATCCATTTAAAAATGCACTTTTTACGTCCATTTGAAAAAGTTTAAAATTATGATGACATGCAAAAGCCGGTAATGTTAGTATTTCTTCGAGATGTGCTACAAGAGCAAATGTTTCGTCATAATCAATTTATTATTCTTGATTATATCCTTGAGCTACTAGTCTTGCTTTATTTCATATAATATTTCAATTTTCATCTGCTTTATTTTTAAAAACCCATTTCGTTCCAATTACAGATTGATTGTCTGGTCTTGGTACAAGTTCCCAAACATCATTTCTTTCAAATTGATTAAGTTCTTCTTGCATTGCAATAATCCAAATATCATCTTTTGATGCTTCTTTATAATTTTTCGGTTTAAAATTTGATATAAATGCAACATGACTCATTTGATTTAACTGTTTTCCGGTTGATACTCTTGTATTTAAATCTCCAATAATATTATTAATAGGATGGTCTCTTAATATTCTAGGTGATGATGTTATCATATTATCATTATTGTTATTGACATTATTATTATTTTCATGTATAGGTATATTAGTTTTATCTATAATTTCTTCATTATCGTCATTTTTATTTTCATTAAAGTTTCTGTAAGATAAGACATGAAGACTTTCTTCTATAATATTTGTTCGTTTATTAAAGATTCTATATGCTTTGCTTCGATCTGAATTGCTAACAAAAATTCCTTCATCGGCTTTAGAATCAAATTTTCCTACATAATCTTTAGTGTTTAATATGAAGCATTTTGAGCCAAATACACGAAAATATGATACTTTCGGTTTCTTGTTAAAAAATATTTCATAGCATGTGTTTTTAGTCATCGGTCTAATTGTTACATGATTTAATACATAACAAGCACTAGCAACGGCTTCGGTCCAAAAATTCTTTGGTAAGTTACTACTATTTAGTAGAGTTCATGCACATTTTTGTAAAGTTCGTTTTTCCTTTCTACAACACCGTTTTGTTGTGGTGTTCAAGGAACAAAAAATTATGAATAATTCCCTTATTCTACAAAAATTTGTAAATAGTTCATTTTCAAATTCCCTTCCCGATCACTTCGTATATTTTTAATTTTTAAATTCATTAAATTTTTATTCGTTTAGCAAAAATTTGAACATTTCAAAAGTGTCACTTTTATGTTTTAAAAATAACGTCCAAGTATATTTGAAAAATCATCAATAATTATAAAAAACGTATTTATTATGATTTATTGAACGTACTTGAGTTGGTCCGAATAAATCTAGATGGAGTAATTCGAGAGGTTGTTTTGTAGGAATTTCCTTTTTAGATTTAAAGGAGCTTTTCTTTAATTTTCCAAATTAACAAGCGTCACATAGGTTTTTAACCTTGTAGTTGATTTTTTAGGTAATCCTCTAACTGTAACGAACTGGTATTTTCAACCATTCGCATCCGCACATGTCGGACTTGAATTGCTCAAAATATCAGATTGTTAATTTAAAATTTGGCAAAACTCAGCATATACAGTAAATAAATCAATCGCAGAATCACAGACACAGAGTAATACAATAATAACGCAGCAGAATAGATAAATAGTAGTTCATGAAGCTACTATATAAACAACAGAGTTAGAAATAAAATACTGCAGAATATCTCAAATACAGTGAAGTCTCCAATACAAACTGATGATGCCTCTGAACAAATCAACCGGAAAATCTGAAAGCTGAATCGATAGTTGGATCTCCAAGCGAAGCTCCAAACTCCAAAGGTGAGTCTCAAATGCTGAATTACTCAGTCTGACCCAAGCGTAAAGCAAAACACAAAACACTCGAGTCAGGATTAACATTCTTATATCAATAAATCCAACTCAAGTGAAATATCAACTGAAATACAATTAACTTAAATGATGTTTGGGATAACCATCCTCTAAGGATCCGTAGAACTATCTACAATGTAGAAATATATACTATAACACCGTGGTCATTCCAAATTAATTATACTTCAAAACCAAAATATCATTTCATTTCAAATAAACCAATTTTCCAAAATAGTATATATAGGTTATATAATTTAAAAATAAAGTATTTATAATTTTCTCAAGTATCACAATCGATTCACATCAACTCAAATTCCAAATTCAAATTTATTCAATGCTCAAGTCATCAATTCAATTCAGTTCTAAATATACCATTTAAATTTTCAATATATTTCAAAGGTTTAATATTCAACATTTTCAAAGTTAAATATAACAGTTTCATATAGCTCTTGATTTAACTTCATTATTATTTAATCAAGGAGTATTCACTTAATAGATTCAATATCATTTACTAGCCTTAAATTACATTTTTACTAAATATTTCCTTCAATTTATTTAAATAAGAAATATTCATTAACTTACTTAAAAATCAAACCCAAGTTATAAATCATATCTTACATCTCAATTTCAATAAGTTTCAAATTGTTTTAATTAAATAAAATTCTTTATTGAATACAATTTCAACGAAATTCCAATTATCTTCCCAACCTTAAAATATTCAAATTATTACCAAAATCTATTTTGAAATATAAATTTAAATACTTAACCATATGATATGTATTAAATCAATCTTAATTAAATTAAATATTTTTAAATCTATATATATCATTACTACTTATATAATAATTTAAGAATCAACATTTAAATAAAACAGGTAAATAGGCACAAGGAAGAAGTTGCAAAAAAATTTAGTCTCAGGGACAACAAGTTTGCTTTTTAGTCTGAAGGACACTTTTTAGTGTAAACTGAAAATGATAGTTACAACTATCATTCTGTGATTTACACTAAAATGTGTCCTTCAGCCTAAAAAAAACTTTTTGTCCCTGAAACTAAATTTTTCTCTAACTTTTTCCTTGAGCCTAAAAACCCCTAAATAAAACCATATATTTCTTTCCAAAACCATAGAATTTATTTTCAAAATATTTATATATGGACCAACGGTGTCTGTATATAATTTCCTATCTATGGTCAAGTGATACGGATATTTATCATTTCAATCCATAAATTTAAATACATACGGGTAGATATCATTTCGACCCGCAATCCAAAATTCAATTCAAATGAAAATCGCTTGGGTCTATCATTTCAACCCATAATGATTTTCTCATATTCTAAAGTCCATTCGGGTATGTATCATTTCAACCCATAGTGAATTCTATACTAACAGGGAACTTGCAGAGTGATAACAGATAATATAATAATATAACAGGCATATATCATCAATAACAATATAATATGAACAACGAGATATGGTGTCATATTCCACAGGTGAACAGTTACAGATAATAGCATATATAACAATTTAAATAACTAACAGCAGCATATTTCAATTGTCGTTTCAATTGAAATCAAATTTAATAAATACAACAACGTTAATCGTGAGTGATTGCTCACCTTTCAAGGTTAGCGAAGAACGAGAACGAGATGAGATACGAATCCAAGCACTAATTCCCAAGCAAAGCACGATGGACACGAGTTCGATGGACAAAGCTGATAAATAGAAATTGAAGGGAACAAATCAGAATCAACGATAGAAGCAAAAATGATAGATATATTTATTATTATTATTACTTCCATTAAATCAATATTTGATTTAAAACAAATTAATAAAATTAATCGTCATATATACAAAAGATTGAAATAAATACTTGTATATTATATTAACCCATATTTCAAACCAATATCCAGACACAATCTAAAATTTAAATCTTTATAAAAGTAACCTTTTATATATATAATATTAAAATCAATATTCATTTAATATCATATATATTCTTTCAAAATGTAAAGGCAATGCATGCATGAATTCATATATGCTTATCTTTATACATAACAACATGCAGACTACAAAATTTAATGCAGACTTTAAATCAACACTTAAAACATATATATATATATATATATACACACACACATATAGACCCTATGCTATAAAATACTTATATAAAATAATATAAAATGGTATGCTTCCAGCAAATAAAATACAATATATACAAAACATACACGTACAAACTACTATATAACAGATTTAAAAGTTTATATAAAATATATCTATAAATATACACAATTTTAAAAATAGATACTTAAAAAAAGTATACTGACAAATAAATATATGCTACTGTGACATTCAAAAATACTCAGCAGCAACCCATATTCATACTTTAACACAAGCACTAATATATTTTCTACATCAACCTTTTTAACTAATATTTTAATAAAACAACACACATATACTAATACATATACGCACGCAACACACATAAAATAATACATATAGATTAGAAACATTTTATACAATATATATACACCTATATAATATATAACGTATACCAATACATACTGTTAAAATATATATAACAAGCTGGAACCTATATGTACATAATGAACGAATATATCATATAAAATTAGTTTGTACAGATAAATTTTCACAAGCCAATATATAAATACGTTTTACCAAACCTATTTAAAAATTATAAATATCAACTCAAAAATAACCGAGCATATTATAAGCGTACACTTCAAAACCAACCCATTTTTAAAGATCTAACCATAAATATAAAATACTGTAAATATAAATAATATATATATAAAATATAACAACCGAAATCTTTTATAATGTATATTGTATGACATGCTTATGAAAACTGATACTTAAAATCTTGTATAAACAAATGTTTACATAGACATATATATATATATATAATTTATATATATACTCACATACTTCAGATCGATGGCAGCAAATAAGTGGGAGGAACGGCAACTGGGAAGGGAAGATAAGGAGGAGGGGAGGTGCGGCTACAGGGATCGAATTGGTCGCGTGGTGATTGGCTGGAGGTGGAGCTGCTTGGTGGAGGAAGGATGTGAGGGGACTGGGGTTTCGGAGGGCATGTTGGTGGATGGGGCGGTGGAAAGTGATGATAGAGGTGTGTAGAAGTTTGATTATTGAGGTGGAGATGCGGGCTTGCATGCGTCCAGGCAGAGGGAGGGGAGAAATAATATTAGGAGAAGAAAAATGACAGAGAGGAGGAGAAATATGAAAAGGAATATGACAGAGGGGAGGAGAAATATGAGAAAGGAATATGAGCCGTTCAAAATTTAATGAATACCAAAAACGTTTAATACGTTTAGACTTCCCAAACGGTGTGTTATGGAAAATGCTGAAATTTAGTAAATAATGAATCTTATAATAAATGCTAGTTGCAGCCAATTCCCGTTTGAAATTTGAATGGACACCACTTTTAAAGTCTAAAAGTGGTATCATTAAAACGAACAGTATTTTGCTTCCGTCGCGTACCGGACCTCAAAATACAGAAATAAATATATAGCAGAGATCAGCACGACGAGACGATCAAAACGATATACAGATATCAGTGGTACGATCATCCGATCAAAAGTCGATAATCGGTACCGAAAATGCTGTAATTCTGTATGGAAAAATCCAAACGGAGCTAGAAACGTCCGAATTTTTGGAAACGAACTTCGCAGTCTGATTCAGAGTGTTCCAAATAAATTTTCCCTTGTTGACATATTAAGGTTTTGGAATACTTTTAAATTCAACTGTTATTAACTGATATAAATTGAAATAAAATTTCACAAAAATTAACTTCAATATTATCAGATGAAAATTTACTAGTTGCTATATTAAAATAGACGTATTCCAAATAATAAATTTTTATTTTCAAATTCAATTGATAAAAATTTCAAAAAATTTTCAGTTAAATAAAAGTTTAAAACTATTAAAATTTGCGCGTTGTTACACTCTCCCCTACTCAAAACTTTTCGTCCCCGAAAAGGAAGGAGGTAGGAGAATAGAAACAACCATAAAAGAAGATAGATTGAAAAACAAGGATAACCATTAATTTTAAAACTATATAAATTATACTTGAAATGTTCATTTGAAAACTTCATTTGCAATTCAATTATCTTTAATACTTTAAGACCTTTCAAAACCTATTTGTAAAATCGATGAAAAATCGTTTTATCAATAAAATGAGTTTTATTCAAAATAAATAGCCGGCATTTTTATACATACACTTATTTGACTATACGAACCATAACAAGTAATAAAAATATTTTCGTGTTTATGGTCAGGAAAACGATGATGATGTCATCATTTTAAAAATTGCCATTTAAGGAAAGTTTTCGGTAAATTGAGTTTAAATCATTTAATAATCATTTTAAATATTAAAAAAGGTGTTTTTAATAATAAATAATAATGGAAATATTATTTATGAATTTCGTTTACAAATATATGAAGTTTAACAAAAAACTGAAAATGTGATCGGAAATCGGAATCGGTATTCGTTTCGGTTTAACAAACGGAAGTTGTAATCAATCAATGAAATGTTGAAGTGCACATACACACACCCATATAAAGATAGAGATATATGAGTGTAGATATGTGTGAATATGTATATATATGTGTATATGTGTGTGTGCATAAATTATTGAACAAAAGCTAAGGGAAACATCACATCTAAGTACATACACAAGTCAACACACTCACCTACACTCAAGTACACTAGCACATAGGTGTGTAAGGGGGTAGGACGTGTGATGTTAGGTGTGTAAGGTGGGTGGAGGCGTGTGGATGGGTGTGTGGGTCGCGTGAGTGGGTGTATGGTGTGTGTGATGTGATATAAAGGAGAGTATGGCCTTGATTTGACATAAAGGAGGGGGTATGGCTTTGATTTGGCTTGCTTGATTTAGGGGGTTTGGCATGAATAGTGCAAAGTTGATGGTGTAAGGGTATGGTGGTGTAAGGGTATGGTGGCGTAAGGGTATGGTGTTGAAGTGACTATTGATGTGACATATTATGATGTTTTAATTCTTAAACTCTTCCTTATAAATACTCCCCCTCTCTCTCTCATTTTTCAGTCTTTACTTCACTTCTTCATCTTCTTCATCTCTTTCTCTCTTCTCTTCCTTAAACTCATTAATGGCTTCCAAGAGAAATCAAAAAGAAAATAATTCAAAAACTTAGATCTACACTTCTATTTGCGTCTACTCTTCATTCTAAGTAGATCTATACTTGTTTCATCGTCTCAAACCAACTCAAATACCAAAAAGACCCCTAGGCCGAAACTTAGTGAAGGAGGAAGAGTCATTTGGCTCAAGCAAGGTCACCGGACGGCGTAGCTTTGACTTAGAAACTTTCGTGTGGAGTTTGGTTAGCTTGTGGTGAGAATTCCTTTGTTGTTTCTTATATAAAGTTAAGAAATTTGTGGTTTAAGTTGATGACATGTATAAACATGTATTTTTGTGTTTAAATGTTTGGAATATGTTTGTGGTGGCTAGATCTATGATGTTAGTAAGCCGAAAGGTAGAAAAAGTTAGTAAAAAACTAAATCCAGAAAAGTTAGCAAGCAAAACCTTTGAAAAGTAGAAAACTATACATTGCTTTGTTTGCTAATGTTGTATATCATAATTGTATGATTGTTTGGATGTTATGTTGTGATAATCAAGTTTGTATGTTTTATAATTACTTGATTATGTTGAAAAGTCATGTTAATACACGTCGTTAAACACAAAGGGAATCACTTTCCTTGTTTTGAATGAACGAAGTGTATATGGAGATAAATCTTGTTTAAATCATTTTAAAATGTTTTAATATGGTTTAGGAAAAGTTGAAGTGTTTCGGATAAGTTCTGAAACCATTTACCAAAGTGGTAGAAAACGAGCTGGTCGCGTAGCGGTAGTTCGTGAATAGTGACCCATAATTTCAAATCAACGTAGAGAATGATTTTTAAGTCGGATTTTCTCAAAACAATGTTTCTTTGGTTCAAAATGATAATAGTTTTCAAATGGAGAAAGAAAATTAAGAATTCATCTTAAAATGTTTTAAGTTAAACAAAACAAATTTCTTGGAAAATACGAAAAGGTCGTTATTTGACCAAAGTATGGATTTGTCGAATTTAATCAACTTTTAATTCTTTAAAAATATAAAATAAAATTTTAAATTCATTATTAATATAATAATGAAGTTTGGAAAGATAAAAATGTGTTTGTACTTTATTAAAAGTACAGTTTTGGAAAATGACCTGAAATCACTATTCATTTGCAATTAGGGAAATCAGATTTTCAAATTAAGAGCTTAAAAGAGGTTTTTCGATCCAAATCTTTTGCAAATGTTTTCATAATAATTAATTATGATTTTTTAAGATTTATTTTGGAATTTTATAAAGACTTAGAAAAATGGTCGAATTTTCAAGATAGAATGAATTTTTTAATAATAAACAATATTTAGAAATAAACTCTGAGATGATATTAGACTTTGAAGTGTGGAAATGGCTGTTATTTAATGGATAAAGAATGTGATCGAACCAAGGTCTGAGAGGAAATTATTCCCCAACTTGGAAGGCCTCATTGTTTACCGATAAATAACTTAAGTTTGAAATCGAAGACTTAAGTTACGAATGAGGTATTATCTCCGAATGAGAAGTAAAATAAATAACAGAAAGAGTTATGTGGTAATACCTAAGAGTGCATCTTGTCCCACCTGTGAGTTCTGGGAAAGCAGACAAGGTAGTCAACAAGATGGGAAATCCATCTGACCTTGTTTATTTCTTAGACGAGGGGTGGAACGGATCGAAAAGTAGATCCATGTATCGGTCAAAGATCAGTTAAAGGTTTTGATAAGTTTTGATAAATGATTTGGGATTTATTTCCCTAAGTGAAGATTTTATAAATGAGGTTGAATATTTCCATATACACTGGAAAAGATGATTTTGTAGAGACTCGTATCTCTAGGATATATTTTGATAAAACAAAATGAATTAATGGATTATTAATTACCCATATACTTGTCCCCTTTCTTATTAAAATCGATGATTGGATTTCGAAGGAACAGGAGTCGGATTTGAGAAATTCCTATCCGAAAACCACTTTGAACCAATTAATGGGTTTGAATATGTTTGAAGATGAAAATTATTAAAGACCGGGGAATCTTCTTGGCAAAGAAAGGCTACTTGTTGACAAGGTCCTTGAGATTTAATCTTTTGGACAGCCCCGATGGAAAAATTACAAAGTAGCGATATTTCTTTCTTTGTTTGAAAATCTCTGTTGTATTAAAGACCAGAGATCATTATGATAAGCGGATTGCTTGTTGATAACCTTGGGGTTGAGCCCGAGGTAAATGAATAGCAGTGATCCCTTGTTATGGAATCTGCGATGATGCATGGGCTTTGGCTACTGCAATTAGGGATGCAGTAGGAAGGTGCCTTCGGTTCATCTTGTTCTTGGATGACTTGTATGGATGAATGTTTGACAGAGCATTTCCAATGATTACGTACATTGATTTTTACAAACGTACATCTGCTTGGTGGCGGAGAAGGCAACATCTCTTAGCTTAACACCCTTCTTTAAGACATATGAGTTCGGAGGTTGTATTGTTGTGGAAGTCAATTAGTGATTGGCGGATTTGGCAGTGTGGCATTCAGAGTGGAATGTGATGCAAATGAAAAGGTAAAGATGTTACCTTAGGCCTCATCAACCCGTGAATGGCTTAAACAGGGTTTGCCATAAGGCTAAGTGGGTAGCGCATATTAGGGTATGTTCATCACCTTTCTTGATTATCAGTTTTGCACCTACTATGATGTCAGGTGTTTAAATTATGTGGTGTATGCTATGAGACATCTCGGCTAGGTCGGTTGTGGCCGAGGTGATGGCATATTCGATTTTCTATCCAGAGGGGGACTCAAAAAGGATAGACCGGTCTTGCCAGCAAGAGGAGGGAGACTCCTCGTTGCATCCCTCTAGAGGTGTACTGTACAGGAAGGTAGTCCCTTACCTGCCATTGTATGGAAATCCAAGGACCATAGGTGCCATTGGTTTTGTTTGTATAACCTCGTCGGGAGCTAGTATGCCGTTAAATTTAATAATTGTAATAATTTCGGCTATGATTAATAAGTTTATTTGCAAAATGTTTTCAAAGAATGTCATTAAAAATAATATGATTTTATGTATGAAATGTTTTGGTTATCATAAGGTAAAAACCCGTTCCGTGTTTATGTGTGGCATGGTCTTATGAGATACCTTTATTTTCAAACCATGTTTTTGAGTTCTCATACCGGTCTCATAACTGACCCGGAGTTTTTTTCTTTTCCCTTTAAACTTTGGGTGCCCTATTTCTCCCGGCAGCCAGGTAATCAGGTAGATTGGAGCATTTTGGAATGGAGCATTTTGGAGCATATCATGGAGCATGGGTTATTTGGAGCATGTATTGATGTTTATTTAAAGTTTCCGCTGTATTATGTATTTACCAGCACGTAAGGATAGACCATTATAACTATCCTGGCTGGATTAGTACTTATTGTAACTCTAATGTATCATTTGGAGTGATTGCATGTACTCTTTACATGTTTAATTAAAGTTTAAGTACATTGTGAGATTCTGTTATTGTTCTGTCTTCTATCTTTATTTTCTTTAGCCCACGATAATCTGCCTCTCCGGCACTTGGAATTGCGGCATGAAAATGCCGAGAATGTATTTGTGTGGATTTTTGAGGGACAAGGAGGTGGGTTGTCATAAGTAGTTGATTGAATTTCTTGAAATGTGCTTGCCATTTTAATGATTTTTTTCAAACACGTATTACTGTAGATTGAAATAACCTTGCTCTGATACCAACTGAAAGTCTATAGGATCTTTATAAATAATGCAACTTATATATATATATATATATACGTGTGTATATTACTAACTATGTTAAGCAGAGAATAATAATTTAATATAAGATAAATAATAGAAACGATCACACCAAATATTTTATACTAGTTTGGACCTCCCACTCTACTTCCAGTCCTAAAGCTCCCCTTCGGTATTTCCTTTAACCAACTAACCCTCGCTTCGTCCGAAGGAATAGGCTAATACAAAAGTATATCTCTAACAATCTTGTGTTTCAAATATCACGGTTTTTAACTGATAGTACAAATATTCCTATGATCTTCTTTGACTATGTGAATGTGAGTGCTTTGAGTTGTAGGAAGTGGTTTAACCAAAATTATATTTTGGTTATAATAGATTGAGAGTATGTAAGCAATATATGCATAAGAGAGCGATAAGAAATCAAGAGAAAATAGATTTAATTAATTCAATTTAGTTAATCTCTACATCTCAATCATGGTAGTATTTATAGATTCAAAAGGATGTAGATGAATAGTTGTTACTATTAGATAAATTCTATTAATTTTAATGGCTGCAACCTTTCGATGAAGGGTAATTTCTTTTTGTCTCAATAGAAGTGTCTTTCAAAAATTTGCATTTTTTCAAATGACATATGTTTGTGGTAAAACCTCAGACATTTGTGACTTCAGAAAACAATTTCCCGAGGATTGTCACAGACGTCTGTGGTTTTACCTTAGACGTCTATGAGTAGTAAATCCAGTTTTTCACCTTAAGTTCAGTGTATATGAAATCATGTGTGATCGTGTATGCATATATACTCAAGGAGACCTTAACAATATTTTATCTAAGACCTATTTACAATAGAGTACCCTTACTAACTATAGTATGGTCGATAGATCATCGTTTGTCTTCGAGTCTCAATTTCTTCGAGTATGATGTCTTCTTGTAGTATATACCTGTAATCTTAAAATGTGTGTGTGTGTATATATATATATGATTGTATAGTTATTGTCATTGAAACTTAAACTGGAGGTTCTAACATCTAGTTCCAAAACATATACTATATAGTTTGGCTGTCGCAAAATGGTAGGTGCGAGCGAATAATATCATTCAATTTTTTGACCAAACTCAACGTCGAAATGAGATTAGGACAAGGAACCCTGGATTAGGAGTTGTATGTGATACAACCAATAAGGAGTTATCCATCGTTTATAGGGCTATGACTTATTAAGCAAACTCAAGGTTAGAATCCCAAGACAGACAAGTCCTAACACCCACTACTAAAGTTGAATAACTTGTATATTTCATCTTAGGGTTTGAAGAAACATAAAAGACTAGCGGGAGCCTTACTAGAAAAATGAAATGGTAACATTTGACGCTTCTAATATTGTAAGAACATCTGCTATATAAAATTATAATAATCTACATTGATAAATGTGTGCAATCATTATAATTGATAGAAAATCAATTAAAATATACAAATGAATTGAATTTATATTGACAAATAGAAATATAAAATATACTTTCCAATAAATTTTTGCTTGTTGACCCACGCAAGCGCTTAATTATACAACCACTAAATACTTTCGTAATTTGGTCACTTACGCGTTTACTTGCCCGAGACTATATATTGTCTTCAATGAGTTTCAAACTCTAGAAGCAATACAAGAATATCGATATTTGAAACATATACGATCACATATAAATGTTATATGGTGAATAGTCTCAATTCATAATGTATGAAACCTCGATGAAATCGGTTCATTGAAATAAGGAAGTAAACTATATTGTGAGATTGTGTATTCAATACGATTGATTACAATAGTGATCTTATTACGTTAAATGTAATACTGGACCAAAGATTACAAGATAGATCTATGAATTCGATCATTGAAATGTCAGTTTGATCAGTTTATATAAAGTGTTATTTATTTGATATCCTTAAATGTTAAGAATAACCAAATGCAATTTTTTAAAGAGTTCATTATGATATTATAGTAAGGAATTCCTTTGAATGTTTCGACCATTTAGAAAGGAAATCGAATGTATAAGAGTGTATATATCTAAGGTAATGTTGGGATGAAGTGAGTGAATGGTCACCTCTACTTCATAAAGAAACATCAGAAGTGAGAATTGTAAAATAATAGTTAATACTTAACATTGGAATGTGAAATATGATTTTTATTCCAAAATGTATTTTCACATAAGAAATTGTTTTCTAGAAAGTTCATTTCTTTGAATTTCAGATACTTGATCTGAAAATTCTCTACTATAAACCAGTTATAATAAACGAAACAAATAGCCTATATTAAGTGGTTGAATGGAGCTTCGTAATTTATACACTATTACAATAATGGCGGAAATAGTGGGAGCATTCCATATAACACTTATTGATCGCATCAAGTCACGAAAATTGTTTTTGTAAAATGTACCAAATATTATTTATGAAATAATAATTATTTTTCAGTATTGACTAGAAAATAGATATAGTTTTATTTTGGTATGAATATTATGAATATCTATTATAAAATAAAATTATAACAATGATATTTATGCATTAGAAAATACAGTCGTATTTCCATTTATTTAACAAGAAACAGTTTAGAGAAATAATTCTTTGAGTATATGATTATGAATCATACGATACTAGGAATTATATCTCAAATAATAAAGGGGAAATACCCATTCAGTGGAAGTGTGATAAGAGTTGATGAACTCTTCAGATTAATACATATAGATGTATGCAATCACAAGTCTATTAATACCAAAATGGTTCCATATACTTCATTATATTCACCAATGAGTTATCACCGACATGGACATGTGTATTTGATATACATGTAATACGTGTAGGTTAAGCTCATAGAGTATAAAATGGAAGTAAATATAATAACATGTAATAGAAAATTAAATTGATTCGATTTGATTGAATATGTGAGTATATTGGAAAGAGTTCCTGTAACGACCCAGAATTTTTGATAATTAAAATTCGAATATTTAATTGATTTTAATTATTAATAAGTGGAATTAATAAGTCGGATAAATTATTTATCGAATATTGGATTTAATTGGATAATTAAATCGATAATTTAATAGTGAAATTCCAGAAATAATTTAAATCTGGATTAAAAATGATTGAAAATGATTTAGAAAATTTTATTTTATCATACTGGAGTTATAGAAAGGTTATAGAACTTTCAGAATTGAATTTGGAGTTAATCTGTGAAAATTGAATATTTTAATATTTAATTATCGAATGTAAAAATAGCCAATTTTCGAACAGTCTCAGAATTGAACGAAACCAGTTCCATTGGATCCGTAATAGTTAGTTATTATCGAATTTCAATTTTCGTAGCAATCGAAGTTATCGTTTGACCGTGGCAACTCGAAACGCTTTGAAATCATTTTAATATTAATTCGGCGAGTTAAAAATAGTCATTTTTCAGACAGTGTCGGATTTCGACGAAACCAGTTTCATCGGATCCGTAATGTGATATTATTGTAAGATTTCAAATTTCGTAATTTTTGGATTTACCGTTTGTCCGGTACAAATTAAAACGCCTCGAAATCGATTTAAATCGGTTTAATTTAAATTGATCGTTTATTGCCATATCTCACACATACGATCGAATTAGCTTCCGAAACCTGTTCCATTGCGTTCGGAACGCGGGGTAAACCCCAGAAATGCCAGTCACCGCGCGAGATTTGGAGTTCGAAAAATTGAGTGAATAGTGATTTTCGGTAGCTTTTCTATAAAAGGACTTGATCTCTTCACTTTGCAAAACCCTAACTTTCAGAACGCAGCCGCCACTATCAACATTCACGGCCAGAAAACCTTCTCACTTCCCCTCAATTTTCTCCTCATCCACTCCTCGATAGACTTCGACTCCAACTACAAAAATGAAGAGGGCAGTGTGATTGACAAGTTCAACGGTGAAGATCGTGATTGGGTCAATGGTTTGGCGGCAAATCTCACGCAAAGGCAGTGCGTTCGAGCTCTAATTCCGAGACGAGAACACGACCGAGTGCCACGTGGTCATGGCCGTGGGTAGTGTTTGGATAGGCGAGTCGAATGGAGTTGCCTGATCGAGATGTAGATGAACGATGGACGTGCGGCGATCGGAGGAATTGAGCGAGCGATGGGTTTTTGCGAACGAACCTGGGAGTTTCACGCGTGAACAAAGAAGTAGCATCGTATGGCCCCAGATCTGTGATGATGGATCGAACGACAGATGTGAAACTGAGGTTTAAAAATTTAAATGAAATTGTAAATGTTAATTATATAAAAATTTGTATAAAGTTTAAAATGTTGTAACTCTATGATACGAGATCGGATTGAGACGAAACAAGCGGCGTTGGAATCGTATCGCTGAACACTACGCGATGCAACTGGATTGGAAGCGATCGGGGTCAATGAAAATTTTGAGTGAAATTAAACGTCTGTTTAATTTTATTCGAAATGAACGCTGGAACAGAATTAAAATCACGGTGAGATCTTCTCACTCAATTGAATGTGGAATTATTTATAGTTATTGATTTGATTGATTGACTGTTTGAATGTGCTATTAGATATGATAGGATATATCTATATATATAGCAATATATACATATTGGCATATGTATATATTGGATTGATTGATTTCCCGCCTCGTATAGCGGATGAGACCCTATTGCGCCGTTAGTAAGCGGATTTATAAAAACCTATATACCGCGATAATTCCGTACTGGAGCGGAATTGGTATTGTGCTAACATCTGTGGATGCAGGGAAACAGGTTGGAGGGATCCGACTGGATTCCTCACCGTATTGATTTTTTACAGATATTTTGATATATTCTGTTATCATATGATGATATATGATATTTGACTGTTGTGATGGACTGATTGGTGTTGTTGCATCATCGGATTCAGTTTTGAAATGTAAAAATAACGACTTTTAATTTAAAAGGATTTTTAAAGTGATTTTTGAAAATATACGTTTTATGAAAATTTTGAATCAATTTATAAACGTAAAATTTTAAAGTTATAAAAGTTATAATTTTTAGTGAAATAGAACCGAAGTGTCGTTTTTGAAATAAAAGTCGATTTATTTATAAAATGGTTTAAGTTGGGATTTTGAATAACTATAAACGATTTGTATAGAAAGATTTATAAAATTGATATGTTGTGAATCAAAATATTGGACTTATAAAACGAATTTTTATAAGTGTTAAAAAGAAGTATAAAAGGATTTCATAAGTGAATGAAATTAATATATTTATAACGTGAAGTTATAAAGTGAATAGATGTTGTAGAATAAACAATTTATAAGTAATTTACTTATAAATTAGATTTTTGCACTTAATTGGGATATAAATAGAAATTGCTAAATGAAATGACTTCATAAGTTGAAATTGTTATGAAGTATAAATGTGATTTATAAACGTTGTTTATAAATCTGGAATCACTTATTTTGATAAGTGATTTTAGAAGTTAATAAAAGGAGAATTTTATAAATCGAAGTTGTTAGAAAATATAAAGGTGAATTTATAAACGTTGTTTTATAAATTCGAAATAGATTGAATGTGATAAATCTAATATAGAAGATTATTTAAGAAGATATATTCACGATTTTGAATAGCGAATTTTTATTGAAATAAAAATGTGTAGAAATGATTGAAATGGGGTTAAGTAAATTTTATTCACGATTTTGGACAGTGAATATATGGTTAAGTAAAATGGATTCATTTTTGAAGAAGGAATATTTTTAAAAATGAAGTTAAACATTTTAAAAGGTGTTTTAAAATGTGTTATGAATCAAAAGCATAGATTTCAACATTTATTGTTGAAATAGACGTTTTCGAGAAATTTAAGGAAATGGTGGACTATAACACTGTTGTTATAGTAAATGATTTCCGAAAGGAAATGTTTTGATGTAGTATTGGGATTTATATACCTATCTTAAAATCCAAATCCCTATACTAGTGATTTTTGAGTCGTCGTAACGATGTTTTACGTAACATTCGTTTTGACTCAAATAAAGGTGTTAAAAGAATATTTTCCTTAAAAGAATGAAATATATACTTAATTTGATTTAAGTATATTGAATATTTTCAAATGTTGAAAATAAATAGATTTGTGAATTACTTATTATTTAATAAGTATGGAAATACTTTTCCAATATGAAATGAACTGTTTTGAGAAATTATCTTTGAAAAGATAAATTGAAGTTGAATATTGAAATCGATTTGAAAATCGTATATTAGTAGATATTCGAAAAATATAAATTCACTATGAAATTTATAAAAGAAAAGGGAAGTTGTTTAAAAAAATAAACGTTGATTTATTTTTGAAGTGTGGAAATAATATATCTAGTAAAGATATTTTGGAAGATAAAATTATTTGGAAAATTATTTGGAATCTGATGATGTTGCGCATCTTTATTGATAGTTAAATAACCGACTATCAATAATTACCCTGAATGGATGTTTTGTTGTGAATTGGATGAATTTGAATGCCACACTTATTTTTGAATAAGCGCTCACTATTCGGGTTAACCGGGAAAGGACCATGGGGTCGTATAACCCATTCCGAATATGTGATACGTCGTTATGAATCGCATTTGAAGACCGGTGTTGAAGACCGGATATTTTTGAAAACGGAAGGATTACCGTCGAGTTACTCTACATCGACTGATCTTCGATTTAGAGGTTTTATCACCCTTAGTGACGGGAAGTCCTGACGTGATTGAAAACTATCCGGATGTGCAAGGGCTTCGTGAGAAGTGCCTTCGGTTCTGTTCGATCCCGGAACAGACTTGTATGGATTGTGTGTCTGACGTTACAATTTGAGATGTAAAGCTGATTTCTTTCAAATACATTTCTGTTGGTGGCGGAGAATTTATTCTCTTAGCTTAACACCCTTCTCTGAGACGTACGAGCTCAGAGGTTATGTAGTTGAAATTCATCAGCGATATATCCCAATTTGGTAACGTGGCATACTGAGTGTTGCTGTGAAATGATCAGTGTTTGATCATTTGTGATATGATCATTTGTTTGATCTTATATCTTTGTGATCATAGGTTGATCATTTTGTTTGACCCGAAGCAGGGCTTTTTGAGAAAGCGTAGCTTTGTGGACGAGACTTCATCGAGCCTCACACCCTGGAAATGGTCGAAACAGGACGAATGCGGCAAGGTTCTAGGGAGTAGCGCCCCTTAGTGTATGTCATTCCTTCTGGATAAAGGTGGTATCATGGTATGGAGCCCAGATACTTAACCTCTGTGGTTGCTGCACAGTTATTATTACTTTGTGGTTTGTTGGAATCGGGGATCCTCGGGAAGATCGGTGACGATCGGGGGATGGCATACGCGTGTCAGTAGTTACCTATTTTTGCAGAGGTAACCCGACCTTGTGTTGGCAGAGATCCGGTTAGGTTCTCGGGTCGTCTATTCCAGGGACGTACCCATCGTGGATAGGAAGCTCCTTAGCCTGACCATTTGTTGGAAATCCAAAGAAACAATACGTGACTTGTACGGTTTTAGTTGTAGAACCTGCCATTTAATATGGTAGCTATAGCAAGCATACTATAATGGTACCTATGCTGGCTAAGATTTATATTCTCCTTTCGAAATGTTTTCTACACTATGCACTAATAATAATATCAAAAAGAATTTGACTTTTGCGTAGTAAGCATCTTTGACTATCATAAGAAGAAATCTCCTCCAAGTCTGCGTTTGCATTGTGTGTGTGGTGGGAGGTCTTATGGTAGTTTCATTTTCCAAAAGCATTGCGAATTGACATTAAAATTATTCTGCTGTTTATTTTTAAAGAATAACTGTTTTACGATCTCACACCAGTCACCATGACTGACTCGGAGTTTATTGTTCCCTTCTAAACTCTGGGTGCCCACCAATTTCCACACGGGCAGCCTAGAGTTATATTATCAGGATATTCTGGATATTCTGGAGCTTTGGAGATGAGCTGGATGACGAGACGTAGTATTTGTATCTGATAGTATTTATTCCGCTGTGTATTCTGTATGAGGACAAGTTTATATAACTGTCCATTGTTGTTTATTGACTCTGATGATAGGATGTGATGTAATGTAATAACAGATATAATTCTTTTGTTTTTAAATGATATTCATTTATCTATTATATATTTTTCCGCTGCGATATGTGAGATTCTGATATTGTTTTCTGTTTCTGCTCTTGTTCTGTTGTTGTTCTTCTTTCTTTTTCTTCTATCTTCTTCTTCTACCTTTTCTTCTTTCTTAAAACCATAACTTTTCGGGTTTCCGGCATTCGATGGCTCAGCAGTCGATAAAGCGAGTATCGATGTTGAATTTTCGAAAGTCGAAAATTTACGGGATGTTACAGTTGGTATCAGAGCATATGGTTAAGCGACAACCCTGCTCTGTTGGGTGTTACTCATTAGAGATAGAGTCAGTAGTACTCTAGAATGAGTTGAGTGTAATAATAGATACGAGTGCGTATTTGTTAGTGAATATAAAATTGTTTTATATTGTGATGATTGGTTTGTTGAGTGGTATATGGATTCTGGTCGGTATTGTCCGTACAACTTTATCGATAGGAATCTCTAAACACTTATATAGAACAATTCGGCACGATATTGTTTTAAATTGGATAAATGGAATAATTTTACCTCGATTATATTTTATATATAAAGAAATAATTTTTCAGTGTTAAAGTGTATATAATTGATTATTTGATAGTTTGAAAATGTAAATATATACAAGTTAGTTAAAGTTGTTTGAATAAGTAAATGAAAACAACAATTGTGAAAGAGTAAATTGTATAAACCAATGAATTATAATGTATGAAGTTATAATTAATATGATTTACAATTGTGGAATAATCTTATATATATAAAGTGAAGTTATATAAGTAAAAGATTTGTAAATTGTGATTTATAATCTGAAATAAAATTCCAGAGAAGTGTTTTGAAAGGATTTGATATTTTGGAAAAATGTTTTAGAGTAATGAAAGCTCTAAACTCTTTTCAGGTCGCTGGAAAATAATCCTGATGATGATGGCCACATCATTAGAATTCATTTTCGGGTTTCCAAAAGAGGAATTGCTACCAGAATATTTTAAATAAAAGTTGATTGGGAAATTTTGGATTTTGTTTTGGGAATTCAAAAGATAAATTTGAACAGATTTCAAAATAGTTTTGAAAGATTGAAAAGATTCTGGAATTGAATGGATTGATAACTTATATAATTTAAATTCTGATAGAATAAATGTAACTTAAAGGATGAAGTTAAATTAGAGTAAGTATAAGTGAATCAATTAAATCTAAGTTGAGATTGTGGAATATGAAATCTGGATTTAATATGAATTTTGAATAAGTGAAAAAAATTTGACTTTGGTAAAAGTTAAATAGGATTAAAATTTGAATTTGGATTTATAAGTGGAAACTTAAGTTAAGTTAAACAAATGATGTTTAATTGGAATATAACTTAAGTAATGTTGAACGAAGTTGATTTTGATATCAAAGTAAATTAATAAGGGAATTTATTAAATGAATGTGAACTTGAGTTATATAAATGAAATTCAACTTTATTTGTTAAATGAACTAGCAATTGAATTGAATAAATGGATTGGATGTTAATCAATCTAATGTAAAGTATTGATATGAAATAATGAATATAAGTGTTAATTCATTAAAAGCTAATGAAGTTGAGAAATTAAATAAATTGAATGGAAGTCAATTTAATTTAAAAGTGTTGAACCAAATCGAATGTAAGATTTATAATTTGGTTGTGTTGAATATACATTGGTTATACATTGGTTGTTAGATTGATTGTTAGTTGATTTCGTGTAATTCATTAAGGGTTAATGAAATTGAATCGACAAATTGGAAGCAAAGTGATTAAATTCAAATTGATAATATGTAAATTTGAATAGAAATGAATTTGATTCAAATTGAAAATGAACCAACATGAATGTAAATTAGTGAATGTAAACTAATTGGAAACAAATGAATGAATGTTAGTTAAATCCAATATTAGCAAATCAAATGTGAGTAAATTGAAAACCAATTCAATGAATATTAATGAGAAATGAATGAATATTGATTCGGTATGGATTTGTTGGATGTTTATTGGATGATGATGGTTTGATGGTTGCATTGTTGCTTCTGAATGCATTTGTTGTTTGTTGCATTTGCTATGTTGACATATGTAGTATTATGTTGCTATATGTTGTATATTGGCTATATTTTCATATCTACATGTTCTCATATGGTTTGTTGAGTGTTTAGTAGGTGCGGATGGCGTTGCTTCGCATTTGGAGCTCGCTTTCGCGCTATATTAGCCGTATACGCTCGCTAAAAATATAATAAGGTACATATCTCGGATTAAATATCGTACTTTTACACTTTTTTCCCTACGGGATGCCTCATCACTTGATGGGATGTATATTTGTGATATATATACACTGTCATTTTTTTTTCGGATCGAGCCGCGCAAAGGAGACGCTGGCGAAATTTTCTGAAAATTTAAGGCGTTAGAATATTTTTGAGAAATTTGAAAATTTTGAAAACTAAGTTATGATTTGAAAACTTAGTAAAGATTTTGTGAGAAGTTAACTATGAATTTTGGAGAAGTTAAACACTTAACAAATTTGAAAATCTAATTTGAACGGTTTGTTTTGGAAAGTTAACGGATTTTGTATCTTCTTCCTAACTTGTAATTTCGAGGACGAAATTCTTTTAAGGGGGGAAGTCTGTAACGACCCAGAATTTTTGATAATTAAAATTCGAATATTTAATTGATTTTAAATATTAATAAGTGGAATTAATAAGTCGGATAAATTATTTATCGAATATTGGATTTAATTGGATAATTAAATCGATAATTTAATAGTGAAATTCCAGAAATAATTTAAATCTGGATTAAAAATGATTGAAAATGATTTGGAAAATTTTATTTTATCATACTGGAGTTATAGAAAGGTTATAGAACTTTCAGAATTGAATTTGGAGTTAATCTGTGAAAATTGAATATTTTAATATTTAATTATCGATTGTAAAAATAGCCAATTTTCGAACAGTCTCAGAATTGAACGAAACCAGTTCCATTGGATCCGTAATAGTTAGTTATTATCGGATTTCAATTTTCGTAGCAATCGAAGTTATCGTTTGACCGTGGCAACTCGAAACGCTTTGAAATCATTTTAATATTAATTCGGCGAGTTAAAAATAGTCATTTTTCAGACAGTGTCGGATTTCGACGAAACCAGTTTCATCGGATCCGTAATGTGATATTATTGTAAGATTTCAAATTTCGTAATTTTTGGATTTACCATTTGTCCGGTACAAATTAAAACGCCTCGAAATCGATTTAAATCGGTTTAATTTAAATTGATCGTTTATTGCCATATCTCACACATACGATCGAATTAGCTTCCGAAACCTGTTCCATTGCGTTCGGAACGCGGGGTAAACCCCAAAAACGCCAGTCACCGCGCGAGATTTGGAGTTCGAAAAATTGAGTGAATAGTGATTTTCGGTAGCTTTTCTATAAAAGGACTTGATCTCTTCACTTTGCAAAACCCTAACTTTCAGAACGCAGCCGCCACAATCAACATTCACGGCCAGAAAACCTTCTCACTTCCCCTCAATTTTCTCCTCATCCACTCCTCGATAGACTTCGACTCCAACTACAAAAATGAAGAGGGCAGTGTGATTGACAAGTTCAACGGTGAAGATCGTGATTGGGTCAATGGTTTGGCGGCAAATCTCACGCAAAGGCAGTGCGTTCGAGCTCTAATTCCGAGACGAGAACACGACCGAGTGCCACGTGGTCATGGCCGTGGGTAGTGTTTGGATAGGCGAGTCGAATGGAGTTGCCTGATCGAGATGTAGATGAACGATGGACGTGCGGCGATCGGAGGAATTGAGCGAGCGATGGGTTTTTGCGAACGAACCTGGGAGTTTCACGCGTGAACAAAGAAGTAGCATCGTATGGCCCCAGATCTGTGATGATGGATCGAACGGCAGATGTGAAACTGAGGTTTAAAAATTTAAATGAAATTGTAAATGTTAATTATATAAAAATTTGTATAAAGTTTAAAATGTTGTAACTCTATGATACGAGATCGGATTGAGACGAAACAAGCGGCGTTGGAATCGTATCGCTGAACACTACGCGATGCAACTGGATTGGAAGCGATCGGGGTCAATGAAAATTTTGAGTGAAATTAAACGTCTGTTTAATTTTATTCGAAATGAACGCTGGAACAGAATTAAAATCACGGTGAGATCTTCTCACTCAATTGAATGTGGAATTATTTACAGTTATTGATTTGATTGATTGACTGTTTGAATGTGCTATTAGATATGATAGGATATATCTATATATATAGCAATATATACATATTGGCATATGTATATATTGGATTGATTGATTTCCCGCCTCGTATAGCGGATGAGACCCTATTGCGCCGTTAGTAAGCGGATTTATAAAAACCTATATACCGCGATAATTCCGTACTGGAGCGGAATTGGTATTGTGCTAACATCTGTGGATGCAGGGAAACAGGTTGGAGGGATCCGACTGGATTCCTCACCGTATTGATTTTTTACAGATATTTTGATATATTCTGTTATCATATGATGATATATGATATTTGACTGTTGTGATGGACTGATTGGTGTTGTTGCATCATCGGATTCAGTTTTGAAATGTAAAAATAACGACTTTTAATTTAAAAGGATTTTTAAAGTGATTTTTGAAAATATACGTTTTATGAAAATTTTGAATCAATTTATAAACGTAAAATTTTAAAGTTATAAAAGTTATAATTTTTAGTGAAATATAACCGAAGTGTCGTTTTTGAAATAAAAGTCGATTTATTTATAAAATGGTTTAAGTTGGGATTTTGAATAACTATAAACGATTTGTATAGAAAGATTTATAAAATTGATATGTTGTGAATCAAAATATTGGACTTATAAAACGAATTTTTATAAGTGTTAAAAAGAAGTATAAAAGGATTTCATAAGTGAATGAAATTAATAGATTTATAACGTGAAGTTATAAAGTGAATAGATGTTGTAGAATAAACAATTTATAAGTAATTTACTTATAAATTAGATTTTTGCACTTAATTGGGATATAAATAGAAATTGCTAAATGAAATGACTTCATAAGTTGAAATTGTTATGAAGTATAAATGTGATTTATAAACGTTGTTTATAAATCTGGAATCACTTATTTTGATAAGTGATTTTAGAAGTTAATAAAAGGAGAATTTTATAAATCGAAGTTGTTAGAAAATATAAAGGTGAATTTATAAACGTTGTTTTATAAATTCGAAATAGATTGAATGTGATAAATCTAATATAGAAGATTATTTAAGAAGATATATTCACGATTTTGAATAGCGAATTTTTATTGAAATAAAAATGTGTAGAAATGATTGAAATGGGGTTAAGTAAATTTTATTCACGATTTTGGACGGTGAATATATGGTTAAGTAAAATGGATTCATTTTTGAAGAAGTAATATTTTTAAAAATGAAGTTAAACATTTTAAAAGGTGTTTTAAAATGTGTTATGAATCAAAAGCATAGATTTCAACATTTATTGTTGAAATAGACGTTTTCGAGAAATTTAAGGAAATGGTGGACTATAACACTGTTGTTATAGTAAATGATTTCCGAAAGGAAATGTTTTGATGTAGTATTGGGATTTATATACCTATCTTAAAATCTGAATCCCTATACTAGTGATTTTTGAGTCGTCGTAACGATGTTTTACGTAACATTCGTTTTGACTCAAATAAAGGTGTTAAAAGAATATTTTCCTTAAAAGAATGAAATATATACTTAATTTGATTTAAGTATATTGAATATTTTCAAATGTTGAAAATAAATAGATTTGTGAATTACTTATTATTTAATAAGTATGGAAATACTTTTCCAATATGAAATGAACTGTTTTGAGAAATTATCTTTGAAAAGATAAATTGAAGTTGAATATTGAAATCGATTTGAAAATCGTATATTAGTAGATATTCGAAAAATATAAATTCACTATGAAATTTATAAAAGAAAAGGGAAGTTGTTTAAAAAAATAAACGTTGATTTATTTTTGAAGTGTGGAAATAATATATCTAGTAAAGATATTTTGGAAGATAAAATAATTTGGAAAATTATTTGGAATCTGATGATGTTGCGCATCTTTATTGATAGTTAAATAACCGACTATCAATAATTACCCTGAATGGATGTTTTGTTGTGAATTGGATGAATTTGAATGCCACACTTATTTTTGAATAAGCGCTCACTATTCGGGTTAACCGGGAAAGGACCATGGGGTCGTATAACCCATTCCGAATATGTGATACGTCGTTATGAATCGCATTTGAAGACCGGTGTTGAAGACCGGATATTTTTGAAAACGGAAGGATTACCGTCGAGTTACTCTACATCGACTGATCTTCGATTTAGAGGTTTTATCACCCTTAGTGACGGGAAGTCCTGACGTGATTGAAAACTATCCGGATGTGCAAGGGCTTCGTGAGAAGTGCCTTCGGTTCTGTTCGATCCCGGAACAGACTTGTATGGATTGTGTGTCTGACGTTACAATTTGAGATGTAAAGCTGATTTCTTTCAAATACATTTCTGTTGGTGGCGGAGAATTTATTCTCTTAGCTTAACACCCTTCTCTGAGACGTACGAGCTCAGAGGTTATGTAGTTGAAATTCATCAGCGATATATCCCAATTTGGTAACGTGGCATACTGAGTGTTGCTGTGAAATGATCAGTGTTTGATCATTTGTGATATGATCATTTGTTTGATCTTATATCTTTGTGATCATAGGTTGATCATTTTGTTTGACCCGAAGCAGGGATTTTTGAGAAAGCGTAGCTTTGTGGACGAGACTTCATCGAGCCTCACACCCCGGAAATGGTCGAAACAGGACGAATGCGGCAAGGTTCTAGGGAGTAGCGCCCCTTAGTGTATGTCATTCCTTCTGGATAAAGGTGGTATCATGGTATGGAGCCCAGATACTTAACCTCTGTGGTTGCTGCACAGTTATTATTACTTTGTGGTTTGTTGGAATCGGGGATCCTCGGGAAGATCGGTGACGATCGGGGGATGGCATACGCGTGTCAGTAGTTACCTATTTTTGCAGAGGTAACCCGGCCTTGTGTTGGCAGAGATCCGGTTAGGTTCTCGGGTCGTCTATTCCAGGGACGTACCCATCGTGGATAGGAAGTTCCTTAGCCTGACCATTTGTTGGAAATCCAAAGAAACAATACGTGACTTGTACGGTTTTAGTTGTAGAACCTGCCATTTAATATGGTAGCTATAGCAAGCATACTATAATGGTACCTATGCTGGCTAAGATTTATATTCTCCTTTCGAAATGTTTTCTACACTATGCACTAATAATAATATCAAAAAGAATTTGACTTTTGCGTAGTAAGCATCTTTGACTATCATAAGAAGAAATCTCCTCCAAGTCTGCGTTTGCATTGTGTGTGTGGTGGGAGGTCTTATGGTAGTTTCATTTTCCAAAAGCATTGCGAATTGACATTAAAATTATTCTGCTGTTTATTTTTAAAGAATAACTGTTTTACGATCTCACACCAGTCACCATGACTGACTCGGAGTTTATTGTTCCCTTCTAAACTCTGGGTGCCCACCAATTTCCACACGGGCAGCCTAGAGTTATATTATCAGGATATTCTGGATATTCTGGAGCTTTGGAGATGAGCTGGATGACGAGACGTAGTATTTGTATCTGATAGTATTTATTCCGCTGTGTATTCTGTATGAGGACAAGTTTATATAACTGTCCATTGTTGTTTATTGACTCTGATGATAGGATGTGATGTAATGTAATAACAGATATAATTCTTTTGTTTTTAAATGATATTCATTTATCTATTATATATTTTTCCGCTGCGATATGTGAGATTCTGATATTGTTTTCTGTTTCTGCTCTTGTTCTGTTGTTGTTCTTCTTTCTTTTTCTTCTATCTTCTTCTTCTACCTTTTCTTCTTTCTTAAAACCATAACTTTTCGGGTTTCCGGCATTCGATGGCTCAGCAGTCGATAAAGCGAGTATCGATGTTGAATTTTCGAAAGTCGAAAATTTACGGGATGTTACAGTTCCGACATACCTAAAATAAATAAAGATTCAACCTTAAAGTCACTCTTCCCTATGATACATAATGATGTATCGATAAGGAGTAATCGAACTTTGTTAAACAAAGTATAATTGATGGTGAGTGAAGTTGAGTTAAGCATACAAGGTTGGTAATTTTCAACCTATATATAATCAAGATCCATGTGTCACTCACCTTATGTATGCAGATGATCTCATGATATTTTCTAAAGCTGAGCTTAAATATGCTAAAGCTATCAAAGATATGATGAAGAGGTTAAAAGGTATGACATGACTAAATATAAACAACTTGAAATCTAAAGTTTATTTCAGCAGAGGAGTGATCAACAGAAACTTTCTGCTCAACATGTTGGATATGAAAGAAGGAACACTGCCCATTAAATATTTAGGAGTCCCTCTGTCATATAATTATATTCACTACAATGATTGTGGAAATCTACTCGATAGGATCCAAACCAGAATGAATGGTTGGGACTGCAAACTCCTATCTATGGCAGGTAAGATTGAACTTATCCACTCAGTTATTAAACCTATGGTACTATACTAGATGATGATATACCAATTACCTATTGCTATTATCAATAAAATTAATAAGATATGTGCAAATTTTGTATGGGGTGGTAGAACCCATAAAATTGCCTGGGACATTTTATGCAGACCAAAACTTGAAGGAGGGGTGGGCCTAAGAAAATTTGAGGACATTAGAACCGCAACTGCTCTTAAATTGCTGTGGCATTATATAAACAACAATAACATATGGTCTAAATGGATGAGAAATAGATACTGCAAAGAAAAACACTTCTGGACTATGGAAATTGATAACAACAGTTCATGCACTTGGAAATCTATTCTTAAACATAGACAAAAAGGGTTACAACACATACACAGGAGCATAGTAGATGGACAAGACACGCTGCTATGGCATGACCCCTGGATTAACAATGAATTATTAGTTAATATCCTTGGGTGGGATGCTCTTGGTTTAAATGGTGGGGACAATCTGAAGGTCAGTAGTATAATACAGAATAACACTTTAAGGCCACAGATTATACATTTTACTAGACAAGTAAATCAAATTAATGAAGTAGAACCGTCTACTACATAGGAGTCTGATTTCTGGAGCTGGAACAACAAACCAAATGGATTTACTTTTTACTCTGCCTGGGATAGTGCCAGAATACATTTCCAGCCTAATATCTAGTCTAAAATTATATGGAACTACTGCAACAGCCCTAAAATGAGTTTATGCACATACAAAGTTATGCTAAATAGAGTTCCAACCAAAGACAAACAGATGGAATGGGGTTTCTCTGTAGATCCTACATGTGTGTTATGTAAACGCGAACCAGAAAACAGAAATCACCTGTTTTTCCAATGCACATACTCGGCGTAACTCTGGACTCGAAGTAAATTGAAGCTTGGGATGAATCCGGCGAGCTCGATGTTGGTTGTAGAGGAAGTGATTGATCTTTACGACTTGTTCAAAACTGAAAACCAAATCAAAGACCTTGCTTTTTGCAGTTTTGTCACGATAATATTCCACATCTGGTTGGAAAGAAACGCTAGAACACATGAAGGCAAAGACACTGACAAGTTTCAACGATGGAATTATGTGGAGATTCATGTCAAATTTTTTATGTCGAAAAGCAAGAGGAAGACAAAGAGATCTAAAGAAAATGAGAAAATTTTAGAGAGGTGGGGCATTGATTTAGTGGATGCCGGTTAAATGCATCATGTTTTCTGTTTTAACTGGTTTTGTGTATGTTATGATTTATATCGGAATGCATCGGGAAAACATTTAGTTACCCGGCAGGCAGTTTAACTGTGTTTTGGTTTTAGCACTGTATTTGTACATTAATTTTTTCAATGATATATGAATAAAGCACCGCACTCTATTTCCCTTACCAGGTATCACGATGATAACTAATAAGGTTTTTAACGAGGCGGTTTACCCAGTTTCAAAAAAAAAAGTTGAGTTAACTTATTTCTATAAGGTTGTATACTTAAGAGTAGTACACGAGGTTAAAATTAATTTCACCTAAAGAAAAGTTTACAAAATCATACAAAGTAAGGGTTTATTAGAAACTCTAACATATCCTAGACCAGGAAGTTTGCAGGTTGTGCAAGTTGAAAGATTTCATGTAATAACCGCACATAAGGAATCTTGTATGAATCATCCTAAAAGAATTTTGGGAACGTTGTCATTGGATGACTAACTTATGTTTTGAACATAAGTATCGTTAACTATAACCAAATTAATTTTATATATAAGGCAATTCATAAAGTGTTTATGAATAACTATTATGTTGCAGCGAGAAATAATTATTTTTTCAAGAAGTACAAACTTCATGGTAAAGGAATTTATTTTAGAAATTATTGGTAGTAAAATAGATTTGGATAAATAAAACTGGTTCCGTAGAATGAAATGAAATTAACCTAACCTAAACAAACACATTGCATTAGAGTGTCTAAAAAGTATTCTCACTTATTGAAGAGAAACTTTGAGTTTCTTATCAAATATCGAGAATAGATAATCATCAGTTGTCAATTAAACTATTAAGAGTATTCACTCTTCCATATGGTATGATGCACAAATCCAAAAGGATTCTAAATACGTTATCAAAATATGATTTTGGTAGTTGTACCCGAAAGATTTGGATGCATCGGTCAAAAATGTCTTCAGGGGTAAAACTAATGTAATTGGAATAAAATGAGCAACATTGATAAGAATAAAAAAAATTTCAATTGTTGAAATTATGCGTAATAGACCAGCGTGATCAAGTTAAGTTGAATTTACTCACAAAATTTGTAACAACCCATAATTTTCGATGAAAAGAAAAATAATATTTATTAATAAAATGTTGGTGTTAATATTGGAAGAAATAAAAATTTGTGATTTATTAATAAGAAAAATAACTAGAATGTAATGTTAATAATGTTAATTTAAGGCAATTGATACCTATTTTAATGCAGTATCAATTAATTGGAATGATTGGAAAGTTATAATTGGTCATAAAGTGTAAATGGTAAATAAACCAAATGTTGTATTTAACGGTGAAATTATATGTAATTAATTGGAATTGATTAAAACAGAATAATTAATCCGTATGTGAATTTGTTAGTTTTGTTTGTTAACAATAAACATAGATTTGTGTTTGAAATTATGAGTTGTAACAGTGGTTTAATTATCATTGCATTATTTAATCTGTTGAAACTTAATTGTAAATCAATTGCAATAAATGTAAGTAAATATTGCGTTAATATGAATTAAGATGAAATTGTAGAATATTGATGTAATAAATGGAAAACCAATGTTAACTATGTCCATAAAGTAATGATTGATTGAATAAAAAGATTGAAATCAAAATGAATCAATTTATTGGGTTTTAAATTATAATTAATGAATTTATTACAATTGGAATTGGAACGCTGTAATTAGCGTAATATTAATAGTTGAATTTGACATGGAAAATTTGTTTTAAAAGATTATAATTACTAGTTAATCAAAAGTGATAAAAATTTGTTAGTTATAAAATTTGAATTTGAAAAGTGATAAATTTAATTTAATAATAATTTATTTATTTAACATGAAAATAGCCATTTTGGCCACTGTCTCGGATTTCGACAAAACCAGTTTCATCAAATCCATAACAGTTAATTATTTTATAGTTTCAAGTTTCATAGCGATCGGACTTGTCGTTTGATCGTGCGGCCTCGAAACACATAGAAATCAATTTAATTGAAATCAATTAGAAATAAGGTGATTTTGAAAGCTAACTTCTGTAAACAATGGAATTAGGACTTGAAACTTGTTCCATTGAGTTTAAAAATATCAAAAACCTATATTTTGATAAATTGGATGACTCATTTTCGTTTCAGGAACGAAATGGGCTTTTCGGGTCGTTATTATCGTTTCGATCCAACTCTTCCTTTATATAGGCTGTTATAAACCCTAGTTGTTTCTCATTTTATTACTTCTGTATATACATCTTCTTTCTCCTTCTCAAGTGTCAGAACATCAAACCTAATTCCCAAGATTTCCAAAACCTAATTTCAGAAAAGAAAAAAAAATCGTTGCTCCAGGTTTACTTCGAGCCAGGAAGAGGTTCGCTTCGGGTTCCAGAGGCGAAAACCCTGCAGCGACTTCGGGTCAGAAAAAGTCTCATGCCAAACAAGGCGGATCTGGTCGCGCTTCGAGTCCCAGAGACGAAAACCCTGCAGCGACTTCGAGTCAGGAGCCAAATGACTCGGGTCTCGGGTCATTTTGGCAAAAACTCGGAGCAAGAACCGGGTAATTGAGGCGGCAATTCGAAGTAAGACCCGAAGTCGAAATTTCCAAACTTCTAACGTTAATAACTTTTTCATACGAGCTCGGATTCATGTGCGGTTTTCTCCATTGTGATCATATCGAAATTCTGAACATTTTGGAACTTGTTTGGCTACATTCCAAGACTGTTAAATTTTTTGGCTAATTTTGGATTTTAAATCGACGACAAATCGAAGGTGAGTGTTTTGACACGTTCACAACTATTAGATTATCTTATGTTAGTTAAATTGAATTTATGATGTGATTAGAAATTGATTGGTTAATGTTTGGTATATTTAAATTGCCATTCTAGTTAAATCTTACTTTTATTGAATAGTATCGCCATTACTTTAATATTAAACTCTAAATTACCAGTTAATACCGACTATTGATAATCAGTCACTTGTTATTGTTTATTGTCCGGTTTGAATGGTGATTGTGATGGATGTTGATTGTTGATATTAGATGGTTGGATGTTATATTTCATATTGTTGTAACACTGCAAGTTCCCTATGGGTTGAAATGATACATACCCAAACGATCTGTTAGATTAGGGAGAAATCGTTATAGGTTGAAATGATAGAATCGAGCGATTTCATGGATTTGAACTAAAATTTGGGATTGCGGGTTGAAATAATATATACCCGTAAAATTTAAAATATTTGCGGATTGAAATGATAAATATCCGTATCATTGGACCATAGGGTAGAAAATTATATACGGACACAATATTGGTTAAATTAAACGATTTTAAACCCTTAAATCTTGAATTTGATTAAATGTTATTTTGAAGGAAATTGATTTATATAAACTGAATCATTTTGAAAATCCAAGTTATAAAATTTGAATTTGAAAAGTGATAAATTTAATTTAATAATAATTTATTTAATTAACGTGAAAATATCCATTTTGGCCACTGTCTCGGATTTTGACGAAACCAAATTAATCAGATCCATAACAGTGAATTATTGTATGGTTTCAAGTTTCGTAGCGATCAGACTTGTCATTTGATCGTGCGGGCTCGAAACGCGTAGAAATCAATTTAATTGAAATCAATTTGAAATTAGGTGATTTTGAAAGCTAACTTCTACATACAATGGAATTAGGACTTGAAACTTGTTCCATTGAGTTTAAAAATATCGAAAACCTATATTTCTATATATTGGATGACCCATTTTCATTTCGGGAACAAAACGAGCTTTTCGGGACGTTGTTATCGTTTCGATCCAACTCTACCTATATATAGGCTGTTATAAACCCTAGTTGTTTATCATTTTATTATTTCTGTACGTACATCTTCTTTCTCCTTCTCAAATGTCATAACATCAAACCTAATTCCTGAAATTCCAAAACATAACTTGAAAAAAAGAAGTTTGGTTGCTCCAAGGTTCGCTTCGGGTTCCAGAGGCGAAAACCCTACAGCGACTTCGGGTCAGAGAGAGTCCCATGCCAAACAAGGCAGATCTGGCCACGCTTCGAGTCCCAGAGGCGAAAACCCTGCAGCGACTTTGGGTCAGGAGCCAAATGACTTGGGTCTCGGGTCATTTTGTCAAAAACTCTGAGCAAGCACCGGGTAATTGAGGCGACGACCCGAAGTAAGACAAGAAGTCGAAATTTTCCAATCTTCTAACGTTAATAACTTTTGCATACGAGCTTGGATTCACCTGCGGTTTTCTCCATTACGATCATATTGAAATTCCGGAAAATTTGGAATTAGTTTGTCTACATTCTAAGACTGTTATTTTTGGACTAATTTTGGATTTTAAATCGATGAAAAATCGAAGGTGAGTGTTTTGACACACTTCTAACGTTAATTATCATTGTATTATCTTATGTTAGTTAAATTGAATTTATGATGCGATTAGAAATTGATTGTTGATGTTTGGTATATTTAAATTGTTATTCCAGTTAAATCTGACCTTTATTGAATATTATCACCATTAGTTTAATATTAAATTCTAAATTGCCAGTTAATACCCGTTATTGATAATCAATCACTTGTTATTGTTTATTGATTGATTTGAATGGTGATTGTGATGGATGTTGATTGTTGATAATAGATGATTGGATGTTATTTTTCATATTTTTATAACACTGCAAGTTCTCTATGGGTTGAAATGATACATACCCGAATGATCTGTTAGATTATGGAGAAATCGTTATTGGTTGAAATGATAGACTCGAGCGATTTCATGGATTTGAAGCAAAATTTGGGATTGCGGGTTGATTATATACCTGTAAAATCTAAAATATTTGCGGATTGAAATGATAAATATCTGTATCACTTGACCATAGGGTAGAAAATTATATACGGACACCGGATTGGTTAAATTAAACGATTTTAAAACCTTAAATCTTGAATTTGGTTAAATGATATTTTGAAGGAAATTGATTTATATAAACCGAGTCATTTTGAGAATCCAAGTTTAAATGTTGGAATTGGAAATTGGTTTAAATTATAATTTTAAAGTTGAATTTGAAGTATAAACAAAATTTATCGAAATTGAGTTATTGAAACGTTTGAAATTGTAACTCTGAAATCTATTGAAATTGGAATAGCCTAAGTTGATATTTCAAGATTTGAAATTGGGTTTTGATTTGAAATCTGGATATGGTCCAGATTTGTTGAAATGGAAGAAATAGTTAAATTTGATGTTAATTTCAAATCTATTATTTTAATATGAACTGTTTAAAATATATTGTTTTGAAAAATCCCGACTATTAAGATTTTCAACTATTAAACTAATTTAATCTATTTTAAACTATTTTAATCAATTTAAACTATTTTAATTTATTTTAATCTATTATAATCTATTTAATCCAATTTAATATATTTTACCTAATTTAAACTAATTAATCCATTTTAATCTATTTTAAATTTATTTAATTATTTTAAATCTGTTTAATATAATTTAAGTCTATTTAATCTATTTTAAATTTATTTAATATAATTTAAATCTATTAAATCTATTTAAACTATTTTAAACCTATTAACACTATCTTAAATCCATTTAAATTATTTTAATCTATTTTTTTCTATTTTAAAGTATTCTAACTATTTAAAGGTTTATTTTTAAACTACGCCAAACTAATTAAACTATTTATAACTATCTAAATTATTTTATGAATTTCAGATTTGTGTAAAGTGGAAGTATTTATATTTAAATCCTTGATTTAAAAGCGAATATGGTTAAATGATGTTATAACCTAAGTTGGGATTTAAATGATATTTTCTGCTGAAATGACATATTTGATTGAATATGATGATTTTGTAATGAGATTTAACCTATTTTGTCGATATGGTTTCGAAAGTGAATATGATTTTTGAAACTCATATATTTGAATTGAATATGATATTTTGATATCAATTATGAAAACGTTTTGGAAATTTAAAAGAACCATCCAGTGTGAAATAAACGTTTGGTTGTTAAAGAGTCCGGGATCAGATATTGTCACTCTCTGCCAATACCGAAATTCACTTTAACAACTGTGTACATGGTGGAGATTCCAGAATGAAGTAGGATGGTTTGGCAAACGATTCTGTATGAGGTATTTACATAGCCCCGACTCCCGTGAGTCAGCTTGATGTGGCTAAAACAGGAGCCATGCCGGGCCAAGTGAGGTCGCACCTCCGATCGGACACATTTCTTCGATAACATATTATGACTTTGTGATTGATTTGGTGGCCACCCCTCGATTTGATTTGGGAGTGTGTTCCGAGGTGGGCGGTAGTAGCTGCTATGCGTTACCACCAGTCCATATCCGCGAAATGGTAGTATCCTACCCTGGGCGTTGCCTCGTGTGCCTTGTCACATGCCTTATCGCGCCTTCTATGAGTTTGGTTTGTACCGTACCTATGGAGTGCCCTCTGATAGCCCCCCAGTTTACGGAGGAATTACGGTACTGTATAGACCACGGGAATATATAAAAATGTGTTAAGGGGGATATGGGTAACACCTTAACGCTATTTTAATACTTTACTTTATTGTAGACACTATTATAATAGCGTATTATACTATGTATGTAGATAGTTTTATGGATCCTTAGGAGATGGAATCCTGAACATCTCTTAAGTTATTGCACTCGGGTTAGACACTGGATAGGCGATGTCAAACCCTATAAACATCTCTGACGCCGTTACACTCATATTTATTTACTATTAATTTAACTTACATAAGATCTTTTAGTTCTGACTCGAGTGTTTTGTCTTTTCATTACGCTCGGGTCAGTCTGAGCTTTTCAGTGTATCGAAGACTGCTTTGGAGGACAAAGACAAAGATTTAGTACTATTATTATTTATTTTATTTATTCTACTACATCATGTTGTTCCGCTGCATTGTTATTTATTTCTGTTGTATGTAACCCTGATTCTATATTGTAAAAGAGTAATCAAATGTTTGTAAAACAGCTTCATGAACTGTTTATTTTATTATTATATTTTGTCATTCCGCTGTGAGATTCTATGTTTGTTTTCTTTCTTTCTCCGCATTTTCTTATTTACCCCAAAACAATCCTCCCTTTTGAATGGTTTGATTCTGACATGTGTGGTTTATTGTCGATTGGATCGTTACAAAATTATCGCTTGGTATGACTTTGTGCTTTGCTACATATGTATTGAAATGGAAAATTCTAAATAATGATTTAGAGTAGACCATTTGCACATAACAAAAAAGGTGTCTCGAAGTCAGTAGGAGAAATGTTGGTTTTGTGGGTTTTTGGAAATGATCCAAGAAACGATACGAAAATATCATTCTATAAGCATCGGAATTGAACAAGTATTTTGATATAAATATTGAATATTTTGATTTTCAACCAAAATGTAGAGGAAGCTTGTGTCATAAGAAAGAACACTAGAAGGTACATAGATATTTCTAAGCTATAATTAAACAACATACTGCTAATTGTTAACGATATGCTAATATTAAAGGGGGAATTAGGGAAAATGACAAACTTTGAAAAAAAAAATTAGGCTGAAGGTCATCAAGTTTTATTTTAGGCTGAAAGAAAAATGCTGGTCTTAATTAGCATTATATTCAACTGTTACACTATACAAAATGCTAGTTATAACTATCATTATATTTAGTTTTACACTATACAAAATGCTAGTGATAACTAGTATTGTCCTTTAGCCAAAATAAAAAACTTATTGTCCTTCAGCTTAATTTTTCTAAGTTTGTCCTTGTACCTATTTTTTGAATGTTAAAATTAGTTGTATTTTAGTTGTTCAACACTTGATATTGGATTTGTAAATTATATCTTTTATATTAAGTATAAAGAATATTGGGAATCTCCCAAAATGATATGAAAAATAGCTTATTAAAATGTTTAATAAGGAACATGTTACATTGTTTATGATATCGTAATTTTCTTACGTATTCGATACATGAAGTAAATATCAAATCCAAATTAAGACCATTAAATGGTAGTTTAGAGTATTCTCGAGTATATACAAAATATTAGATAATTGTTTATAGAAACAACGAACTCCCTATAAAGGAGTGTACGAACTTCAAACTTCATGAGTGATATTGAGTATAAAATATCAATATTAAATTCATATTCAAGCCTTAATTATTATGTTAAGTTGTAAATGTTCCAAATGAAACGTTGCGGCTGATTCAATGAAAGGGCTAAGTACATCACCTTGAATAATGTCATGATAAAACAAATTTATAAATATATATGCACAAATTTATGACTAAGCTAAAGTGATTCCAAGTATTAAGAAAACTATATTATTGTTATATGATAACAATGTAATGATAAAGCTCACTAGAAGTCGAGAAACATTGTGATGCCCCACCTCTATACCCATGCTAACCAAGAACACTACGATGTAGTGCTGTCAATTAGCACGGAGAATAAGGCTATGGAGGAGCGACCATCCATGTAACTTCTTTGTGCGAGCATCGATATGTCAGATAGATTAGAATGCATATCATTTAAGGAGGAAATCCGACATACCGATACAAATTCAAAGCTATCACACGGTGGTTGTATATATATATATAATCTTCGGAAACAAACATAGAGATAATCATAACATAAATCAGTCACAGACATCCATATCACAAAGGCAGAAGAAGATATGAATATGTATATAACACGTGAAAGTGTACATCAGAGTAGTGGTCATAAAGATCCACGATAATACAAAAGAAAAGCAACACGTGCTATACAAAAGAATAAGTACACAACACAGAGTCTATATCTCAAATGCGTACATCCAAAAACTACTAATCTAAGTAGTGCCAATAGTCAGAATAATCCTGAAGAGAAGTCAAGCAGAAGCACCTGTAACATCTCGGTCTGACCCGAGTATTATTTATAAGAAAATAATAAACGGATCAGTCAGCTATAAATATCAGATGATAAGGTATAGGATAAATAATATGGCATGAACATGTAACAACCATAACGACATACTACTATAAGTATGTATATGATAATCAACAAAGATTAACCAATATCACAAGAATCTTCTCAAAGATAAAATAGGGTATCATACCCTAAACTTGTATTCATAACAAGTCAATAACACATGAATTCACCAATGCACAAAAATTGATATCATATCAATGAAAATCACGAAAATTGGTGAAGCATAAAATTCCATAAATCATCACAAGAAATCCAGAAAAACACATAAAAAGGGGGAGGCCTAACACATGAACGGGAGCATGAAAACTCACCAAAGCGTATAACACATGAACGAGAAGCTATCTCATGGAAGCTATCCATTAAATTTTAACACATGAACGGCCCGAAGACCATGGGGTGCTACCCCATATATGTGATGGTGAAACATCACAAAAGCGGGGTCTAGTCTCCCTCGTAGACAAAGAGACATCGCTCAATCGCTAGTCTAAATCACAAAAATGATCGTCATGATCATAAGGAAGTGTCAATCGCACCAAGCTAGTAAATATATGAGTTTAGCTTCATGTCCCATAACCACTTGCTTAACTTAAATATTTACGAATAAGCTGTAAATCTTCACTAGAAAATTGTCACAAAAAGGGTTCAATCGAACAAGTCCAAGAGCTAACCGACGAAGTGAACGCAAGCGTTTCATACGACTCGTTTTACTAAGTCGTTTAATTCGATTTCTCATCCGAGTGAAGTAAAGGCTTGTATATACTAGTAGATTAGAAAACGGTTTGAGAAAACGAGCTTTATATTTAAAACAGTGTTGAAATCGCTTTGATGAAAGAGTTATGATATTTACTACTAGTATTGAAGCCTTCACATTTTTGAAGTGACAAGTCACAAAACGATTGTTGAAACAAATCGCATCACAAAATTTCACGTTCGAAGACATGAGAAAATCCAAGGAAATCAGCTCAAAATACATCAAAGTGGAAGTAGGTAATGCAGCCAAGAATGCCGAGCGACCTAACAGGATACAGGTCAAACGACCTAGTGGTATCAAGGGCTGAGCGACCTAGTGGTGTACAGGGCCGAGCGACTTAAAGAAGTCAAGGCCATGTGACCTAACAACATTAAGGTGCGAGCGACCTAGCGACTTAACGAAGCCACGCGATCTAGCATGAAATAGGTCAAACGACCTAACAAGGTTGAGGCCATACGACTTAAGACCTAACTGTCCAAACGACCTAAGGGGTACGCGACCTAAGGGCACGCGACCTAGGTGTAAAAAGGGTCGAGCGACTTAATGTCTTCATCAAGACCGAGCAACCTAATGGTACACGACCTAAAGGCTTGCGACCTAAAGACTCGCGACCTAAATGAGACAAGGACGAGCGACCTAATGGCAGCGACCTAACAGAGAGAGGCTGAGCGACCTAACGAAAAACAAGGTCATGCGACCTAAAGGGGTACGCGACCTAAAAGATATGCGACCTAACTGGGTACGCGACCTATAGGTGTACGCGACCTAAAGAGTCAAAGGTCTAACAACCTAGTGGCCTTGCGACCTAAGTAGGACAGCCATGCAACCTAAAGTATTAACACGCGGGCGACCTAAGGGGTTTCGCGACCTACAACCTAGCAGGGTCGAACGACCTAGAGCCGCCTTGTGATATAAGGTCGAAAACGACCTAAAGAGGTGCGACCTATAGCCTGCGTGGCTTTTCCACACGAACGACCTATCGTGGCCAGAGCGACCTAGTGCCAGATTTTTGCTAAAAACGCTGAAAACTAGAGTTTCTCGCCAATCCAATCCAAACCAAACGCAAATATGCATGCTAAAGTGATGGGGAATAATTCCCAACAACCCAATGACAGTTATAGGCAAGATGTGAGATTACAAATCTCACCTTTTCACTAAAATGGATGAAGATGAAGCTTGAAAGCAAGGAGAAGCAATCCAAAGCTTGAATCCAACATCTTCTACTTGAATTTGGAGTTGAATGTTGGATTTGCAATAGAATTTGAGTTTGGAGTTTTAATTTCCCATTCCCTCCTCCATTTTTGACAAAGCTTGAAGTGTTTGATAAAGTGAGGAAGAGGAGGTGGGTTGGGCTGAGTTAGAAGGTGTAGTCCAACTAAAGTCAAAGGCGGGAAAAAGTGACGAAAATTCCATTTACTCCAAACATATCGAAGTTTACACTCAGAAAGATCGCAAACGTCATTTTGAACTCAATGGGGGTGGTCTCGAGTCCTAACTTGACCGTATGCAAAAAGTAGCTTTTCGGACTAACATCCGACCAATGATAAAATATTTAAATAAAATATTTAAATATAAAAGTCGATAAATATGCGGGTTGTTACAGACTCCATCCCTTAAAGAAATTACGTCCTCGCAATATGTAAGATGGAAATAAAAAGTAACAACCATAAAAGCATATTAACACAAAAGAAATTTAAAATAAGAAGTTTACCTCAAAGAGCATGAGAAAGTAATTCCGGATGTGTACGCTCGATGAATTCTCTAGTTTCCCAAGAGCAATCCTTAAGATTTGATGTAACAACCCGGGATTTGCATTACCAATTAATAAATAAAAGTTAGGATTTTTATTTATTTTAATGAAGCATAAAAGGATTTGGAATAACAAAAATTTATTTGAAAAAGACTATTTTAATTAAATGGGAAATATGGGATTTTAAAATGAGGATAAAATGTTATTTTTGAAAAGTTAAATATTGTAGGAGAGATTTTTAAAACGGGTGTGGATAAGAAAAATGAGTTTTATAAACATATATGAACACTTAGACTAATTTTTGGAAACATGTAAATAACTCTCTTCTTATTGGGTTACTAAACCTAGCCCAATAACCCACCCAAAACCTCCTCTATAAATTATCTCAAACTCTCCTAACCTCATTCATTCATCCCTAATCAAAACCCTAATCATTTCCTAAAGCTTCTTAACAAAAATGGCCTCTATCTTCATCTCCTTCTAGTTTTAGCTTATGCAAGTCATTCTATGCAAAGGTAATGCAAATACCCACCTCAAATCAGTTTTTATATCTTTATAATTTCTGAAATTTATTTGGTAACACATGTTTTATGTGTTTTTTTGATCTTATAGCCTCCTAATCATCTTTTGCTAACTTGGGTTGATACTATAGTGGTCTTTGTTGCTTTCTAGAGAGGTATATTGCTAAATACCTCTTCTAATATGTGTTTAATCATCTTTTGATTTCGGTAATCAGTTAGTAACACATGTTTTATTATGTAACATGTGAATCATAGCTCTTTGATCATCTTTGCTTTCATTTTGGGGTGTGCACATAAGGTGCTTGTAATATATGCTAGCTGAAATTATAATTAGTTTATTGCTGTTAGTAAATTATGCATATATCATTCATCTTAAATCGGAATTAAGATTATCTTGATGTTATGGAAAGCTTATTCTATAGCCTATAACTTTTATGTTTTGTGCTTTGCCTAAATTTGAGGTTTGAATTGTCGAAATCACGTTTGTTTGTCGCTGACCTGACAACAAACTACAGGGTTGAGAAAATAAAAACCTGAAATTTATTAGGCCATAAGTTACTCGTTTCTTATCCAAATCTAATAATTTTTTTATGTTCTGGAAAGCGTAGATTTAGGGCTAAAAGTTTCATGTTTTGAGTTTCATGAAATTTCGAAGTTAATTTTGTCAAAAATGTGCATTCTTAACACTGTCCCGAGAGCACAACGACAGTGATATAGAATTTAGATCTGAGAATTGTTTTAGTCATAGAATTTTCATCCCCGATCGGAATTTGACGATCTTGGTCATTCCGGAAAGCTTAGAAACTAAGCAACAACTTTTATATTATTCATCTTGTCAGTATTGGAAGTTTACTATGCCAAAATTGTGGTTTTTCATCTCTGTTCTGTTAGTGCATAGCTACAGGCCTTAGTCTCTTTGCTCCCGTTGTTTTCAGCGCAGAACCCCGACTTTGCGACGCCATACCGGGCTCGTCCTTTGTCGGATTTCATTGTTTTTGGTCTCGTTAAAAATATGAGGTTTAGATATTCAACCATGCAAAGTCTGGTTTAGATCTGGGTGCATTAGATACTTTGTTTCTATTGCCGAAGTAGCACCCAGAAATTGTTTTACAATAGTGATCATTTTCAGTTATCGTCGGACCAACTTTGAAACATTTTCATTTCTTCGTTTTAAGTCGGAACCAAACAATTCTTGTTGCATATCAAAGTAGGAGTACTTTTCTACGCTCCTGCAAATTTTTATCAAGATCTGAGTTCATGTGACCCTTCGACCATGTCGTCGAAGTGGGACCTTTGCACTGTTTTGACACAGTAGAGTTTTGTGATTTTTGTCCGACTTTGAGACGACGCCGTTTCTTCGTTTCAAGTCATAATCGAGTAATTCTTTTTGCATTATGAAGTAGAAATGTCGGACTTTGTTCCTAAAAAATTTCATGCCATTCGGATTTAGTTTGCTAGTCCGAATAATTTTCCGAACTTGGGTTTTGCGTCAGTTTGGGACTATTTTCCAACACTTGAATATTTTCAGTGATTTTCTGGTTTTATCGATTTCTTTGAGATTTGTCTCTGGATTTCATACACGGGCCTTATAAAAAGGTTTTAAAAGGATTTTTCACTCCGAAATGGCTTTCAAAATTATTATATAATACTATTTTTAAATAGTAAACTATTTACTCCATAATAGGAGAGTTTTCAAAAGCCGTTTTAAAGTGTTCTCAAAATCAATTATAAATCCATTTCGAACCATTATTTTCAATAATAAAAATCTAACACTCACTTTTAGCATGTCGAGCGAAGTGGAAAGGTGCTTAAACGGTTAGGAAATCTCTGGCATATGGAACCGTGTGTATTTTCATTCCGGTTAATCCCCGACCTATTCGATTGATCGTTTTGACCTTTGGGTCTAGTTTACCGATGATATGAGGTGGACTTTTTATTGTTTGGAATGTGAGCTTGCTATTGGTTAGTAAACCGTTTAGTGCGAACATGGGGTATGGGACTCATTGTTAACACTTTACGGGTTCCTCTTCAAGAAGTTTGTGACACATTAGCCTCTGGGAAGCCAGTACTGGACCTCTGGGTCACCACGCCTCTGGGCAACCGTCTCTGGACACCTGTTCTATGGAGCATTTTCTTTTTCGGCATGTGCCTCTGGGCCTTTATCCTTCTGGGAAGGATCTCGCCGTCTCGCGCGTTCCGCATCTGTGCGAGTGATCGATCACAACTCTACAGTACTTGGCAATAACGACTCCGGTCGGTGCACGTGCTATACTTGTATTATCTGATGATTTTTATATCCATTCGAGTACCTCCATTCGGTGTTGGTTCTATGGAACCATACGATGTAAGTGCGATTACCTTGTGGATTCACAGTGTCTCTGCACACTGCTGTTCAGTGTTTGATTTCATTGACTTTTCAGTATATTCCCATTGCTCTTTGGAGCATCGATCTTTGCTTGGGCATTGATTACAGACTCTGGTCACACATGGGATTATTGCCTATGGGCAACTTTATTTAGCTTTGGCTACGCCGATGATATGAGGCGATTTTATTTATTCAACACTTTGGTGCTGATATTCTCTTTGGAGATTTTTACTGTTGATTGATGACTAGGGACCATCATTATATTCATGTGGTCCAAAATACTCTTCTCTTAGGAAAAGTACTGTTTTATTTATGTACCGCATTATTATATATCTCAGTTATTACTGATTGTTTAGCTAGCCTGACCCGAGTGTTTTCGCTCGGGTCAGACCGAGTTGTTTCAGGTTAGGTCTCTGGACTTAGCTTCTGTGCTTCTGCTTGGACATTATCTCCTATGCTGATAGATAGCGCTTTTATTTGTCCACTATTCCGCTACTTTGTTATTATTCAGACTTTGATATGTACATATTTTTGACTCACATGTGTGGGCAGTGGCTTTGTACCCACTTATAGTATTTGGATCTGTATTGACGATGTATTGTTCTGGGATTTTATATCTGTTATGTGATTCTGTTCTGTGATGTTTTATCATTTATTACTATGCTTGTTCTAAGAGGTCTTTAGCCATTGTAATTTCGTTATAAATATTTATTGAATATGTCGAACCACTCGAAAATATATATATATATATACACCATCCTTTCGACGTATTCAGTAGATAGTTATAGCTTGATTACAAATGGTCACTTCCACTATACTCTATTCTCCGCTTTAACAGACAGTATTACTCCCGTAATACTCTTTGTTACAGTGGGTCTCAGAGTGGGGCGTTACAGTTTGGTATCAGAGCCTGGTTTCAGGAATAAGCATAATGAACACAGAACAGATACACGTAGTACAATATGTTATAATACGATCCAAATTGAACATATCCACCTTTAGATAAATAAGTTAGGAATATGTGTAGGAATCTATTATATTCCGTAATATTCCTTAATGAATTATCTATCTTTGAATCGTGCTTAACTAAATCTACCGATCATATGTTTAAAGAGTGTCCCAAGCCTCTTTTCTGCCGCTATTGTAAGAAGGAGGGTCATCATTATTCCACTTGTCCTACTGCACCTCCTAAATCTGGCAAGCTTAATGCTGCCAAGGCTCCTAAATCTTCAGCTCAGCCTCGAGGTACGCATCCTTCCGTTCTCGAAGGTTCTATTTTATTTCATGGTAGATCTTGTAGAGTTCTTTTTGATACGGGTGCCTCTCACTCATTCGTATCAAAGGAGCTAGTAGATGCTTTATCCTTGGATGTTACTTGTATGGTTTCTTCACTAAGGATTGTGAATCCCATTGGTGGATCCACGACCCTTAGCTTGCTCTGTGAGAATATAGATATTGATCTTTTTGGCTTTTCTTTCCATACAAATCTCCACGTTATGGAGTATTTGGGCTTTGATATGTTTCTTGGCATGGATTGGCTCGTTCAGCATGACGCCAAAATTATTTGTTCGGAGCGGATATTATTCATTCATCACCCTGACTCGTCCTCTCCGTTGGTTATTGTTCTTCAAGATGTTGGGCTTTCTGATGTTACTTTATTTTCTCTAGATTCACGAGATGATGAGGTAGACATATCTCGTATTCCAGTTGTTCGGGATTTCCCCGATATCTTCAATCCAGTATCTAGTTTACCACCGAAGCGAGCTATTGAGTTCCGCATCGATCTCATCCCAGGCTCTCACCCAGTTGGGCGTCCTCCCACGAGGATGTCTACAAAAGAGAATAAGGAACTCAGGAAGCAGTTAGTAGAGCTTGAGGCGAAGCAGTTCATTCGGTCCAGTTCTTCGCCATGGGGTGCTGCTGTGGTCTTCGTTAAGAAGCCCGATGGCTCTCTTAGGCTTTGCATTGACTATCGCAAGCTTAATGAGTTGACCATCAGAAATCATTATCCATTGCCACGGATAGACGATATGTTTGATTAGTTGAGCGGTGCGAAGGTCTTCTCTCAGTTCGACCTTGCCACCGGATTCCATCAGCTACGACTCGCCGAAGACAGCATTCCTCTTACAGCATTTCGCACTCGTTATGGTTCTTTTGAGTGGTTGGTCATGTCGTTCGGCTTGACGAACGCTCTGGCTTTCTTTGTCGATCTTATGAATCGAGTATTCCGGGAATACATCGATAGATTCGTTCTGGTTTTCATCGACGATATTCTTATTTATTCTAGATCCGAGGCAGAGCATGCTCATCATTTGTGGATTGTCTTGGATACACTTCGTCAGCATCAGCTTAAGCCCAAGCTCTCCAAGTGCCATTTTTGGGAGAGCAAGGTCAAGTTCTTGGGCCATATTGTATCATCTGAGGGAATTTCTGTCGATCCTACCAAGATCGAAGCTATTCAGAATTGGAAGCAGCCCGAGAACGTTTATGATATTCGCAGCTTCCTTGGTCTGGCGGGTTATTACCGTCGATTTATCAAGGATTTCTCTCGTGTTGCACTTCCCCTCACGACTCTGGCTCGTAAGGGGGTTCGCTTTATTTGGTCTGATAAGTGTGAAGTTTCTTTCGAGCGATTGAAGGAACTTCTCACTCATGCTCCTATCCTTGTGGTTCCTGAGAGTAACCAGGATCGTGTTGTTTACACCGACGCTTGTGGTAGCGGCCTCGGTGCTGTGCTTATGCAGAATGATCGGGTAGTTGCTTCCGCTTCTAGGCAGCTACGTCTGAATGAGGTTCGCTATCCGACTCATGATCTTGAGTTGGCAGCTATCGTCTTTGCTTTGAAGACGTGGTGTCACTTTCTATTAGGCGAACGCTTCACTCTTTACACCTATCACAAGTCGCTGAAGTATTTATTCAGTCAGAAGGATCTCAATATGAGGCAGCAGCGATGGATTGAGTTTCTCGCCTCATATGACTTAGATATTCAGTATACCCCTGGCAAGGGTAATCGTGTGGCTGATGCACTCAGTCGCAAACACTCGGCAGTAGTTTCTATGATGATAGCCGAGTGGGATATTCCTGAGACTCTTTCTATGTGTGATATTCGAAATCGAGCTCCGTCTTCTGATCCTCAGATCTTGTTATTCAGCTTGGAAGCTCGACCTATTCTATTGGATCGCATTGCCCATGCTCAGCGGTAGGATCCAGACTTGTTGACATATATTCATCTCCTTGAGTTGGGATCCAGTGATGAGACATTGTCGGATTATTCTATTGATTCTCATCGGTGTCTTCGCAGGAAGAACCGTATTTTGGTACCATCTGATTTATCACTTAGGCGTGACATTCTAGACGAGTGTCATCGCACTAAGTACACTATACATCCCGGGTCGAGTAAGATGTATGCCGACATGTGTCGCCTATTTTATTGGGAGGGCATGAAGAGTGATGTTGCAAGTTATGTAAGCCGTTGCATGACTTGTCAACATATCAAAGCTGAACATCAGCGTCCATCTGGTCTTCTTCAGCCTCTAGAGATTCCATTGTGGAAATGGGATCAGATATCCATGGATTTTATTGACGGTCTGCCTCGATCGAGGTCAGGCCATACTTCTATTTGGGTCATCGTCGATCGCTTGACCAAATCAGCTCATTTCATTCCTATTAAGTCCACTCGGACTGCTCCTCAGCTTGCCAAGCTATATGTGAAGGAAGTCGTTCGACTTCATGGTATTCCTAGCTCTATCGTCTGTGATCGAGATACTATCTTTACTAGTCACTTCTGGAAGTGCCTACAGTCAGCTTTGGGCTCAAAGCTGAATCTCTCGACTGCTTATCATCCTCAGACCGATGGTCAGACGGAGAGGGTGAATCGTGTTTTAGAGGATCTTTTGCGCTGTTGTATTCTGGATTTCGGAGGTAGTTGGGAGGATCACTTACCGCTTGTAGAGTTCTCCTACAACAACAGCTTTCAGTCTAGTATTGGCATGGCTCCTTTCGAGGCTCTTTACGGAAGGCCATGTCGTTCTCCTTCGTGTTGGTTAGAATCTGGCGAGAAGCTCCTTCTTGGTCCAGATTCAGTTCGGGAATCTTCTGAGAAGATTGTTCTTATTCGTCAGAGAATGAAAGAGGCGCAGAACCGTCAGAAATCCTACGCGGATAACCGTAGGAAGCCTCTTGAGTTCTCCATTGGTGATCATGTCTTTATTCGGATATCTCCTATGAAAGGGGTTGTGCGTTTCAGCTCTACAAGGAAGTTGGATCCTCGCTATGTTGGACCATTTCCAATTACGGAACGCATCGGCCCCGTTGCTTATCGTGTGGCTCAACCTGCTCACTTCTCTGGAATACACGACGTGTTCCATGTTTCCCAGCTTCGCATGTGTGTCCGCGATCCTGATTCTATCATTGAGCCGCGTGATGTGCCTGACTTAGAGATCTTACCTGATTTATCTTTGGAGTAGCAACCTCTTCGTGTGCTTGATTCGGAGGTTAGACGCCTTCGCAACAAAGAGGTTCCACTCGTGAAGATTCAATGGTCACCGAATCCTAAGGACTGCACTTGGGAGACCAGAGAATCTATCGAGCGCTCTTATCCTGGCTTTCTCCCATCTTCTTCTGCGGGTGAGAATTCTCTATTTTATCACTATGACTTCTTTTGTGGATTTGACGTTATAGACGACATCTATCTTAAGGAATTGTGGGGACGCAATTTTCTTAGGGGGGGAGTCTGTAACAACCCGGGATTTGCATTACCAATCAATAAATAAAAGTTAGGATTTTTATTTATTTTAATGAAGCATAAAAGGATTTGGAATAAAAAAAATTTATTTGAAAAAGGCTATTTTAATTAAATGGGAAATATGGGATTTTAAAATGAGGATAAAATGTTATTTTTGAAAAGTTAAATATTTTAGGAGAGATTTTTAAAACGGGTGTGGATAAGAAAAATGAGTTTTATAAACATATATGAACACTTAGACTAATTTTTGGAAACATGTAAATAACTGTCTTCTTATTGGGTTACTAAACCTAGCCCAATAACCCACCCTAAACCTCCTCTATAAATTATCTCAAACACTCCTAACCTCATTCATTCATCCCTAATCAAAACCCTAATCATTTCCTAAAGCTTCTTAACAAAAATGACCTCTATCTTCATCTCCTTCTAGTTTTAGCTTATGCAAGTCATTCTATGCAAAGGTAATGCAAATACCCACCTCAAATCAGTTTTTATATCTTTCTAATTTCTGAAATTTATTTGGTAACACATATTTTATGTGTTTTTTTGATCTTATAGCCTCCTAATCATCTTTTGCTAACTTGGGTTGATACTATAGTTGTCTTTGTTGCTTTCTAGAGAGGTATATTGCTAAAAACCTCTTCTAATATATGTTTAATCATCTTTTGATTTCGGTAATCAGTTAGTAACACATGTTTTATTATGTAACGTGTGAATCATAGCTCTTTGATCATCTTTGCTTTCATTTTGGGGTGTGCACATAAGGTGCTTGTAATATATGCTAGCTGAAATTATAATTAGTTTATTGCTGTTAGTAAATTAGGCATATCTCATTCATCTTAAATCGTAATTAAGATTTTCTTGATGTTCTGGAAAGCTTATTCTATAGCCTATAACGTTTATGTTTTGTACTTTGCCTAATTTTGAGGTTTGAATCATCGAAATCACGTTTGTTTTTCGCTGATCTGACAACAAACTACAGGGTTGAGAAAATAAAAACCTGGAATTGATTTGGCCATAAGTTACTCGTTTCTTATCCAAATCTAATAATTTTAGATGTTCTGGAAAGCTTAGATTTAGGGCTAAAAGTTTTATGTTTTGAGTTTCATGAAATTTCGAAGTTAATTTTGTCAAAAATGAGCATTCTTACCACTGTCCCGAGAGCATAATGACAGTGATATAGAATTTAGATCTGAGAATTGTTTTAGTCATAGAATTTTCATCCCCGATCGGAATTTGACGATCTTGGTCATTCCGGAAAGCTTAGAAACTAAAGGGTCGTTTGGTTTATTTTGTATTTTATGTTTTGAGTTTTCAACATTAATTACAAAATATGAGAAGAATGAAGGGGGGTCGAAAGGGGTGAACGGAAGATTGGAGGGGACCACGAAGTGGATGGACGAACGATGGAAGGATGAATTGTTGCTCGTGCTTCCGTTTTTTCTCAAAACACGAAAAATGAAAAAAATTGTTTTCTATTTTGTGTGTTAAATTCGTTTTCTAAAATGGCTATTTTTCATAATATACATGCGTTGTTCGTATTTTTGTATGAACGAAAACTCAAAACTAAAAACGGTAAACCAAACATAGCCTAAGCTACAACTTTTATTTTATTCATCTTATTAGAATTGGAAGTTTACTATGCCAAAATTGTGGTTTTTCATCTCTGGTCTGTTAGTGCATAGCTACATGCCTTAGTCTCTTTGCTCCCGTTGTTTTCAGCGCAGAACCTCGACTTTGCGATGCCATACCGGGCTCGTCCTTTGTCGGGCTTCATTGTTTTTGGTCTCGTTAAAAATATGAGGTCAAGATCTTCAACCATGCAAAGTTTGGTTTAGATCTGGGTGCATTAGATACTTTGTTTCTATTGCCGAAGTAGCACGCAGAAATTGTTTTACAATAGTGATCATTTTCAGTTAACGTCGGACCAACTTTGAAACATTTTCATTTTTTCGTTTTAAGTCGGAATCGAACGATTCTTGTTGCATATCAAAGTAGGATTACTTTTCTACACTCTTGCAAATTTTTATCAAGATCTGAGTTCATGTGACCCTTCGACCATGTCGTCGAAGTGGGACCTTTGCACTGTTTTGACACAGTAGAGTTTTGTGATTTTTGTCCGACTTTGAGACGACGCCGTTTCTTCGTTTCAAGTCGGCATTGAGTAATTCTTTTTGTGTTCTGAAGTAGAAATGTCGGAATACGTTCCTAAAAATTTTCATGCCATTCGGATTCAGTTTGCTGGTCCGAATAATTTTTCGAACTTGGGTTCGCGTCAGTTTTGGACTATTTTCCAACACTTGAATATTTTCAGTGATTTTCTGGTTTTATCGATTTCTTTGAGATTTGTCTCTGGATTTCATACATGGGCCTTATAAAAAGGTTTTAAAAGGATTTTTCACTCCGAAATGGCTTTCGAAATTATTATATAATATTATTTTTAATTAGTAAACTATTTACTCCATAATAGGAGATTTTTCGAAAGCCGTTTTAAAGTGTTCTCAAAATCAATTATAAATCCGTTTCGAACCATTATTTTCAATAATAAAAATCTCACACTCACTTTTAGAACGTCGAGCGAAGTGGAAAGGTGCTTAAACGGTTAGGAAATCTCCGGCCTATGGAACCGTGTGTATTTTCTTTCCGGTTAATCCCCGACCTATTCGATTGATCGTTTTGACCTTTGGGTCTAGTTTACCGATGATACGAGGTGGACTTTTTATTGTTTGGAATGTGAGCTTGCTATTGGTTAGTAAACCATTTAGTGCGAACGTGGGGTATGGGACTCATTGTTAACACTTTACGGGTTCCTCTCCAAGAAGTTTGTGACACATTAGCCTCTGGGCAGCTAGTACTGGACCTCTGGGTCACCACGCCTCTGGGAAACCGTCTCTGGAAACCTGTTCTATGGAGCAGTTTCTTTTTCGCCATGTGCCTCTGGGCCTTTATCCTTCTGGGAAGGATCTCGCCATCTCGCATGTTCCGCATCTGTGCGAGTGATCGATCACAACTCTACAGTACTTGGCAATAACGACTCCGGTCGGTGCACGTGCTATACTTGTATTATCTGATGATTTTTATATCCATTCAAGTACCGCCATTCGGTGTTGGTTCTATGGAACCATACGATGTAAGTGCGATTACCTTGTGGATTCACAGTGTCTCTGGACACTGCTTTTCAGTGTTTGATTTCATTGACTTTTCAGTATATCCCCATTGCTCTTTGGAGCATCGATCTTTGCTTGGGCATTGATTACAGACTCTGGTCACACATGGGATTATTGCCTATGGGCAACTTTATTTAGCTTTGGCTACGCCGATGATATGAGGCAATTTTATTTATTCAACACTTTGGTGCTGATATTCTCTTTGGGGATTTTTACTGTTGATTGATGACTAGGGACCGTCATTATATTCATGTGGTCCAAAATACTCTTCTCTTAGGAAAAGTCCTGTTTTATTTATGTACCGCATTATTATATATCTCAGTTATTACTGATTGTTTAGCTAGCCTGACCCGAGTGTTTTCGCTCGGGTCAGACCGAGTTGTTTCAGGTTAGGTCTCTGGACTTAGCTTATGTGCTTCCGCTTGGACATTATCTGCTATGCTGATAGATAGCGCTTTTATTTGTCCACTATTCCGCTACACTGTTATTATTCAGACTTTGATATGTACATATTTTTGACTCACATGTGTGGGCAGTGGCTTTGTACCCACTTATAGTATTTGGATCTGTATTGACGATGTATTGTTCTGGGATTTTATATCTGTTATGTGATTCTGTTCTGTGATGTTTTATCATTTATTACTATGCTTGTTCTAAGAGGTTTTTAGCCATTGTAATTTCATTATAAATATTTATTGAATATGTCGAACCACTCGAGAAAGAAAGAAAAAATAGATACCATCCTTTCGACGTATTCAGTAGATAGTTATAGCTTGATTACAAATGGTCGCTTCCACTATACTCTATTCTCCGCTTTAACAGACAGTATTACTCCCGTAATACTCTTTGTTACAGTGGGTCTCAGAGTGGGGCGTTACATTTGAGGACCATTGAACTTTAACAAGCGGAACATCTTCATTTCGAAGTCGTTTAACCTCCAAAGCAATAATTCGAACAGGATGCTGCTCATAAGTTAAATTAGGTGAAACTTCAATCTCTTCCACAACACCGGGCTCAAGAATAGAATCGGAATCCCGAAGGCACTTCCGTAATTGAGAAACGTGAAACACGTCATGCATGGAAGAAAACTGAGCCGGTAATGAAAGGCGATAAGCCATGGAGCCAATACGTTCAGTGATAGGAAAGGGCCCAATATATCGGGGTGCTAACTTTCCCGATCGACTAAAACGTACAACACCCTTCATAGGTGAAACACGAATAAATACAAGATCTCCCATAGAAAATTCTAACTTCCTTCTTCGATTATTGGCATAGGATTTTTGTCTACTCTGAGCTTCTTTCATCTTATGACGAATAAGTTCAATCTTTTCTGTGGAATCACGTATAAAATCTGGACCTAAAACTAGTTTCTCACCAGCCTCAAGCCAACAAGAAGGAGATCGGCATGGCCTTCCATAGAGTGCCTCGAAAGGTGCCATACCAATGCTAGCTTGGAAGCTGTTATTATAGGAAAATTCGACAAGTGAAATATGATCTTCCCAACTTCCACCAAAGTCAAGAACACAAGCACGAAGAAGATCTTCAAGAGTTTGATTCACACGCTCAGTTTGTCCATCAGACTGGGGGTGATAAGCGGTGCTAAAATTAAGCTTCGTTCCCAAAGCTTTTTGAAGGCTCTTCCAAAATCCACTAGTAAACAATGGATCTCGATCACTAACAATGAAAGAAGGAACTCCATGCAGTTTAACAATTTCTTTGATAAAAAGTTTGGCCAGAAGAGGAACGGTTCGGTTCGACCGAACTGGAATAAAATGGGCAGATTTAGTAAGTCTGTCAACAATCACCCATAAACTATTATGACCCGAACGAGAACGGGGAAGGCCATCAATAAAATCCATGGAAATTTGATCCTACATCCAAACTGGAATTTCCAATGGTTGCAATAACCCACCAGGCCTTTGATGTTCAGCCTTAACAAACTGGCAAGTCATGCAACACTTAACAAAGTTAGCGATATCAGATTTCATTCCCTCCCAGTAATAAAGTCACTTCATATCTGCGTATATTTTATTGCTACCGGGATGAATGGAATATTTGGAACAATGAGAATCTTCTAGAATATCTTTACGAAGATCTCCCATATTTGGTACGATAATCTACCAAATTTTCGAATGCCGCCACGAAAATCGACATTAAAGTCTTTCAAACCTTCAATATCGGTTTTATCCCTAATATTCTGGCTAAGGAGAGCCAATTCAGGATCTAGCTGTTGAGCTTCAAGAATGCGGTCGAAAAGAGAAGGATGAGCCTCAAGGCTACATAAGACAAAAGATGAACATAAATAGGAGACACGATCTCGAATTTCACAAGTGGATAAAACCTCGAGATCCCTCCATTCGGATATCATCATTGAAACAACCGCTTGTTGCTTGCGACTAAGTGCATTGGCAACCCGATTTCCCTTTCCGGGAGTATAAAGGATATCAAGATCATAAGAGGCAAGGAACTCGAGCCAACGCTGTTGACGCAAATTAAGTTCCTTTTGAGAAAATAAATATTTCAAAGACTTATGATCAGTATAAAGTATAAATTTCTCTCCCAAAAGATAATGTCGCCAGATTCAAAGGGCGAAAACGATAGCCGCGTGTTCTAAATCATGTGTGGCATATCTAGTCTAAGCCGGCTTCAATTGCCTAGAAGCATAAGCAATAACACGTTCTTTTTGCATAAGAACGGCACCTAAACCAACGCGACTAGCATCGGTATAAACGACAAAATCTTGATTCCCTTCGGGAATAATAAGAATAGGAGCATCAGAGAGGAGTTCTTTTAATTTTTGAAAAGAAGTTTCACATTTGTCCGACCAAATGTATTTAACACCTTTCTTTGTTAAGCCAGTAAGAGGCACGACAATCCTAGAAAAGTCTTTTATAAAACGGCGGTAATAACCTGCCAATCCCAGAAAGCTACAGATTTCAGTCACGCTCTCCGGTCTCTTCCAATTTTGAATCGCTTCAATCTTTGAAGGATCCACTGATATTTCGGATTCGGAAATAATATGACCGAGAAACTTCACACTAGATTGCCAAAAGTGGCATTTGGAAAATTTTGCTTTTAGTTGATTGCTCCTAAGAGTTTCCAATAGAATTCGAAGATGCTTTTCATGTTCCTCCTCGGTTTTAGAATACACAAGAATATCATCAATAAAGATGAGAACAAACCGATCGAGGAAATCTTTGAAAACTCGATTCATTAGGTCAACGAAATAAGCTGGAGCATTCGTTAAACCAAATGGCATAACTAGCCATTCGTAAGATCCATAACGTGTACGGAACGAAGTCTAAGGAATACGATCCTCTACAATACGAAGCTGATGAAAACCGGTAGCCAAGTCCAATTATGAAAAGACTCTAGCACCACTAAGTTGATCAAACAGATCATCAATCCGAGGTAAAGGATATTTATTCTTAATAGTAAGATCATTAAGCTTGCGGTAGTCGACGCAAAGCCTAAGTGTACCATCGGACTTACTTACGAAAATAGCTGAAGCTCCCCAAGGCGAGGAACTAGAGCGAATAAGTTGCTTCGTTTCTAACTCGAATAATTGTTTGCGCATCTCTTCATTCTCCTTATTAAACATACGATAAGGAGGACGGTTAATAGGTTGAGCTCCAGGTATAAGATTAATTTTGATCTCAATTGCTCGCTTAGGTGGTAGTCCTAAAACGGGCTCAAAGATGTCAGAAAATTCACGAACGACGCGAATAAGAGAAATGACATCCTCCTCGTCATCATTATCATCATCACGAGGATTTAAAGAATATAAAGATGCAACCAAAGCGGAATCCGAATCTTTAAGAACAATAGAAATCTGATTAACAGATTGCGGATGACGGAGATAAATAGTCCGCTCAGGACATAGGATATGAGCTTCATAACGAGTAAGCCAATCCATACCCAAAATCATTCCAAAGCCTAAGTAACGCATAACATGCAAATCGGCTAGGAAAGAAAAATCACACAAAATAATCTCCATGTCTCTACAAAGTAAACTAAGAGTTGTGGATCCACCAACCGGATTCGCAATTCTTAAAGAAGTCATTAAAGCAACAACACTTAAAGAAAAAGTATCGACAAGTTCCTTTGATATAAAATAATGGGATGCACCCGTATCAAAGAGAATTCTAATAGGTTGATCATGAAATATAACAATGCCATCAAGGACAGAATGAGACATACCTTGACCGTGAGATGTGTTGCCAGGGTCTTGAGCAACGTTTAACTTTCCCTCCTTATCTTGAAGTTTAGGGCACTGGTGCATAAAATGATCTGGACTTTTACAATAGCGACAAGAGCGGGGCTTTGAACACTTGTTCGAAAAATGGCCCTTAGCACCACAGTTGAAGCATTTCCTATCACTGGGGGAAAATGCCTTTGCAGCAGGAGTTGCTTGCTTACCCTTTTTATTGGGATAAGGATCTTTGAACTTGTTAGGCCTTTTCTTGTTGTTGAAGTTTGGTTTGGCAGCCACCACTTCAACATCACTGTCCTTATCAGCCTCTTCAAGACGAAGAGCGATATCGACGAGTTGATCGAAAGAAACTTCTAATTATAGAAGTAATGGCTTCTTGAGATTCTTGTTTAAGCCATAGACGAACCTCTGGTTCTTCTTCAATGGGGTGTTGATGTATTCAACCCCATATTTAGACAGTGACTCGAAAGATGCGACATAATCTGTCACAGAGGATTCACCTTGAACAAGGTCTATAAAACGACAAGCCAATGTCACCTTCTTTGCTTCTGGTACGAATTTTAATTCGAAGCGTTCCCAGAATTACTCCTAGGTGAGATCTGCTTCATTAATTTTAGAAATAAGAAGTTCGTACCAATCCAATGCTCTCTCTTGGAGCATACTGGAAGCCACCTGAACACGGTGAAGATCGACCAGATTCATACGAGAAAAGATTCGATCGCATGTTCTTAACCTAGCATGGACCTCGATAATAGTTTCAGAACCTTTGAATGGTTTCCCACCCAAGTTGGTATAATCGTTGCACAAGCGTGCAAATCCCGACTTAGGATGAGTAGATTCCTGATTAGGACCAGCTGCTTGAGTATTCTTTACTAAATCAAGAAGCTGTTGAGCAGTCATAAAAACTCCATCCTGGGGAGTAACAGTAGATGGTCCAGCTCTGGGACGGCCTGGTCTAGACATTCTCTTCTTTAAGAAAGAGAGAAGAAGAAAAAGGTTATTCACCAATGGATATCAAGCAATCTTGATAGATGAAACAAGGAATCATAAAGAAAATAGGATGAATTGGTTCGAAGACTCGAACTAAATCCTGAAACACAACACCTAAGGTGGACTTAGGACGATGATCCTTGTTAAGTTATTCTACATTGTTCTGAAGTTTGGCTCTGATACCAAGCTGTGACTCCCCACCTCTATACCCACGCTAACCAAGAACACTACGATGTAGTGCTGTCAATTAGCACGGAGAATAAGGCTGTGGAGGAGCGACCATCCATGTAACTTCTTTGTGCGAGCATCGATATGTCAGATAGATTAGAATGCATATCATTTAAGGAGGAAATCCGACATACCGATACAAACTCAAAGCTATCACACGGTGGCTCTGTATATTTATATAATCTTCGGAAACAAACATAGAGATAATCATAACATAAATCAGTCACAGACATCCATATCACAAAGGCGGAAGAAGATATGAATATGTATATAACACGTGAAAGTGTACATCAAAGTAGTGGTCAGAAAGATCCACGATAATACAAAAGAAAAGCAACACGTGCTATACAAAAGAATAAGTACACAACACAAAGTCTATATCTCAAATGCGTACATCCAAAAACTACTAATCTAAGTAGTGCCAAAAGTCAGAATAATCCTAAAGAGAAGTCAAGCAGAAGCACCTGTAACATCTCGGTCTGACCCGAGTATTATTTATAAGAAAATAATAAACAGATCAGTCTAGCTATAAATATCAGATGATAAGGTATAGGATAAATAATATGGCATAAACATGTAACAACCATAATGGCATACTACTATAAGTATGTATATGATAATCAACAAAGATTAACCAATATCACAAGAATCTTCTCAAAGATAAAATAGGGTATCATACCCTAAACTTGTATTCATAACAAGTCAATAACACATGAATTCACCAATGCACAAAAATTGATATCATATCAATGAAAATCACAAAAATTGGTGAAGCACAAAATTCCAGAAATCATTACAAGAAATCCAGAAAAACACATAAAAAGGGGGAGGCCTAACACATGAACGGGAGCATGAAAACTCACCAACGCGTATAACACATGAACGAGAAGCTATCTCATGGAAGCTATCCATTAAATTTTAACACATGAACGGCCCGAAGACCATGGGGTGCTACCCCATATATGTGATGGTGAAACATCACAAAAGCTGGGTCTAGTCTCCCTCGCAGACAAAGAGACATCGCTCAATCGCTAGTCTAAATCACAAAAATGATCGTCATGATCATAATTAAGTGTCAATCACACCAAGCTAGTAAATATATGAGTTTAGCTTCATGTCCCATAACCACTTGCTTAACTTAAATATTTACGAACAAGCTATAAATCTTCACTAGAAAATTATCACAAAAAGGGTTCAATCGAACACGTCCAAGAGCTAACCGACAAAGTGAACGCAAGCGTTTCATACCACTCGTTTTACTAAGTCGTTTAATTCGATTTCTCATCCGAGTGAAGTAAAGGCTTGTATATACTAGTAGATTAGAAAACGGTTTGAGAAAACGAGCTTTATATTTAAAACAGTGTTGAAATCGCTTTGATGAAAGAGTTATGATATTTACTACTAGTATTGAAGCCTTCACATTTTTGAAGTGACAAGTCACAAAACGATTGTTGAAACAAATCGCATCACAAAATTTCACGTTCGAAGACATGAGAAAATCCAAGGAAATCAGCTCAAAATACATCAAAGTGGAAGTAGGTAATGCGGCCAAGAATGCCGAGCGACCTAACAAGATACAGGTCAAACGACCTAGTGGTATCAAGGGCTGAGTGACCTAGTGGTGTACAGGGCCGAGCGACTTAAAGAAGTCAAGGCCATGCGACCTAACAACATTAAGGTGCGAGCGACCTAGCGACTTAACGAAGCCACGCGATCTAGCATGAAACAGGTCAAACGACCTAAAAAGGTTGAGGCCATACGACCTAAGACCTAACTATCCAAACGACCTAAGGGGTACGCGACCTAAGGGCACGCGACCTAGGTGTAAAAAGGGTCGAGCGACTTAATGTCTTCATCAAGACCGAGCGACCTAATGGTACGCGACCTAAAGGCTTGCGACCTAAAGACTCGCGACCTAAATGAGACAAGGACGAGCGACCTAATGGCAGCGACCTAACAGAGAGAGGCTGAGCGACCTAACGAAAAACAAGGTCATGCGACCTAAAGGGGTACGCGACCTAAAGGATATGCGACCTAACTGGGTATGCGACCTATAGGTGTAAGCGACCTAAAGAGTCAAAGGTCTAACGACCTAGTGGCCTTGCGACCTAAGTAGGATGGCCATGCGACCTAAAGTATTAACACGCGAACGACCTAAGGGGTTTCGCGACCTACGACCTAGCAGGGTCGAGCGACCTAGAGCCGCCTTGTGAGGTCGGAATTGACTAAGGAGGTGCGACCTATAGCCTGTGTGGATTTTCCACACGAACGACCTATCGTGGCCAGAGCGACCTAGTGCCATATTTTTGCCAAAAACGCTGAAAACTAGAGTTTCTCGCCAATCCAATCCAAACCAAATGCAAATTTGCATGCTAAAGTGATGGGGAATCATTCCCAACAACCCAATGACAGTTATAGGCAAGATGTGAGATTAAAAATCTCACCTTTTCACTAAAATGGATGAAGATGAAGCTTGAAAGCAAGGAGAAGCAATCCAAAGCTTGAATCCAATATCTTCTACTTGAATTTGGAGTTGAATGTTGGATTTGCAATAGAATTTGAGTTTGGAGTTTTAATTTCCCATTCCCTCCTCCATTTTTGACAAAGCTTGAAGTGTTTGATAAAGTGAGGAAGAGGAGGTGGGTTGGAGCTCAGTTAGAAGGTGCAGTCCAACTCAAGTCAAAGGCGGGAAAAAGTGACGAAAATTCCACTTACTCCAAACATATCGAAGTTTACACTCAAAAAGATCGCAAACGTCATTTTGAACTCAATGGGGGTGGTCTCGAGGCCTAATTTGACCGTATGCAAAAGTAGCTTTTCGGACTAACATCCGACTAAAGATAAAACATTTAAATAAAATATTTAAATATAAAAATCGATAAATATGCGGGTTGTTACAAACATACTTCGAATAGTTCCACATGAAAAAAGTAGTTTAACATCATTGAAGAGAGTTGATTAATATAGTAGGTAATTAAATCAATATAGTAGATCCATTGACGAAGGGTCTAACTCAATCGGTTCTCATAAAACTAATCGAAGGGATGGGATAGAGATTCCATAATGGACGTCAAGTGCAAGTTGGAGATTGATAGAATTAGGGGTATACCCTAGGGTAATTATGTAATATGTTATGTATATCTAACTCGATAACCAATCTTGTTTGAAATAAAAAGTGTTTTCTTTCTATTATATACTTGATATAATGTGTTGTATTAACTAATTAATTTAATTAAAAGTATATTTAATAGAAAATCCAAAAATAGTATGTTTTATGATATAGTTACAAAGTGTTGAAACCATGAGTAATTTATCATAATGAAACTAAAAATACTATTTTAAATATTCCCAATCAAGATGTATCGAGACTGGATGTGACGCCCCACCACGAGACCCACATTAACAAAGAGTATTACTGGGGAGTACTGTCTGCTAATGTGAAGAATAGGGCTGGTTAGGAGCGACCAACTATAGTATTGTCTTAAACATCTATTAAATACGTCGATTTAGTGCTCTAAATTTTTTTTCCTATCTCAAGTGGATCGGCATATTCAATAAATGCTTAATACAAAACTATAGTGGCTAACGGATCTATCAGAACAAAATACAACAACATTATGTACAACACAATCACAGAACAACAGATAAACATATATATACATATACACAGATACATCCCAGTACAATACAAAATGATACATCATAAGTGGTACAAGGACCACACTATATACAACGAGTCCAAAAATTTAGATACATATCAGAGTTTAACTACAAAAGTACAAGAAGTGATAAGCGGTTATCCAAGGCGGAAGCAGCATAGCAAAGTAATCAACATCAGGGTCTAACCTGAAACAACTCGGTCTGGCCCGAGTATATAAAAATACACGGGTCAGTCTAGCTTAAACAACTGATTAGTATGAGATAAGTAAGGTACAAGGATAAATGATAACAATTATTCTCAAAAGAGAAGAAGCAACACTAAGTATATGTCATAAGGGTTTTCTCGAAAGAGACAAGTCCAACACAATATCAAATAACCACAAATGTATGCCTCATATCATTGGCATAATCTATAGCCAATATATGGCTATGATAAACACAACGTCAAATATTCAAAAATGTACGCCTTGTATCATCGGCGTAACAATAGCCAATATAATGGCATTCATCAACTCCAACTCCTAAATAGGAGATTACAAATCTCAAAAAGGCCAAAGAATGGCAACTATGAATCACAACATATAGAACTCGACTAAGAGTTCAAAACCCCAAAATGTAATCACCATATAATCAACACGATAGCACTCATGCTATATAAATAATCCAACAAAATCAACTATGGTGATTACATATATAAATCATCAAAATTCTAGAAATCAACATAGAGAAATTTAGAAAATAGCAATATAAGAAATAGGACCCACCAACCCAATAATAGCCCAACAGCTATAAATGTAGAAAGGATCCAACAGCCCAATCTATGGCCCAACAACCTACCAAGTATAGTGTATAAGAGACCCACCAGCCTCTTTTAGGACCCTACGGCCCATGATTAAACCAACAGCTATATATGTACACATAGAACCCAACTGCTCAACTACTAGCAATACCTCGTGAATGTGTCACAAACTCTCAGATAGAACCTCGAAAAGTGTTAATAGTGCATCCCATACCACACATTCTCACTTAACGGTTTACTAACTGGTAGTCAATGCCACACTAGAAAACATAAATCATCTAAATCACAACAATTGCCTCATCTCATCGACAAATGTAACCCGAAGGTCAATAGATAAGTAGCTTCGAACGAACAAGTCCGGAATTAACCGAAAAAGTAAACACAAGTATACCACGTGTTTTACTAAATCATTTAATTCTCTTCCTCATACGCTCTAAGAGTGCAAAAATGTGTGGTTTTATATATAGGAAAATATACTTTGGAAAAATCAGGTTTAAGTCGATTTCAGAAAATATTCAAAAATCATCGATTTTGAAAATCTCTTTATAATTAGAAATATTCATATATTATACTTTATATGAAATCGCATTGTAAACTATTTTCTTTAAAAATAGTTTTTATATATAAAAACACTTTTTAAAATGGTTTAAAAACACGTGCATGTGTACTTGGAAATCTCAATGAAAACAACACAAAAAATTCAACTAAAATTTCATCAAATTCCAACAACGGATTTGTGATAATCTAGGCTTCTTCTTTGTAGAAGCAAGCCAAAACAAAACTCAAGAATCATGGCTTAATGTTTGATCAAAAGTGGTGGAAACCACTTAAGAAAAGCACTTCAATTTATCACCAAAACCATGAAAAAAACTACCCAAAATGCAACAATGCAAGTAGCAACCCAGGTATGAAATATTCTCTGGGTTCAACTTTTAGACATAATTTGAATGGCTTAATGACTTCAGAATGGTATGAAATTTGTTACACACAAAGTAGAACAATTTATCTATGAAATGGAAAATGATTCAGTGAATTCCGACATGAAATGGTAAAGATATGAAATTTCAAACATGGACTCAGGCCATGTAGAATTCTGCCCAGGTCTGAAAACCCTCTCGGGTTCAACTTACAGGCATGAAACAGATGACCAAACGACCTCAGATTGAAATAAAAATTGGTATGTACATAGTAGAACACTTTAAATTTCAAACAAAAAAAGAATCGATGAATTCCAATAGGAAATGAAAGAGATACGCTATCTTAAATATGGACTCAGGCCATGTTTTGCAGTAGCTTAGAAAACGGGAATGTGCCCAGGCCTGAAAACCATCTCGGGTTCAACTTACATGCATGAAACAGATGACCAAACGACCTCAGATTGAACTGAAAATTTGTATGCACATAGAACACTTTAACTTTCAAATAAAAAAGGAATTGATAAATTCCGACAGGAAATGAAAGAGATACGCTGTCTCAAACATGGACTCAGACCATGTTTGCAGCAGCTCAGAAAACCAACGTTACAACAAACGAATTTGCAAATTAAACAACCCAATTCATCACTACGAAACCTGAAACAAGCTAGAATGTGTAAGGGAAAGCTCACCTTGAATTAGCAGCAAAAGATTAGCACCAAACTACACGAATCCAAATCAAAACGATGCTTGGTGGCTTACTTTTCCCCTTCAACACTTGTAAATCGAGTAAAAAGGACATGCAAGGAAGAAAACGGAGATCATAAAACAAACCCAAACACAAAATCAAAATTTGATGATTTAATCTCTGTTTTGGTGTGGATTACCTATTGTAAATTGCTTTAATTTGATTTATTTCAGCAAACACTTGGATTAATTGGAGATTTGAAGCCTAGGGTTTGAAAGAGGAATAGTTTTTCTTCTTTCTTTTTGTTTTCTGGTAAAAATGTACGTACAGGTGTTTTGAGAAAGAAGAAGCTTTCTCATTACTTTATTGGTTAGTGAACAAATGGGCTTGACCCAAAAGAATTAATTAGCCTAAAAATCTAATTAACACTAAGTTTACCCTAACACTCTCATATTTACATAATACAACATATGTGTATTTACATGATTTCATCTCTATAAATTGTACAAACATATTTTTAAGTTTAACAAACATTTTTAACAACAAATAAAAAGATAATTTAGTTATAAAAATATTTTTCATTATTAAAAACTCTTATTTTACTTAAATACACAATTTACACAATAATTCACATAAAACTCTATTTTTAACTCCAAAAATAACATAAATTTTTTTCTTGTGTAATTAAATATAACAAACTATTTTAACATCATTTTTACTTCCAAAAATTAGTTTTAAACAATATTCCTCCTTTTTTTATATTGTCCAACATATAAAAATCAAATACTTCATTTAATAATGAATAAATCCAACATTTGGCAACAATTACTAAAATTATTGCATTTCACTAAATTAAAACCATGTGTTACTCCTTTTTATCACAACAACCAAAATAAAGTTTTTTAAACTTTATTTCCACATATTACATTTAAACCCCTTGTTTATCCAAAATAAACAATTTAAAATCTCCAATTTATTTTATTTCTCAATATTAAATTATAACCACCGTTATAATTTAATATTACAGGTAATCCTAAAACCAGGTTTGTTATACTAGATATCGATACATCCATTGAGACTAGAGTACTTAAAGCTTTCCAAATGTCGGGCAGTGTATTACTCATGACTACTTGGAACTATGAGGTTACGTATTGATTGTTATTGGATAAATATGGAATGACTCACTCGATAGATTTCTATTGTTTAATGTAACTAAGGTCAAACAGAAAATATCGATGTAACAAAATTACATGGTTCTCTTGACTTGAGAATACCGTTGATCTTCAATGTGGAAGCTTTGCTTTGATTATAGTTAAATCGTGGCATGACCACCATCGAAAGACTACAGTTGGGTCGAGTGGAAGCATTGGAAGTGAAACACTATTCAAGAGAGGATTTATCTCCTCAGTTATACCAGGTTAGTACTGTGCAGTTAATGCCCCGCTATAACCCCGCTATAACCCTGCTATATCTCATAGCGGATTTCTACCGCTACGATATTTCCATATAGCCCCAAATATAGCCTTTCCGCTTTAAGCCCCGCTATATCCCGTTATTTCCGCTATATTCCGCTATATCTTCTTTAAAAGAAATGAATTAAAAAATGATATTTATACATTATAAAAATTATGAAATTAGTTTATTTAATTGAATTTTTAATATATTTTCAGAAATGAAAATACTCTAATATTCTGCTAAATTCAACTATGTTATATAATAGTTTTACGTTTATATACAATATATTCGCACATGTTTTTATTTAAAATTATTTATGAATTAATTATAATTCAATAGAATGTTAATTTTTCACTTAATTACCATTTATATATTTGTAAAAACATTAAGTACGAGTTTTATATGCTATTTTAGAGTCATCCGCTATATCCCGCTATATCCTCGCTGTATCCCCGCTATGACTTTTTTCACCTCCACCGCATTGAGTCTACAAAGCGCTTTAACTGCACAGGGTTAGTATCATGTTCAATTGCAGTAAACTTATCCATAGCAGTTTGTTTAATAATAATTGTTATTATTGAACCAAGGAATTAATGTTTGGATTATAGAGTTAAATATGGACGATATTGGAATTCTAACCAAATTTCATAAGCCCAAAGTGATATAGTTTCGACGAAGAGAATTGGTGTAAAAAATCGTCACTATCGGGTAACTCTTAAGAAAGCAAATTGGATTTTACTAAAATCAAGTAAGCGATAAATTTGGCAAAAATGTCACTTTATATGTTAAGTGACGTGTGAACTTTAATATTCGAATTATTATATATTAATTGCTGACCAAATTTACACCTAAGAGTCATATAACCAAAACATTGAATACTCATTTAACTACATGATTTAATTAATTTATAATTGTTAAATTAATTGAATTAATTAATATTTATGAAATAATTATTATAATGTTTTTATATGATATGTTGAACAATATTAAAAATTATGTTTATAATAGTTACAAATATATTAATTGATATACGATATTGATACGCATTTAGATTGGATTTAAATGAAATAAATATAGGTCGAGCTTGAAGTGGGTTTGAAGCCCATATAGGGCTTGAGATATTCGACGATGATTAGACCATCATATGGCTAACCATATGATGGCCTTAAAGGGAGGGTTTTGATGTGTTATAAGATAGAGAATGAGTAGGAGAAAAATAAAGATCTAGATCCTACATTTTCTCTCTAATCTCTCATATAAATAAGGATCATAACCCTCATTCTAAAATTAGTTTTTTTGGATTGCTAAGAGTTATTATAATAATTAGTAGAGTGAAATCTAAGGTTTTCTTTCAAACATAGGGGAAAGCCACCAACCTCTCAAAATTTCCTCAAACATTTCTGAATCATCAAAATTAGTTAGAGCACTTGGTTCTAATCAAAATTTTCATATCAAATATCCATCGGGGGGATCATCATCGATAACGACGGCTTTCAATTGGTCTAATGTAGGGCAAGTAAAAGAAGTGAAGCCAAGTTATTTAGGGGTTGCTGTCGGTGCATGGCACTAAAGACAATGGAATTAGAAAAGTGGTTCCCAGATCCTTAGTTCCGCATTATAATGGAGGCAGATCAACGACAGAAGGAGCCAAGAAACCAGCTACCATCTCACTGAATAAGGCACAGGGGCCCAAATCTTGAGTAGAAATTGTTGTAGAGGAACTAATTGAAGAGGAGTGATCTTGAATACATAGCACCGGTAAAAATCAGCAACAAAAAGATTGGTGTTGTTAAAGAGGCAGTTTGTAAATGATCAAATGAATATTGGAGTAATTCTATTCTTGCGTATGTTGTTGGAACCAAACCATACTTTTTTATTTTAAATCATATATTTAAAGAGTTTGGAAACCAATAGGCGAGTTTGATATGTATTTAAGAGAAAATTGGTTTTTCTTTTGAAATTCAAAGATTCCAAAGATTATGAGTCTATCTTGAAAAATGGTCCTTTTGAGTCTATCATTATGAGAAAGTGGTCTAACTCATTGAAATTATATAGAGATCTACTCACATCAATGTCGATATGGGTTCGACTTTCAAGTGTTCACTTGAAATAATGAGACTAAGAGGCATTTAGCGTCATTGCAAGTATCATCGGAAAACCCTTGAAAATTAATGAAGCCACTCCAACAAAGACGAGATTGAATTATGCTCACCTTCTAGTGGAAGTGTAATAACCCGAAATTTTGGCCATTGGATTTTGAAATATTTAATTAGTTTGGAATATTGAAATATTGGTTTTAAAAGTTAATAACTTGAATTCTAATATAGTGATTATTAAAAGCTTTGAATTGGTGAATTCAATATTTGAACAGCGAATTAAAGATTTGGATTGTAAATTGAATATTAATTTAATTGATTTAAGGGTCTTATTTAACTCCTTTAAATTAATAAATAATAACTGTGAATTCGTTTTGTAAATTTAATTGCAATAATAAGAAAATTTATTTTATTTTTACGACTCGATTTTTATTGACATACGTTTAATTTAATTTATTTGATTTTTCCATAATTTTTAATTTGAAAAATATTTAAATTGCCATTTGACGATATTTCGGCAAACGATGATATTTTTGTGATTTCACAAAATGTAATTACCAGTGTATATTATTATTTTATTTTTTGAGTAGTGTCATTATTCTGAGCGCGACCGTATTTTTGTTTTGTCGTTTGGGGTCTGTACGCGAACGAAAAGCTTTTTAGTGAGATACAGAAATTTTTTTGAATATAAGCCTAACTCAAAACCATTTGTACACTCGGCACACTTTCTTTTTCTTCTCTCGCTCATTTCCTTTCGCGAGTGCCAGAAAACAAAACAAATGAAAAGAAAATGTCCCATGTAAACCAAGACAAGCTTTAAAAATTCAAGATAAAATCCTATAATCTACTAAAAATTACAAAGCTTGCTTGTTTAAGATCATCTAGGCAAGAGCTTCATTTCCCTAGGCGATTTGTGGTGTTCTCGCGATAGAAGGAGAATGCAACAGTATTGGACGTAGGCAAAATCGACCAGGCTTCTAATTTTGGGGAAATAGGGAGTGAATTAGGTAAAATGAAGGCTAGTGCAGGGTTTATGGGGTCAAATTGCATCTTCGGGCAAGAAATGGTGCATGCGATGCTCTATTGGAAAATACGACGTAGAGAGGGTAGCCACGTGCAAGCTTGTAGGTCACAATTGAAGGGTGTGGTTCGAGTGTAGGATTTTGGTAATGGATAGGTACAGTTCGGGAAGAAGAGATGTTTTCACCTAATGGAGTTCGATTTTGTTGATGGAAGGTAGAGATTTTGTCATGGGAATGATCGGTTATGGTGGAGGAGCAGTCTGAGTAAAGCGAGAAGTATTTGGGAAGAAAGTGGTGGTTTAAATATGGTAATTACGAGGGATTAGTGATTTGTTTAGTAATTAATTATTATTTAATTCAAGAATCTTATAAATGCAACAACTTGTTCATACAAGGTCCAAATTGAACAATGTCAGTCATGTTAGATTCGTAATGACGATATCTACGTTATGGAATTGGATAGGTGGAGCTTGGAGCTTATAGAATTTTCACAATAATCGAACATTGTCCGATTTTAGACGAAACCAGAAAGCGGAAGCAATAACTGGAATTTCGATGAGTATAACTCACCTCTTTGGATAAATCAGTTTGTTACATAGTAGATAAATTTAGCGTTTGTGTTTGGTTGAAATTATTGGTTGATGGGTTAAATATCCGCTTTAAAAAGCAATTGTCATTTAAAAGCAAAATACATGAAAATATATGGAGAAATCCGGATTTGTCACCGTAGTAATTTAAATTTCCAGTTATATATTCCTCTTGATTTTATTTCAGATATAACATTGTTATATAGATTGTTAATTGTTGAATCCTGAATGTTTAGCACTATTAGTTATGTCATTGTTATATGTTCAAAACTTAACCCCTGTAGTGATAAAAATCAATAAGAACATTAGTTAAGTGCATTGGTGATTATTGGCCTCAATTTAGTATTTTGAAATACTCTTAATTGCCGTTTTGACTTGAAATTGGTTTTTGATTCGAAGAATGATTTCAAATTCTAATCTTTGGGTTTTCTGGAATATTTTTATCTAACCAAATTTTGAACTTCTCTATTTTACCCCAACCTTTTTATTTTCTTTTTCTAAACCATTCAAAAATGTCATAAAGTTTTTTAACTATCATTTAATAATGATTTAAAATTGTTTAATAATGTTTAAAACTTGGTTGTTAATTTTTAATATTGTTTAAAATTTATTTATTAATATTTTAGTATTATGAAAGGTTATTTATTTAAATAATTGATACTGTTTGAAGATAATAATAATTATTTATTAATAATATTTGGAAGTTAATTATTTAATATAATAAGGTTTTTGAAGATTAATTATTAATTATTACATTAATAATGTTTGAAATTATTAATTATTATATTAATGATGTTTTGAAGTTATTTATTATTATGCTAATAATGTTTTGAAGTAAATTAATGTTGTTGGAAAGTTAATTTATTATTTATTTATGATGTTTAAAGTTAATTAATTTATCTGATTAATTGTATTTAAAAATAATAAATTGATTTATAAAGGAATTTCATTTAATAAAGAGTTTATAAATGAAAATGGAGTTTTGGATTTATAAAGGATTCTTATAAAGGCTTTATAAAGAATTTTCATAAAGGATTTTTCATAAAGTATCTTTATACAAGACTTTTCTTTTGAGAAATGTGTGGTCTAAATGAGTTTATAGATTTATAAAAGAAGTTTTATAAATAGTTTTATGGATTTATAAAAGAGCTTTATAAATGGTTTAGAATTTATAATAAAAAAAATATAAATGATTTTAAAGCTGTATAAAAGGGATAAATATAAAAGTGAATGAGAATGATTTTGAAAAATGATCTTTAAATAATTATGATGGTATGGAACATCTTTCCATACTCAATGCCAAATAGGAAATTTTTCTCTATGTTTTGTGAATATACTTATCCGTTGAGATAAGTATATAAATGCATTTTCTAAGCAATGAAACCATAGTGTTATTGTGAATATACTTATAACGTTGAGATAAGTATATGGATTTTTTCCAAGTATAAAAAGGAGCATAAAGGGTTGTGAATATATTTTTGTAAAATTATTTACAAAGCAATTTTTATTCATGAAAAGATTAATTAAAGAGGTTAATGGCTGCTTATATGCTTAACCAATGTTGTTGGTTTCCCTATGGAAATCAATCCCTGATTTGACTGATACTTGTTTGTTTATTTGATAGTTAAATAATAGACTAAACTTAGCCGGTTTAAAATTATCGTTGTCGGTTCGAAGAGACCGGGATTAGATATATTTTTTCGAAAACCACTTCGAACCGGCATAACCGTTCGAGTTGGAACATCTTATAGATTATTGAAGATAGAGCTTTTGAAGTGCAAAGGATACTTAATACTAATCTTGAGGGTGAATCCAAAATGGATGTAGTAGAGGTAGTGCCTTCATTTTCGTTCAGACCTAGAAAGAACTTGTATGGATGAATGCTGGCATTGCATTTCTACCTAGAGGCAGTGTTAGCATTCCAAGATAGTTTGTTATTCAAAAATATAATTGTAGCCTCAAGCCTCATCAATCGGGAAATGACTAAAGTAGGGACACGCAGCAGGGCTATGTGGGTCGCTCCCATTAGGGTATGATCATCCCTTATCTAGAATCTATATCAATGTATGCTTCAGGGCCCATTCTGGTTGTTTGATCGCAACCAAGGGATGATCATATTCGACGCTATCTAGTAAAGGGTAGGGCTGGTCCTGAGTAGAGAGGTATAACATGTTGCAGCCTCCTATACATTTTATCTAAAGGTGTACGGATTCAGTGGGTAGACCCTTACGCTTTAATAATTGGAATCTATTTTCCAATATAAGCCTTCAGACTTGATTATATACCTATTATGCTGGATAATTAATGTAACAAAGTCGGCTATGGTTTAATATTTATTTTAAACCCTAAACATTATTATAATATCAGAAGATTTCTTATAGAATTATTTTGGTTACGTATGGTAAAACCCCATCCATGTTTATGTGCGGCGTAGTCATATGAGATACATTTTATTTTGAAGGGTTTTATAAATGTAAAAATCAGTATGATTTGATAGAGTTTTCTCACATTGGTTTACTAGACTGATCTGAGTGTTATTTTCTTATAATGCTCGGGTCAGCCCGAGCATAATTTTTAGATTTAGCTGGATGCTTTGGAGCTTTCAAAAGACGAGTTGAATTCTCTAAGACGTACTCATATACTTTATATTCTTTCGCTGTTTATTATTCTTGATGTCTATTTGTATTTATCAGAAAGAGTAAAGACATGCTGTTATCACTGTCTAGGCCGATGATAGGTAAGTACTCTGATGATTGTGTGTATATATATATATATATATATATATATATTAAAGTTTCTTTTGTAAAGAGCTGTTATATATCATATATTACTCGTCATATTGTGAGATTTCGTTCTTTTTCTTTCCTTCACTCCAAAATGATCCATCTTTTGGACACTTAAATGATCAGTACAGGAATACCGAGGATGTATTAATTGTTGTCATTAGGTGTAAGAAAAGCATATCGTTATAGTTGGTATCGGAGCTTAGGTTGAGCGAACACCTAGGTTTTGGTGGGGTTAAATCATTTGAGATAAGGGTAAGTGAGACCCTAGGATGAGTTTGAGTGTATTATATATATGAGCGCGTATTTGTTAGTGATATAATTTGTTTATATTGTGTAGATTTATCAGTTGATTGGCTTATGAATTCTGGTCAATATAGAATGTACAACTGTGTCGATAGGGGTTTCTAAACACTTAAGTTAGGCAAACCGACACAGTATTGGTTTGAAAAAAGGTAAATGAAATAAATTCACCTACTTTATATTTTTTAAATATAAAGGATCAATTTTTAGAAATAGATATAGCTATTTATGATGTGTTTGTTTATTAGGAAATGATAATATATGATTATTATCATTTATTGTTCGATTAGCTTTGCTCATGCAGTTAGGAACATTGCTATTTTTTATTGATTAATTATTTATGCTCAGCCAGTTTATGAGCATTTATTGTTTGATTAAATTAAATACAAACATCTTGTGAATTCAGTTTCACGATTTGACTATAAGGCGTTCAAGGATAATGTTGGTTAAATTTTAATTTTTATAAAAGTTGTTTGTTATAATTTAAACAAAGTAACATTTATAAAATGATTTTATATGAGAAGGTGCAATTATATAAATATAATTTAAAAATGTGGATTATAAAATAAAAAGGATTTAAAATTGAGAATTTGAGAACTGAAATCCTGGTGTTTTTGAAAATTGTTTTCAAATTTTTGGAGTAAAATAATAATAATATTATATGGAAGTATTTTTTAGTAGAAATATTGTGAAGGATTTTAAAAGAGAGAAAGCATAGAACCTATAACGATCCGACTTTTTGGCCCTCGGATGTCGAAACTAATACATCCATAGTATTCATGTGTCGAGCACCCAAGTGTCGGAATGACGAATAGTTACGGTAAAATAAAAAGAAAAAGAAATTAACAAGAAAGAAGAGAACATAATATCAGAATCTCACATGGGCAATGATAATATATAATATCTCAAAAGGTCTTTACTAAATAGAAAACCTTAATATACATAAATCAATCAGAGAAAACTAACCTATCATCAGCCTGAACATTTATAACATCCCGTGTAACGACCCAGAATTTTAGTGATTTGAAATTGGAATGTTTAATTGATTTTAAATATTTAAAAGTTCATTTTATAGATTTAATAACTTGAATTTCAAATATAACGATTTATTGGATAATTTAATTGTTGAATTTAATAATTGAAAATCGTTTAAATAATTTATAATCTTGGATTTTTTTTGGATAAAAATGATTTAAAGGCTTATTTAATTTCATTAATAAGAATGAAGGTAATAAAACTTTTAAATTTGATTTAAAAGTGATTTAACTAATTTTGAAATTTACTTGTTCTAATTAACGAGTAAAAATAGCCTTCCGGGGAACTATCTCGAATTTCGACGAAACCAGTGGCATTGGATCCGTAATAATGAATTATATTACGCCGTCAAATTTCATAGCAATCAAACATAAGGTTTGGTCTTACAGGATAGAAACGCGTTGACATTAATATCGAAATTTAATAAAATAATTGGGTTCAAAAAGCTATCTTATGCATACGATCAAATTAGGTCCCAAAACTTCTTCCATTGTGTTCGGAATTGGGGTATAACATAAGGAACGCTAGGCGGCATGCCTCGATAGGGGTTCGAGATTTTTAGTTACTATAAACGAGATATTTTGAATTTAAATTATATATATTTTATTGATTTGACTTTTATCTACCCTAACTTTTCATATCAGCGGACCTATCCTGTGCAAGCCACCATACCCCTATGATATCTCCATCATTCTCCTCCTATATTAAACGCAGCGAATCGGTGAAAAAAGAAGATAGAAACTTCAAAAATAAATATCTCAAAAGTTACTCAATAAAAAAATGGGAAACAAGTTTTAAAAATCATCATTCGTGGAGAGCTTCGATTTGGTATGCCGTTTGTAGGGTGCGGCCATGATTGGTGATGTTCGACCGTGTACAGCAGTAGCTCGAAAACTAGGGTTGCAAAATTTGAGAGATGTAGTGCTCGATTGCTGAATTAAGGGTCAGATTTTTGTTCATGGTATGAAGGAGGAGCAGCGACCGGAGTTTGGCGAAGTGCCGTGGTGGTTAGTGGTCGCGTCGTGCACAGTGCGTGGAAGTGGTGGGGACGAGTCGTGATTTGCTGGGGAGGTTTGGGCGTGGGTTCGTAGGTACGGTCGCGTAGAGGGGGTGGAGGAGAAATGGTTTGTGGTCTTCGATGGTCAATTCATGGCCGTGGGTGATGGGTTTGTGCATGCGTGCACAAATCGGGACGTATACAGGGGAAGAGAAGAGTAGATTGGGGAAGAGGGCAAAATTGTAATTATATGAATAAGTTGTTAATTTTAATTAAAAATTTTATCGATAACTTATAATTTGTGTAACTCATTCATACGAGGTCGAAATCGAGCGCCCTTCGTTGCGTTGGACTCGTATCGTCAAGAGCTTCGCGATGGAGTTGGTTTGGTTTGATTTGGAGCATGTGAAGCGACCCCAAAAAAATTTACCCAAAAAATAAAGCAAGCATATTGACATACATTAAAATGTATCCAGGGTCACTTGCTTTCAAATTTTTTTTCTTAATTACAGGATCAAACTCTTACTGATATAGAAATATCAGTATATAAAACTAATATTTAATCCATATATGTGATGATATATAGATCTCTTTTGCTAACATTTGCGGAATTTACTTAAGCAAAAGTTATTTGATTAGTTAAAATAAACTAATCTACAAACACAGCAAAAACAATTATGTTTTCAAGCTTATATTTATAAATATATATTTATTTCTTTAATAAAAGTAAAGATATAGTAAACAAATCAGTATGATTTATTTATTCAAGCCAAACCATAAAAATAACTCACATGACAGCACTTGTACTTTCCATTGCATAAAATATTTTTATTTTGCTATCTTTCTTAAGTTTTTAGCTCCATTCATATATATATATATATATAACATTACCTTTACTAAAGGACACATGGAATACCACTACCTTATTCTTCATGCACTACAGGATATCAGCCTGCTAGCTTACATGGTCTAGCACATATTTAATTGCTTGTTATGAATTCAAACTTGTAAGTATATATACATATGTTAGAAGCTAGTATGCTAATTTTTAGAAACCATTTTGTATCAATTTTCTTTTTTTCTTGATTTAACACAGCAACACTTAGCAGAGGCAGTTTATGCGTATACAGTTTTACTCACTATGTATAAATTTTAGTGAAATGGGTAACCCATATTAAATATATAATTCACATTAAAATTTTACTCATTTCAGAGAGAGACTTTGCCATATAATAACTCTTAAAAATTTAGTTCATTTCAGCTGCAAATAGAAAATAGGTAGTTCTTACATCATTTTACACTCATATAATACTGACAATTGCAACTTTAATACATCAGTTTTTACCCATTTCTAACCAACAGTGCACTTTAGACTCTATTACATTTTAGGCATAAGTAAACGGTGGCTCATATTTAAGGGCTTTGATTCATGTTATAACTAACTATATTTGAGTGCTCCTCCTTCAGCATTTTCTCCACTGCATGTTACCATTTAGTTCCTTCATTTTCCTATAGGCAATCCCTGAGCTGCCCCACATACATAAGACAACCAAATGATGCAAGCAATCAAATAGGTCAGACTTAAGGGTTTGGTATGAGTATTCACTTAATACTTGACATAAAGAATGGATGTAACAGTCTATTAAAAATTCATTTTCAAATACATGCAGTGATTTCTTGACTAGTTGATGCATTCCACATTGCAATTGCTTCTATACTTCAGATTTACAGTTATACTTAAAAACAATTCCCAGTGTTAAAGCATATTTTACTTGCATGAACTTCTGCATACTAATTTACAAATGTTAGCTTTTGTCATTCAACTATATAAAATGCAGAACCATTTTTACTAAAAACGCAAACATAAATTATCCTAGCAGCCAAACTATCATCTCATATATATCATATCAACCGGCCAAAACATCTCACCCATGACACAAACTCCTCTCTCTGGCCTACCAAAAGCACTACAACCCTGAGTTTAACAATTTTTAGGTCAATGCTCTACCACTTGAACTCTATGTGCACATTGCCTAGGACTTCACCTCTGTGCACATGCCATATACAAACTCACATCCTTCCTGATGCTAAGTTGATCAATGCAGCATCCCAATGGCCTTAATCATCTTGCTTGATGACAAGGTTACCTATGTCCTTAGTTTATTACTAAGATTTCAAAACTTAATTACACATACTTTCCTGTGCATCATTTTTTTCAATAGGTTAAAGTCCTATATGTCGTCTCTTATTGATAAACTAATCAATACATATGTTGGGCGTGTTCTCACCCAGAAGACCTCGAGACTAAGAAGCTTGATTCATTCGGCATTCTCGTTTTCCAGGGCCCATTCGGCAAACCCCATTCGGCAGACCTCATCCGAACCCATTCGGCAGACCAACCTCTCCTAACTCCATAACCGGACCAACCTTCCTAACTCCCACCGAACCACCTCCTGCCGAACCAACCGGACCAACCCTCCTGCCAAACCAACCGGACCAGCCCATGCCGAACCATCTCCACACTGGATCAACCTCACCATCCCACCACCGGTCCAAGCAACTACCGGTCCATTCTACACTCCAACCACCTCCGAACCAAGCAATGACGAACCAAGACGTACCAGGCCAGATCACATCAGCCCAGGCCCATCAGCAACTATACACATCCTAGACCCTTACCCCCAGCCTCACTCTATAAATAGAGGGGCAGGGGTACAACAATGGGGGACAAGTTTGAGAGCTCAAGCACGGAAGGAACTTTCAAACAACTTTCTTTTACTTGTATCAAAGCTTTGTACTTGTAATCAGAATAAGAGAAGAGAAATAACATATAAAGTGGACGTAGGCACATTCTGGCTGAACCACTATAAATCTGCGTGTATTTTTTACAGTTTAGCCCCTGTTTTTTATATATTTGCATAAATCTCTCAAATCACTAAGAATAACATAAGATCTACTAAATCATACAACTTCGAGGTGTTTGTCCATTTTTTGTACAAACATTTTTGGTGCTTTCACTGAGAGCTAGAAGCTCGAAGCTTCAGCTTCATCCACTTAACAAGTTTTCCTAACAGCATCGTCCGCCACTTGGAAAACATGCCTTCCAAACAGAGAAAAGATGTTAACAAAGGAAAAAACATTGCATCCAGCAGTCTTCCAGATCCAGCTGTCACGAATCAAGTAAATCGTCCTCCTCCAGCAACGGTAACAAATGAAGGACAGGCTAACCCAACCACTCCTGCCACAGAACAGCCTGCAGCAATTACTAGGGTAGATTTGGACAGAGTTGTTGTTGAAGTAACTAACCGCTTCACGTCCCAGTAGGAAGCCTTGGTGGACCATCTCATGTCACGCTTAAGGGACGCTGAAGAATCCAACCGCAACACTGAATCATGGGGCGAGTCCCAGTCTGGAGGATCTCAGAGACAACAAAGATCTTCCTTCTTCGAAGGAGCTAACGGCAGAAGTAGCCGTGGTAGGAGCCGAGACCGAGCACAGCCCGAAGTTAGGCCTGAGGAAACGTTTGGTACCGAACCCAACGGGGAAGGTACCGGGCGAAGGTCAACTGTAGCTGAGCCTGTCATGCTGCCTAACCACAGAAACACCAGTGAACGGGGCCGAGCTAGAGTTCAGCCCGAAGTTGGACCCGAGGAAGTGCTTAGATCAGAACCCAACAGGAGGAGATCAAGGCAAGGGCCAATTGTAGCTGACCCAAGCATGCTCCCAGAAGATCAAAGGCAGCCACTGGAAAATATGAGGAATGATAGACGATACCATCCCTACAGGTCATCTGGACGGAATCAATCCCACAGAACAGAACCAAACTCATTTCTATCTGCTCCAAGTTTTGATGAAAGGATGGCACGCTTATTCAGAGAGTGTGTCCAACGGGAGCAAAGAGATCGAGGGATAGGCGCTAGGGTAACCAGCCCTTTCGCCCGTAATATCGAAATTGCTATCACCCCCCGAGAATGGAAGATGCCAACAATGGAACCCTACAAAGGAACCTCCGATCCCGTTGTACACTTACAGAGGTACACGCAGCATATGCTCATGAGTGGAGCAACAGAGGGAGTACTGTGCAAATGCTTTCCGCTCTTCTTAGCAGATCTTGCTACCTCCTAGTTCTGTCATCTACCCCAAGGATCCATCAGCTCGTGGGAAATGTTGAAAGAAAAATTTATCAGTCAGTTCCGCATTCATGTGGAGCAACCTAAGGACGCTTATTCCTTATCCAGCGTCAAACAGAAACCTGGAGAAAAGCTGCAGCAATACCTAACCAGATTCAACGCCGCAGCAGCCGCAGTTCAAGATGCCGATGAGAAGCTTATCCTAATGGCCCTCTGCAGTGGTGTGCATCCGGACACTAAATTTGCTAGAAGATTGACAAAAGAAAAACCAGCTACTTTACCCGATTTCTTCCATGAAGCCGGGAAATACATGAGGCTTGAGGATGCTACCGTTGAGGGGCAGTCAGGACAGCAAAATAAGACGACCCATGGCAACGCCCCTGCTGTGGCGAGGGACGTTCGAAGAAATGATTCCAAAGACAATGCTGGGGGCAAGAAGGGAGAAAAGCGCCTATATCGGCCAGGACCAAGATTCGACACTTACACCCCTTTGAACGAGACCGTCGAAAATATCTTCCTTGCCACCCAAGGCGAAGTTAGATACAAACGCCCACCATACAAGAAAGAATCAGATAACGCACAGAAGTCTGGAAAATTCTGCCGCTTCCACGAATCTCACGGACATGATACCAATGAATGCCATCATCTCCGAGATCTGATTGAGGAACACATCAGAAGAAAGAAACTGGAACGTTATGTAAAAGGTCAGGATAGGACCCCAGCTCCTGCCAATGAAAACCCAAGGCTACCCTCACCGGGGGCCGACAGAGGAAACCGCAACGCTAGCAGCTCTAGCCAAGAAAAGATAGTGGTCCATACCATCTCAAGAGGGCCACACATCGCAGACAGAAGCTGGAAAGAGATGGAAAGATACGGAAAGTCGGTTAGAGACAATAAAGACTATGTCAATTCAGTTATAGAAGAGCGCCACCCGAAGCGAAAAGAAAGTGATGACATCACATTCGGTAAGCGTGACCTAGAAGGAAGGCAGTACCCTCACATGGATCCCATGGTCATCTCTGCCCGACTTGGTCCGCCGAAGTATACCGAATCCTGGTAGACAATGGAAGCTTGGTAAACATCCTGTTCAAACACGCATTCGACAAAATGAAGCTATCAATGAAGGATGTATCCCCCTGCGATAAACCACTACACGGCTTCACTGGATATGCGAAGATGCCCCTCGGGCAACTGGACCTTTTTGTTGAAATTGGAAGCCATCCCCGCTCTGCTGTCCGGAAACAAACGTTTGTGCTAATAGAAAACCAGTCGACCTACAATGCCTTCTTAGGAAGGCCATCCTTGTCTGACTTCCAAATTGTATTAGCCCCATGGTGCCTAAAGATGAAATTCCCAACAGACAATGGAGTGGGGGAAGTGGAAAGAGACCAGGACGTTGCTCGAGACTGCTATGTAACTGAACTTTGCAACTACCACAGGAAGGATAAAGGGAAGGGTGTAGAGATTGCCCTCTGCACAAAAATCCTAGAAGCATAGCAATTAAAGAAAGCCCCTCCTCTTCGATATACCAGCGACCCTCTCAATGAATTAGACCCTAGGGACAAAGAGGAGGAGGCCACCGCCGAGCCTGCAGAGGCTATGGAGTTTATATCTGTAGACAAGCATGACTCGAGTAGACTATTGAAAATTGGGTCCCAACTAAAAGCCGAATTGAAGGAACAACTCATCGATTTTCTCCACCACAACTTGGATGTATTCGCTTGGTCACACGCTGACATGACTGGAATCTCCCCCGACATAGCCTGCCACGTATTAAACATTGATCCTACCAAGGCGCCTGTAAAACAAAAAAAGAGAAGTATGGGGGCAGAGCGATCAGCAGCGCTCGATGAAGAAGTAAAGAATCTACTCGCCAATGACTTCATACGAGAAGCTATCTACCCGGAATGGATCGCCAACCCGGTGCTGGTAAAAAAGGCTAATGGGATGTGGCGAACCTGCATTGACTTTTCCAACCTAAATGACGCCTGCCCAAAGGATTGCTTCCCACTTCCCAGAATCGACCAACTTGTAGACAGCACAGCCGGGCACGAACTCCTATCTTTTATGGATGCATACTCAGGATATAACCAAATTCCTATGCATGCTCCCGACCAAGACCACACTAGTTTCATCACCGATCGAGGTTTGTACTGCTATAAGGTAATGCCTTTCGGACTTAAAAATGCAGGAGCCACCTACCAGCGCCTCGTCAACAAGATGTTTGCAGGGCTAATAGGACAAACTATGGAAGTATATGTGGACGACATGCTGGTGAAATCACGGAAAGCCAAAGATCACGTAAGCCACCTAGGCGAAATGTTCCAGGTACTTCGACAATATGGAATGAAGTTGAATCCACTAAAGTGCTCCTTCGGAGTATCATCGGGAAAATTCTTAGGGTTCATCGTCCATGCCCGAGGGATTGAAGCAAACCCTGAACAAGTCCGAGCACTAAGGGATATCAAGATACCTTCCACCCGAAAGGAAATGCAAAGCCTAAATGGAAAAGTGGCCGCCCTAAGCCGATTCATCTCCAAGGCAACGGACAAGTGCGTCCCCTTTTTCGAAGCTCTAAAGAAAGATAAAGGAAAGTTCGAATGGACGGACGAATGCTTAACCGCTTTCCTTAACCTAATCAAACACCTCCAGAAACCACCGGTACTCTCGACCCCAAGCGAAGGCGAAGAATTATACCTATACCTTGCTGTGTCATCTCACGCTTTAAGTGCTGCCTTGGTAAGGGAAGACAACCGCACGCAACGACCAGTTTACTTCGTCAGTAAAAGGTTTACTGGGGCAGAAGTCAGATATCCTAAACTTGAAAAGTTAGCATACTGTTTACTAATCACTTCACGAAAACTACGTCACTACTTCCAATCCCATTCCATCAAAGTTCTGACCGATCAACCACTGAGGCAGGTACTCCATCGTCCCGACACTTCCGGGCGACTACTTAAATGGTGCATTGAGCTGAGTCAATATGATATCACCTATCACCCTCGCACCGCCATCAAGGGACAAGCCATGGCTGATTTCATTGCAGAGTTCACTACCAACGAGGATAAGGAGCAACTGGAAATAACAGAAGATATCAAGTGGAATCTCTTTGTGGACGGTGCATCTAACGAACAAGACTCGGGGGCAGGTGTGGTAATAATCACTCCCAGGGGAAATAAACTGCACTATGCTATAAGGTTGGAGTTCGCTGCCACCAACAACGATGCAGAATATGAAGCAGTGATAGCTGGACTAGAAATTGCCATAGAAATCGGAGCCAATTCTTTGTGTCTTCACAGCGATTCTCAACTTATTGTTAATCAAATACTAGGAGAATTCCAAGCTCGAGAGGAACGACTCATAGCATATCTAAAGAAGACCAAGTTGCTTCTCAGCCGATTGGATCACTACTTAGTCAAACACATCCCTCGAGAAGAGAACCAAGAGGCCGACGAATTGGCAAAGCAAGCGAGTATGAGAGACATCGCCATCTTCGGGGCAGTAACCATCTCAAAGCAAACGGTCCCAAGTTTTGAGCAAGTGAATCTGATAGCTGCAGCCGAAGAAGCAACTTGGATGACTCCCATCCGAGACTACCTACAAAATGGAACACTACCCAACGGGCGTAACGAAGTCAAGAAAATCTTGAGGAAAGCGTCCCGCTACACAATACAAGAAGACATCCTCTATCGGCGCGGATTCTCTAACCCGTTATTAAGGTGTGTCGCTGGGAGAGAAGCCAAGGAAATCTTATCCAACATCCATCAGGGGAGCTGCGGAGATCACACCGGAGGGCAAACATTAGAAAAAAAGATACTCCGTTACGGATATTTCTGGCCCACCTTAAGCAAGGACGCCTTAGATTTCGTCAAGAAGTGTGACAGATGCCAAAAATTTGCTAAGATTCCACGACTACCAACAACTGAGATTACTCAAATGACCAGCCCTTGGCCCTTCGCAATATGGGGAATTGACTTAATCGGCGAGCTACCGATGGGCCGAGGCGGGGCCAAATATGCTATAGTGGCGGTTGATTATTTCACCAAATGGGTGAAAGCGGAACCTCTGAATAAAGTATCTTCAGCAAAAGTTATTAACTTCTTGATCAAAAATGTTCTGTGCAGGTACAGAGTCCCACTCAAAATCATATCAGACAATGGACTTCAGTTTGACAGCGAGGAATTCGCCAACTGGTGCCGAGAGCACGGAATTCATAAAAGCTTCTCATCCGTAGCGTATCCCCAGGCAAACGGACAAGTCGAAGCAGTCAACAAAATTCTGAAAACTCTGATCAAAAAGAAGCTCAAAAAGTCAAAGGGCGCTTGGGTGGATGAACTCCCTACGGCACTATGGGCCTACCGCACATCTTTCAGAACATCAACAGGGCACACTCCTTTCTCTTTGGCATACGGATCGGAGGCTATGCTCCCAGTTGAAACCATCTTGCCTTCCCACCGTAGGATCCACTATAACCTAGAATAGAATGAAGAACTCCTCCACATGTCTTTGGATCTAGTTGAGGAGAGAAGGAATGATGCAGTCCTTAAAGCGGCGGCCCACAAGCAGAAAGTGGCAGCACAATACAACTCCAAAGTCAAGCATCGTACCTTACAAGAAGGGGATCTTGTCCTCAAGCGAATCTTCCCTCGCCCCGGAGCACTAGACCCGATCTGGGATGGACCATATGTAATTCATAAAGATCTCCACAACGGAGCCTATATTTTGTCAACAGTGGACGGAGAGGTGTTCCAGAGGGCATGGAACATCCAACACCTCCGTCGATACTTTTCTTAACTTGTATTGCCCATATGAAGTGAATTAACAAAGAGAATCAGTGGACGTAGGCCTTTTCATGCCGAACCACTTTAAAAAACCTTGTCTCTTTTTTAACTTGTTCCTTTATATCTTGGCTACTTGTTAACTTTATCCTTTTCTGTTGAACAAAATCCTACGCGTATAGCATCTCCACTCAAAGCACCTCACGGCGCAACTTCACCTAGGCAAAACCCAATAGGTACTATGCGGATCTATGCCCTCGCCGATGAGACACTTTTACTCCAGCATCCCTCTGCTGCGGGTTAACTCATTGCTCGCGACGGCCCTTAAAGCCAACTGTAATGAGCCGATTATAAGCCACCGAGAAGGCCGACTATAGCCGAGGCAGCTCATTACGGCGTTAGGCTCGCCGGCAACTGTGAACCGACTACAAGCCCCAACATAAGGTGTGGCCAGCCAGGGGCAGTTCACAGTTGACGATCGGCACCCACGCTAGCCGGCCACAGTAAATCGAATAATACCCATGATTACGGGCCATAATGGCCCGGGTAGTTACTGTGCGCGATCTCGGCTCCGATGTGTCTTAAGTGCGGCTGTGGTAAAAAAGAATTAACTCCCCGCGGAGGCGTAAGATGGGTGACAAATGTCTCCAAGACCCACAGCTAGGGAAAGTGACTACAAAACCCGTTTGCCACGAACTTAAGCACATCGAAGGCCTTCCGTGATTGGAAGTTTTACTATTTCACGTATTTCAATTTTACTTAAAAAACTATCCTCCTATCCTCTATAACAATCCATAAAGTACAGGATACAGAGTAGGAGATACTCGCCAATGGATGCAGAGATTTACAATCGAATGGCAGGGCATTCGACTGCATTCCATGTTCGGTCATACAAGATATTCAAGACTGCCATCTACGATTGAAACATGAAAGGCGGTATTTTCTTCTTTTGTGTACAAATACATGACTATAATTTGTTCACACCACACACAAACATTGCAAGTCATGGAATTATGTCTTAAACCAGAACCCGACATCAAACACAATTTAATTACAAGAATGTACATAGCTATATTTCTCATACGACATGCCAAAATAACAGCAAACATTCAAAAGACGACAAAATCAGCTTAAGTTAAAAAATTACACGTCAAAAATAAGACTATTTATTACAAGTGGCAAAATATTACAACCTAAAGGCTACGTTACTATTTTTCGACTAACATATACAACACTGTCAAATCCACAAAAAGAGTTTTTCCAGGTATAATCAAGGGGCCGGCTGCAGCGGAGCTTTATCCTTGCCCTGTTGACCCCCTGTCCAGTCAGAAAAAGGACTCATTAGCAATAAGCAACCAAGTTGATGGAGAAACTAAAAAGGGAGACTTACCAGCGCCTGCTTCCTGACTATCCTGATCGTCATCCTCTACCTGCACGCCTACCTCCTCAGCGGCAAGCAACCGCATACCTTCCTTCACCGCCACTTTCTCCTCCTTGGCAAACTGAGCAGTGACCGCATCCATGCTAAAGGCCACACCACCCTCTTTATCCGCATCCGCCTTAGCTTCCTCCAAAGCCCGAAGATAAATCTTAGCCATGACCCTAGGATAATCATCCATCCAGGATAGGTTGCCCTGCTTCCAAGTTCGGAAGTACATGTCCTGAAGCATTTCATCCATCATCTCCTCATTCTCCTCAAACTCCCTCATCCGGGCCTCGGAAGCCGACAACCTTCCAACAGCAGCTTCTCTCTCCAAACGGTATCTCGAGCAGTCAGCCTGAAGGGATTTCCGCATCGCCTCCATCTCCTCCTTCAGCCTAACCTGAGCGAGCTCTGCGACTTCAAGCTTCCCCGATAGCTCCTCTACCCGCTCAAGATCCGCCCTCCGAACCTCATCCACTGTCGAGATGGCCATATTTATCTGTTCCTTGCAGGCGGCCTCCATCTTCCGCAGTTCCGCCTTACTAGCCTCCTCCATAGCCTTCCTCAATCGCCCGGAGGCAGCCTCATGCTGAGAAATCTGAATGGCTTGGTCAGCGAGCTATTTGGCCTGGTCCGAAACCATCAATCTTAGTCGGATGTTGGCACTCCCAATCTCCTCTCCAGCCTTAACCAGCCGGGCATGATGCCCCATCAGCTTCCTAGTCTCCTCCGCCACCCGATCGATACTAGCCTTGGCCTCGTCTCCCATGGTAACTATCCGAGTGGTAAGTAGATCAAGATCTAAGGACTTAGCCTCATCAAGCACCCGTACCATGGGATTGCGGGGAAGAAGGTGCTCACCAGTAACCTCGTCAAAGGTAATGTCATGGGAACTTGGATCCAGATCAGGATGACCCGCAAATGGATTACGAGCCAAGTCAGGACGGTCGATATGAGTAACAAAAGGGTTTCCAGACGGGTGCGGAGGAGGTGCAAACTCGCTGTCCTCCTCTGTGATATCATGAAGAGGCTGAGCCGGGAGCTGAGGACCGGGCGAAGGTTCGGATAAAGGGCGACTCCTCTTTCTCTACTGAATACCCTCTTCAATAACCCCGAGAAGAGGACGGTAGCCGACTACATCCCCGGAGCGGTGAGTCGGAGTCTTTGGCTTGGAGGAAGCTTTAGAGAGCTTGTACTGTTCAAGCCGGTGCCGAAGATCTGAGGCCTTGGCCGTTTTACCTGCTCCTGATATGAAGAAAAAGTGTCACAAGCTTACATCACTATATGATTCGAGAAACGCGGTAAAGTACAAGTTAAAAGAAGAAAGAAAGCACGTCTGTTATACAAACCCTGGGGAGAAATAGGATACTGCAATAAGTCCTGGATTTCATTCCAGGACGGGAGCGGATCATAAAATATTCCTAAGTCTCTATCATTAATGAAGCATGCAGGAGTCAAGAGTTCACCTAGAGTCGTCGGAGCCACCTTGGCTGGAATGGTCTGAAAAGACTCGCTTGCACCGGTCCCGGCCTTGTCCGCTATCCCGGTTTTCTCTACCAAAGCCAGATCTTCGTCCAGCCCCTCGAAAGCCTGGTGGAACGCATCATCCGTCCACTCCTGAATCTCACCCGCCTGCCCAGGGAGCAAGGCCCCGATGCCATCACCACCTTTATCACCTTCCCGACCATCTCCACCCTCACCTCTTTCCTCCTCTATGTCTTCCTCCTCCTGGGTAAGTGGACAATTGCTGGGGGAGGGACCGTCCGACTTCTTGAGTTTCTTACCTCCGACGGCTGGAGGTTTTGTGAAAGGTTTCCTTTTGCTACTCTCTACCGTAACACCTCCCTTAGTCTGAACAGCCGCCTTCTCCTCCGCCGTTTCCCTCAGCTTGACTACTGACTGCTGCGGAAGGATTAAGTTATACTCCAGAAGGATCGCATTTCTGATCAGGAAGGCAGATGATCTATATTTCCCGAGAATAGCTTCTATCTCAGCCGCCGTCTGAACCAGGCGGTCAGTCTCCACAACCGCAAAGCCACCTGTCGCTAGCAAAAATGAGGAAGTATGAGAAGAAGCATCGCAATCGTAATGGAAATTATAAGTAAAAGCATCAACTTACATCCAGAAGTAAAGCGCCGAATTGAAACAGAGTCGTCCCTAACAAAGAACCATTCCTTCTTGAACATGCTGAATTTGGAATACAGATCCAAGACCGGCTTGAAGGCCACAGCTGACTCCAAGCTAATGTATGGGGACCCCTTCTTATAGCCCCTCAGGTTATATAGATACCGGATCTCTCGGTTGGAAGGAGCACGACCATACTTCCTCCGGAAAATGACGAAGAGGCTCACCAGTATAGCATAGGAGTTGGGTTGAAGCTGGAACGGGGCCACCTTAAGATATGTGAGGAAGCTGGCTATCCAAGCGTTCAGAGGAGGGATGGCACCACACATGCAGTGGTATCTGCTGTAGGCGAAGTACCCTTCAGGAGGATCATACGGCATAACGTCTCTCCCGGGAGCAAGCGCGCCCTATCGATTCCAAAGGATCGGGAAATGACATCGAGCTGCTCCTCCTTGAGAGAACTAGGAAAGCAATCGGGCAGGGAGTTCAGAAGCTCCTGAGGGCCGTACCCGTCCACTAGTGATCTCGGGGCAGATCCGTGACGTTCTGGATTCGGCTGAGCTGGGGGCACGACAGAGGAACCTCCTTCACCCCCGGATTTCTTTTTGTCTGATCGAGTTTCCACTTTACGAGACATTATCTACAACACCGGAAAAACATGTTGTTAGAACAAAGGATGTAAAAAAAGTAAGTATATAATATGGAATTTCACTCATAAAATCAGAATGTTCAAACTCCCGTTGTCATTCGGTAAAGTAAATGCAAAATTCTCAAGGCCGTTCGGTAGTTCTCATATCCATTCGGCATTTCCAACGTCATCCGGATATGACCCCATCCGGCATCTCCATGCTATAACCCACTCGGCATTCCCAACTCCATCCGTTTATACAGATATACAACTACCTTCGATAAACCATTTGTCCAACATAGAAAGGATCTCACCTGATTCGGTGAAAATAGGGAAATTGATTCGGGCACCACGTTGATTCGGCTATCACTTTGATTCGGCTACCAAATTGATTTGGACACCACGTTGATTCGGCTATCACTTTGATTCGGCTACCAAGTTGGTTCGGCTACCACGTTCGATTCAGCTACGAAGTTTGATCCGGCAAGAGCAAATATTTAGTTCGGCAGGTAGGAAATAGCAAAGGCGTACGGTCCCTACTTATAGACAAAAGGACACGACCGGACCATCTGGTTCGGCATCCAAGGGCCAAGTAAAAATGTCAAACAAAGCACGCCATATTCAAGAATATGCCCCACTTTGGGGGGCAAATGTTGGGCGTGTTCTCACCCAGAAGACCTCGAGACTAAGAAGCTTGATTCATTCGGCATTCTCGTTTTCCAGGGCCCATTCGGCATACCCCATTCGGCAGACCTCATTCGAATCCATTCGGCATACCCCATTCGGCAGACCTCATCCGAACCCATTCGGCAGACCAACCTCTCCTAACTCCATAACCGGACCAACCTTCCTAACTCCCACCGAACCACCTCCTGCCGAACCAACCGGACCAACCCTCCTGCCAAACCAACCGGACCAGCCCATGCCGAACCATCTCCACACCGGATCAACCTCACCATCCCACCACCGGTCCAAGCAACTACCGGTCCATTCTACACTCCAACCACCTCCGAACCAAGCAATGACGAACCAAGACGTACCAGGCCAGATCACATCAGCCCAGGCCCATCAGCAACTATACACATCCTAGACCCCTACCCCAGCCTCACTCTATAAATAGAGGGGCAGGGGTACAACAATGGGGGACAAGTTTGAGAGCTCAAGCACGGAAGGAACTTTCAAACAACTTTCTTTTACTTGTATCAAAGCTTTGTACTTGTAATCAGAATAAGAGAAGAGAAATAACATATAAAGTGGACGTAGGCACATTCTGGCTGAACCACTATAAATCTGCGTGTCTTTTTTACAGTTTAGCCCCTGTTTTTTTATATATTTGCATAAATCGCTCAAATCACTAAGAATAACATAAGATCTACTAAATCATACAACTTCGAGGTCTTTGTCCATTTTTTGTACAAACAACATACATCACAAGATATCCAAACATTCATTCTTCCAATTTTCATAAATATTTCAATCAGTTTATTATTTATAAAATCATCCATTCATATCAGAAAAACATCCCTTAATCATAAACTAACAGCAAACATATATATATATATATATATATATATATATATATATCAGGATTTTCAGGTGTTCATGTTACCTGATTCTTATTATTAATCAGATCTTTATTATTTATTTCCTTTATAATTCTATTACTATAAACATATGGCCATGAATGTTTATGAGGTACATCCTAAACCCCAATTCCCTTTACTAATCTCTTCAAGTAGATCTCATTTTTTTAGACTAATTGTGTCATAACATCAGTTTAGGGAATCTACAGTGCAAAGTAGCTCAGCACATGGTCAAATCATTGCACCACTTGCACATTATTTAGAGCTAAGACATAAGCAGAACCTTCTCATTTCTGTTGCCTTTAATTTTTCCTTAAATTTTTAGACCATACTTTATAGCAATATTCCATAACCAGATTTTTAATTAACATCATTATATGATCTATTAATAATAATTACTTCAGTTTCCTATCTAACAGGTTAAAGGGTCAACATACTTCAGTTCATGAACATGATAAGGGTTTTTAATCATGCAACCTTTTTGATCTGTATCTAAAAAGAATAGCATATGATTTATAATCATACATTTAAACCATAAAACTTGCATAACAAAGCATTCAACACAGAACCATACAACATCAGTCATGCATACTAATCATCTAAAAATACAGATACTACCCATTCACCAAATAAAAAGGCCGCCTTCACTAGGTCTTAATGCCATATATTAAGTGAGATGATACTCACCAATGTTCTTCCCTCACTTGATCCTATTCTTCTTTGCTCCTCCAGCCCGACCTCTTGCTTTCCTTAAAACCTCTAGTTACTCCAATATGCAGCCTCTATATATTTTTAGTTTATAGTATAAAATGCAATAGCCTGCCTAGGACCTACCTTCAATGATTTATATAGGTGCATATTAGGGTTTCGGAGCTAAGAAATTTCAATTCTACCCTGCCTACACTCACTTATACCTTCTGTTTAACCCATTCCTTCACCTTTCTATTTTTTGGTGGTCCTCCTTTCTATTTATTTCTTTGGGTTTTGTTTATTTTATGTCTACGGTTACAGCCTCTTTTTTTAGAGAAAGAGCTGTTATTTTTGGCATTTAGGCTACTCATGCAATTTTCATTTTTCCTCTCACTGTTCACGTGCCATGCAAATATCATGTGTAGTCTACTTGTACAGCTAATACCTATTGTACATTTTTTTCCTAAGCACTATGTACTATTCATTTCTTGCAAGCACATATTATACTTTTTTTTTTATCTTAGACACTTATTTCAGTTTTTTTTCCGAACACTTATTTAAATATAACATATTTTAATCAAAAACTCATCACAATAATTTGGGTTATCACATACACCCCTCCTTTAAGGAATTGTGTCTCACAATTATCTCATTCATACTTATCACAATGTATTAGGTTCATTCTGTTATCAATCAATACCATACCATATTTTATCAAAACTGGTCATATGATATATTTCTATTAAAATAAATTCATGATATGCATTCAATCATCACCATATTATGAACCCTCATATATTAGGTCCTCACACAAACAAAATTAAATAGAAAACAATTTTGGATATTTAGATTTAACTTTGTCTTCCACTTCCCATGTGCAATCATTAGGATCAAGACTCCATTGCACTTTTACTAATTTTATAATTGTATTTCTCAATTTCTTTTCCTCTTTAGAGACCATCCCAATAGGCTCCTTCACATAAACCAAATCAGATCTGATTTTCACTTGTGTTGGAGATTCCAGTATAGTTTCTTTATCATGCACCCATCTTCTCAATTGTGAAACATAAAATACATCATGTATTCCACTTAATTCTTCAGGCAACTTCAATCTATATGCCAATCTCCCTATTCTTTCAATAACGTCGTATGGTCTAACATACCTGGGAGATAATTTACCTTCCTTACCAAACCTCAAAATCTTCCTCATTGGAGAAACTTTTTTAAATACAAAGTTCCCCACCTTATATTCCACTAGTTTTCTTCCTTTATCTGCATATGCTTTTTGCCTATCTTGAGCTGCACTCATTCTTTTTCTTACCAATGTTATTCTTTATGTGGTCTCTTTTACTTGTTCAGGTCCAAGTAATATTCTATCCCCAGCTTCCATCCAGCATGCAAGTGACAAACAAGGCCTACAATATAAGGCTTCAAAGGGTGCCATGCCTATACTTGATTGATAGCTATTATTGTAGGCAAATTCAGCTAAGTAAATGTGGTCTTCCCAACTTCCCCCAAAGTCTAACACACATGCTCTCAATAAATCCTCTAAAATTTTGTTTACAATCTCAGTTTGTCCATCGGTTTGTGGATGGTAGGCCATGCTTAAACACAATTCAGTCCTCATTGCTTCTTGAAAACTTCTCCAAAACTTTGATGTAAACAAAGTATCTCTATCACTTATAATAGTCTTTGGTACTCCATGCAATCTAACAACTTCTTTTACAAACATTTGAGCCAATTTACTTGCATTCCTATCAAATCTTATAGGTATAAAATGTGTTGTTTTTGTCAATCTATCCACCACTACCCAAATACTATCATTCCCCTTTTTAGTTCTTGGCAAACCATCAATGAAATCCATTGATATACTTTCCCATTTCCACTTTGACACTTCTAAAGGTTGCAACATTCCAGAGGGCCATTGATAATTAGCCTTTACCTGTTGGCATGTTGAACATTGAGCTACATGTTTACTTATTGCCCCTTTCATACCTCTCCAACAAAAATTCCTCTTTAAGTCATGATACATTTTTGTCCCACCAGGATGTATTGTATATTTAGTTCTATGATAAACATCCATAATTTCCTTTTTAAGCTCTCTATCATCAGGTACGCAGAGCCTTCCCTTATTCCTTAAATAACCATTTTCATCAATTTTGAAATTTTCAATTTTTGTTCCTTTTGACAAAAGTGTTCTTTTCTCTTTCAAAAACTGATCTTGGTCTTGTGAGGCTCCTACCTTATTTGCTAAAACTGACCTGATAGTGACAAGACTGAGTTTACCATATTTTATCATGTCATTGTTTGTCCATTGATCCCCCAACTAGGCTAGCTATTTCCACCTCTACAAGAACTAATAGGGTTTTAAATTCTTCCATCATCAACATTGCTAACTTAGCATGCTGCCTACTCAAAGCATCAGCTACCTTATTTGCTTTACCTGGTGTATATAAAATGTCTAAATCATAGGCAGCTAGGAATTCTACCCACCTATGATGCCTCATATTTAAATCTTTTTGTGAAAACAAGTATTTCAAAGATTTATGATCGGTGTATAATTCAAATTTTGCCCCTAGTAAATAATGTCTCCATAATTTCAGTGCATACACTACAGCAGCAAGTTCTAGGTCACGTGTTGCATATTTTGTTTCACTTGGCTTAAGCTGTCTTGAGGTATAAGCTATTACCTTATCATGTTGCATTAGCACTGCTCCAAGACCTGATCCACTTGCGTTATTATACACAATAAGCCCCTCATTCCCTTCAGACACTTTTAATATAGGAGCTTCTACAAGAGTTTTCTTCAATTTCTCAAAAGCATTCTCACATTTCTCAGTCCATATAAATGGTAGTTCTTTTCTTCTCAACTTAGTCAGTGGGATTGCAATCCTTGCAAAATCCTTTATAAATCTTCTATAATAGCCAGCCATCCCCAAAAATGATCTAACTTCAGTCACAGTTTTAGGCCTTTTCCATGCTTGCACTGCTATCACTTTATTAGGGTCTACTGAAATTCCATTTTCTTAGATTATATGGCCTAAAAATTTTATTTCATGCTTCCAAAAAGTGCATTCAAAAAAAATTTCCTTTAGAGTATGTTCTCTCAATCTACTTAACACTAAATGCAAATGCTTCTCATGATCTTTCTCTGTCCTTGAATAAATCAAAATGTCATCAATAAAAATCAAGACAAATTTATCCAAATAATCTCAAAATATCCTATTCATTAAGTCTACAAAATAGGATGGTGCATTTGTTAACCCAAAGGGCATAACAAGAAATTCATACAATCCATATCTTGTATTAAAGGCTATATATTTCACACTTTCTCCCTCTACCTTCATTTAATGAAATCTAGAGGCAAGATCCAGTCTAGAAAACACTTTAGCTCCATTTAATTGATCGAATAGGTCATCATTTCTGGGCAATGGGTATTTATTTTTTATTGTGACCTTATTGAGCTCCCTATAATCTATGAAAATTTTCAAAGTCCCATCCTACTTTTTAACAAACACCACTGGTGATCCCCAATATGAGCTACTGGGTCTTATAAATCCCTTTTGTTCCAATTCCATGAGTTGTTTCTTTAACTCAATCAACTCTTTTGGCCCCATTCTAGTTGGCTTCTTCACAATAGGACTTGCACCCGGTATTAATTTTATTTGAAATTCCACTGGCCTATTATGAGGTATCCCACTAACTTCTTCAAACAAATCAATATACTGATTTACTACATGTATATCTTCCAGTTTTGATTCAGTTTCTTCGGTGTTTAAACTCCTTACATGTCCTAAGTATCCTTCTTTTGCAACCTCACACAACACTGTGACTCTTTTACCATCAGTGGTTTTTAAAGAAATAGTGGACTTTTCTAAATTTATAATAGCTCCAAATTTCTTCAACCAATCCACACCTAGAATTACTTCTATTCCAGGATAATTCAAGACATATAGATCTGAAATAAATATATGCCCACCAGATACTTTTATTTGCAAACATTTCATCCCTAGCACACAAGAACTCCCTATAGGACTTTTAACAAACAAAGGCCTATCTACTAAAATGCATGTGAGTTTTAGTTTTTGCACTATATCCTGGGATATTAGAGAATGTGTTGCACCAGTATCATATACTACAGCTGTGGGCAAAAATTTAATAAAGAGAATACCTTCCACTTGACTAGGTTCTTATGCAACTGCTCCACTAATAGCTTTTCCTTTCCCCTCTAAAGCTCCTACTTTTGCAAGCATCTTAAATTTAGGGCAATTCCTCTTGATATGGCCTTCTTTTCCACAGTTATATCACTTGAATGAGGCTACCTTTTCAGCTTGGCATCTAGACTTTATATGCCCCTCTTTTCCACAATTATAACATATAATTTTCTTCTTGCTCTTAGTAGCTGCAGCTTCATTCACCTTTTTAATTCTTGCTTCATTTTTCTTTTTGTCATAAGGGTGAGCTCTATTTTTTCCCTTTTTATTACTATTGTTCCTCATGTTCTTGAATTTCTCTCTGGTAATATCATGTTGTTCAAATGTCAGGATTAAATCCAGTACTTGATCAAAAGTTTTATCTCGGTATGGCAACATAGCTCTACTTAAATTTGCATTCAACCGTTGTATATACCTGGCATTCTTTGATGCTTCATCTCCTATTAGCATAGTTCCATATTTGGATAAGCTTTCAAACTTCTGTGTATAATCAGTTACACTCAATGGTCCCTGCCTCAGCCTTATGAATTCTTCCAATAGTGAAGCCTTAGCTGAAGCAGGTACAAATCTGGCCTCTAACATTTCCTTAAATTGATCCCAAGTAATGTCATTCTCGGGTCTTCCTGTAATGATGACTTCCCACCAGTCAAGAGCAACTCCTTTTAACTGCCTTAAGGCTATTTGCCTTTTTCTTGGATCCTCAACTTGCATATCAGCAAAAATTCTTTCCAAACTTCTTAACCATGTTTGAACTCCCATGACCCCTTCAGTTCCCTCAAAACTCTTTCCACCAAGATTGGTATAAGTTTTTAACAGTTTGGACAATTCCTCATGTGGATTTTCTTGTTTGGGTCCTATTCCATCCCTGAGAGCCCTCATGAAGTCTTGCACATTCATCATTTGAGGCTCATTTGACCCTCCTGCACCCTGACTATGCCCTCTTCCTACCATTGATCTCTTTCAATAGTTTAGGTTTTATTAGTTCAATACCATACATATTATCATACGGCTTAATGTAAGTAAAAAGGTACAGCTAAATCTAACTAGTGTTTATGCAAGGTTAAATCAATGTGTCATTATAAAACAAGCCTTATAACCTAATTATTTAGCCGTATTTTATGGTAACATGGCTCTGATACCAACAGAAGTGACCCCAAAAAATTTTACCAAAAAAATAAAGCAAGCATATTGACACACATTAAAATGTATCCATGGTCACTTGCTTTCAAATTTTTTTTTCTTAATTCCAGGATCAAACTATCACTGATATAGAAATATCAGTATATAAAACTAATATTTAATCCATATATATGATGATATATAGATCTCTTTTGCTAACATTTGCGGAATTTACTTAAGCAAAAGTTATTTGATTAGTTAAAATAAACTAATCTACAAACAGAGCAAAAACAGTTATGTTTTCAAGCTTATATTTATATAAATAAATATATTTCTTTAATAAAAGTAAAGATATAGTAAACAAATCAGTATGATTTATTTATTCAAGCCAAACCATAAAAATAACTCACATGACAGCACTTGTACTTTCCATTGCATAAAATATTTTTATTTTGCTATCTTTCTTAAGTTTTTAGCTCCATTCATATACATACATATATATATATATAACATTACCTTTACTAAAGGACACATGGAATACCACTACCTTATTCTTCATGCACTACAGGATATCAGCCTGCTAGCTTACATGGTCTAGCACATATTTAATTGCTTGTTATGAATTCAAACTGGTAAGTAAATATACATATGTTAGAAGCTAGTATGCTAATTTTAGAAACCATTTTGTATCAATTTTATTTTTTTCTTGATTTAACACAGCAACACTTAGCAGAGACAATTTATGTGTATACAGTTTTACTCACTATGTATAAATTTTAGTGAAATGGGTAACCCATATTAAATATACAATTCACGTTAAAATTTTACTCATTTCAGAGAGAGACTCTGCCATATAATAACTCTTAAACATTAAGTTCATTTGATCAGCTGCAAACAGAAAACCGGTAGTTCTTACATCATTTTGCTTTGATTCATGTTATAATTAACTATATTTGAGTGCTCCTCCTTCAGCATTTTCTCCACTGCATGTTACCATTTAGTTCCTTCATTTTCCTGTAGGTAATCCCTGAGCTGCCCCACATACATAAGACAACCAAATGATGCAAGCAATCAAATAGGTCTGACTTAAGGGTCTGGTATGAGTATTCACTTAATACTTGACATAAAGAATGGATGTAACAGCCTATTAAAAATTCATTTTCAAATACATACAGTGATTTCTTGACTAGTTGGTGCATTGCATATTGCAATTGCTTTTATACTTCAGATTTACAGTCATACTTAAAAACAATTCCCAGTGTTAAAGCATATTTAACTTGCATGAACTTCTGCATAATAATTTACAAAAGTTAGCTTTTGTCATTCAACTATATAAAATGCAGAACCATTTTTACTAAAAATGCAAACATAAATATATCCTAGTAGCCAAACTATCATCTGATATATATCATATCAACTGGCCAAAACATTTCACCCATGACACAAACTCTTCTCTCTGGCCTACCAAAAGCACTACGACCCTGAGTTTAACAATTATTAGGTCAATGCTCTACCACTTGAACTCTATGTGCACATTGCCTGGGACTTCACCTCTGTTAACCCAGCACACTAAGATCTTTGGGCATAAACATGCTATGTACAAACTCACATCCTTCCTGATGCTAAGTTGATCAATGCAGCATCCCAATGGCCTTAATCATCTTGCTTGATGACAAGGTGACCTATGTCCTTAGTTTATTACTAAGATTTCAAAACTTAATTACACATACTTTCCTGTGCACCATTTTTTTCAATAGGTTAAAGTCCTATATGTCATCACTTATTGAAAACTAATCAATACATACATCACAAGATAGCCAAACATTCATTCTTCCAATTTTCATAAATATTTCAATCAGTTTATTATTTATAGAATCATCCATTCATAACAGAAAAACATCCCTTAATCATAAACTAACAACAAACACACATATATATATATCTGGATTTTCAGGTGTTCATGTTACCTGATTCTTATTCTTAATCAGATCTTTATTATTTATTTCCTTTATAATTCTATTACCATAAACATATGGTCATGAATGTTTATGAGGTGCATCCTAAACCTCAATTTCCTTTACTAATCTCTTCAAGTAGATCTCATTTTATTTTTGAGACAAATTGTGTCATAACATCAATTTAGGGAATCGACAGTGCAAAGTAGCTCAGCACATGACCAAATCATTGCACCACTTGCACATTATTTAGAGCTAAGACATAAGCAGAACCTTCTCATTTCTGCTGCCTTAAATTTTCCTTAAATTTTTAGACCATACTTTATGGCAATATTCCATAACCAGATTTTTAATGAACATCATTATATGATCTATTAATAATAATTACTTCAGTTTCCTATCTAACAGGTTAAAGGGTCAACATACTTCAGTTCATGAACATAATAAGGGTTTTTAATCACACAACCTTTTTGATCTGTATCTAAAAAGAATAGCATATGATTTATAATCATACATTTAAACCATAAAACTTGCATAACAAAGCATTCAACACAGAACCATACAGCATCAGTCATGCATACTAATTATCTAAAATTATAGAATCTACCCATTCACCATATAAAAAGGCTGCCTTCACTAGGTCTTAATGCCATATATTAAGTGAGATGATACTCACCAATGTTATTTTTGACATTTAGGTTACTCATGCAATTTTCATTTTTCGTCTCACTGTTCACGTGCCATGCAAATATCATGTGTAGTTTACTTGTACAGCTAATACCTATTGTACATTTTTTTCTAAGCACTATGCACTATTCATTTCTTGCAAGCACATATTATACTATTTTTTTTATCTTAGACACTTATTTCAATTTTCTTCTTTTTTTTCCCGAACACTTATTTAAATATAACATATTTTAATCAAAAACTCATCACAATAATTTGGGTTATCACAGCATGTAAGAATTTTGGTTAAAATTAAATGCTCGTTTATTTTTAATCGAGATAAAATGCCGCAACGACGACTGCAAGCAAAGTGAGTAAATCTCACTCATTTGGATTATTGGTTTTAATTTAAAATAGTTAAAATTAGTTATTGGTTGATTGGATGAATTTATAAATTATTATCAGTTGAATGTTATATTATATATATATTAGTATATATATTAGTAGTTGGGTATATTTCCCGCCGATTGGAGCGGATGAGACACTATGCGCCCTGTATAATAGCAGATGACCCTTTTTATTACAATATCCCGCCTTGAAGTGGTGATTATATTTTTATGATTATATAACATCTATGGTTGCAGGGAAACAGGTTGGAGGGATCCAACCGGAATCCTCAAAATTGTTGATTTTGATTCCATATATAGTGATATATGATGTGTTTGAATAATCGGTGATAGATTATGATATGATTCGATTTATTGGTTGTTATAGTAGCACTGGCCTTAATTTTGGTATTATAAATACCCTAAATAATATTTTTGAATTTTATAAAGGGAATTCCAAGGCGATTTTGGAAATGAAAATATTTATATTTGAATTTGAGATTATTTATAATGGAATTGATTTGGATAAAATAAATAAATTTGATTTTAGATATTTATTTAGCTATTTTGTAAAATGGTTTCAAATAGAGAATTTAATTCTGGGTATTTTAAACAATGGATTTTTAATTGGGATTTCTAAAAATACGAAATGGAAGTCGAAATCGAGATTTGAATGGTTTTGGAATATAGTTTGGATTTATTAAGAAATAGATTTATAAATGGGATTTTAAATAGGAACCGATTTATAAATGGAGTTATTTAATATAAATATGTTATTAATAGAGAAATGAGTGTTGAGTTTATGAATTTATAAACAATGTTTATAGATAAAGTGGAATGATTATCATTTGATAAATTGGGAATGTAAATTCACAGTGGGAATTTAAAATGAGATGTGGAAATCGACTTAGGAAGATATAGTAAATTCTATTTTGGAATTTGAGAATAGTTATGAAATTTGAAATGTAAATCGATTGTGATAAATCGAGAAAGATTTATAAGTATAAAAATGGGTATGTTGAATTTTAAAATTGGTTTTTTACAAGAAGTTAAGGTTTGTTTTAGAAAAGAATTTTTTATTAAACTATGTAGTTTTAAAAACTATTAATTGGATTAAAATATTTCAGAAAGTTAGTTATTTAAATATTTAAATTTCTTGAAATGAATTCTAAGTTTTATAAACAAGTTTTGAAAATCGATTAGAAATTTTATAAATGAATTGGAATTAGTTATTGACGTTTACTTTAAAAGTGCTTTGATATTTTAAATAATTAGTTAACCATGTTTATGAAATTTATTATTTTATATTTATATAGTTTAAAAGTAAGTGATTGAAATTTATTTATAAATGCTCTCGAGATTTGTGAAACGGGTTTTATTTAATGGAGGTGATTTTATACGAGAAATCTTATAAAGGAATTCTAGAAATTTAAGAGAATTTCCAAATTGTTTAGATACGGGAACTTCGAAAATGAATCTGAATTCATTGAAGGAGTTATAAATTGTTAGTTAGATTATAAATAAGTTTAATCGATAATTTTTGGAAATTTTAAAGGGAATTAGTAAAATTCCGGAGATGTATGAGATAAGTACGGAATATTTCCTAAGTATGGATATTAGAAAGGATTTGGGGAAATGGATTTATAATATTTTCCTAAGTATTGGAATTAAAGGTTTGGAGATGTTTTAGTGGTGAAATGATTTATATAGAAATATTTTTCTAAGTAATGAATTAAAATTTGGTTTTGGAGATATTTCTAAGTGTTGATATGGGTTGAAATATCCTATTATGGATTTAAGTATTTGAAATTGTTTCCAAATATCGAAATATTGAAAGAGATTTGAATATACATCTTTGTAAAGATATTCTGAAATAAATGTTTGGAAGATTTGTAATATGCGCCCAGTGCCTGCTTATGTGTGTAGTTGATAGTTATATAACCGATTATCAAAATCAGGCCAAATTCGTTAATCCTTTCGAAGAGACTCGGATCAGAATTTAATTATCCAAAAATCACTTCGATCAGATTTGAGCATTTCGAATTGTGATATCGTGAAGATAGTGAAGACGGTGATTTTGGAGATTCGGTTTGTTCAGACCCAGAACAACTTGTTGGATGAATGTTATCATTGCATTGTTGCTTGGAAGGCGGTGTTAGCATTCCAAGTATATGAATGTTAAACCTAAGGTAATACGTAGCCTCAAGCCTCATCAATCGGGAATGAATAAAATAGAGGAGATGCAGTAGGGCTAAGTGTGTCACACCGAAGCAGGGTATGTAATCACTTTTCTAGATACCCTCAGATATATTATAATTATGGATATGGTTGTGCATGGAAAAGATAGCGCTCTATAGGGTGGGAACATCCGGGGTGATAACATATTCTGTACTATCCAGCAAGGGGTAGGCTGGTCCTGTGTTGGCAGGGATCGTTAGGTACAATCTCGGTACCTTTTTCTAGAGGTGTACTGTGATGGGTGGTACCCCAGTAGCCCAGTCATTGTATGGAATCTAATATCCACTATGAGCCTGTACGGTTTTAGTTGTATACCAATTATGCTGAAACGTGAGATGCAAGCATTTCAGCTATTTTATAGTTTACTTTTCTATTGACACTATTATAATATTAGATGATTTTGATATAAAATGTTTTGGTTATCGTAAGGTAAAAACCCATCGTATTTATGTGTAGCAAGGTATTACGAGATACCTTTGTTTTCAAAGGATTTGATAACAGTAATAATTCAAATTGAGTGTGTTTTCTCACGCTGGTTTCCCAGACTGACTCTGGTGTTATTTTATTATAATGCTTGAGTTAGACCGAGTATTACGGATTCAGGTTAGGATGCTATGGAGCTCAGGTGACGAGCTGGACGATTTCAAGCGTATTCCAGTACTTGATTATATTCCGCTGTATGTGTGTTATGCTGTATATTCAACACTTGTGAGGACAAGTTATTATAACTGTCCGGATTGATATTGTTGACTGTTGTACTCTAATGATTGTATGAATATTAATTGTTATAGTTTCTTTGTATAAAGATCTGTTATTATATATTATATTTTGTTCTGCTGTAATTGTGAGATTCTATGTGTTGTTTCTGTTTCTTCCATCTCTTCTTCTTCACCCCTAAAGATTCGTATTTCCGTTCAATTTGAATTAGACATGTGTTATTTATTGTCGACTCAAATGGTACGGAGATACGAGCCTTTACATTTGGTATCAGAGCTGAAGGTTAAGCGAGAACCTTGGCTTTGGTGGGGTAACTTATTAGAGATAGGGTTAGTGGAACCCTAGAATGAGTTTGAGTGTGTGTATATATGAGCGCGTATTTGTTAGATATAAAAAAATGTTTTATATTGTGTTGGGTAATTTGTTGAGCGGTTTATGGATTCTGGTCAATACGAGTGATTAACATTATTGATAGGGATCTCTAAACACTTGAACAGAGCAATTCGACACGGTATCGTTTTGAAATGGGGCAAATGAAATAATTTTACCTTGATTATTTTTATATATAAAGGAATAATTTTTCAGAAATTATTATTGTTGTGTATGGTGTGCTTGGTTGTTAGGAAATGGTAATGTTAAACTATTATCATTTGTGTGATCTAATAAAAGTTGATATTATAATGAAAGCAAGAATAACAAGTAAGAAATATTTATTATACCAAAGATTAGATCATATAAATATATGGTTTGTAAATTAAATTGAAAATTTTAGAAGTATATTATGTAAATATGGGTTATAAAAACGATTTATAAAGGATTAAAAGCTGGAAATGTGGGAATTTAAATTCCGTTGGTTTTGAAAATGTTTTTCAAAGTTTTGGGAAATAATAATACTATTATTTGGAAAATACTTTTGGATACAAATATTTAAAAAGGTTAAAAGGGATGAAAGACACTGAACTCACTTCGGTCGTTGGAAAATAATTTCGGTGGTGACTGCAACATCATCGACGTTCATTTTCGGGTTTCCAAGGGTGGAATTGCTACCAATGGAGTTTTGTTTTAGTAAATCTAGTTTAGATTTTGAAAATCCAAAGAAATGATTTGGTATACAAAGGGATTTTGTGTATATATGATTTCAGAAATGATTTGAAATACTCTAGAACAAGGTGTTTAAACTTTGGGGTTTTGATTTAAAATGTTTTAATGAATATGAGTAAGTTTGATAACTTATAAAATTTGAAAAATTTGCAAGTTAAAGCAAGGATTTTAATTGTTGAATGTGAATGAAAGGAAAGTAAATTTGGAATTGAATTATGGAATTAAACTTAACTTAAGTTAAGTATAAAATGATATGGAAAGAAATTTAGCCTAAGTTAGCTTAAATAAAATAATTTTTGGAAATGAATTAAGGATGAACTAATTGAATAAATTAGTGAGTGAATATGATTTTGAAATATGGTTGAAATTTTAAATTTAACAATGGAATTGAGTGAAATAAAAATTGGATTTGATATAAAATGGATATAGACTTAAATTGTATAAAATGTTTTAAAATGAACTTAAGTAAACAAATTTTATGGAATAATACATAAATGAAGTTAGTACAGAGAGAAATGTGTTGAACATGAAATTTGATGGAATAATTCTTAAGAGGTGATTAGTATTGAATGGAATATACTAAGTAAATAAGAGAGTGTGTGTAATAACCTGCATATTTATCAATTTTATATTTAAATATTTTATTTAAATATTTTATTGTTAGTCGGGTGTTAGTCCGAAAAGCTACTTTTTGCATACGGTCAAATTAGGACTCGAGACCACCTCCATTGAGTTCAAAATGATGTTTGCGATCTTTTTGAGTGTAAACTTCGATATGTTTGGAGATAGTGAAATTTTCGTCACTTTTTGCTTGGAGCTTTGGTTTGGGCTGAACCATTTGTTAACTCAGTCCCAACCCCCTCTCCTCTTCACCACTTCATCAAACACTTCAAGCTTTATCAAAAATGGTGGAGGGAATGGGAAATTAAAATTCCAAGCTCAAGTTCTTTAGCAAATTCAACATCTAACTCCAAATTCAAAGTGAAGACATTGATTCAAGCTTGTGGTTGATCTTTGCTTTGCTCCCGAGCTTCGTCTTCATCAAATTCCATGAAAAGGTGAGATTTTTAATCTCACATCTTGCCTATAACTGTCATTGGACTGTTGGGAATGATACCCTATCGCATTTGTATGAACATTTGCTTTTGGTTTGGGTTGGATTGGCGAAAAACTCCAATTTTCAGCGTTTTTGGAAAATTCCTGCACTTAGGTCGTTCTGGAGGGAGAGTCGCATCGGAGTTAGGTCGCTAGGTCGTAGGTCGTAGGTCGCTCTGGCGTAGATGTGACTCTGCCTATATTTAGCTCGACCTGGATTTAGGTCGTCCGCCCCTAGGTCGTAGGTCGCTCGGCCACAGGTTGCTTAGGTCGTTCTGCCTTGAATATTTAGGTCGCGAGCTTTAGGTCGCGTGTCTTTAGGTCGCGAGCTTTAGGTCGCGAGTCCTTAGGTCGCGTGTCTCTTTTCCCTAGGTCGTTAGACCTTATTTTCCTTAGGTCGCTAGGCCTTGCTTCACTTAGGTCGTTGGACCTTATATCCATTAGGTCGCTGGACCTCACGTCTCTTAGGTCGCTCGACCTGTTCCACTTAGGTCGCAACCCCTTCTCCTTAGTTCGACCGAGTTAGGTCGTTCATCCCTTAGGTCGCGCCACATAGGTCGTGGACCCTTAGGTCGTAGGTCGCTCGACCTTATTACCTTGTTAGGTCGCGAGTCTCTTAAGTCGCTCGCCTCTCTTAGGTCGTTCGCTTCTGCTAACTCGCGAACACCTCTAGGTCGCAACCTCTAGGTCGCAACCACTAGGTCGAACCCCGTAGCGGGGGTGTTGCCCCCGCACCCCCACCTAGGGGGTTGCCACCCCTTGGACCCCCCTCCGTAGGGGATCTTATCTGAAAAACATTCAACAGAACTTCCACTTTGATGTATTTTGAGCTGATTTCCTTGGATTTTATTCACGTCTTCGTATGTGAATTTCTGTGATTGATTGTTTCTGCAATCGTTTTGTGACTTGTCACTCTAAAAATATGAAGGTTTCAATACTAGTAGTAAATATCAAAGCTCTTTCATCAAAACGATTTCAACTCTATTTTTATTACAAAGCTCTTTTTCCTAAACCGTTTTCCAATCTATTAGTATATACAAGCCTTTACTTCACTCAGATGAGAAATCGAATTAAACGACTTAGTAAAATGAGTGGTATGAAACGCTTGCGTTCACTTCGTCGGTTAGCTCTTGGACTTGTTCGATTGAACCCTTTTGTGACAATTTCCTAGTGGAGATCTACAGTTTGTTCGTAAATATTTAAGTTAAGCTAGTGGTTATGGGACATGAAGCTAAACTCATATATTTACTGGCTTAGTGTAATTGACACTTCCTAATGATCACGACGATCATTTTTTGTGATTTAGACTAGCGATTGAGCGATGTCTCTTTGTCTGCGAGGGAGACTAGACCCCGCTTTTGTGATGTTTCGCCATCACATATATGGGGTAGCACCCCATGGTCTTCAAGCCATTTCTGTGTGGAAATTTAATGGATAGCTTCCATGAGATAGCTTCTCGTTTATGTGTTTCACGCGTTGGTGAGTTTGCATACTCCCGTTCATGTGTTAGGCCTTTTCCCCCCCTTTTTATGTGATTTCTGGATTTCTGGTGTTGATTTCTGGAATTTGTGCTTCACCACTTTTCATGATTTTCATTGATATGATATCAGTTTTTGTGCATTGGTGAATTCATGTGTCGTTGACTTGTTATAAATACAAGTTTAGGGTATGATACCCTATTTTATCTTTGAGAAGATTCTTGTGATATTGATTAATCTCTTGTTGATTTTCAATTACATACTTATAGTAGTATGCCATTATAGTTTTTACATGTTCATGCCATGTCTTTTGCTTTATACCATATCATCTGATATTTATAGCTAGACTGATCCGTTTATTATTTTCTTATAAATAATACTCGGGTCAGACCGAGATGTTACAGGTGCTTCTGCTTGACTTCTCTTCAGGATTATTCTGACTTTTGGCTAACTACATAGATTAGTAGTTTTTGGATGTACACATTTGAGATATAGACTCTATGTTGTGTACTTATTCTTTTGTATAGCACGTGTTGTTATCCTTTTGTATTATCGTTGATCTTTCCGACCACTACTATGATGTACACTTTTATGTGTTATATATTTATTCATATCTTCTTCCGCCTTTGTGATATGGATGTCTGTGACTGATTTATGTTATGATTATTTCTATGTTTGTTTTTGAAGATTATATATAGCCACTGTGTAATAGCTTTGGGTTTGTATCGGTATGTCAGATTTCCTCCTTAAATGATATGCATTCTATTCTATCTGACATATCGGTGCTCGCACAAAGAAGTTACATGGATGGTCGCTCCTCCACAGCCTTATTCTCCGTGCTAGTCGACAGCACTACACCGTAGTGTTCTTGTCTAGCGTGGGTATAGAGGTGGGGCATCACAATGTGAACAATTGATTGTAAGTGAAATGGATGTGAACAAGAAAATTGGAATAGCTAAGGAATCAATTGAAATAAATACGTAAGTTATACATACATTATTTTATTCGCATAACGGTTTGATCCAGATTCGAGCACAGAATTTCGAGATAATTTATATCAATCCGAGTTAGGATTTTTCACTCGATTTTTGACGGCGAACACTAGATATGGATTTTTGATTGATTTTGGAGTTCTCTATCATAGTATATGGCTATGCAAGGAGAATAACGGTTTCTAATCAAGGAACCGGATCTGAGTCCGCACTAGAGTGGTTGTGTGAACGATACTAGTTCAGAAATGAAATTTGTGTGATCGAGCGAGCGATCGAATTGAAATGTGTAGACGAATAATATAGGTACATCGTACGGGCTTAAGTAAAACAAATGTTGAAAATGGGAATAGGCAGGATAATATGATTTTGAACTATATGATTGGATATCATTGGTAAATAAGATGCAGGTGATTAAAAGCAAGAGCTAATTTGATGCTTCTGATTTCATAAGAAAAATTGGATTGCCCAACTAAAAGGTACATGTTTAAATCATTGTTGATTTGATGGTTTTATGATTGAGCCACTTGGCTTTTGTTTTCTTTTGTTAGTTTGAGAGCGTAGTGGCGATTTGTAGTTGTTCTGATCTAGCCGCGCAAAGGAGACGCTGGCGAAATTTTCGAAAATTTAAAGAGTTAGAAATTTTGAAGAAAATTTTTAATAACTACAAATTGACTTTTGAATTATAACCTTGATATGATTGAATGGATAATATTATTTGGAACCTATGGATGAATTTGGGAACTTGGTAAAAATAATAGCAAGGTTTCAACAAATTGATTTTGGGAAGTTAAAAGCTTAAATGGATTTGGGAAGTTATATCAACTATTTTGTTTAAAAAAAGAAATTGGTTTGTGAAATGACCCTCTCATTTTATACCTTAATTTGTAAGGATTTTTTTTACATAAAGATATATATATATATATATATATATAAGGTATACATATACATATTTTTGAAGCCTAGAGCCTTTTTTTTCTATCAAACAACATATATCCAGGATCAAAATCTTAACCAATATAAATATATCAGTATATACATCAGGATATGCACATACATGTGATGATGCACGTGCCTCTCTTGTTTGCATCAGAGTTCTGGAAAACAAGAGGATAATTTGATTGATTAAGTTTAATCAATCCACACATAGTTCAATTCAATATATACAGTAAAACTCCATCCATACATGTATCAATATATATGTATATATATATTGATTAAACTCCTGATTCCTTGCTAAATTCTCTATGGATTATAATTCCTAGAAACCAGATAATTGTGTTATGGTTATCTATAAATTAATGGTGTTGTGTTTTTGCTCTGGAAAATGATATAAGCTTCTATCATTATCTATGTTTGATTTTCTTATAAAATCTGTTTAGAGTACTAACTAATTTTCTGGAATATTTTTGAGTGAGATATCATATTTCAAAAGCTTAATTCTTTGATGACATGGTGCTAAGCTAAATGAAATGCTAACATGAGTGAGTTCACTTAACTATGGGTACCCAGAAAAACATGGTTCAACCAGACTCTTTGTTCTGGTAGAATTCATAGGGTCTAGAAAAATACATTTTTGCTCAAAGCCTTAATGAAATGGACTTCAGATTCATGTTAAAAATACAAAGGTAACTGGTGTGTTAATATCTATACAAAACATGTTTAAATGCACACATATATGCAACTTTTATGGACCTTGCTTTCAACTCCTATATTACAGACCTTTCCCTTATTCAAAAATAAGGTATAAGACATTTGTATAAAACAAGTTGAATTATGGAAACATTACAGACATATAAACTACATTCTCCCTATGCTTATTATCTTTTGTATACATATGCCATGGTAGAAAAATAAAACCATTTAATTTTTCTGAGATTCAACTATCCAGATTTCCCAAAACTTATCCCTTTTCAAAGACTCAAATTGATCAATACATTTATAAAATGTAACCACCCTAATTATCATGGTGTTCCTGCTCAATTCACTTACAAGATTTAGATTAACTACTTCAACATATCAGATAATATCTAGACTTATAGATTCCACTAACAAGTCAATCTCTTAGCAAAATACTTAGCAAAATATCCATACAGTATTCAATACTCAATACAAGTAGCAATTTAAATTATCAATACATGCAGATTTCATCATTTAGGCTCTTATCTAACTAAGGTTAGCATGCTATAATCTTCTTCTCAAAGCCTTGCTCCAACTCCTACTTAGTTGCTGCAGTCCCTGAAAATGCATTTGAAGCTGCCTCATTTTAAATGAGACACCCCATATGCCATTAGCACACTAGGGTCAGACACATGTCTGGTATGAGAAAATCCACTAAAACAATTTGTAAATCAAGTTAAAGTTAAAACATGGATATATGTATATAACTCTGCCTTTAGAAAACAAGTAATTCATGTGTGCATGTTCTGTGTCAGTGTGCAGGTGCACACTTAAGTCTGCCTTTCCAGAAACCTCAAGAAGACATGGTACATTCATACATTCATATAATTCAATCATGAAGCAAATAAACATCCATACAAATAAGGAGATCACCCAAAATGAATTAAATCATTTATTCACCATCCAGATTTCATTCCAGGAAAACTCTAGTTCCTCTTTATATCAAATTCTCTTATTTTGATATATTTATCTATCTTGGTCTTATCTGCAATTAATTGAATCAATGGACACACTGTAATGGACTAATTCACTCCATTACACAAAGATCTCAGGACTTAAACAAGCCATGTGTCAACTTGTATTACTCAAGAAAACAAGTCATTCCTGCAGTGTTCTTGACCCCCATTTCCTAATCAGGTTTAAGTTAATAATAACTCTTTTGATTTTTCATGACTAAACCATTCAGTGATTCATTTCACTAACATAAACATCCATGTCATGATATCTCATATTATTCATAACCAAACAGAGACAAACAGGCAAGCAAACATTGTTGTCTATTTAAATGAGATTCTACATGTATATGTATATTTTTTAGTATTTTAAAAGGGGTATAGGCAACTTACATTGGCTTATGGCTTTTTAGAGAGTTTTTCCTTTTTCAAACATTTGTGCTTGAGTTAAACTCAAAATGACCAAGTTTCACTGAATCACAAGATTTATTTGCTATGTGTATGAATATTTATACATTTTCATTGAATCGGGAGCATCAGCACATAGGCAACCCTATTACACCCCTAATTCCTTCTTGTCTCAAGCCTCAGCACTTATACATGAGTATATTGCAGCTCAATATGTTTTCATTTTTCTGGGTGGAGCCAAAACCAATACTACTTGCCTATATTCAATATTTTATTTTCTGGGTATTTACTTATGTTTCTAAACATTAACATATCAGAGATCTGGGTTTATAGAACACACACACACACACACACACACAGATATATATATATATATATATATATATATACAAATAATACTTAAGACTTTCATATAATAAAACAAACAGAACAACCAAAAAGAATCACAACATTTTCAGCTCTAAAATCACAGATAGACAATCATATATGAAAATTCATTTTCAAGAAAATTAACTTATAACTGGCTGCCTACATTAGGACTTATTGCCTTAGATTTTGAGTGAGTTTTCTCACCTAGCTCTCTTCCACTTCCCAGTTGATTGGTAAGCTTCTGCCTTCAACCCTTTTCTTTACTTGTATTATATTTATATAATATCTATATATTTTTCTCAAGAGCTATCCGGGAAGAAGAAAGTTTCTCATCTCACTGCCTATTTATGCAGGGTTTTTCTTAGGGTTTAAGATGTTGGCTAAAGTCATTTTTGCCCATCAGAAATCATGCCATTTGCATTTAGTTTTTAAACCCAAAATCTCACCCTCCCCGGCTTGAGTTTTATGAAGAGAAAAGTGGTTATATTCTTTTGGTTATTTTCAGAGATTTTCTTTTCCAGAAATTACTTTTCCTTTTGTCTACTATCATGCTAAAAGTGTGACTTGATGTTAATATTTATCAAATATTCTTCCTAATTCTGTCTATACAAAACACTTCTCTGTTTTATCTTATTTTTCTATTTTTAGCTTTCATTTAAATAGCATGTACTTCCTTTATTTATTTATAAGAGGATTTCTTCTTTTTATATCTTCATTCTCTGCCTATAATTTAAAATATGTTTATATATTTTATTTTGCTGATTTGAACTCTAGTATTTTATTAACATATCTATATATATATGTATATAAGTCTTACTGAATTAATTAGTACATTATTTTGTACTGACACACATGTACATGTACACTCAAAAATACTCAGTAGCATCCATATATATATATATTTACTTATGCATATAGCTTTTAAGGATTTAATATATATATATATATATATATAATATTTCCATACACATCAACATGTATTCATTCTTAGTCATTCAGGGATTAAGCTTTAGTTCATGTGTATTTCCTGTGTACATATGTACACACATACAGATACACCATATCAAGCTATATCAATTCCCCTTTAAAATTAGTTTAAAAATTATTTTAAACTTATTTATATTTTTCAAAATAAATTCCTAAAATCTTGGGTCATTACATACACCCCACCTTTTAGAAATTGTGTCCCACAATTTTCCTAAGCTTAAGTCAATTCTTAAACTTAATCCTGAGAACAAGTACATTCTCAACCAAATAGATTTTTAGTCCTATCATAATAACTAAAAATATATACACCTAAGAAGGAAAACAAAATTAAAAATCAGAATTACCTTTAATCTGAAAATAGCTTAGGATAATTCATCCTAACTTTGTCTTCTAATTCCCATGTGCAATCACTAGGATCAAGACTCCACTGTACCTTCACAAGTTTCAGAGATTTATTCCTCAACTTCTTCACATCCTTTGCCAAAATTCCCACTGGATCCTTTTCATAAATCAAATTAGGATTTATTTGCACTTGGTTGGGGTCTCAAGAATTTCTGCCTTATCATGAACCCATCTTCTCAACTGTGATACATGAAAAACATCATGCATCCCTTGCATGTTTTTTGGTAATTCCAACTTATATGCCAAGGAACCAATTCTTTCTAGAATTTTGTATGGCCCAATATATCTTTGGGTTAACTTGCCTTGTTTCCCAAACCTCAGTACATTTTTCATAGGTGATATTTTGATGAAAACAAAATTTCCTACCTCATATTCCACCTGCTTCCTTTTCATGTCTGCAAATTTCTTTTGCCTATCTTGAGCTGCTGCCATTCTTCTCCTTACCAACTCAATTTTCTCTTTAGTTTCTTATATGTACTCAGGCCCTAGAACAGCTCTTTCCTCTACTTTTACCCAACATACAGGTGACAAGCATGGCTTGCCATATAAGGCTTCAAATGGAGCCATTCCTATGGTGCTTTGATAGCTGTTATTGTATGTAAATTCAGCTAAATGGAGATAGTCTTCCTAGTTACCTCCAAAATCCAGTGCACATGCCCTTAACAAGTCCTCTAAAACCTTGTTCACCACCTCAGTCTGCCTATCTGATTGTGGATGGTAGGCAGTGCTCAAGCATAATTTACTTCCCATGGCCTCTTGAAAACTTCTCCAGAATCTTGAGGTGAAGATGGTATCCCTATCACTCACAATGGTTTTGGGAATGCCATGCAATCTTACCACTTCTTTCACAAATACTTGTGCTAACTTTGGTGCATTCCTTTCTGATTTGACTGGGATGAAATGTGCCACTTTAGTTAGCCTATCAACTATCACCCATATGCTTGTGTTTCCTCTTTTAGATCTAGGCAGTCCATCTATGAAATCCATAGATATACCTTCCCATTTCCACTGTGGTATGGTAAGAGGTTGCAACAACCCTGATGGCTTTTGTGTTTCAGCCTTGACTTGTTGGCAAGTCATGCATTTTGCAATATATTTGGCTACATCTGATTTCATTCCCTTCCACCAGAAATCTCTTTTTAAGTTTTGATACATCTTTGTACTGCCTGGGTGTATGGAGTATTTACTTCTATGATATTCATTCAATATTTCCTCCTTCAACTCCATGTTCTCTGGCACACATATTCTATTCTGGTTTCTTAAATAACCATTTTTGTCAATATGGTAATTCATCACTTCCTCCCCTTTTGATATGAGAACTTTCTTCTCCAATAAGTTTGTGTCTTGTTCTTGCATTTTCCTACCTTCAAAATTAAATCTGATTGAAGTGTCATCAAGCTTAACTTCCCTCTATTTTCCTGTGCACCATGCATATGTACATCCATGTGCACACAGTCATTCTTCCCAATTTCTAACTCAGCAAGCAAGGACAAGTCCTTAAATTCTTCTATCATCATCATAGATAATTTAGCATGTTGTCTACTTAGAGCATCAGCAACTTTGTTTACTTTTCCTGGTGTATAGAGTATGTCCAAGTCATAAGCAACTAAGAACTCCACCCATCTATGTTGCCTCATGTTTAAATCTTTTTGAGAAAATAAATACTTTAAAGACTTGTGGTCAGTGTAAAGTTCAAACTTAATGCCTAACAAATAATGTCTCCAAAGTATCAAAGCATAGATCATAGTTGCTAATTCAAGATCATGTGTGGCATACCTTACTTCATGGGGTTTAAGTTGTCTGGATGCATATGCAATGACTTGGCCTTGTTGCATCAACACTGCACCCAAGCCAAACCCACTAGCATCAGTATATACAACTAACTCTTCATTTCCCTGGGGTACTTTCAGAATTGGAGCATACACCAATGCCTCCTTCAACTGTTCAAAAGATTTCTCACACTTCTCTGACCAAACAAAAGCTTGGTTCTTCCTGGTTAAGTTAGTAAGTAGTGTAGAAATATTTGAAAAATCTTTTATAAATCTCCTATAATATCCTGCCATCCCCATAAATGATCTCACTTCACTCACTGTGCTAGGCCTCTTCCATGCTTGAATAGCCACTACTTTATTGGGGTTTACAGAAATTCCTTTGGCAGAAATGACATGGCCAAGGAAATGTACTTCCTCTTTCCAAAATACACATTTTGAAAATTTGGCCTTTAAATCTTTTTCCTTAATCTAGACAAAACCAGATGCAAATGATTTTTATGTTCTTCCTCTGTTTTGGAAAAAATCAAAATGTCATCTATAAAAATAAGCACAAATTTGTCTAAATAATCTCTAAAGGTTCTGTTCATTAAATCCACAAAGTATGATGGTGCATTAGTCAACCCAAATGGCATAACCATAAATTCATACAACCCATACCTAGTATTGAAGGCAGTGTACTTAACACTTGACTCCTCCACCTTCATTTGATGAAAACCAGATGCTAAATCTAGTCTAGAAAATACTCTTGCCCCAGCGAATTGATCAAAGAGATCAACTATTCTTGGTAATGGGTATTTATTTTTAATAGTTACCTTGTTCAATTCTCTGTAATCTATACAAAGTCTTAAGGAACCATCTTGTTTCTTAACAAACACCACTGGTGCTCCCCAGCAAGAATTACTTGGTCTAATAAAACCCTTTTCTTCCAATTCCTCTAACTGTTTCTTTAATTCTTTTAGTTCATTTGGCCCCATTCTAGTTGGCTTTTTAATCACTGGGCTTGCTCCTGGGACTAGATTGATTTGAAACTCTACTGGTCTATGGTGTGGAACACCCTTAACCTCCCCAAACACATCCAAGTATTTATTGACTATGGGAATTTCTTCAATAGTAAGTTCACTGGAATCTTTTTCCAGGTCAATTAAATGATATAATTTCCTTTCTTTAGCCACTTCACATAAAATTATGATTCTCTGGCCTCTAGAATTTTGCAATGATATGGTGGATGAGTCTAAATTAATCATGGCTTTAAATTACCTTAACCAGTCTACCCCCAATATAACACCTATATTTGGGTAGTTTAAAACATATAAATTGGAAATGAAAATGTTTCCACCTATGTTTAATTCCACATCCACACAAATCATATTTAAGACACTAGAACTCCCCAGTGGACTTTGTATATGCAATGGAGTTTCAGCCAATATGCAACTTAATTTTAGCATTTTAACTAATTCATATGAAATCAAAGAGTGAGTTGCTCCAGTATCATATACTACTGCTATGGGTATGGTACAAATAAGTAATGTACCTTCAACTTGGCTATGGTTTTCAGCATTACTCTCCACTGTGGCTTTGCCTTTGCCTTCCAAATTTGCCAACTTTCCCTGCTGTTTATACTCAGGACAATTCCTTTTCATATGCCCCTCTTTCCCACTAGCACTTGAAAGCTCCTCCTTTCAATTCTGGGCACCTAGGCTTGATATGTCCTTCCTTTCCACATTGATGGCACATAATTTTCTTCTTGGTTTCCTTAGCTTTGACATCTCCAGTGCCTTTGTTACTGACCTCTTCCTTCTTCTTATCATAAGGGTGATATCTCCCCTTACCCTTCTTGGTGTTATTGTTCTTAAAATTTCTGAACTTTTCCCTTTCCTTGTCATGCTGCTCTAACCTCAAAGCCAAGTCTATTACTTGATCAAATGTCCTGTAAGCATAAGGTAACATGGCCCTGCTAAGTCCTGGGTTCAAACCTTTAATGTATCTATCATTCTTGGATGCTTCATCTGCCACCAGCATTGCTCCATATGTGGAAAGCCCCTCAAACTTTTGAGTGTATTCAGTGACACTTAAAGTTCCTTGCCTAAGTCTAATAAATTCTTCTAGTAAGGTGGTCTTAGCTGATGCTGGTACAAATCTTGCTTCCAACATCTCCTTGAATTTATTCCAAGTGATTTCATTCTCATCTCTCCCTGTAATGATTACTTCCCACCAGCTTAAAGCTGCTCCTTTCAGCTGTCTTGAAGCCACTTGCCTCCTCCTTTGATCATCAAGCTGCATGTCATTGAAAATCCTATCCAATGTTCTCAACCATGCTTGAATTTCCATGATACTTTCTATCCCTTCAAAGCTTTTGCCTCCTAAATGAGTATAAGTCTTGAGTAATTTGGAGAGCTCTTTATGGGGATTTTCTTGCCTTGGTCCTGCCCCATCCCTAAATGCTCTCACCAAATCTTGCAGATTGACCATTGGTGGTGCATTGGAGGATCCAGCTCCCTGATTTGGTGGTCTTCCTACCATAGTTTGCTAATAATAATTTACATAGCTGGTTAGTTTTTATTTATTTATATTTTTTTAACTCAAACTTGATCATCCAGTGATCAATCCCTACAAAATATTTTACTTATACTTTTGTTTCTTAAGTTTTTAATTTCATAGAAAGATTTGATTTTTAATTTTCAATTATGTTTTAGTAACATAGCTCTGATACCAAATGAAATGACCCTCTCAATTTATACCTTAATTTGTAAGGATTTTTTTACATAGATATATATATATAAGGTAGGGGTTTTTAGACTCAAGGAAAAAGTCAAAAAAAAAATAGTCTCAGGGACAACAAGTTTGTTTTAAGGCTGAAGGACACTTTCTAGTGCAACTCACAGAATGATAGTTGTAACTATCATTTTCTGTTTACACTAAAAAATGTCCTTCAAACTAAAAAGCAAACTTGTTGTCCTTTAGACTAAATTTTTTTGCAACTTCTTCCCTGTGCCCCTTTTCCTGTATAAAAGGTATACATATACATATTTCTGAAGCCTAGAGTCATTTTTTTTATCAAACAACATATATCCAGGATCAAAATCTTAACCAATATAAATATATCAGTATATACATCAGGATATGCACATACATGTGATGATGCATGTGCCTCTCTTGTTTGCATCAGAGTTCTGGAAAACAAGAGGATAATTTGATTGATTAAGTTTAATCAATCCACACATAGTTCAATTCAATATTTACAGTGTAACTCCATCCATACATGTATCAATATATATGTATATATATATATATATATTGATTAAACTCCTGATTCCTTGCTAAATTCTCTATGGATTATAATTCCTAGAAACCAGATAATTGTGTTATGGTTATCTATAAATTAATGGTGTTGTGTTTTTGCTCTGGAAAATGATATAAGCTTCTATCATTATCTATGTTTGATTTTCTTATAAAATCTGTTTAGAGTACTAACTAATTTTCTGGAATATTTTTGAGTGAGATATCATATTTCAAAAGCTTAATTCTTTGATGACATGGTGCTAAGCTAAATGAAATGCTAACATAGTGAGTTCACTTAACTATGGGTACCCAGAAAAACATGGTTCAACCAGACTCTTTGTTCTGGTAGAACTCATAGGGTCTAGAAAAATACATTTTTGCTCAAAGCCTTAATGAAATGGACTTCAGATTCATGTTAAAAATACAAAGGTAACTGGTGTGTTAATATCTGTACAAAACATGTTTAAATGCACACATATATGCAACTTTTATGGAACTTGCTTTCAACTCCTATATTATAGACCCTTCCTTTATTTAAAAATAAGGTATAAAACATTTGTATAAAACAAGTTGAATAAAGGAAACATTACAGACATATAAACTACATTCTCCCTATGCTTATTATCTTTTGTATACATATGCCATGGTAGAAAAATAAAACCATTTAATTTTTCTGAGATTCAACTATCCAGATTTCCCAAAACTTATCTCTTTTCAAAGACTCAAGATTGACTAATACATTTATAAAATGTAACCACCCTAATTATCATGGTGTTCCTGCTCAATTCACTTACAAGATTTAGATTAACTACTTCAACATATCAGATAATATCCAGATTTATAGATTCCAGTTACAAGTCAATCTCTTAGCAAAATACTTAGCAAAATATCCATACAGTATTCAATACTCAATACAAGTAGCAATTTAAATTTATCAATACATGCAGATTTCATCATTTAGGCTCTTATCTAACTAAGGTTAGCATGCTATAATCTTCTTCTCAAAGCCTTGCTCCTACTCCTACTTAGTTGCTGCAGTCCCTGAAAATGCATTTGAAGCTGCCTCATTTTAAATGAGACACCCCATATGCCATTAGCACACTAGGGTCAGACACATGTCTGGTATGAGAAAATCCACTAAAACAATTTGTAAATCAAGTTAAAGTTAAAACATGGATATATGTATATAATTATGCCTTTAGAAAACAAGTAATTCATGTGTGCATGTTCTGTGTCAGTGTGCAGGTGCACACTTAAGTCTGCCTTTCCAGAAACCTCAAGAAGACATGGTACATTCATACATTCATATAATTCAATCATGAAGCAAATAAACATCCATACAAACAAGGAAATCACTCAAAATGAATTAAATCATTTATTCACCATCCAGATTTCATTCCAGGAAAACTCTAGTTCCTCTTTATATCAAATTCTCTTATTTTGATATATTTATCTATCTTGGTCTCATCTGCAATTAATTGAATCAATGGACACACTGTAATGGACTAATTCACTCCATTACACAAAGATCTCAGGACTTAAACAAGCCATGTGTCAACTTGTATTACTCAAGAAACAAGTCATTCATGTAGTGTTCTTGACCCCATTTCCTAATCAGGTTTAAGTTAATAACAACTCTTTAGATTTTTCATGACTAAACCATTCAGTGATTCATTTCACTAACATAAACATCCATGTCATGATATCTCATATTATTCATAACCAAACAGAGACAAACAGGCAAGCAAACATTGTTGTCTATTTAAATGAGATTCTACATGTATATGTATATTTTCTGGTATTTTAAAAGGGGTATAGGCAACTAACATTGGCTTATGGCTTTTTAGAGAGTTTTTCCTTTTGCAAACATTTGTGCTTGAGTTAAACTCAGAATGACCAAGTTTTACTGAATCACAAGATTTATTTGCTATGTGTATGAATATTTATACATTATCATTGAATCAGGAGCATCAGCACATAGGCAACCCTATTGCACCCCTAATTCCTTCTTGTCTCAAGCCTCAGCACTTATACATGAGTATATTGTAGCTCAATATGTTTTCATTTTTCTGGGTGGAGCCAAAACCAATACTACTTGCCTATATTCAACATTTTATTTTCTGGGTATTTACTTATGTTTCTAAACATTAACATATCAGAGATCTGGGTTTATAGAACACATATATATATACTAATAATACTTAAGACTTTCATATAATAAAACAAATAGAACAACCAAAAAGAATCACAACATTTTCAGCTCTAAAATCACCGATAGACAATCATATATGAAAATTCATTTTCAAGAAAATTAACTTATAACTGGTTGCCTACATTAGGACTTTTTGCCTTAGATTTTGAGTGAGTTTTCTCACCTAGCTCTCTTCCACTTCCCAGTTGATTGGTAAGCTTCTGCCTTCAACCCTTTTCTTTACTTGTATTATATTTATATAATATCTATATATTTTTCTCAAGAGCTATCCGGGAAGAAGAAAGTTTCTCATCTCACTGCCTATTTATGCAGGGTTTTTCTTAGGGTTTAAGATGTTGGCTAAAGTCATTTTTGCCCATCAGAAATCATGCCATTTGCATTTAGTTTTTAAACCCAAAATCTCACCCACCCCGGCTTGAGTTTTATGAAGAGAAAAGTGGTTATATTCTTTTGGTTATTTTCAGAGATTTTCTTTTCCAGAAATTACTTTTACTTTTGTCTACTATCATGCTAAAAGTGTGACTTGATGTTAATATGTATCAAATATTCTTCCTAATTCTGTCTATACAAAACACTTCTCTGTTTTATCTTATTTTTCTATTTTTAGCTTTCATTTAAATAGCATGTACTTCCTTTATTTATTTATAAGAGGATTTCTTCTTTTTATATCTTCATTCTCTACCTATAATTTAAAATATGTTTATATATTTTATTTTGCTGATTTGAACTCTAGTATTTTATTAACATATCTATATATATATATGTATATAAGTCTTACTGAATTAATTAGTACATTATTTTGTACTGACACACATGTACATGTACACTCAAAAATACTCAGTAGCATCCATATATATATATATATATATACTTATGCATATAGCTTTTAAGGATTTAATATATATATATATATATATAATATTTCCATACACATCAACATGTATTCATTCTTAGTCATTCAGGGATTAAGCTTTAGTTCATGTGTATTTCCTGTGTACATATGTACACACATACAGATACACCATATCAAGCTATATCAATTCCCCTTTAAAATTAGTTTAAAAATTATTTTAAACTTATTTATATTTTTCAAAATAAATTCCTAAAATCTTGGGTCATTACATACACCCCACCTTTTAGAAATTGTGTCCCACAATTTTCCTAAGCTTAAGTCAATTCTTAAACTTAATCCTGAGAACAAGTACATTCTCAACCAAATAGATTTTTAGTCCTATCATAATAACTAAAAATATATACACCTAAGAAGGAAAAAAAAATTAAAAATCAGAATTACCTTTAATCTGAAAATAGCTTAGGATAATTCATCCTAACTTTGTCTTCTAATTCCCATGTGCAATCACTAGGATCAAGACTCCACTGTACCTTCACAAGTTTCAGAAATTTATTCCTCAACTTCTTCACATCCTTTGCCAAAATTCCCACTGGATCCTTTTCATAAATCAAATTAGGATTTATTTGCACTTGGTTAGGGTCTCAAGAATTTCTGCCTTATCATGAACCCATCTTCTCAACTGTGATACATGAAAAACATCATGCATCCCTTGCATGTTTTTTGGTAATTCCAACTTATATGCCAAGGAACCAATTCTTTCTAGAATTTTGTATGGCCCAATATATCTTTGGGTTAACTTGCCTTGTTTCCCAAACCTCAGTACATTTTTCATAGGTGATATTTTGATGAAAACAAAATTTCCTACCTCATATTCCACCTGCTTCCTTTTCATGTCTGCAAATTTCTTTTGCCTATCTTGAGCTGCTGCCATTCTTCTCCTTACCAACTCAATTTTCTCTTTAGTTTCTTATATGTACTCAGGCCCTAGAACAGCTCTTTCCCCTGCTTTTACCCAACATACAGGTGACAAGCATGGCTTGCCATATAAGGCTTCAAATGGAGCCATTCCTATGGTGCTTTGATAGCTGTTATTGTATGTAAATTCAGCTAAATGGAGATAGTCTTCCTAGTTACCTCCAAAATCCAGTGCACATGCCCTTAACAAGTCCTCTAAAACCTTGTTCACCACCTCAGTCTGCCTATCTGATTGTGGATTGTAACGACCCGATATTTTCAACCATTCGCATCCATTATAAGTGCATAGGCAGACACACATGTCGTAGTTGAATTGCTCAAAATATCGCGTTGTAAATAAAATTTGGCAAATCTCAGAATATACAGTAAATAAATATAATCACAGATCACAGACACGGAGTAAAATAATGCAGCGGAAGTAAAAGAAATAGTAGTTCATGAAGCTACTATCTAAATATGTCAGAGTTACATAAGATACAACAGAAGAAATAGAGTACAACAAAAGTCTCAATAAAATAACCAAGTATAAGCTGAGTAGAACAACGGAATTGAAATAGATAGGGCATGACAAGCAGATAATCTCCAGCGATTCAAATCTCCAAGAGAGTGGAAATCCAAATCTGTGAATAACTCAGGCTGACCCGAGCATAAAGCAAAACACAAAACACTCGAGTCAGGACAATATATACTTATATAATGTAAACCAACTCAAGTGAACTGTAATAAAGGTACAAGTAACTTAGAAGATGCTTGGGACCGCCCATCCTCTAAGGATCCGTTAAACTATCTACTATGTAGTAATATTCGATATTATAATAGTGTCTAAATAAGTAAAGTATAATCATCTAAAAAATAGCGTTAAGGGGATGGAGAACCTTAACGCGGTCGGATCTTAAAATCATAATCGTAGTAAAGCTCGATATGGTAGGTGACACGGCACAACTAGGCAATGCCAGGGTAGATATACCAATTACGCACACGGACTGATGGATACGCATAGCAGCCACTACCGTTCCACCTCGAACAACACTCCCAAATCGGAGGATGGCCATCTAATCAATCACAAGTAAGAGTATAATATCGAAGAAATGTGTCCGAGAAGAGGTGCTACCTCACTGGTCCCAGATCGCTCCTGTTTTAGCCACCTAATGCCAACTCACGGGAGTTGGGTCCACGTAACATACCTTAAGAATGTCGCCACCATCCTACTTCATTCTGGAATCTCCACCGCGTACACGGTTGTCAAAGTGGTTTTCGGTATCGACAGAGAGTATGTCCATATCTGATCCCGGTCTCTTTGCCAACCAATCGTTATTATAACCCGTGGTTATAACTTTTAAAAACAATACTTTACTTCAAAATAAAATATCATTTCAAACCATATCTTTATCAAAATAAAGATTAAATCAATTCCAAACCATTTCCATATATTTAAATTTTCATATCATTTCAAAACTTCATTTCAAATCATTTTAATATAATAAAATATCATATCCTTACAAAACTTCATTTTAAATCATTTTAATAAAATAAAATATCATATCAGTTCAAATCCAAATATTCAACTTTAAATACCTTTTAAATTCAAAGATATCGTTCATTTACTATCATTTCAAATCACCTTTAAATAGTTTATATTCCAATCAAAATAATTCATTTAAACCTTTTAAAAGTGTAATTATTATATTTTCAAATCAAGTATTCAATTTCCAAAGTTTCAAACCATTCTGAGTTCGTTTACTAAGTCAAAACACTAATTATTAAAATTTCAGCATTTCACAGCATTTAAAAACAACTGCTATAAGTTATATTTGAAAACATTTTTAATTCAGCAAAGACAGCACTTAAAACTGCTGTTAAAACTAAGTTTTAGTTGAATTATAGTTCAAAACAGAAAAGACAGCATTTTCAAAAGTGCTGCGGTAGTTCAGATTTCAAAACAAGGGTTAAATTTGGTTTCGACAAAGACTGCAGACCATTATAGCATTTCCAGAGAATGCTATAATAGACCTGAGTTCAATATTAGCCTATAAGTTCAATTACAGCAACTACAGCATTTCAAAAATGCTGTAATAGCTCTTTTTACACAATTTTAGTTCAAAACAGAATCTATAGCATTTCTGAATGCTATTAAAATTTAATTTCAGGTGTTAGTGTATTTCCAGCAATTAAATAACTTTAATTTAAAACACATAAACATTTTAAAAATCATATTTTAACATTTAAAGTGTTCATTTACATATCGTTTAACATATATCTTTTCATAATAAATTTCTTATAATAAAATCCAATTTTCTACAATTTACTTAATAAATTTAAGTGTAAAAGTTTCCAATTCTTCACATTTCAACAAATAACTTAACACTTCAAATTTAAATTACTATTTCACAAATTTAACTAAATTTCCAATTTTATTTAATTAACTTAACCCTTTAATTAAAACCAAATTTCACATTTCCTAGTCAAGTTATATTTTAAAAGATCACTTTTAAACATTCACTTATTTAACCACTTAAATTCATAGAAAAATCAATAATACTTTAATAAATCACTTAAATTCAAATTTAATCAAATTATCATATTTAACATTTTCAAATAAAATTTAATATCCATTTTATTTATATAACTTAAATATCATTTTTAACCAAAATTCCAAATTTCCAACTTAAGTTATATTTCAAAAATCCAGTTAAACCATTCATAAATTACATTTTTAACACATGGAAAAAAAATCATAATTTCTTTATTTTAAAACATTTCAAAATCTATTTAAATCAAATTTCATAAATTTATAATTTTTTTAAAATACTTAAAAATATCCAAAACACTTTATAAAATAACCACGGGCCTGTATATAATTTTCTAACCTAGGTCAAGTGATACAGATATGTATCATTTCAATCCGCAGTTAAAAAAATAAAAATCCGGGTTCTATCATTTCAAACCCGCAATCCCAAGTTAAAATAAATTAAATAAAATTCGTTCAGGCCTATCATTTCAGCCAATAACAATTTTTCCCTATTTTAAAGTCCGTTCGGGTATGTATCATTTCAACCCATAGTGATTCTAGTCTACAAGGAACTTGCAATGGTGATAACTGATATAAATAACAGAATAACATTAAATAACAGTAACATATGATATAATAGGTGTATAAACATCATATGATCATAATATAGTCAAGTATAACATGATAATATATTTCTACAGATTCACAGGGTGTCAATTTACTAGTTATATAGGTATATATTGTCTGATGAGAATAACTCACCTGTTTCTGCTGGAGATATCAAAACCAATGACACAGTGGAAACAAAAGCACGATGACAAGACTACGGACTTGAGTGGAGAGCGAATCCAAGCTACAACTCTTGTGCACAACCCAAAACAACCAATCAAAACAACAAAATTCAATACGACTTTAAAATGAAATAACTTTGAAATGAAAAGAGATTTGAATGTCAAATCTTTTGCCTTGTTTTCTACAATGCTTTGCATGGCCTAGGGGTTTATTTAGGTCAGGTTTGACATGACTTTGGCTCAGGTTTGATCATAGGAATGCATGGCATAAAGGCTAGAACATGTGGAGGAAGTTACAACACAAGAATATCAAGAGACTAGGCAACATAGTGGAGTTTGGTTCAACTTTTGGCTCGGTCTATGGGTCAAATGGCTCGGCCATCATCTGGTACAGGTCTGGACAGAGATTTTGGTGATGAGTATCAGCAGCCAAAGGTCATGTATCAAGTGGTGGTGGTGGCTAAGGGGGTGGCCAAAGCAAGATATGGAGGGTAGGTGATGATATGTGTGTTCTAGGCAATGTTTTGTGGAGTTTTGTGGTGATGGCTTCAAGTGGAAGGTCATGGCCTGTCTTGGTCAGAGGGAAGGGAGTGTTTGCTGTAGTGGATGGAGGAGGTGATGATGGGGATGAAGGTGGTAGAGGATAGGCCAAGCAAACATGTGAAGAGATCAAGGCAAAATTGCATAGAAAAGTAAGAAAAAAAGTAGAAAGAAAAGAGGGAGATTACCAAATTTTTTTTGCAAGATGGAGGCCATGATTTTTTTTAGGGTTTTGGAGCTTTGAAAATTCGTGAATAAGATGAGGGAGTCGGCTGAAAATGAATGAGGAAAAGAATGGCAAAAAATAAAATAAAAGATGTGTTGATTGAAAAGAAACGGTAGAATTCAAAAGGGCTAAGCACACAAAAGGTATCAAACTCTTCATATATCTTTAATTCCCTTTTTATAACTTTATATTTCTGGAAAAAAAATTAATCCCAGATAAAATTTCGAAATTTTATCAAAATATAATAATTTATATAAATATTTATCAATTATATAAAGTTAAATTAAGAAAATAGCTAAAATAGTAAACTAGTCTAGAAAATTTGGAATTGAATAGAATAAATTTTTAGAAAATTCATATGAGCTTGTAATATATTTTTAAACATAAATAATAACATGAAATAAAAATATATTCACAAAATAAACATTTAAAATTTAATTTACATATAATTTCTAATGAAGAAAATAGCAGAAAATAGGAAAACAGCCTTTAAAAATAGAAAATCATCATAGTAAACTTTGGAAAAAAATCTATTATCATTTTTAAAATATTTAGAGATGGAAATATACATAAATAAACATATTGACACATATTAAAATAAAATATAAGAAAGAAAATATGATTTATAAAATTTAAAATAGGCAAAATTGTACAATAAAACAAATTATACTAAAAATTGAAATGTACATAACTTTTACATTTCAACTCTGTTTTCAACGAAACGAAAAGTAGTATTCATGTTATTAAATCTATTTTCATAATAAAAGATAAAATTTATAATTTCAAATATTTAAAATTTAAATTTAAAAGTCAAAGTTTTACTATTTTAACCAAAATTCACTTTTCTGGAAATATTAAATTTAGTCATATTTGGAATTCTAATCCACATACAAAATCAAAGTTTTTATATTTACAATAACAAAATTTATTCTTTTCATAAATAAAGCTTTTAAATCTGGAAATTAATTTAAAAATAATTGTAAAATACAGGGTTGTTACATTCTCCCCCACTCAAAACTTTTCGTCCCCGAAAAGGAACGAGATACGGGAAAGCACAGAAAATGATAGAATGAATAGAATTAAGACAAGATGATAAGAAAATTGGAATTACACCTGATATCTATTGTTATAGGTAAGTTTAACAAGATGGAGGTAATCAAATCAAGAATATAAGCACGAAAAATCCTCTAGAGTCTGAATCTCCCTTTTCACTTGACCGACGGTCTATGAATGGAAAATAGTGTTCAAATCCGGATGAGTAACAAAGATTATCAAAGATTACAGAAAGATTTCTAAACAGAAAGATTATAGAAAGATGCTTATACCAGCCTATAGCAAGATGAGGGAAAATAAGGACAACCAAAAGATGGTTTGAAAAACAAAATAAGATAATAATTTGAAACCATAATGCTTTGAAATCATAACAATTTAGGGATGTTTATCATTTGGAAATCATACTACTAAGATCATAACACTTGGAAATGTTATTCTAAAAAAACATAATACTTAGAAAATCATAACACCTTTTAAAATAATCTTCATTTAAAATATTTTAATTCATTTAAAAGTTGTAACATTTCTAAGTTCATTCAATTATAAAAATTTCGAAAACATTGTATTTTCAAAACAGCAGCACTTATAAAATGCTACAGTGGATATATTAGCATTTCAAATCAGTTTTATTCCAGAAATATTCATTTGGATATCTTTTAACTTAAGACTTATTAAAACATACTTTTATGAATGGAATATCCAAATAAACTATACTACATTTATTAAGTCAAAAGTTCATTATTTTACTTAGCTCTTCATTTAACAAATAACCTAACACTTTATTTAAAATGCCCATTTCATAAATAGATATTCCTTCAATAAGTTACACTTAAAATTTCCATTTGAAGACCAAATTCTCAATTATCAAATTTAGTGATGTTAAAATACATTTTAACTATCATAATTATTCATTTTCAAGACATATCTATTTCATAAATAAAACATTTATATAGCAAATATAACACTCAAATTTCTTTACACATTTATTCATTTAGACATCAATTAAACTATGAATTCAAGTTAAATAAACTTTATTACAAAAGTCCAATTCAAATGTATTTTATTTTATCTATTCAAAGATACATTATTTATTATACAACATATTCATTTCAGGAAATAACCTTTATTAAAATTCCTAGGTTAGACTTAAGGTTCCATATTAAATCAAATTTGATTATTAAGTTATTTAAATAAAATCTCTTTAAATCCCTTTTTCACTATTTACCTCTGTTAAATTTTTATAACTAAAATTTAAGTGTATAACATTTATTATAACCACTCAAATTTTATTTATAAAAATCCTTTCTATATTGTATATTATCCAATTTCATATTCAACTACTGTGTAATTTTGGTAAGTTATATTGGAATGAAATTGTGTGTTAAACAAATAAAACTTTCCAATTCAATTATCTCAAGTTTGAATCATTTATCCAAATTTTTGATTTTCTTTTTATAATTGAAATTGTTCTTCAAGATGAAATTTAAGAATTAATTTTCCGGTTTCCTTCAAACCAGTTAGAGATAAATAAATATATGTACATAATATGTCAAATCAATTTAAATCATATATCGATATATATTATAAATCAAATCATATTTAGAAATTCAAATAAATTAAATCTTTTAAAAAAAGCTGTAGTAAGACTACAGAACGGTCTCTTCACTTCGAAACTCGAAAATGAACGTCGATGATGCTACAGTCATCACCGAAATTATTTTCCAGCGACAAAGAGAAGAGCACTTAATTTTTAAACTTTAAAATCCTTTAGAGACAAATTTTTATTCAAAAATACTTTAAATAATATATCCTTTTAAAACTTTAAACACAAGGTTTGAAACCATCAGAAATTAAATTCTCAAATTCTTGATTTAAATTCATTTCAGTTTCCAAAATCAATTTATAAACATCTATTTATAAATTCATTTATAGAATCATAAATCAAGTATTATCATTTCAAATAATCAATTTAAATCAATTTATTAAGTTCCATAATATTTACTTATATCAAAATTTATTTCATTAACCAAATTTTAAAATAATATTGTGTCAGTTTGTTCTGTCAAAGTGTTTTAGAAATCCTATAGATAGCGTTGATCAGACGAATCGATCGGAAACCCAAATCAACATCAACAACTAAAACAACACAATCTATGAAACAAAACATAGATTTACAAGTACAATTTAAAATGTTTGGAGATAGTTTAGAAACAAAAGACAAGATGGTTAAATAGAGTAGAGAGATGGGTAAGCTTAGATAAATCGCGGACAACCTTAACCGGGTCAACCGTGACTTAATGAATAAGATCAAATGTGGATTTTCTGGGGTAAATCTACATCCGATCTCAAGAGATAGAGTTTGGAATAACAAAAGATATTAGCATCTAAATCAAGGATAGATATAAATCTCTGGTGAATCGATGCAAATTTGTAAAGGAGTTTCCCCCTTTACCAGAAAATTAGAATATTGGCGAGACAGCCAATTCACTATAAAGATCATTCGAAGTGGAGTTATGTGATACTCCAAAATCAAAAGAAGATGAATAGTGAGGGACAAGAATAAATTTTGAAACCATAGGGAACGTTCCAAAAATTCAGAGGAAATTTGAATCAAGAGGAAAAGATTCAAACTCGAACGAAAGTGATTCTGTAAATAAATCTACTCCATATGCTGAGTTAAGCCTCAAAGCCAAAGCTCTGATACCAACTGTAACGACCCGATATTTTCAACCATTCGCATCCATTATAAGTGCATAGGCAGACACACATGCCGGAGTTGAATTGCTCAAAATATCGCGTTGTAAATAAAATTTGGCAAATCTCAGAATATACAGTAAATAAATATAATCACAGATCACAGACACGGAGTAAAATAATGCAGCGGAAGTAAAAGAAATAGTAGTTCATGAAGCTACTATCTAAATATGTCAGAGTTACATAAGATACAACAGAAGAAATAGAGTACAACAAAAGTCTCAATAAAATAACCAAGTACAAGCTGAGTAGAACAACGGAATTGAAATAGATAGGACATGACAAGTAGATAATCTCCAGCGATTCAAATCTCCAAGAGAGTGGAAATCCAAATCTGTGAATAACTCAAGCTGACCCGAGCGTAAAGCAAAACACAAAACACTCGAGTCAGGACAATATATACTTATATAATGTAAACCAACTCAAGTGAACTGTAATAAAGGTACAAGTAACTTAGAAGATGCTTGGGACCGCCCATCCTCTAAGGATCCGTTAAACTATCTACTATGTAGTAATATTCGATATTATAATAGTGTCTAAATAAGTAAAGTATAATCATATAGAAAATAGCGTTAAGGGGATGGAGAACCTTAACGCGGTCGGATCTTAAAATCATAATCGTAGTAAAGCTCGATATGGTAGGTGACACGGCACAACTAGGCAATGCCATGGTAGATATACCAATTACGCACACGGACTGATGGATACGCATAGCAGCCACTACCGTTCCACCTCGAATAACACTCCCAAATCGGAGGATGGCCATCTAATCAATCACAAGTAAGAGTATAATATCGAAGAAATATGTCCGAGAAGAGGTGCTACCTCACTGGTCCGAGATCGCTCCTGTTTTAGCCACCTTATGCCAACTCACGGGAGTTGGGTCCACGTAACATACCTTAAGAACGTCGCCACCATCCTACTTCATTTTGGAATCTCCACCGCGTACACGGTTGTCAAAGTGGTTTTCGGTATCGACAGAGAGTATGTCCATATCCGATCCCGGTCTCTTTGCCAACCAATCGTTATTATAACCCGTGGTTATAACTTTTAAAAACAATACTTTACTTCAAAATAAAATATCATTTCAAACCATATCTTTATCAAAATAAAGATTAAATCAATTCCAAACCATTTCCATATATTTAAATTTTCATATCATTTCAAAACTTCATTTCAAATCATTTTAATATAATAAAATATCATATCCTTACAAAACTTCATTTCAAATCATTTTAATAAAATAAAATATCCTATTAGTTCAAATCCAAATATTCAACTTTAAATACCTTTTAAATTCAAAGATATCGTTCATTTACTATCATTTCAAATCACCTTTAAATAGTTTATATTCCAATCAAAATAATTCATTTAAACCTTTTAAAAGTGTAATTATTATATTTTCAAATCAAGTATTCAATTTCCAAAGTTTCAAACCATTCTGAGTTCGTTTACTAAGTCAAAAACCCTAATTATTAAAATTTCAGCATTTCACAGCATTTAAAAACAACTGCTATAAGTTATATTTGAAAACATTTTTAATTCAGCAAAGACAGCACTTAAAACTGCTGTTAAAACTCAGTTTTAGTTGAATTATAGTTCAAAACCGAAAAGACAGCAATTTCAGAAGTGTTGCGGTAGTTCAGATTTCAAAACAAGGTTTAAATTTGGTTTCAGCAAAGACTGCAGACCATTATAGCATTTCCAGAGAATGCTATAATAGACCTGAGTTCAATATTAGCCTATAAGTTCAATTACAGCAACTACAACATTTCAGAAATGCTGTAATAGCTCTTTTTACACAATTTTAGTTCAAAACAGAATCTATAGCATTTCTGAATGCTATTAAAAGTTAATTTCAGGTGTTAGTGTATTTCCAGCAATTAAATAACTTTAATTTAAAACACATAAACATTTTAAAAATCATATTTTAACATTTAAAGTGTTCATTTACATATCGTTTAACATATATCTTTTCATAATAAATTTCTTATAATAAAATCCAATTTTCAACAATTTACTTAATAAATTTAAGTGTAAAAGTTTCCAATTCTTCACATTTCAACAAATAACTTAACACTTCAAATTTAAATTACCATTTCACAAATTTAACTAAATTTCCAATTTTATTTAATTAACTTAACCCTTTAATTAAAACCAAATTTCACATTTCCTAGTCAAGTTATATTTTAAAAGATCACTTTTAAACATTCACTTATTTAACACACTTAAATTCATAGAAAAATCAATAATACTTTAATAAATCACTTAAATTCAAATTTAATCAAATTATCATATTCACCATTTCCAAATAAAATTTAATATCCATTTTATTTATATAACTTAAATATCATTTTTAACCAAAATTCCAAATTTCCAACTTAAGTTATATTTCAAAAATCCAGTTAAACCATTCATTAATTACATTTTTAACACATGGAAAAAAAATCATAATTTCTTTATTTTAAAACATTTCAAAATCTATTTAAATCAAATTTCATAAATTTATATTTTTTTAAAAATACTTAAAAATATCCAAAACACTTTATAAAATAACCACGGGCCTGTATATAATTTTCTAACCTAGGTCAAGTGATACGGATATGTATCATTTCAATCCGCAGTTAAAAAAAGAAAAATCCGGGTTCTATCATTTCAAACCCGCAATCCCAAGTTAAAATAAATTAAATAAAAATCGTTCAGGCCTATCATTTCAGCCCATAACAATTTTTCCCTATTCTAAAGTCCGTTCGGGTATGTATCATTTAAACCCATAGTGATTCTAGTCTACAGGGAACTTGCAATGGTGATAACTGATATAAATAACAGAATAACATTAAATAACAGTAACATATGATATAACAGGTGTATAAAAATCATATGATCATAATATAGTCAAGTATAACATGATAATATATTTCTACAGATTCACAGGGTGTCAATTTACTAGTTATATAGGTACATATTGTCTGGTGAGAATAACTCACCTGTTTGTGCTGGAGATATCAAAACCAATGACACAATGGAAACAAAAGCACGATGACAAGACTACGGACTTGAGTGGAGAGCGAATCCAAGCTACAACTCTTGTGCACAACCCAAAACAACCAATCAAAACAACAAAATTCAATACGACTTTAAAATGAAATAACTTTGAAATGAAAAGAGATTTGAATGTCAAATCTTTTGCCTTGTTTTCTACAATGCTTTGCATGGCCTAGGGTTTATTTAGGTCAGGTTTGACATGACTTTGGCTCAGGTTTGATCATAGGAATGCATGGCATAAAGGCTAGAACATGTGGAGGAAGTTACAACATAAGAATATCAAGAGACTAGGCAACATAGTGGAGTTTGGTTCAACTTTTGGCTCGGTCTATGGGTCAAATGGCTCGGCCATCATCTGGTACAGGTCTGGACAGAGATTTGGGTGATGAGTAGCAGCAGCCAAAGGTCATGTAGCAAGTGGTGGTGGTGGCTAAGGGGGTGGCCAAAGCAAGATATGGAGGGTAGGTGATGATATGTGTGTTCTAGGCAATGTTTTGTGGAGTTTTGTGGTGATGGCTTCAAGTGGAAGGTCATGGCCTGTCTTGGTCAGAGGGAAGGGAGTGTTTTCTGTAGTAGATGGAGGAGGTGATGATGGGGATGAAGGTGGTAGAGGCTAGGCCAAGCAAACATGTGAAGAGATCAAGGCAAAATTGCATAGAAAAGTAAGAAAAAAAGTAGAAAGAAAAGAGGGAGATTACCAAATTTTTTTTGCAAGATGGAGGCCATGATTTTTTTTAGGGTTTTGGAGATTTGAAAATTCGTGAATAAGATGAGGGAGTCGGCTGAAAATGAATGAGGAAAAGAACGGCAAAAAATAAAATAAAAGATGTATTGATTGAAAAGAAACGGTAGAATTCAAAAGGGCTAAGCATACAAAAGGTATCAAACTCTTCATATATCTTTAATTCCCTTTTTATAACTTTATATTTCTGGAAAAAATAATAATCCTAGATAAAATTTCGAAATTTTATCAAAATATAATAATTTATATAAATATTTATCAATTATATAAAGTTAAATTAAGAAAATAGCTAAAATAGTAAACTAGTCTAGAAAATTTGGAATTGAATAGAATAAATTTTTAGAAAATTCATATGAGCTTGTAATATATTTTTAAACATAAATAATAACATGAAATAAAAATATATTCACATAATAAACATTTAAAATTTAATTTACATATAATTTCTAATGAAGAAAATAGCAGAAAATAGGAAAACAGCCTTTAAAAATAGAAAATCATCATAGTAAATTTTGGAAAAAATTCTATTATAATTTTTAAAATATTTAGAGATGGAAATATACATAAATAAACATATTGACACATATTAAAATAAAATATAAGAAAGAAAATATGATTTATAAAATTTAAAATAGGCAAAATTGCACAATAAAACAAATTATACTAAAAATTGAAATGTACATAACTTTTACATTTTAACTCCGTTTTCAACGAAACGAAAAGCAGTATTCATGTTATTAAATCTATTTTCATAATAAAAGATAAAATTTATAATTTCAAATATTTAAAATTTAAATTTAAAAGTCAAAGTTTTACTATTTTAACCAAAATTCACTTTTCTGGAAATATTAAATTTAGTCATATTTGGAATTCTAATCGACATACAAAATCAAAGTTTTTATATTTACAATAACAAAATTTATTCTTTTCATAAATAAAGCTTTTAAATCTGGAAATCAATTTAAAAATAATTGTAAAATACAGGGTTGTTACATGGATGGTAGTATTTTATTAACATATATATATATATATATATATATATATATATATATATATGTATGTATGTATGTATATAAGTCTTACTGAATTAATTAGTACATTATTTTGTACTGACACACATGTACATGTACACTCAAAAATACTCAGTAGCATCCATATATATATATATATATATTTACTTATGCATATAGCTTTTAAGGATTTATTCTATATATATATATATATATATATAATATTTCCATACACATCTACATGTATTCATTCTTAGTCATTCAGGGATTAAGCTTTAGTTCATGTGTATTTCCTATGCACATATGTACACACATACAGATACACCATATCAAGCTATATCAATTCCCCTTTAAAATTAGTTTAAAAATTATTTTAAACTTATTTATATTTTTCAAAATAAATTCCTAAAATCTTGGGTCATTACAGTTTGGGCATTTTTCCTACCTTGGCAATTTCGGGGATGAAATTCTTTTAAGGGGGGAAGAATGTAACGACCCAGAATTTTAATGATTTGAAATTGGAATGTTTAATTGATTTTAAATATTTAAAAGTTAATTTTATAGATTTAATAACTTGAATTTCAAATATAACGATTTATTTGATAATTTAATTGTTTAATTTAATAATTTAAAATTTTGGATTTTATTTGGATAAAAATGATTTGGAGGCTTATTTAATATCTATTAATAAGAATGAAGGTAATAAAACTTTTAAATTTGATTTAAAAGTGATTTAACTAATTTTGAAATTTATTCGTTCTAATTAACGAGTAAAAATAGCCTTCCGGGGCACTGTCTCGGATTTCGACGAAACAAGTGTCATTGGGTCCGTAATAATGAATTATATTATGTCGTCAAATTTCATAATGATCAGACATAACGTTTGGTCGTACGGGATAGAAACGCGTTGCAATTAATATCGAAATTTAATATAATAATTGGGTTCAAAAAGCTATCTTCTGCATACGATCGAATTAGGTCTCGAAACTTATTCCATTGCGTTCGGAATAGGGGTATAACATTAGGAATGCTAGGCGGCATGCCTCGATAGGGGTTCAGGATTTTAAGTTACTATAAGCGAGATATTTTGAATTTAAATTATATATATTTTATTGATTTGACTTTTACCTACCCTAACTTTTCATATCAGCAGACCTATCCTGTGCAAGCCACCCTACCCCTGTGCTATCTCCATCGTTCTCCTCCTATATTAAACGCAGCGAATCAGTGAAACAAAAAGATAGAAACTTCAAAAATAAATTTCTTAAAAGTTACTCAATATAAAATGGGAAGCAAGTTTTAAAAATCATGATTCGTGGAGAGCGTCGATCTGATATGCCATTTGTAGGGTGCGCCCATGATTGTGATGTCCGACCATGTACAATAGCAGCTCGAAATCTATGGTTGCAAAATTTGAGAGATGTAGTGTGCGATTGCTGAATTGAGGGTCGGATTTGTGTTCGTGGTATGAAGGAGGAGCCACGAGAAGTTCGGTGGTGGTTAGCGGTTGCGTCGTGCATAGTGCATGGAAGTGGTGGGGATGAGTCGTGATTTGCTTGGGAGGTTTAGGCGTGGGGTCGTGGGTACGGTTGCGTAGAAAGGGTGGAGGAGAAATGGTTACTGGTCTTGGATAGTCGATTCATGGTCGTGGGTGATGGGTTTGTGCACGCGTGCATAAATCTGGACATGCTTAGGGAAAGGGAAGAGTAGATTGGGGAAGAGGGAAAAATTGTAATTATATGAACAAGTTGTTAATTTTAATTTAAAATTTTATCGATAACTTATAATTTGTGTAACTCATTCATACGATGTAGTAATCGAGCGCCCTTCATTGTGTTGGACTCGTGTCGTCAAGAGCTTCGCGATGGAGTTGGTTTGGTTGGATTTGGATTATGTAAGAATTTTGGTTAAAATTAAACGCTCGTTAATTTTAATCGAGATAAAACGCCGCAACGACGACTTCAACCAAAGTGAGTAAATCTCACTCATTTGGATTATTGGTTTTAATTTAAAATAGTTAAAATCAGTTATTGGTTGATTGGATGAATTTATAAATTATTATCAGTTGGATGTTATATTATATATATATTAGCATATATATTAGTAGTTGGGTATATTTCCCGCCGATTGGAGCGGATGAGACACTATGCGCCCCGCATAATAGCAGATGACCCTTTTTATTGCGATATCATGCCTCGAAGCGGTGATTATATTTTTGTGATTATATAACATCTATGGTTGCAGGGAAACGGGTTGGAGGGATCCAACTGGATTCCTCAAAATTATTGATTTTAATTCCATATATAGTGATATATGATGTGTTTGAATAATCTGTGATAGATTATGATATGATTCGATTTATTGGTTAGTATAGTAGCGCTGGCCTTAATTTTGGTATTATAAATACCCTAAATAATATTTTTGAATTTTAAAAAGGGAATTCAAAGGCGATTTTGGAAATGAAAATATTTATATTTGAATTTGGGATTATTTAAAAATTAATTGATTTGGATAAAATAAATAAATTTGATTTTAGATATTTATTTAGCTATTTTGTAAAATGGTTTCAAATAGAGAATTTAAATTTGGGTATTTTTAAATAGTGGATTTTTAATTGGGATTTCTGAAAATACGAAATGGAATTCGAAATCGAGATTTGAATGGTTTTGGAATATAGTTCAAATTTATTAAGAAATAGATTTGTAAATGGGATTTTAAAAAGGAACTGATTTATAAATGGAGTTGTTTAATATAAATCTGTTATTAATAGAGAAATGAGAGTTGAGTTTATGGATTTATAAACAATGTTTATAAATAAAGTGGAATGATTATCATTTGATAAATTGGGAATATAAATTCACAGTGGGAATTTAAAATGAGATATGGTAAGAAATTGAGAATTTGAGAAATCGAGAAAGTAAATTCTATTTTCGAATTTGAGAATAGTTATGAAATTGGAAATGTAAATCGATTGTGATAAATCGAGAAAGATTTATAAGTATAAAAATGGGCATGTTGAATTTTAAAAATGGTTTTTTTACAAGTTGTTAAGGTTTTTTTTAGAAAAGGATTTTTTATTAAACATGTAGTTTTAAAAACTATTAATTAGATTAAAATATTTCAAAATGTTAGTTATTTAAATATTTAAATTTCTTGAAATGAATTCTAAGTTTTATAAACAAGTTTTGAAAATCGATTAGAAATTTTATAAATGAATCGTAATTAGTTATTGACGTAGTGCTTTGATATTTCAAATAATTAGTTAACCATGTTTATGAAATTTATTATTATATATTTAGATAGTTTAAAAGTAAGTGATTGAAATTTATTTATAAATGCTCTCGATATTTGTGAACCGGGTTTTATTTAATGGAGGTGATTTTATAAGAGAAATCTTATAAATGAATCTTGGAAATTTAAGAGAATTTCCAAATTGTTTACGGGAACTTCGAAAATGAATCTGAATTCATTAAACGAGTCATAAATTGTTAGTTCGATTATAAACAAGTATAATCGTTAATTTTTGGAAATTTTAAAGGGAATTAGTAAAATTCCAAAGATGTATGATATAAGTACGGAATATTTCCTAAGTATGGATATTAGAAAGGATTTGTGGAAATGGATTTATAATATTTTCCTAAGTATTGGAATTAAAGGTTTGGAGATGTTTTAGCGACAAAATGATTTATACAAAAATATTTTTCTAAGTAATGAATTAAAAGTTGTTTTTGGAGATATTTCTAGGTGTTGATATGGGTTGAAATATCCTGTTTTGGATTTAAGTATTTGAAATTGTTTCCAAATATCAAAATATTGAAAGAGATTTTAATATACATCTTTGTAAAGATATTCTGAATAAATGTTTGAAAGATTTATAATATGGGCCTAGTGACTGCTTATGTGTGTAATTTGATAGTTAAATAATCGACTATTAAAATTTGGCCAAATTCATTGATCGTTTCGAAGTGACCGAGATCGAAATTTAATTATCCGAAAACCACTTTGATTCGATTTGAGCATTTCAAATTGTGATATCGTGAAGATAGTGAAGACAGTGATTTTGGAGATTCGGTTTGTTCAGACCCAGAAAAACTTGTATGGATGAATGCTAGCATTGCATTGTTTCCTAGAAGGCGGTGTTAGCATTCCAAGTATATGAATATTAAATCTAAGGTAATACGTAGCCTCAAGCATCATCAACCGGGAATGACTAAAACATGGGAGATGCGACAGGGCTAAGTGGGTCTCACCCAAGTAGGGTATGTTATCACTTTTCTAGATACCCTCGGATATATTATAATTATGGATATGGTTGTGCAAGGAAAATAGAGCGCTCGATAGGGTGGGAACACCCAGGGTGATAACAAATTCGGTACTATCCAGCAAGGCGTAGGTCGGTCCTGTGTTGGCAGGGATCGTTAGGTATGATCTCGGTACATTTTTCTAGAGGTGTACTATGATGGGTGGTACCCCAGTAGCCCAGTCATTATATGGAATCCAATATCCATTACGAGCTTGTACGGTTTTAGTTGTATACCAATTATGCTGAAACGTGAGATGCAAGCATTTCAGCTATTTTATAGTTTACTTTTCTATAAACACTATTATAATTTTAGATGATTTTGATATAAAATGTTTTGGTTATCGTAAGGTTAAAACCCATCGTATTTATGTGTGGCAAGGTCTTACGAGGTACCTTTGTTTTCAAAGGATTTGATAACAGTAATAATTCAAATTGAGTGTGTTTTCTCACGCTGGTTTTCCAGACTGACTCAGGTGTAATTTTATTATAATGCTTGGGTCAGGCCGAGTATTACAGATTCAAGTTAGGATGCTATGGAGCTTAGAAGACGAGCTTGAGGATTTCAGGCGTATTCCACGTACTTGATTATATTCCGTTGTATGTGTTTTATGCTGTGTATTCAGCACTTGCGAGGACAAGTTATTATAACTATCCGGATTGATATTATTGACTGTTGTACTCTGATGATTGTATGAATATTAATTGTTACAGTTTCTTTGTATAAAGATCTATTATTATATATTATATTTTGTTCTGCAGCGATTGTGAGATTCTATGTGTTTTTCTGTTTTTCTTCTATCTCTTCTTCTTCGCCCCTAAAGATTCGTATTTCCGTTCAATTTGAGTTGGACACGTGTGATTAATTGTCGACTCAAAGGGTACGGAGATACGGGCCTTTACATCGCATCCCCAAAAATGCTGATAGAAACAAGTCAAGTGATGCAGCAGAAAATAAATACGGTAGGAAACTAGCCAACTCCTCTCCTATAGCTCTAATGAACCATAGCTAAATCTAGAAGCATACTCGAGTTGACATGAGCAATAAAAGAGAATAACACCCGGATCAGTATGGTAAACCAGCGTGAGAAACTCAAATCATATATATTTACTATATCTTAAAAACCTTCAAAATAAGGTTATCTCATAAGATTACGCTGTCAATAAACACGGACGAGTTTTTATCTTACGATAACCAAACCATTTCTATTATAAAATCCAGTGATAATATGATAATGTCTAAGGTGTGAAATATAAATAATCACATAGCTGTGATGCAAGTGAGTGTACATTACAACAATAATAGGTATACAATCACAACCGCTAAGGCGCGTTTCCTAATTATGTAGGATTTCAATGTAGATTTTTTCGGGGAAGCCGAATCCAAACTACTGCACAAGGATTAGAGATATTCTTCCAAAGCATCGTACATCTCTAGTGAATATACCATAGGAAAACCATAGGTAGTCTTGCTAAGACCTAATGCATTGCTCCCGCATGCATATCCCAATATGTATCTCTAGAAATGGAGTTGCATACACCCTATGGGTTTGCCACCCTACTGGCTATGACTTATATTGTGACGACCCGACTTTTCGACCCTCGAAAATTGACATCAGTACGTTCAATGTATAGTATGTCGAACAATCAAGTGCCAAAAAGACAAATGGTTATGGGGAAAAAGAAAGAAGGTAGAAAATAGAAGAAACTAAACAACACAAAATCTTACAGTGGAATGAATAATATATAATATAACAACGGATCTTTAAACAAAGGAAAACTGTAATATACATACCACCAATCAAAGTACACAAATCACAAATCATTATCCCGGACAGTTATAACAACCTGTCCTCACAATGCTGATAATTTTAAATTTACACTGCAGCAAAATAAACAAGTACGAGAATACGTCTCAGGCCTCCAACTTGTCTCCTTAGCTCCAAACATCCAAATCTAAGTCAATAATATGCTCGGTCTGACCCGAGCATTATTATAAAATAATAACACATGGATCAGTCTAGTAAACCAGCGTGAGAAAACACACTCAATTTGATTTATTAATTTATCAAACCTTTTCAAAATAAAGATATCGTAAGACCACGCTGCACATAAACACGGTCGGGTTTTTGCCTTACGATCACTAAACCATTTCTATAGAAAATCAAGTGATATTATAATAATGTCTAAGGGTCAAAATAATAATAATCAAGTAGATGCGATGCTCGTGCTGTGTACATCACAACAATACTAGTATAAAATCAAAACTCGATAAGGCTCGTTCGCTAATTATGTAGGATTCCTACGGAGGTGCCCTCAGTACTTCAAGAACGATCCTCCTACACAAGGATCAGAGTTGTCCTTCCGAAGCATCATACCCGTCTAGTTGGGGTATTATAGGAAAACCATAACTGGTCTTGCTAAGACCGAGTGCATCGCTCTGGCATGCCAAAAACAACTGAATGTATCGGTATTTCTAGACAAAGGAGACGATTACACCCTATGGGTTTGCCAACCCTACTGGCCATGCCTCCTATCTCTAGTTTAAGTCATTTTCGCTGATGAGGCTACGTCCGGCGTTCTAGCTTACGCACCGCTCCAAAATAGATCACGGAATCCCATATGGATTCCCACACCACAATGGCACTGGAATCAAATAAAGATTTCCACATCCCAAATAGATCTTGGAATCACACACGGATTCCCATACCCTAACAGGTCTCGAAACCACACATGGATTCTAACATCTCAAAATAAATCATGAAACTCCTTCATAGATCGTATATGGTTTTGGAGTGGTAACAGTTCCGAGCCATCTCTTACGAGTACACTCTTCCGCTTCCCGGGCGTTCCATAAACCAATCCTCGTTTTCCGGAATGCTCAATACTGGTTCTTTAGGAAATTATCAGACAATACATAAGAGCGGGGATCACCCCCTAACCGTTTAAGTGGACGAATCTCCTTATCATTTATCCTAGAAGAACAACGAGTTTGTACATACAATATAAAACCACCGATGGTAACTATACCATATAATTCCTGTGTTTCCCCTAGATATTTCCAAAGTTAAAACCCTTCGGTGTTAAGTAGGAAATCGTTTCCCTACCACCAAAATTAAGAAGGATCATATATTAGGGCCAAGGTTTGATAGTCGGTTATTTAACTATCAAATAACAAATATTCAAACAACGGTTACATTTCCCACTGAAATCACTAAGCCTCCTTAATTTAATTTTGATAAACTTGAATTCCTCATTTAACAGGCATATACTTATTTATCGAAATTAGTATATTCAGAAATCCTTTTTTCAAAAATACTTGAAAACTCATTAAAATAGATATGGAAGTACCATTCGGTATCGACCATGGATCGTAGCTTGATGGTTGCATCTCTATCCTAGAAAAACCAAATTTAACTTAGGCAATCTCTGCCTCCCAATTTCCGCCATGCAATCAATCATATATCGCAGTTTGCACAATGGTTACGTCACTATCCCAGCGAATCCATAACAAACTGTTGGCAATCTCTGCCCTTCGAATTACGCTATGAAAAATATACCATTACCTTCCAAAATCTCTTTATTTTATAAATATCTCAAAGCTATTTATAAGGCTTCTATATAAATTTCCAAGTTTAATTTAGGAAAATATTCTTTTATAAATCTCAAACCATTTGTAAAATTTTGCTTTTCAAATTTCAAACCTCTTCCAAATTTATAAACTTCTTTAACAAAGTTCTTTTACAAAAAGGTTTCCTTTTATAAACAATTTAGTATATAATTATAATAAATAAGATTTTAACATCACAAAAATATCTTAACCATTTTTGATAATATAAAAATAAACTTTTAAAAATAATAATAATTAATAATATAATAATTTAACCTTTAACATTTTAAAATTTAATATAAGTAATTAACTTTAAATCAACTTTTAAATAAAATTAATTAACTTTATAATAACTATTATTAATGAAATATTTGTCTAGTTCTAAATCACTAAGAATAAAATAATTCATTCCTTTAAACAAAATCAAATAAACCATTAACTTTAAAACATAATTAACCTTACTAAATAAAGGATTTTATAAACATTTGTAAAATAATAATTAAATAAACAATTCGTATATATATATATAATAATTTAAATAAAACAATTTACTCAAAATTATAGAATTTGATGTTAACCAAAACCCACAACTTTCCATATTCAGAAAGAGGCTTAACGATCACAATGGTACTTAACAAGCTACCATTAAATTCAATTTAACTTTCTAAGTTAAATTACATTCATTTACATAATAACAGGCATATATGTAAATCGAATCCATAATTAACAATCAATTGTTAACGCATCAATTATCCAGTGTAAATCCACTGGCACTTAAAATAAATATCCAAATTAATCTAGAATGAGAATTTATTCTGCTAACCAAGGTCATTCACAATAAAACTCCTTCATTTATTATTCAACGGTGTTTAATTGGCCAAATAGATAACACCAAGCATATTTAAATTCAGTTACGTTATAATTAAACAATGCAATTAAATCAATTGCTATTTGTCAATTCCATACATGATTCAATTACTTAGAATAATTCAAAAATAAACTCAACACATTTAACAGCATTTCAAAATGTTATCTCGGAGTCCTAGACCTGGTTCAAATAATCTAATAGCATTTCAAGATGCTATATTGTCATCCAAGATCATATTCAACAAATCAACCAATTCAATCAATTCAAACATATATAAATAAATTTAATTCAAACAATAATATACTGGTAAATCAGAAAGGTGAGTTTAACTCACTAGATTTTCAGTTGTTGCCAAAGCGTTTTAGTTCCGACTACGTTTGATTTTAGTGCAAAATTTCATTAACTCGAATTCCCACCAACTCAATGCTAGAGCATAGAGGATGACAACATGATTCCAACGTGACTGACGGAATCTCGACCAGACCTCGTATAAGAAAGTTACGAATTTTATAAGTTGACGATATTTAGTTTTTTAATTATCGAAACTAACTACAATCTTAATAAAAATAATTACCCAATATATATAAATCGCCTGGCCTATCAACCAAATTCAATCCGTCCCTTATTTCCCTCCTACTCCTCATTCCTCTTCGATACAAACATGTTTTTTTCCATTTTTTTAAGTTCACGTCCCAAGCCCATCAAGAATTTAGTCGACCTGCAAGATTTCTCCTCCTCTAATAACAGTGACTTCTTCTCAGTACAAACTCTCGCTTCAACTCTCTTCAAAGCCCACGATACACTTGCCAGTCCGCCTCCTAGCCATTGCATCAATGCCCTAAGGACCACCAAACTCTGCCGATCACTTCGCCAGACTCGGCTACACCGCCTCTTCGACCTAAATCACTCCTCAATGCCACACAGTAAATCGTGACATTCGAACTAGTAATAACATCATACCCCTATCGCGATCATCTGTGTGTGGCCGAAGCTCCTCCGTTCGACCTCCTTAGCAGTACAACGCCAAGGCGAACTCAAAGCCCTAAGCACGAGCTGACTTTCGATCTCCCCACCTCTCAACCGCACCATAAAAGATGATCATGAATTGAAGATCTCAGGCTTATGAACTCAATGAAACAATCGATTTAATTTATCGTTTATTATGTCGCTTGAATTTGATTTTTATATGATGCGGCCATTTTTATCATTTCTGAAAACGGACTCGTGAGGAGATAAACGAATGGAAGAAAATGAGTTGGAAGTTTTACTCACTGATGACCTGGTTCAATTGCAATTTAAAGCGATACTTTCATTTTCTTCGTTTACTAGGAGATGAGAATGTGCATGTACGAAGTGGAACAAAGAAACAAATTGGGTGTTGCATCGTACTAAATGTTTCTTTCAATATTAATAAGGATGAATAAAAGAGTGCTAAATGGTGACAGGCTGACAACAAAACGAGAAAGCATGCTGGTTGTACTAATTGTCTAGATTTAGATTATAATTCAAAATTTTTGGCATCACGCCGCACCGCTTTCCTTTAGCGTACGGATCCCAAATAAATAAAAATAAAGATACGGTTGCGATTAGAACAGCAAGGCGACCCCAAATCAATAATAATATATACCGGTTGTTGAGTTCTGTATAATCACTAAAACACCGCCGTTCGCTAGTAAAACGTCAAACGGAAATGTCAATATTTTCTAAATTAAAAATTATGAAGAAATCACATTAATTAAATCAAAACTATGTCAAAAGAAATTGAGTCGTAAAAGTAAAACAAAATTACGATTATTTATTCGAACTGTTATTACTCTAATTGAATTAACGGTTGAATTTACCGTTATTATCTATTCATTTAAAATGAGTTAAATTAGCCCATTTGATTAATTGAATTGATATTCAATTTAAAATCTAGTTATTTGAATCATTATCCAATATTAAATCCCTCAAATAAAATAATCACTATATTTGAAATTCAATTAATAACTATAATAAAATCAAGATATTTGGAATTTTGAATTATCCAACCTTTTAAACCAATCATTTTAATATTTAAATCAATTAAATATTTTAAAATCAAAGACCAAATTTCTGGGTCGTTACATTCTCCCCCTCTTAAAAGAATTTCGTCCCCGAAATTTCTAAGGCAGGAAGAATAGCCCAAAACCCATTAACTTTCCCAAAACAAATTTAGTTAAAACTCGATTTTACACTTCTCTAAATCTTTCCAATCCAATTATACTATTTAATTGCTATCATTTCATAATTTTATTTATTCCAAATTATAGTTCAAAAGTCATCGATATCATTTCAAGTTATAATCGCAAAATTTAAACTATAGTTATCCAAAAAAATTCAAAAAGTTTCAAAAAATTTCTAATACCTTAAATTTCAGAAAAATTTCGGTAGAGTCTTCCTTGTACGGAGAGCCTTTTGCAATATCGCAAATGTGATAAAAAGATATACATCGACTCTCATGGTCAAAAAAATGCAATATATATCAATATTTTTATTTTTCGTGCACTAAATTCGTAAGCGTACCTTATTTTAGCATTATTAAGCAAGTTTGCTTAATTTATATGCAATTATGCATCCAAAATTTATTCATATAGCTCTTTTGTACCTGTACTTTCTCAATAAAGCACATATGTCCCTAAAAATAGGAAATTTAATCACATCACATTCATTTAACTCATTAAAAACACATGTTTTATAATGTATAACAAGTTCCAGTCGATTATTCACTTCATCGATTCATATATCATTTATTCAATTTCAAATGATTCATATTCAGTCCACATGCATTTAATTCATCCATTTTATTTAATTCAATTTATAACACATATTTTTCATCCACTTCCATTCTATTCGCCTCATTTTGTTCACTCCACTTTATATTACATGATATTTTATTCCATGCCAATTCATTTATGAACCAATTCATAAAAACCATTCATTTAACTTACTTAAGCTAAATTCTTACCTCATATTCAAAATTGTATCCAACCATTAAGGTTTTATTCCATTCCAAAGTTTAAGCTTACCTTCCCTTAATTCATTCCAGATTACCTTCAATTTGATTTCCATACTCAAGTCTATATTCATTTTATTAAGCTATTAGAAATTAAAATCCAATTCCATTTAACACATCCTGAATTCACTTTAATCCCCTTTACTTGAGTTATGTTCATTTCGGAAATCATTCCATCAAAATTATTTCTTAAGTCTTATTATAAACATTTTATACCATTACTTAAGTTTATATAGAACTTTAAAACTTAAGTTTATATTCACTTTAATCATTTAATATTTCAAATTCAAATTCAATCCACTTATTAAATTGTCTAATTAGTTCACTTTATTACCATCAAATTCCATTCCATTTTTGGATCAAATCCAATTTCGTTAAATTGAACTTGAGTTAATCTCATTTATAATTCAATTCTAGCTTTGCTCATCTCAACCAATTACTTAATCACTTTAAAACAGGGTTTTATTTCAAATTATTCTAAATCATATATAACTCCTTTTTGTAACCCAAATCACCCTTTTGAATTTTTAAATCAACTTTGGTTTTACCAAAACAAACTTCTTCCAAAATTTCTCAAATCAAATTTGTTTTATCAGCAATTCCAAAACAAACAACCATGGTAGAATCTGTCACTTAGAAACTCATAAATGAACACTAATGATGCTGTAGTCATCATCAGAATTATTTTCCAACCACCGAGTGAGTTCAGTGCTTTCATTTTCTTTCAAATCCCATTTCAACACATTTCTCTTCAAAATCATTTTCAAACCAATACCATTATATTTTTCCAAAATACCTTCTGAAACCAATTTCAAAACCACCATGATTTTAAATTCTCAACTTTTAAATCCATTTCTATTTATAATCTCATTCACGAATTTCATTTATACCATTCCACTTTGGTTATATAAACTATTTCTTAATTATTTATCCTGATTTACATCATTTAATGTTCTTATTAGAACCAACATAGATGATGATAACCAAATATCATCATCCTCTAACATCCAACCAAACCAAATATAACTATAATAATTTCTGGGAAAAATTATTCTTTTATATAAAAATAGAGTTTGGGTAAAATTATTTCATTTACCCGATTTCAAAACAATATTGTGGCGGTTTGCCTTGTTTAAGTGTTTAGAAACTCCTATCGATACCGTGGCGTCCCACGTACCGACCAGAATTCACAAGCCACTCAACATATAAGTCAACACAATACAAATTTTTTTATAGCACTAACAAATATGCACTCTGTGATGCCCCACCTCTATACTCACACTAGCCAAGGACAATACGAGGTAATGCCGTCGACTAGCGCGAAGAATAAGGCTGTTGAGGCGCGACCATCTGTGTAATTGCTTTGTGCGAGTATAGAGGTGGGGCGTCACACACTCTCATATATATAAACACACACACACACACACACACTCAAACTCATTCTAGGGTATTACTAACCCATTCTCTAATGAGTAATTCCCACCAAAGCCTAGGTGTTCGCTCAACCTAAGCTCTGATACCAACTTGTGACGACCCGCCTTTTCGACCCTCAAAAATCAACATCAATATGTTCAATGTATAGTATGTCGAACTATCGAGTGCCGAAAAGATAGATGGTTATGGGGAAAAAGAAAGAAGGTAGAAAATAGAAGAAACTAAACAACACAGAATCTCACAGCGGAATGAATAATATATAATATAACAACAAATCTTTACACAAAGGAAAACGGTAATATGCATACCACCAATCAGAGTACACAAATAAAAAATCATCAGCCTGGACAGTTATAACAACCTGTCATCACAATGCTGATAATTTTAAATTTACACCGCAGCGGAATAAACAAGTACGCAAATTCGTCTCAGGCGTCCAGCTTGTCTCCTTAGCTCCAAAGCATCCAAATCTAAGTCTATAATATGCTCAGTCTGACCCGAGCATTATTATAAAATAATAACACACAGATCAGTCTGGTGAACCAGCATGAGAAAACACACTCAATTTGATTTATTAAGTTATAAAACCTTTTTAAAATAAAAATATCGTAAGACCACGCCGCACATAAACACGGTCGGGTTTTTGCCATACGATCACCAAACCATTTCTATAGAAATTCCAGTGATATTATAATAATGTCTAAGTGTCAAAATAATAATAATCAAGTAGCTGTGATGCTCGTGCTGTGTACATCACAACAATAATAGTATAAAATCAAAATTCGATAAGGCTCGTTCGCTAATTATGTAGGATTCCCACGGAGGTGCCCTCAGTACTTCGAGAACGATCCTTCTGCACAAGCATCAGAGTTATCCTTCCGAAGCATCATGCCCATCTAGCGGTATTATAGGAAAATCATAACTGGTCTTGCTAAGACCGAGTGCATCGCTCCGGCATGCCAAAAACAACTGAAAGTATCAGTATTGCTAGAAAAAGGAGCCGATTACACCTTATGGGTTTGCCAACTCTACTAGCCATGCATCATTTCTCTGGTTTTATTCATTTCTGCTGATGAGGCTACGTCCGGCGTTCTAGCTTATGCGCCGCTCCAAAATAGATCACGGAATCCCATATGGATTCCCACACCACAATTGCCTTGGAATCGCATATAGATTTCCACTTCCCAAATAGACCTTGGAATCACACACGGATTCCCATACCCTAACAGGTCTCGGAACCACACATGGATTCTAACATCTCAAAATAAATCACGAAACTCCTCCATCAACCATATATGGTTTTGGAGTGGTAACGGTTCCGAGTCATCTCTTACGAGTACACACTCCCGCTTCCCGGGCGCTCCATAAACCAATTGTTGTTTTCCGAAATGCTTAATACCATTTCTTTAGGAAATAATCAGACAATACATAAGAGCGTATCACCCCCTAACCGTTTAAATGGATGGATCTCCTAATCATTTATCCTAGAAGAACAACGAGTTTATACGTATAGTATAGCACCACCGATGGTAACAGTACCATATAATTCCCATGTTTCCCCTAGATATTTCCCGAGTTAAAACCCTTCGGTCTTTAGTAGGAAATCGTTTCCCTACCACAAAAATTAAGAAGGATCGCATATTTGGGCCAAGATTCGGTAGTCGGTTATTTAACTATCAAATAACAAACATTCAAACAACGATTACATTTCCCACTAAAATCACTAAGCCTCCTTAATTTAATTTTGATGAACTTGAATTCCTCATTTAACAGGCATGTACTTATTTCATCGGAACAAGTATATTCACAAATCCTTTTAAAAAGAAATACTTGAAAACTCATTCTAATAGATATGGATTTACCATTCGGTATCGACCATGGATCGCTGCTCGATGGTTACATCTCTATCCCAGAAAAACAAAACTTAACTTAGGCAATCTCCGCCTCTCGATTTCCGCCATACAATCAATCATAGATCGCAATTTGCACGATGGTTACGTCGCTATCCCAATGAATCCATGACAAACTGTTGGAAATCTCTGCTCTTCGAATTACGCTATGAAAAATATACCATTACCTTCCAAAATCTCTTTATTTTATAAATATCTCAAAGCTATTTATAAGGCTTTTATATAAATTTCCAAGTTTAATTTAGGAAAATATTCTTTTGTAAATCTCAAACCATTTGTCAAACTTCCCTTTTCAAATTTCAAACCTCTTCCAAATTTATAAAATTCTTTAACAAAATTCTTTTACAAAAAGGTTTCCTTTTATAAACGATTTAGTATATAATTATAATAAATAAGATTTTAACATCACAAAAATATCTTAACCATTTTTGATAATATAAAAATAAAAGTTTATAAATAATAATAATAATTAATAATATAGTAATTTAACCTTTAACATTTTAAAATCTAATATAAGTAATTAACTTTAAATCAACTTTTAAATAAAATGAATTAACTTTATAATAACTATTATTAATGAAATAATTATCTAGTTCTAAATCACTAAAAATAAAATAATTCATTCCTTTAAACAAAATCAAATAAACAATTAACTTTAAAACATAATTAACCTTACGAAATAAAGGATTTTATAAACATTTGTAAAATAATAATTAAATAAACAATTAGTATATATATAATAATTTAAATAAAACATTTTACTCCAAATTATAGAATTTGAAGTTAACCAAAACCCACAACTTTCCATACTCAGAAAGAGGCTTAACGATCACAATGGTACTTAACAAGTTACCATTAAATTCAATTTAACTTTCTAAGTTAAATTACATGCATTTACATAATAAAAGGCATATATGTAAATCAAATCCAGAATTAACAATCAATTGTTAACTCATCAATTATCCAGTGTAAATCCACTTGCACTTAAAATAAATGTCCAAATTAATCTAATAGCAGAATGAGAATTTATTCTGCTAACCAAGGTCATTCACAATAAAACTCCTCCATTTATTATTCAACGGTGTTTAATTGGCCAAATAGACAACATCAAACATATTTAAATTCAGTTATGTTATAATTAAACAACGTAATTAAATCAAATGATATTTTTCAATTCCATATATGATTCAATTACTTGGAATAATTCAAAAATAAACTCAACACATTTAATAGCATTTCAAGATGCTACCTCGGAGTCCTAGATTTGGTTCAAATAATCTAATAGCATTTCAAGATGCTATATCTTCATCCTAGATCATATTCAACAAATCGACCAATTCAATCAATTCAAACGAATATAAATAAATTTAATCCACATAATAATATACTGGTAAATCAGAAAGGTGAGTTTAACTCACCAGATTTTTAGTTGTGGCCAAAGTGTTTCAGTTCCGACTAAGTTTGATTTTAGTGCAAAATTTCATAAACTTAAATTCCCACAAACTCAATTCCAGAGCGTAGAGGATGACAATATGATTCTAACGTGACTGACGGATTCTCGATCGAACCTCGTATGAGCAAGTTATGAATTTTATAAGTTGACGATATTTATTTTTTTAATTATCAAAACTAACTACAATCTTAATAAAAATAATTACCTAATATATATAAACAGCCTGGCCCATCAACAAAATTCAATCCGTCCCTTCTTTCCCTCCTCCTCCTCATTCCTCTCCAATACAAACATGTTTTTTCCAGTTTTTTTTTGTTCACGGCCTAAGCCCATCAAGAATTCAGTCGACCTGCAAGCCTTATCATCCTCTAATAACAGTGACTTCTTCTCAATAACAAACTCTCGCTTCAACTCTCCTAAAAACCCACGATACACTTTCCAGGCCGCCTCCTTGCTATCGCGCCAACACCCTAAGGACCACCAAACTCTGTCGATCACTTCTCCAGACTCCGCTACACCGCCTCTTCGACCTAATCACCCCTCAACGCCACATAGTAAATCATGACATTCGACCCAGTAATAACGCCGTATCCCTATAATGATCATCTGTGTGTGGCCGGAGCTCCTCCGTTCGACCTCCTTTGTAATACAAGGCCAAGACGAACTCAAAGCCCTAAGCACGCTGTTGATTTTCGATCTCCCCACCTCTCAACCGCACCTTAAAAGATGGTCGTGAATTGAAGATCATAGGATTATGAACTCAATGAAACAATCGATTTAATTTATCATCTATTATGTCGCTTGAATTTGATTTTTATATGATGCGGCCATTTTTATCATTTCCAAAAACGGACTCGTGAGGAGATAAACGAATGGAAGAAAATGAGTTGGCAGTTTTACTCACTGATGACCTGGTTCAATTACAATTTAAAGCGATGCTTCCATTTTCTTCGTTTACTAGGAGATGAGAATGTGCATGTACGAAGTGGAACAAAGAAACTAATTGGGTGTTGCATCGTACCAAATGTTTTTTTTCAATATTAAGAAGGATGAATAAAAGAGTGCTAAATGGTGACAGGCTGACAACATAACGAGAAAGCATGCTGGTTGTACTAATTGTCTAGAGTTAGATTATAATTCAAAATTTCTAGCATAACGCCGCACCGCTTTCCTTTTGCGTACGGAACCCAAATAAATAAAAATAAAGATACGGTTGCGATCAGAACAGCAAGGCGACCCCAAATCAATAATAATATATACTGGTTGTTGAGTTCTGTATAATCACTAAAACACCACCGGTGGCCGATAAAACGTTAAACGGAAATGTCAATTTTTTCTAAATTAAAAATTATGGAAAAATCACATTAATTAAATTAAAAACATTTCAAAAGAAATCGAGTCATAAAAGTAAAACAAAATTCCTGATTATTTATTCGAACGGCTATTACTACAATTGAAATAACGATTGAATTTACCGTTATTATCTATTCATTTAAAATGAGTTAAATTAGCCCATTTGATTAATTGAATTGATATTCAATTTAAAATCCAGTTATTTCAATCATTGTCCAATATTAAATCACTCAATTAAAATAATTTAATAATCACTGTATTTGAATTTCAATTAATGACTATAATAAAATCACGATATTTGGAATTTTGAATTATCCAACCTTTTAAACCAATCATTTTAATATTTAAACCAATTAAATATTTCAAAATCAACGACCAAATTTCTGGGTCATTACACCTATTCTAGTTTTAGTCATACCTGCTGATGAGGCTACATCCAGCATTCCATCCCACGAGTTACCACTCGAACAGATCTTCCATACGATCTCCAACTCAAATAGATCACATAACCCCATATGGATTCTCATATCTCAAACAGATCTCGGAAGCACATATGGATTCCTTAACAGATCTCGGAATCACACATGGATCCCTATACCTCAACAGGTCTAGGAATCACACATGGATTCCTACATCCTAAATAGATTACAAACAACTACATGTGTTCGAGCATCTCAAACAGACTTTGAATCTCCATATAGATTCCAGCATCATGAAGCAATCATGAACCAATTACGAAGCAGTCGCGAAGCAATTACGTACCTCTTCCAAAGCATAGAATATGTATATGGTTTTAAAGTGGTTACAATTTCAAATCAACTCATATAAGTACACTCCCTCGCTTACCGGGTGCTCCAAAACCAATCGATGGATTTCCCAGGAATCTCAACCCCGGTTCTGTGGAACTTATACAGACATACATAAGAGCGAAGATCACCTCCTAACCGTTTAAGCAGACAGATTTCCTTACCATTGTCCTAGAAGAGCAAAACAAGTTTATACGTACAGTATAGTATCATCGAAAATAAGTATACCATATAATCCTCTTATTTCTTATAGATATTACCAGAGTATATTTGGCCAAGAATTGATAGTCGGTTATTTAACTACCAAATAAAAAAACAATACAATACAATAAGAATAATCACATACGGGAAACCAAGTCCTTGTATACTGTCCGTAAGCAAGTAACACACAAAGCACGATCGAAACAACAAGCACAACCAAGTCATATAATTGACTTCTAATCCTCTTTTTAGTTAATTTTCCTTTATTAATTGAAAACCTCTTTCATTAGTAAAACTTATTTTACTCAATAAACTCTTTTATAAATGAAATTCCATTTGGTAATTAAACTTCTCAATTTAATTAAAACAATACTATTCATTTTCAATACATTTCAACACTTCCTAAAAGTATTCATATATTTATCTTAACCGTATAAGTATATTCACAAATCAATTTCAAAGGGCTGAGACAGATGTTACTCAAACACTGTCACTACAAACCCAAAACCATTTCACTTATTATTATCTTTAAAAAGTTCTTTAAAAAGATCTATTTACATTCACAAGTATAACCAAAACGGGTTAAAGGCGAATGTTACTAACACATTGCCACAACAAACCCAAAACCAATTTATACTTGTTATTCTCTTTAAAATTCCATTATTAAAGATATAAGTATTTTCCAATTCATATATCAATATTATAATAGTTTAAAATATTATCCAAGGGTTTAAAAACAAATGTTACTAAAACAGCGTTTACGACAAACCTAAAACACTTCGCTATTCCGTTATCTTTAAAATCCTATTTTAAAGATCCAATCACTTTTCAAAAGTATACTTAAATTGGTTAAAATAGATGTTACACAAACATCGATACAATAATCCCAAAATCCACTTTTATACTTTCCATTAGCTTTAAGATATCCATTTAAAACTCGAAGTATAGCTTCACTTATTAAATAAGGTAATATACCTTTTTAATCAATTTATAAACCAATCCATTATAACATAAGTGTTATAATCCAAAAACTCCTTTTAAATCCTTTTACAAAATATTCCGTTAAAATCCTTTACTAATATCCTTCGTAAATATCCATTATAAATATTCTTTATAAATATCCTTTATAAAAACTTCTAAATGTACTAAGTACCTTTAAAATGATATATATTTATACTTACTAATTTATTTATAAAACTAAGATATTTAATAAAATACTATAAACTATTTGTACAATATTATAATATAAAATCCTTTTTAAAAATATTTATTAAAATCTTTAATAACTTCTAAAACCATATATAAAATATACTTTTAAAATATTTATGCTATATTTTAAAACTTTTATTTAAAACACCATTCAAAACCTATTTTATAATTTAAAACCATCACTTTGTAAATCCACAATTGATTTTCAGAAATATATTTAAACCTTGTTATTTTTCGATAATAAGTACACTAACGGTACGTATTAACAATACGGAGAAGCCCTAGGATGCCTTCCAAAGTTAACTTTAAAATCGCAAATCACAGCGATTTCAAAGTGCATCCATCACGACCGTTTCGCTTCTAATATTTATAACTTCCATTTCCAATTTACCACAAATGTCCAAACTAATTCTATTTATGTCAAATAACAAAGATTTCAAAGCACGTTTATAATGACTATATCGTTTCTAACATTCATAACATACTATCACTTTTCGAAAGCAATATTAAACATGTAAACAAGTAGTATGGGCCACGACACATGTTATAGATGATCAACAGAGGTATTATACTCAATAATAATGTTCTCACTTGTATTACAAAACAAGGAGGGGTCCAAAAGTAATAACTTGCATTGTTCGTTATACAGTTTATATTTTCAATACTACAATAATTATACACACAATAATATATAATTAACCCGTGAGTAAACTCACCCAAGCTCTAGTTAACGCTTTCACGTTTCCGAATAGTCTAAAATTGAATGTCATTCGATTTTGACTAAAATTAAATAGCTCCAAACTCGATGAATCCAGCTTCATTGCGTAGATAATCCAGATACGAATGCAGTGAGGAAGACGACACCTCAATTAGACCTCGTATGGAAAAGCTACGAATTATATAAGAAATTGGATTGATTAACTTAATTAATTATAATTAAACCACTAATTAATTACCTTCCCACACTAAAACACTTCCTTATCTCCTTCCCTATTATATAATCCATGCACATTCATACCGTGGCCATCTCGTGCACACACAAGGACTGATACAGAGCATCACTCCACTAAATCTCAAACCGACTGCGGCAATGCCTCTCTCTTCTCAAGCTCGACCTACCAGACTCCTAAATTCCCACCCAATCACCTCTATCCAAAAGCAACCCGAAGCCCCAATTCGTCGTCTACAGGTCGAAAATCATGTCGCTCTACCGTAGAATGCCGAACCACCACCAAACACCTCCATTCATAGCCACGAAGTTGGCCATAGCTTTGAATTCAACTCCGGCGCCCTCCCAAACAACATGACATGTAGTTCTAAACCACCACTGTAGCCCTATGTCACGATCCTCATTCATGCACTTCCCCTCCCTATCTCACCTCTGCCACTCGCCTTTGGCCCAGAAACCCAATGCCCCTGATGTCGTGTGACGACCCAACTTTTTCTCCACATAAAGTCGTATCATCTTGAAGAAAGAAAGAGATAGAAAAGAGAAAAGATAGAGAAGAAAGAAGAAACAACATCAGAATCTAAACAGCGGAACGAATAAATTATATTAATCACATAAGATATTACATAGTATCATATACAACAGCTATCTGAGTTACACAGCTTATACAACACATACTAGACAGTTATAAACACCTGTCTAGTTATTACAACTTCAAATACAATTCAAAACAAATGACTAAGAGATCAACACAGCGGAACCACTTATATATCTACAAACGCTGAAGCCTCCTGCTCCATTGCTCCTTCAGAATTCGTTAAAGCAAACCTAAATACCTTGGCTACTCATAAAAATTTGAGTACCCAAGAGTTTAAGAAAACAGAATAAACACTTGGGTCAGACATGGGTCTGGTGTGAGCAAACGGGTAAAGTTGCTTAACTTCAAAACCTTTTGAAAACAAAGGTATCACATAAGACTCCCCACAAATAAACATGGGTAAGTTTTTACCTTACGCTAACCAAAACATTGATAGGAAATCCAGTTATATTATAATACTATCTAGGGTTTTCAAGTAAAATACAGAAATAGCTGGAATGCTTACATCTCACGTTCCAACATAGTTGGGCACAACTAAATCGTACGGTACTTATTGGAGATTGGATTCCATACAATGGCAGGAATACTGGGGTACCGCCCGTCACAGTACGTGGCCTAGATCAACGTACCGAGGATCACGCCCAATCCCCTGCAACACAAGGCCAGAACCATACCTTACTGGATAATTCCCGCATAAGAAACCCGCGGTTGTAGCTAGCAACTGCCCACACAGCCGAATAAAAAGAAGGGACCTCTAGACAGGGGAAATCTTATCCTACTTGGGTGCTACCCACTAACCTTGCTGCACCTCCCCTGTTTTTTCCATTCCCGGTTGATGAGGCTTGAAGCTACGATTACCTTTATAGAACACATCTATCTTAGAATGCTCATCGTCCACCTGACGATGTTTCTGAAAGCATTCAATCCATACAACTTCGTTCCGGGTTCGAACGAAATCGAAGGCATTATCTCGTTACACTCATTTTGGAATCACCCTCAGAGTTAACGACAATAACCCTTGCACTCTGAATCTTCATCTTCACTTGAGATTCACGACCTATCGTTAATTTGGATCGATGTGGTATTCGGATATCCAAATCTGGAAACCCGATCCCGGTCTCATCGAAATCCAAACGTATCTTAAAGGCCAAGTTTGTTTAAAGGTTTAAACAATTTAATTCAATACTTGAATTCACACAGCATTTAACACAGATAAATATCACACATTTATCACAGATATATCCAATACCATATCACAGAATATCATAACATATCATCCAATAGATATCAACCAAATTAGATATTCTACACAACAATTATCCATAAGCAACAATTATTAACCCTATGTTATAATTAATTTAATTAACTTAAATTAAATTAATTACTTAAGAATTAATTATCTAACCTTGCTTTAATTTATTAATTACAAACCTTTAATTAATTAATTACTCATTAAATATTAATCATCCTTGATTAATTATTTATTAATTACATAAAGTAATTATCCTTTAATTAATTTCACAAATTAATTATTCTTAACCATTAACAGTAAATAAATCTTTAATTACTTCATTAATTAATTAACTATAATTAATTACATTAATCCTTAATTAATTATATTAATTAATTTAAACTTTAATTAATTACCTCCATTAATTAACCTTAAATAAATCATAAATAGTGATTACCATCTTGTGATTACTTACCCTAATTAATTACTCCTTAATTAATTATGTTAATCCTTTAATTAATTACACCAAATAATTAATCCTTAATTACTTTTACAAAGTAATTATACTTCAATTACTTCCCATTAAGTAATTTCCCTTATATCAGTTACATCCAGTAAATCATTTATTAATTACTTACACTAAGTAATTACACTTATCAAATATCATTAAGTATTCATACTTAATTCCTTATCAAGTGATTATCTTTAATTAATTTACAAATTAATCACATTCATTAATTACAATTGAGTAATCCATCCCTTAATTACCTTATACCAATTAATTAACCTTAATTGTAGATTAATTATTCTTTAATTATTAATTAATAAAACTTAATTACAAATTAAGTACTTCTTATTTACCAATTAGTTTACCTCTAATTACTTAATTAATCAATCTCAATTACTTATTTAATTCATCTCTAATCATTAATTTATCAATCTTAATTACTTAATTAATTAATACTTAATTACCAATTAATTAATTATAACCCTCAATTATAAATTAATTAATCCTTTATCATGAGTTAATTAAATTAATTAATTATACTTGAATTTTCTTAATTAACTAATTAATCTCAAATCATTAAAAACCTTAATTATCCTTTAAGGTAAACCATTATCTTAATTAATTACTTAATTATCATTTAAATCTTATTTAATTTAAAGCTTGAAATTAATTTATACAAAAATCATTTGAGAACCTTTTTGATTAATTAAAGTTTAATACACTTCTTAATTACATCATTAAATTTCATTTGAAAAACATTTAGGAATTAATTACATAATTAACCTAATATATAATTACTTTTAAACAAAACAATTTTAAACATTTAACTTGTTTTAAAACAATTTAATCTTTGAAACTTTACTTGGAAGTTGTTGAAACTTTTCTTTGGAAACTTTCACTTTATTCACTTTAAAAAACTTGATCATTTCCCTTTGCTTTTAGAAACTTATTAGCTTACAAAAGAAACTCGAGACAAACAAACAAAATTCCGAGCCAATTCCCGAGCAACTCACGATCCTCTTCTTCCCTGAGATAACTCACAGAAGACTTCGAGCCAGACCCGAAAATACGCTTCTTCCCCAACTACCCCAAACAACCCAGACACACACGTGCACATGTGCACCATGCACGCCGACCCTATCAGCTCCGACCTTCGCCACGACCATCCCCAAGTCGATGATCACCTACGCGAATGCTCCGACCCCTCAACGCCGATGAACTCACGAAGAAAAGAAATCGAGAAATCCTGATGCCCACTGGAACCCAACATCTCGTCGACAATTGCCTCGCGGCACCAAATACAATCACCAGAAAACTTGCCGCTACTCCCAGGGACGCGCCACGACCTGATGAATCATTTCCCCCTCAAGCGATTCCCTCCGATTCAGCCTTGATGAAGAAATCACCTCGAGAAACACTACGACCAAAACAAGTCGACGAACCCTAGTTCATCAACAACTATCAACTCCGGCCATCAGAAAAATTCCAAACAATTTTTCCCGCGTTCCCCCACTTCCCATCCTCCTCCATCCCAAACCCCACTGAGAAACTCGCCGCCGATCAACGTCAATCGACGAAAATGCAAAAATTGATCATCCCAGAATATCTCAACAATTACTACAATAAAAATCATGATCTTAATGTCTAAATTCATCAATTTCCTTAACGTTTCAGTTTATAAAACCAAAAATTGAAATAAGCATTATCGATTTTAACCCATTTTTAAATTTCACTGTTATTTATAAATTTTTGAGATAAATACTTAATATAAATTCCGGTAAACATTTTTAAAATTTACATTATCATGTTTCAGTCCTTTTTCTTTTTAACATCATGGTCTAAAAACAATTCATTTGGAAGAAATGAATTTTTGTTGAGGAAGTAGTCTCTGTAAATACAACAGAGAAGCAAACATCAGACATATACACAGACATTTCATGTACATACATTCCATTCCAAACATTTATGCCAACAACAAGAATTTTTTTTTTACATGCATCAAGGTTTAACTCAGATTTTTAAACTGTTTTTAAGTTAAAATGTTTACTCACTATTGAAAAAGAAGCAGAGAGCTTTTAAAACTGGGATGCTAGATTTTGAAAACTGGAAAGAATTGCTTTTGATCTAAATTTAAAACTCTGTAACTATTAACAGAGATGAACCAGATATAGCAATACATACACACAGGGTTCTACATTCAAATACACATATATTCAAATTTAAAACAAACATGCATACATATTTTCAACCATATATCACAATTTTACTTCAAACATTTTACCACATAAATCCAATTTTAACTGTTTTTAAATCTAAGTTTACTCACCTTTTAACCAAAATGTAGAGATGATTTAAAACTGAGATGAAGCTTTGAAAACTTTGAATGCTTTGAAAAACTGCAACATCAACTTGAAAATGTTGAAATCATTGAATCTGGAAATGCTGAAGCTTTGATTTTTAGTTGTAGATCTCTTGTTTGATTTGTTTTTGAGGTAGGAATCTTGCTAATAAAATTCAGGTTTAAAATTTTGGAAGAGTGGTTGTTTTAATTTTCTACTGGTTTGAGAAAATGAGGCTACAGGTTTTTTTTGCATTTTTCACTTATATTTGATAAAAGGAAATGAGAAGAAGAAGGCTAAAGATATATATAGCCTGATTTACTAAATAAAATGCAAGAAATAATGACACTTGTCTTTACCCATTATTAATTAACTTACACATGTTATCAAGGGGATTTATAAGCTAACACATATAACTTTACATGCATAATTAAAATTTTAAATGTTTATATGACTTTTATCTTTACTTTACTATTTAATAAATACATTCTTAATTTATATGAATAAAATTCTTTTAAAAGAAAATAGAATAAACACACTATATACTAAATAGAATCATACATGATATATTTAAATTCAAAATATATTTGAGATATATATCTTTTAAATTCCAAATTTAAATCCAAATTCAAATTCAATTTAAAATCCAATGTAAAATCAATCCAAATAAATATAGATATTAATTTTTAACAAACACATTATTAAATTTGTAAATTATTATTCTTATTTAAAAACAACTTAAATGCATATATATATATATATATATATTTAAATAGATACCTTATTAAATTTGAAATAATATGTCTATTTAAAATATATTTATATCTATATTTAAAAACATTACATTATTATTATTATTGTTTGAAAACAACAATATTTACCAATTTTAAAAAATTAATTAAGAGATTATGACATTTTAAATTCCTTGAAATTCCGGGATATCACATTCCTCCCCCCTTAAAAGAATTTCGTCCTCGAAATTTAAAACAAAAGATAATCCAAAAGTTTTTATTTCAAACAATCTAAACATACCTATCAGCCATACATAACCAAACAAACAATTTCATCCAAACAACCAATTCAATCAATCAATCAACACTAGCTATTCGGACATAGATCCGGATAAGCTTCCTAAAATTTATCCCGAGTTTCCCAGGTATAGACACTGGAATACTCGCTCTACTGAATCCAAACAATCAATACTAAGCTACAGAGCTCCTACTCATCTAGATCTACAAAACTATACAGGATATCAGACTACAGACGAGTCTCACTCAACAACCAAACCTCCTTGAATTGCTGGTTCTAAAACCAGAGATGGACCATACACGTATTCCCTCAGAGATACGTGAAATACATTGAATCCCAGTCTTCCAAACTGGCAATTCAAACCTTATAAACCAAACACTGATCCTTACAAAACTCAGAAGAATCCAATATACAACGGAGCTAACTTCCTGGTCTTACCCAATCTTATTGCTCCCTTTACCGGAGAAAATTTCAACAACAACAAAGTCTCCAACTTCGAATTCCAAATTCCTCCGTTTCTTATCCACAGAACTCTTCTGACGATCCTGGGCTGCCTACATCCATGCCGATCAGCTCAACCTTCGCTGATGCTTCTTGAAACAAAACTGAACAAAAAATAACTCAACAAAATGATCCTCCTAAGATCTACCCAAATCCAGAACACAAACTCTACTCCACTATTATCAGTAGACTACAGCTTACTTCTCCTATCCGAAAAAGACAAAATAAAAATACTTGCCAATCTGGCCTCAATTCCAGAAAAATTTCCTGTAGAAAGTCTCTAATACTGCAACTTCCAGTTGCTTCCACTCTAGAACAGCTTCCACCTTGCTTCCGCTGCACAACTCTGATCCGGAGTAGATGAGAATGCTGTCGATGAACTCGAGCACAAACTAGACAACACATCCCGGAAATATGGTTCAACAGATCCATAAAAAGAAAACTCAAAAGTTACAGGAAATCCTGAGCTGCTTCACCAAAACTTCTCTCTTGGAGATATCCTTCTACCTGGATGAACTACCGGTACAACTCCTGGAATCCTAGTCAATACGGAAACTCAATCTCTAATGCTGACAAACCTCTGACTTCCATGAAGATATCCGGAAAATCTCTGATAACTCAAGAGAACACTCAAACTATCGCAAGTCACTTTTGCGATCAACCCATCCTAATTCCAAAGAAACTGCTCTCTCTTTACTAATCAGAACAGCTTATGCTATTTAACCAATCCATCGAAGAACTGGATCCACTTTACAGCTTCTGAACTCCACCTCTTAGAAAACTGCTTAGCCAGAAGACTTCCTGCCGGCACACAGAACACTCCGAGCTGCACCCTTGACACAGATACCAAAGATTTCCTAATCCAAAGCTCTTCGAGAAACTCGGACCTCAAACCAAACTCAACACCCTGCTGAACTCAGCCACAACACCGAAGAAGACACACTTCCTTAAACTTGCTCCAAAAGAAAACATCTTCGGAAACATCTATAGTTACTATGTCTCACCATGCAGTTGCTTCTTCATGAGGTACCCAGATACCATCACTCGCTTCAGTTCATCCGACAGATCCAAACTCTCAAAAATCTGCTCGCACAAGCATGATCCAACTTACACTTCAAAGATGAACTCCGAACCTTTAAAAGGTTTCTTTCAGAGATCAATGAAATCCTTACATCAAGCAAAACTCACTCGAGACGGTATTAGGTCTACAGTCTCGACAGATACACTTCCAACCTCAAACATTCAAACTCCAACCATTGGTAGTCGTGTTACACACACCACCACCTTATCTACCTTTATAACTCATATTGGAAAACCCGAACAGGTAACCCAACAAATAGGTAGAATAAATATATATGTATATAGTTATATAAAAATTACAAATACGCTCTCTCAAGATAGACACCACTCTAGAGTCTAGGTATTCACTCAACCAAGAGCTCTGATACCAACTGTGACGACCCGACTTTTTCTCCACATAAAGTCGTATCATCTTGAAGAAAGAAAGGGATAGAAAAGAGAAAAGATATAGAAGAAAGAAGAAACAACATTAGAATCTAAACAACGTAACGAATAAATTATATTAATTACATAAGATATTACATAGTATCATATACAACAGCTCTCAGAGTTACACAGCCTATACAACACATACTAGACAGTTATAAATACATGTCTAGTCTTTACAACTTCAAATACAATTCAAAACAAATGACTAAGAGATCAACACAACGGAACCACTTATATATCTACAAACGTTGAAGCCTCCTGCTCCATTGCCCCTTTAGAATTCATCAAAGCAAACCTGAATCCCTTGGCTACTCATAAAAATTTGAGTACCCAAGAGTTTAAGAAAACAGAATAAACACTTGGGTTAGACATGGGTCTGGTGTGAGTAAACGGGTAAAGTTTCTTAACTTCAAAACCTTTTGAAAACAAAGGTATCACATAAGACTCCCCACAAATAAACATGGGTAAGTTTTTACCTTACGCTAACCAAAACATTGATAGGAGATCCAGTTATATTATAATAGTGTCTAAGGTTTCAAGTAAAATACAGAAATAGCTGGAATGCTTACATCTCACGTTCCAACATAGTTGGGCACAACTAAATCGTACGGCACTTATTAGAGATTGGATTCCATACAATGGCAGGGCTACTGGGGTACGCCCGTCACAGTACGTAGCCTAGATCAACGTACCGAGGATCACGCCCAATCCCCTGCAACACAAGGCTGGAACCATCCCTTACTGGATAATTCCCGCATAAGAAACCCGCAGTTGTAGCTAGCAACTGCCCACACAGCCGAATAAAAAAAGGGACCTCTAGACAAGGGAAATCTTATCCTACTTGGGTGCTACCCACTAACCTTGCTGCACCTCCCCTGTTTTAGCCATTCCCGGTTGATGAGGCTTGAGGCTACGATTACCTTTATAGAACACCTCTATCTTAGAATGCTCATCGTCCACCTGACGATGTTTCTGAAAGCATTCAATCCATACAAGTTCATTCCGGGTTCGAACGAAACTGAAGGCATTATCTCGTTACACTCTGTAACGACCCAGAATTTTTGATAATTAAAATTCGAATATTTAATTGATTTTAAATATTAATATTTGAATTTAATAAGTCGGATAATTTATTTAAGGGATATTGGATTTAATTTGGTCAATTAAATCGATAATTTAATGATTGAAATTCCAGAGATAAGTAAAAATCGAGTTTAATATGATTGAAATTGATTTGGAAAATTTTATTTAATCATACTGGAGTTATAGAAAGGTTATGGAACTTTTAAAATTGAATTTGGAGTTAATCTATGAAAATTGAATATTTTAATATTTAATTATCGACTGTAGAAATAGTCAATTTTCGAACAGTCTCAGAATTGAACGAAACCAGTTCCATTGGATCCGTAATAGTTAGTTATTATCGGATTTCAATTTTCGTATCAATCGGAGTTGTCGTTTGACCGTGGCAGCTCGAAACGCATCGATATCGTTTTAATTTTAAATCGTCGAGTTAAAATAGTCATTTTTTTAAAGGTCTCGGATTTCGACGAAACCAATTTCATCGGATCCGTAATGTGATATTATTGTAAGATTTCAAATTTCGTAATTTTTGGATTTACCATTTGTCCGGTACGAATCAAAACGCCTCGAAATCGATTTAAATCGGTTTAAGTTAAATTGATCGTTTATTTCCATATCTCACACAGATGTCCGAATTAGCTCCCGAAACACGTTCCATTGCGTTCGGAACGCGGGGTAAACCTTAGAAACGTCAGCCGGCACGCTCGATTTGGTGTTCGAAAATTTCCAGATGAATAGTAAACTGGGCAATTTTCTATAAAAGCACCCTTTTCTTTCATTTTGCAAACGAGAAAACTAGGGTTTCAGCTTAAACCCTGGCCGCCTCTAATTCGTTCAATGGCCAAAAACGTGCCATCTCCTTCATCAATTTTCTTACGATCCATCAACAATTGCAAGTAAGTGTCAACTACAATGTTGAAGAGGGCATTGAGATCTGTAAAGTGAACGGCTATGATCGAATAATTCGTCACGAGGAAGGAGCAAATTGGTCGTGAACGTCGTGCGTTCGAGCACGTATTTCAACATCTGTGGATGGCCAAGCGCTGAGCTGCTCCAGGCGTGGGTAGGGGAGGCGACGTGCTGTTGAACGGTGGTGGAGTGATGGACCCTGGCTCGTCGTAGGTGGCCGCGATATGCGAAGGTTCGAACGTGATATGGGTTTCGTGCACGGCTTGGATACGAACGGGAAAGATGAAGATAGGTGTGGCCACGATTTGCTTTGCCTGAAACCCACGGTCCAGATTCATCTAGGTTGAAATTGTGAAAAGGGAATTTGTAAATATTTTATCGATTAATTTGTACAAACTTCTAAAATGTGTAACTTGTTCATACGAGGTCGAAAAATTCCAAAACGAATTGCGTTGCAATCGTTTTGTCGAGTACCACGCGATGCAACTGGATTGGAGTCGTTTGGAGCTAGTTTGAATTTCGGGTAAAATTAAACGCGCGTTTAATTTTATTCGAAATAAACGCTGGAACGGAATTTAAAATCAAGGTGAGATCTTCTCACTCAAATTGAATGTGGAATTTTTGCAGTATTGATTTGATTGCTATTGGATGTGATATTAGATATAGTAGGATATATCTATATATATATAGCAATATATACATATTGGCATATGTATATATTGGATTGATTGATTTCCCGCCTCGTATAGCGGATGAGACCCTATTGCGCCGTTAGTAAGCGGATATTTTTATAAAACCCATATACCGCGATAATTCCGTACTGGAGCGGAATTGGTATTGTGCTAACGTCTTTGGATGCAGGGAAACAGGTTGGAGGGATCCAACTGGATTCCTCAACTGTATTTATTTATTTACAGATGTTGATATATATTCTGTTATCATATGATGATATATGATGTTTGATGTTGTGATGGACTAATTGATGCGTTGCATCATTGGATTCAAGATTTTGAAGTTTAAAAATAACGATTTTAACTTTAAAAGAGATTTTTAAGTATACGTTTTATTTGAAATTTTTGAATTGATTTACTTTAAATAAATAAATGTTATAAATTTAAAGTTAGGGAGATTATAATGTTTTGTGAAAGATAACCAAAAGATGATTTTTGGAATAAATAGTTAAGCAATTTATAAATGGTTTAAGTTGAGATTTTTGAATTATTAAAAACGATGTATATAAAAGATGTACAAAATTGATATTTATAAATTAAAATTATTGGAATTTTAAACGAGTTTTTATAAGTGTTAGATTTGTAAAGATATGAAACTTATAGAATTATAAGTTGTAAAGATAGGAAATTTATAGAATTATAAATTGTGAAGATTTGAAGTTTATAGATTTATAAAATTTGAAGTTTATAGATTTATAAAGTATGAAGTTATAAAATGAATGGAGTTGTAGAATAAAGGATTTATAAGAAATTTACTTATAAATTGGTTTTTTGCCTTCAAATGGAACATTGATCGAAGTTAATAAAAAGGAAGATTTATAAATCAAAGTGGTTATACAATAAAAATAAAAAGAGAATTTATAACGTTGTTTTATAAATTCGAAACCAATTTAAATTGATAAGTTAAACAGAGAAGTTTAATAAAGGAGATATATCCGCGATTTTGAATAGTGGATAATTATTGAAATAAAATGTGTAGAAAATATTGAAATGTGGTTAGTGAAGTATATTCACGATTTTGGACAGTGAATATATTGTTAAGTAAAATGGATAGTTTTGGAAAAGTGACATTGAAAATGAAGTTAAACATCTTAAGGATGTTTTAAAATGTATTATGAATCGAAAACATAGATTTCACCACTTGTTGTTGAAATAGACGTTTTCGAGAAATTTAAGGAAATGGTGGACTATAACACTGTTGTTATAGTAAATGATTTCCGAAAGGAAATGTTTTATATAGTATTGGGATTCATATATCTATCTTAAAATTCGAATCCCTATACTAGTGATTTTGGGTCGTCGTAACGATGTTTTACGTAACATTCGTTTTGACCCAAATAAATGTGTTAAAAGAATATTTTCCTTAACGAATGAAATATATATACTTAATATTGATTTAAGTATATCGAATATTTTCAAATGTTGAAAATAAATAGATTTGTGAAATACTTATTTTTAAATAAGTATGGAAATGTTTTTCCAATATGAAATGAACTGTTTTGAGATTTTATCTTCAAAGATAAATTGAAATGTGAATATTTGAAATTTGTTTTCAAATGGTTAAGTGTGGAAATTTTATATCTAGTAAAGATATTTTTGAAGATGAAATAATTTGGAAAATTATTTGGAATCTGATGATGTTGCGCATCTTTATTGATAGTTAAATAACCGACTATCAATAATTACCTTGAGTAGGTATTTGTTGTGAATTGGATGAATTTGAATGCCACACTTATTTTTGAATAATCGCTCACTATTCGGGTTAGCCCGGAAAGGACCATGGGGTCATATAACCCATTCCGAATATGTGATACGTCGTTATGAATTGCATTCGAAGATCGGTGTTGAAGACCGGATATTTTTGAAAACGGAAGGATTACCGTCGAGTTACTCTACATCGGCTGATCTCCGATTTAGAAGTTTTATCACCCTTGGTGACGGGAAGTCCGGACGTGATTAGAAATTTATCCGGATAGGCAAGGGCTTCGTGAGAAGTGCCTTCGGTTCTGTTCGATCTCGGAACAGACTTGTATGGATTGTGTGTCTGACGTTACAATTTGAGATATAAAGCTGATTTCTTTCAAATACATTTCTGTTGGTGGCGGAGAATTTATTCTCTTAGCTTAACACCCTTCTCTGAGACGTACGAGCTCAGAGGTTATGTAGTTGAAATTTATCAGCGATATATTCCCAATTTGGTAACGTGGCATACTGAGTGTTGCTGTGAAATGATCAGTGTTTGATCATTTGCGATATGATCATTTTTTTGATCTTATATCTTTGTGATCATAGGTTGATCATTTTGTTTGACCCGAAGCAGGGCTTTGTAGAAAGCGTAGCTTTGTGGACGAGACTTCGTCGAGCCTCACACCCCGGAAATGGTCGAAACAGGAAGGATGCGGCAAGGTTCTAGGGAGTAGCGCCCCTTAGTGTATGTCATTCCTTCTGGATAAAGGTGGTATCATGGTATGGAGCCCAGATACTTAACCTCTGTGGTTGCTGCAAATTTATTACTTTGTGGTTTGTTGGAAATCGGGGATCCTCGGGAAGATCGGTGACGATCGGGGGATGGCATACGCGTGTCAGTAGTTACCTATTTTTGCAGAGGTAACCCGGCCTTGTGTTGGCAGAGATCCGGTTAGGTTCTCGGGTCGTCTATTCCAGGGACATACCCATCGTGGAAAAGGAAGTTCCTTAGCCTGACCATTTGTTGGAAATCCAAAGAAACAATACGAGCCTTTACGATTTCAATTGTATAACCTGTCTCCTCAGGAGGCAGCTATAGCAGGCATAATATAATGGTACCTATGCTGGCTAAGATTTATATTATACTTTCGAAATGGTTTCCACTATGCACTAATAATAATATCAAAAAGGTTTTGATTTTTGCGTAGTAAGCATCTTTGACTAACATAAGAAGAAATCTCCTCCAAGTCTGCGTTTGCATTGTGTGTGTGGTGGGAGGTCTTATGGTAGTTTCATTTTCTAAAAGCATTGCGAAATTTACTTCAAATTCTGTTCTTTGTTTTAAAGATAAATAACTGTTTTTACGATCTCACACCAGTCACCATGACTGAATCGGAGTTTATTGTTTCCCTTCTAAACTCTTGGTGCCCACCAATTTCCACACGGGCAGTCTAGAGTTATGTTATCAGGATATTCTGGATATTCTGGAGCTTTGGAAGCAAGCTGGATGGCGAAACGTATCACCTATATTTTTGTATTATTCCGCTGTGTATTCTGTATGAGGACAAGTTATATAACTGTCCATTGTTGTATTGAGTCGTATATTGACTCTGATTGATGTATGTATAAAATGATATAGTTCTTTGATTTAAAGATTATTCAATTATCTAATATATATTGTTCCGCTGCGATGTGTAAGATTCTGATATTGTTTCTGTATCTGATGTTGTTCTGTTGTTCTTCTTCTTTCTTTCTTCTCTTTTTCTTCTATCTTCTTCTTCTTCTACTTTTTCTTCTTTCTTAAACCCTCACTATTGGAGTTTCCGGCACTCGATTGCTCGACAGTCGATAAAGTGAGTATCGATGTCGAATTTTCGAAAGTCGAAAATTCCTGTACGTGACAGCGTGGTATCAGAGCATATGGTTAAGCGACAACCCTGCTCTGTTGGGTGTTACTCATTAGAGATAGAGTCAGTAGCACTCTAGAATGAGTTTGAGTGAAATAATAGATACGAGCGCGTATTTGTTAGTGAATATAAAAAGAAATTGTTTTATATTGTGAAGATTGGTTTGTTGAGTGGTATATGGATTCTGGTCAATACGAGTAATTAACGTTATTGATAGGGATCTCTAAACACTCGAATAGAACAATTCGGCACAGTATTGTTTTAAAATAGGGTAAATGAGATAATTTTGCCCAAAACTATTTTTGTATAGAAAAGAAATGTTTTTCTATAAAGTACTATAGTATATGGTTGCATGGATGTTAGGAAGTAATAATAGTGAATTATCATCACTGAAATTGAATGAAAAATTGAAATCGTAACTCCAAAGTTAAGAAATAAATCCATATACTAATGAAATTAAAGAATGTAGATTATAAATGTGATTTGTACTTTGAAACGGAATTCCAGAGAAGTATTTGGAAAAGTTTTGAAAAGAATTTGAAAATTTTGGAGATTTGGAAAGTTTAAATTCTTTTTGATTTGAAGATGAATTTCAAAGGTTTTGGAAAGTATTCTGAAGGAATGAAAAGCTCTAAACTCTTTTCGGTCGCTGGAAAATAATTCCGATGATGATCGCGACATCACCGGTGTTCATTTTCGGGTTTCCAAAAGAGAAATTTCTGCTAAATTGTTTTAAATGGAAGTTGTTTAGAAAATTTGGGTTTTGTTTTAGAAAATTCAAAGGATAATTTGAATTGTTTTCAAAAAATGGTTTTGAAATGTTGGTAAGACTCTGGAATCAATTTATGAAATATTATGAAATTGATAACTTGTAAAGTTTAAAGTTTAAATAAAAATCCATTTAACGAATGAAATTTATAAATATGAATTGGAAGCATAAGGAAATGAATTCATATATGAATAAAATGGTGAATATAAATTGTAAATGAATTTATAAATGAAAATGGAATTCCAAGAAGATAAATTTAAATTAAAACTCATTAATGGAATGAAATTGTAAATGTGAATGGATAAATCATTTTATAAATCAAAATGTAAGTAAGTCGAAGACTTATAAAATATTTAAAATTCATTTTGGATTTGTAAGTAAGTAAGACTGAATTGAATTTGATTTGTGGAAAATGAAGTGAAATATTAAACTAAAATTAGTAAGTAAAGCTAATTGAATATTGACCAAATAAATAAGGTTTGAACGAATTGAATTTAAAATGAATTGGAAATCCAGTTTAAATACGAGTGGTTATAAACCAAAATAGTGAATTGTAAATAAATTTTGGGAGCGAACAAAAGTGAATGAAACTGGAATTGAAACTGAATACTGAAAACAAATTTGAATAAGTGGATTAGAATTTGAAATGGATTAGTAACTGAAACTAATTTAAAATGGTGCAGTTATGTGAAAGATAATCGATAAAATTCAATATTCGGAATTGAAGATAAATTGAATTCCAATAGAATTAAAAAATTTGAGAATTGAATTCAAATGAGATTAGAAATGTAAAATTGAATGGATATGAATATGTAACTTCAACAGTGAAGTAAGCTAAAGATATATAAGCAGTTGATATTGAAAATTTTGTAATAGAATTTGCAAAATGGATTGAATAGTGTAACTAGATATTATGGCTAGTAGGATATATAGTTGTATTAAAGGAATTGGATTTGATTTCAAAGATGATTTGAATTGCTCGACAAAAGGTAAGTATTTGAATTATAATATGAGTTTTTGATGATTTCTTGTCTAGCCGCTTGGCTTTTTCTTTTTCTTTTTGGAATCTGAAAGTCCGTAGGGACGTTTTGTAGTCGTACCGTATTAGCCGCGCAAAGGAGACGCTGGCGAAATTTTTTGAAAATTTAGGGCGTTAGAAAATTTTTGTGAAAATTTTGAAAGTTAAAATTTGAATTTAAGATAAAATTTGAATAAAGTAGTAAAGCAAAGTTGTTTGAAACTTATAATTGAAGTTAGAAATTTAGTTGAATAAATAATGAATCTTTAGTAGGAAGAGTTGTTTTGAGAAATTGATAAAACTATTGGATTGTGAAAAATAGTAGACGAGTTAAGGACTTTTTTTCCTAACTTGTAATTTCGAGGACGAAATTCTTTTAAGGGGGGAAGTCTGTAACGACCCAGAATTTTTGATAATTAAAATTCGAATATTTAATTGATTTTAAATATTAATATTTGAATTTAATAAGTCGGATAATTTATTTAAGGGATATTGGATTTAATTTGGTCAATTAAATCGATAATTTAATGATTGAAATTCCAGAGATAAGTAAAAATCGAGTTTAATATGATTGAAATTGATTTGGAAAATTTTATTTAATCATACTGGAGTTATAGAAAGGTTATGGAACTTTTAAAATTGAATTTGGAGTTAATCTATGAAAATTGAATATTTTAATATTTAATTATCGACTGTAGAAATAGTCAATTTTCGAACAGTCTCAGAATTGAACGAAACCAGTTCCATTGGATCCGTAATAGTTAGTTATTATCGGATTTCAATTTTCGTATCAATCGGAGTTGTCGTTTGACCGTGGCAGCTCGAAACGCATCGATATCGTTTTAATTTTAAATCGTCGAGTTAAAATAGTCATTTTTTTAAAGGTCTCGGATTTCGACGAAACCAATTTCATCGGATCCGTAATGTGATATTATTGTAAGATTTCAAATTTCGTAATTTTTGGATTTACCATTTGTCCGGTACGAATCAAAACGCCTCGAAATCGATTTAAATCGGTTTAAGTTAAATTGATCGTTTATTTCCATATCTCACACAGATGTCCGAATTAGCTCCCGAAACACGTTCCATTGCGTTCGGAACGCGGGGTAAACCTTAGAAACGTCAGCCGGCACGCTCGATTTGGTGTTCGAAAATTTCCAGATGAATAGTAAACTGGGCAATTTTCTATTAAAGCACCCTTTTCTTTCATTTTGCAAACGAGAAAACTAGGGTTTCAGCTTAAACCCTGGCCGCCTCTAATTCGTTCAATGGCCAAAAACGTGCCATCTCCTCCCTCAATTTTCTTACGATCCATCAACAATTGCAAGTAAGTGTCAACTACAATGTTGAAGAGGGCATTGAGATCTGTAAAGTGAACGGCTATGATCGAATAATTCGTCACGAGGAAGGAGCAAATTGGTCGTGAACGTCGTGCGTTCGAGCACGTATTTCAACATCTGTGGATGGCCGAGCGCTGAGCTGCTCCAGGCGTGGGTAGGGGAGGCGACATGCTGTTGAACGGTGGTGGAGTGATGGACCCTAGCTCGTCGTAGGTGGCCGCGATATGCGAAGGTTCGAACGTGATATGGGTTTCGTGCACGGCTTGGATACGAACGGGAAAGATGAAGATAGGTGTGGCCACGATTTGCTTTGCCTGAAACCCACGGTCTAGATTCATCTAGGTTGAAATTGTGAAAAGGGAATTTGTAAATATTTTATCGATTAATTTGTACAAACTTCTAAAATGTGTAACTTGTTCATACGAGGTCGAAAAATTCCAAAACGAATTGCGTTGCAATCGTTTTGTCGAGTACCACGCGATGCAACTGGATTGGAGTCGTTTGGAGCTAGTTTGAATTTCGGATAAAATTAAACGGCCGTTTAATTTTATTCGAAATAAACGTTGGAACGGAATTTAAAATCAAGGTGAGATCTTCTCACTCAAATTGAATGTGGAATTTTTGCAGTATTGATTTGATTGCTATTGGATGTGATATTAGATATAGTAGGATATATCTATATATATATAGCAATATATACATATTGGCATATGTATATATTGGATTGATTGATTTCCCGCCTCGTATAGCGGATGTGACCCTATTGCGCCGTTAGTAAGCGGATATTTTTATAAAACCCATATACCGCGATAATTCCGTACTGGAGCGGAATTGGTATTGTGCTAACGTCTTTGGATGCAGGGAAACAGGTTGGAGGGATCCAACTGGATTCCTCAACTGTATTTATTTATTTACAGATGTTGATATATATTCTGTTATCATATGATGATATATGATGTTTGATGTTGTGATGGACTAATTGATGCGTTGCATCATTGGATTCAAGATTTTGAAGTTTAAAAATAACGATTTTAACTTTAACAGAGATTTTTAAGTATACGTTTTATTTGAAATTTTTGAATTGATTTACTTTAAATAAATAAATGTTATAAATTTAAAGTTAGGGAGATTATAATGTTTTGTGAAAGATAACCAAAAGATGATTTTTGGAATAAATAGTTAAGCAATTTATAAATGGTTTAAGTTGAGATTTTTGAATTATTAAAAACGATGTATATAAAAGATGTACAAAATTGATATTTATAAATTAAAATTATTGGAATTTTAAACGAGTTTTTATAAGTGTTAGATTTGTAAAGATATGAAACTTATAGAATTATAAGTTGTAAAGATAGGAAATTTATAGAATTATAAATTGTGAAGATTTGAAGTTTATAGATTTATAAAATTTGAAGTTTATAGATTTATAAAGTATGAAGTTATAAAATGAATGGAGTTGTAGAATAAAAGATTTATAAGAAATTTACTTATAAATTGGTTTTTTGCCTTCAAATGGAACATTGATCGAAGTTAATAAAAAGGAAGATTTATAAATCAAAGTGGTTATACAATAAAAATAAAAAGAGAATTTATAACGTTGTTTTATAAATTCGAAACCAATTTAAATTGATAAGTTAAACAGAGAAGTTTAATAAAGGAGATATATCCGCGATTTTGGATAGTGGATAATTATTGAAATAAAATGTGTAGAAAATATTGAAATGTGGTTAGTGAAGTATATTCACGATTTTGGACAGTGAATATATTGTTAAGTAAAATGGATAGTTTTGGAAAAGTGACATTGAAAATGAAGTTAAACATCTTAAGGATGTTTTAAAATGTATTATGAATCGAAAACATAGATTTCACCACTTGTTGTTGAAATAGACGTTTTCGAGAAATTTAAGGAAATGGTGGACTATAACACTGTTGTTATAGTAAATGATTTCCGAAAGGAAATGTTTTATATAGTATTGGGATTCATATATCTATCTTAAAATTCGAATCCCTATACTAGTGATTTTGGGTCGTCGTAACGATGTTTTACGTAACATTCGTTTTGACCCAAATAAATGTGTTAAAAGAATATTTTCCTTAACGAATGAAATATATATACTTAATATTGATTTAAGTATATCGAATATTTTCAAATGTTGAAAATAAATAGATTTGTGAAATACTTATTTTTAAATAAGTATGGAAATGTTTTTCCAATATGAAATGAACTGTTTTGAGATTTTATCTTCAAAGATAAATTGAAATGTGAATATTTGAAATTTGTTTTCAAATGGTTAAGTGTGGAAATTTTATATCTAGTAAAGATATTTTTGAAGATGAAATAATTTGGAAAATTATTTGGAATCTGATGATGTTGCGCATCTTTATTGATAGTTAAATAACCGACTATCAATAATTACCTTGAGTAGGTATTTGTTGTGAATTGGATGAATTTGAATGCCACACTTATTTTTGAATAATCGCTCACTATTCGGGTTAGCCGGGAAAGGACCATGGGGTCGTATAACCCATTCCGAATATGTGATACGTCGTTATGAATTGCATTCGAAGACCGGTGTTGAAGACCGGATATTTTTGAAAACGGAAGGATTACCGTCGAGTTACTCTACATCGGCTAATCTCCGATTTAGAGGTTTTATCAGCCTTAGTGACGGGAAGTCCGGACGTGATTAGAAATTTATCCGGATAGGCAAGGGCTTCGTGAGAAGTGCCTTCGGTTCTGTTCGATCCCGGAACAGACTTGTATGGATTGTGTGTCTGACGTTACAATTTGAGATATAAAGCTGATTTCTTTCAAATACATTTCTGTTGGTGGCGGAGAATTTATTCTCTTAGCTTAACACCCTTCTCTGAGACGTACGAGCTCAGAGGTTATGTAGTTGAAATTTATCAGCGATATATTCCCAATTTGGTAACGTGGCATACTGAGTGTTGCTGTGAAATGATCAGTGTTTGATCATTTGCGATATGATCATTTTTTTGATCTTATATCTTTGTGATCATAGGTTGATCATTTTGTTTGACCCGAAGCAGGGCTTTGTAGAAAGCGTAGCTTTGTGGACGAGACTTCGTCGAGCCTCACACCCCGGAAATGGTCGAAACAGGAAGGATGCGGCAAGGTTCTAGGGAGTAGCGCCCCTTAGTGTATGTCATTCCTTCTGGATAAAGGTGGTATCATGGTATGGAGCCCAGATACTTAACCTCTGTGGTTGCTGCAAATTTATTACTTTGTGGTTTGTTGGAAATCGGGGATCCTCGGGAAGATCGGTGACGATCGGGGGATGGCATACGCGTGTCAGTAGTTACCTATTTTTGCAGAGGTAACCCGGCCTTGTGTTGGCAGAGATCCGGTTAGGTTCTCGGGTCGTCTATTCCAGGGACGTACCCATCGTGGAAAAGGAAGTTCCTTAGCCTGACCATTTGTTGGAAATCCAAAGAAACAATACGAGCCTTTACGATTTCAATTGTATAACCTGTCTCCTCAGGAGGCAGCTATAGCAGGCATAATATAATGGTACCTATGCTGGCTAAGATTTATATTATACTTTCGAAATGGTTTCCACTATGCACTAATAATAATATCAAAAAGGTTTTGATTTTTGCGTAGTAAGCATCTTTGACTAACATAAGAAGAAATCTCCTCCAAGTCTGCGTTTGCATTGTGTGTGTGGTGGGAGGTCTTATGGTAGTTTCATTTTCCAAAAGCATTGCGAAATTTACTTCAAATTCTGTTCTTTGTTTTAAAGATAAATAACTGTTTTTACGATCTCACACCAGTCACCATGACTGACTCGGAGTTTATTGTTTCCCTTCTAAACTCTGGGTGCCCACCAATTTCCACACGGGCAGTCTAGAGTTATGTTATCAGGATATTCTGGATATTCTGGAGCTTTGGAAGCAAGCTGGATGGCGAAACGTATCACCTATATTTTTGTATTATTCCGCTGTGTATTCTGTATGAGGACAAGTTATATAACTGTCCATTGTTGTATTGAGTCGTATATTGACTCTGATTGATGTATGTATAAAATGATATAGTTCTTTGATTTAAAGATTATTCAATTATCTAATATATATTGTTCCGCTGCGATGTGTAAGATTCTGATATTGTTTCTATATCTGATATTGTTCTGTTGTTCTTCTTCTTTCTTTCTTCCCTTTTTCTTCTATCTTCTTCTTCTTCTACTTTTTCTTCTTTCTTAAACCCTCACTATTGGAGTTTCCGGCACTCGATTGCTCGACAGTCGATAAAGTGAGTATCGATGTCGAATTTTCGAAAGTCGAAAATTCCTGTACGTGACAACACTCATTTTGGAATCACCCTCAGTGTTAACGACAATAACCCTTGCACTCTGAATCTTCATCTTCACTTGAGATTCACGACCTATCATTAATTTGGATCGATGTGGTATTCGGATATCCATATCTGGAAACCCGATCCCGGTCTCATCGAAATCCAAACGTATCTTAAAGGCCAAGTTTGTTTAAAGGTTTAAACAATTTAATTCAATACTTGAATTCACACAGCATTTAACACAAATAAATATCACACATTTATCACAGATATATCCAATACCATATCACAGAATATCATAGCATATCATCCAATAGATATCAACCAAATTAGATATTCTACACAACAATTATCCATAAGCAACAATTATTAACCCTATGTTATAATTAATTTAATTAACTTAAATTAAATTAATTACTTAAGAATTAATTATCTAACCTTGCTTTAATTTATTAATTACAAACCTTTAATTAATTAATTACTCATTAAATATTAATCACCCTTGATTAATTATTTATTAATTACATAAAGTAATTATCCTTTAATTAATTTCACAAATTAATTATTCTTAACCATTAACAGTAAATAAATCTTTAATTACTTCATTAATTAATTAACTATAATTAATTACATTAATCCTTAATTAATTATATTAATTAATTTAAACTTTAATTAATTACCTCCATTAATTAACCTTAAATAAATCATAAATAGTGATTATCATCTTGTGATTACTTACCCTAATTAATTACTCCTTAATTAATTATGTTAATCCTTTAATTAATTACACCAAATAATTTTTCCTTAATTAGTTTTACAAAGTAATTATACTTCAATTACTTCCCATTAAGTAATTTCCCTTATATCAGTTACATCCAGTAATTCATTTATTAATTACTTACACTAAGTAATTACACTTATTAAATCTCATTAAGTATTCATACTTAATTCCTTATCAAGTGATTATCTTTAATTAATTTACAAATTAATCACATTCATTAATTACAATTGAGTAATCCATCCCTTAATTACCTTATACCAATTAATTAACCTTAATTGCAGATTAATTATTCTTCAATTATTAATTAATAAACCTTAATTATCAATTAATAAAACTTAATTACAAATTAAGTACTTCTTATTTACCAATTAGTTTACCTCTAATTACTTAATTAATCAATCTTAATTACTTAATTAATTCATCTCTTATCATTAATTTATCAATCTTAATTACTTAATTAATTAATACTTAATTACCAATTAATTAATTATAACCCTCAATTATAAATTAATTAATCCTTTATCATGAGTTAATTAAATTAATTAATTATACTTGAATTTTCTTAATTAACTAATTAATCTCAAATCATTAAAAACCTTAATTATCCTTTAAGGTAAATCATTATCTTAATTAATTACTTAATTATCATTTAAATCTTATTTAATTTAAAGCTTGAAATTAATTTATACAAAAATCATTTGAGAACCTTTTTGATTAATTAAAGTTTAATACACTTCTTAATTACATCATTAAATTTCATTTGAAAAACATTTAGGAATTAATTACATAATTAACCTAATATATAATTACTTTTAAACAAAACAATTTTAAACATTTAACTTGTTTTAAAACAATTTAATCTTTGAAACTTTACTTGGAACTTGTTGAAACTTTTCTTTGGAAACTTTCACTTTATTCACTTTAAAAAACTTGATCATTTCCCTTTGCTTTTAGAAACTTATTAGCTTACAAAAGAAACCCGAGAGAAACAAACAAAATTCCAAGCCAATTCCCGAGCAACTCACGATCCTCTTCTTCCCCGAGACAACTCATAGAAGACTTCGAGCCAGACCCGAAAAATACGCTTCTTCCCCAACTACCGCAAACAACCCAGACACACACGTGCACATGTGCACCATGCACGATGACCCTATCAGCTCTGACCTTCGCCAAGACCATCCCCAAGTCGACGATCACCTATGCGAATACTCCGACCCATCAGCGCCGATGAACTCACGAAGAAAAGAAATCGAGAAATCCTGATGCCCACTGGAACCCAACATCTCGTCGACAATCGCCTCGCGCCACCAAATACGATCACTAGAAAACTTGCCGCTACTCCCAGGGACACGCCACGACCTGATGAATCATTTCCCCCTCAAGCGATTCCCTCCGATTCAGCCTTGATGAAGAAATCACCTCGAGAAACACTACGACCAAAACAAGTCGACGAACCCTAGTTCATCAACGACTATCAACTCCGGCCATCAGAAAAATTCCAAACAATTTTTCCCGCGTTCCCCCATTTCCCATCCTCCTCCAGCCCAAACCCCACTGAGAAACTCGCCGCCGATCAACGTCAATCGACGAAAATGCAAAAATCGATCATCACAGAATTTCTCAACAATTACTACAATAAAAATCCTGATCTTAATGTCTAAATTCATCAATTTCCTTAACGTTTCAGTTTATAAAACCAAAAATTGAAATAAGCATTATCGATTTTAACCCATTTTTAAATTTCACTGTTATTTATAAATTTTTGAGATAAATACTTAATATAAATTCCGTTAAACATTTTTAAAATTTACATTATCATGTTTCAGTCCTTTTTCTTTTTAACATCATGGTCTAAAAACACTTCATTTGGAAGAAATGAATTTTTGTTGAGGAAGTAGTCTCTGTAAATACAACAGAGAAGCAAACATCAGACATATACACAGACATTTCATATACATACATTCCATTCCAAACATTTATGCCAACAACAAGATTTTTTTTTACATGCATCAAGGTTTAACTCAGATTTTTAAATTGTTTTTAAGTTAAAATGTTTACTCACTATTGAAAAAGAAGCAGAGAGCTTTTAAAACTGGGATGCTAGATTTTGAAAACTGGAAAGAATTGCTTTTGATCTAAATTTAAAACTCTGTAACTATTAACAGAGATGAACCAGATATAGCAATACATACACACAGGGTTCTACATTCAAATACACATATATTCAAATTTAAAACAAACATGCATACATATTTTCAACCATATATCACAATTTTACTTTAAACATTTTACCACATAAATCCAATTTTAACTGTTTTTAAATCTAAGTTTACTCACCTTTTAACCAAAATGCAGAGATGATTTAAAACTGAGATGAAGCTTTGAAAACTTTGAATGCTTTGAAAAACTGCAACAGCAACTTGAAAATGTTGAAATCATTGAATCTGGAAATGCTGAAGCTTTGATTTTTAGTTGTAGATCTCTTGTTTGATTTGTTTTTGAGGTAGGAATCTTGCTAATAAAATTCAGGTTTAAAATTTTGGAAAAGTGGTTGTTTTAATTTTCTACTGGTTTGAGAAAATGAGGCTACAGGTTTTTTTTTGCATTTTTCACTTAGATTTGATAAAAGGAAATGAGAAGAAGAAGGCTAAAGATATATATAGCCTGATTCACTAAATAAAATGCAAGAAATAATGACACTTGTCTTTACCCATTATTAATTAACTTACACATGTTATCAAGGGGATTTATAAGCTAACACATATAACTTTACATGCATAATTAAAATTTTAAATGTTTATAAGACTTTTATCTTTACTTTACTATTTAATAAATACATTCTTAATTTATATGAATAAAATTCTTTTAAAAGAAAATAGAATAAACACACTATATACTAAATAGAATCATACATGGTATATTTAAATTCAAAATATATTTGAGATATATATCTTTTAAATTCCAAATTTAAATCCAAATTCAAATTCAATTTAAAATCCAATGTAAAATCAATCCAAATAAATATAGATATTAATTTTAAAAAAACACATTATTAAATTTGTAAATAATTATTCTTATTTAAAAACAACTTAAATGCATATATATATATATATATATATATATTAAATAGATACCTTATTAAATTTGAAATAATATGTCTATTTAAAATCTATTTATATCTATATTTAAAAACATTACATTATTATTATTGTTTGAAAACAACAATCTTTACCAATTTTAAATAATTAATTAAGAGATTATCACATTTTAAATTCCTTGAAATTCCGGGATATCACATGTCACGGCCCATCTCCCATTCTATCGACGGCGATTGCAAGCCCTAGCTTACCGTGTCAAGTCGAACACTGACAATCTCGACTGTATCTAAAACAAAGCACACTAACATGAAGCTCTTGATCATGCGAGGCTAAGGAATCAAATGACACTTTATTTTGTAAACTCTAGCATGAGTTTAATTGGTTGCGGAATTATAAATGGTGGCTGATGTAAATATTTAAATGGAGAGGAAGAGAGGAAAATGAAGATTAGGTTTAAGAATTGAGTTTATAGGCAGTTTATATTGTATTTCATTCACATTTATTTTCGTTGCACGTTTCGAGCCCACACGATCACACAGCACGGCTGATCCTCACCATACTCATCGGCGTACAATAATTCATTATTCTAGATCCAATGGTACCAGTTTCTTCAAAATCGAGACAGTGCTTCGGAATGATAATTTCATACGTTAATTAAAACGAATTATTATTAAACCAGTTTTAATCACTTTTAATTCTAAATTAAAAGTTTGCTATCATCATTATTATTTAATCAGAATTTAATTAAGCTTTTGAAATCATTTTTATTCAAATTAAATTTGAGATTCAATTATTTAAATAATTCTGTAACAACCCTGTATTTTACAATTAATTTTAATTTGATTTTTCCAAATTTAAGAGCTTTATTTATGATAAGAATAAATGTTGTTATTGTAAATATAAAAAACTTTGATTTTGTATGTGGATTTGAATTCCAAATATGACTAAATTTAATATTTCCAGAAAATGTGAATTTTGGTCAAATAGTCAAACTTCGACTTTTAACTTGAAAATTTAAAAGTTTGAAATTTATGAATTTTATCTTTTATTATAAAAATAGATTTAATAACTTGAATACTGCTTTTCGTTTCGTTGCAAACGGATTTAAATTGCAAAAGTTATACTATTTTCAATATTGTGTGTATATTGGGTTATTCAGCAATATTCTTTATTTTAAAATTATATAAATGACATTTTTATTTGATATATTTTATTCTAATTTGTACATTTATGTTATATAAAATATATTTTGGCTTTTAAATATTTTTAAAGTAAGGTAGGAATTTTTCCAGAGTTAGTAGTATTTTTCTTGCAAATTTCCATGCCCTGTTTGTAAATTTTAAACATTTTTCTTTAATCCTTTTCTATTTTCTCCAATTTAATTATCTATTTTATTTTGAAAATGATAAATAAATTATTTTAATTCAAATTTTCACTTCATAATATTTTTATAATGAAGTGTATAGTTTTTCAAGACTGACAGTGATTTATTTATAATTTTTGAACACTGTTTGGTATTTTTAAGTAATTTTCTTCATTCTTTTTATATTTTTCCAAAATTTATTATTTGTTTTCTCATATTTATAATTTATTTCGGTTTGTAAATTATTTTTCTGAATATTTTTGTTTATATAAAGATTAAAAAGAAAAGAAATATGAAAGGTTGTAAAACACTTTGAAACTTAAGCCCTTTTTTGTCCAAACCCTTCATTTTCTTTAACTCCTCAAATTTTGCCCTAGCCATCTAAAACCCTAGTGTAGCCGCCACTTTTTGTTTCTCATCTTTTCACGTGAAAACAAATCAGCTCCTCATTTCTCATGGCTTCATCCAAAAATAGGTAATGGCCTCTCCTTCTTTTTCTTCTTTTCTCTTCATTTTCAATGATTTTTGCCATGTTTCTCTTGCTTTGCTTGGCCTAACACCTCCACCATCTCCTCCATCGACCACCACCACTTCCTTCCCCACACCATCCACGACCAAACCACCTCCTCCTCTGACCATGACAGGCCATGCACTCCTTTTGACTAAAAACCACACAAAACCTTGCACAAATCCCTTAAAACAATGCATAGCCACCACTAGTTGCAACATACCTTCGCCCACCACCTTGGACACCACCTCTACCCGCCACCACCACCTTGCTACCACCACTACACATCACCATCTCCTTTGTCCAGACCTGTAGCAAGTCATGGCCAAGCCTAGGACCTTGTAGACCGAGCCAAAGATGAACCAAAACTCCACCATATTGCATAAAACTCTTCACATGCCTATGTTGTAACTTCCCCATCATCTCTAGCTTGTAGCTGTGCATCCCTTGGTCCAAACCAGACCCAAACCATGTCCAAACCTGAACCAAAACATTCCCTAGGCCATGCAAAAGGATAGAGAAAGCAAGGCAAAAGATTTGACATTCAAATCTCTTTTCGTTTAAAAGTTATTCCATTTCAAGTGCGTTGAAATTGTGTTTGTTTTGATGTATGTTTTGGGTTGTAATACAAGAGTTGTAGCTTTGGATCTTGCTCTCCACTCAAGTCCGTAGTCTTGTCATCGTGCTTTTGTTCCATTGTGTCATTGGTTTTGATATCGCCAGCACAAACAGGTGAGTTATTCTCACCAGACAATATGTACCTATATAACTGATAAACCGACACCATTTGAATCTGTAATGTATATCATCATGTTATATATGTTTATATTATTATCATATGATGTTCACACCTGTTATTACACTTATTATATCATATGTTACTATTATTTAATGTTATTCTGTTATTTATATCTGTTATCACCATTGCAAGTTCCCTGTAGATTAGAATCACTATGGGTTGAAATGATACATACCCGAACGGACTTTAGAATAGGGAAAAATCGTTATGGGCTTAAATGATAGGCCTGAATGATTTTTATTTAAATTATTTTAACTTGGGATTGCGGGTTTGAAATGATAGAACCCGGATTTTTCTTTTTTAACTGCGGATTGAAATGATACATATCCGTATCACTTGACCTAGGTTAGAAAATTATATACAAGCCCGTGGTTATTTTATAAAGTGTTTTGAATATTTTTAAGTATTTTAAATATATAAATTTATGAAATTTGATTTAAACAGATTTTGAAATATTTTGAATTAAAGAAATTATGATTTTTCTATGTGTTAAAAATGTAATTAATGAATGGTTTAACTGGATTTTTGAAATATAACTTAAGTTCGAAATTTGGAATTTTGGTTAAAAATGATATTTAAGTTATATAAATAAATGGATATTAAATTTTATTTGGAAATGGTAAATATGATAATTTGATTAAATTTGAATTTAAGTGATTATTAAGTATTATTGATTTTTCTATGAATTTAAGTGGTTAAATAAATGAATGTTTAAAAGTGATCTTTTAAAATATAACTTGACTAGGAAATGTGAAATTTGGTTTTAATTAAAGGTTTAAGTTAATTAAATAAAATGGGAAATTTTGTTAAATTGTGAAATGGTAATTTAAATTTGAAGTGTTAAGTCTATTTGTTGAAATGTGAAGAATTGGAACTTTTACACTTAAACTTATTAAGTAAATTATTGAAAATTGGATTTAATTATAAGAAATTTATTGTGAAAGAAACGTGTAAAGTTCTAATTAATGAAAGAAATATGTAAAGTTTAATTTATGAAAGAAACGTGTAAAGTTCTAATTAATGAAAGAAATATGTAAAGTTTTACCTACTGAAAGAAACATGTAAAGTCTTAATTAATGAAAGAAACATGTAAGTCTTAATTTGTGTAATATTGATTTAAAATAATAAATGCCCTTTTGTAATAAAACGTAAATTAAAACGTACATTCGATAATGTAAGTTTAATTAGTGTAATATTGATTAAATGATAAATGCTCTTTACTGTAATAGGAATGTAAGTTAAAAAGTACATTTAATATGTAAGTTTTAATTAATGTAAATGACATATTTTAATGACTAAAATAATAAAGTTTCTTTATTGTAATGATAATGTAAGTTAATAAGGTACTCTTAACTTAACATAAGAATTTTAGCATTAAATTGGATATTACAGTAACAAAGTTTATTTAACTATAAGGCTATGATAAAATGACCATGTTAAAAAATTTGTAAGTATATAAATACTTTGATTATATAAAATGTTAAATTGAGAAGTATTACATTCCAAAAATGCTATGATTCCTTAAGGTTACATTACCAAAATGCAATGATAATTTAAAGGAAGATTTCAAGTTTAATAAATTAAAGGAAATATTCAGTGATTTTGAAATTTGGGTTTTATTGAAATGATATATTATTGAATTGGTTTTGAAATGGAAATGATATATTTTTGAATTGGTTTTGAATAGATATGTTTTGGGTTTGAAAGTATGTATTAGTTTGAAATAAATGATATGATTTTGAAATGGTTTAAAGGATGTATTTTGATTTGAAACATAAACTATTTTTAAAAGTTATAACCACGGGTTATAATAACGATTGGTTGGCAAAGAGACCGGGATCGGATATGGACATACTCTCTGTCGATACCGAAAACCACTTTGACAACCGTGTACGCGGTGGAGATTCTAGAATGAAGTAGGATGGTGGCGACGTTCTTAAGGTATGTTACGTGGACCCAACTCCCGTGAGTTGGCATAAGGTGGCTAAAACAGGAGCGATCTCGGACCAGTGAGGTAGCACCTCTTCTCGGACACATTTCTTCGATATTATACTCTTACTTGTGATTGATTAGATGGCCATCCTCCGATTTGGGAGTGTTGTTCGAGGTGGAACGGTAGTGGCTGCTATGCGTATCCATCAGTCCGTGTGCGTAATTGGTATATCTACCCTGGCATTGCCTAGTTGTGCCGTGTCACCTACCATATCGAGCTTTACTACGATTATGATTTTAAGATCCGACCGCGTTAAGGTTCTCCATCCCCTTAACGCTATTTTCTATATGATTATACTTTACTTATTAGACATTATTATAATAGCGAATATTACTACATAGTAGATATTTTAACGGATCCTTAGAGGATGGGCGGTCCCAAGCATCTTCTAAGTTACTTGTACCTTTATTACAGTTCACTTGAGTTGGTTTACATTATATAAGTATATATTGTCCTGACTCGAGTGTTTTGTGTTTTGCTTTACGCTCGGGTCAGCCTGAGTATTCACAGATTTGGATTTCCACCTTCTGGAGATTTGAATCGCTGGAGATTATTTTCTAGTCTTGTTCTATCAACTTCGGTTCCGTTGTTCTATTCAGCCTGTACTTGGTTATTGTATTGAGACTTCTGCTGTACTTTATTTCTTATGTTGTATCTTATATAACTCTGATATATTTTCATAGTAGCTTCATGAACTACTATTTCTTTTACTTCCGCTGCATTATTTTACTCTGTGTCTGTGATCTGTGATTATATTTATTTACTGTATATTCTGAGATTTGCCAAATTTTAATTACAATGCGGTATTTTGAGCAATTCAACTCCGGCATGAGTGTCTACCTATACACTTATAATGGATGCGAATGGTTGAAAATATCGGGTCGTTACAGTTGGTATCAGAGCTTTGGCTTTGAGGCAAAACTTAGAATGTATGGTAAATTTATTTACAGAATCACTTTCGTTCGAGTTTGAATCTCTTCCTTTTGATTCGATTTCCTTTGAATTTTGGAACGTTTCCTGCGGTTCCAAAATTCATTCTTGTCCCTCACTATTCATCTTCTTTTGATTTTGGAGTATCACATAACTCCACTTCGAATGATCTTTATAGTGAATTGGCGATCTCGCTAATATTCTAATTTTCTTGTAAAGGGGTGAAAATCCTTTACAGTCAGCATCGATTCACCAGAGATTTTATCTATCCTTGGTTTAGATGCTAATATCTTTTATTATTACAAACTCTATCTCTTGAGATCGAACGTAGATTTATCCCAGAAAAATCCACATCGATCTTATTCTTTAAGTCACAGTTGACCCGGTTAAGGTTGTCCGCGATTTACCTAAGCTTACCCATCTCTCTACTCTGTTTAACCATCTTGTCTTTTGTTTCTAAACTATCTCCAAACATTTTGAATTGTACTTGTAAATCTATGTTTTGTTTTATATATGGTGTTGTTTGAGTTGTTGATGTTGATTTGGATTTCCGATCGATTCGTCTGATCAACGCTATCGATAGGATTTCTAAAACACTTTAACAGAACAAACTGACACGATATTATTTTAAATTTGGTTAATGAAATAAAGTTTTGATATATAAGTAAATTTATGGAACTTAATAAATTGATTTAAATTGATAATTTGAAATGATAATACTTGATTTATCATTTATTGTTCTACAAATGAATTTATAAATAGTTGTTTATAAATTGATTTGGGAACTGAAATGAATTTGAATCAAGAATTTGAGAATTCAAGTTTCCGATGGATTTCAAACCTTGTGTTTAAAATTTTTAAAAGGATATAATTTAAAGTATTTTTGAATAAAAAATTTGTCTCTAAAGGATTTTAAAGTTTAAAAATTAAGTGCTCTTCTCTTTGTCGCTGGAAAATAATTTCGGTGATGACTGCAGTATCATCGACGTTCATTTTCGAGTTTTGAACTGAAGACACCGTTCTGTAGTCTTACTACAGCTTTGTTTTGAAAGATTTAATTTATTTGAATTTCTAAATATGATTTGATTTATAATATATATAGATATATGATTTAAATTGATTTGACATATTATGTACATATATTTATTTATCTCTAACTGGTTTGAAGGAAACCGGAAAATTAATTCTTAAATTTCATCTTAAAGAATAATTTCAGTTATAAAAAGAAAAATTAAATTTTTTGAATAAATGATTCAAACTTGAGATAATTGAATTGGAAAGTTTTATCTGTATAATACAATTGCATTCAAATATAACTTACCTTAAAAAAAATTTAGAAGTTAACAATGTAATTGGATAATATACAATATAAAAAGGATTTTTTTAAATAAAATTTGAGTGGTTATAATAAATTTTATACACCTAAATTTTAGTTATAAAAGATTTACAGAGGTAAATTGTGAAAAAGGAATTTAAAGAGATTTTATTTAAATAACTTGATAATCAAATTTGATTTAATATGGAACCTTAAGTCTAACCTAGGAATTTTAATAATGGTTATTTCCTGAAATGAATATGTTGTATAATAAATAATGTATCTTTGAATAGATAAAATAAAATACATTGGAATTGGACATTTTGTAATAAAGTTTATTTAACTTGAATTCATAGTTTAATTGATGTCTAAATGAATAAATGTGTAAAGAAATTTGATTGTTATATTTTCTATGATAAATATTTTATTTATGAAATTGATATGTCTTGAAAAATGGATAATTATGATAGTTATAATGTATTTTAACATCACTAAATTTGATAATTGAGAATTTGGTTTTCAAATGGAAATTTTAAGTGTAACTTATTGAAGGAATATCTATTTATGAAATGGGCATTTTAAATAAAGTGTTAGGTTATTTGTTAAATGAAGAGCTAAGTAAAATAGTGAGCTTTTGACTTAATAACGAAGTATAGTTTAATTTGGATATTCCATTCATAAAAGTTTGTTTTAATAAGTCATAAGTTAAATGATATCCAAATGAATATTCTAGAATAAAACTGATTTGAAATATTAATATATCTACTGTAGCATTTTATAAGTGCTGCTGTTTTGAAAATACAATGTTTTGGAAGTTTTATAATTGAATGAACTTAGAAATGTTACAACTTTAAAATGAATATTATTTGACCATGAATTAAAATGGTTTAAATAAAGATTATTTTAAAAGGTGTTATGATTTTCTAAGTATTATGTTTTTTTTAGAATTACATTTCCAAAGTGTTATGATTTTAGTAGTATGATTTCCAAATGATAAACATCTCTAATTTGTTATGATTTCAAAGCGTTATTGTTTCACATTTATTATCTTATTTTGTTTTTTTTTCAAACTATCTTTTGGTTGTCCTTATTTCTCTTATCTTGTTACAGAATGGGAAGGCTATTGCTTATACCAGTCTGTTTAGACATCATTTTATAATCTTTGAAATCTTTGTTACTCATCTGGATCTGAACACTGTTTTTCCATTCATAGACCGTCGGTCAAGTGAAAGGGGTGATTCAGACTCTAGAGGATCTTTTTCGTGTTTGTGTTCTTGATTTGATCACCTCCAACTTGTTAAACTTGCCTATAACAATAGTTATCAGGTGTAATTCCAATATTCTTATCATCTTGTCTTAATTCTATTCATTCTATCTTTTTAGGTGCTTTCCCGTACCTCGTTCCTTTTCGGGGACGAAAAGTTTTGAGTGGGGGAGAGTGTAACAACCCTGTATTTTACAATTAATTTTAATTTGATTTTTCCAAATTTAAGAGCTTTATTTATGAAAAGAATAAATGTTGTTATTGTAAATATAAAAAACTTTGATTTTGTATGTGGATTTGAATTCCAAATATGACTAAATTTAATATTTCCGGAAAATGTGAATTTTGGTCAAATAGTCAAATTTCGACTTTTAACTTGAAAATTTAAAAGTTTGAAATTTATGAATTTTATCTTTTATTATAAAAATAGATTTAATAACTTGAATACTGCTTTTCGTTTCATTGCAAACGAATTTAAATTGCAAAAGTTATACTATTTTCAATATTGTGTGTATATTGGGTTATTCAGCAATATTCTTTATTTTAAAATTATATAAATGACATTTTTATTTGATATATTTTATTCTAATTTGTACATTTATGTTATATAAAATATATTTTGGCTTTTAAATATTTTTAAAGTAAGGTAGGAATTTTTCCAGAGTTAGTAGTATTTTTCTTGCAAATTTCCATGCCCTGTTTGTAAATTTTAAACATTTTTCTTTAATCCTTTTCTATTTTCTCCAATTTAATTATCTATTTTATTTTGAAAATGATAAATAAATTATTTTAATTCAAATTTTCACTTCATAATATTTTTATAATGAAGTGTATAGTTTTTCAAGACTGACAGTGATTTATTTATAATTTTTGAACACTGTTTGGTATTTTTAAGTAATTTTCTTCATTCTTTTTATATTTTTCCAAAATTTATTATTTGTTTTCTCATATTTATAATTGATTTCGGTTTGTAAATTATTTTTCTGAATATTTTTGTTTATATAAAGATTAAAAAGAAAAGAAATATGAAAGGTTGTAAAACACTTTGAAACTTAAGCCCTTTTTTGTCCAAACCCTTCATTTTCTTTAACTCCTCAAATTTTGCCCTAGCCATCTAAAACCCTAGTGTAGCCGCCACTTTTTGTTTCTCATCTTTTCACGTGAAAACAAATCATTTCCTCATTTCTCATGGCTTCATCCAAAAATAGGTAATGGCCTCTCCTTCTTTTTCTTCTTTTCTCTTCATTTTCAATGATTTTTGCCATGTTTCTCTTGCTCTGCTTGGCCTAACACCTCCACCATCTCCTCCATCGACCACCACCACTTCCTTCCCCACACCATCCACGACCAAACCCCCTCCTCCTCTGACCATGACAGGCCATGCACTCCTTTTGACTAAAAACCACACAAAACCTTGCACAAATCCCTTAAAACAATGCATAGCCACCACTAGTTGCAACATACCTTCGCCCACCACCTTGGACACCACCTCTACCCACCACCACCACCTTGCTACCACCACTACACATCACCATCTCCTTTGTCCAGACCTGTAGCAAGTCATGGCCAAGCCTAGGACCTTGTAGACCGAGCCAAAGGTGAACCAAAACTCCACCATATTGCATAAAACTCTTCACATGCCTATGTTGTAACTTCCCCATCATCTCTAGCTTGTAGCTGTGCATCCCTTGGTCCAAACCAGACCCAAACCATGTCCAAACCTGAACCAAAACATTCCCTAGGCCATGCAAAAGGATAGAGAAAGCAAGGCAAAAGATTTGACATTCAAATCTCTTTTCGTTTAAAAGTTATTCCATTTCAAGTGCGTTGAAATTGTGTTTGTTTTGATGTATGTTTTGGGTTGTAATACAAGAGTTGTAGCTTTGGATCTTGCTCTCCACTCAAGTCCGTAGTCTTGTCATCGTGCTTTTGTTCCATTGTGTCATTGGTTTTGATATCGCCAGCACAAACAGGTGAGTTATTCTCACCAGACAATATGTACCTATATAACTGATAAACCGACACCATTTGAATCTGTAATGTATATCATCATGTTATATATGTTTATATTATTATCATATGATGTTCACACCTGTTATTACACTTATTATATCATATGTTACTATTATTTAATGTTATTCTGTTATTTATATCTGTTATCACCATTGCAAGTTCCCTGTAGATTAGAATCACTATGGGTTGAAATGATACATACCCGAACGGACTTTAGAATAGGGAAAAATCGTTATGGGCTGAAATGATAGGCCTGAATGATTTTTATTTAAATTATTTTAACTTGGGATTGCGGGTTTGAAATGATAGAACCCGGATTTTTCTTTTTTAACTGCGGATTGAAATGATACATATCCGTATCACTTGACCTAGGTTAGAAAATTATATACAAGCCCGTGGTTATTTTATAAAGTGTTTTGAATATTTTTAAGTATTTTAAAAATATAAATTTATGAAATTTGATTTAAACAGATTTTGAAATATTTTGAATTAAATAAATTATGATTTTTCTATGTGTTAAAAATGTAATTAATGAATGGTTTAATTGGATTTTTGAAATATAACTTAAGTTGGAAATTTGGAATTTTGGTTAAAAATGATATTTAAGTTATATAAATAAAATGGATATTAAATTTTATTTGGAAATGGTAAATATGATAATTTGATTAAATTTGAATTTAAGTGATTATTAAGTATTATTGATTTTTCTATGAATTTAAGTGGTTAAATAAATGAATGTTTAAAAGTGATCTTTTAAAATATAACTTGACTAGGAAATGTGAAATTTGGTTTTAATTAAAGGTTTAAGTTAATTAAATAAAATGGGAAATTTTGTTAAATTGTGAAATGGTAATTTAAATTTGAAGTGTTAAGTCTATTTGTTGAAATGTGAAGAATTGGAACTTTTACACTTAAACTTATTAAGTAAATTGTTGAAAATTGGATTTAATTATAAGAAATTTATTGTGAAAGAAACGTGTAAAGTTCTAATTAATGAAAGAAATATGTAAAGTTTAATTTATGAAAGAAACGTGTAAAGTTCTAATTAATGAAAGAAATATGTAAAGTTTTACCTACTGAAAGAAACATGTAAAGTCTTAATTAATGAAAGAAACATGTAAGTCTTAATTTGTGTAATATTGATTTAAAATAATAAATGCCCTTTTGTAATAAAACGTAAATTAAAACGTACATTCGATAATGTAAGTTTAATTAGTGTAATATTGATTAAATGATAAATGCTCTTTACTGTAATAGGAATGTAAGTTAAAAAGTACATTTAATATGTAAGTTTTAATTAATGTAAATGACATATTTTAATGACTAAAATAATAAAGTTTCTTTATTGTAATGATAATGTAAGTTAATAAGGTACTCTTAACTTAACATAAGAATTTTAGCATTAAATTGGATATTACAGTAACAAAGTTTATTTAACTATAAGGCTATGATAAAATGACCATGTTAAAAAATTTGTAAGTATATAAATACTTTGATTATATAAAATGTTAAATTGAGAAGTATTACATTCCAAAAATGCTATGATTCCTTAAGGTTACATTACCAAAATGCTATGATAATTTAAAGGAAGATTTCAAGTTTAATAAATTAAAGGAAATATTCAGTGATTTTGAAATTTGGGTTTTATTGAAATGATATATTATTGAATTGGTTTTGAAATGGAAATGATATATTTTTGAATTGGTTTTGAATAGATATGTTTTGGGTTTGAAAGTATGTATTAGTTTGAAATAAATGATATGATTTTGAAATGGTTTAAAGGATGTATTTTGATTTGAAACATAAACTATTTTTAAAAGTTATAACCACGGGTTATAATAACGATTGGTTGGCAAAGAGACCGGGATCGGATATGGACATACTCTCTGTCGATACCGAAAACCACTTTGACAACCGTGTACGCGGTGGAGATTCCAGAATGAAGTAGGATGGTGGCGACGTTCTTAAGGTATGTTACGTGGACCCAACTCCCGTGAGTTGGCATAAGGTGGCTAAAACAGGAGCGATCTCGGACCAGTGAGGTAGCACCTCTTCTCGGACACATTTCTTCGATATTATACTCTTACTTGTGATTGATTAGATGGCCATCCTCCGATTTGGGAGTGTTGTTCGAGGTGGAACGGTAGTGGCTGCTATGCGTATCCATCAGTCCGTGTGCGTAATTGGTATATCTACCCTGGCATTGCCTAGTTGTGCCGTGTCACCTACCATATCGAGCTTTACTACGATTATGATTTTAAGATCCGACCGCGTTAAGGTTCTCCATCCCCTTAACGCTATTTTCTATATGATTATACTTTACTTATTAGACATTATTATAATAGCGAATATTACTACATAGTAGATATTTTAACGGATCCTTAGAGGATGGGCGGTCCCAAGCATCTTCTAAGTTACTTGTACCTTTATTACAGTTCACTTGAGTTGGTTTACATTATATAAGTATATATTGTCCTGACTCGAGTGTTTTGTGTTTTGCTTTACGCTCGGGTCAGCCTGAGTATTCACAGATTTGGATTTCCACCTTCTGGAGATTTGAATCGCTGGAGATTATTTGCTAGTCTTGTTCTATCAACTTCGGTTCCGTTGTTCTATTCAGCCTGTACTTGGTTATTGTATTGAGACTTCTGCTGTACTTTATTTCTTATGTTGTATCTTATGTAACTCTGATATATTTTCATAGTAGCTTCATGAACTACTAATTCTTTTACTTCCGCTGCATTATTTTACTCTGTGTCTGTGATCTGTGATTATATTTATTTACTGTATATTCTGAGATTTGCCAAATTTTAATTACAATGCGGTATTTTGAGCAATTCAACTCCGGCATGAGTGTCTACCTATACACTTATAATGGATGCGAATGGTTGAAAATATCGGGTCGTTACAAATTCCAATATTTAATTATAATCCGTTTAAAAATTCAGGTCGTTACAGAACCTCGGTCGTTGGAAAATAATTTCGATGATGATTGCAGCATCATTGGTATTCGTCTTCGAGTTTCATAGTGGGAAGTTTCTACCATGGAAATTTGTTTAGAGTTGTTTAGGATAAAATGGGTCATTATTTAAAAATCCAAAAGAAATGTTTTATATATAAAACAATCTATACGTATTATATTATTATTGTTTCAAAACACTATAAAATAAAACTGGGTGTTTAATTCTGAAGTTCTCAGTTTAGTCATTTGATTGCTACATGTATTTTGTGCATTAGGGTAGTATGGTTTTGCATCTCATTTTGGTTTGTTGTTTGGTAAACTTCCATTAATTGAAATGAAATGGAATTTCCGACGATTTGGGATAGTCGGGACTTCCAAATTTGATATAGAATTTGAAGCTGGATGTTTTTGGTGAAATTATAAGAAAATAAGTTTTTATAACTTATAATTTGAAAGATAGTAAATTAAACAAGTTTTAAATTTATTGAACATCCTGGTTAACTAAAAACGATTCTGAAATTTATATATATATATACTCTTAAGAAGTAGAAGAGTAGTTTGCAAATATGAACTTGAGTTATAGAATGTTAATAGACTTAAGTAATGTTACTTAAGTAAAATAATGATTTCTTAAAAAGGTAATTATAATTATGGAAAATGTTTTATTAATGAAGATAAGTCTTTATAAAGTGTTTGTAGGCTTAAAGTAATTTGTTATTAAATGACTCAGGAAATGAATTATAGTTTGAATTAAGAATATGAACTTAAATTTTAAAGTGTTGATAAAACCTAAGTTTTGTTTTAAATATGTTTATAAACTTAAGTAAGGTTTTATGAAATAGTTCATAAATAATTTTATATTAAAGGGAATATAGTAAGAAATAATAAATGTGAATTAAAATAATTGGTATAGTTAAGAAAAATAAATTTGAAAATTGAGTTATGAGATGAAATTTAACTTAAGTAAAGTAAAGTTAAATAAAATGATTTATGCAATGGTTTGTAAATGAATTTTAGTATTAAAGGAAATTCTATTGGAAAATTAAGTGTGACTTAAAATTGAACGTGAATAAAAAAAGAATTTGGTATAATTTAGGAACCATTGGAATCAATACGTAAGTTGTACGTAGATCATTTTATTTGCATAACCATTTTTGATCTAGATTCAGGCACATGATATCGAGGTGATTTACATCGGTCCGAGTTAGAATTTTTCACTCGATTCTTGAGGGCGAACACCTGATATGGATTTTTGAACATGATCCTGAAGTTTTCTACCATAGTATATGGCTATGCAAGGAGAATAGAGGTTTCTAATCAAAAACCGGATCAGAGTTTGCACTAGAGAAGTCGAGTGAGCGATATTAGTTCGAAAGTTAAATTTGTGTGATCAGGCCAGTGATCAGATTTAATATTGCATACAAATGGTATATGTACATCATACGGGCTTTATTAAATTGTATGCTTTTCTCATTATAAATGCAAATTATACGACTATGAATTATTTGGTTGGATATTAATTGTATGTGAGATATAGTTCTATGGAAGCAAAGGCTAGTTGGTACTTTTGTTTCCATGAGTAGAGTTGGTTGCCCAACAAATAGGTACATGTTTATAATTTATTTTGATTGGATGATTTTATGCCCCAAATATGGAAGGCTACTTGACTTTTGTTTTCCTTTATTGGTTTGGGCCCATAGTGGCGATTTGTATTTTTTCCGATCGAGCCGCGCAAAGGAGACGCTTTCGAAATTTTCCGTAATTTTAAAGACCTAAAAAATTAACAATCATTATCAACTAAATGGGTTTTGAAGGTTAAGGATTCTGAGGCATTCTTCCTACTTTGAGAATTTCAAAGATGAAATTCTTTTAAGGAGTAATAATGTAACAACCCGAAATTTTGGCCGTTGGATTTTGAAATATTTAATTAATTTGGAATATAGAAATATTGGTTCTAAAAGTTAATAACTTGAATTCTTATATAGTGATTATAAAATAAAAATTGAATTGGTGAATTAATATTTGAATAGTGGAATAAATATTTGGATTTTAAATTGAATATTAATTTAATTGATTTAATGGTGTTATTTAACTCATTTAAATTAATAAATAATAACGGTGAATTCATTTTGTAAATTTAATTACAATAATAAGAAAAATTATTTTATTTTTATGACTCTATTTTTATTGACGTATTTTTAATTTAATTTATTTGATTTTTCCATAATTTTTAATTTGAAAAATATTAAAATTGTCGTTTGATGGTATTTCTAGTGATAGTAGAACGCAACAGTTTTTGGCGTGGGTAAGATCGACTAGAATTTTAATTTTTGGCAAATGGAGAGTGAATTAGACAAAATAGAGGCTAGTGTTGGGTTTATGGGGTCTATTACATATTTGGGCAAGAAATGGTGATGTGTGATGCTCTATTGGAAAATGCGACGTAGGGAAGGTAGCCGCGTGCGAGCTTGCAGGTCACGATTGAAAGGTGTGGTTCAGGTGTAGGATTTTGGTGATGGATGGGTAGAGTTCGGGAAGAAGAGATGTTTGCACTTGATGGAGTTTGATTTCATTGACGAGAGGTGGATATTTTGGCAAGGGAAGGATCAGTTATGGTGGCGGAGAAGTCTGAGTAGAGCGGGAAGTATTTAGGAAGAAAGGGGTTGTTTAAATATGGTAATTAGGAGGGGATTAGTGATTTGTTTAATAATTAATTATTATTTAATTTAAGAATCTTATAAATGCAACAACTTGTTCGTACAAGGTCCAAATTGAACACGGTCAGTCATGTTAGATTCGTAATGACAATATCTATGTTATGGAATTACATTAGTGGAGCTTGTAGAATTTTGCACTAGACAAAACCAAAATGCGGAAGCGATAACTGGAATTTCTGTGAGTATAACTTACCACTTTGGGTAAATCAGTTTGTTATATAATAGATAAATTTACTTCTTGTGTTTAGTTGAAATTATTGGCTAATGGGTTAAATGTCCGCTTTAACAAGCGATTGTCATTTTAAAGCGAAGTGTAGGAAAATATGTTGAGAAATCCGGATTTCTCATCGTAGTAATTTAAATTTCCATCAATATATTCTTATTGATTTTATTTCAGTTATAATACTGTTGTTAGCACTAAAATTGGTCACTAACACCCGTAGGATTCCATGGACATCAGAGAATTAATGGAATCTAAAGAACAAAGCATAAAGGTAAATAGACACAAAGATTTTATAGTGGTTCGGCAATCTCGGCCTACGTCCACTTCAAATTTCATTTATTCTTCATTTGATTACAATTACATGAGCTGTTGGACTGGCTAGAATCCATTGATACAAATTTATAAGAAGTTTTTAAGAGGAAAGCAGCCATGGCTGAGCTTCTGGAGTAGCAAGAAGGAGAAGCTCCAGAAGTCCCCCAAAATGAGCCCCCAAAAATGAACTCTGCCCCTCTATTTATAGACGAAGATAGCGTGACGTCTCAGAACCTCAACTCCTCTCCAGTCACCTAGGCCCATCACCAAGAGAACTCGGCCTAGAATTGATAGATGAACAAAAATGACTTGGAAATACCAACCCCATCATAGTCGACCTAAACCAAATACACCGACCCATATTCCACATGCCTACCTCATGCCTTCAACATGCCGATCCCAGGAACCTGCCGAACCCAGAAACATGCCGATCCCAGGAACATACCGATCCATGGAACATGCCGATACATGGCCTTGTCAACCCGAAGCTACCTTCCACTAGCGATCCCTTTTTACACCGACCCTTACAAACATGCCGACCCATAGCTGGATGATCCCTAGGCCTTAAGCAACATCGACCTATCCATTTGCCAACCCCTGATAGGTGATTCACACTGACTCGAAGTTGATAATGAGACGACCCAGAGTACATGCCCTTATGACTCGTAGTAAACTACTCCATGACCCGAACCAGGTTAACTCTTGACACTACTCCCATCAACGCTCAACCATAGCCTCTGCAACTACCCTTTTGTATCCAGGCCAAGGTGTCGGGTAACATTTGCCCCCCAAAGTACGTCTTGTTGCGTACATGACGTGCTTTGAATTGAATCAAGTTAGAGTCTCCATAAGAAAATCCAACATGTTTCTTGAATAGTCATTATTCTTCAATTTTATCCTTCCCAAGTGTCGTGTCCCTCTTTGGTCGTCATGACCCTTGGTCGATTCCCAATAGTATAAATTCAGGATTGTGTTCCATCAGTGGCCATCTATGTCCGGTTTTACAGGACTAATAAGCTTTGGTTGTCTGATCTAGTCTTTTCTTTAATAACTCCAAGTAAAACTTCAAGGACTTAGAGATTTCAAGAAGTCGAATTTTTTGAATATGCACGTGCTCGTTTGGGTACATGTTTTTTCCATTGGCTCTCGAATGCGTTTTTCATGCTCATGAGTCATCGCCAATTCCTTCTAGTTTAATTGCAATTTGATTGCAATTCCTTGTTTATATTTTTTATGAAATAGGGGTTGTAATCAGCCACTCGATAAGAGGGGTCTTTAAGTTCTACATAGATGATGGCCTTGGAGCCGTAAGTAAGGGTGAATGGAGTATGACCAGTTGCGGACTCGCGGGTGGTTTTGCAAGCCCATAATGCTATTGGGAGCTTATTCGCCCATTTACCTCTAGACTTTTCCAAACCTCTCTTCAGAAAATAGACTTTATGATTTCATTCACAGCTCCAACCTATAGATTTGCTTGATGGTGAGCAAATACCACAAATCTCTTTTCAGTATGATGCCGACGGTAGAAGACTTCAAATTTAGCGTTGTCGAATTGGGTTTCATTACCGGTTATAATGATTCGTGGGGGGTCATAATGACAAATGACGTTCCGGAAAATGAATTTGATTTTTTCTTCCTCTTTGTTGTGGTTAAAAGTTCTGCTTCTACCCATTTGGTGAAGTAATCAACTGCTACGATGGCGTATTTCGTACCACCTTTAGGATAAGAAGACGATAATGTCAATGCCCCCAAGTGGCAAACAACTACGGACTAGCCATTTGAGTAATTTCCATCGGTAAGGCTCTCAGTATTTTTGCAAACATCTTGCACTCGTCGCATTGTCTAGCGTGATCAGCTGCATCTCAGTTGATAGTTGGGCAGTAATACCCGTAGCAGAGTATTTTCCATATGTTGGTTAGTTCTCCACTGCTCTTCTAGTAGTCATATAATGCGGTGAATTCAGATATAAGGTTTGCTAATTTCTGTCCTTGGATAGCTCTTCAAGGGAAATAAGTGACATCGAATTGGCTTAGTTCGATATTCCATTTGAGTAGTCTTCCAGACGTCTCAGGTTGTCGTATGACCTGTCGTAACGGTTGGAAGGCATAGAAGTTAATAGGGTGAGCATGAAAGTAAGAGCGGAGCTTTCATGATGAAATCAATAGGCATTACGCTACCTTTTATAGATTCGGGTAATCTTCTCTTAGTACCTATCAATCGCTTGGTTACATCATATATTGGTCCTTTGGATCTATTTCTCTTCGCATAACATTTCGACGCTGATGGCATGTACCGACATGGCTGTATTTGTTTAAATCTTTATGATCCACTGGCTTTGACAATATGGAAGGTCTCTTTAAGTGGTTCACAATGCTTAGAATGCGTCTTTACATTACCGTGTCCATTCAAAATTCCTTTTCCATCCTCCGATTAGGTTGAGGAAGGGAGTACACTTGTCGATGGCCCGAGAGAAGAATCGATTTAGGGCGATGACCTTCCCTTTTAGACTTTATACCTGCTTGAATGTCTTTGGTACCTAGATGTTTCAGATTGCTTGAATCTTCTCGGGATTGGCTATGATTCCGTGAGAGTCGATGATGAAACCTCGAAATTTCCCTGACACAACGCCGAAAGAGAATTTCAAGGGATTTAGTTTCATTTCATATTTTCATAGAATACTGAACATCTCCGTTAAGTCATCGATGTGGTCGTTTGATCGTCGTGACTTCATGAGCATATCATCCAAATATTTTTCCGTCAATCGCGTGATTAGTCTTTGAACACCCTGTTGACCGGTCTCTGGTGAGTAGCTTCAGCATTATTTAGTTCAAATGGCATCACAACATAATGATATAATCCTGGATCGGTAATGAAGTTGGTGTGCTCTTGGTCGAGGACGTGCACCAAGATCTAGTTGTACTCGGGTACACATCCATAAATGAAAGTAGTTCATATCTAGGGGTTGAGTCTACTAGCTGGTCGATCCTCGAAAGTGGAAAGCTGTATTTTGGGCATCCCATGTTCAGGTATGAGTAGTCAACGCATGACCACTACTTTCCATCAGCTTCTCTCACAAGAACTGGATTTGATACCCACTTTGGGCAAAGGGTATTGTGTGTAAACTTGTTGTTTTTGAGTTTATCCACCACTTCTTTAAGTGCAGCGAATCATTCCTGATCCGTGCTGCGTTGCCTTTGTTTCACTGAGACATGCCTCGGGTCTATATTCAATGCATGGCTCATGATAGTTGGTGAAATCACACGCATGTCAGAATGGGTCCAAGCAAACACATTAAGATTCATTTAGAGAAAACCAGCTAATTCCTTCATCATTATTGCATTGAGCTGTGATCTGATCTTCAACACCTGTGAAGGGTCACCATGGCTAATTGTAATGTCGACTGTCGGCTCAGCGGGTGCAGTCTTGGATTCTTTGAGTTCAAATGTAACTATTTGGCATAAAAATCAACGTGAAATATGGTTGGGATGGTCAATGATGATAGTTACTCCAGTCGAATCCCAGAGTCTTGTAATGAGTTATTAAGTCTGATAGTGAAGGGATCTAAATGCTTTGAGTGATTATCTGCAAATGGATAAAGATCAGGCTTAGAGGCACGTTGAAGAAAATATCGAGAAGGGGTCAGCCTCAAGTTGAGCGCAGCTGCATAGTTGGATCTTGCTCGAGTTTGAATTTGCTTGTGTATTCGAGTAACGTGTTTTCCATTCACCGTACTGGCGAACTGTTGCTCATCGCCCAAGTTGGAATGATAGTCAGTTTCCCATGAGCTTGGGCATCGACTCGATGATTCTATCTCTAGGCATCCTTTCGGTCGTGGCCTCGAGTCGTTGAAACACTTTTTATAAGCCACAATATTGAGCTAACACAGCTAGTCTTTGGATGATCACATTTCTGCTTCCAATCTAAGGTTGATAAAGGTACTGCATGGACGGTCGAGTCTCATTCAATATATGTTTTTACTCCCACCTAAGCTCCAAAGACATAGAGTTGATCGGTGAATAGTCTGTTCACATTCATCTTGTTTCCCGCTCGTGCCCCCATGTTTGGGGCATATATCGATAAGTAGGAAGGCCTACCATGTCCACTTTAGCTTTACACTCTTTCTCGTTGAATCGTAGGATCGGATCGGTTGATAGAAGGCTGAGTCTCGCCTATCATGGATTGTATTCTTGTTTTTCCTTCTAAGTGGAATACTTCGATGCTTCGTTAGTTTCCAGGCATATGATGGGTACTAGACAATGAGCCACGTCCACTTTGGTTCATGTTCTGTAATCATAATCTGTGGGTAAAATCGGCTCAAGTGTAGTCGGGTCATGCTTATCCAGTTTCATACTCCTCCCGACAGATCGAAGGAGGATGCTAGAGAATTAATAATCAAGTCTTCGTGGTTTATTATCATTTCCACACTCTGGTGGTCATAGGTTTCCAATTGACATCCGGGTCACATCTGTTTGTGTTTGGTGCGGATTGATATTGACCCTTGATCTGACGTACGATATAGTCGGTCACCCGTAGCTTTGGATGTCGTTTCGATTGGTTTTGTATTGAGGCCTTATTGCAGTCATTTCCTTAAGTTGTAAAGAGCACCAAGCTAGACCTGTAATGAGCTGTCATATTCAGCTTTTAGTAATTTGTAGTCATGCCCCCAACATTGATTTGGCAAGGCCATATGTCGAATGGTCGAACTCCATCCTTAGCGAGTTAATACTCCTCGTGTCGATTTCAGGCCAAAGTTTGCAGAATATGGAACGGTCAGAATCCATACATCTATTTATCCATGTTTATACATAACTCTGCATTATTTGGACTTAGTTCATTCTGCCATCGGTTGAATCATGCCCAATTTGTGTTCATACTTTGGTCTGCACTCCGGGGACTTAGAGTTTTGTCGAATGGTTCATACTCTAGTCCACGGTTAGGGACGTAGAGATTTTCGTTGAGTCATCTATACTCTAGCCCATGCTCCAGGGACTTAGAGTACTCTAGTAAGCACTCCGGGGACTTAGAGATTTTTTGTTGAATCATTTAAACTCTAGCCCACGCTTTGGAGACTTAGAGTACTCTAGCCTGCACTCCACGGACTTAGATATTTTTCTCAAGTTGTTTATGCTCTAGTCCGCACTCTGGGGACTTAGAGAGCTCTAGTCCACTTCAGGAACCTAGAGGTTTTTCTCAAGTCGTTTATACTCTAGTTTGCACTCTGGGACTCAGAGTACTCTAGTCCTCTTCAGTAATAGCTATGAGTTCCAAGCGCTTAGTATGGGTGTCTTTCGTAGACATCATTGCCTTCTGTGTAGAGAGCTATATATGTCATCCGGATCCACAGTAGTTGCTGTATGCATCTTCTGTAGATACCATTGGTTGCTATATAGGGAGTTATATAGCGGCTGGTCCGCAGTAAGTTCTATGGAATAGCAGGTCGATCAAAAAGGGTAGAATTAGGGTTACATCCCAATTATAGGATTAGGAATTCAGCCTATCAAAGCAGAAATCAAGGACAAGTGCAAGCAATCAAAGTTAACCTATCTTATAAATTGAGCATTATTTAATCGTACTTATTTCCAGTTTATCTCTTTCCTATTTTCTTTGTTATCCTTATTTATGCTAGAACTGTTGTAGAGTCTATTACTTTTATCTTGCTTAAAGACTCTAGTAATTACTATCATTCACCAGACTTTTAGTCTGACCCACTCCTCTACTTTCCCCCCCATAGGCAATCAAGGGAGAAGTCAGTAGATTGATGTTGCTTGGCCGTTTCTTGGAGGAGTTCTCTACTATGTATTCCTTCTATTTTCAGCTTTTGTTCTTTCTATGTACAGGCTTATTATGAGGGATATTATGTACTCTGATTTTTGAGACATATTGGATTTTTTTAGACATGTATGTGGTATTTGGTATTTGACTTATTTATGAAGCAATTATGAAATTTTGTTTTATTTAAGTTTCCGATATTTTTATCTATTTTTGTCTTATAAATCTAAGTCTCTGTTAGCTTTAGTTATACCTACAATGCACCCCGCCTTTTAATGTTTCCTTTTGGGTATATTAAGGGGTGTGGGGTGTTTCACTAAGTATCAGACCCTAAGGTTAGGATTCCTAAATTTGTTTTAAAAAAAAGTAAAGTATTTTCCAAAATAACTTGTTTTAAAAGTATTTTTCAGAAAAGAACCCTTAGAAATAGTTTTTAAGTATAAAAGAGTTTTTATAAAAATCCCCTCAACGTCCAGTTCAATCTTCTTTCGAGCCTAAGTTTCCTTTTCTTTGCATAGTATGGCTGACTGGTTCCGTAGAGCTACGGTACTAAAGGTGCAAGGGCAAGCGCCCAATACAACACCAGTAGGTGGAAATCCCTTTAATCCACCTACACCAGCCGATTTTTCTAAGCTATGCAAGGACTTCACTAGCATAGGGGGTGGAACATTTTATAGCATGAAGGATTTCAAAGAGACACAAGCTAGGTTGGAAGATATGGAGCGAAGGTTTAGGCGGTTAGGTTTGGAGGACAGACAGCGAATTCAACCTACATATTGGTAGCTGAAGGGAGAACTTAAGGAGGTTCCTACAAGTTCTAAGAAGCAGTGGCGGAAGGACAAGAAAGATAAGGACAAGAGGAAAGAAGAAGGCCCTCAGAAGCAAATCAAGAAGGGAGCGAAGTGCCATAGTTGTGGGATTATTGGTCATTATGCAAGAAACTGCAAGAAAGAAAAGATGAAGGGAAAGTGTTATACTTGCGGACAATCAGGTCAACTTAGTAAGTTTTGTCCTCAGAAGATGGGGCAAGGAGTGAGTGCACCTGCAGCGCAGATTCAGGCTTTGGATGCAACACATTCCAGCAGCGGACCAGATCGAGATAGGAAAATTTGGTTTCTATTTCCGATTTTCCCATTCGGAATCTTTTTGATCCTAGAGCATCACACTCGTTCATCTCTAGTTCTTTGGTAGATTGTTTGCACTTAGACATTTCTTTTGTAGTTGACCCCATTGTTGTTTCAAACCCCATAGGAGGATCGGCACACTTGTCTATGATTTGTAGGGATTTGAAAATTTTATACTAGGTGTAGAATTTGACTGTGGCGCCTATATTTTGGGATTTTCGGGGTATGGGATGATTTTGGAAATAGATTGGCTATCCACATATGGAGCTATATTAGATTGCGAGAGGAGAGTTGTTAGACTAGAGACACATATCAGTAGGACTCTGGAGATTTCTTGCGACCCGCAAGGGTTAGTTGTGTTGAGCTTCTTTTATTCCCTCGATTCATTATCATCAGAGTTAGATTTGGTTCCTATCGTCGGAGATTTTTCCAAACACCTTTGAGGAGGTTAGGGGACTACCCCCTAAGAGAGAGATTGACTTCAAGATTTATTTTGCTAACCAGTAGCATTACCCGTATGGCATATGGCGCCTAGGGAAAGAAAGGGATTGAGCAAGAAGATCCGTGAGCTTTGGAGAAAGGTTTTATAAGAAGAAAAATATCGGAATTGGGAGCGTCAGTCGTCTTCGCTACCGAAGCAGGTGGTTCTCTTCGACTTTGCATTGACTATAGAGAATTGAATAAGCTCACAAAGAAGAACCATTACCCACTCTCTAGGATAAATGATCTTTTTGACGAGTTAGTTGGCTCTTCGGTATTCTCCCAGTTTGATTTAGCCACTGGATTTCATCAGCTTAGGGTCGCTGATGACAGCATTGATAAGACTGCATTTAGGACATCATACGGATTCTTTGAGTGGCTAGTCATGATTTTTGGGCTAACCAATGTCCCAACCTATTCTATAGATTTGATGAACCATGTTTTTAGAGATGTCCTAAAATAAATTTCATGGTGGTAATCGTGGTCGACATTTTGGTGTTTTCCAAGAAGTATGGAAGAGCATGTTATTCATCTAAAGAAGGTTCTTTGCACGCTTTGTATTCGTCAGTTGAGAGCAGAGTTCTTAAAGTATCACTTTTGAAGCGCGTTTATTGGGGCATAGAGAATGTCTACACATTATAGGGATTTAAGAGATGGTTTTGTACATTTAGGATTTGTATTATGGAAATGCAAAGAGACAAGTGGATTTGTCGGTGATGCCTTAGAATAAATATGAGTATAGAAGAGGAATAGGAGTAAAAGCCTTTAGTTTAGGAAAAGTACTCTGAGGGTAGTAAGTAGGAAAACCCACTTTATGCTAAGCCCAATAAAATGAAAATTTTGAAATTTAAAAAGTTGAAAAAATTTATAATTGCTGGAATTGAAAATTTTCATTGTTAATATTTTCTTTGAGAAAATAAACATGGGGTTTTTTTGAAGAATGGTATGAAATTTAATTTTTTTTATATAATGAAAAATTGGAATTCTTTTTGAAGAATTATGGAGTATATATATAACTCACTAGTTTCATTGTAAGTAAACGAAGATTTTAAACATAAAAACGTAGATGTATCAAGTATCGAAAACGTAGATTACAACTTTTATTGTTGTAATAAATGTTTTCGTGGAAAATAAATGGAGCATAGGCTATAACACTATTGTTATAGTAAATGACTCTTAAGAGAAATATTTTAACATAGGTATAAGAGATTTATAAGTATTTATTTAATTGAATCCATACACCAATATTTTTGGGTTGTAGTAACGGTGTTTTACGCAATATCTGTTTTAACCGAAATAAAAATGTATTTTAAAAGGTAATTTCTAAGTATAAGAAACAAATGGTTTGTAAAGTACACATTATTAATAAGTATAAGGAAGTGTTTTTGGGATTATGGAAATATTAAAACAGTTTTGAAGATATTAGAAAATATTTATCATGGAAGAATATAATTTAAACATATTTTAATCTATTGGAATGAAAAGAATAATGGTATTATTTTCTATGAAACCAATAAAAATGTTTTGTGCAAGTTACAAGGAATAAATGAAAGAGATATACAAGGTATGAAAAGCACCATATGTTGTATAGCCTATTTCGAAAAATATAAAATATGTTCCTTGTAATTTCACATAAACATGAAATTCTCTTTTAAAAAGTTTAGAAGATTTTAGCGTTAAAAACTTCTCATAAGAGAAAGTAGTTCTAATACATTAAGATATGAGACTGTTAGGTGTAATCAGAAGCTGTTTTGAAAACACATAAAGGACATTTTAAAGGTATTTTAAAAGAAAATGGTTTGGTGAAAAAGTAAATAAGTTTTCAAAATGAAAAACTTAATAAAAGTAAAATTTGAAAATTCAAATTTTATAGAAAACTGTAAAAGTCTTTAAAAGAAAGAGAGATATAAGTTTTAAACTTAAAAATTTGGAAATTTTTCCCTCCAAGATTAGGAAATAATATTAAGTGACTAAGTATTTTTGAAATTAATAGAAACTGAAAAGATAACACTTTTAAAGACAAAGATTTTGGGATTTGATGTTTTAAAATTTTTAGAAACCTTACTTTTTAAAACAAGATGATAAATACCAAACCAAACTCTTGAATGTGGAGTAGATAAGAATCATTTCCTAGGAGTAACTGAAAAAGGTGTAAGGTGATAGCAGTAATTACTTTTAGAAGTAATAATGGAAGTTTCCATAAAGTGTATAGGACACTAGTAAAAACCTAGCAATCTTAATTCATGAAGAACGGTAAAATGAAATTAGTAGGATAGTAAGACAAGCATGGTAGAGAATGAGTATTCTTGATTTTGGAAGAACTTGGGAAAAGCATCTTTCTTTAGTGGAATTCATATGGTAGTAGTTTTCAAGCTAGCATTGGAATGACACTTTTTGAAGCCCTTTTTGGGAAGACTGTGTAAGACATCTTCATGTTGGTTGGAGTCTACGGAAAGGTTGCTTCTTGATTCCGACATAGTTAGAGAGATTTCGGAGAAGACTAATTTGATTAGGAGAAAATTAGTATCTCGTATCCATGTCTCTTTGATAATAGGTTTTAGAATTTCCTTTTTCCATCTTTAGTTTTGAATAGGTTCTTTCCTTCATTATCCTTTGGGAGGGTAGAACTTAGGATTTAACCTATGGATGGTAGGATTTGAGGTAAACATGTTAATAAAACATGTTATGAATGATGTATGATGGTGATTGCAAGTGTTTGCCAATGGATGCTAATGGACGCATATAGGTACACTAGGCACTATTATTCTTTAGGGATCGGCCTAACTAGGACACTAGAGCATATGCATATGGATGTGTGTGCATTTTATTTTATTTCCATGGTTGCTATAAATGGATGTATATCACTTGATTGTTGCATTTAGATGATGTTTGTAGCACACATATAGAATTATCAGTTATCATTAGGAAATTTTTGCATTCATTTGGATACATGGCATGGACATGGTTGCATAAAAGGAGGTCAACTGAATTAGTGGACCGTCTAATCTTTTGCATTAGTTAAGGGACATTTACACTACACTAATTGCATAAGTATCATAAAATTGCATTAGAAAAACTTAAGGACAATGGATGAATGGTTGATGATTGAGTAGTTGGTTGTAGAATTGGATGAAAACATTTAGTACATTCTTTTATCCTTAGAGATTTCGGGGACAAAATCCCTTAAGAAGGGGAGAATGTAACAACCCAAAATTTAACCCGTAATAATTAATTTGTTTATTAACTAAATAATAAAATAACTTTGTGAAATTATCATAATTGAGCCACGGGAGTTGCACCATCGTTTCCGTTGTAATTTTCTAGTCAATTTCCATATATAGAACGTCAGAATCTGAGCTAAAATGAACGAGCTATGAATTAAACAAAATAAGCAGAAAAGAAGAAACAATATATATATATATATATATATATATATATATTGGCTAGGTCGACTACCAGGTCGACCTAACCTCACCTTAGGTCGATCGGCCGGTCGACCTAGGTATAGGGGCGGTCGACCCACTTTAGAAATTGGACGAAGGAGAATTCCTTCATCCAGTAACGGTTATTAGCCTATTTTCTACGTGTTTTGCTTCCTTTAACTCAATCTGGTCCTTCCATTCTTGCATTCGATGGCTCCTATTCAGCCATGACGTGGTTGCATCCTATTCAATCTCCAAATCCAACGGTCCGAGATCCACTTCTACACCTATAAATAGACCCCTAGACCTAACACTTTTTCTCATTCTAGATTTTCTCTGCTTGGGTTCACCTTTTTAGGAAGGACCCTAAAAGGAATAATTTTTCAAGGAGAGAATCTTTTTAATAAAAATATTTTAACAACCCCAAGTGGATCCATGAAGGCCTAAAGGGAAGAGCTAAGGACCAGAGGCGAGTGATTGAAATTATTTATGATTTCTTTAAGTAATTTAAAATAATTGGGTTTCCAATAGTTGGAATAGTCTTTTCAGTAGTTTATTTACAGTTTTTAGAATTATTTTCAGTCTATTTCCTTTCAGCTATTCTTTTCAATAATTTTAATTTATTTCTGTTAATTATAGCTTTTCCGATTATTTATAGTATTTTAGTTATTTACTGTTATTTACATCTTCTTTATACATTTTGGATTTTCTTCTATTTTCCGTTTTCTTTTATTCCTCCTTCTTCGCATATGGATTAGAATAAAATTAATGCGAATACGGATTAAATTGTAAGAAAACTTAAATAATGGAATATAAGATTAAAATTTCAAAGACTGTAATATAAATGGAATTGGACTGAAATTACGCCTAATTATGATGTTAATTGGACTGAATTAAAAAGATTGGCCTAGTTATAACTTAGAATTATAACTAAAAGAATAACAGATGAAAGAAGCTTATTTTCACACTTAGACCTTGGTTAAGTAATAAGCAAGATTATACCGTAGGTTATAATAACAAAAAGAATAGAATAAGGCTTATTTTAAGACTTAGGATAAATTAATAAACACAGATAGTAGAGAAAAATGTAAAGGCTTATTTAAATAATTTACCGAAGTTAATAAGCAAAGATGAAAGTAGGACCTGTACCAAATAGCAATCCCTATTAGACAAAACGGTGTCTCACATTAGTCTGAAGTGAGATGAGGGCACACATATGCTAAGAATGGTAGTAATTGGTCAAATAGAAGTCCAAATCATGGGTGATTTGGATAAGGGGCGCAACTAGATATTTTTTGGATGAAGGGCCAGTACCAACAGCATTTCCCTTATAGATTCTATGGACACGCGGTGATCAAACACATACATTTAGAGATGATCTAATTGCATGCGATCTTACTGCTCAGAAACAACTTCAAACTAAAGGACACTCTTTTCTACCTTCTACTTGTATTCTAAAATCAAGAAGATTGATATGTCATCTAAAATAACCCAAAATCAACCCAATCCCATCAACCGAACAATCTAAAAATGCATGTAAAAATTAATCCAAAATCATTAATCATTAACCAAATGATGGAAAATCAAAATATAAACCTGAAAATAAATAAAAATTGGATATACGCGATTAAGTGAGAATACCTCGACCCCTAGAAGAGCGATTAAGTGAGATTATACGCGATTTGAGTGAGAAGAAGAGTGAACTGCTGCTAATTTTGGTTGGGTGAAATTAGGGCGTGGGATCCATGGGGGGCTAATTTTGGCGTTCTTTTTTTTAGAAGCGAACGATAGGGTTATGTAGATGGAACGAGGGAGGGTTATTTTTTTTTAAATATTGGAACGGTCCATAGCCATCTCAATATTGCCATGGCCAGTAGCCATGGTAATTTATTTTACCACGGCTCAACACCGTGGTAAAATTGCCACGGCTCAAAACCGTGGTAATTTTTCCGCGTTGGGGTGTGGAAAAATGGGTAATATGGTGTAGTGCATATGTTGGAAGTTGGAGGTAATAAGAAGACCCAATAGGTGGAGCAAAAGGTAGCATGGGCATGGTGGTAGTTACGCGTGCGACTTCCATTGCGGGTGCTCAGTAATAGCTATGAGTTCCAAGCGCTTAGTATGAGTGTCTTTCGTAGACACCATTTCCTTCTTTGTATGAAGCTATATATGCCATCCGGATCCACAGTAGTTGCTCTATGCATCTTCCGTAGATACCATTGGCTGCTGTGTAGGGAGTTATATAATGGCTGGTCCGCAGTAAGGTCTATGGAGTCGCAGGTTAATCAAAAAGGGTAGAATTAGGGTTGCATCCTAATTATAGGATTAGGAATTCAGCCTAATCAAAGCAGAAATCCAGGACAAGTGCAAGCAATCAAAGTTAACCTATCTTATAAATTGAGCATTATTTAATCGTACTTATTTCCAGTTTATCTCTTTCCTATTTTCTTTGTTATCCTTATTTATGCTAGAACTATTGTAGAGTCTATTACTTTTATCTTGCTTAAAGACTCTAGTAATTACTATCATTCACCAGACTTTTAGTCTGAACCACTCCTCTACTTTCCCCCCATACGCAATCAAGGGAGAAGTCAGTAGATTGTTGTTGCTTGGCGGTTTCTTGGAGGAGTTCTCTACTATATATTCCTTCTATTTTCTGCTTTTGTTCTTTCTATGTATTGTCTTATTATGAGGGATATTATATACTCTGATTTTTGAGACATATTGGATTTTTTAGACATGTATATGGCATTTGGTATTTGACTTATTTATGAAGCAATTATGAAGTTTTGTTTTATTTAAGTTATTACTTTAAGTTTCCGCTGTTTTTATCTATTTTTGTCTTGTGAGTCTTAGTCTCTGTTAGCTTTAGTTATACCTACAATGCACCACGCCTTTTAATGTATCCTTTTGGGTATATTAAGGGGTGTGGGGTGTTTCATCGTTTATACTCTAGTCCGCACTCTGGGGACTCAGTGTACTCTAGTCCTCTTCAGGGACTTGGAGATTTTTTTCAAGTTGTTTATACTCTAGTCCGCACTCTGGGACTCAGAGTACACTAGTCCACTTCAAGGACTTAGAGATTTTTCTCAAGTCGTTTATACTCTATTCCGCACTCTGGGGACTCAAAGTACTCTAATCCTCTTCAGGGACTTAGAGATTTTTGTCAAGTCATTTATACTCTAGTCCACACTCTGAGGACTCAGAGTACTCTAGTCCTCTTCAGGGACTTAGATATTTTTCTCAAGTTGTTTATACTCTAGTCCGCACTCTAGGGACTTAGATTACTCTAGTCCGCTTCAGGGACTTAGAGATTTTTCTCAAGTCGTTTATACTCTAGTCCGCACTCTGGGGACTTAGAGTACTCTAGTCCTCTTCAGGGACTTAGAGATTTTTCTCAATTCGTTTATACTATAGTCTGCACTCTGGGGACTCAGAGTAATCTAGTCCGCTTCTGGGACTTAGATATTTTGTTGAGAGCGGTCGTATTTCCACCCGTTTTATTTGTGCTTGATTAACCGTGTCGAGGTTAGTGTTGTCGAATGAACGGTCGAACCACGTTCGCTCATGGAATCAGATTCTGCCCCTAGCTTCAAGGATGAAACTTGAAAAATGGAGGGTCGATTCTCATCCGCTTGGTGATTGTAGCTCTTCCAATCAAGTCAAGGAAGGAGGTATATGATAGATGGTTGGATCACATCCATGCTAGGGTTAGATAATCAAGTCTTGCACGATTTGCTTCGTAACTGTTTCTAGAAAACGAGGATAATGGATTATTGAGTAGACAAACTAAGTTTCATATGTTTCAGGGTGCAGTAGTGTCCAAGCATTGGGAGCGATGGTTGACGAGTTGGCAGTCCATCACATCTACTTCAAGTCGGGCTTTTGAACTACCTTTTGTGTTCAGGGCAGGAGTTGATGTGTAGATGATCAAATCAAGTCCACTCTAGATAGCTCCCGGCATCACTGAGCTTCCGCAGAGGCATTTTTATTTTTTTGAACTTTATTTTATGACTCAAGGAGCTGATGATCGGGCCATATTCGTTCCAAGCCTTATTAGGTATCCAAGTCGAATATGGAGATTGATGAATGGACGTTCAGTCATGTCCGCTTCGTATTGGGTTCTGACCGTGATGAGCTTTTCCATCTCTAGTCCTTGGCCCTAAGTCAGAGATACATGGTTGATGATGGGCGGTCGAATCACGCTCGTCTTGATGAAACTCCTCGGGTCCGATCATGATCTGCAGGGATTGGCTGGCGGCTAACTCTGAGTAGTTGGTCACCTGCATCATTTTGGAAGTAGTTTAGTTCAAGTTGGTCGTAGTTCATAGAACAATTGAAATTGAAATAGAAATAATTCAAAGAAGATTGGAATAAATCTCATTGATAAGTGAAGCAGCATCGTGTGCTCGCTATTCAACTTTGCCCCTAGCTCCTTTCAAAGGGATGTCGGCCGTCAGCGGTCCAATTTATAATCGTAGTTCTTTATTGATAGGCATCGGATGTTCGCTGCCTGCCATTATGCAGGGCTTGTACATACTTTTGAAGCTTTCCTTTCTAGATCAATTTTCCGACCACAACACAGAGGTGTTTGTAGTCGCCAGTGTTAGGACCGTGTGCATCTTGGGATATATGACATTCCTCGGATCTTCTCTAGGCTTCGGTTGATTCTCTCGAGGCTAGTTTTCAGTACTACTCTGAGTCTTGAGTCTCCCAGTAGACATTATCGATTGAATCGTTCAAAGGAGTATATGAGTCGAATTTTGATATCTTGGTTTGTCTACTGGAATCAGAGTCCTTAGCCAACGGGCCTGCATTGTTATTTTTCCTAGTCTGGTCCACTCCTCACTTTGGTTCTGATTCATTTTGTAACAGAAACGATCCATGGTCGTAGGAGGCTCTCCAACTAATTAGCTGCCAAAATATATCTGGAGGTCGACTCCCCTCAAACGCCATCAGTATGGTATCCTTGTTAGCATTTGGAACAAATTGCTTGGTGTCAAACATTGGTTTGCTTGGAGTCACTAAATTGGAAGTGCTGGGTCAGTGAAGAATGGTGCTTAGAGTCACCTTGGCGTTTTCTTGGAGAAAATATTAGTTTTACTCGAGTCTGGCTTTGGGCCAAAGTTTCCTGCGTTTGCCTAGAGTCATATCATCTATGTTCTCCAACCTTTAGGAGTATCGTTTGAGTAACGGTCGCTTGTCCGTTCCCTTTTTTCCATTCAGAAGCTGCCGCTTGATCCTCTATGCCCCGGTCAGTCATAGGATGCAAGGGAAGTGGATAGAATGTTCCTTCATTAAGTTGAGTTTTGAATTCACTATGCGGAGGCACTGTGTTGCAGCTAGGGTTCGACTAGTCTTAAATTTGGGTCGTACCCGAAAAAGTTTTTTTTGAAAATAAGGGTCGTGCCCGATCCATTTTCTTGGGTATAGGGATCGGGCAGATGGTTTTTGAGAGAGGGATTGGTATATAGTAGAGGGACCAGTATACACTGGGGGGATCGGTATACACTGGATCGGTATACATAAGATCGGTAACACTGGTGGGATCGGTATACACTAGGTCGGTATACATGCGATCGGTAATAATGGATGGATCGATATACATGCGATCGGTAACACTGGAGGGATCGGTATACACTGGGTCTGTATACATGCAATCGGTAACACTGGATGGATCGGTATACACTAGGTCGGTATACATGCAATGGTAACACTGGAGGGATCGCTATACACTAGATTGGTATACATGCAATCGGTAACACTGGAGGGATCGGTATACATGCGATCGGTAACACTGGAGGGATCGGTATACACTGGTTCGGTATACATGTGATCGGTAACACTGGAGGGATCGGTATACAGGTGATCGGTAACACTGGAGGGATTGGTATACACTGGGTCAGTATACATGCGATCGGTAACACTGGAGGGATCGGTATACACTGGAGCGTTCAGTGCATATGGTTCTTGAAGTGATCGGTGCATACGGTTTTTAGAGCGATCGGGACATATGGTTTTTGGAGCGATTGGTACATATGGTTTTTGGAGCGATCGGTATACAAGCTTTTTAGAAGGATCGGTATGTAAGCTTTTTTGTGAGGGATCAGATATCTGCATTGAGTGAGGGGTCGGCTAAATGAGAGATTGGCTGAAGTGCCTTCAGAGAGGGGTCGGCCTTCATATAACTCCAGTGCAAACTTCAACATCCAATCCCAAAAAGTTGGTACATTAGTGAATCCAATCCCATGGCTAATAGCTTCCTTTAGATCTCTTTCAAATCTGAGTAGAATAGGAAGTTTGCTGGTAAACAACTAGATCTATCTCGCGAATATGGAAATCCACTAGTAGACGATGAGATCCAATCAAGCTGAGAATTCAATTCTCAGTGCAAGCACCAAAATGTTAGCACCAAAATTGGTCGCCAACACCCATAGGATTTCATGGACATCAGAGAATTAATGAAATATAAAGAACAAGGCATAAAAAACAGACACAAAGATTTTATAGTGGTTCGGCAATCTCGGCCTACGTCCACTTCGAATTTCATTCATTCTTCATTTGATTACAATTACATGAGCTGTTGGATTGGCTAGAATCCATTGATACAAATTTATATGAAGTTTTTAAGAGGAAAACGGCCATGGCTGAGATTTTGGAGTAGCTAGAAGGAGAAGCTCCAGAAGTCCCCCAAAAAGAGCCCTCAAAAATGAACTCTGCCCCTCTATTTATAGACGAGATAGCGTGACGTCTCAGAGCCTCAACTTCTCTCCAGTCACCTAGGCCCATCACCAAGAGAACTCGGCCCAGAACTGGTAGACGAACAAAAAAGACCTGGAAATACCAACCCCATCATAGCCGACCCCATCATAGCCTACCTAAACCAAATACACCGACCCATATTCCACACGCCAACCTCATGCCTTCAACATGTTGATCCCAGGAACATGCCGAACCCAGAAACATGCTGATCCCAGGAACATGCCGATCCATGGAACATGCCGATCCATGGCCTTGCCAACCCGAAGCCACCTTCCACTACCGATCCCTTTTTACACCGACCCCTTACAAACACGCCGACCCACAACTGGACGATTCCTAGGCCTTAAGCAACACTGACCCATCCGTTTGTCGACCCCTGATAGGTGATTCACACTGACTCAAAGTTGATGATAAGACGACCTGGAGTACATGCCCTCGTGACTCAAAGTAAACTCCTCCATGACCCGAAGCAAATTAACTGTTGACACTACTCCCATCAACATTCAACCATAGCCTCTGCAACTATTGTTTTGTAGCCGGGCCAAGGTGTCGAGTAACAATTGTTATATAGATTGTTAATTGCTGAATCTTGATTGTTTTGCATTATTAGTTATGATGTTGTTATATGTTCCAAACTTAACCCCTACAATGATAAAAATCAATAACAACATTGGTTAAGTGCACTGGTGGCTATTGGCCTCAATTTAATATTTTGAAATACTATTAATTGCCATTTTGGCTTGAAATTAGTTTTTGATTCGAAGAATGATTTCAAATTCTATTCTTTGGTTTTCTCGAACATTTTTATCTAAGAATATTTTGAACTTCTCTATTCTACCCAACCTTTTTATTTGCTATTTCTAAACCATTTAGAAATGTCTTAAAAAAATTTAACTATCATTTAATAATAATTTAAAATTGCTTAACTATTGTTTAATAATGTTTAAAAGTTGGTTGTTTCGATTAAAAATTGTTTAAAATTTATTTATTAATATTTTAATATTGTGAAAAGTTTTTGAAAAGCAAGAGTAAAACTCATTTTATTGACTTATATAGAATTACAAGATCAGTTACAGATCACAAAAATATCACTCAAAACAACCTCACCAGACAATAGCCCTCTGAATGATATGGTCCAATATTATACTCATTACAGAATAATAAAACAAACAAAGCATAAAGAAAATTATTACACAGAACAACCTGAATGAAGAATCCTATATTGTATATTGCTCCAGAAAATAGCCCTCTGCCTGAAGTAGATTTGCCATGAGCTTCAAATATGATTAGCTCTCAAGTCTCTGAGAATCTTGCCATGAATTTGATTATAAAGCTGTGCCACATTCTTACATCCCATACCAAATACTCTATCATTCCTTTCAGACCATATTGCATGTATCAGTTTCTTTAGCAGTTTAAGCAACAACCTTGTCTTATGAGTCTTCCACCTTGTAGCTTTGAATACAGTAAACCATTCCACCGTACTAACAGGTGATGGTTTATAAAAACCCCCATTAGAAAGTAATCTGTACCATATCTGATACACAAAGGTACAATCAAAAAACAAGTGAGTATTACTTTCAGTTTCAGATTTACATAGTACACATAAGTCATCTGAGATAATACCCATTTTACATAGTTTATCCTTGGTATTTAATGCATTTGCCATCACCTTCCATAACAGTAAATTTTCCTTAGCACTACCCCCAATATTCCATATTCTTGAATACCAAGGGAATTGATAACCATTTTGACAGAGAGCATTATACACAAGTTTAATAGAATGATGTTCACCCTTGTCAGACCAAATTAAAACATTGTCATTATTGATAGTGGGTTTACCCATGATAGCATTCCATAAGTTTCTAAGTTGGTAGGAACTAGAATATGGTAAAACTATACCATCATCATGCATAAACTCTTCAACCTTTGCTTGTTCAGGAATACCAGAGCTTCTTCTCAAATTATAATCCACTACAGAACTTAAAATCATCCCTTGTTTAGCCCATGGTGAGTGCCAGAATGATAAATCCTTAATCAAAACATAGTTACACTGAATAAGAGGAATGAAGATCTCCCTAAGCCTGAGAATACATCTCCAACTCCAACTGCAGCTTTGTGGAATGGGCATAATCCAAAAATTCTTTTTACCAATAAGGTTATTATTGACCCATTGAGACCATAAATTCCTATCAGAATCAAAGATTTTATTGAAATATACTTATATAGCTGCCTTATTCCAAAGAAAAATATTAGTAATACCAAGACCACCTTTCTTTTTGGATTCAAATAGTTTGTAAAAAGAAATAGGAATCATCTTTCTGGAAAAAGGATCACCGTGCCAAAGAAATTTATTAAATGCACTAGATATCATATTAATAAGCTTAACAGGAAGTATATAATGTCTAGTTCAGTAAGTTGTGATAGCCACTGCAATTGATTGAATGATAGTTAATCTACCAGCTTGTGACAGTTTATCCATTGGCCATAATTGAAGCCTTTCAATAATCCTCTCAAAAAGTGGTAAGCAATTTTGTTTAGTAACTCTAGAGAAAAATAAAGGCAAACCCAAGTAGAAGGTATTTTTGGATAACTCCTGAAGACCAGAGCACCTAATAATATCATCTTTCTGACTTGAATCTAAACCAGCAACTAAAATATTGGACTTGAGAAGATTAATTTGAAGGCCAGTAATAGAATAGAAAAGCTCTAGAGATGAAATAATACACTGAATATTGTGATAAGTCGGTTTAGAAAAAATGATAAGATCATCAGCAAAGAGAAGGTGGGTAATAACAGGTCTTTTACATTTGGGATGAAGCTGAAAATCTCCTTTAGCAACAAGACTCCTCAAAATGGGATTAAGAAGTTCCATAACAATAATGAACAAGTATGGAGAAATTGGATCACCTTGCCTAATACCTTGTTTACTTTTAAAATAACCATATAGCCCACCCTCTCTTGAAATTGAAAACATGGGTGATGATATACAAGTGTAAATCCATGCTAAAAAAGGTTTTGGGAAGTTCATTCTGGACATGATTGCTAAGATTGAATTCCAAGCAATAGAATCAAATGCCTTTTTAATGTCAAGCTTTAACATGCACCTTGGAGAAATATTCTTCCTTTCATATCCGTACAATAATTCTTGGGCTAATAGAATATTATCACTTATTGATCTACCCTTAATATATGCAGCCTGGTTGTTTGAGATAATAGATAGCAAGACTAATTGTAATCTATTAACCAAAACTTTGGAAATTATTTTATAAATGATATTACAACATTAAATTGGTCTGAAATCAACAACAGAAGATGGATTTACTTTCTTGGGTATAAGTGCAATAGCAGTGGCAGCCAATCCAACAGGTAATTTATTATTAAGAAAAAAATATTGAATAGCCTTAATAATATCAGCCCCAATTATCTTCCAACTTTGTTGAATAAAATGAGCATTATAACCATCTGGCCCTCCACAACTATCTCTATCCAAACTAAAAACTGCAGCTTCAATTTCATTATTAGAAATAGCATTAATCAGAGAATTGGATTGAAGGGTATCTAAGGTTGGAAGAGTGATATCATAGAGAGGATTAATGTCAGGAATGAATTGATTATCTGGAGCTAGAATGGATGTAAAATACCTCACAAAAGCTTCATTGATTCCCTCAAAAGTTTCCACCAAATTTCCACACATGTCCTTTATCTGAAAAATGCTTTCACGATTCCTTTTAACTTTTAAGTAATTATGAAAATATTTAGTATTCCTATCAGCCTCCTTATCCATTCTCAAGTGAGTTTTCTGCTTGAGTGCTGACACTTCTTTTAAAATAATTTGTTCAAGAGCATTCTTTAATTGCAGTTCAGTGTGAAGTAAAGTATTATCAAATGGTCTAGCACTCAGTTGCTCTTGAATCCTAATCAGCTGATTCCTAATTTGAGAGGATAGTTTAGAATCCTTACCAAAACTTGCATAAGACCAACTTCTAATTTGAAATTTCAACGCTTTCATTTTGAGTATAATGTTTTTGAGAGGATCCTTGCCAAATTGCATTCTCCAGACCTGCTTTAAAATATCATAATATTCCACCTGCTTAGTCCAAAAATTAAAAAATTTAAAAGAGTGTTTCCCTCCACAAAAATCATCAACTCCCCAAAGAAAAATTAGTGGCCTATGATCAGATAAAGAGGGTTGACAAATGTTATAGAAAGATTTTGGCCAAAGATGAAGAAAAGACAGATTAAGAAAAATATGATCAATTTTACCTAATGTTGGATTACCACTCCTATTACAATTAGACCAAGAAAAATCAGGACCAAAATGTTTAGCGGGAAAAAGATTAGATTGAATTAAAGTACTGTTTAGAGGAGAAATATCTTTAAGAGATAATGGACAGCCACCACACTTTTGATTACTTGCAAACATACAATTAAAATCCCCACCAATAATCCATGGAATAGATGAATTTAAGGATGGAAGATAATCCAAGAATACATGTCTCAGAACTGGAGAATTATGAGCATACACAGAAGTAAGATGGAAATTTGTATTGGAAGGTAAATGGATACAGTTATAATGAATGTATTGATCAGAGGCACTAATTCTGGAAAGTTCCAAAGAGTGAGCAATCTGCCATAATTTGACTCAAAAAAATTATTATCATGCAACCAAGATGGGGCAATCAAACGAATAGCCTTAACTGTTGAATTAATGTCAAGCTTAGTTTCTGAAACACACATCAGCTGAATGTTTTTGATCTCAATAAGATTCTTAATCTCTAATTGTTTAGAGGGTAAATTAGTCCCCCCTAATATTCCAAAAAGCAATGTTATTCATTTATTAGGAAGGGGAGGAAACAATGAGGAAGGATTCTTCCTAGTGTGCCTTGGTTGTGAATTATTTTTAGATGAAGGTAAAGGTTGCACATCAGGAGATTTAAATTCCTTTCCTTTATTAAGATCATTACTCATACTACTAGATTCCTTCAATACAACTGTACTCTCACTTGACCCAGAAGGAGGTGGAAGTAAAACATTGTTAGGAGGTGACAAATGCAAATATGGGGAAGGATTAGGAACATTCATGGATGGAGATTTAGAACTAAATTGAGAACAACATGAAGTTGAAACAGAATTTGCAACAACAGTTGAAGCAACAGAATCAGATAAAGCTTTGGAAGGATTAGGAACATTCATGGATGGAGATTTAGAACTAAATTGAGAACAATATGAAGTTGAATTTGCAACAATAGTTGAAGCAACAGAATCAGATAAAGCTTTGGAAGGATTTTCACTTGACAAGGATGAAGTAGAAAGATTCGCATTACAAAGTAAATCAGATACACCCCTAACCATATCAATAGAGTTTGAAACAACAGTTGAACCAACCTTTACCATATCAATAGAAGGATTGGATAAAGCTGAAAAAGGGTTAGCATCGACCGCAGGACAAGAATTATTAACAATGTGAGTTTCATTGTCTTTTGGAACTTCCTTACTTCTCATATCATCAACATTTAACTGAGTATTTTCCTTTGCCATAGAGACTTTCCTTTTCCATATCCCTTTATTTCTTTTGTTAACCACCTTCCAATTTTGATCTATAGGATTAGCAGTATGAGTCCTAACTTCATTCTCCTCCAAATCATGCATATTATTGTCCTTACCATCATTGACAGAATTAACAAATTCACATGTTGTAGTATCTCCCATTTTCAGTGGTATCACCCAATAACAATGTTTCTTGTTCCCCGAATTCAAACTGGTCGCATCTTTTCAAATCTTTACCTCGTAATGTTGGGTCGTATAAGCCTATTCATTTTGATATTTTGAGAGATAAACCTTCTATTGATTTGCCAGATCTCGTTAAAGAAGAAGGATTGAAATACTGGAACAATCATTTAGTCGGTTTCTTTCTTAATGGTACGCTTTCTTTTCTATCGGTTGTGAATTTTCTTAAAAGATATTGGAAACTTAAGGGGGAAGTTGAATTTAAATCGGATGGGTATAATTTTTACTTCAACTTTTCAAATCAAGAAGATAAGGACAATATCCTTAACTCGGATCCTATCTTTATTAGAGGTAGGATGTTCAATATTGTGAAAAGTTACTTATTTAAATAAATGATATTGTTTGAAGATAATAATAATTATTTATTAATAATATTCGGAAGTTAATTATTTATTGTAATAAGATTTATGAAGATTAATTATTAATTATTATATTAATAATGTTTGAAATTATTAATTATTATACTAATAATGTTTTAAAGTTATCTGTTATTATACTAATAATGTTTTAAAGTAAATTAATGACATTGAAAAGTTAATTTATTATTTGTTTATGATTTCTAAAGTTAAATAATTTATCTGATTAATTGTATTTATAAATAATAAATTGATTTATAAAGGAATTTCATTTAATAATGAGTTTATAAATGAAAATGGAGTTTTAGATTTATAAAGGCTTTATAAAGAATTTTCATAAAGGATTTTTATAAAGGATCTTCATAAAGGACTTTTGTAAAAGAATAAAGTTTCATAAATGGGTTTATAGATTTATAAAAGAAGTTTTATAAATAGTTTTATCGATTTATAAAAGAGCTTTATAAATGGTTTTAGAACTTTTTAATTTTTAAAAAGAGTTTTATAAATGATTTTAGAGTTGTATAAAAAGGAGATTTATAAAAGAAGATGAGAATGATTTTCCAAAATGTTCTTTGGATAATTATGGTAGTATGGAACATCTTTCCTTACTCAATGCCAAATAGGAAATTTTTCTCTACGTTTTGTGAATATATTTATCCGTTGAGATAAGTATATAAATACATTTTCTAAGTAGTGAATATGTAGTGTTTTTGTGAATATACGTATACCATTGAGATAAGTATATGATATTTTTCCAAGTATAAAAAGGAGTATTAAGGGTTTGTAAATATATCTTTGTAAAAGTATTTTAATACAAGTATTTACAAAGCAAATTTTATTCATTAAAGGAATAAATAACGAGGTTGGTGGCTGCTTATATGCTTAACTAATGTTGGTTTCCTTATGGAAATAAATCTTTGATTTGATTAATGCTCGTTTATTTATTTGATAGTTAAATAACCGACTGTCAAACTTGGCCGATTTTAAATTATCGTTGTCGGTTCGGAGTGACCGGGATCAGATATATTTTTCAGACAACCACATCGAACCGGCATAAGTGTTCAAATTGGAACATCTTTAAGATGATTGAAGGCAGAGCTTTTGAAGTGCAAGGGCTACTTACTACTAATCCTAAGGGTGATTCCAAAATGGATGTAGTAGAGGTAGTGCCTTCGGTTCCGTTCAGACCCAAAACGAACTTGAATGGATGAATGCTGACATTGCATTTTTGCTTGGAGGACAGTGTTTGCATTCCAAGATGGTTTGTTATATAAAAAGTAATCGTAGCCCCATGCCTCATCAACTGGGAAATGACTAAAGCAGGGACATGTGGTAGGGGTATGTGGATCGCTCCCATTAGGGTATGATCATCCCTTATCTAGAGTCGATATCCATGTGTGCTTCAGAGCCTATTTTGGTTGTTTGATCACAACCAAGGGGTGATCATATTTGGCACTGTCCAGTAAGGTGTATGACTAGTCCTGAGTAGCAAAGGTGCAATGTGTTGTAGCCTCCCATACATTTTATCTGGAGGTGTACAGATTCGATGTGTAGACCCTTAACCTTTCATAATTGGAATCATTTTCCGATACAAGCCTTCGGACTTGATTGTATACCTATAATGCTGAACTTTAATTAATGTAACAATTTCAGCTATGATTCAATATTTATTTTAAACCCTCGACATTGTTATAATATCAAAAGATTAATTATAGAAATGTTTTGGTTATTGTAAGGTAGAAACCCGTCTGTGTATATGTGTAGTGTGGTCTTACGAGATACCTTTTATTTTGAAGGGTTTTATAAATATAAAACTCAATATGATTTGATAGAGTTTTCTCACACTGGTTTACTAGATTGATCCAGACATTATTTTCTTATAATGCTTGGGTCAACCCGAGCATAGTTTCTAGATTTAGCTGGATGCTTTGGAGCTTTCAGAAGATGAGTTGGATTCTCCAAGACGTACTCATATACCTTATATTCTTCCGCAGTTTATTATTCTTGATGTATGTCTGTATTTATTATAAATTATAAGGATAGACTATTATAACTGTCCAGGCTGATGATAGGTTAGTACTCTGATGATTGTGTGTGTATTAAAGTTTCTTTTGTAAAGAGATGTTGTATATCATATATTACTCATCAAGTTATGAGATTCTGTTCTATCATTTTCTTTCTTTCACCCCAAACTACCAGTCTTTCAGATACTTAAATGATCGGAGCACGAATACTGAGGATGCATTAAGAGTCATCTTTAGGTGTAAGAAAGGCGGATTGTTACATGAAGTGTCTACAGAGGATGAACTTCCAAATGAAATTTCATCATCATTATACAATGGGGAAACTATCAGTTAAGAAGTAATATATAATAGCTTCCACCAAAATGTGATGTGTGCAAATTTTTTGGGCACACAAAAGAGTAGTGTCGTATAAGAAAAGCTTGGGTACCAAAATCTGGTAGTTGAACAAATTAAGGTATTGCTCAAAACAATCAAGAAACCAATGTGGAACCACACCATTCAAATTAAGTTCAAGAAAACAGCATATTGAGAAATCACATAAGACAAAGGATCAGCTTAACCAAGAGAGTATCACTAACCAAGAAAATGTTTTAAATCAGCTCCCTGATCATGAAGATCAGATCATGGCAGAGGAAGCTCATCTTGGAAATAATAGGCAAGAAAATATAGCAACAGAGAATAGATATAGTACAGTAATGTGGAAGAAAATTAATTAAGAGGTTTTAGAATTTAGGATCCTCTATTCTCTAGATCCTTGTTTAGTTGGACGGTAGTTTTACAATAATGAATGAAGATTTTCAAATAAACATGGAAAATATTGATATGGAGTTAATCTCTAGTCAATTTCATGTTGTAGAAACTGGGGACAGAGAAAGCTACAACCAAGCTTTGCCTCGCACATCTAACCAAATTGATATTTCACAACTGCATAAGGCCAAGAAAGGGGCTAGAGTAAATAACAAAGAGAAAGAAAGCTTTAAGCCAAAGTACATTGCAAATATCCCAATATGGAATGAAGTAACCACAAGGCTTAAAGCAAAGGGTACAACATGTAAGAAAAAAGGTAGAAATGGCCATGTACTAGGGATAAAATCTAGAAACTCCTCTTAAAATTTAAATTTATTTTATCATATGTTGATTATTGCATGGAATGTTAGGGTGGCGAACTCCCCTTCTAAACAATCAGATATTATTCATATGTTAAATAAATATAAACCAACAATTATTGCACTAATTGAAAATAAAATGAATGATGAAAATACCGAGATTTTGTAAAAGGTTATCAAACAATTGGAAAAAAGTAAATAATAATAATTGTGGAGGTAAGGTAGAATCTTAGTGTTATGGGATTCTAATATTTAGTTTAATAGTAATATAAATAAGGATTTATAGTATATTGATTGCAATTTTAAAAACATTGGTGGTGCAAGTATATAAGTTACTGGTATATATGGTAGTGATTTTGAAAATGAGAGGAATGGATTATGGTATAGAATTAAAAGTACGAACCATGCTTATAAAATTCCCTAGCTAATTATAGAAGATTTTAACATTGTATGCACTTATATGAGAAGTATGGAGGAAATGCTATTCCATTTAATAAATTATACAGAATTAACAAATTTCTAATAGAAACGGAATTAACAGAACATTTATTTATTGGTAACAAATATACTTGGAGATCTGGTATTGAAAAGAATATTTATTGTAAATTAGATAGAATATTAATAAATAAAGAATTTTCTATAGTGTTCCCCAATTTTTTGTGTAATAAATTGGAACAAAATACAAGTTATCACTCTCTTTTATAAGTTAGGATGTTTTATGATAAAAGAAATGTGATTAAGAGAAATGTTTCTTTTAGATTTAAGAATGGGTGGACACTTTAAGGACTATAAAGAAACTATAGATAATTGTTTAAAATTCCCTTGTAAATGTACCCATCAGTTTCAATTCAGTATGATGTTAAAAGATATTAAGTTTAATCTTAAAAAATGGAATAAAGATAAAAGTCAGAATAAGGGATGTATAGAAAATCTAAGAAAAGAAGGAAATTTTTTACAAGATATAATAGAAAAAAATCCAAATAATACTAAAGAGTAAAAGAACTTTTTTTCCATTTAGAGTAATTTATCTAAAGAACTATATATAAATACTATGCAATTAAAGCAAAATGCAAAAGTAGACTAGCTTACTCAAGGTGGATATTGTACTAAATTTTTCTATGCTAAAATGAGTAGTAGTAAAAATATAAATAACATATGTAACATTTTTGATAATTATTGGAAATTGACTAATGAATATAATAAAGTAGCTGAATAAGTAGTGCCTTACTTTAAGGATTTATATAATGCAGAAGAATTAAAAGCTAATTTTCCCAATGTTACTTTTAAAAATAAGATTAATGTGACAACAGAAGAAATATTACTTGCTCCAATTGAAGAGGAGAAAATCCATCAAGTACTGGAGTTACAGGCCAATCTCATGCTGTAATTTTATTTACAAAATTATAGCAACAATGTTGAGTAATAAAATAAAAGATTTTCTACCATTTCTAATATCTGAAAATGAAAGTGTATTTGTTCCAGGTAGATTGATTTATGAAAATTTTCTACCAGCTCATGAAATGGTTCAAAATTTTAATAGTAAAGCCGGGGACAATATTTGTTTAAAGATAGATTTGCAAAAAGCATAGGATAGAGTGAATAGAAAATTCATACATCATATAATGCTAAATTTAGGTTTTCTTAATAAATTTTGTGATGTAATTTATGTATGCATAAATACCTCAACATTTTCTATACTGATACAAGGGAAACAAAAGGGTTTTATTAAGAGTAATAGGGGTATTAGGCAAGGAGATACATTATCACCATATTTATTTACTACGGTAATGGAATATTTTTCCATTTTAATGGAATTGTAGACTATTAAGTGCAATATAAATCCAATAAATAAAGTACAACCTATTATTACTTATCTTATATATGCGGATGATTTAATGTTATTTTTTAAAGCAAATAGATCTAATGCACTTGCTATTAAAGATATTTTTTAGTGTTTGCATAAGTAGTAGGATCGTTTTCACCTTAGAGGGAGGGTGAATAGGGTGATACTAATAATAATAATAATTAATGTGGAATTAAAAACAATAACAGAGAATAAAGCAGTAGAGATCACACAAAAATTTACCCAGCTTCGGCAAAACCAAGCTTACGTGCTGCCTCCAAGGTTTCTACTAGAAATTAAGTAGGCAGACGCTTACACATGTAAACTTGCGACACCCGCTAATGACTAACCTAACTCTATGCTCAAAACCCTGCCACAACTCAGCCACTAAGTTGCGAATTCTCGAACTACACCACTGTAGTTCGTAACCTTGTCACACGACTAGAGAGTTACACAATTTTAAAAGAAAATTACAAAATAAAATAAAAACTAAATAACAAAATCCTATATAATCACTAAAGCCCAAATACAATAAAGTAGATCGGCCCAAAAACAAATTAAACTAAAGAGACGTTTCTCCTTTTTCCTTATGTTCGGCTGATCCTTCTTCCTTTCTTCTGTAATTAGGGCTTCCTTCTAAATTTTGGTGCCGCTTGATTTATTGATCGATTGAAGTGATTTTATGCTTTGATTGGCTTCGTCAATCGTCTCCTTGGCTGATGATTGCTCACGGTCGCTGGAGTTTGAAAATTGGTATACGATTTTCCCTTATTGATTTGAGATTATACTTGACTCAATTTGCTTTCGAACTTGATATTGATTCGAGTTATTGATTTTTGATTTTCTTCAATGGATTACTCTTTTATTTTGCTTGAACTCGAATACATCTTTTGCCGATGATGATCTTTGGGTTATACAGGGATTGAAATCCCTAAATGTCAGTTCATATATTTTTCGTGTGATTTAACCACTTGCGTTGATTTACAATCGCATGGCTCTAGTGCTTCTTGACTCGTTCATGTATTCATCGGTTTGAATTTCTTTAAGTCAATTTCCTCATATTACTTCGGCACTTTTCTCCTGCGACTTTGTTATTTTGAATTTACTGACTTCGTGAAGTTTGACTTGGCATTTGAGTTCGATGATATTTGAAACACCTCTGACTTGTTCGAACTCCTTTTTACTATGACTTGTTTATCAACTATGACTTACCACTGTTTTTTTATTTCTTTTTGAATCCACTGCTTCATATAGACTGCTAGCTTTCGACTTGTTCCAACCGCTGCTTTATTTCGAATGTCTCCTTTGTTGCATAAGTTTTCAAACTTCGAGTCAGTGCATATGAACTTGTACATGTCTTTTGTACACTTGTTTGATTTCCACCGCTTTGAGTGTGATGGTATCCCTATTATTCTGGTGCCTTAATGTCCTGTCTCGGTTTCATATGATCTGAATTGGTATCCACTTTGGGTTTCTCAGTGTTGCCTTCACACTGAACTTGTATTCTGTTGATCATCTCCATATGCTTGTGTTGCCATATATGCTGTCTTCTTTGTACATATGTGTGCAGCCCTAAACTTTGTATATGAGGTTGCCAGGACTGTTTGGTTGCATTAAGTTGTTGAGCTTGAGTCATGTTTATGGAACTGGTTTGGTGCACTTGAACTTGTATGCACTATTTTGGGTAGTCTCTGAGTTCATATCTATTCACTGCTATCTCTGTTTCATGTAGCTTGTCTGCACAGTTTGTACCACTGCTTCATTGAGTTCATGTTGTCTTGACCATTGGCTTGTTGAGTTCATACCTTTTTCTTTTGTAACTGATGTTGTATTATGGTCTTGAATTCTTTTGAACTGGGTGTGATGGTGCACTTTGTTTCTAGTTTCACTTGATCACCGATTCAATCTTCACCTGGTTGTCACTACACACACACACACACATATATATATATATATATATATATGTGTGTGTGTGTGTGTGTGTGTGTGTGTGTTTATTGTAGCTTGTTTGGAGTTTGAATGGTCTCCATGCATCTGGTTCCATCCTTGTTGCAGCCCTTGTGTGGTCTTCATATGAACATGTCTGGTTGCTTTGACATTGCCTTGACTGGTTGTAGTTGTCTCCTCTGTTGTATTGTGTGCTATCATTTTTGTTGAGGCTTCATGTCTAGTTGAACTGGTTTGTTGAGTTGCTTTTGTATGCTCTGAGTTGATCTTCATGTTGCATGCTTGTGCTCTAATTTGATGCACTTGGTTCACTCGAGTCTAGTTGTTGCAATCTGAAAGTAGCTGCATGTTTGTTGCGACTGGTCTGGTTTGGTCTGAACAAATATATATGCATACTTTGTCATGTGATCATGTTGAACTCCATTGAGTCTTGTTCCAGCTGTTTTGTACATGTTGTTTTCATTTGCACCTGTGTTGAATCCAGCCTCGGCTCGGCTTTGACCTTGTTCTCACCTGTTCATGCAGTTTTAACAAGCAAGTGTATATCGGTGTGCACGGCCTTGTGACATGTACAGTGATACACTATGCATGTTACAATTTGTTCATGTAAGATGAATTCAAAAGAAAATGATGACGAACAACCCAAATAACCGAGGCAAATAATATTTTCAAAACACACATTTTATTGTACACTGCAAAAATACTCTTTATCAATTTTATTATATCAGTGTTTATTTTGCAGATAATTCAGATGCGGGAAACAAGCTGGAATAGAGTTGAAGATCAAATACGAGTGACGAGTGAATGTAGTGAGGTGAAAATGTATGTAAAAAATTGTATAGTGAAAATTGTGTTGTAGTATGAATTTGTATTGTAATTGAAACTGTGTGTTACCCGGTTGCTTGGCACGGCTACTAGATACTAATTGTAGAGGTTCTGATTGAATCAGAAGGATACTCAAGCCAGAGGAAGGTTGAAAAATGTAAAAGGTTGGCTCGAATTGAGAGGTTCGGCATATATACATGTCGTTCGGCATGAAAGCATGGCCCGGCCAGGATACATGGTTCGGCATGCAAGAGTCGTTCGGCTTGGATACATGGTTCGGCATATATGACATTTCGTTCCATATACATGGCTCGGTCAACGACGTAAGTCGCTTGTGCTTTGACCTAGACGGATTCGTAGGTATTGTTCGTAAATGAGGAGCTATTGCGGGCCGGTCAGAAGTGGTTCGGCATGCATGCTCAGTGTATCTGGATCGGTGTGCGATAAGGGAGTCGCCCTATCCGTGGAACCAACAGTGAAGTAAGGAATACGGCATTGCTCTACTTCGAAGTCCATCGTGAGTTGCTCCGAGTCCCTTGTGAGTTCATTCCAATTCAGTTACCCAATGGTCACCGTTCGGCCATCATCGTTTGGCATTCCTCGTTCGGCATTTCCCGCTCGGCAAGAATCGTTTGGCAAGCATCGCCCAGCTCCCTTCGGTCGGCAAACCATCACTCGGTAGCCTTTGTTCGAATAGTGTCGCCCGGCATTTCTCGCTCGGCATTGGTCGTTCAGCATGCTTGGCTCGGTGCGCAGAAGTCACTTACTATGGGCTGAAGTACTTTGTTCCTGGGCCCATGGAGGAAGTCCAGCTTGTCTTCGTCTATAAATAGAGGGGCAGGGGTGCAGTGAAGAGAGACCTTTTTGGGAGAACTCCGAGGACACTCTACCATTTTCTACACTAACTTCCTTTCAGTAATAACTTGTATTCAAGCTATTGGTTTATAGATTGTATCTGTACTCAAGTCCTAAAGGAAAGCAATAAAGATTAAACTCAAAGTGGACGTAGGCAGTTACGCCGAACCACTATAATTCTGGTGTTCTTGTTTCTGTAGTTAATGTTGCATACATTCCTCTATTTTAATTTTCTACCTTCATTAATCTCTCAACACAAATCCGTTCTTGGGTGTTAGTGCCAATTTTGGGGCTAACATTTCGGTGCTTTCACTGAGAACGCATTCTCAGGCTGTTAGGATCTCCTTTGTTGCTACTGGATTATGGAAATCCCCCGAAGAAGATCCAATTTTATCCACAAGAAGTCCATTGATTCTATTCAGAGTTCCAACTGATAACTCTACAATGGGAAGACCACGTACTAGATCAGCCTCCCACAATGCAGATGTCAACGAAACCGCTAGCGTCCAACAAGTAGGACCCAGCAATCAACAAGCTAATCCAGGCGTAGGGACCATCACCGCCTAAAACCAAACGGAAGCTGTCACTAGGACAGAGTTCAGCGAGCTTATGAGAGAATTCATGGAAAGCAGGAGACAGCTTAACAAGCAGATTCAGGCTAACGCCAACCTCATGACTCAGATTACTCAATAACAGCATCAGAATGCTAGAGGAAGTCCCGCTTCTTACTCCTCGTTTGACAGCTCTGCTTCATTTTATGAACCTCCCAGGCGTAGACGCCGTAGAACTGAAATAACTCAAACAGGTGCAGTGCACCAGGAAAATCGCGCTCAAGCTGAAACAGTAAATTTAGGATCTGGAGCATGGGTGGAAGCTGGATGATTGGCTCACCAAGGTCATGATGAAGCAGGTCCCCAGGATACACGTTTGGTAGATCGCCAATAGAGGACGCACCAACCGGAATGGTCCCACAGGATGGATTCCAACTTGCCATCTTCCATACAAACCCAGACCTATTAGCCATGGTCAGACAACTGATGAGGGAAAATCAAGGTTTAACTAATGATGATTGGGGTGTATCTAGGAGTCATACTCCGTTCACAGATGCTATCCTACAAGCTAAGTACCCCAGGAAGTTTAATATGCCGACTATCCCGGCCTACGAGGGGAAGACTGATCCCCGACAGCATGTAATGAGGTATGGGTGGATGATGGATTCAGCTAGGGCGAATGATGCAACTAAATGTAGTTGTTTCCCAATAACTTTATCTGGAATCGCTACCATGTGGTTTACCCGACTTCCTCCCCGGTCTATCTCCAATTTTGACGAGTTAGCGACGAAATTTGTGGAGCAGTTCAGGATTCATGCCACTCGTCCCAAGGATGTTATGTCCTTGTCTAGTGTAATTCAGGCCCCAGGGGAATCGTTAAAGGAGTACTTACAAAGATTCCATGTTGTTGCTACTGAAGTTATCAACACAAATGACCATGCCATTTTAATGGTCGTAATGCGAGGAGTAGATCCGGACTCAGAGTTTGGAGACTGGTTGGCAGGGAAGCCTCCGGCTACGCTGGAACGTTTTTACTCAAAGGCATACCAATTTATAATAAGGGAGGAAGCTAGGTGGACGAGACGAGATAATGCACCAGGACCTGGCAAGGAGACTGTGCAAAGTAACATTGTTGTAAAACAATCTGGTGACAACTCTAGAAAAGTCCAGGTCAATGTTCAAAACAAGCCTAAGCAGTCAAAAGGATCCGGAGGAGGAAATTTTGGAAAGAAAAGGGAAGCCGAAAAGTGGAAACCAAGGATCCCAACCTACAATGAGTACACTCCTCTGAATGCATCTCTGGAAAATATTTACCAATCGACCTGTAATGCTTTCCAATATCGAAATCCATGCCCAAAAGAGTCCACCGAAGAACAAAAGTGGACTGGGAAGTATTGCCGCTTCCATGAGACTTATGGGCACAATACCAAGGAGTGTATGCACCTCCATGATGTGATTGAAAAGCTGATTCGACAGAAAAAGTTACAGGAGTTTGTGAAGAACCCTTAGGAAGGCGGACAAGGGACATCCAACCCCAATCGCGGACAGGCCCTACGACGGTTTGAGGAACCCGTTCGGATTGGAGGTAGATTAGTCATAAACATGATAGTCGGTGGGCCTCACCCTGCAGACAAGAATTGGCAAGAAATGGAGCGCTATGCTAGTTCCTTAAAACATGCAGATTTTGAATGTTGTTCAAACATGGAAGATGGAACTCCGGCTAAGCAACAGCGAATGATGACGGATGGTATAGTGTTCAGAAGTAGAGATGCCAATCAGGTGGAGGCACCTTCCATTGACCCGATGGTCATCTCGGCCACTATTGGGCCAGCGTTTGTGAGAAGGATACTGATTGACTATGGAAGTTCTGTTAACATCATCTTCAAAAAGGCATATGACTAGATGAAGATGGAGACAAAGGATCTAAAACCATCTAAAGCCCGCATTCATGGCTTTAATGGTGCGGCTACTGATGCAGTGGGTTTTGTTGAATTGCCAGTTGAACTTGGAGAAGGTGAACGTAGGAGGGTGCGGATCCTGTCGTTCATCGTTTTGGATGTCAATTCCCCGTATAATGTGTTTCTGGGCCGACCGGCCCTGGTAGAGTTCAGGGCAGCTTTGGCCCCATGGTGTTTAACTTTGAAATTTATGACGGATAAGGGAGTTGGTGTTGTTCACGGCGATCAGGCGACTGGTCGTGTGTGTTATGTGGCTGAGCTGAGAGAGGCCCAGCGAAGAGAGAAAGGAAAGGTTGTGGACAACTCCGTCCGCATCCAAGTCACTGAAGATTGACAAGTAATGCCCGAGCATTGGCTTGGGCAACATGATCGGATCTATAGAGACATAGATCCGAGGGATGATGATGAAGAACACAAGGAGGCAAAAGCAGCACCGGTTGAAATGACAATTGACATTCCAGTCAGCCGTAATGACCCATCGCGGGTACTTAAGATTGGATCACAACTCAACCCCTCGATGATCGAGGATCTTACTGATTTCCTCCGAGCGAATCTGGACGTTTTCGCTTGGACGCATTCCGATATGTGCAGGATTTCTCCCGCTATTACGAGTCATATGTTGAACATAGACCCGAAATATGTGCCGGTAAAGCAGAAAAGGAGAGGCATGGACCCGGAGAGGTCCATAGCTCTCAGATAGGAGGTGGACAAACTCAAAGCCAATGGGTTCGTCCGCGACACCCTCTACCCAGAATGGGTCTCTAACCCTGTACTAGTGAGAAAAGCGAATGGAAAATGGAGGACCTGTGTTGATTACTCAGATTAGAACAAAGCATGCCCTAAGGATAGTTTCCCTTTACCCAGAATTGATCAGCTGGTCGACTCAACCGCAGGACACGAGTTATTGTCATTTATGGATGCGTACTCGGGATATAATCAAATCCTGATGCACATTCCAGATCAGGAACACACTAGTTTTGTCATAGACGTTGGACTGTACTGTTATGTAGTGATGCCTTTTGGATTGAAAAATGCAGGAGCAACTTATCAACGTCTGGTGAATCGGATGTTTAAAGACCAAATCAGTAGGACGATGGAAGTCTATGTGGATGACATGCTCGTGAAGTCATGACACCACATTCGAGACGGAAATGTTTGATATACTCAGGTATTATAGAATGAAAATCAATCCTTTGAAGTGTTCCTTTGGCGTTGTGTCGGGAAAGTTCTTGGGTTTCATTGTTAACGCACGAGGAATTGAAGCTAACCCAGAAAAGATTCAGGTTATTCGAGACATTCAAGTGCCCAGAACTATAAAGCAAGTACAAAGTCTGAACGGAAAAGTGGCCACGCTGAGTCGATTCATATCCAGAGCGATAGACAAGTGTATTCCTTTCTTCGACGTAATAAAGAAAGGAAAGAGAAATTTTGAATGGACGCCCAACTGTGAGGATGCATTTCGAGTTCTGGTAAGACATTTGGAAAGCCCCCGGTGCTGTCGAAGCCCATAGACCATGAAGTATTGTATGTATACTTGGTCGTATCTCAACATGCCATAAGTACGTCTTTGGTTCGCGAGGAAGACTGAGTTCAAAAGCCGGTGTATTATGTCAGTAAACGTTTAACGGGGGCATAAAGAAATTATCTAAAAATAGAGAAGCTGGCCTACTGTTTGGTGATTGCATCGCGCAAGCTTCGTCCGTACTTTCAGGCACACCCAATCAGTGTCTATACTGATCAACCCTTACGACAGGTACTCCAACGACCAGAAACCTCAGGGAGATTGTTAAAATGGAATATTGAGTTTAGTCAGTTCGACATCACCTACCAGCCACGAAGGGCCATACAAGGGCAAGCGCTAGCAAACTTCATCGCGGAATTTACCGTGTCCGACGAACCAGACGGAGATGATGTTATACCCACTATTCGATGGAAACTATACACCGATGGGGCATCCAACGACCGTTGCTCTGGGGCTGGAGTCATTCTGGTAACCCCTAAAAACCGATCTATTTGTTATGCTTTGAAGCTTTATTTCCCAGCTACGAATAACGAAGTAGAGTACGAAGCACTGCTCGCTGGCTTAAAACTTGTCAGGGAGCTTGGAATAAAATCGGTTGAAATCTTTTGTGACTCTCAATTGGTGGTGTACCAAGTGCGAGGAGATTATCAAGCAAAGGGGTAGAGGCTTGCTCCATACCTTGCTCGGGTTCAAGAACTTTTGGCAGACCTAGAATATTACGATATTTCGCACGTCCCACGTGAACGAAACACGGAAGCCGATTCATTGGCAAAATTCGCAAGTACTGGCGATGCACAGTGAATGGGCTTGGTTCCCGTCGAAGTTTTACAATCTCCAAGTATAAAAGAGATGGAAATAGATTTTCTGCTAGAAACAGAAATTGAAAAGGAGTCATGGATGACCCCATTCAAACAATACATACTACATGGGACTTTGCCCGATATAAAGAACGAAAGACGAAAAGTCATTCGTAAAGCTTCACGATATATAATGCAAGATCGAATAATGTACCGGAGGGGATTCTCAGTTTTCTTACTCCGGTGCATCGCCCACGATGAGATAAAACGAGTCTTGAAGGAAGTTCATGAAGAAGAATGTAGCGACCATGTTGGGGGGTAGACACTAGCAAAAAAGATCCTTCGCTATGGATACTGTTGGCCAACTGTAAATCAGGATGCTGCAGACTACGTAAGAAAATGCGACAAATGTCAAAAGTTTGCAAAAATCCCGAGAGCTCCGCCAATGTAACTCACACAAATGGTTAGTCCCTAGCCATTTGTGATTTGGGGGATCGATATAATCGGTTCCTTACCAATTTCTAGAGGTGGTGCGAAATATGCAATTGTTGCGGTTGATTACTTTACCAAGTGGGCAGAAGCAGAGCCTTTAGCTACGATCACCACCAAAAAAGTAATTAATTTCGTTGTACGAAATATCATATGCCGTTTTGGCCTCCCATGAACTATCATTATGGATAATGGAACACAATTTGAAAGAAGGGAGTTCAAAGAATTTTTCCAAAAATATCGCATTGAGAAAAGGTTTTCGGCGGTCGCTCACCCTAAAGCGAATGGACAAGTGGAAGCAGTAAATAAAATAATCAAGTCAATATTAAAGAAACGTTTGGAGAAGGCTAAAGGAAAGTGGGTGGATGAGCTTCCGACAGCGCTCTGGGCTTACAGAACCACCCACAAGTCCACGACTGGTCATACTCCATTCACCTTGGCATACGGCACTGAAGCTGTGATACCCATGGAACTTGAAGTTCCTTCTCATCGGGTAACTTATTATGACCCCAAGACGAATCAGAATCTCATATTGGAATCGCTGGACTTTGTTGATGAAAAATGTGAAGAAGCTGATTTAAGAGCGGCTACACATAGGCACCGAGTTGCTTGATTTTATAATGAAAAAGTTCGACCGAGAATTTTCAATGTGGGTGATCTCGTTTTAAAGCGAGTTTTTCCGACCCCATCACATCTGAATCCCACTTGGGAAGGTCCGTAAGTCATCGAACGGAGGCTTGGACAAGGAACTTTCAAGCTAGCGATCGTAGATGGCGTGACACTTCCTCGCGCATGGAATAGCGAGCATTTTTGTCGTTATTACACCTAGTCTATTTCTTTTGCATTTTAGTTGCAATTATTTCCAGTGTATGTTCATTTTGTTGTTTTTAGTTTTTGGCACATAATAAGACATTCCAGTTTGTTCCCATTTATTATAATCAATAAGGGCTTGAAGCCATCTTTTTCGTTAACTATTGATGTTTCCGTATGTTACAATTACGTGACAAAAATTAAGTTACATTAATCTGTATGGTGTATGAACACACGCACGGACTTGAAAAATCTCTAAGTCCCCAGAGTGCGGACTAGAGTACTCTGAGTCCCCAGAGTGCGGACTAGAGTATAAACGACTTGAAAAATCTCTAAGTCCCCGGAGTGCAGACTAGAGTACTCTGAGTTCCCAGAGCGCGGACTAGAGTATAAACGACTTGAAAAATATCTAAGTCCCCGGAGTGCGGACTAGAGTACTCTGAGTCCCTAGAGCGCGGACTAGAGTATAAACGACTTGAAAAATCTCTAAGTCCCTGAAGTGCGGGCTAGAGTACTCTGAGTCCCCAGAGCGCGGACTAGAGTATAAACGACTTGAAAAATCTCTAAGTCCCCGGAGTGCGGGCTAGAGTACTCTGAGTCCCCAAAGTGCGGACTTGAGTATAAACGATTTGAAAAATCTCTGAGTTCGGACTAGATTATAAACGACTTGAAAAATCTCTAAATCCCCGGAGTGCGGACTAGGGTACTCTGAGTCCCCAGAGTGCGGACTAGAGTATAAACAATTTGAAAAATCTCTAAGTCCCCGGAGTGCAGACTAGAGTACTCTGAGTCCCCAGAGTGCAGACTAGAGTATAAACGACTTGAAAAATCTCTAAGCCCCCGGAGTGCGGACTAGATTACTCTAAGTCCCCAGAGTGCAGACTAAAGTATAAATGATTTAAAAATCTCTAAGTCCCCAGAGTGCAGATTAAAATTGAAGTGATTCAGAAATCTTCGAGTCACGTGGAAGTGAACAAGTACTTACGTGATCCACAGAACTTTGGATTTCAAACACAAGATGGATGGTGAAGCTAAGCATCGAACATCATCAGAAAAACAAAAATTTATTTACTAATCAAGGATTCGATTTCACTACAACTTCTCCTGAACTCGGAGGGAAAAATCTATTCACAACGACTATGAAAATAAATAGAAATAATTTACATAATACAGGCTTATTCGCATTGAACGAAGCATGATAGCTACTTCTTCGATTTCTTCTCCTTCTTCGGTTTCTCTGAAGACTCCTCCCTCAAGCGTTTTTTCCTAGATGCCTTGCTTGCAAGGGAAATGGTGCCTGGGGAAGGAAGAGGGACTTCTTGTGGCGAGGTTCCAGGAGGGAGTATAACCTTCAAGGGCATGTTCAATGGATCATCAAGTTCCACTACCTGAGGCTCAATCTTAATCTCAGCCTTCGTCTTCTTTTCTTCTATGATTTGCTCCGCCATGCTCGATTTTGAAGTGTGTTCAGAGGCGCCCGTAATCTCAACTTCATCATGTTCCTCCATGGGCGATATATTTTCAGATTTGTCTTCATCGAGCGCCCCGATCACTTGTGCGTCGAGTCCAGCGGTCTCTCTAGTCTGAGTTGCCTCTCCCGTTTTCCCCTCCTTTTCTGTGGCAGCATCGCTCCTTGGAGTTGGCTCGGGGTCAGAATGGCCTGCACGAAATCGTAATAGACAAATGTTAGGGTACATTTATTATTCGCCAAAAGCAATGGCCCTTTGAACTCTAAAAAAAGCTATGTACCAGTTTCTGGCTGACTCTCAGCGGTTCGGAGAGTTTCACCTTTTGGAATAGGAGATAGAGCGTGAATATCAAGTCCAGGTTTCTCTGGGTCATAGCCAATATGCTGCTCAAAGGGATCGACTGGTGAGCGACCAATAAGAGGAGGAACCGAGGACTCGGTTCCGGATGGACCAGCAGTATCATTTTTTCCTTTTGATGAGGAAGAGTCCCTTCCGTAAAGGACCTTTGCCGCAGATAGGTCAGTGCGCTCATTCTCGTGAAGCACTTCTTTCACAAGGGAATCTTCATCAACCTCTTCAGTTCCCAACTCGACTTTTTCGATCTTTACTAAAGTGTCCCATGCTTCGGCCAAAGATTCGAGGTAACCCTTGTCGAGAAATGTTAGGCCACGATGCATGAGAACTCAAGCATTTTACTCGGCTATGAGTGGATCAAACATGCACTTAATCTCCTCCCTACCAGCCTCAGCAGCCGCCTCGAGGCGAGAATCGATGTCCGAGAGCGCCATTCTTTTGCCCTCTTCACGGGCTGCATCCTTCAGCGCTTCAGCTTTGGAGAGCTCCTCATTAAGCTTTGTTTTCAGAAGTCATGCAGCGACGATCTCGTCACAGTATCGTTGTGACTCCTCTTGCGCATCAGTTTTTTCTTCTTTTTCTTTGAGAAGTAACTCCTCCAATTCTTTAACTCGCTGAGCGAGGATATCCTTTTCCTTCTGGATGGAGTCCTTTTCTAAAGCCAAGGCGCCACAGCGTTGGACCGCTCCATCAAGTTCTTTTTTGTGTGTGGCCTCTAGACGATTGACTGCCTCTGCTGTGTCTTTAGCATTTTTTTGAGGAGCTTCAAGCTGAAATTTATACAAGGAAAGCTCTTCATCCTTTGCTTTGATAATGTCTTTGTCGTGGATAACTTCGAGTTTCAAGCGATCGATTTCATGTTGGCGTGCCATCGAAACTTCTGAAACTTTTTCCACTAAATGAGCGAATGCGTCGTGCTGGACGTAGACATCATTAGTACAAGCAATGGCACTTTGTTTAACGTGCCCCAGAATAGGATGGATCGCCGGAAGAAACTTTAGTCCATCAAAGCATATTTTTGGAAATGTGGTCTTAAGATCAGCTAGCTTTTCTACTATCGATGGATCATGTGCAGGACTGGAGGAAGTTTGTTTCGTCGAAACAACAGATTTCTTGTGAAGCTCACGGGACTGCCTAGTCTCTATCGAGTGGTTATAAGTTTTTCTTCGAGACGATGAATCTCTAGAACGATAGTCTCTATCGCTGTTGTCATCTCTATCTCGACGTTTTCCGGACCCTGAGTCTCAGCTGGAATGATGGAAAATAGAGGACCTGCGAAGGCGGTCGAATCCATGAGAGCGTCCCATATCACCTGCGCAGAAATTAAGTAAGTACAAGTTAGCAAAAATAACATGGTGGCTGAAGTTTAAGTGTAAGATGAGGTGTGAGTGTTAGCGTACGTGTCCTAGTGTTCCCCCCCGGACGGACCAGTTTCTTTAGCTTTACTTATCGGAGTTTTTTCTACTTGATGATGGGCATGAACGCTTTCATCGCCTCTCATAGGAGAATGAAGTTTTAGAGCTTCTGGATCGTCGAAGCCGTAGTTGAGCAAATCATCAGGAATAGTAAGGTCAGAGAAGCCTTTCAATGAACCCTCTAAGTGTTGTGAAGACGGTCTTTCTCCATTGGAGTAATCATCACTTTTGAAGTTTCGCCCACTATCTTCTTCCTCAGCTTGTAAGCTGGTTTCTTTTTTCCCTTTGAAGGGGGAGGTGGTTCATCAGTGCCATGCACTTCAACCACCGGTTCCGGAGCGGGACTCACATTCTCAACCAGTGCTTCTGACACGCCAGTTTCTCTAATCTCACCCTCCTCGGATGTGTCGGGGGCCCCACTTGTAGGAGGTACTAAAGCTCCGGCATGTCCTTTACCCTTCCTCGATGCGGGTCCGGTTATAGTGACACCGGATGGAAGAGTTGTTCGGCGACCTTCTGCCAACAACCCAAACTTTAAGAGCGACTCATTGGAAATGACAAGTTTGATCTCCCAGTCTTCAATGGGAGTAGCGCGAATAGCCTCAACGACCTTAGAGTACCCGGTGCCTTTGGGACGTGTGCTGATACCTGTAAAAATCAGAAGAAGTTTAGAAACATTCCACTTCATGCTTTAGACAAGTATTGATCCAAAAATGGAACTTACTCCCTTCCAGCCATCTTCTCGCAAAGCCCGGGGGATAGCGTACATAGAACCATTCCTGCTTGTATTCGGTGAATTTACTCGACGCCCCTGTCAGAATCTGACACTGAGAATGCGCTTAAGGAATATGAAAGATGGACTGTCAGATCGTCGCTTGAAGCGATAGATGTAGCGGATGTCACCAGGAGTGGGGAGCCTGAATAGGATGCTCATAAAGAGAATACAAGTGCCATGGATGAACGCATGGCTATTGGGATGTAGCTGTGACGGGGTGATCCCGATATACTGTAGCACTTCGCGGAGAAAGGAGTTGAATGGTGGCACGCTACCAACCCAGCACATGAATTTTTTGCAAGCTGTATATCCAACTGGGGGCAGGTGAGGACGATCTCGTCCCGATGGAACTAATACGTCGTCAAAGGGGATTCTGTGAATCGAACATAGTCGGTGAAGAGAGGTTTCATTGATTTTTGAAGCTTGGGAATCATTAGGATTGTCTAGAATAACAGCTCCGTCTATCGCATCAGGAGTCGGGTCAATGGTTGCCGCTGACGGGTTTGGGATATCCTGTGTAGGAGTTGTCGATGGATTCGAAATTCCTACTACTTCTTTGTGAGAACTCGGCTCAGGTTTGTCTGAAACTGTGGCAAAGCTCGACTTTCTAGACATCCTTAACGAGCGTCGAATTTGGGTAAACACCTGTTTGAACTATACTTGAAAGACAATCAATATTAGATATAACGACATAAATGTTCCCCCCATGTGGTATGTACTAGTGCAATCATTCAAAACATAAATGTGAAAGAATTAAAGATTTAAAGAGTTGTGAAGTATGATTTGCCTTAAACTATTGTCTTTGAAGACCGTCATCGCTGACCGTCTCCAGCAGTTAATCACATGGTTGACGGCAGGAGTATTGAAAACGAGCAGTGGGATCACAAAGGTTATTGCTTAAGTTTGTTAGGTTAAGATAACATTCGCGGTTTTTGGAGCTGTAGAATGATAAGTCTAGAATTTGAGTGCTTTAGTTCCTATAGTTGTTCGTTGTTTTGTTTTCGGGCAAGGAATGAATTGGAGTTAGCATGTGCATTGGTCAAAGTTAGGTTAGTTATAGTCAGCAACACTGGTCTAAATGCCCAATACCGAACCACACTTTGTCGTTTGGTACTGGGCTAGACTGCCTCGTTCGGCACCGAACCGGTTGCATCCCTCTCCCTCATACTCTAACTAGCTATTGTTCTCAACGACAACGACCCACCTATCCTCTTCTCCAAAATCCACTGACCTACTTATTTCCTTTTCTCTCGACTTCAAACTGACCGAACCACCGAACGACACCAGGCCACTATCCCTGGCTCCAGAAACCATCCGTACCGACCGACCCACACACTTTCTATCTCTCTCTAACAACCAAACGGCTTAACTCAAGCTGTGGCCGACCCCCTTTCCTAATTCCCTACCATCCTGTGCTCTCCCTAAGGACCGATCGGTAGCCTGGAATTTAGAACACCGACCCACTTTCTCTCCTCCATCTCATTTTCTCGAGTCACTTAAACCCTCTCATAGTTGCCTACTGAACGACACTCCCACTCGTACACTACACCCAAACTACCGACTAGTAGGCTTCCACCCAACCTAACAACTCGGCATTGACACTCAGCCAACACCTTTTAAACTTATTAAATCCTACCGAACCACTACTACTTCCTTCTCCCTCGCTCGGCGGCCCAACAAGAGCCGGCGTCCTAGGAACCACTAGTACCCTTTTTCTTTCTCCCCTCCATCTCACCGACCTCAAACTCAGTTAAGGCTGTATCAAGTTCCAACCTAAGGCATGTTCTAACCTCACGTTCCTCTTCCTCATCTACACGATTCCTACGACCCGTAATCTGAAGAAGACTCGTGGATTCGAATCTCGTACAAAACCTCTAATTTGAAAAAAATTGATCGAATGAGAAAATTCATACCTAAGAGAATAAGCCGAAGCTTAGGGAACTGTTTATTTTGATATTAAAGTTCGTTTAGACTCGTTATCGGGGGGAGTTGTGGAGCGAACGTGCTGGATTCTGGATGGGAAAGGAAGGTTGAGGTAGTAGCTGAAGTTTGGGGAAGGTAAATTAAAAGGCCATGTAGAGTTAAAGTGAGAGTGAAGGAAAGAAGAGGAGAAGTGTTGGCTTTTATATGAAGATGGGGAGATGAACATGCATTAACCAGTGGGCCGGTTCAAAACACCTCGATGGTTCGGTAAGCAATCTCATCGGGCGACAATGAATATGCCGAACGAGCGGTACAGTGAGTGTGCATCGACCGGTCCGCACCACAAATGATAATGCAATAGAGAATCAGATCCCACCTAATAGTTCGAGAAAATTAGGGAGCATGGATTGCTTATGGTTCAAAGCGCATCATTATGTCTCTCACAATACGCTTTGGGGGGAAAATGTTTTTCGATTGCTTGGCCCGGCTACTAGATACTAATTGTAGAGGTTCTGATTGAATCAGAAGGATACTCAAGCCAGAGGAAGGTTGAAAAATGTAAAAGGTTGGCTCGAATTGAGAGGTTCGGCATATATACTTGTCGTTCGGCATGAAAGCATGGCCCGGCCTGGATACATGGTTCGGCATGCAAGAGTCGTTCAGTTTAGATACATGGTTCAACATATATGACATTTCGTTCCATATACATGGCTCAGTCAACGACGTAAGTCGCTTGTGGCTCGACCTAGACGGATTTGTAGGTATTGTTCGTGAACGGGGAGCTATTGCGGGCCGGTCAAAAGTGGTTCGGCATGCATGCTCGGTGTATCTGGATCGATGTGCGATAAGGGAGTCGCCATATCCGTGGAACCAACAGTGAAGTGAGGAAGACGGCATTTCTCTACTTCGAAGTCCATCGTGTTGCTCTACTTCGAAGTCCATCACGAGTTGCTCCGAGTCCCTTGTGAGTTCATTCCAATTCAGTTACCCAATGGTCACCGTTCGGCCACCATCGTTCGGCATTTCCCGCTCGACAAGAATCGTTCGACAAGCATCGCCCAGCTCCCTTCGTTCGGCAAACCATCGCTCGGCAGCCTTCGTTCGAATAGTGTCGCCCGACATTTCTCGCTCGGCATTGGTCGTTCGGCATGCTTGGCTCGGTGCGTAGAAGTCACTTACTATGGGCCGAAGTACCTTGTTCCTGGGCCCACGGAGGAAGTCTAGCTTGGCTTCATCTATAAATAGAGGGGCAAGGGTGCAGTGAAGAGAGACATTTTTTGGGAGAACTCCGAGGACACTCTACCATTTTCTACACTAACTTCCTTTCAGTAATAACTTGTATTCAAGCTATTGGTTTACAGATTGTATCTGTACTCAAGTCCTAAAGGAAAGCAATAAAGATTAAACTCAAAGTGGATGTAGGTAGTTACGCCGAACCACTATAATTCTGGTGTTCTTGTTTCTATAGTTCATTTTTCATACATTCCTCTATTTTAATTTTCTATCTTCATTAATCTCTCTACACAAATCCTTTCTTGGGTGTTAGTGCCAATTTTGGTGTTAACGGTGTGTAAATGTAGTGAGAGCTCAAATTTCTACTATTCGAATTTGTAATAAAATATTTGTTTGAATAAATATTTATTTTATTCAACAAATATTTATTTAATTATGTGAAAAATAAATAGTACAATAACAAATACATTTAAACGAATATGTATATATGTATATGTTTATTATCATCAAACAAAAATCATAGGCTATTGTATTCTACAATCTCCCTCTTTTGATGATAACAAACATATATTAAGATTTTGACTTTATTAAATGTATTTTGCCTTGATGAATTCTAATAACTCCCCCTACTTGAATGCTCTCCCTACACAAAAGCTCCCCCTTCACATATGCATGAAAAATATGAAAATAAAATAAAAAACAATTGCAATGAGCCTATATGAGAATATGCTATGCAAATAGATTAGAATATGCAAAATAAAACATTTGAATTTATTTGCCAAAATCTTAACTTCTCTCTCCCCCTTTTGTTATCAGCAAAAGAGTAATAGTGTTAGAAAAACAAAGATAAAAGTGATAGACACTAATACAACGTTAATGCCTAATTGAGTATAAATATTAAATTTCAATAAAAAATAATCAAACAAAAATCATAAATACTCTGTTAGGAACATATTCCACTTTAGAGTGATATGGGTGATGTCGGTATATAAAACCATATAGTTGTATCTATTTGTGGTATATTTATAATAGGAATTTGAGTACTTACTAACCATACATAACCGTTAGGACTTTTAAATGAGATTAGTAGTATTCCAAATTTTAAAAAAAATGAATTTCAAGTATCTTCTAACCACGCATAACCATGAGGACTTTTAAATGGGATTAGAATTAACTCGTCTATTCAACAATCAATTTTGATATGTGTTCCATACATGCATAACCATGACGACTTTTAAATGAGCATGAAAGCACATAATCAAAGATTCCATGTAGTCCACACATACATAACCGTGAGGACTTTTAAATGAGAGTGAGTACTTTGGATATTTTTATTGCTAATTAATTTAAAAAACGAATAATTTCTTGTTTAAATACCATATTTTGACATACTATATTGGATTTTGATGAGTGATGGTCGTTAGAAATATGATAGAAATAGAGATGGTCATGGAATTTTTACCAATCAAAGTTATTACAAATTTTGTTTAAATTTTTAAAGAAATTTACTACATATACTGTCTCAAGTTATAATGTATGACTAATATCAACACTCAACACATTTTTTTCAGTCATTATTTTCCTTTTCGATAATCTGAAGGGAGTCAGATTAGTTTATATAGGCATTTAAGATCAAATATAAAATCAAATATCTGAAATGCCTAAAATGAGATGAGTCAACAAAAACTATTTTCTGAAAGGGGTTTTGTAAAAAATGTCTATCAATTGAAAATCAGTTGAAATGAAAATTATGTTGATATTTTCTTTGAAAAAATGTGATGCAACTAACAAATGTCTCAACATAAAACACGTTCCACGGTACTTTTTCTATCAACTAGGCTACCAGTGTAATGTGCATCTGAATTCCCCTTTGACTCAAAGTTATCATTAGAGACCAAACCATGACGTGTGCAACAAATACCTAATAATCAATTTACAACTTTTAAAATGAGATTCATTTGGATTTGATTGAACCCATGTACACAAGTAAGCAGAGAACACAATGTTTAGAAGCAGTAAGATGAAGAAGTGATCAATCATACCTCCATGTTTCTTTTGATCAACTACCTTACCAATTTCATCCTTGACAATTTAATTGTGGTGCTCAAATTTTCTCAGTTGATCGCTGGCTGATTGAAATCTAATTATGGTGAAAATTTTCAACATATAATACATCGTTTGACAAATTTTGACTCTGCCACCTTTGTACTTCTCTAGGCTAAGGAACTTTGATTTGTCGCCCATCGTGTGCCTAGAACAGCTAGAATCCAGGTACCACTCTTATTGTTCCTTAGCCTGCCACCACACCTACACGAGGAAAGATTTTTATGTTCTATTTGTTTTTATAGGTCCATGATTGTAAGTGACAAATGACTTTGAAAAAATAAGTTTGCGTAGAACCAAAACTGTCTATATTTGTTCCTTTTGGCACCTAGATTTGTTTGATTTTAAGAGATTTTACATTCGTGCCTTTTGGAACCCAAATTGGTATGGTTTTCGTGTTTTTGGGTCTAAACCAACAATTATTATGATTGTGTCCAATTTTTCCACAAATCGTGCACTTTGAGTTGACAAGATTAGTTTCACTTCTAGCATTTTCAGATTGAGTATACCCAAGTCCTTGTCTAACAGTATTAACAGTTTGTTTCCCTAATAGCATATTTAGTGATTTTTCTCATTTGGGGAATTTCCCTAAAGCTGTAGACAATTGTTGGACTTGTGTTTTGAAAGATTCGTTTTCATTCAATAATAGAGTGCACTTTTTAATAGAATTTTCTCTTCCAGTATTTTCACTTTCTTTCAAAATCAGAATTTCATTTTCAAGTGATTTAATTTTAATTTCTGATTTTTTAATTTCTTCTTCAAGTGATGGATACTTGTCACACTTAGGGCTCTTATTTCGATAGTTTTTAACCAGTTGATCAAGCTGTTTATTTAGTTCTATCAAACTATATCTTTGTGATTCAATTTTAGCGTACTTCTCCCTAAGTCTTTCAAAACGGCCATTCACCTCATGAAAATATATAAGTAATTCCGAATGAGTAAGTTTTGATACCTCGCTTGGCTCGTCATCATCGTTGTCACTTATTTCTCCTTGAAAACACAGTTTTGCTTTTTCACTCTCACTGCCAGTGCTTTCATCTTTATCTTCATCACTTTCAACCCAAGTGGCTGCAAAGCTTCTCCTCTTCGGTTTCTTTCCTTTGCTGAGTCGATTTGAGGACAATTGGGCTTGATGTGACCAGGTTTATTGCAGTTGTGACAAATGATCTCCTTCTCTTCTAAGTTATCTAGAACTCTGACGATTCTATTTTTCAGTTGTTGATTTAGGACAGGATTTCCATATTTGCGGTTCCACCTTTTGAATCTCTTTATTATCAATGCTAATTCAGCAGCTCCATCCTCATCATCATCATTATCACTTTCAATTGTTCCTTTGAGAGCTATTGATTTCTTTCAAGTATCACCTCCTTCACGTTCTTCCTTGAATTTGATTTCTAGCTCATAAGTGGTGAGATTTCCAATGAGTTCTTCCATTTTAATTTGTTTCAAATCTTTTGATTCCTAAATGGCAGTCACTTTCGCTTCAAAATTTCATGGTAGAATTCTGAGGATTTTTCGAACTATTTCCAATTCTGTGTATTGTTTTCCAAGAGCTTTGATTTGTATACGAGATTAGAAAGTCGACCATACATTTCTTTAACACTTTCATCCTTTGCCATTGTGAAGTTCTCGTGCTCGGTACTAGGCATGGCAAGGCGAGATTCTTTGACTTGGGAGGTTCCTTCATGAGTCACTTCAAGTGTGTGCCAAATTTCCTGCGCAGTTAGACAATGTGAGACACAATTAAATTCAATTTGATCTAATGAGCAGATAATAGAATTCATAGCCTTAGCGTTAGAAAATTGTAGTTTATTTTCAAGATCTGTCCATTGATCCATCGGTTTTTTAACTTCTTGATTATCTACCACTATTGTTGGTGTGCTATATCCTGTCTCAATAATATTCCATGCATCTATGGTTTTCAGAAAAAATTTCATTCTATTTTTCCAATATGTGTATTCACCATTGAACATCAATGGCCTAACTATGGACTAACCCTCAGCAAAAGCATTATTAAAGGAAGCCATTTAAAAAATCAAATTGAATCAAATTTTTAATTAAAAAATGGTTTTTGTTCCTAGCTTTGATACGAAAGTAAAGCATACTTTTGTAAGAGTAGTAACTACATGAAGGAGGTGTTAGAAGTATTACACATTACAGAGGAGAGTCTGCTAATCAAATAGTTAGGTCTGCCTCTCTCTATGAACCAAGTCAAAAATAGTGACTGTACAATACTAATTGAAAATGTCCAAGAAAGAATGGAAACTTGGTCAAGCAAACTTTTATCTATTGCAAGTAGAATGGAATGTATGCTATCATATTATATTAGTTACAGACTTATCATATTCATGCAACATCGTTAAAAAATTGCAGAAGAGATGTGTTGACTTTCTTTGGAGAGGTGGATATCATAAAGTAAGTTGGGAGAAAGTATGTAGACCAAAAAAAGAAGGTGGTATGGGTATAAGAAATATGAATGATCTTAATTCTATATGCCATTTAAAAATATTTTGGAGATTCCTGAATGAAGAATCCATATGGGCAAAATGGATGAGAAATAAGTATCTTAAAAATGCAGCTTTGGAACATTTTGCCAAAAAACAATCAGTCGAATATATGAAAATAGTTTTTTAAAGGTGGAAATTAGCCACAAGGGCCTCTTTAGCAAGTGGAATTAGTTTCTAGGACACACAACTGAAATAATTACTTTCAAGGACAAAACGTAAAATAATTATTTCTAGGGCCTAAAAACCTATGAAATTATGTCCTTGAAAGTAATTGGACTACTGACTTTGTACTTGAAAGTAATTATTCTGCTAATTTTGGTCTTGAAAGTAATTTCTTTGAATGTGTGTCCTAGAAACTAAATGGACTGTAAAGTTTGTCCTTTCGGTAAAATGCCCCTTTTTAAAGTGTATAGAGGAAGGAAAATTTATGCTGGAAAGAGTTTTTAAGCATGGAAACGAAACTAGTTTATGCTTTGATCCCTGGTTTCAACATGAGTATTTTATTAATAGAGTGGGAAGGAATAACTTAGTTATATGTGATGGGTTTGATGCTGCAGATTCAATGATAATTAAAGAAAATTAGTGGCAGCCTTATGTTCATCCAATTACTAATCCACACAGAGAAACCATAAGAAAATTTCCAATTGATATAAGTGCTAGTGCAGATTACTAGGATTGGATTACAAATAAAAAAGGAAATTTTCCTTTAAACAAACATGGGAATATGTCACAAGTAAGCAACCTACAGTATATTAGTATGAATGCATATGGAGTAAAGTTAACAATCCAAAAATGGCAGTTCATACTTTGCTGTCAACAACAAGTTGCCAAAAAGAGGCAGATCACGCAAATGGGGAAAAACATATGAGTTACAATACCCATTATACGAGATTGAACTTGAATGTACTAATCATTTCTTTTTTGAATGTGGATATTCATTTTATATCTGGAATTGCATTAAGGCAACTTTGGGAATTAAACATAATAACAGCATATATATCATATTTGGAAAGAATGAAACAATAGAGTACACAATAAAGCAAAGCTAAGCAAAGAACAAAGAAGGATGCTAATAGACACTGACAGTAAAATCATCTTGCAAAATTAAAGAAGAATGTTAAGAAATAAACCAACTTCAGATAATTATTTGAATGGTGGGACAGAGAAGCCGGAAGCAAGCATGTAGAAAACTATATCCATCAATCTAAAGCAAGAAGTGATGGAATAGAGTGGTCTAACATCCCAAATCATGATACATCTGGCTCAGTGATATGTTTAAATCATCAATAGGACTACTTGGATATGAGTAAATTAATAGATCTGGAATGTAATAATTCCAAATCTGGTAATTTCTAGCTCAATTAACAGTGTCAGCTCAAGCAATGAAATTGGAGGCATGAGAAATAAAGTCAACAAGTGCCTTTCTTAATGGGAGACAGGAGAAGGTAGCGGAGTAAAGGAGAGTGAATAATATGTAAAATAGTATACAGTCCCTCTCTTCTACCCTTTTTGGTTAAATTAGGGTTTTTGGTTGTTTTGTAGAGGGTAAGAATTATGTGGTGGGGTGTATAACCCGAGTGTATTTAGGTTTTGGTATGTAATAACGAGTATTATTACCCGAATATATATGGGCCTTGGGCCAAACATTATTCATCAAGTTTCAAAAAAAATTAGTTTTTGGTAGCCTCCATTGATCCTCTTGCTGGCCGAAAATTATATCCCTTCTCCTTTAAAACTTTTAAGCTTAAATAAAATAAAATCATAGCTATACGATAGTCGGTAGTCAGCAATTCAAAGCTAGCATCTTTTGGATTGTGATATGATTCAAGGAGTTTATTTCAACATCTCAATGTGTGAAGCCTAGGCTTTGACGAAAGATGCACAACCTATTTACTGATTTATTTAATATTATCATCTATCATTGTAATATATTATAGGTTGTTAGATTTACGAATCCAATGTATCGATATTCTATCACATATTAGATGGTTGAATATATTAGTGCAACTATATATATATTAATTAAAAAGAAATCATTTTGTATACATACTAGCATTAAACTCACAGCCCCCTCCTTCTCCTGCCCGTTCGACTCGTCACAGATCGCGAAGAGTCCCTTCGACTCCTCGCACCATCCGTACACGCTCTATAGCGGCGTCCGAGCAGATTGATAGATCTACTCGATACTCGTTGTATCTTGCTTGAGCGCGCCAGGTCATCCCGATTGTTGTGGTCTGGCCTCCGCTCTTGCTGTTTTTCTCTCTTGTTTCTTTGTCTCTTTTCGGTTTTCCGTCATGTCGAACTTTCTTTTCTGGAATGTTCGCGGTATAGGCAACGATGCGTCGTTGGCTAGGCTAAAACGCATTGTCCGGAAACACTCGGTTGGTTTGATTGCTCTTCTGGAACCCTTCCTAGCTCCGGAGGGCATTACCAGTACCGTGTTATCCTTAGGTTTTGGCGGTGGCTATGCTAATGTCTCCGGTAAGATTTGGATTTTATGGTCCAAATCCATTGTGGTTCGATCTGTTTTTGACTCTCCTCAGCTTTTCTCGGTTGTCTGCTCGTCTCTCTCTTTTGCTTATCCTTTTCTTTTCTCGGTTGTTTATGCAATTTGCGATCGTACGGAGAGGTTATCTCTTTGGACTGACATTATTGGTCTCAGTTCCCTGGGTATCTCCAACTTTGTGGTGGGCGGCGATTTTAATATCGTCGCCTGCCAGGCAGAGAAACGGGGAGGAGCTGCCATCAACCGTCTTGCGATGGCGGATTTCAACTCGTTCATTGTCAGCTCTGGTCTCTCTGAGCTCTCTTTTGTGGGGTCGGCTTTCACCTGGTCAAATAACCAAGTTGGCCCTAGTCGTATCCTCTCTAGGCTCGATCGGGTTTTCGGATCGGAGGATTGGTTCCGCTTACCCTTCTCCTTCTCGGTTGCTCATCTTCATCGGTCATTCTCTGACCATTCCCCTCTGATTGTTCGTTGTTCTCCTTTTTCCCTATCGGGGCCCTCTTCATTTCGCTTCCAGAACATGTGGAGATCTCACCACACTTTTCATCAAGTGGTAGCTGACTCTTGGTCCGTTCCCTTAGCTGGCCCTCCCTGTTCTGTCTTCAGTCGCAAGCTTAAGCGTCTCAAGTGCTGTCTTAAGGTTTGGAACGCTGATGCTTTCAAGAACATATTCGATCGAGTCCGTTTGGCTGAAGAATCGCTTATCGTAGCTGAATCCTTGTTAGACGAGGCTCCTTCCGCGTCCAATAAGGAGGCTTAGGCTTTAGCTCAATCCAACTTCTCTGCGGAACTCCGTATTGAGAATGACTTCCTTCGTCAAAAGGCTAGGGTCAAGTGGGTGGTCGACGGTGACGCGAACTCCAAATTCTTCCACTCTTATATTCGCAAGAAGAACAACCTTCTCACTATTCGTGAGATTTTGCGTCCTGATCATTCTATGGCCTCCTCGCCTGAGGAAGTCAAAGATACCATTTTGGCTCACTTCCAATCTTTTCTTGGTTCTCCGTCGGTGGCGGAGACCGACCATGCTCTGCTAGCCTTCATTCCCAGGTTGGTTCTCTCGCCTGATAGAGACCTTCTAGCGGACCCTCCTTCTCCTGAGGAGATCCGTGCTAGTGTTTTCGCCCTTAGTAAGGATAGTGCTAGCGGCCCAGACGGCTTCAACGGTACATTTTATCGCTGCTCGTGGCCTATTATTCAGGCTGATTTTTGTCTTGCCGTCCAGTCTTTTTTCTCCGGGAGGTGCCTCCCCACTAGCTGGACCTCCACCAACTTGTTTCTCATCCCTAAGTGCGACAACCCGCGGTCATGTGGGCATTTTCGGCCCATTAGCCTTTGCAACTTCTTGAATAAGGTTATTTCCAAGATTCTGGCTAGCCGTTTGGCCCCTTTCCTTGAGCGTATTATTTCCATGTCTCAAGCGGGGTTTGTTAAAGGGCGCTTAATTTCCGACAACGTCCTGTTGGCCCAGGAACTGATCTCCCAGCTTGACAGGAAAGTTAGGGGCTCAAATGTTGTCTTCAAACTGGATATGGCTAAGGCTTACGATCGTATGTCCTGGTTTTTTGTCATCAAGGTATTGAGATCGTTCGGTTTCCCGGAAACCATCATCGACCTGGTTTGGAGGCTTATCTCCAACTGCTGGTTCTCTGTGCTTATTAATGGTTCTACTAACGGGTTTTTCAGGGCGGGGAGGGGTTTGCGTCAAGGTGACCCGCTTTCGCCCACGCTTTTTGTGATCGCGGCAGAAGCCTTCATTCGCGGTCTTCATACCTTAACGGTATTTGGTCAGATTCAGCGCTTCGGGATCCCTAGGGGTTGCCCGCTTATTTCATCCCTGTCCTTTGCTGATGACATTGTTATTTTCTCAAACGGTGGTCGCTCCTCTGTCCGGGGGCTACTTAGTTTCATCCATCAATACGAGAGGTCCTTTGGTCAGCTCGTTAACCCTTCCAAAAGTTGTTTCGTTCGTGCGAAGGACTGTTCTTTGACTCGATCCTCCTGGATTGAGACCTTCTCGGGCTTCAAGGAAGCTTCCCTACCGTTACCGTACTTGGGTATTGCTCTTTTCCGTGGTAGGAAGCTTAATGCTCTGTTCGACCCTTTAACTGACAAGGTGAGGGGTCGGATCATTCGCTGGAATGCGGCTCTTCTTTCCCAGGCCGGCAGACTGGTTCTCATTAAGTCTGTATTAGATTCTATGGGAACTCATGTCTATGCGGCTATGACCCCTACATCCTCCTTCTTCCGATCTTATCGGTCTTTGGTCTCGTCTTTTTTCTGGGGCAACAAGGAGGAACGCCGTCATCACCACTGGATTTCGTGGGACACGATTTGTCGTCCCAAAAACGAGGGCGGCTTGGGACTTCGTAATCCCAAGGATATCTGTGCTGCTTTTGCTTGTAAGCTGTGGTACAGATTTGGTGCTAACGACTCTTTATGGGCTAATTTCCTTCATGCTAAGTACCATAGACTGGCGGGTACTAATTTTTCGGGTTCTCCGTCTTATGCAAGTGAGACCTGGAAGCACATGTAGTCAGTGAAGTCTTTCTCTGATTCTCATGGCGGACTTGCGGGCTGGGATGGCGCTTTGTTTTCCATCCTGAGAGCTTGGACCTTGGTTAGAATTCCTAGTCCTATTCGTCCTTTGTTTTCCTTCATTTGGGATTCTCGCTCTCCTCCTAAGGTTTCTCTTCTGATGTGGCGTATCCTTCATGATGGGCTGCCATTGGATGAGAATCTCAAAAGGGTAGGCATCCCCTTAGTATCCCATTGCAGATGCTGTGCCGATGGGGAATCAGAATCCTTGAACCATCTATTCTTCGAGAGTTCCTCAGCCAGATCTTGCTGGAATTACTTCGGAAACCTAATTGGTGTCCGAGGGATTGCCAGATCTGCTAATGATCTTTCATATACCTGGTGGGCTAGGAACTCTAGGAAATCTCTTCGTTTGATCATTCTTCGCTTGTTACCCTATCTTATCTACTGGCACATTTGGTGTGCCCGGAATAAGGCAGTCTTCGAGGACTCTCCTATGGACCCCTCGACCATTATTCGGCACGTTAGGAATGATGTACTCCTTGCTTTCCGAGGTAGACCGTTTAGGGGAACCACGGGCTCCCGTATTCAGGGTCTAGTGAGTTTTCTTTCCATTTCATGTGTGTCGCGTTCCGCCAGAATCGGCGTTGGTTAGGTCCTCCAGGTGGGTCGTTGGCCTTCACCCAGCGATCTTGATCCCCCCTCCCCCCTTATTTTTTGTTTTTGATGTGTTTGCTAGTTTTACAGGATTAGGTGTCTTTGCGGTGTCTCGACTGCCCTTTTTTGGTACGGTTAGGTTGTGACTTCGCTGCTGTCTTTGGATGTGGTTGTTTCTCTGGTTTGCTACTCTGGTTTTCCACCTTCTGGTCGGGTGGAGCTTGTTATGCTTATTGCCACCTTCTTAGGGTGGTGGTTTTGTCGGTTTTCTTCAGGTGTTTATTCGCCTATTGTTGTGGGTTCTCTGTTGAGCGTGTTTTGATTTTGGCCATTTCCGGTCCATTCTTTGTATGGCGGTGGTTGGTATTCTATCTGGTGGTCTGGCCTACACCTTCACGGGTGTAGCGGGGAAGCTGGTTCAGCGGGATGTTGTTCCTTTTGGTTCAGTCGGGATTTTGTCTTCTTCTAGCAGTGGATCTTTTTTCTTTTTCTTTTTCTTATTTCTTGTACTCTTCATAGGATTGTATCTGTTTTCGGTTTTTGGGAGGCATATTTTCGTATGCCTTATTTCTTTCTGTGAGCTCCTGGAGAAAGGCTATTTTTCTCCTTCTTGTTATATATTTATTTCCTTTAAAAAAAAATTAAACTCATGGCCTAAAATAAAATAAAACAATTTTTTTAAATTAAATAATATTATATATGATTTTTTTTAGCAAGGCTAAGCGAGGTTGACTGATCCCCTGCCAGTTTATTGCAAGCAAAATAATTAAACATGGATCAAAACATGCTAAGATGCACAGAAAATGAAATTAAAGAAAGATACAAACAAGGGAGAAAGAAAGAACTAAAATAAGGAAGGACATAAAGAATGCCCTAAGTCCTTGAAATGGGAGTTCCGTATTCTTTTGTTCCAAGCAAAAGGAAAAAGACCAGTACTACCAGTAGGCATTTGTAGAAGGTGGAATTTTGATGATCAGAACTACCTTGAGACCACGTAACACTTTCAACCTGAGCAATAGGATACGGGACCTAAATGAGATCATTCCATAATCTTCTGATAATCCGATTACTTGTATAAGGAAAGGACACGACTCCTTTATGTATATAGTATATGGCTTTAGCATTGTGAGGAATACCAGTCTAAACCATCTGATTGTGTGAAAGTGTCCTTCAAAATTAATCCATGCTTAATCCATGGATCAGTCCAGAATTTAGCAGTACCATTGATAGTAGTAATGATTCTTAGGTGAAGCAGCAAAACAGGCCTAAGCCTTAAGATAGCACTCCACATCCAGCTACTGGTTTGAGGTATATACATTGTCCAAAAGTCTTTCTAGCCTGTATTATTCTTGATAGTCCATAAAACCCAAATGTTGTCCTTCTTTTTATTAATCAAATTATCCATATGCTTGCTAAAAGCAGCTTTATTCCATTAAGCATATTATTAATGACTAATCCACCATGCTTCTTTTTCATTTCAACTTTATGATAAGTTATTTTTTTTCAACTTATTCGAATGCATATTACCAGTCCATAGAAAATTACACATGGCTCTTCTTATCATCATAATTACCTTCTTTGGAATGAGGAAGGTCCTGCTCCGGTAAGTAGAAAAGGCAAAGATGATGGTATTTATTTGCACCAGCCTTTCTACCTGTGAAAGAAACTTATTGGCCCAGGAGTTTATGGTCTTAGTGATTTTAGAGAATAAACCAAGGCATTGGGAAGTGGTCATATTGGAGGTAGTAGTTGGAATTCCAAGATAAGTGGAGGTATTAGTGATAAGCTGAAGGCCAGATAAGGTGAAAATGTTGCTTGTAAGAGATTTGATCACACCTGCCATTAAAATGCTGGATTTATGAGGATTAATGCACAAACTAGAGAACATATAGGACTCATGTAGCACATCAAGGATGCATTGAATTGCTAGGACAGTGGGCTTTATGGAATGGATAACATCATCTATAAACATGAGGGCTACTATCAATAGGACCTTTGCATTTAGGGTGAAGCACATAAATCTTACCAGCTACATATTGTAATATCATTTTAGTCAATACTTATATGATCAAGATAAGCGGGTAGGAGGACATTGGGTCACCTTGCCTTATACCCTGCTTACTACTGAAGTATCCAACTAAAGTTCCATTGTAGTTAACTGAAAATGTAGGAGTGGACATGCAAGCATAAATCCAAGCAACAAAGTGTTTATGAAATCTCATTATAGCCATCACTCTAATATTAGAGGACCATTGAATTATATCATAAGCCTTCCTTATGTCAAGTTTTAACATGGCTCTAGAGGAGATGTTAGATTGCCATATCCTTAAGCAGCTCATGAGTGATCAGAACATTATCAAGAATATTCCTTCTTGGGGGAAAAGCAGCCTAATTGTGGGAAATTAAGGAGGGAAGGGCAAGCTTAAGTCTTGAGGCAGTAATTTTTGAGATACACTTATATGTTAAGTTGCAACAAGCAATAGGCCTAAATTCAGTAACATCTGTTGGAAAGTCAGTTTTAGGAATAAGGGCTAGTTTGGTAGCATCGATTCCTTCAAACATTTTGCATGCTTGAAAAATTTAGACATAGCTTTACAAAGGTCCTTTTTGATGATAACCCAGCATGTTATATAAAATACAACATTGAAGCCATTAGGGCCTCCACATGAGTGCTTATTCATATTAAAAATGCTATCTTTAATCTCTTCAAAGGTGACTTCAGCAAACAACATGGTTTGATGTTCAAAGGATATAACAGGTAAATCAATGTTAGAAATTAAGTCTAATTCAGGGGTGAAGTTAGAGGAGTTACCCATTGACTCGGTGTAATAGGACAGGAAGGCTTCTTGAATAAGAAGAGGAGAGTCAGCATGCTTTCCATACTGGTCTTTAATGCTATAAATATGAGCTTCAGATTGTTTCATTTTAAGGGAATCGTGGCAGAACTTAGAATTTCCATTGCCTAGAGCATCCCAATTAAATCTTAATTTCTGCCATTTCATATCTGCTCCAGTTCAAAGAGCATTGAGGTATTGAGCATGAAGATCACTTTCAAAAATAGATGCACTGATATCAGAAAGGATTCAAACTAAGAGCATGTTGGGCAGACTCTATCTTTGTCTTCGAGATGCATGATAATAGAGCACTACTGCCATATTTGCTTTCTGCCCATTCCTTAAGCACTACCTTGACATTCTTCGTTTTCTTTTGAAAAATATATATTGGATTACCAAACACATAATTATCCCAGACATTATTAATAGTTGTCAGAAACCTATTATCCTGAGTTCAAACATTAAAACAATTAAAAGAGGATTTTACTTTAAAGGTAGCTTTTCCTGTTGAAATTATTTAAAGGGAGTGGTCAGAAATGATAGGAGGAGGAAGGTGGGATGTGATAGAAGGCCATTTGATTAGGGTTGCTAGATTACAGAAGGCATTATTAATTTTTCTAAAAGTCTACATCCACTTTTTCTTTTGTTGTTACATGAATATTTAGAGCCAATGAAGGGAATTTGAACCGGAGAAGAGGAACTGATTGACTCATTAAGAGGAGAAATTTCATTTAAGGACACTGGGTTACCACCTATTCTATCATCAAGATTTAAGAGGCAATTGAAGTTTCCATGAACAATAAAAGGGTGACTTTCTTGGGAAAGATTGGGAAGGTAGTTGTGAAGGGTCTGTCTAGTTTTTGAATGGTTGTCAACATAAATGATAGTTAGGAACATGGAGATGGAAGTGGGAATGTGAATCAAATGACAGTGGATAAACTGTTTGTCAGAAAGGATGGTTTTTAATTTAAAGGAGAGAGGGTCATGCAGGATCATAATCTACCATAAGGGGTGTTAATATGCTTTTTAGCAAAGCGGATTTCTACTAGACTTAGAAGATTCAAACAAGGATGAAACGATCTAAAAATTGGAAAGCACTCTTAGAAAGGGGAAAAACATCTCAGAAAAAATTCAACCGAAAATACATTAACCACACATGTTGGTACCGACATGATCATGTCATCGAAGACATTTTTTGGCTTGGTATTTCCCACTCAAATTTTACAGGAGTCATTGTCTACGTATTCCATATGTGCTCAAGAAATTTGGATGAAAAATATAACAAGGAGAGAGGTCACCACCACCCTCTCAAGTACCAACCTCTCTTGTTAAGTCCGTAGATATTGCAACCACTTTGGGACATCTCCATATGGAATTAAAAGAGTGATGTGAATGGTTTCATTTCTAAGCATTAGGATATTGAGTCCTTTAGGCACACATTAGAATGATCGGCCATATAGGTACACACACTCATGTCATGTGCATATTGTTTCTTGTCTTCTGATTTTTTAATTGTAATCCATGAATGTTATGCATATGGATGTCGCATATGGTTGTATGGTTGAGCATACATGTAGAATTATCAGTTATCTTTAGGATCTTGCATACAGTTGGATGCATGACATAAGCATACTTGCATAAACAGGAGATTGACTAAATCAGTAGACTAACAACTCTTTTACATTAGGCATTGATTAATCTCATTCAGTAATTAACTTCCCTTAATTACTTCATTACATAAATTAATTACTCCTTAATTAATTAATTAATGAAGTAATTAAAGGTTAATTACTGTATTTGGTTAACAATAATTAATTTGTGAAATTAATTAAGGATAATTACTTAAATGTAATTAAAGGATAATTAATCAGGGTGATTAATTAAAGTGGATAATTAGAGAATGATTAATTAATTTATTTGTAATTAATTAATGATTATGTAAGTAAGATTTATAATGATGAGATAATTAATTTAATTTATTTTAAATTAATTAGAAATGAAGTAATTAATTTAATTCACTTTAAATTAACTAGAGATGGTATAGATAATTGCTTATGTATGAATGGTTGATATTGATTGCCTTGAATGGTTTGAGATCTCAGATATGAGATAAGTGAGGTTGTGTGATATGGATGCTTTGGTTGAAGTATGATGATAATGTGAATTATCTATTTGTGATAATAGTGTAGATTATCTATTGTGATATTGTGAATTATCTATCTATGCGTATATAGATAATTAAATTGAATTGTTTTAACTTTAAAACAACTTGGCCTTAAAAGATACGTTTTGGATTTCGATGAGACCAGGATCGGGTTTCCAGATTTGGATATCCGAATACCACATCGATCCAAATTAACGATAGGTCGTGAATCTCAAGTGAAGATGAAGATTCAGAGTGCAAGGGTTATTGTCGTTAACTTTGAGGGTGATTCCAAAATGAGTGTAATAAGATAATGCCTTCGGTTTCGTTCGAACCCGGAACGAACTTGTATGGATTGAATGCTTTCAGAACATCGTCAGGTGGATGATGAGCATTCTAAGTGATGTGTTCTGATTAAAGGTAATCGTAGCCTCAAGCCTCATCAACCGGGAATGGCTAAAACAGGGGAGGTGCAGCAAGGCTTCGTGGGTAGCACCCACTGAGAGTAAGGTCATCCCTATCTAGATGTCCCTTTTCTATTTCGGCTTAGTGGTGCGGTTGAATGATCACAACCGTGGGGTGATTTTATTCGGAATTATCCAGTAAGGGGTGGTTCCGGCTTTGTGTTGTAGGGGATTAGGCGTGATCCTCGGTACGGTGATCTAGGCCACGTACTGTGACGGGCGGTACCCCAGTAGCCCTGCCATTGTATGGAAATCCAACTTCCAATAAGTGATCTCGGACTTGATTGTATAACCCACTTTGTGGCTAGTATGCTGGAATTTAATAATGTAACAATTTCAACTATATGAGTATTTATTTGAAAAACCTAGACCCTATTATAATATAATCAGATTTTCTATCAAATGTTTTGGTTAGCGTAAGGTAAAAACTTTTCCATGTTTATGTGTGGGAAGTCTTACGTGATACCTTTGTTTTCAAAAGGTTTTGAAGTTAAGCAACTTTAACTCGTTTACTCACACCAGACCCATGTCTGACCCAAGTGTTTATTTTCTGTTTTATCAAACTCTTGGGTACTCAAATTTTTATGAGTATCCAAGGAATTCAGGTTAGCTTTGATGAATTGTGGAGGAGCAATGGAGCAGGAGGCTTCAGCGTGTAGATATATAGAGTTTCCGCTGTGATGATGTATTGTATTGATGTACTTGTGTTGTATAATAGACAGAAATTTATAACTGTCTATTTTGTGATATATAAGTTGTGTACTCTGATGTATATGATACTATGTAATATCTTATGTGATATATTATATTTCATTCATTTTGCTGTGAGATTCTGATGTGCTGTTGTTCTTTCTTCTCTTCTTTTCTTTTTTCTATCCCTTTCTTTCTTATTAATGATGCGTCATTCTGTGGAATGAATGGCGGGTCGTTACAGGTTCATATGCATTCCACATTGCATAAATACATAATTGCATTAGAAATATTAAGGACTATGGCTGCTGTGGATGATGGATGAGTAGATGGATGTTAATGAGGGTAAAAACGTAATTTTACATAAAAGGATGAAATAGTAATTTTTTACAAATGAAGGAATTTGAGTAATTTGACTTTTCCATTATGTCAAGTAGATTTTTCTATGCCAAATATATATATATATATAAGTTGTCAGAAATGAATACTGTATGAAGAAGATACGAAACATTTACTATAACGCACATTTTGTGTTTTGCGCCTATTTTGAAATTAAAGAATTAATGTAAGAATAAGGAAACGACTTATTTGTTAAGAAATAAATTAAATTTTTATTAATTACCCTAATAAAGGAAAAGTAATGAGGAAGAGTGTAATGATGTATGTGCATTTAAAAGAGGAGAAGAAAATGGGTGTTTATGCACATAAATATAAAAATGCTTCAATAGGGAAGTATTAATTATCGCTACACTTAAAATGTTGAATATGTTAAAAAGAATAGAAAGAAGATAATTAATGCAAAGAGAGAGGGAGCATTAATTACCCTTTTTGGAATTATCTGAAATTAGAATAAATGTGTATACATTTAAGTAAAGGATTATTTGAAAGGAATTACGTAAGTAAAAGATGCTAGTTATTAATGTGCGTATACGTATATATGCTTAATCGATTAATAATACGTACATGCATTGATAAATTTGAATTAAGATATAAATTAATTGATTAACTAATTAATTTAGGGAAAGCATTTCTTAAAGAAAAGGGAGATATGATATTAGTTAAAAAGGGTAACATTGGTTTGAACTAGAGAGATTAATTATCAATTGCAAAATTGATTGTGCAATTAGATAGTGAAGAATAAGTTTAATTATATATGTATGTTGGATACCAATTAATTAAATTGGTGTGAATTTTAATTAATTGGTTTAAAATATAGTAGTGACATTAATTGGAGGAATGTAACTGCTACATAATAAGGAAAAAAGGGAAAAGGGTTATAATGCATACAAGTATACAATTGAAAATAAATGATAATATTGATTGATGAAAGTAAATGGTTGTTAATTATGTAAGGGGAAGATAAAAAGGTTACTTTGTATAAAGAAAAGAGAAAGGGGAATAAATTATATAACTTTAGGGCTAAGTTTGATGAGTGGACCAGATGTTATGAAAAGATTTTCTAACCTAAATCTAACTGTTTAAACTATTTTTCAAACCCTATAAATTAAACCCTAACCTATCCTAATATTTTACTTCCTCTCTAAACCTAAACTTCATCATTCTCTCATCTCTCCTCCGTTTAAGAAAAATATATGCATAAAAAATCAAGTTAAAGTAAAAGCAACCCAAAGGAAAGAGATTTGGATTTATACACGAATTATGATAACGCTGAAGATTGAAAAGCTTGTCAGGTGAGTGGGCACAGATTTGATTAAACTAATTAAATCAATAAGTATTAAATTTACTTTCAAGTTTATTGGATTGCTCAATTATTTATTTTGAAAAGTTGATTTGCAAGTTTGAATCTATTAAATTGTAGATCTATGATTTTTATCAAATATAATGCTAAATTTGACTATTTTGATAAATCATTTCAAATCCCTTTCTTTTGAAAATGTTGAACAATATATTTATTCGGTTATTTATTTATGCACATGGGTTAGAAATATAGGCACGTCGGATAATCTAATTTGATGCAATTTATTTATTGTTATTTGTTATGCGCATGGATTAGAAAGATAGGCACGTCGGATGATTTAATTTGATGTAAATTAAAAGTGTTTAAAATGTTAACATATGCTACCAAGTTGTAAACCCTAATATAAACCCAAATTTGAACTATAAGTAAGATGTTAAAAATGGATTAGGTTAAATTTGGAAATTTAGCCAAGCACTTTTATTAGTTATTAATGGTATAAAACAAATTAATAACTTGAGTTTTGGCTTCGCTCAATTTGATTGATGAACTTGGACTGTTAATTGTACATAGGGAAGTAGGTACCCTATCGAAATATTGTGCGAACTTGTTTCGCTAAGTAGTGAGAATCTAGTAGATCCATAACGTAGGCAATTGGTGCAGTCCGTTGGCGGATAAGGGAAAACTGGGTTGGGTATGATTTGTTCCTAGGTGGTCCAGTCATGGAGATGTTTGCGTAAGGGAAACATCGGAGTAAGCAATAAGAGGCCATAAGGATGTACGATGCGATGAAACGAAGGGTGGTCCGGTCCTTGTGATGTTTTACATGAGACAAATATCAGAATGGGCAATAAGAGGCCACAAAGTGAAACAATGGAATATTTAGGATGATACGAGATGCGGGGGGTCTGATCTTGGCGATGATTGCATGGGAGGGCATATCAGATTAGGCAATAAGAGGCTCACAGATCTCATAATGATAGCAATGTTAGATGGGTGCCCAGTCCTAGTAGTGGTTCGCATGAGACAAACACCGGAGAAGGCAATAAGAGGCAGTTTCCTATCATGATCAATGGGTGAATGTGTTGCATATGATGAGTCACTATGCGAGTTTGCAGTTTGTGTTCTTCCTCTTGGGCGTGGTGGAGTAGATGCGGGACAGTAGATCCATGTTTGGCCGATCGATAACATGGTATTTTGGGTGGTAGTTCTGATCTTGTGAGTTAGATGATTTTTCCTTAGGAACATTACCTTAGGAATACACAGACACTTTGTACACTATGACACAAAAAGTAGATTTGGGACTTATTCCATTTAATCATTTTAATAATCTTATTCTCATTCATCAGACATATGTCTGACCCACTCCCTTCTATACTTTTTCCCCACCACCACATGATGACAGGTTAACGGTGATTGGACATAGTACAGGGAAGAAAGAAGCTCAATGATAGAGTTCTAGTATTTTTCTATTATTCTCTTACAATTTCCTATTTATTAAAATTTAAAATTATATTATAATTTTGAAACAATGTATTTTGTAAAGAAAATATTTTGGAAATGCTCTCCTTCATCGATCCATCACCACTGATCCATGGCTACCGATCCATCGCTACTAATCCATGGATACCGATCCATCATAACTGATATATCCCATCACTGATCCCAAACTTCAATGCAATAAGCCATGCTCCTCTATGTGAAGCTCTCCTTCACCTATCCATCACCACGATTCATGGCTACAGATCCATCACCGCTAATCCATCTTTGATTGACCATAACTTGAGCAAACGAACTCTAAACGACTTGAAACTTGGAATGTAACCTAATGACGCCTTCCTTATTGTCCTTTATAGATCACACCAAATTTGGGTCAAGTCAACTCTATGGATCATCGCCGATCCATAACTCATTCCTAGAACTCAATCGTCATTCAATCGGTGTTTTCAACCAAACAAACATCATACATTTAAGCAATCATTATATACAGTATATCCTAATAAGAATATATCCATACACATCAAAGTGAAGCCTAAATCTAAGGGTATAACCGTAAGAACAAGGGAGATCCATAAGAACACAAGTTTTTCAATCTTTTCCAAATTATTAGAAATTTACTTATGTGATTAGTTAAAGTTAAAAAGATGTTTTAGGATCATTAAATCATTTAATGGTGTATAATGATCAATTAGTAAGTGACGGGTCCTAACCACTCAACTAAAGCCAAAGCAATTCAAAGCAACCCAAGAATGCACGAAGTCCAAGAATCTACAGCAGCTCCAAGTGATCTCCAATAGCAAATCTCTAATCCAAATCTAATCTCGCTAATCCTCTCTTTAATGATAAATTTTGGCTAATTAAAGTAAGGTTTAGAGTAGCCTCTTAAGTTAGGAATGGTTAATGGAGGTTTTCTCTCTATTTTTGGGAACTGAGAAGTGATGGAAAGAAATCACATCAGTCTCATCATCATGCTAATTCCAAAATGGGCTTTGGGCCTATCATTAACTCACTAATTACCCATTAAGCTATCCAAAATCAAATGAAACTTCAAACAACCATATCTCTCAAACGGTAAGTCTGTTTCCTATTATGACCATCCTACAGAATGAGAAACCATCATCCTGATCTAATGTAAGTGGTTTCAGACCCTTAATTCAGCTCCTAACAAAAGTTATAGGCCATACAAGACTTTCAGGGTTATATTCATCCGACAAAAGTCCTAAGGATAGAAAATATCTCTAATAGTCATTTCCCAAATCATAGAATCGTACGACCCTAAATAAAATAATACCATACTCTACGGTTCTCCGATATATAGAATACAGGTCATTATAAGAACGGTAATGGTAAATGTTATTATTGAGGGAATAACTTTGTTTATGAACTTCAAGTTGAATGTGGATAATATTAGAGTTTTAATCAATACCTGACTCCATGCATCCTAATGTGATATAGTGTTGGCGAACAGAACTCATGTAAATTATTGTCACTATTAGTAATGCTTAAGATAATATAAAAAGTGATTATTACTGAAAAAATCTATAAGCGATGAAATCGACCAAATTGTCGTACCACTAGCTAAGATGATGTGTGAACGTTAATATTTGAATTTTTAAACCAAATTATCGTTTAACTTGTTTTCGGAAAAAATTGGTATTTTTGAAATTTCGCAGAATAAGATAACCGGTGTATTTTATTGTTGTTTTAGGATCGTGTCATATTTTTATGCGCGATTGTATTTTTATTTCTGTCGTTAGTTGTTCATATACGAATGATATACTGTGAGCGAAGTGCTGGAAAATATAAAACAAACAAAACCCCACACAAGGCTTTTATTCATTTTTTCCTCCTTTTACTTTTCACTTCTCACTTTTACAATGAACGAAAATAAGCCTCCCCTTTTCAAAATTAAAATCAAGAGCTAGAGTTTGCTAAAAATCATAACATTGGATCCATTGAGTTCGGGGAAGGGTAAGCTTCATATCCAGGGTCTCAATAGTAGGTGCGTTTATGCTTGGGGATGATCGATATTAACATGGCCGAATTACGGCTTGAGATTGTCCGTGTTGAAGGCGACGTAAAGCGATGGCATTTGTAGCGTTGAGTTTCTTATGCGAAGGAGTTTCGGTGCTAGAATTTTGGAGAGGTGAGGTCATGATTTTGGGAGGGCGACATATGCTTATAGTCGGTCGAAGGGATAGTGTCGTGTTTTGATGGGGATCCAATTGAGATTAGAGAAGAAGGATTAGAGTAGTAACTAATTAATTAAGTTAATCAATTACAATTTTAATCCGAAAACTTATAAATCCATAACCTTTGCATACGAGGTCCAATTGAGATGTGATCTTCTGTGTTGCACTCATAGGAGCATTATCAACGCACTAGAGCTGATTTTGTAAAGTTTGGAGCAAGTAGAATTTTGGAATAGAATCAAATGGCGTTCAATTTTAGACTATTCGGGAATGCCTAAGCGTCAGTTGGGATTCTTGGTGAGTTAACTCATCTTTCGATGAGCTCTTTAAGATATATGTGTAAATATAAATTATTGTTTGCATGCTAGAATTATCTCTACTTGTGAGAATTAAGAATGTATGTCGATGCAAGGATAGTTTTCTAACTTGTTCAATTTCATTTTTAATTGATGGATAATACAAGTTTGAAATCGGAAAGTGATGGTAAGAATATTTGGTCTAATTTCCCTATGATCCATGTACTTGCACCAGAAAATGAGTTTGGGTTTATAGTAAACAATGTTTTAACTGATATTTATTTTTGACCCATTTAAGTATGCTTTTAAGATATGAAATCTTTCTTAAGATTTGTGAATGTACTTATATCGTTGATATAAGTATATGGAGACATTTTCTGAGTATTGAAAGTGAAAGGGTTTGTGAATATACTTGTACCGTCGAGTTAAGTATATGTATATTTTTCAAGTATTGAAAAGAGTAGAGAGGTTTGTGAATATATCTTTTGAAAAAGGTATTTTGGTATCAATATTTGAAAAGAGATTTTAATAAATGAAAGGATTAATTAAAGAGGCTTAGCGGTTGCTTATGTGCTTAACCATGCTTGGTTTCCATTTGAAATTAAATATATGATTTGATTGTTTGTTTATTTGATAGTTAAATAAACAACTATCAAATCTTGGCCAGTTTTGAAACTATCGATTATTGGTTCGGAGAGACCGGGATTAGATATGTAATCCGAAAACCACTTCGAACCCGCATAAGCATTCGAGTTGGGACATCATAAAGATGATGGAATCCAAGGCGGAGTCTTTGAAGTGCAACAGCTACTTGCTACTAATCTTAAGGGTGATTCCAAAATGGATGTAGTAGAAGTTATGCCTACGGTTTGTTTATATCCTGAACAACTAATATGGATGAATACTGGCATTGCATTATGTCCTGAAAGGTAGTGTTAACATTCTAAGTGGGATTTGTTAAAGAGGTAAAATGCAGCCTCATGTCTCACACCCGATAATGACTAAAACAGAGGATATGCAGCAAGGTTATGTGGATCGCCCCCATAAGGGTATGATCATCCCTTATTTAGATCAATATTATTTTTCGGATGTATGCTTCGGAGCCTAGCATGGTTGGATGATCATATTCAGTATTATCCTAGAAGGGGTAGGACGGTCCTATGTTGGTAAGGCGTCTATGTGAGGCCCTCGGTACATTTTTCTAGAGGTGTACTGTGACAGGGGGTACCCTAGTAGCCTTGTCATTGTATGGAATTCATTTTCCAGTATGTGCATTTATAGACTTAGTTGTATACTAAATATGCTATTGAATGTAATTAATCTACCCATTCCAGCTATGATTCAATATTTATTTAAACCCTAGACATTATTATAATATCATAAGATTTCCTATAAAGTGATTTGGCTATCGTAAGGAAAAAACCCATTCGTGTTTATGTGCGGCTTGGTCTTACGAGATACCTTTATTTCTCAAAGGTTTTATAACATTAAAAATCCATATGATTTGTGTTTCTTAGCTGGTTTACCAGATTGATCCGGACATTATTTTCTTACAATGCTAGGGTTAACCCGAGCATATTTCCATATTTAGTTATGGATGCTTAAGAGCTTCAAGAGACGAGCTGGATGCCTTCAAGATGTGTTCACGTATTTTATTTCCTGCTGCATTTCTTGTTTTGTAATTATCATCATTTGTGAAGACGGGCTGTTATAACCGTCTAGGTTGATGATAGGTAAGTTTACTCTGATTAATGAATGTATATTATAGTTTTTCTTTATATAGATCATGTGTATATTATATATTACTCATCACGGTGTGAGATTCTATTCTGCCTTTTCTTTCTTCTAGTCCAACAATCTGTCTTTCCAACACATGGATGCTCGACACGTGAATACCATGGATGTATTAGTGTCGACTTTTGAGGGTCAAAAAGGCTGGTCATCACACATGGTATCATAGCTTAGGTTGAGCAAACACCTAGGGTTTGGTGGGGCAAACTCGTTATATATAAGGTTAGTAACACACTATAATGAGTTTGAGTGTATGTATATATAACAGCGCGTATTTGTTTGTGCTATGCAAATTTTTTATATGGTGTTGATTGGTTTACTGCGTGGTTTATGAATTCTGGTCGAGATATGGGACATTACGGTGTCGATAGGGAATTCTAAACACTCGGACAAGGCAAAATGACACAGTATTGTTTTGAAATTTGGTGAATGAAATAATTTTGCCTAAGATTATATTTTATATATACAGGAATAACTTTCAAAATAGATATAGTACTTATGATTTGTTTGATTCTTAGGTAACGATAATATTCGATTATTATGATTTATTGTTTGATTAGTTGTGCTCAGCCAGTTTATGAGCATTGACTATTGTTTGTTGATTTTTGGACTTGTGCTTAACCAGTTTATGAGCAGTTTTACCTTTTCACTAAGTGGGTTGGGTAGATAGTAACTGTGGGAACATTGAAACTAAAGCTTTCAATGGGTACCCAAAATATTCGTTATCCATACGCATCCGTATCCGAATATATGAAATATATTTGTTATCCCAAAAGCGGATAAGAATATCCAATTTCTAAAAAGCTTTCCGGATACAGATATGGTTATGATGGTATTCGTATCCGAAAAATATCCATCCGATTTTATTATCCATATATATATATATATATATATATATATATATATATCTGTGTGTGTGTGTAGTGTTTAGTTAACTACTAAGCCTGAATTAATATATAATTTCCCTTAAAATAGTTAAACTACAACTAACCATTGGATTCTTTGATCTATCTAATCTGTAACCCATTAACACTACCCAGATCCCTCCATTTCACAAACCTAAAACCAAAACCCTACATTTTCATTTTTGCCCTAAAAAACTTCAGCCGCCGTTCACATCTCTTGCAAATCTCGACATCGCTCCTCAATCAAAACCTACAGATATCCTGTAAATCTTGGCAATCTCCTGCAAATCTCATTTACAAATCTCGACATCGCCGCATCGCCTACAAATCTCGACATCGCTTGACAATCTCGACATCGCTTGCAAATTTCAGCTGTAAATATTTCTTGGAAAGCTCGCTTGCAAAGCTCATCTTGAGATCTTAATCCCGACCTCCATGGAAATCTTAGCTCGTTTGGGTATATTTTCTAAACTTATTTAAATCTATAATTATTTAAATCTGCACTTGTTTATCTTCTTCCCTATTTAGTCACCAGTAAGTTTGGTTTGAGATATGATCCTTTGTTGGTAGTACAGTGTGCGAGTTTGTAATTGTTATTACATTTCAGTGTCAGAAATATGTTAGATTCATACTTAACTTCCTTGGCTTCTCAATTATTGTTATTTGTTAAGTTATATTTTAAAAGTGTTTTTAGGCTAGTTTATTTTAGCCGGTTCATACTTGTTCTCATATTTTACATTGAAATACATCATTATGCATAAATATTCAAACAAGTTGATATATGGTTTGTTTCTAAATTAATTGACGAAATATGGTTTGTTTAAGAAGATGATGCATCATTGTCTTAAATCTGATAATCTCCAAGCTACATCTTTCTACATAATTAACAAAGCTCCAATCAATTAGAATTCAAAAAATAATAATCTTAAATATGATAATCTCCAAGCTACATTTTTCTACATTTTTTTAACATGATAATTTTTCCATATAATTACTTTTTTTCCTACTTTTAATAGGTCATAATGTCGAGTTTTTAGATGATGCTTTGTGTAACGGCCCGTGATTTTCGACCCTCGAATCGACATCAATACGATCATTATATAGCATGCCGAGCAATCGAGTGCCGGAAATACCAGATCATTAGGGGTGAAGAAGAAAAGGTAGAAGAAGAAATAAAAAAACCAACATAGAATCTCACAATAGCACCAAAATAAAATATAATACATAATAACATATATTTATACAAGAGAATCTGTAACTGTCAATATATATACATATATATATACACACACACACACAACCATCAGAGTAAAACAATCAATACATCAATACGGACAGTTATCTACAACTTGGCCTCACCAGTGTTGACTATACAGTCTACACACACAACAGAATATAATCAAGTACGAGCATACGTCTTTGTCATCCAGCTCATTTCCTGAGCTCCATAGTATCCTAGCCTGAATATGTAATACTCGGCTTGACCCAAGCATTATAATAAAATAACACCCGAGTCGGTCTGGAAAACCAGCGTGAGAAAACGCACTCAATTTGAATTATTACTATTTTCAGAATCCTTTGAAACCAAAGGTGTCTCGTAGGACCACGCCACACATAAATACGACGGGTTTTTACCTTACGATAACCAAAACATTTTATATCAAAATCATATGATATTATAATAGCGTCTAAAGAAAATAAATTAGAAAATAGCTGAAATGCTTGCATCTCACGTTTCAGCATAGTTGGGCACAATCAAAACCGTACAGGCTCGTAGTGGATATTGGATTCCATACAATGACTGGGCTACTGGGATACCGCCCATCACAGTACACCTCTAGAAAAATGTATCGAGAGCGTACCTAACGATCCCTGCCACCACAGGACCGGCCTACCCCTTACTGGATAGTACCGAATATGTTATTACCCCTGGTGTTCCTACCCTTATCGATCGCTCTTCTTTTTCCATGCACAACCATATCCATAATTTATAATATATTCCGAGGGTATCTGAAAAATTAACAACATACCCTAATTGAGTGCGACCCACTTAGCCCTGCTGCATCTCCTTTGTTTTAGTCGTTCCCGGTTGATGAGGCTTGAGGCTAACGTTTACCTTTCGAATATCATTCATTCTTGGAATGCTAACATTGCCTTCCAAGAAACGATGCAATGATAGAATTCATCCATATAAGCTGTCCTGGGTTTGGACAAACTGAAACACCATCTTCACTGTCTTCACGATATCCATTCCTAACGCTCAAATCGGATCGAAGTGGGTTTCGGATAGTTAAATCTGATCCCGGTCTCTTCGAAACGATCAACGAATTTGGCCAAATTTGATAGTCAGATATTTAACTATCAAATAACATCCATAAGCAATCACTAGGCCCATATTATAAATTTCCAGACATTTATTATCAAAATATCTTTATAAGATATTTATATATTAAAATCTCTTTCAGTATTTCAATGTTTGAAAACAAATTCAACCCTTATCCATAACAGGAAATTTTAATCCGTATCTCACTTCTACACTTGGTGAAATATTTCAATCTTCGAAATATCTCGATATAAATCCTTCGTCGCCAATATTTCCCAAAAACCATTCATTTCCACACTTAGGAAAACCTTTCAGAATCTCCTTTTTAAATCCTTTCTAAATCTCCTTTCTAAATCCTTTCAAATTCAAAAAATAATATTTATGGTATTTAAAATACCAAAAGTTAGGCCAGTGCTACTAAAGCATCAAATAATTCACATCACAACAATAATCTATAATAGATTATTCTAACACATCATATATTACTATATATGAAAAACAATCAATGATTATTTAAGGAATCCGGTTGGATCCCTCCAACATGTTTCCCTGCATCCATATATGTTAACACAACATAAAAATAGCAATCCCGCTTCGAGGCGGGATATCGCGGTAATATAGGATCATCCGCTATTATGCGGGGCGCATAGGGTCTCATCCGCTCCAATCGGTGGGAAATATATCCAATTACTAATATATATACTACTATATATATAACATCCAACTGATAATAATCTATAATTTCAACCAAGCATCCAATAATTTATTTTAGATGTTATCATTAAATCCAACAATCCAAAAAGAGTGAGATTTACTCACCTTGATTTTTACTTTGCTAAACATCTAGATTTTAAATTATCTAAATACCAACCGACTCGGAAAAAAAATTCCAAATTAACTCCAGCTTGTATATTTCTCATCTACGAATCAAAACTAGTCTTCTTTTCATGATTTTTTTAACCTCGTATGCAAATTTTATTAAATTTAATTAGCTATCACAATTTCAAATTCCAATTTAAATAATTAACTAAAAATTTAAATTAGTTATAGTGTTATACCTTCACCATCTCTATCCTCTCATTCGACTAGGCTATCGTGCGCGCGTCTGAGATCCCACCACGCAACTGCCACTACGCGACTGCCTTCTTCTTCTATCGATCAAAGATCGATCTCCAGCTCCAACCAAAGCCGATCATTTCCTAATTTCGAGAGCTCCACCTTAATTTTAGAAATTTGTACACCCGAGCTTGTTTGAAAATCGCGACTTCAACCATAGCAGGTCGACGAGGCTCGAGTCGCGATTCCTATGCACTACCGGCCTCAAAATCGCCACTACAGCTCCACCTCGACACCCTCCAGGTCACTCGCGATCAAACTTCCCTCCAGCTCACAGTCGAACTTGAGAACAAAGTCCTCCTCAAATCGATCGCGACTTCTTCCTCCACCTTCTAAGTCATCGCCACGTCTCCTATGTCGCACACCTATAACTGCCTGCCTATACGCGAGATCCATGCCCAAACTGAGCCTCGACACTAGCGCCACCTCCCTCTCACCTTACGTCACTCGCGACTCGCCCAAATCATTCGTGATCCTCGTTATAATTTTTTTTAAATTTCTAACTGGAAATTTCGATTTGAAAGAAGAAAGGAGAGGCGCGTTTAATTCGTTCAAGAGCTTCATTCATTTTTTTATAATCAAATATGATTTCGATTTAAACAAAGCAGGGAGGAAAGAGGGGACATGATTTAAATGGGTGAGGGTGGCGAGACTCAGATATAGGGTGGCCTACGTACGTTTTATGGTGGCTAAAATAGATAGAAAGACGATTGATGTGATTTAGGGTAATATATATATATATATAATTCCAAAAATATCTAGATATTTATTTCGAACCCCTATCGAGGCGTGCCGTCCGGCATTTCTAATGTTATACCCTTATTCCGAACGCAATGGAACCAGTTTCGAGTCCTAATTTTCTCTAACGGTAACTCTAAACGCTACGAAATTTGAAATCCAATAATAATACACTATTACGGATCTAATGGAACTTGTTTCGTCAAATTCTGAGACTGTGCCCCAGATTGCTATTTTAACGCATCGATAAAATCGACGATTTCAAAAATTTACGAAATCACTTGAAATTTCAGGTTTAAAAACTTATTAACTCAATTCTAATTTAAATAGAATTTATATCAATATTATAAATCATTTCGATTCATATTCAACTCAATTTTTGATTATCCACCACTCCCGTATTACGATAAATCGCTATATTTGAAATTAAACGTTATTTCTTGAACTCAACCAATAATTCCATATTCAAAATAAATTTATATTTCCAACTCAACATTTAAAACCATTTAAATATTTAAAATCAAACGACAAAAAATCTTAGTCGTTACATTCCTCCCTCCTTAAAAGAATTTCGTCCCCGAAATTGCTAAGGTAGGACGAATGATCCAAACTCCTTAACTTGTTAAAACCCACTTAATTAAACTTGATATTCCACTTTACTAAATCTTTTAGTTCCATTCAAAACAATTAGTTTTCATTTCTAATTCAAAATCCTTTATTCTTATTACAATTCAAAAATAAACATTTTAGCTAACGAAAATTTTCCAAAAATTTTTCTAACACCCTAAATTTCCGAAATTTTTTGGCGGAGTCTCCCTTGTACGAAGGGCCTTTTGCAATATGACAAGAGAGATAAAAATATATACATCGACCCACACGGTCAGAAAACACAATATATAACAATATTTATATCTTTGCGGTAGTTAATCTAAAAACCTCCTTATATTAGCATTTTTAAGCGTTATTAAGCAAGCGAGCTTACTTCATATGCAATTTTGTAACCCAAATCTAGCCCAATAGTCTCTCTGTACCTGTACTTACTCAATTTAAACACATAAGTACCAAAACATGAGAATTCAATAACATTTCATTTATTTAACAACTTAATAACATAATTTTCACAACCAAACATGTTAAACATGTATTTATAAGCAATCCCAAGGTTCCAATACTAATTTAATTACTTTCAATCGATCCATATACCATTTCATTCAATTCGAATGATTTACAACACAATTTACTTTCATTCACTTCATAATTACACACATTGTATTTATATCCATTCCAAATTGGTTCTAACCCACTTTATTCAGTTCCCATTAATTCATAGAATTTTATTTACTCCCGTTTACGTTAAGGACACTTCATTTTATGCCAATTTACTTAATAAACCATTCCATAAATTTATTTGAGCCAACTTCCATCCAAAAACATTAACTTAAGTTAATTCGTTTATTTTCAATTAATTCAACTATATAACTTAAGTTTATCTCCTTTGCAAACAAATTCCATTTCAAATTTATTCAATTTATTAACCGTCGATTGATTCGCATTTCCTTTTACTTGGCACATCTCAATTCTACTATATCGTTTGAGAATCATTTAATAAAATCAATACTAAGGTTTATTATAACCTTCTATACAATATATATATATATATATATATTCATTTCCCACTTCAGAATTTAATTTCATAGTCGAATTTATTTAAGTATTATCCAAAACCATATTCAATTCATTTCCACTTAAATTGAATTTATTTATAACCTAAACCATCACCATTTCAATCCATTACTATTTTATTCGATAACATTTCAAAATATATTTAATTCGCCTTTTTTAAGTCGAATTTTATTTATAAATCAAGTTCCACATTTAATTTATTCAATTCCATTCAACTCAAGTCTCATTTCAATATCCGATTTACTATTTAATATTTCTACTTGGTTTGCTTTCATTTTATATTTCACAATTAGATTTTTATTTAAAAAATCATTCCATTTAATTCAATTGAGTTCCAATTCACTTTATAATTCAAGTTTGGATTTTATTTCTTTACCAAGATATCAAACCATTTTTATTTTGGTTTTTCTATTCCACTTTTCAATTTTATAAGTTACACAACTTATTTTTCACATTCTCATAAACTCTATATTTGAGTTGATTCCATTTAATAATTATGACTCATGGTTATATAATCATTTATAGCTTAGCTTGAATATGGACATCATTTCGACTCAAATTTGATATTCAATTCAATTCAATATTATTTCTAATCCAATCAAATTCTATTTAACTTAGCTTAAGTTAAAATCCAATTCCTTCAATCCATTAAACTTACACAAGTTACATTTTAATTCCAAAATTCAATTTTCACAATTTAAACACCCGGTTTTATTCAAATCATTTTGAAATTATATATATATATAACTCTTTGTTCTAACAAACATTTCCTTGGAATTTTAAACACAACTTGGTTTTGTTTAAAACACATTCCCTTCGAAATTTTTAAACAACACTTTTTTTTCAAACAAAAATTTCCATATCAAATCACTATGGTAGCAAATCCGTCACTTAGAAACTTGAAAATGAATAATGATGATGCTGCGCAGTCATCACCAGGATTATTTTCTAGCGACTAAAGTGAGTTCAGTGCTTATCACTTCCAAAGGCCATTTTTAAAACATTTTCTATTCAAAAACATTTCACAATAATATTACCCTTATTTATTTCAAAAATGTTTCCCAAAATAACACCAATTTCATTTAACAAGTCTGAAAATATTTTCCAAACCTTCCGGGATTTAAATTTCTGGATTTGAGTTTAAATCCATTTTAATTATAATTAATTTGTATAATTCATACTTATACAATTTTTCATTTGGTCATATATAACCATTTAAATTTTAAAATCTTGTTTTGATTATATTAATAACAACCAAACACATCAATATACTATAATAATTTCAGAAAATTATTTCTTTTTATATCAAAATATAGTTTGGGTAAAATTATTTCATTTACCCACTTCAAAACAATACTGTGTCAGTTTACCTGGTTCAAGGGTTTAGAAACTCCTATCGATTTAGTGGCGTCCCACTATTCGACCAAAATTTATATGCCACTCATCAGATAAGTCAACACAATATAAAACAATTTATATTCACTAACAAATACGCGCTCATATCTATAATACACTCAGACTCTATCTAAGGTATTACTGACCCTATCTCTAATGAGTAATCCCCACCAAAGCCAAGGTTCTCACTTAACCTTCAGCTCGGATACCAACAGTAACGGCCCATGATTTTCGACCCTCGAAAATCGAGATCAATACGATCACTGTATAGCATGTCGAGCAATCGAGTTCCAAAAATACCAGATTATTAGGGGTGAAGAAGAAAAGGTAGAAGAAGAAACAAAAAAATACAACACAGAATCTCACAATCACAGCGGAAAAAAATATAATATATAATAACAGATTTTTATAAAAGAGAATCTATAACTGTCAATATATATATACAACCATCAGAGTACAACCATCAATACATCAATATGGACAGGTATCTACAACTTGTCCTCACCAGTGTTGACTATACAGTCTAAACACACAGCGGAATATAATCAAGTATGAGTATATGTCTCTGTCATCCAGCTCATCTCCTGATCTCCATAGTATCCTAGCCTGAATCTGTAATACTCGTTAGACCCGAGCATTATAATAAAATAACACTCGAGTCAGTCTGGAAAACCAGCGTGAGAAAACACACTCAATTTGAATTATTACTATTTTCAAAATCCTTTGAAAACAAAGGTGTCTCGTAAGACCACGCCACACATAAATACGACGGGTTTTTACCTTACGATAACCAAAACATTTTATATGAAAATCATCTGATATTATAATAGTGGCTAAAGAAAAAAAATTAAAAAATAGCTGAAATGCTTGCATCTCACGTTTCAGCATAGTTGGGCACAATCAAAACCGTACAGGCTCATAGTGGATATTAGATTCAATACAATGACCGGGCTACTAGGGTACCGCCCATCATAGTACATCTCTAGAAAAATGTACCGAGATCGTACGAAACGATCCCTTCCAACACAGGACCGGCCTACCCCTTACTGGATAGTACCGAATATGTTATCACCCCGGGTATTCCCACCCATATCGGGCCCTCTTCTTTTTTCATGCACAACCATATCCATAATTTATAATATATTCCGAGAGTATCTAGAAAAGTGACAACATACCCTAATTGGGTGTAACCCACTTAGCCCTGCTGCATCTCCCATGTTTTAGTCATTCCAGGTTGATGAGGCTTGAGGCTAACGTTTACCTTTGGAATAGCATTCATTCTTGGAATGCTAACACTGCCTTCCAGGCAACGATGCAATGATAGCATTCATTCATACAACTTGTCCTGGGTCTGGACAAACCAAAATACCGTCTTCACTTTCTTCACGATATCCATTCGTAACGCTCAAATCATATCGAAGTGGTTTTCAGATAGTTAAATCCGATCCCGGACTCTTCAAATCGATCAGCGAATTTGGCCAAATTTGATAGTCGGTTATTTAACTATCAAGTAACATCCATAAGCAGTCACTAGGCCCATATTATAAATTTCCAGACATTTATTATCAAAATATCTTTATAAGATATTTATATATTAAAATCTCTTCCAGTATTTCAATTTTGAAAACAAATTCAACCCTTATCTATAGCAGGATATTTTAATCCGTATCTCACTTCTACACTTAGTGAAATATTTCAACCTTCGAAATATCTCGATATAAATCTTTCGTCGCTAATATTTTCGAAAAACCTTTAATTTCCACATTTAGGAAAATATTTTAAGTCTATTTTACCAAAATCGTTTCTAGTATTAATACCTAGGAGTTTCTTATCTTATCTCCTACATTTTCCAGAATTTATATTAATTCTTTTTACATCTTCCAACATCGATTATAATCACTTACAATTTCATCTATTCATGTACAACATCTAAAAATCATATCTGTTTCCACATCTCAAGAGAGTTTATAAATAAATTAAAATCATTTCCAAAACTCTATATAAATATAATAAGTATTTTTAAAGAATGATAATTTATTTTTTAAAACACGTTTAAGTGATTATTTAAATATCAAAACATTTTAAATAAAACATCAAAACTCATTTCCAACTAATTTTTATATAAACTAATCGGCTTACAAAGCTGATTATAAAAATTAGAATTTTATTTCAATTAATATTCGGTATTTGAAAAAATTCACTTCTAAAGAATTTCAACAATGCATAGATTAATAAATAATATTTCCTTTTAAAACAAAACTGAGCTTCTTAATAAAAAAATATTTTTCTTTAAAAATCCCAATAACCAATTTAATTTATAAATTCCTCTCGATTCACAACACATCGATTTCATTCCGATTCCCTAGCCATTCTCACTTTTCAAAATAGAATCCACTATTTTTCCCAAAACCTATTCATATCTCGATATAAATTCACACTGTGGAATTATATTCCAATTTATCCATTGATTTCATTTCCCTTACTTATAAACATCATTTATAAACTTTAAACTCCTTTGAGTTCGCTTGTTTATAAAACTAACCCCATTTATAAAATCTCAGTTTTTTCATAAATCTATTTCTTAATAAATTACATTTATTTCCAAAATCTATTTAAAATATCGATTTCAACTACCTTTCATATTTTCCAGAATATCATTTAAAAATCCATCATTTAAAATCCTCTGTATAATTATTTTAAAATCTCTATTAAAAATATTTTTTTCGAATAGTTAAATACAACCCAAAATAAATTATTGTTTTATCCAATTCAATTTCTTAAAAAAGATAATCCAAATTTCGATATAAATATTTTTATATTCAAAATCTCCTTTTTAAATCCTTTCAAATTCCAAAAATAATATTTATGGTATTTAAAATACCAAAAGTTAGGCCAATGCTACTACAACATCAAATAATTCACATCACAACAATAATCTATAACAGATTATTCTAACACATCATATATTACTATATATGAAAAACAATCAATATAAATTTGAGGAATCCGGTTGGATCCCTCCAACCTGTTTCCCTGCATCCACAGATGTTAATACAACATAAAATTACCAATTCCACTACGAGGCGGGATATCGCGGTAATATAGGATTATCCGTGATTATGCGGGGCGCATAGGGTCTCATACGCTCCAATCGGCGGGAAATATACCAACTACTAATATATATACTACTATATATATATAACATCCAACTGAGAATAATCTATAATTTCAATCAAGCATCTAATAATTTATTTTAATTGTTATCAATTAAATCAACAATCCAAAAAGAGTGAGATTTACTCACCTTGATTTTTATTTTGCTGAACACCCAGATTTTAAATTATCTAAATACCAACTGACTCCGAAAAAAATTCCAAATTAACTCCAGCTTGTATATTTCTCAACTACGAATCCACTCATCTTGTTTTCTTGATTTTTTTGACCTCGTGTGCAAATTTTATTAAATTTAATTAGCTATCACAATTTCAAGTTCCAATTTAAATAATTAACTAAAAATTTAAATTAGTTGTAGTGTTATACCTTCACCATCTCCATCCTCTCGTTCACCTAGGCTATCGCGTGCGCATCTGAGATCCCACCACGCAACTGCCTTCTTCTTCTATCGATCAAAGATCGATCTCCAGCTCCAACCAACGCCGATCACTTCCTCGTTTCGAGAGCTCCACCTTAATTCTAGATATTTGTACACCCGAGCTTGTTTGAAAATCGCGACTTCAACCATAGCAGGTCGACGAGACTCGAGTCGTGATTCCCAAATATGCACTGCTTGCCTCAAAATCAGCACTACAGCTCCTCCTCGACACCCTCCAGGTCGCTCCCGATCGAACTTCCCTCCAGCCCACAGTCAAACTCGAGAAAAAACGTCCTCCTCAAATCGATCGTGCCTTCTTCCTCCACCTTCTAAGTCGCCGCCACTGCTCCTATATCGCACACCTAGCTCTGCCTACTTGTACGCGAGATCCATGCCCAAACCGAGCCTCGACACTAGTGCCTCCTCCCTCTCGCCTTACATCACTCGCAACTTGCCCAAATCGTTCGCGATCCTCATTATAATTTTTTGATTTTTTTTTAAATATCGAATCGGCAATTTCGATTTGAAAGAAGAAAGGAGAGGCGTGTTTTTAATTCTTTCGAGAGCTCCGTTTGTTTTTTTAATCAAATCTGATTTCGATTTAAACAAAGCAGAGAGGAAAGAGGGGACATGTAACGATATGATTTTTCGACGCTCGAAAGTCGACATTAATACGTCCACTGTATCAAATGCCGCGCAATCGAATACCGGAAAACCGAACCATTAGGGTTAAAAGAAGAGGTAGAAGAAGACAGAAGAAAAGAAAGAACAGATAAAACAAAAACAATATCAGAATCTCACATTCGCAGCGGAATAATATACAATAGATAATCAATAATCTTTAAAACAAAAGACTATATCAGTTTATACATACATCAATCAGAGTCAGTATACAACTCAATACAACAATGGACAGTTAAATAACTTGTCCTCATACAGAATACACAGCGGAATAAATAAACAAGTACGGGAGTACGTCTCGCCATTGAGCTCATCTCCAAAGCTCTAGAATATCCAGAATATCCTGATAACATAACTCTAGGCTGCCCGTGTGGAAAATTATGGGCACCCAAAGTTTAGAAAGGGAACAATAAACTCCGAGTCAGTCATGGTGACTGGTGTGAGATCGTAAAACAGTTATTTTCACAAAGAAAATAAATTCGCAATGCTTTTGGAAAATGAAACTACCATAAGGCCTCCCGCCACACACACAATGCAAACTCAGAATTGGAGGAGATTTCTCCTTATGATAGTCAAAAATGCTTAATACGCAAAATCAGTTGATATTATTATTAATGTCTAGTGTGGAAAACATTTCGAAAGTATAATATCAATCTTAGCCAACATACAACCATTATTGTATGTCTACTATAGCTACTACGTTCAGTAGCAGGTTACCGCCACATTCCATAGTAGGTAATACAACTAAAAACCGTACAGGGTTCGTATTGTTTCTTTGGATTTCCAACAAATGGTCAGGCAAAGGAACTTCCTTACCGAAATAGAAACGCCTCTGGAAAGACGCCTCGAGAACCTAACCAGATCTCTGCAAACACAAGGCCGACGCTACCTCACGCTTTAACCAAGCTGTAACTAGGTAGCTAACACACGAGCTATGCCATTCCCCGATCGTTACCGACCTTTATCCGAGGATCCTCAATCACAAAGCAACAACTACAAAGTATAATAAATTTGCAGCATAAACATAGGTAAAATATCTGGGCTCCATACCATGATATCACCTTTTAACCAGAAGGAAATGGCATACCCTAGGGGCGCTACCCCTACAAACCTTTGCCGCAACATTCCTGTTTCGACCATTACCGGGTTGTGAGGCTCGACGAAGTCTCGTCCACAAAGCCGCGCTTTTTCACAAAGCCGCGCTTTTTCACAAAGCCGCGCTTTTTCACAAAGCCGCGCTTTTTCACAAAGCCACGCTTTGATCAACAAATGATCAACAGCACTTCGTATGCCACATTACCAAATTGGGAATGTATCGCTAGTAACCATCAACTACATAACCTCTGAGCTCGTACGTCTCAGAGAAGGGTGTTAAGCTAAGAGAATAAATTCTCCGCCACCAACAGAAATGTATTTGATAGAAACCAGCTTTACATCTCAAAGTGTAATGTCAGACACACATCCATACAAGTCCGTTCCGGGATCGAACGGAACCGAAGGAACTTCCAAAGAAGCCCTTGCAATCCGGATATTCACTAATCACGTCCGGACTTCCCATCACAAAAAGAGTGATATAAATCTCTATACCGGAGCAACTCGGTGTAGAGACATTCGACAGGTTGTCCTTTCATTTTCTAAAATATCCGGTCTTCACCACCGGTCTTCAATACGATCCATATCGTCATATCACTAATTCGGAATGGGCTATATGACACAAAGGTCTTTTCCCGACTAATCCGAATAGTGAGCGTTTGTTTTAAAAACAAATTCAAGTGCCATTCCAAAGGCAAATATTGATAGTCGGTTATTTAACTATCAAACAACATTCACAACAAACATCCAATTTAAATAATTTTTTCCCAAATTATTAAATTTCAAATCTCTTCACGAGATACGGTTTAATACTTCAACCATTTGAAAACAAATTTCAAATCACTTTCATTTAAGCCAATTAAATAAATCCTTATCGATTTATTTTAAATTTACATTCCAAATCTGTAAATTCATTTCCACACTTCATCACTTTGAAAACAAGTTTCAAATCACATTTTCCACACTTCAACATTTGAAAACCAATTTCAAATCATACTTCACACTTCACCTCAAAATGGTCCATTTAAACTAATTAAGTAAATCCTTATCGATTTATTTCAAATTTACATCCCAATCAGTAAATTTATTTCCACACTTCAAAAATAAATCAATGTTTATTTTTAAAACAAATTCCCCTTTCCTTTATAAATTCTATTCTGAATTTACATTCCCAAAAACCACTTTTACACGATTTTCAAATCGTTTTCCAAATATTCATTTTCAACACCAAATCAACTTTCAAATTGATTTCTAAATTTATTTCAAACCCCAAATCATTTTACAAATCGATTTTCAATTTATTCTCAACACAAAAATCAATTTTTCTTCAAACACCAAATAAATTTCCAAATCGATTCCTCAAAGATTTATTTCCAAATACCAAATCAATTATCAATTGGATTTCTAGAAATTTACCACTTTTAAAAAATAAATTCCTTAATCTTTTCCGAACCCTTTAAAATTCCATTTTCAATAAATTTTCCAACTTTCGAATAATACTATTCAAAATCCATTTATAAAAATCCTTTCCCATAATTTGGAAATAATTCGATAAGATTACAAAAATCAGCTTTACGCTTTTAAAATCCTTCTTTTAAATTCAACCAATTCTTTCAAAATATTTACCTAAAATTTCCAATTTTAATTTCAAAAATCCAATTTCATTTATTTCTGGTATCCAACGATACCAAAAATACATTCGGCTAGATTATAGCCTTCAACACATTCAATCACAAATATAATCATATACAGATTATAAAAAATCAATCACACAACATATGAAACCAATTCAAATGTTTTGAGGAATCCTGTTGGATCCCTCCAACCTGTTTCCCAGCATCCACAGATGTTAGCACAATACCAATTTCACTTCGAGGTGGAATATCGCGGTATATGGGATTTATAAAAATATCATTCTGCTATTATGCGGCGCAATAGGGTCTCATCCGCTATATAATGCGAGAAATCAACAACTCCAATATATACATATGCTAATATATATATATATATATTGCTATATACTACTATATATAGTATCATTCAAGCACACAATCAACACAATCAATAATTTTAAATATAACTATTTAAAATTAAACCAAACCCTTTGTTTTGAGTGAGAAGATCTCACCTTAGCTTTAATTTGCAGTCCATTTTCAATTTTGACCATTTCTTCACGGTTTCAAACCTCACTGTCGATCGAAACCCATCTGCCAGATTTCTCGATTTCGCAAGCCAACCCTAAACCCATGCGCCATCACCAGATCGCCTGACCATCATCACGACACCCGAATCCAACGTCACTATCGCCAGTCGCCGCCATCGAGTAACGCGCCACCATCTCCTCGAAGTTAGCAGTTCCACGTGATTCCACTCGCCTCTATCGTGAGTCACGACCCACTGCTACACTTGCTCGCTTATTTCTTCCGGCCAAATGTCGTGACCCAACTCTGATGCCTCCGAAACCCTAGATGTCACTCTACGAACGAGCCCTCTGACTGGAGAAAGTCGATCCTCCCCTTAATAAAATCTCAAACGAAATCGATTTCGATTTTTAAAGAGGCTTCGGCCAACTGATTCTTATTTGTTTTCCTTTGGAAAGGACGAAGTCGAACGCGACTTAGGGGAGAAGAGGAAAAAACAGTTCGAAGTTGATTTTCGAATGAGGCTTCGTGAATTTGAAGAAGGGAAGTAAGGAAATTCGAACGAGAGCGGCCATTTTTTTTCCTTTGAATTTTGAATTGAACGAGAAACATTTCGTTTTCTTTTAATTTAAACGAGAGGAACAAACGTACGCGTTATCAGCTGGAAAGGAGGAACAAGAGGGGATGTTTACGCGATTCCCTTAACTTGCTACAGTAGCCCGATGTGAGAAAAAAAAAGCTGATGTGAAGTAATTTCAACTGATGGTAGACAAGTATAAGAGAATATATTCAATTTAATTCAAATTCAAATCGTTCCGATGAAGTCAACTAAAAATTTTGACTTCCTATCGAGGCGTGCCGTCAGGCGTTCGTAATGTTATACGCCTATTCCGAACGCAATGGAAAAGGTTTTGAGTCCAGATTCGATCGTATGGAGAAGATAGCTTTTTGGACCCAGTTATAATATTAAATTTTCAATTTAATTTCAGCGCGTTTGCTTATCGTACGGCCAAACGATCACTCCAAACATCACGAAAATTGAAATCTGATAATAATACAATATTATGGATCCAATGGAACCGGTTTCGTCGAATTTACTTGTATGGAATATAAATATAAAAGTGAAAATAATAAAGTAAATGACAACAGGGATTTTTATACTGGTTCAAACTTCCCGTTCTACGTCCAGTCCCTGACTTCTTCTAGATATAATTTATACCCTTACTTAACTTGGAGGAACAAGTATTACACCGCCTGAGCAACTAAACATGACTTCAACTGCCTAGACAACCGAATAGGACTTCAATCGCCTGAGGATACTACAACAGGACATCAACTATAAATAGCAAAAAAGTATTTGAATGAGTATGCTCTTGAATAGCATTGATAAGCCAATAGCGTACACCCTTCCAATAATCTTCTCCTTTGTGGTATATCGTATAGTTTATGAAGAAAGGAAGTAATTTTGATCACAAGAAAATTTTATTGAATGATCGTGTGAACAAAAATGTAAAGCAGTTTGTTATTGAATGCTTGAGAGTTCAATAGTAAAGATAGAAAGGATAGAGAATAAAATTTATTATAAAAACATTGGAATTCTTTGCTTTATATAGTGCTTAAAGGTTGCAATTGTTCATGAAGAGTAACGGCAGAGAGTTGTGACTATAACTCTTGATTAAGAGTTGTAACTCTTCACGAAGGAGACGCGCCTTTTAAGAAAATTAGCTGTTATATAGATTCAGCCAGCTGAATAAAGTTTGCAGCCATTTAAATCGATTTTTTTTTAATCAACAAGAAAACAGTTCATTTTAGGCCATTTTCAATTGGCTGAATATTATCAATCAGTCAGCTGAATATTCATAAATCAATATGTGCATGTGCACAGATTCAGTCAGCTGACTTAGGTATTTCAGCCGACTGAATTTCAAATTTTTGGGATGTTTTAAAATTTTCAATGAAAGATTGTGCATGTGTGTGTGTATCACACATGAGGGATTTTAACAACTTTATACTTCTTGACGTAGACACTAGGTGTAACGATACGACTTTTCGACGCTCGAAAATCGACATTAATACGTCCACTATATCAACTGTCGAGCAATCAAATGCCGGAAAACCGAATTGTTATGGTTAAAAAGAAGAGGTCGAAGAAGACAGAAGGAAAAAAGAAAAAGAACACAGAAACAATATCAGAATCTCACATTCGCAGCGGAACAACATATAATAGATAAATGAATAATCTTTAAATCAAAGAACTATATCATTTTATACATTACATCATCAGAGTTTACAACAACACTATACATCAATGGACAGTTATACAAACTTGCCCTCATACAGAATACACAGCGGAATAAATAATAGCATATACAAATGCTACGTCTCGCCATCCAGCTCGCCACTTGAGCTCCACAGCATCTCCTGAATCCAGAATGACCTGATAACCCGACTCTAGACTGTCCGTGTGGAAATTGGTGGGCACCTAGAGTTTAGGAAGGAAACAATAAACTCCAGGTCAGTCATGGTGACTGGTGTGAGAACTAAAACAGTTATTATCTTTAAAACAACAACAGAGGAAGTAAAAGACATTCGCAATGCTTTTTGAAAATGAAACTACCATAAGACCTCCCGCCACACACACAATGCAAACGCAGAATTGGAGGAGATTTCTTCTTATGATAGTCAAACATGCTTACTACGCAAAAATCATTCGATTTGATATTATTATTAGCGCATAGTGCAGAAAATATTTCGAAAGTATAATATTAATCTTAGCCAACATACAACCATTATTTTATGCCTACTATAGCTACCATGTTCAATAGCAGGTTACCGCCACATTCCATGACAGGTAATACAACTAAAAACTGTATAGGGTTCGTATTGTTTCTTTGGATTTCCAACAAATGGTCAGGCAAAGGAACTTCCTTACACTGAAATGGAACGCCTCTGAAAGGACGTCCCCGAGAACCTAACCGGATCTCTGCAAACACAAGGCCGACGCTACCTCACACTGTACAGCTGTAACTAGGTAGCTAACACACGAGCTATGCCATCCCCCGGTCGTTACCGACCTTTATCCGAGGATCCTCAACCACAAAGCAACAACCACAAAGTATAATAAATTTGCAGCATCAACATAGGTAAAATATCTGGGCTCCATACCATGATATCACCTTTTATCCAGAAGGAAATGACATACCCTAGGGGCGCGACCCCTAACAACCTTGCCGCAACATTCCTGTTTCGACCATTACCGGGTTGTGAGGCTCGACGAAGTCTCATCCACAAAGCTACGCTTTTTCACAAAGCCATGCTTTTTCACAAAGCCACGCTTTTTCACAAAGCCACGCTTTTTCACAAAGCCACGCTTTGATCAACAAATGATCAACAGCACTTCGTATGCCACATTACCAAATTGGGAATGTATCATTAGTAACCATCAACTACATAACCTCTGAGCTCGTACGTCTCAGAGAAGGGTGTTAAGCTAAGATACACCTTTTAAAATCTTCTTTGATTTCAAAATAAAACTTAATCGTCTTCACAAAAGTTAATCCATAGTTTTTCCAAACTATTTAAAATTTCATTTCAACTTGAATTGTTTCGATACAAATTGGAAATCTATTCACTTTATGAAAGCTATTATTATTTGAAAACAGATAGTTTTCGTTTTGGGAAAAATTGGTTACAATTACATAGGTTAAAGCCATTCAAGTAGGAAACTTGAATTTAAATTTAAATTTCCAAAACCATATTTTAAATGGTTAAAAACCCATATAAACACCTTTTATAACTTGAAAAATCTTTTAAACCAAAATTCCCAAATTACCGAATTCAATTTCAAGATATTGAATTCAACTTTTAAATCAAATGATTTAAATTCCAATTTTATTAAGTTATTAAAAATAACTTTTATTTTTGAAACTCATTTTTAAAAACTTTCAATTCCAATTCCAAAACTATTTTGGATTCAAAAATTCAATTTTTCAAAATTGATAAAAATCTGTGACTTAACCGATTTCCATGTGAAATCCACATTTGTGTGTGTATTGCGTAGTCCATGGGTTTAACACAATAGTGCAACAACATTCAACTATCATAGATCAAATATAACAATATAATTTATAAGCGGTATAAACTATAACGCTTATCTATCATTCGCAGATCACAGATATATATATATATCATAGATAAATAAATCACAGATCACAACACAAATACGGATATATGACAAAGCATCACATATCAGAGATGTCAAACAATTCAACATCCAATATAATCCAAACATCCATAGATAGGATCAATTTAATCATCTGATTAATTTAAATCAAATAAATTTCCAAAGTTATTTCCTTTTTAAAATAAATTCCTTTATCTCTTCAAATCTATTTAAAAATCCAAACTTAAATAAATTCTTCAACTTTTAAATAATATTATTAAAAATCCCTTTATTAAAATCTTTTCCCATATTTTTGGAATTTAATTCAATATGGTCCAAAAATAAGACTTTTATCTTTTAACTCCTTTTAAATTTATCCAATTATCAAAAATGAATTTTTCGATAAATTTTCAACTTGAATTTCAAAAATCCAATTTTATTTATTTCTGGTATCCAACGATACCAAAATATATATTCGGCTAAATTATAGCCTTCAACAATTCCAATCCACAAATATAATCACAAGGAGATTATAAATAATCAACACACAACATATGAAATAAATTCAAATGTTTGAGGAATCCAGTTGGATCCCTCCAACCTATTTCCCTGCATCCACAGATGTTAGCACAATACCAATTCCACTTCACGGTGGAATATCGCGGTATATGGGATTTATAGATATTATCCGCTATTATGCGGCGCAATAGGGTCTCATCCGCTATATAATGCGGGAAATCAACTCCAAATACATATATAATACCAATTCCACTTCACGGTGGAATTATCGCGGTATATGTTTTTAATATAATAACCTCCGCTTAATATACGGTGTATAGGGTCTATTTAACACAATAGATAACAATTTATCATCCAATCAACACTATCAACAATTTTAAATCTAACAATTTAAAATTTAAATCGAAACACAATATTCGATTGAGTGAGAAGTTCTCACCTTGAGTTTGTCGAACGTTTAAATTTTAAATTAAACCGAACCGTTCGATTTAATAAAAAAATTCTTGCTTGCCCAGAATAATCCTAGAATATCTCCACTGCGTAATACCCGTCGCTGTGATTCTAGCGCTTCTGGTTTCGTTAGATTCTGATCACGCATGCAAAAGATATGTATTTTCAAATTTTATACGATTTATTATATAATAATTTACAATTTTATTTTAATTCTCCAAACCCTAGTTTTTTGGCCGTTAGATTTGTTCTCCACATCAGGTAACGTGCGCGCCTTCTTCCCCCTTGTGAAAATACGTTCGAACAAAGAACCCAATGTGCCACCACTTTGCCACCAATTTTCGCGACCACCACGCTTCGCCAGGCCATGATCGGAGGCCACCCATACGTGCGCCCACTCGAGCCTCACCCACGCCTTAAGCGGCGTCGAACTCGATGCTCTTATGGTCGAGAAACTCGCCTCCGAACGACCAATGCACGCGGCCGCCCTGCCGCTAATTCGCTCCACTATAAATGATCGCGTCCATATGAATTGAAAGCCCTCGCCAAGCTCTACGATCTTCATGTTGGGGAAAATTGCTAAAACTCGATGGATGTGGTAGATTTGGAGGTGGAAGGTGATTCAATTTCGGCCATTGGTTATAATCGTGGCGGCTGAAGAAATGGAACTAGGGTTTCGTGAAAAAGGTGTATATATATACGTTTATTAATAATATTAAATTCACTTTAAAACGACATTTTCAAACGATCTCCAAATCCGACGTGCTGCCAGGCGTTTATAAGGTTTTACTCGCGTTCCGAACACAATGGAAAATGTTTCGGGAGCTAATTCGATCATATGTGCGCGTTACGGAAATAAACGATCAAATTTAAATCAAATCGATTTAAACCGATTTCCTTGCGTTTCAGCTTGCCCCGGACAAACGACAACTCCGATTGACACGAAATTTGAAACCTTATAATAATTTAACATTACGGATCCGATGAAAATGGTTTCATCGAAATCCAAGACTGTTTGAAAAATGGTCATTTTTAGTCGTCAATTAAATATTAAAATATTCAATTTTCACAATTTAACTTTTAATTCAATTTTAAAAGTTCTATAACATCATTCTAACTCCAATATGATTTATTATAACTTTATAAATAATTTTTAATCGCTTTTAATTTAGATTTCAATTATTTACCCAATTTCAAGTATTAAATTAATAATTTAATCGCCCAATTAAATCACTATATCGAAATTAAATTAATTCGACTTCCAAATCTCACTTATTAATATTTAAAATTAATTAAATATACGAATTTCAAATGACGGAAATTCTGGGTCGTTACAAACTTCCCCCCTTAAAAGAATTTTGTCCTTAAAATTGCAAAGTAGGAAAAAGTCACAAAATCCATTAACTTTTCAAACAATTCGTTCAAATTAGACTTTAAAATCACTTAAGTGTACACTTCCCCAAAATCCAATAGTTAAACTATTTCAAAATCTTTACTAAGTTTTTCAAATCTATGTTTAGTTATACTTTTCAAAACAAACTATATCGTTTAACTTTTAACTCCAAATCAAATTTTAGTTTCCACAAATTTTCCAAAATTTCCCGAAACGGCAGCCACGGCACCTGTACTTACTCAATCTAAATATGTAAGTGACATATATACAAAGTTATTAACAATTTACTCTTTACAACACATGTATATCAAAAGAAATGCATACTAAACAAAGTTTATAAGCAATGCAATCAAATAATTCCCATAAGCAATTTATAAGGTTTCGATACAAATTTTAATTGCTTACTACCAATTCACATTAATTCACTTTCAATTCAAATTCAATTACATAGCTTTCCATTTATCAATTCAATTTCATTTACACTTTAATAAATCTATATACAATTAACCAACATCCATCTAGCAACCAATGCATAACCAACATAACCAAATTCATTCAATTTACTTTACTTACAATCAATTTGGTTCAACGCTTTTAATTCCAATTGGTTTAATATTAAATTGGTTTCCATTCAATTATTCAATTTCCAACTTATTAGCTTTAATGAATTAACACTTACATCCATTATTCCATATCAATTTATTCACATTAGATTGATTAACATTCAATCCGTTTATTAATTCAATTGCTAATTCACTTAACAAATAAAGTTGAATTTCACTTTATAAACCTCAAGTTCATATCCATTTAATTCACTTTATTATTTTATTTCGATACCAAAATCAACTTCATTTAACATCACTTAAGTTATATTCCATCACAACATTTCATTCTAAAATAAATTCTATTTAACTTTTGCCAAAGTCAAATTCATATCACATTTTGCTTAACAAAATTGTTTAACCCTTTTTATCATTTGGTTTCACTTACATCTTCCCATTTTATAAGTTACACAACTTATTTATTTAACTTCCAAATCATATTATAAGTATAAAACTCATTTCTCTTATAATTATCAATTACAACTCGGATTTTAAATTTCAAATCTATTTATCACAACAAAACTTCAATTTTTCAATTTATTATGGTAGCAAATCCATCACACAGAAACTCGAAAATGATACTGGTGATGCTGCAGTCATCACCCTTATTATTTCCCAGCAACAGTAGTGAATCCAGTGTTTTTTTGTTCTTTCAATATTTCCTTTATTTATAAATCACATTTATAAATCCTTTTCTCATATAATTTCACTATTTAACTTTACTTATACAAGATTATTTCACAATTGTAAATCATTTTTATTATAATTCCATACTTATACAATTGTTGCCTTTATATAATTTATTCAAACAACTTTTTATTAACTTATATATATTCTTACATTTTCAACAACCAAACAATTCAATTTATATACACTTTAATAATTCCTAAAAAATAATTTCCTTTATATACAAAATATAATCGAGGTAAAATTATTTCATTTACCCAATTTAAAATGATATTATGTCGACTTGCCTCATTTAAGTGTTTAGAAACCCCTATTGATAATATGGCGTCCCACATACCGACCAGAATTCATAAACAGCTCAACGGATAAGTAAACACAATATAAAACAATTTCATATTCACTAACAAATACGCACTCGTATCTATTATTACACTCAACTCATTCTAGAGTACTACTGACTCTATCTCTAATGAGTAATTCCCAACAGAGCCAAGGTTATCACTTAACCATATGCTCTGATACCAAATGTAACGATACGACTTTTCGACGCTCGAAAATCGACATTAATACGTCCACTGTATCAACTACCGAGCAATCGAATGCCGGAAAACCGAATTGTTATGGTTAAAAAGAAGAGGTAGAAGAAGATAGAAGGAAAAGAAAGAAAAAGAACACAGAAACAATATCAGAATCTCACATTCGTAGCAGAACAACATATAATAGATAAATGAATAATCTTTAAATCAAAGAACTATATCATTTTATACATTACATCATCAGAGTTTACAACAACACTATACATCAATGGACAGTTATACAAACTTGTCCTCATACAGAATACATAGCGGAATAAATAATATCATATACAAATGCTACGTCTCGCCATCCAGCTTGCCACTTGAGCTCCACGGCATCTCCTGAATCCAGAATGACCTGATAACCTGACTCTAGACTGCCCGTGTGGAAATTGGTGGGCACCCAGAGTTTAGGAAGGAAACAATAAACTCCAGGTCAGTCATGGTGACTGGTGTGAGAACTAAAACAGTTATTATCTTTAAAACAACAACAGCGGAAGTAAAAGACATTCGCAATGCTTTTTGAAACTGAAACTACCATAAGACCTCCCGCCACACACACAATGCAAACGCAGAATTGGAGGAGATTTCTTCTTATGATAGTCAAACATGCTTACTATGCAAAAATCATTCGATTTGATATTATTATTAGTGCATAGTGCAGAAAACATTTCGAAAGTATAATATTAACCTTAGCCAACATACAACCATTATTGTATGCCTACTATAGCTACCATGTTCAATAGCAGGTTACCACCACATTCCATGACAGGTAATACAACTAAAAACCGTACAGGGTTCGTATTGTTTCTTTGGATTTCCAACAAATGGTCAGGCAAAGGAACTTCCTTACACCGAAATGGAACGCCTCTGAAAGGACGTCCCCGAGAACCTAACCGAATCTCTGCAAACACAAGGCCGACGCTACCTCACGCTGTACAGCTGTAACTAGGTAGCTAACACACGAGCTATGTCATCCCCCGGTCGTTACCGACCTTTATCCGAGGATCCTCAACCACAAAGCAACAACCACAAAGTATAATAAATTTGCAGCATGAACATAGGTAGAATATCTGGGCTCCATACCATGATATCACCTTTTATCCAGAAGGAAATGACATACCCTAGGGGCGCGACCCCTAACAACCTTGCCGCAACATTCCAGTTTCGACCATTACCGGGTTGTGAGGCTCGACGAAGTCTCGTCCACAAAGCTACGCTTTTTCGCAAAGCCACGCTTTTTCACAAAGCCACGCTTTGATCAACAAATGATCAACAACACTTCGTATGCCACATTACCAAATTGGGAATGTATCACTAGTAACCATCAACTACATAACCTCTGAGCTCGTACGTCTCAGAGAAGGGTTTTAAGCTAAGAGAATAAATTCTCCGCCACCAACAGAAATGTATTTGATAGAAACCAGCTTTACATCTCAAAGTGTAACATCAAACACACATCCATACAAGTCCGTTCCGGGATCGAACGGAACCGAAGGCACTTCCAAAGAAGCCCTTGCAATCCGGATATTCACTAATCACATACGGACTTCCCATAAAAAGAAGAGTGATAAAAATCTCCATACCAGAGCAACTCGGTGCAAAGACATTCGACAGGTTGTCCTTTCATTTTCGAAAATACCCGGTCTTCACCACCGGTCTTCAATGTTATCCATATCGCCGTATCACTAATTCGGAATGGGTTATATGACACAAAGGTCTTTTCCCGGCTAACCCGAATAGTGAGTACAATATTTCAAAACATATGAATATTGGTATTTCAATTAAGTCACAACTTATTACCCAAACGTTTCCTTTAAATGGTTTAAACAAATTACCATTTTAAATCTTTAAACAAAAAGATTTACTTCACAAAGTTTACCCAGTTTCACAAATATTCATTCACAGATTTCCAAATCAATTTTCATTTCAATTGGGTTAACCCATTAAATCTTTAAATTAAGATTTAATTTATAGCTTTCAAAACTATTCACAATTCAAGTCTTTTATAATATAAAAGATACACCTTTTAAAATCTTCTTTGATTTCAAAATAAAACTTAATCGTCTTCACAAAAGTTAATCCATAGTTTTTCCAAACTATTTACAATTTCATTTCAACTTGAATTGTTTCGATACAAATTGGAAATCTTTTCACTTTATGAAAGCTATTATTATTTGAAAACAGATCGTTTTCGTTTTGGGAAAAAACTGGTTACAATTACATAGGTTAAAGCCATTCAAGTAGGAAACTTGAATTTAAATTTAAATTTCCAAAACCATATTTTAAATGGTTAAAAACCCATATAAACACCTTTTATAACTTGAAAAATCTTTTAAACCAAAATTCCCAAATTACTGAATTTAATTTCAAGATATTGAATTCAACTTTTAAATCAAATGATTTAAATTCCAATTTTATTAAGTTATTAAAAATAATTTTTATTTTTGAAACTCATTTTCAAAAACTTTCAATTCCAATTCCAAAACTATTTTGGATTCAAAAATTCAATTTTTCAAAATTGATAAAAATCTGTGACTTAACCGATTTCCATGTGAAATCCACATTTGTGTGTGTATTATGTAGTCCACGGGTTTAACACAATAGTGCAACAACATTCAACCATCATAGATCAAATATAACAATATAATTTATAAGCGGTATAAACTATAACGCTTATCTATCATTCACAGATCACAGATATATATATCATAGATAAACAAATCACAGATCACAACACAAATCCGGATATATCACAAAGCATCACATATAAGAGATGTCAAACAATTCAACATCCAATATAATCCAAACATCCATAGATATGATCAATTTAATCATCTGATTAATTTAAATCAAATAAATTTCCAAAGTTATTTCCTTTTTAAAATAAATTCCTTTATCTCTTCAAATCTATTTAAAAATCCAAACTTAAATAAATTCTTCAGCTTTTAAATAATATTATTAAAAATCCCTTTATTAAAATCTTTTCCCATATTTTTGGAATTTAAATCAATATGGTCCAAAAATAAGACTTTTATCTTTTAACTCCTTTTAAATTTATCAAATTATCAAAAATGAATTTTTCGATAAATTTTCAACTTGAATTTCAAAAATCCAATTTTATTTATTTTTGGTATCAACGATACCAAAATATATATTCGGCTAAATTATAGCCTTCAACAATTCCAATCCACAAATATAATGACACGGAGATTATAAATAATCAACACACAACATATGAAATAAATTCAAATATTTGAGGAATCCAGTTGAATCCCTCCAACCTGTTTTCCTGCATCCATAGATGTTAGCACAATACCAATTCCACTTCACGGTGGAATATCGTGGTATATGAGATTTATAGATATTATCTGCTATTATGCGGCGCAATAGGGTCTCATCCGCTATATAATGCGGGAAATCAACTCCAAATGCATATATAATACCAATTCCACTTCACGGTGGAATTATCGCGGTATATGTTTTTAATATAATAACCTCCGCTTAATATATGGCGTATAGGGTCTATTTAACACAATAGATAACAATTTATCTTCCAATCATCACAATCAACACTATCAACAATTTAAAATCTAACAATTTAAAATTTAAATCGAAACACAATATTCGATTGAGTGAGAAGTTCTCACCTTGAGTTTGTCGAATGTTTAAATTTTAAATTAAACCAAACCGTTCGATTTAATCAAAAATTCTCGCTTGCCGGAATAATCCTAGAATATCTCCACTGCGTAATACCTGTCGCTGTGATTCCAGCGCTTCTGGTTTCGTCAGATTCTGATCACGCATGCAAAAGATATGTTTTTTCAAAGTTTATACGATTTATTATATAATAATTTACAATTTTGTTTTAATTCTCCAAACCCTAGTTTTATGGCCGTTAGATTTGCTTCTCCACATCAGGTAACGCGCGCGCCTTCTTCCCCCTTGTGAAAATACGTTCGAACGAAGAACCCAATGTGCCGCCACTTTGCCACCAATTTTCGCGACCACCACGCTTCGCCAGGCCATCATCGGAGGCCACCCATACGTGCGCCCACTCGAGCCTCACCAACGCCTTGAGCGGCGTCAAACTCGACGCTCTTATGGTTGAGAAACTCGCCTCCAAACGACCAATGCACGCGGCCGCCCTGCCGCTAATTCGCTCCACTATAAATGATCGCGTCCATATGAATTGAAAGCCCTCGCCAGGCTCTACGATCTTCATGTTGGGGAAAATAGCTAAAACTCGATGGATGGGGTAGATTTGGAGGTGGAAGGCGATTCAATTTCGGCCATTGGTTATAATCGTGGCGGCTGAAGATATGGAACTAGGGTTTCGTGAAAAACGTGTATATATATACATTTATTAATATTATTAAATTCACTTTAAAACGACGTTTTCAAACGATCTCCAAATCCGATGTGCCGCCAGGCATTTATAAGGTTTTACCCGCGTTCCGAACACAATGGAATGTGTTTCGGGAGCTAATTCGATCATATGTGCGAGTTACGGAAATAAACGATCAAATTTAAATCAAATCTATTTAAACCGATTTCTATGCGTTTCGGCTTGCCCCGGACAAACGACAACTCCGATTGACACGAAATTTGAAACCTTACAATAATTTAACATTACGGATCCGATGAAACTGATTTCGTTGAAATCCGAGACTGTTTGAAAAATGTTCATTTTTAGTCGTCAATTAAATATTAAAATATTCAATTTTCACAATTTAACTTTTAATTCAATTTTAAAAGTTCTATAACATCATTCTAACTCCAATATGATTTATTATAACTTTATAAATCATTTTTAATCACATTTAATTCAGATTTCAATTATTTACCCAATTTCAAGTATTAAATTAATAATTTAATCGCCCAATTAAATCACTATATCGAAATTAAATTAATTCGACTTCCAAATCTTACTTATTAATATTTAAAATTAATTTAATATACGAATTTCAAATGACGAAAATTCTGGGTCGTTACACTAGGACTGATAGTAAGCGTTAATTTGGTCTTCATTCTAATATAGAAGTTGATATTTCTTACAAAAGTGGTTAGTATATATAATATATACTTGATAGTTGTCACTATCAAAACATCAAACTATAAGCTTCTAATATTCTCCCCCTTTTTGATGATGACAACTATATAAGTTTAATTTTAAATTTAGTTATTCTCCCCCCAACTTGGTACTCCCCTTATCGATATGGCTTTGCTTTATTCTCCTCCTTTGTCATCGACAAAATGGAAATAGATATCAATAGGAGAAATAAAATGTATGTAAAAATAAGCAATTTATGAGAAGCAGTACTAGACTCAAAACATCACAAAACATACAATCATCACATCACGTAAAAACATCACAAATTAGAGGACATAAAAGATTACAGTCATTTACCAAAAATACCAAGCATAATAACATGACGAATAAATACTCAACATAACATCACAGAAATATAACAATCAAGTCATCACAAACATTACAACACAAATTGTTTTGAAAGATTTAAACACAAAACATAAATAAGAGTCATAATAAGCTAATAATAGTAAACATACCATGATATAAAGAATAATCAAAAGCCTTGGCTTTCAGAGTTACCTCCTTCGTCTTCATCTTCCTCTTCAGTAGTTGTCCAAGTGAAAGGAGCTGGAGTTTCAGTAACTCTTGTTGATGAAGTAGGAAGAATAGCAGACATTGACGAAGAGCAAGAAAGCTTATCCCAAAACTTGTTCAAGTAAGCCTTTGATAGAATTGAGCTTTTTGTTGGTTTTTGAAACGTTGTGCTCAGTTGTGGTCAAACGACGATTGAGCCTACTTTGATTTCGGGATGAGGTAACAAAAGCTTGTTTGGAAGAGGCATCCACATTGATTTCTTTAATTTCATTATTATCTTCTTGAGTTTGTTATCCATGGGAGGAGGAAGCAATGCTAGTGTCATGGGTTTGTGCAATACCTTGGTCACGGTTTGCAACCCATTGTTGAAAAGTAATTATGTCATCGCTTGCGGGATGCTTTGGAAGACCCATTAGACTTAATGTTTTGGAGTTTAGTTCGCTTATTGTCGTAAACTCTGAATTTAGTATAACTACTCCAAAATTTTGCAAGATAGACATAATATATGCTCCATAATGAATTGTTTCGTAATTTCTTCTATGATTAACTGTTTCAAATTCTTCCAAAATTATCTTACCTCGATTGACAGGCTGAGATGTGTAAATAGCATATAGAGCATGAAAATCCCTTTTATAAAATTTTCCATAGCTACCAGTACGAAGTTGAAGCGACCAGATAAAAGCACGATGAATTAACCTAGCTTTTGGACGCAAAGCACTAGCTTTTAGTTTGGTCATATTGTCAGACAGAAATCTATGTGACACTTCATCTTAATGATACATGTCGACTTCAATTTCATCGATATCTAAGCCTTAAGATGGACGTCTTAAAACATGTCCTAAGCATTGCAGAGGAAGATAAATCTTAACGCCACAAACCATAGTCCAAATACAATCGGTTTTTTTGCGGATTTTAATGATCTAAATTCATGTTTGCAAAGAAAAGTTAATTAAAAGAGGGTAAATCTTGACATTATTAGCATCATACCCTATAAGAGAATCAAAATAGGTTGCTTCTGCGATCTCTCGAATTCCATATCCATTGAAATCAACGAATTTCATAAAGGCTCCTACAAAGATTTTAGAATTCTTCATGCTATTGAATCTTGTAACAATGGTATCATCATGAAGCTATGCCCTGATTTGATCTTGAGATGCGCTAGTAGAAGTGGAGGCTTTTCTTGATCTTTTGGGTCTTGGAGCCATTGTTTGATTTTAAGTGAAATATGATGTAAAAATGTGATTTTTTAATATTTATTTTTGGAGAATGGGTCTTTGTTTGCTGAAATGAGACTTGATGATGAAGAGAAGGGTTGAGGAGATATAATGGTTGGTGGAGAATTGAATGGGTGCCTCAAAAGACGTGTCGGTTATTAAAAAAATTGAAATTCGATACATCAGCCGGCTGGTAGGAACAATTCATCCATATAATTTCTTTAAAAACCAAATCAGCAAAGAAATAGGCTAAAAACAGGTCAATTCAGCCATCTGAATTATTGAGACTAGCCAGCTGAGTGGTGGAAAAAATTTGTTGCCTGATTGAAGATTTAGCCGTCTGAACTAGGTCGTTCAGCCGGCTAAATCTGTTGTCTTTGTACAGATCAGCTTACAACAAAATATAATCAAGTTACTATATATATATACGAGTTTTAATTCTCATGTTAAATAATTTTAAACAATTTTATATAACAAACATATTATTTACTATGTGGAAACCGTATATATTATATAGATATTCTGGCGTATATGGAAGCCGTATTTATTTATTTCTCATGAATTACGAGGAGATGTTTCCGTGCAATACGACGATTATCTCTGGATGCTATTACTCGTAGGAGAATGAACACAAATTTTAAGAGCGCATTTCTCAAGGAAACTCAAATGAGCTCCTTGATTTTTCCGTTCATATTATATTTCGCGTTGAACACTGATTATTTCTTATTAAAAATGATGTATATTATTTATTTGATGTTGAGTAGAAGGTGAACCAAAATCTATGTTCCTTCTGGTTCGTTTTTCCAGTCAGAGTATAGCCAGTGTAATGATTTGGAGAAGGTGTAATGCATATGGGAACATATACATGAGTTGAGTTATTAGAAGGTGTTGTAGTGGATGAGCTAAAATCAATGGATGAGTACGGAGAGTTATCTTGCGAAGACATTTTTATCTGAAAAGTTGATTATTTATTTCTTATACACTTATTATAATCTTATATATATTAATTATTTCTATTTTTAAAAAAGAATTGGTAAGCTCAAAATCCTTTATGATTTGTAACCTGTGAATTATATATATTTTTTCAATGGTTAGTGTAAAATCAAATTTTATGACCTTTTATTTGATTTATCTAAAATAGTAGAATTTAATTAAAAATATGCTAATTTGAAACAAAAAAAATTATGCACTTTATTTCTTTATCACATTTGGAGATAAAAAAATTATAATTCTTATAGATATACAATTCCAAGTTCACGTCTTAATATTATAAAAGTATTTTCATTCAATGGTTTGGTGAATATATCTACTGTTTGATTTTCTGAAGAAACACATTCAAGAGAAATAACATCTTTTTCTATGTTGTCACATAAGAAATGATGTCGAATATCTATATGTTTGGTGCGAGAATGATTTATTAGATTTTTGGACGAGTTAATGGCACTTTTGTTATCACAATAAATCATTGATTTAGAAAGATTAATGCCAAAATCTTGAAGAGTATGTTGCATGTAAATTACTTGTGCACATGCCAAGGCAGCAGAAATATATTCTGCTTCACATGTCGAGAGTGAGACACAATTTTGCTTCTTACTAAACCATGATACTAGAGACCGTCCAATGAAGTGGAATGTACCCCTCGTACTCTTTCGGTCCGTTCGACATCCACCGAAGTCAGCATCAATGTATGAAACTAATTCGAAAGGACATCTTTTCGGATAAAAGAGGTCGTAGTCTCTAGTGTTGCTTCAGTAGCACAAAATTCATTTCATGGCTCGCAAATGTGATTCTTTAGGATTTTCCTGAAAACGTGCACAAAGACACACACTCATCATGATATCAGGACGACTAACAGTCAAATATTATAAGAATCAATCATACTTCGATATAACTTTTGATCCACACTTTTACCATTTTTGTCTCGATCGAGATGGACCGTAGTGCTCATGGTAGTTAGTTTCGTAGAAGTGTTCTCCATACTAAAACGTTTTATTAAATTATTATAGTATTTTTCTTGATTTATAAAAATTCCGTTATTTAAAACCGAGAAAATATAAGGGTTCTCCCATATGTGACATCTCGAATTCACTTTTCATAATGTTAGAAAATTCTTTACATAATTTTTCACTTGTGGAACCAAAAATAAATCATCTACATAAACTTGAATTATTAAAATATCATTCTTATCTTGTTTAATAAAAAGTGTTTGATCAACTTTTCCAATTTCAAAACCTGAGTTTATAAGATAGCTCTTAAGACTAAGCACGGGGTGCTTGTTTTAAACCGTTTAATGCTTTCTTTAGTTTATAAACATGATTTGGATATTTTTATGTGTAAACAAAGGTGGTTGTTCTACATAAACATTTTCTTTCATAGAACCATTTAGAAATGCACTTTTTACATCCATTTGATATAATTTAAAATTATGATAATAAGAGAAGGCTAACAAGATACGTATTGCTTCTAATCGAACGACAGGAGCAAAAGTTTCTTCGTGGTCTATTCCTTCTTCTTGATTGTAGCCTTAAGCGACTAATCTAGCTTTATTACGAGTTATGTTACCTTGCTCATCAACTTTATTTTTGAAAACCCATTTTATAACAGTAACCGTCTGATCACTCGGTCTAGGAACGAAGTCTGAAATGTCGTTCCGTTCGAAATTGTTTAGGTCCTCTTGCTTAGCTAAAATCCAATAGTCATCGGTTGAAGCTTCTTTTACAATTTTAGGTTCAATGTCAGAAATAAAAGCAACATGTCCCATTTAATTTAATTGACTTCTAGTTCTTACATTTGTATTTATTTCTCTAATAATATTTTTGATAGGATGATTTTTTAATACTCTAGGAGGAGAACGTATTTCATTTTCAATATGCAAATTTTCAATATTATTTTCAACATTATTTTCAGTATTCCCATTTTCTAAATTACTATGGTTTGTATTTATTTCATCATCTTCATTATTGTTAATTTTTGAGTATTCATTAATAGAAATATGTAGTGTTTCTTCTATTATTTTTGTTCTTTTATTGTATATTATGTATGCTTTACTTCGTTCTGAATATTCAATGAATATTCCTTCATCGGATTTTGGATCGAATTTTCCAAGTTGATCTTTTGTATTTAACAAATAACATTTAGAACCAAAAATTATAAAATATGACATATTAGGTTTCTTTCTATTAAACAGCTTATATGGAGTGTGCTTAGTTAAGGGACGAATAACAGGCAGTTACTACAGCTTCTGCCCAAAAATGTTTTGGTAAATTACTACCGCTAATTAAAGTTCTAACGCATTTTGCAGTGTCCTATTTTTCCTTTCTACAACTCCATTTTGTTGTGGAGTTCTAGGAAATGAAAAGTTATGAAAATTTCCCTTTTTGTTACAATAATTTTCAACTTCGCCTCCATGGTCAGTTCTTATATTTTTAGTTTTCAAATTTTTGAAATTTTGTGTTCTTTTTAGCAAATATTTTAAAATTTTCAAGTATAACTTTTATTTTTCAAAAATATTGTCCATGTATATCTTGGAAAATCATTATAATAACAAATACATATTTGTTATGATTTATTGATTAAACTTGAGTTGTCCAAAAAGATCCAAGTAAAGTAACTCAAGTGGTTGTAATGTAGAAATAATTTTCATAGATTTGAAATATAATTTGAAATAAAAAACCGGTGTTAGGTTCTTAAGTCTTTTGTTAAGCTATTTTATGGACGCATATATCATATGCATTAGAATTGTTTGGTTTGTACATCTCATTATGATATGTTGTTTGGTGTTTTCATTTATTGAAATGAAATGAATTTTCGACGATTTTGGACAGTCAAAAACTTCCAAATTAGTTGAGAACATGAAGCTAAGTGTTTGTGAAATATAAAAGTAGAGTTTTGTAACTCTACCATGAAATGATAGTAAGTTAAAACAAGTTTTAAATTTATTGAACATCTTCGTTAAGTAAACAAATCTGGTATTGTATATACACACTTAAGATGTAGTGGAGTATTATACGAATATGAACTTGAGTCCTGAAATATTTTAAACAAAATTTTATTTTAATTAAATGTTTTATAAGTGAAGATAGGTCTTTATAGAATTTTATAAAATAAAGATAGTGATTTATGAAATCTTCATAAATGAATTCTAGTATTAAATAAGAAATGATCTTTGCAAAAAAGAATGTGATTTAGAATGAAAGGTAATTGGTGTTGTTAATGAATCAATGGAATAAATACGTAAGTAGTTCGCAGATCATTTTATTCGCATAACTATTCTTGGTACAGATTCGAGTACATGATTTTGAGATGATTTACACCGATCTGAACAAGGATTTTTCATTCGATTCTTGACGGCGAACACTTGATATGAATTTTTGATACGATCCTGAAGTTTTTTATTGTAGTGTATGACTATGTAAGGAGAATGGAGGTTTCTAATCAAGGAACTTGATCGAAGTCCGCACTAGGAAAGTCGAGTAAGCAATACTAGTTCGAAAAAGAAGTTTATATGATCGAGCAAGTGATTAGATTTGATATTACATACAGATGGCATACGTACATCGCATGGGATTTAATATAATTGTATGCTTCTTACATTAGAAATGCAAGTTATATGATTTGGTTGCATGTTTTGAGAGATGGTTTTTATATATGATTTAGCAGGCTTAGATTCATGATATGATCGATAAGTTGTTGTATTGTTCCATTTATCGTGTTTAACTCTCTTTTTGGGTTATGTAAGTGAAATTCAGGAATATAGAAGTAAAGGCTAGCCTGTTGCTTTGATTTCATGAGTAAAGTTTGTTTGCTCGACAAATGGTATGTGTTACTACTTAACTAGTGTATTTGCAATGTAACATACACACTCAATCAGGTATATCATAAGTATATGTTGTTGTGCTATCCCCAGATATAGGAGGTCATAGATATGAGCTTATATTTGTATTGTGATTTTTTCGAACCTAACCATGCAAAGGAGGTGCGGTTGAAATTTTCTGTAACATAAGGGATTTTAAAAGTTTAAGGGTGTGAAGACATTTTTCTTCCTTTGGTAATTTTAAGGATGAAATTATTTCAAGAGAGAAGAATGTAATGACCCAAAATTTTTAACATTCGAATGGGAATATTTAATCTATTTAAATATTCAAATTTGATATATAAATAATAAGAAAATCAATTGTTAATAAAATGACTTGATTTTTAATGACGTATTTTTAAATGAATTTATAGGTTTTTTCCATAATTTTTTATTTGAAAAATATTTTAGTTATTGTTTGACATATTTTTTGGCAAACATTGGTATTTTTGAAATTTCAAAGAATTAGATAACTAGTGTATTTTATTGTTGTTTTGGGATCGTGTTGCATTTTTGTGCGCGATCGTATTTTTATTTCTGCCATTCGTGTTTCACACGTGAAGGATATACTATGTAGCGAAGTGCTAAAAAATATAAAATAAACTAAACCCTACATAAAACTTTTATTCATTTTTCTTTCTCCCTTTTACTTTTCACTTCTCACTTTTAAGGTGAACTAAAATAAGCCTCCCTCTTTCAAAAATTAAAATCAAGAGTTAGGCTTTACTAAAAATCATGAAATTGGATCCGTTGAGTTCAGGAAAGGATAAACTTCACATCCATGGTCACAATAGTAGGTGGGACGATGCCTGGGGATGATTGACATTGCCATGGCCGAATAGGGCTTGTGATTGTCAGAGATGCAGGCAACATTAAGCGATGATGTTTGTAGCATTGAGTTTCTCGTGCGAAGGAGCTTCGACGTTGGAATTTTGGAGAGGTATTGTCATGATTTAGGGAGGGCAACATTTTCCTGTAGCCGGTCGAGGGGCTGGTGCCATGTTTTAATGGGGATGGTCGGAGATGAAGTGATGAGGTCCATTTGATTGAGTTCGAAAAGAGAGGTTGAGTGGTGATGTCCATTCGTTGAATCATCGATGTGGGTGACGTGTCAATTGCATGGCAATGTACACATTTCCTGGAAGTGGGATGGAGGATAAGGGAAAGAAGAATTAGAGAAGTAGATTAGTGGGGTGAGGGTAATTGGCTAATTAATTAAGTTAATTAACTATAATTTTAATTCGAAAACATATAAATCCATAACTTTTGCATATGAATTCCAATCGGGACGCGGTCTTTTGCATTGCGCTTGTAGGAGCATTATCTACGCACTGAAGTAGATTTCATCGAGTTTAGAGAAAATAGAATTTTGGATTAAAATTGAATGGCGTTCGATTTTAGACTACTTAGGACCTAAGCGTCGGTTGGGACTTTTGGTGAGTTAACTCAACTTTGGATGAATTCTATAAGATATATGTGTAGATATAAATTAATGTTTGTATGGTTGAATTATTTCTTTGTTTGGTTTGGTTGAATTCCTATTTTGGAAAGCATATAAAATATAAAATGAAATACAGGGAATTATGTAGAGGGATTCAGATTCCTTGCCACGGTTGATGTTAATTTCATTTATACACTTATGTTATAAATGTTGAATGTCAAAGCTTGGTAGTTTGACCTTATTTGATGTGACTTTGACATGTCATAAAAGTTGAACTCTTTAGTGTGGATTACTGAAGCACTTGTTAAGTGCTGTGGTAACTCTAGACAATATTATAGTATTTTGGAAACACTAATATTTGTTGTTTTGATGTGAAAATGAATTTGATTCAGAGAATGATTTTAAATGTGATTTTTAGAATTTTCTGTGGTATTTTATTTAGAAATGGTTTTGGAGCATCTGTATTTTACTCTAACCTTTTTGGAAATGTTTTAATAAGTATTTTGGGAAGTATTTATTTTATAGAAAATTTAATATAATAAGATGTTTATTTTAAGGAAAAAGAGGAATTAATCTTTTGTAATTTGGTGATTCTATTTTAAAAGAAGATAGAAATATTTTGGAATAAATATTGGTGAAAGATTTTATTTACAATGTTGTAATCAAAGAGAGATTTATAAATAGTATTTTATAAATAAAAGCATAGATTTATAAATGGGATTTTGTAGATAAAAGCCTATGTTTATAAATGAGATTTTATAAAAGGGAAGTGATATGAGTTTGATAAATTCAAAGTAAATCACACTTGCGAATTTATAGTGATATATGGAATAATCGTTTTAATGGAAAGTATTTAGTCTTATCTTAAAACCGAAGACTTGTGATAAGTAAAGGAGTCTTACAAATATATAAAGGAGTTTTATAAATATATAAAAGAGATTTATAAATGGAGTTTTAACTTTACTACAAATAAAGAGAATTCATTGAATAGATTTACTCGGTGTCTTTTTGAAATACCAAATATACCCTTTTACATCTCATAAAGAAATAGTATTCAAATACGGGGATATAGCCTGTTATTTTCTAAGTACAACTGTTAGTCACCATGGAGAACTACAGTGTGCATTCACATGATGAAGTATCTGAGTGTACCATATTGTCCGTGATTTAGGTGGGAGTTCACCGGTTGAAGTTTTTCCTGATTCCGAGTTAGTATGAAGAGTTATTGCAGTCTGAAGAAAATAAATAGCGGCTTCTGCCTAGGCGGAGTTCAAATATGAGGATGTAGCCTGTTATTTTCTAAGTACAACTATTAGTCACTATGGAGAACTACAGTGAGTGTTGAAGTGAGGATATAGCCTGTTATTTTCTAAGTATAACTGTTAGTCACCATGGAGAACTACAGTGTGCGTTCACAAGATGAAGTATTCGAGTGTACCATATTGTCCATAATTTAGGTGGAAGTTCATTGGTCGAAGTTTCGTCCAATTCCGAGTCAGTATGAAGAAGTTATTGCAGTATGAACAAAAAAATAGCGGCTTCTGCCTAGGCGGAGTTCTAATACGGGGATGTAGCCTGTTATTTTCTAAGTACAATTGTTAGTTACCATGGAGAACTACAGTGTGCGTTCAAAAGATGAAGTATCCAAGTGTACCATATTGTCCGTAATTTAGGTGGGAGTTCATCGGTCGAAGTTTTTCCTGATTCTGAGTTAGTATGAAGAAGTTAACGCAGTCTGAAGAAAAAATAAGTGGCTTCTGCCTAGGCGCAGTTAAAATAAGAGAATGTACCTTGTTATTTACTAAGTACAACTATTAGTCACCATGGAGAACTACAGTGAGCGTTGAATTAGGGAAATAGCCTGTTATTTTCTAAGTACAACTACTAGTCACCATTGAGAACTATAGTGTGCGTTCACAAGATGAAGTATCCGAGTGTACCATATTGTCCGCAATTTAGATGGGGGTTCATCGGTCAAAGTTTCATCCGACTCCGAGTTAGTATGAAGAAGTTATTGTAGTATGAACAAAAAATATAGCGGCTTCTGCCAAGGCAGAGTTCAAATATGGAGGTGTAGCCTGTTAGTTTTAAGTACAACTGTTAGTCACTAAGGAGAACTACAGTATGCGTTCATAAGATGAAGTATCCGAGTGTACCATATTATCGTAATTTAGGTGGGAGTTAATCGGTCGAAGTTTTGCCTGATTCCGAGTTAGTATGAAGAAGTTATTGCAGTTTGAGGAAAAAATATAGCGGCTTCTGCCTAGGCGGAGTTCAAATATGAGGATGCAGCCTGTTATTTTCTAAGTTCAACTATTAGTCACCATGGAGAACTATAGTGAGCGTTGAAGTGGGGATATAGCCTGTTATTTTCTAAGTACAACTGTTAATCACCATAGAGAACTACGGTATACGTTCATAAGTTGAAGTGTTCGAGTGTTCTATATTGTCCGTAATTTAGGAGGGAGTTCATCGATTGTATTATCACATGATTCCGAGTTAGTATGAAGAAGTTATTGTAATATGAAAAACAAAATTTGAATTCTGCCTAGGCAGAGTTCAAATACAGGGATGTAGCCTGTTATTTTCAAAGTACAACTGTTAGTCACCATGGAGAACTACGGTATACGTTCACTAGATGAAGTATCTAAGTGTACCATGTTGTCCGTAATTTCAGTGGGAGTTTATATGTCGAAGGTTTGCCTGATTCCGAGTTAGTATGAAGAAGTTATTACAGTACGAAGAAAAGAATAGCGGCTTCTACCAAGGTAGAGTTCAAATATGAGGATGTAGCCTGTTATTTTCTAAGTACAATTATTAGTCACCATGGAGAACTAAAGTAAGCATTGAAGTGTGGGTACAACCCGTTATTTTATAAGTACAACTGTTAATCACGATGGAGAACTACGATATACGTTCATAAGTTGAAGTATCTGAGTGTTCTATATTGTTCGTAATTTAGGTGGGAGTTCATTGGTCGTAGTTTCGTTCGTTTCCGAGTTAGTATGAAGAAGTTATTGCAGTATGAACAAAAAAAATTAGCGGCGTCTGCCTAGGTGGAGTTCAAATACGGGGATGTAGCCTGTTATTTTTTAAGTGCAATTGTTAGTCACTATGGAGAACTACGGTATACGTTCACTAGATGAAGTATCCGAGTGTTCCTTGTTGTCTGTAAGTTAGATGGGAGTTCATCGGTTGAAGTCTCGCCTGATTTCGAGTTAGTATGAAGAAGTTATTGCGATCTGAACAAAAAAAGAGGGGCTTCTGCCTAGGAGGAGTTCAAATATGAGGATGTAGTATGTTATTTTCTAAGTAAAATTGTTAATCACCATGGAGAACCATGGTATACTTTCATAAGCTGAAGTATCAGAGTGTTCCATATTGTGCGTAATTTACGTGGGAATTCATCGATCAAAGTCTCGCTCGATTCCGAGTTAGTATGAAGAAGTTATTGCAGTATGGACAAAAAAATAGCGGCTTCTGCCTTGGCGGAGTTCAAATACGGGGACGTAGCCTGTTATTTTCTAAGTAAAACTGTTAATCACTACGGTGGACTATGGTATACGTTCATAAGCTGAAGTATTTGAGTGTTCCATATTGTCCATGATTTTGGTGGGAGTTCATCGGCCGAAGTCTCGCCCGGTTCCGAGTTAGTATGAAGAAGTTATTGCAGTAGGAACAAAAGTAGAGCGGCTTCTGCCTAGGCAGTGTTCAAATATGGGGATGTAACCTATTATTTTCTAAGTACAACCGTTAGTCTCCATGGAGAACTACAGTATGCGTTTACAAGATGAAGTATCCGAGTGTTCCATATTGTCTGTAATTTAGGTGAGAGTTCATCGGCCGAAGTCTCGCCCGATTCCGAGTTAGTATGAAGAAGTTATTGCAGTTTGAACAAAAAATATAGCGGCTTCTGCCTAGCCGGAGTTCAAATATGGAGATGTAACCTATTATTTTTCAAGAAAAACTTTTAATAACCACGAAGAACTACGGTATACATTCATAAACTAAAGTATCCGAGTGTTCCATATTGTCTGCAATTTAGATGGGAGTTTATCGGTCGAAGTTTTACCGGATCACAAGTTAGCATAAAGAAGTTACTTCAGTCTAAGCAAAAAGAATAGCGGCTTCTGCCTAGGCGGAGTTCAAATATGCGGATGTAGCCTGTTATTTTCTAAGCACAACTGTTAGTCACCATGGAGAATTACAGTATGCGTTCACAAGATGAAGTATCCGAGTGTACCATATTTTCTGTAATTTAGGTGGGAGTTCATCGGTCGAAGTTTTGCCTGATTCCGAGTTAGTATAAAGAAGTTATTGCAATCTGAACGAATAAAACGGCTTCTGCCTAGGCAGTGTTCAAATATGGGGATGTAGCCTGTTATTTTCTAAGTACGACTGTTAGTCTACATGGAGAACTACAGTATGCGTTCACAAGATGAGGTATCTGAGTGTTCCATATTGTCTATAATTTAGGTGAGAATTTATCGGCCGAAGTCTCACTAGATTCTAAGTTAGTATGAAGAAGTTATTGCAATATGAACAAAAAATATAGCGGCTTCTGCCTAGGCGGAGTTCAAATATGGAATGTAGCTTGTTATTTTCTAAGTAAAACTGTTAATCACCATGGAGAACTATGGTATACGTTCATAAGTTGAAGTATCTGAGTGTTCCATTTTGTCCGTAATTTAGATAGGAGTTCATCGGTCGAAGTTTCACCTGATTTCGAGTTAATATAAAGAAGTTCTTGCAGTCTGAACAAAAAAAACAGCGGATTCTGCCTAGGCAAAGTTCAAATACGGGGATGTTGCCTATTATTTTTTAAATACAACAGTTAGTCGCCATGGAGACCTATAGTCAACGTTTACAAGATGAAGTACCCGACTATTCCATATTGTCCGTAATTTAGCTGGGAGTTCATCGGTCAAAGTCTCGTTGATTCCGAGTTAGTATAAAGAAGTTATTGCAGGCTAAAAAAAAGAGCGGTTTCCTCCTAGGCGAAGTTCAAATATGGGGATGTAGCATGTTATTTCCTAAGTACAACTGTTAATCACCATGGAGAACTACGGTATACGTTCATAAGCTGATGTATCCGACAGTTCTATATTGTCCATAATTTAGGTGGGAGTTAATCGGTCGTAGTTTCGCCCGATTTCGAGTTAGTATGAAGAAGTTATTGTAGTATGAACAAAAAAAGGCTTCTGCCTAGGCGGAGTTTAAATACGGGGATGTAGCCTGTTATTTTCTAAGTACAACTATTTGTCACCTTAGAGAACTACAGTATACATTCGCTAAATGAAGTATCTAAGTGTTCCATATTGTCTGTAATTAGATGGGAGTTCATCGGTCAAAGTCTCGCCTGATTCCGAGTTAGTATGAAGAAGTTATTGCAGTCTGAACGAAAAAAAGAGCGGCTTCTACCTGGAGGGAGTTCAAATATGAGGATGTAGCCTGTTATTTTCTAAATAAAGCTGTTAATCATCATGGAGAACTGTGGTATACATTCATACGTTAAGTATCTGAGTGTCCATACTGTCGGTAATTTATGTAGGAATTCATCAGTCGAAGTCTCGCTCGATTCCAAGTTGATATGAAGAAGTTATTGCAGTATGAACAGAAAAATAGGTGCTACTGCCTAGGAGGACTTCAAATACGGGGATGTAGCCTGTTATTATTTAAGTACAACTGGTAATCACAATGGTAAACTATGGTATACGTTCATAAGCTGAAGTATCCGAGTGTTCCATATTGTCCATGATTTAGGTGGGAGGTTCATTGGTCGAAGTCTCGCCTGATTCCGAGTAAGTATGAAGAAGTTATTGCAATCTAAACAAAAAAAGAGCGGCGTCTACCTAGGTAGTGTTCAAATATGAAAATGTAGCCTGTAATTTTCTAAATACAATTGTTAGTCTCCATGGAGAATACAGTATGCGTTCACAAGATGAAGTATCCGAGTGTTTCATAATGTCCGTAATTTAGGTGAGTGTTCATCGGCCGAAGTCTCGCTCGATTCCGAGTTAGTATGAAGAAGTATTGCAATATGAACAAAAAATATATGGAATGTATCCTATTATTTTCTAAGTAAAATTGTTAATCACCATGGAGAACTACGGTATAAGTTTATAAGCTGAAGTATCCAAGTATTCCACATTGTCCGTAATTTAGGTAGGAGTTCATCGGTCGAAGTTTCACCTGATTTCGAGTTAATATGGAGGAGTTATAGTAGTCTGAACAAAAAAAAACATCGGCTTCTACCTAGGCGGAGTTCAAATACGGGAATGCAGCATATTATTTTTTAAGTACAACTGTTAGTCACCATGGAGAACTATAGTCTGCATTCACTAGATGAAGTACCCGAGTATTCCATATTGTTTGTAATTTAGCTGGGAGTTCAACAGTCGAAGTCTCGCCTGATTCCGAGTAAGTATGAAGAAGTTATTGCGGTCTGAATAAAAAAAGAGCGGTTTTCGCCTAGGCGGAGTTCAAATATGGGGATGTAGCATATTACTTTCTAAGTACAATTTTTAATCACCATGGAGAACTACGGTATACGTTCATAAGCTGGTGTATCCGACTGTTGTATACTGTCCATAATTTAGGTGGGAGTTCACCGGTCGTAGTTTCGCCAGATTCCGAGTTAGTATGAAGAAGTTATTGTAGTATGAACAAAAAAACGGCTTCTGCCTAGGCGGAGTTTAAATACGGGGATGTAACCTGTTATTTTCTAAGTACAACTATTAGTCACCATGGAGAACTACGGTATACATTCACTAGATGAAGTATCCGAGTGTTCCTTATTGTCTGTAATTTAGATGGGAGTTCATCGGTCGAAGTCTCGCCTGATTCCGAGTTATTATGAAGAAGTTATTGCAGTCTGAAAAAAATAAGAGCAGCTTCTACCTAGGGGAGTTCAAATATTAGGATGTAGCCTGTTATTTTCTAAGTAAAACTGTTAATCATCATGGAGAACTGTGGTATACGTTCATAAGTGAAGTATCCGAGTGTACCATACTATCCATAATTTACGTGGGAATTCATCGGTCGAAGTCTCGCTCGATTCTTAGTTATATGAAGAAGTTATTATAGTATGAACAAAAAAATAGCGGCTACTGCCTAGGTGGAGTTCAAGTACGAGGATGTAGCCTGTTATTTTCTAACAAAACTGTTAATCAATATGGTGAACTACGATATATGTTCATAAGCTGAAGTATCTGGGCGTTCCATATTGTCCGTAATTTAGGTGGGCGTTCATTGGTCGAAGTCTCGCCTGATTCTGAGTTAGTATGAAGAAGTTATGGCAGTCTAAACAAAAAAGAGCGGCTTCTACATAGGCGGAGTTCAAATATGGGGATGTAGCCTGTTGTTTTCTAAGTACAACCGTTAGTCATCATGGAGAACTACAGTATGCGTTCAAGAGATGAAGTAACCAAGAGTTCCATATTGTCCTTAATTTAGGTGGGAGTTCATCAGTCGAAGTCTCGCCCGATTCCGAGTTAGTATGAAGAAATTATTGCAGTTTGAACAAAAAAATAGAGGCTTCTGCCTAGCCGGAGTTCAAATATGGAGATGTAACTTATTATTTTTCAAGTTAAACTTTTAATCACCACGAAGAACTACAGTATACGTTCATAAGCTAAAGTATCTGAGTGTTCCATATTGTCCGTAATTTAGAAGGGAGTTTATCGGTCGAAGTTTCGCTTGATTACAAGTTAGCGTGAAGAAGTTACTGCAGTCCGAACAAAAAAAATAGCGGCTTTTGCCTTGGCGGGGTTCGAATATGCGGATGTAGCCTATTATTTTCAAAATACAACTGTTAGTCAACATGGAGAATTACGGTGTGCGTTCACCGGATGAAATATTCGAGTGTACCATATTTTCTGTAATTTAGGTGGGAGTCATCGGTCGAAGTTTTGCTTGATTCCGAGTTAGTATAAAGAAGTTATTGCAATCTGAACAAAAAAAAGCGGCTTCTACCTGGGCAGTGTTCAAATATGGGGATGTAGCCTGTTATTTTCTAAGTACAACTGTTAGTCTCCATGGATAACTACAGTATGCATTCACAAGATGAGGTATCTGAGTGTTCCATATTGTCCGTAATTTAGGTGAGAGTTTATCGGCCGAAGTCTCACCAGATTCTGAGTTAGTATGAAGAAGTTATTGCAATATGAACAAAAATATAGCAGCTTCTGCCTAGGCGGAAATAAAATATGGAATGTAGCTTGTTATTTTCTAAGTAAAACTATTAATCACCATGGAGGACTACAATATACGTCCATAAGCTGAAGTACCTAAGTGTTCCATATTGTCCGTAATTTAGGTAGGAGTTCATCGGTCGAAGTTTCACCTGATTTCGAGTTAATATGAAGAAGTTATTGCAGTCTGAACAAAAATACAGCGACATCTGCCTAGGCTGAGTTCAAATACGGGGATATAGCCTATTATTTTTTAAATACAACTATTAGTCACCATGGAGAACTATAGTCTACGTTCACTAGATGAAGTACCCGACTATTCCATATTGTCCGTAATTTAGCTGGGAGTTCATCGGTCAAAGTCTCGTCGATTCGAGTTAGTATAAAGAAGTTATTGCAGGCTGAAAAAAAAGAGTGGTTTCCACCTAGACGAAGTTCAAATATGGGGATGTAGCATGTTATTTTCTAAGTACAACTGTTAATCTCCAAGGAGAACTACGGTATACGTTCATAAGGTGATGTATCCGACTGTTTTATATTGTCTATAATTTAGGTGGGAGTTGATCGGCCGTAGTTTCGCCCGATTCCAAGTTAATATGAAGAAGTTATTGTAGTATGAACAAAAAAGGCTTCTGCCTAGGCGGAGTTTAAATACGGGGATGTAGCGTGTTATTTTCTAAGTACAACTATTTGTCACCGTAAAGAACTACGGCATACATTCGCTAAATGAAGTATCCGAGTGTTCCTTATTGTCTGTAATTAGATGGGAGTTCATTGGTCGAAGTCTCGCCTGATTCCGAGTTAGTATGAAGAAGTTATTGCAGTCTGAACAAAAAAAGAGCGGCTTCTACCTGGAGGGAGTTCAAATATGAGGATGTAGCTTGTTTATTTTCTAAGCAAAGTTGTTAATCATCATGGAGAACTGTGGTATGCATTCATAAGTGATGTATCCAAGTGTCCATACTGTCCGTAATTTACGTGGGAATTCATCGGTCGAAGTCTCGCTCGATTCAGAGTTGGTATGAAGAAGTTATTGCAGTATGAACAGAAAAGTAGATGCTACTGCCTAGGCGGACTTCAAATACGGGGATGTAACTTGTTATTATTTAAGTACAACTGTTAATCAATATGGTAAACTACGGTATACGTTCATAAGCTGAAGTATTCGAGTGTTCCATATTGTCCATGATTTAGGTGGGAGTTCTTTGGTCGAAGTCTCGCCTGATTCCGAGTAAGTATGAAGAAGTTATTGCAATCTGAACAAAAAAAGAGCGGCGTTTGCCTAGGCACTGTTCAAATATGGAAATGTATCCTGTTATTTTCTAAGTACAATTGTTAGTCTCCATGGAGAACTACAGTATGCATTCACAAGATGAAGTATCCGAGTGTTTCATATTGTCCGTAATTTAGGTGAGTGTTCATCGGCCGAAGTCTCACTCGATTCCGAGTTAGTATGAAGAATTTATTGCAATATAAACAAAAAATATATGTAATGTAGCCTATTATTTTCTAAGTAAAATTGTTAATCACCTTGGAGAACTACGGTATACGTTTATAAGCTGAAGTATCCAAGTATTCCACATTGTCAGTAATTTAGGCAGGAGTTCATCGGTCGAAGTTTCACCTGATTTCGAGTTAATATGAAAAAGTTATAGTAGTCTGAACAAAAAAACATCGGCTTCTACCTAGGCGGAGTTCAAATACGGGGATGTAGCCTATTATTTTTTAAGTACAACTGTTAGTCGCCATGGAGAACTATAGTCTGCATTCACTAGATGAAGTACCCGAGTATTCCATATTGTTTGTAATTCATTCATCGGTCGAAGTCTCGCCTGATTTCGAGTAAGTATGAAGAAGTTATTGCAGTCTAAATAAAAAAGGAGCAGTTTCCGCCTAGGCGGAGTTCAAATATGGGGAAGTAGCATGTTATTTTATAAGTACAATTGTTAATCACCATGGAGAACTACGGTATACATTCATAAGCTGATGTATCCGACTGTTCTATATTGTCCGTAATTTAGGTGGGAGTTCATCGATCGTAGTTTCGCCAGATTCCGAGTTAGTATGAAGAAATTATTATAGTATGAACAATAAAACGGCTTCTTCCTAGGCGGAGTTTAAATATGGGGATGAAGCCTGTTATTTTCTAAGTACAACTGTTAGTCACCGTGGAGAACTACGGTATACATTCGCTAGATGAAGTATCAGAGTGCTCCTTATTGTTTTTAATTTAGATGGGAGTTCATCGGTCGAAGTCTCGCCTGATTCTGAGTTATTATTAAGAAGTTATTGCAGTCAGAAAAAAATAAGAGCAGCTTCTACCTAGGGGGAGTTCAAATATGAGGATGTAGCCTATTATTTCCTAAGTAAAACTGTTAATCATCATGGAGAACCGTGGTATACGTTCATAAGTGAAGTATCCGAGTGTACCATACTATCCATAATTTATGTGGGAATTCATCGGTCGAAATCTCGCTCGATTCCCAGTTATATGAAGAATTTATTGTAGTTTGAACAAAAAAATAGCGGCTACTACCTAGGCGGAGTTCAAGTACGGGGATGTAGCCTATTATTTTCTAACAAAACTGTTAATCAATATGGTGAACTACGATATACGTTTATAAGCTGAAGTATCCGAGCGTTCCATATTGTCTGTAATTTAGGTGGGAGTTCATTGGTCGAAGTCTCGCCTGATTCCGAGTTAGTATGAAGAAGTTATGGAAGTCTAAACAAAAAAAGAGCGGCTTCTACCTAGGAGGAGTTCAAATATGGGGATGTAGCCTGTTGTTTTCTAAGTACAACCGTTAGTCACCATGGAGAACTATAGTATGCGTTCAAGAGATGAAGTAACCAAGAGTTCCATATTGTCCTTAATTTAGGTGGGAGTTCATCGGTCGAAGTCTCGCCCAATTCCGAGTTAGTATGAAGAAGTTATTGCAGTTTGAACAAAAAAATAGCGGCTTCTGCCTAGGCGGAGTTTAAATATACGGACATAGCCTGTTATTTTCTAAGTACATCTGTTAGTCACCATGGAGAATTAAGGTGTGCGTTCACAGGATGAAATATCTGAGTGTACCATATTTTCTGTAATTTAGGTGGGAGTTCATCGGTTGAAGTTTTTCCTGATTTCGAGTTAGTTTAAAGAAGTTATTGCAATATGAATAAAAAAAGCGGCTACTGCCTGGGCAGTGTTCAAATATGGGGATGTAGCCTGTTATTTTCTAAGTACAACTGTTAGTCTCCATGGAGAACTACAGTATGCATTCACAAGATGAGGTATCTGAGTGTCCATATTGTCCGTAATTTAGGTGAGGGTTTATCGGCCGAAGTCTCACCAGATTATGAGTTAGAATGAAGAATTTATTGCAATATGAACAAAAAATATAGTGGCTTCTACCTAGGCGGAGATCCAATATGGAATGTAGCTTGTTATTTTATAAGTAAAATTGTTAATCACCATGGAGAACTACAGTATACGTTCATAAGCTGAAGTATCCGAGTGTTCCATATTGTTTGTAATTTAGGTAGGAGTTCATCGGTCGAAGTTTCACTTGATTTCGAAGTTATTGCAGTCTGAACAAAAAAACAGCGGCTTCTGCCTAGACGGAGTTCAAATACGGGGATGTAGCCTATTATTATTTAATTACAACTGTTATTCACCATGGAGAACTATAGTCTACATTCACTAGATGAAGTACCTGACTATTCCATATTGTCCGTAATTTAGCTGGGAGCTCATCGGTCAATGTCTAGTTGATTCCGAGTTAGTATGAAGAAGTTATTGCAGGCTGAAAAAAAAAGAGCAGTTTCCACCTAGGCAAAGTTCAAATATGGGGATGTAGCATGTTATTTTCTAAGTACAAATGTTAATCACCATGGAGAACTACGGTATACGTTCATAAGGTGATGTATCCGACTATTTTATATTGTCCATAATTTAGGTGGGAGTTCATCGATCGTAGTTTCGCCCGATTCCGAGTTAGTAGGAAGAAGTTATTGTAGTATGAACAAAAAAGGCTTTTGCCTAGGCGGAGTTTAAATACGGGGATGTAGCGTGTTATTTTCTGAGTACAACTATTTGTCACCATAGAGAACAAGGGTATACATTCGCTAAATGAAGTATCTGAGTGTTCCTTACTGTCTGTAATTAGATGGGAGTTCATCGGTCGAAGTCTCGCCTGATTCCGAGTTAGTATGAAGAAGTTACTGCAGTCTGAACAAAAACAGAGCGACTTCTACCTGGAGGGAGTTCAAATATGGGGATGTAGTCTGTTATTTTCTAAGTAAAGCTGTTAATCATCATGGAGAACTGTGGTATACATTCATAAGTGAAGTATCCCAGTGTCCATATTGACCGTAATTTACTTAGGAATTCATCGGTCGAAGTCTCGCTCGATTCTGAGTTGGTATGAAGAAGTTATTACAGTATGAACAGAAAAATAGATGCTACTGCCTAGGCGGACTTCAAACACGAGGATGTAACCTGTTATTATTTAAGTACAACTGTTAATCACTATAGTAAACTACGGTATACGTTCATAAGCTGAAGTATTCGAGTGTTCCTTATTGTCCATGATTTAGGTTGGAGTTCATTGGTCGAAGTCTCGCCTGATTCCGAGTAAGTATGAAGAAGTTATTGCAATCTGAACAAAAAAGAGCGGCGTCTGCCTAGGCAGTGTTCAAGTATGAAAATGTAGCCTGTTATTTTCTAAATACAATTGTTAGTGTCCATGGAGAACTACAGTATGCCTTCACAAGATGAAGTATCCGAGTGTTTCATACTATCCGTAATTTAGGTGAGTGTTCATCGGCCGAAGTCTCGCTCGATTCCGAGTTAGTATGAAGAAGTTATTGCAATATGAACAAAAAATATATGGAATGTAGCCTATTATTTTCTAAGTAAAATTGTTAATCACCATGGAGAACTACAGTATACGTTTATAAGCTAAAGTATCGAAGTATTCCACATTGTCCGTAATTTAGGTAGGAGTTCATCGGTCGAAGTTTCACCTGATTTCGAGTTAATATGGAGGAGTTATAGTAGTCTGAACGAAAAAACATCGGCTTCTGCCTAGGCGGAGTTCAAATACGGGAATACAGCATATTATTTTTTAAGTACAACTGTTAGTCGCCATGGAGAACTATAGTCTGCATTCACTAGATGAAGTACCCGAGTATTCCATATTGTTTGTAATTTAGCTGGGAGTTCATCGGTCGAAGTCTTGCCTGATTCCGAGTATGTATGAAGAAGTTATTGCAGTCTGAATAAAAAAAGAGCGGTTTTCGCCTAGGCGGAGTTCAAATATAGGGATGTAGCATGTTATTTTCTAAGTACAATTTTTAATCACCATGGAGAACTACGGTATACATTCATAAGCTGATGTATCCGAATGTTCTATATTGTCCATAATTTAGGTGGGAGTTCATCGGCCGTAGTTTCGCTAGATTCCGAGTTAGTATGAAGAAGTTATTGTAGTATGAACAAAAAAGGCTTCTGCCTAGGCGGAGTTTAAATACGGGGATGTAGCATGTTATTTTCTAAGTACAACTGTTAGTCTCCGTGGAGAACTACGGTATACATTCGCTAGATGAAGTATCCGAGTGTTCCGTATTGTCTGTAATTTAGATGGGAGTTCATCGGTCAAAGTCTCGCCTGATTCCGAGTTATCATAAAGAAGTTATTGCAATCTGAAAAAAATAAGAGCAGCTTCTGTCTAGGGGGAGTTTAAATATGAGGATGTAGCATGTTATTTTCTAAGTAAAACTGTTAATCATCATAGAGAACTATGGTATACATTCATAAGTGAAGTATCCGAGTGTACCATACTATCCGTAATTTATGTCGGAATTCATCGGTCGAAGTCTTGCTAGATTCCCAGTTCAATGAAGTAGTTATTGCAGTATGAACAGAAAAATAGCGGCTACTGCCTAGGCGGAGTTCAAGTACGGGGATGTAGCCTGTTATTTTCTAAGAAAAACTGTTAATCACTATGGTGAACTTCGATATACGTTCATAAGCTGAAGTATCCGAGTGTTCCATATTGTCCGTAATTTAGGTGGGAGTTCATTGGTCGAAGTCTCGCCTGATTCCGAGTTAGTATGAAGAAGTTATTGCAGTATGAACAAAAAAAGAGCGGCTTCTGCCGTGGCGAAGTTCAAGTATGGGGATGTAGCCTGTTGTAAGTACAACTGTTAGTCACCATGGAGAACTACAATATGCGTTTAAGAGATGAAGTATCCAAGAGTTCCATATTGTCCTTTATTTAGGTGGGAGTTCATCGGTCGAAGTCTCGCCCGATTTCGAGTTAGTATGAAGAAGTTATTGCAGTATGAACAAAAAAATAGCGGCTTCTGCCTAGGCGGCGTTCAAATATGGAGATGTAACCTATTATTTTTCATGTAAAACTTTTAATCACCATGAAGAACTACGGTATACGTTCATAAGCTAAAGTATCCGAGTGTTCCATATTTTCTGTAATTTAGATGGGAGTTTATCGGTCGAAATTTCGCCTAATTCCAAGTTAGTGTGAAGAAGTTACTATAGTCCGAACAAAAAAATAGCAACTTCTGTCTAGACGGAGTCTAAATATGGGGATGTAGCATGTTATTTTCTAAGTACAACTATTAGTCATCGTGGATAACTACAGTGTGCGTTCATAGGATGAAGTATCTGAGTGTACCATATTGTCCATAATTAGGTGGGAGTTCCTCGGTCAAAGTTTTACCTGATTCCGAGTTAGTATGAAGAAGTTATTGCAGTTTGAAAAAGTAGCGGCTTATGCATAGGCGAAGGTAAAATATGAGGATGTATCTTGTTATTTTCTTAGTACAACTATTAGTCACCATGGAATAGTGAGCGTTGAAGTGGGGATATTGCCTGTTATTTTCTAAGTACAACTGTTAATCACCATGGAGAACTACTGTATACGTTCATAAGCTAAAGTATTTGAGTGTTCTATATTGTCCGTAATTTAGGTGGGAGTTCATTGGTGGTATTTTCACCCGATTTTGAGTTAGTATGAAGAAGTTATTGTAGTATGAATAAATAAAATAGTGGGTTCTTCCTAGGCGGAGTTCAAATACGGGGATGTAGCCTGTTATTTTCTAAGTACAACAGTTAGACACCATGGAGAACTACGGTATACGTTCACTAGATGAAGTATCCTGTTATTTTCTAAGTACAATTATTAGTTTCCATGGAGATTATAGTGAGCGTTGAAGTGGTGATACAGCCTGTTATTTTCTAAGTACAACTATTAATCACCACGGAGAACTACGATATACGTTCATAAGCTGAAGTATCCGAGTGTTCTATATTTTCCGTAATCTAGGTGGGAGTTCATCGGTCGTAGTTTCGTCCGATTCCGAGTTAGTATGAAGAAGTTATAGCAGTATGAATAAAAAAAATAGCGGCTTCTGCCTAGGTGGAGTTCAAATATGGGGATATAGCCAGTTATTTTATAAGTATAACTATTAGTCACCATGAAGAACTACGGTATACGTTCACTTGATGAAGTATCCGAGTATTCCTTATTGTTTGTAATTTAGATGGGAGTTCTTCGGTCGGAGTCTCGCCTGATTCCAAGTTAGTATGAAGAAGTTATTGCAATATGAACAAAAAATATGGCGGAGTTCAAATATGAGAATATATCCTGTTATTTTCTAAGTACAATTATTAGTTGCCATGGAGATTATAGTGAGCGTTGAAGTGGTGATACAGCCTGTTATTTTCTAAGTACAACTATTAATCACCACGGAGAACTACGATATACGTTCATAAGCTGAAGTATCCGAGTGTTCTATATTTTCCGTAATCTAGGTGGGAGTTCATCGGTCGTAGTTTCATCCGATTCCGAGTTAGTATGAAGAAGTTATAGCAGTATGAATAAAAAAAATAGCGGCTTCTGCCTAGGTGGAGTTCAAATATGGGGATATAGCCAGTTATTTTATAAGTATAACTATTAGTCACCATGAAGAACTACGGTATACGTTCACTTGATGAAGTATCCGAGTATTCCTTATTGTTTGTAATTTAGATGGGAGTTCTTCGGTCGGAGTCTCGCCTGATTCCAAGTTAGTATGAAGAAGTTATTGCAATATGAACAAAAAATATGGCGGCTTCTACCTAGGTGGAGTTCAAATATGGGAATGTAGCATCTTATTTTCTAAGTAAAAATGTTAATCACCAAGTAGAACTACGGTATACGTTCATAAGCTGAAGTATCCGAGTCTTCCATTTTTCCAGTAATTTAGGTAGGAGTTAATCGGTCGAAGTTTTGCCTGATTTAGAGTTAATATGAATAAGTTATTGCAGTCTCAACAAAAAAAATAGTGGCTTCTGCCTAGGCGGAGTTCAAATACGAGGATGTAGCATATTATTTTCTAAGCACAACAGTTAGTCACCATGGAGAACTATAGTTTGCGTTCACTAGATGAAGTACCCGAGTGTTCCATACTGTCTATAATTTAGGTAGGAATTCATCGGTCGAAGTCTCGCCTAATTCCGAGTGTGTATGAAGAAGTTATTGCAATCTGAACAAAAAAAAGAGCGGCTTCTGCCTAGGCTGTGTTCAAATATGGAGATGTAGCATGTTATTTTCTATGTACAACTGTTAGTCTCCATGGAGAACTGCAAAATGCGTTTACAAGATGAAGTATCCGAGTGTTCCATATTGTCCAAAATTTAAGTGAGAGTTCATCGGCCGAAGTCTCGCCTGGTTATTTTTTAAGTAAAATATAGCGGCTTTTGCCTAGGCGGAGTTCAAATATGGGATGTAGCCTATTATTTTCTAAGTAAAATTGTTAATCACCATGGAGAACTATGGTATGCGTTTATAACCTGAAGTATCTGAGTGTTCCATATTGTCCGTAATTTAGGTAGGAGTTCATCGGTCGAAGTTTCACCTGATTTCGAGTTAATATGAAGAAGTTATTGTAGTTTGAACAAAAAAAATGGCTTCTACCTAGGCGGAGTTTAAATACGGTGATGTAGACTGTTATTTTCGAAGTACAACTGTTAGTCACCGTGGTAAACTACGGTATATATTCGCTAGATGAAGTATCCTAGTGTTCCTTATTGTTTATAATTTAGATGAGAGTTCATCGGTCGAAGTCTCGCCTGATTACGAGTTTGTACGAAGAAGTTATTGCTGTCAGAACAAAAAAAGAGCGGCTTCTTCCTAGGGGGAGTTCAAATATGAGGATGTAGCGGTTAATTACTAAGTAAAATTGTTAATCATCATGGAGAACTGTGGTATACGTTCATAAGTGAATTATTCGAGTGTTCCATACAGTACTTAAATTACGTGGGAATTCATCGGTCAAAGTCTCGCTCGATTCCGAGTTAGTATGAAGAAATTATTGTAGTATGAACAAAAAAATAGCGGCTACTGCCTAGGCGGAGTTCAAATACGGGGATGTAGCCTATTATTTTCTAAGAAAAACTGTTAATCACTATGGTGAACTACGATATACTTTCATAAGCTGAAGTATCCGAGTGTTCCATATTGTCCGTAATTTAGGTAGGAGTTCATTGGTCGAAATCTCGCCTGATTCCGAGTTAGTATGAAGAGTTATTGCAGTCTGAAGAAAATAAATAGCGGCTTCTGCCTAGGCGGAGTTCAAATATGAGGATGTAGCCTGTTATTTTCTAAGTACAATTATTAGTCACCATGGAGAACTATGATGAACGTTGAAGTGTGGATATAACATGTTATTTTCTAACTACAACTGTTAATCACCATGGAGAACTATGGTATACGTTCATAAGCTAAAGTATCCCAGTGTTCTATGTTGTCCGTAATTTAGGTTGGAATTCATCGGTTGTATTTTCGCATGATTCTGAGTTAGTATGAAGAATTTATTGCAGTATGAACAAAAAAATAGCGGCTTCTACGTAGGCGGAGTTCAAATACTGGAATGTATGCTGTTATTTTCTAAGTAGAAATGTTAGTCGCCATGGAGAACTATGGTGTACGTTCGCTAGATGAAGTATCCGTTTGTGCCATATTGTCCGGTGGGAGTTCATCGGTTGAAGTTTTTCCTGATTACAAGTTCGTATGAAGAAGTTATTGCCGTCCCAAGAAAAAATAACAGCTTCTGCCTTGGCGGAGTTCAAATATGAGAATGTAGTCTGTTAGTTTCTAAGTACAATTATTAGTCACCGTGGAGAACTACAGTGAGCGTTGAAGTGGGGATACAGCCTGTTATTTTCCAAGTATAACCGGTAATCACCATGGAGGACTACGGTATACGTTCATAAGATTACGTATCCGAGTGTTCTATATTATTCGTAATTTAGGTGGGAGTTCATCGGTCGTAGTTTCGCCTGATTCCAAGTAAGTTTGAAGAAGTTATTGCACTATGAATAAAAAAATAGTGGCTTCTGCCTAGGTGGAGTTCAAATGTGGGGATGTAGCCTATTATTTTCTAAGCACAACTGTTAGTCACCATGAAGAACTATGGTATACGTTCACTAGATGAAGTATCTGAGTGTTCCATATTGTCTATAATTTAGATGAGAGTTTGTCTGTCGAAGTCTCACCTAATTCCGAGTTAGTATGAAGAAGTTATTGCGGCCTTAACAAAAAAGAGCGGCTTCTGCCTAGGAGGAGTTCAAATATGAGGATGTAGCCTGTTATTTTTTAAGTACAACTGTTAATCACCATGGAGAACTATGGTATACGTTCATAAGATGAAGTATCCGAGTGTTCTATATTGTCCGTAATTTTGGTGAGAGTTCATCGGTCGTAGTTTCTCCTGATTCCAAGTTAGTATGAAGAGAAGTTATTGTGGTATGAATAAAAAAATAGCGGCTTCTGCCTAGGTGGAGTTCAAATACGGGGATGTAGCCTGTTATTTTCAAGTACAACCGTTAGTCGCCATGGAGTACTACGGTATACATTCACTAGATGAAGTATCTGAGTGTTCCTTATTGTCTGTAATTTAGATGGAAGTTCGTCGGTCCAAGTCTCGCTTGATTCCGAGTTAGTATGAAGAATTTATTGCGGTCTGAACAAAAAAAGTGCGGCTTCTGCCTGGGGGGAGTTCAAATATGAGGATGTAGCCTGTTATTTTCAAAGTAAAACTGTTAATCACCATGGAGAACCATGGTATACTTTCTTAAGCTGAAGTATCCGAGTGTTCCATATTGTCCGTAATTTACGTAGGAACGCCCAGTACTGGGCGCTGATTAAAAAAGCGCCCACAATAGGATGCCTATTAAATAGGCATTATATTGTTGGGCTCCCCCTTTATATTCAAGGCATAATATTCTGGGCTTGAATATTATGCCCTGAATCCGTTGGAGATGCTCTTATATCAACAGTATAAGTATATTCACAAATCTTAAGAAAGATTTCATATGTCAAAAGCATACTTAAATAGGTTAAAAAAACAACAGTCACTTAAAACGTTGTTTACTATAAATCCAAACTCATTTTCTGGTGTAAGTAAATGGATTGTAGGGAAATTAGGCCAAATATACTTACCACCACTTTCTGGTTTCAAACTTGTACTATCCATCGATTAAAAATGAAATCAGACAAGTTAGAAACTATCTTTGCCTCCACATACATTCTTAATTCTCACAGATAAAGACGAGTTTCCACACCTCGAAATTTGATGTTAAGTATGAAAGGGATACTTTCCATATCACCATAAATTAGAAAGATCATTTATGGAAATCAAATCTCGTTCCTTTTACAAAAAACACCTTTTTTATAAATTTCCTTTATATTTACGAGTACATATGCACGCCCAGGTAGGCCTGCATTTAATCACAACGTGCATGAATTTTTAGTTATAGCTGTGGAAGTAGATTTGATAGTAACATCCCCAAATTTGAACTCCACCTAGGCAGAAATCGCTATTTTTTTTGTTCGGACTGCAGTAACTTCTTCACCCTAACTTGGAATCAGGCGAAACTTCGACCGATAAACTCCCATCTAAATTACGAACAATATGGAACACTTGGATACTTTAGCTTATGAACGTATACCGTAGTTCTCCATGGTGATTAAAAGTTTTACTTAAAAATAACATGTTACATCTCCATATTTGAACTCCGCCTAGGCAGAAGTCGCTATTTTTTTTGTTCATACTGCAATAACTTCTTCATACTAACTCGGAATCGGACGAGACTTCGACCGATGAACTCCTACCTAAATTACGGACAATATGGAACTCGAGGATGCTTCATCTCTTGAACTCACACTATAGTTCTTCATGGTGACTAACAGTTGTACTTAGAAATAACATGCTACATCCTCATATTTGAACTCCACCTAGGCGGAAACCGCCCTTTTTTTGTTCAGACTGTAGTAACTTCTTCATACTAACTCGGAATCAGGAGAGACTTCGACCGTTGAACTCCCACCTAAATTACAGACAATATGGAACACTCGGGTACTTCATCTAGTGAACGCGGACTACAGTTCTCCATGGTGACTAACTGGGGGTCCTTTATACTTGGATGTTTGTACACCGCTCTTGATTCTTATGCTCTTAGGGAGATTAGGCAGATGTTTGGGTTCTGGTATATTTTGTCATACCGGTACTATGATTACATGAAAAATATGCATCCCCACATTGTTATTACAGCTAGCCATAAAGCAAAGACATATTTTGCATGTATGAGACGATGGGAGCATGTTCAGGTAGTTTCTCATGCGCCTATAGAGGTTAGGCATGACTTGATGGAGGCTCATACTCAGATTGATTTGAGGTGTAGGGCAGATATTTTACGGGCACCATGGACTTCATATTGGATCGCCATGACACAAATGGACTAGTTGTATGATGGTCATCCTCTTTCTATTGGGTATCACTTGTGTTTACGAAGGATTGTTTTACATCCACCAGCGTTTCTTCCTATCTAGTATTTGGGGGAGAGATGCTGATATCAAATGAGTTGGGAGCTACGTATCCCTGGATATCCATTATCTTATGATAACATGTTCGGCAGACGTCAGACCGTTAGATCGCAGTATATGCAGGGATTGAGATAGACCGGATGGGTAGATGTTTTGGCATTTTTCCTAGTCGATGGGGATTTTGACAGATACTGGGTTAGAGTTGCTCCTTAACGATACATGTTACCTGACTACACTCGAGAAGTGAACCTGATCATATAGTACACATATAGCCATTGGTAGAGTTTAAGCACCTCCATTTTCTTTTGATCTCACTCCATCTCAATACGCTCAGCAACCTATGGACTTTGGTCTTGATGTCTATTTTAGAGCATATGATATCAGCGACACTCTTATCAAGCAACTGATCGTCTGTCCACATGATCATAAAATTGTTGGTATCCCTACTGCCAGACTTTACCCGCCTTTTGAGGTAATTTAATGTATTAATAATTCATTGTAAAGTATTAGTCAAGCATATGTATACTAATATATTATCTATAATTACAGTATGCAGGTAGGTTAGACGAGCACAGATGATATATTGTCGTTGTTCAGCATATGACACTCGTTCATACTCAGATGCTCGGTTAAGGGGCTCAATAGGGTTAATACGTGATGCGGATATAGATTGATGATTTACAGTCTCAGTTGGCTGCATTCCAGTTTAATCATGGCAGTCCTGCTGATTTTGATGATGCAGCGGACAATGATGATGACTTTGATGACGACGATGGTGTTGTAGACTTAGAATGACCGATGAATGTACGGTTACACTTATGTGACCGTGATTTGACTTCCCTGTTACATTTATGTTACCGTTATTTGATTGTACTATTATACTTATGTATTGTACTATTACACTGATGTTACCATCGTTCTGTCATGTTATATAGCTTTATTCACATTGCACAGCTTTATTCACATTTCAACATACTTACCGAAGACAAATTGGTATAGTGTTCTGTCACATTCGAATACTGTAGCCACGTTGCATATCTTATTCACATTTTAGCATACTTACTAAAGACAAAGTGGCTCGGTGTTCTATCACATTCGAACACTATAGCCACATTGCACAGCTTTATTCACATTTCAACATACTTACTGAAGACAAAGTGGCTCAGTGTCCTATCACATTCGAACACTATAGCCACGTTTCACAGCTTTATTCACATTTCAACATACTTACTGAAGACAAAGTGGCTCAGTGCCCTATCACATTCAAACATTGTAGCCACGTTGAACAGCTTTATTCACATTTCAGCATACTTACCGAAGACAAAGTGGTACAGTGTTCTGTCACATTCGAACACTGTAGCCATGTTGCACAACATTATCCACATTTCAGCATACTTACTTCTATATATTCTATTGCTTGGCAAACCGCTCTGCAATCGTCTCATCCTATTAAGCATACAAAAAACAGTGGATTACAACCATACTTCCTTGCCCTCATCTTATTCGTATGAAGGTCCTATAAGTCATGACACTCTGCCAAATACATCTTCCCCTAGCCACCAACTGAGTGGTATATTGAAATAGAGGAAATAAATAATGAAAATGTAAGAGAGTATGAGAGAGAGTTGCAAGAGTATAGGTTTATGGAGAATGGAAGAAGGGAAAAAGTAGAGCAGCGTAGCCACAATGGAAGAACGCAAATAAGGCATGAAACATGCCACCAAGTACCTCACACGGATCAAGAGGTTGACTCTGGAAAAATATACTGTAAATGTGGAGTTTCTTTTCTGTATTTTGTCATAAGAACGGATCTGACATCGATCGATGCCACCATAGATGCCACAATTTTCCGAATGGTTGTGGACTTTGGCAATGGCTTCACGATATTTTACCTCATCAAGCAGTTATGCATGCAACTAAACTTGAAGAACAAATTGCAACGCTCCAGAGGACACTTGGTTCGATTTAATTATCAAATGGTTGAAGATAGTTTTTTTTAATCTGTCTATGTGTCTGTTTTAGATCTATGATATCATTTCTTATCTTTTTATATCATTTCAATTATCGGGTTCTCTCAATTGTATCGGTCTATTTCAATGTTGGTTATCTTGTTTGTATCGTTTTAATTATCAGGTTGTCTTGTTTGTATCATTCTATTTCAATGTTGGTTATCTTGTTTGTATTGTTTTAATTAAGTATTTGTTAGTTTCTTATCTTAAGTACTTAGTAGATATTGAAAGTACATACAACTTACCTAATATAAATAACTTAACAACCTTAATTGAATGCAAAAGTACATAGAACTTGCTGAAAGTACATAGAACTTAATAAAAATAAGTAGCTAACCCGAATATCATTCAAATTGTCGAATATAGCTAACCAAAATATTATATGCAGCATGTCCAACAAAATTAGTTCGATACTCCCACAAATACCGTAAATCAAACGTAGATCGTGTTAACTGAAACAGGTCTTCTTACTCCACTATATTTATGATGCATCCGTATCTTCGACAAGCTCTAGTAAACGTGACATAAATACTCAAAGTTTTCAAAATCCTTCGAATCAATCTACAGTCGGGATGATTATTAAATGCTTCATTTAGAGTGATCCAAAATCTTGATTCAACACCTCTTCCCTGTGTCTTGTATGGGCTTCTATGTATGCTTTGATTAGTACCAAATAATCTTGTGCAGTCCGACTTTCATTTGCTATTGAATTTATTGTAAACTTTCATTATAAATTTTTTACTTAAATAGATAGTTCATAATCCATGTCATAATAAACAAGTGTGATCAAAATAACCACATGGCAAATATCCGCCACTTTTGGACCAAGTGTGTTTGTTTCTTCACAACGTATACAATTTTCACTTAAATAGACAGTTTATAATCCACATCACATGAATTAATGCTGTCTGCCACTTGTTAAAGTTGAGATGACCACACCCTGAAATAATGATGTCTGTCACTTGTTAAGTTGAGAAGATCACACTCTGGATTAATGTTGTCTGCCACTTGTTAAAATTGAGATAATGATGTCTGCCACTTATTAAAGTTGAGATGACCACACCCTGAATTAATGCTGTCCACTGAATATTTTATGAAATAATGTTGGCAAACCCATTCCTTATTACTATGCACATATCATTTCACTTATATACAAGGACTTCAATCCATTCCAGATATCACATTATAATCTTCTTTCTTTCTCTCGTAGCATGAAATTAAATATACAATGAATACTTCATCTTTCCTTAAATGTGTTATGCCATTCTATAATGGTTTCGAGGAGGAAGATATTCTATGAGAGGAAGCCGAAGAAATGCGAGAAATAGTTGACCTATGCCATGAAGCTTATGGTTTCGTATCCAGAAAACACAGCAAATTGGTCATCGGTCGGAAACATGTAAACCGTAATCAATTTGCCTTTCATAAAACTCTCATGCAAGACTACTTCAATCCAAATTGCACTTATGGACCAGATATGTTTAGGAGAAGATACAGAATGAGAAGAGATCTATTTTTGAGAATCTTAGCAGGTATTCAAAACAACAATAGATAATTTATTCAAAAACCAAATGCTTAAAAAATACAGGGTCTTAGTAGTGAATAAAAAATGATTATCGCATTGAGGATGTTAGCTTATAGCACCCGCAGATGCATTGGATGATGCATATCGGATTGCAGAGAGTACCACATTAAAAACCTCGAAAAAATTGCTAATTTTGTGGTGGACTTTTTCGACACTGAATACCTTAGATCTCCGAATAAGGATGATATGGTGCGGATTAGAGAAATGCACAAGAGCAAAAGATGGCCTGGCATGCTAGAAAGTCTCGACTATATGCATCGAAAATGGAAGATTTGTGGCAAAGCATTCCATGGAGTTTACAATGGTAAAGAAAGAAGACCTACTATTACTTTGGAAGTCATTACTTTATACGATTTATGGATATGGCGAAATGCCTGGATCTAACAATGACTTAAATGTTATTCAGAGGTCACACTTATGTAATGATCTACCACTATGTCGAGTAACTCGAGTGACATTTACCCTTGAGGCAAAATACTAACGACCATGGATATTATCTTGGCGATGGGATTTATCCAAAATTGAGCATCGTCATGAAAACGTGTCAAAATCCGATAATAGCAAAGCAAGCAAAGTTTGTGTCGATGCAAGAGGGACAAAGAGAAGATTTAGAAAGAGCTTTTGGTGTTCTTCAATCCAGATTTGCAATGATTAATAGCCTTATCGATTGTGGTCTCGAGAAAAAATGTCCACGATCATGTTTGCATGTGTTATTATGCATAATATGATTATTAAATATGAAAGAGATATGGATGAAAAACATCGTTACTACGAATATGATGGTGCAGCGTAAATGCCAGAAATATTCCGAGATAACATTCTTATAACCGAAGAAGCTTTCAATATTCACGTGGAACGTCAATTTTCATTTGGACACGCACAACTTCACAATCGGCTACAAAAGGTCTTATGAATCATATTTGGAATTACTTTGGAGATTGTTAGTTTAGTTTTACATCTAATTAGTCATATGTGTATGCATTTGTGATGTATTCGTATTTTAGTTAACTTATCAACATAGCATTTCCTTTAAAATGTTATTTAGCTTGGTTATGGACTTTATATGAATGGAAAAAAAGTAAAGCATTAATTAATAACCAAATACAACAAATTTATATAAACTCTAAGTACACTGAAAATAATATAAATTATATAGCTAAGATTAAAACAAACTACTTTGTGGGAACCTAGATAGAAGTATTTGTTTTTTGCGCTCCATCCAATATTGCATTTGAATTTCATCCATTCTCATCAAATCATTATGCATAATCATTTGTTTTTTATTTTCCCATTCAATATCCAACTTTTGTTGCTCAATATCTGCAAACTTGTGCATTACATCGATCTTCACCTAGGCTTGCTTGCTTCTATCTCGATGTCTTCTTTCGTGAATTTCATTAGCGGCGTTCACCTTAGAATTCAAAGTGGCATCAACTTCATTCTTTCTTTATGCTGCTTTGATGCCGATTGGTCTATAATCTTCATCGGATCTCTGGATGAGCACATAAAGCAAAGACATATTTTGCATGTATGAGACGATGGGAGCATGTTCAGGTAGTTTCTCATGCGCCTATAGAGGTTAGGCATGACTTGATGGAGGCTCATACTCAGATTGATTTGAGGTGTAGGGCAGATATTTTACGGGCACCATGGACTTCATATTGGATCGCCATGACACAAATGGACTAGTTGTATGATGGTCATCCTCTTTCTATTGGGTATCACTTGTGTTTACGAAGGATTGTTTTACATCCACCAGCGTTTCTTCCTATCTAGTATTTGGGGGAGAGATGCTGATATCAAATGAGTTGGGAGCTACGTATCCCTGGATATCCATTATCTTATGATAACATGTTCGGCAGACGTCAGACCGTTAGATCGCAGTATATGCAGGGATTGAGATAGACCGGATGGGTAGATGTTTTGGCATTTTTCCTAGTCGATGGGGATTTTGACAGATACTGGGTTAGAGTTGCTCCTCAACGATACATGTTACCTGACTACACTCGAGAAGTGAACCTGATCATATAGTACACATATAGCCATTGGTAGAGTTTAAGCACCTCCATTTTCTTTTGATCTCACTCCATCTCAATACGCTCAGCAACCTATGGACTTTGGTCTTGATGTCTATTTTAGAGCATATGATATCAGCGACACTCTTATCAAGCAACTGATCGTCTGTCCACATGATCATAAAATTGTTGGTATCCCTACTGCCAGACTTTACCCGCCTTTTGAGGTAATTTAATGTATTAATAATTCATTGTAAAGTATTAGTCAAGCATATGTATACTAATATATTATCTATAATTACAGTATGCAGGTAGGTTAGACGAGCACAGATGATATATTGTCGTTGTTCAGCATATGACACTCGTTCATACTCAGATGCTCGGTTAAGGGGCTCAATAGGGTTAATACGTGATGCGGATATAGATTGATGATTTACAGTCTCAGTTGGCTGCATTCCAGTTTAATCATGGCAGTCCTGCTGATTTTGATGATGCAGCGGACAATGATGATGACTTTGATGACGACGATGGTGTTGTAGACTTAGAATGACCGATGAATGTACGGTTACACTTATGTGACCGTGATTTGACTTCCCTGTTACATTTATGTTACCGTTATTTGATTGTACTATTATAATTATGTATTGTACTATTACACTGATGTTACCATCGTTCTGTCATGTTATATAGCTTTATTCACATTGCACAGCTTTATTCACATTTCAACATACTTACCGAAGACAAATTGGTATAGTGTTCTGTCACATTCGAACCTTATAGCCACGTTGCATATCTTATTCACATTTTAGCATACTCACTAAAGACAAAGTGGCTCGGTGTTCTATCACATTCGAACACTATAGCCACATTGCACAGCTTTATTCACATTTCAACATACTTACTGAAGACAAAGTGGCTCAGTGTCCTATCACATTCGAACACTATAGCCACGTTTCACAGCTTTATTCACATTTCAACATACTTACTGAAGACAAAGTGGCTCAGTGCCCTATCACATTCAAACATTGTAGCCACGTTGAACAGCTTTATTCACATTTCAGCATACTTACCGAAGACAAAGTGGTACAGTGTTCTGTCACATTCGAACACTGTAGCCATGTTGCACAACATTATTCACATTTCAGCATACTTACTTCTATATATTCTATTGCTTGGCAAACCGCTCTGCAATCGTCTCATCCTATTAAGATTACAAAAAACAGTGGATTACAACCATACTTCCTTGCCCTCATCTTATTTGTATGAAGGTCCTATAAGTCATGACACTCTGCCAAATACATCTTCCCCTAGACACCAACTGAGTGGTATATTGAAATAGAGGAAATAAATAATGAAAATGTAAGAGAGTATGAGAGAGAGTTGCAAGAGTATAGGTTTATGGAGAATGGAAGAAGGGAAAAAGTAGAGCAGCGTAGCCACAATGGAAGAACGCAAATAAGGCATGAAACATGCCACCAAGTACCTTATACGGATCAAGAGGTTGACTCTGGAAAAATATACTGTAAATGTGGAGTTTCTTTTCTGTATTTTGTCATAAGAACGGATCTGACGTCGATCGATGCCACCATAGATGCCACAATTTTCCGAATGGTTGTGGACTTTGGCAATGGCTTCACGATATTTTACCTCATCAACCAGTTATGCATGCAACTAAACTTGAAGAACAAATTGCAACGCTCCAGAGGACACTTGGTTCGATTTAATTATAAAATGGTTGAAGATAGTTTTTTTAATCTGTCTATGTGTCTGTTTTAGATCTATGATATCATTTCTTATCTTTTTATATCATTTCAATTATCGGGTTCTCTCAATTGTATCGGTCTATTTCAATGTTGGTTATCTTGTTTGTATCGTTTTAATTATCAGGTTGTCTTGTTTGTATCATTCTATTTCAATGTTGGTTATCTTGTTTGTATTGTTTTAATTAAGTATTTGTTAGTTTCTTATCTTAAGTACTTAGTAGATATTGAAAGTACATACAACTTACCTAATATAAATAACTTAACTACCTTAATTGAATGCAAAAGTACATAGAACTTGCTGAAAGTACATAGAACTTAATAAAAATAAGTAGCTAACTCAAATATCATTCAAATTGTCGAATATAGCTAACCAAAATATTATATGCAGCATGTCCAACAAAATTAGTTCGATACTCCCACAAATACCGTAAATCAAACGTAGATCGTGTTAACTGAAACAGGTCTTCTTACTCCACTATATTTATGATGCATCCGTATCTTCGACAAGCTCTAGTAAACGTGACATAAATACTCAAAGTTTTCAAAATCCTTCGAATCAATCTACAGTCGGGATGATTATTAAATGCTTCATTTAGAGTGATCCAAAATCTTGATTCAACACCTCTTCCCTGTGTCTTGTATGGGCTTCTATGTATGCTTTGATTAGTACCAAATAATCTTGTGGAGTCCGACTTTCATTTGCTATTGAATTTATTGTAAACTTTCATTATAAATTTTTTACTTAAATAGATAGTTCATAATCCATGTCATAATAAACAAGTGTGATCAAAATAACCACATGGCAAATATCCGCCACTTTTGGACCAAGTGTGTTTGTTTCTTCACAACGTATACAATTTTCACTTAAATAGACAGTTTATAATCCACATCACATGAATTAATGCTGTCTGCCACTTGTTAAAGTTGAGATGACCACACCCTGAAATAATGATGTCTGTCACTTGTTAAGTTGAGAAGATCACACTCTGGATTAATGTTGTCTGCCACTTGTTAAAATTGAGATAATGATGTCTGCCACTTATTAAAGTTGAGATGACCACACCCTGAATTAATGCTGTCCACTGAATATTTTATGAAATAATGTTGGCAAACCCATTCCTTATTACTATGCACATATCATTTCACTTATATACAAGGACTTCAATCCATTCCAGATATCACATTATAATCTTCTTTCTTTCTCTCGTAGCATGAAATTAAATATACAATGAATACTTCATCTTTCCTTAAATGTGTTATGCCATTCTATAATGGTTTCGAGGAGGAAGATATTCTATGAGAGGAAGCCGAAGAAATGCGAGAAATAGTTGACCTATGCCATGAAGCTTATGGTTTCGTATCCAGAAAACACAGCAAATTGGTCATCGGTCGGAAACATGTAAACCGTAATCAATTTGCCTTTCATAAAACTCTCATGCAAGACTACTTCAATCCAAATTGCACTTATGGACCAGATATGTTTAGGAGAAGATACAGAATGAGAAGAGATCTATTTTTGAGAATCTTAGCAGGTATTCAAAACAACAATAGATAATTTATTCAAAAACCAAATGCTTAAAAAATACAGGGTCTTAGTAGTGAATAAAAAATGATTATCGCATTGAGGATGTTAGCTTATAGCACCCGCAGATGCATTGGATGATGCATATCGGATTGCAGAGAGTACCACATTAAAAACCTCGAAAAATTTGCTAATTTTGTGGTGGACTTTTTCGGCACTGAATACCTTAGATCTCCGAATAAGGATGATATGGTGCGGATTAGAGAAATGCACAAGAGCAAAAGATGGCCTGGCATGCTAGAAAGTCTCGACTATATGCATCGAAAATGGAAGATTTGTGGCAAAGCATTCCATGGAGTTTACAATGGTAAAGAAAGAAGACCTACTATTACTTTGGAAGTCATTACTTTATACGATTTATGGATATGGCATGCTTTCTTTGAAATGCCTGGATCTAACAATGACTTAAATGTTATTCAGAGGTCACACTTATTTAATGATCTACCACTATGTCGAGTAACTCGAGTGACATTTACCCTTGAGGCAAAATACTAACGACCATGGATATTATCTTGGCGATGGGATTTATCCAAAATTGAGCATCGTCATGAAAACGTGTCAAAATCCGATAATAGCAAAGCAAGCAAAGTTTGTGTCGATGCAAGAGGGACAAAGAGAAGATTTAGAAAGAGCTTTTGGTGTTCTTCAATCCAGATTTGCAATGATTAATAGCCTTATCGATTGTGGTCTCGAGAAAAAATGTCCACGATCATGTTTGCATGTGTTATTATGCATAATATGATTATTAAATATGAAAGAGATATGGATGAAAAACATCGTTACTACGAATATGATGGTGCAGCGTAAATGCCAGAAATATTCCGAGATAACATTCTTATAACCGAAGAAGCTTTCAATATTCACGTGGAACGTCAATTTTCATTTGGACACGCACAACTTCACAATCGGCTACAAAAGGTCTTATGAATCATATTTGGAATTACTTTGGAGATTGTTAGTTTAGTTTTACATCTAATTAGTCATATGTGTATGCATTTGTGATGTATTCGTATTTTAGTTAACTTATCAACATAGCATTTCCTTTAAAATGTTATTTAGCTTGGTTATGGACTTTATATGAATGGAAAAAAAGTAAAGCATTAATTAATAACCAAATACAACAAATTTATATAAACTCTAAGTACACTGAAAATAATATAAATTATATAGCTAAGATTAAAACAAACTACTTTGTGGGAACCTAGATAGAAGTATTTGTTTTTTGCGCTCCATCCAATATTGCATTTGAATTTCATCCATTCTCATCAAATCATTATGCATAATCATTTGTTTTTTATTTTCCCATTCAATATCCAACTTTTGTTGCTCAATATCTGCAAACTTGTGCATTACATCGATCTTCACCTAGGCTTGCTTGCTTCTATCTTGATGTCTTCTTTCGTGAATTTCATTAGCGGCGTTCACCTTAGAATTCAAAGTGGCATCAACTTCATTCTTTCTTTATGCTGCTTTGATGCCGATTGGTCTATAATCTTCATCGGATCTCTGGATGAGCACATTCACCTCATTTCCTCCATCAATTGAGGTTTCTCTACAAAATTAATCTCCTAGACTGGACGAGTATGATGATTTTGATGCTTTGTTCTTTCCCTTCACCTTTGTTTGAACGCCTCAGAGGCTCTTTGCATTATCAACCACTTCGGTGTGCTCGTTAACAACTCATAACAATTCGAGAATCGATAGTAGTGTTGTTTTTAGCGCCATATTCCCTTGCAAAAAGCTTTATGAATTCCTTGTTCGCCATTCTTTTCTCATAATCAAAAAAGAATTAAATTAATAATTAGATAAAAATACTAACAAACTAATATAATAAAGAAACATACCAAATGCTCTTCGCCTCCCATTCTGCTAGGGTTCACTTTCTTTATTTTATAAACCCGCAATTCATAAAATTGAGTTTGGCGATTGATTTTTCAGAATCGACCTTGAATCGTCGACAAAGATTGTGTGTTTTCAGGATGTTTAAGGTTGAAGGTATTTATTATTTTCTTCCAAAACTTTTCACCGCTTTGGTCAATACTCCTAATCGAGTCTTTGGTAATGACGGTAGATATTGCATAAGTCGAAGTCCTCGTCGCTTCGCCATGGGTTGGTTGAATGCTGGCTCAGAGGAGTATCATGTTGTTGCTCGTTATCCTCTTTGAAGACATAGTTTTGAAAATGGGAAGGATGCGTAAAATCTTCAAATGGTGAAGATGTTATGAAGATTGGTTTTGATTTGAAGATAATGTGGGTTGAAGAAGAAAGTAGTGAATAATTTTGTGTGAATATGAAAAGTGAAAGTAGTGTATTTATGGAGTTGGAGAGATAGCCATTGTGGTGAGCCATTGGCAAATGGTCGTTAGGGTTTGGGCACCTATTAAATAGGCTCCCTACACCGGATGCTTATTTAATAGTCTTCTTGAGCTGGGCGCCTATTAAATAGGTGCCCATGGCCAATTCAGAATTCTAAATTGGCCACTGAATATTATCCTGAATATTAAGCTGAATTGGAATGGTTGGAGTGGGATGAATTGAAAATCTTGAATATAAACCCTGAATTGCACACCGTTGCAGATGCTCTAACTATATGGAGACATTTTCTAAGTATTGGAAGTGAAATGGTTTTTAAATATACTTATACCATGGAGATAAGTATATGAATATTTTTTAAGTATTAAAAAGAGTAGATTGTGAATATATCTTTTGAAAATGGTATTTTAGTATTAATATTTGAAAAGAGATTTTTTTTAGCAAAGCCAACGGGGTTGAATGGGCCCTACCATTTATTAATCCACCATGGGAAAAAACAAAATACAACTCAAACAACACAGGGAATGGTAGATCAAAACAAAGAAACACAAGGAAAAAAAGGAGAAAATAAAGATAACACAACAAGACACAAACACGCCACTGAAAAAAAGGGTTAACCTCCTTCCCCTGGATCGAAAGGAACATTAGCTTCATGTATATTTATCGAATTTCAGAAATTATAAAGCAAATCAAATCCCTCTGATTCTTGCACTTACATTTCTTGAAAATCCTGGTATTCCTTTCATACCAAATATGCCTAACAAAGAGAAGAGCTTGAATATTAGATTGTATTTCGTAAATAGTTCATCCTTGCTTGTAAACAAATACAATAACTTTTTCCACTCATCCATCATGTTCAATCTTTCTTGTTTGATGCCCGTAGCTGCCTGAACTTTATTCCAGAGCCAATTGATCATCGGATAGTCGAAGAAGAGATGTTTAATTATTTTTGGGAGATCCCTACAGAACAAACATTTAACATCCATTAAGATGCCCCTACTTACTAGTTTAACACGAGTAAACAGAGCATTATTGATTACTTTCCATAAAAGTAGGTTATCTTTAGCAGCACTTTCCTTCCACCACACAATATAGCTCCATTTGCAAGTGGTGAGAGAATTTGTTCCAAGCAGAAATTTATAAACCAATCTCACAATGTATTTTAACATGGAATGACCCCAAGCAATGCACTCACTATCAACAGGATGAATGATCATATTATGTATAGTGGTCCATAAACTAGCTATGTTTTGGTTCGAGTTAATAGGAAGGATGAAGTGACCATTCTGAATGTAGGAGTTAACGCACGCAGAGGCACCGATACCAGATTAAAAAATATCATTGTGAGAAATACTTCTGCTTAGAATACACCCATTATAAAGCCAAGGATCATTCCAAAAGCAAATTATGTTTTGTGGAGCTATAACATACCTAATAAGAGGCAGAACTAGCTCCTTAATTTTGAATATACACCGCCAGGTCCAACTTATGTTCTGGGGGTTCCATAGTCCAAATATTTCTTCCTTTAGTGATGTGATGGAAAGACCACCTAACCCAAATATTATCTTTCTTTCTCAGGAAGTTATGAAGAAAGGAGATTTTAATTAATGGAAGGATTAATTAAAGAGACTTAGTAGTTGCTTATGTGCTTAACCAGGCGCGTTTCCATTTGAAATTATATCTCTAATTTGATTTCTTGTTTATTTGATAGTTATATAACCAACTATCAAATCTTGGCCAGTTTGAAACTATCGATTGTTAGTTCGGAGAGACCAGGATTAGATATGTTATTCGAAAACCACTTTGAACCGGCTTAAGTGTTCGAACTTGGACATCTTAAAGATGATGGAATCAAAGACGGAGCCTTTGAAGTGCAAGGGCTATGTGAAGGCCTAAATTTTCGTACCCTTTGAGCCGACAATAAACCATACATGTCCAACTCAAATTGCACGAATAAGCGGATATTTAAGGGGTGAAAAAGAAAATAAAGATAGAACAGAATCTCACATGAATGGAATAATATATAACATTGAACAAATATATTTATAGCGGAAAACTTTTCAAATACATATATTAGAGTCTAACCTAAATTCAGCTTGGACAGTTATAAACATTTGTCCTTACAATTGCTGACAAACAACAAACAACTGCGCAAAGCGGATAATAGAATACGTCCATACATAGATGAATATCTCCAGCTCTCCTCTAGAAACTCCAACCGTCTTCACTAATCCTGAAACTACTCGGATCTGACCTGAGTATTGAAAATACCCGGATCAGGCTTGATAAACCAGCGTGAGAAACTCAAATATAAATGACAGTGTCATATATCAGCCTTGGAATAAAATCCTTTGAAAAGAAAGAGTATCTCATAAGACCACGCCCACACATAAACATGGACGGGTTTTTACCTTATGATAACTAAAACACTTTTATATATCAAAACATTTGATATTATTTCTAATGACATATCTTTGAAAACATTGCAAATAAACTTAATAATCTTAGCCGAAATTGTTACCATTATTAAATTCCGGATACTAGGCTCTATAAACAAATCCGAAGGCACTTATTGGAGAATGGATTCCATACAAATGACAAGGTACGGGACTACCTTCCGACAGTACACCTCTAGAGGGATGTACCCAGGGTCGAGATACTCGGTGCCTAAACCGACACAAGATCAACCTACCCCTCACGCCGGATAGTACCGAATATGTCATCACCCCGGTCGTTACCAACCATTAACGGGTACCCAATTCATACATTCACCACATACTTAGACATCTGTAGAGTAAATCTAGAAGGATGACGACATCTCCTAAATGGGAGCGACCCACTTAGCCTTGCTGCTTCTACCATGTTTCTGTCAATTCCGGATGATGAGGCCTGAGGTAAATGATTACCTTTTCACATAGCACATCTTCTTCACTTTGCATGCCACATTGCCATTCCTTTGAAAACACTATTGATTTTGACGAACATACAACCTCTGAGCTCATACGTTTCAGAGAAAGGTGTTAAGCTAAGAGAAGTTGCCTTCTCCACCACCAAGCAGATGTACATTTGTAAAAGTCAACGTTATTATTTTAGAAATGCAATGTCAGACATTCGTCCATACAAGTTGTCCAGGAACAGGACAAACCGAAGGTACTCTCCTACTTCATTAGCAGCGAGAAGTCCTTCCATTAGAGATTTTCATAACAGAGCACTGCTGCCACCATATGATATGGTAATTTTCACCTCGAGGGACTAGTGGCAAACAGCCCTACTCATGAAGGTCCCATCTTCAAAATCATTTCTCTTCAAACACGTTTTACTTCGAACGTAGATTGGTTCAAAGTGGTTTCCGGATAGGAATTATCCAAATCCGACCCCGGTTCCTTCGAATCCAATTATCGATAAAAAGATGTTAAGTTCGTAAGTGGATATCAATCATCAATCAATTACTTCATCTTTTATAAAATATCTTTCTTAGGTATACTCTTTTCAAGTTATTCCATTCTCTTTTCAAATGTATATGGAATCATTAAGCCTCATTTATCAAATCATTTGGTTTATTTAAACCTTTCTTAAATCTTGGAATAATTCCAAATCATTTTCTCTTTTACTTAGGAAAACTTTTTCAAATCATCCATTAAATCTTAATCAAAGATTTCTTTCTTAACTTTTAACTTATAGAAAAATATTCCCTTTTTATAATATCACTTTCCAAAACATCCATTTAATTTAAAGGATTATTCACTGTCCAAAATCGTGAATATAATTCCTTTGCCAAATTCATTACTTCTAAATATTTAATTTAAAGGATTATTCACGGTCCAAAATCATGAATATAATTCCTTTAATAAACTTTCATATTTAACTTATCAATTTAAATTGAATTCAGATTTACAAAACAGTGTTTATAAATTCCAGTTATATTTTATAAACTTCCATATACAAAATTTCTTAACAAAATCCATTTATATCTCATTTATAAGTCACAATCCAATTATAAGTTAATTACTTATAAATCTCTTATTTACAAATTCATTCCTTTCAAATCTTATTATTTATAAAATCCATTATAACTTCTTTTCAAAATTTCAATTGCAAATCCATACATAAATTTGATTACAATCCCATTTCTAATATTTATAAAACACTTTTATAATTACATTAATTTTATTTATAAAATATCAATTTTATAAATCTTATATATAGACCATTTATAATAAATTCAAAGAATTTGTTTCTTTTCTTTTATCTTAGAAAAACTTAAATATGATCTTTTAGAGCATCCGGGCTTTCCTTTCGATCTATTCCACCCCTCGCCTAAGAAGAGGAAATATAGGCTAGGTAAGTTCAGAGCACTGGTTGCTCCATTCCTAACCTTAGTTAAACACCTTGTTTTATCTTTTAAACTCTTAATTTTCCTTTTGAAAATATTCATACTTGATTCTAGGAAAAATTGTTAAGTTTAAACTCATATTCAAAAGGTTATAAAATTCGCAGTATAAAAGTGTTGCGGAAAGCGCTATATAAGCTTATTTGATTTAAACAACTTTTTAATATTTGAAAATTCATATTTTCCATTCCAAATCTCTTTTAAACCATTTTAATATATTTATCAAATTTATTTCATATTTTTAATCATTTAAAAATATCATTTATAAAGAAATCCCGTTTTGGATTTCGAACTGCAAAACCGCGATGTTTTTAGAAAATTGTTTCGGACATATTTCAAAATCTACTTGATGAAATCTTGATTTTATTACTTCGTTGGAAAACTATGGATATAATAGACTAAAAAATTCTTATTTCGAATGATTCTGAGCTATATTCCACTTTGTATACTTATTTAAGGCGCGAAATCGCGAACTACCGTTACGCGACGCCTAGTTTTGACTTGTTTTTCAATTTCTTTTCAAATTTCTTGGAAACACTTTTAAATGTTTATAAAACATTTGTAAATCATTTTAAACTCATTTTAAACAATATTTTTATATTTCAAACTCATATTCCATTTCATTTCATATTATAATATCATATTATTATAATATCATTTTCAATCTTTTAGAATCATTTAGAGGCTAAATCACTCCATACACATATTATTATGGATTTAATTTCCATTAAATTAAATATGGTTAATTACTAACCATTTCTCTTATCATTTATCAAACAAAGTTATCATCCATATAACAAACATATAATCAACCATAATATCAACCAAATTATCGAACATTTAATCAACCAACATATACCAAACTTTTCATGTTATTAACTTGAAATAATTTTAGGAACTGGTAACTTTAAATATGAGTACTCACCTTTTATCAAAAGATCAACTTCCTACCAACATTTTTACTGACAACACTTCACTAAATCATCTTAACTTCACCAAATCCATTTTGTAGACTTTCCTTTTGATTCCGGCAGCACTTCCATCTCTTTTTCTCGCTCCGAAGCTTTCCAACTTCCTTCCTTCTATAGGTTCGGCCTCCTCATATTCCACCCCTTCCTCCATCATTTATTCACTTCTTAGATGCTAAACCATGTTGTAATGGTATTCTAAGGTCTTTGGCAAAGTTTGGTGGTGTTCTGACTTTGTTTGATATGATTTTGAAAAAGTTAGTAAGGAAAAGACAAGAGAAGAAGCCATTAGAGAAGCTTTTTAGAAAGCTTGAGATAGGAAGAAGAAGATGTAGAAATGTGTAAAAGAAAGTGGAAGGATGGTGGACTTATTTATAGAAAAGTTTTGGATTAAAATAATATTTTGTAAAAAATCCAAAATATCCTTACTTACTTATAAATGAATCTTATTTTTTTCAACACTTAACATCACATTTCAAATCATTACTTTATGTCTTTTTCACTTAAGTATTAAGTAAAAAATATAATAATTATGTTTGGTTTGATTTGATGTTTTACTTTTGCTTTGAAATGACATGTTTGTCATTTTGTGCTTACTTTTTGTTAATTATATTCTAGAATTTCCTAAGTATGTTTAGTAAAAGTAAACTTGATTAGTGAATTAATTAATACTTATACTATTTGAATATATATTTCTATATAAGAAAATAAAGGTGCGACAATGTTGCGACAACTTTTAATCGACAAAACATTTATTTTCGACAAAATGTTTTACGTTCACATTTTGATGTTTTGGTTAAACTATTTATTTATGTAAACCAAATTTAAAAATAAATTTGTATAATGTTGTTTAAAAATATAAACACTCATAAATTAATTAAAATAATTTATTTAACCATCGAAACTTACTTTTCTGAAATCAACATTTTGTCACTTTTGTCGATATAAGCAAATGTTACTATTTTTGTGTATACTTCTCTTTCCAAATCCTATCTAATTTTGTTTGAATCATATAACCTTACCTATTTTATATTTAAAATCACTTTAAATAGTATATTTTAAAGTGGTCAAATTCTGGGTCGTTATATTCTCCCCTACTTAAAAGAATTTCGTCCTCGAAATTACCCAAAAAAAAAGTTTGCCCAAAACATTTATATTCAAACTTAATTCCATATAATATACAAAGATCATCCATATAAAATATCTGATTTGATCTTCTATTCGAATCCACAACTTTATTTCCGAACAAGTATCGATCCCCCGATCCTCTAGTGCGGACTTTAATCAGACTCTTTGCTCAGAAACCTTTGCTTTCCTTGCATAGTTCTCAACTATGATAGAAAACTCAAGTATCTAACCATAAATCCTCATCAATGTTCGTCGTCAAGAATCGAGTGACAAATGCTTTTTCGGACTAGTGTGAACACCTCAAAGTTCCGAACTCGAATCTTAGATCAAAATTTATGCGATAAAACGATTTACATATAATATATGTATTTATCAACTTTCAAAATCTTTTCATAAACTATTATCTTAAGTTCAAATATTTTATAAAAGTGCTTCTTTATATAATCCTTTTAATTATTTATTTCCAAATATTTTTATTAAAGGAAAATATTCTAAAGAAACCATTTTTCTTTATTCAAAAGATAATTTATCTTTATAAAAAAGTTTTCCCACAATCTTTTAACTCGGTAAATTTTAATTAACACTGATATTATTTATGAATCATTTCGAAAAACTATTACTTAAGTTTATTTCATCTTATAACTTATGCAAATCAATCATTTTTAAAGACTTAAGTCCAAATTCTTAATCAATGCTAGAATTCACTAATAAAACATTTTCTAGGTTATAATTACCTTTTTGAGGAGTCATTATTTTACTTAATAGTTCATGAATTAAATCTATATTTGTATGATATACCTTTACATCCTAAGAATATATATCCCAAATTTCAAATTGGTTTTACTTAAATCCGTCCGTCTAACAAATTTAAACTTTATTGTAATTTACTATTATCTCAAATTCATAAGTTATAAAACTTATTTCTTATTTAATATTATTATTAATTTTCTAACTTTGAAAAACAAATTTTAAAACCACTCATATTTAAATCCTCAAACTCTTAAATCTTTTTTTCTTTCTTCTTTATAAATCAGATTTATAAATTATCCTTATCTTATTTCATTTACTCAAAGTATTTCACAATCTTTTACCAAAAAATTTCATAAATTTCTTAGCTCTAAGTCAGTTATGATTCGGAAATTTTCGACTGTCCAAAATCGTCGAGAATCCCGCTTTATCTTATCAATTAGCGATCCCAATTTATCTTTGGTTTAAACACTTTTATAAATATTACTAATCAATTTATCAGTTAATGATTCACATTATCCTTTTAACTTAAAAAATTATATAGATCGAGTAACCCTAAAACAATACCAAGGAACTGGGTACTACCAATAGTATCATATATCCTCTTAACAAGAAGAGTGAAACTTAAGAGAAGTGCTTACCATCCGAACACATCTCCTGCCCATTTTTAGTTTATTTTCGAGCCATTCGAACTAGTTATCATAAAATACCTCTTTTTATTTGAAATAATACTATTTTCAAAAATCCTTTAGAGTTTACTTTATAAAACCTATTTTATAAATTTTTTTTATAAATTCATCTTATATTAATTAACTTCATTTAAATTTCCATAACTCTTTTACTCGAATTTAAATTCTCATTCCTTTTATATTTACCTTTTTACACAATTATTTAAATACATTTTTATCTTATGTGTTCATTTCTTAAACAAATCTTATTATCAAACATCTTATAGTCAAATCGTGAAACTTAATTCACAAGGTATTTGTAGTTAAACTTTTAAATCAAACAATTGATCAATTTATGATAGTAACTTTAATATTATCATTTCTTAATTTATTATTTTTGAATAAGTATTAAAGATCTTAATTGCCTTATCAAATTTCTTACTTATCGATTATCTTTGTGAAACATCTTATAGTCAAACTGTGAAATTATAATCACAAGATGTTCATATTTAAATTTCACTAATCCTCATTTCTAACTATACAACTTTTCAAAATATATACTTTATATTTAAAATATAATCCTAGGTAAAATTATTTCATTTACCAATTTTTTTAAAACCAGTGTGACAGTGTGTCGATATGCCTTGTTAAGAGTTTAGATATACCAATTGATACGGTTGTACTTCCCATATCAACCAAAATTTATAAACCACTCAACCGATAAATCAACACAAAACATTTTTATATCCAATAACAAATACGCGCTCATATATAATACGCTCAACTCATTCTAGGATGTTACTAATCCTATCTCTAATGAGTCACTCATCCTAGGGTATTACTAACCCTATCTCTCATGAGTCTTTACCCCACCAAAACCAAGGTTCTCGCTTAACCTTCAGCTCTTATACCAAATTGAAGGCCCGAATTTCCGTACCCTTTGAGCCGACAATAAACCATACATGTCCAACTCAAATTGCATGAATAAGCGGATCTTTAAGGGGTGAAAAAGAAAATAAAGATAGAACAGAATCTCACACGAAGGGAATAATATATAAAATTGAACAAATATCTTTACAGCGGAAAAGTTTTGAAATACATATATCAGAGTCTAACCTAAATTCAGCTTGGACAGTTATAAACATATTTCCTTACAATTGCTGACAAACAACTGCACAAAGCGAATAATAGAATATGTCCATACATAGATGAATATCTCCAGCTCTCCTCTGGAAACTCCAACCGTCTGCACTAAACCTGAAACTACTCGTATCTGACCCGAGTATTGAAAATACCCGGATCAGGCTTGATAAACCAGCGTGAGAAACTCAAATATAAATGACAGTGTCATATATCAGCCTTGGAATAAAATCCTTTGAAAAGAAAGAGTATCTCATAAGACCACGCCCACAGATAAACACGGATGGGTTTTTACCTTATGATAACTAAAACACTTTTATATATTAAAACATTTGATATTATTTCTAATGAAATATCTTTGAAAATATTGCAAATAAACTTATTAATCTTAGCCGAAATTGTTACCATTATTAAATTTCGGATACTAGGCTCTATAAACAAATCCGAAGGCACTTATTGGAGAATGGATTCCATACAAATGACAAGGTAAGGGACTACCTTCCGACAGTACGCCTCTAGAGGGATGTACCTAGGGTCGAGATACTCGGTGCCTAAACCAACACAAGACCGGCCTACCCCTCACGCTGGATAGTACCGAATATGTCATCACCCCGGTCATTACCGACCATTAACGGGTACCCGATTCATACATTCACCACATACTTAGACATGTGTAGAGTAAATCTAGAAGGATGATGACATCTCCTAATTGGGAGCGACCCACTTAGCCTTGCTGCTTCTACCATGTTTCTGTCATTTACGGGTGATGAGGCCTGAGGTAAACAATTACCTTTTCACATACCACATCTTCTTCACTTCGAATTCCACGTTTCCATTCCTTTGAAAACATTATTGACTTTCACGAACATACAACCTCTGAGCTCATACGTCTCAGAGAAGGGTATTAAGCTAAGAGAAGTTGTCTTCTCCGCCGCCAAGCATATGTACATTTGTAAAAGTCAACATTATTATCTTAGAAATGCAATGTCAGACATTCATCCATACAAGTTGTCTAGGAATAGGACAAACCGAAGGTACTCTCCTACTTCATTAGCAGCGAGAAGTCCTTGCATTAGAGATTTTCATAACAGAGCACTGCTGCCACCATATGATATGGTAATTTTCACCTCGAGGGACTAGTGGCAAACAGCCCTACATCATGAAGATCCCCATCTTCAAAATCATTTGTTTTCAAACACCTTTTACTTCGAACGTAGATTGGTTCGAAGTGGTTTTCGGATAGGAATTATCCAAATCTGACCTCGGTTCCTTCGAATCCAATTATCGATAAAAAGATGTTAAGTTCATAAGTGGATATCAACCATCAATCAATTACTTCATCTTTTATAAAATATCTTTCTTAGATATACTCTTTTCAAGTTATTCCATTCTCTTTTCAAATGTATATGGAATCATTAAGCCTCATTTATCAAATCATTTGGTTTATTTAAACTTTTCTTAAATCTTGGAATAATTCCAAATAATTTTTTCTTTTACTTAGGAAAACCTTTTCAAATCATCCATTAAATCTTAACCAAAGATTTCTTTCTTAACTTTTAACTTAGGGAAAAATATTCCCTTTTTATAATATCACTTTCCAAAACATCCATTTAATTTAAAGGATTATTCACTATCCAAAATCGCGAATATAATTCCTTTGCCAAATTCGTTACTTCTAAATATTTAATTTAAAGGATTATTCACTGTCCAAAATCGCGAATATAATTCCTTTAATAAACTTTCATATTTAACTTATCAATATAAATTGATTTCAGATTTACAAACAGTGTTTATAAATTCCAGTTATATTTTATAAACTTCCATATACAAAATTTCTTAACAAATTCCATTTATATCTCATTTATAAGTCACAATCCAATTATAAGTTAATTACCTATAAATCTCTTATTTACAAATTCATTCCTTTCAAATCTTATTATTTATAAAATCCATTATAAATTCTTTTCAAAATTTCAATTGCAAATCCATACATAAATTTGATTACAATCCCATTTCTAATATTTATAAAACACTTTTATAATTCCATTACTTTTATTTATAAAATATCAATTTTATAAATCTTATATATATACCATTTATAATAAATTCAAAGAATTTGTTTCTTTTCTTTTATCTTAGAAAACTTAAATATGATCTTTTTGACCATCCGGGCTTTGCTTTCGATCTATTCCACCCCTCGCCTAAGAAAATAAAATATAGGCCAGGTAAGTTCAGGGCACTGGTTGCTCTATTCCTAACCTTAGTTAAATACCTTGTTTTATGTTCCCAGATCTCACTGGCGGGACAAATGTACTAGTCGTTTCCGCATATTCAGTTATTAGCTTTATTTTAGAATTGATTATAAGATTCCAAATTATCTTTTAAACTCTTAATTTTCCTTTTAAAAACATTCATAATTGATTCTAGGAAAAATTGTTAAGTTTAAACTCATATTCAAAAGGTTATAGAATTCGTAGCATAAAAGTGTTGCAGAAAGTGCTATATAAGCTTATTTGATTTAAACAACTTTTTAATATTTGAAAATTCATATTTTCCATTCCAAATATCTTTTAAACCATTTTAATAGATTTATCAAATTTATTTCATATTTTTAATCATTTAAAAATATCATTTATAAAGAAATCCCTTTTTAGATTCCGAACTTCAAAACCGCGATGTTTTTAGAAAATTGTTTCGGACATATGTCAAAATCTACTTGATAAAATCTTGATTTTATTACTTCGTTGGAAAACTATGGATATAATAGACCGGAAAATTCTTATTTCGAATTATTCCAAGCTATATTCCACTTTGTATACTTACTTAAGGCGCGGAATCGCGAACTACCGTTACGCGACGCCTAGTTTTGACTTGTTTTTCAATTTCTTTTCAAACTTCTTGGAAACACTTTTAAATGTTTATAAAACATTTCTAAATCATTTTAAACAATATTTTTATATTTCAAACTCATATTCCATTTCATTTCATATTATAATATCATATTATTATAATATCATTTTCAATCTTTTAGAATCATTTAGAGGCTAAATCACTCCATACACATATTATTATGGATTTAATTTCCATTAAATTAAATATGGTTAATTACTAATCATTTCTCTTATCATTTATCAAACAAAGTTATCATCCATATAACAAACATATAATCAACCATAATATCAACCAAGTTATCAAACATTTAATCATCCAACATATACCAAACTTTTCATGTTATTAACTTGAAATAATTTTAGGAATTAGTAACTTTAAATATGAATACTCACCTTTTACCAAAAGATCAACTTCCTACCAACATTTTTACTAACAACATTTCACTAAATCATCTTAACTTCACCAAATCCATTTCGTAGACTTTCTTTTTGATTCTGTCAGCACTTCCTTCTCTTTTTCTCGCTCCGAACCTTTCCAACTTGCTTCCTTCCTTCCTTCCATAGTTTCGGCCTCCTCATATTCCACCTCTTCCTCCATCATTTCTTCACTTCTTAGATGCTAAACCATGTTTTAATGGTATTCTAAGGTCTTTGGCAAAGTTTGATGATGTTTTGACCTTATTTGATATGGTTTTGAAAAAGTTAGTAAGGAAAAGAGAAGAGAAGAAGCCATTAGAGAAGCTTTTTAGAAAGCTTGAAAAAGGAAGAAGAAGATGTAGAAATGTGTAAAAGAAAGTGGAAGGATGGTGGTCTTATTTATAGAAAAGTTTTGGATTAAAATAATATTTTGTAAAAAGACAAAAATACCCTTACTTACTTATAAAGTAATCTTATTTATTTCAACACTTAACATCATATTTCAAATCATTACTTTATGTCATTTTCACTTAAGTACTAAGTAAAGAAAATAATAATTATGTTTGGTTTGATTTGATGTTTTACTTTTGCTTTGAAATGACATGTTTGTCTTTTTGTGCTTACTTTTTGTTAATTATATTTTAGAATTTTCTAAGTATGTTTAATAAAAATAAACTTGATTAGTGAATTAATTAATACTTATACTATTTGAATATATATGTTCCTATATAAGAAAATAAAGGTGCGACAACGTTGCGACAACTTTTAATCGACAAAACGTTGATTTTCGACAAAATGTTTTATGTTCACATTTTGACGTTTTAGTTAAACTATTTATTTATGTAAACCAAATTTAAAAATAAATTTGTATAATGTTGTTTAAAAATATAAACACTCATAAATTAATTAAAATAATTTATTTAACCATCGAAACTTACTTTTCTGAAATCAACATTTTGTCACTTTTGTCGATATAGGCAAATGTTACTATTTTAGTGTATACTTCTCTTTCCAAATACTATCTAATTTTGTTTGAATCATATAACTTTACCTATTTTATATTTAAAATCACTTTAAATAGTATATTTTAAAGTGGTCAAATTTTGGGTCATTACAGGCTACTTGCTACTAATCCTAAAGGTGATTCCAAAATGGATGTAGTAGAAGTAGTGCCTTCGGTTTGTTCATATCCTGAATAACTTGTATGGATTAATGTTGGGATTGCATTATTGCTCGAAGGGCAGTGTTAGCATTCCAAGTGGGATTTGCTAAAAATGTAAAACGCAGCCTCAAGCCTCACACCCGGTAATGATTGAAACAAGGGATATCCAGGCGGGCTACGTGGGTCGCACCCATTAGGGTATGTTTATCCCTTATCTAGATCAATATTATTTTTAGAAAGTATCTTCGGGACCTAGTATGACGGGATGATCATATTTGGTACTATCCAGAAAGGGGTAGGCTTATCCTTTATTGGCGGGGGTCCATATGCAACCCTCGATACATTTTTCTAGAGATGTACTATGACATACGATACCCCAGTAGATTTGTTATTGTATGGAATCCATTTTCCAATACGTGCATTTACGGACTTGGTCAAATACTAAATATGTTGTTGAATGCAATTCCATTCCGACTATGATTCAATATTTATTTTAAACCCTAGATATTATTATAATATCATAAGGTTTCCTGTAAAATGAGTTGGTTATCGTAAGTTAAAAACCCGTCTATGTTTCTGTGCGGTGTGGTCTTACGAGATACCTTTATTTTTGAAAGGTTTTATAACATTAAACATCCATATGATTCGTGTTTCTCACGTTGGTTTACCAGACTGATCCGGTAGTTATAATGTTCGGGTCAACCCGAGCATATTTTCAGATTTAGTTATGGATGTTTTGGAGTTCATGAAACGCACTGGATGCCTCCAAGATATATTCACATATTTTATTTTTCGCTACATTTTTTGTTTTATAATTACCAGCATTTGTGAGGACGTGTTGTTATAACTGTCCAGGCTAATGATAGGTTGGTTTACTCTACTTGGTGAATGTTGATTATAATTTTTTTTGTAAAGACCATGTGTATATTATATATCACTTGTCATGATCCGAGATTATGTTTTGTCTTTTCTTTCTTTCACCCCAACAATCTGTCTTTTCGACACTTGGATGTTCGGCACATGAATACTGTGGATGTATTATTGTGGACTTTTGAGGGTCGAAAAGGCGGATCATCATATAAAGTGTTATAAATTAATTAATATTCATGAAATGTTAATTATTAGTTTATTTGATGTTTTGAGTGTTGTTCGCCATTATTTGGATGTGTGTAAAATTTATACACTCACGCATCGATATACGATATCAGTATTTATTTAAACGGGTTTTAAATACAGATAATTACTTAACGGGTTTTTGAAAAAAATTATTCCATGCATGGTTATGTCATGGCCAGCCATACATAAGGGAGAGGGGATTGCTTGATTGTGTATTAATTGGAAATTAAAAAAGAAAGTTTAAAGAGAGAATGAGAAATGTTTCTATTATATTCAAAAATCATTATTCTCTCATTTATTTTCAAGTTCGATTTTCCCTCTCTTTTCTTACTCCTTCCACGACCATTGCCCCTTCACTCCACCATAGCCCATTTTTTAATTTAACCCAAACCAAAACAAAACAAAACAATGTGGTTCATTTGATTCTTGCAAGGTCGGTGACGATTCAAGCAATTTAGATGATTTGTTATCCCGGTGTTACAAAGGGCAAGGCTCTCTCAGGTTCAATTGCATTTTATTACACCCATTATTGATGTTTAACCCTGACCCAAATTCATATATATGTATATTATACTGCCATTTGTTGGATTTGATTTGAAACTATTTGTGTATTGTCATTTAAACATAAAAACAATTTTATGTTTGATTTAAAAATTTTGTATTGGTATTTTTCTTTAGATCTAAAACTATTTGTTAATGTAATTTTGATTTTGCTATAATAAAATTTTCATACATTATCATAATCTAATTTATTTATAACTATGGATTTGATATTCAAATAATTGAATTGTATAAACATTCTATTCAATTAGTAAAACAATGTTAAGTTAAATATTTTGGTTAAGTTAATTTTATTTTCAAACTAATATGTTCAATATTTTATTGTTTAATCAAATATATGTGTTTAAAATTTAAATTTTAAATTACAATATATATATATATATAATGTCTTAATTAATTAATCATGTTGTTGGAGCAACATATCAATTATGATAATGCTTTTTAATAATCTTGTTTCCGTATATGTTTATGTGTTCTTTAGATCTAAATTATTAATGTTAAGATAATTTTGATAATGGATAAATATAGAATCATTTTGAAGGGATTGGATACAGTATTAACCGAATTTGTAAAAGACGAAGGTGGAATCAATTAAAATGTCACCACGTCATATTTTTCTCTTTCCTCTTTAGATCCTGACTTGATTAAATCTGGATCTAGTGTATATTTTTTCCATCGTCTCGTAAACACTAAGCATTCATCTATTTTGAAGATATATGTTTTACTAAGTCGATTTGTTTTCAAATGTGTGTGTGTGTGTGTGTGTTGCTATAAATATCTGTATACAACAATATATACATATTATAGTATATTTAAACATATGCACATAGTTAGGCATTTATATTCCCAATATTTATATGAAATTGTCATATACATATGTAAGTATAATGCATATGTATGTACAATAGATATAAATCCCAATATCTATATGTATGTACATATTGTTATACACATGTTTATACTTCATTGTACTACCTTGTCATGTTATTTACTATATACGTGATACATTCAAATAAACATTAATCAAATTAGTTAATACGGTCAATTAATAAGTATAAAATAATTTGAATATAATGAATTTATTTAGATAGGTAGGTTGGATCTAGTGGTAGTTAATAGACTTCATAATCCCATTAAGATCCAAATATGATTTTTTTTTTTTGAAATTTACCGATTTCACCGGCTGCGAAACGGACTGGATTCCAACACCTTGTTTTTTTCAAGATTTCTTTGTCTTCAAGCGCTTTATAATGAAGTTTTCAACTGGTGTTGGAGTTGTGAAAGGAAATCAAGGATTTAAAAGGGAATGTTATGTGGCTGAGCCCAATGAAGCTTGTCATAAGGAGAAAGACAAGTATACAGAGAAGCCACTCTATGTCAAGTCACAAGACGCATATCAACTATATTCCTAATTCCCGTATTGAATCAACCAGATAAGAACATGGTGAAGTGGATCCTAGAGAGGAGTTGAAAAGGGGAGACGACTAGACTGATAGACCTAATGCAGATCTTACAAATAGACGAAGACGGTATGTTAAAGATAGTGAAAACAAGATCATAGCTTGGTCTAAGGATGAAGCAAGAACTTAAGGCGTTTTCGAGAGAGAACCACGACAAGCTTGTTTGCTCTTTCCGATAAATGTGGGGTTTTGCCTGAAGTTGCATGCCATGCACTGAATATCAACCCGAAAGAACTCTTAATCATGTCGAAGAGGCATATAATGGATCTAGAGAGAACCATTGGGTTAAAGGAATAAGTGAATAAGTTGCTGGCTAAAAGTTCATCCAAGAATCTTGTTATCCATATCCAAAATCGCATGTTGGTAAGGATGCTGAACAAAAAGTAGCGGACATACGTTGGCTATTCAAACTTAAACGATGCATGCTTGAAGGAATGATTTCCACTTTCATGGATAGGCCAATCGTGAATGAGATAGCTGGTCATGAATTGCTTTTATTCATGGATGTTTACTCCAAGCCAACAACAATTAAATTGTATTACATGTTCCCGATCAGGATCACAATTGTTTTATTCCTGACTTTGAATTGTATTGCTACAAGGTCATATTGTTCGGTCAAAAGAACATTGAAGCTACTTACCAACGGTTGGTCAATAGGATGTTTGCGGAATAGATCGGGAGGAATACATAAGTGCATGTGGTTGATATGCTTATGAAATTAAGAAAATCAATGGATCACGAGACACTTGGTAGAGAGATTTGAGATACTCCGAAAGTATGAAATAAAGTCGAATCTTTTGAAGCACTACTAAAAGATAGCATCAAAACATTTATTTTCAATTTTATGATTCACATAATACTCACAAATTATTAAATCATGAAAATGTTATATAATAATAATGTACAATGTCATTTAAAACTAAATTTTGTAATGCCACATATAATAGGATTAATTTTTTTTTTCTTGAATGCAATTTACAAGCAGCATTGCAAATTTTAAATAAATATGTTTTCAAAAAATTTCTATACAATACTCAATTCATCAACTTATAATATTAATGAATTACATCAAATCTAATGTAACATATAAAAAATGACATTACAAGCAGATGCATACTTCTATTTTTCTCAAAAGAAAGTGTTCATAAAATGATACTAAACGGTAACATTAGGAATTACACGATACTTCTTCCTTAATTCCACACTGCTTCTTCTCATCACTACTTCACCTCAGGTCACCAACCTCATTTGTCCTCTTATCGTCCCATCGTCGTCAAAATGTCACTCTCATGATTCATGCATTCATCTCCTTCAACAAGTAGTCCGTCATCATCGTCAAAACACCTACACCACCAAACAACCACAGCCACATGCAATCACCACCGTCGGCAAACCACCAACCTCATCACTATCGATAATTTCCCCCCACTACGATCATCAATTTCGTCTAGGGTTGAAAACGCTAACTTTGCATCTAACTTATCATGCCTGAAAATCTGTGTCAGGCTTGCAAACAAAATGTTTGGATTTAAGGGGTTATTTTGAAAAATAGTTCGTTTCCCAAGCTGATTTTGAAACACAATATCCTTGAAGTAATATACTAATCAAAGTTTGCCATTAAAACGAGTTTCTTCTATAAAAAATCTCAAATTAAATCCCATCATATAAATTAAATCCAATATATATAAATTACACTTTACATTTCAAAATTGTATCATTATTCACCCCATTATAGAAACTTTAATATATCCAAAATGTAACAAAGTAAGTACTCGAAGACAGTAGTTAAATATATAAAGATGGATGTTGGATACCACTTCAAATGGTTAAAAAGATTGATAGAAAACTCAGTTTAAGCATCACACATTCAACATAAAATTACATTTCAAAACAATTTCACATCTAAAAAATTAAGGGCTTGTTTGGTTTCGTTTTTAGTTTTGCGTTTTGTGTTTTCAACATACAATACAAAATACAAGAAAATGAGGGAAATCTTTTTACAATTCTTAGCCATTACGACGATCGACGGGAAATGAAGGGGATGAATTGTTTTCCGTCCTTTTGTTATGCCTCAAAATACGAAAAATCAAATAAACTTGTTTTCTATTTTCTATGTTAATTTCATTTTACAAAATTGCGTGTTTTCCAACAATGTATAAGAAATGCGCATTTTTGTTTAGACGAAAATACAAAATTAAAAACAGCAAACCAAACGGAGCCTAATATTTCGTACGTTGTCAGTTAGTTCTGAAAGCAAAAGAATAAAAACAGTCCTCGAACATTAAGAATTATATATTCTAATGTAATAGTCCATGCTAACTTGCTTTTATGTACAAACTAATAAAGAATACACATCCTAAAATAATATTGACAAGTCTTTGGACTAAAAAAAAATAAAAAATTTGTATTCTCAGCAAGCAGGCAAAGAACGTAGCCCTCGTTACCTTAGTAGCTTAATAATTTCATGGTAACTCCTTAGCTCCTTTATCGAATCTGCATATGTTATCAAAGGTTTTTTGCGAATAGGTGTAGAAGCCTTCAGTTTTTTTACAAGGACACCATAAAATGCATCTTCATATTTTACCAAATTGTTTGTACCAATGTTATCATCAGGTTGAGCTCTGAAACAAATTGTAAAATAGAACATTTAAGAGTATAACATAGAAGGAAAAAAAATGTGAAGAGATTAAGAAACTAATATTTGATGATTAAACTGAGTTGGCAAATACTATGTGATGTCTAAGGGAATTAAAGACAGATTACGATGGAGTAGAATCTCTTGCTCTGCTTGAAAAGGAAGAAAAGAGTTCACAACTTTGATCCCAACTCAATAGAACACTTCCAACTAAAAGAGTTATGTTATTTAGTAGGAGAAATTCTGTGCAGGTGTCCAAATGATTAAACTGTTTGAGTTGGGTAATATGAAGTAGGAAAAAAAATATGGACTATAATTTTTTAACAGATGAGTTAAATTATGAACGTTTAGTTTCATTTACACAAGTTATTGAATTATATAATATTTTTTTAAATATTAATTCAAGATTCTTTCCAGTGATTTTATGGAAGGTGAATAGTTTATATTCTTCGCAAATCTTGAATTGGTGCAAGTAATTTATTGTGAAACTAGTGTGAACCCGTGCTTCGCACACTGAATCGTACAATTTAATTAGCAATATTTTCGTAGTTATGCCATTGAAATTCAATGACTCATGTATGCATACCTCGTATATTGATGACAAAGGAAGAAGAGACGGTTGAAAAGAAGTAGTTGTATTTGAGTGGAAATGAGTATTAAAAAAGTGGAGCACATTAGGAAATTTAGACAGATTTGTACAATTCATGCTTGTTGTGTCGGACAAACGCATCTAACAAATGCATGGGTTGTTACCCTGCATAAAACTAATGCATAAAACTAATGATTTTCGTATGTGGACATTGTTGTATATTTTAAAACTTGCACATGCACAACATAATGTTTGAAGGCTGAGATTCCAAGTATATATACAAAGACAGCAAAACAATATAAATACAAAGTGTATTCTATGCATAAATGTTTTATTTAACATACAACTAAGTTGTTGTCAGAGGTCTTGGAATAGCATGGGATATAATCTGGTGAAAAATAATAAATCATATTCAGGGATACAGTGGTAGTACAGTTGCGTGTGGACAAAACTGACACATACAATTTGTTTATACAGCAGTTGGAATTCGCACATACAACAGTTCAAACTGACACAACACTGACTTTTTGCAATAAAATTCAATTCGCACAGCAACAGTGGTCCATAAATATTGTTTTCTAACACATACAGCACTTTAAATTTAAATTGGAAAAAGCTTTTAAAAAAACAATGTTTGTTGAAGATCCAAAATCCATGCCGATCATACCCCTAGTTAGCAAGAATACACCAACTATAAATGTTTAATGCTGTGCTAAACATTTTGTACAGAACTCTACAGTATTTTTTCCTTAGTGATGTCCCTGTCCCAGCAAGTGTCCTCATCCAAACGACTTGGAAAGCTGCTCCTGGAGTTAGTCCTACATACAGTCCTCTTGTTGTCAGTATTACAGCCGTGAGGTAAAAACTTTTCCATTACTATATGGAGAATTAAGTAGAGTACAGTAATTGTTGTGTGGTCAAAAAAGAATTCCATCCAACTGTCTTATGCCTAGCATTTTATTAATGGAATTAAGTAAAGCAAACCATATAGATATAGATGGCCTTATTTCTTGTACAGCAGCAGTCTGTTATAGCAATTTCAGCTTGGTCTTAAACCTTAGTAGGAAAAAATGATTAATAAAAACATTGAAACCATTGTTCAGTTGTATGCACATGTTGGCTGAAAGGTATTTGCATTTTTTATGTTTCAAATTGTGTCCATAACACCCTAGTAGAATAAGAACGAATACAATATTTTTTACTAAAACTAAGTTAATAGTGAGAGTGTGTTCAAAAAAAAACTATGATCAAATGCAAGTCATCAAAAGTATAAATAGTATAGGTTAATGACTACTGACTGCTAAGGGAAAGTCATACAAAGAATCATTAAAGCTTTGTAAAATTAACCATTTGCATCTTTTTGTTCTTTACATGCTATTAATGCAGGTTGAAAAAGAAAGTATTTTGTAAATTAATATATAGCAATATTAATCATAATATCAAGTCGTTAAATTAAAATTAAGAAGATAGACTAAAAGGCGCAATCAAAAGTACTAATGGTTATAAATATAAAATTATCTACGATGGTTGTATGTTAGGAATTGTCTGGGAATTATTAATACACACATAGACATACATACATATAGACACGTATAAATAAGCTTTTTTAAACATAACCGTAAAAAAATCAGTAGGAGTATATACCGGAAGGCTTCCTGTTTCATGTTATTTTCTATCTAGCTTATACCTACAGGATATGTATTTTTTGACTTAGCATCCTACTCATATGCTGTGTGTGTATGTATGTGTGTGTGTGTGTATGATTTTAGATTTTCCCATATACCTAATGCTGAGCTAGTAGAGAGTGTAATGATTTTTTAGGATCTGAACTAAAATCCAGCGACAGGTTGTGACAATATAGTGAATATGTTGTATATATTATTTTGTAAACTAATCTTATCCCAACAAAATAAGACAAAAAATATAGCCATTATTTGTAATAGGGAGTAAGATTATATTTGTTAATCATACTGGTAATTCGAAATGTACCTATGTTTGAAACTGTATCTTGTCATATATTTTCTTTGCCAACCTTCGCTTGCACCACCATAAGTAACCAAAGATAACCAATTAAACAAAAAATAGATTCGGTTTTATAATACAAATCTAATTAAGCTACTGACTTTGCTACATAAATATTGAGTCCAATATTTGTAATGTACACTTCATAGTTGGTTAACCATAGAAGTTGTAAAACTATAAATATTGTCTAACATGTTTTACTCGTATTTCCATGTAGACTTGTTTTCTCAGGAATAGATTTACTTGCTTAATAAGACTTACATACCCATTAGCAAACCACGTCAAATTTTTATACATTTTCTGAATAGTTTTACACTGTTGCATAGAATATTTGGATTCAGAAATCCAATTTTTTTCAACTACTCAAGAGATGTTACTATAAGCAAAATTTTGGATGAAAAACCAAACCTCAACGGAAACTGTCCAAATCTCTATAAGCTTAATTAGAAAAAAAAACTAAGCAAAGAAAGAAAGACAATGCACAGTAAGATTTTAAATTCAACAGAGTACAATGCTGCTAAACTTAACTAATAAAATATATTCAGCAACATACAATGCAAACAAATTAAATGAGTATGGATCATACCCACTTCCACATTCATACAAAAACATAGAATTTCAAAACCAATTTTCATCTTTCCAGCCTTTCATACAAATGTAAGTTTGATATCTTGTTTGAAATTTTAAGAAAGTATATAGTGGTTCAAACCAAAAACAATGAAGTAACCATAAAAAATCTAACAAATCTTCGAATCCAATATGCAGTAGGATAGTTTGTCAAGTATGTGTACGTCTCTACAAATCAAATATGTGTACATCACTTTGCATTTAATATTTCTCAAATACCATCTTATAATGATTCATATTACAATACATCAAAGATTACAGAACGACCAACCCAAATTTAATTGATCGGATTACAACACGTACTCAAGTAACATTTGATCAGTATATCAAATTTATTCTTATACTGGTCCAGTAATAATAACTATCGTTTTTGGAAATGATCGATATAAACAAATCAAGGACTCAAAATATTAAAACCTGAATCATTACCAAATTCTAAAGCATCAATAACATAATATATAAAAAGTATACCAAGTAAGAATAATGATACCTGAAATGCAGAGACTGAAAATTGAACGCTGCAGTAGTTGAAGTAGGCAACGGAGGATAATAGATTAAGCAATTAATTTAGTAACAGTTCTGCAAATTGAAAGCTACCGAGTCAATGGACTAAATTATCTAAATTAGTTGGAGATGGGAGGAGAAATATGTAAAAAGGTATCAGAGAAAGGCTTCATATAGAGAAATATATGAGAATTTGTTGGTTTCAGCATCGATAGAGATTTGCCCCCATTATCAGGCGAGTTTAATTTGTGAGCTAGGGTTTATAGAGATTAAAATTCGAAATTCAAATCCCTCTGCGGCATATGAGGATCGCACACAATTTTGCCAGGCATCTTATACATTTTTCTAGCTATTCTATATGTTTCATCAAGTTAACGTATACAACAAAGTGTAAAGAGGTGAAAAACATGAACAAATCCAAAAAACTGAATATTAAAATATGCCTAAATCCTAATAATATCATCAAGGAAGAAATAGACACACCGCATCCAAAAACCAGGATAAAAAGCAGAACACAAATTACCTTCTTCACGAAGTTGATAATCGCGGTGGAAGAAATCGGGCGGAAGAATCGCCTGGAAACCCTAGGCTTTCTATTCTTAGCGTATGGAATAACGATGAAGTAGAGAGAAGGCAGGAAAAACCCTAGTCTTTTTATTTCTAGCTTACGGGAAAAAGATGAAGCGGAGAGCTGGTAGGAGAATGTGACGCTTAGGAAAGAATAAAAAAAAGGAAATATAGATTTAGAGACTGTTCGGTTGCCAAATTTCAAGAGGGCCTGTATGAGCTTGAAAGTTAACTCACTAATAATAATATAGTATAGATATAACAACTATCAAAAAAAATTAAATTTAATCAGTAACACTTGACCACACGAGTTATATGTATCACATATATATATACTACATAAGGGAAATTACAAAAGTAAGAAGTGTGAAAATTTCACCTTGTGCAACACAAATTTGTACCGTTGATTACATCAAAATAATTTATCCTGCAACTTCCGAGTATTTTTTAGAATATATTCATACGTGTCATCTATCTTTTATCTACCAATAGAAAATGCAAAGAATGAGGAGGTTAAATTATCAGCATTGAAAGAAAATATGGAAGTTATTCTCACATAATGAATCAATGTTCTAACTGAATCCGTGGTACAATTTCTAGAGTGTCTTTTGATTTTTTTATTGTTCAAGCATCATTGACAACTGCAATAATTTCTAGGGTGAAATTTATAATAGTGGAAAAACAAAATTCAGCCAAACCATTTTTTGTTTCCTGCTAAAAATTGGATGTTGTATAACAGAAATTTATCAGGAATTAATACAGACATTATAAATTTTTTGTTACAACAACAACTAGTAATCAAGTCCAAAATTTCATAAACAAGTGCTGTTGATTCAAAAAAAAAGGAAAAAATTAGTTGTAGATACCCACTTTTTCAAATATGCACAACACAAGTTCAGTTCTCATGTCCTCAAATGACACATCCCCAAGTCCTCAGTCATTAATTTATTAAACAACTTACATAATAAATGCAAAAATGAATGAATATGATTTATTAAGGGTATGGAACAAATAAGAAAGAATGACACAGAATTGATGTGGTGCATCATAATGAATTGGCAAATGTTTTATAAAATTATAGTAACAACTATGTACTCTAAATATTTACAACACCACATAAAAATTGTATTTCATTCGATATTATTAGGACAAATTTTTGAAATAGACTTCCAAGAAAAATTTATTAAGAAAAATAGGCTTGTGTGGAAACTTATTATGAACATAAACCTGTTTTTTTCAGGTCAGTATACATGCGCATTCTGTAAATGCGCATTTACAGAATGCACATGTACACTTTTTTTTAAATAAACATGTGCATTCTGTAAATGTGCATGTACAATTTTGTTCATGCGCATTTACAAAATGCATATATTCATTTTCCGCATAAAACTAAACAATCATTTTTCCTCATTTCACCTTCTATCAAAACCTAACTCAAAATCCTCAATTTCAAAACCCAAAACCCAAACCCTACTTCCATCCAAACATCAAATTAATCTATTTTCATCTTCAAACTCTAATGAAATGGAAGAATCTTCTTCATCTTCTCAAATAAGAAGTAAAAATCCTAAATTTAAATTTTGATTTGCAATTTTAGTTTATATTATTTTTAGGGTTATTGTAGATGTATCCTAATGATTAAACTTGTTGATGGTATAATTTATATTCAAATATAGATTAGTGTATACATGTATTGAAATTTTATGTAATAATTGATTGAATTTTTTTATGAGTAGAGTTAGAATCCGAACCAATTGATGGAAGTGTTCTCTATCGCCAAAAGGAATATCGTAGTGAAAACCAAGCACTCATGGAGGTATATTATTGCACTAGTTTTAGTTCATTATTCTACAAATACTAAGAATAAATTTTAAGTAATTTTGTCATACATTTGAATTTAATTAAATAGGGAGTTCTCACGATTAAAGCTATTGATCATTCAAGCAAGCTTAAACTAATAAATTGTAAAGATCCCCGACTAGAAGGTAATCTAAAAACGGCCCATTTTTGAAAAATATTTCAACTTAAGTATCTTAAATTGGACCATCATCTTATTACCGCGTTGTGTGATCGGTGGAGGCGGGAGACAAACACATTTTATTTTAAAATTTGGGAAGATGACTATAACTTTATTTGATGTTGAGAAACTAATTGGTATTAGTGCTAGCGGTTTTTCAGTGTATTTCGATGACTCTGAAACCGATTATATTGAGTCAAGTCATGAGTTATTAGGTGCAGTTCCTCCTCTAGATTCGAAGAATGAAACTAGCATGAGTTGGTTTAGACAGAAATTCGAAAAACCTCTTCCCGTAGAGGCAACGGATATTGTGATAGAGCAACGAACCCGTGTTGTAATATTGTATTGTTTAAACTCTCGACTTTTTGCGGATCATTCAAAAGGTCGATGTAATTTGAAGTATTTGCTATTTTTAAGGGCCAACAATTTGGTTCCTATTCTTGGGGTAGTGCGGTGCTTTCATATTTACATAACGAACTGTCAGCAGTCAAGTTGCACATGCTATCTTCTTCTGTTGCACATGCTGCTTGCATACTATCAAGTTGTCCTTCGCCAACATTTGCATTGTCAACAAAAGCATCGTCCTCCTCCGTACGATAGCTTGATGTTTCTCCAACTTCATGTGTTGTATAGCTATAAAAAAGATTTGATCAACACATAAACAATGTACTTAAAGATAATTCATAAATTTATAATTTGAATACAAACCAAGTGGTTGTTTGAGAATGAATAAGAATACCACCACCGAGATATTGTGTCTCTTGAAAATTTGTTACGGGTATGGAGTCAACCGTTGGATATTGTGGTTCTTCGGCACTAACAATTTTAGATTTTTTAACATATAGTTCTACCACTTTCATTCCAATTGAAAACATCAAGTCCATATCTTCATCATCCTCTACATCAATAGCGGACGAACCATCATCTCTTACCCATTTTGTTACTAGCTTTATATCAAACTCACTTGGATTTATTTTTGTCACACCGTATATATTTTTCTTAAGCTCTTCAAACTTAACAATATTTCTTAATTTTTGATCCTTTTCTTTTCCCACCAACATACTTTGGTTTATCGTCATCTTCAATCACAAATTCGTCATCATAATAATGTATAATTGGAACGGTAGACATTATCTACACAATTTTCAAATAAAAACCTTTTAGCAATGAAAACAACAATAGAGTATAAGATTGCATTACAACTAAGAAAACGATGAACTACAATACGAACAATTTAGACATCAAAATTTTGCTGAAAATAAAACCCAAATTTTTTACCTTCAAGATCTTTACTTGATTAGAAGATGGATGATGTTGTTGTAAATTTAATTGAATATTTAGGGTTTGGCAATGAAAAGTATGTGGGTTTGGTTTTTGGATGGAAGAGGGAGTTTGGGCTTAGAGCCTGGATATGAGAATTTGGGTTTGATTTTATCGAAAGATTGAAATGGAGAAGAAAGCAGGTGGTTGTTTATTTTAAGTCCTGAAACGAATATGCACATTCTGTAAATGCGCATGAACAAAAATGTACATGCACGTTTACAAAATGCGCATGTTTTGTTTATTAAAAAAAACAGTGCACATGCACATTCTGTAAATGCGCAGGTACAAGTTTGTTCATGCGGATTTACATAATGCGCATGTATACTGGTTTGGAAACAAAACATATATATTTTCATAATAAGTTTCCATACAAACCTATTTTTATAGTAAGTTTTTTCTGAAAGCCTATTTCAGAAATTTGTCCAATTTTTGAAAACAAAACTTAAAGAAACTATTTTTTAACACTGAAGAGACGTTCATTGTTTACAGCGTTGTTCTAACCCATTTGTTTACTTTTTATCCCTTAAACTCTCAGATATTCTTTATGAGCACACTGACGGTACATGCTTAGGATAAGAAGACATTCTGTAAGTGGCTGACAACTGGTCGGAGGCTTTTAGTGCTTATCTTCTATATTTATATTGCATTATAGTAGTAGATGTGCTTATATGGAATCGGAAATGCGAAGACAAGTGTTACAACCGTTAAAGGTTGAGGCGGTACTTGCGTGTGCAATCATATTATGCTGCGTGATGTTCCAAGATTGTTTTAATTTTAAGAGTAGCCGTATGTACTATCACTATTAAAAAATGTTCCATCATATTTTATCTTGTGAGCATAGTTGAGATGCGTGGAAGTTTTCTTTACGTTGATGGCGCTCTATTGGTAATGTTAGAGGCTAGCGTGCAACTAACCCGACATCGAGACGCCAAACCTTCCCGTCAATGTGAACTCTTGGGAAGACCGGCCTATATGATTGCATCGTGGTGCCTAAAAACACGATCTAATAGATCATTATATCGAGTAGTTGGATCGTAGTCTCTCACCATAAAAATGGCTGCAGGTGCAGCAGCACCAACTATAAGAAACCCACCTATCCACTTACCCACTTTTAGCTTCTATGCCAATTTCCCAGTTCCAGATCCCTCTTGCTAACTGGAATAAAAGAATCAGCAGGACCAGCTACGGAGTTGACCCTAGACCTAGTATATTAGATGATGGAATCGACTCTGGAGGCGACGATGAAAGAGTCGACCCAGGACAACGGCCTCCCCATAGAGACGACTGAACGAATCCCATATAGTCAACGATGAAGGAGTCGAGGCCTATTAGACGAAGTCAACATGTCCTATCTACCCTGCCCAAGCCGCAAAGCAGTGAGTTTTTGTGAAGAAAAACACGAGTTTTTGTACCTCGTTTCCCACCTCTTGAATCCGTTTGTGTATAAACGAATTTATGCACTCTTGTTATCTTTCTATTTTTGGACTGCTTACAACATAGTATAGGGGTTGAATGTATAACCATGACAACTCAATCAAACAAACGTCATAACACCGTTACTAGTGGGCATTGGCATCTTCAATAGTTATTTCATGCATGAAAATAAATTGTATTGCACCCTGCTGGAATTAATTCCTCGATGCTGCTATGTCACCACTATATTAACTAGCTCATCACTAAGTCCAACAATATATGCATCAATTCGTCTATCCTGCCTTTCTTTGTATTGTGTATAAAGCATGGTTCAAACTTCCGGCCGGCACGTCGGAACTCCGGCGATTCCGTCCCGGTTCCGACGTCGACCGGACCGAAATACGAGAAAAAACCCGTTCCAGATTTAGGGTTTAAAACAAAAAAAAATTACTGTTGAAAAACCTCAAGCAAATAGTTGATGTTGAAGCCGAAGACGAAATCCTAGTTGAATTCGAGGTTGAAGTTCGCGTTGTATCAAAGAATCACTCGATTTTTTTTTTCTCTCATTCATTGGCGGCTGAAGCGAAGTTAGGGCACGGACAAAAAAAAGGAAGAAGAAGAAGGTGTTCGTTAGTTTTAGATGGCTAAATCTGGGCTTAATGGTTAAGATGATGGGCTGGATAGCTTTTATTTTGTACAAACAACTTGGAATGGATTAAATTTAAAGGGTTGGACCAGCTATACCACTTTGATTTTAATTTTGTTTGAATAAGTTTAGATTAATTCGTAAAAACTTTATTTAGAAATTATTTATAACTTCAGCTACTTGCATCAGTAAATTATAATTTGACACAAAATAAGCACAACATTTGACTTTGATTTCTATGATGTTTGAACGAAACAGTTATTGGTATTTAATTTGTTATATGTTTTGTATCTTATATATAGTTTGATGCACTATGAATTTATATTAGCATTGAATATTTACAAAAAAGCACCGAAATTCATAAGCCGGAATTAAAACGGAATTTTCGGAATTTCCGAAACGGAACCGGAATTTTAAAGTTATCCGATGACCGGAACGGAAACGAAAACCGGAATTTCAAACCTTGGTATAAAGATGATTATAAACAGGATGTAATACTTCAGCTGATGTTCTGTACATTAATGGTGCTTAGCATGTGTGAAACTATACTAGTTTATTTCATTGACAAACACTTCTAATGTTATATCATGATTGATTTAACGTGTTTGTTATGTAAAGTTACAACAGTACAGGATATGCAGCAAATTTGATATGAGCATGAATACAAACCATCTTGACAAACCATACACTAAAAATAAATTACAGAGGTTAGAATAATGTCGCTAAACGGGACTCTCATATACTGCTAAACGGGACTCTCATATACTGTCTAGCACCACCTGCTTAAATGAAGTTAGAACTTAGAATCAAACAGTAAACAATGTCAAAAGTATACCTGAGTATTGATATTTCATCATCTTCTGCAAAGGGACAAAAGTGTTTATCTTCAATTTCATCCATCAAATAAGACCTACCTATGTCATATTTCTCCAAAACTTTCTGATAAGTACAAAAAAAAACGACTATAAATATATACTGATGGTATATTAAACATGATAATTTGGTCTAGATACAACCTTTTGTAGGGTCTTGCCAGCATTGGATTCACCTGATCCTTTCTTCATTGGTAATCCTTGCCCAACAAATCCCCTTAGTAAAAATCGAGGAGTACAAGAATACTTTTTAATTGTCGTATTTATCTTACTAAGCAATGATAACGGATTATCTGCCATATGAGTATTAGACGATGTAATTGGAAAAGATGAAGGTGCTTTATACTCTTTATGCAAATCACGTTTCTGCATTAAGGAAATATAAGTAGGCAATGACCCTACTGAAGGAAGAACATTTAGCTTTCTAATAAAATCAATATTAGGGCTCCAAACATAATCAGGTATAATCTGAACAGACATCGGGATGGAAGCTTTTGAACTTACAAAATCTATAGTTGCTTTGTATGAAATTGATAATGAAAGTACACCACAAGGTGTTTCAATAGGCACAAAATTAAAATCTTTCATTTCTGACTCTTCTTCTCTGGTAAATGGCTGAACAAAAGTAGAAATTTTATGAGAGAGACTATAGTTACAAACTTTTCTAGACAAATTGAGCTCTCGAAATACTTTATATGCTGGCAAAAATCTCAGAATGGCATAAAGAGTCCGAAGCAAAATTATAGTTTTCATGTATGCTATCTCATACATTGAATTTGACTCATTAGCAAGTTTCTTGCCTTCTGGACTATCATACTGAATTACCCATCTTTCTACAATCTTCTCGCATTTATCCTGGATTAAAATTATATCTATCACCAATTGTTCACAATATTTTTGATGCCATTTGCCAAAATTTGCTAATGCGGACGGGGGATTTTTCATCGCCAAATTAAAACATTTATCTCTTGATAATGATAACGGTGAATCGAGAAGGTTTGCATTATAGTTTTGGGATTGAACATAAGGAGATCTTACTTCAAGTATATTGTGCAGAGTTTTGGCAAAAAAATGATTAATTACTTGTTCCGTTATAGGGGGATCGGAGAGCGAATTTGAATCAGACGATGAAGTCATCCTTATCTGAAAAAATTGGTAGTATAAATATAATTGTCATGCTCATATAATACATGCAATGTTCTAAGGAAAAAAATTAATATCAATTTCAAGGAAAATTTGTTATTTTAAAATCTTTGATTATGCAGATCATAAATAGAACCGAATTTATAACTATTCGATTACTTACCCAAATAAGGATTCCAATGCGAAATGATAAACACACACTCCTGATATTCACATTTTTCCACACCACAATTTGATTTGTAAAAAACCATGCAATTGTTTTGTTAAGTCATTCATTATAGTTGTTTTTACAAAATATGGTAATATTATAATTTATCAAGAAAATGAAGTAGCACATCTCATACTGCAATGGCAGAAAATGAAAATCTATCACCTAAGTTCACTAATGTCGACCACACTCATTCATGAACTCAGTGTAAGAGTGTGCGATATGTGAGTGAGTGTAGTAGTTATAGCCACTGAGTTTACATAACCTTACTACTAAAATAAAAGAGATATCGAGTAATTTATCAAACTCATTCGTTTATATAAGAGCAAAATATAACTAAAAAAAGACGGTATCAAACTGAAAATGCTACCAGCTAATTTCACTTGTGCCTACATTCTTCTCTTCAGCTTTGTGTTGCTTAATGTAAAATGATATCACATACATTGCTGTATGTATTCAGTTTAGATCAAATTAAAAGTTGGCAATGTATAATAGCATGTATCATGTATGATTATGTGTAAACATAACATTGGTGAAATCCACAGGAAAATTAACCTCGCAATAGTAGGAATTATTCTACAGTAATATTTTCTTAATAATGCAAGTTCAGCAAATCAAACACGATTCAATCAATCATAAGCAGCACTACGGATCGCATACTTAAAAACGATATAAATCGAGAAGGAGATGCTAAAGTACCTTTTTTAAAATCGCGAAGCAGTTGGGTGAAATCCAATACTCTTTCGTATAATTGGAAAACCCTGATTTGAACGATAAAACTTTGATATGTACACATTAATTATCTCCGAAATATTAGGGAAATCTGGGAGTTTATCGAAAATTGAGGATATGGATCTGTTTCAACATTTTATAGGACGCGGTGTGGTTACTATCGTTGGCAAAACAAATTCAGTAAGTGTTAATGGCCCAAAAACTGAAGGCCATAAATTTGCTGCTTTCGTACTAATTTTTCCGCAGGGCTAGAAATATGCAGTAGGTATTTTGTTGAATGGCTACGTAAATGATCGCTGGTAGAAAACTGTCACCGTACGTACTATTTGGTAAATCAAAAATTTGGGTTTAAAGTGGATTCCTAGAAAAATTGGAATGGGTATAGTAACCCTTTTTTTTGAATAGTTTCACATTGTGAGAAAGTACAGGGAGATCCTTTTTAAATATAGAATTCACAAGAGAAATAATGGGTTCTTTCATTATAAGAAACACAGCGATTTCCAACGCCTTCCAGTTGTCGGAACCGTCGGAAATCCCGTCGGAATACAGAATACGAATTTCGTCCATTTCCGACAGAATCGACGATGACGTTTCGACGGCTTCCAACGGTTTTTTCGACGGTAGTTCCGACGTTTTTTCTAATGGTATGGACGTACACGTGGCTTGAAAACTCGCCGGAGAACCGTCGGAAGCCGTCGGAATTATTCGACCCGTAGACCGTCGGTAATCGTCGGAGAATTTATATATATATATATCAAATATATAAGCTAAAATCAATATCAATAATAATATAACACTCAAACATTACCATCTCAAACTCAAACATTTCCAATCAATACAAAACAAACTGTTCATCATCAATCCCACACATCCAACATCAATATACAACATATACAACGTCTAAAATGCCAACCAATCAACCCCACAAATCAATATCAAACACCACATGTCCACAAATCAACCTCACAATCTCTCATTGTATATATACACAAGTTTCAAAACCAAAAACTGCAAAACATACCTCATGACTCGTCATCGGCTCCGGAACCACCAGACGAAGGGAATGCTCCATGACGCTCCACGTATAAATCTTTCCTGCAACGCAAAATTAAATACAATTAAATATTACATGACATTATTATAATATTTTATAACTAATTAATTAAAATGATCATTATTAATCACTTATAACTTAAAATATACTTACATGTGCGGTGTATGCTTTATCATCCTCATGCCAAGCTTACGTCGCTGATCTCTCGTCGTCAATCTGCTTGACGGTATGGGTATGCGCAAATACATCCATATACGAGACAGGAGCCCCACGCGCTCTTTCCTGCAATAATTGGTGTATATTATTGTTATTCATACAAATTTATACAAAAAATGTAATAAATGTTCGTAATTGCAAATCATTTTAACAGGTCTTCGCGATGACGCTGAAATGATTTCGAGCCACCATGGTGCGTGACTGGATTTTTCTGCATGTTCGTCGAGTTCCTATCTGACTCCGCCTGCAACTTAAAATTTAAGATTATATTTTACAAGTATAAATTATGTATTCTCTACTGAACAAATCAAAGTGATATCTGATAGACTTACCCTGAATTCATTGCTACTCCACCATGCAACCCAAGCATCCCATGCACTGGCGCCCATCTAGCTTGGCTTCTTCCCATATTTTCTGATGGTAGACATCGTATTCCGGTAATTCTTTGCAACTTTAGAGTTTCAGTGGTGCTGGTAAAGAGAAACGTCTTCCTCTTGTAGGTCTACTGCCCCTTATATATATGTTGAAAAAATATAAGTTATACATTTATACTTAGTCAGCAAATTGTAAAGTGTTATAATGATATATAAATTTACACTTACTAGGAAGTCCTGCCAAATGCTCTCTCGTACGTGCTCTGGGATCCTACTCCATTTGGGCCAGCATGTAGTCATACGTCTCATGTATGCCTGGTTAGAAATGCTGAGAACTATATTTGAAGGCTCAAGCTCAAAACCCCTATATTAAATATGATACAAACAAATCATGACTAATATATCATACAGAATATTTATAATGCTGAAGTAAATTTAATACTTATGAGTCATCTGCCTTCGGTAGCAATCTAACCACCGTACGCGGTGCCTTCTGCGACGTCCCGCTACCATCACCTCCGCTGCGAACGGTCCCTCTCTGATAAGAAGAGGGGGAACCGGACTGCGAAGAACTCCGACGCCTGAAGAAAGACATCTAGAATACCTGTCATATACATATTATTTTATTATGGCAGAACATATCATTCAATTATGAGTAAACATATCAAGATTTAACATCAATAATCGCATATGACATACACAAAAAATAACATCAATACTCCTATAAATTACCTTTTTTCAACATGTATACTATTAAATCCGTCCTCGTCGTTTTCTGATTCAGACTCGGTCTCGTACTCTATATTGTTTTCCTCTATGGTCTCAAATTCTTATACCAATACATTTGATTCATCATTTAGAGGTCCAAAATCGGTTTGATCATCTGCTATTGTAATTTCGTCATTTTCCTCGATATCCGCTTGGTACGCTTGTTCGTTTGGAATGTTCTTTCCATCAAACGTAAATATTGCCTTTGTTTTAAAAACTACCGGCCAATCTGCTTTATCTCTTTTTAGAGATGAATAAGGAGCATAATAAACTTATAGGGCTTGTTTTGCTAGTATAAACGAATCGTACTTATGATAACGTGATGTATGCTTTATTTCAATAATATTATATTTTTGGTGCACGTTTATTCCAGAACCTGGAACATTACTGAACTAGTTGCATCTAAATAAATAAACTTCATCTGCGGGTCTGGTGAAATATGTTAATTGCAAAATCTGGGTTAGCACGCCATAAAAATCATTTATGTGATCATTTGGATCATCACTACCTTTAACATATACAACGGTATTGTTAGTTAATTTTTCAACCTCATATTCTTTGGTGTTGAATTTGTATTCATTGACAAAGAATATTGGATATGTCTTGACTTTTCTTTTTGGTCCCGTCGCAAGATGTTTCAATCCTTCATCCACCACACAATTTACCGGATCATATACATGGTTCGTAAACCAAGTAGCAAAATTTTTGCTGATATCGCCGCTTGGATGATGTGATTCGTAAATACTGCATATATAGTTAATATATTGCATTATAGTTATTACACACATGTATTATTCAAGTAAATAATTTTAGTTGCATCACTCAATAATACCTAACAAATGGCGCAACTTCTGCACAGTTAAGAAGAACATATGTGTGGGCTATATGGTAATCTTTATCGTCTAACCATACTTCCACACATTTTCCAACAAGGCATCCCTACTGTCTAAAATTAGATAGCACTGATTCAGAAGAATCTTGTTCAATGCCCTCATCATTTCGCGTAGCACTTTCAAAAGATAAGTTCACCTGGTCACTGAAATAATGAGAGAGAAAGAACGAAGCTTCATCTTCAATATATGATTTGCATATCGAACCTTCAACTCGTGCTTTTTGTCTCACTTTTTTCTTTAAATGATTTAAGTACCTATTAAGAATAATTATAATTAAATTTTATTACATGTAATTAAACTAAAATTTAACATACTCAATATCAATACCCATCAAACAGATACATCCATCCATATTACATAAGACTTCGAAAACGTACTTCAAACGGAAGATGAACAGGTAAATGCTCCATTACATTAAAGAAAGCCGGAGGAAATATTTTCTCCAATTTGCAGAGCAGTATAGGAATTTCTTTCTCAAGTTTACGTAGATGATCAACTTTTAACGTAGTTGAACAAAGCTCCTTATAAAATAAACTAAGTTCTGTTACAACCGTCCAAACTTTTGTGGGCAACAGTTCTTTGAAAGCGACGGGTAACAAATGTTCCATCATTACATGACAATCATAACTTTTCATCCCACTCAGTTTACCGTTCTTATAGTCGACACATCTACGAAAATTAAAGGAAATCCCATCAGGAAATCTTAATCCTTCCAGCCACTTTAATAGTACTTTAACTTGGTTACTGTCTAGCTCATAGCATGCTTTGGGTTTTTTATGTCATTTGCTTCATATGAAGCTCAGGACGATTGCATATTGCTCTATATCACGTCTTCATTTCAAATCGTCCTTAGTCTTTCCTTTAACATTCAGAACTGTATTAAATACATTATCAAACACATTTTTCTCGTTGTGCATCACGTCCATATTATGACGAATTAGGAGAATTTTCCAATAAGGCAACTCCCAAAATATACTTTGTTTGCACCAATTATGAATCGTCGATTTACCTTGAATTTCAATTTGTTCTCCAGTTTCATGTATCTTTGGACAATCCTTTACAAGGTCATAAATATCTTCGCTGACCAAATCGTTGGTGGTTGCAAGGTCTTAAGTCTATTACTTGTAAAGTTTTTTTACCTTTTCTAAAAGGATGATTAATATGGAGAAATCACTGATGATAGTCAAACCACGAAATTTTCTTCCCATATGGTAAAGAAAATGCTCGTGTTTCTTCCATACAATAAGGACAAGCTAGACAACCGGCCGTACTCCAACCTGAAAGCATTGCATACGTAGGAAAATTGCTTATAGTGCACATCAGAGAAGCGAACATGCGAAAATTATTTTTTCGAAATGTTGTATGTTTCAACACCTTCATACCACAATGTTTTCAACTCTTCAATCAACAGTTGTAAATATATGTTGATTCCTTGTGTCGGATCATGTGGGCCAGGGATGACAATAGTGAGAAACATATATGGAGTTTTCATACACATCCACGAAGGTAAATTGTAAGGTGTAACGATTATAGGTCAAGATGAATATTTTAAACCAAATTGAGAGAACGGTGAAAATCCATTCGTACATAAACCAAGTCTAACATTACGGCTCTCCACTGCGAAAGCAGGGTATGTCTTATCGAAATGCTTCCATGCTTCTCCATCAGTTGGGTGTGTTACATATCTTCTTCTTATATTCTCACACAGTGTCATCTCATATGATGCACGGTTACAGAAGATGCATATAACCTTTGAATCCTAGGAGTGATGGGTAAGTAATGCATACACTTGTACGGAACTTCATTTCTCTTCTTTTTTCTTGGTTCGTATCTTTCTTGATTACATATTTTACAATTCCTAAGATTGATGTCTTATTTCCAAAACAACATGCAACCATTTAAACATGTATCTATTTTTTGATACGGCAAACCAAAAGCAGACATAAGTTTTTTCACTTCATAATGGTTTTCGCACATTAAATTATCGGGTGGCATATGCCGTTTTGCAGCTTGTACTATAGCTGTAAACCTGGTTTCTATGAAGTTGTATTTTGATTTCATCACAATGTATTCTACAGTTACTGATAGTTGAGTACCGCTTGTACAACCATCCCAAAGGGGTTTCTTAGCAACATCCAATAAATCATAAAAAAAATTCTCAATTACTTAGTTCTTCTTCGACATCAACATCGTTACCATCAACTTCAACAGTAGGGAACATTAAACGTGTTGCATCTTCAACCATATCTTCTATAAGATTCATCGGAACAATTTCAGTATCCACCTCCTCCTCCGAATGTACGAGATTAAGTGCTATAAGTTCTCCATGACGATCCCACATCGAATAATTCAACACGAAACAATATTGGCGCAAATGAGCTATTACCATATCCGGTATCAAACGCTTCAATAATTTGCACTTACTACATGGACAACGAATTTCTTCGTCATTCCCATTATTAATTAAAGAGAATTCAATAAAGATGTGTACACTATTTTGAAAATGTTCACTTATTGAGCCTCTAATTTCACTTGTTTGTTGGTACATCCAGCTCCGATTGATAAAATAATTGACCATTTTTCCTACTTTAAAACATAAAATCGTATTTATCATTTATGTATTGATATTTTATTTTTTAATTAAATCATACATTTAAATTTTCAAAAATATATAATATTATTCTATTTAATTTTATTTTCAAACGAATTTACACAAATTATATGAATATAATCTACGATTTTTAGGTTATTGTTTTACACTTTGATGGTTGGTCATCCTACTTTCCATTACAAACACAGTAGTTATTATATTTGTAAATCATTTTATTTTAAACGATTCAACAAAATTTCGGCAGCACTTCCCATTTGTTCCCTGTATCGTACACATATGCGTGTACACAAGGAAAAAAAGAAAGTGTTGTCGAAATTTTGTGAACCGTTTAAAATGAAATGATTTGTAAAATATAATTACTTTATTGTGTTTGTAACTTGTCCAATACAGGGACAAATTCGACAAATATTGTATCAGATGAATATAAATATTCATTCTATGATAAAAACGAATATCCATATAATGAGTGTATACAATACTTATTAGACGGGGGCAAAAGCTATCTAAAGGATTTATAAAAAGTAAAGCGTATTATACAATAATTTATTTAAATTTTAAGAAACGCATACACTAAATCGTCGATTTCGTCATCTTAAAAACGCATACACTAAATCCTGAGCATCGACTCTAATTAATCCAAACTAACACTAATGCGCGTATGTACTAATTAATCAACACATATACACCAATTAACGCACATATACACTAAAAAAATTATTTTTCTCAACATTTAAATGACAAATAATTATAATAACAACCTAATTAACATTCAATAGGGTATAATAAACAATCAATGCGGTATTATAAACAACTATAACAACAAATTAACCCTAATTTACCAAATCAAAATTAAATAGAGTTTATAAATTAAACCTTCTTGCAGAGAAATAACTAATGGAGAGAGTTGAAAATTGAAGATGGAGACTTGCTGATGGCGTGGAGGCTTACTGACGGCATGGAGGAGGTGTTGGAAGATGTGAAGGAGGAGATTTGGGGAGAAAGATAATGAAGAAAACTGTCGGCTTGGGGCTAGGTTATTTGCGACATTGCGATGGATCCCGAGGGGGGTCCACGACTGTACTTGCGATGACTTCCAACGGCTGCCGTAGGCTAGTTTATTTTATTTTCATTAATGTCACGACAATTGCTTGTCATCGGCAGCCATCGCAAAAAATAGGACGAGCCGTCGGCGGCCGTCGAAAATGGGCATCGCAATAAACAATGCTTCTAATAGTGTTTGGACATTCAATGTTTTCTCTTGTGTTGAGAAGGGAGACCATGTTGACCATCATGTACGCGCGTACCGACCGAATGACCCAGACCGAGTTAGGCTAACGTGATGTATGACTCTTTCAATATTTTTAAACCGGTTTTGACTTGGTAATAAGACTCGCTAAACTCAGATTCTATATTTTCTCATGACTCGGTAAGAAAAAAAACTCATTTTTACTCTCAGATTATTTTCTATGTAAACCGAGCAATTGACACGGAAAAATAACAAGTTTTAAATCTGAGTTCTCCTCTTCTTCCTAAAACACTTCCAAATCCGAGCAATATTTTTTGGATGCTACTGGCTCAACGGTCTTTGTACAAGAGGCTGTTGATATTGATATATAGGTCTATTTTATCCTAAAGGCGGCGTTGCGCTACTGACTGCCTTGCATGGTTTCGGCATAGTGGCGAAACATCTTAAAGAGAGCGACCTAGTCTGCGACTCAGCCACAAAGATGTTAGGAAATTCAATCTACGATTTCGATGATAACAACTATACAATGGAAATCGAATATACATTTATATTTATATATATAGGTACTTGCTAGAACAACATCACTATAAAGACAAGAACGAGGCTCAAAGGACACTACAAGAGACTACAAGTCGATAGGTACAAAGAAGCAAAAGAAAAAGTGCATAAAAACTGATATGCACAATATCAGACGTCTGGGTGCACAAGTCAGACGTCTAAATCAGTTCTCTGGAACAACAATCACGCAAAACCAGACATCTGGTAATAGCACTCAGACATCTGATCTTCTACTATATTCAAAAATATATATAGTATCAGACATCTGAAACATATCCCAGACGTCTGGTTTCAAACTCGAATTTCAAAAATGGACTTCAACTGCGACATTCGAATGGACATCTCCGCTTCCCTTCACCGCAACTCTTCCTCATCAACAGAAGCAACCGAAGAACATTCGTTAATGGACGTAACCACTCAAGATACCTATCTACAACTATATATAGCATCAAGAATCAAGAGAAAGGACTCACCATGCATACTTACACTTTCTAATTCTATACTATATTCTTGATCTCTGCACTCTAGCAATCTTTACTTGTATTCACTCTTCCATATACTCAGTTCTTCATAGACAATATTCTTTAGAGATGTATATTGGAAGAAATTGTACAAATTAGTCAACATCCATGTTATATTAGAACACATATTTGACAAGAACAACTCACTATAACCAAGCCTATTCCTCCGGGCGAAGCGAGGGTTTTTTGATAGTCGAATTCCGAAGGGGAGCTTCGGGACTGGACGTAGGACGGGAGGCCCGAACCAGTATAAAATCCTGGTGTGCTTATTCTATTTTAACTTAGATTAATATTATTTTAGTTGCATCATATATTTTGTCACATATACTTGCATATACATTACACGATCCACCTCGTAGACTTTCAATTGGTATCAGAGCAAGGTTTGATCAAAGTACAGTAACACGTATTTGACTCACTTTAATATGGAAAGTATTTTTCAAGAAGGACAATCCACAGCACGTCCCCCACTATTTATTGGCTCTAATTATGCATATTGGTCAACACGTATGAGAATTTTTATGGAAGCTAATGGATTAGAAATTTGGTCAGCCACTCAAAATAAATATGAAGCACCTACTACCGCTATGAATACATGGAATGATACACAAAAAACCGCAGCTTCTAATAATGCCAAAGCTATGAATGTTTTATTTTTTTCATTAGATAAGAATGAATTTTCACGTGTCATGTTATGTAACACTGATATGATATTTGGCGTACCTTAAATGTTACACACGAAGGCACGAACAAAGTTAAACAAACTAAGATCTCAAATTTGCAAAATCTGTTCTCTTCATTTAAAATAAAACAAAATGAATCTATAGTGGACATGTACTCTAGATTCCAAACTATTCAACACGATTTAATGGCACTAGGAGTTAAATTCATAAATTTTGACTTAGTATCTAGAATACTCAATTCTTTAACTCTAGAGTGGGAAAGAAAAGTATTAGCTATCGAAGAAGCTAATGACCTCCCAACACTCTTAGTTGAAGAATTGATAGGAAATTTAATGTCCTATGAAGCTAATTTGCAGGCAAGAAAAGAACAAAATTCGGAGAAGAAAAACATAGCATTCCCAGCAACAAATGAAGACTCCGACTTAGACGAAGAGGAAATCATATTTATTGCCAAAAATTACAACAAATTCAAGAAGTTTAGGAAAATGACCAAATTTTAGAAAGGAGGAAAATCAAGCTCAACAAATCAAACATCAATCAAATGCTATGAATGTGATCAATTTGGACATATGAAGAAAGATTGTTCCAAGCTCAACAATGATAAAAAGAAGAACAAATTTGAAAAATTCAAAAAGAAGAAAGCTTTCAAAGTAACATGGGATGACTCAAATTCTTCATCATCATCAGTGACAGCGATAGTGATGGAGAACAAGCTAATGTATGTTTTATGGCACAAACTGATGAGGTATGTCCTGAACTTAGCTATGATGAATTATTTGTGACGACCCGGAGTTTTTGGATATTTGAAATTGGAATATTTAATTGATTTTAAATATTTAAAAGTTAAATTTTTAAATCGAATTTTAAATATCAATATTTATTGGATAATTTAATTATTGAATTGAATAATTTGAAGTTGCGTAAAATGTTGAATCTGGAGTTTTAAGCTTGTTAAAAATGATTTGAAGGCTTGTAAAATTTATAGTGACAATACTAAAGATAATAAAAGCTTTTAAATTGAATTCGGAAGTGTTTTGTTCAGTTTTGAATTTTATCGTTTAAATCGATATTTAAAAATAGCCTTTCGAGGCACAGTCTTGAAATTCGACGAAACCAGTTCCATTGGATCCGTAATAGTGTATTATTATTGGATTTCAATTTTCGTAGTGATTGGAATTGTCGTATAATCATACGATATATCGCGCTGAAATCTATATCGAAATCTAATATTAAATAACTGGGTCCAAAAAGCTATCTTCTCTATACGATCGAATTAGGACTCGAAACCTTTTCCATTGTGTTCGAAATAGGGGTATAACATTATAAACGCCTAGCGGCATGCCTCAATAGGAGGTCAAGATTTTGTGTTGCGTAATTCGAGATGATTTAAATTTAAATTTAAGTATAATATATATATTATTTCACCAGTCAAAATTCCTTTCCATCAGCCACCATTCTTTCATCTCAGCCATCCTATATTCCTGAACATAGCCGACCTAACTTTTCCTTTCGTTCAAATCGATGTCCCTCCTTTCTTTTCTATTCAGATCATAATCACGTCTTTTTTTTATTTTAAATGGCCGAAGCCTGAGAGAGATTGAAATCGATCCTCAAACAAAATCACGAAATCATGGCCGACCCTTTTCAATTTAAACTCTCGAATTCCTTTTCTTCAATTTATCTGAATCAAATCGAATCAAGGGAGTCGCGAGTTTTCCCTCGGCTTCATTAAATCTGATCGAATCGCGCTCCCACGTCCATTTTATTCTTTCGTTTGATTTAAAAAAAATTAAACAAGAGCTCGTTCGAAATCAATAAGGAAGAAATGAAATTGGGATAATTTCCGAGGTTTAGGCGCAGTTTTTAGAGTGTCGAATTGGGAGGTGGTTCGAGAAGCTAGTGGCGACGTCGGAGTGCACGACGAGTAGGGTTTTGGTCAAGATGGTGGGGGCGACTCGACTGTGGCGATGGTGTTCTAGTTCGGGGTGGAGGGCAGTCTCGTTCGGGTTGTGATGGGTCGCGACTTTGGGTAGGGTTTCGCTTGCTCTTGGTCTAGGCAGTGAGGTACTTTCTTATATTAAAATTTATATATAAATATATATAAAGAAAAGATGTCAGTAAAGTATAACAGTTCTTAGTAATACATATATGTATATGTATATAAGTTTACAGTAAGCTATAAATTAATTCTGTTTTAATTTAATATATATATATATACACATTCATAATTTAATATGTATAGATAAAACAGAATATATATATATACATGCATAAGATTTTGGAATATAAGGGAGTTTATATAAAAGTTAGATTTTTAACCTATATAAATTATAATTATATGCAGTTAGAAATGAAAAATCTACCAGTTTATTTAATAATGTATATTAGTGATTAATTTGTTTAATAAACCGATTTAGTTATGTAAGTTACTAAAAGACTTTTAAAAAGGAAAATTTATTAGTTAAATTAAATAAATAAATGATAATTTATTTTTCGATTAGTTCAAATATTAATAACCCATACAATGTTTGTACAAGGTCCAAAATCGTGAAGGAAATAGCCGGTTTGGGTCAGATTGCAAAAGCAAACAAAAAAATAAAGGTGAGTTAATCTCACTCATCTGGATTATTATTTAAATTTAAATGGTTAGATTTAAATATTTGGTGAATGATTGGATTGATTGGATGTGATATTATATGTATAATAGTAGTATATATATTGGAGTGATTGATTCCCCGCATTATATAGCGGATGAGACCCTATGCGCCGCATAATAGCGGATGATATTATATAAACCCATATACCGCGATATTCCACCTTGAAGTGGAATTGGTATTTTATATTGTGCTAACATCTGTGGATGCAGGGAAACAGGTTGGAGGGATCCAACTGGATTCCTCAAAATTATTTAGATTGTTTAATATTCTGTGTTATGAATATTTGATTTTCTATGATGGATTATATGGACAATTGAGATTGAATGCTATGGTTTGCTTGAATATATTTCGATACTCTAAGTTATCAAAATATATAGAATTGGATTTTTGAAAAGAAAATAAAAGAGTAAATTTTCAAGTAAAATAATTATAGAGAATTTGAATAAATTTAAGAATGAATTGGAAAAGAATATAAGTGATTTTAAAATCCTAATAAATAAATTCCGAGTATGGGAAAAGAGGATTTTGAGCAAACAGAGAAATAATGGAAATTTAAACTTAAGTGATATTATTTAAAGTAATAAAGAATTTACTTTAAAATTCAAGGTTTAAATTTATTTAAAAAGGATAAAGAAGGAATTTGGGAAAAAAAATATGAAATTGGTAGTTTCAGATAAAAAGGTTTTAAATCATAATAAAGAAATAAAATCGGAAGTTAATGGGTTTTGAAATAAATTGAGTAAGTAAAGGGATTTATTTCATAATGGAGAAATTTGGAAATCAATTTGAAATTGATTTAAGTGTATAAAAGTGGGATTTTAGAAGAGAAGTGAGACTTTGGAATTTATGAACTGGGTTTATAAAAGTGAAGTGGTATATCAGTGGATATTTGGAAGAATAAATTCACGGTGGGAATTTATTAAAGGAATGGGTAAATTTGTTAAAAATAAATAGTGATCTATTTTAAAGATGTGAAAGAGAAGCGTATTTCCCTGGATAGCCAAGTACGTTTCAAAACAAATTTTTAAGCATAAGTCAAAAGTTTTAAAGGTTGATTAAAAGTATGTTTTAGAAAGAAAAAAAAATTTAAATGTTTAGATTTTAAAGTAAGTATTCTTCAAATTTATTATAGTAGTAATTATTTAAAGGTGACTTGGTATTTTGTTTTAAAAAGATAAAAATTTAGTTTTATATTTTCTAAAGTAGCTTTATTTTAAATATTCTTAAAGTATATATTTTTGGATAAGTATTAAAGTAGTTTTTAACTTAAATGTCTTAAAGGATATTTTATAATAAAGAGTTTTAAATTATTTTAAAAATCTAAAGTTTTTGTACTTGGTGATTTCAGTGGAAATAGAGATTATTGGGAAATTTTTTCCGTGAGAGGAAGATGGTTTGAAACTGTTTTCAAAAGGTTGAAATGTGGAAATATATCTTGCAAAGATATTTTGAGGTTAATAAATAATTTGGAAGGAATTTTTTATGTTTTATGGTTGTTTATGAATGTTAATTGATAGTTAAATCACCAACTATCAATATTGGACAATGCGCTGATCGTTTCGAAGAGACCGGGATCGGGATTTATTTTTCGAAAACCACTTCGATCCGGTTTGTACGTTTTCGTGGGGAAAACGAGTTTGGAATCGAAGATGGAGCAGTGAAGTGCAAGGGCTAATCGCTACTAATCCTGAGGATGATTCCAAAATGGATGTAGTAGGAATAGTGCCTTCGGTTTCGTTCGAACCCGGAACGGACTTGTATGGATGAATGCTTTCAGAACATCGTCAGGAGGACGGTGAGCATTCTAAGTGAAATGTTCTATAAAGGTAATGCTTAGCCTAGAGCCTCATCAACCGGGAATGACTGAAAATCAGGGGTTATGCAGCAAGGCTAAGTGGGTAGCACCCATTAGGGTGAGGTCATCCCTGTCTAGATGTCCCTTTTATTTCGGCTTAGTGGTGCGGTTGATGATCCCAACCATAGGGTGATTTTACTCGGGATTATCCAGTAAGGGGTAGTTCCGGTCTTGTGTTGTAGGGGATTGGGAGTGATCCTCGTACGTTGATCTAGGCCACGTACTGTGATAGGTGGTACCCCAGTGCCTAGTCATTAGTTGGAAATCCATTTTTCCTACGCGCGTTTTACGAATTTTGTTTGTATAACCCACTTTGTGGCTAGTATGTTGGAATTTAATCATGTAACAATTTCAGCTATTTGAATAAGTATTTGTATATAGACACTATTATAATATCAGACGGATTTGATTAAAGTGCTTTGGCTATCGTAAGGTAAAAACCCGACATGTTTATTTGTGGCATGGTCTTACGAGATGCTTTTGATTTTCAAAGGGTTTGGAAAACTTTAATAATCCAATTGAGTGTGTTTTCTCACGCTGGTTTTTAAGATTGACTCGGGTGTTATTTTAATATAATACTCGGGTCAGACCGAGTATTATAGTATACAGGATAAGATGCTGTGGAGCTCAGGAGATGAGCTGGATGGCGAGACGTATCACCCGTAATTGTTGTATTCCGCTGTGTATCATAAGTGGTATAGTCATCTTGTGAGGACAAGTTATTATAACTGTCCTGAATTGTGTTGTTGATTGTATTGTACTCTGATGTTGTATTCTGATGATGTATTTATAAACAGATATAGTTTCTTTATGTAAAGATCAGTTATTATCTATTATATTTTATTCCGCTACGATGTGAGATTCTATTGTATGGTTTTATTTTCTTCTACCTCCTTCTTCTTTTAACCCTAATCGTTCGTATTTCCGTTCACTTTGAGTCGATATGTTGGAGAATAGTGTCGATTCAAGGGGTACGGGTTTGCGGGCTGTTACAGTTGGTATCAGAGCGAGGTTAGCGATAACTTTGGCTCTGGTTGGGATTACTCATTAGAAATAGAGTTTGTAGTACTCTAGAATGAGTTTGAGTGTATTAATAGATATGAGCGCGTATTTGTTAGTGGATATAAAATGGTTTTATATTGTGTTGATTGGTTTGTTGAGTGGTTTATGGATTCTGGTCAATACGAGGAATTAACGTTATTGATATGGATCTCTAAACACTTGAATAGAACAATTCGACACAGTATTGTTTTAAAATAGGTTAAATGAAATAATTTTACCCAAACTATTTTTGTATATGAAAGAAACAATTTTTAGAAATTATTTAGTTCTATATGGATGCTTGGTTGTTAGGAAGTGATAATATTAAATTATTATCATTTAAGTGTAAAATTTAATAAGAAATCAAATTATAACCAAAGTTAAGGAAATAAATTCGGATAATAAAATGGAATTTGTAAATGTGAATTACAAATGTGATTTATAATTGAAATTGAAATAAAAATTCCAGAGTAATGTTTGAATATAAATTGGATGGATTTGGAATTAGGAATTTTGGGAAGTTTAAATTCCTTTGAGTTTGAAAATGGTTTTCAAAAAGTTTTGGAGAAATAATAGTATTATTTTAGAGATATTTTGAATTGGATATGAAATCTGGTGAGATTTGGAATAAAAAAATATTTGAAGAAAATGTTTTTGAAGAGATACAAGCACTAAACTCTTTTCGGTCGCTGGAAAATAATTTCGATGATGATCGCGACATCATCGGTGTTCATTATCGAGTTTCCAAGAGAGGGATTGCTACTTGGATGTTTTGGATTGGTGTTTGTTTGCAAAAGTCGGGTTTGATTTTAGTAATGCAAAGGATTTTGGATATAATTGATTTCAAAAGTGATTTTGAAATGTTGGAGTTTTGGTTTGGTAAGATCGCTTTGATTTTTGAAATACTTAAGAGATTGTTGAAAACTTTGGAGTTGGTTTAAATGTTTTGGAATGTTTAAGAAATTGTTTAAACTCTGGAAGCTTATATAAAATATTATGGTAATATAAATGGGTTTATTTGAGTTAAAAATGAATTGAATATAAGCAATTAAGCTGTAAACTATTTAAATTAAATGAAAATAGTATATGAGTTGATTGTCAACAATTAAAAATTAATGTTGGAATATTGGAAATTGCTTATGAAAAACTGTTTAGTACGCATTGTTTATCAAATGCATGTTTTAGCTATTTTAAATAAGTGAAATACTGGTGAATTGTATGTATTTAGCACTTACATGTTTAATTGAGTAAGTAAAGGTATAGGGAAGCCGTGTGGCTGGATTTGGTTGCGCTAATTGCTAAAATAATAAGCCGCTTGCTTAAAAATGCTAAATAAAGGTACGCCTACGCAATAAAAAGATAGGAAATATAAACGGTTGTTTGTTTTTTTGTTTTCCGACCGTGTGGGTCGATGTATATATATTTATATCTCTTGTCAAATCGCAAAAGCTCCTCCGTACAAAGGCGGCTCTGCCAAAATTTTCTGAAAATTTTGGGAGTTAGAAAATTTTTCAAATTTCACTAACGGCAAATGATTTAAAATTTGTAAGCAAATAGAATTGAAGCTCAATATTGAAATCTAATTTAAAATTGTGTATGTAAATTAAGGTGAAATCGAAGAAATTGTTTGAAGAAACTAAAGGAAGAAAAAGTTTGCAAATAAACTTTTATTTGAGATTTTAAATAAATTAGTAAGTGAAACTAATAAAAGGAAATGGTTAATTAAATATGGGATTGAGATAAGGTGAATAAAATTCAATATTCAAAGTTTGAAGACAAATTGAATTCAAGTAGAATTGAAAATGAAAATCTGAATGGAAATTGGGAAAAATTATTTATATTTGAAATGAATGAGTAAATTGAAGCAAATTGAAATTCATATGGAATTGGAATTCAATTTGAATATAAACTTCAGCAGCGAAGTAGTAAAAATAAATATAAGGAATATATAAAATATTTATATTGAACTTAAGAAATGAATGGTGAAATTCTTAAGTACATTTGGTATTAAGAAAATTATTCTAAGTGAATAATTGAATGAAGATTTAAAACTGGAAATGGGGAAATGGGATGGTTGTAAATAAGTGAATGGAAATCAAAATAAATGTGAATAAAAGAGAAAATTTATATAGTTGATAATCAATTGGAATTAATACGTAGGATATACGTATATTTTATTCGCATAGCGATTTGATCCAGATTCGAGCATAGAATTTCGAGCTAATTATACCGATCCGAGTTAGGATTTTTCACTCAATTTTCGACGGCGAACCCTGGATATGAATTTTGATTGATTCTGGAAATTCTCTATCGTAGTTTGTGGCTATGCAAGGAGGATGACAGTTTCTGATCAAGAAACCAAATCTGAGTCCACACTAGGAAGTCGGGTGGACGATACTAGTTCGGAAGTGAGATTGTGTGATCGAGTGAGCAATCGAATTTGGTATTGCGTACGAATGATATATGTGCATTGTACGAATGTGAATGAAATAGATATGAAAATTTTTGTAAGGAAATGTGTAAAGCAATTTTGAATGTTGTAATTGGATATTAATGCTGAGTAGGACACAGGTGTTTAAAAAGCAAAAGGAATTGGTATTTTTGATTTTAGAAAATAAATTTAAATGGCCCAGCAAAAGGTTTGTGTTTAAATTTCAGTATGAAATTTGATGATTTTCCGATCTAGCCACTTGGCTTTTGTTTTCTTTTGGAAATCTGGGCGCCTGTTGAGGCATTTTGTAGTTGTTCCGAGCTAGCCGCGCAAAGGAGACGCAGGCGAAATTTTTCGAAAAGTTAAGGAGTTAGAAAAAATTTGAGAAAATTTTGATAATTCAAAATTTGGTTTCAAATTTAAATTTGAATTGTTAAGTAATATTGTTTGGGACTTATGGATAAGTTGGAAAGTTGTTTGAAACTATTTGGATTTGAGAAAATAGTTAACGGGGATTGAATCATTCTTCCTAACTAGTAATTTCGGGGATGAAATTCTTTTAAGGGGGGAGGAATGTGACGACCCGGAATTTTTGGATATTTGAAATTAGAATATTTAATTGATTTTAAATATTTAAAAGTTAAATTTTTAACTCGAATTTCAAATATCAATATTTATTGGATAATTGTTAGTCTCCATGGAGAACTACAGTATGCATTCACAAGATGAAGTATCCGAGTGTTTCATATTGTCCGTAATTTAGGTGAGAGTTCATCGGCCGAAGTCTCGCCCGATTCCGAGTTAGTATGAAGAAGTTATTGCAGTTTGAACAAAAAAAATAGCGGCTTCTGCCTAGCCGGAGTTCAAATATGGAGATGTAACCTATTATTTTTCAAGTAAAACTTTTAATAACCACGAAGAACTACGGTATACATTCATAAACTAAAGTATCCGAGTGTTCCATATTGTCTGCAATTTAGATGGGAGTTTATCGGTCGAAGTTTTACCGGATCACAAGTTAGCATGAAGAAGTTACTTCAGTCTGAGCAAAAAGAATAGCGGCTTCTGCCTAGGCGGAGTTCAAATATGCGGATGTAGCCTGTTATTTTCTAAGCACAACTATTAGTCACCATGGAGAATTACAGTATGCGTTCACAAGATGAAGTATCCGAGTGTACCATATTTTCTGTAATTTAGGTGGGAGTTCATCGGTTGAAGTTTTGCCTGATTCCGAGTTAGTATAAAGAAGTTATTGCAATCTGAACGAAAAAAACGGCTTCTGCCTAGGCAGTGTTCAAATATGGGGATGTAGCCTGTTATTTTCTAAGTACGACTGTTAGTCTACATGGAGAACTACAGTATGCGTTCACAAGATGAGGTATCTGAGTGTTCCATATTGTCTATAATTTAGGTGAGAGTTTATCGGCCGAAGTCTCACCAGATTCTAAGTTAGTATGAAGAAGTTATTGCAATATGAACAAAAAATATAGCGGCTTCTGCCTAGGCGGAGTTCAAATATGGAATGTAGCTTGTTATTTTCTAAGTAAAACTGTTAATCACCATGGAGAACTATGGTATACGTTCATAAGTTGAAGTATCTGAGTGTTCCATTTTGTCCGTAATTTAGATAGGAGTTCATCGGTCGAAGTTTCACCTGATTTCGAGTTAATATAAAGAAGTTCTTGTAGTCTGAACAAAAAAAACAGCGGATTCTGCCTAGGCAAAGTTCAAATACGGGGATGTTGCCTATTATTTTTTAAATACAACTGTTAGTCGCCATGGAGAACTATAGTCAACGTTTACAAGATGAAGTACCCGACTATTCCATATTGTCCGTAATTTAGCTGGGAGTTCATCGGTCAAAGTCTCGTTGATTCCGAGTTAGTATAAAGAAGTTATTGCAGGCTAAAAAAAAGAGCGGTTTCCTCCTAGGCGAAGTTCAAATATGGAGATGTAGCATGTTATTTCCTAAGTACAACTGTTAATCACCATGGAGAACTACGGTATACGTTCATAAGCTGATGTATCCAACAGTTCTATATTGTCCATAATTTAGGTGGGAGTTAATCGGTCGTAGTTTCGCCCGATTTCGAGTGAGTATGAAGAAGTTATTGTAGTATGAACAAAAAAAGGCTTCTGCCTAGGCGGAGTTTAAATACGGGGATGTAGCCTGTTATTTTCTAAGTACAACTATTTGTCACCGTAGATAACTACAGTATACATTCGCTAAATGAAGTATCTAAGTGTTCCATATTGTCTGTAATTAGATGGGAGTTCATCGGTCAAAGTTTCGCCTGATTCCGAGTTAGTATGAAGAAGTTATTGCAGTCTGAACGAAAAAAAGAGCGGCTTCTACCTGGAGGGAGTTCAAATATGAGGATGTAGCCTGTTATTTTCTAAATAAAGCTGTTAATCATCATGGAGAACTGTGGTATACATTCATACGTTAAGTATCTGAGTGTCCATACTGTCGGTAATTTATGTAGGAATTCATCAGTCGAAGTCTCGCTCGATTCCAAGTTGATATGAAGAAGTTATTGCAGTATGAACAGAAAAATAGGTGCTACTGCCTAGGAGGACTTCAAATACGGGGATGTAGCCTGTTATTATTTAAGTACAACTGGTAATCACAATGGTAAACTATGGTATACGTTCATAAGCTGAAGTATCCGAGTGTTCCATATTGTCCATGATTTAGGTGGGAGGTTCATTGGTCGAAGTCTCGACTGATTCCGAGTAAGTATGAAGAAGTTATTGCAATCTAAACAAAAAAAGAGCGGCGTCTACCTAGGTAGTGTTCAAATATGAAAATGTAGCCTGTAATTTTCTAAATACAATTGTTAGTCTCCATGGAGAATACAGTATGCGTTCACAAGATGAAGTATCCGAGTGTTTCATAATGTCCGTAATTTAGGTGAGTGTTCATCGGCCGAAGTCTCGCTCGATTCCGAGTTAGTATGAAGAAGTTATTGAAATATGAACAAAAAATATATGGAATGTATCCTATTATTTTCTAAGTAAAATTGTTAATCACCATGGAGAACTACGGTATAAGTTTATAAGCTGAAGTATCCAAGCATTCCACATTGTCCGTAATTTAGGTAGGAGTTCATCGGTCGAAGTTTCACCTGATTTCGAGTTAATATGGAGGAGTTATAGTAGTCTGAACAAAAAAACATCAGCTTCTACCTAGGCGGAGTTCAAATACGGGAATGCGGCATATTATTTTTTAAGTACAACTGTTAGTCGCCATGGAGAACTATAGTCTGCATTCACTAGATGAAGTACCCGAGTATTCCATATTGTTTGTAATTTAGCTGGGAGTTCAACAGTCGAAGTCTCGCTTGATTCCGAGTAAGTATGAAGAAGTTATTGCGGTCTGAATAAAAAAAGAGCGGTTTTCGCCTAGGCGGAGTTCAAATATGGGGATGTAGCATATTACTTTCTAAGTACAATTTTTAATCACCATGGAGAACTACGGTATACGTTCATAAGCTGGTGTATCCGACTGTTGTATATTGTCCATAATTTAGGTGGGAGTTCACCGGTCGTAGTTTCGCCAGATTCCGAGTTAGTATGAAGAAGTTATTGTAGTATGAACAAAAAAAACGGCTTCTGCCTAGGCGGAGTTTAAATACGGGGATGTAACCTGTTATTTTCTAAGTACAACTATTAGTCACCGTGGAGAACTACGGTATACATTCACTAGATGAAGTATCCGAGTGTTCCTTATTGTCTGTAATTTAGATGGGAGTTCATCGGTCGAAGTCTCGCCTGATTCTGAGTTATTATGAAGAAGTTATTGCAGTCTGAAAAAAATAAGAGCAGCTTCTACCTAGGGGAGTTCAAATATTAGGATGTAGCCTGTTATTTTCTAAGTAAAACTATTAATCATCATGGAGAACTGTGGTATACGTTCATAAGTGAAGTATCCGAGTGTACCATACTATCCATAATTTATGTGGGAATTCATCGGTCGAAGTCTCACTCGATTCCCAGTTATATGAAGAAGTTATTATAGTATGAACAAAAAAAATAGCGGCTACTGCCTAGGTGGTGTTCAAGTACGGGGATGTAGCCTGTTATTTTCTAACAAAACTGTTAATCAATATGGTGAACTACGATATATGTTCATAAGCTGAAGTATCTGAGCGTTCCATATTGTCCGTAATTTAGGTGGGCGTTCATTGGTCGAAGTCTCGCCTGATTCTGAGTTAGTATGAAGAAGTTATGGCAGTCTAAACAAAAAAGAGCGGCTTCTACATAGGTGGAGTTCAAATATGGGGATGTAGCCTGTTGTTTTCTAAGTACAACCGTTAGTCATCATGGAGAACTACAATATGCGTTCAAGAGATGAAGTAACCAAGAGTTCCATATTGTCCTTAATTTAGTTGGGAGTTCATCAGTCGAAGTCTCGCCCGATTCCGAGTTAGTATGAAGAAGTTATTGCAGTTTGAACAAAAAAATAGAGGCTTCTGCCTAGCCAGAGTTCAAATATGGAGATGTAACTTATTATTTTTCAAGTTAAACTTTTAATCACCACGAAGAACTACAGTATACGTTCATAAGCTAAAGTATCTTTGTGTTCCATATTGTCCGTAATTTAGAAGGGAGTTTATCGGTCGAAGTTTCGCTTGATTACAAGTTAGCGTAAAGAAGTTACTGCAGTCCGAACAAAAAAATAGCGACTTTTGCCTTGGCGGGGTTCGAATATGCGGATGTAGCCTATTATTTTCAAAATACAACTGTTAGTCAACATGGAGAATTACGGTGTGCGTTCACCGGATGAAATATTCGAGTGTACCATATTTTCTGTAATTTAGGTGGGAGTCATCGGTCGAAGTTTTGCTTGATTCCGAGTTAGTATAAAGAAGTTATTGCAATCTGAACAAAAAAAAGCGGCTTCTACCTGGGCAGTGTTCAAATATGGGGATGTAGCCTGTTATTTTCTAAGTACAACTGTTAGTCTCCATGGAGAACTACAGTATGCATTCACAAGATGAGGTATCTGAGTGTTCCATATTGTCCGTAATTTAGGTGAGAGTTTATCGGCCGAAGTCTCACCAGATTCTGAGTTAGTATGAAGAAGTTATTGCAATATGAACAAAAATAAAGCAGCTTCTGCCTAGGCGGAAATAAAATATGGAATGTAGCTTGTTATTTTCTAAGTAAAACTATTAATCACCATGGAGAACTACAATATACGTCCATAAGCTGAAGTACCTAAGTGTTCCATATTGTCCGTAATTTAGGTAGGAGTTCATCGGTCGAAGTTTCACCTGATTTCGAGTTAATATAAAGAAGTTATTGCAGTCTGAACAAAAATACAGCGACATCTGCCTAGGCTGAGTTCAAATACGGGGATATAGCCTATTATTTTTTAAATACAACTGTTAGTCACCATGGAGAACTATAGTCTACGTTCACTAGATGAAGTACCCGACTATTCCATATTGTCCGTAATTTAGCTGGGAGTTCATCGGTCAAAGTCTCGTCGATTCCGAGTTAGTATAAAGAAGTTATTGCAGGCTGAAAAAAAAGAGTGGTTTCCACCTAGACGAAGTTCAAATATGGGGATGTAGCATGTTATTTTCTAAGTACAACTGTTAATCTCCAAGGAGAACTACGGTATACGTTCATAAGGTGATGTATCCGACTGTTTTATATTGTCTATAATTTAGGTGGGAGTTGATCGGCCGTAGTTTCGCCCGATTCCAAGTTAGTATGAAGAAGTTATTGTAGTATGAACAAAAAAGGCTTCTGCCTAGGCGGAGTTTAAATACGGGGATGTAGCGTGTTATTTTCTAAGTACAACTATTTTTCACCGTAAAGAACTACGGCATACATTCGCTAAATGAAGTATCCGAGTGTTCCTTATTGTCTGTAATTAGATGGGAGTTCATTGGTCGAAGTCTTGCCTGATTCCGAGTTAGTATGAAGAAGTTATTGCAGTCTGAACAAAAAAAGAGCGGCTTCTACCTGGAGGGAGTTCAAATATGAGGATGTAGCTTGTTTATTTTCTAAGCAAAGTTGTTAATCATCATGGAGAACTGTGGTATGCATTCATAAGTGATGTATCCAAGTGTCCATACTGTCCGTAATTTACGTGGGAATTCATCGGTCGAAGTCTCGCTCGATTCAGAGTTGGTATGAAGAAGTTATTGCAGTATGAACAGAAAAGTAGATGCTACAGCCTAGGCGGACTTCAAATACGGGGATGTAACTTGTTATTATTTAAGTACAACTGTTAATCAATATGGTAAACTACGGTATACGTTCATAAGCTGAAGTATTCGAGTGTTCCATATTGTCCATGATTTAGGTGGGAGTTCTTTGGTCGAAGTCTCGCCTGATTCCGAGTAAGTATGAAGAAGTTATTGCAATCTGAACAAAAAAAGAGCGGCGTTTGCCTAGGCACTGTTCAAATATGGAAATGTATCCTGTTATTTTCTAAGTACAATTGTTAGTCTCCATGGAGAACTACAGTATGCATTCACAAGATGAAGTATCTGAGTGTTTCATATTGTCCGTAATTTAGGTGAGTGTTCATCGGCCGAAGTCTCACTCGATTCCGAGTTAGTATGAAGAATTTATTGCAATATGAACAAAAAATATATGTAATGTAGCCTATTATTTTCTAAGTAAAATTGTTAATCACCTTGGAGAACTACGGTATACGTTTATAAGCTGAAGTATCCAAGTATTCCACATTGTCAGTAATTTAGGCAGGAGTTCATCGGTCGAAGTTTCACCTGATTTCGAGTTAATATGAAAAAGTTATAGTAGTCTGAACAAAAAAACATCGGCTTCTACCTAGGCGGAGTTCAAATACGGGGATGTAGCCTATTATTTTTTAAGTACAACTGTTAGTCGCCATGGAGAACTATAGTCTGCATTCACTAGATGAAGTACCCGAGTATTCGATATTGTTTGTAATTCATTCATCGGTCGAAGTCTCGCCTGAATTCGGGTAAGTATGAAGAAGTTATTGCAGTCTAAATAAAAAAGGAGCGGTTTCCGCCTAGGCGGAGTTCAAATATGGGGAAGTAGCATGTTATTTTATAAGTACAATTGTTAATCACCATGGAGAACTACGGTATACATTCATAAGCTGATGTATCCGACTGTTCTATATTGTCCGTAATTTAGGTGGGAGTTCATCGATCGTAGTTTCGCCAGATTCCGAGTTAGTATGAAGAAGTTATTGTAGTATGAACAATAAAACGGCTTCTGCCTAGGCGGAGTTTAAATATGGGGATGAAGCCTGTTATTTTCTAAGTACAACTGTTAGTCACCGTGGAGAACTACGGTATACATTCGCTAGATGAAGTATCAGAGTGCTCCTTATTGTTTTTAATTTAGATGGGAGTTCATCGGTCGAAGTCTCGCCTGATTCTGAGTTATTATTAAGAAGTTATTGCAGTCTGAAAAAATAAGAGCAGCTTCTACCTAGGGGGAGTTCAAATATGAGGATGTAGCCTGTTATTTCCTAAGTAAAACTGTTAATCATCATGGAGAACCATGGTATACGTTCATAAGTGAAGTATCCGAGTGTACCATACTATCCATAATTTATGTGGGAATTCATCGGTCGAAATCTCGCTCGATTCCCAGTTATATGAAGAATTTATTGCAGTTTGAACAAAAAAATAGCGGCTACTGCCTAGGCGGAGTTCAAGTACGGGGATGTAGCCTGTTATTTTCTAACAAAACTGTTAATCAATATGGTGAACTACGATATACGTTTATAAGCTGAAGTATCCGAGTGTTTCATACTGTCCGTAATTTAGGTGGGAGTTCATTGGTCGAAGTCTCGCCTGATTCCGAGTTAGTATGAAGAAGTTATGGAAGTCTAAACAAAAAAAGAGCGGCTTCTACCTAAGAGGAGTTCAAATATGGTGATGTAGCCTGTTGTTTTCTAAGTACAACCGTTAGTCACCATGGAGAACTATAGTATGCGTTCAAGAGATGAAGTAACCAAGAGTTCCATATTGTCCTTAATTTAGGTGGGAGTTCATCGGTCGAAGTCTCGCCCGATTCCAAGTTAGTATGAAGAAGTTATTGCAGTTTGAACAAAAAAATAGCGGCTTCTGCCTAGGCGGAGTTTAAATATACGGACGTAGCCTGTTATTTTCTAAGTACATCTGTTAGTCACCATGGAGAATTAAGGTGTGCGTTCACAGGATGAAATATCTGAGTGTACCATATTTTCTGTAATTTAGGTGGGAGTTCATCGGTTGAAGTTTTTCCTGATTTCGAGTTAGTTTAAAGAAGTTATTGCTATATGAACAAAAAAAAGCGGCTACTGCCTGGGCAGTGTTCAAATATGGGGATGTAGCCTGTTATTTTCTAAGTACAACTGTTAGTCTCCATGGAGAACTACAGTATGCATTCACAAGATGAGGTATCTGAGTGTCCATATTGTCCGTAATTTAGGTGAGGGTTTATCGACCGAAGTCTCACCAGATTATGAGTTAGAATGAAGAATTTATTGCAATATGAACAAAAAAATATAGTGGCTTCTACCTAGGCGGAGATCCAATATGGAATGTAGCTTGTTATTTTATAAGTAAAACTGTTAATCACCATGGAGAACTACAGTATACGTTCATAAGCTGAAGTATCCGAGTGTTCCATATTGTCTGTAATTTAGGTAGGAGTTCATCGGTCGAAGTTTCACTTGATTTCGAAGTTATTGCAGTCTGAACAAAAAAAACAGCGGCTTCTGCCTAGACGGAGTTCAAATACGGGGATGTAGCCTATTATTTTTTAATTACAACTGTTATTCACCATGGAGAACTATAGTCTACGTTCACTAGATGAAGTACCTGACTATTCCATATTGTCCGTAATTTAGCTGGGAGCTCATCGGTCAATGTCTAGTTGATTCCGAGTTAGTATGAAGAAGTTATTGCAGGCTGAAAAAAAAGAGCAGTTTCCACCTAGGCAAAGTTCAAATATGGGGATGTAGCATGTTATTTTCTAAGTATAAATGTTAATCACCATGGAGAACTACGGTATACGTTCATAAGGTGATGTATCCGACTATTTTATATTGTCCATAATTTAGGTGGGAGTTCATCGATCGTAGTTTCGCCCGATTCCGAGTTAGTAGGAAGAAGTTATTGTAGTATGAACAAAAAAGGCTTTTTCCTAGGCGGAGTTTAAATACGGGGATGTAGCGTGTTATTTTCTGAGTACAACTATTTGTCACCATAGAGAACAAGGGTATACATTCGCTAAATGAAGTATCCGAGTGTTCCTTACTGTCTGTAATTAGATGGGAGTTCATCGGTCGAAGTCTCGCCTGATTCCGAGTTAGTATGAAGAAGTTACTGCAGTCTGAACAAAAAAAGAGCGACTTCTACCTGGAGGGAGTTCAAATATGGGGATGTAGTCTGTTATTTTCTAAGTAAAGCTGTTAATCATCATGGAGAACTGTGGTATACATTCATAAGTGAAGTATCCCAGTGTCCATATTGACCGTAATTTACTTGGGAATTCATCGGTCGAAGTCTCGCTCGATTCTGAGTTGGTATGAAAAAGTTATTACAGTATGAACAGAAAAATAGATGCTACTGCCTAGGCGGACTTCAAACACGGGGATGTAACCTGTTATTATTTATGAAAAATAGATACAACTGTTAATCACTATAGTAAACTACGGTATACGTTCATAAGCTGAAGTATTCGAGTGTTCCTTATTGTCCATGATTTAGGTTGGAGTTCATTGGTCAAAGTCTCGCCTGATTCCGAGTAAGTATGAAGAAGTTATTGCAATCTGAACAAAAAAGAGCGGCGTCTGCCTAGGCAGTGTTCAAGTATGAAAATGTAGCCTGTTATTTTCTAAATACAATTGTTAGTGTCCATGGAGAACTACAGTATGCCTTCATAAGATGAAGTATCCGAGTGTTTCATACTATCCGTAATTTAGGTGAGTGTTCATCGGCCGAAGTCTCGCTCGATTCCGAGTTAGTATGAAGAAGTTATTGCAATATGAACAAAAAATATATGGAATGTAGCCTATTATTTTCTAAGTAAAATTGTTAATCACCATGGAGAACTACGGTATACGTTTATAAGCTAAAGTATCGAAGTATTCCACATTGTCCGTAATTTAGGTAGGAGTTCATCGATCGAAGTTTCACCTGATTTCGAGTTAATATGGAGGAGTTATAGTAGTCTGAACGAAAAAACATCGGCTTCTGCCTAGGCGGAGTTCAAATACGGGAATACAGCATATTATTTTTTAAGTACAACTGTTAGTCGCCATGGAGAACTATAGTCTGCATTCACTAGATGAAGTACCCGAGTATTCCATATTGTTTGTAATTTAGCTGGGAGTTCATCGGTCGAAGTCTTGCCTGATTCCGAGTATGTATGAAGAAGTTATTGCAATTTGAATAAAAAAAGAGCGGTTTTCGCCTAGGCGGAGTTCAAATATAGGGATGTAGTATGTTATTTTCTAAGTACAATTTTTAATCACCATGGAGAACTACGGTATACATTTATAAGCTGATGTATCCGAATGTTCTATATTGTCCATAATTTAGGTGGGAGTTCATCGGCCGTAGTTTCGCTAGATTCCGAGTTAGTATGAAGAAGTTATTGTAGTATGAACAAAAAAGGCTTCTGCCTAGGCGGAGTTTAAATACGGGGATGTAGCATGTTATTTTCTAAGTACAACTGTTAGTCTCCGTGGAGAACTATGGTATACATTCGCTAGATGAAGTATCCGAGTGTTCCGTATTGTCTGTAATTTAGATGGGAGTTCATCGGTCAAAGTCTCGCCTGATTCCGAGTTATCATAAAGAAGTTATTGCAATCTGAAAAAAATAAGAGCAGCTTCTGTCTAGGGGGAGTTTAAATAGATGTAGCATGTTATTTTCTAAGTAAAACTGTTAATCATCATAGAGAACTATGGTATACATTCATAAGTGAAGTATCCGAGTGTACCATACTATCCGTAATTTATGTCGGAATTCATCGGTCGAAGTCTTGCTAGATTCCCAGTTCAATGAAGTAGTTATTGCAGTATGAACAGAAAAATAGCGGCTACTGCCTAGGCGGAGTTCAAGTACGGGGATGTAGCCTGTTATTTTCTAAGAAAAACTGTTAATCACTATGGTGAACTTCGATATACGTTCATAAGATGAAGTATCCGAGTGTTCATTGTCTGTAATTTAGGTGGGAGTTCATTGGTCGAAGTCTCGCCTGATTCCGAGTTAGTATGAAGAAGTTATTGCAGTATGAACAAAAAAAGAGCGGCTTCTACCGTGGCGAAGTTCAAGTATGGGGATGTAGCCTGTTGTAAGTACAACTGTTAGTCACCATGGAGAACTACAATATGCGTTCAAGAGATGAAGTATCCAAGAGTTCCATATTGTCCTTTATTTAGGTGGGAGTTCATCGGTCGAAGTCTCGCCCGATTTCGAGTTAGTATGAAGAAGTTATTGCAGTATGAACAAAAAAAATAGCGGCTTCTGCCTAGGCGGCGTTCAAATATGGAGATGTAACCTATTATTTTTCATGTAAAACTTTTAATCACCATGAAGAACTACGGTATACGTTCATAAGCTAAAATATCCGAGTGTTCCATATTTTCTGTAATTTAGATGGGAGTTTATCGGTCGAAATTTCGCCTAATTCCAAGTTAGTGTGAAGAAGTTACTGTAGTCCGAACAAAAAAATAGCAACTTCTGCCTAGACGGAGTCTAAATATGGGGATGTAGCATGTTATTTTCTAAGTACAACTATTAGTCATCGTGGAGAACTATAGTGTGCGTTCATAGGATGAAGTATCTGAGTGTACCATATTGTCCATAATTAGGTGGGAGTTCCTCGGTCAAAGTTTTACCTGATTCCGAGTTAGTATGAAGAAGTTATTGCAGTTTGAAAAAGTAGCGGCTTATGCATAGGCGAAGGTCAAATATGAGGATGTATCTTGTTATTTTCTAAGTACAACTATTAGTCACCATGGAATAGTGAGCGTTGAAGTGGGGATATTGCCTGTTATTTTCTAAGTACAACTGTTAATCACCATGGAGAACTACTGTATACGTTCATAAGCTAAAGTATTTGAGTGTTCTATATTGTCCGTAATTTAGGTGGGAGTTCATTGGTGGTATTTTCACCCGATTCTGAGTTAGTATGAAGAAGTTATTGTAGTATGAATAAATAAAATAGTGGGTTCTTCCTAGGCGGAGTTCAAATACGGGGATGTAGCCTGTTATTTTCTAAGTACAACAGTTAGTCACCATGGAGAACTACGGTATACGTTCACTAGATGAAGTATCCAAGTGTACTATATTGTCCGTAATTTATTTGGGAGTTCATCGGTCGAAGTTTTTCCTGATTCCGAGTTAGTATGAAGAAGTTATTGCAGTCCAAAGAAAAAAAATAGCAGCTTCTGGCTAGGCGGAGTTCAAATATGAGAATATAGCCTATTATTTTCTAAGTACAATTATTAGTCGCCATGGAGATTATAGTGAGCGTTGAAGTGGTGATACAGCCTGTTATTTTCTAAGTACAACTATTAATCACCACGGAGAACTACGATATACGTTCATAAGCTGAAGTATCCGAGTGTTCTATATTTTCTGTAATCTAGGTGGGAGTTCATCGGTCGTAGTTTCGTCCGATTCCGAGTTAGTATGAAGAAGTTATAGCAGTATGAATAAAAAAAATAGCGGCTTCTGCCTAGGTGGAGTTCAAATATGGGGATATAGCCAGTTATTTTATAAGTATAACTATTAGTCACCATGAAGAACTACGGTATACGTTCACTTGATGAAGTATCCGAGTATTCCTTATTGTCTGTAATTTGGATGGGAGTTCTTCGGTCGGAGTCTCGCCTGATTCCAAGTTAGTATGAAGAAGTTATTGCAATATGAACAAAAAATATGGCGGCTTCTACCTAGGTGGAGTTCAAATATGGGAATGTAGCATCTTATTTTCTAAGTAAAAATGTTAATCACCAAGTAGAACTACGGTATACGTTCATAAGCTGAAGTATCCGAGTCTTCCATTTTTCCTGTAATTTAGGTAGGAGTTAATCGGTCGAAGTTTCGCCTGATTTAGAGTTAATATGAATAAGTTATTGCAGTCTCAACAAAAAAAATAGTGGCTTCTGCCTAGGCGGAGTTCAAATACGAGGATGTAGCATATTATTTTCTAAGCACAACAGTTAGTCACCATGGAGAACTATAGTCTGCGTTCACTAGATGAAGTACCCGAGTGTTCCATATTGTCTATAATTTAGGTAGGAATTCATCGGTCGAAGTCTCGCCTAATTCCGAGTGTGTATGAAGAAGTTATTGCAATCTGAACAAAAAAAAGAGCGGCTTCTGCCTAGGCTGTGTTCAAATATGGAGATGTAGCATGTTATTTTCTATGTACAACTGTTAGTCTCCATGGAGAACTGCAAAATGCGTTTACAAGATGAAGTATCCGAGTGTTCCATATTGTCCAAAATTTAAGTGAGAGTTCATCGGCCGAAGTCTCGCCTGATTATTTTTTAAGTAAAATATAGCGGCTTTTGCCTAGGCGGAGTTCAAATATGGGATGTAGCCTATTATTTTCTAAGTAAAATTGTTAATCACCATGGAGAACTATGGTATGCGTTTATAACCTGAAGTATCCGAGTGTTCCATATTGTCCGTAATTTAGGTAGGAGTTCATCGGTCGAAGTTTCACCTGATTTCGAGTTAATATGAAGAAGTTATTGTAGTTTGAACAAAAAAAATGGCTTCTACCTAGGCGGAGTTTAAATACGGTGATGTAGACTATTATTTTCGAAGTACAACTGTTAGTCACCGTGGAAAACTATGGTATATATTCGCTAGATGAAGTATCCTAGTGTTCCTTATTGTTTATAATTTAGATGAGAGTTCATCGGTCGAAGTCTCGCCTGATTACGAGTTTGTACGAAGAAGTTATTGCTGTCAGAACAAAAAAAGAGCGGCTTCTTCCTAGGGGGAGTTCAAATATGAGGATGTAGCGGTTAATTACTAAGTAAAATTGTTAAGCATCATGGAGAACTGTGGTATACGTTCATAAGTGAATTATTCGAGTGTTCCATACAGTACTTAAATTACGTGGGAATTCATCGGTCGAAGTCTCGCTCGATTCCGAGTTAGTATGAAGAAATTATTGTAGTATGAACAAAAAAATAGCGGCTACTGCCTAGGCGGAGTTCAAATACGGGGATGTAGCCTATTATTTTCTAAGAAAAACTGTTAATCACTATGGTGAACTACGATATACTTTCATAAGCTGAAGTATCCGAGTGTTCCATATTGTCCGTAATTTAGGTAGGAGTTCATTGGTCGAAATCTCGCCTGATTCCGAGTTAGTATGAAGAGTTATTGCAGTCTGAAGAAAATAAATAGCAGCTTCTGCCTAGGCGGAGTTCAAATATGAGGATGTAGCCTGTTATTTTCTAAGTACAATTATTAGTCACCATGGAGAACTATGGTGAGCGTTGAAGTGTGGATATAACATGTTATTTTCTAACTACAACTGTTAATCACCATGGAGAACTATGGTATCCGTTCATAAGCTAAAGTATTCCAGTGTTCTATGTTGTCCGTAATTTAGGTTGGAGTTCATCGGTTGTATTTTCGCATGATTCTGAGTTAGTATGAAGAATTTATTGCAGTATGAACAAAAAAATAGCGGCTTCTACGTAGGCGGAGTTCAAATACTGGAATGTATGCTGTTATTTTCTAAGTACAAATGTTAGTCGCCGTGGAGAACTATGGTGTACGTTCGCTAGATGAAGTATCCGTTTGTGCCATATTGTCCGGTGGGAGTTCATCGGTTGAAGTTTTGCCTGATTACAAGTTCGTATGAAGAAGTTATTGCCGTCCCAAGAAAAAATAACAGCTTCTGCCTTGGCGGAGTTCAAATATGAGAATGTAGTCTGTTAGTTTCTAAGTACAATTATTAGTCACCGTGGAGAACTACAGTGAGCGTTGAAGTGGGGATACAGCCTGTTATTTTCCAAGTACAACCGATAATCACCATGGAGGACTACGGTATACGTTCATAAGATTACGTATCCGAGTGTTCTATATTATTCGTAATTTAGGTGGGAGTTCATCGGTCGTAGTTTCGCCTGATTCCGAGTAAGTTTGAAGAAGTTATTGCACTATGAATAAAAAAATAGCGGCTTCTGCCTAGGTGGAGTTCAAATGTGGGGATGTAGCCTGTTATTTTCTAAGCACAACTGTTAGTCACCATGGAGAACTACGGTATACGTTCACTAGATGAAGTATCCGAGTGTTCCATATTGTCTATAATTTAGATGGGAGTTTGTCTGTCGAAGTCTCACCTGATTCCGAGTTAGTATGAAGAAGTTATTGCGGCCTTAACAAAAAAGAGCGGCTTCTGCCTAGGAGGAGTTCAAATATGAGGATGTAGCCTGTTATTTTTTAAGTACAACTGTTAATCACCATGGAGAACTATGGTATACGTTCATAAGATGAAGTATCCGAGTGTTCTATATTGTCCGTAATTTTGGTGAGAGTTCATCGGTCGTAGTTTCGCCTGATTCCAAGTTAGTATGAAGAGAAGTTATTGTGGTATGAATAAAAAAATAGCGGCTTCTGCCTAGGTGGAGTTCAAATACGGGGATGTAGCCTGTTATTTTCAAGTACAACCGTTAGTCGCCATGGAGTACTACGGTATACATTCACTAGATGAAGTATCTGAGTGTTCCTTATTGTCTGTAATTTAGATGGAAGTTCGTCGGTCCAAGTCTCGCTTGATTCCGAGTTAGTATGAAGAATTTATTGCGGTCTGAACAAAAAAAGTGCGGCTTCTGCCTGGGGGGAGTTCAAATATGAGGATGTAGCCTGTTATTTTCAAAGTAAAACTGTTAATCACCATGGAGAACCATGGTATACTTTCTTAAGCTGAAGTATCCGAGTGTTCCATACTGTCCGTAATTTACGTAGGAACGCCCAGTACTGGGCGCTGATTAAAAAAGCGCCCACAATAGGATGCCTATTAAATAGGCATTATATTGTTGGGCTCCCCCTTTATATTCAAGGCATAATATTCTGGGCTTGAATATTATGCCCTGAATCCGTTGGAGATGCTCTTATATCAACAGTATAAGTATATTCACAAATCTTAAGAAAGATTTCATATGTCAAAAGCATACTTAAATAGGTTAAAAAAACAACAGTCACTTAAAACGTTGTTTACTATAAATCCAAACTCATTTTCTGGTGTAAGTAAATGGATTGTAGGGAAATTAGGCCAAATATACTTACCACCACTTTCTGGTTTCAAACTTGTACTATCCATCGATTAAAAATGAAATCAGACAAGTTAGAAACTATCTTTGCCTCCACATACATTCTTAATTCTCACAGATAAAGACGAGTTTCCACACCTCGAAATTTGATGTTAAGTATGAAAGGTATACTTTCCATATCACCATAAATTAGAAAGATCATTTATGGAAATCAAATCTCGTTCCTTTTACAAAAAACACCTTTTTTATAAATTTCCTTTATATTTACGAGTACATATGCATGCCCAGGTAGGCCTGCATTTAATCACAACGTGCATGAATTTTTAGTTATAGCTGTGGAAGTAGATTTGATAGTAACATCCCCAAATTTGAACTCCACCTAGGCAGAAATCGCTATTTTTTTTGTTCGGACTGCAGTAACTTCTTCACCCTAACTTGGAATCAGGCGAAACTTCGACCGATAAACTCCCATCTAAATTACGAACAATATGGAACACTTGGATACTTTAGCTTATGAACGTATACCGTAGTTCTCCATGGTGATTAAAAGTTTTACTTAAAAATAACATGTTACATCTCCATATTTGAACTCCGCCTAGGCAGAAGTCGCTATTTTTTTTGTTCATACTGCAATAACTTCTTCGTACTAACTCGGAATCGGACGAGACTTCGACCGATGAACTCCTACCTAAATTACGGACAATATGGAACTCGAGGATGCTTCATCTCTTGAACTCACACTATAGTTCTTCATGGTGACTAACAGTTGTACTTAGAAATAACATGCTACATCCTCATATTTGAACTCCACCTAGGCGGAAACCGCCCTTTTTTTGTTCAGACTGCAGTAACTTCTTCATACTAACTCGGAATCAGGCGAGACTTCGACCGTTGAACTCCCACCTAAATTACAGACAATATGGAACACTCGGGTACTTCATCTAGTGAACGCGGACTACAGTTCTCCATGGTGACTAACTGGGGGTCCTTTATACTTGGATGTTTGTACACCGCTCTTGATTCTTATGCTCTTAGGGAGATTAGGCAGATGTTTGGGTTCTGGTATATTTTGTCATGCTGGTACTATGATTACATGAAAAATATGCATCCCCGCATTGTTATTACAGCTAGCCATAAAGCAAAGACATATTTTGCATGTATGAGACGATGGGAGCATGTTCAGGTAGTTTCTCATGCGCCTATAGAGGTTAGGCATGACTTGATGGAGGCTCATACTCAGATTGATTTGAGGTGTAGGGCAGATATTTTACGGGCACCATGGACTTCATATTGGATCGCCATGACACAAATGGACTAGTTGTATGATGGTCATCCTCTTTCTATTGGGTATCACTTGTGTTTACGAAGGATTGTTTTACATCCACCAGCGTTTCTTCCTATCTAGTATTTGGGGGAGAGATGCTGATATCAAATGAGTTGGGAGCTACGTATCCCTGGATATCCATTATATAACATGTTCGGCAGACGTCAGACCGTTAGATCGGAGTATATGCAGGGATTGTGATAGACCGGATGGGTAGATGTTTTGACATTTTTCCTAGTCGATGGGGATTTTGACAGATACTGGGTTAGAGTTGCTCCTCAACGATATATGTTACCTGACTACACTCGAGAAGTGAACCTGATCATATAGTACACATATAGCCACTGGTACAGTTTAAGCACCTCCATTTTCTTTTGATCTCACTCCATCTCAATACGCTCAGCAACCTATGGACTTTGGTCTTGATGTCTATTTTAGAGCATATGATATCAGCGACACTCTTATCAAGCAACTGATCGTCTGTCCACATGATCATAAAATTGTTGGTATCCCTACTGCCAGACTTTACCCGCCTTTTGAGGTAATTTAATGTATTAATAATTCATTGTAAAGTATTAGTCAAGCATATGTATACTAATATATTATCTATAATTACAGTATGCAGGTAGGATAGACGAGCACAGATGATATATTGTCGTTGTTCAGCATATGACACTCGTTCATACTCAGATGCTCGGTTAAGGGGCTCAATAGGGTCAATACGCGATGCGGATATAGATTGATGATTTACAGTCTCAGTTGGCTGCATTCCAGTTTAATCATGGCAGTCCTGCTGATTTTGATGATGCAGCGGACAATGATGATGACTTTGATGACGACGATGGTGTTGTAGACTTAGAATGACCGATGAATGTACGGTTACACTTATGTGACCGTGATTTGACTTCCCTGTTACATTTATGTTACCGTTATTTGATTGTACTATTATAATTATGTATTGTACTATTACACTGATGTTACCATCGTTCTGTCATGTTATATAGCTTTATTCACATTGCACAGCTTTATTCACATTTCAACATACTTACCGAAGACAAATTGGTATAGTGTTCTGTCACATTCGAACCTTATAGCCACGTTGCATATCTTATTCACATTTTAGCATACTCACTAAAGACAAAGTGGCTCGGTGTTCTATCACATTCGAACACTATAGCCACATTGCACAGCTTTATTCACATTTCAACATACTTACTGAAGACAAAGTGGCTCAGTGTCCTATCACATTCGAACACTATAGCCACGTTTCACAGCTTTATTCACATTTCAACATACTTACTGAAGACAAAGTGGCTCAGTGCCCTATCACATTCAAACATTGTAGCCACGTTGAACAGCTTTATTCACATTTCAGCATACTTACCGAAGACAAAGTGGTACAGTGTTCTGTCACATTCGAACACTGTAGCCATGTTGCACAACATTATTCACATTTCAGCATACTTACTTCTATATATTCTATTGCTTGGCAAACCGCTCTGCAATCGTCTCATCCTATTAAGATTACAAAAAACAGTGGATTACAACCATACTTCCTTGCCCTCATCTTATTCGTATGAAGGTCCTATAAGTCATGACACTCTGCCAAATACATCTTCCCCTAGACACCAACTGAGTGGTATATTGAAATAGAGGAAATAAATAATGAAAATGTAAGAGAGTATGAGAGAGAGTTGCAAGAGTATAGGTTTATGGAGAATGGAAGAAGGGAAAAAGTAGAGCAGCGTAGCCACAATGGAAGAACGCAAATAAGGCATGAAACATGCCACCAAGTACCTTATACGGATCAAGAGGTTGACTCTGGAAAAATATACTGTAAATGTGGAGTTTCTTTTCTGTATTTTGTCATAAGAACGGATCTGACGTCGATCGATGCCACCATAGATGCCACAATTTTCCGAATGGTTGTGGACTTTGGCAATGGCTTCACGATATTTTACCTCATCAACCAGTTATGCATGCAACTAAACTTGAAGAACAAATTGCAACGCTCCAGAGGACACTTGGTTCGATTTAATTATAAAATGGTTGAAGATAGTTTTTTTAATCTGTCTATGTGTCTGTTTTAGATCTATGATATCATTTCTTATCTTTTTATATCATTTCAATTATCGGGTTCTCTCAATTGTATCGGTCTATTTCAATGTTGGTTATCTTGTTTGTATCGTTTTAATTATCAGGTTGTCTTGTTTGTATCATTCTATTTCAATGTTGGTTATCTTGTTTGTATTGTTTTAATTAAGTATTTGTTAGTTTCTTATCTTAAGTACTTAGTAGATATTGAAAGTACATACAACTTACCTAATATAAATAACTTAACTACCTTAATTGAATGCAAAAGTACATAGAACTTGCTGAAAGTACATAGAACTTAATAAAAATAAGTAGCTAACCCAAATATCATTCAAATTGTCGAATATAGCTAACCAAAATATTATATGCAGCATGTCCAACAAAATTAGTTCGATACTCCCACAAATACCGTAAATCAAACGTAGATCGTGTTAACTGAAACAGGTCTTCTTACTCCACTATATTTATGATGCATCTGTATCTTCGACAAGCTCTAGTAAACGTGACATAAATACTCAAAGTTTTCAAAATCCTTCGAATCAATCTACAGTCGGGATGATTATTAAATGCTTCATTTAGAGTGATCCAAAATCTTGATTCAACACCTCTTCCATGTGTCTTGTATGGGCTTCTATGTATGCTTTGATTAGTACCAAATAATCTTGTGGAGTCCGACTTTCATTTGCTATTGAATTTATTATAAACTTTCATTATAAATTTTTTACTTAAATAGATAGTTCATAATCCATGTCATAATAAACAAGTGTGATCTAAATAACCACATGGCAAATATCCGCCACTTTTGGACCAAGTGTGTTTGTTTCTTCACAACGTATACAATTTTCACTTAAATAGACAGTTTATAATCCACATCACATGAATTAATGTTGTCTACCACTTGTTAAAGTTGAGATGACCACACCCTGAAATAATGATGTCTGTCACTTGTTAAGTTGAGAAGATCACACTCTGGATTAATGTTGTCTGCCACTTGTTAAAATTGAGATAATGATGTCTGCCACTTATTAAAGTTGAGATGACCACACCCTGAATTAATGCTGTCCACTGATTATTTTATGAAATAATGTTGGCAAACCCATTCCTTATTACTATGCACATATCATTTCACTTATATACAAGGACTTCAATCCATTCCAGATATCACATTATAATCTTCTTTCTTTCTCTCGTAGCATGAAATTAAATATACAATGAATACTTCATCTTTCCTTAAATGTGTTATGCCATTCTATAATGGTTTCGAGGAGGAAGATATTCTATGAGAGGAAGCCGAAGAAATGCGAGAAATAGTTGACCTATGCCATGAAGCTTATGGTTTCGTATCCAGAAAACACAGCAAATTGGTCATCGGTCGGAAACATGTAAACCGTAATCAATTTGCCTTTCATAAAACTCTCATGCAAGACTACTTCAATCCAAATTGCACTTATGGACCAGATATGTTTAGGAGAAGATACAGAATGAGAAGAGATCTATTTTTGAGAATCTTAGCAGGTATTCAAAACAACAATAGATAATTTATTCAAAAACCAAATGCTTAAAAAATACAGGGTCTTAGTAGTGAATAAAAAATGATTATCGCATTGAGGATGTTAGCTTATAGCACCCGCAGATGCATTGGATGATGCATATCGGATTGCAGAGAGTACCACATTAAAAACCTCGAAAAATTTGCTAATTTTGTGGTGGACTTTTTCGGCACTGAATACCTTAGATCTCCGAATAAGGATGATATGGTGCGGATTAGAGAAATGCACAAGAGCAAAAGATGGCCTGGCATGCTAGAAAGTCTCGACTATATGCATCGAAAATGGAAGATTTGTGGCAAAGCATTCCATGGAGTTTACAATGGTAAAGAAAGAAGACCTACTATTACTTTGGAAGTCATTACTTTATACGATTTATGGATATGGCATGCTTTCTTTGAAATGCCTGGATCTAACAATGACTTAAATGTTATTCAGAGGTCACACTTATTTAATGATCTACCACTATGTCGAGTAACTCGAGTGACATTTACCCTTGAGGCAAAATACTAACGACCATGGATATTATCTTGGCGATGGGATTTATCCAAAATTGAGCATCGTCATGAAAACGTGTCAAAATCCGATAATAGCAAAGCAAGCAAAGTTTGTGTCGATGCAAGAGGGACAAAGAGAAGATTTAGAAAGAGCTTTTGGTGTTCTTCAATCCAGATTTGCAATGATTAATAGCCTTATCGATTGTGGTCTCGAGAAAAAATGTCCACGATCATGTTTGCATGTGTTATTATGCATAATATGATTATTAAATATGAAAGAGATATGGATGAAAAACATCGTTACTACGAATATGATGGTGCAGCGTAAATGCCAGAAATATTCTGAGATAACATTCTTATAACCGAAGAAGCTTTCAATATTCATGTGGAACGTCAATTTTCATTTGGAGACGCACAACTTCACAATCGGCTACAAAAGGTCTTATGAATCATATTTGGAATTACTTTGGAGATTGTTAGTTTAGTTTTACATCTAATTAGTCATATGTGTATGCATTTGTGATGTATTCGTATTTTAGTTAACTTATCAACAAAGCATTTCCTTTAAAATGTTATTTAGCTTGGTTGTGGACTTTATATGAATGGAAAAAAAGTAAAGCATTAATTAATAACCAAATACAACAAATTTATATAAACTCTAAGTACACTGAAAATAATATAAATTATATAGCTAAGATTAAAACAAACTACTTTGTGGGAACCTAGATAGAAGTATTTGTTTTTTGCGCTCCATCCAATATTGCATTTGAATTTCATCCATTCTCATCAAATCATTATGCATAATCATTTGTTTTTTATTTTCCCATTCAATATCCAACTTTTGTTGCTCAATATCTGCAAACTTGTGCATTACATCGATCTTCACCTAGGCTTGCTTGCTTCTATCTCGATGTCTTCTTTCGTGAATTTCATTAGCGGCGTTCACCTTAGAATTCAAAGTGGCATCAACTTCATTCTTTCTTTATGCTGCTTTGATGCCGATTGGTCTATAATCTTCATCGGATCTCTGGATGAGCACATTCACCTCATTTCCTCCATCAATTGAGGTTTCTCTACAAAATTAATCTCCTAGACTGGACGAGTATGATGATTTTGATGCTTTGTTCTTTCCCTTCACCTTTGTTTGAACGCCTCAGAGGCTCTTTGCATTATCAACCACTTCGGTGTGCTCGTTAACAACTCATAACAATTCGAGAATCGATAGTAGTGTTGTTTTTAGCGCCATATTCCCTTGCAAAAAGCTTTATGAATTCCTTGTTCGCCATTCTTTTCTCATAATCAAAAAAGAATTAAATTAATAATTAGATAAAAATACTAACAAACTAATATAATCAAGAAACATACCAAATGCTCTTCGCCTCCCATTCTGCTAGGGTTCACTTTCTTTATTTTATAAACCCGCAATTCATAAAATTGAGTTTGGCGATTGATTTTTCAGAATCGACCTTGAATCGTCGACAAAGATTGTGTGTTTTCAGGATGTTTAAGGTTGAAGGTATTTATTATTTTCTTCCAAAACTTTTCACCGCTTTGGTCAATACTCCTAATCGAGTCTTTGGTAATGACGGTAGATATTGCATAAGTCGAAGTCCTCGTCGCTTCGCCATGGGTTGGTTGAATGCTGGCTCAGAGGAGTATCATGTTGTTGCTCGTTATCCTCTTTGAAGACATAGTTTTGAAAATGGGAAGGATGCGTAAAATCTTCAAATGGTGAAGATGTTATGAAGATTGGTTTTGATTTGAAGATAATGTGGGTTGAAGAAGAAAGTAGTGAATAATTTTGTGTGAATATGAAAAGTGAAAGTAGTGTATTTATGGAGTTGGAGAGATAGCCATCGTGGTGAGCCATTGGCAAATGGTCGTTAGGGTTTGGGCACCTATTAAATAGGCTCCCTACACCGGACGCTTATTTAATAGTCTTCTTGAGCTGGGCGCCTATTAAATAGGTGCCCATGGCCAATTCAGAATTCTAAATTGGCCACTGAATATTATCCTAAATATTAAGCTGAATTGGAATGGTTGGAGTGGGATGAATTGAAAATCTTGAATATAAACCCTGAATTGCACACCGTTGTAGATGCTCTAACTATATGGAGACATTTTCTAAGTATTGGAAGTGAAATGGTTTTTAAATATACTTATACCATGGAGATAAGTATATGAATATTTTTTAAGTATTAAAAAGAGTAGATTGTGAATATATCTTTTGAAAATGGTATTTTAGTATTAATATTTGAAAAGAGATTTTTTTTAGCAAAGCCGACGGGGTTGAATGGGCCCTACCATTTATTAATCCACCAGGGAAAAAACAAAATACAACTCGAACAACAGAGACAAAGAAACAGGGAATGGTAGATCAAAACAAAGAAACACAAGGAAAAAAGGAGAAAATAAAGATAACACAACAAGACACAAACACGCCACTGAAAAAAAGGGTTAACCTCCTTCCCCTGGATCGAAAGGAACATTAGCTTCATGTATATTTATCGAATTTCAGAAATTATAAAGCAAATCAAATCCCTCTGATTCTTGCACTTATCTTCCTTGAAAATCCTGGTATTCCTTTCATACCAAATACGCCTAACAAAGAGAAGAGCTTGAATATTAGATTGTATTTCGTAAATAGTTCATTCTTGCTTGTAAACAAATACAATAACTTTTTCCACTCATCCATCATGTTCAATCTTTCTTGTTTGATGCCCGTAGCTGCCTGAACTTTATTCCAGAGCCAATTGATCATCGGATAGTTGAAGAAGAGATGTTTAATTATTTCTGCTTAGAATACACCCATTATAAAGCCCATTATGTGAAATATCATTGTGAGAAATACTTCTGCTTAGAATACACCCATTATAAAGCCAAGGATCATTCCAAAAGCAAATTATGTTTTGTGGAGCTATAACATACCTAATAAGAGGCAGAACTAGCTCCTTAATTTTGAATATACACCGCCAGGTCCAACTTATGTTCTGGGGGTTCCATAGTCCAAATATTTCTTCCTTTAGTGATGTGATGGAAAGACCACCTAACCCAAATATTATCTTTCTTTCTCAGGAAGTTATGAAGAAAGGAGATTTTAATTAATGGAAGGATTAATTAAAGAGACTTAGTAGTTGCTTATGTGCTTAACCAGGCGCGTTTCCATTTGAAATTATATCTCTAATTTGATTTCTTGTTTATTTGATAGTTATATAACCAACTATCAAATCTTGGCCAGTTTGAAACTATCGATTGTTAGTTCGGAGAGACCAGGATTAGATATGTCATTCGAAAACCACTTTGAACCGGCTTAAGTGTTCGAACTTGGACATCTTAAAGATAATGGAATCGAAGACGGAGCCTTTGAAGTGCAAGGCCTATGTGAAGGCCTAAATTTTCGTACCCTTTGAGCCGACAATTAACCATACATGTCCAACTCAAATTGCACGAATAAGCGGATCTTTAAGGGGTGAAAAAGAAAATAAAGATAGAACAGAATCTCACATGAATGGAATAATATATAACATTGAACAAATATATTTATAGCGGAAAACTTTTCAAATACATATATCAGAGTCTAACCTAAATTCAGCTTGGACAGTTATAAACATTTGTCCTTACAATTGCTGACAAACAACAAACAACTGCGCAAAGCGGATAATAGAATACGTCCATACATAGATGAATATCTCCAGCTCTCCTCTAGAAACTCCAACCGTCTTCACTAATCCTGAAACTACTCGGATCTGACCTGAGTATTGAAAATACCCGGATCAGGCTTGATAAACCAGCATGAGAAACTCAAATATAAATGACAGTGTCATATATCAGCCTTGGAATAAAATCCTTTGAAAAGAAAGAGTATCTCATAAGACCACGCCCACACATAAACACGGACGGGTTTTTACCTTATGATAACTAAAACACTTTTATATATCAAAACATTTGATATTATTTCTAATGACATATCTTTGAAAACATTGCAAATAAACTTAATAATCTTAGCCGAAATTGTTACCATTATTAAATTCCAAATACTAGGCTCTACAAACAAATCCGAAGGCACTTATTGGAGAATGGATTCCATACAAATGACAAGGTACGGGACTACCTTCCGACAGTACACCTCTAGAGGGATGTACCCAGGGTCGAGATACTCGGTGCCTAAACCGACACAAGATCGACCTACCCCTCACGCTGGATAGTACCGAATATGTCATCACCCCGGTCGTTACCAACCATTAACGGGTACCCAATTCATACATTCACCACATACTTAGACATCTGTAGAGTAAATCTAGAAGGATGACGACATCTCCTAAATGGGAGCGACCCACTTAGCCTTGCTGCTTCTACCATGTTTCTGTCATTTCCGGATGATGAGGCCTGAGGTAAATGATTACCTTTTCACATAGCACATCTTCTTCACTTTGCATGCCACATTGCCATTCCTTTGAAAACAATATTGACTTTCACGAACATACAACCTCTGAGCTCATACGTTTCAGAGAAAGGTGTTAAGCTAAGAGAAGTTGCCTTCTCCACCACCAAGCAGATGCACATTTGTAAAAGTCAACATTATTATTTTAGAAATGCAATGTCAGACATTCGTCCATACAAGTTGTCCAGGAACAGGACAAACCGAAGGTACTCTCCTACTTCATTAGCAGCGAGAAGTCCTTCCATTAGAGATTTTCATAACAGAGCACTGCTGCCACCATATGATATGGTAATTTTCACCTCGAGGGACTAGTGGCAAACAGCCCTACTCATGAAGGTCCCATCTTCAAAATCATTTCTCTTCAAACACGTTTTACTTCGAACGTAGATTGGTTCAAAGTGGTTTCCGGATAGGAATTATCCAAATCCGACCCCGGTTCCTTCGAATCCAATTATCGATAAAAAGATGTTAAGTTCGTAAGTGGATATCAATCATCAATCAATTACTTCATCTTTTATAAAATATCTTTCTTAGGTATACTCTTTTCAAGTTATTCCATTCTCTTTTCAAATGTATATGGAATCATTAAGCCTCATTTATCAAATCATTTGGTTTATTTAAACCTTTCTTAAATCTTGGAATAATTCCAAATCATTTTCTCTTTTACTTAGGAAAACTTTTTCAAATCATCCATTAAATCTTAATCAAAGATTTCTTGCTTAACTTTTAACTTATAGAAAAATATTCCCTTTTTATAATATCACTTTCCAAAACATCCATTTAATTTAAAGGATTATTCACTGTCCAAAATCGTGAATATAATTCCTTTGCCAAATTCATTACTTCTAAATATTTAATTTAAAGGATTATTCACGGTCCAAAATCCTGAATATAATTCCTTTAATAAACTTTCATATTTAACTTATCAATTTAAATTGATTTCAGATTTACAAAACAGTGTTTATAAATTCCAGTTATATTTTATAAACTTCCATATACAAAATTTCTTAACAAAATCCATTTATATCTCATTTATAAGTCACAATCCAATTATAAGTTAATTACTTATAAATCTCTTATTTACAAATTCATTCCTTTCAAATCTTATTATTTATAAAAACCATTATAACTTCTTTTCAAAATTTCAATTGCAAATCCATACATAAATTTGATTACAATCCCATTTTTAATATTTATAAAACACTTTTATAATTACATTAATTTTATTTATAAAATATCAATTTTATAAATCTTATATATAGACCATTTATAATAAATTTAAAGAATTTGTTTCTTTTCTTTTATCTTAGAAAAACTTAAATATGATCTTTTAGAGCATCTGGGCTTTCCTTTCGATCTATTCCACCCCTCGCCTAAGAAGAGGAAATATAGGCTAGGTAAGTTCAGAGCACTGGTTGCTCCATTCCTAATCTTAGTTAAACACCTTGTTTTATCTTACCAGATCTCACAGGCGGGACAAATGTACTAGTCGTTTCTACATACTCAGTTATTAGCATTATTTTGGAATTGATTATAAGATTCCAAATTATCTTTTAAACTCTTAATTTTCCTTTTGAAAATATTCATACTTGATTCTAGGAAAAATTGTTAAGTTTAAACTCATATTCAAAAGGTTATAGAATTCGCAGTATAAAAGTGCTGCGGAAAGTGCTATATAAGCTTATTTGATTTAAACAACTTTTTAATATTTGAAAATTCATATTTTCCATTCCAAATCTCTTTTAAACCATTTTAATATATTTATCAAATTTATTTCATATTTTTAATCATTTAAAAATATCATTTATAAAGAAATCCCGTTTTGGATTTCGAACTGCAAAACCGCGATTTTTTTAGAAAATTGTTTCGGACATATTTCAAAATCTACTTGATGAAATCTTGATTTTATTACTTCGTTGGAAAACTATGGATATAATAGACTAAAAAATTCTTATTTCGAATGATTCCGAGCTATATTCCACTTTGTATACTTATTTAAGGCGCGAAATCGCGAACTACCGTTACGCGACGCCTAGTTTTGACTTGTTTTTCAATTTCTTTTCAAATTTCTTGAAAACACTTTTAAATGTTTATAAAACATTTGTAAATCATTTTAAACTCATTTTAAACAATATTTTTATATTTCAAACTCATATTCCATTTCATTTCATATTATAATATCATATTATTATAATATCATTTTCAATCTTTTAGAATCATTTAGAGGCTAAATCACTCCATACACATATTATTATGGATTTAATTTCCATTAAATTAAATATGGTTAATTACTAACCATTTCTCTTATCATTTATCAAACAAAGTTATCATCCATATAACAAACATATAATCAACCATAATATCAACCAAATTATCGAACATTTAATCAACCAACATATACCAAACTTTTCATGTTATTAAATTGAAATAATTTTAGGAACTGGTTAAATATGAGTACTCACCTTTTACCAAAAGATCAACTTCCTACCAACATTTTTACTAACAACACTTCACTAAATCATCTTAACTTCACCAAATCCATTTCGTAGACTTTCCTTTTGATTCCGGCAGCACTTCCATCTCTTTTTCTCGCTCCGAAGCTTTCCAACTTCCTTCCTTCCATATGTTCGGCCTCCTCATATTCCACCCCTTCCTCCATCATTTATTCACTTCTTAGATGCTAAACCATGTTTTAATGGTATTCTAAGGTCTTTGGCAAAGTTTGGTGGTGTTCTGACTTTGTTTGATATGATTTTGAAAAAGTTAGTAAGGAAAAGACAAGAGAAGAAGCCATTAGAGAAGCTTTTTAGAAAGCTTGAGATAGGAAGAAGAAGATGTAGAAATGTGTAAAAGAAAGTGGAAGGATGGTGGTCTTATTTATAGAAAAGTTTTGGATTAAAATAATATTTTGTAAAAAGACCAAAATATCCTTACTTACTTATAAATGAATCTTATTTTTTTCAACACTTAACATCATATTTCAAATCATTACTTTATGTCTTTTTCACTTAAGTATTAAGTAAAGAATATAATAATTATGTTTGGTTTGATTTGATGTTTTACTTTTGCTTTGAAATGACATGTTTGTCTTTTTGTGCTTACTTTTTGTTAATTATATTCTAGAATTTCCTAAGTATGTTTAGTAAAAGTAAACTTGATAAGTGAATTAATTAATACTTATACTATTTGAATATATATTTCTATATAAGAAAATAAAGGTGCGACAATGTTGCGACAACTTTTAATCGACAAAACATTTATTTTCGACAAAATGTTTTACGTTCACATTTTGATGTTTTAGTTAAACTATTTATTTATGTAAACCAAATTTAAAAATAAATTTGTATAATGTTGTTTAAAAATATAAACACTCATAAATTAATTAAAATAATTTATTTAACCATCGAAACTTACTTTTCTGAAATCAACATTTTGTCACTTTTGTCGATATAAGCAAATGTTACTATTTTTGTGTATACTTCTCTTTCCAAATCCTATCTAATTTTGTTTGAATCATATAACCTTACCTATTTTATATTTAAAATCACTTTAAATAGTATATTTTAAAGTGGTCAAATTCTGGGTCGTTATATTCTCCCCTACTTAAAAGAATTTCGTCATCGAAATTACCCAAAACAAAAGTTTGCCCAAAACATTTATCTTCAAACTTAATTCCATATAATATACAAAGATCATCCGTATAAAATATCTGATTTGATCTTCTATTTGAATCCACAACTTTATTTTCGAACAAGTATCGATCCCCCGATCCTCTAGTGCGGACTTTAATCAGGCTCTTTGCTCAGAAACCTTTGCTTTCCTTGCATAGTTCTCAACTATGATAGAAAACTCAAGTATCTAACCATAAATCCTCATCAATGTTCGTCGTCAAGAATCGAGTGACAAATGCTTTTTCGGACTAGTGTGAACACCTCAAAGTTCCGAACTTGAATCTTAGATCAAAATTTATGCGATAAAACGATCTACATATAATATATGTATTTATCAACTTTCAAAATCTTTTCATAAACTATTATCTTAAGTTCAAATATTTTATAAAAGTGCTTCTTTATATAATCCTTTTAATTATTTATTTCCAAATATTTTTATTAAAGGAAAATATTCTAAAGAAACCATTTTTCTTTATTCAAAAGATAATTTATCTTTATAAAAAAGTTTTCCCACAATCTTTTAACTCGGTATATTTTAATTAACATTGATATTATTTATGAATCATTTCGAAAAACTATTACTTAAGTTTATTTCATCTTATAACTTATGCAAATCAATCATTTTTAAAGACTTAAGTCCAAATTCTTAATCAATGCTAGAATTCACTAATAAAACATTTTCTAGGTTATAATTACCTTTTTGAGGAGTCATTATTTTACTTAATAGTTCATGAATTAAATCTATATTTGTATGATATACCTTTACATCCTAAGAATATATATCCCAAATTTCAAATTGGTTTTACTTAAATCCGTCCGTCTAACAAATTTAAACTTTATTGAAATTTACTATTATCTCAAATTCATAAGTTATAAAACTTATTTCTTATTTAATATTATTATTAATTTTCTAACTTTGAAAAACAAATTTTAAAACCACTCGTATTTAAATCCTCAAACTCTTAACTCTTAAATCTTTTTTTCTTTCTTCTTTATAAATCAGATTTATAAATTATCCTTATCTTATTTCATTTACTCAAAGTATTTCACAATCTTTTACCAAAAAATTTCATAAATTTCTTAGCTCTAAGTCAGTTATGATTCGGAAATTTTCGACTGTCCAAAATCGTCGAGAATCCCGCTTTATCTTATCAATTAGCGATCCCAATTTATCTTTGGTTTAAACACTTTTATAAATATTACTAATCAATTTATCAGTTAATGATTCACATTATCCTTTTAACTTAAAAAATTATATAGATCGAGTAACCCTAAAACAATACCAAGGAACTGGGTACTACCAATAGTATCATATATCCTCTTAACAAGAAGAGTGATACTTAAGAGAAGTGCTTACCATCCGAACACATCTTCTGCCCATTTTTAGTTTATTTTCGAGCCATTCGAACTAGTTATCATAAAATACCTCTTTTTATTTGAAATAATACTATTTTCAAAAATCCTTTAGAGTTTACTTTATAAAACCTATTTTATAATTTTTTTTATAAATTCATCTTATATTAATTAACTTCATTTAAATTTCCATAACTCTTTTACTCGAATATAAATTCTCATTCCTTTTATATTTATCTTTTTACACAATTATTTAAATGCATTTTTATCTTATGTGTTCATTTCTTAAACAAATCTTATTATCAAACATCTTATAGTCAAATCGTGAAACTTAATTCACAAGGTATTTGTAGTTAAACTTTTAAATCAAACAATTGATCAATTTATGATAGTAACTTTAATATTATCATTTCTTAATTTATTATTTTTGAATAAGTATTAAAGATCTTAATTGCCTTATCAAATTTCTTACTTATCGATTATCTTTATGAAACTTCTTATAGTCAAACTGTGAAATTATAATCACAAGATGTTCATATTTAAATTTCACTAATCCTGATTTCTAACTATACAACTTTTCAAAATATATACTTTATATTCAAAATATAATCCTAGGTAAAATTATTTCATTTACCAATTTTTTTAAAACCAGTGTGACAGTGTGTCGATATGCCTTGTTAAGAGTTTAGATATACCAATTGATACGGTTGTACTTCCCATATCAACCAGAATTTATAAACCACTCAACCGATAAATCAACACAAAACATTTTTATATCCAATAACAAATACGCGCTCATATATAATACGCTCAACTCATTCTAGGATGTTACTAATCCTATCTCTAATGAGTCACTCATCCTAGGGTATTACTAACCCTATCTCTCATGAGTCTTTACCCCACCAAAACCAAGGTTCTCGCTTAACCTTCAGCTCTTATACCAAATGTGAAGGCCCGAATTTCCGTACCCTTTGAGCCGACAATAAACCATACATGTCCAACTCAAATTGCATGAATAAGCGGATCTTTAAGGGGTGAAAAAGAAAATAAAGACAGAACAGAATCTCACACGAAGGGAATAATATATAAAATTGAACAAATAACTTTACAGCGGAAAAGTTTTGAAATACATATATCAGAGTCTAACCTAAATTCAGCTTGGACAGTTATAAACATTTTTCCTTACAATTGCTGACAAACAACTGCGCAAAGCGAATAATAGAATACGTCCATACATAGATGAATATCTCCAGCTCTCCTCTGGAAACTCCAACCGTCTGCACTAAACCTAAAACTACTCGGATCTGACCCGAGTATTGAAAATACCCGGATCAGGCTTGATAAACTAGCGTGAGAAACTCAAATATAAATGACAGTGTCATATATCAGCCTTGGAATAAAATCCTTTGAAAAGAAAGAGTATCTCATAAGACCACGCCCACACATAAACACGGATGGGTTTTTACCTTATGATAACTAAAACACTTTTATATATTAAAACATTTGATATTATTTCTAATGAAATATCTTTGAAAATATTGCAAATAAACTTATTAATCTTAGCCGAAATTGTTACCATTATTAAATTCCGGATACTAGGCTCTACAAACAAATCTGAAGGCACTTATTGGAGAATGGATTCCATACAAATGACAAGGTAAGGGACTACCTTCCGACAGTACACCTCTAGAGGGATGTACCTAGGGTCGAGATACTCGGCGCCTAAACCAACACAAGACCGGCCTACCCCTCACGCTGGATAGTACCGAATATGTCATCACCCCGGTCATTACCGACCATTAAAGGGTACCCGATTCATACATTCACCACATACTTAGACATGTGTAGAGTAAATCTAGAAGGATAATGACATCTCCTAATTGGGAGCGACCCACTTAGCCTTGCTGCTTCTACCATGTTTCTGTCATTTACGGGTGATGAGGCCTGAGGTAAACGATTACCTTTTCACATAGCACATCTTCTTCACTTCGAATGCCACGTTTCCATTCCTTTGAAAACACTATTGACTTTCACGAACATACAACCTCTGAGCTCATACGTCTCAGAGAAGGGTATTAAGCTAAGAGAAGTTGTCTTCTCCGCCACCAAGCATATGTACATTTGTAAAAGTCAACATTATTATCTTAGAAATGCAATGTCAGACATTCGTCCATACAAGTTGTCTAGGAATAGGACAAACCGAAGGTACTCTCCTACTTCATTAGCAGCGAGAAGTCCTTGCATTAGAGATTTTCATAATAGAGCACTGCTGCCACCATATGATATGGTAATTTTCACCTCGAGGGACTAGTGGCAAACATCCCTACATCATGAAGATCCCCATCTTCAAAATCATTTGTTTTCAAACACCTTTTACTTCGAACGTAGATTGGTTCGAAGTGGTTTTCGGATAGGAATTATCCAAATCTGACCTCGGTTCCTTCGAATCCAATTATCGATAAAAAGATGTTAAGTTCATAAGTGGATATCAACCATCAATCAATTACTTCATCTTTTATAAAATATCTTTCTTAGATATACTCTTTTCAAGTTATTCCATTCTCTTTTCAAATGTATATGGAATCATTAAGCCTCGTTTATCAAATCATTTGGTTTATTTAAACCTTTCTTAAATCTTGGAATAATTCCAAATAATTTTTTCTTTTACTTAGGAAAACCTTTTCAAATCATCCATTAAATCTTAACCAAAGATTTCTTTCTTAACTTTTAACTTAGGGAAAAATATTCCCTTTTTATAATATCACTTTCCAAAACATCCATTTAATTTAAAGGATTATTCACTATCCAAAATCGTGAATATAATTCCTTTGCCAAATTCGTTACATCTAAATATTTAATTTAAAGGATTATTCACTGTCCAAAATCGCGAATATAATTCCTTTAATAAACTTTCATATTTAACTTATCAATATAAATTGATTTCAGATTTACAAACAGTGTTTATAAATTCCAGTTATATTTTATAAACTTCCATATACAAAATTTCTTAACAAATTCCATTTATATCTCATTTATAAGTCACAATCCAATTATAAGTTAATTACCTATAAATCTCTTATTTACAAATTCATTCCTTTCAAATCTTATTATTTATAAAATCCATTATAAATTCTTTTCAAAATTTCAATCGCAAATCCATACATAAATTTGATTACAATCCCATTTCTAATATTTATAAAACACTTTTATAATTCCATTACTTTTATTTATAAAATATCAATTTTATAAATCTTATTTATATACCATTTATAATAAATTCAAAGAATTTGTTTCTTTTCTTTTATCTTAGAAAACTTAAATATGATCTTTTTGAGCATCCGGGCTTTGCTTTCGATCTATTCCACCCCTCGCCTAAGAAAATAAAATATAGGCCGGGTAAGTTCAGGGCACTGGTTGCTCCATTCCTAACCTTAGTTAAATACCTTGTTTTATGTTCCCAGATCTCACTGGCGGGACAAATGTACTAGTCGTTTCCGCATACTCAGTTATTAGCTTTATTTTAGAATTGATTATAAGATTCCAAATTATCTTTTAAACTCTTAATTTTCTTTTTAAAAACATTCATAGTTGATTCTAGGAAAAATTGTTAAGTTTAAACTCATATTCAAAAGGTTATAGAATTCGTAGCATAAAAGTGTTGCAGAAAGCGCTATATAAGCTTATTTGATTTAAACAACTTTTTAATATTTGAAAATTCATATTTTCCATTCCAAATATCTTTTAAACCATTTTAATAGATTTATCAAATTTATTTCATATTTTTAATCATTTAAAAATATCATTTATAAAGAAATCCCTTTTTAGATTCCGAACTTCAAAACCGCGATGTTTTTAGAAAATTGTTTCGGACATATGTCAAAATCTACTTGATAAAATCTTGATTTTATTACTTCGTTGGAAAACTATGGATATAATAGACCGGAAAATTCTTATTTCGAATTATTCCGAGCTATATTCCACTTTGTATACTTACTTAAGGCGCGGAATCGCGAACTACCGTTACGCGACGCCTAGTTTTGACTTGTTTTTCAATTTCTTTTCAAACTTCTTGGAAACACTTTTAAATGTTTATAAAACATTTCTAAATCATTTTAAACAATATTTTTATATTTCAAACTCATATTCCATTTCATTTCATATTATAATATCATATTATTATAATATCATTTTCAATCTTTTAGAATCATTTAGCGGCTAAATCACTCCATACACATATTATTATGGATTTAATTTCCATTAAATTAAATATGGTTAATTACTAATCATTTCTCTTATCATTTATCATACAAAGTTATCATCCATATAACAAACATATAATCAACCATAATATCAACCAAGTTATCAAACATTTAATCATCCAACATATACCAAACTTTTCATGTTATTAACTTGAAATAATTTTAGGAATTAGTAACTTTAAATATGAATACTCACCTTTTACCAAAAGATCAACTTCCTACCAACATTTTTACTAACAACATTTCAATAAATCATCTTAACTTCACCAAATCCATTTCGTAGACTTTCTTTTTGATTCTGTCAGCACTTCCTTCTCTTTTTCTCGCTCCGAACCTTTCCAACTTGCTTCCTTCCATCCTTCCATAGTTTCGGCCTCCTCATATTCCACCCCTTCCTCCATCATTTCTTCACTTCTTAGATGCTAAATCATGTTTTAATGGTATTCTAAGGTCTTTGGCAAAGTTTGATGATGTTTTGACCTTATTTGATATGGTTTTGAAAAAGTTAGTAAGGAAAAGAGAAGAGAAGAAGCCATTAGAGAAGCTTTTTAGAAAGCTTGAAAAAGGAAGAAGAAGATGTAGAAATGTGTAAAAGAAAGTGGAAGGATGGTGGTCTTATTTATAGAAAAGTTTTGGATTAAAATAATATTTTGTAAAAAGACAAAAATACCCTTACTTACTTATAAAGTAATCTTATTTTTTTCAATACTTAACATCATATTTCAAATCATTACTTTATGTCATTTTCACTTAAGTACTAAGTAAAGAAAATAATAATTATGTTTGGTTTGATTTGATGTTTTACTTTTGCTTTGAAATGACATGTTTGTCTTTTTGTGGTTAATTATATTTTAGAATTTTCTAAGTATGTTTCATAAAAATAAACTTGATTAGTGAATTAATTAATACTTATACTATTTGAATATATATGTTCCTATATAAGAAAATAAAGGTGCGACAACGTTGCGACAACTTTTAATCGACAAAACGTTGATTTTCGACAAAATGTTTTACGTTCACATTTTGACGTTTTAGTTAAACTATTTATTTATGTAAACCAAATTTAAAAATAAATTTGTATAATGTTGTTTAAAAATATAAACACTCATAAATTAATTAAAATAATTTATTTAACCATCGAAACTTACTTTTCTGAAATCAACATTTTGTCACTTTTGTCGATATAGGCAAATGTTACTATTTTAGTGTATACTTCTCTTTCCAAATACTATCTAATTTTGTTTGAATAATATAACTTTACCTATTTTATATTTAAAATCACTTTAAATAGTATATTTTAAAGTGGTCAAATTTTGGGTCATTACAGGCTACTTGCTACTAATCCTAAAGGTGATTCCAAAATGGATGTAGTAGAAGTAGTGCCTTCGGTTTGTTCATATCCTGAATAACTTGTATGGATTAATGTTGGGATTGCATTATTGCTCGAAGGGCAGTGTTAGCATTCCAAGTGGGATTTGCTAAAAATGTAAAACGCAGCCTCAAGCCTCACACCCGGTAATGATTGAAACAAGGGATATCCAGGCGGGCTACGTGGGTCGCACCCATTAGGGTATGTTTATCCCTTATCTAGATCAATATTATTTTTAGAAAGTATCTTCGGGACCCAGTATGACGGGATGATCATATTTGGTACTATCCAGAAAGGGGTAGGCTTATCCTTTATTGGCGGGGGTCCATATGCAACCCTCGATACATTTTTCTAGAGATGTACTATGACATACGATACCCCAGTAGATTTGTTATTGTATGGAATCCATTTTCCAATACGTGCATTTACGGACTTGGTCAAATACTAAATATGTTGTTGAATGTAATTCCATTCCGACTATGATTCAATATTTATTTTAAACCCTAGATATTATTATAATATCATAAGGTTTCCTGTAAAATGAGTTGGTTATCGTAAGTTAAAAACCCGTCTATGTTTCTGTGCGGTGTGGTCTTACGAGATACCTTTATTTTTGAAAGGTTTTATAACATTAAACATCCATATGATTCGTGTTTCTCACGTTGGTTTACCAGACTGATCCGGTAGTTATAATGTTCGGGTCAACCCGAGCATATTTCAGATTTAGTTATGGATGTTTTGGAGTTCATGAAACGCACTGGATGCCTCCAAGATATATTCACATATTTTATTTTTCGCTACATTTTTTGTTTTATAATTACCAGCATTTGTGAGGACGTGTTGTTATAACTGTCCAGGCTAATGATAGGTTGGTTTACTCTACTTGGTGAATGTTGATTATAATTTTTTTTGTAAAGACCATGTGTATTTTTTATATCACTTGTCATGATCCGAGATTATGTTTTGTCTTTTCTTTCTTTCACCCCAACAATCTGTCTTTTCGACACTTGGATGTTCGGCACATGAATACTGTGGATGTATTATTGTGGACTTTTGAGGGTCGAAAAGGCGGATCATCATATAAAGTGTTATAAATTAATTAATATTAATGAAATGTTAATTATTAGTTTATTTGATGTTTTGAGTGTTGTTCGCCATTATTTGGATGTGTGTAAAATTTATACACTCACGCATCGATATACGATATCAGTATTTATTTAAACGGGTTTTAAATATAGATAATTACTTAACGGGTTTTTGAAAAAAATTATTCCATGCATGGTTATGTCATGGCCAACCATACATAAGGGAGAGGGGATTGCTTGATTGTGTATTAATTGGAAATTAAAAAAGAAAGTTTAAAGAGAGAATGAGAAATGTTTCTATTATATTCAAAAATCATTATTCTCTCGTTTATTTTCAAGTTCGATTTTCCCTCTCTTTTCTTACTCCTTCCACGACCATTGCCCCTTCACTCCACCATAGCCCATTTTTTAATTTAACCCAAACCAAAACAAAACAAAACAATGTAGTTCATTTGATTCTTGCAAGGTCGGTGACGATTCAAGCAATTTAGATGATTTGTTATCCCGGTGTTACAAAGGGCAAGGCTCTCTCAGGTTCAATTGCATTTTATTACACTCATTATTGATGTTTAACCCTGACCCAAATTCATATATATGTATATTATACTGCCATTTGTTGGATTTGATTTGAAACTATTTGTGTATTGTCATTTAAACATAAAAACAATTTTATGTTTGATTTAAAAATTTTGTATTGGTATTTTTCTTTAGATCTAAAACTATTTGTTAATGTAATTTTGATTTTGCTATAATAAAATTTTCATACATTATCATAATCTAATTTATTTATAACTATGGATTTGATATTCAAATAATTGAATTGTATAAACATTCTATTCAATTAGTAAAACAATGTTAAGTTAAATATTTTGGTTAAGTTAATTTTTTTTTCAAACTAATATGTTCAATATTTTATTGTTTAATCAAATATATGTGTTTAAAATTTAAATTTTAAATTACAATATATATATATAATGTCTTAATTAATTAATCATGTTGTTGGAGCAACATATCAATTATGACAATGCTTTGTAATAATCTTGTTTCCGTATATGTTTATGTGTTCTTCAGATCTGAATTATTAATGTTAAGATAATTTTGATAATGGATAAATATAGAATCATTTTGAAGGGATTGGATACAGTATTAACCGAATTTGTAAAAGACGAAGGTGGAATCAATTAAAATGTCACCACGTCATATTTTTCTCTTTCCTCTTTAGATCCTGACTTGATTAAATCTGGATCTAGTGTATATTTTTTCCATCGTCTCGTAAACACTAAGCATTCATCTATTTTGAAGATATATGTTTTACTAAGTCGATTTGTTTTCAAATGTGTGTGTGTGTGTGTGTTGCTATAAATATCTGTATACAACAATATATACATATTATAGTATATTTAAACATATGCACATAGTTAGGAATTTATATTCCCGATATTTATATGAAATTGTCATATACATATGTAAGTATAATGCATATGTATGTACAATAGATATAAATCTCAATATCTATATGTATGTACATATTGTTATATACATGTTTATACTTCATTGTACTACCTTGTCATGTTATTTACTATATACGTGATACATTCAAATAAACATTAATCAAATTAGTTAATACGATAAATTAATAAGTATAAAATAATTTGAATATAATGATTTTATTTAGATAGGTAGGTTGGATCTAGTGGTAGTTAATAGACTTCATAAGCCCATTAAGATCCAAATATGATTTTTTTTTTGAAATTTACCGATTTCACCGGCTGCGAAACGGACTGGATTCCAACACCTTGTTGTTTTCAAGATTTCTTTGTCTTCACAGCGCTTTATAATGAAGTTTTCAACTGGTGTTGGAGTTGTGAAAGGAAATCAAGGATTTAAAAGGGAATGTTATGTGGCTGAGCCCAATGAAGCTTGCCGTAAGGAGAAAGACAAGTATACAGAGAAGCCACTCTATGTCAAGTCACAAGATGCATATCAACTATATTCCTAATTCCCGTATTGAATCAACCAGATAAGAACATGGTGAAGTGGATCCTAGAGAGGAGTTGAAAAGGGGAGACGACTAGACTGATAGACCTAATGCAGATCTTACAAATAGACGAAGACGGTATGTTAAAGATAGTGAAAACAAGATCATAGCTTGGTCTAAGGACGAAGCAAGAACTTAAGGCGTTTTCGAGAGAGAACCACGACAAGCTTGTTTGCTCTTTCCGATAAATGTGGGGTTTTGCCTGAAGTTGCATGCCATGCACTGAATATCAACCCGAAAGAACTCTTAATCATGTCGAAGAGGCATATAATGGATCTAGAGAGAACCATTGGGTTAAAGGAATAAGTGAGTAAGTTGCTGGCTAAAAGTTCATCCAAGAATCTTGTTATCCATATCCAAAATCGCATGTTGGTAAGGATGCTGAACAAAAAGTAGCGGACATACGTTGGCTATTCAAACTTAAACGATGCATGCTTGAAGGAATGATTTCCACTTTCATGGATAGGCCAATCGTGAATGAGATAGCTGGTCATGAATTGCTTTTATTCATGGATGTTTACTCCAAGCCAACAACAATTAAATTGTATTACATGTTCCCGATCAGGATCACAATTGTTTTATTCCTGACTTTGAATTGTATTGCTACAAGGTCATATTGTTCGGTCAAAAGAACATTGAAGCTACTTACCAACGGTTGGTCAATAGGATGTTTGCGGAATAGATCGGGAGGAATACATAAGTGCATGTGGTTGATATGCTTGTGAAATTAAGAAAATCAATGGATCACGAGACACTTGGTAGAGAGATTTGAGATACTCCGAAAGTATGATATAAAGTCGAATCTTTTGAAGCACTACTAAAAGATAGCATCAAAACATTTATTTTCAATTTTATGTTTCACATAATACTCACAAATTATTAAATCATGAAAATGTTATATAATAATAATGTACAATGTCATTTAAAACTAAATTTTGTAATGCCACATATAATAGGATTAATTTTTTTTTCTTGAATGCAATTTACAAGCAGCATTGCAAATTTTAAATAAATATGTTTTCAAAAAATTTCTATACAATACTCAATTCATCAACTTATAATATTAATGAATTACATCAAATCTAATGTAACATATAAAAAATGACATTACAAGCAGATGCATACTTCTATTTTTCTCAAAAGAAAGTGTTCATAAAATGATACTAAACGGTAACATTAGGAATTACACGATACTTCTTCCTTAATTCCACACTGCTTCTTCTCATCACTACTTCACCTCAGGTCACCAACCTCATTTGTCCTCTTATCGTCCCATCGTCGTCAAAATGTCACTCTCATGATTCATGCATTCATCTCCTTCAACAAGTAGTCCGTCATCATCGTCAAAACACCTACACCACCAAACAACCACAGCCACATGCAATCACCACCGTCGGCAAACCACCAACCTCATCACTATCGATAATTTCCCCCCACTACGATCATCAATTTCGTCTAGGGTTGAAAACGCTAACTTTGCATCTAACTTATCATGCCTGAAAATCTGTGTCAGGCTTGCAAACAAAATGTTTGGATTTAAGGGGTTATTTTGAAAAATAGTTCGTTTCCCAAGCTGATTTTGAAACACAATATCCTTGAAGTAATATACTAATCAAAGTTTGCCATTAAAACGAGTTTCTTCTATAAAAAATCTCAAATTAAATCCCATCATATAAATTAAATCCAATATATATAAATTACACTTTACATTTCAAAATTGTATCATTATTCACCCCATTATAGAAACTTTAATATATCCAAAATGTAACAAAGTAAGTACTCGAAGACAGTAGTTAAATATATAAAGATGGATGTTGGATACCACTTCAAATGGTTAAAAAGATTGATAGAAAACTCAGTTTAAGCATCACACATTCAACATAAAATTACATTTCAAAACAATTTCACATCTAAAAAATTAAGGGCTTGTTTGGTTTCGTTTTTAGTTTTGCGTTTTGTGTTTTCAACATACAATACAAAATACAAGAAAATGAGGGAAATCTTTTTACAATTCTTAGCCATTACGACGATCGACGGGAAATGAAGGGGATGAATTGTTTTCCGTCCTTTTGTTATGCCTCAAAATACGAAAAATCAAATAAACTTGTTTTCTATTTTCTATGTTAATTTCATTTTACAAAATTGCGTGTTTTCCAACAATGTATAAGAAATGCGCATTTTTGTTTAGACGAAAATACAAAATTAAAAACAGCAAACCAAACGGAGCCTAATATTTCGTACGTTGTCAGTTAGTTCTGAAAGCAAAAGAATAAAAACAGTCCTCGAACATTAAGAATTATATATTCTAATGTAATAGTCCATGCTAACTTGCTTTTATGTACAAACTAATAAAGAATACACATCCTAAAATAATATTGACAAGTCTTTGGACTAAAAAAAAATAAAAAATTTGTATTCTCAGCAAGCAGGCAAAGAACGTAGCCCTCGTTACCTTAGTAGCTTAATAATTTCATGGTAACTCCTTAGCTCCTTTATCGAATCTGCATATGTTATCAAAGGTTTTTTGCGAATAGGTGTAGAAGCCTTCAGTTTTTTTACAAGGACACCATAAAATGCATCTTCATATTTTACCAAATTGTTTGTACCAATGTTATCATCAGGTTGAGCTCTGAAACAAATTGTAAAATAGAACATTTAAGAGTATAACATAGAAGGAAAAAAAATGTGAAGAGATTAAGAAACTAATATTTGATGATTAAACTGAGTTGGCAAATACTATGTGATGTCTAAGGGAATTAAAGACAGATTACGATGGAGTAGAATCTCTTGCTCTGCTTGAAAAGGAAGAAAAGAGTTCACAACTTTGATCCCAACTCAATAGAACACTTCCAACTAAAAGAGTTATGTTATTTAGTAGGAGAAATTCTGTGCAGGTGTCCAAATGATTAAACTGTTTGAGTTGGGTAATATGAAGTAGGAAAAAAAATATGGACTATAATTTTTTAACAGATGAGTTAAATTATGAACGTTTAGTTTCATTTACACAAGTTATTGAATTATATAATATTTTTTTAAATATTAATTCAAGATTCTTTCCAGTGATTTTATGGAAGGTGAATAGTTTATATTCTTCGCAAATCTTGAATTGGTGCAAGTAATTTATTGTGAAATATAACAACTATCAAAAAAAATTAAATTTAATCAGTAACACTTGACCACACGAGTTATATGTATCACATATATATATACTACATAAGGGAAATTACAAAAGTAAGAAGTGTGAAAATTTCACCTTGTGCAACACAAATTTGTACCGTTGATTACATCAAAATAATTTATCCTGCAACTTCCGAGTATTTTTTAGAATATATTCATACGTGTCATCTATCTTTTATCTACCAATAGAAAATGCAAAGAATGAGGAGGTTAAATTATCAGCATTGAAAGAAAATATGGAAGTTATTCTCACATAATGAATCAATGTTCTAACTGAATCCGTGGTACAATTTCTAGAGTGTCTTTTGATTTTTTTATTGTTCAAGCATCATTGACAACTGCAATAATTTCTAGGGTGAAATTTATAATAGTGGAAAAACAAAATTCAGCCAAACCATTTTTTGTTTCCTGCTAAAAATTGGATGTTGTATAACAGAAATTTATCAGGAATTAATACAGACATTATAAATTTTTTGTTACAACAACAACTAGTAATCAAGTCCAAAATTTCATAAACAAGTGCTGTTGATTCAAAAAAAAAGGAAAAAATTAGTTGTAGATACCCACTTTTTCAAATATGCACAACACAAGTTCAGTTCTCATGTCCTCAAATGACACATCCCCAAGTCCTCAGTCATTAATTTATTAAACAACTTACATAATAAATGCAAAAATGAATGAATATGATTTATTAAGGGTATGGAACAAATAAGAAAGAATGACACAGAATTGATGTGGTGCATCATAATGAATTGGCAAATGTTTTATAAAATTATAGTAACAACTATGTACTCTAAATATTTACAACACCACATAAAAATTGTATTTCATTCGATATTATTAGGACAAATTTTTGAAATAGACTTCCAAAAAAAATTTATTAAGAAAAATAGACTTGTGTGGAAACTTATTATGAACATAAACCTGTTTTTTTTTCAGGTCAGTATACATGCGCATTCTGTAAATGCGCATTTACAGAATGCACATGTACACTTTTTTTTAAATAAACATGTGCATTCTGTAAATGTGCATGTACAATTTTGTTCATGCGCATTTACAAAATGCATATATTCATTTTCCGCATAAAACTAAACAATCATTTTTCCTCATTTCACCTTCTATCAAAACCTAACTCAAAATCCTCAATTTCAAAACCCAAACCCCAAACCCTACTTCCATCCAAACATCAAATTAATCTATTTTCATCTTCAAACTCTAATGAAATGGAAGAATCTTCTTCATCTTCTCAAATAAGAAGTAAAAATCCTAAATTTAAATTTTGATTTGCAATTTTAGTTTATATTATTTTTAGGGTTATTGTAGATGTATCCTAATGATTAAACTTGTTGATGGTATAATTTATATTCAAATATAGATTAGTGTATACATGTATTGAAATTTTATGTAATAATTGATTGAATTTTTTTATGAGTAGAGTTAGAATCCGAACCAATTGATGGAAGTGTTCTCTATCGCCAAAAGGAATATCGTAGTGAAAACCAAGCACTCATGGAGGTATATTATTGCACTAGTTTTAGTTCATTATTCTACAAATACTAAGAATAAATTTTAAGTAATTTTGTCATACATTTGAATTTAATTAAATAGGGAGTTCTCACGATTAAAGCTATTGATCATTCAAGCAAGCTTAAACTAATAAATTGTAAAGATCCCCGACTAGAAGGTAATCTAAAAACGGCCCATTTTTGAAAAATATTTCAACTTAAGTATCTTAAATTGGACCATCATCTTATTACCGCGTTGTGTGATCGGTGGAGGCGGGAGACAAACACATTTTATTTTAAAATTTGGGAAGATGACTATAACTTTATTTGATGTTGAGAAACTAATTGGTATTAGTGCTAGCGGTTTTTCAGTGTATTTCGATGACTCTGAAACCGATTATATTGAGTCAAGTCATGAGTTATTAGGTGCAGTTCCTCCTTTAGATTCGAAGAATGAAACTTGCATGAGTTGGTTTAGACAGAAATTCGAAAAACCTCTTCCCGTAGAGGCAACGGATATTGTGATAGAGCAACGAACCCGTGTTGTAATATTGTATTGTTTAAACTCTCGACTTTTTGCGGATCATTCAAAAGGTCGATGTAATTTGAAGTATTTGCTATTTTTAAGGGCCAACAATTTGGTTCCTATTCTTGGGGTAGTGCGGTGCTTTCATATTTACATAACGAACTGTCAGCAGTCAAGTTGCACATGCTATCTTCTTCTGTTGCACATGCTGCTTGCATACTATCAAGTTGTCCTTCGCCAACATTTGCATTGTCAACAAAAGCATCGTCCTCCTCCGTACGATAGCTTGATGTTTCTCCAACTTCATGTGTTGTATAGCTATAAAAAAGATTTGATCAACATATAAACAATGTACTTAAAGATAATTCATAAATTTATAATTTGAATACAAACCAAGTGGTTGTTTGAGAATGAATAAGAATACCACCACCCAGATATTGTGTCTCTTGAAAATTTGTTACGGGTATGGAGTCAACCGTTGGATATTGTGGTTCTTTGGCACTAACAATTTTAGATTTTTTAACATATAGTTCTACCACTTTCATTCCAATTGAAAACATCATGTCCATATCTTCATCATCCTCTACATCAATAGCGGACGAACCATCATCTCTTACCCATTTTGTTACTAGCTTTATATCAAACTCACTTGGATTTATTTTTGTCACACCGTATATATTTTTCTTAAGCTCTTCAAACTTAACAATATTTCTTAATTTTTTATCCTTTTCTTTTCCCACCAACATACTTGGGTTTATCGTCATCTTCAATCACAAATTCGTCATCATAATAATGTATAATTGGAACGGTAGACATTATCTACACAATTTTCAAATAAAAACCTTTTAGCAATGAAAACAACAATAGAGTATAAGATTGCATTACAACTAAGAAAACGATGAACTACAATACGAACAATTTAGACATCAAAATTTTGCTGAAAATAAAACCCAAATTTTTTACCTTCAAGATCTTTACTTGATTAGAAGATGGATGATGTTGTTGTAAATTTAATTGAATATTTAGGGTTTGGCAATGAAAAGTATGTGGGTTTGGTTTTTGGATGGAAGAGGGAGTTTGGGCTTAGAGCCTGGATATGAGAATTTGGGTTTGATTTTGTCGAAAGATTGAAATGGAGAAGAAAGCAGGTGGTTGTTTATTTTAAGTCCTGAAACGAATATGCACATTCTGTAAATGCGCATGAACAAAAATGTACATGCACGTTTACAAAATGCGCATGTTTTGTTTATTAAAAAAAACAGTGCACATGCACATTCTGTAAATGCGCAGGTACAAGTTTGTTCATGCGGATTTACATAATGCGCATGTATACTGGTTTGGAAACAAAACATATATATTTTCATAATAAGTTTTCATACAAACCTATTTTTATAGTAAGTTTTTTCTGAAAGCCTATTTCAAAAATTTGTCCAATTTTTGAAAACAAAACTTAAAGAAACTATTTTTTAACACTGAAGAGACGTTCATTGTTTACAGCGTTGTTCTAACCCATTTGTTTACTTTTTATCCCTTAAACTCTCAGATATTCTTTATGAGCACACTGACGGTACATGCTTAGGATAAGAAGACATTCTGTAAGTGGCTGACAACTGGTCGGAGGCTTTTAGTGCTTATCTTCTATATTTATATTGCATTATAGTAGTAGATGTGCTTATATGGAATCGGAAATGCGAAGACAAGTGTTACAACCGTTAAAGGTTGAGGCGGTACTTGCGTGTGCAATCATATTATGCTGCGTGATGTTCCAAGATTGTTTTAATTTTAAGAGTAGCCGTATGTACTATCACTATTAAAAAATGTTCCATCATATTTTATCTTGTGAGCATAGTTGAGATGCGTGGAAGTTTTCTTTACGTTGATGGCGCTCTATTGGTAATGTTAGAGGCTAGCGTGCAACTAACCCGACATCGAGACGCCAAACCTTCCCGTCAATGTGAACTCTTGGGAAGACCGGCCTATATGATTGCATCGTGGTGCCTAAAAACACGATCTAATAGATCATTATATCGAGTAGTTGGATCGTAGTCACTCACCATAAAAATGGCTGCAGGTGCAGCAGCACCAACTATAAGAAACCCACCTATCCACTTACCCACTTTTAGCTTCTATGCCAATTTCCCAGTTCCAGATCCCTCTTGCTAACTGGAATAAAAGAATCAGCAGGACCAGCTACGGAGTTGACCCTAGACCTAGTATATTAGATGATGGAATCGACTCTGGAGGCGACGATGAAAGAGTCGACCCAGGACAACGGCCTCCCCATAGAGACGACTGAACGAATCCCATATAGTCAACGATGAAGGAGTCGAGGCCTATTAGACGAAGTCAACATGTCCTATCTACCCTGCCCAAGCCGCAAAGCAGTGAGTTTTTGTGAAGAAAAACACGAGTTTTTGTACCTCGTTTCCCACCTCTTGAATCCGTTTGTGTATAAACGAATTTATGCACTCTTGTTATCTTTCTATTTTTGGACTGCTTACAACATAGTATAGGGGTTGAATGTATAACCATGACAACTCAATCAAACAAACGTCATAACACCGTTACTAGTGGGCATTGGCATCTTCAATAGTTATTTCATGCATGAAAATAAATTGTATTGCACCCTGCTGGAATTAATTCCTCGATGCTGCTATGTCACCACTATATTAACTAGCTCATCACTAAGTCCAACAATATATGCATCAATTCGTCTATCCTGCCTTTCTTTGTATTGTGTATAAAGATGATTATAAACAGGATGTAATACTTCAGCTGATGTTCTGTACATTAATGGTGCTTAGCATGTGTGAAACTATACTAGTTTATTTCATTGACAAACAGTTCTAATGTTATATCATGATTGATTTAACGTGTTTGTTATGTAAAGTTACAACAGTACAGGATATGCAGCAAATTTGATATGAGCATGAATACAAACCATCTTGACAAACCATACACTAAAAATAAATTACAGAGGTTAGAATAATGTCGCTAAACGGGACTCTCATATACTGCTAAACGGGACTCTCATATACTGTCTAGCACCACCTGCTTAAATGAAGTTAGAACTTAGAATCAAACAGTAAACAATGTCAAAAGTATACCTGAGTATTGATATTTCATCATCTTCTGCAAAGGGACAAAAGTGTTTATCTTCAATTTCATCCATCAAATAAGACCTACCTATGTCATATTTCTCCAAAACTTTCTGATAAGTACAAAAAAAAACGACTATAAATATATACTGATGGTATATTAAACATGATAATTTGGTCTAGATACAACCTTTTGTAGGGTCTTGCAAGCATTGGATTCACCTGATCCTTTCTTCATTGGTAATCCTTGCCCAACAAATCCCCTTAGTAAAAATCGAGGAGTACAAGAATACTTTTTAATTGTCGTATTTATCTTACTAAGCAATGATAACGGATTATCTGCCATATGAGTATTAGACGATGTAATTGGAAAAGATGAAGGTGCTTTATACTCTTTATGCAAATCACGTTTCTGCATTAAGGAAATATAAGTAGGCAATGACCCTACTGAAGGAAGAACATTTAGCTTTCTAATAAAATCAATATTAGGGCTCCAAACATAATCAGGTATAATCTGAACAGACATCGGGATGGAAGCTTTTGAACTTACAAAATCTATAGTTGCTTTGTATGAAATTGATAATGAAAGTACACCACAAGGTGTTTCAATAGGCACAAAATTAAAATCTTTCATTTCTGACTCTTCTTCTCTGGTAAATGGCTGAACAAAAGTAGAAATTTTATGAGAGAGACTATAGTTACAAACTTTTCTAGACAAATTGAGCTCTCGAAATACTTTATATGCTGGCAAAAATCTCAGAATGGCATAAAGAGTCCGAAGCAAAATTATAGTTTTCATGTATGCTATCTCATACATTGAATTTGACTCATTAGCAAGTTTCTTGCCTTCTGGACTATCATACTGAATTACCCATCTTTCTACAATCTTCTCGCATTTATCCTGGATTAAAATTATATCTATCACCAATTGTTCACAATATTTTTGATGCCATTTGCCAAAATTTGCTAATGCGGACGGGGGATTTTTCATCGCCAAATTAAAACATTTATCTCTTGATAATGATAACGGTGAATCGAGAAGGTTTGCATTATAGTTTTGGGATTGAACATAAGGAGATCTTACTTCAAGTATATTGTGCAGAGTTTTGGCAAAAAAATGATTAATTACTTGTTCCGTTATAGGGGGATCGGAGAGCGAATTTGAATCAGACGATGAAGTCATCCTTATCTGAAAAAATTGGTAGTATAAATATAATTGTCATGCTCATATAATACATGCAATGTTCTAAGGAAAAAAATTAATATCAATTTCAAGGAAAATTTGTTATTTTAAAATCTTTGATTATGCAGATCATAAATAGAACCGAATTTATAACTATTCGATTACTTACCCAAATAAGGATTCCAATGCGAAATGATAAACACACACTCCTGATATTCACATTTTTCCACACCACAATTTGATTTGTAAAAAACCATGCAATTGTTTTGTTAAGTCATTCATTATAGTTGTTTTTACAAAATATGGTAATATTATAATTTATCAAGAAAATGAAGTAGCACATCTCATACTGCAATGGCAGAAAATGAAAATCTATCACCTAAGTTCACTAATGTCGACCACACTCATTCATGAACTCAGTGTAAGAGTGTGCGATATGTGAGTGAGTGTAGTAGTTATAGCCACTGAGTTTACATAACCTTACTACTAAAATAAAAGAGATATCGAGTAATTTATCAAACTCATTCGTTTATATAAGAGCAAAATATAACTAAAAAAAGACGGTATCAAACTGAAAATGCTACCAGCTAATTTCACTTGTGCCTACATTCTTCTCTTCAGCTTTGTGTTGCTTAATGTAAAATGATATCACATACATTGCTGTATGTATTCAGTTTAGATCAAATTAAAAGTTGGCAATGTATAATAGCATGTATCATGTATGATTATGTGTAAACATAACATTGGTGAAATCCACAGGAAAATTAACCTCGCAATAGTAGGAATTATTCTACAGTAATATTTTCTTAATAATGCAAGTTCAGCAAATCAAACACGATTCAATCAATCATAAGCAGCACTACGGATCGCATACTTAAAAACGATATAAATCGAGAAGGAGATGCTAAAGTACCTTTTTTAAAATCGCGAAGCAGTTGGGTGAAATCCAATACTCTTTCGTATAATTGGAAAACCCTGATTTGAACGATAAAACTTTGATATGTACACATTAATTATCTCCGAAATATTAGGGAAATCTGGGAGTTTATCGAAAATTGAGGATATGGATCTGTTTCAACATTTTATAGGACGCGGTGTGGTTACTATCGTTGGCAAAACAAATTCAGTCAGTGTTAATGGCCCAAAAACTGAAGGCCATAAATTTGCTGCTTTCGTACTAATTTTTCCGCAGGGCTAGAAATATGCAGTAGGTATTTTGTTGAATGGCTACGTAAATGATCGCTGGTAGAAAACTGTCACCGTACGTACTATTTGGTAAATCAAAAATTTGGGTTTAAAGTGGATTCCTAGAAAAATTGGAATGGGTATAGTAACCCTTTTTTTTGAATAGTTTCACATTGTGAGAAAGTACAGGGAGATCCTTTTTAAATATAGAATTCACAAGAGAAATAATGGGTTCTTTCATTATAAGAAACACAGCGATTTCCAACGCCTTCCAGTTGTCGGAACCGTCGGAAATCCCGTCGGAATACAGAATACGAATTTCGTCCATTTCCGACAGAATCGACGATGACGTTTCGACGGCTTCCAACGGTTTTTTCGACGGTAGTTCCGACGTTTTTTCTAATGGTATGGACGTACACGTGGCTTGAAAACTCGCCGGAGAACCGTCGGAAGCCGTCGGAATTATTCGACCCGTAGACCGTCGGTAATCGTCGGAGAATTTATATATATATATATCAAATATATAAGCTAAAATCAATATCAATAATAATATAACACTCAAACATTACCATCTCAAACTCAAACATTTCCAATCAATACAAAACAAACCGTTCATCATCAATCCCACACATCCAACATCAATATACAACATATACAACGTCTAAAATGCCAACCAATCAACCCCACAAATCAATATCAAACACCACATGTCCACAAATCAACCTCACAATCTCTCATTGTATATATACACAAGTTTCAAAACCAAAAACTGCAAAACATACCTCATGACTCGTCATCGGCTCCGGAACCACCAGACGAAGGGAATGCTCCATGACGCTCCACGTACTCGGCTAAACGCTGGTTTAGTTGCTCCATTTTCGTTGCTCGGAGGCGGTCCTGCTCCTGCAGCTGTGCAATCTACTATCGAAGCTCATTAATATCAGCATTGTCCTGAGCCTTTTGATAAGCCTTTTGTAAGGCCTGAGCCTATAAAACAAGTCGAAATATGTTTAAGTTATTACGTAACTTTTATAAAAGTTAAGCAATTTTTACAACTTAGTTAATTTGTATAAATTCCTGATTGATTGTCGTAGCCATATCGTCTATTTCTCTATATCGAATCCATAACGGAGTCGAAGATAGCGTCCTCCTCATCCGTGGTCAATTGCTCTCGTCCCGATTGCTCAAGCATCTACGCACGTGCTTGCATAAATCTTTCCTGCAACGCAAAATTAAATACAATTAAATATTACATGACATTATTATAATATTTTATAACTAATTAATTAAAATGATCATTATTAATCACTTATAACTTAAAATATACTTACATGTGCGGTGTATGCTTTATCATCCTCATGCCAAGCATACGTCGCTGATCTCTCGTCGTCGATCTGCTTGACGGTATGAGTATGCGCAAATACATCCATATACGAGACAGGAGCCCCACGCGCTCTTTCCTGCAATAATTGGTGTATATTATTGTTATTCATACAAATTTATACAAAAAATGTAATAAATGTTCGTAATTGCAAATCATTTTAACAGGTCTTCGCGATGACGCTGAAATGATTTCGAGCCACCATGGTGCGTGACTGGATTTTTCTGCATGTTCGTCGAGTTCCTGTCTGACTCCGCCTGCAACTTAAAATTTAAGATTATATTTTACAAGTATAAATTATGTATTCTCTACTGAACAAATCAAAGTGATATCTGATAGACTTACCCTGAATTCATTGCTACTCCACCATGCAACCCAAGCATCCCATGCACTGGCGCCCATCTAGCTTGGCTTCTTCCCATATTTTCTGATGGTAGACATCGTATTCCGGTAATTCTTTGCAACTTTAGAGTTTCAGTGGTGCTGGTAAAGAGAAACGTCTTCCTCTTGTAGGTCTACTGCCCCTTATATATATGTTGAAAAAATATAAGTTATACATTTATACTTAGTTAGCAAATTGTAAAGTGTTATAATGATATATAAATTTACACTTACTAGGAAGTCCTGCCAAATGCTCTCTCGTACGTGCTCTGGGATCCTACTCCATTTGGGCCAGCATGTAGTCATACGTCTCATGTATGCCTGGTTAGAAATGCTGAGAACTATATTTGAAGGCTCAAGCTCAAAACCCCTATATTAAATATGATACAAACAAATCATGACTAATATATCATACAGAATATTTATAATGCTGAAGTAAATTTAATACTTATGAGTCATCTGCCTTCGGTAGCAATCTAACCACCGTACGCGGTGCCTTCTGCGACGTCCCGCTACCATCACCTCCGCTGCGAACGGTCCCTCTCTGATAAGAAGAGGGGGAACCGGACTGCGAAGAACTTCGACGCCTGAAGAAAGACATCTAGAATACCTGTCATATACATATTATTTTATTATGGCAGAACATATCATTCAATTATGAGTAAACATATCAAGATTTAACATCAATAATCGCATATGACATACACAAAAAATAACATCAATACTCCTATAAATTACCTTTTTTCAACATGTATACTATTAAATCCGTCCTCGTCGTTTTCTGATTCAGACTCGGTCTCGTACTCTATATTGTTTTCCTCTATGGTCTCAAATTCTTATACCAATACATTTGATTCATCATTTAGAGGTCCAAAATCGGTTTGATCATCTGCTATTGTAATTTCGTCATTTTCCTCGATATCCGCTTGGTACGCTTGTTCGTTTGGAATGTTCTTTCCATCAAACGTAAATATTGCCTTTGTTTTAAAAACTACCGGCCAATCTGCTTTATCTCTTTTTAGAGATGAATAAGGAGCATAATAAACTTATAGGGCTTGTTTTGCTAGTATAAACGAATCGTACTTATGATAACGTGATGTATGCTTTATTTCAATAATATTATATTTTTGGTGCACGTTTATTCCAGAACCTGGAACATTACTGAACTAGTTGCATCTAAATAAATAAACTTCATCTGCGGGTCTGGTGAAATATGTTAATTGCAAAATCTGGGTTAGCACGCCATAAAAATCATTTATGTGATCATTTGGATCATCACTACCTTTAACATATACAACGGTATTGTTAGTTAATTTTTCAACCTCATATTCTTTGGTGTTGAATTTGTATTCATTGACAAAGAATATTGGATATGTCTTGACTTTTCTTTTTGGTCCCGTCGCAAGATGTTTCAATCCTTCATCCACCACACAATTTACCGGATCATATACATGGTTCGTAAACCAAGTAGCAAAATTTTTGCTGATATCGCCGCTTGGATGATGTGATTCGTAAATACTGCATATATAGTTAATATATTGCATTATAGTTATTACACACATGTATTATTCAAGTAAATAATTTTAGTTGCATCACTCAATAATACCTAACAAATGGCGCAACTTCTGCACAGTTAAGAAGAACATATGTGTGGGCTATATGGTAATCTTTATCGTCTAACCATACTTCCACACATTTTCCAACAAGGCATCCCTACTGTCTAAAATTAGATAGCACTGATTCAGAAGAATCTTGTTCAATGCCCTCATCATTTCGCGTAGCACTTTCAAAAGATAAGTTCACCTGGTCACTGAAATAATGAGAGAGAAAGAACGAAGCTTCATCTTCAATATATGATTTGCATATCGAACCTTCAACTCGTGCTTTTTGTCTCACTTTTTTCTTTAAATGATTTAAGTACCTATTAAGAATAATTATAATTAAATTTTATTACATGTAATTAAACTAAAATTTAACATACTCAATATCAATACCCATCAAACAGATACATCCATCCATATTACATAAGACTTCGAAAACGTACTTCAAACGGAAGATGAACAGGTAAATGCTCCATTACATTAAAGAAAGCCGGAGGAAATATTTTCTCCAATTTGCAGAGCAGTATAGGAATTTCTTTCTCAAGTTTACGTAGATGATCAACTTTTAACGTAGTTGAACAAAGCTCCTTATAAAATAAACTAAGTTCTGTTACAACCGTCCAAACTTTTGTGGGCAACAGTTCTTTGAAAGCGACGGGTAACAAATGTTCCATCATTACATGACAATCATAACTTTTCATCCCACTCAGTTTACCGTTCTTATAGTCGACACATCTACGAAAATTAAAGGAAATCCCATCAGGAAATCTTAATCCTTCCAGCCACTTTAATAGTACTTTAACTTGGTTACTGTCTAGCTCATAGCATGCTTTGGGTTTTTTATGTCATTTGCTTCATATGAAGCTCAGGACGATTGCATATTGCTCTATATCACGTCTTCATTTCAAATCGTCCTTAGTCTTTCCTTTAACATTCAGAACTGTATTAAATACATTATCAAACACATGTTTCTCGTTGTGCATCACGTCCATATTATGACGAATTAGGAGAATTTTCCAATAAGGCAACTCCCAAAATATACTTTGTTTGCACCAATTATGAATCGTCGATTTACCTTGAATTTCAATTTGTTCTCCAGTTTCATGTATCTTTGGACAATCCTTTACAAGGTCATAAATATCTTCGCTGACCAAATCGTTGGTGGTTGCAAGGTCTTAAGTCTATTACTTGTAAAGTTTTTTTACCTTTTCTAAAAGGATGATTAATATGGAGAAATCACCGATGATAGTCAAACCACGAAATTTTCTTCCCATATGGTAAAGAAAATGCTCGTGTTTCTTCCATACAATAAGGACAAGCTAGACAACCGGCCGTACTCCAACCTGAAAGCATTGCATACGTAGGAAAATTGCTTATAGTGCACATCAGAGAAGCGAACATGCGAAAATTATTTTTTCGAAATGTTGTATGTTTCAACACCTTCATACCACAATGTTTTCAACTCTTCAATCAACAGTTGTAAATATATGTTGATTCCTTGTGTCGGATCATGTGGGCCAGGGATGACAATAGTGAGAAACATATATGGAGTTTTCATACACATCCACGAAGGTAAATTGTAAGGTGTAACGATTATAGGTCAAGATGAATATTTTAAACCAAATTAAGAGAACGGTGAAAATCCATTCGTACATAAACCAAGTCTAACATTACGGCTCTCCACTGCGAAAGCAGGGTATGTCTTATCGAAATGCTTCCATGCTTCTCCATCAGTTGGGTGTGTTACATATCTTCTTCTTATATTCTCACACAGTGTCATCTCATATGATGCACGGTTACAGAAGATGCATATAACCTTTGAATCCTAGGAGTGATGGGTAAGTAATGCATACACTTGTACGGAACTTCATTTCTCTTCTTTTTTCTTGGTTCGTATCTTTCTTGATTACATATTTTACAATTCCTAAGATTGATGTCTTATTTCCAAAACAACATGCAACCATTTAAACATGTATCTATTTTTTGATACGGCAAACCAAAAGCAGACATAAGTTTTTTCACTTCATAATGGTTTTCGCACATTAAATTATCGGGTGGCATATGCCGTTTTGCAGCTTGTACTATAGCTGTAAACCTGGTTTCTATGAAGTTGTATTTTGATTTCATCACAATGTATTCTACAGTTACTGATAGTTGAGTACCGCTTGTACAACCATCCCAAAGGGGTTTCTTAGCAACATCCAATAAATCATAAAAAAAATTCTCAATTACTTAGTTCTTCTTCGACATCAACATCGTTACCATCAACTTCAACAGTAGGGAACATTAAACGTGTTGCATCTTCAACCATATCTTCTATAAGATTCATCGGAACAATTTCAGTATCCACCTCCTCCTCCGAATGTACGAGATTAAGTGCTATAAGTTCTCCATGACGATCCCACATCGAATAATTCAACACGAAACAATATTGGCGCAAATGAGCTATTACCATATCCGGTATCAAACGCTTCAATAATTTGCACTTACTACATGGACAACGAATTTCTTCGTCATTCCCATTATTAATTAAAGAGAATTCAATAAAGATGTGTACACTATTTTGAAAATGTTCACTTATTGAGCCTCTAATTTCACTTGTTTGTTGGTACATCCAGCTCCGATTGATAAAATAATTGACCATTTTTCCTACTTTAAAACATAAAATCGTATTTATCATTTATGTATTGATATTTTATTTTTTAATTAAATCATACATTTAAATTTTCAAAAATATATAATATTATTCTATTTAATTTTATTTTCAAACGAATTTACACAAATTATATGAATATAATCTACGATTTTTAGGTTATTGTTTTACACTTTGATGGTTGGTCATCCTACTTTCCATTACAAACACAGTAGTTATTATATTTGTAAATCATTTTATTTTAAACGATTCAACAAAATTTCGGCAGCACTTCCCATTTGTTCCCTGTATCGTACACATATGCGTGTACACAAGGAAAAAAAGAAAGTGTTGTCGAAATTTTGTGAACCGTTTAAAATGAAATGATTTGTAAAATATAATTACTTTATTGTGTTTGTAACTTGTCCAATACAGGGACAAATTCGACAAATATTGTATCAGATGAATATAAATATTCATTCTATGATAAAAACGAATATCCATATAATGAGTGTATACAATACTTATTAGACGGGGGCAAAAGCTATCTAAAGGATTTATAAAAAGTAAAGCGTATTATACAATAATTTATTTAAATTTTAAGAAACGCATACACTAAATCGTCGATTTCGTCATCTTAAAAACGCATACACTAAATCCTGAGCATCGACTCTAATTAATCCAAACTAACACTAATGCGCGTATGTACTAATTAATCAACACATATACACCAATTAACGCACATATACACTAAAAAAATTATTTTTCTCAACATTTAAATGACAAATAATTATAATAACAACCTAATTAACATTCAATAGGGTATAATAAACAATCAATGCGGTATTATAAACAACTATAACAACAAATTAACCCTAATTTACCAAATCAAAATTAAATAGAGTTTATAAATTAAACCTTCTTGCAGAGAAATAACTAATGGAGAGAGTTGAAAATTGAAGATGGAGACTTGCTGATGGCGTGGAGGCTTACTGACGGCATGGAGGAGGTGTTGGAAGATGTGAAGGAGGAGATTTGGGGAGAAAGATAATGAAGAAAACTGTCGGCTTGGGGCTAGGTTATTTGCGACATTGCGATGGATCCCGAGGGGGGTCCACGACTGTACTTGCGATGACTTCCAACGGCTGCCGTAGGCTAGTTTATTTTATTTTCATTAATGTCACGACAATTGCTTGTCATCGGCAGCCATCGCAAAAAATAGGACGAGCCGTCGGCGGCCGTCGAAAATGGGCATCGCAATAAACAATGCTTCTAATAGTGTTTGGACATTCAATGTTTTCTCTTGTGTTGAGAAGGGAGACCATGTTGACCATCATGTACGCGCGTACCGACCGAATGACCCAGACCGAGTTAGGCTAACGTGATGTATGACTCTTTCAATATTTTTAAACCGGTTTTGACTTGGTAATAAGACTCGCTAAACTCAGATTCTATATTTTCTCATGACTCGGTAAGAAAAAAAACTCATTTTTACTCTCAGATTATTTTCTATGTAAACCGAGCAATTGACACGGAAAAATAACAAGTTTTAAATCTGAGTTCTCCTCTTCTTCCTAAAACACTTCCAAATCCGAGCAATATTTTTTGGATGCTACTGGCTCAACGGTCTTTGTACAAGAGGCTGTTGATATTGATATATAGGTCTATTTTATCCTAAAGGCGGCGTTGCGCTACTGACTGCCTTGCATGGTTTCGGCATAGTGGCGAAACATCTTAAAGAGAGCGACCTAGTCTGCGACTCAGCCACAAAGATGTTAGGAAATTCAATCTACGATTTCGATGATAACAACTATACAATGGAAATCGAATATACATTTATATTTATATATATAGGTACTTGCTAGAACAACATCACTATAAAGACAAGAACGAGGCTCAAAGGACACTACAAGAGACTACAAGTCGATAGGTACAAAGAAGCAAAAGAAAAAGTGCATAAAAACTGATATGCACAATATCAGACGTCTGGGTGCACAAGTCAGACGTCTAAATCAGTTCTCTGGAACAACAATCACGCAAAACCAGACATCTGGTAATAGCACTCAGACATCTGATCTTCTACTATATTCAAAAATATATATAGTATCAGACATCTGAAACATATCCTAGACGTCTGGTTTCAAACTCGAATTTCAAAAATGGACTTCAACTGCGACATTCGAATGGACATCTCCGCTTCCCTTCACCGCAACTCTTCCTCATCAACAGAAGCAACCGAAGAACATTCGTTAATGGACGTAACCACTCAAGATACCTATCTACAACTATATATAGCATCAAGAATCAAGAGAAAGGACTCACCATGCATACTTACACTTTCTAATTCTATACTATATTCTTGATCTCTGCACTCTAGCAATCTTTACTTGTATTCACTCTTCCATATACTCAGTTCTTCATAGACAATATTCTTTAGAGATGTATATTGGAAGAAATTGTACAAATTAGTCAACATCCATGTTATATTAGAACACATATTTGACAAGAACAACTCACTATAACCAAGCCTATTCCTCCGGGCGAAGCGAGGGTTTTTTGATAGTCGAATTCCGAAGGGGAGCTTCGGGACTGGACGTAGGACGGGAGGCCCGAACCAGTATAAAATCCTGGTGTGCTTATTCTATTTTAACTTAGATTAATATTATTTTAGTTGCATCATATATTTTGTCACATATACTTGCATATACATTACACGATCCACCTCGTAGACTTTCAATTGGTATCAGAGCAAGGTTTGATCAAAGTACAGTAACACGTATTTGACTCACTTTAATATGGAAAGTATTTTTCAAGAAGGACAATCCACAGCACGTCCCCCACTATTTATTGGCTCTAATTATGCATATTGGTCAACACGTATGAGAATTTTTATGGAAGCTAATGGATTAGAAATTTGGTCAGCCACTCAAAATAAATATGAAGCACCTACTACCGCTATGAATACATGGAATGATACACAAAAAACCGCAGCTTCTAATAATGCCAAAGCTATGAATGTTTTATTTTTTTCATTAGATAAGAATGAATTTTCACGTGTCATGTTATGTAACACTGATATGATATTTGGCGTACCTTAAATGTTACACACGAAGGCACGAACAAAGTTAAACAAACTAAGATCTCAAATTTGCAAAATCTGTTCTCTTCATTTAAAATAAAACAAAATGAATCTATAGTGGACATGTACTCTAGATTCCAAACTATTCAACACGATTTAATGGCACTAGGAGTTAAATTCATAAATTTTGACTTAGTATCTAGAATACTCAATTCTTTAACTCTAGAGTGGGAAAGAAAAGTATTAGCTATCGAAGAAGCTAATGACCTCCCAACACTCTTAGTTGAAGAATTGATAGGAAATTTAATGTCCTATGAAGCTAATTTGCAGGCAAGAAAAGAACAAAATTCGGAGAAGAAAAACATAGCATTCCCAGCAACAAATGAAGACTCCGACTTAGACGAAGAGGAAATCATATTTATTGCCAAAAATTACAACAAATTCAAGAAGTTTAGGAAAATGACCAAATTTTAGAAAGGAGGAAAATCAAGCTCAACAAATCAAACATCAATCAAATGCTATGAATGTGATCAATTTGGACATATGAAGAAAGATTGTTCCAAGCTCAACAATGATAAAAAGAAGAACAAATTTGAAAAATTCAAAAAGAAGAAAGCTTTCAAAGTAACATGGGATGACTCAAATTCTTCATCATCATCAGTGACAGCGATAGTGATGGAGAACAAGCTAATGTATGTTTTATGGCACAAACTGATGAGGTATGTCCTGAACTTAGCTATGATGAATTATTTGTGACGACCCGGAGTTTTTGGATATTTGAAATTGGAATATTTAATTGATTTTAAATATTTAAAAGTTAAATTTTTAAATCGAATTTTAAATATCAATATTTATTGGATAATTTAATTATTGAATTGAATAATTTGAAGTTGCGTAAAATGTTGAATCTGGAGTTTTAAGCTTGTTAAAAATGATTTGAAGGCTTGTAAAATTTATAGTGACAATACTAAAGATAATAAAAGCTTTTAAATTGAATTCGGAAGTGTTTTGTTCAGTTTTGAATTTTATCGTTTAAATCGATATTTAAAAATAGCCTTTCGAGGCACAGTCTTGAAATTCGACGAAACCAGTTCCATTGGATCCGTAATAGTGTATTATTATTGGATTTCAATTTTCGTAGTGATTGGAATTGTCGTATAATCATACGATATATCGCGCTGAAATCTATATCGAAATCTAATATTAAATAACTGGTCCAAAAAGCTATCTTCTCTATACGATCGAATTAGGACTCGAAACCTTTTCCATTGTGTTCGAAATAGGGGTATAACATTATAAACGCCTAGCGGCATGCCTCAATAGGAGGTCAAGATTTTGTGTTGCGTAATTCGAGATGATTTAAATTTAAATTTAAGTATAATATATATATTATTTCACCAGTCAAAATTCCTTTCCATCAGCCACCATTCTTTCATCTCAGCCATCCTATATTCCTGAACATAGCCGACCTAACTTTTCCTTTCGTTCAAATCGATGTCCCTCCTTTCTTTTCTATTCAGATCAAAATCACGTCTTTTTTTTTATTTTAAATGGCCGAAGCCTGAGAGAGATTGAAATCGATCCTCAAACAAAATCACGAAATCATGGCCGACCCTTTTCAATTTAAACTCTCGAATTCCTTTTCTTCAATTTATCTGAATCAAATCGAATCAAGGGAGTCGCGAGTTTTCCCTCGGCTTCATTAAATCTGATCGAATCGCGCTCCCACGTCCATTTTATTCTTTCGTTTGATTTAAAAAAAATTAAACAAGAGCTCGTTCGAAATCAATAAGGAAGAAATGAAATTGGGATAATTTCCGAGGTTTAGGCGCAGTTTTTAGAGTGTCGAATTGGGAGGTGGTTCGAGAAGCTAGTGGCGACGTCGGAGTGCACGACGAGTAGGGTTTTGGTCAAGATGGTGGGGGCGACTCGACTGTGGCGATGGTGTTCTAGTTCGGGGTGGAGGGCAGTCTCGTTCGGGTTGTGATGGGTCGCGACTTTGGGTAGGGTTTCGCTTGCTCTTGGTCTAGGCAGTGAGGTACTTTCTTATATTAAAATTTATATATAAATATATATAAAGAAAAGATGTCAGTAAAGTATAACAGTTCTTAGTAATACATATATGTATATGTATATAAGTTTACAGTAAGCTATAAATTAATTCTGTTTTAATTTAATATATATATATATATACACATTCATAATTTAATATGTATAGATAAAACAGAATATATATATATACATGCATAAGATTTTGGAATATAAGGGAGTTTATATAAAAGTTAGATTTTTAACCTATATAAATTATAATTATATGCAGTTAGAAATGAAAAATCTACCAGTTTATTTAATAATGTATATTAGTGATTAATTTGTTTAATAAACCGATTTAGTTATGTAAGTTACTAAAAGACTTTTAAAAAGGAAAATTTATTAGTTAAATTAAATAAATAAATGATAATTTATTTTTCGATTAGTTCAAATATTAATAACCCATACAATGTTTGTACAAGGTCCAAAATCGTGAAGGAAATAGCCGGTTTGGGTCAGATTGCAAAAGCAAACAAAAAAATAAAGGTGAGTTAATCTCACTCATCTGGATTATTATTTAAATTTAAATGGTTAGATTTAAATATTTGGTGAATGATTGGATTGATTGGATGTGATATTATATGTATAATAGTAGTATATATATTGGAGTGATTGATTCCCCGCATTATATAGCGGATGAGACCCTATGCGCCGCATAATAGCGGATGATATTATATAAACCCATATACCGCGATATTCCACCTTGAAGTGGAATTGGTATTTTATATTGTGCTAACATCTGTGGATGCAGGGAAACAGGTTGGAGGGATCCAACTGGATTCCTCAAAATTATTTAGATTGTTTAATATTCTGTGTTATGAATATTTGATTTTCTATGATGGATTATATGGACAATTGAGATTGAATGCTATGGTTTGCTTGAATATATTTCGATACTCTAAGTTATCAAAATATATAGAATTGGATTTTTGAAAAGAAAATAAAAGAGTAAATTTTCAAGTAAAATAATTATAGAGAATTTGAATAAATTTAAGAATGAATTGGAAAAGAATATAAGTGATTTTAAAATCCTAATAAATAAATTCCGAGTATGGGAAAAGAGGATTTTGAGCAAACAGAGAAATAATGGAAATTTAAACTTAAGTGATATTATTTAAAGTAATAAAGAATTTACTTTAAAATTCAAGGTTTAAATTTATTTAAAAAGGATAAAGAAGGAATTTGGGAAAAAAAATATGAAATTGGTAGTTTCAGATAAAAAGGTTTTAAATCATAATAAAGAAATAAAATCGGAAGTTAATGGGTTTTGAAATAAATTGAGTAAGTAAAGGGATTTATTTCATAATGGAGAAATTTGGAAATCAATTTGAAATTGATTTAAGTGTATAAAAGTGGGATTTTAGAAGAGAAGTGAGACTTTGGAATTTATGAACTGGGTTTATAAAAGTGAAGTGGTATATCAGTGGATATTTGGAAGAATAAATTCACGGTGGGAATTTATTAAAGGAATGGGTAAATTTGTTAAAAATAAATAGTGATCTATTTTAAAGATGTGAAAGAGAAGCGTATTTCCCTGGATAGCCAAGTACGTTTCAAAACAAATTTTTAAGCATAAGTCAAAAGTTTTAAAGGTTGATTAAAAGTATGTTTTAGAAAGAAAAAAAAATTTAAATGTTTAGATTTTAAAGTAAGTATTCTTCAAATTTATTATAGTAGTAATTATTTAAAGGTGACTTGGTATTTTGTTTTAAAAAGATAAAAATTTAGTTTTATATTTTCTAAAGTAGCTTTATTTTAAATATTCTTAAAGTATATATTTTTGGATAAGTATTAAAGTAGTTTTTAACTTAAATGTCTTAAAGGATATTTTATAATAAAGAGTTTTAAATTATTTTAAAAATCTAAAGTTTTTGTACTTGGTGATTTCAGTGGAAATAGAGATTATTGGGAAATTTTTTCCGTGAGAGGAAGATGGTTTGAAACTGTTTTCAAAAGGTTGAAATGTGGAAATATATCTTGCAAAGATATTTTGAGGTTAATAAATAATTTGGAAGGAATTTTTTATGTTTTATGGTTGTTTATGAATGTTAATTGATAGTTAAATCACCAACTATCAATATTGGACAATGCGCTGATCGTTTCGAAGAGACCGGGATCGGGATTTATTTTTCGAAAACCACTTCGATCCGGTTTGTACGTTTTCGTGGGGAAAACGAGTTTGGAATCGAAGATGGAGCAGTGAAGTGCAAGGGCTAATCGCTACTAATCCTGAGGATGATTCCAAAATGGATGTAGTAGGAATAGTGCCTTCGGTTTCGTTCGAACCCGGAACGGACTTGTATGGATGAATGCTTTCAGAACATCGTCAGGAGGACGGTGAGCATTCTAAGTGAAATGTTCTATAAAGGTAATGCTTAGCCTAGAGCCTCATCAACCGGGAATGACTGAAAATCAGGGGTTATGCAGCAAGGCTAAGTGGGTAGCACCCATTAGGGTGAGGTCATCCCTGTCTAGATGTCCCTTTTATTTCGGCTTAGTGGTGCGGTTGATGATCCCAACCATAGGGTGATTTTACTCGGGATTATCCAGTAAGGGGTAGTTCCGGTCTTGTGTTGTAGGGGATTGGGAGTGATCCTCGTACGTTGATCTAGGCCACGTACTGTGATAGGTGGTACCCCAGTGCCTAGTCATTAGTTGGAAATCCATTTTTCCTACGCGCCTTTTACGAATTTTGTTTGTATAACCCACTTTGTGGCTAGTATGTTGGAATTTAATCATGTAACAATTTCAGCTATTTGAATAAGTATTTGTATATAGACACTATTATAATATCAGACGGATTTGATTAAAGTGCTTTGGCTATCGTAAGGTAAAAACCCGACATGTTTATTTGTGGCATGGTCTTACGAGATGCTTTTGATTTTCAAAGGGTTTGGAAAACTTTAATAATCCAATTGAGTGTGTTTTCTCACGCTGGTTTTTAAGACTGACTCGGGTGTTATTTTAATATAATACTCGGGTCAGACCGAGTATTATAGTATACAGGATAAGATGCTGTGGAGCTCAGGAGATGAGCTGGATGGCGAGACGTATCACCCGTAATTGTTGTATTCCGCTGTGTATCATAAGTGGTATAGTCATCTTGTGAGGACAAGTTATTATAACTGTCCTGAATTGTGTTGTTGATTGTATTGTACTCTGATGTTGTATTCTGATGATGTATTTATAAACAGATATAGTTTCTTTATGTAAAGATCAGTTATTATCTATTATATTTTATTCCGCTACGATGTGAGATTCTATTGTATGGTTTTATTTTCTTCTACCTCCTTCTTCTTTTAACCCTAATCGTTCGTATTTCCGTTCACTTTGAGTCGATATGTTGGAGAATAGTGTCGATTCAAGGGGTACGGGTTTGCGGGCTGTTACAGTTGGTATCAGAGCGAGGTTAGCGATAACTTTGGCTTTGGTTGGGATTACTCATTAGAAATAGAGTTTGTAGTACTCTAGAATGAGTTTGAGTGTATTAATAGATATGAGCGCGTATTTGTTAGTGGATATAAAATGGTTTTATATTGTGTTGATTGGTTTGTTGAGTGGTTTATGGATTCTGGTCAATACGAGGAATTAACGTTATTGATATGGATCTCTAAACACTTGAATAGAACAATTCGACACAGTATTGTTTTAAAATAGGTTAAATGAAATAATTTTACCCAAACTATTTTTGTATATGAAAGAAACAATTTTTAGAAATTATTTAGTTCTATATGGATGCTTGGTTGTTAGGAAGTGATAATATTAAATTATTATCATTTAAGTGTAAAATTTAATAAGAAATCAAATTATAACCAAAGTTAAGGAAATAAATTCGGATAATAAAATGGAATTTGTAAATGTGAATTACAAATGTGATTTATAATTGAAATTGAAATAAAAATTCCAGAGTAATGTTTGAATATAAATTGGATGGATTTGGAATTAGGAATTTTGGGAAGTTTAAATTCCTTTGAGTTTGAAAATGGTTTTCAAAAAGTTTTGGAGAAATAATAGTATTATTTTAGAGATATTTTGAATTGGATATGAAATCTGGTGAGATTTGGAATAAAAAAATATTTGAAGAAAATGTTTTTGAAGAGATACAAGCACTAAACTCTTTTCGGTCGCTGGAAAATAATTTCGATGATGATCGCGACATCATCGGTGTTCATTATCGAGTTTCCAAGAGAGGGATTGCTACTTGGATGTTTTGGATTGGTGTTTGTTTGCAAAAGTCGGGTTTGATTTTAGTAATGCAAAGGATTTTGGATATAATTGATTTCAAAAGTGATTTTGAAATGTTGGAGTTTTGGTTTGGTAAGATCGCTTTGATTTTTGAAATACTTAAGAGATTGTTGAAAACTTTGGAGTTGGTTTAAATGTTTTGGAATGTTTAAGAAATTGTTTAAACTCTGGAAGCTTATATAAAATATTATGGTAATATAAATGGGTTTATTTGAGTTAAAAATGAATTGAATATAAGCAATTAAGCTGTAAACTATTTAAATTAAATGAAAATAGTATATGAGTTGATTGTCAACAATTAAAAATTAATGTTGGAATATTGGAAATTGCTTATGAAAAACTGTTTAGTACGCATTGTTTATCAAATGCATGTTTTAGCTATTTTAAATAAGTGAAATACTGGTGAATTGTATGTATTTAGCACTTACATGTTTAATTGAGTAAGTAAAGGTATAGGGAAGCCGTGTGGCTGGATTTGGTTGCGCTAATTGCTAAAATAATAAGCCGCTTGCTTAAAAATGCTAAATAAAGGTACGCCTACGCAATAAAAAGATAGGAAATATAAACGGTTGTTTGTTTTTTTGTTTTCCGACCGTGTGGGTCGATGTATATATATTTATATCTCTTGTCAAATCGCAAAAGCTCCTCCGTACAAAGGAGGCTCTGCCAAAATTTTCTGAAAATTTTGGGAGTTAGAAAATTTTTCAAATTTCACTAACGGCAAATGATTTAAAATTTGTAAGCAAATAGAATTGAAGCTGAATATTGAAATCTAATTTAAAATTGTGTATGTAAATTAAGGTGAAATCGAAGAAATTGTTTGAAGAAACTAAAGGAAGAAAAAGTTTGCAAATAAACTTTTATTTGAGATTTTAAATAAATTAGTAAGTGAAACTAATAAAAGGAAATGGTTAATTAAATATGGGATTGAGATAAGGTGAATAAAATTCAATATTCAAAGTTTGAAGACAAATTGAATTCAAGTAGAATTGAAAATGAAAATCTGAATGGAAATTGGGAAAAATTATTTATATTTGAAATGAATGAGTAAATTGAAGCAAATTGAAATTCATATGGAATTGGAATTCAATTTGAATATAAACTTCAGCAGCGAAGTAGTAAAAATAAATATAAGGAATATATAAAATATTTATATTGAACTTAAGAAATGAATGGTGAAATTCTTAAGTACATTTGGTATTAAGAAAATTATTCTAAGTGAATAATTGAATGAAGATTTAAAACTGGAAATGGGGAAATGGGATGGTTGTAAATAAGTGAATGGAAATCAAAATAAATGTGAATAAAAGAGAAAATTTATATAGTTGATAATCAATTGGAATTAATACGTAGGATATACGTATATTATTTTATTCGCATAGCGATTTGATCCAGATTCGAGCATAGAATTTCGAGCTAATTATACCGATCCGAGTTAGGATTTTTCACTCAATTTTCGACGGCGAACCCTGGATATGAATTTTGATTGATTCTGGAAATTCTCTATCGTAGTTTGTGGCTATGCAAGGAGGATGACAGTTTCTGATCAAGAAACCAAATCTGAGTCCACACTAGGAAGTCGGGTGGACGATACTAGTTCGGAAGTGAGATTGTGTGATCGAGTGAGCAATCGAATTTGGTATTGCGTACGAATGATATATGTGCATTGTACGAATGTGAATGAAATAGATATGAAAATTTTTGTAAGGAAATGTGTAAAGCAATTTTGAATGTTGTAATTGGATATTAATGCTGAGTAGGACACAGGTGTTTAAAAAGCAAAAGGAATTGGTATTTTTGATTTTAGAAAATAAATTTAAATGGCCCAGCAAAAGGTTTGTGTTTAAATTTCAGTATGAAATTTGATGATTTTCCGATCTAGCCACTTGGCTTTTGTTTTCTTTTGGAAATCTGGGCGCCTGTAGAGGCATTTTGTAGTTGTTCCGAGCTAGCCGCGCAAAGGAGACGCAGGCGAAATTTTTCGAAAAGTTAAGGAGTTAGAAAAAATTTGAGAAAATTTTGATAATTCAAAATTTGGTTTCAAATTTAAATTTGAATTGTTAAGTAATATTGTTTGGGACTTATGGATAAGTTGGAAAGTTGTTTGAAACTATTTGGATTTGAGAAAATAGTTAACGGGGATTGAATCATTCTTCCTAACTAGTAATTTCGGGGACGAAATTCTTTTAAGGGGGGAGGAATGTGACGACCCGGAATTTTTGGATATTTGAAATTAGAATATTTAATTGATTTTAAATATTTAAAAGTTAAATTTTTAACTCGAATTTCAAATATCAATATTTATTGGATAATTGTTAGTCTCCATGGAGAACTACAGTATGCATTCACAAGATGAAGTATCCGAGTGTTTCATATTGTCCGTAATTTAGGTGAGAGTTCATCGGCCGAAGTCTCGCCCGATTCCGAGTTAGTATGAAGAAGTTATTGCAGTTTGAACAAAAAAAATAGCGGCTTCTGCCTAGCCGGAGTTCAAATATGGAGATGTAACCTATTATTTTTCAAGTAAAACTTTTAATAACCACGAAGAACTACGGTATACATTCATAAACTAAAGTATCCGAGTGTTCCATATTGTCTGCAATTTAGATGGGAGTTTATCGGTCGAAGTTTTACCGGATCACAAGTTAGCATGAAGAAGTTACTTCAGTCTGAGCAAAAAGAATAGCGGCTTCTGCCTAGGCGGAGTTCAAATATGCGGATGTAGCCTGTTATTTTCTAAGCACAACTATTAGTCACCATGGAGAATTACAGTATGCGTTCACAAGATGAAGTATCCGAGTGTACCATATTTTCTGTAATTTAGGTGGGAGTTCATCGGTCGAAGTTTTGCCTGATTCCGAGTTAGTATAAAGAAGTTATTGCAATCTGAACGAAAAAAAGGCTTCTGCCTAGGCAGTGTTCAAATATGGGGATGTAGCCTGTTATTTTCTAAGTACGACTGTTAGTCTACATGGAGAACTACAGTATGCGTTCACAAGATGAGGTATCTGAGTGTTCCATATTGTCTATAATTTAGGTGAGAGTTTATCGGCCGAAGTCTCACCAGATTCTAAGTTAGTATGAAGAAGTTATTGCAATATGAACAAAAAATATAGCGGCTTCTGCCTAGGCGGAGTTCAAATATGGAATGTAGCTTGTTATTTTCTAAGTAAAACTGTTAATCACCATGGAGAACTATGGTATACGTTCATAAGTTGAAGTATCTGAGTGTTCCATTTTGTCCGTAATTTAGATAGGAGTTCATCGGTCGAAGTTTCACCTGATTTCGAGTTAATATAAAGAAGTTCTTGTAGTCTGAACAAAAAAAACAGCGGATTCTGCCTAGGCAAAGTTCAAATACGGGGATGTTGCCTATTATTTTTTAAATACAACTGTTAGTCGCCATGGAAAACTATAGTCAACGTTTACAAGATGAAGTACCCGACTATTCCATATTGTCCGTAATTTAGCTGGGAGTTCATCGGTCAAAGTCTCGTTGATTCCGAGTTAGTATAAAGAAGTTATTGCAGGCTAAAAAAAAGAGCGGTTTCCTCCTAGGCGAAGTTCAAATATGGGGATGTAGCATGTTATTTCCTAAGTACAACTGTTAATCACCATGGAGAACTACGGTATACGTTCATAAGCTGATGTATCCAACAGTTCTATATTGTCCATAATTTAGGTGGGAGTTAATCGGTCGTAGTTTCGCCCGATTTCGAGTGAGTATGAAGAAGTTATTGTAGTATGAACAAAAAAAGGCTTCTGCCTAGGCGGAGTTTAAATACGGGGATGTAGCCTGTTATTTTCTAAGTACAACTATTTGTCACCGTAGATAACTACAGTATACATTCGCTAAATGAAGTATCTAAGTGTTCCATATTGTCTGTAATTAGATGGGAGTTCATCGGTCAAAGTTTCGCCTGATTCCGAGTTAGTATGAAGAAGTTATTGCAGTCTGAACGAAAAAAAGAGCGGCTTCTACCTGGAGGGAGTTCAAATATGAGGATGTAGCCTGTTATTTTCTAAATAAAGCTGTTAATCATCATGGAGAACTGTGGTATACATTCATACGTTAAGTATCTGAGTGTCCATACTGTCGGTAATTTATGTAGGAATTCATCAGTCGAAGTCTCGCTCGATTCCAAGTTGATATGAAGAAGTTATTGCAGTATGAACAGAAAAATAGGTGCTACTGCCTAGGAGGACTTCAAATACGGGGATGTAGCCTGTTATTATTTAAGTACAACTGGTAATCACAATGGTAAACTATGGTATACGTTCATAAGCTGAAGTATCCGAGTGTTCCATATTGTCCATGATTTAGGTGGGAGGTTCATTGGTCGAAGTCTCGACTGATTCCGAGTAAGTATGAAGAAGTTATTGCAATCTAAACAAAAAAAGAGCGGCGTCTACCTAGGTAGTGTTCAAATATGAAAATGTAGCCTGTAATTTTCTAAATACAATTGTTAGTCTCCATGGAGAATACAGTATGCGTTCACAAGATGAAGTATCCGAGTGTTTCATAATGTCCGTAATTTAGGTGAGTGTTCATCGGCCGAAGTCTCGCTCGATTCCGAGTTAGTATGAAGAAGTTATTGAAATATGAACAAAAAATATATGGAATGTATCCTATTATTTTCTAAGTAAAATTGTTAATCACCATGGAGAACTACGGTATAAGTTTATAAGCTGAAGTATCCAAGCATTCCACATTGTCCGTAATTTAGGTAGGAGTTCATCGGTCGAAGTTTCACCTGATTTCGAGTTAATATGGAGGAGTTATAGTAGTCTGAACAAAAAAACATCAGCTTCTACCTAGGCGGAGTTCAAATACGGGAATGCGGCATATTATTTTTTAAGTACAACTGTTAGTCGCCATGGAGAACTATAGTCTGCATTCACTAGATGAAGTACCCGAGTATTCCATATTGTTTGTAATTTAGCTGGGAGTTCAACAGTCGAAGTCTCGCTTGATTCCGAGTAAGTATGAAGAAGTTATTGCGGTCTGAATAAAAAAAGAGCGGTTTTCGCCTAGGCGGAGTTCAAATATGGGGATGTAGCATATTACTTTCTAAGTACAATTTTTAATCACCATGGAGAACTACGGTATACGTTCATAAGCTGGTGTATCCGACTGTTGTATATTGTCCATAATTTAGGTGGGAGTTCACCGGTCGTAGTTTCGCCAGATTCCGAGTTAGTATGAAGAAGTTATTGTAGTATGAACAAAAAAAATGGCTTCTGCCTAGGCGGAGTTTAAATACGGGGATGTAACCTGTTATTTTCTAAGTACAACTATTAGTCACCGTGGAGAACTACGGTATACATTCACTAGATGAAGTATCCGAGTGTTCCTTATTGTCTGTAATTTAGATGGGAGTTCATCGGTCGAAGTCTCGCCTGATTCTGAGTTATTATGAAGAAGTTATTGCAGTCTGAAAAAAATAAGAGCAGCTTCTACCTAGGGGAGTTCAAATATTAGGATGTAGCCTGTTATTTTCTAAGTAAAACTATTAATCATCATGGAGAACTGTGGTATACGTTCATAAGTGAAGTATCCGAGTGTACCATACTATCCATAATTTATGTGGGAATTCATCGGTCGAAGTCTCACTCGATTCCCAGTTATATGAAGAAGTTATTATAGTATGAACAAAAAAAATAGCGGCTACTGCCTAGGTGGTGTTCAAGTACGGGGATGTAGCCTGTTATTTTCTAACAAAACTGTTAATCAATATGGTGAACTACGATATATGTTCATAAGCTGAAGTATCTGAGCGTTCCATATTGTCCGTAATTTAGGTGGGCGTTCATTGGTCGAAGTCTCGCCTGATTCTGAGTTAGTATGAAGAAGTTATGGCAGTCTAAACAAAAAAGAGCGGCTTCTACATAGGTGGAGTTCAAATATGGGGATGTAGCCTGTTGTTTTCTAAGTACAACCGTTAGTCATCATGGAGAACTACAATATGCGTTCAAGAGATGAAGTAACCAAGAGTTCCATATTGTCCTTAATTTAGTTGGGAGTTCATCAGTCGAAGTCTCGCCCGATTCCGAGTTAGTATGAAGAAGTTATTGCAGTTTGAACAAAAAAATAGAGGCTTCTGCCTAGCCGGAGTTCAAATATGGAGATGTAACTTATTATTTTTCAAGTTAAACTTTTAATCACCACGAAGAACTACAGTATACGTTCATAAGCTAAAGTATCTTTGTGTTCCATATTGTCCGTAATTTAGAAGGGAGTTTATCGGTCGAAGTTTCGCTTGATTACAAGTTAGCGTAAAGAAGTTACTGCAGTCCGAACAAAAAAATAGCGACTTTTGCCTTGGCGGGGTTCGAATATGCGGATGTAGCCTATTATTTTCAAAATACAACTGTTAGTCAACATGGAGAATTACGGAGTGCGTTCACCGGATGAAATATTTGAGTGTACCATATTTTCTGTAATTTAGGTGGGAGTCATCGGTCGAAGTTTTGCTTGATTCCGAGTTAGTATAAAGAAGTTATTGCAATCTGAACAAAAAAAAGCGGCTTCTACCTGGGCAGTGTTCAAATATGGGGATGTAGCCTGTTATTTTCTAAGTACAACTGTTAGTCTCCATGGAGAACTACAGTATGCATTCACAAGATGAGGTATCTGAGTGTTCCATATTGTCCGTAATTTAGGTGAGAGTTTATCGGCCGAAGTCTCACCAGATTCTGAGTTAGTATGAAGAAGTTATTGCAATATGAACAAAAATAAAGCAGCTTCTGCCTAGGCGGAAATAAAATATGGAATGTAGCTTGTTATTTTCTAAGTAAAACTATTAATCACCATGGAGAACTACAATATACGTCCATAAGCTGAAGTACCTAAGTGTTCCATATTGTCCGTAATTTAGGTAGGAGTTCATCGGTCGAAGTTTCACCTGATTTCGAGTTAATATAAAGAAGTTATTGCAGTCTGAACAAAAATACAGCGACATCTGCCTAGGCTGAGTTCAAATACGGGGATATAGCCTATTATTTTTTAAATACAACTGTTAGTCACCATGGAGAACTATAGTCTACGTTCACTAGATGAAGTACCCGACTATTCCATATTGTCCGTAATTTAGCTGGGAGTTCATCGGTCAAAGTCTCGTCGATTCCGAGTTAGTATAAAGAAGTTATTGCAGGCTGAAAAAAAAGAGTGGTTTCCACCTAGACGAAGTTCAAATATGGGGATGTAGCATGTTATTTTCTAAGTACAACTGTTAATCTCCAAGGAGAACTACGGTATACGTTCATAAGGTGATGTATCCGACTGTTTTATATTGTCTATAATTTAGGTGGGAGTTGATCGGCCGTAGTTTCGCCCGATTCCAAGTTAGTATGAAGAAGTTATTGTAGTATGAACAAAAAAGGCTTCTGCCTAGGCGGAGTTTAAATACGGGGATGTAGCGTGTTATTTTCTAAGTACAACTATTTTTCACCGTAAAGAACTACGGCATACATTCGCTAAATGAAGTATCCGAGTGTTCCTTATTGTCTGTAATTAGATGGGAGTTCATTGGTCGAAGTCTTGCCTGATTCCGAGTTAGTATGAAGAAGTTATTGCAGTCTGAACAAAAAAAGAGCGGCTTCTACCTGGAGGGAGTTCAAATATGAGGATGTAGCTTGTTTATTTTCTAAGCAAAGTTGTTAATCATCATGGAGAACTGTGGTATGCATTCATAAGTGATGTATCCAAGTGTCCATACTGTCCATAATTTACGTGGGAATTCATCGGTCGAAGTCTCGCTCGATTCAGAGTTGGTATGAAGAAGTTATTGCAGTATGAACAGAAAAGTAGATGCTACAGCCTAGGCGGACTTCAAATACGGGGATGTAACTTGTTATTATTTAAGTACAACTGTTAATCAATATGGTAAACTACGGTATACGTTCATAAGCTGAAGTATTCGAGTGTTCCATATTGTCCATGATTTAGGTGGGAGTTCTTTGGTCGAAGTCTCGCCTGATTCCGAGTAAGTATGAAGAAGTTATTGCAATCTGAACAAAAAAAGAGCGGCGTTTGCCTAGGCACTGTTCAAATATGGAAATGTATCCTGTTATTTTCTAAGTACAATTGTTAGTCTCCATGGAGAACTACAGTATGCATTCACAAGATGAAGTATCTGAGTGTTTCATATTGTCCGTAATTTAGGTGAGTGTTCATCGGCCGAAGTCTCACTCGATTCCGAGTTAGTATGAAGAATTTATTGCAATATGAACAAAAAATATATGTAATGTAGCCTATTATTTTCTAAGTAAAATTGTTAATCACCTTGGAGAACTACGGTATACGTTTATAAGCTGAAGTATCCAAGTATTCCACATTGTCAGTAATTTAGGCAGGAGTTCATCGGTCGAAGTTTCACCTGATTTCGAGTTAATATGAAAAAGTTATAGTAGTCTGAACAAAAAAACATCGGCTTCTACCTAGGCGGAGTTCAAATACGGGGATGTAGCCTATTATTTTTTAAGTACAACTGTTAGTCGCCATGGAGAACTATAGTCTGCATTCACTAGATGAAGTACCCGAGTATTCCATATTGTTTGTAATTCATTCATCGGTCGAAGTCTCGCCTGAATTCGGGTAAGTATGAAGAAGTTATTGCAGTCTAAATAAAAAAGGAGCGGTTTCCGCCTAGGCGGAGTTCAAATATGGGGAAGTAGCATGTTATTTTATAAGTACAATTGTTAATCACCATGGAGAACTACGGTATACATTCATAAGCTGATGTATCCGACTGTTCTATATTGTCTGTAATTTAGGTGGGAGTTCATCGATCGTAGTTTCGCCAGATTCCGAGTTAGTATGAAGAAGTTATTGTAGTATGAACAATAAAACGGCTTCTGCCTAGGCGGAGTTTAAATATGGGGATGAAGCCTGTTATTTTCTAAGTACAACTGTTAGTCACCGTGGAGAACTACGGTATACATTCGCTAGATGAAGTATCAGAGTGCTCCTTATTGTTTTTAATTTAGATGGGAGTTCATCGGTCGAAGTCTCGCCTGATTCTGAGTTATTATTAAGAAGTTATTGCAGTCTGAAAAAATAAGAGCAGCTTCTACCTAGGGGGAGTTCAAATATGAGGATGTAGCCTGTTATTTCCTAAGTAAAACTGTTAATCATCATGGAGAACCGTGGTATACGTTCATAAGTGAAGTATCCGAGTGTACCATACTATCCATAATTTATGTGGGAATTCATCGGTCGAAATCTCGCTCGATTCCCAGTTATATGAAGAATTTATTGCAGTTTGAACAAAAAAATAGCGGCTACTGCCTAGGCGGAGTTCAAGTACGGGGATGTAGCCTGTTATTTTCTAACAAAACTGTTAATCAATATGGTGAACTACGATATACGTTTATAAGCTGAAGTATCCGAGTGTTCCATACTGTCCGTAATTTAGGTGGGAGTTCATTGGTCGAAGTCTCGCCTGATTCCGAGTTAGTATGAAGAAGTTATGGAAGTCTAAACAAAAAAAGAGCGGCTTCTACCTAAGAGGAGTTCAAATATGGTGATGTAGCCTGTTGTTTTCTAAGTACAACCGTTAGTCACCATGGAGAACTATAGTATGCGTTCAAGAGATGAAGTAACCAAGAGTTCCATATTGTCCTTAATTTAGGTGGGAGTTCATCGGTCGAAGTCTCGCCCGATTCCAAGTTAGTATGAAGAAGTTATTGCAGTTTGAACAAAAAAATAGCGGCTTCTGCCTAGGCGGAGTTTAAATATACGGACGTAGCCTGTTATTTTCTAAGTACATCTGTTAGTCACCATGGAGAATTAAGGTGTGCGTTCACAGGATGAAATATCTGAGTGTACCATATTTTCTGTAATTTAGGTGGGAGTTCATCGGTTGAAGTTTTTCCTGATTTCGAGTTAGTTTAAAGAAGTTATTGCAATATGAACAAAAAAAAGCGGCTACTGCCTGGGCAGTGTTCAAATATGGGGATGTAGCCTGTTATTTTCTAAGTACAACTGTTAGTCTCCATGGAGAACTACAGTATGCATTCACAAGATGAGGTATCTGAGTGTCCATATTGTCCGTAATTTAGGTGAGGGTTTATCGACCGAAGTCTCACCAGATTATGAGTTAGAATGAAGAATTTATTGCAATATGAACAAAAAAATATAGTGGCTTCTACCTAGGCGGAGATCCAATATGGAATGTAGCTTGTTATTTTATAAGTAAAACTGTTAATCACCATGGAGAACTACAGTATACGTTCATAAGCTGAAGTATCCGAGTGTTCCATATTGTCTGTAATTTAGGTAGGAGTTCATCGGTCGAAGTTTCACTTGATTTCGAAGTTATTGCAGTCTGAACAAAAAAAACAGCGGCTTCTGCCTAGACGGAGTTCAAATACGGGGATGTAGCCTATTATTTTTTAATTACAACTGTTATTCACCATGGAGAACTATAGTCTACGTTCACTAGATGAAGTACCTGACTATTCCATATTGTCCGTAATTTAGCTGGGAGCTCATCGGTCAATGTCTAGTTGATTCCGAGTTAGTATGAAGAAGTTATTGCAGGCTGAAAAAAAAGAGCAGTTTCCACCTAGGCAAAGTTCAAATATGGGGATGTAGCATGTTATTTTCTAAGTATAAATGTTAATCACCATGGAGAACTACGGTATACGTTCATAAGGTGATGTATCCGACTATTTTATATTGTCCATAATTTAGGTGGGAGTTCATCGATCGTAGTTTCGCCCGATTCCGAGTTAGTAGGAAGAAGTTATTGTAGTATGAACAAAAAAGGCTTTTTCCTAGGCGGAGTTTAAATACGGGGATGTAGCGTGTTATTTTCTGAGTACAACTATTTGTCACCATAGAGAACAAGGGTATACATTCGCTAAATGAAGTATCCGAGTGTTCCTTACTGTCTGTAATTAGATGGGAGTTCATCGGTCGAAGTCTCGCCTGATTCCGAGTTAGTATGAAGAAGTTACTACAGTCTGAACAAAAAAAGAGCGACTTCTACCTGGAGGGAGTTCAAATATGGGGATGTAGTCTGTTATTTTCTAAGTAAAGCTGTTAATCATCATGGAGAACTGTGGTATACATTCATAAGTGAAGTATCCCAGTGTCCATATTGACCGTAATTTACTTGGGAATTCATCGGTCGAAGTCTCGCTCGATTCTGAGTTGGTATGAAAAAGTTATTACAGTATGAACAGAAAAATAGATGCTACTGCCTAGGCGGACTTCAAACACGGGGATGTAACCTGTTATTATTTATGAAAAATAGATACAACTGTTAATCACTATAGTAAACTACGGTATACGTTCATAAGCTGAAGTATTCGAGTGTTCCTTATTGTCCATGATTTAGGTTGGAGTTCATTGGTCAAAGTCTCGCCTGATTCCGAGTAAGTATGAAGAAGTTATTGCAATCTGAACAAAAAAGAGCGGCGTCTGCCTAGGCAGTGTTCAAGTATGAAAATGTAGCCTGTTATTTTCTAAATACAATTGTTAGTGTCCATGGAGAACTACAGTATGCCTTCATAAGATGAAGTATCCGAGTGTTTCATACTATCCGTAATTTAGGTGAGTGTTCATCGGCCGAAGTCTCGCTCGATTCCGAGTTAGTATGAAGAAGTTATTGCAATATGAACAAAAAATATATGGAATGTAGCCTATTATTTTCTAAGTAAAATTGTTAATCACCATGGAGAACTACGGTATACGTTTATAAGCTAAAGTATCGAAGTATTCCACATTGTCCGTAATTTAGGTAGGAGTTCATCGATCGAAGTTTCACCTGATTTCGAGTTAATATGGAGGAGTTATAGTAGTCTGAACGAAAAAACATCGGCTTCTGCCTAGGCGGAGTTCAAATACGGGAATACAGCATATTATTTTTTAAGTACAACTGTTAGTCGCCATGGAGAACTATAGTCTGCATTCACTAGATGAAGTACCCGAGTATTCCATATTGTTTGTAATTTAGCTGGGAGTTCATCGGTCGAAGTCTTGCCTGATTCCGAGTATGTATGAAGAAGTTATTGCAATTTGAATAAAAAAAGAGCGGTTTTCGCCTAGGCGGAGTTCAAATATAGGGATGTAGTATGTTATTTTCTAAGTACAATTTTTAATCACCATGGAGAACTACGGTATACATTTATAAGCTGATGTATCCGAATGTTCTATATTGTCCATAATTTAGGTGGGAGTTCATCGGCCGTAGTTTCGCTAGATTCCGAGTTAGTATGAAGAAGTTATTGTAGTATGAACAAAAAAGGCTTCTGCCTAGGCGGAGTTTAAATACGGGGATGTAGCATGTTATTTTCTAAGTACAACTGTTAGTCTCCGTGGAGAACTATGGTATACATTCGCTAGATGAAGTATCCGAGTGTTCCGTATTGTCTGTAATTTAGATGGGAGTTCATCGGTCAAAGTCTCGCCTGATTCCGAGTTATCATAAAGAAGTTATTGCAATCTGAAAAAAATAAGAGCAGCTTCTGTCTAGGGGGAGTTTAAATAGATGTAGCATGTTATTTTCTAAGTAAAACTGTTAATCATCATAGAGAACTATGGTATACATTCATAAGTGAAGTATCCGAGTGTACCATACTATCCGTAATTTATGTCGGAATTCATCGGTCGAAGTCTTGCTAGATTCCCAGTTCAATGAAGTAGTTATTGCAGTATGAACAGAAAAATAGCGGCTACTGCCTAGGCGGAGTTCAAGTACGGGGATGTAGCCTGTTATTTTCTAAGAAAAACTGTTAATCACTATGGTGAACTTCGATATACGTTCATAAGATGAAGTATCCGAGTGTTCCATATTGTCTGTAATTTAGGTGGGAGTTCATTGGTCGAAGTCTCGCCTGATTCCGAGTTAGTATGAAGAAGTTATTGCAGTATGAACAAAAAAAGAGCGGCTTCTACCGTGGCGAAGTTCAAGTATGGGGATGTAGCCTGTTGTAAGTACAACTGTTAGTCACCATGGAGAACTACAATATGCGTTCAAGAGATGAAGTATCCAAGAGTTTCATATTGTCCTTTATTTAGGTGGGAGTTCATCGGTCGAAGTCTCGCCCGATTTCGAGTTAGTATGAAGAAGTTATTGCAGTATGAACAAAAAAAATAGCGGCTTCTGCCTAGGCGGCGTTCAAATATGGAGATGTAACCTATTATTTTTCATGTAAAACTTTTAATCACCATGAAGAACTACGGTATACGTTCATAAGCTAAAGTATCCGAGTGTTCCATATTTTCTGTAATTTAGATGGGAGTTTATCGGTCGAAATTTCGCCTAATTCCAAGTTAGTGTGAAGAAGTTACTGTAGTCCGAACAAAAAAATAGCAACTTCTGCCTAGACGGAGTCTAAATATGGGGATGTAGCATGTTATTTTCTAAGTACAACTATTAGTCATCGTGGAGAACTATAGTGTGCGTTCATAGGATGAAGTATCTGAGTGTACCATATTGTCCATAATTAGGTGGGAGTTCCTCGGTCAAAGTTTTACCTGATTCCAAGTTAGTATGAAGAAGTTATTGCAGTTTGAAAAAGTAGCGGCTTATGCATAGGCGAAGGTCAAATATGAGGATGTATCTTGTTATTTTCTAAGTACAACTATTAGTCACCATGGAATAGTGAGCGTTGAAGTGGGGATATTGCCTGTTATTTTCTAAGTACAACTGTTAATCACCATGGAGAACTACTGTATACGTTCATAAGCTAAAGTATTTGAGTGTTCTATATTGTCCGTAATTTAGGTGGGAGTTCATTGGTGGTATTTTCACCCGATTCTGAGTTAGTATGAAGAAGTTATTGTAGTATGAATAAATAAAATAGTGGGTTCTTCCTAGGCGGAGTTCAAATACGGGGATGTAGCCTGTTATTTTCTAAGTACAACAGTTAGTCACCATGGAGAACTACGGTATACGTTCACTAGATGAAGTATCCAAGTGTACTATATTGTCCGTAATTTATTTGGGAGTTCATCGGTCGAAGTTTTTCCTGATTCCGAGTTAGTATGAAGAAGTTATTGCAGTCCAAAGAAAAAAAATAGCAGCTTCTGGCTAGGCGGAGTTCAAATATGAGAATATAGCCTATTATTTTCTAAGTACAATTATTAGTCGCCATGGAGATTATAGTGAGCGTTGAAGTGGTGATACAGCCTGTTATTTTCTAAGTACAACTATTAATCACCACGGAGAACTACGATATACGTTCATAAGCTGAAGTATCCGAGTGTTCTATATTTTCTGTAATCTAGGTGGGAGTTCATCGGTCGTAGTTTCGTCCGATTCCGAGTTAGTATGAAGAAGTTATAGCAGTATGAATAAAAAAAATAGCAGCTTCTGCCTAGGTGGAGTTCAAATATGGGGATATAGCCAGTTATTTTATAAGTATAACTATTAGTCACCATGAAGAACTACGGTATACGTTCACTTGATGAAGTATCCGAGTATTCCTTATTGTCTGTAATTTGGATGGGAGTTCTTCGGTCGGAGTCTCGCCTGATTCCAAGTTAGTATGAAGAAGTTATTGCAATATGAACAAAAAATATGGCGGCTTCTACCTAGGTGGAGTTCAAATATGGGAATGTAGCATCTTATTTTCTAAGTAAAAATGTTAATCACCAAGTAGAACTACGGTATACGTTCATAAGCTGAAGTATCCGAGTCTTCCATTTTTCCTGTAATTTAGGTAGGAGTTAATCGGTCGAAGTTTCGCCTGATTTAGAGTTAATATGAATAAGTTATTGCAGTCTCAACAAAAAAAATAGTGGCTTCTGCCTAGGCGGAGTTCAAATACGAGGATGTAGCATATTATTTTCTAAGCACAACAGTTAGTCACCATGGAGAACTATAGTCTGCGTTCACTAGATGAAGTACCCGAGTGTTCCATATTGTCTATAATTTAGGTAGGAATTCATCGGTCGAAGTCTCGCCTAATTCCGAGTGTGTATGAAGAAGTTATTGCAATCTGAACAAAAAAAAGAGCGGCTTCTGCCTAGGCTGTGTTCAAATATGGAGATGTAGCATGTTATTTTCTATGTACAACTGTTAGTCTCCATGGAGAACTGCAAAATGCGTTTACAAGATGAAGTATCCGAGTGTTCCATATTGTCCAAAATTTAAGTGAGAGTTCATCGGCCGAAGTCTCGCCTGATTATTTTTTAAGTAAAATATAGCGGCTTTTGCCTAGGCGGAGTTCAAATATGGGATGTAGCCTATTATTTTCTAAGTAAAATTGTTAATCACCATGGAGAACTATGGTATGCGTTTATAACCTGAAGTATCCGAGTGTTCCATATTGTCCGTAATTTAGGTAGGAGTTCATCGGTCGAAGTTTCACCTGATTTCGAGTTAATATGAAGAAGTTATTGTAGTTTGAACAAAAAAAATGGCTTCTACCTAGGCGGAGTTTAAATACGGTGATGTAGACTGTTATTTTCGAAGTACAACTGTTAGTCACCGTGGAAAACTATGGTATATATTCGCTAGATGAAGTATCCTAGTGTTCCTTATTGTTTATAATTTAGATGAGAGTTCATCGGTCGAAGTCTCGCCTGATTACGAGTTTGTACGAAGAAGTTATTGCTGTCAGAACAAAAAAAGAGCGGCTTCTTCCTAGGGGGAGTTCAAATATGAGGATGTAGCGGTTAATTACTAAGTAAAATTGTTAAGCATCATGGAGAACTGTGGTATACGTTCATAAGTGAATTATTCGAGTGTTCCATACAGTACTTAAATTACGTGGGAATTCATCGGTCGAAGTCTCGCTCGATTCCGAGTTAGTATGAAGAAATTATTGTAGTATGAACAAAAAAATAGCGGCTACTGCCTAGGCGGAGTTCAAATACGGGGATGTAGCCTATTATTTTCTAAGAAAAACTGTTAATCACTATGGTGAACTACGATATACTTTCATAAGCTGAAGTATCCGAGTGTTCCATATTGTCCGTAATTTAGGTAGGAGTTCATTGGTCGAAATCTCGCCTGATTCCGAGTTAGTATGAAGAGTTATTGCAGTCTGAAGAAAATAAATAGCAGCTTCTGCCTAGGCGGAGTTCAAATATGAGGATGTAGCCTGTTATTTTCTAAGTACAATTATTAGTCACCATGGAGAACTATGGTGAGCGTTGAAGTGTGGATATAACATGTTATTTTCTAACTACAACTGTTAATCACCATGGAGAACTATGGTATCCGTTCATAAGCTAAAGTATTCCAGTGTTCTATGTTGTCCGTAATTTAGGTTGGAGTTCATCGGTTGTATTTTCGCATGATTCTGAGTTAGTATGAAGAATTTATTGCAGTATGAACAAAAAAATAGCGGCTTCTACGTAGGCGGAGTTCAAATACTGGAATGTATGCTGTTATTTTCTAAGTACAAATGTTAGTCGCCGTGGAGAACTATGGTGTACGTTCGCTAGATGAAGTATCCGTTTGTGCCATATTGTCCGGTGGGAGTTCATCGGTTGAAGTTTTGCCTGATTACAAGTTCGTATGAAGAAGTTATTGCCGTCCCAAGAAAAAATAACAGCTTCTGCCTTGGCGGAGTTCAAATATGAGAATGTAGTCTGTTAGTTTCTAAGTACAATTATTAGTCACCGTGGAGAACTACAGTGAGCGTTGAAGTGGGGATACAGCCTGTTATTTTCCAAGTACAACCGATAATCACCATGGAGGACTACGGTATACGTTCATAAGATTACGTATCCGAGTGTTCTATATTATTCGTAATTTAGGTGGGAGTTCATCGGTCGTAGTTTCGCCTGATTCCGAGTAAGTTTGAAGAAGTTATTGCACTATGAATAAAAAAATAGCGGCTTCTGCCTAGGTGGAGTTCAAATGTGGGGATGTAGCCTGTTATTTTCTAAGCACAACTGTTAGTCACCATGGAGAACTACGGTATACGTTCACTAGATGAAGTATCCGAGTGTTCCATATTGTCTATAATTTAGATGGGAGTTTGTCTGTCGAAGTCTCACCTGATTCCGAGTTAGTATGAAGAAGTTATTGCGGCCTTAACAAAAAAGAGCGGCTTCTGCCTAGGAGGAGTTCAAATATGAGGATGTAGCCTGTTATTTTTTAAGTACAACTGTTAATCACCATGGAGAACTATGGTATACGTTCATAAGATGAAGTATCCGAGTGTTCTATATTGTCCGTAATTTTGGTGAGAGTTCATCGGTCGTAGTTTCGCCTGATTCCAAGTTAGTATGAAGAGAAGTTATTGTGGTATGAATAAAAAAATAGCGGCTTCTGCCTAGGTGGAGTTCAAATACGGGGATGTAGCCTGTTATTTTCAAGTACAACCGTTAGTCGCCATGGAGTACTACGGTATACATTCACTAGATGAAGTATCTGAGTGTTCCTTATTGTCTGTAATTTAGATGGAAGTTCGTCGGTCCAAGTCTCGCTTGATTCCGAGTTAGTATGAAGAATTTATTGCGGTCTGAACAAAAAAAGTGCGGCTTCTGCCTGGGGGGAGTTCAAATATGAGGATGTAGCCTGTTATTTTCAAAGTAAAACTGTTAATCACCATGGAGAACCATGGTATACTTTCTTAAGCTGAAGTATCCGAGTGTTCCATACTGTCCGTAATTTACGTAGGAACGCCCAGTACTGGGCGCTGATTAAAAAAGCGCCCACAATAGGATGCCTATTAAATAGGCATTATATTGTTGGGCTCCCCCTTTATATTCAAGGCATAATATTCTGGGCTTGAATATTATGCCCTGAATCCGTTGGAGATGCTCTTATATCAACAGTATAAGTATATTCACAAATCTTAAGAAAGATTTCATATGTCAAAAGCATACTTAAATAGGTTAAAAAAACAACAGTCACTTAAAACGTTGTTTACTATAAATCCAAACTCATTTTCTGGTGTAAGTAAATGGATTGTAGGGAAATTAGGCCAAATATACTTACCACCACTTTCTGGTTTCAAACTTGTACTATCCATCGATTAAAAATGAAATCAGACAAGTTAGAAACTATCTTTGCCTCCACATACATTCTTAATTCTCACAGATAAAGACGAGTTTCCACACCTCGAAATTTGATGTTAAGTATGAAAGGGATACTTTCCATATCACCATAAATTAGAAAGATCATTTATGGAAATCAAATCTCGTTCCTTTTACAAAAAACACCTTTTTTATAAATTTCCTTTATATTTACGAGTACATATGCATGCCCAGGTAGGCCTGCATTTAATCACAACGTGCATGAATTTTTAGTTATAGCTGTGGAAGTAGATTTGATAGTAACATCCCCAAATTTGAACTCCACCTAGGCAGAAATCGCTATTTTTTTTGTTCGGACTGCAGTAACTTCTTCACCCTAACTTGGAATCAGGCGAAACTTCGACCGATAAACTCCCATCTAAATTACGAACAATATGGAACACTTGGATACTTTAGCTTATGAACGTATACCGTAGTTCTCCATGGTGATTAAAAGTTTTACTTAAAAATAACATGTTACATCTCCATATTTGAACTCCGCCTAGGCAGAAGTCGCTATTTTTTTTGTTCATACTGCAATAACTTCTTCGTACTAACTCGGAATCGGACGAGACTTCGACCGATGAACTCCTACCTAAATTACGGACAATATGGAACTCGAGGATGCTTCATCTCTTGAACTCACACTATAGTTCTTCATGGTGACTAACAGTTGTACTTAGAAATAACATGCTACATCCTCATATTTGAACTCCACCTAGGCGGAAACCGCCCTTTTTTTGTTCAGACTGCAGTAACTTCTTCATACTAACTCGGAATCAGGCGAGACTTCGACCGTTGAACTCCCACCTAAATTACAGACAATATGGAACACTCGGGTACTTCATCTAGTGAACGCGGACTACAGTTCTCCATGGTGACTAACTGGGGGTCCTTTATACTTGGATGTTTGTACACCGCTCTTGATTCTTATGCTCTTAGGGAGATTAGGCAGATGTTTGGGTTCTGGTATATTTTATCATGCTGGTACTATGATTACATGAAAAATATGCATCCCCGCATTGTTATTACAGCTAGCCATAAAGCAAAGACATATTTTGCATGTATGAGACGATGGGAGCATGTTCAGGTAGTTTCTCATGCGCCTATAGAGGTTAGGCATGACTTGATGGAGGCTCATACTCAGATTGATTTGAGGTGTAGGGCAGATATTTTACGGGCACCATGGACTTCATATTGGATCGCCATGACACAAATGGACTAGTTGTATGATGGTCATCCTCTTTCTATTGGGTATCACTTGTGTTTACGAAGGATTGTTTTACATCCACCAGCGTTTCTTCCTATCTAGTATTTGGGGGAGAGATGCTGATATCAAATGAGTTGGGAGCTACGTATCCCTGGATATCCATTATATAACATGTTCGGCAGACGTCAGACCGTTAGATCGCAGTATATGCAGGGATTGTGATAGACCGGATGGGTAGATGTTTTGACATTTTTCCTAGTCGATGGGGATTTTGACAGATACTGGGTTAGAGTTGCTCCTCAACGATATATGTTACCTGACTACACTCGAGAAGTGAACCTGATCATATAGTACACATATAGCCACTGGTACAGTTTAAGCACCTCCATTTTCTTTTGATCTCACTCCATCTCAATACGCTCAGCAACCTATGGACTTTGGTCTTGATGTCTATTTTAGAGCATATGATATCAGCGACACTCTTATCAAGCAACTGATCGTCTGTCCACATGATCATAAAATTGTTGGTATCCCTACTGCCAGACTTTACCCGCCTTTTGAGGTAATTTAATGTATTAATAATTCATTGTAAAGTATTAGTCAAGCATATGTATACTAATATATTATCTATAATTACAGTATGCAGGTAGGATAGACGAGCACAGATGATATATTGTCGTTGTTCAGCATATGACACTCGTTCATACTCAGATGCTCGGTTAAGGGGCTCAATAGGGTCAATACGCGATGCGGATATAGATTGATGATTTACAGTCTCAGTTGGCTGCATTCCAGTTTAATCATGGCAGTCCTGCTGATTTTGATGATGCAGCGGACAATGATGATGACTTTGATGACGACGATGGTGTTGTAGACTTAGAATGACCGATGAATGTACGGTTACACTTATGTGACCGTGATTTGACTTCCCTGTTACATTTATGTTACCGTTATTTGATTGTACTATTATAATTATGTATTGTACTATTACACTGATGTTACCATCGTTCTGTCATGTTATATAGCTTTATTCACATTGCACAGCTTTATTCACATTTCAACATACTTACCGAAGACAAATTGGTATAGTGTTCTGTCACATTCGAACCTTATAGCCACGTTGCATATCTTATTCACATTTTAGCATACTCACTAAAGACAAAGTGGCTCGGTGTTCTATCACATTTGAACACTATAGCCACGTTTCACAGCTTTATTCACATTTCAACATACTTACTGAAGACAAAGTGGCTCAGTGCCCTATCACATTCAAACATTGTAGCCACGTTGAACAGCTTTATTCACATTTCAGCATACTTACCGAAGACAAAGTGGTACAGTGTTCTGTCACATTCGAACACTGTAGCCATGTTGCACAACATTATTCACATTTCAGCATACTTACTTCTATATATTCTATTGCTTGGCAAACCGCTCTGCAATCGTCTCATCCTATTAAGATTACAAAAAACAGTGGATTACAACCATACTTCCTTGCCCTCATCTTATTCGTATGAAGGTCCTATAAGTCATGACACTCTGCCAAATACATCTTCCCCTAGACACCAACTGAGTGGTATATTGAAATAGAGGAAATAAATAATGAAAATGTAAGAGAGTATGAGAGAGAGTTGCAAGAGTATAGGTTTATGGAGAATGGAAGAAGGGAAAAAGTAGAGCAGCGTAGCCACAATGGAAGAACGCAAATAAGGCATGAAACATGCCACCAAGTACCTTATACGGATCAAGAGGTTGACTCTGGAAAAATATACTGTAAATGTGGAGTTTCTTTTCTGTATTTTGTCATAAGAACGGATCTGACGTCGATCGATGCCACCATAGATGCCACAATTTTCCGAATGGTTGTGGACTTTGGCAATGGCTTCACGATATTTTACCTCATCAACCAGTTATGCATGCAACTAAACTTGAAGAACAAATTGCAACGCTCCAGAGGACACTTGGTTCGATTTAATTATAAAATGGTTGAAGATAGTTTTTTTAATCTGTCTATGTGTCTGTTTTAGATCTATGATATCATTTCTTATCTTTTTATATCATTTCAATTATCGGGTTCTCTCAATTGTATCGGTCTATTTCAATGTTGGTTATCTTGTTTGTATCGTTTTAATTATCAGGTTGTCTTGTTTGTATCATTCTATTTCAATGTTGGTTATCTTGTTTGTATTGTTTTAATTAAGTATTTGTTAGTTTCTTATCTTAAGTACTTAGTAGATATTGAAAGTACATACAACTTACCTAATATAAATAACTTAACTACCTTAATTGAATGCAAAAGTACATAGAACTTGCTGAAAGTACATAGAACTTAATAAAAATAAGTAGCTAACCCAAATATCATTCAAATTGTCGAATATAGCTAACCAAAATATTATATGCAGCATGTCCAACAAAATTAGTTCGATACTCCCACAAATACCGTAAATCAAACGTAGATCGTGTTAACTGAAACAGGTCTTCTTACTCCACTATATTTATGATGCATCTGTATCTTCGACAAGCTCTAGTAAACGTGACATAAATACTCAAAGTTTTCAAAATCCTTCGAATCAATCTACAGTCGGGATGATTATTAAATGCTTCATTTAGAGTGATCCAAAATCTTGATTCAACACCTCTTCCATGTGTCTTGTATGGGCTTCTATGTATGCTTTGATTAGTACCAAATAATCTTGTGGAGTCCGACTTTCATTTGCTATTGAATTTATTATAAACTTTCATTATAAATTTTTTACTTAAATAGATAGTTCATAATCCATGTCATAATAAACAAGTGTGATCTAAATAACCACATGGCAAATATCCGCCACTTTTGGACCAAGTGTGTTTGTTTCTTCACAACGTATACAATTTTCACTTAAATAGACAGTTTATAATCCACATCACATGAATTAATGTTGTCTACCACTTGTTAAAGTTGAGATGACCACACCCTGAAATAATGATGTCTGTCACTTGTTAAGTTGAGAAGATCACACTCTGGATTAATGTTGTCTGCCACTTGTTAAAATTGAGATAATGATGTCTGCCACTTATTAAAGTTGAGATGACCACACCCTGAATTAATGCTGTCCACTGATTATTTTATGAAATAATGTTGGCAAACCCATTCCTTATTACTATGCACATATCATTTCACTTATATACAAGGACTTCAATCCATTCCAGATATCACATTATAATCTTCTTTCTTTCTCTCGTAGCATGAAATTAAATATACAATGAATACTTCATCTTTCCTTAAATGTGTTATGCCATTCTATAATGGTTTCGAGGAGGAAGATATTCTATGAGAGGAAGCCGAAGAAATGCGAGAAATAGTTGACCTATGCCATGAAGCTTATGGTTTCGTATCCAGAAAACACAGCAAATTGGTCATCGGTCGGAAACATGTAAACCGTAATCAATTTGCCTTTCATAAAACTCTCATGCAAGACTACTTCAATCCAAATTGCACTTATGGACCAGATATGTTTAGGAGAAGATACAGAATGAGAAGAGATCTATTTTTGAGAATCTTAGCAGGTATTCAAAACAACAATAGATAATTTATTCAAAAACCAAATGCTTAAAAAATACAGGGTCTTAGTAGTGAATAAAAAATGATTATCGCATTGAGGATGTTAGCTTATAGCACCCGCAGATGCATTGGATGATGCATATCGGATTGCAGAGAGTACCACATTAAAAACCTTGAAAAATTTGCTAATTTTGTGGTGGACTTTTTCGGCACTGAATACCTTAGATCTCCGAATAAGGATGATATGGTGCGGATTAGAGAAATGCACAAGAGCAAAAGATGGCCTGGCATGCTAGAAAGTCTCGACTATATGCATCGAAAATGGAAGATTTGTGGCAAAGCATTCCATGGAGTTTACAATGGTAAAGAAAGAAGACCTACTATTACTTTGGAAGTCATTACTTTATACGATTTATGGATATGGCATGCTTTCTTTGAAATGCCTGGATCTAACAATGACTTAAATGTTATTCTGAGGTCACACTTATTTAATGATCTACCACTATGTCGAGTAACTCGAGTGACATTTACCCTTGAGGCAAAATACTAACGACCATGGATATTATCTTGGCGATGGGATTTATCCAAAATTGAGCATCGTCATGAAAACGTGTCAAAATCCGATAATAGCAAAGCAAGCAAAGTTTGTGTCGATGCAAGAGGGACAAAGAGAAGATTTAGAAAGAGCTTTTGGTGTTCTTCAATCCAGATTTGCAATGATTAATAGCCTTATCGATTGTGGTCTCGAGAAAAAATGTCCACGATCATGTTTGCATGTGTTATTATGCATAATATGATTATTAAATATGAAAGAGATATGGATGAAAAACATCGTTACTACGAATATGATGGTGCAGCGTAAATGCTAGAAATATTCTGAGATAACATTCTTATAACCGAAGAAGCTTTCAATATTCATGTGGAACGTCAATTTTCATTTGGAGACGCACAACTTCACAATCGGCTACAAAAGGTCTTATGAATCATATTTGGAATTACTTTGGAGATTGTTAGTTTAGTTTTACATCTAATTAGTCATATGTGTATGCATTTGTGATGTATTCGTATTTTAGTTAACTTATCAACAAAGCATTTCCTTTAAAATGTTATTTAGCTTGGTTATGGACTTTATATGAATGGAAAAAAAGTAAAGCATTAATTAATAACCAAATACAACAAATTTATATAAACTCTAAGTACACTGAAAATAATATAAATTATATAGCTAAGATTAAAACAAACTACTTTGTGGGAACCTAGATAGAAGTATTTGTTTTTTGCGCTCCATCCAATATTGCATTTGAATTTCATCCATTCTCATCAAATCATTATGCATAATCATTTGTTTTTTATTTTCCCATTCAATATCCAACTTTTGTTGCTCAATATCTGCAAACTTGTGCATTACATCGATCTTCACCTAGGCTTGCTTGCTTCTATCTCGATGTCTTCTTTCGTGAATTTCATTAGCGGCGTTCACCTTAGAATTCAAAGTGGCATCAACTTCATTCTTTCTTTATGCTGCTTTGATGCCGATTGGTCTATAATCTTCATCGGATCTCTGGATGAGCACATTCACCTCATTTCCTCCATCAATTGAGGTTTCTCTACAAAATTAATCTCCTAGACTGGACGAGTATGATGATTTTGATGCTTTGTTCTTTCCCTTCACCTTTGTTTGAACGCCTCAGAGGCTCTTTGCATTATCAACCACTTCGGTGTGCTCGTTAACAACTCATAACAATTCGAGAATCGATAGTAGTGTTGTTTTTAGCGCCATATTCCCTTGCAAAAAGCTTTATGAATTCCTTGTTCGCCATTCTTTTCTCATAATCAAAAAAGAATTAAATTAATAATTAGATAAAAATACTAACAAACTAATATAATCAAGAAACATACCAAATGCTCTTCGCCTCCCATTCTGCTAGGGTTCACTTTCTTTATTTTATAAACCCGCAATTCATAAAATTGAGTTTGGCGATTGATTTTTCAGAATCGACCTTGAATCGTCGACAAAGATTGTGTGTTTTCAGGATGTTTAAGGTTGAAGGTATTTATTATTTTCTTCCAAAACTTTTCACCGCTTTGGTCAATACTCCTAATCGAGTCTTTGGTAATGACGGTAGATATTGCATAAGTCGAAGTCCTCGTCGCTTCGCCATGGGTTGGTTGAATGCTGGCTCAGAGGAGTATCATGTTGTTGCTCGTTATCCTCTTTGAAGACATAGTTTTGAAAATGGGAAGGATGCGTAAAATCTTCAAATGGTGAAGATGTTATGAAGATTGGTTTTGATTTGAAGATAATGTGGGTTGAAGAAGAAAGTAGTGAATAATTTTGTGTGAATATGAAAAGTGAAAGTAGTGTATTTATGGAGTTGGAGAGATAGCCATCGTGGTGAGCCATTGGCAAATGGTCGTTAGGGTTTGGGCACCTATTAAATAGGCTCCCTACACCGGACGCTTATTTAATAGTCTTCTTGAGCTGGGCGCCTATTAAATAGGTGCCCATGGCCAATTCAGAATTCTAAATTGGCCACTGAATATTATCCTAAATATTAAGCTGAATTGGAATGGTTGGAGTGGGATGAATTGAAAATCTTGAATATAAACCCTGAATTGCACACCGTTGTAGATGCTCTAACTATATGGAGACATTTTCTAAGTATTGGAAGTGAAATGGTTTTTAAATATACTTATACCATGGAGATAAGTATATGAATATTTTTTAAGTATTAAAAAGAGTAGATTGTGAATATATCTTTTGAAAATGGTATTTTAGTATTAATATTTGAAAAGAGATTTTTTTTAGCAAAGCCGACGGGGTTGAATGGGCCCTACCATTTATTAATCCACCAGGGAAAAAACAAAATACAACTCGAACAACAGAGACAAAGAAACAGGGAATGGTAGATCAAAACAAAGAAACACAAGGAAAAAAGGAGAAAATAAAGATAACACAACAAGACACAAACACGCCACTGAAAAAAAGGGTTAACCTCCTTCCCCTGGATCGAAAGGAACATTAGCTTCATGTATATTTATCGAATTTCAGAAATTATAAAGCAAATCAAATCCCTCTGATTCTTGCACTTATCTTCCTTGAAAATCCTGGTATTCCTTTCATACCAAATACGCCTAACAAAGAGAAGAGCTTGAATATTAGATTGTATTTCGTAAATAGTTCATTCTTGCTTGTAAACAAATACAATAACTTTTTCCACTCATCCATCATGTTCAATCTTTCTTGTTTGATGCCCGTAGCTGCCTGAACTTTATTCCAGAGCCAATTGATCATCGGATAGTTGAAGAAGAGATGTTTAATTATTTCTGCTTAGAATACACCCATTATAAAGCCCATTATGTGAAATATCATTGTGAGAAATACTTCTGCTTAGAATACACCCATTATAAAGCCAAGGATCATTCCAAAAGCAAATTATGTTTTGTGGAGCTATAACATACCTAATAAGAGGCAGAACTAGCTCCTTAATTTTGAATATACACCGCCAGGTCCAACTTATGTTCTGGGGGTTCCATAGTCCAAATATTTCTTCCTTTAGTGATGTGATGGAAAGACCACCTAACCCAAATATTATCTTTCTTTCTCAGGAAGTTATGAAGAAAGGAGATTTTAATTAATGGAAGGATTAATTAAAGAGACTTAGTAGTTGCTTATGTGCTTAACCAGGCGCGTTTCCATTTGAAATTATATCTCTAATTTGATTTCTTGTTTATTTGATAGTTATATAACCAACTATCAAATCTTGGCCAGTTTGAAACTATCGATTGTTAGTTCGGAGAGACCAGGATTAGATATGTCATTCGAAAACCACTTTGAACCGGCTTAAGTGTTCGAACTTGGACATCTTAAAGATGATGGAATCGAAGACGGAGCCTTTGAAGTGCAAGGCCTATGTGAAGGCCTAAATTTTCGTACCCTTTGAGCCGACAATTAACCATACATGTCCAACTCAAATTGCACGAATAAGCGGATCTTTAAGGGGTGAAAAAGAAAATAAAGATAGAACAGAATCTCACATGAATGGAATAATATATAACATTGAACAAATATATTTATAGCGGAAAACTTTTCAAATACATATATCAGAGTCTAACCTAAATTCAGCTTGGACAGTTATAAACATTTGTCCTTACAATTGCTGACAAACAACAAACAACTGCGCAAAGCGGATAATAGAATACGTCCATACATAGATGAATATCTCCAGCTCTCCTCTAGAAACTCCAACCGTCTTCACTAATCCTGAAACTACTCGGATCTGACCTGAGTATTGAAAATACCCGGATCAGGCTTGATAAACCAGCATGAGAAACTCAAATATAAATGACAGTGTCATATATCAGCCTTGGAATAAAATCCTTTGAAAAGAAAGAGTATCTCATAAGACCACGCCCACACATAAACACGGACGGGTTTTTACCTTATGATAACTAAAACACTTTTATATATCAAAACATTTGATATTATTTCTAATGACATATCTTTGAAAACATTGCAAATAAACTTAATAATCTTAGCCGAAATTGTTACCATTATTAAATTCCGAATACTAGGCTCTACAAACAAATCCGAAGGCACTTATTGGAGAATGGATTCCATACAAATGACAAGGTACGGGACTACCTTCCGACAGTACACCTCTAGAGGGATGTACCCAGGGTCGAGATACTCGGTGCCTAAACCGACACAAGATCGACCTACCCCTCACGCTGGATAGTACCGAATATGTCATCACCCCGGTCGTTACCAACCATTAACGGGTACCCAATTCATACATTCACCACATACTTAGACATCTGTAGAGTAAATCTAGAAGGATGACGACATCTCCTAAATGGGAGCGACCCACTTAGCCTTGCTGCTTCTACCATGTTTCTGTCATTTCCGGATGATGAGGCCTGAGGTAAATGATTACCTTTTCACATAGCACATCTTCTTCACTTTGCATGCCACATTGCCATTCCTTTGAAAACAATATTGACTTTCACGAACATACAACCTCTGAGCTCATACGTTTCAGAGAAAGGTGTTAAGCTAAGAGAAGTTGCCTTCTCCACCACCAAGCAGATGCACATTTGTAAAAGTCAACATTATTATTTTAGAAATGCAATGTCAGACATTCGTCCATACAAGTTGTCCAGGAACAGGACAAACCGAAGGTACTCTCCTACTTCATTAGCAGCGAGAAGTCCTTCCATTAGAGATTTTCATAACAGAGCACTGCTGCCACCATATGATATGGTAATTTTCACCTCGAGGGACTAGTGGCAAACAGCCCTACTCATGAAGGTCCCATCTTCAAAATCATTTCTCTTCAAACACGTTTTACTTCGAACGTAGATTGGTTCAAAGTGGTTTCCGGATAGGAATTATCCAAATCCGACCCCGGTTCCTTCGAATCCAATTATCGATAAAAAGATGTTAAGTTCGTAAGTGGATATCAATCATCAATCAATTACTTCATCTTTTATAAAATATCTTTCTTAGGTATACTCTTTTCAAGTTATTCCATTCTCTTTTCAAATGTATATGGAATCATTAAGCCTCATTTATCAAATCATTTGGTTTATTTAAACCTTTCTTAAATCTTGGAATAATTCCAAATCATTTTCTCTTTTACTTAGGAAAACTTTTTCAAATCATCCATTAAATCTTAATCAAAGATTTCTTGCTTAACTTTTAACTTATAGAAAAATATTCCCTTTTTATAATATCACTTTCCAAAACATCCATTTAATTTAAAGGATTATTCACTGTCCAAAATCGTGAATATAATTCCTTTGCCAAATTCATTACTTCTAAATATTTAATTTAAAGGATTATTCACGGTCCAAAATCCTGAATATAATTCCTTTAATAAACTTTCATATTTAACTTATCAATTTAAATTGATTTCAGATTTACAAAACAGTGTTTATAAATTCCAGTTATATTTTATAAACTTCCATATACAAAATTTCTTAACAAAATCCATTTATATCTCATTTATAAGTCACAATCCAATTATAAGTTAATTACTTATAAATCTCTTATTTACAAATTCATTCCTTTCAAATCTTATTATTTATAAAAACCATTATAACTTCTTTTCAAAATTTCAATTGCAAATCCATACATAAATTTGATTACAATCCCATTTTTAATATTTATAAAACACTTTTATAATTACATTAATTTTATTTATAAAATATCAATTTTATAAATCTTATATATAGACCATTTATAATAAATTTAAAGAATTTGTTTCTTTTCTTTTATCTTAGAAAAACTTAAATATGATCTTTTAGAGCATCTGGGCTTTCCTTTCGATCTATTCCACCCCTCGCCTAAGAAGAGGAAATATAGGCTAGGTAAGTTCAGAGCACTGGTTGCTCCATTCCTAATCTTAGTTAAACACCTTGTTTTATCTTACCAGATCTCACAGGCGGGACAAATGTACTAGTCGTTTCTACATACTCAGTTATTAGCATTATTTTGGAATTGATTATAAGATTCCAAATTATCTTTTAAACTCTTAATTTTCCTTTTGAAAATATTCATACTTGATTCTAGGAAAAATTGTTAAGTTTAAACTCATATTCAAAAGGTTATAGAATTCGCAGTATAAAAGTGCTGCGGAAAGTGCTATATAAGCTTATTTGATTTAAACAACTTTTTAATATTTGAAAATTCATATTTTCCATTCCAAATCTCTTTTAAACCATTTTAATATATTTATCAAATTTATTTCATATTTTTAATCATTTAAAAATATCATTTATAAAGAAATCCCGTTTTGGATTTCGAACTGCAAAACCGCGATTTTTTTAGAAAATTGTTTCGGACATATTTCAAAATCTACTTGATGAAATCTTGATTTTATTACTTCGTTGGAAAACTATGGATATAATAGACTAAAAAATTCTTATTTCGAATGATTCCGAGCTATATTCCACTTTGTATACTTATTTAAGGCGCGAAATCGCGAACTACCGTTACGCGACGCCTAGTTTTGACTTGTTTTTCAATTTCTTTTCAAATTTCTTGAAAACACTTTTAAATGTTTATAAAACATTTGTAAATCATTTTAAACTCATTTTAAACAATATTTTTATATTTCAAACTCATATTCCATTTCATTTCATATTATAATATCATATTATTATAATATCATTTTCAATCTTTTAGAATCATTTAGAGGCTAAATCACTCCATACACATATTATTATGGATTTAATTTCCATTAAATTAAATATGGTTAATTACTAACCATTTCTCTTATCATTTATCAAACAAAGTTATCATCCATATAACAAACATATAATCAACCATAATATCAACCAAATTATCGAACATTTAATCAACCAACATATACCAAACTTTTCATGTTATTAAATTGAAATAATTTTAGGAACTGGTTAAATATGAGTACTCACCTTTTACCAAAAGATCAACTTCCTACCAACATTTTTACTAACAACACTTCACTAAATCATCTTAACTTCACCAAATCCATTTCGTAGACTTTCCTTTTGATTCCGGCAGCACTTCCATCTCTTTTTCTCGCTCCGAAGCTTTCCAACTTCCTTCCTTCCATATGTTCGGCCTCCTCATATTCCACCCCTTCCTCCATCATTTATTCACTTCTTAGATGCTAAACCATGTTTTAATGGTATTCTAAGGTCTTTGGCAAAGTTTGGTGGTGTTCTGACTTTGTTTGATATGATTTTGAAAAAGTTAGTAAGGAAAAGACAAGAGAAGAAGCCATTAGAGAAGCTTTTTAGAAAGCTTGAGATAGGAAGAAGAAGATGTAGAAATGTGTAAAAGAAAGTGGAAGGATGGTGGTCTTATTTATAGAAAAGTTTTGGATTAAAATAATATTTTGTAAAAAGACCAAAATATCCTTACTTACTTATAAATGAATCTTATTTTTTTCAACACTTAACATCATATTTCAAATCATTACTTTATGTCTTTTTCACTTAAGTATTAAGTAAAGAATATAATAATTATGTTTGGTTTGATTTGATGTTTTACTTTTGCTTTGAAATGACATGTTTGTCTTTTTGTGCTTACTTTTTGTTAATTATATTCTAGAATTTCCTAAGTATGTTTAGTAAAAGTAAACTTGATAAGTGAATTAATTAATACTTATACTATTTGAATATATATTTCTATATAAGAAAATAAAGGTGCGACAATGTTGCGACAACTTTTAATCGACAAAACATTTATTTTCGACAAAATGTTTTACGTTCACATTTTGATGTTTTAGTTAAACTATTTATTTATGTAAACCAAATTTAAAAATAAATTTGTATAATGTTGTTTAAAAATATAAACACTCATAAATTAATTAAAATAATTTATTTAACCATCGAAACTTACTTTTCTGAAATCAACATTTTGTCACTTTTGTCGATATAAGCAAATGTTACTATTTTTGTGTATACTTCTCTTTCCAAATCCTATCTAATTTTGTTTGAATCATATAACCTTACCTATTTTATATTTAAAATCACTTTAAATAGTATATTTTAAAGTGGTCAAATTCTGGGTCGTTATATTCTCCCCTACTTAAAAGAATTTCGTCATCGAAATTACCCAAAACAAAAGTTTGCCCAAAACATTTATCTTCAAACTTAATTCCATATAATATACAAAGATCATCCGTATAAAATATCTGATTTGATCTTCTATTTGAATCCACAACTTTATTTTCGAACAAGTATCGATCCCCCGATCCTCTAGTGCGGACTTTAATCAGGCTCTTTGCTCAGAAACCTTTGCTTTCCTTGCATAGTTCTCAACTATGATAGAAAACTCAAGTATCTAACCATAAATCCTCATCAATGTTCGTCGTCAAGAATCGAGTGACAAATGCTTTTTCGGACTAGTGTGAACACCTCAAAGTTCCGAACTCGAATCTTAGATCAAAATTTATGCGATAAAACGATCTACATATAATATATGTATTTATCAACTTTCAAAATCTTTTCATAAACTATTATCTTAAGTTCAAATATTTTATAAAAGTGCTTCTTTATATAATCCTTTTAATTATTTATTTCCAAATATTTTTATTAAAGGAAAATATTCTAAAGAAACCATTTTTCTTTATTCAAAAGATAATTTATCTTTATAAAAAAGTTTTCCCACAATCTTTTAACTCGGTATATTTTAATTAACATTGATATTATTTATGAATCATTTCGAAAAACTATTACTTAAGTTTATTTCATCTTATAACTTATGCAAATCAATCATTTTTAAAGACTTAAGTCCAAATTCTTAATCAATGCTAGAATTCACTAATAAAACATTTTCTAGGTTATAATTACCTTTTTGAGGAGTCATTATTTTACTTAATAGTTCATGAATTAAATCTATATTTGTATGATATACCTTTACATCCTAAGAATATATATCCCAAATTTCAAATTGGTTTTACTTAAATCCGTCCGTCTAACAAATTTAAACTTTATTGAAATTTACTATTATCTCAAATTCATAAGTTATAAAACTTATTTCTTATTTAATATTATTATTAATTTTCTAACTTTGAAAAACAAATTTTAAAACCACTCGTATTTAAATCCTCAAACTCTTAACTCTTAAATCTTTTTTTCTTTCTTCTTTATAAATCAGATTTATAAATTATCCTTATCTTATTTCATTTACTCAAAGTATTTCACAATCTTTTACCAAAAAATTTCATAAATTTCTTAGCTCTAAGTCAGTTATGATTCGGAAATTTTCGACTGTCCAAAATCGTCGAGAATCCCGCTTTATCTTATCAATTAGCGATCCCAATTTATCTTTGGTTTAAACACTTTTATAAATATTACTAATCAATTTATCAGTTAATGATTCACATTATCCTTTTAACTTAAAAAATTATATAGATCGAGTAACCCTAAAACAATACCAAGGAACTGGGTACTACCAATAGTATCATATATCCTCTTAACAAGAAGAGTGATACTTAAGAGAAGTGCTTACCATCCGAACACATCTCCTGCCCATTTTTAGTTTATTTTCGAGCCATTCGAACTAGTTATCATAAAATACCTCTTTTTATTTGAAATAATACTATTTTCAAAAATCCTTTAGAGTTTACTTTATAAAACCTATTTTATAATTTTTTTTATAAATTCATCTTATATTAATTAACTTCATTTAAATTTCCATAACTCTTTTACTCGAATATAAATTCTCATTCCTTTTATATTTATCTTTTTACACAATTATTTAAATACATTTTTATCTTATGTGTTCATTTCTTAAACAAATCTTATTATCAAACATCTTATAGTCAAATCGTGAAACTTAATTCACAAGGTATTTGTAGTTAAACTTTTAAATCAAACAATTGATCAATTTATGATAGTAACTTTAATATTATCATTTCTTAATTTATTATTTTTGAATAAGTATTAAAGATCTTAATTGCCTTATCAAATTTCTTACTTATCGATTATCTTTATGAAACTTCTTATAGTCAAACTGTGAAATTATAATCACAAGATGTTCATATTTAAATTTCACTAATCCTGATTTCTAACTATACAACTTTTCAAAATATATACTTTATATTCAAAATATAATCCTAGGTAAAATTATTTCATTTACCAATTTTTTTAAAACCAGTGTGACAGTGTGTCGATATGCCTTGTTAAGAGTTTAGATATACCAATTGATACGGTTGTACTTCCCATATCAACCAGAATTTATAAACCACTCAACCGATAAATCAACACAAAACATTTTTATATCCAATAACAAATACGCGCTCATATATAATACGCTCAACTCATTCTAGGATGTTACTAATCCTATCTCTAATGAGTCACTCATCCTAGGGTATTACTAACCCTATCTCTCATGAGTCTTTACCCCACCAAAACCAAGGTTCTCGCTTAACCTTCAGCTCTTATACCAAATGTGAAGGCCCGAATTTCCGTACCCTTTGAGCCGACAATAAACCATACATGTCCAACTCAAATTGCATGAATAAGCGGATATTTAAGGGGTGAAAAAGAAAATAAAGACAGAACAGAATCTCACACGAAGGGAATAATATATAAAATTGAACAAATATCTTTACAGCGGAAAAGTTTTGAAATACATATATCAGAGTCTAACCTAAATTCAGCTTGGACAGTTATAAACATTTTTCCTTACAATTGCTGACAAACAACTGCGCAAAGCGAATAATAGAATACGTCCATACATAGATGAATATCTCCAGCTCTCCTCTGGAAACTCCAACCGTCTGCACTAAACCTAAAACTACTCGGATCTGACCCGAGTATTGAAAATACCCGGATCAGGCTTGATAAACTAGCGTGAGAAACTCAAATATAAATGACAGTGTCATATATCAGCCTTGGAATAAAATCCTTTGAAAAGAAAGAGTATCTCATAAGACCACGCCCACACATAAACACGGATGGGTTTTTACCTTATGATAACTAAAACACTTTTATATATTAAAACATTTGATATTATTTCTAATGAAATATCTTTGAAAATATTGCAAATAAACTTATTAATCTTAGCCGAAATTGTTACCATTATTAAATTCCGGATACTAGGCTCTACAAACAAATCTGAAGGCACTTATTGGAGAATGGATTCCATACAAATGACAAGGTAAGGGACTACCTTCCGACAGTACACCTCTAGAGGGATGTACCTAGGGTCGAGATACTCGGCGCCTAAACCAACACAAGACCGGCCTACCCCTCACCCTGGATAGTACCGAATATGTCATCACCCCGGTCATTACCGACCATTAACGGGTACCCGATTCATACATTCACCACATACTTAGACATGTGTAGAGTAAATCTAGAAGGATAATGACATCTCCTAATTGGGAGCGACCCACTTAGCCTTGCTGCTTCTACCATGTTTCTGTCATTTACGGGTGATGAGGCCTGAGGTAAACGATTACCTTTTCACATAGCACATCTTCTTCACTTCGAATGCCACGTTTCCATTCCTTTGAAAACACTATTGACTTTCACGAACATACAACCTCTGAGCTCATACGTCTCAGAGAAGGGTATTAAGCTAAGAGAAGTTGTCTTCTCCGCCACCAAGCATATGTACATTTGTAAAAGTCAACATTATTATCTTAGAAATGCAATGTCAGACATTCGTCCATACAAGTTGTCTAGGAATAGGACAAACCGAAGGTACTCTCCTACTTCATTAGCAGCGAGAAGTCCTTGCATTAGAGATTTTCATAATAGAGCACTGCTGCCACCATATGATATGGTAATTTTCACCTCGAGGGACTAGTGGCAAACATCCCTACATCATGAAGATCCCCATCTTCAAAATCATTTGTTTTCAAACACCTTTTACTTCGAACGTAGATTGGTTCGAAGTGGTTTTCGGATAGGAATTATCCAAATCTGACCTCGGTTCCTTCGAATCCAATTATCGATAAAAAGATGTTAAGTTCATAAGTGGATATCAACCATCAATTAATTACTTCATCTTTTATAAAATATCTTTCTTAGATATACTCTTTTCAAGTTATTCCATTCTCTTTTCAAATGTATATGGAATCATTAAGCCTCGTTTATCAAATCATTTGGTTTATTTAAACCTTTCTTAAATCTTGGAATAATTCCAAATAATTTTTTCTTTTACTTAGGAAAACCTTTTCAAATCATCCATTAAATCTTAACCAAAGATTTCTTTCTTAACTTTTAACTTAGGGAAAAATATTCCCTTTTTATAATATCACTTTCCAAAACATCCATTTAATTTAAAGGATTATTCACTATCCAAAATCGTGAATATAATTCCTTTGCCAAATTCGTTACATCTAAATATTTAATTTAAAGGATTATTCACTGTCCAAAATCGCGAATATAATTCCTTTAATAAACTTTCATATTTAACTTATCAATATAAATTGATTTCAGATTTACAAACAGTGTTTATAAATTCCAGTTATATTTTATAAACTTCCATATACAAAATTTCTTAACAAATTCCATTTATATCTCATTTATAAGTCACAATCCAATTATAAGTTAATTACCTATAAATCTCTTATTTACAAATTCATTCCTTTCAAATCTTATTATTTATAAAATCCATTATAAATTCTTTTCAAAATTTCAATCGCAAATCCATACATAAATTTGATTACAATCCCATTTCTAATATTTATAAAACACTTTTATAATTCCATTACTTTTATTTATAAAATATCAATTTTATAAATCTTATTTATATAACATTTATAATAAATTCAAAGAATTTGTTTCTTTTCTTTTATCTTAGAAAACTTAAATATGATCTTTTTGAGCATCCGGGCTTTGCTTTCGATCTATTCCACCCCTCGCCTAAGAAAATAAAATATAGGCCGGGTAAGTTCAGGGCACTGGTTGCTCCATTCCTAACCTTAGTTAAATACCTTGTTTTATGTTCCCAGATCTCACTGGCGGGACAAATGTACTAGTCGTTTCCGCATACTCAGTTATTAGCTTTATTTTAGAATTGATTATAAGATTCCAAATTATCTTTTAAACTCTTAATTTTCTTTTTAAAAACATTCATAGTTGATTCTAGGAAAAATTGTTAAGTTTAAACTCATATTCAAAAGGTTATAGAATTCGTAGCATAAAAGTGTTGCAGAAAGCGCTATATAAGCTTATTTGATTTAAACAACTTTTTAATATTTGAAAATTCATATTTTCCATTCCAAATATCTTTTAAACCATTTTAATAGATTTATCAAATTTATTTCATATTTTTAATCATTTAAAAATATCATTTATAAAGAAATCCCTTTTTAGATTCCGAACTTCAAAACCGCGATGTTTTTAGAAAATTGTTTCGGACATATGTCAAAATCTACTTGATAAAATCTTGATTTTATTACTTCGTTGGAAAACTATGGATATAATAGACCGGAAAATTCTTATTTCGAATTATTCCGAGCTATATTCCACTTTGTATACTTACTTAAGGCGCGGAATCGCGAACTACCGTTACGCGACGCCTAGTTTTGACTTGTTTTTCAATTTCTTTTCAAACTTCTTGGAAACACTTTTAAATGTTTATAAAACATTTCTAAATCATTTTAAACAATATTTTTATATTTCAAACTCATATTCCATTTCATTTCATATTATAATATCATATTATTATAATATCATTTTCAATCTTTTAGAATCATTTAGCGGCTAAATCACTCCATACACATATTATTATGGATTTAATTTCCATTAAATTAAATATGGTTAATTACTAATCATTTCTCTTATCATTTATCATACAAAGTTATCATCCATATAACAAACATATAATCAACCATAATATCAACCAAGTTATCAAACATTTAATCATCCAACATATACAAAACTTTTCATGTTATTAACTTGAAATAATTTTAGGAATTAGTAACTTTAAATATGAATACTCACCTTTTACCAAAAGATCAACTTCCTACCAACATTTTTACTAACAACATTTCAATAAATCATCTTAACTTCACCAAATCCATTTCGTAGACTTTCTTTTTGATTCTGTCAGCACTTCCTTCTCTTTTTCTCGCTCCGAACCTTTCCAACTTGCTTCCTTCCATCCTTCCATAGTTTCGGCCTCCTCATATTCCACCCCTTCCTCCATCATTTCTTCACTTCTTAGATGCTAAATCATGTTTTAATGGTATTCTAAGGTCTTTGGCAAAGTTTGATGATGTTTTGACCTTATTTGATATGGTTTTGAAAAAGTTAGTAAGGAAAAGAGAAGAGAAGAAGCCATTAGAGAAGCTTTTTAGAAAGCTTGAAAAAGGAAGAAGAAGATGTAGAAATGTGTAAAAGAAAGTGGAAGGATGGTGGTCTTATTTATAGAAAAGTTTTGGATTAAAATAATATTTTGTAAAAAGACAAAAATACCCTTACTTACTTATAAAGTAATCTTATTTTTTTCAACACTTAACATCATATTTCAAATCATTACTTTATGTCATTTTCACTTAAGTACTAAGTAAAGAAAATAATAATTATGTTTGGTTTGATTTGATGTTTTACTTTTGCTTTGAAATGACATGTTTGTCTTTTTGTGGTTAATTATATTTTAGAATTTTCTAAGTATGTTTCATAAAAGTAAACTTGATTAGTGAATTAATTAATACTTATACTATTTGAATATATATGTTCCTATATAAGAAAATAAAGGTGCGACAACGTTGCGACAACTTTTAATCGACAAAACGTTGATTTTCGACAAAATGTTTTACGTTCACATTTTGACGTTTTAGTTAAACTATTTATTTATGTAAACCAAATTTAAAAATAAATTTGTATAATGTTGTTTAAAAATATAAACACTCATAAATTAATTAAAATAATTTATTTAACCATCGAAACTTACTTTTCTGAAATCAACATTTTGTCACTTTTGTCGATATAGGCAAATGTTACTATTTTAGTGTATACTTCTCTTTCCAAATACTATCTAATTTTGTTTGAATAATATAACTTTACCTATTTTATATTTAAAATCACTTTAAATAGTATATTTTAAAGTGGTCAAATTTTGGGTCATTACAGGCTACTTGCTACTAATCCTAAAGGTGATTCCAAAATGGATGTAGTAGAAGTAGTGCCTTCGGTTTGTTCATATCCTGAATAACTTGTATGGATTAATGTTAGGATTGCATTATTGCTCGAAGGGCAGTGTTAGCATTCCAAGTGGGATTTGCTAAAAATGTAAAACGCAGCCTCAAGCCTCACACCCGGTAATGATTGAAACAAGGGATATCCAGGCGGGCTACGTGGGTCGCACCCATTAGGGTATGTTTATCCCTTATCTAGATCAATATTATTTTTAGAAAGTATCTTCGGGACCCAGTATGACGGGATGATCATATTTGGTACTATCCAGAAAGGGGTAGGCTTATCCTTTATTGGCGGGGGTCCATATGCAACCCTCGATACATTTTTCTAGAGATGTACTATGACATACGATACCCCAGTAGATTTGTTATTGTATGGAATCCATTTTCCAATACGTGCATTTACGGACTTGGTCAAATACTAAATATGTTGTTGAATGTAATTCCATTCCGACTATGATTCAATATTTATTTTAAACCCTAGATATTATTATAATATCATAAGGTTTCCTGTAAAATGAGTTGGTTATCGTAAGTTAAAAACCCGTCTATGTTTCTGTGCGGTGTGGTCTTACGAGATACCTTTATTTTTGAAAGGTTTTATAACATTAAACATCCATATGATTCGTGTTTCTCACGTTGGTTTACCAGACTGATCCGGTAGTTATAATGTTCGGGTCAACCCGAGCATATTTCAGATTTAGTTATGGATGTTTTGGAGTTCATGAAACGCACTGGATGCCTCCAAGATATATTCACATATTTTATTTTTCGCTACATTTTTTGTTTTATAATTACCAGCATTTGTGAGGACGTGTTGTTATAACTGTCCAGGCTAATGATAGGTTGGTTTACTCTACTTGGTGAATGTTGATTATAATTTTTTTTGTAAAGACCATGTGTATTTTTTATATCACTTGTCATGATCCGAGATTATGTTTTGTCTTTTCTTTCTTTCACCCCAACAATCTGTCTTTTCGACACTTGGATGTTCGGCACATGAATACTGTGGATGTATTATTGTGGACTTTTGAGGGTCGAAAAGGCGGATCATCATATAAAGTGTTATAAATTAATTAATATTAATGAAATGTTAATTATTAGTTTATTTGATGTTTTGAGTGTTGTTCGCCATTATTTGGATGTGTGTAAAATTTATACACTCACGCATCGATATACGATATCAGTATTTATTTAAACGGGTTTTAAATATAGATAATTACTTAACGGGTTTTTGAAAAAAATTATTCCATGCATGGTTATGTCATGGCCAACCATACATAAGGGAGAGGGGATTGCTTGATTGTGTATTAATTGGAAATTAAAAAAGAAAGTTTAAAGAGAGAATGAGAAATGTTTCTATTATATTCAAAAATCATTATTCTCTCGTTTATTTTCAAGTTCGATTTTCCCTCTCTTTTCTTACTCCTTCCACGACCATTGCCCCTTCACTCCACCATAGCCCATTTTTTAATTTAACCCAAACCAAAACAAAACAAAACAATGTAGTTCATTTGATTCTTGCAAGGTCGGTGACGATTCAAGCAATTTAGATGATTTGTTATCCCGGTGTTACAAAGGGCAAGGCTCTCTCAGGTTCAATTGCATTTTATTACACTCATTATTGATGTTTAACCCTGACCCAAATTCATATATATGTATATTATACTGCCATTTGTTGGATTTGATTTGAAACTATTTGTGTATTGTCATTTAAACATAAAAACAATTTTATGTTTGATTTAAAAATTTTGTATTGGTATTTTTCTTTAGATCTAAAACTATTTGTTAATGTAATTTTGATTTTGCTATAATAAAATTTTCATACATTATCATAATCTAATTTATTTATAACTATGGATTTGATATTCAAATAATTGAATTGTATAAACATTCTATTCAATTAGTAAAACAATGTTAAGTTAAATATTTTGGTTAAGTTAATTTTTTTTTCAAACTAATATGTTCAATATTTTATTGTTTAATCAAATATATGTGTTTAAAATTTAAATTTTAAATTACAATATATATATATAATGTCTTAATTAATTAATCATGTTGTTGGAGCAACATATCAATTATGATAATGCTTTGTAATAATCTTGTTTCCGTATATGTTTATGTGTTCTTCAGATCTGAATTATTAATGTTAAGATAATTTTGATAATGGATAAATATAGAATCATTTTGAAGGGATTGGATACAGTATTAACCGAATTTGTAAAAGACGAAGGTGGAATCAATTAAAATGTCACCACGTCATATTTTTCTCTTTCCTCTTTAGATCCTGACTTGATTAAATCTGGATCTAGTGTATATTTTTTCCATCGTCTCGTAAACACTAAGCATTCATCTATTTTGAAGATATATGTTTTACTAAGTCGATTTGTTTTCAAATGTGTGTGTGTGTGTGTTGCTATAAATATCTGTATACAACAATATATACATATTATAGTATATTTAAACATATGCACATAGTTAGGAATTTATATTCCCGATATTTATATGAAATTGTCATATACATATGTAAGTATAATGCATATGTATGTACAATAGATATAAATCTCAATATCTATATGTATGTACATATTGTTATATACATGTTTATACTTCATTGTACTACCTTGTCATGTTATTTACTATATATGTGATACATTCAAATAAACATTAATCAAATTAGTTAATACGATAAATTAATAAGTATAAAATAATTTGAATATAATGATTTTATTTAGATAGGTAGGTTGGATCTAGTGGTAGTTAATAGACTTCATAAGCCCATTAAGATCCAAATATGATTTTTTTTTTGAAATTTACCGATTTCACCGGCTGCGAAACGGACTGGATTCCAACACCTTGTTGTTTTCAAGATTTCTTTGTCTTCACAGCGCTTTATAATGAAGTTTTCAACTGGTGTTGGAGTTGTGAAAGGAAATCAAGGATTTAAAAGGGAATGTTATGTGGCTGAGCCCAATGAAGCTTGCCGTAAGGAGAAAGACAAGTATACAGAGAAGCCACTCTATGTCAAGTCACAAGATGCATATCAACTATATTCCTAATTCCCGTATTGAATCAACCAGATAAGAACATGGTGAAGTGGATCCTAGAGAGGAGTTGAAAAGGGGAGACGACTAGACTGATAGACCTAATGCAGATCTTACAAATAGACGAAGACGGTATGTTAAAGATAGTGAAAACAAGATCATAGCTTGGTCTAAGGACGAAGCAAGAACTTAAGGCGTTTTCGAGAGAGAACCACGACAAGCTTGTTTGCTCTTTCCGATAAATGTGGGGTTTTGCCTGAAGTTGCATGCCATGCACTGAATATCAACCCGAAAGAACTCTTAATCATGTCGAAGAGGCATATAATGGATCTAGAGAGAACCATTGGGTTAAAGGAATAAGTGAGTAAGTTGCTGGCTAAAAGTTCATCCAAGAATCTTGTTATCCATATCCAAAATCGCATGTTGGTAAGGATGCTGAACAAAAAGTAGCGGACATACGTTGGCTATTCAAACTTAAACGATGCATGCTTGAAGGAATGATTTCCACTTTCATGGATAGGCCAATCGTGAATGAGATAGCTGGTCATGAATTGCTTTTATTCATGGATGTTTACTCCAAGCCAACAACAATTAAATTGTATTACATGTTCCCGATCAGGATCACAATTGTTTTATTCCTGACTTTGAATTGTATTGCTACAAGGTCATATTGTTCGGTCAAAAGAACATTGAAGCTACTTACCAACGGTTGGTCAATAGGATGTTTGCGGAATAGATCGGGAGGAATACATAAGTGCATGTGGTTGATATGCTTGTGAAATTAAGAAAATCAATGGATCACGAGACACTTGGTAGAGAGATTTGAGATACTCCGAAAGTATGATATAAAGTCGAATCTTTTGAAGCACTACTAAAAGATAGCATCAAAACATTTATTTTCAATTTTATGTTTCACATAATACTCACAAATTATTAAATCATGAAAATGTTATATAATAATAATGTACAATGTCATTTAAAACTAAATTTTGTAATGCCACATATAATAGGATTAATTTTTTTTTCTTGAATGCAATTTACAAGCAGCATTGCAAATTTTAAATAAATATGTTTTCAAAAAATTTCTATACAATACTCAATTCATCAACTTATAATATTAATGAATTACATCAAATCTAATGTAACATATAAAAAATGACATTACAAGCAGATGCATACTTCTATTTTTCTCAAAAGAAAGTGTTCATAAAATGATACTAAACGGTAACATTAGGAATTACACGATACTTCTTCCTTAATTCCACACTGCTTCTTCTCATCACTACTTCACCTCAGGTCACCAACCTCATTTGTCCTCTTATCGTCCCATCGTCGTCAAAATGTCACTCTCATGATTCATGCATTCATCTCCTTCAACAAGTAGTCCGTCATCATCGTCAAAACACCTACACCACCAAACAACCACAGCCACATGCAATCACCACCGTCGGCAAACCACCAACCTCATCACTATCGATAATTTCCCCCCACTACGATCATCAATTTCGTCTAGGGTTGAAAACGCTAACTTTGCATCTAACTTATCATGCCTGAAAATCTGTGTCAGGCTTGCAAACAAAATGTTTGGATTTAAGGGGTTATTTTGAAAAATAGTTCGTTTCCCAAGCTGATTTTGAAACACAATATCCTTGAAGTAATATACTAATCAAAGTTTGCCATTAAAACGAGTTTCTTCTATAAAAAATCTCAAATTAAATCCCATCATATAAATTAAATCCAATATATATAAATTACACTTTACATTTCAAAATTGTATCATTATTCACCCCATTATAGAAACTTTAATATATCCAAAATGTAACAAAGTAAGTACTCGAAGACAGTAGTTAAATATATAAAGATGGATGTTGGATACCACTTCAAATGGTTAAAAAGATTGATAGAAAACTCAGTTTAAGCATCACACATTCAACATAAAATTACATTTCAAAACAATTTCACATCTAAAAAATTAAGGGCTTGTTTGGTTTCGTTTTTAGTTTTGCGTTTTGTGTTTTCAACATACAATACAAAATACAAGAAAATGAGGGAAATCTTTTTACAATTCTTAGCCATTACGACGATCGACGGGAAATGAAGGGGATGAATTGTTTTCCGTCCTTTTGTTATGCCTCAAAATACGAAAAATCAAATAAACTTGTTTTCTATTTTCTATGTTAATATCATTTTACAAAATTGCGTGTTTTCCAACAATGTATAAGAAATGCGCATTTTTGTTTAGACGAAAATACAAAATTAAAAACAGCAAACCAAACGGGGCCTAATATTTCGTACGTTGTCAGTTAGTTCTGAAAGCAAAAGAATAAAAACAGTCCTCGAACATTAAGAATTATATATTCTAATGTAATAGTCCATGCTAACTTGCTTTTATGTACAAACTAATAAAGAATACACATCCTAAAATAATATTGACAAGTCTTTGGACTAAAAAAAAATAAAAAATTTGTATTCTCAGCAAGCAGGCAAAGAACGTAGCCCTCGTTACCTTAGTAGCTTAATAATTTCATGGTAACTCCTTAGCTCCTTTATCGAATCTGCATATGTTATCAAAGGTTTTTTGCGAATAGGTGTAGAAGCCTTCAGTTTTTTTACAAGGACACCATAAAATGCATCTTCATATTTTACCAAATTGTTTGTACCAATGTTATCATCAGGTTGAGCTCTGAAACAAATTGTAAAATAGAACATTTAAGAGTATAACATAGAAGGAAAAAAAATGTGAAGAGATTAAGAAACTAATATTTGATGATTAAACTGAGTTGGCAAATACTATGTGATGTCTAAGGGAATTAAAGACAGATTACGATGGAGTAGAATCTCTTGCTCTGCTTGAAAAGGAAGAAAAGAGTTCACAACTTTGATCCCAACTCAATAGAACACTTCCAACTAAAAGAGTTATGTTATTTAGTAGGAGAAATTCTGTGCAGGTGTCCAAATGATTAAACTGTTTGAGTTGGGTAATATGAAGTAGGAAAAAAAATATGGACTATAATTTTTTAACAGATGAGTTAAATTATGAACGTTTAGTTTCATTTACACAAGTTATTGAATTATATAATATTTTTTTAAATATTAATTCAAGATTCTTTCCAGTGATTTTATGGAAGGTGAATAGTTTATATTCTTCGCAAATCTTGAATTGGTGCAAGTAATTTATTGTGAAACTAGTGTGAACCCGTGCTTCGCACACGGAATCGTACAATTTAATTAGCAATATTTTCGTAGTTATGCCATTGAAATTCAATGACTCATGTATGCATACCTCGTATATTGATGACAAAGGAAGAAGAGACGGTTGAAAAGAAGTAGTTGTATTTGAGTGGAAATGAGTATTAAAAAAGTGGAGCACATTAGGAAATTTAGACAGATTTGTACAATTCATGCTTGTTGTGTCGGACAAACGCATCTAACAAATGCATGGGTTGTTACCCTGCATAAAACTAATGCATAAAACTAATGATTTTCGTATGTGGACATTGTTGTATATTTTAAAACTTGCACATGCACAACATAATGTTTGAAGGCTGAGATTCCAAGTATATATACAAAGACAGCAAAACAATATAAATACAAAGTGTATTCTATGCATAAATGTTTTATTTAACATACAACTAAGTTGTTGTCAGAGGTCTTGGAATAGCATGGGATATAATCTGGTGAAAAATAATAAATCATATTCAGGGATACAGTGGTAGTACAGTTGCGTGTGGACAAAACTGACACATACAATTTGTTTATACAGCAGTTGGAATTCGCACATACAACAGTTCAAACTGACACAACACTGACTTTTTGCAATAAAATTCAATTCGCACAGCAACAGTGGTCCATAAATATTGTTTTCTAACACATACAGCACTTTAAATTTAAATTGGAAAAAGCTTTTAAAAAAACAATGTTTGTTGAAGATCCAAAATCCATGCCGATCATACCCCTAGTTAGCAAGAATACACCAACTATAAATGTTTAATGCTGTGCTAAACATTTTGTACAGAACTCTACAGTATTTTTTCCTTAGTGATGTCCCTGTCCCAGCAAGTGTCCTCATCCAAACGACTTGGAAAGCTGCTCCTGGAGTTAGTCCTACATACAGTCCTCTTGTTGTCAGTATTACAGCCGTGAGGTAAAAACTTTTCCATTACTATATGGAGAATTAAGTAGAGTACAGTAATTGTTGTGTGGTCAAAAAAGAATTCCATCCAACTGTCTTATGCCTAGCATTTTATTAATGGAATTAAGTAAAGCAAACCATATAGATATAGATGGCCTTATTTCTTGTACAGCAGCAGTCTGTTATAGCAATTTCAGCTTGGTCTTAAACCTTAGTAGGAAAAAATGATTAATAAAAACATTGAAACCATTGTTCAGTTGTATGCACATGTTGGCTGAAAGGTATTTGCATTTTTTATGTTTCAAATTGTGTCCATAACACCCTAGTAGAATAAGAACGAATACAATATTTTTTACTAAAACTAAGTTAATAGTGAGAGTGTGTTCAAAAAAAAACTATGACACAGAATTGATGTGGTGCATCATAATGAATTGGCAAATGTTTTATAAAATTATAGTAACAACTATGTACTCTAAATATTTACAACACCACATAAAAATTGTATTTCATTCGATATTATTAGGACAAATTTTTGAAATAGACTTCCAAAAAAAATTTATTAAGAAAAATAGGCTTGTGTGGAAACTTATTATGAACATAAACCTGTTTTTTTTTCAGGTCAGTATACATGCGCATTCTGTAAATGCGCATTTACAGAATGCACATGTACACTTTTTTTTAAATAAACATGTGCATTCTGTAAATGTGCATGTACAATTTTGTTCATGCGCATTTACAAAATGCATATATTCATTTTCCGCATAAAACTAAACAATCATTTTTCCTCATTTCACCTTCTATCAAAACCTAACTCAAAATCCTCAATTTCAAAACCCAAACCCCAAACCCTACTTCCATCCAAACATCAAATTAATCTATTTTCATCTTCAAACTCTAATGAAATGGAAGAATCTTCTTCATCTTCTCAAATAAGAAGTAAAAATCCTAAATTTAAATTTTGATTTGCAATTTTAGTTTATATTATTTTTAGGGTTATTGTAGATGTATCCTAATGATTAAACTTGTTGATGGTATAATTTATATTCAAATATAGATTAGTGTATACATGTATTGAAATTTTATGTAATAATTGATTGAATTTTTTTATGAGTAGAGTTAGAATCCGAACCAATTGATGGAAGTGTTCTCTATCGCCAAAAGGAATATCGTAGTGAAAACCAAGCACTCATGGAGGTATATTATTGCACTAGTTTTAGTTCATTATTCTACAAATACTAAGAATAAATTTTAAGTAATTTTGTCATACATTTGAATTTAATTAAATAGGGAGTTCTCACGATTAAAGCTATTGATCATTCAAGCAAGCTTAAACTAATAAATTGTAAAGATCCCCGACTAGAAGGTAATCTAAAAACGGCCCATTTTTGAAAAATATTTCAACTTAAGTATCTTAAATTGGACCATCATCTTATTACCGCGTTGTGTGATCGGTGGAGGCGGGAGACAAACACATTTTATTTTAAAATTTGGGAAGATGACTATAACTTTATTTGATGTTGAGAAACTAATTGGTATTAGTGCTAGCGGTTTTTCAGTGTATTTCGATGACTCTGAAACCGATTATATTGAGTCAAGTCATGAGTTATTAGGTGCAGTTCCTCCTTTAGATTCGAAGAATGAAACTTGCATGAGTTGGTTTAGACAGAAATTCGAAAAACCTCTTCCCGTAGAGGCAACGGATATTGTGATAGAGCAACGAACCCGTGTTGTAATATTGTATTGTTTAAACTCTCGACTTTTTGCGGATCATTCAAAAGGTCGATGTAATTTGAAGTATTTGCTATTTTTAAGGGCCAACAATTTGGTTCCTATTCTTGGGGTAGTGCGGTGCTTTCATATTTACATAACGAACTGTCAGCAGTCAAGTTGCACATGCTATCTTCTTCTGTTGCACATGCTGCTTGCATACTATCAAGTTGTCCTTCGCCAACATTTGCATTGTCAACAAAAGCATCGTCCTCCTCCGTACGATAGCTTGATGTTTCTCCAACTTCATGTGTTGTATAGCTATAAAAAAGATTTGATCAACATATAAACAATGTACTTAAAGATAATTCATAAATTTATAATTTGAATACAAACCAAGTGGTTGTTTGAGAATGAATAAGAATACCACCACCCAGATATTGTGTCTCTTGAAAATTTGTTACGGGTATGGAGTCAACCGTTGGATATTGTGGTTCTTTGGCACTAACAATTTTAGATTTTTTAACATATAGTTCTACCACTTTCATTCCAATTGAAAACATCATGTCCATATCTTCATCATCCTCTACATCAATAGCGGACGAACCATCATCTCTTACCCATTTTGTTACTAGCTTTATATCAAACTCACTTGGATTTATTTTTGTCACACCGTATATATTTTTCTTAAGCTCTTCAAACTTAACAATATTTCTTAATTTTTGATCCTTTTCTTTTCCCACCAACATACTTGGGTTTATCGTCATCTTCAATCACAAATTCGTCATCATAATAATGTATAATTGGAACGGTAGACATTATCTACACAATTTTCAAATAAAAACCTTTTAGCAATGAAAACAACAATAGAGTATAAGATTGCATTACAACTAAGAAAACGATGAACTACAATACGAACAATTTAGACATCAAAATTTTGCTGAAAATAAAACCCAAATTTTTTACCTTCAAGATCTTTACTTGATTAGAAGATGGATGATGTTGTTGTAAATTTAATTGAATATTTAGGGTTTGGCAATGAAAAGTATGTGGGTTTGGTTTTTGGATGGAAGAGGGAGTTTGGGCTTAGAGCCTGGATATGAGAATTTGGGTTTGATTTTGTCGAAAGATTGAAATGGAGAAGAAAGCAGGTGGTTGTTTATTTTAAGTCCTGAAACGAATATGCACATTCTGTAAATGCGCATGAACAAAAATGTACATGCACGTTTACAAAATGCGCATGTTTTGTTTATTAAAAAAAACAGTGCACATGCACATTCTGTAAATGCGCAGGTACAAGTTTGTTCATGCGGATTTACATAATGCGCATGTATACTGGTTTGGAAACAAAACATATATATTTTCATAATAAGTTTCCATACAAACCTATTTTTATAGTAAGTTTTTTCTGAAAGCCTATTTCAGAAATTTGTCCAATTTTTGAAAACAAAACTTAAAGAAACTATTTTTTAACACTGAAGAGACGTTCATTGTTTACAGCGTTGTTCTAACCCATTTGTTTACTTTTTATCCCTTAAACTCTCAGATATTCTTTATGAGCACACTGACGGTACATGCTTAGGATAAGAAGACATTCTGTAAGTGGCTGACAACTGGTCGGAGGCTTTTAGTGCTTATCTTCTATATTTATATTGCATTATAGTAGTAGATGTGCTTATATGGAATCGGAAATGCGAAGACAAGTGTTACAACCGTTAAAGGTTGAGGCGGTACTTGCGTGTGCAATCATATTATGCTGCGTGATGTTCCAAGATTGTTTTAATTTTAAGAGTAGCCGTATGTACTATCACTATTAAAAAATGTTCCATCATATTTTATCTTGTGAGCATAGTTGAGATGCGTGGAAGTTTTCTTTACGTTGATGGCGCTCTATTGGTAATGTTAGAGGCTAGCGTGCAACTAACCCGACATCGAGACGCCAAACCTTCCCGTCAATGTGAACTCTTGGGAAGACCGGCCTATATGATTGCATCGTGGTGCCTAAAAACACGATCTAATAGATCATTATATCGAGTAGTTGGATCGTAGTCTCTCACCATAAAAATGGCTGCAGGTGCAGCAGCACCAACTATAAGAAACCCACCTATCCACTTACCCACTTTTAGCTTCTATGCCAATTTCCCAGTTCCAGATCCCTCTTGCTAACTGGAATAAAAGAATCAGCAGGACCAGCTACGGAGTTGACCCTAGACCTAGTATATTAGATGATGGAATCGACTCTGGAGGCGACGATGAAAGAGTCGACCCAGGACAACGGCCTCCCCATAGAGACGACTGAACGAATCCCATATAGTCAACGATGAAGGAGTTGAGGCCTATTAGACGAAGTCAACATGTCCTATCTACCCTGCCCAAGCCGCAAAGCAGTGAGTTTTTGTGAAGAAAAACACGAGTTTTTGTACCTCGTTTCCCACCTCTTGAATCCGTTTGTGTATAAACGAATTTATGCACTCTTGTTATCTTTCTATTTTTGGACTGCTTACAACATAGTATAGGGGTTGAATGTATAACCATGACAACTCAATCAAACAAACGTCATAACACCGTTACTAGTGGGCATTGGCATCTTCAATAGTTATTTCATGCATGAAAATAAATTGTATTGCACCCTGCTGGAATTAATTCCTCGATGCTGCTATGTCACCACTATATTAACTAGCTCATCACTAAGTCCAACAATATATGCATCAATTCGTCTATCCTGCCTTTCTTTGTATTGTGTATAAAGATGATTATAAACAGGATGTAATACTTCAGCTGATGTTCTGTACATTAATGGTGCTTAGCATGTGTGAAACTATACTAGTTTATTTCATTGACAAACACTTCTAATGTTATATCATGATTGATTTAACGTGTTTGTTATGTAAAGTTACAACAGTACAGGATATGCAGCAAATTTGATATGAGCATGAATACAAACCATCTTGACAAACCATACACTAAAAATAAATTACAGAGGTTAGAATAATGTCGCTAAACGGGACTCTCATATACTGCTAAACGGGACTCTCATATACTGTCTAGCACCACCTGCTTAAATGAAGTTAGAACTTAGAATCAAACAGTAAACAATGTCAAAAGTATACCTGAGTATTGATATTTCATCATCTTCTGCAAAGGGACAAAAGTGTTTATCTTCAATTTCATCCATCAAATAAGACCTACCTATGTCATATTTCTCCAAAACTTTCTGATAAGTACAAAAAAAAACGACTATAAATATATACTGATGGTATATTAAACATGATAATTTGGTCTAGATACAACCTTTTGTAGGGTCTTGCCAGCATTGGATTCACCTGATCCTTTCTTCATTGGTAATCCTTGCCCAACAAATCCCCTTAGTAAAAATCGAGGAGTACAAGAATACTTTTTAATTGTCGTATTTATCTTACTAAGCAATGATAACGGATTATCTGCCATATGAGTATTAGACGATGTAATTGGAAAAGATGAAGGTGCTTTATACTCTTTATGCAAATCACGTTTCTGCATTAAGGAAATATAAGTAGGCAATGACCCTACTGAAGGAAGAACATTTAGCTTTCTAATAAAATCAATATTAGGGCTCCAAACATAATCAGGTATAATCTGAACAGACATCGGGATGGAAGCTTTTGAACTTACAAAATCTATAGTTGCTTTGTATGAAATTGATAATGAAAGTACACCACAAGGTGTTTCAATAGGCACAAAATTAAAATCTTTCATTTCTGACTCTTCTTCTCTGGTAAATGGCTGAACAAAAGTAGAAATTTTATGAGAGAGACTATAGTTACAAACTTTTCTAGACAAATTGAGCTCTCGAAATACTTTATATGCTGGCAAAAATCTCAGAATGGCATAAAGAGTCCGAAGCAAAATTATAGTTTTCATGTATGCTATCTCATACATTGAATTTGACTCATTAGCAAGTTTCTTGCCTTCTGGACTATCATACTGAATTACCCATCTTTCTACAATCTTCTCGCATTTATCCTGGATTAAAATTATATCTATCACCAATTGTTCACAATATTTTTGATGCCATTTGCCAAAATTTGCTAATGCGGACGGGGGATTTTTCATCGCCAAATTAAAACATTTATCTCTTGATAATGATAACGGTGAATCGAGAAGGTTTGCATTATAGTTTTGGGATTGAACATAAGGAGATCTTACTTCAAGTATATTGTGCAGAGTTTTGGCAAAAAAATGATTAATTACTTGTTCCGTTATAGGGGGATCGGAGAGCGAATTTGAATCAGACGATGAAGTCATCCTTATCTGAAAAAATTGGTAGTATAAATATAATTGTCATGCTCATATAATACATGCAATGTTCTAAGGAAAAAAATTAATATCAATTTCAAGGAAAATTTGTTATTTTAAAATCTTTGATTATGCAGATCATAAATAGAACCGAATTTATAACTATTCGATTACTTACCCAAATAAGGATTCCAATGCGAAATGATAAACACACACTCCTGATATTCACATTTTTCCACACCACAATTTGATTTGTAAAAAACCATGCAATTGTTTTGTTAAGTCATTCATTATAGTTGTTTTTACAAAATATGGTAATATTATAATTTATCAAGAAAATGAAGTAGCACATCTCATACTGCAATGGCAGAAAATGAAAATCTATCACCTAAGTTCACTAATGTCGACCACACTCATTCATGAACTCAGTGTAAGAGTGTGCGATATGTGAGTGAGTGTAGTAGTTATAGCCACTGAGTTTACATAACCTTACTACTAAAATAAAAGAGATATCGAGTAATTTATCAAACTCATTCGTTTATATAAGAGCAAAATATAACTAAAAAAAGACGGTATCAAACTGAAAATGCTACCAGCTAATTTCACTTGTGCCTACATTCTTCTCTTCAGCTTTGTGTTGCTTAATGTAAAATGATATCACATACATTGCTGTATGTATTCAGTTTAGATCAAATTAAAAGTTGGCAATGTATAATAGCATGTATCATGTATGATTATGTGTAAACATAACATTGGTGAAATCCACAGGAAAATTAACCTCGCAATAGTAGGAATTATTCTACAGTAATATTTTCTTAATAATGCAAGTTCAGCAAATCAAACACGATTCAATCAATCATAAGCAGCACTACGGATCGCATACTTAAAAACGATATAAATCGAGAAGGAGATGCTAAAGTACCTTTTTTAAAATCGCGAAGCAGTTGGGTGAAATCCAATACTCTTTCGTATAATTGGAAAACCCTGATTTGAACGATAAAACTTTGATATGTACACATTAATTATCTCCGAAATATTAGGGAAATCTGGGAGTTTATCGAAAATTGAGGATATGGATCTGTTTCAACATTTTATAGGACGCGGTGTGGTTACTATCGTTGGCAAAACAAATTCAGTCAGTGTTAATGGCCCAAAAACTGAAGGCCATAAATTTGCTGCTTTCGTACTAATTTTTCCGCAGGGCTAGAAATATGCAGTAGGTATTTTGTTGAATGGCTACGTAAATGATCGCTGGTAGAAAACTGTCACCGTACGTACTATTTGGTAAATCAAAAATTTGGGTTTAAAGTGGATTCCTAGAAAAATTGGAATGGGTATAGTAACCCTTTTTTTTGAATAGTTTCACATTGTGAGAAAGTACAGGGAGATCCTTTTTAAATATAGAATTCACAAGAGAAATAATGGGTTCTTTCATTATAAGAAACACAGCGATTTCCAACGCCTTCCAGTTGTCGGAACCGTCGGAAATCCCGTCGGAATACAGAATACGAATTTCGTCCATTTCCGACAGAATCGACGATGACGTTTCGACGGCTTCCAACGGTTTTTTCGACGGTAGTTCCGACGTTTTTTCTAATGGTATGGACGTACACGTGGCTTGAAAACTCGCCGGAGAACCGTCGGAAGCCGTCGGAATTATTCGACCCGTAGACCGTCGGTAATCGTCGGAGAATTTATATATATATATATCAAATATATAAGCTAAAATCAATATCAATAATAATATAACACTCAAACATTACCATCTCAAACTCAAACATTTCCAATCAATACAAAACAAACCGTTCATCATCAATCCCACACATCCAACATCAATATACAACATATACAACGTCTAAAATGCCAACCAATCAACCCCACAAATCAATATCAAACACCACATGTCCACAAATCAACCTCACAATCTCTCATTGTATATATACACAAGTTTCAAAACCAAAAACTGCAAAACATACCTCATGACTCGTCATCGGCTCCGGAACCACCAGACGAAGGGAATGCTCCATGACGCTCCACGTACTCGGCTAAACGCTGGTTCAGTTGCTCCATTTTCGTTGCTCGGAGGCGGTCCTGCTCCTGCAGCTGTGCAATCTACTATCGAAGCTCATTAATATCAGCATTGTCCTGAGCCTTTTGATAAGCCTTTTGTAAGGCCTGAGCCTATAAAACAAGTCGAAATATGTTTAAGTTATTACGTAACTTTTATAAAAGTTAAGCAATTTTTACAACTTAGTTAATTTGTATAAATTCCTGATTGATTGTCGCAGCCATATCGTCTATTTCTCTATATCGAATCCATAACGGAGTCGAAGATAGCGTCCTCCTCATCCGTGGTCAATTGCTCTCGTCCCGATTGCTCAAGCATCTACGCACGTGCTTGCATAAATCTTTCCTGCAACGCAAAATTAAATACAATTAAATATTACATGACATTATTATAATATTTTATAACTAATTAATTAAAATGATCATTATTAATCACTTATAACTTAAAATATACTTACATGTGCGGTGTATGCTTTATCATCCTCATGCCAAGCATACGTCGCTGATCTCTCGTCGTCGATCTGCTTGACGGTATGGGTATGCGCAAATACATCCATATACGAGACAGGAGCCCCACGCGCTCTTTCCTGCAATAATTGGTGTATATTATTGTTATTCATACAAATTTATACAAAAAATGTAATAAATGTTCGTAATTGCAAATCATTTTAACAGGTCTTCGCGATGATGCTGAAATGATTTCGAGCCACCATGGTGTGTGACTGGATTTTTCTGCATGTTCGTCGAGTTCCTGTCTGACTCCGCCTGCAACTTAAAATTTAAGATTATATTTTACAAGTATAAATTATGTATTCTCTACTGAACAAATCAAAGTGATATCTGATAGACTTACCCTGAATTCATTGCTACTCCACCATGCAACCCAAGCATCCCATGCACTGGCGCCCATCTAGCTTGGCTTCTTTCCATATTTTCTGATGGTAGACATCGTATTCCGGTAATTCTTTGCAACTTTAGAGTTTCAGTGGTGCTGGTAAAGAGAAACGTCTTCCTCTTGTAGGTCTACTGCCCCTTATATATATGTTGAAAAAATATAAGTTATACATTTATACTTAGTCAGCAAATTGTAAAGTGTTATAATGATATATAAATTTACACTTACTAGGAAGTCCTGCCAAATGCTCTCTCGTACGTGCTCTGGGATCCTACTCCATTTGGGCCAGCATGTAGTCATACGTCTCATGTATGCCTGGTTAGAAATGCTGAGAACTATATTTGAAGGCTCAAGCTCAAAACCCCTATATTAAATATGATACAAACAAATCATGACTAATATATCATACAGAATATTTATAATGCTGAAGTAAATTTAATACTTATGAGTCATCTGCCTTCGGTAGCAATCTAACCACCGTACGCGGTGCCTTCTGCGACGTCCCGCTACCATCACCTCCGCTGCGAACGGTCCCTCTCTGAGAAGAAGAGGGGGAACCGGACTGCGAAGAACTCCGACGCCTGAAGAAAGACATCTAGAATACCTGTCATATACATATTATTTTATTATGGCAGAACATATCATTCAATTATGAGTAAACATATCAAGATTTAACATCAATAATCGCATATGACATACACAAAAAATAACATCAATACTCCTATAAATTACCTTTTTTCAACATGTATACTATTAAATCCGTCCTCGTCGTTTTCTGATTCAGACTCGGTCTCGTACTCTATATTGTTTTCCTCTGTGGTCTCAAATTCTTATACCAATACATTTGATTCATCATTTAGAGGTCCAAAATCGGTTTGATCATCTGCTATTGTAATTTCGTCATTTTCCTCGATATCCGCTTGGTACGCTTGTTCGTTTGGAATGTTCTTTCCATCAAACGTAAATATTGCCTTTGTTTTAAAAACTACCGGCCAATCTGCTTTATCTCTTTTTAGAGATGAATAAGGAGCATAATAAACTTATAGGGCTTGTTTTGCTAGTATAAACGGATCGTACTTATGATAACATGATGTATGCTTTATTTCAATAATATTATATTTTTGGTGCACGTTTATTCCAGAACCTGGAACATTACTGAACCAGTTGCATCTAAATAAATAAACTTCATCTGCGGGTCTGGTGAAATATGTTAATTGCAAAATCTGAGTTAGCACGCCATAAAAATCATTTATGTGATCATTTGGACCATCACTACCTTTAACATATACAACGGTATTGTTAGTTAATTTTTCAACCTCATATTCTTTGGTGTTGAATTTGTATCCATTGACAAAGAATATTGGATATGTCTTGACTTTTCTTTTTGGTCCCGTCGCAAGATGTTTCAATCCTTCATCCACCAAACAATTTATCGGATCATATACATGGTTCGTAAACCAAGTAGCAAAATTTTTGCTGATATCGCCGCTTGGATGATGTGATTCGTAAATACTGCATATATAGTTAATATATTGCATTATAGTTATTACACACATGTATTATTCAAGTAAATAATTTTAGTTGAATCACTCAATAATACCTAACAAATGGCGCAACTTCTGCACAGTTAAGAAGAACATATGTGTGGGCTATATGGTAATCTTTATCGTCTAACCATACTTCCACACATTTTCCAACAGGGCATCCCTACTGTCTAAAATTAGATAGCACTGATTCAGAAGAATCTTGTTCAATGCCCTCATCATTTCGCGTAGCACTTTCAAAAGATAAGTTCACCTGGTCACTGAAATAATGAGAGAAAAAGAACGAAGCTTCATCTTCAATATATGATTTGCATATCGAACCTTCAACTCGTGCTTTTTGTCTCACTTTTTTCTTTAAATGATTTAAGTACCTATTAAGAATAATTATAATTAAATTTTATTACATGTAATTAAACTAAAATTTAACATACTCAATATCAATACCCATCAAACAGATACATCCATCCATATTACATAAGACTTCGAAAACGTACTTCAAACGGAAGATGAACAGGTAAATGCTCCATTACATTAAAGAAAGCCGGAGGAAATATTTTCTCCAATTTGCAGAGCAGTATAGGAATTTCTTTCTCAAGTTTACGTAGATGATCAACTTTTAACGTAGTTGAACAAAGCTCCTTATAAAATAAACTAAGTTCTGTTACAACCGTCCAAACTTTTGTGGGCAACAGTTCTTTGAAAGCGACGGGTAACAAATGTTCCATCATTACATGACAATCATAACTTTTCATCCTACTCAGTTTACCGTTCTTATAGTCGACACATCTACGAAAATTAAAGGAAATCCCATCAGGAAATCTTAATCTTTCCACCCACTTTAATAGTACTTTAACTTGGTTACTGTCTAGCTCATAGCATGCTTTGGGTTTTTTATGTCATTTGCTTCATATGAAGCTCAGGACGATTGCATATTGCTCTATATCACGTCTTCATTTCAAATCGTCCTTAGTCTTTCCTTTAACATTCAGAACTGTATTAAATACATTATCAAACACATTTTTCTCGTTGTGCATCACGTCCATATTATGACGAATTAGGAGAATTTTCCAATAAGGCAACTCCCAAAATATACTTTGTTTGCACCAATTATGAATCGTCGATTTACCTTGAATTTCAATTTGTTCTCCAGTTTCATGTATCTTTGGACAATCCTTTACAAGGTCATAAATATCTTCGCTGACCAAATCGTTGGTGGTTGCAAGGTCTTAAGTCTATTACTTGTAAAGTTTTTTTTACCTTTTCTAAAAGGATGATTAATATGGAGAAATCACCGATGATAGTCAAACCACGAAATTTTCTTCCCATATGGTAAAGAAAATGCTCGTGTTTCTTCCATACAATAAGGACAAGCTAGACGACCGGCCGTACTCCAACCTGAAAGCATTGCATACGTAGGAAAATTGCTTATAGTGCACATCAGAGAAGCGAACATGCGAAAATTCTTTTTTCGAAATGTTGTATGTTTCAACACCTTCATACCACAATGTTTTCAACTCTTCAATCAACAGTTGTAAATATATGTTGATTCCTTGTGTCGGATCATCTGGGCCAGGGATGACAATAGTGAGAAACATATATGGAGTTTTCATACACATTCACGAAGGTAAATTGTAAGGTGTAACGATTATAGGCCAAGATGAATATTTTAAACCAAATTGAGAGAACGGTGAAAATCCATTCGTACATAAACCAAGTCTAACATTACGGTTCTCCACTGCGAAAGCAGAGTATGTCTTATCGAAATGCTTCCATGCTTCTCCATCAGTTGGGTGTGTTACATATCTTCTTCTTATATTCTCACATAGTGTCATCTCATATGATGCATGGTTACAGAAGATGCATATAACCTTTGAATCCTAGGAGTGATGGGTAAGTAATGCATACACTTGTACGGAACTTCATTTCTCTTCTTTTTTCTTGGTTCGTATCTTTCTTGATTACATATTTTACAATTCCTAAGATTGATGTCTTATTTCCAAAACAACATGCAACCATTTAAACATGTATCTATTTTTTGATACGGCAAACCAAAAGCAGACATAAGTTTTTTCACTTCATAATGGTTTTTGCACATTAAATTATCGGGTGGCATATACCGTTTTGCAGCTTGTACTATAGCTGTAAACCCGGTTTCTATGAAGTTGTATTTTGATTTCATCACAATGTATTCTACAGTTATTGATAGTTGAGTACCGCTTGTACAACCATCCCAAAGGGGTTTCTTAGCAACATCCAATAAATCATAAAAAAAATTCTCAATTACTTAGTTCTTCTTCGACATCAACATCGTTACCATCAACTTCAACAGTAGGGAACATTAAACGTGCTGCATCTTCAACCATATCTTCTATAAGATTCGTCAGAACAATTTCAGTATCCACCTCCTCCTCCGAATGTACGAGATTAGGTGCTATAAGTTCTCCATGACGATCCCACATCGAATAATTCAACACGAAACAATATTGGCGCAAATGAGCTATTACCATATCCGGTATCAAACGCTTCAATAATTTGCACTTACTACATGGACAATGAATTTCTTCGTCATTCCCATTATTAATTAAAGAGAATTCAATAAAGATGTGTACACTATTTTGAAAATGTTCACTTATTGAGCCTCTAATTTCACTTGTTTGTTGGTACATCTAGCTCCGATTGATAAAATAATTGACCATTTTTCCTACTTTAAAACATAAAATCGTATTTATCATTTATGTATTGATATTTTATTTTTTAATTAAATCATACATTTAAATTTTCACAAATATATAATATTATTCTATTTAATTTTATTTTCAAACGAATTTACACAAATTATATGAATATAATCTACGATTTTTAGGTTATTGTTTTACACTTTGATGGTTGGTCATCCTACTTTCCATTACAAACACAGTAGTTATTATATTTGTAAATCATTTTATTTTAAACGATTCAACAAAATTTCGGCAGCACTTCCCCTTTGTTCCCTGTATCGTACACATATGCGTGTACACAAGGAAAAAAAGAAAGTGTTGTCGAAATTTTGTGAACCGTTTAAAATGAAATGATTTGTAAAATATAATTACTTTATTGTGTTTGTAACTTGTCCAATACAGGGACAAATTCGACAAATATTGTATCAGATGAATATAAATATCCATTCTATGATAAAAACGAATATCCATATAATGATTGTATACAATACTTATTAGACGGGGGCAAAAGCTATCTAAAGGATTTATAAAAAGTAAAGCGTATTATACAATATTTTATTTAAATTTCAAGAAACGCATACACTAAATCGTCGTTTTCGTCATCTTAAAAACGCATACACTAAATCCTGAGCATCGACTCTAATTAATCCAAACTAACACTAATGCGCGTATGTACTAATTAATCAACACATATACACCAATTAACGCACATATACACTAAACAAATTATTTTTCTCAACATTTAAATGACAAATAATTATAATAACAACCTAATTAACATTCAATAGGGTATAATAAACAATCAATGCGGTATTATAAACAACTATAACAACAAATTAACCCTAATTTACCAAATCAAAATTAAATAGAGTTTATAAATTAAACCTTCTTGCAGAGAAATAACTAATGGAGAGAGTTGAAAATTGAAGATGGAGACTTGCTGATGGCGTGGAGGCTTACTGACGGCATGGAGGAGGTGTTGGAAGATGTGAAGGAGGAGATTTGGGGAGAAAGATAATGAAGAAAACTGTCGGCCTAGGGCTAGGTTATTTGCGACATTGCGATGGATTCCGAGGGGGGTCCATGACTGTACTTGCGATGACTTCCAACGGCTGCCGTAGGCTAGTTTATTTTATTTTCATTAATGTCACGGCAATTGCTTGTCATCGGCAGCCGTCGCAAAAAATAGGACAAGCCGTCGGCGGCCGTCGAAAATGGGCATCGCAATAAACAATGCTTCTAATAGTGTTTGAACATTCAATGTTTTCTCTTGTGTTGAGAAGGGAGACCATGTTGACCATCACGTACGCGCGTACTGACCGAATGACCCGGACCGAGTTAGGCTAACGTGATGTATGACTCTTTCAATATTTTTAAACCGGTTTTGACTTGGTAATAAGACTCGCTAAACTGAGATTCTATATTTTCTCATGACTTGGTAAGAAAAAAAACTCATTTTTACTCTCAGATTATTTTCTATGTAAACCGAGCAATTGACACAGAAAAATAACAAGTTTTAAATCCGAGTTCTCCTCTTCTTCCTAAAACACTACCAAATCTGAGCAATATTTTTTGGATGCTACTGGCTCAACGGTCTTTGTACAAGAGGCTGTTGATATTGATATATAGGTCTATTTTATCCTAAAGGCGGCGTTGCGCTACTGACTGCCTTGCATGGTTTCGACATAGCGGCGAAACATCTTAAAGAGAGCGACCTAGTCTGCGACTCAGCCACAAAGATGTTAGGAAATTCAATCTACGGTTTCGATGATAACAACTATACAATGGAAATCGAATATACATTTATATTTATATATATAGGTACTTTCTAGAACAACATCACTATAAAGACAAGAACGAGGCTCAAAGGACACTACAAGAGACTACAAGTCGATATGTACAAAGAAGCAAAAGAAAAAGTTCACAAAAACTGATATGCACAATATCAGACGTCTGGGTGCACAAGTCAGACGTCTAAATCAGTTCTCTGGAACAACAATCAGGAAAAACCAGACATCTGGTAATAGCACACAGACATCTGATCTTCTACTATATTCAAAAATATATATAGTATCAAACATCTGAAACATATCCCAGACGTCTGGTTTCAAACTCGAATTTCAAAAATGGACTTCAACTGCGACATTCAAATGGACATCTCCGCTTCCCTTCACCGCAACTCTTCCTCATCAACAGAAGCAACCGAAGAACATTCGTTAATGGACGTAACCACTCAAGATACCTATCTACAACTATATATAGCATCAAGAATCAAGAGAAAGGACTCACCATACATACTTACACTTTCTAATTCTATACTATATTCTTGATCTCTGCACTCTAGCAATCTTTACTTGTATTCACTCTTCCATATACTCAGTTCTTCATAGACAATATTCTTTAGAGATGTATATTGGAAGAAATTGTACAAATTAGTCAACATCCATGTTATATTAGAACACATATTTGACAAGAACAACTCACTATAACCAAGCCTATTCCTCCGGGCGAAGCGAGGGTTTTTTGATAGTCGAATTCCGAAGGGGAGCTTCGGGACTGGACGTAGGACGGGAGGTCCGAACCAGTATAAAATCCTGGTGTGCTTATTCTATTTTAACTTAGATTAATATTATTTTAGTTGCATCATATATTTTGTCACATATACTTGCATATACATTACACGATCCACCTCGTAGACTTTCAATTGGTATCAGAGCAAGGTTTGATCAAAGTACAGTAACACGTATTTGACTCACTTTAATATGGAAAGTATTTTTCAAGAAGGACAATCCACAGCACGTCCCCCACTATTTATTGGTTCTAATTATGCATATTGGTCAACACGTATGAGAATTTTTATGGAAGCTAATGGATTAGAAATTTGGTCAGCCACTCAAAATAAATATGAAGCACCTACTACCGCTATGAATACATGGAATGATACACAAAAAACCGCAGCTTCTAATAATGCCAAAGCTATGAATGTTTTATTTTTTTCATTAGATAAGAATGAATTTTCACGTGTCATGTTATGTAACACTGATATGATATTTGGCGTACCTTAAATGTTACACACGAAGGCACGAACAAAGTTAAACAAACTAAGATCTCAAATTTGCAAAATCGGTTCTCTTCATTTAAAATAAAACAAAATGAATCTATAGTGGACATGTACTCTAGATTCCAAACTATTCAACACGATTTAATGGCACTAGGAGTTAAATTCACAAATTTTGACTTAGTATCTAGAATACTCAATTCTTTAACTCTAGAGTGGGAAAGAAAAGTATTAGCTATCGAAGAAGCTAATGACCTCCCAACACTCTTAGTTGAAGAATTGATAGGAAATTTAATGTCCTATGAAGCTAATTTGCAGGCAAGAAAAGAACAAAATTCGGAGAAGAAAAACATAGCATTCCCAGCAACAAATGAAGACTCCGACTTAGACGAAGAGGAAATCATATTTATTGCCAAAAATTACAACAAATTCAAGAAGTTTAGGAAAATGACCAAATTTTAGAAAGGAGGAAAATCAAGCTCAACAAATCAAACATCAATCAAATGCTATGAATGTGATCAATTTGGACATATGAAGAAAGATTGTTCCAAGCTCAACAATGATAAAAAGAAGAACAAATTTGAAAAATTCAAAAAGAAGAAAGCTTTCAAAGTAACATGGGATGACTCAAATTCTTCATCATCATCAGTGATAGCGATAGTGATGGAGAACAAGCTAATGTATGTTTTATGGCACAAACTGATGAGGTATGTCCTGAACTTAGCTATGATGAATTATTTGTGACGACCCGGAGTTTTTGGATATTTGAAATTGGAATATTTAATTGATTTTAAATATTTAAAAGTTAAATTTTTAAATCGAATTTTAAATATCAATATTTATTGGATAATTTAATTATTGAATTGAATAATTTGAAGTTGCGTAAAATGTTGAATCTGGAGTTTTAAGCCTGTTAAAAATGATTTGAAGGCTTGTAAAATTTATAGTGACAATACTAAAGATAATAAAAGCTTTTAAATTGAATTCGGAAGTGTTTTGTTCAGTTTTGAATTTTATCATTTAAATCGATATTTAAAAATAGCCTTTCGAGGCACAGTCTCGAAATTCGACGAAACCAGTTCCATTGGATCCGTAATAGTATATTATTATTGGATTTCAATTTTCGTAGTGATTGGAATTGTCGTATAATCATACGATATATCGCGCTGAAATCTATATCGAAATCTAATATTAAATAACTGGTCCAAAAAGCTATCTTCTCTATACGATCGAATTAGGACTCGAAACATTTTCCATTGTGTTCGAAATAGGGGTATAACATTATAAACGCCTAGCGGCATGCCTCAATAGGAGGTCAAGATTTTGTGTTGCGTAATTCGAGACGATTTAAATTTAAATTTAAGTATAATATATATATTATTTCACCAGTCAAAATTCCTTTCCATCAGCCACCATTCTTTCATCTCAGCCATCCTATATTCCTGAACATAGCCGACCTAACTTTTCCTTTCGTTCAAATCGATGTCCCTCCTTTCTTTTCTATTCAGATCAAAATCACGTCGTTTCTTTTTATTTTAAATGGCCGAAGCCTGAGAGAGTTTGAAATCGATCCTCAAACAAAATCACGAAATCATGGCCGACCCTTTTCAATTTAAACTCTCGAATTCCTTTTCTTCAATTTATCTGAATCAAATCGAATCAAGGGAGTCGCGAGTTTTCCCTCGGCTTCATTAAATCTGATCGAATCGCGCTCCCACGTCCATTTTATTCTTTCGTTTGATTTAAAAAAAAATTGAACAAGAGCTCGTTCGAAATCAATAAGGAAGAAATGAAATTGGGATGATTTCCGAGGTTTAGGCGCAGTTTTTAGAGTGTCGAATTGGGAGGTGGTTCGGGAAGCTAGTGGCGACGTCGGAGTGCACGACGAGTAGGGTTTTGGTCAAGATGGTGGGGGCGACTCGACTGTGGCGATGGTGTTCTAGTTCGGGGTGGAGGGCAGTCTCGTTCGGGTTGTGATGGGTCGCGGCTTTGGGTAGGGTTTCGCTTGCTCTTGGTCTAGGCAGTGAGGTACTTTCTTATATTAAAATTTATATATAAATATATATAAAGAAAATATGTCAGTAAAGTATAACAGTTCTTAGTAATACATATATGTATATGTATATAAGTTTACAGTAAGCTATAAATTAATTCTGTTTTAATTTAATATATATATATATATACACACATTCATAATTTAATATGTATAGATAAAACAGAATATATATATACATGCATAAGATTTTGGAATACAAGGGAGTTTATATAAAAGTTAGATTTTTAACCTATATAAATTATAATTATATGCAGTTAGAAATGAAAAATCTACCAGTTTATTTAATAATGTATATTAGTGATTAATTTGTTTAATAAACCGATTTAGTTATGTAAGTTACTAAAAGACTTTTAAAAAGGAAAATTTATTAGTTAAATTAAATAAATAAATGATAATTTATTTTTCGATTAGTTCAAATATTAATAACCCATACAATGTTTGTACAAGGTCCAAAATCGTGAAGGAAATAGCCGGTTTGGGTCAGATTGCAAAAGCAAACAAAAAAATAAAGGTGAGTTAATCTCACTCATCTGGATTATTATTTAAATTTAAATGGTTAGATTTAAATATTTGATGAATGATTGGATTGATTGGATGTGATATTATATGTATAATAGTAGTATATATATTGGAGTGATTGATTCCCCGCATTATATAGCGGATGAGACCCTATGCGCCGCATAATAGCGGATGATATTATATAAACCCATATACCGCGATATTCCACCTTGAAGTGGAATTGGTATTTTATATTGTGCTAACATCTGTGGATGCAGGGAAACAGGTTGGAGGGATCCAACTGGATTCCTCAAAATTATTTAGATTGTTTAATATTCTGTGTTATGAATATTTGATTTTCTATGATGGATTATATGGACAATTGAGATTGAATGCTATGGTTTGCTTGAATATATTTCGATACTCTAAGTTATCAAAATATATAGAATTGGATTTTTGAAAAGAAAATAAAAGAGTAAATTTTCAAGTAAAATAATTATAGAGAATTTGAATAAATTTAAGAATGAATTGGAAAAGAATATAAGTGATTTTAAAATCCTAATAAATAAATTCCGAGTATGGGAAAAGAGGATTTTGAGCAAACAGAGAAATAATGGAAATTTAAACTTAAGTGATATTATTTAAAGTAATAAAGAATTTACTTTAAAATTCAAGGTTTAAATTTATTTAAAAAGGATAAAGAAGGAATTTGGGAAAAAAATATGAAATTTGTAGTTTCAGATAAAAAGGTTTTAAATCAAAATAAAGAAATAAAATCGGAAGTTAATGGGTTTTGAAATAAATTGAGTAAGTAAAGGGATTTATTTCATAATGGAGAAATTTGGAAATCAATTTGAAATTGATTTAAGTGTATAAAAGTGGGATTTTAAAAGAGAAGTGAGACTTTGGAATTTATGAACTGGGTTTATAAAAGTGAAGTGGTATATCAGTGGATATTTGGAAGAATAAATTCACGGTGGGAATTTATTAAAGGAATGGGTAAATTTGTTAAAAATAAATAGTGATCTATTTTAAAGATGTGAAAGAGAAGCGTATTTCCCTGGATAGCCAAGTACGTTTCAAAACAAATTTTTAAGCATAAGTCAAAAGTTTTAAAGGTTGATTAAAAGTATGTTTTAGAAAGAAAAAAAATTTAAATGTTTAGATTTTAAAGTAAGTATTCTTCAAATTTATTATAGTAGTAATTATTTAATGGTGACTTGGTATTTTGTTTTAAAAAGATAAAAATTTAGTTTTATATTTTCTAAAGTAGCTTTATTTTAAATATTCTTAAAGTATATATTTTTGGATAAGTATTAAAGTAGTTTTTAACTTAAATGTCTTAAAGGATATTTTATAATAAAGAGTTTTAAATTATTTTAAAAATCTAAAGTTTTTGTACTTGGTGATTTCAGTGGAAATAGAGATTATTGGGAAATTTATTCCGTGAGAGGAAGATGGTTTGAAACTGTTTTCAAAAGGTTGAAATGTGGAAATATATCTTGCGAAGATATTTTGAGGTTAATAAATAATTTGGAAGAAATTTTTTATGTTTTATGGTTGTTTATGAATGTTAATTGATAGTTAAATCACCGACTATCAATATTGGACAATGCGCTTTTCGTTTCGAAGAGACCGGGATCGGGATTTATTTTCCGAAAACCACTTCGATCCGGTTTGTACGTTTTCGTGGGGAAAACGAGTTTGGAATCGAAGATGGAGCAGTGAAGTGCAAGGGCTAATCGCTACTAATCCTGAGGATGATTCCAAAATGGATGTAGTAGGAATAGTGCCTTCGGTTTCGTTCGAACCTGGAACGGACTTGTATGGATGAATGCTTTCAGAACATCGTCAAGAGGACGGTGAGCATTCTAAGTGAAATGTTCTATAAAGGTAACGCTTAGCCTCGAGCCTCATCAACCGGGAATGACTGAAAATCAGGGGTTATGCAGCAAGGCTAAGTGGGTAGCACCCATTAGGGTGAGGTCATCCCTGTCTAGATGTCCCTTTTATTTCGGCTTAGTGGTGCGGTTGATGATCCCAACCATGGGGTGATCTTACTCGGGATTATCCAGTAAGGGGTAGTTCCGGTCTTGTGTTGCCGGGGATTGGGAGTGATCCTCGTACGTTGATCTAGGCCACGTACTGTGACAGGTGGTACCCCAGTGCCTAGTCATTAGTTGGAAATCCATTTTTCCTACGCGCCTTTTACGAATTTTGTTTGTATAACCCACTTTGTGGCTAGTATGCTGGAATTTAATCATGTAACAATTTCATCTATTTGAATAAGTATTTGTATATAGACACTATTATAAATTCAGACGGATTTGATTAAAGTGTTTTGGCTATCGTAAGGTAAAAACCCGACATGTTTATTTATGGCATGGTCTTACGAGATGCTTTTGATTTTCAAAGGGTTTGGAAAACTTTAATAATCCAATTGAGTGTGTTTTCTCACGCTGGTTTTTAAGACTGACTCGGGTGTTATTTTAATATAATACTCGGGTCAGACCGAGTATTATAGTATACAGGATAAGATGCTGTGGAGCTCAGGAGATGAGCTGGATGGCGAGACGTGTCACCCGTAATTGTTGTATTCCGCTGTGTATCATAAGTGGTATAGTCATCTTGTGAGGACAAGTTATTATAACTGTCCTGAATTGTGTTGTTGATTGTATTGTACTCTGATGTTGTATTCTGATGATGTATTTATAAACAGATATAGTTTCTTTATGTAAAGATCAGTTATTATCTATTATATTTTATTCCGCTGCGATGTGAGATTCTATTGTATGGTTTTCTTTTCTTCTACCTCCTTCTTCTTTTAACCCTAATCGTTCGTATTTCCGTTCACTTTGAGTCGATATGTTGGAGAATAGTGTCGATTCAAGGGGTACGGGTTTGCGGGCTGTTACAGTTGGTATCAGAGCGAGGTTAGCGATAACTTTGGCTCTGGTGGGGATTACTCATTAGAAATAGAGTTTGTAGTACTCTAGAATGAGTTTGAGTGTATTAATAGATATGAGCGCGTATTTGTTAGTGGATATAAAATGGTTTTATATTGTGTTGATTGGTTTGTTGAGTGGTTTATGGATTCTGGTCAATACGAGGAATTAACGTTATTGATATGGATCTCTAAATACTTGAATAGAACAATTCGACACAGTATTGTTTTAAAATAGGGTAAATAAAATAATTTTACCCAAATTATTTTTGTATATGAAAGAAACAATTTTTAGAAATTATTTAGTTCTATATGGATGCTTGGTTGTTAGGAAGTGATAATATTAAATTATTATCATTTAAGTGTAAAATTTAATAAGAAATCGAATTATAACCAAAGTTAAGGAAATAAATTCGGATAATAAAATGGAATTTGTAAATGTGAATTACAAATGTGATTTATTATTGAAATTGAAATAAAAATTCCAGAGTAATGTTTGAATATAAATTGGATGGATTTGGAATTAGGAATTTTGGGAAGTTTAAATTCCTTTGAGTTTGAAAATGGTTTTCAAAAAGTTTTGGAGAAATAATAGTATTATTTTAGAGATATTTTGAATTGGATATGAAATCTGGTGAGATTTGGAATAAAAAAATATTTGAAGAAAATGTTTTTGAAGAGATACAAGCACTAAACTCTTTTCGGTCGCTGGAAAATAATTTCGATGATGATCGCGACATCATCGGTGTTCATTATCGAGTTTCCAAGAGAGGGATTGCTACTTGGATGTTTTGGATTGGTGTTTGTTTGCAAAAGTCGGGTTTGATTTTAGTAATGCAAAGGATTTTGGATATAATTGATTTCAAAAGTGATTTTGAAATGTTGGAGTTTTGGTTTGGTAAGATCGCTTTGATTTTTGAAATACTTAAGAGATTGTTGAAAACTTTGGAGTTGGTTTAAATGTTTTGGAATGTTTAAGAAATTGTTTAAACTCTGGAAGCTTATATAAAATATTATGGTAATATAAATGGGTTTGTTTGAGTTAAAAATGAATTGAATATAAGCAATTAAGCTGTAAACTATTTAAATTAAATGAAAATAGTATATGAGTTGATTGTCAACAATTAAAAATTAATGTTGGAATATTGGAAATTGCTTATGAAAAACTGTTTAGTATGCATTGTTTATCAAATGCATGTTTTAGCTATTTTAAATAAGTGAAATATTGGTGAATTGTATGTATTTAGCACTTACATGTTTAATTGAGTAAGTACAGGTATAGGGAAGCCGTGTGGCTGGATTTGGTTGCGCTAATTGCTAAAATAATAAGCCGCTTGCTTAAAAATGCTAAATAAAGGTACGCCTACGCAATAAAAAGATAGGAAATATAAACGGTTGTTTGTTTTTTTGTTTTCCGACCGTGTGGGTCGATGTATATATATTTATATCTCTTGTCAAATCGCAAAAGCTCCTCCGTACAAAGGAGGCTCTGCCAAAATTTTCTGAAAATTTTGGGAGTTAGAAATTTTTTCAAATTTCACTAACGGCAAATGATTTAAAATTTGTAAGCAAATAGAATTGAAGCTGAATATTGAAATCTAATTTAAAATTGTGTATGTAAATTAAGGTGAAATCGAAGAAATTGTTTGAAGAAACTAAAGGAAGAAAAAGTTTGCAAATAAACTTTTATTTGAGATTTTAAATAAATTAGTAAGTAAAACTAATAAAAGGAAATGGTTAATTAAATATGGGATTGATATAAGGTGAATAAAATTCAATATTCAAAGTTTGAAGACAAATTGAATTCAAGTAGAATTGAAAATGAAAATCTGAATGGAAATTGGGAAAAATTATTTATATTTGAAATGAATGAGTAAATTGAAGCAAATTGAAATTCATATGGAATTGGAATTCAATTTGAATATAAACTTCAACAGCGAAGTAGTAAAAATAAATATAAGGAAAATATAAAATATTTATATTGAACTTAAGAAATGAATGGTGAAATTCTTAAGTACATTTGGTATTAAGAAAATTATTCTAAGTGAATAATTGAATGAAGATTTAAAATTGGAAATGGGGAAATGGGATGGTTGTAAATAAGTGAATGGAAATCAAAATAAATGTGAATAAAAGAGAAAATTTATATAGTTGATAATCAATTGGAATTAATACGTAGGATATACGTATATTATTTTATTCGCATAGCGATTTGATCCAGATTCGAGCACAGAATTTCGAGGTAATTATACCGATCCGAGTTAGGATTTTTCACTCAATTTTCGACGGCGAACCCTGGATATGAATTTTGATTGATTCTGGAAATTCTCTATCATAGTTTGTGGCTATGCAAGGAGGATGACAGTTTCTGATCAAGAAACCAAATCTGAGTCCGCACTAGGAAGTCGGGTGGACGATACTAGTTCGGAAGTGAGATTGTGTGATCGAGTGAGCAATCGAATTTGGTATTGCGTACGAATGATATATGTGCATTGTACGAATGTGAATGAAATAGATATGAAATTTTTTGTAAAGAAATGTGTAAAGCGATTTTGAATGTTGTAATTGGATATTAATGCTGAGTAGGACACATGTGTTTAAAAAGCAAAAGGAATTGGTATTTTTGATTTTAGAAAATAAATTTAAATGGCCCAGCAAAAGGTATGTGTTTAAATTTCAGTATGAAATTTGATGATTTTCCGATCTAGCCACTTGGCTTTTGTTTTCTTTTGGAAATCTGGGCGCCTGTTGAGGCATTTTGTAGTTGTTCCGAGCTAGCCGCGCAAAGGAGACGCAGGCGAAATTTTTCGAAAATTTAAGGAGTTAGAAAAAATTTGAGAAAATTTTGATAATTCAAAATTTGGTTTCAAATTTAAATTTGAATTATTAAGTAATATTGTTTGGGACTTATGGATAAGTTGGAAAGTTGTTTGAAACTATTTGGATTTGAGAAAATAGTTAACGGGGATTGAATCATTCTTCCTAACTAGTAATTTCGGGGACGAAATTCTTTTAAGGGGGGTGGAATGTGACGACCCGGAATTTATGGATATTTGAAATTGGAATATTTAATTGATTTTAAATATTTAAAAGTCAAATTTTTAACTCGAATTTCAAATATCAATATTTATTGGATAATTTAATTATTGAATTAAATAATTTGAAGTTGGGTAAAATGTTGAATTTGGAGTTTTAAGCATGTTAAAAATGATTTGAAGGCTTGTAAAATTTATAGTGACAATACTGAAGATAATAAAAGCTTTTAAATTGAATTCGGAAGTGTTTTGTTCAGTTTTGAAATTTATCGTTTAAATCGATATTTAAATATAGCCTTCCGAGGCATAGTCTCGAAATTTGACGAAACTAGTTCCATTGGATCCGTAATAGTGTATTATTATCGGATTTCAATTTCGTAGTGATTGGAATTGTCGTATGATCATACGATATATAAACGTGCTGAAATCTATATCGAAATCTAATATTAAATAACTTGTCCAAAAAGCTATCTTCTCCGTACGATCGAATTAGGACTCGAAACTTTTTCCATTGTGTTCGAAATAGGGGTATAACATTATAAACGCCTAGCGGCATGCCTCAATAGGAGGTCAAGATTTTGAGTTGCGTAATTCGAGACGATTTAAATTTAAATTTAAGTATAATATACATATTATTTCACCAGTAAAAATTCCTTTCCATCAGCCACCATTCTTTCATCTCAGCCATCCTATATTCCTGAACATATCCGACCTAACTTTTCCTTTCATTCAAATCGATGTCCCTCCTTTCTTTTCTGTTCAGATCAAAATCACGTCGTTTCTTTTTATTTTAAATGGCCGAAGCCTGAGAGAGTTTGAAATCGATCCTCAAACAAAATCACGAAATCATGGCCGGCCCTTTTCAATTTAAACTCTCGAATTCCTCTTCTTCAATTTATCTAAATCAAATCGAATCAAGGGAGTCACGAGTTTTCCCTCTGCTTCATTAAATCTGATCGAATCGTGCTCCCACGTCCATTTTATTCTTTCGTTTGATTTAAAACAAAATTGAACAAGAGCTCGTTCAAAATCAATAAGGAAGAAAGGAAATTGGGAGGATTTCCGAGGTCTAGGTGCAGTTTTTAGAGTGTCGAATTGGAAGGTGGTTCGAGCAGCTAGTGGCGACGTCGGAGTGCATGACGAGTAGGGTTTTGGTCAAGATGGTAGGGGGCGACTCGACTGTGGCGATGGTGTTCTAGTTCAGGGTGGAGGGCAGTCTCGTTCGGGTTATGATGGGTCGTGATTTTGGGTAGGGTTTTGCTTGCTCTTGGTTTGGGCAGTGAGGTACTTTCTTAAATTAAATTTTATATATAAATATATATAAAGAAAAGATGTCAGTAAAGTATAACAGTTCTTAGTAATACATATATGTATATGTATATAAGTTTACAGTAAGCTATAAATTAATTCTGTTTTAATTTACTAAATATATATATATACACATTCATAATTTAATATGTCGATAAAACAGAATATATATACATGCATAAGTTTTGGAATATAAGGGAGTTTATATAAAAGTTAGATTTTTAAACCTATATAAATTATTTTTATATGCAGTTAGAAATGAAAAATCTACCAGTTTATTTAATAATGTATATTAGTGATTAATTTGTTTAATAAACTGATTTATTTATTTTAGTTACTAAAAGACTTTTAAAAAGGAAAATTTATTAGTTAAATTAAATAAATAAATGATAATTTATATTTCGATTAGTTCAAATATTAATAAACCATACAATGTCTGTACAAGGTCCAAAATCGTGAAGGAAATAGCCGGTTTGGGTCGGATAGCAAAAGCAAACAAAAAAATAAAGGTGAGTTAATCTCAATCATCTGGATTATTATTTAAATTTAAATGGTTAGATTTAAATATTTGGTGAATGATTGGATGTGATATTATATATATATATATATAATAGTAGTATATATATTGGAGTGATTAATTTCCCGCATTATATAGCGGATGAGATCCTATGCGCCGCATAATAGTGGATGATATTATATAAACCCATATACCGCGATATTCCAACTTGAAGTGGAATTGGTATTTTATATTGTGCTAACATCTGTGGATGCAGGGAAACATGTTGGAGGGATCCAACTGGATTCCTAAAAATTATTTAGATTGTTTAATATTCTGTGTTATGAATATTTGATTTTCTATGGTGGATTATATGGACAATTGAGATTGAATGCTATGGTTTGCTTGAATATATTTCGATACTCTGAGTTATCAAAATATATAGAATTGGATTTTTGAAAAGAAAATAAAATAGTAAATTTTCAAGTAAAATAATTATAGAGAATTTGAATAAATTTAAGAATGAATTGGAAAAGAATATAAGTGATTTTAAAATCCTAATAAATAAATTCCGAGTATGGGAAAAGAGGATTTTGAGCAAATAGAGAAATAATGGAAATTTAAACTTAAGTGATATTATTTAAAGTAATAAAGAATTTACTTTAAAATTCAAGGTTTAAATTTATTTAAAAAGGATAAAGAAGGAATTTGGGAAACAAAATGAAATTGGTATTTTCGGATAAAAAGGTTTTAAATCATAATAAAGAAATAAAATTGGAAGTTAATGGGTTTTGAAATAAATTGAGTAAGTAAAGGGATTTATTTCATAATGGAGAAATTTGGAAATCAATTTGAAATTGATTTAAGTGTATAAAAGTGGGATTTTAAAAGAGAAGTGAGACTTTGGAATTTATGAACTGGGTTTATAAAAGTGAAGTGGTATATCAGTGGATATTTGGAAGAATAAATTCACGGTGGAAATTTATTAAAGGAATGGGTAAATTTGTTAAAAATAAATAGTGATCTATTTTAAAGATGTGAAAGAGAAGCGTATTTCCCTGGATAGCCAAGTACGTTTCAAAACAAATTTTTAAGCATAAGTCAAAAGTTTTAAAGGTTGATTAAAAGTATGTTTTAGAAAGAAAAAAAAATTTAAATGTTTAGATTTTAAAGTAAGTATTCTTCAAATTTATTATAGTAGTAATCATTTAAAGGTGACTTGGTATTTTGTTTTAAAAAGATAAAAATTTAGTTTTATATTTTCTAAAGTAGCTATATTTTAAATATTCTTAAAGTGTATATTTTTGGATAAGTATTAAAGTAGTTTTTAACTTAAATGTCTTAAAGGATATTTATAATAAAGAGTTTTAAATTATTTTAAAAATCTAAAGTTTTTGTACTTGGTGATTTCAGTGGAAATAGAGAATATTGGGAAATTTATTCCGTGAGAGGAAGATGGTTTGAAACTGTTTTCAAAAGGTTGAAAAGTGGAAATATATCTTGCAAAGATATTTTGAGGTTAATAAATAATTTGGAAGAAATTATTTATGTTTGATGGTTGTTTATGAATGTTAATTGATAGTTAAATCACCGACTATCAATATTGGACAATGCGTTGATCGTTTCGAAGAGACCGGGATCGGGATTTATTTTCCGAAAACCACTTCGATCCGGTTTGTAGTTTTCGTGGGGAAAACGAGTTTGGAATCGAAGATGGAGCAGTGAAGTGCAAGGGCTAATCGCTACTAATCCTGAGGGTGATTCCAAAATGGATGTAGTAGGAATAGTGCCTTCGGTTTCGTTCGAACCCAGAACGGACTTGTATGGATGAATGCTTTCAGAACATCGTCAGGAGGACGGTGAGCATTCTAAGTGAAATGTTCTATAAAGGTAACGCTTAGCCTCAATCCTCATCAACTGGGAATGAATGAAAATCAGGGGTTATGCAGCAAGGCTAAGTGGGTAGCACCCATTAGTGTGAGGTTATCCCCGTCTAGATGTCCCTTTTATTTCGGCTTTGTGGTGTGGTTGCTGATCCCAACCGTGGGGTGATCTTACTCGGGATTATCCAGTAAGGGGTAGTTCCGGTCTTGTGTTGCAGGGGATTGGGATTGATCCTCGGTACGTTGATCTAGACCACGTACTGTGATAGGTGGTACCCCAGTGCCTAGTCATTAGTTGGAAATCCATTTTTCCTACGCGCCTTTTACGAATTTTGTTTGGATAACCCACTTTGTGGCTAGTATGCTAGAATTTAATCATGTAACAATTTCAGCTATTTGAATAGATATTTGTATATAGACACTATTATAATATCAGACAGATTTGATAAAAGTGTTTTGGCTATCGTAAGGTAAAAACCCGACATGTTTATTTGTGGTGTGGTCTTACGAGATGCTTTTGATTTTCAAAGGGTTTGGAAAACTTTAATAATCCAATTGAGTGTGTTTTCTCACGCTGGTTTTCCAGACTAACTCGGGTGTTATTTTAATATAATACTCGGGTCAGACCGAGTATTATAGTATACATGATAAGATGCTGTGGAGCTCAGGAGATGAGCTGGATGACGAGACGTATCACCCGTAATTGCTGTATTCCGATGTGTATCATAAGTGGTATAGTCATCTTGTGAGGCCAAGTTATTATAACTGTCCTGAATTGTGAGGACAAGTTTTCTTTTCTTCTGCCTCCTTCTTCTTTTAACCCTAATGGTTCGTATTTCCATTCACTTTGAGTCGATATGTTGGAGAATAGTGTCGATTCAAGGGGTACGGGTTTGCGGGCTGTTACATTATTAGATCTTAGCATGGAATTAGATGATAAATTTAGACAAATTAAAAAACTGAATAAAGAACACACAGCCAAAATAAATCGATTGGAACTTGAAATAGGAATGTCAAAAGATGAAAAAATTATTTTAGAGGAGGAACTAGAATTATCTCAAGAAAAAGTTAAAAGTAGTTTGGTTGAATATGAGACTATATCTACCGATTTTGGAAAAGTTAAACTAGAAAAGGATTTCTTGTTAAAAGAAAATATCAACCTGAAAAGTAATATAGAAACATTGAAAATTGAAAATTTTGAATTAAAAGAAAAATTAGATAAAATTACAAATAATGTTTCAAAATTTAATAAAGGAAAACAAGATTTGGAAAATCTTATCAAAACTTCAAAACCTTCAGGAAATAGAAATGGAATAGGATTTAAAAATATTCCTAAACAAAAAGGGAATAATATTAAGAAATATAGTTTTATTTATCAAAAGACTAAAAGATCACTTATGTCTAATACGAATACCAAAAATATAAAAATTTGGATTTCTAAGACAAATAATAAATTGATTAGACAAAAACATATTAATAATTTTCTAGATAACAGTCTATAATAAAAATTATATTTATAAAGGTTCCAAACCTTCTTGGGTATGGCTACTTACTCCTCCTAACATCTAGGACCCTAACAAAGTATATGGGTACCAATTAAATCTTTTATCTTGCAGGTACCCAAAATAAAAAATAAGGAGAAATGGATACTTGATAATTTTGGATCCTCCAAGCATATGACCGGAAATGCAAAAATGTTATCAAATATAACATATATCGATGGTGGAACAGTAACTTTTGGAGATAACTCAAAAGGATATGTCGTTGGCATCGGAGAAGTCATCAACTCTGGTATTTCTAACTCTCCTATTATTACAAATGTTTTGTTAGTAGAAAATTTAAAATACAACCTACTTAGTATTAGTCAATTATGCGATAAAGGTTTTCAAATCAATTTCGAAAAAGATAGATGTAATATTTTCGATAATAACAAACAACTTATCTTTGAGGGTTTTAGAAACAAAAATATTTATGTCTTAAATATGAATATAAATCGAAATTCAAACTTATGTTTAACCGCCAAACATGACGATCCATGGTTATGGCATAAACAATTCTGTCATATTAATTTTAAATATATTAATAAGTTAGCAAAATATGAGCTAGTTAGAGGTTTACCTAAAATAAATTATAAAGTAGAAAATTTATGTGACGCTTGTCAAATCGGTAAATTAAAGAAAAGCTCTTTTAAATCTAAAAAAAATATTTCTACAAAACAACCGTTAGAATTATTACATTTAGATTTATTTGGTCCAACTCAAGTTCGATCTATAAATCACAACAAATATGTTTTCGTAATAGTTGATGATTTTTTAAGATATACATGGACCTTATTTTTAAAACATAAAAGTGACACTTTTGGTATGTTTAAAATTTTTGCTAAAAAATTAAAACTCAAATGGATTTAAAAATTAAGAATATTCGAAGTGACCACGGCGGAGAATTCGAAAATGATCTTTTTACTAATTTTTGTAATAAAAAGGGCATAAGTCATAATTTTTCTTTTCCTCGCACACCACAACAAAATGGTGTAGTAGAAAAAAAAATCATATGTTACAAGAATGTCCATGAACACTATTAAATAGTAGTGGTTTACCAAAACATTTTTGGGCTGAAGCTATTGCTACGGCTTGTTATGTTTTGAATCGAGTGACCATACGACCTATGACTAAACATACTTGCTTTGAAATGTTTTTTGGAAGAAAACCTAAAGTATCATACTTTAAAACTTTTGGATCAAAATGTTTTATATTAAATACAAAGGATAATTTAGGAAAATTCGACCCGAAGGCCGATGAAGGAATCTCGGTTGGATATTCGGATCGTAGCAAGGCATATAGAATTTTTAATAAACGTACTAAAATAATTGAAGAAAGTTTACATGTTTCATTTGATGAAAATTTCCTTAACAATCATACTAATGACGATGAAGAAATTATTCCTATAACAAATACAACAAACTCATCTAATAATGAGACAAATGCACAAAATAATACTCTAGTGTCACCTCCTAGAATTCTAAAAGACCATCCAAAAGATAATATTATTGGGGATCTTAATTCCAGAATAACTAGAAATCAACTTAACCAAATAAGTCATATTGCATTTGTGTCAAATTTTGAACCAAAGAATTATAAAGAAACTTCAAACAATGATTTTTGGATAATAGTCATGCAAGAAGAATTAAATCAATTTGAACGTAATAATGTTTGGGAATTAGTACCTAGACCAGAAAACCAATCAGTTATTGGAACAAAATGGGTATTTAAAAACAAAGCAGATGAAAACGGAAATATAGTTAGGAATAAAGCACGTTTAGTCGCTCAGTGTTATAATCAAGAAGAAGGTATCGACTATGACGAAACTTTTGCTCCAGTAGCAAGACTCGAAGCCATACGTACATTACTTGCTTTTGCAAGTCATCACAATTTTAAATTCTTTCAAATGGACGTCAAAAGTGCTTTTTTAAATGGTTTTATTAAAGAAAACGTATATGTTGAACAACCCCCATTATTCGTTCACGAAAAATATCCTGATCATGTTTTTAAATTACACAAAGCTCTATATGGTTTAAAGCAAGCCCCCATGCCTGGTACAAACGTCTTAAGAATCATTTAATTGCAATTGGGTTTAAAATAGGTAAAATAGATACGAATTTATTTAGTAAACGAGAAAATAACGACATCTTAGTCGTACAAATTTACGTAGACGATATTATTTTTGGTTCAACTAACGAAAATCTTTGTTCTCAATTTTCAAATATTATGAAAAGTGAATTTGAAATGTCTCATATGGGTAAATTAAATTTCTTTTTAGGATTACAAATAAAAAAACTTGAAAATGGTATTTTTATACATCAAGAAAAATATTGTAACGATTTATTACGTCGCTTTGGAATGGATAAAACTTCAAGCAAACCAACACCAATGAGTACTAGTGTTCACTTAGAAAAAGATGATAATGGAAAAGATTTTGATGAAAAATTATATCGTAGTATGATTGGCTCCTTACTATATTTGACGGCTAGTCGACCCGACATTATGTTGTGCGTATGTCTTTGTGCCCGATTTCAAGCAAAACCAAAAGAGTCTCACCAAAGAGCTGTTAAACGTATCTTACGATATCTATCTAGTACTAGAGATTACGGTTTATTTTACCCTAAAGGATCATCATTTAAACTTGTTTCATATAGCAACGCGGATTTCGGTGGATGTAAAACAGATCATAAGAGTACTAGCGGAACGTGTCATTTTATTGGACAATCGTTGGTTTCATGGTTTAGCAAAAAGCAAAACTGTGCCTCTTTATCCACCTGTGAAGCCGAACACATTTCAGCGGCCTTAGCATGTGCATAAGTGATATACATGCAACAAACGCTTAAGGATTTCGGAAAAGTTATCTTTAAATCACCAATATATTGCGATAATACACGTGCAATAAATTTATCGAAAAACCCTATAAATCACTCACGTACTAAACACATATATATACGACATTACTTTTTATGCGACAATGTAGAAAAAGGAATTATTACATTAGAATACGTAAATACTGAGAATCAAATAGCAGATATTTTCACAAAACCACTAAACGAACAAACGTTTGTTAAACTACGACGCGATTTAGGAATATGTTCTCTTAATGATCTTATCAGCTAATTCTAAGTTTCATTTATTTATTTTTGGTTAAAAAAGTTTTAATCCACAAAAAAAATCTTGTAACACAAACCAACAATTTTTTAGAATGTTTGTTTTAACTATTTATAGCTTTTTACAACATTAGTAAATAACTCCTACTTTTACAAATAAAATACAGATTTTATATTGGTTCCTTTTAAAATAAACAAAAGCAAAAAAAAAACATGTCTTCCGACAACTCTCACCTCTCCTTTTCAACACCAACCTCGGAGAGTTCAACGGCTACCCCTCATCGACTTCCTACTCCTACACTAGGTCAAGAACCGACCTATAAGTGGTCCTCCTACCACACGGGATTCACTCTCGACAAAAAACGATCCAAACGATCACTATTTGGATCTCCTAACACCAAGGAGAAAATCGTTGATATACATCATTATCAAAAGAAACAAATGGAGTTACAACGAGAACTATACTTCGAACAAAAAGTCACTGCAAGACGAGTAAGTTTTCTGGAGCAAGTAGCGATCAAATTTTGCAATTCACGAAAGAAGGATGTACATGAACCACTTCCGATTCCTTGCAATCCTATGGATCCTTCTGCCTCTTATCGAACACCTTGGGATCCTCCACCTAGGCAATTCTCTGGTTCCCCAAGAACCAACGAACGTGGAAATATTTGGTCTCCACTCAAGCCGTGGAAGGATAGCAAATCTGAAGATTGCAATGCTCCATCTTCATCTAAATAAATTTGCTTCTTCTCATTATATTTTTATCTAATTATATTTGTATTCTTTTTCACAAATAATAATATTATGTTTCACCAAAATCAATCTCTCGAAAATTAAGCAACATCCTTCAAAATAAGGCTACTTTAAGCCAAAATATTTCAAACGTCTGAACAATGCCACCAAACGTCTGACACACTTGTATCACACAATTTTACAACTCTTTGCATGTATCAGACATCTGATATAACCCTCCAGACGTCTGAAAATAGTGTCTACCTCATAAAAAAACACAACAGTTTATTTCAGACGTCTAAAAATTGTTCCCAGACGTCTGAACAAAGTTTCTGCCTTCTAAAAATATCAACAAGGCAAATTTCAGACGTCTGATTCTATCTCCAAACGTCTGACAAAACTCTCTGACTTCGAAATTTTACAACTCTATCTATTTCAGACGTCTACCACCAATAACCAGATGTCTGAACATATTTACTATCTTCATATTAGGTTAAATCAAACGTCTGATTCACTATCCAGACGTCTGAAATTCAATCGCCACTATTAAGTGAACTTATAACGTCTATTTTTCCCACTTTTTTCCATTTCGTTTCGTTTCGTTTCTACTGCAAATTCAATACCTAAATTCTCCAAATCGCTTTCTCCTTCAAACACACTCGATTCTCATGGCACCAAAAACAAAAAACCCTAAAATCTCTAAAAAAAAGCAAGACCAAGCTACTTCATCCAACCCGCAAGTATGTTCTAATGATCGAATTGAGAGATGGATGAATCGCGTATCACATTCAATCAAAAGATATGAAGACATTCAAAAGAGGAAGCTACATATAGGTCCTTTCTACAATTTGCTCAATTTCCTATGTACGATTTGGATGAAATATGCGAAAATGCGGGGCTACATCAGTTGATTTCCTTCAACTCGAATAATATCCAAATAGACCAACTTGCAATATTCCTTTTCTATGCAAATTTAGATAGCACTGCCGTTTGGAATACCGAAAATGAGGATAATTGGCTATGGTCAATGTTTACGGCAACACTATTAGACTTACACCGGGGATTATAGGCCGAACTATGGGCTATTCCGACTCTGGAGAAGACTTGTATAACATCCCGGATATGCGCCTTAAACCTAGAGATAATATTACCCATCAGATTTGGGAAGATGAAATGCCGAGATTTGCTTTGAAATACTTACGACCTAAGGCGAGACTACTCACTAGAATGATCATCAACACTATCATTCCTCGCCTTGGTAGCCATGAGCAGGTCACAGAGTTAGAGCACAAGGCTCTATACGCTATCTTCAGTGGTACGAGGGTTAATTGGGCAAAATTCATATTTGACGAGCTCAAACATTATTGGACTCTCTCACGCCCATCTATCATCTACCCTACCTACATCATGCGACTTCTGCGAGCTCACAACATCCCTTTATATTTATCAACTTTTGAAGAGATTTCTCCCATGTATGCGTCCACAAAGTTCTTCTCTCTTATGCACTTATCAGAAAATCCTCCGGATTTTATGTCATTTGAAGAATGGACGCAACATCGTCAACAAGATAGCCAAGCTATCCCTCCACCCCAACAACAACCTGAACAACCACAAGAGGAAGAGCAACATCGTGAGCATACTCCTCCACCTCCTACACCTTTTGATTATTCATGCCAAGACGACATTTTGGAGACCCGCATCGAGACGAATCCAAATGAGAGTATTCGCGACTTAACTCTCCAAAATCAACTCATTCTGTCAGGGAATCAATTTTTTTTGTCTAAGCGTATCAATAGCTTTGAAACAACGTTTGCTTCACGCCTAGCCACAGTTGAAGCATCACTTTCAACTACACTATCAGTTCTAAAAGAGATTCTTCAACGAGTTCGTGGTCCTACACCACCTTCGGAAGATTGGCCAACTCCAATGCCTTATCCTCCTCCTTCAAAACACTCTAAACTTTTTGAAGAGGAAAAAGAACCTCTCCAGCAAACTCCGACATCTCCAAAAAAACAAGCTAGCTCTTCTAAGAATGAAGATGAAGGAGATGATCAAGTTAAAGCTTCCCCAAAAGATCCTTAGTTTTTAGGATTCCATCTTTTGTATTATAATAATAAAAAATCTATGCATGTAATCAATCAATTTGTTTAATGAAAGATGCTTTTTGGTTTGTTATTTCTGTTTATATTGATATAACCTTCCTACAGTTGGTACATATTTCATATTACGAACATGTTCTCTAAGTTAAAAAGATATTAACACTTTTTGATAATGCCAAAGGGGGAGAAATAATAGAAAGCACATATTCAGGGGGAGATTTATAAAAATATATCTAAGTACATTGAATAGTTGTAATCATCAAAAAGGGGGAGAATGTTAGGAAATTCAATCTACAGTTTCGATGATAACAACTATACAATGGAAATCGAATATACATATATATTTATATATACAGGTACTTGCTAGAACAACATAACTATAAAGATAAGAACAAGGCTCAAAGGACACTACAAAAGACTACAAGTCGATAGGTACAAAGAAGCAAAAGAAAAAGTGCATAAAAACTGATATGCACTATATCAGACGTCTGGGTGCACAAGCCAGACGTCTGAATCAGTTCTCTGGAACAACAGTCAGGCAAAACCAGACATCTGGTAATAGCACTCAGATGTCTGATCTTCAACTATATTTAAAAATATATATAGTATCAGACATCTGAAACATATCCCAAACGTCTGATTTCAAACTCAAATTTCAAAAATGGACTTCAACTGCCACATTCGAATGGACATCTCTGCTCCCCTTCCCTGCAACTCTTCATCATCAATAGAAGCAACTGAAGAACATTCGTTAATGGACGTAACCACTCAAGATACCTATCTACAACTATATATAGCATCAAGAATCAAGAGAAAGGACTCACCATACATACTTACACTTTCTAATTCTATACTATATTCTTGATCTCTGCACTCTAGCAATCTTTACTTGTGTTCACTCTTCCATATACTCAATTCTTCATAGACAATATTCTTTCGAGATGTATATTGGAAGAAATTGTACAAATTAGTCAACATCCGTGTTATATTAGAACACATATTTGACAAGAAAACCTCACTGTAACCAAGCCTATTCCTCTGGGCGAAGCAAGGGTTTTTTGATAGTCGAATTCTGAAGGGGAGCTTCGGGACTGGATGTAGGACAGGATGTGCGAACCAGTATAAAATCCTGGTGTGCTTATTCTATATTAACTTAGATTAATATTATTTTAGTTGCATCATATATTTTGTCACATATACTTGCACATACATTACACGATCCACCTCGTAGACTTTCAAAAGGCGGTGCAAATTCAGGAGGTATAATAATTATAAGACGTTATGACTTCAATCACTGACGACTTTACTGGCTACAACGCGAACAAACCGTTCAAATTTGAGGGGCTTCATTTCAAATGATGAAAACAAAAAATGCAATTTTTCCTTACTATCAAGTAGGTGGCGCATGTACTGACAGTAGAAAAACAAACGCTGCCGGAAGAAGCAATGGACGATCAGAAAAAGACTTTGTAGGACTGGATGGACCATGACTACCTCTGCAAAAATTATGTTCTTAATGGCTTGAGCGAGACAATCTATACGACTGCTACAACTCAGAAAAGTCAACAAAGAAGATCTGAGATGCACTGTAAAAGAAATAAGATACCGAGGAACCTGGAGCGAAAAAGTATACCGTCAGCCGCTATTTAAAGTTTCAAATGACGGGCGACAAATTAGTGGAGGCAAAGTCGCACGAACTTTGGAAAATTGCACATGAGATAATCTCCGAAGATATGTCTTTAGATGAAAAATTTCAGGTCGTTGTATTAATTGATAAATTACCCCCTAGTTTGATAGATTTTAATAAAGTTCTCAGGCATAAGCAATGTTGTAAAAATCGCTAGGCGGATGTTAGACGCTAAGTATGGACTAGGGATTAATCGCCTAGGCAGAGATTAATCGAAGCTAGGATTTTTTGATAAACTCATGCATTTTGGATAATATTGTAGTATTTTGTTTTGTATTAACTGATCTACAATGGGATATCATGGATTTGGATGGGTTTGGAAACAACCATGGAGACAAAATCGCAAACATATTGATGCTTATATGAGGCATAGAGCCTAAATTGGGTCAAAGATGGTGCATATAAACCTGTTTATATGCTTAGATGATGCATTAAGTCTTATTTAGGCGTACTAGGAAAACTCTTGGGTGCTAAGGCTAGCCTAGCGCCTAGGCAGGCGGGAGCCTAGAAGGATTTTTACAACAGAGGGCATATGACTAAAGAATTTTCCTTAAGAAGTTTGATTACTTGTCTTTGTATTGAGGAATAGGCTAGAAAACAGGACCACAATCAGAAAATAGATCTAACAACATCACTAAAAAAATCCACAATTGTGGGTCAAAAATCAAATAATTTTTTTTAAAATCAAAATCGCAAACCGAATCAGAACCGCAATAATCAACCTCAGAAAAATCAGCATAATGCTTCCCTAAAGAATGGTACTAGACAGTTTTTCTTATGTTACAACTATGGCAAACCAGGCTATATGACACGCAAGTGTTGGAACAGACTGAATCCTGTACCGCATGCTAACCTGATTAAAGAAGCCCTAGTGGCTATGATTACCGAGATTGACCTAACCGGTGGATCAGAAGGGCGATGGGTAGTCACTGGTGCTTCTCGCCATGTCTACACTGATCATGAAATGTTTAAAACATATAATGTTGTTAATGGCATGAAAATGATGTTGGGAGGTTCTCACACCATTATTGTTGTTGGAATTGAAACTATGGAGTTGAAGTTTACCTCTGGAAAGAACTTGTTGCTGAAAGACGTGATGCATACTCTAGAGATGAGAAAATGTTTAATATTTGGTTTTTTGTTAAATAAAGCTGGTTTTACTCAAATTATAGGGTCTGATTTGTATATTATCACTAAGAACGGTGTTTTTGTTGGTACAGGTTATGTTGTAGATGGAATGTTTAGGTTAAATGTTGATTTGAATAAAGTTGGTACTTCTATTTATTTGCTGTGTGATTTTAATATTTAGCATGCTACACTTTGTCATGTTAATAAGCGACTTATTTATAACATGAGAAACCTAGGATTAATCCATAAAGTATCCATAAGTAATTCAGAAAAATGTGAATATTGTAGTCAAACTAAAATTACTAAGACCCCACATAAATCTGTGTTTAGAGAGTCAAAACCTTTAGATTTAATACACTCTGATATATGTGAACTTAATGGAACTCTAACTAGGGATAACAAATTCTACTTTATTATTTTTATTGATGATTACTTTGATTTCACTTATGTTTATCTTATGAAAAATAAAAGTGATGTGCTGGATATGTTTAAGTTATTTGTCACTGAAACTGAAAACTAATTTAATAAGAAAATTAAGTGATTTCGAAGTGATAGAAGATTAGAATATGAAACTATCTTATTCATTGAATTTTATAATCAACATGATATAATTCATAAGAGAAATGTACCTTATTCACCTGAAATGAACGGTAAAGCTAAAAGAAAATATAGGACTCTTACCAAATTAATTGTAGCTGTTTTAATAAATTTGGGTGCAGCATCACACGGATGGGAGGAAATTTTGTTAACTGTCTGTTATGTATTAAACAGAATTCCTAAATCTAAGAGCAAAATTTCATCTTTTGATATTTTTAAAAATCATAAACACAACTTGTCTTATTTTAAAACTTGGGGTTGCTTAGCATATGTTCGTATTCCAGACCCTAAAAGGATTACATTAGCAAGTAGAGCATATGAATGTATTTTCATTGGTTATTCCATTAATAGCAAAGCATATAGATTTTTTAGTTTTAATGCTCGAGTTATTATTGAGTCAAATGATGCTGATTTCTTTGAAAATAAATTTTCGTTTAAACTAAGGAATAGTGGGGGCACATCTACTACTAATAGATCATAGGTTGCAGCCATTAAAGTAAATCCACTTCTAATAAATTTTAAAAAGACACTTCTGTTTGAAACAAAAGGAAATCATCTTTCAATGAAAGGTCGCAGCCATTAAAGTAAATAGACTTTCTCAAATAGTAACAACTCTTCATCTGCGCCTTTTTGAATCTATAAATACTACTTTGATTGAGAAGTAGAAATCAAGTAACTTGAATTAATTTATTCTTTCCTCTCTTGATTTCTACACACTTTCTTGCGTATACATTGTTCACATACTCTCAATCTATTATAACCAAAATATAATTTTTGTTAAACCACTTCCTGCAACTCAAAGCATTCATATTCATATACTCAAAGGAGATCATAGGAAGATTTTCACAATAAGTCAAAAACTGTGTTATTTGGAACATAAGATTGTTAGAGATACTTTTGTATTAGCCTATTCCTCCGGGCGAAGCGAGGGAAATTAGTTTAAAGGAAATACCGAAGGGGAGCTTCGGGACTGGACGTAGGACGGGAGGTCCGAACTAGTATAAAAACTCTGGTTTGCACGCTTTTTTATACTTTACTATTTATTGTCCACCGTAGCATTAGCTTATACACTTGCATATTATACACAAGTTAGATAATATACAATCCACAAGATTAATAATTGGTATCAAAGCAAGGTTATTTCAATCTATAGTAACATGTAATTAAAATCATTAAAATGGCAAGTACATTTAAGGAAGGTTAATCAACTGCTCGTCCTCCACTATTTACTGGTTCTGATTATGCTTATTGGTCAACACGCATGCGAATTTTTATGGAAGAAAATGGATTAGAAATATGGCTAGCAACTTAAAATAAATACGAAGCACCTGACACCAATATTGGCATATGGACTGATGCACAAAAAGCAAAGGCATCTAACAATTCCAAAGCTATGAATGTTTTATTTTTCTCACTCGATAAAAATGAATTTTCACGAGTCACGTTTTGCACTACTGCTTATGATATATGGCGTACATTACAAATTACCCATGAAGGCACAAACAAAGTTAAGCAAAAAAAATTTATATTCTACAAAATCAATTTTCATCTTTTAAAATGAAATCAAATGAATCAATTATTGACATGTATGCTAGATTTCAAACTATACAACACGATCTTATGGCACTCGGAGTTAAATTCGCTGATTTTGATTTAGTCACACGAATTTTGAACTCGTTGACAAACGAATGGGAAAGAAAAGTTTTAGCCATCGAAGAAGCTAACGATCTTTCCCAACTCAAAGTCGAAGAGTTAATAGGAAATCTGATGTCGTATGAAGCTAATTTACAGGCAAGAAAAGAAAAACATCGCATTTCAAGCAAATAATGACAACTCCGACTTGGAAGAAGATGAGATTGTTTTCATTGCCAAAAATTACAATAAGTTCAAGAAGTTCAAAAATATGATGAAATTTCAAAACAACAGCAACACAAATTCCTTAAATCAAACATCAATGAAATGCTCCGGTTCGATAAATTTGGCCATATGAAGAAGGACTGTCCACTACTCAACAATGATAAAAAGAAAACAAATTCAAAAATTTCAAGAAAAAAGAAGAGCATTTCAAGTAACTTGGGATGACTCCGACTCTTCCTCTTTATCTTATAGCGATAGTGACTCATAACAAGCAAATGTTTGCTTTATGGCTAGCACATATGAGGTACGTCCTGAATTAACATATGATGAAATTCTTGAAATTAGTATAGAATTAGATGACAAGTATAGAGTGCTAAAAAAATTAAATAAAGAAAATGTGGGAAAATTAAATAGAGTTGAATTAGAAATTAGATTATTAAAAGATGAGAAAACTATGTTAGAAGAAGAATTAGAATTAGCACAAAAAGAATGTAAAAAATTATCATCTCAAAATGCTACTCTAACACATGATATAGAGAATAACAGAATAGATAATTATAAACTTGAAAAAGAAAAGTGGGAATTGAAACAAAATTCAGAATTAGCCAATATAGAAATTTCTGATCTTAGAAACAAATTAGATAAAATTACTAACAATGTTTCAAAATTTAATAAAGGAAAGCAAAATCTGGATAATTTGATAAAGATTTCAAAACCATCGAGAAATAGGAAGGGATTAGGATTTAACGAAAAAAATAATAAACGTTCAAGAAATAATTTGGTTTCTAATAATAATCAAGGATTTAAGAAGTATAATACATTATATACGAATTTTAGAAAAATAAAGTCTAAATATGAAAATAAGGGAACAAAAATGATTAAAATATGGATTCCAAAAACAAATAACAAATTGATTAGACAAAAACACATAGATGTATATCTAAAAGATATAGTTCATAATGAAAATTACATCTCTAAAGGTTCCAAACCCTCGTGGGTATGGCTACCTTCTCCTACTAACACATAAGACCCTAACGGAGGAAGTGGGTGCCAATTAAAACTTTATATTATTTTGCAGGTACCCAAAAACAAAATCAATAATAAGGATAAATGGATACTCGATAGCGGATGCTCCAAACATATGACGGGAAATGCACACATACTATCAAACATCACTTACATGGACGGTGGCACGAAAACCTTTGGGGATAATTCCAAAGGATATGTTATCGGGATTGGAAACGTCACCAATGTCGGTATATCTACTTCTCCTATTATTTCAAATGTATTATTAGTTAAAAACATAATTTACTTAGTATAAGTCAATTATGCGATAAAGGATTTAAAATCGATATTGAAAAAGATAAATGCAATATCTTTGATCAAAATAAATCTTTAATTTTTAAAGGAACAAGAAATCGAAATATTTATATTTTAAACATGAATATTAATCATAATAATGATTTATGCTTAACCACAAATCACGATGATCCATGGATATGACATAAAAGATTTTGTCACATAAATTTCAAATATATAAATAATTTAGCTAAAAACAATTTGGTAAGAGGATTACCAAAAAAAATTTCAAAGTTAAAAATCTATGCGATGCATGTCAACTTGGAAAATTAAAGAAAAGCTCGTTTAAGTCTAAAAAGGATATCTCTACTAAACAACCTCTTGAATTACTTCATTTAGACTTATTTGGTCCAACTCAAGTATGTTCGATAAATCACAATAAATATGTTTTTGTAGTTGTAGAAGATTTTTCAAGATATACTTGGACACTATTTTTGAAACATAAAAGTGATACATTCAAATGTTTAAAATCTTTGCTAAACGAATTAAGACTCTAATGGATTTAAAAATCAAAAGTATAAGAAGTGATCATGGTGGAGAATTTGAAAATGAATTATTTAAAAAAAATTGTTATAAAAAGGGAACTAACCATAATTTTTCATTTCTGCGAACACCGCAACAAAATGGAGTAGTTGAAAGAAAAAAATGGTACCTTGCAAGAATGTGCTCGAACTCTCCTAAATGGCAATGGCTTACCAAATTTTTTTTGGGCGGAAGCAGTTGCTACTGCATGTTATGTATTAAATCGTGTAATTCTTAGACCTATAGCTAAAAAAACATGTTATGAGATGCTCTACAAAAAGAAACCAATAGTATCATATTTTCGAATATTTGGATCAAAATGCTTTATTCTAAATACATAAGATAATCTTGGTTAATTCGATCATAAAGCCGATGAAGGAATTTTTGTTGGATATTCCGATCAAAGTAAAGCATACAGAATTTTCAACGAACGAACAAATGTTAGAGGAAAGTCTTCATGTCTCATTTGATGAAGACTTTAAAAATATAAATAAAGATGACAAAGAAAATTTTGACACTAATCAAAATAAAGCTCCAACAACCCGAAATTTAAGCTATAGTAATTAATTAACGAATTAATTAAATAATAAAATAACTTTGTGAAATTATCAGAATTGAGCCATGGGAGTTGCACCATTGTGCCCGTGATGATTTTCTGGTCAATTTTCATATATAGTTTGTCAGAATCCGAGTTAATATGAAGGAGTTACGAAATAAAACAAGAAACGAACAAAAAAGAATATATATATATATATGTGTGTGTGTGTGTGTGTCAGGTCGACCCTTGGGTCGACCTTCCCTATGGCTAGGTCGACCTAACACATGCAAGGGTCGACCTGCATGTTGACCCACGTATGTATATGGACGTTGTTTCGTCCAGTTTCGAGCAGTGACGTGTTTTTCTATTTTAATTCGATCCTGTGCGTTCGTGCTTCCATCCGAAGGTTCGCAACGAGCCTATGACATGGTTGCACCAGATTTAATCTTCAAATCCAACGGTCTGAGATCCACAAGTGACACTATAAATAAGACCCTAGGCCTAGCTATTTTTCTCATTCAGATTTTCTCCATCTGGGTTCATTGCCTGAGGCTGGACCCTAAAAGGATTATTTTTCCAAGGAGAAGATATTTTTAATTAAAATATTTTATACCCTAGAAGTGGATCCGGAAAGGCCAAGGAAAAGAGCTAAGGACCATAGGTGAGTGTTTAAGTAATTATTTTAGATTTTTAAGTAAGGGTTCTTAGTGGTTGTAGTTTTTCTGCAATTTTGAGACCATTTTTATATAATTTGTTTACAGTTAATTTTTAAAGCTCTTTTCAGTCTATTTTATCCAGCTATTATTATTTAGCTATTTTATTCATTTATTTATAGTTATTTACTGTTATTTATAGTTATTTGTATTTTATTTACATTTGTTTTGCGTTAGAATTTAGTCTGTAAATGTTAGTTTCTGTTTGTTCCTTTTTACGTGAATAAAATAATAAAAATAGAATAATTTGCTAATATGGACTAAAATATAAGAACACTAAATTTACAGAAAATTTGATGTAAATAAGAAGAACTGTAATAAAACGAATATTGACTGAAATAGGCAAATTTGACATTTGCAAGCAAGTTTATAACTAGTAGTTATAACTAAAAAGACAAGATAAAAGAGAAATTATAACGTAGGTTATAATTAAATAGAATTAACAGAAGAGGCTTATTTTAAAGACTTACACTAAGTTAATAAACAAATATACCAGAGATAACAGAAGAGGCTTATTTTAAAGACTTAGAACAAGTTAATAAGCAAATAGAGCAGAATTAACAGAAAAGACTTATTTAAAAGACTTAAAGTAAGTTAATAAGCAAAGATAGAAGCATAACCCATACTGGCAGCATTCCCCTTCAGTCAGGAACTGATGGTCTCATAATAGATTAGGTGAGGCTGCGCATGCTTATGCTGTTTAGGGTAGATAAGTGGTCAACAGATAGAAGCCCAAATCAGAGGATTTGGGCAAGGGGCGCAACTAGATTTTGTTTGTTAGGACCCGTACCAGCAGCATTCCCCTTCAGTTAGGAACTGATGGTCTCACAACACACTCAGGTGAGGCAGGGCACGCTTATGTTGTTTAAGGTAGGTAAGAGGTCAAAAGAGGGAGCAACAGATAGTGCGACCCGAACGGTGGCCGAGCGTGTGGCCTCGGTGCCTGGATATGTCGCTATTGAGTTCCAAAGCGCTAAACAGGTGTCCTTTTGCTGTGGGATCTATGGGATGGGACTAGCTCATAGTGGCACAACAGAGATAGAAAGCCGATCAATGGGTAGAATTAGGATTTCAGCCTAATTAAAATAGAATTAGGATTTCAGCCTAATCAAAGCAGCAATCTAAGACAAGTGCAAACAATCCAATCGAAACAACCTAAGCAAAGCAAACAGTTAAATAGTATTTTATTCCAGCTTTATCTTTTTCCTTTGTTTCCTTTTATACTAGAACTGTTGCTAAGTCTATTATCTTTCTTAAAAATACTAGTAGTTACTTCCACTCACCAGACTTTTAGTCTGACCCACTCCTCTTTTTCCCTCTTTTTCCCCCCTTAGGCCAGCAGAGGCAGGGACAATAGATTTCAAATTTCTTGGAGAGATATTCTTGGAGATTCTGCATGTATTCTTCTCCCTTTCAGTTTTTATTTCATTTGGACTTGATGTACTGGTACTCTTGAGAGGGATGGTTTTATTTATGTACTCTGAAATTATGACTGAGATGGTATTTTTCATGAGACATATGTATTTAGTATTTTGAGACATATTTTGGTTATGACTTATTTATGATTAATGAGTTACTATTTCCACTATTTTATTTATTTGTCTTGTGAATCTTAGTCTCTATAAAGTTTTAGCTATACCTACAACGCACCACATCTTTTAGTGTGCTCTTTTGGGTATACTAAGGGGTATGTGGTGTTTCAAAAGCCATTGAAATTATAATTGAAAATAATAATGATAATCAAAATAACAGTGGTTTGAAACCACCTCCCCATATTTTAAAAGGTCATCCTATTGATAACATAATTGGAAATCTAGATGACAAAGTTTCGACTAGAAGACAAATAAATCAAACGAGTAATGTAGCATCTATATCTAATTTTGAACCAAAAAATTAGAAGGAAGCATCAAATGATGATTTGTGGATTTTAGTAATGCAAGAAGAACTTAATTAATTTGAATGAAATAATGTTTGGAACTAGTACCAAGGCCAAATGATCAATCGGTAATTGGAACAAAATGGGTATTTAAAAGCAAAGCAGATGAAAATGGAAATATTATATGTAACAAAGCAAGATTAGTGGCACATGGATACAATCAAGAAGAAGGAATTATTATGAAGAAACTTTTGCACCTGTAGCACATCTTGAAGCCATAAGAATATTACTTGGTTTTGCATGTCATCATAATTTTAAGCTATTTCAAATGGATGTTAAAAGTGCTTTCGTGAACGGTTTTATAAAAGAAAATGTTTACATTGAACAACCACCACTATTTGTTCATGAAAAATATCCAGATCATGTTTTTAAACTCAAAAAGGCATTATATGGTTTAAAACAAGCACCCACGCTTGGTATGATTGATTAAAATCACATTTAATAAATTCCGGTTTTCAAATTGGTAAAATAGATACAACATTATTTATTAAAAGAGAACAGAAGGATATATTAATTGTTCAAATTTATGTTGATGATATTATATTTGGAACTACTGACGAAAATTTATGTAATGAATTTTCTACAATAATGACAAACGAATTTGAAATGTCTCATATGGGTGAATTGAATTTCTTTTTAGGATTACAAACAAAACAATTAAATAATGCAATCTTTATAAATCAAGAAAAATAATGTAAAGAATTACTAAAACGTTTTGGAATGGATAATACATTAAGTAAACCCACTCCAATGAGTGCTACTAATCATCCAGACAAAGATGAACATGGGAAAGAGTTCAATCAAAAACTATATCAAAGTATGATAGGATCTTTACTATACTTAACAGCTAGTAGACCAGATATTATGACGAGTGTCTATTTGTGTGCAAGATTTCAAGCATAACCTAAGGAATCACATCATCGGGAAGTCAAATGGATTTTTACGATATTTAACCAACACTAAAGATTATGGTATATTTTATCCAGAAGGCAGTTCATTTGAACTCATATCTTACAGTGATGCGGATTTTGGTGGATGAAAATTGGATATAAAAGGTACAAGTGGCACATGTCACTTTATTGGTCAATCGTTAGTTTCCTGGTTTAGTGAAAAGAAAAATTGTGTTTCTCTTTCAACATGTGAAGCCGAATATATTTCTGCTGCCTTAGCTTGCACTCAAGTAATATATATGCAACAAACACTTAAAGACTATGGAAAAATAATAAACAAATCTCCAATATATTGTGATAATACTAATGCTATAAATTTATCTAAAAATCCAATTAATCGTTCACGAACAAAACCTATCGATATTCGTCACCATTTTCTGAGAGATAATATTGAAAAAGAAATAATAACTCTTGAATTTGTTAACATCGAAAATCAAATAGCTGATATTTTTACAAAAACATTAAGTGAACTAACTTTTATTAAGTTAAGACGGGATCTAGGAATTTGTTCGTATAATGAATTGGTTAACTAAAGTTGTAGAAAAAATATTTTGTTCACTTAAATTTGTAGAAATAGCTCATATGGACTTTCAACAATACAATTGGTTTTATACACTTAGAATTAATAATAACCACATAAAAAATCAAACTAATAACAACCATTTAAAAAACTAACTACTCTATGTTAAATTTTTATGGCTTAACTCCTTTTCCTCAACTTATTTTCTAAGTATAGCAAAACCTTATCTTGTAAATTCAGCTTATATTCTACCTAAAAACAAATAAGCACAAATAGATTATTAAAATAAATAATATATAGAAATATCTTTCGGTCACGACTCCACCTATTCAACTATCGATTATAAATCCCCCTCATCAGATAGCACTTATATATCACCAACTAAATCCATACCTACATCAATTCGTGCATCTTCTATAAACATTGTTGCATCACCTACGTACCACACTAGCTTTTCTCCTAAAGAAAAAAAGCTAAACGTTCAATTGATCTGAAATCAACATCTTTCATCGACAAAGTCGATGAGATATTTCTATCAACAATAAACGATCGGCGTTCAACGTGAAATGCATTGCGAGCAACAACGTCAAGGATTTCATCTAAATTTTCTTAAAAAGTGTATTTTAGCAATTTGTGGTCATTCACCAACAAAAAATTGCAAACATAAAAAATCTCCTCGATTACAAGAAACTCCTACAAAAGCGCACAACATTACTCCGAGAAATCTGTGCAAACTGGGACCATCAAACCAAGCTTGGATTGACATTCCAGCCCATCCGAGTTGGTCTCCACTAAATCCGTTAATTGACGACACAAAAGTTCAACCAAATTTTTGGGATATACAACAAATCAACAATTCTAAATTCTCTGACAAAAACTAAACTTATGCTACGCATCATCTAAATTAAGTTTATTTGTCAATTTTTTGGTATATGTATTGTTTTACCGTATTAAAATTTCAATAAACTTTCATTGCTCTTTAAATTTTTCCAATATTTCAAAACATGCATGTCACAGACTTATGTTCATTTATAATAGACGTTTGTATAAAGTTACGGAAATGTTTTTTATCTAGCCAAAGACGACTATGGGATTTCACAAACGTTTGTCAAAACTCTCCGTTTAGTTTTTCTACAGCCACATACGTCTGCGTAACCATCACAGACGTCTGTCGAATCTCTCTGTTTCGTTTTAACTGAAGTCACAGACGTCCGTGACTCCCTCACAGATGTTTGTCGCTGCTCTGGCCATAAATTTTCAGCAGCCATATATAAACAAATTTACCCCATTCTTCACTTTTACCTCCATTTCAATTCCCAATTTCTGAAACCCTGGCTTCCAAAACCTTCAAATTTATCAATCAATGGCTCCCAAGAAGGTGACCGTCTCTAAAAAGCAAAAACAAAGCCAATCTTCCTCCTCCTCTCAAGCTCGGTCACACAAGCTCACATAAACCAATTCTTTGCAACAATCCTAATGCCATCAAACGATTTGAGGCACTTTCCCAAAAGAAAATCCACTCTGGTCCTTTCTATCGCCTTGGAAATTTGATAAAATATGAAATTCTAGGAACAGCTACAAATGCCGGTTGCTCCAACCTAGCTATGATGCAAATAAGGTAATTATCGATCCTCTAGCTATTTACCTTTTCTATTCCAATTTATGTAGTGTAGAAATTTGGAATCTGGAAAATGAGGATGGATGGTTATGGTCTAGCGTTTATGGAAAGAAATCAAAATTGATGTATATACGATTGGCCGTATACTAGGATGTTCTTATGAGGGAATTGGCTTAGCGGATATACCAAATCATAATCTTTTACCCAGAGACGAAGTTACCCATCAAATATGGGAAGATAGGATGCCCCAATGGAAATCCATTTACCTACGCCCATGTGCAAGACTACTAAGTCGAATGATAATTAATACAATCATTCCCCATCTAGGTACATGAGCAAATTTATCCTAATGACCATCGAGCTTTGTATGCAATATTTGGTAGTTACCGGTAAATTGGGAAAAACTTATTCATGAACAATTAAAGGTTTTTGACTCAGCATCGTCGCTCAATTGTATATGCTCCGTACATAATGTGCATCTTGCAAGATCTTGGAGTTCCTTCGTACTTATCACAATACGAAGAAATTCCAACAAAAGATAGTGGTCCACGATATCTGTCCTTGATGCATCTTCCCAAAAACCCACCTCGTATCATCCCTTTCGACCAATGGACTCTACAATAGCATCAACAAGAACATCATGGTCCTCCTCTAACTAGTGCTCCTCGGCAGACATACTCCCCTCATCCTTCACAACAACCACCTTCCTCTAGTTATGCTACCAAATATTATTCAGACTCTGAAATACAAGAAGCTCGCATTGAACCAACGCAAAATGAATCTCTTCGAGATTTGGCACTTAAAAACCAAAAGATAATCATGACTAATCAGCGAGCTTTAAATAGAAAGATGACTAGATTGGAACGTTCTTTCTCCACAAGGATGAAAAAAATAGAGAAGACTTTGGACAAAGTAGTCTCCACTTTAGGCAAAGTTATACACAAAGTACGTGGTCGATCATCTTCTCGCCCATCATGCTTGCCTTCAGCAACACCTCTCCCTCGAGCTCAAACACCAATTTATCGCTCAAGCCTCGCTCGAAGGTAAGTCTCACGATAGAGGTGACCGAGGGAAGACTCCTATTAAAGCACAACCTGAGGAAGAAGAAGATAGTGATGACATGTACGTGTCCGATACTCCTTATTTCCAACAACAATCGTACATGGCATTTCAAGGCCTCTCAATTCAAGAAGATGAGGAGTACAATGACCAAACATAATGGCCGGGCACATACGAGCATGATCCATCTTCTTATTGGGAATATTACGAGAACTATGGGGGCCTATCTTACTCATAAAATCAGTAGAATTAGATTTTTTTTCTTTTATTTGCAATTACCTATTCTTATGCTTGTTTGTTTCACTATTTACAACTTCTGCTACAATTATCTCTAATTTTATTTGAACTTTCATATTTATTTTTCATGATCTTAATGTATAACATGCTATGTCTATTTAATATCTCCATATCTTATATCATTTCCCTCCATTTTGATAATGTCAAAGGGGGAGAAATTTATGCTTATACATAGGGGGAAACAAACATAACTTATGGGGAAACAAACATAACAATACTTCCATTTTTGGATTGTATAGTTGATTTTTGATTGTACATCAAAAAGGGGGAGATTGTTAGAACCTCCAGTTTATGTTTCAATGATAACAAATACACAATCATATATATACACTTTATCAAGATTACAGGTATATGCTACAAGAAGACACCAAGCTTGAAGATATTGAGACTCAAAGAGATACGAAGATCTACCAACCATACTACTATTAGTAAGGTTATCCTATTGTAAAAGAGTCCTAGATAAAGTATTGTTAAGGTCTCCTTGAGTATATATGCATACACGATCACACACAATTTCATATACATCAAAATTAAGTTGAAAAACTGATTTTACACCTCACAAACGTCTGAGATAAAACCACAGACGTCTATGACAATTCTTGGGTTAAAAGTTTCTGAAGTCACAAACATCTAAGGTTTTACCACAGACGTCTGTCATATGCAAAAACTGTCAATTTTGAAATGACACTTCTATTTGAAACAGAAAGAAATCACCTTTCAACAAAAGGTTTCAGCCATTAAAGTAAATAGACTTTCTCAAATAGTAACAACCTTCATCTGCACCCTTTTGAATTTATAAATACCACTTTGATTGAGAAGTAGAAATCAACTAACTCGAATTAATTTATTCTTTCCTCTCTTGATTTCTGAACACTTTCTTGCGTATACATTGTTCACATACTCTTAATTTATTATAACCAAAATATAATTTTGGTTAAACCACTTCCTACAACTCAAAGCATTCATATTCGTATATACTCAAAGGAGATCATAGGAAGATTTGTACTATAAGTCAAAAACTGTGTTATTTGGAACATAAGATTGTCAGAGTTACTTTTGTATTAGCTTATTCCTCCGGGCGAAGCGAGGGTAATTTTTTTAAAGGAAATACCAAAGGGGAGCTTTGGGGCTAGACGTAGGACAAGAGGTCCAAACCAGTATAAAAACTTTGGTTTGCACGCTTTTTTATACTTTACTATTTATTGTCTACTATAGCATTAACTTATACACTTTCATATTATACACAAGTTATATAATATAAGATCCACAATATCAATAATTCCACTCACCTTAGGAGCATAGTCCATGAGCAATATAGGAGGAGGAAGGGGCAAAAGCAAGAAGAGAAGGAAGGAAAGGTGTTGCCAGGTTGAGCTTGGACTTGGTTAGCTTGGATTTTGGTTGTTTGTTTGGTTAAAGGTAAGTTAACACATCAGTTTGAATGGAAAATATAAAACATATAAGTTTGTGTTTGATTGTGTTTGAGTTGGTTGAATTGTTGTCGACTTATGTTAAAACATTGGTTTGGATTCTTACTTTAAAAGTAAGTGACATATGTGATCCATGAATATGGACTTGAACAAACTTAGAATGGACCCGAATGTATTATATGACTTGTGACAAGACCTTGAACAAATCACATAGGTTATAGATGGACTTTGGTTTAGATTGGACTCAGATTTGAAAGTGCACTAATAGCGATAGTCGCTATAGATGCAGTTTTGAATTGCCTTGTTTTTGGCGATTGCCATGGAACTTTGCAGAGAGATCCTTAGAAGTTTCTTGCCATATTTATAATGTATTGTATGTATTTTTTTTGCTATTAAAAGTTTAAATAGTAAAAAGTTAAGTAACATCTTGAAAAGTGGCCAAAACTTCACTTGTGCAAAACTGCCCCATTTAGCCTTGATTTCGGACTTTAAAAGGGTTGAAAAGATATTTAAATTTAAGTATTTTATATCATTCTTTTTACAAGGGTTTACTAACTCATATTAGAGTATTTCAAAAGTGTTTTGAGGTATTTATGAGTTTCTAATAATTAGTTGTGAATTTTTAAAGAAGAGATATTTTGTTGAAAACATGTCGTTTTCAAGTTTTGAGGAAAATTATAAAGTTGTTATTTTCAAGTAATATTTTGGATAAATATTTTAAAACCTATTATAAGTATTTTAAAAGTACATACAAATGCTTTCAAAAAGGGGTTAGAATAGCCAAATGGCCAAATGGTTAATTGTTTAATTATTTGTTTGAAAAGTAATTAACCATGCTTAACACTAAAAGTTGACAAAGTAAGTCTTATCTATTATGAGAGTTAAGATTGATGTCGAGTAGGGATTAAGCAATAGAGCTCTAACCTAATGGGCTTCCCACTTTACCGAGGAATAGTAAGTCGAAATATGTTGAAAATGTGTTAATCGTGTAGATTTCTTATTGTTTATAGAAATCATTAATACTATACTTAACACTAAAACCGATGAGGTAGATTTATCTATTTGTGAGATTCAAGAATGAAGTTTCTAGCCAAGGCTTTGATGCTACCAGTGCTCTAACTTACCTCGCTTCACTCTTGAACGAGGAATAGTTAAGTTGGAATGTCGGAAACGAGTTAAGTGTATGAATCGTGATTTGTATAAGCAAGTGTTTTTGTCTAGATAATTGATTAGTCGATTATCGAACTTGACCCAATAATGACTTAAGAAGTTATCAAAAGATGTTACGATTTCATATCAATGAGAACCCCTGGGGAGGATTACTGGTATGAAAGGTCTCTAGCTTTCGCTTACTTCTGAGAGAACCAAAATTGAGTTAACCGAGAATTCATCCATTGGTTTTGGAGGGTTCGATAAGCGGGAAGAGTGCACTTATATGAGATGACTCAAACCCGTAATCACTTCAAAACCATATACGCAGTCTATGTTCTGAATGTGGTTGTGAAGTGGAATATTATAGAGTTAAACTGTCTATCCTAAGGTTAAGTCCAAGGGAAAGGTCAGCGTTAACATTACAAACGATGCTATCGTGTTGGACTGTCTATCTTGAGGAGTATTCCAAGAAATAGGATAATGTTGCATTCATCGGAGGACTTTTGCGGGGAACTTATGTGGAGATTCGAGGTCTGTTCGAGATGATCGAATCCATATAGTGATTCGTGATCTATTCGAGATGGAGGAATCAATTTAGGGATTCGTGTTCTGTGCAGGTGATGAAGACTCGTGTGAGAGATGTCAAAGTAGCCTCAACATCGGGAAAATGACTAGAAAACATAGAAATGGCATGGCCAGGGAGGTTTAGCAAACCTCAAAGGTATATCAACTCCAGATCTAGAGATGCTTACCGATATGTTGGTACCGAGAGTTGATATGGCTCAGATCACACACCAAGGGTGGTCTGATTATGTTTACCTTAGAGTATATCCTATCTAGAGATATACAATGCTCGGAATGTAGTTTCTAATCCCTATCATGGAGATCCTTTCAGTTTACTGGAGGTGTCTCCGTGGAAAAAAAATCCATATATGAACGCGCCTTAGCAGTGTTGACTGTATACCTATTACTATTGCGGCATTAACACAACAGCTATTCGATATGATTTATTTGCTACACTCTAGACAATATCTATAGTATAATTATATGTTAAACTTAATGAATGGCTGGTTTCATTAAGGGAAAAATCGTTGCAGCAATCCGTATGATCATAAAAAGTTTTTATTATATATCACTCTTATTTCTTGAGTATCTCATGCTGGTTTAATAGACTGATCCGAGTGTATTTTCTTATAATGCTCGGGTCAGCCCCATGTATGTTTCCAGATTTAGGTACGAACGCTTTGGAGCTTATGGAGAAGAGCTGGATGATTTCCTTCCATAGTATTCTTATTTCCACTACGTTTTTGTATTGTATATATCAGCATTGTGAGGACTGCTGTTATAACTGTCCAAGTGGTGATAGTACTTAGGTTTTAGTAACTTTGATATTTCTGTATTTAGTAACCCTTTGTAATGTTCCTTTGATATTATATATTGTCGTTCCGTAGTGAAATTATGATGTTGTGTTCTTCTTTTCTTGTTCTATTCTTCTTCAGTTTGACCCTAAAATTCATCCTTCTGGTATTTGGATGCTCGGCACACGAATACATGGACATATTAGTGTCAACATTCGGGGGTCGAGAGGGCTGGTCATTACAAAAATATTTAGAAGAGTATAGAATACCCCTCTTAGTGAATAATTTCACATTGTGGGGAACTATAGAGAGGTCCTATTTAAATATAAGATTCATAAGAGAAGTAATGGGCCCTTCGGACATCATTTGTTTTCTCTTGTATTGAGGAGGTAGACCATGCTAACCATCACACGTGCGCACACCGGTCGACCGACTTGACCCAACCCAGATCTGGCTAGGCTTGGCCAATGTGGTGTATGGCCCTTTAAATATTTTTGGCAGTATATATTTAAACTGGTTTTGACTTGGTAATAAGACTTGATAAATTCGAATCCTATATTTGCTCATAACTCAGTAAGAAAAAAACCCGTTTTTACTTTCATGTTTTTTCTATATAAACCAAGCAATTGACATGAAAAAATAACAATTTTTAAATCCGGGTTCTCTTCATCTTCTTCCTAAAATACTGTCAAATCCGTGCAATATTTTTGGATGCTATTGTCACAATAGCTTTTGTGTAAGAGGCTGTTGATATTGATATATACGGCTGTTTTATCCTAGATGTGGTGCTGCACTACTGACTGCCTTGCACAGTTTTGGCATAGCGGCGATACATCTTAAAAAGAGTGACCTTGTCCACGACTCATCCACAAAGACACTACAAATTTAGATCGAGGTACAACAGTAACTGCCGATACTTTATTGGTAAAATGATCGTGTATACCAATAGACTGATAAACCAATAATTGATGATAGTATATTACCGGAACATAAAATGTTAAATTTTTATTACAATAAAATTTCGGTAATGATAAATAATGTAAATATTTTATTACAGATTCTAACTATATTAATATTTATATCAACATTTTGAGTTATTATACTTGACAAAGAATTTTCTAAATTCGTTGTAGATTATTTACAAAAATATTAAGTAATAACTTTGCTATCTTATATGTTAAACCTAATGAAACTTAAAAAGAAGCATCATCATGAATAATACTGCAAACCTCTTCTTTAAAATTTATATACCTTCAAAAGTGACCATCGCTGGATTAATTTAAATAGTTAAAGGAAAAATTAATATGATTGGAAAATTTACTGTTATCACCGGTTTTGATATTTCTTTACAGCTATATTTACTATTAACAATAGTAAATTTACCATTGTCATACCGATAGTATTAGTATAATCATATAGCCCAATATTGATTACCAGTTGCTAAGTATTGGTATGGTAATGTAAATTTACCATTACCATAGTAGCCCTACTATAATAAGTGTCAATGATTATTGCAAACTAGATTTAAATATATAAAATATTTAATTTTTAAAATGGTGGTATGTATATTAAGTAATTGGATCTCCTTCTCTTTGCAGGGTTAATCAAATACGTATGTACCATTAGACTTCAGAATAATTAAGAAATGGATGCAAAACTCATGAATGATCAGTAAGGGATGATACAAGAAGAAAAGTAGTATTAATGATTAAGGACCATTGATCGATACCGATCAACGACATGTATTGGTGCTGATCAATGAGTTCATCAATTTTCAACTATTGGTTAATGAATTCTCGCCTTATATCATGGTTTGAAGCTATGGCATTATCGATAGATGAAACACTACAAATTTAAAAAAGAAAGAAATATTCTCCAAGTCTATCGATCGATACCGATAGATAGACTATTAACCTGTACCGACCAAACAATGTTTCGTACAGGTTGAGTGGACAAATCTTTAACATTCTATCTGATCAATTGCAGATATTTTCTAATTGACTTTTTGGATGAAGAAGAACGAACTCCTAGCCCTAAGCATTCCTCTATGGCTATTAATACATAGCAGCATCTTCCAAAAAAAGATAAAATAATTTTCACTAAAAGGAGACTTGCTCATTTTAGAAAACTGATATGGTATAAATTTCGAGTTATTAATTGTGATTCTCCATGAAGATTAGTGAAAATATATAACAAATTGAGATTAGAGTGAACGTACATAACACCGAACCACTATAAAAATCTCTTATATCATTTACTTGCTTTTCTTTCTTCCTTCTTCCATATTTTACTAGATCTTAATCTCAGATTGCATAGTTGAACACACAACCATAGTCAACATAAATAAAAGTCTAAATCCATGTACAAAACATAATCAATGACTACACTATGTAATTACTCAAATTTTAGCGCCTAGTAATCAACAAAATAAATCATTTTAATTAAATTAAGAGAATTAATGGTTTTAAAGATGGATTTTTAAAAATGAATTAAGTCTCGAGACCTATTCCGTTGTGTTCAAAATATCATTTACATATGAAACTTATAAAGTTTTTTAAAATTGGATAACATGATAAAACGAGATGAAAAGTGAAAATAGGGACAAAATGGTAATTTGGTCAGAATTATCATATTCCAAAATGGAACTCCTTCCTCGTCCTTCATATTTTCTTTTTTCTTCTTCTTCTAAAAAGGAAACTAAGTTTCTAGATTTTAAAATTATCATAACTCTTTCATTTGTAAGTACATATTCTGAATTACATATCAAACTCAAGTTAAAATATTCTCTACAAATCTAGTTATTTAGCATTTTAGAGAAGACTGGAATCGGATTTTAAAACTCAAGAGAGCATCAAAGTTGGATTTAATTGGAGCTAGGATTTCATAGTGTTTGGTGAGTGGGATTTACTCTCGATGATATATGATCACTAAATATGGTAGAATTCATGTTAAAAATCAAAAGTTAGGATAGAGGTTGATGAATGAATTTATTTGAGATTTTGAAGATGAGAATCTTGATTTAGTGAATATTTAAAAGAGAATAATTATAAAATGAATGTGTTGGAAAGCTTGATAATAAATGTTGATATGCTTAGTTTGAATTGTTAGATTATTGCTGGTTTAGAGTTGGTAGAATGATTAGGGGTGTTGGAATTGGGGCTACCCATAACGGAACTTATGGGTGAATTTCAATTTTTTTTTACCCAATTGGATATTTATTGGGCCTATGAAGTCTATTTATTTAGAATATTTCTAAATATTATTTAATAAAATCTTTTATTTTGTTTAAATTTGATAAATGATATAGTATTAGTTAATTTAAGTTCTATTATATATACGTGTATCATATACACATATATGTGTATGCATATGTAACATATCAATATGTGTAAGGTATAACATGCCCACATATAGATGCTAGAATTTACATCGCAACAGACACGTTAGCTCATTCAATATGCAAATATATTATACAAATGCATGTTTATGTATATACTTTTACTTCTATAAAATATTTATATTTATGTGCATATGTATAAACATTGATTATATATATATATAATTTTGTGTATATATATGAATATATAAACATAAGTATGAATATTAACAATTTGTATATATTTAAAATTATATAAATATGTTTAAATCGGTTATAGAACATATTATATATATATATATAAGACAGAATATAGTAGATGTGTAAATATAATTTTTTAACATATATATATATATTAAATACTTATATATATATATGTTTAATTGTTCTTAGGCTCCTTCCCTTAATTTGGTCAAACTAGTTTTATGCAACTCAGGTGCTCAATGTAATGCCAATTTGGAGAATACTGTTGATGCCCATCCTATTGACCCACTGCAGTTTCTGTGCCCAAGCCTTGGACATCACTTTTTAGTTCCCTTCCCCGCAATGCTGGTGACTACTCCCCTATAGATTTTGATGTTGTGGTAGTCAATGGTGTGTTGCAGCCACCGCCTCTGGTTATGCAAGCTGGAGCTGAATTCTGGTCGGGCTTTTTAGTTGTTTTTTCTTGGATCTCCTCCAAACTATCAAAGATGAAAGATTCTTCTACCACCGTTTGTCAAAGCTTCGGGGTGATCTTCAGGTAATCTATATTGACTCCATGTGTTTTTTCAAATTTTTTTCCAATAAGGAGTGACAACGAGTCCTAGATGTTGATCTTCTTTTATCGATGGAAAACATTTCATTGTCACCAATTGGACTCCATCAGTGGCTAGTGCTAGGGACCAGGTTTTATCTATAACTGTTTGGGCATATTTTTCCCATATTCCATCGATATTGCAGCGTTGGTAGGTATTAATGGGCTAGCTTGCACGATTGGAAAACTGAAATGTTTTGACTCTAATACGGTTGCTCGTGAGAGAATGGTTTATTCTAAAGCATTGATTGAAATTACCCCTGATAATACACTCCCTTCATCGATTCGAGTTCAACTTGATGATGACCATATTTACGGAAGTTCGTGTTTGTTATGGTTGGGCTCCTGACATATGTACTGTTTGTCGCACCTTTGGTCATCTTGCAGTCTCTTGTAAGCTCCCGCCTACTACTCGTCCTCCAGCCAAGGTTTCGCTACTTCGACCTCCGATCCAACATTGGGTCCCTAAGGTTAAGAATCGTGTTCCCATTGTCCAGTCTTACATCGTTCCTCTCGTGTCTTTTATTGCTTCGCCTGTTATTGCAATTAATAGCTATCCTCTTGTACCTACTGTAGCTCAACCAGTTGACGCCCCATGTACCCTTGTGCCTAACACTTCCCTACCCGCCTCTACGGTTGTTGTCAGTTTTCCTTTAGTGTCTACAGATGATCCCCCGGTGCACGATCCCTTATCTACCCCTCGATTTCCTGGGTCCCTGAAGAGGAATCTTGGGAGAATTGATTTTCTGACATGCATTACAATCCTGCCAGAAGTTGTTTTTTCAGTTTTGTCTCTGGGAGTGAGGGTGAAGATCGTTGCTTATATTACCTAGTTTTGGATGGTGAGTTTACTTTAGCTTCGGAAGGTGAGTTGGGAGATTGGAACAGGAATATTCTTCTAGATAATTCTTGGGATATAAGCTTTATTTACTCTAGAGATTCGGCTTGCTACGTACCAGGTCTTACTAGCCTTTGCGCTGGTTATGTCGCTGGTACTGACCCCATTCTCTTTGATGTGGGTCGTGTTACATTCTCGGCTAAGGAATGACATTTTTTGGTTTTTAGTCGATTGAGGCACTATGGCCTCTCACCTATACTTACATTTTAAGTGGTCTGGCCACTATAAAACCAGGTTAGTTGTTCTGTGCATGTGCAGAACATATGTTTCCATCACTTATATTCAGACTGGTACGACAACTATAAAACCGGCTGGCTTTGCTAAAAAATTTTTAAAAATAATTTATATGAAATATATAAACACCTATTCATGCGCATGCCACCGATTTTTGTTTAATTTTTAATTTTAAAAAATATATATTATATAAAATATATGAAAATACTTAAAAATTAATAAAAATAATTTTATTCAATACTAAATTTAAAATTTAAATTTCTAGCAAATTTTTCTAATGAAAATTTACAATTTGAAAATTTATTATATAATTTTATAATTTAAAACAATTTAAAAATTAAAAATTTTAATTTTTGGTTTGAATTTTGTATATTTAAAATGAAAATTTGTTTTTTATTTTAGCCGAGAGTATAATATGTTTTATCCTAAAATTTAAAACATAATCTATAATGCATATGTGTATTTGTATAATTATTTATATGATTAATTTATTTAAGTATTATTTAAAATAATATGTAAATATATAAAAATTATTTTACTCCTATTGAAATTATTATACGTTTTAAACATTACGTACAAAATTTTATTTCCACATTTTGCATAAGTATAAAGCAGTATTTAAAATTATAAGCTATATATACACATATATTATATATTAAATTATTTAAATAATAAAAAAAATTGTTTTTTAAGCATTGAGCTATGCTGCATATAGATGTGATAACATAAAAAAATTAAATATTTCTAAACACACACACACACATACATGTACAACCAATTAATATTGTGACAATAGTTGGAATCGTCACCAAACAAACAATATAACATATGTAAATTAATATTTATAAACTCATCAAAAATATACCTTATAGCCAAATCCTATAAGTACACCTTGAAACAATGAGGTCTAATTCCCTAATAGATTCTAATTCAGTATGTTGTTAGTCTAATTTCATTTGAAACTAATTTCATTTGAGCTTCATATGAAAAGGGAAAGGAGGGGAGAGGTCGGCTAAAAATCGGAGTGGATATAGAGGCTTCCAAAATCTCTCCAAATGGTGAGGGTAAAGATTTTTATATAGAGGAAGAGATGGAGAAAAGTTAGAATTAAGATCTTTACCCATTCTCCTTCCATCTAAGCCCTCCATTTCAAATCTCTCTAACCCTTATTAGGCCACACATGTCCCTTGATTTGAGCCGATCCTACCAGCCCCTTTCATGGGCTTTAAACCCATTTAAAGCCTGAATAAAAATTATTTCGTAATTATATCCAATTTAACGCTTACCGATATCGTATATCGATTAATATATCTATAACTATTATATATATATTAAATAATATTTGTTCATCAAATAAAAATAAAATTTTATATTTAATATTTCATAAATATTAATTAACTTTATTAATTTATAACAATTACACATTAATTAATTGCTTGGTCAAAGGAATATTCATCGTTTCAGTTGTGTGACCCGTTTGGTGTAAATTTGGTCAGCGATTAATATCGAACTATTCAAATATTAACGTTCACATGTCACTTAGCAGGTGGTGCCACATTTTCACCAAATTTATTGCTTACTTAGTTTCAGTAAAAACCAATTTTACTTCGTTAAGCATTACCCAGTTGTGACTAATATTTACACCAGTTCTCTTCGTCAAAACTATATCACTTCGGACTTATGGAATTTGGTAATGATCAAAATTCCAATATAATTCACATTCAACTTTATAGTCAAAACACAAAGCCCTTGGTTCAATAATAACAATTATTATTAACCAAAATGCTCTGGCCAGAGACTTTGAGTTGAATTGCTAACCTCATATAACCGAGGAGACGAATCCTCTCATAAATAATGTTTCACTTCCAACACATCCACTCAACCTAACTACTGTCACTCAATGATGTTGTGCCATGGTTTGACTATAATCAAAGTGGATCTTTCATATTGAAAATCGATAATATTCTCAAGTCAGGAGAATAGTGTAAATCAATTACATCGATATTTTCTATTTGACGTTAGTTATATTAACCAATAGATAACTATTGAGTGAGTCGTTCCATAGTTATCCAATAACTATCAGTTCGTAACTCCTAGGTGCCCCCAGCAGTCATGAGTAATACACCACCTAACATTTGGAGAGTGTTACATACTCTAGTCTTAACAAATACACTGATATCCAATCTTGATGCATCTTGACTAGGAACATTTAAAATGATATGTTTTATAAACAATACTCATGATTACAACTATTTGTAATTGCTATCACAAAGACACCATTTATGGATTTTCTATTAGATATACTTTTAATTTAATTAATTAATTAATATAACACATTATATCAAGTATATAATAGAAAGAAAACACATTTTATTTTAAACAAGATGGTTATCGAGTTAGATATACGTAACAATTACATAATTTCCCCTAGGGCATACCCCTAACTCTATTAATCTCCCGCTTGCACTTAGGATCAATTATTAAATCTTATTCCAACTTTTCCAGTTGGTTCCACTGAAAAAAGAAATTAGGTCAGTCCTTCGGTGAATGGGTATGCTATTATGTTTTAATTATTTACTCCGTCGATCAACTCTCTCTGACGCTGATAAACTACATTTATCATATATAACAATTCAAAGTATGTCTCTTGACTTCTAAAGCTGTAAATTCTATCATGAACTATATCGTGCATTGTTATAATATAACAATGCTATGTGATTCTCTGCATTTGGAATCACCCTCGGCTCAGTTATAAATTTGTGCATTTATATTTATATACATTGTCTTTTATTGCGACGTTATTCAAGGTGATGTGCTTAACTTTTTCATGAATCGACCATAATATTCCATTTGGAACATTTCCAACTTAAAGGTTCTTGACTTGAATTCATTATTGACATATTATACTCAATATCACTTATGAAAGTTTAAGTCCAAACATTCATTCATAAGGAGTTCATTGTTTCTGTAAGAAATTCTCTAGTATTTCATAGATACAAGAGAACACCTACAACAGTTATTCGACAAAATCAATTTGTATTTGATATTTGCTTCATGTATCGAATATATAAACAAATCATAATATCGTAGACAATATAACATGTATGATAATTCGTATTTCCAATGCATAAGAAATCCATCTTGCATATTCCGAATTAAACATTTTAGTTAGATGTCTTTGCATATCGTTTGGGACATTCCTAATATCTTTATACTTACTATAAAAGACATTATTTACAAATCCAATTTCCAGTAGATTTTTACACAGGTGCATCGTTAATAATCAACAGTGTGTTGTTTACTTATGGTTTAGAAATCTCTATGCACCTTTTAACGTTCTTACTTATGAACACATGCTTCCTCTGCATTGTGATTGATAATTAAACTATTTGATATTTATATCAAAACACTTGTTTAGATTTGATGCTTTTTTGAATGATACTTTTATATCTATTTTCGGATCGTGTCTGAAAGCCCACAAAACTCAATATCGCTCGCACTGACTTCAAGACAGTTAAGCTATTATGTGCTAACAGTCTATTCTAAAACATTATTTAGAGTTTTTCATTTCAGCGTATACGTACCCAACACAAAGTCATACTAAGAAACAATTTTATGACTAAATCCGAACCACCTTGAGCACATTGAATAGTGAATCTGTTATGTTAATTTCAATAATCGAAATCCACGGTATTATTCTTATCAATGTGGCTCAATATATTCCAACTACATTTGTCTCTCTCTTAAAGACACATTTGTAGCCAATAGATCATATCCCTTTGGGTACAACTATCAAAATCATATTTTGATAATGTGCTTGGAATCTACTTCAGGTTTGCGCATCGTACTATGTCATAGAGTCAATACACTTAATGGTTTAATTAAACAACTGAGGATTATTTTTTTTTTGACAGTGACAAGAAACTCATAGTTTCTCTTTAATGTACATGAATACTCATTAGACATTCTAATATATTTGTGTTCATTTAGGTTCAGTCAATTTCATTTCATCCATTGTAATCAATTTTATCATTAAATAGTATCCAAATTCATTTTATACTAATAGTTTCTCAAAGAAATTTCTTTGTTATGAAGTTGGTGTTTTCTTGAAACGACAGTTGTTTCTCAGTGCAACAAAATCAACATTCATATACATTTTATGAATTCCCTTATATTAAAAATTATTTTGCATTAGTTCATAATATATTTATGTTCACAACATAAAATTAATCATCTAATACCATTGATCCTAAAATTCTCTTGGGACAATTCATACAAGATCCCTTACGTACAATTATTACGTGTAGTCTTTCGACTCGCACAACCTACCAACAAGTTGGTCTAGGATATGTAAGGATTTCTTATGAACCCTTATCTCGTATGTTTTTGTAAAATATTATTTGGATGATAATAATTTTAACCTCGTGTACTACTCTCAAGTACACACTTTATAGAAAAATTTAGCTCAGCTTCACTCATCATTAATCGTGCTTTCTCTAACAATGTTTGATTACTCCTTATCAATACATCATTATATGGAGGGTTACCTTTGATACCAGATCGTTTATTCATATTAAGTACATATTGAACTCTTTCCAATATATTCACCCATTTGACTAAATTGAATTATTTCTATCGTATGTTATTTTATTTACATCCATTTTATATTCCATGTTATTATCATAGACTTATACATGCATATCAAATACACATGTCCGTGTATGTGATAACTCATCAGTGAATATGATGAAGTACGTGGAACCGTCGTGGTATTAATAGACTTAGGATTGCATACATCTATATGTATCAATCCGAACAGTTCATCAACTCCTATGATGCTCTCACTAAATGGGTGCATAGCTTTTACTGTTTGAGCTATAATTAATTGGTATAATATGATTCATTATCATATAATAAAAATTATTTCTCCAAACTATGGCTTGGTCTATAATTCCAAAATAATTGTAAACAATTTTAGATACTTTAGTATTTTTAATTGCATCACTTTTGTTGTGAAAACAAATACCGAATTATAATTTTATTTCATAACGAATATTCATGATATTCACCTGAAATATAACTGTCTATTTTTCAGTCGATACTGAAAAATAGTCATTTTTTCATAAATAATGTTCAGTACGTTTTATGAAAACAATGTAATTTGATGCAACCAATAAGTGCTATATGGTATGCTCCCACTATTTCCACCATTACTATAATGGTGTACTAAATTCGGAGGTCCATCATTCACTTAATATAGATTATATATTTCATATATTGCAACTAGTTTATAGTGGAGAGTTCTTTGATCAAATATCTTAAACTCAAAAAAACAAATCTCATAAAAAACAATTTTCTATATGAAAATGCATTTCGGAATAGAAATTGTATTTCTCATTCCAGTGTTAGGTATCAATCATTATTATTGCAATTCTCGTTTTTGATGTGTTTTTGTGAAGCAGAAGTGACCATTCACTCTCTTCATCCCAACTATACCTTAAATCACATCTACTCTTGTACATTCGTTTTTCTTTCTAAATGGTCGAACCATTTAAAAAATCCTTTTCTATAATATCATAACGAACTCCTTACAAAAATCCATTTGATCATCCTTTAACATTTAAGGACATCAAATATGTTGCACTTTGCGTAAACTAATCAAACCGACATCAGTGATCGAGTTATTTAGATCTATCTTGTAGTTTTTGTCTAGTGTTACATTTAACACAATATGATCTTTATTGCAATCAATAAGATTGAATACATGATCTCATGGTATGGTCTATTTTTTTGCTTTGAATGAATTAATTTCATTGAATTATCGTACATTACGGACTATGACCATTTACTATATAACACATATATAATTGTATATGGATCAAATATCCATAGTCTTGTATTTCTTTTGAGTTCAGAACTCCTAGAATGCAATATACGGTCCCGACCAAATAAACACATAAGCAACCAAATTATGAATGTATCTAGTAGTTGTAAAATCAAGCGCTAACATGGGTGTTGAAATGTTAACATGCAATAAGCATTTATTAATAAGTATATGTTATATTTCTATTTGTGAACCTTTAACTTAGTTCATTTGTATATCTTAATTGATAAACCTTTTATCAATCATATTAAATGCACAAATTTATAAATGTAGATTATTATAACATTATATAACATATGATCTTACAATATTGGAAAGGTTAAATGCTATCATTTCATTTTTTAATAAGCCTCCTACAAGTCTTTTATGTTTTACCAAACCCTAAGTCGAAACATAGAAGTCTTTCGACTTCACTAGTGGGTGGTAGGACTCGTTCGTCTTGGAATTATGACCTTGAGTTTGCTCAACAAGTCATAGCTCCAAGGACGATGGATAGCTCCTTATCTGTTGTATCGTATACAACTCCTAACCCTTAGTACCTTATCCTAATTTCACTTCGACCTTGAGTTTTCTCAACAAGTCGAAATGAAATTATTCATTCGTACCCACCATATTGAGATAGCCTAAGTATAGTATATATACCTTAAGTTTGCTCAACTAATACATATAGTTATCTTACCTCATTTATTCAATATATTAATAATACTACACATAACATCCCTAGCTTGAGTTTGCTCAACAACTAAGGGTATGCAAGTAATTTATTAATATATATACATGGCTGTGGACAACATTATATTAAAGATTCATAATCTTCAATATATTGTATTGAGTGATATCAACTTATGGAATAATGTATTTCTTTTGAAATACCCTCATGATTTAAGTGTCAGACACATTTAAAATCATGGTATATGTATATTTACGTATGTTTTTATTCTTTAAGTCTATTTAGGGTTTCTTAATGTTCCACTACAATTTATACATTCATATTGTACAAGTTTTGTCATATAATTTTAATATTTTATATAACAGTATTATGTATAATTTTATATTAATTAGATCTTATTTAATTAATTTAATCAATTAACACTTTAATTAATTATTATATTATTCAATCATAACATATTATATTGAATATATATATACACTATAATATTTATAGTAATACACATATATCATACATACATACATATATATTTGAATTTATTAATTAAATTTTAATTTATTTATTTAATTAAACAATTTTAATTCAATATTTATTAATTTTGAAAACTCTTTTACACACACATGTATACTCATATTATCTTAAACAATTGAAGATAACATAACATATATCATTATATGTATTATACATGTATACATATTTAATTAATCAACTTATTTAATTAAATCATTTATTTTATTAATCTTATCAATAAATTATATTTTCGATATTAATTTTATAACGTTTTCAGATATTTTGAAAATTTATATTATAACTTTTTTAATATATATTTTATTTTAAATTTAACTTTTAAATTTAAAACTTTTATTTTAATTTTCAAAACAATTTGAAAATTCATATTATAACATTTATAATATTTTTCTTACTTTAAATTTAAAACTTTCATTTTCTATTTTTTTTTTGAAATTAGCCCAAGCCCTAATTCAAATTGGGCTCTTTTTTCTATTAGGAATAACGTTTTAGGCTTACCTCATCATTTCAGGCCAGGTTAATAGCCATGTTGGATAGAGTACTTGATTATCCAACAAATGTAATGAGTGAATTTCAAATTTATCATTTTGAATCTTTATTGAGCCTATGAAGTCAAATTTATTTAGAACATTTCTAAATTACTTTTAAATAAAATCATTATTTTATTCAAATTTATAATAAAGTTTTATATTATGTAATTAATGTTATATTATATATACATGTATCTTTTATATATATGTGTGTGTGCGCGCGCGCGCGTGCGCGCACATGTGTAACATAACAATTCGTGCAAGGTATAATAATCCGTGTATTGGTGTTGGGATTTACACCACAATGGGCATGTTAGGACTCGTATGCCTTAGGATTCTGATCTTGAGGAAAGCTCAATAAATCATAGGCCCGCATACGATGGATAGTTCTTTATCGGTTGTATCACATACAACTCCTAACCCGTGGTACTTTGTCCTAATCCCGCCTTTACATTGAGGAAAGCTCAACAAATAAAGTGGGATTATTCACTCAGGCCTATCATTTCACGACAACCAAAGTATAATGCACATACCTTGAGGAAAGCTCAACAAATATATGTAGTTACCTTACCTCATCCATTCAATATATTCATAGTACTGCACTTAACATCCCTAGCTTGAGGAAAGCTCAACAACTAAAGAGTATGTAAGCAATCTATTAAGATATAAATAATAAAGAACAACTTTGTTGAAGATTCATAATCTTCAATATATTGTATTAAGTGATATCGACTTATGGAATAATGTATTTCTTTTGAAATACCTTCGTGCTTCAAGTATCAGACACATCAGAAATCACAATATGCATGCATTCGTTTTTATTTATTCCTTAAATCTATTTGGGTTTCTTTGATGTTCCAGCTTTAATTTATTACATTCATATTATATAAGTTTTATTATTATATAACTTTTATATTCCATATTACTTATATAATAGCCTTATATATAATATTATATTAATTAAATCTTATTTCATTAATTTTAATCAATTACCATTTTAATTAATTTTATATAATATTAATATACCATTTATATTAAATATTTATTATATACTATAACCTTTATAGTATAACAATCTTATATGTGTATTTTTTTAATTTAATTAAATAACCCTTAATTTATTAATTTAGTTAATTAACCTTTAATTAATTTATTTAATTAAACAATTTTAACTAAATTATAATAATTTTGAAAAATCATATTATATACATACATGTATACTTATGATATCTTAAAAATTTTAAAATATCATAGCATACATAAAAAAATATAATACATGTATATATTTTTCATTAATTAACTTATTTATTTTATTAATCTTATTAATAAATTTAAAATTTTGAAATTAATTTATATTATTTTTCAAACATTTTGAAAATTTTTATTATATTATAACTTTTATAATATATGTACATCTTATTTAAAATTCAATTTTTTAAATTTAAAATCTTATATTTTTAATTTTCAAACAATTTAGAAAATTAGCCCAAGGCCTAATTCAAATTTAGGCTTTTTCTATTAGGGACAATCGTTGGGCTATGAGCTTAATAGTTAAATCTAACATGACTAATTTACACTGCATATGCTATTGAGTCCCGATACCATTGTTGGAACTCGGCCAGCTATAGTAGAAGTTATGGATCAATTTCAATTTTTTTATTCTGTTGGATCTTTATTGGGTTTATGGAGTCTAGTTTATTTAGAACATTTCTAAATTTTATTCAAATAGAATCTTTTATTTTATTTACATTTATGAAATGATATAGTATTATTTAATTGATGTTATATTATACATATATGTGTGTGCGCATGTGTAACATATCAATCCGTGCAAGGCATAACATATCCGTGTATAGATGTCGGGATTTTCATCGCAACACACACGTTAGATCATCCAATATGCAAATATATCGTCCAAATGTAAGTTTATGCATATACTTTTACTTTTAATATATAAAATAAATATTATAAAATATTATATTTATGTGTATATGTATAAACTATTATTATACATAATACATATAATTTTGTATGAATACATAAATATATATAAATATAAGTATGAAATATTAACAATATGCATACATTTATAATTATATAAATATGTGTAAATCAATTATAAAATATATTAAATATAAAAAATTATAAGACCGAAAACAGTAGATGTATAAATATAATTATTTTAACACACACAGATATATATATATACATACATACATACATACATACATACATATACATATACATATACATATACATATACATATTTATATTAAATACTTGTATAAATATATGTGTGTATGATAATAAATAAATATATATTAATACAAATAAATCATAAAATAATTTATATTAAATATATAAACACCTATTCATATGCATGACTCGGATTTATTTTAATTTTTAATTTTAATATATATATATATATTATATAAAACATATGAAAATATTTAAAAATTAATAAAAATAATTTTATTCGATATTAAATTTAAAATTGAACTTTCCAGTAAAGTTTTTAGGTGAAAATTTATACTTTGAAATTTTATTATATAATTTTATAATTTAAAAAATCCAAAATTTTAATTTTCGGTTTGAATTTTAAATATTTAAAAATAGAAAATGGTTTATTTATTTTAGCCGAGTGTATATTATGTTTTATCCTAATTTTATACAATTAAAACCTAATTTATAATGCATATATGAATTTATATAATTGTATTATGATTAATAGATTTAAATATTATTTAAAATAACATATAAATATATAAAAATTATTTACCTTGCCGAATTTGTTATACATATTTAAAATTATGTACAAAATTTTATTTCCTTATTTCACATAAGTATGATGCAGTATTCAAAATTATAAGATATATATATATATACACACATATATATTATACATTCAATTATTTAAATATTTAAAAAAATTATTTTTTATTTTTTAAAGCGTTGAGCCGTGCTGCATATAGAGTGGTAACATAAAAGAATTAGTACCTTTTTAAACATACACACACATACTATTATCCGGCATTTTGATCTGGCCATATTCGAATTGATTGGACAAGTTAGACTCGACTGTCATCAAGGCCAGTAAGTCCAAAGCAATGATCGTGGGGTCCAGAAGTCAAGTATAGATGATAATATGAAGCCGTGATCGAATGGAATTGAGAGATATGCAAGAAGAATGTTCGAAGTATGGAATATAGTTCAACATAGAGGAGGGATCGGCTATAACCATTCTCCAACAAAATGATCGGCTTGTTTTAGGACGCAAGTGTAATTCAATAGAAAACAATCAATATCTCAAGATCCATAAGTCGAATGCATACAAAATTTTATGAGCAAGATATGGGGACCCTTGGAAGCCTACCCTAGGGATCGCACCTAAAAAGGATGGACTAAGAGGGATCGGTTTTTTGCACCAAAATTGGTCACAAACACCCAATTGCAGATGAAAGCACCCAATCACAGTCACAGATCACAAATAGATTGTATGTAGTAGAATTGAATATGAAGAACACTCCAAAAATTAAAAGGAAAACAGTAGAAAGACAAGATTTATAGTGGTTCGACGTTGTAGCCTACGTCCACTTTGAAGGATTTGCTGTTTATTGATGATTTTATGCTGATTTACAAGAGTACAATCGATAGTATCCAAGTTACAACCGAGTTCCAACAGAGTAACAGTGTAGAAGAACCAAAAAGTCGTTTTTCCGAAGGCCTAGGACTGCTATTTATATGTGTAGGCTGAAAATATCTGGCTCAGATCTTGGAAGACTCCTTCTCACACGCGGATGAGCCCATGTGATCGATCTCTGGATATTTGGGATCGATACGTATACAATTTGTATCGATCATAAATGACTCCATCTGGGCTGAGATCGATCAGAGACCAAGTAGAGGTGGTACGCAAGCTTCTGTGAAAATTTGATTGCATTTGGACTTGTAGATTTTTAGTTATGATCGATCCAAGTTTGTAATTGTAAAACACTACCGAGTTCATATCGATACAATACGTATCGATGGCTTTGTGTCGCTCCTAGTTCGCATCGATCAAGTGACGTGGCGCTATACTTCGGGATCGATCCACTTTTCATGCCGAGTGACCGAGTCTTCCTCTTGAACGTGTTCTTATTCGTATCGACCAAATGTATTCTTTTCGCGTCGATGGTTTCGTATCGATATTTGAGATTACTTCGTATCGATCATTCCTACTCCCATTCGTATCGATATAAACTCTAGCCCTTCATATCGATTGAAGGCTAATTTTGTATCGATGCTATCTCGTATCGTTTGTTGGTGGCATGCTTCGTATCGATCGTTGACCGATCGATACGAATTGTGTAAATGAATATGAGTTGGTGGGATCGATATGAAACATCCTCAGGTGATGGATACGCACTGGAGTAGATGTGATGGATACGAAGTGGTGTTTTTTCCATGGATACAAACTAGTGCTCATTTGATGGATATGAAGCAATGTGAACTTGATGGATACGAACCAGATATATTTCACTTGAGACTTGATTGATCCATAACTTGAGCATATGAATTCTGATTGACTTGAAATTTGGAACGTTGACTTTTATAGCTTTGCTTGCCATACCATATCAATTGTAGCTCGATCCGGACTCGGGAAAAATTTGTCAGTATCCATAACGAACCTGTGTATAACTGATCTTTGGGACTGATTATCTTTGGTTTTCAGTCAATTCTTTGGTATCACGGCATTACCAAAAGGCAGGATAATATCGGCTATCTTCCTTCAATTGGGATCGGCCGAAATCAAAAGACAACTCACATTGAAGCAAAGATCGAGCAATAACTCAAGTTCTGGTAAATCAACTGACATGAAACTTTGAAGCTAAGCACATTACAACATGGGGAAGCTACTATAAGGATCGCACCCCCAAATTCCTTCAAAATAGGGATCGGCACCGATCCCTATTCCTTAGAATTTCGGTCATGCAATCCCTCTGATGGGTCCATATGGTTTTGGAGATCCTTTTGCCGAATTTTCAGGTAGATAATTTGCCATCTTCGTCTATAAGTACAAGCTTAGTTGTTCATTTTCAGGACTTTACGCTGCTATTTACTTTGTACTCTATTGTCACTAAGGATTTTTATCCGATCTTTATTGTACTCAGTTTACAAAGTGATTAATAAAGATTTTTATTCAAAGTGGACGTAGGCAAACAATGCCAAACCACTATAAATCTTTGTGTTCGTGTTATTGCTTTGATTTTCTGCTATTTCATTACTTATTTCTTATGTTTTAATTTTAGATTGTTCATTTATTTCTCTACAAACTCTCTATTGGGTGTTTGTGCCACATTGTGGTGCTTTCACTAAGGGCGAGATTTTCAGCCCTGTTTGGATCCCTTTGTTGCTACCAGATTACATGAATCCCTTGAAGAGATCCGGAATTATCTTCAAGAAGCTTATTCATTCTATTCAGATTTGCAAGAGTCTAAGGAAAACTATCAACAATGGTTAGAAATATCAGATCTACGTCTCAAAATGCAGAAAGAAACGAGAACGCTAGCATCCAGCAAGGAGGTCCGAGCAATCTATTGATAAATGTGAATGCTACCAATCCCATTGATGTACAGAACCCGGCTAATTCTATCACAAGAGCTAATTTCTAGAATTTGATGAGAGAACTAGTGGATAGCCCCCGACAGCTGAATTAGCAGATTCAAGCCAATATTGATCTAATGAACCAACTCAGTCAGCAACAACGCGGGAAAGCTAGGACGGACCCTACCCCTTATCCTACATCAGAGAGTTCTAGTTCATCAGATGATTATCACAGATGCAGATGTCGCAGAACTGATGGATATCACGTAGAAGCTTCGGGACATAAACAAGAAAACCTACCTGGTTTACCGAGACCGATGGTGCCGATCCCTACAAAGGGATCCTCTAGAGGGGGGAGCCTACCTTTCTATGCTAGACCCAAGCTGGAGCTGCTATGATTGATTTGGATGCTGGAGTTCAAATGGATGAAGGCCAATTACCTCCCTGGAATGACGATGAAGTGAATGTATGTGATATACATTGAGAGGATGTTAAGCCAAGAAGGCGTTGAACGGCCCGTAGACATCGATCGACCACCCCACTCATGTGAGGAGGAGCACGACCACCGCTTGGCTCCAACTATTCAAATGCCAGACTTGTCGGCCATGATTAGACAACTAGTGAGGGAGAGCCAAGACTTGACCAATGATGATTGGGGCATTTTGAGAGGCCATACCCAGTTCACCGACAATATCTTACATGTGGATTATCCAAGAAGGTTCAGCATGCCATCAATGCCTGCCTATGAGGGCAAAACTAACTTGCACATTATGAGATATAAATGGCTAATGTATTCCGCATGAGCTGATGATGCAACAAAGTGTAGATGTTTTCCTATTACTCTCTCTGGCATAGCAACGATGTGGTTTATGAGGTTACCCGGCGGTCAATTCTAGACTTGACGATTTAGCAACGAAGTTTGTGGAGCTATTCTATATGCACGCAACTCGCCCGAAAGATGTGATGTCCCTATCCAGCATAATCCCGGCTCTGAAAGAATTGCTGAAAAATTATTTAGAGAGATTTCATACAGCTGTCACAGAAGTCAGTAGTTCGAATGACCATTCAATATTGATGGCGGTAATGAGAGGGATTGATCTAGAATCTGACTTTGGCGATTAGTTAGTGTAACAACCCGAAATTTAAGCTATAATAATTAATTAATGAATTAATTAAATGATAAAATAACTTTGGGAAATTATCAAAATTGAGCCACGAGAGTTGCACCATTATGTCCGTGGTAATTTTTTGGTCAATTTCCATATGTAGAACGTCAAAATTAGAGGTAATATGAGCAAGATACAAATCGAACAAGAATCAACGGAAAAAAATATGGGTCAGGTCGACCAAAAGGTCGACCCAACCACACCCTAGGTCGACCGGTCGGTCGACCTAGGAGGGGGGAAGGTCGACCGTGCGGTCGACCCACCCAATGTAGTGAGCGAACGAACGAATTTTTCGTTCGTGTTCGTTCCAACAAGCCTTGTACATGTCAATTCCATTCTTTTACTCAATCTGGTCCTTCCGTGCTTCCATCCGACGACTCCTATTCAGCCTATGATGTGGTCGCACCATATTCAATCTTCAAATCTTACGGTGTGAGATCCACTTCTACTCCTATAAATAAGACCCTAGGCCTAACACTTTTTCTTATTCTAAGATTTTCTCCAATTGGGTTCACCTTTTCAAAAAGGACCCTAGAAGGAATAATTTTCCAAGGAGATAATCTTTTTAAATAAAATGTTTAATACCCTCAAGTGGATCTAGAAAGACCAAAAGGGAAGAGCCTTTTGGTGAGTGATTGTAATTATTTTAGATTTTTAAGTAACTTAAAATAATAGGGTTTCCAATAGTTGTAGTTTTACTATGATTTTTGGAATAACCTTTTTAGTAGTTTATTTACAGTTTTAGATTTATTTTTAATTTTAGATTTATTTTCAGTCTATTTCTTTTTAACTATTCTTTTCAGTTAATTCTAGTTTATTTCTGTTAATTATAGCTTTTCCATTTATTTACAGTTTATTTATAGTGTTTGAATTTATTTACTGTTATTTATACGTTATTTACATCTTTCCTATGCTTTGGATTTTCTTCTATTTTCAGTTTTCTTCTATTCCTCCTTTTTCTTCACGAATGGATTAGAATAAAATTAAACGCAAATATGGATTAAATTATAGGAATACTGAAATAACGGAAGATAAGATGTAAATTGTAAAGACTGCAATAAAAATGGAATTAGACTGAAATTGAGCCTAATTATGATATTAATGTTAGAATTGGACTAAATTAAAGATATTGGTCTAGTTATAACTTAGAATTATAGCTAAAAAGAGTAAATGATGAAAGAAGCTTATTTTTACACTTAGACCTTGGGTTAAGTAATAAGAATGATTATAACATAGGTTATAATAAGAAACAGAACATAATGAGGCTTATTTTAAGACTTAGAATAAGTTAATAAGCAAATATAGTAAAGGATAAACAATCGAGGCTTATTTAAAATGACTTATACTAAGTTAATAAGCAAGGATAGAGATAAGATTCATACCGGAAGCTTTTCCCTTATGCTGTTTAGGGTAGATAAGTGGTCAATAGTTAAGAGAAAAGGTTCGTACCGGTAGCATTTCCCTTATGCTGTTTAGGGTAGATAAGTGGGCAATAGTTAAAAGAAAAGATCCGTACCAGCAGCATTTCCCTTGGGACACGCTTTTGCTATTTAGGGTAGATAAGAGGATAGTAATTAAAAGACAAAATCATGGGGATTTGGACAAGGGGCGCAACTAGATTTTTTTTGACAGGGACCAGTACCAACTGCATTCCCTATTTTCTATGGACACGGTGTCTCACAATAGCTTGAAGTGAAACAAGGGCATGCTTATGCTGTCTAGAGTAAATAAAATGTCAAAAGAGGGAGAAATAGATAGTGCGAACCGGCAGTGACCGAGCATGCGACCTCAATTAGGGGAGATAAGTCGCTATTGAGTTCCAAGCGCTAGTGTGTCTTTCGTAGACACCATTGCCTTCTGTGTAGCTATATAGCGTCTAGTCCACAGTAGGTACTATAGAGTAGCAGGCCGATCAAAGGGTAGAATTAGGATTTCAGCCTAATTAAAATAGGATTAAGAATTCAGCCTAATCAAAGCAGCTATCAAGGACAAGTGCAAACAATCAAAGTTAAACAATCATATTAATGTAGCAATAGTTAACTCATATTTATTTCCAGCTTTATCTTTCTTCCTATTTCCTTTGTTTCCTTTTATGTACTAGAACTATTGTAAAGTCTATTACTTTTACTTTACTTAAGAATTCTGGTAATTATCATCATTCATCAGATTTTTGACCCACTCCTCTATTTTTCCCTTTCCCCCCCATAGGCAATCAGGGGCAAGGACGGTAGATTGCAGATTCTTGGAGGTTTCTTTGGCAGAGATTATCTTATATGTTTCTCTTCTTTTATTTCATTTTTAGTTCTTTCATTGTACTGGCACTATTTGAGGGATAGTTTGTACTCTGATATTTATGAGACCGAGGTTTTTAATTTCATGAGACATATATTGGTATTTTGAGACATGTGATGTATTTGGTTTTATAATTATATATTATGAAGTGTGGCTTTTTTAAAGTTATTATTTTTAATTGTTTCCACGGTTTTATCTATTTTTGTCTTGTGAATCTTAGTCTCTACTAGTTTTAGTTATACCTACAATGCACCACACCTTTTAGTGTGCTCTTTTGGGTATACTAAGGGGTGTGAGGTGTTTCACTTGGTATCAGAGCCTAAGGTTACAGGATTCCTAATTTTTTTTTTAAAAGTAAAGTGATCTTCAAAATAACTTGTTTTAAAAGTATTTTTCAGAAAAGAACTCTTAGAAATAGTTTTTAAGCATAAAAGAGTTTTATAAAAATCTCCTCAAAAGTCTAGTTAAATCTCCCTTCGACTCTTTCCTAAACTATCTTTTTCTTTGCGTAGAATGGTGGATGCCCCGAATCTTCCCAAGGGCATTCCAGTCCCACCCTGGTTTCGTAGGTATCTACAGGCCACGACTTCAGAGGTGCAAGGGCAAGCGCCCAATCCAGCACCAGCGGGTGGGAATCCCATCAACCACCTGTTGCAGTTAATTTCTCTAAGCTTTGTAAGGACTTTGTGAATTTGGGTGGAAAGACTTTTTCTGGTACGGTGACTTTTGTGGAGGTGAGGGCTTGGCTACTTAACACAAAGAGAATATTCAGGCTATTGGGATTGGATGATCAGCAGTAGGTTCCGCTAGCATTTTGGCAGCTGAAAGAGGAGGCTTCGTATTAGTGGGAGGTTATTGAGTTGGAAGGAAGGGAAGTCACTTGGAATGGATTTCGAGAGCAATTTGATAGGAATTTTTATCTCAAGCAGAAGAGAGTGTTCAGTTGGAACGATTTATTAATTTGAAGCAAGGGAGTTTGGCTGTGAAGGAGTACATTAATCAATTCAATGAGTTGTCGCGGTTTGGGATGGAGTTGGTTAATACACCGCACAAGAAGGCTTTGAAGTTCCCAAAGGGATTGAACCAGCCCCTTTAAGGGTTGTTATTGACTCACGGCCGATGGGAGCTACATATGAGTCACTAGTAGAGATGGCACTTATGACCGATGCAGCTAAGGAGGGAAAGTTTAAGGAGACCCCTAAGTCGGAAAGTTCTAAGAAGAAGTGGGGGAAAGATAAGAAGGACGAGGATAAAAAGAAAGGAGGGGGACCTCAAAAGCAGATCAAGAAAAACGAGAAGTGCAAGAGTTCTGGGATGGTTGGTCATTACGCAAAAGATGGTAAGAAGGCAACAATGAAAGGGAAGTGTTTCAATTGTGGACAGCCTGGTCACTTTACTAAAGCATGTCCACAGAAGACGAGGCAGGGAGCGGGCACCCCTACAGCACGGATACAGGCTTTGGATGCAGCACCTTCTAGCAATAGACCAGATAGAGGTAGGAAAACCACTGTAGAAGTTTTGATTTCTATTTAAGAATTTTCCATTTAGGCTCTTTTCGATTCTGAGCATCACACTCTTTTACCTCTAGTAGATTGTTTGCACTTAGACATCTCTTTAGTAGTAGATCCCATTTTGTTTCAAACCCAATAGGAGGATCGACACATTTATCTATGGTCTATAAGGGTATGAAAATTTGTATATTAGACGTAGAATTTGATTGTGATACCTATGTATTGGGATTTTCGGGGTATGGGATGAGTTGGGAATGGATGGGGTATCCACTTGTGAAGCGATATTGGACTGCGAAAGGAGAGTCATTGGATTAGAGACATGCAGCGGTAGGACTCCCGAGGTCTCTTGTGACCCACAGGGGTCAGTCATGTTGAGCTTCCTTCATTCCTTTGATTCATCACTAGGAAAGCTAGATTCCGTTCCAGTCATTAAAGATTTTTCAGACATTTTGAGGTGGTTCTTTGTACACTTCGTGTTCATCAGTTGAGAGCAAAGTTTTTGAAGTGTCACTTTTGGCGTAAGGAAGTGTGTTTCTTAGGGCACAGAGAAGGTCAACATATGGAAAGAGTTTGAGAAATGGTTTTGTACATTTAGGCTCGGATTTTGAAAATCCAAAGAGTGATAGGCTAAGGATTGGAGATGTACAATAGATGCAGTTAATAAGAAAAGAAGAAAGCCCATGTGTAGATAATTACAAAGATTATAATTGTATTGCCTTAAGATAGATTTAAGCATACAAAAGGAATAGGAACAAAAGACTTTAGTAAGGAAATGATATTTCCAAGGTTTAGGATGGATACTCCTAGGGTAGTAAATAGGAAAATCCACTTTATGTCTAGCTCAATAAAATATAATTGTTAGAATTGAAATATTTCCTTTTAGAAAATAAATATGGGGCTTTTGAAAATTTGCATGAAATTTAAATTGGTTTTTATATGATATAATTTTTGTTAAAAGTTAGATTCTTTTTTAAGAATTATAGCTTGCTAGTTTCTTTGTAGATAAACAAAAATTTTAATATAAAAACCTAGAGTTTATTAAGTATCGAAAACGTAGGTTTCAACAATTATTGTTGTAATAGATGTTTTCGTGAAAAATAAAAGGAGCATAGACTATAACATTATTGTTATAGTAGATGACTCCCAAAGAAAATGTTTTCTTTACATAGTATATGATATTTATTTATTTTTGAATTCATGCACAGTATTTTTAGGTTGTAGTAACGGTGTTTTACGCAACATCTGTTTAACCCAAATAGAAATGTATTTTAAAAGATAATTTCTAAGAATAGAAATAAAGTGATTTGTGAATACACTTATTATTTAAATAAGTATAAGAATTTTTTTCTAGTTATGGATATATTAAAACAGTTTTGAAAATGTCTCTCATAAGAGAATATAAATTAAACATACATTAATCTATTGGGATAAAAAGAACAATGGTATAATTTTCTATGAAACCAATAAAAATGTTTTGTGCAAGTTACAAGGAATACATGAAAGAGATGTAAAAGGTGTGGGAAGCACCATATTTTGTATAGCCTATTTCGAAAAATATAAAAAAAATTCCTTGTAATTCCACATAAACATGAAGTCCTCTTTTAAAGGATTCATAGAAGGTTTTAGCATTAATAATTTCTCATAAGGAAAAGTAGTTCCAATACATTAAGATATAAAACTATTAGGTGTGATAAAAAGATGTTTTGAAAACATGTTAGGACATTTTAAAGAAATTTTGAAAAAAAGAAATAGATAAGTTTTTTTTAAGCAAAAAACTTAGTAACTGTTAAATTTAAGAATCCCAATTTTTATAGAAAGCTGTAAAGGTCTTTAAAAGAAAAGGAGGAATAAGTTTTGGACTTAGAATTTGAAAGTCTTCCCCCTAATGTTTGGGAAATGATGCAAATTCAAAAAGTTGTAAGGATGCAAGTCTAGAGAGAGAAAGTGTTAAGCAACCGAGTGTTTTTGAATTTAATAGAAACTTAACGATAACACTTTTAAAGACAAAGGTTTTGGGATTTGAAAATTTAGAAGCCTTAGTTTTTGGAATGAGACGACAAATACCAAACCAAACTCTTAAAGATGGAATAGATAGGAATCATTTCCTAAGGAGTAACGGAAAAGGTGTAAGGCTACAAAGGAGATAGCAGTAATTACTTTTGGAAGTAATAATAGAGTTTCCATAGAGTGTATAGGACCCTAGTAAGAACCTTGAGCATACTAAGAAGAACAGTAAAGTGGAATTAGTAAGATAGTAGGACACGCATGGTTGAGTATGAGTATTCTTGATTTTGGAGAAACTTGGGGAAAGCATTTTTCTTTAGTGGAATTCTCACATGATAGTAGTTTTCAAGCTAGCATTAGAGTGGCACCTTTCGAAGCTCTTTATGGAAGACCCCGCAAGTCACCTTCGTGTTGGATGGAGTCTACAAAAGGATTGCCTTGGTTCCGACACAGTTAAGGAGACGTCGGAGAAGATTGGTTTGATTAGGAGGAAATTTGTATCTCATATCCACATTTCTTTGATAGCATGTTTTAGAATTTCATATTTCCATCTTTAGTTTTGAATAGGTTCCTTATTATCCTTTGGGAGGGTAGAACTTAGGACTTGACCTATGGATGGTAGGATTTGATGTAAACATGTTACTAGAACGTATTATGAATGATGGATGCAAGTGGTTGCAAGTGTTTGCTAGTGGATTCTAATGGATGCATATACTTACACTAGGCGCTATTATCTCTTAGGGATCGGCCTAACTAGGACACTAGAGCATATGCATATAGAACTATCAGTTATCATTAGGAAATTTGCATTCATTTGGATACATGACACGTGCACGATTACATAAATGGAGGTCAACTGAATCAGTGGACCGCCTAATCTTTTGCATTAGTTAGGGACATTGACACTACACTAATTGCATAAGTATCATAAATTGCATTAGAAAAACTTAAGGACAATGGACGAATGGTTGATGATTGAGTAGTTGGTTGTAGGTATTGAATGAAAAAATTTAGTTCATTCTTTTATCCTTAGAGATTTCGGGGACAAAATCCATAAAGGAGGGGAGAATGTAACAACCCGAAATTTAAGCTATAGTAATTAATTAACGAATTAATTAAATGATAAAATAACTTTGCGAAATTATCAGAATTGAGCCACGGGAGTTGCACCATTATGTCCATGGTAATTTTCTGGTCAATTTCCATATATAGAACGTCAGAATCCTACCTAATATGAGCAATATACAAATCGAACAAGAATCAATGAAAATATATATATATATATGGATCAGGTCGACCAGAAGGTCGACCCAACCACACCCTGGGTCAACCGGGGGAAGGTCGACCATGCGGTCGACCCGCCGTACATAGTGAGCGAACGAATGAAGTTTTCATTCGTGTTCGTTCCAACAAGCCTTGTACACGTCAATTTCATTCTTTTACTCAATCTGGTCCTTCCGTGCTTCCATCCGACGGCTCCTATTCAGCCTATGACGTGGTTGCACCATATTCAATCTCCAAATCTAATGGTCTGGGGTCCACTTCTACCCCTATAACTAAGACCGTAGGCCTAACACTTTTTCTCATTCTAAGATTTTCTCTAATTGGGTTCACCTTTTCAGGAAGGACCCTAAAAGGAATAATTTTCCAAGGAGAGAATCTTTTTAAATAAAATATTTTAGTACCCTCAAGTGGATCCAGAAAGACCAAAAGGGAAGAGCTTAGGACCACAGGTGAGTGATTGTAATTATTTTAGATGTCTAAGTAATTTAAAATAATAGGGTTTCCAATAGTTGTAGTTTTACTATGATTTTTGGAATAACCTTTTTAGTAGTTTATTTACAGTTTTAGATTTATTTTCAGTCTATTTCTTTTTAACTATTCTTTTCAGTTAATTCTAGTTTATTTCTGTTAATTATAGATTTTCCATTTATTTTACAGTTTATTTACAGTGTTTGAATTTATTTACTTTTATTTATACATTATTTACATCTTTTCCTACACTTTGGATTTTCTTCTATTTTCAGTTTTCTTCTTTTCCTCCTTTTTCTTCATGAATGGATTAGAATAAAATTAAATGCCAATATGGATTAAATTATAAGAATACTGAAATAACGGAAGATAAGATGTAAATTATAAAGACTGTAATAAAAATGGAATTATACTGAAATTGAGCCTAATTATGATATTAATGTTAGAATTGGACTAAATTAAATATATTGGTCTAGTTATAACTTAGAATTATAACTAAAAAGAGTAAATGATGAAAGAAGCTTATTTTTACACTTAGACCTTGGTTTAAGTAATAAGCATGATTATAACATAGGTTATAATAAGAAACAGAACAGAATGAGGCTTATTTTAAGACTTAGAATAAGTTAATAAGCAAATATAGTAAAGGATAACAATAAAGGCTTATTTAAAAAGACTTATACTAAGTTAATAAGCAAGGATAGAGATAAGATTCATATCGGAACCATTTCCCTTATGCTGTTTAGGGTAGATAAGTGGTCAATAGTTAAAAGAAAAGATCCGTACCGGCAACATTTCCCTTATGTTGTTTAGGGTAGATAAGTAGGCAATAGTTAAAAGAAAAGATCCGTGCCGGCAACCTTTCCCTTGGGACACGCTTATGCTGTTTAGGGTAGATAAGAGGTCAATAATTAAAAGACCAAATCATGGGGATTTGGACAAGGGGTGCAATTAGATTTTTTTTGATAGGGACCAGTACCAACTGCATTCCCTATTTTCTATGGACACGGTGTCTCACAATAGCCTGAAGTGAGACAAGGGCACGCTTATGCTATCTAGAGTAAATAAAAGGTCAAAAGAGGGAGAAATAGATAGTGCGAACCGGCAGTGAACGAGCGTGCGACATCAATTAGGGGAGATAAGTCGCTATTGAGTTCCAAGCGCTTAGTGTGTCTTTCACAGACACCATTGCCTTCTGTTTAGGGAGCTATCTAGCGTCTAGACCACAGTAGGTACTATGGAGTAGCAGACCGATCAAAGGGTAGAATTAAAATTTCAGCCTAATTAAAATAGGATTATGAATTCAACCTAATCAAAGTAGCTATCAAGGACAAGTGCAAACAATCAAAGTTAACTAATCATATTAATTTAGCAATAGTTAACTCGTATTTATTTCCAGCTTTATTTTTCTTCCTATTTCCTTCATTTCCTTTATGTACTAGAACTGTTGTAAAGTCTATTACTTTTACTTTGCTTAAGAATTCTAGTAATTACTATCATTCACCAGACTTTTAGTCTGACCCACTCCTCTATTTTTCCCTTTTTCCCTCATAGGCAATTAAGGGCAAGGATGGTAGATTGCAGATTCTTGGTGGTTTCTTTAGTAGAGATTATCTTATGTATTTCTCTTCTTTTATTTCAGTTTTTAGTTCTTTCATTGTACTGGCACTATTTGAGGGATAGTTTGTACTCTGATATTTATGAGACTTAGGTTTTTAATTTCAGGAGACATATATTGGTATTTTGAGACATGTGATGTATTTGGTTTTATAATTCTATACTATGAAGTTGGCTTTTTTAAAGTTATTGTTTTTAATTGTTTCCGCCGTTTTATCTATTTTTGTCTTGTGAATCTTAGTCTCTGCTAGTTTTAGTTATACCTACAACGCACCACACCTTTTAGTGTGCTCTTTTGGGTATACTAAGGGGTGTGGGGTATTTCGGTTAGCTGGCAAACCACTTGTAATATTGAAACATTTCTATGCCAAAGCAGCTCAACATTTGAGGAAAGAGGAAGCTAGATGCTCTAGGAAGAATAATGTTGTGGGATCAAGTGGAGAAGGAGTGCAGAGTAACATTGCAGTGAAGTAATCTGATGATAGTTCTGGAAAAGTCCAAGTGAATGTCCAAAACAAGCCGAATTAGCAGAAGAAAGACGGTGATAGAAACCGTGAACAAAAGAGGGATTCTGGAAGAGGAAAGCCTAGGATTCCAATGTACGAACCTATACACCACTAAATACATCTCTAGAGAACGTTTATTTGTCTACCTGCAATACAATGCTGTAAAGTAAGCCACCTCCGAAAGAATCGATGGAGAAACTTAAGTAGACTGGAAAATATTGCAAGTTTTACGAATGTTATGGTCATAACACGAATGAATGTAGGCATCTCCAGGATATTATCAAGAAACAGATTCGAGAAAGAAAGTTATAGCAGTTTGTTAAAGCCCCGTAGGATGGTGGGCAGGTAATATCTAACCACAACCGAGGACAAACTTCGTACAGGACCGAGGAGCCTGTACGAACCGGTGGAAGATTAGTGATCAATATAGTTATTGGAGGACCGCATCAAGTTGATAAGAGTTGGCATGAAATGGAGCGCTATGCTAGCGTGATTAAACATATGAATTTTGAATTCTGTTCGAGTAAAGAAGATGGATCTTCAGGAAAACAGCATCGTACAATGGCAGATGACATTGTATTCAGAGACAGAGATGCAGATAAGGTGAAGGCATCGACGATCGACCCAATGATCATTTCGACCATGATCGGCCCCGCCTTAGTAGGGAGAATTTTGATAGATTGTGGAAGTTTCATTAATATAATTTTCAAAAAGGATTTCAATCAGATGAGGATGGAAGCCAAGGACTTAAAACATCTAAAGCCTGCATTCATGGCTTTAACGGTGCTGCGACTGAAGTTGTCGGATATGTCGAATTGCCTAGGGAGTTGGGAGAAGGTGACCGTAGGAGAGTATGGATTTTACCATTTGTTGTCTTGGATGTTGACTCTCCATACAATGCTTGTCTAGGCCGACCAGCCCTAGCTGAATTCCGGGTAGCTCTTACCTCGTGATGTTTGACTTTGAAGTTCCCAAATGATAACAGTGTTAGAGTTGTGCATGGTGATTAGGAGATCGGAAGTGATTGTTATGTAGCTAAATTAAGAGATGCTTAACAAAAGGAGAAAGGTAAGGGTGTGGATAAGTCTCTCCGCAACCAAGTTGCTGAAGATTGACAACTAGTGCTTGAGCCTTGGCTCGAGCATCACAGTCGGCTCTATGAAGACATAGATCCGAGGGACGATGAGGAGGAGCCCAAAGAGACCAAGGCTACACCGATTGAGCTGACAATTGACATAATGGTCAGCAACGACAACCCGTCACAGATCATAAAGATCGGTTCACAGCTCAGCCCCCCGATGATGAAAGAACTTGCTAGTTTTCTCTGAGCGAATCTTGACGTGTTTGCTTGGACTCATCTGACATTTGTGGCATCTCGCCTGCCATTGCGAGCCATGCATTAAACATCGACATGAGGCATGTTCTGGTGAAATAGAAAAGGCATGGCATAGATTCGGAGAGATCTGCTGCCCTTAAAAGGGAGGTGGATAGACTCAAAGGCAATGGTTTTATTCGCGATGCTCTCTACACTAAATGGGTATCTAATCCTATACTTGTGAGAAAGGTGAATGGAAAGTGGCGGACGCGTGTTGACTATTCAGACATAAAAAAGTGTGTCCAAAAGACAGTTTCCTCCTTTCAAGGATCGACCAGCTAGTAGACTCAATGCAAAACACTTATCTTTCATGGATGCGTACTCTGGATATAACCAAATCCCGATGCACATTCCCGATCAGGAGCACACCGGCTTCGTTACTGATGTTGGATTGTATTACTATGTGGTAATGCCATTTGGATTAAAGAATGTTGGAGATACCTATCAATGCCTAGTTAACAGAATGTTTAAAGATCGGATTGGAAAGACAATGGAGGTATACGTGGATGATATGCTCATGAAGTCACGATGATCAAGCGACCACATTAAAGACTTGGCAGAAATGTTTAATATCCTTCGATATTACAAAATGAAGATCAATCCTCTGAAGTGTTCTTCTGGCGTTGCATCAGAAAAGTTCTTGGGTTTCATCGTCAATGCCCGTGGAATCGAAGCTAATCCCAAGAAGATTCAAGCAATTCGCAACATTCAAGTGCCGAAGACCATCAAGCAAGTATAGAGCCTAAACCGAAAGGTTGCCGCCCTAAGTCGGTTTATTTCTAGAGCTATCGATAAATGCATTCCTTTCTTCGACTTGATTAAAAGAAGGAAAAGGAACTTTGAATGGACGCAGGATTGTTAAGACACATTCCGAGCTTTGGTGAACCATTTAGAGAGGCCTCCCATCTTGTCAAAGCCGGTGGATCATGAAGACTTGTATATCTACCTGGTTGTGTTGGTACATACTATAAGTGCCGCATTGCTTTGCGAAGAGGACCAGATCCAGAGACCGGTGTATTATGTTAGCAAACGATTAACAGAAGCCGAAAGGAATTATCTGAAGATAGAGAAATTGGCGTACTTCTTGTTGATCACTTCACGAAAGCTCTGCCCTTATTTTTAGGCTCATCCTATTAAAGTTTACATTGACCAACCGTTACAATATGTTCTACAAACTAAGACGTCTGGGAGATTACTCAACTGGAACATCAAACCAAGTCAATTCGACAGTACTTATCTTCCTCGGAGAGCTATCCAAGGATAGGCACTAGCGGACTTTATAGCAGAATTCACTGCACAAGATGATCTCCCAAAGAGTGGTGGAGCCCCTACCATTCGATGGAAAATGTACACGAATGGAACATCCAATGATCATTGTTCTGGAGCTGGAATCGTTTTAGTAACTCCAAAAGATCAATCAATTTACTACGCTTTGAAGCTTGACTTCTCTACAACGAACAACGAAGACGAGTATAAAGCTTTGATTGCTGAACTCAAACTTGCCAGAGAACCGGGGATAAAATCTCTTGAAATATTTTGCGATTCACAGTTGGTAATATACCAAGTCAAAGGAGATTACCAATCTAAAGGACAAAGACTTGCTCCATTCCTTATCCAAGTCCAAGAGCTATTGACTGGCTTTGAGTATTATGACATCACGTACATTCCCCGAGATCAAAACAAAGAGGTCGACTCATCGGCAAAGTTTGCTGGGACTGGGGATGCACAATATATGGGTTTGGTTCCAGTCAAAGTACTAGATTCTCCGAGCACAAACCAGATGGAAATCGACTGGGTACTAGAGATGTGGCTAAAAAAGGAGTCCTGGATGACTCCGATTAAAAACTATTTGCTACAGCGAGTCCTTCCCGAGCGAAGGAATGAAAGACGACAAGTCCTTTGCAAAGCTTTGCGATATATCATTCAGGAAGGAGTTATGTATAGAAAGGGTTTTTCCATTACCCTGCTCCGGTATATCACTCATGATGAAATAAATAGAGTCCTAAAGGAAGTTCATGAATGGGAATGTGGCGATCACATTGGGGGCTAACCCTAGCAAAGAAAATACTCTGTTATGGGTATTATTGGCCGACTATCAATCATAATGTTGCTAATTATGCTAGGCGATGTGACAAATGCCAGAGGTATGCTGAAGTTCCGAGAGTTCCACCGAAGAAAATCACACAAATGATCAGTCCATGGTTGTTTTCCATATTGGGCATAGATATTATCGGTTCCTTACCAATCTTTAAAGGTGATGCAAAGTATGCCATCGTGGTAGTTGATTACTTCACCAAATGGGCCGAAGCAAAACTTTTAGCCACGATCACGACAAAGAAAGTAATCAACTTCATTGTTCGGAACATCATCTATTGTTTTGGCCTTCCACGAACCATTGTGACTAACAATAGAACCCAATTTGATAGCTCTGAATTCAAAGACTTCTTCCATCGGCATCATATTGAGAAGAGATTTGCAACAGTTGCTCACCCTCAAGCAAATAGACAAGTTGAAGCTGTAAAATCATAAAGTCCATTCTGAAGAAGCATATGGAAAAGGCTAGAGGCAAGTGGGTGGATGAACTCTCAACAGAATTATGGGCTTACAGAACCACCCACAAGTCCACGACTAGCCATACTCCATTCGCCCTTGCTTACAGCTCTGAAGCCGTCATTCCTGTTGAACTCGAAGTCCCTTCTCATCGAGTGACTTACTACGATCCCAGAACGAATAGAGATCTCCTTTTATAATCTCCAGACTTTGTAGATGAGAAGTGTGAGGAAGCTGATTTGAGGGCAGCTACACATCGACACTGAGTTGCCTGATACTACAACACTAAAGTCCGACCTAGAACCTTGGAAATCAACAATCTCGTCTTGAAACGGGGTCTTTCTTGCCCCGGTACACATGAATCCTGCTTCAGAAGGACCATATGTCATTGAACAGATGCTTAGAGAGGGAACTTTTAAGCTAGCGACTTTTGATGGCGTCACACTCCGAAGAGTGTGGAATAGCGAGCATTTACGGTGCTTTTTCACTTAGTTAATTCTTTTCCATTTAGTTGTATTCAATTTTCGAATTTTCTTTAGCATTTGATTTTTCAGATATGTAATAAGACAGATTATGTCATTTCTTTCCGTTTAGAAAACAAAGTTTGAAATTTCCTTCATAACTGTGATTGCTATAGCATTACATATTAGTTAGGATACCCGACTAAATAATATTGACATGTCCGAGCAGGTTCCTAGAGTTTGGAGCTAGTCGATCACATTAGTTCACGACTGAACTAAAAAAATTTATACGGTCCAACCGTTCATCTAATGATTCTCGCTCACAATCCGATGGGCGAAATACCTAACGAGGAATGGAAGTGACTCGACCATCCGATAACCAAGTTAATCCCACTAAGCGATGGGACAGACATTAATAAAAAGCAATCGTGATGCGACCGATCGCTCGCTAAGTTAAACCCCAGACTTGAGGGTAAATCAATCAATTAAGGAAAGTGCGGTCCGACTATCTTCCAAAATAACTCTAAGTCCCTAGAGTGTGGGCTGAAGTATAAAAACACAAGTTGGGTGCGATTCGACCACCCGCCAACTTACTCTTGTCCCTAGAGTGCGGATATGAGTATAAACCAATAGATGAGTGCGGTTCGACCACTCACTATTCCATAAACTCCATCCTAAAACTGACAGGAGGAGTATAAACTCGCTAAGGAATGGAGTTCGACCATCCACTATCTAACTCCGCTAACCCGAGACCGGGGGTAGGAGTGTAATCACTTAAACCGATGAATTCGATGGCGTAACACTAGGGCTCAAGCCCAGTATTTGATATAACATAAGGCCACGACTACATGGAGGCCTTAAGTAAAAAATTAATGGACGATTATTAAAATTAACCGGTAATGAATTACAAGTACATTGAATAGAAAAGTAATAGCTCGGCTACTTAGACAAAATTCACATAAGTGTTCGACAGAAAATGAAGAACTTTTATTTACATGCTAAACTTCAAAATTGTGGTACAAGTTTATTCAAAAGCCGGGGCCGTACTCGCACAATCACTGCCAACAAATGAGAAAACGACTATACAAGTATATACATACTAAGCTGAAGCAACGACTATTTCTTCTGCCCTTTCTCCCTTCTAGATTTCTTGGGAGTGGCATCACCCGAGCTTTCATCTGTCCTTTTCCTTGATCCTTTGCCGCCCTTGGCAGGAGAGCTTTCAGAGGTTGGAGGGAGTTCTTCGGGGATCGACCCGCCGGATGGACTGACTTGTAGTGGGATGAGATTTGGACCGTCGATGTCCACATCACCGGGTTCAGCCTTAGCTTTTTTCTTCAACAACTTCTCTCTCTCTCGATGTGTTCTTTTAAGCTAAGTTCATCGGTATGTTCAGTAGCATCAGTAATCACAACATCATCTAATTCATCTAGTAGTGGTGGGTCATCGGCTTTTTCATCATCAAGTGCTCCGATAATTTAAGCATTGAGCCCTGGAATGTTTATGGCTGCCCTAATTTTAGTAGATGTTGATTGTTGCTCCCTGACGACACCGCTTCCTGGAGTCTGGCTGGGACCTGAAAGACCTGCAGATTCACAAAAACAAGTAGATAAGCCAATGACTATTGGGCATAAGGAACAAAATCTCTCGATTAATGGAGAACAAAGAGGGATACCTATGTCCTGTTGACTTTTAGTCGCCGGAGTTCTCCCCTCTAGAATAAGAATCAGCACCTTTGATGAATAACCAAGTCTGTTCGGATCGTAGCTCAGATCATGTCCCGGGCCAAGAGAAACTGACGCTCTGGCTGTTTGAAGCCAAGGGGGACCTTTGAGATCAGACTACGAAGACTCAGCAATGTTTTTCCCTTTGCTGGAGGGTGCTTAAATATCAAAGTATTGGAGTCTCATAGCAGTAAGGTCTAAAGGTTCACCCCCATGAAGAATCTCCCGCACCAGCTTCTCTTCATCTAAATCAGCTTCATCGAGAGCTTTCTTCTTCATTTCAACAATGTACGATCAGAGGATCGAACATATCCTTAATTTCATTTCAATCGGCTTTTTTGGCATCTTCTAACTAGGTCTCGACCTGCTCTCTCATCTCATTGCGGCCTGCTTCTCTTGCCTCTTCTTTGAGGACTTCAATTTGAGTGAGTTGCTCATCAAGCTTAATTTTCAGTCCTCGGGCTTCGATGGCCTCTTCGCAATATCTTTGCGACTCCTCCTGAGCTTCGAGCTTCCCTTTTTTAAGGAGTTTTTCAAGTTCCTCAACGTGGTGGGCCATAATATTTTTCTCCTTTTGCAGTATATCTTTTTCCAAAGCAAGCGCACCGCTGCAATTTAGGGCAGCATCCAGTTCCTTTTTGTAAGCCGCTTCTAGATGACTAACCGCCACGGATGTTTCTTTAGCACTTTTTTTGCCACGGTTAGCTTCGCCGTCAACTTCGAGATTGCATTATCTTGATGTTTGATTATGTCTTTGTCATGGATCGTCTAAAGCTTGAGATGATTGATTTCATGTTGTCTTTCGATATATACCTCAAAGATTATTTTAGCCAGATGATGGAATGCTTCGTGTTGCACAAAAACTTCATTGATGCATGCAAGGGAACTTGCTTTTGCACTTCCTGGGATTATATGAATGGAAGGAAGGAACTTAAGCCCATCGAAGCAAATTTTCGGTAAATTGACCTTAAGTTCGGCCAATTTTTCTACCGCGGAAGCCTCAGGAGCTGCAGTAGGCCAAGCAGGATCAGAAGTTATAAGTGGGCGTTTGCTCGACCTACGATCAAGGGACTGTGTGGAACTAGATGAACTAGAATATTGTTCGGGCGACACAATAATTTGAGGAGCATGGAAAGAAGTCCGATCGTCACTGTGTACAGGAAGATTAGATTAAGCTTCCCGATGAGATAATTGAGATTGGGACTTGTGTTTGGAAGATGAAGACTCCCTCGAACGACGACTTCTTTCCCGGCCATCATCTCTCTCTACACCTACCCGATTCTGGACTGCAACTGTTTCGTACTATGTTGACGAGCTCCTCAAGCGATCAAAGGTGAGGGATTGAGACATTCCACTTCCAAACCAAACAAGCGGGAGTGTAAGAAAGGCTTCATGTTCATCGTTTGAAGTTGTAAATGAACCCGATGTCCTCAGAAGATGGCAGGCTGAACAGGACATCCATAAATAGCAAGGCAGTGCTATGGAAATGTATAGTTGTTCGGATGCAGCTGAGCGGGAGCTATTCTTAGATAATTTAGCATTTCTCGGATGAAATAATTGAAAGGCGGCACGCATCTGACCCAACACAAGAATTTATTGCACATCGTATATCCCTCCAGGGGAAAATGAGCCCTATCCTTCACTGAAGGGACCAAAACATCATCCCATGTTTAGAGCATAATCTACGAAGAGCGACCTCGCTAATTCTAGAGGCATGGGAATCCGTCGGATTATTTAGAAATACAGCGCCTTCTACAACATCGGGGGTAACTCTTACATCTTCCGTTGAAAGGACGGGGATACCAGAGAAAAGGTCGGTCAATGGGTCGGAGACCTCCGGTTGTTCAAATTGACGATCAGAGGAAAGTCTGTCGGAAATACTTGCAGAACTTAATTCGGCTCCGAGATTGCTAAGTTGTGAAGGTTGTCCAGAAGGCTTTGCAACTAAATGCTTTGAACATCTGGAGCCCAAATCAACTAAACTCAGTAGATAATCGAGACTAGAAAAATTTACCTGTCCCCCGTGCTAAGTGTAAGCTAGTATGGTGTAGTGTATAGATAAACAGTTCAAAATTAAAAGCAAATGTAAATGACAAGATTTTGGATTTTGACTAGAGTGACCATCATTGCTGACCGTCTCAACTGGCATTTAGATTGATCAGTTGTGTAAGCTTTGAGATCGACCATCGGCATGTCAAAGAGTGAAATCCATTATTAAAGTGTATATGTTGAGTTTTAGTTCATGTTATAAGTCCTAGGAGTTTGGTCATTCAATTTCGAGTTCGATATTGGATGTGCAAGTCTAGTTGTTCATTATCGTCATATGTTCAAGTTAGTTGAGATGGGATGGGTTTTGATTGTTCAAACAAGTGAATATGGATTTGTTTTCAAGTTCAATTCAAAGCTTAGAATTGGCCAAGTACAAATAGTCGATCCCTATATATACCGATCCCTCCATCCACAACACACCACCACCGATCCCTCTACTTGGCCGCATTCAGAACTCTCTAACATTCCAACCGATCCCTCCTCTACTTAACGGAACGACCAATCCCTCTTTCAAGCTATCCACTAACCGATCCCTATACCATGTAATAGCTAAACCGATCCCTCCATCCTCAAGCAACAATATCACCAATCCCTCCATTTCGTTCATCCTTCACGCTTTTCTTTCTCCTCCTCCACTACCTCACCGAACCCTGCATCACCATCAACCGTCTCATCTCTTCCAAACTTACCCACAATTATCATAAATAGAAACCATCATCTCATTACAAATTAAAGGTTAGAGACAAGAAAACCTATCTATATATATGTTAGTGGTGATGATAAGTGGCTTGGAGATGATCAAGATTGAAGGGAAGAGGAATCAGATTCGTAGAGGTATGTTGGATTGCAATAGATTTCGTTTCGAAACTGAGGAAGGAAGAAAGGGGGAAGGGTTCGTCTTTAAGGAAAATTAGGAAGGGTTCGATATCGAAGAGGATAAAAGGAAATGGAAATGAAGTGGATAAGTGAGGGATGGAGAAGAAAGGTTTAGGATTATACATGGGAAAGGAGGGTTCAGATCATGTTTTCGTTCTCTACAAGGTCAAAAGAAAGGAGGAAGGGATTGACTAAAAAGATGTTGATCCCTACAAATATTAAAAAAAGAGGAAGGAGGGATCGGCTAGAGGAGTGCCGATTCCTTTGAAAATATATAAAAAATGAAAGAAAAGAAAGAAGGGAGGGGGATCGGCTAAAAGAATACCGATCCCTATATACACAAAAAATAAAAAATAGAAGGGATCGGCCATGAGCATATATGCATACAAACATGGACATGAAGATTATGTAAAGTACATATATACAAAATGCAATGAAATTGCATCTTACTCAATGAAAATTGGCGATGACCGGTGAGCATACAAACGTGTCTAGGAGCAATCGACAAGAACGTGTACCTGAACGTGCACGTGTATAGTCTAAAAGTTCAATTTTTGAAATCGACAGAAATTGAATTCAAACCTGAAGCTTTCAAGGTCGGGATTGGATCAGATAGCTAAAGCCTACTAGTCTCGTAGAATGAGACATGGATATCAGCTTACGGAATATAATTCTGAATTTATATTACTAGAAATTGACCAAGCGTCATGACGATCAAAAAGAGATACAACATTTTGGGAAAATAATTCGATGGAAGGATAACGACTATTCAGAAAGCTGGATGATTTCTTTCAGACGACTCTAACCTGCTTTGATTAAAATCACATCATGTTCAACACAAGATGTACTTTACGGGGCAAGTGTTATTTGGCATTTTGATTCGGCTATATTCGAACTGATTGGACAAGTTAGATTCAACTGTTATCAAGGTCAGTAAGTCCAGAGCGATGATCGTGGGGTCCATAAGTCAAGTACAGATGATGATATGAAGCCGTGATCGAATGGAATTAAGAGATATGCAATGCAGAATGTTCGAAGTATAAAATATAGTTCAACATAGAGGAGGGATCAGCTATAACCATTCTCTAATATAGGGACCGACATGTTTCAGCAAGCAAGTGCAATTCAATAAAAAATAATCAATATCTCAAAATCCATAAGTCTAATGCATACGAAATTTTGTGAGCAAGATGTGGGGACCCTAGGGAGCCTACCCTAGGGATCGCACCTAAAAAGGATGGAATAAGAGGGAACATCCCTCTTCCCTCAATAGGGATCGACTGAAATAAGAAGACAACTAACATTGAAGCAAAGATCGAGCATTAAGTCAAGTTCCACTAATCCAATTGGCATGAAACTTTGAGCCTAAGTACATTACAACATGAGGAAGCTACTATAAGGATCGCATCCCCAAATTCCTTCAAAATAAGGATTGGCACCGATCCCTATTCCTTGGGATTGGGGCCATGCGATCCCTCTGATGGGTCCATATGGGTTTGGAGATCCTTTTACCGAATTTTCAAGAAGATATTTTGCCATCTTCGTCTATAAATATAGGCTTGGTTGTTCATTTTCGGGCCTTTACACTGCTAGTTACTTTGTACTCTATTGTAACTAAGGATTTTTATCTAATCCCTATTGTACTCAGTTTACAAAGTGATTAATAAAGCTTTCTATTCAAAGTGGACGTAGGTAAACAAGGTTGAACCACTATAAATCGTTGTGTTCATATTATTGCTTTGATTTTCTGCTATTTCATTACTTATTTCCTCTTGTTTCATTTTAAATTCTTCATTTATTTCTCTACAAACTCACTATTGAGTGTTTGTGCCATATTTTGGTGCAAACACACACAGATACATACATACATATACATATATATAAACATACGTATGTATATATTTCACATTAAGCATATGGAAAGCACATTAAAAAAACATATCAATTCAATTCATCACAAATGCCACAAAAATTGATCATTAGTTTCACCAAATACATATGCCAAAAACTAAAGTACTTATCTATTAAATAATAGTAAAGTAGAAGAATTTAAAGCCCTCTTATCAATTCTAGGAGATTTCTCCATACTCCTTAATTTTCTCCAAGTCCAGATATTTTATTTTCAAAACCCTATTAATTTTTCACTTTATAAGTATTCTGCTAAACTTCTCTCACTGTTTTACATTCAAATTCCTACTATTTAAAAAAAATCTATAATCATTTCCAAATATTTTCTTAATTCCCTCTCAATATTTTACATTAAAGCCCATCATTAAACAACTTTCATAATCCAAACTTTAAACTAATTGATAAACTGTGTTAATAACCCTTCTCGATTCTTCCTTAGTAATTTAAGTTCAAGTCCACTTATTTAACTAATTATGTAATCTTAAATTTAAACTTCTTAAATAAGTTCGACTAACAAAATATTCATTTACTTATCTAATATATCCTAAATGCATGAGGATTTCCGTGTATATATACAATATTCATATACATGAGAAAAAATAATTGAATTAATCTTTTACTCAAATACAAAAATATTTAAATCACATAACATAAAACGTATACATAAATAATTACAATTCTTTTAATTTCTAATTTATTTATCTCAAAAAATTTATCGAATGTTACATAACATAATTTCATTTTTAATAACTTTTAATGGATAATTCTATATTTACGACATTATGATGTGAACGCATAGATTACACAGATAAAAAATAGATTATATAAACCTTCACACTTTCAAAATGATGTTAAACCTTGCCTAAATCATGACTTAACTAATAGCACAAAAGATTATTTTGCAATTATTAAAGTTTTAAATATAACTCTACTACAACAACATGAAATCTATGGTTAATTGCAAAGATATAATTATTTAAAATCAAGAAAAAATAGTAGAAAAAATTTCACATGATAAGATGGCCATAAGGTGCTCTTCTCAATTAAAAATACGTACAAACTCTTCTTAGTTTTCTCCAAATTTTTTACATACAGCTACTTACATTTAATTAGTTTGGTTGATTATTGAATAAACCATTAAAATAAATTCAATTATTTAATATTCATTAATTCATTTTGTAAATACTTATGTATACAACATTCATATTAGCAAAAGTGGTAAAGTTATTTATTCACTATACACACAAAAGAATATCACATAATATAAATTATTTACATACAAAGTATTAACAAATTTAGTTTATATTATTTTTTAGTTAGGACATTAATTCTCATGGAGGTATGTAGATAGTGAGGATTTAAAGCTCAACCTTACATCGGAGCGTCATGAAAATTTAATTTATAATTCATCTATCACAATAAATTTATCATATCATATATTGCATAGTAAAATTCTATTTTTAGTGATAATCAAAATATAAATACTACTTTTAACAACATTATAGTGTGCAATGCACGGGCTACATGCTAGTAAAGTCATAAACAAAAGACATTAAGCACTACATTAAAACGTCGGACTTCTTCTTAGATGTAGTTTTCTTCACTCTATGTTACTTATCATAAACATCTTTGGATCTCACTTCCTTTTGTACTTCCTAGCGCCGCACTCCGCCAAACCAATCACCCCATAAGCTCTTAGTCTTGGCCAATCTAGTGCTCACACTTCAGTTTTGGTTTCATCATTATTGTAAATACACCTTGTTCGGTTAAATCATCGAGTTGCTCTCTAAGACAGATGAAAGCATAGTCTGGCTAATCAACTTGTTTGGTACTTGTTCACTTACACATATGTGGCATTCTGGCATCATATTCATCATAAGGAACCCATATTCGATACACTTTTCAGTTTCTCTCTAGATGTCAAACCAATTGGCACTATAACTGACTAATATTTCCATTCCCCATTCTTGCTCATTAATATGATCAACTTCCTTTAAAACATTCAAGCAATGAACTGAAATCTTTGTCTTTGATTTACCAAAGAAAACCTCATAACCTGATACATAAAGATGTTAGTGCGAGTGACATAATCATATGCATCTCTTACTTTCGATTAGTATGACATTTCTAGATGCTTTCTTTTTGGACCTCACCACATATCTCATTTTCTTTCATCCTAAGATCTTCAACTAAAAGCTTTGCAATATCACTCTTTGTACATTTTCATCCATCTTCTTTGAATAGACACTTCCTTAAAATAGGAACTCCAAGAATGTTGAAAATACCATCTAAGCTAATTGATATCTCAATAAAGAGAAAGTGAAATGTATTAGTCTTAGGATGTTGTCCCTTAGCAAATTCTGATATTGCAACATAATTAATAAATATATAAGAATTCTCCTTTATTTTAAACAAGCAAGATAGTTTAACTATTACCCAAAATTTTGGGTAAAAGAAACTTCCAGGAGAAGCTCCCAAAGTCGCTCTATCCGTCGTATACTCGCTCAGCTAGCTGGTTACCCTCATCAACGGGCAACCAGTCTGTCATTTTTAGTGGACAATCGTGCCTACTACACATCCATAGGCACTATAGATGAAAGCTCAGCCCTCAGCCATCACAACTTCCTTCAGGATCCCAAAAGAACGGGGGGCCCCAAGCACATCTTCTTGATTTAGAATGGTCTCCTACCACATCTTCTCCAAAAGTTCCCACACGCGGCTCCTTCGATGTTGTTCCTGCATACTAGGATGACTGCCTCCTCAAACGTCTCCTCTTCTTCCAAATGTAACGGCCAGACGAAGTCCTCAGGCGACCCGCCTTCCTCAACAAGGCACCAAGCGCTCCCATCATTCTAATGGTCCTCTGAAGTCGGTCAGCCCATCTCTCCTAGAAGCATAAGCCTAAAGGCGCACTCTCCTGGTACTCCTTGGCGTCCCTTCGGTCTGGCTAGCCTCGACCACTCCTCATGGCATAAGCCCAAGGTTGCACACTCGGGCCTTCCTTGGCATCCTTTCCTTTAGAAGCTAGAGTCGCCCCCAGCCACTTTGGCACCCACTCGATCTGGTCCATCATCCCAATCCATGCGCCAAGTACCACACCTTTCGAGCAATACCAATCCTTAGCAGCCTTCCTCCCCTTTTGAGGCCCGGGTCCGCCCTCGGCATGATCCTAATATCAAAAGTAGCTCCGCTCTCATGTGACCGTCCATCAACTTCGCTCTCCACACGGCTGCAACCAGGTAGTGCATGTTCACCCTTTATCGGACGCCTGGTTCGTTCAACCGACACTGGACTAGCTATATCATGTGGCCCAACTACTCCTACACAGGGATCCATCCGACTGACTTACGTTCTTAGAAATCCTAAACCTACTAGCTAGGATCGCCCGCTTAACCCAAAACAGCTTACCGCGAAGTGCTCTAACCATTCGCAGTCCAACTGCTGCGAAGTACACACCATCAGAGAAAAGTATTGTTCCTCTGCCAATAGTACTCCACACGCAGCCCTTTCCTCTCCCCCACCTTTCCAATAGCCAATCAGAATGCCTGCACCTCTACCTACTAAAGCCTGTCGTCTTTCCTAGGTCTGTCATAGATTCTTCTTTCTAGCTGGTAAGCAATCCTAGCCGTGGGCTCGAATCTATTTTCCAGCAGGCTCCCATCCTACGTCCTCTCCAATCAATGGCCTAGAGCCTCTCCTGCACTGCTGTTCTACAATCTCGACCATCCATTCACACCTCACATCCTCTATATATACCCGATGCCATACCATATGGCAAAGGGACAGATATAATGATTTCTCCAATCCATCTCCCTCACCAACTCTCTCCTCCTCCAAAGCCTCTCTAATGGCGGCTTCGCCCGACATACGTTAGAGAGAGCCCCTATCAAGCTCTACCACTCAACCCATCTTGCTCTACCCACCAAGCTCCACCACCATCATCGCCTCTAACATCAAGCTTATCACTCCAGCTAGCGGAACCTCATTCTTGCGCCTACCTTTCGACCACTGTTAGCAACCCCTCCTTTAAGACCTCTTCCGTCTCCGAGACTCCTCCTCAAGGGACGACCCTCCCGGTGGGTCTTCCCTCAGGTCTCCTCCCCGTGAGACCCTTAGACTAGGATATTATAATCTTATAATATTTAGTCTAGTCTCCTTTATTATTCTCTTGTAACAGTCTTTAAATTATAAGAGGTCGATATAGTAAAAGAACATCATAGTGGACGTAGACCGCACTAGGCCGAGCCACTATATATCGTTGTGTATTTACTTTCTATACTTAGTTCTCCCTAGGATCATTCTTTGCTATGGGCAAGTCTCCTTGTCTGCTCCAGCCCGCCATACTCCCTACCGTGGGCAAGCGCCTCCGTCTGCTCCTGCCCTTCTTAATCGACATTTCCCCCAAAGCAACGGCCAATCCGGCCGCCCTTTGCATGGAGTGGTCGGCCCGTAACCAACCTTGTTGCTCAAACGGGTTTGCGCCCTCCACCAACGGTGAGCCTTCCCTCCGGGATAGACTCGTCCAAAGAGTAAGCTTAGCATCGACATGGTGGTATCCTCGCCGGCGCAATAACATTCCAAGGTTTGGTTGAGTTTTCCATACTAGTGATGAAAAATCGGGTCAACATTCTAGCGCCCACCGTGTGGCCCGATCTCATGACCACAAGGTTGAAAGCCTTACAACAGCAACTTCATCTTGCATTAGTCGACATCCTAGCTTTAGTCGCAAAAGTCTCCCGGTCCTCTTCCTTCCTCCAACCAAGAAAAAGGAAGACGGGCCATAAGAGAGAGGAATTCAAATTCCTGTTCTATAGTCCCGTGTTGCCCTGAGTGAAGCGGCCACGGTCTCGTGTTCCCCGAGATGTTTTCCCATGCACGTCCTTCAGCCCTCTTCATCGTCACGGTGCGCTCCATGGACCTCCGGGTACTATGCTGGTCGACAGAGCGCCCCCTGCTCTCCTTCCTTCTCCCTTGCAGCACCGGTAGGCGACCTAAGGGTGGTACCTATCGAACTGAAGGACGGGACATGGAGTCCAAAGCTGAGGGGAATTTTCCCTACACCACCAGCAGTAGCCTCGAATTCCAACCATTGGCCTCTCCTAAGACCATTGGTAGCAGATTCGAGCATCGAAGGGAAACCCTTGAAAATCCCTTGGGTTTGCAAGCATCTCCTCTTTGGTTTCAAATGGCACTCCCCAAGAGTGGCATAGAGAGCAGAAACTTCTTCGCCTCCCTTGACAGGCTGCTATGGCCTCCCTTCAAAGCTGGCCTGCACGCCCTACGCAACCTGCAACATTCTAGCGTCCGCAGCCACACATCCTACTTCAGTCAGACTAGAGTCCTGAATCAGAGTCACCTCTTCCGCCATTTCATCCAAGAAACTCGGGTAGCACCAACTTTATTGCACCCTCCATCAACGTCCTCCTCCGACCCCGAGAGCATCCACCACTGCCTAGGAGAGTCCGTTGAAAGCAAGTCACAACATATCCATTGTCTCACGAGGACCGCCCGAGATTGTGGAATGCATCCAATCACGCCCATCCTATTTACCCGGAACAGTAAGCCAGCTTCAGTGCTCCAGTCGGCACGGGTTCGACTAGGGCTTAGGATCATATTTCCATTCAATCGGTAGTGTGTCCCCATTGCAGACCCCGGAGGTAGCCACGCGCTTTAACTCATGCCACGAAGCTTTGAACCAGTGAGGCGCCCGCAATGCGCATTCCAACTACTACCCGATGTTCGCTGGGATCCGGCACGACATGGATCCCCTCAGACAGGTCCTCCTCCAACACTCCTATAGCTGTCTCCAACTACAGTCATCCTCCTTCAGCTCTCCGAATTCCGCAGCAGCAGGACACCGGAACCTACCTGGAGGAACCAGAAACCTTAATGGACTGTGTTGTTCACTCCCCACGAATCGAGCAATGTCCCAACCGCTCCAGGCCAAGCAAGGGATGTCCTTTTAGTTTCCACCACCAATCTGCAGTTAGCAAGAAGGCAGACACACTAGTTAACCTCTCAATCTGCACGCCCATGGCTTGGGGGCATCCCATCTTCGAAATCCAGAAAACTGCAAAGAAAGCCCCCCGAGTCTGTCCTCCAGTTATCAACCGCTCAATTCATCAACAAGCCATGTTCATTCTTCCTCATCATTCAAGGATATAGCCAGAAGCAGCCACGTCAACCCCAGCAACCATCTCCCAATTGCGTCCAGATAGACCCACCTTTTGCACGAGCACTCGTCAAAGCCTCTACTAGGGACGACCCTTATGGTGGGTCTTCCCTTGGATCCGGATTAGTCCGAAGCATTCAAGTCCACCCTTACAAGCAAGGATAGACTTCGAGGGCAAAATATTACCTAAAATTTGGGTAAACAAAAGCTTCCTACAGAAGCTCCCAAAGTCGGTCCATTGGATCCTCGCTCAACCATCTAGTTACCCTCGCCAGCGGACGACTAGTCCGTCGTCTTCAGCGGTCGACTAGTCCGTCTTCTTCAGCGGTCAACTAAGCCTATCCGCATCTGGAGACACCACGAATGGAAGCTCAGCCCTTAGCCACCACCACTTCCTTCAGGATCCCAAAAGAATGGCGGGCCCTGAAGCACGTATGCCCGATTCAGCACGACCTCCTACCACATCTTCTCCAGAAGTACCCATGCACGGCTCCTCCGGTGTCGTTCCCGCATACCAGGACGACCGCCTCCTCGGACGTCTCCTCCTCTTCCATGCAAAATGGCCGGACGAAGCCCTCAGGAGACCCGCCTTCCTTAATAAGGCACCAAGTGCTCCCAACATTTTGACGATCCTTTGAAGTCGGTCAGCCTGTCTCTCCTAGAAACATAAGCCCAAGGGCGCACTCTGTTGGTACTCCTTGGCGTCCCTTCGGTCTGGCCAACCTTGACCACTCCTCAAGGCATAAACCCAAGGTTGCGTCCTCAGGCCTTCCTTGACATCCTTTACCTTAGTAGCCAGAGCCACCCCGGCCTCTTCGGCACCCGCCCGATCCAATCCTTCATCCCAATCCATGCGCCAAGTACAACACCTTTCGAGCAACACCATTCCTTAGCAGCCTTCCTCGCCCTCTAAGGCTCGGGTCCACCCTCGATATGATCTTAGTATCAGAAGTAGCTCCGCTCTCACATTCGTCGAATTCACTCTCTACACGGCTACAACTGGGCCCTACATGTCCGCCCTCCGTCGGACGCCCGAGTCGTTCAGAGCCGACACCGAACCGACTATCTCATGTGGCCCAACTACTCCTACATAGGGATCTACATGACCGTGGTGGTCGGACCGCCTTATGTCCTTAGCAATACTAAAACCTACCATCTAGGACCGCCCACTTAACCCGAAACAACTTACTGTGAAGTACCCTAACCATTCCCAGTCCAACTGCTCTGAATTACACGCCATCAGAGAAATGTATTGTTCCTCTGCCAATAGTACTCCACCCATAGCCCTTTCCTCTCCCCCACCTTTCCTTTAACTAATCAAAGTAACCGTAACCCTACCTACTAAAGCCTTCCACCTTTCTTAGGTCTGCCATAGACCCTTCTTTCCAACTGGTAAGCAATCCGAACCATGGGCTCGAATCTGCTTTCTAGTTGGCTCCCATCCTCTGTCCTCTCCAATATACGGCCAAAAGCCTCTCCTTTACTGTTGTTCTACAATCTTGACCATCCATTCACACCCTACATCCTCTATATATATCTGATGTCATACCATATGGCAAAGGGACATACATAATGATTTCTCCAACCCATCTCCGTCACCAACTCTCTCCTCATCCAAAGCCTCTCTAATAGCGACTTTGCTCGAATTCCATTAGAGAGGGCCTCCATCAAGCTCTACCACTCAACTGACCGTGCTCTACCCACCAAACTCTACCACCATCATCGCCTCCAACAATAATCTTATCACTCCAGCTAGTGGCACCTCCTTCTAGCGCCTACCTTCCAACCACTACCAGTAACCCCTTCTTTAAGAGCTCTTCCATTTTCGAGAATCCTCCTCAAGAATGGCCCTCCCAATGGGTCTACCCTCAGGTCTCCTCCTTGCGAGACCCTTAGAATAGGATATTATACTCTTGTAATATTTATCTAGTCTCCTTTATTATTCTCATGTAACAGTCTATAATTGTAAGAGGTTGATATAGTAAAGGAATATCACAATAGACGTAGGCCGCACTGGGCCGAACCACTATATATCAATGTGTATTTACTTTATGTACTTAGTTCTCCCTAGGATCATTCTCTACCATGGGTAAGTCTTCCTCTCCGCTCCAACCTGCCATACTCCCTATCATGGGCAAGCGCCTCCATTTTCTCATGTCCGTCTCAATCCACATTCCCCCCAAGCAATGGCCCAATAGCAAAGGGCCCATCCGGCCACCCTCCGTCTGGGGGTGGTCAGCCCGCAACCAACCTTGTGGCTCAAATGGTTTGCGCCTTCCACCAATGGCGAGCCTTTCTTCTGGGGTCGACTCATGCAAAAAGTAAGCCCAGCGTCGACGCGGTGGTATCCTCACTGACGTGATTGCATTCCGTGGTTCGGTCGGGTTTTCCGTACTCATGACGAAAAATTGGGTCAACATTAACCTTCTCTACAAACACACTGAATTTGTTACTAGGATCCCATTGCACGCGACACATTTCAAATGTGGAAGTCGGGTTTATTAGCCGAAATAGAATTTTCTATATGATGTGTAAAGTCCTGCAAAAATCAATAAGTCTTGTCCATTCTCTTTACTTTTGATAACTATAGTAGAAGAGCGAGGAGGATCAACGTGTGTGCTAGGCTCTTCTTTGGGTGCATCTTCTCAGATTTCGACTACAACAAAGAACTACAATTCATCGGCTCATCATGAGGCATTGCAATGGATTTACCCTTTGCTTTGTTCAATTTTGCATTATGTGCCATAAGTAACAAGGAACGCTGAGTAGCCACCATCTTCGCAACCACATGTTCTTGCAATGCGCCTTCTGGTGTTGTGCATTTACTACTTCTATTGGATGATTCTTCAATAGTACCGTTGATAGAGATGAGTTGTGTTGTCAACTGATATTAATAGTGTGTTCCTAAGGGCGTTAGGGGCTGCCAATTTTTTTCCCACTACGATCGACGGACAACCGTTGACCATTACCTACTGACTTTGGTAGCCCCTATATATATGTATGTATGTATACTACATACAACCAATCAACATTTTGATAATATATTAACATGTTGGAATTACCTAACCAACAATATAATATATGAAATAAACATTATATATATGTAAAATAATATTTACAAACTTATTAGAAATATACCTTATAGCCAAAGCTTGTAAGGCATCTTAAAATAATAAGGTCTGATTCCCTGACAGATTCCAATTCAGTAGGTTGCTAGTCTTTGAACCATTGACCACCAGCTATTGGTTAACACTGAAACTAATTTGATTTGAGCATGATATGAAAGGGGAAAGGAGGTGAGAGGTCGGCCATAAATTGGGGTGGATATGGAGGCTTCCAAAATCTCTCCCAAAGGTGAGGGTAAAAATCTTTATATAGAGGAAGAGAAGGAGAAAAGCTAGGATCAAGATCTTTACCCATTCTCCTTTCATCAAAGCCTCTATTTCAAACCTCTCTAACCCTTATTAGGCCACACCTATTCCCTTGACTTGAGCCGATCTTACTAGCCACTTTCATGGGCTTTAAACCAATTTAAAGCGTGAACAAAAGTTATTTTGCAATTAAATCCAATTTAACGCTTATCGATATCGTATATCGATTAATATATTTATAGCTATTATAAATATATTTAATAATATTTTTTCATGAAATCAAAATAAAATTTTATAAATAAAATTTCATAAATATTAATTAATTTATACTAATTACAAATTAACTAAATCGTTTGGTCAAAGGAGCATTCATCATTTCGATTGTGTAACTCGTTTGGTATAAATTTGGTCAGCGATTAATATTGAACAATTCAAATATTAACGTTCACACATCACTTAGCATGTGGTGTGACATTTTTGTCAAATTTATCGCTTACTTCATTTCGGTAAAATCTAATTTTACTTTGTTAGAGGTTACCCGATTGTGACTATTATTTACACCATTTCTCTTCGTCAAAACTACATAACTTCGGACTTACGGAATCTGGTAATGGTCAAAATTCCAATATCATCCACATTCAACTTTGTGGTTCAAACAAAAAGCCCTTGGTTTAATAATAACAATTATTATTAACCGATATGCTCTGGCCAGAGACTTTGAGTTTGAGTTGACTTTAGTTGACCATGATGCTAACCTCATATAATCTAGGAGATGAATCCTCTCTTGAATAGTGCTTCACTTCCAATACTTCCACTCGACCCAATTACTATCAGTCAATGGACGTCATGCCATGATTTGACTATAATCAAAGTAGAGCTTTCATATTAAAAACCAACAGTATTCTCAAGTCGAGAGAACGGTGTAAATCAATCACATCGATATTTTCTGTTTGACCTTAGTTATATTAACCAACAGAAAACTACTGAGTGACTTGTTCCATAGTTATCCAATAACCATCAGTTCGTAACCCCTAGATGTCTCCATTAGTCATGAATAATACACAACTTAACATTGGAGAGCGTTACGTACTCTAATCTCAACGGATACACCAATATCCAGTCTCGATGCATCTTGATTGGGAATATTTAAAATTATGTTTTTATAATATTGTGATACAATATTGATGATTACAACTATTTGTATTTGCTATCATAAACACACCATTTATGGATTTTCTATTAGATATACTTTTAATCAAATTAATTAATTAATATAACACATTATATCTATGAGAAATGCGGATTACGGATCTTAAGGCTAGAATTAACACTATAGGGGGGGTTAATAGTGTTTTAAGGAATTACTAATTCTTTTTGAGTTTATATTAATTTGAACACAAATGTATGCAATATTCAGACACAAATATTATCACAAAATCAAACACAGATGCAGGTATAAAGTAAAAGCAGTAAAGGAAAGAACACATCGGATTTTATACTCGTTCGGAGTTACCCTACATCCAGTCCCGCAACACAAGTACAGATTTCCTTTCAAAATCAATTCTTACAATTACACCCTCGATTTCAAGGCCACGAGGTTCACCACTCCAGATTCACAATCCTCTAGGTAGAGATACTTGATTTTATGGGAAACAAGTTCACCCAATTGATTTCCTAGGCTACAATCACACCTTCTCTCACTTGATCGATTTTCCAGGCTACAATCACACCTTTTCTCGCTCGATTGATTACAAAGAAGCCTATAACTCTGGATAGCACTGGGATCTTGTTGAGATAGTGATAGAGAATCAAACCAGAGATAATCTAGTTAAATTCAATGGAGATTTCGGCAGAGTAATAGTAAAAATGTATATAAAGAAATGTGGAAGAATTATAGTAGAACAACAACCATGTCCATTCGTAAAAGGTTATGACGAATAGACACTTCTTTTGAAATTCAAACTTTTGAAGTTAACTGACACCATGTCGATAAGGGTCCCTAGGGGTTGTCGACATGCCTAAGGAATTTTTGATAATTTGTTTTTCTTTGAAAATAACTTTTATCTTGTATTAACACTATTTAAACATTATAAATATACTTTACTATAGTTAAAATACATAAATAAGTATAAATAATAATATTTTGATATATATAAATTTTTACTATAATTTTATATTTAAATCTTAAATATAAATATTAAAAGTTAAGTACACTATAATTAAAGATAGTTTAAAACCAAGTATAATTTTGATATTGAAAATAAAGATTATTTTGAGGCTAAAAGTATTTAAAACCAGGATAGATGTTTTTGATTTAAAAAGGAAGATTTTGAAATCATTTTAAAAAACAAGATATAATTTTGTAAAACATTTGAATAAAAGTTAGTGGATACAAAACGATGTTCCACTAGATTTTTCGTAGGTTCCATCCTACTTAGGGTTCCATCCCTTTAACGGGCTCGAAGTGAATTCCATTCCACGAATAAAATGGATTTTAAGATGTCAGTGCTTTTCTAGGAGTTTTAACATAATTCTAGACTCGATACTTGTCTTGAACTCTTGATATCTTGATACTCATGAGTCTTGAATCTTGATGTCTTCGACCTTGAGTCTCTTTACTGTACAGTCTTCATTCTCAGTACTTGCATATTATTTTTTTGGCAAGGCCGACGAGGTTAAATGGACCTCGACCATATATTGCTACACCAATAAGAACGACATACAGACACAAGAAGGAAAAAACGGGGATCACTTGGCGCAGCAAGCACGGGGGAAGACAAACAACAAACAAACAAAAATAAGAGAAGACAACAATTATAAGCTACACATTAGAGAAAGACGTATACCAGGATCAATTGCATAAGTCAGCTGGCCCACACAAATTCTAATTTCACTCAAAACCCAACTTTTGAAGCTGCTATCATTTTTTGCATTTGCATTATCAAATAACCGAGCATTTCTCTCCCTCCAAACCGATGTTAAAAAGCATTTTAGCACTGCATTTAGGGTTCTACCTCTGTCAGTATTCCCGTTGATGCTTTCGTATATTCTTCTCCATTCTCTCAGATTATCAGTAGAGACATTCCTCCTTTGAAACTTCGCCATAACTCTTTTCCATATTTGATGAATATAGTGGCACTCAAAGTACAAGTGATCCACAGTTTCAGGCATGATATTGCAAAACTTACAGCGATTATCTATACTCATACCTAAACTAGCTAGTCTCTCTGATGTTAGCATCGCACGGTTCAACACTTTCCAGAGCATTAGGTCATGTCTGAAGCTACTGTCTCTTCCCCACGTTCGTTTGCACCATCTCCACTTAGGGCGATCACCATTCTTCATCAGATATTCATATGTGTCTCCAATTCTGTAGGCAGACTTCTTAATGCCCCACACCAAACGCTTGGTGACATCAGAGATGGCAGTGTGACAACGTATCATGTTCCATATTTGTTGTATTCTAGGATTAGACGTTGAATAGCGTGTGTTTTGGAGGTTGTATAGAGTATCACGAACCTTAGCTTGCTGATGTATACCAGACTGTTGCATTTCACTGTGTGTAAGTTGATGATTTAGAATAAGACCCTCTTTCAACCAGGGGTCTTCCCAAAATTTCACACTATATATGGGGTTCGTGTTCAATAGCATTAAAGGAAGAACTTTTTCTTTGTATTTGAAAATGCATTGCCACGTCCAACTCAAATTTTGAGGTTTATTCATACTCCATATGCTTCTCCCCTTGATCACGTTCTTATCAGACCAAATAGCCCATAAACTGTCAGTATTATTAAAGAAAGTGTCAATGTGTTTAGCAAAAGCAGCAATGTTCCAATTCTTTAAGCTTAGAATGCCCAGCCCCCCCTTGTCCATGGGCCTCTCCACTGAACTAAACTTGATCGGTGCTATGTATCTGCCTGTAACCCTGCCTTTCCATAGGAATCTCATCATAGCTCCTCTTATGAGTTTGATTAGTTTGAAGGGGAGGATATAAATCCTAGCCCAGTATACTTGCATTGAGAATATCATTGATCGTATAAGAGTTAATCTTCCAGCTTGACTAAGCATCTTGGAAGTCCAGCAGCTTAACCTAGCTGTAATTTTGTCAAAAAGTGGTAGACATTGGTTAGCAGTAATCCTAGAACTTGAAAGAGGCAGACCAAGATAACTGGAAGTATCATGATTTATGGACAACCCTGTGATATGCGAGATAAAACTACATTGCTCAGTACTAACTCCAGAAATGGAGATGTCAGATTTCTGGAGATTAACTTTCAACCCTGTCATCTCGTAAAATTCTTGAAGTGTTTGCATTATGCTCGTGAGAGTGTTGGTTTGTGGGGTACAAAAAACCACAAGATCATCTGCAAACATCAGCGCAGAGATCCTTGGTTCAGCACACCCAGGGTGAAGCTTGTAATTTCCTTGTGCTATTTTCCTCTCAAACATTCTCGTTAAGAGTTCCATAATCATGATAAAAATATAAGCTGAAATGGGATCCCCCTGTCTTATCCCTTGTTCACTAGTAAAGAACCCCTCACTCCTTCCATTGATAGTAACAGAAAAGGTAGGGGTGGAAATACACTCATATATCCAAGATATGAAATGAGGAGGGAAGTTCATATATCCCATGATTCTGACAATACTATTCCACTGCAGCATATCAAAAGCCTTCATGATGTCCAACTTCAACATAGCTCTAGGAGAAACGTTCTTGCGTTTATAGTTTTTAATGAGTTCATGGGAAAGAAGAACATGATCCAGAATACTCCTGCCTGGAAGATATGCTGCCTGATTTTTGGAAATAATATTGGGGAGCACAATCTTGAGTCTAGTAGCTATAACCTTGGTGATGCATTTGTATATGGTGTTACAACAGGAGATGGGACGATAATCATTTACACAGTGAGCATTCTTGATTTTGGGAATAAGAGCAATGTTAGTGTAATTAATTGATCTGAATAGTTTACCTTTTCTGAAGAAGAGGAGAATGGCATTGATAACATCAACAGAAACGATAGACCAGCAAGAAGTATAGAATAGAGTGTTGAGACCATCAGGTCCTCCACAAGATTCAGAGTTTAATGAAAACATGGCATTTTTTATTTCTTCGGGTGTTACTTCCTTACAGAGAAGGTCATAATCAGTTGTGTTTAGTCTAGGGAGTATGTCACTGGGAATAAGATCGATATTCGGCACGAAGTGATTAGCATTTCCATATAATTCAGAGAAGTGTTTGACTACAGCTTCCTTGACCATTTGAGGAGATGTGTGAAGATTACCTTGAGTGTCATATATTGTAGAGAGGTTCTGACTAGTTTGCTTGTCCTTTAGACTAGCATGAAAGTAAGCACTATTCTTATCACCTTTATCTCTCCATTTAATTCGCGCTTTCTGCCTGATCATCTCACTCTCTTTTATTAAAGCTTGGTGGTATTGCAAAGAGAGAACACTTTCCTCCGCAGATAGATTAGCATTGCTGACAGAGGCCATCATAGCTGTTTGGACATCTGTTAGTCTTCTTTTAATTACAGTGCTCATCTTGTCTCCTTCACCATACTTGTTATGCGCCCATTGTTTCAAGACATTCCTAGTCTCCCTGATTTTTTCCTACAAAACATACAAGTGATTACCAAACTTAGGCAAACTCCAAGCAGATAAAACAGTGTTCATGAAATCTGATTCTGTTATCCAAGAGTTAAAAAATTTAAAATTTGATTTTCCCCTCAAGTCCGCTTCACGAAGAGAGATGATTTGTGGAGAGTGGTCAGATAGGAGAGGAGGAGGAATAAGGTTGAACAGGAGAGGCCATTTTGAATAAGCATATAGGTTCGAGAATGAATGGTCGATGGTGGAGAAGGTCCTACAACCATGTTTCCTTTTGTTGTTCCATGTATACTGCATGCCCTGAGATCTAATTTTGACAAGGTCAGAGTCGTAGAGAGCATCAGCAAGGGGCTTTATTTCCTATAATGTTAGTACTTATATTTTATAACAAGTCCTAAGGTTGTTGTCATCAAAACCATCCTTCTCAAGGACTAACAATCTCCTCCTTTTTTATGATGACAACCTTTGTTTATAAAATATACTTCTCCTTCACAATAACTCCCTCTAGAACTAATAACTCCCCCTTAATCTATGCCTAATTATCCTATTTTATAATTTTCTACTAACCCCCCCCCTAATCTATGCCTAATTATCCTATTTTATAATTCTCCCCCTTTGTCATCAACAAAAACCATCCTAAAACCATTAAACTATAAAACTCCCCCTTAAACTAATACTAGAACAAAGTATAGTAAATGGAATGTGAAAAACACTAACATAATTATATGATAATTATTCAATACATAAATATGTATAAGTATATTTCAAACAATCCAATCAACACGTACATCAAATCCAATCATGTCAAACAAGTCAATCAAGTCAAACAAGTTAATCAAAACGTACCAAACAAATCAAAAACTAATAATCCTATACTATAAGACAATACTACAAACTCCCCCTAAATAAAATACACTCGTTATGTATACATGTATGCAATATGTAGTTTGTAATGCAGTATGAAATGTATGACATATGCAATGTAGCATGAGATGATATGCAGAATGAAGTGCAACTTGTGATGCAAATGATTATGATATTTCATGCATTGTAATTTATGATGTAATATGCAATGAAATGTGATATGAAATAGAATGCATAATGATATGTAATCTGAAACAAAATGACAACGAAGTAAAAATAATAATATGCAGAATGATATGATGATATATATATTACGGTTAGAGATATCCAGATTATAAGATAAACATGAGCGATAAGTAATATCTAATTGACAAGCATATACATATATATATATATGTATGTATGTATGTATGTATGTATGTATGTATGTATGTATATGTGTATGTATGTATATGTATGTATGTATGTTTACATATATCAAACAATTTATTATAACTCGCTTCAACCAAACAAAGGTAATACACACCAATTACTAAACTTAGGTTAAGGAAACTAATGAATGGGACTAAAAGAGTAGTAAAGACAAGAGTTTAAATGTAATTAATGATATTAAAACTATAACATATTCATGAAAGGTAGCAATCAAACTCAATATCAAAATCAAATTGCTAAGAAATATGGATTTATACTATATATATATGATTAATATGGTTTTTATAAAATTAATACCCTCCTTATTTAATTTCTTTAAAATAATTTTTTAACTTAATTAATTTTTTAAGAATTAAACTTCCATGTTTATAAAATACTTAACTTACTAATTAAAAAATATATATTAAATTATTATTGATTAAAATATTTAGAAACATGTTTAAACACTTCTTAATCAAAAATTATATCATAATGAAATATAAAATAACAAAGATTGAAAAACTAAAATAAGCATGTGTTATATTAAGGTCGCTTTCATTTAAATTTTTAATTAATTACTAAAAAATATCTAAACATTAATTTTAAAATATTCTAATATAAGTTAGAAAATAACTCTAAAAAGAACAGAGAAAAATACTTAATTTAAATATCATTTTTACATAGTTTAAATAGAAAACAACATTTACAGAATGCTGTAAAAAAAATTTGCAGTAAAATATATTCAAAACATTATAAACAGAAATTGCAGCATTTGCTAAATACTGTGAAAAGATTCTAAAAAACTATTGCGTTTCAAAGCACAGAAATGCTATAAAAACGTATTTGCAGCATAACAGAAGCAAAGACAACATTTCATAAATGCTATCTAAAGTTCTGGACCTGATTTTAACATGTAAATAATTAATTTTTGACCCAATTTTTTTATAGTATTTAATATAATTAAAGTACTTTAAAAAATATAAAAAATAGTGAGAAAACATGTGTAGAGACACTTGGCATTATGCATGTAAAAAAAATGCTTTTATTAAAGAACAAGTGTAATGACATGTCAAGCGGACGAGATGGAAGATGGTATCTGCACAGCGTCTGATTCTGTCATTGAAATGCTTTATAGCCATTATATGGAGAGAAAGAAACATTCGATTTTTTGAAGGAAAGGCGTGTGGTAGGAGAGCTTTATTAACCCAGATAGAACATATGATTAGGCAGAGGCTTGGCTACGAAGGTTGAGTGAGATAATGGACATAATTATTAGGTATTTGGGTTTTTGCAACCTGAATCTCTTTTAATTCTGTTTGTTTATTCATGACTTGCTGTTGTATAGACTTTATTATTTAACGTTTTGTTTAATATTAACTGGTGGGGCCAGTATAAAAACCTATTGCCTTTATAAAAAAAAGTGTAATGACATGTGTCATTTTGCATATATGTTACTATCTATTTATATGACAAGTGTCATGTGATGTGGCATAATCTTATTAATTGAAGAAATTTATAAATAGACCCTTATTCTAACATTCTAAATTCATTCTATTAATTTCTGAAAGACATAAAATTAGCATCTTAAAAGAAATAGAGTACGAGAAGTAAAAACAACATTAGAAAAGTTGAAATAACGAATGAAGGTATGTTTTTCTACTTAGTATAGTTGTAATAAATTAGTAGTGAGATTTTATTTGAAAGGAAACACATTTTAAAAGACTTCTAAAAAGATTAGTCTGATATATCGATATGTATACTATGGTGTGTCGATATATGAACCAAAATATCAAAACTTATAAAAGAGATAAATTTCTATACCTAACTAAATGCATAAGTATATTTTCCTAAATGCAACAATAAAGATGAAATAATAGTAAAGCGTACCACTTTTTTCACTCCTCTATCTTTCTAACTTTGTTGTTCTTCCATAGCCGTGAACCACACATTTATATATTTCAGAATTTGACGATGAGATCTGTTCTATTGCGACGGGCTTGTTTTTCTAATCATCATAGTATATTCATTTGCTGAATTTGAAGACCGTATGAGAAAGATATACATAATTTAGTAGATTGACCAACTTGGCGCCAAAACTTTGAACTTGAATTTTGAATGAATGGACACTTCAACCATATAAAACTTCTAGAAGGCATATCTCCTTCGTTTCTTAACAGAATTGGATGAAACCAGCGGCAAATCGAAGAGGAAGGCAAGAACTACGATCTAGTAATAGTTTGGTGATGAATTTGGTCAGTATTGTGATGCAACAAGCCGAACAGTAAGAGAAATGCAGGAAATCCCATACACAGTTTTCAGTTTTGAATAACCAACTTCAAACTGTCATATCTCACTCAATTTTGATCGAAATTTGATGATCCATCCATCAAAACGACCGTGATAACAAGAACTACAATCTGGAAATGGAGTTGGGACAAAATACTCAAATCTTTGGATGCAATGTGAAGAATACCATTGACAGTTTTGCTTTCTTTTTCTCTTTGTTCACCAAAACTTCATTTGACCATAACTGGGTCATTTTTTGACGGATTCGCATGAAACCAGTGATATTGCGAAGTAGATGGAGAAAAGTACAGTATCATATCAAGTTGTAGATGAGAATCAAAAGCTTTGTATTGATCTGGTACCCATTTCATTGTCTATTGCCATTATATATCCATTAGTTCTTCTTGATCGATGGATGATTATCTGATATCTTTTAATCAACAGTCATTAGACATAACACTTCTCCTGCAAAACAACATAACTTTTTAAAGAATCAAGTGACTTTTCAAAATAACTAAATATAATTTCAAACAACAATATCATGATGATTTTGTGACATATTCATATGAAAATAGTGTTAATAATTTTATAAAAAAAAATTGCCATTTAAAATGTTTCAAAAATCAGATTATGAAAATTTTGAAAACCTTGCTCTGATACCAAATGTGAGAAATGCAGATTACGGATCTTAAGGCTAGAATTAACACTAGAGGGGGTGAATAGTGTTCTAAGGAATTACTAATTCTTTTTGAGTTTATATTAATTTGAACACAAATGTATGCAATATTCAAACACAGATATTATCATAGAATCAAACACAGATGCAGATATAAAGCAAAAGCAGTAAAGGAAAGAACACACCGGATTTTATACTCGTTCGGAGTTACCCTATATCAGTCCCGCAACACAAGTACGGATTTCCTTTCAAAATCAATTCTTACAATTACACCTTCGATTTCAAGGCCACGAGGTTCACCACTCCAGATTCACAATCCTCTGGGTAGAGATACTTGATTTTATGGGCAACAAGTTCACCCAATTGATTTCCTAGGCTACAATCACACCTTCTCTCACTTGATTGATTTTCCAGGCTACAATCACAGCTTTTCTCGCTCGATTGATTACAAAGAAGCCTATAACTCTGAATAGCACTGGGATCTTGTTGAGATAGTGATAGAGAATCAAACTAGAGACGATCTAGTTAGATTCAATGGAGATTTCGGCAGAGTAATAGTAAAAATGTATATAAAGAAATGTGGAAGAAGAAGAGAAGTGAAATCATAAAAAATATGAATATTAATTCGTTAAAAACATCCCCTATTTATAGTAGAACAACAACCATGTCCATTCGTAAAAGGTTATGACGAATAGACACTTCTTTTGAAATTCAAACTTTTGAAGTTAACTAACACCATGTCGACAAGGGTCCCTAGGGCTTGTCGACATACCTAAGGAATTTTTGATAATTTGTTTTTCTTTGAAAATAACTTTTATCTTGTATTAACACTATTTTAAACTTTATAAATATACTTTACTATAGTTAAAATACATAAATAAGTATATAGAATAATATTTTGATATATATAAATTTTTACTATAATTTCATATTTAAATCTTAAATATAAATATTAAAAGTTAAGTACACTATAATTAAAGATAGTTTAAAACCAAGTATAATTTTGATATTGAAAATAAAGATTATTTTGAGGCTAAAAGTATTTAAAACTAGGATAGATGTTTTTGATTTTTTTTTTTTGAGAGTGACGGGTGTGTAGCGTGGAGCTACACAGCCGGTTAAATAGTTATATTATATAGTACTAAAGAGGTCGATCGACATGCCCGATCGATGGCCAAAAATAGAAGTGAAGCTACAAACTGTACTGAAAATACAAGAGTATCATTAACTATTACATGTTAACTGTAGTACGAGATAACTCCCTGAAGGTCAAGACTATCTTTCCGGAGATGCGGTGGTGCTTCCTTGGGATTCTACTGGTTGGACGCTGCACTGTGGAAGGCTCAGGCGGAAGGGTGCGGAGTGACTTTGACCTGTTATGGAGGAGAAAATATGAGTGATACTTCTACAAGTTCCTTCGAAATGTCGTGATGGTTTTCCAAATACAATGGCATTCCTTTCTTTCCAGATGTACCAGCTAAAGGTTGATATGAAGGCGTCCATCAGCAGATTCTGCTGATTGAGCTGCCAGTATTCGAAGTGAGAGGTCACACTGGGAATATATCCTAGGAGATAGGCACTAGTTGCCGCCCATATTGAATATGAGAAATCGCATTCAAAGAAGAGGTGAGTTACTGATTCGTTTTGGGTTGAGCAAAGGACGCAGCGTGGGTCGATAGGGATGTTGAGTCTGATGAGTCTGTCTTTGGTATTGATTCGGCCTGAAATTAAGCACCATTGGAAGAAGGCTATACGGGGTGGGAGTTTGCAAAGCCAAACCCTGGGGTAGGAGAAAAGGCGACCGGGGTGAGTTAGATAATGATAACAGGAGGCGACTGAGAATCCTTTGGAAGGTGCAAGGGCCCAGAGAAAATGGTCTTGACTGTTGGAAGGGCGGATCGACTGGAGGATATTTGTGGCAGAGAGAAGTTCAGGGATTAGGTCTGCTTCGAAGATGGAGGGAGGGCAAAGGTGGTCAAGGCCTAGGGTGAGATAATCTTCAACCGTTGCATTAGGGAGGGTGGTGTGTGAAAAGAGGTTGGGTAGAGTTTTAGCGAGGGGTAGTTGTTCAAGCCATGTATCTAACCAGAACAGGCATCTGTTACCGCTTTCTATTTTCACCTGGAACAGTGCTTTGACTCTGGGTAGGGTATCAAGGACCCCCGACCAGAAAGGGGATGGGTGGGACCGGATGGTAAGGTGTAGTGCCAAGTGAGGGTTTGATTGGTAATGATAACCTAGGATCCACGATTTCCAGATAAAATTTCCGGGAGTAAGTAATCTCCAGAGCCATTTGGACAGCAGCGCCTGATTGAAGGAACGAAGGTCTGTAATCCCCAACCCACCATGGTTGCGGTGCAAACACACCGTCTTCCAGTTCACCAGACATTTTATTTTGCCTCCATTCCAAAGGAATGTACGTCTGATTGAGTCGATTTTCTTGATAACCCAGGATGGAAGCTTGAGGATGGACATCCAGTATGCGGGGATAGTTGATAGGACCGATTTGACTAGGACGAGACGACCTGCAGAGGATAACGAGTGTGCCTTCCAGGTTGCGAGTCTGGATTCAATTCTGGAAATTAGAGGAAGCCAGTCTGCCCGGTGGAGGTTGGAAGGACGGATAGGGATGCCTAGATAGGAAATGGGAAATGAGGCTAAGTTGCAGTTGAGTAGGGATGAGATTGTAGGGCCGAGGTTTGCGGAGTTGCCAAGCATGATGACGGAGCTTTTGTTGAAATTTATGGAGAGGCCAGAGATTGTTTCGAAAACATATAGTGCTACCTTGAGGCAATGGATGTGTTTGATGTCAGTAGTGGCGAATAGGATCGTGTCATCTGCAAATTGAAGGTTTGACACAACTAAATCGGAGTTTTGGAGCTGGATACCTTTAAAAAGATTATTGGTCGATGCAAGCTTGATCATTTGGTTGAGCACATCCGCTACCAGGACAAAGATTAAGGGAGAGACGCTCCAACTAGATGTTTTTGATTTAAAAAGGAAGATTTTGAAATCATTTTGAAAACAAGATATAATTTTGTAAAACATTTGAATAAAAGTTAGTGGATACAAAACGATGTTCCACTAGATTTTTCGTAGGTTCCATCCTACTTAGGGTTCCATCCCTTTAACGGGCTCGAAGTGGATTCCATTCCACGAATAAAATGGATTTTAAATGTCAGTGCTTTTCTAGGAGTTTTAACATAATTCTAGACTCGATACTTGTCTTGAACTCTTGATATATTGATACTCATGAGTCTTGAATCTTGATGTCTTCGATCTTGAGTCTCTATATTGTACGGTCTTCATTCTCAGTACCTGCATGTTTATATCGAGCATATACATATATATCTAAACTATAATGTTAGTACTTATATTTTATAACAAGTCCTAAGGTTGTTGTCATCAAAACCATCCTTCTCAAGGACTAACAATATCAAGTATATAATAGAAAGAAAACACCTTTTATTTTGAAAAAGTTTGGTTATCGAGTTAGATATATGTAATAAATTATACAATTGCTCTTAAGGCATACACCTAACTCTATCAAGGGGATGATTCATGACATTGCTGAGTAGATGCACTCGAATGGTTATTCGAAATGATTCATCGCTTCAAAGTAGTTCGTTGATTATGAATCTATACTTGTCCAAATGTCGAATGACTTTTAACAAGGGCGTGAATCCACGACGAGAAGGTTGGTGCAAAGTGTGCCAGTGAGACAAAGCCAAACGTCAAAGATAGTAGAAAAAAGGCGAGCGAGAAAATGGTAGGATGAATTTCCAGTAAGGGAATTCTTTCATTCAGGTTCAATCCAAGCCTCATCAGACATTTAGACATCTGAATCATAAATTCAGACATTTTGTAACGACCCGCTATTTTCAACCATTCGCATCCGCACATGTCGGACTTGAATTGCTCAAAATACCGCGTTGTAAATAAAATTTGGCAAATCTCAGAATATACAGTAAATAAATAATCACAGATCACAGACACAGAGTAAAATAATGCAGCGGAAGTAAAAGAAATAGTAGTTCATGAAGTTACTATGTAAATATATCAGAGTTAAATAAGGTACAATAGAAGAAATAAAGTACAACAAAAGTCTAAATATGATAACCAAGTACAAGCTGAATAGAACAACAGAACTGAAATAGATAGGACAAGACAAGCATATAATCTCCAGCGATTCAAACTCCAAGAGAGCGGAAATCCAAATCTGTGAATAACTCAGGCTGACCCGAGCGTAAATAAAAATACAAACACTCGAGTTAGGACATACATACTTATACAATGTAAACCAACTCAAGTGAACTGTAATAAAGGTACAAGTAACTTAAAGAATGCTTGAGATCGCCCATTCTTTAAGGATCCGTTAAACTATCTACTATGTAGTAATATTCGCTATTATAATGATGTCTAATATAAAATAAACATACTTTTTAATAGCATCAAGGGGTTACCCATATAGCCCTTAACACGTAATAGTCCTAGTAGTCTATCCATTATTAGCATACTCCCAAAATGGGGGCTACCCTCGATACTCCACAGGCTACGGGAGAAATCACAACTCGTAGTAAAGCTCGATATGGTAGGTGACACGGCACACAAGGCAATGCTAGTGTAGATATACCAATTACGCACACGGACTAATGGAAACGCATAGCAGCCACTACCGCTCCACCTCGAACAACACACCCGAATCAAGGGTGCGCACCAAATCAATCACAAGTAATAGAATGGTATCGAAGAAGTGTGTCCGATAAGAGGTGCTACCTCACTGGTCCGAGATCGCTCCTGTTTTAGCCACCTTATGCCAACTCACGGGAGTTGGGTCCACGTATATACCTTAGGATCGTCGCCACCATCCTACTTCATTTTGGAAACTCCACCGCGTACACAGTTGTCAAAGTGGTTTTCGGTATCGACAGAGAGTATGTCCATATCCGATCCAGGTCTCTTTAACAACCAATCGTTATTATAACCCGTGGTTAAAATTTTAAAATAATATTTTATACTTCAAAATAGAATATCATTTCAAATCCAAATCTTTATCAAAATGAAGATTAAATCAATTCCAAAACCATTTCAATATATTTAAAATAACATATCATTTCAAAACTTCATTTCAAATCATTTCAATATATCAAAATATCATATCTTTCCAAAACTTCATTTCAAATCATTTTAATATATCAAAATATCATATCCTTTCAAAACTTCATTTCAAATCATTTTAATATATCAAAATATCATATCCTTTCAAAACTTCATTTCAAATCATCATTTGGGTTCAAATCCAAATATTCAACTTTAAATACCTTTTCAAATTCAAAGATATCATTCATTTATTATCATTACAAGTCACCTTTAAATAATATATATTCCAACAAATTAATTCATTTAAATTCATTAAAAGTGTAAGTATTATATTTCAAATCAATTATTCAATTTCCAAAGTTTTAATTCAATTCAATCATTTATTTCAATTAAATTTCCATAGACCATTTCAAATCTTATAAATTTAAAATATAGATTTAATCCACAAAATAACTATTCAAATTATAAAATAAATTCCAATGCTTTAATATCCTATATTTCATAAGTCTAATATCTTTTAAATAGATTCAAATTACAAGTAAACCAAATATTTTTCATACTAATATAAACTTCAATTATTTATTCCAAGATTTAATATCATTTCAAATTCATTTCAAAATATCATTTCAAAACATCATCTATTTAATTTAAATTTAAATACCATTTAATCACATTTCAAAATAGTTGTATTTCCAAAATCAACTATTCCATTTAAATCATTTAAAGTAAATTCATTATATTTAATAATTAAATATTTAATTTCCAAAATTTAATCTTTTTCAAAGATCATTTATTCATTTGAATTTATTAAACAAAGAAAATTCAACTTTCGCAGCACTTAGAAAATTCTACAAAATGTTATGTTTAAAAACAGTTCATTAACAAAAGAAAGCATTTAAAATGCTGTAATATCTTAATTTAGTTTCAATTAAAATTTTAGTTAAATTTAACAACTATAGCACTAACAAAGTGCTATAATAACCCTTAGTTCAAATTTGCTATTTGGTTCATTTAAAACAACCACAACATTTTCCAATGCTATAATATCTTTACATTACATTTCAAAAATGCTGTCAAATCAAATTCAGAGTTATATTTACAATTTCATGCATAATTAAATTTTAATATAAATCATTTTAACTTATAAAATCATATATTTTCACATTTTAAACAATCATTTATATACCCTTATTCTTTTGATTTTATAAAGGCAATTTGCCATACAAAAATCAAATTAAATAACAATTAAATTTTCATTTCTTTAATTTAATTCTTAACTTAACAACTAAGTTTAAATTTCCAAAATATAACTTATTTCCATTTATTTACTTAATTAAAATTTCACTTTTAACAAAATTCACAATTTCCCAATTTAAGTTATATTTCAAAAAAATTCAACTTAAACATTCATTTATTTCATATTTTAATTTATAAAAAATCATTAACACTTTTAAAAATTATTATTACTTAATAAAAAGCATTAAATTCATCTTTTAAATCAAATTTGTCATATTTTCTTACTTTACATAAATTCCATTTATAAACAAAATCATAAATTCCAAAATTTACTTATATTTCAAATTCTACTTCACCATTTACTTAATTCACTTATTTAATTTGTAGAAAATCACTAATATTTTATAGAAATCATTTTAATAAAATTTAAATCAAAATATCATAATATTTAAAATTTTAAAATATTTTAAAAATTTCATAAAAATATATAAACCACGGGTCTGTATAAAATTTTCTAGCCTAGGTCAAGTGATACGGATATATATCATTTCAATCCGTAATTTACAAAGAAAAACCAGGTTCTATCATTTCAAACCCGCAATCCCAAGTTAAATAAAAATAAATAAAAACCGTTTCCCTATTCTAAAGTCCGTTCGGGTATGTATCATTTCAACCCATAGTGATTTCTATACTAACAGGGAACTTGCAGTGTGATAAACAGATATGAATGAACAGAATAGCATCATATAAAAGTAACTGATGATATAACAGGTGTAACAACAAGGGTGAGCATTATATGATCATAATATAACAGTTATAACAGGATGATATAATTTTACAGATTCAAATGGTGTCAGTTTACTAGTTATATAAGTACACATCGTCTGGTGAGAATTACTCACCTGTATTGAGCTGGAGATTACAACAAAACACACATAACGAAGATCCACACAAATACGTGAGCACGATGATGATTTGAGTCTGAGAGAGGCAAGGTTAAATTCCTTGAATACATGAAACAAACCAATCCAAATATATATTAATAAACACTACACAACAATTTAAACAACTTGCAAATGCATGCACAAAACGCTTTCAAACCAATTGCACTTGCTTCCATCTAGCATAGGCTCAGCCATGGCTGGAAAATACATGGCTATAGGTTGCTTTTGGGTCTGGTTGTGTACCTATAGGGGTCGGCCTAACCTAGAGGAATTGGTGCAAATGTTTGTGAGGCAAGAGGCTAATGTTCAAAGGCAAGGAGCATGGATCTAAGGCAACTAATGGGCTCGGCCAAGGCATAAAGGGCACAACCACTTCAGGTGGGGTTAGTAGGGGATGTGCAGAGGTGTGTCAGGTCGAGATCAGGCCAGTGGTGGTGATGGTTGGTCGGCCTAGGTGGTGGAGAGAGGTGGTGAAACCAAGGTTGGCTCAGCTTGGTACAATCAAGTGAAGTTTGTGAAAACTTTGGTGGAGTTTCATCACATAGGGGCTCGAATATAGCATGGGAAGGTGCTGGAGGTGCTGTTGGTCAGAGGGGATGGTGGTGGAGGATGAAAGTAACTATAGGATCGAGTAATATGGATAGTATAAAAGCAGTGCGGAATAATAGAGCATTTAGCAGATAATAGTAAATAATAAACGAGCACACCAGGATTTTTAAACTGGTTCGAACTTCTCGTTCTACGTCCAGTCTCTTGATAGTACAACCTTCCTATAATCTTCTCCTTTATGATATATAGTGTGATGTGCTTTGAGAATAGTGGAAGATAGAGTGATCAATGATCAGAGAATGTTAGAAGTTTGAGTGCAGTTTGAAAAAAGAGAATAGATAAGAATTCAAGAATATTAAAATTAGAATCGGTGAATTGTTTGTTGAATTCTGTAATCTATTTATAGTGTATAAAGAGTTGCAACTATAGACGAAAAGTTATATTGAAAAGAATAGGTGCAACCATTGATTTTGAAAGAGTTTCTCTTCGGTAAAGAGAAGTGACTTTTCAAGAAAATAGCAGTTGGAGATATTCAGACGTCTGAACAATAGAATTCAGACTTCTGAAATCGTTCACGTGCAAACCAGAAAGCAAATAGGTCATTTTTGTCCTGATTCAGACGTCTGAATATTTTCATTCAGACGTCTGAATATTGTGAAACAATATTCAGGTTTAAGCATTCATACGTCTGAATGAAGTTATTCAGACGTCTGAATTTAGCCTGTAACGAAAAATTACCATAGCTCAAATGGTTAGAGCATTTGCCTTCTAAACTAGTGACCCGGGTTCGAGTCCCGCTCCATGCAATTTTTGAAAACTTGATTTTTCATTTAAAATATGAATGTATATGTGTGTATATCATTTTGAGAAGATTTTAACATTTGTAAACTCTAGACACGACACTCTATGACTAATAATACTTTGTTTGTCACCTTTGTCTTGTCTCTATCGTACATATCTCTTCTTGTATCTCCATATACAGTCTTTCACACTTTTGTACAGTGTATCTTCATTTTGAACGTATTTGATTATCTCTTTTTGATGCTCATGTACCAGCAAATTAGCTTAGAGGTTCTTTGACATAATTGTATAGTTGTTGTCATTAAAATCCAACAATTGAGCTTCTAACATTCTCCCCCTTTTTGATGATGACAACTATACAATTTTAAAAAATATTCATTCTATATAAAAAATAATATTAATATGTTTAAAACTCCCCCTAAGTATAACATCTCCCCCTAAGTATAATATCTCCCTCTATTAGTATGTATATGAATTTCTCCCCCTTTGTCATTATAAAAAAGAACGAGGGAATATAATAAATTATATAAAATATCTTGTAAATAACGAGATAAACTCATTATTAATTATGAAGGAAAAATAAAATAGATTTTACCATATTCGCTGAAGTCCATATTTCATTGTAAGCACGTAATTCTATTAAACGCATGGAACATTCTTTAAAATTCCAAAATCTATCCTTCTCCTTCTGTTTCTCCGAGCACCTGCAAAAAATAATAATCATTTTCGGTACCCACTTATTATTGTAACAACCCTAGATTTTTGTATATTATTTAAATTGGACTTTCTTTTATTTATAAATTATTTTAAATTTATTTTATTTCAAACATTTCATTTTTAAATATAAATGTTGATTTTTAAGTGATTTATAGTTCAAACTAGTATAATTTGAATATTTTAATGTAAAGTGAATTTCTGGTCAAACTGTTCAAACTTTGACTTTTAAACTTCAAATTTAAATTATGTAAAAACTTAAATTTTATCTTTTATTATGAAAATAGATTTAATAACTTGAATACTGCTTTTCGTTTTGTTGGAAACAGAGTTAAATTGTGAAGGTTATGCATTTTGCAATATTGTGTGTAAACTGATTTATTAAGGAATATTGTTTGTTTTAAATTATATAAATTATATTTTATTTGTCATATTTGTATTAATATGTTATTTTATGTGTATTTTTGTATTTTAATATTTTTAAAGTGATAATAGATTTTTTCCAAAACTTATTGAATTTATTTTCAATTTTTAAGCCTAGTTTCCATTTTTCTGCTATTTTCTTCATTTAAACTTTATTTAACAATTTTTTATTTATTTTATGCATTAACTTTTATTTTCTGTGTTTTACTTTATTTATATTCATTTTACATGTATTTAAATTAAAATAAATTTTTCCAAAGTGTATTGAAGTTATTTTCAATTTATTAAGCCTAGTTTCTTATATATTGTCATTTTTCTTTATTTAAATTATATAATTTAAAAATTTATTTACTTATTTTATTTCTTTAATTTATTTCTGAGTCTTTTTATCTCTATTATCAGAATTTTAATATATATATATATATAAATTAAAAGAAAATGGGTGGAAATTTGAAAGGTTCTAAAACCATTTACCTTCCTAAGTCTTTTAATCTTCCATCTTTTCATTTCTCAACCTACATCTTTTGATTTTCTAGTCGTATACTTCATTTCTCTTAAGCCTCATCTCCATTTTCATGTGAATTTCATTTCTCAATCTCTCTCTAATAAAAAAATTCACGGCTATTATAGTTTGGTCCAAAGATTGGTAAATTCTCTTCTCTTTTCTTTGTTTTCTAGTTTCTTACTTTGAATTTGCATTGTGTTCTCATCTTCATAGCTTGGCACCTCCTCCACCAGCCCTTGGCCAACCTCCACCACTTCATAGCCTGATCATCAACCACCCTAGATCACCACCATGGCAGGCCGACCACCACTTAGGCAAGCATCTCCACAAAAATTCACAAAACCCATCACCTAGTAGGCTAGCCGAGCCTAGTTTTGTACCATCACCTTCATCCATCTCTAGCCGCCACTTCCTCCACCACCACCACCTCTGACCTGACCAGCACCCTCTGCCACATCACCCACCACCACCTGCACCACTACCTGGCCCACATAGCCTCTGGTCGAACCCTATTGTAGCATAGAGATGTTGTAATTTGTCTTGTACTTGTTGCCTTGTAGTTGTTAAGTGTTGCACCTATATCTCTTCACCATTGAACCCAAGCTAGGCCGACCCTATAGGGACCTAAACCAGACCTTAATTCATGCCTTTGCTGTGCTATTTCAGTTCATAACTGAAGTATGTGAAGTTGAGAACAAGCGCAAAACATTTGTCTTTGTTTTGAGCATTGATTTCTAACATTGTCTAGTGTTGAATTGTTTTGAAACTTATATATATGCATTGTTTTGTGTAAATGTTATCAAGGCCATTAGCTTTGGCTCTCCACTCTCAAGTCATTTCCATGTTGTCGTGCCTTTGTAGTGTCTGTATTGTGTGCTTTGGTGGCTATCTCCAGCTTTTAACTAGTGAGTAATTCTCACTAGACGATGTGTACTTATATAACTAGTAAACTGACACCATTTGAATCTGTAAAATTATATCATCCTGTTATAACTGTTATATTATGATCATATAATGTTTACCCCTATTATTACATATGTTATATCATCCATTATTGTTATATAATGTTATTCTGTTCATTTTATCAGTTTATCACACTGCAAGTTCCATGTAGATTAGGTTCACTATGGGTTGAAATGATACATACCCGAACAGACCTTAGAATAGGGAAAAATCGTTATGGGATGAAATGATAGGCCTGAACGGTTTTTATATATTTTATTTAACTTGGAATTGCGGGTTTGAAATGATAGAACCCGGTTTTCTTTGTAAATTACGGATTGAAATGATATATATCCGTATCACTTGACCTAGGCTAGAAAATTTTAGACAGACCCGTGGTATATATATTTTTCTGAAATTTTTAAAATATTTTAAAAATGTAAATATTATGATATTTTGATTTAAATTTTATTAAAATGATTTCTATAAAATATTAGTGATTTTCTACAAATTATATAAGTGAATTAAGTAAATGGTGAAGTAGAATTTGAAATATAAGTTAATTTTGGAATTTATGATTTTGGTTATAAATGGAATTTATGTAAGGTAAGGAAATATGACAAATTGGATTTAAAAGATGAATTTAATGATCTTTATTAAGTAATAATAATTTTTAAAAGTGCTAATGATTTTATATAAATTAAAATATGAAATAAATAAATATTTAAGCTGAATTTGGAAATATAACTTAAATTGAATTTTGTGGAATTTGTTTAAAAGTGAAATTTTAATTTAGTAAAGTAAATGGAAATAAGTTATAATTTGGAAATTTAAACTTAGTTGCTAAGTTAAGAATTTAATTAAAGAAATGAAAATTTAATTGTTATTTAATTTGATTTTTGTATGGAAATTGGACTTTATACAATCATAGAAATAAAGGTATTTAAATGATTATTTTAAAATGTGAAAATATATGATTTTATAAGTTAAAAGGATTTATATTAAAAGTTAATTGTTTGTGAAATCGTAATTAAACTCTGAATTTGATTTGACAGCATTTTTGAAGTATAATGTAAAGATATTACAGCAAAGGGTAAATGCTAGAGTTGTTTTAAATGAACCATATAGCAAATTTGAACTAAAGGTTATTATAGCACTTTGTTAGTGCTATAGCTGTTAAATTTAACTAAAATTTCAATTGAAACTAAATTAAGATATTACAGCATTTTAATGCTGTCTTTTGTTAATGAACTGTTTTAAAACATAACATTTCGTAGCATTTCCTAAGTGCTGAGAAAGTTGAATTTTCATTTTTTTAATAAACTTAAATGGATAAATGATCTTTGAAAAAGATTAAATTTTGTAAATTAAATATTTAATTATTAAATATAATGAATTGACTTTAAATGATTTAAATGGAATAGTTGATTGGGAAATACAACTATTTTGAAAGGTGATTAAATGGTATTTAAATTTAAATTAAATAAATGATGTTTTGAAATGATATTTTGAAATGAATCTGAAATGATATTAAATCTTGAAATGAATAATTGAAGTTTATATTAGTATGGAAAATATTTGGTTTACTTGTAATTTGAATCTATTTAAAGGATATTAGACTTATGAAATATGGGATATTAAAGCTTTGGAATTTATTTTATAATTTGAATAGTTATTTTGTGGATTAAATCTATATTTGAATTTATAAGATTTGAAATGGTCTATGGAAATTTAAGAAATAAATGATTGAATTGAATTGAAACTTTGAAAATTTTAATACTTGATTTGAAAGTATAATATTTACACTTTTAAATTGCTTAGATGAATTATTTTGATTGAAATATAAACTATTTAAAAGGTGACTTGAAACGATAATAAATGAATGATATCTTTGAATTTAAAAAGTATTTAAAGTTGAATATTTAGATTTGAACTCAAATGATATTTTGGTATATAAAAATGATTTGAAATGACGTTTTGGAAAGATTTGATATTTTGATATATATTAAAATGATTTGAAATGAAGTTTTGGAAAGATTTGATATTTTGATATATTAAAAATGATTTGAAATGAAGTTTGAAAGGATATGATATTTTGATATATAAAAATGATTTGAAATGAAGTTTTGGAAAGATATGATATTTGATATATTGAAATGATTTGAAATGAAGTTTTGAAATGATATGATATTTTAAATATATTGAAATGGTTTGGAATTGATTTAATCTTTACTTTGATAAAGATTTGGATTTGAAATGATATTCTAATTTGAAGTATAAACTGTTTTTAAATTATAACCACGGGTTATAATAACGATTAGTTGTTAAAGAGACCAGGATCAGATATGGACATACTCTTTGTCGATACCGAAAACCACTTTGACAACTGTGTACGCGGTGGAGTTTCTAGAATGAAGTAGGATGGTGGCGATGATCCTATGGTATATACGAGGACCCAACTCCCGTGAGTTGGCATAAGGTGGCTAAAACAGGAGCGATCTCGGACCAGTGAGGTAGCATCTCTTATCTAGCACCTCTTATCGGACACACTTCTTCGATACCATTCTATTACTTGTGATTGATTTGGTGCGCACCCTTGATTTGGGAGTGTTGTTCGAGGTGGAGCGGTAGTGGCTGCTATGCTTTTCCATCAGTCCGTGTGCTTAATTGGTATATCTACCCTGGCATTGCCTTGTGTGCCGTGTCACCTACCATATCGAGCTTTACTACGAGTTTCTATTTGTGTCGTACCTATGGAGTATCTTCTCATAGCCTTGCGAGGTATGCAGGTACTGTATAGACTATTGGCACTATTATGTGTTAAGGGCTATATGGGTAACCCCTTAACGCTATTTTAAAGTATGTTTATTTTATGATTAGACATTATTATAATAGCGAATATCACTACATAGTAGATAGTTTAACGGATCCTTAAAGAATGGGCAATCCCAAGCATTCTTTAAGTTACTTGTACCTTTATTACAGTTCACTTGAGTTGGTTTACATTATATAAGTATATATTGTCCTGATTTGAGTGTTTTGTGTTTTGCTTTACGCTCGGGTCAGCCTGAGTTATTCACAGATTTGGATTTCCACTCTCTTGGAGATTTGAATCGCTGGAGATTATCTGCTTGTCTTGTCCTATCTATTTCAGTTCCGTTGTTCTTCTCAGCTTGTACTTGGTTATTTTATTAAGACTTCTGTTGTACTCTATCTCTTCTGTTATATCTTATGTAACTCTGACATATCTATATAGTAGCTTCATGAACTACTATTTCTTTTACTTACGCTACATTATTTTACTCTGTGTCTGTGATCTGTGATTTTATTTATTTACTGTATATTCTGAGATTTGCCAAATTTTATTTACAACGCGGTATTTTGAGCAATTTAAGTCCGACATGTGCGGATGCGAATGATTGAAAATATCCGGTCGTTACAATTATGATATGGTCCAGGGGATTAGATCTTAGGAAACCATACCCATTTGGGTATGGTTGAACCTTTATAAATATAATTTTCATTATTAACTACCATATCAAAATAATCATCAATGTATTTTTCTCTATTATTCCAATTAATAGGAACCCAAATACTTAGATAATTTTTATTCATATTTCTGGTCAATGATTTTGTACTTCTAGAGAAATTATAAACATTATTGGTCATAGCACTATTTGAATTTCTATAAAAATTGGATTTAGACTTTATTCGAAATTTAGTACTAGCACTAACATTTTTACTATACATGAAAGCATATCTAGTGCTATTTCTACGATCAATTTTAGTATATCCTAAACCACTTTTATCATGTAACGGTCTAGAACTGGATAAAATCATGTTTAAATCATTTTGACCTTTATTAAATTTTGTGACTTCAGTGTTAAGTTTATCAAATTTAGCTTTAAAGTCACAGTTATTATTTTCAAAAGAAATATTAATGTTTTTCAAAATATCAATTTGCTTGTTTAATTCAGAATTCTCCCTTTTTAACGCACAGTTCTCAGTTTCGAGAAGAAAAATTCGAGATTCTGAATTATCTAAAGATGATTGTAATACATCATTTTTATTAATATCTTCTAACTTAGTTTTGATACTAGATATTTCTAACTCTAATACTTTAGTGTTAGATTTTAAATCATTAATTTCTACTGATAAATCATCATTTTTATTCTTCTGAATTTCTAATTCCTGGGTGATCATAGATAGTTGAGATGTTAAATTAGAATTAGATTCTTGAGATATTTAAAGTTCATCTTCTAGGATTTTCTTTTCATCTCTTAGCATACTAATTTCTAATTCGGATCTATTTAATTTTCCTTGTAACTCCTTCTTTTGCTTTTTAGTTTGTTTTACAAATTCCACTAGTTCTGAATTAATTTCAACCAAATCTTCAAAACTTAGTTCACTTACATCATCACTTGTAGCCATGAAGCATTTGCTTGTTTGCTACTTTGATTCTTCTTTATTGTTCTTCCTCTTCCTTTTTCCTTGACTAGATCTCTTTATAGCCATTTATTCTAGGATGTTGTTACGATCTCTAGAATCCCAGGCTCTGATACCAAATGAAAGTAACTATAGGATCGAGTAATATGGAATAGTATAAAAGCAGTGCGGAATAATAGAGCATTTAGCAGATAATAGTAAATAATAAACGAGCACACCAGGATTTTTATACTGGTTCGAACTTCCCGTTCTACGTCCAGTCCCAGACTCCTTTCTGGAATTTCACTAACAACAATCCTCACTTAACCCAGAGGAACAGGTCTATACAACCCCTGAGCAGCCGAACAGGGACCTGAGCAACAGAACAGGACTTCAACTTATACTGAAGGTATTTGACATAGTGTGTTCTTGACAACACGGATTTGTCTCTTGATAGTACAACCTTCCTATAATCTTCTCCTTTATGATATATAGTGTGATGTGCTTTGAGAATAGTATAAGATAGAGTGATCAACGATCAGAGAATGTTAGCAGTTTGAGTGCAGTTTGAAAATAGAGAATAGATAAGAATTCAAGAATATTAAAATTAGATTCGGTGAATTGTTTGTCGAATTCTGTAATCTATTTATAGTGTATAAAGAGTTGCAACTATAGACGAAAAGTTATATTGAAAAGAACAGGTGCAACCATTGATTTTGAAAGAGTTTCTCTTCGGTGAAGAGAAGTGACTTTTCAAGAAAATAGCAGTTGGAGATATTCAGACGTCTGAACAATAGAATTCAGACTTCTGAAATCGTTCACGTGCAAACCAGAAAGCAAATAGGTCATTTTTGACCTGATTCAGACGTCTGAATATTTTCATTCAGACGTTTGAATATTGTGAAACAATATTCAGGTTTAAGCATTCAGATGTCTGAATGAAGTTATTCAGACGTCTGAATTTAGCTTGTAACAAAAAATTACCATAGCTCAAATGGTTAGAGCATTTGCCTTCTAAACTAGTGACCTGGGTTCGAGTCCCGCTCCATGCAATTTTTGAAAACTTGATTTTTCATTTAAAATATGAATGTATATGTGTGTATATCATTTTGAGAAGATTTTAACATTTGTAAACTCTAGACATGACACTCTTTGACTAATAATACTTTGTTTGTCACCTTTGTCTTGTCTCTATCGTATATATCTCTTCTTGTATCTCCATATACAATCTTTCACACTTTTGTACAGTGTATCTTCATTTTGAACGTATTTGATTATCTCTTTTTGATGCTCATGTACCTGCAAATTAGCTTATAGGTTCTTTGACATAATTGTATAGTTGTTGTCATTAAAATCCAACAATTGAGGTTCTAACAGAGGCAGCCAAGGTGGTGGATGTGGTGCTGGCCGATCCAATGGAGATGAATAAGCAAGTGCAAATCTATGAAAAACAAAAAGAAAACATGAAAAGAAAAAAAAAGAGTTTTACCAAAAAATTTCTCAAGCAATGGAGGCAGGCTATTTTGGTGAATGAGAAGTTTTATTTACGTGAATGAAGTGAAAAATTATCAGCTGAGAGAAAGAAAGAGGCCGGCCAAAAGAAATGAATGCAAGAGGTTGGAAAAATGAAAAGGTGGAAAACAAAGAGTCTCAAGCAACTAAAGAGTCACAAACTCTTCAAATTTCCATTATTTATTTTGTAGTTTTAAAAATACATATAAAAGCTGATAATAAAAATAAAAACTCAGAAATGAAAAAAAAAATTAAATTTTAATTAAATAGAATTTAAATTAAGAAAATAGCTTAAAATGCAAACTAGGCTTTAAAAATTAGAAATAAATTCAATATGCTTTAGAAAAATTTTATAACCACTTTAAAAATATTTAAAAGTCAAAATATATATGATATAACCTAAATATACAAATTAGAGTAAGATATATCAAATAAAATGTCATTTATATAAATTAAAATTAAAGAAAATTGTTAAATAACTCAATATACACACAATATTGAAAACAGTATAACTTTCACAATTTAAATCCGTTTTCAACGAAACGAAAAGCAGTATTCATGTTATTAAATCTATTTTCATAATAAAAGATAAAATTTAATAATTTAATTATTTAAATTTAAAATTTAAAAGTCAAAGTTTGACCAGAAATCCACTTTTCAGGAAAATATTCAATTTATACAAGTTTGGAAATTTCATATAATAATCAAAATTTATATTATAAAATGAAATGTTTGAGATAAAACAAGTTTAAAAATAATTTCAAAATAAAATAAAGTTTTTAAATCAAAAATTCAAATTAAAATAATTAAAATATACTATAAAAATAGTTACAAAATTCAGGGTTGTTACACATTTGAGTCTCAAGGATAAAAATCTCATTTTATTCAATTGTAAAAATGAAAAAAAAGACGTTTGGAATTCTTCCCCATACATCTGAAATTGAAATTAGGCATTTGAATTTGTTAATCATTTGAAGTGTTGTATGATTGACAGTGGAGTTTTGTGATTTGAGAAGTTGAGTTTTTGGAGTTTTGGTTCATTTTAGAGACACGCATGATGCTCATAGTTTCCTGAGTGACTATGGAGCAATATGACGAATTCAAAGATGGTGTGCCATGTCTTTGAAAATGTGCAATGAATGTTGGGCGATGTAGTGATTTTGGCAATGGTTGAAATGTGACTCGGCACGTATGGTGGTTTTATAGAGTCGTCCAGTGGCTTTAAGGCGAGATGACTACGATATTGCAACATACAATTTCATACAATGTTGTGTAAGTTTGTATTCCTTAGCTATAGCCTTCGGATTTGATGTTTACCGGCTATGTGTAGAATGAGGTGTGATTATTTCGATTGCTTATGTTGGACGGCATCGATCCGAAGGTAGAAAACAGTCAATCCCAGTAGCAGAAGCAATAAACCTTATGCTACTATGTATCAAGGGTTAGTGGCCTTGTATTACTTTTTTAAATTCCTCTTTTTTAAAAATGGTAGTAGTTAGGTACATATGTATCGATTTGGGTTCAACATTATTGTAGATGGTGGGTAAGGCGGTGAAGTGTCACAGTATCTGTTGGTACGATTTTTCATCTTACAACACTCAAACCGATGATGAAGTAATTATCATACTAATTACCTCATATGTTTCTAATTAGAAAAATTAAGTGGTATTAAATTTTCCATTAAGTAGTAATTATATCGCTGGATGCTTACATAATTAGGTAGTTGCACTTTAACTGTTTGTTAAAATGTCAAATCCCACAAATATTTAATTCTGATACAGGTAATGTAAGATACAGTACTGAAAACTAGGCAGGTAAATAACAAAATGTTGGAAATAGTAAAGAACACAAAAAATTTACGTGGTTCGAATGTTAAGGAATCCTATGTCCATGTGGTAAATTTATCTTTCTTTCTTTAAATTTTATGGTACAGACTTCAATGGCAGAGAGTACAATAATTTCTTCTCCTTAAACCTTAAAAGTAGGAAAAGGGTCCTTTTTCAACTATCTTATCTTTACTATTTATAATATAGAGATGCACGCAGATTGCCACAATCCTTCTCTTATCGTTATGCTTCAGCCTTTGGACCCTGCTAGGTGTCATATATCTGCATTATCTGTTTGATGCACCCGGATTGCTGATGTGGCTTTACGGGAAGTTTAAGATGAAGGCAGGAACTTCTGAAATTGGAGCGGGAATATTCAAAATTGGAGCGGGAATATTCAAAATGTGGCGGGAGACTTCAAACTTGAACTGGCTATACATATGAGTCCTTGTGAGGGGAACTACCTGCACTACCTCTTTCTTTCCAATGTAAGCTGTTTTTCCTTTATCATTTTATTTTGATGAAGTAATGAGTTATGCCTTTGTTTTGCATTAAGCAACATTATGATTTAGAAGGTGGTCCATGCTATATAGGCGTTTCACTTGTATGATACTGTGTAGAGATGGTTATAGCTGAACCGCCTTCCCCTAATTCATTATGTTGATTTTGACATTTATGGTTGCGATAAGTTTCCTGGTTTGAGCTGCAGTGCTAGTTTAACGTTGGCCTACTTCTACTCTAGCTTGCTTTGGCCTGTCCTTCGTATGAGGGTGTGCAAGTTATTGTGATTGGATTCCTACTTCTTTGCTTTTCTCTAACTAGTGTAGATCTATGGTGGAGCAAAGTTTGGGTAACCTTGTGTGCAACCCTTGAAATGCTTTTGGTTCCTGGTGGTACTGCCCAAGGAGTTCTCCATGAGTGTACGGAAGATCAGTGCTTAACAGAGTTACAATGCATAAGTTCTTAAGATTAGTAATTGAACCTAGCGGCTCCATTGGACGTAGAGCAGTTTTCTTATGTTTCCATTCTCTTCTTAGTCCTACGTTTATTACATTCTGAGAGCGGAGCACTATATTGGCTTAGACCTGGTATATCTTTGGCCAGATTTATAAGCGTGTTTAACGATGAGTTTCTATCGGATTAGAAAATCGTCGATAAATTTCAAATTAAAATTTAACTGTAAGCACATGGCGTACAAAAGTTAGTACGTGGCGAGTACGGGTCGATCCGCATGGAATTGTTAGATTTTAAATTTCTAATCAATCAAATTAAACCAAAAGTGGAGATTGTTTTGAAAACTAGAAAGCTAAGCAAATGTTGAGTTTAAAAACTATGTGATTAAAATTCAATCTAGAGGCAAATCCACTTTCTTATATTTTTTACATAAAACAACATAAAATCAAACGATGATCTCTTTTTAATCTAAGTAGGATTAGTGATGTATTTATCATAAGAATGGCCTATTTGAGTTATTAATTAACACAAATCAACCATCAAACTATAATACAACACTAGTCCTACCTTTTCAAATCTCATGAAACATGGCATAGAAAATGAAACCAAAATCTAGGTTTAGCATGATCTGTTTACTATTAACTAGTAACATAGATCATCAAATTTTGATTAAAACTTCACATCATTGCCATGATCATATTTAGATGAAGAGGCAATTTGTGATTAATGAGATAAACATAGCATATTTGTTATGAACAAAGTAGGCTATCAAATTCAACATAAAGCACAAACAAACATAAACATTCATTTTCTCATGAACACAAAAGAGATCATACATAGAAAATTTATGTTGAATCTACATGATAAAAGAAAGCTTTATTACCCCTAAATTGTAGGGATTTAGCCTCTCATTTGTGTTATCATTTCAACACATAGAGATTTCAACATTGAAAATAAAATAAAGTAGAGAATAAACAAAGAAAAAGAAGATTAACTACTAGAAGGAAATGATCTAAACTAGTGCATAAATGTAAATATAAACTATGAACATGAAATAAAAGAGAGCATAAGAATAAAAATGAGCATAAAAGGAGTGGATAACCTGTGGGTTATCGAGTATTTTTTCATTAAAGTTTCAAAATAACGATTGCAAAAATAGGTTCCGTTATCACTGATTATTGTGCGAGGTGTGCCGAACCTCGAAAAGATGTTTTCTTTGAGAAATTTCAAAACAATTCTATGGTCGTTGGTTTTACAAGGAACGGCTTCAACCCATTTTGAGGCGTAATTGACAGCGAGAAGGATATACAAGTTTCCAAAAGAGTTGGGAAAAGGTCCCATAAAGTCGATACCCCAAACAACAAAGATTTCGATTGTAAGAATGGGGTTTAGAGGCATCATATCTCGTCGAGAAATTCATCCAAGCATTTGACATCGATCGCAAGTTTTGCAAAATTCAAATGAGTCTTTAAAAAAAGGAGGCCAATAGAAACCACACCGAAGCACCTTTTCCGTAGTTTTTCGAGGACTGAAATGTACACCGCATGCTTGATCGTGGCAAAATGAAAGAACACTCCTGATCTCGTTATCCGGAATGCAATGTCGGATGATTTTGTCGGGACAATATTTGAACAAGTATGGATCATCCCAATAGAAATATTTCACTTGGGACATGAATTTGCATTTGTCCTGTTTGGACCAAGATGAGGGAGTTTCTTTAGTGACTAAGCAGTTCACTATATCAGCGTACCATGGATCGATAGAAATTGAAAGAAGTTGTTCATCGGGGAAGTTTTCATTGATTGGCAAAGAAGATGGTGCGTTCGGAAGACAAGACAAGTGATCAGCTATGACATTATCAGGTCCTTTTTTGTCTTTGATTGTAAGGTCAAATTCTTGAAGTAAAAGGATCCAACGAATCAAACGGGATTTAGCATCCTTTTTGGCAAAAAGGTCTCGAAGATCAGTATGGTCAGTGTAGACTATGATGTGTGAACTTATCAAATTAGGTCAAAACTTTTCAAGCGCAAAAACGACAGCTAGAAGCTCTTTTTCAGTTGTTGTGTAGTTGAGTTGAGCATCGTTCAAAGTCATGCTCACGTAGTAGATAATGTGAAGGATCTTGTTGATGCGTTATCCTAAGACAACACCAACTGCAAAGTTTGAGGCATCACACATTATTTCAAATGGGAGATCCCAATTGGGTACGCAAATGATTGGAGCTGAAATAAGTTCTTTTTTGAGACGTTCGAAAGAAGAGATACAATCAGCGTTAAAATCGAAAGGAACGTCATTTCCAAGAAAAGTTGTCAAAGAACGAGCGATTTTGCTAAAGTCTTTCACAAAGCGTCGGTAAAAGCCATCGTGTCCTAGAAATGATCGAATGTCCTTAACAGATTTGGGAATGGGTAGGTTTGCAATTACGTCAACTTTCGCTTTATCTACCTCAATGCCTTTATTTGAGATAATATGTCCAAGGACTATGCCTTGTTTGGCCATAAAGTGGCATTTTTCCCAATTCAAAGTCAAATGTTTTTCTTTACATTGATTTAGAACCAACTCGAGATGATGTAAACATTCGGAAAAAGAATCACCAAAGATATAGAAATCATTCATAAAAACTTCTAGAAAGCGTTCAATCATGTCGGAAAAAATGCCAACCATGCATCGCTGGAAAGTAGTAGGAGCGTTACAAAGTCCAAATGGCATACGTCGATAATCAAAGGTACCGAACAGACACGTGAAAGTCGTTTTCTCTTGATCTTTAGGAGTGATTGGAATTTGGTTATAGTCGGAATAACCATCAAGGAAGTAGTAGATTTCGTGGCCGACTAAACGTTCGAGCATTTGGTCGATAAATGGAAGAGGGAAGTGATCCTTACGTGTTGCAGTATTTAGTTTTCGACAGTCAATGCAAACACGCCAACTCGTTTGAGTATGAGTTGGAATAAGTTCGTTTGAATCGTTCTTGACAACAGTTAGCCCAGACTTTTTCGGTACAACGTGAATTGGAATAAGAGATTGGGCAAATGATTCCATAATTGAGAAGTTTAAAAATTCATCACGCATCGCATCTTTCATTTTTGGATTAAGCCTTTGTTGCGAGTCACGAACATGCTTGGCATCGTCGATTAAATGGATGCGATGTTGAACAAGAGCGAGACTAATTCCCTTAATATCGGTAATCGACCATCCAATCGCTTCCTTGTTTTTTGAAAGAATAGAGAGAAGAGAAGCTTCTTGGTCAAGAGAAAGATCGTTAGAAATTTTGACAGGACAAGTTTCGTTTTCACCTAAGTATGCGTACTTAAGGTGATCGGGAAGTGGTTTGAGGTCCAACTTATGGAGTTGCTCGATCAACGAATTGGTTTGAGATTCAGACTCAACTTGAAGCAATTCAAAAGGAAGAGTATATTTAATCTCGTTGGGGATTTCATGAAACAATTTTTCGTATTCGAAGCGATTCAGAGGGAAGAGTATATTTAATCTCGTTGGGGATTTCATGAAACAATTTTTCGTATTCAGCTTCGCGTTCGTCGTTAAGGTCAAGTGTCTCGTTTTTAAAATTTTTGTGAATGGCACTGTGATAACCCTGATTTTATGAACAAGTTTTATAATTTAATTTAGTATACTTGTTTGAAATTTTGGTTGCCTAGGAAAAATATATATGATAAGTTGACCATAAATGCATTGGGTAAGTATTGATATGTATGCAAGATGGTATAATACGTATGTACATACTTCTCTGGAAAAAAAAAGAAGTAGAAAAATTTATTTGTAAGCTTGAGTAAACTATAAATACATGAACATGACATGATTATTACAGATATGAATGTGCCATTGAAACAAGTCTAGAATAAGGAAAATAAAGGCTTAGGCAAGGATAGAAATATAGGTATTATACAGGTATTTTAAACAAATGCTGGCTGAAGAAAAATTATTAGAAATTGCATGGAAATAGTATGAGTTGTTGAATAAATACTTTATTCACTTTTAGCAATTTTCTTAGCTTTTAAAAAAAACAGAGATCATGCAAATAAGGTGACAGGGGTAATAAGGTATAATTTCTGTTAATAGAAACAGGGACCACTTACCCATTTTCTCTTGGAATAGAAAGAGAGGCTGATCACAAGTGGTAGGGTAAAATTGACATTGGGTAAATTTTAAAACCCTAGAGACAGCCAAGGTCTTGTATAAAAAGGTTTAAGGGTGAAAGGATCTATCACCATTTTCTTAAAAAAAAAACAGAAATATAGATAGCTAGCAAAAGAAAAAAATGAGAAGCATTGGCCACTAGAGACAAGTAGGAAATAGCAGATCAAAGGAAAAGGATTAAAGTGAGTAACCTCACTGAAAATTGGCATTAAGTCCTGAATATTGAGGCAGCCTAAATGGTTTTATATCTTTATTTAATCTGTGCTTATTTTATGATCTTGGTGTGTTGATGATCTGTTTAAATATTTAACCCTTCTTGTGTTAATATACCCAGAAAATATGTTTATGGCTTTCATGTTTAAATGATCATTGTGTCATGAATTATCTTTGAGATGAGATGCTCTCTTTATGTGACTTCTGCATATAGATTAATTCATGGAAATTCCAGGGATATATGTTATAAATCTATGGTCTAAAAATAGAAAAATGGGGCTGTAGCATAAAGTGGTTGCTGCTTATGTCTCAAGATTAAACATATGGTAACATAGAAGTGCAATGTTATACTTGTGCTGAACTTCTATGATTACAAATAAATCCAGATAAGAATAAAGGCTTGTGGTTTAGTCAGATCTTATGAATCTGTGAGTATCTGATTAAGCCAGAGGTAAATGGATGCATCAGAGCAAATTATATATGACCATATATTTATAAGCATGATTCCTTAAAACCCATGATTTAAATAATATGTACACTGAGAAATCAGACTAGCTTGTATGAATAAATCTATGATTATGAAAACATGATCTGTTATTCTTTGAACACATGCATGATGGTTGAGTTATTTATTTTCTTTGATTAATTTATGAGATGCAGAAGGGATTAGCATAAATGGGGGAAAGAGGGAAAATGAACATTTAGTAATTTAACTAAGGATTTTGGATCTTAGGGCTACAAAGTATGGCTTGGCAAGGGAAATATTGCAAGCTCACACATGGTATGATTATACCCAGGGGCCTGAGTGTGCTGGGTTAACAGTGAATATGCCCCAGACAATGTGTGTTTTAATAAAAGGAAAGTAGCTAAAGTCCATCATAAAATACCTGAGATTGAATTCTGAGAATAAGTTCACAGGTAGGTTTGGGTAAAATCCCTGATAGCCAGAAAGTTATGGATAAGGAAAATAATTAAATGATGATCATATTGGTTGGTTTAGAGTATTCTATTGGGAAATTATATGTTTGTACTCCCTATTACAATCCATTGAATTATGTATTATTATGTTATGCATTAATGAACATGCACAGGTGGTAGAGGAAATTATACAAGAGAAATATTGCTTTACCTTATCTGTTTTAAAAGTTATTTGAGAATGAGAAAAATTATCTAAATTTAGATTTTCAGTAAGATTATTCATACCAGACAATTTAGTCTGACCCTTTGTGTGTTTGTACACCATTGGGTGTCTCATATTTTTATGAGGCAGCTCGTGGTGATTGTGCAGGTAAATAGGCATTTTCTTGATCAAGAATTGGATGAATTAGCTGCTAAGGAATTGGATATAATAGTTACAGACTCAAGGATATTAAAATAGATGTTAAATTGAACTTATGTTATGAAATGTTAGTTAAGTTGTTTGGGAGGAAACTAATGTAATGCTATTTTCTGTTTGCAAGTATTGAACTAATCATGAGAGTTCTGTTGAAAGTTGTGAGATGCTTTTGAGAATGTCTCATTAAGTAATACAATTTCTAGTATTAACTTCTGGAATGCTTAACAAAAATGTGCAATGCTAAGAAAAATCTGAAATGATTTGTAGATTGGAATTAAAAAGATTAACCTGATATCTGTTGTAAGAACTTATGGAAAAAAAATAGTTACCTGAAATCATCCAGATACACACATGCACACAGAATACGTATACACACTTGCACAAGGGATAACTAAGGGTTCAGTAGATCTAAAGTCATGGAAGTGTAAACAAACTCTAAAACTAGAGAAATAACATCTAGAATTTGCCCAAAATTAAGTAAGAGAGAAAAACTCCTTTGGAAATTATTTTGCCATGGGGAAATTATATAGCGAATTCCAAAATGAATTCTCTGCTTCCAAAACTCTTCTACTCTGATTGAAAGAGAAAGAGAAAAACTCGAAGTATCATCTATATATGGTTCCATACATGTGAGTTAGATGATTTGATTACAACAATATTTTTATATTGGTTGAAAGATCCTAGATAGTAGAGAAATGAGAAAGGATGTTCTCTTGAGTAGATGATCACTGAATAAAACTAGTTGAATTTTTTTTTAAAAAAGTGGGTCATCTCAATTTGGTATCATAGCTATGTTGATAAATAACATAGTAAAAAAAATCTTGAATGAACTTGGTTGTTTTGAATGTATGAAAGAATTGACTGTCTTGGATGCCTTGTCTTTATATACTTATATTGATAATATCTGTTATAATTGAATGATAATAAGTTGGAATGGGTTAACTTATAAAAGATTAGATATAATGGACTAACTCAAGTGTTGTATCCATAGAACCATGGTAAGACCCAGACAACAAGGGGTAGGACCAAGTGAACCACCCATGGTGAATATGCAAGATTTCATGAGAGCTATAAGGGATGGGGTAGGCAGTAGGCAAGAAAATCCACATGAGGAGCTTTCTAAACTACTCAAGACTTTTACCAATCTTGGAGGCAGGACTTTTGATGGAACAGAAGGAATAATGGGAGTTCAAAATTGGCTCAGAATTTTGGATAGAATCTTTGCTGATATGCAAGTTGAAGACCAAAAGAAGAGGCTAATAGCATCTAGACAATTGAGAGGAGCAGCTTTGGATTGGTGGGAAGTTATTATAGCTGGAAGACCTGAAGGAGAGGTGACATGGAACCAGTTTAAAGAAATGTTGGAAGGAAGATTTGTACCTGCATCAGCTAAAGAGTCTTTGCTGGAAGAATTCATTAAATTAAGACAGGGAACTATGAGTGTTACTGAGTAAACCCAGAAGTTTGAATCACTAGCAAAGTATGGTGCAGTGCTCATCACAACTAGGGAAGCTAAAAATGGCAGATACATCCAAGGATTGAATGCTAGTCTCAGTAGAGCCATGCTGCCATATAAGGATAGGACATTTGATCAAGTTTTAGATCTGACTTTGAGCCTTGAACAGCATGATAAAGCCAGAGAAAATTTCAGAGCATTTAAAAATAACCAAAACAAGAAAGGAAAGGGTAAGTTTCACCCTTATGATAAAAAGAAAACGGATGTAGCTTCCACCAAGCAATCAGAAGAAGCCAAAACTGCTGAGGTTAAAAAGAAGATCACTTGCTATAATTGTGGGCAAGAGGGACACATGAAGAATAGGTGTACAAATCCCAAACCAGCATCTTTCAAGTGTCATCTGTGTGGGAAGGAATGGCATATAAGAAGGAATTGTCCAGATTTGAGGCAAGGAAAGATGGGAATTTTGGAAGGGAAAAGCAAAATAACTGAAAGTCCAAATGTTGAAAATCATGGCCAAGTTGAAGGTACTTTGCTTATTCACTCAATACCTTTTGCAGTAGTGTATGATACTGGGGCTACACACTCATTAATTTCCCATGACATTGTACAACAGCTAAAATTAAATTGTATGCTTGTAGATAAGCCCTTGCTTATTAAAAGTCCTTTAGGTAGTTCCTGTGTATTGGGAATAATATGTAAACAATTAGGACTGAATATAGGGGGACATATGTTTGGTGCAGACCTATATGTGTTGCAATATCCAGGCATGGGAGTTATTTTAGGAGTTGATTGGTTAAAAAGATATAAGACAGTTATAAATATGGAGACCTCCACCTTATCATTGAAAACTTCTGATGGAAAAAGGGTAGTTGTTCTTTGTGAAGCAGATAAGAACAGAAACATAGCCACCCTTGTTAACTTGACTGGTGAGAAGCATATGCCTGCATTAGAAGAAATCCCTATAGTAAATCAGTATGTTGATGTGTTTGGTGAGGTTAAGGGAATTGTTAACCATAGACCAGTAGAGTTTTCTATCAAGCTAATTCCAGGAGCTAACCCAGTGGTTAAGAGGCCAACTAGAATGGGGCCTAAGGAATTAATAGAACTAAAAAAGCAGTTGGTTGAACTAGAAGAAAAAGGATTCATCAGACCTAGTAGCTCATCATGGGGAGCACCAGTGGTTTTTGTTAAGAAGCAAGATGGATCTCTCAGATTATGTATTGATTATAGAGAGTTAAATAAAATCACAATTAAAAATAAATACCCCTTACCAAGAATTGATGATCTTTTTGATCAATTGAATGGTGCAAAAATATTTTCTAGACTCGACTTAGCTTCAGGATTTCATCAAATGAAAGTAGAAGAGGAAAGCATCAAGTATACTGCTTTTAACACTAGGTATGGACTTTATGAATTTTTAGTGATGCCCTTTGGTGTGACGACCGCCCATGACCCCTGCACCGAATCTAGAGAAAGTGCGCTGTAAAGTGTGCCAGGCGACCATGGACGATTGTCAAGGTGAATTAAAACAACAGAATCTATCGTATTACTCACAGCGCATGGACAAAATACAATAGAACATATGTATAGTGAAGCTTTACAGAACAAAATGCCATCATATAAAACTCCATAATAGTTGAATACAAACATCCAAATAGTCAATACATCAAGCCTCACTACATATCTCTTAGAGAATACAAAACAGCGGAATATCCAGTACATATAAGAAGATAATATGCAACCCTCTAGCTCGTCTTCGATATCAGCATCGTGAGAAGAGAACAGCACCTGTCACCTGCTACCTAGTCTGCCCGTCCCAAAATGGACGAACAGCCCAAGGCAATGAGAATTAAAAACATAAAGCCTTGAGTCAGACAACAGTCTTAGTGAGCAGTAAATTAACTAACAACATACCAAAAGAGCATAAAGGAAAAGGAATAGGAATACAACCCTCCCACTCCAACCTCATTCTACAGTGATAGCCCCCAGACACACACTAAGCAAAAGCAAACATAGCAGAGCATACAATTTAAAGTAAAGTAATAATCATTCGAGTCAAGGGCGATGTTTTCCAAGTACCAAGGCCTAAATCAGATAAGCACCCAGAAAATACCGCTCTTGAGTCCGAATGACGATACAATCAAACATCCATGACTCTGGCTATCACTGTTATCATTTCTTCGATATCACCGTTAATTGAATGACCGGCACATTCTTTCAGCCGTCCGTCAAGGGCTAATGGAAACCCCGGTTCTAGACATAACTCCCGCACGTCGTCGCAACCCGTGCCTAGGACTATCGAATCTGCCCAGAATACTCGACCATCAACAGTTGGCCGTTGGGATTATCGAATCTGCCCAAACGTACTCTTGCTTAGAGCATGCTAGAACCTTCAACAACGATGCTATCCAAGCCTCCTAGTCATCCTCCTCGACGACTATTCTCATATCCATTCATTATCCTCAACTCGAATCATATCACCGAGTTATCAACATGCTTGGAATGATCCCGTCTGGATTAGACCAAGTCTTCATCACATGATGCCTCGCTTCATTACATCCTCGCAAAGCCTCATCTCAACATCACATCATCAAATCTATGCATAAGAGCTTCATCATCCCGCTACATATGCCACGAGCAGCTTTCCCAATTCAAGAGCCTTTCCCTTGGCTTTTGAATCGTCTTCGGTCTAAATCAAACCATCAATCATCTAATTCATAACAATCAATCAAACATTAATCCAAACAATCAAGCATTCAAATAAGATCTAAGTAGACAATTATCACAATAATGGCATTTTCGTAATTAAAGAGTTGAAAGTCCAATAAGCATGAAAACATGAATTATATCCCTACAAACTTGATGAATGAACTTGCATAGGTTAACATATGATAAAATGGATGTAACATCATCATGAACAATGGATCTATATGGATCTACACTTAGGATGAAGAAAATGCATGGAAATCACTATTTTAACACCAATTCGAGCCAACAATCCGATATACTCCTTTGGATCCGTGTGAGAGATAATCACCACTCACCAAATCACCTAAACAACCTCAAATCAACACGCTTCAGATCTGGACAGTGAAGGATCAAGCTTGATCTATCACGAATCCGCTTCAAACGAAGAAATCTCTCTTGAAAAGATGAAGATCTTCAATCTAAGCTCTTGAATCTTCAATCTTGATCTTCAACTTGGATGGATGTAAGCACTAGATTAGAGTGGAGAAAAGAAGTGAAGAAGTGTAGAAGTCGAGCTCTCAAAATGGCAGCACTTCGTCGCTTCGAAATCCGGATCCCAAAAATGGAACAAAGCCCTCCTATTTATAGCTAAAATCCTTAACTCGGCTGCCTTCTTAAGTCGATGCCGACTTAACACTATGCCGACCTACGACCTAAGGCTTTGCCGACCTAAAAACCCCCACGACTTAACAGAGCCTCCGACCTATCAGAGCCTCCGACCTAAAACTCTCGACCTATCCAAACCTTACGACCTAACTAATAAGCCCTCACGCGACTTAACGCACCAGGTCTCAACGAGATACAACTTAACTCCTAGGTCGCTCGCGACTTAACACACAGGCTACGACCTAACACCAAACCAAAACCCAGCGACCTACGACTTAACAGGTTACGACCTAATTCCTTAAGCTTCCACGCGACCTAACATAAGTCGCGAACAACTGGGATGCGACCTAACTCTACCCAAACTTACGACTTAACTCCTTAAGTCGCTTACTACTACTTAGGTCGATGCCGACCTAACTACACTAACTCGCTAACCTCTTAAGTCGCTCAACCCTATAGGTCGCTAACTCCTATAGGTCGCTAACTTCTATAGGTCGTCCCAACCGACCTAACAACTTAACAAAAACTTAGGTTGCATAATTCTATAGGTCGCTCCAACTAACCCACGACCTAAACCACCATACGACTTAAGACAATATGACCTATTTCTTAACTCGGTCAAAACCTTAAGTCGTCTACTATATCTTTAAGTTGGTCACTACGACCTAACTCTATCCTTAAGACGCTCCAACCTGTCAACCGACTCAACCCATCTTCCTTAGGTCGTCGCCGACTTACCCCTTAAGTCCTTAACTCACCCAGACTCATCACTAACTCGTCCAGAACTCATAAGTCGGCTACGACTTAGGACTTAACCAAAATTCTGCCAAAAATCTGAAACTTAATAGAAATACAACCAAAGGTCAACTCTTCTACGATGTTTCGATCCGTGAAAAATACGGGTCGTTACATTCTCTCCCCCTTAGGAATTTCGCCCCCGAAATTCCAAACAAACAAAGCAATCAAAGACTATTCTGCACGCCTACCAATCATAGCAATCAACAAACCATGCATCCAATTCTAGCTTAGCATGCAGAATTATAAAACCAGAGCAAGTTACAATATCGTGAGATGACACGACACCTTAGGGCCATACCTTGAAGAGTTCAGGATGAGCTACCTTCATCCTCTCTTCCACCTCCCACGTACAGTCGTTATCATCATCACTCCATTGTATCTTGAGCAACTTAACTACCTTCCTCCTAAGCTGTTTCGTGTCAGTTTCAACAACACGAAGCGGCTTACGAGGTCTTCAATCGACTGGATCAACTTCAAAATCTTCATAGCTATCTGCAGAAACTACTGTATTCGAGTCGTGCACATACTTCCGTAGATATGATACATGAAAAACATTGTGCACACTCGACATCTTCTCTGGTAACTCCAATCTGTAGGCGAGCTTCCCAATTCGCTCGATGATCGGGAATGGTCCAACAAATCTCGGAGTCAATTTTCCTTTCTTCCCGAATCGAATAACATTCTTCAGTGGAGAAATCTTCACAAAAACCATATCACCTACGTCGAACTCCAAATCCTTACGACGCTTATCAGCATAACTCTTCTGACGGTCTTGGGCTGCCTTCATTCATTGCCGAATGATCTCTATACAATCTGAAGTCTGCCGAATCATCTCTGGCCCAAGTATCAGCTTTTCTCCAGTTTCCAACCAACATGTCGGAGAGTTACACGGTCTTCCATACAATGCCTCATACGGTGCCATACCAATGCTTGACTGGTAACTGTTGTTGTACGCAAACTCCACCAAATGAAGGTGATCTTCCCATGATCCTCCGAAATCCAAAACACAAGCTCTGAGGAGATCTTCCAAAACTCGGTTGACTCTCTCGGTCTGACCATCTGTTTGAGGGTGATATGCTGTACTCAAACACAACTCGGTTCCCAAAACTTCCTGGAAGCTCTTCCAAAATCCACTAGTGAACAATGGGTCTCGATCGCTCACTATACTCTTCGGAATCCCATGGAATCGAACTATCCACTTAACATACAACTCCGCCAACTTTGATGCAGTCCTAGTCGATCGAACAGGAATGAATCTTGGACTCTTGGTCAGACGATCCACAATGACCCAAATCCCTTCATTTCCCGTTCTGGTTCTAGGTAATCCATCAATAAAGTCCATCGATATTTGCTCCCACTTCCATGTAGGAACTTCTAATGGCTGAAGCAATCCACTTGGCTTTTTCTGTTCGGCTTTTACCAACTGGCAGTTCATACATTTGGAAATAAAATTTCCAACATCCTTCTTCATGCCTTCCCAGTAGTAGGTTCTCTTCATGTCCCGATACATCTTATTTCCACCAGGATGAATTGTCAACTTCGAGTGATGACTTTCCTTCAAAACTTCACTCCTCAATTCATCTATATCGGGAACAACTAGACGTCCTTGCTTCCGAAGCCAACCCTCTCGATCGACCTTGAATCCTTTATCCTTTTCTGGATCCAATCCAGATTCCAATTCACGGATAATCTTGACAAGCTTATCGTCTCGCTTTTGGCTCTCGCCAATCCTTTCCACAAGTGAAGGTCTTATCGATAAGTTTGCCAACATCTCAGGTTCCAATTCACATCTAGGCCTGAAGTCAAATCCAGCTAAATACTCGAGACTCTTCCATTCTGAAAACATGGCTCCCAATCCTGCATGTCTTCGACTTAACGCATCTGCCACTGCGTTACCTTTTCCCGGAGTATAAGCTATACCAAAATCATATGATGCCAAAAACTCTAGCCAACGTTACTGCCGAAGATTCAAATCCTTTTGGGAGAAAAGATACTTCAACGACTTATGATCTGTAAACAACTCGAATCGAACTCCCAACAGATAATGTCTCCACATCTTCAGAGCAAATACAATCGCCGCTAACTCTAAATCATGAGTCGGGTAATTCCTTTCATGCGGCTTTAGTTGTCGACTTGCATACGCAATAACTTTATCCCTCTGCATCAGCACTGCTCCAAGTCCAGTACCACATGCGTCGGTGTAAACCACCATCTCATCATTCCCACTTGGAATAGTCAAAACAGGAGCACTTGTCAATCTCTCTTTCAGGATTCCGAAAGCTTGCTCGCACTTAGCATCCCAACTGAACACTTGGTTCTTCTTCGTCAATCCTGTTAACGGTGCAGCTACCTTGGAGAAGTCTTTGATAAACCGTCGATAATATCCTGCTAATCCAAGAAAACTTCTCACATCAGATGCATTCTTAGGTCTAACCCAATCCTGGATTGCTGCCACCTTAGCGGGATCAACCGCTATTCCATTTCCAGAAATCACATGGCCTAAGAACCTCACTTCACTCTTCCAGAAGTGACACTTCGAAAACTTAGCCTTCAGCTGATGCTTCCGTAAGATCTCCAAAACAATTCGCAAGTGCGTCTTGTGCTCTTCTTCCGTTCTGGAATAAATCAGAATATCATCCACGAACACAAGTACAAACTTGTTCAACTGATCTCTGAACACTCTATTCATAAGATCCACAAAATATGCTGGCGCGTTAGTTAATCCAAACGGCATTACCAGCCACTCAAAGAAACCCGATGGTGTCCGAAAAGCAGTCTTCGGCACACTATCCTTAGCCACTCTTAACTGGTGAAATCCCGTTGCCAAATCCATCTGAGAAAACACCTTGGCTTCGTGAAGCTGATCAAACAAGTCATCTATTCTCGGCAACGGATACTTGTTCTTCTTTGTCACTTTATTCAGCTTACGATAATCCACACACAATCTCAACGACCCATCTGCCTTGGTTGCAATCACAACTGGTGCATCCCACTCGGACACACTACGCCGAATGAATCCTTTCTGCAAAAGATCATCAACTTGCACCCTCAACTCCTGCTGTTCCCTAGGCGCCATCCGCCTAAGAGGCATCACAACAGGTCTGGCTCCTTCAACTAGATCTATACGAAACTCGATCTCTCTATGCGGCGGCAACCCTTTGACTTCGTCAAAGACATCCTCGAATCCATTAGCGATCGGCACTGATGACAGTCCATCCCGTGGAACAACTAGCGAATACATGAAGCTCATGAAGACGCCTTCTTCATGCTTACATCGTATCACAATCTTTCGCCCCTCCACATTCTCGACTGTCACTTCGAACCTTTCGCAATCAACCTTAGCCGCATACTTCCTAAGCCAGTCCATACCCAAAATAATTCCGAACCCCGCAAAGTTCAGAACAAAACAATCACAAACAAAAGAGCAACCATGACTCGACACAATCAGACCACGGCATAACATACACAAACAAGACGAACCCCCAACTGGATTAGTCACAACCAATGGCCTATCAACAATATCTGGTTCCAAACCTAACCGGCCTACGAGTTCACTACAAACAAACGAATGCGACGCCCCAGTATCAAACAGAACTCTAACTGGAACACCACATAGGAAAAGAGTACCTTGAACAACCACACTCTTTCCTTTCTCTTCAGCAGTAGGAGCTTTCGAAGACGACGGAACAGCTCCCAAAGCATAAGCTTGCACAATCTGCTTGTCCTTCCTCGGTTCTGGACAATTCTTCCTGATGTGCCCTGGCTTGTCACAGTTGTGACACTTCATCGGTGCCTTCGGATTCTTACAATCCTTCGAGAAATGGCCCTTCTGCTGACAATTGTAGCAAGTCACCTCGCCTTTCGGCTTCTTCTGGCCATCCTTACCCTTCTGATACTGCTGCTGCTTCCTCTTCTTGTTTCCACCCTGCTGTGGTTTAGACTCTCCCTTGGTCACAGCAACAATAGATCCTTCCTTAGGAAACAGACTCTCATGCCTGAGAGCTTTCTCCACAAGCTTCTCAAATGAATCGTCCAAATGATCCACCAACTGTCTCCCAAGATAACTGTCCAAGCCTGTCACAAACTTCTCATTCTTCTGATAAGCAGATTCAATATATGACCGGGCATACTTGGACAAAGCTTCGAACTCAGAAACATACTCAAGAACTGGTCTCCCACCTTGCTTGAGCTCCACAAACCTCTTGAACAGAACTGACTTCTGAGCTGTAGAAATGAACTTAGCTTCAAATCTGACTTGGAATTGCTCCCAAGTAATCTCTTCCTCCGGAGTATTGATGGTAATAGAGTTCCACCAATCAGAAGCTCTCTCTTGAAGCTGTCTTGATGCCAACTTCCTCTTAGTTGCATCATCAATTCCCAAATCACCAAAGATCCTTTTACAAGCATCAATCCACCTCTGGACTTCGATAGTTGATTCTGTTCCCAAGAAAACCTTTCCTCCAAGAGCAGTATAGTCCTTGCACAACTTAGCAAAATCCACTGGTTTCGGAGCCTGGACTTGAAATCCAACATCTACTGCTGCCCCCGGAACTGGTATCCTTCTCATGATCGAAGTCATCATAGCTTCGAACATAGCTGCATAATCAGCAGTCTCTTCAGTAGCACGGCCTTCCCTAGCAGCTGGTCTCCCTCTTCGACTCATTCTCAATATCTATAAAAAGGAATGATTAGAACATCTAGAGAAACAACTGCATAAAGGACTCAAACTCTACTAAGCTACTATATTATATATAGTATTCATCCATCAAAATACAATTACGTCTCTCATACGTAGTTACGTTAGCGAGCGTTGGGCAAAATCGATTAACCAATGCTCTGATACCAAATGTGACGACCGCCCATGACCCCTGCACCGAATCTAGAGAAAGTGCGCTGTAAAGTGTGCCAGGCGACCATGGACGATTGTCAAGGTGAATTAAAACAACAGAATCTATCGTATTACTCACAGCGCATGGACAAAATACAATAGAACATATGTATAGTGAAGCTTTACAGAACAAAATGCCATCATATAAAACTCCATAATAGTTGAATACAAACATCCAAATAGTCAATACATCAAGCCTCACTACATATCTCTTAGAGAATACAAAACAGCGGAATATCCAGTACATATAAGAAGATAATATGCAACCCTCTAGCTCGTCTTCGATATCAGCATCGTGAGAAGAGAACAGCACCTGTCACCTGCTACCTAGTCTGCCCATCCCAAAATGGACGAACAGCCCAAGGCAATAAGAATTAAAAACATAAAGCCTTGAGTCAGACAACAGTCTTAGTGAGCAGTAAATTAACTAACAACATACCAAAAGAGCATAAAGGAAAAGGAATAGGAATACAACCCTCCCACTCCAACCTCATTCTACAGTGATAGCCCCCAAACACACACTAAGCAGAAGCAAACATAGCAGAGCATACAATTTAAAGTAAAGTAATAATCATTCGAGTCAAGGGCGATGTTTTCCAAGTACCAAGGCCTAAATCAGATAAGCACCCAGAAAATACCGCTCTTGAGTCCGAATGACGATACAATCAAACATCCATGACTCTGGCTATCACTGTTATCATTTCTTAGATATCACTGTTAATTGAATGACCGGCACATTCTTTCAGCCGTCCGTCAAGGGCTAATGGAAACCCCGGTTCTAGACATAACTCCCGCACGTCGTCGCAACCCGTGCCTAGGACTATCGAATCTGCCCAGAGTACTCGACCATCAACAGTTGGCCGTTGGGATTATCGAATCTGCCCAAACGTACTCTTGCTTAGAGCATGCTAGAACCTTCAACAACGATGCTATCCAAGCCTCCTAGTCATCCTCCTCGACGACTATTCTCATATCCATTCATTATCCTCAACTCGAATCATATCACCGAGTTATCAACATGCTTGGAATGATCCCGTCTGGATTAGACCAAGTCTTCATCACATGATGCCTCGCTTCATTACATCCTCGCAAAGCCTCATCTCAACATCACATCATCAAATCTATGCATAAGAGCTTCATCATCCCGCTACATATGCCACGAGCAGCTTTCCCAATTCAAGAGCCTTTCCCTTGGCTTTTGAATCGTCTTCGGTCTAAATCAAACCATCAATCATCTAATTCATAACAATCAATCAAATCAAACATTAATCCAAACAATCAAGCATTCAAATAAGATCTAAGTAGACAATTATCACAATAATGGCATTTTCGTAATTAAAGAGTTGAAAGTCCAATAAGCATGAAAACATGAATTATATCCCTACAAACTTGATGAATGAACTTGCATAGGTTAACATATGATAAAATGGATGTAACATCATCATGAACAATGGATCTATATGGATCTACACTTAGGATGAAGAAAATGCATGGAAATCACTATTTTAACACCAATTCGAGCCAACAATCCGATATACTCCTTTGGATCCGTGTGAGAGATAATCACCACTCACCAAATCACCTAAACAACCTCAAATCAACACGCTTCAGATCTGGACAGCGAAGGATCAAGCTTGATCTATCACGAATCCGCTTCAAACGAAGAAATCTCTCTTGAAAAGATGAAGATCTTCAATCTAAGCTCTTGAATCTTCAATCTTGATCTTCAACTTGGATGGATGTAAGCACTAGATTAGAGTGGAGAAAAGAAGTGAAGAAGTGTAGAAGTCGAGCTCTCAAAATGGCAGCACTTCGTCGCTTCGAAATCCGGATCCCAAAAATGGAACAAAGCCCTCCTATTTATAGCTAAAATCCTTAACTCGGCTGCCTTCTTAAGTCGCTGCCGACTTAACACTATGCCGACCTACGACCTAAGGCTTTGCCGACCTAAAAACCCCCACGACTTAACAGAGCCTCCGACCTATCAGAGCCTCCAACCTAAAACTCTCGACCTATCCAAACCTTACGACCTAACTAATAAGCCCTCACACGACTTAACGCACCAGGTCTCAACGAGATACAACTTAACTCCTAGGTCGCTCGCGACTTAACACACAGGCTACGACCTAACACCAAACCAAAACCCAGCGACCTACGACTTAACAGGTTACGACCTAATTCCTTAAGCTTCCACGCGACCTAACATAAGTCGCGAACAACTGGGATGCGACCTAACTCTACCCAGACTTACGACTTAACTCCTTAAGTCGCTTACTACTACTTAGGTCGATGCCGACCTAACTACACTAACTCGCTAACCTCTTAAGTCGCTCAACCCTATAGGTCGCTAACTCCTATAGGTCGCTAACTTCTATAGGTCGTTCCAACTGACCTAACAACTTAACAAAAACTTAGGTTGCATAATTCTATAGGTCGCTCCAACTAACCCATGACCTAAACCACCATACGACTTAAGACAATACGACCTATTTCTTAACTCGGTCAAAACCTTAAGTCGTCTACTATATCTTTAAGTCGGTCACTACGACCTAACTCTATCCTTAAGACGCTCCAACCTGTCAACCGACTCAACCCATCTTCCTTAGGTCGTCGCCGACTTACCCCTTAAGTCCTTAACTCGCCCAGACTCATCACTAACTCGTCCAGAACTCATAAGTCGGCTACGACTTAGGACTTAACCAAAATTCTGCCAAAAATCTGAAACTTAATAGAAATACAACCAAAGGTCAACTCTTCTACGATGTTTCGATCCGTGAAAATACGGGTCGTTACATTTGGCTTGACTAATGCCCCTTCTTACTTTGTTGATTTGATGAATAGAATTTTTAGAAAATATTTAGATAAATTTGTATTGATATTTATTGATGATATACTAATTTATTCTAAAACAATTGAAGAGCATGAGAATCATTTGCATATAGTACTATAGAAATTAAGGCAAGAAAATTTGAAGGCAAAATTTTCAAAGTGTACTTTTTGGCAAAATGAGGTAAAATTTTTAGGTCATGTAGTATCAGAAAAAGGCCTATCTGTAGACCCCAATAAGGTGATGGCAATTCAAACATGGAAAAGGCCTACCAGTGTCACAGAGGTTAGGTCATTTATGGGAATGGCTGGTTATTATAGAAGGTTTATAAAGGATTTTGCAAAAATTCCAATTCCATTAACTAGATTGACTAGAAAGAATCAGGCTTTTGTTTGGACTGAGGAGTGTGAGAAAGCCTTTGAGAGATTAAAAGAAGCATTAATACAAGCTCCAATACTAAAGGTGCCTGAAGGGAATGAGAATTTGGTGATATATACTGATGCAAGTGGACAAGGACTTGGGGCAGTGTTGATGCAACAGCATCGAGTGATAGCATATGCCTCTAGACAGTTGAAGCCCAGTGAGGTAAAGTATGCTACACATGATCTTGAATTGTCTGCTATAGTGTATGCTCTTAAGTTATGGAGACATTATTTGTTAGGGGCTAAATTTGAAGTTTATACAGATCATAAGTCACTCAAATATTTGTTTTCACAAAAAGAATTGAACATGAGGCAGCAAAGATGGATTGAACTCTTAGCCTCATATGATTTTGAAATACTATATACACCTAGCAAAGCTAATAAAGTGGCAGATGCTCTAAGTAGATAGCGTGCCAATATAGCTAGATTGATGATAGAAGAGTTTAATACTTTATCATTACTGATTGACTCAGAAGTGAAAAGGGACAGTGAGGAAAATATGAGCATATGCAGTGAGAAGGAAGAAATAAGGAAGTTGAGTTTTGTTACTTTGGGATCAGAATTGAAAAATAAAATTGTAAAGCTACAAGACCAAGATCCATTTTTACTTGAGAAGAAAGTTCAGATATTAAATGGTGAGATAGTGGAAGGATTTCAATTGAATAAACAAGGTCATTTGGAGAAGGGAAAAAGAATATGTGTTCCTACCATTGAAGAATTGAAGCAAGAAATTTTGGATGCTTATCACAAAAGCAAGTACACCATACACCCAGGAAGCACAAGAATGTATCACAACCTCAAAAGAGATTATTGGTGGAGTGGTATGAAGAGTGCAGTGGCATTATATGTGTCTAAGTGCATGGTCTGTCAACAGGTAAAAGCTGAATATCAAAGACCCTCAGGAATGCTTCAACCTTTACAAATACCACAATGGAAATGGGAAGACATATCAATGGACTTCATTGATGGTTTGCCTAAGACTAGGAGGGGAAATGATAGTATTTGGGTTATAGTTGATAGGTTAACCAAAACAGCTCATTTTATACCTGTAAAATCAGATAGGAATGCATGCACCTTAGCTCAGTTATTTATTAAAGAAATAGTTAGATTGCATGGAATACCAAAGACTATAGTAAGTGATAGAGATACCATCTTCACTTCAAAATTCTGGCAAAGTTTCCACAAGGCAATGGGGACTGATTTATGCTTGAGCACAGCATATCACCCTCAATCTGATAGCCAAACAGAAATTGTGAACAAATTACTTGAAGACATGTTGAGGGCATGTATATTGGATTGGGGAGGAAGTTGGGAAGATCACATATTTCTGGCAGAATTTGCATATAACAACAGCCATCACAGTAGCATAGGCATGGCACCCTTTGAAGCACTCTATGGTAGACCCTGTTTATCACCTTCAAGTTGGATTGAGTCTGGGGAGAAGGTGGTCTTACGACCAGAAAATGTAAAAGAGACCTCTGAAAAGATAGCCTTGATTAGGAAAAGGATTGCTTCTGCCCAAGACAGGCAAAAGAAATATGCTAATCAAAAGAGGAAAGAAGTGCAATATGATGTGGGGAATTATGTATTTATTAAGATATCACCCATGAAAAAGATTTTGAGATTTGGAAAAGAAGGAAAGTTGATTCCAAGATATATAGGACCATATAAAATTCTAGAAAGAATTGGAAATGTAGCCTATAAGTTAGAATTGCCAGAGGAGATGAGAGCAATGCATGATGTTTTTCATGTATCCCAGTTAAGGAGATGGGTTCATGATAAAGAAACAATTTTAAAATCCCCTGAGAAAGTGCAGATTGACCCCAGAATGGTGTATGAGAAGAAGCCTGTAGGCATAGTTGCAAAGGAAATTAAGAAATTGAGAAACAAAGAAATAAAATTAGTAAAAGTGCAATGGAGTCTTGACCCAAATGATTGCACATGGGAGGTGGAAGATAAAATCAGAAGTGATTATCCACAACTAATTGATTGAATCAAAAGGTAAAAAATATATATACATAAGTATACTAATGAATGACTTGATTAAATACTTTGTTATGCATAGGGGTTTAATTAATGATTGGTCTGAGAATGATTTATTGCTGAATTGAAGATGTCTGAATTAAGTATGAAAGAATTGTGGGACACAATTCCTAAAAGGAGGGGTATATGTGATAACCCTGATTTTATGAACAAGTTTTATAATTTAATTTAGTATACTTGTTTGAAATTTTGGTTGCCTAGGAAAAATATATATGATAAGTTGACCATAAATGCATTGGGTAAGTATTGATATGTATGCAAGATGGTATAATACATATGTACATACTTCTCTGAAAAAAAAAGAAGTAGAAAAATTTATTTGTAAGCTAGAGTAAACTATAAATACATGAACATGACATGATTATTACAGATATGAATGTGCCATTGAAACAAGTCTAGAATAAGGAAAATAATGGCTTAGGCAAGGATAGAAATATAGGTATTATACAGGTATTTTAAACAAATGCTGGCTGAAGAAAAATTATTAGAAATTGCATGGAAATAGTATGAGTTGTTGAATAAATACTTTATTCACTTTTAGCAATTTTCTTAGATTTAAAAAAAACAGAGATCATGCAAATAAGGTGACCGGGGTAATAAGGTATAATTTCTGTTAATAGAAACAGGGACCACTTACCCATTTTCTCTTGGAATAGAAAGAGAGGTCGATCACAAGTGGTAGGGTAAAATTGACATTGGGTAAATTTTAAAACCCTAGAGACAGCCAAGGTCTTGTATAAAAAGGTTTAAGGGTGAAAGGATCTATCACCATTTTCTTAAAAAAAACAGAAATTAGATAGCTAGCAAAAGAAAAAAAATGAGAAGCATTGGCCACTAGAGACAAGTAGGAAATAACAGATCAAAGGAAAAGGATTAAAGTGAGTAACCTCACTGAAAATTGGCATTAAGTCCTGAATATTGAGGCAGCCTAAATGGTTTTATATCTTTATTTAATCTGTGCTTATTTTATGATCTTGGTGTGTTGATGATCTGTTTAAATATTTAACCCTTCTTGTGTTAATATACCCAGAAAATATGTTTATGGCTTTCATGTTTAAATGATCATTGTGTCATGAATTATCTTTGAGATGAGATGCTCTCTTTATGTGACTTCTGCATATAGATTAATTCATGGAAATTCCAGGGATATATGTTATAAATCTATGGTCTAAAAATAGAAAAATGGGGCTATAGCATAAAGTGGTTGCTGCTTATGTCTCAAGATTAAACATATGGTAACATAGAAGTGCAATGTTATACTTGTGCTGAACTTCTATGATTACAAATAAATCCAGATAAGAATAAAGGCTTGTGGTTTAGTCAGATCTTATGAATCTGTGAGTATCTGATTAAGCTAGAGGTAAATGGATGCATCAGAGCAAACTATATATGACCATATATTTATAAGCATGATTCCTTAAAACCCATGATTTAAATAATATGTACACTGAGAAATCAGACTAGCTTGTATGAATAAATCTATGATTATGAAAGCATGATCTGTTATTCTTTGAACACATGCATGATGGTTGAGTTATTTATTTTCTCTGATTAATTTATGAGATGTAGAAGGGATTAGCATATATGGGGGAAAGAGGGAAAATGAACACTTAGTAATTTAACTAAGGGTTTTGGATCTTAGGGCTACAAAGTATGGCTTGGCAAGGGAAATATTGCAAGCTCACACATGGTATGATTATACCCAGGGGCCTGAGTGTGCTGGGTTAACAGTGAATATGCCCCAGACAATGTGTGTTTTAATAAAAGGAAAGTAGCTAAAGTCCATCATAAAATACCTGAGATTGAATTCTGAGAATAAGTTCACAGGTAGGTTTGGGTAAAATCCCTGATAGCCAGAAAGTTATGGATAAGGAAAATAATTAAATGATGATCATATTGGTTGGTTTAGAGTATTCTATTGGGAAATTATATGTTTGTACTCCCTGATACAATCCATTGAATTATGTATTATTATGTTATGCATTAATGAACATGCATAGGTGGTAGAGGAAAGTATACAAGAGAAATATTGCTTTACCTTATCTGTTTTAAAAGTTATTTGAGAATGAGAAAAATTATCTAAATTTAGATTTTCAGTAAGATTATTCATACCAGACAATTTAGTCTGACCCTTTGTGTGTTTGTACACCATTGGGTGTCTCATATTTTTATGAGGCAGCTCGTGGTGATTGTGCAGGTAAATAGGCATTTTCTTGATCAAGAATTGGATGAATTAGCTGCTAAGGAATTGGATATAATAGTTACAGACTCAAGGATATTAAAATAGATGTTAAATTGAACTTATGTTATGAAATGTTAGTTAAGTTGTTTGGGAGGAAACTAATGTAATGCTATTTTCTGTTTGCAAGTATTGAACTAATCATGAGATTTCTGTTGAAAATTGTGAGATGCTTTTGAGAATGTCTCATTAAGTAATACAATTTCTAGTATTAACTTCTGGAATGCTTAACAAAAATGTGCAATGCTAAAAAAAATCTGAAATGATTTGTAGATTGGAATTAAAAATATTAACCTGATATCTGTTGTAAGAACTTATGGAAAAAAAATAGTTACCTAAAATCATCCAGATACACACATGCACACAGAATACGTATACACACTTGCACAAGGGATAACTAAGGGTTCAGTAGATCTAAAGTCATGGAAGTGTAAACAAACTCTAAAACTAGAGAAATAACATCTAGAATTTGCCCAAAATTAAGTAAGACAGAAAAACTCCTTTGGAAATTATTTTTCCATGGGGAAATTATATAGCGAATTCCAAAATGAATTCTCTGCTTCCAAAACTCTTCTACTCTGATTGAAAGATAAAGAGAAAAACTCAAAGTATCATCTATATATGGTTCCATACATGTGAGTTAGATGATTTGATTACAACAATATTTTTATATTGGTTGAAAGATCCTGGATAGTAGAGAAATGAAAAAGGATGTTCTCTTGAGTAGATGATCACTGAATAAAACTAGTTGAATTTTTTTTTTAAAAAAAGTGGGTCATCTGAGGCACTAACTTCCAATGTTTGGTCGCGAGGTTCATTTGATTGGATTTCAAGATTGAAAATGTTGAGATCCAAAGTCATGTTTCCAAAAGAGATTTTCATCAAACCGTTACGACAATTGATTAAGGCATTTGAGGTGGCTAATAATGGTCGGTCTAAAATCAATGGAATTTGACTCGCAGGATTTGTCACGGGTTGTGTTTCGAGAACGATAAAATCAAAGAGGAATATGAATTGCCCTACTCGAATGCGCACGTCCTCGATTTCTCCCACGGGCTTCTTTATGGAACGATCGACGAATTAAAGCATAACTTTTTTGGGTTTGAGCTCACCTAAGCTTAATTGTTCGTACATGGAGTATGGAATCAAGTTGACACTCGTGCCTAAGTCTATTAAACATTTGTTAATCATCTTGTCTCTAATTGTACACGAAATTGTAGGGCAGCTAGGATCTTTGTATTTAACGGGCATGGATTGGGACAAGACCACTCAAACTGACGGCTAAGAAGACTTTTTTGAGCACTTGAGTGTGTCGCTTTTGGCTGCACACGTCCTTAAGAAATTTCACGTACGTGGGGACTTGCTGAACGACGTCAAGAAGAAGAATGTTAACTTTGACTTGTTTAAAAATTTCCAACATCTTTTCCATTTGGTCCGAGTGTTTCTTTGGTCGAAGATGATGTGGAAATGGAACATGATACTCGGTAAGTGGCTCTACTCGAGTAGAAGAAGAATTTTGATTGGCATTCGATTTGTCGATTAGCTCCTCGTTCTGTTCAGATTCGTTTGAAGTGTCGAGAGAGGTTTTCGTTAAATCGTTTGGATTAACGACTTGATTACCGATTTGTTTACCGGAATGTTGAGTTGTGATAGCATTCAATTGGGTGACGTTGCTCTCTTGTTTGTGTCATGAGTCCAAGTACTCATGCACAAGTGAAAGTCGATAAGAGAAAGAAGTTAGAAACGAGTTTAGAGAATGAAACAAGATTTGAAAAATTGTTTTTGTTTTTTTTAAGGAAGAAAATATATTTACCAAGCGAAATTTATTTTCAAAAGAAAAGTTTGGTTTTTGTTTGTTTTTTAAATTTTGTTTTTGGTTTTTCAATTTTTTATATGTTTTTGTTTTTTAATTTTATTTTTAATTTTCAGATTTTCAAATATTTACCAAAAGGATTTTTTTATTTATACAAAATGGGAATTTGATTTTTTGTTTTTGAATTTTAATTTATTTTTGTTTTTGAAAAGATTATATATATATATATATATATATTGGATTTTTGTTTTTGATTGAAAATTTTCAAAGGAAAGGAAAAAGGTTTTTTTTGGATTAAAAACTAAGTTAAGTAAAATTTACAATTTTTTTTTTGGATTTTTGATTTATTTTTAAATATGCATGAACTAATTCAACTAAATGAATGCAAATGACTTAATTACAATTTTCTATCCTTAGTAGCTCCTAACCCAAAATTGTATAATCACACTTTGTCTTAAATCAACAAAAATATTTCTCAACCAGGTAATAGACAGGGGTTATCGGTGCATCATGAATCACCGTAGCAATGCAGCCGAAGGTTTAAGTACCTTCAGACGAACAACCACTATAATATTTACGAATCACTATAATATTTATAAATGGTTATTACTCTACCGTAGCCTTGACACCAAGAAATAAAATTATTCAAAGAAAACAATTGTGAAGATACAATTAAGCCCTAGGTGAGCTCATGACACCCTTAAGTTGAATGTCTAACCTTTATTATTAGTCAAATTCTTCGATGAAATGCGATTTGTGGGCCAAGGAAAGGGTGATGAAATCCCCCACCTTATGTGAATTGGGGTATTGCCCTTAGAAAATAAAACAAGATGAGATGAATGCAAAACAAAAATTAAACATGAATTTACAATGCAACTAAAATGAAGTTTGTTTTTATTTTTGGATTTTGGTTTTTTTTATATAAATGCAAATGCTAGCAACCAACAATGCAATTCAAATAAAAATAAGGAAAAAGGGCACGATACCAGAGCGTGTAGAATTATTAGCATTTTTTTAAGCGGTGATTTTTAAAGCAAGCAAAGCAATTCTTTTCCTTGCGATTTTCTGCTTCGGCAACCTGAAATTAAAAACAATATATATATATACAAGTTTTTTTGACCTTTTTTTTTAATATATGCTTATCAAAGGAGAAAAACAAAGCACGTAAAGAAAAACCAAACAAATGAAAACTAAAACTAGTGAAGAATGATACTCCTTTTATTTTATTTTATTTTAAAGAAGGAAACTACCTAATAACAACTAAACAAACTTGTGAAAACAAAGCAAAATGGAAACTAAAACTAGTGAAAAAAACTAAACATAAATTTTTTTTAATACCCACTCAAAGCCCAGCCCAAAATAAAACCATGTACTAAGCAAAGTACCAGAGAACTTAATTCGCGAATTTCACAAATTTTCTTCAACAAGTTCCTTACCCCGAAATCGCAATCGATGATCAAATACAAATTCGTGAGTTTAAAAAATTCTAACCGATCGAAATCTAATTGGGTTGGTTAGGCAATTATCGAGTTTAGGTGATTTTTGATTTGGGCATTTTGGTTTCGAAGGCGAGAGAGTTGGGGAGTTTCGAATTCGCAGTGTCGGAGAAAATTTGCGAAGTGTCGAAGTTTGCTTGAAGGCGATTCAGTGTGGTGATGGAGTTGTAGTACGTATGGGGTTCGTTGAAGGTCGTTGACGAAGTCTGGGTGCGAGGTCGTTGGGTATGGTTGGCAGTTGGTAAGGCCCGAACTTGGTTTGTAGTGATGAGCAGTGAACTGGGTTGCCCAGGATGGCTGTGCAAGTGTGAAGTGTATGTAGAAGGAGCGAAGTAGGAGCTGTTAGAGATGTTGTCAACAGATGAGGTGAAGGCAGTACAGCAGTTTGGGAAGGGTGGTTTTGTAGCATTTTATGGTTAGGGGCAAGTGTGATATACTGAAGTGAATGAATAGGCAGGTATGTTGATGGTGAAGTAGTGGAAGACAGTGAAGAGAGGTGAATGCGGCAGTAGTGGTAGGAGCAAATTGAAGCACTGACTGTGGTTTGTAATGAAGTGAATATGAAGTGTTTCCTTGCTGCAGTTTCAGTGAATATGAAGTGGAAGTTTTCACTGTTACAGTTGTGTAGTCGTGCAGCACTTTGTGGAAATTTGAAGGTTGAATGTAACTGAGGTAGAAGTGTGGCTGGGCAGTGCAATGTAAGGCAGAAGATGGGGTGGGGTTTGCACTGTCAGTGCTTGCTGATCAGGTGGCAAGATAGTGTGAAGGGAAGTCGGAGGTGTTGAAGGTATACGTGATGGAGTGGGGGATGTTCTGTGATGGCACAGTTGAATGGTGTTTGGTTGATGATGTTATGGTTGTTATTTGTAGCAGTGGGATGTGGACAGAGAGCAGAAATGATGGTTGTTGTATGGTACTTTTTTTGGTTGTTGTGATACAGTGATCAGAGTATTGATGTGAACAAGGCAGCGGTTTGAGTATGGACAGAGGAATTTTGATGTATTTGCAGTTTTGTGGTAGTGGCAAGATGTTTTACAATTGTATTGGTATGACAGTGAAGAGGTGCATAGGTTGATGCTGTGGTAGAAGTGGTTGTAGTGGATGATAGGTGGCTGTTGGAAGTATGGTGGAAGGAGATTTTGAAGTGCACAGTTGTGGTAGGATAGTGGAGCAGTAAGTTTGCGTGAAGAAGTATGTGAAAAGGAAAAAAGGTGATGGATCTGAGAGTATGTTTGAAGTTTTACGGCAAGTGACGAGGTGAGGCAAGTTGATGACAGTTGGGGATGTCGGAGATGATATTGGCAGGGGATGGTGATGTTTGCTTTGGTAGTAAGATATGCACAGTGCACTGAGATGGAAATTGCAACAATGGATGTTTTTTTATTTTAGAAAATTGTAAATGTATAAATGCAAATGCAATATGTAAATGAAAATGGAATGGAATAAAAACCTTTTTTTTTTCAAATAAGATTGTGTGCTTTTTTAAAATAAAAATGCAAATGCAATGCGAATGGAAAACAATAAGGAATAAACAAGCACACGAATCAAATCGTATAAAAAAATACACACAACCCTTTTTTTTAAATACCAACAAACACACAAAACAAACACACAAAAATCAAACAAAAATAATTCGAAGAAGAGAACATCAAATTCAAAATAAATTCCCAGGCAACGACGCCAAAAACTTGTTTAACGATGAGTTTCTATCGGATTAGAAAATCATCGATAAATTTCAAATTAAAATTTAACTGTAAGCGCATGGCGTACAAAAGTTAGTACGTGGCTAGTACGGGTCGATCCGCATGGAATTGTTAGATTTTAAATTTCTAATCAATCAAATTAAACCAAAAGTGGAGATTGTTTTGAAAACTAAAAAGCTAAGCAAATGTTGAGATTAAAAACTATGTGATTAAAATTCAATCTAGAGGCAAATCCACTTTCTTATATTTTTCACATAAATCAACATAAAATCAAATGATGATCTCTTTTTAATTTAAGTAGGATTAGTGATGTATTTATCATAAGCATGGCCGATTTGAGTTATTAATTAACACAAATCAACCATCAAACTATAATACAACTTTAGTCCTACTTTTTCAAATATCATGAAACATGGCATAGAAAATGAAACCAAAATCTAGTTTAAGCATGATCTATTTACTATTAATTAGTAACATAGATCATCAAATTTTGATTAAAACTTCACTTCATTGCCATGATCATATTTAGATGAAGAGGCAATTTGTGATTAATGAGATAAGCATAGCCTATTTGTTATGAACAAAGTAGGCTATCAAATTCAACATAAAACACAAACAAACATAAACATCCATTTCTCATGAAGCACAAAAGAGATCATACATAGAAAATTTATGTTGAATCTACATGATAAAAGAAAGCTTCATTACCCCTAAATTGTAGGGATTTAGCCTCTCATTTGTGTTATCATTTCAACACATAGAGATTTCAACATTGAAAAATAAAATAAAGTAGAGAATAAAAAAAGAAAAAGAAAATTAACTACTAGAAGGAAATGATCTAAACTAGTGCATAAATGTAAATCTAAACTATGAACATGAAATGAAAGAGAGCATAAGAATAAAAATGAGCATAAAAGTAAATAAAAGCATGTAGAAAAGAAAAGAGTAAGAGGTTAGGAAGCCATTTTTATTTCATGTAACATTGATCTTACAATTTGCTTACTTAATTTTCTAAGTAAAATGAAAGGTAGAAGATCATTTACATGTACATAAGAGGACTATTTATACATGCGTAAAACAATAATTCAATTTTTAGGGTGCTTCCCAAAATGCCCTTTAGGAATTGTGGCCACCAAGTAACCATTAGCCACTAATTAATCCATCATTTAATGTGCATGAAGCTTTAACCTCCACTTAGTTGTCCATTAGCTTCTAATTGTAGATTTAGGTAAGTGAGTGGGGTCCTCCATGATCATGAGCATGAATTATTTCCTCTTCATTCTTTTGTATTCCTTTGTGCATGCATATATCTTCATGAAACTCTCTTTCATATGCATCCAAATTCCTATAAAAATTATGAAAAATGTCCGAGTAAAAAGTTCCAAATTAACACATGCACAAAATGACTTTTTTGCCCCTGTATGAATATATGATGATTTGAAAATAATTGAATTTTTGTTTTAAACATGTTAAAATGCCCAAATATGAAATTTATTTAAATAAAAATAGATAAAATATGGATGTAAATATATGCACATTTACGTGCACATCAAAGCGCAGTACTTTATCTCATTGTAACTTCATGCCCTTTTAGCTGTAGTTCTTTTAGTTGGATCAAAGAACGCAACTGCATACTAGCTCTCATGTTTTGTGACTATTCTTGGCAACAATATTAAGTCCTCTCTTGAATAACTTAGTGCAGTTTCTTGTAGCCTTCTACGATTTCTGACTCCCTCTTAAGTGGTATCAACCGGTTCGATTCAACTTTCTTTTCTTTTTATCTCAACTTTAATTATGCAGGCCGTTCTTATGGTTTTGCGCCTTATTCGGTCCAATTTTGATCCAGCTTTAAAAATATGGATGTAACACTTGCCCTCCAAGTCTGCGGCGATCGCAAGTTGATGTCGACTTGTCTTTACTCATTCATGATCTTTGCATCTATGAGTTGTTTTCTGGCTTTTGCCTTTTATGCAAGCTTTGCCGTGCGTATGGCATGGCCTGCCCCGCTGTTTGGGGATATGTCGTTCCCTTTTTTTCTTTTTTTGGTACTCCAACGCGCTATGCTCCTTTCACATTTTTTGGGCGCAGTTTTCGATTTTTTTGTTGTAACACACTCCTTTATTCTTGTTCAGATGGAATCATTTCCTCTTCAGCTTCATATCCATCTATTTTTTATTTAGCATTATTGTTCTCATTGCCATTGTCATTCATATGTTGTATTGTCAGTACAACTATTGAACGATGGTAATGAGGTGAGCTATGAAAAGTCATTTATTTTTAGCTTAGCATCACATTTCTCACTACTGAGATTGCCATTGTCGTCCATATGTCGTATGGTTAGTATAATTATTAAACGACGGCGGCGAGCTGTGAAAAGTAATTTATTTTTAGCTTAGCATTATCATTCTCATTTCTGATATTGACATTGTTGTTCATGTTCCATGTTGTCAATACAACTATCGAATGATGGTGGTGAGTTATGAAAAATTATTTATTTTTAGCTTAGTGTCACCGTTCTCATTTCTGAGATTGTCGTTGTCATTCATGTGCTATGTTGCTAGTACAACTATTGAATGACGATGGTGAGCTATGAAAAGTTGATTATTTTTAGCTTAGCATCACCGTATTTCATTTTTGAGATTGCTGTTGTCATTAATTTGTTGTGTTGTCGGTACAACTATCAAACGACTGCAGCGAGCTGTGAAAAGTTGTTTGTTCATGCAAATGGCATGGTCTTCCCCTCTTTTGAGGGAAAAATGAGGTTTGACTATTAAGTCAGGTCGTGCATTTACAACCTTTTAAATCATGCTCATGGGTTTTTGTACTGGTTTCGGCTGTCTAGTATCCATACTTCCAGTGTGCTATGTTAGCATAACTAACATAGACGAGTTTTTATAATGGTTCAGGCCGTCCAACATCCCTACGTCCAGTTAGTTAGCTGAAGAAGCTGAGTTGCGATGTAAACAGTTTTTTTTTCCGATAACCGGTTGGGGCAGTCTAATATCCTAACGTACAGAATCACTACAAGAAAAAACACCTTTGACAGCAGTTATTCTCAGCGTTGCTCCCTTAAATGCGATCGATGAAAATCTTGGAGGGAAAATTTTTACGTGTGAGCGCTGAGAAAAACTAAATAATATAACTTTGCCGCCTCAATTTTTCACTTCGCCTATTTACTTTTCACAGCCTTTCATCTCATTAACACCTCCACCACCTAAAATCAAATTAAACCTCTTCCAATCACCGAAATTCGCCTTCATCACTGTCGCTTCATCGTTCAGACATCTCCCTTCACAATTCTTTCGATTTCAAATCCGAATCATCACCGCTAGCTGCTCCCTATACAGGTACTTATTTTCAACTATTCGTCAGTTTAAACCTGATAGTTGCAGTAAGATTTGTAAATTAGTCATAAATAATCTTTTCTTTACCATATTTAAGTGACTAATTGGCTTTTTCCTTGGCCGTTTTTTTCGCTTTTTGTAGAGATGTTATCTCAAAAAACGATGTCAAGGTTTTTGGAGCAGTGAATCAGAGGACAGGAAATGCTTTTCCTAATGCAGCTAAGTGGTATGACAACGTCTATTTACTTCTCTCTGCAAGGTATGTTATTTGATTTTCCTTATTCTATTTTTTTATATACTTGTTTTGATTTAGACTAATCTGTAGAGTACTCTGTGGTACGATTTTCATGATTTTATTTGATATGCTGTTGCATCGATGAATTTATTTAGTAGATTTGATCTCAATGTGTAAGAATTTTATAAAATCAATCTAAGTTTTTCCATATTTGGTAGTTCTGAACAAATTATTGTAAATCAATCTAAGTTTTTCCATATTTGGTAGTTCTGAACAAATTATTGTTTTACAAGCTTGAAGCATATGTATACTGTACGCTGTAATGCACATATCATCATTTCAATCCTCCCACTATGCTTATATCAATCTTTCCGATATCAAGAGCTAATTTTTCATGGATAGATATCTAGGAAATAAGGTCTTTTTTGTTGTTTTTAGTTAGGGTTAGTTATCTTTATTTTCTGCAAGAGATTAAGATATATGGATAGTGATAAGCCTGCACCGGAGACTCCAGACCTAATAAATATATTACTACAAATAAGCTATATGTTCTAAAGGTTAAAATTCCCAAGGAGCTAGAACAAACTGAATATGAAATTGACTTGTTGGAGAATGGAACGCCAAGGTATTTTATAGGAAGATTTGCATTTTGTACATTAATTTCCTGTAAGATCTAAATTTTATTCTTTAGCCCCTTTGTCAAAAATGCTTTGTTTCCATTGCATCGATAGCTAAACTAGAATTATCTTCCATCTGTTTCAAAACTGTTTTAATGGTTACAGCACTTTGTAAGTTGGGTTTTGACATTACTAGCAAATCATATATATATATATATATATAAAGTAGCTTATGACTGAATTTGTATTTTAGACTGGATTGATGTTACCTTCCAAATGTCCACTCTCTAAATTAATATACAAAAAATCTATTTCAATGGAAAATAGATAAGGGGATAAGGGATCTCCTTGTCTTAAACCTCTATTTCTACATATGAACCTCTATTGAGAGCCATAAATGATGATTGAGAATGTTGGAGTAGAGATACACTAATAGATGAGGGAGAGAGTGTGAGGAGGAAATCCCATCACATGTATTATGAATTATCTACTGACTTTATCGTAAGCTTTTTGAAGATCAACTTTAACTCACATGCTTCTGCTTGATTTTCATTAAAGCTTCTTGTCATTACATAGGCTAACAGAGAATTCACTGGTATATTTCTTCCTAAACAAAACCAGCTTGATTGCGAGAACTGTGAACATTGACTGGTACTTTCATCCTATTGCAAATGACATTGAAGTATTTTGTGTAAAACCTTGTAATAGGATATAGGTCTAAATTCATAAATTGATCGCATTAGAGGATTTAGGCTCTAAAGTGATAAGTGTATGACTTATCTCTTTTGTGGACTTCCCTAAATTGAAAGCATGAGAGATAGCCTGAAAAAGCTCCTCTTTAATTTCATCCAGTGAATTTGTAAAATTGTGCATTGAACCCATCTATACCCGGACTACTATTACCATCTATTTGAAATGAAGCCAAATCTCAACATGATGCAAGCAGTTCCTAGTATTTTAATTCCCTTCATAGCAAACTCATTCTCCACATTATATTGCTTATAATATGCAACTATAACATTATAATTGAATCAACATGCAGTCTGATTTAATTGGTCCTGGAGTCGATATATTGGCAGCATGGTCACCTGCGGCACCTCTTTCAACATGGTCAAAATGCTCTCATTTACAGGTTGGTTTTATAAAATTCTGCAATACCACTAAAGTATTGGAATATTATGTTTTACTGTGTTTCTTTCGTGTTAAACATATCTTTTTGTATTATGAAAAAACGCACATGATATAAGTTGCAGCTTTGTTCTAAACATATCATTTTTAGTTTAGAACTTGTAGTTTTGCACATAAGGTTGGTGAATATGTATGCCCCAGTTTATAATTTTTAATCTAGCAACAAAATTTATTTCTAATTTTAGCATTTAGTGTCAAAATTTTAATTTGATTTTTGTAGACCCAAGTCGTACATTCTCGGGCATTCAGATAATTTGATCAAATTTCCTCTAGTAATATAATTATACATATGACCAGTTGTAGTCTCGTCAGCCTTAAAAGATTTTTATCATATAAGTTAATGGTTAATACTATTTATTTTTGCTATTGAAGGAAAGAACCTTTTATTTTTGCTATTTGACTGCAGTTGAGATGTAGGATTATAAATGTAGTTATAAATTTTAATGAAATGGTAAGTTGTATATGAATCTGTGTTTTTAGTTTCCTGATCCATCCACAAAAATGGCATCTTTGATCATTTACATAATTTAAAAAATAATTAGTTTATCTACCACGTCACCTTTTCTTTTTTTACTACAACAGGAAAGGTAAATCAATTTTTACTACAAATAATTTGATACTACAACAAACCATGTGTTTTCTATAATAACTTCACGGATCTTTGGGCATGGGCTATGGATAGAAAATACTATCATTATATATGTTTTTTTCTATTGTGTGTTTGTTGTGCTCAAGTGGCTTGGACTGTGGAGACTGAACCTATGATATGTTTTGTGAATGAATATAAATGTTAACACAGGTGCGTTTACAACAAATAATCCCAATTTGGTAAAATCTGAATTATAAGTTTTAACACAGGTGCGTTTACATCAATCATAGATGTTGTCACCAAGGTATAAGGTCTAAATGATATTGATGAGGCATAGATAGCATAAAAATTGTAGAATTTATATTTTTTTCATTACTGTAGAAATTATGAATAAAACTAATGCAAATAATATAAGCTTATTAAAATAAACTAATTTTAGAATGCATTCCTGTTATTATTAATAAGGTCTGAGCCCAAACTTTTTGTTGCAAAAACAAACCTATGATTTAGCTAATGTCGTTTTCCCCTAAGTGGAATACAAAGTATTATGCTATGAGCCTATAAATTGATTTTTTTAAAGCTTTTTCTGATTTTTATTTGTATGAAAGACATTTAGTTGTAGTTGAATTTTTTTTGTTTTGGATGAAGTTTCTTCAAAGCTAGTTTGTATTCTAAAAAAAGCACAATATATGCACTGATAATATGAAATCCGATTGAATTATAGCTATAAGGATTCATTGTAGTATCTATAGTTAAGATTAATATACATGACAAAAGTTGCTACAAAATAAAATAAAATTTTGCAATATATTGATGTTTACCAAATGCAAATTTTTGTGATGCTATATTTTACCAGGGTTAATTACCAGGGTTAATCCAATCAAAATTTCAAATCAAATTACAACTCCAGCTATGCAAGATGAATGTTCTCTGTACTTTACCTTTTTTCAATCATTTGAGCGGTTGGGGCTTTAATGTCAAAACTTCTAATGAAGGCTAAGCTGTCAAGCTATTATGTAAGCATGTTATTATATTAAATTTCTTACAACATTATGTTTTCTAAATTATTATTTTTATCTTGTGTTATTTAGAGCAGTCCAGAGGGTACATGCGCAGAACAAGCAACAGATACTAATAGAAATAGACAATCGATCCACGTTAGGTAATCTTTGATTCAATGCTTTAAAGAAGCTTTAATTTTTTTATTAGTCACACGTAAAATTAAACTATGGGCGTAAGTTCTTTACTATTGTCCCATGAGTTCTCAAACTGATTTATTTATATATCAATTCAGGCTTTTCATGTGTACATGGTCATTGGTGTTTTGAAAATACAAATTTACTAAATTTTATTTCTTTTTAATTTACTCTTTATTGCTTTGCCATGCTAATGTCTTCGTATCCTATTTACATTTTCTCTTCTTATAGGCTGGTACTGGTATTGCAGAGCTACGACTTCAACAGCGGAGACGACGACTGTTCGGTTTGCTTAGAAAGCTTCAGGAAAGGCGAAAAATGCAGGCTTTTGCCTGTTTGTAGGCATAGTTTTCACGCTCACTGTGTAGATTCCTGGCTCGTCAAAATACCGCTTTGCCCTGTTTGTAGAAGCAGAGTCCTCGTGCTTCAATTTTAAGTGAGTTCTTGAACTTGTTGCTGTGTTTGGTTGTGGCTACCCAAGATTTGGTATGTTTGTTTGCAATCAAAAGCTTGTGTGTATATTGCATGTTTTCATAAACATTAAAAAGCTGTTTACTACATATTAGTTTTAACTTATAATAAGACATTTCAATTCAATTACTGTAGCAAGTGTTTTCAACGTTTAATCTAATATGATATGGTGAACTTGAACTTGAACTTGAACTTGATAACCGCATATTTCATAGCTCTGTTGCAGTAGTAAGATGCTCAAAAGAAAAGACAACTAAAATAAACATGATAGCTGATAATATAAAATCATAATATCACTCCACTTAATTTGTTACACAACACATGTAGATATCTTGCTCAGCTGTAGATACCCATACAAATTCTAAAATAAGGAGTAAACTAGTTAGCTTATTACCCAGAAGTTTTGAAGCTTCTCTCCTAACTCTAAGCGCTTCAAGGAACATGGAATGATTCCTTACATTTAAAAAAAGACACGTGATATATAATCAAGTTTATATGTTCAAAGCACATTAAAATTCATGTGATTTCAACGTTTAATCTAATTAATATTAATCCTGTCAACTTTAACATTACTTAATATTTACTAATTTAATCAATATTTTTTTATTATGTGTCTAAATTGAAAAGGGTCTGGACACATTCTGCATCGTTGCTTCTGGCGTGAAAAGGTATATTGTTAAGGCCAGGGCCGAGTGTTTAATCCAGGTGATCATACGACAAATAATATATTTTACTTCTTTTTTCTAAATTCCGTTGGACTATATATTTCATCCATAACGGTACCTATTTATTAAATTTGAATGTTATACTAAATAAAATTATTGTAATCAACATTGCATGATGAAATAGTTTGTAGACTGTGAAGTTGTTATCAAAATATTGGTAAATGGAGTTGCTGTCGTGAAAATATTATATCCGTTGCACATTGAAGAAGATAATATTTATAATCATTCCTCGTTCTAATCAAGACATAAAATGCATATCTATGTAAAAGTACAGTGAATATCAATTGGCGACGGTTTGCTTTTATTATATCTTGTGTGTATATATATATGAAATTTAAGCGTACGTAAAATGCAAATTAACTAATCAATGTGATAAATCTTGTAATCTAGCTACGAAGTGATAAATTTAAATCCATGAAGGACAAACAAATACCACACACGTGTAGTCGTCGAGGAATGGCTCGACTAACTGAAGATTTGGTGAGAAATATATTTGATTTATTACCTATGGTTAATAGTTTTGTTAATGTTATGTTTCCTTTAATGCAGAAAGAGAAAAGTAGCAGTTGATGGCTCTAACTTAGTTGATCAAAGGTTAGATCTATAGATATACATTAGTGGTTTGTAATTTTCATATAGATATACTTTTTTCTTTTGAGTCATATTCTATTATTTATTGTTTGCTAATATGCATTTCCACTGACAGAGACATTAGTGCAAATATTTTCAAACAATTTTCACTCTGTATGTAATGATATTTTTGAAATGAGTGAAGAAGATACAATAAGTTGGAAATTGAATTCTTCAGGTTATGAATCTGATTGGGGATGTAAAAGGAAAAGTTGCTATTTTGGTGGACGACATGATTGATACAGCAGGTAACTTATTGTGTTACTCGTCGATTGTACAATTTTACGTGGAATTTCATAGTTCTGTTATTGAATTCCTTTTTCTCTTTTATGAAATTAGGTACAATCACCAATGCTGCAGCTTTATTAAAGAAAGAAGGAGCTAAATCGGTTCTTGCCTGTGCCACCCATGCTGTTCTCAGGTGAAATATGGGTTACATATTATATCAATGTTACTAAAATAGGAGCTGTATTGGTATTTCGTTTTTTCTGTTATAATGATATGAGCTCAAAGAAATTAACAGCTGCATAGTATTACATTCCAAAGCTTTGATTGGTAATTAATTCTTTAAGTTTAGTTTAAATTAATTAAGTCCGAGCCCAACCCTTAAACAAACTCGAGTTTTTGAGAAAAGAAGAAAGTTCTCGGGTCTAAGCTCGGGTTGTTACTGAGATTGGCTCGGGTATTTGTATTAGCTGATTTAAAATTTAAAATAAATCAAGTTAAACATTTTCTTAACTAATTCTTTAAAATAATTAATGTTTTAATTAAGTTTGGGATTAGTTAAAAGTTATAAATTGTTTTAAATTAATTAAGTTTAAGATATTTTATTTAAATGTCTTTTATTGGTAATTAATTCTTAAGTTTATTTTAAATTAAATTAAATTAAATTAAAAGGTGTAATTAAGTAGTTAATTAAAAGGGTTTGACCTTATTTTGGGAACGGATTGGTTGGACAAGCATAGGGCTGTCACAGTTGGTAATCCCACACATGAGAAAGTTGCGTTGGACATTCTGTCCACGATCTACAGATGATACAACAAAACAGAAAAGGCAAAGTTCTGGCCTAATCAACGATCTACAGATGATACAAACACTATTCACAATTTGTTACACTAACATGGCATACAACTTCACCCTAACTTACATGCAACTACAGTTCCAACGTTGCATCATTACACTATGGTTTTCTTTAGTTTGAATATAATTGCACTGCAATCTTCATCTCAGCCATAACTGTAGTTGGTCATAGTAGTTTAGATCAAATAGTTTTTGGTAGCAAGTGTTTTAACTTAGCCTGTTTCAGTTTGTTTCAGATCGTCTGCTTCAGATTAGTTCTTCCTATTGCTCTCAATGCTTCAGTTCTATGCTTTATTGCAGCAGGTGTTTCAGGACATAGTTTAGTCTACTCTGATCATATTCACTATCTGTCTGGTACATTAGTTTAGCTAGTACTCTAGTCCAGTTCATCATATTGCCAGGTAAATTAACCTTGGGATGGATGCATACTACAATAGTGGGAAATTGATTATCCTCTTTAACCCCATGTACTAGCTTACTTATTAGATTTTATGTAATATAATCAGTAATATTGTTTTCTCTGAAGTTGTGATGGATTTGATGAGTTACCTATTTAAATAGCATGAACCAGCACAAGTCTCTAACTCGGAGCATTGTACTTAAACTTGCAGGCATTTGGGTTTCAGTTAGAAAATGGAATCCCAATAGAGAGCTGGTTTAAAGACCGGAATGATAAAGAACTGCTTTCATTACTTCCATTTTTGGAAAGCTTGGTAGGAGTTGAAGATGTTCGACCAATAATTGCCAAGAAATTCAACCTGCGTGAAAAGGTAGTTGCTTCCTCTTCTTCACTGTTGTCGCTTGACTTAAGAAGGTGATGGCCCAAAAAAAGACTACTTTCTGTACGGGTTCAAACTTGGATGACCGTATGTACTATTACTATTCTTGTAATTCAATTTCTTGTATCTTGACGTTGGTTGTCTTGTTTACAGGCTACCGTTGTTTTTACATTTTTTTTATGAAAACCTGAACCTGTACTAAGATGTTGTAGAGTTTCGAAAGTAGATTTTCAAGTCATAAATTGGTTAAGGCCAAGTATAATTGTAATAGTGTAATATTTTATTAAATTTGGTTCAGTATCTATATTTAACGTAGCTCTAGTACTATCAATATTTTAGTGGAGATTTATAATCTTGGGAGTACCTTTCTTTTCTTTTTTATTCTTTTATATAAATAAAAGACAGCGTTTGATTAATGCTGTCAATGAAGAAACAACAGCGTTCAATTCGTGCTGTAATTATCTTGAAATAGTCAATCACAGCGTTTTTAACATGCTGTCGAAATTGTTGATGATTCAGTAACAGCGTTTAGAAAAAGCTGTTGTAAACAGTTAAAGTAGAATTTGAACATCTTCGACAACTAAATTATAAACGCTGTTGAAACATAATACAGCATGTCTGAAAACGCTGTAAAAAGATTATTGACAGCTCGTAATAAACGCTGTCATAGAGATGTTTCAACAGCGTTTATAGAAAAGCTGTTGTAAGTTATGTATATACGACAGCATGTCGTTATACAGCGTTTGTAATAACGCTGTTGTATCATATTACAGTGTTTATCAAACGCTGTTAAAAGCCTTTTGTGGTGTAGTGAATGATTATTTAGTTATGTCAGAGAATTTCAAAACAAAGACACTTTTATACTGGTTCGGGTCGTCTAATATCCCTACGTCTAGTCCATTATATTATTAATATTTATAGTAATTACAATGCACATTACATAAGCAATGTAGATCATACAAAGTACGGTCTGAGGTGCACTGAGTTCCAAGTCCTTGGAGCAAGATTGCTATCAGGTCCTCATAGTCGATATGCCTCATTCGCTAAAGCTTCTGCTACGACTAATGGACCTTCCCAATTTGTACCCAACACTCCATCTACTTGAATCTTTTTGTTAGCCATTACCCTTCGCAGTACCAAGTCCCCTTTGCAGAAGTTTCTTTCCTTGAGCGTGACGTTATAACTTTTTGTCATCCTTTGCCGATAGGCAGTCGATACTACTGCTGCCTCATCCCTTCTTTCTTGAATGAGATCTAAGGCACTTTCCTTCAGTTTCTTATTCTTTTCTGCTGTATATGGTATTCCTTTATGTGATGGGACCTCTACTTCGACAGGAAGCATGGCCTCATATCCATAGGTTAGCGAAAAAGGAGTATGACCTGTTGGAGATCTGGTTGAAGCTCGATAAGCCCATAGTACTAAAGATAGTTCTTTTGCCTACTTTCCTTTAGCTTTCTATAGCCTTTCTTAAGCAGCTTCTTGATGGTTTTGTTTGCAGCTTCGACCTGCCCATTTGCTTGTGGATGAGCACCTGAAGAGAATTTTTTTTATTATATTGTTCTTCCATCAAAGCTCTGCAAACTCTTAACTTTCAAACTGGATGCCATTGTCATAAATGTTCTTATAAGATATCCCATATCTAGTGACTATGTTCCTCACTACAAAAGTGACTATCTTCTTTATAGTGATCATGGCTAGGGATTCTAGGTCTTCCCATTTGGTGAAGTGGTCTATTGCCACTATAGCATACTTAGCTCCTCCCTTTGATATATGAGGTGGTCCTATTAGATCTATGCCCCATATACCGAACAGACATGGGCATGCAAGTGGGATGAGCTCATAGGATGGCTATTTGGGGATACTTGTAAATCGTTAACATATGTCACACTTCCATACAAATTCCTTTATGTCCTAAAGTTCCATAGGACAATAGTAACCATGCCTTAGTTCTTTCTTTGCTAACTTGTTTCCCCCTAAGTGACCTCCGCATTGGCCCTCCTATACATCCTTTATGACCCGTTCCCCCTTTCTTAGGAAACACATCTAAGATAAGTAGCTGAATACCCTCTCTTGTATAATGTGCCATTACAGAAGGAGAAATACAAAGCCTGGTATCTTATTTTTCCGGATTCATTCCTGTTTAGGGGTAGGGTTCCATTTAGCATGAATTATCTGATAGTAGTCGTCCAGTTATTCCCCTCAATTTGCTGATGCACAGGTTCAACTGAGGGTTGTTCTCGATTTTCTGTTGTCTCCTGATCTAGTGCTCCTTGAATGATGGCTCGTTAGGCTCGAGTTAGGACCAGCATCTGATTTGATTCTGTATTACTGGGCTCTGCTTGATGCCCAATTAGAGCGGCCTTCATTTCATTAGCCACCTTGGTACTCACAAGTTTTGCTAAGGAATCGGCAGATGGGTTTTTTTCTTGTGGGATTTGTTTTATTCCAAACTGTCCAAACTATTCTAGTAGCTTATTAGACTGTTCCACATATTTGGCTAAAGTTAGTTCCTTCGCTTGGTAATTGCCCTACACTTGGTTCAAAACTAATTGGGAATATGAATTTTAATGTGGGTTACCTTCTTACCTAGGACATTCTTAGGCCTACAAGGAGAATCTCATATTCTTTGACATTGTTAGTCGCTTTGAAACTGAGTTGCATTGCTCCATACAGTTTCTGCCCATTTAGAGTGATTAGTACATGCCAGTTCCTATCCCCGTTCATTCGATGCTCCATCTACGAATAATTACTAGAACTACGTGGTGTTTACTTCTTCCTCTGATTGAGGTTCTATTGGTAAGGTGCACTGCGATGAAATCTGCGAGTGCCTGGCCTTTGATTACCTTTCTGGGACAATAGGTGATGTCGTACTGACTAAGCTCCATCACCCGTTTTAATAAGCGGCCTGTTGTCTCTGGCTTCTGCAGTATCTGCCTGAGGGGTTTGTCTGTGAGGACTTTGATGGGATGTGCCTCAGGACTTCGAATGTCTACTCCAAGTCTTGGACGTGGTTGATGCTGCCTTGGACTTAACCAGCATATCGTCTACATATACCTCAACATTCTTTACAATCTGTTCTGCAAACATCATATTAATCGACCTCTGGTAGGTTGCCCCCGTGTTCTTGAGCATGAACGGCTTGACTTTGTAGCAATATAATCCTTTATCTATCACAAAACTAGTATGCTTCTGATCTGTCTTGAACATGGTTATCTGATTGTACCCTTAATATGCATCCATGAATGAGAGCAATTCATGCCCACTGGTCACATTTACTAACTGATCAGTTTTAGGCAAGAGAAACTATCCTTCAGGCACGCCTTGTTAAGGTTGGTGAAGTCTATGCAAATTTCCATTTCCCGTTAGGCTTCCTTATAAGTATTGGGTTGGCAATCCACTTCGAGTGGTATACCTTCCTAATGAATCCATTCTGCTTCAACTTCTTAATTTCCTCGTGCAAAGCCTTGTACCTTTCCTGGTCTAGAGTTTTGCGCTTTTGTCTGACCAGATGGGTGTCAGGGTCAATGTTTAGTGCACGACAGATAATGGCTGGATCTATTCCTACCATGTCCAAGTGTGTCCAGGCGAATACATCTACTGATTTTTTCAAAAAGTCTATTAGTTCAGTACGAGCATTTGCACTGAGATTCTTTCTGATTTTGAGAATCTTCGTGGGGTCTTTTGGGTCTACTTGTATATCTTTGAGGTCGTCCACCGGCTTAAGTTCACTTCTTATTTCCCTCAACCTTAGGTCTATTTCACCCTCTTCCTTTTTTGGCTTGTAGGCGATTAAGAGCACCTGTCTCTAGGCTTCCTTGGAGGAGTACCGTGTATAGACTGAATTATATTCATTAGTTCCTATCATGTGCATATATGTTATTTTTTCCTTCTTCACAAATTTTGGGGGCGTGGGATTACTTGATTTAGCGTTAGTTTGGGTATGTAGTACTGATGCAGTTTTATGAACCGGTTTGTCTTCTTTTTTGTTATAATCATTACAAATATTAGAAGAGATACCAGAATAATTTCGAACAATTTTATTGTCAGAAGTAGGGTTTACATTGTATAATCCTCTAGCTAAAAGTTGTTCACCTTTTATTGACCTTATTCCCACAGGACCGTTGAACTTCAAAAGCAAGTCCTTTTGAGAAACGATTGCTCCTATGTCTATCAAAGCAGGCCTTCCTAGGAAGGCATTTTATGGTGAGGGTTGATCAATGATTAAGAAGCTTGCATAGAATGAATTATGTAGTGGGGAAGTTCCAGCGGCAACACGCAAGTGCATTGATCCTATTAGGATGGTAGCAATTCTGTTGAGCCAAAGATCGGTTTAGGACTAGGTTTTTTAATTTTCGATGGAAGCCTCATCGATCGTAAGCAGACTTGATGATAATGTTGACCGAGCTTCCAGAATCAACGAAAACTTTCTTCATAGTAAAGTTTACTATCTACACTGTAATAATGAGTGGGTCGTGGTGAGGGAAGAAACCTCCCGTCGCATTAACTGCCATGAACATTATCTCCGAAGCAAGCTTTTGTTTGATGTGGAAAATTGACTTTTGATGGGATTTCGCCTCTTGCGCATACCTCTTTAGTGCCTTTTACTCACACCCGTGGGTAGTGGTCCCTCATGTATTGAGTTATTAGGTTAGAGGGGTTCCCAGCTAGGTTCTCATTTGGGTCAGGAGTCAGATTAATGTTCCGCCTTTGCCATTATTCTTCTAAAAGTTCCTTTCTAGATCAGCCTCTCTATAACACCCCTAATTTGTGATAACATTATTCAAGAGACTTAATTAGATAAATTAAATAGAATAATGTAAATGTTAAGTGATAAGGGGGTTGAGATTTGAATGGATTTAATTAAGGTCATGCCTAATAAAATAACTAATGGGCTTAAGAATGGTTTTTGGGTTAATCAAATTACTTAAGGGTATATTAGGAATTTGCTGCCCATAACCCTTACCCTTATATATTTTCTTTCCTACCATTTGATTCCTCATTCACATCATTTTAAAATGCAAACCAAAAATCTTAAGGAAGGGCCAGCCATTAAGGGAAAAAGGAATTCAATTAATGCTAGAGAATCAAGCTTAGGGGAAATCAATCTCAATCCAATCTCCTTATCTAAATCAAGGTGAATAATAATTCCATCTCTATTTTTTTTGAATCATATGTTATCGAATTTAAGGGTAAATTCATTTTTATGGTGAATTAGATGATGATATGCTAGAATACTAAACAAGATTGTTTAAAGGAAATTCTACACGATTTTAGGGTAAAACCGATATATGTTGATGTCTAAAAAATGCCATGGAAAAATTTTATGTTGTATAAAACATGATTTTGGAGTTGGGTTTTAATTGTGATAGTTTTTCAAGTTATGGAAAGATTGTTATTAATTTTTAAATGAAAATATGGTTATTGGGTTTATAAATTTATTTTGGAAATATATTAAGAATTTTGGGTCTAGAATTTTGATATGTTAGATAACATGATTAAAGTGGATTTTTGGGGATTTTTCCAAAGTGATTTGCTATGCAAATTAAATTATTCTAGAAGAGGGGCTTCTTTGCAAATTTGGTTTTGCTTAATGAAAGGGCTTATTTGATTAACTTAAGCATGGTTTAGATCGGAAATTGGCGGCAGTTATTTTAGAAAAGAATTTGAAAAAGTTAAGGCAACCAATCTATTGTTGACATGTGGCAGGTTAGTTAGAAAAAGGTTTGGTTTAAGTAGTATAAACCATGTTTACTCAGAAAAGTGGGTTCCGCCTACTTTGAGAAGTACCTTTCGACACAGAGCTTTCGCCTTCAACCTAGTCGAAACCTACAAAGTCGAAACCCATACAGAAGGTAGCACAAAGATGGTACGTAGTGGATTGGAGAAAGGCGAAAGGTTAGGTGTCGAAAACATAGCTTTCGAAGGAGTCAAAACCTTGGTTTGTTTTAAAAAGGGAAGCGCCTGCCTTTGTGTTGTTTTAGCCTTTGAAGGAGTCAAAGCATATGGTTTCGAAAGAGGTTTTAAAAGGTTTCGAAAGGGTTGCCATTAACATAAGTTTGCTTTCGAATGGGTTATGAAAGAATGTATTGAAAGATGGGGTTCCGATCTAATCGAAGCCCTGCTGCCGTTCTTTAGCCTTTCGATGGTATTGAAGATATCAACGCTGTCGAAAGGTACTTTGTTTTATAAGTATAAGCCACTTCCTGTAGCTTTTGAAAGGGGTTAGGGTTTTCGAAGGCAATAGTTTCAGAAGGGGTTTCAAAGCCAACCTTCCAATATTTTACCAAGATGTTTTAGGCTTTCGAAAGGATGGTGCCAACGCCATCAGGTTTTCCCTAATATTTTTATTTGATAAAGGATAGTTTTGAAAGAGATGCTTTCTCCTATATTCACTTTGACCCAAATAATAATATTTCAAGTAAAAACCCAATGGTTTCCAAAGGGGGACTTTCAATTGTTTTGAAAGGCCGACTTTCAATGGTTTCGGAAGGGTTACTTCCAATGGTGTCGAAATGGGTACTTTCAACTGGTTACGAAGCTATGCTTCTAAAGTTAAAAGTTAATACTTTAATACAATCGAAAGGTATCGAAAGGAAGGTTTTAAAGTATTACAAAGGTAGGAACCTATTGTTTTGAAGATAGATTTTAATGCTTTCGAAGGAGGTCATCCTATGAAGTCGAAAGCAAGGTTTCGAAAGGTTTTGTAACCCGAACTCATTTTTAAAAGAAAAACCCATGGCTAAATTAAAGGAGTTTTTGTAATGGTTTGAGAAGAAGCTTTCCATGATAAAAATAATAGGTTAAAGGGATTAACCATGTTTTATTTTAAATCCACAGGAGTGGTATCTTATGTATTTATGTTTGCTTCTTCAAAATAAATATATTCACATTATAAAGGACCTATAACTATATTTTTGGGATGAAGGGTAGAAGAACCAGCTAGGTTGACCCAGTAGTGAAAATAAATTGATTAAACTTCTGGATGAGTAGATTTGCATCCAAGAGGTCAGGGAAACCAAAACATAGAATGCTTAAATTTGGAAGTTGTCAGGGAGATAGGTTCATAGTGAACCTATGAAAATTATGACTAGGAAGTTATTGGGGTTACCAATAGGTTCATAGTGCTCCCATGAAAACTATGTTATAAAGAGTGGTTGGCAGGGACCAATTGGTTTGTAGTGCACACATGAAAACTATATCCAGATTAAGTTATTGAAAGTTGTCACTAGGTTCCTAGTCAACCCATGAAAACTAGAATAAGAGAGAAGTTATTGGAGTCATCAATAGGTTCAGGGGAACCAATGAATTAATTAAGTTAATTGGCAGAGGGCCAATAGGTTCATAGTGCATCCATGAAAACTATGAAATAAGACAGGGAGTCTATACATTATATAAAGGTTATTAGTAAGCCCATGAAAACTAATTGGTTAAAAATGACCCTAGGAACAATAAAATATGACAGTTAGTTAATTTAAACAGAGGATGGGAAATTCAATATGTTTTAAAATGTTTGCATATCATCATAATATTTTGAAATGACTATGTTTTTAACCATTGTGGATGCAGAAATATGGTGTATGGTTTTATAAAGGTTTTGAGATACTAGTGAGGGGTAAACCCATTCCGCTAAGCGATGTGGTCTCGCTAGATATCTAAATGATTTGAGATAGTAGATTATTATTCATACCAGGCTTATGTCTGACTCGAAGTTTATGTTTTCCCTTTAAACTCTTGGGTACTCAATTGAATTTGAATTTATGTTTTCCCTTTAAACTCTTGGGTACTCAATTGAATTTGAATTTATTTTTTCCCCTTAAACTCTTTTATTTTGATTCCGCTGTGTTGTTGTTGTAAAGCCAAAGTTGTTATATTGCATATATATACTCTGATCATCCGAGGGGGCATCTTCGTATGTCGCTCTTGGCTTATGTTGTAATAAATATATTTTCTTTGAACGTAGTTGACGATTATGGGATTATGTAATGAATTGGATACGTTTTGAAATGGGATATGAATCTATTTGATGTTTTAATTTTTTTTCCATATTTATGCGTTTCTATGTATTAATGAACCTAACACCACCGTATTTGGTCATCGAGGATTAATAACTATGGATGACTACAGCATCCATAGCCGTTAGTTTTTGGCTTCCATGTAGGGGGATGTTACATTTGGTATCAAAGCATAGGTTTATGAAACTTTAAAAGGAAAGATAAACCTAAAAGTTTTTGAAACATAATTCCAATGAATTTGAAAATATGATCGAGGTTTGGGTTAACACTAGAGTAACGTACTTGCATTTGATATATATATATATATATAAGTACGTGTTCCCCTCTCTCTTAGACCGTTCTTCTGTATCTTACTAAGGCTCGTATGCAGATTTACGAGAAAGAAGATACGGAAGCCGGAAACGGAAGAGGAAATCTAGGTGGAGGAAGCACTACAACCAACGAAAATGCTCGACCAAATACCAGGAGGAACCAAGGTCGACAGGATAATGCTAAGCGAAATGTTAAAGTCAATGTTGGTGCTGGAAATCCACCGTAGATGCGGGGATGGTGTATCAGTTGGCCAATCTTTTGCAAGCTGGAGTTGCTGGTAATGTTGAAGGAGCTAATCTTGTCGCTCCAGTTGGGAATAACTATGCTAAGTTAAGTAGAAATTACACCAGCCTGAGTGGAAATTCGTTTGTTGGAACGGAGGATGCTATTGAAGTTGAGAATCAGTTACTGCACTATAAGAGGGTCTTTAATGATCTAGGATTGGTTGATGGGTAAAAGAGGAGGCTGGCCTATAGGTAGTTGTAAGAGGCAATGCTTCACTGGTGGAATAGTGTGACTACCGGAGTTCCGGAGGAAGAGCTGACAAGGGCTGATTTAAAAATGAGGTTTGAGCAAAAGTTTTTATCTGAGGCTGTTAAATCGGCATTGATGAGGAAGTTTATTGATATAGTCCAGGGTAATATGTCAGTAATCAAGTACGCTGCCAATTTTGATGAGCTGTCTCGATATAGATATGCCACTATAGACATTGACATTAGAAGAAATGAGAGGTTCATTCGAGGACGAAGACCGAAGCTTTCTAGAAGGACCATGACCCATATCTGTGATCCTTGTAATGTAGTGGTGGTGATGGCCATTCGCCATGAAGAGATGCTGGATGGTTTTGCTAGTGAGAAGTTAGTTGAATCTCAGGGTCCTCGGGGAAAGAAGAGGAAGTTCTTTAAGAAAAAAGGAGCCCCGAAAGGAGATGCTACCAAGAAGGCAAAGGCTGATTTGGTGTGCTTCAAATGTGACAAGAAGGGTCATTATGCTCATGAGTGCCGGACAGGTAAGGGGAAGAAGGCTGCAAACAAGAAGAATGTGAACTGTTTAGATTGTGATCAAGTTGGGCATTACAAGAACCAGTGTCCATAGCCAATCAGGGCGGACAAAGGGAAGGTTTTTGCTATCGGATCATCATTTAAGCCTACTGCAGCTGATAAGGAAAAGACTGTGATGGAAGGTACATTTTTGATTCAGAGTATACCAGTTAGGATACTATTTGATACCGGTGCATCACATTCATATCACAGTATTTGGTTGATAGGTTATGCTTAGAACTCACATACCTTATTACTTCCTTAAGGGTTGCAAATCCAACAGGAGGTTATGCAACTCTAGGGATGAGATGTGACCAGTTAGAACTTGATTTGTTAGGTCATATGTTTGCATGCAGTCTGTATGTTTTCGATTTCGTAGATTTCGGAATCATTTTGGGTATGGATTAGTTGAGAAGGTATGAATCCATGATATTTTGCCAGGATGGGGAGATATCTTTGAGACACCTTGATAGTCATAACTGAATTATATTCTCAGTAGAGAATTCCGACCGGAGTAGTTGTGCTTTGTTAAGTGCAATGGAAGTGAAAGAAGATCTAAGTCAGGTTCAAATAGCAAGAGAGTTTGCAGATGTATTTGAGCCAGTCACTGGACTATCACCGAAACAAGCTGTTGAGTTTCGGATAGATCTGTGCCAGGAGCTGAACCTGTGAGTAGACCCCCTAGCAGGATGACACCGACTGAGATGAAGGAATTGAAGGTGCAGCTAGTGGATCTAGAAGGAAAGAATTTTATCAGACCAAGCAGTTCGCCTTGGGGAGTGGCCGCTGTATTCGTGAAGAAACTAGATGGGTCGCTACGGATGTGCATCGACTATCGTAAGCTGAACGAGAGAATGATAAAGAATAAGTATCCTTTGTCGAGAATTGATGATCAGTTTAATCAATTGAGTGGAGCCAGAGTGTTTTCCTAGTTGGATTTGGCTATGGGGTTCCATCAGTTAAGAGTGACAGAGGACAGTATTCCTTTGACAACATTTCGAACTAGATATGGTTCGTATGAGTGGTTAGCAATGCCATTTGTGTTGAAGAATGCACCTGTTTTCTTTGTGGATTTGATGAACCAAGTCTTCCGAGAGTATTTGGATAGATTCATGTTGGTGTTTATAGATGACATTTTGGTATACTCTAAGGATGAAAGAGAGCATGAAGATCATCTTAGAGCGGTGCTTGAAACGCTGAGGCAGAATCAGCTAAAGGCGAAGTTTTCCAAGTGTCATTTTTGGAAGAAAGAGGTTAGGTTTCTTGGTCACGTGGTTACAGAGAAAGGATTGTTAGTCGATCCAGATAAGATCGAAACTGTGAACAATTGGAAGAGACCAGAGACGGTGACCGAGATTAGAAGTTTTCTTGGACTTGCTGGCTATTATCGTAGATTTATTAAAGATTTCTCGTGTATAGCAGTGCCTTTGCCTAAGCTTACCAGGAAGGAGGTGAAGTTTATTTGGTCCGACAAATGTGAGGAAGCATTTCTTAAGTTAAAGCATTGGTTGACCAATGCTCCAACGTTATTAGTTCCAGATGGACACCAAGGGTTGGTAGTATACACTGATGCATGTGGGACTGGATTGGGAGCAGTGTTGATGTAGAGGGGCAAAGTCATTTCCTATGCATCTAGGCAGCTTAGACCGCATGAAGTGAGATATCGTACTCATGATTTAGAGTTGGCTGCGGTGATTTTTGCCTTGAAGATTTGGAGGCATTATCTCTTGGGGGGATATTTGAGTTGTATAACTATCATAAGTCTTTAAGGTATTTATTCTCTCAGAAGGAGTTGAATATGAGACAGAAGAGGGGGTTGGAGTTTTTGGCTGGTTATGATTTTGGTATAGAGTATACTCCTGGGAAAGGAAATAAGGTAGCGGATGCTCTTAACAGAAGACATCAGAATGTGGTGTTGGCTATGTTGGCAGAATGGAAGGATCTAGAAGCTTTGGCCAGTTGAGGTGTGCAGTTAAGATCGACTTTTAGTTCTAGTCAGAATACTGCCATGTTGTCCTGTTTAGAAGTTCGACCAGTATTGATCTAGAAAATTGCTTCTAAGCAAAAGGAGGATCCATTATTAGCTAAGAGGATCAGAAGGCTTGAGGTAGGAACCGAGGTCGATTATTTGAAAGATTTTTGTCTTGACTAGAGAGGATGGTTGAGAAAGAAAGGGCGATTAAGTGTTCCAGATGTTGAGAACTTGTGGAAAGAAGTTCTTGGGGAGTGTCATCGATCCAAGTTTATGATTCATCCTAGAGGGACGAAGATGTATCAAGATACGAAGAGGAGCTTCTGTTGGGAAGGCATGAAGAGGGATGTTGGCTTGTGGGTTAGGTAGTGTGTAAACTATCAACAGGTGAAGGCTGAACACCAGAAGCCGAGTGGGTTGCTTCAGCCTTTAGAGATTCCAGTATGGAAATGAGATTCGATATACATGGATTTTATAGATGGGTTGCCAAGGTCAAGCAGAAGAAATGAGATTACATGGGTCATTATGGACAGGTTGACCAAGAGTGCCCATTTCATCCCAGTAAAGTCGACAAGGATGGCACTTGTTTTGGCGAAGTTAATCATGAAGAACATAGTTAGACTATATGGAGTTCCTAGTAGCATAGTCAGTGACAGAGATGCTTTATTCACTAGCGAATTCTGGAAGAGTCTGCAGGATGTATTAGGCATTAAGCTCAGGATGAGTACCGCATATCACCCACAGACGGATGGGCAACCAGAGAGAGTCAATAAGGTACTCGAGGATTTGTTGAGAGCTTGTATGTTGGATTTTGGTGGATCTTAGGAGGATCACCTACATTTGGTTGAGTTTGCCTATAATAATTATCAGACTAGTATAGGAATGGCGCCTTTTGAAGCTTTGTATAGAAGGCCATGCAAATCACCAGTATGTTGGTTGGAGACTGGAGAAAGATTGGTCTTAGGTCCATATTTGGTTAGGGAGGCATCAGAAAAGATTGAGTTGATCCGAGAATGGATGAAGGAAGCTCAATCCAGACAGAAGAGTTATGCAGATAAGAGGAGTAAAGATCTAGATTTCTCAGTTGGAGACAAGGTTTTCATAAAGGTATCACCGGTGAAGGGTGTGGTACGGTTCATGAAGTCAAGGAAAATGGCACTGAGATATGTTGGTCCATTCTAGATTATAGAGAGGATTGAAAAGCTCGCATATAGAGTAGAGTTGCCGAGCAGTATGGTAGATGTCCATAATGTATTTCATGTGTCTCATCTTCGCAAGTGTGTGCATGATCAAGAGGCCACTATTCCTCCGACAGGATTGGAAGATCTAGTAGTAAAGCCTAATTCGACTTTTGTTATACAACCAGTTTGGGTTGTAGCGAGAGATGAGAAAAGGTTGAGGAATAAGACATTCAAGTTAGTGAAAGTTCAGTGGAGCGACAATGAGAAGGATTGTACTTGGGAAATAGAGGATATGATTCGAGATACTTATCCTGATCTGCTTTGAGGGTATGTCTATATTAGATTTATATAGATAATTCCTAGTCAGGTATACTAGTATGATTGTTAGGAGTTGTTACAGATGATTGATATGTTTTGTATTTAGTCCTTACTGAATTTCGAGGACGAAATTCTTTAAGGAGGGGAGCCTATAACACCCCTATTTTTGATAGCATTATTTAGGAGATTTAATTAGGTAAATTAAATAGAATAATGTAAATGTTAAGTGATAAGGGGGTTGAGATTTGAATAAATTTAATTAAGGTCGTGCCTAATAAAATAACTAATGGGCTTAAGAATGGTTTTTGGGTTAATCAAATTACTTAGGGTATATTAGGAATTTGCTACCCATAACCCTTACCTTTATATATTTTGGTTCCTACCATTTGATTCCCCATTCATGTCATTTTAAAATGCAAACCAAAAAACTTAAGGAAGGGCCGCCATTAAGGGAAAAAGGAATTCAATTAAAGCTAGAGAATCAAGCTTAGGGGAAATCAATCTCAATCCAATCTCCTTATCTAAATCAAGGTGAATAATAATTTCATCCCTATTTTGTTTTGAATCATATTTTTTCGAATTTAAGGGTAAATTATTTTTTATGGTGAATTGGATGATGATATGCTAGAATACTAATTTGTGAATTTAAACAAGATTGTTTAAAGGAAATTCTACACAGTTTTAGGGTAAAACCAATAGATGTTGATGTTTAAATGCCATGGAAAAATTTTATGTTGTACAAAACATGATTTTGGAGTTGGGTTTTAATTTTGATAAATTTCCAAGCTATGGAAAGATTGTTATGAATTTTCAAAAAAAATATGGTTATTTGGGTTTATAAATGTATTTTGGAAAATATATTAAGATTTGGGTCTGGAATTTTGATATGTTAGATAACATGATTAAAGTGAATTTCTGGAATTTTTGGGGATTTTTCCAAAGTATTGCAAATTAAATTATTTTAGACGAGGGACTTCTTTGAAAAATTGGTTTTGCTTAATGGAAGGGCTTATTTGATTAACTTAACGATGGTTTAGATCTGAAATTGGAGGCAGTTATTTTACAAAAGAATTTGAAAAGTTATGACAACCAATCCGGTGTTGACATGTGGCAGGTTATCTAGAAAAAGGTTTGCTTTAAGTAGTATTAAACCATGCTTACTCAGAAAAGTGGGTTCCGTCCACTTTGGGAAGTACCTTTGGACACAGAGCTTTCGCCTTCAACCCAGTCGAAACCTACAAAGCCCAAACCAATACATAAGGTATCACAAAGTTGGTACATAGTGGATTGGAGAAAGGCAAAAGGTTTGGTGTCGAAAGCATAGCTTCCGAAGGAGTCGAAACATTGGTTTGTTTTAAAAAGGGAAGTGCGTGCCTTTGTTTTGTTTTAGCTTTCGAAGGAGTCGAAGCATAAGGTTTTGAAAGAGGTTTTAAAAGGTTTTGAAAGGGTTTCCATTAACATAAGTTTGCTTCGAATGGGTTATGAAAGAATGTTTTGAAAGAAGGGTTTCCGACCTAGTTGAAGCCCTGCTGCCGTTCTTTAGCCTTTCGATGGTATTGAAGCTATCAATGCTGTCGAAAGGTACTTTTTTTATAAGTATAAGCCACTTCCTGTAGCTTTCGAAAGGGGTTAGGGGTTACGAAGGCAATGTTTTGAAAGGGGTTTCGAAGCCAACCTTCCAATATTTTACCCAGATGTTTTACGCTTTCGAAAGGATGGTGCCGACGCCATCATGTTTTCCCTGATATTTTTATATAATAAAGGATGGTTTTGAAGAGATGCTTTCGCCTATATTCACTTTGACCCAAATAATAATATTTTAAGTAAAAGCCCAATGGTTTCGAAAGGGGGACTTTCAATGATTTCGGAAGGGTTACTTCCAATTGTGTCGAAAGGGGCACTTTCAACTGGTTACAAAGCTATGCTTCTAAAGTTAAAAGTTAATACTTTAATACAATCGAAAGGTTTCAAAAGGAAGGATTTAAAGTATTAAAAAGGCAAGAGCCTAACATTTTGAAGATAGATTTTAATGCTTTCGAAGGAGGTCATCCTATGAAGTCGAAAGGAAGGTTTTGAAAGGTTTTGTAACCCGAAATCATTTTTAAAAGAAAAACCCATGGCTAAATTAAAGGAGTTTTTGTAATGGTTTGAGAAGAAGCTTTCCTTGATCAAAATAATTGGTTAAAGGGATTAACCATGTTTTATATTAAACCCACATGAGTGGTATCTTATGTAATTATGTTTGCTTCTTCAAAATAAATATATTCACATTGTAATGAACCCATAACTATATTTGGGGATGAAGGGTAGAAGAACCAGCTAGGTTAACCCAGTAGTGAATATAAATTGATTAAACTTCTAGATGAGTAGTTTTGCATCCAAGAGGTCAGGAAGACCAAAACATAGGATGCCTGAACCTCCTCCCTCTCTTCCTTCTCCTCCCTCTTCTCTGATTCCTCCTCCTCCCTCATCTCCGAAACCTCATCCTCCATCATCTTTGATACCCCCGACTATCTCATCTCTGATTCCCTCCCATCCCTCATTATCCACTCTTCCAACATCTTCTTGTTCTTCTCCTTCATCTCATTCCAATCCTCAATCATGTCTGCATTCTTTGAATCAATCCTCTCTGTTATCAGATATGAATTTTCCTTCTCTATCTGATAATATGGTTCAAAAGCTGAATAATAATAATGTTTAGATCGCAAAATCTTCTGACATAGGCAATAATTGGTCATCGCTATTCAAGAAAAAACCAAGAAATGCTGGAGTTTTTGTTCCTATTCAGTTTGATATTATTAAGGATGGTAAACCGAAACCATTACCTGAAGAAGTTAAAAGAGAAGGTATAAAGTACTGGAGTGATCATTTGGTAGGTTTTTTCTTGGATGGATCTCTCTCTTATCTTACTGTAACAAAGCACTTGAGAAGAGTTTGGAGATTGAAGGGTGAAGTTGATATTAAATCTGACAATGAAAACTTTTATTTTAGTTTCTCAAATGATCAGGACAGAATGAAGATTTTGCAATCTGATCCTATTTTTATAAAAGGAAAAATGTTCATCATAACAACATGGAATCCATCATATGGATATGTTCAAGAACAAATTTAAAAAGTTCCAATTTGGGTTCATTTTTATATAATTCCACTCATTGCTTGGACTTTAATTGGAATTAATTGGTTATCATGTCATGTTGGAAAGTTGATTTGTCTTGATGAAAGTATAGAAAAATTAACAAGATTCAAGTATGCTAAAGCATTGATAGAGGTATCTCCTAAACAAGAACTTTCTGATTATATTGCAATTGATGAATTAGGTGATAGATGTCCATATGTTAAGGTTGTCTATGACTGGAAGCCAAAAATATGTTGTAAATGCAAAGTATTTGGGCATGAAACTAAGAACTGTTCTGGAAATTGTAAGGTCGAGAGATTTGGAATGAATATTGAAATTGTTATAGGAGAAGCAGATTGCAGTGAATATATTGAACAGGAAATAGCACAAGATAAGGTAATGAAGGCTCACAATTTAGAAAAATACAATATAAAAACCAAGAAAATCTGGAGAAAGAAGGAAATAGAGCAAGAAACTTTTAATAATAACAGTGTTCCATTAGAAATTGGGAAGAAGAATTTGGATCAACAAAATAAAATCCTAAAAGAGACAGAGTCTTGTCTAGAAACTGAAACAACAGGTTTGAATAAGGAGCAAAGGAAGATGGATGGTAAGAGCTATGCAGAAAATATTACTACTACAAATGCCTTCATGGCATTAGCAGATTTAAGTGAAATCAAATGATATAATAAAAGGAAATGAGGCTTCTACTGTCAAAACTGGAAATACTCAGGAGGACATAATTTAAAATAAAAGTCATGGCTCTGATGCAGATAATATGACTAGTAATAATTCATTTGTAAAGGAAACAACATTTACATTTGGGATACATTTACAAAATGAGATTGCAGGGGAGAAATCAAATGAAAATGAGAAATATGGATCTTGTAAGGAACAAGAAAAAGTATTTTCACAAAATGGGAAAGATTTGGAAAACATGAGAGATATGAATATTAATTTTCCTATGAGTAGGAAAGAAGCACATAAGCAGTTAGAACAAGAAGGCAGTACAATCTCAAACATGAATAATGGAAATGTTGAAGATACAGTCCCCATGGCTCAGAGAAAAATAAATTTGGACCCTATTGTAGAAAAGCAAATTGATGATAACACTGGACAAACTTCTCCATATATTAGTATAGTTCCACATGCACATCTAATATTACCTCCACCACCTTGTAAATCAAAGGAAGCAAATGTAGATCAGACCGTATCTGTTAGTAAATAAGGAAAAAGAGGAAAAAATAAAGTTTCTTTCATTGAGTCTACTGATGATCTCAACAATGGTGAAAGCTTCAATATTGATGAAATTCAGCCTAAATATAATAATGAGTCTCCATTATCAAACAAAGGATCTTCAATACAGACAAGTGGTAATAGACATACAAGAAAGCATCCTACACAACTAGTATCACCTAATATGTTATGATGATGAATAGCAAAATTGCATACTGGAATATTAGAGGAGGGCATCTATCCTCAAAGCAAACAGAAGTGAAGAAATTGATAGGATGAAAAAAATACAACTTATTGCTTTAAGTGAAACAAAGTTAAACAAGTCAATGACTGAAAAAGCTTGTAAGTTTATTGCTCCAAATTGGTTATATGAGGATAATCTGCAAAGTGCTCCATATGGAAGAATATTAGTGCTCTGGAATTCAGCAATTTTCAAGCTGTCAAAATTAATGGAAAATGATCAAATTATTCATTTTAACGCCGTATCCTTACTTTCAAATACCTCTTTTCTGATTTCTTTTGTTTATGCTCAAAATAGTCTAGACAGAAGACTTTCTTTCATATCCAATCTATCATCTCTTGTTCAACCAAATATTCCTTAGATAACACTAGGAGACTTTAAATGTATGTTTTCATCTGACCAAAAATTTGGAGGAATTCCTCTATCTGTTAAAGATATATCACCTTTGAAACAAGCTCTTATCAATTCTTCTCTTAGCCATATTCCTTATGTAGGAGCTGAATTTACATGGAATAATAAAAGTAAAAATGGTCCAAGAACTTTTTGCAAGCTTGATCATGCTTTTCATAACATCAATTCTCTAACCAAATGGCCTAATCTTCTCTGTAATTTCCTAAATCCTTCCATTTCTGATCACTCTCCAATTATCTTATCATGGGGAGAGAATGCTATTAGGAAAAACCCCTCTTTTAAATTTTATAAATCTTGGACTAACCACAAAAAATTCCATGGTACCGTTATTCAAGTTTGGCAGGAAATAATTTTTGGAAATCCATTGTATATTCTAAAAGCAAAACTTCAAAGGTTGAAGTCAAAACTAAAAATCTGGGCAAAAGAAAATTTTGGTGATGAATCGAAAATATCTGATGGAATAAGAGAGAAACTTTATCACATACAACAGCAACTTCAACAGGATCCAATGAATACAACATTAGCTTGTCAAGAATCAGACTTATCAAATGAATTACATGAAGCATTGGAATTTGAAGCTATGATGAGAAAAGAAGTTCTGCACGAAATTAATGAAAAACAAGGAGATAGGAATACAAGATACTATCATGATTCAATTAAAGTAAAACAGGCCAGAGAAAGGATATTGAGAATAACCGACTTGAATGGATTAATGCAGGATAATGATGAATCCATTACAAAGGCTTTCATTGATTATTTCTCTTCTACACTAGCAAATCCTGTTCCAATGATCCCAAATCTTCTTCCAGTTTATAAAATGCAAACACCTTACTTGGATAATGATCGAGCTAGCAATTTGATTAAAAGGGTATCATCTGAGGAGATTGAAAGGGCGGTTTTTTCTCTAAAATCTGATAGTAGTGGAGGACCTGATGGTTTTAATGCATTTTTCTATCAAAATACATGGAAAATAATTAAACTAGATGTAATCAAAGCAGTTCAACATTTCTTCTCTCATAACAAATTGCTCACTGGTGTAAATGCTACTAATATAGCTCTGGTGCCAAAAAGTACTAACCTAGTCAATGTTGCAGAGTTTAGACCAATTTCATGTTGCAATGTGCTTTACAAAATTATATCCAAGATAATAGCTAGTAGACTTCAGACTGTTTTGCCTTCAATTATATCAAGCAATCAAGTTGCATTCATGCCTCAGAGAAATATCAGTGATAATATACTATTAACTCAAGAGCTTATAAGAGGATATGGAATTGGAAAAATATCACCTAGATGTATGTTGAAGCTTGACATACAAAAAGCTTTTGATTCTATTGCATGGAGTTCTATTATAGCAATTCTATCTAGAATGAATTTTCCTAAACCAATGTTGGCCTGGATATATACCTGCATATCAACCACACATTTCTCTATTCTAAGAAATGGATGTTCAAAAGTTTTTTTCAAAGGAACACAAGGGGTACGTCAAGGTGATCCAATATCTGCTTACTTATTTATTATAGTGATGGAAATACTGAATATAATGATAATTGAGCAAGTGCAATGCAAGAAATTGGAGCTACATCCAAAATGCAAGGATCCAATCATAACTCATCTATTATTTGCTGATGATCTAGTTATTTTTACCAAGCCTACAATTAGAAATAATACCACTATACTTAGGGTATTGGATCAATTTTATGAGATAACTGGTTTGAAGATAAATTTGGAAAAATCACATATTTTAATAGCAGGACTAAGTGATAATTTGAAAGATGGTATTATTGCACATTCAGGACTTAAGGAGATGCATCATAATGCCAGATATCTTGGATTACCACTAATCACTGCAAGAATTACAAAAGTTGACTGTCTTCTATTATATGAAAAGATCACTGATAGATTATCTAACTGGCCAAATACAAAATTATCGCAGGCAGGAAGATTAGTCATTATTCAGAGTATTGCAAGTGCATTGGCAAATTATTGGGTGAGACATTATATTCTTCCAAACAAACTGATATCAATGATTAAAAGTGCTTTGAATAGATTTCTATGGCATGGTGATCCATTTTCCAAAAAGCTCATTCTAATATCTTTTATGAAAATTCAGTTTCCAAAAGAAAAAGGAGGTCTTGGCATAACAAATTTAAAATTATGGAATATAGCAACTAATTTTGACAAAATTCTCTCAAGAAAAGAAGACCTTTGGACACAGTGGGTAATAAAGAATCTTATAAAAGGAAAAGACCTTTGGTCGATGAATATTCCCAATGTAAGCAGCGAGAGTTGGCGTAATATACTAAATTTAAGATCTACCTTTCTACCAATCATCCAGTGTAATCCACTTGAGAACAGTGAACTGCAATTCTGGTCATCACCCTGGGCAAAAACTGGTTTAATTATCAAAGAACTTCTACCTTATTCTTTAATAATGCAGACTGGAATCCCTTTAAATGCTAAGGTATCATCCTATATTGCTGATGGATCAATTGTCCTTCCTTATTGTAGTTCTATTCAAGTTAGAGAATTATGGCAATCCTTATCAACTCTGGCTCTTCCTTCTACAAATCTTAATGTACTATGGACAGGTAAAGAAAGGAAACATACGATATCTCTAGTGTACAAAGCTCTACTAGATGATACAAATGTAGGTAATTTTCCATGGGCTTCAAGAATATGGATGGAAAAATCGCCTGCAAAAGAAAATTTGCTGCTATGGAAAATAATGGCAAATGCACTAAATACAAAGCAGAAATTAACTTGCTTAGGAGTAATAAGCAATGAAGACTGTGTTCTATGTCATAACCAACCTGAAACTAACACGCATTTATTATTTGAGTGTAATTATACTTATGAAATCTGGTGCAAGTTACTAGCTAATGGAAATTTTCACAAACCAGTTAAAAGCTCAAGAATTGAATGGTTTAATATATACAAGGGAACAAGGTGGAAGACTCCTTTGTATATGAGATATGGAATGAAAGGAATAGAAGAATTTTTGATTTGAAGAATGAAGCTACATCTGCAATATATAGTAAAATAAATAAGAAAATTCTATCCAGAATAAGTAGATTGAAGTGAATTAAGAAATGTAATGATGTTTTTAGTTTTATGTCAAATAATTGATATGCTGGTATGTTGTGATAATTAGCTTTTGTCAAAAGGTTGTAATGTTGTATGTAAACATCTATGAATTTTTAATGAAATGGGAAGGGCTCCCTTAGCCCATTGCTTTTCAAAAAAAAACATAGGATGCCTAAATTGGGAAGTTGTTAAGGAGACAGGTTCGTAGTGATCCACGAAAACTATGACTAGGAAGTTATTGGGGTTACTAATAGGTTCATTGTACTCTCATGAAAACTATGTTATAAAGAGTGGTTGGTAGGGGCCTCTTGGTTTGTATTGCACCCATAAAAACTATATTTGTATTAAGTTATTGACAGTTGTCACTAGGTTCCTATTCAACCCATGAAAACCAGGATAAGGTAGAAGTTATTGGAGTCACCAATAGGTTTAGGGGAACCCATGAATTATTTAAGTTAATTGGCAGAGGGCCAATAGGTTCATAGTGCACCCATGAAAACTATGAAATAGGACAGGGATTCCATACATTATATAAAGGTTATTAGTAATCCCAAGAAAACTATAGGTTAATAGTGACCCTAGAAACTATAAAATATGACATTTAGTCAATTTAAATAGAGGATGGGAAATCCAGTATGTTTTAAAATATTTGCATATCATCATAATATTTTGAAATGGCTATGTTTTTAATAATTGTGGATGCAGAAGCACAGTATAGGGTTTTATAGAGGTTTTGAGATACTAGTGAGGAGAAAACACATTCCACTAAGCGGCTTGGTCTCGCTAGATATCTAAATGATTTGAGATGGTAGATTATTATTCATACCAGGCTTATGTCTGACTCGAAGTTTATGTTTTCCCTTTAAACTCTCGGGTACTCAATTGATTTTGAGTAGTCTCAAAGTTGAGTTTTTCAGGTACCTCATTAGACGAATAAAGCTTCTGGAGACGTGCAGGAGGCATGATAGCTATATAGAGTTTTATTTTATTTGATTCCGCTGTGTTGTTTTATAACAACCCGTGATTGCAATTACCAAATAATAAATTAAAATTTTGATTTTAATTTAATTGGAGCTATTAATGAATTTTTAATGTGGCTAATTTGTTCAAAAGTTAGTTATTTTGAATAAATTAATATTTTGGGCTTAAGTGTAAAATGGAGAATTTAATGGAAATTAATTAGGGTAAATAGAAATTTATAATATTGCAAAATTTTATATGTGTAAAATAGTGCAATATTTGAATTGGGAATTTAATTTACAATTTAATTGCAAAACGGTGATTTTTGGGCAATTTTGACTAAAAGATGTTTTGGAATAATTAGGGGTTAAATTGTAAGTTGGCAAATATTGTGATGTAAAATTTTATAACTATAGCTAAATTATTTTGGTAACATATTTAAAATTTTATGGGTAAATAATGTGTAGTTTTTATTTAGAGAAATTAGCTAACTCGAGATATAGAACATATTCCAAGTCTTAATGGGTATTAGGCCCACTAACACACTTCCATTAGCCTATAAACCATCTTCTACCCATTTGTTTCAGCCAACATCTCATTCCATCAACCCTTAAACCCTAGAGCAAAACCTAATTAATGGCCTCCATTTGGTAGAAGATCCATTTTCCTCTCCACATAGCTAATCTAGGTTAATACAAGTTAAAAGGTAAAGCAATCCTTCTCTAATCACTCTCTAATCTTCATTCTAATTTCTGAAATTAATTTTTAATACATTGTTTTTGGTTTATTTTTGTTATGAAGCCTCTTGATCTCCTCTCTCTAGCTTTTGGAGTGCACATCAAGTGTTTGTGCATATTTTTCTTGCTTGGGAAAGAGGTAATATATGCTAGCTGAAATTATAATTAGTTTATTGCTGTTAGTAAATTAGGTATATCTCATTCATCTTAAATCGGAATTAATATTTTCTTGATGTTCTGGAAAGCTTATTCTGTAGTCTATAACTTTTATGTTTTGAGCTTTGCCTAATTTTGTGATTTGAATGGTCGAAATCACGTTTGTTTGTCGCTGACCTGACAACAAACTACAGGGTTGATAAATTAAAAACCTGAAATTGATTTGGCCACAAGTTACTCGTTTCTTATCCAAATATAATAATTTTGGATGTTCTGGAAAGCTTAGATTTAGGGCTAAAACTTTCATGTTTTGAGTTTCATGAAATTTCGAAGTTAATTTGGTCAAAACTGTGCATTCTTACTACTGTCCCGAGAGCACATTGACAGTGATATAGAATTTAGATTTGAGAATTGTTTTAGTCATAAAATTTTCATCCCCGATCAGAATTTGACGATCTTGGTCATTCCGAAAAGCTTAGAAACTAAGCTACAACTTTTATTTTATTTATTTTGTCAGAATTGGAAGTTTACTATGCCAAAATTGTGGTTTTTCATCTCTGGTCTGTTAGTGCATAACTATAGGCCTTAAGTCTCTTTTCTCCCGTTGTTTTCAGTACAGAACCCCGACTTTGCGACGCCATCTCGGGCTCGTCCTTTGTCGGATTTCATCGATTTCGGTCTCGTTGGAAAGCTGGAGTTCCGAGCTCCATTTCTAGGAAGTTTGATTAGTATCCGAGTTCATTTGACTCTACGAAATTGCTGTCGAAGAGGGACCCGGATCTCAACCTGAAACAGTGTATTCACTGTTTTTGGGTCCGACTTTGGAGCGTCGCTGCGACTTCGTTTCAAGTCGGAATCGAGTAATTCTTTTTGCGTTCTGAAGTAGGAATGTCGGACTACATTTCTACTAATTCTCAAGCCATTCGGATTCAGTTTTCTGGTCCGAATAATTTTCCGAACTTGGGTTCGCGTCAGTTTTGGACTATTTTCCAACACTTAGAATATTTTCAGTGATTTTCTGGTTTTATCGATTTCTTTGAGATTGGTCGCTGTATTTCATACACGGGCCTTATAAAAAGGTTTTAAAAGGATTTTTCACTTCGAAATGGCTTTTGAAATTATTATATAATATTATTTTTAATTAATAAATTAATTACTCCATAATAGGGGAGTTTTCAAATGCCGTTTTAAAGTGATTCAAACCAATTATAAATCTGTGTTCCGTAAGTATTTTTTATAATAAAATCCCACACTCACACTTTAGCACTTCGAGCGAAGTGGAAAGGTGCTTAAACGGTTGGGAAAAACTCCGGCCTATGAAACCGTGTGTATTTCCTTTCCGGTTAATCCCCGACCTATTCGATTGATCGTTTTGGCCTTTCGGCCTAGTTTACCGATGACATGAGGTGAACTTTGTACTGCTTTAAGTGTGGAAGCTTACGATTGGTTAGTAAACCGTTTAGTGCGAACGTGGGGTATGGGACTCACGTTAACACTTTACGGGTTCCTTGCTAATAGTTCGTGACACATTCCTTTTATTACCTTTGGGATAGTGTCTTCGGACTGTCTCCCTTAGAGGTATCGTTTTGGCATCTCTACTTAGATGGCCGTTATACATCTCTACATAGATGTATCGATTTTGGCATCTCTACTTAGATGGCCGTTATACATCTCTACATAGATGTATCGTTTTTGGCATCTCTACTTAGATGGCCTGTTATACATCTCTACTTAGATGTATCGTTTTTGACATCTCTACTTCGATGTTTTTGTTTTGGCATTTGTGCTTACGTTATGCCGATGATATGAGGCTTATTATACATCTCTACTTAGATGTTTTTGTTTTGGCATTTGTGCTTACGTTATGTCGATGATATGAGGCTTATTATACATCTCTACTTAGATGTTTTGTTTTGACATTTGTGACTATGTTATGCCAATGAGACAAGGTTTGCTATACATCTCTACTTAGATGTTTATTTCTTCTCTATGTGAGAATTTGTGGTCTATAGTACTATGTTATATATCGCCTCATTATCTATCATGTTTATCTCAGTTTATTAACTAGTTGTTTAGCTAGCCTGACCCGAGTGTTTTTTTTCGCTCGGGTCAGACCGAGTTGTTTCAGGTTAGGCCTCTGGACTTAGCTTTATGTGCTTCCGCTTGGACATTATCTTCTATGCTGATAGATAGCTCTTTATATTTGTCCACTATTTTGATACTCTGATTATTCAGCCTCTTATGTACATATTTTTGACTCACTTGTGTGAGTGGTGGCTTTGTACCCACCTTATGATATATATTTGGATCTGTATTGACGATGTATTGTTCTGAGACTCTGTGCTGTTATGTGATACTGTTCTGTGATGCTATTTCATTATGTTATTATGCTTTGTTCTGATAGATCTTTAGCCATTTGTAATTTCTTTATAAGTATTTATCGAATATGTCGAACCACCTGATTGAGAAAAATTTAAATAGATTCCACCTTTCGACGTATTCGGTAGATAGTTATAGCATAATTACATTTGGTCGCTCCTATTATACTCTATTCTCCGCATTAGCAGACAGAATCACCTCCGTGATTCTCTTTGCTAATGAGGGTCTTGGAGTGGGGCGTTACATGTTTGTAATGGAAAAGTTGCTATATTGCCTATGTATACTCTAATCATCCAAGGGGGCATCTTCATATGTCGCTCATGGCGTATGTTGTAATAAATATATTTTTCTGAATGTGGTTGACGATTATCTAATTATGTAATAAATGGGAAATGCTTTCAAATGGAATGTGAATCTGTTAGATGTTTTAATTTTTTTCCATATTCATGTGTTTCTGTGTATAAATGAACCTAACACCGCCGTATTTGGTCGCCGAGGATTAATAACTATGGATGACTGCAGCATCCGTAGCCGTTAGTTTTGGGCCTCCAAGTAGGGGGATGTAACACTCTCTATTTCGTTCTTCAAATGTCGACAATTGTTAGTGTGATGAACATTGGCTCGGTGGAAGCGACAGTATGCCCCACCCCAGTCCTGTTCTGGTTTCTTCCCTTTACTAGGCACGTTGTAAGAAAGTTCTATCTTGATCATCTCGTATATCTGACCAGGGGTGTGAGTGAGTGGGGTTTCTGCTACGAAGCTAAGTTCCTTTTGTCTCTTTGTTGACGGGTGATATCCTTCTGCCTCCTTTTCTTACAATAGTTGGGGGCAGAAGATATTTGAATCTATGTAGTGGAACCAGCTTCTTCCATCCTAATGTAGCCACAGGCTACTTCATAGAAAGCATTCATGCTGTTACATGTCTTTCTACTATTCTTTTTCCACATTGAGGTTCCCTTTTGACCTCGACATGGGCTGCTATCAGTAATTTTCCTTAATCGCTTACTCTAATCCTGAGAGCTTTAAACTTGAAACACTTAATAAAATTGCATAGACTCTAATTCTTGCCCTGCATAATGCAGGACATCGTGTTTACATCAGGGAGGACTTCTCTTCTTGAATTGAACTATCCCAAAAAATCGATGGATAGGGGTCGCTAAGAATGGACTTCGCCTAAACCAAATCTCCTAAACCATCTAGCTGCAGCTTCGGCTAAGTAAACTAGGAAAAGTTTACATCTAGTCATCCTTTCTACTTTCAGAATGTCCATGTGGTATTCAAACGTACAGAGGTGATCATTTGAATTTGTAATCCCACCGAATTTGTTAATCAATGGAGCTTTGAATTTTTTAGGGAACTCTGCTTCAATGATAGTCTCGATGAATGGTGAAGATCTTTCCTCCCTAATCTTCTCCCCAGATCCTTATTGGCAAAGTTTAGCCAACCGCTCTGCACGAGCTTTTAGTTGGCAAATTTCATTTATTCTGGGGTCTGACTGTGACGATTCATCCTTAAATAGTGAGTGGGCGTCATCATCTTCTAGAGAAAATTAAGTTTGTTTCCTATGCAACAGAGGTTAATATTGGCTAATTTTGTCTTGATTTGTGGATTTTCTTATATCTTGCCTTTCAGCTTGGAATCTGTTTTTAGGCTAGCGTCACAGTTTCCATTTTTGGTGGTACCATTATCATTCCTCTGCTGAATAGTCAGCATAATATGTGAACGAAGATGGTGAGTTATGGACCAAGGTGGAGAGGATGGTTTTAGGACAATATGTTGGGCCATAATTTTCTCTAGCCTTTCCATATGTTGGTTAATTTGGCTTATGAAAGCATGAAGAGCGGAATGGATTGGATCCGAGAAGACTTCAGTTGAAGTTTGCTCCCTAACTGGGTTTTTGAGATCACTGAAGTCTTTTTCGAGTTCTTTGAAGCTATATGTAGTAGTTCTTGAGCAGGTGGGGTGGTTGAATCGGTGAGGTTCATGGTGTATAAGGGAAATTCAAGTTTGCTGGAATTCGAAAAAGGAGAACAGAGGTTTGAGCCCTCCTTCTAGCGCTAAAGTTGTTGGTAAGATTTTTTTGTTTTACAACACGCAAACTGACGATTGGAGTAATTATCATACTAATTACCTCAATGGTTTTGAATTAGCAAAATTAAGTGGTATTAAATTTGCCATTATGTAGTAATTATGTCGTTGGACGCTTACACAATTAGGTAGCTACTCTTTAACTGTTTGTTAAAATGTCAAATCCCATTAGTATTTAATTTTGATACAAGTAAGGTAAGATTCAGTACTGAAAACTAGGAAGGTAAACAACAAAATGCAGGAAATAGTATAAAACACAAGGAATTTACGTGGTTCAGATGTTAAGGATTCCTATGATCATGGGGGAAATTTCATTTTCTTCCTTTATATTTTCTTGTATAGATTTCAATGGTCGAGAGTACAATAATTTCTTCTCCTTAAACATTAAAATTATTGAAAAGTGGGAAAAGGGTCCCTTTTCTACTACAGCACTTTTTCTATTTATAGTATAGAAATGCACATGGATTTCCACAATCATTCCCTTGCCATTGTGCTTCAGCCTTTGGATCCTGCCAGGTGTCATCTATCTGCATTCTCTGTTTGATGCACTCGGATTACTAATGTTTCTTTGGTGGGAAGTTAGAGATGAAGGCGGGAACTTCTGAAATTAAAGCGGGAATATCTAAAATTAGAGCGGGAATATTTGAAATTGGAGCAAGAATATTTGACATCATGGCGGGAGACTTCAAATCTGAACTGGCTATCCATATGAATCCTTGTGAGGGGAACTACCTGCACTGTCTCTTCCTTTCCTAGGTGAGCTGTTTTGCCTTTATCATTTTTTGACAAATTAATGAGTTGTGCTTTCATTCTGCTTTGAGCGAGGGACTTATGAAGTTGTTCAACACTATTTGGAGCGTTTCACTTGTATGATATTGCGTTGAGATGGTTGTAGCTGAACTTCCTTCCCCCAATTCGTTGTGTTGATTTTGACATTAGTGTTGGGGATGAGTTGCCTAGTTTGAGATGCGGTGCTAGTTTAACATTAGCCTACTTTTGCTCTAGTTTGCTCTGACCTGTCCTTGGCATGACGGCGTACAAGTTATTATGATCAGACGCCTACTTTTTTGCTTTTCTCTAACTAGCATAAATCTATGGTGGAGCGAAGTTTGGGAAACCTTGTGTGAACCCTTGGAATGCTTTTGGTTCCTCGTGGTACTACCCAAGAGGTTCCTCAATTCTGCTGGGCAGATCAATGCTTGATAGAGTTAGCAATGCGTAAGTTCTTAAGATTAGTAATTGGAGCTAGCGGGTTCTTTGGATGCAGTGCAGTTTTCCTTTATTGCTATTCTCTTCTTACTTCCGTGTTTATTACATTTTGAGGGTGGAGCATTATGTTGGCGCAGACCTGGTATATATTCGGCCCAATTTATAAGCGATGTACTTCATCTTATTGTAATTTCATGCTTCCTAGCTATAGTTCTTTTAGTTGGATCAAAGATTGTGACCGCGGGATAGCTCTCATGTTATGTGGTTGTTCTTGGTGATAATATTAAGTCTTCTCTTGAATAACTGAGTGCGGTTTCTTGTAGCTTGATGTGATTCTTACCCTCTCTTGTGTAGTATAACTGATTCGATCCAGCTTTCATCTCTTTTTATCTGAACTTTAATTATGCGGGCCGTTTATATGGTTTTGCACCGTATTCGGTCCAGTGTTCACACAACTTTAAAAATATAGGTGTAACGGTATTGATATTATATCAGTGACCATATTTGGCAGTCTTGCCTTATTGGGATACCCGAGGACAACTAGCCTAGTGGGATAGTTGAATCATGTTCGGGAGCCATAATGAATGGTATATGATAGACATATCACGTATTACATAGTACTATAGTAGGAATGTCCTAGCATGTTGGATGCAGGTGAAGGTGAACATTGAGGTATGGTTTAATTACCTCATATATTACCATTTGGTACTGTACATAATATAATAGTGTATTGGTAATATTGCAGATTAGTGATATTTCCTTTTCACTAGACTTTGTGTCTAACCCTCTCTTTATTATCTCTTTTCTATACATTCTTTAAGTAGGTTGACTTAGAGATGAAGATTCTACAAGTTGGAGGCAATTATAGTGCTATAACTATTACTTCCATAATTATATCTATCCAGTATTTTGGAATATTAACATGTTAGACTATATTCATTTTGAGACATGTGTATATGAGATTTGATGTATCATTTGCATGATACATTATTTGTTGGTTCAGGTCCATCTGGCTACGGATGAAATATGGTAAATTTCAAAAAAAATTCCTAGTGGATCTTAGTGGGGCATATATAAATAACTAGTTAGCATTTAGATCCAGTCTACATTTTAAGTTAACTCTTTATTTCAATTTTAATGTGTTTGTATTATGTGTACATAAAACTAAACCTTTCACCTTCCGTATGTGAAAATCTATAATTACTGGTCATAACGAGTTGAGTGTCCAAAACATGCATAAATTCAACACTGTTCGCCTTCTACTTGTGAAACCTCTACAATTACTAATAAGAAGAATTTGTTCATCTAATTTAATCTGTTTATATTTCTTACAAATATAGTATATACAACAAATGAGATATATACATAAACATGGTAATATCAAAAAACAATAGCATATATGTGAATAATATGTGTATGTACACACATATAGATACTGGGTTTTGTATCAACAGTATGTACCTGCAGATGTATATAATCTATTGCCACATTTAAATAAATTTTAATAATATATATATGTAATGTATATCTTGGAAAACATTATACAAATATATATATTTAAAATCAAATTAGTTGTAAAGTATCTAGTTATCTTGACAAAATAAGAAGATGTTTATTTTAATTCAAAATTTAATAGTTTAACATAACTTAATTTAAATTTATTTTAACTAGATTAAATACATTTTAAGTTTGAATTTTAAAAAATATGACAAATTAAAATACTACATGGATTTAAAATTCAAAATCATAAAAATGAATATTTAATGTTTTGAACGAACGAAATAAATTACAGTTACTAAATGTAATTTTCTTTTGTCAAAAATAATTTTTGATCAATATATATGTGTATATGTATATATTGTTTAAATTAGATACATATATATATAAATTTAAAGCACAATTATATTTGATTGATAAATGTATGAATGATGAAAATATGTACATTTCATGCAAAGAGTTTTAAAATATTAATTTCATCAGAGGATGAAAATTAATTTTATTCATATGTTAATGATTTAAGACATATAATTTGTTTACAAGATTCAAATTAAAAAATTATAAATTCTACAATTATCAAACAAATTATATGTATGGAAATATCGTTGCATAAAAAGATTTGAACATAACATACATGTGGATTTATAAATAATATATAATTACCTTAAAAATCTTACCACTTGTTACACGTCGATATGTGTTTGTCTCCTCGTATCCTGAATCCACTACCCGAACTTTCAAGGTATCGAGTTCTACCACCAACTCGGTGTTGTATTTGGAAGAGGATGGAGATGATGAGGAGGCTACAAAGCTTTAGGTGGCTAAGGTTGGAAAAACTAAAAATAAATAAATGAGTTTGAGATGCTTTATAAATAAGCTTTACGAAAGTTATCTACCACTAATTACTCACTCTTAAAAGAAAAAACTAACCCTTTATTTCCCAAGAAGCATGGTCGACAACCTTTCCTTTATTTGTGCATTTATTTGCATATTTAAACTCATTCGAACATGTATTGAAACCGTATATTGCTATGTGCATGTATAATGCTTATACATACACTCAAATGATTACTAAAGGCATTTAAAAATTCCCTAGAGCTACCAAAATTACTAATGACACCTCTAATGTTAAATACACTCATAATTAAAATGCTCAAGTATCAGTTAATTTAACTAATTTGTAACACATTATAAACTAATTAATTAGGTGATATTTTGGAGACTGCACAGTATGGTTGTGCAACTCAAAAGTGTGAATTTAGTCGGTAGTTAATTTTGAACAATTCAAATATTAATGTTCATACGTCACCTTAGCTGATGGTGTGACCATTTGGCTTAATTCGTCAATTATAAATCTTTTTAGGTAAAATCATGTTTTAGATCAACTTAATGTGTACCCTTACGAATAATATATACACACATGCTTACTTCGTCAATACTATATCACTCTTGATATTTAGAGTTGAACTTGGTCAAAACTCCTAGAAATATCTATAGACAACTATATAGTTCAATTTCAAAGTCCTTGATTTAGTAATAATATTTATTATTAACTGATTTACTCTAGCCAGAGATTTTGATTTTAAGTTGACCACTATTGACTGTGATGCTAACCTTATGCAATAAAGGAGATGAATTATCTATTGAATATTGTCTCACTTCCTATGCTTCAACTTAGACCCAACTATGATTGTTCGACGGTCATTATCATGATTTGACTATAATTAAAGTGAAGTACTTATGTTGAAGTTCCATAGTATTTTCAAGTCGAGAGAACTGTGTAACATGATCATACTAAGATTTCATGTTTGACCTGGTTATTATCAACCAATAGAAAACTCTCGGTCGAGTAATTCTATAGTAATCCCTTACTGCCTCCATCAGCTATGTGCAATACATTGTCCAACATTTGTAGAGTGTTACGTACTCTGATTTCAACAGATGTATTGATATCCTTTCTTGAAACATCTTGATTAAGAATATTTAAAAGAAAATGTTATTTAAGTTTTTATTAATTACTCACGGTTGAAACTACTTAATACTACAATCGTATAACATTTAATTTAAGGATTTTCTTATTTATATACTTTAAATTAATTAATTCATAATATAACATAGTACATAAAAGAAAATAAACATTAGAAATAACTTATATTATGAACATGATCGTTCACAGAGTTAGATATATAACACATTTACATAATTGCCCCTTAGGCATAGCACTAACTCTCTCAAAATCCCTCTTGCACTTAGGGCCAATTATGGATTCTTCAACTGATTCCTTCGATTAGTTTAGTCAAAACAGATCAAGATAATGCCTTTATGAATGGATATACTATACTGTCTTTGTTATCCATTCTATCAATCAAGACCTCTTTATCATTAATAAATTGTCTTATCTAGTGGAACTTTCAAAGTATGTGTCTTGACTTCTTATGTGCCCTGTTAGCGCCAAAATTGAAACCCAAACGTAAATGAAAGCACCAACTAACAGTCATAGATAACAGATAGAGTGTATGTAGAGAGTATAAATATGAAGAGCGGTAAAAATTAAAAAGAAAGTAGAAAAAACAGTGGATTTGTAGTGGTTCGGCTGACTCTGGCCTACGTCCACTCCAAAAATTTCCTTTTTATTGATATGAGAATCAATTACAGTTTCAATCCAGAGTTTTCAAAACAATAATGGTAGAGTAGCCTTAATGAGGAAGAAGAAGGGAAACATAATGAAGATCCCTTGTCTAAAGCCCCGCTTGCTGTATTTATTGGCAAAATCCAAGTTACTGGGCTTCCTGAGTGATCCAGGCCCATTAAGACAATATTCGAGTCCATTTAGCCGACCACTGCTTTCCTGGAGTATGTAAAATGTCGATGCACTCCAGACTCCAACATGCCGACCCACTCCAGACTCTAATATGTCGACCCACTCCAAACTCCAACATGCCGACCCACTTTAGACTACAACATGCAGATCCACTCCAGACTCCAACTCCAGACTACAACGTGCCGACCCACTCCAAACTCCAACGTGCCGACCCACTCCAGACTCCAACTTGCCGACCCACTCCAGACTCCAACGTGCCGACCCACGCCAGACTCCAACGTGCCGACCCACCCCAAACTCCAACATGCTGACCCACCCCAGACTCCAACGTGCCGACCCACTCCATACTCCAACTCCATACTCCAACGTGCCGACCCACTCCATACTCCAACTCCATACTCCAACATGCCGATCCACTCTAGACGCCAACATGCCGACCCACTCCAGACTCCAACATGCCGATTCAGATTCCTACCGACCCAGCTTCCTACCGACCGAGATTCCTACCGACCCAGCTTCCAACCGACTCGAAACATTACCCTGGATGACTCGGAGAAACCATCAAGAAAACCCGAAGCAAGTCCAAATACGACTCGAAGCTAACTCCAGGCAACCCGCGACAACTCAAATTTTGTCAAAACTCGTATTTCGAGTATCCCGCGACTTTTGTCCATCGAATATGCCGAATCCCGACTTCATAATCATGATTACCATCCATGATTGATTGTCTATCCATCCAATTGACTAAAACCCACCGTATTCCAGTCTCGACAACCAAGCAATCGATTTAGTTAAATCCTCCTGTCTATGGCCTTGCCAAAAGGCGGGTTAACATGCCTTAAGTTCTTTCATTTCTACATCGCGACGTCATTATCACTAAACAGTTTCATGAGATTCTCAACTTTTGGAATCACCCGTCGCTTAGTTAAAAAATTTCTCATCTAGGCTACTATTTTAGCTGCTTCATTTAAGGTAATGTACTTAGCCTCTATCATCGAATCAACTGCTATCTCTTATCCAAAATTTTCTGTATTACTGCTCCACTATTTAACATGAATACATACACTGGTACTGATTTATTTTCATTGATATCACTTTGAAAGCTTGAGTTAGTATACCCCTTAATAAGGAGGTCTTCATTTCCATGCAATAGGAATAAAGAGGTCTTCAGAATTTCATAAATACTTAAGAATACATTTTACGGCGTTCTAATGCTTTTCTCAAGGATTTGACTGGTATCGTCTTATGCTTTCCAATGCAAAAGCCACATCTGGTCTTGTACATAGCATGGCTTATCTTATAGATCCAATTGCTGAAGCATATGGTATACTCTTCATATGATTCTTTTCCTTATCAGTATGAGGAGCATCCTTCTTCGAAAGGACAATTATCAATTACATTAGAACATTTCCATGCAAAGAATTATGCATACTAAACCTTTTTAGTATGATGTCTATGGACTTGATGAAAACCTTTCACAGCTAGTCTTGCTTTGTAGGTCTCCACCTTTCCATTTGCATTTAGTTTCTTCTTAAAGGTCCACTTGTAGGCAGTGGGTTTTATCCCATTAGGTACATTAACTAAAGCTAATACTTTGTTTGTGTACATGGAATCCATCTTGGATTTCATATCTTCAAGCCAAAGGAAAGAGTCCTTATGCTCTAGTGCTTGCCAAAATATGAGAGAAGTGTCATCTTCTAAGTTATAATCCTCCTTTTCATCGTCCATAAGAAATACATAGTATATCTCTAGTGTACGAGATTTCCTATTAAACCTTCTAATATTTTGTGTGTTATCATATCCTCTACTTATTCGGCTTTTGTGGAATTTTCTCAGATCTCATCTAGTTCTACAAATTTGCTATTATTTTCATTTAACAAAAATTCCCCTTCCAAAAAGAAAGCGTCGGGAAATAATATCATTTTGTTCCTTCATGTTGTAGAAAATAATTCCCATAGAATCTTTAGGATATCCTATAAACTACACTGTACCTGTTGGTAAGATTTTTCGTCTTACAACACTCAAACTGATGATGAAATAATTATCATACTAATTACCTCAATGGTTTCGAATTAGCGAAATTAAGTCGTATTAAACTTGTCGTTAATTAGTAATTATGTCGCTAGATGCATACACAATTAGGTAGCTGCACTTTAACCGTTTGTTATAAGTGTCAAATCCCACTAATATTTAACTCTGATACAAGTAAGGTAAGATTCAATATTGAAAACAAGACAGGTAAATAACAAAATATAGGAAATAGTAAAGAACACAAGGAATTTACGTGGTTCAAATGTTAAGGAATCCTGCTCCAAGGGGAAAATTTCTCTTTCTTCCTTTATATTTTCTTGTATAGGTTTTGAATGGTAGGGAGTACAATAATTTCTTCTCCTTAAATTGTAAAAGTATCGAAAAGTAGGAAAAGGTCCCATTTCTACTATAGTGCCTTTTCTATTTATAGTATAGAGATGCACGTGGCTTGCCACAATCCTTCTCTTGCTGTTGTGCTTCAGTCCTTAGATCCTGCCAGGTGTCATTTATTCGAATTATCAGTTTGATGTACCTGGATTACTGACATGTCTTTGGCAGTCAGTTTGATATGAAGGCGGGAACTCCTAAAATTGAAGTGGAAATATTTGAAATTAGAGCAGAAATATTTGAAATTGGAGCGGGAATATTTGAAATCATGGCGAGAGACTTCTAATTTGAATTGCCTTTACATATGATTCCTTGTGAGGGGAACTATCTGCACTACATCTTTCTTTCCAAGGTGAATTGTTTTGCCTTTATTATTTTGTTTTGACGAAGTAATGAGCTATGCCTTTGTTCTGCTTTGAGCGACATTAGGATTTATGAACTTGGTTCATACTGTCTTGAGTTCATTTATATTAAAGAATATTAACACATAGAGATTTTTATACTGGTTTGGGCCATCTAATATCTCTACATCCAATTCATTGTATTAATACTTTTTATGATAATTACAATATACATTACATAAGCAATGTAGATCATACAAAGTAAGGTCTGAGGTGCTCTGAGTTCCAAGTCCTTGGAACTAGATTGCCATTAGGTCTTGATAGTCGATATGCCTCGTTTTCTAAAGCTTCTGCTATGACTAATGGACCTTCCCAATTCGAACCCAACGCTTCGTCTACCGAATCCTTTATGTTGCACGTTACCTTTCATAGTACCAAGTCCCCTTTGCAGCAGTTTCATTCCTAGAGCCCAGCGTTATAACTTCTTGCCATCCTTTGTCGATATGCAGTCGATACTACTGCTGCCTCATCCCTTATTTCCTAAATGAGATCAAAGGCAGTTTCCTTTAGTTTCTTATTATTGTATGCTATATATGATATTTTTCTATGTGATGGGACCTCTACTTCGACAAGAAGCATGACCTCATATCCACAGGTTAGTGAAAAAGGAGTATGGCCTGTTGGAAATCTGGTTGAAGCTCGATAAGCCTATAGTACTAAAGATAGTTCTTCCGCCCACTTTCCTTTAGGTTTCTGTAGCCTTTTTTAAGCAGATTCTTGATGGTTTTGTTTGTAGCTTCGACCTGCCAATTTGCTTGTGGGTGAGCGACTGACGAAGAACTTTTATTATGCCATTCTTCTCACAAAGCTCCACAAACGATTTACTTTCAAACCGGGTGCAATTGTGAGAAATGATCTTATGGAGGATCTCGTATCTAGTGATTATGTTCCTCACTATGAAAGTGACTATCTTCTTGGTAGTGATCAGGGCTTGGGGTTCTGCCTCTACCCTTTTGGTGAAGTAATCTATTGCCACTATGGCATACTTAGCTCCTCTCTTTAATATAGGAAATGGCCCTATCAGATCTAAGCTCGATATGTCGAACGACCATAGGCTTGTAAGTGGGATGAGTTTATTGGATGGCTGTTTGGGGATACTTGCAAATCATTGACATTTGCCACACTTCCTTACAAATTCTTTTGCGTCCTGAAGTGCGGTAGACCAATAGTAACCGTTCCTTAGTACTTTCTTTGCTAACTTGTTTCCCCATAAGTGACCTTCGAATTGGCCCTCATGTACTTCATGAACCATACCCCCTCTTCTTTGGAAACTCACTCAAGATAAGGGTTTGAATACCCTCTCTTGTATAATGTGCCCTGAAAGAAGGAGTAGTACAGAGCGTGCTATCTTATTTTCGAGCATCATTCCTGTTTGAGGGTAGGGTTCATTTAGCAGGAATTTCTTGATGTGACTCATCCAATTATTCTCCTCAGTTTGTTGAGGCATAAATACACTGAGGGTTATTCTTGATTTTCCACCGTCTCCTGATCTCATGTTCCTTGAATGGTGGCCCGCTAAGCTCGACTCAGGACTGGTATTTGATTTGATCTGTTATACTTGACTTTGATTGATGCCCAATTAGTACTGCCTTCATTTCATTAGCCACCTTGGTACTCACAAGTTTTTCTAAGGAATCGACAAGTGAGTTGTTTTCTCGTGGGATTTGTTCTATTCCAAACTGTTCGAACTATTCTAGTAACTTCTTAGATAGTCCCACATATTTGGCTAAGGTTGGTTTCTTCGCTTGGTAATTGTCCTACACTTGGTTCACGACTAATTGGGAATCACTGTAAATTTCAATGTGGGTTACCTTTATTACCTGGGCCATTCTTAGGCCGACGAGGAGAGCCACATATTCCGCTACATTGTTGGTTGCTTTGAAACCGAGTCGCACTGCTCCATACAGTTTCTGTCCATTTAGAGTGATCAGTACATATCCAATTCCTGGCCCCTGTCCATTCGATGCTCCATCTATAAACAATTGCTAAAACTATGGGGTGTTTGCTTCTTCCTATGATCAAGGTTCAGCTAGTAGGCTGCACTCTATGATGAAATCTGCAGGTGGCTAGCCTTTAATTGCTTTTCTGGGACAATAAGTGAGGTCGTACTGAGTAAGCTCCATCGCCCATTTTAATAACCGGCTTGACGTATCTGGCTTCTACAGTATCTGCCTGAGGGGTTTATCTGTGAGGACTTTAATAGGATATGCCTAGAAATAGAGCCATAGCTTCCTTGCCGTAAGAAGCATCTTGTAGGCCAGCTTTTCAATGACCGAGTGTTTAATTCTGCTTCTGATAGATGCTTGTTTATGATGTAGATTTGTATTTGGGTCCCTTCGTCTTCTCGTATCACTGCAGCATTGATAGCTTTATTAGTTACTACTAAATAAATGGACAAGTCCTCACATGTCATCAGTTTTGTTAATATAGGAGTATCGACTAGATGATCCTTTAGGTTTTGAAACGTAGCTTTGCACTCCTCGGTCTATTCGAAGTTTCTCCCTTACTTCACCTGGTCGAAGAACGGGATGCACTTGTCTGTTGCTTTGGATATAAATCTACTTAGTGCCACTACCTTGCCATTTAGACTCATCAGATCCTTTGGCTTCTCTGGGATTCCCATTCCTCTTATGGCCTCAATCTTCTCAGGATTTGCTTCAATGCCACGTGCGCTTACTATATACTCTAGGAACTTGCCTGACTGGATGGTGAAGGTGCATTTCAGAGGGTTCAACTTCATACGGTATTGGCTTAGGACTTCGAACGTCTGCTCTAAATCTTGGACGTGGCTTGATGCTGCCTTAGACTTAACCAACGTGTCGTCTACATAAACCTCAACATTCATTCCAATTTGTTCTGCATATGTCATATTAACCAGCCTCTGGTAGGTTGTCCTTGCGTCCTCGAGCCCGAACGGCTTGAATTTATAGTAGTATAATCCTTTATCTATTACAAAACTAGTATGTTCCCGATCAGGCTCAAACATGGATATCTGATTATACCTTGAATATGCATCCATGAATGAGAGCAGTTCATCTCCACTGGTCACATTTACTAACTGATCAATTCTAGGTAAGGGAAAACTATCATTCGGGCAAGCCTTGTTGAGGTTGGTAAAGTCTATGCAAGTTCTCTATTTCCCATTAAGCTTCATTTTAAGTACTAGGTTGGCAGTCCACTTTGGGTAGTATACCTCACTAATGATTCCATCCTCCTTCAACTTCTAAATTTCCTCATGTAGAGCGTTGTACTTTCCTGACCTAGAGTTCTATGCTTTGTCTAACCGGATGGAAATCGGGGTCAATGTTGAGTGCATAATAGATAATGGCTAGATCTATTCCTATCATGTCTAAGTGTATCCAAGCGAACACATCTATTGATTTTTTTCAAAAAAGTCTATTAGTTCGATAACAGCATCTACACTGAGATTCTTTTTGATTTTGAGAATCTTTGGGGTCTTTTGGGTCTACTTGTATATCTTCGAGGTCGTTCAGCGGCTTTAGTTCACTTCTTGTTTCCCCTAACCTTGGGTCTATTTCACCCTCTTCCTTTTTTGGCTTGAAGGTGACTTAGAGCGCCTGTCTCTAGGCTTCCTCGAAGAAGTACTGTGTATAGAATGAATTATATTCATCCGTACTTATTATGTGTGTGTATGTTCTTTTTTCCTTCTTCATAGATTTCGGGGGAGTTGGATTACTTGCTTCAATGTTAGTTTGTGTATCTAGTACCAACATAGTTTTATGAACCGGTTTGTTTTCTTTTTTTATTGTCATTACAAATATTAGAAGAGACACCAGAATGATTTTGAACAATTGTATTGCCAGAAGTATGGTTTACATTGTATAAATCTCTGGCTAAAATTGTCGCCTTTTATTGACCCTATTCTCACAGGAGTGTTGAACTTAAGAAGCAGATCTTTTTGAGAAATGATTGCTTCTATATCTATCAAAGCAGGCCTTCCCAAGAAGGCATGTATGCTGAGGGTTGGTCAATGATTAAGAAGCTTGCATAGAAGGACTTATGCAATGGGGCAGTTCCAGTAGTAACAAGCAAGCATATTGATCCTACTAGGATGGTAGCAATGTTGTTAAAGCCAAAGATCGGTTTAGGACTAGGTTTTTGGATTTCTAGTGAAAGCCTCATCTAATCTTATGCAGACTTGAAGATAACGTTGATCGAGCTTCTAGAATCAACGAACTTTCTACATAGTGCAGTTTGATATATGCATTGTAATAATGAGTACTCTTGGTGAGGGAAGACGACTCCCGCCGCATCTGCTACCGTGTACGTTATCTCTAGAGCAGACTTTTGTTTTAGATGGAAAATTGACTTCTACTGGGCTTTCGCCTCTTGCACGTACCTCTCTTGTGCCTTTTTACTCACACCTGCAGGGTGTGGCCTCCCATGGATTGATGTTATTAGGTAAGAAGGGTTCCTAACTTGGTTATCATTTGGGTCAAGAGTCTTATTTTTACTGTTCCGTCTTTACATTATTCTTCTAAAAGTTTCCTAGATTTGGTTTCTGGATCAGCCTCTATATTTCTCTCTTTAAATGTCGGTAGTTGTCGGTATGATGGCCATTGGCTCGGTGGAAGCGTTAGTATGCCTAACCCGGGTTCTATTCTGGTTTCTTCCCTTTATTGGGCACATTATAAGCAAGTTATGTCCTGTTCATCTCGTATATCTAACCAAGAGTGTGAGTGAAGGGGTTTCTTGTGTGAAGCTATGTTCCTTTTGTCTCTATGTTGGCAGCTGATATCATTCTACCCCCCTTTTCTTATCATAGTTGGGGGCAGAAGATTTCTGAATCTATATTGTGGAACCATCTTCTTTCCTAATGTAGCCACTGACTCTTTCATATAAATCCTTCATGTTGTGACATGGATTTCTGCTATTCTTTTTCCACATTGAGGTTCCCCTTCTGACCATGGCATGGGCTGCCATTAGTAATGCTTCTTCGTCGCTTCCTCCAATCTTGAGTGCCTTAAACTTGAAACGCTTAATAAAATTGCATATACTCTCATTCTCGCCCTGGTTAATGCAGGACATCGTGTTTACATCAGGGGAGGCTTCTCTTTCAGAATTGAACCGTCTCAAAAAATTGATAGATACCCATCACCAAGAATTGACCTCTCCTGACCCAATCTCCTAAACCATTTAGCTGTAGCTCTGATTAAGTAAACCGGGAAAAGTTTACATCTAGCCATCCTTCATACTTTCAGAATGTCTATGTGGTATTCAAATATAGAGAGGTGATCATTTGGATTTGTTATCCCATCGAATTTGTCGATCTACGGGGCTTTGAAGTTGTCAGTGAAGTCTGCTTCAATGATAGTCTCACTGAGTGGGGAAGATCCTTCCTCCCTAATCTTCTCCCCAGTTCCTTATTGGCAAAGTTTATCCAACCGCTCTACATGAGCTTTTACCTGCCAAATTTTGTCTTCTCTGGGGTCTAACTGTGATGATTCATCCTTGAATAGTGAGAGGGCATCATCCTCTTCCAAAGAAAATTGAGTTAGTTTCCTAAGCAGTAGAGGGTTAATATTGGCTGGTTTTGTCTTGATTTGTGGATTTTCTTAGATCTTGCCTTTCAGCTTAGTATCAGTTTTTAGGCCAGCATCACCATTCCAATCTTTAGGAGTGCATTATCATTCCCCTACAAAATAGTCGGCACAGTGGATGAATGAAGGCGGTAAGCTGTGGACTGAAGTAGAGAGGATGGTCTTAGGATAGTATGTTGGCACATGATTATCTCTAGCCCTTCCATACGTTGGTAAATTTGGCTTATGAAAGCGTGAAGGGAGCCAAGGATTGAATCTGCGAGGACTTCAGTTGAAGTTTGCTCCTCAACTGAGTATTTTGAGATCATGGAAGTCTTTTTGAGGTCTTTGATGCTATATCTAATAGTTCTTGAGCTGGAGGGTGTGATGAATCGATGGGGTTCATGGTGCATAAAGAAAATTCAAGATAGCTGGAAATAAAAAAAGGGGAACGGAGGTTTTGGCCCTCCTTTGGGGAGTTTTAGGCCCTCATTCTAGCGTCAAATATGTTGGTAAGATTTTTCATCTTACAACACTCAAACTGATGATGATGTAATTATCATACTAATTACCTTAATGGTTTTGAATTAGCAAAATTTAGCAGTATTAAATTTGTCGTTAAGTAGTGATTATATCGCTGGATGCTTACATAATTAGGTAGTTGCACATTAACTGTTTGTTAAAATATCAAATCCCATTAATGTTAATTTTGATACAATTAAGGAAATATTCAGTATAGAAAACTAGGCAGGTAAATAACAAAATGCAAGAAATAGTAAGAACACAAGGAACTTACATGGTTCAGATGTTATGGAATCCGACGTCCATGGAGGAAATTTCTCTTTCTTCCTTTATATTTTCTGATATAGATTTCAATGGCAGAGAATATAATAATTTTTTCTCCTTAAACCTTAAAAGTATCGAAAAGTGGGAAAAGGTCTTTTTTCTACTATGGTGCTTTTTCTATTTGTAGTATTGAGATGCATCCGGATTGCTACAATCCTTTTCTTACCGCTGTACTTCAGTCTTTAGATCATGTCAGGTTCATCTATCTGCATTGTCTGTTTGATGCAACTTGGATTGCTGACGTGCCTTTGGTGGGAAGTTTGAGATGGAGGTAGGAACTCTTGAAATTGAAGCGGCAATATCTGAAATTGGAGTGGCAGTATTTGAAATTGGAATGGGAATATTTGAAATCATGGCGAGAGACTTCAAATTTGAATTGGCACTGCATATGACTCTTTCTGAGGGGAACTATCTGCACTACATCTTTCTTTACAAGGTGAGTTGTTTTGCCTTTATCATTTTGTTTTAATAAAGTAATGAGCCATGCCTTTGTTCTACTTTGAGCAGCATTAGGATATAAGGAGTTGGTCCATGCTATCTGGAGTGTTTTTCTTGTATGATACTGCGCTAAGATGGTTGTAGCTGACTGCTTTCCCCCAGTTTTCTGTGTTGATTTTGACATTTGTGTTGGGGATGACTTGCTTTGTTTGAGCTGCAGTGCTAATTTAATGTTGGCCCGCTCCTTCTCTGGTTTGCACTGGCTAGCCCTTGACACGAGGGTGTGCAAGTTATTGTGATCAGATGCCTATTTATTTACTTTTTTCTAACTAGCGTAGATCTGTAGTGGAGCGAAGTTTGGGTAACCATGTGTGCAGCCTTTGGAATGCTTTTAGTTCCTCATGGTACTGCCCAAGGGGTTCTCCATGACTATAGGGCGGTTCAGTGCTTGACAAAGTTAACAATGCATAATTTTTTAGGAGTAGTAATTGAACCTAGCAGGTCCTTCAGAAGCAAAGCAGTTTTCCTCTGTTGCCATTCACTTCTCACTCCCACTTTTATTACATTCTAAGGGCAGAGCATTACGTTGGCGCATACCCGGTATATTTTCGTCCCAATTTATGAGTGAAGTACTTCATCTTGTTGTACCTTCATGCTCTTTTAGCTGTAGTTCTTTCAATTGGATCAAAGATTGCGACTGCAGGCTAGCTCTCATGTTCTGTGAATGTTCTTGGAGACAATATTAAGTCTTATCTTTAATAACTGACCGTTGTTTCTTGTATCTTGCTATGATTTCTGACCTCTTCTTGTGTGGTATCAACCGAATTGATTTAGCTTTCTTCTTTTTTATCTCAACTTTAATTATGCGGGTCGTTCCTACAGTTTTGCGCTTTACTCGATCCAGTTTCACAGCTTTTTAAATATAGGTGTAACAGTATTGATCTTGCATTAAGCTTATTGGAGACAACATTCTTAATGGATGTAGGGCAACCCCATAGCTTTAGATACTTAAAGTGGAGTCTCTTCCCATATCACATCTCATATGATGTCTGCGGCATAAACTTGACGACATCAAATTCAGTATATGTGTTGGGGATTCTAATGCATATTACCAGTAGGAAAGAGGTAACTCAAACCCATTCATCATAGATCGAACCATATCCAATAGGGTCCTATTTCTTCTCTCTTAAATACCATGGTGTTATGGAGAGTAGGGTTGAGTGACCCGAGAGATAATCTTATTATCTTATAGGTACTGTTGGAGTTCATGTCCAACGTACTCACCTTCTCGATCGAATCTAAGTATTTTAATATTATGGTTAGCTTGATTTTCTATTTCATTTTTATACTCAACAAATATCTCATAGATATCGGATTTATTCTTCATAAGATATATGTATCCAGTCTAGATATATCACCAGTGAATATTACAAAATATAAGGAACTATCTTTTGTCACTATAGGCATTGGATCACATACATCAATATGTACAAGGCCCAAGAATTCATCAACTCTTTCATTTCTCAAACTGAAAAGGTGCTTGGTCATTTTCCCTAGAGCCATGACTCATAAGTATCAAATGGTTCATAATCAAAAGATAGGAGAAACCCTCGTTTCTCAACTTATGGGGTCTCTTGTCACTAACATGACCTAGCATATAGTGCTATAAATAACTACTTTAACATTAATAGCAAAAGAATTATTGAAAGCAAATATATGTTAAAAATTAAGAAAATAAATGCAATTACCCAAAACACCAGAACAAATCATATATCTAGAAAACACAATATTCATAACATTATTATAACAATGAAAACTGTATCCAGTCTCAGCTAATTAGGACAGTTATAATTCCATAACAAAATTTTGAACATAATAACGATTATTCAAAATGATAACATATCCACTAGGAAAATGTAAATGAAGATCTCTAACTACTGTTATATCTACTATAGATCCGTAAGCAACTTGAAGGCTCTTTTGTCTCTTTGCCACTTCAAATTCCCTATAATGGATTACAAATATGAATTCTGGACTTTATATCTAAAAACCAAGAATTTATATTGATTACAAGATAGTTTTGAATCATAAACATACCATTAGGAGTTAAGGAATCCAATTCCTTCTTCTCTTTCACCAACTTCAGATATTCCAGGTAGTCGTGCTCCTTCTTATAATAATGGTGACATTCACCCTCATCATTGGAGGCACCACTCTTACCTTTCTTATCATCACACCTTCTTTTCTTAGAATCTTTCGAAGACGATGGTTTCCCTTTCACAACGAACACTGTACCCTGATCCTTAAATGAGCATTTAAAGGTCCTCAACATATTGGAAAGCTCAACAAGGGTCACTTTCTCTTTTTCGTATTTAATGGCTTAGACTGCAAAGTTAGCGAGCCTAGAATTAGGTTTACTTATAGTTCTTCTTCGATCTTAACATCGAGCTTAGAAAGTCTATCAATATAGCCTATATTATGATATAGTCCTACACACTACTGCCTTTGCCCATCTTTGTGTTGAACAATTTCTTAGCTATCTTATACCTTGCAGAATCAGACCACCCTTTAAACAGTGATTTGAGCCTTCTAAAGACTTCATGGCCAATCATGTGCTTGTGCTATCTTTGCAACAATTTTTAAAGCAGACATCACATAAGTTTGGGATATGTCATAACCAGCTATCCAGATGTTACAAATTTAACTGTTTTGGGATATGTATCCTCAACGGGATTGATTTTGAAAGGTGAGATTACAACTAACCATAATCTTTCATAAGTTAATGCTATTTTAATCAGCCTTAACCAATCGATGTAACTAGGACTAGTGAGTTTGTCATTTTTAGACAACTAGCTTTAGATTGGTTGTTTTATGAAAATATAATTTAAAGTAGATCAATACAGTTTTATATAGTATATGTTCTTCCAGTATTAGAAATGTTAAATATTATCATATTATTTTTCTAATAAGGCCCTAACTATATTTTTATACTTCTCTGCACCCTAAGTGAAATATAGAAACCATTCAATTTCCCAAGTGAGTGCTAGGACCCACTTGCCTTAAGATTTTTACCGTGAGTTTTCTCAACAAGCCATAGCCCCACAAATGGTGGGTAACTATTTTCGATCATATCTTATATAACTCATAACTATGGTCTTTGCCCAAATCTCAATCCTTACTATGAGTTTCTCAACAAGCCAAGAGAGATAAACCATCCTTGTTGGTTGGATTTTTTGTATCACCAACACCCAAGGATCAAACTGTAAACTGCAGTCAATCGATTAGTTTTTAGGAGCTTCAATAGGTTGCTTACCAAATACTTTAAATAATTGTTGGAGATTGTGTTAAGTTTTGCGAGTTTATGCTAAGAATATATGTTGATAATTTTTGCCATATATATGTGTGGGGGGGAGGGGTCATACATTCAAGGGGAGTATAAATTTGGGGGGAATATTTCATGTTAAAACTTTATACATTACCCATATTTTCATGAATGCATATAATGAGTTATCATCATCAAAAATGGGAAGAATGTTAGAGCAAGATTTTCTATATTTCGATGACCAGAACTTCATATATTATCTATAGCGAAAAATAGAAGAGACCATATCGATGGAGCTATATGTTGAAGTGGAGAAAGCTTGCTACCTTATCGAAGTATCGACGAAAGAAGATCCCTTTGAAGAATTTAACATTGTGAGTCTGTAGTCCTAGATATATCTTAATAAAATTTACCAGAATTTCAATATTTTATTCTAAGGCTTTAAAGTTGCTAAAAATAAATTTATATAATTTTTAAAAATTATTTAATATTTTTTAGAGCCTTCATTATATCTTTAGACTTTGAAAAAAAATGTACACTGGTCCACCAGTGGTGAACCACCTGGTGTACCGATGGACACGAATTATTCAAGAAACTAAAGTCATGAGAAAATTTTAAAAATTACATCTCTTCACTTAGTTGTGATCTTTCCTTCAGAGATTAATGGTGACAGTCACTTCTCTTCAGCGAAACCTTTCAGCATCTATCTATACTTATGATTTTTGAAAGAAATCACAACATGCTTTATGTTCTCACTTTCAAATTTCAAAAAACTCTTGATTTCTAAAGCAATCAAAGTCATCGCCTTTCAATTTGTAAATCAGTTCTTCGATTTCTATATATCCTCAATTTTTCATTTGACTCCAAAAAAACTCTTGTGAGTTATATGACCTTTTTTACTCAAGTTGGCAAATCAGCATATTGAGATACAATTGTTGGACTATTTTCTTTTTTATTTTGTGAATTGACTTATTCAGTGGCTTAGACACTATGTAAACCTATTCCTCTAGATGAAGTGAGGGTGTTAGCTAGTGAAAAGCCAAAATATAAATTCTAGGGCTAGATGTAGGATAGTGCTTCAAACCAATATAAAAATTCTGGTGTGCTACTTTTTATTTACTTTATTTTACTTTTAGTAGTTAGTTTAATATATATATATATATATATATAGTTAATTATTTATATACACGATCTGCTAGAATTTCATGAGATATATAAGTTCTCGTAATAGCGTTATTGACAGCCAAAAGAGGATTAAGAATGTATAGTTTATTTGATAGATTTGGTAGAATCTGAAACATAATTTAAGACGAGTTGTTGAATCATAAGCATTGTGAGATATTGAAGGATTGATAAAACTAAGTATATAAATTCTAAAGCTCAATAGAATAAGATATAACCAAGATGAGTAAAAGCCATCAAAAGCAGTAATATGCAAGTTTTACATATTGAAAGAACAAGACTCCTTGCACATAAATATTTAGTGTACAAGCTACCGTAACATCTAACCTATATATATATATATATAGATATACATATACATATACATATACATATACATACATATATATATATATATATATATATATACACACACACACATACATATATACATATATACATATACATATACATATATATATAATGTAATTATGTTACGGGCAAAAAGAGAAACTTTAGATAAATATTACAAAATTATGAAATGTAGTTATAAATACAGGCTTACACAGTAAAAATAGTACAAGTATAAGTCTACTCTTTCGTGATGGCCTTCCCTTGGCCCAAAACATCTTTAGGACACTTTCAAGGGAGAGCTCGTCGAAACTTGAATCTCTCTTTAATCTCATATTAAAGTAGTCTGGCTTACTCTTTGGGGACCCAGGATGATTGAATGAGGAGTAGGAAATGCAGCAATACAAAGGCTTGTATTCAGTACTATTTGCATAATACGGTCAAGTTACCATCCTTCAAAATAGAAGATAAGTCTAATGGATTTATCCATAATAGCCTTCGATTAAGAGCAGATAATCGAGCATTTGATTTGTTTGGTTCTCGGCTTCAATAACGACTTCATCAGAAAATTTTCAGTAACGGCTTCATCATAAAGTTTTTTGAATTGCTTCTCCATATTATCATACATATTCCTCATCCACATTTTCTTATATTGGCTGAAGTGAAATTTTTTCCTATCTTTTAGTTCTATTGGAACTTCAGCAAACTCATAATAGGAGCTGAAATCAGAATCTTGTCATTTTTTAGATTCCATGTAGAACCACGACCATATGATACAATCTTTGTTTTAAGAGAGCATAGTTTGATCGAACCCCTACCATTTTCACTTTCACTTCTTCCTCTTCCCCATGTCAGGGCAATAGCTACTGTAATAGTTTGAGAGCCCTTAGCTAACTCGAGTTTTTAAGTTTAATTTTAGAAAGTTTCTCACAAGCACAATCTAGTTGCTTACGATGGTCATTTACCAAATCAAATGGATCTTTAACCAATTTCTTCGAGGTTTGATCCAATAGTGGTAAAGCCTCCGGAGTAAACTTAATGCGCTCTTCAAGTTCATCGTGACTTATTTGAGTGTTTTGCTCTCTTTTAAAGCTTCGGATAGCAATCATCTGAAGAAATTTTTGATTTAAGAAAACCAACCTGAGTCTCTGATGCCTCAAGTTTCACTTGAAGAAGTTGCATTTGGAAACTTTGTTGTCATAAGCCTTTCGAATAAAAAATTGTGCTTGCTTGCTGCTTAAACATTTTGGGAATAAAAAGTCCTAGCGATGGTAAAATAGTATATAAAGTTAAAAATGCAAGCTAAGAGATAAAGTTTTTTTTCATTACAATTAAAATATTACAAGTATTAAGATTATAAGAAAACTATAAAGCAACGTAATTTTGTAAATACCAAACTTTTCCTTAGTACTAAGAATTATTCTAAGACCCCTAGAATTAGCCTCGACAAGCATCCCCGAAGATTTTGACAAATCATAAGATGAAATATTTTTTCCTATTCCAATTTTTGGACAAAAGCTAAGAGGGTGAAGAATCCCTAGGTTCTAGACTTGGTATTATAGTTGGAATATATTTAGGAATAGAGTCGCTCTCTGTAGACTCCCCTTCGGCAGCGACCAAGGGTGAAAGAGTTATACTTTTGAAACCGAGAATTGCCTCTGGAGTGATGTTTAGTTTAGGTCCATGAAATCTTTGAAGGAATTCAAGTTTTTTTTTTTTTTTAAATTCCATCTCTTTTGTACTGTTTAGATAACTTTGAAAATTCTTAAAATGCCTCCCTTAGGTCTTGCGACAAAAACTTGAGCTTATTTGTCAAATTTAAAATTTGATTTGCTAACCTAGTGAATTTAGTCCTAAAAGACTTGATAACTTTAGCATATGTCTTTCTGTAAGATTCTTTGAGGTCTTCAAGATGGTTGTGAAGCCTACCTACATAAAGAAGACTTTTTAGGATACTTATTACTTTAAGCAATTCTTAAATTTTTTTTTTGTCTTACCATGGTTCTAAAGAACGCGATAGTGATATATGAATGTCGAATGGGAATTCCTTCGCTTAGTCTAAATAAGAATGGAAACTCAGAAAATAAAATAACAAGGCAACTAAAAATCATATAATAATAAGCAGAGTTCAATGTTAAAAACATGCCACAAATTATAATATCAACTTGCTCGGTATTAAAAGGAATTTCTTATGTTCCTCCCGAGGACCAACAAAAGGAGCTGTAAAGGAATTAGGATCTTTGGTGTTTCTTGATTCTTTGTATTTGTGGCAGAAAAATGCTTCCACCGTTGGTGGGTTCTCTTCTAGGAAGCCAAAGGTAAGGGGGTGGCCCTTATCTTTACTGTTAGCATAGGTAGTGTTGAGAATTTCAAATGCTTTTTCACTAGCCTTATCTTCAGCTTGATTCGAGGTAATGAAATCTTTGGCTTCCTCCTTCTTCTTAAGTGTTTCCTCATCTTCGGCCTTTAAGTCAACTCGAAGCTTAACTATTTCGGCATTATTAACATCGAGATTTTCTTGAAGTGTATGAAGGTCGGTCTCCCTCTCTCTAACATTTTGCTCAAGAGAAGCTTTAGTTTCTCGAGCTTCCTTTTCCAAGTCTATATGTTATTGCCAAAGGATGGCAACTTCTTCCTTAGCGGCTTTGGCCTCCTTGATGGTTTCTTTCAAACTCTCAAATCGATGCATGAGAACTAAAAATTCGATAACAATCTATTTGAATATATGATTAAAATATGAGATAAAAAAATTCATGTATTCAAGCATTCGTAAAAATAGTGCTAACATACCCTATTAGAATCTCGAAGGCCATATTCCAAGAACTTCTCAAAGTCGTAAAAAGAAGTGAGAATATCAACCCCAGTTTCATTGACGATGAAAGAAGTTCTAAACTCAAACGCTTCCTTAGTGATGTTAACAGCTTTCTGCTTGGAAGTCAAAAAAGAGGAGACCTGGGAGATTGAGAGGGGACATTAGACAATTCCATTAAGTAGGAACATTGGGAGATTTTTTCAATATATTTTTCAAAACAGTTGTTTTTCGTTTCTATATGGTTAAGTCAGCAACCCCTTCCGATGGAGGAGGATGTTTTAGGCCAGAACCTTTTTTGGCCTTTGCCTTCTTTTGATTTGTTATGGTGAAAGAGCCAATAGCTTTTGGATCCATGTCTGCAAGCAAATAATAAAACTTAAGTATAATTACCATTCATAAAAGTTAAATGTGCAAAAAAAACATTTATTCGTAAGTATAGAAAGCAAAAATTCTAAAGATGAGGGTTAGGATCTATGGTCTACCCTCAATGTCAACAGAAGAAGTATCGGATGATGAGCAAGGACTCTTGGGAACAGTTGACCTATCACTTTTATCTTTATTTCCTTCAGCCATCAAGATGGGTGTAAGCCGAAGAGCTCTTGATTGACCATATCCCTTAAAAGTGGCATTTGGGGGCATAAGGCCACATGTCGTCAAATGCTTAACTGTTAAAGACTAATGCCACTGAAGTTGTTCTAGTGGGAGTGTGGAAATATTATGAAAGTGAATTTTAAATTCATCAAAATGTTGAGGCTTCCAAGCTTATATGAAAAATAAAAGATGAAATTAGAATCATAACTTTAGCTTTTGGAATAAAAGTACTTAAGTTTGAACAAAACTTCTAGCTTTTGTAATGGTCGTACTATTCGAGGATTGGTTGATTTTAGATAGAACCACCTCACAATGGTTTTCTTTCTTATTAGCTTAACAAAGGTTGTTTCTTTCTAATTTGTATGTGATAGGTAGGAACAAAAGCCATTGATTTCGAATCTCAAAGATCAAAATGGAAATTTATCTCTTCCATGGTCGTTCCATCATATCCTCTTAGAAAATACATAATTCGGAGTGCCAAGATAGTGTTATAAGATACGGGAGGAAGTGGAAAGAGATTTAGATTATAGAAATGAATTAGATCAACAAAGAATGAAGTAAGCTAGGGAGAGATATGTCATCGGTCAGATATTCTACTGCTCAAGGGAAGCACCACTCTGATGGGGCATCCCATGTGTCAGTAGGTCTCGGTGTTATAGCCCCAACCCCTACAATGCTATGATCAGTAAGGATTTGGTCAACATTTGATTGCATGTTCAAAGATGAATTCATTTTCGATCTAAGAGGACCGAATGTGTGAAAAGTTAGATAAAAATAAAATAAGTAACTAAGACTCAACATTAAAACAAATAGGCAATAATTGATGTTAAGTAAAATATTGCAATGATCATGAGTTACAATAATAGAAAGGTGAATATATCGATTGAAATCAAGTAAATAAAAATCAATTATACATTTCGTATCAAATACATGAGCAGTAGTTATATCAAACTAAGATATTTGTACTTATCCCCTAAATCAATTATCTTTAAAGACAATTAGAAAATTCAAAAGCAAATGACTATGATTAATGCTAAGTAGCTAATTTAATAGGTAATACCTAAAATTTATGTGTAATTAAAATTAAAACTATGATAAGTTATAAACCTACACTATAAACAACAATCTATTAACGATTACGTGTTACAGAAGATTCAATTAAGCATCGAGTAAACCTCGTAAAATATTAATAATTCATAAGACTAAAATCAATTATAGTAAAACTATACATTCAAAATACCAAAAGGAATTGACAGAGGTTAGCAATGGAAGCTTGCAAAGTGTGTAAAGGTCTATTCACTAGTTGATATAGTATGAGCAAAACTTGAACCAATAGTAGCGAGTAAGTAAAAATGGATATGAGAGAAATAAAAACTGACTAATTTGGTGATTAATCAAAAGAAAAGGTAAGTGCTTGAAGATTTTTGAAATTGTTAATAGCGATAAAATTTTCTATGAAATATATAATGAAGAAAAAGAAGAGATAAAAAAATTTATACGTTATTATTAAAGCAATAAAATAATAGTGTTATCCCACCTTTTGGTCAAAGTTGGAATATCAACAAATTGGCAAGGAACAATGGATATCAGGATTGGAGATTAATTGGAAACAAGGATGCAATCGATGTAGTCAAAATTTGGCCGAGCTCCGATCAGGACGGAATCGATTGGAGATGATGATGAGGACTAGGAGAGGCTAAGTTTCAAGTTTCAAATCGATGGGAGGTCGTATGCTCGAGATGTGGATGGATTAAGGTACGTAGGGAATGGTTCGTATCGATGCATTTCGCATCGATCGGCAGGTGATGTTTCGAATCGATACTGTTTGTATCGATCAAAAGCAGAGTGTAGTTGTGGACTTCGAATCGATTGGATTTGTATCGATCGGCAGAGGTTCGGCTTGGCGAAGTTCGTATCGATCGGGATGGGGACAGGTGGTGCACTTAGAGTCGATGATCTCGTATCGACCACAGAAGCTCAGTTCGACTCCATCAGCTCTACAGATCTTCATCGAATCCATCAGGTAAAGTCTCGCTCGTACCCATCAGGTAAGGCTTTGTTCGTATCCATCGTTGTGTTTAGTTTTGTACCCATCTGTTGGCCCTTCATGCGGCTTTCGTATCGATCAAATTCACCATTTCGTATCGATCGGTTCATAGATCGATATGAAATACACACTTGCAATCGGTGCGAAAGAATATGAAGTATCGACGCAAACAGTTGAGTACGAACGTTATGAAGAGGCAGTGGACACAAACAAGCGTGAAGCGTGGATACATGCGAAGAATATCCACGAATCCAGGGAAGAAGCATTCAACTCGGCATGCAAAGAGGATCAACCCAGGGATTTCGCGACACGTCATTGATGCTCACGTGCCCTGATCAATTCGAAGGAATCGATGCGAACCAATCGATTCGAACCGAAAAGCCTTCCGAAGAACATCAACTCGTATCGATCGTATCTCCTAAACTGCTAATCCAAATGCAATGAAATTTTCACAGCAGCTTGCATACAAGGTAATGAACAATCCTGCCAAGTTTCAGCTCGATTGGATCATTTCTTGATGGATACAAAATTATTTCGTATCGGTCGCAGATCGAGTCGAAACTTGGTGGGGTCAGTCGCGTGGGCCCCCTCACGTGCCAGAAGGAGTCTCCCGTAGTTTGAGCGCGATATCAGCCTCTTACGCCTATAAATAGCCTCCTAAAGCCTGTAGAAAAGGGATCTTTTTGCTACTCAACACCCAGACTCTGCCGGATTCAAACTCGCATTCTATCATTGCTGTTATAAACGAATTTCTTCATTGTAATTGTTGTATTCAACTGTACTCAGCGAGAATAATCAAAGGATAAAACTTTGGAGTGGACGTAGGCCGGAGATAGCCGAACCACTATAAATTTTGTGTCTCTGTTCATTATTTCTGGATTGTTGTTCGTTGTGTAATTAGTTCTGTGACTAATACTGCTGATTTATATTCGTTGTTTGGTGCTTTCACGATACTTGGGGTTTGTGACCATTTTTGGTGCAAACACTTTGGTGCTTTCACTGAGAAGGACTAGCACCCGCTACATCGGATTAAAGTTCTAATTTGAAAGGTTTGAAAGATTCAGATTTAGAGAAAATGACTAGACAAAACAGTAGAAGGCAGAGGGCTAAGAGAAGTCAGCAAGGAGGAAGTCAAGAGGCATCCTCCGGAGCTGGAGAAGGACAAGCTTGGGTTTACATTACCAGAGACGAAATGGAAGCTATGGCAAATTCATTGCATGAGAGGTTGTTGAAGAGTCAACAGGATATGATGCAGACTTTCCTCGAGCAGATGAGAGCTACAGGGACACAGAACCTTGGACCAACTACAGCGACTACAAATGTGGAGCAAGGAACTAGGGTTGCGGAACCCAACAGAGGACAGAATACATAACCAGAGGGCAATCAGTAAAGGCTTAGGGGTAGGCCCGTAGGATCTGACACTGGAAGACCTTTGGATGGAGCCCAACAGGCTAGGATGAACGCTGATGTTAATGAACCGCATGAAGAATATGTACCAGAATTTCCTCAAGGACATGAGGGGCAACCTTTGACGGACAATGCTGGATTGGTTGAGATTATTAGGAGAACTATGCGTGGAGGTTTGACCAGTAGAGATTTGGAAGGAGTGAACAGGAGTCCGTTTACTCAGGAAATCAGGACAGCTCAGAATCCACCCAAGTTCAAGCTGCCTAGCGTGAAAGTGTATGATGGCAAGGCTGTCCCAACCGATCACTTGATGAGATACACTAGACGCATGGAAGTGCTGGGGGCATCAGAGGAAGTAATGGCCAGGTGTTTCCTTTTGTATTTGACGGATCTAGCTGCAATGTGGTTTAGGCAGCTGGAAGAAGGATCTATCAGCACTTGGAGGGAATTGGTGGATAGGTTTTTGGGACAGTTACGGGTTGATATCAAAAGACCTAAGAACGTGATGACATTAACATCGGTAAAGCAAAGGATGGATGAATCACTTAGAGCATTTCTAACTCGATTCAATGCGGCAGTTGCTTCGGTGGATCGGCCGGACCCATCGATGGTTTTGATGGCGGTGGTGTCAGGAGTCAGGGAGGATTCAGATTTCAAGGTGTCTTTGATACGAGACCCACCACGGGATCTCGAGGAATTCTTTCACGAGGCTGAGAGGTTCCTCCGACAAGAGGATGCATGTGCGGATTTAAAGTTGAAGGAAGTAAATGCAACTGAGGGTGGAGGACCATCCAGTAGAGGTTCGGATAAAGATAAAGGGAAAAGGAAGTTGGATGATGATTCTGAAAAAGCTAGGAAGCGATGGAAGGATCCAAAGTTTTCCACATACACTGGATTGAATGAGACGCTGGAGCGGATTTACTTGGAAACCTGGAATCGCCTTCCTTACCGAAGGCCAGCTAGGAGAGAACCATCTGAACGGGAAAAGGCATCAGGAAGGCACTGTTTCTTCCACGATTTGGATGGACATGATACCAACAGCTGCAGGAACTTAAAGGACATAATCGAGGAACATGTGAGGGATGGACAACTGAGGCAGTATGTTGGGATAGAGAATGCAGTGGTGGAGCAGGAGCAGCCACCACCGCCGGCCTTGCAATAAGATGATGTGAGGCCCAGGAATGACGGTCGATTGGTTATCAATTGACCAGGATAATATGAAATAAGTAACAAACCATTGGCGAGCAACCAAGTCATTTACACATGTACGGGGACAGAGATAGCCCCTAGGCATGCTCTGAATGATGATAAACCGCGAAGTTATGGTTTGCGAAATTTGTTTTTTGTTTTGGATTGGACGTTTGATTTTCTGATTTGGTTTTGGAGTTTGGTTTGAACTCCTGGTTTTGTTTTCTTTCTGTTTTGGATTTTTGTGTGGATGATTGGTTTCTATTTTGAATGCTGGTTTGGATTTCTGATTTTTTAATATGATTTGGGTTTTGGATTGGATTTTGACTGGATTTTTATTTGGGTTTTGATAAACGGTCGTCGGGTATGGATTATGCCTGGCAAGGGGTGAGTCGTTTTGCCCGAACGTGGTAAAGTGAGTCATTAAGGTCACTGAGTATGAACTATGCTCAGCAAAGGTCCGGAGTGACCAGAATTTGGCCTAGGACTTAGGCCCCTTATTATCGATTATTGTTTCAGGTCGTTGAGTATGGACTATGCTCAACAAGGGTCCGGAGCGACCAGGATTCGGCTTAGGACTTAAGCAACGACATTACTTACGTCCAGGGACACTGGACCAAGGTCGTCAAGTGTGGATTGCGCTTGGCAAGAACCTGGAGAGGTTAGCTCGACGTCCAGGGACACTGGACCAAGGTCGTCAAGTGTGGATTGCACTTGGCAAGAACCCGAAGAGGTTAGCTCAACGTCCAAGGACACTGGACCAAGGTCGTCAAGTGTGGATTGCGCTTGGCAAGAACCCGGAGAGGTTAGCTCAACGTCCAGGAACACTGGACCACGGTCGTCAGGTGTGGATTGCACTTGGCAAGAACCCGGAGAAGTTACAGATTTGGATGTCAACCCGAAGAGGTCCTGGATTCGGTAATTTGTTATTGGATAAGGGTGGATTAGGACTCGGTTATCGAGTTTGAATGGATATGGAATTGGCTAAGGCTTTGGTTATTGGATTTGGAATTGGGCATCGACTCCAAGCAGTCAAGGATGATGTACTCTGATGATATGGCTATGGACATCGGATATTGGATTCGGAACTATTCAAAGCACGCCTTATTATCACAAGGCATGTTTTGGGGGGCAAGTGTTATCCCACCTTTTGGTCAAAGTTGGAATATCAACAAATTGGCAAGGAACAATGGATATCAGGATTGGAGATCAATTGGAAACAAGGATGCAATCGACGTCGTCAAAATTTGGCCGAGCTCCGATCAGGACGGAATCGATTGGAGATGATGAAGAGGACTAGGAGAGGCTAAGTTTCAAGTTTCAAATCGATCGGAGGTCGTATGATCGAGATGTGGATGGATTAAGTTACGTAGGGAATGGTTTGTATCGATGCATTTAGCATCGATCGGCAGGTGATGTTTCGAATCGATACTGTTCGTATCGATCAAAAGCAGAGTGTAGTTGTGGACTTCGAATCGATTGGCATCGTATCGATCGGCAGAGGTTCGGCTTGGTGAAGTTCGTATCGATCAGGATGGGGACAGGTGGTGCACTTCGAGTCGATGATCTCGTATCGACCACATGAGCTCAGTTCGACTCCATCAGCTCTACAGATCTTCATCGAATCCATCAGGTAAAGTCTCGCTCGTATCCATCAGGTAAGGCTTTGTTCGTATCCATCGTTGTGTTTAGTTTCGTACCCATCTGTTGGCCCTTCATGCGACTTTCATATCGATCAAATTCACCATTTCGTATCGATCAGTTCATAGATCGATACGAAATACACACTTGCAATCGGTGCGAAAGAACATGAAGTATCGACGCAAACAGTTGAGTACGAATGTTATGAAGATGCAGTGGACACAAACAAGCGTGAAGAGTGGATACATGCGAAGAATATCCACGAATCCAGGGAAGAAGCATTCAACTCGGCACGCAAAGAGGATAAACCCAAGGATTTCGCAACACGTCATTGATGCTCACGTGCCCTGATCGATTCGAAGGAATCGATGCGAACCAATCGATTCGAACCGGAAAGCCTTCCGAAGAACATCAATTCGTATCGATCGTATCTCCTAAACTGCTAATCCAAATGCAATTAAATTTTCACAGTAGCTTGCATACAAGGTAAAGAACAATCCTGCCAAGTTTCAGCTCGATTGGATCATTTCTTGATGGATACGAAATTGCTTCGTATCGGTCGCAGATCGAGTCGAAACTTGGTGGGGTCGGTCGCGCGGGCCCCCTCATGTGCCAGAAGGAGTCTCCCGAAGTTTGAGCGCGATATCAGCCTCTTACGCCTATAAATAGCCTCCTGAAGCCTGCAGAAAAGGGATCTTTTTACTGCTCAACACCCAGACTCTGCCGGATTCAAACTCGCATTCTATCATTGCTATTATAAATGAATTTCTTCATTGTAATTGCTGTATTCAACTGTACTCAGCGAGGATAATCAATAAAGGATAAAACTTTGGAGTGGACGTAGGCCGGAGATAGCCGAACCACTATAAATTTTGTGTCTCTGTTCATTATTTCTGGATTGTTGTTCGCTGTGTAATTAGTTCTGTGACTAATACTGCTGATTTATATTCGTTGTTTGGTGCTTTCACGATACTTGGGGTTTGTGACCATTTTTGGCGCAAACAAATAGTTAATAAAATCTCAACTGTTGATCTCAATAGCTGTTATAATAAAATATTATTAAGTTTTCCAAAGCCGTGATCGCAGAAGGCAAATCATCCTTACATAGAAAAGGAGAAGCAACTTTTTAGAAAGGCCAATCAAATAATGCCATGTGTACACTACATTTCATTGCAACAGATAGGTTTATTCCTTCAGCTATAATATCCTTTGGCAAAAAAACCAAAATCCACACTTTCAAAATTCACTTTTCCTTCGTCAAAAGTGAATTTTGGAGGCATGCGTTATACTATATTTTACCAAAGGAAATTTAGATAAAATACAAATGGCCGAAGGGTCCGTAGATAGCTCACTCCCAAAAGCAAAGATACAATACCTAAGGAAATGGTTAACTCTAACCCTTAAGCCTTGGACAATCTTGATAAGGACATAAAACATATAACCAAAAGTATAAAGAATGAAGGGTTGCATACCGAAGGGTCTATGCTACCAACATGTTAGTTAACTCAGTTTACTTTCTAAAGACCTAAGATCGAAAGACTATACCGGATGGTCAAGATAATATAGTGTCTTTTTAATTGTTTATAAGTACAGGTTATAAAATAAGAAATAAAAGCCGAAAGGAGCAGTATTTTGAATGAATAAAGCCTAGGGATAAACAAGATAAACCTAAAGAAACATGCAATAGTATTATAATACTATGAAATCCCAACTATCCATGTGAATGTTCTAGGTATAGCTGAAGAGAAGGCACTCCCAAAGTACATGTCATCAATCTTGGTGATATATTTAGACCAAGATGGATCTTTGCCAAGTATTTGCAATCAAGCATCTACAATCAACCGTGCAAGCCAAGTCATCGATCCGCATTTTTCCAAATGGCTATAAATAGGCACATATCCCAATGAAGAAACGACCTTCTAGCAGTGACATAATTTAGATACTAAGAATAAATTATACATTCCTATATTATATCTTTTTGTAAAAATCATTAAAGATGGACTTAGCCAGCTCAACGTCAATAGCCTTTCGACTTTGGTATAAGTTTATGAAGAAGGAAATGACAAAATGGACGTAAGGATTTAGTCCGAAAAACAATAAATCTAAGTGTCTCTTTACTGCATTTATATTCTACTTAGGTTTAGCTTTCATCCTCCCTTCTCGACACAAATCAGTAACTCTAGCTCTCGGCACTGATTCTTGAAACTTGACTTAATTTCTTGCAATAGCCTTTTGCCTTTGGTAACCAGCCTACCGAAACCCCCCAACATCACAATGACTAAATGAAGCTTGCCTTATTTCTTTGAGTGTTAATGTTATGAAAAATCACACCAGCAAGGCTGATGACACCCGAAGAAGATAGATGACAAGGGGAAGATGTGGCCATTAATCCCATAAGTGAACGACTGAAGGTGGATGAAGGCCAATGTGGCTAGTGTCGTACTAGTAGAATGAAAGTCTATAGTATGGTGGATCGATTATACAAATGACAAGTATATAACTAAATTAAACTATAGTGTAAAGATAGTAAAGAATGTAAATAAGAATAATCATACCAGGGTTTTAATACTGGTTCGGACCTCCCGTCCTATGTCCAGTCCTGAAGCTCCTCTTCGGAATTTCCTTTCACCAAATAACCCTCACTTCACTCGGAGGAACAGGTTTACAATAGTAGAGTTTCTTTGTCAACTATGTGTTCTCTATTACACGGATTTGACTATATAGTACAATTGAACTTCCTATATCTCTTAAATGATTGAATACAATATTGTTCGAGAGAATATGGAAGTGTGTGATCTTAGATTTTCAGATTGGATAGCAAGTAGATGATTAGAACAAGAGATGATCAAGATAGAGAGTCGAGTTGTGCTTTGATCCTTCTTGATTCTTGTTTATATAGTTGTAGAGTGTTGCTTCTAGTAGTTGCATCTCTTCCCTTTCAGTCTAGAGTCGTCACTGTTCACTGGTGAAGAGTTGTGGAGGAAAGATGGAGTTGTGTCTCTTCGGAGATGACAGTTGTTATTTTAATTTTCAGCCCTGAGCCCAGTTTCAGACGTCTGAATGGTGTTTTTAGACGTTTGGAACTTAATATTATTTTTTGTCCAGCATCTATGTTCAGACGTCTGAAGTTCTGCATTCAGACGTATGAACCTATCAATTGAGGTTTTTCTGGGTTCATTCTTGAGTGTTTCTTCCTTCGATCTTCGTGCAACTTTGTAGATGAATTTCTTTAATGCCTTAGTCATCGTCTTGTCAAGGTAGTGGTTTGTCTTGCTTTGTATTCGTATCTGTATAGTTGTATGATATATATATGATTTCCATTGTATAGTTGTCATCGTCGAAATCGTAAACTAAGGGTTCTAACATTTTCCCCCTTTTTGATGAAGACAACTATATAATGTACTTAGATAACGATTACAAAAAGGTTCTCCCCCTAAATTTGATCTCCCCTACAGATGTGCATATCTATTTGTCTCCCTCTTTGTCATTATAAAAAACAATCGAAGAATTTATAATAATAATGCATAAACAAGTATGATGTTCATATAGACTTATATAACTAACAAACAAAGTTATGAGTACATCATTAAGCATATAAAAAGAAGAATATTTATAGTGTTTTACCAGAAATTTGAAAAGAAGTTAACTACAACAAAATATTAACCTTCTGAGGTCAAGGTAGATCATCACCATGGGAGTCTAATTTCCCTTTCTCTTTATCGTCGGTTTTTGGCGATGTGTGAGGAGATTGGGAAGGTGTAGACCAGTCAGTTGAAGGTTGACGATCTTGTTGAAGTGCATTATTAAGTTTGGATACCACTGAAACTAGAGAATCTTCAACTTTGGAAAGTCTTGTGGACAACGTATGATTAAGTTTCGCAATTTGTTTACCAAGAATAATTTGATTTCTTGATAAGGGCACTTGGTTTTGCAAGGTTAAGTCAGCAATAGTCTCGTTAGCATTAGGCTGAGTTCGTGCTTCCAATATCTCCATATCGGAGTGATATTCAAACGAAGGAGGTGGAGAAGGTTCCCTTGGTAGTTCAATACCACCTTCTTCTTCTTGTTGTTGTTGAGGAGGAGGTTGATCTTGTGCATTTTTCCATTCTAGAAACGTTATATAGGATGGTGGTTCCTTCGACAAATGCATAAGAGTAAAAAATTTGGTTCCACTATATTTGACAGATAAGTCCTCAAAAGCAGAAATGTATGATTGGATGTTTAGTGCTTTGAGAATTCTCGTAATATAAGCCAGGTAAATGATTGTATGGCGAGATCTATTCCAAAAACCTTTAAGTTCATCGAAAATAAACTAAGCCCAATTAATCTTAGTTCGACCAAAAAGAGCATATAGAGCTTTGTGCTCAAGATCAGTAACTTGTTCATGGCTACCTAATCGAGGGATAATGGTATTTATAAGCATTCGGGTAAGGAGCCTAGCACGTGGCCTAAGGAATTTGGATGAAAACTGAGGCATTCGATTCTCCCATAATTGATGAGTGATAATATCACGAGGTTTGAATCGCATATCCTCCATTTCAGATAATCTGTGACCCGTATAAGAGCATTCTAAAATTCGTCCAATTATAGCGGGGCTTAACTTGATTGTTGTCCCATAGACACTCGTCCATAACCATTGTTCATCATTCTCAGTAGTCCATACCGATGAACTATCTAGATTAGCATAAAAAAGGTATATAGCCAATTGATCGATAGAAATATCGTTGGCATTAATAGAAATTAGGGTTGTTAATTCACCTTGCTCACAGATGTCATCCATATCGTATGAAGGAAACTTGATTAGGTCATAAAAGGGTCCGAGATGCATCTTCTTAATCTTCAAGTCATCAAACCGTCGTATAGTTGTTGGATTGTGAAATAACCAATCGTTGATTTGAGTGTCAGTTACCATCAAAGATTGAGAGGAGGTTCCTTCTCCATGCTTTCTCTTCTTTATTCCCATTTTTTTGTTCGTGGAGGCATTGTATAGAAATTCGGATTTAGGGATTTTTAGAGAAATAATTTTTAATTTGAAATGAATTGAAGTGAGGAAGTAGTAGTTGTTCGATCAGGTATAGGGTTTTTTTTTAAAAAACCGTCCATTGCCGTTCCAGACGTCCGAATATGTCTAATGTAGAGACAGAAAGGGAAGTCAGACGGCTGGAATTCTAAACTCAAACGTCTTGTAAGGTGTTAGGTGAGACAAAGAGTGATTTCAGACGTCTGGACTTGATTTCAGACGTCTGTGAATATTCAATTTGTTTCAGAGTCTTAGTTCAGACATCTGGAATCTATTTCAGACGTCTGAAAACTCCAGATTAGCTTTTGTTGATTGAAGTGTGAAAAAAAACTTTATTCATTAAATAGAAAACAATGCAAACAAATATATATATATATATATAATTGTCTCCAAACGTCATAGTTTATTTTTCTTGGTTCCATTCCTGACGATCCCATGAATTCGGTTGGTAGGTGGGATCACCATAGTTGATTGGGGCACAAAGCATGGAGATTTTTTATGTAAACACTTCTTTGTTGGAGAATGACCACATATAGCATATAGAGCCTTTTCCAGGAAGTTCAAATGTTTGATTGTTCCTTCCTGTCTATGGTATATTTCCTTTTGAGCATCCATCATTGCGAATTGATAATGTGATATTTCATCTAGTTTTTCATGGATTGTAGGTGGTTTTTCTCATTTGGCTTTCTTAAGTAGAGGTGATAATCCCCATCGACTTTTTGGTAAGTCATGAGAGGATGGAGAACAAGGAGGTGAAGGAGTATGAAGAGAAGGAGTGGATACGTTTGAGGATGGCGATCCTGAATTATATGTAGTTATTTCCTGAGATGACATTTTGATTATGATATTTGTTTTTTTTGAAAAAAAAACTTCAGAGTGTTAGCTTTTATAGCAATCCAAATATAAAAATAGGTAGTTTGTTCATGGTGCAAAATGCTTGTCTAAAGTTTTAAAGGCTTTGAACAAACAAATAAACTTGTGGATATAAGAAATTTTTCTTAGTTTAGAAGTTCATTAAGTGAACAAATTCCTAAGTCACGTCGTAATTTTACAAAACTTTGTTCGTTTAATGGTTTTGTAAAGATATCGGCTATTTGATTATCAGTGTTAACATATTCTAGAGTTATAGTTCCTTTTTCGACATTATCTCTTAAGAAATAATGTCTTATATCTATATGTTTAGTTCTAGAGTGATTTACCGGATTTTTAGATAAATTGATTGCGCTAGTATTATCACAATAAATCGGGGATTTTTCAATTATTTTTCCATAATCTTTTAAGGTTTGTTGCATGTAAATTACTTGTGCACATGCTAATGCCGCTGAATGTATTCAGCTTCACAAGTGGATAGAGAAACACAATTTTGTTTTTTACTAAACCATGAGACGAGAGATTGTCCGATGAAATGACATGTTCCACCAGTACTTTTTCTATCCGTTTTGCATCCTCCAAAATCCACATCGCTATATGATACAAGTGCAAAGGAAGATCCAATCGGGTAGAATAGTCCATAGTTTTTCGTGTTAGATAAATATCTCAAAATTCGTTTAACAGCTCATTGATGAGATTCTTTTGGTTTTGCTTGAAAACGTGCGTAAAGACAAACACTCATCATTATATCGGGTCGACTTGCGGTTAAATATAATAACGAACCAATCATACTCCTATATATTTTTTCTTCAAAATCTTTTCCATTTCCATCTTTATCAAGATGAACCGTTGTACTCATAGGTGTAGGTTTACTAGATGTTTTATCCATACCAAAATGTTTTAATAGTTCATTACAATAATTTTCTTGATGTATAAAGATACCATTTTCTAGTTGCTTTATTTGTAATCCTAAAAAGAAATTTAATTCTCCCATGTGTGACATTTCAAATTCATTTTTCATTATATTAGAAAATTGTACACATAAATTTTCATTAGTTGATCCAAATACGACATCATCGACATAAATTTGAACTACTAAAATATCATCATTTTCTCTTTTAATAAATAGAGTCGTGTCAATTTTACCAATTTGAAATCCTAATGAGATTAAATGGTTTTTAAGCCTATCATACCATGCTCTAGGAGCTTGTTTTAACCCATATAATACTTTATTTAATTTAAAGACATGATTTGGAAATTTTTTATGTTCAAATAATGGTGGTTGTTCGACATAAACATTTTCTTTGATAAAATCATTCAAAAACGCACTTTTGACATCCATTTGATATAATTTAAAATTGTTATGACAAGCAAAAGCGAGTAGAGTTCGTATAGCTTCTAATCTAGCTATAGGTGCAAAAGTTTCATCGTAATCGATTCCTTCTTCTAGATTATACCCATGTGCTACTAAACGTGCTTTATTTTGAACTATATTCCGGTTTCATCAGCTTTATTTTTAAATACCCATTTAGTTCCAATGACGGATTAATCTTCCGGTCTTGGAACGAGTTTCCAAACATTATTTCATTCGAACTGATTTAATTCTTCTTGCATAGCTACAATCCAAAAATCGTCTTTAGAGGCTTCTTTATAATTCTTTGTTCAAAATTTGAAACGAATACAACATGACTTATTTGATTTAGTTGATTTCGAGTTACTCTAGAATTTAAATCTCCAATAATGTTGTCTATAGGATGATTCTTTAAAATCCTAGGAGGTGTAACTAAAGTATTATTTTAATCAATAGCTTCATTATTATTGTGAGGTGTGTTAGAAGAATCATTTGGATGTATTTCTTCTTCGTCATTAATTTGTGTAGTTACAAAATTTTCATCAAAAGAAACATGTAAACTTTCTTCTATAATATTTGTCCTTTTGTTATAAATTCTATAAGCTTAGCTACGATCCGAATAGCCAACAAATATTCCTTCATCGGCCTTAGGATCAAATTTTCCTAGATTGTCTTTAGTATTTAATATGAAACATTTTGATCCAAATGTTCTAAAATATGATACTTTAGGGTTCTTACCAAAAAATATTTCATAACACGTGTTTTTTTGTCATTGGTCGTAGTGTCACTCTATTCAAAACATAACAAGCTGTAGCAATAGCTTCAACCCAAAAATGTTTTGGTAGATTACTATTGTTTAATATTGTTCTTGCACATTATTGTAATGTTCGATTTTTTCGTTCAACTACACCGTTTTGTTGTGGTGTACGTGGAATTGAAAAATTATGATTAATTCCCTTTATATTGCAAAAATTTGTAAAAGATTCATTTTCGAATTCTCCTTCGTGATCACTGCGAATATTTTTAATTTTCAAATTCATTTGATTTTTAATTCTTTTTGCAAAAATTTTAAACATACCAAAAGTATCACTTTTATGCTTTAAAAACAAAGTCCATGTATATCTTGAAAAATAATCAACAATTACAAAAACATACTTGCTATGATTTATTGATCTTACTTGAGTAGGACCAAATAAATCTAAATGCAACAATTCTAATGGTTGTTTTGTTGAAATGTTATTTTTAGATTTAAAAGTACTCCTTTTTAATTTTCCAATTTGACATGCATCACACAAATTATCTATTTTATAATTAATTTTTGGTAAACCTCTGACTAGTTCATGTTTTGATAGTTTATTTATAGATTTGAAATTCATGTGACAAAATCGTTTATGCCATATCCATGGATCATCAAGTTTAGCGGTCAAGCATAAATCAGAATTTGGTTTTATATTCATATTTAAAATATAAATATTTTTATTTCGAAATCCTTCAAATAATAAATTTTTATTATTATCAAATATATTGCAATGATTTTTCTCGAAATTTATTTGAAAACCTTTATCACATAATTGACTAATGCTTAGTAAATTATGTTTTAAATTTTCTACTAATAAAACATTAGAAATAATAGGAGAGTTAGAAATACCGATGTTTATGACTTCTCCAATTCCGATGACATATCCTTTTGATTTGTCTCCAAAGGTTACGGTGCCTCCATCGATATATTTTATATTTGAGAGCATCTTGGAATTCCCGGTCATGTGTTTTGAACATCCATTATCGAGTATCCATTTCTCCTTGCTTTTATTTTTGGGTACCTATAAAACAAAAATTATTCAATTGGTAACAACTCTTCTTTTATTAGGGTCCTAAATGTTAGGAGGGGATGGTAGCCATACCCAAGTGGGTTTGGGTCCTTTAAAAATATAATTGTTATTAAATACTACACTTGACAAAAAGCTATCAATATGTTTTTGTCTAATTAACTTATTATTAGATTTTGGTATCCAAATTTTTATATTTTTAGATTTTGCATATTTACTTAACTTTGGTGTCTTTTTGAAACTTTGATACAAGATACTTTGCTTTATAGTATTATCTTTTTTCTTTTGTGAATTCTTTTCAAATCCTAATCCATTTCGATTACCAGAAGGTTTTGAAATTTTAATTAAATTATCAAGATCTTGTTTTCCTTTGTTAAACTTTGAAACATTATTAGTAATTTTTTCTAGCTTATCCTTTAATTCACAAATTTCAGTTTTTGAAATTTCTATACTACTTTTTAGTTCTATATTTTCCTTAATCAAATTCTTCTTCTCAAATTTTAACCTTTCTATTTCACTATGTTGTGTATCATATTCGATAGACATTTTACACTTTTCTTGTGAAATCACCAATTCTTCTTCTAAAATAACTTTTTTATCCTTTAATAATCCAATTTCTAGTTCTAGTCGATTTATTTTGGCTAGGTGTTCTTTATTCAATTTTTTGATTTGTCTAAACTTATCATCGAGTTCCATACTTAATTCTAATAGTTCATTATAGCTAAGTTCAGGACATACCTCATCAGTGTTAGCCATAAAACATACATTAGCTTGTTCTCCATCGCTATCACTATCACTATCAGAAGATGATGATGAATCGCAATCGTCCCAAGTGACTTTAAAAGCTCTTTTCTTCTTAAAATTTCTCAAATTTGTTCTTTTTCTCATTTTTGCGTTTAGGACAATTCTTCTTCATGTGTCTGTATTGATCACATTCATAGCACTTGATTTGAGATAGATTTGTTGTATTGGGCTTCCCTTCTTTTTGGAATTTGGTCATCTTTCTAAATTTCTTGAATTTGTTGTAATTCTTGGCAATGAAAACTATCTCTTCTTCATCCAAATCCGAGTCATCATTCTTTGCTTGAAATGCTATGTTCTTTTTTTCGATATTTAGTTCTTTTCTAACCTGTAAGTTAGCTTCATAGGACACTAAATTTCCTATCAACTCTTCAACCTTGAGAGTAGAGAGATCATTAGCTTCTTCAATTGCTAATACCTTCCTTTCCCAATCCGATGTTAAAGAGTTGAGTATTCGAGAAACTAAATCAAAATCAGTAAACTTAACTCCTAATGCCATAAGATCATGTTGGATAGTTTGAAATCTAGAATACATGTCAACAATAGTTTCATTTTGCTTCATTTTGAATGAAGAGAATTGGTTTTGCAAAATTGAAATCTTAGTTTGTTTGACATTTGTTGTACCTTCGTGTGTGATTTGTAAGGTACGCCAAATGTCAAATGCAGTGGTACATAACATGACACGTGAAAACTCATTTTTATCTAGAGAGCAAAATTAGACATTCATAGCTTTAGCATTGTTTGAGGCTAAGGTCTTTTGCGCATCGGTCCAAGTGTTCATAGCAGTGTCAGGTGCTTCATACTTATTTTGTGTGGCAGACCATATTTCTAAACCATTGGCTTCCATAAAGATACGCATACGAGTGGACTAATATGCATAGTTGGAGCCATTAAATAGTGGGGGACGTGTAGTAGATTGACCTTCTTGAAAGATACTTGCCATATTAGTGATTCAAAAAACTTGTTACAATACTTTTGATCAAACCAAGCTCTGATACCAATTGAAAGTCTATAGTATGGTGGATCGATTATACAAATGACAAGTATATAACTAAATTAAACTATAGTGTAAAGATAGTAAAGATAGTAAAGAATGTAAATAAGAATAATCACACCATGGTTTTTATACTGGTTCGGACCTCCCATCCTATGTCCTGTCCCGAAGCTCCTCTTCGGAATTTCCTTTCACCAAATAACCCTCACTTCACCCGGAGGAACAAGTTTACAATAGTAGAGTTTCTTTGTCAACTATGTGTTCTCTATTACACAGATTTTGACTATATAGTACAATTGAACTTCCTATATCTCTTGAATGATTGAATACAATATTGTTCGAGAGAATATAGAAGTGTATGATCTCAGATTTTCAGATTGGTTAGCAAGTAGATGATTAGAACAAGAGATGATCAAGATAGAGAGTCGAGTTGTGCTTTGATCCTTCTTGATTCTTGTTTATATAGTTGTAGAGTGCTGCTTCTACTAGTTGCATCTCTACCCTTTCAGTCTAGAGTCGTCACTGTTCACTGGTGAACAGTTGAGGAGGAAAGATGGAGTTGTGTCTCTTCGGAGATGATAGTTGTTATTTTAATTTTTTGCCCCGAGCCCAGTTTCAGACATCAGAATGGTGTTTTCAGACATCTGGAACCTAATATTATTTTTTGTCCAGCATCTACATTTAGACGTCTGAAGTTCTGCATTCAGACGTCTGAACCTGTCAAGGGAGGTTTTTCTGGGTTCATTCTTGAGTGTTTCTTCCTTCGATCTTCGTGCAACTTTGTAGATGAATTTTTTTAATGCCTTAGTCATCGTCTTGTCAAGGTAGTGGTTTGTCTTGCTTTGTATTCGTATCTGTATAGTTGTATGATATATATATGATTTCCATTGTATAGTTTTTATCGTCGAAATCGTAAACTAAGGGTTCTAACATAGAAGAGGCCTAGTAATAGTAATGCTGATAATCACATATTATGAAAAATTTATTTGTGTTATAATAAATTTGAATTAACTTTTGGAACTTAATAAGATAACTTCCAAATGTGAAAAATGTGAATTAGCTAGTAAAAAATAATAAACTAATTGTGAACGATGAATTGAATTTGATATGATCAATAATAAGAGAAATTGAAATTGTATGACTATGTATGGACATCATACGAATGTGCATGTCCTACTTATTGCAATATAAGCGTTATATGCAGTATGAACCATACATACGGATTTATGCTCTCATATACATAATCACTTATGATATGTGATAAATAAGTATCACTTATGAATGTTACTATAGTGGGTATAATGGGGGTTGACTCTCGAGTGAATGGAATTGCACCTGCGAGATCATACACACCTAAAGTGGGATGTAATAAATAGTTATAACGGAAGAACCAAAACATATAACCATGGGTTTTTTGGGGATTCAGTTAGCCTTAAAGGCTATAGATAGCTACAAGTGTAGTGCATGCTTTAACAGATAGTGTGTATATACATGCATACATACATGCATAAATAGTAACTACATTCAAATTTGGACTTTAGAATTACAGCACACTAAAGAATTTGCAATACCTACGCAAAGTTTTCTTCATGTGATCGGCGATTCTGATTGTTTATTAGAAAGACATTGTTTGGTCGGATTTGCACATATCTACTTCTTCATGCAATCTATTTAGTTGGAAGATATATAAAACTTTTAGTTTTAATAACAATAATATAGGTTATTATGTCATTTCATTAAAAAAATTGATTATTTGATAAGAACCAACAACTATGTATATCTGTAAAAACCTGTAACGACCCCGGATTTTATATATATTTAAATTGATAATTAATTTAATTTTTGAATTAAAATTGTAAAATTAATTTGTAAATTGAAGCGAGTTTCCCCAATTCAAATAAATTCTATATTAAATCATTTAAAATTTAAATATTGTATATATATGTATATACGTGAATATATATGTATACGGGCATATATGAGAAAAATTGAATATATATGTATATATTTGATTTGAATTTAAATCTTAAATAAATGAGTTAGAAATAAATGGTTTAATAATAAATGATAATAATAAATATTAGAATTGATGGTTTGAATTTATAAAATAAATATAAGACAATAAATACTAAAGTAAAATATACTTAAACAAGGAATAGAAATAAATATAGGATTTTATTTATATTACAAAGCAATATGACTAAAGAAAGAAAACAATACATTCAAATATGAAACATGACAGGAAAATATATATATATATGTGTGATTGCAAAAGAAGAACATATAAATATCTGGGTATAAACAAATAAGAGAAGATAAGCACAAGCTTATAAAACAAGACAAAGTAAAATATAAAAAAATATAGTTTTTATACAATATAAAGTAAATATATTAGAATAAATTTAAACATCATGTTAAAATTAGAATTCATTTTATATCACAAAGCATGTGAACAAAGCATAAGTATGTACACTTAAACAAATAAGAAATAAAACAAAAAAATCTATGTAGATGAACCTGCAAAAAGAAGATAGAAAACATACATAAGTATGAAAACATATCTTTAGCCACCGAAATATATAAGTGTAGATTGCAAAATAGATAAGGTTGAAAACATAAAGGACATTAGCATTGAATGTTTGCATCTCTAAGTACATACAACATTATCAGCCGAAAGGAAAGCAAATATATAAGTTGTACAAACCATTAATGCAAGCCATCACAACAAATTATCATCAGCCACAAAGAAAAGAAAGATCTCTGATGTATTGTACAAAAACATATTATCACCCTGTACAAAAATAAAGTATCACCTCTAAACTTCATCTCTTTATACCTCCTCTTCATTTCATTTTCGTTCTCTTCAAACAAAACTAAGAAAAACTAAAGTATACCATCATCAAAACTTAAACAAAAATTCAACTGAAATAATTCAACTCAACAAACCAGAGGTTCAAGAGAAAGACTTCAGCTTGCAAATTTTCACAATCCTGTTTCAAAAGAAAAGCAAAGCTCTGTTCTTCTCTTGAAAATCACGGTGAGCAAACTTTGTTGTTTAAACCAGTTTCTTTTGAATCTTATGCCTACGATGATAATGTTAATGGATGTGAATATATCTGCTGGTATTTATGTATATATATATATATATATATATATGTGTGTGTGTAAATGGTTGAATGTATGTCTGTGTATATACAGATCTATCTCTGTTTAACAACAGGTTAGCCAAATTCCAGAAAAAAATTCATATCTCCAAATCTAAAAAGATTTTGGTAACGATCTTTAAATGAAATTTGATTGTATTCACCTGATTCAAATTTTAAAAATGATTTCAAAAATTTATATTAAGTAATTAATTTGAAATAGGAAAATACAGTAAAAAGAACTCAAACATCCCAAAATTTGGTTATCAAATTTCCTTGATTTGATTATATAATTTGATTCGTATTCAAAAATGATGATTTTAGAGAATCATTTCAAGATTTTTCGATTAGTAAATCATGAGAAATCATGAGATGATCGAGATTTGCATTTTCGTCAATCTTTGGTAATCAACGATGAATTATGGATCGTAATTAATGGTGAAGATGGTTCGGGCATCGATGGTCATCAGAAAAATAACTGGAGAATTTATAATTCGCCGTGGCGAACGTTTGGCGATGTAGTAGGGTTTAAGCTTCAGGTTTGGTCGACGATATTGATGAGTTCGTACGTCATCCACAGTCGATTGTAAGCGATCGGTCCAAGGGGAATAGTCGCGTGAGACTCTAGCGAATATTTGGGTGAAAGGGCAAAGTTTCAAATGGCCGGAGGTGGCCACGCTAGGAGCTTTTAGGTTATCGGCTTATTTCAGATGGTGGTTGAGGTTGCTCGTTTTCGATTTCGAAGTTGTTTCAGGGTTTGGGTGGTCGGAATTGTGAGAGGAGGTCGAAGATGATATGCAGGCGATGGTGGTGATGGTCAAAACGTCGGCGAAGGTTCGTGCACGTGCACACTTGTATTTGTGTGTCTGGAAGTCATGGAGATCGGGGAAGAAGAAAAGGTCTTGGGGATGGTCACGAGAAAACGAAGGTTTGACTCGAAGCAAGAGGAAGATGTGGGTTAGTCGAGTAGTTGCTCGGAAGAAATTTGAATTAGCTCGGGTTTGTTAATTTGAAACCGGATTTCCAGATTTTAAAAGGGAACATGTTTTAAGGTTTTAAATTTAAAAATAAGTTTTAAAGAAGAAAAAAACCAAGTTTTCAAAATTAATTTATAAGCAAGTTTTCAAAGATTTGATTTTTAAATTAAAAATATGTTTAAAAAATTGTTTTGGGTTTTGAATAATTATATTGGAATGATTATCTAAAATATTCTTAAGTGTTTTCAAATAGAAATTGATGATGTGATTAAATAAGTAATTAAGATAAGGATTTATCTTTACTTACTTAGAGTTTTAATTAATTAAAGGATAATTAATTAAATGGTAATTAATTAAGGTTAATTAATTTATATAATTAATTAAAGGATAATTAAATGATTGAAGGTTAATTTAATTTTTAATTAAGGTTGATTAATTAATAATTAAAGGTTGATTAGTTAATAAGTAAAGGTTAATTAATTTAAAAATTAAAAGTTAATTAATAAATGGTTAAGAATTAATTAATTAATTCTTAAGGGTTATAAATTAAATAGAGATTAATTAATTGGAAATTATGGATTAATTAATTAGTGATTAATTACTTAAATGATAATTACTTAATATAAGTAATGAAGGATTAATTAAGAATCATTTAGTTAATTAAGGCAATTGATTAATTAATTTATATCAAATGATTTGTAATTAATTTATCAGGATTGGATAATTAATTCATAAGTAATTAATTTAACTGGAAATAAATTGAATTTATTAGGATTAAACAATTAATTAATCCTTCTTATAAATCAATTTTGAATGCTTGACCTCACTTATGAATGATTATATTGTATGAGATGACTTGAATTGCTTGTGATATATCTTGATTCATGTGTGATCTGTAATGCAGTTAATTATCTGTGATATAATTTATTATCTATGATATATATACCTATGATTTGTGAATAAACGATAAGCGTTATAGTTTATACCGCTTACCAACTATATTTCGGTATTCTGATCTGTGATGATTTATTGATGTTGCACTACTGTGTAAAACCCCTGGACTACACCATACACACACAAATATGGATTTCACGAGGAAATCGGCTAAGTCACTGATGATTTAAATTTAATATTTTTGAAATTGAAATGTTAATTTCAATTGATTTTGGAAATGGATTTGGATTAAATGTTAAAGCTTTTGAAAAGAAGTTTTAAGATAAAAGTTATTTTGAATAACTTGGTAAAGTTTCAATTTAAATAATTAAATTTGAATTTAAATTCAAGAGTTGGAATTGAATTCCATGTTTGGAAATTATGGTAAGATGTTATAAATGTGTTATATGAAGTTAAACCATTTTAAAAATATTGTTTTGAGAATTTAAATTTAAACCAAGGGGTTTAACTTGTATAAATGAAAACTATTTGTTTTCAAACGATAAAAGCTTCCATATAAGGAATGAATTTCCAATTTGTGTTAAAAGAATTTCAAGTTTGAATTGAAGATGGTTTTCCAAGTTATGAGTGAATTCTTTTTGAAAGCTATGAATTAAATCTTAATTTAAAGATTAAATGAGTTAATCCAATTGAAATGGAAATCGATTTGGAAATATATGAATGAATCCTTGTGAAACTGGGTGAACTTTATGAACTGAATCTTTTTGTTTAAAAAGATTAAAATGGTAATGTGTTTAAACCATTTGAAAGAAGAGTTTTGGGTAATAAATTGTGACTTAACTGAAATCCCATTATCCATATGTTTTTAAATATTGCGCTCATTATTCGGTTTAGCCGGGAGAGGACCTTTGTGTCATATAACCCATTCCGAATAATGATACGTCGTATATGGATTGCATTTGAAGACCGGTGTTGAAGACCGGGTATTTGCGAGAACGATGGGATGACCTATCGATTGTCTCTGCACTGAGTCACGCCGGTATAGAGATTCCCTAAGTGATGGGAACTCCGTTTGGGATTGTGAATACCCGGATTGCAAGGGCTTCTTTGGAAGTGCCTTTGGTTCTATTCGAACCTGGAACAGACTTGTATGGACGTATGTCTGACACTACACTTTGAGATGTAAAACTGATTTCTTTCAAATACATTTCTGTTTGGTGGCGGAGATTTATTCTCTTAGCTTAACACCCTTCTTTGAGACGTACGAGCTCAGAGGTTATGTAGTTGAAGTTATCAGCGATATACTCCCAATTTGGTAGTGTGGCATGCTAAGTGTTGCTGTGTGTTGATGATCATTTACTGATCATTTGTGATCAAAGCATGGCTTTGTGAAAAAGCGTAGCTTTGTGGATGAAACATCATCGAGCCTCACGAACCGGTAATGGTCGAAACAGGAAAGATGCAGCAAGGTTTCAGGGGTAGCTCCCCTAGGGTATGACCATTCCTTCCGGAAAAAGGTGGTATTAGGTATGGAGCCCTGATATTTAACATATGTGGTTGCTCCAATCTCATTTACTCTGTGTGATTGTTCCTATGTTACCGAGGCCTCGGATAAAGGTCCCAAAGGACCGGGGGTGGCATATCTCAGGTTTACTAACCGGGAAGGGGGTAACCAGCCTTGTGTTGGCAGAGAGCAGGTTGTCTCTCGGGGCATCCCTCCAGAGGCGTTCCCATGTGGCATAGGAAGTTCCATAGCCTGACCGTTTGTTGGAAAATCCAAAGAAACAATACGAGCCTTGTACGGTTTTAGTTGTATAACCTGCTATGGAATGTGGCGGTAACCTGCTATTGAACATAGTAGCTATAGTAGGCATACAATAATGGTTGTATGCTGGCTAAGATTAATATTATACTTTCGAAATGTTTTCCTACACTATGCACTAGTGATAATATCAAAAGAGTTTTGTTTGCGTAGTAAGCATGTTTGACTACCATAAGAAGAAATCTCCCCCAATTCTGCGTTTGCATTGTGTGTGTGGCAGGAGGTCTTATGGTAGTTTCATTTTCCAAAAGCATTGCGGATTTCAATGTTTAAAATTCTTTTGTTGTTTGTTTTAAAGATAAACTGTTTTTGTTGCTCACACCAGTCCCATGACTGACTCGGAGTTTATTGTTCCCTTCCTGAACTCTGGGTGCCCACAATTTTCCACACGGGCAGTCTAGAGTTGGGGATTTACAGATAGTCAGGTTTAGTAGATTATTTGGAGCTAGTTCAGTCCTTGGATGACTGACCTTGCTTAGCTTTGTACATCGTGATGTTGGTTCGAGCTAGCTATGGATTGGAGCATTCTATTGGAGACATTCTATCCGCTGCTGGTGTTATCTATTTTCTTTCCGCTGCTATTTCTTGTATCATATCTCTGATGTATATTGATATCTGTTGTATCATTCTGTTGTATCATATTGTATCAGATTTTGTATCTGTCATTGTATCAATGTTATATATTGATATATTCTTTTTCTTCCGATGTGTTGTTGTACTTGATGGTGTTATAAGCGCCGGGAAGCCAGATTCGACATTTGAATCTACGACATTTGAGTACAAGTGAAGTACGGATGCCGATTTTCGAAGGCCGAGTTTTTGGACTCTTACAAAACCCCACCGCTATACTCATATTATTAATGAACATTATAAATAATATCGTCTAATAACACAGAGAATACGGCTTGTTAAGGGCGACTAAATGTGAATAATATTTAAACTAACACTGACAGTCATACTTACTATTTTACTGAATATCTAGAATAAAAGTTAACGTGTACAGTCTCAATTCAAAGTAATATACACATCGGTTTCTCAAATCAGAACAATATATTATATAGAACAATATATTATATAAAACAATAGTCACAGGTCGCAACGGAATGATATATATCATATATAAATACATACCTTGAGTCTACAAAATATAATACTAGATCCACATAATATACATCTAATATAAGTCACTATCTCAAAATGTACATCTCATTTACATACACATAATCCTACATGAGATAAACTGAAAAAGTAAAAAAAATAGTTTATCTTCATGCTATCAAACTCACCCAAAAGCCTACATGTCATGTAACCTTAAAAGTCTTGACATGACCTGAGTATTATAAAATTAATGGGTCAGACTATCTCTAAATATCCAAAAGGGTGAGAACAAGATAGAACACAAAGGTATATGACATTATAAATAAATACATATGCCATAAATATAAATTAGTCACTGAATAATTTAACTCGGAATCCATCTCTAAAGACAAGAATATTTTAAATCATGAAACACAAACAAATCACAAAATCTCAGAATCCATCTCAAGACACAGAATCATGAAACACACAATAGTTATAAAGCCCAGAATTCCTAAAAATAATAATATCTCAAAATCCAAGAAAAACCAAATCCATACCGTTCACAATGATCGTCCATACTAATCATAATGATCATCCATACCAATCGCAATGATTGTACTCATACTGTGGAAAACAAAACTCGGTATCATCCATACCATCCGATACCAAGGATTGTCCATACCGTGAAAAACAAAATACCAATCGATCTCAAGGATTGTCCATACCAACCACAATGATTGTCCATACCGATCAAAATGATCATAGAAACATAACTCAATGACTGGAGAAGATATAACTCATACCGATCATAAGGATCGTATAAAAATCCAGGAGTATATCTCTTAAGGATATATCGACCTGAAATCCGAACACCAAAAGGGAACACACTCTAAAGTGCCAAATACTATCACTTTTATTAATCACGAGAGCTTAACCAGAACATCCCATACCACTTGCTGAAATTCAACTATTTACTATAAGCTAGTAAATCTCACTCATTATGAATATCGTTGGAAAACTTGAACTATGTATCTCTTAAGAATCTATCAGCCTACACAAATGCCGAACACCAAAAGAGAATACAACCCTAAAGTGTTAAATACTTTATTAAAGACAATCACAAGAATTTAACCAAAGTATCCCATACTACTCGGTAAAATTCAAGTATTCGCGGTTGGGTTAGTAAATCCCACTCAAATATTCTATTTAATGAGCTATACCATATTCGATGAAGCGTTACTTGAGCGCATTTAAAACAATCAATAACACTAAGTTGATTATTAACACTCTTCATACTATAGAATTAAGGATCTCAATTTTTTTAATCTCAAGATCCAAAAATCACACAAGAATGCCAAAATAACACATAAATAGCCAAAGGCTAAGTACAATAAAATCTAATAAGAGTTTATGATTTTGAAAGTAACTATATAATTTATCATACATGAAATGATTTCTAAAACACTTTATGTATATATTTACTTTCAAACTTCTCATTTAAAATCCATAAAATCATTTGTTATTCAACTATATGTACTTATTAAAACCATTTATAAAAGAAATTAAACTAATTCGGAAATAAGTTTGAGATTTGTAAATTTGAATAAACTTTCTTTTGTAAAATTACTTGTATACAAATCGTATATTTATATTTATATAATAGATAAATACATGTTAATAAAATTCCAAACCTTTGAATCATAATAGATCAAAGTCCATAAAACACAAGAGAATTCACTACTGCAAAAATCTGAATTCCATCACAAGACCATATCAATAAATTGATCCATAGAGTTCAACTCTATATCATCTCAAATCAATAATTAAAGAAATCAAAATCCACGAAAAATAGAAGATTTCAGCTAGCCTAAACAAATGAAATCAACGCACGAACTCACGAAGGAAAGGCAAGCCAATCTAGAACTAGGTCGCAGAATGGAGCAACAACCTGGCATGTTCAACGCTTCCAGGGAGATCGACCAGTCGACTGACCTAGGGTCGGTAGGTTGGATGCAAGACCTGGAGCTATTTACTCTAGGATTGGCTCGACCAGTCGACTGAAACCCTACTTTCAGTTGACTGAACGCATGCTTGGAGCTATAAGCTCCAGGTCTCGTTTCCAATCAGTGCATGTAAACTTTCCAACGATTTAACTCGATTCAGACAACAATATGTGACTTATAATGACCATATACTTGTATAAAACAACTAATAGCATCATATAGAAATAATTCAAAGTAATTAAAGACGATTTCATTCATGAATAGCAAGCATTTCAATTGGTTTTAAGCAATAGTTTATATTCATTGCAATTCCAAACATAAAGCCATCAAAATCTAAGTTTAGCAAGCATTAACATCTGAAACAGAACTTAGAGATATATATTATGAGGTTTAACTCACCTGTTCTTCTATTTAAGTAGCTAATTGCAATCATAATACCATAGCCTTCTCTATTCCATCAAGCCTTAGAATTCCTGGATTTCTAGCAATTTATTTGTATTTTTAATTTGCCATTTTGAATTTAATTGCAAGAGGAAGAAACCCTAGCCTTATTTCAATTTTCATTTTCTGATTTTGATGTATGTACAGGTGTAGGAGGATGAGATGAGAAATAAGAACTTCTCTTATTTGTTTTCATGGGCCTTTGGTTAAGGCAACCCAATAAGAAAATTAAAATTCTTATTTCATTACTACTCTTAAATTATAAACTTTGTTAATAAGTTATGAAATAAAGTACTAACTGTAACGACCCGTATTTTTACGGATCGAAAAGTTTGTGAAAATATGGAATTTTAGTGTTGTTGAGCCATTTCAGATTTTAGGAAAAATATGGCTAAGTCCTAAGTCGTTCACGACTTAGTATAGGTCGTAAGTCGTATACGACTTAGGGGATAGGAGCGACCCAGGGATTTGGAGAGTTAAGAGTTAAGTCGTGACCGACTTATGTGGGTTAGACAACCTAAGGAAGTTTTGGAGCGACTTAGAGGTTAGGGCTTCTTGGTTTAGGTCGTAGACGACCTAAGAGGTAGCGCGACCTAGTGTGTGAGCGACCTAAGTTTGGGAATTGTATTGTTAGGTCGTCTAGATGACCTAAGGAGGTGAATTGGTTAAGTGCTAGGTCGGTTGGAACGACCTATAGAATGTTAGCGACCTAAGGATTTTAGGTCGTAGGTGGTTAGGTCGTATGGTAGGTCGAGCGACCTAAGCGTTGACGACTTATGGGATGTTAGCGAGTTATGAGGGTTTACGACCTAGTGGTTATCTAGTTAGTATAGTTAGGTCGGCAACGACCTAGAGAAGCTGGGTAACAGTGAGCGACCTAGTAGTTTAGTGTTAAGTCGCGTGGGTCTAAGTGTTAGGTCGTAACATTTTTAGGTCGCTAGGCTATTACACTGTTAGGTCGCTGGGTTGTTGAGGCGTGTGAGTGTTAGGTCGCGTAAGGACTTAGCAGTTAGGTCGCTGAGGAGTTAAGTCGTAGCTGTTAGGTCGCTGGGTGCTTGTATGCGCAGAAGTGTTAAGTCGGTGAAGGCTTAGGTCGGAGGGGTCTTAGGTCGTAAGTCGGAGACGACTTATGGAGAGCCGAGTTATGACTTAGTGAATTTTCAGCTATAAATAGGAAGGGTTTTTCTCACTTTTTGGGATCCGGATTTCGAAGCGACGAAGTGCTGTCATTTTGAGAGCTCAACTTCCACACTTCTTCACTTTTTCTCTCTACTCTAATCTAGTGCTTCCATCCATCCAAGTTGAAGATCAAATTGAAGATTCAAGAGCTTAGATTGAAGGTCTTCATCCTTTGAAGTGAGATTTCTTCGTTTGAAACGGATTCGTGATAGATCAAGCTTGATCCTTCGCTGTCCAGATCTGAAGCGTGTTGATTTGGGGTTGTTTAGGTGATTTGGTGCGTGGTGATTATCTCTCACACGGATCCAAAGGAGTATATCGGATTGTTGGCTTGATTTGGTGTTAAAATAGTGATTTCCATGCATTTTCTTCATCCTAAGTGTAGATCCATATAGATTCATTGTTCATGATGAGGTTACATCCATTTTTATCACATGTTAACCTATGCAAGTTCATTCATCAAGTTTATAAAGATATTGTTCATGTTTCATGCTTGTTGGACTTTCAACTCTTTAATTACGAAAATGCCATTATTGTTATAATTGTCTACTTAGATCATATTTGAATGCTTGATTGCTTGGATTAATGTTTGATTTGATTGATTGTTATGAATTAGATGATTGATGATTTGCTTTAGACCGAAGATGATTCAGAAGCTAAGGGAAAGGCTCTTGAATTGGAAAAGCTGCTTGTGGCATTTGTAGCGGATGATGAAGCTCTTATGCATAGATTTGATGATGATGTTGAGATGTGACTTTGCGAGGATGTGATGAAGTGAAGTATGATATGAGATAGTCTTGGTGTAATCCAGACGGGATCATTCCAAGCATGTTGGTAACTCGGTGATATGGTTCGAGTTGGTGGATAATGGATGGCTCGAGAGGCGCTTGGGCTAGTATGAGATCAGTCGTCAAGGAGGATGACTAGGAGGCTTGGATAGCATCGTTGTTGAAGGTTCTAGCAGACTCAAAGCAAGGGTACGTTTGGGCAGTTGCGAAAATCCCAACGACAATGGGTTGATAGTCGAGTACCCTGGGTAGTTGCGAAAATCCTTGGCACGGGCTGCGACGACGTGCGGAGTACTGTCTAGAACCGGGGTTTCCATTAGCCCTTGACGGACGGCTGAAAGAATGTGTCGGTCATTCAATTAACGGTGAAATCGAAGCAGTGATAACAGTGATAGCCAGAGTCATGGATGTTTTGGTTGTATCGTCATTCGGTCTCAAGAGCGGTATTTTCTGGGTGCTTATCTGATCTTGGTTTAGGCCTTGGGGGTTTTTACTTGGAAAACATCGCCCTTGACTCGAGTGATAATTGCTTTACTTTATATTGTATGCTCTGCTATGTTTGCTTCTACTTAGTGTGTGTCTGGGGACTATCACTGTAGAAAGAGGTTGGAGTGGGAGGGTTGTATTCCTATTCCTTTTTCCTTTATGCTCTTTTGGTATGTTGTTAGTTAATTTACTGCTCACTAAGACTGTTGTCTGACTCAAGGCTTTATGTTTTAACTCTTATTGCCTTGGGTTGTTCGTCCATTTTGGGATGGGCAGACTAGGTAGCAGGTGACAGGTGCTGTTCTCTTTTCACGGTGCTGATATCGAAGACGAGCTGGAGTATTGCATATTGTTTCTTCTTACTATATGTACTGGATGTTCTGCTGCTTTGTATTCTCTGAATGTTATGTAGTGAGGCTTATTGTATTGACTATTGAGATGTTGTATTCAACTATTATGAAGTTTTATTGATGAGATTCTATTCTGTGAAGCTTCACTATGTATATGTTCTATTGTATTTTGTCCATGCACTGTGAGTAATACGATAGATTCTGTTGTTTTAATTTACCTTGACAATCGTCCATGGTCACCTGGCACACCTTACAGCGCACTATCCCTAGATTCGGTGCAGGGGTCATGGGCGGTCGTCACATTTGGTATCAGAGCATTGGTTAATCGATTTTACCCAACGCTCGCTGACGTAACTATGTATGAGAGACGTAATTGTATTTTGATGGATGATTACTATATATAATATAGTAGCTTAGTAGAGTTTGAGTCCTTTATGCAGTTGTTTCTCTAAGATGTTCTGATCATTCCTTTTTATATATATTAAGGATGAGTCGAAGAGGGAGACCAGCTGCTAGGGAAGACCGTGCTACTGAAGGGACTGCTGATTATGCAGCTATGTTCGAAGCTATGATGACTTCGATCATGAGAAGGATACCAGTTCCGGGGGCAGCAGTAGATGTTGGAGTTCAAGTCCAAACTCCGAAACCAGTAGATTTTGCTAAGTTGTGCAAGGACTATACTGCTCTTGGAGGAAAGGTTTTCTTGGGAATAGAATCAACCATTGAAGTCCAGAGATGGATAGATGCTTGTAGAAGGATCTTTGGTGATTTGGGAATTGATGATGCAACTAAGAGGAAGTTGGCATCAAGGCAGCTTCAAGGGAGAGCTTCTGATTGGTGGAACTCTATTACCATCAATACTCCGGAGGAAGAGATTACTTGGGAGCAATTCCAAGTCAGATTTGAGGCTAAGTTCATTTCTACAGCTCAGAAGTCTGTTCTGTTCAAGAAGTTTGTGGAGCTCAAGCAAGGTGGAAGACCAGTTCTTGAGTATGTTTCTGAGTTTGAAGCATTGTCCAAGTATGCTCGGTCATATATTGAATCTGCATATCAGAAGAATGAGAAGTTTGTGACAGGCTTGGACAGTTATATTGGGAGACAGTTGGTGGATCATTTGGACGATTCATTTGAGAAGCTTGTGGAGAAGGCTCTCAGGCATGAAAGTCTGTTTCCTAAGGAAGGATCTGTTGTTGCTGTGACCAGGGAAGAGTCTAAACCCCAGCAGGGTGGAAACAAGAAGAGGAAGCAGCAGCAGCAGAAGGGTAAGGATGGCCAGAAGAAGCCGAAGAGCGAAGTGACCTGCTACAACTGTCAGCAGAAAGGCCATCTCTCCAGGGATTGCAAGAATCCGAAAGCGCCGGCGAAGTGCCACAACTGTGACAAGCCGGGGCATTTCTGGAAGAATTGTCCAGAACCGAGAAGGGACAAGCAGATTGTGCAAGCTTATGCTTTGGGAGCTGTTCCGTCGTCTTCGAAAGCTCCTACCGCTAAAGAGAAAGGAAAGAGTGTGGTGGTTCAAGGTACTCTTTTCCTATGTGGTGTTCCAGTTAGAGTTCTGTTTGATACTGGGGCGTCGCATTCGTTTGTTTGCAGCGAACTTGTAGGCCGGTTAGGTTTGGAACCGGATATTGTTGATAGGCCATTGGTTGTGACTAATCCAGTTGGGGGTTCGTCTTGTTTGTGTATGTTATGCCGGGGTCTGATTGTATCGAGTCATGATTGCTCTTTTGTTTGTGATTGCTTTGTTCTAAACTTTGCGAGGTTCGGAATTATTTTGGGTATGGACTGGCTTAGGAAGTATGCGGCAAAGGTTGATTGCGAGAGGTTGGAAGTGACAGTCGAGAATGTGGAGGGGCGAAAGGTTGTGATACGATGTAAGCATGAAGAAGGCGTCTTCATGAGCTTCATGTATTCGCTGGTTGTTCCACGGGATGGACTGTCATCGGTGCCAATCGCTAATGGATTCGAGGATGTCTTTGACGAAGTCAAAGGGCTGCCGCCGCATAGAGAGATCGAGTTTTGTATAGATCTAGTTGAAGGAGCCAGACCTGTTGTGATGCCTCTTAGGCGGATGGCGCCTAAGGAACAGCAAGAGTTGAGGGTGCAAGTTGATGATCTTTTGCAGAAAGGATTCATTCGGCATAGTGTGTCCGGATGGGGTGCACCAGTTGTGTTTGCAACCAAAGCAGATGGATCGCTGAGGTTGTGTGTGGATTATCGTGAGCTGAATAAGGTGACTAAGAAGAACAAGTATCCATTGCCGAGAATAGATGACTTGTTTGATCAGCTTCACAAAGCTAAGGTGTTTTCTCAGATGGATTTGGCAACGGGATTTCACCAGTTGAGAGTAGCTAAGGATAGTGTGCCGAAGACTGCTTTTCGAACACCATCCGGTTTCTTTGAGTGGCTGGTAATGCCGTTTGGATTGACTAACGCGCCAGCATATTTTGTGGATCTTATGAATAGAGTGTTCAGAGATCAGTTGAACAAGTTTGTGCTTGTGTTCGTGGATGATATTCTGATTTATTCCAGAACTGAAGAAGAGCACAAAACGCACTTGCGTATTGTTTTGGAAATCTTACAGAAACATCAGCTGAAGGCTAAGTTTTCGAAGTGTCACTTCTGGAAGAGTGAAGTGAGGTTCTTAGGCCATGTTATCTCTGGAAATGGAATAGCGGTTGATCCCGCTAAGGTGGAAGCAATCCAGGATTGGGATAGACCTAAGAATGCATCTGATGTGAGAAGTTTTCTTGGATTAGCAGGATATTATCGACCGTTTATCAATGACTTCTCCAAGATAGCTGCACCGTTAACAGGATTGACGAAGAAGAACCAAGTGTTCAGATGGGAAGATAAGTGTGAGCAAGCTTTCAGAATCCTGAAAGAGCGATTGACGAGTGCTCCTGTTTTGACTATTCCAAGTGGGAATGATGAGATGGTGGTTTACACCGACGCATGTGGTACTGGACTTGGAGCAGTGCTGATGCAGAGGGATAAAGTTGTTGCATATGCAAGTCGACAACTGAAGCCGCACGAAAGGAATTACCCGACTCATGATTTGGAGTTAGCGGCGATTGTATTTGCTCTGAAGATGTGGAGACATTATCTATTGGGAGTTCGATTCGAGTTGTTTACAGATCATAAGTCGTTGAAGTATCTTTTCTCCCAAAAGGATTTGAATCTTCGGCAGCAACAATGGCTAGAGTTTTTGGCATCATATGATTTTGGTATAGCTTATACTCCGGGAAAAGGTAACGCAGTGGCAGATGCGTTAAGTCGAAGACATGCAGGACTGGGAGCCATGTTTTCTGAATGGAAGAATCTCGAGTATTTTGCTGGATTTGACTTCAGGCCTAGATGTGAATTGGAACCTGAGATGTTGGCAAACTTATCGATAAGACCTTCTCTTGTGGAAAGGATTGGCGAGAGCCAAAAGCGAGACGATAAGCTTGTCAAGATTATCCGTGAATTGGAATCTGGATTGGATCCAGAAAAGGATAAAGGGTTCGAGGTCGATCGAGAGGGTTGGCTTCGAAAGCAAGGACGACTAGTTGTTCCCGATATAGATGAATTGAGGAGTGAAGTTCTGAAGGAAAGTCATCACTCAAAGCTGACAATTCATCCAGGTGGAAATACGATGTATCGGGATATGAAGAGAACCTACTACTGGGAAGGTATGAAGAAGGATGTTGGAAATTTTATTTCCAAGTGTATGAACTGCCAGATGGTAAAAGCCGAACAGAAGAAGCCAAGTGGATTACTTCAGCCATTAGAAGTTCCTACATGGAAGTGGGAGCAGATATCGATGGATTTTATTGATGGATTACCTAGAACAAGAACGGGAAATGAAGGGATTTGGGTCATCGTAGATCGTTTGACTAAGAGTGCACGATTCATTCATGTTCGATCGACTAGGACTGCATCAAGGTTGGCTGAGTTGTATGTTAAGTGGATAGTTCGATTCCATGGTATTCCGAAGAGTATAGTGAGCGATCGAGATCCATTGTTCACTAGTGGATTTTGGAAGAGCTTCCAGGAAGTTTTGGGAACCGAGTTGTGTTTGAGTACAGCTTATCACCCTCAAACAGATGGTCAGACCGAGAGAGTCAACCGAGTTTTGGAAGATCTTCTTAGAGCATGTGTTTTGGACTTCGGAGAATCATGGGAAGATCACCTTCATTTGGTGGAGTTTGCGTACAACAACAGTTACCAGTCAAGCATTGGTATGGCACCGTATGAGGCATTGTATGGAAGACCGTGTAACTCTCCGACATGTTGGTTGGAAACAGAAGAAAAGCTGTTACTTGGGCCAGAGATGATTCGACAGACTTCGGATTGCATAGAGATCATTCGGCAACGAATGAAGGCAGCCCAAGACCGTCAGAAGAGTTATGCCGATAAGCGTTGTAAGGATTTGGAATTCGACGTAGGAGATATGGTTTTTGTGAAGATTTCTCCACTAAAGAATGTTATTCGATTCGGGAAGAAAGGGAAATTGACTCCGAGATTTGTTGGACCATTCCCGATCCTCGAGCGAATTGGAAAGCTCGCCTATAGACTGGAGTTACCGAAGAAGATGTCGGGTGTGCACAATGTTTTTCATGTATCGTATCTAAGGAAGTATGTGCACGACTCGAATACCGTGATTCCTGCTGATAGTTGTGAAGATTTCGAAGTTGATCCAAACGATAGAAGACCTAGTAAGCCGCTTCGTGTTGTGGAAACCGACACGAAACAGCTTAGGAGGAAGGTAGTTAAGTTGCTCAAGATACAATGGAGTGATGATGATAACGACTGTACGTGGGAGGTGGAAGAGAGGATGAAGGCAGCTCATCCTGAACTCTTCAAGGTATGGCCCTAAGGTGTCGTGTCATCTCACGATATTGTAACTTGTTCTAGTGTTAGAATTCTGTACGCTAAGCTAGAATTGGATGCATGGTTTGTTGATTGTTATGGTTGGTAGGCGTACAGAATAGTCTTTGATTGCTTTGTTTGTTTGGAATTTTGGGGGCGAAATTCCTAAGGGGGAGAGAATGTAACGACCCGTATTTTTACGGATCGAAAAGTTTGTCAAAATCTGGAATTTTAGTGTTGTTGAGCCATTTCAGATTTTAGGCAAAATATGGCTAAGTCGTAAGTCGTTCACGACTTAGTATAGGTCGTAAGTCGTATACGACTTAGGGGGTAGGAGCGACCCAGGGATTTGGAGGGTTAAGAGTTAAGTCGTGACCGACTTATGTGGGTTAGACAACCTAAGGAAGTTTTGGAGCGACTTAGAGGTTAGGTCTTCTTGGTTTAGGTCGTAGACGACCTAAGAGGTAGCGCGACCTAGTGTGTGAGCGACCTAAGTTTGGGAATTGTATTGTTAGGTCGTCTAGATGACCTAAGGAGGTGAATTGGTTAAGTGCTAGGTCGGTTGGAACGACCTATAGAATGTTAGCGACCTAAGGATTTTAGGTCGTAGGTGGTTAGGTCGTATGGTAGGTCGAGCGACCTAAGCGTTGACGACTTATGGGATGTTAGCGAGTTATGAGGGTTTACGACCTAGTGGTTATCTAGTTAGTATAGTTAGGTCGGCAACGACCTAGAGAAGCTGGGTAACAGTGAGCGACCTAGTAGTTTAGTGTTAAGTCGCGTGGGTCTAAGTGTTAGGTCGTAACATTTTTAGGTCGCTAGGCTATTACACTGTTAGGTCGCTGGGTTGTTGAGGCGCGTGAGTGTTAGGTCGCGTAAGGACTTAGCAGTTAGGTCGCTGAGGAGTTAAGTCGTAGCTGTTAGGTCGCTGGGTGCTTGGATGCGCAGAAGTGTTAAGTCGGTGAAGGCTTAGGTCGGAGGGGTCTTAGGTCGTAAGTCGGAGACGACTTATGGAGAGCCGAGTTACGACTTAGTGAATTTTCAGCTATAAATAGGAAGGGTTTTTCTCACTTTTTGGGATCCGGATTTCGAAGCGACGAAGTGCTGCCATTTTGAGAGCTCGACTTCCACACTTCTTCACTTCTTCTCTCCACTCTAATCTAGTGCTTCCATCCATCCAAGTTGAAGATCAAATTGAAGATTCAAGAGCTTAGATTGAAGGTCTTCATCCTTTGAAGTGAGATTTCTTCGTTTGAAACGGATTCGTGATAGATCAAGCTTGATCCTTCGCTGTCCAGATCTGAAGCGTATTGATTTGGGGTTGTTTAGGTGATTTGGTGAGTGGTGATTATCTCTCACACGGATCCAAAGGAGTATATCGGATTGTTGGCTTGATTTGGTGTTAAAATAGTGATTTCCATGCATTTTCTTCATCCTAAGTGTAGATCCATATAGATTCATTGTTCATGATGAGGTTACATCCATTTTTATCACATGTTAACCTATGCAAGTTCATTCATCAAGTTTATAAAGATATTGTTCATGTTTCATGCTTGTTGGACTTTCAACTCTTTAATTACGAAAATGCCATTATTGTTATAATTGTCTACTTAGATCATATTTGAATGCTTGATTGCTTGGATTAATATTTGATTTGATTGATTGTTATGAATTAGATGATTGATGATTTTCTTTAGACCGAAGATGATTCAGAAGCTAAGGGAAAGGCTCTTGAATTGGAAAAGCTGCTTGTGGCATTTGTAGCGGATGATGAAGCTCTTATGCATAGATTTGATGATGATGTTGAGATGTGACTTTGCGAGGATGTGATGAAGCGAAGTATGATATGAGATAGTCTTGGTGTAATCCAGACGGGATCATTCCAAGCATGTTGGTAACTCGGTGATATGGTTCGAGTTGGTGGATAATGGATGGCTCGAGAGGCGCTTGGGCTAGTATGAGATCAGTCGTCAAGGAGGATGACTAGGAGGCTTGGATAGCATCGTTGTTGAAGGTTCTAGCAGACTCAAAGCAAGGGTACGTTTGGGCAGTTGCGAAAATCCCAACGACAATGGGTTGATAGTCGAGTACCCTGGGTAGTTGCGAAAATCCTTGGCACGGGCTGCGATGACGTGCGGAGTACTGTCTAGAACCGGGGTTTCCATTAGCCCTTGAAGGACGGCTGAAAGAATGTGCCGGTCATTCAATTAACGGTGAAATCGAAGCAGTGATAACAGTGATAGCCAGAGTCATGGATGTTTTGGTTGTATCGTCATTCGGTCTCAAGAGCGGTATTTTCTGGGTGCTTATCTGATCTTGGTTTAGGCCTTGGGGGTTTGTACTTGGAAAACATCGCCCTTGACTCGAGTGATAATTGCTTTACTTTATATTGTATGCTCTGCTATGTTTGCTTCTACTTAGTGTGTGTTTGGGGGCTATCACTGTAGAAAGAGGTTGGAGTGGGAGGGTTGTATTCCTATTCCTTTTTTCTTTATGCTCTTTTGGTATGTTGTTAGTTAATTTACTGCTCACTAAGACTGTTGTCTGACTCAAGGCTTTATGTTTTAACTCTTATTGCCTTGGGCTGTTCGTCCATTTTGGGACGGGCAGACTAGGTAGCAGGTGACATGTGCTGTTCTCTTTTCATGGTGCTGATATCGAAGACGAGCTGGAGTATTGCATATTGTTTCTTCTTACTATATGTACTGGATGTTCTGTTGCTTTGTATTCTCTGAATGTTATGTAGTGAGGCTTATTGTATTGACTATTGAGATGTTGTATTCAACTATTATGAAGTTTTATTGATGAGATTCTATTCTGTGAAGCTTCACTATGTATATGTTCTATTGTATTTTGTCCATGCGCTGTGAGTAATACGATAGATTCTGTTGTTTTAATTTACCTTGACAATCGTCCATGGTCGCCTGGCACACCTTACAGCGCACTATCCCTAGATTCGGTGCAGGGGTCATGGGCGGTCGTCACACTAACCCATTTCAATAATAATTTATACTTGCACTTGGTAACCATTTTTAAATACTGATTAATTTTATATTTGTTATTATTTGAATTGAAATCTCAAATAACAACTTAAAAAGATCACCAAATATTTAAATACTTTCAACCCCTCGATTATAATTTAATAAATGATCCAGCAAATAACAACCTCTATTTTTCTCATAGTTAGATTTAGTGGTTTATTCATAGCTTTGACAATAATTGTCATAATTAAATAAAATATCAATAATGTTTTTAAGTGATTTTTAACATTTTGAAAATTCTAACATTTCCAAATTTCACGATGATTTAGAATTAACCATTTTAAAACAAAATATCTTTTATAAAAGATAACAAATTCCAAACTAATGATTTAAATTCTCTAATTTAAATCATTATTTATTTTATTTAATCAACTGAAAAATCCGAGTTGTTACAATATCCTACCTTAAAACTAAATATATGAATTATGATAGTTTTTGAAATGTAATTTAAACTCAAATTGGCAGTTAACTATTTCATATATATAACCATTTATTACCTTGTTAATAAAGATATATTATTTTTTGAAATGACCTAATGTTTGTTGATGTATTGGAATTGAGTACCTTGGAGAATGAAGTGCTGCAAAGTATTAATGAATTATTGGTTTCTACTCAAGTCATTATAAGTGAGAATTTCTTTTTACCTAGTTTGGAAGAAAATCAACGTTTACCTTGATAATGAACTACTCTCTTTATTGATCTTCAATTTGCTTAGTAAACGAAAATGTCATATTTCTAATCATAGTTTTGTTAGGGTTGTTTCGTATGTGCTAAGGAGAAATGACGATCTGAAATTGAGATAGTCCCACATCGCTAAATAACTTGAAGAAGTGACATATAAATAAGGATTGGTAAACAATTGCGAGATTAAAAGAAGAGGAGGCGGCAGACAATTGAGAAATCGAAGATTAAGGTTGTATATTTTAAAATTCAAGTTGGCATGTACACGCAGGAACATGACATATTACTCCACACTATCGTTATAATATAAAAATGAGAACTTCTCAAGGGAAATTTGTGCAATAAAACACTTATTGTGCTCTACACGGTGTACACATGATACTATTGGATGAAATAACTTTTCTGGTATAAGTTAAAATGCAATTCATATTCTTAAATAGTATAGGCTGACATTATTTAGTAGTGATAATTGATGAGCTTATTGGTTCTTTTGCACGGGTTTGTTTCTAGGATCATGTTAATCTTTTTGCAGTGGTTTTCATTTTTATCCGTTTGCTATCAGACCGTGTTTATTTTTAATCAGAAGTTCTAAATCTAGTTTCTAATTTATAAATTAGATCTTTCTATATTGTTTATTTTTTGCCAGTATTCTGATTAAAACCATCCATTCAGACAAAATTATTCAGACCATTTTTTTTGTTTTTTTATTTTAAATGCTGAATGCAAATTACAAAAAGCCGAGTGATTATTCAAAATTCAACAATCAACCTTCAGACTTCAGAGTTCAACGATCATACATCATTTTAAACAAATGGAGTCTTAGTATGTTGGAGTGGTTCAGTATGTCCTTATTCCCTTATCTTTCAAGCAATATAGGTTGTAAAGGTTAGAAGGTTAACTATACTAATGTTCATTCTAAAGTGCAGCATTGTTTTTGGCTAAGCTGTGCGGAACTCCACAACCATCAAGTTCATTCAGTGTACTGTGACAGGACATGAATTATCTAGTAGTTCATTTTTTAAGTCTTTTCTAACAATATTAGTTTGGAAAAATTATGCAATTCTTATTCAGATTATATTTATATATATATATATATATATATAGCTACACCAGAACAACCAAGGTTGATTTGTTGTCAATCTATCTAATTTTGTTCACAAAAGGTAATGTTTGCTAATGCATTAATATATAATGTAGGAGTTGGACTATTGTTCATTCATAGTTTGTTATGAACAGAGATGTTACGTTACTACGCGAAATTGCACGTTTTGTTTCACACATCAAACTAATTTTGTTTGTTACAATGGTTGTATCATAACTTTCTCAACCAACTTTGCTACAGTACTCAACAATATATCAATAATACTAACTTCACACCTGCTCACTTTCCTTATCCTCATGTGTTAAATTTAATCTTAATCATCCTTCATATGATATAAATCATAACTGAAAACCATAAGGCTATTAAAATAATGTAATGATGCACAAATGAATGAGATTAGTTTGATGTTAAATTTTGATGATATAAAATCACAATTAGAATGAAATAAACATGCAAAAAGAAAGAAACAAAAAATCTTATTTTTCCTAATTAATAGACATATTTGATTATGTTTATTTCTCTTTTTAATCGGTTGATAAATTTATTTTTTGTCATATAATATTAACTTGAACATTAAGTAATTAATCGGTTATGTGTGGAAAAGTATTTGATATTTTTCTCATCTACCATCTTTGTTCTTCTTCTCCAAACATTAAGAAGTCATTGTCATACAGATCAAGACCCCTTTTCAATCAGATTATTGATTCTACTTTTGTTTTGTTTTCTTTTATTTGGTGGATCAATTGCACACAATTATTTATTGAGAATCGATATAAACGGTTGTTGGATGGAATTTTGTGTGTTGATTATCTTAATTTCTTTGTATTTTAGATACATCTTATAACGACGCAGAATTTGACCACACTTAAAAATGACATTTAAGATGATTTTAAATATAAAATATGTAAGGTTACATGATTCAAATAATATTATATAGGATTTAGAAAGAGAAGTATACACAAAAATAGTAACATTTGCCTATATCGACAAAAGTGACAAAATGCTGATTTCAGAAAAGTAAGTTTTAATGGTTAAATAAATTATTTAATTAATTTATGAGTGTTTATATTTTTAAATAACATTATACAAATTTATTTTTGAATTTGTTTTACATAAATAAATAGATTAACTAAAATGTCAAAATGTGACCGTAAAACATTTTGTCGAAAATCAACGTTTTGTCGATTAAAAGGTGTCGTAACATTGTTGCACCTTTATTTTCTTATATAGGAACATATATTCAAATAGAATAAGTATTAATTAAGTTACTAATAAAGTTTACTTTTACTAAACATACTTATAAAATTCTAGAATTTCATTAATAAAAAGTAAGCACAAAATTCCAAAACATGTCAAATCAAACCAAACATAATTACTACTTTACCTTTCTTACTCCTTAAGTGAAAGAAACATAAAATATGATTTGTAATGGTGATGGTAAGTGTAGAATATAATGAGATTACTTTATTTACAAGTAAGGGAATTTTGGTCTTTTTACATAATATTATTTTAATCCAAAAATTTTTCTATAAATAAACATCCACTTTCTCACTTTTTTTCTCAACTTCTTCTTCCCATTTCCAAGCTTCTTCTCTCTACTTTAATGGTTTCCATGCCTTAGGAAAATAATGGAAAATTTTCGAAAAAAATAAAAGTAAAAGAAAAATAAAGTATTCCACTTTAAAATCAAGTGCAAACCACCTCTCTTTCCACCTACAACTCACGGCCCCCCTCCATCACCACCCAAAGCCGAGCACCACCCCATCCCAAGCAAGGCCGAGAGCACCAAAGGAGAAAGGAGCGAGATTGGATAGCTCTAGAGCAAGGAAAAGAGAAGGAAGTGCCGCCGGATTGATCCCAAGGAGCTAGGAGCAAATTCAGGGTGTCGCGGAAGCGCTGTTGGATTTTCAAGAGTTTGGAAAGGAGGATGCATTTGAGATAATTAATCAACAAAAGTTTAGGTGAAGTGCGGATTTATAAGAATGTTGGTAGGAAGAATCGATTAAGTTAAAGTTAAGTACTCAAATTTTAGTTTTATTTTAATAAAACTTAAGTTCATAATACACATGTTAAATTAGAAATTAATATATTGAATATTGGTTGATATTGGATGATAACTTGGTTGATATTATGGTTGATTATATGGTTGTGAAATGGTTGATAACTTAGTTTGATAAATTATAAGAGAAATGTTAGTAATTAACCATATTTAATTTAATGGAAGTTTAATCCATAATAATATGTGTATGGAGTGATTTAGCCTCTAAATGATTTTATAAGGAGTTGAAAATAATATTATAATATTATAATATGAAATAAAATGAAGAATGAGTTTGAAGTATGAAAAATATTGTTTAAAATGAGTTTAAAATGATTTAGAAATGTTTTATAAACATTTAAAAATGTTTCAATGAAGTTTGAACAGAAATCCAAAAATAAGTCAAAACTAGGCGCGTCGCGTAACGATAGTTCATGATTTTGCGTCAAAAAAGTTAAATAAGTATACAAAGTGGAATATAGCTCGAAATCTTTCGAGATAAGAATTTTTCGGAATATTATATAAATAGTATTCCAACAAAGAAAGAAAATCAAGATTTCATTAAGTAGATTTTAAAATATGTTGAAAACAATTTTTTAGAAAAATCGCGCTTTTGCAGTAAAGTGACCAAAGTTTAAAATTGATATTTTAAATGTCAAAGAATATGAAATTAATTCTAAATATCTTTTAAAATGTTTTAAAAGTAATTTAAATTGAAACGATGGATTTCTAAAGGATATAAAATTCGTTTTGAAGAATATAGCTTTTTGCAACACTTTTTGCAACGCTTTTGCAACATTTTTTAATAACTTATGAATTATGGATTTAACTCAACAATCCTTTTTCAAATATTTTATCGATGTTTTTAAAAGGATAATTAAGTGTTTTAAACAATGATTTAGAAGTTTAACGAATCATTTCTAAAATGAAGATTAATAACTGAGTATGTGGAAACGTCTAGTGCATTTGTCTCGCTTGTGAGAGCTAAACGGTAAAATAAGGTGTGTAACTAAGGTTAGGGATGGAGCAACCAGTGCCCTGAACTTACCTGGCCTTCGCTTTATCTTTTAGACGAGGAGTGGAACAAGACCGCATGCTCTAAAAGATCATATTTAATTTTTCCAAGATAAAAAGAAATAAATTTTAGAATATTAATTAACATCATTTTATCGATGATTAGTACGAAGAAACCGGGATCGGATTTGGGTAATTTCTATCCGAAAATCACTTCACGCTAATTTTCGAAACCCTATATGAACTTAACATCTTTTTATCGATGATTAGTATGAAGGAACTGGAATCAGATTTGGGTGATTCCTATCCGAAAAATCGGGATCGAATTTGGGTGATTCCTATCCGAAACTTCAAACTAATTTTTAAAATAAAACATATTGAAGACAAAGATCATTGAAGTCGAAGATCTTCATGATGTAGGACTATTTTTCACTAGTCCTTCGAGGTGAAATTTACCATATCTATGGTGGCAGTAGCACTCTGTTATGAAAATCTTCGATTTGCAAGAATATGACTTGAAGCTAAGAAAGAAATCTTTGATTAAGATTTAATGAATGATTTGGGAATTTTTCCCCTAATTTAAAAGTTATAACTTGAATATAAAAAATCTTTGATTAAGATTTAATGAATGATTTGGAGAGGTTTTCCTAAGTAAAAGAGAAAAAGATTTGGGATCATTCCAAGATCTAAAGAGGTTTAATAAATTAAATAATTTAATAAATGAGGCTTAATGATTCCATATACTCTTGAAAAGAAAATGGAATAAATCGAAAAGAATATATCTAAGAAAGGTATTTGATTTAAATAAAAGATGAATTAATTGATTGATGATTGATAATCACATATGAGCTTAACATTTTTAAATCGATAATTGCCTTTCGAAGGAACTGGGGTCGGATTTGGGTGATTCCTATCCGAAAACCACTTCGAACCAATATATACATTTGAAAGTAAAGACGTGTTCAAAATGATGATTATTGAAGACCGGAAATCTTTAGAATCTAGGGATTGCTGTCACGAGTCCTAGGGGTTTACCCCACATTTTATTTGGCAATAGTATCTGCATTCTGAAATCTTCGTTGTATTGAAGACCGGAGATCTTCATTAGTGGAAGGACTACTTGTTGACATTCTCTGGGTCGCTCCCAATATAGAGATACTTATTATAGCAGTGGTCCTGTCGTGTTTTGAAATCTTCGGATTACAAGGACTAATCGCTACTAATCCTAGGGGCAATTTCCAACAAGGATGCGGTATGAAAAGTGCCTTCGGTTTCGTTCAATCCCAGAACGAACTTGTATGGACGAATGTCTGACATTGTATTGCTGAGTCACAAACGTTGACTTTTACAAACGTACATCTATTTGGTGGCGAAGAAGGCAACTTCCCTTAGCATAATACCATTCTCTGAGACATACGCGCTCAGAGGTTGTATGTTCGTGAAAGTCAAATAGTGATCGAAGAAATGACAATATGGCATTCTAAGTGGAATAAGCTTTGTGGAAGAGTAAAGCGTGGTTTTGTAAAAAGCAAAGCGTGGCTTTGAAGAAATTGAGCATAGCCTCACTAGCCTCACATCCCGGAATATGATATGAGATACTATGTGGTCTGACATACACAAATTCTGGATAAGTAAGTATATATGGTGGTGTCCAATATGTTGGGCCCGGTAGGGGAAAATATCCCTCAAGGAAATTATTGCCCCATTTTGATAAAGTGGTAAGCTTGAGAAAAGCATGGAAGTATCGGTTATCAGTAGTAGTGTAGCAAGTATAGTTTCAAGTAGCAAGCTTGAGAAAAGCGTAATGGTTACCGGGGACTATGGTTGTTATGCGTGGATCGGAGAAATAAAAAGGCCACTTATGGTTCCAATTCCAATATGAGATTTACGGTTTTAATTGTAGTCCCAAAATAGTTGTAATGACTTGCAAACATTTCAGCTACCCCTTTTTGTTATCATATATTCCGTTGACCCAGTCCAGATATATTACCTTAGACATAGTTCGAGTATTGATACCTTTTTTGAATAAGTTTATTTGAAAGGAGTTTTTAAAAAGAATGTCATTAAAGATAATATCAAATTATTTTGGTAATAAAAGTGTTTTAGTTATCATAAGGTAAAAACTTGTTCGTATTTATATGTGGGTGTGGTCTTATGAGATACCCTTCTTTTCAGAGGTTTTGATTGACATCAGCATGATCTATACATTTAAAATTTTGAGTATCTCACGCTGGTTTATCAAGCATGATCCGGGTGTTTTTAATACTCGGATCAGATCCAAGTAGTTTTAGGTTTAACTGAAGACGGTTGGAACTTTCAAAGGAGAGCTGGAGATCTTCATCAACGTATGGATGTATTCTGTTATCCACTGCATATTCTATTTTTGTTTGATATTTGTCAGCATTTGTAAGGACAAATGTTTATAACTGTCCCGGCTGAATTTATGTTATACTCTGATATATGTATTTTAAAATTTTCCGCTGTAAACATTGTTGTTCAATAATATATGTTATTTCATTTGTATGAGATTATGTTTTTCTGTTCCGTTCTATCTTTATTTTTTTTTCTACCCTTAATGATCTGACTATTCGTGCAATTTGAGTTAGACATGTGTGATTTATTGTCAATTCAAATGGTACGGAAAAACGGATCATTACACATCTTCACCATTATTTGTCTTCAAATATTATCGTTTTCATCCAATATTATCCCTTTGTGACTTTGATGATATAAGATTATAAGTAGACTTTCCGTTACATTTTTATCCTCTGCTTGGTTTTGTGCAACAAAAATCTCAACACTTAGACACATAGAAACACTGAAAATGGACATAGAGCAATTTAACTTATCATAAATTGTGTGCTAAGCACGACCATTCAAGTTTTCTTTTAAAGGTCTTATGCACAGTTTTCATGATCGGTCCATTAGTGAGATCGTGATGACTCAAACTTTTAGATTTTGATGGTTCAACTGGTTAAACCATCAGAAGTGTTAAACTTTTTATTTGAAAAATATATACATTTAAATACGAGTTATACGTATATTGAAATAAAATGTTGTGCATGTAAGTTATAGAGAATGTTTAAGGTCTGCAATCAAAATTGTGAACCACTGCAGAGCACAACTACAAAGCAGCAGTGCATGATAATAGAAGTTTAGTGATGGTGAGCTTAACGAAGTCTGCAATGGTCTTGGGGAAGTTTGCAGGCGCGAAGAATAAAGTGTTGGAGTTTACTATTTATATTTTGGGGCAACGATGATTTTTCCAATTCAAACACATTTATTTTCTTCAAAACAATAACCAGGACGTAAATGAAAGAGAATGAAACGGTGAGAAGGTAATGAAAAAATAAAAGAACCGCGGTTCAATCGAGTAAAATGAACGGTTGAAGCACTAGTTCGAAAATTTGACCTACATTTTATGCCAACTGGAGTTTAATTGAATTTCGAATAGAAATGGTATATGGTTACTCGAGGTGGAACCACAGTTCTATTGGATCCTATCATTAAAACAGTGGTCTTATGCTTCTTTATTGATATTGGGAGAAATATCAAATGCAAAAGTTCTGACATAATCCTGAAGTAAATTGAGGACAACAAATATAACCCCAACCAAAAAGCGAATAGTATTCTTCTCTTAAAGGTCAAATTCACATCTAATAAACTAAGCATAAATTTAGATTCTCTTAACTACCTACTACACTTCAAGCTAACCAAATACATTCATGAATCTTTTAAGTCAAAAGCACGTTTGTCTAGTCCGAATTATTTACAAAACAAGTAACTCACTTACTAAACAACAAAGGTCACGGTCATCCTTCAATTTTCACTAAAATATGTTCCGTATCACATTAAAAATAACAATAAAATTTGATATAGTTAGGTATTAAATCTCACGACGTTGAACAAATTAAAGGGATTGGTCGGAACAATTCAAATATCAGAATCACTTGTACCCAGCGGTATTAAAACAAAGTGGAAATTAGGGAGGCATCCCTATCATACTTTCATATTATAAAGCGGGTCCCTGTTAAAGTTTCATTGTAAAGCAGGTCCCTGTTTTCTGAAAGCGAAGAAAAATTATTGCTGAAATGTCAGCAACTTTTATAAATAAGTGCTGATATTTCAGCAACTATCTGTGTCAAAGTTTTAATGTAAAAACAAAGAAAAATTATTGCTGAAATGTCAGCAACTTTTATAAATAAGTGCTGATATTTCAGCAACTTTCATAAACTGTGTTCACAGTGTATATAAATGTTGCTGAAATATCAACAACTTTTATAAATAAGTGTTGATATTTCAGCAACTTTCATAGACTATGTTCACAGTGTACAGAAATATTGCGGAAATGTCAGCAACTTTTATGAAATGTTGCATCATGCTCTCCAATAATCGTGAATAAAAAACAGGGACCTAATTTACACTGAAATTTAGTGAAGGACTTTTCGTGAATTTTGAAACTTAATAAGGACCTGTGCCAAAAGTACCCTAAAACAAATGCCGACAGCAATAATGCTTAATATAATATTTGAAATCACCATCGGTTGTTAATGCTTTTGGATATTAAATATGAAACATGACTAAGACATTGCTTAATTTTCATATTAAGAAGACTAAGACATTGGTCAATTTTAATATTAAGATTTAGTCATTGTTTCCTATGTAAAGGCAGATCTCTCATTGGGGAGTTGTGGGTAGGAGGAATAATAAACCATCTTTTAGTGATTTGCTTATGATTTTTGTTGGACCAAAGGAACAATGTCTAAGAGAAGAGTGCAATAAATGCACTCACATTCGATCACTAGCTAATTTATATTTTAGTTCAGAAGTAACAATGAGAATTAAAAGAGTACTCCTATAGGCATCTGGTTTTGTGTTGGTGGCTATCACGGTCGGCGACAACCGTCGATCCAAACATGCTTGGCTCGGCAGTTGTCCATCGACCGTAGTTATAAAAAAAAATGGAATGATGACCAATAGTAGAAGGCTGGGTGCTGATGGTCACACATGTGGGGAATGCGGATTAAGGATCTTAAGGCTAGAATTAACACTAGAGGGGGGTGAATAGTGTTTTAAGAAATTTGTTAATCTTTTTGAGTTTATCTTAATTTGATAACAATGTATACACTAATCAGACACAGATATGAACACAGAATTAAACACAGATGCAAATATAAAGTAAAAGCAGTAAAAGAAAGAACACACCGGATTTTATACTAGTTCGGAGTTACCCTACATTCAGTCCCGCAACACAAGTACAGATTTTCTTTCAAAAACAATTATTACAAATATAACCCTCGGTTTCAAGGCTACGAGGTACACCCTCCAGAATCACAATCCTCTGGGTAGAGATACTTGATTTTCGGGGCAACAAGTTCACCCAATTGATTTCCAAGGCTACAATCACACCTTTTTCCTTTTGATTGATTTCCAAGGCTACAATCACACCTTTTCTCGCTAATATATTACAAAGAAGTCTATAACTCTGAATAGCACTGAGAACCTTGTAGAGATAGTGATGGAGAATCACACTATAAGTAATCGAGTATGATTCGATGTTGATTTCGGTAGAGTAATGGTATAAATTTGTATTAAGAAATGTGGAAGAGGAGTGAAAACCAGAAAAAAGTGATTAAAAATTCGTTGAAACTAACCCCTATTTATAGAAGAACAACAGCCATGACCATTCATGAAGAGTTATGGCGAATAGACACTTCTTTTGAAATTTGAATTTTGAATCAAACTGACACCATGTCGACATGGTACCTATAGGCATGTCGACATCCCACAGCCTTTTTTGATGTTTTGAATTTCTTTGAAAATAACACTTATGTAACAACCCGGTATTTTGTATCAATTAATTTTCGTCTCCAGACGATTAAATCGATTGTTTAGTGCTATTGCAGATTTGAATCGATTTGAATCCTTTTTAGATTTGTGAAATTCTTTTATAAAAGGTTGGTTAAATGTTGATGATATTTGAAATGGAGCATATCCTTTGTTTTAAACCCGTGTGAAAATTAAACCTGTTCCCTCCATTCAATTTTCACTTTCACGAGCCCTAAATCAAAACGAACGAAAATGGCGGCATCTCGTTTTCGTTCTTCTTCTTCGATCGTGAATTAGGGCTTCTAGATTTCGTGTCGATCTTCGCAGCTCCTCTCAGGCGAGCTCTTCCTTTTGCTTCGGGGAAAAAGGTGAGTTCTTCTCACATCTAATTCCTACTCCAGTAAAATTAGGGTTTGAAACCCCTTGTGTTGTTCGCCTGAGTTTGTTTGAATTTGTCAATTACTTTACGTTGGCCCTTGATCTTCGTTTGGATGTATTTGATGATTTCTGACTTTGTCAATTTACTTGATTTACTCGATGTTGTTTCTGACTGGGTTCGATTACGTGACTTTCTGGTTAATTGGTTTTCACGGTAGTGATTTGGATTTATTCGAACTTCCTTGGTCCATATGGTTTTGAATTCTCTGTTGACATTGGCCGTGACTTTGATTGTGTTGGACTTCGGGTTACCTTCCTGTTTTTCATTCCTGCTCATGTTCCGGTCATAATGTATTCAGTTTATCTGGTGTTCATTAGGGAATTGTAGTGTCATCTCTGTTGTATCACGTGTGTTTTCATTTAGTTGATGTTGTACTTGTACCATTCGAGTTGTGGTACTGGTTATCACTACATACATCATATATATGTACACACTTTCCTCTACATATGCTGTTACAGTTCTGTTGATGATACTATACTTGTGTTGTCACTGCTGCATTTCGTTGCTGAGACTATACATGTATTGTCCACTGTTTCTATTTGGACCTGCACTGTCCATTGTTGCATTTACTTTGATTTGGTATATGTTTTTGGATTGACTTTGCATTCCCTAGGTGTACTCACTTCGGTCCTTATATCTTTGATCTGTAGCCTGATTTTCACCTGTCCACTTTGGGTTGAAACTGCATCATCTTTGTAGTGGTGCATACTGTCGCTCCACCGTTTTGTCTAGTATTTGAATTTAAAGTTTTCTTATTAAACTTGGTTCGTGCACTTGGGTTCTTTGTAGTCTCTGGCATCGTTACTCGAGGCAGTTTGCATACTTGTTATACGTAGCATTTGGGGTAGCCTTTGGGGTTCACTGACCACTCATGTACATTAGTTCTGTTTCACTGGTGCTCTATATCTTATTCTAGATTGTTGCACCTGCATTGAGCATTTGTTTACGACTGCAACTTTGTACATCTTTGTTGAGTCTGGGCATTCTTGTTTTCCGGACTTGATACTTTTGCCCATTTCACTGCTTTCCTGTGTGTACTTGCTATCATATTTACGTTTGCATTGTATACATACATTCATGTATGTATATAATTGTATAACCATTCAAAGATTGACATGTTCACTTGTAGTTCATGTGTATTGTAGCTTGATTATTTTTATGGTTTCACATGCGTGCATACATACCATAGTATGTGTGCATGTATATGTGTTGACCCTACACATGTGGGTTCACTACCGCTTTGATGATTTCTGTAGCATACTTGGCTTTCCCTTGACTTCGACATTGTTCAGTTCTTTGCCTTTTTACTTAGGCATTGTCTTGTTCTTGATTGAAATACTAATATTGTCCAGTTTTACTGTGTTGTAATCTTGTTGTATCTGCATTTTTGTTACAGGCTGTTCTTGTATTCATTTGTGCATCACTTGTTGCGCACTTCATATTTGCACTATTTCTGTAGTGGTGTAGTATATATCCACTATCTTCTTGAACTTGTTTCATCAGTGATGTTCTGTACATCCTACTATTCTCACTTGCCATCCTCGTTTGCATATGGCTGCTGCCTTGATTCCCGGTCTTGGCTCATGTAGTCTTGACTTCGAGTACTTATGTGTATGTGCACTCGTATCTGGTGCATGTGCTCTGTCCATTCGAGTTGTCCTTCTTTTGTTGCCTGCACTATGATACGGTGTAGCCTTTGAATTATCACTTCATGTTACATCTGTTAGGTGTAATAGTATTGAACTACTTTATGTTCATATACATTTCCTGTTGAGTTAGCTCCATCCAGTTTCATGCATACTTGACACTGCAGTTTCTTCACTTGGTTCCTACTTATATACCACTACATGTTGTTTATGTTACCCGGATTTATGTGCATGTGTCTTTGAACATATGCGTTTGTGGCTGCACTTCATTTATCAGTGCAGTACTCACCTCTCTTGTTATTCCTTGAGTTGAACCCGATTTCGGGGTTTGACCTTGCGATCATTGTGACTTTCATTGAGCTTTTGTGTATCTCCTGCGATAGTGGCGAGGCAGTACACGCGTGCGTGCACTGCAGCCCTATCAGATTTGACAGTTTTAAATTGACGTTTCAATTGTTTAAATTGCTTTGGATTTCTGTTTTGTGGATTAACACTGTTTAGTGTTATATCTGCCGTTATCCGGTTCTCTTATCGAGAAGTTGGGTATACGAGATTTTTGTGACTGTCGTCTATTTGACTATTTGATTATTATTGCTTCCGTGCATTAATAACTGAGTTTGAATTAGACTGACCCGTGTATTATTTTCTTTTGAATGTAATACTCGGGTCAGACCCGAGTTATTTCAGGTTGTAGATTTTCTTCTTTGAGTTGCTGTTCAGGATATGAAGACTTTTCACATCTTTTGAAGTTGTCAATGTCATTTTGTAGTAGTCGTGTCATTGTACAGAACGATAGGTATTCATGTATATTAGTCGATAATGTACTTGTATATATAACTTCTAGAGTCGACAGTTGTAGTTGTATCATATGTATTGTGTCAACTATGTGTTAACTGACATCAGTTATATATATATATATATGAGACTTTTGTTTTTATCTGTGTTCCACATTTATATTATCTGTGTTATTGTTATATCTAATGTCCTAAACTATTATGAACTGTCGTAGTTCGTTTTATACTAGTATTGGGTGTGTCGATGGGAGTAAATAAATAATAGAAGAAAAATAAAAAGTATGTACCGTTCCTATCGAGATAACCAATATTAGTGTAAGGCCAATTACGGATGGTCGCTCCTATCCAGCCTTATTCATCGTAATAATAGACAGTATTTCCTTTAATAATCTTTGTTATTATGAGCATAGAGGTGGGGCGTCACAGTTGGTATCAGAGCTTGGGGTTTATGGACATAATATAAAACATAACTTGGATGGAACATATGTTACAACTATTAGTCGATGTTTTATCTGTGATTTGAGTCAAAACTAAAGTTTTGAAATTTTGATGCAAGTTTTTAAATATCATTATTTAAAAAAAAAGTGAAACTGTGTTTTGTTGATTTGATTGAATTGCGTTCTGTTTATCAAAGTGCGCAGCGGAAACAGTGAAACTGTCTTCGCTGAGTACAACTGACAATCTTTTGATTTAAAAATCAAAATACGAAATTGATATGAATTTCATTTGTTGTTTACATAGCTGTAATTATTTTGTTTCTTTGAGAATTTCGAATCCGAATTGAGGATTCGAAGAAATTACAGTTATGTGATTTTTGCTGAAATTTCCGCTGGCTTTCTTTTGTACTAATCATCTATTGATTAGATTTTTGTTGTTTTGAATTATCTTCATTGAAGATACATTCGAATGATTTCTTTGTTCATTTTGTAGTACGTGCAAAAATTTGAATTGCACGTTATTGCATTTATTTTACGTTGAACCGATGCTTGGTTATGAAACGTATTTTGTTGCCGTTATTTTTATAACGGGATTTTACACCAATGCTATATTTTGAAGCACGGTGTTTTGCGGCGTTTTGATGAATGAAAATTCACTGATATTACATTTTGATGTAAATTATTTTGATGAGATTTTGACGTTTAAAAATTACTGTCACCTTGGCTTCAGTAACCGTCAAGTTTTAAAAGTGGATTTTCAAGCGGTTATTCCGCAATACTGATTTGTGACCGTTTTTACGGTATTTTGAGAAGTACAATTTCCTTATCGAAATTGTTACTAATATTGCTGCTTTAATCACGTGATTGGAAAATCGTTTTAAAAATGAAAATTGTTTTATAAATTTTTAACAGTTTGCATTTTCAAAAGAATGAGAAAGTGACTTAAACGATTCAGCAAAATCGAGGATTATGACCCCTTTCTTTTACTGTTTCGCTTAACTCCGGACTTGTCCAGTTGAGAAGGTGAATTGTTATTTTTACAAAATAAATAAAATTGTTTTCAGAAATTTAACAGTTTACGCTTTCAAAAGAATGAGGAAGCGATTTAAACGTTTCAGCAAAATCGAGGACTATGACCCCTTTCTTTTACTGATTCGCTTAATTCCGGACTTGTCCGTTTGAGAATGTAAAGTGTATTTTTATAAAATACACAATTTTGCACTTTCAAGGAAACGATGAAGAGATTTAAACGATTTAGCAAAAGTGCGGAGTATGGAACCACACTTTTACTATTTCGGTTAATTCCGGACTCGTTAATTGAATATCTGTTGTTTTGATCATTTTGATGATTCTACACTTTCAAGGAAACGATGAAGAGAATTAAACAATTTAGTAAAACTCGTGGTTATGGGACATGTGCGTTTGCTATTTTGGTTAATTCCGGACTCGTTAATTGAAACATTTTGATGCTTTCGTGTGCTTTCGAGCCACTATGAAGACCTTCGGGTCATTTGTTGGACCTTCGGGTCATTTGTTGGGCTTTCGGGCCACTCTGCGGACCTTCGGGTCAAATACCAGTACTAGACCTTCGGGTCACTCTGCGGACCTTCGGGTCAATCTGATGGGTGCCAAAATTATGTTGAGTACTTGGTAGGCTTCGGCCACTCTGAGATGCACGTGCGGCGAATTAAAAACTCGCCATCTGATGGGATCGATCCAAGCTTTTATGTTGATTTTCTAGTCTTCTTAATTGATTTCTAGATATTTGTTGCTTCCAATTATCTGCAGGTAATTGGATATTTGTTGATATGAGTTCTGATTATCGTTTTTGATAATCGGATATTTGTTGTTTCTAATTATCGCTTGTGATAGTTAGATATTTGTTGATATGAGTTCTGATTATCGTTTTTGATAATCGGATATTTGTTGTTTCTAATTATCGCTTGTGATAGTTAGATATTTGTTGATATGAGTTCTGATTATCGTTTTTGATAATCGGATATTTGTTGTTTCTAATTATCGCTTGTGATAGTTAGATATTTGTTGATATGAGTTCTGATTATCGTTTTTGATAATCGGATATTTGTTGTTTCTAATTATCGCTTGTGATAGTTAGATATTTGTTGATATGAGTTCTGATTATCGTTTTTGATAATCAGATATTTGCTGTTTCTAATTATCGCTTGTGATAGTTAGATATTTGTTGATATGAGTTCTGATTATCGTTTTTGATAATCAGATATTTGTTGTTTCTAATTATCGCTTGTGATAGTTAGATATTTGTTGATATGAGTTTTGATTATCGTTTTTGATAATCAGATATTTGTTGTTTTTAATTATCGCTTTAGATAATTAAACATTTGCTGATTTGAGGAATTTAATTATCGCTTTAGATAATTAAATATTTGTTGATTTGGGAAATTTAATTATCACTTTAGATAATTAAATATTTGTTGATTTGAGGAATTTAATTATTGCTTTAGATAATTAAATATTTGTTGATTTAGGAAATTTAATTATCGCTTTAGATAATTAAATATTTGTTGATTTGAGGAAATTTAATTATCGCTTTAGGTAATTAAATATTTGTTGATTTGGGAAATTTAATTATCGCTTTAGATAATTAAATATTTGTTGATTTGAGATTTAATTATCGCTTGAGGTAATTAAATATTTGCTGAATTTGAAATTTGATTATCGCTTGTGATAATCGAATATATGTTGATTTGAGAAATTTGATTATCGTTTTTGATAATTGAATATTTGTTTTCTGACTATCATTTGAGATAATCAGATAATTGATTTGTTTTCTGACTATCGTTTGAGATAATCAGATATTTGATTTATCTTCTGATTATCGTTTGAGATAAGTAAATATTTGAGATTTTTGAGATTTGAGCTTCGTCTTTTTCTCTGGAGATTCAGGTGAGTAATTTGATTTACTCACATTCAATTCGTGCTCTGTATGGGATTTCTGCTCTGTTTTTCCTTCTCTTTTAGTTGCTGGAACTCGATTGTTCTTGCTTTTGTTAGTCGTCTGATTTTGATCCCTGATTCCCACGATGTTGATTCTTTTGATTTGAAGCAGTCGAACCTTTTGATTTCATATCTAGTACTTCCCCTGCTGACATTTGCTTTGCTTATGCACTCGTCATTGCCTTGCTCTTTTGGTTGTTACCTTTTGTCCATTTATTCCTTATAATTGCGAGGACGCAATTCCTTTAAGGAGGGGAGTCTGTAACAACCCGGTATTTTGTATCAATTAATTTTCGTCTCCAGACGATTAAATCGATTGTTTAGTGCTATTGCAGATTTGAATCGATTTGAATCCTTTTTAGATTTGTGAAATTCTTTTATAAAAGGTTGGTTAAATGTTGATGATATTTGAAATGGAGCCTATCCTTTGTTTTAAACACGTGTGAAAATTAAACCCGTTCCCTCCATTCAATTTTCACTTTCACGAGCCCTAAATCAAAACGAACGAAAATGGCGGCATCTCGTTTTCGTTCTTCTTCTTCGATCGTGAATTAGGGTTTCTTGATTTCGTGTCGATCTTCGCAGCTCCTCTCAGGCAAGCTCTTCCTTTTGCTTCGGGGAAAAAGGTGAGTTCTTCTCACATCTAATTCCTACTCCAGTAAAATTAGGGTTTGAAACCCCTTGTGTTGTTCGCCTGAGTTTGTTTGAATTTGTCAATTACTTTACGTTGGCCCTTGATCTTCGTTTGGATGTATTTGATGATTTCTGACTTTGTCAATTTACTTTATTTACTCGATGTTGTTTTTGACTGGGTTCGATTACGTGACTTTCTGGTTAATTGGTTTTCACGGTAGTGATTTGGATTTATTCGAACTTCCTTGGTCCATATGGTTTTGAATTCTCTGTTGACATTGGCCGTGACTTTGATTGTGTTGGACTTCGGGTTACCTTCCTGTTTTTCATTCCTGCTCATGTTCCGGTCATAATGTATTCAGTTTATCTGGTGTTCATTAGGGAATTGTAGTGTCATCTCTGTTGTATCACGTGTGTTTTCATTTAGTTGATGTTGTACTTGTACCATTCGAGTTGTGGTACTGGTTATCACTACATACATCATATATATGTACACACTTTCCTCTACATATGTTGTTACAGTTCCGTTGATGATACTATACTTGTGTTGTCACTGCTGCATTTCGTTGCTGAGACTATACATGTACTGTCCACTGTTTCTATTTGGACCTGCACTGTCCATTGTTGCATTTACTTTGATTTGGTATATGTTTTTGGATTGACTTTGCATTCCCTAGGTGTACTCACTTCGGTCCTTATATCTTTGATCTGTAGCCTGATTTTCACCTGTCCACTTTGGGTTGAAACTGCATCATCTTTGTAGTGGTGCATACTGTCGCTCCACCGTTTTGTCTAGTATTTGAATTTAAAGTTTTCTTATTAAACTTGGTTCGTGCACTTGGGTTCTTTGTAGTCTCTGGCATCGTTACTCGAGGCAGTTTGCATACTTGTTATACGTAGCATTTGGGGTAGCCTTTGGGGTTCACTGACCACTCATGTACATTAGTTCTGTTTCACTGGTGCTCTATAGCTTATTCTAGATTGTTGCACCTGCATTGAGCATTTGTTTACGACTGCAACTTTGTACATCTTTGTTGAGTCTGGGCATTCTTGTTTTCCGGACTTGATACTTTTGCCCATTTCACTGCTTTCCTGTGTGTACTTGCTATCATATTTACGTTTGCATTGTATACATACATTCATGTATGTATATAATTGTATGACCATTCAAAGATTGACATGTTCACTTGTAGTTCATGTGTATTGTAGCTTGATTATTTTTATGGTTTCGCATGCGTGCATACATACCATAGTATGTGTGCATGTATATGTGTTGACCCTACACATGTGGGTTCACTACCGCTTTGATGATTTCTATAGCATACTTGGCTTTCCCTTGACTTCGAAATTGTTCAGTTCTTTGCCTTTTTACTTAGGCATTGTCTTGTTCTTGATTGAAATACTAGTACTGTCCAGTTTTACTGTGTTGTAATCTTGTTGTATCTGCAGTTTTGTTACAGGCTGTTCTTGTATTCATTTGTGCATCACTTGTTGCGCACTTCATATTTGCACTATTTCTGTAGTGGTGTAGTATATATCCACTATCTTCTTGAACTTGTTTCATCAGTGATGTTCTGTACATCCTACTATTCTCACTTGCCATCCTCGTTTGCATATGGCTGCTGCCTTGATCCCCGGTCTTGGCTCATGTAGTCTTGACTTCGAGTACTTATGTGTATGTGCACTCGTATCTGGTGCATGTGCTCTGTCCATTCGAGTTGTCCTTCTTTTGTTGCCTGCACTATGATACGGTGTAGCCTTTGAATTATCACTTCATGTTACATCTGTTAGGTGTAATAGTATTGAACTACTTTATGTTCATATACATTTCCTGTTGAGTTAGCTCCATCCAGTTTCATGCATACTTGACACTGCAGTTTCTTCACTCGGTTCCTACTTATATACCACTACATGTTGTTTATGTTACCCGGATTTATGTGCATGTGTCTTTGAACATATGCGTTTGTGGCTGCACTTCATTTATCAGTGCAGTACTCACCTCTCTTGTTATTCCTTGAGTTGAACCCGATTTCGGGGTTTGACCTTGCGATCATTGTGACTTTCATTGAGCTTTTGTGTATCTCCTGCGATAGTGGCGAGGCAGTACATGCGTGCGTGCACTGCAGCCCTATCAGATTTGACAGTTTTAAATTGACGTTTCAATTGTTTAAATTGCTTTGGATTTCTGTTTTGTGGATTAACACTGTTTAGTGTTATATCTGCCGTTATCCGGTTCTCTTATCGAGAAGTTGGGTATACGAGATTTCTGTGACTGTCGTCTATTTGACTATTTGATTATTATTGCTTCCGTGCATTAATAACTGAGTTTGAATTAGACTGACCCGTGTATTATTTTCTTTTGAATGTAATACTCGGGTCAGACCCGAGTTATTTCAGGTTGTAGATTTTCTTCTTTGAGTTGCTGTTCAGGATATGAAGAATTTTCACATCTTCTGAAGTTGTCAATGTCATTTTGTAGTAGTCGTGTCATTGTATAGAACGATATGTATTCATGTATATTAGTCGATAATGTACTTGTATATATAACTTCTAGAGTCGACAGTTGTAGTTGTATCATATGTATTGTGTCAACTATGTATTAACTGACATCAGTTATATATATATGAGACTTTTGTTTTTATTTGTGTTCCGCATTTATATTATCTGTGTTATTGTTATATCTAATGTCCTAAACTATTATGAACCGTCGTAGTTCGTTTTATACTAGTATTGGGTGTGTCGATGGGAGTAAATAAATAATAGAAGAAAAATAAAAAGTATGTACCGTTCCTATCGAGATAACCAATATTAGTGTAAGGCCAATTACGGATGGTCGCTCCTATCCAGCCTTATTCATCGTAATAATAAACAGTATTTCCTTTAATACTCTTTGTTATTATGAGCATAGAGGTGGGGCGTCACAACTTATCTTATATAAGAACTATATTAAACTTTATAAATATACTTGACTTTAGCTGAAATTCATAAGTAGATATAAAGAACAATATATACATAATTTAACTATAATTTTATATTTAAATCTAAGTATAAATATTTAAAAGTTAAATATATTATTCGAAGATAGTTTAAAATAAGGAGTAATTTGACTTTGAAATTAAAGATGTTTTTGAGGCTAAAATTATTTAAAATCAGGATAGAGAGTTTTGAATCTTTTAAAAGGAAAGTTTTGAAATCATTTTGAAAACAAGATAATTTTGTAAAAGCATTTGAATTAAAATTAGTGGATACAAAACAATGTCCCACCAGATTTTCGTAGGTTCCATCCGACTTAGGGTTCCATCCCTTTAACGGGCTCGAAGTGGATTCCATTCCACGAATAAATTGGATATTAAGATGCCAGTGCTTTTCTATGAGTTTTAACAATATTCCTAACTATATAACTTATCTTGGAAACTTGAACTCTTGAAATTCTTGATACTCATGAGCCTTGAATCTTGATATCTTCAATCTTTGATCTTGAATCTTTATACTTTATAGTTCTTCATTCTTTAGTAACTGCAAACATATCTATATATATCTACACAATAATGTTAGTATTATATATTTTATAATCTAATTCTAAGTAAGGTTGTTGTCATCAAAACCAACTCCTCGGGGACTAACAATCTCCTCCTTTTTGATGATGACGACCTTTGTTTATAAAATATCACTTCTATCCTAATACTTCTAATAGCTCCCCTTTAATCTATGCCTAACTATCGTATTTTATATTTCTCCCTCTTTGTCATCAACAAAAACCATCCTAAAACCATAAAACTCCCCCTTAAACTAATACTATATAACATGTGATTATAATGATAGTGTTATCATAAATAATCAACACTTAACTCTAAAAACTAGAACTTAATCCTAAATTACTAACTATCCTAACTAAGAATCTATGATAATGCTTATAATAGTTAGAAATCAAATATGAACATAAATTATTTATTAAGTATATTTCAACACACTCATCAAAACCAATCATGTCAGACAAGTCAAACAAATCAATCAAGTCAAACAAGTCAATCAAGTCAATCAAAACATCAAAAACTAATAATCCTATATTATAAGACAATACTACAAACTCCTCCTAAATAAAATACACTCATTATATATACATGTATGCAATATGTAGGTTGTAATGCAGTATGAATGTATGACATATGCAATGTAGCATGAGATGATATGCAGAATGAAGTGCAACTTGTGATGCAGATGATTATGATATTTCATGCATTGTAATTTATGATGTAATATGCAATGAAATGTGATATGAAATAGGATGCGTAATGATATGTAATATGAAACAAAATGATAATGAAGTAAAAATAATAATAATATGCAGAATGATATGATGATATATATACTACGGTAAGTGACATTCAGATTATAAGATAAACATGAGTTATAAGTAATATCTAATTGACAAGCATATATATATATATATATGTGTGTGTGTATGTCTATGTATGTATACATATATCAAACTATTTATTATAAAACACTTCAACCAAACAAAGGTAAAACACACCAATTACTAAGGAAACTAATGAATGGGACAGAAAAAGTTGTAAAGAAAGAGTTTAAAGGTAATAAATTGTATTAAAACTGTAACATAATCGTGAAAGGTAGTAATCAAACTTAATATCAAAATTAAATGCTAAGGAATAAGGACTTATACTATATATGATCAAATATGGTTTTTATAAAGATTAATAGCCTGCTTATTTAATTTATTTAAAATAATTATTTTAATTTAATTACTATAATCCAAACTTCCATGTTCTTTACTTACTAATTAAAACCTTTATATCAAATTATTGTTGATTTAAATATTTAGAAACATGTTTAAACATATTTTAAATTTAAAAAATATCATAATGAAATATTAAATAAAATAATAAGGATTGAAAAACTAAAATTAATAAGATCTTAGTCTATCATACCAGGCTCTAGGAGCTTATTTTAGACCATATAAAGCTTTCTTAAGTTTGTACACATGGTTTGGTAATTTTTCATCTTCAAAAAGTGGTGGTTGTTCAACATATACTTCTTCTTTTACAAATCCATTTAAAAATGCACTTTTAACATCCATTTGAAATTATTATGATTTGCGAAAGCAAGTAGAATCCTAATGGCTTCTAATCTTGCTACAGGAGCAAAGGTTTCGTCACAATCTATACCTTCTTCTTGACAATAATCTTGGGCGACTAATCATGCTTTATTTCTAACGACCTCACCTTGTTCATTCATTTTATTTTTATAGACCCATTTAGTTCCAATTATAGTTTTATCTTCAGGTCTAGGAACAAGTTCCCAAACTTCATTTCTAGTGAATTGATTTAATTCTTCTTGCATAGCCAAAATCCATGAATCATCAGTTGATGCTTCTTTAAGATTTTTGGGTTCAATAGATGATATAAATGCTACATTACTCATTTTACTTAGTTGATTTCTAGTTGTAACAATAGATTGCATATCTCCTATTATATTTTCAATATGATGATCTTTTAAAAGTTTAATCCTTTTATTAGGATGATTAATTTCATTATTAATTTTGGTTGATTCCTGATTTTGAGTAATTAAATCTTCTTCATCATTTGTAATATCAAAATCTTTTAGATTTTCATCAAACGAAACATGCATTGTTTCTTCGATGGTGTTAGATCTTAAATTAAAAACTCTATAAGCTTTACTTCTATTAGAATATCCGATAAAGATTCCTTTGTCAGATTTAGGATCAAATTTATCCAAATTACCTTTTGTATTTAAAATAAAGCATTTACTTCCAAAAATTCTGAAGTATGATACCTTAGGTTTCTTTCCATGAAGAAGTTCATAAGGTGTCTTATCAGTTAAAGGTCTAATTAAAATTCTATTCAAAATATAACAGGTGGTAGCAACAGCTTCTGCCCAAAAGTGTTTTGGTAAATTACTATCTGAAAGCATAGTTCTCGCACACTCTTGTATTGTTCTATTTTTATGTTCAACTACTCCGTTTTGTTGTGGAGTTTTTTGGAAATGAGAAATTATGAGTTGTTCCCTTTTTATTGCAGAATTCCTCAAACTTTTCATTTTCAAATTCACCACCGTGATCACTACGAAAAGTTATAATTTTTAAAGATAATTGATTTTGAATCCTTTTTGTAAAGTTCTTAAAACATTCAAAAGTATCGCTTTTATGTTTCAAAAATATTGTCCATGTAAATCTAGGATAATCATCTACAATTACAAAAACATATTTACTATGATTTATTGACTGAATTTGAGATGGACCAAATAAATCAAGATGAAGTAACTCAAGGGGTTTTGAAGTTGAAATCATGAATGAATGTATGCTTTTCTACTTAGTATAGTTGTAATAAATTAGTTATAGATTTTATTTGAAAGAAAACACATTTTAAAAGACTTTTAAAAAATTTAGACTTGTATAACGATATTTATACTATGGTGTGTCGATATATGGACCAAAATATCAAAACTTATAAAAGAGATAAATTTCTATACCTAACTAAATGCATAGATATATATTTCTAAATGCAACAATAAAGATGAAATAATAGTAAAGCGTACCAATTTTTGCATTCCATCTTTCTAACTTTGCTGTTCCTCCATTGTTGTGAACCACCCATTTATATCTTTCTGAATTTGACGACGAGATATGTTCTATTACGACGGGCTCGTTTTTCTGATCAGTGTAGTATATTCATTTGCTGAATTTGAAGACCGTATGAGAAAGATACGGATGATTTAGTAGATCGATCAACTTGGCGCAAAAACTTTGAATTCGAATTTTGAATGAATGGACACTTCAACTACTATAAATAGGCCCAACGGTCACCACTTTGCATAAAAATTCATCCTCTTCATCTTCTTCCCGTTTTTCTATATACTATCAAACTTCTAGAAGGCATATCTCCTTCGTTTCTTAACGGAATTGGATGAAACCAGCGGCAGGTCGAAGAGGAAGGCAAGGGCTACGATCTACTAATAGTTTGGTGTCTAATTTGGATGGTATTGTGATGCAACAGGCCGAACAGTAGAAGAAATATAGAAGATCCCGTACACAGTTTTTCAGTTTTGGATAGCCAACTTCAAACTATCATATCTCACTCAATTTTGATCGGAATTTGATAATCCACCCATCAAAACGATCGCGAGAACAAGAACTACAATCTAAAAAGGAGTGGGACCAAAATACTCAAATCTCTGGATGCATTTTGAAGAATACCTTTGACAGTTTTGCCTTCTTTTTCTCTTTGTTCACCAAAACTTCATTTGGCCATAACTTGGTCATTTCTTGATGGATTCACACGTAACCAGTGACATTGCGAAGCAGATGGAGAGAAGTATAGTATCAAATCAAGTTGTAGATGAGAACCCAAAGTTTTGAATTGATCTGGTACCCATTTCTTTGTCGATTTCCATTATATATCCATTTGTTCTTCTTGATCGATGGATCATTATCTAGTATCTTTTAACCAACAGTCAATAGACATAACTCTTCTCCTGCAAAACAAGATAACTTTTTAAAGAATTAAGTGACTTTTCAAAATAACTAAATATAATTTTAAACAACAATATCATGATGATTCTGTGACATATTCATATGAAAACAGTGTTAATAATTTTAAATAAAATTGCCATTTTCAAAAATTTTCAAAATTCAGATTATGAATGTTTGAAAACCTTGTTCCGATACCAAATTTGAGGAATGTGGATTAAGGATCTTAAGGCTAGAATTAACACTAGAGGGGGGTGAATAGTGTTTTAAGAAATTTGTTAATCTTTTTGAGTTTATCTTAATTTGATAATAATGTATACACTAATCAAACACAGATATGAACACAGAATCAAACACAGATGCAAATATAAAGTAAAAGCAGTAAAAGAAAGAACACACCGGATTTTATACTGGTTCGGAGTTACCCTACATCCAGTCCCGCAACACAAGTACGTATTTCCTTTCAAAAACAATTCTTACAAATACAACCCTCGGTTTCAAGGCTACGAGGTACACCCTCCAGAATCACAATCCTCTAGGTAGAGATACTTGATTTCCGAGGCAACAAGTTCACCCAATTGATTTCCAGGGCTACAATAACACCTTTTCCCTTTTGATTGATTTCCAAGGCTACAATCACACCTTTTCTCGCTAATGTATTACAAAGAAGTCTATAACTCTGAATAGCACTGAGAACCTTATAGAGATAGTGATGGAGAATCACACTAGAAGTAATCGAGTATGATTCGATGTTGATTTCGGCAGAGTAATGTAATAAATTTGTATTAAGAAATGTGGAAGAGGAAGAGGAGTGAAAACCAGAAAAAAGTGATTAAAAATTCATTGAAACTGACACCTATTTATAGAAGAACAACAGCCATGACCATTCATGAAGAGTTATGGCGAATAGAAACTTCTTTTGAAATTTGAATTTTGAATCAAACTGACACCATGTCGACTGACGCAGCGGATATTACAAAATGATATAGATCGGTGAAAGTAGCAGTCGATGGATTGATGAATGCTGAATTGCCCGAATTCGTTGATCCGAAGATACCGAACTCTAGCTATCTCGAACTCGTTGATCGCGCACGATACCGGGTTCAAAGATCTTCAATTCTTCAAGCGTTGATCAAGCGCACTTGATTCCGCGAATCGGCTTCTACAATCGTTGAATCGAGCGCACTCGATTATCCGAAAGAGGAGATAGGAGATTACACTCAACTACCAATTTAAATGAAAGCACAAAGCAATCAAAAGAGAATTTTATTCAAAAATCAACAACCTTTACAAAATGACCATACACGCCTATTTATAGGCTACAACTCAACACAGCAGAAAAGTTTCAAAATATTACAAGTACTTAGGTTGAAAACGACCTACGACCTTGAATGTTGCGACCTAGTACAGACGCGTCCTAACAAACAGGTTAAAAGACAAACGACTCACTTAGGTCGGTAACGACCTAATTACATTATTCCACGACTTAACAAATGAACACATCTTATAAAGCGGCAAAACAATCTACGGCTACAATCTTCCGCGACTTAAGATCATACAGCATTCCAGATCGGCGAGTTAGGGAAATCAATGGCATCCAGAGCTTTGCGACCTAAGAATGAACGGCATCCCTTCGTTTGCGACCTAACAGAAGCGGCTTCAGAAATTCTTCGCGACCTAAGTCTTTGCGACCAAAACCTTCGCGACCTAAGACTTTGCGACCTAAACCTTCGCGACCTAAGACTTTGCGACCTAAACCTTCGCGACCTAACTTAGCTCGTTCCGTTTCCTTGTGACTTAACATAGGTCGTAACTCGTTAGGTCGTATCACTTTTCTCTTCAGATCGTTAGGTTGTTGGAGCGACCTAAAGGCCTTGTTAGGTCGTATGCGACCTAATACTTCAGCTCCCTGCCAATCTTCACATACTGCTAACTCGTTAGTCTCTTCGTTAGCTCGTAGTACTTCGCTAGGTCGTTGCCGGTCTTCAGTAGGTCGTTGATACGACCTAAAGGTCTTGTTAGGTCGTTCGCGACCTAGCCCTTTACCAGTTTGTGCTTCAATACTCAGTAACGACTTAGAGGTTTTGTTAGGTTGTATGCGACCTAACTCTTCTTCCTTCTGAGCATCCTTCTGGGCTGCATCATCCTTCCTAGGTTGAGAAAAATTCGACCTCGAATTTGTACTCTCTTCCTCCATAACAAATTCATCTCCATGATACGGTATGATATGCTTAACATTGAATACGTCTGACGTGTACACATCATCTGGCAGCTTCAGTTTATAAGCATTTTCATTGATTTTCTTTAAAATTTCAACTGGGCCAATCTTTCGTGCTTTCAATTTATTATACGTTCCCACCGGAAAACGATCTTTCGTCAATACTGCATAAACCAAATCTCCTTCATTAAACTCAACATTTCGTCGTTTCAAATCTGCAGACTGTTTATACTTCTCATTTGCTTTCTCTAATCGTTCTTGAACGATTTTATGACACTCTGTCAGCCCCTCGACAAAATCAGTGGCTTTCTTAATTGTCCCCTTTGAATGTGGTATCGCAGTTAAATCCAACGGTCCTTTCGGTAAGCTCGAATAAACAATCTGGAATGGACTGAACCCCGTACTTCGATTCACAGCATGATTATGGGCAAATTCTGCCTGACATAACTTCACATCCTAACTCTTCAGATTATCTTGAACAAGACACCTCAACAAGTTCCCCAATGATCTGTTTACAACCTCGGTCTGTCCATCCGTTTGCGGGTGATAAGCACTACTAAATTTCAGCTTCGTTCCCACCAGTTTCCACAAACTCAACCAAAAGTGACTCAGAAATCGAGTATCTCTATCCGACACAATAGATTCTGGCAATCCATGAAGTCTATAGATCTCCCTGAAAAACAACTGGGCTACATGAACAGCATCCGCCGTCTTCTTACAAGCAATGAAATGTGTCATTTTCGAAAATCTGTCAACCACCACATAAATGGAATCATTACCACGCTGCGTTCTCGGCAACCCCAACACAAAGTCCATACTCACATCAACCCATGGTTTAGTTGGTACTGGTAACGGCATATACAAACCTGCATTAGTCGCAGTTCCTTTCGAAACTTGACAGATATGGCATCTCTCAACAAACCTCTCCACTTCTTTCCTCATCGATGGCCAAAAGTAGGATTGTGAAATTAACTGTAAGGTACGGTCTCTTCCAACATGTCCCTCTTCGTGTAATTCTTTGATAATCTTCATTCTCAGACTACCCTCCGGAATGCACAATCGACTTCCTTTAAAAAGAAAACCATCTACCATCAAAAACTCATCCGTCTTTCCCTCCTTAACTTTATCAACAAACTTCATGAAGTAAGGATCTTCAACAAATAATTCCGGCAACATTTCAAACCCCGTCACTTCAACTTTCAGCGTAGTCAACAAATGACTCCTCCTACTCAAAGCATCAGCCACTCGATTTGTCACCCCTGACTTGTGTTTCACAACAAAAGTAAACTGTTGCAGATATGCAATCCACGATGCATGTCTCGCTGAAATCTTGTCTTGCCCTTGCAAATGCTTCAATGCTTCATGATCAGTATACAGAACAAACTCTTTCTGAAACAGATAGTGTCTCCAGTGCTTAATAGATTGTACAACAGCATAGAACTCCACATCATACATACTGTATCTCATCTTCGCTCCTGACAACTTCTCACTGAAATATGCAATTGGACGCCCCTTCTGACTCAACACCCCTCCAATTCCAACCTTGGATGCATCAGTATGTAGTTCAAACACCAACTGAAAATCAGGTAGCACTAGAATTGGTGCAGTCGTCAGCAATTCCTTGATCTTCCAAAAAGCACTCCCTGCTTCCTCTGTCCATGCCAACTGTTTACCTTTCATGCAATCTGTAACAGGTGCCATCACACTACTAAAGTGTGGAATAAACCTCCGATAAAATGAAGCCAACCCGTGAAAACTACGAACTTCCGTTATCGTCTTGGGTTGCGGCCAATTTCTGATCGCCTCAACTTTACTTTGGTCAACCTGTATTCCTTTCTCTGAAACAACATACCCCAGAAATAAAACACTATGCGTCATGAACACGCATTTCTTCGTTGCAGCATAGAATTGTTCTTGTCGCAATACCATCAGTACTTCTCTAAGATGATTCAAATGTTCCTCTGGACTCCCACTGTAAATAAGAATATCATCGAAATACACCACCACGAATTTCCCAATGAATGGTCGAAAAATCTGATTCATCACCCTCATAAAAGTACTTGGTGCATTTGATAGGCCAAACGGCATGACCAACCACTCGTATAGACCCTCCCTGGTTTTAAAAGCAGTCTTCCACTCATCGCCTGGTCTGATACGAATTTGATGATATCCGCTCTTCAAATCAATCTTCGAAAAGATAGTAGCTCCGCTTATCTGATCCAACAAATCATCCAACCTCGGCATTGGAAATCTATATCTCACAGTGATCTTATTCAATGCTCGACTGTCAGTGCACATCCTCCACGTCCCATCCTTCTTGGGTACCAATAAAGCTGGTACAGCACAAGGACTCAGACTCTCCTGCACACGCCCCTGCTCAAGCAATTCCTTTACCTGCCTCCGCAATTCTTCATGTTCCTTCGGACTCATTCGATAATGTGGTCGGTGTGGCAATACAACACCTGGAACAAGATCTATCTGATGTTGTATGTCCCTCAATGGTGGCAACTCCGTTGGTAATTCCTTTGGAAATACATCGTCAAATTCTTTCAAAACTGGTTTAACTTCTTCAGGAATTTCAACTTCTTCACTGCTCTCACGCCCAATCAACAAGAATACTTCTGGTTCTTCCTCAACCTCTTTAACAAACTCTTTTAAAGTCAATAAAGTTTTTAGTTCTTCAATTTCTTCTGACTTACTTTCTTCTTGTGATCTCTTCTTCGGAACTAAGATAATCTTCGTGCCTTTAAACATAAAACTGTAACTATTGGTCCGACCGTCATGTAGTACTGCTCGATCATACTGCCATGGTCTTCCCAATAATGAGTGGCAAACATCCATCTCTACGACATCACACCATATTTCATCTTTGTATTTCTTCCCAATAGAGAATGGTACACGAACTCGTCTATCCACTTTCACTTCTCCTCCTTTTCTCAACCATGCTAACTTGTATGGACTCGGATGTTTCTCTGTTTTCAATTTCAACTTTGTCACAGCTTCGGTTGAAATAATATTATCACAGCTTCCTGCGTCGATCACAAACTTACACACCTTCCCCAGAATAGTACATGTTGACTGAAAGATATTACTCCTCAACCAACTAGCTTCTTCCTGTTTCGGTGTTAAACACGATCTCCTCAGCATTAGGTTACAACCTTCGTCTCCTGACGCAATATCCTACTTATCCTCCTCAACTGGACTAGAACAATCCTCATCAACATCCTCATCTTCAACCTCTACAATCATGGTTCGTTTCTTCGACTTTGGACACTCACTGCTTTTATGACCCAATTCCTGACAATTGTAACATTTGAAACCATTGTTAACCCTTGTCTTCTCAACCTCCTTCACAACTGGTTTTGCAATAGCTTTTGAAACATTCGAACTCCCACTAACTCCCTTCATCGGATTGTTGGAATTTGTAAACACACCTCCTCCTCGTCTCCCTTGTTTTTCCCAAGCCAACGCTTTCTGATGTGCTTCTGCTACAGATCTTGGATCGAACATATTAACCATATCCTGAATCTGCATTCTCAATCCTCCAATGAACCTAGATGTCAGCTGCTCTTCTGTTTCCATAATATCATTCCTCGCAATAAGTTGATAGAATTCATCAGCATAGTCATTAACTGTCTTCGTGCCCTGCCTCAAGTTCTGCAAACGTTGATACATCAAAGATTGATAATTGTAAGGTAAGAACGTTGCTTTCATCAATTTCTTCATCTTCTCCCAAGATTCAACTTTTGACTTCCCCATTCGTTCTCGTGTAAGTTTAGTTTGCTGCCACCATGCCAAAGCTCTACCCCTCAGCCTCGTAGCAACCAATTTCACTCTACGATGTTCTGGAACTTCTTTGAAGTCAAAAATCTCTTCAACATTAGCTACCCAATCTAGAAACTCCTCTGCTTGCATACCACCTTTGAATTCAGGAATTTCTGTTTTCATCCCCGACTCCCATTTGTGATCATACTCAGAATAGTTTCTTCCTTGACCTCTTCCTTGAATACTACCACCATCATACTCTTCTTCAAAATCAGATGCATAACGACGTCGATTCTGACCACCAACATCTCTACTCCCATTACGCCTTCCACCATCATCCCTTCTATCTACATTCCTCCGTTCACGACCATTCACGTTCCTCCCACGCCCTTGGTCATTTTCAACACTTCGGTCTCGATTGGAATGTGGTGAGACTCTACTACCTCCATGATTAGATTCTGGTGAAACCCTTCTCCGATTTTGATTCATCTCCGTCATAAGTCTCTCTAACCGGCCAATTCCTTCATTAAGCTTCTCACTAAAATTCCCATTGATTCTTTGCTCCATCTCATCAGCTTCTTCTCTTCGATACAAAGCTTCTATGTTTTGGTGGCGATTAGCTCTTCTTGGCGGCATACTTGAAAACTTCACAAATTCTTCAACACTTCAAAATTCAAACACTTTTCGGATTTTGATCCAAAATGAAACGGATCGAAAACTTCCACTTTGTAGCAAATCGCGATGAACACGATGGACAAAGTTTCGGCCTCCAATGCAAATCCGAACTTCAATCTTCAAACAAATGCGAACAACTTCTTCTTTAGCACGGCTTAACACTCCAAGCTCAGCTTCTCTTCAAACTTCAAATTGAATAGGTTCCAAGTCTCGATCTAGCTATGATTGGCTAGAACAAGCTCTGATACCAAAAACTGACGCAGCGGATATTACAAAATGATATAGATCGGTGAAAGTAGCAGTCGATGGATTGATGAATGCTGAATTGCCCGAATTCGTTGATCCGAAGATACCGAACTCTAGCTATCTCGAACTCGTTGATCGCGCACGATACCGGGTTCAAAGATCTTCAATTCTTCAAGCGTTGATCAAGCGCACTTGATTCCGCGAATCGGCTTCTACAATCGTTGAATCGAGCGCACTCGATTATCCGAAAGAGGAGATAGGAGATTACACTCAACTACCAATTTAAATGAAAGCACAAAGCAATCAAAAGAGAATTTTATTCAAAAATCAACAACCTTTACAAAATGACCATACACGCCTATTTATAGGCTACAACTCAACACAGCAGAAAAGTTTCAAAATATTACAAGTACTTAGGTTGAAAACGACCTACGACCTTGAATGTTGCGACCTAGTACAGACGCGTCCTAACAAACAGGTTAAAAGACAAACGACTCACTTAGGTCGGTAACGACCTAATTACATTATTCCACGACTTAACAAATGAACACATCTTATAAAGCGGCAAAACAATCTACGGCTACAATCTTCCGCGACTTAAGATCATACAGCATTCCAGATCGGCGAGTTAGGGAAATCAATGGCATCCAGAGCTTTGCGACCTAAGAATGAACGGCATCCCTTCGTTTGCGACCTAACAGAAGCGGCTTCAGAAATTCTTCGCGACCTAAGTCTTTGCGACCAAAACCTTCGCGACCTAAGACTTTGCGACCTAAACCTTCACGACCTAAGACTTTGCGACCTAAACCTTCGCGACCTAACTTAGCTCGTTCTGTTTCCTTGCGACTTAACATAGGTCGTAACTCGTTAGGTCGTATCACTTTTCTCTTCAGATCGTTAGGTCGTTGGAGCGACCTAAAGGCCTTGTTAGGTCGTATGCGACCTAATACTTCAGCTCCCTGCCAATCTTCACATACTGCTAACTCGTTAGTCTCTTCGTTAGCTCGTAGTACTTCGCTAGGTCGTTGCCGGTCTTCAGTAGGTCGTTGATACGACCTAAAGGTCTTGTTAGGTCGTTCGCGACCTAGCCCTTTACCAGTTTGTGCTTCAATACTCAGTAACGACTTAGAGGTTTAGTTAGGTTGTATGCGACCTAACTCTTCTTCCTTCTGAGCATCCTTCTGGGCTGCATCATCGACATGGTACCTATAGGCATGTCGACATCCCACAACCTTTTTTGATGTTTTGAATTTCTTTGAAAATAACATTTATCTTATATAAAAACTATATTAAACTTTATAAATATACTTGACTTTAGTTGAAATTCATAAGTAGATATAAAGAACAATATATACATAATTTAACTATAATTTTATATTCTAAGTATAAATATTTAAAAGTTAAATATATTATTTGAAGATAGTTTAAAATCAGGAGTAATTTGACTTTGAAATTAAAGATGTTTTTGAGGCTAAAATTATTTAAAATCAGGATAGAGAGTTTGGAATCTTTTAAAAGGAAAGTTTTGAAATCATTTTGAAAACAAGATAATTTTGTAAAAGCATTTGAATTAAAATTAGTGGATACAAAACATGGTCCCACCAGATTTTCGTAGGTTCCATCCTACTTAGGGTTCCATCCCTTTAACGGGCTCGAAGTGGATTCCATTCCACGAATAAATTGGATATTAAGATGCCAGTACTTTTCTATGAGTTTTAACAATATTCCTAACTATATAACTTATCTTGGAAACTTGAACTCTTGAAATTCTTGATACACATGAGTCTTGAATCTTGATATCTTCAATCTTTGATCTTGAATCTTTATACTATATAGTTCTTCATTCTTTAGTACCTACAAACATATCTATATATATATCTATACAATAATGTTAGTATTATATATTTTATAATCTAGTTCTAAGTAAGGTTGCTGTCATCAAAACCAACTCCTCAGGGACTAACAACACACTAAAAAGAAGAATGCTTTAATGTGGACTTTGTTACTTCAAACTTCACTTTATTTGAAAAAGAAACATGCTCGGAGGCTTGGTTCTCCGGTTAGGCACTCAAGGCAATCGAAAAGGACCCCACCTTGAAATGACAACCATCACTACAAGGAAATGATCATATTACAACTAGTTATTTGCAACATTCGTAAAATGACAATTGTAATAAAGAGTTTTTAGTAACTGGTTTTTTCTGACAGTTGTAATAAAGATTTTTTTAATAACTTCCGACAGTTGTAATAAACGTATTTTTAACAACCATTTACCTTAACTAGTTGTAATAGAGACCTAAAACAACTTACTGTTTTGACCGTTGTAAATATTGATATTTTTCCAAAGTTTATAAAAATAATTAAAAATTGACGTTGCTAGATTATTTTGTTATGACTTTTTCTTGAAAACAATCATTTTAATTAGAAACAAGAAAGCAGTCTATTATATTTATAGTAAAATTTTACTATAATAACAAATTTATAATTTATAATTAATGACAAGCACCATTGTCCCAGTAGTTAAGTGATTCGACTTTGGTGTGAGATGTCATAAATTCGAAACTTGCATAGCGTGATTCGAACATTTATTGATACATGATTTATGGTTTGTTTTCCCAGTGACATGTTGTATCTAAGTACCATTTCAAAAAAATAACAATAATTTATAACTAATAATATTAATTAATACTTAATAATTTCTAAGTGATAATTTATAGTTAGTAATTTATAAATTATAACTTATATAATTATTATTTTGTAATTTACTATAATGAATGGTTATCAATATATAATTTATAAATTATAGTTAATAATTAACTATCATTAATTATTAATAAATAAATTATATTTAATAATTTAGAATAATAATGTATAAATAAAAATATATTATATATATATATATACTTAATATTTAATAATTTATAGTAACGTTTGTTAATTCCTCTTTTGCAAAAATTTTGTTTCAAACATTTTTTGCACTTCTCCCATTTTGTTCAAATATAATTAAAAATTCTCCAAAAGTTTATAAAAATGTTGAAAATTTGATATTACTATATTATTTGATTAAGATTTTTCCGAATATAATTTTCAAATAAATAATACATCCATCCAGTGGTAAATAAGTAAATAAATTATTTATATTTTAATTATATTCTGTAAACTATTAAATATACTCCCAGCCTAATATTTCGGGAGGCACCTAATATTTTACCGAGTGTCTTATCACTTTCATAGTTTCACTTCCCTAGCCTTGACAAAGTTTTGTTTCATTTTCCCCAAAATATTTCATGTTCGTACCAAAACCTAATCCTAATTCTCCAAAATAAAGACCTTAAATAATACATCCATCCGGTGAGAAATAAGTAAATAAATATTTTATATTTTAATTATATTCAGTAAACTATTAAATATGTTCCTCACTTAATATTGTAGGACGCGCCTAATATTTTATCGAGCGTCTTATCTTTTTCACGGTTTCACCTCCCTAGCCTTGACAAAATTATGTTTCAATTTTCCTAAGTATTTCACGTTCCCATCAAAACCTAACCCTAATTCTCCAAAATGAAGGCCTCTACCCACAATCTTCTCCCACTTTGACGAATGAGGAGCTCTTTTGCTTGCAAACTTCCTCCTAGGTCTGGCCTTTGCCCAAAACTGCAGAAGCAACAGCTTTGAGCCGCAAAAGTTCGAGGACACCAAAAGTCTCGTTTCTCCTAATGCTAAATAAAACTAAACTGGCTACTCCTAAAAAAATATCGTGAAGGTCGATCAAACTTTGAAGACTCGAACAGCAGTAACATGGGCACCGTAGTATCGCATGGAGATTGATGCAAAAGACGACCAACAGACAGTAACACATCGAATCGAACGAACATGAAGCAAATAATGCTGAAGGCTATCTCAAGTTAGGGTTTTAATTTTCAAAATTTGGGAATTTCAATCGGTAGTAATTTTGATTTCAACTTGCAACTTTGACAATAAACACAAAATGATTAATTATTTTTAGTTTAACCTGGAAAGAGGAAATTAGACATAAGAGTATATTTCAAGTTACGTATGGTTGAAGCATACTTGTATACATTAGGAATAAGTACTTCCCACTTTGGTGGCTACTGGTGGAACCAATGGAAGTGCACATAATCAATAGTATGGCTAATGTATGTGTGTGTAACTAACTAAGCACAATATTAATAAAACAGAGTAAAGTAAGAACGATCGCACCAGAGTTTTTGTACTGGTTTGGCCTCCCATCCTCCGTCTTGTCCCGAAACTCCCATTGGATTTCACTAACCAAGTACACTTAGCTTAGAGGAATAGGTACACGAGTTTGCTAAACAATGTTGTGTTCCATTAATACGAATTTTGGCTTGTAGTACAAAGCTTCCAATAATATCCTCTTTGAGTTGAATGAGTGAAAGCACGTGAGTTTAAGAAAGTTGATCACTAAGGGCTATAGAATAGTTGTTGGTGATGTTGAAAGCAAGTTTGCAACTTTGAAAGCACTAGAGTTTAGATAAAAAGAGAAGTATAAAATAAGAACTAGATGATAAAACTCTAGCCATAGCCATGTATTTATAGATGTCAAAAAGTCTCCTTCAAGAGTTGCAACTTATTAGAGAAAACCATTGAAAGAAGATTTGCAACCACCGAGAGAGAAGAGAATTGTCAGTTCAAAAAATAGCTGTTACAACACATTTAGACGTCTGAACGAATTAGTCAGATGTTTGGATTTTAAAAACTTTTCTCCAAAAAATAAACAGTTCAAAAAAGAATGTCTCCAAACATTTGACTTATGACCCCAAACGACTGATTTTTGAAAAAAACAAACTAGAGAAGTTCTAGTTTAAAAAAGCATGACCTCAAACATTTTTTTATGTTCCCAGACGTCTAAGTTCCTAGGAATTTTAAAACTTAATTGAAAACTTGTTTGAGTGAATACAAACGTTTTGATCAAAATATATTATTAGCTCATATCACTTAAGAAAGATTGTACATGTTTATTTAAGATTCTAACACAAGATATATGACCCTTACAATGGTTTGTCATTATGTTGAGCTCTTTGTTATATTCCATTTCATCTTATCAAGTCCTTGATGCCTTTATGACTTTCATTGTGCTCAAGCCTTGATCATCATGCACCTACATATTAGCTTAGAGACACTACGATGTGATTGTATTTTTGTCCTCATTAAAATCCAATAAGAAAGGTTCTAACCTGTGCAATTTAAGCACTTAATGGTTCTATAGCAGTGTATGTACAAAAAGTTATAGCGGGGATAAAGCTGGGATATAGCAGAGAATAGTGGAGGTGCAAAAAGCTTTATTAGATATAAAACCAAATATTTAAAGTTAATTTATTCTCACTATCATATAATTTGTATAAGAAAAAGGAATATTGTTGAATCTTGTAAAACAAAATCGAAGAATATCATGATTTATATAGACCAAAGTTCATGACTAACATATATTTCTAACTTAGACTAAGCGCTTATGCCATAAAATTAGGTTTTACCCTAATATCGTTGATTTGATTTAAAAGAAAACCGGTCAAATCAAGCTTTGTATATCAATGTGCTAAAGCGGGTGCTAAAAACTATGATTTAGTAGATATAGCGGAAGGGGCTTAAAGTGGATTTACTGTTTAATAGAGTTAAATTGAAATAGCGTTACCAATATGCAGATATATTCCCCTACCAATATGCAGATATATTCCCCTACCAATATGCAGATATATTCCCCTCTTTGTCATTTATCAAAAAGAAACAAAGAGATACCAAAATAGTATGGATATTTATGCATAACACAATTATAATATGTCAAAATAACATAGCATAATAGAAACCAATATTCAAGCATAACATATCATAAACCAACAAGTTATATCACAAAACAACATCCAAACATAAGTCATGCAAACAAAACACAACACGTACCACTAGTTTTTGGAAAATAAATTTTAAAGAAACTAGAAATAGAATGCCCTAAGACTTACTCAATAGCCATTCTAAGAAAAGCCCTTATAGCTCATATAGTACTCATAATAATCTGAAGGATCGTATTGTCATTCTTCGAACCATTGATGCTCATCACTTGCTTCTTCTTTTCCTTCCGCTATAGATTGGCCTTCAAAAGGAATAAATAGTGATTCATTCATTTGTATATTGGACCAATGAAATAAGTCGGATTTGTTGCCTTCTTCATCATTGTGTTCATGTTTGATTGTTTTCCCTTTGTCTTGATGAGATGGTTCAGCACTACGCTCGGATGCATGAGAAGGTGAGGCACAGACATGAGAAAGAGGTGGACTATATGAAGGAGAGGACGTTGAAGTGGAGATTGATTGTCCTCTAATCTTTTTCATCATCTTTGAGACTAATGATATGATTTTTACCATCGATCGTTCCGTCTTACCCATCCTAGTAGAGAAAGATTTCCCAAGATCTTTAACTCTCTGCTCCAAGGACTCTTGATTACTCATAATAATTCTATGATTTTGGAGAGTTAAGTCCGTCAATGACTCATTTGGATTTGGTTGAAGTCGAGCATCATGAAGATCGGTCTCAAAGTCATATTCGGTTTGTTGTTGCATAGGATAAGGAGGAATTGAGGCGTTTTGAGGCGGTGGGGTTTGTATTGTGGTTGAGTTGATCTTTGGCCATGTTTAGCTTATTATACTGTCCATTCATCAAAGCTAATATGACGAGGCAAAGTAGAAGGTAAATGCATAAGGCTGAACCATTTTCCACTAAACTTGACTAGTATCGATTCAAAGTTAGACGGTATGATCTTGATCTGAAAGAAGGCAAGAAGTGTCATAATATAGGGTGCATATAAGATAGTTGGCCTTCTTTGAAGCCAAAAGTTCTTAATCTCATCATGAATGAATTTAGCCCAATAAACCTGTACATGTCCAAGGATAGCATAGAGAGCCTTATGATCATTTTCGTAAATTTATTTGTGACTCCCTAGTTGAGAAATAATGGTGTTGATCAACATTCGATTAAGAAGTCTAGCCTAGGGTCCAAAGAAGCTAATTTTCCATTCTAGCATAGAGTCTTCCAAATCTCATAGGTTACTACATTTCTCCGTTTATGTTGATTCCTCCTTGCCCACAACCAAACACAATAGCATTATGATTTACATGAATCTTAATAAGTTTTCCATAAATACTACTCCGCAACTAACCATCCTCATCATGCAGTTTACATACATTTCCACGCAATTTTGCATAAAAATGATAGATAGTAATATGATCTATAACTACCTTATTGTCATAATACTCGATCAAAGTGGTGATTTGAGCTTCATTCATTAATTCCTTAAGTCTATGCTTATTAAAGTTTCACAAGCAATAGAACGGGCCATCGTGGATCTTCATCTTCAATTCCTCAAATCTTTGTTCAGCAATAGTACGTTCTCTCAACTGAATCTTAATATTCTTGTCAATAGCTTGAGAGATTAGGGCGAAGGAAGAGGATTGTCCTCGTTTTGCTCTTTTAGGAACAAGTTTTGGGGCCATTTTAAAGATCTAGGAGGCTAGGGTTATTGTGAGTTATGGGTTTGTGAACGCAAGAGGAAAAACAAAGGAAGGAAACTTCAAAATGAGTCAAAAGCCATGAACGTAAGGTTGTTTTAAAAAACAAATATTCAGATAGTCAGATATTTGGTCTTAAGAGCATGGTTATAAATCTTTTATATCTTGCCCGAGATCACCTTTTCATACTTTAACGAAATGAGACATCAAATCTCCTTCATATCACCTCTAACATTCGTCTTGTCTGAAATATTCAAATCTCGCCCAAAATATGAATCAAAATCTCATTTTGAGATCTCATCCGAAATATATCTTTTTCTTCTTTTACATTGTATTTTTTATTTCTATATAGATTCAAAAGAAGTTACCCAATCCAATTACTATTTACGAATTCCTTGAATATATTTTTTACCTTTTGTCTTGATTAATCGCAATAAAAGACTTCATTTACTTTTTATGTGCAAATAAGAGGACACTATTCGACCATTACCAAAATAAATTAAACAAATCGAGCTACCACTCTTCTCTAAAACATTTATTTCAATTCTTGTTTTCATGCAAATCAAGTATTTTAAATTTCTATTTTTACCTTGAAAATTACAATTAAAAAAATAATTTAAACATCAATTTTACATGCATAAGTTACTTCGAGATATTTTCGAAATGTACTTTAAGATATAAGATATCAATCCGAGATGTACACCTGAGATACACTCATCTTGCCTGAGATCTCCTCGATGCGAGATAGCTTGTATAAAATTATGAAATGAAATGTGATCGAAATCCGACATTTAAAACCTTTCTTGAGAGTCGGACATCTGAGAATGGGAAAATAAGGTCCAGAGCCTGTGTAATGTAGAAAGTAGTGAATTCATATGTCTGGATTCAAGGGTTTGAAAATGTGAGAAATTTTTCCAGAGCCCACGTAGTGTAAAAATAGATGTTTTCAGACTTTAGGTGTAGAGGGATCAGATGTCTAAATTTTTAGTATTAATAAAAAAAGCTCTTGCCAAACGTCTGGCTATTGGTACTCAGATTTTTTGATTTTATAACTGGTCGTCTATATAAATAAAATAGTTTTATTTATTTATAATATTCGAACAATATACAACAATATTCATGAATAAAAAATTACACATTATCATTTAATTTTCCGACAGCTCAATTTCTTCCTTAGACGGTCCGTATTCCCAAGAATTATCTTGCTTTGACTTATATATTTTGATAGAAGTTGACAATTGTTTTAAAGGACTTCCCTTAGAACAAATGCTGTTTTTAGTTAGGGATTTCCAACAAAGCCCATTGAAGTTCTTTCGATAAAATTCAAATGTTCACCGTGTCGACGTTGCTCCAAATATATTTCATTTTACAATCTCACTTTTTCTACTTGATAATGAGCTATATTATCAATACGATCATCTTGAGTGGTAGTTACATGACCTTCGAATTTAATCGACTATTTAATTTTCTTTCCTTTAGGAGAGAAACCTGTTTCTTAGAAGGAGAAGAAGTAATCTTCATATCAGATGATGAATTATCTCAGAAGTTGACATTGTTGAAGTATTTATTTTTGATTTACTAATATGTACTGGTTAAATACAAAATAAATCTTTTGAAAATGGAAACATTTTGCAGACAAAAGAATTTCTTACCTCGGATAATTTTAACTAATAACTATTTATAGTTAAAAATTTGTTTAACCGGGAGAAATGAGGGTTAAAAGAATCTGTTTAAATTTTAACCAATAACTATTAGATAGAAGGTTTATTTAGCCAGAAAGAAATAAACTATATAATAGTCCAATAACTATTTTAGATAGTATAATGATATCAGTTAATCCATTTAAGTTATATATATATTGTTTTATGTTATTCTTGTAGTTTAAAAACTATTTATTCAATTAATTCATTTAAAGAGCAAATTCCTAATTCTCTATGTAATTTTAGAAAAGTTGTTTCGCACAATGGTTTATTGAAAATATCTGCTATTTGATTTTCGGTATTAACAGACTCTAGGGAGATGATTTCTTTTTTTACGTTGTCTCTTAGAAAATGATAACGAATATCAATGTGTTTTGTTCTGGAATGATTAATAGGTTTTTTTAGAGAGGTTGTTTGCACTTGTATTATCACAGTATATAGGAGATTTTATAATGTTTTCCTCAAATCACAAAGAGTTGTTGCATATATATAACTTGAGCGCAAGAAAAGCGGCTGAGATAAACTCAGCTTCACATGTCGATAATGAAACATAATTTTGGTTCTTACTAAACCACGAGACCAAAGATTGACTGAAGTGATAAGTGCCACTCGTACTCTTCTTATCCATCTTGCAACCTCTAAAATCAACATCACTATATGAATGTAATTTAAAAGAGCTACCTTTCGCATAAAAGAGTCTGTAACCTTTGGTGTTGGTTAAATATTGCAAAATAATTTGCATGGCTTGATGATGTGATTCCTTGGGCTGTGCTTGAAATTGAGCACACAAACAAACAGTCATCATAATATCAAATTTACTATCAGTTAGATAAAGTAAGGAGCCTATCATACTTCTATATGGTTTTTGGTCAAAATCCTTACCATTCTCATCTTTGTCTAAGTGTAAGCTAGTACTCATTGGAGTTAGTTTACTTGAAGTGTTATTTATTCCAAACGTTTTAATAATTTTTTACAATATTTTTATTGAAATTGAAAATTCCATTTTCTAATTTTTTAATTTGTAAACCAAAAAAGAAATTCAATACTCCCATATGAGAGAATTCAAATTCATTTTTCATAATAGTTGCAAAATCGTTACACATTTTTTCATCTGTAGATCCAAATATAATATCTTCAGCATAAATTTGAACAATTAAAATATCATCATTTTCCTTTTTGATAAATAATGTAGTGTCAAATTTACCAATTTGAAAGCTATAGTCTAACAAATGGCTTTTGAGTCTATCATACCAAGCACGGGGTGCTTGTTTAAGACTATAAAATGCCTTTTAAGTTTGAAAACAAGGCTTGGAAATTTTTCATAAAAAAATAGAGGTGGCTATTTGATTGACATGTGAAATTGTATATTTTCGCGCTCATATCTTACCTTTGTTGTATATAAATAAACGTTACACTGGGTATTTTTGGGTATTTCTACAGATATACAGATTTGAGGAGCCTTCATGTTAAAATGGAGCAAATGAGAAGAAAAAAGGAGATTTGCATTGGATTATACCAACTACTCTAAAAAGATTGAACAAAAGAAGTTGTAGCTGAGTGGTTAAGGCATCTCCTAAATGGCGAAAGGAGTTGAGTTCAAATCGTGTAAAGCACATTAGTTTTTGCATATGAAAATGGAGGATTATTGAGAAGATATACATATACATATGAACATACTTATGGTCGATTGTATACATACAAATCAATCACAATTCTTCTCCCAGTCAATCACAATTCTTCTTCCAATCAAATCACAATCAATCAAAATCTTCCAATCAAACCAAGCAAGATGACTATGCCAATTTATCATGCTGCACGTCAAAGATCTGAAGACAAGCTATCTCTCATGAATATTTATATTCACATGATCAAAGAGAAGATATTCATTTTTATGGCAACATAATTTGTAAATTTTTGATGGGAAACAACTTGTAATCTATAAATACCCAAGTGTATTCATTGTAAAAGATATCCCATATCTCATAATTTTTAGCGTACAATAAAGCTCTTCTTCTTCTTCTTCTATTTTCTATTTTTTTATTTACACTTAGAGATAATTGTGGCTTCTATCAATTAGTTTTGTTAGACATAATTATCTAAGATTTTCTTCCTTTTTCATTAGTGAGAGACCGTTAATTAGTTTTAGCGGCTAACCTAATTTTATTTTTTGTTTACCTGAATTTTGTTTGTTTTTTTGTTTTTCCATTGTTTAGAACTTGTGAAGGAGTTCTGATTTAACTCTCAACAACTCTTCTGTGACAAATAGTTAGATCCTTCTGTGAGAAAAGGATTGGAGTTTAAATCAATATTTCTTCACATGTCTATTTTTCTGCATTTTTTGTAGTTTAGAAATCACCTCCAAATTCGTCTTACTCGCCCATGAAATTACATAAACAATAGAATTTAATTTTCCTCCCTATGTTCGACCTGCATACTACACACCTGTGCGCTTGCAGTATTATTTTTAATTTGTGCTTTTCTAATCCCATAGAAAAGCCTCAAACAAGTTTTTGGTGCCGTTGCCGGGATGGCAACAATTAAATTTTATTGTTTATTTAGTTTTTCTTGTATTTTGTTTACCTTTCTAATCTAAATTTTTGTTTTTGTGTATCTAATCAAAGAAAGGAAGAAAAAAGAAACAAATAAATATCAATTTGTTTACAGATTTCATAATTTTTTTTAGCTTACACAATCTCTTCTTATTTTTTTCGTTCTTTATAGATTATAAAGTCTCGTCTTATTCTTTTTTTTTCTTTCCCTTTTTCTCTTTTGGCCTATTTTAGGCCACATATATTGCAGTATCTTTGCTGCAACAAAAAAAAATCCTTTTTTATGCTTATTTCTCTTTTTAAATTTTTTTTTGCATTCTTCTTTTCAAACTTTTCTCTTTTTAGTTTTTATTTTTTCTCGTTTCTCTTTTCAAAAAAAAGTGACAGATTTTGCCATTTGTTTTTTATTTCTTCTCTTTTTAGAATTTGTTTCCATTTTTTTCTCTGATTTCATTCGCATTTTTTTTGCATTCTCTTTTTTTATTTTATTTAGTATTTGGTTTCTCTTTTATTTTGCATTTCCTTGTTTTTCTATAAACAAAAAAATACTAAAAAATAAAGGAGATTCTGCACTTTTCCAAATTTGTCTCCACCTTTGGTTTTTGTTTCCAAATTTCTACTTTTTTTCTTTTTACAATTTTTTTCCCTTTGTACATAAAAAAAGAAAAAAATAAAATAAAAAAGAAGAAGAATCAGGTTTCGTGTTGTGTTTTCTGATTTGTTTTTTTGTTGTTTTGCGTTCATTGCTAATTCACCGTGTTCTTTTGTTCTTTTTAGTTTGTGTCTTTTGTTCTTTTTAGTTTGTGTCTTTTGTTCTTTTTAGTTTGTGTCTTTTTTTCTTTTTTTAGTTGCATTTTAATTTACATCTTAGTTTGTGTCAAATAAAAAAAACGGCTCTGAAATTCAAATGGAACTCGCATATGACGATAAAGGATCCAGGGGTCGAGCGATTGCAAACAGTGGAGTTTGAATCGCTAGCGCTACTCAACTGCTCTGGACGGACTACCATACCCCACTATAAGTCATTCTTTCACTACAGGTACCCACTCTGACGTATAAAACTTGCTTGTAAAATTTTTTTGCAGGTTCCGCGGCTTGCTTGTACAATTTTAATTGCTGCAATTATTATTGTCTGATTGTGTTTGGCAGCAAATTTCTAAATCAATCTAGTTAGGAGCAAGTTCCCATAAGAAACATAACGTGAGGGAAGTAATTACCCTTTCCTTGGCTCTAAAATAACTAAAATCATCATCTTTCATCATTTTCAACTTTAAAAGACATTGAACGTTGGCCCTAGGACAAAAACGAGCTCATAGAAGAAAATTGTATAATTGAAAAGGAGTGTTTTGGTGAAATTGACTGTCTCGTACAATTAGATCGCAGATATATAGTAGTTCAATGTTTTGAACTATTAGCAAAAGAGGTTGCATACTACCCGTGAAACATTGGTCGTATCCCTTAGTATTTATACTATACGTGAACGGCCATAAGACCCTCTTCCCCCTTCTAATTGAGACTATTAACTAATGAAGCAAAACTTAATATTTTATACTATTTTGAAGTAGGAGCCACTTCTAAAAGCTTTTCAAAATGAGTGAAAGCAACCACAATTCACCAAGGGAGTCTCGAATAAATCAAAACTTTTCACACGAGCTTGATCCATAGAACTTGATGAATCAAAACATTCCAAATCTCAACGTCAAAGTAGATAGACCCTTATCTCTTAGGGAGCTATGCTATCCAACGAGAACTGTCCAACCTTCGGCCATTCTCTTTCCACTGGCCGAAGGAAATAATTTCAAATTGAAAAGTTCTTTCGTCCAAGGAGTTCCAAAATTCATAGGTTCGGAAAACGTGTATGAATTTCTTTAGGATTTCCAATTCTACATTTCCACACTGAAAATGCAATAATTGTCCGATGAGTCCATCAAACTTCGATTGATTCCATTTGCACTACAAGCAAGTGCAAAACGATGGCTGAATTCTCTACCACCCACTCTATTCGAAGTTGGAATGAGTTCAATGATATCATTGTGAAAAAGTTTTCCCCTTTCCACAAAACTCTTAAAATCAGAAATAAAATCAATCAATTCACGTAGAATAAAGAAGAAACTTTTTCATAATATTTTGAACGATTTAATGAACTCTTATATAGTTGCCCTCATCATGGAATATCCAAAACAAATTCTATGGCAATTTGCGTATGAAGGGCTTAACTATCCAACTCGAATCCAACTTGTAACCATTTGTCAAATGATTTTATGAGCAAATCTACCGATGAGGCTTGGGCCTTCCTCGAAGTTTTACAAAAAAGGACCAACAATCGAAATCGATTCATGTCCCATCCCGTACGAGAGCGGTACACGCAATTGACCCTCATTGTTTCCCGTTGACGATTCCCAGGCTGAAGGAGGAATACCCCAGGTGTACCCTACGGAACAGGCCAATGCCCTAGCCCACAATAATGCCTACACTTTTCCATACCCCTCCAACTGACGAAACCATCCAAATCTATCGTGGTCAAACCCTAATAATTTTACGAACCCTTCGCATTTTTATCCTACGAACCAAAATGCTCAATCTTCTGAAACCACACCTCGATCTAAACGTTCGAATCAACCATATAGGCATCCTAACTCTTCAGCTCAACCTTCTCAAACTCCTTCACATTCTCAGTCTCCTCAACCTTCACAAGAAATTGTTCGACTAGAGAAACAAATAAGCAATCAGGATGCTAAAATTGAAAAATGATGAACATGATGAAGGAGAAAAGTAATGAGAAAGGAAAATTTCCTAGTCAACTCGAAGAAAACCCAAAGTATAATTCTCGAGGAGTGCACTCTTATGAGGATGAAAATGTAAATCTAGTTGACACTGTCACCACATTGAGGTCTGGAAAGAAGGAAAACAACCAAGTCGGCAACCTCCACATTCCTCCAAAGTCTACCCATGCTCCAAATTCAGAAACTCATTCGACACCCACTCTTGTTGATCCAAATGATCCTCTTTCTTCGTCCAAAGTCGGAGATCCCGACCAGTCTTCATCTTTGGATGTTGGTAACCCCAACATTCTAGCTTTTATAGCTTTGTCGCCTTCACCTCGTGATGCGACATCCTCTTCCTCAAACGAAAAAACTGCTGAAAGAGTCTATAAACCCAAGGCTCCTTTTCCTCATAGACTCAACACAAAGAAGAAGTCCGCCAATTTTGATAAAATTCTTGAAATTTTCAAACAAGTTTGAGTGAATATACCACTCCTTGATACCATTGAGCAGATTCCCCAATAAGCAAAATGTCTCAAAGAGCTTTGTACTAAAAAACGTGCCACCAATGTCCCAAAAACCGCATTTCTGACTACAAATACTAGCTCTGTCCTTGCGAATTATGCCCCAATCAAGTATAAGGAACCCGGTTGTCCTACAATGGCTATCGAATAGGCAACACTCACATTAGCCATGCCTTACTTGATCTTGGTGCTAGTGTCAATCTTTTTCCTTACACTGTATACTGTCAACTAGGACTTAGAGAATTGAAACCCACGAACACCACGATTCAACTAGCTGATCGATCTGTCAAAAAGCCCTTGGGCACTATTGAAGATGTGCTAATCCAAATTGAACAATTCTATTTCCCTGTGGATTTCATAATCCTAGAGACCGAACCTATTTAAAATCATAGCGCTCAAATCCCTCTGATATTAGGTCGTCCCTTCTTAGCAACTTCAAACGCTAAATTGTAGGAATGGTCAACTCAGACTTCCTTTTGGACACCTAACCATCGATCTAAACATTTTCAATCTTAATAAACAACCTAGGGAGTTCAAAACAGACGAAGTTGATATGATCCAAATGCTTGTGGATGGAAATCTTGGTGACACATCTGACCCTCTGACGATGTGTCTCGATCACTTTAATTCTGACTTCAATATCGACGAATACACCTCTGAACTAAATGATTTGCTAGACCTCTCTTACAATTCACAAAATTTCGACCAACTAATGTCAACTAAAGTCGCAAAAGAAGACCCTCCTAAATTGGACCTCAAACCTCTTCCACACGATCTTAAATACGCATTCTTGGACCCACCTGAAAATCTCCCTGTGATTTTGGCCTCCGATCACATGGAGGACCAAGAAAACAACTTTAGAAAATCCTAAGGGAAAATAAAGAGGCATTGGGCTGGGTTATCACGGACATTAAAGGAATAAGCCCCTCAATTGTTGAACGCCAGATTCATCTAACGCCGGATTCATCTCATTGAACGCCAAACCCACTCGCCAAGCTCAAAGGCATTTAAAATCCCAACTTAAGAGAAGTCGTGAAGGAGGAGAACATCAAATGTATGGATAATGACATCATCTACCCAATATCTGATAGTATGTGGGTAAGTCTGGTACAAGTTGTACCAAAGAAATCGAGGATAACTGTGGTCGTGAACGATAATAACGAACTTGTTCCCACAAAAGTCAAAACCAAATAGCAAGCACGTATTGATTATCGAAAACTCAATTCAGCCTCTAGAAAAGATCACTTTCCCCTCCTTTCATCGATCAAATGCTTGAATGTTTGGCTGGCCACAAATATTACTATTTCCTTGACAGTTACTCTAGCTATAACCAAATCCCTATTGCTCTAGAAGACCATCACAAAATGACTTTCACTTGTCCTTTCGGAACTTTCGCTTATCTTCGCATGCCCTTCGGTCTTTGTAACGCTCCTGCCACTTTTCAAAGATGTATGATGAGTATATTCTCTGATATGGTGGAAGATTTTCTTAAAATATTCATGGACAATTTTTCTATCTATGGGTCTTCCTTTGACCAATGCCTCCATCATTTAGAACGTGTCTTAAAACGATGTAAGGAAACGTCACTCGTGCTTAATTGGGGAAACTGCCATTTCATGGTGAAGAGAGGAATAGTCTTAGGCCATGTTGTTTCAAAAGTTGGTATGGAGGTCGATAAATCCAAAGTCGACTTAATTGCTAACATACCTCCGCCTAGGTCGGTAAAGGATACTCGCTCTTTTCTTGGACATGCTGGATTTTATAGAAGATTCATCAAAGATTTTTCAAAAATTTCAAAACCACTTTCAGATCTGCTTACCAAAGATGTTAAATTTGACTTTTCCAATGAATGCAAAACGTCTTTTGACACCTTGAAGTCGATCTTGACCTCAGCACCTATAATCCAACCCTTGAATTGGACTCTGCCTTTCAAACTAATGTGTAACGCTTCTGACTATGCCGTTGGAGCCATCTTAGGCTAACATATCAATAAACTTCCTTATGTCATCTATTATGCTAGCAAAACTCTAAACGATGCTTTGTTAAATTACTCAACCACTGAGAAAGAGTTTCTAGCAGTTGTCTTCGCTCTTGAAAAATTCAGATCCTATCTCGTATGTTCTAAGATCATAGTTTACATCGACCATGCCGCATTGTGCTATCTTCTTTCGAAAAAAGATGCTAAAGCACGCTTAATCCGTTGGATACTCCTTCAAGAATTTGACCAAGAGACATGAGATAAAAAGGGTTCTAAAAACATCGTAGCCGATCATCTCTCTCATATTGTGCAAGAGAATGCCAATGACACTCAAATCAATGATCACTTTCCTGATGAACGGATACTTTCCATTTCTAGTACACCTTGGTACGCCGACATCGTAAATTATATTGTCACAAATGAAATGCCTTTCCATTGGTCGAAACAAGACAAATAAAAATTTCTCTCCAATGTTCTAAACTTTTATTGGGATGATCCTTATCTCTTTAAATATTGTCTTGATCAAATCATTCATAGATTTGTCCCCGATCATGAATATCACAACATTCTCTCTTTTTCACATGACCAAGCATGTGGGGGACACTTCGGAGCAAGGAAAACGACTGCAAAATTTTTGCAGTGCGGATTCTATTGGCCTACTCTCTTTCATGACGCATATGAATTTTGTGCTAAATGTGATCGATGCCAACAAATGGGCCGAATCTCCAAGCGAAACATGATGCCTCTAAACCCAATCCTTATCATTGAAATTTTCGATGTTTGGGGCATCAATTTCATGGGTCCATTTCCTAATTCGTTTGGAAATCTTTACATCTTACTTGTCGTGGATTATGTCTCTTAATGGGTTGAGGCCATCCCTACCAAAACAAATGACAATAAAGTCGTTGTCAAATTTCTGAAGGAGAACATACTTTCTCATTTTGGTACACCTCGTGCTATTATAAGTAACAATGGTACTCATTTCTGTAATCATACCTTCGAATCTCTTCTTAAGAAATACTTGATCACTCATAAACTGTCTACTCCATATCATCCGGAAACTAGCGGTCAAGTCAAAATTTCCAACAGGCAAATCAAACAGATTCTTGAAAAGACTGTCAATTCCAATAGAAAAGATTGGTCATCTAAATTAGTAGATGCCCTTTGGGCATTTCGCACAGCTTATAAGACCAACCTTGGAATGTCATCAAATCACTTGATCTTTGGAAAAGCATGTCACATCCCCACCGAACTGGAACATCGAGCACTTTGGGCAAGCAAATACCTTAATTTTGACTTGGAAAAAGCAGGAACACATCGAAAGATGCAGCTGTCAGAAGTTGAAGAACTGAGAAACGAAGCCTACGAAAATGCAAAGATTTATAAAGAGAGAATAAAAATGTATCATGATAAATCCATACTTCGAAAGACATTTGAAGTAGGCCAAAAGGTTCTCTTATATGATTCTAGGCTTCATTTATTTCCGGGAAAACTAAGATCTCATTGGACTGGAGCATATGTTGTAAAGACAGTGTACCAAAATGGCATAATCGAAATTGAAAATCCAATGGATGGCTCTATTTCAAAGGTCAATGGGCAACGACTGAAACCATTCCTAGAATTTGAGCAATACAAGGAAGACGAATTCGTGGACCTCCATGAACCTAGTCATGCTTCTTAAGGCACCTCAATCATGTCAGGTTGTATATATTCTATTTTCCTTTTCAGTATTTGCATGATTTAGACAGTAGGGACACTGCCTCATCCAAGTATTGGGGGTATCATTCATATTTCATTTTTTGCATCAAAAAATATATTCATCACGACTTGTTTCAAACTAGTACAATAAAGTAAGTTAACGGTTTTAGTCATTTGATGTAATTTTTTTGTGAATCACTAAGATCGAATGGAAAATATAATGAAAAGATGAATTACAAGAGATAATAGTGTAACTAGTATATAGGGAGACTCATAGGTAATGGTTATGAAATCTATTCTAAATTGTATTATTTGTTTAAAAAGTGGTTGCTTTAAAGTACTTTCATTGACACTTGTTTTTTCTGTAGAGTTAATAAGTGCTATGATGATTTTGCAAAACTCTCTCTTCAAAAAAAAACAAACATAATAATAAAATTCCAAGGGTATCCAACATTGCTAGTACATCTAGCGTTGGTGTGAAAACCCGCCAAGCTCTTTCCCAACTCTCACGTAAGCCCACGAGGCAGTGCATGGGTGGTATACCTTGGTCTCAGTTTATGAGTTGGACACCTAAGGATTATCGACACCTTGTTGACCTAGTTAGCGTCGGTCTGCACAATCCGCCAAGCTCTGTCCTGGCTCTCACGTAAGCCCGCGAGGCAGTGCATGGGTGGTATACCTTGATCTTTTAAGTTAGGTGTATAGATTTTTATTTTTGCAAATAAAGAGAGAGTAAGCAATTGAAACCCAAGCACCTTCTTGACTCTATTGATTTGAGTGGTTATACAAAAAGAAATAACAATACCACTTTACAAACTTTGACAAGCAAACAAAAAATTTATTTCATGGCTGCACTATGTTGTCAACCAAACCAACAAGCCAAACTAGAGTTTAACGTATGAAATCTTGAATTATGTTGGAAAATTGTGACTAGTTAAGGAATAAAAATTTCTAGAAAATGACTTAGACTTGTATACATTACTGTGTTGCAACTATTCTGAAATAAGTCATGTTGTCATTTGTATATATTCGTTGCATTCATGTAGCTGCATTAGAATAATCACATATTGCATTTGGATTTTGTGGGTAGTATCCGCTAAAAACCCTCACGAGACACCACTCGTCCTACTAGGGACACCTAGAGGTTTAACGGCTTGTTGCATATGCTCAATGCAATCGTGATTCCTACGAAAGTGTGACCTACCTAGTTTAGTTTTTATTTTTGTTTTACTCAAGGACGAGTAAAAGATAAGTATGAGGGTATTTGGTTGACATGTAAAAGTATTTATTTTTGCGCTCATATCTTACCTTTGTTGTATATAAATAAACGTTACACTGGGTATTTTTGGGTATTTCTACAGATATACAGATTTGAGGAGCCTTCATGTTAAAATGGAAAAAGAGAAGAAAATTGGTGATTTGCATTGGATTATACGAGCTACTCTAAAAAGATTGAACAAAAGAAGTTGTAGCTGAGTGGTTAAGGCATCTCCTAAATGGCGGAAGGAGTTGAGTACGAATCCTGGAAAGCACATTATTTTTGCATATGAAAATGAAGGATTATTGAGAAGATATACATATACATATGAACATACTTGTGATTGATTGTATACATATAAAGAAATCACAATTCTTCTCCCAATCAATCAAAATTCTTCTTCCAAACAAATCATAATCAATCAAAATCTTCCAATCAAATCAAGCAATCACAATCACATTCAGATGACTATGCCAGTTTATCATGGATTTGATTCACATCAACAAATCATCCTCAAATCTCAATCACCCATCATACCACATGTCGAGATATGAAGACAAGATATCTCTCATGAATATTTATATTCACATTAACAAAGAGAAGATATTCATTTTTATGGCAACATATTTTGTAAATTTTGATGGGAAACAACTTGTACTCTATAAATACCCAGGTGTATTCATTGTAAAAGATATCTCATATCTCATAATTTCTACTATAGAATAAAGCTCTTCTTCTTCTTCTTCTTCTTCTTCTTCTTCTTCTATTTTCTGTTTTTTTATTTGTACTTGGATAATTGTGGCTTCTATCAATTAGTTTTGTTAGACATAATTATCTAAGTTTTTCTTCCTTTTTCATTAGTGATGGACCGTTAATTAGTTTTAGCGGCTATCCTAATTTTATTTTTTGTTTATCTGAATTTTTGTTTGTTTTTTTGTTTTTCCATTATTTAGAACTTGTGAAGGAGTTCTGATAACTCTCAACAACTCTTCCATGACTAATAGTTGGATCCTTCTGTGAGAAAAAGATTGGAGTTTAAATCAATATTTCTTCACTTGTCTATTTTTCTGCATTTTTTATAGTTTAGAAATCACCTCCAAATTCGTCTAACGTGCCCACGAAATTACATAAACAATAGAATTTAATTTTCCTCCCTATGTTCGACTTGCATACTACACACCTATGCGCTTGCAGTATTATTTTTAATTTGTGCTTTTCTAATCCCATAGAAAAGTGTCAAACATTATTCAACATAATTTTTTTATAAAACCGTTTAAGAAAGCACTTTTAACATCCATTTGATGTAATTTAAAATTATGATGACATGCAAAGGTAAGTAATATTCGTATTGCTTTTAGTCGAGCTACATGTGCAAATGTTCCTTCGTGGTCAATTCCTTCTTCATGATTATACCTCTCAACAACTAATGTTGCTTTATTATGAATTATATTACCATTTTCATCGCTTTTGTATTTAAATACACTTTTTGTTCCAATAACGGATTGATCATCCGGTCTAGGTACAACTTCCCACACGTTATTTCTTTCAAATAGTATGGCTAATGTAAATGTGTATACATATATAATTAACTAAGCAGAATATTGATGAAACAGTAAAGTAAGAACAAGCACACTAGAGTTTTTATACTCGTTCAGACCTCCCATCCTACGTCCAGTCCACAAGCTCCCCTTCAGATTTTACTAACCAAACACCCTCTCTTAGCACGATGGAATAGGTGTTCGCACGAGTTTGATGTCTTGACAATGCTATGTTCTATCAACATGGATTTTGACTTGTAGTACAAAGCTTTCAATAATCTCCTCTTTGAGTTGCATGAGTGAAAACATGAGAGTTTAAGGAAGTAAGTCACCAAGGACTATAGAATAGTTGTTGGTAATGTTGAAAGCAAGTTGGCAACTTTGAATGCACTAGAGTTTAAAGAAAGAGAGGAGTATAAAACAAGAATTAGATAACAAAACTGTAGCCATAACCATGTATTTATAGGTGTCAAAAAGTCTCCTTCAAGAGTTGCAACTTATCAGAGAAAACCATTGAAAGAAGAGTTGCAACCAGTGAGAGAGAAGAGAAGTGTCTTTTCAAAAAATAGCTATTACAACACATTCAGACGTCTGAACGAATTAGTCAGACGTTTGGATTTAAAAAAAATTATCCAAAAAATAAATAGTTCAAAAAGCATGTTTCCAGATGTCTGACTTATGACTCTAGACGTCTGACTTTTGAAGAAAATAGACCAAGGAAGTTCTTGTTTATAAAAGCACGACCTTAGATATTTGTTTTATGTTCCCAGATGTCTAAGTTACTGAGAATTTTAAAACTTAATTGAAAACATTTTTGAGTGAATATAAACTTTTTGATGTGAATATATTAGCTTATATCACTCAAGGGAGATTGTACATGTTTATCTAAGATAGTACCATAAGATATATGACCCTTAAAATGGTTTGTCTTCACGTTGAGCTCTTTGTTGATAATCCATTTCACCTTATCGAGTTCTTGATGCCTTTGTGACTTTAATTATGCTCATGACTTAATCATCATGCACCTTTATATTAGTTTATAGATTCTACAATATGATTATATAGTTGTAATTAAATCCAACAAGAGTGTTGCGACTACTAGTGGAACCATCAAGTTAATTATTCTTATTTAAGATCTTCTATTGCTTTATGATTAAACTTTGGATCTAAAATTTTGTTTACATATTATTGTATCTTAGGAGGTTTAATTAGGATATAAATAGTTGCTTTATATATTTGGATCTGAAAGCGGGCCTATAGGAATCGAAGAAATCAAGAGAAATATAGCTTGAGTTGTATTGAGAACATTAGTATCGCTAAAAAGAGAAACTTAATGCATAGTGCAAATATTGAATAAATATATATAAAGCGAACGGGACATAAAGTGGAAGTGATATAATAGGTTTTAAGGTGGTAAATTATGAAAGAAAATTGTTATTTTCGAGTATTGTCTTGTATTCAGTTTTTCTTTACCGATGAAATGTTTCAAAGCGAAACACTTTTTATATACATTATTTCTAACTTCTACCTTACACAATAACTCCTGTAATATATCTACATAAATATTAATTTTCACTTATATCCTTATAACAGTTTAGTTATTTTCATCTCATGCACTTATATCCTTATACTGTATTTGTATTATTTTGAATGAATTTTATTTTGAAAACAAAATATTAATAAGTAGATCACTTCCAAAGTTTTACTTTTTTGTGCTCCCTGTTTTTTTTCCACTTTTCCTATATAGTTAAATTTTATGTAGGTTTCATTCTCATACTCTTAGTTGATTGCCAAGACCGTTAAATTAGCTTAGGTCAAAGATGGTTAATGATATGCATTTTCTTTTTCTTTTTCATAACAGTTGTGCATTGAACTTATATGTTCATAAGTCATATGTTACCATGTGATATTTACCATAAATAATATGTTATTCTTTGGGTAAGTTTGTTAATTAGTTTATATTGGTATAAATCTAATATATTTGGTTGAATTATATAATTAAATGATTTTGATATATTTTCTGGAAAAGGACAAGGAATTTTAACCACCTCAAACAACACATAGCGTTGAACCAGCACTAATGTCTTGTAGATTTGGAGATATCAAGTTGTTTATTAATATGCCTTAAGACTTTGTGATACTAATAATCATCTTCTTCCTTTGTCTTCATATATGTAATATTTATGTGTATCTCTAAGCTCCCACCCCATATATTTGGGTTGTTTTAGCATTTCATGAAAAAAGATTTTATAGTTACTTTCCATTATTGACTATCTGACCAAAAATTCATGAAATTTATTATAGCCTAATATGGTAATTCTAAAGAGGATATTGAGATCCAATATCCAATGAGTATGGCTATGTGTTATCTTATTCACGATGTTGCAATCTGATGACCTCCTAGATCTTGAGATCACTTAAATTTTTTATCATAAATATTGCATGAAAAGGTTCGAATTTTTCCCTTTTTCCAACCTTATCATTTTGATTCAGTTTTTTTTAAAATTGACATGTATTATTTCCTTTTGAGTAATGAATTATAAAGATATGATTGCATGGGTTTACAACTATAAATGAAAGCAATACGTTGTATTTTCTTTATTTTCCAGTATAAAAGAATAACATATGTGAATACTTTTGTGTTATTCATAAAAATCAAATCCTATGATAGTAAAATTAACAAAAAATATTTTCTAAAATAATTACTATATGACCTAGTAGTGTAGAGCTAAGTAGATCAATTGCCTAAGTTATATGGATATTCCGAAAATCTCATAAGTTCTGAACGGTTGTACTCTCTCTATGAGCTATTTTTCTACCATATTTTCCATTATTTTTTCCAACATCCTTTTCTTATTTAATGTTATTTATATTGGTTTTATTTATTTCAATTTTAAATGTGACAACATTGGTCAAAACGTTGTTAATCATGTATATATTCCAATAAATATTGATTAATATTGTGCCTGAAAATGGTTAGGTTTGATTTTAAATATTAAATCAAAGACAATTAGAAAGTTCATGCCTAGGGCAAATCATATGGTCGAACCGGCCATGTATATACAGCAAAAGGATAAAAATCAAAAAATAATGGAACAAACTGTAAATACACGATCAAAAACCTAGATGAAAATGATTTTATCCAAATCCAAGGCGATGCACTCTTTAAACAGTATTGCTCTCTATATAGCGTTGTGCGTATCCAAGATAAAACAGATCAGGATTTACAGTGTAGTGCTTACTAAGAGCAACAACTAACTCAAGGGATGTTTGTAGTCATTACAACAGTGATTGAAGGTGAAGGAGGTTGTTGGTTTCGTTGCGTTGTTTGAAAAGACTACAATCTCACCAAATATGGTGACCTCAAAATGAAGTGAAATGTTTATTTATTGGTAGCTGGTAAAGGTAGAAAAATAATAATAAAAGAAACACAGTTTCTTAGTCCAATTAGCTCAACCAAGCCAGCTACCAATTGCTAAGTACTATATGCATTTAAAAGTGTCTCAAATGCCAATTCATCCAAGTCGTGCACATAGGGTGGTGCAAAAGCACCATTCATTGGTTTCTTTGTAAATGCTATGACTGCTCATTTTAATGTATATGCATATCCACGATGTTAGTTTTTCCTAACGTAGGACTAAGTGAATTGTATTGGTCAATCTTTCAAGGAAAATATTTCATTCATATATTGTCAAAATTTGGCATATAAATATATCATTTTATTCATCTCGACAAGTACATCAAAATGATCATAAAATTCAACTTATTTGGAATACATAACCCACATGAAATGGGATTTAATTCTTAATAATCTTACAAACTTTTCATATAGTTACTAAATATTCGCAAAGGAGGACCATAACAGTAGATCCATTGTGAAAAAATATTGTTGAATACCTAAGATCAAGACTTTCAAGTTATTAGCCAAAATGTTGGTCTAGCCTCCCCCCACAGTTGACTAATTCCTTAGAGATAATAATTCTATGTTTAGAATTGAATCAAATAGTAGTAAATCAATAAGAAAAATATGAAAATATGAAGAAGAACGTTAAGAAAAGCAAGTGACATGGTATTTATGGTGGTGCAGCTACGCTTACATCCACTTTAATGATTCTTTATTGCTATTATTTATAAGATCCAGAAGTGATTACAATTTCAACTTGAATTTCTATCTCAAACAACGTAATGACAAATTTCCCATAAGATAAATAATAACAATTAGCTAAGAGTATAAATTCCATTTTATTGTTGCAAGCGGTCCTCTATTTATAGCTGAAGTAGGTTGTAACTAGGCTTTTGAGTTGCTAGATTGCAATAGAACTCATATGAACTCAAATCCAACAAGATGGGAGAAAGATCACATCGATACAAATATTTTGATGGATTCGTACAATCCACAATCCTTATGGTTTTTCATCTCTTTTCTTCAAGTTTACTACCTTATATCCTTTGTTGATCTTCCCTTGATGTCTCTAAGTTTGTTCCTCCAAGTGTTCACCAAGAAGGCCATATGGAGGGAATATATGGATCGGTCCTATCTATAGAATTAGCAAATTTTTGTGTTTTCCTTCATGCTTTGACATCTTCATCACTCATAGAGAAATAAGGGGAAAATGAGATAATTTATGGATCGATACTAATCTATGGACTTAGCCAATATTCCCCTAGCTAAACTTTGTACTCGATCGTCTTTGAGTCTACTATACAGTCCTTCATCAATTCATACTCCAATATCGTTGAAATTTCACCTATGAAAAATACTAGATAACACTGCCCCCCAAGTATGTTTCTATGAACAAAAAGCATGCTTTGAATGATAACAAGCAACCAAATCGTGATCTGCGTAAACACTTCCATTACTTAATCCATCTCCATGGAACGTCACATTTTCAAAGTCATCGTTTCCACATAGTCATCGAGTCATATTTTTTGGTAGATGTAAATTTTGTAGTTCAAAAGGCTCGCTCAACTTGCTTATCACCGAGAATTACTCAGTTCATGACATATACATACATCCACTCATTCCATTTTTTAATGAATTTTATATATCGGTACCAATCGATGCATAATTTTCATACTTAGAAATTTATTATCACCTCTACCTTCAGTTGCTATCTACTTCTTCGTTTCAGGCATTTGCGACTTTAGTTAGGGTTTCCAAGAGATTATAGATCCAAGCACTTAGTCCCTTCAACCTTCCAATCTCTATTCAATGTAGAATTTAGTCTCCTCTATATCAGATGTTGCCTTTGTAGGATCAATTTCACTCTAGAGGTGGGGGTGAATATGGTGATACTAATAATTATAAAAATTAATGCGGAAATATATAAAATAATTGCAGCACAGATAATAGCAGAATAATAAAAGCAGAAACAGAACAATACAGATTTACCCAGCTTTGGTAAAACCCTGCCTACGTGCTGCCCCCAAGGTTTCTACTAGAAATTAAGTAGTCAGACGCTTACACACCTAAACTTGCGACACCCGCTATTGACTAACCTAACTCTACGCTCAAAGCCCTGCCACAACTCAGCCACTAAATTGCAAATTCTTGAAATACACCACCGTAGTTCGTCCCCTAGTCACACGACTAGAATTTTATAAAAGCTTAAAAGTAAAATACAAAATAAAAACAACTCAAAAATAAAAACCCTAATTTTAAAAATAAAGCCCAATGGGAATTAGTAAAGGTCGGCCCAATTTAAAATAAATGAGAATCCCCGTTTTCTTTTTATCTTCGTGTAGAAGTTCGGTCGTTTCGTTTTCTTATTTTATGGTCGCCTTGTTTCTTCTTCGATTTATCTTCGTTCCTCTTCGAGAAAGTAGGGCTTCTGGAAATTGAGCACGCCGATTCAAATTGTTGATTGAATGAAGATCTTTCTTCAGTTTGCTTCGTCAATCAACTTGTTGCTTTTGTTCCTTCGCGGCTGCTCTCGATCGAGTTCGAATCGAAAAATACTTGTATGCGATTTCCTTTATTTATTCTCGCTGATATGCTTGAACTCGATGATTCTAATTGCCGATGATGTTAATGGTTTTAAATAGGGAATAAAACCCTAAATTATCGTTCGAATATTTTGTTTGAATTCATCTGCTAATTTTGCTCGGCCATTGATTTGTAATCGAATGTTAGTGATGTTTTCTGACTTTTTCAATTCGTATATTTTCCTGTTATGCTTGCTTGGTCACCATGGCTTGCATTTTCTTTGGATTTGGTTTCGTTCTTTTCTCTGTTGACATCTCTGATTTCAACACTTGACTTGATTATTGTACTTGCAATATTATCTAGACATGTTCAATTTGCGTTATCACCTGGCTTTTACTCCGACTTGTTCGAACTCTACCTTGTTCACCATGGTTTTTATTCAAATTTTTGTTGACTTTTGTTCTTTCATTTTCTTTGGAATCTTGAATTTGTTACTGCAACTGGTTATGTGTATACATATATAATTATATAAGTATACATGTATGTTTGTGAGAAAAATAATTGTTGCATCCTTATGTTGCCATGTTACATTGAGAATTGTTGCAGTCTGATATGCTAGCTCGAGTTGCTTCGGGTTACACTACAGCTTTTACTCTTATATGGTTGTCTTGATGCATTGCATCATGTGCTGCCTTGTGTCTGACCATATGCATATGTTAACAGTTCCTTGTATTGAAGTTTGGTTTTTCATTTTGTTTTCACTTGAAGTTAACCTATTTTGATACTCAAGTTTTGTTGCTTTTTGGTGGTTTCCATTCACTTGTGTACCTTTCTCTGCTGCCTTCTTTCTTGTGTCTGGTCCTGGCCATTTGATTCATGTGCATAGCATATATATGTATACATGTGTGTATGCATATGTCTATATATATGTATGTTTGTTGCACCATGTAGTTTGCTTAAAGTTGTAGTCTTGCTTGTATATTGAACTGCTTCCATTGTATCTATTGCCACTGCATATGTATACATGTTGTTTACCGCTTCACTGCATCCCATATTGTCACTGCATATATATACATATATATATATATGTATGTATGTATGTATGTATGTATGTATGTATGTTGTTGTCATGTTGCTTCGAGCCAGATCATGTTGTTCATGTTGCTAGGTCTGCACTTTGCATTTCATTGTTCACGGTCTTGACTTGTGTGCCTTTGGTCTGTGTTATATTGAGCTCTGTGTTGAATTCTGGTTGACACTGCATGTATATGTATACATGAGTATAGCTACTGTGATAGTTTGTTGAGTCTGGTTGTGTTGCTTGACTTATTGTTGTTTAATGTGTCTGGATGTGCCTGGTCAGGTTGAGTTAATTGCATTTATGCAAGTAGTCTGGTTGCCTCGAGTACATATATATGATGCCTTTGTGTGCTTGAGTTACATTGATGTTGTGTTCATTTGTTTGGGGCTTTTGTTTCACTGGCGGTCTTGTAATCTGGTTCATCCAGAACAGTTGTGTCCATTGCATGTTTTGAACGGGTTCGATTTGTGTGTGATCATAGTGTGCATTGTTTTCAGACTTGGTCTTGCACTTGTGTTCATTTGAGCTGCTGTCTCATTGTTTCCAGTTGATTATGTTGCTTTGCACTGCACTTTTCATTTTTATTTTGGAAACTGATCCGGTTGTGGTGCACTTGTATATTTATTCATCAATTCACTGGTGGTTTGTACATTTTATTTTGGTTTAATAACTCCACTATCGAGTCTGTTCATGTGTACACATTTGTGCACTTCTTAGCATGGTCTGGTTTTGGCTTCTTGTTGTACTCGACAATTTTGTGATGTATTTGTATTGCACCTGAGTTGAATCCAGCCTCGGCTCGGGTTTGACCTTGTGCTCACCTATCTCTGCAGTTTTATCAAGTGTATATTAGTGTGCATGGTCTTGTGGCATGTATAGTGATACACTATGCATGTCACAAGTTATTCGTGTTTGATGAATTCAAAATTAAATGATGACAAACAACCCAAAGAACTGAGGCAAATAATATTTTCAAAAACATATTTTATTTTAGACTGCAAAAATATTTCTTTTTTAATTTTACTACGTCAGTGTTTATTTTACAGATAATTCAGCTGCTGGATTCAATCTGGAATAGAGTTGTAGAACAATTATGAGTGAACGAGTGATATGTAGTGAGGTGCAAATGTATGTATAGTAAAAAATTGTATTATAATTTGAAATTGTATTGTAATGGAAATTGTGTATATAGTGAGAGCTCAAATTTTGTATTATTTAAAAATTGTAATAAAATATTTGTTTGAATAAAATATCTGTTTGAAATTAAATTATGTGTTATTTATTTTATTCAACAAATATTTATTTAATTATGTGAGAAATAAAATAGTACAATAAACAAATACATTTAAATGAATATATGTATGTTTATTATCATCAAACAAAAATCATATACTAGCATATTCAACAACCATCATAGTCACGCCATTGTCAATCTCTTACCCTAACAACTACCGTCACCCACTCTTCCTTTTCGTCGCTCATCCCTTTCTGATTCATAGCTTTGCTGAGTTGATAGAGTGGAAGTTTGGATCAAAATTGTGTGAGGAAGGAATTGGTTTTAGCTTGGATAGATTTAGACGGGCTCGAGATGAAGGATTTCCCAAACTTCAACAATTTCAAATCATCTTCATAAATTTAGGAACGATTTGAAGGGCCTTGAGTTGCTAATGTAGAGATTTCATGAAATCTCATCATTAACATGTCTCTGTATACATATGTCGTTAATATTCTTCTCTATTAGTCGAAGAATCTCCATTTTCTAGGAAATTACACCATCACTACAGGAAACATCAATCAAGAGCTAGAGTTCATATCCATGCTGGATCGATCTGAAATTGTTAATGTAATTGCCACATTACCGGTTTTCATCTCACACATAGTTCCATAGCAAGTCGAAGCTCGTTCGCTAGCACGAGCAGACTTTTAGTATACATAGCTTGCTTCTGTACACCATGCACGAGACACATGACATACATATAATGTTGGACACACTACTCTAGTCGACGTATAGAACTTGGCAAGTTGACACGCATTAACATTCGTTAGGTGTTATACATTGACAATGCTAGGGCTATACATAAATATATATAATATTGGAAATAAATCATATTTACTTAACCATGCCCATCATCAGAGTTTTATTTCCAGTTAACTTATGGCCTCTATAAGCTCAACCGGGCTTTCCACTATTGTAGACATGTAACACCCGTAAAATGAACCATAAATAAATGAAGTAAATTGAATTAAATATGATAAGGGTTAAATATGGAAATTTTATAAAAGTTGGAATTTGACTATGAAAGTTATACCGTTGCGTTCATAGTGAAATTATGATCTATTTCCATATATAATATGTTGAAAACAAAGCTCAAGAAAACAATTTATGAGCATTTGAAGTTTCCAGATTTAAATTAATTTAGTTTGAATTCAAATTCAAATGAGAAATCAAATTTAGGGTTTAAATTTCAAAAATTAGCTTAGGGTTAAGTAAATGTTTAAATAACGTTAAAAAGTTAATTAGGGAATAAAATATTTATGCAACGGAAAAAAATAAACGTTCCACGAAATAGGAGCGGTCGGTCTATATAAGTCAATCGGTCGACCGGTCGCACATCGGCGGTCGACCACTTGACAATGAAAGTTACCAGTGGCGGTTAGAGTTTGAAGCTATGTTATATTGAGTTGTACGCTCTAGATTTATCCGTTTCTTACCTACTTCCATCCTAAGATTCTGGTGCATTTCAACCCTATAAATAGAACCATATCCTCTCCCCTTTTTATTCATATTATTTTTGATAATACGACGAAATTCTACCATTGCTACCTCTCTAATAAGATTTAGAAACTCCATAGGGAATTTAGGTAAGAATTCAACTTATTTCTTATTAGCTTTTTCTTCCTTTAATCTATTCTTATCCTATTCTTATCCAATTATTTTGAATCTAATGAATATATACACTTCTTCCTATTGTGTGTGTATATATATAAAAATAGAGATTCTGGAAGAGATTAGAAGCCTACAAATCCATTTACGCGAAGCTAAGGTTAATCTGTGAGTGGAAACTTTAGTATTTCTTTTAAGAAATTGTTTAGTGTATTTCTTTTTTGGATTTGAATATGCCTTAGGGATTTTTGGATTTCGAAAATATGGTAGAAAAAATTCCCAAAAATTCCCTTTTATTTCAATATGTTAATTATTTATTGAGATTCCTAATTGTTTACATTAATTTGATGGAATTTGTTTCGATTATGCCATTTTTGATAATTTCATAGTGTATTCCACTTCTCCTTCTTCTTTGGGTCAAATTTTGATTCTTCAATAAATAAGAGGTTTAGATTATGAATCCTATTCGTAGTTTATACCACTTATTCTTATCTATTTCTTTGTAGAAGAGGAGTTGAATAGAATATGAGGTTCAGATTGCAAATCTTATTGTTTAAGATATTCCATTGAATTGGTGTAATAAATTGAGTTTCAATTTTATGTACAAATCTATTATTTGAATTTATTTTATGAATATTTATTCCCTATTTTGGATATTATAATCCCATGAAATTTTGGGAATTTAAAGAAAAAGAACTTGTAAAATAATTTGTTAGAGAATTGACATTTAACGCTAGTTTAAAGTGCAAAATCCATGTGTTTAGAACTTATTAGGTGCGAATATTTATTTATCTCTATTTGCGTAATTAACGTATAATTATTGCGTATATGGTGTAGTTAATTAGGCGTTTATTTTCATTTATTTTTCCCAATAGGTAGGTAATTGATTGTTAGGTGAAAATAAGAGCAAACTCTTATCTAGCCTAATTAATATTTTAAGGCATAATAAGGAAGGTTTCTTATAAGGCCTTACTTAGGAAACATTGAGATGAGTGTGTGTGTATATATATAGTAAATGATTTTTGGCTAAGTCATAGGGATGCGAGGTCAATAGAGTTACATGACGGAAGTCCGCCCTTCACTTTGAGGATACTAGCAGTTATGTACACTTTGATTGATGTGAGATATCCTTATGATAAATATTTGTAATGATGCGAGAGTCCCAAATTCTATAGGGAAAATCTACCCAACTAATCTGGCTACCAGTTCCTACGAATAGTCAGACTAATATGAGACGTCATTATGAGTATGAGCCATAAGATAAAAAGCTTTCTTCAGGGTCTTGAGGTATTTAAGTGGTTGGACCACCTCTTTTCCCCAGATGAAGTATTAAATAGCCAAGGGGTTATGTTAGATGGGTATCTATGAGGGCGTCTACATCTGAAAATAGGTATTGAATGATGGGGTGTGCATTAATAATGGTATTAAATGACCAGAGTCTGCCTGTTTTCCATATGGAAGTATTAGGTGGCCTAAGAGATTCCATATGATGTCAGCTAGATAGTACCATTGAGGTGTACGCTTTGGAAATGGGTATTAAATAATGGGGTCTGACTTAATTAAGGTATTAAATGACCAGAGTATGCCTATTTTCCAATAAAATATATTAAGTGGCTTGGGTACCGTCTCTCACATTATTAGCAATTTATGATGTATGATTAGAATATGGGATTTAAGAAACCTGCTTCTGAAATGGAAGGTATTAAGTGGTTGGACCCGCCTCCTTTTTCTTTTAAAAAAGTACTAAATGGCTTTAATGGTTTTACGTTCATAGAAATATTCTTATTTTTAAATATACTACTTAAGTACTGAAAAGGTAAGACTCGAGGTTTTATTCACCAAACACTTGTTGTTCTGACTCCCTCCTTATTACAACACAGGTTGAGGACGGAATGATGGTGGTGGTGATGCTTAGAGATGGAGAAGCTTGGCTTGTGGTGGTATTTTTTTATTTTTACTTTCTTTTATGTGTACCCATGTATTTTGACAATTGTTGTAACGGGTATTATGTTATGGTTTTTATGGAATTTTGTATTATGAAATTTTTATGGGTTTGAAATAAATAGTTACACTTTGCTGTTATATTTTGTTCCATCTGCTGTGAGTTTTGAAAGTTTAGTTATGCCTCTATAATGTTATTTCTTTTTACTACCAACAATTTATCCTTAAATGGATCTAAGTTTCAATAGGCCTTTTCTGGATCGAAATTTAGGCCGGTTCCTGGGTAGGTTGTAACAAGACACCTCTATTTCTTCATTACCTACAATAGCATCCGGCTCTATGCTAGCCTCTTCTTTCGCGGTAGCTGGTTTACCATCTTGCATTCGTCGAGAACCTTCTCTCGTTGCCCTGTTAATTATTATTAAGGAATCGCACAACGAGATTACACCAGCCGCCGCCTTGAATGGGATCGTTATAACGGACAATTCTCCAGATTCTCCTCCTTCATGTCTAATTGTTATGGATCTTCACCACATCTGTGATAAACAAGGGATTCTTAAGTATGAAGTGAGGCTCCTACGACCGCATGAATGGACTTACAAACTCCCAGCTAGTTACATTGCTTGTAACTTTTACATGTGTTTATCAAGTGTTACCATGCCTTTTAATCAGTTCTTGTGTCACATCTTTCAATCACCATGAACTGCTCCTTCCCACTTGCATCCGAACTCGTGTGTTGTCCTCCTTAGCTTTTACATAATGTTTGTTCATATGTGGCGAGAGAACCGGGGCTTGCTGACATTCGTTTCTTGCCTAAATGTGACGCTCTCCTAACATCTCCCTAATATTCTATGAAGCTATCTACTGCAATCATGTAGTGATCAATCTATGAGTGTTCCATGTTGGAATTAACTTCCCAAGCAAGACTGAGCCGATGATAACCGGCCAAGATGAGTCCTAGCTCAACAACAGATGATCATAGGTGAAGAAGACGAGGAGGAGAAAGGCAAAAATGTAGAGATGGAAGATGAAGAAGAATATGTAGAAGAAAATGAAGAGGACTATGGAGTAGATATGACCTGGGAGAACATCGACTTTGATGGATATGCTACTCCTACTCCTCGATTTTCATGTTTGAGTAGAGAGGATTCTGAAGCTTCCCCTAATACATCATCTAATAAGAGCGAGTTCAAGAACCCTCTCTACACATAATAACGAAGTTGTCGGTCCCAGCTATCTTACACTAGAGGACTTATACAACTTCAATTTTGATTCATCATTTCTGCAGAGTGCGAAGAGCTTCTCGTAAGAATAGGCCCTATTGAAATTACTCCTATGTGGGCGGGAGGGAGTTTAGCGCATTCCTCTAACGCAGCCCACCGAGCGTAGTCCGTAGATAGGACAACACTACACTTACATCATTTAGGACTGCACTTCTGAAGGCTATACTTACCTTAGAGTTCCTTTAATCATCCATGATTCTTTTTATTTACCATTTTCCCAATGAAATGGTTCTTTCTTGTAGATTCTTTGGTGACCTTAGTAGAAAGTTGGACAAGCATGAAATCGTTTCACTACTCAGGAGATCTTACCGCCATCATGAGAGCGAGTGTTCTAAAGACGAGCATGGTGAATACATAGGAGACAAAGATGAAAGTCTGGTCATTATGATTATGATTACCATAAGCTTCCCTACCCCCTTTATGGCTCCGCCTCTTAATATTATAGGCATCTGCCTCTGCCATCGAATCCTCATGATTCTCGTTCCAATAGGAGTTTTTCGCCTTCTTGCCGCTCACCATCTAGGCTCACTCCTCCAGGTCCGGATCTACCTCCTCGCACTTCCTTAGTAGGTCCTAATCCTACCGCCACTTCCTCCCTTGTTCCCAGTCACATAAGAAAACTGCTTCTCGATTCTTTAATATAGTCTCATCAACCAAAAACTTCAGTGGCTCCTCTCACAACTTCTTCCACTGATCTACAATAGTGTCGTAGTTATGTGGCTGCTAATCTAGTATTGGTTCATTGTCTTCTACTTCTACTATATCATTTGGGAAAGTTCAATATCCTGATCTGGACCTCATCTGTATGATTTTTTGCTAAAACCAAGAAGAGGTCTCGATCGATCTAGTACAGAGAAGCCATAGACATCCTCAGTGATTGATATGAATCTTTTAAAAGGTCTCTAAGAACCTATGTGAGATAAATACCATGAATCGTGCTTTAGTAGAGAAAAAGAAATAGATGAAAAAAGATCAAGAATTAATCACCTCTATCAACAAAGAAATAACTGGGTTGAAAAAGAAGATTGAAGAGGATATGAAGGTTCAAAGAGAGGAAAGATGTTGCTATAAAGAGTTAACCTAGAGCACAACATCAGGGTCAAAGTCATGGAAAAAAAGTTGAGTAAGAAAAAATGCATAACGATGACTTAGCAAAAAATATAGACTAACTCAAACCTAGCATCAATCCGTCTAAGAGTCAACTTTTTCTGATAAAGAAAGAAATGGTCCAGCGTAATGCTTAACTTGATCAATCAATATTAGAGGCTAAAAAAATTCCTAAGCTTGAGTCCGAGTTTGAAAAACTTAAAGTTACCATTTCAGTCTCCAATACAAGTTGTCCCAAGCATAAGAAAATAAAAAGCTATTGCCAATGAGGTCGATTATATAATCTTTCGCTTCTAGTCATAATCTTTAGGACCAAAAACCTTAGATTGTTGGAAGATGAATATCCATGCATATTTGTAGAAATTCATGATAAATTAATAAGATATGATAAAGAAAGCGAGCATAAAGGCTTTCCATTCATAGAATTAGACTTTCTTGACGAATTCTTTAATCTGAATTACATCATTGTCCTATAGGAGGGTCGTAGATAACGCATCACCGAGAAAACATAGCTTATTGCCAATGGGCTCCACATTTAACATCACTCTAAGGAATTGGTGGTGTTAGATTTTGGTGATATAATATTCCAAATTTAAGTAGATTTTGGAGATATTTGAGTCTAGGTGGAATTGTGACTCAAATACGTTGCCTCTTTTATAGATTTTGGAGAATAATTAACTGTCTCTTTTATTGCATTAAAGAAGCTAATGAATTATCTATATGGAAAAGATTTATGGAAGTATTCAGTAGCTTCTTAAAGAAGATATTTTGTCAAGACTATTATAAATGGGCATGTATAGGGTTCATTAGATGTATGGGAAAAAGTTTTTCTAGGTTTTGGGGATTGAGATTTCTTTTCAATTTTTAGGCTTTCTCCAGTAATCGTTTGGTGGATTAATAAAAGTTTGTTTGGAGGAATCTATTTGTCATTATTTTTTCTTCACTTCTTATTTCTTCTAAAATCTAGTTGTGTAAGGATCCTAAAATAAACTCTAACAGTTGGTATCAAAGCCTTTTACACAAACTTTTTGAAGAGAGTTTGGTTATAAAGAATATTAGCGTTGAAAAACTAAATGTGACAAATTGGGGGTTATGAAAGTCAAAGATGGAGGATTTTCTATATCTCAATGATCTTCACCAACTATTAGAGAACAAAAGGAAGAACCTAATAATTTATTTGAAGCAAAATGGAGACTTTGGATAAGAAGGCTGTTATGGCTATTCGATGTTTTTTTGGAGAGTTCGGTGTTTTATATTATTGCTAATGAAACGTATGCTTATGCAATCTATAAGAAATTGGAAGGAATCTATGCAAAGAACTTTGCAACAAATAAGGCTCTTCTTATGAGAAGATTGGTACTGAAGTGGGTCAATTGGAGAGCATCTTAATGATTTTCAGGTAATTGTTAACCAATTGGTGGCCGTGAATTACAAGGTGGATGATGAGACACAAGCCTTGTTGAGTTTATTACCGAAGAGTTGGGAAATGCTTGTGGTTGCATTGAACTATACAAATTAAGATGGAGTTATTTCAATGGGATCAGTGTTAGTAGCTTGCTCAATAAGGAGATGCGCAGGATGAACCCAATGGGATGAAATGATAAGAAAGAAAAGGAAAGTAGAAATCTGATTGAAGAGGTCAATCGAGGGGTAACCATCCAAATATGGAAATAAGATCAAATAGATCGAACATGGAAAGAGATTTCATCTATTATTACCGTCGAAAAATTGATCATCAACTAAATTTTTGTAAAAAGCATAAAAATGACAAAGAAAGAATGAAATCGTTAGAGGAAGACAAAGACAAGCTTAATGAAGGTAGCGATGACGAGGTGAATTTTGGTATTAGTAATGATATTCACTGTGTTGATGGAAAAAATTAAATGGATGGGTGCTTTATTCAAGTGAATGCTTCCATATATTAAGGGGGTAGGTTCCGTTATGTTGAAGATGTATGATGAAACGATGGTGAAATTCACGGGAGTTAGGCATATCCCAGAAATTATGAAGAATTTTGTTTCTGTAGGATAATTAGAGGTAAAAGGCCATAACTTTTCAACTTGAGGTAGAGTCACAAGGGTTTGGAAAGGTAATAATGAGGTGTTAACTACAAAAGGAGAAAGAAACAATGTGTACAAACTACTTGGAAAGGCAGTGGAGAATAAAGAAATTTCTTAATTTATAGTTGGAGAAACAAATTTGTTTGAATCAAGGTGGAGCATGCAATGAAAAACCACAAAGTTTGCTTGGAGACCTTTATGGTATACAAGCAATTCTGATTTATTGACGATATGCATGTTCAATTGGAGGGCATGCTTTAATTAGGTGGTTTGGAGATTCGTTAGTTTTTTGGAATGGTGACATTTGTTTCCATGGTAATATTAGAGATTGTTTGGAGTATGAGGTTCTAAGTGAAGCTTGGATGACATTTATGAAATATCGTATCAAGGTGCAAATTTTTAGATTTTGGTGATACAATATTTCATATTTAAGTAGATTTTGAAGATATTTGAGTCTAGGTGGAAATGTGACTCAAATACGTTGACTCTTTTATGGATTTTGAAGAATGGTTAATCGCCTCTTTTATTGCATTAAAGAATGCAATGAATTATCTACATGGGAAAGATTTATGGAAGTATGCAGTAGCTTCTGAAAGAAGATATTTTGTCAAGATTATTATAATAGGCATGTATAGGGTTCACTATATGTGTGTAGAAAAATGTTTATTTTTTCTAGGGTTTTGGGAATCGAGATTTCTTCTCAATTTTAAGCTCTCTAGTAACCATTTGGTGGATTAATAAAAGTTTGTTTGAAGGAATCTACTTATCGTTGTTCTTTCTTCACTTCTTTTCTCTCTAAAATCTAATTATGTAGGGATCTTAAAAAAACCCTAACATGTATGCTTGAACGATAATATGAGGAACCCTCTTAGTTGCATCCACTATTCCAACAATCATCTTTGATGTTTCATCGCTACATCCTAAGTTAACTAAAACTTTCTCCTCTCAAATTATTGAAGAATACATAAAACCTACTATCTTCCTCCTTCCAATCTATAGTCATCACCTAGTTCTAAGGATAAGACAGATACCATCTTCTGAAGTCCTATCTTCAGGACATGCCATTCTTGCGGGTTCAGACAAGACCCGCCTTTGGCTCCACCACACTCTTTTCTACTTCAAAATCTCCAAATATATCTACTTAAAGCTTTAAACTCATATCATCTATCTTTCATGTTACATGACTTGCATTTCCCCTACTCATCATCCATCTTCCTGTTGGTACTTCTGTTAAAGCCATCTCCATTGAAGTAACCATCACCACCACAATTGGGTTTGTCCTTGGCCCAGACGGTGAAAATATCATAGCACTACTAGAAGGTGATGAAATCGATGATGAGTTAGAGAATGAGGGGAACATTGCCATCACACATACCTCTAGAGATGAACTTACTTCATCTAACAATCTCGAGGCCCAGAAGGTCACGCTCAAACAGGTGAAGGTTGAAAAGATAAATATGTCTATATCCAGCAACCAATCGTTCCCCTTCTTTTTCCAAAGGTCTTACACTCACCTCACCTACTACCGATCATGCCACCTCCATGAGGCCTAAAAGAAAAGAGAAAATAACAAATAATTTCCACTGGTGGACCCTCTATTCTTGAGGACAACACTCTACTGAAAGGTGACAACACTCCCAAGAAGCCACGAAAGAAGATTACCACCGGACGCAATCCAAAGAAATAATATTCCAGACTTCTTGTTTTGCCTTTTTGCTTTTTGCTTCTTTTTTTATATAGTGCGGCACAACTCCCGAATTTTTATAGTCAAAAGAAGGTAAATAACAAAAATTTATTTTGTTTAAATGTGTCATTTACTTTACTGCACCTTACTTTCTGGCCTTTATGTATTAATCCATGGGGTGCATTTCTTTACTATAACTCTGCACATATAAATAAATTTCCACTTTTGTAAAGGGATGTCATTTTACTTAATTTCATTTACCACCTGTTAAACTTGTTATGTATAATCATAAATAAAATATGATATGTTGATAATTTTACATGGCTTTCTACCCGCGTCCACATAAGCACCATCATAATTCCTATGAAGTAAACCTCTTTAAATTTGATTATAGACCAATACTTATCTCGTAGTACCACTGTCCACTGACTTGTTTTGCTGGATGTCTATCCTTGACATCCCCTATCTCTGGGGTTAGTTAAGGGTTTGATGTATGGGAGCAAATTATCCGATCTTTGCCTGTTGAATTATACTCCTAGGAATAGATTATGATTTAGAGCAGTCCGTCGGCACCTATCTCTATGTACCTAAACATCCAATTGTTGAAACACATGATGCTTGTGCTATTGATCCCATAATACAATATTCAACTTAATGAGTATAAGTACATTGATTTAAAAAACAAACTTTATTAAAAACTCTATAGAGAATGTTGCTTTATTGCATTAAATCCAATCTAATAAATTCTCAAATGAAAAATGCCTAAGTATAATGAATAATTGAAATAGTTGTGTAAATAGTCACCATTCCATCCTATGGAATTGGGCCTCCAACTACTGTTGATAGCTTTAATGTGTTTTTTCCAAGATTTTACCTTATCACGTAGGGTTTATCCCAATTCGAACAAAGTGCCCCTATGTTTTGAAAGAACTATTTAAAGAAAGTTCGCCAATCTCGAAGTATGGTTCAAGACCATGGCATTGAACTACAGCGCTACTGTGTGCTTGTGAATAGTAACTCTTAAATTTTCCTATTCCTGCTTTTTCTCCACCAAGTCAAGGGATGCTAACAATAGCTCGTTATTCATCTTGGGGTCATGGTGCATGCATTGGTGAGAAGGTACTTCCGCTTCAATCGGTATCACTGCTTTGGTTCCATATGCTACTACGAAAGATGTGTATCCAGCTGCAGATTTTTGGGTCATCCTATAAGCCCATAGTGCAAGTGGTAACCCGTTACCTAATTTTCTTTAATATGATCCAACAACTTTTTAATGATGGATTTAAAGATCTTGTTCATTGCCTCTACCCATCTGTTCGCCAGTGAATGTGCTACTATTGAGAAACTCTTTCTAATTCGATACCGGGTGCAGTATTTACAAAACTTTGCACTCTCGAATTGAGTTTTACTATCACTGATGAAATATCTTCACTACAAAATTAATCACTTTCGCTGAAGTGATTGTGGTGAGTGGCTTCCTCTCTGCCCATTTTGTGAAATAGTTTACTGTAACTATCACATATTTTATTCCTCATGTCATCGGCAACACTCCTATAATATCATTTCTCCAAACTGCAAATGGTCATAGGAAAACCATTATCATAAGCTTGTTGGATTGGTCTTTATGAATTTTAGCAAATCTCTAACACTTGTCACATTTCTTAGTAATTTCCATCGCATCTCGATTGATAGTTGGTAAGAAATATACGTAACGAAGTACCTTCTTCGTCAAATATTGATACCTAATGTGATCTTCGCAACTTCTTTAATGAATATCTTCAAGGTCATCCTTATCTACACACCTTAGCAAGTTGGTTGGCATTCCCCTCTAAAACAATATTACATCTTGTATAATCTAGCATGCTATCTTATGCAAGAGTTTCCTTATTTCATTCTTATTTTTTAGAAGAGTTCCCTTCATCAATACTCCTTAAATAGAATGATCCACAACTCCTTTTCATCTACTTCCATTATATAATCAACGTCCATTTCATCAATACTCTGAGCTTTTAGTACTTCTACCAGAATGATCCCTAGTAGTTGCGCAGCACTAGAGCTAGCCAGTTTGGTTAAAGATTCTATATTCATGTTTTCCTCTTTGGGGATGTGCATGATCTTATAATGTTCGATTTCATCTAGTAGCTTTAACACATTTGAAAAAGGGCAAGCTATGCACCCTTAGCTTGAAATTACTTCCTAACTTAGTAAAACACTAATTGGGGGTCACCAAATATCAGCAATAACTGCACCCCTAACTACTATGTTATCTTGAGTCCCGCATTTAACGCTTCGTTTTCCATTTCATAACCCATAGCACGAAATTCAATTTTTAATGCATAACACACCCTTCAACCTTCTGGATTTAACATGACTACTCTTGCTTCAGAAACGCGGTCATTGGATGTACCATCTACATATAACTTCCATCAAGAAAGTTCAACCATCTCCCCTTCTATTTCGTCATCCTAGATAGTAAATTCTACAATGGCCAATGATTATCCACAAATCCCTTTCTAGGATGATATGTAATATCATACCAACTTATCTCAATATTCCGTTTCAATAATCCACTCGATGCTTCAGAGAAATGCAATAATTGTCCAAGAGGTTGATCCATCAACATTCTTATTGGACAAACTTGGAAGTAAGGTTGTAAATTCCTTGATGTTATGTAGTAAATGGTAGGCTACCTTCTCTAGTTAAGGATGATGCTTTTTCGTGTCCGTAAACTATTTAGTGATGTAATATATCATCCTTTGGATTCTCATCTCCCCATACACCAATGGAATACATACATATGTTGTTATTTTATATAAATTCGAAAGAAAACCATGGACAACAAAGGCATACATAAAGGAACAAATGAGTTTGTTGTGGTGTAAACCCCAGCACCTATATATGGAACATTAGTCATGTATAGTACTTATAAGTTGCACTAACACTTTACACACACAAGTGTATTTGATACACTCAATACAATATACATCTAAATTTAGATTAAATTCAAACTCTTTTAAACAAATTAAATAAAATAAAAATTTTATTTAAAATATTTTAGATTGGATCTAAAATCCATTTAGACTTAATAGGCCCAATATAGATCTAAACATAGAAAACGTTTAAAATTCACCCATTTAACCCACTTCCGACTGGCCCACTTACTTCACTGGCATCAGAGTGAGGAGGTTAAGGTGTTTGCCTAGTACATTAGATGTACCAAGTTTAATCCCTACAACTAGCATGATGGGAGTTCTCGCATATGATCTATGATAAAGCATAGCTCTTTCCCTTACATATTCTATGATGATTGTGTTAGTTGAAAGGCTACATATTAAATTCACTCATGAGGTGCCTAGTTGTGTCACCCAAAGGAGTTTGGGTTGGAGTTTTAATTGTATCATAGTCCTAATGGTCAGTTTAAATTAGTAATATTATGGCTAACTTATTAAAACCTACATATTTACTAGGGTGTTTAGAAAGGTAGCGTCTAAGGTTGAGTTTGGGTAATCGAGTATTTTGCCCTACCTGGTTACTGGCTTGGCTCAAAGGATGATATAAGCCTAAAGATATCCCTAATATAAAGGCTCGAATTGACTTTGGACCTTAGGATAATTTCAAAATCTCTCTAAAAATTTAAATTTAAATTATACTTTAAATTTAGATGTTAAGTTTATAATATAAAAGGAAAATTCTATAAAAGTTACAAAATGCATTCAAAATTGTTTTGAAAAATCAAATTTTTAACTTTGAAAATTTAAAATTTAATTAATACGATTAACTAAATTAAATTAAATAAATAATTAAAGTTAATTAATTAAAACATATATATTGATATATATATATATAACTATAATTGTTGTGGTTATTTATTTACCTTAAAATTGTTTATGATAAATTAAATTAGTATATCAATTTAGTTAAATTTCTTAACTAAATTAAATTTATTAAATTAAATTAATTAAAGGTTATATATATTGATATGTACACATAAACAAACTATAAATATTATAGTTTATAAACTATCTTAAATAGTTTAAGATGAGTAATATAAATTTTAGAAAAAATAAAGTTAACTAATTATGATTTAATTAATAAGAACTAAAATTGACTAAAAAATTATTAAATCAGATTTAATTAATAAGATAAATGTACATCTAATATAGGTAAGTTAAATTATAAAAGTTATAAATAAGTTAATACTTATATAACATATATGTATTAATTTAAGTGGAACCGGAAAGAAACCAAAATAAGGTTTAAAAAATAAGTACGTATGTATAGTATATATATCGTGATTTCAAATGCGTTTGACACTTGAGTCATTAGGGTATTTCATAAGAAATATATTATTCCCTAAATAGATATCACTCAGTGTGTATATATATTAAAGGTTATGAATCCTTAATATATAAGTGTCCTCTACCATTTGTATATTAAAAGGTTTCTTGGATAGTCTTTAGTTGTTGATCTTTCCCAAATTGGTATGTTATATGAGTACTATTAATATATTAACCAAAAGAGGTAAGAAACAGGCACGTATTAGTTGATCTTCCTCAAGGTATTGCATTATACTTAGGCTATCGCGAAATGGTGGGCAAGAGAGAATAATATCTCTCGATTTATTGATTTACCTTAAGGTCGAGATGAGATTAGGCAAAGAGCATGGTTTAGGAGTTGTATATGATGAAATCCATAATGTATTATCCACCATTTGTCGCCTACGATTTGTGATCATCCTCAAGGTCAGAATCTTATGGCAAGCGAGTCATAACGCCCACTAGATAAATTAAAAAATTTATATGATTTTCTTAGGGTTTACTGAAACATAAAAATCTAGTGGGAACCTAATTAAAAAAATGAAATAGTAACATTCAACATTCCTAATATTGTTAGAACATATTTTATGTAATGTTGAAATAATATGCACAGATACATTTGTGCAACCATTATAACCGATAATATTTATCACTTAAAATATACAAATGAATTGAATGAAAATCGGCATAGAAATATAAAATATGCCAATAAATATTTTGACATGTGATCACTTTAAGACCCATGCAAGAACCAATTTATACAACCAGAATTATATTTCTGTTGGTTATAGTACTAAGTCTATTATCATAAGTGGTATTGTAATATTAACAATTATATGGTTAGGGTTTCCAGCTGATGGTTAAAACATTTATGCCTTGTTCATTTAACTATTTATTTATGCGAGACTGTGTGTTGTCTTCTATGAGTGTCAAACTCTAATAGTAATAAAATAATATGGATATTTGATTCATATTCGATAAATATAAAAAGTCTAGTAGTCGTGACTGGCAATATACAAAAGCACACGAAAGAAGGTGAAATCAGAGGTGGTGATGAGGGAGAAGAGCAGGCCATGCGGGTACCGACATAGGCCGTGATCCATCTGATAATGAATACGATGAAGACCAATGACCTCTTCAAAGAAAAAGCCTTAAGGTTAAAATTGGCAAAAAGAAGACTTTGATTCCACCTCCACCTGTCACAACTACATTTGAAACTCCCGTATAGGCTTCAGAGGATTCTTTTGCTGGTCTTGGGCCAATCTCGGATGTAATCGACTCATTTGGCCTTACCAATATGAGTATTGGGGATGTTGGGTCCTCCATTCATTTCCCAGAAGACATGCCTTCCATTAAAGCAGGGGAGACTACCCCTATCAGCAAACTTCAAACCACGGTCCGTTGATGTGGCATTGGGATACTTGCACGCACACATGCATGCACCAGACTCCGCACATCATACTCCTATCTTGTTAAAGCAGGTTTTTCTTTGTCTTATTTGTAGGTTCCATGGAATGACGTGGATTGTACGAGGAATATCAGAATAAGATTGGATATTAATTAAGGCGCAAACCGACCGTGCAACCCCACAAGCCCAACCATGACTCTTACTCTAGCTGGCGCTTAAGTCGTGATCGTGTGGGCAGAGAGAAAGACTACAGGCCACAAGATTCATCGTCTAGGCATCTATCTAGATCCAGGTCCCCCTATCTAGGGTTTTGGAAAAACACTCTAGTCGCTGCGGCGACGTTCTTCGTGATGACCTTTCTTGTGCTTCACTCTCCACCAAGAAGCCGACGCCGTCTCATACTTCTTGGTAGTCTTATCGTCCATCAAAATCCACTGCTTTTGATGCCTTTCAATACAGATCTAATAAAGCGCTTATCGAGAAGCCTGTCGAACAGCTTGTCATTGAAAAAGAACAATCGATCACCTCTAATCCTCAGATGGATGAATTGTAATGTCGCTTCCTGAAGCTCAAGTTCAAAGGCATAAAGTTTAATCCAAATCTAAAAGGTATTCCTCCGCATATTAGGGAGCATATGATATCCTACATTGATGATGTGTATAATCGATACTTCACTAAGAGGAGGTTGACCGACCAAATCTCAGAATATGCCGAGAGTTTAGAGACTGAGATCGTCTAACTTCAGCTGACAACAAATTAGAATGATGAGATTATCGCTCAACTTAATTCAAAAGTCCCCTAGCTAAAGAAGGCACATGAAGTCATCGATCAAAAAGTCAAGGAATTAAATGCGACGATCGAGCAAGAAAGGAAGAATTACTTATGTCAAGTTGAGTCCACTTAACATGGAAATCATGAATTAGTCAAAGAGGTAAAGGGCTGAAGGCACAACTTGAAAAAAGAAAAGAAGGAGAAAGTTAAGGCCGTCCAAACAGCTCAAGAGCACTGTGAAGAAATCGTTGAGGCTCATAAGCAAATAGAGGATTTGTTGGAAAATGCCAAGAAGGTAGATGAGTTAGTGATGCTGCAAAGTGGTGAATTAAAGATAGTTTCGATCCACTCATCGCCACCTACAATGCCAACTTTCTTAACTTCCATGGTTTGGCATGGCTTGGCAAAGCTTATCCCCATGCTCTAGCGATGGCATGGGAGAAGATTGTGCGGGAAGAACACAAACATCGGCAGGAAGGGAAGTGGACTTGGCGAAACCAGAGAAAGAGATTCTGAGTCCAAAAGAAATCGAAGCGCTCGGAGCAGGTGAGCTCATTTTACATCTAGAGTTGGCTGCTACAGTTCAAAAAGATCAAGCCAAAGGTTTCGGCACTACTCCTTAGGATATTGATACTAGTCTAACCTTTAGGCCCCCTGCCACCTCTATTACTCCTTCAGATTCCAAGTATAATACAGATGTGTCGTAACTCCACAAAACAAGCATGTTATCTCTTATTCAGAAGGGGAAATCAAGTGGTACGCCCGTCCACACCGAGCCTCAATCTGGCAGAGGTATATCATTGACCTCACCCATATTTGAGAGAGCCCACATGATGTCGGTTGATGTAGATAATCTCTCATTTCAACTTTCTCAAATTTCTGGTCAGGCTGCGATCTCAAGTTCCTCAAAGGAGAGCTTCCGATTAGGACCACAGGCGATGACGACTGATTCAACAGTCATAAATGTCTCTAGGACATTCCCAAGCATCCCGGTTAGCGATGCTCTAAGTCCAAGGATGTAAAGGATTGGTGCATTGCAAGAAGAAGGGCGTAGTGACTTCTAAGAGACACACGCAGATGATGATATTGAGATCACTGGGTCGATTGATCCTGCTTAAGGGCTTTCAATGAGCGTACTTCTTGAACAACAACTCAAATCCATTATAGAAATTAAGCAAGAGTTGACTGAATTTTTTCCTCTTACTCCGTCAATAGCTTTGTTTGGTGAGACCATTTTCGCATTGTTCACGCTACCCATGATCGGAACAACTCAAAGCATCTATGTTGTCACTTTACTTAGCCCGCCTTCATAGGGTAAAGGAAGTGGAGGAAGGAATGGAGGGATCTGGTGAGCCATCTTCTGTAGAAAAGAAAGAGAAAAAGAAGAGGACTAAGAAATGATCATCATCTCCATTATGCTTTCGGTTGTATAGTATTAGGAACCAGCTTTTGTTTTCAGGCCGATTTTGTATAGGTTCTGCCCCCGCTTTTTCTTTCAGTCTAGTTTTCAATAACAATTTTACGTTTTCTTCCAAGTCTTATTTTGGTTGTGAATAATAAAGACTTATTTTTTGTTTAAGTCTTGTGTGAATTTGTCCAAGTGTTCGAGAAATGCGCTTTACATTCAATGTATTTGCAGTCCACTTCTCATCATTATCTTCAGACTAAGTTACTAGTCCGTTCCATCATTTGCGAGTAAAGAATGATCGCTAGAATGTTTGTTCACATATGACCATATTCAACTCTGGAACTTGGTCAAACTCCACTTAGTTAGAGAGTTAACTTAAACATCCATTTCAAGAACGTTTTTAGTGCGATTGTGCCTAACTTTGGGTGTCAATCGAGGTAATTCATCTTTGGATGTCTCTCTGAACATCTTTCTTTATAATACATGCCTTGAGCATGCCAACTCTGGGCATTGGTCAGAGTTAACCACTTAATCATTGAGGTTTAAACATCCTTTTCTAGGATGTTTGTCTTCAATCATGCTTAGCTTTAGGCATTTATTGATGTATGTAAGATCCCATATATCTTCGAGCGTGGATCTTTTGTCGTGCCTACTTCGGGCAAGGTGTGGATGCTTTGCCATACTATGGGCATGAGAAATAGAGGTGAACTATCTCATTCAACCTTTGAATGTTTATACTCCTACCCTCAAGTCGCGGATTAGAGGTTGTTTGGCATCACTCCAGATGCCAAGTGTGGTTAAGCTTCGTGCATCCAATCATGGACTGCAAAAGCTTGGTTGGAACCTATCCTTCGGGTACTTGCACATCTCCATTTTGCATATGCAAGTTCATCTAAGTAAATATCATTGATCCCAATGTAAAGTCAAGCACAGATAGATTCACAAGTTTTGAAAGTCATTTCTTTTATAAATAATAGAAATGACATATTTCGTCTGGTTACCGAACTTTGATTAGATATGTACAAATTTACATTCAAGTGAAATAGCATTGCAAGTGTTCACTATTCCATGCCCATGGGAGTGAGATCCCATCCATCGTTGCTAACCTAAATATGCCATCTTCAAGCTTTTGTTCAATTGCATACAGACCTTCCTATGTCAGTCCTAAATTCCTAGGGCAGGGAAGATTCATTTGAGAACATGATTGCCAATTTCGAAGGTCCGATTCATGACTTAGTATTCTAGTATTGGGCACTCGGTTTTTATGTGCGGCTGCTCTCAAGTCAGCTTCATCGTGCTTCTCATTGATCATATCGAGAGAGTCCAAGAGGATTTCCTCATTCGTTCATAGATTATAGTGAGTCACTCATTGAGAAGGTACTTCAAGTCAAACTGGGATCATAGCCTCTGATCTGTAAGCTAAGACAAACGGAGAGTGGCCAGTCGTTGACTTGTGGGTTCTTCAATAAGCCCAAAGTTCTAATGAAAGTTCATCAACCCACTAGCCCTTAGCTGTATCCAATCGCTCCTTAAGAATGGACTTAATGATTTTGTTAACTTCTTCAATCTGTCCAGTCACTTGGGTGTATGCCACAGCAGTAAACCTCTTCTCGATAAGGTGCCCACGGTAGAAATCTTTGAACCTGACACTATCGAATTGGGTCCCATTATCAGAGATAATCTCTTGTAGTACCCAAAAATGACATATGATGTTTTTGACCACGAAGTTGATTACTTTCTTTGTGGTGATCGTGGCTAACGGCTCGGCCTCAGCCTATTTGGTGAAGTAATCAACTGTGATGATGGCATACATTGCACCAATCCATAGATATTGGCAACACACCAATGATATCGATTCCGCAAACTGCAAATAGCAAGGGATTGACCGTTTAGGTAATCTCTGTTGGTGGGGCTCTCGGTATCATAATGAATCTCTAGCACTTGTCACACTTTCTAGTGTGATCAACTATGTCTCGGTTAACAATTATCCCGAAATACCCATAACGAAGGATCTTCTTCGCTAGGGTTTGACCCTCGGTTTGGTCTTCATATGCCCCTTCATGAACTTCTCTCAAGACTTACTTGGCCTCATCGTTGGCGACACACCAAAGCATAAGAACTGAGAATCCTTTCCTGTAAAATACTTCTTCTTATACGATGAATCTCATAGCTTTACGAAGGAATTGATGTCTTTCATTCTTTTTGCCTGGAAGGATTCCTCTCTGTAAATAGTTCTTTATCAGAGCCATCCATGACTCATTCTTAGATTCCACCTTCAAGTCCAATTGACATCCATTTAGTCAATGCTCGAAACTGATAGTATCTCCACCGAAACTAGGCCCATGAGCTGTGCATCTCCGAAACTGGCACACTTAGCTCGGAGTCGGCCTTCATATTTTCCCCTTTAGAAATATGTGTTATCATGTAATATTCAATATCACTAAACGACTCAAGGGCTCAGTTCAGATAAAAAGTTGTCTCGCTCTTTTCGCTTGAAACTCTTTCCACACTTGACATACCACTGGTAGGGAATCACAGAAGATATGCCAGGTCTAAACTCCTTGCTCCTTGGCAATCTTGAGTCCTGCAATCAAGGACTCATATTCTACTTCATTGTTTGTTATGGAAAAGTCGAGTTTCAGGGCATAGAAAAGAAGGATGTTCCTCGGGAGTCACCAGCATGACTCCGGCACCAGAAAAACAGTCGTTAGATGCACCATCCGTGTAGATCTTCCATCTGGCACTTTGCTCTCCACTGCTCTCAGGAATGTCATCTTGTATAGTGTATTCAGCAATGAAATCCGCCAAAGCTTCACCCTAGATCGCTCTCCAGGTATGATAAGTTATATCATATGGGGCTCAATTCAATGTTCCATTTCAACAGCATTCCAATGGTCTCAAGTCAGTGCAGGACCTGTTTCAAAGGCCGGTCGGTCGGAAATTTGACAAGATAAGCTTGAAAGTAGGAGCAAAGTTACCTTGATGCATTAGCAGGTAGTATGCGAGCTTTTTTAGCTTTGGGTAATTTCTTTCTACTCCTATCAAACACTTGCTAATGTAGTACACCAGCCTTTGGATTCCGGACTCCTTGCATACGAGTGTGGCACTCAGGGCGTGCACCGACACTGCTAGATAAATAAATAAGTCCTCATCATCCAGTGGCTTTGATAGAAAGAGAGGTCTCTCCAAGTGATCCACCAGAGCCTGGAATGCATTTATACATTCTCTAATCAAAATTCCTCTTCCCTTTCTTGATCACATCAAAGAAAGGGATGCACTTGTCAGCGGCTCTGAAGATGAATCGATTCAAGGCAACGACCTTCCCATTCAAGCTCTGAACATCGTTCAATATTTTTAGGGCTTTGATGTTCCTCAGTCCTTCGATCTTCTCTGGATTGGTTCGATTCTATGGGAGTTCATGATGAAGCCTAAGAATTACCATAATGCAATGCCAAATAAGCATTTTAAGGGGTTGAGCTTCATCCCATCCCAAAGAACACTGCACATCTTTGCCAAGTCATCAATGTGGTTTCTTAATCGTCATGACTTCACGAGCATATTGTCAACATAGGCCTCCATCAAGCATCCGATATAATCTTTAAACATCTTGTTCACCAATCTCTGGTAAATAGCTCTAATGTTCTTTAATCTAAAAGGGATAACAAGATAGCAGTACAGTCCTATATCAGTTAAGAAGCTGGTGTGTTCCTGATCTGGCATGTGCATGGGTATTTGATTGTATCCAGAGTATGCATCCATGAACGATAACAATTCATGTCCACAAGCTGATCAATCCTTGGGAGTCGGAAGCTGTTCTTTGGGCATGCTTTATTTAGGTTAGAATAGTCAATGCAAGTCCTCCACTCCATGTTTGACTTCTTCACCATGACTGGATTTGATACCCACCCCGGGTAAAGAGCGCTGTAGATGAAGCCGTTATCTTTCAACTTCTTCACTTCTTCACTTCTTCACTTCTTCTATGAGTGCATCGAATCTCTTTCGACCCAGGTTGCAGCGTTTCTGTTTCACAGTAGTGCATTTATGATTTATATTTAATGCATGGCTTGCTATCTTCGATGATATTTCATACATGTCTGAGTGAGTCCAGGCAAACACATCCAGGTTCGCCCAGAGAAAACCAACTAACTCTTTCATCGTTTTCGCGCCAAGCTGTTATCTGACCTTTAGGACCCATGTAGGGTCATCCTAGTTATCGGGATGTCGATTGTCAACTTAGCTAAAGCTACCCTTCCATCCTCTGGCCCTTTCCACAGATCCATATCCTTATGGAACTGACTGTGCTACTCGAACCAGGGCTCAAGTGGTTGTTATGTGTCTAGAGCCTTAAAGTAGAGAGTCCTCTTTACACCCTTTCTTTCCTCTCTTCAGCTCGCCTCTTTTAGTTCAGCGACATAATATTTGCAGCCAAGCCACCGATCTCCTTGAACAATCCTCACACGATTCTCGATTGCAAACTTTATCATTAAGCACCATGGGGCAATGGCCGCTCTAAATTCAGCAAGGGTCGGTCGGTCCAAAAAAAACATTATATGTAGAATAGATATCGAGCACAACAAAAGGCATGACTCGAACTCTCCTGCTGTCACCCTCTCCAAGTACCACCGGCAGATCCACACATCCCACATGCTCAGTAGTAGTCCTGTTAAATCCCTGGATCCAAAATTTACACGGCTTTAAGTCCTTGCCCTCTAGAAGCATCTGGTCATAGGGTTTCTTGAACAGACTATTGACTGAACTTCCATAGTCAACCAATACTTTCCTCACAAGAACAGAGCCAATCATGACCGATATCACATGAGGATCAACTACCCAGGCCTCTACCCCATCAGCATCTCTATTTCGAAACAGGATATCATCTGCCATAGTTTTGAGTTTCTTTACCAAAACATCGTCCTTCATGGAAAAACAGCTCCCATTCACTACGTGTTTTAATGCATCCACATATCATTCCATCTCATTCCAACTTTTCTCAAATGGTTACGGTCCACCAATAATAGGATTTATCAAAAGACATTTCTCAAGCCACGTGGGTTCAGCAACACTAGGCCCGGCTTGCCCCTGATGGAGGCTTGAAGTTCCTAGCCCGCCATCTTATGGGGCCTGCACAAACTATTGTAATTTCTTTTTGTGAATCAACACTTCAAACACATTAGGCAAATGTCTGCATTCATTGGTGTTGTGACCATATGTTCCATGAATCTGCAGAACTTGCTAGACTTCTTCTCCTTTTTAGTCGACTCCCTAGGAGCTGGCTTCCTATAGTGCTCTTTCTGTTGGTAGCCCAATATATATTCTCAATCGAGTTGTTCAGTGGGGCATAACTGTCAAACTTTGGTATTCTCGGACGTCTGCTCGAATCCGTCTTCTTATCATTAGACCCATCATTGTTTTTTCTTTATCCACCACATTCTCCACATTAACATCAATATTATCGAAATTCCCTCCAGACTGTTTCACAGCAACATTAATTTGTGTTACCTCCCCCGATCGTCCGTCATTGGTTTTTCTGTTGCTAGCTCTTGCCTCTTCCAAGTGCAAGAACTGATTTGCCTTTCTATGAAATACATCAATTGTCGGTGGGGGCTTCATCTTCAACCATCTGCCGAAGTCAATCTCGAGATGAATCCCTCTAATCAACACCATCAACATAATGTCTTCCTGTCATTGCTAACTTCGATCACCGTGATATTAAACCTATGTGAGAAATCCTTGAAAGACTCTCCCGATTCTTGGAAAAGGTTGGAAAGTGAAGTGACGTCCTTTGGATGGATTGTTTGCATATGGAATCGCTCAATAAATTTCTACTCCAATTGCTCAAAAGATGATATGGATCTCGACGGCAGCCTAGTGAACCACATCATCGCCACTCCCTTCAAGAAAATAGGGAAACAACGACATCATATAGCATCGGTAGATTTGGAAAAATCCATATGCCATTCATACTTCATCAAGTGTTGCCTCAAATCCATCTTCCCATTATATAACGGCATCACCGACATTACAAACCTCCTTGGGTATTCTTCACATAGGATATCTTCCGTGAACATATTTTGGCTTAGCGAGGAACCCCACTCATCATTAGTCTGACGTTGGCTCTCACTTTTAAGTCTCCAGACCATTTCAGTCAAATCCGACTCAGGTGGATCTACTAAACGGTGGTAATCATGATCTACCCTAAGTATATATCTAGACAAATGCCCTTGGTTTGTTTCACGATACCTGGGTTCTCCAGACTCTAGGATAACCGTTCGTTCCCTAGTTTCATGCACATAATCTCTCCATGGCGGATCTGTAGCACCCACTTGATCTCCACCATTCTGGCCATCTACAGCATCTCCCGAGGCCAAACCAGAATCATTACCTAGAGGTTGACCACTTAAACCATGATTATATGGTTTGGTACCGACCCCTCTAGATGGATCAGTACTAATCCATATGCCTTGACTATGGTTCGGTCCCATCTTCTATTTCAATCTTCCAGTGTCCTTTTGAACCATCTTTTATATCTTATTCCTCTGCCATTGCTCCAATGACAAGGAACTGTCAGATTATGAACCAAGAGTTGTTTTGTCCCTTCTACTTCTACTTCTCCTACGGTTGTTTTTCAGTTGGTTCAATAAATCCAAGCTCTTCTTCAATTGCTGGTTTAGTTCATTACAGCTTTCTTGGAGCATATCTTCCATTTGCTTCATCATACGGTTCATTTCAATACTAGTAATCACATCTATTGGGTTCTGACCTTCGTTAACAGTTTACTATGCAATCTCCTTAATATAGTGCGAACCGGCATTCTCACTATTCTCAATTGAACGAGAAATGGTGGATCGATCTTTTCTTGGAGCCATGGTAGAAAGCACTTTTGTAGATATACTAAAAATATGAGTAGTTAAAATTTTCAAAAATTGAAAAAAATGGATATATCTCTTGGATTTCGGCAATCCAATAGTAGATGATGGATCCAAAAAAACTAAGGATCGTTCCCGATGAAAGCACCAAAAATGTTAGTACAAAAATATGGCACCAACACCCAAAGATTAAGTAGAGAATAAAAGTGATTAAAAGTAAAGGAAAATGAGAAAAAACAGAACAACACTCATTTATAGTGGTTCGGTCAAATCCACTTGAGATTTTTATTGATGATACCGTTGTTTTGTAAGTGTTGTTCTTATAGTTTGGTACCACTCCACAATCCATTATAAAAAAGTGTAAAATTTGATAGGAACTGAAAAGATCCTTGAAATGGTGCCCTTCATGCCTATTTATAGTTGTAAGTCACCGGGAAATACTCCAGCACGTCCTTCTCCACGTTGTCCATGATCTTCCGACGATTGCTCAAGATGAAATGTGGCCAGCTTAGCAAGTTGGATGGATTGGTACCGATCCATAGCCATGGATCGGTATCGATCCATGAAACTTCATCATGGGTTAGTCCGAACTCTTTGAAATGGGGCAATTCATTATTACATTCATGATTTCCAAATTGTTAGCACCGGTATAAGCTTGTTTCTAAGTCTAACCGATGGATCAATAAAGGAGTTGAGTTGTTGATTTCTAGTGTTTAAGTGTTCGATATCAAATGAAGTGCAAACGATCGATGGAGTTTGGAGTAGGCTTCTAGAATCAAGACTTGTTAGTGGAAGGAAACTGGAGTGATTCTTGAGAGGTTCTATGGATCAGTACCAATCCATGGGGATAGATGTTATTGATCCATTACTTTGATAAATCGTGCTATGGAACTTTTGAAATGACCTTTTTTATCTAGTGAACTTGGTTGTAGTTGATTTCTGGACTTTATGGCCATCTTTTCAGATCTTTTTCCTTGATAGCTTTCAAGTTCGATTCTCCCAGCTTGCCTAGATACTACCTGGCCAATAGGCTGGATAATAGTTATATTACGATATAATTAATCAGGTAATTAATTTAAAGTATATTAAGTAGAAAATATTTAAACGATAAGTTATGTGATAGTAATTATAATGTGTTATGATCATGAGAAGTTTATCATATTAAATTAACATATTATATTAAATATTCCTTGTCAAGATGTTTCGAGACAGGATATCAATAAATCCATTGAGGCAAGACATAACGCTCTCCAAATGTTAGGTGATGTATTACATATGACTTTTGGTGGCACCAAGGGGTTACAATAGCTATTGGATAACTATGGAATGACTCACTTGAGAACTTTTTGTTGATCAATATAGCTAAGATCAAACAAAGAACCTTGAAGTGAAGAGGTTACATGGTTCCCTTGACTTTTGAATATGATGGGACTTCAATGTGGACACTCCACTTTGAATATAGTTAAATCATGGCATGATGATCCATCGAGCGACTATATTTGGGAAGTTGAAGCATTGGAGTGAAATACTATTTAATAGAGAATTCGTTTTCTCAGTTATAAGGGGTTAGTATCACGGTCAACTGTAATTAAAATCAAAGTAAAAATTTCTAGCTAGATTGATATGTTTAGTAATAATTATAAATATTGAACCAAATATTTTGTATTAGGACTAATAGAATGTGGATGATGTTGGAATTTTGATGAAATCAAATTTCATAAGTCCTAAGACGATAGTTTTGACAAAGTGAATTGGTATAAATAATCATTACCACTAGGTACCACTTATAGTAGTAAATTAGACTTTTATTTAAAAGATATATAAGTCATAAATTCAGCCAAAATGTCACACCACTGGCTAAGATGACATGTGAACGTTAATATTCGAATTATTCGATATTAAACACTGACTTAATTAACTTATAATTAATGCTCCAAAAAACCACATGATTTAATTAACTTATAATTTTTATAAATTAATTAATATTTATGAAATATTGATTATAATATTTTATTTGATTTTATGTTTGAATGCCATTAGTATTTAATGAAAAGTGTATATATGAAAGTTATGTATGTATTGGAATATGATATCGATAAAATATTTAAATTTAATTTAATGCAATTTTAAATGGTTTTGGAAATTTTGAAGGCCTTTATAGACCCTTTATTGGCCGGCCATGCATGGCAAAAGAAGGGGTATTTAACTAAGATTTAATGAAGAATTAAAGATGGAAGGTTTTAAGGATGGAATTGGAAAGGTTAAAACTGTTTCTTTAAAACAAAATTCCTTTCATTCATTCATTGGTTCTCCAAATAATTCATTTCTAACAAGCTCTCATCTATCTCTCCAATGGTCGAAAATTACATGGCTCAATGAAAGAAAAAAATAGCAAAACAAAATAAAAATCAAATAAAATAGATACAAAAGTGATGCTTCAGATTGTTGCAATTTCTAGAGGTGACTCAATCAAATCTAGGAGTTTTCACGCATTTAAGGTGCAAATCAAAAGTAATTTATTTTGGTAAATTTTAATCTCAATTTCGTTTACATATACGTCATCATGTTAATATTCATTAGATCCTATATGCTTTATAATGAATTTATATGTGCTAATGTTTTCAAATCTGATATATTCATATGTATTTATGTTCAAATTAAAGAAAAAACATTACAATGTTATTATAATATGTATATGTATCTCAGTTGTTATAGTTTATTTAAGTGAATAATAATTTGGATTTTAAATAGTTTTATTACATACAATAAGTTTACAATATTTGTATATGTACAAACATGTATTTTAAACTTGATTTAAATAGTTTAAAATTGCTTTGTATTTACGCCTATGTTTATAGATTAAAAAATGATTTTTTAGCCTAATAAGTATATACATTTAATATATGTTAATGTGTGTTTTACTTTACAAAAAGGTTACTTTACAATAAGGTTGTGTAGTTTATGTAAAATATATATTTGTAAGTGTGTGTATATATATATTTAAAATCAATTCCATTTGAAATATACATATGGTTTATAATACCTGATTCAAACTTTAAAATAGATATGTTGTTTGAAACCGAGATCTAAGTTGTATTTTCAAAAAAAAAATAGTTTCTTAAGATATTGCTTTAATTTTAAAATATATGTAATTAGTAAAAATTGATTTTAGAATATATTAATTATTTTTATTATTGATACAATTGGAAATTGATTTATATTTGTATACATGTATGTATAAATATATGTATATTTATATTTATATTTTTGAGTAATAACTATGAATGACAAAAGCATATATAAAGGGGAAATGTGTCAATTATGATCTAAATCTCAAAACCTATCAACGTTCACATTAATTATGTACGCCATCTACATGCTGCATGTGCACTATACACACATGAGTGTATTTGATACACTTGTAAAATCACAGTCTAGTTTAAAATTAAATAAAATCATTTTTAAAAAAATTAATTAAAATATGGTAAATTGTTTTAAAAGTAGTAAGTGTAACTCCTTAGTAATTAAACTATTTTAACATTTATGTGGTATTAATTTGCCTTCCATAAATAACATTTTGGTGTTGTCTTATAAAAATAGGTAACTGTTACTAACATATTCATACATGGGTATATTTGATACGCTCTATTTTACATAAATCTCAAAGTGATTAAAATATAAATTAATTAAATCTTCTTTCAAACAAAATTAAATAAAATAAGATTTTATTTAAACTTTATTTGATTGGATCTAATAAACCCATTATGCATTCATAGGCTCAATTGATCTATGATATTTTTTAAATCTACCTCTTTCACCCTCTTACGACTAGCACGTTTCGTTCGCTAATAATAATAGTGCATGCAAAATATCATTAAATATGGAATAAATTTCAGATATGGATTCATTTTGTTTCATTTTGAAAAGACAAAACTGGTTTGTCAATATATATATATATATATATATATATATATTAGTTTGTTTATCATTACTATTGCCTACATGTGTGAGTTGTAAGTCTTCCAAATTTCCTATGAACTTTTACAAATGGACACATGTTAAACTCATTTTATCTAAGGCACAAAATAGAATATTCATAACCTTCTAATTATTGAGTGCTTTTGTCTTTTATTCGTTAATCCATTGCGCATAATTCGTTTAGGGCACAATGCACTCCGTTTGCATGATGTTCCAAATATTAAAACCGTTACATTTTAAATATACTTCCATTCTACAAGACCAATATTCATAATTACCGTTATTAAATAGTCGTGGTCCGGTAGTGGATTGCCCTTCTTCGAAAATGTTAATGAGTAGGTTACTAATGTTATTAGCCATTTAGTTCTTTCAAAAATCATCAAATGAATTTTCAAAAACCTTGCACTCTGAAACCAAATGAGAGTCCCATAATATCCTTTGTCCAAATAGACCTTAAGGCTATTATTACACTAATAAGGTGTGAAATGCCATTCAACGATCATTATGTCGACATATGATTTCAAAGTTTTTTGACATATCCAACTCTATCTTGGCATATAATTTTAGGATATGTCTACATATCTTAGTCAATTTTGGAAATCATTTTATAAAAAACTGTTTAGACCTTTATAACTTAAAAACTATTGTTGTATTTTCATAAAAAGAATTATAAAAGAAAATAGATTTTAGTAAAATAATATCAAAGATATTTTCTATGGGGTCTTTATTATAAATTCTAAGACTTAGACAGACTTACTAAACATGTCAAATATCTCGGTTGATAAAGCACTTGTGTTTCATTCATCTTGAATCAGTTTTGCTCTTCCATTTTCTTTGATTAATCTTTATATTTATAATTCATTTACTTTCACTAAGTTTTTTTACCTATGTAAATATCTCCATAATATATCTGAAAATACTACACAACTCGGAGAAACGTTAGTAGTAATATTTATATGGTTGTTGTCATTAAAATTAGTACTTAAGGTACTAACAAAGTTACATATCTCTTCATTTCTTCCCAGAAGAAATTCATCTTCATATCTTGGTACATCTTTGTATCTTCAGGATGAATAATAAATTTCAATCTATGACACACACTAAGGATTCTTTCTTCAAGTTCTCCACATTTGGAACAAATAAATGTCCCTTATTTCTTAACCATCTTCTTTGGTCAATTCCTAAATCTTTCAAATCATCAATATCCATATCCCTTTAGTCTCTTAATCCATTCGGGCAGTAATGGATCATCTCTTTGCCTTATAGCAATTATTTTGATCAATACTGGTTGAACTTTCGAACAAGAGATCATTAGCGTACATTGGCTAAAGCTGGTCTTCGACCACATGCGAACTCCACAAGACGCTAACATCTACAAGTCATTCCATTCTACTAACATTTCCAGTACTACATTTTGATGTTTTCTATTAAGTGCATCAACAACCTTATTTCCTTTCTCGGGTGTATACTATATCCCAAAATCACATGCCTCTAAAAGTTCAAGCCATATTTGTTGTCTCATATTAAGCTCTTTCTTAGAGAATAAATACTTCAAAGATCCATGATTCGTAAATAGCTCTTCTCCTAAAGGGTAATGCCTCCACACTTTTACTACAAAGATTACAGCTGCCAACTCTAAATCATGAGTAGGATAATGAACATCATGTGGTCAAAGATGTAGAACTCCACCTCTTTACATCAGTATTGCTCCTAACCAAGTTCCACAAGCAACGGTACACACAATTAAATCTTGATTTCCATTTAGCAGAATTAACACGGGTACATTGGTCAATTAACATTTTATCCTTAAAAATGCTTCTTCACATTTATCGACCAAACAAACTTACGTCGTTCCTTGTGTTGGGTTCGTCCTATTTTGGTAGCGAGTGAAATGGGTGAATTTCAAAAACAATTCCTTAGATAGATCTTAATAGGCCTATGAAATCTACTAAATAGCATTAGATATAATTTATTTTTAAAATAAAATCATATTTTATTTTTGAAAATTTCAAATTTCATGAATTAATCATATAAATTAAATTTATTTAATATTTATTTTGAATATATATCATATATTCATATACTAACAAGATAAAAGAGTTATAAATAAGCTTGTATATAACTATATATATAATATAGTAACTAGGATATATATATCTATTGTGTGTGTGTGTTATACTTACATATACATATGATAAATTCACATGCATATCACGAATACATACATCTAAGTATATACATGTGTTTTAATGTACTATAATATATGTATACGATTTGTACGTACATATTAATAGTACCATATATATGTGTAATACAATGTTATTGTGAATTACCTTTGTATAAAATATGTAGAAGAGTTATTAAGAGAGATAACTCTCGTTAATTGCCTTTTAAATGCCAAATCAAATAATCTCCAAGTCCTTTTTAAATCTTTCATAGATCTTTATATTCCATGTGTGTCGTATATCAAATCTGGATGTATATTTGTATAAAAATTACATATTTAAATTATAACCAAAATAAAGAATTTTTAATACATATAAGGTAACAAAAATTAAGTAAACTAAAGAAGTAATTAAATCTAATTTTACGTTACAAAACAACAGATGTATTTCTATGTATATTAAAAATGTATGCATGGCCAAACTAATTATAATAAACATCTGTTTCGAGTTAATAAACATGCAAAAAAACTTTGATTTTTAACTATATACGTAAACAATTTGAAGTATAAAATTCCCACAATTCAAATCATACCCAAAGCGAACAATTAATTAATTATATATATACATATATATTACATCAAATAAAATATAGTTTGTATAATGTGAAAAGATCGCTAACGTAAATCAACACAAATGAAAAATATATTTTATTATATATAAATATATATGTATGTATATATATAACTTTAAATTTCATGTATAAACAACATTTACGTCAAGTCTAAATCATCGACAATAAAATATATTACATACATTAACAAGGTCATGGGTAAGCATAATGAAGATGTATCTAATCAGATCTAGCCCTTCATGACACCTCGATTTGAGAATTGACTCCTAAATTACTTGAATCACCACTCGATGGTTCAATAATCAAATGAACTAGCTTGATTTTATCTTATTTTATGTTTTCTGGATGAAATAAATTTCAACCATAAGAGTAAGGGGTTGAAAATGGTTTCTACGAACGTAGAAAGATTTGTTTTATGGAGAGAATAAAAACCTTTCACATTCACTTATTTTAAAAATTCCTCTTTTAGTTCCCAACCAACTCAAGATCTAATAAATATATGATTCACTCCCCCTCTTTGTAAGCCATGCATTGGCCATTTGTGGACAAAAAAAATCATCAAATCCATTAAATAATTATTGATATTTAAAGCCCATTTAAATATATATATATATATATATATCATATATCAATATGTGTGTATATAACTTTTATATACACATCCAAATAATTTTTAATTACTCCCAGAAAATTTAAAAGAGCCACCTTACTTACCAATAAAAACCCAAATATTAAAATATTTTAATAATTAATATTTTTAAATTTTCATTAATTTAATTAATTATAACACTTTATAAACCAATTAAATAGTTTAGATTTTTTTGAGAATTCATAAATACGGTTGTGGTACTCAGAGGTGTAAATTCAATCAATGATTAGTACTGAATAATCCAAATATTAATGTTCATACGCCACCTTTAAAAATGGTGTGCTAGTTTGGTTGAATTCATCATTTACAGATTCTTTTTGGTAAAATCATATTTTACATTAAGCAGTACCAATAGTGAAAATAATTTACACACGTTTTCTTTGCTGATACTATATCACTTTAGGATGTATGGAATTTGGTATTAGCTAAAACTCTAATACTATCCAACTTATAAATTATATTTTAGATAATTATTTCATATTTTAATTAATTAAAAGCATAAATTATATCTTTTTCTAACATAGAAAAATTATATAAATTTCATATTAACTTAGAAGATTGTGAAATTATAAAAACTTCGTCATATCAATGTTATAAATAACATATCAAAATTTACAATCATTTGGATATTGCTTATGTTAGGTTTAAAAAAAATTACTTTTAATTATGTTAATTCCCATATAATATTTCTAACATCATACAAAATGAATATCTTAACTAAATCTATGCTTTATCAACATAAAACATCACAAAACGTCTCAGTTCAAGAAAATATAGGATTACAGAGCACAAAACACAAGGAAGATAATGTTATTCACCTCGATCAGTTTACATATGGAGAGAGTTAGTGCCTTAGACCTTTTCTTCAAGCGTTTTCTTCTTTCTTTAGTTTAGTATGCTTTAATGGAGTCTTCTCTTCTTTCTTTCCTTTTGTTTTAGTTAGGAGAATGAATGAGGGAGGGAAAGAGAGGTTAGGGAATACATTAGGTGGGTTAGGCCTTAATTTCATCGCTTTGTAATCCTTTTGTACATTACTTAAACTTTTGATTCCTTTCTTCATATAAATATTATTATTCCACTACTAATTAAAAAATCAAAATATATTATTATGGATATTCTCCATATATAATCCACTATCCTCACATTATTATTAATTAAATTTCCATAATGATGCGTACTAAAAATAAGGGTGTTACAATTTATGAGAAGGGGTCTACTAGAAAATATATATAGTATCATATATGCTTCCATGTTATTGTTTATAGCCTATGTTAGATTACTGGCAAGATTTGATATGAATTATGTGATTATTGTTGGATTAGGTCCATCGTGTAGTGGGGCAAAATGGGTAAATTAAAAAAAAACTTTTTAATTCATATGCACTTAATCTTTTATAGTGTTATCGTGAATAACTTTATTAACATTAAAACATATTGAATGTTTTATTATATGAATTTGATTTGATTTTAATTTGTTTATATTAACATAATTAATATGATGATTTACAACGTCTTTATTTGTTCAAAATGTTTAATAAGTTAATCCATTGCCAAATTAGTTAAATTTTAGTTCGAAGGTAAATTTGATAATAAAATAACTATATATATAATAATATATGTGCATGTAATATATGTAAGTAATATTTAAATAATGTAAGATTTGTAAAACACCCTGTTTAGGTTTCAAAATACACATCCTCCCCCATCTAAAATATGTTATTAAAAAAACCCTATTTTCAAGTTTTAGGATATTTGAGGAAAACTCTATAAATATTTGTAGAGAGCTCGACAAATATTTTTAAAGAAATCTACAAATATTTGATGTTTCCATGCTGCAAATAATTGCATATTTCTCTGTAAATATTTTCATTTTTTCAAAAAATACAAAAATATTGTTTTGACCATAGAAACATGTGATTGTTATTCAGATTTAATTCCAACAAAAATGGTTTTTTATCGAAATAAAAAAAAGAGTGTAATTTAAATAATGTTTTTGGAAAGGGTTTTTCACGTATCAATTTTGAAATTAAGGGGCGGAACCTAATTTTCACTTTAAATAATAAAAAATAATTAAATAATTCAAATATAAATTCAAATAACAATTTTAAATTCACAATTTATTAAAATTGATGCTATAAATTTAAATGATTATAATTCATATTAATTTAAATATCAAATGTTCAAATCAAACAAAGAATATCTTAATGTATTGATTTTGATTAACAATGGTAATTTATAAATATCATAATATATATATATATATATATATAAACTTCCTAATAATAATGTCTAATGTAAGTATATGGTATAAAATTAAAAGATATTAGTGTTTCTAGAATATTAATACGGGCATAGTGCTGCAAGTTGTTCGTAAAATGGAGTTCGTATATTGAAGTTATAATGAATGAAAGTTATAGGGGTTTTTGAATTAATAATTATATTACAAAAGGGCAAATATGTAAGGTCCATTTAACCCATTTCGCAATTACTTAGCCAGCCAGTGAGTTTAGATAGTGCTCAGTGAACTGAGGTAGCTGAGCAAGGTGGGACGATGTTCAATATCGAGGGGACTAGGATTTAGGTTGTAGAAAGAGGTAGCCCTTTTGTAATATAATTATTAATTCAAAAACCCCTATAACTTTCATATTACTTAGCCAGCCAACCCTTGTCTATTTCCCATTCTTGTCTTCATTTCTAAACTTCATCCCTAAGGAAAAAGCATCGTAGTCTATTTTTCAACCTAGGGCTTTGAACTTTGATCCAAATTCCAAGTGTTTTGTAAGCAAAAAAATAAGGTAAATATGCTCATACCCAATCTAATCCCTATGTATCATCTAAGTATGTTGTTTTCGGTTTTTAATCCTTGAATCATATTAGGTTAGTAACTAAGTTCTTGAATTTGGATTGGTTATGATTGCTAGAAGCTTGAAGCAAGTTTTGGGCAAGCTAATTTTCCTAACAAAGTAAATGAGTTTATATTTTTGATCATATGATTGATTTAACTTGTTTGGCATGCTAAGATAGTTGAATTAATGTCGGTAAGCATTTATATTTGATGACATAATGATTGTCATGTTAAAAATGGATGAAGTTGAGCTTTTCTCTTATTGAAATAGAAAGCATGAGATAACAAAAATCTTGATTTTACCTATCATGTTATGTCAGTTGGATGTGTGTTTGAAGTATGTAAGGAAGGACCCAAAAGTAGGTCTTATCATGCTGGACAATCATCTGTATAATCATCGAATGACCGAAAATTGCCTAGAGCTATTGCTCCATGTACTATCCAACCAGTCGATTGGTTGGGTTTACGACTCATTACAAGTTTGCTCGAGTAATAAGCTCCAAGGTAGAAAGGTTAATTTTTTTTGGTTTTTTTACTTTTGATTTTTATTCTTGACATTAGGGTTTTTATACTTTTCAAAAATGTTTAGAATGTGCCTTCGATTTTAAAAAATTTATTTTGAATTTATACAATAATTTGATGAAGTGGTGATTTTAAAAACATATGAATATATACACAAATTGGTTTCAAAGTTTGAAATAAGTTTCATTACTATTATGAAAAGGTCTCTATTGAATATAACCTAAAATTATTTTTTCAAAGCATTAGAAATGTATATTTGAAGGGAAATTCTATATATATGTGCAAGAACACATTATGTTATATTATGCACATTGAATGTTTCAAAGGATATATGTTTAGGTGATTAGATGCAAGTATAATGGTTGAAAATTGAATATTTTGCTACATATAAAATGAAGCTATCTGTAACAACCCGCATATTTGTCGATTTTATATTTAAATATTTTATTTAAATATTTTATCGTTAGTCGAATGTTAGTCCGAAAAGCTACTTTTTGCATACGGTCAAATTAGGACTCGAGACCACTCCCATTGAGTTCAAAATGATGTTTGCGATCTTTTTGAGTGTAAACTTCGATATGTTTGGAGATAGTGAAATTTTCGACACTTTTTCCCGCCTTTGACTTTGGTTTGGACTGCACCCCTTTAGTTCAGCCCAACCCTCTTCCTCACTCTATCAAAACACTTCAAGCTTTGTCAAAAATGGTGGTGGGAAGTGGAAATTAAAACTCTAAACTCAAATTCTATTGCAAATCCGAGATTCAACATCAAATTCTAGTAGAAGATTGTGGATTCAAGCTTTGGATTGCTTCCCCTTGCTTTCAATCCCCATCTTCATCCATTTTAGTGAAAATGTGAGATTTTTGATCTCACATCTTGCCTATAATCGTCATTGGACTGTTGGGAATGATTCCTCATCACTTTAGCATGTTGGTTTGTATTGGATTTGGATTGGATTGGCGAAAAACCCAATTTTTAGCATTTTTGATGAGTTCCAGCCCTTAGGTCGTTCTGCCCAAGTTAAGTCGTCCAGGCTGCAAGCTCACGCGCGTTGAAAAGTCACCGCCTTCTTAGGTCGCTCACGAGTCAAAGGCTTAGGTCGTTCACGAGTTAAAGGCTTAGGTCGTTCACGAGTTAAAGGCTTAGGTCGTTCACGAGTTAAAGGCTCAAGTCGTTCACGAGTTAAAGGCTTAGGTCGTTCGTGAGTTAAAGAGTTAGGTCGTTCGCGAGTAAACTCCTTAGGTCGTAAGACTTTTCTTTTCCTTAGGTCGTAAGACCTTAGGTCGTGCACTTTTAGGTCGCGAACAACCTTATGTCGCGAACCTCTTTAGGTCGTATGACCCTAATTTTCTTAGGTCGTTGGACCTTTTTAACTCGTTATGTCGTAGACCCTTAAACCGTTAGGTCGCGCGTCTTTAGGTCGCGCACCCTTTTAGGTCGCGTACCTTCTTAGGTCGCGCATCCCACTTAGGTCGTTCGCTCCTTAGGTCGTTCGTACCTTAGGTCGTTCGTCCAGTTAGGTCGCATGACTCCATTCCCTCTAAGTCGCTCGATCACTTAGGTCGCTCACCTTCTTAGGTCGCGTACCAGTTAGGTCGCGTACCAATTAGGTCGCGCACCCCTTTAGGTCGCGTACCTTCTTAGGTCGCGCATCCCACTTAGGTCGCAGGACTCTGTTAAGTCGTAGGTCGCCTCCGACCTTACCCTTGGTCTTGTTAGGTCGCGTGAACCCTTAGGTCGTATGACCTACTTTTCCTTAGGTCGCTTGACCAGCCTGCCTTCATTAGGTCGTACCCCGTACACCTCTGCGTTGGCGATCTTATCTGAAAAGCATTCAACAGAACTTCCACTTTGATGCATTTTGAGCTGATTTCCTTGGATTTTGTTCACGTCTTCGAATGTGAATTTTTGTGATAGATTGTTTCAACAATCGCTTTATGACTTGTCACTTTAAAGATATATGAAGGTTTCAATACTAGTAGTAAATATCAAAACCCTTTCATCAAAGCGATTTCAACACTATTTTAAATATCAAAAGTTCGTTTTCTCAAACCGATTTCCAATCTACTAGTATATACAAGCCTTTACTTCACTCGGATGAGAAATCGACTTAAACGACTTAGTAAAACGAGTGGTATGAAACGCTTGCGTTCACTTTATCGGTTAGTTCTTGGACTTGTTCGATTGAACCCTTTTGTGACAATTTTCTAGTGAAGATCTACAGTTTGTTCGTAAATATTTAAGTTAAGCAAGTGGTTATGGGACATGAAGCTAAACTCATATATTTACTAGCTTGGTGTGATTGACACTTCCTTATGATCATGACAATCATCCTTGTGATTTAGACTAGCGATTGAGCGATGTCTCTTTGTTTGCGAGGGAGACTAGACCCCACTTGGGTGATGCTTCTACTCACATATATGGGGCTGCACCCCATGGTCTTTGAGCCGTTCGTGTGTCAAAGGCCTTCGGGCCATCCGTGTGTTCGAAAAATTAAATGGATAGCTTCCATGAGATAGCTTCTCGTCCGTGTGCTCGGACTTCCCCTTTTTGTGATTTCTGGATTTCGTGTGTTGATTTCTGGATTTAGAGCTTCACCAACTTTTGTGGTTTTCATTGATATGATATCAGTTTTTGTGTATTGGTGAATTTGTATGTCATTACCTGCTTATGGGTTTGGATCTTTGAGAAGATCCTTGTGAAATTGATTAACCTCTTATTGATTATCATTTACGTACTTATAGTAGTACGACGTTATGGTTATTACATGTTCATGTCATGTCGTTTACTTTATACCATATCATCTGATATTTATAGCTAGAATGATCTGTTTATTATTTTCTTATAAATAATACTCGGGTCAGACCGAGATGTTACAGGTGCTTCTACTTGACTTCTTCCCAGGATTTGCTACTCTGACTTTTGGCTAACTATTTAGATTAGCAGTTTTGTTGTATACACCTGAGATATAGACTCATAGATGTATTCTTTTGGTATAGCACGTGTTGCTATTCTTTTGTATTATTGTGGATCTTTTTGACCACTACTCTGATGTACACTTTCATGTGTTAGTTATATATTCATATCTTTTTCCGCCTTTGTGATATGGATGTCTGTGACTGATTTGTGTTATGCTTATTTCTATGTTTGTTTCCGAAGATTATTTATAGCCACCGTGTGATAAGCATTTACATGGATGGTCGCTCCTCAATAGCCTTATTCTCCGCCCTAGTTGACAACACTACTCCGTAGTGTTCTTGGCTAGCGTGGGTATAGAGGTGGGGCGTCACACTATCTTATCATGGAATTGAGTGTTTGAACAAATGTTTTGAAGACTAAAACCTATTACTTTGTGATGTTGCTAATATAAATTATCTTAAATTTTTTGGTGCTTGGTTTACCATGTATTCAATACAAATTTTTTTAGTCATGTTCTCATTAAGTAATGCTATGTGACCGTACTATGTTATGTGTAAACATTATTTTATCGATGGCTTTATGTTGAAATAATGAATGCAAGTGGCTTTGGATTAATAACTTATCAGATTCATAGGAGGATCTACAGCTTGATAGTGATGATTACAAGCTAGATGCTGAAGCTAATGAAACTGGAGTTCGAACAGTTGCAGCAAAACCAACCGAACGTCAACGGAAAACCAAAGGAGTATTCTCCAAGAGATTAGAGAGCTTAGGTGTCAGCGGGAAAACAAAGAGCGTTTTCAGAGCCAAACACTCGTTGCAGCCCCTAACAGTCGTCCTTCGAAATACCGTGCCGGCAAGGAATACATAGCGGATATAGTTAAATGGTTGGTAGAGGAAAAAAAAGGTAAAAAACGAGGGTTGGGGTTCCGCGCTAAGCAGAACTCCATTTATAGAAAACATTCTGAGAGAGAAGTATCCCAAGAAATTTATGATGCCAACGTATAATGGGACTACTGATCCTAGACAACATTTACTCAAGTATGAATGACACATGGATGGTGATAGGGCGATGGATGATGTTCGTTCTAGATGTTTTCTTATCTTTCTAGAAGGTATTGCATCGATGTGGTTCATTAGGCTCGTGCCGAAATCCATATCAGCCTTTAATGAGTTAGCTAGAAAGTTCTTTGAGTAGTTCTTACTCTATGCTGCATAACCTAAGGATGTGATGTCCTTCTCAAGTCTTTCTCAATAGGACGGAGTCGCTGAAAGGATTCTTGAATCGGTTTAATATTGCTATTACAGAAAGAAGTGATCCAAAGGAAGATGTGGTATTCATGGCATTGGTCCGGGGAATACACCCAAACATGGATTTCAGTATATCCAAGTTCGAGAAAGCTCTAGTCACATAGTAGTTAATATTAAAATCTCTAGTAACCAGGAGAACATGAATCAAGGTTCTGGCAGAAGGTGCAATGAAAACAAGAAGCATCCAAAAAATATGAAACCGGAAGGCTGTACGCCCTTGAATGACACGTTGGAAAACATACACTTGCCACTCAAGGGACTGAACAATATAAAAAGTTTTCCAAGAAGGAGCTGATCGAGTAGGAAAGGGGCCCTAGAAAGTTCTATAATTTCCATGAAATTCATGGACACAACACTGACGGGTGCCGGCATTTGAGGGATCTTATCGAAAAACTGATACGGAAAAAATACCCCAATAGTACGTTAAAGAGCCACATAAGGAGGGTCAAGCCGCAGGACCCCAAGGGTCGCTTGCCTAAGGGGGCTGATCTGGACCAATCAGAGAAGGGCTCAGGCGAAATGATGGAAGGCTGGTTATCAATACCAAAATGGAGGAACTCATCCAACAGAGAAAAGCTCGAGGGAAATGGAGCAGTACACGAGTTCACTAAAGCACATACCACAGGAAGGTTGCATTGCAGTAAAAGATGGTATTAGATCGAATTAACCCTAAAGGAGGGGGTGAATAAGGTTTATAATAAATCCACAAAATAATAAAAATCGTAGCATAGATAATAATATAGTAAATGTAGAAATAAAAACAACACACAAAATTACCGAGCTTTTGCAAAACCTGCCTACTGCTGCCCCTAGGATTTCTATTAAGATTAAACAATCGACCGCTTGTAGATCCTATAAACTTGCGACTATCAGATACATGATTGTTCTAACCCTAAGCTCGAAACCCTACCTTAATTTTATCCCTGAGTTGAAAATTTCTCAAATTACGCCTTGTAGTTTAATCCTAGTTACAAACTAGAGCTTAAAATTTAAAAATGAATTACAAATAAATAAAAAGAGCCTCTAAAAAAGATACAGCCCAAAAAAAGTTTTCTATTTTTAACCCAATTCCTTTTCAAAGCCGATTCTCTTTCATTTATTTCCACTTCAGAGTTTCATCCTTCAATTATGAAAGCTGTTGATTAAATTAAAATTGATTATTGAAGTTTCGCCTTTCTCACCTTGTCGCTAGATTTCTTTCAATAGCTTGGCAATTGATATTTGTGGCTGTTTTCTTAGTCGAGAGCTTTTACTGTTGATGATTTGGTACGTTTTTTATTTTCTAATTTTTAGTTTTGAACTTGGCACCCAATTGCCAATGATGATTTTGGTATTTATAGAGGAGGATTTAAAGAAAAACCTTCTCTGATTTCTTATATTTTGGAATTTATATTTTAAATATTTCAACCCTTAATTTTGATTTTAATGATGGCTGTTGATTTCACTTGATTGATTCTTCGGTCTTCGGTTTTGAGATCATTGACTTGTTCGTTCCTAAATTTGACTTGCTTTCATTTGAAAATATTGACATATTCAACTTTGAATTTACTGTAATTATTTTCTTTGAACTTGAATTTGTTCCTGATAGCGCGTGCTTGAGAAATTTGACTTCTTCAATCTTTGGTGATGGCCTAACTGATTTTTAAAATGTTGCATATGTATACATACATACATACATATGTGTGTGTGTGTGTGTGTATTTGAAAAAATTGCTTTGCCTTGTGTATTACAGTTTAGCCTGTAAGCACTTGAGATGCTCCCATGTATCCTCATATTCTTGTGTTTGTGCGTGACCTTGTAGAGTTACTCTGTGCTTCTAGTTTTGTTTCACCCGACCTTGACTTGTTTTTATGGCTATACGTGCATGACTTTGTGTCTTAGTAGTATATTTATTCAAGCTTGTGTGTTGTGACATTCACTTGCCTTAGATGTTTCATCTATGTGTACATTTACTTGCTGGTGCAAATATTTTCCACATTGAGCTTTGCCTTGGGACACTAATTCTGTTATGTGTGAACTTATTGCTGCCTTAGCTGTATTGCACCTAACCTTGTTCCAATTCTGATCTTGTGGGTGTTGGGTGTGCGTGTCTTGTGCATATGCATTGCTGTTGTGCGCCATGTTGCATCTTCATTTATTTACATTTGCCTTGACCCCGTGTATTTATTCTGATGCTTATTGTTCCTAACTGTAGGTGCACTTCCATATATTCTGTTGTTGAACCTGTTTGTGCTTCCCCTTGTGTACTTGAATTGATGCATATTGCATTGCCTACTTCTTGTTTGACTTGTGTAGTGTTTTGGACTTGTTGTTGTGCACATGTCTATGTTGCTTAACTATGATGCTCCCCTATTGCTTGCTGTCCTTGTCTGCGTGTTACTGGTTTGTGCACTTGTGTTTAACTTGTTAGCCAGCTTTGAGTTGTTCCCCTTGTGTTGAACTCGTGTGTGTTGCTCAATTTGAGTGTCCAGAGAATGCAACTTTTTTTGATATGTTTTTTTTTGTTTGTGCCCTTGTTGTTTTGTTATGTATTCACTTACTGCCTTGTATTAAGTCTGAAATACATTTGGACTTGACCTCGTGCACTTGTGTTGTAATTGTATCTAGTTGTTTATGTGTGCAAATATGAAATGTGCACAAGTGTATATGCATAGTCATTTTAAATGTGCTTGCTTATTTGAAATTTCTTGGCCTTGTTGCATGTACAGTGATATACACTGCATGCCGTAGGTTGCTCGAGCACATTATTGGCTTGATTTTAAATTTTTGTTCCACGTGAACATGTTGTACTGGTTTCATATATACCTGTTATATTGGTCCATGTTCATTATTTTTGGTGCCTATTTAAATATGAAAAGAACAAAACCAATAAACTGAGGCAACGTCGGGTTCAAATATAAACATATTTTTGCTGTTTCTTTTTGCTTTTTACTACGTTATTATTTGACAAACAAAGCAGATGACTGGACAAAAATTATTGCAAGAAGATAAAAATCAAGTTCGAGTGAGTGAGGTTTGGAGTGATTTCAAATTGTTTTATTTGAAAGTGTGTTATATATGATAGTGTAAAAAACAAATTATTGTATAAGAATAGCGTATATAAAATTATGGAAGCTCTTGTTGCAATTGTGTGTACTATTAAACTTTTATTGAAATAAAATATTTGTTGAAATAATTTTTTTATCTATTTATTTCATTCTGTGATATTTCCATAGTATTATGACAAACACATTTATATATATATATATATGTTTATTATCATCAAACAAAATCATAAACTACTATACTCTACTATCTTCCATTTTGATGATGATAAGCATATATTAAGTTTTTGCATTAAAGAAATATGTTTAATGTGTCGGGTTTAAGTTCCCCCTATCTATATACTCCCCCTACAATTAGTCTTCCCATACCCATCACTTTCTTAATTACTATTAATAATTTTAAAAAGTTTCAAAAGGTTCAAGCCGTCAATTACCATCTTTTCTGAGCAAATTTCTTACTGAAGTAAACATGCACTACATCATACAACTCAATTTGCCACACCCAGATGTGCAAAAATTGCTACGGTCTTAAGCCATGGCAATTTTACCATAGGCCTAAGCCATGGTAAAATAAATTACCACAGTTAAAGACCGTGGCAATTTTGGAACGGCCTTGGACCTTGCCAAAGTTATCAAAAAAAATTTCTCACCTCGTGTACCAGATCTCCTCGTATATTTTACGCTTTCTCCATAAAATAGAACGCCCCTTCCTAAATCTCACCCAATATCCTCCTGCACCCTATGTCTTGTCGATGCTGCTTTTGGAAAATCAACGTATTCATTTTTGCTCCCTCTAAAACTAAATCAAATCCCTAATCCCCAAATCATTGGCTCATGAAAATCCCAAGCAAGTACGGCCTAAGCAGCGATGCGACTAGGGTGTAGACGATTAAGCTTTTTAGTGGCTGTGACCTGGCACGCATGTACTTTTGACTTCTACGTGTATTTACAGCCAAACAAATACTGCTTCTCAATTTTTCTGCTCTTCCGAGCTTCCTTCATATTAAAGGTGGTTTTCTGTTCACCTCTTCTCAATTATCGTGTTATTTAGATGTATTGATAAGCTTCATTCAATTTGTTTTCTGCTTTTGATTCTTTCAGTTTTCAGGCGAACTCTGGCGTCTATGATCTGGAACTTGAATCATGATTCAAGTAATCTGCATTTGCATTTAAACTATATCTGGGAATACTAAAATGGGATTTGTTGTTCTTGTTTAATAACTTGATAATTATATAACTCTGAACATGCATTCAAAAAACAAAATCAACTACTTTTCAAACTTTTTTTGCATGGAAACAAAGTCTTTAAGTCAAGTTAAAAAATGATGTTAAAGTTGAAATAGAAGGGCATTTACTCAATTTCTTTTGGATGCTAGCGTGACATTACACAGACAAAGTGAAATATAATTTGCAGGTGCGTTTAGTTGTTATCATAGGAAAAAGTTGATTTTGTATATGAACTGAATGAATGTTTCAGAATTCTTTACCATAGAAGTACAAGTACGTGCAGTCATTGCTCTTAAGCATTAATTTTGTGGCTTCTGTTGATTGTATATCACTGATTTATAAAACAGAGTGAATATTATCAAAGAATATTTATTTATTATTATTTATGAAAATGCTGAAGAATGACAAAAGTGAGAAGGATTGCATGTCATTGTCATTCTAGAACATAAGGCAAACAAGAGATAATGATGTATCTTAAGCCAATGAGAAGCAACATCCCACTGTTGTACTTATCCTAACATTCATTATATATTCAGTTTTGTTAAACTACCTTTAAGGTAGTTTTAGTCTTAATATTGACTTAATATTATGTCTCTTATCAGTTGTTTCTTTCTATATATTTTGATGAGGATTGCCCTTTTTTTATAGATTGTTAAAGGTAAAAATTTGGTGTTTCTAAATGTAGAGTTATTGTATTTAATATTGTTGAATTTAGCAGCTTTGATTATTTTTTCTTTACTTAAAGTTTTATTGTTTCAAATTGTAATTATCGTCTTTAATATTATTAAATTTAAAAGCTTTGAAATATAAAATATAAAATTTTATTATAATATCTTCAAATTTAGTGTTTCCATTCTAAAACTTCTGGCACCAAATTTTAAAACTTAATTTTAAAATTTTGAACTTTCAAAACTTTCTACCATAATTTTTTTGGCACATAAGCTCTTAAACATGTACAAATTTGGTAATTGACAAATTTGGAATGTTAACCCTTTTGAACTTTTAATATTTTGAATGTCACAAATTTTAAACCGAGAATATTTAAATTTTTAACAAAACCCATTTTATCAATTACAAATTTAAAAGTTATGTATTTCATAAACTTTGTTTTCCAAAATATATAAGTGTACCATTTTATATTATGAAATTTTGAAAGATATGGGCTTAAAAATTATGGAAGTCCATGAAATCTTTGCATCTGACAACTTAATTTTTTTTTCCGTATGATTGATTTGTGGATTTTAATCATATAAAATTATACACTTCTTATTTTAAATCTTAAAATATTATTTATTCTCATCCTCAATTTGAAAGTGACACACCCTGTAAGTGTCATTGATGGGAATGGATATGGCTCTACCACCAGGAATTTATATGAAACGTTGTAAATCTTGAGTGTGCTTTTTGGAACCTTCGCCAATTTCAACTACATGTATTCTTTTTATCAATGAGTTCTTAGTGCATGGGGAAATGTAACTACCCCCCAGTATTTATGTGTGGTATTAGCCAAGTTATATGATTATAAAACAACATCATCAACCACATGCATTTTTTATATTATGAAAGTTTTAACGTACATGTTTTTTAGTTGGGTAAACATGGATCAAATATACGTTTCTATGTCGATGTAAATTCCTACTATTTTTGTCGTATTTTTGAAACTTCCACTCAATCTTATGTAACATAACCGACACTATTATTATAATTTTTTTGATTTGTTATAGCTCCTATCTTTGCAGGCATGCCAAAACCTTTAAACAATCAAAATTGGTTAATCTTTTCATGCATCAGGTTACATTTGACTAATGGTTATTTAAGGCATACCCATTCCATATTTGAACTCGGATATTACCTCTATTGAATACCATGACATGCTCAAAGTTCCAATTGATATTGATATATGGTATTAAAAGAATATATATAAATAAGTCAGTAGCATTTAAGATAGTAAATAATTGGAAAAAGTTAAGATAAATGTTTTCATCTAGATTATAGGAATGCTTATTTCATTATAAATATGCTATAACTTACTACCAAACCTATTATCTATATGTGTTTACTAATTATGGTTTCGATAAACCTGATTACACATTCATTACTATCACATGTGTTTGTGTAAATATTTACTATTTTTCCTAATTGAGATGCCACTTTCTACGATATATAATTAAATTCTAATTGGATACATGTTCACTTAATTCTTTTACAGTTTTTTCTTCTTCTTACAACTGTATATACTTCATCACATTTTTGTAACATTTGTTTTCATGTACTTTCATCCATTGACATGTTGCTACTAACGCCTACAAAGTAACCCAGATTCTACCTCAAATTCTACTTCTTTTTTCAAAAAAGAAAGTATATAAACAGAAGGAGAAAAAACGCCTTTCTCCGGTGGCTTACATAAAAGGCGTGGCATATGAATGACATATACCACCCATACAGAATATAAAAGAATAAAGGCAAACAGACCACAACCAAAGCCATAGCAACTGGCGATACGACTGCTAGACCGGCAAATAAAGAAGAAGAAGGATACCACCGACAACCTCCTACCCGCCTTAACCCGAAGGTAAAGGCCAGACCTCCAATCTCAACCAAAATAGAGAACAATCCGAACTGCAACAGAAGCAACAAAACAGAAGAGAGCAGACTCCACAAACTGGGCTAATCCATCTCCAAAAGAAGATAACCGGCGAACCTCGAGCAGTGATGGACGAAGGAGACTGATGCCAACAATCTGCCAAAGAAACCGAGAAACCAAGCCAGATCACACCTAGGAGATGGAAACAAGAACCTCAAGCGATGCCACGGAAGCAAGTAACAGATGCAGTCAACCAATGCGCACTCCCGTAAAGGGGGGAACAGAGAAACCTGGAAAAGAAAACTAGCGACCCCATTAAAAAAATTGGGGGGAGGGGGAAGGGAGCGATGGCTGAAGGCCAACGCTCGAATGAAGGAATTCAACCAACTCCCTGTCTGGCAGAGGACAGAGAACAAGAAATAGATAAAAGACCCACTAACCGACTCAAATTCTACTTTCATAAGCATGCTTTTATACATTTTCATTTCCAAATGTTTGAGAAATATTAACTCTCCTAATATTGATTAGTTGCCTTTAAATTTCAGTTTAACTAAAGGACCATATCCATGCAATTAAGGTTGTAATCCACTACTCCATGTTAGCTAAAAAAAAGTTTGCATTTCAATGGTTCGTTTAGTTTTTTCATACTGATGTCCCCTTACCATGTATACTTATTAGTTTTTATGTTTCCTCATACTGTTGTTCCCTTACTTTCTCAAAGACGTGAATAAATGAAAAGTTATAATGTTAATGTAACTATTATTATAGTAACCCATTGATCCAATATTTGTTTAGTATTCAATAGCGTATTTAAATGTCAATACTTCTAGCAGTAAATTTTTAGGTACTTTACAACTTTCATAACTTAGTTGTTTAATGCGTATTGATCTTAATTTAAGAGAAACAATTGTCTATTTTTTCAATTAAATGTTTGAGAATGAAGGACGTATAAAGGATAATTTTCTTTAAACTAATCAAATTACTAATTGCCATATAAACCAACCGTGGTATAAATTATAATGGTATAAATTATAATGCATATAAATGTTCGTTTATAATTTATTGTAAAGCAACACAGTGAGACTTATATCCTTAGTATTGCATATGGTATTACATAGAAAGTCGATGTAATAATCAACGTAGCACAACAAAAACAGAATCTAAATGAAAGAAGAGAAAAATGATCAAATATGCCATCTTCATATTATGTCCTCCCTTTCACACAACAAACATATTTACATTCCGATGGAAAAGCTTATAAATGCACGAACTTAATTGTTATTATTTGATTGATTTGAATCCCATTATCTCTGACTTCCTAAAAATTTATTGATCCATATTTCTTCATGTAAAGATTCTGTCTTGGTTGAAAATATATTTTTATATACACCAGGAACAATGTAAACAATAAGGTCCACGGTTTTTTTACATGCACATGTAATACAATTAAAAACTTGGTTGCATTCCAATTTGAATGAGAAGATGTTGCCAACAACTCACTGTCACCTAAGAAGATGCTCAACTCTTTCATTATTAATAAGTTCAAGCTATCCTTTCCTTTTTGTCTTTATTAGGATATGAAACCTTCTTCTTTTGTAATCTATTATATATATTTTCGTCTACTTATAATAACTTACAGTTTGAATAAGTAATGCGAAAATATGTATGAAGCTTTGTTCTGGTTTTGATGGAAGAAATGTCTTATTTATCGGTAATTCATTGTTTATTATTGTTCCAACTTAAAAAACATCAATTGGTTTTATTATTTTTTCAACTTTTAATTCCAACTGTAATCGGTTTGCACTGTTTTGAAAGTTTCATAAAAAAATTCTTCTTTTGTAATCTATTAGATTTTTCGTCTACTTATAATAACTTGCAGTTTGAATAAGTAATGCGAAAATATGCGTGAAGCTTTGTTTTGGTTTTGATGGAAGAAATGTCTTTTTTATCAGTAATTCATTGTTCATTTTTGTTCCAACTTAAAAGCGTCAATTGGTTTTATTATTTTTCAATTTTCAATTCCAACTGTAATCGGTTTGCACTGTTTTGAAAGTTTCATAAAAATATTCTTCTTTTGTAATCTATTAGATTTTTCATCTACTTATAATAACTTGCAGTTTGAATAAGTAATGCAAAAATGTGTGAAGCTTTGTTCTAGTTTTGATGGAAGAAATGTCTTTTTTATTAGTAATTCATTGTTCATTTTTGTTCCAACTTAAAAGCGTCAATTGGTTTTATTATTTTTCAACTTTCAATTCCAATTGTAATCGGTTTGCACTGTTTTGAAAGTTTCATAAAAAAATTTAACCAGCTTACAAGCTTAAAGAAATACAAGGATATTTGAATGGAGAAGCATTCTAATAGAAACCCATAACACATTTAGTTTTTGATCAAGTGGAACATCCATAGCTATTTGTTTCGAGAGTTCAGGGTTGGCAGTCATAGATTTTGCATGTACACTAACATATTCTGGATCTTTTAAACCAAGCCTTGCTAAATCTTTTACTAACTTTGTTTTTGTTGCAGAAAATAGTAACGTTTGTCTTTATTTTGGAAACTGAGATATAACTACATCAAGTTGTGCTTTAAATCTAGCATCAAGAATTCGATCGGCCTCATCTGAAGCCGAATCTGGTTTCCAATGAAGAGGTGCAGTAATCAAGAATTATGCTTCTGTATTATTTAGAACTTTAAGTAACCACTATATGTAGTAGGATTTTAATTTCTTTCCTTTCAGAGATGACAGTTAAAACTCAATATTCATCCACATCTCCAAATCCATTCAGTTTCAAATCAAGATAAATCGTATAATTGATGTTTTAGTTATAACCCATATTTCATATATCAGTTTCCATATAGTTTTTGGGATTAGAGATCCAAAATTGAGGCCTTCAATATGGTCATCAGCTCGAGGTTTTAAAACATCAAACCAAAGTAAAAAAATCATAACAGTTTCAAAAAAATTCTACCAAAACTAATCTGAGACCGAAATTTTCAAGCCCAGGTGGAGCCTCAAATTTAACAACGTATATCAACTCAAGTTGAAATTACTGAGCCTGGCGTATAAAATAATCTAATCTTTTATTCGCTCAAAAATTTGATTATACCTTAAATTGAGAGCAGTCGAAAAATCGAGTTTCATCCATATGTTGAAGGGGCATACCTGGTGTGCAAACCAAAATGTTAAGTGTATTCAACACTTCTTTTTCTTCATCTACATCTTTCCGACCACCAAATAACAAGCCAGCGCTTAGACTGTGTAATTTACCACCATGTTTCAGCACCTTAAGTAATTTTCGACCAAAATATTTAATGTTTTTTACCCTACTTTTCATTTTTTATTCATTTTATTTTCGCATTCTTTGCATTCTATTATGTACTCACTCTTATCTAACAAATTTCATCTTGCACTGGTTTCATAAATGTGGACAGCAGTTTTCTTACTGAAGTATTTGCATAATTCATATAGTTTTTAGTGCAAAATAGGAGACAACCAATGAAAATATATTGGATTATTATTGCTTCATTTTGAAATAAAATAAGGTAGAACACTCTTCTCTCCTAAGTTTTCGAATACATTGACTAATAAACTATAGTTCATATGAAAAGAGTCAATATATGAGTTTTATTTCTAAACGTGTGACATATATTTGCATATATGCATATAATTAAGTATATTTGCTCACTTAGCAACTTGGATTTGACCCTTAAATATGGCTACATTACTAATAAATTAAGGATAAAACATGTAAAATATAAGTTTAGCAAAATGCAAACTGGTTACACATAATTATGGTATTCAATATGGTTTAGCTCCTATAGCATTTAGGTCCTATCTTCGATAAATCAAAATATATGAAAATTTCAGGCATAGGGTTATAGTTTTTAGCTGTTGTTTTCCTCAAATTATTTATATTCTTTACCAGGAGATAAACTCGTGGGGGAGGTTAGCATACAAGCTTTGGACAGTTTACTGAAGGGCAAATTTATGAAATCAACTCAGTAGAAGTAGTACTCAAACTACTACATAATTATGGTCCTCTTTACCTTTTTTTCCTTCCCGGTGTCAAATTATTGAAATAAGGAACTTGGATTTTTGTAGGGAGAAGGACCTGGAAGTGATATTGAAAAATGGAAAGAACATTTCAAAGCTGCTGCTACTAATTAGTGCATCGTTCCAATCTCCCTTACACTGAATTTTTATACTTGTAAAGCCGTTTGTAGCGTACAAATAGCTCAATCGCATTGATACATATGTTTCGTGCTACCTTATGATAATTGTAAAAATCTTCTAGCGATTTTATAATGATATTTATTAACATAGCTTCACAAGATACCGACCAAATATAGTCAGAGTTTTAGGAAGCTTATTTTCGAATTTATCACCGATTTTCCATTGCCAAAAAGTGATTAATTACACACTGAAAATATGATCAAGGATATGAAAGAATAAAAAACGACTGAACTAAATAACAGGTAACAATTGTGTACACGCAATAACGCGCTGCCTCAAAACCTATATAAATAAAATTTAACCACGGTTCAGAACCGTGGCAAAATTTCATTCAGCCACGGCTCGGAGTCGTGGCTAAAATTAATTTTGCCATGGCTGATTGAATTTTTGCTGCGGCTCTGAGCCGTGGATGAATAAAATTTTGCCACCGCTTAGAGCCGTGGCAAAATTTTTGCCACTTCCCATTTTGCCATGGCTCTGGGCCATGGCAAAATTATTTAGCCATGGCCCAGAGCCGTGGAAAAATAGCTTTTCTGGTGTAGTGATGAGTATTTTTGTTAAAGAAAATTGAAGTAAAAATCTAAGTTATTTGTAAAATTTCTAAATTGAAACGAAGTACTGAAAATCTATTTTTTGGAAGAGATTTCGTAGAATATGTCTGCTAATTTTAAAATCAATTAAATTATTAATTCAATGTAAATATGATCTTGAATGAAGTGATGTCTGATACTACTTGTACTGCCTATCCATGATGGCATATAATGTTAAGTGTGAAAATTAAGTATCATCAAACAAGTATATCACACTCCACAATATCGATTGAACTGGTCTAAAAAATTCAAAGAATTTTGGCAAATATTATTTTCATTGAATAAAGGTAAAGTTATTCACATAAAACAAAAGCACATGTAGCCAAAAATTCTCCGGTCAATGTTTTGTTAGTTGTCATTAAAGGCAATGAAGGTAATCGTCGTTTATAAGCAGTTGACTATTGTAGTTTTGAAAATTCAATCCTTTTGAAACTACTATTTGAAAAAATTAAGTCTATAATTTGATTTAGCTTGAAAATTTTGACATTCAACATTGCTAATCAATAAAATTGGTTTCACTTCAAAACAATGAACCAATCAAAGGTTATATCTGAAATATTACAACTTGTTTGCATAAATCAGAAATACTTTTTACGTAATTTGCTGACACGATTGTTGTTTCTCAATGTTTTATAAAATGAATCAGCAAAGACTCAAAATAGTAAAGTTATAGTGTTATCAATTAGCTTTCCGGAATTAAAGAATTTCAAAATTCGGAGTAATGCTCTTCAAGTTATGATTGATTTACTATAGCTGTTTTAGGAAGTTCTGAAACAATTTCCAAGCAATATACTAAATGATTTGCAGTTTTTCAAACGGTTAAGTACAAATTCTGGAAAAACACAAAAATAAAACTTATAGAATTTTCTATCTATTTTTAGAACATCTTAAATTTTGCAAATCGGAGTTAAGGAGTTCAACATATGGTAATTATACTACAATAGTGTCAGAAAATCAGATCTCAAAATAAGGAGAGAAAATTGAAAAGTAGGGTTTAGAGATCATACCTTCACTTACCTTTGGAGTCGCAATCTTGTTCACCATTAGAATTTAGATCTCCCTTCATTTTTCTAGGCTAAGAAACATTTAAATTATTGCTCATCAAACATATAAAACAACTAGAATCTGCCTCTATCTTAGTTGTTCCTTAGCCCTTTTCTATACCAAAATGTTAAAAGAAGCGAGTGGCCTAACAAATGATGCATGACCACTTTTATTTTTATTTATAACCTTTGGTACCCAAACTTGTTTATATAGAAAACCGTTAGTATTTACAATTGTACCCTTGGGAACCCAAACTTATTTAAATTTAGGAAAATAAACATTTGTACCTTTCGGAAGCCGAACTTGTTTAACAGTTTTGTGTTTGTTCCTATTTCTATAATTATTATAGCTATATCCTATATTGACACACTTTACGCATTTGGGTATTACACTTCTTCCTATAATGGTGTTACTAAACGTTTATTTATATATTGGCACCTTTTTAATCTAATTTCTTTTTTATTATTTGCAAAGAATTAATTTCCTAATAACATATTAAATGATTTTTCTCTAGTGGAATTTTTTTGAAGAGTTAGCTCCAAATCATTAACATTTGATTTTAAAAGTTTATTTTCATTTATTAGTTTGAACAACAACTAATAGCATTTGTCTCTTTTCAAATTTTCATTTTCGAGCTCTTTTATTTGGTCTTAATTTCAAGCATCTTAATTTCCCAAAGTTTGTGTTTTTCAAATTCAAGTTTTCCAAAATCCTTGATATTTTCGATCACTTTTTCAAATTCGTGATTTGTTTGAATATTTTCAGTTTTGCTATTTTTCAAAATCACGTTTTCGTTTCAATGGTTTTGAAATTTTCTTTGACCTCAATTAATTCCCTTTAAAAATTCGCATATCTGGAATTTTTGGACACCATAGTACTTACCAACTCCTTTTGTAAAATGTTCTTTTTGCAAATCAACTCGGTTTCATTTTTCACCAAAATAAGAATTTCCTTTTATAGCTTTTGAAAATTTTCATGAAAAAAAACAAATTCCTTTCCGTAATTCAAACAATTTTTGCAATTATAATTTTTAACTTTCTTAATGTTTTTAAGCTCATTTTCCAATTCATTATTTTTCTGACGTAGTTTAGATTTCTCAATTTTCAAATTGTTATTTTTCATTTCAAGGTCATCAATAATTATAATTAATATTTGACACAAAAGAACTAAGTCTTTAGATGAAAAGTCACTTATCGCATTAGTTGTTGAATCATTGTTGCCACTGTCGTCATCTAAATCATCTTTTGTGAATCTTGTCAAACAGCGTTTTTATATTGAACCAGTTTTAGGGATTTTCTCGCCGTTGTTGACTTTTCTGCCATATATTGCATTGAGAGTATTGCAGATTTCCTGTGCAATTAAACAATGCGAGAAATGGTTAAATTCAGCTCTATTAATTAAAGAGTAGAGAATATTCATAGCATAAGCGTTAGTCGATATATTTTTCTAATCTACCATATCACACCCATTTTCAATAATATCCCAACATTTAAAATTAGTAGATTTTAAATAAAGTTCCATTTTTGATTTTCAATTTAAAAATCAGCTCCATTTACAATAGGTGGACTAACATTGGACCGACTCCCGCTAGATCTACAACTAGGGATAGACATTTTTGCTAGCAGTCTAGCATTGATACCACTTATAGATCAAACTAACCCTAGAGAGGAGTGAATAGGGTTTATAATAAGGGATGGTTTTGCTGAAGTCCTAATTAAGTTTCAAAATACACCAAACATCCTTGCCAAAAAGTCACTAGATAATTGCATATATTTATGCAATTATGCACTGAAAAATTGCGCAAATTTCCGCAATTATTCATCAAAAAAATTCAAAAAATTACTGAAATTTCCGCAATTATTCACCAAAAAAATTATGGATATTTCCACAATTATTTAGTGAATAATTATAGACATTTATGCAATTTTTGGATATAGTTGCATAAATTTTTGCAATTATTCACTAAATAATTGCATAAATATATGCAATTATTCTGTAACTTAATTCTAGGGGCCCAATTTACAATCTTTTTTTAGGAAGGAGTTTTCTTGTACTAAGTTTGATTTTAAGGACCTGGGCCTAATATTCACTTATAATAAATTATAGAATAAGAAAAATCGTAGCACAAATAATAATAGAGTAAATGTGGAAATAAAAGCAACACACTAATTTACCCAGCTTCGACAAAACCTGCCTACTGCTACTCCTAAGATTTCTACTAAGATTAAACAATTGACTGCTTGTAGACCCTGTTAACATGCGATTATCGTTTACCTGATTGTTCTAACTCTAAGCTGGAAATTTTGCCTCAACTCTATCCCCGAGTTGAAAATTTTCTTAACTACGCCCCGTAGTTCAATCCTAGTTACAAACTAGAGCTTTAGATTTAAAAATAAATTACAAATAAATAAATGAACCCTAAATAAAAAAAGGTATGGCCCATGTAACAACCCACCCAGAAATAGGCCTAAGCTTAGACCCATTCGAAAGCTAGCCATTAGTTGGTAAAACTAATAATAATACGGAGCTATAACTATTCTTTCAGAACTCACCACGGAAGGAACAAAGTATAGTAGCAATTGTACTCATTTAGTTCAAAATAAATTCAAATGTCATAATACAGAACATAATCTCCACAATAACTGTTACATCATTTGTTCAAAAGTATTCCTTCATGAGTATAATAAAAAGCATCATAAATAAATAACAACAAATGCCACAAGCTTTTCCCACCCCATCTTCAAGCATCATCATTGTCATCACTCCTTCCTTAACTGTGTTGTAATGGGAGGGAGTTAGAAAAATAAGTATTTGGTGAATAAAAACCTCAAGCCTTATTATTTCAGTACTTAGGCAGTATATGTCAAAATAGGATTATGTCTACGTGTTTTAAACCATTTAATACTTCATATAAGGAAAGGAGGGAGACCCTCAAAAAACCACTTAATGGAAATAGGCAGACTCTGACCATTTAAGACCTCATTTGAGGTAGGGCTCCATCATTTGATACTTATTTCCAAAGCGGACTCCACATATGAATCTATCTAGCTGACACTGCATGAAAATCTCTTCGGACACTTAATACTTCCTATTGAAGTGGACCTTTCTGAGATATCCTTAACCGTGCCTAATCATTCCGACCATTTAATGCTTCATTTTAGGAGAAAGGCGAGCCCTCAAACAATCATGTAATACCTTCAAAAATCTCCAAGCAGGTTCTTCGTCTTATGACCCGTACCCACAGTGACGTCTCACATTAGCCCGACTATTCGTAGGTACTAGTATTCAGATTAACTAGGAAGATTTACCTTACAGAATTGGGACTAACCTCACATCATCGTAGTTTCTTATCATATGTGATGTCTCACACTAGCCCCAAAGTTACACTATGCTGGTAGGTAGATTAGCTAGATAGACTTCCGTGCGCTTTTGACTAACCTCACAGCAGTTATGACTTAGTCATATTTTACAACACTCTTAATATGTTATCGCGCATCTCATTGTATCCATTAATTAGGCTATATAAGAGTTCCCTCTTATTTTGCCTTAACAAATCAGTTACCTTCCTAAGAGGGGTTTAATGACAATTACTACCTAATTAACTATGCAATTATACGTTATAATTGTACGTTATTTATGGTAATTAATATATAAATAAATACGCACCTACGATTTTCTATGAATGCAGAGATTTCAACCTAACTAATGCTTAAATGTCAATGTCTTTTTAATAATGATAATACAAGTCCTTTTCCATATATTAGTGGTGTCGAATTTCTAATATCCATAACAAGGGATTTTAATATGCTTAATAAAGGATTCAACATTCATATCCAAAAATTGTAATAAACACACTTGTAATAAAAGTATCAACTCAATCTATCACATCAAAACAGGGAATAATCTCAAAATTAGAAATTGCAATTCTATTTTTCAATCTTTATTCAACCCCTCTTTAAAAATAATTTAAATGATGGAATTTCTCTTTTACTTTCATATGGAATAAATGGGTGTAAACTACGAATAAATTCATACTTTTACCCCCTACTTTTTAATTGAAACTTCATAATCAAATTAGAAACTTAAGAGGAGTGGAATATAAATTAAAATAACCAAAAATTGCAAAAACTATATATCCTAACAATTTAATATAAACAATTGAGAATTCCAATAATAATTGACATTTCAAATTATAGGAGTTTTGGGGGTATCATTTTTTTTATTTTTGTAAACCCTACTAAACAAATACTGTTTCTACTCATAGATTATCCTTAGCCCTTCTTATATGGATTTGCAATGACAAAGCACTCTTTTCTAGATCCGTTCTTTTGATATATACACACAGCAAGGGATTTGTATACATAATTTTGTTAAATTCAGAGAGGTTGGAAGATAAGAGATTAAAATAATAATTAGAAATGAAATAATCGTTACCTGAATTCCTAATTGAATTTTTGAATTAAACCGATGAGAGAAAATGGCAGAGTTTCGCTGAGTTCCCAAATATTTTTGTGAATAAAAATGGAGAGGATACGGTCCTATTTATAGGGGTTGAAATGTGCCAAAAATGTAGGATGAAAATAGGTTAAAAATGGATAAATATGGGATGTTTGTTAATTGAAAAACCCTAGCCGCCACCAACTGCAGCGGTCACCCGCCTATATGCATCGGTGGACCGTTAGTGGTCGACCGATTGGGGTCGGCGATCGACCTTTCCCTGTATTTTGGAATAATTCCTTTATTATACTTTTACCATTAACAATGCCTTACCTCCAAGTCTAATCTTTGTTAATTTTCAAATTTAATTATTTATTTGAATTTGAATTCTAATTAAATTATTTTAAATGTGAAAACTTCAAATGCCCATAACTTCTTCGTTTGAGCTCCATTTTAAGCATATTATAAATGGAAACATATCGGATTTTCGCCTTGAACACAACGGTACAACCTTCATGACTAAATTCCAAATTTTACAAAATTTTCATTTTTACCCCTAATTAATTTTAATTTAATTTACTTATTTAATTCTTATTGATTTTACGGGGGGTTGCAGTCCAAAAAATAGTCTTCTATTTTTAACCTAATTCCTTTTTAAAGTCGATCCTCTTTTGTTTATTTCCACTTTAGGGTTTCCTCCTTCAATTTTGAAAGCCGTCAATTACAAGAAAATTGATTGGTGAAGTTTTTCCTTTATCTCCTTGTCGCTCATCTCTTTCGATAGCCTGGCAATTGATATTTGTAGCTGTTTTCTTGGTCGAGAGCTTTTTCTATTGATGATTTACTATGTTTCTAATTTTTAATTTCGAACTCGACATCCAATTGCCAATGATGATTTTGGTACTTATAGAAGAGGATTTGAAAAATAATCTTCTCTCTGATTTCATATATTTCAAATTTTATATTTTGAATATTTGAACCCTTCATGGTTGTTGATTTTCTTTGATCAATTCTTGGTTCTTCGATTTTGAGATCGTTGACTTGTTCGCTCTTGAATTTTGATTTTCTCCCATTTGAAAATATTGACATACTCAACTTTGAATTTACCGTGCTTATTTTATTTGAGCTTGAATTTTTTCCTGACAACGCATGCATGATAAATCTGGCTTCTTCAATCTCTGGTTGTAGCTTGACTAATTTCGATATGTTTCATATTTATACATATATACGTATACATGTATATATGTATGTATTTAAAAAAATTGCTTTGTCTTATGTACCGTAGTTTAGCCTACAAGCACTTGAGATGCTCCCATGTATCCTCATATGCTTGTGTGTGTATGCATTACTTTGTTAGTTTACTTTATGCTTCTTCTTTTGTTTCACCTATCCTTGACTTGTTTTTATGGCTATGCTTGTACGACTTTGTGTCTAAGTTGTATACTTGTCCAAGCTTATGTGTTGTGACATTCACTTGCCTTTGCTGTTTGGGCTCTGTGTACATTTACTTACTAGTGCAAATATATTCCACTTTGAGCTTTGCCTTTAGTCCCTAAATTTGTTCTTTGTGCACTTATTGATGCCTTAGCTGTGTTGCACCTGACATTGTTCCAGTTCTAATCTTGTGAGTATGCGTGTCTTATGTATATACATTGATGTTGTGCACCATATTGCATTTTCACATATTTACATTTGGCTTGACCCTATGTATCTATTCTGATGCTTGTTGTTCCTAACTGTATGTGCACTTCCATATGTTCTGTTGTTGAACATATTTGTGCTTCCCCTTGTGTACTTGAATTGGTGCACATTGCATTGCATACTTCCTGTTTGACTAATTCACTGCTTTGGACTTGTTTCTGTGCACATGCCTGTGTTGCTTGAACTGCGATGCTTCACTGTTGCTTGTTGTCTATGTGTGTGCTGCTGGTTTGCGCACTTGTGTTTTAACTTATGAGCCTGCCTTATGTTGTGTTCCTTGTATGGAACTCGATTGTGTTGCTAGTTTTTTTGTGTCCGGAGGATACAACTTGTTTTGATATGTTGTTCTTGTATTTGCCCATGTTTTTTATTGTGTATTCACTTACTGCCTTATATTTAGTCTAGAGTACATTGGGGCTTGACCTTGTGTGCTAGTGTTGTACCTGTATCTGGTTGTGTATGTGTGCAAATGTGAAATGTGCACAAATGTATATGCATAGATTTTTAATGTGCTTGTTTATTTTAAATTGCTCGGCCTTATGGCATGCACACTGATACACTATGCATGTCGCAGGTTGCTCATGCATATTATTGGCTTGATTTTAAATTTTTGTTTCACATGAACATGTTGTACTAGTCCTCGTATATACATATTGTACTGGTCCGTGTTTGTAACTTTGGGCCTATTTAAAATATGAAAAGAATAAAACCAATAAACTAATGCAATGTTGAGTTCATATATATATATATATATATATCTGTGTGTGTATGTGTGTATGTATGTATGTATATATATTTGCAGTTTTAATTTGTTTCCTTTTGCTTTATATTGTTTTGTTATTTGACAAGCAAAGTAGATGACTAGATAAAAATTGTCGCAAGAAGATAAAAAATGTCGCAAGAAGATAAAAATCGAGTTCGAGTGAGTGAGTGTAGGAGTGATTACAAATTGTTTTATTTGAAAGTGTATTGTATATGAGAGTGTAAAAAACAAATTATTTTCTATGAATAATGTATGTAAAATTATGGAAGCTCTGGTTGCAATTGTATGTACCATTAAACTTTTACTGAAATAAAATATCTATTGAAATAAAAAATTTATCTGTTTATTTTATTCTGTGATATTGCCATAGTACTATGACAAATACATTTACATATACACACACATAAATGTGTGTGTATATATGTTTTTTATCATTAAATAAAAATAAAAAACTACTATATTCTACAGACGGAGCCCTGTCTAAGCAACAGAAGCTGATAACGGATAATGTTATGTTCAGAATAGGGATATTGATGGAGTCGAAGTGCCACCTTTTGAACCCATGGTGATAACGGCAGGTATTAGACTGGTAATAGTACATTGGGTCCTGACAGATAATGGAAGTTTTGTGAACATATTATTCGGAATGACATTTGATCAAATGAAGGTTAACATAAAGGAAGTTATAGCTTGTAAAACCAAGATTCAAGGGTTTATAGGTGAAGCGAAGCAACCAATTAGGATTATTGATTTACCTCTGGAGTTGGGTGAAGGTTATCAGAGGATAGTCCAGATTTAGTAATTTGTCATTGTGGATGAATACTCGGCATACAATGCCATTTTGGACCAATCAGCCATTTTTGGTTTTCGAATAGCATGAAGTTTCCCATTGAGAGTGGAGTTGGATCGGTAAGAGGAGACTGGAGCATAAGAAGGGAATGCTATGTCGTGGAGCCGAGAGAAGCAAAATGGTGGGAGAAAGGCAAAAAGGCAAGAATATAGAGGGAAACCTCCACGTTTAATATTCGCAAGCATAGCAATTAAAGCCCGAACCCTAACTCAAGAACCATAGCAGGTTTGATAAGGCTATGGATCCCAAGAAGAAGTCAGGGGAAGGGCGAGCAGTGCCAGTAGTGTTGATGGTAAATGTTCCAATCAATATGGACAATCCTACACATGTTCTAAAGATTGGATCTTAGCTTGGCATCAATTTAAGGTAGGAATTGGTTGGCTCCCTCGGAGCTGAATGTGTTTACCTGGATGCATTAGGATATGTGCGAGATATTACGGAGATAGTGTGTCATGCACTAAATATCGATCCAAAGTTTACACCAGTCAAACAAAAATGATGCAGTCTGGGTCCGGAGCGATTCGTTGTGTTTAAGGAATAAGTGGATAAGCTGATGGCCAATGGCTTTATTTGCAAGGCTCAATACATCGAATTGTATCCAATCCTGTCTTGGTTAAGAAATCAAATGGAATGTGGTGCACATGTATCGAATACTCGGATCTGAATAAGACATGCCTTAAGGTTTTCTTTCCTTTGCCCAGAATTGATCAGTTGGTAAACGGAATCGCATGCATGACATTAGTTGCTCTCATTTATGGATGCTTATTCGGGCTATAAGCAGATTCTGATGCATATACTGGATCGAAATAATACTAGGTTTATAAACAATTTAGGGTTGTACTACTACCAAGTAATGCCGTTTGGTGAAGAATGCTAGAGCTACATACCAAAGATCGGTAAATTCTACGTTCAAGAATCAAATCGAACAGGCGATGGAGGTATAGTGAACGACATGTTTATAAAGTCGCGATTATCATGGATCTATTTAAATGCTCTTTGGAAATGTTCAAGGTTTTACGAAATTATGGAATGAAGTTAAATCCGTTAAAATGCTCTTTCTTGGTAGCATTGGGAAAATTTATGGGATTCATAGTCAATGCATGGGGCATAAGACTAACCTGGAGCATATTAACGCCTTTAGGAACGTAACTGCCCCACTATGAAGAAACAACTACAAACTTGAATGAAGGGATCGTTGCTTTGAATCGGTTCATCTCAAAGGAAACAGACAAATGCATTTCTTCAAGAATTTGGCATTGCTCGGAGATAGGCAACGCAAAGAAGATATAGCCGCTTAAGGGTCGGTCGGATAATCCGACCCCAACCTTCAAGAATCTAGCGTTGCCCGGAGATTAGCAACGATGGGAAGGAAAAACTCATACAGGGTTCGATCAAATAATTTAACCTCAACCTTTAGGAATTTGGCATTGCCCAAAGATTGGCAACTTCAAGAAGGTATGACCGCTTAAGGGTAGATCGGATAATCTGACCCCAACCTTCAAAAACCGGCATTGCCCGAAGATTGGCAATGTCGGGAAGGGAAAACTCATACAGGGGTCAATTGGATAATTCGACACTGACCTTAAGGAATCAGGCATTGCCTCGAGATTGGCAACATCAGAAAGGTAAAACTCCAACCTTCAGAAATTTTCCATTGCTCGGAGATCGGCAATGTCGGGAAGGTAAACACTAGCCTTCAGGAATTTGGCATTGCTTGGAGATTGGCAATGTCAAGAAGGAATAGTCATCTAGGGGTCAGTTGGATAATTTGACCCCAACCTTCAGAAATTTACCTTTTCAGAATTTAGCAACGTCAAAAAGGGAAGACTCGATTAGATAATTCAACCCCAACTTGCATGTATCGACCACTGCCCTGAAGTCGACAGTGTCAAGAGGGAATGCTTGGAGTTAAGCAATTAAACCACTAGTTCTCGGAGATAGGAATTGGTGTACGAGCTAGATTTCCATGATAGCACTAGCGCCGTAGTAGGATTAAGAAAGCATAGTCGTCAGAAATCTAGAACAGGTATTATCGAACTTTTTCAATCCAGGATTAGGACTGGGAAAGTGCAATCAGACTAAGGGCAATTAGATTATTTTACCCATGATGTTTAAACTCCTACTAGTGCTTAGATTCTAGCATTTTGAAAAAACAAGTACCATGAACATGATTAAGTTCATGGCAAAAATATATAAACAGGAAGAAAATGTTACAGTTGATGCTCCCCGGCGATAGGGAACAACATGAAACTTGCACTATTTGAGGTAGAAAGACGATTGAAGGAAAACTTAGCCTGTTCAAAATAGGAATAACAACATATTTGGTCCAATCATGGTTCTGTTTTGCCAACAGAACACTATGGCAATGATCAATAGAGCTAAATAATGGGATATAACCATAGCAATTGCAAGAATTTTATTTATGTGCACAGAGCTATAGTAAATAAATGCATTGCACAGAAGAAGACGTATATGATATGGATAAATTATAGGAAAAGCAGTTATATTGTATATGTAGTAAGTTATTCTTAAGGAGGCACGGTATATAAAATACAGAAAAGTAGATGAAACTGGGATTATAAAGCAAAAGGTGATCCTTCATTACTTCAATTTTTTGTGTACAAAAATGACGGAGGCCATTCCCGCACAAGCATGGCTTGTTTACAACAAAAAGAGATACCACATCCACAAGCCTCGAGGATCTCCTACTAGTTCTTTTTCCTTATGCCCTTGCCTCCGGAACCACCAAGACGCACCTTATGCTTCCGCTCCTCCTTAATTACCCTTTATTTAGGGGTGTCGCCCTAGGACTTGGAAGACACATGGAAGCATAAGGCTCATCGGTCTTCCTTTTAAAAGTCCTAGAGGATATGATCTGGAATTTTGGCGACCTCAGTTTAATCATAGGAAGTTTTGTGGAGAGCTTTGTGGGCATGAATCTGATGGACTTTTCAACCCTAGGCTTCTTCTTAATTATAAGCTTTGAAAGGTCGATCTTTGGCTGCTCCACCATCGTAATAGGATCGGTTAGGCCTGCAACACTAGTGATGGAAACATCTTTCCCCAGGGACAAGGAAACACCCTTTGGCTCTTCCAAGGTTGCAATCTTTTAAGAATCAGAGCCATGTTCAGAGTCAGTTGGCAGGATTAGAGCAACATGTCCCATGAAGACAGAGGTCGACAGGGTAAAGAAGGCTGTCGTACCCAATCCTTGATTAGCAGAAGGCAGAGAAGGAAGACGCAATTGACCTACAAGTCGGCAAATAAAATAACAACGTCGGTAACGGATTCATGTAGGAATTGAAGTTTCTCGAACACAGGTGAAACAGGAGATACACCTTTCCCCGAGGTCGATTATGAAGTAGAAGACTTGGAAAATTTGCCCTCTTCGGGTGAGCATTGAATCGATTGGTCCACAAAGGGAGGAATGTAGGGCTTAACAAAAGTAGTTTCTACTGACGTCGAAATTGTTTGAGTGGCCGCGGAGCTGGCCCCTTTGCACTTTGGAATATCTGCCACAAACTCTTTGGATTTTTAGAGTTTATGATTCAGCTAGACTCGATGCACTTAGGCTAGTAGAAGCCTCAATGGCGGCAACGGTAGTAGTGGGATCTTCTACAGCTAGTAAGACCTTTCCCTCCTTAAGCTTCACTATGTCTTTGACATCGAGGTACTTAGCCATTAGCTCTTCCTCGGTAAGGCCTTCACTGGCTGCGTTAGAGCGATACAGCACCTCCTTCTATGCATTTTCAAGGTTTTCAGCATATGTGTTCCCCAGCCACTTCAGGTTCTTGTGTATAATCATGCTTTCGTAGAAGTGTTGGAGAGTATCATTTAACTCCTCTAACTCATTGACTTGTGCCTCCTATAGTTCCATTAATTCCTATGCGACGATCTCATGTTCAACCTTGCCATCCAGCTTTTCAACCTTATAAAGAAGAAGCTTGTCAGCAAGGTTTTCATTACCTTGTGAAGCCTCTGGATCTCAACCACATGCCCTTCAATAGTTTGGTCCTTGGCCTGAATGATCTCATTCCTTTCGGTGATGACCAAGTCCTCCTTAGTAATTTTTTTTAGGGTAGTTCCCTGCTCGTGGTCAGACTTCAACATATTTTGGAACACAATCACAGCACCATCGTAGACCTTCCCCATTTCGGCCATCAAAATCTTGGCACTAGCTTTGGATTTGAGAGAGGAGTCACCCTCGGCTGTTATTTTGTCCAATTCCTTCTTTAACTGTGCAATGATGCTATTATAGGTTCTCTTCTCAAAGTCGAAGGCGGCGGTGTTTGTGTAGTTAATTTTACTAACCTTAGAGAGAGCATAGCAGAGCTTTTTCAATTTATTGCTTTGGTCAACATACTTTTAAACCCTTTAGAGATCCTGATCTACCACCTCCTTCGGAACGTCTTCAATGTCTTGATTAAACCTGACACCTTGTAGAAAGAGGTCAGGAAAGGTGGTCTGTAGACGGGATGGGCAGCCGGAAGAGAAGACGAGGAAGCAGAGATTCCATTAGAGTGTGGAAGAGCGGCGGTATTGAGGACTTCAAAATGGGAGCTTATTGATGAGGAGGAAGCCGAGGTTTGGTACTAGGCAGAGGAATGATAGAGGAGGAGCCATGATGATCTTGCAACTCCTTATGATGCTTGTGCTGATTGAAGGATTGCCTCTCCTTGACCTGCCTTTTCTTTCTTTCCCACTCAGCTCTACAGTCCTCCTCTGCTTCCCGTTCCTACCTTCTGAAAAATTCCTTATCCATCTCATAACGACCTCGATGACTAGAATAAGGCAGATAAAGATTGGGAGTTTATCCTCTAAACTCACTAGCATTGTGTGAAAGATTTCTATAACTATCCGTAACCATAGAACCTAAAAAAAAGAAAGCTATATAAGTATTGGAGTTTTAGAATGAAAGTGATTGCAAAGATGTATGTTTGTGCTCCTAGTGAGGTGTATTGTAACAACCATCCTACACCACCGGCACCAATAGTGTGTGTATATATATTGCGATGCTATTGTGCTCGGCTGATATAGGACGATAATTAAGGTTGACATGAACTAATATAGCATTTAACCTTTAATATCTTACGGCGCATGGATAAAATATTATATCATGGATATAAAAGAAGAGATAGTAATAACTATGTAAACAAATTATCAGAGTATAATATCCATGTAGTTATACAACAATAGTAGAGTTTATACAATGGAAACAAATTCAACAACTATCCCAAATACAAATAGTAAGAAATCACTGCTAAGGCTCCTCATTGCTGCATAGCGGAATAAGCATAGACTCCATATATGTATATAATACAAGATAGCTCCATCCAACTTGTCCTTCAAACATCTACTACGTTACCTATACCAGTTATCTACTCTACTCATTTAAGAGTACCCAAGATAATAAGAAGCAAAGCATAAAACCTTGGATCAGACATTAGTTTAGTGTGAGTGATAAATGAGTCTCAAAATACTACATTGGTAAATATGGTAAGGAATAGGAGTACAAGAGCCATAACTGACATATCCTTGCAACCAAAGAGTTTAACATATAACACTATAATATGCTAGTCTACAATATCATAAAGATATACCACAAACCAAAAAAAGGATATCAGTCTTCCAAGTATTTCTATCTCCATTATCTACTTCCTCTGATACCTTTGAGCGATAGCCTACAAAAGAAAACAACCAAAGCATCCATAACATCCATCAACAATCCTAACTATCACTCCTTGTGCTTTGAATATATGATAACTCATATGGCCCCCAAGCCATGGATTAATGGAAATCTCAGTTCTCTGTTGTACTCTTGTATCTCACAGGCCAAAGCTGGATACGTGTCTCGCAGCCGAAAGTTGGACACTAGACCCAAAGCCATTGGTCCAGAGAAACGATCCCCTAATTAACCCATGGGCGTCCGACTTACAATACTCCTACTTCAAGTACAACTGAAAACTCTCCGAGCATTAGTGATTCTTTAGCACATATATTTGAGCCCACCTTTTCTCTATTTGGATACCGAGCCATTCTTGCTCAATCCAGTTTCATTATTCACGAGGAACCCTTCCACATTCCCCGATCATACAGCTCCCTCCCTTACGAACCACCATCTTTAGAACCTACCCCTAATACGAGCCAACAACTGAAGACCATAACTTTCATCATGCTGTTATATCATTATCCAACCTGATACGAACAAGCTAACACTTCTAGCATGATCTATAGAACCTCTACATCAGTCCCCAAAAGTTCCACCTTCCACTCTCGCACCCTAATAACTTAGTACCGAGTTATAGGCATAACTCGGTGTCGAGTTATATACTTAGCAAACCAGATGCTAAGTTCTCTTCCATGCCTCTAGTACTCTTCTTCAAGTGCTTTAGACCCCGACTTATCCCTGCTCGATAAATCGGCCCGCAATTTAAAGCCCCATCTTTTAGTTCTAGAGATAACTTGGTATAACATCCAACCCTTAGCAAAATACCTTGCATCATGCTATGGAACATCTCCTCTAGCCTAGCTTTACCCATCCATGCCAACAACTGACTCATAGGAGCCACCACCATAACTCGGTGCCGACTCATCATGTAACAATCCTGCTTTCGAAGCCGTAAGTTAAATAAATTTAATTAAAATAAAATGGTTTGAATTTGATAATTAATAATAATCATGTGTGAAAGTAAATATTTATTTAATTAAATTCTATTTAATAAAAGATTTGTTTGACAACTTGAAATAAATTAATAAATTCTTTTTTGATAATATATTGAAATCGAATAATAAGGTTTTAATTGATACAAATTTTTTTCCCAAAAGCATAAATAAATTTTATATGATCAAAATATTTGGAAAATAACTTTATTTTGTAAAAATAAAATGAACGATTAAATAAAAATAAGTAAGGATTGAACCAAAATAATTTGGGTAATTATCGAAACAATGAAGTGTAAATTAATTTATATTGATTTGTAATAAATAAAGTAGTCATATTCTTCTCAATTCTAGAAACTACTCCATGTCTCATCTTTTAAGCCCATCTAAAATAAAATGTTTGACTCTCTTGCAGTTCCTAAATACACACAACACCCAAATCCTTTTGTCTCATTTTGCCCTAGCCCACTCGAAACCAAATAATTGAACCGCATTTTTTAATATAAAAAAATAACATCTCGCATAGACTTCATCATCGACGACGTCGATTAGGAAGCGCTGATGGCTACGACGAGGAACTCGATGCCTTGAAGCGACGCGATGAAGGAAAGGTGATTCGGGAAGCACGATGGAACGGCTGTATCCATAGGGTTCGGTGATGTGGATTCTAGCGAAGTGCGAGGCGTTTGTGATGGTTATGACTGTTGGAGGTTACGCCCACCTTCGGTGATGACCTGATGTTGTGAAATTCATGTAAGGTTGGAAGTAGGTTTGTGATTTTTGGATGTGGTGAGTTTATGCATTGGTTGCGCTGATGGAGAGGTCCTGAGGGGCTGCTGGCAGCAATATTGGCTTTAGTTAGTCATTGTTTTGGTAGTTCGACCATTATTCCAGTGAGTTTTATATTCATATATATATTTATATCCCCTTGCATCTTATATATATAATCCCGATTACTTAAAGAATTGCTTGGATAAACTGGTTGCTTGGACTTGTTGATTGTGGATATTGAAGTGATTGGTAATATCGATTGAATAGTTTGGATGGAATATTGTAAGGACCCGATTCTTCGACTTCCGAAAATCGACATCGATACGTCCACTGTATCAACTGCCGAGCAAACGAATGCCGGAAAACCAAATTCTTAGGGTTTAAAAGAAGAGGTAGAAGAAAAGATAGAAGAAAAAGAAAAGAAGAACAACATCAGAAACAGAACAATATCAATATCTCACATTCGCAGCAGAACAATATATAATATATAATCACTAGTCTTTTAAAACAAAGAACTATATCAGTTTATACATACATCAATCAGAGTTAATATACAACTCAATACAACAATGGACAGTTATATAAACTTGTCCTCATATAGAATACACAGCGGAATAACACAAAGTATAGGTGATACGTTTCGCCATCCAGATTGCTTCCAAAGCTCCAGAATATCCAGAATATCCTAATAACATAACTCTAGGCTGCCCGTGTGGAAATTGGTGGGCACCCAGAGTTTAGAAGGGAAACAATAAACTCCGAGTCAGTCATGGTGACTGGTGTGAGATCGTAAAACAGTTTATCTTTAAAACAAACAACAGGAAGATTTTAAAGTCAATTTCGCAATGCTTTTGGAAAATGAAACTACCATAAGACCTCCCACCACACACACAATGCAAACGCAGACTTGGAGGAAATTTCTTCTTATGTTAGTCAAAGATGCTTACTACGCAAAATCAAATCATTTTGGATATTATTATTAGTGCATAGTGGAAAACATTTCGAAAGTAGAATATAAATCTTAGCCAGCATAGGTACCATTATATTATGCCTGCTATAGCTGCCTCCTGAGGAGACAGGTTATACAATTGAAATTGTAAAGGCTCGTATTGTTTCTTTGGATTTCCAACAAATGGTCAGGCTAAGGAACTTCCTATGCCACGAAGGAACGCCTCTGGAAAGACGTCCCGAGAAATAACCTAACATTACGGTTAGATCTCTGCCAACACAAGGCCGGGTTACCTCTGCAAAAGTAGGTAACTACTGACACGCGTATGCCATCCCCCGATCGTAACCGATCTTCTCGAGGATCCTCGTTTTCCAACAACCACATAATAAATTTGTAGTATCAACATAGGTTAAATATCTGGGCTCCATACCATGATACCACCTCTATCCAGAAGGAATGACATACACTAAGGGGCGCTACTCCCTAGAACCTTGCTGCATCCTTCCTGTTTTGACCATTTCCGAGGTGTGAGGTCCGACGAAGTCTCGTCCACAAAGCTACGCTTTTCACAAAGCCATGCTTCGGGTCAAACAAATGATCAAAGAAATGATCACAAAGATAAATGATCAAACATATGATCATATCACACATGATCAAACAACGATCATTTCACAGCAACACTCAGCATGCCACGTTACCAAATTAGGAGTATATCGCTGATAAATTTCAACTACATAACCTCTGAGCTCGTACGTCTCAGAGAAGGGTGTTAAGCTAAGAGAATAAATTCTCCGCCACCAACAGATATGTATTTGAAAGAAATCAGCTTTATATCTCAATTTGTAACGTCAGACACACAATCCATACAAGTCTGTTCCGGGATCGAATAGAACCGAAGGCACTTCTCACGAAGCCCTTGCAAATTCGGATAATTTTCTAATCACGTCCGGACTTCCCGTCACTAAGGGTGATAAAACCTCTATATCGGAGATCAGCCGATGTATAGTAACTCGACGGTAATCCTTCCATTTTCAAAAATACCCGGGCTTCAACACCGGTCATCAAATGCAATCCATAACGACGTATCACATATTTGGAATGGGTTATATGACCCAAAGGTCCTTTCCCGGCTAACCCGAATAGTGAGCGCTTATTCAAAAATAAGTGTGGCATTCAAATTCATCCAATTCACAACAAATACCCATTCAAGGTAATTATTGATAGTCGGTTATTTAACTATCAATAAAGATGCGCAACATCATCAGATTCCAAATAATTTTCCAAATTATTTATTTCCCAAAACTATCTTTACTAGATATATAATTTCCACACTTCAAAAATAAATCAACGCTTATTTTTGAAACGAATTTCCATTTCTTTTATAAATTCCATAGTGAATTTATATTTCAAAAATATCTACTGATATACGATTTTCAAATCGATTTCAAATATTCAATTTCAATTTATCTTTACAAAGATAAATTCTTAAAAACGTTTCATTTCATTTTGGGAAAAACATTTCCATACTTATTTAATAATAAGTAATTCACAAATCTATTAATTTTCAACATTTGAAAATATTTGATATACTTAAATCAAAATTAAGTATATATTTCATTCTTTAAGGAAATCATTCTCTTTAACAAATTTTATTTGAGTCAAAACGAATGTTACGTAAAACATCGTTATGACAACTCAAAATCACTAGTATAGGGATTCAAAATTAAGATAGGTATATAAATCCCAATACTAAAAAAAACATCTCCGTTCGGAAACCATTTACTATAACAACAGTGTTATAGTCCACCATTTCCTTCTATTTCTCGAAAACGTCTATTTCAACAATGAATGTTGAAATCTATGGTTTCGATTCATAATACATTTTAAAACATCTTTAAAATGTTTTCATTCTATTCCAATATCACTTTCCCAAAACAGATCCATTTTACTTAATAATATATTCACTGTCCAAAATCGTGAATATACTTCACTAACCAAATTTCACTATTTTCTACACATTTTATTTCAAGAATTATCCACTATCCCAAAATCGTGAATAAAATTCACGACCAACTCTTATTATTTACAACATTTAACTTAAAGGATAATTCGCTGTCCAAAATCACGAATATATCTCCTTTAATAACTTCTACGTTTAAATTACCAAATTCAATTGGTTTCGGATTTTTATAAAGCAACGTTTATAAATTCACCTTTATATTTCATAACAACTTTGATTTATAAATCTCCTTTATTAACAAGTTCGATCAATATTCCATTTAAAGGCAAAAATCCAATTTATAAGTTAATTTTTTATAAATCTTTTATTCTACAATTTCATTCATTTTTAACTTCACAATTTATAAATCTATAAATTTCATTCACTTACGAATTCCATAAATATTTCATTTTTAACACTTATAAAAACTTGTTTTATAATTCCAATATTTTTAATTTATAAATATCAATTTTTTGTACATCTTTATATACATCGTTTTTAATAATTCAAAAATCCCAATTTAAACCATTTTATAAATTACTTAACCATTTATTTCAAAAATCACCTTTCGGTTATATTTCACAAAAATCATAACTTTTATAACTTTAAAAATTGGATCCGATGATGCAACACACCAATTAGTCAATCACGTCAACAAACATCATATATCGATATGAAAATCAACAGATATCACAATATCTGAAATCAAATAAATACTGGTGAGGAATGCAGTTGGATCTCTCCAACCTGTTTCCCTGCATCCACAGATGTTAGCACAATACCAATTCCACTTCGAGGTGGAATATCGCGGTATATGGGTTTTATAAAAATATCATCCGCTTACTAACGGCGCAATAGGGTCTCATCCGCTATACAATGCGGGAAATCAATCAATCCAATATATACATATGCCAATATGTATATATTGCTATATATAATACTATATATATACTATATCATATCCAAATAGCAATCAATCAGTCAATAACTGTAAAATTAAATATTCCTTCGAGTGAGAAAATCTCACCTTAGCTTTTATTTTGCAATCCCATTTCCATCTCGACTCGATTTTCTCGATTCATACCTTGTATAAATATTTTATACAATTCATTAATATTCGAATCAAGCGAATAATTCAATTATTGTTTTTAGTAATTTTAATTATCCAAATGGCTTGTTTCCTTCGTGATTTTAGACCTTGAATCATTATTAAATGATTTTATTAATATCCGAACAATTAATTAAGTTTTAAACTGATTTTCTTTTAAAAAATCTTTTAGTAACTAAAATAATAGATCAATTAGTTAGACAAATTATTTCCTTAATATACTAATAAATTGGTACATTAGAATGTAAATACGTATATTTATTTCTGCTTTTGAAACTATATATATATATATATCCACTTATGTAATAGTCACTATAGATTTAAAACTCTATTCTTGTATACATTTGCAGACCTTCTAAAATTCCAAACAAATATACATATAGCTGATTCAAATTATTATTGTTATATTTTTCTCTTGTAAAAAAAAAACTTCATGTCTTGAACCATATATATTTTCAGTGCATATGATTATGAAATTAAATTAAAATAAACGACTAAATACCTCACTGCCTATAGCCAGGTTGCGACCATCGCGAGCACTTACGGCCCCGACTTCGCCTCGACCTCGACGAACTTCCAACCTACGATCACATGCCTCGACGACGCCATCCCCACGAATATCACCATCTGACTGCACGACGCCGAGCCCAATGCGAAACCCCAAATCATACAACCCAACCCCGTACGAGCACGCGCGCGTGCGCCTGCGCCTCCACTAGTGGCCATGCGAGCCACGCGAATCTTTCGCTTCGAGTCGATGTTTGCCGCCTTCGCTGTCCTCGGCCCCACATCGCGACCAAGCTTGAAACCCCCTAAGATATTCGACTTCGCCATCGAACGACCTTCTCGCGTGCCCTAGCTTTGACTGACCTCGGCCACGCGATTTCGATCCCTCCTCCCACGCGAACGCATGCGTGAGCCAACTTACGATGCTCGAAATCGAGCGGCCTCGATCGCCATGCGCACTCGATAACGAAATCCCCCCTTTCTTTCTTTATTTTTTTTTTCAAACTGCCATCGGTTTTAAATTTTGGGGAAGAGGAATAGAAAAAGAGGGAGACGATGGAATTTTCGTTTATTTGGATCTGAGGATTTCCAATGAAGAATTTGGGAACGAACAAAAGGAGCGGTCTTTTTAAAGATGTTCTTCTGCGTTTTGATTTTTAATTTGTACAGATAGAAGAAGATGGTTTGCACGATTTTGTTCGTGATTTTCTGCCTTATTTTAGGCGCAATTGAAGGGAAGCTACAGTGTTTTGATTTTGACCAGTTCAAATTTAAAAATTAAATTGAATTCAATTCAATTTCAATGCGTTTTCTCACCGTACGGTCACATAACAACTCCGATTGCTACGAAAATTGAAATCCGGTAATAATTCAATATTATGGACCCAATGAAACTAGTTTCGTCGAATTCCGAGACTGTCCCTCAGAAGGCTATTTTCAAATATCAATTCGAACGAGAAAATTTTCAAAACTAAACAAATCGTTTTCAAACTCAATTCTGAAGCTTCAATTATCTTTAGTATTATCAATACAAATTTTAAAAGCTTTTGAAATATTTTTCTTCAGCTTAAAATTGAAGATTCAAATTTTTATTCAATTCAATAGATTAAATTTTATAATTTAATCGCCAATTTATTTTGATAATTTGAAATTCAACTCAAATCATCATTCAAATATTTAAAATTAATTAAATATTTTCAATTTAAATTGTTCAAAATTCTGGGTCGTTACAAATATTGTTTGGGATATTAGTTGAATTGGTTGTTTTTTATGTTGGATGCGATTTTGAATTTGATTGTGAGTTTTTGTGTATGTTGAAATTTCCAAAATTCAAGGGAGATGATGTCCGTTGGCATTTTGATTTGTATATTTTTCATCTTTTAGGACGATTCAGTTGAGGGTATTTTCTCTTATTAGAACTGTTGGTCGAGATGATTTAAGAAATTTTATTTATCGTTTATGCATTTATTAATGACCGAAATTCGATGTAATTCAATTCAGGTCAAGCGCTAAAATTTATATTAATGATTTGTTTGAATTTTAGAATAATTTGCTCCATAATTTATATTTTTGACGATTTATTAAGTTTTTGTTTTCAAAATATTTTTGGAAGCTATGAGAAGCTATTTTAGTGTTTTAAAATTTATTTGTATTATAGTTATAAATAAATAAAAGTGATTGAGAAATAAATTGGTTATTGAAACTGCTTTTTGAAAAAAAAATTATTTAAAAATGAAAATAGAGAATTTTCAATATATTGGAATGTATGGAATTTTATAAATATAAATGAAGGGTCCTAATAATATTTTCGAAAGAGAAATTATTATGGAAATTGAATATCTAAAAAAAGAAATTTCAAAAAGGGATCTTTGATTATAAAAATATATTTTAAAGAGTTTTAAAACATATTTCCCTTTTTTATATTTATTGATTCGAAATTAGTTTATTAGATGATTTTGCATAATTGAAAATTTTTAGTAATATTTTTGAAAAGGAACTTATTTGGTAAAGGGTGTTTGATAAAAAGGATTCAAGAAATATTTTTGAAAGGTAATTTTTGAAATATACAATCTATTTTGAAGATAGATTAAATTGTGGAATATTTAAATGGATTTGAGAGCTTTGAGTTATAAATCCCTCTCGTATATGGTTTGAATTGAAATGACGTAGTAGATTGACAATTTTGTGATTTAATTCTATATAATGAAGATATTGAATAAACAGATTAGTAGTATCGGATGGTATAGGATGCTCGGTAATATTTTTCCTGTTATTCCATTGACTCATCTTATGGAATATATGTTGTTTGACGAGTGTAGTTTACTAACTTCTAGTAAACAATCTAGTAATACTGAGTGGTATGGGATGCTCAAGTAATACTTGTTTGATTACTATTAGTAATAAATATCACTTATGTTAGTCCATGAGATGATGGTTTTGATGACAACAACCTTAGAATGGATTATAAAATATAAATACTAACATTACAAGTTTAGATATATATATATATATATATATATATATATATATGCATGATCTAACCATGCAAGTATCTAGAATGAAGACTGTACAGTATAGAGATTCAAGATATAGAGATAGAAGACTCATGAGTATCAAGATTATCAAGAGTTCAAGATTTCAAGGTTAAGTTTGTTTTATTAGGAATATTTGTTAAAACTCGTAGAAAAGCACCAACGTCTTAATATCCAATTTATTCGTGAAATGGAATCCACTTCGAGCCCGTTAAAGGGATGGAACCCTAAGTAGGATGGAACCTACGAAAATCTAGTGGGACATTGTTTTGTATCCACTAAGCTTAATTCAAATGATTTTTCAAAATTATCTTGTTTTCGAAATGATTTCAAAACTTTCCTTTTAAAAAGATTCAAAACCCTCGATTCCGTTTTTAAAATAATTTTAGCCTCAAAACATCTTTATTTTCAGAGTCAAAATTTCTCCTGATTGTAAACTATCTTTTCAAATAATATATTTAACTTTTAAATTATTTATACTTTGATTTAAATTATAGTTAAATAATATATATATATATTGTTCTTTATATTTACTTATGAATTTAAACTATATTCAAGTATATTTATAAAGTTTTAATATTAGATAAATATTATTTTTATAGAAATTAAAAACATCAAATTTGGCTGAGGGATGTCGACATGCAAAAATGGGATGCCACAAGTCTGAGGATGATACGGAGTGGATAACTTGTGGGTTATCGAGTATTTTTTCATTAAAGTTTCAAAAGAACGGTTGCAAAAATGGGATACGTTATCATTGATTATTGTGCGAGGTGTGCCGAACCTCGAAAAGATGTTTTCTTTGAGAAATTTCACAACAATTCTATAGTCGTTGGTTTTTCAAGGAACGGCTTCGACCCATTTTGAAACGTAATCGACAGCGAGAAGGATATACAAGTTTCCAAAAGAGTTGGGAAAAGGTCCCATAAAGTCGATACCCCAAACATCAAAGATTTCGATCGTACGAATGGGGTTTAGAGGCATCATATCTCGTCGAGAAATTCATCCAAGCATTTGACATCGATCGCAAGTTTTACAAAATTCAAACAAATCTTTGAAAAGAGAAGGCCAATAGAAACCACACTGAAGCACTTTTTCAAGGACCGAAATGTCCACCGCATGCTTGACATGGCAAAACGAAAGAACACTCCTGATCTCATTATCCAGAATGCAACGTCGGATGATTTGGTTGGGACAATATTTGAACAGGTATGGATCGTCCCAATAGAAATATTTCACTTGGGACATAAATTTGCATTTGTTCTGCTTGGACCAAGATGAGGGAGTTTCTTTAGTGACTAAGTAGTTCACTATATCAGCGTACCATGGGTCGATAGAAATAGAAAGAAGTTGTTCATCGGGGAAGTTTTCATTGATTGGCAAAGAAGATGGTGCATTCGGAAGACGAGATAAGTGATCGGCTATGACGTTATCGGATCCTTTTTGTCTTTAATTGTAAGGTCAAATTCTTGAAGTAAAAGGATCCAACGAATCAAACAGGATTTAGCATCCTTTTTAGCGAAGAGATAACGAAGCGTAGTGTGGTCCGTATACACAGTAATGTGTGAACCTATCAAGTAAGGTTGAAACTTTTCGAGCGCAAAAACGAAAGCTAGATTCCGTTTGATTGGGCTAACAGTTTTAAATTCAATATGGGGTATTTTAATCTATTTAAATTTAATAAATGCATAAAAATGACCATTTTGCCCCTATATGAAGATGAATATGTGGAAATCTGAAACTAAATTGAATTTTGTTTCAAAAAGGTTAAAATACCCCATATGACCATTTATTTATTTAAATATATTAAATATGGTGGTAAAAATATGCACATTTTTTGTCCTTAACAGATTTGGGAATGGGTAGATTTGCAATGACATCAATTTTCGCTTTATCTACCTCAATGCCTTTATTTGAGATGATATGTCCAAGGACTATGCCTTGTTTGACCATAAAGTGGCATTTTTCCCAATTCAAAGTCAAATGTTTTTCTTTACATTGTTTTAGAACCAACTCGAGATGATGTAAACATTCGGAAAGAGAATCGCCAAAGATAGAGAAATCGTCCATAAAAACTTCTAGAAAGCGTTTAATCATGTTGGAAAAGATTCCAACCATACATCGTTGGAAAGTGGCTGGAGCATTACAAAGTCCGAATGGCATACGTCGATAGGCAAAAGTACCGAATGGACACGTGAAAGTCGTTTTCTCTTGATCTTCGGCAGCGATTGGAATTTGGTTATAGCCGGAATAACCATCAAGAAAGCAGTAGAATTCATGGCCGGCTAGACGTTCGAGCATTTGGCAATGAAAGGAAGAGGGAAGTCATCTTTTCATGTTGCAGCATTTAGGTTTCGATAGTCAATGCAAACACTCCAACCCGTTTGAGTACGAGTTGGAATAAGTTCATTTGAATCATTCTTGACAACGGTTAGCCCAGACATTTTCGGTACAACGTGGATTGGGCTAACCCATGAACTTTTAGAGATTGGGTAAATGATTCTGTTGTCGAGAAGTTTAAGAATTTCATCATGCACCGCATCTTTCATTTTTGGATTAAGCCTTCGTTGCGCGTCACGAACAGGCTTGGCATCGTCAATTAAATAGATGCGATGTTAAACAATAGCAGGGCTAATTCCCTTTACATCGGAGATTGACCATCCCATCGCTTCCTTGTTTTTCGAAAGAATAGAAAGTAAGGAAGTTTCTTGATCAAGAGAGAGAGACACGGAAATTATGACAGGCAACGTTTCGTTATCACCTAAGTATGCGTACTTAAGGTGATCGGGAAGTGGTTTGAGGTCCAACTTCGGGAGTTTTTCGATCAAAGAATTGAGTTGAGAGTCGGACTAAACTGGAAGTGATTCAAAAGGAAGAGAGTATTAAATCTCATTGGGAATTTCGTGAAACAATCTTTCGTACTCAGTGTCGCATTCATCGTTAAGATCAAGTGTCTCGTTTTCGAAGTTTTCGTGAATGGCACTAACTTCCAACGTTTGGTCACGAGGTTCGTTCGATTGGCTTTCAAGATTGAAAATGTTGAGATCCAAAGTCTTGTTTCCAAAAGAAATTTTCATCGATCCGTTACGACAATTGATTAAGGCATTTGAGGTGGCTAGGAATGGTCGGCCTAAAATCAATGGAATTTGACTCGCGGGATTTGACACGGGTTGTGTTTGGAGAACGATGAAGTCAACGGGGAATACGAACTACCCTACTCGAATGAGCATGTCCTCGATTTCTTCCATGGGCTTCTTAATGGAACGATCGGCAAATTGAAGCGTAACTTTCAGGGGTTTGATCTCACCTAAGCCTAATTGTTCGTACACGGAATATGGAATCGAGTTGACGCTCACGCCCAAGTCTATCAAACATTTATTAATCGTCTTGTCTCCAATTGTACACGAAATCGTAGGGCAGCCAGGATCTTTTTATTTTACACGCATGGATTGGGACAAGACTTCACTCAAACTGGTGGCTAAGAAGACTTTTTTGGGCACTTGAGTGTGTCGCTTTTGGGTGCACAAGTCCTTAAGAAATTTCGCGTAAGTGGAGACTTGCTGAACGATGTCAAGAAGCGGGATGTTAACTTTCACTTGTTTAAAATTTTCCAACATCTTTTCCATTTGGTCCGAGTGTTTCTTGGGTTGAAGATGATGTGGAAATGGAATGCAATACTCGGTAGGCGGGTCTACTCGAGTAGAAGAAGAAGAATTTTGACTGGCATTCGATTCAACGTTTGGCTCCACGTTCTGTTCAGATTCGTTCGTTGTTTTAGAAGTGTCGAGAGAAGTTTTCGGTAAATCGTTTGGATTAATGACTTGATTATCCATTTGTTTACTGGAACGGAGAGTTGTGATAGCATTCAATTAGGTGACGTTGCTATCTTGAACAACATGGGCTTGATTTGAATTTGCGTTTTGATTTCTAGGATTTGAAATGGGTTGGCTTGGGAATGTTCCTCGTTCGCGTTCACTTACAGACGTGGCTAATTGACTCATTTGCATTTCGAGTTTTGCAATTGATTGGTTTGTGTTTTGCATATATGAAGTCAATTAAATTTTCAAATTGCTGCTTGATTGAAGACTTTGAGTAGTTTCCTTAGCCAACGTTTCAAAAGTTTTCTCAAGCGAAGTTAAACGTTTATCGTCTTGGGGAGGATGAGCAGAATTTGGTTGAAAATTTTATTGTTGCGGTTGATTATGAGACGGACCCGCAAAGTTTGGTTGAAAATTATTGGGTTGAAAGGGAGGATTCGAAGCATTATTGGGGAATGCTTGAAAATTGGGACGAATCGTATTCGTGTTGGGATTGTTTTGGTTCCACGCAAAATTCGGATGATTTCTCCAACCAGGGTTGTACGTTGGAGAAAACAGGTCGTTTTTGGCTTTATTGAAAGCATTGATTTGTTCGACAGGATTGGGACACTGATCGGCTATATGATTAGGATCGTTGCATTTATAACACATCGGTTGGGAAGCTTGGTTCATTTGATTTGATGAGAAAACATTATCGAATTTTTTAATCATTGCGTTGATCTTAGCTTCCAAAGCAAAAGAAGATCCTATCGACTATGCACTCAATCGTGAGTAAATTGATTTTTCGTTTGAACGTTCCCATTAGGATGATTTTTCAGCGAGGTTTTGAAGAAATTGCCAAGCATCGTCGTAATGTTGGGCAAGAAAGTTGCCTTGGCACATCGATTCGAGCATGGTTCATGACTATTTTCGAGTTCATCGTATAAAATTTGGCAAATCGTCCATTTTTCGAAGTTATGGTGTGGACATTTTATCAAAAGCTCTTTGAATCTTTCAAAATATTTTCTGAATGGTTCTCCCTTGAATTCATAAAAATTTACAACTTTGTTTTGGATTCTACTCGTTTTTTCCAATGGGTAGAATTTTTTTAAGAAAGCTTTTACGAATTCTTCGCACGTTTTAATTGAGTTCGAAGGTAAGATGTACAACCATTTTTCAGCATAATCCGTAAGAGCGAATGGGATTAATCGAAGTTTGATTCCGTCATCGGAAAGTTGTTGGAGTTTAATGGTTGCACAAACTTGTTCGAATTTAGTCAAAAAGATGTAAGGGTCGTCGTGTTCAAAATTGCCAAATTTCGGAAGCGTGGCAATATGATTCGAGTGAATTCGAAATGGTTACCCGTAGGGGCGGGTAACGTGATGCAAGGTGGAATAGAAACTCTATCGGGAAAGATTCTATCCATAAGAGTTCGAGGGGCGTTTTCGTTCGCCATTTCGGGAGGATCGTTTGTTCGAGCCAAACGGTTAGTTGTCGAGTCTTGAGTCCAATGATTTGTTGTTGTGTCACGAGTCCAAGTACTCATGCACAGGTGAAAGTCGAGAAGAGAAAGAAGTTAGAAATGAGTTTAGAGAATGAAAGAAGATTTGAAAAATGAAGTGAAAATTTTGGTTTTTTTTTACAAGGGAGAAAACTATTTACCAAGTGAAATTTATTTTCAAAAGAGAAGTTTGATTTTTGGTTTTTCAAATTTTTTTATATGTTTTTGTTTCTGTATTTTTTTTTTGAATTTTCAAATATTTACCAAAAGGATTTTTGTTTTTTTTTTAGAAAATGGAAATTTGATTTTTGTTTTTGTTTTTGAATTTTGAATTTTTAAATTTTTTTTCTTTTTGAAATGATTTTTTTATTAAAAACTAGGGTCCCGTTTGGTTTGCTATTTTTAGTTTTGTGTTTTCATCTAAACAAAAATTTGTATTTATTATGTATTGTTGAAAAACAGACAATTTTGAAAAATGAAACTAACATAGAAAATAGAAAAAAAGTTTATTTGATTTTTCGTGTTTTGAGACATAACAAAAGGATGGAAAACAATTCATCTCCTCCGTTTTTCGTCCATCGCGATGGCTAAGAATTGTAAAAATATTTCCCACATTTTCTTGTATTTTGTAGTGTATGTTGAAAACGCAAAACACAAAACTCAAAACTCAAAACGAAACCAAACGGGGCCTAAGTTAAGTAAAATTTACAATTTTTTTGGATTTTTGTTTTTTTTAAATATGCATGAACTAATGCAACTAAATGAATGCAAAGGACTTAATTACTGTTTTCTGTCCTTAGTAGCTCCAAACCCAAAATTGTATAATCACACTTTGTCTTAAATCAACAAAAATATTTCTCAGCCAGGTAATGGACAGGGGTTATCGGTGCACCACGAATCACCGTAGCAATGCAGCCGAAGGTTTAAGTACCTTCAGAGGAACAACTAGTATAATATTTACGTATCACCGTAATTTTTATAACTGGTTATTACTCTGCCGTAGCCTAGACACCAAGAAATAAAATAGTTCAAAGAAAACAATTGTGAAGATACATTAAGCCCTAGATGAGCTCGCGACACCCTTAGGTCCAACGTCTAACCTTTATTATTAGTCAAATTCTACGATGAAATGCATTTGTGGGCAAAGGAAAGGGTGATGAAATCCCTCACCTTATGTGAATTTGGGTATTGCCCTTAGAAAATAAAACAAGATGAGATGAATGCTAAACAAAAATTAAACGTGAATTTACAATGCAACTAAAATGAAGTTTGTTTTTGTTTTTGGATTTTGAATTTATATATATATATATAAATGCAAATGCAAGCAACCAACAATGCACTAGAGATGAAAGCACAATACCAGAGCATGCAGATTATTAGCAATTATTTTTTTTAGCGGTAATTTTTTTTATAAGCAAGAAAGTAATTTATTTTTGGCAGCAGAGCGAAGCAATTATTTTTTTTGGCAAGCGGTTTTCTTTTGAGTCTCTGCTTCAACAACCTGAAAATTAAAACAAGATATATAAACAAATTTCTTTATCAAAGAAGAAATTAACTTGAAACCAAACAAAAGAAAACAATTGAAAACGGAACAAAAGAAGAAGAAATTGAAACTTGTTCTTTTTTTATGAATTAAATATCAAAGAAGAAAATAGAAAAAGTAAAAAAACACAAATGAAAGTAGACCTAATCAAAACAAAAAAAAGTGAAATTGAAAATTAAAATAAGTAAAAGAAAACTAAAAATCGAACAAAACAACTTAAATAAAAATATTATCCAACCCGACCCAATTGCACAGGTCACTGCCCACTTAAGGTTACTCTAAAAATCAAACGCCCTGAAAACCAACTTTGTTGTCTTCGTTTAAAAAAACACGAATTTGGTGATGAAAAGAGATCGCCAATTTAGGGGTGAAATCGAAGACAATTGGAGCGGCGTTCGATTAGGGGATGGAGAGGTGAGGTTGTCTGAGGCGGTTTGATTTGGGGATTTGGGTGGAAGCTGTGCTTATGGAGGAAGGAAGGTGTTCACAGTTAGGTCTATATGCAACAGAGAGGTATGTATGAAAATTGTTGTATGAGTTGAGTTGATTAGTGGCTTTTTTTTTGGGATAGTTCGTTCTTGAAGTACGACTTTGCTCGATTGGCGTGTCAGGCCGCGGTGCATAGATGTGGTTTCTCGTGGTCGTTGATGATTGTCTTGGTGGTGGTTGGTTCTGTTTTGTGGAGCTTTGAGAAATTTGCGGTGAACTGGGTGGTTTGGGCAGTAAATAGCAGAGGGTGGTTTGGTGATGACTGGAATGATGGTAGAGAATGTATGGTGAGTGATTTTGTGGAGGAAGAATCAAATGATGTTGGTGGTTGTGGTTGTGTTAGGGGTAGGGGTAATGAAAGGCAGAGAAGTTGATGTTGCTTGGTGAAGTGGTTTGGTTTTGTGGCGATGTTAATGGCAGTGAGGTGCTTTAAAGTGCACGGTTGGAATTTGATGAATAGTTTTGGTATGCAAGAGGAAGTCTAAATGATATGGAAATGGTGATGTAAATGTTTATACAATCAGTGGTAGGAGGAGGAAGATAAATGGTGACTGGTAGTGGATATGGGGTCTGATGGAGGGCAGTAGTGAAGAGCAAGCAATTGCAGAAGTGGGTAGGGGTATGTGAACACCAGTTGTTGTTTATATATGTTGGTTGAATGTGACCAGAGATGGTTGATGTGCAGGGTTAGGCAGAAACTTGGTTTATAGGTGACAGAGATATGTGATGAACAGAGAAGTAGTATGCCCATAGAAGTGGGGTAGATGGATGTTTAGAGGAGGCAGGAGTGTATGTAGAATGTGCAAGGCATAACAGCAATTTGTAGTGGTGAAGTTTGTTTGATTGTGGAGTGGTTTGCTGGTTGAGGAATTTGTGGAGGTTGTTTGATGGAAGCAAGTTGATAATGACAGTGTAGAACTATAGTGGATGAAGTAAGGGGAGAAGTTTGGTAACAATGGGATAGTTGTTGAATTGTGAAGGTGGTTGTTAAACTGGGTGGAGATATTTGGTGTTGTGGCTGTTGACAGGAGTGAAGTGTTGAAGCAAGATGGTGGAGGAGGTGTTATGTTGACAGAGGGGATATGAAAGTTGTATCAGTTCAAAGGTAGCAGTGAAGTGCAGTTTTTGTTTGCAGTGTGGTTTAGAGGAGTGATAATGGAAGGTTGATGGTCACTGATGACAGTTTGGTGGAGGAAGTGGATGGTACTAAGTTCGGTGGTGTGATGGAGGCAAAGGTGAATGTAGCTGGCTGGGATGGCAATGAGTTAAGAAGATATTGGTGTTGCTTGCTGTTTTGGGGATTAGGCAGTGCACAGAAGTGTGCACAGTGATGGATTGGGAAGTGAAAATGATGCAGATGCACAATGTTAAAAAAACTAGAAACTGAAAATGTATAGAAATGCAATTGTAGATAAAATAAAATGTACAAAATTGAAGAAGAAATAAAATGCAATGGTTTTATTAATGAGATTGTGTAAACTTTTTATATACAAATGCCAATGCAACTAGTAAAAACAAAGTGAAGATTGTAAAATGAAGATGAAATAAACAATCTACATTTTTTAATTAGAAATGTATATGCAAAAGCAACTAGAAAACAAGAAACACAATCAAAATGTAAGTAAAAAAATCAAACAACACACAACAAAATATTTTTTATTAATTGCAAACAAACACACAAAATAAAAACACAAATAATATCACACAAAAATAATCCGAAGAATAGAAAATCCAAATCAAAACAATTCCTCGGCAATGGCGCAAAAACTTGTTAATCGACAAAATTTCTATCGGATTAGAAATTTGCCGAACAATTTCAAATTAAAATAACCGCAAGCGCACGGCGTACACTTTGTAGTACGTGGCGAATACGGGTTGATCCGCAGAGAATTGTTAAAGTTTAAAAATCTATTCAATCAAATTAGAACAAATGGAGGAGAAATTGTTAACTAGTAATAAAATGAAGCTAAAACTAGAATTAAAATTTGATTTAAAAACTATTGAACTAGAGAACAATTTAGAGGCAAATCCACTCTCATATTTTTGTAAATCAACAAGCAAACAATTTGTGATCTCTAGCTTTGATTTTAAGTGAAATATTATTGTATTTATCATAAGTATGGTTTGTTTATGTTATTAATTAACATAACTCAAACCATCAAACTATAATACAACAAATAGACCACTTATAATTTTCATGAAAATGAAGCCAAAGCAAAAGCTATTTTAAGTATGATTTATTTACTATTGTAACTAGTAATATAGATCATCAAAGTTCATTTTTACTTTAATTTCACAATCAAAAATGGATTAGCAAATAATGATGCAAATTGTGTTTATGTTGAATAAAATAGTTTATTTGCATAAGCAATATAAGCTATCAAACTCACTTGTATAAACTTGCATCAAAACTCACTTCATGAAGCATAAACCAAATGAGATCATAAATCATAAAATGTTGAAATTACATAATATTTGAGAGCTTCATTACCCCTAAATTGAAGGGGTTTAGCTACTCATTTGTGGCATTGAAGCAACACAAGTAAATTTCAACATTAAAAGAGAAGAAAATAGAAAAATAGCAAAGAAGAGAATGTAATGAAACTACTTACAACAAAAGGAATTAAGCTATGCTACTTGCATGAATGTAAAACTAATCTACTAACAAAGAAAAGGAAAGAGCATAAATAAAAACATGAAAATTAAATAAAAGCATGTAAATAAGAGAAGAAAGAGGCTAAGAAGCCATTTTTATTTCATGAAACTTTGCTTACAATTTTGCACTCTAATTTTCTAAGTAATATGATAGGTAGATGATGTTACATGAACATAATGGGTTATTTATACAAGCATGAAACCCTAATTCATAATTTGGGGAATGCCCAAACTACCCTTGAGAAAGTGTGGAGGCCAAGTAATCATTAGCTTCTACTAATCATCATTTAAGTGTACATGAAGCCATTAATTCCATAAGCATGTGCATTAGCCTCTAATTTGTACTTAAGGTAGGTGGGTAGGTGGGGTCCTCCATGATCATCACTTTGAATTATTTCCATCTTCATTTATTCTCTTCACTCTTGTGCATGTATATATCATCATGAAACCACTTGTAAAATTTACCAAATTTCCTACAAAACAATATATAAAATTCCAAGTAAATTTTCACAATTTAATAAATGCATAAAAATGACCATTTTTCCCCTATATGAAGATGAATATGTGGCAATCTGAAACTAAATTGAATTTTGGTTTAAACAAGTTAAAATACCACATATGATCATTTATTTAATTTAAATAGATTAAATATGGTGGTAAAAATATGCACATTTATGTGCACATCACCCATAATCTAAATTCATACCCTCGATGAGGTATTGATGCCAATAATTTTAGAGTCGTTGGAGTTTAATTTTTATAGTTTTAAACACTATGACTTATGAAGTTATGGCTTCGACATCATCCCTGTATATTTTCAAATAAAAGACTTCGACATGCTTTTGAGCGGGAAAAGATTTTTAATAGCGATGACGTCGTCGAGTTTTATAATTGTAAAGGTTTACATAGTTTTGGCCTTATAGCCTAAGTTTTGGGAGGATCAAGACCCCGATTTTTCCTCAACAATGTTTTATAAAGCATATATCATGACATAAGTATTTTGAGCAAAGTAAAGGACCAATTTTTTCCTTGTTTTGCGAATGATTTCAAGGATTAAATCATTTACAAAGATTTTATTAAAAGAATGGCTGAGAGATTAGAAAACCAAGTGGGACTGGTGTAGGGTCGCGCCCTATACTTTAGCTAGTATCCCTTAGCTAATATATGTCCAAAATTCCAATGTGTAGGGACTTTTCATGAGTAAGATTAAAAGAAGGTTATACACAAAAAGGAATTCACAAAGTAGAGATAGGTTATTGGTGATCCCATAAAACCATTAGGATAAGTTGACCCGAGAAGTAGTAAGTTACGGGCAGACCATCTAGTTTTTCTCTAACAGCAAGTTAGAACATTTATTATGTCTGGTAGGCCTGGGTTAGCCACATGTTTATAGTCAACCTGATAAAACTATGATGTTGGGACAGATACTCCATTGATTACCTATTTGGTATGCATGCATGTTATTGTATATTATTTATTATAACTAGTTTGGTTGCAGGATTTTGATTGCAAAGGATTTGCTTTTAAAGGATATTAGTGAGGGGAACCCTATTCTGCTAGGCTGTGTAGTCTCACTTAATATCGATAAATCGAGATGTCATATTATTATTCGCACCAAGCTTTATGTTTGACTCAAAGTTTATATTTTCCCCTTAAACTCTCGGGTGCTCAAAATTTAATTCGAGTCGGTTAAGAGTTAAGATTTTCAGGTTTAGTAGGTTTTGGCGATTAAAACATCTGATGATGTGTAGGAGGTAGATCTAGCTATATAGGTGATTATCTATTTATCTATTCCACTGTGATTGAATGTTGTATGCAATGGCAGATGTTAAAATGACCTATTTAGTAATTTTGATCATCCAATGGGGCATCTTCATATGTCGCTCTTGGCGTATTTTGTATTAATTATATTTATCTAACCCTGGGCAAAGTTATGGGATTATGTTCTAAAGATGAAATGCTGATTTGAAATGTAATGAGAAAAGTTGTTTTAAAATTATGTTTGAAATATTTCATATTCTTGTGCTTCTGATATTATGAATACCACTAACATTAACGCATTTTGTCATAGGAAATTAATACTGTAGATGGCTGTAGCATCTGTAGTGGTTAGATTCGGGCCTCAAAATGAGGGATGTTACAACTTGGTATCAGAGTATAGGTTTATGTAAAACTTAAAATAAATTTTAATTTTGATAGATTTTTAAAACATAATCCAAATGAATTAGAAAATCTGATCTGGGTATGGGATAACATTATCGTAACGTACTTGTATTTGATATATGTGAGTATACCCTTTATCTTTATTCTTCCATCTCTCTTAGACCGTCCTTCAATGTCTTTCTAAGATTTGAATGCAGATTTACAAGGAAAGTAAGATATGGAGGCAGGAAACGGAAGAGTGAATCTCGATGGAGGAAGCACCATAACTAATGGAAATGCTAGGCCAAATACTAGGAGAAACCCGAGTCGGCAAACGACTACTAATGTAGGTGCTGGAACACCACATATGGATATGGGAGCTATGTGTCAGCTCTTTGTCAACATGATGCAAACATGAGCTACTGTTGGAGTAGTAGATGGAAATGCTGGAGGAGTGAATCAAGAAGCTCTGGCTGTCAATAATATGTTGAGCTGAACAGAGACTATGCAAAGCTTGGAGGATAACCATTTGTTGGAACTAAAGATGCAAATTAAGTAAAGAATTGTTTGCTTAATTGTGAGAGGATTTTTGCTTATCTTGGACTGAATGATGAACAAAAAAGGAGGTTAGCGTCCAGGCAACTGCGAGGAGCTCTGGTGGAATAGTGTAACCGTTGGAGTAGCAGAGGAGACTTTGACATGGGCTGTATTTAGGAGAAGGTTTGAGGAAAGGTTCATGTCAAAAATCGATAAAATTACCCTGTTAAGGAAGTTTTACAAGTTAGTGCAAGAAGACATGGTTGTGTTGGAGTATGCTACGAGGTCTGAGGAATTGTCCTAATATGGGTATGCTACCTGGATACAGTAATTAAAAGGAGTGAGAAATTCATTTGTGCATCGAGACCTGAACTTGCTAGGGCAACTATACCACATCTCAGAGATCCATGTAATGTAGTGGTTGAGATGGCTATATGAAATAAAGAGATGTTTGCTTTCTTTGGTAATACCAAAGCAGTGGATGTTCAAGGTAGGCAGAATCAAAAGAGGAAGTTTTTCCACAAGAGCGGAGCTCATAAGAGTGGAGCTACCAAGAAAGGAAAATATGAGATTATCTGCTATAAGTGTGATAAGAAAGGGCATTTTGCAAATGAATGTCATTTTGGAGATGGAAAGAAGGTGAGGGGAAAGAAGAATACTAAGATCTTCAACTATGATCAAATCGGTCATTATAAGAACCAATGCAAGAAACCAGCTAAAGTTGAGAACGACAAGGTGTTTGCAGTGGAACCGGCTACCTCGAGACCAACAGTTGAGGAGAAAGGGAAAGCTGTAATGAAAGGTATGTTTTTGATTCGTAGTATACCAATTAGGGTACCATTAGATATCGGTGCATGACATTCATTTATATCTCAGTGTTTGGTACATAGATTATGTTTGGTACATAGATTATGTTTGGAACCATCATACCTTGATACTTCCTTGAGGGTTGCGAATCCAATATGAGGGTATGCAACTCTAGGGATGAGATGTAACCAGTTAGAACTTGATTTATTAGGTCATAAGTGTGCATGCAGTTTGTATGTCATTGATTTCGTAGGCTTCGGGATCATATTGGGTATGGATTAGTTAGATAATATGATGCTAGGATATTTCGCCAGGACAGAGAAATATCATTGAGACATCCGAGTAGTAGTGACTAAATAGTATACTCAGTCGAGAATTCAAGTCCAGGAGTTGGTGCTTTGCTGAATGCTAGGGAGCATAAGAAGAGTTGAATTGGGTTTTGGTAGCAGAGAATTTGCAAATGATTTCGAGCCGGTTATAGGACTACCACCGAAATGAGTTGTCAAGTTTCGAATAGATCTTGTACTAGGAGCAGAACCCATAAGTAGACTGCCTAGCAGGATGACATCTACCGGGTTGAAGAAGATAAAGGTGCAGCTAATGGACATAGAAGGAAAGAACTTTATTAGACCAAGCAATTCACCTTGGGAAGCGACCGCGATGTTTGTGAAGAAACCATACAGGTTATTAAGGTTGTGTAACGACTATCGTAAGTTGAATGAGAAGACTATTAAGAATAGGTATCTTTTGTCGAGAATCGACCACTTATTCAATTAGAGTGGAGTCAGAATGTTTTACCAATTGGATTTGGCTATAAAATTCAATCAGCTAAGGGTAACGGAGGATAGTATTTCTTTGACTGCGTTTTAAAACAGATATGGTTCATACGACTGGTTAGTGATGCCATTCGGACTAACAAATGCATCAGCTTTCTTTGTAGATTTAATGAACCGGATTTTGCAAGAGTACTTGGATAAGTTCATATTGGTGGTCATAGATGACATTTTGATATATTCAAAGGATGAAAGAGACCATGAAGTTCATCTTAGGATAGTGCTTGAAACACAGAGGCAGCATCGGTTAAAAGAAAAGTTTTAAAAATGTCATTTTTGGAAGAAGGAGGTGAAGTTTTCTGGTCATGTAATCTCAGAGAAAGCGTTGTCAGTATGTTCAGCTAAGATTGAAGTGGTTAATAATTAGAAGAGACCCAAGACGGTAACCGAGATAAAGAGTTTTCTTGGACAAGCTGGCTATTATCGGAGATTTATTAATGATTTCTCGTGGATAGCAGCACCGATGACTAAGCTAACAAGGAATGAAGTAAAGTATGCTTGGACTGATAAATGTGAGGAGACATTCCAAAAGCTGAAACATTTACTAACCAATGCGCCGGTGTTAGTTTTTCTAGATGGGAATGAAGATTTAATAGTGTATACGAATGCATGTGGAACTGGATTAGGAGCTATATTAATGCAGAGGGGTAAAGTAATTTCCTATACTTCTCGATAGCTCAGAGTGCATGAGGTTAGATATTCGATGCGTGACTTAGAGTTAGTTGTAGTAGTTTTTTGCATTGAAGGTGTGGACACATTACAATTTGGGAGAGAGATTCGAGTGATTTATGGATCACAAAATTGATAAGATACTTATTCTCTCGGAAGCAGTTGAATACGAGACAGTAAAGATGGTTAGAGTTTATAGCTGCCAATGACTTTGGAATTGAGTTCGCACCGTGAAAAGGAAACAAAATGGCAGATGCAGCCGATAAAGGCATCAAAATGAAGTGTTGCAATGATAGCTAAGTGGAAAGATTTCGAAGCTTTGACTACATGCGGTGTACAGTTAAGATAGATGGCAAGTTCGAGTCAAGAAACCGCTATGTTGTCATGTTTAGTAATGATCGAAAGGATTGCTTCTAAATAAGGAGATGATCCATTACTAGTTGAACGGATCAGAAGGTCAAAGAGTGGAACTGAGATGATTTAAAAGATTTCAATCTTGACCAAAATGGGTGGTTGAGAAAGAAAGGAAGATTATGTATTTCGAATATTGGAAGCATAAGGAAGGAAGTTCTTAAGTAGTGTCATCGATCAAACTTCACCATTCATCCTGGAGGAACTAAGATGTATCAGGATATGAAAAGAAGTTTCTTCTAGGAAGGTATGACGAAGGATGTAGGCTTATGGGTAAAGTAGTGTTTGAACAATCAACAGGTAAAAGACGAACATCAGAAGCCAAATGGATTGCTTCAACATTTAAATATTCCAGGTTAGAAGTGAGATTTTATATCTATGGATTTCATAGACGGGTTGCCAAGGTCAAATAGCGAAAATGAGAGTATCTGGGTTATAGTGGACAAATGTACCAAGAGTGCACACTTTATACCTGTTAAGTCAGCTAGGATGACACTAGACTTCGCTAAGTTGTTCTTGAGGAATGTAGTTAGACTACATGGGATTTCTTGTAGTAAAAAAAGTGACAGAGATTCCTTGTTCACTAGTGAATTCTGGAAGAGTCTATAGGAAGTTTTAGGTACCAAGATCAAGATGAGTACCGCTTACTATCCACAGACCGATGGGCAAATGGAAAGAGTTAACAAAGTCTTAGAAGATTTTTTAAGAGCTTATGTACTAGATTTTAGAGGATCATGGAAGACCATCTACACTTAGTTGATTTTTCATATAACAACAATTATCAGACTAGTATAGGGATGGCACCGTTTGAAGCTTTGTATAGAAGGCCATGCAAATCTCCCGTATGTTGCTTAGAGACCGGAGATAGATTAGTTCTTAGTCCAGATTTAGTAAGAGAAGCCATAGAAAATATTGAGTTAATTCGGTCTAGAATAAAGGAAGCTCAATCTAAGCAGAAAAGTTATGTAGATAAAAGATAAAAAGACTTAGATTTTTAGTCGGAGATCATGTTTTCATCAAAGTATCACCGGTGAAGGGTGTAATAAGATTCGGGAAGTCAAGGAAACTGGCACCGAAGTTTGTTGGACCATTTCCTATTGTAGAACGCATCAAGAAACTCGCTTATAGAATAGAGTCACTGAATAGTTTGGAAGAAGTCCATAATGTTTTCCATATTTCTCATCCAAGAAAGTATGTTCGAGATCCAGAGACTGCTAGGACCCCACAACATTAAAAGACTTAGTAGTGGAACCAGACATGACTATAGTTAGACAACTAGTTCGCATAATGGCTAGGGATGAGAAGAAGCTAAGAAACAAGGTAGTTAGATCTGTAAAAGTCCAGTGGAATGAGTACGTAAGAAAATGTACTTGAGAAATAGAGAGCAGGATTAGAGACACTTATCATGACTTGTTTGATGATGTGTTTTACCTCTATGCTTGATTGATGTTTATACCTTATCATAATTTCAAGGAAGAAATTCTTTTAAGGAAGGGAGTCTGTAATGAACCAAATTTTGACTAAACTTTTAGAATATTTAATTAGATAAATTAAATAAAATAATATAAAGGATAAGTGAATTAAAATTTGGTAATTAAGTTTGGGTCATGCCTTAGTTAATAAACCAATTAGAGAAATAAAAGGTTGGGATAAGAAGGAGGAAAATGATAAGGAAAAAATGGAAATGTCTTCAGTCCTACCCCTTAAACCCTCCTATCTTCATGCCCTTTATTCATTTACACACATACAAACTAAACCTAGAATGAGGCCGGCCATAGCTAAGGAAAAACAAGAAGGAAATTAAAAGGTTAAGGAATCAAGTCTACACCAAGTCTTATATTTTTCATCCAAACCAAGAGGAATAATAAATATATATCTCATCTTTTTTATTTGTTTAAATTTTATTAAAAGTGTTTCTTTTGCAAGTATTATGTCATGTTTTAGTAGTTTGAAAGATTATATGCTTGTTGGTGATTTTCTAGAATTTGAATATGAAATGTTTGAGTTGGAAAACCTATCATATGATACCCAAATTACATGAGATTTTGATATGATGTTAGAAAAATCATTTTAGTAGTGGCTTTTTAATTCCATAATTTTCCAAGAGAGTATGGATTTTACATGAATTTTCTAAGTGGAGAAATTGGTTAATTTCGGGTTTTAATTATTAATAATAATTAAAATAAGTTTTGGCCATTGAAAATTTTAAAAGTCGAAGAGTATGAATAAATTGATTTATTATTATTTTTGGGGATTTTTCCTAAGAGTTTAGGAAGTATAAATAAATTCCTTAAGTCTAAAGGGCTTATTTGTTTAATTAAAAGGTTTATAAAATGAGTTAATTGTAAAAATGTTTAGTATTGAAAATAATGGCATGCGGCAGATTTTGAATATAGAATTTGACAAAGTTTTGATAGCCAATAAGGATTTGAGAAATTATAGAGTTTGTGAAAAAGAAACACTTTTTATAGTAAAATTGCAGTTTTCAAATTAATTGCCATCCTGCCATGTCGATATTGGCTATGTCGAACCCATCCCACCGCATCCTAGTGTCATCAACGTGGAACAAAGCAATGCTGCATGATGTCAACGTGTTTGGAATGAAGTGTATTGGTTTGGAACCTTGTTGAGGTTGAAAAGGTGGAGAGGGGTCTTCGATACGGGCATGTCGAGGCGCATGTATGTTGCATTTTTATTAAGAAGCATTATGCCTCATACACTTCTTAATATTTTTTCCTTGCCGACCTAGATGGTCATCGAGCTTACTTTATGCCGCATTTTACTTGCCATCGAGCGTAACTCTTACTGCTTTTAACAGGTCATCGAATTTACTCTATGCCGCTTTTTAATATTGTTATCGAGCCTTATTAATGCCGCTTTTAACTAGTCTTTGAGCCTAACCCATGCTTTTTATAGTCATTAAGCTTAATCCATAATCTAAATTTATACCCTCAATGAGGCATTGATGCCAATGTTTTTTAGAGTCTTCGAAGTTCAATTTTTAAAGTTTTAACACTATGGCTTATGAAGTTATAACTTTGATATCATCCTTATATATTTTTAAACAAAAGACTTCGATATGCTTTTGAGTGGGGAAAGATTTTTAATGGCGATGACATCGTCGAGTTTTATAGTTGTAAAGGTTTACGTAGTTTTGGCTTTATAGTCTAAGTTTTGAGAGGGTCGAAAAACCCAATGATTTCAAGTTTTCATTAACAATGTTTTGTAAAGCATATATCATGGCATAAGTATTTTGAGTAAAGGAGCATTGTTTACCTTGTTTTATGAATGATTTCAAGGGTAAAATCATTTACAAAGATTGTGTTCAAGAAAATATAGATAGGGTAGTTAACCCGAAATTTTACTAAATGACTCAAAGATTAGAAAACCAAATGGGACTGGTATGGGGTCATGCCCTATAATTTAGCTAGTAGCCTCTAGCTAATAATATAAGTCCAAAATTCCAGTGTGTAAGGCTTTGTCATCGGTGAGATTAAAAGAAGGTTACACACAGAAAGGAATTCATAGAGTAGAGATAGGTTATTAGTGAGCCCGCAAAACCATTAGGATTAGTTGACCCTAGAAGTGGTAAGTTACGGACAGACAGTCCAGATTTTCTTTAACAGCAAGATAGAACATTTATTATGTCTGGTAGGCCCGGATCAGCCATAGGTTTTTAGTTAGCCTGATAAAACTATAATGTTTGGACAGATAATCCATTGATTATGTATTTTGTATGCATACATGTTATTGTATATTGTTTATTATAACTAGTTTGGTTATAGGATTTTGATTGCAAAGGATATGCTTTCAAAAGGATATTAGTGAGAGGAAACATGTTCCGCTAGGCTGCGTGGTCTTACTTAATATCGATAAATCGAGATGTCATGTTATTATTCGCACCAGGCTTTATTCTGACTCGAAGTTTATATTTTCCCCTTAAATCCTCGGGTGATCAACATATAATTTGAGTAGGTTGAGAGTTAAAGTTTACCGATTTTGTAGGTTTTGGTGAATAAAGCATCCGAATATTTGCAGAAGTCAGATCTAGCTATGTAGAAGATTAATTAATTATCTATTCCGTTGCGATTGAATGTTGCATGCAATGGCAGATGTTATAACTATCTATTTAGTAACTCTGATCATCCAAGAGGGCATCTTCATATGTCTCTCTTGGCATATTTTATAATAATCATATTTATCTAAACCTAGGCATTGTTATAGGATTATATACTGAATATGAAGTGCTGATTTGAAACGTAATGAGAAACGTTATTTTGAAATTGTATTTGAAATATTTCATATTCTTATGCTTCTGATATTATGGATACCGTTAATACTACCGCATTTTGTCACCAAAAATTAATATTATATATGACTGCGACATCTGTACTGGTTAGTTTCGGGCCTCAAAATGGGGTATGTTACATGTATTCACTTTGGATTTAGATATAGTCTGACCCGGTTATTATTTATATAATACGCAGGTCAGTCCGAGACTTTTAAGGTATAGGGACATTTGCCATTTTGGAATGACTGGGCTTTAGAGGAGACATGATATATATCATATCATTTTTGAGTATGTTTATTTTATTTAGATGTCTCCTTGTATTTGTTTGTATTGAGATGACTGAGTTCTTACATTGTGAAATCGACTTGTATGTACCATCATAGTGAGACAAACCTTCTATTCTGTTATGTATTATATTTTAATGCTACGATCTATGACTCGGTGTTCATTTGCATGTATTGTGTATTTTACTATCCTAGAGGCACACATATTAAGTGCTTTGTGCCGATAATGTGTACGTACGTATATTTGAGTTGTTTGTGATTTTTTTATAGATATGTACTAGTGCTAGCCCAAGGTATTCACGTGTGTACCCCATGCAGCCTCATTCTCCATGTTATCTGACAGTATTACCCAGTAATACTCTTGGATAGTACGGGTATTGAGGTAGGGAGTTGAAGTTGATATTAGAGCAGGTTCAAAATAATATAGGATATATATGACATGAGTCTTTGGCCTTAGAGTGACTTTAGTGTCCCCGTTCCCCTTGGGTGTGTGTAGTTGCCCTATAATAAATGTATAGTAGGAGTATACGATGATTACTAGTGTAATCATTTGGGACGTATTTGTTATTTTTCCTACTATATATATAATCCTGATCTCTACCTCTTCTGTGTTATTTCCGAACGAAATAGAATTTGTTGAGAGAGGTGGTGACGTAAGGAGTAGTTAGCCGACGAGTAATGTCGGTATTAATGATGGTGAATAAACCTCTATGTGGCTTGAATATGAATGAAGAGGATCCAATAGTGATCAGAGTGTGCAGTAGAAATTAATAGATAACTTTTCGCTGAAGGCATTTGTTTGCTTGTTTGAAATTGTTAAATTGTTATTTAATTCATGTTTGATTTTATGGATATTGTGCGCTGATTTTTATTATTGTTAATGAGTGATAAATTAGATGTATACACGAATTTTGAAAATAATATTTTTATTCAAATAAGAAAATGATTTTATAAAATATGCATTTGATTTTACAAGGTGACTAAAAATATTTTATCAGTCTATTTTGGTGTTAATTTGTCTATTCGGTGCTTTAAGAATTCCGGTCAATGTGGGTGCACAAATATTCGATAGGGATTTCTAAGCAGTAGTACGAGACATCTCGACACAATGATTTAAAAGAATTACTATTTTGGAAAAAGTATTTTTGAGAAGGAAAATCTATCACTTTGGAAAGTAAATAATAGTGTGAAAAAAATATGTTCTTTGATAATGATTGTGTAGTAAATCAAATTTAAATAGTTACTTGTATATTAGCATGAATAAGCAAAATGTAGATTTGCTTCAATATAGAAACAAAAAATTATGTTAAGTCTACTCTCTTTTACTTTTGCTAAATAATTCAAAACTTAAATATAATTTCAAACTTCTTAGAATGAATTGTTCTGTTGTAGGAAATTTTTTGTAAGAACTGCTGAATGGAATTTTACTTTAGAAGTTTCTAAAACATATATGTGTACTTTAGAGGAAGTTCGAAATGATTAAAAATTTGATGTTAGTTTCAATGAATTAGAAAGTTTTGATATAATGAAGGTATATTTGGGAAAAACAAACAAATACTTACTTATGAATTTGTTTTTGAATTAAATCAATTATTATTTATAATCCAAAGTTATTCTTGAAGAAGTTATAGTGTTTATTTTGGAAGAAATGGTGAGTTAGTTAATATATGCACATAGCATATGCATTTTTGAATTTCAAAATTATGTAGTAATCGGAGAAGATAAGGAATAAGTGTGATTTTGTAAATTCAAGTCTTATAAAATAAAAGGTTTAGTGCTAAATAATATTATTGATAAATCAAATACATGGTTTTTTTTAAATTTCTTTTATGGTCTGATAAATATTGACATAAAAGCAAGCTACAACAAAATGCCTAGCCATGCAATTTGATGTGTTTTACCGTTTTGGGCATAACTTTTGGTTTTTTATCCGATTTAGATGAATCCTTTTCCGTTTGAAGGATATTCTAATATAGAATAAATTTTATATTAATCACCTTGCAAAATTTTGAAGATAACAATGATTTAAACATGAATTTGAAAGTGGTGCATGTGCTGTCCAAAAACTGAGAATTTCGTGAAACAATGCTGAAATTCATTTGGCCATAACTTTTGATCAGTTTATCCGATTTCGATGTTTTTGCCCATTCCAGAAAGATAAGAATCTAATCGACGACTTTTGTTTGATATGTTATGCAAAATTTTGATGATTTCATGGCCAAAAATAGGAATTAATGGCACTGACGTGCATTTGTAACATATTTTCAATTTTTGCTTCTTATAGAAAAAGTTTCGTAGTTCATGATGTGCTTGATATTTTGATGATCTGAAAGGTTATACTATAATGACCCTAATTTTGACTAACATTATTTAGAATATTTAATTAGATAAATTAAATGAAATACTGTGGATGGTTAAGAGATTGAGATTTGTTAATTTAGAAGGAGTCGTGCCTTAATGAATTTATTGACAAAAGAGAATAAAAATAAATAAGTAGGAGGAATAGGGTAAGAGTAAAATAGGAATAGCCTTTGTTCTTATACCCTAAACTCTTCTATACTTCATTCCTTATTCATTTTAACATTCACAAACAAAACTAAAACCCTATTAAGCTCGGCCAGCCACTATTAAAAAGATTCAAGAAGAAGGAAAGTTATGATTCAAGTAAAAAAGCTTAAGCAAATCAATCAAAGGGAAAATCTCAACCTTCTTAACACCAAGCAAAGGCAAATAATTTGATTACATCTCACTTTTTATAATGATCTCGGTTTCAAGGTTTGATCTGAACTATTTTGCAAGTAATATGTCATGTTATGTTTGTTTAAATGGATATATATGCTTGTTAATGATTTATACGGTTTCATACGGATTTATGATATGTTTAAATTAGAGAACCTATTAAATGACATACAAATGACTTGCATTTTTGATATATAATCAAAAACATTATTTTAGAAGTGGGTTTTAAGTTTCATAATTTTCTAAGTAATTGTGGATTTATTATGAATTTTCTATGTGAGAAAATAGTTAATATTGGGTTTAAATTATTTAAGCGATTATATAATGATTTCGGGTCTGAAATTTATATATGTTAGAGAACATATTAAAAGTGAATTATCGTGATTTTTGGAGAATTTTCCTAAGTATTTTACTATGGTTATAAAATTATTTAAGTTAAGGGACTTAAATGTTTTACATGTTTTGTTAAGGAGGATAGCTTATTTGTTAAAATGTTTTTAATTGTAAATTTTGAATTCAGCAGCCTTTTTAGAAAAGAGTTTTGATAAAGAGTAGGCAACCAATCATATTTTGACAAATTGAGCAATTCAGGTAAAAAGGAATTACTTTGAAATGCAATAAACTAGTTGATTGGATCCGTTTACCCTAGATCGAGAGAAAGGGTCTAGTACCAGCTTCAGGCTAAAGAGTACAACTGGAAATTGGGATTTACCCACTAATCCCTGGCAGTAGAAAGGTCATACGAGTTATCGTATATCCAGACACAATTGGATGATAGTTAGTATTGTTTGATGGATGCTATGTTTTTATGGTTGCCTCACTAGCCAGCTATCACCCTATGGATGTCACAAGGTAGGTATTGGGCATAGGGAACCTAGACACCTCGACTATGTACTTAGTATGAAGTAAGTATTGTGGATGGAGATACCTAGGTGCCCCGGTAGTATATTGAGTATGGAGTACCCTTTATGAAATTTATAAAGTACCATATTATCGATGTTATGTGCTAACTCTTTGATTGTAGAGATAGATCAGGTATGATTCGTATACCCTCTATTCTATATACTGTATCGACTTTAATAGTATCTTGAGATTGTTTATCGCTCACATCGAACTGTTGTCTGACTCGAGGTTTTATGCTTTGCTTCTTATTATCTCAGGTGCTCTTAAATGAGTAGACTAGATAATAGATGTAAACATCACTTGGATCTGTGCAGATGTACTAGCAAGAGGCGACGCTTTCTCATACTTATATTTTGGGCTTATTATTTTTTATTCAAATATGTGACACTATGGAGCCTTAACAGAGTTGAATTATTGTTATTGGAGATAGTTTGTCAGTTGATTTTATTTATCATTTGTATAAACTCTATTGTTGTTCTGTATAACTATTTGAGCCTGTTTACTCTGATTTGGTGGTTCATGTAGTTAAAACTGTCTCGACTGTTTTATATCTATGTTGATTATATATTTTATTTGATGCGATGTGAGATATATGACATGTTATATGGTTATTTGATGTTTACTTTTTCTTCATTTCCATTCTCTTCCCTTCTATTTATTCTTCTTTAATTCTTTTCTTTCCATTGACAACCATTTTATATCGGAGGTATAAGTCAGTTGTCACATTTGGTATCAGAGCTTAGTTTATGTGATTAACTTGAGCTGATACCGTGATCTGGTAGAGATAGGGTTGGAGTTGTCTCCTTAAACTGGATCGAGATTATACGAGAGTATACTTATATACAAGAAAGTTCATACTTGCTATATATTTTGGTTTTCAAAACTATATTGTAGTATATATAGTATATAAGCTATATTGCACAAATGAGCAGAATTGATGCAGTTTTCTCTACGAGAGACTGATCATTCTTATTTGAAATCAAGAGTGATCCAGCATACGAGGAATACTATTATTGACTCCACTTACGGAGTTAAGGAGTATACAGGATCAGGAACCACTTATCTCGATTTACAGAATATATTCGTAGGGATGATGCAAATCATTATGTGGAGTGCATAAGTTGCTCCAAATGAGTATGTTACTCAAGTGCAAATACCTAGAGTCGACTTTACAAAGCCATTTTAAAGACTATATGAGTTTAAGAGGCAGACCGTTCCTTAGAATGGAGTTAACTATTAAGGTGCAAGATGGGATGAATATTTGCAAAAGGATATTCGATGACTTGGAGTTAGATGACCACGTGAGGTAGCAATTGACCTCTATATGACTCTTGGGATGAACAATGAACTTATGGAGTGCCTTTATAACTTCTATTCTCATAGATCATTTTACTTAGGATCGGTTCATAGTTCGCTTCGAAGAACTTTATCTCTACTTCAAAAGTCGATGTTATTTAGGGAGTTCTCTGATATGAAGTAGGAATATGTCTGTGTTGAAGTATATGGCCAAATTCGATGTTTTGTTGAAGTATATTCTATCTCTTATTGATACTCCATACGGAAAGTATGGAGAATTAATCATTGGGTAGAGTGATCATCATGGGGAGCGATGAGAGCACCGACAAGTTAATTGAAGAGGCTTGATGATGTGAGAGCGTAGAACCCGTATGAAGGATTTTCCTGAATCAGTTAAGTATTGGCAAATAATGGAAGCGTATGCAGTGAATACCATTCTGATGTCGTCGATTGCTCCATCAATGAAGAGAAGAGAAAGGGCATCACCACCCAGGGTACGTGTAATGATCCTAATTTTGATTAACATTATTTAGATCATTTAATTAGTTAAATAAAATAAAATAATATAAAGTAATAAGGAAATTAAGATTTGGTAATTAAGTTTAGGTCGTGCCTTAGTTAATAAACCAAATAGAGAAATAAAAGTTACAATAAGAAGAAGGAATATGGCAAGGGTAATATGGGAAAATCCCTTATTCTTACCTCTTAAACAGTTTTATCTTCATTTCCTTCATTCATTTACACATATACAAACTAAATATATAAATAGGCCAGCCATGGCTAGAAGAAATAAAGAGTAAAAGCTAAGGAAAGCAAGTAGGAAGCTAGGAGTAATCAAATAAAATGAATCTCAATCTTCTTAATCCAAATCAAGGTGAATAACGAATATACGTCTCACGTTTTTGATTTGTTTTGGTTTTAAGTGTAAATCCGTTTCTTTTGCAAGTATTATGCCCTATTTTAGTAGTTTGAATGATTATATGCTTGTTGGTGATTTTCTAGAATTTAAATATGAAATTTAGTGATATGTTTGAGTTGGTAAACTTATCATATGATACCCAAATGACTTGAGATTTTGATACAATGTTAGAAATATCATTTTAATAGTGGGTTTTTTAGTTTCATAATTTTTCAAGCAAGTATGGATTTTATATGATTTTCCTAAGTGAATAAATTACGAATTTTGGATTTTAATTATTAAAAATAATTAAAATGAGTTTTTGGCTCTAAAATTTTCATATGTCAAAGAGTACGAAAAAAATTTGAATTATTATGATTTTTGGGGATTTTTCCTAAGAGTTTAGGAATGATAAATAAATTGCTTAAGTCTAAAGGGCTTATTTGTTTAATTGAAATGTTTATAAAATAGGTTAAATTGCAAAAATGTTTTGTAATGATAATTATTACTGTAGCAATTTTTCTGTAAAAGAAATTGATAAAGTTTTGCGAGCCAATAAGCTATTGATAAATTATAAAGGCTTGGTGAAAAGAAACAACTTTTTATAGTAATTTTGCAGTTTTCAACTTAATTACCATCCTACCATGACGACATAGGTCACGTTGAGCCACATCTCGCCGCACCAGACTGCCATCAATGTGGAACAAAGCAATGCATACGATGTCAGTGAGTTTGGCACGGAATGAATTAGTTTTGAACCTCGTCGAGGTTACAGTAACAAAGATAGAGGGATGGTCCTCGAGGTGGGCATGTCGATGCGCATAAGTGTCGCGTTTTTACAAAGAGGCATGTCGTGCATATGTTTTATGACCCGCCAACCTTTATAACTTTGACGTCGCTCTGTTTTATAAGTGGTTTCGAGTTTTAACTTCGTCGACCAGATGGTTATCGAGCCTACACCATGTCGCTTTCAACTTGTCATCGACCTTAGCCAGACCGCTTTTAACTTATCATCGTGTTTACCCTATGCCACTTTTAATATTGTTATCGAGCTTAGTCAATGCCTTTAACTTGTCTTCAAGCCTAACCCATGTTTTTATAGTCATCGAGCTTAACCCATAATCTATTTTTATACCCTCGACGATGCATTAACGCCAAATGTTTTATGTGTTACCGAGTTCAGTATATATAATTTTAACACTATGATTTATGAAGTAGTAACTTCAGTATCATCCCCATATATTTTAAATAAAAGACTTTGACATGCTTTTGAGTGGGCAAAGATTTTTAATGGCGATGACGTCGCCGAGTTTTACATTTGTAAAGATTTTACATAATTTTGACCTTATAGCCTAAGAGTTTAGAGGGTCCGAGACCCTAATGATTTCAAGTTTCATCAGCAATGTTTTGTAAAGCATATATCATGGCAGACCAATGTTTTACTTATTTTAAGTATGATTTCAAGGGTTAAATCAGTTATAAAGATTTTGTTTTCAAGGAAATATGGATAGGGTAGTTAACCTAGAATTTTACTAAAAGAATGACTCAGAGATTAGAAAACCAGATGGAACTGATGTGGAGGTGCACCCTATACTTTAGCTAGTAACCCCTAGCTAGTATGAGTCCAGAATTCCAGTATGTTGGGCTTTGTCATGGGTAAGAATAAAGGAAGGTTACACACAAAAAGGAATGCATAGAGTAGAGATAGGTTATTGGTAAGCCCGCAAAACCATTAGGATCAGTTGACCCTAGAAGTAGTAAGCTATGGACAGATTGTCCAGTTTTACTTTAACATTAAGTTAGAGTATTTATTAGGTCTGGTAGGCCCGAGTTAGCCTAGGCTTATAGTTAGCTTGATAAAACTGTAATGTTGGGATAGATAGTCCACTAAGTACCTATTTAGTATGCATACATTTTATTTTACATTGTTTATTATAACCAGTTTGGTTGTAGAATTTTGATTGCAAAAGATATGCTTTTAAAGGATATTAGTGAGGGGAAACCCATTCCGCTATGCGGGGTGGTCTGGCTTAATATTGATAAAACGAGAGCTCATATTATTATTCACATCAGGCTTTATGTCGGACTCAAAGTTTATGTTTTCCTCTTAAACTCTCGGGCGCTCAAAATTTAATTTGAGCAGGTGGAGAGTTAAGGTATTCGGCTTTAGTAGGTTTTGGCAAATAAAGCATCTGAAGACGTGCAGGAGGCAGATCTAGCTATGTAGGAGATTATCTATTTATCTATTCCATTGTGATTGAATGTTGTATGTAATGGCAGATGTTATAACTATCTATTTAGTAACTCGGATCATCCAAAGGGGCATCATCATATGTCGGTCTTGGTGTATTTTGTGATAATTATATTTATCTACAGCTGGGAAACGTTATGGGACTACATACTGAATATGAAATGCTAATTTGAAAATAATAAGAAAAGTTGTTTTGAAATTGTGTTTGAAATATTTCATATTCTTATACTTCTAATATTATGGATACCATTGACATTACCACATTTTGTCATCGAAAATTAGTACTACAAATGAATGTAGCATTGTAGCGGTTAGTTTCTAACCTCAAAATGGGGGATGTTACAGAATGCTTCCTATTTATGGCATTTTCTTTTGTGTTTTATTCGACGTCAAGGTTTCATATGCCTTCATATCTAGTGATTTGTAGATAGATTGGGGTTGAGACTGAAATTGTTGACCGACCTTTAGATTATGATGAATCTTACTGGGGCTCGTTCTGATTATACATATGTAACATCACATATTTTATCATCGGAAATTAATACTATAGATGACTGTAGCGTCCGTAACGCTTAGTTTCAAGCCTCAATATAGGGGAGTGTTGCAACATGGGTTGTTTATCTTAGCTTACCACATGGTTTGTCTATACTTAGCCTATACATGGTTTGTCAAGACCTAACCTTATCGAGTCATGGATATTTGTTTGTTGTTGATTTTTTTGGGTCTAATTAGGTTTGACATTATAGTCTAGGAAATCAATTGGCTGAAGAGGTATGGAATAGTGGTGGATTGTGAGAAGCTGTTGGTGATGATTAGGACTGTGGGGGGCGGACAGTAATGATTGGCTGCTTGGAAGAGGATAGGTTATGGTTAGCTTTCTGTATTTGCTTGAGACTCCATAAGATGGATTGTCATCTCTGCTTGTAGCTAGAGAGTGTCCAGACACATTCGAAGAGATGACCGGATTACTACCATATAGGGATTGAGTTATGTATCGATCTGGTTAGACATACTTGACCAGTACTTATGCCTTTAAAGCATATGATGCCCAAAGAGCAGAGGACACTAAAGGTGTGAGCGGAAGACCATTTGAGGTGAGGGTTCATTCGAAGGAGTATATCGGAGTGGAATGCGCCTATGGTGTTCGCCACTAAGGTGGATGGCTCTTTGAGGTTGCATATTGATTCCCGTGAGCTAAATAAGAGGACGAACAAGTAGCCACTCTCACTTATTAATGACTTGTTCAATTAGTTCTATGGAGAAGGTGCTCTCTCAGTTGGACCTTATGGTGAGGTTTCATCCACTGAGAGTAACTAGAGAGAGTGTGTCGATCACAGCGTTTTGTACCCTACTTTGATTTTTAATTGGTTGGTTATGTTGTTTGGGCTAACCAACGAGTCGACATGCTTTGCTAATTTCTTGGACTAGGTTTTAAGAAATCACCTGAGTTAGCTCGTGCTTGTTCTTGTTGATGATACTTTTGTCTACTCATAGACAAAAAGGAGCATAAGACACAATTGACGATTGTGTTATAGGTGTTGAGAAAAAACAATTGATGATGGGAAGTTTCCTTGGATTGGCGAGATGTAAATGCGCCTTACTAAGGACTTACCAAAGTTAGCAGCACCGTTAACCGATTTGACGAGCGAGTATTAAACTTTTATTTAAGATGCAAGGCGTAGAAACTCATTAGTGAGTCTGATAGAAGGGTTGATGAATGCACCAATATTACTCATTCAAAGTAGGGATAAGGAGTTGACAGAACACACACTGTGGTACCTGACTAGGAACGATATTCCTAGAGTAGATATTGCTTGAGCTTATTGTTGGTTATGATTCTAGAACTTGATGCGAGATAGTGCCAATGATGGTGACTAGTTTGGCCATCAGACCTAGTTTGATTTAGTGGATCAGTACTAGTCAGAGGCATGAAGCTTAACTAGCGGGGATCATGGCTAAATTAGAGGAACAAGTAGTGTCTATAAAGGTGATGCAATGTGGACTCAATTGGGATAATTGTCTCCGTAAAGCTGAGATATTATTTTTCGATGTCGATGGGTTGAGGGATGAGGCACTATAAGAGTGTTCTCATTCAAGATTGACTATATATAGATACCGATGACAATAAATGCACTATGATATAAGATAGACATTTTATTAGGAAGTGACGAATGAAGACGTCGGACATTCATTTTGAAATGAATGAATTGTCAGCTAGTAAAAGCTGAATAGAAGAAGCCAAGTGGTTTCTACAACTACTTAACATTCCTAGATGGGAATGGAAATGGATAGTGTGATTCCATTGTGTGTCGAGAGCATTGTAAGTGGCCAAAACCCGTTGTTCACTAGTGGGTTTTGGGAGAACTCATAGAAGGCATTGCGAAATTTAGCACCGAATTGTCTACATGATATTGAGACTGGACAAGCACTTTGAGACCTCGTAGGCCTATTTGTACCGAGAGACGTGATACCAAATAGGTTAGGAGGAAGGCAGTGGAGTAGCAAAAGTTTAGTGAGTGAAATAGAAGGCGATTGCACATGAGAGACTGATGGAGCATGAGGACTGCTTGTCCGGAGTTCTTTGTTACGAGAGATTTCTATTTATCGTCAGCTTTCATATTAGGTTTCATATTTGATGTTTTTACTAGATGTTTTAGTATCCTTGCAGGCTAGGATTGGCATGAGTGTTATTATTGATGTCTGATCTTATATTCATGTTTGATGTTTGATTATTAGCACTTGATACAATTACTTATGCTTATATGGTTGTTAGGCATGCAAGATAGTTAGATTCGATATAGCATATTTATTTGAGACGATTGTCATGTTTATGATCTAGTACATTTATTTACATGATGATGTTACTATTGTACTTAATCCTCTTTATTGAGCACTTGATCAGGTACATGGAAGTAAGTGCTAGCTATTAGGATGCTTATCCGCTTATATTCGCATCTAAATAAAATGCTCTTGCTATAAAAGAAGTATGTAACACTTGTAGTGTAGATTTGGTGATATACGTTTGGTTGTCCTCAGAAACGAGATGCCTCAAATATGAAATGTATATATATTTATGTTGTATCGGGATTTTTTCCAAACCTAGACGTGCAAAGGAGGTGCTATCGAAATTTTCCATGACATAAGCCAAAATTGAGAGAAAAGTCAATGTATATAATATTAGATGTTGTTGATAGTTGAGAGAGTTAGTAATGGATGATACATAGTTTACTTGCCCTTCGATGAGTGAGTAGGCACTTTTGTTTTCCATTGTTCGTTCCTTTGGAAATAAGTGCTAACTTAGACGTTTAGTTTAGCCACATTGATTTCGGATTGGATGGTGATTGTACTTAGGGATGAGGATGATGGCTTCTGCTGACATCGAGTCTATTCCCTTCGTTGTTATTGCTTTTCGTGATCGTTGTTAGAAGTATATTTGAAGATCAAACGGTCCGATGGCCAAAATGATTTCGAAAAGCGCCAAATTATCATCTCGGAGCGCTGTCTCGAATAGCGATGAAATTTATACTATCGGGACTAGAAAAATAAGGTGATGCACGCAGACGAGTTTTGTGATGATCGGACACGTCACTTGATCGTACGAGCACGAAACGCGTGACAGTTTATTTGAGAACTTAAATAAATCAAATATTATATTAATATAAACCATTCTCTTCATTAGGTGTTCACTGTTCCATCCATCTTCACAAAAGAAATGGCCGCCTCCTCCATTGTTATTTCAAAAATTAATATAGAGTGATTTAGGCCTTTTAAAATCATGAAACTGAGTTTATTGGGATCGTAGCAAGTAAGACAATGCGCCCATATACTCAATGAAGAGTGTGACGTCACTTGGAGAATAGCCATGAATAGGGGACGAACTAGGGTTAGCCTTGGTCGTCAATTAGAGGCGAGTTAGGCTTGTCGAAGGATAGGTTGCATTGCTTTTGACGATAGGCACCTCCCCATACCGAAATCATTAAGTTTGATCATCACATGGGCATCACAATTTTTGGGAGCTACCAAGGAGAGAGTGGGGTCACGATCCAAACGGAGGAGCCGGGGTTCGAGATTTTGTTGCGGATGAGTCGAGCATTTGATGAGGAGCACGATGGTGTGAACGACACTTGATTTCGTGGAGTGTAGCTCCGTATCACCCTAAATTAGTGCACGGTGTAGTTGGGTTCAATGTTCATGCATGTAAAGGTTTTGGATTTGGTGGCGAGGAAGATAATTAGCAAGGTAATTAGCCTAATTAATTATATTTAAGTTAATTTAATTATTTAAATAATTTGTTAACTTATATATTGCATATCTTTTGCATACGAGCTCCATTTTTGTAACGACCCATAAATTTTAAGGGTTTTTATAACGTAATTAACTGGGATTTTGTGAAATTTTAAATAATTGAATTTTGAAATAAAAATTTGAATTTGGAATATGTATATATGAACATGGCAAATGGTAAATTTTCATCAGAAATTATGGAAGTCTATTTTATTATGTAATTTTATTTGAATTCAAATCAGTTAAATTTGATGATGATAAAATATTTCCCAAACCTGAATATTTTTATATAATAAATTTGTAAATCATCTTTTGAGTGAGACGTCATATTTCGTTTCATCAAATTTTGACTGTTATTGCTCCATTTATCTTATTTTCAGCAAATTAGCAGCATTTTCGGTACCAAATATCGACTTTTGATTGGATGATCCTATCATCGATATCTGTGTATCGTTTTGATCGCCTCGTCATGCTGATCCCCACAGTATATTCATTTATTTATTTCGAAGTTCAATTTTCGACGAAATCAGTAAAACGATTACCATATCGGTAACCGTTTTCGAGCCTTTTGATTTCCCGTGACCTTTCATTTATATACCGTGTGGACCAATAATCATCGACTCTTAAAATTTCTAGAATTTATTATTGGCTTTTATTATTCCCACTGGTAAAATTTATAATTGTTATTCATATCGTTTCATTCTCCTAGCTACCGTTTAATTTATACTTTATCTCTGAAAAGAAATATACTGTTTTCTTTTCTATGCCTCTCCATCTCGTGAATACTATTCATACTTTAGCGAGCAGCCTCTCTCTCTTCCCTGGCCGAAACAAATATCAATAATATATATGTAAATCAAGTTTGTATGTATATATTAAAGTTCGTAACGGTTACTTTGGATCTGAGAGTCGCCTTCACACCGCGTCTCTTCCCACAGCCTCCACCACCGAGCTCCTCCTATACTACCGAGCACAAGACGAACGTCGTCAGCCCAGTTTCCTCCTCCTCTGCCTTTCACTGACCCACGTGCCCATACTCCATCATCCTTACTAGATTGTCACCCACTCAAGCCTCACCTCCTCTCCCATCTTCAACCGAGTTCCCCAGCTCGTCAACCCCTCCGGCTCACAACCCTCCACCTTACCTTGGTAGCTGCGCCGCACACCACCACCTCTAGCAGCCATAAGCCCTCTCCTATATTATATATTGGTTTATACAGTAGTTATATATATAAACATGTATGTTTACGTGTGTTTTGGTTTTTTTTTTCAAAATAAAATTTAAAAGCGTATATGAATGATACATGTAACTGTTATATTGGGATTCATTTGTTTTATATTCTACTTTTGTACAGATTTAATAGTATATGTTATTGTTATATATATTTTTGTTTAGAAGACAAAAATGAAGTGTGTGTATATATATATATTATATGTTACTATTCATTTAATCCTGTTTGCAGTCATTACTTTTGCAAAGCTTTCTGTCTGACTTTATACAAATATTGTTTTACAGGTGTTGATTTAGGCATTGTTTTGAAATTACTTTGCATATTGATATTTTGAATTTCGGTTTATATATGTTTAAAAAAAATTAACATAAGAAAGAAAAATACAATATATGTATGTACAGTTATATGTGTAGTACATATTAGATTATATATAAGTATACTGGAATTCAATTCTCAAATGTATATAATATATTAACTAGGATCTGTTGTTTATATATGTATAAGTATTTATATTAGTATATATATATAAGTTTATGTATACCTGAGTTTGGTTTGAATACATATGCATGGTTTTAAATTTCCAATATGTGTACTTTCTTATATTGTTTATATACATATTAGTGTACACATATATGTAAGTATAGGTTTGTATAAGTTTAAATGCATTTGTATATAGGTCTGTAGTGTTTTGATTCTTCAGATGCATGTATATATTTATCTATTGAAATTTTATTTGGAAAGTATATGTGTGCAAAGTTGCATTTGTATAAATATAAATTATAGTTTATAAAATGGTTCATGTACAGTAATATATGTAGTTATATAATATGTTATACATAGATTTTTAAAATCTTTCATTACTGTTTAAGTTTATATATTATAATAAATTGTTTATATTGACTTTTATAATAAATATTGATTTTGAAAATATTATAAAGATTTTTATTTTATCTTATTTTAATGTGTTAATATTAGACTTTAAAATTATATATACATATATATATATATATATATATATATATATGTTCTCATCGATTCCTGTTTATCAGCTTTGTTCGTCAAATTCATGCCAATCTTGCTTTGCTTTGGAAGTCCTGTTTGGATTCGTAACTCGTCTCATTCTCGTTCATCTCTAGCCTCAAAAGGTGAGCAATCACTCACGATTAACGTTCTTATATTTATTAAATTTGATTTCAATTGTAACGAAAATTGAAATATGTTGTTGTTAGTTATTTAAACTACTATATATATGATATGCCATTATTTGTAACTGTTCACCTATGACATATGACACCCTGATCTGTTATTTGTATTCTATATGTTATTGATAATATATGCCTGTTATTGATATGTTGTATTATTATCATATTATTATCACTCTGCAAGTTCCCTGTTAGTATAGAATTCCCTATGGGTTGAAATGATACATCCCCGGACGATCTTTAGAATAGGAGAAAATCATTATGGATTGAAATGATAAACCCAAGCGATTTTCATTGAATTGAATTTGGGATTGCGGGTTGAAAAGATATATACCCGTATATATTTAAATTACGGGTTGAAATGATAGATTTCTGTATCACTTAACCATAGGATAGAAATTATATACACACACCGTTGGTCTATATATATATATGTATGTATGTATGTATGTATGTATTTTGAAATGATTTCCACGTTTTAAGAAGGATATATATACATATATGATTTTACATAAATATTGATTTTAAATATTATATATATATGTTATGTTATAAAGGTTTAAATTTTATATTTTTAAAATTATATATTTTGAATTATAAAGGTTTAAAATTTTAGATTTTGATTTAAAGTGATTAAATGAATATTTCAAGTTTAAATAAATTGAAGAAAATATTTAGTTTTTTTTAATTTGAGGCTTATTTAAATGATATTGGATTTTTTCGGTGAATATTTCAAAACTAAATAATAATGAAGTTAAATTTGGATATAAATGAAATTATCAAATTTAGTTTTGAAAATGTTGAATATTTAAAGCTTTGAAATATATTAAAATTGAAATGGTATATTTTGGGGTTCAAATCTGTATTTGAAATCGATATAATTTGAAATGGTTTACTGGGAACTGAATTGAATTGAAATTGAGGAATTGAGAATGAATTAAATTGAATTGATTTGAATCGATTTGTGAACCTTGAGGAAACTATTTTATTATATAAAGTATTTAAATATATATATAATATTTTACTTTATAACTTATTTTAGTATATATTTATTTCAATATAAACCATTTTAATATAAACCATTTCAAATAAACTATTTTTAATATATTAATTACTTTAATATAAACTATTTAATTTATAACTATTTTATATACAAACTATTTTATTATATATACTATTTTACTTTATTAACTATTTTAATTTATATAAACTATTTTATTATATATATATATATATATATATTATTTTCTATATCAACTATTTAAGTGGAAAGTGTTATGATTTCAAAGTGTTATGATTTCCAAAGTATTATAATTTCAAAGTGTTATAATTTCGAAGAGTTATAATTTTGGAAAGTTTTATGATTTTGGAAATGAATATCCTTTGAGTGAGAAATTATATCGTATTGATATGGTTTTGAAATGGAAATGATGTTTGGTTTTGAAGTATAGACTATTTTCAAATGACCACGGTGTTATAATAACGATCGGTTGTTAAAGAGACCGGGATCGGTTATTGTCATACTCTCTACCAATACCGAAAACCACTTTAACAACCGTGTACACGGTGGAGATTCTAGAATAAAGTAGGATGGTGGCGATGATTCTATTTGAGGTATATACGTGGACCTGACTCCCGTGAGTTAGCTTAAGGAAGCTAAAACAGGAGCAATTGACGGGACAAGTGAGGTAGCTCCTCCGATCAGACACATTCCTTCGATTGCCATTCTATTACTTTGTGAATGATTTGTTGTGGACCTTTGATTTGGGAGTGTGGATCGAGGTGGGCGGTAGCTGCGGCTATGCGTTACCACCAGCACAGAAGTGTAATTGGTATATCTACCCTGGCATTGCCTAGTTGTGCCATGTCACCTACCTTATGAGACCACTGCGAGTTTGTTTTGTACCATAACTATGGAGTGCCCTCTGATAAGCCCAGTTTATGGGAAGTTACGGTACTGTATAGACTATGGGAATATATAAAAATGTGTTAAGGGGGATATGGGTAACGCCTTAACGCTATTGTGACGACCCGTAATTTTGGGATATTTGAAATTGGAATATTTAATTGATTTTAAATATTTAAAAGTTAATTTTTGACTTGAATTTCAAATACCACTATTTATTTGGCAATTAAATTATTGAATTTAATAATTGAAAGTTGGGTAAAATATTGAATATTCAGTTTTAAGCCTGTTAAAAATAATTTGAAGGCTTGGAAAATTTACATTGACAATACTGAAGGTGATAGAACTTTTAAAATTGAATTTAAATGTGTTTTGTTCAGTTTTAAAAATATACTGGTTAAATTGATATTTAAAAATAGCCTTCCGAGGAACAGTCTCAGAATTCGACGAAACCAGTTCCATTGGATTCATAATATTGAATTATTATTGGATTTCAATTTTCATAGTGCTTGGAGTTATCGTGTGATCGTACGGTAGATAAACGCGTTGAAAAATATATCGAAATTCAATATTATAACTGGGTTCAAAAAGCTATCTTCTCCATATGATCGAGTTAGGACTCGAAACCTTTTCCATTGCGTTTGGAATAGGGGTATAACATTATGAACGCCTAGCGGCATGCCTTGATAGGAGATCGAGATTTTGAGTTGCGATTTCGAGACGTTTAAATTTAAATAATATTATATATACATTGTTGACTGGTCAAACATCTTCACACCAGAACTTTCTCACCTCATTTCAGAAGCACTGTAACTAGATTTTTCAACATGCTTCCTTTGCCTTCTCGAATACACGATCCCTTATCTTCCATCTCACACTTCTCGTTTCTTTTAAAATTGCCTGCTCCTCAAAATCGAAACCATATCTCCGTTCCTTTTCTTCCCTTCCTCAAATCATCAGCAAATAATGGTGGCCTCAGAGGGAAATCGCGAAACATTTCCCTAATTAAATTTAAATCAACTGCTTCGTTCAAATCGCGTGATGTTCGAGTTCCTTCCTCCCTCATTTATTCAATTCGAAAGAAATCACCAAAACCTCTCTTCTCCAGAAATCCCTCTTCTCTAGATAAAAAAAAATTATTTAGAATGTTAATATTCTCTATTATGAATATTCGATATCCCATGATGAATTATACTGATGATTGGATTGTTGGATGCAACGGGGTGATTAAATATATTTGGGTATACTGGGTTACCAAAAATATATATCGGACTTTAGAAAAGGAAATATAAGAGAAGATTTTTAAGTAGAGAATGATAGAGAATTTGAATAAAATCAGGAATGAATTGGAAAGAATAAAAGAGATTTTTAAATTCTAGTAAATAAATGTCGAGTATGGAAAGGGAATTTTGAAATAACCGTGAAATAATGAATTTTAAAACTCAAGCATTATTATTTAAAGAAATAAAGAATTTATTTTGAATTCAAGGTTTGAATTTATTTAAAAGGGATAAGAAAGGAATTTGGGAATCTGAAATTGGTATTCTCAGTTAAAAAGGATTTTTAAATCATAATAAGAAATAAATCTAAGGTTAATGGATTTGAAATAAATGGAGAAAGTAAGGGAATTTATTTCAAAATGAATAAATTGGAAATAAATTTGGAAATTGATTTAAGTGTTTTAAACCCTGGATTTTTAAAAGGGAATTGAGATTTGAAATTTATAAACTGGGTTTATGAAAGTGAAAGTAATATATCAGTGAATATTTGGAAGGATAAATTCAAGGTGGGAATTTATAAAAGGAATGGGTAAATGTGATTAAAAATAAATAGTGATTTATTTTTAAAAGATGTGAAAGAGAAGTATATTTCCCTGGATAGCCAAGTACGTTTTCAAAGCAAATTCTTAAGTATAAGTTAAAGTTTCAAGGTTGTTTTAAAAGTATGATTTGGAAAATCTATTATTTTTAAACTTTAAAGTAAGGATTTTTCAAATGTAATTGAGTAGTAATTATATAAAGGTGACTTGGTATTCTGTTTTAAAAAGATGAAAATTTAGTTTTATATTTTATAAAGTAGCTTTATTTTAAATATTCTTAAAGTGTATATTTTTATAAAATAAAGTATTAAAGTAGTTTTAAATCTAAATTTTTAAAAGTATATTCTATAATTAATTGTTTTAAATGATTTTTTAGTCTAAGTGTTTGTACTTGGTGATTTCAGTGGAAATAGAAAATATTTGGGAATTTATTGCATGAGAGAAGACGGTTTGAAACTGTTTTCAAAAGGTTGAAAAGTGGAAATATATCTTGCGAAGATATTTGTGAGGTAAATAAATAATTTGGGAAAATTATTTATTGTTTGATGGATGTTTGTGAATGTTAATTGATAGTTAAATAACCGACTATCAATATTGGCCAATGCGCTGATCGTTTCGAAGAGACCGGGATCGGGATTTATTTTCCGAAAACCACCTCGATCCGGTTTGTACGTTTTCGAGGGGAAAACGAGTTCGGAGTCGAAGATGGAGCAGTGAAGTGTAAGGGCTAATCGCTACTAATCCTGAGGGTGATTCCAAAATGGATGTAGTAGAAGTAGTGCCTTTGGTTCCGTTCGAACCCAGAACGGAATTGTATGGATGAATGCTTTTGGAACATCGTCAGGTGGACGATGGGCATTCTAAGGGATATGTTCTATAAAGGTAACGCTTAGCCTCAAGCCTCATCAATTGGGAATGACTGAAAATCAGGGGTTATGCAGCAAGGCTATGTGGGTAGCGCCCATTAGGGTGAGATCATCCCTGTCTAGATGTCCCTTTTTATTTCGGCTGTGTGGTGGTTGGTCGCGCCAACCGTGGGGTGATCTTACTTGGAATTACCCTTAGGTAGTTCCGGTCTTGTGTTGCAGGGGATCGGGTGTGGTCCTCGGTACACTGGTCTAGACCAGGTACTATGACAGGTGGTACCCCAGTGCCTAGTTATTCGTTGGAAATCCATTCTCCCTACGCGCATGTACGGTTTTGATTGTGCCCAACTATTGCTGAAACATGAGATGCAAGCATTTCAGATAGATTCTATTTTACTTTCTATAGACACTATTATAATATCAGACGGTTTGGATAAAAAGTGTTTTGGCTATCGTAAGGTAAAAACCTGACATGTTTATTTGTGGCGTGGTCTTACGAGATGCTTTTGATTTCAAAGGGTTTGGAAAACTTTAATAATCCAATTGAGTGTGTTTTCTCACGTTGGATTTCCAGACTGACTCGGGTGTTATTTTATTATAATGCTCGGATCAGACCGAGTATTATAGATACAGGATAGGATGCTGTGAAGCTTAGGAGATAAGCTAGATGGCGAGACGTACCACTCGTACTTGATGTATATTCTGCTGTGTTGTGTGTACTGTGTATTCAGTTTTGTGAGGACATGTAGTGATTATTGTACAGTTGTGTGTTAGATGTTGTTGAACTTTGATGTTGTATTCTAAAGATGTAAAGTATAAAACAGGTATAGTTTTCTTTTGTGTAAAGATCAGTTATTATCTATTATATTTCACTACACCAAAACAGGTGATTCCCAACGAGTATAACTGTCGCAAACAGTTTCAACAACGCTTATTAGCGTCGCTGTAGGGGCATCGCAATTTATTGCCAACGCTTATAAGCGTTGGGGAATTTAGTTTCCCAACGCTTATAAGCGTTGGAAGGTTGTATTCGCCAACGCTTATAAATGTTGGTGTATATTATTTAGCAACGCTTATAAACGTTGGCAAATAAACCATCCAACATTATTTAATTTTCTATGCTAACGCTTATAAGCGTTGGTAAATTTTAATTGCCAACGCTTATAACACTGAAATATTTTCATTCTCAATATAGTCAATTTTAATAACATTAATAAACAATTAATAACTAACATGATATGCATTATTATACTACATTCAATAGAAACCGAAAATTTACAATATTCATGATCAAATAACAACATAAATTTCATAGTCAACTACTTCATAACAATGTCAACTACTTCATAACAAGTACAATACATAGTTTGGTTAATTCAATACATAATCAACTACTTCATAACAATGTCAAATTGGAATACAAAAGACAACGTAAATTTCATAGTGAAATTCTACAAATACCGAATACGAAACTCCGGCCATATAACGAAACCTCCATCTGAAAAATCACATAACTTGTACATTCAAGATACTAAAGCTAGAGTTTGGGGTTATGGAATATGCGCATTTGCCATTGTTTTGGAGCTGCTTGCGTTCTTGGCAGGCATAAGGAAATATCGATATAAAAAGTTGGCCCGAAGTCTGTTAACTCAAATTGCCACGGTGGTATCTGCAGCATGGAGACAGAGAAATAATGAACTGCCATCAGATTTGTCTCTGCTGTATGATGATGATAAGTAGACAGTAAAGGCAAACAAAGGCTTCCTCATACCAAGCAGTTCCGGTACGTAAAAACAGATTGATTATGCGTGCAAACAGAATAACAGTTAAAACATCTTATATCAAGAATTCGTGGTCTCCTAAATATGCATTAAGTCTATAATATCAAGAATAAAACATCTGATGAGTTTTCAAACCTGATCAAAATCCAACCTCCATGCATTTTAGTTTGCATCTATTGTAGCTTCACATCAATCAGATGTTCGCTTTCAAACTTCCCGGTTCTTAATGATAATCATATCTTAAGCAACATATGTATCTCCACCCTATTCAAATAAAACCCGCTTCAACCACACTGCTCAGTCACTATGACAGAACCATGTGCTCTCACTACTATCTCATCCTCCATAAATGCATTTAACCTTCACCTAAACACCATTTCTATTGATCTTCCAGAAGCTGCTGATATGTACAATCTGACAATATAGTAGTACAGAAAGGAACAGCGGATATGTTACTAATTCATGAATATAAGAAACATTCAAAGCTACTGCAGCAAAACTTACCAAACAAAAGAAAGGATGGCTTGTTTCTGAAAAATAAAATGCTTATGCCAATCTAAATATACGAATAAAAAAATCAAATAATATAATAGTTACCAAGTGTATAAGAAGTTGGAGCATTGGATTTTTCACCAAGGCTATTCCTAAACCTAATAGTAGTACCACTAATACACTCCCCGTCAGAAGAATCATTCTCCATTATTTCCCGGTCATTTAGTGGTATTAATCTCACCGAAACAAATATTTTCTTCAACTTTGCAACTTCAGTCCCTTCCAATGCCATATCAGCATCTACGTACTCGTCTCTACTAGTCACACCTATACTAATAATGTACAAAATACCTGCAAGGGTCTACAGTTTAAATAATGTACAAAAATATCTGGCATAATATAATATTGTTTAATTTATTCAAACTATTGTTATAAACTTGTTAATTTTTATAAAAATTAGTTAATTTATTCAAACTGTTGTTTATTATTATTACTATCATAAACAGAGCTAATTTTTATAAACTTTGTTAATGCTTATCAAACTTAGTTAAATTTTTTTACTAGAACTAATAATAGTGACATATCGTGTACATTTCGTACTTATTATTTTATAGGTCTATGAGTATGGCATGATAACATAATATTGGTAAAATAATATTATATGATTTATCATCCATGAATCTTTGCTTCACTGTTCCAGTTTTGGTTTCTAGAATAGCATGATCATCTATGAAATATAGCAAAATTCAAGAGATTAAAGTTAAAGAACTTCTATAGATACAAGCGTAATTTGCGACGTATAAAGAAGAAAAAACCCAATACTCAGACTCCAAAAATCGGATGGTACTTTAATTTGCAACACCAAAATTTAACGACACAAGGTGCATGTAAATAATGTAGAGAATGCAGGATTGCTGAACTAAGATGAGTTTTCTTAAGTAAACTTAAGATGTAAAAGTCACAAACTAACTTAAGATGTAAAAGTCACTTAAGAAGAGATTAAAAAACGTAACTTATCTTTTTGTATACCTTTTTTTTACTTCAAACGCTGCTCTTGTACCCTGTTTTGAACCTTGTCTTATAACTGTAGTGGTGGTACTCTTTGTATCCACTCGACTAGCTTTTGTCGTCTTTGATTCATGTCTTGTCTGCAACAAAAATACAAACTTATTCATGTTTAGTAAAGCTCTCTCGGACCTTGTTCCGAAATATCATGTATGCTTGTCATGTTTCCATCTATGAATAGGTTAAGAGACATGTTTAGTTAAGGAAGTGAATCATTCACATAAATTACAATAGTTCAAAACTTACATATTGAACTGGAAACTGAATATAGCAAAAATCAATGATTAACTACTCTAGAATGTCAATATGTGAATCATTGGACGTCAACATGAATAAATTACAATAATTTTCATACCTCTAGCACACTTGTCAATCATGGCTCTTGAACACACTGCTACTCTTCCTTTACTTTGGATGCACACTGCACTCTCAGATTCTTGGATCCCTTCAATTCGAATACTCATTTCTCCACCAGTTTCCCGGATACTTAGATTCTCAGTTTCACTTCCTTACTAGCTGCAACTGCTTCTATTATGGCAGTCTGTTTTAGTGCAATTCATTCAATAAACATCTTTATTGGTCAGAGTTCCTCACATGCATCCAGACTGAATTATGTATTGATTTCATGCACATATGCTTCGCTCAGACTGAAGCTCATCACCTATTATAGCTTGTTCATGCACATCAGCTTCGACTGGCCAAAGTTCACTTTGCTATTGTAGCCTAATAATTTTTTTAACTCCATTTCACTCTCAACATCTTCGACTGGCTAGAGTTCAACTTAGTTCAGCAATCCTGCATTATCAACAATTAGAGGCGCTGATGTTATTGCAGTTGTGAAGAATGGCATGATCATTGAGAAAGGGGAACATGACTTCTTACTGAATATTAAGAAAGGAGTTTACGCCTCCTTAGTTGCACTTCACTCTGGTAATGCTTGATAGTTTGAACTGATCTTATCCTATAATTACAATGTTGTTATAAATACATCCCATCTATATCAATGAATGTAGATTTGAAGTGGATAGGTTTAACTCAGTAAAAACTAAAAAGCCTACTTCAATCTATTAGTTAGACTGCAGGTTTATTATAAATTTGTCAGGTCTAGTTTGATTTGATATTTCACCCAACCTAGCTGAATTAACATTACTTAGTGTGCTTCAATATACTTAGAGAGTATATTAAGAACAGAAGGAAAGACATATACCTCTGTTGTATCCTAAGCTTAGGAAAAGAACAAATCCATCTACTGCTTCCACCTACAAGGATTGCAATTACTGAAGGCGGCATCTTATAGTTTTTAAGACACATGACATTTCAAGATGAAAAGCATGTGGCATCAAAGAATCGTTGAGTGCATGTAGTAATTTCGACTGAAGTTGTGGTCGAAGTCGAGGCCGATTCGCCTGAAGTCGAGACCGATTCGCCTGAAGGAGAAGCCGATTCGCGTGAAGGAGAGAGGTCGAATTCGAATTGGCCGAAGGAGATTAGGGCTACGGAAATCGAATTGGCGAAATCAAATTCGCATGAATGAATAACGTTGAGAAGTTGTGGATTAGGGCTAGGAAGACAACGGATGCTCATTTACTTTTTTAGCCCAACAACATTTAGCAAATTTCAATTTAACCAGGTTTTCCAACGCAAATATGTGTTAGCAATAAAAAAATTACAAACGTGTATTTTCGGTCACACATTTCTTGCTTAGCAACGCTTATTGGTGTGATTAATCTACAACGCAAATAAGTGTTGGCAAATGAAAAAAATAAGTGTTGCGAAATGGCTGTTATGGTGTAGTGTTTTATTCTGCTGCGATGTGAGATTCTGATGTTGTGTTGTTTCCTCTTCTTCTACCTCTTCCTTCTTTAACCCAAATGGTTCGTATTTCCATTCACTTTGAGTCGATGTTGGAGAATAGTGTCGATTTTAAGGGGTACGGAACTGCGGGTCATTTCAGTTGGTATCAGAGCTGAAGGTTAAGCGAGAACCTTGACTCTGGTGGGGATTACCCATTAGAGATAGAGTCAGTAGTACTCTAGAATGAGTTGGGTGTATTAATAGATATGAGCGTGTATTTGTTAGTGAATATAAAATGGTTTTATATTGTGTTGGTTGATTTATTGAGTGGCATATGAACCTTCGTCGACACAGTCTGGACAACTGTATCGAAGGGGTTTCTAAACACTTGAATAGGACAATTCGACACAATATTGTTTTCGAAAGTGGGTAAATGAAATAATTTTACCCAAAAATGTATTTTGATATAAAAGAAATATTTCCTTAAATTGTTATATAACTTGGATGTTTGGATGATAGTATCTTAAACAAATAAGATTATAAAATTGGAATGATTTATATAACCAATGGAAATTTGTATAAGCATAAATTATACAAATGAATTATAGTTAAAATTTGATTTAATTAAATTGGTAAATTTAAAATCCCGGAGATTTTGGAAGTATTTTTCGAAGTGTTTTGAAGATAAATAATAGATTTATTATTTTGAGAGGTATTTCTGAAAGGAAATTGTTTAAAATAAATTTTGGGAAGGGATATAGCATTGAGCTCACTTCAGTCGCTGGAAAATAACTTCGGTGATGACTGCAGCATCATCGATGTTCATTTTCGAGTTTCTAAGTGACGGATTGCTGCCAAATTGATTTGTTCAGAAAAATTAGTTTTGTTTTTGAAATTTCAAACGAAATTTGCCGAGAATAAAGCCAGGATTGGTTTAAAAATCTGAGAAGTGTGATTTTGAGATAATGATGATTTCAAAATGATTTGAAACCAAAAGCCGGGTGATTAAAAATCCTGAATCCTTATTTGAATGGAAAATCCTGATGGGATAAGTTATAAGCCTATAAATTGAAATGATTTTTAAATAAGGAAGGAAAATATGGGCTTTGAATGTTGGAATAAAATTTAAAGTGAAAAAGTTAAATAAATTTAATTTGGAGAAATTAAATTGTGGAAAATTTATTTGATGGTGATTTGAAAGAAATAAAATCTAATTGGATTGGAATTAACTTAAGCTAAATAGATGGAGGAGAGTTGAATTGAAGTCAACTTAAGCTAAGTTTAGTGATATTGGGTTGGAATTAAATCAGGTGAAAATAAAATTGAATTGGATTGAAATTAATTTAAGCTAAGCGAATGGAAGTAAGTTGAATTAAACTAAAAATAAATCCAGTTGTATTTGAATTAAGTTGAAATCGAATTGAAATGAATTGGGATGTAAATGATATTAAGAGAAAATAAGTCCTTACTTAATTTAAATACAAGTGAATTGGTGGATTAAAGAGGATAGTATGATTTAACTGAAGTTAAGTTAAATAAAAATTGAATTGAAATAAAATTTAGTTGAATTATAGATAATATTGAGTGAAATTAAATTCTTACTTTAATAAGTAAAAGTAAGTTGAATAAGAATTGTATTGGGATGAATGAATTGAAAATAGCCCATAAAGGTTAAAAGCATTGAAATAAAAATATGTACTTGGCTAAGTAAAAATATATAATCCCGAATTAAAAGTAGAATGTGAAAGGGATTGGTTGTAAATGGATGGAAGTGTGAATATAAATAAGTGTGTGACTTATAAATTTAAAGAGTGAAAGAAAACCCAAAATAGAATTGTTTGATATTTTAATGAAAAAAAATAAAAAATAAAATCCAATCTTGAATTATAAAATAGGAATTCAAGTAAAGTAATAATGTAATTTTTGAAGATAAAAATCAAATATTGAATTGAAATGATGGGAGTTGAAAATAAATCCAATTCAAGTGTAAATGAGTTTGGTGAGAATCAAATTAAATGGAAGTGAACTTAAGTATGAAGTTGAAATAATTTGAAGAAAGTAAAATAACTTAAAGTTTAAAGTTAATGAAAGCTTGGCTTCGAGTAGGAATGAAAGTCCATTAACTAAAAGTTTAGGTTAAATTAATTTGGGAAAATGATTATTAATATAAGCATGGAATGTTGTTAAGCTTAATGAAATGGTTTTAAGTGAAACCAACGCGTAAGTGAATTGAAATGCAAGTATATGGTTGGTGAATAAATTAGAAATTAGAATGGAATGGAATTAAATATAAATTGAGTGGAATCAATTTTAAAATAGTTACAAAAATAAAGAAATTGTTTGATTGAATGAATATCGTCGAAATTGCATAGAAACTGATTTTCGATTGTCGTAAACGAGATTCAATAAATTTCTATGAATTGATAGAAGTAAATAAAAATTGATTTTTGAATCAATTGAAATGAACATGAGTTCGTTTCATTTGAAAATGAATTGTATACAAGCAAGTGAGTTGCAAATCACTTAAATTGAATAGAAGGGTTTGAGAATCGATTGAAAGTAATTGAAATAAGTGTCGAAACATTACATATGTGCTTATGGAAGTATATAACATGCAGTGTTTATAGAATCCATGTTTTAGCTATGTAAATATAAGTGAAATGCATGTGTTTAGCTACTGAAAGTTAGTGGAATGTTAACAAATTGCATATATATAGTGCTTACGTGTTTTAATTGAGTAAGTACATGTACCGGGAGGCCGTTTAGCGGGATTGTGGTTGCCCAAATAGCTAAAATAATAAGCCGCTTGCTTAAAAATGCTAATAGAGGTACGCCTACGCAATAAAAATAGGAAATATGAACTATTTTTGTTTTTCCGACCGTGTGGGTCGATGCATATATATTTATATCTCTTGTCAAATTGCAAAAGCTCCTCCATACAAAGGAGACTCTGCCAAAATTTTCCGAAAATTTTGGGAGTTATAAAATTTTTGAAAATTTTCACTAACGACAAGAGATTTCAAATTGGGATTTGAGATAAAGATAAATTCGTAGTAGACTAAAGATAATTTAAAGTTGGAAATAAATCCATTGGGATTTAAATAAATTGGTAATAAGACTAATTTCAGAAATGATTGATTGAATATGGTTTAAGATAAGGTAAATAGAATTCAATATCTAAAATGAAGTAAATTGAATTCATATGGAATTGGAGATCCAGTTTAAAAATAAGTGATATAAAGACTAAAGTGGTAGAGTAATAATGTAAGAGTATATATAAAATGCGTATATTAGACTTAAGAAATGAATGGTGGAATTCTTAAGTAAATTTGGTATTGGGAATACACTGAGAGAATTTGGCCATTGTTGTTAAGTAAAGTATACAGGAATTATAAAGGCTATAGGAAAATGGAAATGGATTTTGATTTCGTAGATAAATTTGAATTTGCTCGACAATACGGTATGTATTTAAAATTTCTGTATGAAATTTGATTGGGTTTTTGATCTAGCCACTTGGCTTTTTGTTTTCTTTTGAAATCCGGGGGCCCGTAGAGGCAATTTTTTAGTAGTACCAAGCTAGCCGCGCAAAGGAGACGCTGGCAAAAAATTTCAAAAATTTAGAGAGTTAGAAAAAAATATGAGAAAATTTTGATAATTTAAAAATTGGATTTGAATTAATTTTGAAATGGTTAAGTGATATTGTTGGAACCTATAGATAAATTTGGGAAGTTAGTAAGAGGGATAGTGTCTTTGATAAAAAAGATTGTTTGGGTATTGTTAAAACCGTTTGGTTTTGGAAAGTTGTTAAAACCATTGGTTTTGGGAGAAAAATAAACGGGTTATGGACCATTCCTCTTAACTAGCAATTTCGAGGACGAAATTCTTTTAAGGGGGGAGGAATGTGACGACCCAAAATTTTGGGATATTTGAAATTGGAATATTTAATTGATTTTAAATATTTAAAAGATAATTTTTGACTTGAATTTCGAATACCACTATTTATTTGGCAATTAAATTATTGAATTTAATAATTGAAAGTTGGGTAAAATACTGAATCTTCAGTTTTAAGCCTGTTAAAAATAATTTGAAGGCTTGGAAAATTTACATTGACAATACTAAAGGTGATAGAACTTTTAAAATTGAATTTAAATGTGTTTTGTTCAGTTTTAAAAATATACTGGTTAAATTGATATTTAAAAATAGCATTCCGAGGCACAGTCTCGGAATTCGACGAAACAAGTTCCATTGGATCCGTAATATTGTATTATTATCGGATTTCAATTTTCGTAGTGCTTGGAGTTATCGTGTGATCGTACGGTAGATAAACGCTTTGAAAAATATATCGAAATTCAATATTATAACTGGGTTCAAAAAGCTATCTTCTCCATATGATCGAGTTAGGACTCGAAACCTTTTCCATTGCGTTTGGAATAGGGGTATAACATTATGAATGCCTAGCGGCACGCCTTGATAGGAGATTGAGATTTTGAGTTGCGATTTCGAGACGTTTAAATTTAAATAATATTATATATACATTGTTGACTGGTCAAACATCTTCACACTAGAACTTTCTCACCTCATTTCAGAAGCACTGTAACTAGATTTTTCAACATGCTTCCTTTGCCTTCTCGAATACACGATCCCTTATCTTCCATCTCACACTTCTCGTTTCTTTTAAAATTGCCTGCTCCTCAAAATCGAAACCATATCTCCGTTCCTTTTCTTCCCTTCCTCAAATCATCAGCAAAGAATGGTGGCCTCAGAGGGAAATCGTGAAACATTTCCCTAATCAAATTTAAATCAACTGCTTCGTTCAAATCGCGTGATGTTCGAGTTCCTTCCTCCCTCATTTATTCAATTCGAAAGAAATCACCAAAACCTCTCTTCTCCAGAAATCCCTCTTCTCCAGATAAAAAAAATTATTTAGAATGTTAATATTCTCTGTTATGAATATTTGATATCCCATGATGAATTATACTGATGATTGGATTGTTGGATGCAACGGGGTGATTAAATATATTTGGGTATACTGGGTTACCAAAAATATATATCGGACTTTTGAAAAGGAAATATAAGAGAAGATTTTTAAGTAGAGAATGATAGAGAATTTAAATAAATTCAAGAATGAATTGGAAAGAATAAAAGAGATTTTTACATTCTAGTAAATAAATGCCGAGTATGGAAAGGGAATTTTGAAATAACCGTGAAATAATGAATTTTAAAACTCAAGCATTATTATTTAAAGAAATAAAGAATTTATTTTGAATTCAAGGTTTGAATTTATTTAAAAGGGATAAAAAAGGAATTTGGGAATCTGAAATTGGTATTCTTAGTTAAAAAGGATTTTTAAATCATAATAAGAAATAAATCTAAGGTTAATGGATTTGAAATAAATGGAGAAAGTAAGGGAATTTATTTCAAAATGAATAAATTGGAAATCAATTTGGAAATTGATTTAAGTGTTTTAAACCCTGGATTTTTAAAAGGGAATTGAGATTTGAAATTTATAAACTGGGTTTATGAAAGTGAAAGTAATATATCAGTGAATATTTGGAAGGATAAATTCAAGGTGGGAATTTATAAAAGGAATGGGTAAATGTGATTAAAAATAAATAGTGATTTATTTTTAAAAGATGTGAAAGAGAAGTATATTTCCCTGGATAGCCAAGTACGTTTTCAAAGCAAATTCTTAAGTATAAGTTAAAGTTTCAAGGTTGTTTTAAAAGTATGTTTTGGAAAATCTATTATTTTTAAACTTTAAAGTAAGGATTTTTCAAATGTAATTGAGTAGTAATTATATAAAGGTGACTTGGTATTATGTTTTAAAAAGATGAAAATTTAGTTTTATATTTTATAAAGTAGCTTTATTTTAAATATTCTTAAAGTGTATATTTTTATAAAATAAAGTATTAAAGTTGTTTTAAATCTAAATGTTTAAAAGTATATTCTATAATTAAGTGTTTTAAATGATTTTAAAGTCTAAGTGTTTGTACTTGGTGATTTCAGTGGAAATAGAAAATATATGGGAATTTATTCCATGGGAGAAGACGGTTTGAAACTGTTTTCAAAAGGTTGAAAAGTGGAAATATATCTTGCGAAGATATTTGTGAGGTAAATAAATAATTTTCGAAAATTATTTATTGTTTGATGGATGTTTGTGAATGTTAATTGATAGTTAAATAACCGACTATCAATATTGGCCAATGCGCTAATCGTTTCGAAGAGACCGGGATCGGGATTTATTTTCCGAAAACCACTTCGATCCGGTTTGTACGTTTTCGAGGGGAAAACGAGTTCGGAGTCGAAGATGGAGCAGTGAAGTGCAAGGGCTAATCGCTACTAATCCTGAGGGTGATTCCAAAATAGATGTAGTAGGAGTAGTGCCTTCGGTTCCGTTCGAACCCGGAACGGACTTGTATGGATGAATGCTTTTGTAACATCGTCAGGTGGACGATGGGCATTCTAAGGGATATGTTCTATAAAGGTAATGCTTAGCCTCAAGCCTCATCAACCGGGAATGACTGAAAATCAGGGGTTATGCAACAAGGCTATGTGGGTAGCGCCCATTATGGTGAGATCATCTCTGTCTAGATGTCCCTTTTTATTTCGGCTGTGTGGCGGTTGGTCGCGCCAACCGTGGGGTGATCTTACTCGAAATTACCCTTAGGTAGTTCCGGTCTTGTGTTGCAGGGGATCGGGCGTGGTCCTCGGTACACTGATCTAGACCAGGTACTGTGACAGGTGGTACCCCTGTTCCTAGTCATTCGTTGGAAATCCATTCTCTCTACGCGCCTGTACGGTTTTGATTGTGCCCAACTATTGCTGAAACGTGAGATGCAAGCATTTCTGCTAGATTCTATTTTACTTTCTATAGACACTATTATAATATCAGACGGTTTTGCTAAAAAGTGTTTTGGCTATCGTAAGGTAAAAACCCAACATGTTTATTTGTGGCGTGGTCTTACGAGATGCTTTTGATTTCAAAGGGTTTGGAAAACTTTAATAATCCAATTGAGTGTGTTTTCTCACGCTGGTTTTCCAGACTGACTCGGGTGTTATTTTATTATAATGCTCGGGTCAGACCGAGTATTATAGATACAGGATAGGATGCTGTGAAGCTTAGGAGACGAGCTGGATGGCGAGACGTACCACTCGTACTTGATGTATATTCTGCTGTGTTGTGTGTACTGTGTATTCAGTTTTGTGATGACATGTAGTGATTATTGTACAGTTGTGTGTTAGATGTTGTTGAACTCTGATGTTGTATTCTAAAGATGTAAAGTATAAAACAGATATAGTTTTCTTTTGTGTAAAGATCAGTTATTATCTATTATATTTTATTCCACTGCGATGTGAGATTCTGATGTTGTATTGTTTCCTCTTCTTCTACCTCTTTCTTCTTTAACCCAAATGGTTTGTATTTCCATTCACTTTGAGTCGATGTTGGAGAATAGTGTCGATTTTAAGGGGTACGGAACTACGGGTCGTTTCAGCTATTTTAATAGTTTACTTTACTATTGACATATTATAATAGCGTATATTACTACATAGTAGATAGTTCCACGGATCCTTAGAGGATGGTTATCCCAAACATCCTTTGAGTTACTTGTATTTCAGGTTATATTCCACTTGAGTTGGATTTATTGATATAAGAATGTTAATCCTGACTCGAGTGTTTTGTGTTTTGCCTTACGCTCGGGTCAGACTGAGTGCCACAGCATTAGAGACTCACCTTTGGAGTTGGAGCTTCGCTTGGAGATCCATCTATCTATTCAGCTTTCTGTTATTTAGTTAGCTCCAGTGATATATTCAGATTTTGTTATTTGACTATTGTATTCGAGACTTCTGTTGTATCTTGTTAACTCTGTTATATATATAGTAGCTTTATGAACTACTATTCATTTGTTTCCGTTGCTTATTGTTATATTACTCTGTGTCTGTGATTATGTGATTGATTTATTTACTGTATATGTTGAGTTTTGCCAAATATAAATTAACAATCTGATATTTTGAGCAATTCAATTTCGACGTGTGTGGATGCGAATGGTTGAAAATATTTGGTCATCACAATTTTGGATGACGTTTATTGCGTTGCACTCGTAATGGAGAGCTCTATGATTTGGTAATGGTTTGGATAGATTTAGTTAAGGTGAGTGATATTGTCTCCCACCATACTATGATCGTTACTATAGTATAAAAACAACGTTTTGAAATGTTTTCTAACTTTATAATGTGATTTCTAGAATATTTAAACCTATATATTATTTTATAAAATTAATTAAAAGTGTTTTAAAATGGTCTTAAAAGAAATATCACATTTTCCCTATTAGCGCACTAATTCACTATATGTTAGACTTAGGCTATTTTTGACATTTATCCTCCATTGGTTGCTTGGATGTACTGTATTGTATCACTATAGACGTATGTAGGCTATTACGAATGTTTATATGCTTGTTGGATGTATGTATGTTAGTTTGGTTGTTTTGGTTGAAAGCGAATTTATTAGCGATCCAGCGTTAGGAAATTTTTCGCGTGTTAGGTTTCATTCTATTGATCGGAAACCCAAACAAATGAGATAAATTATATGAGAGTACTAGAATGAGTGCCGATGGATCTGAGGATGGAAGATGATGATTTGCACGGCCTTCGAACTTCAGGATGGACGACGGACGTTTTCAGTTGGTTAGCACTTGTCCATTTTTGGCTAAGTGTAGGACCAGAGTGGTAGGTATTGACCACCAAGAAGCGGTCGGTACCCATCACTATTGATAATGGTCTATTTAGTCGACCTTTGAAATAGATGGTGAGGAGGCTTCAAGGAGCATGATATGATGGTTAGTTCGTGCGTCCAACTCTATGTCTTGATGGTATTGCACTATGACGAGGGATTTTAACGATCGCGATGATGTGACGTTTCGACATAGCTGTTTCAGGATTTCGTATGGTAGCTCGTTGGTGTATGGAGTTAGGTTCCGAGGTTGACACTTTCAGGACTTCAGATGGTAGTACGTTGGTGCATGGAGTTAGGTTCCAAGGTTGGAGACTTGATGTTGATAGGAGTCGTGATGGTTTCCACATGGACGGGCCTTGGGGTGATCAATGGATAGAACGTAGAATAGTTCTATCATGGAAATCGGAGAAGCAGTGTAGAGCTTGGATATGCGTGCTAAGGGATCATTGATACTCGGAGAGTTTTCCATTGTAATCAAAGTAGGGGTATTTATAGTGATGCCCATGGGTATGTTGATTTGGTACCTCGGATCGGTTGATTGGATCCGTATACCCTAGACTAGTAGAAAGGGTCTAGTACCAGCTTTAGGCTAAAGAGAGTACTACTAAAAATCAGGATTTACCCATTAATCCCTGGCAGTAGAAAGGTCATACGAGTTATTATATATCCAAGGCACAATTGGGTGATAATTAGTATTTTTTGATGGATGATATGTTTGTTATGGTTTCTTCACTAGCCACCTATCATCCCAGGGATGTCACAAAAGGTAGGTGTTCGGCATAGGGATACCTAAACACCCCGACTGTTTACTTAGTATGGAGTAGGTGTTGTGGATTGAGATCCTAGGCACCTCGTAGTATACTGAGTATGGAGTAACCTTTATGACATTTATAGAGTAGCATATTATTGATGTTATGTGCTAACTCTTTGGTTACAGGGATAGGTCAAGTATGATTCGTTTACCCTCTGTTCCATATACTGTATCGACTTCTATTGCATCTTGAGACTGTTTATCACTCACACAGTCTGTTGTATGACTCGTGCTTTAATGCTTTGCTTCCTACTATCTCGGGTACTCTTAAATGAGTAGACTAGATAACAGGTGTAAACAGCACTTGGAGCTGTGCAGATGGAATAGTAGGAGGCGACGCTTTCTCATACTTATATTTTGAGCTTATTATTGTTTATTCCACTTTGTAACACCGTGGAGCATTGACAGTGTTGACTTATTATTATTAGAGATAGTTTGTCAGTTGAGTTTATTTATCATTTTTATAAACTCTATCAATGTTCTGTATAACTGTTTGAGCCTATTTACTATGATTTTGTGGTTCATGTAGTTAATACTTTCTCGATTGTTTTATATCTATGTTGGCTACTATATTTTATCTGATGCGATGTGAGATACATGACATGTTTTATGATTATTTGATGTTTCCTTTTTCTTATTTTCCATTCTCTTCTCTTCTATTTTCTCTTCTTTACTTCTTTTCTTTCCATTGATAATCGTTCTACATCGTAAGTGTAGGGTGGTCATCACATAGGACGTCTTTAACAACCAACTCATCTTATCACACTATAAGAAAATTTAGTATTAGAAGCACAATGCAGCAGCTTTTGAAGCGTACATGCTACTTTTTTTCAATTGTAGACACGCTGATGAAAAATAAAACGCTGCTTAAATAAAAAATAATTGTTGAGACATGAAACATTAGATGGCTACTTCTGTTCATTGAATTCATTTCCATTCGCACAATTCTTTTCATGTCTTTTAGCTCTCAAATTTCATTCAAAGAAACAAGCAGAGAACTCTTTAGAATTTCCCAATCCAAATACTGACTTTCCCAACCCAAATATCGACATCCCTAATCTCAATCCATCGATTTTTGGGGAAATATTCTAGATCATGAGGGGTGTTGGTTCTTTGGGTTCTAGGATAGGCGAACTAGACACCTTGGCTCTATGGCTTCATTTCTATATGGGGTTTCTCACTAGTGAAGGATGATAGCTCGATGTTGATCTCTCCTTATCCGATAGGGAAAGCTTATGGTCTAGGGTAGGCGAACAAGAACAAGAAAAATACCATTAAGTTTAAGGTAATATATAGATCACGGTGCTTACACATGTTTATTGTATGATGTATTATAAAATACTAAATATGGAAATGTCCATGCATATACCTCCTAACGGTTTCAAGCAATAGATTATCTACTCTTTGCTAATTTGACAAATCATACAGTACGTTGAATCCTAGAAATTGAATGTTCAAGTTTAAAGTTTAAACAATAAGCTTTTTCGAGTTGATAGTTAAATTAAATTGCCTATAGATCCGTTGATGTAATAAAGGATACTGATGAAACTTATGCTATATGTAAATCATGAAGTAAAAAAGAAAATGGAACATAATAATATATTTGAGGAATTTCACTTTGGTTCCATTGCTTCTATAACTTTATCTGTTGTTATGTGTTATTTCGTAGAATCTATGCAGTCTTGCAAGGGACAAAAAATCATGAGTGGAACAAAATCTGTATGGTTTGATGTGATGTAACATATGTATTATATCAATATAATCGTTTGCTAGTATAAGATTATTTTTCTTCCATTTTTTGTAGATTATCAAACCTTATTGCAATTTAGACTTAATCTGGATAGTCCTATTTTAATTAATTTCATTATTTATTTTATCAAGATAGAGTATATTTCCATGCTTCATCATAGTTGTCATGCTCAGGACTATACAAACTGGTTGGCGTCAAAATTAGCCACCAACAGCCAATTGCAAGTGAAAGCACAAATATTCAGTCACAGATCACAAATAGAGTATATGTAGAGAGTATAATATGAAGAATAATCAAAAATAAAATGAAAGCAGTAAAAAAGACAAGATTTATAGTGGTTCGGCTAACTCTTCCTACGTCCACTCCAGAAATTTCCTTTTTATTATACTGAAATCTGATTATAGTTACAATCTGGAATTTCTAAAACAAAAATGACAGAGTAGCTTTTTATAGAAGAAGATAAAGAGAAGAAGAATGAGGATTCCTTTTTCTAAAGCCACGCCTACTATATTTATAGGTGAAATCCCGGCTATAGGGCCTCCTCACCTACATGGGCCCATCACGATAATTGTCGAGCCCAACTCGTCCACCATATGCCAACCTAAAGCAAAACTCGAAGTGGAACCCAAAGTAAGCTTGTCGCCGACCCGAAGTAAAACATAGCCGACCCCAAGCTTGATCCTTTCCTGCCGACCCGAAACACCTACTACGCTGAACCTAAGAAAACACCTTCTTGACCCAAAGTGAAACCTACTCCGACCATATGATGATCCCTTTCAATCTCCTGATGCCGACCTCTTGCCATTCCTTATGCCAACCCAGAGTTATGCCACTAGCCGACCCGACGCATCCACCAATGCCGACCCTCGAAGTATGCCGACCCCTCAAAGTACGTCGACCCCTCGAAGCATGCCGACTCAAAACCAAAGCTACGCTGACTCGAAGCACTCCTCTTTAATGCCGACCCTAAGCTCTTTCTTCTTTGCTGACCCTTGTTAAACATGCTGACCTGAAGTTTCCCAAGTGCTGACCCGAAGCATGGGCTATGCCGACCCGAAATAAATGCCGACCCCAAGTTCAATGCCGATCCTTAGCAAATCTTTACACCGACCCAAAGCCAATCACCTGGAGACCCGAAGCAAAACCCTTTCCTGACCCGAAGCAAACCCCTTGGCGACTTGATGTAGACCTTATGAAACCATCTCTAGCCAAAATCTGTATTCCAAGTACCCGACATCGTTTATCCATCGACTATGCTGAATCTTGACTTCATATTCATGTTTACTATCCGTAATTGATTGTCCATTCATCCATTCGAATCAAATCCATAATATTCCAGCCTTGATAATCATGTAGTCCATTGAGTTAAATCCGCCTGCATGTTGCCTTACCAAAAGGCGGGTTAACACTTTGTCCCTCAAAACATGCCTTGCGATAGGAAGGCGTGTTCTGTATTGCCATAAGTCCAAAATCCGAAGTCCATAATCCATTGATTGCCATATCATCCGACCTAAGGTCTAATCCATTTCCAATCCAATTCCTTGATATCTCCGGATCATTGGCGAAATCCATGACTATTTCAAGTCGATATCTAGTTTCAAATCCATCCCAAATCCATTAACCGAATCCATGGTCTCTTCGGATCATTTTATCTAGGTCTGGGACCTCTTCGGGTTCTATAATTCAAATCCGGGACCCCGCTAGGTCCATATCCAAATCCGGGACCTCTCCAGGACCAATAATCCATATCCGGGACCTCGTTGGGTCCATATCCAAATCCGGGACTTCTTCGGGACCATATCCAATCCTTAGACCTCTCCAGGTCATTTTATTCTACTCTGGCCTTGACTCTCCAGTCGAGGGCTTGTCCGTGGTTTTCCATCTCCGGCCTCAACTATTCGCTCGTGGACTTAATCCGTGGGCCATCCTACTCCAACCTCGATCCCCAATCGAGGACTTAATTCGTGAATATCCTTCTTCAGCCTCGACTCTTCGGTCAAGGACTTAATCCATGGGGTATCCAACTCCGGCCTCGATCCCTAGTCAAGGACTTAATCCGTGGGGTACCCTACTCCGACCTCGATCCCTAGTCGAGGACTTAATCCATGGGGTATCCTACTCCGGCCTCGATCTCCAGTCGAGGACTTAATCCGTGCGGTATCCTACTCCAGCCTCGATCCCCAGTCGAGGACTTAATCTGTGAATATCCTTCTCCGACCTCGACTCTTCGGTCAAGGACTTAACCCGAGTTCGAGTCCATCCCATCGCTCTCCGGCGAAGGGACTCGTAACTCGCAGTTATTGCCCCGTCTCTCCAGTCCGGACAGTAACCATTAATGAAGTGAAATCTTCACTTAATGAAGAAAGAAGTGCTAATTAAATTTTAAGGGATAAAGTGAAAGCTTTAGAGATGAGGCTTATGGGGGCCGTTATAAAGGAGGTCAAGCTTGTAGAGGAGAATGGATTCTTAAAGGAGAAATTACGAAGGAAAAGAATTATCTTGAACAAATCAACTGGATAATTAGTGACCCAAAGCAAAAGGTGTCTTATTTGTAGATATGGTTCTCGATACTATTACGAGAAATCCTACGAGAAGGCTCTTTTTGTAGCATATGCAAACAACATCCAGCGATGCCCAGATTTAGACTTCCCTTTTCTTCATCTAGCTTGGAATGAAAAGTTCAAAAAGAAATTCAAAGCTATGTTAGAGGAAATATAGGAATCCGAAAAAGAATCTTCTGAGGAGGAGGAGATTGATGCCAAGAAACTATTGGCCTTTGACAACCCTCTAGAACACAAAGTAACAGAATATGATGAGAAGGGGGATGATGATAACAACAAGAATGACGATGGCCATGATGATAGTGGTCATAATGGTGGTGATGACAATAATGACGACAATGGTGGTGGTGAGGGAAAGGGTCTCTTTGTATCGACAGATGGGAAGGATGGATCGGGACGTGCTAACCTGGACTTAGCAGCTTACTGAAATTCTCGATTCTTCTAGTAAAGTTTTTCTTTAGAAGGACAATGCTCCTCAAAGCCATAAACCCAAAAGGAAGGAACAAACTCCATCGTCTTTAATTCCACTCTCTCAGGTATGGATATCTTTATTTAACTTTTTAATTCTCAAGCAGTTCTTAGTTAATACATTAATTATTTTAGTCAAGGAGAAAATCAAAATAATGCTATGAAGTTATGCTTGAAAAGAAAAGAAATGGAAATAGATCGATTGAATAGAGAGTTGAACAGACAGTTGAAAGAGTATAATGAGTTGTCTGAGAAATAGAAGAATCTCACAGCCAACGCATCAAAATTAATTCAAAGAGAGCCAAGTTGTTCCACAGATAAAGAAGGCATGCCTTCATTGGGAGAGACTCTTAGCGGAGAATGCAGAGCTAATGACCTTCTTTTGGATGTTGATTGATGATAGGAGCACATTGGAAGAATTTCTTTACAAGGTTTACTCTAGGGGGAGGTTCATTGAATTTTCCTATTTGGGCGACAACTGCGAGGGATTACTTAGGCGCTTTCATCGCAGATACTTAAATGAACATGAGTTCGATCCTCATCCTGCAGCATTTGGAATTTCTAGAGAGTTGCCTCTATTCCTCTTTATTCTCGTTCTCTTCCCCCAAAAAAAACTTAAATACAATAGGTTGAGATTTATTTCTAAGTTTTATAAGGAATCGATGTTGTATGAACCAAAATGGTTATATGATTGTAATGTAAGACTTATGCAATTTATAGTTTTTACTATTTTTATTTCCTTGCTCTTAGTTTATTTTCCATGTAATATATAGATTAGGGGATCTCCAAATAGTCCTATTTCCATGGAATTTTTGAACAAATTTGTCAAGCTAAAGAGGGATTTTAAGGAGAACTCTCTAATCCTCAAAACTTCTCAGTTAGCAAAAAATTGCTTTCTTAGAGATTTACAGGAAGTTTACACACGATTTACTCAACTTCATTTTGACTTTTTGGGTGATGAAAAAGATAATTTTTTAGTAAAATGTGGACTTACCATGCCAACTTGTTGTGTGGCCATACTAGCACTCCGACTGGGAAGTGGGGCAATCATCAATCCCCTTTGATTAATACTCCAGAAGGAACAAAAAATTATTTAGACTACACTTTTACTTGTCAGTTGGGTCATTTGAAAAGGCTAAAACTGTTGTTTCAAAACTTTAGGAGTTAGCAAGAATTATATTGTGGTGTAATCCGAGTTTCCTTGTTGTTTGTAAACTTCTGTTGTTATTAATAAAAGAGCTTGTTTTTCATGTATTAATTCCCGTTTCATTTATTCTTAATAGGAAACCCAATTAGTGCATGCATCTGATTCTCTAGATGTTTTCTCACGAGTAATTAAAATTAAAGATGGTCTACTAGTTGATATTGAAAAGAGATGGTCTTTGCAAGATGCTTCAGCTTCATGATTTCCAAATAATCCGAAGGCATAAGAATGGCATAGGAAATACTTGCAACTGAAACTGACCATTAAAGGTCTAATGGAACGAACTTCTAGCTTAGAAGAGGAGATTAAGGAGAAGAGTAAAGGAATTTCAAAGTTGAAAGAATAAATAGACTCAGCCTTAGAATCCAGGCCTACAATTGAGATTGATGCCAAAATGGCTAGATTACATCAACGAATAAATGACCTTGAAGTGGAGTTAATGAAGAGTCAAGTATCTTACTAATCCCTGGAACTCATCGCCAGTAAAGGCGATTCCAGTCTTCTTACTCCTAAAAGGACAACGAGATCTTAATCTTTTGTTAGTTAAAAATTTCCTACTTCATTGAATCCACCTTCGGGTCTAAGAGATGATGTGATCTCCAAATGGAACAGAGAAGTTAAATTCCAACACATGCAATTTTTCAGTAATAAGTGGAATGAAAAAGTATCTCAACGTCTCAATGAATATGAAAGCAAAGATCAAATGCTTGAGCGCAAGAAAAATACTTTTAAATAAGAGATTTAAGAGTTAAAAGGCATGGTTCAAACTTTGAGAGGGGCCAACAAGGCTCTCCAGCATGCTTTGAAAACTCAAATTGATTCAGTTGATGATGCATATATTATTCGAAGGCAAGAAAATAAATTCAGAGAGCTTTTGGACATAGCCCTTCGCCATGTTACCGTTCCTTTGGTTGCCAAGGATTTGGACAAGACAGCACGTAGGCTCGAGCTTTGACAAATATTTGCTTTAAATAGATTCTTCTTTCATCCGATTTCTTTACCTATAACTTTGTATATAATGTATGAGATCGTAAATGAATTGGTATTTGAATGGATGTTACCTTGGATCGAATATTCGTTCTTATTGAAATCGCCTGACGATCAATACCTTGTGTTCCCGTATTTTGAGCTTTTAATGGATATTATGCTCATTAAAAAAATTAACAACCTTGCTAATTGAGCTTTTAGAACTTGATATAAAAATTTGCCTTTCCATTTGAATAGAAGCCTAGAGAGCCATTCTGGTTATAGTGCGAAGAGAAGACCAGAAAACCCATCTAGCAATAGTAATGGGAGACCAAAACACCTGTCTGGTATTAGTAATAGAAGACTAGAACACCTGTCCAGCAATAGTAATAGAAGGCCGAAACACATGTCTGACAATTTTTTTTGACTTTTAACGACTCGTATTTTGGTAGATCTTCCTCTAGAAGATTGCTTTTGTTTTAGGGGGTTAATTGGCTCACTCTGATAGATCTTCCTCTAGAAGACAACCTTAATCCTTCTTTTGAATTGAATTAAATTTGATTGATTTTCCTCTAGAAGACTATTTTCCATCTATTCTTTTTGATAGAGTGCGGTTGACTCGATTGCTTTTTGTCACCACTGTAGGTGAGGATCTCAACTTGGGTCGAATCCCTTATCACCGTCTTAGGTGATAATTTATTTTTTTGTCCAATGTGTTTGGCTAGCTTTCTTTTAACTGAATTGTAGATATACCTGATCTCCCTCTAGGAGGCACTTTAGTATCGTGGAGACGATACTAAAGGCTTGTCTGGCGCTTTGGACAGGCCAAAGGTTTATCCGTCCTCCCTCTAGGAGGTGCTTCAATGAGGCCTTTGATGATGGCACTTAATGCTAGTTCGGTGCTTTAGACTGGCCAAAGGCTTACCCATCCCCCCTTTAGGAGGTGCTTTAAACAAGCCGTGTAGGTAGGGGTTGAAAGCTTGCAAATGCTCTGGTTTGGCATTTTCAGATGGAATCAAAGGCTTACTTTGATCTCCCTCTAAGAGGTGCTTTGACCAGGCCATCTTGGCAGGGATAAAGGCTTTAGCCTCTTACTATCATCTTAGACAGTGGTTTAGGCTTTCCATTATTTAAGGAGAGTTTCACTCCTCAACCATGTAGATACACTTGTTTTGTTAAGAAGCTCTTTCTTTATTATTGACTTGTTCAATAGCTTTGCACAAATTCGTCAAGCTTTCCTTGCTCTGAGAGATTGTTGATTATTCCCTCCAAGCTACGGTAGTGATTGGTGTCATGGCCATTATAGCGATGGTAATGACAATATAACCCTCCGAGGTTCCTTTCATTCTTTGGTTGCATCTTTTGCAAAGGCCAATGGTTGAGCTTGTCTTTAGTCAGGAAGTAGATATTCTCGTAGGAAGTAGTAAGGGTGTAGTTCTTGGAAAGTCGTGACCTTTTGGAAGATGGTCCTTTTGATTGGTATCTAATTCCTTTATTGCTTGAGATGGATTCCTTATCTTCGATGACAAGTTCCCTTTTTAAGGAGCCATATGCTGCATTGGTTTTATATGATCGATCAAGCACACTCCTCCATTTCTAGTGAACAGGTCAAAGTTCCTTTCTATTTCCTTTTCAACAATGGTCCCTTGGGCTTTGAGTTGGATCTCTTTCCTCATATTCATGAAGATGCAATCCTTTTTGTATTATCTACCCAGGGCAAAGATCGGTATTGGCCCCGCACGAAAGGGATTCAGACTCTATTTTTCTAGATTGTATGGAGCCACTTGTCTTTTCTTTTCTTCCATTAATTCTAATGCTACATGTCTTAGCACTTGTTCTTCATGAAGCTAGGGATCATTGGTAATTTGGTAAGTCGGCCTTGTCGTTTGAGGCTCGGAGGATCCTTGCTTGGAGAACTTAACATGCTTAATTGGCATGACTAATCAAAACTTAGTTATTGCGATTAATTATTGTTAAGAATCAAAGGTAAGTTTGAATGGAATGGGAAATGCTTGGTTGGGACAAGTCTTTTAAAACCTAAATATGCAAGCTAGGGTATTTCAACTTAGGGTTTCAATGGAGAAGGAGGTTCAAGCCCTCCTTCTAGAGCAAAAATGTTGACGAATTTCTTGTCAACCCTAAAAAGTGCAAGGTAGTGAACCTTGGCAAATGATGGAAATTGAAGAGCCTAAATTTAACCTCAGCGAGTGTTAGCACATGGCGTCACTTGGTATAACAGCCCTGATTTTCGACTACATATAATAAACTAAATAATGATTTAATTTGGAAATTTTAAATCATTAGTTTAGAATTTATAGTCTTTTATAAAAGATAATTTGTTTTAGAATAATTAATTTTAAAACATGGTTAAATTGAGAAATATTAGTGTTTTTAAATTGTTGTGATCACTTAAAAATATTATTGAGAGTTAATTAATTTTAGTAAAATTCTTAATGTAGAGAATATAAATTAGAATTTTTGAGTTTTATTTATTTAAATGATAATTGGAATTATAATTTGTACAAGGATATTTATTTAATTAAAATCTTTTAGTCATAAATAAAGGAAGAATTTGAGATTAGTATATTTCTTAATGAAAATGTTGTTCATTGTTAAACTAATTTGAGAAGTCATTTTGTAAAATCGACTATGGTTTAAAATGTTTAAGCTTTTGATTAATGAAGTTATTGGTAATAATTAAATAAATAAGTGCATAATTTATTCTAAGTGGGTTATGCCCATTTAAGTGAAAATAAAGAGAAGTCTCCTTCTCATTTTCATTAAACAGTACGTTCATTTTCAAAACTATGAAGACAGAAAGCTAAGCCAATCAAGCTTTCCCTTCAACCCTAAGAGCAAATTCATTAATCTAAAATGGAAATAAATTGCTAGAAAATCCAAGGAAAATTAAAGTAAATTTTCTAGCTTTAATTCACCCATTAGTCTAATTGGTTCAGTTTATATTGTGTTTAGATTTGTGTTTATTCCTCTTTTTGATTAACGCAAAATTCTAGGGTTTGATGTGTAATTCAAGGCAGTGAATAAATTGAAGTTAGCAAGCTATTGTAAGGAGTAAAAAGGTGAGTTACCACTCACGCAATCTATCTCCAAACTTATATGTTACCGCTGTGTTGTTGAATGAATTGATGTTGTATTGTTTTCAATTTGATTAGATATATTTTGTTGCTTTGATCTCTGGTAGCTAAAACCCTAACTTAGTAATCTCTTATTGCCCTAATTCCATGATGTTTGTGTGCTTTCTTGATCAAAATTTGTCACCCTAGAGACCATAGCATGTTGCAGTTTGAAAATCATCGGAAACGGGTTGCCGAAGAGCAACCTGGAGCTAGAAACACTCCAAGTTTCTCCCAGACTGGTGGACCGGTAGGGTGTTTCATTAGATCTATTCAGCTCCAGGTTGATGCCCTGATCGCCCATTCTATTGTTCGTTATCCCAGGTGTTTCCTTGAATGTTATGTGCATTGTTTTATGGCTGAGTTCATACCAATTGCAGTGTTATTCCGGATTTTAATTTAGGAATTTATGAATTTGTTTTGGAGTTTTAATACCATAGAGTTGTTCTATAAGTTCATGGCCCAACACACAATTTTTGTTGTATGGTTTTTAACTTGAGTTTTCAAAAGGGTTGATTTTCTAATCACACTGTTTTCTCTAAATCTTTTTAAGTCTGAAATTGTTTCTTATATAAAGAGTATTTAAATGTATAAATATGTTTATTTATTTATTATTTATATAAAAATAATGATTTGGAAGTATAAATTAGTTTATTTCTAATCGAATGTTTAAAACCTATATGGGTTTGGATATATAAATATTTGTGGTTTCTATAAAGTCTATGGACTTATATAAATATACATATATATACATATATATATACATATAATATATACATATACATACATATATATATATATATATATGGATTTTGGAATAAGAATTGTGAACTTTGGATCTTTTAAATAAGGATTTGAAATAACTATATATACATAAAAGTGTTTTTGATATAAAATTGGAACTATGGATTTTTTTATCTAAGGATAAACATATATATATATATGTATATATATATTTAGAAATAATTGATTTTATGGATTTTTAAAGAATAGTTTGAACATAATTATATAAATTAAGGGTTTTAGAAATCATTTTCTACACGTTAACTTATATTATTTATTTTCGAAACCAGAAATTCGTATCGGATTTTTATTGGATTTAAACTTGGCTATTTTTATGTTATTTTGGAAATTTTAAATAACTTTTAGATTTGGAGAAGATTTTAAAAATAAAATGTTTTGAGAACCTTAATTCTATAATTTGGAAATACTAATAATCAACTTAAATGTTATTGATTGGTTTAAATGCTTTCAAGTAAAACTTTGTCAAATATGGTACAACTCATTAAATAGAATGTTTGAGTGGTACTTACTAGCCCATTTACGAATACTTGAATTCCACCGAGTAGCATCGGTGCCTTGGTTAAATTCTTGTGATTGCTATTAGGAAGTATTTAACACTTTAGGGTTGTATTCCCTTTTGATGTTCGGTGGGACCGATAGATCCTTATAGGACTGTAGTTCAGCTTTTCTAGTAGTATCCGTCATGAGTGAGATTTACTAGCTTCTAGTAAATACTTGAATTTCACCAGGCGATATGGGACGTTTTGCTTAAATTCTCGTAACTAAAGGTGAGATAGTATTTAGCCCTTTAGAGTTCAGTCTCTTTTGGTGTTTGGCTGGAAGCCGATAGATCCTTAAGAAGTATACTCCTGGATTTTTATACGATCTTTGCGATCGGAATGAGTTATATCTTCTCTGATCTGGTATTAATGGATTTTGAGATTTTGTTTTCATGGTATGGACGATCTTGGTAGCTGATTAGTGTGAGTGATACCACCTTTCGTTTTCCTACGGTATGAGTACGATCATTGAGATCATTCTATATTTGGTTTTCTTGGATTTGGAGACATTCTTCTTTGGTTTGGAATTTCTTGGTTCTCAATTTATTCTATGTTTTAGGATTTAAATATTTCTGTGTTTTATGATGCATTTGTTGTATTTTGTGAATTTGGTATTCTTGTGTCTTAAAATGTAACTAGAGTTGGACTGTTCCCTTAACTTGTTATATATATATGACACATGTATTTATCTATGTGTCATATATCCTTGTGTTATATATTGTTCTTACAATTTTGGATATTTAGAGATAGTTTTACCCGTTCATTTTTAATACTCGAGGCAGGCCGAGACTTTTCTAGTTATAGGAGGATTTGACCTTTAGATTTTTGTGCTAGCAAGGAGATAAACATTTTTAACTTATAGTTTATCTCATTTAGGATTTTTGTGTATGATATGGGATGTATATTTGAGTAATTAGAGATTTGTACTAGATGTATATTATGTGAGTCTAGTTTTATATTTCGTAGATTCACTATTTGTATATGTATATGATATTTATTATTTCGCTGTGACTATGACTATTATTTTATATGATATGCCGTTCTAATTCTGAGAAACTAATGTGTTTATTTCTTTGAACTGAGACTGGACACGTAAAATTTTTGTTTTAGAGATTTGGTAAAACGGTAAGTATGACGTGTCAGGGTTAGTTTAAGGTTATATTCATATTCAGTTGCCCATAACAAGCTGTATTCTCTGTGTTATTAGACGACATTATTTATAATGTTATTTAATAATATAGTTACAGCGATGGAGTCATTATTGGTTGGTATAAGAGCTAAGTTAGAACATTATAGAATATAATATCACAAATCTAAGGCCTAGATGACTTAGAGTCATGTCCCCTGGGGTGTGTAGTAGATAGTCATATCAACTATTTATATAATAAAAGGAATATAAAATGATTATGCGAATAATCATTAGGACGTATTTGTGCAAATTTTGGATTACTTTACAAATTATTTTTATAAAATGATTTTAAAGGTTAGCGTTGTGTAGTAGTGTTCTGAATTGTTAGTGATCAGAGTTACACAGCGGAAGCCGATATACTGTTTCCACTGAGCACAATAATTAGATGGTTGTTTTTGTTTTATTGGATGATTAATTGCATTTTTTAATTGTTATTAGTATATTCTTTTTCCTTTATATGAAAATGTAAAGAATTATAAATTTTAGAATTTTTTGTGTTAAACTACCTGTTGAATGTTTTATGAATTCTGACCGAAACATGGGACGTCATGGGGTCGATATGGATATCTAAATGCTTTGACAAGACAGTCCAACACAGTAAATTTGAGTTATAATAATTGAGTTATTCTAAATAATTGTGAATATGTTGAAAATAATATTTAAAAAGGAAGTAAATTTTTAAGTGAGTTAGATATTATTTTCAAATGAGATAGATGTTTTGGAAAATATATTTACATGTATAGGTAATAAATTTTGGAAGTAAAAAGATATTTTGTTAAAAGTATGTATATGGATATAAATAATATTTTGAAAAGAATTATTTTGAGTTATATGGTTATTTGGAAAGGAAATATTAATTGAAGTTTTGGTAATAATAATTAGTAAATGATTTGAAATTAATATTATTATTTGTAAAATTAGAATAATTGAGGAAAAATATTTTACAAAAATGAATTAAGAAGAAAATTTATTTATATGTATAAATGTGTTTAAATTTTTTTGGTAGTTTAGAAAATTGTAATAAGGCTATAAAAATGCGTTATATGTATTGTTTAAATGATGTAAGCAGCCACTGAGCATTAACAATAGCAGAGATCAGTGGCGAAGCAATATTGATTTCACGATCAATGTCGTGGCCAATTGATAGAGCGGTTTGTTATAAAAAGTTGGCGAGGCAATGTTATTATATTAATTGATATATATAGGCAATGCTATTATGTTAATTAATATATGTGGATTGTGTATGTTCAATTACGATACATATATGCTAACATGAATAGTGTGTGATAATTTTGATTTATTGTGTGCATCATTTTATGATTTAAATGGATGTTAAGTTTTGTAATTTAATTGAAACTGTAATTTTATAATTTGATGATTTAGGTTTTATAATTGAAAATGTAAATTTTGAAAAGAATTTTTTTGGAAGTAGTAATTATAAAGTAAAATTTTAAAGTTAAAAATAGTTTTGTGAACTTATTTTCCAATTAGAAAATAAGGAAGGAGAATATATTAATATTTATAGATTAAAGTGTAAATCAAAACGATGTTTTATTCTTGAGGTATTGGTTAAATTTAAAGGAGGAACTTTTGACTACATATGCTCAAAATTACGAGGACGCAATTTCTTTTAGGGGGAAGTCTGTAACAACCATGATTTTTGAGTAAATATATTAAACTAAATAATTGCTTAATTTGGCAAATTTAAATCATTAATTTGGAATTTGTAGTCTTCTATAAAAGATAATTTGTTTTAGAATAGTTAATTCTAAAATATTGTTCAATTGGGAAATATTAGTGTTTTTAAATTGTTGTAATGTAACGACCCAAAAATTTTAACGATTTAAATAACGTAATTAACTAAATTTTTCTTGAAAATAAACAGTAAATTTTTTTTTGCAATGAAAATTTGATATTTGGTATGCGTCTATTTAAGCATAGCAAGTGGCAGATTTTCATTGGAAAATATGGAAGTTTGTTTGGTTGTGAAATTTCAATTTAAATTTTAATGAAAATAAAATATTTTTGAAATCTAAATATTTTTATATAAGAAAAATGTAAATCATTTTCTGAGTGAGACGTCATATTTCATTTTGCTAAATTTGGACAGCTCTAGGCCCGTTTATCTTATTTTCGACGATTTAGCAGCAGTTTTGGCAACGAATATGAAGTTTTGATAGAAGGGTCGTGTTGCTTATATCTGTGTACTATTTTGTTCGTCTCGTCGTGCCGATCTCCATAGTATATCGTTTATGCATTTCGGTGTCCTGTATGCAGCGAAATCTACGAAACGATTTGCCGTATCAGTTTCGTATTTGGGCCATTTTAGTTTCCTATGTCCTTTCATTATCCACCGTGAAAAGCCAATACCCGTATCCGCCTTCCTCCATTTTTTCCACTACTGTGCTTTTATCCTGTCATCTTTCCACCTACTCCTTCCATTTTCCTCTGCAAACCTTACCGGCCTCGTCTCCTCCTCGTGCCGCCGAACCCCTCACCCGACCCATGCCCACTGGCCTCCGCTTCTGAACAACCAAGCTCCAAAACCCAACCCAAGCAGCCTCCCCACCTGAACTCCACAGACCCAGTCACCTTCCACTTGACGTACGCCCACCGCTGCACCCTTCCACCCACTTTCCTTCAATGGCCGACCACCCTCCGCCTTGTCATCCACCTAGAAACCACCCTCTCCACATCGGCCTTCCACTCTCCTTGCTCCCTTCTACTCCGACCGCCACCTCCCTATCCAGTGCTACAACCATCTCCACACAGCTTGCCCATCTGCTGGACCACCACGCCCACCATCTCCACACCCACGGCCCATCCGAGCCTCGACTTGTCAGCCGCTAAACACTCCAAGACCCGTAGCCACCATCAGCCCTTCCATCAAATCCAAAAAAAGCAGCCTATCTTCCCCCTCCATCGAATTTCGCCAGCGACACTCTTTCCCTCCGCCACGGCAGCTCATTCGCCTCCTCACCTTGCTTCGGTCGAGCCTCTCCAGCCACCTTATTCCTCCGTTGTGCCAACCCTGGCTGCTTTCTCCTCTTATGTTAAAAAAAGGAAAAGGAAAAGGTATATATATTGCATATATACATATATTTTGTTTCCATCAATCTCAATCTAGCCTTGATCTGTTTTCATCGATTTCAGTAGTTGTTGCTTTGCTTTGTCGCTGTCCCGTTGTCATTCTGTGCTTATCCGTAACCATTTGGTGATATGTCGCTTATCCGTGTGCTTGTCCATGTCCATTTGCTTTCATTTTCGTTGTTTCTCTAACCTCGAAAGGTGAGCGATCACTCACAATTAACATTCAAGTTTAGTAAATTGATTTCACATGAAATGACAATTGAAATATGCTGTTAAATTTGAATTGATTAGTGATTAAATTGTTAAATATGATATGTTATTATTTGCATTTTTTTATCTATGTTAATTGACAATATTGACACCAATAACCTGTTGTGTGTGTATGTGTGTGTGTGTGTATATATAATATTTAAATTGTTAATTATGATCATAATTCCCATTGATATCCTATGTCATTTTATGCTATTATTTTATTGCTCTCACACTACAAGTTCCCTGTTAGTTTAGGAAATCCCTATGGGGTGAAATGATACTTACCCGAACGATCTTATAGATTAGGGAAAATCGTTATGGGTTAAAATGATAAACAAAAGCGATTTTATTGATTTTTTTTAGTTTTGGGATTGCGGGATGAAATGATATATACTCGTAAATTTAAATAATTGCGGATTGAAATGATAAATATTTGTATCACTTGACGATAGGATAGAGAACTATATACGAACACCGTTGGTCTATTTTTGAATGATTTCCAAAATTTTGAGAAAAGAGAAATATGTGGGTTTTTAATAAATATTGATATTTAAATATAATATAAATATTTTATTTTAATATATGAGTAAAATTTAGATTTTTAAATTATATGTTTGGAAATTTTAAATTTATAAGTTAAGTTTTGAAAGGGTAAATTTTAAGATTTTACTTATAATTTTATTATTGTTAAATATATAAAATATAGTTTAATATAAAATAAAATAGATTTAATTAAGCAAGATTTAATTTAATAATATTTAATATAATAAAATTTAATTTGATAGAATTTAATTGGATAAGTATATATATTATATTTAAAATATTTATTTAAAATTTATATTAATATTTTGAAATAGAATTTGTAATAACTTTAATAAATCAAGGTTGGAAAGATAAATTAAATATGATTTGTAATTAAATTTGTTTAAGAATTTTATTTAAATAAAAATTTATTGAAGACTTATTAATTTTGAGATTATAAAGATATGATTTTTTATAACTTGATACCTTGATTTTGATTAAAGGTGATTAAATGAATATTTTCAAATTTAAATAAAAATTGAAATTTAATATTTAATATTGATTTAAATTTGTAATTTGAGATTTCATTTAAATTTTATTAAAAATATGATTAAGTGAATATTTTCAAATTTAAATAAAATTTAAAGTTGAACCTTGAAACAAAAATGAAATTTATCAAATTGAGTTATTGTAAATTGTTAGAATATTTAAACTTTGAAACCTATTGAATTGGAAGTGGTTTAAATTTGTAGTTCAAACATGGATTTGAAATGATATAAATTAAAAATGGTTTTAATGAGAATTTGAATTGAACCTTTAACCTTTTTAATTGAAATTGTTGAATTAAGATTGATTTAAATTGAATTCTGGAGCTAAAGTTGATTTGAATTGATTTGTGAAATTGGAAGAAACAATTCTAATTTGAAACTATTTTCGATATAAACTCTTTTTAATATATAAACTATTTTTAATATATAAACAATTTTTAATATATAAACTATTTTAATCTATAACCTATTTTTAAATATAAACTATTTTTAATGTATAACTATTCCAATATACAAACTACTTTCAATATTCAAACTGTTTAAGCTAGAACTGTTATGATTTAGATTTAATGGATTTAAATGTGAATACTTTGATATGATGGTTTAACCTATTTTGTGGTTATGATTTTGGAAATGAATATGATTTAACGTGAATAATGATTTCAAAAGTGAATATGATTTCGAAAGCAATATGATTTTGAAATGAATATGATATTTTGATATGAAGTATGAGCTATTTGAAATGAAAAGTGACCACGGTGTGAAATAAGCATTTGGTTATTAAAGAGACCGGGATCAGATATTGTCATACTCTCTGCCAATACCAAAAACCACTTTAACAACTGTGCACGTAGTGGAAAATCCAGAACAAAGTAAGATGGTTTGGCGAACGTCTGTATAAGGTATGAACGCAGCCCTGACCCCCTCGGGTCAGCTTGATGTGACTAAAACAGGGCCACACCGGGCCAAGTGAGGTTGCACCTCCGATCAAGCATACTGCTTCGAAATCATATCTATTACTTTTGTGATTTGATTGGGTGCACCTTTGATTATAGGAATGTGTCTTAAGGTGGGCGGTAGTAGCTGCTATGTGTTACCACCAGTCCAAATCCGCAAAACAGCAGTATCATACCCTGGGCATTACCTCGCGTGCCTTGTCACATGCCTTATCGCGCCCATTATGAGTTTGGTTTGTATCGTACCTATGGAGTGCTCATTGAGTATCCCACCAGTTTAGTGGAGCTTACAGAATCTGTATAGACTACGATATTTATATAAAAATGTGTTAAGGGGGATATGGGTAATGCCTTAACATTATTTTAATATTTTAATTTACTATAGACATTATCTATGTAGCGTATTGTGCTATATATGTAGATAGTTTCACGGATCCTTAAGGGATGGAATCCCAACATCCTTTAAGTTATATTGCATTTCACTTGAGTTGATTTACTTGCATAAGAATGTTAATCCTGACTCGAGTGTTTTGTGTTTTGCTTTACCCTCGGGTCAGCTGAGTGTCACAGCATTTGAGACTCACCTTTGGAGCTTGGAGCTTTGCTTGACGATCTATCTTTTATCTATTCAGCTTTTCAGTTATTTCTAGTTGTTTATGTTCAGACTTGTCATTTGCTTTGTATTAGAGACTTCTTGTATTTGAGATTTCTGTTGTATTTGCTTTAGACTGTGATGTTCTGTAGTAGCTTTATGAACTACTATTTCTCTATTCCGCTGCTTATTGTTGTAAAACTCTGTGTTTAGGATTCTGTGATTGATTTATTTACTGTATATGCTAAGTTTTTCCAATTATAAATTAACAATATGTTGTTTTGAGCAATTCAAGTCTAACATGTGTGGATTATTGTCGATTTGAATGGTTCGAAATGGCAGGTCGTTACATATAATCACTTAAAAATATTATTGAGAGTTGATTAATTTTGTTAAAATTCTTAATTTAGAGAATATTAACGAAATTAGGATTTTTGAGTTTTATTTATTTAATTGACAATTGGAATTAGAATTTGAACAAGGATATTTGTTTAATTAAAATCTTTTATTTATAAATAAAGGAAAATTTTGAGATTAGTAGATTTTCTAATGAAAATGTTGTTTATTGTTAAATTGATTTGAGAAGTCAATTTGTTAAATAGGCTATGGTTTAAATGTTTAAGCTTTTGATTAATGAAGTTATTAGTAATAATTAAATAAATAAGTGCATAATTTATTATAAGTGGGTTAGGCCCATTTAAGTGAAAACAAAGAGAAGTCTTGTTCTCATTTTGTTAACAAGGAGATCAAACTTTCCCTTCAACCCTAGGAGCAAATTCATTAATTTAAAATCGAAATAAATAGCTACAAAATCCAAGAAAAATCAAAGTAAGTTTTATTGCTTTAATTCACCCATTATTCTAATTGATTTTAGTTTATATTGTGTTTTGATTTATGTTTGTTCTTCTTTTTGATTGAGGAAAAATTCTAGGGTTTGATATGTAATTCAAGGCAGTGAATAAATTGAAGTTAGCAAGCTATTGTAAGGAGTAAAAAGGTGAGTTACCACTCACACAATTTATCGCTAAACTTATATGTTGTTGTTGTGTTGTTAAATGAATTGATGTTGTATTGTTTTCAATTTGATTGATATATTGATATATATTTTTGCTTTGATCTCTGGTAGCTCAAACCCAAACTTAGTAATCACTTATTGCCCTAATTCCATGATGTTTGTGTGCTTTCATGGTCAAAATTAGTCACCCTAAAGACCATAGCTGTAATAACCCAAAATTTAAGAAGAAATTAATAAATAATTATTAGTGAAAAGAAATAGTGTTTAGAATTAGAATTCATTTGAAATTGGTATTGAAATTAATTGGCAGTAGATTTATTGAAATGTTTCAATTAGAAAGGGAAAAGGAATTAAATTGTAATGATTGAGTTTAATATAAGAACTTGCATTTGTGTCAAAATGGAATGAACATTTTAAATAAAAATAAATGCATGTTTTGAGATAAATAAAATAAACTTCTCAATTTTGAATATATGTATGATTTTGTAAGCAGGGAGTTTGTTTTGTTACAAAAGAGAAAAAAAAGGTATAACGGTGTATTTAAGAAGAAGGCATCCACTTTTAAAATTTTAGATGACGATGTTCAAATGAGATTGGTTAAAGTAAATGAAAGAAAATGTAACCATATATTTATAAAAAGAAGGCGTTTAATAAAATAAATGTTATATTTTGAAAAGAAAAGGCAAGAGTGTAATACGGAAGGATTACATTCTTACAGAAAATATAAGGTATGTTATTTCTTTGTTAGTAAAGAATAAGGGTCGGTTTGATTTTTAAACATAAAAACCTTAATACCAATCAATTAATGTAATTGATTGCTCAATTTAAAGGTAAAGAATTAATTTACTAATTAATACACAACATATATACATGTTTGTGGACATATGTTATTTATCTAATTACAATAGGTGTGAATATGGAAAAATAATATAGACATAACAATTCACATGTAATTTAATGAATTCAAATTTGAATATATAGAATATTAACATAACAATTCACATGTTATTCATCCAATTAATTCAAACGTGAATATGTAAAATACTGGTATAAGAATTTCTAGTTATTTTTTAATTTATTTTAGACATAAACATGGAGAAATATTGACATGTTAATTTACTTATTTTAGGTGTATGGAAAGATATTGATATGTTGTTTATTTATTTATTTCAGATGTAAACATGTAAATTAAATGGGATGTTGAAAACTGAAATGAAACATGTGAATAAAGAGAAACGCATGGAAATTTAATATGAAATAAAATGTCACAAATTAGAAATTAATTGAGGAGAAGAAAACGTATTTATAGTTTGTATATTATTGAGGGTGTAATTAATTAAATTAAATATAAGATAAGGCGTTGACAAGGCGCACTGTAAGATTTGACACAGCAATGTGTCAGCAGAAGTTTCTAGAGATTCTAATCTACGGTTGAAAGCACACCTATATTACTATAAATAGGAACTAAACTAACCTAGGTTTTCACTCTAAAATCAAAACCTAGCCTCCATTTCTCTCTCTCAAATATTTACCTACATTCTTCATTTATAAAATAAAATTATATTATATATATACATTCAAATAAAAGATGGAGATTGTAAAAATTAGAGGAGATTTCTAGAGAATTTTAGTTGTTGTAAAAAAAAGGGATTCTAGCTTTTGTCTTAGGTTAGTGGTTGTAATTATTTTAGATTTCTTTAAATAATTTAAAATAATATGGATCCAATAGTTGTAATTTTACTACGATTTTTGAAATAACCTTTTTTGTAGTTTATTTATAGTTTTTAGAATTATTTTCAGTCTATTTTTTTAGCTATTCTTTTCAATTTCAGTTAATTTTAGTTTATTTCTATTAATTATAGCTTTTCCATTTATTTACAATTTATTTACAGTGTTTTAATTTGTTTACTGTTATTTACATCTTTTTCCTACGCTTTGGATTTTCTTCTATTTTCAGTATTCTTTTATTTCTCATTCTTCTTTGCATATGGATTAGAATAGATTAAACGTGAATATATACTAAATATATAGAAGATAAGATGTAAATTGTAAAGACTGTAATAAAAATGGAATTAAGACTGAAATTGAGCCTAATTATGACATTGATGTTAGAATTGGACGAATTAAAGATAATTAGCCTAGTTATAACTTAGAATTATAACTAAAAAGAGTATAAGATGAAAGAAGCTTACATATAGAATTGTAATTAAAGTAATAAGCATGATTATAATGTTTGTTATAATAAGAAATAGAATAGAGTGAGGCTTATTTTAAGACTTAGGATAAATTAATAAGCACAAATAGTAAGAACAAAAGTAAAGGTTTATTTAAATAATTTATCTAAGTTAATAAGCGAAGAATTAAAGTAGGACCTATACCAAATAACATTCCCCTATTTCTATGGACACGGTGTTTCACATAACCCTGAAGTGAAACGAGGTGTCTCACATAACCTTGAAGTGAGACGAGGTGTCTCAAATAATCCTGAAGTGAGACAAGAGGCACACTTATGTTAATAACGGTAGTAAATGGTCAATAAGTAGAAGTCCAAATCATGGGGATTATGGCAAGGGGCGCAACTAGATATTGTTTGGATGATGGGCCAGTACCAACAGCATTTCCCCTATTATTCCTATAGACACGGTGCTTCACATAACCTTGAAGTGAAACGAGGTGTCTCACATAACCTTGAAGTGAAACGAGGTGTCTCACATAATCCTGAAGTGAGACGAGGGGCACACTTATGCTGGAGCTTGAGGTAATAAGAAGACCCAATAGGTGGAACAACAGGTAATGCGAGCTTAGTGGTGGTCACGTGTGCGACTTCCAATGATGGCTCATAAATCGTTATGAGTTCCAAGCGCTTAGTATGTGTGTCTTTCGTAGACACCATTGCCTTCTGTGTAGGGAGCTATATAGCGTCTAGTCCGTAGTAGGTCTATGGAGTAGCAGGCCGATCAAAGGGTTGAATTAGGATTCCAACCTAATTATAGGATTATGAATTCAGCCTAATCAAAGCAGCTATCAAAGACAAGTGCAAACAATCAAAGTTAATCAATTATGTCAATTTAGTTAATTCGTATTTATTTCTAGCTTATTCCATCTCTATATTTCCTTTCTTTCCTTTTATATACTAGAACTGTTGTAAAGTCTATTACTTTTACTTTGGTTAAAGATTCTAGTAATTACTATCATTCACCAGACTTTTAGTCTGACCCACTCCTTCATTTTCCCCTTTTCCCCTCATAGGCTAGCAAGAGCAAGGACGATAGATTACAGACACTTGGAGACTTCTTTGGCAAAGATTTCTTATGTATTTCTCTTCTTTATTTTCAATTTTTAGCTTATTCCATGTACGTGCACTTGGTGAGGGATAGTTTGTACTCTGATATTTATGAGACTGAGGTTTTCGCTATTTTTATCTATTTTGTCTTCTGAATCTTAGTCTCTGCTAGTTTTATTTATACCTACAATGCACCACATCTTTTATTGTGTCCTTTTGGGTATACTAAGGGGTGTGGGGTGTTACACTTGGTATTAGAGCCTAAGGTTATAGGATTCCTAAATATATTTTTCAAAATAACTGGTTTTAATGGTATTTTTTAGAAAAGAAGCTCTTTAATTTAGAACTAGTTTTCAAATAACAAAGAGTTTTTCTTAAAAATCCCCTCAAAGTCAAGTTCAAACTCCTTTCGATTTTGGAATATCACACTCTTCCATCTCTAGTTCTTTGGTAGGTTGTTTGCATTTAGACATCTCTTTAGTAGTAGACCTCATTGTTGTTTCAAACCCCATAAGAGGATCGGCACTTGTCTATGCTTTGTAGGGGTTTGAAAATTTTTATACTAGGTGTAGAGTTTGATTGTGACGCATATGTACTGCAATTTTCGGGGTATGGGATGGTTTTGGGGATGGATTGGTTATCCGCTTATGGTGCGATATTAGACTGCGAGAAGGGAGTCGTTAGATTAGGGACATGTAGCGGACGGACTCTCGAAGTTTCTTGCGACCCATAGGGGTCATTCATGTTGAGCTTCCTTTATTCCCTTGATTCATCACTATGAGAGCTAGATTCGGTTCTAGTCATTAAAGATTTCCCAGACATTTTGAGGAGGTTCTTTGTACACTTCGCATTCATCGGTTGAAGGCAAAATTCTTCAAGTGTCGCTTTTGGAGTAAGGAAGTGCGTTTTTGGGGCATAGGTCAACTCATGGAAAGAGTTTGAGAAACAGTTTTGTACATTAGGTTCTGATAAATGGATTTAACGGTAATGCTTTGGAATAAATATGAGCATAAAAGAGGAATAGGAGTAAAAGACTTTAGTAAGAAAATGAGATTTCCAAGATTTAGGAAGGGTACTTCTAGGTAGTAAGAAGAAAATCCACTTTATGCCTAGCCCAATAAAATGTAATAGTTAGAATTAAAAATTTGAAAAATATAATTGTCAATATTTTTGAAGAAGTAAATATTGGGTTTTTGAAAAAAAAGTGGTATGAAATTTAAATTGGTTTTTATATGATGTAAAGTTTGTTAAAAGTGAAATTCTTTTTGAAGAATTATAGAGCATATATAACTCGCTGGTTTCTTTATAGGTAAACAAAGATTTTAAATATAAAAGCCTAGAGTGTATTAAGTATCGAAAGCATAGGTTACAACATTTATTGTTGTAATAGATGCTTTCATGGAAAATAAAGGGAGCATAGGCTATAACACTATTGCTATAGCAGGTGACTCCGAAAGGAAATGTTTTTACATAGTATATGAGGTTTATTAGTATTTATTTTTAATTAAATTCATACACTAGAATTTTGGGTTGTAGTACCGTTGTTTTACGCAACATCTGTTTTAAACCCAAATAAAAATGAATTTTAAAAAGATAATTTCTAAGAGTAAAAATAAAAGTGATTTGGAAAATACACTTATTATGAGGAAATGTTTTTGGTTATGGATATATTAAAGCAGTTTTCGAGGTGAGTTTTTATGAAAAGAAAAGAGTAAGTTAGATATTAGAAGATGTCTATCATAAGAGAATGTAAATTAAACATACTTTAATCTATTGGAATGAAAAAAAAGTAATGGTATAATTTTCTATGAAACCAATAAAAATGTTTTGTGCAAGTTACAAGAAATACATGAAAGAGATGTACAAGGTATGAGAAGTAACATATTTTGTATAGCCTATTTCGAAAAGTATAAAATAAGTTCCTTGTAGTTTCACCTAAACATGAAGTCCTCTTTTAAAAAGGTTCATAAAAGATTTTAGCGTTGATAATTTCTCATAGGAGAAAGTATACATTAAGGTATGAGACTGTTAGGTATAATGAGAAGATGTTTTGAAAACACATAAGGATAATTTAAAGATATTCTAAAAGAAAATAGTTTAGTGAAAAAGTAAATAAGTGTTTGGAAAACTTAATAAAAATAAAATTTGAAAATTCAAATTTTTATAGAAAACTAAAAAGGTCTTTAAAAGAAAACAAGGAATAAGTTTTGGACTTCAAAGTTTTTCCCTCTAGGTTTGGGAGATAATGTAAATTCAAAAAGCTGTGAAGATGCAAGTCTAGAAAGATAAGATTTAAGTAACCTAGTACTTTTGAATTTAATAGAAACTTAAAGATAACACTTTTAAAGAAAAAGGTTTCGGGATTTGATGTTTTAAAAATTTAGAAACCTTAATTTTTAAAATGGTACTATAAACACCGAACAAACGTCTAAATGTGAAGTAGATAGGAATCATTTCCTAGGTGTAACGGAAAAGGTGTAAAGCTAAAAGGAGACAGTAGTAATTACTTTTGGAAGTAATAATAGAGTTTCCGTAGAGTGTATAAGACCCTAATGAGAACCTAGGAATGTTGATTTATGTGAGCAGACTAAAGAAGAACAGTAAAATGGAGTTAGTAAAATTGTAAGACACGCATGGTTGAGAATGGATATTCCTGATTTTGGAAGAACTTGGAAAAAGCATCTTTCTTTAGAGGAATTCGCATAAGATAGTAATTCTCAAGCTAGTATTGTAATGGCACCTTCTGAAGCTCTTTATGGAAGACCGCGCAAATTGCTTTCGTGTTGGATAGAGTCTACAGAGGTTAAAAAGACTTCGGAGAAGATTAAATTGATTAGGAGAAAATGCGTACTTCTTATCCACATCTCTCTTTGATAGTAAATTTCGAATTTCCTATTTCCATTTTTAGTTTTGAATAGGTTCTTTCCTTTATCATCCCTTGGGAGGGTAGAACTTAGGATTTAACCTATGGATGATAGGATTTGATGTAAACATGTTATTAGAACATGTTATGTATGATGGATGCTAATGGTTGCAAGAGTTTGCTAGTGGATGCTAATGGATGCATATACTTACACTAGGCACTATTATCTTTTAAGGATCGGCCTAACTAGGACACTAGAGCATATGCATATGGATGTGTGTGCAATTGCATTTTATTTTATTCCATAGTTGCTATAAATGGATGATTATCATATGATTGTTGCATTTGGATGATGATTGTAGCACGCATATAGAACTATCAGTTATCATTAGGGAAGTTTTTGCATTCATTTGGATACATGGCACGGACATGATTGCATAAAAGGAGGTCAACTGAATCAGTGGACCGCCTATTCTTTTGCATTAGTTAGGGACATTAAAACTACACTAATTGTATAAGTATCATAAATCGCATTAGAAAAACTTAAGGACAGTGGATGTAATAGGTGATGGCTGAGTAGTTCGTTGTAGAACTTGAATGAAAACTTTTATTTCATTCTTCTATCCTTAGAGATTTCGGGGACAAAATCCCTTAAGGAGGGGAGAATGTACCAACCCAAAATTTAAGGAGGAATTAATAAATCTATATATAATGCGAATACCCCATTTTGAAGCTTTTGAAATACCTATAATAACCTTTTGCGTTTTCTAGTGTGATAAGGACGTTAATGTAATTTCTATGATGCACGTTTTTATCCACCACACACAAGAGACAGTTATCCCTACCCTACCAAATTTGTCCACTCATTTACCATTTGCTTCCTCCTTCGATTTACCAAAAATACCATCCGTACTCATCCTCTCTCCCAAATTATGAAACAGTCTCTCGCTATATTCCATCGCGGTTCGGCTCCTTCCTCCCAAAGGCAAGGATCAGGTTATTTTCAGTCTTCTAAATTTTTGATATCGGTACCTTTATGTTAACTCCACGTTAAAATTAGGGTTTCTTACTCAAATTATCCATCTTAAGGTTGAATTTGTGTTTTCCCCAAAAAATTGTTGTGGCGACTTTACAGAATAGTAACTTCCTAGGTAGGGTTTCAAACCCAAACCCTAATATCACTTTTGCACGCGACGGAGTTTCGTCCTTGGATGATTCGGGTTGTTCTCAGATGGATATAGGCGGTCAGGATCATTTGGAATCCAAAATCGAGGATATTCAGTTGGGCGATGTTAGATTTGCTATTTCGGTTGAATTATTTGATCTTTAAACTCTAAGTGACATTATAAATATCGCCCATTTTGTCTCAGGCTAGCTGCTTGCTTTATCTGTGGAATTGTAGAGCCAGACTTCAACCATCCATCTCCGCCACTCCACCCATGTTAAATTTTAGGTGAAATGGAGGAACCAAATATTAAGGTATTGATTCTAATCTTTCCCCAGTTGGTGGAGGATTGACAACTAAAACTTTGAGGCAGAGGGGACATAACATTTAGGTGTGCAGTTTTACTCTTTCCATTTAGTAAGCCCATTTTTATCGCTAATCCTGATTTTCTTTCCATAATTACTATAGAAACCAGATATGTTTCCTATACTATCCTACTTAAGAAGCGATATTAAATTAATAATACATAGGTATAATAACATAATCAGCTGCAGTTATGGATGAATTTTTTTGCGAAGATAATATTAATTACATGATTATTCTTAGGCATGAGCAAAGAAAATCATACAAATACACATGACTGTCTGATTGTGCAACTAATATTTAACATACAATTATTAATTTTTATACTTTGATTTGTTATCATTGTTTCTTCAAGTTTAATGCTCAAGTAGGTGCAGAATATTAGATGATTTTTTAGTTGTAAAACTTTAAAGATGAATAATGTAGGAATTCATAACGGATGATGAAATATGATTCAGATCTAAAAAATTAATATCTGCAGGAGGTATAGATATAGATTATCCCCATACCCTTTACTTTTGGAATAGTGTATTTTCATATTTGATTTCTGTTTGATCCTGCGTTGTTTATCGTTAACTATTAAGTTGCATTATTTTTGGCCTGTGGCATATATTTGAATTTTCTATGAAACTTTTATGCTCAAAATCTACACCTATTGGAATTAGTCCCTAAATCCACTATTTTCTCATTAAGATTCTTTGGAAAGAAGTAAAATAGTTCTCTGTATGTGAACTATGATTAAATTATACTCTATGCTTTTTATTTAAATTGGTAAATATAATCATAAAATAGAATTTGTTACTCAACATCATACAAGTAAAGGAAAGTAAGATGGATCGAGAGTTAATAACTTGGGGATCTTCTATAACTATTCCTTTTGTATTATGGGTTAAAATAATAAGATGGATTTGCTTGCATTTTCTAAGATAATGCGGTGTTGCAAAGTTAGGCAATTTGATTTTACAGACTAATTGTTTTCAGTATTTTCTTATTGAAGGAATAAAAATTAATTTCATCTTCTAGAATTCATATAATCTTACTAGTACCACATAATATCCATCTTAACATAAACTTCATTGATAATGGGTTGGGCCTATGCTAGGAGTTGTTTCAAAGGATGGCCCACTTACTTTAAAGTTAATATAACTTTGGAGTGAGATACAGAACCCAGTTCAGTGCTTCTAATTTTATTTATACTTACGTTACATCACAATGTTTATGAATAATAAATAGGTATACCTGTTTTATAAAGCTAAAAGTTTATTGAAGATGATAATTAATCAAGGGCTAGAAAGCACCAGCGGTAATCATACCATTTTCTAAACATTTTTTTGATTGCAAATTAACATGTGAAAAATCACTTTGGTTGAACCATGAAAGTAGATCTTTATGTCCAATAACAAGCATATGAGGGTGTAATCTCATAAGACAATATGGTATTGATAAAATTGTGTTAGTTACTCTAGATAATATACTGTTCTACACATATAAAGTGATGAAAATTCGACAAGTTTTTGATTGCTCGCACCTATTTTCATGAATTTGAAAAGCAAAAAAAATAGTTGATTGTTATCAGTTTGTCTATTATTGCTGATGAGCCCTATAAGATGATGTGAGTTAGCTTTTAAATGATTTTGATCTCATATTTTTACATTTAGGCCTTTGTATTTTCTTTTACATAATTTGGATGTCTTTTTTTGTTGCTCGCATCTAGATGTTCGTATGTCTCATTTAGGTGATTTTTTGGGTGTAGATAACAGTGCATGGAAAGGTTTATTTTATCAATTTCAACTGAAAAATAACTTTGTTCAATGCAAATCTAAAGTCTTGAATGAGCGTCTTTACTATCTTTATTATGCAGGATTTAATGGAGTTTGAGAACCGTAAAAAGTGGGCAAAATTAGTGCAACTTTGTTGGGCAAGAAGATTGTCTATGCCTCACATATGTCTTTAACTTCAAAGGGTGGATGCATTCAAGCAAATAATAAAGGTATGTTCTTCATCTTAACGTGATTGTGGAATGACTGATGCAATTGGGGATAGCATAGCTGAAGACTATGTCTGTATAGGTTTTAACTTGCTTAGTCAAAACTACATAATGGAAATGATATATTGCTGAAATTGGTTTCCATGCTTTTCCCTTACATTATATTTTACAAATGAGTATTGGCTTTGTGTTTGCATTTACATACGTGGTTAATTAATATCTACGTTATAATGATATTATATGCCATTTCAAAGCTTTTGAAATAATTGTAATGCCCTATAAAATGCCCACTTAGTTTGTATATTATGATAAGGATATTTCTGTTCTTTTCTATTTCCACGTTCTTCAATGCACTAACTCACCATTTGACAGTACTTCTTCCCCTTCTCCTGCTGCATAACCCTTTTCCTTCCCTTTCCAATTTGCAACATCTTCCATACTAAAAGATCAAACTAACTCAATTGAGCATCTCAAAGAGTTCATGCGTAGAAAATAGTCAACCAACTCAGGCAAAATCTCCACAAATTACTGATGTAATATTTCTTCATAAACGACGTAACATTCACGGTCTCTACAATTACTTGAATCAAAGCATGTCCGGGCGAAGGCATCAAGCTTTTAGAAGAGTGGATTGAAACAATAGCAGCACCTTATCAAGCAAAGGTTTAGGCGAATTATGGAATATCTCCAACATATGATGTGGTTTTCATCATTTTTAGGACAAGGTAAGTAGTTATTACCTTGAATTACTTAGCCTTAACCCATAACAGATTGTTATCAAATAATTAGGGGATATGTTATTGTTTCTTCAAACATCTCCGTTTATATTTGTTAATTTTTACATATCGAATAAGTTTGAGTAACTAGAATATGTCTAAACATTGATGTGTTCTAATTTGTTTGTTTTATTTTATTGCTGCTATTACCTGAAGGTTTGACCAGGCAACTAGGCACTCAGCACCGTTCGGCATGGAGAGTCTTTCGGCATTATATATAGTTCGGCATCCTAGAGTGTTCGGCACAGCAAATCGTTCGGCATACCTAGATCGTTCGACAACAGTCTGGTCGGCATCAGTTCTGTTCGGCATTACTTCTGGTCGGCATCAGTTCTATTCGACAACAGTCTAGTCGGCATTAGTTCTGTTCGGCATCAGTTCTGTTCGGCAACACTTCTGGTCGGCATCAGTTCTGTTCGGCATCACTTCTAATCGGCATCACTTCTGTTCGGCATCACTTCTGTTCGACAACAGTTCTGTTCGGCATCACTTCTGGTCGGCATCACTTCTGATCGGCATCAGTTCTGATCGGCATCACTTCTGGTCGGCAACAGTTCTGTTCGGCATCACTTCTGATCGGCATCACTTCTGTTCGGCATCACTTCTGTTCGACAACAGTTCTGTTCGGCATCACTTCTGGTCGGCATCAGTTCTGTTCGGCATCACTTCGTTCAGCACACATAACTCACTTGTTCTGGGCCGAAGTGTTCGGCTACCAGGCCCGCCAGGGATGTCCAACCCATCTTTGTCTATAAATAGAGAGGCAGAGGCACAGTGAAATGGACCTTTTTTTAGGAACACTGGGGAGACTCTGCCGCTTTCAAGACTCATCCTCTCTACTTAGCAATTGTATTCAAGTAGTTGGCAAATGGATTGTATCTGTAATCAATTATCAAGTGAAGCAATAAAGATTAACCTCAAAGTGGACGTAGGCAGTTACGCCGAACCACTATAAATATGGTGTTCTCGTCTTTGCATTCAATTTAGCATATTGATCTTTGTTTAAATTTACTTTCATCATTTATCTCTCTACACAATCTTTCTCAACGAGGTTAGTGACCAACTTTGGTGCTTTCACTGAGAATTTGAATTCTCAGACCTCAAGGATCTGCTTTGAAGCTACTGGATTGAATAAATCCCCCAAAGAAGATCTGATTCATTCGTAGGACGTCCGTTGATTCTACTCAGAGTTCATACCAATAACTCTACAATGGCAAGGCCACGTACCAGATCAGCCTCTCATAATGCGGACGCCCACGAGACTACTAGCGTACAACAAGCAGGGCCTAGCAATCCGCAAGCAATTCTAGGTGCAGGGACTACCACCCAGGACCAAATGCCGGTTGTCACCAGAATAGAGTTCAACGACTTGATGAGAGAACTCAGGGAAAGCAGGAGACAACTCGGAGAGCAGATGCAAGCCAATGCCAACCTCATGGCACAACTCACTCAACAACAGCATCAGAATACTGGGGGCAATCCCGCTCCTTATTCTTCATCCGACAGCTCGACTTCGTCGGATGAACCTCCCAGGCATAGACGCCGTAAGACTGAAACTACGCAGGCAGGTGCTGCTATCCGAACAGCTGGAGACCGTGACCAAGCAAGAGCTGGAAACTTAAGAGCTGGAGTGCAGGTGGAGGCTGGAGGCCCGGATCATCAAGATGCCAATGATGTCGAACCTTAAGATGCACATTTGGCAGATCGCCAGTAGAGGAGGCATCAGCTTGATCAATCACGTAGGACAGACTCCAACCTTCCACCTTCCATACAAATCACAGACCTGACGGCCATGATCAGACAATTGATGAAAGAGAATCAAGGCTTATCAAACGACGATTGGGGGGTGTTCAGAAGTCATACTCCTTTCACAGACACTATTCTGCAGACAGCATACCCCAAGAATTTTAGTATGCCAACTATCCCGGCATATGAAGGAAAGACTGATCCCAGACAGCAAGTCATGAGGTACGAATGCATGATGGATTCAGCTAGAGCAAATGATGCAACCAAGTGTAGATGCTTTCCAATAACTCTATTTGGGAACACTACCATGTGGTTCACTCGACTCCCTCCATGGTTCGTATCCAGTTTCGAGGAGTTGGCGAAGAAATTTATAGAACAGTTCAGGATACATTCTACTCGTCCAAAGGACGTGATGTCTCTATCAAGTGTAATCCAGGCTCCTGGGGAATCATTGAAGGAGTATTTATAGAGATTCTGTAATACCCCAAGATTTTGAGGAAAATTCTTTTAAATAAATGATTAAAATTCTGGGGGAAAATCAGAATTATTATATAGGTGGGATTTTCAGTGGTGCAAGGTTGTGTGCATGTGTGCACGTGCACACTAGTTATGGCACTAAGGGAAAATCCAGAATTCCTGAACAATAAAACAAGGAAGGAAAACATTTAGATAAAATGTTTTAAATAAAGGAAATATAGGCATAGACATGAATATAAAAATTCCTGAGGATGTGTGTATATATATATATGTATATTTATATGTATATGCCTATGTATGACTTGTCTGAAATTTTAGACAGAAGAAAACATTGATTTATAATGAATAAGTGAAATTTTTATTTGAATAAATAGGTGTAGAAATGCACATAAGTATGCACATGTTTTCTGCAAATAAAAGGTTAAAGTTAAATTAACACCCATAGTTGTATAAATGTATATATATCCAGATATTATTTGAGCAGAAAATTAATAAAGGAATCACTAAAACAGTAAGAACCAAAGTGCAAGAAAGCAAATGTGCATAGGCAGAAAATAGAAAGTCACACCATTATCATGTTTGAGGTAAGTATAATAAAAATACTTAAAGTTATCACTTTCTGAAAAGAAAGGAAAATAGGCACAATTTAGTCTTGTTTTAAAATATTGGCCGGGACATTAAGGGATTAGGAGGGAGGGAATATGCAATGCCAAATGCATGATTCTGGTCTGGGCTAAAATAGGGACTTTGCATCACCCAAAACCCTAGACAGAACCCTTATTTAAACCAAGAGCCCAATCAGAAAACTGCTCTCTCACTAATTAATTAACCTAAGGAAGAAGAGGAAGATAAGGCTAAAGATTTGAAGGGTTTTCTGGTTTAAGCTTGTGTAAGCATTTAGGTGAGTACCCTCACTCATATACATGGCATTAAGACCTGGGATTAGGCAGCCAAGCTTTTATATGTTATATTTTGCATGTTTTGATTTACAAACTATGTTGGCTACTGATGGTTTCATGAATGTTTGATGAAATATGATCTGCTATGCTGGATGTATAACTTTGTTGTGCTATTTTCATCTCTGTATATTATACCAAAACCTTAAGGAACATATATCAGAGTATTTGTAACTAGTTTGAATAATGGCTTAAGACAAAGAATGAAAAGATAAAGAAAACTGTGAGCTGCATATACATTGGTATGGTGCTGAGGCTTAAAATAATTGGTTAAGGGTGCAATGGAGTCTTTCTCTATAAGTGCTGAGCCCTAAACTAAACAGAAAAATTTACAAGCCTAAAAACTATGTTTAAACAAGATTAAAAATCTGGCTAAATATAGTTGCTTGCAAAATCAAAATAAACTCAATAGAGCCATGCATTTATTCTCAGTTGCAAACATTCTGGTATATGCTTGTATAGGGTGTTTATATGCTAAATAATGAGAGATGGAATGACTGGGGTGTTATACCTCTAGCAAGTAACCTTTAACTTTCTTGCAATATTATGTCTGCAAGGTAACTAGTATGCTTCATGAGTACAGGTGGTATGTACATCTAGCTATCATTGATAGAATGAACATAAATACACTTAGTGATATAACTAAGGATTTTGTGCCAAGAAGGCTGCTGGAATGCTTGTCCTATTTGAAGTAGACAAGTTGGCACATGGCTTGTTTAAGTCCTGAGATCTTTGTGCCATAATGTTAATTAGTTCATGGCAATGTGTCCCTTTGATTCCTTATAGCAGATGAGGCCAGGAATTTATAAGAAAAAGAAAAGGCAACCTAGTAGTTACAGACAAAAGTTGTTTTATTGCATATGTTTGCTCTTATGTATTGTACATGTTAATACCTGTCAAGTATGCAAAGTATATTTATGCTGTATCCTTAGCTTAATATCATGGATATGTTAGAAATGCTCACACCAGATCATAGATCTGACCCTTATTGCTCATGGCACATGGGGGTGTCTCATTTATAATGGGGCAGCCACTAATGCTTTTGCAGGTTGTGATGGAGCTAAGTAAGCAAGATTAAAAAGATATGGAATAGAGGATGCTAAGATAATTAGAAATAAAAGCTAAAATGTGTTAATTCATGCATGTATTCCCTGATTAATATGGCTATCTAAATGTATTAAGTAGGAAGGATTTGTAAGAGACATGTGCTATGTTGTTTCTGGTTATTTCTGATTTGATATGAACTAAGGATATTTATGTTAAACTGATTTGAAAACCTTTTTGCTAAAGTTGTTTTGATTTAGAGGAAAAACCTGGATTTTATAAGCATAATCATTTTATGATGATTTCAGTTAATCCTGAGTTCTTTCAAAAAGAATATAGATATACAGAAAATTATATTGAGCACACTCAGAAAAGAATTAAACTGCTATATCTTCAATTTATAATATGGACATAAGTCCAGATGCAAGAAAAAGTGTTTATACCCTGAAGATGTATTTTTAAAAAAAAGAGAAGTATGATTAGGAAGAATGATATATATGATCACAAAATGTCTGATTCATACAAATATATACACATGCTTTTGGAAAGGAAAGGTATCAATGTTTTGTGTATAATCTGGGTTGTAAAAATGCAAACAAAAGAATGGCCAGGGTAACCATATGGTTAGGCCATAGGTCAGGCCAAATGTTTCACTTCAAATCAATGAAGCAAGGGAACAATTGAGCTCAGTTTTCTGGGAAAGAGAACAAAAACACTGACATGTACATGTATATCTGTGTACATGTTGATACTGGGCAAAAATATAAATACAAATTCTAGAACAGTTGTAGGAAAGGATTTTAAAAATAGTTATGCAAGAAGAATTGTTTTGTATGTTAGGTTATAGGCAAAAATTAAATATATATGTACAATTATAGGTAGGTATCAGATTTCAGCCATACAGGAGAAAATAAAAAGAAAAACAAAAATTGTGTTTGAACCGACCAGCATAGTACTCGAACTCGTGACTTTGAATGTATAAGTTAGGCGCGTTTCCATTACGCCTAGATGTTGCTTGTGTTCACTTAGGATCCACTTTCTTTTAACCTGAGTTTGATAATATTCAGACTTTAAGACAATCATCTATATTATAAGCTTGCTTCCCACTGATTATTGCTTGGTTATTTCTTAATTATAATAACAGTCTAAGGTACATATTTCCAGTGGACACTATAGTCAAAAAATCAGGATACAATAAGTTTTAATTTAAAAGGGAATTTATCACATTTCTGCAAATTTAAAAAGGATTTCTACTTATTATCATGCTCTGATTCAAGTAGAATATAACATAGATATCTTCATATATGTATGTTAAAAATGATTTAGAATTAAAACAATATTTCTATATTGTGAAAGATCCTGGATATATATTTTGTTTATTAGAAAGAAAATGACCCTGGGAAATATATTTGTAATAGATGATATATCTATATATCATCTCTAAAAAAAAAATCACCAATAAAATAAGTGTGTAAATAGGAGGGTCATTTCATTTGGTATCAGAGCTATGTTTTAATTAACATAGCAAAATGTTTGTATGCTTATGTTTATACTAGGTTGTTTGTATATTTGACTGTTTATAAGTATTCCCTGAATGTATGTATGTGTGTGCATGTGACATACACAATGATTAAATAGGAAAAGATACAATCAATTTAAAATTAAAGCTAAGTGTTATAAACTAATAAGATGAAATACATATACTTTTAGAAATATGGTAGGAAGAGGGTCTCATCATCAAGGAGGATCTAGCACACCACAAATGCTTGACATGCAGGAATTTGTGAGAGTTTTGAGAGATGGAATTGGGCACAGACCTGAGAACCCACATGAGGAGCTCTCCAAGTTAGTGAAGACTTATACCAACTTGGGAGGCAAGAGCTTTGAAGGAACTGAAAGTGTAATGGAGATTCAAGCATGGCTGAGGACATTAGAGAGGATCTTCACTGATATGCAACTAGATGACCAAAGGAAGAGGCAAGTGGCCTCAAGGCAATTAAAAGGTGCAGCTTTGAGTTGGTGGGAGGTGATCATAGCTGGCCGGAATGAAAATGATATTAATTGGAATCAATTTAAGGAGATGTTAGAGGCAAGGTTTGTTCCAGCCTCAGCAAAAACCACTTTACTTGAGGAGTTCATCAAACTTAGACAGGGGACTATGAATGTCACAGAATACACCCAGAAGTTTGAGGGATTGTCTACCTATGGGGCAATGTTAGTGGCTGATGAAGCATCCAAAAATGATAGATACATCAAGGGATTGAACCCAGGGCTTAGCAGGGCTATACTACCTTATGCTGACAGAACTTTTGATCAAGTGATAGATTTGGCTCTGAAGATTGAGCAGCATAACAAGGAAAGAGATAAGTTTAGGAGCTTCAAAAACAATAGCAACAAGAAGAACAAAGGGAAGTACCATCCTTATGATAAGAAGAAAGGAGAGGCAGATGGTAAGAAGGCAGTAGATGCAAAACCCAATGAAGCCAAAAGAAAAATAGTTTGCAACCATTGTGGGAAAGAAGGCCATATTAAGCCAAGATGCCCAGAGCTTAAAGGGGGAGCTTTCAAATGCTACCTATGTGGGAAGGAAGGGCATATGAAAAGAAATTGCCCAGAATACAAGCAATAAGGGAAAGTGGCAAACCTGGAAGGTAGGGGCAAGGCCATAATTGAGGCTAATGCTGAAAACCATGGTCAAGTGGAAGGTACACTATTTATTTGTACCATACCTTTAGCTGTAATATATGATACCGGGGCAACCCACTCACTCATTTCCCATGAAATAGTTAAAAGGTTGAAAATGAACTGCAAATTGGCTGAAATACCTCTGTTAATACAAAGCCCTTTAGGAAGTTCTAGTGTATTAGATATGATTTGTGTGGATGTGAATTTGAACATAGGGGGAAACACATTTGTTTCCAATTTGTATGTTCTAAATTTCCCAAATATAGGAGTTATATTAGGGGCAGATTGGCTAAGACAATTCAAAGCCATAATTGACCTAGATACATCCACCATTTCACTACAAAATTCTAAAGGCCAAAGGGTTACAATTCTATGTGAACCTATCAAAGAAAACAGTCTAAATCATTTAATTGAATTAGAAAATAATCCCAAGGAAATAGCTATTAATGAAATCCCCATAGTTAAAGAATACTTGGATGTATTTGGGGAAGTAAAAGGTGTCTCACACCATAGACCTGTTGAATTCCAGATTAACCTTATGCCTGGGGCTAGCCCAGTTATCAAAAAGCCTACAAGGATGGGGCCAAGTGAATTAAAAGAGCTAAAGAACCAGCTGGAAGAATTAGAAGCCAAGGGGTTTATAAGGCCAAGTAATTCATGCTGGGATGCTCCTGTACTATTTGTTAAAAAGCATGATGGTACTTTAAGAATGTGTATAGATTACAGAGAATTAAACAAAGTAACCATCAAAAACAAATACCCATTACCCAGGATAGATGATCTCTTTGATCAACTCAGTGGAGCTAAAGTGTTTTCTAGGCTAGACTTGGCATCTGGGTTTCATCAGATGAAGGTTGAGGAATCAAGTATTAAATATACAGCATTCAACACAAGATATGGTTTGTATGAGTTTCTGGTTATGCCATTTGGGCTAACAAATGCCCCTTCTTACTTTGTAGACCTAATGAATAGGATATTCAGAGATTACTTAGACAAGTTTGTTCTGATTTTTATAGATGATATTCTAATCTACTCTAAAACAATAGAGGAACATGAGAACCACTTACATTTGGTCTTATCTAGATTAAGAGAAAAAGATTTGAAAGCAAAGTTCTCTAAGTGTGTGTTCTGGCAAGAGGAAGTACACTTTCTTGGACATGTTGTCTCTGCTAGAGGAATTTCTGTAAACCCCAATAAGATAGTAGCAATCCAAGCATGGAAGAAGCCTAACAATGTTAGTGAAGTTAGGTCATTCATGGGGATGGCAGGATACTATAGGAGGTTCATACAAGGATTTTCTAAAATAGCAATGCCACTCACTAACCTGACTAGGAAGAACCAAAAGTTTATATGGACTGATAAGTGTGAACAAGCTTTCACCCAGATCAAGGAGGCTTTGGTAAAATCACCAGTGTTGAGAGTACCAGAAGGCAATGAGGGATTAGTTGTATATACAGATGCATGTGGATCAGGGCTAGGGGCTGTGTTGATGCAGCAAGATCAGGTCATAGCCTATGCATCTAGACAACTAAAACCCCATGAAACTAGATATGCAACTCATGATCTTGAGTTGGCAGCAGTAGTATATGCCTTAAAGCTCTAGAGGCATTATTTATTGGGTGCAAAGTTCATTTTATACACTGATCACAAGGCCTTAAAGTATCTCTTTTCACAGAAAGATTTAAATATGAGACAACACAGATGGGTTGAATTTCTTGCTGCTTATGACTTAGATATACTTTATACACCAGGCAAGGCTAATAAAGTGGCAGATGCATTGAGTAGGAAGCATGCAAAAATGGCCATGTTAATGATGGAGGAGTTTAGAGATTTGACCATGCTCACTGATTTGGAAATAGATGAGAGCAGTGGGATAAGTATGGAGATAATTGAGGAAGAAAAGAGTAAAGGAAGGTTAAGTTTAATTACTTTACAATCAAATTTGGCCTTGAAGGTGGCAAAAATGCAAGAAGAAGATCAAGACTTAGCAGAAAAGAGGTCTCTCCTATTAAAGAAGGAAGAAGTGAAGGATTATCACATAGATGTAAAAGGATACTTAAGGTACAAGGGAAGGATATGTGTCCCAAACATCATAGAATTGAAAGAAGAAATCCTTAATGAGTACCATAGGAGCAAATATTCCATACATCCAGGCAGCACCAAAATGTACCAAAACTTAAAAAGGGACTATTGGTGGAAGGGAATGAAGTCTGATGTAGCCAGATATGTTGCTAAGTGCATGGTTTGTCAACAAATAAAAGCTGAGATCCAAAGACCTTCAGGGTTGTTGCAGCCACTTAGCATACCACAGTGGAAGTGGGAAGACATATCTATGGATTTCATAGATGGTCTTCCTAGATCCAAGAGGGGAAATACAAGTATTTGGGTGATTGTAGATAGGCTCACTAAAGTAGCCCACTTCATACCAGTGAAAGCAGACAGAAATGCACCTAGGTTAGCCCAAACTTTTATGAGAGAAGTGGTAAAACTGCATGGTGTTCATAAAACTATAGTGAGTGATAGGGATACAATCTTCACTTCAAGATTCTGGAAGAGCTTCCAAGAAGCTATGGGGAGTGAATTGTGCCTAAGCACTGCTTATCACCCCCAATCAGATGGGCAAACAGAAGTGGTAAACAAGATTTTAGAGGATTTGCTTAGAGCATGTGTGTTAGACTTTGGAGGAAATTGGGAGGACCACCTCCATTTGGCTGAGTTCACATACAATAATAGCCACCAAAGTACAATTGGAATGGCACCCTTTGAAGCCCTATATGGAAAGCCATGTCTATCACCTATGTGTTGGGCTGAGGCAGGAGAGAAAGCTATCCTAGGGCCAGAATATGTCAAAGACATCACAGAGAAAATAGGACTGGTGAGAAAGAGGATGGCAGTAGCTCAAGATAGGCAAAAGAAGTATGCTGATGCAAAGAGGAAGTCAGTGGAATTCAAAGTAGGTGATTATGTCTTCATTAAGGTTTCACCAATGAAGAAAGTCTTGAGATTTGGCAAGCAGGGGAAACTCAGACCCAGATATGTTGGACCATACAAGATTTTGGAGAGGATAGGCTCACTAGCCTATAAGCTGGAGCTTCCAGAGAAGATGAGTGCAATGCACAATGTGTTTCATGTGTCACAACTAAGGAGATGGGTACATGACAAGGAGGAAATCTTAGAAAAGCCTACTGAAGTTCAGATTAATCCAGATCTAATCTATGAAAAAGAGCCAGTGGGAATTGTGGCAAGGGAAGAAAAGAAATTAAGAAACAAGACATTGAAGCTTGTAAAAATTCAATGGAGTATAGATCCTAGTGATTGTACTTGGGAGCTAGAGGATAAAATCAGGATGGATTACCCTAGGCTCTTTGCAAATTTGAAAGGTAAATTCTTAGATTACTAAGAAAGTTTGATATGTATGATAGACAGTGACTATTTGAATTGCTCATGCATATTTAAATAATTTTTCCTAAGAAAGAAGGAGTACTCAAAGATTATGTTGCAAATTGTGAGGGCACAATTCCTAAAAGAAGGGGTGATTGTAATACCCCAAGATTTTGAGGAAAATTCTTTTAAATAAATGATTAAAATTCTGGGGGAAAATCAGAATTATTATATAGGTGGGATTTTCAGTGGTGCAAGGTTGTGTGCATGTGTGCACGTGCACACTAGTTATGGCACTAAGGGAAAATCCAGAATTCCTGAACAATAAAACAAGGAAGGAAAACATTTAGATAAAATGTTTTAAATAAAGGAAATATAGGCATAGACATGAATATAAAAATTCCTGAGGATGTGTGTATATATATATATATGTATATTTATATGTATATGCCTATGTATGACTTGTCTGAAATTTTAGACAGAAGAAAACATTGATTTATAATGAATAAGTGAAATTTTTATTTGAATAAATAGGTGTAGAAATGCACATAAGTATGCACATGTTTTCTGCAAATAAAAGGTTAAAGTTAAATTAACACCCATAGTTGTATAAATGTATATATATCCAGATATTATTTGAGCAGAAAATTAATAAAGGAATCACTAAAACAGTAAGAACCAAAGTGCAAGAAAGCAAATGTGCATAGGCAGAAAATAGAAAGTCACACCATTATCATGTTTGAGGTAAGTATAATAAAAATACTTAAAGTTATCACTTTCTGAAAAGAAAGGAAAATAGGCACAATTTAGTCTTGTTTTAAAATATTGGCCGGGACATTAAGGGATTAGGAGGGAGGGAATATGCAATGCCAAATGCATGATTCTGGTCTGGGCTAAAATAGGGACTTTGCATCACCCAAAACCCTAGACAGAACCCTTATTTAAACCAAGAGCCCAATCAGAAAACTGCTCTTTCACTAATTAATTAACCTAAGGAAGAAGAGGAAGATAAGGCTAAAGATTTGAAGGGTTTTCTGGTTTAAGCTTGTGTAAGCATTTAGGTGAGTACCCTCACTCATATACATGGCATTAAGACCTGGGATTAGGCAGCCAAGCTTTTATATGTTATATTTTGCATGTTTTGATTTACAAACTATGTTGGCTACTGATGGTTTCATGAATGTTTGATGAAATATGATCTGCTATGCTGGATGTATAACTTTGTTGTGCTATTTTCATCTCTGTATATTATACCAAAACCTTAAGGAACATATATCAGAGTATTTGTAACTAGTTTGAATAATGGCTTAAGACAAAGAATGAAAAGATAAAGAAAACTGTGAGCTGCATATACATTGGTATGGTGCTGAGGCTTGAAATAATTGGTTAAGGGTGCAATGGAGTCTTTCTCTATAAGTGCTGAGCCCTAAACTAAACAGAAAAATTTACAAGCCTAAAAACTATGTTTAAACAAGATTAAAAATCTGGCTAAATATAGTTGCTTGCAAAATCAAAATAAACTCAATAGAGCCATGCATTTATTCTCAGTTGCAAACATTCTGGTATATGCTTGTATAGGGTGTTTATATGCTAAATAATGAGAGATGGAATGACTGGGGTGTTATACCTCTAGCAAGTAACCTTTAACTTGCTTGCAATATTATGTCTGCAAGGTAACTAGTATGCTTCATGAGTACAGGTGGTATGTACATCTAGCTATCATTGATAGAATGAACATAAATACACTTAGTGATATAACTAAGGATTTTGTGCCAAGAAGGCTGCTGGAATGCTTGTCCTATTTGAAGTAGACAAGTTGGCACATGGCTTGTTTAAGTCCTGAGATCTTTGTGCCATAATGTTAATTAGTTCATGGCAATGTGTCCCTTTGATTCCTTATAGCAGATGAGGCCAGGAATTTATAAGAAAAAGAAAAGGCAACCTAGTAGTTACAGACAAAAGTTGTTTTATTGCATATGTTTGCTCTTATGTATTGTACATGTTAATACCTGTCAAGTATGCAAAGTATATTTATGCTGTATCCTTAGCTTAATATCATGGATATGTTAGAAATGCTCACACCAGATCATAGATCTGACCCTTATTGCTCATGGCACATGGGGGTGTCTCATTTATAATGGGGCAGCCACTAATGCTTTTGCAGGTTGTGATGGAGCTAAGTAAGCAAGATTAAAAAGATATGGAATAGAGGATGCTAAGATAATTAGAAATAAAAGCTAAAATGTGTTAATTCATGCATGTATTCCCTGATTAATATGGCTATCTAAATGTATTAAGTAGGAAGGACTTGTAAGAGACATGTGCTATGTTGTTTCTGGTTATTTCTGATTTGATATGAACTAAGGATATTTATGTTAAACTGATTTGAAAACCTTTTTGCTAAAGTTGTTTTGATTTAGAGGAAAAACCTGGATTTTATAAGCATAATCATTTTATGATGATTTCAGTTAATCCTGAGTTCTTTCAAAAAGAATATAGATATACAGAAAATTATATTGAACACACTCAGAAAAGAATTAAACTGCTATATCTTCAATTTATAATATGGACATAAGTCCAGATGCAAGAAAAAGTGTTTATACCCTGAAGATGTATTTTTAAAAAAAAGAGAAGTATGATTAGGAAGAATGATATATATGATCACAAAATGTCTGATTCATACAAATATATACACATGCTTTTGGAAAGGAAAGGTATCAATGTTTTGTGTATAATCTGGGTTGTAAAATGCAAACAAAAGAATGGCCAGGGTAACCATATGGTTAGGCCATAGGTCAGGCCAAATGTTTCACTTCAAATCAATGAAGCAAGGGAACAATTGAGCTCAGTTTTCTGGGAAAGAGAACAAAAACACTGACATGTACATGTATATCTGTGTACATGTTGATACTGGGCAAAAATATAAATACAAATTCTAGAACAGTTGTAGGAAAGGATTTTAAAAATAGTTATGCAAGAAGAATTGTTTTGTATGTTAGGTTATAGGCAAAAATTAAATATATATGTACAATTATAGGTAGGTATCAGATTTCAGCCATACAGGAGAAAATAAAAAGAAAAACAAAAATTGTGTTTGAACCGACCAGCATAGTACTCGAACTCGTGACTTTGAATGTATAAGTTAGGCGCGTTTCCATTACGCCTAGATGTTGCTTGTGTTCACTTAGGATCCACTTTCTTTTAACCTGAGTTTGATAATATTCAGACTTTAAGACAATCATCTATATTATAAGCTTGCTTCCCACTGATTATTGCTTGGTTATTCTTAATTATAATAACAGTCTAAGGTACATATTTCCAGTGGACACTATAGTCAAAAAATCAGGATACAATAAGTTTTAATTTAAAAGGGAATTTATCACATTTCTGCAAATTTAAAAAGGATTTCTACTTATTATCATGCTCTGATTCAAGTAGAATATAACATAGATATCTTCATATATGTATGTTAAAAATGATTTAGAATTAAAACAATATTTCTATATTGTGAAAGATCCTGGATATATATTTTGTTTATTAGAAAGAAAATGACCCTGGGAAATATATTTGTAATAGATGATATATCTATATATCATCTCTAAAAAAAAAAATCACCAATAAAATAAGTGTGTAAATAGGAGGGTCATTTCAGAAATGACCCTCCTATTTACACACTTATTTTATTGGTGATTTTTTTTTTAGAGATGATATATAGATATATCATCTATTACAAATATATTTTCCAGGGTCATTTTCTTTCTAATAAACAAAATATATATCCAGGATCTTTCACAATATAGAAATATTGTTTTAATTCTAAATCATTTTTAACATACATATATGAAGATATCTATGTTATATTCTACTTGAATCAGAGCATGATAATAAGTAGAAATCCTTTTTAAATTTGCAGAAATGTGATAAATTCCCTTTTAAATTAAAACTTATTGTATCCTGATTTTTTGACTATAGTGTCCACTGGAAATATGTACCTTAGACTGTTATTATAATTAAGAAATAACCAAGCAATAATCAGTGGGAAGCAAGCTTATAATATAGATGATTGTCTTAAAGTCTGAATATTATCAAACTCAGGTTAAAAGAAAGTGGATCCTAAGTGAACACAAGCAACATCTAGGCGTAATGGAAACGCGCCTAACTTATACATTCAAAGTCACGAGTTCGAGTACTATGCTGGTCGGTTCAAACACAATTTTTGTTTTTCTTTTTATTTTCTCCTGTATGGCTGAAATCTGATACCTACCTATAATTGTACATATATATTTAATTTTTGCCTATAACCTAACATACAAAACAATTCTTCTTGCATAACTATTTTTAAAATCCTTTCCTACAACTGTTCTAGAATTTGTATTTATATTTTTGCCCAGTATCAACATGTACACAGATATACATGTACATGTCAGTGTTTTTGTTCTCTTTCCCAGAAAACTGAGCTCAATTGTTCCCTTGCTTCATTGATTTGAAGTGAAACATTTGGCCTGACCTATGGCCTAACCATATGGTTACCCTGGCCATTCTTTTGTTTGCATTTTTACAACCCAGATTATACACAAAACATTGATACCTTTCCTTTCCAAAAGCATGTGTATATATTTGTATGAATCAGACATTTTGTGATCATATATATCATTCTTCCTAATCATACTTCTCTTTTTTTAAAAAATACATCTTCAGGGTATAAATTCTTTTTCTTGCATCTGGACTTATGTCCATATTATAAATTGAAGATATAGCAGTTTAATTCTTTTCTGAGTGTGCTCAATATAATTTTCTGTATATCTATATTCTTTTTGAAAGAACTCAGGATTAACTGAAATCATCATAAAATGATTATGCTTATAAAATCCAGGTTTTTCCTCTAAATCAAAACAACTTTAGCAAAAAGGTTTTCAAATCAGTTTAACATAAATATCCTTAGTTCATATCAAATCAGAAATAACCAGAAACAACATAGCACATGTCTCTTACAAGTCCTTCCTACTTAATACATTTAGATAGCCATATTAATCAGGGAATACATGCATGAATTAACACATTTTAGCTTTTATTTCTAATTATCTTAGCATCCTCTATTCCATATCTTTTTAATCTTGCTTACTTAGCTCCATCACAACCTGCAAAAGCATTAGTGGCTGCCCCATTATAAATGAGACACCCCCACGTGCCATGAGCAATAAGGGTCAGATCTATGATCTGGTGTGAGCATTTCTAACATATCCATGATATTAAGCTAAGGATACAGCATAAATATACTTTGCATACTTGACAGGTATTAACATGTACAATACATAAGAGCAAACATATGCAATAAAACAACTTTTGTCTGTAACTACTAGGTTGCCTTTTCTTTTTCTTATAAATTCCTGGCCTCATCTGCTATAAGGAATCAAAGGGACACATTGCCATGAACTAATTAACATTATGGCACAAAGATCTCAGGACTTAAACAAGCCATGTGCCAACTTGTCTACTTCAAATAGGACAAGCATTCCAGCAGCCTTCTTGGCACAAAATCCTTAGTTATATCACTAAGTGTATTTATGTTCATTCTATCAATGATAGCTAGATGTACATACCACCTGTACTCATGAAGCATACTAGTTACCTTGCAGACATAATATTGCAAGCAAGTTAAAGGTTACTTGCTAGAGGTATAACACCCCAGTCATTCCATCTCTCATTATTTAGCATATAAACACCCTATACAAGCATATACCAGAATGTTTGCAACTGAGAATAAATGCATGGCTCTATTGAGTTTATTTTGATTTTGCAAGCAACTATATTTAGCCAGATTTTTAATCTTGTTTAAACATAGTTTTTAGGCTTGTAAATTTTTCTGTTTAGTTTAGGGCTCAGCACTTATAGAGAAAGACTCCATTGCACCCTTAACCAATTATTTCAAGCCTCAGCACCATACCAATGTATATGCAGCTCACAGTTTTCTTTATCTTTTCATTCTTTGTCTTAAGCCATTATTCAAACTAGTTACAAATACTCTGATATATGTTCCTTAAGGTTTTGGTATAATATACAGAGATGAAAATAGCACAACAAAGTTATACATCCAGCATAGCAGATCATATTTCATCAAACATTCATGAAACCATCAGTAGCCAACATAGTTTGTAAATCAAAACATGCAAAATATAACATATAAAAGCTTGGCTGCCTAATCCCAGGTCTTAATGCCATGTATATGAGTGAGGGTACTCACCTAAATGCTTACACAAGCTTAAACCAGAAAACCCTTCAAATCTTTAGCCTTATCTTCCTCTTCTTCCTTAGGTTAATTAATTAGTGAGAGAGCAGTTTTCTGATTGGGCTCTTGGTTTAAATAAGGGTTCTGTCTAGGGTTTTGGGTGATGCAAAATCCCTATTTTAGCCCAGACCAGAATCATGCATTTGGCATTGCATATTCCCTCCCTCCTAATCCCTTAATGTCCCGGCCAATATTTTAAAACAAGACTAAATTGTGCCTATTTTCCTTTCTTTTCAGAAAGTGATAACTTTAAGTATTTTTATTATACTTACCTCAAACATGATAATGGTGTGACTTTCTATTTTCTGCCTATGCACATTTGCTTTCTTGCACTTTGGTTCTTACTGTTTTAGTGATTCCTTTATTAATTTTCTGCTCAAATAATATCTGGATATATATACATTTATACAACTATGGGTGTTAATTTAACTTTAACCTTTTATTTGCAGAAAACATGTGCATACTTATGTGCATTTCTACACCTATTTATTCAAATAAAAATTTCACTTATTCATTATAAATCAATGTTTTCTTCTGTCTAAAATTTCAGACAAGTCATACATAGGCATATACATATAAATATACATATATATATATATACACACATCCTCAGGAATTTTTATATTCATGTCTATGCCTATATTTCCTTTATTTAAAACATTTTATCTAAATGTTTTCCTTCCTTGTTTTATTGTTCAGGAATTCTGGATTTTCCCTTAGTGCCATAACTAGTGTGCACGTGCACACATGCACACAACCTTGCACCACTGAAAATCCCACCTATATAATAATTCTGATTTTCCCCCAGAATTTTAATCATTTATTTAAAAGAATTTTCCTCAAAATCTTGGGGTATTACAATCACCCCTTCTTTTAGGAATTGTGCCCTCACAATTTGCAACATAATCTTTGAGTACTCCTTCTTTCTTAGGAAAAATTATTTAAATATGCATGAGCAATTCAAATAGTCACTGTCTATCATACATATCAAACTTTCTTAGTAATCTAAGAATTTACCTTTCAAATTTGCAAAGAGCCTAGGGTAATCCATCCTGATTTTATCCTCTAGCTCCCAAGTACAATCACTAGGATCTATACTCCATTGAATTTTTACAAGCTTCAATGTCTTGTTTCTTAATTTCTTTTCTTCCCTTGCCACAATTCCCACTGGCTCTTTTTCATAGATTAGATCTGGATTAATCTGAACTTCAGTAGGCTTTTCTAAGATTTCCTCCTTGTCATGTACCCATCTCCTTAGTTGTGACACATGAAACACATTGTGCATTGCACTCATCTTCTCTGGAAGCTCCAGCTTATAGGCTAGTGAGCCTATCCTCTCCAAAATCTTGTATGGTCCAACATATCTGGGTCTGAGTTTCCCCTGCTTGCCAAATCTCAAGACTTTCTTCATTGGTGAAACCTTAATGAAGACATAATCACCTACTTTGAATTCCACTGACTTCCTCTTTGCATCAGCATACTTCTTTTGCCTATCTTGAGCTACTGCCATCCTCTTTCTCACCAGTCCTATTTTCTCTGTGATGTCTTTGACATATTCTGGCCCTAGGATAGCTTTCTCTCCTGCCTCAGCCCAACACATAGGTGATAGACATGGCTTTCCATATAGGGCTTCAAAGGGTGCCATTCCAATTGTACTTTGGTGGCTATTATTGTATGTGAACTTAGCCAAATGGAGGTGGTCCTCCCAATTTCCTCCAAAGTCTAACACACATGCTCTAAGCAAATCCTCTAAAATCTTGTTTACCACTTCTGTTTGCCCATCTGATTGGGGGTGATAAGCAGTGCTTAGGCACAATTCACTCCCCATAGCTTCTTGGAAGCTCTTCCAGAATCTTGAAGTGAAGATTGTATCCCTATCACTCACTATAGTTTTAGGAACACCATGCAGTTTTACCACTTCTCTCATAAAAGTTTGGGCTAACCTAGGTGCATTTCTGTCTGCTTTCACTGATATGAAGTGGGCTACTTTAGTGAGCCTATCTACAATCACCCAAATACTTGTATTTCCCCTCTTGGATCTAGGAAGACCATCTATGAAATCCATAGATATGTCTTCCCACTTCCACTGTGGTATGCTAAGTGGCTGCAACAACCCTGAAGGTCTTTGGATCTCAGCTTTTATTTGTTGACAAACCATGCACTTAGCAACATATCTGGCTACATCAGACTTCATTCCCTTCCACCAATAGTCCCTTTTTAAGTTTTGGTACATTTTGGTGCTGCCTGGATGTATGGAATATTTGCTCCTATGGTACTCATTAAGGATTTCTTCTTTCAATTCTATGATGTTTGGGACACATATCCTTCCCTTGTACCTTAAGTATCCTTTTACATCTATGTGATAATCCTTCACTTCTTCCTTCTTTAATAGGAAAGACCTCTTTTCTGCTAAGTCTTGATCTTCTTCTTGCATTTTTGCCACCTTCAAGGCCAAATTTGATTGTAAAGTAATTAAACTTAACCTTCCTTTACTCTTTTCTTCCTCAATTATCTCCATACTTATCCCACTGCTCTCATCTATTTCCAAATCAGTGAGCATGGTCAAATCTCTAAACTCCTCCATCATTAACATGGCCATTTTTGCATACTGCCTACTCAATGCATCTGCCACTTTATTAGCCTTGCCTGGTGTATAAAGTATATCTAAGTCATAAGCAGCAAGAAATTCAACCCATCTGTGTTGTCTCATATTTAAATCTTTCTGTGAAAAGAGATACTTTAAGGCCTTGTGATCAGTGTATAAAATGAACTTTGCACCCAATAAATAATGCCTCCAGAGCTTTAAGGCATATACTACTGCTGCCAACTCAAGATCATGAGTTGCATATCTAGTTTCATGGGGTTTTAGTTGTCTAGATGCATAGGCTATGACCTGATCTTGCTGCATCAACACAGCCCCTAGCCCTGATCCACATGCATCTGTATATACAACTAATCCCTCATTGCCTTCTGGTACTCTCAACACTGGTGATTTTACCAAAGCCTCCTTGATCTGGGTGAAAGCTTGTTCACACTTATCAGTCCATATAAACTTTTGGTTCTTCCTAGTCAGGTTAGTGAGTGGCATTGCTATTTTAGAAAATCCTTGTATGAACCTCCTATAGTATCCTGCCATCCCCATGAATGACCTAACTTCACTAACATTGTTAGGCTTCTTCCATGCTTGGATTGCTACTATCTTATTGGGGTTTATAGAAATTCCTCTAGCAGAGACAACATGTCCAAGAAAGTGTACTTCCTCTTGCCAGAACACACACTTAGAGAACTTTGCTTTCAAATCTTTTTCTCTTAATCTAGATAAGACCAAATGTAAGTGGTTCTCATGTTCCTCTATTGTTTTAGAGTAGATTAGAATATCATCTATAAAAATCAGAACAAACTTGTCTAAGTAATCTCTGAATATCCTATTCATTAGGTCTACAAAGTAAGAAGGGGCATTTGTTAGCCCAAATGGCATAACCAGAAACTCATACAAACCATATCTTGTGTTGAATGCTGTATATTTAATACTTGATTCCTCAACCTTCATCTGATGAAACCCAGATGCCAAGTCTAGCCTAGAAAACACTTTAGCTCCACTGAGTTGATCAAAGAGATCATCTATCCTGGGTAATGGGTATTTGTTTTTGATGGTTACTTTGTTTAATTCTCTGTAATCTATACACATTCTTAAAGTACCATCATGCTTTTTAACAAATACTACAGGAGCACCCCAGCATGAATTACTTGGCCTTATAAACCCCTTGGCTTCTAATTCTTCCAGCTGGTTCTTTAGCTCTTTTAATTCACTTGGCCCCATCCTTGTAGGCTTTTTGATAACTGGGCTAGCCCCAGGCATAAGGTTAATCTGGAATTCAACAGGTCTATGGTGTGAGACACCTTTTACTTCCCCAAATACATCCAAGTATTCTTTAACTATGGGGATTTCATTAATAGCTATTTCCTTGGGATTATTTTCTAATTCAATTAAATGATTTAGACTGTTTTCTTTGATAGGTTCACATAGAATTGTAACCCTTTGGCCTTTAGAATTTTGTAGTGAAATGGTGGATGTATCTAGGTCAATTATGGCTTTGAATTGTCTTAGCCAATCTGCCCCTAATATAACTCCTATATTTGGGAAATTTAGAACATACAAATTGGAAACAAATGTGTTTCCCCCTATGTTCAAATTCACATCCACACAAATCATATCTAATACACTAGAACTTCCTAAAGGGCTTTGTATTAACAGAGGTATTTCAGCCAATTTGCAGTTCATTTTCAACCTTTTAACTATTTCATGGGAAATGAATGAGTGGGTTGCCCCGGTATCATATATTACAGCTAAAGGTATGGTACAAATAAATAGTGTACCTTCCACTTGACCATGGTTTTCAGCATTAGCCTCAATTATGGCCTTGCCCCTACCTTCCAGGTTTGCCACTTTCCCTTGTTGCTTGTATTCTGGGCAATTTCTTTTCATATGCCCTTCCTTCCCACATAGGTAGCATTTGAAAGCTCCCCCTTTAAGCTCTGGGCATCTTGGCTTAATATGGCCTTCTTTCCCACAATGGTTGCAAACTATTTTTTCTTTTGGCTTCATTGGGTTTTGCATCTACTGCCTTCTTACCATCTGCCTCTCCTTTCTTCTTATCATAAGGATGGTACTTCCCTTTGTTCTTCTTGTTGCTATTGTTTTTGAAGCTCCTAAACTTATCTCTTTCCTTGTCATGCTGCTCAATCTTCAAAGCCAAATCTATCACTTGATCAAAAGTTCTGTCAGCATAAGGTAGTATAGCCCTGCTAAGCCCTGGGTTCAATCCCTTGATGTATCTATCATTTTTGGATGCTTCATCAGCCACTAACATTGCCCCATAGGTAGACAATCCCTCAAACTTCTGGGTGTATTCTGTGACATTCATAGTCCGCTGTCTAAGTTTGATGAACTCCTCAAGTAAAGTGGTTTTTGCTGAGGCTGGAACAAACCTTGCCTCTAACATCTCCTTAAATTGATTCCAATTAATATCATTTTCATTCCGGCCAGCTATGATCACCTCCCACCAACTCAAAGCTGCACCTTTTAATTGCCTTGAGGCCACTTGCCTCTTCCTTTGGTCATCTAGTTGCATATCAGTGAAGATCCTCTCTAATGTCCTCAGCCATGCTTGAATCTCCATTACACTTTCAGTTCCTTCAAAGCTCTTGCCTCCCAAGTTGGTATAAGTCTTCTATAACTTGGAGAGCTCCTCATGTGGGTTCTCAGGTCTGTGCCCAATTCCATCTCTCAAAACTCTCACAAATTCCTGCATGTCAAGCATTTGTGGTGTGCTAGATCCTCCTTGATGATGAGACCCTCTTCCTACCATATTTCTAAAAGTATATGTATTTCATCTTATTAGTTTATAACACTTAGCTTTAATTTTAAATTGATTGTATCTTTTCCTATTTAATCATTGTGTATGTCACATGCACACACATACATACATTCAGGGAATACTTATAAACAGTCAAATATACAAACAACCTAGTATAAACATAAGCATACAAACATTTTGCTATGTTAATTAAAACATAGCTCTGATACCAAATGAAATGACCCTCCTATTTACACACTTATTTTATTGGTGATTTTTTTTTTTTTGAGATGATATATAGATATATCATCTATTACAAATATATTTCCCAGGGTCATTTTCTTTCTAATAAACAAAATATATATCCAGGATCTTTCACAATATAGAAATATTGTTTTAATTCTAAATCATTTTTAACATACATATATGAAGATATCTATGTTATATTCTACTTGAATCAGAGCATGATAATAAGTAGAAATCCTTTTTAAATTTGCAGAAATGTGATAAATTCCCTTTTAAATTAAAACTTATTGTATCCTGATTTTTTGACTATAGTGTCCACTGGAAATATGTACCTTAGACTGTTATTATAATTAAGAAATAACCAAGCAATAATCAGTGGGAAGCAAGCTTATAATATAGATGATTGTCTTAAAGTCTGAATATTATCAAACTCAGGTTAAAAGATAGTGGATCCTAAGTGAACACAAGCAACATCCAGGCGTAATGGAAACGCGCCTAACTTATACATTCAAAGTCACGAGTTCGAGTACTATGCTGGTCGGTTCAAACACAATTTTTGTTTTTCTTTTTATTTTCTCCTGTATGGCTGAAATCTGATACCTACCTATAATTGTACATATATATTTAATTTTTGCCTATAACCTAACATACAAAACAATTCTTCTTGCATAACTATTTTTAAAATCCTTTCCTACAACTGTTCTAGAATTTGTATTTATATTTTTGCCCAGTATCAACATGTACACAGATATACATGTACATGTCAGTGTTTTTGTTCTCTTTCCCAGAAAACTGAGCTCAATTGTTCCCTTGCTTCATTGATTTGAAGTGAAACATTTGGCCTGACCTATGGCCTAACCATATGGTTACCCTGGCCATTCTTTTGTTTGCATTTTTACAACCCAGATTATACACAAAACATTGATACCTTTCCTTTCCAAAAGCATGTGTATATATTTGTATGAATCAGACATTTTGTGATCATATATATCATTCTTCCTAATCATACTTCTCTTTTTTTTAAAAATACATCTTCAGGGTATAAACACTTTTTCTTGCATCTGGACTTATGTCCATATTATAAATTGAAGATATAGCAGTTTAATTCTTTTCTGAGTGTGCTCAATATAATTTTCTGTATATCTATATTCTTTTTGAAAGAACTCAGGATTAACTGAAATCATCATAAAATGATTATGCTTATAAAATCCAGGTTTTTCCTCTAAATCAAAACAACTTTAGCAAAAAGGTTTTCAAATCAGTTTAACATAAATATCCTTAGTTCATATCAAATCAGAAATAACCAGAAACAACATAGCACATGTCTCTTACAAGTCCTTCCTACTTAATACATTTAGATAGCCATATTAATCAGGGAATACATGCATGAATTAACACATTTTAGCTTTTATTTCTAATTATCTTAGCATCCTCTATTCCATATCTTTTTAATCTTGCTTACTTAGCTCCATCACAACCTGCAAAAGCATTAGTGGCTGCCCCATTATAAATGAGACACCCCCATGTGCCATGAGCAATAAGGGTCAGATCTATGATCTGGTGTGAGCATTTCTAACATATCCATGATATTAAGCTAAGGATACAGCATAAATATACTTTGCATACTTGACAGGTATTAACATGTACAATACATAAGAGCAAACATATGCAATAAAACAACTTTTGTCTGTAACTACTAGGTTGCCTTTTCTTTTTCTTATAAATTCCTGGCCTCATCTGCTATAAGGAATCAAAGGGACACATTGCCATGAACTAATTAACATTATGGCACAAAGATCTCAGGACTTAAACAAGCCATGTGCCAACTTGTCTACTTCAAATAGGACAAGCATTCCAGCAGCCTTCTTGGCACAAAATCCTTAGTTATATCACTAAGTGTATTTATGTTCATTCTATCAATGATAGCTAGATGTACATACCACCTGTACTCATGAAGCATACTAGTTACCTTGCAGACATAATATTGCAAGCAAGTTAAAGGTTACTTGCTAGAGGTATAACACCCCAGTCATTCCATCTCTCATTATTTAGCATATAAACACCCTATATAAGCATATACCAGAATGTTTGCAACTGAGAATAAATGCATGGCTCTATTGAGTTTATTTTGATTTTGCAAGCAACTATATTTAGCCAGATTTTTAATCTTGTTTAAACATAGTTTTTAGGCTTGTAAATTTTTCTGTTTAGTTTAGGGCTCAGCACTTATAGAGAAAGACTCCATTGCACCCTTAACCAATTATTTCAAGCCTCAGCACCATACCAATGTATATGCAGCTCATAGTTTTCTTTATCTTTTCATTCTTTGTCTTAAGCCATTATTCAAACTAGTTACAAATACTCTGATATATGTTCCTTAAGGTTTTGGTATAATATACAGAGATGAAAATAGCACAACAAAGTTATACATCCAGCATAGCAGATCATATTTCATCAAACATTCATGAAACCATCAGTAGCCAACATAGTTTGTAAATCAAAACATGCAAAATATAACATATAAAAGCTTGGCTGCCTAATCCCAGGTCTTAATGCCATGTATATGAGTGAGGGTACTCACCTAAATGCTTACACAAGCTTAAACCAGAAAACCCTTCAAATCTTTAGCCTTATCTTCCTCTTCTTCCTTAGGTTAATTAATTAGTGAGAGAGCAGTTTTCTGATTGGGCTCTTGGTTTAAATAATTTTTCCTAAGAAAGAAGGAGTACTCAAAGATTATGTTGCAAATTGTGAGGGCACAATTCCTAAAAGAAGGGGTGATTGTAATACCCCAAGATTTTGAGGAAAATTCTTTTAAATAAATGATTAAAATTCTGGGGGAAAATCAGAATTATTATATAGGTGGGATTTTCAGTGGTGCAAGGTTGTGTGCATGTGTGCACGTGCACACTAGTTATGGCACTAAGGGAAAATCCAGAATTCCTGAACAATAAAACAAGGAAGGAAAACATTTAGATAAAATGTTTTAAATAAAGGAAATATAGGCATAGACATGAATATAAAAATTCCTGAGGATGTGTGTATATATATATATATGTATATTTATATGTATATGCCTATGTATGACTTGTCTGAAATTTTAGACAGAAGAAAACATTGATTTATAATGAATAAGTGAAATTTTTATTTGAATAAATAGGTGTAGAAATGCACATAAGTATGCACATGTTTTCTGCAAATAAAAGGTTAAAGTTAAATTAACACCCATAGTTGTATAAATGTATATATATCCAGATATTATTTGAGCAGAAAATTAATAAAGGAATCACTAAAACAGTAAGAACCAAAGTGCAAGAAAGCAAATGTGCATAGGCAGAAAATAGAAAGTCACACCATTATCATGTTTGAGGTAAGTATAATAAAAATACTTAAAGTTATCACTTTCTGAAAAGAAAGGAAAATAGGCACAATTTAGTCTTGTTTTAAAATATTGGCCGGGACATTAAGGGATTAGGAGGGAGGGAATATGCAATGCCAAATGCATGATTCTGGTCTGGGCTAAAATAGGGATTTTGCATCACCCAAAACCCTAGACAGAACCCTTATTTAAACCAAGAGCCCAATCAGAAAACTGCTCTCTCACTAATTAATTAACCTAAGGAAGAAGAGGAAGATAAGGCTAAAGATTTGAAGGGTTTTCTGGTTTAAGCTTGTGTAAGCATTTAGGTGAGTACCCTCACTCATATACATGGCATTAAGACCTGGGATTAGGCAGCCAAGCTTTTATATGTTATATTTTGCATGTTTTGATTTACAAACTATGTTGGCTACTGATGGTTTCATGAATGTTTGATGAAATATGATCTGCTATGCTGGATGTATAACTTTGTTGTGCTATTTTCATCTCTGTATATTATACCAAAACCTTAAGGAACATATATCAGAGTATTTGTAACTAGTTTGAATAATGGCTTAAGACAAAGAATGAAAAGATAAAGAAAACTGTGAGCTGCATATACATTGGTATGGTGCTGAGGCTTGAAATAATTGGTTAAGGGTGCAATGGAGTCTTTCTCTATAAGTGCTGAGCCCTAAACTAAACAAAAAAATTTACAAGCCTAAAAACTATGTTTAAACAAGATTAAAAATCTGGCTAAATATAGTTGCTTGCAAAATCAAAATAAACTCAATAGAGCCATGCATTTATTCTCAGTTGCAAACATTCTGGTATATGCTTGTATAGGGTGTTTATATGCTAAATAATGAGAGATGGAATGACTGGGGTGTTATACCTCTAGCAAGTAACCTTTAACTTGCTTGCAATATTATGTCTGCAAGGTAACTAGTATGCTTCATGAGTACAGGTGGTATGTACATCTAGCTATCATTGATAGAATGAACATAAATACACTTAGTGATATAACTAAGGATTTTGTGCCAAGAAGGCTGCTGGAATGCTTGTCCTATTTGAAGTAGACAAGTTGGCACATGGCTTGTTTAAGTCCTGAGATCTTTGTGCCATAATGTTAATTAGTTCATGGCAATGTGTCCCTTTGATTCCTTATAGCAGATGAGGCCAGGAATTTATAAGAAAAAGAAAAGGCAACCTAGTAGTTACAGACAAAAGTTGTTTTATTGCATATGTTTGCTCTTATGTATTGTACATGTTAATACCTGTCAAGTATGCAAAGTATATTTATGCTGTATCCTTAGCTTAATATCATGGATATGTTAGAAATGCTCACACCAGATCATAGATCTGACCCTTATTGCTCATGGCACATGGGGGTGTCTCATTTATAATGGGGCAGCCACTAATGCTTTTGCAGGTTGTGATGGAGCTAAGTAAGCAAGATTAAAAAGATATGGAATAGAGGATGCTAAGATAATTAGAAATAAAAGCTAAAATGTGTTAATTCATGCATGTATTCCCTGATTAATATGGCTATCTAAATGTATTAAGTAGGAAGGACTTGTAAGAGACATGTGCTATGTTGTTTCTGGTTATTTCTGATTTGATATGAACTAAGGATATTTATGTTAAACTGATTTGAAAACCTTTTTGCTAAAGTTGTTTTGATTTAGAGGAAAAACCTGGATTTTATAAGCATAATCATTTTATGATGATTTCAGTTAATCCTGAGTTCTTTCAAAAAGAATATAGATATACAGAAAATTATATTGAGCACACTCAGAAAAGAATTAAACTGCTATATCTTCAATTTATAATATGGACATAAGTCCAGATGCAAGAAAAAGTGTTTATACCCTGAAGATGTATTTTTAAAAAAAAGAGAAGTATGATTAGGAAGAATGATATATATGATCACAAAATGTCTGATTCATACAAATATATACACATGCTTTTGGAAAGGAAAGGTATCAATGTTTTGTGTATAATCTGGGTTGTAAAAATGCAAACAAAAGAATGGCCAGGGTAACCATATGGTTAGGCCATAGGTCAGGCCAAATGTTTCACTTCAAATCAATGAAGCAAGGGAACAATTGAGCTCAGTTTTCTAGGAAAGAGAACAAAAACACTGACATGTACATGTATATCTGTGTACATGTTGATACTGGGCAAAAATATAAATACAAATTCTAGAACAGTTGTAGGAAAGGATTTTAAAAATAGTTATGCAAGAAGAATTGTTTTGTATGTTAGGTTATAGGCAAAAATTAAATATATATGTACAATTATAAGTAGGTATCAGATTTCAGCCATACAGGAGAAAATAAAAAGAAAAACAAAAATTGTGTTTGAACCGACCAGCATAGTACTCGAACTCGTGACTTTGAATGTATAAGTTAGGCGCGTTTCCATTACGCCTAGATGTTGCTTGTGTTCACTTAGGATCCACTTTCTTTTAACCTGAGTTTGATAATATTCAGACTTTAAGACAATCATCTATATTATAAGCTTGCTTCCCACTGATTATTGCTTGGTTATTTCTTAATTATAATAACAGTCTAAGGTACATATTTCCAGTGGACACTATAGTCAAAAAATCAGGATACAATAAGTTTTAATTTAAAAGGGAATTTATCACATTTCTATATGAACTAAGGATATTTATGTTAAACTGATTTGAAAACCTTTTTGCTAAAGTTGTTTTGATTTAGAGGAAAGATCCTGGATATATATTTTGTTTATTAGAAAGAAAATGACCCTGGGAAATATATTTGTAATAGATGATATATCTATATATCATCTCTAAAAAAAAAATCACCAATAAAATAAGTGTGTAAATAGGAGTATTTATAGAGATTCCATGTTGCGGCGACTGAAGTCAGCAATCCCAATGATCATGCAATTCTTATGGCTGTGATGCGAGGTGTGGATCCGGATTCAGAGTTTGGAGACTGGCTGGTAGGAAAACCTCCGACTACGCTAGATCGTTTTTACTCAAAGGCACATCAGTTCATAAGAAGAGAGGAAGCCAGGTGGGTAAGGCGAGATAAGGCACCGGGGCCTGTCAAGGAGTCCGTGAAAAGCAACATTGCTGTGAAGCAGTCCGGAGACAACTCGGGAAAAGTTCAAGTCAATGTCTAGAACAAGCCCGGGCAACCTAAGGAATCCGGAGGAAGAAATCAAGGGAAGAAGAGAGAAGCGGGGAAGTGGAAGCCGAGAATTCCAACCTACAAAGAGTATACCCCGCTGAATGCGTCTCTTGAAAACATTTACCTATCAACCTGCAATACCTTTCAGTACAGAAAGCCACGTCCAAAGGAGTCAACCGAAGAGCAAAAGCGGACTGGGAAATACTGCCGCTTCCATGAGACTTATGGGCACAATACTGAAGAGTGCAGACACCTACACGACGCTATAGAGAAGCTGATTAGGCCGAAAAAGTTATAGGAGTTTGTAAAGAATCCACAGGAAGGAGGACAGGGAACATCCAATCCAGGTCGTGCACCAGCTCCGCGTCATCCCGAGGAGCCTGCCCGGACTGTGGGCAGACTAGTCATAAATACGATCATCGGCGGGCCTCACCCTGCGGATAAGAACTGGCAAGAGATGGAACGGTATGCTAGTTCCCTGAAGCACGTAGATTTCAAGTGTTGTTCCAACGTAGAGGATGGGACCGCTGCTAAACAGTTGTGCGTGATGACAGACGATATAGTATTCAGGAGCAGAGATGCTGACCAAGTAGAGGCTCCTACCATCGACCCGATGGTCATATGTGCAACAATCGGGTCGGCTTAATTGATTGTGGAAGCTCTGTCAATATCATCTTCAAGAAGGCTTATGACCAGATGAAGCTGGAGATGAAGGATTTGAAACCTTCTAAAGCTCGTATACATGGCTTTAATGGCGCAGCGACCGATGCAGTGGGGTATGTTGAGTTACCAGTTGAACTGGGACAAGGTGAGAGTAGGAGAGTGCGAATCCTACCTTTCGTAGTTTAGGATGTGGATTCTCTGTACAATGTGTTTTTGGGTCGACCGGCCCTGGCTGAGTTTTGGGCAGCACTAGCCCCGTGGTGCTTGACTTTTAAGTTTCCGACTGACAATGGAGTAGGTGTTCATGGCGACCAGGTGACTGGTCGTGCATGTTATGTGGCTGAGCTCCGAGAGGCCCATCAGAGGGAGAAAGGAAAGGCTGCGGACAATCCCGTCCGCATCCAGAATACCGATAATTGACAAATAATGCCCGAGCCCTGGCTCGGGCATAATCCTCGGATCTACAGAGACATAGATCTGCGAGATGACGATGAGGAACCCAAGGAAGAAAAAGCAACACCGGCTGAATTGATGATTGACATTTCAGTCAGCCGAGATGATCCATCGCGAGTACCGAAAATCGGATCACAACTCAGCCCCACAATGACTGAAGACCTTAGTGATTTCCTCCGAGCGAATCTTGATGTTTTTGCTTGGACACATTCTGACATGTATGGGATTTCTCCCGCTATTACGAGTCAAATGTTGAACATAGACCCGAAGTACGTCCCGGTTAAACAAAAGAGGAGAGGAATGGACCCGGAGAGGTCCGCTGCTCTCAGAGAGGAGGTGGACAAACTCTAAGCCAATGGGTTCGTCCGCGACGCCCTCTACCCTGAATGGGTATCAAACCCCATGCTGGTGAAAAAGGCGAACGAGAAATGGAGAACTTGCGTAGATTATTCCAATTTGAACAAAGCATGCCCCAAGGATAGTTTCCCATTGCCTAGGATTGATCAGTTGGTCGACTCCACTACAGGACACGAGTTGTTATCATTCATGGATGCATACTCGGGATACAATCAGATCCCGATGCATATTCCAAACCAAGAACACACCAGTTTCATCACAAACGTTGGGCTATATTTCTATGTAGTAATGCCTTTCGGATTGAAAAACGCCGGAGCGACCTATCAGCGTTTGGTGAACCGAATGTTCAAAGACCAGATTGGTAGGACGATGGAAGTCTATGTGGATGACATGCTCGTGAAGTCATGACAGTCAAACGACCACATTCGAGACTTAGCATAGATGTTCGATATACTCAGATATTATGGGATGAAGATCAACCCTCTGAAGTGTTCCTTCGGCGTTGCGTCGGGGAAGTTTTTGGGATTCATTGTTAATGCTAGGGGAATTGAAGCTAACCCAGAAAAGATTCAAGCTATTCGAGATGTGCAAGGGCTCAGAACTATAAAACAGGTGCAAAGCTTGAATGGAAAGGTGGCTGCGCTGAGCTGATTTATATCCAGAGCCATGGACAAGTGCATTCCCTTCTTCGATATAATAAAGAAAGGGAAGAGGGATTTAGAATGGACATCCAACTGTGAGGAAGTGTTCTGAGGTATGGTGAGGCATTTGGAGAGTCCTCCAGTGCTGTCAAAACCAGTAGATCACGAGATGCTGTACGTATACTTGGCCGTATCCCCGCATGCTATAAGTGCGGCTTTGGTCCGCGAGGAGGACCGAGTCCAAAAGCCGGTGTATTACATTAGTAAACGTTTAACGGGGGCAGAAAGAAATTACCCTAAAATTGAGAAATTGTCCTATTGCTTGGTGATTGCATCACGTAAGTTACGTCCATATTTTCAAGCACGCTCGGTCAGTGTCTATACTGATCAGCCCTTGCGGTAGGTACTCCAACGACTAGAAACTTCTGGTAGGATGTTAAAATGGAATATCGAGTTGAGTCAGCTCGATATTACCTACCTGCCAAGAAGAGCCATACAAGGGCAAGCACTAGCAGATTTAATCGCTGAGTCTACTGTATCTGACGAACTAGACAATCACAGTGTCATTCCCCCCATTCGATGGAAGTTGTACAACGATGGGGCATCAAACGACCGTTGCTCCGGAGCTGGTGTAGTTCTCATAACTCCAGAAAATCGATCGATTTGTTACGCTTTGAAGCTTAATTTCCTGGCTATGAATAATGAAGCAGAATATGAAGCACTGATTGCTGGCTTAAAACTCGTTGGAGAACTCGGGGTTAAATCAGTTGAAATCTTTTTGACTCGCAGCTGGTGGTGTACCAAGTGCGAGGAGACTACCAAGCAAGGGGACAAAAGCTTGCTCCATACCTTGCTCTGGTTCAGGAACTATTGGCGAACTTTGCCCGAAAGAAGAAGCGAAAGACGACAGGTCATTCGCAAAGCCGCGCGATATGTGATGCAGGGAGGAGTAATGTATCGGAGAGGGTTCTCGGTCCCCCTACTACGGTGCATTGCCCATGATGAGGCAAAGCGGGTCTTGGAGGAGGTTCACGAAGGAGAATGTGGTGACCATACTGGGGGGCAGACACTAGCAAAAAAGATCCTCCGCTACGGATACTATTGGCCAACTGTGAATCGGGATGTTGTAGATTATGCAAGAAAATGTGACAAGTGTCAAAGATATGCGAAAATCCCGAGAGCTCCACCAACTGAACTCACACAAATGGTTAGTCCCTGGCCATTTGCAATCTGGGGAATCGACATAATCAGTTCTTTGCCTATATCCAAAGGTGGTGCGAAATACGCGATAGTTGCAGTCGACTATTTCACAAAATGGGCCGAGGCAGAGCCTTTAGCCACAATCACCTCCAAGAAGGTCATTAATTTCGTTGTACGAAACATTATATGCCGCTTTGGCCTCCCTCGAACCACCATTATGGACAACGGAACGCAGTTTGAAAGCAGAGAATTCAAAGACTTCTGTAAGTACGGCGTTGAGAAAAAGTCCACCGCCGTTGCACATCCGAAAGCTAACGGACAAGTCGAGGTCGTGAACAAAATAATCAAGTCAATATTGAAGAAGCGTTTGGAAAAAACTGGAGGCAAGTGGGTAGATGAACTCCCAACAGCATTATGGGCTTATAGAACTACCCACAAGTCCGCGACTGGCCACACTCCATTCGCATTGGCATACGGCTCGGAAGCTGTTATACCCGTGGAGCTTGAAGTTCCATCACATCGGGTGTCGCATTATGATCCTAAGACGAATCAGGATCTCTTGTTGGAGTCATTGGACTGCGTTGATGAAAAACGTGAAGAAGCTGAACTAAGGGCGGCAGCATATAGGCACCGAGTCAAGCAATATTACGATGAGAAAGTCCGCCCAAGGGTCTTTAATGTGGGTGATATCGTTTTGAAACGAGTTTTCCCGGTACCATCACGTATGAATCCCAACTGGGAAGGTCCATATGTCGTTGAACGGAAGCTTGGAGAAGGAACTTTCAAGCTAGCGACCGTTGATGGCATGACACTCCCACGAGCGTGGAACAGTGAACATTTACGACGTTATTATGTTTAGCATGTTTCTTTTCTATTTTAGGTACGATTGTTTGCTGTATGTTCTTGTTCCATTGATTCTTAGTTTCCTTTTTAGCGTGTAATCGGACAATTTAGTTTGTTTCATTAATAAAGGCTTGAAGCCATCTTTTCCATGAATTATTGATATTTTTATAGTCTGGTGATGAACTACTGGAGTTACATCATTCCATATGATGTACGAACTCACATAAACGACTTCAATCTCCGAGTCCCCTGAGTGCGGACCGTAGTACTCTAAGTCCCCGGAGCGCGGACTAGAGTATAAACGACTTCAATCTCCGAGTCCCCTGAGTGCGGACCGGAGTACTCTAAGTCCCCGGAGCGCGGACTAGAGTATAAACGACTTCAATCTCCGAGTCCCCTGAGTGTGGACCGGAGTACTCTAAGACCCCGGAGCGCGGACTAGAGTATAAACGACTTCAATCTCCGAGTCCCCTAAGTGCGGACCGGAGTACTCTAAGTCCCCTGAGCGCGGACTAGAGTATAAACGAATTGAATCTTCGAGTACCCTGAGTGCGGACCGAATTACTCTAAGTCCCCGGAGCGCGGATTAGAAAATATTCTAAGTACCAAAAATGTGAAACGAGAAATGTACCATTCCAAAGAGTGTCCGAACAATGTTAGAATGGATCGGGAATTTATGCAACTCATAGGAACTTGAGTTTCGACCACAGCTATACAGAAAGCTAAAAAGCAAGAAATCGCTCAAATGACAAAGAAACTAAACTTTATTCAATTATCCAAAATGGAGTTGTACAACCACTCCACCAAAACTTGGAGTCAAAAATCTATCTACATAAACTACGAAAACGAAAAAGTAGAAGTAGTTACATGACCTAAGAAAAACCTCGTTGAACGAGTATAGTGGCTACTTCTTCGGCTTCCTTTTCTTGTCTTCCTTCACTGTCTCGGATGACTCCTCTCCCTCACGTTTCCTCTTGGACTTCTTGCTCGCCAAAGAAACGGAGTCAGGAATGGGGGGAGGGACATCCAGCGGTTTGGATTTGCCGGGAAGAATGACTTTCAAAGGCCTATTCAGCGGGTCGGTAAGTTCTAGTATTTGAGGCTCAACCTTGATCTCGACCTTCTTTTTCTTTTCTTCCACGAGTCGCTCCTTCATACTCACCTTCGAAGTATGTTCTGAGGCGCCAGTGATTTTAATTTCATCACTCCCTTCAACGGGAGATGAAGTGTCGGACTTATCATCATCTAGCGCCCCGATCACTTGAGCGTCAGGGCCGGGAGTTACTCCCGCGTGAGCGACATCGCTTGTTTTCCCCGCCTCCTCCTTGGCGTCATCGCTCCTCGGAGTTGGTTCAGGATCAAAGCGGCCTGCATAAAAACATAAGAACGAACATTAGGATCAATAACCGTTCACAGAAAGCGACAGATCTTTGAACTTCTAAAGGAAGAGTTTTATACCGGTTTCTTGCTGGCTTTCAGTTGTGCGCGGGGTTTCACCCTCTAGAATAGGAGATAGCACGTGAATGCCGAGGCCGGGATCTTCCGGATCATAGCCGGCATGCTGCTCGAATGGGTTAAGTGCTGGCCGACCGGCCGATTGAGTAGAAGGAGGAGCTGCAGCCTTAGCCCCAGATGGACCAGCTTTGTCATCTTTCTCTTTTGATAGGGGAGAGCCTTTACCATAAAGAGCCAAAGCTGCAAACAAGTCTGATGGCTCGTTCCCTCTAAGAAACTCCTTCACTAAAGCCTCCTCGTTGACCTCCTCAATGCCCGACTCGACCTTCATGATCTTTATTAAAGTCTCCCAGGCCTCAGCTAGAGATTCAAGATAGCCTTCGCCTAAGAAAGTCAAGTCTCGGTGCATGAGGACGCGGGCGCTGTATTCGGCAATCAACGGGTCAAACATACACTTGACCTCTTCTCTACCGGCCTCTGCAGCTGCTTCAAGACGAGAGTCGATCTCCTCGGAAGCTAGTCTCTTGCCCTCCTCACGGGCTTCGCTCTTCATCGTCTCAACCTTGGAAAGCTCATCATCGAGCTTTGCTTTTAGGAGACGTGTATCAACGATCTCGTTACAGTACCGTTGAGACTCTTCTTGAGCCGCTATCTTCTCTTCCCTCTCCTTAGAGAGTAGCTCCTTCAGCTCTTTGACCTGCAGGGCGAGTGTATCCCTTTCTTTTTGAATAGAATCTTTTTCTAGAGCTAGGGCCCCACTGCGTTAGACTGCGACGTCAAGTTCTTTCTTATGGGTTGTCTCTAGACGAGCGACGGCCTCCGCAGTCTCCTTAGCACTCTGTTCTGCGGCTTTAAGCTTGGACTTATACGAAGCGAGCTCTTCATCTTGACTCTTGATGATGTCCTTTTCGAAGATAGCTTCCAGCTTCAAACGGTCAATCTCCTATTGGCGCTCAACGGATACTTCCGAGACTTTTTCGACCAAATGTACAAACGCGTCATGTTGAACATAGACGTCGTTGTTGCAGGCGATGGCACTCTGCTTGACGTGCCCTGGAATGTGGTGAATAGCTGGGAGGAATTTCAGGCCGTCAAAGCAGATCTTGAAAAATTTAGCTTTAAGATCGACCATCTTCTCTGCTATCGTTGGGTCAGCCGCAGAAACAGGGGGAGGAGGCTTTGAAAGTTCTGTTCTCTTCCGATGTTCCCGAGATTGCCGTGTGCTTGATGAACCGGAATGTTGGTCTGGGGAAACATCGGGTTGAGACCCCTTCTGCGAAATCTTTTCTCTGTCTGGCTCAGTTTGAGGAGGGAGATCGTAAGAGTGTGAAGACTGGGAATATGTTTTCTTTCGATAAGACGACTCACGGGGACGGTTGTCTCAATCTTCATAATCGTCTCTGTCCCTGCGTCTACCGGAGCCTGAATCCCGTCCAGAATGGTGAAATATAGAAGAGCCATGGAGGCGATCGAACCCGTGGGAGCGCCCCATGTCACCTGCATAGAATAAAAATAACAGCGAGTTAGGAAGAATCGGGGTAATGGAAAAATTGAAGTGTATGGTGAAGTGCATGGGTGCGTGTGTGTCCTAGTGTTCCCCTCGACGGACCAGTTCCTTTATCTTTACTAATTAGGGTATTATCTCCCTGGACTGGGGCTTGAACTCCCGTGTCGTCTCTAGCGAGCGAATGAAACTTGAGGGCCTCTGGATCGTCGAAACCGTAGTTGAGTAGATCATCAGGAAGGGTAAGGTTCGACAGGCCCTTTAGAGGACTTTCGAAATGTCATGAGGAAGCTTCTTTCTCTACTGGAACAAGGGTGATTTTGGAAGTTCCACCAACTTTTTCCTTCCTCATCTTGTATGTCGGTTTCTTTTTCCCCTTAGAAGGGGAAGATGACGTTTCGATGTCGTGGACTTTGACTGTTGGGTCTTGAATGTGACCGACATTCTCATCTTGTGCTTCGGGTTTCTCAGTCTCCTTGATTTCCCCCTCTTCTAGTGTATTAGGAGCGTTGCGTGCTGAAGACTCCGCCTGTTTTTTCCCTTTTATAGAACCAGGCCTGGGAATGGTAACTCCCTGAGGAAGGCTTATCCGACGGCCTTCTGCCAACAGCCCAAGCCTTGTAAGTGATTCATTCGAAATGAGAGCTCTAATGTCCCGTTCTCCAGCAGGAAGGGCTCGAATAGCTTCGACGGCATCAGAGTGTCCGCGGCCGTCAGGACGTGGAGTGATACCTGAAAAGATGGGTAAAAGTTAGAAGAGGTACGGCTTCTGCTAAACACGAATAACGTTTGAAGAAAAAGGCTTACTTCCTTCAACCCATCTCCTCGCAAAGCCGGGAGGACAACGTACATAAAACCATTCCTATTTGTACAAAGCAAACTTGGTCCATGCTCCAGTTAAGATTTGACATTTGTTGTGCGGCTCGAGAAACATGAATGATGGGCTATCCTTCCGCTTCTTGATACGATATATGTATCTGATGTCGCGCGGAGTTAGAAGCCTAGAGAAGACATTCATAAAGGGAATGCAAGTGCCGTAGAGGAATGCATGGCCGTTCGGGTGCAGTTGCGATGGAGCAATGTCGATGTACTGCAGCACATCCCGAAGGAACGAGTTGAATGGTGGCACGCTGCCAACCCAACACATGAATTTGTTACAAGCTGTGTATCCGACTGGGGGCAAGTACGGACGGTCATGCCCCGATGGGACTAGCACGTCATCAAAAGGGATTCCATGAACAGAGCATATCTAGCGGAGTGTACTTTCACTAATCTTTGAAGCAAGTGAATCGACAGGTTTATCCAAGAAAATTGCTGCCTCCAGCGCATCGGGAGCTAAGTCATGTGCAGGGGAAGTTGACGGATTTGAAGTATCTGCGACTTCTCGTTGAGAGTATGGCCCGGGCCTGTCTGAAATAGTAGCGGAGCTAGATTTTCTAGACATCGCTGATAAGGAATGAATCTAGCAAACTACCTATTCGAACTATACTTAAAAAATAATCGACGTTAGACTTAACAATGCGAATATTCCCCCCGTGTAGTGTGTGAACTAGTGCGATCATTCAGGTATAAAGGCTAAGAAATTATAAGTCATAGAATTGATTGCATAAAGTTGAGCCTTGAACTGTCATCTTCGAAGACCGTCATCGCTGATCGTCTCCGAAAGCCACCCTTGCAATATTTTCAATTTTGAACTCGGACATTGGCACTGCGCGTTAAAAGATTTAGTCCGTTTTTATTGGTTTAAGTTCAGGCTTGTGATTATTGAGACTAAGAAGTTATCAGTCCATATTAGTTCGATATGTCAGTATGCTTAAGTCCTTGTCCTTGTGTTTGATGTTTGACTAGGCAAGATGGATAGGAGTTCGGTCAAAAGGTCTGTTCGGCTTAAAATTATGTCCGGCTTAAGTTTTGCTCGTCCAAAATTCTGTTCGGCTTAAGTTTTGTTCGTCTTAAGTTCTGTTCGGCTTAATATCTATTCGGCTTAAGTTTTGTTCGTCCAAAATTATGTTCGGCTTAAGTTTTGTTCGTCTTAAGTTCTGTTCGGCTTAAGTTTTGTTCGTCTTGAGTTCTGTTCGGCTTAGGTTTTGTTCGTATTAAGTTCTGTTCGGCTTAAGTTCTGTTCGGCTTAAGTTTTGTTCGTCCAAAATTCTGTTCGGCTTAAGTTTTGTTCGTCTTAAGTTCTGTTCGGCTTAAGTTATGATCGGCTTGACTTTCGTTCGGCCTTCGTTCTGTTCGACCAAAAATTCTGCTCGGCCAAAAGTCTGTCCGACCAGAATTCTGTTCAACCTTTCTCTTGTTCGGCCTGAAGACGAGTGCACATAGCAGGTCATGCAAAGCTGATTCACTCAACCTTCTGCCCTTAACATCGTTTCTTTTCTTCCCCTCCTTCGCTCGGCATAAGGAAGTCATGCCGAGCCACATCAATACATCTTCCACCAACTCACTCCTTCAAACACCTCTGCCATCCTCCTCTCTTCTACCGTTCGTCTAGCCTTCAACTCCTTCAAAAACACCCACACTTCGCCCTTAACTCCTCCTGCTCCATGCAATTACAAATGACTTCGGTTTTACAGAGATTTGCGAGTTCGAATCTCTTGCTAAGTTTCCTAATCGAAGTGAAGTATTTAAGGAGAAGTGTTTTACCTAAGAAATGAGTCGAAGCTCGGGGAGATTCTGGAGTAGGGAACGTGGTTCTATTTGGATTCAGTTGTTTGAGAAGGGAAGGGAAAGTAAATAATTCTTTGAAGTCGGTTGAGAGGCAAAGTTAATAAATACTGGAAAGCGAAGAAAAAAGTAAAGGGGAGAAGAAGAAGGAGCATCGGCTTATATAGAGAGAAGGGAAGTCGAAGAGACTATAACCGGTAGAACCGGTCAAATCGATATTGTTCGGCATCCAGGGTGCTCAGCATTGGCTATGTCGTTCGGCACCCAGAGTGCTCGGCTTCGGCTGTGTCGTTCGATATGGGCATATCGTTCGGCATACAGAGTAATTCAAAGCACACCACGTTCGACCACGTGATGTACTTTGGGGGGCAAGTGTTACCTGAAGGTTTGACCAGGAAACTAGGCACTCAGCACCGTTCGGCATGGAGAGTCTTTCGGCATTATATATAGTTTGGCATCCTAGAGTGTTCGGCACAGCAAATCGTTCGGAATACCTAGATCGTTCGACAACAATCTGGTCGGCATCAGTTCTGTTCGGCATCACTTCTGGTCGACAATAGTCTGGTCGGCATCAGTTCTGTTCGGCATCACTTCTGGTCGGCATCAGTTCTGTTCGGCAACACTTCTGGTCAGCATCAGTTCTGTTCGGCATCAGTTCTGTTCGGCATCACTTCTGTTCGAAAACAGTTCTGTTCGGAATCAATTCTGGTCGGCATCACTTCTGATCGGCATCACTTCTGATTGGCATCACTTCTGGTCGGCAACAGTTCTGTTCGGCATCACTTTTGATCGGCATCACTTCTGTTCGGCATCACTTCTGTTCGACAACAGTTCTGTTCGGCATCACTTCTGGTCGGCATCAGTTATGTTCGGCATCACTTCGTTCGGCACACAGAACTCACTTGTTCTGGGCCGAAGTGTTCGGCTGCCAGGCCCTCCAGGGAAGTCCAACCCATCTTTGTCTATAAATAGAGAGGCAGGGGCACAGTGAAATGGACCTTTTTTCGGGAACATTGGGGAGACTCTGCCGCTTTCAAGATTCATCCTCTGTACTTAGCAATTGTATTCAAGTAGTTGGCAAACGGATTGTATCTGTAATCAATTATCAAGTGAAGCAATAAAGATTAACCTCAAAGTGGACGTAGGTAGTTACGCCGAACCACAATAAATCTGGTGTTCTCGTCTTTGCATTCAATTTAGCATATTGATCTTTGTTTAAATTTACTTTCATCATTTATCTCTCTACACAATCTTTCTCAACGAGGTTAGTGTCCAACTTTGGTGCTAACAGCTGCATTTAGGCTCCAAGATGGTAAAACATTCCTTATGGATTTGCTAGACAAGTATTGCCAAGATGATATTAGGTTACCAATTTTGAACTGTTTTTAATTGTATTGACCTCCTGGGATGTACATCATTAGCAAAGAAATATGTATTACTGTAAGTTGGTGGTTCTAGCGGGTTGGATGCTGGCCGAGGGTGGAGGAAGGAAATTAAAAGAAGCACGTGGCCGAGGGTGGAGGAAGGCAAAGGCAGTGGAATTGGTATGTGTTCGTGTATATATTACTGTGCATTGGTCTTTTTTTGTATGTGGTTGGCAATTTTGTATATGTTAATAGCAAATCATTACATTTCAATGCTACTGCAAAAATCTTCATAACCGTGTGTTGTTTGGAAAAGGAGTTTTCAGTTTCCATCTTTATTGGTATTCATAGGGTGGAACCAGTAGCTAAAAATATATAGAATGGCTAAATAAATATAGAAATAAAATGGGGAAGTTGGTCAAAAACAATGTTCAGAAACACATATCAACAAACCAATATTATTATTTGTTTCAAAACAAAGCCAGGGTATCACTTTGTTCTGCCATCGCTGCCATTCAAACATTTTATTCATTCAAAATTTAGCCTACAACTGTATCGATATTATTTTATATTTAATACACTTTTACTGTATATTATAAGCAAGTGATAAGTAAATAAGCAAACATTAAAGATTATTGTCGTATTGTCAGTTTCTAAGAAATATTTTATACTCTCCGCCCATTGATGTTTGCAGCAGGAGCTTCAATATAACTATTTACTTATATAGTGTTCTATTAAAAGTGAGGTTATAAGACTTTATCCATTTATGTGCGCTTGAGTTTCTTAGTTGTAAAGAAAAATATATAGTAAGGTTTTGTTTTGTTGGTATATGACCATGTATGAATTGATATCATGATCAGGTTTTCTTACAAAGATTTGCTGCAAGTACGTATATACTAAATCAATATATAAAATTCTGCCTTTTGTACTAAATTTATAGATAAAAAGATAACTTCATATTAATTCATTTCATATGCAGATGAGGGCAAAGGAGGAGGCGATGGGGGCGCGGAAAGACAAACGTTGGACGTGGCTTTTAGGAAGGCTCCAAAGTTGGTGATGTCGACCACTTGGATGAGGGAGTGTGATCTACCAGCGTGGATGGGAGGATGGAGATGTCATTCCTCAGGTTGCTTAGAGGTATAGCTACACGATTGGATAATGGATAGTTACCGTGATTATTGGCAATGGTTAGGGCATAGTTGGAATTATCGAAGAAGGAAGCGATTTAAAAGGCGGTGTGCTCCATTGAAGCTGTGAATCGTACTCATTATCATTATGGAAATTAATAAAATGAAACTAAATTTGTAAGGCGTTATATTTTATTAGGTTCAAGCAAGAATTTGAAATTGCAAAGCTTTGAGTATAAGATAATTGAAATGTTAGTCCATATTTATAGTGGAAATTCAATGAATGTTTATCAATTGTACTTTAGTGTATTACGTGTTATGGTTGAGATGTGCTATTTAAACAAATAATCTTCCAGTTCAAATGATTTAAGCTTCGTTGGGACTATTGTGCCTTGCTGTCTCATGTTACAAAAAGGGTTTAAGTGCAGTATGTTGTATCAATGTATTGGATTTGTGAGTTTAAGGGTTGTGTTGTAAGAGGGGGAATACATATTCACATAAGTATGTGTATTTGCAGTTGTGTTCGAGTAAGTGCGTAGGTGGCGTGTGTTGCCAGTGCAAGGAAGGTGAATGTATATTAGGTGTGTATATATTATATGCGTACACGTATCTCAGTTGTCAGTGCTAGGGGTTATGTGGTAACACATTGTAGGTAAATGAGTAACTCCTCCATCTGCTTTTTTGTTTTTCAAAAAAAAAAACAAACAAAAGTTGAATGACCGAACAGAGCTAATACAGAGTAGCCATCATGCCGACTGTCAAACAAAACAACCATGTGGTCCACAAGCTTCTAGCTACATTAGCATATTATATTTAAACGGGTCCACAAGCTTCAATGTACAACAGCCTATTATACTTAAACAAAGCAAAATGTACTTATTCATACACAGTTCTACTATCTAGGCATATAAGTAGGGAACCGTCCGTAAAAGTTATATCAACTGACTCATTATTTCAGCTTATTTTACTGTCCACATTTATGTTACTAACTTCCACTTCTTATAATTTAATTACCTTTTTTAAAACATAAAAACTTCTTATTTTTATTCACCAATTCACTTCAAGCTATAACGTGTACGTCCTCATTATAACTATGTGTTGCATGACAAAACTAACAGAAGATGTACCTACCACATATACATATTGCATAGGTGCACCCATACAATAACTGTAGTATACATATTTCTATATGTTATTTATTTACATACTAACTCATAGTCAAATCCTTGCGGCGGTACTTAGAAATTTTGTCAAATGATTATCATCTTTTACTTCTGATCCAAACATCATAAACGAAACTTACTGCCGAACACAGCATTATTTGACATTAGTGCTTAGAATCAAATAATATTATATTGTATCATCCAACAGGGAATTATTTTGTTGGCTTTTAAATCTAACAAGAACAAAGATTTCCACCATTCCTTGGACGTCTTTTGCATTTTATTATTGTGAATATATCAGTTTTGATGGATACTTACATAACTATATATGTCATTGTGCTGCAGGTTTACATATATGAAAATGGCAAGTATACATACATAAGAGAATGGAGCTGCTGTGTAAAAGCTTGCCCTTGAATTTAAATGTTTGACGTGACCCATTACTAATGGTACAAAGCATATTTTTGACGGAGTCCAATAATAACTGCTATAGTTTCTCATCTCTTACTCATTCAAAGCATATGTTACTGTTACTCACACGTTATCTTTCTATATATAAGTAAATTGTTCTGTTTTATATCTTCACAATACAATTATTTTCTAAACTAACCAAACAACTTCGTATTGAACTTTACTGAACTGCTTTCATATTATTCTGTTTATTATTACGGCTGAAATACAAAGAGAGATAGACAACTGAAAGCGTGTACGCTTGTGCACACTAATTACGGATCGTGTAATATGGACTAATATATGCGGAATGTTATTTACAATTGCTATACAAGTAAATATTCAATAAACTAACTATATAGCAATTCACAGATATAGAATAGTAAATGCAGTAAACTGTAAAAATCACACCAGGGATTTTTATACTGGTTCGGACCTCCCGTCCTACGTCCAGTCCCAGACTTCTATCTGGATTTTCACAACCAACTACCTCGCTTCACCCGGAGGAACAGGTTTATAACACCCGAACAGCCGAACGGGATTTCGTGCCTCTTACAACACCGAGGACTTCAACAAAAATAAATACAATTGTCGTTGACAACTTGTGCTCTTGATAACACGGATTTGTCACTTGTAGTACACCCTTCCTATAATCTTATCCTCAAAATATGTGAATGATGTTTGTGAAGATTGAAGGAAGTATATTACTTATAGAATCAAAATATATGAAATGATTTCAATGATTCAATAAGCAATTGAAATGTTTGAGAGCTCAAGACAGAGATCAATAGAATAGAGATTAGAATAATTGAATTGGTTATTCTTATCTGGAATAATGATTTCATGATGTTTATATAAGAAATAAACAGTTGTAACCCTTTGTGAAAAGATACAAACAAAGGTCATGATCATTGGTGAAGAGAAAGAGAAGCAACCGTTGAAGAAAAGGAAGTGTCTGTACGAAAGGTTGCTTTCTGTTTGAAAACGGTCGACAGGTCAAAATGGACCAGTAGACAAGAATTTGAATATATATACGTTATGTACACTTGTGCACGTTATCTGTGCATTCTGGGTAAAAACGGTCGACCACCTTGTTTTAAACCGGTCGACCGGTTTAGCCCAGACTGCACAGTTAATGTGCACTCATACATATATACATTTATATTCAAAGATTGAAGGTATGAGATTATTTGAGGATAGATTTTAACATAAATAACACTACTAACATACCAAATAATCAACCTCTAATGTATGGAGCTCTTTGTGTCTCTTTAAAACAATGAATAACTTCTTTTTGTCGATCACGGCTTATCCCTTTGTCAGAAATCAAAACTCTATAAAAATCTTGACTCAACATTCTCCCCCTTTTTGATTGATGACAACATATATCTGAAGTTCTGAATCTCCCCCTGAATATGTGATCTCCCTGAGATTTTGTCTGTATTCTTTATATATATATATATTCCTGGAAATAATTGTTAGATCTTTCTCCCCCTTTGTCATCGACAAAAAGGAGTAATAGATAATGGAATAATATAGGAATGTATCAACCAGAATATCCATTTTCCTCTTTTCTTAAGTGGGACCTGCAAAAAATATAATTAAGACCATGGTACCCACTCTTTATGGGGTCCTAAGAGTTAGATCTTAGGAATCCAAACCCATACGGGTCCGGTATCCCCTTTATATACATAATTAGTATTAAAATGTACAGTATTCATGAAATTCTGAATATATTTATTCCTAATCAAATTGTTATTTGTTTTAGGAACCCATATTTTGATAGTCTTGACATTTTTCTTCTGAAATTTCACAACTGGTTTTGGTTTGGAATATAATAAACTAAGATTTTTCTTAGCTCCAGTCTTTTGTACCTTCTTTTTCCTTTCATTACCAAGATGTTTCTTGGTTTCTTGTTTCCTATATCCCAAACCTTGTTTATTTGAAACAGATTGTGAACTTTCAATGATTTTTGTCAAATTTTCTCGACCTTTGTTAAAGTTAGAAACATTTTGAGTTATGTCATCTAACTTAGTTTGTAAGCTTGCCTTTTCTAGGTCCAGATTTTTGACTTTTGCCTTAAGCTCATGATTTTCAATAGTGAGAGCATCATTTTTCTCTTTTTGAGTTTCAATTTCTTGACTCAAAAGAGATAATTGAGAGTCAACATTAGATGATGATTCTTGAAGTTTTTCAAGTTCTTCTTCTAATATTTTCTTCTCGTCTTTTAACATATCTCGTTCAAACTCTGCTCTAATCAAATCTGCTTTGGCTACTTTTAATTGACGTTTTATGTCTTTATATTTGACTATCAACTCAGAATTTATATCAAGTAATTCATCAAATGTAGGAATTTGTACCTCATCTTCTGTTGCCATAAAACAAACATTAGCTTGTTCATTCTCCTGATCACTTTCACTTTCAGATGAGGATGAGTCTGAATCATCCCATGTTACTGAGAAGGCTCGTTTCTTTGACTTGTCCTTCTTATGTTTGAATTTATCATTTTCTGACTTCTTCTTCTGTTCTGGACAATCCTTCTGCATGTGCCCCTTTTTGTGACAGTTGAAACATTCTATAGTTGATGAAGATGTTTTGTTTGATCCAGGTTTCCTTTTGTTGTAACGACTGGCTTTTCGATATTTTAGGAATTTTTTGAATCCTTTTGCAATGAATGCCAAATCTTCATCTTCAGAATCTGATTCATTTTCATCTTTCTCAGCATGAAATGCTACATTTTTCTTCTCTTCTTTCTGTTCTTTTCTAGCCTGCAAATTTGCTTCATAGGACATTAAATTTCCTATCAATTCATCTGGCTTCATGATGGAAAGGTCATTAGCTTCTTCAATTGCTAATACTTTTCCTTCCCATTCACTAGTCAGAGAATGTAGGACTGTTGAAACAACATCAAAATCTGAATATTTTTGCCCTAATCCGATAAGTGCATGATGAATAGTTTGAAATCTTGAATACATATCATTGATTGTCTCATTCGGTTTCATTTTGAAATTTTGAAACTGACTCTTCAGCATGGCTATTTTGGCTTGTTTAACCTTGTTAGTACCTTCATGAGTGGTTTTCAGCGTTTGCCAAATTTGATATGCAGTAGTGTAGATACTAACACGGTTATATTCATTTTGGTCTAATGCACAAAACAACATATTTATTGCCTTTGCATTTACAGCTGCTGCTGTTTTCTCAGCCGTTGTCCATTCTGAATATTCAGTTGTTGGATTTACTATTTCTTTTTGAGTAGCATTCCAAGCATCATAGCTATTTGATTGCATGAAAAATGACATACGTGTAGCCCAATAGCTATAGTTGAGACCATTAAAGAATGGAGGTCTTTGTGTTGATTGACCTTCCGTGTAAGTGCTAGAGCTAGTACTTGCGTTATTTGCCATATTACAAGAATATATCAAATAACGGTTTTACGGTTATATGATGACCGTGCTCTGATACCAAATGAAAGTTTGTATGCTCTGATACCAAATGAAAGTGTGTGTGCTCTGATACCAAATGAAAGCGTGTACGCTTGTGCACACTAATTACGGATCGTGTAATATGGACTAATATATGCGGAATGTTATTTACAATTGCTATACAAGTAAATATTCAATAAACTAACTATATAGCAATTCACAGATATAGAATAGTAAATGCAGTAAACTGTAAAAATCACACCAGGGATTTTTATACTGGTTCGGACCTCCCGTCCTACGTCCAGTCCCAGACTTCTATCTGGATTTTCACAACCAACTACCTCGCTTCACCCGGAGGAACAGGTTTATAACACCCGAACAGCCGAACGGGATTTCGTGCCTCTTACAACACCGAGGACTTCAACAAAAATAAATACAATTGTCGTTGACAACTTGTGCTCTTGATAACACGGATTTGTCACTTGTAGTACACCCTTCCTATAATCTTATCCTCAAAATATGTGAATGATGTTTGTGAAGATTGAAGGAAGTATATTACTTATAGAATCAAAATATATGAAATGATTTCAATGATTCAATAAGCAATTGAAATGTTTGAGAGCTCAAGACAGAGATCAATAGAATAGAGATTAGAATAATTGAATTGGTTATTCTTATCTGGAATAATGATTTCATGATGTTTATATAAGAAATAAACAGTTGTAACCCTTTGTGAAAAGATACAAACAAAGGTCATGATCATTGGTGAAGAGAAAGAGAAGCAACCGTTGAAGAAAAGGAAGTGTCTGTACGAAAGGTTGCTTTCTGTTTGAAAACGGTCGACGGGTCAAAATGGACCAGTAGACAAGAATTTGAATATATATACGTTATGTACACTTGTGCACGTTATCTGTGCATTCTGGGTAAAAACGGTCGACCACCTTGTTTTAAACCGGTCGACCGGTTTAGCCCAGACTGCACAGTTAATGTGCACTCATACATATATACATTTATATTCAAAGATTGAAGGTATGAGATTATTTGAGGATAGATTTTAACATAAATAACACTACTAACATACCAAATAATCAACCTCTAATGTATGGAGCTCTTTGTGTCTCTTTAAAACAATGAATAACTTCTTTTTGTCGATCACGGCTTATCCCTTTGTCAGAAATCAAAACTCTATAAAAATCTTGACTCAACAACAACGTGACAGCCAATGGTCTAGACGTAAACATACAAGAGAGCAAACTATTTCAAATAGAAGGTCCCAATCAAATGAAAACTCTCATTTGAGTCAACCAGGTATTTATTTTATAGTTACAATTTTACCTACAACCTCAATACCATAACTGTACGCGTGTTAGTTCTAATATTAATTATGCATATGCATGAACAATGCACTCACGCTACACTGCCAGGCATGCATACATTTAACCTGACACGGTCACACACGCAAACTCACTCTCACACAAATACACACACCCTGCACAAATAACAATATGCTGCTATTTATTTATTTATACACACACGCACACACAACCACAATTATATAAAAAAACACAAACGCACAGGTATGTGTATAAACATGCAATAACATGTACACTATAACACGCACATTAATAAATACAGAGGGACAGTATCATAACAACCAACTATTTCTAACTTTGTCTTAACTATAGTAAATGATTACAAATATTTAACTAATGCTATTGGCGAAGCTAACTGCCATTATCATATTTCATACGTAAACCTAAACTGATTAAATTTAATGTATAGGTTCCTAAGTTTTTTCACCTTATAGAATTGGTACTTTTATTAACTAAAACTACCGTAGGAAATTAAAGCACACAATTTTTGGGTATATTGCCTCACTTTTCTAATATATTTTTTAGTTACAACACGCAAATCTGTTCAAAATGGTAGAGAGCATATGTACACACACATAGTAATAATAATTCTAGCATATATTTTAATTTTGCAAAATATATATCAACAGTAGTACCATCGTAAGAAGAGTGAAAGGTCCGTGCTTCAAATGCGATGAAAGGTATAACTAACATAAAGTTTTCATCTCATTTGACTGTGTGAAAATTAGCACTATTAGTTATAACCGCATTTGAACTTTTACTTATATCAACAGTGTATTATATATCAACAGTGTAAATGGAAGCATGTTGTGTTTCATACATTAATATTACCTACATAGCTACCGTACTATTTTGTCTTATTCATAAGTATGATGAACTTATAATATAATAAAATACCAAAGCTTATAAAGGATTCCTTTTTAAGACATTTTGTAAACCGTATGTTAAATGAGGATATATTCCGAAGTTTATTAAATAGTCCTGAAAGAATATTAGGCATAGAACCTAATACACAAATATCTAAATGACCAATGATATTTTTTTCTTTCGACAAGATAATTAGGAAAAATATACAAGTACAAATTAGCTAATAATCAATTCAAATTAATATTTTTTTTATGAATTTGGCCAAACCTTCTGATTAGGATGTAACCATTAACATATTATAAAAAATCAATATAATTTATCCACATAATTTATGAATACCGAGCTTAAATTTTGTGCAAAAATTTATTTCAATTTCATTACATAAAATTGACGTTTATTAGAATTTGAGGAAATGTCTGTAAGGATTTGAATAATTAAATATAATTGGGACTTTCAGCAAATGGAAACCATTCGCATAGGGTATAATGCAATTAATAAAATTATTTGATTTGTTATGAACTTTGTAAAGTATGCTAAATTACCTTTATGTTTGCTGTAAAATTCTTCCTTTGTACCGATTGAACAACCCGTGATTTCTCTCTTTTTAATTACTTTCAAGTGCATAGGGTATAATGGAGTGTATATGGACCCAAGACAACAAAAATCAAATTGAAATAAATATAAATAGTATAAACTAAGAGTTAACAAAGTTGAAGTTTATTTTTCATTTAATGTTTCAACTGCATATTATATAAAAAACATGATTCAAAATATATAGAATATTTATTATTTCTTTTAGGACAATCAATCATGGAAGAAAGTGGACAATCAACTCAAACACGTAGAAGGCCAAGGATTCTAACATCTTATGTTCCAGGTAATTTTCTTTAATTAAACTACTCCCTTTCTCATTTAATTTGTATTTTTGTCATTCTAATCATTCCAATGTTGGTAATCATTTAGGATCATCTGAATATAAGGAACAAATGATAACTCGATACACTTTCATGATAAACTATAATTGTGGTCGAAATTTTATTGCTACATAGTATTTTCACAAGCACATGCTACCTGCTCCTACCTACTGCCCATTTTGTGGCTCAAAGATATTCTTTCATGAGACATTAGAGATTTGCTGTAAGAATGGTAAAATTACCATTCAAAGACCAACAACACCTCAACAGCTACTAGATTTGTATATCGATCAAACCGAAGTTAGTACGCATTTTAGAAGTAACATAAGGTCTTATAATAATGTTTTTTCTTTTACATCGATGGGTGTTAACATTGACCATAGCTTAGCAAATGCAACAAATTGATTTTATTCATATCATGCACAAGGCTCCATATATCATAGCATCGGTAGTTCTTTACCTATGGATGGAATGAGACCAAGATATTTGCAGTTATATATTTATGATACTGACCACGAGATTGAAAATAGACAACATGATAATGTAGTAATGAGGCCAGACCTACTTTTGACATTAAAACATATATTAGATATCCACAATCCTTTTGTACAAGTATTTCAACATTTGAGCCAGCGGGATGATATACAAAATTGTAGAATAAGAATAAAAGAGCTTGTAGTAAATAGACACATTCATGAGTTACCAACCGCGTCACAAGTAGCAGGTATCATTGTAGAAGATGAAGAAGATACCAATTTGAATAATAAGGATATTATAGTTCAAACAAGAAGTGGAAATTTACAAAGGGTTCAAGATACTGCAGGGTTTTATGATCCATTACAATATCCACTTTTATTACCATTTGGTGAACATGGATGGGATCTACACATACATGACAATGAAGCCACAATAATAAGTTGTAGAGCTTATTATTCTCATCTTTTGCAGGTGAATAACATACCATTTACCATCACTTACTTTTATTTTTATAATCATTAGTGATTTGTTTATGTGTTTAGATACGACCAATGGAGATGTCACTAATTTTGCATGGTGGTCGCCTATTGCAGCAGTATGTGGTTGACAATTATGTTAAAATAGAAACTATGAGACTAAGGTACCTCCGTAACAATCAAGATACTATTAGAGCTGAATTATATCAAGGTTTACATGATGCTCTAACTTCTGGAGAGACGACTGTCGGTTAGTAATACTTCATAACCAATTTTTTATTATGTTTCTGTAACTTTATATGCAAAATTTTATTTTGTAATTTTATTTCATTTTACTATAACCTTTAGGAAATGTTGGTGTTCGAAAAATTCTTCCATCATCTCACACCGGTAGTCCTCGAGATATGCATAATCGATATCAAGATGCAATGGCAATAGTGCGAAGGTATGGAAAACCTGATTTATTTATTACTATCACATGTAATGTTAAGTGGTTAGAGATTACACAAGAACTACTACCCGGTCAACAAGCACAAGATAGACCCGATTTAACAACAAGGATATTTCATGCAAAATTAGAACAACTAAAACACGACTTATATGAAAAAGGCGTATTAGGTAAAGTCATTTTCCATGTGCACGTCATTGAGTTTCAGAAGAGAGGTCTACCTCATTCACATATATTAATTATTCTACATGAAAATGATAAGATAAACAACCCTGACGATTATGATGCTTTAGTGAAGGCTGAAATTCCAGATAAAGATTTAGAACCAGAATTACATGCTGCGGTTATAAAACAAATGGTTCATACTCCATGCGGTCGTTTCAATGCTAATACCACGTGCATGAAAAATAACCAATGTAAGAAAGGATTTCCAAAGTCTTTTGCACCTATAACTTTACAAGGAAGTGATTCATATCTGATTTATAGAAGACGTGATAATGGAATAAAAGTACAAAGAGGTGGACAAATAATTGACAATCGCTAGGTCATTCCTTATAATCCTTATTTACTATTAAAATATGATTGTCATATAAATGTTGAAATTTGTTCAAGTATTACATCTGTGAAACATTTATATAAATATGTTTATAAAGGGTTGGATCGTGTTTCTGTAAACGTATCTTCTAACACAAACGATGAGGATGAAATTTCTCAGTTTGTTAACGCTAGATGGATTTGTGCACCTGAGTCAATATGGCGAATATTTAAATTTCCAATAAGTTCTATTTCTCCTTCTGTTATAGGACTACAAATACATCTTCCAAATAGACAACAACTACAATATAGTGCAAACGAAAACTTAGAAACTATTTTGAGTGATGAACATAGATCTAAAACAATGCTTACTGAATTTTTCACTAAGAATATTAACGATGTAAATGCACGTCAATACTTATACTACGAATTTCCTGAAAAATATTGGTGGGAATATAAACAAAAAGAATGGATAGGTAGACGAAACAATCGTAAGGTAATTGGTCGAATTTATACAGTATCTCCTACAAAAGGTGATCAATTTTATTTACGATTACTTTTAAACCATGTCAGAGGTCCGGCATCTTTTATGCACTTACTTACCGTTAATGGAACTCAGTATAACACCTTTAAACAAGCCGCAGAACATAGAGGTTTACTCGAAAATGATAATAGTATAAAGGAATGTTTACAAGATGCTTCAAACAAACACATGCCTACTGGCTTAAGAAGATTGTTCGTCACAATTTTAGTGTATTGTGAGCCTTGCATGGTGTGAGAACTATGGGATGATTTTTTACCATATTTAGTTGAAGATTATCCTTCTACGCATACCATTAACCAAAATAATATATTTTTAATAAACCGATGTCTTTTCGACCTTAATAACCTCCTAAAACAATATAACAATACTATTTTTGACTATGACATACCTCATAACAATCTAGATTTTTCCCACCACTATAATAGTTCAACCATTATTTTAGAAGAACTATATACAGAGATACCACAAACCGATATAGATTCTATAAATAACTTAAATACAGAACAAAATGAAGCATTTCAAGTGATCATGCATTTAGTAAAAGAAAAAAATAACTCAATATATTTCATAGATGGTCCAGAAGGTAAAGGAAAAACATTTCTTTATAAGAAATTTTAGCCCATATACGAATCCAAGGCCTTATTGCTATTGCGGTTGCTACCTCTGGAATTGCTTCTCTAGCGTTGCATGGAGGTCGAACTGCGCACTCTAGATTTAAAATTCCTATCAAATTGGATTCTTCATCAACATGTTACATTCCTAAACAATCTGATAATGCAAAACTATTGCATTTGGCCAATGTTATACTATGGGATGAAGCAACAATAGCTCATCGTTATGCATTTGAAGCCTTAGACAGAACTTTAAGGGACCTAACAGGTATAAATACACCATTTGGTGGGAAGATTATTATATTAGGTGGTGATTTTTGACAAGTACTACCCATTGTTGTAAATGGTACTAGAGCTCAAATAGTCGATTCATGTATAGTACGATCATATTTGTGGACAAGTGTACATGTAATTCATTTAACACAGAATATGTGAGCGAGAAATGATCAATTATATGTCGAATTACTTTTACGTATTGGAAATGGAACAGAACCTTATATACAAGATGATCTTATTAAACTCCCAGATGATATTGTTATACCCAACACCAATGCAAGTTCTCTATGTCGTTTAATTAAGGAAGTCTTCCCTACACTCCATGAAAATTTAGGTAACACTGATTATATAATGAATAGAGCAATATTAACGCCAAGAAATGAAACAACAGATGAGATAAATAATATAATCATACATATGTTTCCAGGAAAAGAACATGTTTATTATTCTTTTGATAGAGTTGAAGATGATACTACTAATTTGTATCAGTCGGAATTTCTAAACTCGCTTGCATTAGGTGGATTGCCACCGCATAAACTAACACTTAAAGTAGGATCACCAATAATGTTACTTAGAAATATAGACCCAAAAATTGGATTATGTAATGGAACAAGATTAATATGTCGTATCTTCCATAGAAATCTCATTGATGCAGAAATTACAGTTGGTCATTATCGTGGTAAAAAGGTATTTATTCCACGTATCCAACTAAAGCCTTCTGAAAATATTAACATGCCTTTTAATTTAATTCGCAAATAATTCCCAATTAAATTATCGTTTGCTCTAACAATTAATAAATCACAAGGACAAACCATTCCTCATGTTGGAATTTATCTTCCAGAGCACGTTTCTAGTCATGGTCAACTGTATGTGGCGTTATCCAGAGGAATTTTAAATTTTTATGATCATTATAGGAACATGTATTACATAAAATGATCCCAAAAAAAGTTTTTAACTCCGCCATCACCTATTACTTACTGATGCCGTTCTCAAGCCCGGATAAAGGAGGAGAGAAAACATTTTATGAACAAATGGTGACATTTTTCTTTATTCACGTCAATAGCCTACAACAATATAGTCATGCAGGAATTGCAGCAAAATGATAGTATGAGTATGCAATCTGAACCGGAAAGCTTATGCAGCAGTAGGTCAAGGCATGTTTTGTATGTACTATTTTACATTAAGAAGAAGTTAACGCACGGTTGTCTTTGCACACGTCCAATAGACGTACCATACATAATGGTCTATATATAATGGGAATACCCCATTTTGAAGCTTTTGAAATACCTATAATAACCTTCTGCGTTTTCTAGCGTGGTAAAGACGTTGATGTAATTTCTATGATGCACGTTCTTATCCACCACACAGAAGAGACAGTTATCCCTACCCTACCAAATTTGTCCACTCATTTACTGTAACGATACGATCTTTCGACGCTCGAAAGTCGACATTAATACGTCCACTATATCAAATGTCGCGCAATCGAATGTCGGAAAACCGAATCATTAGGGTTAAAAAGAAGAGGTAGAAGAAGACAGAAGAAAAGGAAACAGAAACAAAACAATATCAGAATCTCACATTCGCAGCGGAACAATATATAATAGATAATTACTAGTCTTTTAAACAAAGAACTATATCAGTTTATACAATACAACAATGAGAGTCAATATACAACTCAATACAACAATGGACAGTTATATAAACTTGTCCCCATACAGAATACACGGCGGAATAAATAAATAAGTATGAGTGTACGTCTCGCTATCCAGCTCGTCTCCAAAGCTCCAGAATATCCTGATAACCTAACTCTAGGCTGCTCGTGTGGAAAATTTTGGGCACCCAGAGTTTAGAAAGGGAACAATAAACTCCGAGTCAGTCATGGTGACTGGTGTGAGATCGTAAAACAGTTATTTTCACAAAGAAAATAAAAGAAATTCGCAATGCTTTTGGAAAATGAAACTACCATAAGGTCTCCCGCCACACACACAATGCAAACGCAGAATTGGAGGAGATTTCTCCTTATGATAGTCAAATATGCTTACTACGAAAAATCACTTGATATTATTATTAATGTCTAGTGTGGAAAACATTTCGAAAGTATAATGTTAATCTTAGCCACCATATGCATTCCGCACTTATGCCTACTATAGCTACTATGTTCAATAGCAGGTTACCGCCACATTCCATAGCAGGTTATACAACTTAAACCGTACAAGGTTCGTATTGTTTCTTTGGATTTCCCAACAAATGGTCAGGCTAAGGAACTTCCTACTGCCACATGGGTACGCCTCTGGATGGACGTCCCGAGAACTAACTAGCTCTCTGCCAACGCAAGGCCGGGTTACCCCTTACACTAGGTAACTACTACACGAATATGCCACCCCCCCCCGGTCCTTTGGGACCTTTATCCGAGGGCCCTCGATCATAAAGCAACAATCACACAGTAAATGAGATTGGAGCAACCACACAGGTAAATATCTGGGCTCCATACCATAATATCACCTTTATCCAGAAGGAAATGACATACCCTAAAGGGCGCGACCCTCATAACCTTGCCGCATCTTTCCTGTTTCGACCATTTCCGGGTTGTGAGGTCCTGATGCAGTCTCGTCCACAAAGCTACGCTTTACACGAAAGCCATGCTTTGATCACAAATGATCAGCAACACACAGCAACACTTAGCATGCCACACTACCAAATTGGGAGTATATCACTGATAACCTTCAACTACATAACCTCTGAGCTCGTACGTCTCACAGAAGGTTGTTAAGCTAAGAGAATAAATTCTCCGCCACCAAACAGAAATGTATTTGAAAGAAATCAGCTTTATATCTCAAAGTGTAATGTCAGACAAACAACCATACAAGTCTGTTCCGGGTTCGAACAGAACCGAAGGCACTTCCAAAGAAACCCTTGCAATCCGGGTATCCACAATACCGATCGGACTTCCCATCACATAGGGAATCTCTATACCGTAGCTACTCGATGCAGAGACAATCGATAGGTTATCCTATCGTTTTCACAAATACCCGGTCTTCAACACCGGTCTTCAAATGCGATCCATTTCGACGTATCACTATTCGGAATGGGTTATATGACACAAAGTCCTCTCCTGGCTTAACCGAATAATGAGCGCTTGTTTTAAAACAAATTCAAATGCCATTTCAAAGGCAAATATTGATAGTCGGTTATTTAACTATCAACAACATTCACAACAATCAACCAATTTAAATAATTTTCCCAAATTTTATTTCAAAAAATCTTCACAAGGTATATATTTTCCACACTTCATCATTTTGAAAACAATTTCAAATCACTTTTCACCTTTCAAACTTTTGAAAACAAATTTCAAATCAATTTCCCTACACGGGATATATTTCCAAATATTTATTCATTTCCACTGGAAATCTGCCGAGTTCAAATACTTTATCTCCAAAATATTCCTTAAAATCCAATTTTAGAATTTCTTCATTTATAATTTAAAACTACTTTGAAAATATACTCGGCTTTTCAAGGAAAATACACTTCCATTTCAAAATGGTTCATTTAAACCAATTAAATAAATCCTTATCGATTTATTTCAAATTTACGTCCCAAATCTGTAAATTTATTTCCACACTTTAAAAATAAATCAGTGTTTATTTTTAAAACAAATTTCCCTTTCCTTTATAAATTCCATTATGAATTTAAATTTCCAAATATTCACTTTTTATACGATTTTCAAATCGATTTCTCAAATATTCACTTTTAACTCCAAATCAACTTTCAAATGGATTTCCAGATTTATTTCACTTTTAAGATAAATTCTTTTTAAAGAAAACAAATTCTTTTATCTCTTCCAATCTATTTAAAAATCCAAATTTTAAATAAATTCTTCGACTTATAAACAATATTACTCGAATCCACTTATTAAGCCTTTTTCCCATATTTGTACTTTTATTCAATATGATTCAAAAATAATACTTTATCTTTTCAAACTTCTTTTAAATTAATCCAATTCTTTCAAAAGGAATTTACAAAAAATTCCAACTATAATTTCAAAAACCCAATTTTATTTATTTCTGGTATCCAACGATACCAAAAAATACATTCGGCTAAATTATAGCCTTTAACAAATTCAATCACAAATATAATCATTCACAGATTATAAATAAATAATCACACAGCATATGAAACAAATTCATACAACATATGAAACAAATTCATATAATTTGAGGAATCCAGTTGGATCCCTCCAACCTGTTTCCATGCATCCACAGATGTTAGCACAACAACTAAATACCCATTCCACTACGAGGTGGAATATCGCGGTATATGAGATTTATAAAATATCATCCGCTATTATGCGGCGCATAGGGTCTCATCCGCTATATAATGCTGGAAATCAACTGCAAATATATATATATATATATATATATACTGTTATATATACTATCACAAATAGGCAATCAATCAATAACTACAATTCGATTTAATTTGAGTGAGAAGATCTCACCTTTGCTTTTAAAAATTTGCAATCCATTTCCATTCCGACTATTTCTTCATTGTATTAGACCTTGTATAAACAATTTATACAATTGATTAATATTTGAACTAATCAAACAATTAAATTTCCATTTAGTAAGTTACTTAACTAATGATTTTATTTGAATCAAAAATTTAATTTAAACTAATAGTTTTCCCTTAACAAAAATCTTTTAGTAATTAAAATAAATTAGATATGTTAAATAAATAAGTTAATCACTAACCCCTTGTTTAAAATACTAGTAATTTCTTTTTTTAAATATATGTATATTTATTTCTTCTGAGACTATTTATCTACTTATTAAAATTATTTACATAGATCTAAAAATCTATTTTCATTTTAACTTCAATATTCAAAATTCCTATATATTTTCCTAAATCTTAAATATATTAAATCAAAAACAAGTTTTCCTTTGAAAGCTATATAGATTAAAAATAGATTTTTACTTTTTTTTTAAACAATTATAACTAAATATATATACTTCAGTAAACAGCAAAATAAACTTCTACAGATTTAAAAATTTGTTTTATAAAAATCCTACTGTTATACTCTTATTAGTTTTCCTGTAATAACAAAACAGTAATTTTCCCTTACTGTTAAAATAATAGAATTTCACGTTATTGTATATATACATACATATATATAAATTAAATCTAAAAAACAAAGTATTTATACCTCACTGCTTCCAGTCGACAAACCCACCTCGAACTCAAGCATCGCGACCCTACTTTGCGACTGTCATACGAACGACTCCGCCTCGTGAACCCACACTCGCCGCCTTCGTCGCCGCTATCGATCGAACGACGAACCTCTCCATCACGATTTCGAATTCTGCCATAGATGCGCGCACGCGAGCTCGATTTCACTAAAGAAGCCCTCCCCCTCGCAGCCAACAACCCATACCACGTCGCGTGACCGACCATAGCCCAAACTTCGATCGTCTTCTGCCGACCAATCGCCGCTCGAACGCGCGCGACTCTCCCCTCAGCCAAGTCGAAGTCGATTGTGTGCTCTCATATTTTGATTCCGCCATTATATTTAGTTTGACTTGAGCGAATTAGATTTTGGGGATAAAAACTGGGGAGAGTAACGCGCAATTTTGATTGAAGAGGAGAGGAGAAAAACTTAATGTTAGAATTTAAAGACAGCGGCCATTATTTTTTTTTCTTGAAGCTTCTGTGCCTTTCAATTTTGAATGAAAATGAACTCATTTGTTTTGAATGAAGAGGGTAGGTCGGCCGTACAAAGAAAAATCGCATGTTACAGAGGAGAAAAGAGACGTATGATTGAAAGGGATAGAATTGCAGCTGATGTAGATATAATTTCAACTGCAATTGATAAGTATAAATATTCAATTTGATTTCAAATTCAAACCGTTCGATAAATACAACTCAAAATCTTGATCTCCTATCGAGGCGTGCCGCCAGGCGTTTGTAATGTTATACGCCTATTCCGAACACAATGGAAAAGGTTCCGAGTCCAAATTCGATCGTATGGAGAAGATAGCCTTTTGGACTAGTTATAATATTAATTTTCGATATAATTTTCAGCACGTTTGCTTATCGTACGGCTAAACGATCACTCCAAACATTACGAAAATTGAAATCCGATAATAATACAATATTACAGATCCAATGGAACTGGTTTCGTCCAATTCTGAGACTGTGCCTCGGAAGGCTATTTTCAAATATCGATTTAAACGATAAAATTCAAAACTGAACAAAATAGTTTCAAATTCAATTCTGAAAGTTCCATTACCTTCAGTATCATCAATATAAATTTTCTAAGCCTTGAAAATATTTTTAACAAGCTCAAAATTGAAGATTCAAATTTTTTGCCCAACTTCAGTAAATTAAATTCAATAATTGAATTGCCAAATTCATTCTGATATTTCGAATTTCAAATTAAACTAACTTCTAGATATTTAAAATCAATTAAATATCCTGATTTTCAATATCAAAAATTTAGGGTCGTTACAATCTTCCCCCCTTAAAAGAATTTCGTTCCGAAATTACAAGTTAAGAAGAATACTCCAATACCCGTTTGTCATTTTCCCAAAACCAAACAGTTTTATCAAATTCCCAACCAAATTTTCTTATCATAACCACACTATCATCCTTATTAATCTTCCAAATATTTTCATAGTTTCAAACATCTTTATTTTACTTCACAATTCAAATTTTAAATTATCCAAAAAATTTCAAAAATTTCACTCTCTAAATTTCCGAAAATTTTTGCCAGCGTCTCCTTTGCGCGGCTAGCTCGGTACAACTACAAAATGTCCCTATGGACTCCCAAATTCCAATAGAAAACAAAATGCCACGTGGCAAAATCAGAATCCAATCAAATTTCATACTGAAATTTTAAATACATACCTTATCTTCGAAATCAAAATCCAATTCCATTTTCCTATAGCCTTTATAATCCCTATATACTTTGTTTAACAACAATGTCCAAATTTACTTATTGGATTCCCAATACCCATTTTACTTAAGAATTTTCTCCATTCATTTCTTAAGTTCAATATAAGTATTTACATACTTCTTATATTTATTTTCACTTCACTACCAAAGTTATATATTCATTTCCATTCAACTTTGCATTTTCAATTCCATTTGAATTCAATTTACAATTTCAATTCTATTTGAATTCAATCTTCAGAAACAAAAAATTCATTTAGTGAAAACTCTATATTCACCTTTTCCAAAACTTTCAATTTCAACCAAAACAATGGTTTTCATTTTCTAGTTCGATTCCTACGTTTCCATTACAATTTTGAAAATCAATTTTCCGTTAACAAAATTTTCCAAATTTTTTCAAAAATTTTCTAACTCCCAAAATTTTCAGAAAATTTTGGCGGAGTCTCCTTTGTACGGAGTAGCTTTTGCAATTTGAAAAAAGATATAAATATATATACATCGACCCACTCGGTCGGAAAAACAAAAACAGTTCATATTTCCTAGTTTGTATTGCGTAGGCGTACCTTTATTAGCATTTTAAGCAAAGCGGCTTATTTATTTAGCTATTTGCACGACCAAATGTAGCCAAACGACTTCCAAAAACCTGTACTTACTCAATTTAAATATGTAAGTGACATATATAGAAAATCTATTAACATTTCACTTATTTTCAATAGTAAACACATAGTTTTCATAAGCAATACACCCAAAACAATTTCCATTAGCAATTTATCAAGTTTCAATACAAATTTAATTGCTTTCATCTAATTCACATATCATTTCTATTCAATTTCAATTTACATTTCATATTTACATTCTATTTATTTCATTTGAAACCATTTCACAAAACTCGACAACAACGCTTTTGTCAAAATATTTCTTAAGTCATTTCAACTCAAAACTCAAGTTCATTTTCCTTGTAAACAATTTCCAATTTAAATCTTTGATTTGATTTTTCATTTATCAAATCCATTCCATCTACTAATTTAATTCAATTAGTATATTCACTTATCCTTTTTAAATTTCAAATTTCCATATTCAATTCATCCTGAATTTACTTTATCAATAACAAGGAAATTTCAATTTATTTCTACTACTTACTTGAATTTATATGCAAATTCAAACCATTTTTATTCAGCTCACAATTCAAATTTTTTTTATTTAACTAACTTAACTTCCAATTCATTATTTTATGAATTAATAAATTATCAGTTAGTTTACTTGAATTCAATCCATACTATTTTATTTCTTTCCAAGTTGGATTTTCTCTTCGACTTGATTCAAATCAAATCTCATTTCATTTTATAAAACTCATTTATAAATTCACATTACCAATTTCATTCCATAAATGAATTTTATTTTCAAATGTTTTCCAGGAATTCTATTTCAAATTATAAATCACATTTACAATTTACATTTACAAATCCCATTCGTATATGAACTCATTTCCTTATACTTTCAATTCATATTTATAAATTTCATTTGTTAAATGAATTTATCTCCAAACCTTTGGTTATACCATTATTTCGTATTCCGTTTCCATATAACAGTGATAATAATTCAATATTATCACTTCCTAACAACCATGCATCCATATACAATAATAATTTACGGAAAATAATTTCTGTTGTATACAAAAATAGTTTTGGGAAAAATTATTGCATTTACCCAATTTAAAACAATACTATGTCAGTTTATCTTGTTTAAGGGTTTAGAAACCCCTATCGATTACAGTTGGCCAAACTAAACCGACCAGAATCTATAAACAATCAACCGATATATCAACACAATATAAAACAAATTTTTGTATTCACTAACAAATACGCGCTCATACCTATTATTACATTCACACTCATTCTAGAGTACTACTGACTCGATCTCTAATGAGTAACACCCAACAGAGGCAAGGTTGTCGCTTAACCAATTGCTCTGATACCACTTTGTAACGATACGATCTTTCGACGCTCGAAAGTCGACATTAATACGTCCACTGTATCAAATGCCGCGCAATCGAATGCCGCGCAATCGAATGCCGGAAAACCGAATCGTTAGGGTTAAAAAGAAGAGGTAGAAGAAGACAGAAGAAAAAGAAACAAAAACAAAACAATATCAGAATCTCACATTCGCAGCGGAACAATATATAATAGATAATCACTAGTCTTTTAAACAAAGAACTATATCAGTTTATACAATACAACAATGAGAGTCAATATACAACTCAATACAACAATGGACAGTTATATAAACTTGTCCCCATACAGAATACACAGCGGAATAAATAAATAAGTACAAGTGTACGTCTCGCCATCCAGCTCATCTCCAAAACTCCAGAATATCCTGATAACCTAACTCTAGGCTGCCCGTGTGGAAAATTTTGGGCACCCAGAGTTTAGAAAGGGAACAATAAACTCCGAGTCAGTCATGGTAACTGGTGTGAGATCGTAAAACAGTTATTTTCACAAAGAAAATAAAAGAAATTCACAATGCTTTTGGAAAATGAAACTACCATAAATGAGATTGGAGCAACCACACAGGTAAATATCTGGGCTCCATACCATAATATCACCTTTATCCAGAAGGAAATGACATACCCTAAAGGGCGCGACCCTCATAACCTTACCGCATCTTTCCTGTTTCGACCATTTCCGGGTTGTGAGGTCCTGATGCAGTCTCGTCCACAAAGCTACGCTTTACACGAAAGCCATGCTTTGATCACAAATGATCAGCAACACACAGCAACACTTAGCATGCCACACTACAAAATTGGGAGTATATCACTGATAACCTTCAACAACATAACCTTTGAGCTCGTACGTCTCAGAGAAGGGTGTTAAGCTAAGAGAATAAATTCTCCGCCACCAAACAAAAATATATTTGAAAGAAATCAGCTTTATATCTCAAAGTGTAATGTCAGACAAACAACCATACATGTAACAACCCTGGTATTGGAGATTACTGATGATATTAAATTATAATGATAGTTATAATTTAATATGGTGAATAGAATGTAATGGAGAAATAACTTTGGTTTAAATTGTGTATTTCAAATAAACAATATATATGGAGTTAAATATTGGGTTTAAAATTCATTGTTGGGTGTTTTGGTTAAATAAAATGGAAAATATTGGAAATTAGGTAAATTTGTGTTAATAAATTTACCAAGTGATGTATTTCAACATTTAATTGTTGAAATAAATCCAAATTGATGGAAATAAAGTTTTAAAAACTTTATTTTGAGGTATTGGAGTGAAATTAGTCATTTACTATATTTTAATTAAGTCAATGTGATAACATAGATAATTATTGCCAATATTATCCTTTTTATTGAATATAAGAGGAAAAAATGGAAAAAACATGTCTTTTAATAAAATAAAAGATGAAATATTGTGCAAAAATATTATTTTGTTGTTTTAAAAGGGTTAGAATGATTTATTACAATTTATTTGACTATGAGAATAAATTTTGATCAAGTTATATTTTAAAAATAGTGTTTTTACACTAAAATTGTGCAAATTGTAAAATATTATTAAAAACGATGTTTTATTGTTAAAATAACTTTTTATTGTTAAAATAAATTTCATTTTGTCACAATAACTATTTTATTTCAAAACAAATGGGTGTATGCATTTTATTTGGCTTGAAAATGAGTTGTTATATGCATATAGTGTTAAATTAAGTAGGAATATGTACTTAACTTTGTTTTTCTCTTAATGTTTTATTTGGGCTTAGAGGGTTTGGATGGGATCCAAAGCCCATTCTATAGATCCTTCTGGTGAGAAAACAGTTGTACGTAAATTATTTCTCCTTCTCCCTACAACATACATACAGAAAAACCTAAAAGAGAAAACAATGGCTGCCTTCTAAACCTAATTTCTACCCTACTTTTCTACGAATTAAAGGGAAAATCACCTAAACTAAGAAGAGAAAGGTAATCTCCTTCCAATACCAAATAGTTTTCATCAAAATCTGAGAATTTGAGCTGTGAATTTTCTTTTAATTGCTTATGTTGTTTTCAATGTTTATTTTCTAGCTTCTTCGGGTTCTTAGGGCTTCTTTCTTCACCAAAGATCACAAATTCCTATCTAATCTCTGCTTGATCTTCCTGAAACAATTTGGTAAGCAAGGTAAGGGTTTCTTACAGCAAGCTAAAGAGAAAAAAAATCGAAGTTTGCTATCAATTTGTTGATAGAATTGCTCAACTTATCGAATTCGTTTTCTGTTTTGCTGGCTGAAAAAGCCCCATGTTCAAAAATTCGTATCTTCTTCAAATTATATTCAATGAACCTGAATTTTTTATATGTTATAGTACTTGGATTTTTTAATGTTAGTGTAAATTTTCAATGAATTTGGAGTTGTTTTGATTTGAAAAAATTGTGCTTCAAATTGCCCAAAAACTGATCCGTGATTTCTGGCCGAAAATACATCATCTTAGAAAAATCATATCTTCCTCAATTTATAGTCAATGAACCTCAACGTTTGATATGTTGTAATACTTGGATTTTTCATTGCTTCTGAAAATTTTCAATGAATTTGGAGTTGTTTTGATTATGAAAATTTGTGCTTGAAATTGGCCAAAAACTGATCTCTGATTTCTGGTCGAAAATACATCATTTTAGAAAAATCATATCTTCCTCAAATTATATTTAATGAAACTCAATTTTTGATATGTTGTAATACTTGGATGGTTCATTGCTTCTGAAAGTTTTCAATGAATTTGCAATTGTTTTGATCTGCGAAATTAATGCTTGAAATTGGTCAAAAACTGATCTCTGTGTATTAGCCGAAAACACATCACTTTAGAAAAATTATATCTTCTTCAATTTACATTCAATGAACCTGAATTTTTGATAAGTTGTAGTACTTGGATTTTTCAATGTTACTGAAAATTTTCAATGAATTTGGAGTTGCTTTGATCTGGAAAATTTATGCTTGAAAATGGCCAAAAACTGATCTCTGATTACTGGCCGAAAATACATCAACTTAGAAAAATCATAACCTTTTCATTTTGTAGTGAATTGCTCCAAATTTTTGATATGTTATAGTCCTCATATCATAGTATAATACAGCAAAATTTGGCTGAAATCTAGGTTGTTTTGGCACCCCAAATTACTGTCCAAAGTTAGCCAAAAACTAAGTTGTTTGGTAGATTGTTCTTTTACTTCTATTTGCGCTTTCGTTAGCTGTTTCACTGCAAATTTCGCTGATTTTAAATATTGTTGAATAAGTTTGATGATGAATGTTTAAGTATTTTATCTGACAGTGAATCGGCTTTGAAGTACTGTCTTATGATATTTTTACCTGCCGAGGACATGAGGCGGGATTGTTATGATGAATTGATGATGGTTTTGATGTTTGAGATGGATTTTTACTTGTCGATGAAATGAGACAAGTCTCGAGGTCACTTTAAACTCATCAAAGTATGAGACACGATGAGTTGGGTGCTTTACACTCGCCAATGAGACGAGGCGGTGTATGTTTGATTTGGATTTTTATGACAGCTTTCTAATGTGGCATCGACTAACGATTAGTAAACCAATAGGTGCGAATGTATGGTATGGGACGTACATTAACACCCATTGGGTTCCTATTCGAGATGTTGTGACACATTCAAGATGTTATTAGTACTACAAACCGAGTATAAGATTGGAATCATTACGATGTTCTTGATGTCATTACTAGATTCCAATCATCATGATGTTTTGCTCGGATTTTATGATTTGGGTGTCATCACGATATTCGACTATAGTCAATCAAGATGATCAAGATGCTAAGATGTTAATGACCCCAAGTCATCACGATGTATGGTACCAAATAATAGTAGTACTAGTCAAGACGAAAAGCACGTGCAATTTTCTATGAAGTTTTCTATGTTCGATTTCACCTTTTTATGATGTGTTATTTGAATATGGCCTTAAGTATGATATAGGCTACATTCATATTATTCTATATGGTGATTTCGATTATGATTTCCTTTAACTCTTAATGAGTTCTTATGATAGATTATGATGATTTGATGTTTCTTTATGAAGTTATTATATGGTTCTCATCCCTTATCCACTTTACTTAGAGATGTCCTTAAGAGAAACCATATGCATGTTACTTATTGAATTCCTTTGAAATAGATAGATAAATCCCCGATGTCCCCTGTCTTATAAATGATATGATGAATAACATGTCGTTCCGTTGGCAACAACGAAGTGATTCTCACCCCCTTTCGCTTATTACTGAGATCCTTACTACTAATAAGTTCTAGCCTGCCTGACCCGTGTGTTTTTCACTCGGGTCAGACCGAGTTGTTTCAGGTATCATCTATTGGACTTAGCTTGAAGTTGATGTTGGACATTAGCTTATCTATCGCTTGAGTAGTTGATTTCTTCCACATACTCTGATGTATTTATATTTGATTCAATGTATATGGTGTGGTCGAGTACCACATTTATTGTATTCATATTGTATTGTACTAAACATGTATCAGTGTATATGTATATATATGATGTTGATTACTGTTATGTGATGTGCTTTACATTTAGTTATTGTATTTTGTTCTGATAGATCCGTTAGTCACCTATAGTTTTGGATTAAGCATTTACTGGGTATGTCGATCCATTGAGATAGAAAAGAAAAATCATATTGCATTTATCGACGTATTCAGTAGATGTTTAAGACAAAGTTATAGATGGTCGCCCTTAACCAGCCCTATTCTCCGCTTTAGTAGACGGAATTACTCGCTAATTCTCTTTACTGAGGTGGGTCTCGGGGTGGGGCGTTACAGCATGGTATCAGAGCTGTGGTCAGAACAAAGTAGAATAAACATAGAACAATACGTATATCACGATACATTGAAGTATAATACGAGTGAATCATTGTCCTTTATTCGAGCTTGTTTTCGAATCGTGCTTTGATTCTTTTTCGAGTTTTGGGATTTGTTGAAATGGAATATGTCTAGGAATATAAATTATATTCCATAGTATCCCATAATTGAGTTTGATGTTATCTTATCTTATGAATAATCTTATTTGGGATTATTCTATTCTTATTTGGTCGATGCGAGTGAGTTCGTATCGATGAAGCTTATTGATTCCTTTGAGTATTCTTGTTGTGTTCCTTTGAGAGTTGTGAATCGTATTGAAGGGATCCACAACGATTGGCTCGTTGTGAGCATTTTGAGATTTTATTTGATGTTGCTTTTGTGAGTATTTGTTTGTTACTCACAATCTTGAGATGCATTTGATTTGAGATGGATTGACTTAATTGATATTAAGTCCAATCCTTTGTTTTATAGAATCCTATTGTATATTTAGGTTTCCTATTTTGATTGGTTTACTGTTTCTGTCACTTTGGAATGTTAATAATGATTCCGAAGTTTCTATATTCACTCTTGAGTATCGAGATGTTGACGATATATCTTGAATTCCAGTCAAGGTGACATTGTTGAGTTTTGTGAGTCCGTTTGGATTTGACATCCAATCGGGCAATCGAGTGTTGAGGTAACCATTTTCCTGGCTCTTAGCTTTTCGGTTATCCTTCCACGAGGATATCCACTAAGGAATGAGGTGAGTTTCTATATTGGTTGAGCTTGATTGGGTTTATCATTCAGTTTCTTTGAGTTATCCTTTTTGGATACTCAATCGGCGTTATCCTTTGTAGCATTACTTTGTTTGAAGTAATGATTTTTTTTCTTCTTGTTTGTGTTCTTCTTCTCCTTCGAGAAGAATATCTTGCTTATCTTGTGTCTTGATGATTTCCGAGAGTGGCTCGTCATCTTATAGGAGTTGACGAACACTCCATCTCCTTTTGTTGATTTTGTGAATCGAGTATTCTAGAAATATCTCGATGCATTCTCTTAATGTTCTTTGGTTTGAGTTTTTGAAGCTATATATATATATGAGTTTTTTAAAAAAAATAAAAAATTCAAAGAATGTTTTGAGAATATAATTATATGAGTAGTATTCATTTATAGAAATAATTTGAGAGTGTTGGGTTATCTATCGAGTAGTTAAGAGTTCTGGTCGATACGCCTGATCAACGTTATCGATAAGAATCTCCTAAATGCTATGATGAGGCAATCAGACACGATGGTTTGTGTTTTAAAATTGAGATTTTGAAAATAATATTTTGAGATTTTAGAATTTATATTATATACATTGGATGTTTTAAAAGAAGAGTTATAAGAGGATTTGAAGATTGTTTTTAAACTATTTAAGTGTTTTAATAAAAAGAGTAAAGAGAATTTAAACCCTTAATTTATTTTGTGGAATATTATTATGGATTTACAAAATTCTTTGGAAATTAATTTTGAAGTAAGAGAAGAAATTTGAATTTTAACTTTGAGATTTAAATTACTTACTAAGTAATATAGTAAAGAGTTTGAGAAATTTTCAAATGTTGAAAATTGAGATTTAAAAATTAAAAAGATGTTGAGATTTAAATCCTAAATATCTTGGATTAAAAGATAATTCGAGCTTATATTCTTGTTCTTGAGTATATTCTATCTTTGAGCTATTATCAACGACATGCATTTATCGCGGTCGTTCGAGTTTGGTGGCCTTGTGAGAAGCCATCTTGTGATTTATCTATCTTATCTATTGTGTCTACCTTGTTGTGAGGATGTTCTTTCCGTAAATTTATGCTGAAAATCTTATTAATAATCTTCTTTATTGCTTAGAGTTCAGGTTTGAGTGAGTTTGATCCCGACTCTATTCGTAGAGTTTTGAGAAATATATCTTATTTGATAGATTATTGTTGAGTTTTTTTATTGAATATTGATTCGAAGATGGGATATCTTCGAAATTCTTTCGAGTTGCTTGGAAAATCCGATGGTTTGCTAGTCAATATATTAGCATATTATGGACCATTGGATTAACCAAGGGAGTTTTTCCTTATCTCTCTCTACCATTCTATGTTGAGAGAATGAATGGTTTGAGGTTCGAGCTTGTTTATCACCTTTGTTGATTGAATTTTTATGTTGTTTACAGCCTTTTCCCCTAGAAATTGCGAGGACGCAATTTTTATAAGATGGGGAGTCTGTAACAACCCTAGTATTGGAGATTACTGATGATATTAAATTATAATGATAGTTATAATTTAATATGGTGAATAGAATGTAATGGAGAAATAACTTTGGTTTAAATTGTGTATTTCAAATAAACAATATATATGGAGTTAAATATTGGGTTTAAAATTCATAGTTGGGTGTTTTGGTTAAATAAAATGGAAAATATTGGAAATTAGGTAAATTTGTGTTAATAAATTTACCAAGCGATGTATTTCAACATTTAATTGTTGAAATAAATCCAAATTGATGGAAATAAAGTTTTAAAAACTTTATTTTGAGGTATTGGAGTGAAATTAGTCATTTACTATATTTTAATTAAGTCAATGTGATAACATAGATAATTATTGCCAATATTATCCTTTTTATTGAATATAAGAGGAAAAATGGAGAAAACATGTCTTTTAATAAAATAAAAGATGAAATATTGTGCAAAAATATTATTTTGTTGTTTTAAAAGGGTTAGAATGATTTATTACAATTTATTTGACTATGAGAATAAATTTTGATCAAGTTATATTTTAAAAATAGTGTTTTTACACTTAAATTGTGCAAATTGTAAAATATTATTAAAAATGATGTTTTATTGTTAAAATAACTTTTTATTGTTAAAATAAATTTCATTTTGTCACAATAACTATTTTATTTCAAAACAAATGGGTGTGTGCATTTTATTTGGCTTGAAAATGAGTTGTTATATGCATATAGTGTTAAATTAAGTAGGAATATGTACTTAACTTTGTTTTTCTCTTAATGTTTTATTTGGGCTTAGAGGGTTTGGATGGTATCCAAAGCCCATTCTATAGATCCTTCTGGTGAGAAAAGAGTTGTACGTAAATTATTTCTCCTTCTCCCTAAAACATACATACAGAAAAACCTAAAAGAGAAAACAATGGCTGCCTTCTAAACCTAATTTCTACCCTACTTTTCTACGAATTAAAAGGGAAATCACCTAAACTAAGAAGAGAAAGGTAATCTCCTTCCAATACCAAATAGTTTTCATCAAAATCTGAGAATTTGAGCTGTGAATTTTCTTTTAATTGCTTATGTTGTTTTCAATGTTTATTTTCTAGCTTCTTCAGGTTCTTAGGGCTTCTTTCTTCACCAAAGATTACAAATTCCTATCTAATCTCTGCTTGATCTTCCTGAAACAATTTGGTAAGCAAGGTAAGGGTTTCTTACAGCAAGCTAAAGAGAGAAAAAATCGAAGTTTGCTATCAATTTGTTGATAGAATTGCTCAATTTATCGAATTCGTTTTCTGTTTTGCTGGCTGAAAAAGCCCCATGTTCAAAAATTCGTATCTTCTTCAAATTATATTCAATGAAACTGAATTTTTGATATGTTGTAGTACTTGGATTGTTTAATGTTAGTGTAAATTTTCAATGAATTTAGAGTTGTTTTGATTTGGAAAAATTGTGCTTGAAATTGGCCAAAAACTGATCCGTGATTTCTGGCCGAAAATACATCATCTTAGAAAAATCATATTTTCCTCAATTTATAGTCAATGAAACTCAACGTTTGATATGTTGTAATACTTGGATTTTTAATTGCTTCTGAAAATTTTCAATGAATTTGGAGTTGTTTTGATTTTGAAAATTTGTGCTTGAAATTGGCCAAAAACTGATCTCTGATTTCTGGTCGAAAATACATCATTTTAGAAAAATCATATCTTCCTCAAATTATATTAAATGAACCTCAATTTTTGATATGTTGTAATACTTGGATGGTTCATTGCTTCTGAAAGTTTTCAATGAATTTGCAATTGTTTTGATCTGCAAAATTAATGCTTGAAATTGGTCAAAAACTGATCTCTGTGTATTAGCCGAAAACACATCATTTTAGAAAAATTATATCTTCTTCAATTTACATTCAATGAACCTGAATTTTTGATATGTTGTAGTACTTGGATTTTTCAATTTTACTGAAAGTTTTCAATGAATTTGGAGTTGCTTTGATCTGGAAAATTTATGCTTGAAAATGGCCAAAAACTGATCTCTGATTATTGGCCGAAAATACATCAATTAGAAAAATCATAACTTTTTCATTTTGTAGTGAATTGCTCCAAATTTTTGATATGTTATAGTCCTCATATCATAGTATAATACAGAAAAATTTGGCTGAAATCTGGGTTGTTTTGGCACCCCAAATTACTGTCCAAAGTTTGCCAAAAACAAAGTTGTTTGGTAGATTGTTCTTTTGCTTCTATTTGCGTTTTCGTTAGCTGTTTCACTGCAAATTTCGCTGATTTTAAATATTGTTGAATAAGTTTGATGTTGAATGTTTAAGTATTTTTATCTGACAGTGAATCGGCTTTGAAGTACTATCTTATGATATTTTTACCTGCCGAGGACATGAGGCGGGATTGTTATGATGAATTGATGATGGTTTTGATGTTTGAGATGGATTTTTACTTGTCGATGAAATGAGACAAGTCTCGAGGTCACTTTAAACTCATCAAAGTATGAGACACGATGAGTTGGGTGCTTTACACTCGCCAATGAGACGAGGCGGTGTATGTTTGATTTGGATTTTTATGACAGCTTTCTAATGTGGCATCGACTAACGATTAGTAAACCAATAGGTGCGAATGTATGGTATGGGACGTACATTAACACCCATTGGGTTCCTATTCGAGATGTTATGACACATTCAAGATGTTATTAGTACTACAAACCGAGTATAAGATTGGAATCATTACGATGTTCTTGATGTCATTACTAGATTCCAATCATCATGATGTTTTGCTCGGATTTTATGATTTGGGTGTCATCACGATATTCGACTATAGTCAATCAAGATGATCAAGATTGTAACAACCCGTAGATTTTCGATAATTAAATTTGTTAATCTAATAAGATTTCATGGTTTAATGTTGGAAGAATTAAAAAAAATTTGTAATGTATTTATTTATAATGATAATAACTAGAATGAATTGCAACAATAGTTATCTGAGTTAATTATTAATGAGTTGAATGAAATTCCAAGCACTTGAAATGTCTCAAATATTATAACTTGGTTATAAGGAAATATAAGAACAACAAATGTAAATATTGAGTTAACTAATAAAATAAAATATATTCATCAGTAGTGGAATCAAATTGGTATTGTATAGGAAATTGTGACACTTGTTTGTAAATAATAAACTTATAAGTGTGATTAATGATAAATGGTGATAATTATTTAAGTTACTTGTTTATTTGTCAGATGAATTGAACTTGAAAACCAATTGTAAATGAAATGAAATTTTATATATTAGCTGGGTTTACAATCAATAACTGGAGTTGAATAACAAATGTTGGATGCACTGGATGTGAATAAGGTAATTGACTAATAACGGAAATTTATATAAAAATCCAATATTGAAATATAAATGCTACTTATTGAATGAGTTTACGATCAATAGTTGGATAAATAAATGTTGAATTCATTAGATGTAAATAAAGTAATTGATTAGTAATGAGAATTCATTTAAAATCTAATATTGAAATTTGTTGATTATGGATCAATTAAATTGTTTAAATTTGATATTGGAAATAAATTGAATAATTGAATAGATTGAATAACGGGAATTGAATAACTGTATAACGGAAATAATTGTTCCATAATTTGAATTCGTTTTAAAGTTAAATTTTATAAGTTCATTTTCAAATATCTCAAGATAATGAATTTCGGATAATCTAAATTGTTTAAAATTTAAATTTGCAAATATTTGAATAATTGGATTTTGAATATAATATGATTGAAAATGATATCGAAGATTGATATAAAATTTTATTTAAACAACAATGAATTTGTTAACATTTAAAATTTGAATTTTAAGAAATTCTGTAAATTTTGAAAAGTCGTCGATTTAATCGACGAGTAAAAATAGCCTTCCGAGGCACAGTCTCGGAATTCGACGAAACCAGTTCCATTGGATCCGTAATAGTTTATTATTATCGGATTTCAAATTTCGGAGCAATCGGAGTTGCCATTTGACCGTGGCAGCTGAAAACGCTTAGAAATTCATTTAATCGGTATAATTTAAAATCGATCGTTTATTTCCATAACTCACACAGACGATCGAATTAGCTTCCGAAACACGTTCCATTGTGTTCGGAATGCGGGTAAAACCTTACGAACGCCTGTCGGCACGTCTAATTTGGAGTTCGTTCGAAAATCATGTTATTTGTGGATAATAATATTATAATAATGTGTATATACGTATATAAATACGTTTACGCATCGAAACCCTAGTCGTTTATCTCGTGGCCGCCTGAGATTATTTCGATGGCCGAAACCACACCTCGTTCCCCCTCGATTTTCTCGAAATCCACGCGCCGATGGAGGAAATCTCCAACATGAAAGATGTAGAGCTCTCTGAGCTCGTCAGATCCAATGGTTGAGATCGGCAACGGAGCTTCGCGGTGATCATGATCTGGGCTCGAACGCTGGACGTTCTCGCGCGTCGTTCGAGTGAAGATGGTGACCGAGTTCTGCTAGGCTTTGGGCGGCGATGCCTTAGCCTTAGGGCTTCGTAACGAAGGCAACTGATCGTCTTTTCGACGACCGTAGGTGAAGCGACATCGAACCCTAGGTGGCGGCTGATGGGTGCGTTCGAGCATAGTATTGACGCGTTTGGGAAGAAGGAGCTTGTGGCCAGATTTCTTCATCTCCTGATCGAACGGCCAGATTTCGATTTAGGTTTAAAATTTAAAGTATAAAAGAAAATTGTTTATTTAATTTGTATTCGAACTTTAAAAATGTGTATCTCTCATATATTATCAGAATCTTTTTGCGTTGGAATCGTGGTGACGAGCTCTACGTCATGGAATCGATTTGGAGATATTTGGAGCTAACTAAAATTTCAGGTTAAATCGAACATCGTTCGGTTTGATTTGAAATTTAAAACTCAAGGTGAGTGTTTTATAACGCTCACACCGTACTAAAATATCTTGATGCTTGTTAAATTTAATATTGTGAAGTGATGATTTTTATTAGTCGTTGTTGATAAAATTTAACTGTCATCTAAATTGTCATCGAATTTAATGTTAGAAATTGAAATTGACAGTCAAATTAGAATTGAAATTTAATCGAAATTAAATTACCGAACATTTATAACTATGAAATTTCCGTGATTTATATTGTCTGTTTGGATGATTGGTTGCGATGGATGCTATTGATTGATATTTGAATGTTTGGATGTTTATTTGTTGTATATATCCTGTCATCACCCTGTGTATTATTTACAGTTGTAAATTAAGTCATTTTGAATAAATTGAGAAATAGGTTGAAATGATATATACCTATGACACTATAATTCGAATTGAAATGATATATCTCTATTCCTGAAATTTAATTGAAATAACTGATCACTTGGCCATAGGATAGAAAATTATATATGGGCACCGGATTGGTTAAATTAAATAATTTGTAAAATCATCAATTTGGAATTATTTTAAATGGTTTGATTTAAAGGAATTTAGAAATCAAATTTTATAGAAATTGAATTTATTGCGAATTTGAGGTTGAGATGTTGAAATAAATTTTTGTTAAACAAATTGGTTAATAATTAAAGTTAAGACTTTGAAATAAAAATTGTGATATGATTGAATTTTCGTAAGTTGATTTGATTTTTAAAGGATTCAGCTTTTATTCGGATTTTGAATATGTTTAAGTAAAAGTGTGATAAAGACAACATTTTGAAATTTGAGGAAATTGGATTTGAGATAGAATTGAATTAAATTGAAATCGAAATTGATTTGAACTGAAATTGAGATTTGAATCGACTGAATGGAATTTGAATTTGATTCAGATTGGTAAGTTGGAAATTTAAAATGGTGGACTTTGAAGCTATTTCAAATTTGGTTTTCTTAAGTTATTCTGCTATATAAACTATTTTAAATACTTAAACTATTTTACACTGAACTATTTTAACCTATATTAACTATATTAAATTATTTTAATTTATTTTAAACATGTTAACTTATTTTAATTTATTTTAAATCTACTTAACTTAATTTAATTTATTTTAAACTAATTAACCTATTCTAACTTATTTTAAATCTATCTTAAAACTATTTAACCTATTTAATTTATTTAATCTATTTTAAATCTATTTAACTATATTAAATCAATTTAAAACTATTTTGAAATCTATCTTTAATAATTTAGAGTATTTTAACTATTTTTAATTATTGAAGCTATTTTCCAAAATTTCCAGCTAGTCAATAAGGTGAAATGTTTATATTTAAATCTTGGATTTAAATACGAATTGGGCTAAATGAAGTTACAACCTAAATTGAAATGCGAAGCGATTTTTTTTGAAATTGAAATGAGATATTGGGGCGAAATGATTTTTGAAATAAAATCGTATATTTTGCGTAGGTACGATGATTTTTGAAATGGATTTGATTTTTTTGAAGCGAACTTGATATTTTGATATCAATTATGAATTGATTTTTGAAAATGTAAAAGAACCATCCGGTGTGTAATAAGCGTTCGGTTGTTAAAGAGACCGGGATCGGATATGGGCATACTCTCTGTCGATACCGAAAACCACTTTAACAACTGTGTACGTGGTGGAGATTCCAGAAATGAAGTAGGATGGTTTGACGACGATTCTATGTGGTATGACGTGACCCTGACTCCCGTGAGTCAGCTTAGATGTGACTAAAATCAGGAGCTATACCGGGCTAATGTGAGGTCATTCCTCTTATCGGACATATTTCTTCGATACCATTATATTGCTTTTGTGATTCGATTTGGTGGCCACCCCTCGATTGTTTGGGAGTGTGTCCGAGGTGGGCGGTAGTAGCTGCTATGCGTCACCACCAGTCCGGGAGTGCAATTGGTATATCTACCCTGGCATTTCCTCGTGTGCCGTGTTTACATGCCCTAGCGTGCCTTCTACGAGTTTGTTTTGTACCATACCTATGGGGTGCCCTCTGCGTAAACCTCTCGGAGGAGCGTACGGTACTGTATAGACTATGGGAATATATAAAATGTGTTAAGGGGAATATGGGTAACGCCTTAACGCTATTTTAATACTTTACTTTACTGTAGACATATTATAATAGCGTATTGTACTACATAGTAGATAGTTTAACGAATCCTTAAGAGATGAAAAATCCCGTAACATCTCTTGAGTTACTGCAAGCACGTCGACACTGGATAAGAGATGTCAAACCCCGTAAACATCTCTGACGCCGTTACACTCATCTTTACTTACGATTGATTTAACTTACATAAGGATATTTTAGTCCTGACTCGAGTGTTTTGTCTTTTCATTACGCTCGGGTCAGTCCTGAGTTTTTCAGCTTATTGAAGATCTATTCTGGAGGACGAAGACGAAGATTTGGTATACTATTACTATTATTATCCTTGCATCATGTTGTCTGCTGCATTATTTTATTTGTTCTGTTGTATATTTATAACTCTGATAAATGTTGTATAAATGATGATCAAAAGTATATTAAACAGCTTCATGAACTGTTTATTTGATTATTATATTTTATCTTTCCGCTGCGAGATTCTGTGGTTGTTTCTTGTTCTTTTCTGTTCTTTTCTTATTTTCCCCATTAACAATCCTCCCTTTTGAATGGTTTGAGTTGACAAGAGTGTTTGATTTGTCGATTTAAACTGTCCAAAAAGGTGGGTCGTTACAGTTGGTATCAGAGCCAGGTTTAGCGATAACCTTAGCTTTGTGGGGTCAGACTCTTTATAAATAGGGTAGTAATACCCTATGATGAGTCGTTGAGTGTATATATATGAGAGAGCGTATTTGTTAGTGGTATAAAATTGTTTTATACTGTGTTGGTTGATTTGTTGAGTGGCATATGGATTCTGGTCAATACGAGTAATTAACGTTATTGATAGGGATCTCTAAACACTTGAACAGAACAATTCGACATAGTATTGTTTTGAAATTGGGTAAATGAAATAATTTTGCCCCAATTATATTTTGTATATAAAGAAATAATTTTTAGAAATTATTATGATACATCCAGTTTGTTTGGTTGTTAGAAATGATAATATGTATGGTTACCGTAAATTGGATATTGTGTTTTAATAAATATGGTTTATTACAAAATAAACAATGATAAAACAACTTGTGGAATGTTTTAAGAAGGTAAAAATTTTGTAAGAATAATTTATAAATGAGACTTATAAATCAAGATAGATTTAAATTGTGAAATATTGAATTTAAGACCCGGGGATTTTAAAAATGGTTTTTCAAAAACTTTGAAGAAAATATGTAGTGATGTTAGTTGAAAAATATTTATGGGAAATATTTTGAAAGGAGTTTTTTATAAATTCAGTACTCCTCTCTTATGTCGCTGGGAAATAATTTCGGTGATGACTGCGCAGCATTATCGACGTTCATTTTCGAGTCTCAAAGTGAGGAGACTTCTGCGAAGCTTTGCTTTGCTTCGAAACTGTTTTGAAAAGAAATGCAGTTTGGTTTAAACTCCAAAAGTATGATTTGATATATATATATATAAGATATAAATGTATATATTTATTTAAAATGATTTGAAATGAACCGGGCATTTAAATTTTTAAGTTCTGTTAATTGATATTTTCAAGTTATCTGAATTAAATGTGAATAACCAGAACTTATATAATAAAAGGATTAAAAACTCTAAGCTAAATGTTGTGAGAAACTTTAGAGTTGAAGTGTAACTCTTAAAAATTGAAAGGTATTGAAAAGTAAAGAAAATTTAAGTAAGTGAAATTGTGAACATTCTAATTAAGTAAAATAAATCCTATAAATTTGTAATATATCAAATTGCATTCTAATAACATATAATATGACTTACCAAATGTTTAAAGGTTAAAATGATGTTTAGGGATGTAATGAGATATTATACAAGTAAGCAAAACCTAAAAATAATTGAAATATACAAGTAAGCAAAACTTAAAAGTGATTAAAATGTATATAAATGGAAATTTGATTGTGATAAGAATGTTATATACTTAAGTAAAATGTGAAATGATGAATGGCTAAATGGAATAAGTAAGTGAACTTAAGAAAACAGACAAATGAATCGAAATAATATCCTTGTAAATTTGTTACGGAATTGAATATAAATTTGCAAAGAAATTGTGAAATTGAAATTTGTAGTTTTTGAGGTAATTATAAACTTGGATAAAGTCAACTTCTTATGTATGACTTTTATAGAATAATTATAAACTAAGTGATGATTAATAAAATGTTCCACAAATAAATCATTATTAACTGAAATTATGAAAATGAAGTAAAAATTAACAAATGAATTTGATATAGCTAAGAATCAATTGAAGAATGAAATTGAATTTAATTAAATTACATGGAATGGTTAAAATGAACTTAACGAAGCAAATTGTATGAAATGATACATAAGAAATAATAGTATAAAATAACATGCTATGTAAAGAAATGGACATGCTAAGTAATTAAGGAATGAATAATGCATTGTGTATAATTAATTGTAAATGAAATGGAGATAAGTAAATAAATTGAATATAGACAAATTGTATAGGAATCTATTGGAAGGTAATACGAAAGTTGTACGTATATTGTTTTATTCGCATAACAATTTGACCCGAACTCGAGCACGGAATTTCGAGATAATTTATATCGATCCAAGTTAGGATTTTTCACTCGATTCTCGACGGCGAACCGTGGATATAGATTTTTGATTTGATTCTGGAATTCTCTATCATAGTATATGGCTATGCAAGGAGAATAACAGTTTCCGATCAAGGAACCAAATCTGAGTCCGCACTAGAGAGTCGGGTGAACGATACTAATTTGAAAGTGAAATTTTGTGATCGAATGAATGATCAGATTTGATATTGTGTACGGATGATATATGTACTTCGTACAGGTTTAAGTAAAACTAATGTTGAAAATTTAAAATGCAAATTTTAAATTGATTTTAAATTATATGATTTGATATCATTGATAAATGAGATGCAGGTAATTTAAAATCAAGGAAATTTGGATTGCCCGACAAAAAGGTACATGTTTATTTGTCAATTGGATTTGATGGTTTTTTGGATGGAGCCACTTGGCTTTTGTTTTCTTTTATTGGTTTGGGGCCCATAGAGGCGTTTTGTAGCTGTACCGATCGAGCCGCGCAAAGGAGACGCTGCCGAAATTTTCTGTAAATCCGGGTGTTAGAAAATTTTTGAGTTTTAAATTTTTATAACTCATTTGGATAACCAACTTGTAAATTTCGTAAGCTTATCGGGGTAGCATAGTGGAAGTGTAGTAACAACTTAATAAATGAAATTTCATTGTTTTATAAGTTGATAACTTCGAATAAAATATATCTCAAATGTTGAACTCTTGACTTAGTTTCCTTTTCCCTTCTTTTTTCTTTTCGAGGACGAAAAGTTTTGAGTAGGGGAGAGTGTAACAACCCGTAGATTTTCGATAATTAAATTTGTTAATCTAATAAGATTTCATGGTTTAATGTTGGAAGAATTAAAAAAAATTTGTAATGTATTTATTTATAATGATAATAACTAGAATGAATTGCAACAATAGTTATCTGAGTTAATTATTAATGAGTTGAATGAAATTCCAAGCACTTGAAATGTCTCAAATATTATAACTTGGTTATAAGGAAATATAAGAACAACAAATGTAAATATTGAGTTAACTAATAAAATAAAATATATTCATCAGTAGTGGAATCAAATTGGTATTGTATAGGAAATTGTGACACTTGTTTGTAAATAATAAACTTATAAGTGTGATTAATGATAAATGGTGATAATTATTTAAGTTACTTGTTTATTTGTCAGATGAATTGAACTTGAAAACCAATTGTAAATGAAATGAAATTTTATATATTAGCTGGGTTTACAATCAATAACTGGAGTTGAATAACAAATGTTGGATGCACTGGATGTGAATAAGGTAATTGACTAATAACGGAAATTTATATAAAAATCCAATATTGAAATATAAATGCTACTTATTGAATGAGTTTACGATCAATAGTTGGATAAATAAATGTTGAATTCATTAGATGTAAATAAAGTAATTGATTAGTAATGAGAATTCATTTAAAATCTAATATTGAAATTTGTTGATTATGGATCAATTAAATTGTTTAAATTTGATATTGGAAATAAATTGAATAATTGAATAGATTGAATAACGGGAATTGAATAACTGTATAACGGAAATAATTGTTCCATAATTTGAATTCGTTTTAAAGTTAAATTTTATAAGTTCATTTTCAAATATCTCAAGATAATGAATTTCGGATAATCTAAATTGTTTAAAATTTAAATTTGCAAATATTTGAATAATTGGATTTTGAATATAATATGATTGAAAATGATATCGAAGATTGATATAAAATTTTATTTAAACAACAATGAATTTGTTAACATTTAAAATTTGAATTTTAAGAAATTCTGTAAATTTTGAAAAGTCGTCGATTTAATCGACGAGTAAAAATAGCCTTCCGAGGCACAGTCTCGGAATTCGACGAAACCAGTTCCATTGGATCCGTAATAGTTTATTATTATCGGATTTCAAATTTCGGAGCAATCGGAGTTGCCATTTGACCGTGGCAGCTGAAAACGCTTAGAAATTCATTTAATCGGTATAATTTAAAATCGATCGTTTATTTCCATAACTCACACAGACGATCGAATTAGCTTCCGAAACACGTTCCATTGTGTTCGGAATGCGGGTAAAACCTTACGAACGCCTGTCGGCACGTCTAATTTGGAGTTCGTTCGAAAATCATGTTATTTGTGGATAATAATATTATAATAATGTGTATATACGTATATAAATACGTTTACGCATCGAAACCCTAGTCGTTTATCTCGTGGCCGCCTGAGATTATTTCGATGGCCGAAACCACACCTCGTTCCCCCTCGATTTTCTCGAAATCCACGCGCCGATGGAGGAAATCTCCAACATGAAAGATGTAGAGCTCTCTGAGCTCGTCAGATCCAATGGTTGAGATCGGCAACGGAGCTTCGCGGTGATCATGATCTGGGCTCGAACGCTGGACGTTCTCGCGCGTCGTTCGAGTGAAGATGGTGACCGAGTTCTGCTAGGCTTTGGGCGGCGATGCCTTAGCCTTAGGGCTTCGTAACGAAGGCAACTGATCGTCTTTTCGACGACCGTAGGTGAAGCGACATCGAACCCTAGGTGGCGGCTGATGGGTGCGTTCGAGCATAGTATTGACGCGTTTGGGAAGAAGGAGCTTGTGGCCAGATTTCTTCATCTCCTGATCGAACGGCCAGATTTCGATTTAGGTTTAAAATTTAAAGTATAAAAGAAAATTGTTTATTTAATTTGTATTCGAACTTTAAAAATGTGTATCTCTCATATATTATCAGAATCTTTTTGCGTTGGAATCGTGGTGACGAGCTCTACGTCATGGAATCGATTTGGAGATATTTGGAGCTAACTAAAATTTCAGGTTAAATCGAACATCGTTCGGTTTGATTTGAAATTTAAAACTCAAGGTGAGTGTTTTATAACGCTCACACCGTACTAAAATATCTTGATGCTTGTTAAATTTAATATTGTGAAGTGATGATTTTTATTAGTCGTTGTTGATAAAATTTAACTGTCATCTAAATTGTCATCGAATTTAATGTTAGAAATTGAAATTGACAGTCAAATTAGAATTGAAATTTAATCGAAATTAAATTACCGAACATTTATAACTATGAAATTTCCGTGATTTATATTGTCTGTTTGGATGATTGGTTGCGATGGATGCTATTGATTGATATTTGAATGTTTGGATGTTTATTTGTTGTATATATCCTGTCATCACCCTGTGTATTATTTACAGTTGTAAATTAAGTCATTTTGAATAAATTGAGAAATAGGTTGAAATGATATATACCTATGACACTATAATTCGAATTGAAATGATATATCTCTATTCCTGAAATTTAATTGAAATAACTGATCACTTGGCCATAGGATAGAAAATTATATATGGGCACCGGATTGGTTAAATTAAATAATTTGTAAAATCATCAATTTGGAATTATTTTAAATGGTTTGATTTAAAGGAATTTAGAAATCAAATTTTATAGAAATTGAATTTATTGCGAATTTGAGGTTGAGATGTTGAAATAAATTTTTGTTAAACAAATTGGTTAATAATTAAAGTTAAGACTTTGAAATAAAAATTGTGATATGATTGAATTTTCGTAAGTTGATTTGATTTTTAAAGGATTCAGCTTTTATTCGGATTTTGAATATGTTTAAGTAAAAGTGTGATAAAGACAACATTTTGAAATTTGAGGAAATTGGATTTGAGATAGAATTGAATTAAATTGAAATCGAAATTGATTTGAACTGAAATTGAGATTTGAATCGACTGAATGGAATTTGAATTTGATTCAGATTGGTAAGTTGGAAATTTAAAATGGTGGACTTTGAAGCTATTTCAAATTTGGTTTTCTTAAGTTATTCTGCTATATAAACTATTTTAAATACTTAAACTATTTTACACTGAACTATTTTAACCTATATTAACTATATTAAATTATTTTAATTTATTTTAAACATGTTAACTTATTTTAATTTATTTTAAATCTACTTAACTTAATTTAATTTATTTTAAACTAATTAACCTATTCTAACTTATTTTAAATCTATCTTAAAACTATTTAACCTATTTAATTTATTTAATCTATTTTAAATCTATTTAACTATATTAAATCAATTTAAAACTATTTTGAAATCTATCTTTAATAATTTAGAGTATTTTAACTATTTTTAATTATTGAAGCTATTTTCCAAAATTTCCAGCTAGTCAATAAGGTGAAATGTTTATATTTAAATCTTGGATTTAAATACGAATTGGGCTAAATGAAGTTACAACCTAAATTGAAATGCGAAGCGATTTTTTTTGAAATTGAAATGAGATATTGGAGCGAAATGATTTTTGAAATAAAATCGTATATTTTGCGTAGGTACGATGATTTTTGAAATGGATTTGATTTTTTTGAAGCGAACTTGATATTTTGATATCAATTATGAATTGATTTTTGAAAATGTAAAAGAACCATCCGGTGTGTAATAAGCGTTCGGTTGTTAAAGAGACCGGGATCGGATATGGGCATACTCTCTGTCGATACCGAAAACCACTTTAACAACTGTGTACGTGGTGGAGATTCCAGAAATGAAGTAGGATGGTTTGACGACGATTCTATGTGGTATGACGTGACCCTGACTCCCGTGAGTCAGCTTAGATGTGACTAAAATCAGGAGCTATACCGGGCTAATGTGAGGTCATTCCTCTTATCGGACATATTTCTTCGATACCATTATATTGCTTTTGTGATTCGATTTGGTGGCCACCCCTCGATTGTTTGGGAGTGTGTCCGAGGTGGGCGGTAGTAGCTGCTATGCGTCACCACCAGTCCGGGAGTGCAATTGGTATATCTACCCTGGCATTTCCTCGTGTGCCGTGTTTACATGCCCTAGCGTGCCTTCTACGAGTTTGTTTTGTACCATACCTATGGGGTGCCCTCTGCGTAAACCTCTCGGAGGAGCGTACGGTACTGTATAGACTATGGGAATATATAAAATGTGTTAAGGGGAATATGGGTAACGCCTTAACGCTATTTTAATACTTTACTTTACTGTAGACATATTATAATAGCGTATTGTACTACATAGTAGATAGTTTAACGAATCCTTAAGAGATGAAAAATCCCGTAACATCTCTTGAGTTACTGCAAGCACGTCGACACTGGATAAGAGATGTCAAACCCCGTAAACATCTCTGACGCCGTTACACTCATCTTTACTTACGATTGATTTAACTTACATAAGGATATTTTAGTCCTGACTCGAGTGTTTTGTCTTTTCATTACGCTCGGGTCAGTCCTGAGTTTTTCAGCTTATTGAAGATCTATTCTGGAGGACGAAGACGAAGATTTGGTATACTATTACTATTATTATCCTTGCATCATGTTGTCTGCTGCATTATTTTATTTGTTCTGTTGTATATTTATAACTCTGATAAATGTTGTATAAATGATGATCAAAAGTATATTAAACAGCTTCATGAACTGTTTATTTGATTATTATATTTTATCTTTCCGCTGCGAGATTCTGTGGTTGTTTCTTGTTCTTTTCTGTTCTTTTCTTATTTTCCCCATTAACAATCCTCCCTTTTGAATGGTTTGAGTTGACAAGAGTGTTTGATTTGTCGATTTAAACTGTCCAAAAAGGTGGGTCGTTACAAAGATGCTAAGATGTTAATGACCCCAAGTCATCACGACATATGGTACCAAATAATAGTAGTACTAGTCAAGACGAAAAGCACGTGCAATTTTCTATGAAGTTTTCTATGTTCGATTTCACCTTTTTATGATGTGTTATTTGAATATGGCCTTAAGTATGATATAGGCTACATTCATATTATTCTATATGGTGATTTCGATTATGATTTCCTTTAACTCTTAATGAGTTCTTATGATAGATTATGATGATTTGATGTTTCTTTATGAAGTTATTATATGGTTCTCATCCCTTATCCACTTTACTTAGAGATGTCCTTAAGAGAAACCATATGCATGTTACTTATTGAATTCCTTTGAAATAGATAGATAAATCCCCGATGTCCCCTGTCTTATAAATGATATGATGAATAACATGTCGTTCCGTTGGCAACAACGGAGTGATTCTCACCCCCTTTCGCTTATTACTGAGATCCTTACTACTAATAAGTTCTAGCCTGCATGACCCGTGTGTTTTTCACTCGGGTCAGACCGAGTTGTTTCAGGTATCATCTATTGGACTTAGCTTGAAGTTGATGTTGGACATTATCTTATCTATCGCTGGAGTAGTTGATTTCTTCCGCATACTCTGATGTATTTATATTTGATTCAATGTATATGGTGTGGTCGAGTACCACATTTATTGTATTCATATTGTATTGTACTAAACATGTATCAGTGTATATGTATATATATGATGTTGATTACTGTTCTGTGATGTGCTTTACATTTAGTTATTGTATTTTGTTCTGATAGATCCGTTAGCCACCTATAGTTTTGGATTAAGCATTTACTGGGTATGTCGATCCATTGAGATAGAAAAGAAAAATCATATTGCATTTATCGACGTATTCAGTAGATGCTTAAGACAAAGTTATAGATGGTCGCCCTTAACCAGCCCTATTCTTCGCTTTAGTAGACGGAATTACTCGCTAATTCTCTTTACTAAGGTGGGTCTCGGGTGATGCGTTACAATACAAGTCTGTTTTGGGTTCGAACAGAACCAAAGGCACTTCCAAAGAAGCCCTTGCAATCCGGGTATCCACAATACCTATCGGACTTCCCATCACATAGGAAATCTCTATACCGTAGCTACTTGGTGCAGAGACAATCGATAGGTTATCCTATCGTTTTCACAAATACCCGGTCTTCAACACCAGTCTTCAAATGTGATCCATTTCGACGTATCACTATTCGGAATGGGTTATATGACACAAAGTCCTCTCCCGGCTTAACCGAATAATGAGCGCTTGTTTTAAAACAAATTCAAATGCCATTTCAAAGGCAAATACTGATAGTCGGTTATTTAACTATCAACAACAATCAACCAATTTAAATAATTTTCCTAAATTGTTTATTTCAAAAAATCTTCACAAGATATATATTTTCCATATTCATCATTTTGAAAACAATTTCAAATCACTTTTCACCTTTCAAACTTTTGAAAACAAATTTCAAATCAATTTCCCTACACGGGATATATTTCCAAATATTTATTCATTTCCACTGGAAATCTACCGAGATCAAATACTTTTTCTCCAAAATATTCCTTAAAATCCAATTTCAGAATTTCTTCATTTATAATTTAAAACTACTTTGAAAATATACTCGGCTTTTCAAGGAAAATACACTTCCATTTCAAAATGGTCCATTTAAACCAATTAAATAAATCCTTATCGATTTATTTCAAATTTACGTCCCAAATCTGTAAATTTATTTCCACACTTTAAAAATAAATCAGTGTTTATTTTTAAAACAAATTTCCCTTTCCTTTATAAATTCCATTATAAATTTAAATTTCCAAATATTCACTTTTTATACGATTTTCAAATCGATTTCTCAAATATTCACTTTTAACTCCAAATCAACTTTCAAATGGATTTCCAGATTTATTTCCCTTTTAAGATAAATTCCTTTTAAATAAAACTAATTCTTTTATCTCTTCCAATCTATTTAAAAATCCAAATTTTAAATAAATTCTTCAACTTATAAACAATATTACTTGAAATCCACTTATTAAGCCTTTTTCCCATATTTGGAATTTTATTCAATATGATTCAAAAATAAAACTTTATCTTTTCAAACTTCTTTTAAATTAATCCAATTCTTTCAAAAGGAATTTACAAAAAATTCCAACTATAATTTCAAAAATCCAATTTTATTTATTTCTGGTATCCAACGATACCAAAAAATACATTCGGCTAAATTATAGCCTTTAACAAATTCAATCACAAATATAATCATTCACAGATTATAAATAAATAATCACACAGCATATGAAACAAATTCATACAACATATGAAACAAATTCATATAATTTGAGGAATCCAGTTGGATCCCTCCAACATGTTTCCATGCATCCACAAATGTTAGCACAACAACTAAATACCCATTCCACTACGAGGTGGAATATCGCGGTATATGAGATTTATAAAATATCATCCGCTATTATGCGGCGCATAGGGTCTCATCCGCTATATAATGCTGGAAATCAACTCCAAATATATATATATATATACTGCTATATATACTATCACAAACAGGCAATCAATCAATAACTGCAATTCCAATTTAATTTGAGTGAGAAGATCTCACCTTTGCTTTTAAAAATTTGCAATCCATTTCCATTCTGACTATTTCTTCATTGTATTAGACCTTGTATAAACAATTTATACAATTTATTAATATTTGAACTAATCAAACAATTAAATTTCCATTTAGTAAGTTACTTAACTAATGATTTTATTTGAATCAAAAATTTAATTTAAACTAATAGTTTTCCCTTAACAAAAATCTTTTAGTAATTAAAATAAATTAGATATGTTAAATAAATAAGTTAATCACAAACCCCTTGTTTAAAATACTAGTAATTTCTTTTTTTGAAATATGTATATTTATTTCTTTTGAGACTATTTATCTACTTATTAAAATTATTTACATAGATCTAAAAATCTATTTTCATTTTAACTTCAATATTCAAAATTCCTATATATTTTCCTAAATCTTAAATATATTAAATCAAAAACAAATTTTCCTTCGAAAGCTATATAGATTAAAAATAGATTTTTACTTTTTTTATTTTTATTTTAAATAGTTATAACTAAATATATATACTTCAGTAATCAGCAAAATAAACTTCTACAGATTTAAAAATCTGTTTTATAAAAATCCTACTGTTATACTATTATTAGTTTTGCTGTAATAACAAAACAGTAATTTTCCTTTACTGCTAAAATAATAGAATTTCACGTTATTGTATATATACATACATATATATAAATTAAATTTATAAAACAAAGTATTTATACCTCACTGCTTCCAGTCGACAAACCCACGTCGAAATCAAGCATCGCGACCCTACTTCGCGACTGTCATACGAACGACTCCGCCTCGCGAACCCACACTCGCCGCTATCGATCGAACGACGAACCTCTCCATCACGATTTCGAATTCTGCCATAGATGCGCGCACGTGAGCTCGACTTCACCAGAGAAGCCCTCCCCCTCGCAGCCAACAACCCAGACCACGTCGCGTGACCGACCACAACCCAAACTTTGATCGCCTGCTGCCGACCAATCGCCGCTCGAACGCGCGCGACTCTCCCCCTTAGCCAAGTCGAAGTCGATTGCGTGCTCTCATATTTTGATTCCGCCATTTAATTTAGTTTGACTTGACCGAATTAGATTTTGGGGATAAAAACTGGGGAGAGTAACGTGTGATTTTGATTGAAGAGGAGAGGAGAAAAACTTAATGTTAGAATTTGAAGACAGCGGCCATTATTTTTTTTTCTTGAAGCTTCTGTGCCTTTCAATTTTGAATGAAAATGAACTCATTTGTTTTGAACGAAGAGGGTAGGTCGGCCGTACAAAGAAAATTCGTGTGTTACAGAGGAGAAAAGAGACGTATGATTGAAAGGGATAGAATTGCAGCTGATGTAGATATAATTTCAACTGCAATTGATAAGTATAAATATTCAATTTAAATTCAAATTCAAACCGTTCGATAAATGCAACTCAAAATCTTGACCTCCTATCGAAGCGTACTACCAGGCGTTTGTAATGTTATACGCTTATTCCGAACACAGTGGAAAAGGTTCCGAGTCCAAATTCGATCGTATGGAGAAGATAGCTTTTTGGACCAGTTATAATATTAATTTTCAATATAATTTTCAGCGCGTTTGCTTATCGTACGGCTAAACGATCACTCCAAACATTACGAAAATTGAAATCCGATAATAATACAATATTACGGATCCAATGGAACTTGTTTCGTCGAATTCCGAGACTGTGCCTCGGAAGGTTATTTCCAAATATCGATTTAAACGATAAAATTCAAAACTGAACAAAACAATTTCGAATTCAATTCTTAAAGTTCCATTACCTTCAGTATCATCAATATAAATTTTCTAAGCCTTGAAAATATTTTTAACAAGCTCAAAATTGAAGATTCAAATTTTTTACCCAACTTCAGTAAATTAAATTCAATAATTGAATTGCCAAATTCATTCTGATATTTCGAATTTCAAATTAAACTAACTTCCAGATATTTAAAATCAATTAAATATCCTGATTTCCAATATCAAAAATTCAGGGTCGTTACATTTACCATTTGCTTCCTTCTTCGATCTACCATAAATACCATCCGTACTTATCCTCTCTCCCAAATTACGAAACAGTCTCTCGCTTTTTTCCATCGCGGTTCGGCTCCTTCCTCCCAAAGGCAAGGATCAGGTTATTTTCAGTCTTCTAAATTGTTATTATCGGTACCTTTACTTTAAGTCCACGTTAAAATTAGGGTTTCTTACTCAAATTATGCATTTTAAGGTTGTTTCCCCAAAAAATTGTTGTGGCGACTTTACAGAATAGTAACTTCCTAGGTAAGGTTTCAAACCCTAACCCTAATATCACTTTTGCATGCGGCAGAGTTTCATCCTTGGATGATTTGGGTTGTTCTCAGATGGATATGGGCGGTCAGGATCATTTGGAATCCAAAATCGAGGATATTCAGTTGGGCGATGTTAGATTTGCTGTTTCGGTTGAATTATTTGATCTTGAAACTCTAAGTGACATTATAAATATCACCCATTTTGGTATCAGGCTAGCTGCTTTATTTGTGAAATTGCAGAGCCAGACTTCAACCATCCATCTCCGCCACTCCACCCATGTTAAATATTAGGTGAAATGGAGGAACCTAATATTCAGGTTTGATTCTAATCTTTCCCCAGTTGGTGGAGGATTGACAACTAAAACTTTGAGGCAGAGGGGACATAACATTCAGGTGTGCAGTTTTATTCTTTCCATTCAGTAAGCCCATTTTTATCGCTAATCCAGATTTTCTTTCCATTAGTTACTATAAAAACCATATATGTTTCCTATACTATCCTACTTAAGAAGCGATATTAAATTAATAATACATAGGTATAATAACATAATCAGCTGCAGTTATGGATGAATTTTTTTGCGAAGATAATATTAATTACATGATTATTCTTAGGCATGAGCAAAGAAAATCATACAAATACACATGAGTGTCTGATTGTGCAACTAATATTTAACATACAATTATTAATTTTTATACTTTGATTTGTTATCATTATTTCTTCAAGTTTAATGCTCAAGTAGGTGTAGAATATTAGATGATTTTTTAGTTGTAAAACTTTAAAGATGAATAATGTAGGAATTCATAACGGACGATAAAATATGATTCAGATCTAAAAAATTAATATCTCAGGAGGTTTATCAACATATTCAGATATAGATTATCCCCATACCCTTTACTTTTGGAATAGTGTATTTTCATATTTGATTTCTGTTTGATCCTGTGTTGTTTATCGTTAACTATTAAGTTGCATTATTTTTGGTCTATGGCATATATTTGAATTTTCTATGAAACTTTTATGCTCAAAATCTATACCTATTGGAATTAGTCCCCAAATCCACTATTTTCTCATTAAGATTCTTTGGAAAGAAATAAAATAGTTCTCTGTATGTGAACTATGATTAAATTATACTCTATGCTTTTTATTTAAATTGGTAAATATAATCATAAAATAGAATTTGTTACTCAACATCATACAAGTAAAGGAAAGTAAGATGGATAAAGAGTTAATAACTTGGGGATCTTCTATAACTATTCCTATTGTATTATGGGTTAAAATAATAAGATGGATTTGCTTGCATTTTCTAAGATAATGCGGTGTTGCAAAGTTAGGCAATTTGATTTTACAGACTAATTGTTTTTAGTATTTTCTTATTGAAAGAATAAAAATTAATTTCATCTTCTAGAATTCATATAATCTTACTAGTAGCACATAATATCCATCTTAACATAAACTTCATTGATAATGGGTTGGGCCTATGCTAGGAGTTGTTTCAAAGGATGGCCCACTTACTTTAAAGTTAATATAACTTTGGAGTGAGATACACAGAACCCAGTTCAGTGCTTCTAATTTTATTTATACCTACGTTACATCACAATGTTTATGAATAATAAATAGGTATACCTATTTTATAAAGCTAAAAGTTTATTGAAGATGATAATTAATCAAGGGCTAGAAAGCACCAGCGGTAATCATAACATTTTCTAAACATTTTTTTGATTGAAAATTAACATGTGAAAAATCACTTTGGTTGAACCATGAAAGTTGATCTTTATGTCCAATAACAAGCATATGAGGGTGTAAGCTCATAATACAATATGGTATTGATAAAATTGTGTTAGTTACTCTAGATAATATACTATTCTACACATATATAGTGATGAAAATTCGACAAGTTTTTGATTGCTCGCACCTATTTTCATGAATTTGAAAAGCAAAATAAATAGTTGATTGTTATCAGTTTGTCTATTATTGCCGATGAGCCCTATAAGCTGATGTGAGTTTGCTTTTAAATGATTTTGATCTCATATTTTTACATTTAGGCCTTTGTATTTTCTTTTACATAATTTGGATGTCTTTTTTTGTTGCTCGCATCTAGATGTTCGTATGTCTCATTTAGATGATTTTTTGGGTGCAGATATCAGTGCATGGAAAAGGTTTATTTTATCAATTTCAACTGACAAATAATTTTGTTCAATACAAATCTAAAGTATTGAATGCGTGTGATGCCCCACCCCGAGACCTACATTAGTAAAGAGAATTACTAAGTATCCTGTCTACTAATGTAGAGAATAGGGCTGGTTAAGGTCGACCATCGTAGTAATACGTTAGTTAAGAGCTAAGCATGTCAATTTTACCTTGATCTTTTTTTCCATTACATCATAAGTGGTAGACACGCTTAGTCCCTAACTAATGCACACTATGGTGGATTCGGACCATTTCAGAAATAATGTAATATACATGCAGATAGAAAACATCAGTCAATGAACAGCAAACCCAGATCAGAGTATATATATAAACACATACATCGCCATACATCTCCATAATAATACATCATACATAAGTAGCAAGGACTACTGAATCACATATACACCTATCCCACAAAATAATATACAATAAGACGACATAAAAGCAGACGACTCAAAAACGACATCCAAGCCAAAATGATAAGTCCAACAAAAGCTATCAAGCTGATCCAAGAAGTGAAGCAATCCAAACTAACCATTAACTCGGTCTGGCCCAAGTGAAAAGCACACAGGTCAGGCAAGCTAAACTTACCAGTAATAAGGATCTCAGTAGTAAGCAGAAGGGTGAGAATCACTCCGTTGTTGCCAACGGAACGACATATTATTCATCATATCATTCATAAGAAAGGGGACATCAGTGATTCATCTATCTATTTCAAGGGAATTCAATAAGTATTATGCATATGGTTTCTCTTAAGAACATCCATAAGTAAAGTGGATAAGGGATGAGAACCATATAATAACTTCATAAAGAAACATCAAATCATCATAATCTATCATAAGAACTCAATAATATTTAAAGACAATCATAATCGAAATCACCATATAGCATAACATAAATGTAGCCTATATCATACTCAAGGTCGTATTCAAATAACAACATCACCAAAAAGGTGAAATCGAACATAGAAAACTTCATAGAAAATTGCACGTGCTTTTCATCTTGACTAGTACTACTATTATTTGGTACCATACATCGTGATGACTTGGGGTCATTAACATCTTAGCATCGTGATCATCTTGATTGACTATAATCGAATATCGCGATGACACCCAAATCATAAAAATCCGAGCAAAACATCATGATGATTGGAATCTAGTAATGACATCAAGAACATCGTAATGATTCCAATCGTATACTCGGTTTATAGTACTAATAACCTCTTTAATGTGTCACAACTTCTTGAATAGGAACCCAATGGGCGTTAATGTACGTCCTATACCATACATTCGCACCTATTGGTTTACTGATCGTCAGTCAATGCCGCATTAGAAAACATTCATAAAAAAAACCAAATCAACATACACCGCCTCGTCTCATTAGCGAGTGTAAAGCACCCAACTCATTGTGTCTCATACTTTGATGAGTTTAAAGTGGCATCGAGACTTGTCTCATTTATCGACAAGTAAAAATCCATCTTAAACATCAAAACCATCAACAATTCATATTAACAATCCCGCCTCATGTCCTCGGCAAGTAAAAATATCATAAAACAGTACTTCAAAGCAAATTCGACAGTACAAATCCGATATTAAGCGATGAGGCGAAAACACGTGTCCCATACCATGTATTTCTGCCAAATCATTTAATTCTCATTCTTATATGCCGAAAATCATCTAAATAGGCTAAAATATATTTAGAATAATTTTATAGAGAAAACGGGATTTTTAAAAAAATTTAGAGATTTTTAAATAAGTGATATAAGGGGAAAAAATCAATTTATCGAATAGATTATCTATTTATAAAATACTTTTAAAAAAATAAATAATTGCTTAAAAACCCTTTAAAATGTCTTAAAACATTTATTTAATTAACCATAATTTATAAAAATTCAAAAGCTTATTTGAGACCAAAATCAATTAAAACCATCGAATTCTTCAAATATCGACATTTATCGATAATTAGATTGAAATAGAATTTAAATAAAATTTAAATTCTAAAAATTTCCAAAATCAAGCCAATCCGTTGTCGGATAAAAAGACTTAAGCATTCATCATCAAACTTATTCATACAATATTCGAAATCATCGAAATATGCAGTGAAACAGTTAACGAAAGCGCAAATAGGAGCAAAAGAACAATCTACCAAGCAACTGAGTTTTGGCTGACTTTGGATAGTAATTCGGGGTATCAAAACAACCCAGATTTCAACAAAATTTTGCAACGATATACTATGACACGAGGACTATAACATATCTAAAATTTGGAGCAATTTGCTGCAAACAAAAAGAGTTATGATTTTTCGAACATAGCACTTTTCAGCAAGCCAAATAGAGCAAGATTTTAGGCTGTTTTGGACCAACGATTTGCTATATCAAAACAATTCAAAATTCAATGAAATTTTCAAAAATATTGTACAGTCCAACTACTGCAACATATCAAAAATTGGGAGCAATTGGCTGTAAATTGAAGAAGATATGATTTTTTGAAAATTATGCTTTTTCAGCCAACAAACAGAGATGTATTTTTGGCCGATTTCAACCAACAATTTTCTATATCAAATAATTCAAAATTCAATGAAAATTTTCAGAAATATTGTACAGCCCAACTACTGCAACCTATCAAAAATTGGGAGCAATTGGCTATAAATTGAAGAAGATATGATTTTTTGAAAATGATGCTTTTTCGGCCAACAAACAGAGATGGATTTTTGGCCGATTTCAACCAACAATTTTCTTTACCAAAACAATTCAAAATTCAATGAAAATTTCCAGAAATATTGTACAGTCCAACTACTACAACGTATCAAAAATTGGAGCAATTGGCTGTAAATTGAAGAAGATATGATTTTATTGAAAATGATACAATTTTAGCCAACAAAAGAGAAAACCTATTCAATAAATTCAGGATTTCAAGCAACAAATTGATGGCAAAATTTGATATTTTGCTTTAGCTTGCTGTAAGAAACTCTTACCTTTCTTACCGAATAGTTTTAGCAAGATGTGGCAGCGATTTGGTAGAAAGTTGTGATTTTTGGTGAAGATGGAAGGCCTAAGAACCTGTAGAAACTTGAAAATGGACATGCAAAACAAACATAAGCAAATAAAAGACAATTCACATCTCAAGTTCTCAAATTTTGATGAAAGCTATTTGGTATTGGAAGGAGATTACCTTTCTATTCTTAATTTAGATGATTTCTCCCTTCAATTCATAGAAAAGTTGGGTAGAAATTGGATTTAGATGAAAGCAGCCATTGCTTTCTTTTGTTTTTTTTTCTGAATGTTTTGGAGAAGATGAGACAATTGAAAACTATGTACAGTAATTTTTTTTCCCTCAAGCCAGAAGGTTCTAGTAAAGGCTATTGGGTCAAGTTTCTACCCAAATAATCCCAAGAGAAAAATATACTTAGTGAAAATGCAAGGTTATGTATACATATTAACCTATTTTACACTATATACATACAATACAACATTTCAAGTCAAATAAAATACGTACATCAATTTGTTTTGGAATAACATAGTTATTGTGACAAAATAAAATTTATTTTAACAATAAAAATATTATTTTACCAATAAATCCCCATTTTTAACAATATTCTACAAGTTACACAATTTTAGTATAAAACACCATTTTTAACATAACTCAAATAAAAATTAACAGTTGATCATTTTCTTCTCAAACTTAACATAATAAAGCTTTAAAACTTTATTTTCAACTATAAATATTTATTCCAACCATTAAATGTTGAAATAAACACTCAATTGATTTATTAACTTAAAGTTAACAAAAACCCAATATTTATTCTCAAGTCAAATTGTTTATTCCAAATAAACAATTTTAATAAAAATTCTTCTTCTTCTCAAATTTATTTGATTCTCAATATTAAATTATAACTATCATTATAATTCAATTTTATAGGTAATCACCAATACCAGGGTTGTTACAATGAGCGTCTTTACTATCTTTATTATGCAGGTTTTAATGGAGTTTGAGAACCATAAAAAGTGGGCAAAATTAGTGCAACTTCGTTGGGCAAGAAGATTGTCTATGCCTCACATATGTCTTCAAGTTCAAAGAGTGGATGCATTCAAGCAAATAATAAAGGTATGTTCTTCATCTTAACGTGATTGTGGAATGACTGATGCAATCAGGGATAACATAGTTGAAGCCTATGTCTGTATAAGTTTTAACTTGTTTAGTCAAAAATACATAAAGGAAATGATATATTGCTGAAATTGGTTTCCATGCTTTTCCTTTACATTATATTTTACAAATGAGTATTGGCTTTGTGTTTGCATTTACGCACGTGGTTAATTAATATCTACGTTATAATGATACTATATGCCATTTCAAATCTTTTGAAATAATTGTAATGCCCTATAAAATGCCCACTTAGTTTGTATAATATGATAAAGATATTTCTGTCTTTTTTTATTTCCACATGCTTCATTGCACTAACTCACCATTTGACAGTACTTCTTCCCCTTCTCCTGCCGCACAACCCTTTTCCTTCCCTTTCTAATTTGCAGCATCTTCCATACTAAAAGATCAAACTAACTCAATTGAGCATCTCAAAGAGTTCATGCGTAGAAAATAGTCAACCAACTCAGGCAAAATCTCCACAAATTGCTGATGTAATATTTCTTCATAAACGATGTAACATTCACGGTCTCTACAATCACTTGAATCAAAGCATGTCCAGGCGAAGGCATCAAGCTTTCTGAAGAGTGGATTGAAACAATTTCAGCATCTTATCAAGCAAAGGTTTAGGCGAATTACGGAATATCTCTAACATATGATGTGGTTTTCATCATTTTGACAAGTAGTTATTACCTTGAATTGCTTAGTCTTAACCCATAACAGATTGTTATCAAATAATTAGAGGATATGTTATTATTTCTTCAAACATCTCCGTTTATATTTGTTAATTTTGAAAGATCGAATACGTTTAAGTAACTAGAATATGTCTAAACATTGATGTGTTCTAATTTGTCTGTTTTATTGTTTTATTTTATTGCTGCATTTAGGCTCCAAGATGGTAAAACGTTCCTTATGGATTTGCTAGACGAGTATTGCCAAGATGATATTAGGTTATCAATTTTGAACTATTTTCAATTGTATTGGCCTCCTGGGGTGTACATCATTAGCAAAGAAATATGTATGACTGTAAGTTGGTGGTTCTGGCGGGTTCGATGCTGGCCAAGGGTTGAGGAAGGTAATTAAAAGAAGCAAGTGGCCGAGGGTGGAGGAAGGCAAAGGCAGTAGAATTGGTATGTGTTCGTGTATATGTTACTGTGCATTGGTCTTTTTTTGTATGTGGTTGGCAATTTTGTATATGTTAATAGCAAATCATTACATTTCAATGCTACTGCAAAACTCTTCATAACCGTGTGTTGTTTGGAAAAGGAGTTTTCAGTTTCCAGCTTTATTGGTATTCATATGGTGGAACCAGTTGCTAAAAAAATATAGAATAGCTAAAAAATATAGAAATAAAGTGGGAAAGTTGGTTAAAAACAATGTTCAGAAACACATATCAACAAACCAATATTATTATTTGTTTCAAAACAAAGCTGGGGTATCACTTTGTTCTGCCATCGCTGCCATTCACACATTTTATTCATTCAAAATTTAGCCTACAGCTGTATCGATATTATTCTATATTTAATAAACTTTTATTGTATATTAAAAGCAAGTGATAAGTAAACAAGCAAACATTAAAGATTATTGTCGTATTGTCAGTTTCTATGAAATATTTTATACACTCCGCCCTTTGATGTTTGTAGTAGGAGCTTCAATAGAACTATTTACTTATATAGTGTTCTATTAAAAGTGAGGTTATAAAATTTTATCCATTTATGTGCGCTTGAGTTTCTCAGTTGTAAAGCAAAATATATAGTAATGTTTCGTTCTGTTGGTATATAACCATATATGAATTGATATCATGATCAGGTTTTCTTACAAAGATTTGCTGCAAGTACGTATATACTAAATCAATATATAAAATTCTGCCTTTTGTACTAAATTTACAGATAAAAAGATAACTTCATATTAATTCATTTCATATGCAGATGAGGGCAAAGGAGGAGGCGATGGGCACGCGGAAAGACAAACGTTGGACGTGGCATTCAGGAAGGCTCCAGAGTTGGTGATGCCGACCACTTGGATGAGGGAGTGTAATCTACCAGCGTGGATAGGAGGATGGAGATGTCATTCCTCAGGTTGCTTAGTGGTACAGCTGCACGATTGGATAATGGATAGTTACCGTGATTATTGGCAATGGTTAGGGCATAGTTGGAATTGTCGAAGAAGGAAGCGATTTAAAAGGAGGCGTGCTCCATTGAAGCTGTGAATTGTACTCATTATCATTAGGGAAATTAATAAAATGAAACTAAATTTGTAAGGCATTATATTTTATTAAGTTCAAGCAAGAATTTGAAATTGCAAAGCTTTGAGTATAAGATAATTAAAATTTTAGTCCATATTTATAGTGGAAATTTAATGAATGTTTACCAATTGTACTTTAGTGTATTACGTGTTATGGTTGAGATGTGCTATTTAAACAAATAATCTTCCAGTTCAAATGATTTAAGCTTCGTTGGGACTACTGTGCCTTGCCGTCTCATGTTACAAAAAGGGTTTAAGTGTAGTATTTTGTATCAATGTATTGGTTTTGTGAGTTTAAGGGCTGTGTTGTAAGAGGGGGAATACATATTCACATAAGTATGTGTATTTGCAGTTGTGTTCGGATAAGTGCGTGGGTTGCATGTGTTGTCAGTGCAAGGAAGGTGAATGTATATTAGGTGTGTATATATTATATGCATACACGTATCTCAGTTGTCAATGCTAGGGGTTGCGTGGTAACGCATGGTAGGTAAATGAGTAACTCCTCCATCTGCTTTTTGTTTTTCAGAAAAAAACAATACCGAATAGAGCTAATACAGAGTAGCCATCATGTCGGCTGTCAAACAAAGCAACCATGTGGTCCACAAGCTTCTACCTACATTAGCATATTATATTTAAACGGGTCCACAAGCTTCAATGTACAGCAGCCTATTATATTTAAACAAAGAAAAATGTACTTATTCATACACAGTTCTACTATCTAGGCATATAAGTAGGGAACTGTTCGTGAAAGTTATATCAACTGACCCATTATTTCAGCTTATTTTACTGTCCACGTTTATGTTACTAACTTCCACTTCTTATAATTTAATTATCTTTTTTTAAACAAAAAACTTCTTTTTTTTATTCACCAATTCACTTCAAGCTGTAACGCGTACGTCCTCATTATAACTATGTGTTGCATGACAAAACTAACATAAGATGTACCTACCACATATACATATTGCATAGGTGTACCCATACAATAACTGTAGTATACATATTTCTAGATGTTATTTATTTACAGATTAACTCATAGTCAAATGCTTGCAGCGGTATTTAGAAATTTTGTCAAATGATTATCATCTTTTACTTCTGATCCAAACATCATAAACGAAGCTTACTGCCAAACACTGCATTATTTGACTTTAGTGCTTAGAATCAAATAATATTATATTGCATCATCCAACAGGGAATTATTTTGTCGGCATTTAAATCTAACAAGAACAAAGATTTCCACCGTTTCTTGGACGTCTTTTGCATTTTATTATTGTGAATATATCAGTTTTGATGGATATTTACATAACTATATATGTCATTGTGTTGCAGGTTTACATATATGAAAATGGCAAGTATACATACATGAAGAGAATGGAGCTGCTGTGTAAAAGCTTGCCCTTGAATTGAAATGTTTGACCTGACCCATTACTAACGGTACAAAGCATATTTTTGACGGAGTCCAATAATACCTGCTATAGTTTCTCATCTCTTAAGCATATGTTACTATTACTCACACGTTATCTTTCTATATATAAGTAAATTGTTCTATTTTATATCTTCACAATACAATTATTTTCATAGCTAACCAAACAACTTCATATTGAACTTTACTGAACTGCTTTCATATTGTTCTGTTTATTATTATGGCTGAAATACAAAGAGAGAGATGACGTAAGAGCAAATGGTCTAGACGTAAACATGCAAGAGAGCAAACTATTTCAAATAGAATGTCCCAATCAAATGAAAACTCTCATTTGAGTCAACCAGATATTTATTTTATAGTTACAATTTTACCTACAACCTGAATACCATTACTGTACGCATGTTAGTTCTAATATTAATTATGCATACGGATGAACAATTCACTCACACTACACTTCAAGGCACGCATACATTTAACCTTACACGGTCACACACGCAAACTCACTCTCACACAAATACACACACCCTGCACAAATAACTATATGCTGCTATTTATTTATTTATACACACAAGCACACACAACTGCAATTATATAAACAAACACAGACGCAAAGGTATGTGTATAAACATGCAATAACATGTACACTAGAACACGCACATTAATAAATACAGAAGGATAGTATCATAACAACCAACTATTTCTAACTTTATCTTAACTATGGAAAATGATTACAAATATTTAACTAACGCTATTGTCGAAGCTAACTGCCATTATCACATTTCATACGTAAACCTAAACTGATTTAATTTAATGTATAGGTTCCTAAGTTTTTTCACCTTATAGAATTGGTACTTTTATTAACTAAAACTACCGTAGGAAATTAAAGCACATAACTTTTGGGTATATTGCCTCGGTTTTCTAATATTTTTTTAGTTACAACACACAAATCTATTCAAAATTGTAGATAGCATATGTACACACACATAGAAATAATAATTCTAGCATATATTTTGATAAAATTTTGCAAAATATATATCAACAGCGGTACCACTGTAAGAAGAGTGAAAGGTCCATGTGCGATGAAAGGTATCACTATGTTTTCATCGCATTTGACTGTGTGAAAATTAGCACTGTTAGTTATAATCGCATTTGAGCTTTTACTTATATCAACAGTGTATTATATATCAACAGTGTAAATGGAAGCATGTTGTGTATCATATGTGAGGATGGTTTTCTGTTGGTATGCTTGATGTTAGCAGTGAATAATATGTGGAAGTAGATGGCAGCAGAAGTTTAGAACTGTTTGGATGAGGCTCTGTTTGCAGGCAAAAGAAGGGGATTTTCTGAAGTGGACAGGGTGTTATGGTTGGCAGTCGTTTATTGTTTGATTGGTGGTTTAGGCAGAAGGTGGTAGAGGGATATAGCAAAGCGGTGTGAAGTTTGGTGTAGTTGAAATAACAGAAGTGGAAGTAACAGAAGTTTTGAGGGTGGTTGAAGTTGTTTGTATGAGAGTAGTGGATTGTATGTATGGTTTGATGGCTGCACTTGATCTGTGGTTGAACAGAAATGATGGAGAAATATTGTTGTGACAGTGAAGGGGGAAAGAAGTGATGCACAGTAGTATGTGCAGTGATTTTTGTAGAGTGGTAGGAATTTTGTCGAGAAGTTTCTATGTAGAAGTGTATGGCATGGAAGTGGAGAGTTGAAGGGCGCAGAGGAAGAAGTTTAGAGGCTGGTTTGATAGAGTGGTCTGATGTAATGTGAGGAATAAATTGTAAAAAGAAAAAAGAAAAAGAAAGATGTAACAGAAAATTGTTGATGCTAATGTAAAGCAAATGAATAAAAATTATTTTTGAAATGAAATTCTGTCTTTTTTAAAAAAAATGCAAACAGACAAACGACTAGAGACCACAACAAACACACAAACAAGAATTAAAAAAAGAATCACGCAAACACACAACACAATTTTTTTTTAAATACAAACACACAAAATAATTCGAAGAATAGAAAATTGAAATCACAATAATTCCCCGGCAACGGCGCCAAAAACTTGTTCAATGGCAAATGTTCTATCGATTAGAAATTTGCTGATAAATTTTCAAATTAAAATAACCGCAAGTGCACGGTGTACTATCGTAGTACGTGGCGAGTACGGGTCGATCCGTAGGGAATTATTGATTTAAATTTCCTATTCAATCAAATTAACCAAAGTTGACAAGAGTGAAGCTAAAAATGTAAAAAAAATGAGCAAAAGAAAATTGATAAAGGTATGAGAGTTTGAGAGCAATTTAGATATAATTCCACTCTCTATATCACATAAATCAACAAAATGAAGTTATGATCGCTCTTTTCTTGTCATTAGTGTAATTAGTTGATGTGCTTATCATAATTATGGTATATTTGTGCTATTAATCAGCACAATATAAACCACCAAACTATAACACAACCACTAATACACATTTAACTCTCATGAAATATGACAACAAAGTTGAAAGCAAAATCTATTTTAAGCATGACCTATTAACTATTGTTTAGAAATATAGGCCATCAAATTTTAATTTCAACAATCACTTCATTACCATCATCATATGTAGATGAAGTGGTAATCATTGTTTGTGATTGTTTAAGCATTGCCTATTTGTTTTCAACAATATAGGCTATCAAATTCACATCAAAAACAACAAACTAAACCACTTCATATTAAGCACAAAAAGAGAGCATAAACATCAAAATGTTGCATCTACATACTAGAGAGCTTCATTACCCCAATATTAAAGGGATTAAGCTCTCATATTTGTTATCAAATCAACAAATGTAGCATGCAACATTAAAGAAAAACAAGAGGAAAAAGAGAGTAAAATGAAAAGAAAAGCTAAGTAAAAGGAAATGAACACTACGCTACTAACAACATAAGAAAGAGAGCATGTAAATGTAAAAGAACATTAACCAACATTGCATAGAAAGAAAGATTATATGAAATAAAAAATGGCTAAGTAACCATGAAAAGAGAAAGAGAGCTTTATTTTATTTTGAGCCTAAAACTAACTAAAGAGGAAGAAGGGTTACATGAAGATATGGGGTATTTAAACAAGTTAGAACCCTAATCCATATTTTTGGGGAATGCCCAAACTACCCCTTAGGAAGTGTGGTGGCCAAGTAACCATTAGCCTCCACTAATCATCCACTAAGTGTGTATGAAGATTTAATGGCCTCTTAGTTGTGCATTAGCTCCTAAGTGTACACTAAGGTGGGTGGATAAGTGGGGTCCTCCATGATCTTCACTTTGAATTATTTCCATCTTCATTTGTTCTCTTCACTCTTGTGCATGCATATATCATCATAAAACCACTTGTAAAATTCACTAAATTTCCTACAAAACAACATAGAAAATTCCAAGTAAATTTTTACAGTTTAATAAATGCACAAAAATGACCATTTTGTCCCTATATGAAGATGAATATGTGAGAATTTGAAAATAATTTGAATTTTGGTTTAAACAAGTTAAAATACCCAATATGATCATTTATTTAATTTAAATAGATTAAATATGGTGGTAAAAATATGCACATTTACTTGCACATCAAATACCTCCACACTTATCTTTTTATTCGTCCTCGAATAAACTAAAAACTAAGATAAATCCGTTTTCGTAGGGAGCACGATTGTATTGAGCATATGCAACAAGCCGTTAAACCTCTGGGTGTCCCCAGTAGGTCGATTGTTGTCTCGTGAGGGTTTTCAGTGGATACTACCCACAAAATCCAAATTCAGGATGAAAATATTCACAAAATGCAAAATTTATTTACAAAGAGATGAATGCAAATTTTTGAAAATATTTACAAATGAAGGATTTACTTTTTAAATTAACACGAATAAGTTAAATATAGGTTTTGGTTATTATCTTGAAAATTTAAGTCATTTACTTGTCGAAATTTCCAACAAAAATGAAGTTATCAAAGCAAATATACTATAGTTTAACTCGTTGTTTCGGTTGATAACACAGTGTAACTATGAAATGGATCCTTATTAATTATCAAAGTTTATCAAAGTGGTATTTCATTTCATTTCAATAACAAATCAAATCAAATAAGCTAAAATTGTGCTTAGATTTCAATTGCTTACTCTCTCTTATTTTATTTTATTTTTGAAAATGTTATGGATATTAACAATATATACATATGTCTAACTCAGATAAACTGAGGCCATGTATATTACCCATGCACTGCCTTGTGGACTTATGTGAGGGGAATACAGAGCGTGGCGAGTGAACACACAAGTGTGAACACTTATCGACTGTAGGCATTATTAGTAAAATAATTTTTATATACACACACCTAACTCAAATAAACTAAGGCCAGATATATCGATCGTGCACTGCCTTTCGGGCTTACGTGAGAAGGGTACAAAGCATGTCGAGTGAACACACAAGTGTGAACACATGACTCTAGGTGTTTATTAAAAATTATGCATATATGCAAGAATTTATTTTTTTTTATTTTGTTTTTTTTGTTTTTTTTAGAGAGAGAGTTTCGCAAAATCATCTTAGCGCCCTTTAACTTATAAGACAAAAAACATGTTATATCCTTTACTTTAAATTCACCACTTTTTAAACAAAGATTTTCAATTAGGATATTTCATAATTAACACGTATGAACCTTCCTATATACTAGTTAAACCATCATTATTTGTAATAAAACTTCATTCTTATTTTTGTTGAGAAAAATAAATTTTCAAAAATTTCAATTTAATAAACCATAACCATATATTTATCGTATAGTGTTTCTTTAAAAATAAATCAAAAGAAAATTTGTTTTTGGGATTTTTTTAATTTTTTTGTTTTTTTTTGAGTTTTTAAATGAAAAAGCAAAAATAAACCATGAAAAATTAAAAATGAAGATGAGTCTCCCCCCACACTTGATTTTGACTGTGTCCCCATAGTCAACCCAAGTGAAAGGAGAAAAATAAAATGGCCTTTATTTACAAGAAAATGAACGGTATTTACACGAGATCAGAAAGTATATCGTCAAAAATTAAATGAAATGGTCTTCAAAAAACCGATTCATTTGTCTCGTCAAGTATGCGAGACATAGCTTAAGCTTGGGAAACCAAATCGTGAATGATTTTAAAGTTGAATATTGATTTGGAAAAATGAATGTTATTTTAAAAATCAAATGAGTTGTTTTATTTTCAATGATTTTGGGGGTAGATAAAAAAATTGATTGAAATTCAAGTTTATTTTCACCAAATTGAAATTCAAATTTATCATTGAAAACTTCTTCAAAATTATTGATTTCAAAATCAAAATGGTGATGTAACTCTTCCCCTTCAGAATTCGACAACTCATTTTCAAAAAGTCCAAAGAATTTGTGTTCGTTAAATTCGTCTTCCTTTGTTGGATCATCAACAACTTCATTGCGTATTTCAAGTTCAAAATCCAAAGTTGTTGTATTAAAAATTTTGAAATCGAGAAAAGGAAGGTCGAATTTTAAATTTGGTTCCACACCCTCAAAATAATTGAAATCCAACTCCATTACCATATTTTCAACAACTTTATTAAGATTGTCGTTTTCAATTTCAAAAGTTGTTATTTGAAAATCGTCAATTGTGGTAAAAGATGGATTATTATTTGACTCATCACAGGTTGGGATTTGATTTTTTTTCACGTTGTTTCATACATGTTTCAAACAACGAATCCGAGTGATCATCGTAAATTTCATTCATTTGCTCAATAAAACCCAACCTATAGTTATTAGCATAAGGATTTTCATTTCGAAATTGTTGAGGACAAAAGTTTTCAATTATAACATGGTTAAGATTATTCCCATTGCCAAATTTGTTTGACAAGTTGTTTCCATTTTCATATTGAGTTTGAAATTCATTTTGGAGTTTGAAATTGAATTGGCATGGGTTATAATCGAAATTGTTTGAATTTTGAATTGAATTCAAATTTTGAAATCCTTGACTCGAGTTGTTACACAAATATGAATTACACAAATCATTTATTATTTGATTTTGTTGTGTAGAGATGAAATGCTATTTTCGAGATTTGAGGGTTGGTCATCGTTTTGAAAACTTTGTGGTTCAAAACTCGAATCGTTTAAACAATAGTTGTTGTTGAAATGTCCATAAGAATTCGAAGTGAAATTATATGGATTATATTGATTTTCATAACTATCGTAAAATTCATGTGAATATGGAAATTCGGACATTTTCAAGTGTGTTTTTTTGTTTTTGTTGTTTTTTTTTCTTAAAGGAAAAATATTTACAAATATAATTTATTTTTCAAAAAGGGAAATTGATTTTTTTTGTTTTGTTTTTGGATTTTCAATTTTTTTTCGAAAAGATTTTATATTTTTTTGGATTTTTTGATTTTCTAAAGAAAAAAACTAAGTAAATTTTTTTTTGGATTTTTAGTTTTGATAAAAAATAAAATTTTCGAAGGATAAGGATTAAAAAAATTCAAAGGAAAAAGGAATATTTACAATTTTTTTTTTAGTTTTGGATTTTGAAATATTTTTTTTAAATATGCATGATCTAATGTAACTAAATGAATGCAAGGATAATTACGAATTATTTATCCTAACCCAAAATTGCATAATCACACTTTGTCTTAAATCAACAAAAATATTTCTCGGCCAAGTAACGGGCAGGATTTATCGGTGCACCACGAATCCCCATAGCAATGCAGCCGAAGGTTTAAGTACCTTCAGAGGAACAACTACTATAATATTTACGAATCATCATAATATTTATAACTGGTTATTACTCTACCGTAGCCTAGATACCAAGAAAGTAAATTGTTCAAAAAAGACAATTGTTCATATACAATTAAGTGTCATCGATTTCTAACCGTTATTATTAATCAAAATTCTAGGATGAAATGCAAAGCAGGAATTAAACATGTATTAACAAAGCAACTACGAATGGATTTTTGTTTTGCTTTTGATTTTTTTTTTCTAAAATGCAAGCAAACAACAATGCAAAGCAAATAAAAACAAGAGATCAGAACACGATACTAGAGCGTGCAGAATTATAAGCAGTTTATTTTTTTTAAGCGGCGATTATTTTTAAGCAAGCGAGCTATTTATTTTTAGCAAGCACTTCTGCTACCTGCAATCTGAAAAGAAAAAAACAAGATATATATACATTTTTTTGTATCGAAGAGGAAATTAAAACAAAACAAATGAAAGCTAAAATAAAATTTTTACTTGTTTTTTTTAGATAGAACCAAAGCAAAGAAAAATGAAAGAAAAAGGATTTTTTTAGAAAGAAACTTAAAACAAGATAACCAGAAATTCCTTTTTTTAAGAGAGTTTTGGGGGGGCTTAACTAAACAAAATTAAAATCCACCGGCCCAAACAAAATAAAATCACCGACCCAATTAAAACTTTCTCAACCCCGGCCCAACATGAAATCAAATAAGCTAAAATTTACAAACTCTGGTAAAAGAGAATTCACAAATGAACAATTTCATTAACTCATGAATTCACAAACTCAAGAATACACAAATTTTCAATTTCACAAATTCAAAGTTGAAGTCGAAACTCCAATCGACGTCGTTCGTTGTTGCGATGGTGTCGGGTGCTTCTAGGCGATTTGGGGATTGAGGAACTGGTTCAAGTTTGAGTTGATTAGGGAAGATGGTGGAGCTCGATTGGTGGTTGAATTGGCGACTAGAAGTAGGGATGGAATGTGGTGGTGCTTCGCGATGGCTGGCCGTGGCGTAGGAGTTGTTCGGGATTTGTTGAGGCGATTGGTGAAGAGTTCAAGTTCGTTGTCAAGGGGTTCGAATATTTGAAGGTCAGTGAAGAATGTATATACAGCGGTGAAATTTTTTTTTCTTCTTTTTTCGGCTATTTGTGATTGATTTGATTTGTTTTTTTTTCTTTTTTTCGGCTATTTGAAGGTCAGTGAAGAATTTGGGTTGATGAGGAGGCAGTTGAAGCAGTTTTTTTATTTTTCTGATTGTTGGTTGTATGAGTTTGAGGCAGGGGAGAAAGGAAAGTGATGTTGACTGGGTGTAAGGGTGATGAGCAGGATTGATGAGTATGCCGACAGTGTATGTATGTTGTGAGTGGTCAGGTATGTATGTATGGGTGTCGGGGCAGTAAGCAAGGCAGTGATATTTGGCTCGGCGATTAGAGATGATAGACTGATCAGCAACAGCAATGTTTTATGTGAAGTGCTATGAGTTGTGGTGAAGGCCAATGAATGGTTGATGTCAGTGGAAGAAAGAAGTCAGTGGTAGAAAGCAGTTGTATTGTTGGAGACTGTTTATTTGGTGGGGAAGTGTTGTACAGAGTTAAACAAAGGAAGGCGCTATGCGTGGTGGTTGAGGATGAAGGGAAGTAGTTGATATGGAGGTAGTGGAGGTGGTCACTATTGATGGATGTAGTGTGACAGTAACTATATGCACAGAAGTGAAAATGTTAGCAGTGATGGATGTATGACTGATGCCTGTTCTGTGGATTGTGGGGGAAGTTGTATTGGCAGAGGAGTTTGTTGATTGAAAGTGATGTATGCTTCTGCATTTTCTTTTGTGGTTTGGGATGTGAAGGTAGTAAATGGTTGTTGTTGGCAAGCAGTGATGGGAGATGTGCATAGTAGTACGGTGATGGTTTGCAAGTTTGTTGTGTTGTGCTTCGAGGGGATTGAATGTTGTGGCACTGTTAGTTATGATGGAGGTGTAGTTTTTGATGATGAGGAACTGGTAATTCTGATGAGGAAGATGGTTGCAAGGGTAGTGTTTGTAGAATATGGAGCAGGGTAGTTGAAGGCAAGAAGAAGTAGTGGTATGTTTTGGTGAAGGGGAGTTGAGATAGTGTTAGATGTGCTGCTGCTTGATTGTGATGGAGGTGAGGATGGTTTGCTATTGGTATGCTTGATGTTAGTAGTGAATAATATGTGGAAGTAGATGGCAGCAGAAGTTTATAACTGTTTGGATGAGGCTCTATTTGCAGGTAAAAGAAAGGGATTTTCTGGAGTGGGCAGGGTGTTATGGTTAGCAGCCGTTTGCTGTTTGATTGGTGGTCTAGGCAGAAGGTGGTAGAGGGATATAGCAGAGATGTGGGAAGTTTGGTGTAGTTGAAATAACAGAAGTGGAAGTAACAGAAGTTTTGAGGGTGGTTCAAGTTGTTTGTATGAGAGTAGTGGATTGTATGTATGGTTTGATGGCTGCACTTGATCTGTGGTTGAACATAAATGATGGAGAAATTTTGTTGTGGCAGTGAAGGGGGAAATGAAGTGATGCACAATAGTATGTGCAGTGAGTTTTGTAGAGTGGTAGGAATTTTGTCTAGAAGTTGCTATGTAGAAGTGTATGGCATGGAAGTGAAGGGTTGAAGGGCACAGAGGAAGAAGTTTAGAAGATGGTTTGATAGAGTGGTCTGATGTAATGTGAGGAATACATTGTAAAAAGAAAAAAGGAAAAAGAAAACGAAAGATGTAATAGAAAATTGTTGATGCTAATGTAAAGCAAATGAATAAAAATTATTTTCAAAATGAAATTCTATCTTTTTTTTAAATAAAAATGGAAACAAACAAACAACTTGAGACCACAACGAACACACAAACAAGAATGAAAACAAGAACCATGCAAACACACAACACAATTTTTTTTTAAAATACAAACACACAAAAATCAAACAAAATAAATCGAAGAATAGAAAATAGAAATCACAACAATTCCCCGGCAACGGCGCCAAAAACTTGTTCAATGGCAAATGTTCTATCGATTAGAAATTTATCGATAAATTTTCGAATTAAAATAACCGCAAGAGCACGGCGTACTATCGTAGTACGTAGCGAGTACGGGTCGATCCGCAGGGAATTGTTGATTTAAATTTCCTATTCAATCGAATTAATCAAAGTTGAAAAGAGTGAAGCTAAAAATGTAAAAAAAATGAGCAAAAGAAAATTGATAAAAGTATGAGAGTTTAAGAGCAATTTAGAGATAATTCCACTCTCTAGATCACATAAATCAACAAAATGAAGTTATGATCTCTCTTTTCTTGTCATTAGTGTAATTAGTTGATGTGCTTATCATAAGTATGGTATATTTGTGCTATTAATTAGCACAATATAAACCATCAAACTATAACACAACCACTAATACACATTTAAATCTCATGAAATATGACAACAAAGTTGAAAGCAAAATCTATTTTAAGCATGACCTATTAACTATTGTTTAGAAATATAGACCATCAAATTTTAATTTCAACAATCACTTCATTACCATCATCATATGTAGATGAAGAGGTAATCATTGTTTGTGATTGTTTAAGCATAGCCTATTTGTTGTCAACAATATAGGCTATCAAATTCACATCAAAAACAACAAGTTAAACCACTTCATATTAAGCACAAAACGAGAGCACAAACATCAAAATGTTGCATCTACATACTAGAGAGCTTCATTACCCCTAAATTGAAGGGATTAAGCTCTCATATTTATTATCAAATCAACAAATGTAGCATGCAACATTAAAGAAAAACAAGAGGAAAAAGAGAGTAAAATGAAAAGAAAGCTAAGTAAAAGGGAATGAACACTACGCTACTAACAACATAAGAAAGAGAGCATGTAAATGTAAAAGAACATTAACCAACATTGCATAGAAAGAAAGATTATATGAAATAAAAAATGGCTAAGTAGCCATGAAAAGAGAAAGAGAGCTTTATTTTATTTTGAGCCTAAAACTAACTAAAGAGGAAGAAGGGTTACATGAAGATATGGGGTATTTAAACAAGTTAGAAACCCTAATCCATATTTTTGGGGAATGCCCAAACTACCCCTTAGGAAGTGTGGTGGCCAAGTAAACATATTGTAACGACCCAGAATTTCTGTCATTTGAAATTCGTATATTTAATTGATTTTAAATATTAACAAGTGAGATTTGTAAGTCGAATAAACTTAAATTCGAATATAGAGATTTAATTGTTTAATTAAATCGATAAATGAATATTTGGAATTCCAGAAATAATTGATAATTGGATCAAATGTGATTAAAAATGATTCATAAAGTTATATTAAATCATATTGGAGTTAGAATGATGTTTGTGAACTTTTAAATTTGAATTAAAAGTTAAATTGTGAAAATTGAATATTTTAATATTTAATTGACGACTGAAAATAGTCATTTTTCAAACAGTCTCGGATTTCGACGAAACAAGTTTCATCGGATCCGTAATATGAAATTATTGTAAGCTTTCAAATTTCGTGTCAATCGGATGTACAGTTTGTCCGGGGCAAGCCAAAACGCATCGAAATCGGTTTAAATTGATTTGATTTAAATTTGATCGTTTATTTCCGTAACTCGCACATATGACCGAATTAGCTCCCGAAACACGTTCCATTGTGTTTGGAACGCGGGGTAAACCTTAGAAACGCCAGCCGGCACGCTTCGTTTGGAGTTCGGAAAATTTCGGATGAATAGTGTTTGAGCCATTTTCTATAAAAGGACTTGTTTCTTTTATTTTTCACTCAAAACCCTAGCTTATTTCTTCAGCCGGCCCTAACAACTTCAATGGACAAAATCTACTGTTGATCATCCTTCAGATCCTCCCAATCCACGCAGAATTAGACGAAGTCATCAACTACAATGTTGTAGAGCACGCCGAGATCGTTCAATCCAACGGTGATGATCTAAATCGGAGCATCGAGGTGGTCGCCAGGAGGTCGCGTTCTACCCTCGTTTGCGCACGTTTTTCAGGGCCTTTAGGCGACTGAGTTTAACGCCTTCACGGCTGTGGGTGGAGACGATGATGTGCTTTTGAATGGTGGAGCCTGATCGTTGCCAAATCGTTCGAAGTGGATGCATTAATTCATGAATTGGCGGCGGCTTATGGGTTTATCACGTTCGAAGATCTGGGAGCGAACGTTGGGGAGGGAAGAAAACAAACACGGCTGAGATCTGGGGCAAACGAAATCAACGACAGATATTGATTCTAGGTTAAAATTTAAAATAAATTGTAAATTATTATATATAAAATTCGTACAAACTTTGTAACGTCATAACTTGTTCATACAAGGTCCGTTTCTGACGATACTTTTTGTGTTGGAACCGTATTGACGAGCTCTTCGCAATGGAGCTGGTTTGGAGTCGATTGGAGTCAGTGAAAATTTTGGATAAAATTAAACGGTCGTTTAATTTTATTCGAAATAAAACGCTGCAACCGTTATTGAAAGCGAGGTGAGAACTCCTCACTCAATCGAATATTTGTTTCGATTTAAATTTTAAATAGTTGAGATTTAAAATTGTTGATAGTGTTAATTGTGTGAATTGGATGATAATTGTTATCTATTGTGATAAATAGACCCTATACACCGTATATTAAGCGGATGTTATTTATTAAAAACATATACCGCGATAATTTCACATTGAAGTGGAATTGGTATTATATATGTATTTGGAGTTGATTTCCCGCATTATATAGCGGATGAGAGCCTATTGCGCCGCATAATAGCGGATAGTATTTTATAAATCTCATATACCGCGATATTCCACCTCGAAGTGGAATTGGTATTGTGCTAACATCTATGGATGCAGGGAACATGTTGGAGGGATCCAACTGGATTCCTCAAACATTTGAATTTGTTTCATATGTTGTGTGTTGATTATTTATAATCTGTGTATGATTATATCTGTGATTGAATTTGTTGAAGGCTATAATTTAGCCAAATGTATTTTTGGTATCGTTGGATACCAGAAATAAATGAAATTGGATTTTTGAAATTAAAGTTGGAAATTTTTTTTAGTAAATTCTTTTTGAAAGAATTGAGTAAATTTAAAAGAAGGAATTTTAAAGAATAAAGTTGATTTTGTAATCTTATCGAATTATTTCCAAAAATATGGGAAAAGTTATTAATAAATGGGTTTTGAGTAATATTGTTTAAAAGTTGAAGAATTTATTTAAAATGGAATTTTTAAATGGTTTGGAAGAGATAAAGGAATTTATTTTAAAAGGTGATGAAGTTCTAGAAATCCAATTGATAATTGATTTGGTAATGGAAAATAAATCTTTGGGAAATCTATATGAAAATTTAATTGGGGTTTGAATGAAAATTGATTTTTGTGTTGAGAATAAATTTGGAAATCGATTTGTAAAATGATTTGGTATTTGGGATTAAAATTAAAATCAATTTGAAATTTGATTCGGTGTTGAAGTAAATTTAGAAATCAATTTGGAAGTTGATTTGGAGTTGAAAGTAAATATTTGAGAAATCGATTTGAAAATCGTGTATAAGTGAATATTTGGAAATTTAATTCACAATGGAATTTATAAAGGAAAGGGAAATTTGTTTTAAAAATAAACATTGATTTATTTTTAAGTGTGGAAATAAATTTACAGATTTGGAACGTAAATTTGAAATAAATCGATAAGGATTTATTTAATTGGTTTAAAGGGACCATTTTGTGATGAAGTGTGAAAATGTGATTTGAAATTGGTTTTCAAATGTTAAAGTATGGAAAAATATATATCTAGTGAAGATATTTTGAAAATAAATAATTTGGGAAAAATTATTTAAATTGGTTGATTTTTGTGAATGTTGTTGATAGTTAAATAACCGACTATCAATATTTGCCTTTCAAATGGCACTTGATTTGTTCTTAAAACAAACGCGCACTATTCGGGTTAGCCGGGAAAAGACCTTTGTGTCATATAACCCATTCCGAATTAGTGATACGATGGTATGGATCGCATTTGCTATATTACAGCATGATAGGGGTTTCTCGCTTCGCAGTTTGGTGGCGAACGGGAGACTCTTACCCCTACATGTCCCTGAGTGGGATGGGCTGGTTGTGACAGTCGAGAGGCTGGCCGTAAAAGTAAATGCGAGGTACCAGTGTATGCCACGGTGGGGCTGGGATGGTTGCAAAGCCTACTGGTTGGCACTGCCCCCGGGACGCTACATTTGGTATTAGAGCATATGGTTAAGCGATAACCTTGGCTCTGTTGGGAATTACTCATTAGAGATAGAGTCAGTAGTACTCTAGAATGAGTGTGAGTGTAATAATAGATATGAGCGCGCATTTGTTAGTGAATATGAAATTGTTTTATATTGTTTTTACTTATCCGTTGAGCTGTTTGTGAATTCTGGTCGGTATGTGGGACGCCATATTATCGATAGGGGTTTCTAAACACTTAAACGAGGCAAGTCGACATGGTATCATTTAAATTGGGTAAATGAAATAATTTTACCTTGGTATTATTTTATATATAAAGAAATAATTTTTCAGAATTATTAAAGTGTATATAAATTGATTGTTTGGTTGTTGAAAATGTAAAAATATATATATGAGTTAATAAAAGTTGTTTGAATAATTTATATAAAATCAACAATTGTAAAAGAATGAAGTATATAAGCAAATGAATTATTAAGTATGGAATTATAATTAATATGATTTGCAATTGTGAAGTAATCTTGTATAAGTAAAGTGAAATAGTGAAATTATATGAGAAAAAGATTTATAAATGTGATTTATAAATAAAAGGAAATTTTTGAAAGAATGAAAAGCACTGAATTCACTAGTGTTGCTGGGAAATAATAAGGGTGATGACTGCAGCATCATCAGTATCATTTTCGAGTTTCTATGTGATAGATTTGCTACCATAATAAATTGAAAAAAAAATTGAAGTTTTGTTGTGATAAACAAATTTGAAATTAAAATCCAAATTGATATTGATAAATATAAGTGAAGTGAGTTTCATACTTATAATATGATTTAGAAATTAAATAAATAAGTTGTGTAACTTATAAAAAAAATGAGAAGATGTAAGTGAAACCAATTGATAAAAAGGGTTAAACAATTTTGTTAAGCAAAATGTGATATGAATTTGACTTTGGTAAAAGTTAAATAGAATTTACTTTAGAATTGGAATCTGAATTGGACTTATAAGTGGGAATTTAAGTTAAGTTAAACAAATGATGTTTAATTGGAATATAACTTAAGTGATGTTAAATGAAGTTGATTTTGATATCGAAGTAAATTAATAAAGTGAATTAATGAACTGAAGTGATGGATTTGAACTTGAGTTATGTAATGAAATTCAACTTTATTTGTAAAATGAATTAGCAATAGAGTTAATAAATGGATTGAATGTTAATCAATCGAATGCGGATAAATTGATATGGAATAATGAATATAAGTGTTAATTCATTAAAGCTAATTAAAAGTGTTGAACCAAATTGAATGTAAAGTAAAGTGAATAAATTTGGTTGTGTTGAATATACATTGGTTGTTAGATGATTGTTAGTTGATTGTATATAATTCATTAAGTGTTAATGAAATTGATTTGATAAAAATTGAAAGCTATAGTAATTGAATTTAAATTGAAAGTGAAGTAAATTTAAATAGAAATTGATTTGAATTGAAAGTGAACCAACGTGAATGTAAATTAGTGAAGGTGAACTAATTGAAAATGAATACATGAATGGTTTGAAAATTTTGTTGAAAGCATTCGAATTCGTTTTGAAACCATATAAATTGCTTATGGGAATTATTTTGATTGCATTGCTTATGAGAACTTTGTGTTTGTTATTGAAAATTAATGAAATGTTAATAATTTCCTATATATGTCACTTACGTGTTTGAATTGAGTAAGTACAGGTACCAGGGCTACCGTTTGGTGGGATTTGGTTGCGCTAAAATGTTAATAAATAACTGCTTTGCTTAAAAATGCTAAAAAGGTACGCCTACGCAATAAAAATAGGAAATATGAACTGTTTTTCTGCTTTTTCGATCGGGTGGGTCGATGTATATATATTTATGTCTATTGTGATCCTACTACGATCGAACCGCGCAAAGGAGACGCTGGCGAATTTTTTGGAAAATTTAAGGCGTTAGAAAATTTTCGGGAAATTTTGGAAAATTTGTGAAAACTAAATTTTGGATTTGGAGTTAAAAGTTAAACGATATAGTTTGTTTTGAAAAGTATAACTAAGTATAGATTTGAAAACTTAGTAAAGTTTTTGAAAGAGTTTAACTATTGGATTTTGGGGAAGTTGTACACTTAAGAGATTTGAAATCTAATTCGTACGGTTTGTTTTGAAAAGTTAATGGATTTTGTGACTTTTTCTTACTTTGCAATTTCGAGGACGAAATTCTTTTAAGGGGGGAAGTTTGTAACGACCCAGAATTTCTGTCATTTGAAATTCATATATTTAATTGATTTTAAATATTAACAAGTGAGATTTGTAAGTCGAATAAACTTAAATTCGAATATAGAGATTTAATTGTTTAATTAAATCAATAAATGAATATTTGGAATTCCAGAAATAATTGATAATTGGATCAAATGTGATTAAAAATGATTCATAAAGTTATATTAAATCATATTGGAGTTAGAATGATGTTTGTGAACTTTTAAATTTGAATTAAAAGTTAAATTGTGAAAATTGAATATTTTAATATTTAATTGACGACTGAAAATAGTCATTTTTCAAATAGTCTCGGATTTCGACGAAACCTGTTTCATCGGATCTGTAATATGAAATTATTGTAAGCTTTCAAATTTCGTGTCAATCGGATGTACGGTTTGTCCGGGGAAAGCCAAAACGCATCGAAATCGGTTTAAATCGATTTGATTTAAATTTGATCGTTTATTTCCGTAACTCGCACATATGACCGAATTAGCTCCCGAAACACATTCCATTGTGTTCGGAACGTGGGGTAAACCTTAGAAACGCCAGCCGGCACGCTTCGTTTGGTGTTTTGAAAATTTCGGATGAATAGTGTTTGAGCCATTTTCTATAAAAGGACTTGTTTCTTTTATTTTTCACTCAAAACCCTAGCTTATTTCTTCAGCCGGCCCTAACAACTTCAATGGCCGAAATCTACTGTTGATCATCCTTCAGATCCTCCCAATCCACGCAGAATTAGACGAAGTCATCAACTACAATGTTGTAGAGCACGCCAAGATCGTTCAATCCAACGGTGATGATCTAAATCGGAGCATCGAGGTGGTCGCCAGGAGGTCGCGTTCTCCCCTCATTTGCGTACGTTTTTCAGGGCCTTTAGGCAATCGAGTTTAACGCCTTCGCGGCTGTGGGTGGAGACGATGATGTGCTTTTGAATGGTGGAGCCTGATCGTTGCCAAATCGTTCGAAGTGGATGCATTAATTCATGAATGGGCGGCGGCTTATGGGTTTATCACGTTCGAAGATCTGGGAGCGAACGTTGGGGAGGGAAGAAAACAAACACGGCTGAGATCTGGGGCAAACGAAATCGACGGCAGATATTGATTCTAGGTTAAAATTTAAAATAAATTGTAAATTATTATATATAAAATTCGTACAAACTTTGTAACGTCATAACTTGTTCATACAAGGTCCGTTTCTGACGAAACTTTTTGCGTTGGAACCGTATTGACGAGCTCTTCGCAATGGAGCTAGTTTGGAGTCGATTGGAGTCAGTGAAAATTTTGGGTAAAATTAAACGTTCGTTTAATTTTATTTGAAATAAAACGCTGCAACCGTTATTGAAAGCGAGGTGAGAACTCCTCACTCAATCAAATATTTGTTTCGCTTTAAATTTTTAATAGTTGAGATTTAAAATTGTTGATAGTGTTAATTGTGTGAATTGGATGATAATTGTTATCTATTGTGATAAATAGACCCTATACGCCGTATATTAAGCGGAGGTTATTTATTAAAAACATATACCACGATAATTTCACATTGAACTGGAATTGGTATTATATATATATTTGGAGTTGATTTCCCGCATTATATAGCGGATGAGAGCCTATTGCGCCGCATAATAGCGGATAGTATTTTATAAATCCCATATACCGCGATATTCCACGTCGAAGTGGAATTGGTATTGTGCTAACATCTGTGGATGCAGGGAACAGGTTAGAGGGATCCAACTGGATTCCTCAAACATTTGAATTTGTTTCATATGTTGTGTGTTGATTATTTATAATCTGTGTATGATTATATCTGTGATTGAATTGGTTGAAGGCTATAATTTAACCGAATGTATTTTTGGTATCGTTGGATACCAGAAATAAATGAAATTGGATTTTTGAAATTAAAGTTGGAATTTTTTTAGTAAATTCTTTTTGAAAGAATTGAGTGAATTTAAAAGAAGGAATTTTAAAGAATAAAGTTGATTTTGTAATCTTATCGAATTATTTCCAAAAATATGGGAAAAGTTATTAATAAATGGGTTTTGAGTAATATTGTTTAAAAGTTGAAGAATTTATTTAAAATGGAATTTTTAAATAGTTTGGAATAGATAAAGGAATTTATTTTAAAAGGTGATGAAGTTCTAGAAATCCAATTGATAATTGATTTGGTAATGGAAAATAAATATTTGGGAAATCGATATGAAAATTTAATTGGGGTTTCAATGAAAATTGATTTTTATGTTGAGAATAAATTTGGAAATCGATTTGTAAAATGATTTGGTATTTGGGATTAAAATTAAAATCAATTTGAAATTTGATTCGGTGTTGAAGTAAATTTAGAAATCAATTTGGAAGTTGATTTGGAGTTGAAAGTAAATATTTGAGAAATCGATTTGAAAATCATGTATAAGTGAATATTTGGAAATTTAATTCACAATGGAATTTATAAAGGAAAGGGAAATTTGTTTTAAAAATAAACATTGATTTATTTTTAAGTGTGGAAATAAATTTACAGATTTGGAACGTAAATTTGAAATAAATCGATAAGGATTTATTTAATTGGTTTAAAGGGACCATTTTGTGATGAAGTGTGAAAATGTGATTTGAAATTTGTAAGAGTCCAAAAACTCGACCTTCGAAAATCGGCACCCGTACTTCACGTGTACTCAAAATGCCATAGATTCAAACGCCGAATCTGGCTTTCCGGAGCTTATAACACCATTAAGTATAACAACACAGCGGAGTAAAGAAATCAATGATATCATATATATAACATTGATACAATGACAGATACAAAATCAGGTACAATATGATACAACAAAATGATACAACAGATATCAATATACATCAGGGATATGATACAAGAAATAGCAGCGGAAAGAAAATAGATAACACCAGCAGCGGATAGGATATCTCTAATAGAATGCTCCAATCCATAGCTAGATCCAGATAATCTACTAAACCTGACTATCTGAAGAAAAAAAACCCAACTCTAGACTGCCCGTGTGGAAAATGGTGGGCACCCAGAGTTTAGGAAGGGAACAATAAACTCCGAGTCAGTCATGAGACTGGTGTGAGCAACAAAAACAGTTTTCTTTAAAACAAACAACAAAGGAATTTTAAACATTGAAACCGTAATGCTTTTGGAAAATGAAACTACCATAAGACCTCCCGCCACACACACAATGCAAACGCAGAATTGGAGGAGATTTTTTCTTATGATAGTCATACATGCTTACTACGCAAGAAAAACTCTTTTAATATTATTACTAGTGCATAGTGCAGAAAACATTTCGAAAGTACAATATTAATCTTAGCCAACATACAACCATTATTGTATGCCTACTATAGCTACTATGTTCAATAGCAGGTTACCGCCACATTCCATAGCAGGTTATACAACTAAAACCGTACAAGGTTCGTATTGTTTCTTTGGATTTCCAACAAATGGTCAGGCTAAGGAACTTCCTATGCCACGTGGGAACGCCTCTGGCGGGACGCCCCGAGAGACAACCTTCTCTCTGCCAACACAAGGCCGGTTACCCCCTTCCCGGGTAGTAAACCTGAGATATTCCACCCCCGATCCTTTGGGACCTTTATCCGAGCGCTCGGTAACCAACATCACACATAATAAACAAATTGTGTCCACATGAGTAAGTATCTGGGCTCCATACCATGATACTACCCTTTTCCAGAAGGAATGGTCATACCCTAGGGAAGCTACCCCTGAAACCTTGCCGCATGTTTCCTGTTTCGACCATTTCCGGGTTGTGAGGTCTGACGAAGTCTCGTCCACAAAGCTACGCTTTTTCGCAAAGCCACGCTTTGATCACAAATGATCAATAAATGATCATCACACAGCAACACTCGGCATGCCACATTACCAAATTGGGAGTATATCGCTGATAACCTTCAACTACATAACCTCTGAGCTCATACGTCTCAGAGAAGGGTGTTAAGCTAAGAGAATAAATTCTCCGCCACCAACAGAAATGTATTTGAAAGAAATATGCTTTATATCTCAAATTGTAATGTCAGACATGTAACCATACAAGTCTGTTCCGGGTTCGAACAGAACCGAAGGCACTTCCAAAGAAGCCCTTGCAAATCCGGATAATTTTCTAATCACGTCCGGACTTCCCATCACAAAAGGTGCCAAAATCTCTATACCGGGGACCAGTCGATGCAGAGACATTCGACGAGTTGTCCTTTCGTTTTCGAAAATAACCGGTCTTCACCACCGGTCTTCAAATGCTATCCATATACGATGTATCATTATTCGGAATGGGTTATATGACACAAAGGTCCTTTCCCGGCTAACCCGAATAATGAGCGCAATATTTAAAAACATATGGATATTGGGATTTCAATTAAGTCACAACTTAAACCCAAATTTTCTTTCAAATGGTTTAAACAAATTACCATTTCAAATCTTTTAAAACAAAAAGATTCATTTTAACAACCTTCAACAGTTTAAACAATTTCCACACTTTTAATCTTTTAAACAAAAGATTCATTCACAAATTTCCCACATTAATTTCCATTTCAATTGGATTAACTCGTTAAATCTTTAAAACAAAGATTTAACTCATAGCTTTCAAAACAATTCCATTTCAAATGGTTTAAACAAATCATCATTTTTAAATCTGTTCAAAATAAACAGATTTAATTCATAGCTTTCAAAAAGAATTCATTCATAACTTGGAAAACCATTTTTTTCAATTCAATATTGAAATTCCTTTCATTAAACTGGAATTTCATTTCTTATCTGAAAGCTTTTATTCTTTTAAAACAAACAGTTTCATTTTGGAAATCTGATTCATTTATACGAGTTAAGGTTCTTGGATTAAATCCAAATTCTCCAAATTATACTTTTAAAATGGTTATAACACATTTATAACATCTTAACCAAAATTTCCAATCATGGAATTCAATTCCAAATTCTGAATTCAAATTCTAATTAATTTATTTAAAATTTGAAAGCTTTACCAAGTTATTAAAAATAACTTTTCTCTTAAAAACTCATTTTCAAAAGCTTTCACATTTAACCCAAATCCATTTCCAAAATCAATTGAAATTAAAATTTCAATTTCAAAAACATTAAATTTAAATTATCTGTGACTTAACCGATTTCCACGTGAAATCCATATTTGTGTGTGTAAAAGTGTGGTCTAGGGGTTTCACACAGTAGTGCAACATCATTCAATCATCACAGATTAAATACAACAATATATTTGATAAGCGGTATAAACTATAACGCTTATCGTTCATTTACAGACCACAGATAATATGCAGATGTATCACAAATAAATGATTAAATTATACACAGCTCAATCCACAGAACAAGATATCACAGATCAGATAGGACAATCAATTCAAGGCATCTCATATAATGCAATCATTCATGAGTAAGGTCAAGCATTCAATAAACATTTATAGGCAGGATTAATTAATTGTTTAATCCTAATTAATTCTATTTATTTCCAATTTAATTAATTACTTATGAATTGGTTATCCAATCTTGATGAATAAATTTCAAATCATTTGATACCAATTAATTAATAAATCACTTTAATTAATTATTCTTAATCAATAAATTATTCTTAATTAATCACATTTATTAAATTAACCTCTAAATTATTTTGTTAAGTTTTATTTAAAATAACTCTATTTAAAATATAAGTTTAAAACATTGTTAACTTAATAAATTTTAAATATTTTATTTCAAAACCTTTAAACTCATCCCTTACTTAACAAATAATCATCATTCAAAAAAAAATTTAGAAATCAATTTAATTTCGATTGGTAAAGTTTTTAGACTGAAAATCATGATACCCGAGTTACCCCCGAGTGTTCCCCGAGATAACTTCCTGTTTACTTCGAGTTTTACCAAAAATTGAATCGTATATCATTTTTTTCCTCCTAGATTTTTTTTTGTTTAAGTACGAACCCGAGACACATTGGAAAATGCACGAGCTCGAACTCGAGCCATCAGGCAAACTTCTCGGGATTGTCTTCGAACCTCACCTTCTTCCCATATCACTTCACCACTGACACCCCCAAATACGTTGTGCACATGCACAACCGTCTCGATCACCTCTGATCGGCACTAGGACCATCATCAAGTCAACTACGACTTGCCTAACCCACCAGACCACCCAGACATCATCAATGACAACGGGTTCGCCATTTAACTTCCAGGTCCAGACTAGCACGCAAAGGATCGTAACGAAGTCATCCTGCACCACCGCCCTAGACCATCGGAGGTCACAAAAACTTCGTCAGAGCTCCGCCTACCTCCCCAGATTCGATCGCCACTGGTGCGCATCCCACCAATTTATTGACAGTGACGCAACGATGAGTTTTCCGACCACCCACCAAAATCATGCGTTAAACCTATTCCAAACTCCTCCGGCCACCACGACAATTTATAAAATCATTTAGTATTTTTCTCGTGATGACAGACCCACAAACGTACTCCAGAATCGATTACGAAGTTCATCATTGCTCCGATCTTCAGATTTTCGATAAAACCCAATTTATGTTCATCTTGCTAATTCTTGAGATTTAACAAATTTGAAATCATGATTTTTGTCTTAAAAATCATAAATTCCAGGAACAAATCATATTATAAAATGAATTCAAGGAATCAAGATACTTGAATTTATTTACTTGAGTTTTACTGTAAATTCTCTTCCAGATAAAAAATTTACTTCCTAATCTTCTTAGAAATATTATTGTGATTATGACCTTGGTTTATTCGAACCATTTCACTCAAACATTCCAGCTAAAGGTGAATGGTTAAAGAGATTTTTAAATTTAGGATCCTGTCTCTAGCCTATAACATAAGAACTGATATATATACCTATATATATGTCTGTAAAACAAACATACACTGATATCATTCAAAACATACAGGCATGTTAACAACATTCCAGAGCATCCTTCTAAGCATCAACACCCTATTAAAGAGTATAGGCAAATAAAAGTGGGGTTGCTCTTGGTTTAAAAGCAGAGGATAGTTACAGGCCTGGAATGAAGTCTGGAGATGATTTTTCTTGTTTTTTTTTCTTTTCTTTTCCCAAAACTTCACTGTAGTTGTATTATTTTCAAAATGATTACTGAGCATTTCCATTTCAATTCTTCTTAAAAATGAAATTTCATTATTATCAAGATTTCCTTTTCTTTAGTAATCATGGACTACAAATGATTATAGGGAGAGAATTTGTATTTTGTTTTAATGGCTTTGAACCTGAGATAGAGCAGTATATAGGTATATATACATACACACAGACATGCATCACTGAGCAGTTTGGTTCAAAAAAACATTTTTTCACAGCAATCTTGAAATCTTAATCACAACATCAAATATATAAACAGATTTAAACATTTGAAAGGTAGTTTGCTCACAGTATTTCCAGATATTTCTATGCAACTGATTCCTAATATTTAAGGTTTAAAAGTGAAAGTTACTCACTGTGGTTTTGAAGAAGAGCAAAGCATTCTTTGATGAATTAGGCTTTGAAAAAAAATGCAAGCTGAAGCTTCCTTTTTTTGATTCTCTGGTTTGCTTTGAGTTTGTATTGTTGGATTTGTTATTCAAGTTGAAGTTTGTTTAAGGTTTAAATGATATTTGTTTCATTTTTCTTTTTTCTTAGCTCATGGACGAACTGATGAAAATGAGATTGATATGTGGAAATGAAGTTACAGGGTGGAGATAATATTTTGTACAAGTGATGCTTGGTTTGTACAACATGATATATTTTCCTTCTCTAGTACAAGATACTTTGTATTTGATCAGAGATTTTCCTCGGCTGAAAACCTTTTTCAACATTTCGAATGACTTGTTTGTGCTAGCATTAAATGCATGAGTACTTTGTGTTTCCTTATGATATTTATATTTTCTTTTTACTTTATTTATTCTTACCTTGCATACTACTTTACAGGCACATAATATACTTGCCTAGTTTGTCTCGACTGTACAAAATGGAGATGGTTTGATGTGGCTCCTATGCAATCTTTTATACATGTCTTTTATTTTCTTTTGTTTCCCTTTTTAACTTGTCTTCATACATACATATTTTGTTCATATTTAAGTATATATATTTCTCTCTTTACTTTGTAATATTACTCTATAATATAAATAAATTTCTATTTTTATTTCCTTTTATTATTATTTTTCGTTGTCTACTTTACTCGTATTATTTTGTATTGATTTTTCAAAATTTATATGTTTACTTTATATAAAATAAAACTATATAATTTATTCATTTTATAATATAGGTGAATTTCTAGATTAATTTGTTATTGGATTTTTATCCAATGTATTTATTTTATATTTTATCTCTTATATATTTTCATTTTTAAACCATTTATTTACACTTTAAATTCAAATCAAAATATATATATACATATATATATTATTTCAAATTTACCCATATATGCCCAAATACATATATATATATACACATTCATATATATATACAATATTTTAAATTTAAATGATTTATACCAAATTTATCATTATTCGGGGAAACTCGCATCCATGTATCCATTTAATTTCACAATTTTAATTCATAATTATCAATTTAAAATTAATTAAAATTCGGGGTCGTTATAAAATTGGTTTTCAAATGTTAAAGTGTGGAAAAATATATATCTTGTGAAGATATTTTGAAAATAAATAATTTGGGAAAAATTATTTAAATTGGTTGATTTTTGTGAATGTTGTTGATAGTTAAATAACCGACTATCAATATTTGCCTTTGAAATGGCACTTGATTTTTTCTTAAAACAAACGCGCACTATTCGGGTTAGCCGGGAAAAGACCTTTGTGTCATATAACCCATTCTGAATTAGTGATACGACGATATGGATCGCATTTGCTATATTACAGCATGATAGGGGTTTCTCGCTTCGTAGTTTGGTGGCGAACGGGAGACTCTTACCCCTACATGTCCCTGAGTGGGATGGGTTGGTTGTGACAGTCAAGAGGCTGGCCGTAAAAGTTAATGCGAGGTACCAGTGTATGCCACGGTGGGGCTGGGATGGTTGCAAAGCCTACCGGTTGCCACTGCCCCCGGGACGCTACATTTGGTATCAGAGCATATGGTTAAGCAATAACCTTGGCTCTGTTGGGAATTACTCATTAGAGATAGAGTCAGTAGTACTCTAGAATAAGTGTGAGTGTAATAATAGATATGAGCGCGTATTTGTTAGTGAATACGAAATTGTTTTATATTGTGTTTGCTTATCCGTTGAGCTGTTTGTGAATTTTGGTCGGTATGTGAGACGCCATATTATCGATAGGGGTTTCTAAACACTTAAACGAGGCAAGTCGACATGGTATCATTTAAATTGGGTAAATGAAATAATTTTACCTTGGTATTATTTTATATATAAAGAAATAATTTTTCAGAATTATTAAAGTGTATATAAGTTGATTGTTTGGTTGTTGAAAATGTAAAAAATATATATGAGTTAATAAAGTTTGTTTGAATAATTTATATAAAAACAACAATTGTAAAAGAATGAAGTATATAAGCAAATGAATTATTAAGTCTGGAATTATAATTAATATGATTTGCAATTGTGAAGTAATCTTGTATAAGTAAAGTGAAATAGTGAAATTATATGAGAAAAAGATTTATAAATGTGATTTATAAATAAAAGGAAATTTTTGAAAGAATGAAAAGCACTGAATTCACTAGTGTTGCTGGGAAATAATAAGGGTGATAACTGCAGCATCATCAGTATCATTTTCGAGTTTTTGTGTGATAGATTTGCTACCATAATAAATTGAAAAAAAAATTAAAGTTTTGTTGTGATAAACAAATTTGAAATTAAAATCCAAATTGAAATTGATAAATATAAGTGAAGTGAGTTTCATACTTATAATATGATTTAGAAATTAAATAAATAAGTTGTGTAACTTATAAAAAAAGAGAAGATGTAAGTGAAACCAAATGATAAAAAGGGTTAAACAATTTTGTTAAGAAAAATGTGATATGAATTTGACTTTGGTAAAAGTTAAATAGAATTTACTTTAGAATTGGAATCTGAATTGGACTTATAAGTGGGAATTTAAGTCAAGTTAAACAAATGATGTTTAATAGGAATATAACTTAAGTGATGTTAAATGAAGTTGATTTTGATATCGAAGTAAATTAATAAAGTGAATTAATGAACTGAAGTGATGGATTTGAACTTGAGTTATGTAATGAAATTCAACTTTATTTGTAAAATGAATTAGCAATTGAGTTAATAAATGGATTGAATGTTAATCAATCGAATGTGGATAAATTGATATGGAATAATGGATAAATCGAATGTGGATCAATCGAATTCAACTTTACCTATGTTGATGCTGCAAATTTATTATACTTTGTGGTTGTTGCTTTGTGGTTGAGGATCCTCGGATAAAGGTCGGTGACGACCGGGGGATGACATAGCTCGTGTGTTAGTTACCTAGTTACAGCTTGGTAAAAGCGTGAGGTAACGTCGGCCTTGTGTTTGCAGAGATCCGGTTAGGTTCTCGGGGCGTCTTTCCAGAGGCGTTTCCATTTCGGTGTAAGGAAGTTCCTTTGTCTGACCATTTGTTGGAAATCCAAAGAAACAATACGAACCCTGTACGGTTTTAGTTGTAGAACCTGTCATTTACTTATGGTGGTCACCACTGTTTAGATGGTAGCTATAGTAGGCATACAATAATGGTTGTATGCTGGCTAAGATTAATATTATATTTTCGAAATCGTTTTCGACACTATGCACTAATGATAATAATATCGAATAATTTTGCGTAGTAAGCATTTTTGACTATCATAAGAAGAAATCTCCTCCAATTCTGCGTTTGCATTGTGTGTGTGGCGGGAGGTCTTATGGTAGTTTCATTTTCCAAAAGCATTGTGAATGTCTTTTACTTCCTTTGTCGTTGTTTAAAGATAATAACTGTTTTAGTTCTCACACCAGTCACCATGACTGACCTGAAGTTTATTGTTTCCTTCCTAAACTCTGGGTTCCCACCAATTTCCACACGGGCAGTCTAGAATCAGGTTATCAGGTCATTCCGGATTCAATGGATGCTTTGGAGCTCAGTGGCGAGACGTAACACTTGTATATGATATTATTTATTCCGCTGTGTATTCTGTATGAGGACAAGTTTATATAACTATCCAGTTGTGTTGTATATTGTTGCTGTAAATTCTGATGATGTAATGTGATGCCCCACCTCTATGCTCACAATAACAATGGTTATTATAAGGAATAACGTCTGCTATTGTAAAGAATAAGGCTTGTTAGAAGCGACCATCCGAAAGTTATGCCTTAGACGAGTATTGATTACATCGATAAGAGTTGTGTGAATTACTCCCAAAGATATATATTCAACCCAAGTCTAAAACAAAACTACGGTGGCTTAAGAAAAACCCAGAACAACACATAATAACAACAACACTGATAGATATAATCACATCAGAACAGAAATATCAGATATATAGCGGAAGACTAGTCTGAAATACATGCTACAACAACCGATAGTTCACATGAACTGATACATATGCATATCCATCAATACATACATAAGATGAGGGCTAATAAACCAAAAGAACTCCTCGAAGGCTAGACAAAAGATGATGCGAAATCCCAAAAGCTGAAGCTGCTATTGAATCAGAGATAGAGATTACCCTGAAATGACTCGGTCTGACCCGAGTATTATTTAAAAGAAAATAATAAACGGATCAGTCTAATTTATTCTCAGAAATAAGTGAATGATAAACAACACTTAAACAAATAATTATAGTCTCGAATGAGACTATACAGCATAAATAATCAGCATAGTTTAAATGAAGAAATCTCAATTTAAACTCCATCAAAATTAGTTTTCAAATTCACAATTGAATTTAAAACAGCAATATGCAAATTTATAATCTTAGATGAGATTATACACAAACTCAACTTCCAAATTCATAATTGAATTCAAAGCAGCAATTCACAAAATCTAGAAATCAAAATAGATAACTAGAAAATCAGCAGTCACAAAATCTAGAAATCAAAACAAGATAACTAGAAAATCAGTAGTCACAAAATCTAGAAATCAAAACAAGATAACTAGAAAAATCAGCATAAAAGATGGATCGATCCCAGCAGATGGCGAGTTTTAGCTACGCCGCACGTGCATCTCAGATGGCCGAAGCCTACCAAGTACTATAAATTTTTGGCGCCCATCAGATGACCCGAAGGTCCGTAGAGTGATCCGAAGGTCTAGTACTGGTAATTGACCCGAAGGTCCATCAGTTGACCCGAAGGTCCAACAGAGTGGCTCGAAAGCCCAACAAAATCATCAGAATCATCAAACAACAGATGTTTCAATAACGAGTCCGGAATTAACCAAAATAGTAAAAGTATGGTTCCATACTCCGTACTTTTGCTAAATCGTTTAAATCTCTTTATCGTTTCCTTGAAAGTGCAAAATTGTGTATTTTAAATAAATAACATTTTACGTTCTCAAACGGACAAGTCCGGAATTAAGCGAATCAGTAAAAGTGAGGGTTCATAGTCCTCAATTTTGCTGAAGCGTTTAAATCGCTTCCTCATTCTTTTGAAAGCGCAAACTGTAAAAAATTTTGGAAACACTCTTATTTTTAAACGATTTTTAAAATACGTGATTAAAACAGCAACATCTGTAGCAATTTCGACGAGGAAATTGCGCTTCACAAAACACCGTAAAAACTGATACCAAATCAGCGTTGCGGGATAACCGCTTTAAAATTCACTTTAAAATTGACGGTTACTGAAGTCAAAACAACAGAAATTTTTATTCGTCAAAAATGTCACTAAAACAACTCGCTTCAAAATATTATACCGGCGTACAAATTCCGTTATAAAAATGACGGCAACAGAATACGTTTTAAAACGTAACACCGGATCAACGCAAATTAAACAGTGGACTGCCCACTATAATTTCACCAAAAAGGTTGCACTATCTCAACTTGAAATTAGTGTGTACTCTGCAAATCATACTAATGCAAAAATACAAAGGAAATGCATGCACGTAACAAATACAAGATTAAAATAAAACAACTTGGGCAATCTACACGCCGACACGTGTCCTTGAACCAAAAGAGGATAGAAAATGAACAGAAGGCTTACTACGTACAGTACAGCACACTACAAGGAAAATTTGACCTGGGCTCATTTTTAAATGCAAACGTGCCTCAGAGGAAAAGTGGTACACGGCTGCATAAAATAATGATGGTGACAATGTTTGAAAATTTTGCCTTATTACATGTATGACCCAGCAATGCAAATGTTCTGAAGTGCAAGAAAAGTGAAAATGTAAAATGTGTTGAAATATACTCGGCAACGTAGTGACGGTTCACTTTGCATTTTTCTCTTTTCAACTGACAGTCCACTTTGCAACTGTACACTTTGCATAAAAAAAAAGAGAATGTGACACAGCAAATTATAAATTTGCTCATACGTGAAAGGAAATGCAGTGCACTCTCCCGTTCACAAAGTTAAGCATTTAATGACTTTGTAACTTTATTTTTTTTCAAATTTTAATTTAAAAGTTTCTATTTTAAATACTCACTCCGACAATAATTCAAAATTTACAGTCGTTTCAGATATAAAAAAAAATATTTATTACGACGGTAATAAAATCACAGTCGTTACATGTAATGTATAAAATGATATAGTTCTTTGATTTAAAAGATTATTCATTTATCTATTATATGTTTTCCGCTGCGAATGTGAGATTCTGCTATTGTTTCTGTTTCTGTGTTTTTCTATTCTCTTTTTCTTCTGTCTTCTTCTACCTCTTTTTTTTTCTCCATAACAATTCGGTTTTCCGGCATTCGATTGCTCGACAGTTGATACAGTGGCCGTATTAATGTAGACTTTCGAGCGTCGAAAATCGTGTTCGTTACATAACCATTAGCATCTACTAATCATCCATTAAGTGTGCATGAAGGTTTAATGGCCTTTTAGCATATGCATTAGCTCCTAAGTGTATATTAAGGTAGGTGGGTAAGTGGGGTCCTCCATGATCTTCACTTTGAATTATTTCCATCTTCATTTGTTCTCTTCACTCTTGTGCATGCATATATTATCATGAAACCACTTGTAAAATTCACTAAATTTCCTACAAAACAACATAGAAAATTCCAAGTAAATTTTTACAATTTAATAAATGCATAAAAATGACCATTTTGCCTCTATATGAAGATGAATATGTGACAATTTGAAAATAATTTGAATTTTGGTTTAAACAAGTTAAAATACTCAATATGATCATTTATTTAATTTAAATAGATTAAATATGGTGGTAAAAATATGCACATTTAATTGCACATCATTTATTTACAAATTAAGTCATAGTCAAATGCTTGCGGCGGTACTTAGAAATTTTGTCAAATGATTATCATCTTTTACTTCTGATCCAAACATCATAAACATAGCTTACTGCCAAACACAACATTATTTGACATTAGTGCTAAGAATCAAATAATATTATATTGTATCATCCAACAGGGAATTATTTTGTCGGTATTTAAATCTAACAAGAACAAAGATTTCCACCATTTCTTAGACGTCTTTTGCATTTTATTATTGTGAATATATCATTTTTGATGGATATTTACATAACTATATATGTCATTGTGCTGCAGGTTTACATATATGAAAATGGCTAGTATACATACATGAAGAGAATGGAGCTGCTGTGTAAAAGCTTGCCCTTGAATTGAAATGTTTGACGTGACCCATTACTAACGGTACAAAGCATATTTTTGACGGAGTCCAATAATTACTGCTATAGTTTCTCATCTCTTACTCATTCAAAGCATATGTTACTGTTACTCGCACGTTATCTTTCTATATATAAGTAAATTGTTCCGTTTTATATCTTCACAATACAATTATTTTCTAAGCTAACCAAACAACTTCATATTGAACTTTACCGAACTGCTTTCATATTGTTCTGTTTATTATTATGGCTGAAATACAAAGAGAGAGACGATGTGAGAGCCAACGGTCTAGACGTGAACATGCAAGAGAGCAAACTATTTCAAATAGAAGGTCCCACTCAAATGAAAACTCGCATTTGAGTCAACCAGGTATTTATTTTATAGTTACAATTTTACCTACAACCTGAATACCATAACTGTACGCATGTTAGTTCTAATATTAATTATGCATATGCATGAACAATGCACACACACTACACTGCGCATACATTTAACCTGACACGGTCACACACGCAAACTCACTCTCACACAAATACACACACCCTGCATAAATAACTATATGCTACTATTTATTTATACACACACGCACACACAACCGCAATTATATAAACAAACACAGACGCATATGTATGTGTATAAACATGCAATAACATGTACACTAGAACACGCACATTAATAAATACAGAGGGACAGTATCATAACAACCAACTATTTCTAACTTTGTCTTAACTATGGTAAATGATTACAAATATTTAACTAATGCTAATGGCGGAGCTAACTGCCATTATCACATTTCATACGTAAACCTAAACTGATTTAATTTAAGTGGAAATTAGCGGGCCTCTTTAGTAAGTGGAATTAGTTTCTAGGACACACAACTGAAATAATTACTTTCAAGGACAAAACGTAAAATAATTAGTTTCTAGGGCCTAAAAACCTATGAAATTATGTCCTTGAAAGTAATTGGACTGCTGACTTTGTCCTTGAATGTAATTATTCTGCTGACTTTGGCCTTGAAAGTAATTTCTTTGAATGTGTGTCCTAGAAACTAATTGGACTGCAAAGTTTGTCCTTCTGGTGAAATGCCCCTTAATTTAATGTATATGTTCCTAAGATTTTTCACCTTGTATAATTGGTACTTTTATTAACTAAAACTACCGTAGGAAATTAAAGCACACAACTTTTGGGTATATTGCCTCATTTTTCTAATATTTGTTTTAGTTACAACACGCAAATATGTTCAAAATGGTAGATATCATATGTACACACACATAATAATAATAATTCTAGCATATATTTTAATTTTGCAAAATATATATCAACAGTAGTACCACTGTAAGAAGAGTGAAAGGTTCGTGCTTCAAATGCGATGAAAGGTATCGCTAACATAAAGTTTTCATCGCATTTGACTGTGTGAAAATTAGCACTGTTAGTTATAATCGCATTTGAACTTTTACTTATATCAACAGTGTATTATATATCAAGTGTAAATGGAAGCATGTTGTGTTTCATACGTTAATATTACCTACATAGCTACCGTACTATTTTTTCTTATTCATAAGTATGATGAACTTATAATATAATAAAATACCAAAGCTTATAGAGGATTCCTTTTTAAGACGTTTTGTAAACTGTATGTTAAATGAGGATATATTTTGAAGTTTATTAAATATTTTTGAAAAAATATTAGGCATAGAACCTAATACACAAATATCTAAATGGCCAATGATATTTTTTTCTTTCGACGAGATAATTAGGAAAAATATACAAGTACAAATTAGCTAATCATCAATTCAAATTAATATTTTTTTATGAATTTGGCCTAACCTTCTAATTAGGATGTAACCATTAACATATTGTAAAAAAATCAATATAATCTATCCACATAACTTCTGAATATCGAGCTTAAATTTTTTGCAAAAATTTATTTCAATTTAATTCCATAAAATTGACGTTTATCATAATTTGAGGAAATGTCTGTTAGGATTTGAATAATTTAATATAATTGGGACTTTCATCAAATGGAAACCATTCGCATAGGGTATAATGCAATTAATAAAATAATTTGATTTGTTATGAACTTTGTGAAGTATGCTAAATTACCTTAATGTTTGCTGCAAAATTCTTCCTTTGTACTGATTGAACAACCCGTGATTGCTCTCTTTTTAATTACTTTCAAGTGCATAGGGTATAATGGAGTGTATATGGACCCAAGACAACAAAAATCAAATTGAAATAAATATAAATAATATAAACTAAGAGTTAACAAAGTTGAAATTCCTTGTGATTCATGCATAGTACGATCATATTTGTGGACAAGTGTACATGTAATTCATTTAACACAAAATATGCGAGCGAGAAACGATCAATCATATGTCGAATTACTTTTACGTATTGGAAATGGAACAGAACCTTATATACAAGATGATCTTATTAAACTCCTATATGATATTGTTATACCCAACACCAATGCAAGTTCTCTATGTCGTTTAATTAAGGAAGTCTTCCCTACACTCCATGAAAATTTAGGTAACACTGATTATATAATGAATAAAGCAATATTAACACCAAGAAATGAAACAATGGATGAGATCAATAATATAATCATACATATGTTTCCAGGAGAAGAACATGTTTATTATTCTTTTGATAGAGTTGAAGATGATACTACTAATTTGTATCAGTCGGAATTTCTAAACTCGCATGCTTTAGGTGGCTTGCCACCGCATAAACTAACACTTAAAGTAGGATCACCAACAATGTTACTTAGAAATATAGACCCAAAAATTGGATTATGTAATGGAACAATATTAATATGTCATATCTTCCATAGAAATCTCATTGATGCAGAAATTACAGTTGGTCATTATCGTGGTACAAGGGTATTTATTCCATGTATCCCCCTAAAGCCTTCTGAAAATATTAACATGCCTTTTAATTTAATTCGCAAACAATTCCCAATTAAATTATCTTTTGCTTTAACAATTAATAAATCACAAGGACAACCATTCCTCATGTTGGAATTTATCTTCCAGAGCACGTTTTTAGTCATGGTTAACTATATGTGGCGTTATCCAGAGGAATTGCACGAAACTCAACAAAGAGTTTAGTACAAAAAGGAAAAATTCCACGTAACAAAGGAACTCACACTAGAAATGTTGTGTACAAAGATGTTTTATTGTCGTGTAATCAAAACTTAAACTAATTAGAATTAAGAGTATCTTTTTCGCCAAACTTTTTTAATATACATTATTCATTTTCAAAATATCATTGAGTAATGTCATTCTACATTTACCAAAGGGACTTCATTATTTCACTTATATTTTAGTTACTTTTCTTAACCATGTATTAATTTATGCTCAAATTTGAAACTTTCGTTTACATCAAATATATAACAACAATAATTTTATTTTTTTATGATCATTAAAGGAACTTGTATTACATAAAATGATCTCTAAAAAATGTTTTTAACTCCGCCATCACCTATTACTTACTGATACCGGTCTCAAGCCCGAATAAAGGAGGAGAGACAACATTTTATGAACAAATGGTGACATTTTTCTTTATTCACGTCAACTGACTGCAATAATATAGTCATGCAAGAATAACAACAAAATGATAGTATGAGTATGCAATCTGAACCGGTAAGCTGATGTAGCTGTAGGACAAGGCATGTTTTGTATGTATTATTTTACATTAAAAAGAAGTTAACTCATGGTTGTCTTTGCACACGTCCAACGGGCGTGTCATACATACTGGTAATTATAAGTAAAAAAGAAATAGTGTTTATAATTAGAATTTGTTTGAAATTAGTATTGAAATTAATTGGCAGTAGATTTATTGAAATGTTTCAATTAGAAAGGGAAAAACGAATTAAATTGTAATGATTGAGTTTAACATAAGGACTTGCATTTGTGTCAAAATGGAACGAACATTTTAAATAAAAATAAATGCATGCTTTGAGATAAATAAAATAAACTTCTCATTTTTGATTATATGTATGATTTTATAAACAGGGAGTTTGTTTTGTTACAAAAGAGAAAAAAAAGTATAACAGTGTATTAAAGAAGAAGGCATCCACGTTTATAAATTTAGATGACGATGTTCAAATGAGATGGGTTATTATAAATGAGAGAAAATGTAACCATATATTTATAAAAAGAAGGCATTTAATAAAATAAACATTATATTTTGAAAAGAAAAGGCAAGAGTGTATTATGGAAGGATTACATTTCTTATAGAAAATATAAGGTATGTTATTTCTTTGTTAGTAAAGAATAAGGGTTGGTTTGATTTTTAAACATAAAAACATTAATACCAATCAATTAATGTAATTGATTGCTCAATTTAAAGGTAAAGAATTAGGTTACTAATTAATACACAACATATATATATATAAATATATATATATATATATATATATATATATGTTTATGGACATATGTTATTTATCTAATTACAATAGGTGTGAATATGGAAAAAAATGTAGACATAACAATTCACATGTTCTTTAATGAATTCATATTTAAATATATAGAATATTGACATAATAATTCACATGTTATTCATCCAATTAATTCAAACATGAATATGTACAATACTGGCATAAGAATTTCTAGTTATTTATTAATTTATTTTAGACATAAACATGGAGAAATATTAACATATTAATTTACTTATTTCAGATGTAAATGTGGAAAGATATTGATATGTTGTTTGTTTATTTATTTCAGACTTAAACATGTAAATTAAATGGGATGTTGAAAACTGAAATGAAACATGCGAATAAAGAGAGGCGCATGGAAATTTAATATGAAATAAAATGTCACAAACTAGAAATTAGTTGAGGAGAAGAAAACGTTATTTATAGTTTGTATATTATTGAGGGTCTAATTAATTAAATTAAATATAAGATAAGGTGCTGAAAAAGCGCATTGTAAGATTTGACACGGCGATGAGTCAGCAGAAGTTTCTAGAGATTCTAATCTACGGTTGAAAGCACACCTAAAATACTATAAATAGGACCTAAACTAACCTAGGTTTTCACTCTAAAATCAAAAGCTAGCCTCCTTTTCTCTCTCTCGAATATTTACCTACATTCTTCATTTATAAAATAAAATTGTATTATATATATACATTCAAATAAAAGATGGAGATTATATAAATTAGAGGATATTTCTAGAGAATTTTGGTTGTTGTAAAAAAGAGGGATTCTATCTTTTGTCTCAGGTGAGTGATTGTAATTATTTTATATTTCTTTGAATAATTTAAAATAATAGGGTTTCCAATAGTTGTAGTTTTACTACGATTTTTGGAATAACCTTTTTAGTAGTTTATTTACAGTTTTAGAATTATTTTCAGTCTATTTCTTTTTGCTATTCTTTTCAATTAATTTTAGTTTATTTCTGTTAATTATAGCTTTTCCACTTATTTACAGTTTATTTACAGTATTTTAATTTGTTTACTGTTATTTATGCGTTATTTACATCTTTTTCCTACGCTTTGGATTTTCTTCTATTTTCAGTTTTCTTTTATTTCTCCTTCTTCTTCGCATATGGATTAGAATAGATTAAACGTGAATATGGATTAAAATTATAAAAATACTGAAATAATGGAAGATAAGATGTAAATTGTAAAGACTGTAATAAAAATGGAATTAAGACTGAAATTGAACCTAATTATGATATTGATGTTCGAATTAGACTAATTAAAGATAATTGGCCTAGTTATAACTTAGAATTATAACTAAAAAGAGTATAAGATGAAAGAAGCTTATTTTTACACTTAGACCTTGGGTTAAGTAATAAGCATGATTATAACGTAGGTTATAATAAAAAATAGAACAAAGTGAGGCTTATTTTAAGACTTAGGATAAATTAATAAGCACAGATAGTAAGAACAAAAGTAAAGGCTTATTTAAATTATTTATCTAAGTTAATAAGCAAAGAATTAAAGTAGGACCTGTACCAAATAACAATCCCCTATTTTTATGGACACGGTGTTTCACATAACCCTGAAGTGAAACGAGGTGTCTCACATAACCTTGAAGTGAGACACATCCTGAAGTGAGATGAGGGGCACACTTATGTTAATAACGGTAGTAAACGGTCAACAAGTAAATCATAGGGATTTGGGCAAGGGACGCAAATAGATATTGTTTGGACGACGGACCAGTACCAACAGCATTTCCCCTATTATTTCTATGGACACGGTGTTTCACATAAGCCTGAAGTGAAACAAGGTGTCTCACATAATCCTAAAGTGAGACGAGCGGCGCGCTTATGCTGGAGTTTGAGGTAATAAGAAGACCCAATAGGTGGAACAACAGGTAAAGCAAGCTTAGTGGTGGTCATGCGTGCGATTTCCAGTGATGGCTCATAAATCGTTATGAGTTCCAAGTGCTTAGTATGTGTGTCTTTCGTAGACACCATTGCCTTCTGTGTAGGGAGCTATATAGCGTCTAGTCCACTGTAGGTCTATGGAGTAGTAGGCCGATCAAAGGGTTGAATTAGGATTTAAGCCTAATTATAGGATTAGGAACTCAGCCTAATCAAAGCAGCTATCAAAGACAAGTGCAAATAATCAAAGTTAATCAGTTATGTCAATTTATTTAGTTCGTATTTATTTCCAGCTTATTCCTTCTCTCTATTTCCTTTCTTTCCTTTTATATACTAGAAATATTGTAAAGTCTATTACTTTTAATTTGCTTAAAGATTCTAGTAATTACTATCATTCACCATACTTTTAGTCTGACCCACTCCTACATTTTCCTCTTTCTCCCCATAAGCTAGCAAGAGCAAGGACGATAGATTGCAGACACTTTGAGGCTTCTTTGGCAGAGATTTCTTATGTATTTCTCTTCTTTATTTTCAGTTTTTAGCTTATTCCATGTAATGGCACTTTGTGAGGGATAGTTTGTACTCTGATATTTACGGGACTGAGGTTTTGATTTCATGAGACATATATTGGTATTTGAGACATATGATGTATTTGGTTTTATAATTCTATATTATGAAGTTTGACTTTTAGCAAATTATTATTTTAATCATTTTCGCTATTTTTATCTATTTTGTCTTGTGAATCTTAGTCTCTGCTAGTTTTAGTTATACCTACAACACACCACATCTTTTGGTGTGTCCTTTTGGGTGTACTAAGGGGTGTGGCGTGTTACAATGGCATGTTGCATTTTGAAAATCATTGGAAACGGGTCGCCGGGGAGCAACCTGGAGCTGGGAACGCTCTAGGTTTCGCCTAAACCGGTGGATCGATGGGATGTTTTCCTGGAGCTATTTCAGCTCCAAGTTAATGCCCTGATCGCCCGTTCCATTGTTCTTTTTCCTGGGTGTTTCCTTGAATGTTTTGTGCATTGTTTTATGGCTAAGTTCATACCAGTTGCAATATTATTTCCAGAATTTGATTTAGAAATTTGTGAAATTTTTTTTGGAGTTTTAATACCATAGATTTGATCTATGAGTTTATGGCTTAACACACATTTTTTGTCGTATGGTTCTTAACTTAAGTTTTCAAAAGGGCTAATTTCTAATCGACCGTTTTTCCATAAATCTTTTTAAGTATAAAATTGTTTCTTATGTAAAGAATATTTAAAAGCATAAAAATATTTATTTGTTTATTTATTATTTTTATAATAATAATTATTTTGAAGTATAAATTAGTTTATTTCTAATCTAATGTTTAATACCTATATGGGTTTGGAAATATAAATATTTGTGGTTTCTATAAAGTGTATGGACATATATATATATATATATATATATATATATATTGGAGTAAGAATTTGAACTTTGGATCTTTTAAGTAGGGATTTTAAATAACTACATATATAAGTATTTTTGATATAAAATTGGAATTATGGATTATTTTATCTAAGAATATATCTATATATATATATATATATATATTTGAGAAATAATTGAGTTTATGGATTTTAAAATGAATAGTTTGAAAGTAATTATATAAAGGAAGGGTTTTAGGAATCATTTTCTATATGTTAAATTATATTATTTATTTTCAAAACCAGAAATTCTTATCAAATATTTATTAGATTTAACACATGGCTTTTTATAAGCTAGTTTGGTAATTTTGTGTGACTTTTGGATTTGGAGAAGACTGTAAAAATAAAATGTTTTGAGAACCTTAATTCTATAATTTGGAAATACTAATAATCAAATTAGTGTTATTAATTGGTTTAAATGCTTTTAAGTAATGCTTCGTCGAATATGGTACAACTCACTGAATAGAATGTTTGAGTGGTACTGTAACGACCCAGAATTTTTAACAAATTAAATTGAGAATATTTAATTAATTTTAAATATTTGAATGATGATTTAATTTGAATCCCCGATAAAACTTTGAATTTGGCGATTAAATTATAGGATTTAAACTATTGTATATTGAATAAAAATTTGAATCTTCAATTTAAGCTGAAGAAAAATATTTCAAAAGCTTTTAAAATTCATATTGATAACACTGAAGATAATAGAAGCTTCATAAACGAATTTGGAAGTGAATTGTTCAGTTTGAAAAATTATCGTTCGTATCGATATTCAAAAATAGCGTTCCGGGGCACAGTCTCGAAATTCGACGAAACCAGTTCCGTTGGATCCGTAATATCGAATTTTTGCCGGGTTTTAAATTTCGTATCGATCGAAGTTGTTAGGTGAGAATCCAACACATAAAACGCGGTGAAAATGGTACCGAAACAAATTGAATTTAAAGTTAAATTTTAAAATTTGAACAAAAGACAGCATCCCTAAATCATGCCAAAATTCACGCCTGAAATCGTGGGAAAAAAATTCGTGCAAGCACGATACTCTCCCTTGTTTCAGCCAAAAATCACGCAACCCTTTCCATTTAAAAAATAGAACCGAGCTACTCCTTTCACAAGACAATCTCGTTCAAAATTTAAGGAATGGCCGCCTCATTTTCTTTAAATTCACGTCCAGATTTAAAACGTGTGACTTTCCATCCTCAATCAAAAAATCAAGGAAAGAAAATGCCGAGTACACCATTCTTCTCGAAATCGCGAGCTTCGATTTTTGGGTTGGCGTTCGAATTCGCGAAGGAGCAAGCGGCAACATAGGAGTGCGCGACATCGAAGGGGGGGCGGCCTCCGATACTAAGCACGACAGCGGCACGCGATTCTCGAGGCAGCGTGGTTCCTGGAGGCGTACGATTGTCGCGACAGTGGAAACTGGAAGGCATCGATCGGGGGATGGCGATTTGGCTCGAATTCGAGCGATGAAGTCTGGAAGGGCAGCGTACGGTTGGGCGAGCGAGATAAAGTGGTCGCAAGGCAATCGAAGTCATGTTCGAAGCAGCAGTTGCTTGGCGGCGACGTGGTTGCTGGCGAGGCTAAGGATGATGAAGTGGTCGTGATTTGATATCGATCGAGCACGAGTTCGGGGCGGCGACGTCGAGTAGTATTGGGGGTCGCGAGGCCGAGATGTTCACTGGGATTCACGAACGATAGTCTGGGGTGTTTACCGTAAGGTATTTTCTTTATTTAATTTATTTATACTTATTTATATAAGTGAAAAAGAAAGAAAAATATATATATATATACATTTACAGAATAGAAATCCAAGTAGGAAGAATTTATATACAAGTATGAATGAAAATAACATATATGTATAGTTTGGGTAACAGGGAGAAATATAGAGTATAGCTCTATCTGTAATTAAATAAAAACATATATATTCACACAAACATGTTTAAACAGTAAATATACGTATGGAGATTTTAAAATGTTTGAAATATATATGTAAAAAGGGTTTTTGTTTAAAGATGTACAAAGTATATATATATATATATATATCTTCAGTTAAATATATAGATAAATATAAATATATTTTCATTTAAAAGGGATATTGATTTTAAACAGTTGAAGATAACAAAATAAAGCAATATATTTGTTTAGTTAACTTATTTAAAATTTATTTTTAATTACTAAAGGATTTTTCAAAAAGAAATTGGTTTGAAATAAAAGCATTGAATAATTGAAATTACCAAATGAAAAATTTACTTGCCCGATTTATTCGAATATTAACAGAATTATATAAATTATTTATACAAGGTCAAAATTTGGAGAAAACAAATTGGATTGGAAAGTGGAAGGCAAAATAAAAGCTAAGGTGAGATTTTTCTCACTCAAAATATATTTTGTATGGCAGTTAGTTATTGACTGATTGATTGCTATTGATTGTGATATTAGATATAGTAGGATATATCTATATATATATAGCAATATATACATATTGGCATATGTATATATTGGATTGATGATTTCCCGCCTCGTATAGCGGATGAGGCCCTATTGCGCCGTTAGTAAGCGGATATTTTTATAAAACCCATATACCGCGATATTCCACCTCGAAGTGGAATTGGTATTGTGCTAACGTCTGTGGATGCAGGGAAACAGGTTGGAGGGATCCAACTGGATTCCTCAACAGTATTTATTTATTTACAGATATTGATGTATATTCTGTTATCATATGTTGATATATGATGTTTGATGTTGTGATTGACTTATTGGTGCTGTTGCATCATCGGATTCAAGTTTTGAAGTTTTAAAAATAACGACTTTTAATTTAAAAGGATTTTAAAGTGATTTTTGAAAGTAGACGTTTTATTGAATTGTTGAATTGATTTATTTTAAATGAATAAACGTTTGAAATTTTAAAGTTATAAAAGTTAAGATTTTTGTGAAATATAACCCAAGTGTCATTTTTGAAATAAATAGTTGATTTATTTATAAAATGGTTTAAATTGAGTTTTTCACAGTATTATAAACGGTCTATTTAAAGGATTTAAAAAGTCGATATTTATAAATCTAAAACATTGGAATTTTAAACGAGCTTTGTAAGTGTTAGAACAAGATGAAATAAAAATTCGTGAGTGAATGAAATTTATAAATTATGAAGTATAAATTGAATAGATGTGTAGAATAAAAGATTTATAAGTAATAAACTTATAAATTAGAGTGTTGCACTTAGATGGAATATGAATAGAATTGGCTAATAAAATGATTTTGCAAGTTGAAATTGTTATGAAGTATGAACGTGATTTCTAAACGTTGTTTTATAAATCCAAAACTAATTGAAATTGATAAGTTAAACATGGAAGTTTAATAAAGGAGATATATCCGCGATTTTGGATAGTGGATAATTATTGAAATAAAAATGTGTAGAAAATATTGAAATATGGTTAGTGAAGTATATTCACGATTTTGGACAGTGAATATATTGTTAAGTAAAATGGATATTGTTTTGGGAAAGTGACATTGAAAATGAAGTTAATTGTTTTAAACGATGTTTTAAAATGTATTGAATATCGAAATCATAGATTTCAACATTTATTGTTGAAATAGACGTTTCGAGAAATAAGGAAATGGTAGACTATAACACTATTGTTATAGTAGATGATTTCTGAAAGGAAATGTTTTTATATAGTATTGGGATTTTCATATATATCTTAAAATTCGAATCCCTATACTAGTGATTTTGAGTCGTCGTAACGATGTTTTACGTAACATTCGTTTTGACTCAAATAGATGTTAAAATAAATGTTTCCTTAAAGAATGAACTATATACTTAATTTGATTTAAGTATATCGAATATTTTCAAATGTTGAAAATAAATAGATTTGTGAAATACTTATTTTTAAATAAGTATGGAAATGCTTTTCCAATATGAAATGAACTGTTTTGAGATTTTATCTTCAAAGATAAAATGAAATGTGGAAATTGATTTGAAATTGTTTTCAAATGGTTAAGTGTGGAAATTTTATATCTAGTAAAGATATTTTTGAAGATGAAATTATTTGGAAAATTATTTGGAATCTGATGATGTTGTGCATCTTTATTGATAGTTAAATAACCGACTATCAATAATTACCTTGAATGGTATTTGTTGTGAATTGGATGAAATTGAATGCCACACTTGTTTTTAAATAAACGCTCACTATTCGGGTTAGCCGGGAAAGGACCATGGGGTCGTATAACCCATTCCGAATATGTGATACGTCGTTATGAATCGCATTTGAAGACCGGTGTTGAAGACCGGATATTTTTGAAAACGGAAGGATTACCGTCGAGTTACTCTACATCGGCTGATCTCCGGTTTAGAGGTTTTATCACCCTTAGTGATGGGAAGTCCGGACGTGATTAGAAAATTATCCGGATGTGCAAGGGCTTCGTGAGAAGTGCCTTCGGTTCTGTTCGATCCCGGAACAGACTTGTATGGATTGTATGTCTGACGTTACAAATTGAGATATAAAGCTGATTTCTTTCAAATACATTTCTGTTGGTGGCGGAGAATTTATTCTCTTAGCTTAACACCCTTCTCTGAGACGTACGAGCTCAGAGGTTATGTAGTTGAAATTTACCAGCGATATACTCTCAATTTGGTAACGTGGCATACTGAGTGTTGCTGTGAAATGATCAGTGTTTGATCATTTGCGATATGATCATTTGTTTGATCTTATATCTTTGTGATCATAGGTTGATCATTTGTTTGACCCGAAGCATGGCTTTGTAGAAAGCGTAGCTTTGTGGACGAGACTTCGTCGAGCCTCACACCCCGGAAATGGTCAAAACAGGAAGGATGCGGCAAGGTTCTAGGGAGTAGCGCCCCTTAGTGTATGTCATTCCTTCTGGATAAAGGTGGTATCATGGTATGGAGCCCAGATACTTAACCTCTGTGGTTGCTGCAAATTTATTACTTTGTGGTTGTTGCGAATCGGGGATCCTCGGGAAGATCGGTGACGATCGGGGGATGGCATACGCGTGTCAGTAGTTACCTATTTTTGCAGAGGTAACCCGACCTTGTGTTGGCAGAGATCCGGTTAGGTTCTTGGGTCGTCTATTCCAGGGGCGTACCCATCGTGGCATAGGAAGTTCCTTAGCCTGACCATTTGTTGGAAATCCAAAGAAACAATACGTGACTTGTACGGTTTTAGTTGTATTACCTGCTATGGAATGTGGCGGTAACCTGCTATTGAACATAGTAGCTATAGTAGGCATACGATACTGGTCGTATGTTGGCTAAGATTAATATTATACTTTCGAACTGTTTTCTACACTATGCACTAATAATAATATCAAAAAAAGATTTGATTTATGCGTAGTAAGCATCTTTGACTATCATAAGAAGAAATCTCCTCCAATTCTGCGTTTGCATTGTGTGTGTGGTGGGAGGTCTTATGGTAGTTTCATTTTCCAAAAGCATTGCGAATTGACTTTAAAAATATTCCTGTTTATTTTAAAAATAACTGTTTTACGATCTCACACCAGTCTTGCTATATTACAGCATGATAGGGGATTCTCGCTTCGCAGTTTGGTGGCGAACGGGAGACTCTTACCCCTACATGTCCCTGAGAGGGATGGGTTGGTTAGGCAGAGGCCGTGACAGTCGAGAGGCTGGCCGTAAAAGCAAGTTTGGGGTATCAGTGTAAGCCACGGTGGGGCTGGGATGGTTGAAAAGCCTACCAGTTGTGACCGCTTACTTCGGTATGTGACAGGTGGTATCAGAGCATATGGTTAAGCGACAACCCTGCTCTGTTGGGTGTTACTCATTAGAGATAGAGTCAGTAGTACTCTAGAATGAGTTTGAGTGTAATAATAGATACGAGCGCGTATTTGTTAGTGAATATAAAATTGTTTTATATTGTGATGATTGATTTATGGAGTGGTATATGGATTCTGGTCGGTATGGTCTGGACAACTCTATCGATAGGGATCTCTAAACACTTATATAGAACAATTCGGCACAGTATTGTTTTAAAATAGGGTAAATGAGATAATTTTACCCAAAACTATTTTCGTATAGAAAAGAAATGTTCTCTATGAATTACTATAGTATATGGATGTTTGGTTGTTATAAAATAATAACATTGAATTATTATCATTGTTATATGAAATGGAATGAGGAATTAAAATAATAACCAAAGATTTGGAAATAAATCCAATTAATGAATGAAATTTATAAATGTGAATTGAAAGATAAAGAGATGAATTCACATACAAATGAAATTGGAATTAAAACAAAGAACCAGGAAATAAATTCACATACAAATGAAATTTAAGAATGTAAATTATAAATGTGACTTATAATTGAAGTAGAATTCCAGAGAAGTATTTGGAAATGTTTTGAAAAGAATTTGAAGATTTTGGAGATTTGGAAAGTTTAAATTCCTTTTTGATTTGAAGATGAATTTCGAAGGTTTTGAAAAATGTTTTGAAGGAATGAAAGGCTCTAAACTCTTTTCGGTCGCTGGAAAATAATTCTGATGATGATGGCCACATCATTAGAATTCATTTTCGGGTTTCCAAAAGAGAAATTGCTGCCAAATTATTTTAAATGAAGTTATTTGAAAATTTTGGGTTTATGTTTTGGAAATTCAAGGATAATTTGAATTGTTTTCAAAAATGGTTTTGAAAAGGTTGAAAAGACTCTGGAATACTATATAAAAAAAATATTTATGAAATATTGTAAGTTGATAACCTATACAAATTGAATTTTGATAGAATAAATCTAACTTAAAAGAATGAAGTTAAATCAAAGCAAGTATAAGTGAATCAATTAAATGAAAATGAAATTGAAAGTTGAAATTCATTTCGAATTCGTAAGCAAATGAATTGAATTGAATAATGTAAATTGAAAGATGGATTAAAATTCATATGTTATTGAAAATCCAGTTTAAATGTAAGTAGATTTAATCGAAGTAGAATTAAAATAAATTGAATTGATATCAATTTGAATTAGTAATTGGAACTAATTTAAGATAGTGCAGTTGTACATGACAGATAATTGATAAAATTCAATATTTCAGAATTGAAAGTAAATTGAATCCAAATTTAGTTGAAATGGTAAACTAAATACAAATGAATGAGAAATGTAAAATTGAATGAGAATAGATATATAACTTCAACAGTGAAGTAAAGATATATAAGCAGTTTATATTGAAAATTTTGTAATAGAATTTGCAAAATGATTTGAATGTTGTAACTAGATATTATGGCTAGTAGGATATACAGGTGTTATAATGGAATTGGGATTTTGATTTCAAAGATAAAGTGAATTGCTCGGAAAAGGTATGTATTTTAAATTATAATATGAGATTTGCTGATTTCTTCTCTAGCCGCTTGGCATTTTTCTTTTCTTTTTGAAATCTGAGAGTCCGTAGGGACGTTTTGTAGTCGTGCCGTATTAGCCGCGCAAAGGAGACGCTGGCGAAATTTTTTGAAAATTTCGAGTGTTAGAAAATTTTTGAGAAAATTTTGAAAGTTAAAATTTAAATTTGAATTTAAATTGTTAAGGAAACAATGTGTTTGAAACTTAAAATTGAAGTTGGAAAAAAGCTAGTTGAATTGACAACGAATCTTTAGTAGAAAGATTTGTTTCGATAAATTGATAAAACTATTGAATTGTGAAAAATAGTAGACGAGTTAAGGACCATTTTTCCTAACTTGTAATTTCGGGACGAAATTCTTTTAAGGAGGGAAGTTTGTAATGACCCAGAATTTTTAACAAATTAAATTGAGAATATTTAATTAATTTTAAATATTTGAATGATGATTTAATTTGAATTCCCGATAAAACTTTGAATTTGGCGATTAAATTATAGGATTTAAACTATTGTATATTGAATAAAAATTTGAATCTTCAATTTAAGCTGAAGAAAAATATTTCAAAAGCTTTTAAAATTCATATTGATAACACTGAAGATAATAGTAGCTTCATAAACGAATTTGGAAGTGAATTGTTCAGTTTGAAAAATTATCATTCGTATCGATATTCAAAAATAGCGTTCCGGGGCACAGTCTCGGAATTCGACGAAACCAGTTCCGTTGGATCCGTAATATCGAATTTTTGCCGGGTTTTAAATTTCGTATCGATCGAAGTTGTTAGGTGAGAATCCAACACATAAAACGCGGTGAAAATGGTACCGAAACAAATTGAATTTAAAGTTAAATTTTAAAATTTGAACAAAAGACAGCATCCCTAAATCATGCCAAAATTCACGCCTGAAATCGTGGGAAAAAAATTCGTGCAGGCACGATACTCTCCCTTGTTTCAGCCAAAAATCACGCAACCCTTTCCGTTTAAAAAATAGAACCGAGCTACTCCTTTCACAAGACAATCTCGTTCAAAATTTAAGGAATGGCCGCCTCATTTTCTTTAAATTCACGTCCAGATTTAAAACGTGTGACTTTCCATCCTCAATCAAAAAATCAAGGAAAGAAAATGCCGAGTACACCATTCTTCTCGAAATCGCGAGCTTCGATTTTTGGGTTGGCGTTCGAATTCGCGAAGGAGCAAGCGGCAACATAGGAGTGCACGACATCGAAGGGGGGGGCGGCCTCCGATACTAAGCACGAAAGCGGCACGCGATTCTCGAGGCAGCGTGGTTCCTGGAGGCGTACGATTGTTGCGACAGTGGAAACTGGAAGGCATCGATCGGGGGATGGCGATTTGGCTCGAATTCGAGCGATGAAGTCTGGAAGGGCAGCGTACGGTTGGGCGAGCGAGATAAAGTGGTCGCGAGGCAATCGAAGTCATGTTCGAAGCAGCAGTTGCTTGGCGGCGACGTGGTTGCTGGCGAGGCTAAGGATGATGAAGTGGTCGTGATTTGATATCGATCGAGCACGAGTTCGGGGCGGCGACGTCGAGTAGTATTGGGGGTCGCGAGGCCGAGATGTTCACTGGGATTCACGAACGATAGTCTGGGGTGTTTACCGTAAGGTATTTTCTTTATTTAATTTATTTATACTTATTTATATAAGTGAAAAAGAAAGAAATATATATATATATATACATTTACAGAATAGAAATCCAAGTAGGAAGAATTTATATACAAGTATGAATGAAAATAACATATATGTATAGTTTGGGTAACAGGGAGAAATATAGAGTATAGCTCTATCTGTAATTAAATAAAAACATATATATTCACAAACATGTTTAAACAGTAAATATACGTATGGAGATTTTAAAATGTTTGAAATATATATGTAAAAAGGGTTTTTGTTTAAAGATGTACAAAGTATATATATATATATATATATCTTCAGTTAAATATATAGATAAATATAAATATATTTTCATTTAAAAGGGATATTGATTTTAAACAGTTGAAGATAACAAAATAAAGCAATATATTTGTTTAGTTAACTTATTTAAAATTTATTTTTAATTACTAAAGGATTTTTCAAAAAGAAATTGGTTTGAAATAAAAGCATTGAATAATTGAAATTACCAAATGAAAAATTTACTTGCCCAATTTATTCGAATATTAACAGAATTATATAAATTATTTATACAAGGTCAAAATTTGGAGAAAACAAATTGGATTGGAAAGTGGAAGGCAAAATAAAAGCTAAGGTGAGATTTTTCTCACTCAAAATATATTTTGTATGGCAGTTAGTTATTGACTGATTGATTGCTATTGATTGTGATATTAGATATAGTAGGATATATCTATATATATAGCAATATATACATATTGGCATATGTATATATTGGATTGATGATTTCCCGCCTCGTATAGCGGATGAGACCCTATTGCGCCGTTAGTAAGCGGATATTTTTATAAAACCCATATACCGCGATATTCCACCTCGAAGTGGAATTGGTATTGTGCTAACGTCTGTGGATGCAGGGAAACAGGTTGGAGGGATCCAACTGGATTCCTCAACAGTATTTATTTATTTACATATATTGATGTATATTCTGTTATCATATGTTGATATATGATGTTTGATGTTGTGATTGACTTATTGGTGCTGTTGCATCATCGGATTCAAGTTTTGAAGTTTTAAAAATAACGACTTTTAATTTAAAAGGATTTTAAAGTGATTTTTGAAAGTAGACGTTTTATTGAATTGTTGAATTGATTTATTTTAAATGAATAAACGTTTGAAATTTTAAAGTTATAAAAGTTAAGATTTTTGTGAAATATAACCCAAGTGTCATTTTTGAAATAAATAGTTGATTTATTTATAAAATGGTTTAAATTGAGTTTTTCACAGTATTATAAACGGTCTATTTAAAGGATTTAAAAAGTCGATATTTATAAATCTAAAACATTGGAATTTTAAACGAGCTTTGTAAGTGTTAGAACAAGATGAAATAAAAATTCATGAGTGAATGAAATTTATAAATTATGAAGTATAAATTGAATAGATGTGTAGAATAAAAGATTTATAAGTAATAAACTTATAAATTAGAGTGTTGCACTTAGATGGAATATGAATAGAATTGGCTAATAAAATGATTTTGCAAGTTGAAATTGTTATGAAGTATGAACGTGATTTCTAAACGTTGTTTTATAAATCCAAAACCAATTGAAATTGATAAGTTAAACATGGAAGTTTAATAAAGGAGATATATCCGCGATTTTGGATAGTGGATAATTATTGAAATAAAAATGTGTAGAAAATATTGAAATATGGTTAGTGAAGTATATTCACGATTTTGGACAGTGAATATATTGTTAAGTAAAATGGATATTGTTTTGGGAAAGTGACATTGAAAATGAAGTTAATTGTTTTAAACGATGTTTTAAAATGTATTGAATATCGAAATCATAGATTTCAACATTTATTGTTGAAATAGACGTTTCGAGAAATAAGGAAATGGTAGACTATAACACTATTGTTATAGTAGATGATTTCCGAAAGGAAATGTTTTTATATAGTATTGGGATTTTCATATCTATCTTAAAATTCGAATCCCTATACTAGTGATTTTGAGTCGTCGTAACGATGTTTTACGTAACATTCGTTTTGACTCAAATAGATGTTAAAATAAATGTTTCCTTAAAGAATGAACTATATACTTAATTTGATTTAAGTATATCGAATATTTTCAAATGTTGAAAATAAATAGATTTGTGAAATACTTATTTTTAAATAAGTATGGAAATGCTTTTCCAATATGAAATGAACTGTTTTGAGATTTTATCTTCAAAGATAAAATGAAATGTGGAAATTGATTTGAAATTGTTTTCAAATGGTTAAGTGTGGAAATTTTATATCTAGTAAAGATATTTTTGAAGATGAAATAATTTGGAAAATTATTTGGAATCTGATGATGTTGCGCATCTTTATTGATAGTTAAATAACCGACTATCAATAATTACCTTGAATGGTATTTGTTGTGAATTGGATGAAATTGAATGCCACACTTGTTTTTCAATAAACGCTCACTATTCGGGTTAGCCGGGAAAGGACCATGGGGTCGTATAACCCATTCCGAATATGTGATACGTCGTTATGAATCGCATTTGAAGACCGGTGTTGAAGACCGGATATTTTTGAAAACGGAAGGATTACCGTCGAGTTACTCTACATCGGCTGATCTCCGGTTTAGAGGTTTTATCACCCTTAGTGACGGGAAGTCCGGACGTGATTAGAAAATTATCCGGATGTGCAAGGGCTTCGTGAGAAGTGCCTTCGGTTCTGTTCGATCCCGGAACAGACTTGTATGGATTGTATGTCTGACGTTACAAATTGAGATATAAAGCTGATTTCTTTCAAATACATTTCTGTTGGTGGCGGAGAATTTATTCTCTTAGCTTAACACCCTTCTCTGAGACGTACGAGCTCAGAGGTTATGTAGTTGAAATTTACCAGCGATATACTCTCAATTTGGTAACGTGGCATACTGAGTGTTGCTGTGAAATGATCAGTGTTTGATCATTTGCGATATGATCATTTGTTTGATCTTATATCTTTGTGATCATAGGTTGATCATTTGTTTGACCCGAAGCATGGCTTTGTAGAAAGCGCAGCTTTGTGGATGAGACTTCGTCGAGCCTCACACCCCGGAAATGGTCAAAACAGGAAGGATGCGGCAAGGTTCTAGGGAGTAGCGCCCCTTAGTGTATGTCATTCCTTCTGGATAAAGGTGGTATCATGGTATGGAGCCCAGATACTTAACCTCTGTGGTTGCTGCAAATTTATTACTTTGTGGTTGTTGCGAATCGGGGATCCTCGGGAAGATCGGTGATGATCGGGGGATGGCATACGCGTGTCAGTAGTTACCTATTTTTGCAGAGGTAACCCGGCCTTGTGTTGGCAGAGATCCGGTTAGGTTCTCGGGTCATCTATTCCAGGGGCGTACCCATCGTGGCATAGGAAGTTCCTTAGCCTGACCATTTGTTGGAAATCCAAAGAAACAATACGTGACTTGTACGGTTTTAGTTGTATTACCTGCTATGGAATGTGGTGGTAACCTGCTATTGAACATGGTAGCTATAGTAGGCATACGATACTGGTCGTATGTTGGCTAAGATTAATATTATACTTTCGAACTGTTTTCTACACTATGCACTAATAATAATATCAAAAAAAGATTTGATTTATGCGTAGTAAGCATCTTTGACTATCATAAGAAGAAATCTCCTCCAATTCTGCGTTTGCATTGTGTGTGTGGTGGGAGGTCTTATGGTAGTTTCATTTTCCAAAAGCATTGCGAATTGACTTTAAAAATATTCCTGTTTATTTTAAAAATAACTATTTTACGATCTCACACCAGTCACCATGACTGACTCGGAGTTTATTGTTCCCTTCTAAACTTTGGGTGCCCACCAATTTCCACACGGGTAGCCTAGAGTTATGTTATCAGGATATTCTGGAGCTTTGGAGATAAGCTGGATGGCGAAACGTAGTATTTGTATCTGATATATTTATTCCGCTGTGTATTCTGTATGAGGACAAGTTATATAACTGTCCATTGTTGTATATTGACTCTGATTGATGTATGTATAAACTGATATAGTTCTTTGTTTTAAAAGACTAGTGTTTATTTATTATATATTGTTCCGCTGCGATGTGTAAGATTCTGATATTGTTTTCTGTTTCTGTTGTTTTTCTTCTGTTCTTTTTCTTCTATCTTTTCTACTCTTTTCTTCTTCTACTACCTTTTTCTTCTTCTTAAACCATCATAGTTCGTATTCCCGTTCATTTTGAGTTAATCAATGGAGATTAGTGGTTAATCAAGAGGTACGGATTTGCGGGCCATGACAGGTACTTACTAACCCATTAACGAATACTTGAATTCCACCGGGTAGTATGGGATGCCTTGGTTAAATTCTTATGATTTCTATTAGGAAGTATTTAACACTTTAGATTTGTATTCTCTTTTGGTGTTCGGTGGGGTTGATAGATCCTTAAGGGAATATAGTTCAAATTTTCTAGTAGTATCCGTAATGAGTGAGATTTACTAGCTTCTAGTAAGTACTTGAATTTCGCCAAACGGTATGGGACGTTTTGGTTAAGTTCTTATGATTACTAAAGGGGGTAGTATTTTGCACTTTAGAGTTTACTCTCTTTTGGTGTTTGGTTGGGAGCCGATAGATCCTTAAGAAGTATACTCCTGGATTATTATACGATCCTTGTGATCAGAATGAGTTATATCTTCTTCGGTCAGGTTTTCGTGGATTTTGAGATTTTGTTTTCATGGTATCGACGATCATTGGTATCTAATTAGTATGAGTGATATCACCTTTTGTTTTCCTACAGTATGAGCACGATCATTGAGACCATTTTGTATTTGATTTTCTTAGGTCTTGAGATATTTTTCTTTGGTTTGTAATTTTTGGGTTTTGATTTATTTTATGTTTTAGGATTTAAATATTCATGTGTTCTATGATGGATTTGATGATTGTGATTTATTTTGTGTTTTGTGAATTTGTATTCTTGTGTCTTAAAATTTAACTAGAGTTGGACTATTCTCTTGACTTGTTACACACACACAGATATATATATATATATATATATATATATATGACACTTGTATTTATCTATATGTCATATATCCTTGTATTATATTTTATTCTTATCATTTTGGATATTTAGAGATAGTCTGACCCATTTGTTTTTAATACTCGGGTTAGGCCGAGACTTTTCTGGTTACAAGACAAGTTGACCTTTGGATGGTTGTGCTAACAAGGAGATAAACATTTTTTAATTTTAATTTATCTCGTTTAGGATTTTTGTGTATGCACATAGGATGTATATTTTAGTTAGATGTTTGTACTATATGTATATTATGTGAGTCTAGTTTTATATTTTGTAGACTCACGGTTTGTATATGTATACGAAGTTTATTGTTCCACTATGATATATGACTATTGTTTTATATGATATACTATTCTGATTTTGAGAAACCAATGTGTTTATTTTTTTGAATGGTAACTGTACAAGTCAAATTTTGTTTTAAAGATTCAGTAAAATCGAAAGTATGACGTGTCAATGTTAGTTTAAAGTAATATTCACATTCGATCACCCCTAACAAGCCGTATTCTCTGTTTTATTAGACGGCATTATTTATATTGTTCTTTAATAATATAGGTATAGTGGTGGGGTCGTTAATCTTGGTTGATTCTAGGCTTAAGAGAAGTAAACAAGCAAGCTCAAGTCCGTTGTGAAGTCATATGTGAAATCATGTAGGATCGTATGTTTATGAAGTAAATTCGTATAGTCAATTATATGCAAAGATAGAAATCAAGAATATGTGTACTTTTGGAATTCGAAGCAATCCTTGATTAATAAATCATATATGCTTCAGAACGCGAAAGTAAGCCATAATTTGATAAATCTTTTTTTATTCAATACAATGTTGAAGGTGCAAAGTCCAATAGTTTAATATTTCAAGTGTTATAATCGGCTATGAATCCTCAAATCAATTTAGGGTTACAAAGTTTAAATTGAAATAAGAGAGACAAGAATGATTCGCCATCTCCATTGCACCCCTTGATCCATATTAATAGGGAGAAAAATGCGGCATGGAGCTTGGCGCATGGCTTCGGCATGCTAAGTCTCGGCAGTTTCAATACTAACTTCGCCTACCAATATCCTTTGTCATTCTTAGGTATGGGACAGGACTTCGATGTTGTCTCATAAGTAAAGGTATGCAGCATCAATGACTCTCGGAATTAGTGGCTTCTGTTGTGATGATCGGCGCTCTTCATTGGTTGATAGCAGCATTGAATTGGAGTGGTGTTTGGCATGACGCAATAATGATCTAGGGCAGCATGAATATGGAGGAGCATGGATTAGCATAACATTGGCTTTGATAACTTCTGTGGATACCAATGGAATTCGATGTCAACACTGCATGTATAGATGCGCGGTGTACCCCAAGTGTTGATGAAATATACTATATGCAAGACTTGGCATTGACTATTGACGACATCAATGATGGGCAGCATTGATTAGCTCGGTACTATCTGAAAGACAACATTAAAGTGCAGAGGTATTGGAATAGAAGTAACATCAAAGAGACGCAACATTATTACTTTGTGGCTTTAGCTGTAGGTAGTATCAGTGATGAGCGACGTTGATAGGGTATGGCACTGATGAGTTGTGACGTTCATCTTATTTCCATAAGTGAAAGGCGACATTGATAAGACGCAACATTAATGAGATGTAATATAGATGGGAGGTGGCATCAAGGAAAAGCAGTATCGGCAACATGTGTTATTCATCATATACAGTATTGAACGATGTTGACAAAGCATGGCATTACTTCTATCTTGAAAGCCGATGTCATATTCATGTCTCATGTCGTATATCTTCGAGGTTAATAATAGTCATAACAATATAATATATTCAAAATCATATATAACACACACATACAGATGTATATGTATATATAATACTACAATTTATTTAATTATAGAAATACATCATATATATATGCATACGTATACCATACACCTCTTATGATGTTGTTGTATCATATTATCGTGTTTTACCTTTCACGTTACATATATACGCCTGTCATGTTATTGTTGTATCATATCGTCATGTTGTACATATTACATTTTGCAATATACACCTTATAAGTGAGAAACATTAACACATTAAGTTGGATGAACAATTCAATATGATTAGAAATTTTAGAAGTTCACATGTGGAATATGAAAGGTTTAAATTTATGTACATATAATATAACACATTTAAATTGAAATAAAACATTACTTTAAAATGTAGCTTGGATATGAATCCTAATTAGTTATTCATATAAGCATTTTAAGATCCATTTAGGGAAATTTTTTGAAATTTACGCTATTTCATACATGCCTAAATCAACCTGAAACAGCAGTGGTATCGGAGCCTAATTGTTTTATATAAAAACTAGTCGGCATTTATGCCAAATATTCGGCTTTACTATCTAACGGGTGTCTAAGGCTTGTGGTTGGAGCAACTAGTGCCCTCTCCTCCTTAGCTTTAAACCTGGCCTTATGGATAATGAACGTTTCAAGTTAAGTGTAAGGCCTAAAATTGTTTTTGGGCATTGGGCTAATTCAAATAAGTGTAATATTATAAAATATTTTCAATTCAAAATATGAAACTTGCAGAATTTTAGAAGGTTTTAAATTTGAATTTTAAACATTTATGTTGTAAAGGTTACAACATACATGTATAGTACATATATGTATAAAATCTTAAAATTGTTTAAAATTTAAATGTGTATTGTAATTATTATAGTATATAAATTTCCAAAACTATTTTGGTAATTTTGATTTGAATTTAAATTTGAATTTTGAATTGAACCGAATTTAAATATTTTGAAATTTAAAATAGAATTTAATCAAAATGGTTAATTAAAATAATTAATTAATTAATTAAAGGGTATATACATATACATATAACTGTAAATGTTATAGTTGTATGATATTTCTTAAATGTGCTAAAGAAAATAATTTGAAATGTTCAAATTTAAAATGAATTTAATTGATTTTCAAATACTACTTTAATTCTTTTAATTAATAAGATATATATATATTGTAAGTTAATTACATTATGAAAGGTTATAAATAAATTGGACTTATATGAATATACATACATAGATATATATATATATAATAAGTTCATAATTGTTATGATTAAACATATATATCTATGTGTGTTTGTGTTATAAACGTTACAATATATATACACACATATATAATAAACATAATTGAACATATTAATTCAAAATTCCTTTGAATTAATATTTAAGATTTCATGAAATCTTGAATTACTTAAATTAATCAAGTAATTAAAATACATATAAATTATGTATATAATATAAGCATTAATTGAAATTATTAAAGTTGTAAGTAAATTAATATTGTACGTGTGTGTATACATATACATACATACATACATACATACATACATACATACATATATAAGTAATATGTATAATAGTCGAAGCAAAACCAACTTAGATTTCTAGAGTTAGTATATACGTATAGTACATATACAATGATATCAGATGTGTTAGGCACTTGTATTATGTAAGTATTTTACAAAATACATTATTCTTTACATCGATAGCCCTTTTAATTATTAAAAATTATGAATCTCAATAATGTTGTCATTTATCATTTATATACTAGATAATTGCTTTTATACATATTGGTTATTGAGCAAACTAAAGCCAGGGCTGCTATGTGTAGTACTATTTAGTATATCTCTAGACGGGTAGATAAATGCTTGTATGTGTTGAGAAAACCCAAGGTAAGAGCATCGATACATAGGCCATTGTGAAATGGTAGGTCGGAGTGACGGTCCGTTTTGGTTTGTTGAGCAAACTCAAGGTCAAGATTGAGATTAGGGCAAAGACCATGGTTGGGAGTTATATAGGATATAACTGATAAAGTGTTACCACTACTTATGGGGCTATGGCTCATTAATAAAACTCAAGGTCGGATCCCCAAGACAAATGGGTCCTAACACCCATTAGAGAAATTGAAAGGTTTCCTCTTTTCTCTTAGGGTTTTGAGAAATACAATGTTTGATTGACTTATTAGGTAAATGAAATAAATCACATTTTACTAAACTAATAAGTATAAGAAAATATATAATATTATAATATTTACTAATATAAATTTGTGTAAAATAAATAATAAAATGTTTATTGACTAAGGTATACATAGTTAAAATTAAAGATTGTAAAAGAAATGTATATCCACATAAAAATATTCTTTTGGCATTTAGTCACTTTAATGCCCACGATACCAAGCCAAGTGTACTATCATTTAAATTTTCCGAATCTTGGTCCATTTAAATTTTAACTTGCTTTATACCATTTATTATCCATATGAGTATGGATTTTACAAATAGTATGAGAGTATGGATATTTGAACCATATTTGATCACATACAGTACTTTTATGGTTAACAGTATTATTTCATAATATATGGGTTTCGAATAATTGTTATTGGAACAGAGCAAGTGAAATTTAATACGAGAATGTATATTTGATACGATTAAGTGTATTTTGTTGAAAATAAAATAGGCCCGATTATTGAAATGCTAGTTTGTTCCAACTAATTAATTACAAGACCGACACCCTAAATTTGTTAAGGTTGAATGTAACAACCCGCATATTTTACGATTGTATATTTAAATATTTTATTTAAATATAGCATCATTAATCGGATTAAAGTCCGAAGAGATAGTTTTTGTAAACAGTCGAATTGGGACTCGAGACCACTTCCATTGAGTCCAAAATGGCGTTTACAACTTTTTTGAGTATAGACATCGATATGTTTGGAGTTGAGTGAATTTTGTTATTTTTCTATTAGGCTTTGGGTTTGGGTTTCAGCCCATCAACCCATCTAATACCCTATACTACACTCAAGTTCCTTCATTCATTCTCATTTTCCTAATACTCTCTAGCTAAAGCAAAAATGGTGGAAGGGAATTTAAAATTAGAATTCCAAACCCTAGTTTGATTTGGAAACTCAAGTTCTTGCTCCAAAATCAAAGAGAAGCTTAGGTAAGCATCCTCTTCATCTTCTCCATCTCCATCTCTCTTCAATCCTCAGAAATTCCTAACCCTAATTTAGGAAATACTTGCTTATTAGCTTAGATTGGAGCTTCTAGAGGTGTATTGAAGAGGAATTGGCCTTTCCTTTGTTTTAAAGCTTCACATTCGTGTTTTTGGGTTTAAAGGTGAGTTCTTTAACTCACATCTACGTATATAGTTATCATTGTTGTTAGGTATGAATTCCTAACATTTGTGTGTATTCATTTGCTATTGATTTGAATTGATTTGGTGAATTTTCCAAATTTGGTGTTTTGGTCCAATTTTATGAAAATTCTACTATGGATTTTTGGACATTGATATTTGGGGTGTATCGAAGAGCCTTTAAGGCTGGGTTGTCGCTTGGCGTAAATCCTTAGTCGTCGTTGCTCGTCTGATCGCCCCCGATATGAATTGGCCATCATTGGCCTAGGTTCATTCTTTGCCTGAGCTTCAGTTCAGACGTCTGGTATAAGGATCAGACGTCTGAGCCTTAGGAATAAATATTCCAAATGTTCAGCTTAGACGTCTGGCCTTGCATTTCAGACGTCTGGATGATCCAGACGTCTGAGCTTACTTCCCAGACGTCTGGGTGATCTGGAATAGAACTTCCAGTACTTCAGTTCATACGTCTGATTTACTGGGTCAAACGTCTTGTTACGATTCAGACGTCTGCCTTGTAATTTCAGACGTTTGGAATCTTTCTGGATTGTTTCCAAAACCTAAATCCAGACATCTGGATTGACCCCCAGACGTCTGGAACTGTGTGTTTTTGCCTGTTTAGGCTTTTCGTTATGGAATTTCCATTGTTTATCGATTTTAGTTGCTCCGATTAGTTGTCATCACTTTTATCGACCTTGATGACTTCTTTTTTGGGATTTTTAGGAATATCCATTTTGATGGATTTGGTATCAATTTCTTTGGATTTAATTCACGTCTTCGTATGTGAATTTTTGGTGATGGATTGTTTCTACAATCATTTATATGATTTGTCACTTTCAAATACAAAGGTTTCTATAGTAGTAAATATTCGAACTCTTTCACAAAGATGTTTTCAACTCTATTTTAATACAAATCTTGTTTATAAAACCGTTTTCCAATCTATTAGTATATACAAACCTTTACCTCATTCGTATGAGAAATCTAATTAAATGGCTTAGTAAAACAAGTGGTATGAAATGCTTGCGTTTACTTCGTCGGTTAATTCTTGGACTTGTTCGATTGAACTCTTGTGACAATTTTCGAGTGGAAATCTACAATCTGTTCGTAAATATTTGAGTTAAGCTAGTGGTTATGGGACATGAAGCTAAACTCTTATATTTACTAGCTTAGTGTAATTTACACTTATTTTCGAGTGGAAGTCTACAATCTGTTCGTAAATATTTGAGTTAAGCTAGTGGTTATGGGACATGAAGCTAAACTCTTATATTTACTAACTTAGTGCAATTTACACTTGTCGATCATTGATGATCATTTTGTGATTTAGACTAGCGATGTGTGATGTCTCTTTGTTTGTGTGGGGACTAAAAACCCCGTTTGTGGAACTTCGGTTCAATTTGGTGGGGTAGCGACCCATGGTCTTCGGGCCGTTTGTGGAGTTCAACTCAAACTTGATGGTTAGCGACCATGGAATAGTGTTTCGTTTGTGACACACGTGTTAGGGAGTTTTCATGCTTCCGTTTGTGATAGGCCTTCCCTCTTTTGTGATTTCTGGATTTCTGGTTGTGATTTTTAGAATTTGTGTTTCACCAATTTTCGTGGTTTGCATTGATAAGCTCTATCAATATTTGTGTTTTGGTGAATAATTTAAAGAATGTGATTCTTTTTGGTGTTTTGAGATATTGTATGATTTTTGTTGTTATTTGATGTATACTTGACACAGTATGGCATTTTTGTTATCATACGATTTTGGTCATATCTCTTATCCTATCTCATTTTATTTGATATTTATAGCTAGACTGGTCCGTTTATTATTTTCTTCTTAAATAATACTCGGGTCGGGCCGAGGTATTTCAGGTGCTTCTGCTTGACTTCTTATCAGGGTTCGTCACCTGACTTTTGGCTAACTACCTTAGCTTAGTAGTTTTTGTTAGTATACATTTGAGAAAGAGACTCCTTGTTGTATACTTATTCTTTTGTCTAGCACTTGTATGTATTCTTTTGTGATGTAGTGGATCTTATATGACCACTACTTTGATGTTCACTTCTATGTGTTATATTCATATATGTTTCCGCCTTTATGATATGAATATCTGTGACTGATTTGTGTTATGTTTATTTCTATATTTGTTTCCGAAGTCCACTTAGCCACTGTGTGGTAGCTTTGAGTTTGTATTTGATATGTCGGATTTCCTCTTGAAATGAAATGTAAGTTATATTATATGACATACCGGTACTCGCACAAAGCAATTACACAGATGGTCGCTCCTCAACAGCCTTATTCTTCATGCTAGTCGACGGCATTACCCCGTAGTGTCCTTGGCTAGTGGGAGTATAGAGGTGGGGCGTCACAGCTTGGTATCAGAGCCAAACTTCGGAACAATGTAGAATAATCTAGCAAGGATCATTGTCCTAAGTCTTTCTTAGGAATCATGCCATAGGATTTAATTCGAGTCTTCGTACCGTTCTATCCTATTTCTTTTTATGATGCCTTGTTTTTTCAATCAAGTTTGTTTGATATTCATTCTGTGAATAACCTTTTTCCTCTTCTTTCTTTCTTAAAGAAGAGAAATGGTTAGACCGGGCCGTCCCAGCGCCGGTCAATCCAGTGCTACTCCTCAGGATGGAGTATTTATATCAGCTCAACAACTTTTAGATCTTGTGAACAATGCCCAAGCTGCTGTACCCATTCCAGCGCCTACTCACCCTAAATCCAGGTTTGCACGCTTGTGCAGAGATTATACAGCTTTGGGTGGAAGGCCATTCAAGGGATCCGAAAACATTATAGAAATCCAAGCTTGGCTTAGATCATGCGATCGCATCTTTTCCCGCATGGATCTTATTGATTCACTTCAAGTCCAAGTGGCTTCTAGCATGCTCCAAGAAAGAGCATTAGATTGGTATGAGCTTTTGATTTCTGGAATTATCGAAGCGGATCTTACTTGGGAGCAATTTTGAGAAAGATTCGAATTGAAGTTTGTGCCGGAGGCTGAAAAACTAACTTTAGCCCGACGCTTTATTGACCTTGTTCAAGGTGAATCTTCCATGACGGATTACGTAGCATCTTTTGAATCTCTTTCTAAATATGGGGTCGAATATATTAATATCCCATTGAAGAAAAATCAGAGGTTCGTCTATGGGTTGAATAAGAACCTCAAAAAGCCCTTACTTCTGAAAACTAGAAGTTGCTTTCGATCAGCTTGTAGATATCACTCTTCGACTTGAAGAGGCCGATAAAGAAAGTGATGTTGAAGTTGTGGATGCCAAACAAAACTTAAACATCAACAAGAAGAGGCATATTAAGTTCAAAAGCCCTAATCCCAACAAGAAAGGGAGGTAGGCAATTTCGATAGCAAAGACTCCTACCACTAGTCGTGGACGATGCTACAATTGTGGTTCTACGGACCACTATGCAAATAGGTGTCTGAAACCTCTTTTTTGTCGTTATTGCAAAGGTTTGGGTCATCTTTTATCTTCATGCCCCAAACTTCCAAACAAGAAAGAGGGAAAGTTTAATGTTGTGCAAGCCCCTAGTAACCCTTCTCTTGGTCAAGGTAATTCTCTTTCTATCCTTGATGACATTAACTTGTTTTGTGATTATCCTATTCGAGTTCTTTTTGATATGGGTTCATTATTTTATATCAAAAGAACTTGATGATTCTTTCTCTTTAAATATTATGGGCTTGATGACTTCATTGAAAATTGCGAATCCGATTGGTGGATCCGCAACCCACAGTTTACTTTGTGAAAAATGTCGAGATTATTTTATGTGATTATTCTTTTCGAGCCGATTTTCATGTTATGCATTACTTAGGCTTCGAAATTGATTTTTGGGAAAGGATTGGCTTGATCGTTATTAAGCCCACATCCTATGTCCTGAGCGGACTATATATCTTCGACATCCTCAATCTGTTAAGCAAATTTCTATGGTTCTTAATGATTTCGATTTCCAAATTCGGTGGCATCATTTATTCTTTAAACCCACTTGATGAGGAAAGTGTTATTTCTCTCATTCAAGTAGTTTGTGAATTTTCCGGTATATTTGAGCTTGTCTTAGGATTACCACCTAAGCAATCTATTGAGTGGTGCTAAGGTCTTTTCAGTTCGACCTTTCCTCTAGTTTTCATCAACTACGAGTTGTGGAGGGTAGCATCCACTTACCGCATTCCACACTCGTTATGATTCTTATGAGTGGTTCGTTATGTCATTCGGTTTGATGAACCTTCTACCTTATTTCATCCATCTAATGAATCGAGTATTCTACGAATATCTCGATGAGTTTATCCTTGTATTTATTGATTATGGATGAAAACAACAATTTAAAATTTGCAAATCTTTTTAATAAGATATTTATATGTATGATTGGATTTTGTTCTTGAAACGAGCAAAGAATATTTGTAAAACTTTTAAGAGACATGTTTATCATATAGAAGATGATTTTGTGCTGTTTTTCCCGTTGAGTGCTTTAAGAATTCTGGTTGATCGCTTGATCAACGTTATCGATAGGAATCTCCTAAACGCTATGATGAGACAGTCAGACACAGTAAATTGACTTGTAAAAAGTAAAAAATTTTCTAAAAAAGATGATTACATAAAGTTAATTATAATTTTGAATGTCTTAGCTTTTCGGGAAAGAGAATCATTTCAAAGAACTCCTTTCCGATGCTTCTATTCTTGTGATTCCCGAAGGGGAACCAAGACTTCACTATTTGTACCGATGCTAGTCGTATTGGTTTGGGTGCCATTCTCTTGCAAAGGGAATGTGTTATCACATATGCTTCTTGACAATTAACGCTTGTTGAGACTAGATATGCCATTCATGATCTGGTGCTCGCGGCTATTGTTTTCGCCCTTAGAATTTGGCGTCAATTATCTTTTGGGAGAGAAATTTATTCTCTACATCGATCATAAATCTTTGAAGTATTTATTTTCTCAAAAGGAACTTCAATTACGTCAACAACGTTGGCTCGAGTTCCTTGCATCTTATGATCTTGATATTCTCTATACTTTCGGAAAAGGTAATCGTGTCGTCGATGCCCTTAGCTGAAAGCAACAAGCGGTTGTTTCCATGATGATATCCGAATGGAGTGATCTCGGGACTTTATCCACTTGTGAGATTCGAGATCGTGAATCCAATTCATGTTCATCTCTTGTTTTGTGTAGCCTTGAGGCTCATCCTTCTCTTTCCGACCATACCTCTTTTAGCTAAACTCTATGTCAAAGAAATTGTTAAATTGCATGGAGATCCTACTTCTATTGTTAGCAATCGTGATCCATTATTTTACTAGTGGATTTTGGTAAGGTCTTCAAAAGCTTTGGGAACAAAGCATAATTTTATCACCACTTATCATCCTCAGTTCGATGGACAAACCGAGCGTGTGAATCAAACTCTTGAAGATCATCTTTGTGCAAGTGTTCTTGATTTTGGTGGAAGTTGGGAAGATCATATCTCTCTTGTTGAGTTTTCTTCCAATAATAGCTTCCAATCTAGTATTGGTATGGCACCTTTCGAGGCACTCTACGGAAGGTCGTGCCAATCTCCTTCGTGTTGGCTTGAAGCCGGTGAGAAGCTGGTTTTAGGTCCAGTCTTTATTTGTGTTCATTTGTGTTTCACCTATGATGGGTGTTGTGTGTTTCAGTCGATCGGGAAAGTTAGCACCTCGATATATTGGTCCATTTCCCATCACCGAACGTATTAGTTCTGTGGCTTATTGCCTTTTATTACCGGCTCAATTTTCTGCTATTCATGACGTTTTCCACGTCTCTCAACTACGGAAATACCTTAGGAATTCTGATTCTATTCTTGAGCCCGATGTTATTGAAGAAATTGAGGTTTCACCTAATTTGACGAATGAGAAACATTCTATTCGAATCATTACTTCGAAGGTTAAAGGCCTTCGAAATAAAGATATTCTTCTTGTGAAAGTTCAATGGTCCTCAAATTCTAAGGATTGCTCTTGGGAATCTAGAGAATTCATCGAGCGAACACATCCGGACTTACTCTCTCGTGCTCATTAAGGTGAACTTCTCATTTCAAGATTTCTTCTTTTGTGTTGTATGCCTTTGTATGGTTGTTACTTTTTATTTCTTTTCCTTAAGTATTACGAGGACGCAATTTCTTTAAGGAGGGGAGTCTGTAACAACCAACATATTTTACGATTGTATATTTAAATATTTTATTTAAATATGGCATCGTTAATCGGATTAAAGTCCGAAAAGCTACTTTTTGTAAACAATCAAATTGGGACTAGAGACCACTTCCATTGAGTCCAAAATGGCGTTTACAACTTTTTTGAGTATAAACATCGATATGTTTGGAGTTGAGTGAATTTTGCAATTTTTCTATTGGGCTTTGGGTTTGGGTTTGGGTTTCAGCCCATCAACCCATCTAATACCCTATACTCCACTCAAGTTCCTTCATTCATTCTCATTTTCCTAATACTCTCTAGCTAAAGCAAAAATGGTGGAAGGGAATTGGAAATTAGTATTCCAAACCCTAGTTTGATTTGGAAACTCAAGTTCTTGCTCCAAAATCAAAGAGAAGCTTAGGTAAGTATCCTCTTCATCTTCTCCATCTCTATCTCTCTTTAATCCTCAGAAATTCCTAACCCTAATTTAGGAAATACTTGCTTATTAGCTTAGATTGGAGCTTCTAGAGGTGTATTGAAGAGGAATTGGCCTTTCCTTTGTTTTAAAGCTTCTCATTCGTGTTTTTGGGTTTAAAGGTGAGTTCTTTAACTCACATCTACGTCTATAGTTATCATTGTTGTTAGGTATGAATTCCTAACATTTGTGCATATTCATTTGCTTTTGATTTGAATTGATTTGGTGAATTTTCCAAATTTGGTGTTTTGGTCCAATTTTATGAAAATCCTACTATGGATGTTTGGACATTGATATTTAGGGTGTATCGAAGAGCCTTTAAGGCTGGGTTGTCGCTTGGCGTAAATCCTTAGTTGTCGTTGCTCGTCCGATCGCTCCCGATACGAATTAGCCATCATTGGCTTAGGTTCATTCTTTGCCTGAGCTTCAGCTCAGACGTCTGGTATAAGGATCAGACGTCTGAGCCTTAGGAATAAATATTCCAGACGTTCAGCTCAGACGTCTAGCCTTGCTTTTCAGACGTCTGGGTGATCCAGACGTCTAAGCTTACTTCCCAAACGTCTGGGTGATCTGGAATAGAACTTCAAGTACTTCAGTTCAGACGTCTGATTTACTGGGTCAGATGTCTTGTTATGATTCAGACGTCTGCCTTGTAATTTCAGACGTCTAGAATCTTTCTGGATTTTTCCAAAACCTAAATCCAGACGTCTGGATTGACCCCCAGACGTCTGGAACTGTGTGTTTTTGCCTGTTTAGGCTTTTCTTGATTGAATTTCCATTGTTTATCGATTTTAGTTGCTCCGATTAGTTGTTATCACTTTTATCGACCTTGATGACTTCTTTTTCGTGATTTTTGGGAATATCCATTTTGATGGATTTGGTATCGATTTCTTTGGATTTAATTCACATCTTCGTATGTGAAATTTTGGTGATGGATTGTTTCTACAATCATTTTTGTGATTTGTCACTTTCAAATACAAAGGTTTCTATACTAGTAGTAAATATTCAAACTCTTTCACAAAGATGTTTTCAACTCTATTTTAATACAAATCTTGTTTATAAAACCGTTTTCCAATCTATTAGTATATACAAACCTTTACCTCATTCGTATGAGAAATCTAATTAAACGGCTTAGTAAAACAAGTGGTATGAAATGCTTGCATTTACTTCATCGGTTAATTCTTGGACTTGTTCAATTGAACTCTTGTGACAATTTTCGAGTGGAAATCTACAATCTGTTCGTAAATATTTGAGTTAAGCTAGTGGTTATGGGACATGAAGCTAAACTCTTATATTTACTAGCTTAGTGTAATTTACACTTATTTTCGAGTGAAAGTCTACAATCTGTTCGTAAATATTTGAGTTAAGCTAGTGGTTATGGGACATGAAGCTAAACTCTTATATTTACTAACTTAATGTAATTTACACTTGTCGATCATTGATGATCATTTTGTGATTTAGACTAGCGATGTGCGATGTCTCTTTGTTTGTGTGGGGACTAAAAACCTCGTTTGTGGAACTTTGGTTCAATTTGGTGTGGTAGCGACCCATGGTCTTCGGGCCGTTTATGGAGCTTCGACTCAATTTGGTGGGGTAGCGACCCATGGTCTTCGGGCCATTTGTGGAGTTTAGCTCAAACTTGATGGTTAGCGACCATGGAATAGCGTTCCGTTTGTGACACACGTGTTAGGGAGTTTTCATGCTTCCATTTGTGATAAGCCTTCCCCCTTTTGTGATTTTTGGATTTCTGGTTGTGATTTTTAGAATTTGTGTTTCACCAATTTTCGTGGTTTGCATTGATAAGCTCTATCAATATTTGTGTTTTGGTGAATAATTTAAAGAATGTGATTCTTTTTGGTGTTTTGAGATGATTTGAGATATTGTATGATTTTTGTTGTTATTTGATGTATACTTGACACAGTATGGCATTTTTGTTATCATACGATTTTGGTCATATCTCTTATCCTATCTCATTTTATCTGATATTTATAGCTAGACTGGTCCATTTATTATTTTCTTCTTAAATAATACTCGGGTCAGACCGAGGTATTTCAGGTGCTTCTGCTTGACTTCTTATCAAGGTTCGTCACCTGACTTTTGGCTAACTACCTTAGCTTAGTAGTTTTTGTTAGTATACATTTGAGAAAGAGACTCCTTGTTGTATACTTATTCTTTTGTCTAGCACTTGTATATATTCTTTTGTGATGTGGTGGATCTTGTATGACCACTATTTTAATGTTCACTTCTATGTGTTATATTCATATCTGTTTCCGCCTTTGTGATATGAATATCTGTGACTGATTTGTGTTATGTTTATTTCTATATTTGTTTCCGAAGTCCACTTAGCCACTATGTGGTAGCTTTGAGTTTGTATTTGATATGTCAGATTTCCTCTTGAAATGAAATGTAAGTTATATTATCTGACATACCGGTACTCGTACAAAGCAATTACACAGATGGTCGCTCCTCAACAGTCTTATTCTTCATGCTAGTCGACGGCATTACCCCGTAGTGTCCTTGGCTAGTGTGAGTATAGAGGTGGGGCGTCACATTGAATGATAGTAATTGAGCATTGGAATTAGGCCATAATCTCATGGTTAGGTTTTCTCCTAAAGGTATGACTTTAAGGAATGAAAATAGATATTTAAGATGATGGTAATAATATTGGTACAATTAGGATGAATAGATAGTGAACATTGATTACCTCGAATTCATGAAGGGACATCGGAATTAGAATTATACTAACATTACAAAATGCTTAAAAGGAACATGAAATATGATTTTAAGCTCTTGTAAAATCTTTTTTACAAGCTCCGTCTCATAGAGCTTTTGGATATTGGATCTGAAATATCAATTATAAATTTGTTACAATAACTGAAATAGAAATCTAACGGTAACAGTGAGAGAACATTGCATTGTTGACAGTGGCAGAAACATTATGAACTCATCCTATTAGTTCTAACAATGGGCACATCTAAGTTAGAGTAGATATTTTCAAGAATAACGATATTATTTTGTGAAATAATTATAATTTTCTATTTGATTGAAAATAAGCATAGTTTATTTGTATATGATATATAATAAACTTGTGAAAATGTCTTGATAATATTGGTACATTTGATTAGGTGGTGTGTTGGCTTAAAATACTATATAAGCGTATAAATATTATGTATAATTAATTTTTTGGAAACCATTGGGCCCAAGCAACCATTGTGTTTGGGATAGACCCATAAAGATATCTTAGTCTAAAATACCAAATCAGATACACCTACTTCATTTTTACTATTGAAATGTATGGGATACATACTTATGTATATGATATGTCTTGTCAAATTTCTATAGTGTATCTGGAAGTAGAATGAAAAACGTGTAAAAGAGCTAAAAATAATCTGATATGATCGAATAAGGTGTGTGTAATGGATATAGAGTTCCAATAAATACCTAAGATAAAATATACTTTTATCTCAAATGCTACTCCTCCTTTATCATATTTTGACTTATAAGGAGTAATCAAATTATGATTTGATTTACATGAGTAAAGTTGAGTTAAGTCTTTCTTAAAAGAAATGCATCCATTAATAGATACGTATATTAATCAGGTATTATCTAGAGCCAGTTTACGATTTCATGTATGATACGATACAAGATATATTGCATCTTAAAAGGATATCATACAAATTTTTGACATACGTTTAGTACATGTCTTGTGTAAACTCAAAGCTAGGTCTATTGTTATGAAACGTATATGAGCTTTTGGAAGCTTATTCAATCGCATTAAGAAATAAAACGTTTTTTTTCAAGAAATGCCACCTTTTAAACGAGGAATTTTAGTCTAAATGAAATTAGTAGCAATGTGATTGACTTGGAGAATGTAGCATGTAGTAATTTTATAAAAATAAATAACTAAACTAAAAGGGCAAAATCATAATTTCACATAGATGGAAAAATAGTAAATTCAATAGGAGCCGGAAATAGGCTTTGGAACCTATTATATTATGTCTAGAATGCTGTTTACCACCAAAAAACATATATAACGTGATAAATTTGATTAAACGTACAAGAAATTAGAAGAAGTCAAACCCACTGGCATTTTCGTAATATACCGATTTCAAAAATTTAGCCCAAATATTAGTGTTTTCAGCCTATAAATAGAAATGCAAACCTTATTCTCTAATTCTATTTTAAACTAAACAACTTAATCCTAATCCTCAAAATCTCCTTTACTAATCCTCCAAATCAAATTCGAATTAAACGGATCATTATATGAAATAGATCATCGCTTAAATAGTTAAGAAATAAAATCAGGACAATCGTTAAATTTGGAGTTTTGAAAGTGATGAATTTCTCGACAGCGGAAAAAAAGGAGGATTCACATCGTATTTGAGAGGATGTACGACTAATTGGTGGGTGGTGGGACTTAGCATATTTGATTATATATTGATAAGGTACAGTAATTCACCTTTCATGGTCGTAAATCGAAATATAGGTGATCAAATTGCTATTGTAAAAATAATCATTTTATAGACACTCGATTATGATGTGAAATGCCATGGCTAGATGATTAAAAAATTGAATTTTTTTTGTAATTAGCAAAGTTAATCCTTATTTGATTAAAAGTGTGAAATACAAAGTGTTCTAAAGTTAGCGTACTATATATCAAAATTGTAGTTTCTGACGATGCAAATCCACTAATGATGTTTGTTCGTCCAATAGATGTATAAATTGATCAGAAAATCTATCAGAACTTTCGATAAACTTAGACCATCCGTCTCGACCCAACAGTGAAACGACGACGATGCAACAAACAGAAGCATAGTTGTGTAGAGGAGGTCGAGCAGGTCCGCGAAGTGGTCGCCGATCGACTCAAATTGATGCGAGATGGTCGAAAAATGCCAAAAAGGCAGCGATGACGACATTTGACTTTGGATGCGATGGAGGTGACGTGGGCCATCTGGCAGCTTAGGGGTGAAGAGGATGTTGGTGGTGTTTGATTGTCGGCTAGGTAGTCGTAGTAGTGGAGGTAATGCCAATAATGTGTTGATGCTGGTGAGGTGTAGTGATATTAGGTTTGGAGCTCTACCATAGCTGCATGGATAATAAAATAATATATTTAAATAAATAGTTTATAAAATCATGAGAATGCCCCTAGACTTTAAACGCTTATAACTCACGCAAATGATCCCTGTTTCACGCAAAGTACAAAACATCGGGACCATGGCAAGATGAAGAACGTTTTGGTATGTTGCTTGTTGTGTTTTGAGACACTTTCGAAAAGCACCTTGTTTTGGTAGATTCATTATATGTTGTTCGATGTGGCCATTATGCACTGAGATATTTTGTTCCTCAGTAGCGAGTTGCTTAAGATTTGGCGATAGCAGGTTGAGAAATTTTTTTCCTTAGTAGCGAATCGCTTACGATTTACAATAATGGGCTAAGAGATTTTGTTCCTTGGTAGCGAGTCTATTACGATTTGGAATAGTGAGTTGAGACATGTAGTTCTTCGATAGAGAGTTGCATATGGTTTAACGATACAGTACATTCGAAGGAGCTGGGTCTTTAGAGTATGATTTGACTAATGGGTTGAGACATTTTTTCCTCACTAGCGAGTTGCTTATGATTTGGTGGCAATGGGCTGAGGCATTTTGTTCCTCGTTAGCAAGTCGCTTGTGATGTGGCAATAACAGGCTGAGACATTTTGTTCCTCGGTAGTGAGTCACTTACGATTTGGCTATAGTGCGCCAAGACATATAATTTCTCAATGGCGAATCACTTATGATTTGGCAATAGTGAGTTGAGACATATTATTCCTTGGTAAGGAGTCATATATGTTTTTGGTGATAATGAGTTGGGACCCTGGGCTTAATATTTGGTCTTCGGCATGTGAGTCGAAACTTTGGGCTCAATCATGTGCACATGGTTATTAGGATAGATGTAACAACCCTATTGTTAATTAACTAATTAATTAAGTTTAATTATGGTTAATTAATTTTACCAAAGACTTATGAAATTAAGTCTAGTTTTTTTGTAACGACCTGATATTATCAACCATTCGCATCCACACATGCCGGACTTGAATTGCTCAAAATATCAGATTATTAATTTATATTTGGCAAAACTCAGCATATACAGTAAATAAAATAATCACAGACACGGAGTATTATAACAGAATGCAGCGGAATAGATTAATAAATAGTAGTTCATGAAGCTACTACAATAACAAAGTCTCGAATACAATAGTCAAATAACAAAATTTGAATACATCACTGGAATCAACTGAATGACTGAAAGGTGAATCGATAGTTGGATCTCCTAGCGAAGCTCCAAACTCCAAAGGTTAGTCTCAATTGCTGTATCACTCCGCCGATTTTTGAATGATTTGTAACGGGGTGAAACTCCTTTACAATTGACATTGATTCACCAGAGATTTCTATACCCTCGATTTAGATGCTTCTATCCCTTGCTATGCCGAATTATATCTTTGGCGATCGAATGTCGATTCTCCTTAGAATTCCGCATAGATCATATTCTTGAAGTCACGGTTGACCCGGTTAAGGTCGCCCGCGATTTATATTAGTATATTCACCTTCTATTTTGTAATTTAATCATCTCATCTTCGTTCGAGCCCATCTTCGAATCAGAATTCTATTTTGACTAGAGTCCCTCTAATTTGAATCTCTATCTTTGTTTTAAAATCCATTCTTGAATCATCCCTTGAAAAATCGTGTTTGTTTGTATTTTTAGAAATTGTTTTATATATCGAAATTATTATTTTGATAAGTATGATTATATTCTATATATAAAGTGAAATGTTTTCGATAAGGATTATATACCTTTTAAAAACGAGAATTTGAAGTTTCGAAAGGATTTGAAATTTTGAAAATTTTATAAGAAATTGATTTATATAAAAATGATTTATAACTGAAGGGTTTTGAATTTGAAATTTGAGAAATTGAACTCCATATTTTGAAAATTGGTTTTAAGATTTTGAAATATATAATAATATGATTTAAAAGTATTTTCCGAATAAGAAGTGTTTCAAATGACTTCAAATGAGTTCTAATGATTTCGAAGAAATATCAAAGAAGTTTTCAAGAAAATAGAAGTCCAGAACTCACTTATGTCGCTGGAGAATAATTTCGGTGATGAGTGCATGCATCATCGACATTGATTTTCGAGTTTTAGAGTGGGGGATAGGCCACTTTAGTAGCTTTTCTATGCGATTGATTTTGTGAAACCAATTTTGATTTCAAATTCCGAAGTATGATTTGATATTCGAAAGATATATGTATATATATTTGAAACAATTTAAAGTAAGCCCGGTGTTCAGTCCTCGAGTTTCGAATTTGATTTCGTATAACCCTATCTACTGAAATTGATTTACTGATTGGTTGCTGATTTCCAACTCTTGGATTGGAAATTTGATTTCTCCGACTATTCTGAATGTTCGAACACTTCCAAATCGAGGTTTAATTTTCAAAGCTAAGTAATTTCAAAAAGTATAAATTATTTGATAAAGTATATAAGTTTAGTTTTGTATGTTTAAAGTATGAAGTAATATGATTTAAATAAATTTGAAACTATTTTGTGAAGTAAATGATTAAGACTATTTTGAATTATACTAATATAAAATTTAGTTTTAAATGTTTAACTTAGTAACATCTTTTGTAAAAACTATATATATATATATAGAATAATAATTTTAAAAGGTAAATTGGATCTTTCAAACAGAAATAAATAGTTTAAAGGTTTTAATTAAGGGATGGTTATAAACTTGGTAATCATTTTTGGGTATAATTGATTTTTGAGAAAAATATTTGGTTTCGAATATAGATTGGAATTTAAAACCCAGTATTTACATGATGATTTTGGAAATGAATTTGTTTGACCTAAATTATGTTGATTTGGAAACTAGGATTATTTTCTAAACCTATTATTTTGGAAACTTTGAAACTGAAGATATTTAATTTGGAAGAAATAATTTGGTGAAACCGTATATGATTTTGAAACTAAACTGATATTCAAACGAATTGAAATTGAGAACCTTATTTTTCTAAATACTTGATTTGGAAGTTATCGAACTTATATAAAATTGATTTGTATAAGTATGAAGTTGATTTGAAAACTATTGATTTGGAAAGGTACTCAATTTGAAAAGCGAAATATTATATAATCGAAGTCTGTATAAGTGTGATTTGATATACTATTGATTTTTGGAAAGTATTCGATTTAAAAATGAAATCTTATATATAATGGAATTTATATAAGTATGATATTTGAAATTGATTAGAAAGGGTGCTATATGATACATATTTTCAAAGTAAAGATATGGAAAGTGCCTTCTGCTTGATATCCTCTTTGTGGCCACATTTTGGATTCATTCTATCGATATTATTCTCTCTGATTTGGGTTTTCCGGATATAATACTCGAGTGTCCTTCGAATTCCATGGCGTTACCCATGGTCTTACGAATTCGACTGCATAGCGTAATTCGTAAGGCGGTGATTGCTTAAAAGGTACGGATGTTTCCTAGGGGATCCAGGCGTAACCATTGTGTATCTGCGATCTATGGTCGTTTTAGTAGCGTAATCCGCAAGGCAGAGATTGCTTAAACAGTACGGATGTTTCCTGGGGGATCCAGGCGTAACCATTGTGTATCCGCGGTCTACAGTTTTTTTATTATCATGGCGAAATTCGCAAGGCAGTGATTGCTTAAAAGGTACGGATGTTTCTTGGGGTACCCAGGCGTAACCATTGTGTATATGCGATCCATGATTCGATTTGGTTGATTTGTTTGGATTGTACTTTCCATATCAGTTTTGAAGGTTTTTCGAGTATTTTCATTGGGTGTTGAAATAGGTCTACTAAATACTTGGAGAAATCTAACTTTGTGCCTGATCAACGCATGACCAGAGTCTACAAGAATGAGGATAAACCTGTTAAGACATCGAGTTATAAAAGTATTTTGATAAAGTATTATATAAAGGATATTTTGATCATTTTTCCATTTTTTTCTCTTTCTTTCTAAATAATTTAAAATGTTTAAAATACTGTTTATTTATATACTGCATGGTTTAATTGTATATTATTAGTGTTTTATGTTGATCTTCATATAAATAAGTGAAACCGAAAATTTGAATCTTAAAGTTTATATTAAGAAATGGTTTCAATTATTGAAATAAAGTGAAATATTTGAATAATTGGAATATTTGAAATAATAAATAGAATCAAACCAACCTGAAATAATGAGTTTAAACAAACTTATTTGTATAACACTAGGTTACATTCTAATATATATAACTTGCCTAGAATATTCAAAAAGGTTAAAATGTTAGGATATAATAAAGGGTTGTACAAGAAGAAAACTTAAATAATAAATTGATCAAACTAAAATCTGGCTTAGTATAAAGGTTGTAGATAGAAGGAAAAATTTGTATAGTATTTAATTACACTCAGGACATTAATATAACTTACCTAGAAAAGTTTAAATGTAATTAGAATGTAAATTAGATAGTATACACCAGGATATGAAATAGAATATCAAAGATGATATTTGTTAAGCGAATTTACTAATAATAAATTGAGAAAAATGGAAAAAATTATTTATTGAATATTATATGGTTATAAGATGTCTATACACGTAATATATGTTGCAAAATGTATATTAAGTGGAATAAATTAAATAAATAAAGGAGAATGCTAGTTAAGCAAATAAATAGGAACTTAAAAATAGTGAAATTGAAATTTTAAGGGAAAGTAACTTAACTAGGGTCAAATAGATTTAATAAATGGGTAAATAAATGAGCTAAATCAAATAAATTTTGTTTTGAAAAGGAAATTTTGTAACAAATGCTAATAAATTGAAATCAAATCTATTGATTTTAATACATTAAATAGAATCAATAAAATATGGATATAATAAATAGTTATTGATTTAATAAAATGAATTAAACCAAATTGTTGGATATTAATTTTAAATCTGTATGATTTTGAATAGTTGAAGTAAAATGTTGGGATGTTACATATGGTATAAAATTAATTGCTTATATGGTTTTAAATTAATTGCTTTGTTTTGCATTTCAATCTATCTTTTCTTTCTGGTTGTTTTATTCTCCTACCTCCTTCCTTTTCGGGGACGAAAAGTTTTGAGTGGGGGAGAGTATAACGACCCGTAAATTTTAATTGATTTTGTTATAATGTATTTAATTGAATTTTTGTGAATTTTTAAGTAATTGAATTTTGAAATAAAAATTTAATATTTGGAATATGACTGTTTAAACATAGCAAATGGTAAATTTTCATCTGATAATATTGAAGTTTAAATTTCTTGTGTAATTCTATTTAAATTTAAATCAGTTAATAATTGATGATAATAAAATGTTTTCCAAACCCGAATATTTTTATATAGAAAATTTGTAAATCATCTTCTGAGAGAGACTTCGTATTTCGTTTCTTCAAATTTTGACTACTATTGCTCTGTTTATCTTATTTTCTGCAATTTTGCAGCATTTTCGGTAACGGAAATTCGAATTTCTATAACTCGATCGTATCACCGATATCTGTGCACCGTTTTGATCGTCTCGTCGTGCTGATCTCTGTGGTATATTCATTTCTGTATTTTGAGGTCCGGTGCACTACGAAATGATTGAATAGATCGTTGTAACGGTACTGAAAATTGTGATCTTTTGACTTTCCTTTGCTTTTCAAATCTAACCGTGCAGCCCAAGCAATATAATAAATTGCTCTAAGCTTAATCAATGGCCATTCAATTTGTTATTTGTCGGTACGTTACGTTTATTTGTAGGTCTCTTCATTTCTCCACTGTTCATATTCTTTTTATTTTCTCGGAAATCATGTTTCTACCTTTTCCTGTTCATTTCTTTTCTTTTCTAGTTGCTATTGCCTTTATAAAGCCGGACACATCTCCTCGCCTTTCCCTTTCATTTCGAACCCTCTTCCCCAAGCAATCATCGGCCTTGTTCGCTTTCGCTCCCACCATCAACTCAACCTCCACATCGCCTTCAACCGATACACCCAGATCTGGATGCTCGGCTGCCACACGCCCAAACAACCCCATGCCACCCAGCTAGCCACATCCACTCTCTCTCCCCTCTTTTGCCTCGACCTCGCCATGACCAAGCACGCAGGATGTTTATATATATATATATATATAAATCGTAAGTTTATAGTAGTTCAAAATTAATCTATATGTTTACGTGAGTATACACTTATATATTTATATCTTATATATGTTATATATATGGTCTGCCCTATTATTGTTTTGAAAAGTTTGCAGTTTTTTTTGATTTGAGATTTATATATATACTAGTGTTGATTTTAAGTATAGATATATAGGTTATTTTGAAATAGTTTTGGGTTGTGTGTGTGTGTGTGTATATATATATATGGTTATATCAAACTATAATAGTTTATTACTTCGGGTTATATTGTTATATAGTTATATTGGTTATATGTGAATATACCTAAGTCTGTTTGTTTATATATGAAGTATATATAGTGTAAGCCATGTGATTTGTTGTATGTATATAGTTTAAAGGTATACAGTTTATAAAAGTTATAAGAGTTTATATATTTTATCAACTGTTAGTTATAAAGGTTGTACAGTTCATATATATGTGTCAAGTTTTCATTTATAAACGTATTGGCTTACAGTATAGATTTTTATCATCTGTCTGTTTTAATTTAAAGGGTATTATAAATATTTTTGTTTCATTCTTATATGTGATTAAAATTAATATGGTTTTAATATGTATATGGGTGTGTAATATATTCAAAATGTTTATATAATGTCAATATCAATCTGTGTTTCTAAAAGTATTTGTGTGAAGAATGTATGTATATATATATAAGTTTTATAATAACTTCAATATAGTTTGAGTATTTCAGATTTGAAGTATAACATAAATTTTTAAGTTTACAAACTATATTCGGTTGGTCTGTGTTATATAGAGTGTGTGTATATATATATATATATGTTCTGGGTTATATATTTTATAAGTTATATAAATATATGTATGTTTGACTTTAATATCTGAGTTTTTTTCTAAACAATGATTTTGAAAACATGTATACATATATATTTAATGTGTGTTGAAATTTGGGTATGATTTTTTGTATATCTATAATTTTATATGTTATATCTATATTAATTTACTTATATATCCAATCTCCATCGATCCAGTTCTGACTTGATTTCGTCAAATTCCTATTTATCAGCTTTATCGTTGAATTTGTGTCTATCTAGCGTTGCTTTGGAATTCGTAGCTCATTTCTTTGTCGAATCTCTCCAGCCTCGAAAGGTGAGCAATCACTCACGATTAACGTTCTTATATTTATTAAATTTGATTTCAATTGAAACGATAATTGAAATATGCTGCTGTTAGTTAGTTACATTGCTTTATATATGCTATTATCTGTATCTGTTCACCTATGACATCTGACACCATTATATGTTATTTATATTGATGATATGCCTGTTATATTATTATCATATCTGTTATCACTCTACAAATTCCCTGTTAGTATAGAAATCCCTATGGGTTGAAATGATACATACCCGAACGATCTGTATAATAGGAGAAAATCGTTATGGGTTGAAATGATAAACCCAAGCGATTTTCATTGAATTGAATTTGGGATTGCGGGTTGAAATGATATATACCCGTATATATTTAATTTACGGATTGAAATGATAAATATCTGTATCACTTGACTATAGGTAGAAAATTTTATACAGACACCGTTGGTCTATATATAAATATTTTAAAATGATTTCTATGGTTTTGAAAGGAAATCTATATGGTTTTATTTAAATTTGAAAATATTATGTACATGAATAAGCTTTAATACAAAATAGATTTAATAATAAGCTTTAAATGTACTCAAGTTTGATTTAAGTAAAATACAATATGTTTAAGTATTTATTTAAAAAAATTATTAAAAAATAGATTTTTATAATGATTCTATAAGTAAAGGTTGGAAAGATAAATTTGAATTTATTCGAAATTGTATTTAATTAAGAATTTGTTTAATTAAATCGATTTGAAACTTATTGAATTTGAGGGTTTTAAGATATGATTTTATAACTTGATTTTGATTTAAATTATTAAATGGATATTTCAAGTTTTAAATAAATCGAAGGAAATATTTAGTTTAATGTAATTTAAGGTTATTTAAATGATAATGGATTTATTAAGTGAATATTTCAAAACTAAATAATAATGAAGTTAAAATAAGATATATATGAAATTATCAATTTAGTTTTGAAAGTGCTATAATTTGGAAATATATATATTTGAGATGGAAATGATAGTTTGGTTTTGAAGTATAAATTATTTTGAAATAACCACGGTGTTATAATGACGTTTGGTTGTTAATAGCGTGTATTTCTTCATAGTAGATAGTTTCACGGATCCTTAGAGGATGGTTATCCCAAACATCCTTTAAGTTACTTGTATTTCAGTTAATATTTCACTTGAGTTGGATTTACTGATATAAGAATGTTAATCCTGACTCGAGTGTTTTGTGTTTTGCTTTACGCTCGGGTCAAACTGAGTGATACAGCATTTGAGACTCACCTTTGGAGTTTGGAGCTTCGTTTGGAAATCCAACTATCGATTCAGCTCTCAGCTTTCTAGTTTATTTGTTCAGAGTGGCCATCTGTTTGTATTGGAAACTTCACTGTATTTGAGATATTCTGTTGTGTTTAGTTCAAACTATGATGTTTATAAAGTAGCTTCATAAACTACTATTTATCTTTTCCGCTGCATTATTATTATATTACTCTATGTCTGTGATTCTGTGATTGATTTATTTACTGTATATGCCGAGTTTTGCCAAATATAAATTAACAATATGATATTTTGAGCAATTCAAGTCCGACATGTGCGGATGTGAATGGTTGAAAATATCGGGTCGTTACATTTTTATAATAGTTAATTCGATTTATTTAAGAAATGAGTTTCATTCCTTAAAGAGGATTATTTGAAATATTATTAAAACTAATTATTTAAATTTAGCATTTAGGATAAAATGTTAATATTGAGATTTGTTGTTTAAAATGAGATTTTTTTTACAATTAATAGTTCGTTTTTATTAAAAATAATGAGAATAACTTTTATTTGCAAAAGTTATATTTAACTATAAAAATATCTCAATATTAATAGAAACGAGAATTTTGATATTTTGAATTTTTTATTAAATGAAAAGATATAAAATTTACATAAGCTTTAAAATTGGAATATTTTGGTTTTCAAGTCCTATGTAGAATCAATCCATGATTTAACAAAGTGGTTTTGGAGATTATAATTTTTAAAAGTAGAAATGTTTACTAACAAATTTTAATAAGAAAGAGTATATTATATAGAGAATGAGTAATATGAGACCTTGTGTTTTTCTGTTAATGGGCTTTAGTACAACCCAAACCCATTTTAAGGTAAGAAAATGAAGCCATTGCTCATGTTTTCTCATTCACAATATCTAGTACGTAAAAAAAACTCAATAAGCTGAAATTAGGGTTCTACGTCTCCTTCTCATCTTCAATCAAAATTGTGGTTTTAAAATAGAAATAAATTCTGGAAAAATATGATAAAATCAAGGTATGTAAACTAAACCCTTGTCCAACATCTTGTACAACCTATTTCAGTTTTGGTTTGAGTTTTGAATCCTTATTGTGCTTTCTCTCTTTTCTGAATTCTAGGATTTTGCTATTATAAGAAGGTCGGCTGATTACAGTTAATTGCTAAGTGAAATAATAAGAATAAAGCGAGTTTACCTCACATTACTATCTCTAAATAGAATGCATGTTGCTTTTTGTTGATTTGGATGAACCTATGATTAATTTAATCTCATTTCTTATGATGTTTTCAACCTCAGTTTTATTTTCCTACTCGCTGAAAGTTATGGTTATATATAATTAGTAAATATGATGTTCTAATTGATGTTATAATGTCTTGAATCACCTGAGATGATTGCATATGCACCCCAAATCAACTGTAAAAAACATAAGACCAAGCTACCACCTTAGGGTATAAACTGGAGGGCAACCTAGAGTTGAAACAGCTTCAGGTTGCATTACCACCAGTGGACCAGGGTGCCACCACCGGTGCACCGATGGCGAATGCCTGGAGCTGATTCAGCTCCAGGTAAAGCCCCTCTGGATCGCCATTTCTTGCCTTATCCATTGCCTTGTTTGATGTTGTTGTTTTCTAGTGCTTTTCATTTTTGTTTGCGGTCCTTGTGGCATCCATTTCCATTGATCTTCTAATTTGTAAATATAAGATTTTGAGATGATATAAAGTTAGAACTACATTGACCAAATCATGGCTATAACCTAGTGATGACCTAATATTTTGTTGTAGTGAATTCTCTTGTGCTCTATGGACTTTGAATCTCTTTGATTCAAAGGTTTGGAATTTTAGAAACTTATATTTATTTGTTATATATATATATCCAATTTTATAAAGGAGAGTTTATTTAAGTTTACAAATATCAAACTTGTTTCTAAATTAATCTAGTTTTTTATAAATGATTTTAACAAATAGCTATATATATATTAAGTATTACTAGTATAAATGGTTATGAATTTGGAAATATAAACCTAATTTATTTCCAAGTAAAATGGTTATATATATCAAAATGGGTTTGGAAGAGTAATAAATGTAGTTTATAAAATAAATGGATACTTAAATATATATATATATATATATAGTCTTTGGAATATGGTTTTGGAACAATATAACTTTATGGAATTTGAGACAACCAAACATACATACATACATATGTATATGTATATATATATATATATATTGAGATCAAATGGAATATATGAATTATTTATGTATTGATAAATAAAGTATTTAGAAAACATTTCCTATATGAAAAATTATATTGTTGGATTTCTAAACTATAAATTTTTATAAGATAAATATTTTGAGAGTCTTAGTTCTATAATATGGGAAGTGCTAATAATCGACTTGGTGTTACCGATTGGATTAAATATACTCGAGTAACGCTTCATCAAATATTGTAAAACTTGTTGCATAGAATGTTTGAGTGGTACTTACTAGCACACTAGCGAATACTTGAATTCCATTGGGTAGTATGCGATGCCTTGGTTAAATTCTTGTGATTGCTTTTTTGAAGTATTTAACACTATAGGGTTGTATTCTCTTTTGGTGTTTAGCCGGGGGCCTATAGATTCTTAAGAGAGTATATTTTAGGTTTTCTAGTGGTATTTGTAATGAGTGAGACTTACTAGCTTCCAGTAAATACTAGAATTTCACCAGGCGGTATGGGACGTTTTATTAAGTCCTAATGATTAGTAGAAGTGCTAGTATTTGGCACTTTAGGGTATATTTAATTTTGGTGTTCGATTAGGGATCGATAGATTCTTAAGAGTTATTCATGGATTTCTTTAAGACCATCATGATCGATATGAGTTATAAATATATATAGGTAAATATATAATAATAATGAATAATCTAGAGACTTCGGGTTATGGTTGCTACGTTCGTCTTGATCGATTTGGATGATCCTTGAGAACGGTTGTGATTCTGGTTTCATGGTATGGATGATCTTTGGTATCAAATCGGTATAAATGATACCATAATTGTTTGTTTGCTATGGTATGAGTATAATCATTGCAATTGGCATGGACAATCATTATGATCAATATGGATTAGGATATTCTTGGACTCTGGAAATTGGACTCTATGACTATTCTGTGTTTGTGATTTAATTATTCTATGTGTTGTGGTATAAATGTTTCTATACTTCATGATGGATTCTGAGTTAAAATATTTTGGTGACTTGTATATATATATATATATATATATATATATATGTCCTCAGTGTTTTATATAACATTATATATATCTTAGTGTTATATCTTGTTCTCACCCTTTTGAATATTTAGAGATAGTCTGACCCGTTTATTTTATTCAGATTGCATGACATTTAGACTTTTGGATGGATTAGCTAGCAGGGAGATAAACCATTCGACTTTTAGTTTATCTCATTTAGAATTTTTCATATGTATATCATTTGTATATTTGAGTTGGAGATTTTTTACTGGATGTATATTATATGAGTGTAATATGATCTTTATAGACTTACAACTTGTATTTGTGTAAGATGTATTTTGTTCTGCTGATCTGCGACTATTATTTATATGTTATACTATTCTAATTCTGAGAAACCGATGTGTTTATTACTTTGAACTAAGAATGCACATGTCAAATTTTATTTTAGAGATTTAGTAAAATAGTAAATATGACATATTAGTGTTAGTTTAAAGATTATATTTGGTCGCCCTTAACAAGCCGTATTCTTCGTATTATTGGAAGACATTATCTATAATGTTCTTTAATAATATGGGTATAGCGGTGGGGTTGTTACAGTTGGTTTTAGAGCTAAGTCAGAACATTATAAAATATAGTATCACAGATTTAGACTTGGGTGTGCGGTAGATAGTTATATCAATTATCTATATAGGAATAGGAATATTAAATGATTATAGGAATATTCACTGGGACGTATTTGTGAAAATTTTGGATTACTTTACAAATTATTTTTACAAATTATTTTTAAAGTCTAGTGTTATGTAGTAGTGTTCTAATCTATTAGTGATCAAGTGGCGTGGCAGAAGCTGATAGACTGTTCTGTAGAGTACAGTAATTAGTGGTCTTTATATGTTTGATTGGATTTTCTATGCATGGATGAATGGTTGCGTAATTGGATTGTTATTAACAAATTTTCCTTCGTATAAGAATATAGAGAGTTATAAATTTTGGAGTTTGTTTTGTGTTCAATTGCCTGTTGAGTGTTTTATGAATTTTGGTCAAAGGCTTGGGACGCCACGGTGTTGATAGGGATTTGTAAATGCTTTGATGAGACGGTCAGACACAGTAATTTTGAGTTATAATGTTTAAAGTATTATAAATGATTGTGAATATAAATTGAAATTAATGATAATTTAATGGGAAGAGAAAGTTCTAAGTAAAATAAATATTAATCTGAAATGAGGTAAATATTCTGGAAAATATAATTACATGCATATGTAATAAATTTTGGAAGTAAAAGATATTTGGTAAAATGTATGTATACATGTATATACAAATGTGATAAATTTTAAAAATATGTACTTTGGATAAAAATAATATTTTGAAAAGAATTATTTTGAGTTATATGGTTATTTGGAAAGGAATTATTAATTGAAGTTATAATAATAATATTTAGTAAATGGTTTGAAATTGAATACTATTATTTGTAAAATTAAAATGATTTGAGGAAAAATATTTTGGAAAATAAATTAAGAATATATATATATATATATCTGTGTGCTGAAAATTTTTGGTGGTTTAGAAAATTTTAATGAGGCTATAAAAATGTATTATATATACTGTTTTAAATAACGTATGAAGTTACCGAACATTAGCAATAGCAGAGATCGAGGCGAGGCCATGTTGATTTCATGATCAACATCGTAGCCATTTAACAAAGCGACTTTCTATAAATGGATGGAAAGGAAACGCCGTTTTATTATTTGATATTTGTAAATTGTGAATGTTTATTTTAAAATATATACTACGTAGAATAGTATGTGATAATTTTTGGTTTATTACATATATCATTTTATGGATGGTAAATTTTTGAAGCTTAAATAAGAAATAGTATTTTGGGTAGAGGGGAAATATTTTAAGTTTAAAATAATTTAAAATGATATTTTAACTATCGAATAAATCGTGAGAAGTAGAGCATGGTGAGGCAATATTGATATTATATGTAATCAAGCTTGCGGCCAAGTGACGAAATGAATCATTAAATTTCATGGCTTAATATTATTTTATATAATGAGATAAGTCAAGGAAAATGTTTTAATTTGCGGAATTGGTTTATATTAATTTCAAATAGAAATTAATTGGAAAATTTTAAGAGTTCCTTAAAAGATAAAGGATAGAGTATCATAATTATCATTGAGTTTTTGAAAAAGTTGAGATAAAACTTTTGGTTCTTTTCTAAATAGGAATTAGATTTAGAGTAATTTCTTGATTTATTAAAGTTCAAATTAAATAGACTTGAGGTAAAAATGATAATCTTTTAGAATGAAAATTTTAAGGTAACAAAAGATCATCTTTTATATTTTGGAGAAATTTGGTTTTAAGTTCATAAATATTAGAAAATTTATAATATGGATTTCTCTCATCAAGGAAATTGCAGGGATGCAATTCTTAAGCGGGGAGTCTATAAAAACTTTGTTGTTGATTACCTAACTAATTAAGTTTAATTATGGTTAATTAATTTTATCAGAGATTTGTGAAATTAAATTAAATTTTCGAGAATAGTTGATTTGATTTATTTAAGAAATGAGTTTCATTTCTTAATGAAGATTTCAATTTTTGAAATATTATTAAAATTAATTACAGGAAAGTAGGTACAAGGACAGATTTAGGCTGAAGGACAACAAGTTTGTTTTTCAGGCTGAAGGACAATGCTAGTTATAACTAGCATTTTGTATAGTGTAAAACTGAATATAATGCTAGATATAACTAGCATTCTGTATAGTGTAAAAGTTGAATATAATGCTAATTATAACTAGCGTTTGTCCTTCAGCCTAAAAATGAAACTTGGTGTCCTCGAGCCTAATTTTTTTTCAATGTTTGTCCTTTTCCCTAATTCCCTCAATTAATTATTCAAATTTGGCATTTTGGATAAAATGTTTACATTAAGATTTTTTGTTTAAAATGAGATTTTTTTTACAATTAATAGTTTATTTTTATTAAAAATAATGAGAATAAATTTTATTTGTAATGGCTATATTTAATTTTATAAAAATATCTCAATGTTAATAGAAATGGGAATTTTGATATGTTGGAGCTTTTAATAAATAAAAATCAATAAAATTTACATAAGCTTCAAAATTGGAATATTTGGGTTTTCAAGTGATGGGTGGAATCAATCCATGATTTAACAAGGTGGTTTTGGAGATTATAATTTTTAAATAAAGAAGAAATGTTTACTAACAAATTTTAATGAGAAAGAGTATATTACATAGGGAATGAGTAATATAAGACCTTGTGTTTTTATGTTAATGGGCTTTAGTACAACCCAAACCCATTTCTAAGGCAAGGTAATGAAGCTACTACTCATTTTTTCTCATTCACGGTATCCAGTATATACAAAACTCAATAAGCTGAGATTAGGATTCTATGTCTCCTTCTCATCTTCAATCAAAATTGTGGTTTAAAATAGAAATAAATTCTGGAAAAATAAGATAAAATCAAGGTATGTAAACTAAACCCTTGTCCAACCTCTTCTATTTCAGTTTTGGTTTGAGTTTTGATTCCTTTTTGTGCATTCTCTCTTTTCCGAGTTTAGGGTTTCACTATTATAAGAAGGCTAGTTTATTACAATTAATTACTAAGTGAAATCATAAGAACAAGGTGTGTTTACCTCACATTACTATCTCTAAATAGAATGCATGTTGCTGTTTGTTGATTTGGATGAACCAATGATTGATTTAATCTCATTTCTTGTGATGTTTTCAACCTTAGTTTATTTTCTTGCTTGCTAAAAGTTATGGTTACATATAATTAGTAAATATGATGTTTTAATTGATGTTATGATGTCTTGAATCACTTGAGATGGTTGCATATACACCCCGAATCAAGGGCACAGAACATGAGACTAAGCTGCCACCTTCGGGGACAAACTAGAGGGCAACCTGGAACAGAATTAGCTCCAACTTGCATCACCACCGGTGGACTAGTGGGGCACCACTAGTGCACCAATGGCGATGCCTAGAGCTGATTCAGCTCCAGGTAAAGCTCCTCTGGATCGTTGTTGTTTGCCTCGTCCATTACCTTTTTGGTATTGTTGTTTTCTAGTGCTTTGCATGTTTGTTTGTGGTCCTTGTGGCGTCCATTTCCATTGATTTGCTAATTCATAAAAAATAGATATTGAGATGATATAAACTTAGCACAATATGGACCAAAGCATGGCTATAACCTTGTGATGACCTAATATTTTGTTGTGGTGAATTCTCTTGTGCTCTATGGACTTTGAATCGCTTTGATTCAAAGGTTTGGAATTTAGAAATTTATATCTATTTATTATATATATAAATAATTTTATAAAGGAGAGTTTATTTAAGTTTACAGATATCAAACTTGTTTCTAAATTAATCTAGATTCTTTTATAAATGATTTTAACAAATAGTTATATATATATATATTAAGTATTACTAGTATAAATGGCTACGGATTTTGAAATGTGGTTTTGGAAATATAATCCTAATTTATTTCCAAGTAAAATGGTTATATATATCAAAATGGATTTGGAAGAGTAATAAATGTAATTTATAAAATAAATGGCTACTTAAACATGTATATGGTCTTTGGAATATGGCTTGGGAATAAGATAACTTTATGGAATTTGAGACAAACACACAAATATATATTGAGATCAAATGGAATATATGAATTATCTTATCTAATGATGAATAAAGTGTTTAGAAATCACTTCCTATATGAAAAATTATATAGTTGGATTTCTAGACTATAAATTCTTATAAGATAAATATTTCGAGAGCCTTAGTTCTATAATATAGGGAGTGCTAATAATCGACTTACTATTATCGATTAGTTTAAATGCTCTCGAGTAAGGCTTCATCGAATAGTATAACTCATTGAATAAAATGTTTGAGTGGTACTTACTAGCCCATTAGCAAATACTTGAATTCCATCGGGCAGTATGGGATACCTTGGTTAAATTCTTGTGATTGCTTTTAGGGAATATTTAACACTTTAGGGTTGTATTCTCTTTTGGTGTTTGGCCGGGGGCCGATAGATCCTTAAGAGAGTATAGTTCGGGATTTCCAGTGGTATTCGTAACGAGTAAGATTTACTAGCTTCTAGCAAATACTTGAATTTCACCAAGCGGTATGGGTTGTTTTGGTTAAATCAAGTAATCATTAAAAGTGATAGTATTTGGCACTTTAGAGTATATTTACTTTTGATGTTTGACTGGGGGCAGATAGACCCTTAAGAGGTATATTCATGGATTTCTTTATGATCATCTTGATCGGTATGAGTTATAATTATATATATAGGTAAATATATAATTATAATAAATAATCTAGAAAATTTGAGTCATGGTTGCAACCATCATCTTGCTCGGTTTGGACGATCCTTGAGATCGGTTGTGATTCTAGTTTCATGGTAAGGACGATCTTTGGTATCAGATCGGTTTGGACGATACCATAATTGTTTGTTTGCTACAGTATGAGTACAATCATTGTGGTTGGTATAGACGATTATTATGGTCGGTATGGATTAGAATTTTCTTGGATTTTGGATATTAGACTCTATAATTATTCTGTATTCATGATTTAATTATTCTATGTTTTGTGGTATAAATATTTATGTGCCTCGTAATGGATTAAGAGTTAAATTATTTCAGTGACATATATATATATATATATGACCTCTATGTTTTATAATGTTATATATATCTTAGCGTCATATCTTGGTCTCACCTTTTTGAATATATAGAGATAGCCTGACATATTTATTTTATAGTACTCGGGTTAGGCCAAGACTTTCCAGATTACAGGACATTTAGACTTTTGGATGGATGAGCTAGCAAGGAGATAAACCTTTTTGACTTTTAGTTTATCTCATTTAGGATTTTGCGTATGCATATGGGATGTATATTTGAGTTAGAGATTTGTACCAGATGTATATTATATGAGTCTAGTGTGATCCTTGTAGACTTACAACATGTATTTGTATAAGATGTATTTTATTCCACTGTGATCTGTGACTATTGTTTAATGCTATATTGTTCTGATTCTGAGAAACCAGTGTGTTTATTACTTTGAACTATGACTGTACACATCAAATTTTATTCCAGAGATTTAATAAAGTGGTAAGTATGAAGTGTCAACGTTATTTTAAGGATATATTCACATTTGGTCACACTTAACAAGGCGTATTCTTCATATCATTGGAAGACATTATTTATAATGTTCTCTAATTATGGGTATAACGGTGGGGTTGTTACAATAGATTTTTATGAGACCTTAACATATGATGTTATTATGGTATTATATTATGCCCAGTTGACTTTTTGGATGTAAATGACACAGGTTAAGCTGTGATTTTCGAGTATAAGTGTTGTTTTACTAGCTTATTAATGCTATATACTATATACTTATATGACATAGGGTAGGTTTTTATCTAATCCCCTCTATCCCTTTCTCCATTTTATTTACCCTGATAGGTAGATAGAGATGATCGGTGATGATTTCTGAAATGTGACGATGCGACGAAGACATGCAGTTATTTATCTATTACCTATTGACTATTTATTTATCGAGTTATTTCCAAACATTATATATTTTCCATTAACAATTTAGAGAGACGTTGTATATGGAGTTTTATACGATACTCCCTTATTTTATTTGTATGGGATTAAAATATTAAGTATTATATTTTATTCCTTCTGTTGTGAGTTTTAGAAAGTGTAGAATATTGTAGATAACTTTGTGATCTATTTTATATTTTACCTTAAAACGATTCGCCATCAATGACATCCTCGATGTCAGTATCACTTTTATGTGTGGATCGGTGCATCGTAGATAGAGGGTTGTTACAGATAAGATCTTAGATAATGAAATGAAAATATATTGATAATACAAAATTAATCTAGTAAAAGAAGGACATAGCAATTAGATCATCTAATAAGGAGCGTGTTAGTGGCAAAAATGGTCACTAACCCCGATATGTGTGAAAGCACCAATATCCAGATAAATCTAATCATAGATCTTATGATAGTAGTATGTAGAGAGTAATAAATTTAAGAAATAGTAAATGATAAATGAAAGCAAGTAAAGAACACAAGAGAATTATTGTGGTTCGGCTATCTCCGACCTACGTCCACTTCAATAATTTCCTTTATATTCCTTTATAATGTAGTTACAGCTACAAAAGAGTGCTATTCAATAGCTGAAATGGCAGAGTTTAACAAACATTGAAGATAAAGAGGAGCCAAAAGAAAAGAATCCTTTTTCCTGATCCATGCCCTCTCTATTTATAGGTGAAGACCCCTAAAATTTAGGCAGAGAAGTCTCTTGGTCCATGTAGGCCCGTATGAAGAGTTGCGAGGCCCACTTACATGCTTCTGGGATCGATCAGTGTGAATAATCCCCACGTCAGAATAAGTTGCGATCGAGCGTGGTGAAAGATGGTGTTGCAAAGTTCTTGCTCTCCAAATTTCATAAAGTTCCAATGTGTACTTTTTGAGATATGATCGATCCAAGTTCGAATTTACAAGCAAATTTGAAGCTTTCGTATCCATAGATTCGTATCCATCCTTTCGTATCCATCGATGATGCGCTCCTTAATTTTCGTATCGATCCGAGTATTGTGCTGTGATGTATGTTTTGCGCTCCATTCCTTGACCGCTTCTTTCATATCGATCGATACGAATGATCGATACGAAATATGCCTCCAAATCCATCCAATGCTGTTATCCTTCGTATCGATCCCATACTCTATCCCTTCTCTCGTATTGATCTAATGTCGCATCATTCGATCAATACGAAATATATTGATACGAATTGTAATCGATCCAAACCAAATGCACAAAGCATATGTGTGTTATCCATATCTATATCCAACCTCGTAGAGCGTTGAAGCTGTTATGCTAAACCCCAGAGTTGTGTACATTCATATCGATGCTGATCGATACGAACGAGATTGATGCTGGCATGTAAAATCCTAGAGTGGCGAGTTGAGTATATTTCGTATCCATATCGATCGACATGAAAGTATCGATATGAAATGGTTTCCAATGAACATTGATACATCCATAACTTGAGCATATGAACTCCGATTGACCTGAAATTCGAAGTGTAGCCTCTTCGGGCCTTGTGTATCATTCCTTATTGATCTTGCCTTGATTGGAGCTTGGTCCAACTTTGGCGGCATCGATCATAGCTTGGTTTTTGATCGATCTCCGATCCTGATAACCATCAATTTGTTGATATCTTGGCTTTGACTAAAAAGTGGGTTAACACTCTAAAAATGTTTTCTTAATATGAGAAAATAATATTGAATGTCAACCTTCTCAATTGCCTGTAAGTCGTGAAAGTATAAACTTTGCGACTTAGTGATATGTTGATAAGATCTGGAATGGATTCAAACTATACTGATGAAATATAAATTTTGAGGTATATCCGATGAGATATGATCCATCAGATGAAAACAATTGTAGTCAGAGAGTACTTAAGCAAATGCGGTTAGGAAATGATTTGTTCGATTCAAATGTTGAATTTAAAATCAATTTCATCGACAGCATAATTCTGTTAGGAATTCACCCACATGTTAAACTCTATCGATGTGAATGTTTGATGTCTCGAGATCAGTGGGAGCGATAAAGAACTTATAAATTTGTTATAATCTTAAATCAAATATATAAAAACTAGAACATTTAGAGGAAGCATGTCCCTATAATAAAGAAAGATTGATACTAAATCATTTCTAAGACTATAGATAGACAACATGATTGTTAACGATAAAAGACTTGACACTGATATCTCATACATATGATATACTGGGATATTAGGATTATCCAAAACATAGTACATAATACTAGACTTAAAATTGTTTAATACGAATTCCAAACAAGAAACGTTCTCGAGGAATGAAGTATATGAGATACTTGGAAGTAAGTTTCATCGCATATGTTGTATATTGAATTAGATTAGCGTATGTATTTGATACAATAGGAAAATGAAATCAAGTCTGAAAATTACCAAGGGAAGTGTTCTCGGATATTTATGAATAACACCGAAAATTGTTCAAGAAGCAGTGAAATTTTCATGAAGGATGTTCATGGTAAAATTACATTGGAAATATCAATTGTAGTAGGACGATTTTTAAAGGTTCAACCTTAACTAAGGTCTTATAATAGAAAGAGTTCCAAACGAGAAAGTTGCAGCAAGTTTTAGTAGGATGATTGCATTACCTAGAATAGTGCAGTAGTATAATATGTCTATGAAAATTTATATATGAGATAAAGATAGTTTCCTAGATTGAGTGTCTAATGATATATTGTGACATCAAGTAATGCAACATCGATTGTAAAAGGAATCAAGAACTCATGAAAGTATAGGACGTGTAGTCTGCAACTATCACATGATAAATTGTAACGACCCTAGATTTTAATTTAATTTAAATTAATAATTAATTGAAATTTTGAATTAAAATAGTAAAATAAATTGATGAAGTGAAGCGAGTTTCCCCGATTCAAATAGCAAATATATGTATTTGGGCATATATGAGTGAATTTGAATATAATAAATATATAGATATATATTTTACTTGAATTTAAATTGTAAATAATGGTTTAATAATAATACAAAAGCATAGAAATAAAACAAAATAAAATGTATTCAATTAAGTATAAAGACAAGTATGCAACCTAAGTTAAACTAATACAAATAACTAAAACAACATATAACAAGCAAGAAATTGTTTGTTACAATAAAATAAAATCACATAACTATAATCTAACATAGGGCTGTAAACAAGAAAATAGGAATTTGTTTATATTGTAAAGTAATAAAACAACAATTAATACAAGTAGGGAAACATAAGAAGAACACATAAACAAGTATCTCCATATTCATTTGTACAGCCGAGATGCAAGGCAAGAAGTAAGGACTAAGCAATGGAAACAAATTGATAAGTATGTACACATGAAAACACAAAGGACATGCATTAAATGCTTGCCATATTTTGATCATTCGAAATATATATAAAAATAAATAAAAAGGAAACCATGTCAGCCCCTTAGTACAACAAAAGATATCACCTTGTACAAAGTATATCATCATGTATAATGGTCAGTCGAAGACAAGAAAACATCTCAAGCCACCATATTAAGAAAATACCTTTGTATTGTACAAAATAATAATATACCCTGCTGTACAAAGATGATATCAACCTATACAACAACTCTTTTATATATATCAATATCAGGCTTCACATTTTCAGTCTCGTTCATTTTCAAAGCTGAAGAAAGAAAAAAAATTAGAAGCACATATCATTAAAACTTTGGTATAAGCAACAATAAAATCAAAACAAATCAGTGATCAAAAGATTTCAACTTGCAAAAGCTTCAAGGGTCTGTTTCAAAACAAAGAGGCTCTGTTTTCTGGAAACGAGGTGAGCAACTTTGTTTTTTTTTCTTCTGACTTCTCTGTTTCCATAGTGAGTAACATATGTTTTTTTTAAAAAGGCTTGAATCTGTTGCATAGATTTGTCTGTGAATAAGTATGTTCCTATATGTATATGGATCCTTTGAATATGATGGGAACTGGAAGTATCTTGTACAGGTTATTGCTATGTATGTTTTCTGTTCTAAGATTTTAAGATACCAGGGTTTTGATTCAAAAAGAAAAATCAATTCTTCTTAATCTACTTGCTTTTTGGGTTTAACGTTAAAACGGAAATGGTTTGTCATAACAAATACTCAAGATAAAAAAAAATATTCCAGTCAAAATAACTTGTAATAGCTCTGGAAACCAAGATGGCTGAACCAATTTTTAAATAAGTCAAATTTCAGACTTCGTAATTCATGGATTCAAATATGTAAACTGAATTCATACACTAAAACATGATTTTTAAAGTTGAAATCATAATTTTTAGATGGGGGGTTTAAGAGCAGTTCGAAGATGAACGAAAAGAGGGTTTCGTTCGATTTTAGGCAGCCGGAGGAGTTTTGGAAGTCGGGGTTGGTCGAGAAGGTGGAGGAGCTTACCACGGTGGTAGGAAAAATATTTGGAGGTGGTCACGATTCTGGAGGTGACGGCGGCGATCAAATGTAGTTTTTTAACCTAGTTTAAGGCACTGTGTTTTTTTTTTCATTCGTTCTCAGCCTAGGATTGATCGAGTGTAGTAAGTTTTTGGGGAATGATAGTTGGGTAGCTTACGAGTTCGTGGCCGAAGTCGATGACGCTCAGGTGGCCGGAGTTGAAGGAACGAGGTGTTGACAGGTCGATAATGGCTTCAGTGATGGTTCCAGGTGGGCTTGAGTTGCTCAATTTCGATTTTCAAGCTGAAATCAAGGATCTGATGATCGGGATCGAATGTGTAGGAGAACGGCGACGTGCCGGAGGTGGCGTAGGTGGTCGGAGTGGCTTCGCTTGGTTGTGCACGTATACGTGTATACGCGTGTCTGGGTTCTTACATTTTTGGGGAAGAAAGCTTTGTCTCGAGGTGGAACTCGGGGGCGACTCGGGGAATTCACGTTTTTTTCTCGAAGCAAAATAAGGTCGCGTATGACTCGAAGCAGCTAAGGCTTTGTCTCGAAGGAAAATTTGAGTTGCTTGAATAGTGATGTTGTTTCAGGTTTTAAATAAAAACAGAAACCTGTTCTGTTGTTTTTAAATTCAAAGTAAAGTTTAAATGCAAACTGGAAATTTAAACTAAGTTTAAAATCTGAAACTGAATATGAATTCAAAGTAGTTAAATCTAAGGTTTGAGATAATTTAAATTTTGGAATCTAAATTGGGTTTAAAACTTTTAAGTATAAAAGTATTTGAGTTTGAATTTAAACTGAAAGTTATAAATTTAAAAGTTGTAATTAAGTTTGAAAGGTAAAGTATTTTTTTTAGTGGTTTTAAATAGTAATTAATTTTGGTAATATGATTAATTTAAGTTAATTAATTGATTAGTTTAATCAATCAATGATTAAGGATAGATAAATAAATAGTTAAGATTTTAAAATTTTATTTATTAAAGGTTAATGAATAAATGAAAGTGATTAAGAAATTGAATTAATAAGGATTAAACACTAATTGAAATTAATGTTAGATATTTTGATTTATTTAAATTAATTAATTATGTAACTGGTTTAAAAAGGTTGGTTTAATTGATATGATAAATCAAGAATAATTTAATTAATTATAATTAAAGATTAATTATTTAAATAATTAAAGGTTGGTGAATTATAATTAAAGGTTAATTAAGTATTGATGGTAAATTAATAAATGATTAAAGAATAATTAATCAAAATGTTTTGTAAATTATTAATATTAATTAACCAGAATTAGTAATTTATTCATAGAATTTAAATCTGATTTAAATCAATCAGACAATTAACTGACCTTACCTATGAATGTTTGGATCCTATTGATTTGACTGTTTGATATCCCTGATATATGATGCTTTGTGTTATACCCTGATTTATGTTGTGATCTGAAATTTCTATTTCTGTGATATATTGTTATGTGAATATGAAACCCTTGACCCGTAAAACGACACTTGAATTTCGATGCGACAGGGAGTTGGATTCCAGTTAGTCATCCGAAACCCACATCGAATTTGTAATAGTGAATCTTTGTGACCGATAAATTTATTTTATCTATGAATCTGTGAATGAAGGTAAGCGTTATCGATTTTACCGCTTATCGATATATCTGTGATGATTGATGTTGCACTATTGTGTGTAAAACCCCTGGACTACACCATACACACACAAATATGGATTTCACGTGGAAATCGGTTAAGTCAAAGATAATTTAAATTTGATGTTTTTGAAATTGAAATTAGGAATTTGGGTTTAAATATGAAAAGCTTTTGAAATGGAGTTTCAAAGATAAGACTTATTTTTGAATAATTTGATAGAAATTTAAATAATTTGATTTAAACTTAAATTCAATATTTGAAATTGAATTCTATGATTTGAAACTAGGGATTAAAGATGTTATACCAGTTATATAAGGGTTAAACCATTTTAAACGTATTGATTTTGGAATGAGAATATAATTCAAAAGTTTTAACTCGTGCATATAAAATGGGATTTTTCTAAAGAGAAAACTATTTGTTTTCAAATAATTAAAGCTTTCATATAAGAAGGGAATTTCCAATTTGTGTTGAAATGTTTCAAATTTAAAATGAAATTGAAATGTTTTGAAAGGCTATGAATGAATCCTTTTTGAAAGCTATGAATTGAATCTGTTTATTTATAACAGATTTAAAAATGGTGATTTGTTTAAACCCTTTGAAATGAAATTGTGTTGAAAACTATAAGTTGAATCTTTGTTTTAAAGATTTAACGAGTTAATCCAATTAAATTGGAAATTGTTTTGAAATCCATGAATGTATCTTTGTGAATGGGGTTAACTTTGTGAAATAAATCTTTTTGTTTAAAGATTTGGAAATGGTAATTTATTTTAACCATTCGAATGAAAAGTTTTGGGCTTTAAGTTGTGACTTAATTGAAATCCCAATATCCATATGTTTTTTTTTTAATATTGTGCTCGTTATTCGGATTAGCCGGGAAAAGACATTTGTGTCATATAACCCATTCCGAATAGTGATACGTCGTATATGGATAGCATTTGAAGACCGGTGTTGAAGACCGGATATTTTCGAAAACGAAAGGACAACTCGTCGAATGTCTCTGCATCGACTGGCCCCGATATAGAGATTTTATCACCCTTTGTGATGGGAAGTCCGGACGGGATTGGGAATACCCGGAATTGCAAGGGCTTCGTAAGAAGTGCCTTCGGTTCTATTCGAACCCGGAACAGACTTGTATGGATACATGTCTGACATTACACTTTGAGATATAAAGCCAATTTCTTTCAAATACATTTCTGTTGGTGGCGGAGAATTCATTCTCTTAGCTTAACACCCTTCTCTGAGACGTACGAGCTCAGAGGTTATGTAGTTGAAATTTATCAGCGATATATCCCAATTTGGTAATGTGACATGCCGAGTGTTGTTGTGTGATGATCAGTGTTTGATCATTTGTGATATGATCATTTGTTTGATCTTATATCTTTGTGATCATAGGTTGATCATTTGTTTGACCCGAAGCATGGCTTTGTGAACCAAGCGTAGCTTTGTGGACGAGACTTCGTCGAGCCTCACACCCCGAAAATGGTCAAAATAGGAAAGATGCGGCAAGGTTCTAGGGAGTAGCGCCCCTTAGTGTATGTCATTTCTTTCTGGATAGAGGTGGTATCATGGTATGGAGCCCAGATACTTAACCTATGTGGTTGCTGCATTATTATTTTGATGTGGTTGATGGAATCGAGGATCCTCGGGAAGATCGGTTACGATCGGGGGATGGCATACGCGTGTCAGTAGTTACCTATTTTTGCAGAGGTAACCCGGCCTTGTGTTGGCAGAGATCCGGTTAGGTTCTCGGGACGTCATTCCAGAGGCGTTTCCATGTGGCAATGGGAAGTTCCTTGGCCTGACCATTGGTTGGAAATCCAAAGAAACACTACGAGACTTGTACGGTATTAGTTGTATTACCTGCTATGGAATGTGGCGGTAACCTGCTATTGAACATAGTAGCTATAGTAGGCATAAGTGCGGAATGCCTATGCTGGCTAAGATTTATATTATACTTTCGAAATGATTTCTACACTATGCACTAGTAATAATATCAAAAGAGTTTTGATTTTGCGTAGTAAGCATCTTTGACTATCATAAGAAGAAATCTCCTCCAATTCTGCGTTTGCATTGTGTGTGTGGTGGGAGGTCTTATAGTAGTTTCATTTTCCAAAAGCATTGCGAATTGACTTTAAAATTCTCTACTATTTGTTTTTAAAGATAAACTGTTTTTGTTGCTCACACCAGTCCCATGACTGATTCGGAGTTTATTGTTTCTTTCCTAAACTCTGGATGCTCAAAATTTTTCCACACGAGCTGTCTAGAGTTGGGTTTTTCAGATATTCAGATCTAGTAGATTATCTGGAGCTAGTTCAGTCTTTGGATCGGACTGCACTTGTTTATCTTTGTGCCTCGTTATTGGGCGTTCAAGCTATCTCTGGATTGGTGCTTTGGAGATGGAGATTATCCGCTGCTGATGTTATCATTTTCTTTTCCGCTGCTATTTTTTTTGTATCATCTCTCTGATGTATATTGATATTCATTGTATCATCATTGTATCTGGATATTGTATCAGATGTTGTATATCTATATTCTTTTTATTCCGCTGTGTTATTTATTTAATGTTGTTATAAGCTCCGGCGACTCGGATTTGAACGGTCGAATCTGCGGCATTCTAGTACGATGTGAAGTACGGATGTTGATTTTCGAGCGGGCAAAAATCCGTCTCGTTACATTTGGTATCAGAGCTAAGGTTGAACTTTAGCTCAGGAGTATAACACGTTAAGTAGCTCATTAGAGATAGAGTGAAGTAAACTCTAGAATGAGTAATTCCCAGATATCCGTCTGAACGTCTCAGTAAATTCTCTTACTATCCACTGTTAGTGAGTATGAGTGCAAGAAGAGGATGAGATAGGGGACAAGGGAATACGACTATAAATGGTCAATACCCTGCAACAACGGAAACAACTTTCTCTATCAATTTTCTATGATTGGTTTTCAAATTCTTTTGATTGCTTCGTACTGGCTACAAGAAGAAGTTTCAGTGTGATGATGGCTCTACGAATCGTTGTGGAAAATCCTTACTTTGTATCTTCGTCGGTTTCTTATCAGCTTTTCGTTGATTTAAACCTTAATGAATTTGAGATTGGAAAATTTAAATCGAGTTAAATTGATTAATAGAATATGAGGATAAAATTGAATAGTATATTTAAAACAATTTCGTTTGAAACCAAACTTGAAATTCTATTATAATTTCTCGGGTTGACCGAAGTCCAAAGAGGGACAAATTGGTATATATTCTGAGATATTCCGACTTGAATTCGGAATCCGTATCTTGTGTTCAAGTAATTATAGGAGATCGCATCTGTTTATCTCTGTATTGTTTTCGTGCCTGCGAATTTCGAGGACGAAATTCTTTTAAGGGGGGAAGTTTGTAACGACCCTAGATTTTAATTTAATTTAAATTAATAATTAATTGAAATTTTGAATTAAAATAGTAAAATAAATTGATGAAGTGAAGCGAGTTTCCCCGATTCAAATAGCAAATATATGTATTTGGGCATATATGAGTGAATTTGAATATAATAAATATATAGATATATATTTTACTTGAATTTAAATTGTAAATAATGGTTTAATAATAATACAAAAGCATAGAAATAAAACAAAATAAAATGTATTCAATTAAGTATAAAGACAAGTATGCAACCTAAGTTAAACTAATACAAATAACTAAAACAACATATAACAAGCAAGAAATTGTTTGTTACAATAAAATAAAATCACATAACTATAATCTAACATAGGGCTGTAAACAAGAAAATAGGAATTTGTTTATATTGTAAAGTAATAAAACAACAATTAATACAAGTAGGGAAACATAAGAAGAACACATAAACAAGTATCTCCATATTCATTTGTACAGCCGAGATGCAAGGCAAGAAGTAAGGACTAAGCAATGGAAACAAATTGATAAGTATGTACACATGAAAACACAAAGGACATGCATTAAATGCTTGCCATATTTTGATCATTCGAAATATATATAAAAATAAATAAAAAGGAAACCATGTCAGCCCCTTAGTACAACAAAAGATATCACCTTGTACAAAGTATATCATCATGTATAATGGTCAGCCGAAGACAAGAAAACATCTCAAGCCACCATATTAAGAAAATACCTTTGTATTGTACAAAATAATAATATACCCTGCTGTACAAAGATGATATCAACCTATACAACAACTCTTTTATATATATCAATATCAGGCTTCACATTTTCAGTCTCGTTCATTTTCAAAGCTGAAGAAAGAAAAAAAATTTAGAAGCACATATCATTAAAACTTTGGTATAAGCAACAATAAAATCAAAACAAATCAGTGATCAAAAGATTTCAACTTGCAAAAGCTTCAAGGGTCTGTTTCAAAACAAAGAGGCTCTGTTTTCTGGAAACGAGGTGAGCAACTTTGTTTTTTTTTCTTCTAACTTCTCTGTTTCCATAGTGAGTAACATATGTTTTTTTTTAAAAGGCTTGAATCTGTTGCATAGATTTGTCTGTGAATAAGTATGTTCCTATATGAATATGGATCCTTTGAATATGATGGGAACTGGAAGTATCTTGTACAGGTTATTGCTATGTATGTTTTCTGTTCTAAGATTTTAAGGTACCAGGGTTTTGATTCAAAAAGAAAAATCAATTCTTCTTAATCTACTTGCTTTTTGGGTTTAACGTTAAAACGGAAATGGTTTGTCATAACAAATACTCAAGATAAAAAAAAATATTCCAGTCAAAATAACTTGTAATAGCTCTAGAAACCAAGATGGCTGAACCAATTTTTAAATAAGTCAAATTTCAGACTTCGTAATTCATGGATTCAAATATGTAAACTGAATTCATACACTAAAACATGATTTTTAAAGTTGAAATCATAATTTTTAGATGGGGGGTTTAAGAGCAGTTCGAAGATGAACGAAAAGAGGGTTTCGTTCGATTTTAGGCAGCCGGAGGAGTTTTGGAAGTCAGGGTTGGTCGAGAAGGTGGAGGAGCTTACCACGGTGGTAGGAAAAATATTTGGAGGTGGTCACGATTCTGGAGGTGACGGCGGCGATCAAATGTAGTTTTTTAACCTAGTTTAAGGCACTGTGTTTTTTTTTCATTCGTTCTCAGCCTAGGATTGATCGAGTGTAGTAAGTTTTTGGGGAATGATAGTTGGGTAGCTTACGAGTTCGTGGCCGAAGTCGATGACGCTCAGGTGGCCGGAGTTGAAGGAACGAGGTGTTGACAGGTCGATAATGGCTTCAGTGATGGTTCCAGGTGGGCTTGAGTTGCTCAATTTCGATTTTCAAGCTGAAATCAAGGATCTGATGATCGGGATCGAATGTGTAGGAGAACGGCGACGTGCCGGAGGTGGCGTAGGTGGTCGGAGTGGCTTCGCTTGGTTGTGCACGTATACGTGTATACGCGTGTCTGGGTTCTTACATTTTTGGGGAAGAAAGCTTTGTCTCGAGGTGGAACTCGGGGGCGACTCGGGGAATTCACGTTTTTTTCTCGAAGCAAAATAAGGTCGTGTATGACTCGAAGCAGCTAAGGCTTTGTCTCGAAGGAAAATTTGAGTTGCTTGAATAGTGATGTTGTTTCAGGTTTTAAATAAAAACAGAAACCTGTTCTGTTGTTTTTAAATTCAAAGTAAAGTTTAAATGCAAACTGGAAATTTAAACTAAGTTTAAAATCTGAAACTGAATATGAATTCAAAGTAGTTAAATCTAAGGTTTGAGATAATTTAAATTTTGGAATCTAAATTGGGTTTAAAACTTTTAAGTATAAAAGTATTTGAGTTTGAATTTAAACTGAAAGTTATAAATTTAAAAGTTGTAATTAAGTTTGAAAGGTAAAGTATTTTTTTTAGTGGTTTTAAATAGTAATTAATTTTGGTAATATGATTAATTTAAGTTAATTAATTGATTAGTTTAATCAATCAATGATTAAGGATAGATAAATAAATAGTTAAGATTTTAAAATTTTATTTATTAAAGGTTAATGAATAAATGAAAGTGATTAAGAAATTGAATTAATAAGGATTAAACACTAATTGAAATTAATGTTAGATATTTTGATTTATTTAAATTAATTAATTATGTAACTGGTTTAAAAAGGTTGGTTTAATTGATATGATAAATCAAGAATAATTTAATTAATTATAATTAAATATTAATTATTTAAATAATTAAAGGTTGGTGAATTATAATTAAAGGTTAATTAAGTATTGATGGTAAATTAATAAATGATTAAAGAATAATTAATCAAAATGTTTTGTAAATTATTAATATTAATTAACCAGAATTAGTAATTTATTCATAGAATTTAAATCTGATTTAAATCAATCAGACAATTAACTGACCTTACCTATGAATGTTTGGATCCTATTGATTTGACTGTTTGATATCCCTGATATATGATGCTTTGTGTTATACCCTGATTTATGTTGTGATCTGAAATTTCTATTTCTGTGATATATTGTTATGTGAATATGAAACCCTTGACCCGTAAAACGGCACTTGAATTTCGATGCGACAGGGAGTCGGATTCCAGTTAGTCATCCGAAACCCACATCGAATTTGTAATAGTGAATCTTTGTGACCGATAAATTTATTTTATCTATGAATCTGTGAATGAAGGTAAGCGTTATCGATTTTACCGCTTATCGATATATCTGTGATGATTGATGTTGCACTATTGTGTGTAAAACCCCTGGACTACACCATACACACACAAATATGGATTTCACGTGGAAATCGGTTAAGTCACAGATAATTTAAATTTGATGTTTTTGAAATTGAAATTAGGAATTTGGGTTTAAATATGAAAAGCTTTTGAAATGGAGTTTCAAAGATAAGACTTATTTTTGAATAATTTGATAGAAATTTAAATAATTTGATTTAAACTTAAATTCAATATTTGAAATTGAATTCTATGATTTGAAACTAGGGATTAAAGATGTTATACCAGTTATATAAGGGTTAAACCATTTTAAACGTATTGATTTTGGAATGAGAATATAATTCAAAAGTTTTAACTCGTGCATATAAAATGGGATTTTTCTGAAGAGAAAACTATTTGTTTTCAAATAATTAAAGCTTTCATATAAGAAGGGAATTTCCAATTTGTGTTGAAATGTTTCAAATTTAAAATGAAATTGAAATGTTTTGAAAGGCTATGAATGAATCCTTTTTGAAAGCTATGAATTGAATCTGTTTATTTATAACAGATTTAAAAATGGTGATTTGTTTAAACCCTTTGAAATGAAATTGTGTTGAAAACTATAAGTTGAATCTTTGTTTTAAAGATTTAACGAGTTAATCCAATTAAATTGGAAATTGTTTTGAAATCCATGAATGTATCTTTGTGAATGGGGTTAACTTTGTGAAATAAATCTTTTTGTTTAAAGATTTGGAAATGGTAATTTATTTTAACCATTCGAATGAAAAGTTTTGGGCTTTAAGTTGTGACTTAATTGAAATCCCAATATCCATATGTTTTTTTTTAATATTGCGCTCGTTATTCGGATTAGCCGGGAAAAGACATTTGTGTCATATAATCCATTCCGAATAGTGATACGTCGTATATGGATAGCATTTGAAGACCGGTGTTGAAGACCGGATATTTTCGAAAACGAAAGGACAACTCATCGAATGTCTCTGCATCGACTGGCCCCGATATAGAGATTTTATCACCCTTTGTGATGGGAAGTCCGGACGGGATTGGGAATACCCGGAATTGCAAGGGCTTCGTAAGAAGTGCCTTCGGTTCTGTTCGAACCCGGAACAGACTTGTATGGATACATGTCTGACATTACACTTTGAGATATAAAGCCAATTTCTTTCAAATACATTTCTGTTGGTGGCGGAGAATTCATTCTCTTAGCTTAACACCCTTCTCTGAGACGTACGAGCTCAGAGGTTATGTAGTTGAAATTTATCAGCGATATATCCCAATTTGGTAATGTGACATGCTGAGTGTTGCTGTGTGATGATCAATGTTTGATCATTTGTGATATGATCATTTGTTTGATCTTATATCTTTGTGATCATAGGTTGATCATTTGTTTGACCCGAAGCATGGCTTTGTGAACCAAGCGTAGCTTTGTGGACGAGACTTCGTCGAGCCTCACACCCCGAAATGGTCAAAACAGGAAAGATGCGGCAAGGTTCTAGGGAGTAGCGCCCCTTAGTGTATGTCATTTCTTTCTGGATAGAGGTGGTATCATGGTATGGAGCCCAGATACTTAACCTATGTGGTTGCTGCATTATTATTTTGATGTGGTTGTTGGAATCGAGGATCCTCGGGAAGATCGGTTACGATCGGGGGATGGCATACGCGTGTCAGTAGTTACCTATTTTTGCAGAGGTAACCCGGCCTTGTGTTGGCAGAGATCCGGTTAGGTTCTCGGGACGTCATTCCAGAGGCGTTTCCATGTGGCAATGGGAAGTTCCTTGGCCTGACCATTGGTTGGAAATCCAAAGAAACACTACGAGACTTGTACGGTATTAGTTGTATTACCTGCTATGGAATGTGGCGGTAACCTGCTATTGAACATAGTAGCTATAGTAGGCATAAGTGCGGAATGCCTATGCTGGCTAAGATTTATATTATACTTTCGAAATGATTTCTACACTATGCACTAGTAATAATATCAAAAGAGTTTTGATTTTGCGTAGTAAGCATCTTTGACTATCATAAGAAGAAATCTCCTCCAATTCTGCGTTGCATTGTGTGTGTGGTGGGAGGTCTTATGGTAGTTTCATTTTCCAAAAGCATTGCGAAAAGACATTTGTGTCATATAACCCATTCCGAATAGTGATACGTCGTATATGGATCGCATTTGCTATATTACAGCATGATAGGGGGTTCTCGCTTCGCGGTTTGGTGGCGAACGGGAGACTCTTACCCCTACATGTCCCTGAGAGGGATGGGTTGGTTAGGCAGAGGCCGTGACAGTCGAGAGGCTGACCGTAAAAGTAAATGCGAGGTGCCAGTGTAAGCCACGGTGGGACTGGGATGGTTGCAAAGCCTACCGGTGGCCGCCGACGGTAGTCCGTTACATTTGGTATCAGAGCTAAGGTTGAACTTTAGCTCAGGAGTATAACACGTTAAGTAGCTCATTAGAGATAGAGTGAAGTAAACTCTAGAATGAGTAATTCCCAGATATCCGTCTGAACGTCTCAGTAAATTCTCTTACTATCCACTTTAGTGAGTATGAGTGCAAGAAGAGGATGAGATAGGGGACAAGGGAATACGACTATAAATGGTCAATACCCTGCAACAGCAGAAACAACTTTCTCTATCAATTTTCTTTGATTCGTTTTCAAATTCTTTTGATTGCTTCGTACTAGCTACAAGAACAAGTTTCAGTGTGATGATGGCTCTACGAATCGTTGTGGAAAATCCTTACTTTGTATCTTCATCGGTTTCTTATCAGCTTTTCGTTGATTTAAACCTTAATGAATTTGAGATTGGAAAATTTAAATCGAGTTAAATTGATTAATAGAATATGAGGATAAAATTGAATAGTATATTTAAAACAATTTCGTTTGAAACCAAATTTGAAATTCTATTATAATTTCTCCGGTTGACCGAAGTCCGAAGAGGGACAAATTGGTATATATTCTGAGATATTCCGACTTGAATTCGGAATCCGTATCTTGTGTTCAAGTAATTATAGGAGATCGCATCTGTTTATCTTTGTATTGTTTTCGTGCCTGCGAATTTCGAGGACGAAATTCTTTTAAGGGGGGAAGTTTGTAACGACCCTAGATTTTAATTTAATTTAAATTAATAATTAATTGAAATTTTGAATTAAAATAGTAAAATAAATTGATGAAGTGAAGCGAGTTTCCCCGATTCAAATAGCAAATATATGTATTTGGGCATATATGAGTGAATTTGAATATAATAAATATATAGATATATATTTTACTTGAATTTAAATTGTAAATAATGGTTTAATAATAATACAAAAGCATAGAAATAAAACAAAATAAAATGTATTCAATTAAGTATAAAGACAAGTATGCAACCTAAGTTAAACTAATACAAATAACTAAAACAACATATAACAAGCAAGAAATTGTTTGTTACAATAAAATAAAATCACATAACTATAATCTAACATAGGGCTGTAAACAAGAAAATAGGAATTTGTTTATATTGTAAAGTAATAAAACAACAATTAATACAAGTAGGGAAACATAAGAAGAACACATAAACAAGTATCTCCATATTCATTTGTACAGCCGAGATGCAAGGCAAGAAGTAAGGACTAAGCAATGGAAACAAATTGATAAGTATGTACACATGAAAACACAAAGGACATGCATTAAATGCTTGCCATATTTTGATCATTCGAAATATATATAAAAATAAATAAAAAGGAAACCATGTCAGCCCCTTAGTACAACAAAAGATATCACCTTGTACAAAGTATATCATCATGTATAATGGTCAGCCGAAGACAAGAAAACATCTCAAGCCACCATATTAAGAAAATACCTTTGTATTGTACAAAATAATAATATACCCTGCTGTACAAAGATGATATCAACCTATACAACAACTCTTTTATATATATCAATATCAGGCTTCACATTTTCAGTCTCGTTCATTTTCAAAGCTGAAGAAAGAAAAAAAATTTAGAAGCACATATCATTAAAACTTTGGTATAAGCAACAATAAAATCAAAACAAATCAGTGATCAAAAGATTTCAACTTGCAAAAGCTTCAAGGGTCTGTTTCAAAACAAAGAGGCTCTGTTTTTTGGAAACGAGGTGAGCAACTTTGTTTTTTTTTCTTCTGACTTCTCTGTTTCCATAGTGAGTAACATATGTTTTTTTTAAAAGGCTTGAATCTGTTGCATAGATTTGTCTGTGAATAAGTATGTTCCTATATGTATATGGATCCTTTGAATATGATGGGAACTGGAAGTATCTTGTATAGGTTATTGCTATGTATGTTTTCTGTTCTAAGATTTTAAGATACCAGGGTTTTGATTCAAAAAGAAAAATCAATTCTTCTTAATCTACTTGCTTTTTGGGTTTAACGTTAAAACGGAAATGATTTGTCATAACAAATACTCAAGATAAAAAAAAATATTCCAGTCAAAATAACTTGTAATAGCTCTGGAAACCAAGATGGCTGAACCAATTTTTAAATAAGTCAAATTTCAGACTTCGTAATTCATGGATTCAAATATGTAAACTGAATTCATACACTAAAACATGATTTTTAAAGTTGAAATCATAATTTTTAGATGGGGGGTTTAAGAGCAGTTCGAAGATGAACGAAAAGAGGGTTTCGTTCAATTTTAGGCAGCCGAAGGAGTTTTGGAAGTCGGGGTTGGTCGAGAAGGTGGAGGAGCTTACCACGGTGGTAGGAAAAATATTTGGAGGTGGTCACGATTCTGGAGGTGACGGCGGCGATCAAATGTAGTTTTTTAACCTAGTTTAAGGCACTATGTTTTTTTTTTCGTTCGTTCTCAGCCTAGGATTGATCGAGTGTAGTAAGTTTTTGGGGAATGATAGTTGGGTAGCTTACGAGTTCGTGGCCGAAGTCGATGACGCTCAGGTGGCCGGAGTTGAAGGAACGAGGTGTTGACAGGTCGATAATGGCTTCAGTGATGGTTCCAGGTGGGCTTGAGTTGCTCAATTTCGATTTTCAAGCTGAAATCAAGGATCTGATGATCGGGATCGAATGTGTAGGAGAACGGCGACGTGCCGGAGGTGGCGTAGGTGGTCGGAGTGGCTTCGCTTGGTTGTGCACGTATACGTGTATACGCGTGTCTGGGTTCTTACATTTTTGGGGAAGAAAGCTTTGTCTCGAGGTGGAACTCGGGGGCGACTCGGGGAATTCACGTTTTTTTCTCGAAGCAAAATAAGGTCGCGTATGACTCGAAGCAGCTAAGGCTTTGTCTCGAAGGAAAATTTGAGTTGCTTGAATAGTGATGTTGTTTCAGGTTTTAAATAAAAACAGAAACCTGTTCTGTTGTTTTTAAATTCAAAGTAAAGTTTAACTGCAAACTGGAAATTTAAACTAAGTTTAAAATCTGAAACTGAATATGAATTCAAAGTAGTTAAATCTAAGGTTTGAGATAATTTAAATTTTGGAATCTAAATTGGGTTTAAAACTTTTAAGTATAAAAGTATTTGAGTTTGAATTTAAACTGAAAGTTATAAATTTAAAAGTTGTAATTAAGTTTGAAAGGTAAAGTATTTTTTTTAGTGGTTTTAAATAGTAATTAATTTTGGTAATATGATTAATTTAAGTTAATTAATTGATTAGTTTAATCAATCAATGATTAAGGATAGATAAATAAATAGTTAAGATTTTAAAATTTTATTTATTAAAGGTTAATGAATAAATGAAAGTGATTAAGAAATTGAATTAATAAGGATTAAACACTAATTGAAATTAATGTTAGATATTTTGATTTATTTAAATTAATTAATTATGTAACTGGTTTAAAAAGGTTGGTTTAATTGATATGATAAATCAAGAATAATTTAATTAATTATAATTAAAGATTAATTATTTAAATAATTAAAGGTTGGTGAATTATAATTAAAGGTTAATTAAGTATTGATGGTAAATTAATAAATGATTAAAGAATAATTAATCAAAATGTTTTGTAAATTATTAATATTAATTAACCAGAATTAGTAATTTATTCATAGAATTTAAATCTGATTTAAATCAATCAGACAATTAACTGACCTTACCTATGAATGTTTGGATCCTATTGATTTGACTGTTTGATATCCCTGATATATGATGCTTTGTGTTATACCCTGATTTATGTTGTGATCTGAAATTTCTATTTCTGTGATATATTGTTATGTGAATATGAAACCCTTGACCCGTAAAACGGCACTTGAATTTCGATGCGACAGGGAGTCGGATTCCAGTTAGTCATCCGAAACCCACATCGAATTTGTAATAGTGAATCTTTGTAACCGATAAATTTATTTTATCTATGAATCTGTGAATGAAGGTAAGCGTTATCGATTTTACCGCTTATCGATATATCTGTGATGATTGATGTTGCACTATTGTGTGTAAAACCCCTGGACTACACCATACACACACAAATATGGATTTCACGTGGAAATCGGTTAAGTCACAGATAATTTAAATTTGATGTTTTTGAAATTGAAATTAGGAATTTGGGTTTAAATATGAAAAGCTTTTGAAATGGAGTTTCAAAGATAAGACTTATTTTTGAATAATTTGATAAAGTCTTGAAATTTAAATAATTTGATTTAAACTTAAATTCAATATTTGAAATTGAATTCTATGATTTGAAACTAGGGATTAAAGATGTTATACCAGTTATATAAGGGTTAAACCATTTTAAACGTATTGATTTTGGAATGAGAATATAATTCAAAAGTTTTAACTCGTGCATATAAAATGGGATTTTTCTGAAGAGAAAACTATTTGTTTTCAAATAATTAAAGCTTTCATATAAGAAGGGAATTTCCAATTTGTGTTGAAATGTTTCAAATTTAAAATGAAATTGAAATGTTTTGAAAGGCTATGAATGAATCCTTTTTGAAAGCTATGAATTGAATCTGTTTATTTATAACAGATTTAAAAATGGTGATTTGTTTAAACCCTTTGAAATGAAATTGTGTTGAAAACTATAAGTTGAATCTTTGTTTTAAAGATTTAACGAGTTAATCCAATTAAATTGGAAATTGTTTTGAAATCCATGAATGTATCTTTGTGAATGGGGTTAACTTTGTGAAATAAATCTTTTTGTTTAAAGATTTGGAAATGGTAATTTATTTTAACCATTCGAATGAAAAGTTTTGGGCTTTAAGTTGTGACTTAATTGAAATCCCAATATCCATATGTTTTTTTTTATATTGCGCTCGTTATTCGGATTAGCCGGGAAAAGACATTTGTGTCATATAACCCATTCCGAATAGTGATACGTCGTATATGGATAGCATTTGAAGACCGGTGTTGAAGACCGGATATTTTCGAAAACGAAAGGACAACTCGTCGAATGTCTCTGCATCGACTGGCCCCGATATAGAGATTTTATCACCCTTTGTGATGGGAAGTCCGGACGGGATTGGGAATACCCGGAATTGCAAGGGCTTCGTAAGAAGTGCCTTCGGTTCTGTTCGAACCCGGAACAGACTTGTATGGATACATGTCTGACATTACACTTTGAGATATAAAGCCAATTTCTTTCAAATACATTTCTGTTGGTGGCGGAGAATTCATTCTCTTAGCTTAACACCCTTCTCTGAGACGTACGAGCTTAGAGGTTATGTAGTTGAAATTTATCAGCGATATATCCCAATTTGGTAATGTGACATGCTGAGTGTTGCTCTGTGATGATCAGTGTTTGATCATTTGTGATATGATCATTTGTTTGATCTTATATCTTTGTGATCATAGGTTGATCATTTGTTTGACCCGAAGCATGGCTTTGTGAACCAAGCGTAGCTTTGTGGACGAGACTTCGTCGAGCCTCACACCCCGAAAATGGTCAAAACAGGAAAGATGCGGCAAGGTTCTAGGGAGTAGCGCCCCTTAGTGTATGTCATTTCTTTCTGGATAGAGGTGGTATCATGGTATGGAGCCCAGATACTTAACCTATGTGGTTGCTGCATTATTATTTTGATGTGGTTGTTGGAATCGAGGATCCTCGGGAAGATCGGTTACGATCGGGGGATGGCATACGCGTGTCAGTAGTTACCTATTTTTGCAGAGGTAACCCGGCCTTGTGTTGGCAGAGATCCGGTTAGGTTCTCGGGACGTCATTCCAGAGGCGTTTCCATGTGGCAATGGGAAGTTCCTTGGCCTGACCATTGGTTGGAAATCCAAAGAAACACTACGAGACTTGTACGGTATTAGTTGTATTACCTGCTATGGAATGTGGCGGTAACCTGCTATTGAACATAGTAGCTATAGTAGGCATAAGTGCGGAATGCCTATGCTGGCTAAGATTTATATTATACTTTCGAAATGATTTCTACACTATGCACTAGTAATAATATCAAAAGAGTTTTGATTTTGCGTAGTAAGCATCTTTGACTATCATAAGAAGAAATCTCCTCCAATTCTGCGTTTGCATTGTGTGTGTGGTGGGAGGTCTTATGGTAGTTTCATTTTCCAAAAGCATTGCGAATTGACTTTAAAATTCTCTACTATTTGTTTTTAAAGATAAACTGTTTTTGTTGCTCACACCAGTCCCATGACTGATCCGGAGTTTATTGTTTCTTTCCTAAACTCTGGATGCTCAAAATTTTTCCACACGAGCAGTCTAGAGTTGGGTTTTTTAGATATTCAGATCTAGTAGATTATCTGGAGCTAGTTCAGTCTTTGGATCGGACTGCACTTGTTTATCTTTGTGCCTTGTTATTGGGCGTTCAAGCTATCTCTGGATTGGTGCTTTGGAGATGGAGATTATCCGCTGCTGATGTTATCATTTTCTTTTCCGCTGCTATTTTTTTGTATCATCTCTCTGATGTATATTGATATTCATTGTATCATCATTGTATCTGGATATTGTATCAGATGTTGTATATCTATATTCTTTTTATTCCGCTGTGTTATTTATTTAATGTTGTTATAAGCTCCGGCGACTCGGATTTGAACGGTCGAATCTGCGGCATTCTAGTACGATGTGAAGTACGGATGTTGATTTTCGAGCGGGCAAAAATCCGTCTCGTTACATAAATGGTTTATCAAATTGATGGATAAAACAAAATAGATATAGTAGATATAATATAATAATTCATATTTATTCACCGAGACCCATCTCTCAATTTGATCTAGGAAAGCCAACTGAAAATGTATTGGATTGCGGATCCAAAATTGCCCCAAGTGCAAGTGGGAGATTGAAAGTCAATGGGGTATGCTTTAGGGACAATTATGTAATTTGTTACATACCCTTACTTTGAAATCAATCTCATTCGAAATAAAGTATGCTTTTTTTTCTATTATATATAATGTTATATTGTGATATAATAATTGTTTAAATATTCATTTAATAAATAGAAAATCCTTAAATAAAGTATTATACAATTGTAGTTACAAATGTTGTAACCATGAGTATATAATCATAAGTCAAAATACTTTGTTTTAAATATTCCTGGATAAGATGTTTCGACAAAAGTATATCAATGCATTCGTTTATGCCAGAATACGTAATGCCGTCTCAATGTTGGATAGTGTATTGCTCATGGCTACTGGGAGGGTTACATACTTGTTGTAGCAACCCTCCTTTTCGATCCCTGAAAGTCGACACTAATACATCCACGGTATTCATGTGCCGAACATCCAAGTGTCAGAAAGATAGATGATTAGGATGAAAGAAAGAAAAGACATAGCATAATCTCACAAAATGTGATGAGTAATATATAATATACAAATGGTCTTTACAAAGAAAAAGAACTTTAAAATACATACACACATCAAAGTATAATCCTATTATCAGCCCTGGACAGTCATAATAATATGTCCTTACAATTTGCTAATAAATACAACCAGATCAAAAGAGAAGATACAAGCAAAATATGAAAGTACATCTTGGAAGCCTCCAGCTCGCCTCCTAAAAGCTCCAAAGTGTCCAGCTCAATTTGGAAAATATGCTAGAGCTGACCATGAGCATTCTAGAAAAAAAATGCCCAGGTCAGCCTGGTAAAACCAGCATGAGAAACACAATCAAGTGGATTACTAAACTTTATAAAAACCTTTTGAAATAAAGGTACCTCATAAGACCACGCCATACATAAACATGGATGAGTTTTTACTTTAGACAACCAAACCATTTTTATTATAAAATCCATTGATATTATAATAAACTCTAGAGGTTGAAATATAATAATCAAGTAGCAGTGATGTTTGTGAGTGTACATCACCATAATAATAGGTATACAATCAAAAACCACTAATGCGCATTCGCTAATTCTGTAGGATTCCATGGAGGGGCCCTTGAAACCTCTGGGGACAGTCCTCCTGCACAAGGATTTTGAGATATCCTTCTGAAGTAGCATACATCCCTAGTGATGTACCAAAGGAAAATCATAGCTGGTTTCGCTAAGATCGAGTGCATCGCTCCCGCATGCACATCCATATAATTATCTCTAGGAGGGAGTCGCATGCACCCTATGGTTTTGCCAACCCTACCGGCTATGCCTTCTATCTCTAGTTTTAGTCATTACAGCTGATGAGGCTACATCCAGCATTCCAACACATGAGTCGCCACTTGAACGGATCTCGGAGCCCCACATGGATTCCCATACCTCAACAGGTCTCGGAATCACTCATGGATTCCATCATCTCAACAGACCTTGGAATCACACATGGATTCCCACACTTCAATAGGAATTACACATTGATCCCCACATCTCAATAGATCATGAAATTCATCCAAGCATAAAACATGTATATGGTTACGGAGTGGTTACGTTTCGCATCATCTCATATAAGTACACTCCTCCGCTTACCGGGTGCTCCTAAAACCAATCGATAATTCTTCAGTAAACTTAACTACGGTTCGTGTAGAAATATACAGACAGTACATGGGAGCGAGGATCATCCCCTAACCGTTTATGTGGACGGATCACCCTATCATTTGTCTTAGGAGAGCAGAATGAGATTTATACACGGTACAGCATCATCGAAGATGATTATGCCATATAACTTATGTATTTCTCTTAGATATTTCCAGAGTTATATCATTCAGTGTTAAATATGGAAAGAGAGTTTTCATACCACCAAAATTAAGAAGGATTATTGAGACCAAGATTTGATAGTTGGTCATTTAACTATCAAATAAAACAAACAAACAAATCAAGGTTTAATTTGACAGGAACTAAACTCGATAAAGCACCTCAGTAACCACTAACCCTCTTTAATTAATATTTCATTAACTTAAAACACTTTCGTGCATACTAGCATAGAAAGAGTTGTAACTGAAATGAAAATTGTAAAAACAGGAAATGAAACGTAATTTGTAATAAAATACAATAATATTGTTTTGTTTTGAAATGCACTCATGTATATATATTTTTCTTTTTAAATAGAAATGCAAATGCAAAATAAATAAGAAAAACAAGCACACAAACAAAATGGCACAAAAATCACACACAATAAAAAAATTTTATAAACGCTAATTAACTCACTAAATGAAAACATACAAAAATCAAACAACAAATAATTCAAAAATTAAAAATTAAAACGAAATTAATTCCCCAGCAACAGCGCCAAAAACTTGTTCAACCGGCTAATTCTCTATCGGATTAGAAAATAGGCGATCAAATTTAAATTCAAAATAACCGCAAGCGCACGGCGTACAATTCTAGTACATGGCGAGTACGGGTCGATTCGCAGGTAATTATTTAGATTTTAAAATTCTATTCAATCAAATTAAACCAAGAATATGAAGTTGTGATTAACTAAAAATTTCTAGAAAACTAACAAAAGAAAGTGGATAAAAATATGAGAGTAGAAGGCAATTTAGAGGCAACGTCCTTCTCAAGATCACATAAATCAACATATATGAAATTATGATCCCTTTTTTTGGTCATTTGCAAATTTAGTTGATATGTTTATCGTAAATATGGAATATTTGTGCTATTAATTAGCCCAATATAAACCATCAAACTTTAACATACCCACTAAACCACTTTTTAAGTCTCATGAAAATGACATTGAACTTGAAAAGAAAATCTATTCTAAGCATGATCTATTAACGGTTGATTAGATATATAGACCATTAAAATTTTATTTTAACATTCACTTCATTACCATAATCATATGTAGATGAAGAGTTAATTTGTGTTTATTCGGTGTCAACAACATAGGCTATCAAATTCAAATCTAAAATAACAAAGTTTAACCACATCAAACATTTCCATTAAGTGCACAAAGAGATCAAAAATTATCAAAATGTTGAATCTACATGATTAAGAGAGCTTCATTACCCTTAAATTGAAGGGGTTTAGCTTCTCATATTTGTTATTATGTCAACAAATGTAGAAATCAAAATGAAACAAAAACAAAAGGAAAATGCAAACTAAGTAAGAAGAGAGCTAATTAACATAAAATAAAAGCTAATCTACTTGCATAAATAAAAAGGTCTACGCTACTAACATGAAAGGAAAAGGCATGTAAATAAAAAGAGAATGAATTAAAATTGCATTAAAAGAAAATTACATAAAAGAAAATGTCTAAGTAGCTATAAAGGAGAGAAAGAGAGTTTGTAATTTATTTTTGAGCCTAAAACTAAACTAACTAAAGAGGAGGCTAAGAGATTAATTACATGAACATATGGGGTATTTATACATGTTTGGAAACCCTAATCATATTTTTGGGAACTGCCCAAATTGCTCTTAAGAAAGTGTGGCCACCAAGTTGTCATTAGCATGGGCATAATCCGCCATTATATGTGCATGTAACTTTAATCTTCATTAGCATGTATATTGGCTCCTAAGAGGGGATCATGGTAAGTGGGTAGGTAGGGTCCTCCATGTTACATGAAATGAATTATTTCCATCTTCATTTGCTTATATTCTCTTGTGCATGCATATTTTCCATTAAGCGTTCATCGAATTTCCATTCAAATTCCTATAAAATAATAGAAAAATGTCCAAGTAAATTTTCTCAAATTAATATATGCACAAAAATGACCATTTTGCCCCTATATGAAGTTGAATAAATGATGATTTGAAAATAATTTGAATTTTTCTTTAAACATGTTAAAACACCCAATATGCTCATTTATTTAATTAAATTCGATTAAGTATGGAAGTTAAAATATGCACATTTACATGCACATTAAATACCCCTACACTTATCTTTTTATTCGTCCTCGAATTAACCAAAACTAAGATAAATCCGTTTTCGTTGGAAACACGATTGCATTGAGCGTATGCAACAAGCTGTTAAACCTCTAGGTGTCCCTAGTAGGACGAGTGTTGTCTCGTGAGGGTTTTTAGCGGATACTAACCACAAAATCCAAATACAACATGAAAATATTTACAAAATGCAAGATTTAGTTACAAAGATATGAATGCAAGTTTTTGAAAATATTTACAAATGAAGAATTTACTTTTAAATTAACATGAATAAGTTAAATATAAGTTCTGGTCATTATCATGAAATCTAAGTCCTTTTACTTGTCAAAGTTTCCAATAAAAATTATGTTATCATCACAATTAGACTCAAGTTTGGCTAGTTTTGTTTCGGTTGATAACATAGTTCAACTATGAAATGGATCCTTAGTTATTTTCAAAGTTTATCAAAGTGGTATTTTCATTTCTTTCGAATAACAAGTCAAATTAAATAAGTAAAAATAGTGCTTGGATTTCAATTGCTTGCACTCTCTATTTTTGAAAATTTTATTGATATTAACAATGTTTACATATGCCTAACTCAGAAAACCGAGGCTAGATATACCACCCATGCACTGCCTTTCGGGATTACGTGAGGGGATTATAGAGTGTGGCGAGTGAATACACAAGTGTGTTCACCTATCGACTGTAGGCATTATTAATAAAAGAATTTTTATATACATACACCTAACTCAGATAAACTTAGGCCAGATATACAGATCGTGCACTGCTCTTTGGGCTTACGTGAGAAGAGTACAAAGCATGGCGAGTGTACACACTTGCATGTGAACACATGACTCTAGGTGTTAATAAAAATTATATACATATATACAAAAAAATTCTTTTGCTTGTTTTTTTAACATATATTTTGTTTTTTTTTCAAAGAGAGAGTTTTGCAAAATCATCTTAGCTCCATTTAACTTAAAAGATTAAAAAAATGTTATATCCTTTTCTTTAAATCAACCACTTTTTTTTAAATAAAGATTTTCAATTAGGATATACTTCATAATTATCACTATGAATCTTCCTGCATACTAGTTAAACCATCGTTACTTGTAATCACTACAAGAATTTTGATTTTTAGTCGCGCTCAAAAAATGCTACTAAAAGTTTTAGCACGTTTTGATAAACGCTGTTATAAAGCCCACGACTAAAAATACCTGATTTTTAGTTGCACTTATTTCAACGCTACCATAAATCGTTTTACTGCAGCGTTTATGAAACGCCACTAAATTCTTTTTTTGCAGCGTGTATTAAACGCTACTATATATGCTCTCCTTCGACCCTTTATTTTTTGTAGCATTTTTTAGTAGCGTTTTCGAAACGCTACTAAAAATATTCCAGCTCTGCCTATAAATTGCCTCCAGTTCAATCTTTTTCATAGCTTATAACATAATACATAAACACATACACATTAAACAACTGCAAAATACATATACATATACACATACACATTCAAACATAAACACATTAAAAAATCACAAAATACATAAACAAAAGCATTAACATAAACAATATGTTAACCGTACATAGAAGTTTACACAACCGAACAGTAGTTTCAAGACAAAAGGTTAACCGTACATATAAGTTTACACAACCGAACTACGTACCACAAACAATATGCTACTGCTGCAGTTAAAGTACCATAAACATCTGAACTAAGCAAGTACAATAAACAACCAAACTACCTAACAAGTACGATAAACTAGTGCTGCTACTGCTCATTCTTCAGAAACGCCTACCTGTAGACAAAATATAATCAATAGTGAGACTCAAGTTATAATCAATACTGAGATAATAATGACAGGACCATCAATACTGAGAAAACAATGAGACTAAAATATATTTAAAGCAGGCAAGAAACATGTTTCTTAAGGTATACACTCATAGTATCAGGAATATTTTTGTAAAGGGACTTGTGTACATGTTAAGGCAAGACCAGAACACACTCATTCAAATACAATGCAAAAGCTACAGAGGTTCTTCCCACAAAACAGTCTTAGTTCACTCCAGGCATTTATTTATCACTTTCACTATTATATGCCATAATGTCGAGCTCAGTACCTTTTTTTCCCTTATATCATAATATTAGCGCTACTTGTATAATAAGAACTTCAAACTTTTCATGATTCAATGTGATTAAAGTTTAAGCAAACATTGAGTGTGTTTTGGCATTAACATTTCGGCCATGTACTTCATGATAATATAATTCAAGTGCAGATCTATGTTTTATGAAGAATCTTGATAGATAATCTGGAGCAATTATAAAAGCCACAAAACCAAGATTCTTTAAATAATGGATGCCAATCCCACATCATTTGAATTTGCCCATGTAAACTAAAATCTAATTTTTTGTAGTAGTAACAAAGAACCTATTTTCAACTAGATATCAAGTTGAATTTCAAAATATTACCTGCACAGATCCCTATGACATGTAGGAACATTCTTGTAGGTAAGTCAGGCAGTGACATCAAACATAATGATTGCTATGAATACTGAAAAAGGAAGTTCACCATGTTTAGTTTAAACATACCATATAAAATAAGACAATTGAAGGATTCCAAAACTATTGACTGATGTTTTAAATTTTGTTATAATATATAACATATACCTAGTTTAAGTGACAATTGTAATTCCACTTTCTAGATTTTTACTTTGAGAAAATCTGCAATTTGTGCTTTGCCAGATAACTTACAATGAAATTAAATTGATACAACTATCGATGGTAACCAACAAATGCAACTAGATGACCAAATCATGGTTAAAAAAGGCAGTCATAATAGGATATCCTCTACAGGACACTGAGATCACTAAAATGTCTATCTTGAGATCGAGTCTCGTTGACATCAAATAAACTATGTCACTATAAAAGTGATGAAGAAAAAACTGTAATAAACTAAGTGAAGAATGCAACATATTTCACCTTCAGGCATTCAGCAATCCACAAGACACTAATTTGGTACAAAGACACTAAAGTAGGCTTATTAAACTGAACAAAAACATGCATAATCAAGTAGTAAATATGTATTAAAAAGAATAAATTAATCTTACACTGTATAAGGTTAAAAAAACATATATATATATATATATATATATATAAGGTCTAAATATCATCTGCTTTATTAATTATTTTATTCGGAAGTTAGAAAGTAAATTCAACTTACCAAAACATTCAAGGCTGCTAGCTTCATGTCCATTGTAGTATAACCTAAAGAGAATGGTCAATTTTGTAACTTAATGGTTCCACATCTTTTTATATAAACACTCGACCTAGTATGTAAACACTTAACCATAACCCTCTAAGACCACGCACAAGCTTGTATCTGAATACTCATTATTTCTCTCTTTCAATCCATCATACTATAATTTATGTTGAATTTTGTAAATGTTTCAAAACAACACAAATTTTTGTTCACACGGTCTACGGCTAATAATATTTAAACCAACTATACAATCCTAGTTCCAAGGGCACTGGAAATTTAAATATTAATAAAATAAAGTACAACATAATTAAGAACATAACCACACCTATAATTGCACACATTCGTTACTTACAGCTTTGGTGGTAGGAAGTGGTAACTCGGGTATGGATTGCTTATGATCTTTGCTCTTTCGATGCCAAAACTTCAATTGTAATTCAAAAATCTGAAAGCTAAACACATGATACAAACATGATAGATTAGAACCCACACGTATACATGAAGAAAAACTTAAAATGAATTATAAGCCATCAATTTGTACCATGGAAGTGGTATAATTAAGAACTCCTTTTCCTTTTTTGATACCATTTTCAATCCTTTTATATGTTCCATTTTATTACTTTTACATGTTCCTACGATTGATATAAGCATGGAAAAAGAATGCTAGTTACTTTCAGATTTAACTTGTAGTCCGAACTGGGTTCGCATCCTAGTTAGTGTGTCGAGATTTTGAATTCAACCACGAAATGGTAATTACTTTAACAACTTCAACACCTTCTTGATGTCAAATCAGTAAGTTAAAATAGTTTTCAGTTTGAAATTACAACGACATGGTAATTACTTTGACAACTAATTTATTACTCTATCAATGACATGGTAATTTATTGTAAGAACAACATTGTGCAGTCTATAAGCAATGTTTCAAGCATAAATAAACTATAGCCAAATTTTGTTTGAAAAGAAAGATCAGTTTTGGTTCTGAAATTTCAATAGTTGGTAGGTTGAAATTTTTAATAAATAATATTATAGATATCGTCATGCAGCCTTGTATTTTTGGTTGCAACCTTGAAATAATTGGGGATGAACTTGTTGGGATGCTCCATAGATCAATGCTACTTATACAACTCTTGTAACAAACTTTAGGCTACATATTTATCTCATTACTGAAGATGTTGGGATATAATAACTGGTATGAGTATCATTTCTGTATACTGAATCACATATCAAGTTATTCGTCTCGATGCCCCTCATAACATGCATTTACAAATTACACATATATAATTTAAATAAAATTTCAGCTTTCAATAATCTGAGGAATAAAACTCTATAATCTCCTTTAAATTAAGAAAAAATGTAGAATCGTCTCCATTATAAACTAACCACAACATGTGTTCGAAAGAATAGAATCAACGTCAACAAATACTTCACCTACACTATAAGTTTTTTTTCCAGCAGTCTCCAAAAGAACTTTAAAAGGATCAGTCTGCAAAACAAAAGCATCGACGAAGAAAAGTTTTCTCTCTTTACCTACTATCACTCTCACATCTCCTTCATCGTAGCCATCCATTGCAAGTGCTTGGTAGCCGTTGGATGGCCATTTTAAGAATACACAGCAACCATTCATTTGTGATTTGTTTGAAATATTTTAATGAGAAGATTAAATATAGAGAAGAGGATATATATCTATATTGTGTTGAGAGTAAATATGAGAAAGAAGGTGGCATGAATATATATTAAAGATAAATAAGAACGTGTATGACAGAAAGCAAACTCAACAAGAAGATTCCAAGAAGCAGTAAAGCTTCTCGTGTATTGCTTTGGATTAGTAGGTAGTGTTTGTCTAATTCATTGTACTATCATATGATTATGGAGATAATGTCAAAAAACGCATAGGAATTAAGTTTAATTTTTACGTGTTGTTATTATCAGGAAGTCGGCAGCATTCACTGCAACGTGTGACTCATGTTCAACAATATTTAATACTAGCAGTAACAAAAGTGTAGCTATCCCGAATATGAATACATATACTTCAAGATATTAACATACATAAGCAAGCATATGTACAAGTATGTATGTGCAATCATATACTGAAACGCTGGGCATGCCAAGAAAGATAGTAAATACTATAAACTTGAGGAAGCAAAGCTTACAGAAAGCAACATTTTAACACTATACATGGTTTTATCCTCCTATATTAATATTGGGTTCCTATACATACTATTATATAATAGTATATGTAAGCTATTAACTAGTGAACTGACACTAAAGTAGAAAAGAGAAGCAAAAGTAACCTCACTAAGGGCATAACTGTTCAAATACAGGCAATCTTCGGCCAGTTGTAGGGCCATAGAGAGTATGTGTGATGAGCTTTTCTTCTTCTTTGGTTGGAGGCCAGTTAAAGCTGGTAGGTAATTTTGGCATCGATGAAATTATTGGAATGCACTTTGATTTTGATATAGTTTTCTTGATTTCAATAGGAGAAGGGTAAGGACCAAGGTAAGGATTGGGTGATTTAAATCTAGGTGATGGACTGGAGCTACATAGTTTGCCGCTAGATCCTGCATTTTGGAGTGTTTTGTTGGCTAGATTTCCACTTAACTGTAATATATTTGAAAACATTCAAAGGATGTCAGATGTATCAGTATATAAGTGAACTTATTTCTGTTTGAAAGTCAGGCAACAACTTATAACGAGGATAAGTCACTTAGAAGTTTACAAGTCATGAGTAACAGATACATGATCATTACATATTCCATCTTCAAAATTCAGCTTATCTATCCAAACACTTCTCTTTTTTTCCTTTTTTTCTCATTCAAAACGAACTAGAAGTTGCAACTCAAAGTCTCAAGCATATATAAAAGTTACAGCTCAAGCATATATAAATTTCATCAAGTCATCTACCATATGAAAAAGAACAATTGAATAATATCCAAATAATTTTATGATCAGATAACGTAACTGCACCTAGAACAAAGCCCCACTTCACCAATAACTTATTATTTTGAAGACAAAGTTAAACTTGGATATATTGAAGTTACCATAGTATTGCACTGTTCGCAATTCAGTAATTCTCTCTATACCACCATTAAAATTTTACTTAGCACATCCTATTCTGAACTTTAGTGTTTTACCAAATGAGATTGTTGCATCATCTATGAACTATTACTTAATTTGCACCTACGAGACATATAACAACAAACCTATTTTAAACATGATTGAGTTCCACCTTACCTCCACCATAATGTAGAAATATTCCCTATGAATTAAGTAGCTATCAAATAATAAAATAGATAAATTCAAAAATAAATATCCAATTAACGAGTGGTCTTAAAATTATTCTATATCATGCATTTTCAGACTGATAGACTTCATGAAAAAGCCTTTATGCTGTAACATAATCATGAAAAACATAAAATAGACCAAAAAAATGAAAATAATCACAAATCATGGCGGAATAGAATCATCCCAAAAACTATCCATATGCTTATACCAAACTCGAATCATCCACAGAGAATATAATATCATTCCCATCCCGACAAATCTGATGATTGAATTCATAAGCTTGAGCAAAGATTGCAGGCAGTCCTCATCAATCTCTACATCGATCCTTTTTTCTCTTCTTACCTATTTGAATTGAAGAGGAAATAAATAGTTAAAACATAGACGTGCTGTTACTTTATCAATATTGTGGATTTTCAATACAGAATTGAAAGAGGATTTTTCTTCTATAACCTTTTAGTATGAAATGGATCGAGGAAGATAATATGGTGGGTGAAGGAGTCTCTTCTGAAGATAAAAGGATGAATTCAGGTGATTCATGAAGAATCGTGCTAAAGTACAAAACCAGTTTTCACTCTATCTTCTGTCCAACGAAGGGAGAAGCATTCATGGGTAGCAGTCGACGGACGAAGGAACAACCGATGAATTTGGATTTATGATCTAGGGTTGCTTATTGTAGAGAGAAAGTAAAATAAATTTTAAGCGGTAAATGAAAATAAAAGAGGGAGGAAGAGCTTTTGTGCGGCCACGAAAAAAATTAAGTCCTACCTTAAATTTTTGTTCCCTCCATTGGTTAGAAGTATAGAAACACTATTCCGTAAAATATTGGTTGCACTTAAAAAACCTTTTGATTGCACTTGATAATAAACGCCACGAATAAATGCAACTAAAAATGCTTTTTCTTGTAGTGAATCAAACTTCATTTTTATTTTTGTTGAGACAAATAAATTTTCAATTTAATAACCTAAACCATAAATTTATCCTATAGTATTTTTTTAAAAGTAAATCAAAATGCTTAAAAGAAAAAAAAATTGAATTTTTGTTTTGTTGTTTTTTATAAAGAAAATGCAAAAAATAAACCATGAAAAACCAAAAAAAATGAGCATGAGACTCCCCCTTAGACTTGATTTTGACCGTGTCCCCGCGGCCAACCTAAGTGAAAGGAGAAAAATAAAATAACAATAAAAATACGACCTATATTTGCATGAAAATGAAATGACTCTTATTTACACGACATCAGAAAATATACTTTTAAAAAGTAAACCAAATGGTCTTCCAAAGACCAATTCACTTGTCCCGCCAGGTATGAGAGACACAGCTTAAGCACAGAAAACCAAACCATAAAAGATTTCAAAGTTGAATGTTTATTTGGAAAAACGAATGTCATTATTAAAAATCGTATAAGTTGTTTTATTTTTGATGGATTTTGGGGTAGATAAAAGGATTGGTTGAAATTCAAGTTTATTTTCACCAAATTGAAATCCAAACTTATCGTTGAAAACTTCTTCAGAATTATTGATTTCATAATCGAAATGTGATTTAAATCTTCCCCTTCGGAATTTAACAACTCATATTCGAAAAGTCCAAAGAAATCATGTTCACTAAAAATTCGTCTTCCTTTGTTGAATTATCCACAACTTCATTGCATATATAAAGTTCAAAATTCAAAGTTGTTGTAGTCAATTTTTCGAATTTAGAAAAAGAAAGGTCGAATTTTAAATCGAGTTCCTCACCCTGAAAAGAATTGAAATCCAACTCAATTACCGTATTTTCAACAAATTCATTAAGATTGTCATTTTCAATTTCAAAAGTTGTTATTTGAATATCGTCAATTTTGGTAAAAGATGGATTATTATTTGACTTGTCAATCATTGGGTTTTGATTTTGTTGCTTACGTTGTTTCATGTACGTTTTAAACAATAAATCTATGTGATCTTTGTAAATTTCGTTCATTTGCTCAAAAAAATCCAATTTATAATTATTAACTTGATAATTTTCGATTTGAACGTGTTGAGAACAAAAAATTTCACCATCATTTAAACAGTTGTTTCCATTTTCATTTTGATTTTGAAATTCATTTTGGAGTTCGAAATTGAATTGACATGGGTAATACTCAAAATCATTTGAGTTTTGAAGTGAATTCAAATTTTGATTATTTTGAAAACTTTGACTTGAATCATTGCACAAATATGAATTACACAAATCATTTATCCTTTGATTTGGTTGTGTAGAGAGTTCAAGTAAAGACGAAATCATTTCAATGCTATTTTCAAGATTTGAGGGTTGGTCATAATTTTGAAAATTTTATGGTTCAAAATTCGAATAGATCGTACAATAGTTGTTATTAAAATATCCATAAGAATTTTGAGTGAAATTATATGGATCATATTGATTTTCACAACTATTCCAGCGAGTAAGAAAACTCGGACATTTTCAAGAATGTTTTTTTTATAAAGGAAAGAATATTTACCAAAAGGAATTTATTTTTCAAAAGGGAAATTTGATTTTTGTTTTTTAGATTTTCAAAAAAAATCATTTTTTATAAGTTTATTTTTGTTTTTAAAAAAAAATATGTTTTTTTTTATTTTTGTTTTTTTTAAATAACTAACTCAAATATTTTTTTATTTTTGATTTTGATTTAAAAAATTCAAATGAAAGGATTTAATAAACTAAGTTAAGGAATATTTACAATTTTTTTAGTTTTGGATTTTGATTTTTTTTTAAATATGCATGAACTAATGCAAATAAATGAATGTAAGGGTTTAATTACAAATTTACTATCCTAAGCAGCTCCTAACCCAAAATTGTATAATCGCACTTTTTCTTAATCTAATAAGATAGTTCTCAGCCAAGTAACGAACAGGATTTATCGGTGCACCATGAATCACGGTAGCAATGCAGCGAAGGTTTAAGTATCTTAAGAGAAACAACCACTATAATATTTACAGATCACCATAATATTTATAAATAGTTATTACTCTGCCGTAGCCTAAACACCACGAAATTAAATTGTCGAAAGAGGACAACTTGTCATATACAATTAAGCCCTAGGTGAGCTCGGGACACCCTTAAGTTCAATGTCTAACCGTTATTATTAGCAAATTCTAAGATGAAATGCAAAACTGAGATTAAACATGTATTAACAATGCAACTATGAATGAAATTTGTTTTTGATTTTGAAATTATTTTTTCTAAAATGCAAGCAACCAACAATGCAAGACAAATAAAAATAAGGGATAAAGGCACGATACTAGAGCGTGCAGAATTATTAGTAAATTTTATTTTAAAGCGGCAAAATATATATATATATATATATATATATATATATATATATATATATATATATATATTCTAAGCAAGCAAGCGGAGCAGTTAAAAGCAGCAATTCATGTTTATTTCATTCTGCTTTTGCAACCTATAAATGAGAACAAAAAAACTAACGCAAATGAAAGCAATTGAGAATGAAAATAGTTTTTTTTCATAAAGAAAGAACAAAAACAAAAAGTAAATTTCTTTTTTTAGAAGTGGAAAAGGAAAACTTATAAACAATCTAACTCAACCAAAATAAAAAGTATTTTTTTGTTTTATTTTTATTTTATTTTTTTGAGGAAAAGGACCCAACAAGAAATAACGTTTACAAAATAAACTAAACTAAACTTAAACAAAGACCCGCAGCCTATTATCAAACTAAACTTTACAAAACAAAACTTTACGAAATTTATCTCTGGCCCTACAAACAAACTAAACTTTACAAAATAACATTTATCAAATCCAAAAACAAATCGCTTTACTCAACCCAAATATTATCAAACCCGAAATTCATTTCCACTTCCTCATGAATTTTCAAATCAAGATTAAAATTAAAATTCCAAATTAAAATTTTAAATTAAAATCGAATTCGAAGAATGAAGTTGCAGATTGATTTCGATTGTAGAGAAAAGGTTGTTTGAGGTTGGAGGAGTTCGTCAAGAGGTTTGGGTTTCGAGTTGCACGCTGCAGTTGAAGTCGATGTCGAGGGTGTTGCGGTTTGTTTAAAGGCGATGGATGGTGGAGGAGTTCGTTTGTAGGTTGTGTGGAAATGGCGATGTTGTAGTTTGACGGTAGTTAGGTTGGGTTGTTGAGGCAGTTGAGGGGTTTCTAATGGCAATTGCAAGGTTGTAATGTGGTTTTTGAGGATGAAGAGATGTGTTGCTGTGATAAGTAATAACCGGTGGTTGTTGGCTGATGGGTATGGAATTGTATGGTTTTAATGTGGTTCGACAGTGAGACAGTAAAGGGGAAGGTGGATCAGTGATTGTGGTTTGGTGATAGAGGAAGGTGACGGAGGAGTAATGGCACTGGTGGAGCTGTAGTAGTATGTGGGTGGGTGTTGAGCTGCACTGGTGGTTGGTGTGATATTGAAGGCTGGAAATACTATTGCAGTAAGAAGGTGTTTGTTAGTGGTAGCAGCACTGTGGTCTGGTGAAGATGGGGAAATTGTTGTTGAAGTGAGAGGTTTGGTGGGTGATGAAGTTATGTGGCAGAAATTGTGATGAAGCAATAGTGTGGTTTGTTATGGTTGTTGTATTGGAGCAGAGCAGTGAATGGAGTGATTAGAAGGGGAAATGATGTGTGTGTATGACTGTGGTAGAGTTGTTGAATGTATGTGCACTGTGTTGTTGAATGTAGCAGCACTGTGATTAGAAGGGAAAATGATGGTTGATGGGTATGTGTAGAAGCTGTTATGGATGATACTTGGTCAGAGGTGATGGGGAAGATGTTGGTTGCAGTAGGAGTGTGAATCGGTGTAGGGGTAAGGCAAGCAGTGTCAGGCGGTTTAGATTGTACTGAGGAGCGTAGTGATTGGTATTGAAGTGTTTGAAGGTGGCAGTGCAGTTTGTGATTGCAGAGTGGGTATGCAGGGTAGAAGAATGGTAGACGGTGGTGGTTATTGGGTATAGGCGGTGAGTATGGTCTAAAGTCGTGATGTTAAGTTGTTTGTGATGGGGCAAATGTAGATGAGCACTGTCTGACTGTTGAAGGCAGCTATGCAGTGTGCAATGATGGCTTATGGAAGGTGGATGGTTCAGCAGTGTGTATGGTATAACAATGTGAAGATGTGTTGTATGGTGAAGCAGTAGAGAGGAGTTAATGGCAGAAGTTTATGCGACAGTGTAGAAGAAATTGGAGGCTGCTGTCGTGAAGTTTGTTGTTCTCTGGTTGGTGATGTGGAAGTATTCCAGGTTAGATGTATGAAGGAATGTTTGTGATGGCTATTGTGGTGGCTAGAGAGGGTTGCAGTGGTGGCAATGTTGTTGACAGTTTATATTTGGCAGTGGATTTTTGAGCAGATATGAAGGGGTTGGAGGAGTTGACAGTGGGTATGTGTAGTGTGACTGCCTGGAGACGACAAAAGTAAAAGGCAGTTTGATGTTTTAGAAAAATGTATGTTTCAGACAGAGGTAGGCAAAGTTGCACTGATGTATATGGCAATGATGAAGTGGTTCTTTTTGGTGGAGCAGTAGTGAGGGGCAGATAAATGGCAATGTAACAGTGATTGTAATGTAAAAACAGAAAACTGTAAAAAAAATAGAAAATGAAAATTGTAACTGAGGAAGTGATTGAGAAAGAGTTGTAACTGAAATGAAAATTGTAAAAACAGAAAATGAAACGTAATTTGTAATAAAATACAATAATATTGTTTTGTTTTGAAATGCACTCGTGTATATATTTTTTTCTTTTTAAATAGAAATGCAAATGCAAAATAAATAAGAAAAACAAGCACACAAACAAAATGGCACAAAAATCACACACAACAATTTTTTTTTATAAACGCTAATTAACTCACAAAATGAAAACATACAAAAATCAAACAACAAATAATTCGAAGAATAAAAATTAAAACCAAATTAATTCCCCAGCAACGGCGCCAAAAACTTGTTCAACCGGCTAATTCTCTATCGGAATAGAAATAGGCGATCAAATTTAAATTCAAAATAATTGCAAGTGCACGGCGTACAATTCTAGTACATGGCGAGTACGGGTCGATTCGCAGGTAATTATTTAGATTTTAAAATTCTATTCAATCAAATTAAACCAAGAATATGAAGTTGTGATTAACTAAAAATTTCTAGAAAACTAACAAAAGAAAGTGGATAAAAATATGAGAGTAGAAGACAATTTAGAGGCAACGTCCTTCTCAAGATCACATAAATCAACATATATGAAATTATGATCCTTTTTTTTGGTCATTTGCAAATTTAGTTGATATGTTTATCGTAAATATGGAATATTTGTGCTATTAATTAGTCCAATATAAACCATCAAACTTTAACATACCCACTAAACCAGTTTTTAACTCTCATGAAAATGACAATGAACTTAAAAATAAAATATATTCTAAGCATGATCTATTAACTATTGATTAGAAATATAGACCATCAAATTTTTATTTTAACATTCACTTCGTTACCATAATCATATGTAGATGAAAATGTAATTTGTGTTTTTGTTTGTTTAAGCGTAGCCTATTTGGTGTCAACAACACAAGCTATCAAATTCAAAGCTAAAACAACAAAGGTTAACCACATCAAACATTTCCATTAAGCATAAAAATAGATCAAAAATTATCAAAATGCTGAATCTACATGATTAAGAGAGCTTCATTACCCCTAAATTGAAGAGGTTTAGCTTCTCATATTTGTTATCATGTCAACAAATGTAGAATTCAACATGAAACAAAAACAAAAGGAAAATGCAAGCTAAGCAAGAAGAGAGCTAATTAACATAAAATAAAAGCTAATCAACATGCATAAATAAAAAGGTCTATACTACTAACATGAAAGGAAAATGCATGTGAATCAAAAGAGAATGAATTAAAATTGCATTAAAAGAAAATTACATAAAAGAAAAGGCTAAGTAACCATAAAAGAGAGAAAGAGAGTTTGTCATTTATTTTTGAGTCTAAAACTAAACTAACTAAAGAGGAGGCTAAGAGATTAATTACATGAACATATGAGGTATTTATATATGTTTGAAAACCCTAATCATATTTTTGGGAACTACCCAAATTGCCCTTGAGAAAGTGTAGCCACCAAGTTGTCATTAGCATGAGCATAATCTGCCATTACATGTGCATGTAACTTTAATCTTCAATAGCATATGCATTAAGCTCCTAATAGGGAATCATGGTAAGTGGGTAGGTGGGGTCCTCCATGTTGCATGAAATGAGTTATTTGCATCTTCATTTGCTTGTATTCCCTTATGCATGCATATTTTCCATGAAGCCTTCATCAAATTCCCATTCAAATTCCTATAAAATAACATATAAATGTCCGAGTAAAATTTTCTCAAATTAATATATGCACAAAAATGACCATTTTGCCCCTATATGAAGATGAATAAATGATGATTTGAAAATAATTTGAAGTTTGATTTAAATATGTTAAAACTCCTTATATGCTTATTTATTTAATTAAATTCGATTAAATATGGAAGTAAAAATATGCACATTTACATGCACATCAAAAGACCCGGCCCATCAAGTACACAACCGACCCAAATTCAACAGTATCATCTCCTCCCTCCATCTTCACTTTTGAAAAGCTTGGAACCTCATCACTGTGCGCATGCACGAGCACCCTCGTCCACCAATCGTCGATCCAAGAGCATCTACACACTCCCTTAGCCGACCTCGACCCGCTGCACCCATCTACGGCAAGATCGATGCACCCTCGTCCACCGATTGCCGATTAAAGAGCATCTGCACACTCCCCTACCCGACCTCGGCCCGCTGCACCCATCCACGGCAAGACCGATGCACCACCGACGATTGCGACCAAGGAGGGTCAACGTGACATGGACGATGTCGCATTTTGCAATAGGCCACCCCGACCTTCAATAAAATGACACCCCGAGCGTCTCTCACCTCCACTAAACCCATGTCGACCTCCAAATCCTCCATCTCCAACCACAAACTCAAAAAAACAAACCCCTAGCTCACCATGTACGGCCGTGCCTAGGTTGAGCTTCCCAAGCACAAAGGAACTCTTCAAAACCTATACTAAAAGGAAGATCTTGCAATAACAAACTCGACAAAATTTTATTTCATGATTTTTAGTTAAGTGATGGATTTGATTTTGAAATTTTAAACATGGCTTCCTAATTTTGTTTACCGGAAAAGCAAAAGGAGGAAGAAATAGTGAAGTCGGTAAAGAAAAGTAAGTTTGAAATGCAAAAAGAAAACGTGGCTAAGCATTATGGAGATGGAGTAGGAAAAATAAGATAGAGAGATGTGTGTGTATGTGTGCCTAAAAGATGGAATAAATAAAGTAGAACGGAAAATTATAATTACCAAAAATACCCCTTAATTCAAAATTTCAACTCTCACATCATTTTAATAAGTCACCTATAGAAGGTATGGTGGTTAATAGGGTGGTTTATGTACTTAATTTATTTTGCACTCAAGGCATCTTTAAATTTCCCATCCACCACTTCCATTTCAAATATAAATTATTATTATTATTTATCTTATCTTTTCAAATTAAAAGTTTTAAACATCTAAAATGTTGTTTAATTTGTATCTAAAGGCTTAACAACTTGCGTTCGATAAAAAGTCGAAAATATGAGAAACGGGTTTCAATCATATTTTCTGTTTTTCATCAAACTACCTATTTATGTAAATAGAATTAAAAAATGAATTTCCCATCATTAGTTAAAAATTTAAAAGTGGGTTTTTTATTGTTAAAACCCATAAATCGAATATTTAAAATAAGTTAAATATCCACAAATTAAAGTGATAAGATTTTGGATCGTTATATTCTTCCCCTTAAAAGAATTTCGTCCTCGAAATTTCATCACTGTAAAACCAAAAAAATAAGCCCACCCATGAATACTTAACACTTTCCATAAGCCTGTACAAAGTATATAGATTATCCATACGCAATATCTGGTTCAATCACTTACTCGAATATGTACTTCTCTTCTGAACCAGTATTGCTCATCCGACTTCTCTAGTGCATACTCTGATCAGACTCCTTGATTAGGAACCTTCATCCTCCTTGCATAGCCATATACTATGATAGAAAACCTTTAGTTCCATACTAAGAACTCTCACCAAGTATTCGCCGTCAAGAATCGAGTAATAAATCCTTATTCGGATCCGTGTGTATCACCTCAAAGCTGTGTGCTAAAGTCGCAGATCAAGAATAGTCGTGCTAACAATGGTCTATGTACACCTTACGTACTTATTCTTATTGGTTATTACTTATACCAATTACTTTTTTCTTCTAAAATAATTGATGGAAATATTTCATAAAATCTTAACTTGAATTATTAACATTTTCTAACTCGAGTTCATACTCATATAATACTCTTTAAATCCTAAGAGTATATATACAATATCATATTTGTTTTACATAATCAAGTTGTTCAACAAATTTAAAAATTGTTTAACATACTATCGCTTCAAATTTATCAGTTAAAAGATCTTACTTTTCTTATATTTCTAAAAAACACTTAACTTTAATTTCTATTTTAAGTTTTAAAATTTTCGACTGTCCAAAATCGCCAAAAATTCCGTTTCGCTTTAACAAATGAAAACTATCAAACAACATATCATAATAAGATGCACAACTTTCCTACCCTAACGTATAGGTTACATGAGTCCATATAATACTTAACCAAAACTTAAGAACTAAACACCCGGATTTTTATTTCAAATCAATTTGAAATAATAACATATACACTCAAACTTTAATATATCAAATCATACTTTTGAAAATTTAAATCAAGATTTTTTTATTAAAACAACTTGAAGCAAAACTACCGTGGTAGCAATCTGCACTTAGAAACTCGAAAATAAACACTGATGATGTTGTAGTCATTACCAGAATTATTTTTCAATGACCGAAGTGAGTTCAGTGCTTTCTATTCGTTTAAAATCCTTTCAAATTAATTATATTCGTAAATACTATCAAATAATACTGTTATTATATAATTTTGAAAAATAATTTTTCAAAAGCACTGGGATTTAAGTTCTGAAATTCTCAGTTTAAATACATTTTTATTTATAGAACATATTTATAAACTATACTTATAAGATTTCATCTCGCAAATGTATATCCTTGTTTATTATTAAATAAACAACCCTTATTAAAATTAAAATTTAACCCAACATTAACACCGAACGCCTTATAGTCAAATTAAACTGAACTCACAAGGTGTTCGTTTCAATATTCTCTAAAATTTCTATCTGCCCAACCCATACGGTGAAAATTTAAAACTACTTATAAACTGATCGAGCATAACCACTCAAACAATAAATGATAATAGGTGAATATTATCATCCCCTAACAAACAAACACACCAAAAACAACTATATATATATATATTAAAAATTACTCTTTTATATATATAATATAATTATAGGTAAAATTATTTCATTTACCCATTTTTAAAACAATATTATGTTGGTTGCCTTATTTAAGTGTTTAGAAACTCCTATCGATAACGTTAATCAGGCGTACAATTCATAAGACACTCAACAGACCAATCGATGCAATATAAAATAACTTTATAGCACTAACAAATAAGATCTCTTATATATATACACACTCAAACTCATAATAAGGCATTCCATTACCTTATCTCTTAATGAGTCTACCCAACAAAGCCAAGGTTCTTGCTTAACCTTAAGTTCTGATACCAACTGTAGCATCTCGCCTTTTCGATCCCTAAAAGTTGACACTAATACATCCACGATATTCATGTATTGAACATCCAAGTGTTGGTTAGACAGATCATTGTGCTGAAAGAAATAAAAGACCGAATAGAATCTCACAAAACATGACGAGTAACATATAATATATAGTTGGTCATTACAAAGAAAAGGAACTTTAATATACACACACATCGGAGTACAATCATCTTACATCAGCCCTAGATAGTTATAACAATATGTCATTATAATTTGCCAATAAACACAACTAGATCAAATAGCGGAAGATAAAAGGAAAATATAGAAGTATGTCATAGAGGCCTCCAGCTCGTCTCCTGAAAGCTCCAAAGTGTCCAGCTCAATTTGGAAAATATGCTTGGGCTGACCCATATAGGAAAACAACGCCTGGGTCAGTCTGGTAAAACCAGCATGAGAAACATAATCAAATGGATCACTTAATGTTATAAAAACCTTTTGATACAAAGTATCTCGTAAGACCACATCGCAAATAAACACGGACGTATTTTTACATTATAATAACCAAACCATTTTAATTATAAAATCCACTAATATTATAATAATCTCTAGGGGTTGAAATATAATAATCAAGGAGCTGTGATGTCTATGAGTGTACATCACAATAATAGTAGGTATACAATCAAAAACCGCTAAGGCATATTCCCTAATTGTGTAGGATTCCATGGAGGGGCTCTTAGAACCTCTGGCGATGGTCCTCCTACACAACGATCAGAGATATCCTTCCGAGGCATCATACATCCCTAGTGATGCACCATAGGAAAACATAGTTGGTCTCGCTAAGACCGAGTGCATCGCTCCTACATGCACATCCATATAAGTATCTCTAAGAGGGAGTTGCATGCCCCTATGGGTTTGCTAACCCTACTGGCTATGCCTCCTATCTCTGGTTTTAGTCATTATTGCTAGTGAGGCTACGTTCAACATTCCAACACAAAAGTTGCCACTTGAACATGTCTCGGAACCCTACATGGCCTCCCATACCTCAATAGATCTCGGAAGTACACATGGATTCCTCCATCTCAACAGATCTAGGAATCAGACATGGATTCCCACACCTCAACAGGTCTCGGAATCACATATGGATCGCCACATCTCAGTATATCATGAAACTCCTCCAAGCATAGAGCACTTATATAGTTTTGGAGTGGTTACAGTTTCGAGTCATCTTATATAAGCACACTACCCCATTTACTGGGCGCGCCAAAAACCAATCGATGATTTTCTAGGTAAACTCAACTCCGGTTCTTTTAGAAATATACAGATAATACACGGGAGCGGGGATCACCTACTAACCGTTTATATGAACGGATCTCCCTATCATCTGTCCTAAGAGAACATAACGAGATTTATGTGCACAGTACAGAATCATCGAAGATGATTGTGCTATATAACTCACGTGTTTCTCTTAGATATTTCCAAAGTTACATACTTCGGTGTTAAGTATGGAAAGAGAGTTTCCATACCATCAAAATTAAGAAGGATTATTTAGGCCAAGATTTCATAGTCAGTTATTTCACTATCAAATAAAACAAATAAACAAATCAGGGATTAAATTTGATAGGAAACTAAACTCAATTAAGCACCTCAATAACCGCTAAGCCTCTTTAATAATATTTCATGAATTTAAAACACTTTGTAAATACTTGAAAATCATTTCCATATACTTATCTCAATGGAATAAGTATATTCACAAAAACTATATTTTCAATACTTAGGAAATATAACCATATACTTATCCCTATGGTATAAGTATATTTTTGCAAATCCAAGGGAGATACCATATTTTCCAAATCATATTAGATTGAGTCAAAAACAACTATCATTTAAAACATAGTTTACTATAAACCAAAAACAATTATCCTATTTATAAAATCCATTTTATAACCATTCCATATTTACAAATCCTTTAATAAATCTCCAAATTAATTTATAAAACTTCTTTTCATAAATCTCTAAAATTGTTTATAAAACTTCATTTATAAAACTCTTTCCTATTAATACAACCTTTTTCTTAAAACTTCCTTTATAACTCCTTTATAAATACCTTTAATAAAATACTTTATAAAAATCCTTTTGTAAATCAAAAATTCATTTCTATAAAATCTTATATATTTAACACAATACTTCGTTATTTTTAAAATATTACTTATACATCCATTTTTTATTTGTAAGTTACCACTTATAAATCTCTCTTACAAAATATCACATATAAAACTCCTTTACAAAATATCGTTTATAAATCTCCTTTAAATAAATCCTTTTATTTAGAAAAATCTCTTTTATAAAACAATTAATTAACTTTAAACATCACTTATAAAATAATTAATTTTTCAAAATATCATTAAGAAAATAATTAATTAACTTTAAACAACATTAATAGTATAATTATAATAATTTATAATTAAACACTAATCCTCAAATTGTTATAAAATGAAAGTTAATTACTCAGCTTTAAACATTGTTACAGATTGAGGCTTTGCAACAACAATGGCGCTTAAATAAGCTACCATTTGTTTTCATATCAAAACAGGGGTTCAACTTTCTAACATAAGTCAATGTCATATTCAGGCCAGGCTTCCAAGCTTCTAGCACTCAACAATTAACAATCAACAGTTAATTCATCAAGTACTCAATATTAGTTAATCCACATATTAATTAATTCTACAAAATAACATTTGACATGCACAAAATGGGGATTTATTCTGCTCAATAGGTGTCCATAATAATCTATTCGACTCAATTTAACTTAATAGTGTTTTATTTGGCCAAAAAGATGTCACCGATAAAGTATAATAAATTTAACGACGTTATTATTTAAAATAACGTAATTAAATTTAGTCCGTATTATTATGTCATAATTTTTAAACATCCCAAATCTACCAATAAATTACACTACCACGTTATACTCGTCAATACGTGTCCAATGCAAAAATCCACATGTCAGTTGGATTTGAAATGAGCAAAATATCACATTATAAGTTAACACATTATTTAACAAATTTTAAAACGTATAAATAGTCAAACTTTCTCACCCCACTCAAGCAAAGACACGGTTCATCAAGCACACAACCAACCCAAATGCAACAAAATCATCTCCTCCCTTCATCTTCACTTTTATAAAGCCTAGAACCTCATCACCATGCACGGCATGCACCTGCACGCGCACCCTCGTCCACTGATCACCGATCCAAGAGCTTCTGCACACTCCCCTACCCGACCTCGATCTGCTGCACCCATCCACGGCAAGACCGATGTACCACCAATGATTGCGACCAGGGAGGTTCAACACGACAAGGACGATGTCGCATTTTGCACTAGGCTACCCCCGACCTTCAACAAAATGGCATCTCGAGCGTCTCTCACCTTCACTAAACTCATGTCGATCTCCAAATCCTCCATCTTCAACCACAACCTCAAAAAAACAAAGCCCTAGCTCACCATGTACTGCCATGCCTAGGTTGAGCTTCCCAAGCACAAATGAACTCTTCAAAACCCATACTAAAAGGAAGATCTTGCAATACAAACTCGATAAATTTTTATTTCATGATTTTTAATTAAGTGATAGATTTGATTTGAAATTTTAAACATGGCTTCCAAATTTTGTTTACTGAAAAAGAAAAGGGAAGAAGAAATAGTGAAGTCAGTAAAGAAAAGTAAGTTCAAAATGCAAAAAGAAAATGAGGCTAAGCATCATGGAGATGGAATAGGAAAAATGAGATGGAGAGATGTCTCTCTGTGTGTGTATAAGGTCGAACAAATAAAGTAAAATAGAAAATGCTAACTACCATAAATACCCATTAATTCAAAAATTCAACTCTCACATCATTTCAATAAGTCACATATAGGAAGATATGGTGGTTAATACAGTGGTTTATGTACTTAATTCATTTTCACACTCAAGGCATCTTTAGATTTCCCATCCATCACTTCCATTTCAAATATAAATTATTATATTTTATAAATAAATATTTATTTATTTATCTTCTTTTCAAATTAAAAGTTTTAAATGTTTAAAACGTTGTTTAATTTGTATCCAAAGGCTTAACAACTTTCTAACAGCTAGCCGTTCGATAAAAAGTCAAAAATTTAAAAAAGGAGTTTCAATCACATTTTCCGTCGAACTAGTTTTATGTAAATAGAATTTAAAAATGAATTTCCCATCATTGATTAAAATTTTAAAAGAGGGTTACTTTATTATTAAAATCCATAAATCGAACATTTAAAATAAATTGAATATCCATAAATTAAAGTGATAAAATTTCGGGTCATTACATTTGTTGTTATTGGATGACTATAAACAACTCAATCGAGTTTGTCCTACTGGTTGATAATAACTAATGTCACATAGGAAATCTTAGCATGACGATGTTACACGGTTCTTTCGACTTGAGGATACTATAGAACTTCAACGTGAACACTTCACTTTGATTATAGTTAAATCATGACATTGCGATCACTGAACGACTATAGTTGGGTCTGAGTTTAAGCATGAGAATTCAAACACTATTCAATATAGAATTCGTCTCCTTTATTATGAAAGTTAGTATCACAGTTAGCTGTGGTCAACTCAAAGTCAAAAGTTTCTAACCCGGAGCATATCGATTAATAATAAATGTTATAATTGAACCCAAGGACATTGAATATGAACTAAATAGTTGTACATAAATATTGTTGTAGTTTTGACCATGACCAAATTCTTGATATTAGAAGTTATATAAGTGGTAACGAAGAGAACATGGATATAATATATTTTGCTTAAAGGCATTGTTTAAATTGATCTAAAATATGATTTTATCAAAAAGATCTATGAGCAATGAATTAAGCAAAACTGTCATACCATCAGCTAAGGTGACATGTGAACGCTAATATTAGAATTGTTCAATATTAACCATTGACTGCACACATGTGAATCGCACAACCAACTTTGTGAAGTTTCCAGATATCATCCGATTTAATTAGTTTATAGTGTGTTATAAATTAATTAAATTAATTAATGTATAAGATATACTAATATAAGTGCTTTTAATAGTTGGGGTGCCATTTCTATTTTGGTAGCTCTTGGAAATTTTCTAAATGCCTCTACTAATTGTTTGGGTGTGCGTATAAACATTATACACACATATATTAATATATGATATTAATATATATTTAAATGAGTTTAAATATACAAATAAATGCAAAATAAAGAAAAGAGGGCCTAACACATTTATGGGAGGTGAATGGGTTTTAGCTTTGGATTTTAAGGGTGATTAGTGGTAGTAACTCTTATAATAACTCCTCTATAAATATCATCTCAAATTCCATCATTATTCGTTATTGGAAGAAAATGAAAAAATTCCCAACCACCTCATCAATGGCCGGCCCCCTTGCTCTATTCGAGAAAGCTAAAAGCCTCATCTCTTTCAATGGTGATGGTTCTTTGGTCCTTGCAAGATTAAGACGGTGGAATTAAATTTCTAGGAGACACATACAAATCAGGGTACGACAAGGGACATATAGGAATCAAGGTATGACAAGCGACAAGATCACAAAGGTAATTTTATACTTTCATAGATCCATATAAGTTATGCCCAAACCCTTGTATATGATGATATCATCACACATATAATTTGTTTGGTAAATGTAGAATTAATAAATGACTGATTTTAATCTTATATGCAAATCAACGTGTTTTAAATTATAAATCATTTGATTTAAATAATATTGGTTTTAGCTTATGATAAAATTAATAATTTGAAAACTATTTTACATGAAATATTACATGATCTTATTATACATATATATATATTTATCGTCTAAAATATAAAATATATATTTGACCTGGTTAAACTAAATTTGAATTAAGATATTTTAAAGTTTCAAATTTTAGGTCTAAATAATCTTCTTCTTATTTAGTCAAGCTAACAGGATACTTTATAACAAATTTGTCTATATGTGTGTGTATAATATTTTTGAAATTATATATAACATATATATGATATCACAATTTATTTAATTTTGCAAATACACACAGGTATATGTATACCATACAACTCTTATGCTGTCGTCGTATCATATTATCATATTGCATATTTCCATATTTTATAATATACACTTATCATATTATTATTGTATCGTATTGTCGTGTTATATATATCACTTTTTACAATATACACCTTATACATGAGAAACATAAACACATTAAACTGGATGAATAACTCATTGTGACTAGTAATTGTATAAGTTTCACATATCGAATTTGAAAGATTTATATTTATCTACATATATAACATAAAAACATTTAAATTGAAATAAAACATTAATTTAAAATGCAGACTGGGTTTGTATGCTAACTAGTTATTCATATAAGTCCATTAAGATCCACATAGAAATATATTTTTTAACATTTACCCTATTTCATCCGCCGCCAGACGGACCCGAACCAACACCTTTGACCTCCAATCTCTAAATTTGATGTTTGTCACTGGGATACACAAGCTTCTCTGTGTGCATAAAGAGTTAAAAGGATTTTTTTTAAATTTGACATTTCTTCTCACTATCCGATGCACCTGATCCAACTGAATCAACCCATACCAATATATTATAAGCCTAATGGATTAACACTGCACACCCTGGTTGAATCCTTGAAGACTAAGGAGACAAAATTGCCATTTTCCACATAGGTCCATCATTATCGATTTATCAATGGGACCCGATGGTTGATCGTCAGGTCTCTAACCTATGTTCAAGAATTTGCACATCTGCCATTCTATGGTGGTAAGAGAGCGATCGACCGGTGGAAATTTTATGTTGCTACATTATTTTTGAAAAATTCAAACTATGATAATGACCTCCCACTTTCTCTATTGCGAATTTTTCGATCTTCACTCTCAATTTATTTGAAAAGAGATCTCCTTCTTCTTAACATATGATTTGACATATATTTAAGTCATACAATTTCGATAAGATCACATGTCATGGCGTTTGTTTGTGAAGTGAGTGTTCCATTGAAAGAATAATAGTATTGACATATTAAGATATCCACGAATCACATCTGTTAATGCAAAAGAATTTCTACTAGTTTTAGCCGACATCTATCCATAAAAATCCAAATCATTTGATATATCAAAATCTAGATGTATGAATTTTAAAAGCTCATTAGCTTTTTCTACACTTTCATTGTATGATTTGAAATCACTTCATGTTTTGTTTTACGAAAAAGAAATTATTTGTATCAAAAAGGGGGCATTCTTGAATAACATCATAATTTTGGAAATATTGATAGGGGAATATTTTTACCGATAGCCTAAAATGAAGGTTGATACACCAATAAAATGTTATCTGTTAAATTTATAATGGTAAATTACCATTAGTTAAAAAATAAGCAAAAGCTTGGTTCTTTTGGCACTGTAATGATGTTCCATCATGCATACAATCGTATTACTCAATAAAATACATCAGTGGGAAAGAAAAGAAATGCAACTAACATCTACTGAACATAATTCCTAGACTAAATGTTGTCCACTATTTGCTTCTAAATACACCTAACACAACTAATTATATGAAGCACTATAAACTAATTTGTAAATTATTCTTACCATGGTTCTCAATAAATATTATTGATGTCTTAACATTAACAATGACAAAAATTTTGTAGTTGTATCAATTATACCGGTATATATCGGTTCAATGATGCTATTTCACCGGCTTCTATAACCTGATTTAGGTATGGGAACCAAATCGACCGTTAAAATCATAACGGTCCCCTAAAATTAACTCATGCATTTGTTCTTCGTGTATTCTTCGGTTGAAGCAGCACAATACATATTGGTTTAACTTAAAAAAGTTTAGACCCTGTTTGGTTTGACGTTTTCAATTTTGTGTTTTCGTCAAAAAAATGTACACATAACGCATGTATTATTGAAAAACAATCGATTTGAAAAACGAAACTAACATATAAAACAGAAAGCAAATTTATTTTGTATTTTGTGTTTTAAGAAATAACGAAAGAAGGTAAAACAAATTATCACCTCTGTCATCCTTCCATCGTCGTTGCAATGGGTTTAAAAATTTACATTTCTCTTCTGTTATCCTCATAATTTGTTATGAATGTTGAAAACGTAAAACAAAAAACACAAAATAAAATCAAACAGACCTTTAGTATTTAGTATTGATTGTTGTTATTATTATTATTTTTAATAAGAAAAAGATGACAAACATAGAAGGAACACAAACACAATTTATCCGACCAAACTCGATGGACATTCAACTGCCTTTTTAACCTTTTGATCAAACCGACCGTAGGAAGGTTTGCCTACTTCTACTAGGCAAAATCAATTTTCCTGAAGCCAAAAAAGCATTCCCCATGTTTTGTTATTTTTTCCCCCATTTTCTTCTCCCCCAAATTTTATCCTCTAGACCATGTCCTCTCTTCTGATATTTTACGTTTCCTCTGCAATTCTCTTTATTCAAATTCAAATCCCTAATTTATCTCGCATCTGTGCTTCTAAATATCTATCTCCAGATCTAATTCTGTTTCTCCAGATCCAACTTTCTTCCGACCTTTCTCTTTTAAAACCCATCTGCTACAAACGTTATATTTCTCATTATTCATCTTCGTCGCCATGCCATCAACCTATCTGCCAACCTTGTCAAAGCTACAGACTCGCAATAAATATTTTTCTTTTAGAATTATATAATCCAACGGTCGGTTTTCCCACCGTCGTGCGGTTATACTAGTGTATGTCTAATCTTACGTCAATAGATTAGGTGCCGACGTGATTCTAATCAATTCTCATCCCACTCAGCGCTTTAAAAAATACATGCACCTAACACCTTTATCCGCAAGTAGGCCTCTAAACTAATACAATGTGCGCGCTATTTGAACTCTTTGTCCAGTGCTTATTTGATTTAATTATATATTCAACGCTAGATTGCGGAACTTCATGGTCATGTTTCAAAACTGTACATACAATACGACGATAGTTGTTTGCACAATAGATACATCCTTCTAGAAATACATAATTTAATGTTATGCAGTACATTATTGCACTAATGGATCAAAAAGAACATTTTATTGCTTGTTTCATTACTAAAACCAACGTGACATGTCCAACTGCTATGACTTATCTTGTTTTTATGTAACCAAACATATTGCTTTCTGTAAAGATTTTACTCCGCGGACGCAGAAAAAAAAAGAAAAAAAGAAAGGATATAAAATTAATAGACTCAAAAAAAATATAAAAAAGAATTACTCGTTAACATGATTAGCTCGGTAAGTTGAAGATTGTAACCCTGTCAGCAAAGATTACTGTTCCAACTCCGAAACTAATAACTCCATAACAATTATTCAAAGTGTGTATTTGTCAGATCCATGACCGAAACTTGGATTTTTCTTTTTCCTTCTAGATAATCAAATAAATAAATAAAAATAGATCAACTTTCATTGCCAGGTCTTAGAAAATAGATACAACGTAAATAAGTAGCATGACAGCAACTATGATTTTTGAAATCAAATTTGTCTAAAAAAACACACACGCAAAGTCTTGCCATCCTATTAGTGAAACACATAGTATACATTGTTAATATATATATAAACATTATGGATACTTTCGGACGCATATCATCTTATCATATCATAATGTTTATCCACTTTTCAAGTTTGAGCATCCACCCATGCTGTAGTTGCCAAAATTTCGACGCAGTTGATGATACGATAAACCTTAAATATTAAATTACCTTTTAATTTCTACCTCATTTGTAAAGTCAATAAGATTCAATATTTTCATGCCAATTATGTTTCATTTTGGATCCAATCCGCGTATTCATACTTACATTTTTTTTTTAAAAGTTCACACACATATATCGCGCACTATTTTGATACAAATGGTTGACATCTCATGTGTCACTACTTGTGTCATCAATTTTTGTCAATATATTTGTATTTTTGTTCTTTTACTATTTTTCAAAGTTTAGTTTAATTTGAATAATTTTTACATGTCCAAAATTATGTTTCTAATCAACGGTTAAAATACAAGTTTTAACGGTTGACATTCAACGTAACATTATGAGTAGGTTATAAGTTTTGGAAATGATCTGTACATGATGTTTATAGTGTAGATCGAACATTTTCAAAGTTTCATTGTATTTGTAATACCGTAGCACCGAATACTATATATATATATACACATGTACACACACATGTATGTATGTATGTATGTATGTATCAATAACCCACTTTATTTAACATTATTTGTAGCATCGGATATCAGTCACAAGTTTATATTTAAATATTTGGTTCATGTGATAGGAAAAAGTACAAAATAGTGCTAAATAGAGGAGGTTATTGATCCTAGTTTGTATATATATGACAAAGATCGGTTATATCTTATTTTTGCTATCATATTCGCTACGACACAGATCCTCCTAATTTCAACTATGTGTTTCGATTTATAATCATAAAAATAAGATGTAATCGATCCAAGCTCAGTGTCTAGCACCATTTATTTTACAGCTCATATATATAGCATCCTTTCTTTAAAACTATTTTTGTAGACCATTGATAATAGCTACAATTTTTATTTAAATATATTTGTTATTTCTTTTTCCTACTACGTGGACAAAATATTTAAATACAAAATTGTATTTAATATTAGAATGCCGCAAACAATGCTAAATAAAAAATGCTTTCCATCCTACGTTTTATAAGTGAAAAGTTTTTGATTAAAAATATAAAATATAGATGGAGTTACATGCAAAAAGGAAGTCCTTATCCAACCATTTCATCCGTCATTCATCCATATAACATGCCGGTCCCCATCCGTCTCCATATCGGATCACCTTTTTCCAATGATTCAGGATCCAAATTCGCAACCACCAAACACCATAACATATTAACGTTTACGACACGCGTCACTTCTCGCGCCACAAAGAGTCTATTCTTTGTTCTGTACAGAACAGCGGATCTCGCACACCGCCTCTCGTCGTTTATCCGAATCCATTATTCTCTTCCAAAATCAAAACATTCCGCCTTCATGCTCTCCGAAAAGTCGATTTTACCCTCGCCGCGTCACAATAATTACAATCCGTACCCTCTTCTTCCTCTAGTTACTCTCTTTCCATCTTAATTCCTACCGTTCTAAACTGTCTTTCTCTTTCTAAATCAACCGTAAAATCAAAACCCTAATTTCCTCTCTCTAAATATCGAGGAGTGATAAAACAATGGACGTGTCAACTACTGAAGAAGGAATGGGGGAGAGTTCGTCGCCGTTAAGAGGAGTAGGCGATATCAAGAGCGAGATTTATGAGAGATTAGTTGAAATCAATCATCACGAGGTTGTTGGTAATCCGAATTTTAAAGAAGAGCTTTTTGCTCATTTTAATCGACTGCCTCCAAGGTGATTTTATGTTTTGTCTGTAGCATTTTTACCGTCCACTATTTTTTCGGATGATCCTTTAATTTTGAAACCGAGCTAATGAATAGCGAATATACTGTTTCATCCAATCAGTGGCAAAATACGCATGATTTGATAACAGAATTATAGTACTTGTCCTGCTTGTGCTTGTGTCTTAGTGGATTATACTATAAAGCTGTTGGAAATAATGCAGGTAGTGAGGTTTAGTTGAGTAATGATTTTTAGTTTGAATAATGGTTGGCCACCGTAGAAATACTTAAATCACTGTGGACTTTTGAATTACACATATAACTGATAATGTTTGAATCTTTATCTTGAGCACTGTGTATTGCGCGTTTAAAAATTACTTAAAGATTAACTTTAACCATGCACTTTTGTGTCTATCTGAACCTGAAATAATATCTATTGGTTTTAGGCAAAAGCTAAATCATGTAGATGCATGTGTATTTTAAGCATGAATTTTGGTTAAGGTTTGATGTCAACTACCAAAGCTTGTATTGAAATTAATACTGTGAACATTAAGTTTGTGTTTCTATGTTGCATGTAAATGAATTTGATGTTTGATATGTACAGCTATCTTGTGGATGTATCTGTTGATAGAGCTGAAGATGTTTTGCTACACCGTGATATTCTAGCCGAAGCTAGGAACCCAGCAAAACGTCCGGTGTTCTATGTCCGTTTTCTGAAGGTGCATCCGTGCATGCCATGAACACTTTCTCTCATTCTTTGTTCTGATTCTGATTTAATTAACAAACCGACGAGTAATTATACCATATATTATGCTATATAATATAAGATGCAAAATGAAATATTCTCAAGTTTCAACTGTAGACTTTAGCTATTGCACATATAAATGATTGTTGTTGGGTCTTTTCCCCACTTAGTCAAATCGGATCCTATTCCCAATTATATGATCGTTGCTAAAGCCTAATTTTCGTAATGAGGTTTGACCATCATCTGCAACTTAGAATGATTCCTGTTGTGTTTCCTATGTCTATTTGAACATATATTATAAAATGCGATACATATTAAGCATTTTGTAACTTCTTTGAGTTGCTTATATAAACTTAATTTAATTTAAAATGCAATTGAATTTTATCTGAAGTTTTTCATATCCTTATTTTATTTTGGCTGTTGGTTGTATGTTGAATAACAATAACAATAACAACATGTTCTTGTTTAAGTTTGAGGAAACAAATTCAGATATTGGAAACACTACTGCTGATGCTGAAGATGGAAGCGAGGCTAGTTCTGCAAGGTAGTTTTATACATGAGGTAGTATTATAATTTAAAATAAATGGTTATTTAGACCTCTACAGTTATAATATTGGAAGATTGCAGTTATATTTAAAATCTGCACTTGAGCATCTTAAGTAATAATTGAGGTCAATGATAATATAGTTATCAGTTTAAATTCATTTGCAGGCATCTTATTGCATCTGCTCCACTTCATGAGATCATATTTTCTACTCTTGACAAACCTAAGCTACTGTGTCAGGTGGTTTCTAAGAGCTTTGTTTACAGATTTTAAGTTTGACCATTCAGTATAATGTTTTTTCTTCTTCTCAGCATTGTACAATTTTATCAATAATTACCCTTATTTTTCCTTGTTTTGAATAAGCAGTCGTTTTCTTACTTAATAATATTCCTGCAGTTGTCTGCTGTGCTTTCTGATATCGGATTAAATATTTGTGAAGCTCATGTTTTCTCAACTAACGATAGCTATTCATTGGATGTATTTGTAGTTGGTGGATGGCATGAAGAGGTATAACATATTTTAGAACTAAAACTAGGAAACTTAATAATGTAAAGGGTTCAGTTGACTGTTAGGATTCAAACACTTGGAACTTTGGGTGTGCAATCATGATGGCAATTTACTAAAGCATTTCCGCATACGTATTATAAAATCTTGTAAATTTCTCCTTAATTTCTCAAAATAGTTCAGATTGTGCCTTCCCATATGAATATTTTATCATGATGTGTGTGTGTGTATGTTTGGGACAAAAGTTGATGACACAATGGATACGAACCATTGGGTTGTCTCCTGATTTTAACGCCAAATGAACACAATGAGATCCAATATTCAAGATCTATTGTATTACATTTTGTGTTTTATTTTGTGTCCAAGCAGCCTTCCCATGTGTGTACGCACGCGCAAGAATGCGTACATGCATGTGTGTGCATGCGTGCGTGCAAACTAAATTTGTGAGTATATTTCCTTTATGACGACTATAGTTTCCTATGAATGATATATTTAACACAATTGCATGTCAATATATATCTCAAATTTATCATCGTTGAGGGGGTTCACCGTCTTAAATTTATGCACCTCACAGTCCTTTTTGTTGTCTTTAAGAGTTTTCACCCACTTGTTGACCATCTTATGCAGATTTGAGCATGTCAATAATATTATTATGGAGTGGAAATCAAGTACCTAGTAGGTTTAATTAGCCAGGAGTTACATTGTCACAAAGGGGACACCTCGTAATTGTTTTTTGCCCTCTTTAATATTATTTACCCACTTTCTGAATGCCTTCTGCAGATTTGGGCATGTCAATAATATTATTACGGAGTGAAAATCAAGTGCTTAGTACGTTTAGCTAGCCAGGATTTACATTGTCACAAAGGGGACATTAATTTGATTATGGGGCAACTTGATTCTATGTATGTTATTGCAGGGATCTTTTTCAAGCTCAAATGTTGCTGACTTTGCAATGGTGTGCTCAGGAAACAGATGGGATGCATGCTGCAATCAAAGCTGCAATCACAAGAAATGAGGTGTTTTTATCTTCCGATTTTATGAAGAATTTCTACTTTATTCTTTTATATCGTTACTCGATTGATTGGAAGTTTCATGAATGTAATATATGACGACCGCATTTGAATTTTAGAGCGTATTTGATTAAGATTATTTTGTTCCAAATGTGTTTTTATATGGTCTGCATGCGAGTTAAAGTATAATCTTAGCAATACTGAACTAAAACTTCTAAGCCACCAAAACATGGCCTGTCTATAAGAAATTCCCTTGACCAATTTACATGATAACCCACCTTATATTGTCGAATTCTTCAGTAGCTAAATACCACGTTTTAGCTTAACACCTTTAAAATTAACCCTAGGCTTACACCTTTCTGATTGTTAACTATAGTTTTTCCATGGCTTGCTGGACTTCATGGCGATTCTTGTCAAATACCAGGTTATATTCTAGGTGAAGATCAACCATAATTTTATTTGACTTTGTTACTCCAATATATGTGCACCATACAGTTTTCTTAGGACCTTTATGTCCTAAAAAAAAGAAGAAGAAATAAGAAAATATTTTTTTTTCTTAAATTTATGCCATGTCTTCATTCTAATACCAGTGAAAACCTTTAAATCTTTTGGAATTGTAGCTTATTGAGATTGCAATTGTAACGGACTTCAACTTTAGTTCTTGAATGTTGCTAAACCATTATATATTGCTGACTAGATATCGTGCATCTCAATACATGAACTGTTTGTCGACCACATTTTTATTGGCCAGTGACCATAAGTTATCATTATGTCATGGTAACTAGATGGAAAAGTCGACTAAATGGATTCTTCAGTTTGTGTATGTGTGGATTTAGGAGCAACTATTGAGACCAAAACACACACAATTCAAACACAATGTATTAACCATTGGATCTTGTTGTGTTTGCATAAATAGTTGAATTCAGGGTAAGATCTAATGGTTCAAATCTGTTGTGTCACAAATTGTTGTGCTCCAATAGAATATCCATATGTATGTGTGTGTACCCGCGCGCGTGCACCTGCTATAATCTTGACAAGCACCTAAAACCCACACATATAAAACCACAAGGTAATTAGTTTTGAGAAGGAAATGGAAAAGAGAAGGTTAATGGTTACTCCTGAAGGCTCGAACTTATTGATTTTTTTTTGTTTATTTAGAAAAGAAGGAAGAAAGAAAAAGGGCAACACAAAATCATTATTTGTATTCTTTTTTAATGATGAAAATTCAATTTTCATGAGAGTATAATTTTTTTGTCAGGGTTCATGGTCGGGCTCATCCCTCTCATCAGCTGCAGAGAAGTTATTGGCTACTCAACCTAAAGTTGGGGATTCAGAAATTGATATGAGATTGTTAACCATAGGGGAAAAATTTGCAACCGGATCTTCTGGAGATATGTAAGTTGAGCATATTTAAGTACATGAATACTTGATCCATCATCATTATTTAACTTTCATAAACGTTTCTTTATATACATTTTCTGTTGCTTATTTTATCAACTCATCTCTTTTGTTTAAGGCATCATGGAACTTATGATGGCAAAGATGTTGCAGTGAAGGTTCTAAAATTAGAGCATCTAACTAAAGCTGCATTAGATGAATTTGCTCAAGAAGTTATCATTTTAAGGTGGCAATCAGATGCTTGGTTGATCAATTAAGAAATAGGAAACAATTGATATTTTGGCACTCATTTACGAAGTTTTAAATATAAAATTTTCACCAACCCAATGTCTAATAGCAATTTTGTATGCTTACAGACAAGTTCGTCATAGGAATGTAGTTCATTTTATTGGTGCGTACACGGAGCATCCAAACTTCTGCATTGTAACGGGTATGCCTTTTTTACCTTATGAAATTGATTAATGTGGGCTGATGAGTGTAGTTGTTGCACCATGAACTTTGAATATTGTTTAAGCTTTAGCTCCAAACTTTCAAACATTATGTTTACGGTTTAACTGATTCTTCGTGTTACATGTTGATGCTTATTCCTACAACTGGAAGCTAACACTTGCAATTCTTTCTTAGTTGATTTATAAAAAGATAAAGGCAGGGATTGAAAATAGTAATCAAAAAATTCCTTATAACTAAGAACTGCATTATAACAAAAGCAATACCGTAATATCATAGGTCATAAGTGATAGTTGTTAGTTGTAGTTTTTTTATCATATGTGAGCAACCGACCAAATTTCTTTTGTTACAGTGTATCTTATTTTATTGAAGAAATTAGTGGTTACATGCCATGCTCATTAGCGCGGGTGTATATCTTATCCATAAAGGAGAAGAAAACCCCAGATTAAAGTTTTGCATTTCAGGATGATTTAGCCTAGTTTCTCCTGATTATAGCTGAACAGTAAACTAATATAAGAATTGATATTAGCTCTATCATGTGCCTAAGATATTTCCATTCCTGATTTGTTGCCATCTTAAGAGTATAAATGCTAATGCAATTATATATATTTTTTATATTGGTCTCACTATTAAGTCCATGCATTGTTTTCACTTTGATTTCTTTTTCCCATTTTTTTGGCAGAGTATATGCCTGGAGGAAGTCTCTATGATTTCTTGCGAAGGCAGGAAACAACACTTGATTTTGCTTTATTGCTTAAGTTTGGACTTGATATATGCAATGGAATGGTTTATTTACATCAGAATAACATTATTCATCGTGATTTGAAGTCGGCCAATTTGCTAATGGATTACAACCTTGTATGTACACTGTATTGCACCATATGTAACTAAGTCATTTGCGCTGTTTTACTTCCTCATTTGGTTTTAATTTTCATTTATCCATCAGGTTGTAAAAGTGGCTGACTTTGGAGTAGCTCGGTTCTTGAATCAGGGTGGAGTCATGACAGCTGAGACCGGAACATATAGATGGATGGCACCCGAGGTTATTAAATTTAAACTGCAATTTATGCATAGGGAAGGATCCATGCCCCCAAATTTTGATGGCCCGTTTGGTTTGTAATTTTCAATTTTGGATTTTCGTATGATAAAATGCATTGGATTTTCAAAAACGATCAATCTGGAAAATGGTTCTAACATATAAAATTGAAAACGGTTTTTTTTCCACCGTTTACCTTCCTCTTCTTTTTTCCCCTCCCCACGTCGTCCACTCCTTCCCACGCCGTCCTCCTTTTCCACACTTTTTTGAATACATATTGAAAACGCAAAACTCAAATTCCGTTTAACCAAACAGGCCCTAAATCTCTTATATCAATCACACGGATTTTCTTATCATTTTTTCCAAAATCATCTATTATTTTTTGGATATCTTATTACATTCAAGATTGTCCTGATAATTTTTATTTGATTTTTGAAAATTTTTACTCGTTCAAAACTATAAATCAAAATGAGCCATAGCTGCTTTTTTTCCCTATAATTAACTGTCAAAATTCAAAATGTAGGTTTGAATTAGCCGACAGTTTTGAAATGTTTCAAACTTTTGTGAAGATGATTTAAACAGAAACAGTATTGTATCAACAAACTTTTTGTCCCATTTCGGAAAAAATGGACACAAAAAGACGAAGGGGGATTTTTGGGAGCCAAATAAGTGGGGATGTGGATTCTTCATACATACATACATGTACCTATATGTGTAATCCTCATTTGAACTTGCCTATATCTGTTAAGCTTTTAATTGTCCTTCAATAGTTGGATTTGATTTTTGTTAGAAAAGTATTTGTTTATCGCTCATTTTGGGTTAAGTTGATATCATTTTGGACATGTTCCACATAATTTGAAATTATCTATTTATGAATAGTCAATCTATTAATCAACCAGTAGAGACTTGCATCTAATTGTAATTTTTTGTTCTGAAGATCATGAATCACCAGTCTTATGACCAGAAAGCAGATGTATTCAGCTTTTCTATTGTACTTTGGGAGTTATTGACTTTAAAGGTATTCTTAGAGTTACATCCAGATCTCCACGGATGTATATTACGTCTAACTTTATCTTATGGTTTGCCTGCAGTTACCTTACGAGAATATGACCCCTTTGCAAGCTGCAATTGGAGTGAGGCGGGTTTGTACATGCATTTATCTATGTACCAGTATTTTCTGTGTAGACTAAAATACAATAAATTGCCTTATGATTGCAGGGGGTTTGTTTTTTTGGGGGGGGGGGGGTGGTTTGGTAGGGGATGTGACATTATTGTACATTACTTGGTAGGGATATACTTGAAATTACTTTGTCCAGAATTAACCTCATTTTCAGAATATTTCAGCAAGGATACTCAATAAATGCTAAAACACACCATCTCTACAATCTTAATGTATTTTAGTATTTATAGGGTGTCCTTGCTAATATAATGGTCCCGATAGGCAATGAAGATTTCTTGCTGCACACTTGATGAACATCTATGTTCTGTTTTATTATCCTTTCCTTGTAATGTAATTTTTTTAGAACAACAAGAATTATGATATATTCACATTGAATTATTTCATTTGGGTCAGGGAGAACGGCCCGTGATACCCACAAACACACATCCTAAATTGGTAAGATTGATGCAAAGATGTTGGGATGCAGATCCTTTGATACGACCTGCTTTTTCGGAGATAGAACTTGAACTCAAATGGCTTTTGGAACATGTTGGGGTGCAATCTCTTTCTCTATCATATTATTATTTTCTGAGATATTTATGTTGCTTCTTAGCGTTAGTACAAGGCACGTTTAATAACTATCCATGCTATTATTTTTAGGTAAAACATTTTTATTTATGGTCCATTTGTTATGGTGGATTTCAATCGAGACCGCTCAAACTAAAATCCCCAAACGCACGCGGAAAAGCTAGATCGTGATAGATAGTGCAATACAACCAAACACTACTAAAATTCAATATATCCAAACCTAAGCACGATCACAATAACACCACAAGCAATATATGCAATAACGAAAAACAGTAAATCACACACCGATTTATAGTGGTTCCACTAACGTCGCGTTAGTGTACATCCACTTTGAGAGAGATCTTTTATTATCACCAAAAGAGAAGAGTACAAGAGATTGATTACAATGTTCTATTCAATAAGAATCAATGTTTGTGGAGATTAGAATTGAAGAAATAAAATTTTGCCTAAAACCCTAATTAATGGAGGACTAAATCCTAGATTAGATTGCTTGATCTCATTTCCTGTCACAGCCCTCTTTCCAATGAAGAGAGCATATATACTGGTGGAGAAAACTCTGGCAAAAGACAAACTTGCCCCTGAACGAAATAGCACTAAACCCAGTCCAGAAAACAGCAATTCGCCGGCTCAGACGTTTGGGACAGGGCTCCAGACGTCTGACCGAACTTTCGGGAAACTGGCCTCTGTAGGGCCAGACGTCTGGCCATTTCTGCAGACGTCTGGCTGCAGGCTGCAGGCAGCCAGCACACCAAACACCCCCAGTTTGCTCCTCCGGACTCCGTTTCGCGAACCGTTTTCTCCTACACGAAGCTACATTCATCCCCTTCAATTCTCCATCATATAGTGTCACAAAATTTAACACCATTAAGTTAGATGAGATCATGGATCACATTTAATTTAGTTATATCAGTGTATAACACGCATATGCACACCTGTGCATGATGTGGATATGCAATATAATGTGAAAAATGGAGAGTACTTGTGTAATTTCAACGACGGTTGAAACGACAAACACCAGTGAATCCTAAACAGTCAATTTTCTTTATTAAAATAAAAATATATAAATAAAGATGTGTAGGGGTATTGATGTCCTTTAAGCAGAGTACGATTGAAAATGTGTTCTACTTCTAGTTATTAATCGTAGTGATATAAGTAAAGACATGTATTATGGGTATTGATGTCATTTTATGTAGAGATATAAGCAAAGATGTGTGCGGATATCAATATCATTTTACTCAGATGAAATTGTGTCTTCTAGTTGTTAGCGCTAGAGGTATATGCAGCTTTTTTCTGGTTATTGGAGTGATTATGACCTGATTTGCATAAGAGGAAATAAGAGTTACCAAATGATGTGTAGTGTCATAGAAGCAGTGTTATAGAGAGTGAAATCTTACACAAGTATTCACTTGAAAACCTAACGAAATTTTATACATAATAAAATTTATGTCATGGTTATAATTTAATATTTTTATACTAAATAATCTTGAAAACTTTAAGTACGACAGTGAACAATATAATTTTTTATCATTGAATTTCAAAATTAAATGGAATCAAGATGGAAAAATTAAGAAAATGTTAAAATCAAATTTCAAAGAAATCAGAAATTAAAGAGTAATTTCCTTTTACCTTTGTTCTTAATTATAAAGAAGAATATTAATTGATTGCTCTGAGAGAGAGGGAGGGAGGGAGGGAGGGCTTGGACAAATGATGGAATATAACGTCAGAGTAAAAAAGTGAGGTGTTAACATTGCAAAGTAGTGCCTAAGTGGTGCTCTGTTGCTCCTGGCAGCGCCACAAGTTGTTTGATATAGAAGCTAACATATGTTGCTCACATATTCATTTATCTCTAATATTTTTGAACTCGATCAGGTAAATATAAAGCATGATAATGTGAATTTATTTATCGCTAATAAAAGTGCATACATACAACAATAATAAGATTATGATGGGTTTCTATGTGGAATTTGGTTTTCGGTTTTGCTATAGTGGTCTTTTGCAGCAGCAATTTACCTCTTAAGTATGTATTGCCAACGTTACACTGAATTATTATTCCTTTTTGTACTAGGCTTCCGGTGAAACAAGTGATAAGGGAAGAGCGTTTCCAAATGAATCTGAGAGACTGGCGGTTTCGAGCTAAAAGAAATATACATTTTGCGCAAAATAGTGAGGAAATATCACTTCAAAAAAGGCACAGCTTCTTAAAATAGACTAAAAATATCACGTTAAAAATTAACGGCACCACATACACTGTATACTGTTAGAGCTATCCACTTTTCAGTAGAATTTTATCCTGCATGGTAACTGTCGATTTCAGACTGCGTTATTTATCCAGACTTGTTGAATTTGCCAACGTTTTGATTTGTGTGGATCACATTTTACAGTTGATATGATATTCTGCAGTTTTTACCATTTCTTCTTTGACACACACACATATTGTTTGGCTCGTATTTTGAAATATCTGTTCTTGATAGAGAAAAGACTTGATGTTATCATTACATGTACTTATATCACTGCCTTTTGGATATATAGAGAGCTAAGTAACAACTAGGTGATCGCTTCCATCTATGTTTCAATACGTGAGTTCATTTTAAAACTGAATGCGGTAGTTTGCTCTATCATTCTATGTCATTAAAACTTCTCGTGATTATTTTGCTACAAATAAAAGTCTTTCATACTTATAGAACTTAGGGCCCTTGTCTGGAAGTTTAATTGCAGCGTTTTTCATGTTAAACATAATTATACATACACACGGTGTATGTGATTACTATTGCAGCTTGTAAGCTTGGAGATAGAAGGGATTGACGTAAACATAAGGTCTTATGAAGTACGCACGTCTTTGAACTCAGACCATTATTTAAGAAAATTTGCGGTTTTATTGCAAATATTTACCCTATGTGGTGTTTTGTTAGAGTTGTTTATGGGAGGGGTTAAAAATGTATTTTGAAACTTCTAGAAGGATATGTTTAAGGGCGTTTGACAAAACTTCTAAAAAATAAACAACACAAGTACATAGATCATTTTAAAACGAATGAGCAAATAGCGATACCAATAGCCAAAAGTTAGTAAACCAACACAACCTTGACCAAAACTAAGTCTAAAATCGGTCTCCAAGTATATACATATATCACAGTCAAGTGCAAAAAAATAATAATATCATAATACATCAATCAAATGCGGAAACAAAGCAAAATAGTATTTCCATGATTAGTCATTTCCCAAATTAAGTCGATCAACATCTAAACCTTGATCATTTTCTTGCTCTTGCTACTTGGATCATCGATGCTTAGCAAACTACTAATGGGGAGTAAATGTGATCCCATGACATAGCAAATGAATCAAGGTTCACGATCCTGTCATGGGTCATCTCTAAAACAATAATATAACAAATCATATATAACCATACCTTAGACCTTTAACTATGCTAGATTGGAAGAGCGATGGCTATCATCTGAGATTGTCCACCCTTTTACAACCGCAAACTGTTTTAAATAAATTTTACCGACTGAAGCAGAAAACCCTCAGTTGGGTATTACAAATGGTGTCTGATGTGGCTGCGACTTTTAATTTATTTAAGAAAGTCATAAGCACAATAAGTTGTTGATTCTGTCTTGATTATGCAGTCATGCTATAATCTTGATTAGAAGTGTATGAGTTAGTCATTAAGTTCCTGCTCTTTACAACCTAGAAGTCCTCTCTATCAACGTGCCAGTCACCTTCTTCGAACGTGTTATCCCGATTAACAATCACAGAATCACAGAATCTTTAAGATTTTACTAGAGGGGGGAGGTGAATAATGTGCCTTAAGATCCATATAATCCATTAACACTAGAGGGGGTGAATAATGATTAATGGATTATATGAATACCATTCAAATTCTTTAAGATTTTACTCGAAATGATGGAATTAACAATCACAGAATCAAAGTACAGATAAATGTAAATGCAGTAAAAGTAAAAAAGGAAAGAACACACCAGAATTTTATGCTGGTTCGGAGTTACTCTACATCCAGCCCCGCACAATTCTTTGTACGGATTTCTTTTCAACTAGTAAATGCAAATACAATCTCGATTTCAAAGCTACGAGACACACCCTCCAGAATCCCGGTCTCTAGGTAGAGCCACTTGATTTTCGAGTCACAAGCACACCCATTAGATTTACGGGCTACTAAGCACACCCAGTTGATTTAAACATGCTACAATCACACCTACTTGGATTTCAGGGATACCAAAGCACATCACAGAGTATAAGAGTATGATTTGATAGAGTTTCCAGACTCAGATCTTTGACCTTAATTACAATTGATCCTATAACTCTTGAATAGCACTTGACCTTGAGAGAGATGAGAAAAATCAGAGAGTATATGAAAGAGAATCAAACTAGTAATGATTGAATTTGATTCTAGTTGAATTTTGGCAGAGTTTCGATAGAAATTGCTTTAAAAATCAAGAGAGTGGAAAGAGGAGAGAAAAATAAGAAAGTATTAATGAAAATTCGTTTGGAAGACTGATATATACAGGGAAACAACGGCCATGTCCATTCGCGAAGAGATACGACAAAAAGACACTTCCATTTAAATTTGAATTTTGAAAAATACGGCTAACATGTCGACATACTTGCAGAGGACATGTCGACATATCCCTTTGTATTTTGAAAAATTACTTAATAAAAATTGTTTTGAAAATATTAAGTTTTGTAAAATATTTTGAAACTTTGTACAAACATTTAAACATAGATTATACATATTTTAATCATATTAAAGCTTAATAAAACTTCATAAAATAATTTTGAAAGAATTAATAAGTTAATATAATGTAAATAATATATATATAATCAATATAGTTATAAATTATTAAAGTATAAACATTAATTCAATATATATATATAAACTTAAAAACACTAAACTAATATCTTTATAAGTATAAGAGATTTGAAAATCATTTTGGAAATATTTTGAAAAGATTATTTTAAAAATAATATTTGAAAAACAATTTAAAACAAAATTAGAGAAGGTAAGAGAGATCAGGAAAGTGTTATCAGGATTATAACATAAATTCTATGACTATAACTTATTTGGAATATCTTGAAATCTTGAACTCTTCAATACTCACGAGTCTTCATTTTTGAACTCTTGAAACTTTATATTAGCATCTTGAGTCTACTCTTGAAATCAACATCTTGATACTGTACAGTTTTCTTAATCAACACATGTTTAATATCCTGCACTATATCCTATATATATCTTGATAAAACATTAGTATCTATATTTTATATAATGTCTTAAAGTTGTTATCATCAAAACCAATACCTAATGTACTAATAATCTCTCCCGTTTTGATGATGACAACTCTGTATATAAAATATATTATAACCCCTTGAGTTACAAAACCCCCTTTAATCTGTGACTAGATTTTATATTTTTCTCTCCCTTTTTCATCAAAAAAAATAATTAACTAAAATTATAACTCTAACACTAACTTTTACTATAATCCTAACTCTAACTTTCCTAAATAAAGTACTAAGCAATCTTTATAAGAATTATGTATAATGATTGTGAAAAAGATTATATACAAACAATAAGTGATATGTAAATTGAAATAATCAATCCAAATATTCATCCAATCAAACAAAGTTTATGTCACACAGCATTCAAAAAAATCCACACAAATCAAAACTAATCAAATCCAAATCAAACTAAGTATTATTATTTATATACAATCAAACCTATTTAAACTGGATATTTCGAAGAACTTCAACCCATCCATTAGTGCCAAAGGTTGGATCCGCTTTGATAGCATCCCAATCTTCATCATCTTTGTTGATGGTACAATCTGCATTGGTAATTGGTTCTTCTTTATTCAAGGCATAAATCATCCACCGGATCGCGTCGAAATGCCTTTCTTGCTCCTTGATCATCTGCATTTGACTTAATTCTAAGTGCCTCTGATTTCTTAGGATGAAAATAAGAATGTTCTTGAATGATTCAAGAGTTTGTTCGAGGTTTTCGATTAGTTTTTGATAGGAGAAGCCATTATTTTGGTTTTAGAGTCCAGGAATGCAAAGGAAGAAGAAAGATAGTAGAAAACGATGATTCTCTGGTCTCAACAGATACTTAAAGGGATGGAAATTCGTTGGAAATGAATAGGCATTTGCTGTCTATTCAATTTTCAAAATTAATTTTTTTGAAAAGTTACCGTTGTATGTCGACATACATACCCAGGGGTATGTCGACATATATGCAGAAAAAATAACTTTGTTTTGATATTTTAATGTATTTAGTTTACACTATTATACTTTTATGTTTTTCAGAGATGATAAACAATGTATAACAACAAGGAAATAAATTTTCATTAATACTTAGATAGAGCTTGCATAGAACACAAAGAAATGAAAAGATACATAAGATTCAACATAAACTAAAACTAGAAAATCCAAATACAAGATAGTTTAAACAACTAGAAAGATACAGATGAAGATGATGAAGAACCACCAAGCTTGCAAATTATCTTTCCAAAGAATTTATCCATTTTGTTGGAACTTGAAGTAAATTTCTTTGAAAATGATTTCTTAAGCTTCCTTTGGTTAGGGACGACATTCTCTTGATTTTTGAGAAGATCTTTGTTGGTTGGATTTGGTGGCATATTGATACTTTCTAAAGAAGTATCCTCCTCTCTTCTTGTTCTTCCTTTTTGACTTCCATTTCATCTCCTTCCTCTTCCTCTTCTCTTATTTTATGCTCTTCTTCCCATCTAACCTTTGTTCCTTTTCCTCAAGCGTTTCATAAGGCTCGAAAAAGGATGAAATATGCATAAATGAAATGTTGGCCTTATCAAATATTTTTCAAGGAATTGTTTCCTCTCCTTTAAGGTCAACACCAAAATGATTGAAAACACGAGTCAGATACACACCATGAAATAGTGTGTTTTCATGTTTAGAAAGATTCTTAGGAAAAAGTTCATCCAAAATGACTTGAGGCCAATTTATGTTGTATCGACCATAAATTGCGAAAAAAGCTTTGAAATTTTTTTGAGTCAGGTTATTATAATTACCCGTTCTAAGAGTGATACTTTGTTGCAAAAGAAGGCTTAAAATTCTTGCTTTTGGACGCAAGTTTTTATTTTTGAATTCAAAATCATCATCATTTTCGAAAATATCATGAATTACTTCACGATTTTGAAAATCAATTTGAAAAGATGAAAGGTCCATTCCACTAGATTTGCATCCAAGAATGTGACCCAAAAGTTCATAATTTAAAACAATTTGTGTTCCTTTTATACTACTCCAAACTTCTCCTTCTCTACCATCATAAAACTTTTCTTTTAAATTTGCATAAAACATCTTTACTAACTTTGGATAACGAACAAAATCATTTTGAGAAGCATCGATTAAACCAAGAATTTCATTTTGCAAACAAAGATTGAAAAGATCATAAGTAGGAAAATTTTCAAAAATAGCAAATCTTCCGAAAAAGACTTTTCCGAAAGATAAATACTCTATATAGGCTTGAATGGCTTCTTGATCATTGAAAAGATATTATTTTATTTTCTTAGAAAGCCTCATGGTTGCCTTGGTATTGCTTGAGGATGCCATTGAAGAATAGTTTGAAGAGATAATAAAGTTTATGATTTTTGATTTTGAAAATGAAAGTGAGAAATGAATGGATGGAGATAGAGTAAGTAAATAGAGAATCAAAGGACATGTTCTCTTGTCAAAAGGCAACTTTTCAGAACATAGGAGTTGGTGAAAAGGTGGAAGGAAACTCAAATTTTGAATTTGAAATTCAAATTCAAATTTTGTTTGCATATGTTGACATATGCTCATAGGGTATGTCGACATATATGTCGAATTTTTCAAAAATAATTTTTGTTTAACTATTAACTATTTTATTATATAAATCTATTTATAGTTATTCTATTTTCATAAAAATTATTTTAAATATTTTATATTACTATTATATTATTAAAATATATAAAATATAATCACACAATATTCAACCAATATTATTATTAATCTATAGGACATTCCTAACAACCAATAAAGCGACCAAAAGAAAAGAAATATTCACTCAAGAAAAAAACTTTTGATATATTAAATGTAGACATTTTTCTGATCCATTTTACCATTTTGTTTTGAATTATATATTGCTATGAAGCACATGTTAGCAATTTCTGTATCTGATTCATTATCACTTGAGGATGTATATGAGTCATCTAATGTTGCAGTATAGACTCTTCTTCGTTTTCTGGATGAATCAGTGTTCGGTGTAGTTTTCAATTTATCGGGATGTGGATAGTCTCGTTTTAAATGACCAGGGTCATCGCAAGTATAACATCTAATGCCATATCCGTTTCCACTTCCGCTTCCTGGATTTTTGTTGTCATTTCTTTTGAAATTGTTCATCTTTCTATATTTTAGAAATTTTCTGAAATTCCTTATCATGAAAGCATTTTCTTCATCTTCATCGCTGTTTGAATCCAGATTATCCGTCATTACATTAAAAGCTATAGATTTTTTCTCTATTGCTTTGCTTTCTCTCATGCCCTGTATTTGTGCTTCAAAAGACATTAATTGGCCAATTAACTCTTCAATTTTTAGAGTGCTAATGTCATTAGCCTCTTCGATTGCAAGAATCTTTTGTTCCATTCAGGAAGAAGTGAATTGAGGATTTTTCTAACTTGATCCTCTTCAGAAAAACTTTTACCCGGTGCAATAGGTGAGTGTACTATATCTTGGAATCTACTATACATATTAGATATGGACTCATTTGAACTCATTTTAAACAATTGAAACTGGCTTGTTAACATGGAAATTTTGGTCTGTTTGACCTTACTTATCCCTTCATGCGTAACTTGCAAAGTTCTCCAAATTTCAAATGCAGACTTACATATAGATACTATATTAAATTCATTTCTATCTAGCGAACAAAATAATATATTCATAGCCTTAGAGTTAATTTGTTCAACTGCTTTTTGGTCAGCAGTCTATTGTGCAAAATTTGTCTTGGGTTCAGTGTACTCAGTTTGTGTGATATTCCAAGTTTCTAAACCAATTGACTGTAAATAAATTTTCGTTCTACATGACCACTATGTGTAGTTACCGTCAGTGGATTGTCCTTCGACAAATGAGTTACCAACAAGCGTATTAACAGTGTTACTAACAGTACTATTACCGGTGTTGGTAGCCATTTAAACTTTTTCGAAAATCAGACGATGAATACTTTGAAAACCAATGCTCTGATACCAAATGTGAGTCAGCGGAATAGAGACCTTAAGGCTAAATTTACACTAGATAGGGGGCGAATAGTGTTTAATGGATTATATGAATATTATTCAAATTCTTTAAGAATTTACTTGGAATGATGGAATTAACAATCAAAGTACAGATAAAGGTAAATACAGTAAAAGTAAAAAAGAAAGAACACACCAGGAGTTTATACTGGTTCGGAGTTACCCTACATCCAGTCCCGCACAATTCCTTGTACGGATTTCTTTTCAACTAGTAAATGCAAATACAATCTCGATTTCAAGGCTACGAGACACACCCTTCAGAATCCTGGCCTCTAGGTAGAGCCACTTGATTTTCGAGTCACATGCACACCCACTAGATTTACGGGCTACTAAGCACACCCAATTGATTTAAATAGGCTACAATCACACCTACTTGGATTTTAGGGATACCAAAGCACATCACAGAGTATAAGAGTATGATTTGTTAGAGTTTTCAGACTCAGATCTTTGACCTTAATTACAATTGATCCTATAACTCTTGAATAGCACTTGACCTTGAGAGAGATGAAAAAAATCAGAGAGTATATGAAAGAGAATCAAACTAGTAATGATTGAATTTGATTCTAGTTGAATTTTGGCAGAGTTTCGATAGTAATTGCTTTAGAAATCAAGAGAGTGAAAAGAGGAGAGAAAAATAAGAAAGTAGTTAATGAAAATTCGTTTGGAAGACTGGTATATATATGGAAACAACAACCATGTCCATTCGCGAAGAGGTACGACGAAAAGACACTTCCATTCAAATTTGAATTATGAAAAATACGGCTAGCATGTCGACATAATTGCAGATGATATGTTGACATATCCCTTTGTATTTTTAAAAATTACTTAATAAAAATTGCTTTGAAAATATTAAGTTTTGTAAAATATTTTGAAACTTTGTACAAACATTTAAACATAGTTTATACATATTTTAATCATATTAAAACTTAATAAAACTTTATAAAATAATTTTGAAAGATTTAATAAGATTATTTAATATAGTGTAAATAATATATATAAAATCAATATAGTTATAAATTATTAAAGTATAAACAATAATTCAATATATATATATATATATAAACTTATAACACTAAAATAATATATTTATAAGTATAAGAGATTTGAAAATCATTTTGGAAATATTTTTAAAAGATTATTTTAAAAATAGAATATTTGAAAATTAATTTAAAACATAATCAGAGAAGGTAGGAGAGATCAGGAAATCGCTATCAAGGTTTTAACATAAATTCTATGACTCTATAACTTATCTGGAATATCTTGAAATTTTGAACTCTTCAATACGCATGAATCTTCATTCTTGAACTCTTGAAACTTTATATCAACACCTTGAATCTACTCTTGATATCAGCATCTTGATACTGTGCAGTCTTCTTAATCAATACCAGTCTAATATCTTGCACTATATACTATATATATCTTGATAAAACATTAGTATCTATATTTTATATAATGTCCTATAGTTGTTATCATCAAAACCAATACCTAAGGTACTAACAATCTCCATCTTTTTGATGATGACAACTCTGTATATAAAATATATTATAATTCCTCCTGAGTTAAAAAACTCCCCTTTAATCTATGTCTAGATTTTATATATTTTTTACCCTTTGTCATCAACACAAATAATTAACTAAAATTATAACTCTAACACTAACTTTTACTATAATCCTAACTCTAACTTTCCTAAATAAAATACTAATCAATCTATATAAGAAATATATATAATGATTGTGAGAAAGATTATATACAAACAATAAGTGATATGTAAAAAGAAATAACCAATCCTAATATTCATCCAATCAAACAAATTTTATGTCACATAGCATTCAAACAAATCCACACAAATCAAAACCAATCAAATCCAAACCAAACTAAGTATTATTATTTATATACAATCAAACCTATTTAAACTGGATATTTCAAGAAACTTCAACCCATCCATCAGCGTCAAAGATTGGATCTGCTTTGATAGCATCCCAATCTTCATCATCTTTGTTGATGGTACACTCTGGATTGGCAGTTGGTTCTTCTTTGTTCAAGGCATGAATCATCCACCGAATCGCATCGAAATGTTTTTCTTGCTCCTTGATCATTTGCATTTAACTTAATTCTAAGTGCCTCTGATTTCGTAGGATGAATGTAAGAATGTTCTTGAATGATTTAAGAGTTTGTACGAGGTTTTCGTTTTGTTTTTGGATAGGAGAAGCCATTATTTTGGTTTTAGAGTTTAGGAATGCAAAGGAAGAAGAAAGATAGTAGAAAATAACGATTCTCTCGTCTCAACAGATATTTGAAGAGGTGGAAATTCGTTGGAAATGAATAGACATTTGCTGTCTATTCAATTTTCAAAATTAAATTTTTTGAAAAGTTACCGTTGTATGTCGACATATATGTAGAAATTTTCAAAACAACTTTGTTTTGATATTTTAATGTATTTAGCTTACAATTATACTTTTATGTTTTTTGGAGGTGATAAACAATGTATAACAGTAAGGAAATAAATTTTCATTAATACTTAGATAGAGATTACATAGAACACAAAGAAATGAAAAGATACATAAGATTCAACATAAACTAAAACTAGAAAATCCAAATACAAGATAGTTTAAACAACCAGAAAGACACGGATTAAGATTATGAAGAACCACCAAGCTTGCAGATTATCTTTCCAAAGAATTTATCTATTTTGTTGGAAATTGAAGTAAATTTCTTTGAAAATGATTTCTTAAGCTTCCTTTGGTTATGGAGGATCTTCTCTTGATTTTTAAGAAGATCTTTGTTGGATGGATTTGGTAGCATATTGATACTTTCCAAAGAAGTATCCTCCTCCTCTTCTTGTTCTTCCTCCTCGACTTCCATTTCATCTCCTTCCTTTTCTTCTTCTTCTCTTATTTCATGCTCTTCTTCCTAAGCCAACTTTTGTTCCTTTTCCGCAAGCGTTTCAAGGCTCGAAAAAGGGTGAAATATGCATAAGTGAAATGTTGGCATTGTCAAATATTTTTCGAAGAATTGTTTCCTCTCCTTTAAGGTCAACACCAAAATAATTGAAAACACGAGTAAGATACACACCATGAAATAGTGTATTTTCATGTTTATAAAGATTCTTAGAAAAAAGTTCATCCAAAATGACTTGAGACCAATTTATGTTGTATCGACCATAAACTGCGAAAAGAGCTTTGAATTTTTTTTAAGTTGGGTGATTATAATTACCCATTCTAGGAGTGATACTTCGTTGCAAAAGAAGGCTTAAAATTTTTGCTTTTGGACGCAAGTTTTTATTTTTGAATTCAAAATCATCATCACTTTAGAAAATATCATGAATTAGTTTATGATTTTGAAAATCAATTTGAAAAGATGAAAGGTCCATTCCACTAGATTTGCATCCAAGAATGTGACCCAAAAGTTTACAACTTAAAACAATTTGTGTCCATTTGACACTACTCCAAACTTCTCCTTCTCCGCCATCATAAAACTTTATGCATAAAACATCTTTACTAACTTTGGATAACAAACAAAATCATTTTGAGAAACATCGATTAAACCAAGAATTTCATTTTGCAAACAAAGATTGAAAATATCATAAGTAGGAAAATCTTCAAAAATAGCAAATCTTCCGAGAAAGACTTTTCCGAAAGATAAATACTCTATATAGGCTTGAATGACTTCTTAATCATTGAAAATATATTCTTTTATTTTCTTAGAAAGCCTCACGGTTGCCTTAGTATTGCTTGAGGATGCCATTGAAGAATAGTTTAAAGAGATAAGAGAGTTTATGATTTTTGAATTTGAAAATGAAAGTGAAATGAATGGATGGAGATAGAGTTAGTAAATAGAGAATCAAATGACATGTTCTCTGGTCAAAAGGCAACTTTTCAGAACATAGGAGTTAGTGAAAAGGTGGAGCGAAATTCAAATTCTGTCTGCATATGTCGACATATGCTCGTGGGGTATGTCGACATATAGGTCGAAATTTTCAAAAATGATTTTTGTTTAACTATTTTCTATTTTATTATATATATTTATAGTTATTCTATTTTCAAAAAAAATATTTTTAAAAATAATTTTAAATATTTTATATTACTATTATATTTTTAAAATATTTAAAATATAATCACACAATATTCAACCAATATTATTATTAATCTGTAGGATATTCCTAACAACCAATAAAGCAACCAAAAGAAAAGAAATATTCATTCAAATTTTTTTTGATATATTAAATGCGTACCTTTTTCCGATCAATTTCACCATTTTGTTCTGAATTATGTATTACTGTGAAGCAATGTTAGCAATTTATGTATCTGATTCATTATCACTTGAGGATGTAGAGACGACTAATGTTGCAGTATAGGCTCATCTTCGTTTTCTGGATGAATCGGTGTTTGGCGTATTTTTTAATTTATTGGAATGTGGACAGTCTCGTTTTAAATAACCTGGGTCATCGCACTTATAACATCTAATGCCATTTCCGTTTCCACTTCCACTTCCTAGATTTTTGTTGGGATTTTTGTTGTCATTTCTTTTGAAATTGTTCATCTTCCTATATTTTAGAAATTTTTTGAAATTCCTTGTCATGAAAGTAATTTCTTCATCTTCATCGTTGTCTGAATCCAGATTATTCGTCATTGCATTAAAAACTATAGATTTCTTCTCTATTTCTTTGCTTTCTCTCCTGCCCTGCATTTATGCTTAAAAAGACATTTAATTGCCAATTAACTCTTCGATTTTCAGAGTGCTAATGTCATTAGCCTCTTCGATTGCAAGAGTGTTTTGATCTCATTCAGGAGTAAGTGAATTGAGAATTTTTCTAACTTGTTCCTCTTCAGGAGCACTCTTCGTCAATCTATCAACTATGACCCAAATGCTACCATATCCTCCTCTGGTCTCGAGAAACCATCAATGAAATCCATCGATATATGTTCCCACTTTCATTCGGGAATTTCAAGTAGTTACATCAAACCACTTGTCTTTTTTGCTCTTCCTTTATCAATTGGCAGTTCATAAACTTGAGATGAATGCTCCATATCCTTTTCATCCATCCCCAATAACATGTCTAATTCATATCGCGGTATATTTATTATTGTCGGGATGTATCGTCAATCTCGAATGATGATACTCACACAACACTTCACCGTTAATCCATCAATGTTCAGGACAAACAATCTCCCATCCTTACAGAGCCAACCATCTCGGTCGAGTCCGTGCTGCTTCATCTCCTCAAACTCTACCCCTTATTCTATCTTCTCCATGATTTCCACCAGTCTAACATCATGCTTTTGACTAGTCCCAATCCTCTCAATCAAAGTAGGTCTGTAGTCAAACTTACCAACATCTGTTGCTCTATCTCACAACAAGGTTTGAAGTCATAGCCATCAATAACTCAAGTTGCGTCCACTCTAAGAACATTGCTCCCAAACTAACATGTCTTTTAGTCAAAGCATTAGCGACTATATTTCTCTTACCAAACGTATAAAAATGTTGAAATCGTAGGAGGCAAAGAGTTCCAACTACCGCTGTTGAAGAAGGTTGAGATCCTTTTAGGAGAAGAGGTTCTTTCAACGATTTGTGATTTGTGAATACTTCGAACCTATCCCCAAATAAATAGTGCCTCCAAATCTTCAAAACAAGTACTATTGTCGCCAATTCCAAATCATGGGCCAGGTACCTCCTCTCATGCGACTTCAGCTATCGACTAGCATATGCGACAACCTTACTTCCTTGCATTAGTACCACACCTAATCTAGTACCACAATCATCTGTGTATACCATCATCTCTTCATTTCCGCTCGGAATGGTCAACATTAGTGCACTTGTAAACCTCTCCTTAAGACTCATAAACGCATGTTCGCACCTTGCGTCCTAAGCAAAAGTCCGGTTCTTCGTCAAATTTGTCAATGATGCTGCTACCTTTGAGAAGTTCTTGTAAAATGTCTATAATTTTCTGCCAGTCCAAGGAAACTCCTCATATCCATAGCGTTCTTTGGTTGATTCCAATCTTGAACCATTGCCACCTTCGCAAGGTCTACCACAATGCCCTATTCTAAAAACAACATGACCTAAGAATCTTACTTCCCTCCACCAAAAGTGACACTTCAAAAACTTCGCCTTCAACTAGTGCTTCTTTAATACCTCAAGCACAATCATCAAATATGTCTTATGTTCATCTTTCATCCCTGGGTAGACAAGAATATCATCCAAGATAATAAGCACAAACTTATTTAGCCAATCTTGGAAGACACGGCTTATGAGATCAATAAAGTACGCCAACATATTGATCAACCTTAACAGTATAACCAACCACTCGTAAAATTCAAACAGTGTACGGAACGCTATAATCAACACACTTTCCTTCACCACCATCAGTTGATGAAACTCCATCACAAGGTCCAACTGAAAGAACACCCTCGCACAGTGAAGCCGATCGAACAAGTATTTTTTTTAAATTGGATACTTAGATGGTAGTACATATTAGTACTACAAGTCTTAGTTAGTATACAACATACTACATGTCAGTATATGTCGAATCATGCTGCATAAGTTTTGAACCTCTGACCTCCCGCACCAAAGTCGAAGTGTTTGACCATTGGGATAGTGGTAGAGGTCGATTGAACAAGTTATCAATACGCGGAAGTGGATACTTGTTCTTCTTTACCTTATTTTAGCTTACAATAATCAACACATAACCTCAGGGAGCCATCCACCTTCATGGTGAATAATACGGGTGTTCCCCTCTCAGATATACTTCTGCGAACGGACCTCTTCCTCAACAGGTCATTCACTTGAACCTTTAGTTCCTTATACTCCCTAGGTGTCATACGCCTCAAAGGAAAAACTACTGGTACGATGTCCTTAACTAAATCTATGTGGAACTTTATCTCCCGATGTGGTGGTAATTAGGTCACCTTCACGAATACGTCCGGATATACTCCGTAGCTACAGGCACAAATGACAACTCGTCATGCATGACCTCCAACAAATGTAGAAATCTAACCATAACCTCATCATCCGTTAGGCAGCCTAACTCTTCCTTCCACCTATCCTCAGTCCCAATCGTCACTAATAGCCTCTCACAATCCACCACTACCGCATTCTTTCTCATCCAATCCATTCCCAAAATAATAGCAAACCCCATAAAACCCAAAACAAAGCAATCATAAACAAAAGAGCATCCATGACTCGATAATATCAAACTATGAAAAACCATACACAGGCTAGTGGAGCCTCCAATAGTGTTTGTCACAACCAAAGGTCGTTCAACAATTTCGCGTTTCAATCCTAGTCTATCTACCAAGTCACTAGATATTAAGGAATATGAAGCCCCTGTATCAAACAAAACACATATGAAAACATCGTAAATAGGAAGCAAGGTATACCTTGAACAGTGATGCTCTTTCCCTTCTCTTTTGCCGAGGGAGCACTCAACAAAGTCGGAACAACATCCAATGCATATTCCATCACCACATGCTTCTACTTCATTGGTTCAGGACAGTTCCTCTGCATATGCCACACCTTGTTGTAGTTGTTACACTTCTTACCTTTAGCCTTGTAATCCTTACTTAGATGACCCTTGTCGCCACAGTTATAGCAATAGGGTTCCACTAGCCCTTTTTCTGACCATCATTGTTCTGGAACTGCTTCCTTTTGTTGTTCCATTTCTTCTTGCGTACTCCGTCTGATTACAACTTTAGCTATTCTTTGGAAGCAAGAGCTGGCTTAGACTTAGGATACAGACTCTCGTGTTAGAGAGGCTTCTCAACGAGCTTCTCAATAGACTCATCAATGTGTCCAACTATCTTCTCTCCCAGATAATCATCTATGCCCATGATGAACTTCTCGTTTATCTTTAATGGAGTGTCAATGAAGACATCTCGTACTTTGACAGAGCATCGAACTTAGCTACATACTCAGAGACAATTAAGTCTCCCAGCTTCATGTCCCTAAACTTCCTAAACAATACCGAATTCTGAGCTGCTAATATGATTTTCTCCTCAAACCTAGTCTTGAATTAATCACAACTGAAATAATCTTCGGAAGTAGCAACCTTTATAGCATTCCACCAATTCATAGCTCTCCTTGGAGTTATCAAGAGGCCACCATCATCCTCATAGAATCGTCTAACTCCAGGTCATCAAAGATCCTCTCATATGTATCCAGCCAATCCTGCGCTCCCTTAGCCAACTTCGTTCCTTGGAACAGTTTGTCACTAAGACTAGCAAAATCTTTAGTCAACTTCGTGAAATCGACTCTGGGTTCCTACACTTGAGCACCATCAACAACAACATTCAGAGCAACTAATTGAGCATTTTGCAGCATGTTCCACATCATGGTGTTTAACATCGTCTGCAAATCAGGAGTAGTAGCTCTCAAGCCAACTCCTATTCCAAAATAGAGTTTCTAACAATATTTCTCATATGCCGGCTCATTCCTAACTTGAAATAAGAATGATAAGTCTCTCGTTAATAAAAAGCTACATCAATGGTACTCACATGTGCAATGTGTCTTATACTATATATACTACTATCTAGTTTTAAAAACTCAAAATATATAACAAGTACGCTCTCTCATATGTACTCTCGATCCATTCTAGAGCGTTCCTCTTACTCTATCTCTAATGGATCTGGTATCCACTTACAATTAAGCCAGTTAACCTAAGTTGAATCACTTAACCTAAGCTTTGATATCAAATGTGACGATCACCCTATACCTCCGACATCCAATATACATTTATAGTGAACTGTAACAGGCCCAGTCGATGTAAGACGATTGTCAAGGTTGTAAAGTAAACTAAAGTAAAAACAATCAGAGGACCTGTCTTATATCTCATAGTGCATCGAAAATATAATAATCATTATAGATATAGAACATATGAGACAGTTATAACTAAATGAACCACAGAATCAGAGTGCATAGGTTCATACAGTTATACAAAACAATAATAAATTTTGCACAGTTGATAAAAAAAGCCCAAAATATATGTCTCTAAATAAAAACAAACACTGCCACGGCTCTACATGTTGCACAACGAAAGAGTAAAAGCTCCAAAAGTATAATGTACGTGAAAACATAGCCTCTTGCTAGTCCATTTGCACAAAGCTACATGCTATGCCACACCTACAATATAGTCTATTCATTTAAGAGTACCCGACATAATGCGAACCAAAACATGAAACCTTGGGTCAGACAATAATTAGTGAGCGAAAAACAATCTCAAGATACTATAATAATCGATACAGTAAAGGATATATGATATGAAGAATCATACCTCATTTGTTCGTGCTTCAAAGAGTTAGCACATAATAGTATATGTTAATATACCATCATCATCATATAAGTGCACTACAACCTAAGTACAATATCAGGTTCTTAGGTATCCCAATCCACGATACCTACATCGTGTGACTTCCTTAGAGCGATAACAAACATAAAATCATAACATCCATCAAACAATCCTCACAATCACTCATGTGCATTGGATATATGATAACTCGTATAGCCATTCCACTGCCAGAGATTAATGGAAAAATCTCAGTTTTTCGATGCTCAAACCCATGCCACTTCGACGGTTAGGAAACTAGATCCCTTCCTCGATCCAAGATACACAGATCCATCAATATCGACCCTAGTGATCATCCTCACATATCCCTGCTTTACGAGTACAATTTGACTATCAATGATCGCATTGCACTCGTCATCATAATCAAACACATCCTCTTGTTCCATTCCATTCCATTCATTTTCATAGTAGAACACATCATCTTATTCCAATCACAAGTTCCATCATCATCAAACTTTCCCTTATGGATCACCCCTTATGACTCCATCATCACTAAGTCGTTATTATCAAAGTAAAACTCCATCAACATTCAGCTGACATCATCCAAATACAACTCTATCCTCATCGTGCTATCGTCAACGAAACAACTTTATCCCTTCATCTTGAGTCGTAGAGTCATCTCATCAAAGTTTCTAAGTCAACACATCAAAGCATTATGTCTTTGCTTTAACCCTAAAACCATTTTCGTTGCGTCATAACATCAAATCCAAACGCCGAACAAGCGAACGGATATGCAAGACACGCTCGCTTAGGCGCCACCGTCACCCTCATGGGGTTTGAACATGATTGGCATGGGGTTTGAACATGATTGGCCAATTACTCATTAGGGCAGTACCAACATGATAGGACATGTTAGTGCCAACATGATAGAACATTTTTGTGCCGAATTTACCTAGTCAAAATCGACTAAGTACTTCATGTTCCAATCAAGCCCGAAGCCTTCTCCCCCTTGTTCCGAAGTTGCTACTTATTTGCCTTTGGATCATCAAGTTGGTACCGAGTTACCCCTATAGAAAAACTTTTCTATGTCCCAAACCCCATCTCCTCACTTCTTTAGCCCAATCTGAAGCTCCAGCATCTCCACCCTAACGTCCTTCATGCCTTTAGCCTGAAGCAAAGCCCCAAATCCTTCACCACTGACATGTTTTTATGGTCATCGCCAACATGATTTAAATAGTCACCACCGACATGATTTAAGTGGTCGCCACCGACAAGATTTTAACCCCTTAAATCACCTCCAATCTTCATTCAATTTGTTTTGAGGTCTCTCTAGACATCGAACAACAACATATCTCAACCGCATCACGTTTCAATTATTTTTGGTATCGATTTGCACACAATGATGACTTCATTTCTAACCACACTAAACGACTAATAGACATATCAAACAACTTCATACAAACATCACACATCATCCAAACATAACATATAGGCAATCCAAATATGATTCAAACACATATATATTCCTAGATCTAATTATAAGTAAAACGACGACATGGTTGGTAAATGGTGTAAAACGAATCAAAATACAATTTTTCTTTTTAAATTGGGTTATAAGGTATTACTAAGGTTAGGTTTAGGTTTTGAGACATTTAGACATTTAAAATTATTTTAAAATCACATTTTTACCGTATCAATGAACATAGAATGGTGAGAGAAGTAAAATCACTCATCTTAAACCAAATTACCCAGATTTCGAGGCAATCAGAGGTTGAACAGTAGATACACAGACCCCAATATAATCCTAACAGAAAATCTTCGATTCCCTTGCTAATTACTCCATGTGTTAAAGCTAATTAAAACAGGAAAAATAGGGACTTTTTGGATAAAAACAAATTAATGGGGTTTTGGATCAGTTTTGGCAAGTGAGAAATTGATTAGATCTGTCCCATTATTCTCAATTAGGAATAAATTTTGAAATGTGATAATGAGCCTAATTTGGACCTAATTATTACCCATTAATCTAGCCAAAAGCTGTCCAAAATTCAAATGATCATATTTCCTAAATGGTAAGTTAAAAGGCTATTATAACCACTACACATAATGAGAAACTATCATATCTTTCCAGTGGAAGTGTTCGCAATCCCTCATTAGGCTCCTGTCAAAATTTGTAGGACTTATAAGAATTTTAGGGTAGAAATCGTTCAATAAAAATTCTAGTGATGGGAAATCTCACTACTTAACATTTCCTAAAGTTACAGAATCATACAACCCAATATGGTTTTAGAAATAATATTTTACGATCCCCCAAAACGTAAAATGTAGGGCATTACATTATTCTTTTCTAATTTAATTCATTTTAATTTTGAATAAAATTCATATCAATTATTTATTAATCCTAAATTATTAATATATATCCACACACATAAGGAAAAATAATATTTATTAGGTTAAAGGCATTGTCATGAGATTGGACCTGTTTATTATATCTATAGCATATGTGTTACCTATGAAGATCTAGCCGCTTGTAATATGTTGATGCATTTTTAATCTCCTAAAATTTTAAATCAACCACTTGAGGTTATAATGGATCAAGATGTACCACCAACGGAGTGTTGGGTTTGGAAGGGATGAAGTTGAATGGGACAGCCATAGTGTATGCGGCTAGAGTTATCCAAAACCATGTGGGGTAGAATGTGTTTGTACTGATATTTATAGAGAGAGCTAAGGAGAAAAGAAAATATCTTGCCTCTTTTTACAAGGTGTCCTCATATCAATTCAAGTCGATTCCAAGTACTACTCTTCCATATATATGATCCACCTCATATGGATATGTAATATTTCAATATTTTCAATCCCATTTAATTATATATATATATATTTAAAATTTATTTAGATATATGTTAATATCATATATCAATATGTGCACATATAACATTTATATATACACCCAAATAATTACTTACGGGGCCCTAATTTGTTTAAGACCTACCACAGTTACTAAATGCACCTCAATCATCAAATACACCTGTAATCAATATTTCTTAAATATTTATTAATTTAATTAATTTATAGCATATCATAAACTAATTATGGGTGGTATTTCGGAGATTTCGCGGATACAATAGTGTGACTTATATATATGAATTCATTTAACGATTAATGTTGAACAATTCAGATATTAACTATAATGACCCATATTTTAAACGATCGGATATTTAAATAGTTAATTTAAAATTTAATCGTTAATTAAATAAAGACCCAAAAATATGATTTTTTTCGTATATGACCGAATCAGGACTCGAGACTACTTTTGTTGAGTTCAAATTGCTATTGCGAATTAAATGAGTATAAGGATAGCTATATTTTGAGATCGGGTGATCTGATGGCTGAAATGATATCTAAATATGCAAAATTAGCATCCTAAGCCACAGTCTCAAATGGCGATGAGATTTGTACCGTTGGATCCTGAAAAATGAGGCGATGTATGCGGACGAGTTTCATGGCGATCGTACGTGTCGTGTGATCGTACGGACTCGAAACGCATGACTATTTATTTGAGAATTTAAATAAATGGAATATTAAATTATTATATAAAGCCCAAATTAAATCTCTCACTTCATTTTCCTATTTCCATTCACCGTTCATACCCGTTCACTCAAAAATCATGGTCAACCCCTCTCTTGACCTTTAAATATAAAAATCCAGCAATCCAAGCCACTAAAAATCATGACGTTTGATTCGTGGAGATCATATCGATGAGAGCTTCAATCTCATATGCTAGATCTAGGGTATGGAAATGTTTGGTTGAGATTGACCCCTTACCGAGGATCTTGGGTTAGATCTAGTTAGAGAATGGAGCGACGAAATGCAAATTGGAGATTACCATCATGTTTCTCTCGACGACGCATCCCTTCCTACCGAGTTTCATTGATCATGGTCAACCAGGGCAGAATTCATCCAAGCCATGGTCAAATGCATGATTACCAGATCGTGTTCTAGCACATGTGATTGAGCTCGATTATTTTAGTACAAGATCGAAGAGATTTGGTAGCGGAGCATTTTGGCGAAGACGATTGTCGATTTCGTTGATTATGGAAGAGAAATCAAAATGTATGTACACGGTGACATTTTCGTGCACGACCTAGAACTTAAAATGAGGAAGAAGGGTTAATGCGATAATTAGTTAATTAATTAGTTAATTAATTTGTTAATCAGTTAATTTAATCGTTTTAGTTAATCTCGATTCTTATTATATGCATATCTTTTGCATATGAGGTCCGTTTTAATGCAGTTTTCGGCGTTGCACTCATGATGGTGAGATCTACCGTTTGGCACTAGTTCAGATAGATTTGGATGAGGTGAGTGATATTGTCTATCATCATACTATGATTGGTTGTATAGTATTAGATTGACACTCGGGAATGATTTTTGGTTTTTAATGTGATTTTCCTATACTTATAGATCTGCTAGATTTTTATAAAAGAAAATAAAATTATTTTAAATGATTTATAAAGAATATCACATGTTTTCCATCGACGCGCTATAGTTAGGGAATTATTAGATTTGAGCTATTATTGATATGATTTCCTATATTGGTTGATATGGATGGATTATACATATAGTATAGATGTTGTTTTGGATGGATGTATGGTTGTTGGATGTATGTTTGGTTGTTTGGCTTGTTTGGTTTATTTGACTGTTTTGGTTGAAAACGTCGATTAGCAATGATCGAGTTTTAGGTAGTATCTTGTACGTTGGGATTTCGTACACGCGAAAACCTATTGAACAAGATAAGCTGTAGAGGAGGGTTTGGATACGTGTCGATGGATCCGAGGTAGAGGATGAAGCTTCGAACTGTAGGATGGAAGCTGGACGTTTCCGTTTGGTTTGTACTTATCTGTTTGGTTAAGTAGAAGATCAAGGTGGTTGGTATTGACCATTATAGAGTGGTCAATGTCCATCACTGTTGTTGATTGGCAATTTGGTTGATCTTTGGCTTAGACATTGATGAGATTTCTTGATGCGTGATTTGATGGTTTATTCGTGTGACCGACTTAGAGTCTTGATGTGATTGCTCTACAGGCGAGCGATTTAGATGGCAAGGCAATGATGTGGTGCTTCGACATGAGAGTTGGTACTTCGGATTATGACTTGATGGTGCGTGGTAGGTTCCGAGGTAGATAGTTTTGGACTTTGTAGATCATGCTGGAGATATTGGCTCGTTCGCATCATGGGGATGGCAATATATAGCATGATGGAGTGGTATCTTCGGTTTGTGGCTCATGAGTCTAGCAGGTGCCGAGGATTAGTCAGTTAGCATCTTCGGTTTATGGCTTGTTGGGGTAGCAACTACCGAGGATAGGGCATTCAGTAACCTTCGGTTTATGACTCATGTAGGGAGTAGGTACTGAAGGGATTCATGGTTGGAGTCGTAGAGTGTAGGAACATGGTGGGTTCTGATATAGTGGAAATTGTATTGAGCTAGTAGGGCTCGGATAGATGTGTATGTGCTAAGGGAACGTTGATGACTCGGAGTGTTTTCTTTTGTACTTGAAGCAAGGGTATTGTATAGTGGGGGCGCCCATGGATCATGATGAGATCCGTATACCCTGGACCCTTTGGGTGTAGTATCCAGCTTTAGGCTGCGAGACACGTATCTCGCTTTGCGCTACAAGATATGAGAGTATGATGGAGAACTAGGACTTTTCACTAGTCCCTGGAATTATATGGGTCATACGAGTTATCATATATCTAGAGCACACTGGTTGACAATTAGTACTGTTTGAGGGATGCTATGTTTTTTGTGGCTGGTTCACTAGCTACTTGTCACCCTAGGGATGTCACATGAGGTAGGTATTATGGTAGGGATACCTAGACACCCCGAATTGACTTAGTCTGGAGTAGGTATCATGGATGGAGATACCTAGACACCTGGACAGTTTACTTAGTATGGAGTAGATATTGTAGATGGAAATACCTAGGCACCCCGATAGATACTGAGTATGGTGTACCCTTTTTATGATGTTTTAAAGTAGCATATTATATGTGTTATGTGCCGACTCTTTGGTTACAGGGACATGTCACATATGATTTGTGTGCCCTCTGTTCTATATACTATATCGACTTTTATAGCACTTTGAGATTGTTTATCGCTCACACAGCCTATTGTCTGATCCAAGGTTTTATGCTTTGCTTCTTTTTATCTCAAGTACTCTTAAATGAGTAGATTTGAGAGTAGGTGTGGATGACATATGAAGTTCTACAGATGGACTAGCAGGGGGTGACGTTTACTCATACTTATATGCGAGTTTGTTATTGTATATTCCGCCGTGTGACGGTGTGGACCCTTGATAGTGTTTGACTTACTATTATATGAGACAGTGTATTATTTTCCGGTTGTATAAACTCTGTTAGTGTGTTGTTGTATAACTATGTGGATCTTATATTCAGATGATTAGTTCATATTTTTATTACTGTCACTACTGTTTTATATTTGTGCTAACTATTATATTTACTCTGATGTGATGTGAGATATACGACATGTTATGTGATTATTTGATGTTTCCTGTTTCGTCTTTTCCATTCTCTTCTCTTATATTTCCTCTTATTTATTTCTTCTCTTTCCTTTGACAATCGTTCTATACCTAAGGTGTAGGGCGGTCGTTACATTTGGTATTAGAGCAAATATTACATTATTAACCTTAGTTGATACCGCGATCCAGTAGGGATCAAGTAGGAGTTGTCGCCTTAGACTGGATCTAGATGATGTGTATATAAGAGAGTTCATATTTGTTATATATTTTGGTTTTCAAAACTATATAGTAGTATATATAGTATATAGTTGGGTTGCACACACGAGCACTATTGATGCAGTTTTCTTTGTGAGAGACTCGTCATCCTTATTGTAGAATAGGAATGATCTGGCATGTGAGAAAAAATGTTATTGTCTCTATCTTTAGAGTAGAGGATTGGGCAGGTTTGGGGCCACTACCCATAATTGATAGTATATGTTCGCAGAGTTGGTGCAAATCATTTCCTGGAATGCCCAAGTTGTTCTGGATGGTTATGATGCTCAAGTGAAAATGGTTATAGTTGACTTTGCTAAGTTGGATATAGACAGAGAGTCTAGGAGGCAGATCGTTCTTGGGAACAGAGTCGGCTAGGGAAAGGAAAGATTGGATGGTTACTTGCGGAAGGATCTTCGATGACTTGGAGTAAGAAGATGCCATAAGGTAGGAGTTGACCTCTAGATAACTCCAAGGAGGAACAATGAATTAGTGGTGTGTCTTTGTGGCTTTGATTCTTAAGGACTGGTTTGCGTGGGATTAGTTCATAGTTCGCTTGAAAAAGATTTATCTCGACTTTTCTAAAGTCGGTGATGGTTAGAGAGTTCGCCGATTTGAAGTACGGTGATATGTTTGTATTGGAGTATGTGGCCGAATTCAATGTGCTATTGAAGTATGGTCTATTTCCGTTGATACTCCATACAGAAAGGATGGAAAGTTTAACATTAGGTTGAGTGATCGTCTTGGGAAACGATTGATTGGTCATATTGACTAGGATTTTGAGAATATAATCGAGAAGGCTTTATGAGGGGAGAGGCAATACCCAGTGTAGTAGGGTTGTTCCAAACCAGTTGAGTAGGGATAGACCAGGGAAGCATATGTATTGATTGCCATTCCGATTTTGTCGAGTGCTCCATCGATGAAAGAGACGGTAAATGACATTATCGTTTGAGATATGCTTTCCACATATGGCGTTTCCATACGTATTTTATTTGACGTCGAGGTTTTATATTCCTTCATATTTAGATTTGATGAAGATATTGGGATTGAGACTCGAGATGGTTAACCGACCCTTGATTGAGACGGACCTAGTTAGGGGCTCAACCAGACTGTACATGGTTTGTCGAGACTTTGTCTATTGAGTCATGGTTGTTTGTTGTTTGCTATTGATTTGTTTAGGTTTTAGTTGGGTTGGTATTATAGTTTAGGAATAGACTGGCTGAAGGAGATACAGAATAGTGGTGGACCGTGAGAGACCATTGGTGATGATTGGGGTTGCGGGGGAGCGAACAACAGTGATTGGCTACCTATAGAGGATGGGGATGGTTAGCTTTCTATATTCGCTTGATATTCCACATGATGAGTTTTCATACGTGCTTGTGGCTAGAGAATGTCCATACATATTCGATGAGGTGACCGGATTACCACTATATGGGGATACAGTTCCGTATCGATCTGATCAGAGGGGTTAGACCAGTAGTTATGCCTTAAAGGCATATGATGTCCAAAGAGGCAAACAGATGGACTATTAAGGTGATGGTTCATTCGTGGGAGTATATTTGGGTAAGATGCACCTATAGTGTTCGTCAATAGGGCAAATGGATTTTTGGAGTTGCTTGTTGGTTGTTGTAAGCTTGATGAGATAGCGACAAGTTTCTACTCCCATTTGTTAATGGCTTGTTCGATTAACTCTATAGCACGAGAATATTCTCTTAGTTGGACCTTGCGGTGTGGTTTCACCAACCGAGAGTATTTTGAGGGAGTGTGCCGATTATAGTGTTTCATACACTATCTTGATTTTTGGTTGGTTATGCCGTTCAGACTAACCAATGTATCGACATGCTTTGTTGATCTCATGGACCGTGTATAGAGAGGTTACTTGAGTGAGTTGTGCTTGTTAATGATACTATCGTCTACTTATGGAAGAAAGAGGAGCACAAGGTACGATTGATGGTGTTATTGGTATTCAGAAGACATCGATTAATGATGAGATTTTGGTAGTATTACTTCTGAAGGAGGGAAATGAGATGCTTGGGTCACGTTGTTTCAGAGTAGGACGTCGCTATAGGCCACGTAGTTATGGCAGTCCGAAATTTGAATAGACCCAAGGTAGTAGCACTGTTACCAATTTGATGGGAGAGGATCAGACTTTTGTTTGAGACACGAGGTGCGAACAACATTAGTGAGTTCGACCAAGAGGTTGATGAGTGCATTGATATTACTCATTACGAGCAGGAATGAGGTGGCGATACAGTTCGCTTTGGGGATTTGGTGGCATTATCTATTAGGAGAGAGGTTCAGTTGTTCAATGATTCCATATCATTGGAGTATCTCTTCTCCGAGAAGGATATTGACCTTCATCGGTAGCGATGGTTAGAGTTCCTAGCCTCCTATGGATTTGACATTTCCTGTATGTTGTACGGGAGATGTAGTTGTTGGTGTTTCGAGTGGAAGACATACCAGTTTGGAAGCAGTATTCCTGTAGTAGGCATTGCTCGAGCTTATCACTGATTATGACTTTAAAACTCGATGAGCTATGGCCAAGGGTGATGGCTAGTTTGACCGTCAGACATACTTTGATTTAGTGGATTGGTACTAGTCAGAGGCGTTAGGCTAGACTAGTGGAGATCGTGGCTAAATTAGAAGAGTGAGTAGTGTCTGTAGAGGTGATGCAGTGCGGACCTGACTAAGATTGTTGGTTCCGTAGGGATGAAAGATTATTTTTTATCGAGTAGTAGGAGCATATATTTATAGAATGCATCGATGGATTGCCAATGACTGAGGATACTGTGATAGCATTTGAGTCACAGTTGATTGGTTGACGAATAATGCTAGATTTGTATTCCTAAAGTCCAGTAGAAAGGCATCGGTATTTGTTGAGTTGTATGTGGGATGAATAGTGTGATTCCATTGTGTGCCAAGAGCATTGTAAGTGGTCGAAACTCGTTGGTCGATAGTGGGTTTTGGGAGAACTTACGAGAGACACTTAGGAACTTGGCACCGGATCAATTATATGATATTGGGACTAAACTGACATTTTAGAGACCTCGTAGGCTTATTCGTACCGATAGATGTGATACGAATCGGGTTAGGAAGAGTACTATGTAGTAGTAGAGGTTTAGTGGAATGAAAGCAAAGGCGATAGGATATGGTAGACCGTGGGGAGCATGAGGACCATTTGTCCGGAGCTCTTTAGATGATGGTATTTCGTTTTTATCATTGACTTTCATATTGGATATCATATTTGATGTTTTATACTAGATAGTTTAGTATTCTGCATGCTAGGATAGGCATGGATGTTACCTTTTGATGATAGATCTCATGTATGCATGTTTGATTGGATTGTTAGCATCTGAGACGATGGCCTATGTTTGTATGGTTGTTAGGCATGCAGGATAGGATACAACATACTTATTTGAGATGATTGCTATATATGATCTAGTACATTTAAAGATATGAGTTGTGTACATACCTTTGTTGTATTTGGATTTTTCCTGGACCTAGCCGCACAAAGGAGGTTCTACCGAATTATTCCGGAATCTTAGAGACTTTTGAGGGGCTACGGGTTAGGAGACGTCCTCTTTGCTTTGTGATTTCGAGGACGAAATCTTTTTAAGAAGGGGAGAATGTAATGATCCATATTTTTAATGATCAAATATTTAAATAGTTAATTTAAATATTTAATTGTTAATTAAATGAAGCCCCAAAAATGTGATTTTCTTGCATACGGTCGAATCAGGACTCGAGACCACTTATGTTGAGTTCAGATTGGCGTTGCGAATTAAAATGAGTATATGGATCGCTATATTTTTTAGATCGATGATCTGATGGCCAAAACGATCTCGAAATACATGAAATTAGCATCCCGGGGTGCAGTCTCAGATGGCGATGAGATTTGTACCGTTGGATCCAGAAAAATGAGGTGTTGTACGTAGACGAGTTTCGTGGTGATCAAACGTGTTGTGTGATCGTATGGACTTGAAATGCACGACCATTTATTTGAGAATATAAAGCCCAAATTAAATATCTCCCTCCTTTTCCAATTGCCATTCATTGTTCATACCTGTTCACTCAAAAATCATGGTCGACCTGTTCACTCAAAAATCATGGTTGACGACCCTTCTTTTGACCTACAAAAAATCAAAATCCGGCGATCCAGGCCATTAAAAATCACGATGTTTGATTCGTTGAGATCGTATCGATGAGAGCTTCAATCTCATATGCTAGATCTAGGGTATGGCAATGTTTCGTCGAGATTGACTCCTTGCCGAGGATCTAGGGTTAGGTCTAGTTAGAAAATGGAGCGACGATATGAAAATCGGAGATCACCATAATGTTTTTCTCGATGACGCGCTCCTTCTTACCGAGTTTCATTGATTATGGTGAAGCAAGAAAGAATCCGTCCGAGCCATGGTCGAACGCGTGATTACCGGGTTGTGTTCTAGCACATGTGATCAAGCTGAATCATTTTGATATGAGATCGAAGAGATTGGCAGCAGAGCATTTTGGCAAACACGATAGTCGATTATTGATGCAAGTCAGATTCAAATGTCCCAATGGATAAGTCGTGACCGACTTAAAATGTTCCGAGGGATAAGTCATGACCGACTTAAAGAAGTTATGGGTCGTGACCAATTTGTCGGAGTAGAAGGCCTAACTCGTAGCCGACCTAGTGAAACGTTAAGTCGTGACCGACTTAACTGGGGAGAAGGGATAAGTCGTGACCGACTTGAGGAAATATGCATGAGTCATCCACGACTTAAGGAAGGCGAAGAGATAAGTCATCCACGACTTAAGACAGAAGCTATAGGTCGTCCATGACCAATGGAACCATGTGAGGGGAAGCGGCGAGTTAATGAATCAACATTGAGTCGTCAACGACCTAACATTTCAGATGGAAAGAAGTTACGACTTAAGGGGAGCATAAGTCGTTCGGGGTTGATGAGTCGTATACGAGTTAACGATGCGGCTATAAGTCGTCCTCGACTTATCAAGAAGCAAAAGTTCCAGCGGTTGAAGGCTTTTAAGTTGGAAGCGGGTTACGAATCATGTTAAGTCGTTAAAGTCTTAAGTCGTAAGTCATCTGCTTCTTATACTGGGTGTACTGTGTTGTATTTCTTAAGTCGCATGTCGTCTGTTTCGTATGTCGTCTTGTGTAAGTCGATGGAATGATGTAGCTAGGTCGTTACCGGCCTAAGTGAGTCGTGTACCTTGTAATACTGTTAAGTCGTTGTATGTTGTAAACTGTTGAGTCGGAGTTATTGATAAGTCGTAAGTCATGTACTGGGTAAGTCGTAGGTCGGAGGCTATAACTCGTAACCGACTTAGGAGTTGATGTAATTTTGTTGTTTTTTCGTGTGAGTTGTAAAATACTATAAATAGGCCGGTGGTGCCATTTGTAAAGGTTGTTGATTTTGAATAAAATTTCCTTTGTTAGCTTTGTGCTTTCATTCCAATTGGTAGTTGAGTGTAATCTCCTATCTCCTCTTTCGGTTAATCGAGTGCGCTCGATTCAACGATTGCAGAAGCCGATTCACGGAATCAAGTGCGCTTGATCAACGCTTGAAGAATTGAAGATCTTTGAACCCGGTATCGTGCGCGATCAACGAGTTCGGGATAGCTAGAATTCGGTATCTTCGGATCAACGAATTTGGGCATTTCAGTATCTTCCAATCCATCGATCGCTACTTTCATCGATCTACATTGTTTTGCATAATCCGCTGCGTCAGTTTTGGTATCAGAGCTTGTTCTAGCCAATCATAGCTAGATCGAGACTTGGAGATTAATCATTTTTGGAGTTTTGAAGAGATCAAGTGATAGCCGAGCTTGAAGTGAGAAGCCGAGCTAAGTAGAAGAGTGGGAGATCAAATTTGCATCATTTGGAAAAGTTGTGTTCATCGCGTTCATCGCGAAGTAGCAACAAAGTGGGAGTTTTCGATCCATTTCATTTTGGATCAAAGTTCGAAAGGTGTTTGTATTTTGAAGTGTTGAAGAGTTTTGTGAAGTTTTCAAATCATGCCGCCAAGAAGAGCTAATCGTCACCAAAACGTAGAAGCTTTGTATCGAAGAGAAGAGGCTGATGAGATGGAGCAACGAATCAATGAAAACTTTAGTGAAAAGCTTAACGAAGGAATTGGTCGGTTAGAGAAGATGATGTTAGAAATGAATCAAAATCGGAGAAGGGTTTCGCCTGAATCTAACCATGGAGGAAGTAGAGTCTCACCACATTCCAATCGAGACAGAAGTGTTGAAAATGATCAAGGGCGTAGGAGGAACGTGAATGATCGAGAACGGAGGAATGTCGATAGAAGGGATGGTGGAGGAAGACGTGATGGTAGTAGAGATGTGGGTGGACGAGATAGACAACGATATACATCTGATTTTGAAGAGGAGTATGATGGTGGTAGTGTTCGAGGACAAGGACGAGGACAAGGAACAAATCACTCTGAATATGATCACAAGTGGGAGTCGGGAATGAAGACTGAAATTCCTGAATTCAAAGGTGGTATGCAAGCAGAGGAGTTTCTAGATTGGGTGGCTAATGTTGAAGAGATTTTTGACTTCAAAGAAGTTCCAGAACATCGTAGAGTGAAGTTGGTTGCTACAAGGTTGAGGGGTAGAGCTTTGGCATGGTGGCAGCAAACCAAACTTACACGTGAACGAATGGAGAAGTCAAAGGTTGAATCTTGGGAGAAGATGAAGAAATTGATGAAAGCGACGTTCTTACCTTATAACTATCAGTCGCTTATGTATCAGAGGTTGCAAAACTTGAGACAAGGAACGAAATCTGTGAATGACTATGCTGACGAATTTTATCAACTAATTGCAAGGAATGATATTATGGAAACGGAAGAGCAGCTGACATCTAGATTCATTGGGGGATTGAGAATGCAGATTCAGGATATGGTTAATATGTTCGATCCAAGATCTGTGGCAGAAGCACATCAGAAGGCATTGGCTTGGGAAAAACAGGGTAGACGAGGAGGTGGTGTGTTTACTAATTCCAACAATCAAATGAAGGGTGCTAGTGGGAGTTCTAATGTTTCTAAACCTATCAGTAGACCAGTGGTGAAGGAGGTTGAGAAGGTGAAAGTTAACAATGGTTTCAAATGTTACAATTGTCAGGAATTGGGTCATAAAAGCAGTGAGTGTCCAAAGCCGAAGAAGAGAGCTATGATAGCGGAGGTTGAGGATGAGGATGAAGAAGCTGAATGTTCCAATTCACCACCTGATGAGGAGGAAGAAGAAGTGTCGGGAGACGAAGGTTATAATCTAATGATGAAGAGGTCCTGTTTAACACCAAAGCAAGAGGAGGATTGTAGTTGGTTAAGGAGCAATATTTTTAAGTCAACATGTACCATTCTGGGGAAGGTTTGCAAATTTGTTATTGATGCTGGAAGCTGTGATAATATAATTTCTTCAGAAGCTGTGAGGAAGTTGGCGTTGAAGACTGAGAAACATCCGAAACCATACAAGTTAGCTTGGTTGAGGAAAGGCGGGGAGGTGAAGGTTGGACGAAGGGCTTGTGTGAAGTTTTCAATTGGGAAGAAATATAAAGATGAAATCTGGTGCGATGTTGTAGATATGGACGTTTGTCATTTGTTGCTGGGGAGACCGTGGCAGTATGATAGGGCGGTGCAACATGATGGGCGTACCAACAGTTACAGTTTCATGTTTGAAGGCACAAAGATTACTCTAGTTCCAAAGAAGCGACAACAGGAGGAAAACAAGTTGGAGGAGATTGAAGAACTTAAAACTTTGTTATCTTTGAAGGAGTTTGTGAAGGAAGTAGAGAAGGAGTCTGAAGTATTTTTATTGATCGGACGGGAGAGTCAGGAAGTGGTGGAAATACCAGAAGAAGTAAAACCAGTTTTGAAAGAATTTGACGATGTATTTCCAGAGGAATTACCAACGGAGTTGCCATCGTTGAGGGATATACAACATCAGATAGATCTTGTTCCAGGTGCTGTGTTGCCACACAGACCACATTATCGAATGAGTCCGAAGGAACATGAAGAGTTGCGGAGGCAGGTAGAAGAATTGCTTGAACAGGGGCGTGTGCAGGAGAGTCTCAGTCCTTGTGCTGTACCAGCTTTATTGGTACCCAAGAAGGATGGGACGTGGAGAATGTGCACCGACAGTCGAGCATTGAATAAGATTACTGTGAGATACAGATTTCCGATGCCGAGGTTGGATGATTTGCTGGATCAGTTGAGCGGGGCTACTATCTTTTCGAAGATTGATTTGAAGAGCGGATATCATCAAATTCGTATCAGACCAGGTGATGAGTGGAAAACTGCTTTTAAAACCAGAGAGGGTCTATACGAATGGTTGGTTATGCCATTTGGTTTGTCAAATGCACCGAGTACTTTTATGAGGGTGATGAATCAGATTTTTCGACCATTCATTGGGAAGTTTGTGGTGGTGTATTTCGATGATATTCTGATTTACAGTGGGAGTCCAGAGGAACATTTGAATCATCTAAGAGAAGTACTAATGGTGCTGCGACAAGAACAGTTTTATGCTGCAACGAAGAAATGCGTGTTCATGACGCATAGTGTTTTATTTCTGGGGTATGTTGTGTCGGAAGAAGGAATACAGGTTGATTAAAGTAAAGTTGAAGCTATCAGGGATTGGCCGCAACCCAAGACGATAACAGAAGTTCGTAGTTTTCACGGGTTGGTTCATTTTATCGAAGGTTTATTCCACACTTTAGTAGTGTGATGGCGCCGGTGACGGATTGTATGAAGGGTAAACAGTTTCATGGACAGAGGAAGCAGGGGATGCTTTTGGGAAGATCAAGGAGTTGCTGACGACTGCACCAATTCTAGTATTACCAGATTTTCAGCTAGTATTTGAACTACATACTGATGCATCCAAGGTTGGGATTGGAGGAGTATTGAGTCAGAAGGGACGTCCGATTGCATATTTTAGTGAGAAGTTGTCAGGAGCAAAGATGAGATACAGTACATATGATGTGGAATTTTATGCTGTCGTGCAATCTATTAAACACTGGAGACACTATCTATTTCAGAAGGAGTTTGTTCTTTACACTGATCATGAGGCATTGAAGCATTTACAAGGGCAAGACAAGATTTCAGCAAGACATGCATCGTGGATTGCATATCTGCAACAGTTTACTTTTGTTGTTAAACACAAGTCAGGGGTGACGAATCGAGTGGCTGATGCTTTGAGTAGAAGGAGTCATTTGTTGACTACATTGAAGGTTGAAGTGACAGGGTTTGAAGAACTACCAGAATTATTTGTTGAAGATCCTTATTTTGTGAAGTTTGTTGATAAAGTCAAGAATAGGGAGACGGATGAGTTTATGATGGTAGACGGTTTTCTGTTCAAAGGAAATCGATTGTGCATACCTGATTGTAGTTTGAGAATGAAGATTGTAAAAGAGCTACATGAAGAAGGACATGTTGGGAGAGACCGTACATTACAGTTGATTTCACAGTCTTACTTTTGGCCATCAATGAGGAAAGAGGTGGAAAGGTTTGTGGAGCGATGTCATATCTGTCAGGTTTCGAAAGGAACTGTGACTAATGCTGGTTTATATATGCCGTTACCCGTACCAACTAAACCATGGGTTGATGTGAGTATGGACTTTGTGTTGGGGTTGCCAAGAACACAGCGGGGAAACGATTCCATTTATGTGGTAGTGGATCGATTTTCGAAAATGGCACATTTTATTGCTTGTAAGAAGACGGCGGATGCTGTTAATGTTGCTCAATTGTTTTTCAAGGAGATCTATCGACTTCATGGATTTACAGAATCTATTATGTCGGATAGAGATACTTGATTTCTGAGTCACTTTTGGTTGAGTTTGTGGAAAATGGTGGGAACGAAGCTGAAGTTTAGTAGTGCTTATCATCCGCAAACGGATGGACAGACCGAGGTTGTGAACAGATCATTGGGAAATTTACTGAGGTGTCTTGTGCAAGATAATCTGAAGAGTTGGGATGTGAAGTTATGCCAGGCAGAGTTTGCCCATAATCATGCTGTAAATCGAAGTACTGGGTTCAGTCCATTCCAGATTGTTTATTCTAGTATGCCAAAAGGACCGTTGGATTTGACGGTAGTGCCACAATCAAAGAAGACAGTTAAGAAAGCTGCTGATTTTGTTGATGGATTGGCGGAATGTCATAAAATCGTTCAGGAACGATTGGGGAAAGCAAATGAGAAGTATAAACGATCTGCAGATTTGAAACGAAGGAGTGTTGAATTTCATGATGGTGATTTGGTTTATGCAGTGTTAACAAAAGATCGTTTTCCAGTAGGCGCTTATAACAAGTTGAAAGCTAGGAAAATTGGTCCGGTGGAAGTTGTGAAGCGAATTAATGAAAATGCTTATAAATTGAAGCTGCCAGATGATGTGTATACGTCTGACGTATTCAATGTTAAGCATCTCGTACCATATCATGGAGATGAGTTGGTTGTGGAAGATGAGGGTGCAAATTCGAGGACGAATTTTTCTCAACCTGGGGAGGATGATGCAAGTCAGACTCAAATGTCCCAAGGGATAAGTCGTGACCGACTTAAAATGTTCCAATGGATAAGTCGTGACCGACTTAAAGAAGTTATGGGTCGTGACCAATTTGTCGGAGTAGAAGGCCTAACTCGTAGCCGACCTAGTGAAACGTTAAGTCGTGACCGACTTAACTGGGGAGAAGGGATAAGTCGTGACCGACTTGAGGAAACAGGCATGAGTCATCCACGACTTAAGGAAGGCGAAGAGATAAGTCATCCACGACTTAAGACAGAAGCTATAGGTCGTCCACGACCAATGGAACCATGTGAGGGGAAGCGGCGAGTTAATTAATCAACATTGAGTCGTCAACGACCTAACAGTTCAGATGGAAAGAAGTTACGACTTAAGGGGAGCATAAGTCGTTCGGGGTTGATGAGTCGTATACGAGTTAACGATGCGGCTATAAGTCGTCCACGACTTATCAAGAAGCAGAAGTTCCAGCGGTTGAAGGCTTTTAAGTCGGAAGCGGGTTACGAATCATGTTAAGTCGTTAAAGTCTTAAGTCGTAAGTCATCTGCTTCTTATACTGGGTGTACTGTGTTGTATTTCTTAAGTCGTATGTCGTCTGTTTCGTATGTCGTCTGTTTCGTATGTCGTCTGTGTGTAAGTCGATGGAATGATGTAGCTAGGTCGTTACCGGCCTAAGTGAGTCGTGTACCTTGTAATACTGTTAAGTCGTTGTATGTTGTAAACTGTTGAGTCAGAGTTATTGATAAGTCGTAAGTCGTGTACAGGGTAAGTCATAGGTCGGACTATAACTCGTAACCGACTTAGGAGTTGATGTAATTTTGTTGTTTTTTCGTGTGAGTTGTAAAATACTATAAATAGGCCGGTGGTGCCATTTGTAAAGGTTGTTGATTTTGAATAAAATTTCCTTTGTTAGCTTTGTGCTTTCATTCCAATTGGTAGTTGAGTGTAATCTCCTATCTCCTCTTTTGGTTAATCGAGTGCGCTCGATTCAACGATTGCAGAAGCCGATTCGCGGAATCAAGTGCGCTTGATCAACGCTTGAAGAATTGAAGATCTTTGAACCCGGTATCGTGCGCGATCAACGAGTTCGGGATAGCTAGAATTCGGTATCTTCAGATCAACGAATTTGGGCATTTCAGTATCTTCCAATCCATCGATCGCTACTTTCATCGATCTACATTGTTTTGCATAATCCGCTGCGTCAATTATGGGGCGAGAAATCGAAATGTATGTACACGGTGACATTTTCATGCATGACCTGGAACTTGAAATGAGGAAGAAGGGTTAACGCTATAATTAGTTAATTAATTTGTTAATTTGTTAATTCAGTTGTTTTAGTTAATCTCGATTCTTATTATATGCGTATCTTTTGCATATAAGGTCCGTTTTAGATGCGGTTCTTAGGCTATGCTCGTGATAGCGAGATCTCTCTTTTGGCGCTGGTTTGGACAGATTTGGATGAGATGAGTGATATTGTCTTTCACCATACTATGATTGGTTGTATAGTATTAGTTCGACGCTCGGGAATGATTTTTGGTTTTTAAATGTGATTTTCCTATACTTATAGATCTGCTAGATTTTTATAAAAGAAAATAAATTATTTTAAAATGATTTATAAAGAATATCACATATTTTCTATCGACGTGCTATAGTTAGGGAATTATTTGATTTGAGCTATTATTGATATGATTTTCCACATTGATTGATATGGATGGATTATACATGTTGTATGGATGTTGTTTTGGATGGATGTATGGTTGTCAGATGTATGTTTGGTTGTTTGACTTGTTTCGCTTATTTGGCTATTTTGGTTGAAAACGCTGATTAACGGTGATCAGATTTTTGGTAGTATCTTGTACGTTGGGGTTTCGTACATGTGAAAACCTAATGAACGAGATAAGCTGTAGAGGAGAGTTTGGATACATGCCGATGGATCTGAGGTAGAGGATGAGGCTTCAGACTTCGAGATGGATGTTGGACGTTTCTGTTTGGTTAAGTACAAGACCAAAGTGGTTGGCATTGACCATTGTAGAGTGGTCAATGTACATCTCTATTGTTTATTGGCGATTTGGTTGATCTTTGGCTTGGACGTTAATGAGATTTCGTGGTGCGCGATTTGATGGTTTATTCGTGCGACCAACTTAGATCTTGATGTTATTGCTTTATGGGCGAGCGATTTAGATGGCGAGGCGATGATGTGGTGCTTTGACATGACAGTTGGTACTTCGGATTATGACTCGATGGTGTGGAGTAGGTTCTGAGGTAGATAGTTCAGGACTCTATAGATCATGCTAGAGATATTGGCTTGTTTGCATCATGAGGGATGGCGATGTACAGCATGATGGACTGATATCTTCGGTTTGTGGATCATGGGGGTAGCAGGTGTCGAGGATTAGTCAGTTAGTATCTTCAGTTTGTGGCTCGTGGGGGTAGCAAGTACCAAGGATAGGGCACTCCATAACCTTCGGTTTGTGACTCATGTAAGGAGTAGGTACCGAAGGGGCTTATGACGGTAGTTGTGGAATATAAGAACATGGTGGGTTCTGAGATAGTGGAAATTGTATTGAGCTAGTAGGGCTCGGATGGATATGTATGTGCTAAGGGATTGTTGATGACTCAGAGTGTTTTCTGTTGTGCTCGAAGCAGAGGTATTGTATAGTGGAGACGTCCATGGATCATGATGGGATCCGTATACCATAAACCCTTTGGGTCTAGTGCCCAACTTTAGGCTACGAGACACGTATCCAGCTTTGGGCTGCGAGGTACGAGAGTACGATGGAGAACCAGGACTTTCCACTAGTCCCTTATATTATGAGGGTCATACGAGTTATCATATATCTAGAGCACACTGGGTGACAGTTAGTATTGTTTGATGGATGCTATGTCTGTTATGGTTGCTTCACTATCCACCCGGCACCCTAGGGATGTCACACGAAGTAGGTATTGTGGTAGGGATACCTAGACACCTCGACTCGACTTAGTGTCAAGTAGGTATTGTGGATGGAGATACCTAGACACCTGGACAGTTTACTTAGTATGGAGTAGGTATTGTAGATGGAGATACCTAGGCAACCCAATAGATACCGAGTATGGTGCACACTTTTTATGATGTTGTAGAGTAGCATATTATCTATGTTATATGCTGACTCTTTGGTTGCAGGGACATGTTGGGTATGATTTGTGTACCCTTTGTTCTGTATACTATATCGACTTTTATGGTATTTTAAGATTGTTTATCGCTCATACTGGACTGTTGTCTGACCCGAGGTTTTATGCTTTGCTTCTTATTATCTTGGGTACTCTTAATGAGTAGATTTGCGAGTAGGTGTGGATGACATATGGAGTTCCGCAGATGGACTAGCATGAGGTGATGTTTACTCATACTTATATGTGAGTTTGTTATTGTATATTCCACCATGTGATGCTATGGTTCCTTGATAGTGTTTGACTTATTATTGTATGAGATAGTGTATCAATTGAGTTTATTTTCCAATTGTACGAACTATGTTACTATCTTGTATAACTCTGTGGATCTTATATTTAGATGATTAGTTCACATTGTTATCACTGTCTCTACTGTTTTATATCTGTGTTGACTATTATATTTACTTTGATGCGACGTGAGATATCTGACATGTTATGTGATTATTTGATGTTTCCTTTTTCTTCTTTTCCATTCTCTTCTATTTCCTCTTCTTTATTTCTTTTTCTTTCTTTTGACAACCGTTTTATAGCTAAGGTGTAAAGCGGTCGGTACATTAACGTTCACACGTTATCTCAGCTAACGGTATGATAATTTGGCTAAATTCATCGCTTACGGATCTTTTTGATAAAACCAAATTTTAGATCAACTTAAACTATACCGTTTAAGCAACGGTAAAATATACACACGTTTTGTTTGTTACTATATTACTTTAAAATCTAGGGTCTGGTATCAGTCAAAATTCCAACAATATCCGTATACAACTATTTAGTCCAATTACAAAATCCTTGGTTCAATAATAGCATTTTTTATTAACCATTTTACTTTGATAAGAGATTTTGACTTTAAGTTGACCACAATTGACCGTGATACTAACCTCATACAACCGAGGAGATGAATTCTCTAGTGAATAGTGTCTTACTTCCTACGCTTCAACTCAGATCCCACTATAATCGTTTAATGGTTGTCATGCCATAATTTAACTATAATCAGAGTGGAGTATTCACGTCGAAGTTCCACAGTATTCTCAAGTCAAGAGAACTGTGTAACATTGTCACATTGGGATTTCATATTTGACCTAAATTATGATCAACCAAAAGAAAACTCTTGGTTAAGTCATTCTATAAGTTTCCAAAACTATGAATATGTAACTCCTTACTTCCCCCAATAGCCATGAGTAAGATACTAGCTAATATTTGCAGAGCATTATGTACCCATCTCAACGGATGTATCGATATCCTTTCTCAAAACATCTTGACCAAGAATATTTATAAATGTTATTTAAGTTATGATTAATTTCTCACAGTTGCAACTAATTGCAACTAATTACAACTAATCATATGATATTTCTTTTAAGGATTTTCTTATTCATGTACTTTTAATTAATCAATTAATTTATTAATATCACAATATAACAAAGTGTATAAAAGAAAACAAACATCGGAAATAACTTTAATTATGAACAAGATCGTTTATAGAGTTAGTTATATAACACATTTATATAATTACCCCTAGGGCATGTGGGTTGCGGAGTTATGGATCTTAAGGCTAATTTAACACTGTGAGGGAGTGAATAATGTTTTCTAACTTATGTAAATTTTTTCAAGATTAATATTAAATCACAGATTACAACACATAATTATACTAACAATCAGTCACAGATGCAATTATAGATAAAAATAAAAGCAATAAAGTAAAGTAAAAGTTAGAGAGATGACACCAGGGATTTTATACTGGTTCAGGTTTCTCTTACATCTTGTCCCGTACAATTGCTTGTGTAGATTTCTTTTAAAATGCCAATCTTTAACCAGGTAGAAGGAAAAATCAAATACAATCTTGATTTTAAGGCTACGAGGCACACCCTCCTATATTCCGAGTCCAGGGTAAACAAATTTGATTTGACCGAGCTACAGTCACACCCACTAGATTTGAATGGGCTACTAAGCATACCCATTTGATTTGAACGGGCTATAAGCACACCCAAGCAAACACAAATAGAGTTGATAGTTCTCCCAACAAATTTTTGTACTTTGGATACAATGGATGCAATAGATTTTGGATAGCACTTTGATCTTTAAAATGAGAGAGAGATGTTTCCAAAACAATAAGAAAGTAGTATTGAATCAATACAATGAAGTATGAATTGATTCTATATAATTTTTAAGAGAATAGAGTATATTTTTCAAGAGAATTTTCAAGAGAGTAAGGAGTGGGAAGAAAGTAAGTAGTTAATTAGTTAAAAATTCATTTGCACTCCCCTTTACATAGTAAATTAACAGATGTATCCATTCGTGAATAGTTGTGTCGAATAGACATTTCTATTCAAAATTTAAAAAACGACCCAACGGTCTATATGTTGACATATAGGGACCATGTATGTCGACATACCTTAGTGAATTTTGAAAATACCTTTCTTTTAAATTGTTTTTAAAATCCTATACTTTGTAAAATAATTTGAACATAGTTTATAAATATTTTGAACTTTAGAAAACTTTTATAAAATATTTTAAAATATAATTTGAAATTTAAATAATTTATTTTTATTTAAAATATCAAAGATCAGAGATTTGAGATGGAGATCAGAAATTGCTAACGAGGACTTTAACAATATATACTAACGATTCTATATACTAAATTATAATATTGAGATCTTCATTTCTTTGTCTTTGAACTCTTGTGTCTTCGTATCTTTATATTGAGCCTTTATACCGTACAGTATTCGATTCAGCACCTGTGTAATATTCTGCACTATATACTATATAACTTGGCAAAACATTAGTATTTATATTTTATATGGTTGTATATGGTTGTTCTCATCAAAATCAATAACTGAGGTATAAACAATCTCCCCCATTTTGATGATGACAACCATTCAATATGATATAATTCCCCCTGAATTACATAACTCCCCTTAAATATATGAATATTATTTTATATTTTTCTCCCCCTTTGTCATCAACAAAAGTGGTTAAAAAATAAATCTCCCTCTAAATGATATACTTATAAATTGTAGGGTCAAAATCAATAATTTTGGACTAAAGTATATGATTATGATGGAATATGATATGATGATTAATATATGGAGACTTAAGATAAGATAATCTTTATTTATTTAAAATCAAACTGCACAAATCAAACTAATAATCCAAACATACATATCTAAACAAACCAAATCAAATCAAAGCCTAATAATACTAACAATCTACACCTAAACAAGCCAAACCTTAACAAGTCAAACCTAAACGTATGAATTAATGCTTTTTGATTATGGGAGACTTATGGATGGGGAAAAAGGGATAGTGGAGACAAAAATTTCCTTTTTGTTCCAAAAGATTTCCATCATGATCAAAGCAAACTTCTCCTGCGCACTTGACTTCGTCGTCATCTTCAGCAACATCTTCCTCTTCTTCCTCCTCTTCCTTATTATCCAAGGGATTGAGAATGACAAGATTTAGAGTTTCCTCTTCAATCACTATTGGATTGGCTTCATTATCCAATAGACGCTTCTGAAGGTTGTGAAGGATTCGCCCTTGCTTTTCTTGTTCCTTTAAGAGGCGTATTTGGACAACCTTTATTTCTAAAAGCATGTTAAAAACATGCTTCTGATCATCCTCTATTTTGATGAGTTTGGCCATGGTGGTGTTTTGGAAGGGGCCTAGAGTGGACGACTTATAATTTATGGGGTAGTTTCTTCTCTTGGTCTTTTATAACTTGAAGAATCCATTAATTTTTATTTTATTTGGAGTTTTTAGAAAGTAGAAGACAGAGAATGAGAAAGAATTCGAAATTTGTAGTTATATAATCATATTTCGAATTTTGAATTTAAGAGGGAAAATTAGTTTTTAGAAAACTGCAGTATATGTCGACATATAGGTAGTGGGTACATCGATGTATGTAGGTAAATTTTGATATTTTCATTTTCTTTTAAATCTAGAATTTAAAGGTTATTATATTTATGTTTCAGAGAAAGAACATATTCCTAATTCTCTTCTAAGTTTAATAAAAATGTTTAAGTTAATGGTTTTGTTAATATATCGGCTATTTGATTTTCAGTATTTATAAATTCGAGTGAAATGACTCCTTTATTTACATTATCTATCAGAAAGTGATATCTTATGTCTATATGTTTGGTCCTTGCATGATGTGTTGGGTTTTTAGACAGATTTATTGCACTAGTGTTATCATGGTATGTTGGTGACTTAGTGAAATTTAAACCAAAATCTTTTAAAGTTTGTTACATATAGAGAACCTGTGAACATGCTAATGCAGTAGAGATATATTCTACTTCTGTTGTAGACAGAGATACATAATTTTGCTTTTTTCTAAACCAGGAAACAAGAGAGTGTTCTAAAAAGTGATAAGTTCCACTTGTACTTTTTCAGTTTGATTTGCATCTCGCAAAGTCAACATCAGTATATGAAATTAAATCGATAGAATTTTCCTTTGGATAGAAGATTCCATAGTCTAGTGTGTTTTTTACATATCTCAGTATTTGTTTTACAGATTTTAGGTGAATTTCCTTAGGTTGAGATTGATATCTTGCACAGTGATAGATACTATTCATTATATCTGGTCTACTGGCAGTTATATAGAGTAAGGATTCTACTGTACCTCTATACAGTTTTTATCTACATCTTTTGAGTTTTCTTCCTTATTTAATTTCTCATTAGCTGCCATAGGAGTTGGCTTACCACTAGTATTTGACATATTGAATTCTTAACTAAATCCTTAGCATAATTTCTTGATTTATAAAAAGACCATTATTTAATTGTCTTATTTGTAATCCTAAAATTTTTTCAAATTCCTTAGTCATTATATTTGAAAATTCTTTATTTAACTATTCATTTTTTGACCCAAAAATAATACCATCTACATATATTTGTATAAGTTGAATATTATTATTATTATTTATTAAACAAAGTACTATTTACTTTTCCTATTTCAAAGTCAGATTGTAATAAATAGGATTTAAGACTATCATACCATGCTTTAAGGGCTTGTTTTAAACCATATAGAACTTTCTTTAATTTGTAAACATGATTTGAAAGTTTTTCATCTTAAAAAAGTGGAGGTTGTTCAACATAGACATCTTCCTTAATAAGGCCATTTAGAAAGGCACTTTTGACATCTGTTTGAAATAATTTAGAATTATTATAATTTGCAAAAGCAAGTAGAATTCTAATAGCTTCTAATCTAGCTATAGGAGTAAAGGTTTCATCAAAATCTATACCTTCCTCCTTACTATAACCTTGAGTAACTAAACGTGCTTTATTTCCAATGACTTCTCATTGTTCATTCATTTTATTTTTATAGACCCGTTTAGTTCCTATTTACAGACTTTTTTCAGGTCTTGGGACTAACTCCCAAACATCATTTCTGGTAAACCAATTCAGTTCTTCTTGTATAGCAAGAATCCACGAATCATTGAATGATGCTTCCTTTGGATTTTTAGGTTCATTTGTTGAGATAAAAGCTACATTACTCATTTTATTTTATTGATTTCTTGTTTTTACAATAGACTCTATATTTCCTAGAATATTTTCTATAGGATGATCTTTCAAATATTTTGATCTTTTATTTGGATATGAATTTTCAGTGTAATCATTATTTTCAACAATATTGATTTCATTATTTTTATTTGAATTAGTATTTTCTTCTTCATCAAAACTGATATCATTGATTCTAAAATTTTCATCAAATGAAATACGTAAAGTTTCTTCAATGGTGTTAGTTATGGTGTTAAAAACTATGTAGGCTTTACTTTTATTATAATAACTAATAAAAATTATTTTATCTGATTTAGCATCAAATTTATCTAAATTATCATTTGTATTTAATTTAAACATTTACTACCAAAAACTCTAAAATAAGATACTTTAGGCTTTTTATTATAAAATAATTCATAAGGAGTTTTCTTTGTCAAAGGTCTTATTAATATTCTATTTAAACTATAGCATGCTGTAGCAACTGTTTCAGCCCAAAAACTTTTAGGTAAATCACTATCATTTAGCATCGTTCTAGCACATTGTTGTATAGTTTTATTTTTATGTTCTACTACTCCATTGTTGGGGTGTTATTGGGAATGAAAAGTTACGTGTAATCCCTTTTTATTACAAAATTTTTCAAAATTTTCATTTTCGAACATTCCTCCATGATCGCTCCTAATTGTTTTAATTTTAGTTGACATTTGATTCTGAATTCTTTTAGTAAAAATCTTAAACATTTCTACAGCTTCAATTTTAAGTTTTAAGAAAATTGTCCATGTATATCTTGAAAAATCATCTACACTTACAAAAATATATCTATTGTGATTTATTGATTGTATTTGCGAGGGTCTGAAATGGTCTAGGTGAAGAAGTTCAAGAGGTTGAGAAGTAGAAATCATATCTTTTGATTTAAAAGAACTTTTATGAAGTTTTCCTAGTTGACAAGCATCATATAAGCTGTTGACATTAAAACTCATTTTGGGGAGACCCCTAACTGGTTCATATCTAGCAACTTTAGATAGATGTTTAAGATTTAAATGACTAAATCTTTTGTGCCAAATCCAAGGGTCACTAGATTCAGCCAAAAGACACAGATTGTCATTAAATACTTTCATACTTAAGATATAAATGTTACGTTTTCTAATACCTTCAAAGATAATGTTTGACTCATTATCTTTGATGTGATAGATATTCTTTCCAAACTTAATTTTAAAACCCTTATCACATAGTTGACTGATACTATGCATGTCATGTTTTAAATTCCTAACTAGCAAAATATTAGAAATAGTAGGAGTTTTAGAGTTACCGACATTGCCGATGCCAATCATATAACCTTTACAGTTGTCTCCAAAGTTAACCAATCCACCATCTTTGTAAATAATATCTTTCAAGATCTCCGGATTTCTAGTCATGTGTCTTGAGCGTCCACTGTCAAATATCCATTTATCCTTCTTGATTTGTGATGAATGAATATCAAGTATCTATTCACCATCATCCATATAACATACTTGTTCCTACCATACAACATTATACCTTTCCAACATATCAAGTGACTTTTCAAAACAATTAGTTTAAAATAACGTGTTGGTTTCACAAAATTGTTTTTCTATAAAGTGTTAAAAAGAGCACTAACAATATTACTAGCCATTTATACCCAAATTACGAGTATTTGAAAACCTAGTGCTCTGATACCAAATGTGGGTTGCAGAATTATGGATCTTAAGGCTAATTTAACACTAGAGGGAGGGTGAATAGTGTTTTCTTACTTATGTAAATCTTTCTAATTTTTTTTCAAGATCAATATTAAACCATAGATTAACAACATAGAATTATACTTACAATCAATAATAGATGCAAACATAAATAAAAATAAAAGCATTAAAGTAAAGTAAGAGTTAGAGAGATGACATCAAGGATTTTATACCGGTTCGGATTTCTCTTACATCTAGTCCCATATAATTGCTTGTAAAAATTTCTTTTAAAATGCCAATCTTTAATCGGGTAGAAGGAAAACCCAAATACAATTTCGATTTCGAGGCTACGAGGCACCCCCCCCCGTATTCCGAGTCCGAGGTAAATTCATCTGATTTAACCGAGCTACAAACACACCCACTAGATTTGAACGGCCTACTAAGCACACCTACTTGATTTAAATGGGCTACAAGCACACCCAAGCAAACACAAATAGAGTTGATAATTTTTCCAAAGATAAATTCATGTACTTTGGATACAATGTATCCTATAGCCTTTTGGATAGCACTTTGATCTTTAAAATGAGAGAGAGATGTTTCCAAAACAGCAAGAAAGCAGTATTGAATCAATACAATGAAGTATGAATTGATTTTATATAATTTTTAAGAGAATAGAGTATATTTTTCAAGAGAATTTTCATGAAAGTATGGAGTGGGAAGAAAGTAAATAATTAGTTAGTTAAAAATTCGTTTGCATTCCCCTTTATATAGTAAATTAACAGATGTGTCCATTCATGAAGAGTTATGTCGAATAGACACTTCTATTCAAAATCTAAAAGAATAACCCAATGTTCCATATGTTGACATATAAGGACCATGTATGTTGACATACCTTAGTGAATTTTGAAAATACATTTTCTTTTAAATTGTTTTTAAAATCCTATACTTTGTAAAATAATTTGAACATAGTTTATAAATATTTTGAACTCTAGAAAACTTTTATAAAATATTTTAAAATATATTATGAAATTTAAATAATTTATTTTTATTTAAAATATCAAAGAGCAGAGATTTGAGATGGAGATTAGAAATTGCTATCAAGGACTTTAACAATATATACTAATGACTCTATGTACTAAATTATAATCTTGAGATTTTCATTTTTTTATCTTTGAACTCACGAGTCTTCGTATCTTTATCTTTAGCCCCTTTGTACTGTACAGTCTTCGATTCAGTACCTGTGTAATATTCTACACTATATACTATATAACTTTGCAAAACATTAGTATCTATATTTTATATGGTTGTTGTCATCAAAATCAATAACTGAGGTATTAACAGGGCATACCACTAACTCTCTCAATCTTCCACTTGCACTTGTGCTCAATTATGGATTCTTAATTTCATTCCTTTAACCAGTTTACTTACAACTGATCGACTTGTCCCCTCATGAACGGATCTGCTATATTGTCTTTACTATCTACTTTGTCGATTATCACCTCCTTGTCACTGATAAAGTGGCTTATCATATTGAACTTTTAGAGTATGTGTCTTGACTTCTTATGATCCCAAGGTTCTTTCTGATCCATATTGCGGCATTGTTATTACAAAACTATGCCATAGGATTCTAAACATTTGGAATCACCCCTAGCTCAGTCATAAATTTGCGCTCCAGACTGCTTCTTTAGCTGCTTCATTTAAGGCGACATATTTAGCCCCAATCGTTGAATCGACTACCACCTCTTGTTTGGAACTTTTATAACTTACTGTCCAACCATTTGACGTGAATACGTAAGCTGACATCGATTTATCATCATCGATTTCACTCTGAAATCTTAGGTCAGTATATCCCTTCATAGTGAGGACTTCATTCCCATATATCAGGAACAAGTCTTTAGTATTTCATAAATACTTAAGAATACATTTTATGACAGTCTAATGCTTTTCTTTAGGATTTGACTAGTATCAGCTTAAGCTCCCTAAAGCGAAAGAAACATACAATCTTGTACATAGCAGAAATACACCGTGGATCTGATTATAGATGCATATGGTATCCTTTTCATATGCTCTTTCTCCTCATCAGTATGAGGAGCATCCTTCTTTGAAAGGATAATTCACAACTGCATTGGAATATTTCCACGTGCTTAGAATTTTCCATACTAAGCTGTTTTAGTATAATGTCTATGTATATGGATTGAGACATTCCCAACAACCTTTTGGGTCTATCTCTACAGATCCTACCTAGTATATAGGTTGCTTTGCCCAAACCTTCATGGAAAAGTTCTTAGAAAATCAAGCTCTTACCGATGCAACAACAGTACAACATTGCCTATCAAGAGTAAATCATCAACATAAAGAATGATAAACAGATAACATTGTCCCGTTCTTTCTGGTACACGCACACTTCCTCTATGTCCTGATAAAGCCAAACAGTTTGATCACTCTATCAAAACACCTATTCCAATTCCTTGAAGCTTGTTTAATACTATATATTGATCTTGATAGCTTGAAAGCTTTTTCTTTGCTCCCACTAACCTCAAAACCTCAAGTTGTGACTGTATACAGTCTCTTATAAATCAACATTTAGAAAAGCCATTTTCACGTTCATTTACCATATTTCGTAGTCATAGAATACTACAACGATGAGTAATATCCTGATGGACTTTCGAATGGCTGCAGGTAAAACATTTCATCATAGTCAATAACTTGAACTTGATGGAAACCTTTCGCGACTAGTCTTGCTTTATAGGTCTCTATCTTATCATCAACATTTAGTTTCTTATGAAAAATCTACTTGTAAACCCATTAGGTACATCATTCAAAATCCATATTTTGTTTGCATACATGGAATATATCTCAGATTTCATAGCTTTAAGCCACAAGTCAAACTCCTTGTTCTTCAGGGCTTGTCGGAACGTGTAGGGAATGTCATCTTCTAGGACACAATCCTCTTTCTCATCATCCATGAATAATCCATAGTAGATCTTTGGTGCACAAGAATCTCTATTAGACCATCTAATAGGTTGTGTATTATCGTATATTGGTGAATTTAATTCATCCACATATTCAGCATCTGTGTTAGTTTCTCGGATCTCATTCAAGTCTACAAATCGCTGTTAATTTCTTTTGACAGAAATTTCCTTTCTAAAAATATAGAGTATCGAGAAACGAAAACCTTTTGTTCCTTTATGTTGTATAAAATATATCACATAGAATCTTTGGGATATCCTTTAAATTTACACATGACTGATCTGACCACAAGTCCATTGGGTCCAAAATTCTTAACTTAGGTGGGATAATCCCACATCTTCAAATACTTGATGTAAGATTTCTTCCCATACCACATCTCATATGGTATCTTGAGAACAATTTTGTTGGCATCAAATTCAACATATGTGCTACCGACTCTAACACATATCTCCAGTTGGAAAGAGGCAACTCAGCCTCACTTATCATAGATCGAATCATATTTAATGGAAATTTGATTCATTCTGTCCAAAACACCATTATGTTGTGGAGTATAGGGTTAAGTGACCTGAGAGATATTCCCATTATCTTTTAAGTATTTTTGGAGTCCATATCCAATTTACACACCTCCTTGATTGGGTCGAAATTTTAATCTTATGGTTCATCTAATTTTCTACTTTGTTCTTATACTCTATGAATTTATCACAGACATTAAATTTATTCTTCATTAGGGATGCGTATCCCAATCTAGAGCAATCGTCGGTAAATGTTACAAAATATGAGGAACTATCTTTTGTTACTATAGACATTATACCTTATACATCAGTATGTATGAGGCCAAAGAGTTCATTAACTCTTTTATTGATCCCATTTAAGGGGTGCTTGATCATTTTTCCTTTGAGACAAAACTCATAAGTGTCAAATGATTCATAAGCAAATGATGAGATAAAACCTTTTATTTTCAATTTCTATAGTCTTTTGTCACTGTATGACCTAGCCTACAATGCCATAAATAACTATCTTTGACATTAATAATAAAAGAATTATTGATAACAAACATATGTTTAAAATCATGAATGTGGATGCCATTATCCAAAACACCAGAATAAATTCTATTTTCGTCAAACACAATGTTCATAACATCATTGCTACAATGAAAACCATATCCGGTCTCAACTAATTTGGACATAGAGGTTTCTCCGTAGTAAAATTTCGTACATAGTAGCAATTATTAAAATAATAATATATCTGCTATGAAAATGTAAATGAAAAATCTCTAACTGTAATCGCATCTACAATAAATTCATTAGAAACTTGAGGACTAATTTCTTCCTTCGCCATGGGCCGCTTACTCCTAAGTCCCTGTAACAAACTATATGTATGAATTTCTGATCCACTATCTAAAACCTAAGAGTTTTTACCGATTACAAAATGATTTTGAATCATAAACGCACTTCTAGGAGTTGAGGAATCTAATTCCATCTTCTCTCTTACTATATGCAGATATTCTAAGCATTTCCTTTTCCAATGCATCTTGTTATGACAATGGTGACATTCACCTACTTTGGAGGCACCATCCTTAATTTCTTACCACTATGCTTTCTTTTCTTCGAACTTTTCAAAAATGATGCTTTTCCTTTCATAATGAACACCGCACCTAGATTTTTAAATGAGCCTTCACCAGACCTCAACATATTGAGGAGCTCAAAAGGGTTTCTTTTAAATGGTTCGTATTGAAATTCAATATGAATGACTCAAACAGCGGAGTTAGCAAGCCTAAAAGCAAGTCTACTTGTAGTTCTTCTTTGATCTTAGCACCGAGCTCAGAAAGTCTATCAATATAGCTTTTCATCATTATGAATAAAATCCCATACACTACTACCCTTACTCACTTTGTGATTAACAATTTCCTAGCTATCTCGTACCTTGCAGAACGAGATCACTTCCCAAACAATGATTTGAGACTATCGAAGACTTAATGGACAGTCGTGTTCTTATGTTGTCTTTGAAATGATTTGTCTAAATTTGATATCACATAAGATTGGCTTTGTCACAATCAGCTACCCATATGTTATAAGGTTAACTGTTTTCAGATCCGCTTCCTCATTAGGTTTGGTTCTTATAGGTTTAGATACGACATATCATTTCATAAGTTAGTGCTATTTTAATCGCACTTAGCCAGTTGGTGTAATTAGGACCAGTAAGTTTATCATCTTCAGAAAACAACTTTAGGTTGGTCATTTTTCTGCAAATTTAATTTTAAGTAGATTAGTATAGTTTTGTATAACATATGTTCTTTCAATATTTGAATGGTTAAATATTGTCATTTCATTTTTCTAATAAGGTTCCCACTAGACTTTTATATTTCTCCAAACCCTAAGAGAAATATAGAAACTTTTAGATTTCTCTAGTGAGTGTTAGGATTCATTTGCCTTGGTCTTTTGACGTTGAGTTTGCTCAACAAACATAGCCTCACAAATGATGGATAAAATTTTGTCGATTATATCCTATATAACTCCTAATCATGGTTTTTGTCCTAATCTCAATTTGTATCTTGAGTTTGCTCAACAAACCAAAATAGATTAGTCAATCTGACCGGTTATTTCTTGATGGCCTAAGTAAATATGCTTACACATTGAGTTTGCTTAACAAATATAAGCATTTATCTTACCTGTCTAGAAATATATTAAATGGTACTACACATAACAGCTTTGGCCGGTTATTTCTTGATGTAGCCTGGAAAGAAGTCTTAGGTCGCTCACGACCTAAGGAGGAGATTAAGAGTTAACATTTCGTGAAGAATTGTGGAAAGGTCAAGTTTTAGGTCGCAGCCGACCTAACAAAGCTTTTAAGTCGTTCCAACGACTTAGTGAAGATCGGCAACGACCTAGTGGGAATGTGCGAGCTAACGAGATACTGGAACGACCTAACATGTTTTTAGGTCGTGTACGACCTAACGAGTTGGAAGATAGGTCGCTGGAACGACTTACCGAGTTAACTTGTGTACGACCTAACGAGATAAGAAATAGGTCGCTGGAACAAGCTAACAGGGTGCTACGACCTAACAAGTCACGACCTATGATAGGTCGCAGGAAACAGGAACGACTTAAGATAAGTCGCTGGGTGATCTGGGGAGTTAAGTCGCGAGGACTTAGGTCGCAAGGCTTAGGTCGCGAAGTTTCTGAAGCCGCTTATCTTTTAGGTCGCAAAGCTCTGGATGCCGCTGAATCTTAGGCCGTGTTAATCTCTGCCGTTGATTCCTAAGTCGTTGAAGCTTTATCTCATAAGTCGTCCAAGCTTAAGCCGCATGAAGATGCTGCTGTGATATGTGTCTAAGTCGTTACCGACTTAAGTTGGGTCGCATGGAGTTGTTAAGTCGGCAACGACCTAAGTGATGTAATCTGTTTGTATTTTCAGTTTGTTAAGTCGTAGATCGCACTGTTTTAAGTCGTATGTTTGTATTTTTCTGTTTTTAAGGCGTGTGTCTTGTTAAGTCGTAAGTCGCTGAAGGCTTGTAAAGAGTTGTAACTGTTTTGTCTTAAGTCGTCTACTCTTAAGTCGTAAGTCGGGTGAGTTAAGTCGGAGGCTATAAGTCGGTGCCGACTTAGGAGATGATGAAATTTCTGTTGTAAAGTTGAACGCCTATAAATATGCCGAGTGTCACACTTGTAATAGTTTAGTTGATTTGAAATAAAACTCTTGTTTTGTTAGCTTTGTACTTTCACCAAATTGGTAGTTGAGTGTAATCTCCTATCTCCTCTTTCGGTTGATCGAGTGCGCTCGATTCAACGATTGCAGAAGCCAATTCGCGGAATCAAGTGCGCTTGATCAACGCTTGAAGAATTGAAGATCTTTGAACCCGATATCGTGCGCGATCAACGAGTTCGGGATAGCTAGAATTCGGTATCTTTGGATCAACGAATTTGGGCATTTCAGTATCTTCCAATCTATCGATTACTACATTCATCGATCTACATTGTTTTTGTTTAATCCGCTGCGTCAGTTTTGGTATCAGAGCCTGTTTTAGCCAATCATAGCTAAATCGAGTCTTGGCGCCAATCATCTTGAAGAAGTTTGAATCGAAGTGAAGATTTGAGTTTTGTTTATCACGGCCGAGAGCAAGTTGAAGTTGTTCGACTTTGTATTGAAGTTTAGAGATCGGATCTTATCATTTAGAGAAGTTGTGTTCATCGTGTTCATCGCGATTTGCAACAAGTGTGGAGTTTTCGATCCATTTCATTTGGATCAAAGTTCGAATTGTGTTTGAATTTGAAGAGTTTGTAAAGTTTCAAGTATGCCGCCAAGGAGAGCTAATCGTCACCAAAACGTTGAAGCTTTGTATCGAAGAGAAGAAGCTGACGAGATGGAGCAAAGAATCAATGAAAACTTTAGTGAAAAGCTTAACGAAGGAATTGGTCGGTTAGAGAAGATGATGTTAGAGATGAATCAAAATCGGAGAAGGGTTTCACCTGAATCTAACCATGGAGGAAGTAGAGTCTCACCACAATCCAATCGAGAAAGAAGTGTTGACAATGATCAAAGGCGTGGGAGGAACGTGGATGATCGTGAACGGAGGAATGTAGATAGAAGGGATGATGGTGGTAGACGTGATGGTAGTAGAGATGTGGGTGGATGAGATAGACAACGATATACATCTGATTTTGAAGAGGAGTATGATGGTGGTAGTGTTCGAGGACAAGGACAAGGACATGGAAGAAATCACTCTGAGTATGATCACAAGTGGGAGTCGGGGATGAAGACTGAAATTCCTGAATTCAAAGGTGGTATGCAAGCGGAGGAGTTTCTAGATTGGATGGCTAATGTTGAAGAGATTTTTGACTTCAAAGAAGTTCCAGAACATCGTAGAGTGAAGTTGGTTGCTACGAGGTTAAGGGGTAGAGCTTTGGCATGGTGGCAGCAAACCAAACTTACACGTGAACGAATGGGAAAGTCAAAAGTTGAATCTTGGGAGAAGATGAAGAAATTGATGAAAGCAACGTTCTTACCATACAATTATCAATCTTTGATGTATCAACGTTTGCATAATTTGAGGCAGGGTACAAAGAATGTTAATGATTACGCAGATGAATTTTATCAGCTTATTGCAAGGAATGATATTATGGAAACGGAAGAGCAGCTGACATCTAGATTCATTAGGGGATTGCGAATGCAGATTCAGGATATGGTTAACATGTTTGATCCCAGATCTGTAGCGGAAGCACATCAGAAAGCGTTGGCTTGGGAGAAACAGGGACGACGAGGAAGTGGTGTGTTCACTAATTCTAACAATCAAGTGAAGGGTGTTGGTGGGAGTTCTAATGTTTCTAAACCTATCAGTAGACCAGTAGTGAAGGAGGCTGAGAAGACAAAGGTTAACAACGGTTTCAAATGTTACAATTGTCAGGAATTTGGTCACAAAAGTAGCGAATGTCCAAAGCCGAAGAAGAGAGCTATGATAGCAGAGGTTGAGGATGAGGATGAAGAAGCTGAATGTTCCAATTCACCACCTGAAGAGGAGGAAGAAGAAGTGTCGGGAGACGAAGGTTATAATCTAATGATGAAGAGGTCCTGTTTAACACCAAAGCAAGAGGAGGATTGTAGTTGGTTGAGGAGCAATATTTTTCAATCAACATGTACCATTCTGGGGAAGGTTTGCAAATTTGTTATTGATGCTGGAAGCTGTGATAATATAATTTCTTCAGAAGCTGTGAGGAAGTTGGCGTTGAAGACTGAGAAACATCCGAAACCGTACAAGCTAGCTTGGTTGAGGAATGGCGGGGAAGTGAAGGTTGGACGAAGGGCTTGTGTGAAGTTTTCAATTGGAAAGAAATACAAGGATGAAATCTGGTGCGATGTGGTAGATATGGATGTTTGTCATTTGTTGCTGGGGAGACCGTGGCAGTATGATAGGGCGGTGCAACATGATGGGCGTACCAACAGTTACAGTTTCATGTTTGAAGGCACAAAGGTTACTCTAGTTCCAAAGAAGCGACAACAAGAGGAAAACAAGTTGGAGGAGATTGAAGAGCTTAAAACTTTGTTAACTTTGAAGGAGTTTGTGAAGGAAGTAGAGGAGGAGCCTGAAGTGTTTTTGTTGATTGGGCGAGAGAGCAGTGAAGAGGTTGAAATTCCAGAAGAAGCGAAGCCAATTTTGAAAGAATTTGACGATGTATTTCCAGAGGAGTTACCAACGGAGTTGCCACCGTTGAGGGATATACAACATCAGATAGATCTTGTTCCAGGTGCTGTGTTGCCACACAGACCACATTATCGAATGAGTCCGAAGGAACATGAAGAATTGAGGAGGCAAGTGGAAGAATTGCTTGAACAGGGGCGTGTGCAGGAGAGTTTAAGTCCTTGTGCTGTACCAGCTTTATTGGTACCCAAAAAGGATGGAACGTGGAGGATGTGCACAGATAGTCGAGCATTGAATAAGATCACAGTCAGATATAGATTTCCGATGCCGAGGCTTGATGATTTATTAGATCAAATCAGTGGGTCCGTAATCTTTTCTAAGATTGACTTGAAGAGCGGTTATCATCAGATTCACATTAGACCAGGGGATGAATGGAAGACAACATTCAAGACAAGGGAAGGATTGTATGAATGGCTGGTAATGCCGTTTGGTCTATCGAATGCACCAAGTACATTCATGAGGGTGATGAACCAAATTTTCAGACCGTACATTGGAAAATTTGTGGTTGTTTACTTTGATGATATTCTGATCTACAGTGCTAGTAAAGAAGAGCATGTTCAACATTTGAAGAAAGTGTTAATTATTCTTCGTGAAGAACAATTCTATGCGGCTACAAAGAAGTGTGTTTTCATGGCGAGGAGTGTTCTATTTCTGGGGTATGTTATGTCGGAAGAAGGAATACAGGTTGACCAAAGTAAAGTTGAAGCTATCAGAGATTGGCCGCAACCCAAGACGATAACGGAAGTTCATAGTTTTCACGGGTTGGCTTCATTTTATCGAAGGTTTATTCCACACTTTAGTAGTGTGATGGCGCCGGTGACGGATTGTATGAAGGGTAAACAGTTTTCATGGACAGAGGAAGCAGGGGATGCTTTTGGGAAGATCAAGGAGTTGCTGACGACTGCACCAATTCTAGTATTACCAGATTTTCAGCTAGTATTTGAACTACATACTGATGCATCCAAGGTTGGGATTGGAGGAGTATTGAGTCAGAAGGGACGTCCGATTGCATATTTTAGTGAGAAGTTGTCAGGAGCAAAGATGAGATACAGTACATATGATGTGGAATTTTATGCTGTCGTGCAATCTATTAAACACTGGAGACACTATCTATTTCAGAAGGAATTTGTTCTTTACACTGATCATGAGGCGTTAAAACATTTACAAGGGCAAGACAAGATTTCAGCGAGACATGCATCGTGGATTGCATATCTGCAACAGTTTACTTTTGTTGTTAAACACAAGTCTGGAGTAACGAACCGTGTAGCGGATGCGTTGAGCAGAAGGAATCATTTGTTGACTACAATGAAGGTCGAAGTGACAGGGTTTGATATGTTGCCAGAATTATTTGTCGATGATCCTTACTTTGCAAAGTTTGTTGATAAAGTTAAGGAGGGGGAAACAGATGAGTTCGTGATGGTAGATGGTTTTCTGTTCAAGGGAAATCGATTGTGCATACCTGATTGTAGTTTGAGGGTGAAGATTGTAAAAGAGCTACATGAAGAAGGGCATGTTGGGAGAGACCGTACATTACAGTTGATTTCACAATCTTACTTTTGGCCATCGATGAGAAAAGAGGTGGAGAGATTCGTGGAGCGATGTCATATATGTCAGGTTTCGAAAGGAACTGCGACTAATGCTGGTTTATATATGCCGTTACCAGTACCAACTAAACCATGGATTGATGTAAGTATGGATTTTGTGTTGGGGTTGCCAAGGACACAGCGGGGAAACGATTCCATTTATGTGGTAGTGGATCAATTTTCGAAGATGGCCCATTTTATTGCGTGTAAGAAGACGGCGGATGTTGTTCATGTTGCTCAATTGTTTTTCAAGGAGATCTATCGACTTCATGGATTGCTAGAATCTATTGTGTCGGATAGAGATACTCGATTTCTGAGTCACTTTTGGTTGAGTTTGTGGAAAATGGTGGGAACGAAGCTGAAGTTTAGTAGTGCTTATCATCCGCAAACGGATGGACAGACCGAGGTTGTGAACAGATCATTGGGAAATTTGCTGAGGTGTCTTGTGCAAGATAATCTGAAGAGTTGGGATGTGAAGTTATGCCAGGCAGAGTTTGCCCATAATCATGCTGTAAATCGAAGTACTGGGTTCAGTCCATTCCAGATTGTTTATTCGAGCTTACCAAAGGGGCCGTTGGATTTAACGGTAGTACCACAGCCAAAGGGGACGATCAAACGAGCTGTTGATTTTGTTGATGGATTGACGGAATGTCATAAAATCGTTCAGGAACGATTGGGGAAAGCAAATGAGAAGTATAAACGATCTGCAGATTTGAAACGAAGGAGTGGTGAATTTCATGAAGGTGATTTGGTTTATGCAGTGTTAACAAAAGATCGTTTTCCAGTAGGCGCTTATAACAAGTTGAAAGCCAGGAAAATTGGTCCGGTGGAAGTCGTGAAACGAATTAATGAAAATGCTTATAAATTGAAGCTGCCAGATGATGTGTATACGTCTGACGTATTCAATGTTAAGCATCTCGTACCATATCATGGGGATGAGTTTGTTGTGGTGGATGCAGAAAGTGCAAATTCGAGGGCGAATTTCTCTCAACCTAGGGAGGATGATGTAGCCTGGAAAGAAGTCTTAGGTCGCTCACGACCTAAGGAGGAGATTAACGAGTTAACATTTCGTGAAGAATTGTGGAAAGGTCAAGTTTTAGGTCGCAGCCGGCCTAACAAAGCTTTTAAGTCGTTCCAACGACTTAGTGAAGATCGGCAACGACCTAGTGGGAATGTGCGAGCTAACGAGATACTGGAACGACCTAACATGTTTTTAGGTCGTGTACGACCTAACGAGTTGGAAGATAGGTCGCTGGAACGACTTACCGAGTTAACTTGTGTACGACCTAACGAGATAAGAAATAGGTCGCTGGAACGAGCTAACAGGGTGCTACGACCTAACAAGTCACGACCTATGATAGGTCGCAGGAAACAGGAATGACTTAAGATAAGTCGCTTGGTGATCTGGGAAGTTAAGTCGCGAGGACTTAGGTCGCAAGGCTTAGGTCGCGAAGTTTCTGAAGCCGCTTATCTTTTAGGTCGCAAAGCTCTGGATGCCGTTGAATCTTAGGCCGTGTTAATCTCTGCCGTTGATTCCTAAGTCGTTGAAGCTTTATCTCATAAGTCGTCCAAGCTTAAGCCGCGTGAAGATGTTGCTGTGATATGTGTCTAAGTCGTTACCGACTTAAGTTGGGTCGCGTGGAGTTGTTAAGTCGGCAACGACCTAAGTGATGTAATCTGTTTGTATTTTCAGTTTGTTAAGTCGTAGATCGCACTGTTTTAAGTCGTATGTTTGTATTTTTCTGTTTTTAAGGCGTGTGTCTTGTTAAGTCGTAAGTCGCTGAAGGCTTGTAAAGAGTTGTAACTGTTTTGTCTTAAGTCGTCTACTCTTAAGTCGTAAGTCGGGTGAGTTAAGTCGGAGGCTATAAGTCGGTGCCGACTTAGGAGATGATGAAATTTCTGTTGTAAAGTTGAACGCCTATAAATAGACCGAGTGTCACACTTGTAATAGTTTAGTTGATTTGAAATAAAACTCTTGTTTTGTTAGCTTTGTGCTTTCACCAAATTGGTAGTTGAGTGTAATCTCCTATCTCCTCTTTCGGTTGATCGAGTGCACTCGATTCAACGATTGCAGAAGCCGATTCGCGGAATCAAGTGTGCTTGATCAACGCTTGAAGAATCGAAGATCTTTGAACCCGGTATCGTGCACGATCAACGAGTTCGGGATAGCTAGAATTCGGTATCTTCGGATCAACGAATTTGGGCATTTCAGTATCTTCCAATCCATCGATTACTACATTCATCGATCTACATTATTTTTGTTTAATCCGCTGCGTCAGTATAGTTTTGTAAAACATATGTTCTTTCAATATTTGAATGGTTAAATATTGTTATTTCATTTTTCTAATAAGGTTCCCACTAGACTTTTATATTTCTCCAAACCCTAAGAGAAATATAGAAACTTTTAGATTTCTCTAGTGAGTGTTAGGATTCATTTGCCTTGGTCTTTTGACGTTGAGTTTGCTCAACAAACATAGCCTCGCAAATGATGGATAAAATTTTGTCGATTATATCCTATATAACTCCTAATCATGGTTTTTGTCCTAATCTCAATTTGCATCTTGAGTTTTCTCAACAAACCAAAATAGATTAGTCAGTCTGACCGGTTATTTCTTGATGGCCTAAGTAAATATGCTTACACATTGAGTTTGCTTAACAAATATAAGCATTTATCTTACATGTCTAGAAATATATTAAATGGTACTACACATAACAGCTTTGGCTTGAGTTTTCTCAACAACCATTACATATGCAAGCAATCTGCCTATTATATAAATGACAGAGGGCAACTTTATTAAAAATTCACAATCTTTAATAATTTGGAGTGATATCGATGTAAGGAATAAAGTACTTCTTATGAAATACCATCATGATACAAGTGTCAAACACCTCTAATATAACGATATACGTACGATACACTTGTATATATTCCAAAAATATATTTTGGGTTTATTATAATTTTGTTTATATTTATTTACACATGCATACATATATATAAGTTCAATTTACTTATAACTTTTATGATTTAACTAACTTGTATAACATATATGTATCTTGTTAATTAAACAATTTTTAATTATTTATTCATGATTTAATTAGCTAATTTAATTAAATTCTATTTAAAATTTCTAATTGATTTTATCTCAATCAATTTAAGGGAAATATTTAACTATAACCTGTATAGTTTTATGTGTGCGTATGTGTGTATCAATATATATAAGGTATTTAACTGCTTATTTATTTGATCAAAAATTTTAATTAAATATCCAATAAAATTTGAAGATTTTATTTTATTTATCTTAAAAAATTTAAGAAAATTGTTTAACTATAACCTTTAGAGTTTTATACACACACGTGTGCACATGCCTATACAAATACACACACATACCTATGTGTGTGTATTAAATAATTAATTAGTTAATTATTTAATTAAACATTTTAACCAACTATATTAACAAAATATCAAAATAATTAATTTAATTTTTCAAAATATTTTGAGAAAATTTAAAACATTTTAAATTTATTTTATAACATTTATAAAATATTTTATATTTTAAACTTAAATTTTATATTTAAAATATATCATAAAACTTTAAATCTCAAATTTGAAATTAGCCTAAGGCCTAAAATTAATCTTGGTCTTACCTTTGAGTCAACCTTTTGGAATTCTAATATCCATTGGGTAATTCAAGAGCTAAGGTGGGGATGGTACTAATTATTCCAACCCTAAGCCTAAACACTCTTATTCTAGACACCTATTAGATAGGAAAAGCTTATTTGGCCTTAATGCTGACTAATATATTTACATAAACCAATTGAGCTCCGATGCCATTGTTGTATCTCGTTTATTTGGCAGTGGATGAAATATGGTAAATTTAAAAAAATCCCTTAAATGGACCTTAATTAGCCTATGTAAATAATTAGTTAGCATTTAGATCCAACCTAAATTTTGAAATAATATTTTATTTTAATTTAAAGTGTTTATATTTTATGTATTTAGTGTATATTACAGATACTATATATATATATATCTTTATGTGTTATGTATGTGTGTGTAGCACAATATAAAGTAATAAGCATATAACACGTGTATAAAATTAACACACCATATAGATGTTGGGATTTATATCTATTGTGTGTGTGTAATATACTTACATATGTAAATATAATTTCATATATATATATATGTATGTGTGTATATATATATATCAAAGTGGTAGTGTATGTATGTAAGCATATATCTATGTATGTATGTATATGTCTGAATATATTAAGATATGTGTAAAGGGTTTTGTATATTCATATTCTTAATACCATATATATAGTATAGACATATATATGGTATTGATATATATATATATATATATATTACTACCATATTTGAATAATTTGTAAAGTATATGTAAATAAATAATTTTTGAAATATAGCGCGCACGCACACACACACATATATATATAATTCAAAATTTTAAAGAAATCTAATTAGTTTGACTAAGTAAAACATCAATTTAAATTTGGAATTTAAAATTAAAATTCCTCAATTCAAAATTATTTGACTAGGACAAAGATATTTTATAATAGAATTTTAAAATAAGCTCGACAATTTCAAATCAATCAACTTAAAATTTAATACCTTAAATATAGAGATATAATACTTTGACTAATTCAAACTTTTTAATTTTATATTATATATATATATATTCTTGGCCAGAAAATTGTTTATAAATATAACACACATATACATATTATAAATAAAATAAATATACATATATGTCTACAATTATCCATGGTTGAATCTTATTTTCGTAAAATAGTCCGAGAGTTTTTTTATTGAAACATATGTGTATACAATTACATTAATTAATTAAGTATAGATATAATTTTAAAAGTTGAAAATAATTTTTTATCCATTTAATAATAAACGTGTTTATAATAAAGTGAAATAACATTTCATAAAAAGTTCATGTAAAGTAGAGTTTTATCATATGGCCAAAAATAAATATTTTATTTGATTATTGTTTCCTGATTTAATATATAGTAATTTTGTATAAAATTCTGATCAATTACTTACTAAACCTATATTATTAATTAAAAATATACATACACGACATTACATGTACAGGTGACGGGAGGGAGGTATGGAGTGCATGCATGTGTATAGATTTAATTATAAGAACTTTATATTTTAAAAATATATTCCTAAGCCTATAAATACTACTTCCATTTCATAATTTTCATTTTACTATCCTCTTCTCCACATTCAAATTCCTAGAAGCTTGAAATTATATATCAATGTATTCTCTTTATAAATTTTAAAGTAAGAAAAATCACTTCTTTTTACTCAAAATCTCCTTTTTAGTCCACTAAACCACTTTTACATATACTACAACCTCTTCTCTTCCAAGTTGCAAGCCCATCCACCCTAAAATATCCATGGCCGAGCCTAAATTGTCCAAGCCCAAGTCCATTTTGGGTGTATAGGTATCCAACGACTTCATTTTGCAAAGTACTAGCTTGTATTCAAGTTCGGTAGAAGTTTGCCTTGATTTAGAGAAAGTTTGGTGAGTAAAGTTCGTGTTTTAAAACTCAAATTACTAACTTTTTAAAAGTTGTAAACTTTATGAGTTTAAATGTTGCTTATGTATGTGGTAATGTTATATGTTGTGTATGCATGCATATATGTTGATTTGGAGTTGATTGCTTATGCCGAAGTTTGAGTAGGCGATAAAGATTATAACTTGAATATGTGAAAAGTTAGTTAGTATGTGTGAAGTAATACTTTGTTTATGATGGTCCTATAATGTTATGATGTGATATTATGTTGGAATGTTGTAATTGTTGTATGTGGGTTCATGACACAAAAGTAGCGATTCGCTAACCAAAAGCGACGTAGAAATCCGTTTTTTGTCGAAAGTTTGATTTTTGGATATTTGAAATTGGAATATTTAATTGATTTTAAATATTCAAGAGTGAATTTCTAACTCGAATTTCAAATATCAATATTTGTTGGATAATTTAATTCTTGAATTAAACAATTGAAAATTGGGTAAATGATTGAATATGGGGTTTTAAGCAAGTTAAAAATAATTTGAAGGCATATAAAATTCATATTAATAATACTGAAGGTGATAGAACTTTTAAATTTGAATTTAAAGGTGTTTTGTTCAGTTTTGAAAATATATCGTTTAAATTGATATTTAAAAATAGCCTTCCGAGACATAGTCTCGGAATTCGACGAAACCAGTTCCATTGGATCCATAATATTGTAGTATTATCGGATTTCAATTTTCGTAGCGTTTGGGGTTGTTATGTGATCGTACGATATATAAACGCGTTGAAATCTATATCGAAAATTTAATTTAATAACTGAGTCCAAAAAGTTATCTTCTCCATACGATCGAATTAGAACTCGAAACCTTTTCCATTGCATTCGGAATAGGGGTATAACATTTCGAACGCTTAGCGGCACGCCTCGATAGGAGATCGAGATTTTAAGTTACGATTTCAAGACAATTTAAATTTAAATTTAAAATATATGCATTTTATATGATGGTCAACTTCAGCTGAAATAATTTCACATCGTTGTTTTTCTTTCACCTCAAAAAGCACTTTAGCTTGTTTATTCGAACACGCAACCCTTCATTTTTTTTAATCACCTCGTACCTTCTTTTCTTCCATTAGAAAACGAAATCAATTCTCAAACAAGAAAATGTATATAAAATCAAACTCGCCGAAAAAATGGCGACCACTCCTCCTTTCTCGTCTCTTTTAGTTTAATTTTTCCCAATTTGGAATCGAACGAACTCATTCGTTTAAGGAAAAAATATATATAAGAAAGGGCTGTTCAATTGATCGAAATAAAGTCAGAAATCTCGAGCCGGCCTCCTCTTTTCCAGTTTGGGGTCGGAGTTAGTCGCGACACAGGTTGGTTGCGAGCGGCGAGTAGGGTTGTGGAAGCGATTGAGGGGTCGAAGCAACGTGGCTCGTTCGTGTTGCAGTCTCAATTTGGGAATCAACTTTGGGGATTGATCGCGACTGCGAAGGGTTCGAGTAGGCGGTGGTTAGAGTCGTGGGTGACTCGGCGAGTTCATTTTCGCGTGGTTGAATCTCGCTTGGAGCTTTGAGCAGGACTCGTTAGTTTGATTTTCACGAACGAGTTTAAGGTAATTTAAATCTTTAACATTTTAAATTTTTCGTCACTTAAGTTTAAACTTGTGAAGTAATTATTATTTAACTTATCAGAAATTAACTGCAAGTTATAAAACAGTTGTTTTAAATTTAATTGGTTATTATATATAACATCAAGTTTTAAACAGTTGTTTAAGAATTGAATCGGCCATATATATATGTATATATATATGTAGGACAACAAAGTATATTATTTTAGATACAAACTAAGTTTAATACATATATATAGATTGGAATAAATATATATATCTATATAAAACTTTACATATTTTCACTTACTAGTATTTTAAAATAATGGATTTGGTGATTAAATTGTTCGATTAACTTATTTAATTAATTATAGTTACAAAAAGGTTTTAAAAAGGGGAATTATCAGTTTAAATTAAATTGTTAGTTAATTAAATTATTTAATGGTAATTGATTTCTTCAATTGGTTCAAATGTTAATAAAATAATATATAAATTGTTTATACAAGGTCTAAGTCGTAGAGAGAGCAAGATGGATTGGCAATGGGTTGCAATTAAAAATCAAAGGTGAGTTAATCTCACTCATCTGGGTTTTATTTAAATTTAAATGGTTAAATTTAAATTTTGGTTGAATGATTGATTGGATTGGATGTGATATTATATATAGTAGTATATAGTATATATTGGAGTGATTGATATTACCGCATTATATAGCGGATGAGACCCTATGTGCTGCATAATAGCGGATGATATTTTATAAACCCATATACCGTGATATTCCACCTCAAAGTGGAATTGGTATTGTGCTAACGTCTATGGATGCAGGGAAACAGGTTGGAGGGATCCAACTGGATTCCTCAAAATTATTTAGATTGATCTGATAATTCTATGACATGATTATATGATATTCTGTGTTGAATTATATTGATCATATTGGGAATTGAAATTTATTGATTGCTCTGGCTTGATTATATATATATTTTGGAATTTTTGAGAATTGAAATATATATATAGATGAAGTTTGGATTTTTAAAGTAAATAAAAAGGAATCTTTTTAAATAAATAAATATAAGGAACTTGGATAATTTAAAATGATTTGGAAGAATAAAAGTTGATTTCTAAATTGTAACAAATAACCCAAAGTATGGGAAAGAAGATATTTTGAATAAATAAATTCAAGTGATAATATTTAAAAGGAGTAAAGAATTTTTTTTTAAAATGCAAGATTTAAATTGGTTTGGAAAAGATAAGGAAGAAATTTGTAAATAAATATGAAATCTGTGGATTCAAGTTAAATAAGGTTTTAAAATCCTAATTTAGAAGCTTAATCTGGAATTAATGAAATTAACGGATTTTAAAATAAATTTGAGTGAGTAAAGAATTTATTTTAAAATGGAATTGATTTGGAAATCAATTTGAAATTTTGGTAAAGTAATTGAACTGGGTCTAAAAGATGGATGAGACTATGAAATTTATAAACTGGGTTTATAAAGTAATATATCAGTGGATATTTGGTAGAATAAATTCAAGGTGGGAATTTATTAAAGAAATGGGTAAATTTGTTTAAAAATAAATAGTGATTTATTTTAAAGATGTGTAAGAGAAGTGTATTTCCCTGGATAGTCAAGTACGTTTTCAAAGCAAATTTTTAAATATAAGTTAAAAGTTTTAAAGTTGTTTTAAAAGCATGTTTTAGAAAATTTATTATTTTTAAATGTTTAAATTTTAAAAATTAATTATTTTTCAAATTTATCTTAGTAGTAATTTTTTTAAAAAGTGACTTGGTATTATGTTTTGAAAAGAGAAAAATTTAGTTTTATATTTTATAAAGTAGTTTATTTTAAAATATTCTTAAAGTGTATATTTTTATAAAATAAAGTATTAAAGTAGTTTTAAATCTAAATGTTTAAAAGTATATTCTATAATTAAATTTTTTAAATGATTTTAAAGTCTAAAGTGTTTGTACTTGGTGATTTCAGTGGAAATAGAAATATTTGGGAATTTTACTCCATGAGAGAAAGGTGATTTTTTTGAAACCGTTTTCAAAGGGGTTAAAATGGAAATATATCTTGCGAAGATATTTGTGAGGCAAATAAATAATTTGGAAAATTATTTATTGTTTGATGGATGTTTGTGAATGTTAATTGATAGTTAAATCACCGACTATCAATATTGGCCAATGCGCTGATCGTTTTGAAGAGACCGGGATCAAGATTAATTTCTCGAAAACCACTTCGATTCGGTTTGTACGTTTTCGTGGGGAAACGAATTTGAATCGAAGATGGTACAGTGAAGTGCAAGGGCTAGTCGCTACTAATCCTGAGGGTGATTCCAAAATGGATGTAGTAGGATTAGTGCCTTCGGTTCCGTTCGAACCCGGGACGAACTTATATGGATGAATGCTTTCGGAACATCGTCAGGTGGACGATGGGCATTCTAAGTGAAACGTTCTAAAAAGGTAACGCTTAGCCTCAAGCCTCATCAACCGGGAATGACTGAAAATCAGGGGTTATGCAGCAAGGCTATGTGGGTAGCGCCCATTAGGGTGAGGTCATCCCTGTCTAGATGTCCCTTTTTATTTCGGCTTAGTGGTGCGGTTGCTGATCCCAACCGTGGGGTGATCTTACTTGGAATTACCCTTAGGTAGTTCCGGTCTTGTGTTGCAGGGGATCGGGCGTGGTCCTCGGTACGCTGATCTAGACTAGGTACTGTGACAGGTGGTACCACATTGCCTAGTCATTCGTTGGAAATCCATTCTCCCTACGTGCCTGTACGGTTTTGATTGTGCCCAACTATTGCTGAAACGTGAGATGCAAGCATTTCAGCTAGATTCTATTTTACTTTCTATAGACACTATTATAATATCAGACAGATTTGATAAAAAGTGTTTTGGCTATCGTAAGGTAAAAACCCGACATGTTTATTTGTGGCGTGGTCTTACGAGATGCTTTTGATTTCAAAGGGTTTGGAAAACTTTAATAATCCAATTGAGTGTGTTTTCTCACGCTGGTTTTCCAGACTGACTCGGGTGTTATTTTATTATAATGCTCGGGTCAGACCGAGTATTATAGATTACAGGAAAGGATGCTGAGCTGGATGGCGAGACGTACTTCCGTATTTGTTTTAAATATTCCACTGTGTTGATTTGCAGTATATTCAGTTATTGTGAGGACAGGTTATGATTACTGTCCAGTGATGTGTTATGTGTACTCTGATGATGTAATGTATAAACAAATTTACTTTTGTGTAAAGATCAGTTGTTATCTATTATATTTTATTCCGCTGCGATGGTTAGATTTTGATGTTGTTTCTATTTTCTTCTTCTACCTCTTCGTCTTTAACCCTGATGGTTCGATTTTTCGGGTATGAAAAATCGGGTTATCACAGTTTGGTGAGTAAAGTTCGTGTTTTAAAACTCAAATTACTAACTTTTTAAAAGTTGTAAACTTTATGAGTTTAAATGTTGCTTATGTATGTGGTAATGTTATATGTTGTGTATGCATGAATATATGTTGATTTGGAGTTGATTGCTTATGCCGAAGTTTGAGTAGGCGATAAAGATTATAACTTGAATATGTGAAAAGTTAGTTAGTATTTGTGAAGTAATACTTTGTTTATGATGGTCCTATAATGTTATGATGTGATATTATGTTGGAATGTTGTAATTGTTGTATGTGGGTTCATGACACAAAAGTAGCGATTCGCTAACCAAAAGCGACGTAGAAATCCGTTTTTTGTCGAAAGTTTGATTTTTGTTTCAAAGTGAAAATTTTTCAAGTTTAAATCTTTGATTATGGTTTCAAAGGTTTATTTTCATGTTTAAAAGAAGACAAGAGTTCAAAAGGGAAGTTTTAAAACTTAGAAAATCAAAATTTCAGGTTTAGAAATTACGGGTCCGTGTAGCGATAGCCGCTATACGCGTAGTTCGCAAAAGCCAAACTATTTCCAAATCCGAAACTTGTTTCCACCTAGAAACTTTTTGAAAGGTGTTTTCTAACTTTGTTATAAGTTTTAAAGTGTGAAAATGGAGTTTTGATGTTAATTTACTTAAAACCAAGTTTTGAAATTACGGGTCCGTATAGCGATAGTCGCTATACGTGCAGTTTAGAAAAATTTAACTAGTTTTCTACTCTAAACTTGTTTTAACTTAAAATCTTTTTAAAATGTTTTCTAAATTTAATTTGGTAATTAAAGAACAATTATTCAATTATTTAATGATTAATTAATTAATTAATAAAGAAAATTAATACTTAATCATTTGTTAATAATGGTTTTAAACTTAAAATGTTAATCAATTAAGTTAATCATGATTTATTACTTAATTAAAGTTAATTTTATTTAATTATTAATTAAGGATTAATTAATTATTATTTAATTAATTATTTAAGATAATTATTAATTAATTATTATTATTTTAAAAATGGTTTTATTTAATTAATCTTTGATTAAAGTTAATAAGGTTTAATTACTTTTAAAGTTTAATTAATATTTAACAAGGATTTGATTCTCATTTACAAGGGTTTTAATTTATTTAAAATCGCTTTGAGTTTAAGTAATCAGTTTTGTGTTAAACTGTTTTTCGTTTCAAATTTGTTTTAAATCAAGGGATTTCTGTGTCTTTTACCCTTAAGTAACCCCATATGATTAGGAAAACTAAATGAAATCTATTAGTAGAACAAAATACCATTCTGCTATTACAATTAACTTGGACATTTACTTAAGTTGATTAATGGTTATGTGTTGATCCCTTATATGCCTGTTGTTATATGCCATGTTAAACTGGATAAGTAAAATCAAATTAAAAGCACCATTGTTGTCGCTTAGTCTCCGTTTGATTTTGTAAAGATAAATATTTCATTTTGAAATCGTTTCAAAGTTATTTAAATTTGAACAAGATATTTAAAGAATGATTTGACAAATGGTTTTACTAAAGATGTTTTTTAACTAATGGAAATGGATTTCCATGTTATAAAAAGAAACTTTCTTAAATAGTTTTATAAAGGAATTTGTAACGACCGGGTTTTTCGACCCTCGAAAATTGACACTAATATGTTCATTATATTATATGCCAAGCAATCGAATGCCGGAAAACCCGATTGTTAGGGGAAAGAAAGAAGGAAGAAGATAAGAAGAAACTAAACAACACAGAATCACATAGTGGAACGAATAATCTATAATATACAACAAATCTTTACACAAAAGTCAAACCGTAATATATGTATATACAAACATCAATCAGAGAATATAATTCTATTTCAGCTTGGACAGTTATAACAGCCTGTCCTCACAATTGCTGATAACATAACAATGAATACAGCGGAAAAATAACCATCTACATGAATACGCCTCTGGGCCTCCAACTCGTCTCTTGAAGCTCCAAGCATCCAAACCAGTCTGTAATATGCTCGGTCTGATCTGAGCATTATAATAAAATAACAACCGAGGCAGTTTGGAAAACCAGCGTGAGTAAACACACCCAACTGAATTTTAAGTTATATAAAAAATCTTTGAAATCAAAGGTATCTCGTAAGACCATGCCGCACATAAACACAGATGAGTTTTTACCTTATGATAACCAAAACATTTTATATGAAATCCTTTGATATTATAGTAGTGTCTAGATACAAATACTTATTAATCTTAGCCGAAATTGTTACAATATTAAATTCCAGCATACTATGTTCTACAATCAAAACCATAAGGCATGTACTGGAGATTGGATTTCATACTATAACAAGGTAAGGAACTACCTTTCGAAGGTACATCTTTAGATAAATGCACCGGGGTCTGACAAGAACATCTTGTACCCCTGCCACATAGGACTGGTTTACCACTTGACTAGTAGTACCGAATATGATCACCCCTCCGTTAATGGGCCCCGAAGCATACAAATGAGGGATAATAACTGATCTAAATTTGGAATGACCATACCCTACTTGGGAGCTACCCACTTGGCCCTACTACATGCCCGATATTTGTCATTTCCCGATTGATGAGGTCCGAGGCTACGTTTTACCTTTTTATAGCACTTCCTACTTGGAATGTTAATACCGCCTTCCAGGCAACAATGCAATACTAGCATTCATCCATACAAGCTCGTTCTGGGACTGAACGATACACTTGTGAGCTCCGTCTTCAATTCCATCATCTTCAAGATGTCTTCACTTCGAAACACATTCATTGGATTGAAGTGGTTTTTGGGTAACATACCCGATCCCGGTCTCTTCGAAACAATGTTCGATAATTTTCGGTAAACTCGACCCCGGTTCTTAAGGAAATAAACAGTCAAAGATAAGATCGGAGATCACCTCCTAACCGTTAGTGGATGGATTTCCTTATCATTGTCCTAGGAGAACGAAACGAGATTTGTACACATAGTACATCATCATCGGAGATGACTGTGCCATATAACCCATGTGTTTCTCCTAGATATTTCCAAAGTTACGTTGGGTCCAATTTCGATAGTCGGTTATTTAACTATCGAATAACAAACATTCAATCAGAGATTTATTTCATAGGGAAAACCAACATTGGTTCAGAATATAAGCAATCACTAGCCTCGTTTTATAAATTTTTCATAAATAAAACCATTTATAAATTACTTGTATAAAAATACTTTTACATAGATATATCCACCAATTCCTATATTTTCAATACTTAGAAAGTATCCCTATACTTAATCAGTGGTATACGTATACACACAAGATTGAAAAAGATGTTCTTTTCATTCAACTCTCAAATCATTTATAAATTCCCTTACAATCCTCCAAACCATTTATAAACCATTTTATAAATCTCTATAAACCATTTATAATCCCTTTTATAAAAATTCAATCACTTATAAGCTTCTTGTACATTTCAAAGATCACTAATAAACCCTTTATGAATCTATAAACCATTTATAAAACTTCTTTTATACATCTATAACGCATTTCTAAAATTCATTTATAAATATCTAACCATTTATAAACTCTTTCACCTTGCAAATAACCTTTCCTTAACTCTTCAAACCATTTTATAACTCCTTTATAAAATCTAAGTCTTCCAACTCCATTCATAGGTCTCAGAAACATTTATAAATAATTAAAAATCTTTTACTTCAAAATGCCATTATATAATAATGGCTATCAATAATAAACATTATAAATAAATGGGAATTATTAACTTTAAAACATCTTAAAATAATAATCAATAATTTAAAAATATTTATTAATTAAATAACAGTAAGTAATCCTTCCCATTATTATAATTATAATAATTAAATTTCAAAACCTTATTAATAATTCTTATTATAAATTTCAATACCATAATTATTATTAAATAATTAACCTTTCAATTTATTAACCTTTTTATAAATTCTTAAAACATATTATTTATAAACAAATACTTTTAAACAACATTAAAATAATTAAATAACTTTAAAATAATATTAATATAATTATATAACTTTAAAACAATTTTAATATAATTAAATAACTTTAAAAAAATATTATTATAATTAAATAACCTAAAATAATATTTATAATTAAATAACTTAAAAATAATATTAATATATTTAATTAACTTAAAAACAATATTAATATATTTAATTAACTTTTAAAAAAATTAATATAATTAATTAAATAATCCTTAAAAAAATATTCCTGAAACCCAATTTTGGATTTAAAAATCGTTTCTTGTCTCAAGACCCAATTCCGACTTAAACGGCAATTTATAGTATTTTTAAAATACTAATTTTAGGCCAATAGCCACCCAACACTTAACCAATATCGATATTGATTTTCTTATCACTACCTGGTTTTATTTTCAAACATATAACGATGTTATAACCACAGTGTCCACAATCATGTTCATTATTCAACAATCCATATAAAAGGAATATTAACGAAATAATTCAATAATATCCCGTTGGATCCCTCCAACCTGTTTTCCTGCATCACTATCGTTATATAACCATAAAATAAAATCAACCGCTTTGAGGCGGGTTTCGTATACAAAAGGTCATCCGCTTTACACGCGAACGTAATAGGGTCTCATCCGCTCCAATAGGCGGGAATATATCCAAACCAACTAATAAATATAATAATTCATCCAAACCATCATTCAACCATTTTAATCAACTATATATCATACTAGTTAACCAAAAAGGTGAGTTTAACTCACAGAAATTTCCTGTCCTCGCCGAGGCGTTCCGGTTGGGAACTAAAATCGAACGACGTCCGATTTTAGCCTAAATTTTAACAGTCTCCAAATTCGTCCAAACCAATTCTATCACAAAGCTTTCGTCGATACGAGCGCAAAGCAAAAAGTTTCGTCTCGATCAGACCTTGTATGAAGGAGTTGTCAATTTTATAAGTTAACGATAATTTTAAATTAAAAAAATGAAACAACTTTAAACTAATTACAATCCTACCCCTCCTCTATATCTTCTTCCCCAAACTCTCATCACATGTACACGATATATCCAGTGCCATAGCCATGCACGCCTAAGCAAGGATACGAAGATACGCTCCGCTAAACTCCATTCTGTCGATTCCGTTGAACTTCTCATCGCGATCTCCACCCGCCTGTACCCAAGATGACAACTTTGGAGCCACCTAAAAAATCATGACCTGCACCTCAATTTGCCGCTGCCCAATAGGTCGCGACCCTCCAAATGCCACCGAGCTTCATAAAAATCCACCAGGCGATGCGCCCCCGACCCCTAATTCCAAAACCAAACTCGGTTTCTCGATTCATCGGCCACAACCACCGAAAAACCCAACCTTAGCTCCACTGCTCCTAAAATGTCGATCGCCGAACCATGATTGAGCACTACCTAACCCATATCGGCACGAAGCTCTCATCGAAGCTTGTTTCATATTTTTTTATTGAGTAGATTTTGAGATATAAATTTTTGAATTAAAAAACATTTTTTCTTTTCTTTTCCTCTGTTTAGCTGCAGCGTTTATATAAGGAAGGAAGGATGTGAAGCATCGTAGAGGGGGTGTGGGCTTGTATACGGCCTGGGTTGATGGAGATAGAACATGGCAGAGGGGGTGGGCTTGAGCTTGAATGGTCAAATCAATATATATTATTTAAATTCAAAATATCTAGCTATATAATTTCGGACCCCATTCGAGACGTGCCGCCTGGCGTTCTATATGTTATACCCCTATTCCGAACTCAATGGAACTAGTCTCGATCCCTAATTTGATTATATGCAGAAGATAGCTTTTTGACCCAATTATTATATTAAATTTTCAATATTAAAATCTACGGGTTTCGATCTCGCACGACCAAACGATACATCTGATCGCCATGAAATTTGACGGCGTATTATAATTCATTATTACGGGCCCAATGACACTGGTTTCATCGAAATTCGAGACAGTGCCATGGGAGGCTATTTTCACTCGTTAATTAAAACGAGTTATTTTCAAAATTGAGTAAATCGCTTTTAAATCCAATTTAAAAGTTTTATTATCTTCATTCTTATTAATAGAAATTAATAAGCTTTGAAATTATTTTTATCCAAATAAAAATCCAAGATTCAGTTATTTAAACGATTTCAATTATTAAATTCAACAATTATATTATCGAATAAATCGTAATATTTGAAATTCGAGTTATTTAATCTATAAAATTAACTTTTTAATATTTAAAATTAATTAAATATTCCAATTTCAAATAACTAAAATTCTGGGTTGTTATAGAATTTGAAAATTGATAAGGTGGTTTGGGTAAATGGATTTGAGTTTTAAGGAAAGAAGATTTCATAAATAAGGGAGATTTATAAAATGGATTTGCTTATCAAAGGAAGCTAAATTTGATTAAGGTTATTTGAGAAGTTGTTTAAAAAGGAAAGGTTTATAAAGAAGTTTTATAAATGATTTGGGGTATTTATAAAAGAAGTTTTAGAAAATGATTTGGATATTCACAAAAGGGAGTTTATAAAAAGGTTTGGATATTTATAAGAAATTTATATAACAAGTTTGGATATTTATGATAGAAATGTATATAAATGATTTTGAATATTTATAAAAGGGGTTTTATAAATGAATTTGGAAGTTTTGGAAAGTATCCCGAAATGGATTTGGATTTCAAGTAAAAGAGATTTCATGAATGAAATAGATTTGATTAAAAAGGATTTATTGAAAGAAATTTAAAAAGAAATTGAGATCTGGGTTTCTCTAAACTGACCTATTAAAAATGGTGGTATGGAACATCCGTTCCACACTTAACACCGAGGGAATAGTATTTAGGGTTGTACTTACCTCCAATTTAAGCACATTTGTTTAATCCTTTTTAACAAGATTTGGAAGTAAAAAGTTAATCATGAATGTTTGTGAATATACTTATGTCAGAGAGATAAGTATATGAATGTTTTAGAAAGGCATTTTTGAAAGAGATTTATTAAATAAAGATTTGTTTTGAGGCTTAGTGGTTGCTATGGGTAAATAAATCTCAAATGGAATTGGTTGTTTGTTTATTTGATAGTTAAATAACCGACTATCAAATATGGATACAAAACGTAACTATGGAAATATCTAGGATAAACACCTGTGTTATATGGCACAAACATCTCCAATGATGTTGTACTGTGCGTATAAATCTCGTTTCGTTCTCCTAAGACAAATGATAAGGAAATCCGTCCACTAACGGTTAGGAAGTGATCTCCGCTCTTACTTTGCCTATTTATTTCCTAAAGAACCGGGGTTGAGTTTATCGAAAACTATCGAATGTTGTTTTGAAAAGACCAGGATCAGATATGTTATCCGAAAACCGCTTCGATCGAACTTAAGCATTTCGAAGTGAAGACATCATGAAGATAATGAAATTGAAGAAGAGTTCTTTGAAGTGCCAAGGTTGCTTGCTACTAATCCTGAGGGTGATTCAAAAATGGATGTGGTAGAAGTAGTGCCTTTGGTTCGTTAATCTCCTGAACGACTTGTATGGATGAATACTAACATTATGTCATCGACTGGAAGACAATGTAGTATTCAAATTGAAAAGTGCTGTATAAAAGGTAAAACGTAGCCTCAAGCCTCATCAACCGGGAATGGCTAAAACAGGGGAGACGCAGTAGGGCTAGGTGGGCCACTCCTATTAGGGTACGATCATCCTTATCTAGAGTCGATATTACTCTTATTTATATGCTTCAGGGCCCATTAACCAAGTGGTGATCATATTCGGTACTATCCAGTAAGCGATAGGCCGACTCTGTGTTGGCAGGGGTTGATAGGTTCGACCTTGGTGTTATTTTATCTAGAGATGCACCGTGACGGGAAGTACCCTAGTAGCCCAGTCATTGTATGGAATCAATTTTCCAATAATCATTGTACGGACTTAGTTAGGCCCAACTATGCTGAAACGCGAGATGAAAGCATTTCAGTTATATTCATATTTTACTTTGATCCTTAGACATTATTATAGTACCAATGGATTTTCTATAGAAACATTTTGGTTATCGTAAGGTAAAAATTCGTTCGTGTTTATGTGCGGCGTTGTCTTACGGGATGATGCCTTTGATTTTAAAGGTTTTTATAAAGTTAAAGACTTATGCTTTACTCACATCAGACCCATGTCTGACCGGAAGTTTATTTTCCCTTTTTCTAAACTCTTGGGTGCTCAAATTTGAATGGGCAGCCAAGTAGTTCAGGTTTTTCTGCAGATTTACCTTGGAGGAGCTTGGAGCAGGTGGCTTCATCGATAGCTAATTATTTTTCTTGTTTCCACTGTATTATATGTATATTGTATCAGTTAGGTAGGGACATTCTATTATAACTGTCCTAGGCTAGAATTTGTATTAGTATGACTCTGATGTAGCATTTTGAAATGACTTTGTAATATATTATGTTGAGTAAGACATATTGTTCCGTTGCGTTGTGAGATTCCATGTTGTTTAGTTTTTTCTGTTCTATCTTTCTTTCTTCCACTCTAATGACCCGTCTTTCGGACGACTAAATGATCGGCACACGAATACCGAGGATGTATTACGTGTCGTCTTTGGTAGTAAGATAGGCGGTTTGTTACATTTGGTATCAGAGCTTAGGTTGAGCAAACACCTAGTCTTTGGTGGGGTGAACTCATTATAGATTGGGTCAGTAGTGACCTAGAATGAGTCTGACTGTAATATATATATGAGTGCATATTTGCTTGTGAATAAAAATGTTTTATATTGTGTAGTTTGACCCATTGAGTAGCTTAAGAATTCTGGTAGATGCGCCTGATCAACGTTATCGATAGAGATTTCCTCAACACTTGAACACATTAAATTGACATAATATTGTTTTAAATTTGGTAAATGAAATAATTTTACCAAGGAATATAATTTCTATATATAAAAAGGGATGATTTTCAAAACCTTTGTAGTTATCTATGAGGAGAGTGGGTTAGGAGTTAATAATATTTAAATTGTTAACATTTAGGGTTTACCTAGTCATGCTCATCTAGTTTTAAGCATCGACTATTATCAGATTTAATAGTAGATTTCTTTTTCCATCATGGGTTGGGTAGATAGAAATTGTACGAACATTGAATCGAACACCTTGTGAATTTAGTTTCACAATTTGACTATAAGGCGTTCGACGATACGTAGGATTAAAAATTTGATTTTAATAAAGGTGTTTATTAAAAGAAAATCTTCATATAGTTTTATAAGATGAATCGAGAGAGATAATTTTACAAATCAGAACTATTTAATATATTTTAAAAATAAAAAGGGTTTTGAGAATGTTAAATCCCGGTGGCTTTGATAAATTCCAAATTATTTTGGAAATAGGAAAATAGGCACAAGGACAAACTTAGAAATTTTTAAGGCTGAAGGACAACAAGTTTATTTTTTGGCTGAAGGACAGTGTTAGTTATAACTAGCATTTTGTATAGTGTAAAACTAAATATAATGCTAGTTATAACTAGCATTTTGTATAGTGTAAAAGTTGAATATAATGCTAAATATAACTAGCATTTGTCCTTCAGCCTAAAAATAATACTTCATGTTCTTCAGCCTAATTTTTTTTCAAAGTTTGTCTTTTTCCCTTATTCTCTCTTTTGGAAAATAGTAGTAATCTTTCTTATAGATATTTTAAGATATATAGATTTTAAAATAATGTATGAGAGTAAGGTTTTCTTTGGACAGTTCGGGAATAAATTTTGATATGTTTTGTGATGATAAGAATAATCTTCTAAGTGACAATCGAATGTTTGCTTAGGCAAATATGATGGTGCGCTTAGTAAATTATTCTCTCTGTCATTGTACAATCGAAATAATTTCAAATCCGAAGAATCCAAAGTATGGGGATGATTTTGTTAAAAACTATCTGTCTATAAATATTATTGTTTCTAGAAGAAATTTGGAAAAATAAGAAATATTTTTATTAACTTGTTCGAGTGTCTCGGAAATGACTAAAAATGGATTAAAGATGTGTTCGGATGGTAAACACTTCTCTTGGGTATTGCCCTTCTTAGTCTAGGGGTATATTATACTATTTGGTAGCACCCAGTTCCTTGACATCGTTTTGGAGTTACGCGGGCTATATGTATGTTTTCAAAAGGTCTTCGAAATAAAACCCGGGTATTGTTTTCTTGGATCCCTTAAAAGGAAGAGTTTTCAAAATAAAAAGATATTTTGAAGGTGGATTAATAAATGAAGCTTTAATTAAGTTAAATTTAATAAGGAGATTTAAAAAACTTTGTTTATTTAAACCGTTTCTTTTGGTTTTAACATTTAGGATGTGAAGAATCATTTGATGTTATTAGGCCGACTAATAGACATTTTTACCTTAGTAGAGTCTAAGAAAAAGTAGAATCTAGGATGGAGTTTGGATACCAGTATCCTACTCTTCTTAGCTACTTACCAAACCAATTATGGTAATGAGGTTGATTTGGTCGACTTAGTTTCAAGACCCAAATTATTTTGGCCTACACCTAATAGTGAAAATTAAGTATAATTAAAAATCAGATGTTTGAATATACTCTTAGGATGTAGAAGAGTATTATATAAGTTAATAAATTAAAAATTGATTCTTATAAAGCATGGTGGGAGGGTAGAAGGTAGTTAGATAGTAAGGATCGTTAGATCAGAACGTAGGTTGTATGAAGATCATTTCTCCTTTTCACATAGTTCTCGATCCTAGATTCGAGTATATGACTGAAGGTGTTTTACACCATTTCGAATAAGGATTTATCACCCGATTTTCGACGGCGAGCATTGGTGAAAGTTCTTACGTGGAACCAAAAGTTGTCTATCATAGTTTATGGCTATGCAAGAAGAACGGAGATTTCTAATTAAGAGGCCTGATCAAAGTCCGCACTAGAAAATCGGGAGAGCGATACTAGTTCGAAAGTGAAGTTATGTGTTTGAGTGAATGATCGAATTAGATTTTACATAGGAATGATCTATGTACATCAGACGCATTGATGAATAGTTTAAGTATTTCTGGGAATTTGGGTTGTGGTACAATTTCGGGGACGAAATTCTTTTAAGGGGGGAGAGTGTAATGACCCAGAATTTTATAGCCTTAATTTGCGAATATTTAATATATTTTAAATATTCAGATAATAGGTTTATTAAAATATAACTCTTTTAAATAATAACAAATGATGGTAGAATAAATTTGTAATGACCTAGGATTTTGCCACTTTAAAATAGGTTATTTAAATATATTTTATATAATCAATAAATGGATTTTTATTAGCAAATAAACCTATTTTAATTATTTAATAATGATGATAAAATAGTTTTCAATTTTTTTTACCAATATAGATAGTTCATTGAAAAATAGAAAATGTGACCGAAGAACATTTTTCGAAATTTCGACCTTTCGACACCCGAAAGTCGTCAGGAACGTTGTGCACACTTGGTGCAACATGCACACATTTATACATGTTAGGATTAGTATTAATTAAGCACTTATGTATATTAACTTATATATATATATATATACATAAGCATGGATGTGATAACTTATGCTATAAAAGGCATATATATACACATATAAACACACTTATATGTATATAAATCACCTCCATATCCTTAGTACACATAGATGGAAGCTCTAGCATGATTCAAGGCATGAAAAGGGGAGGGGAGAACATGTACTAGTGACGGGAGGGAGGTATGGAGTGCATGCATGTGTATATATTTAATTATAAGCACTTTATATTTAAAGAATATATTCCTAAGCCTATAAATACTTCTTCCATTTCTTAATTTTAATTTTAGAATCCTCTTCTCCACTTTCAAATTCCTAAAAGCTTGAAAATATATATCCATGGCTTCTCTTCACAAATTTTAAAGTAAGAAAAATCACTTCTTTTTATTCAAAATCTCCTCTTTAGTCCACTAAACCACTTTTACATATACTACAACCTCTTCTCTTCCAAATTGCAAGCCCATCCACCCTAAAACATCCACGACCGAGCCCTAATTGTCCAAGGCCGAGCCCATTTTGGGCATGTAGGCATCTAATGACTTCATTTTGCAAAGTACTAGCTTGTATTCAAGTTCGGTAGAAGTTTGCCTTGATTTAGTGAAAGTTTGGTGAGTAAAGTTCGTGTTTTAAAACTCAAGTTACTAACTTTTTAAAAGTTGTAAAATTTATGAGTTTAAATGTTGCTTATGTATGTGGTAATGTTATATGTTGTGTATGCATGCATATATGTTGATTTGGAGTTGATTGCTTACGCCGAAGTTTGAGTAGACGATAAAGATTATAACTTGAATATGGGAAATGTTAGTTAGTATTTGTGAAGTAATACTTTGTTTATGATGGTCCTATAATGTTATGATGTGATATTATTTTGGAATGTTGTAATTGTTGTATGTGGGTTCATGACACAAAGGTAGCGATTCGCTAACCAAAAGCGATGTAGAAATCCGCTTTTTGTCGAAAGTTTGATTTTTATTTCAAAGTGAAAAGTTTTCAAGTTTAAATCTTTGATTTTGATTTCAAAATTTTATTTTCATGTTTTAAAGAAGACAAGAGTTCAGAAGGGAAGTTTTAAAAGTTAAAAAATCAAAATTTCAGGTTTTGAAATTACGGGTCCGTATAGCGATAATCACTATACGCGCAGTTCGCAAAAACCAAACTATTTTCAAATCCAAAACTTGTTTCCACTAGAAACTTTTTGAAAGGTGTTTTCTAACTTTGTTATAAGTTTCAAAGTGTGAAAATAGAGTTTTGAAGTTAATTTACTTAAAACCAAGTTTTGAAATTACGGGTTCGTATAGCGATAGTCGCTATACACGCAATTCGGAAAAAGTTAACTAGTTTTCTAATCTAAACTTGTTTTAACTTAAAATATTTTTATAAAATGTTTTCTAACTTTAATTTAGTAATTAGAGAACAATTATTCAATTATTTATTTATGATTAATTAATTAATAAAGGAAATTAGTACTTAATCATTTGTTAATAATGGTTATTAAACTTAAATGTTAATCAATTAAGTTAATCATGATTTCTTACTTAATTAAAGTTAATTTTTATTTAATTATTAATTAAGGATTATTTAATTATTTATTTAATATAATTATTAATTAATTATTATTTTTAAAAGGGTTTTATTTAATTAACCTTTGATTAAAGTTAATAAGGTTTAATTAAGATTTAATTACTTTTAATTAAAGTTTAATTACTATTTAACAAGGATTTGATTCTCATTTACAAGGGTTTTAATTTATTTTAAAATTGCTTTGATTTTAAGTAATCAGTTTTGTTTTAAACCGTTTTCCATTTGAAATTTGTTTTAAATCAAGGAATTTCTGTGTCACTTACCCTTAAGTAAGCCCTTATGATTAGAAAAACTAAATGGCATTCATTAACAGAACAAAACACCATTCTGCTATTACAATTAACTTGGACATTTACTTAAGTTGATTAATGGTTATATGTTGATCCCTTATATGCCATGTTAAACTGGATAAGTAAAATCAAATTAAAAGCACCATTGTTGTCGCTAAGCCTCCGTTTGATTTTGTAAAAATAAATATTTCATTTTGAAATGGTTTCAAAGTTATTTCAATTTGATCAAGATATTTAAAAAATGATTTGAAATATGGTTTTACTAAAGATGTTTTTTAACTAATGGAAATGGTTTTCCATGTTATAAGAAGAAGTTTTTATAAAGAGTTTTATAAAGGAATTTGAAATTTGATAAGGTATTTTTGGGTAAATGGATTTCAGTTTTAAGCAAAGAAGATTTCATAAATAAGGGAGATTTATAAAAATGGATTTTCTTATTAAAGGAAGCTAAATACGATTAAGGTTATTTAAGAAGTTGTTTAAAAAAGAAAGGTTTATAAAGAAGTTGTATAAATGATTTGGGGTATTTATAAAAGAAGTTTTAGAAAATGATTTGAATATTCACAAAAGGGAGATTATAAAATGGTTTGTATATTTATAAGAAATTTATATAACAAGTTTGGATATTTATAAAAGCAATTTATGCAAATGATATTGATTATTTATAAAAGAGTTTTTATAAATGAATTTGGAAGTTTTGGAAAGTATTCTGAAATGAATTTGGATTTCAAGTAAAAGAGATTTCATGAATGAAATAGATTTGATTAAAAAGGATTTATCGAAAGAAATATAAAAAGAATTTGAGACCTGGATTTCTCTAAACTGACCTTTTAAAAATGGTAGTATGGAACATCCGTTCACACTTAACACTGAGGGAATAGTGTTTAGGGTTGTCCTTACCTCCAATTTAAACAACATTTATTTAATCCTTTTTAACAAGATTTGGAAGTACGAAGTTAATCGCAAATGTCTGTGAATATACTTATGTCAGAGAGATAAGTATATGAATGTTTTAGACAAACGTTTTTGAAAGAGATTTATTAAATAAAGATTTGTTTTGAGGCTTAGTAGTTGCTATGGTAAATAAATCTCAAATGGAATTTGTTGTTGTTTTTTATTTGATAGTTAAATAACCGACTATCAAATATGGACCCAAAACGTAACTCTAGAAATATCTAGGAGAAACACGTGAGTTATATGGCATAGTCATCTCTGATGATGTTGTATTGTGCGTATAAATCTCATTTCGTTCTCCTAGGACAAATGATAAGGAAATCCGTCTACTAACGGTTAGGAGGTGATCTCCGCTCTTATCTTTGACTGTTTATTTCCTAAAGAACCGGAGTTGAGTTTACCAAAAACTATCGAATGTTGTTTTGAAGAGACCGAGATCAGATATGTTATTCGAAAACCACTTCGATCCAACTTAAGAGTTTTGAAGTGAAGACATCTTGAAGATGATGAAATTGATGACGTAGCTCTTTGAAGTGCTAGGGTTTCTTGCTACTAATCCTGAGAGTGATTCCAAAATGGATGTAGTAGAAGTAGTGCCTTTGGTTTGTTAATCTCCTAAATAATGTGTATGGATAAATACTGACATTATGTCGTCGACTGAAAGGCAATGTAGTATTCAAAGTGGAAAGTGCTATATAAAAGGTAAAAGGTAGCATCAAGCCTCATCAACCGGGAATGGCTAAAATAGGAGAGATGTAGTAAGGCTAGGTGGGTCACTCCTATTAGGGTACGATCATCCCTATCTAGAGTCGATATTATCTCTCATTTATATGCTTCGGGGCCCATTAACCAAAGGGTGATCATATTCGGTACTATCCAGTAAGGGATAGGCCGACTCTATGTTGGTAGGGGTCGATAGGTTCGACCTCGATGTTATTTTATCTAGAGATGCACCGTGACGGGCGGTACCATAGTAGCCCAGTAAGTGTATGGAATCCATTCTCCAATAAGCGTCGTACGGACTTAGTTGTGCCCAACTATACTGAAACGTGAGATGCAAGCATTTCAACTATATTAATATTTTACTTTGATCCTTAGACATTATTATAATACCAATGGATTTTCTATAGAAACATTTTGGTTATCGTAAGGTAAAAACCCATCCGTGTTTATGTGCGGCGTGGTCTTACAGAATGCCTTTGATTTTAAAGGTTTTTATAAAGTTAAAGGCTTATGCTTTACTCACAGCAGACCCATGTTTGACCTGGAGTTTATTTTCCCTTTTTCTAAACTCTTGGGTGCTCAAATTTGAATGGGCAGCCAAGTAGTTTAGGTTTTTCCACAGATTTACCTTGGAGGAGCTTAGAGCAGGTGGTTTCATCGATAGCTAATTATTTTTCTTGTTTCCACTGTATTATATGTATATTGTATCAGTTAGGTAGGGACAGGCTGTTATAACTGTCCTAGGCTAGAATTTGTATTAGTATGACTCTGATGTAACATTTTGAAATGATTTTGTAATATATTATGTTGAGTAATATATATTGTTCCGTTGCATTGTGAGATTCTGTGTTGTTTAGTTTCTTATGTTCTATCTTTCTTTCTTCCATCCTAATGACCTGTCTTTCGGACGACTAAATGATCGCACACGAATACCAAGGATGTATTAAGTGTCGTCTTTGGTAGTAAGAAAGGCGGTTCGTTACAACTTATTCCATATTATTATTGGTTGTTTTAATTTGTTTTATTTAGAGTAGGGATTTTCCACTTAACACAACTTCCCCCGATTATTTTTGTGGCCCACCCTTTCCTCAAAATATTTCCCTCTTCCATCTTCTTTTCATTCTAATTTTTTTTATAACCATATTCTCTCTCTTACAAATGCCCAAATTAATCATGTAATTTCGTTTTCAAGTTCAAAGCTGTTGTTAATCTTATCATAGATGCCAACAGCGACCACCTCAATCATATTAATGATCAGCAACGTGGTAGACAGAATGAGAAGAGTAGTCCATTTGAATAGGTAAAGGTCACCGACTGACCTTCTCCTTTATTATTTGTAGATTTGGAGGTGACCGTGAAGTTCTTTTCGACTCGAGCTGGGACTTTTAAAAGGCCTTATAATACAACAAAGAGCTTAGAGGAGATGCCTCATATAACCTAGAATTGCTCATTTCATCACCAGTCTGGGATTCTTACGTTGCTTTATCTTAGCTTGAGGATCCCTATGGCTATGATGAAGATGAAGAGAACCGTGAACCAAATGTTGGAAAATTTGGTTAGCTACAACGTTTATAGTTGGTAAGCCCTAAAACTTGCATGATGTTTACTGAGATTTCATGATTGCATATAGAAAGCAGTGATTGAATGGATAAATTGAAATTTTGATAGTTAGTTGTAAAAGTTGAAATAAGTCATAAGCATGCGTTGTTTGTTGTTTATGGCTTATCAACTTCTAACTTATTTCTCCTATTATAACCTGTTGTCAATTGTCAAACATGCTAAAGTAGACTATTTATAAGGAGTTGGAAATCAGACTCATGAATAATGAATTTAAAGCTTTAGAATGCATAGTAACAAGATTGTGCTGCTTGATATGGCACTATTTATTGTTATTTTGTGCAATAGAAGTACAATCTGCTAATTGATTTATGAGTATAATTTAACTTACGGTAGGAATGATGAACTTTCCAGTAAGCAAATAGACAGCTGGGAGCCTGGAATAATGCAGTAAGCAAGCGAAGAATGGATGTAAATGGATAAACAATTGTATTTGTATATGTGAACCTCTCAAGCCATTTCAAATTTCCATTGTATCCATACCACAAGGGCAATACTTGCTTAAATTTTTTCAACAGATCCATAAGTCCATCTAAGAACTTGGTGCAATCAATTTGAAAGATTTATAGGAGCAGATCCTTTTAATGCTGGTCTGTTTGGTACACGGCAAACTGATTTCCAACATTTGCAGTGCATTTTGAATCCTGTTAAGATGTATTCATTCACTGATCCGTATATCTAGCCAATCTGCAATGCATTTTCAGGTAAGTATTATTGCTTCAAAAATATACACAATAATCGATTGTTCAACTTAGTTTATTTTAAATTTATTTGAATTTCCATGCGGTATGATTCTTAGAAGATTTTAGTTTTACACTTCACCGCACCTTGGTCTTAGGGTAGTTCAGTGTAGTCAATTTTCAGTGTATTTATGTGCTTTTAAGGCCCCTAATATATATAGGATTTGAACCAAAATGCAGTTTATGATTGCATTTAAGAAAGTAAAGAAAAATTCACCTTTTTCCCCCACTCCGTCTTCTCTTCATATCTGCAACTTATCACATGAATACACTCCTAAAGACGAGCTTGTGTATCTATACCTTAGAGCAAACCTCCATCTTCCATCAATGTTGAAGTATGCAAATGAGGATGTCTCTTTAGGATCGTGGTTTATTGGATTAATCATAGAGCACATCGACGACCACATATTATGTTGTGGAACCCCTCCAAGTAAGATTGCATTTCTTATCAGATCTTTAAACATTTTCTTTACTTGTTTCTTTTTTGTTTTATAAATGAGCATTTCTTAGTATAATTTATAAACAAGAGTATTATTTAGTAAGTGTAGCATTATTGAAATGTATGGTATCTACAACATATTACTATTGTAAATAACTAAGTATAAATATATTAATACTGTAAATTAATTGAAAAATCAAAATGTGGTTCATATGCATGGTGTAGCGATGGTTATTTCATGAGATCACTGCACAATGTTTTGTATAGGCACGTTTCCTCTTTTAATAAAATTGAAAAACGCTTTTTCTTTGTGAAACTCCATTGCTTTAAGTTCAGGATTATAATAGTGCAATGGACCAATGAGACAAACTCGAGAGTGAATGCTTTAGGATTGAGCTCTCTTGAAAAAGAAGGTACCTATAGACAAGAATTAATTGAATGTTATATATATAATAAAAAGCACAAGGAACCAAGGTTGATCTTGAAAAGATCCTATAAATTATTATTATCTGCATATAAACCACATTCAAATAAATCAGGAAGTCTATATGTTATGATAGTGGCTTGAACTTTACACATAAATCAATGCTTGAATAAATGGTCAATGTTGAAGGCTAATAGAATATATATTTTCAATTTGAAGTAATCATTCTGGTCAAAATATTAATGCACCAATGTGTAGAGTTTCAGTGGTAGCAATAAGTTACTACATTCACAATTCGAAGTATGAGCAATTTATGGTGTAATGCTCAAAATTGAATAGTGTTCCATTTTATCTAAGATATTAAGGAGAAATCACGTGTTTAGTTTTCATCTAATAAATTGTGGTGGTTTTCCTAAGCTATTCTTCTTGGAATGACATATCTGCTTTCTTTTGCTCTTGCTTCAATATTAACCATAATAGGTATGCCATATTACTTAATCTGCATAATGCATTACTAAGCTTATACAATGTACATTATTTCCTCCTTTCACCAGAGCTATTACCCGAAAATCTAATAGTAAAGATATTCCATCAAGCTATCTCTTTTTGTTATTTTATCATCCCAATGTGACATTTGTTTATATTGCGCTAAAGCTATAAATTATCAAATGAATAACATTGTTGCTTTATACATCATATTTGAGATACAAATGTAACTGTTAGTTAGGGTAAAAGCTAATCTGTTAAGATACAATATATAGTGCAGAAACAATGAATGCTATTTTGTTAATAAGCTTCAGTTTTATGTCTTGTTTATAACACTAGCTAATGCTTTGGAATTTTTTCCCTATACAACAAATTAAGCAAATTTCTATAACAGTTGGGAAGTAGAGAATTAAAGTCTTCAAACATAATAGGTACTGTAACAACCCAAAATTTTAACCCATGATAATTAATTCGTTAATTAATTAAATAACAAAATAACTTTGTGAAATTATCAGAATTGAGCCACGGGAGTTGCACTATTGTGTTTGTGGTAATTTTTTGGTCAATTTTCATATATAGAACGTCAAAATCTGAGCTAAAATGAACGAGATATGAATTAAACAAAATAAGTAGAATATATATATAATATATATATAGGCCAGGTCGACCTGGGCACAAGGGCGGTCGACCCGCCTGTGTTCAGGAACGAAGAATTTTTTTCTTCGTTCCATTCGTTCTAGAGGCTTCCTATGATGTGTTTTGCATTCTTTATTTCAATCTGGTTTTTCTATTCTTGCACCCGATGGCTCCTATTCAGCCAATGATGTGGTTGCATCCTATTCAGTCCCCAAATCCAATGGTCTGAGATCCACTTCTACCCCTATAAATAGAACCCTAGGCCAAACACTTTTTCTCATTATAAAATTTTCTCCAATTGGGTTCACCTATTCAGGAAAAACCCTAAGCGGAATAATTTTCCAAGGAGGAAATCGTTTTAAATAAAAATATTTAACAACCCCAAGTGGATCCGTGAAGGCCCAAAGGGAAGAGCTAAGGACCAGAGGTGAGTGATTGTAATTATTTTAAATTTCTTTAAGTAATTTAAAATAATAGGGTTTTCAATAGATGTAGTTTTACTACGATTTTTGGAGTAACCTTTTTAGTAATTTATTTACAGTTTATAGAATTATTTTCAGTTAATTTTAGTTTATTTCTAGCTTTTCCATTTATTTACAGTTTATTTACAGTATTTTAGTTTATTTATGCGTTATTTACATCTTCTTCTTACGCCTTAGATTTCCTTCTATTTTCAGTTTTCTTTTATTCCTCCTTCTTCTTCTTCGCGTATGGATTAGAATAGAATTAACGCGAAATTGGATTAAATTATAAGAAATATGAAATAATGGAATATAAGATGTAAATTATAAAGACTGTAATAGGAATGAACTTGGACTGAAATTATGCTTAATTATGATATTAATTGGACCGAATTAAAGAGATTGGCCTAGTTATAACTTAGAATTATAACTAAAAAGAATAAAAGAAGAAAAGAAGCTTATTTTCTCACTTAGACCTTGGGTTAAGTAATAATCATGATTATAACGTAGGTTATAATAAGAAATATAACAGAATAAGGCTTATTTTAAGACTTAGGATAAATTAATAAGCACGGATAGTAAGAACAAGAGTAAAGGCTTATTTAAATAATTTATCTAAGTTAATAAGCAAAGAATTAAAGTAGGACCTATACCAAATAGCATTCCCCTATTATTTTCTATGGGTACGGTGTTTCACATAAATCTGAAGTGAGACGAGGGGCATGCTTATGCTAGTAGTGGTAGTAATTGGTCAATATAGAGATGTTCAAATCACGGGGGATTTGGACAAGGGCGCTATTAGATATTGTTTGGATGACGGGCCAGTACCGGCAGCATTCCCCTATATTTTCTATGGACACGGTGTTTCACATAATCCTGAAGTGAGACGAGGGGCATGCTTATGCTGAGTCGAGGTAATAATACGACCCATAGGTGGAGCAACAGGTAGCATGAGCATGGTGGCAGTTACGCGTGCGACTTCCATTTCGGTGCTCAGTAATCGCTATGAGTTCCAAGCGCTTAGTATGTATGTCTTTCGTAGGCACCATTGCCTTCTGTGTAGGGAGCTATGTATTGTCTAGTCCACAGTTGGTGCTTTGTGTATCTTTCGTAGTTACCATTGGCTACTGTGTAGAGAGTTATATAACGTCTAGTCCGTAGTAAGGTCTATGGAGTAGCAGGCCGATCAAATGGTAGAATTAGGATTTCAGCCTAATTACAGTGTTAGAAATTCAGCCTAATCAAGCAGCTATCAAAGACAAGTGGCAACAATCAAAGTTGACCTATCTTATCAATTGTAATAGTTTAATCGTATTTTCCAGTTTATCTCGTTCCTATTTCCTTTGTTTCCTTTTGTATATACTAGAACTATTGAAGAGTCTATTACTTTTACTTCGCTTAAAGATTCTAGTAGTTACTATCATTCATTAGACTTTTAGTCTGACCCACTCCTCTATTTTCCATTTTTTCCCCATAGGAAATCAAGGGAGAGGGCAGTAGATTGTAGTTGCTCGAAGGTTTCTTGAAGAAGATTCTGCTATGTATTTCCCTACTTTTATTTTCATTTTTCTTTCTTTGTACCGGCACTTGAGAGGGATATTTATACTCTGATTTTTGTTGAGACTACGAGTTTTTATTTCATGAGACATATTGGGTTTTGAGACATTTATGTTGTATTTGGTATTTGACTTATTTGGTTTATGAAGCAATTATAAAGTTTTTGTTTTGAATAAGTTATTATTCTAGTTTCCGCTGTTTTTACCTATTTTTGTCTTGTGAATCTTAGTCTCTGTTAGTTTCAGTTATACCTACAACGCACCACGCTTTTTAATGTGTCCTTTTGGGTATGTTAAGGGATGTGGGGTGTTTCACTTGGTATCAGAGCCTAAGGTTACAGAATTCCTAAAAATTTATTTTAAAAATAAAGTATTTTCCGAAATAACTTGTTTTAAAAAGTACTTTTCAGAAAGAACTCTTAGAAAAGTTTTTAAGAATAAAAAAGTTTTTTTAAAAATTCCCTCATAAGTCCAGTTCAATCTCCCTTTGACTCTTTCCTAAACTATCTCTTTCTTTTCGTAGAATGGCTGATGCCCCGAAGCTTCCCGAGGGCATTCCGATACCAGTCTGGTTTCGTAGGTACTTACAAGCCATGACTCCAGAGGTGCACGGGCCAGCGCCCAATCCTGCACCAGCGTGTGGGAACCCCATCAACCCACCTGCCGCCATCAATTTCTCTAAGCTTTGTAAGGATTTTACGAGTTTGGGCGGAAAGTCTTTTTCTGGCAAGGAGACTTTTGTGGAGGTGAGAGCTTGGTTTAGGGACATCGAGAGGATATTTGGCTTATTAGGATTGGAGGACCAGCAGCTGGTTCAGCTAGCCTCTTGGCAGCTGAAAGAGGAGGCTTCTTACTGGTGGGAGGTTGTTGAGTCGGAAGGAAGAGAAGTCTATTGGAATGGATTTAGGCAGAGGTTTGAGAGGAAGTTTCTGTCTCAAGCTGAAGAGAGTGTTCAACTGGAGAGGTTTATCAATTTGAAGCAAGGGAGTTTGTCCGTCAAGGAATACATCAATCAATTCAATGAGCTGTCGCGGTTTGGTATGGATTTAGTGAACACGCCGCATAAGAAAGCTATGAAGTTTGCGAAGGGATTGAATCAACCCCTTCAGGGATTATTGTTGACTCACGTACCGATGAGAGCTACTTATGAGTCTTTGGTTGAGATGGCGCTTATGTCGGATGCGGTCAAGGAAGGAGAGTCTAAAGAAGTGGTTAAGTCAGAAGCTCCAAAGAAGAAGTGGTGGAAAAACAACAAGGAGAAGAAGAAAGGTGATTGCCCTCATAAGCAGATTAAGAAGGGTTCGAAGTGCAATAGCTGTGGGATTGTTGAACATATCGCCAAGGATTGCAAAAGGGAAAAGATGAAGTGAAAGTGCTTCAATTGCGGACAGCCCGATCATATGAGTAGGAGTTGTCCCCAGAGAGCTGGTCAGGGAGCGAGTGCACCAGTCGCACAGATTCAGACGTTAGACGCGGCACCTTCTAGTAGCATTCTGGATAGAGGTAGGAAAGTCACAGTTGAAGGTTTGATTTCTATATCTGATTTTCCCATTCGGACTTTATTCAATTCTGGAGCATCACACTCTTTTATTTCTAGTTCTCTTGTGGATTGTTTGCACTTAGACATTTCTTTAGTAGTGGACCCCATCGTTGTTTCAAACCCCATAGGTGGATCGGCACACTTGTCTATGGTTTGTAGGGGTTTGAAAATTTATATCCTAGGCGTATAATTTGACTGCGACGCCTATGTTTTGGGATTCTCGGGGTATGCGATGATCTTGGGTATGAATTGGCTATCCACATATGGAGCTATTTTAGACTGCGGGAGGAGAGTCGTTAGATTAGAGACTTGCAATGATAGGACTCTCGAGGTATCTTGTGACCTGCAAGGGTCAGTCATGTTGAGTTTCTCTATTCCCTCGATTTATCTTCAGCATAGTTTGATTCGATTCCTGTCATCAGAGATTTTCCTGACGTCTTTGAGGAGGTTAGGGGACTGCCCCCTAAGAGAGAAATTGACTTCAAAATTTATTTGACCGAGAATTCTAAGCAAGTGGCGTTACCTGTGAGACACATGGCACCTAGGGAGAGGAAAGAGTTGAGCAAACAAGTTAGTGAGCTTTTGGAGAAGGGTTTTATAAGAAGGAGTATATCAGAATGGGGAGCACCAGTCGTCTTCGATACTAAGGTGGATGGTTCTCTTCGACTTTGCATTGATTATAGAGAATTAAATAAGCTCACCAAGAAGAACCGATATCCACTCCCTAGGATTGATGATCTTATTGACCAGTTAGTTGGCTCTTCGGTTTTTTCTTAGCTTGATTTAGCCACGGGATTCCATCAGCTTAGGGTCGCCGATGACAGCATAGATAAGACTGCGTTTAGGACTCCAGACAGACTTTATGAGTGGTTGGTTATGCCTTTTGGGCTAGCCAATGCCCCAACCTACTTTGTTGACTTGATGAGCCGCGTCTTCAGAGAAGTCCTAAATAAGTTTGTGGTGGTATTCGTGGATGACATTTTGGTATTTTCCAAGAATATGGAGGAGCATGCTGTTCATTTAGAGGAGGTCTTCACACACTTCGTAGTCATCATTTTAGAGCTATGTTTTTGAAGTGTCGCTTTTGGAGAGAGGAGGTACGTTTCTTGGGGCATATAGTCTTGAAGGAAGGTTTGGTTGTTGGCCCCGCTAAGGTGATAGCTGTACAAGATTGGAAGGCCCCCCAAGAACGTCACTGAAGTTAGGAGCTTCCTAGGATTGGCTGGTTACTATAGGAAGTTCAATAGAGACTTTGCCAAGAATTCGGCACCACTCACGCGCCTTACTAAGAAGAATAAATCTTTCGTGTGGGACGTGGATTGTGAGGATTCCTTCACGAAGCTTAAGAGAGCCCTTACTAGTGCACCAGTGTTAGTACTACCCGATGGAGCTAAGCCTTTTACTGTATACACTGATGCATGTGGGACAGGCCTAGGAGCGGTGTTGATGCAAGAAGGAAGAGTGGTATGTTATGGTAGTAGGCAGTTGAGGACGCATGTGAAGAACTACCCTACCTACGATTTGGAGTTGGCCACCATAGTTTTTGCACTCAAGTCTTGGAGGCACTATTTGCTTAGAGAGAGGTTTGAGCTTTTCACCGACCACAAGTCATTGAAGTACCTATTCTCGTAGAAGGACTTGAACTTGAGGCAACAGAGATGGATGGAGTTTTTAGCCTCGTACGATTTTTAGATTTCTTATAACCCTGGCAAGGGTAATGTTGTTGCGGATACATTAAGTAGAAAGAAAGTAATCTGTAGTCCTTTGTTCGTAAAGTGGAGCAGCTTGGAGTTTATTTCTACTTTTGATTTTAAGCCCTCTACGGACATTACTCCCGAATTATTGGCGACATTAGAGGTTAGGCCTACCCTTATGGATCAGATTGGGTCGAGGTAGCAAGGAGATTCGGAACTCATGGACATTATGAATAGGATTAGCCAAGGAGAGGTCTCTAGACATCTCCAACGTTATTCCATTGATAGCAAAGGGTGGCTTAGGAGAGATGGGAGGCTTTGTGTTCCACGCGCTAAAGATTTGTTGAGAGCGGTTTTGGAGGAAGCACACCATTCCTGTATGACTATTCATCCGGGTGGTGACAAAATGTATCAGGATATGAAGAGGATGTTCTATTTGAATGGCATAAAGAAGGAAGTGGCAGAGTTCGTAGCTAAGTGTCTCATATGCCAAAGGGTAAAGGAAGAATAGCAGAAGCCCGGTGGACTACTTCAGCCCTTAGATGTGCTAGAGTGGAAGTGGGACAACATTTCTATGGATTTTATAGATGGTTTGCCCCGTTCTAGGAAGGGGAATACTAGCATTTGGGTGATTGTTGATCGGTTGACCAAGACTGCCCACTTCATCCCAGTTAAGAGCAAGCGTACAACATCATATTTGGCATCCCTTTATGTTCGAGGGATAGTCCGACTTCACGGAGCCCCTTCTAGTATAGTGAGTGATAGAGATCCCATTTTCACTAGTGAGTTTTGGAGGAGCTTACAGGAGGCGCTAGGGACGCAACTCAGATTGAGTATGGCCTATCACCCTCAAACGGATGGCAAAATAGAGAGAGTGAATAGAGTTCTTGAGGATTTGCTACGGATGTGCATTTTGGACTTTGTAGGAACTTTGGAGGAACTTGGGAGGAGCATCTTCCATTGGTTGAGTTTGCGTATAATAACAGTTACCAAGCGAGCATAGGAATGACACCATTTGAGGCTTTATATGGGAGACCTTGCAAGTCCCCTTCATGTTGGGTGGAGTCTACGGAGAAGTTGCTGCTTGGGCCTAACATGGTAAGGGAGACATCAGAGAGAGTGGATTTAATTCGGCGGAGAATGAAGGCAACCCAAGATAGGCAAAAGTCTTATACGGATAAACGGAGGAGAGACATTGGGTTTGAGGGAGTGGACTTAGTTTTTATCAAAGTATCCCCACTTAGGAAGGTGGTAAGATTCGGATTGAATGGAAAGTTAGCCCCTAGATTTGTTGGACCATTCCCTATCATGGAGAGAGTTGGGAAGATGGCTTACCGAGTGAAGCTGCCAGAGAGGCTCGCACGTGTGCACGATGTTTTCCATGTTTTGCACTTGCGAAAGTGCTTACATGACTCAGCGGAGGTTGTAGAGCCCAGTTAGTTAGAGGAGGTGGAAGTAGAAAGGGAAGCATCTGTTCGGCGTATCCCCACGAAGATTGTTCGAAGAGACATCAAGCGACTAAGGAATAAGGAGGTTCCACTAGTGAAGTTGCAATGGGGAGATGGTGTTGCAGACGCCATTTGGGAAGCTGAAGAGAAGATTCGTACTTCCTATCCTCATCTTTTCAATAGTAAGTTTTTAGAATTTCCTATTTCCATCTTTAGTTTTGAATAGGTTCTTTCCTTTATTACCGTTTGGGAGGGTAGAACTTAGGATTTAACCTATGGATGGTAGGATTGGATGTAACATGTTATTAGAACATGTTATGAATGATGTATGCTAGTGAGTGCAAGTGTTTGCTAGTGGATGCTAATGGATGCATATAGGTACACTAGGCACTATTATGCTTTAGGGATCGACCTAATTAGGACACTAGAGCATATGCATATGGATGTGCGTGCATTTTTATCCTAATTTTCATGGTTGCTATAAATGGATGTTTAACACATGATTGTTGCATTTGGATGATGTATGCAGCACGCATACAGAACTATCGGTTATCATTAGGGAATTTTTGCATTCATTTGGATACATGGTACAGACATGATTGCAAAAAAGGAGGTCAACTGAATCGGTGGACAGCCTAATTTTTTGCATTAGTTAGGGACATTGACACTACATTAATTGCACAAGTATCATAAATCGCATTAGAAAAACTTAAGGACAATGGATGTAATGGGTGATGATTATGTAGTTGGTTGTAGAACTTGGATGAAATTTTTTATTTCATTCTTCTACCCTTAGAGATATCGGGAACGAAATCCTTTAAGGAGGGGAGAATGTAACAACCCAAAATTTTAACCCGTGATAATTAATTCATTAATTAATTACATAATAAAATAACTTTGTGAAATTATCAGAATTTGAAAATGCACTATGGATCGTGTAATATGGATATATGACAATACAGAGTATAGTGATGATAGTAATACTGTAAATTGTGCGGAATATAAAAGCAGTATAGTAAAATGACACCAGAGATTTTTATACTGGTTCGGACCTCCCGTCCTACGTCCAGTCCCAGACTTCTATCTGGATTTTCTCTACCAACTACCTCGCTTCACCCGGAGGAACAGGTTTACAACACCCGAACAGCCGAACGGGATTTCGTGCCTCTTACAACACCGAGGACTTCAACAAAAACAAATACAATTGCTGACAACTTGTGCTCTTGATAACACGGATTTGTCACTTGTAGTACACCCTTCCTATAATCTTATCCTCAAAATATGTGAATGATGTTTGTGAAGATTGGAGGAAGTATATTACTTATTGAATCAAAAGATATGAAATAATTTCAATGATTCAATTAAGCAATTGAAATATTTGAGAGCTTTTAGAATGCAAGAATATTTAGAAAGTAAGATCAGAAATTAGAGCAAGAATTCTTGGTGTTGAATCAATGATTTAGACGTGTTTATATAGAGAATAAAATGGTTGTAACTCTTTGTGAAGAGTAGCCATTAATAGATATGATCATTGATGAAAGGTAAGAGATGCAACCATTGGAGAAAGAAGTGTCTTTTAGGAAAGGTTGCTCTCTGTTTAAAACCGGTCGACAGGTCAAAAATGGCCGGTAGACAGGATTTCAAATATATAGACGTTATGTGCATGTGTGCACGTTTATTGTGCAACTTAGACAGGAACGGTCGACCGCCCAAAAACTTACCGGTCGACCGGTCACTGATAACTTGTACAATGAATGTGCAATGCATATTATAACGTATATACATCGATTATATTGAGATGCATGATTATTTGAGGATAGATTTTAACAAGTATAATACTATTACAACATCAAATAATCAATCTATAATCTATAGTACCATATGAGCTCTTTTGGGAATCTTTATAGCCATGATGTCTTCGTTTTGTCGATCGCCTTTATTTCTTTGTCAGAAATCAAAACTTCATAGAATCTGTGACTCAACATTCTCCCCCTTTTTGATTGATGACAACATATATCTGAAGTTCTGAATCTCCCCCTGAATATGTGATCTCCCCCTGAGATTTTGTCTATATTATATATTCGTGCAAATAATTGTTAGCACTTTCTCCCCCTTTGTCATCGACAAAAAAGAGTAATAGATAATGGAATAATATAGAATTACAGACTGAGACAAGACCATGCATTACAATACCATAATGAGTCAAACATAACATGAATACCATACAGCACCATACCACAAGTTTAGAATTTACCGTAGCATATCATACCTTATCATACAATATCAAAATAAGAAGTTTCACTAAAAGAAGAGATAATAAGGTAAGATGAGAAAATATAAACTAAGAGTCGGAACCAGTATCTCCAGCTTCTTCTTCGTCATCTCCTTCCTCATCATCTTCATCTTCCTCATCTTCATCGTCGTCACCGTTACCTTCAGTTGATCCAGAACCCGTAGCTTCTTCTGATGATGACCAATTAAAAGTAGGAGAAGCAGGACGCTTTTCTGGATCCTGGCCTTGAACAGTAGTGGATGTGTTGCATGAAATAGAATCCCATAATATACCAAAGAACGACTTGATTTTATTGAAGCGCTTATCCATCTTCGTATCCATTCTTTTGAGACGCGCTTCTAGCAAGTGTTGATTGCGTGCAATAGTTTCAAGTGAAGCTTTGGTTGATGATTTCGATTTCAGCAATTTAACATCTTCGGGACGAGATCGAGAAGATGAAGATTGTTGTTCTTTTGGACCCCGTTGTTGCCATATTTCAAACGGTATGATTTTAATGTAAGGAGGTGGAAGCTTCATTCGTTTGATGGTTATGGAATTAATAACTTTTGGTTTCGAGATGGATGAGGCAGGAGGAGTTATACCACAATCTAGCAAAATACGCATGATATATTCATTATAGAAAAGGTGAGGTCGTGTAGATTCATTTACCTTGAGAATCTCGCCAAATATCATACGCACCCAATTAATTTGGACATTGCCATAAATAGCATAAAGAGCCTTGAAGTTCTCTTTGTATACTGCATCATAGTTTCCAAGTCGAGGAAACAAAGAAAGCATCAAGACACGATGTAGAAGTCTCGCAGTGGGTCGAAGTCCAATTGATTTTGTACCATTACTGTTATCTTCTATGAATTGATGACTGGTGCTATCACGAGTGAAGACTTGACAGAAATCTGATGAGAACTCAATGCCTTGATTGGGTATACCGAGTATATATGCCATCCTTTCAAAAGTTATAAAGACTTGTTTTCCACAGACGACAAACCAAATGACCCCGTCCGGATTATCAGGCTTATACTTGTCGAGATTCATATTTGCATAGAACAATTTTATCATCAATCGATTAACCTCAACATTGTTAGCCGCAAAATCAATCAACGGTGAAATATTTGAATTAATTGCTAACCGTTGGATTCCATAAGAAGTAAAGTCATCAAAATTGATGAAGGAACCCGAATGGAAATTGTAGTTGGTCATTTGATTCCATCTTGTGACAGTAATAGGATCTTGAAGCCATTTCTGAGCGGTGACATTGCTTAAAGAGATTTCAGAGGATGATCCTTTTTTGTGTCTTTTCTGAGGAGGAGCCATTTTGGAGGATTGGAATTTGAAATTGAGAAATAGGGTTTCTGGGATTTGGGAGTAATTTGACCGGTTGAAACAAATGAAGAAGAAGGAGGACTAAAGTGGACTCAACGTATATATAAAAAAAACAGAATTTATGCATACCGGTCGACCGATATAATATGGTCGGTCGACCATTTTCATCCAGAGAGCAAAACGGTTGACCGGTTCAATTTTGATCTGTCGACCGGATATGTTCTGGAAAACAGTTCAACCTGTTTTTTTAAAAAAATGTGTATATCGTGTCCTATAATTCATGTATCACTCGTATTACAATATTTAAATGTTATTATATGAGTGATTAAAAAAATAAACAACAATACAACATATAAATAAAATTAATGAGGAGTGGGAGAAGGAAGATCGGTTGAATCTTCGGTGATATCATCAATGCGAGCCTTCCAAGGTGACCATTTTTCAGTTGCCCCTTCATTCTGAGCATAGTTTCTGTCCCATGAGTTTGGGGTTTTAGAAGATGAAGTTGCGTATGGCATCGGCTCATGTACATCTCGTTTGTTTGTTCCACAGAAGAAGAATGCCATTTTTCTAAAATAGATAATCGTACCGAAGTCTGCTTTTGTTCATGATGAAGCTGTTGTTGTCCATAATGAAGCTGATGTTGAAGATCTATTTGATGTTTTTGATAATGATGAATTTCATCGATCTTCTCTTTGGTACGAGGGGAACAGAATAGCACTTTCTTTGCCTTTTTTGATGAATTTCTCCAGGTGTACGAGAGCATTGGTGATGGCACTTCGGTTTATATTTTGGTGTTTCAGGAGAAAAATATTCTTCTGGCTCAGAACTTGTAACGGAAATGTGTGATTTTTGAGCACACTTATCACAACTATGTGCCATAGAAAATTATGAATTTATGCTTAGATAAGGAAAGATGAATAAGAAGAAAATTTTTGACAAGCTTATATAGAAATTCCTTATATATAAGCCTATGGATAAGAGTGAATAAAGGAATTTGATCGTGAAAACAAGCAGAGGCTCATATTAAAAAATAGCTTAAAAATAGCTATAGTTAAAATATAACCAAAAGAAAGAACTTAATAGTTTATCATTAGTAATTATTAGTCAAGTTCTTTTCTAGAAATTAAGCCAAGCTCTCTTCGTAATCTAATAAAACTAGATTCGAGCAAAGGCTTAGTAAAAATGTCCGCTAATTGATTATCAGTTTGGACATATTCAAGACATATATTTCCTTTTTCAATATTATCTCTAAGGAAATGATGACGGATATCAATGTGTTTGGTTCTAGAATGATTCACTGGATTCTTAGAAAGATTTATAGCACTTGTGTTATCACAGTATATAATAGAATTTGATAAATGAATATCAAAATCTTGAAGTGTTTGTTGCATATATAGTACTTGAGTACAAGCGAGAGCCGCTGATATATATTCAACTTCACATGTTGATAGTGAAACACAATTCTGTTTCTTACTAAACCAAGAGACAAGTGATTTTCCAATAAAATGGCACGTACCACTTGTACTCTTTCTATCCGTTCGAGAACCTCCAAAATCAGCATCACTATATGAAACTAATTCGAATGGACATTCTATTGGATAAAAAAGACCGAAATCTTTTGTATTATTAAGATAACGAATTATACGTTTCACTGCTCGTAAATGCGATTCCTTTGGATTTGCTTGAAAACGAGCACATAGACAAACACTCATTATTATATCTGGACGACTAGCTGTAAGATAAAGAAGAGAACCAATTATGCTTCGATATAGTTTTTGGTCAACACTCTTACCATTTTCATCTTTTTCAAGATGTGTAGTTGTACTCATAGGAGTTGGTTTACCAGATGTATTTTCTAATCCGAAGCGCTTGATAAGATTTCCGCAGTATTTTTCTTGATTAATAAAAATACCATTCGGAAGTTGTTTGATTTGAAGTCCAAGAAAATATGACAGTTCTCCCATATGAGACATTTCGAATTCTTTGGTCATAATACTTGCAAATTCCTTACAGAGTTTATCATTTGTTGAACCAAAGATGATGTCATCTACATATATCTGAATAACTAGAATATCCTTTCGAGAATGTTTGATAAACAAAGTTTGATCGACTCTGCCTATTTGAAATCCCGAGTCAATAAGATAGCTACATAATCGTTCATACCAAGCACGAGGTGCTTGTTTTAAACCATACAGAGCTTTCTTAAGTTTGAACACATGGTCAGGATATTTTTCATGTACGAACAAAGGAGGTTGTTCGACATATACATTCTCTTTGATAAATCCATTAAGAAATGCACTTTTGACATCCATCTGATAAAGTTTGAAATTATGGTGACAAGCAAAAGATAATAGGATTCTAATAGCTTCTAGTCGAGCAACTGGTGCAAAAGTTTCTTCATAATCGATACCTTCTTCCTGATTATACCCTTGTGCTACTAATCTTGCTTTATTTCTGGTGATATTTCCTTGTTCATCAGCCTTATTTTTATAGACCCATTTAGTACCAATCACTGACTGATCAGTTGGTCTTGGAAAAAGTTCCCAGACATCATTGCGCTCGAACTGATTTAGTTCTTCCTGCATGGCAATGATCCAGTAATCATCTGTAGCAGCTTCCTTTGGATTTTTCGGTTCGATATTTGAGAGAAATGCGACATGACCCATTTGGTTGAGTTGATTCCTTGTTCTGACTTGTGATGTTACTTCACCGATTATATTTTGAACCGGATGATCTCTTAATACCCTTGGTGGTGATAATATTCTCGGTGGAGATTGAATTTCACAAGTTTGAGGAATATTCTCAACAATGTGTTCTGAGTCAGAATCAACATTTGTGCTGAAAGGATTATTAGTGACTATAACTTCATCATCATCTGATACATTTTGAGGATGCTGAAAGAATTCATCGAAAGAAACATGAAGAGATTCTTCGATAGTTTTGGTTCGTTTATTGAATATACGATAGGCCTTGCTTCGTTCTGAATAACCGACAAATATTCCTTCATCGGCCTTTGGATCGAATTTTCCGAGCTGGTCTTTCGTATTTAAAATAACGCACTTGGAACCAAAAACTTTGAAATATGAGATTTTAGGCTTTCGATTATTAAATAATTCATATGAAGTATTCTTGGTGAGAGATCTTATGGAAACACGATTCAAAACATAACACGCAGTTGCAACGGCTTCTGCCCAGAAATGTTTTGGTAGGGTGGTTCCATTTAATAATGTTCTTGCACATTCTTGTAAAGTCCGGTTTTTCCGTTCTGCAACTCCGTTTTGTTGTGGAGTTCTAGGAAACGAAAAGTTATGATGTATACCTTTATTTGTACAAAAATGTTCAAAGTCATTATTTTCGAATTCACCACCATGATCACTGCTTATATTTTTAACTTTTAGCCCTTTCGATTTTTGAATTCTTTTTACGAAAGATTTGAAATGTTCAAAAGTGTCACTCTTGTTTTTCAGGAAAATAGTCCATGTATAGCGAGAATAGTCATCAACTATTACAAATACATATCGATTATGATTTATTGACTGAACCTGTGTTGGTCCGAATAAATCCATATGTAGTAACTCAAGCGGTTGTAATGTTGATATGACCTTTTTGGATTTAAAAGATGATTTGGTTAATTTTTCTAATTGACATGCATCACAGATTTTGTTAACTTTAAAACTCATTTTGGGTAGTCCTCTAACTAGATTGTTTTTGGCTAGCTTGTCAATAGTTCTGAAGTTTATATGACAGAAACGTTTGTGCCATAGCCATGGATCATTATCATTAGCCACAAGACACATATCTGAGTTATGATTAATATTCGTATTCAGAATATATATATTTCTGTCTCTATAACCTTCGAAAATTAAATTATGATCTTTATCTAGAATACTACACTTATTATCCGAAAAAGAAATTGTAAAACCCTTGTCACATAACTGACTAATACTAAGTAAATTGTGTTTCAAATTTCTAACTAGCATGACATTAGTAATGAGAGGTAAGTTAGATGTACCGCAATTGCTCACATCGCCCTTTCCGATGATATAGCCTTTTGAATTATCTCCAAAAGTGACGGAGCCACCATCTGAGTAAGTAATATTTGTCAATAAGCTCTTGTCTCCAGTCATATGCTTCGAGCAACCACTGTCCAATATCCACTTTCCTCTTTTCTTAAGTGGGACCTGCAAAAAATATAATTAAGACCATGGTACCCACTTTTTATGGGGTCCTAAGAGTTAGATCTTAGGAATCCAAACCCATACGGGTCCGGTATCCCCTTTATATACATAATTAGAATTATAATGCACAGTATTCATGAATTGCTGAATGTATTTGTTCCTAATCAAATTGTTGTTTGTTTTAGGAACCCATATTTTGATAGTCTTTGTATTTTTCTTTTGAAATTTCACAACCGGCTTTGGTTTGGAATATAATAAACTAAGATTTTTCTTAACTTCAGTCTTTTGTACTTTCTTCTTTCTTTTATTATCAAGATGTTTCTTGATTTCTTGTTTCTTATATCCCAAACCTTGTTTATTTGATGTAGATTGTGAACTTTCAATGATTTTTGTCAAATTTTCTCGACCTTTGTTAAAGTTAGAAACATTTTGAGTAATGTCATCAAACTTTGTTTGTAAACTAGCTTTTTCTAGGTCTAGAATTTTGACTTTTGCCTTAAGCTCATGATTTTCAGTAGTGAGAGCATTATTTTTCTCTTTTTGAGCTTCTATTTCTTGACTCAAAAGAGATAGTTGAGAGTCAACATTATATGATGATTCTTGAGATTTTTCAAGTTCTTCTTCTAATATTTTCTTCTCATCTTTTAACATATCTCGTTCAAACTCTGCTCTACTTAAATCTGCTTTGACTACTTTTAATTGACGTTTTATGTCTTTATATTTGACTATCAATTCAGCATTAATATCAAGTAATTCATCAAATGTAGGAATTTGTACCTCATCTTCTGTTGCCATAAAACAAACATTAGCTTGTTCATTCTCCGAATCATTTTCACTTTCTGATGAAGATGAGTCTGAATCATCCCATGTTACTGAGAAGGCTCGTTTCTTTGACTTGTCCTTCTTATATTTGAATTTATCATTTTCTGACTTCTTCTTCTGTTCTGGACAATCCTTCTGCATGTGCCCCTTTTTGTGGCAGTTGAAACATTCTATAGCGGATGAAGATGGTTTATTTGATCCAGGTTTCCTTTTGTTGTAACGACTGGCTTTTCGATATTTTAGGAATTTTTTGAATCCTTTTGCAATGAATGCCAGATCTTCATCTTCAGAATCTGATTCATTTTCATCTTTCTCAGCATGAAATGCTACATTTTTCTTTTCTTCTTTCTGTTCTTTTCTAGCCTGCAAATTTGCTTCATAGGACATTAGATTTCCTATCAATTCATCTGGCTTCATGACGGAAAGATCATTAGCTTCTTCAATTGCTAATACTTTTCCTTCCCATTCACTAGTCAGAGAATGTAGGACTGTTGAAACAACATCAAAATCTGAGTATTTTTGCCCTAATCCGATAAGTGCATGATGAATAGTCTGAAACCTTGAATACATATCATTGATTGTCTCATTCGGTTTCATTTTGAAATTTTGAAACTGACTTTTCAGCATGGCTATTTTGGCTTGTTTAACCTTGTTAGTACCTTCATGAGTGGTTTTCAGCGTTTGCCAAATTTGATATGCAGTAGTGCAGATACTAACACGGTTATATTCATTTTGGTCTAACGCACAAAACAACATATTTATTGCCTTTGCATTTACGGCTGCTGCCGTTTTCTCAACCGTTGTCCATTCTGAATATTCAGTTGTTGGATTTACTATTTCTTTTTGGGTAGCATTCCAAGCATCATAGCTATTTGATTGCATAAAAAATGACATACGTGTTGCCCAATAGCTATAGTTGAGACCATTAAAGAATGGAGGTCTTTGTGTTGATTGACCTCCCGTGTAAGTGTTAGTGCTAGTGCTTGCGTTATTTGCCATATTACGAGAATATATCAAATAACGGTGTTACGGTTATATGATGACCGTGCTCTGATACCAAATGAAAATGCACTATGGATCGTGTAATATGGATATATGACAATACAGAGTATAGTGATGATAGTAATACTGTAAATAGTGCGGAATATAAAAGCAGTATAGTAAAATGACACCAGAGATTTTTATACTGGTTCGGACCTCCCGTCCTACGTCCAGTCCCAGACTTCTATCTGGATTTTCTCTACCAACTACCTCGCTTCACCCGGAGGAACAGGTTTACAACACCCGAACAGCTGAATGGGATTTCGTGCCTCTTACAACACCGAGGACTTCAACAAAAACAAATACAATTGCTGTTGACAACTTGTGCTCTTGATAACACGGATTTGTCACTTGTAGTACACCCTTCCTATAATCTTATCCTCAAAATATGTGAATGATGTTTGTGAAGATTGGAGGAAGTATATTACTTATTGAATCAAAAGATATGAAATAATTTCAATGATTCAATTAAGCAATTGAAATATTTGAGAGCTTTTAGAATGCAAGAATATTTAGAAAGTAAGATCAGAAATTAGAGCAAGAATTCTTGGTGTTGAATCAATGATTTAGACGTGTTTATATAGAGAATAAAATGGTTGTAACTCTTTGTGAAGAGTAGCCATTAATAGATATGATCATTGATGAAAGGTAAGAGATGCAACCATTGGAGAAAGAAGTGTCTTTTAGGAAAGGTTGCTCTCTGTTTAAAAACGGTCGACAGGTCAATGCCGGTAGACAGGATTTCAAATATATAGACGTTATGTGCATGTGTGCACGTTTATTGTGCAACTTAGACAGGAACGGTCGACCGCCCAAAAACTTACCGGTCGACCGGTCACTGATAACTTGCACAATGAATGTGCAATGCATATTATAACGTATATACATCGATTATATTGAGATGCATGATTATTTGAGGATAGATTTTAACAAGTATAATACTATTACAACATCAAATAATCAATCTATAATCTATAGTACCATATGAGCTCTTTTGGGAATCTTTATAGCCATGATGTCTTCGTTTTGTCGATCGCCTTTATTTCTTTGTCAGAAATCAAAACTTCATAGAATCTGTGACTCAACAGAATTGAGCCATGGGAGTTGCACCATTATGTCCATGGTAATTTTCTGGTCAATTTCCATATATAGAACGTCAGAATCCAAGCTAAAATGAACGAGATACGAATTAAACAAAATAAGCAGAAATATATATATATATATATATATATATATATAGGCTTGGTCGACCGGTCGGTCGACCTGGGCACAAGGGCGGTCGACCTGCCTGTGTTCAAGAACGAAGAAAATTTTTCTTCGTTCCATTCGTTCCAGAGGCTTCCTATGACGTGTTTTGCATTCTTTATTTCAATCTGGTCCTTCTACTCTTGCATCCGATGGCTCCTATTCAGCCTATGACGTGGTCGCATCCTATTCAATCCCCAAATCCAACGGTCTGAGATCCACTTCTACCCCTATAAATAGAACCCTAGGCCTAACACTTTTTCTCATTCTAAGATTTTCTCCAATTGGGTTCACCTATTCAGGAAGGACCCTAAGCGGAATAATTTTCCAAGGAGGAAATCATTTTAAATAAAAATATTTAACAACCCCAAGTGGATCCGTGAAGGTCCAAAGGGAAGAGCTAAGGGCCAGAGGTGAGTGATTGTAATTTTTTTAAATTTCTTTAAGTAATTTAAAATAATAGGGTTTCCAATAGTTGTAGTTTTACTACGATTTTTGGAGTAACCTTTTTAGTAATTTATTTATAGTTTTTAGAATTATTTTCAGTTAATTTTAGTTTATTTATAGTTTATTTACAGTATTTTAGTTTATTTATGCGTTATTTACATCTTCTTCTTACGCCTTGAATTTCCTTCTATTTTCAGTTTTCTTTTATTCCTCCTTCTTCTTCTTCGCGTATGGATTAGAATAGAATTAACTCGAATTAGATTAAATTATAAGAAATATGAAATAATGGAATATAAGATGTAAATTATAAAGACTGTAATATGAATGGAATTGGACTGAAATTATGCCTAATTATGATATTAATTGGACTGAATTAAAGTGATTGGCCTAGTTATAACTTAGAATTATAACTAAAAAGAATAAAAGAAGAAAAGAAGCTTATTTTCTCACTTAGACCTTGGGTTAAGTAATAAGCATGATTATAACGTAGGTTATAATAAGAAATAGAACAGAATAAGGCTTATTTTAAGACTTAGGATAAATTAATAAGCACATATAGTAAGAACAAGAGTAAAGGCTTATTTAAATAATTTATCTAAGTTAATAAGCAAAGAATTAAAGTAGGAGCTGTACCAAATAGCATTCCCCTATTATTTTCTATGGGTACGGTGTTTCACATAAACCTGAAGTGAGACGAGAGGCACGCTTATGCTAGTAGTGGTAGTAATTGGTCAATATAGAGATGTTCAAATCACGGGGGATTTGGAAAAGGGCGCCATTAGATATAGTTTGGATGACGGGCCAGTACTGGCAGCATTCCCCTATATTTTCTATTGACACGGTGTTTCACATAATCCTGAAGTGAGACGAGGGGCATGCTTATGCTGAGTCGAGGTAATAATACGACCCAATAGGTGGAGCAACAGGTAGCATGAGCATGGTGGCAGTTACGCGTGCGACTTCCATTTCGGTGCTCAGTAATCTTTATGAGTTCCCAACGCTTAGTATGTGTGTCTTTCATAGACACCATAGCCTTCTGTGTAGGGAGCTATGTATCGTCTAGTCCACAGTGGGTGCTTTGTGTATCTTTCGTAGTTACCATTGGCTGCTGTGTAGGGAGTTATATAGCGTCTAGTCCGCAGTAAGGTCTATAGAGTAGCAGGCCGATCAAAGGGTAGAATTAGGATTTCAGCCTAATTATAAGATTAGGAATTCAGCCTAATCAAGCAGCTATCAAAGACAAGTGCAAACAATCAAAGTTGACCTATCTTATCAATTGTAATAGTTTAATCGTATTTTCCAGTTTATCTCTTTCCTATTTCCTTTGTTTCCTTTTGTATATACTAGAACTATTGAAGAGTCTATTACTTTTACTTTGCTTAAAGATTCTAGTAGTTACTATCATTCACCAGACTTTTAGTCCGACCCACTCCTCTATTTTCCCCTTTTGCCCCCATGGGCAATCAAGGGAGAGGGCAGTAGATTATAGTTGCTCGAAGGTTTCTTGGAGAAGATTCTGCTATGTATTTCCCTACTTTTATTTCCGTTTTTCTTTCTTTGTACCGGCACTTGAGAGGGATATGTATACTCTGATTTTTGCTGAGACTACGAGTTTTTATTTCATGAGACATATTGGGTTTTGAGACATGTATGTTGTATTTGGTATTTAACTTATTTGGTTTATGAAACAATTATGAAGTTTTTGTTTTGAATAAGTTATTATTTTAGTTTCCGCTGTTTTTACCTATTTTTGTCTTGTGAATCTTAGTCTCTGTTAGTTTCAGTTATACCTACAACGCACCATGCCTTTTAATGTGTCCTTTTGGGTATATTAAGTGGTGTGGGGATGTTTCAGGTACTTTTTTTCTTCTTCAGACCGAGGCATGGCTTTTTCATGCATTTAAAAGAGCAAAAACACAACTGATAAAGGGTATAATACCTATGCTTAGTATGCTAAAACGCAATGCTGCAATGATATTTTTGGAATTGTACCTTGAACCCTAGATGAGAGGAAAATGATTGAAGATGCATGAGGCTTCGTAATGTGGACTGGGTTTTTAGACATTAATTAGTTTTGTTATATAAATTTAGTTAAGTTTAATAAAACTTTGTTAACTTGGTTAATATTTATAATTTATTAGTATTAGTATTATTTTAAACTTAGTAATTATTATGAAACTTAGTTAATTTGTATAAACTTAGTTTATGTATTATTATTGCTATTATGATTGTTGTCGTCGTCATTATTATTATTATTAGTATCAGTAGTATTGTGACGACCCGGAATTTCTGAATATTTGAAATTGGAATATTTAATTGATTTTAAATATTTGAAAGTTAGTTTAACTTGAATTTCAAATATCACTAGGAATTTGGCGATTAAATTATTGAATTTAATTGTTTGAAAAGGGATAAATATTGAATCTTCAGTTCTAAGCTTATTAACAATAATTTGAAGGCTTATAAAAGTTATATTGATAGGACTGAAGATAATAAATGAGTTAAAATTTAATTTAACAGTGTTTTGTGCAGTTTTGAAAATATATCGTTTGAATCGATATTTAAAAATAGCCTTCCGAGGCACAGTCTCGGAATTCGACGAAACCAGTTCCATTGCATCCGTAATATTGTATTATTATCGGATTTCACGTTTCGTAGTGATTGGAGTTGTTGTGTGAGCGTACGACATATAAACACGCTGAAATTTATATCGAATTCAATATAATAACTGGATTCAAAAAGCTATCTTCTCCATACGATCGAATTAGGACTCGAAACCTTTTCCATTGCGTTCGGAATAGGGGTATAACATTATAGTCGACTAGCGGCACGCCTCGATAGGAAGTCAAGATTTTAGGTTGTGGATTCAAGTCGATTTAAATTTAAATTTTGAAAATTTAAATGTAAAATATTTATGGTTGATTGGTCAAATATGTTTCCATCAGCTGCCTTTCTTTACCATCAACTTACTGTAGCAAATTGTCTCAGGCACGCTAAACATCTCATCTGGTCTCCCCTTTCCTTTTCAAAATGTACGAAGTGGTCAGTTCAAGAAGAAAAAAATATAAACCTATCGTTCGAAAAATAAATGGCAAATTATTTTCTTTCCTGTTTCATCTTCCCCTACCATCCCTCTCATTCCTAATCGAATGAAATCAAAACAGCCGAGCAAATCAAAGTCAGAGAAAAAAATATATAAATAGTTTGCTCGAAAATTTTAAGGCCGAACAAAATCGTTATTCAAAGGAAAATAAAATCGCGGTTCAAAATCAAAATCATGGTCGAGCTCGTTCGACATCCCAAATTCATGAAGCTGTCGAATCGAGCATGCGATGTTGGCGAGCATGGTCTCGCGTTGTCGTGGGGGGGGGGGGGTGGAGTTTCATCTTTGACGTGTCGTGAAGGTGGAGGCGCATCTGAGGGGTGAGGGCGATAGCGCATGGTTCTCGGTGGGGATCGCACGATTGTGGGGTCGCCATGGGTGAGCAGCAGGTCGTGGTGAAGGGGGGAATTGTTCGAGTTCGAATCTAGGGCTTAGGGGTCACGAAGGCTCGTATAGCTTGAGTGCAGAGCTTGTTGATTTTATTTTTTCTAGTTCCAACGTTAAGGTAATTTAATTTCAAACGTTTTAATTTAATGTTACTTAAGTTTTAAACTTGTAAATAAACCGTTGATTATTATTTCACTTATCAGAATTTAACAGCAAGTTATAAGACAGTCTTGTTTAAATTTAATCAGCTATATATATATAACAGCAAGGTATGTTAACATTAATTTTAGAATGTTGATTTTTTTGAAAACAGTAAGTTTTAAATTGGTGATTTCAAAACAGTAAATTTTAAATGTTGATTTTGAAAACGAGAATTTTAGAAGTTGGTTTGGAAAGTTAAGATATATATATATATATATATAAGGTTTAAACAGAAAAATATATATGGATAAGAAAAATAATAATAGTAGATTTACACACACATTTTAAATTTACTGGTTTGCTTTAGAATAATGTATTATGATGGTTAATTTGTTTGATTAACTTATTTAATTATCTTAGTTACTAAAAGATTTTTAAGAGGAAAATTTGTTTAAATAAAATTATTAGTTTAACATTAAATTATTAAATGGAAATTGATATTTCGATTAGTTCGAATATTAATAAAACCCTATAATGTTTATACAAGGTCGAAACCGTGAAACCAAGGCAAGATTGAAGTGGATTTCAAATGAAAAATCAAAGGTGAGTTAATCTCACTCACATCTGGATTCCCGATTAAATTAAATAGTTAAAATTTAAATTGTTGGTTGATTGCTTGAATTGATGATGTGCTATTATATATAGTAGTATATATATATTGGAGTGATTGATTTCCCGCATTATATAGCGGATGAGACCCTATGCGCCGCATAATAGCGGATGATATTATATTAATCCTATATACCGCGATATTCCACCTCGAAGTGGAATTGGTATTGTGCTAACATCTGTGTATGCAGGGAAACAGGTTGGAGGGATCCAACTGGATTCCTCAAAATTATTTAGATTATTCTAATAATTCTGTGATATGATTATTTGATATTCTATGATGAATTATATTGATAATGGGAATGTTGGATGCTATGGTTTGATTGGATATATTTGGACATTCTGAGTTATCAAAAATGTATAGATTTGGATTTTAAAAGAAAATAAAAAGAGAGAATTTGAGTAAAATGATTATAGAGAATTTGGGATAAATTAAAGAATGAATGGGAAAAGGATAAAAGTGGATTTTAAAATTTGTTAATAAATAAATTCCAAGTATGGGAAAGGAGATTTTTGAATAAATGGGAATAAATTAAATTTAAAACTTAAGAGGTATTAATTAAAGGAATAAAGGATTTATTTTTAAATTCAGAATTTAAATGGTTTAGGATGCAATAAAAGGAATTTTTATGAAATTGGTATTTCCAGTTTAAAATCATAATAAAGAGTTAAATCCGGAATTTATGAAATTTATGGATTTTGGAATAAAATTTAGTAAGTAAAGGAATTTATTTGAAAATGGAGTAAATTTTGGAAATCAATTTGAAAATTTATTAAGTGTTTGAAACTGGGATCTTAAAAGGAAGATGAGACTATGGAATTTATAAACTGGGTTTATAAAGTGAAGTAATATATCAATGGATATTTGGAAGAATAAATTCACGGTGGGAATTTATTAAAGAAATGGGTAAATTTGTTTAAAAATAAATAGTGATTTATTTTTAAAGATGTGAAAGAGAAGTGTATTTCCCTGGATAGCCAAGTACGTTTCCAAAGCAAACTTTTAAGTATGAGTTATAGGTTTTAAAGTTGTTTTTAAAAGTATGTTTTAGAAAAATTTATTATTTTTAAATGTTTAAAGTTTAAAAGTAAGTATTTCTCAAATTTAATTTAGTAGTAATTATTTAAAGGTAACTTGGTATTGTGTTTTAAAAGGATAAAAATGTAGTTATATATTTTATAAAGTAGTTTATTTAAATATTCTTAAAGTATATATTTTTAAATAAAGTATTAAAGTAGTTTTAATTTAAATGTTTTAATGTGTATTTTATAATAAAGTGTTTTTAAATTATTTTAAAAATCTAAAGTAATTGTACTTGGTGTTTTCAATGGAAATAAGTATTTGGGAATTTATTCCATGAGAAGAGTGTGGTTTGAAAACTATTTTCAAAACGGTTTGAAAGTGGAAATATATCTTGAGAAGATATTTTGAGGTCAATAAATAATTTGGAAAAATTATTTATGTGTTTGATGGATGTTTGTGGATGTTAATTGATAGTTAAATAACTGACTATCAATATTGGCCAATGCGCTGATCGTTTCGAAGAGACCGAGATCGAGATTTATTTCTCGAAAACCACTTCGATCTGGTTTGTACGTTTTCGTGGGGAAAACGAGTTTGGAATCGAAGATGGAGCAGTGAAGTGCAAGGGCTAATCGCTACTAATCCTGAGGGTGACTCCAAAATGGATGTAGTAGGAATAAGGCCTTCGGTTCCGTTCGAACCCGGGACGGACTTGTATGGACGAATGCTTTCAGAACATCGTCAGGTGGACGGTGGGCATTCTAAGAGATGGGTTCTAAAAAGGTAACGCTTAGCCTCAAGCCTCATCAACCGGAAATGACTGAAAATCAGGGGTTATGCAGCAAGGCTATGTGGGTAGCACCCATTAGGGTGAGGTCATCCCTGTCTAGATGTCCCTTTTTATATTCGGCTTAGTGGTGCGGTTGCTGATCCCAACCGTGGGGTGATCTTACTCGGAATTATCCAGTAAGGGGTAGTTTCGGTCTTGTGTTGCAGGGGATCGGGCGTGGTCCTCGGTACGCTGATCTAGACCAGGTATTGTGATAGGTGGTACCTCAGTGCCTAGCCATTTGTTGGAAATCTATTCTCCCTATGCGCCTGTACGGTTTTTATTGTGCCCAACTGTTGCTGAAACGTGAGATGCAAGCATTTCAACTAAATTCTATTTTACTTTCTATAGACACTATTATAATATCAGACGAATTTGATAAAAATGTTTGGCTATCTTAAGGTAAAAACCCGACATGTTTATTTGTGGCATGGTCTTACGAGATGCTTTTGTTTCAAAGGGTTTTGAAACTTTAATAATCAAATTGAGTGTGATTTTCTCACGCTGGTATTCCAGACTGACTCGGGTGTTATTTCACTATAATGCTCGGGTCAGACCGAGTATTATAGGATACAGGATATGATGTTGTGGAGCTCAGGAGACGAGCTGGATGGCGAGATGTATCACACATATTTGATGTATTCCGCTGTGTATCATAAGTTGTATAGTCAGATTTGTGAGGACAAGTTGTCATAACTGTCCAGTATTGTATTATTGATTGTGATGTACTCTGATTATGAGATGTATAAAACAGATATTGTTGTTTTGTGTAAAGATCAGTTATTATCTATTATATTTTATTCCGCTGCGATGTGAGATTCTAATGTTGTTTTCTATTTTCTTCTTCTACCCCTTCTTCTTTAATCCTGATGGTTCGTATTTCCGTTCACTTTAAATCAAAATGTTGGAGAATAGTGTCGATTCAAGGGGTACGGGTTTGCGGGTTATCACAAGTATACACTTATTAATTTTCATAAACATTAGTTAATTTATTATTATTATAAACTTAGTTAATTTTTATAATCTTAATTAATTTATTTTGATTATTATTATTATTACTACCACTAATATTACTAAAAAATAAGTTAATTTTTAATAAATAGTTTTCTTGGTTAATATTTCTCAATTTATTATAACTATTATTATTATTATCCGTATTATATCATCAGTGGTATTATTATTATTATTGTAAACTTGGTTAATTTTATAAACTTATAGTTAATTTTTTATTATTATATGAACTTAGGTAAATTTATAAAACATAGCTAACATGGTTAATATTTTATAATTTATTATTATTGTTAATACTACCTCGGTTAATTTCTATAAACTTATTGAATTTTTATAAAACTAAGTTATCGAACAAGGATAACAACAGCTTCTTGAATCACATTCATTTTTGATGTAGTATAATCAAATTCTTTTTCATATACTAATTGATTCTACTTGGCAACCCGTAATTGTAGAAATTAAAAATTAAATAACAAAACCTCGTTTGATACCATATCCCATAAACCATCACTTACAAGAATGAGGAAGTCAAGCGATTCATCAACCATCTCTTCCTGCATTAGCATAATGAAAGTCTTTCACTCATAGAAATTACTCAATAATATTCTATATATATGCTTCAACTGTTAAAATATGCAAAGCTAAAATTTTACATGATGAAAAAATAACTTAATTTCAGGCTCAGCAACAACATTTGCTTCAAGAGTTTATCACCAAATGCACAAGAAACAGCAAGCACACCGCCCACCCGCCGCCATATTCTAGAATGTGCAACATTAACACACTTATATTAAAATAGTACACTAACAAAACTAATGTATAAAATACCAGTCCATATTACGAAGCCTCCTACATCTTCAATCATTTGCCTCTCATCTTAGGTTCAAGGTACAGTTTCAAAAAAATAATTGTAGTATTGCATTTTATCATATTAAGCATAGGTATTATTATCTTTATTAGTTATGTTTTCGCTCTTTTATCATAGATGCATTAAAAAGCCATGCCTTAGCTTGAAGAATAACAGAAGTACCTATTATGTTTGAAGACTTGAAGTCTCTACTTCCCAACTATTACAAAAATTTGCTTGATTTGTTGTACAAGGAAAACAATTCCAAAGCATCAGCTAGTGCTATAAACAAGGCATAAAACTGAAGCTTATTAATAAAACATCATTCATTGTTTCCAAACTATATGATTGTATCTTAACACATTTTTTCCCCTAACTAACTGTTACATTTGTATCTCAAATATAATGTATAGTGCAGTAATATTATTCATTTGATTATTATATAGCTTTGGCATACTAAAAAACAGAGGTCGCATTGGGAGAATAAAATAACAAGAAGAGATATCTTAATGAAAGATCTTTACAATTATATTTTTGGGTAATAGCTCTGGTGAAGTGGAAAAATGTACATTGTATAAGCTTAGCAATGCATCATGTAGATTAAGTTACATGACATACCTATTGTGGTTGATGTTGAAGCAAGAGATAAAGAATATAGATATGTCATCCCAAGAAGAACAGCTTTGGAAAACCACCAGCATTTATTAGGTGAAAACTAAACACACGGTTTCTCCTTAATATCTTAGATAAAATGGAACACTTTCAATTTTGAGTAAGTGCACCATAAAATGTTCGCACTTTGAGTTGCGAATGAAATAACTTTTTGATATCACCAAAATTTAGCTCTCATTGGCACATTAATATTTTGATAGACTGACTACTTCGGAGAGAAAAATATATTCTATTAGCCTCCAACGTTGACCACTTGTTCAAGCATCGATTTATGTGTAAAGTTTGAGCTACTATCACAACATATACACTTCTTGATTTATTTGAATGGTATAAATAATTTACAGAATCTTTTCAAAATCGACCTTGTTTCCCTGTGCGTTTTTTTATTATATATGTGTATATATAACATTCTATTAATTCTTGTCTATAGGTACCTGCTTTTTCAAGAGAGTTCAATCCTAAAGCATTCACTTTCGATTTTTTCTCATTTGGTCTGTTCCACCATTACAATCCAAAACTTAAAGCAGTGGAGATTGGAAAAGAAAGAGTGTTTGTCCATTTATTTAAAAAAGGAAAACAAACCTATGGAAAACATTTTTTAGTGGTCTCATGGAACAGCTATTGCTACGCCATGCATATGAACCAATTTTGGTTTTTCAATTAATTTATAGTAATTAATATATTTATATTTAGTTATTTACAATAGTAATATGTTGTAGATGCTATAAAATTCAATAATGCTACACTTACTGAATAATATTCTTGTTTATAAATAATACTAAGAAATGCTCATTAATAAATTAAAAAGAAACAAGTAAAGCAAATGTTTCAATATTTGATAAGAAATGCAATCTTACTTGGAGGGGTTCCATAACATAATCTACGGTCATCGATGTGCTCTACAACTAATCCAATGAACCAAGATCCTAAAGAGACATCCCCGTTTGCATACTTCAACATTGATGGAAGATAGAGGCTTGCCTAAGGTATAAATACACAAGCTCTTGTTAATGAGTCTATTCATGTAATAAGTGGCATATATGAAGAGAAGATTGAGTGGAGAAAAGAGGTGAATTTTTCTTTACTTTCTCAAATGCAATCATAAACTATTTTTGGTTCTAAAATCCGAAATCCGTCCGCATCCATATCCAAAAAGCGGATAAATATCCAATATCCGAAAAAACGGATGCACATACAGATACGAAGATATCCGCATCCGGAAATTATCCATCCGGTTTTTTTCAAGATTATAGTTTAAATTATGTGTATCATTGTACAATGAAAGATATTTATTTATTGTTTTATTAAGTTAGAAGTTCATATTATACACACTAAATGCGTATTTACTACTCAAAATTATTTATTATCATCATACTTGTTTATTTTTGACACTTTAATAATCACTGGGATTGAAAAAAGTTTATGTTAACTAAAATTTTCTATTTATGTATTGTGATTTATCGATCGTTAGCGGATAGGATAACTATTTGATATCCGTTTGTACATACTGATGTGGATATCCGATATCTGAAATTAATTTTGGATACGAATACAGATATGGCACTATTCGCTTCCAAAAGTATCCATTGACTGGCCTAAATAAACACATCTTAACAGGATTCGAAATGCACTACAAAGGTTGGAAATCAGTTTACTGTGTACCAAATAGACTAGCATTCAAAGGAACCACTCCTATAAATCTTTCTGATCGGTTGCACCAAGTTTTTAGATTGGCTCATGGATCTATCAAAAAAATTTAAGTAGGCATTACCCTCTATGGTATGGATATGACGACAATTTGAAATGGTTAGAGAAATTCACATTACAAATACAATTGTTTATCCATTCATATCCATTCCTCTGCTTGCTTACTGCATTATTCCAGTTGTTTTCTTGCTTACTGGAAAGTTCATCATTCCTACCGTAAGTTAATTTATACTTATAAATTAATTTGTAGATTGCACTTCTATTGCACAAAATAATAATAAATAGTGTCATATCAAGCAGCACAATCTTGTTACTCTCCAGCTTGTCATCGCTACATAATCCAATAAAAAAGGCCATAAAAATGCATTTTAAAGCTTTAAATTCATTATTCAAGAGTCTGATTCCAAATTACTTATAAATAGTCTACTTTAGCATGTTTGACAATTGGCAAAAGGTTACAAGAGGAGAAATAAGTTAGAAGCTGATAAGCCATAAACAACAAACAACGCATGCTTATGACTTTTTTCAACTTTAACAACTATCAAAATTTTAGTTTATCTATTTAATCACTTCTTTCTATATGCAAGCATGAAATTTTAGTAAACATCATGCAAATATTAAGGCTTACTTACTATAAACCTTGCAGCTAACCAACTTTGCTAAAATTTGGTTCATGTCACTCTTCATCTCCATCGTAGCCACAGGCACCCTTAAGCTAAGATGGACCAATGTAAATATCCAAGAATGATAGTGAAATGAATAATTATGGGTCATAGGAGGCATCTTCGCTCACCTGTTCATAGTATTCCAAGGCCTCTTAAAAGTCCTAGCTGGAGTCGACAAGAACTTCACGGTCATATCCAAATCTACATAAGATAAAAGAGAAGATCGGTTTGGTGACCTTTACCTATTCAAATGGAATACTCTTCTAATTCTGCCTACCATATTGCTAATCATTAATATAGTCGGTGTGGTCACTACTGGCATCTTTGATGCGATTAACAACAACTTTGAAATGATAAAAATTAACGCGATTAATTTGGGGATTTGTAGGAGTGAGATTAATGTTTCGAAAAAAATTAGAATGAACAGGAAAAGGGAATAGGGAAATATTTTGAGGAAGAGGCGGGTCACAAAACTGATTAGGGGAAGTTGTATTAAGTGGCATATCCCCACTCTAAACAAAATAAGTTAAAACAAACAATAATACTATGGAATAAAATGTTATCTATTGGTGTTATGAAAAAACAAATTTTCTTGTAGTATAGTGATTGGATGGTGATGTGATCAGATTTGTGGAGACTTGGAGCTTATAGATGCTTAGAAAGTAGAGTTTTTGTTTAGATAGTTTAAAGATTGGCAAGTATCTGGTGGGATATGTTGAGGGTAGGGGTTCAAAAGAAAGAAGTCGCTTCGGATTGGGTTAGACAGATGTTAATATAATGGTTCATTCTTGTTCTGAGTTGTCAGCAATGTTCCGGGAATTTTTTGAATTACCGTAATGGAATATGACTGTACCAGCGTATGTGCAGAAGTTTAATGCTTTATCCAAATATGGGGCTGACTTGATTAGAACCCCAATGAAGAAGGTGGAGAAGTTCATTTTAGGGTTGAGGTTGGGATTGAATGATTGGACAATGGTGCATTTGGGACTTCCATTTGTTGAGGTAGTGGACATAGCTAAGAGATATGAACTTATGTATGCTAAGAGGAGAGTTGTTGGGCAAAAGCCTCATATTGATAAAAAGAAGAAGAAGTTTGTTCTATTCGCACAGAGTAAGAAAGGCCAATAGACGAAAGGGAAGGATTGGGGAGGGGCAATACAGAAAGACATTTTGAAGGTTAAGTACTGTAGTTGCGAGCAACTAGGGCATTATGTGACTGAGTGCCCAAATCCTGAAGGAACAGCTAAAGTCAATTGATTCAACTGTGAAAAACCTAGCCATAAGAAGAAACATTATCGGAGCTGAAATAGGCAAAGGTCTTTGCTTTGGAAGGACCATCAACTAGACCAATAGTTGAGGAAAAGGGGAAGGGTGTTATAAGGATGTATGATTTTGGTCTCTAGTACTTTAGTTGGTGTTCTTTTTATACTGGTGTTACACACTCCTTTATTTCTAAAGATTTGATGGATACGGTAGAATTAGACACTATCTGTTTGATTATGTCTTCGCATGCGGTAAATCCAATCAGTGGGCATGTTACTTTCAAATTAAGGTGAAATGACTTAAATTTGTTTTGTGTGGATATTTGTTTGTTTATGGCCCATGTGTTTGACTTCATATGGTATGACGTAACTTTAGGTACGGATCACTTTATGTGTAATGATGCTAGGATCTATTATGCTGATAGATGAAATCCAAGGGGTGGAGAAAGGATCATGATAGCATTAGGCGTAATGAAGAAGAAGTCAGAATTGATGTTGTGTAGGATGGAAGACTAGGAAGATGAGATCAATAGAGTGTTCATGGTTCGGGAATTTGCTGAAGTCTTTGAATCAGTAACGAGATTACTGCCAAGAAGACCGTTTGAATTCTGTATAGAGTTGATACTGAGAGGTCATCCTATTAGTAGATCACCTAGCAGAATGCCGCCCAAAGAGAAGAAAGAATTGAAGAAGCAGCTAGTGGAACTTGAGCAAAGTTTATTAGACCAAGTAGTTCACCGTTGAGAGTATCGTTGTATTTGTAAAGAACTATGATGGATCATTACAGATGTGTATTGATTATCGAAAGTTGAATGAGTTAACAGTGAAAAATCATTGTCCATTGTCTAGAAAAGATGATTTGTTTGACCAACTTAGTGGAGCTAGAGTATTCTCATGGCTAGATTTGGCAATGGAATTCCATCAACTAAAGGTGGCCGAGGATAGTGTTCCAATGATTGCGTTTAGAACAAGATATAGTTCGTATGAGTGGTTAGTTATGCTCTTTGGATTGACCATCGCCCTTGCGTTCTACGTAGATCTTATAAACCGAATATACCTTGATCGGTTCGTTAGATTTGTATCGCCTTCATCGAGGATATTTTGGTGTATTCTAAGAATGAGGGAGACCATGAGGTCCATCTTAGATTGGTTTTGTCGGAGACACTAAGGTAGTACAAATTAAAAGCAAAGTTTTCTAAGTGCCATTTTTGGAAACAGTAAGTTAAGTTTCTCGGTCATAGTATCGAAGAATGGATTGGCAGTGGATCCATTGAAGATACAAACCGTTAAGGGTTGGAAGAAACCTGAGATGGACACGAAGAGGAGAAGTTTCTTAGGATTAGCTGGCTATAACCATAGATTCATTAAGGATTTCTCGTGCATAGTAGCACCTTGACTAAATTGGTTGGAAATAATGAGTAGTTCATGTGGATCGATAGGTGTGAAGGGTGATTTAAGGAGTTGAAGAGGTTACTACAAAATGCTCCTGTCTTAATCGTACCTGAAGATAATTAGGATTTTTTGGCGTATACTAATGCTTATGGAATAGGTTTCTAAGGAGTACCAATGCAAATGGGGTGAGTAATAGCTTACGAATCAAGGCAGTTAAGATCGCATAAAGTTAGATATTCACCTCATGGCCTAGAGTTGGTAGCGGTAGTCTATGTGCTGAAAATTTGAAGACATTTTCTTTTGGAAGAATGGTTCAAATTGTATATGGACCATAAATCTCTTAAATATTTATTTTCTCAAAAGGAGTTGAATATAACCTAACAAATGTGGATAGAATTATCGGCAGCATATGACTTCGGTATATGCCAAGAAAGGGTAATAAAGTTCCGGTCGCTTTAAGTAAAAAGCAATAGAATGGAATGTTAGCCATAATTGAGGAATGTAAGACATTATAAACTTTGCGTCTGGTGGGGTGTATTATAAAATGAATGCAGGAACAAGTCGACATTTGATAGTTATAGAAAATTTAGAAGTACATCCAACACTTGTAAATGGAATTGCTATAAGGCAAAGAGAAGACTTATTATTGGTCAAGAGAATTGGGTGATTGGGGACGGATGTGGATGTTGAGGATCTAAAAGAATTCAAGATAGATTTGAATGGATTTCTTAGGAAGAAATGAACACCGTGTGTTTCGAATGTGGGAAATCTTCATAAGGAGGTCTTAGAAGAAAGTCAACGATCTGAGCTTACAATTTATCCCGGAGGAATGAAGATGTATCATGACAGTAAGCGAGTATTCTTTTGGGGAAGGATGGAAAGGGACATTAAAGAATGTGTAAAGAGATGCTTCACATATCAGCAGGTAAAGGCTAAGCATCAAAAGCTGGGCAGTTTACTTCAACCTTTGGAGGTACCGACTTGGATGTGGGGTTCGGTATGCATGGAAATTGTAGAGGGATTGCCAAGGTCAAGAATGGGAAATGACAACATTTGGAAAATAATCGATAGATTGACTAAGAGCACCCATTTTGGCCCAGTGAAGTCAAGAAGATATCCAACTAGCTTAACATAGCTATATATGACGAATATTATGAGGCTGCATGGGATTCCGAGTAGTGTTGTAGCACCTCATAAAATTAATGATAATTAATAAATAACTATTAAGGCTCAAAAATGGTATTTGAGTAAACGTCAGAATTTGACCATGAAACTTGGACTATTGTGTTTGTGGCGATTTTTCAAGTAACTTTCATATATGGAGTTTTGCGATCCGAGTTCAAACGAAGAAGTTATTAGCATTTGAAGTTTTTGAAACGAAAATTATTTCATAAGAGTTTAAAAGTTAATAAATAATATAATCGTATGGACCCCATGGTCGACTCCCTACCATGGGTCGGTCGACCCCATTGGAGGATGCGATCGACCGGTAGAGGCTGTGGTGGCAAGGGTAGAGACTTTGACGGCCAGGGTTGAACCTTGGTCGAACGACCTGGATTTTTTTTTTAAATCTAACGGATAAAATTGATTCATGCGCCTATAAATACATGCCTAGCCTCTCACTTTTCTTCTCATATTTTATGGTCAAAGTAATGGAGCTCTATCATTTTCCCTTCTCCACTGTTTCTATTAATTATGAAATATTATATTATATATATAATCGGTGAAGGGAAGAAAATTAGAGGAGCGAATCGATACTGCGAAAAAAGATAATTTTTTTAATTATAAATCTATATTCCACTTAATTCAAATCTCCTCTCAGATATGTAATTCTAATGAGAATGTATATATTTGGTTATATGTATTTCTGGATTGGAAAGGAAAAGGAGTCAATTAAAGGGATGAATTTGGATTTGGGAGATTTGAAAAGCTTGAAAGGCGAGTAGGAAATTATATGATTTATTTATAACATCGAAATTTATATCGTTGAGTTTTACTTAATTATTATGCCAATGGAAGATATGTTGAGTTGTAGACTTAGAAAGAACGTATTCAGTTGAAATCCCACCTACATATTCTGTAAGTTAGGTAATTGGAATAAAATGGTATTTACACCCTAATCTGGAACTTTGGAAATCGGTCCCTAAATTTGTTAAAGTAGAATGCTGATAAGATTATAAGATTTATTCCACATATATGATAATTGGGTTGCAAATTGTTAGTATTAATTTGAAGTGCCCTAATTTAACTTGGAATGTGAATTTCTATATTTTAATTTATTAGGAGTGTTGTGGATACAATTTAGTTGTATCCAATTCTGTGTAGTTTTCATAAATTATCTAATTCCACAACTATATATAAAAAATACGTCTTTCGAAATAACAAGGAATATACCAAAAAAGAAAGAGATGTGTAAAGTACAGATGTTCTTCTCCATAGTTTTCACTATTTATTTCAATAAAAGAAAAGAAATAATTCCTTATAATTTCAAACTGAGCAAAAGTCTCACTTTTGGGTAATTTATGGAAAGTTATAACGGTAATCCTTTTTGGGAAGGATAGCTCTAATATATTAAAATGTGGAAATAAATGTTCTTTACAAAATGTACATATAATTGTATATTTTGAAATTCCTAAGCGTAGGAATTAATGAGTTAGAAACAGAGCATACTTCTATATATGGTAATAACCGAAATGAGCATGTTATATAGGGAAACTGCCTATTTTATCAACATGACCTCCCTATACCTACACTTCTATAAATAGCAAAGTTTCTAACAATGGAGAAGAATTTCGGAGAGCTAAGATTACAATAGTAATGGCGGACAAGTCAAAGAAAGCTAGGAACTGCCTAACAGGAAATGCCTAACAGGAAATGCCTAACAGGAACTGCTTAACAAGAACTGACTAATGGGAACTCCCTAATAGGAACTCCCTAACATGAACTATCTATAAAGAACACCCTCACAAGAACTGTCTAACAGTAACTATCTAACAGGAACTGCGTTGCAGGAACAACCTAATAAGAACAGGGATATGCTAACAGGATTAGCCGAATAGGAATAGGCAGGTAAGAATAGCCGAATAGACTTCCTTAGGCTATATCTTACTATACGAATCCAAAAACTCGGCCTTCGAAAATCGGCACCCGTACTTCACTTGTACTCAAAATGCCGCAGATTCAAACGCCGAATCTGGCTTCCCGGAGCTTATAACAACATTAAGTATAACAACACAGCGGAATAAAAAGAGTATATCAATATATATATAACATTGATACAATGACAGATATAAAAATCAGGTACAATATGATACAACAGAATGATACAACAGATATTGTTTGCACAAAAAATGGACAAACACCTCAAAGTTGTATGATTTAGTAGATCTTATGTTGTTCTTAGTGATTTGGGTGATTTATGCAAATATATGAAAAGCAGGGGCTAAACTGTAAAAAGACACGCAGATTTATAGTGGTTCAGCCAGAATGTGCCTACGTCCACTTTATATGTTATTTCTCTTCTCTTGTTTTGATTACAAGTACAAAGCTTTGATACAAGTAAAAGAAAGTTGTTTGAAAGTTCTCTCCGTGCTTGAGCTCTCAAACTTGTCCCCATTGTTGTACCCCTGCCCCTCTATTTATAGAGTGAGGCTAGGGGTAGGGGTCCAGGATATGTATAGTCGCTGACGGGCCTGGGCTGATGTGATCGGGCCTGGTATGTCTTGGTTCGGCATTGCTTGGTTCGGAGGTGGTTGGAGCGTATAGTGGACCGGTAGTCGCTTGGACCGGTGGTGGGATGGAAGAATATTGGTTCGGTGGCAGTAGGTTGGACCGGTGGCACTTGGTCCGGCGTGGAGATATGAAGGCTGGTCCGGCTGGTTTGGTAGGAGGTTGGTTCGGTGGGAGATAGGCAGGCTGGTCCGGTTGGAGATATGAAGGCTGGTCCGGTTGGAGATATGAAGGCTGGTCCGGTTGGAGATATGAAGGCTGGTCTGGTTGGTTCGGTAGGAGGTGGTTCTGGGAGACCGAATGAAACACACCCAACACTTGCCCCCCAAAGTGGGGCACGTGCTTATAGGTGCCGCGCTTTGTTTTAGCTGAGCCATTACATTCGGCCTGAGGACCGAACCATCTGATCCGGCCATTAGACCTTGCTTTATAAATAGGAGTCCCAAACCTTCTTGCTTTCTTACCAAATGCGATAACCGAACCATTCCCTTGAACTGCCGAATCAGGTGAGTTTGTCTTTTCTGCCGAACGAACTTCTAGGGCTAGGCTATCGAATGAACTCGAACATTTTGGACCCTCGAATAACCGAATGAATCTTCTCATTGGGGTGCCGAATGAACTCGAACATTTTAGACCACCGAATAACCGAATGAATCCTCTCATCGGGGTGCCGGATGAACTCGAACATTTTGGACCACCGGATAACCGAATGAAATTTTACATCTACTTTTCCGAATGTAATAGGAATTTGAGCGTTTTTTGAGTGAAACTCTAGACTGTACACACATACTTGTTTACACCCGTTGTTCTAACGATGTTCTTCTTTGTTGCAGATAAATGTCTCGAAAAGCAGAAACTCGATCAGACAAAAAGAAGTCCGGGGGCGAAGGAAGTTCCTCCGCCGTGCCCCCAGCTCAGCCGAATCCCGAACGTCACGAGCCAATCCCGAGATCACTAGTGGACGGGTACGGCCCTCAGGAACTCTTGAACTCCCCGCCCGATTGCTTTCCTAGCTCCCTCAAGGAGGAGCAGCTTGACGTCATTTCCCGGTCTTTCGGAATTGATAGAGCGCACTTGCTGTTGCCAGGGAGAGAAATTATGCCGTACGATCCTCCTGAAGGGTTCTTTGCCTACAGCAGATACCACTGCATGTGTGGTGCCATTCCGCCTCTTAATGCTTGGGTAGTCAGCTTCCTTACATATCTCAAGGTGGCCCCATTCCAGCTTCAACCCAACTCCTATGCTATCCTGGTGAGCCTCTTCGTCATTTTCCAAAGGAAGTATGGTCGTGCTCCTTCCAACCGGGAGATCCGGTATTTGTATAATTTGAGGGGCTATAAGAAGGGGTCCCCATACATTAGCTTGGAGTCAGCCGTGACCTTCAAACCGGTCTTGGATCTGTACTCTAAATTCAGCATGTTCAAGAAAGAGTGGTTCTTTGTTAGGGACGACTCCGTTTCAATCCGGCGCTTTACTTCTGGATGTAAGTTGATGCTTTTACTTATAATTTCTATTCCGATTGCGATGCTTCTTCTCATACTTTCTCATTTTTGCTAGCGACAGGTGGCTTTCCGATTGTGGAGACTGACCGCCTGGTTCAGACGGCGGCTGAGATAGAAGCCATCCTTGGGAAATATAGATCATCTGCCTTCTTGATCAGAAATGCGATTCTTCTGGAACATAACTTAATCCTTCCGCATCAGTCAGTAGTTAAGCTGAGGGAAACGGCGGAGGAGAGGGCGGCTGCTCAGACCAAGGAAGGTGTTACGGTAGAGAGTAGCAAGCGGAAACCTTTCACGAAACCTCCAGCCGTCGGAGGTAAGAAACTCAAGAAGTCGGATGGTCCCTCTCCCAGCAACTGTCCACTTACCCAGGAGGAGGAAGATATAGAGGAGGAAAAAGGTGAGGGTGGAGATGGTCGGGAAGGTGATAAAGGTGGTGATGGCATCGGGGCCTTGCTTCCTGGGCAAGCGGGCGAGATTCAGGAGTGGACGGATGATGCGTTCCACCAGGCTTTCGAGGGGCTGGACGAAAATCCGGCTTTGGTAGAGAAAACCGGGAAAGCGGACAAGGCCGGGACCGGTGCAAGCGAGTCTTCTCAGACCATTCCAGCCAAGGCGGCTCCGACGACTCAAGGTGAACTCTTGACTCCTGCATGCTTCATTAATGATAGGGACTTAGGAATATTTTATGACCCGCTCCCGTCCTGGAATGAAATCCAGGACTTATTGTAGTATCCTACTCCTCCCCAGGGTTTGTACAACCACAGCTGTGTTTCTTTTTCCTTTTTTTTAACTTGTAATTTACCGCGTTTCTCGAATCATATAGTGATGTAAGTTTGTGACACTTGTCCTTTATATCAGGAGCAGGCAAGACGTCCAAGGCCTCAGATCTTCGACACAGGCTTGAGCAATATAAGCTTTCCAAAACTTCTGCTAAGCCGAAGCCCTCGACCCAACGCTCCGGGGATGTAGTCGGCTACCGTCCTCTTCTTGGGGTCATCGAAGAGGGTATTCAGCAGAGGAAGAGGAGTCATCCTTTATCCGAACCTTTGCCTGGTCCTCAGCTTCCGGCTCAGCCTCTTCATGATATCACTGAAGAGGGTAGCGAGTTTGCACCTTCTCCGCACCCGTCTGGAAACCCTTCTGTTATTCATATCGACCGTCCCGACTTGGCTCGTAATCCATTTGCGGGTCATCCTGATCTGGATCCAAGCTCTCATGATATTACTTTTGACGAAGTCACTGGTGAACACCTTCTCCCCCGTAACCCCATGGTACGAGTACTTGATGAAGCCAAGTCCTTAGATCTCGATTTGCTCACTACTCGTATAGTAACTATGGGAGACGAGGCCAAGGCTAATATTGATCGGGTGGCGGAGGAGACCAAGAAGCGGATGGGGCATCATGCCCGGCTGGTTAAGGCCGGAGAGGAGATTGGGAGCGCCAATATCCGACTTCGATTGGTGGTTTCGGATCAGGCCAAACAGCTTGCGGATCAGGCTATTCAGATTTCTCAGCATGAGGCTGCTACTGGACGATTAAGGAAAAACATGGAAGAGGCCAGTCGGGCCGAATTGCGGAAAATGGAAGCTACTTGCAAAGAGCGGATTGACATGGCTATTGCCACGGTGGACGAGGTTCGGAAAGCGGATCTCGAGCAGGTGGAGGAATTGTCCGAGAAACTTGAGGCTGCAGAGCTTGCTCAAGCTAAGTTGAGGGAAGAGATGGAGGTGATGCGGAGGTCCCTTCAGGCTGATTGCTCGAGATACAGATTGGAGAGAGATGCTGCCGTCGAAAGGTTGTCGGCTTCCGAGGCCCGGATGAGGGAGTTTGAGGAGAATGAGGGAATGATGGATGACATGCTCCAGGACATGTATTTCCGAACTTGGAAGCAGGGCAATCTCTCTTGGATGGATGATTATCCCAGGGTCATGGCTAAGATCTATCTTCGGGCTTTGGAAGAGGCCAAGGCCGATGCGGATAAAGATGGTGGCGTGGCCTTCAGCATGGATGCGGTCACTGCCCAGTTTGCCAAGGGGGAGAAGGTGGCAGTGAAGGAGGGTATGCGGTTGCTCGCTGCTGAGGAGGCAGGGGTGCAAGTGGATGATGACGACCAGAGTGGCCAGTAAGCTTATGCTGGTAAGTTTTCCTTTTTAGCTTCCCGATTAACTTGGTTGCTTATTACTAATGAATCCTTTTTATGACCGGACAGGTGGGCAACAGAGCAAGGACAAGACTCCGACGCAACCGGCTCCCTGATTAGACCTGGAAAATTCTTTTTGTAGGCTTGACATGGTTGTATACGTTAGTCTTAAGACAGTAGAGTAACTTCTAAGTTGTAATTCTTGCTACTTGTAACAATCAACATTATTCTTGACGTGTAATTTTTTAACTTAAGCTGATTTTGTCGTTTCTTGACTATTTGTTGCTATTTCGACATATCGTATGAGAAATGTAGCTATGTATATTCTTGTAATTAAATTGTGTATGATGTTAGACTCTGGTTCTAAACCATAATTTTATGACTTGCAATATTAGCGTGTGGTGTGAACAAATTATAGTCATGTATTTGTACATAACAGAAGAAAATACCGCCTTTCATGTTTTAATCGTAGATGGCAGTCTTGAATATCTTGTAGGACAGAGCATGGAATGTAGTCGAATGTCCTGCCACTGTGAGTCCCTACACCCATTGGCGAGTATCTCCTACTCTGTATCATGTACTTTAGGGATTGTTATAGGGGATAGGAAAAAAGCTTTTTAAGTAAAATTGAAATACGTAAAAAAGGTAAAACTTCCAATCACGGAAGGCCTTCGATGTGCTTAAGTTCGTGGCAAACGGGTTTTGTAGTCACTTTCCCTAGCCGTGGGTCTTGGAGACATTCGTCACCCATCTTACGCCTCTGCAGGGAGTTAATTCTTTTTTACCACAACCGCACTTAAGACACATCGGAGCCGAGATCGCGCACAGTAACTACCCGGGCCATTATGGCCAGTAATCGTGGGTATTATTCGATTTACTGTGGCCGGCTAGCGTGGGTTCCGATCGTCAACTGTGAACTGCCCCTGGCTGGCCACACCTTATGTTGGGGCTTATAGTCGGTTCACAGTTGCCGGCGAGCCTAACGCCGTAATGAGCTGCCTCGGCTATAGTCGGCCTTCTCGGTGGCTTATAATCGGCTCATTACAGTTGGCTTTCAGGGCTGTCGTGAGCAATGAGTTAACCCGCAGCAGAGGGATGCTGGAGCAAAAGTGTCTCATTGGCGAGGGCATAGATTCGCATAGTACCTGTTGGGTCTTGTCCAGGTGAAGTTGCGTTGTGGAGTGCTTTGAATAGAAATGCTATATACTCAGGATTTTGTTCAACAGAAAAGGATAAAGTTAACAAGCAGCCAAGATACAAAGGAACAAGTTAAAAAAGAGACAGGGTTTTTTAAAGTGGTTCGGCACGAAAATGCCTACGTCCACTGATTCTCTTTGTTAATTCACTTCATATGGGCAATACAAGTTAAGAAAAGTATCGACGGAGGTGTTGGATGTTCCATGCCCTCTGGAACACCTCTCCGTCCACTGTTGACAAAATATAGGCTCCGTTGTGGAGATTTTTATGAATTACATATGGTCCATCCCAGATTGGGTCTAATGCTCCGGGGCGAGGGAAGATTCGCTTGAGGATAAGATCCCCTTCCTGTAAGGTACGGTGCTTGACTTTGGAGTTGTATTGTGTTGCCACTTTTTGCTTGTGGGCTGCTGTTTTGAGGACTGCATCGTTTCTTCTCTCCTCGATTAGATCCAAAGACATGTGAAGGAGTTCTTCGTTCTCTTCTGGGTTATAGTGGATCCGACGGTGGGAAGGCACAATAGTTTCAACTGGGAGCATAGCCTCCGATCCGTATGCCAAAGAGAAAGGAGTGTGCCCTGTCGATGTTCTGAAAGATGTGCGATAGGCCCATAGTGCCGTAGGAAGTTCATCCACCCAAGCGCCCTTTGATTTTTCGAGCTTCTTTTTTATTAGAGTTTTCAGAATTTTGTTGACTGCTTTGACTTGTCCGTTTGCCTGGGGATATGCTACGGATGAGAAGCTTTTATGAATTCGGTGTTCTTGGCACCAGTTGGCGAATTCCTCGCTGTCAAATTGAAGTCCATTGTCTGATATGATTTTGAGTGGGACTCCATACCTGCACAGAACATTTTTGATCAAGAAGTTAATAACTTTTGCTGAAGATACTTTATTCAGAGGTTCTGCTTCCACCCATTTGGTGAAATAATCAACTGCCACTATAGCATATTTGGCCCCGCCTCGGCCCATCGGTAGCTCGCCGATTAAGTCAATTCCCCAAATTGCGAAGGGCCAAGGGCTGGTCATTTGAGTAATCTCAGTTGTTGGTAGCCGTGGAATCTTAGCAAATTTTTGGCATCTGTCACATCTTTTGACGAAATCTGAGGCGTCCTTGCTTAGGGTGGGCCAGAAATATCCGTATCGGGGTATCTTTTTTGCTAATGTTTGCCCCCCGGTGTGATCTCCACAGCTCCCCTGATGGATGTTGGATAAGATTTCCTTGGCTTCCCTTCCGACGACACACCTTAATAATGGGTTAGAGAAACCGCGCCGATAGAGGATGTCTTCTTGTATTGTATAGCGGGACGCTTTCCTCAAGATTTTCTTGACTTCATTACGCCCGTTGGGTAGTGTGCCACTTTGTAGGTAGTCTCGGATGGGAGTCATCCAAGTTGCTTCTTCGGCTGCGGCTATCAGATTCACTTGCTCAAAACTTGGGACCGTTTGCTTTGAGATGGTTACTGCCCCGAAGATGGCGATGTCTCTCATACTCGCTTGCTTTGCCAATTCGTCGGCCTCTTGGTTCTCTTCCCGAGGGATGTCTTTGACTAAGTACTGATCCAATCGGCTGAGAAGCAACTTGGTCTTCTTTAGATATGCTATGAGTCGTTCCTCTCGAGCTTGGAATTCTCCTAGTATTTGATTAACAATAAGTTGAGAATCGCTGTGAAGACACAAAGAATTGGCTCCGATTTCTATGGCGATTTCTAGTCCAGCTATCACTGCTTCATATTCCGCATCGTTGTTGGTGGCAGCGAACTCCAACCTTATAGCATAGTGCAGTTTATTTCCCCTGGGAGTGATTATTACCACACCTGCCCCCGAGCCTTGTTCGTTAGATGCACCGTCCACAAAGAGATTCCACTTGATATCTTCTGTTATTTCCAGTTGCTCCTTATCCTCGTTGGTAGTGAACTCTGCAATGAAATCAGCCATGGCTTGTCCCTTGATGGCGGTGCGAGGGTGATAGGTGATATCATATTGACTCAGCTCAATACACCATTTAAGTAGTCGCCCGGAAGTGTCGGGACGATGGAGTACCTGCCTCAGTGGTTGATCGGTCAGAACTTTGATGGAATGGGATTGGAAGTAGTGACGCAGTTTTCGTGAGGTGATTAGTAAACAGTATGCTAACTTCTCGAGCTTAGGATATCTAACTTTTGCCCCAGTAAACCTTTTGCTGACGAAGTAAACTGGTCGTTGCGTGCGGTTGTCTTCCCTTACCAAGGCAGCGCTCAGGGCGTGGGATGACACAGCGAGGTATAGGTATAATTCTTCTCCTTCGCTTGGAGTTGAGAGCACCGGTGGTTTCTGGAGGTGTTCGATTAAGTGAAGGAAAGCGGTCAGGCATTCGTCAGTCCACTCGAACTTTCCTTTATCTTTCTTTAGGGCTTCGAAAAAGGGGACGCACTTGTCTGTTGCCTTGGAGATGAATCGGCTTAGGGCGGCCACTTTTCCATTTAGGCTTTGCATTTCCTTTCGGGTGGAAGGTATCTTGATATCCCTTAGCGCTCGGACTTGTTCAGGGTTTGCTTCTATCCCTATGGCATGAACGATGAATCCTAAGAACTTCCCTGATGACACACCGAAGGAGCATTTTAGTGGATTCAACTTCATTCCATATTGCCGGAGTACTTGAAACATCTCGCCTAGGTGGCTTACGTGATCTTTGGCCTTCCTTGACTTTACCAGCATGTCATCCACATATACTTCCATAGTTTGTCCTATTAGCCCTGCAAACATCTTGTTGACGAGGCGCTGGTAGGTGGCTCCTGCATTTTTAAGTCCGAAGGGCATCACTTTGTAGCAGTATAAGCCCCGGTCGGTGATGAAACTAGTGTGGTCTTGGTCGGGAGCATGCATAGGAATTTGGTTATATCCTGAGTATGCATCCATAAAAGATAGGAGTTCGTGCCCGGCTGTGCTGTCTACAAGTTGGTCGATTCTGGGAAGCGGGAAGCAATCCTTTGGGCAGGCGTCGTTTAGGTTGGAGAAGTCAATGCAGGTCCGCCACTTCCCATTAGCCTTCTTTACTAGTATCGGGTTGGCGATCCATTCTGGGTAAACAGCTTCTCGTATGAAGTCATTGGCGAGTAGATTCTTTACTTCTTCATCGAGGGCTGCTGATCGCTCTGCCCCCATACTTCTCTTTTTTTGTTTTACAGGCGCCTTGGTAGGATCAATGTTTAATACGTGGCATGCTATGTCGGGGGAGATTCCGGTCATGTCAGCGTGTGACCAAGCGAATACATCCAAGTTGTGGTGGAGAAAATCAATGAGTTGTTCCTTCAATTCAGCTTTCAGCTGGGACCCAATTTTCAGTAGCCTACTTGAGTCGTGCTTGTCTACAGATATAAACTCCATAGCTTCTACAGGCTCGGCGGTGGCCTCCTCCTCTTTGTCCCTAGGGTCTAATTCATTGAAAGGGTCGCTGGTGTATCGAAGAGGAGGGGCTTTCTTTAGTTGCTATGCTTCAAGGCTTTTTGTGCAGAGGGCAATCTCTACACCTTTCCCTTTATCTTTCCTGTGGTTGTTGCGAAGTTCGGTTACATAGCAGTCTCGTGCAATATCCTGGTCTCCTTCCACTTCCCCTACCCCATTGTCTGTTGGAAATTTCATTTTCAGGCACCATGGGGCTAGGACAATCTGGAAGTCAGATAAGGCTGGTCTTCCTAAGAAGGCGTTGTAGGCCGAATGGTTTTCTATCAGCACAAACGTCTATTTCCTTACAACGGAGCGGGGATGGCTTCCAATCTCAACAAAGAGGTCCAGCTGCCCGAGGGGCATCTTCGCATCTCCAGTGAAACCGTGTAGTGGTTTATCGCAGGGAGATACATCCTTCATTGATAGCTTCATTTTGTCGAATGCGTGTTTGAACAGGATATTTACAGAGCTTCCAGTGTCTACCAGGATTCGGTAAACTTCGGCGGGACCGAGTCGGGCAGAGATAACCATGGGATCCATGTGAGGGTACTGTCTTCCTTCTAGGTCGCGTTTACTGAATATGATGTCATCGCTTTCTTTCCGCTTTGGGTGGCGCTCTTCTATAACCGTATTGACACAGTCTTTATTGTCTCTAAGCGACTTCCCATATCTTTCCATCTCTCTCCAACTTCTGTCTGCGATGTGCGGACCTCCTGAGATGGTATGGACCACTATCTTCTCTTGACTAGAGCTGCTAGCGTTGCGGTTTCCTCTGTCGGTCCCTGGTGAGGGTAGCCTTGGGTTTTCATTGGCAGGGGCTGGAGTCCTGTCTTGACTTTTTACATAACGTTCCAGTTTCTTCCTTCTGATGTGTTCCTCAATCAGATCTCGGAGATGATGACATTCGTTGGTATCATGTCCGTGAGATTCGTGGAAGCGGCAGAATTTTCCAGACTTCTGTGCGTTATCTGATTCCTTCTTGTATGGTGGGCGTTTGTATCTAACTTCGCCTTGGGTGGCAAGGAAGATATTTTCGACGGTCTCGTTCAAAGGGGTGTAAGTGTCGAATCTTGGTCCTGGCCGATATAGGCGCTTTTCTACCTTCTTGCCCCAGCATTGTCTCTGGAATCATTTCTTCGAACGTCCCTCGCCACAGCAGGGGCGTTGCCATGGGTCGTCTTACTTTGCTGTCCTGACTGCCCCTCAATGGCAGCATCCTCAAGCCTCATGTATTTCCCGGCTTCATGGAAGAAATCGGGTAAAGTAGCTGGTTTTTCTTTTGTCAATCTTCTAGCAAATTTAGTGTCCGGATGCACCCCACTGCAGAGGGCCATTAGGATAAGCTTCTCATCGGCATCTTGAACTGCGGCTGCTGCGGCGTTGAATCTGGTTAGGTATTGCTGCAGCTTTTCTCCGGGTTTCTGTTTGACGCTGGATAAGGAATAAGCGTCCTTAGGTTGCTCCACATGAATGCGGAACTGACTGATAAATTTTTCTTTCAACATTTCCCATGAGCTGATGGATCCTTAGGGTAGATGACAGAACCAGGAGGTAGCAAGATCTGCTAAGAAGAGCGGAAAGCATTTGCACAGTACTCCCTCCGTTGCTCCACTCATGAGCATATGCTGCGTGTACCTCTGTAAGTGTACAACGGGATTGGAGGTTCCTTTGTAGGGTTCCATTGTTGGCATCTTCCATTCTCGGGGGGTGATAGCAATTTCGATATTGCGGGCGAAAGGGCTGGTTACCCTAGCGCCTATCCCTCGATCTCTTTGCTCCCGTTGGACACACTCTCTGAATAAGCGTGCCATCCTTTCATCAGAACTTGGAGCGGATAGAAATGAGTTTGGTTCTGTTCTGTGAGATTTATTCCGTCCAGACGACCTGTAGGGATGGTATTGTCTATCATTCCTCATATTTTCCAGTGGCTGCCTTTGATCTTCTGGGAGCACGCTTGGGTCAGCTACAGTTGGCCCTTGCCTTGATCTTCCCCTGTTGGGTTCTGATCTAAGCACTTCCTCGGGTCCAACTTCGGGCTGAACTCTAGCTCGGCCCCGTTCACTGGTGTTTCTATGGTTAGGCAGCATGACAGGCTCAGCTACAGTTGACCTTTGCCCGGTACCTTCCCCGTTGGGTTCGGTACCAAACGTTTCCTCAGGCCTAACTTCGGGCTGTGCTCGGTCTCGGCTCCTACCACGGCTACTTCTGCCGTTAGCCCCTTCGAAGAAGGAAGATCTTTGCTGTCTCTGAGATCCTCCAGACTGGGACTCGCCCCATGATTCAGTGTTGCGGTTGGATTCTTCAGCGTCCCTCAAGCGTGACATGAGATGGTCCACCAAGGCTTCCTGCTGGGACGTGAAGCGGTTAGTTACTTCAACAACAACTCTGTCCAAATCTGCCCTAGTAATTGCTGCAGGCTGTTCTGTGGCAGGAGTGGTTGGGTTAGCCTGTCCTTCATTTGTTACCGTTGCTGGAGGAGGACGATTTACTTGATTCGTGACAGCTGGATCTGGAAGACTGCTGGATGCGATGTTTTTTCCTTTGTTAACATCTTTTCTCTGTTTGGGAGGCATGTTTTCCAAGTGGCGGACGATGCTGTTAGGAAAACTTGTTAAGTAGATGAAGCTGAAGCTTCGAGCTTCCAGTTCTCAGTGAAAGCACTAAAAATGTTTGCACAAAAAATGGACAAACACCTCAAAGTTGTATGATTTAGTAGATCTTATGTTGTTCTTAGTGATTTGGGTGATTTATGCAAATATATGAAAAGCAGGGGCTAAACTGTAAAAAGACACGCAGATTTATAGTGGTTCAGCCAGAATGTGCCTACGTCCACTTTATATGTTATTTCTCTTCTCTTGTTTTGATTACAAGTACAAATCTTTGATACAAGTAAAAGAAAGTTGTTTGAAAGTTCTCTCCGTGCTTGAGCTCTCAAACTTGTCCCCATTGCTGTACCCCTGCCCCTCTATTTATAGAGTGAGGCTAGGGGTAGGGGTCCAGGATATGTATAGTCGCTGACGGGCCTGGGCTGATGTGATCGGGCCTGGTATGTCTTGGTTCGGCATTGCTTGGTTCGGAGGTGGTTGGAGCGTATAGTGGACCGGTAGTCGCTTGGACCGGTGGTGGGATGGAAGAATATTGGTTCGGTGGCAGTAGGTTGGACCGGTGGCACTTGGTCCGGCGTGGAGATATGAAGGCTGGTCCGGCTGGTTTGGTAGGAGGTTGGTTCGGTGGGAGATAGGCAGGCTGGTCCGGTTGGAGATATGAAGGCTGGTCCGGTTGGAGATATGAAGGCTGGTCCGGTTGGAGATATGAAGGCTGGTCCGGTTGGAGATATGAAGGCTGGTCCGGTTGGTTCGGTAGGAGGTGGTTCGGGGAGACCGAATGAAACCCACCCAACAGATATCAATATACATCAGAGATATGATACAAGAAACAGCAGCGGAAATAACAGAAGAGATAACCCCAAATGATCTGAAAAAGAGTATGAGTCACCAACTCCAATATCAAGCTTGAAACACCAACACGATGCACCAAGATAAGCAACGTCAGTCCATGAACTCCAAGAACTGAACTAGCTCCAACTAGTCTACTAGACCTGAATATCTGAAAAACCCAACTCTAGACTGCCCGTGTGGAAAATTGTGGGCACCCAGAGTTTAGGAAGGGAACAATAAACTCCGAGTCAGTCGTGGGACTGGTGTGAGCAACAAAAACAGTTTATCTTTAAAACAACACAAAAGGTTTTAAACATTGAAATCCACAATGCTTTTGGAAAATGAAACTACCATAAGACCTCCCGCCACGCACACCATGCAAACGCAGAATTGGAGGAGATTTCTTCTTATGATAGTCAAACATGCTTACTACGCAAAATCATTGGATTATTATTATTAGTGCATAGTGGAAAACATTTTGAAAGTATAATATTAATCTTAACCAGCATAGACATTCCGAACTATGCCTACTATAGCTACCATCTAAACAGTGGGGTGCCACCATAATTAAATGGCAGGTTCTACAACTAATACCGTACACGGTTCGTATTGGAAGATGGATTTCCAACAAATGGTCAGGCTAAAGAACTTCCTATGCCACGTAGGAACGCCTCTAGCGGGACGCTCCGAGAGACAACCTGCTCTCTGCCAACACAAGGCCTGTTACCCCCTTCCCGGGTAGTAAACCTGAGATATGCCACCCCCGGTCCTTTGGGACCTTTATCCGAGGCCTCGGTAACCAACACATCACACAGTAATAAATATAGTGTGTCCACATGAGTAAGTATCAGGGCTCCATACCATAATACTACCCTTTTCCAGAAGGAATGGTCATACCCTAGGAAAGCTACCCCTGAAACCTTGCCGCATCTTTCCTGTTTCGACCATTTCCGGGTTGTGAGGTCTGACGAAGTCTCGTCCACAAAGCTACGCTTTTTCACAAAGCCACGCTTTGATCACAAATGATCAATGAATGATCATCACACAGCAACACTTAGCATGCCACATTACCAAATTGGGAGCATATCATTGATAACCTTCAACTACATAACCTCTGAGCTCATACGTCTCAGAGAAGGGTGTTAAGCTAAGAGAATAAATTCTCCGCCACCAACAGAAATGTATTTGAAAGAAATCTGCTTTATATCTCAAAATGTAATGTCAAACATGTAAACATACAAGTCTGTTCCGGGTTCGAACAGAACCGAAGGCACTTCCGAAGAAGCCCTTGCAATCCGGTATTCATAATCCCGATCGGACTTCCCATCACTTAGGAAATCTCTATAACGGAGCAACTCAGTGTAGAGACAATCGATAGGTTATCCTATCATTTTCGCAAATACCCGGTCTTCAACACCGGTCTTCAAATGCTATCCATATACGATGTATCACTAATTCGGAATGGGTTATATGACACAAAGGTCTTTTCCCGGCTAACCCGAATAGTGAGCGCAATATTTTTAAAATATATGGATATGGGATTTCAGTTAAGTCACAACTTATTACCTTAAAAATTTCTTTCAAATGGTTTAAACAAATTACCATTTTTAATCTTTTTAAACAAAAAGATTCAATTCACAAAGTTCACCCAGTTTCACAAAGATTCATTCACAGATTTTCCAAATCAATTTCCATTTCAATTGGATTAACTCGTTAAATCTTTAAATCAAAGATTTAACTTATAGCTTTCAAAACAATTTCATTTTGAATGGTTTAAACAAATTACCATTTTAAATATGTTAAAATAAACAGATTCAATTCATAGCTTTCAAAAAGAATTCACTCATAACTTGGAAAACCATTTTTCAATTCAAACTTGAAATTCCTTTAATTAAACTGGAATTTCATCTCTTATCTGAAAGCTTTTATTCTTTTAGAACAAACAGTTTCATTTTGGAAATCTGATTCATTTATACGAGTTAAGGTTCTTGGGTTAAATCCAAATCCTCAAAATTATATTTTTTAAATGGTTTAACTTCATATAAACACATTTATAACATCTTTAACCATAATTTCCAAACATGGAATTCAATTCTAAATTATTTGAATTCAAATTCAAATTGAATTATTTAAATTGAAACTTTACCAAGTTATTCAAAATAGCTTTTATCTTTGAAAACACCTTTTCAAAAGCTTTAACATTTACCCAGATCCATTTCCAAAATCAATTGAAATCAAAATTTCAATTTCAAAAATATTAAATTTAAATCATCTGTGACTTAACAGATTTCCACGTGAAATCCACATTTGTTTGTGTAAAGTGTAGTCCAGGGGTTTAACACAATAGTGCAACACAATGAATCATCACAGATCAAAATACAGAAATATAGTTGATAAGCGGTATAAATTATAACGCTTATCTTTTATTTACAGATCACAGATCACAGATATATGAGTCACGGATAAGTAAATTACAGATCACAGCACAAATCAGGATATATCACAACGCATCACAGATCAGGGAATATCAACAATTCAACCATCCAATATAATCCAAACATTCATAAGTAAGATCAGTTAATTGTCTGATTAATTCAAATCAGATCAATTTCTTATGAATTACTAATTTTGGTTAATCAACATCAATAAATTACAAATCATTTTGATTAATTATTCTTTAATCATTTATTAATTATCCTGTAATAATAAATTAATTAACCTTTAAATATAATTCTCAAATTAATTACCTTAATTAATTAATCACATTAATTAATTATCCTCTAATTAATTATTCTTAAATTACTTGGTTAATCAAACTTAAATTATTAACAATTTTACCTTAATTACTTTTATTAAGTAATTCACTTCAAGTAATTAATTTCCTTCAACAAATAAATTAACTTTAAACTTTATAAGTTAATTAACCATTAAAACATTCTTTATATTAATTAACTAACCTTTAACATTATTAAGTTTATTTAAAATAAACTTTCAAAACAATTCCATTTTAAAACCTTTATTTAATCTCAGACATAAACAACACTTATTATTTAAAAGTGTTTTAAACAAATTATTTGGATAAAACTTGTTTTAAGTTTAAAGTTTTAAAAGTTTTAAAAACTGTTTTTATAAAAAAACTGCAGACCCGAGACAACCCCGGGTAAAACCCGATAATACACTCGAGTTTCCCCCCTTGTTTCATTGCTTTGAGTCATACACGAAACATCCCCGAGACCTTCTTCGAGTTTACCTCATCTTCGACAACCACTTGATACTGATGATATTCGTGCACATGTACACTCGATCGGAGCGACTCCGATCATCGCAAAGACCATCGACAAGTCACTGGTGATCCCCTCGACAACACCGACCAACTAACACCCTCACGTTCACCATGATTCGAAATCGAACATCCCCACCCAAACTGTAACGAAACCAGGCCACCAGAAAACACGTCGTTTTTCCTCCTCTGGCCATCGGAGGCCATGAAAGCTTATCTAAAGCTTCGTCTCAACCAAACGCTGCTATCCCCACTATCGCGATACCCTTCGATCCTTCACCCATGTCGACATTGCCTCGACAAACCAGACGAACTAAACTCCACCTAAAACCCTAGTTCGCCAAAATCCCATCGCCTCAGCCAATAGAAAATATTTCCAGCATTTTTCCCAAGTTCCTCGGCCCACGAGCGTGCTCCAGCCACAACCCCGAGGCCACTGAACTTCGCGACCACCAGAAATCGATACAAACCCCATTTCCGTTCATCTTTCAATTCCTCTCAAAATACTAACTTAAAAATCCTGATTTTACTTTTAAAAATCATAGTTTTTCAAGCATGAATCAGACTATATATGTGAAGCTTGCAATTATGAAAATCAAGATGTCTGATATATTTGTTCTTACTGAATAACTCAATTTCCTCATAGAAATATTTAATTATTTCATTTGAAATTATTTTTAAAAATTGTATTACATTCATACGAACATATTCTCTTAAGACATCATAACCTATATTGTCTTAAATAAAGATAAATTGAATTTTTTTCTCTTTAGGGGAGATGAGCCTGTAAAACTAAACAAAGACATGTTGCCTGGAACACAGACATGCATATACTCATTTGTGTATATATATACAGACATACATGTATTTTTAACAGCCATACAAACATCTTCATAGCATACTTTAAGTGACAATCCAAACATCAAAATATAATAACAGGTTCAAGAGGTTTGCTCACCTGCTTATGAAGAAACAGAGAAGCCTGGATTTGCTTGAATTTTGAAAACTGGAAACTTGTTTATGAATTTGATCTTTTTGAAACTGTTTTGACTTTGAACTGATTATTGTTTTTGAGATGATCCTTGCTTTAAATAGTGATTTGAAAATGAACAGAGATGCTAAAGTTTGAAACTGGCTGAGAAATTTGCAGCTGAAACCCCTTTTCTTTGATTCTCTGATTGATCTAAGTTGTTTAAATTGAAATTTTGTTTAAGATTGTAGATGATGCTTACTTCAGTTCTTTGCTTATGTTTGATGAACGAATTGAAATGAGGTTGATATATATAAAAAGAAGTTTACAGGTTAATATGTTTGTACAGGGTAATATTATATGTTTGTACCCTATGCCAGAGATTTTTATTCAATGGTGGCTGATAGAAAATGTTGTGATGGGTTGCATTAATTAGTTTGTACAATATACTTATTTTTTTCTTCTTCTTATCTCGGCTGTGTACATATATGAAGATATTTGGTGGCTGAAAGGTAAGGTAGATTGTATGCTAAGGACATTTGCATTTATTACTTGGCTTCTATTATAAATATTTACCCATCTTCCTTTGCAAGCTTTCATACATATGTATAATTTTTTTCCTTTGTCCTTATTTCTATGTGTACATACTTGTCTATACGTATGTTTGTTGATACTTGAATATATTTTATAACCTACTTATCTTTTTTTTCTTATTATTTTGTAATATAGATGATTTCTATTTTTAATTAGTTGTTAAAGTTTAGCATTTGTATTTACTTGATATTGAATAAAACTATATAATTTATTTATTTCGTAATATAGAGGATTTCTAGAGTTCTAATTTGTTGTTTAGATTTTAGCAATTATTTGTTTACTTTATATTTTTATTATAATTTAACTTGTTATAATTTCTCATATATATTAACCATCAATCCTAAATTTAAATCATTTATTTACAATTTAAATTCAAAACAAAAGTAGATATATATATATAAATTCAAATCTACTCATTATTTACCCATATACATATATATTCACATATATACATATATGTACAATATTTTTAAATTTAAATGATTTATACCAAATTTATTTGAGTTCGGGGAAACTCGCATCCATTTATCCATTAATTTAACAATTTTAATTCAAAAATTAAATTAATTATCAGTTTAAATATTTATAAAATCCGGGGTCGTTACACTTACTGTCTATTAAGCCATAGATCATTGTATTTTGTATCTCAAACATTGTATCGAAGATCTGTAAGAAGAATAATGAAAATGGACAGTGGATGTAGGCATATTCTGGTTGAACCACTATAAATCTTTATGTTCTATACCTTGCTACAATTTACTTCTGCATAACCTATATGTGATCTGCTTTCTGTAAATCAATCTTAATACAAATATAATTGTTGTGTTACACACACACACCGTATTAACACCTCTACAATAAATAGATTGGAGGCGTTTGTCCACTTTTTATGGAAATATTTTTGGTGGTTTCATTGAGAGCTGATTCTGAAGATGCCTTTGAGATCAAAGAATAAGGTTAGTGCTACCAGCCGGAATGCAGGATCGCCAACACACCTAAATAGACAAATTCTAATCAGGATGATCATTCAGTAAACATTTCAGTGCTAGCATAAGTACTTACTGAAGGCGAGCCGGATCGAGTTGTACTCAAGCAAAATGAATGTTTCGTTGTCCAACAGCAAGCAATGGTGGACCAACTCATGGTATGCTTGTGGCAGCTGAAAACTATTGGTTACAACACTGGAACATAAGGGAGATCCTAATCTAGGGGATCTAGAAGGTGAAGGGGGTCACACTCTGGCAAGGAATTCTATCAAGAAAGTCAAATGCATAGAAGAAAGAATGCTGGAGGGATGAAGCAAGCAAGAGTTAAACCCAAAGCATGACCCGGGAAGTGGTTCGACGCCGAACTAGGCAGGGATGATGCTGTTTGCACAAAAAATGGACAAACACCTCAAAGTTGTATGATTTAGTAGATCTTATGTTGTTCTTAGTGATTTGGGTGATTTATGCAAATATATGAAAAACAGGGGCTAAACTGTAAAAAGACACGCAGATTTATAGTGGTTCAGCCAGAATGTGCCTACGTCCACTTTATATGTTATTTCTCTTCTTTTGTTGTGATTACAAGTACAAAGCTTTGGTACAAGTAAAAGAAAGTTGTTTGAAAGTTCCTTCCGTGCTTGAGCTCTCAAAAACTTGTCCCCCATTGTTGTATCCCTGCCCCTCTATTTATAGAGTGAAGCTGGGGGTAGGGGTCTTGGAGGTATATAGCAGCTGGCGGGCCTGGGCTGAGACAATCTGGCCTGGAACACCTTGGTTCGGCATCCCTTGATTCGGTGGTAGGTTGATTCGGTGAGGAGTTGGTCCGGTCGTGTAGTTTGGACCGGCGTGTAGGTTGATTCGGCATAGACTGATTCGGTGGGGAGTTGTTCCGGTCGTGTAGTTTGATTCGGCGAGGAGTTGGTCCGGTCGTGTAGTTTGGACCGGCGTGTAGGTTGATTCGGCATAGACTGATTCGGTGGGGAGTCGAACACGGTGGATGTTTGGTCCGGTAGGGTCAAAATATACCCAACACTTGCCCCCAAAGTAGGGTAGGTGCATGCACGTATCCTGCTTTGTTTTTGACCATCCTAATTCCCCGTTTTCATCTGGTCCGGTAGCCCGCTTTTGTCTATAAGTAGATGGTTAGGGCCTTCGTTTTTCCATCTACCGAACCATTCCGTTGTCTCTTGCCGAATCAAAGTGTATCCGAATCAATCTCGAGCGTTTGCCAAACCAAGCAATTTAGCCGGACCAAGCAACTTAGCCGAACCAGGTGAGATTTTTTCTGCCGAATGAGTTTTTACCGAATCGACTCATGGATACCGAGTGCCGAATGAAATCCCATTTGTGAATAGCCGGATGAACTCGGGTAACCCGAGATTACCGAATGAACTGTGCATCTGTTTCCCGAATGAACTTGTACCGAGTGAACATGTGTTTTATACTTCGAACTTCCAGTGAAATTCCAAATTATACTGCTTGTATATTCTAACGATATATTTTTCCCATTTTTGCAGATAAATGTCTCGAAAAGTCGAAACTCGATCAGATAAGAGGAGATCCGGGGGTGAAGGAGAGTCCTCGGCCGTGCCCCCAGCTCAATCAGGATCGGAGCGTCATGGGCCTGCCCCAAGGTCATTAGTGGATGGATATGGTCCCCAAGAGTTGCTGGACTCCCCTCCTGACTGCTTTCCTAGCTCTCTCAAAGAGGAGCAACTCGATGTTATATCTCGTTCCTTTGGGATCGATAGAGCCCTCATGCTGCTGCCGGGCCCAGGAGTCATGCCATACAGTCCTCCCGAAGGATACTTTGCTTATAGTAGGTACCATTGCATGTGTGGTGCTATCCCGCCACTCAATGCTTGGGTAGTCAGCTTCATCACGTACCTGAAGGTGGCTCCGTTCCAGCTTCACCCCAACTCTTATGCCATATTGGTGAGTCTCTTTGTTATTTTTCGGAGGAAGTATGGTCGCGCCCCCTCCAACCGGGAGATCCGGTACTTGTATAATTTAAGGGGCTATAAAAAGGGGTCCCCATATGTTAGCTTGGAGTCTGCTGTGACCTTCAAGCCGGTCTTGGACCTGTACTCTAAATTCAGCATGTTCAAGAAAGAGTGGTTCTTTGTTAGGGACGATTCCGTCTCCATCCGGCGCTTTACCTCTGGATGTAAGTTGATGCTTTTACTTATAATTCCTATTCCGATTGCGATGCTTCTTCTCATACTTTCTCATTTTTGCTAGCGACAGGTGGTTTTCCGGTTGTGGAGACTGACCGCCTGGTTCAGATGGCGGCGGAGATAGAAGCCATTCTTGGGAAATACAGATCATCTGCCTACTTGATTAGAAATGCGATTCTTCTGGAATATAACTTGATCCTTCCGCAGCAGTCTGTATTTAAGTTGAGGGAAACGGCGGAAGAGAGGGCGGCTGCTCAGGCGGCAGAGGGCGGAAAGAGAAAACCATTTACGAAACCTCCAGCCGTCGGAGGTAAGAAGCTTAAGAGGTCGGACGGTCCTTCCCCCAGCAATTGTCCACTTACTCAGGGGGAGATAGATGCGGAGGAGGAAAGAGGTGAGGCGGAGGGCGGAAGTGACGTTGAGCGTCTTGGTGACGAGGGTGGCGATGGACAGGGTGGTGATGGACAGGGTGGTGATGGTTCCAGGGCTCTGTCTTCTGGGCAAGTAGGCGAGTTGCAAGAGTGGACGGATGATGCTCTCCGTCAAGCTTTTGAGGGGTTGGGTGATGATCCGGCTTTGGTAGAGAAGACTGGGGAGGCGGACAAAACCGGGACTGGTGCAAGTGAGTCTTCTCCGACTATTCCGGCCAAGGTGGCTCTGACAACTCAAGGTGAACTCTTGACCCCTGCATGCTTCACTAATGATAGGGACTTAGGAATATTTTATGACCCGCTCCCGTCCTGGAATGAAATCCGGGACTTATTGCAGTATCCCACTCCTCCCCAGGGTTTGTACAACCACAGCTGTGTTTCTTTTCCTTTTCTAACTTGTAACCTACCGCGTTTCTTGAATCATATAGTAATGTAAGATTATGACACTTGTTCTTTATATCAGGAGCAGGCAAGACGCCCAAAGCTTCAGACCTTCGACACAGGCTCGAGCAATATAAACTTTCCAAAATTTCTGCTAAGCCGAAGCCCTCAGCCCAACGCTCCGGGGATGTAGTCGGGTACCGTCCTCTTCTTGGGGTCATCGAAGAGGGTATTCAGCAGAGGAAGAGGAGTCATCCTTTATCCGAAACTTCGCTCGGTTCTCAGCCTCCGGCTCAGCCTATTCATGATATTACTGAGGAGGGCAGCGAGTTTGTATCTTCTCCACACCCATCCGGAAACCCTTCTGTTGTTCATATCGACCGTCCCGATCTGGCCCGTAATCCATTTGCCGGTCATCCTGATCTGGATCCGGGTTCTCAGGATATTAATTTTGACGAAGTTACTGGTGAACACCTTCTCCCCCGTAACCCCATGGTACGAGTACTTGACGAAGCCAAGTCCTTAGACCTCGATCTGCTCACCACTCGTATAGTCACTATGGGAGACGAGGCCAAGGCCAACATTGATCGGGTGGCGGAGGAGGCCAAGAAGCTGATGGGGCATCACGCTCGGCTGGTTAAGGCCGGAGAGGAGATAGGGAGCGCCAATATCCGACTTCGATTGGTGGTCTCGGATCAGGCCAAGCAGCTTGCGGATCAGGCTATCCAGATTTCTCAGCATGAGGCTGCCACTGGGCGATTAAGGAGAACCATGGAAGAGGCTAGTCGGGCCGAATTGCGGAAAATGGAAGCTGCTTGCAAAGAGCGGATTGATATGGCTATTACCACGGTGGATGAGGTTCGGAGAGCGGATCTCGAGCAGGTGGAGGAATTGTCCGAGAAGCTTGAGGCTGCCGAGCTTGCTCAAGCTAAGTTGAGGGAAGAGATGGCGGTGATGCGGAGGTCCCTTCAAGCTGATTGCTCGAGATACAGACTGGAGAGAGATGCTGCCGTGGAAAGGTTGTCGGCCTCCGATGCCCGGATGAGGGAGTTTGAGGAGAACGAAGGAATGATGGATGACATGCTCCAGGACATGTATTTCCGGACTTGGAAGCAGGGTAACCTCTCTTGGATGGATGATTATCCCAGAGTCATGGCCAAGATATATCTTCGGGCTTTGGAGGAGGCTAAGGCTGATGCAGATAAAGAGGGTGGAACGGTCTTCAGTATGGATGTGGTCACGGCCCAGTTCACCAAGGAGGAGAAAGTGGCGGTAAAGGAGGGTATGCGGCTGCTTGCTGCTGAAGAGGCGGGTGTGCAGGTAGAAGATGACGACCAGGATGGTCAAGAAGCTAGTACTGGTAAGTCTTCCTTTCTAGTCTTTCTGTTAACTTGGTTACTCATCACTAATGAACCCTTTTTATGACCGGACAGGCGGGCAAAAGAACAAGGACAAGACTTCGACGCAACCAGCTCCATGACTGATCCTGAAAAATTCTTTTTGTAGGCTTGGCATTGTTGTATCTGTTAGTCTTAAGACAGTAGGGTAACTTCCAAGTTGTAATTCTTGCTACTTGTAATAACATTATTCTTGACGTGTAATTTTTTAGCTCAAGTTGATTTTGTCATTTCTTGAATATTTGTTGCTATTTCGACATATCGTATGAGAAATGTAGCTATGTGTATTCTTGTAATTAAATTGTGTTTGATGTCAGACTCTGGTTTTAAATCATAATCTCATGACTGGCAATGTTAGCGTGTGGTGTGGAAAAATCAAATTATAGCCATGCATTTGTACATAAAGGAAGAAAATACCGCTTTTCATGTTCTGTTTGTAAATGGCAGTTTCGAATATCTTATATGACCAAGCATGGAGAGCAGTTGACTGCCCCGCCATCTGATTGTGAATCTCTGCATCCATTGGCGGGTACCTCTTACCCTGCATCCTGTACTTTATGGTTTGTTATAGAGGATAGGAGGAAAGTTTTTTAAGTAAAATTGAAATATGTGAAATAGTAAAACTTCCAGTCACGGAAGGCCTTCGATGTGCTTAAGTTCGTGGCAAACGGGTTTTGTAGTCACTTTCCCTAGCTGTGGGTCTTGGAGACATTTGTCACCCATCTTACGCCTCCGCGGGGAGTTAATTCTTTTTTACCACAGCCGCACTTAAGACACACCGGAGCCGAGATCGCGCACAGTAACTACCCGGGCCATTATGGCCCGTACTCATGGGTATTATTCGACTTACTGTGGCCGGCTAGCGTGGGTGCCGATCGTCAACTGTGAACTGCCCCTGGCTGGCCACACCTTATGTTGGGGCTTATAATCGGTTCACAGTCGCCGGCGAGCCTAACGCCGTAATGAGCTGCCTCGGCTATAGTCGGCCTTCTCGGTGGCTTATAATCGGCTCATTACAGTTGGCTTTAAGGGCCGTCGCGAGCAATGAGTTAACCCGCAGCAGAGGGATGCTGGAGCAAAAGTGTCTCATTGGCGAGGGCATAGATTCGCATAGTACCTGTTGGGGCTTGTCCACGTGGAGTTGCATTGTGGAGTGCTTTGAATAGAAATGCTATATGCTCAGGATTTTGTTCAACAGAAAAGGATAAAATTAACAAGCAGCCAAGATACAAAGGAACAAGTTAAAAAGAGACAAGGCTTTTTTAAAGTGGTTCGGCACGAAAAAATGCCTACGTCCACTGATTCTCTTCGTTAATTCACTTCATATGGGCAATACAAGTTAAGAAAAGTATCGACGGAGGTGTTGGATGTTCCATGCCCTCTGGAACACCTCCCCGTCCACTGTTGACAAAATATAGGCTCCGTTGTGGAGATCTTTATGAATTACATATGGTCCATCCCAGATTGGGTCTAGTGCTCCGGGGCGAGGGAAGATTCGCTTGAGGACAAGATCCCCTTCTCGTAAGGCACGATGCTTGACTTTGGAGTTGTATTGTGCTGCCACCTTTTGCTTGTGGGCTGCTGTTTTTAGGACTGCATCATTCCTTCTCTCCTCGACTAGATCCAAAGACATGTTGAGGAGCTCTTCGTTTTCTTCTGGGTTATAGTGGATCCTACGGTGGGAAGGCACAATGGTTTCAACTGGGAGCATAGCCTCCGATCCGTATGCCAAAGAGAAAGGAGTGTGCCCTGTTGATGTTCTGAAAGATGTGCGGTAGGCCCATAGTGCCGTAGGGAGTTCATCCACCCAAGCGCCCTTTGACTTTTCGAGCTTCTTTTTGATCAGAGTTTTCAGAATTTTGTTGACTGCTTCGACTTGTCCGTTTGCTTGGGGATATGCTACGGATGAGAAGCTTTTGCGAATTCCGTGTTCTTGGCACCAGTTGGCGAATTCCTCGCTGTCAAACTGAAGTCCATTGTCTGATATGATTTTTAGTGGGACTCCGTACCTGCACAGAACATTTTTGATTAAGAAGTTGATAACTTTCGCTGAAGATACTTTATTTAGAGGTTCTGCTTCCACCCATTTGGTGAAATAGTCGACTGCTACTATAGCATATTTGGCGCCGCCTCGACCCATTGGCAGTTCACCGATTAAGTCAATTCCCCATACTGCAAAGGGCCAAGGGCTGGTCATCTGGGTAATCTCGGTTGTTGGTAGCCGAGGGACCTTAGCAAACTTTTGGCATCTGTCACACTTCTTGACGAAATCTAAGGCGTCCTTGCTTAAGGTGGGCCAGAAATATCCGTATCGGAGTATCTTTTTTGCTAATGTTTGCCCTCCGGTGTGATCTCCGCAGCTTCCTTGATGAATGTTGGATAAGATTTCCTTGGCTTCCCTTCCGGCGACACACCTTAATAATGGGTTAGAGAACCCACGCCGATAGAGGATGTCTCCTTGTATTGTGTAGCGGGACGCTTTCCTCAAGATTTTCTTGACTTCGTTACGCCCGTCGGGTAGTGTGCCATTTTGTAGGTAGTCTCGGATGGGAGTTATCCAAGTTGCTTCTTCGGTTGCAGCTATCAGATTCACTTGTTCAAAACTCGGGATCATTTGCTTTGAGACAGTTACTGCCCCGAAGATGGCGACGTCTCTCATACTTGCTTGCTTTGCCAATTCGTCGGCCTCTTGGTTCTCTTCCCGAGGGATGTGTTTGACTAAGTAGTGGTCTAATCGGCTGAGAAGTAACTTGGTCTTCTTTAGATATGCTATGAGTCGTTCTTCTCTAGCTTGGAATTCCCCTAGTATTTGATTAACAATAAGCTGAGAATCGCTGTGAAGACACAAAGAATTGGCTCCGATCTCGATAGCAATTTCTAATCCGGCTATTACTGCTTCGTATTCTGCATCGTTGTTGGTGGCAGTGAATTCCAACCTTATAGCATAGTGCAGTTTATTTCCCCTGGGAGTGATGATTACCACACCTGCCCCCGAGCCTTGTTCGTTAGATGCACCGTCCACAAAGAGATTCCACTTGATATCTTCTGCTATTTCCAGTTGCTCCTTATCCTCGTTGGTAGTGAATTCTGCAATGAAATCAGCCATGGCTTGTCCCTTGATGGCGGTGCGAGGGTGATAGGTGATATCATATTGACTCAGCTCAATACACCATTTAAGTAGTCGCCCGGAAGTGTCGGGACGATGGAGTACCTGCCTTAGTAGTTGATCGGTTAGAACCTTGATGGAATGGGATTGGAAGTAATGACGCAGCTTTCGTGAAGTGATTAGTAAGCAGTATGCTAACTTTTCAAGCTTAGGATATCTGACTTCTGCCCCAGTAAACCTTTTACTGACGAAGTAAACTGGTCGTTGCGTGCGGTTATCTTCCCTTACCAAGGCAGCGCTTAGAGCGTGAGATGACACAGCAAGGTATAGGTATAATTCTTCGCCTTCGCTTGGGGTCGAGAGTACCGGTGGTTTCTGGAGGTGTTCGATTAGGTTAAGGAAAGCGGTCAAGCATTCGTCCGTCCATTCGAACTTTCCTTTATCTTTCTTTAGAGCTTCGAAAAAGGGGACGCACTTGTCCGTTGCTTTGGAGATGAATCGGCCTAGGGCAGCCACTTTTCCATTTAGGCTTTGCATTTCCTTTCGGGTGGAAGGTATCTTGATGTCTCTTAATGCTCGGACTTGTTCAGGGTTTGCTTCTATCCCTCGGGCATGGACGATGAATCCTAAGAATTTTCCTGATGACACTCCGAAGGAGCACTTCAGTGGATTCAACTTCATTCCATACTGTCGAAGTACCTGGAACATTTCGCCCAGGTGGCTTACGTGATCTTTGGCTTCCCGTGATTTTACCAGCATGTCGTCTACGTATACTTCCATTGTTCGTCCTATTAGCCCTGCGAACATCTTGTTGACGAGGCGCTGGTAGGTGGCTCCTGCATTTTTAAGTCCGAAGGGCATCACTTTGTAGCAGTACAAACCCCGGTCGGTGATGAAACTAGTGTGATCTTGGTCGGGAGCATGCATAGGAATTTGGTTATATCCCGAGTATGCATCCATAAAAGACAGGAGTTCGTGCCCGGCTGTGCTGTCTACAAGTTGGTCGATTCTGGGAAGCGGAAAGCAATCCTTTGGGCAGGCGTCATTTAGGTTGGAGAAGTCAATGCAGGTCCGCCACTTCCCATTAGCCTTCTTTACTAGTACCGGGTTGGCGATCCATTCTGGGTAAATAGCTTCTCGTATGAAGTCATTGGCGAGTAGATTCTTTACTTCTTCATCGAGGGCTGCTGATCGCTCTGCCCCCATACTTCTCTTTTTTTGTTTTACGGGTGCCTTGGTAGGATCAATTTTTAATACGTGGCACGCTATGTTGGGGGAGATTCCGGTCATGTCAGCGTGTGACCAAGCGAATACATCCAAGTTGTGGCGGAGAAAATCAACGAGTTGTTCCTTCAATTCAGTTTTCAGCTGCGACCCAATTTTCAGTAGCCTACTTGAGTCGTGCTTGTCTACAGATATAAGCTCCATAGCCTCTGCAGGCTCGGCGGTGGCCTCCTCCTCTTTGTCCCTAGGGTCTAATTCATTGAAAGGGTCGCTGGTGTATCGAAGAGGAGGGGCTTTCTTTAGTTGCTATGCTTCAAGGCTTTTTGTGCAGAGGGCAATCTCTACACCTTTCCCTTTATCTCTCCTGTGGTTGTTGCGAAGTTCGGTTACATAGCAGTCTCGTGCAATATCCTGGTCTCCTTCCACTTCCCCTACCCCATTGTCTGTTGGAAATTTCATTTTCAGGCACCACGGGGCTAGGACAATCTGGAAGTCAGATAGGGCTGGTCTTCCTAGGAAGGCGTTGTAGGCCGAATGGTTTTCTATCAGCACAAACGTCTGTTTCCTTACAACGGAGCGGGGATGGCTTCCAATTTCAACGAAGAGGTCCAGCTGCCCGATGGGCATTTTCGCATCTCCAGTGAAACCGTGTAGCGGTTTATCGCAGGGAGATACGTCCTTCATTGACAACCTCATTTTGTCGAATGCGTGTTTGAACAGGATATTCACAGAGCTTCCAGTGTCTACCAGGATTCGGTAAACTTCGGCGGGACCGAGTCGGGCAGAGATAACCATGGGATCCATGTGAGGGTACTGTCTTCCTTCTAGGTCGCGTTTACTGAATGTGATGTCATCACTTTCTTTCCGCTTTGGGTGGCGCTCTTCTATAACCGTATTGACGCAGTCTCTATTGTCTCTGAGCGACTTCCCATATCTTTCCATCTCTTTCCAGCTTCTGTCTGCGATGTGTGGACCTCCTGAGATGGTATGGACCACTATCTTCTCTTGACTAGAGCTGCTAGCGTTGCGGTCGCCTCTGCCGGTCCCTGGTGAGGGTAGCCTTGGGTTTTCATTGGCAGGAGCTGGAGTCCTGTCTTGACTTTTTACATAGCGCTCCAGTTTCTTTCTTCTGATGTGTTCCTCAATCAGATCCCGGAGATGATGGCATTCGTTGGTATCATGTCCGTGGGATTCGTGGAAGCGGCAGAATTTTCCAGATTTCTGTGCGCTATCTGATTCCTTCTTGTATGGTGGGCGTTTGTATCTAACTTCGCCTTGGGTGGCAAGGAAGATGTTTTCGACGGTCTCGTTCAAAGGGGTGTAAGAGTCGAATCTTGGTCCTGGCCGATATAGGCGTTTCTCTACTTTCTTGCCCCCAGCATTGTCTCTGGAATCATTTCTTCGAACGTCCCTTGCCACAGCAGGGGCGTTGCCATGGGTCGTCTTACTTTGCTGTCCTGACTGCCCCTCAATGGCGGCATCCTCAAGCCTCATGTATTTCCCGGCTTCATGGAAGAAATCGGGTAAAGTAGCTGGTTTTTCTTTTGTCAATCTCCTAGCAAATTTAGTGTCCGGATGCACCCCACTGCAGAGGGCCATTAGGATAAGCTTCTCATCGGCATCTTGAACTGCGGCTGCTGCGGCGTTGAATCTGGTTAGGTATTGCTGCAGCTTTTCTCCAGGTTTCTGTTTGACGCTGGATAAGGAATAAGCGTCCTTAGGTTGCTCCACATGAATGCGGAACTGACTGACGAATTTTTCTTTCAACATTTCCCACGAGCTGATGGATCCTTGGGGTAGATGACAGAACCAGGAGGTAGCAAGATCTGCTAAGAAGAGCGGGAAGCATTTGCACAGCACTCCCTCTGTTGCTCCACTCATGAGCATATGCTGCGTGTACCTCTGTAAGTGTACAACGGGATCGGAGGTTCCTTTGTAAGGTTCCATTGTTGGCATCTTCCATTCTCGGGGGGTGATAGCAATTTCGATATTGCGGGCGAAAGGGCTGGTTACCCTAGCGCCTATCCCTCGATCTCTTTGCTCCCGTTGGACACACTCTCTGAATAAGCGTACCATCCTTTCATCAGAATTTGGAGCGGACAGAAATGAGTTCGGTTCCGTCCTGTGGGGTTGATTCCGACCAGACAACCTGTAGGGATGGTATCGTCTATCATTCCTCATATTTTCCAGTGGCCGCCTTTGATCTTCTGGGAGCATGCTTGGATCAGCTACAGTTGGCCCTTGCCTTGATCTTCCCCTGTTGGGTTCTGATCTAAGCACTTCCTCGGGTCCAACTTCGGGCTGAACTCCAGCTCGGCCCCGTTCACTGGTGTTTCTGTGGTTAGGCAGCATGACAGGCTCAGCTGCAGTTGACCTCCGCCCGGTACCTTCCCCGTTGGGTTCGGCACCAAACGTTTCCTCAGGCCTAACTTCGGGCTGAGCTCGGTCTCGGCTCCTACCACGGCTACTCCTGCCGTTAGCTCCTTCGAAGAAAGAAGATCTTTGCTGTCTCTGAGATCCTCCAGATTGGGACTCGCCCCATGATTCAGTGTTGTGGTTGGATTCTTCAGCGTCCCTCAAGCGTGACATGAGATGGTCCACCAAGGCTTCCTGCTGGGACGTGAAGCGGTTAGTTACTTCAACAACAACTCTGTCCAAATCTGCCCTAGTAATTGCTGCAGGCTGTTCTGTGGCAGGAGTGGTGGGGTTAGCCTGTCCTCCATTTGTTACCGTTGCTGGAGGAGGAGGATTTACTTGATTTGCGATAGCTGGATCAGGAAGGCTACTGGATGCGATGTTTTTTCCTTTGTTAACATCTTTTCTCTGTTTGGGAGGCATGTTTTCCAAGTGGCGGATGAAGCTGTTAGGAAAACTTGTTAAGCGGATGAAGCTGGAGCTTCGAGCTTCAATTTCTCAGTGAAAGCACCAAAAATGTTTGCACAAAAAATGGACAAACACCTCAAAGTTGTATGATTTAGTAGATCTTATGTTGTTCTTAGTGATTTGGGTGATTTATGCAAATATATGAAAAACAGGGGCTAAACTGTAAAAAGACACGCAGATTTATAGTGGTTCAGCCAGAATGTGCCTACGTCCACTTTATATGTTATTTCTCTTCTTTTGTTGTGATTACAAGTACAAAGCTTTGGTACAAGTAAAAGAAAGTTGTTTGAAAGTTCCTTCCGTGCTTGAGCTCTCAAAAACTTGTCCCCCATTGTTGTATCCCTGCCCCTCTATTTATAGAGTGAAGCTGGGGGTAGGGGTCTTGGAGGTATATAGCAGCTGGCGGGCCTGGGCTGAGACAATCTGGCCTGGAACACCTTGGTTCGGCATCCCTTGATTCGGTGGTAGGTTGATTCGGTGAGGAGTTGGTCCGGTCGTGTAGTTTGGACCGGCGTGTAGGTTGATTCGGCATAGACTGATTCGGTGGGGAGTTGTTCCGGTCGTGTAGTTTGATTCGGCGAGGAGTTGGTCCGGTCGTGTAGTTTGGACCGGCGTGTAGGTTGATTCGGCATAGACTGATTCGGTGGGGAGTCGAACACGGTGGATGTTTGGTCCGGTAGGGTCAAAATATACCCAACAGATGCCAAGCCGGGAGCAGCTGCAGCAAACGCTTCTCATTCCCTCTTTGAAATTATGCTCGGTGGAGGACAAGATGATCATTGGGATTGGTGTAGGTGCCATGACCATGCCCAAAATCCAAGATCAAGTTATCATAGAGAGGATGAAGGAAATCGTTCCAACCGAAGGGATATGATGAGCTATCATTGCCAATCACCCAGATCGAATGACAGGACGGCTTAATTCATTGGATAATGTGTTCGATGTGAACAAGTGGAATGAAGAATTGGAGTTAGATTTAGCAATACCTTCTCCTTAGGTATAGAACTACTAGGAACCCCAGAGATTTCAGTATGCCTACTATGGAGCCGTATAAAGGACTAACTAACCCTATAGTACATTGAGAACAGTATGCCCAACACATGCTGATTAGCGAAGTTACAGAGGAAGCCTTGTGCAAGTGCTTTCCTCTATTCTTGCTAGACTTAGCCATTATGTGGTTTTGTGGTTTACTCATAGGATTAATTCATTACCGTGTGATGTTAATTTGCTATATGATCGATAATGGAGAAACCAGCCACATTAGAGGAGTTCGTCTATGAGCCGACAAAGTATATGAAGTTAGAATGTTCTGCTTTAGAGAGATAGCCTGGTATAACTACTAGAGAAGAGTCTAGTAGTGACTAAAAATGATGATGGAAAAATATGGTACCTTCATTCCTAGCTAAGTATTTGGAAATAATGGAGCATTTCTTGGACTAATGGAGCAAGCAGCACCAATGTAAGTCCAAAGAGACCGAGTCTGGAATTCTATTTCCAATCCATCGAGAATGGACGCAAGGGAGCAGGTAAGATAGGAAGGAGCCATGGATTTATGGAATTCCACAAATTAAATCGGCTAGAGGTTGAACCAAATCGGACCGATGCAGAACTAATCAATACCAGACCAATGGTATAGCCCATGCCAGACCAAGGGAGGTTGTCTCATTGGAAGTCAATGTTGATGTTGGAACCACACATTTAGCTGCTGAAACGGGACTGCCTAAGTTCATACCGACTAGTGCATAGATGGTTGATCCATTGCATTGGGGGCAAGACATCTCCCACCAAATAAGGAAGCCTTCCAGTAGCAGAGGAGTGAGTCGTTGAGCTAATGCGTTGAGTGTTAGGCGAGCAGAGCAGGAGACCAGAGCTTAATAAGATAAACCATAATCACTTCACAACTCCGGATTTTAAGACACTAGCCATGGAGTAATACGTTGGAAAAACCAACCCTTGAACAAATTTTAGGCGCTACATTCAGCATATGGAAGCAGGTTGAGCTATAAAGGGAGAAAATGTCGTTGCTTTCTTCTATTCATGTCATACTTAGAGACTATTTGGTTTAGTCTTTTATTACACTAATCCGTTAACACTTGGGTATCAAGCAAAAGGATGGATAAAACTTACAAAACAATCTTGCATAGTTTAGCGCTATAGCAGCTGCTATAAATCAACTTAGTGAACAAATTGTCACCGTGGTTGTTGTTTTAGGAATTAAAGGGAAAATGGAGATTTAAAGGGAACCTAAGAAAAGTTCAACCGCCAATTTGGGGGACTTATACTATCAAGTTGACAAGTTCATGCTCTTGGAGGATTCCGATATCAAGACAAGAAAGATAAATGTCAACCAAGTTAGAGACGAAGAGCTTCAGAATAGGAAACACTTCAAAAGACAAAGCGAGCTTCCATGTTCACAGTTTACAAAGACTCCAGAAAGAATCTATCTTGCTATTAGAGAAATAGTTGATTGTAGTGAATTGAGGATAGCGAATCAAATGCAGTAGAGAAGGAAACCAACAAATGTCTCGTGTTTCATGAGGTTTATGGTCATGAGACCAATGAACATAGACATATCTCATAGAAATGCTCTGGGTTGAAATACTAAGGTAACTCCACTGAGAATGCCACAAACTCTAGACTGCAGTCCCTCAATGAAAATGAGTCTCTACGAAGAAAAGGTGTAAAGCATGCTCGAGGATGCTGTGTTGGATCCCCCCATGAACATTAGAGTATGTCCTCCTACTATATATTCAAAAATAGATGTGCATGAAAATTGAGAAGAATGGCATAATCAGATAGTGGAGAATAAACATTCTAGTTCCGGAGGCAGGGTTCAACTCCATCACAGAATGAGAGACTAGGTTCAACTCCCCCAGAGATAGTGGAGTGTAATTCCGACCCATTCCATAGGTGGTACAAGACATCTCTAGAGATGGTGGAGCATAATCTTCTCAAAAAGCCCCAGAGATAGAGTAAACTTCATATGAATATGAAACATGATACTACGAAGATTGAATACCCTCATAGAGTGCGGGCACAACAATGTGCATGACTTACTTTAATGAATAAATTTCAAATGATATTTAGTAGAAATGCTAAGGCATAATGTAACGACCCGTAAATTTTAACTGTTTTAATAACGTAATTAGTTGAAATTTTGTGAAATTTTAAATGATAAAATTTTGAAATATAAATTTGATATTTGGAATACGTCTAATTAATCATAGCAACTGGTAAATTTTCATCAGATAATTTGGAAGTTTATTTTCTAGTGTAATTTTATTCCAATTTATATCAGTTAAAATTGATGATAATAAAATGTTTTCCAAACCTGAATATTTTTACATAGAAAAATTCTAATCCATCTTCTGACTAAGACGTCATTTTTCGTTTTTCCAAATTTGGACTTCTTTAGCTCCGTCGATCTTATTTTTCTGCGTTTTTGCTGCATTTTCCACTAGTAGAAAATTCGAATTTTTATAATTCAATCATACCACTGATATTTGTATACCGTTTTGATCGTCTCGTCGTGCTGACCACCACGGTATATTTATTTGTGTGTTTTGAGGTCCGGGACGCGACAGAAACAATAAAACGGTGCGCCCTATCGGTACCCCGTTCTTGTCTTTTGAGTCCGGTATCTTTTCGTTGTTTCGGGAATAACCAAAGACCCATAGCCTTTAATATTCTTGGAAATTTACGTTTGACTTTTGCAATTCACTGGTGAAATCTAATGCAGTGTCCTTTGGTTTCACATTCGTTCTCTGCCATTTTATTTTCATCTTCTCTAAGCTAAAATATTTATAACATCATAAAAATGAAATTTGGTTCGTCATTTTTTTTCCAATTCCACCCCTCCAAGCACCTAGCAATCACAGCCTTCGGTAGCCTTCCCCATCCATTGACCATCTCCCACCCCTTCCACCATTTCAACTCATCACATGAACGCAGCACCCACCACAGTTTTGCCTGACCGAACCACCTCTTCCCTCCTTTAGCCGAACCTCCTCTGTCCCTCCAGAATTCCTGCCCACCGCCCTCATTTCGCCTACCTCCATCCTCCTTGTTGAACGCAACATCCTCCTCTACCCAAAGCCCACTGCCAACACCTCAACCGACCTCATCACGCAGCATAACACCATATATATGCTTGCGTACACAGGACTGAGAAGTTTATATGGTAATATTCCTTTTATAAAATGTTGATTGTTAAACTGTGTTTTATATATATAGTAAAGTAAAAGTTTATGTTGGTTTATACAATCTGTTTGTTTTATATATATGAATTTATATATGTGGATCTAGTAGTATTACATATATGAAATTTTAATAGTTGTGTGGGTATTTTGACCTGAACATTGTGTATAGAGTTACATATGTGTATCTTGCATTTTTTTTGTATATTTGTGCATTGATTAAGAATATTATATATATAAGGACTTGCTTACAATATTTAGTATAAAAATACTTTATATATGAAACTGTTAAGTGCTTTCAAGTATACCAATATATATGCCAGGTTTCATATTTTATTTTCGCATATTATATTTGTGTGAAGGCTGCAGCTCCTTTCAGATACAAGTTTTATTTTAATATATATATATATATATTATAATATGTAGGCATATATATATTCATTTGATAAGTATATGTTTTTAAGATGTTTGCGTATACTAGTTGTAGTATCTGTTAGTTATGTATAAGGGTTGTTTATATATATATCTACATACAGTTGTATACTGTTTATATTTGGAGTTTAACTATTTATGGGTATGCATATTTTGATCAGGTTCAGCTATTTTACAATAGGTATATCTTAATAACATATATTTCTAAGCATATAAAATAAAGTGTAATGTATTGGAATGAAATGTGAGCCATGTATATAACCTGATTATAGTATCTATAGGATTAGACTGGGTTCTATTTTATATAAGTTAAGTCAGTATAACTATTACAGAGACATATATTTGTCTGTGTGTTTGATGTTTAATTTGTACAAATATAAGTAAGTATTGATATACTGTTTTTGTTGTTATATATATAAATATATTAAGTGGTTTGGGCTGTATAGTTTTGTGTCTTAAAGTTGTGGTAAACATATGTATTTATATACTTGGTTAAAAGTATACAGTCTGTTTATATGGTAAGTTTATACATGCTGTATTCCTTCTAGTTGCATGCTTTTATGATATATATATAAATACATGTTTTTTTTGTTTGAAATAAATTTTGATTTGAAATATATGTATTAAAATTTATTTTTGAAACAAATATATATATATATATATATTTCTGTATACATCAATTTGATTCTGATGGTTCTCATCAATTTCCATTTATCAGCTCTGTTCGTCAAATTCGAGTTCAATCTTGATTTTTCTTTGGAATTCGTGCCTGGATTCATAACCCATCTCATTCTCGTTCACCTCTAGCCTCGAAAGGTGAGAAATCACTCACGATTAACGTTCTTTTATTTATTAAATTTGATTTCAATTGAAACGACAATTGAAATATGCTGCTGTTAGTTATTTACATTGTTATATATATGTCATTATATGCTATCTGTTCACCTGTGACATCTGACACCATTATCTGCCAATTGAAATATGCTGCTATTAGTTATTTACATCGTTATATATATGTCATTATATGCTATCTGTTCACCTGTGACATCTGACACCATTATCTGCCAATTGAAATATGCTGCTGTTAGTTATTTACATCATTATATATATGTCTGTTCACCTGTGACATCTGACACCATTATCTGCCAATTGAAATATGCTGCTGTTAGTTATTTACATCGTTATATATATGCTATTACCTGTATCAGTTCACCTGTGACATCTGACATCATTATCTGATGATATATGCCTGTTATATTATTATCATATCTGTTATCACTCTGCAAGTTCCCTGTTAATATAGAATTCACTATGGGTTGAAATGATACATACCCGAACGATCTGTAGAATAGGAGAAAATCGTTATGGGTTGAAATGATAAACCCAAGCGATTTTCATTTGAATTGAATTTGGGGTTACGGGTTGAAAAGATATATACCCGTATATATATTTAAATTACGGATTGAAATGATAAATATCCGTATCACTTGACCATAGGATAGAAAATTATATACAGACACCGTTGGTCTATATATAAATATTTGAAAAATGATTCCTATGGTTTTGAAGGAAATATATGGTTGTAATAAATATTGATTTTAAAGATCTAATAAAGTTGATTTAATAAAGTCGATTTAATCAATATAAAATAATGATTTTGTATTTATGTAAATTTATATTTTCAAATATAGAGTTTATAATGATTCAGGTTGGAAAGATAAATTGAAATTGATTTGAAATTATATTTATTTAAGTATTTTACTTAAATGAGGTTGATTTGAAATTTATTAAATTTGAAAATTGAAAGATATGTTTTATAACTTGAATTTGATTAAAAGTGACTTAAATGAATATTTCAAACTTATATAAATTTAAATGGGATATTTTGTTTATTTAAATTTTTAAATTGAAGTCGTATTTAGATGTATTGAAATGATTAAAGAAATATCTCAGAAACAAAATGTAATGAAATTAAATTGAGATATAAATGGAATTATCAAATTTAGTTTCGAAATGTGAATATTTAAAGCTTTGAAATATATTGAAATTGAAATGGCTTATTTTGTGGTTCAAATATGTATTTGAAATTGATAATTTGAAATGGTTTATTGAGAAGCTGAATCGAGTTGAAATTGATGATTTGAGATTTGATTAAATTTAAATTTTGGAATTCGAGTTTATGTGAATTGATTTGTGAAATTTGAGGAAGCTATATTTTATATAAAGTATTTTAAACTATATCTAAAACTATTTATATTTTACTTTATAATTTTTAATATAAATTATTTTAATATAAATCATTTTCAATATAAATTATTTTATTATAAACTATTTTAACTTATAACTATTTTATATAAACTATTTTATTGTATAAACTATTTTTCTATATATACAAATTTTAATATCTAAACTGTTTAAGAGGAAAGTGTTAGGATTCCATAATGTTATGATTTCAAGCTATGATTTCAAAGTGTTATGAATTTCAAGGTTTGATTTCCAAAGTGTTTGGATTTTAAAAGACTTATGATTTCGAAAGCGATATAACTTTGGAAAGTGATATGATTTTGGAAATGGATTTATTTGAAGTGAAAGTGATATCGTATTGATATGGTTTTGAAATGGCAATGATCTGTCGGTTTTGAAATATAACTATTTTGAAATTTTATTAAATGACCATCGGTGTAATAATACGTAGTTATTAAAGAGACCGGGATCGGATATGGACATACTCTCTGTCGATACCGAAACCACTTTAATAACCAATATACGCGGAGTGTTGATCCAGAACGAAGTGGATGGTTTTGATGAACGTGTTGACTGAAGAAAGAGAATGATTTTGGATGACCCCTGACATAACTAAAACAGGAGCCGCGCCGGGCCATTGAGGTTCGCCACCTCTAGCGGACACACTTCTTCGATACCATATCTATTACCTATATGATTCGATTTGGGTGCACCCTTTGATTTGGGAGTGTTGTTTCGCGGTGTTGAGGTAGTAGCTGCTATGCTCAACATCAGTCCGGATCACGCAACTACTAGTATCCTAGTTGGTATCGCCTCATGTACCTTGTCATACTGATTATCCTATTTGCGACCACTACGATTTGTTTTGTGTTATACCTATGGGGTACCCTCTGATAACCACTAGTTTACGGTGGGGCTTACGGTGCTGTATAGACTATGACATGGTAAAAATGTGTTAAGGGTGGAATGGGCCATGACTTAACACTATTTTGATATCGTACTTTACTGATTAGACATTATCTACTTAGCGTATTCTACTGTATATATAGATAGTTTAATGGATCCTTAGAGGATGGTTATCCCAAACATCCTTTGAGTTACTTGTATTTCAGTCGTTATTTCACTTGAGTTGGATTTATTGATATAAGAATGTTAATCCTGACTCGAGTGTTTTGTGTTTTCTTTACGCTCGGGTCAGACTAAGTGTACCAGTATTCGAGACTCACCTTTGGAGTTAGAGCTTCGCTAGGAGATCTAGCTATCTATCCAGCTTTCAGATATTCAGTTGATTCTAATGATGTATTCTGATTCTTGTATTTGACTATTGTATTCGAGATCTGTTGTAACTTATTTAACTCTGTTATATATATAGTAGCTTCATGAACTACTATTCATTTGTTTCCGCTGCATTATTGTTTATTACTCTGTGTCTGTGATTCTGAGATTTATTTATTTACTGTATATGCTGAGTTTTGCCAAATTTAAATTAACAATCTATTATTTTGAATTATTCAAGTCGGACATGTGTGGATTTATTGTCGATTTAAATGGTCCAAAATAGTGGGTCGTTACACATAATAACACCATACCACATATCTATGCAACACCCGCGAAAGTGAGAGAAATACTAATATCTAGGTAAGAACAAATGTCCTTGACCCCCATGAGTCGGATAAACCTCTTACCTTGCAGGCCAGACCGAATGACAGAGTACAATACACTAGTAGTAGGGTTGGAAATAACAAAAGAATTAGGAATCAAGAATCTATGTATCCATCGTGACCTGCAATTTGTAGTGAATCAAGCATTTTGAGAGTTCTAAGTCAATGGAGAATGGTTGGTGTACTACTTAGAAAATAAGTAGGGCAACGACTTTGCTTAACATGCAAGAGTACTATGTGGTTAAGCATATCCCATGGGAGGAAAATCGAGATGCTAACAATTTGGAAAAATTGGCTTGCTTGGGAAATGGATCACTTTTGGGTTGGTTCTAGTAAAAACTTCACCCCTAAACCGGAATGAAGGAAGGAAGGTAATGTGCAAGGTAATTTGGTACACTATATAGGATGGCATCCTATACAGAAGGGTTTTCACTAACCCCCTGCTAAGGTGCATTTCTGAAAGAGAGGCCAAGGAAATATTAGATAACATCCATCAAGGAGTCGAGAAGACCACACTGGTGGTAGACTCTAAAGAGGAAATCTCACAGGTATCGATCTGAATGGAGAATTTCTAATATCCATGGGAGGAGCTGAGTATGCAATAGTGGCTGCGGATCATTTTATCGAGTATGAATTTCCACTCTAGATGATCTTGGATAATGTATAGCAGTTTGATAGTCAGAAATTCGCCAACTTCTATCGGTAACACGGAATCAGGAAAAGATTTTTGACGGTGCCTCACCTGTAGGCCAATGGAGAGAAGAAGTCAACAAGGTTCTCAAAACTCCCATAAAGGAGCATTTGGAAAATGATAAGGGAGCTCGGATGGATGAGCGGCCATTGGACTTTATGTGTATTGCACTTCCCATGAAACTACAATGGGACATACTCCTTTTTCTTTGGCCTATGAATTATAGGTTATGCTTCCCATCAAAACTATAGTCTTATCTCATAGGAGAATACACTATGACTTAGAGGAGAATGAGTAATTGCTAAACATGTCCTTAAATTTGATTAAGGGGAAGCGGGATGAGGCTGCTTTGAAAACCGCGACACTCTAGTAGAAAGCGGCAAAACAATTCAAATCTAAGACAGAGCATCGCGTGCTGAAGAAAGGAAACCTGGTCCTGGAAGCAGATTTCCCCTTGGTTAGGGGGCACCTGACCTGATCTGGGAAGGACTATATTTTACTAGCAGGGATTTAAGGAATGGTTGCATTCTCATCATTGTACATAAAGCAGTAATCGGGAAAACATGGAATGCCTAAATCTCTGTTTAATTTTTTGCGCACTGACTATTGCAACTACATTGATTATGGACAAGTGTATTATCAATCATCACGGTCTTACCAAACCCCATGGATAGGGTGTGCCAAACAATGGTAAATGACCAGTGCTACCAAACCACCACAAGAGCAATCTCTTGTAAAATAAAGTCCTCGATTTATAGGACTATACAGGCAAAGCCAATGCATACTAGGGGCACCCAACTCTGGCGCATCATGGGAAGCTTGGACAAACCTTTTGCCGGCAACAGTGAACTGGATTTACCCATGGTTAGGACATGAATGTGGAACGAGTAGTTCACTATTGACGATCAACCTCAAAACTTCTTGCCAATAATGGCGGACCAAAGTGACCTTAACTAGGTGTCCAAAATTGAAGATCGGCTCAAACTTCTTGCTGGCAATGGCAGACCAAAATGACCCTTATCAAGTGTCCACCATTGACGATCAACTCAAATTTCATGCTGGCAATGGCAGATCAAAGTGACCCTAACCGGGTGTCTACCATTGATGATCGGATCAAACTTCTTGTCGGCAATGGCGGACCAAAGTGACCCTAACCGGTGTCCACCATTGACGATCGACTCAAACTTCTTGCTTGAAATAGCCAACAAAAGTGATCCTAATTGGGTGTCGACCATTGACTATCGACTTAAACTTCTTGCTAGCAATGGTGGACCAGTGTGACCCTTAGTGGATGTCCACCATTGATGATCGGCTTCAAACTTCTTGCCGACAATGGAAGACAGAGTGAACCTATAACTGGGTGTCCACCATTGACGAACGGCTTCAAACTTTCGGCTGGCCATGGAGAACCCAACTTACTAGTAGTCTAGACATGACCGCCGCCTAGTTGGTTCACCCTTACGATCAGTCTTGGATTTCTATCAGCGGCAGATAGCTGAGCTCGTCCATAGTAAAACATTACTATCGATCGACCGGTTTAGTGCAAGCAGTCGATACTGGAATTGTAGATAAGGATAACTAATAGACTGACACTAGGAAAAATTTGTTTAAAGTATGCATTTAATATGTATGTGATGAAAAAAAACTAGAATAATGAAAGTGCATGAAAAGAAAAACGGACACACGGGACTGGATTATGAAGACACTCCACCAAAGATCGCTTACCTTAGCTAACTTGATGATGATTGATCCTGTGCAAATACGTGGGGGGAAAGAAAGAGTTGCTGGAGGAGCTAGGAAAATAACAAGAAACCACTTTACTAGTATGCTCACCTTGTCGAACTTGTCAGTAATTGATCCTGTACAAGTGCTAAGGTAGCAGCTAACAAGCTAATGGCTAAGCAAGGATACTATACAAACACAAATGCAATAACTAATCTTGATCATTTATGATAATTTCATTTAAATTTTTTATAAGATACATATGTGCTTGTGTAAGTGTTCACATAAGAAATAAAAAGTATGGGCTAAGGGAATCATCAACCACGAAAACTGCTTACCCTACTAGACTTGTTGGCGATTGATCTAGTACAAGTATGCATGATAGTGGTGAGAAATGTTACTAACGACATAAGCAAACTTAGCAATCATGTGGAAGAAACATATAATGACTACTAGTCAGGAAAAGGAAAATATGGACATGAATAAATATTAGACGCAAAAATGCATGAACATCAAAAGAAGATTAGCTTCATAACACAAGCGCATGATTAACATGGCTTCAGCAGACACACTTAGCTGGACAAACATTTTGGTGATTAACCTATACAAGTATGCAAAGTATTGATAAAGAAGTCACTAGTGGAATAACTTGGCTATCATGTAGGAAAAATACATCGCAACCACCAGTCTTAATTGGCCAAACCGCAGTCAACGCAATACAATACACATCGTCAAGTCCATATACCATGGAACCACTGTATAATCCTTTCCCTATGATATCTCGATATTCTCGAAACTTTAATAAGACAACACGCGGCCCTCAAGACCTGGAGGACCCGAGTCAAGGAGGTTGAACTAGAGGGAGAAAAAGCCTACTGGACAAAGATGAGAATCAGTGGGAAATCATACCAAATGATTATACTACTAAGAAAGAATGAGCTATGATCGACATAATAATAAAGGATTTCTTGAAACGATCAACAAGTTTTCCTTAAGTGAACAAGGCTCTGTAACATATTAGCAGTAAAAAACTTACAAAAAGGATGGGAATGAGGATATAGATATTTGAGGTCCGTGATAACCATCGCATGAGAAAGAAAGACAATTTTGGATGAAACAAGCATACTTTTTATTCTACAAAAGTTGCTTTGGGGGGCAAAGGTTGTGGGAATTTTCACCCACAACATGGTGAATAAGAAAAGATGGCAATGAGCATAGAAACGACCGGAAGGTGCATAATAAAGGCGCCATTATGTAATCACAAGGGCATGACAAAGTGTTAGAGGAAAATCTGGGACAATCTAAAAATATAGTCAAAGCACTTGTAAAATGTTCCTAAGGTCAGGACATACACCTATGTCGAAACCGTATCTTAATTTGAGCTACGGATTGGAAGATATAACCATCTTAAAATTAGTCCACCACCTAACCGACTCGAACCCCACCTTGGAGAGCTACTACCTATTTTAGGCAAATGGAATATTCAGAGGCATTGGAATACTCTACTCAATAATACAAAGCTATCAGTTTAAGTTTCATTCAATTCTGACTTAAAACAAAGGAGTTATGACACAAAAACGTGTGTAGCTCAAGTGGTTGAGCACCATGCTTGCAACAGAGATGTTAGGAGCTCGATCCCTAGCAAGTGCATTATTTTTATGCAATAGGAGAAATGGTCTGGAAGGGAACCTAACAGTTTACTGTCTAACTATTTACTACCCAACAGATTTTTACCCAACCTTATACTTATAAATACCTCATGGATGAGCACAACTATGGAGAGGAGAATGGATGAGCAATAATGGCAGACAATCTTGGAGCTCTAGAGACTACTTAACCAATTATCTGCCTAACGTAGTCTTGCCTACCAAAATCTCTGGAGCACTTCTAGACAATAAAGAATCATCTCGGCCTTATCCAATCGCCTTCAATCATCCATCATCTAATATGAAGTTGTGACAGACCGACCTCAAGATTTATGGAATCAGAGTAACATCACTTGGTCAAAGCACTGGGACGGGAAAGCGAGAAGTTCAGGAGATAGCATAAGCAAAATTGGAAGGAAAAGATGAAATTTTGTAGAGACTAAGTGCTCGGTTCGATAGTATACCAAACAGAAAATCTTGTTCAGTAGTCAGGTACCGAACAACAATTCTTGTTCATAGTCTACTATCGAACAGATAGTCATGTTCGGTAGCCTACTATCGAACAAAGATTCCTGTTCGATAGCCTACTACCGAACCAAAGCACTACCGAACCCTCGAACCAAGGCACAGTCGAACATAAGCATCATCGAATCAAGGCACCGCCAAACCAAGCATCGCCGAACACCACATACAAAACACAAATTCCTGTTTGGTGAACTACTGCCGAACCTAGGCATGGCTGAACCATGACATAACCACCAAGCAAACTACCCCTCAGCCAATCACCATTGGACAGAAAAGTGCATATACGGAAAGGCAATCTTGAATATATGGAAGTTCTGGAGCATATCTTATATATATGGAATTAACCGAACCGAGCATGTTATATAAGGAAACTGCCTATTTTATCGGCCTGACCTCCCTATACCTTCACTCCTTTAAATACCCAAGATTCTAACAACATTGGGGTAGAATTTTGAGGAGCGAAGCTTATAACAGTAATGGCGAACCAGTCAAAGAAAGCTAGGAATAGGCTAACAGGAACTGCCTAACATAAACTGCCTAGCAAGAACAACCTAACAGGAATTGCCTAACATGAACATCCTAAAAGGAACTGCCTAACATAAACTACCTAGTAGGAATAACCTATTAGGAACTGCCTAATAAGAATAGCCTAAGAGGAACTGCTTAACATGAACTTCCTAGCAGGAACAACATAATAGGAACTGCCTAGCATGAACAGCTTAACATGAACTGCCTTATAGGAACTGCTTAGCAGGAATAACCTAATAAGAACTATCCAATAGGAAATATCTAGAAGGAATAGCCTAATAAGAATGTTGACGCCAAAATGGGCATCAACACCCAATAAAATCTTGTAGAGATTAAATGAAGAACGAAATTAAAACATAGCAAAAATCTTAAATAAACACACAGATTTTTATAGTGGTTTGGCAATCTTGGCCTACGTCCACTTCATATTTCTATTGATCTTCCACTTGATTATGATTACAAGAATGTTTGGATCAGCTAGGATCCATTAGTACAAAAATGAAGAATAAAAATAGTAGAGCCTCGACAGAGAAAGTAGGATCCCTTTTCTGATGCCATGCCTGCTATATTAATAGGGGAAGACGTGCACGGATCGGACTGAAATATCGGCAGAAGGTCGGGAGACCAAGACGAGGTTACCTAAAATTTCTAGGCCCATCGAGGCCCACAATAGAGATCGGTACCGATCCCTGTTAGTGTGTCCAAATAGGTTGCGATCTTTATGAGTGGTGCACTATGATGTTAGTTACTTGCTCCCCAAATTTCATGCAATTCTGACATACGGTTTGTGAGATATCGCATTTTCCATAAAGTAGTGTTGCTTGAATACTGATTTCTACCGATCCCTCCAAAGCGAGTTATGTCGATCCCTCCAACTTCCTCCAATGGGAATGATATCCCTAAGGGGTGTTCTACATGTTATAGTAAGCTTGTGCTCCAAGTTTCATGTTAATAGCATCTGTAGAGTTTGAGTTAGTGACAGATCATCGCTGCAAAATTGAGTTTAGCTGATTCCATTTATACCGATCCCTTTCTTAGGTGAAGTAATTTGCCCATAACTTGAGCATACAAACTCCAAACGACTTGAGATTTGAAATATAGCCTCGTGGGACCTTACTTATCACTCTATATCAATCTCACATGACTTGGGACAAAAATTGAGGATACGTACTGATCCCCAAGGGGAAGGGATAGGCACCGATCTCCTGTTGGGAGGAGATACTAATCCGTACTTAGAATATTCTGGAGAGCCTATCTCTTGGTCTCGGTTGATCGGCACTTCATATCATTGCATGAACTTGATTTTTGGACCTCACAATTGTCGCTTCAGGCTACTGGCCTTGATGACAGTCAAGTCTAACTTGTCCAATTAGTTCGGATATAGGCGGGTCAAAATGTCGGATAACACTTGCCTCCCAAAGTACGTCTTGTTTCGTACATGACGTGCTTTGAATTGATGTCAAGTTAGGGTCAACGAAAAGAAATTCATTCAGTTTTCTGAGTAGTCGCTTTCCTACCGTTGACTTATTTTCCCAAAGTGTCATATCTCTCTTTGACCGTCATGACGCTTGGTCGATTTCCAATAGTATAAATTCAAGATTGTATTCCATCAGTTGTAATTTGTATCCAGTTCTACGGGGCTAGTAAGCTTTGGCTATCCGATTTAGTTTCATTTTTGAAAGATTCAGGCCAGAATTCAACTTTTGTCAATTTCAAAAATTGAATTTTTAGAATATACACATGCACGTTTTGGTACATGTCCTTATCATTGGCTTTCGGATGCGTTTGTACGCTCGCAGGTCATCGCCAATTCCTTATAGTTTAATTGCAATTCGATTGCAATTCCATGTTTATATATGTTTATTTTTTATAATGAAAACGGGGTCATAATAAGTCACTTGATGAGAAGGGACTTCAAGTTCTATAGGGATGACGACCTCGGAGCTGTAAACAAGGGCCAATGGAGTATGGCTAGTCGTGGACTTGTCGGTGGTTCTGTATGCCCATAATGCTGATGGAGTTCGTCGACCACTTGCCTCTAGCCTTTTCCAAATGCTTCTTCAGAATGGACTTTATGATTTTTTTAACAGCTTCGACTTGTCCATAAGCTTGAGGATGAGCAACTGCCACGAGTCTTTTCTCAATATGATGTCGACGATAGAAGTCTTTGAATTTAACATTTTTTCGCTGTGATCGTGGCTAAAGGTTCAGCTTCAGCCCATTTGGTGAAGTAATCCACTGCTACGATGGCATACCTTGCACCACCTTTAGAAATCGGCAAGGAGCCGATGATTTAAATACCCAAAGTGGCAAACGACTAAGGATTGACCATTTGAGTAATTTTCGTCGGCGGAACTGTCGGAAGTTTTTCAAACATCCAGCACTTGTCGCATTATCTAGCGTGATCAGCTGCATCTCGATTGGCAGTTTGCCAGAATTACCCGTAGCGGAGTATTTTCTTTGTCAAAGTTTGCCTCCTGGTGTGACCGTCGCATTCTTCTTCATGGACTTCTCTCAAGACTCATTTAATTTCATCATGGGCGATACACCGAAGCAGGGGAATGAGGAAGCCCTTTCTATACAAGACTCCTTCTTCGATGATGCAGCGTGAAGCTTTGGAGAGGATCTATCATTTTTCATTCCTCCGTTCAGGAAGAATTCCCCGTTGTAGATAGTCTTTGATAGGAGTCATCGATGACTCCTTTTCTGGCTCCATCTTCAAGATCTAGTCGATCTCCATCTGTCAATGCTTGGAATTTTAAGTACTTCAACCAAAACAAAGTCTATTTGGTGCGCATCCCTAGAACTGGCTAGTGACTCAGCCTTTTCATTTCATTCTTTAAGGATGTGTGTAATGGTGCAATACTCGAAGTCGGCTAATAGCACTTAGACCCGGCCGAGATAAGGAGCAAGACGCTGCCCCATAGTAAGATAATCTTCCCTGACTTTGCATACTACTAACCAAGAATCACAAAAGATATGTAAAGTTTCCACTCCCAGTTCTCTAGCAAGTTTGAGCCTGGCGATCAAGCTTCATACTTAACTTAGTTATTTGTTACAGGGACGTTGAGTTTCAGGGCGTAGCAGATCGATCGTTCCTCAGGAGTCATTAACACAACTCCGACACTAGAACACCGATCATTGGAAGCTCCATTCATGTACATTTTCCATCGGTCGGTCAGTTCTCCATTGCTCTTTGGATCGTCATCTGATACAGTGAATTCAGAGATGAAGTCTGCTAATGTCTGTCCCTGGATAGCTCTCCAAGGGAGATAAGTGATATTGAATTGGCTTAGCTCGATATTCCATTTGAGCAACCTTCCAAACGTCTAAAGTTGCTGTAGGACCTGTCGTAATGGTTGGTCGGTGTAGATGTTGATGGGGTGAGCTTGAAAGTAATGGTGAAGCTTTCGTGATGCAATCAACAGGCAGTACGCGAGCTTTTCCAGCTTTGAGCAGTTTCTCTCAGCACCTGTCAATCGCTTGCTAACATAATATACTGGCCTTTGGCTCTGATTCTCTTCACTTAACAGTGTAGCACTTATGGCGTGTACCGACACCGCTAAATAAATATATAAGTCTTCATGATCCAATGGGTTGGATAGGATGGGAGGTCTTTCTAAGTGATCTACCAGAGCTTGAAACATATCTATGCAATCCTGCGTCCATTCAAAGTTCCTCTTCCCTCTCCTGATCAAGTCAAAGAAAGGAATACACTTATCGGTGGTCTTGGAGATGAAGCGCCTTAGGGCGGCAACCTTCTCATTTAAGCTCTGTACCTGCTTAATCGTCTTCGGTACCTAGATGTTTCAAATTGCTTGAATCTTCCCGAGACCGGGTTCGATTCAATGAGAGTTAACGATGAAACCCTAAATTTTCCCTGATGCAACGCCGAAAGAGCATTTCAAGAGATTTAGTTTCATTCCATATTTTCGTAGAACACTAAACATCTCCGCTAAGTCATTGATGTGGTTGTTTGATCGTCGTGACTTCACGAGCATATCATCCGCATATACTTCCGTCGATCGTTCGATCTGGTCTTTGAACGTCCTGTTGACCAATCTTTGGTAAGTAGCTTCAGCATTATTTAGTTCAAACGACATCACAACATAACAATATAGCCCTAGATCGGTAATGAAGCTAGTGTGTTTCTAGTCGGGGACGTGCATCGGGATCTGGTTGTATTCAGAGTACATATCCATAAATGAAAGCAGTTCATATCCAGCGGTTGAGTCTACCAGCTGGTCGATCCTTAGAAGTGGAAAGCTGTCCTTGGGGCACGCCTTGTTTAGGTAAGAGTAGTTGACGCATGTCCTCTACTTTCCATTAGCTTTTCTCACAAGAAATGGATTGGATACCCATTTCGGGTAGAGGGTATCACGGGTAAACCTATTATTTTTGAGTTTATCCACTTCCACTTTAAGTGGAGCAGATCTCTCCGGATCCATGACGCGTTGCTTTTGTTTCTCCGGGACATGCCTCGAGTCGACATTCAATGCATGGCTCATGATAGTTGGCAAGATCCCACACATGCCAGAATGGGTCCAAACGACTACATCAAGATTCGCTCAAAGAAAAGCAGCTAATTCCTTCATCATCATTGCACTAAGCTGTGATCTGATCTTCTGGACCCAAGATAGGTCGTCGTAGCCGACCGTATGTCGATTGTTAGCTCAATGGGTACAACCTTGGATTCTTTAGGCTCCTCTTCTTCATCTTTGTGGTCTATATCTTTATAGAACCAACCGTGTTGTAGTTGCTTGATATTGGCCTTATGTTGTAAGTTGAAAAATGCTTAAATGGATTTGCCCAAGAAAAAGGATCGGTTTTGATCCCTTGTTTAAGTAGAACTTAGCAGTTTTTGATTTGACAATAACATATTAAACCCTTTGAACTCAAAATCAAACAATGGGACATGTCATATATGACTTGCATACTTGAACCAGCGTATGGCCTTGAACCATATGTTTACCACTTCAGACTTGAATAGATTAGCATATTTGTACTTGTACGGATTGTAATATGCGCCCTGAGTGAACTTGAATATGAATGTCAGATTCCTATATGCCGATAGCCGATCCTTGAGTTAAACGTAATTGTTTCGCGTAACAATCATCATGAAATCCCGTTCGGATGGTCAATGATGACGATCACTCCGATCAAATCCCAGAGTCTTGTCATGAACTGTTGATCCGATAGTGATGGGTTTTAGACACTTTTAGCGATTATCTGCGATGGTTAAAGATCAGGCTTAAAGGAGTGTTGAATCAAACACCAAGTAGAGTACAGTCTTGTGTATTCGAGTAATGCGCTTTCCATTCAATGTACTCACGATCTACTACTCGTTGTTCGGGTAGGAGTACAGTTGCCAATGAGCTTGGGCATCGATTTTACAATTCTATCTCTAGACATCCTTTCGGTCGTAGCCTCGAGTCATTGTAAACACCAGGTATGAGTCACAGTATTGAGCTATCGTGTCAGTCTTTGGATGATCACACTTCTACTTGCGGTCTTAAGTTGATAAATGTACTACATGGACGGTCAAGTCTCGTCCTAGTCATGATTATACTCCCACCTATGCTCCAAGGACTTAGAGTTGATCGATGAATGGCGGTTCACATTCATCTTGTTTCTCGCTCGTGCCCCCAAGTCTGGGGCATGCGTCGATAAGTAGGAAGGCAAGTCATGTCCAACCAGTGATTGATGCTCTCCCTGCCAAACTAAGGTCAAGGATCAGTGCGCGGACGGTCGAGTCACGTCCATTTCGTATTGCTCTTCTAGTCGGATCATAGTAAGAGTCAACGAATGAACGGTCGCGTCACATTCAATCGAAGCTGGATGGTCAGTTGCATCCATTTTGATTCATATTCTCTCGCCAGATCTAGGGATAGAGTTGGCTCAAGTGCAGCTGGGTCATGCTCATCCGGTTTCATACTCCTCTTGACGGATCGAAGGAGGGTGCTAGAGATAATGATCAAGTCACAATCATTCATGGTTTATTCTCCTATCCGCACTTTGGTGATCGAAGTTTCTCGAAGGACATCCAGGTCATATCCATTTGTGTTTGGTGTGGATCGGTATTGACCGCCGACCCAGCGGCATGATATGGAAACCTTGGATCGACATTGCTTGTTGACCCAATAGAATGACATAGTCGGTCGCCCGTAACTTCGGACGTTATTACGATTGGTTTTGTATTGAGGCCTTCTTGCGGTCGTTGCCTTAAGTTGTAAAGATCACCCAGTCGGAGCTATAGTAAGATGTCGTACTCAGCTTGTAGTAGTTTGTACTCTCGTTCCCATTCTTGGGTTAGCAGAATTAGTTCATGGATAGTCGAATTCCATCCGTAGCGAGTTCATACTCCTCTTGTCGAGTTCAGGTCGGAGTTTATGGAATATTGAGTGGTTGATCCGCACTCATCTATTTGTTTATACTCATATCCACACTCTGGGGATAAGAGTTTGTTGGCGGGTGGTCGAACCACACCCAATTTCTGTTTATACTCAAATCCGCACTGGGGGACCAGAGTTATTTGCTGGACGGTCGAACCGCGTCCATGTCTTGGTTTGGATTTTGGGCTTGCCGTTGTCCGGGCAAGGCTTGGATAGTTCACCGTACCTCAAGCGCAAACAAGGTCATGGATGGATGTATCACATCCTCTTTAGATTGGACGGTCGAACCATGTCCAATTTAGGCTTGGGCTCTTAAATTGCCTATGCATCCAGGGAACGAGTCGATGCATGGATGGTCATACCATGTCCACTTTCATTTGGATCTAGTTTCTGCCAAGCCTTGGGAGTAAGATGAGTGTTCTGAAGAACTTCAAGCTCGATTAGGGGAGGAGATGGTTAGATCGCATCCACTTTGAGTCGTGTGTTTGCCTCCAAGTAGAGGGCAAGAATTGAGGAGCGGATGGTCAAACCGCGTCCACATTTTATGTTTATACTCCGGTCCATGCTCTGGGGACCAGAGTTTTATGATAGGTGGTCAGTCATACTCATTTGTGGTTTATACTCCGGTCCACGCTCTAGAAACCAGAGTTGATCGATGGACGGTTGAACCGCATCCATCATTTTGTGTTTATACTCCGGTCCACGCTCTAGAGACCAGAGTTTTATGATGGGTGGTCAGTCACACCCGTTTGATGTTTATATTCTAGTCCGCGCTCTAGGAACCAGAGCTGATCGATGTACGGTCGAACCACGTCCATCGTTTTGTGTTTATACTCCAGTCCGCGCTCTAGGGACCAGAGTTTTATGATGGGTGGTCAGTCACACCTATTTGATGTTTATACTCCAGCCCACGCTCTGGGAACCAGAGTTGATTGATGGATGATCGAACCGCATCTATCTTTTTATGTTTATCCTCCGGTCCGCACTTTGGGGACCAGAGTTTTATGATGGGTGGTCAGTCACACCCGTTTGATGTTTATACTCCAATCTACGCTCTGGGACTAGTGTTGGTCGATGGATGGTCAGTCACACCTATATGGTTTTTCCAGTCCGCACTCTGGGGACCAAAGTAGGTCGATGGACGGTCGTACCACATCCATCTTTTTGGTGTTTATACTCCAGTCCGCACTCCCGGGACCAGAGTTTTATAATGGGTGGTGAGTCACACCCATTTGATGTTTATACTCTAGTCTGTGCTTTCGGGACCATAGTTAGTTGATGGACGGTCGAACCGCGTCCAAGTGGCTATGTACTCCTCTCGGCAGGTCAAGAGAGAGAGAGTAGTTGGGTGGACGGTCAAGTCACATAAACTTCACGTTTCAGTCATGTCCTCGTGTCGAGGGCAACGTTTGTTGAGTAGATGGTCAATCATGCCTACTTTAAGTCGAGCTTCTAGACCGTTTCATGTTTCTTGGACTGGAGTTAATGTGTGGATGGTCAAATCGCGTCCACCTTAGTTGGACCTCGATCGTGTTGAGCTTCGGGAGAGGCATAAGTATTTTGGCAAACTTTAAGTCTGAGCTAGAAGTTGATGGTCGGGTTACATCCACTCCAAGTGTTTCTCCGGTCTTCAAGTCAAGCGTGGAGGTTGATGCGTGGATGGTCAGTCGTGTCCACTTTATATTAGATTTTGACCTTGTCGGGCTTTGAGTAAGGCATAGATGTTCTGTTAGAATTGAATCACGGAGTAGGAAGTGGATGGTCGAGTCACACACACTTTCCATTTCGAGTCCTTGCCTTAAGTTAGGGGCATCTAGTAGCTGATGAGCGGCTGAATCATGCTCGTCTTGTGATGCTTTGAAGGTCCGATCATGGTCCATGGAGGTTGGTTGGGGCCCAACTCTATGTACTTGGTTACCTGCATCGTATGCAAGTAGTTTAATTCAAGTTGGTCGTAGTTCACAACATAATTAAAAATGAAATAAATCTTATTGATAAGTGAAGCATAGTTGAATTCTTGCTATTCCACTTTGCTCCAGCCCTCCTCAACTGGAAGTCGACCATAGGTGGTCCAATTGATAATCAAAGGTCATTATTGGTAAGTGTCGGATGTTCCCTGCCCGCCATTCTACGAGGCTTGCACATATTATTGAAGCTTTCCTATTTGAATCCGCTGTCCGATCACATCTTGGAGGTGTCTACAATCGCTAGTCTTATGACTGTGTGTATCTTGAAATATACAACATTTCTTGGATTTCTTCTGGGTTTCGGTGGACTCTCTCGAGGCTGGTTTCCAGTACTGCTTCGAGTCGTGAGTCTCCAAGTAGATTTTTCCGACTGAATCGTTCAAAGTAGTATATGAGTCGGATTTTGGGATTCTGGGTCATCTCTTAGAATCCGAGGCCTCATCTAAGGCCTTAATGTTGCCCTCACTTTGACTTCCTTCAGCCGACGGGCCTGCATCGTTCTTTTTCCTAGTCTGTTATACCTCCTCTTGGCTTAGTTTCAGGTTCGCTTCGTAACATAAATGATTCAAGGTCATATGAGGCTCTCCAGGTAACCAATCGCCAAAGTGTGTCTCGGGGTCGATTCCCCTTATCAATACCATCAGTATGATATTCTTGCTAGGATTACTCACTTTAGTGACCGTGGTGTTAAATCTCTACCAAAAGTCTTTGAGCAGCTCGCCTGGTGCTTGGGATAAGTTAGGGATGTTAGGAAATCAAATTCATGGTTTTAATGACAACAACTATACAATGAAAATCAAATGTACATATATATGTATATATACAAGAACTTGCTAGAATAACATCACTACAAAGACAAGAACGAGGCTCAAAGAACATTACAAGAGACGACAAGTCGATAGGATCAATGGAGCAATGACACAGATGCACATAAGCAACATACACAAGTTTCAGACGTCTGAAGACACTAGCCAGACGTTTGAAAAAATCCTCTGGAATTCAAAACAGACAGGGTCAGACGTCTGGTTAATATATTCAGACGTCTGAAAGGCTATTGTATACAAACATTATATAGAGCCAGACGTCTGAAACATATACCAGACGTCTGGAACTGAACTCGAATTTTGAATTCAAATAACAACTGTCACACTTGAAAAGGCATCTTCGCTCCTCTTCGCTGCAACTCTTCATCACCATCAGAAGTGACCATAGAACACTTGTTAATGGATGCAACTACTCAAGGAATCTCTCTACAACTATATATATCATCAAGAATCATAGAGAATACCTGACAACCTAACTTACTTATGCTATCTGATTATACACTCTATCATATACTCTTGATCTCTAGCAATCTATACTTGTATTCTACTCTTCCAAATATACAGTTCATCATAGACAATACTCTCTAGATATATATTGGAAGCATTTGTAATATATAGTCAAAATCCGTGTAATAGAGAACACACAGTTGACAAAGAAACTCTGCTATTGTAAACCTGTTCCTCCGGGTAAAGTGAGGGCTATTTGGTGAAAGAAAATTTCGAATAGGAGCTTCGGGACTGGACGTAGGACGGGAGGTCCGAACCAGTATAAAATCCTGGTGTGCTTATTCTATACTTACTTAGATTAATATTGTTTAGTTGCATCATATATTTTGCCACATATACTTGCATATGCACAACACGATCCACCCTGTATAGACTTTCAATTGGTATCAGAGCCTGGGATTCTAGAGATCGTAACAACATCCTAGAATAAATGGCTATAAAGAGATCTAGTCAAGGCAATAGGAAAAGGAAGAGCAATAAAGAAGAATCAATGGGGAAAACAAACAAATGCTTCATGGCTAAACTCAGATCACAATCGGTATGCTTAGATTCTTTATATAAAGATCTTTTGTTAGCACATGATGAATTATTAAAAGATTGTAAAACCTTGAATAAAGTTAATATAATTGCTTTAGATAAGTTAAATTTCCAGTTTAAAAGAGGAAAATAAACTTTTGATAAAATAAACTAAATGTTTTGAAAATACCGTAGAAGAACTTATTTCACAAAAAGATTTCCTACAAAAAGAAAATGAGCAGTTAGAAGATAAAAACAATGATCTTTTAGAGGAAATCAATGTTTTGCAAAATAAAAATACTATGTTTGATAAAGAAAAGGAAATTTCTTCCAAGGAAATCACGGATTTGAAAAGACAAAATGATTCATTACAATCATCTTTAGATAATTCAGAATCTCTAATTTTTCTTCTCGAAAATGAGAACTGTACGACAAAAAGGGAGAATTCTGAATTAAACAAGCAAATTGATATTTTGAAAAACAGTAATATTTCTTTTGAAAATAATAATTTTGACTTCAAAGCTAAATTTGATAAACTTAACACTGAAGTCACAAAATTTAATAAAGGTCAAAACAATTTAAACATGATTTTATCTAGTTCTAGACCTTTACATGACAAAAGTGGTTTAGGATATAATAAAACTGATCGTAGAAATAGCAATAGATACGCTTTCATGTATAGAAAAAATGTTAGTGCTAGTACTAAATTTAGAGTAAAGTCTAGATCAAATTCTTATAGAAATTCAAATACTGCAATGGTAAAAAATATTTATAATTTCTCTAGAAGTACAAAATCATTGAACGGAAATATGAATAAAAATTATCTAAGTATTTGGGTTCCTGTTAATTAGAAAAATAGAGAAAAATACATTGATGATTATTTTGATATGGTAGTTAATAATTAAAATTATATTTATAAAAGTTCAACCACACCCAAATGGGTATGGTTTCCAAAGATCTAACCCCTCGGACCCTAACATAGTAAGTGGGTACCAAAAAATAATTTTTATTTATTACAGGTACTCGGAGAAACAAAAGGAAAGATTTTGGAATTTGCAAATATGATTCCCTTATTCTTTTTTGATAATGACAAAGCACGAGAGATAATGGAAAGCACATATTCAGGGAGAGATTTATAAAAATTACATATAAGTACATTGTATAGTTGTCATCATCAAAAAGGGGGAGATTGTTAGGAAATCAAATTCATGGTTTTAATGACAACAACTATACAATGAAAATCAAATGTACATATATATGTATATATACAAGAACTTGCTAGAATAACATCACTACAAAGACAAGAACGAGGCTCAAAGAACATTACAAGAGACGACAAGTCGATAGGATCAATGGAGCAATGACATAGATGCACATAAGCAACATACACAAGTTCCAGACGTCCGAAGACACTAGCCAGACGTCTGAAAAAATCCTATGGAATTCAAAACGATAGGGTCAGACGTCTGGTTAATATATTCAGACGTCTGAAAGGCTATTGTATACAAAAATTATATAGAGCCAGACGTCTGAAACATATACCAGACATCTGGAACTGAACTCGGATTTTGAATTCAAATAACAACTGTCACACTTGAAAAGGCATCTTCGCTCCTCTTCGCTGCAACTCTTCATCAACATCAGAAGTGACCATAGAACACTTGTTAATGGATGCAACTACTCAAGGAATCTCTCTACAACTATATATATCATCAAGAATCATAGAGAACACCTGACAACCTAACTTACTTATGCTCTCTGATTATACACTCTATCATATACTCTTGATCTCTAGCAATCTATACTTATATTCTACTCTTCCAAATATACAGTTCCTCATAGACAATACTCTCTAGATATATATTAGAAGCATTTGTACTATATAGTCAAAATCCGTGTAATAGAGAACACACAGTTGACAAAGAAACTCTACTATTGTAAACTTGTTCCTCCGGGTGAAGTGAGGGTTATTTGGTGAAAGGAAATTCCGAATAGGAGCTTCGGGACTGGACGTAGGACGGGAGGTCCGAACCAGTATAAAATCCTGGTGTGCTTATTCTATACTTACTTAGATTAATATTGTTTAGTTGCATTATATATTTTTCCACATATACTTGCATATACACAACACGATCCACCCTGTATAGACTTTCAAGGGAAACTCCTTATCCAACTGATTAAACGAGGAGATGGACCTGGACAGTGATCGCGTAAATCACCTGATCGATCGCTACTCCCCCGAGTAATATGGGAAAGAATCAGCATTTAATTACGTTCGTCGCTTTGGAGGAATTCATATGCCCTTCGTTTTTCATAAGATCATCTGTAACGAGCCAGAATTTCTGTCATTTGAAATTCAAATATTTAATTGATTTTTAATATTAACAAGTGAAATTTGTAAGTCGAATAAATTTTAATTTCGAATATAGATTTAATTGGGTAATTAAATCGATAATTTAATATTTGAAATTGCCGAAATAATTGGAAATTGGATCAAATGTGTATAAAAATGATTTATAAAGTTATATTAAATCATATTGGAGTTAGAATGATGTTTGTAAACTTTTAAAATTGAATTAAAAGTTAAATTGTAGAAATTGAATATTTTAATATTTAATTGACGAGTGAAAATAGTCATTTTACAAACAGTCTTGGATTTCAACAAAACTAGTTTCATCGGATCCGTAATGTGAAATTATTATAAGGTTTCAAATTTCGTGTCAATCGGATTTACGGTTTGTCCGGGGCAAGCCAAACGCATAGAAATCGTTTTAATCGATTTAATTTAAATTTGATCGTTTATTTCCGTAACTCGCGCATATGATCGAATTAGCTCCCGAAACACGTTCCATTATGTTTGTAACGCGGGTAAAACCTTAGAAACGCCAGCCGGCACGCTTCGTTTGGAGTTTGGAAAAATACGGGTGAATAGTGTTTCGCACTACAACAAAATATGATATTAATAACGCTATTTAATAATGCGTTATTCTGAAGCGTTATTATTGACCCTTAATTATCTACTTACCGGTTGATTTTTGTTCTCCCTATAGGTGTAACGCGCGCATCTCCCTTCCCCTTCACGTGTAACGCTGCCCCAAAACATCTCCCTCCAACTTCCCAAATTATTTTCCCTCTCCCTCCAAAACCATTCTGCCTCCCTCCAAAACGCACGCATCTCCCTCCTCCAAATTACGTTAGCGATTCGAAGAAAGCAGAAACCCTCTCAAGTTTTTTCGAAGAAAGCAAACTCCTTCGATTTCGAAGCTAGGGCTTTGCATGTAGCTCCGATCTATCGAAGCTAGGGCTTCGCATTTTGGATATAATCTTCGATTTTGTTACCACCTGAATTCTGCTATCGTCCGCTCAAATTCCATTGCATCTCCAAGCTCCATTTCCGACTCCATCAAATCGCTGCTATCCATCAAACCATCAAATCCCTACTGCGCTTGCTCTTAAATTCCAACTTCGACTTCGGCTTACTGCGAATACTCCATCACTGCTTTCCTGTAAGTCCATCCATATCATATTGTAGTAATTGCACAAAATTATGCTCGCTGTCAAGTGTTCAACTAATTGCTTGCTTTGGCTTATGAATGATCATTGCTTTAACTTAATGGTGAGTTTGTTTTGATATCTGTTTAATTTCCTACGATAGCCGGTCTTTTATTTTTTCATTTCATCATCTCATTCCTTTCGGTTACACCACTGATTTTGCAACTATGTGGTTGTGGATGATTGTTGCATGATCATATCAAGATGTTATTGGGTGCTATTATTTGTCTGTTTGTGTAATAACATGAAGTGATTTGACTTCAGATTGTATAGTAAGAAATTTGTGTAATGATTTGAAACCTCCTCAAAGATGCATTGAAACAAATATTTGTGTTTTCAGAAAAATTTCCCTCCTTTTTCTATCAATTGTACATGGAAAATATCATTATATTAGTTACAATTTTTTTTTAAAAATTTAATCAACTTAGCTTTTTTCTTTCCTGTCATGTGTTCTAAATAGATTATTATGATACTACCTTTAATACATGAATGTAAAGCATTTTACTATAAACTAGTTCCATGAATTTGCTTATTTGACTGATCATTTTATTTTTTATTTATGCTGAAAATATGTATTTGTTATTCCAGTTGGTAAAGGAATGTTCGAGAATCGACAAAATTTGATAAAATCGAACATTGACAAAATTTGGCCTATAACTGGAAGAGAGGAGAAGAGTTTAGAAATATTCGAGGTTTCTCCTGATTCAAAACTGAAAATTTGCTAGTTTAGATGGTTACATCCTTTTAGTTTCTACTTCAACCAAAGAGCTTGTAGGAACCGTTAAAATGAACGGAGAAGTCTGATCCATAGCTTTTGCTGATAACAGAAACCAGCTGCTGAGTATAGGAACCGATGGAGAAATATATCATTTGGATATTCATCTAAGAACAAGAACTTGCTTTCATAGAGCGAAGGATGAAGGATGCATTACTGGTACAAGTCTATGCGCTTCTTATGATGGTAGTTTGTTTAATTGCAGTTGGTTCAAACAGTGGAATTGTGAGCATTTATAAAAGGGATGAGTTTCTTGGACTCTGGAGGGAAAAGAAAGCCATTGAAGGTGGTGGAGAATTTTACTACTGAGGTTGAGTTTATGAAGTTTAACCATGATGCACAGCTGTTGGCTGTATGCTTGAGTAAAAGCAAGAATGGATTGAAGCTTGTTTATGTTCCATCTCTTATTGTGTTTTCGAATTGGCCTCTTCCTAGGTTTAGCTTGCAAAACCGAGGTGCTTGGATTTCAGTCCTGGAGGTGGATTTGTGGCAGTTGGGAATTCAAATGGGAAGGTTTTGCTCTACAAACTGCATCACTATCACAAGGCTTAAGTGCCATTTTATTTTGGTACCCGGTTTGAATCTTCTCTATTTGCTTTACGAATTATTTGTTTCGAACTTTTCTTTTTGGATGCCAATGTGTTCTTTTATCTTGCGAACAAGATATCTATCTTATGTTCTGCATTTTATATGTTGTTGGCATTAGGTGGTGAGCTACCCTATTGACAGTGTATTATTATATGATGATTTTAGTTGAGCATTATTACTTGTTCAATATAATTATTGAAAGGTTCTCTAGAAAAGCCTTGTTTTGTCTAGTGATAAATTTACTACTTCAGGCTCAAGTCACCAGTGAATTATTATTCAACCATTACTAAGAGTGCATGCATTGGAACTTTGTCGTAGGTTTTAGTTCAGAAAGAAGAAAATGGAACAAGGAGGTATGACTTTAAAATTATTGGTTATCCTGCTAAATTTGGATTGCTCTGCTGTTATATGTGTGAATTTCTGTTAATTTCCTGCTCACAGAGTCCATGAAGGCAGGTGCTATGACATTAGATCTACAGTGTAGTCAAATAATTTCAGTTTACCTTCAATACTGAACTTGATTTGTGATCTTTGATTACATTGGCACTTTGTATACGGAGACATGAGAAAATAAATGATTTATCTGTTCCTGCGTACAACTAATTAATATGTTTGAAAATTTAATGTCTATTTATAATTTGTTAATTTGAAACTTTTATTTTTTTAGATATCAAAATGTCTTATATATTATGTTCTACATTCTACATGTTATTGAGAATCTAAGATTAGGTTGCGAGCTATCCCAATTGACAGTGTATTATATGTTTTGAATTGTACTAATTAAATAGATATATCGAAGAATTTGTAAAAGGGTCTTATTTAATCTATTGATATATTTGCAGCTTCGGGCGCAACTCAACTATTTCACTTAAGAGTGCAACACTCGTGCAGTGAATGTTTGATGAGCAAGCTCTTGCTGAAATGGACACACAACTTAAGGAGTTATAATCACATAGTAAAGGAATTTTAAGTGAATTCCTTGAGGTAAGTGCTTTTTTTCAAATATTATTATTATTATTATTAAAATCCAGCCCATAATTATAAAAATGGTACTATGATGCATGAACATGGGAGCAAATATATAATCAAATTTATTAGATGCTTTTTTGAACATGGATCAATTTCTAAACTTGTGTTCAAGTTGAAAACCTTATGATGACTTAAACTATTTAAAAAATGTATTACATATTTCACCTACATGTGGTTGTGGTCACGTCTATGTAGAATGACATATTTTATAAAGTAAAATGTGGTATGAACTACTCTATATTTTGTTTTGTCAGACATTTGCAAAGTACATTAAAAAGTGGATTTGCATAGCATGCCCTATCCAAGGTGATTAAACATCACAAGGCGGTAGCATATAGCTGCATACTACCATACTTGCATTGGCAAATGCCTTTACACATTACTGATTAAATGAACCATTTAACCAAATTTATTTGCATTAGCTATCATTGATGAAATTTCATCTCTATCAATCACCTGAAGTTCTATTATGTTTATAAACATTTATAGGTGCAGCGGGAAGTGCCAACGATTCTCAATTAACATGATTGCAGCTTTTTTGTGGTTTTGAAAGCTTCATCTTTGTATTAAAATGGACAATGCATCAACTGGTAAGTTAGAATTTTATCTTAAAGATTTGTCTTAAACCAAGTATCCTATTAAAAATTTTCAATACCAGAGTATCATTGTCATTTCACATGAGATTGAATCTGAGTATTAACTTTGTCACAAGGACTGTTATTTTACTTTGCATTGCCTTTTTTTATCTATCTGGTTAATGCAGTTGGTTGAATGCCCTTCTATTTAGGAGGTTCTGCCAAGCAATAATTTTAAGTGGAGCCAACAGGCAGTGGTTCAAATATGGCGCATACAATCTGAAAAGATAAATGATGTTGAGCTTGAAGTTTATGATTTAGACAAATGTCATGCATGTTTGAAGAAGAATTAATAAAAAATGAGGTATTATTTGCTCTTTTTATACATTCATATATGTGGTGAATAAAATTGTTAGTTTATATTGGCAAAATTTCGTTTGTTTTATTTTCATCAATGCATCTCTGATATTGTTTTTTAAAGTTACATGATCCCCTAGTATGAAAGGTGTGATGAAGATTATTGGAATATGAATCGAGTTGACATTTTTAATGTGATTTGTTATAGTATCATAGGTGTATGATATAATTGCAAGTGTGAATAAGATGAAATTCTGCCACTTGATAATAATATGAAATATAAGAAATTGAGATGCTGATTTGTTTCTCTGTTAAATTTCAAAGATATTAGAAAATACAAATTGAGACTGATAAGGATCTTTTACTTTAAATATACTAGAACAAAGAATCAGATTATGTGTTGATGATGAGCATGAACATGAATATTTACCCAAAATTAGAAGGTTGCTCTAGTAAAATATTCTTGGCTACGTTTTCATGTTATTTGTGTCATTCATATAACTCTTATAATTTTTGTTTTAATTTCAGGTCCAACTTTTAGTTGGCTTTCAGAAAACGATCAAACATTTAGATGAGCATCTTGTTGAAATTGGAATAAAAGTGAGTATCTTCATTTGATATGAATTGTTCCAGGTCAAAGCCTTAAGCCCAACTTTACATGTCTGATTAATATTGATGTCCTTACAATGTTCTGAATGCTCATTATTATAACTTCCTCATCCCTCCTTGTCGTCTACAGATATTACATTATTTTTCTTCTGCATTCTTTTATCTCCTTCCGTACTTTTTTAAATAGGCATTGATATGTAAGATGACCAAAGCAAACACACGATTCACAACGTGGTGGAATCCACTCGTACAAAACTGGTTGGTAGAAAACTTCACAGTTATAAAGGGCCACACAAACCCCTTTAGGAAAATCAAAGTCCGCCTTCATTTTAATAAGACAATGAGCAAGACTAATTATTTTTTGACATGCAGTTGAGAGATCTAATTCAAAAGGATCCCCTAGAATGTTAGATTAAGCACTTAGCCCCTCAACGTTATGTGGTTACGAGAAAGTCAGAAAATCAAGCTTCTGCTGCTCCCCTCACACTTCAGCTGCTCCACTGGTCACTATTGTCAGAAAATTGATAGCAGTCGGGCAATCAGGGACTCAACTGGATACTTACAATGGATTGAGTGCAACAGACACAAATTGGGAAATAGTCAGCTTCAAAATGTATGTTTCTCTAAATGACTCGACTTAATTTCTAATTTGTTATTGCGCTCTATTGAAGAAATTTATTATCCTTTTAGTTTTGTTATCAAATAGGATAATACAGAGTAGACCTCGTTTTCAGTTGCACGCTTTAAACATGCACGTGTACCTTAATTGAAATAAAATTTTTGTGGAAGTCTATTTTTAAAATTCGTTCTTTTTGAACTAACATGGACACACCTTAATATGCACTAATACCGTTGATCATGCTTGTAGGAGTTGCACTTCCAGCACCAGTGGCTAATTTATGGTGGGAAGGCTTTTCTAAAGATGTGACAAAACTGCTTAGGACCGACAATTTGAAGCCAAATCAAATTGAGAGACCGCCTCTAGGAAAATGGTTATTGGCGCAGCTTTTAGCATATTTAGTATAAAGAAAATTAATCTTGATTACTGTATATATAATTTGATGGTTGGAACAGGCAAACTACCAAAATGGATAGATGAAGAGCCTGAAGAGACTGCAGAGGCAGTTGGTTATGGTGCTATCAAGTAAGCTAGTTTTTTAGTACTATCAAATATTTATACTAGTATTGTGTATTTGCATGTTTGTTTGAAAAGATTATTTGCAATTTGCATGTCTTTTATTAACTCATATTTCATTGTTTTTGCAAGAGAGATGAAGTTAATTTTTTTCCAAACGTGACCTCAGCCAAAATGAGAAAGCCAATCTCTACTTTTGGATTTCTAAGTTTTATGGGATATTAACCATTGGAAAACAAGGATGGAATTTCCATTCAAGCATATGATTTGTTTATCTATTCTTGTTGCCTAGACTAACTTAGGGTATGCAATTAAAAGTTCATTAGATCATTAATCAGGCTGAAACTACGAAGAACATTAAAAGGAGCATAATTGAACTGAGTTATTATAATTAATAGTAGATGTGAACAGTGTTGAATAAAATTATTGCATTTAGATAATGAATTAGCAGAGAGAACTGAGTTAATTTTGAAATTTTCATCAACCAAAATGAAACTACGATGAATATTGGAAAAGGAGAAGCATAATTGAACCGAATCACAACAATTTATAGTAGACGTGAACAGTATTGAATGGTGAAGTATTTTCTTTATCTTCTACTAATGGGAAGTCTGATACACAATGACATTTTAATTTTTTTATCTTCTGGTGTTCTATTCAAAATGTACACTTAAAAAAAATTCATGCTTATTAAGTTTTTGTCAAGACATTTCAAGTACATAATAACATTTGTGATTATAGTCTGATGAAAATTTCATTTAATAGGTATGCCAATCTGAAGAACAATAGAACAACAAACTATACATTTAGTTTTGAACAGATGTTGAAAGACAAGGTATGCATTTTCCATTAAATCTTTCTCGGTCTTTAATTGATTTCTACATTTGGTTATGATAACAAGCAGGACAACATTTAGTGTTAAACACTTAACTAATACCCAAGCTTGCGTTTCTGTTTTCAAAGCAACAGGAGTTTCCCCAAACGCAGAAGTATGTGCGTGCATTATCTCCGGGACTATCATGTGGAATTAAAAAGGGTGCATGGGGATAAGCTTTGGGACCATTAGCACACTGTTGTGCAAGAATGTGCATAGGCTGTGTATGGGGAGCAGCTGAAGTACTACCAATGACCAAAAACATGCATGAAGAAAGGCTTTGAGCAGTTCAAGTTCTTGGTGATGCATTTGGTACTTGTAGACATTAACTTTGAACTATGTTGTCTTTTGTTATCATGAATATGTATTGAATTTGGTAACTCATGTATTGAACTTATTTTTTGTTAGTTGATACTTTATTTTGTAATCATGAATATGCGTAACATTTGCTGATTATTATATTTTTTTCGTTCATACATTGTTCAAATTGTTATCTATTTAAAGAAGATTAATTTTGATTGTTATTATTAAAATGTAATAGTGGGGTGCATCAAATATATAGTAAAATAAAGCATAGCTCCTAAAAAGCTTTATAACTATATGACATAATTGCTATAAAATGGTGTTATAACTATATTTTATAGCGGCAAAATGGTGTTATAAAGATTTCCAATTCCGTTGAGATTTAGCTGTATTATAGCGGCTATAATGAGCTATTGAATAAATATTTTATAGCGGCAAAATGGTGTTATAAAGATTTCCAGTTCCGTTGAGATTTAGCTGTATTATAGCGACTATAATGAGCTATTGAATTAACGTACCATAGCGGCGAATTTGCGTTATAAAACTAAGCTCAACCATAGCGGCATATTTTGTGTTATAAATATTCAACAGTTTTTTATAACATGTCGATATACAGCGCTTATCAAACCGCTATGGTTGTGATTAATAGCGGCTATATGCCGCTATAAAAGACACTTTTTGTTGTAGTGTCGTCAATTTTCTATATAAGGACCTCAACATTCACATTTGCAAACTAAAACCTAGGGTTTCATTTCAAAGCTTCAGCCGCCATTAACATTCCAACGGCCAGAATTTCACAACCTTTCTCCCTCAAAATATTCCAATCCGTCGACTTTCATTGAAAACTTTCTACTGCAAAGTTGTAGAGGCCAACGAGATCTTTAATTCCAATGGCTGTGATCAAAAACGAAGCTACGGATCGACGTGAATTTGGCCACAAACGTGCACGTTTATTCACGTTTTTCTTGGGATTGGGGCAGCCGAGTGGGGCCGGATCTCTGGCGTGGATGGAGTCGAGAGTGGCGCACGTAGTAGTGGTCGTTGATCGACCTCCGACATTCGATTGCTCGGCAGTTGATACAGTGGACGTATTAATGTCGGTTTTCGGAAGTCGAAAATCGTGGACGTTACATGTGGTATCGGAGCATATGGTTAAGCGACAACCTTGGCTCTGTTGGGTGTTACTCATTAAAGATAGAGTCAGTAGTACTCTAGAATGAGTGTGAGTGTAATAATAGATATGAGCGCGTATTTGTTAGTGAATATAAAAATGTTTATATTGTGTTTGCTTATCCGTTGAGCTGTTTGTGAATTCCGGTTGGTATGTGGGACGCCATATTATCGATAGGGGTTTCTAAACACTTAAACGAGGCAAGTCGACACGGTATCATTTAAATTGGGTAAATGAAATAATTTTACCTTGATTATATTTTGTATATAAAGGAAATAATTTTTTAGAATTATTAAAGTGTATATAAAATTGAATAGTTTGGTTGTTGAAAATGTAAAAATACATAATTCAATAAAAGATGTTATATTATTATAAATCTAAGTAAGATAAATAAATTTGGAATGATCTTATGTAAGTGAAGTGGAATAGTGAAGTTATATAAGTAAAGATTTGTAAATGTGATTTATAAATAAAAGGAAAATTTTGAAAAGAATTTAAGCACTGGATTCACTACTGTTGTTGGGAAATAATAAGGGTGATGACTGCAGCATCATCAGTATCATTTTTGAGTTTCTGTGTGATGGATTTGCTACCATAATAAATTGAAAAATTGAAGTGTTGTGATAAACAAAAATTAAAATTAAAATCCAAGTTGAAATTGATGAATATAAGTGAAACGAGTTTTAGACTTATAATATGAGATAATAAATTCAGCTTTGGTAAAGTTAAATAAATTAAATCAGATTTGAATTGGATTAGATAAGTGATTATAATATGATTTGGAAAGTTGAATAAATAAGTTGTATGACTTATAAAATGAGTAAATGTAAGCAAAACCAATTGTTAAAATGGTTAAATAATTTTGTTAAGAAAAACAAAAATCTGAATTGGATTTATAAGTGGAAATTTGAAATGGAATATAACTTAAGTGATGTATGAATTTGATTTTGATATCGAAGTAAAATAATAAAGTGAATTAAATAAGTGAATTGATATGGAATAATGGATGTAAGTGTTAATTCATTAAAGCTAATGTAATTGGGAATTGAATAATTGAATGGAAGCCAATTTAATATTAAACCAATTGGAATTAAAAATGTTGAACCAAATTGAATGTGAAGTAAAGTAAATTGAATGAATTTGGTTATGTTGATTATGATTTGGTTGTTAGATGATTGTTAGTTGATTGTATAGAAATTCATATGTAATTGAATTAATCAAATGGAAAGCTAACGTATGAAAGCTATGTGATGGAATTTGAATTGAAAGTGAACCAACTTGAATTTAAATTAGTGAATGTAAACTAATTGAAAATGAAGAAATGAATGGCGTTGTATATAAATTGGTTGTAAACAATTACAAGTGATGTCGAAATTATATGAGTTGCTTATAAACCTTGTTTAGTATGCATTTCTTTTAATATGCATGTGTTGTAGTTGTTTAAAAGAGTAAATTGTTAATAACTTTATATATATGTCACTTACGTGTTTAAATTGAGTAAGTACAGGTGCCGTGGCTGCCGTTCGGCTGGTTGGGTCGCGCTAAAATGCTAAATAAATAACTGCTTTGCTTAAAAATGCTAAAAAGGTACGCCTACGCAATAAAAATAGGAAATATGAACTTTTTCTGTTTTTCCGACCGTGTGGGTCGATGTATATATATTTATGTATATTGTGATCCTACTACGATCGAACCGCGCAAAGGAGGCTATGGCGAATTTTTCTGAAAATTTAAGGCGTTAGAAAATTTTCGGGAAATTTTGGAAAATTTGTGAAAACTAAATTTTGGATTTGGAGTTAAAAGTTAAACGATATAGTTTGTTTTGAAAAGTATAACTAAGTATAGATTTGAAAAACTTAGTAAAGTTTTTGAAAGAGTTTAACTATTGGATTTTGGGGAAATTGTACGCTTAAGTGATTTTAAAATTTAATTTGAACGAATTGTTTGAAAAGTTAATGGATTCTGTAACTTTTTCTTACTTTGCAATTTCGAGGACGAAATTCTTTTAAGGAGGGAAGATTGTAACGACCCAGAATTTCTGTCATTTGAAATTCAGATATTTATTTGATTTTTAATATTAACAAGTGAAATTTGTAAGTCGAATAAATTTTAATTTCGAATATAGATTTAATTGGGTAATTAAATCGATAATTTAATATTTGAAATTGTAGAAATAATTGGAAATTGGATCAAATGTGTATAAAATGATTTATAAAGTTATATTAAATCATATTGGAGTTAGAATGATGTTTGTAAACTTTTAAAATTGAATTAAAAGTTAAATTGTAGAAATTGAATATTTTAATATTTAATTGACGAGTGAAAATAGTCATTTTACAAATAGTCTCGGATTTCGACAAAACCAGTTTCATCAGATCCGTAATGTGAAAATATTGTAAGGTTTCAAATTTTGTGTCAATCGGATTTACGGTTTGTCCGGGGCAAGCCAAAACGCATAGAAATCGTTTCAATCGATTTAATTTAAATTTGATCGTTTATTTCCGTAACTCGCGCATATGATCGAATTAGCTCCCTAAACACGCTCCATTGTGTTCAGAACGCGGGTAAAACCTTAGAAACGCCAACCGGCATGCTTTGTTTGGAGTTTGGAAAAATACGGGTGAATAGTGTTTCGTCAATTTTCTATATAAGGACCTCAACATTCACATTTGCAAACTAAAACCTAGGGTTTCATTTCAAAGCTTCAGCCGCCATTAACATTCCAACGTCCAGAATTTCGCAACCTTTATCCCTCAAAATCTTCCAATCCGTCGACTTTCATTGAAAACTTTCTACTGCAAAGTTGTAGAGGCCAACGAGATCTTTAATTCCAACGGCTGTGATCGGAAACGAAGCTACGGATCAACGTGAATTTGGCCACAAACGTGCACGTTTTTCTTGGGATTGGGGCAGCCGAGTGGGGCCGGATCTCTGGCGTGGGTGGAGTCGAGAGTGGCGCACGTAGTAGTGGTCGTTGATAGACCTCCGGCATGTCGATGTGGTCGCGAAAAAATCTAGAAGAGACGGCGGCCAATGGGTTTTATCACGTACGTGAGTTTTCACGTTAGGGAAGATGAACAATCGGACGGCCCAGATCTTCTAGTGCAAAACAAACGGCCTGGATGTAAACTAGGTCAAAATAAAAACAAAATTTATGAAATTTATATATATTTAATTCGTACAATGTTTAAAAATGTATATCTTCTTCATACGAGGTTGAAAAATTACGAAACGAATTGCGTTGGAATCGTTTCGACGAGCACTACGCAATGGAACTAGATTGGAGTCGATTGGAACTAGTGAAAATTTGGAGTAAAATTAAACGCGTGTTTAATTTTATTCGAAACGAAACACTACAACTGTTATCAGAACTCAAGGTGAGAACTCCTAACTCAATCGAATATTTGTTTCGATTTAAATTTTAAATAGTTAGATTTAAAATTGTTGATAGTGTTGATTGTGTGATTGGATGATGATTGTTATTGGTTCAATTGAAATAGACCTTATACGCCGCGTAATAGCGGAGGTTATTTATTAAACCCATATACCGCGATAATTCCACCGTGAAGTGGAATTGGTATTATATATGTATTTGGAGTTCATTTCCCGTATTATATAGCGAATGAGACCCTATTGCGCCGCATAATAGCGGATAATATTTTATAAATCCCATATACGGCGATATTCCACCTTGAAGTGGAATTGGTATTGTGCTAACATCTGTGGATGCAGGGAAACAGGTTGGAGGGATCCAACTGGATTCCTCAAATAATTGAATTTGTTTCAATATTGTGTGTTGATTATTATAATCTCTGTGTGATTATATTTTGTGGTTGGAATTGTGTACGGCTATAATTTAGCCGAATATATTTTTGGTATCGTTGGATACCAGAAATAAATAAAATTGGATTTTTAAAATTCAAGCTGAAAATATATTGTGAAAATTTATTTTTAAGAATTGGATAAATTTAAAAAGAGTTTTAAAAAGATAAAAGTCTTATTTTTGAACCATATTGGATTAAATTTCAAATTTCGGGAAAAGGGCTTAATAAATGGATTTCGAAAATATTATTTATAAGTTGAAGAATTAATTTAAAATTTTGGATTTTTAAATAGATTTGAAGAGATAAAGAAATTTATTTTAAAAAGGAAATAATATGGAAATTCGTTGAAAATTTGATTTGGTGTTTTGAAATAAATTTGAAATTAATTGTTTTTTATTTTACTATAACTAGTAAAATTGATTTATAGAAATTTATCTGACTTTAAATTTATCAGATAATTAAAGTAATACAATTTATGGATGTTTGGATTTTATTGGATGTTGAATTGTTTGATATCCTTGATATGTGATGCTTTGTGATATATCCTGTTCTGTGTTGTGATCCGTAAATTGTTTATCTGTGATCTGTGGATGAAATATAAGCGTTATAGTTTATACCGCTTATCAATTATATTGTTATATTTGATCTGTGATGATTGGATGTTGTTGCACTATTGTGTTAAACCCCTGGGCTACACCATACGCACACAAATGTGGATTTCACGTGGAAATCGATTAAGTCACAGATTTTTATAAATTTTGAAAATTGAATTCTTGAATCCAAATAGTTTTGGAATTGAAATTGAAAGTCTTTGAAAATGAGTTTCAGAAATAAGAGTTATTTTAAATAACTTAATAAAAGATTGAAATTTAAATCATTTGATTTAAAAATTTGAATTCAATATTTTGAAATTGATTTCAATGATTTGGGAATTTTGGTTTAAAAGATTGTACAAGTTATAAAAGGTGTTTATATGGGTTTTTAACCATTTAAAATATGGTTTTGGAAATTTAAATTTAAATTCAAGTTTTATACTTGGATGGCTTTAACCTATGTAATTGTAACCAGTTTTTCCCAAAACGAAAACTATCTGTTTTCAAATAATAATAGCTTTCATAAATTGTAAAGATTTCCAATTTGTATCGAAACATTTCAAGTTGAAATGAAATTGTAAATAGTTTGGAAAAAAAATCTATGAATTAACCTTTGTGAAGATGATTAAGCTTTATTTTGAAATCAAAGAAGATTTTAAAAGGTGTATCTTTTATATTATAAAAGACTTGAATTGTAAATTGTTTTGAAAGCTATAAGTTAAATCTTGATTTAAAGATTTAATGGGTTAATCCAATTGAAATGGGAAATGATTTGGGAATCTGTGAATAAATCTTTGTGAAACTGGGTAAACTTTTTGAAGTAAATCTTTTTGTTTAAAGATTTAAAATGGTAATTTGTTTAAACCATTTAAAGGAAAGGATTCGGGTAATAAGTTGTGACTTAATTGAAATCCCTATATCCATATGTTTTAAATATTGTGCTCACAATTCGGTTTAGCCGGGAAAGGACCTTTGTGTCATATAACCCATTCTGAATAAGTGATACGACGATATGGATCGTATTGAAGACCGATGGTGAAGACCGGGTATTTGTGAAAATGATAGGATGACCTATCGATTGTCTCTGCATCGTTAGCTACGGTATAGAGATTTCCTTTGTGATGGGAAGTTCGATCGGGATTGTGAATACTCGGATTGCAAGGGCTTCTTCGGAAGTGCCTTCGGTTCTGTTCGAACCCGGAACAGACTTGTATGGTTACATGTCTGACATTACATTTTGAGATATAAAGCTGATTTCTTTCAAATACATTTCTGTTGGTGGTGGAGAATTTATTCTCTTAGCTTAACACCCTTCTCTGAGACGTACGAGCTCAGAGGTTATGTAGTTGAAAGTTATCAGTGATATACTCCCAATTTGGTAATGTGGCATGTTGAGTGTTGCTGTGTGATGATTATTTATTGATCATTTGTGATCAAAGCGTGGCTTTATGAAAAAGCGTAGCTTTGTGGACGAGACTTTGTCAGACCTCACACCCCGGAAATGGTCAAAACAGGAATATGCGGCAAGGTTATGAGGGTCGCTCCCTTTAGGGTATGTCATTTCCTTCTGGAAAAGGGTGGTATCAGGTATGGAGCCCTGGTATTTAACCTATGTGGATACTCCAATCTCATTTACTATGTGATTGTTGTTTTGTTGAGGCGCCTCGGATAAAGGTCCCAAAGGACCGGGGGGTGGCATATTCGTGTAGTAGTTACCTAGTGTAAGAGGTAACCCGACCTTGTGTTGGCAGAGAGCAGGTTGACTCTTGGGACGTCCCGCCAGAGGCGTACCCATTGGCAGTAGGAAGTTCCTTAGCCTGACCATTTGTTGGAAATCCAATCAAACAATACGAGCCCTTTACGATTGCAATTTGTATAACCTGTCTCCTCAGGCGGCAGCTATAGCAGGCATAATATAATGGTACCTATGCTGGCTAAGATTAATATTGTATTTTCGAAATGATTTTGTACACTATGCACTAGTAATAATATCAAAAAGAGTTTTACTTTTGCGTAGTAAGCATATTTGACTATCATAAGAAGAAATCTCCTCTAAGTCTGCGATTGCATTGTGTGTGTGGTGGGAGGTCTTATGGTAGTTTCATTTTCCAAAATCATTGCGGATTTCAATGTTGAAAATTCTTTTGTTGTTGTTTTAAAGATAATAACTGTTTTAAGTTCTCACACCAGTCACCATGACTGACCTGGAGTTTATTGTTTCCTTCCTAAACTCTGGGTGCCCACCAATTTCCACACTGGCAGTCTAGAGTCAGGTTATCAGGTCATTCTGGATTCAGGAGATGCTGTGGAGCTCAGTGGCGAGCTGGATGGCGAGACGTATCACTTGTATATGATATTATTTATTCCGCTGTGTATTCTGTATGAGGACAAGTTTGTATAACTGTCCATTGATGTATTGTGTGTATATTGACTCTGATGATGTAATGCATAAAATGACATAGTTCTTGATTTAAAGATTATTCATTTATCTATTATATGTTGTTCCGCTGCGAATGTGAGATTCTGATATTTTTTCTGTTTCTGTGTTTTTCTGTTCTCTTTTTCTTCTGTCTTCTTCTACCTCTTCTTTTAACCATAACAATTCGGTTTTCCGGCATTCGATTGCTCGGCAGTTGATACAGTGGATGTATTAATGTCGATTTTCGAAAGTCGAAAATCGCGGACGTTACATCATCCCAGGGGGTTTGTGTTTTTAGAATACGCTGGCATAGTTGGCATATTGAATCTCTTGGGATATTCTGCATATTGAATGGCTTCAGTGAATGGGCTTCGACTAGGGGAAATGCTCCAATCATCGTTAGTCCAGTCTGTTTTCAAGTTACGGCTGTTTGTAATGCTTGTAAATGTTGTATGCATGATTGTCCAACGTGTGACGGATTGGTGATAATTTACTTGGAGTTCGACCCGATAAAATTTGCTATTTGCTTGGAGAAAATCTTGGTTTTACCTGAGTTTGACCTTGGGCAAGATCTTCCTAGGTTTGCTTCGAGTCGAATGGGTGACTACTTCAGGTTCGACTTTGATGATGGATAGATGTACTTTGAGATGACATAATACGTGGCATAGGGCATTCATCACACAATCCATTGTATCATAGATGGCAAGTCAGGCATTTGGAGGCTTGTCAGTTGAGAGCGGTCGTAATCTACCCTAGAAGCCCGATGTAGTAACTGATCCCAGTTCGTGTCATATCATCTTGGTTCTCCAGCCTTTGGGTGTACTGTTTGAGTAGCGGTTCCTTGTCTATTCTTTGGCTACAATTCAACAACTGCCGCTTGATCTCCTATGCCCTGGTCAGTCACAGGATGTAAGGAAAGCGAATAGAATGCACCGTCTTTAAGTCGAGTTTTGAATCCAAAAAAATTTTAGAGCTATTTTTTTTAAAAATGAATCATACCCGATCCATAATTTTTATGTGCGGCAAGAAGGAGGGACCGGTTTCGATCCCTTTTTACCCCCAAGAAGGAGGGTTCGGTTGCGTTCCCTTTTTGAATGCGAAAGGGTTCGGTATGACTGGGTACTAAAAGTGGTTGTATACATCTTAATATATCTTACAAAAGCCAACTAACTAAAGATAAAAAACCGACAGCCATATATTAAAAATGTGTTCACATTTCATGCTATATAATTTAAAAGCTATCATGTATCCAAATCACATGCACCAAACAGTTTGAATTCAAAATGTTGAAGCCTTGTAGTTATACTGATAACGAATCATATGACTAATAAGGAGGATGCAGATGTCATGAGACATGATTTACATTTACTAAAGTAACCAAGTTTAGAACAACTTTTTGTGTGATCGACATTTAGACCTTATTTGATTTCAATTCTACAGGCAACAATATTTTATAATACTAATGAAAAACAACTTGGTAAATATAATTTCATTTCATTCACTTAAAGCTTAATAACGTGTATGACTCTTATTGGAAACAAATGTGAAACACTTTTAACTGACATATATCTAAATTCATTTTTATGTAAGAATGAGAAACTTAAGTTTGACACGTATAAGGAAAATACTAACACAATTCCCAAGTGATATCATATAAATACGTAACACCACAAAGGAATCTCATTTGCACGATATAAAAAGGAAAAAATGCCGTTATGTAATTTCTAACCAAGCCAACTAAAAGCATGTTGAAAAAAAGAGCGCAATTTATTTCATCTTAAGATAGTAAGCAAACACACAAAATATAATCAAAAGCATGTCTAAGGTTCATTTTAATTTTTTTTATTGTAAATTATCTTGGAGTCATAAAACATAAAAAATGCTACGTATAATAGGAAAACAGAAGTACATAAAATGCTTGGAAGTAGACCTTTAAAAATATGTACTGATTCATTTTGGCAATTGTAGTGCACACTTCATTAAGAACTAAGAAATTAATAGGTGAATGATGTCAAGTGAAACTGTAAAAGTATCAAAGAACTAAAACTAAGAAAATTACTTACAAAATGATACGTTGTAGGTACAAATTGGTAGTTGAATAAGCATATTCCAAATTTCAGAACCTACCACGGCTAATTTTTTGGTTCGAGTTTACCTTCGAAATTGTTATGTCGCTGAAATCAAATCAATACCATATCATATTATATAACAGTTTCCTAAAGATGTGACCATGAAGTAATATAAACTATTTAACTACTCCTACATTATATACTGTACATATTGACATGTTAATTTTATACATATTGATATGTTGAATTTCCTAAGTTAGTTATACTATAAAACATTTAGCGGTAGAAAACTGATGTACTAATACTTGCTTCAATCCACCATTGAAAACTAATGTCCCATTCGACTTAGACAACAAATGTTTCATATTTACAACACTTCCATCATTGAAACAAAGTTAAGATTCTAAAGAAAGAACCAAGTAAATTTAACATATTAATCACTCCTTATACCTTTTATATATCCAATCATAAAGGGCTTTCCAATCATGTCCATATATTGTATGAACACTAGTTAAATAAAAACTGAAAAGACCCCAAAAATAGAAATTTGACAAACAAATTAGAATTTCCAATTTTTTGGAACAAATTTAAAACTATAAATCTGAATATTACCCTGTAAAAGCAATGAAATTCCGCCAAGAAGATATAGATGTCGACCAAATTATTACCTTTTATGTAACCAAATCTCTCCCTTGTCCCGCAGTTTTGACAGTTGAACAGATCACCTGATTTGATGTGAAAAAGAACCTGGATTGCCTGAATGTTCGTATAGCAGCTCCTTTATAATTTATTCGGTTACCTTGTATTCATTGGAACAGTTATAGTAGCATGACTGCTACCCAATTGACATTGTTTCTTTGAATTTTTTTCTTACAGTGGATCACAATTTCGGGTTTGCCTAACACTTGTGCTGAAGTTGTACAGACTTTAGTTGACTGATGTACTGTGAATCTGGTGTGATTGGCTAGATTTGCACAACATCACAGAAATAACAAACATGATTAGTTGTAGAGCTGAATGTGATTAAAGAAACATTGAAATTCATGGCTGCAGAACCTTGACAAACCATATGTAAATACATGTCAAAAGTTAAGGAGTTAAACTACCATGACTGGCCATTTGAAAATCTTGAAGAAAAAAAAGGATCGTTCCTTTTTATCCAAATCAAATTGAAATTTTGAAACGACCACTTTCAAAAATAGAACTACATACATTTAGCAGATTATGTCTAAGTACATTGTAGGCCAAACAAACCCTTACTGCTAAATTTTAAGATTTATCCACCGTTATCAAAGTTAAAATACACGAATGTTGTAGCTTTAACTGTGATTTAAGAGAAAATATAATTCATGACAGTGAAACCTTCAAAAAGCATAAGCAAATACACGTTGAAAGTTAAGGAGTAAAACAACCACAATTGACCATTTGAAACCACCACCTTTAAAAAGAGAACTACACACAGTTACCAGATTATATACTAAATATAAATCAGGCCAAACAAACCCTTACTGCTAAATTTTAAGATTTATCCATCGTTATCAAATTTTACTAAAAAAAGTGGTATGCAGCAAAATAAAAATTAAATAAATAAAAAGGAGGTATGTGCCATAGAGTTGGAACAACATATCATCAAATCAGTTTTTATGATGCAACCAACCGACTGTCTGGTCAATATGCATACTACCCAATTGGAGTAAAAAGGGTTAACAAATTAGTGACCAAAAAGCCTTTTATTAAAAATAAAGAAACGAGATGTAGCATAGAGTTGGAAAAACAAATAATCTAATCAAGTTTTAATGCACATCCTACCAATTGTGTGTTCAAATGTGTAAGGAATCCCCAATTCGAGTTATAAAAATTAACAAAATACTAACCTAATTCAAGTTAATCCCTAACTCGACTTTGTGATTTTACCAACCATTGAACCTCTTAGATGTGGACAGTTTTGGGGTAAGATTAGTCAGTAGAAAAAGAAATGAAGAGGAGAGTAGGGTTTGTAGAGCCTAGGGAATGAAGTAGGAGTACAAAAAGGAATACAGTTTGGGGACTAAACTAACGACGGATAAAAAAACAAAAAAAACACAGTAGATCGACTAATAATTAGGCCCGCCAATGGGTCGGATTAGATTTCGATTACAATAATTAAAATGCAAGTATGGTTCAAACCCGTAGAATATTTCAAAGCAATACTCAAGCCAGGTCCGTCGGGCTTCTTAAGCCCACTGGGTAATACCGATATACCTAACTCGGAATATTTATGTTAAAATCATATTTTAAAATTACAACTTTAGTAAAATTTATGTACAAACAATGTTAACATATAAATTGAGTGGTGATGTGGTCAAATTCACAAAAAAAGTATGCAAAAACATATATATGTAAACAAGAAAAATGGTAAGCAAATAACATACATACTCATGTTTTAATATGATGGAAAACTAATAGTCGGATCGAGTCCTAACCGGGCCAGTTTTGATAATATCGTACACGATCCTAATAGTAACCGGGTCGGACCAGGGTCGGGCCTGAGTAGAAAAAGGCAAAACTTGTACCCGCATTAATAGGGCGGGTTCGGGCCGTGCTCGGACCGAAACTCGTACCATCGACAGGCCTACTAATAATGATATAGTTCAGAAAATACCCTAAACTTTGAAGGACAGGTGTCGTTGAATAAATAACATGGTTTCTCTTTTCCTATTTAAAATAATAGACAGGGGGTTCACTTCACAAATGGAGTGAAAAATTTCCTCTGGAGTGATAATGTTGGTGTTAATAGAAAATCTCAAGTAAAGCGCCTACTTATTCAATTGCACTAAAGAGTTCCCTGCCTTAGATTTGAGTAAGTTTGTTCATACTCCTCAAGTGGGAATACTCACTATATCTAGCCAGGTAGGTTTGTAGGGTTATCTCTGATGGTGGATGTTTAGACCAGAAAGGCCCAAATACCTAGTCAAGTAGTAAATATATATTATATAACAAAAAAGATTAAAAGAAAGAAAGAAAGAACACATAATTTTATAGTGGTTTGGAAAATACTTCGACCTACGTCCACTTGATCTGCTTTTATTGACTGCACTTTGCTCCTGCGAAGTATATTTTACAACTTCGTTGCCTACTACTAGGGTATGAATAATATAGAGTTTAGTTCAAGATCGAATCACTCAACTCGTATTAATCCAGAGTCATCCAGAAAGATCCACTTTCCAATGCATCTCCTCCTCATTTGTATACGAAAGCCATCACCCTAAGCACTGGAAATTCCTCAACCACGTTCTTCACATCGCTCTCAAAGTGCGTGCAAAAGTTCATGAGGAAAGCATGAACAACCACTACTGGATACGGAGTTGTGCACAACTCGATCCCGAGTTGTGAGGCTTAGCTCCCTTATGCCATCTTCCTCCTTTTCCTTCCAATCTTCAATTGTGCTTGCCAACTCATCGTGTGTTATACCCCAACTCGATATCGAGTTATGAGGGCCGAGTTGTAATACCTTATCCAATCTTGGCCATCTCTTTTGTCATTCTCCAATTTTCCATTTCACGATGTTACCTAAGTCTTTTGACCCATTCCTTTATCGTTCTTTAGTCCAGTTTATCTATTTAAGCCTTCTCTGGGATTATGAAAATTTTGCTGATAACACTTGCCGTCCAAAGTACACCTTGTAAATATAAGGTGTGCTTTGCTAAAGAATGAATATCGAAGCTGGCAGGTTATCAACAATTGAGCTCTTTGACTATCTAATGGATCAATTGTGGCAATTCATCCAGTTCCTTCGAATCAACCTGTAAATCAAAGGTCGTTCCAAACCTATCATAGCTAAGGACTCATGTCCTAACCTAAGCGTTAGCCATAAATCATAACCATTCCACGTTCCCTTGGAATTAATATATCGCATACCATAACTCAAGGTCATCCCGCTTTCACTTGGGATTAAATCATCATATACCAGTATCAGTATCGCCCTATGTTCCACCGGGATTTAACAATCATGGGTAAGTCATATATCATATAATCAAGCATCATTAACGTAGTTGTATATTGTCATCGATTGGAATATTGCTTATAAGTCGTCTAGTATCGCCCAACATCCTATCATATATAAGTCCAATTGAATCGAGGCAATGACATAATCTAGTAATTATTATTAGATTGTTTTAAAATCAAGAGGCATTCAAATCCCAAATTTTTGTTTTTAATCTCTTCGGATCACATAATCACATATCCAGATTGAGCCCAATCCACTCACTCTTCGGCAAGGGGACTTGATATCTGAGTGAGTCCATCCGCTCACTCTCCGACGAGGGGACTTGCTATCACATACAAGTTCATCCACTTGCTCTTCAATAAGAGAATCCGCACTTTACATTTCATCGCCCACTTTCTTCGGTCGAGGGAACCATGTTCTATCCATTTATATATCGATTTTAAGGAAAAACCAAGTTTCATTAGTATCACATGACAGTATCGATATCAGTTATCATGTTCAAATGATTTTCAAGTCGAAATCTCCATCACTTAATAATGGAGTTCAAGTCAGCCGCATCAAGTAAAAAATCAAAAGATTTAATTTAGTTAAGGATTACATCTAGAATTTAATTCATGGATGCCTATGGAACCGTTTGAAATCCTGTGCACGAGTAAGTAGTTCGGTGATAATCCTTCATATCTTATTTGAAAAAAACAAAGAATGGAAATCAAACTTAACTCCAATCCATTTCGAACATGGGATAATCATTCCCAACCCAGATCCACGTCCACTTCCAGATTCATCCACCATAGATCGTGGTCGCTTCTGCAGCACCACTACATTTTCTGCCATGGTAATCTAATTTCTGACATATTGTTGTAAGTGGTTACTTCGAACCTATTCGTTGATCAAATCTCACAGGTTCCTACATTTACACTGAACCCATTCTTTGATCAAATCTCGTAGGTGTCTGAACTCATTTTTTCGTGCCCATTCAGCTCATGGAATAGGCAAATTTTCCAGACCTCTTCCCCTAATTTGTGAGCTCTCTCTTGGTCAGTTTTCTATAGGGAATTTTCCACTTGGTATCAAAGTAAATCCTCTTTAGGATTTCAGTTAATTCAGTGTATGAAGAAAACTTTAGTTCCCTTTTTATCTGCTTTGATCCTCCGAGGCCATCATCAACTTTTCGCTTTTCTTTAGCCTTCCCATATCCTATTTTTGATGGTCCTCCATCATCTACAACACTAACCTTAGCACTCTTAGTTTCAGCATCCCCTTAGCATAATATCTTTCAGCTTGGTAGTAGAAATCCATAAGATCCACTGGTTGGTCTCTCTCCAAAGTGATTTTGAAATCAATCTTACTAGTAATTATGGAAATCACCGCCATCGGGACTATTGAACGAACCTTGTTTCTACACTGCATCAGCTACTGAGTTGAATCTAGTTAAATCCATAGGTTCTCACCGGCCCATTGTTTCATACTCAAAAGTTTCTTTACATTCTTTGATCGTGCTATATGAACTTTGAATTGTTTCACAAACTTATCCACTATTCGGTCCATGTGGTGGTGAACCGATTCTCCAGCTGACAAAATAACATCGCACCTAAATCTATCAAGTACAATAGGAAACACCGCCCTATCACTTCCTCTAAAGCGCCCAACACTCCCATGTGTTGGATATACTCATTAAGTGAATAATTGGACCTATCCTTCCATTATACATCTCCAACGTTGATAGTTTAAAATCAAGTGGGTTCATGGCTTATCGAATGTTTGGAGTAAATGGGTTCTATTTTTATCCTCCAAATCCCGATTTAGGGGACCACCTCTCAATACCTGTCTTATCATATCAGCAATCTTATCATTGTCATTTGGTGGAAATCCCTGGGGCTCTACGCTTCCCTGATCCAAATCTTCAGCATGCCCCATGTTCCTACAAGGAACTTCTGGTCCATATCCTTACTATCATAAATTTGCATTGATCTCCATTCCGTGCCTCGAAATCACCCCTTGAGCGTGCTCCACGTTAACCATTTTCCAAATACACTATGCCCTCGGACAACATGACTTGGAATCGAGTTGTCTTAAGTCGGTACTGAGTTGTGGTGTTTTTGGGAGGTTTGTTCTAACTCTTTCTGCCCTATCCCCTAATGCACTTGTTCTGCGTTCAGGCCTCTGACTATGGTTTCCAACTACTATGGCTTCCTTTGATGTTCTATCTTTCTAAAGAACCCATTCGTCGTCTCTTCTTGTCAAGCCACCGGCCTTTGCATCTTTGTCATTACTCTCTTCATCTCTTCTATAGTCATGTAGATTGAAGGGGGTTAAGTTTAAGGACAATTCTTAGCTACCCCCATGCCCTTGTTGACTTCCTTTAGTAGTAGCTCTTGTATTAAGCCTCTTCATCCTCTTCAAATCAAATCTCAAGTCCTTCTCGGTGAAAGCATCAAAATGTTTGGACCAAAAATGGCACAAACACCTAATCAAGTAGTAAATGTAGACTATATAAGAAAAAAGATTAAAAGAAAGAAAGAACACATAATTTTATAGTGGTTTGATAAATAATCCAGCCTACGTCCACTTGATCCATTTTTATTGACTATACTTTACTCCTACGAAGTATATTTTACAACATATAGAGCTTAGTTCAGGATCAAACCACTCAACTCATATTGATTCAGAGTCATCTAGAAAAATCCCCTTTTTGATGCATCTCCTCCTCTATTTATAGACAAAAGTCATCACCAAAAGCATCGAAAATTCCTCAATCATGTTCTCCACGTCGCTCTCGAGTCCATGCAAAAGTTCATGGTATGGCAAGGATAAAATGAATGGAGCAGGTGACCAGGTGCCTTGGAGTTATATTTATTTACTGACATTCCATGTGAAACTTAATGTACTTGTTAATCAGACATATACTATTTGGAGACTTTATTTAGATACTTCTTGTATGGACCACAATTATTTTAAGATAGTAATGATTTGGTTATTTTGGTTTTTATATTTATTCCTTCTACTGTGAGATCAGAAAGTGTAGAATGTTTATAGTTATATTTATCTTTGTACCTTATAAACCATCAAAAAGCTAACAATCTGTATTTCTTGGCACGATTTAGGTTCAAACATCGCTTTTGGGCTTTGAATCGGTGTGTCTACAAGTGCGGGTTGTTATAGAAGACCTTCTTTCCATGGTATGATTAGAAGGTCGATGGGTACAACCTTTGATCCTTTCTCTCTAGGAAGATCATCCTCTACGCCCATCCATACATGGGCCAAAATGTCGTTCATGACATGATCATGGCTCTTAAACCACTCCTGATAATCTTCGTATCATTCATTAGCAAGAGGTTCAACCTATGTATAAGAGTTTTGACGAGAACATGAGACATTAGCCACAGTTGGACCTAGTTCGAGGATAGACATAATCGATCTGGTACTGAACAGTTCCTCATATCCAGCTTCAAGTTGTACCCTCATGCACTCCTCCTGCCCTTTTTCTTCTTCTCTTTTCCATATCTTTTGACGGCCATGATCATACTCACACTCTGAGTGCGAACTTCTTCTCCTTCTCTGTCCTCTAGTACAAGACCTCTCTCGTTCTGTAATGTTGTAACCGACGGTTTGATGTTGTCCCAAGTATGTTAGAAGTTTTTCCATTGCTTGTTATTGAGCACCAAATAGATTGATCTATTCGGTCACGACTTTGTCCAAATCGCCTATAGCAACCACGTCAGATAAAATAGGAGTGCTTGTCGAATGTTCACTATGGTCAGCTGCTATAATTTTAGGTCCGATGGTGTTCCCAGCATCCTTGTTGGCATTACCATCTCTGCTCTTAGACTTAGGAGACATATTGAGAGGTCTTGTTGAAAACAGCTAAATTTTTTAGGCAAGAAATGGGCAAACATCTCTAAGGGTTTAAGTAGAACCGTAAATGCTAGTTTTATTCTATAATTGTTACTTATATATGAAATCATTTTAGTAGAGAGCGAACTAGAGATAGATATCATAAAGTAAAATAATGTAGAAAATAAAGAACACACATAATCTATAGTGGTTTGGCTAAAGATTTCCTACATCCACTATGATTTATTATTCATTTCCTTATAGATCTTTAGTACAAAGTAGGAATATAAAATTCAATGATCTGTTAATAAGAAAAGGAAAATACAGCTCTAGAAATTCTGTTCGGTATCTCTATTTGGTAGTAGTAAAGCTCTAAAACTAGTCTATTATTGTTCATCAATGGGGTATTTATATGTATGGAGTTGTGAAAAATTGGTCCAGTGTTCCCTATAGAATAGGTAAATTCCATGTTTGACTCGATCTATCTGGTAGCATTGGGTTTAATAGACAATTGGTTCAGTATCAATTCTACTGCACCATTTTTATATTAATCATTCTCATACTACCGAACTGTTTTTGTTGTTTGGTAGTTATCAACTATCGAACTATTTTAGTTGTTCAATACCGGACCATTTGTGTTGTTGGGTACCGGACTGTATGTGTAGGACACAATTCTATGATTAGCCAAACCGTATCTCTTCTTGTTATTGTGTTCGGTTGTGTTTTGCTAGGGATCATCGAGAGTAGAGTAATGGTGACCAGGGCGGAGAGCACGCGTCTTGTGATAAAAAGGAATCGTCGGTGTGCAATTTCGTCGAGAAATGGAGGAAAATTTGGCGATAAAAGGAAGTGGGTTTTGGGTTGCGTTATATGCATGTACAGGGTATCACTATGCCCGATTGAAAGAGGGGAAAGAAGGATTAATTTGGTAATCGGTGTAAATGATGTTAGTTAATTAATTGATAATTCAAAATCTTATAAAATTCATAGCTTCTTCATATGAGGTTCAATCGAGATGTGATATTTTGCGTTATGCTTGTAGGAGTGTTATCTATGGAGTTGATTTCATCAAGTTTGGAGCAAGTGAAATTTTGAGCTAAAATCGAGTAGGAACACTTAAGTGACAGTTGGAATTTCGGTGAGTTAACTCAGCTTTTGATGAACACTATATGATATGTATAGTATAAAAATTATTGTTTGTATGCTTGGATGATTTATTTGTTTAGTTTTGTTTAATTTCTATTTTGGAAAGCATATAACATATAAAATGAAATATAGGGAACTCGGGGACTTTTATATAGGAGTCTGGATTCCTTACCATTGTGATTTTAAATTCCAGTCATATGTTAGTTGTATAAATTGTTGAATGTCAAAGCTTGGTAGTTTGAAATCATTAGATGTGACTTTGATATGTTGAGTTGAACTCTTTTAGTCATAGATCCATGTAAGCACCTATTAAGTGCTATGGTAGCCCTGGGCCTCAATATTGTAATATTTGAAATACTATGGTATACTGTTTTGATTTGAAGTTGGTTTTGTTTCGAAGAATGATTTTAAATGTGAAATTTTGGAACTTTCTATGTCATTTTATTTAGAAATGGTTTTTGATCTTCTCTATTTTAGTCCAATCTTATTGTTAGTTTCTTTTAATTTATATGGATATATTTTAGAAGTATTTCAAGAAGAATTTATTTTACTGCAAAGGTAATATAATAACGAATGTTTATTGTCAAAAAACAGAACAAAGAATTTATCTTTTATAATAAAGTGATTCTGTTTAAAAAGAAGATGGAAATATTTTGGAATAAATATTAATGGAATGTTGTATACAAAAGGTTGCATAGAAAGATAGATTTATAAATGGTATTTTTTAAATAAAAGAATAGATTTATAAATGATATTCTATAGATGATATTTTATAGGTGGTATTTATAAAAAGGGAAATGTTATCATTTTGATGAATTGGAATAATAAATCACATTTGTGAATTTATAGTGATATATGGAATGATCTTTTATGGAAAGTATAAATGAGATTTATAAAAGGAGTTTATAGATAGAAAGAAGATTTATAAAAGGAGTTTTATAATTAAATTTTGAGATTTATAAAAGAAGTTTTAGAAATAGAAATGAAATCTATAAAAGAAGTTTTATAAAAGGAAAGATATTTGATTTCCATAAATGATCTTTATAACTTATGGTGGTATGGAAAGTATTCTTTCATACTTATCACCAAATTCTGAGGTATGAAAACTTGTCCCTATCCTGAGAATTAAGAATGTATGCCAAGGAAAGGATAGTACGCTAACTTGCCCGACTATATTGTAAATCGAGGGATAGTACAAGTTTGAAATCGGAAAGTGGTGGTAGGTACACTTGGTCTAATTTTCGTATAAACCATTTGCTTTCACCAAAAGTATTTTGGGTTTATTAATATCCATATTTTAAATGACATTTTTTTAAACTAAATGAGTATGGTTTGGAAAGTGAAATCTTTCTTTAGATTTTGTGACTATACACTTATGCCATTGAGATAAGTATAAAATACTTTTCTAAGTATTGAAAGTGTATTGTTTAATGAATATACTTATAAAGTTGATATAAGTATATAAATACTTTTCTAAGTATTGAGGGTGCGTTGTTTCATAAATATACTTATATTATTGAGATAAGTATATAAATATTTTTCTAAGTATTGGAAATGAAATGGTTTGTGAATATACTTATACCATTACGATAAGTATATAAATACTTTTCTAAGTATTGGAAGTAAAATGGTTTTTGAGCATACTTATACAGTTGAGATAAGTATATGAATATTTTTCAAGTATTGAAAATAGTAGAGAGAGTCTTTGAATATATCTTTTGTTAAAGGTATTTTAATACGAATATTTGAAAGGAGATTTTAATTAACAAAAGGAGTAATTAAAGAAGCTTAGTGGTTGCTTATGTGCTTAACCATGGTCGATTTCCATATTAAATTAAATCTCCGATTGGATTGTTGTTTATTTGATAGTTAAATGACTGATTATCAAATCTTCGCCAATTTTAAAACCATCGTTGGCGGTTTGGAGAGATCGGGATCAGATATGCTATTCGAAAACCACTTTGAACTGGTATAAGCGTTCGAACTGGAGATATCTTGAAGATGATCGAGGGAAGAATTTTTTGAAGTGCAAGGGCTACTTGCTACTAATCCAGAGGGTGATTTCAAAAAGGATTTAGTAGAAGTAGTACCTTCGGTTTATTCATATCCTGAACAACTTGTATGGATGAATGCTGGCATTGCATTGTTGCCTGGAGGGCAGTGTTAGCATTCCAAGTGGGAATTTCTAAAATGGTAAAGCGTAGCCTCAAGCCTCACACCCGGTAATAACTAAAACAGGGGATATGTTTCGGGGCTATGTGGTTCGCTATCATTAGGATATGGTTATCGCCTATATCTAAATCGTATTCTCAAATTATGTATAATTCTGGCCCGGAAATGGTTTGTCAGAGACAACCAGGGTGATGACATATTCAGCACTATCTAGTATGGGGTAAGCCGGTCCTGATTCGTAGTGGGGTCAAAGTGGGTCCCTCGGTACATTTTCTAGAGGTGTACCGTGACAGGCAGTACCCCAGTAGCCTCATCATTGATGGAATCCATTTTCCAATACGTGCCATATGGACTTGGTTGTATACCAAATATATATTGAAATGTGAGATGCAAGCATTTCAGCTATGTTAAATATTTATTTTAAACCCTAGACATTATTATAGTATCACTGAATTTTCTAATAAAATTGTTTCATTATCGTAAGTTAAAAACTCGTCCATGTTTATATGCGGCGTGGTCTTATGAGATACTTTTATTTTGAAAGGTTTTATGAAAATAAAAATTCATATGATTTGTGTTTCTCATGCTAGTTTACCAGACTGATCCGGGCGTTATTTTCTTATAATGCTCGGGTCAGCTTGAGCAGATTTCCAGATTAATTATGGATGCTTTGGAGCTTCAAGAGAGGAGATGGATGCCTCCAAGACGTATTCAGGTATCTTTAAATTTCACTGCATTTTTTGTTTTGTATTTATCAGCATTTATGAGGACATGTTGTTATAACTGTCCAAGCTGATGATAGGTTAGTTTGCTCTGATTGATGTATGTATATTACAGTTTTCTTTTGTAAAGACCATTTTTATATCACCCATTAATCGTCACGATGTAAGATTCTGTTTTGTTTTTTCTTTCTTTCACCCTAATAATCTATCGTTTCGGCACTTGGATGCTCGGCACGTGAATACCGTGGATGTATTAGTGTCGAATTTTGAGGGTCGAAAAAGGTAGGTCGTTAGAGCATGGTATTAGAGCTTAGATTGAGCGAACACATAGGCTTTTGTAGGGTAGACTCATTAGAGATAAGGTTAGTAACACCCTATAATGAGTTTGAGTGTGTGTGTGTGTGCGTGTGTGTGTGTGTATGAAAGCGCGTATTTGTTAGTGCTATAAAAGTGTTTTATATTGTGTTGATTTATCTATTGAGTGGTTTATGAATTTTGGTCGATGCAGAAGGTACAACTATAACAGTGGAGGTTTCTAAATAGTTGAACAACACAAACCGACTCAATATTATCTTTGAAAATTGGTAAATGAAATAATTTTACCTAGGATTATAACTTAAATATAATAATTTTCAAAAATTGATGTAGTAGTATATGATGTGTTTGTTTGTAAGGAGATCATAATATTCAATTATTATCATTTATTATTTAATTAGTTGTGGTGTGCTAGTTAATGAGAAGTTTTATCTTTTCACTTCATAGGTTGGGAAGATAGTAATGTTGGGAACATTGAAACGAACTATAATGCCCCTGAATTTTAACTAACATTATTTGGGATATTTAGTTGGATAAATTAAATAGAATAATGTGCATAATTAGGGAGATGAGATTAATAAATCAAATGGCCGTGTCTTAATGAATGAACTAAAATAAGACTTAACTAAAGTTAGAAGGAGGAATTTTCCTAAGGGGTAAACTTGGAAATGAGGCTACATTTCTTAGTATAAATCTCTTCCTCCACCTTAATAAATTTTCACTTTCTCATTCATTAACTCCTCACCTACTTTCGGTCAGCCATTAAAAGCTCCAGGAAGAGCATAAATTGAAGAAAAAGCTAAGGAATTAAAGCTAGGAAATAATCTCATTATCTAATTAACTAACCAAGGTGAATAATCATGTTTATCATCTCATTTTCTCTGTTTGGATCGGCTATGGGTTATACCCGATTCATGTTTGTGTCTTGGTTAGGATATAACCATTTAAACCTTTGTTTGGATAAGACGTAGGTGTTTTAAATGTTAATGGATTAATTAACACATTTTTATTCGGTTTTGGTTAAATTCCGAGGGGTTTTGATCTTCATATGCTTTGAAATTTTAATATGTTGAAGAGAACGTATCAATTGATTTTCTGGAATTTTTTCTAGAATTATTCATGATGTTTCAATAGTTATATAAAATTATTTAAGATATGGGACTTAAATGTTTTGTATAATTATAAAGGACAAATGGCCTTTTCCAAATTTATTTAAATTTCCAAATAAGGAAAGGCGATAGCAATTTTGAATATAAAATTCTGACAACCAATCAGATTTAGACAAACAAGGCAGGTGGGGTATAAAAGAATTTTTTTAAAGCGCAATTTTCACTGTTTTAACTCTTTCGGCAAGACCTTCCGCCTCCATTCCAAACCTTCTGACAAGGTCGAAAGGTATCAAACCATTCGACTAGGTCAAAAACCAATGCACATGGTATCAGGCGACTGGTACGTAGTAAATTGAAAGGGGTCGAAAGGTTTAGGGACGAAGGGTTAGAGCTTTCGTAGGAGATGAAACCTTGTTTTGCTTTTAAAGAAAATACACCTGCTAGCTTTTGACAAAGAGCTTTCAACGTTGTCAAATGGTTTAAAAGAAAAAGGTTTCGATTGGTTTGCTTTCTTATTTTAAATGAAACCTTTCGACAAAGTCCAAGGGTTAGCTTTTGACAGGGTCGGAAGCATAGTTGCCGCTTCCAAACCTTTTGACCCAGATGGAGTCAAAGGTTATCTTTTGTTTTATAAAACTTTCCACCTCTCTCCGTTGATTTCGAAGGGTTGGTTCCAACACCAACACTTCACTGTTTTTGAATGGTTTCGAAGGGTTTTGACTTTGAAAGGTTTTGATTTCGAAAGGTTTTGATTTCGAAAGGTTTTGGTTTCGAAAGGTTTTAATTTCGAAAGGTTTGGATTTCGAAAGGTTTCGAATGGGTTACCTACAATGATTTCGAAAGGTTTTGAGTTTCATTACTTTCGAAAAGTTTATAAATGGTTTTATAGGGGGTATACCCCAGGCTTTCGACAAAGTCGAAAGGTGGAACCTTTCAGCTAGGTCGAAAAGAAACCGTCCGACAAGGTCGAAAGACAGGACCTTTCGACAAGGTCAAAAGGTATGATTTTGTGATGCTTTCAAAAGAAAGGCTTCCAAAGGGGATAACTTTGGATGTTTATTTGCCTTCGAATAGGGCTTCATTCGAAGGGGTTTAAAGGGCTGTTTTAGCCATTTTTCCTGAAGTAAAATTTTGCTAATTTGAAGGGGTTACTTTGAAGGGTTATGGCATAAAATACTTATCTTTGTTTGAATATGTAAGGGGGATCCTTATATAAATTGGATGTAAATAAATCTTGGGGGCATCGGGGTGGGCTTAATGTTTTCAATACATAGTTTGGGGTTACAAACAGAAATATGCTTTCGAAAATATACATTGGGGCTATCAATGTGTTTTTATTTAATTTAACCTAATTGGGGCTACAAATAGGAATAAGTTAAACAGGTGGTATACCCGGGGAAAATAAATAATCATGGGGATCATGGTATTTTAATTGGCCAAGTGTTGGGTTCTTGGTTAACCTAGGAAAACCATAGAATGTGCGGTGGATAGCCCACATCAAATTTCTGAACTAAAGAATGTTTTGCCAGAGGTGGTTAGCCTTGGGATTTGGCACCCAAGGGTTCATAGTCATCCTAGGAAAACTATGGAGTGTGCGGTGGATAACCCACACCAAATTTTATAAAACAATGTACGGTGGATATTTTGCATTTATTTTAAATGGATTTGGGACAGATAGTCCTATTAAATTATGACGAGTAGTCATTTTAAAGATTTCAGAGGGGAACTCTAATAAATTGATTTTAGATGGGATAACTAATAAATGGATGGATGGGATATCCAATGTATATGATTTATGGCTTTATTTCATATTATGTTAAGACTAATCATTTTGGTTGCAGGAGCATAGTAAATGATTTGCATGTTTTGTCTTGGATACTAGTAAGGGGAAAACCCGATCCACTAAGCGGCATGGTCTCACTAGCTATCTGTCTATGATAAGAGATGATAGGGGATTATTCATACCAGACTTATTGTCTGGCTCGAAGTTTGTGTTTCTCCACAAACTCTCGGGTACTCAAAAATTAATTTGAGTAGTCTGAGAGTGGGAGACTTTCGGGTTTTTGGGACAAATAAGCTTCCGGAGACGTGCAGGAGGCAATATTAGCTATATAAGAGCTATTTTGTGTTTTCCGCTATGATGTACTAAGAACTGTAAAGTTTCTATTTATTAGTTCTCTGATCATCATAAGGGGACATCTTCATATGTCGCTCTTATCGTATTTTGTACATGTATATGCGATCTGAATGCGGTTAACGTTTGGGATTATGTAATTAAATCTTAAATTGTATTTTGCATGAAATTGGAAATTCTGTTTATTGGAAGTTTAAAAATTTTCATATTCATGTGTTTTAGTGTACCAATATTAACTATGCCGCATTCGGTCACCAAGAAATAACAACTATGGATGACTGCAGCATCAGTAGCGGTTAGTTTTGGGCCTCAGAAGGCGGGATGTTACAAGTTGGTAACAGAGCATGGTTTGTGTACTTAAAAGGAATTTAAACCTTAAAAGATTTTTGAAGCATAATCTAATGAATATAAAATATAGTTGGGCTTGGGTAAGCGTTATAGTAACGTATGTGTACTTTGTTATAAATACCTAAGTATGTATTCCCCACTCTCTTAGATCGTTCTTCTGTATCTTACAAAGATTGGATTTCAGGTAGTAGGGAAGTAAGATATGGAGGCAGGAAACGGAAGAGTGAATCAAGGTGGAAGACGCACCGCAACCAGTGGAAATGTTCGACCCAATACTAGGAGTAACCAGGGTCGACAGGCAAATGCAAACCCAAATGCAAATGCTAATGTTGGTGCCGAGATTCCACCGGTTGATATGGGGATAATGTATCAGTTCTTCGTGAATATGATGCAAGCTAGAGCAGCTGCGGGATTGGCTGTAGGGAATGCTAGAGGAGCTAATCTGGTGGCCCCAGTTGGCAATAATTATGCCAAGCTGAGCAGGGATTACGCTTGTCTTGGAGGGAAGCCTCTTTTGGGAACTGAGGATGCAGTAGGAGTGGAAAATTGGCTATTGCATTGTGATAGGATATATGTAGATCTCGGCTTGAAAGATATGCAGAAGAGAAGACTTGCTTCAAGGCAATTGTAGGGAGCAGCGTTGTTTTGGTGGAATGGAGTTACCGAGGGAGAGCCTGAGGATGACCTGACTTGGGCTGAATTTCGAAGGAGGTTCGAAGAAAGATTTCTATCTGAGGTTGCCAAGTCAGCATTGCTCAGGAAATTTGCAGATTTAGTCTAGGGGGATAGATCAGTGATTTAGTATGCTACGGAGTTTGATGAGCTGTCCCTTTATGGATATGCTACTGTTGATACTGTCATTCGGAGGAATGATAAGTTTATTAGGAGGTTGAATCCAGCGATCGCCAGAGCAACCATGCCAAACCTCTGTGATCCATGTCATATAGTTGTTGAGATGGCTATTCGGAATGAAGAGATTCTTTCTACTTTTGGAAAGGGGAAACCAGTTGAGGTTCAGAAAGAAGCGGAAGTTCTTCAAGAAGAAAGGTGCCCAGTCGGGGGTAGCAGCTAAGAAAAGCGAGGCTGATATTGTCTGTTACAAGTTTGACAAGAAGGGGCACTATGCTAATGAGTGTCGCTCAGGTGATGGAAGAGCGGTTGTAGCGAGGCCTAATGTGAAGTGCTACAACTATGGCCATATGGGGCATTATAAGGACAAGTGTCCCGATGCTGCTAGGCCGGAAAGGGAAAGGTCTTTGCGTTGGAACCACCATCCTATAGACCAACGGCTGTTGAGAAAGGAAAGGCTATGATGGAAGGTATGCTTATGATTCATAGTACTCCGGTTAGGATACTATTTGATATCGGTGCATCGCACTCATTTATATCTCAGTATTTGGTAGATTTCTTATGTCTGGAACCTTTATATCTTATTACTTCTTTAAGGGTTGCGAATCCTATAGGAGGGTATGCAACTTTGGGAATGAAATATGACCAATTAGAACTTGATTTGTTAGGTCATATGATTGCATGCAGTTTATATGTTTTTGATTTCGTGGGTTTCAGGATCATATTGGGTATGGATTGGTTAGATAGATATGATGCTAGGATATTTTGCCAGGAGGGGGAAATATCATTGAAGCACCCTAATAGCCGTAACCGAGTTATTTACTCAGTAAGGAGTTCGGACGAAAATGCTTATGTATTATTGGGTGCTATAGGAACGGAAGCAGAGTTGAAGCAGGTTTATGTTGCAAGAGAGTTTGCAGATGTGTTTGAACCAGTTTCGGGCTAGCCTCCGAAAAGAGCAATCGAGTTTTGGATAGATCTCGTATCGAGTGCTGAACCCGTAAGTAAACCACCTAGCAGGATGTCACCAACCGAGATGAAGGAATTGAAGGTGCAACTAGTGGAATTGGAAGGAAAGAATTTCATCCAGCCAAGCAGTTCGCCTTAGGGAACAGCCGTGGTATTCGTAAAGAAGCCAAATGGGTTTTTAAGGATGTGTATCGACTATCGTATGCTGAACGAGAAGACGATCAAGAACATGTATATTTTTCCGAGAATCGACAACTTATTCGATCAGTTGAGTGGAGCCAGAGGGTTTTCCCAACTAGATTTGGCGACAGGTTTCCATCAGCTAAGAGTGGCAGAGGACAGTATTCCTTGGACGGCGTTTAGGACCAGATATGGGTCTTAGGAATGGTTGGTTATGCCATTCGGGCTTACTAATGCGCCAGCTTTCTTTGTGGATTTGATGAACCGGGTTTTCCGAGAGTACTTGGATAGGTTCGTGTTGGTTTTTATTAATGACATTTTGGTATATTCTAAGAATGAGAAGGATCATGCAGATCATCTTAGAATAGTGTTGGAGACGCTAAGACAACATCAGCTGAAAGCGAAGTTCTCAAAGTGTCATTTTTGGAAGAGGGAAGTAAAGTTCCTTGGTCATGTAGTTTCCGAGGAAGGTTTAACAGTTGATCCGAATAAGATTGAAGTTGTTAACAATTGGAAGAGACCAGAGACGGTAAATGAGATTAGAAGTTTTCTTGGACTTGCAGGATACCATCGAAGGTTCATTAAGAATTTCTCGTGGATAGCGGTATCCTTGACTATGCTAACCAGGAAGGACGTGAAGTTTGTTTGGTCTGACAAATGTGAGGAAGCATTCCTTAGGTTAAAATATTTGTTAACCAATGCGCCCGTGTTAGTAGTTCCAGATGGGAGGGGTTGGTAGTTTACACTGATGCATGTGGAACTGGGTTAGGTGATGTGTTAATGCAGAATAGAAAGGTTATTGCCTATGCTACTAGACAGCTTAGACCGCATGAAGTGAGATACCTTGCTCATGATTTAGAGTTGGCAGTGTTAATCTTTGCATTGAAGGTGTGGAGCCATTATCTTTTGGGAGAAAGGTTTGAGCTATTCACGTATCATAAGTCTCTATGGTATTTATTCTCTCAGAAGGAAGGTTTGAGCTATTCATGGATCATAAGTCTCTACAGTATTTATTCTCTCAGAAGGAGCTGAACATGAGACAGCAGAGATGGCTAGAGTTTGTTGCAGCTTATGATTTTAGCATCGAGTATACATTGGGAAAAGGAAATAAGGTGGTAGATGCACTTAGCAGGAAACATCAGAATATGGTTTTAGCTATGTTGGCGGAATGGAAAGACTTGGAAGCACTGGCTGCTTGCAGTGTGCAGTTGAGGTCGACTGCTGGATCTAGTCGGAATATCGCCATGATGTCTTGTTTGGAAGTTCGACCAGTTCTGATCGAACGGATTGCTTCTAGGCAGAAAGAGGATCCAGTGTTAGCCGAGAGGAATAGAAGGTTAGAAGCTGGAACCGAGATTGATGATTTAAAGGGTTTTATTCTTGACCACAGGGGTTGGTTGAAAAAGAAGGAACATTATGTTCCGGATGTTGGAAACCTTAGGAAGGAAGTTCTTAAGGAATGTCATCGATCGAAGTTTACGATTCATCCTGGGGGAACCAAGATGTATAAGGATATGAAGAGAAGTTTCTTCTGGGAAGGTATGAAGAGGGATGCTAGTTTATGGGTAAAACGGTGTTTGAACTGTCAGCAAGTAAAAGCCGAACATCAGAAGCCAAGTGGTTTGCTTCAGCCTTTGGATGTTCCAGTTTGGAAGTGGGACTCGATATCCATGGACTTTATTGACGGGTTGCCAAGATCAAACCGGGGTATGAAAGTATATGGGTCATAGTGGATAGATTGACTAAGAGTGCCAATTTCATTCCGGTAAGGTCAACCAAGACGACACCTGTTTTGGCTAAGTTGTGCATAAAGAACATCGTTAGACTACATGGAATTCCTGGTAGTATCGTCAGTGATAGAGAGGCTTTGTTTACTAGCAAGTTCTGGAAGAGCCTGCAGAGTGTGTTAGGCACTAAGCTCAAGATGAGTACCGCATATCATCCTCAAACGGATGGGCAGATAGAGGGAGTCAACAAGGTGCTGGAAGATCTAATGAGGGCTTGTGTGCTGAATTTACTATCATAGATCAACACAGCGGAACACTATATATCTGCGAACGCTGAAGCCTCCTGCTCCATTGCTCCTCCAGAAAACTCGTCAAAGCTAAACCTGAATCCCTTGGCTACTCGTAAAAATTTGAGTACCCAAGAGTTTATAAAACAGAAAATAAACACTTGGGTCAGACATAGGTCTGGTGTGAGTAACAGGTTAAAGTTGCTTAACTTTGAAATTTTTTTGAAAACAAAAGGTATCGCGTAAGATTCCCCACACATAAACATGGGTAAGTTTTTACCTTACGCTAACCAAAACATTGATAGGAAATCCAGTTATATTATAATAGGGTCTAGGGTTTTCAAAATAAAATACAGAAATAGCTGGAATGCTTGCATCTCACGTTCCAACATAGTTGGGCACAACTAATACGTACGGCACTTATTGGAAATTGGATTCCATACAATGGCAGGGCTACCGGGGTACCGCCCATCACACACTTCTGTTTTAGCCATTCCCGGTTGATGAGGCTTGAGGTCACGATTACCTTTAATCAGAACACAGAAGAGATCCAATATTCCTCGGAGCTAGCTTCCTAACTTACCCAATCTTATAGCTCCCTTAATCAAAGATATGTTTTATTAACTTTAATTTATCAAGTTAAATGATTATTTCTTTTAAACTTTAATTAATGATTTAATTAAGAAAAGTTAGTTATTAAGATAAGATGTTTTAATGATAATTAAGGCATAAATAAGATAATGTTTTATTTCAAGATAATTTAAAGTTTTATTATCTTGAAATTAATTAAGTTAATTAGGGAAATTAAGTATAATTAATTAATTTAATTAATGATGATTAAGGATTAATTAATTGAGGGTTATAATTAATTAATTAAAGGTTAATTAATTGTAATTAAGGATAATTAATTAAGTGATTAGAAACTGATTAATTAATGATTAGAGATTTATTAATTTAGTAATTAAAGATGAATTAATTTGTAATTAGAGGTTAATTAATTGGTAATTAAGAAGTACTTAATTTGTAATTAAGTTTATTAATTAATAATTAGGTTTTATTAATTATTAATTAAGGGGTGATTAATTTGTAATTAAAGATTAAATAAGGATTAATCAAATAGTAATTGAGGGATGAATTACTCAAGTGTAATTAGTAAAATGAATGTGATTAATTTAAGTTAATTAATTTGTAAATTAATTAAAGATAATCACTTGATAAGGAATTAAGTATGAATACTTAATAAGATTGATAAGTGTAATTACTTAGTGAAGTAATTAATGTATAATTATAGGATGTAATTAAATAAAGGGAATTACTTAATAGGAAATAATTGAAGTATAATTACTTTGTAAAAGTAATTAAGGATTAATTAATTGGTGTAATTAATTAAAGGATTAATATAATTAATTAAGAAGTTAATTAATTAGGGTAAGTAATTATAGGATGATAATTACTGTTTATGATTAATTAAGGTGGATTAATAGAAGTGATTAATTAAAGTTTAATTAATTAATGTAATTAATTAAGGATTAATGTAATTAATTATAGTTAATTAATTAATGGAAGTAATTAATTAAGGATTATTAATTAATGTAATTAATGAAAGTAATTAAAGGTTAATTACTGTTAATGGTTAAGAATAATTAATTTGTGAAATTAATTAAAGGATAATTACTTTATGTAATTAATGAATAATTAATCAAGGATGGTTAATATTTAATGAGTAATTAATTAATTAAAGGTTGTAATTAATTAATGATGGATTAAGCAAGATTAGATAATTAATTCTTAAGTAATTAATTTAATTTAAGTTAATTAAATTAATTATAACATAGGGTTAATAAATTGTTGCTTATGGATGATTGTTTGTGTAGAATATCTGAATTAGATGATATCTATTGGATGATATGTTGTGATATTCTGTGATATGATATTGAATATATCTGTGATAAATGTGTGATATTTATCTATGTTAAATGCTGTGTGAATTCAAGTATTGAATTGAATTGAATTGTTTAAACCTTTAAACAACTTGGCCTTTAAGATACGTTTGGATTTCGATGAGACCGGGATCGGGTTTCCAGATTTGGATATCCGAATACCACATCGATCCAAATTAACGATAGGTCGTGAATCTCAAGTGAAGATGAAGATTCAGAGTGCAAGGGTTATTGTCGTTAACTCTGAGGGTGATTCCAAAATGAGTGTAACGAGATAATGCCTTCGGTTTCGTTCGAACCCGGAACGAACTTGTATGGATTGAATGCTTTCAACACATCGTCAGGTGGACGATGAGCATTCTAAGTGATGTGTTCTGATTAAAGGTAATCGTAGCCTCAAGCCTCATCAATCGGGAATGGCTAAAACAGGGGAGGTGCAGCAAGGTTAGTGGGTAGCACCCAAGTAGTATAAGATTCCCCTGTCTAGAGTCCCTTTTTATTTCGGCTGTGTGGGTGGTTGTTTGGCCGCAACCACGGGGTTTCTTATGCGGGAATTATCCAGTAAGGGATGGTTCCGGCCTTGTGTTGTAGGGGAGCGGGCGTACTCCTCGGTACGTTGATCTAGGCCACGTACTGTGACGGGCGGTACCCCAGTAGCCCTGCCATTGTATGAAATCCAATCTCCAATAAGTGCCATACGTATTAGTTGTGCCCAACTATGTTGGAACGTGAGATGTAAGCATTCCAGCTATTTCTGTATTTTACTTGAAAACCCTAGACCCTATTATAATATAACTGGATTTCCTATCAAATGTTTTGGTTAGCGTAAGGTAAAAACTTACCCATGTTTATTTGTGGGGAGTCTTACGTGATACCTTTGTTTTCAAAAGGTTTTGAAGTTAAGCAACTTTAACCGTTTATGTGACGACCGCCCATGACCCCTGCACCGAATCTAGAGATAGTGCGCTGTAAAGTGTGCCAGGCGACCATGGACGATTGTCAAGGTAGATTAAAACAACAGAATCTATCGTATCACTCACAGCGCATGGACAGAATACAATAGAACATATGTATAGTGAAGCTTTACAGAACAAAATGACATCATATAAAACTCCATAATAGTTGAATACAAGCATCCAAATAGCCAATACATCAAGCCTCACTACATAACACTCAGAGAATACAAAACAGCGGAACATCCAGTACATATAATAAGAAGATAATATGCAACCCTCCAGCTCGTCTTCGATATCAGCATCATGAGAAGAGAACAGCACCTGTCACCTGCTACCTAGTCTGCCCGTCCCAAAAATGGACGAACAGCCCAAGGCAATAAGAATTAAAAACATAAAGCCTTGAGTCAGACAACAGTCTTAGTGAGCAGTAAATTAACTAACAACATACCAAAAGAGCATAAAGGAAAAAGGAATAGGAATACAACCCTCCCACTCCACCTCTTTCTACAGTGATAGCCCCCAGACACACACTAAGCAGTAGCAACACAGCAGAGCATACAATTTAAAGTAAAGTAATAATCATTCGAGTCAAGGGCGATGTTTTCCAAGTACCAAGGCCTAAATCAGATAAGCACCCAGAAAATACCGCTCTTGAGTCCGAATGACGATACAACCAAACATCCATGACTCTGGCTATCACTGTTATCATTGCTTCGATATCACCGTTAATTGAATGACCGGCACATTCTTTCAGCCGTCCGTCAAGGGCTAATGGAAACCCCGGTTCTAGACATAACTCCCGCACGTCGTCGCAGCCCGTGCCTAGGACTATCGAATCTGCCCAGAGTACTCGACCATCAACAGTTGGCCGTTGGGACTATCGAATCTGCCCAAATGTACTCTTGCTTAGAGCATGCTAGAACCTTCAACAACGATGCTATCCAAGCCTCCTAGTCATCCTCCTCGACGACTATTCTCATATCCATTCATTATCCCCAACTCGAATCATATCACCGAGTTATCAACATGCTTGGAATGATCCCATCTGGATTAGACCAAGTCTTCATCACATGATTGCCTCGCTTCATCACATCCTCGCAAAGCCTCATCTCAACATCACATCATCAAATCTACGCATAAGAGCTTCATCATCCCGCTACATATGCCACGAGCAGCTTACCCAATTCAAGAGCCTTTCCCCTAGCTTTTGAATCATCTTCGGCCACCTTGTCTAAAACCAATCAACAATCATCTAATTCACAGCAATCAATCATGTCAAACATCAATCCAAGTAACCAAGCATTCAAATATAAGCAAAATGGACAATTATAACAATAATGGCATTTTCGTAATTAAAGAGTTGAAAGTCTAATAAGCATGAAATCATGAGAATTATCTCTACAATCTTTATGAATGAACTTGCATAGGTTAACACTTAGTAAAATGGTTGTCAAATCATCATGAACAATGGATCTACATGGATCTACACTTAGGATGAAGGAAATGCATGGAAATCACTATTTTAACACCAAATCGAGCCAACAATCCGATATACTCCTTTGGATCCGTGTGAGAGATAATCACCACTCACCAAATCACCTAAACAACCCCAAATCAATACGCTTCAGATCTGGACAGCGAAGGATCAAGCTTGATCTATCATGAATCCACTTCAAACGAAGAAATCTCTCTTGAAAAGATGAAGATCTTCAATCTAAGCTCTTGAATCTTCAATCTTGATCTTCGATTTGGATGAAAGGAAGCACTAGATTAGAGTGGAGAAAAGAAGTGAAGAAGTGTAGAAGTCGAGCTCTCAAAATGGCAGCACTTCGTCGCTTCGAAATCCGGATCCCAAAAAGTGAGAACAACCCCCTCTATTTATAGCAGAAATCTCTCTAAGTCGTAACTCGGCTAACTCCATAGGTCGTCTCCGACTTACGACCTAAGACTCCCACCGACCTAAGCCTTAGTCAACAACTCCGACCTAACAGACCAAGCCTACGACTTAACATGCGCGCGACCTAACTTATTCGCGCTACACGACCTAACACACGCGCGTCCCCTCCTAAGTCGCCTGGACGACTTAACAACTTAGCACCATTCGACTTAACACTACGCGACTTAACTATGCACGACTTAACACTTATACGACTTAACAGGGTATACGACTTACGACTTATAAAACCTTGCGACCTAACAACCCACGACCAAACTCCTAAGTCGTCTACGACTTACTCCTTAGGTCGCTCACTATTAACCCAGCTTCCTTAGGTCATTGCCGACCTAACTATGCTAACCCGGTAACCACTAGGTCGCTAACTCTATTAAGTCGGTCACTTCCTTAGGTCGTTAACTCGCCTTGCCGACCTAACACTTAACTCACCAAAACTCTTACGTCACCAACTTCCTTAAGTCGCCTATGTCTTAAGTCGGTAACTACTGGGTTCTTAACTCGCTAACTCGTCCAACCGACTTACCCCTTAAGTCACCCACTACCTTAGGTCGCTCCAACACCCTACGACCTAAACTACTACGACTTATCTCCTAACTCGCCGAATCCCTTAAGTCACTGCCGACCTACCCCTTAGGTCGCCAATCCTATAAGTCGGTCACGACTTAAGACTTAACCAAATTCTTCCCAAAATCTGAAACGACCTAAAATGCTGAAAATTCCAGATTTGAACGAACTTTTCGATCCGTAAAAATACGGGTCGTTACATTCTCTCCCCCTTAGGAATTTCGCCCCCGAAATTCCAAGCAAACAAAGCAATCAAAGACTATTCTGTACGCCTACCATCCATAGCAATCAACAAACCATGCATCCAATTCTAGCTTAGCGTACAGAATTCTAAAACTAGAACAAGTTACAATATCGTGAGATGACACGACACCTTAGGGCCATACCTTGAAGAGTTCAGGATGAGCTGCTTTCATCCTTTCTTCCACCTCCCACGTACAGTCGTTATCATCGTCACTCCATTGTATCTTGAGCAACTTAACTATCTTCCTCCTAAGCTGTTTCGTGTCGGTTTCAACAACACGAAGCGGCTTACGAGGTCTTCTATCGACTGGATCAACCTCAAAATCTTCACAGCTATCAGCAGAAACCACGGTATTCGAGTCGTGCACATACTTCCGTAGATATGATACGTGAAAAACATTGTGCACACTCGACATCTTCTCAAGTAATTCCAGTCTATAGGCGAGCTTTCAAATTCGCTCGATGATCGGGAATGGTCCAACAAATCTCGGAGTCAATTTTCCTTTCTTCCCGAATCGAATAACATTCTTCAGTGGAGAAATCTTCACGAAAACCATATCACCTACGTCGAACTCCAAATCCTTACGATGCTTATCAGCATAACTCTTCTGACGGTCTTGGGCTGCCTTCATTCGTTGCCGAATGATCTCTATACAATCTGAAGTCTGCCGAATCATCTCTGGCCCAAGTATCGGCTTTTCTCCAGTTTCCAACCAACATGTCGGAGAGTTACACGGTCTTCCATACAATGCCTCATACGGTGCCATACCAATGCTTGACTGGTAACTGTTGTTGTACGCAAACTCCACCAAATGAAGGTGATCTTCCCATGATCCTCCGAAGTCCAAAACACATGCTCTAAGAAAATCTTCCAAAACTCGGTTGACTCTCTCGGTCTGACCATCTGTTTGAGGGTGATAAGCTGTACTCAAACACAACTCGGTTCCCAAAACTTCCTGGAAGCTCTTCCAAAATCCACTAGTGAATAATGGGTCTCGATCGCTCACTATACTCTTCGGAATACCATGGAATCGAACTATCCACTTAACATACAACTCAGCCAACTTTGATGCAGTCCTAGTCGATCGAACAGGAATGAATCGTGCACTCTTAGTCAAACGATCTACAATGACCCAAATCCCTTCATTTCCCGTTCTGCTTCTAGGTAGCCCATCAATAAAATCCATCGATACTTGCTCCCACTTCCATGTAGGAACTTCTAATGGCTGAAGTAATCCACTTGGCTTCTTCTGCTCGGCTTTTACCAACTGGCAGTTCATACACTTGGAAATAAAATTTCCAACATCCTTCTTCATACCTTCCCAGTAGTAGGTTCTCTTCATATCCTGATACATCTTATTTCCACCTGGATGAATTGTCAGCTTCGAGTGATGACTTTCCTTCAGAACTTCACTCCTCAATTCATCTATATCGGGAACAACTAATCGTCCTTGCTTCCGAAGCCAACCCTCTCGATCGACCTCGAATCCTTTATCCTTTTCTGGATCCAATCCAGATTCCAATTCACGGATAATCTTGACAAGCTTATCGTCTCGCTTTTGGCCCTTGCCAATCCTTTCCACAAGAGTGGGTCTTATCGATAAGTTTGCCAACATCTCAGGTTCCAATTCACATCTAGGCCTGAAGTCAAATCCAGCTAAATACTCGAGACTCTTCCATTCTGAAAACATGGCTCCCAATCCTGCATGTCTTCGACTTAACGCATCTGCCACTGCGTTACCTTTTCCCGGAGTATAAGCTATACCAAAATCATATGATGCCAAAAACTCTAGCCAACGTTGCTGCCGAAGATTCAAATCCTTTTGGGAGAAAAGATACTTCAACGACTTATGATCCGTAAACAACTCGAATCGAACTCCCAACAGATAATGTCTCCACATCTTCAGAGCAAATACAATCGCCGCTAACTCCAAATCATGAGTCGGGTAATTCCTTTCATGCGGCTTCAGTTGTCGACTTGCATACGCAACAACTTTATCCCTCTGCATCAGCACTGCTCCAAGTCCAGTACCACATGCGTCGGTGTAAACCACCATCTCATCATTCCCACTTGGAATAGTCAAAACAGGAGCACTCGTCAATCTCTCTTTCAGGATTCCGAAAGCTTGCTCACACTTAGCATCCCAACTGAACACTTGGTTCTTCTTCGTCAATCCTGTCAACGGTGCAGCTATCTTGGAGAAGTCTTTGATAAACCGTCGATAATATCCTGCTAATCTAAGAAAACTTCTCACATCAGATGCATTCTTAGGTCTAACCCAATCCTGGATTGCTGCCACCTTAGCGGGATCAACCGCTATTCCACTTCCAGAAATCACATGACCTAAGAACCTCACTTCATTCTTCCAGAAGTGACACTTCGAAAACTTAGCCTTCAGCTGATGTTTCCGCAAGATCTCCAAAACAATACGCAAGTGCGTCGTGTGCTCCTCTTCCGTTCTGGAATAAATCAGAATATCATCCACGAACACAAGTACGAACTTGTTCAACTGATCTCTGAACACTCTATTCATAAGATCCACAAAATATGCTGGCGCGTTAGTCAACCCAAACGGCATTACCAGCCACTCAAAGAAACCGGATGGTGTTCGAAAAGCAGTCTTCGGCACACTATCCTTAGCTACTCTCAACTGGTGAAATCCCGTTGCCAAATCCATCTGAGAAAACACCTTAGCTTCGTGAAGCTGATCAAACAAGACATCTATTCTCGGTAATGGATACTTGTTCTTCTTAGTCACCTTATTCAGCTCACGATAATCGATGCACAATCTCAATGACCCATCTGCCTTGGTTGCAAACACAACTGGTGCACCCCACTCGGACACACTACGCCGAATGAATCCTTTCTGCAAAAGATCATCAACTTGCACCCTCAACTCCTGCTGTTCCCTAGGCGCCATCCGCCTAAGAGGCATCACAACAGGCCTGGCTCCTTCAACTAGATCTATACGAAACTCGATCTCTCTATGCGGCGGCAACCCTTTGACTTCGTCAAAGACATCTTCGAATCCATTAGCGATTGGCACCGATGACAGTCCATCCCGTGGAACAACCAGCGAATACATGAAGCTCATGAAGACGCCTTCCTCATGCTTACATCGTATTACAACCTTTCGCCCCTCCACATTCTCGACTGTCACTTCCAACCTCTCGCAATCAACCTTTGCCGCATACTTCCTAAGCCAGTCCATACCCAAAATAATTCTGAACCCCGCAAAGTTCAGAACAAAGCAATCACAAACAAAAGAGCAACCATGACTCGATACAACTAGACCACGGCATAACATACACAAACAAGACGAACCCCCAACTGGATTAGTCACAACCAATGGCCTATCAACAATATCCGGCCTCAAATCTAACCGGCCTACGAGTTCATTACAAACAAACGAATGCGATGCTCCAGTATCAAACAAAACTCTAACTGGAACACCACATAGGAAAAGTGTACCTTGAACAACCACACTCTTTCCTTTCTCTTCAGCAGTAGGAGCTTTCGAAGACGACGGAACAGCTCCCAAAGCATAAGCCTGCACAATCTGCTTGTCCCTCCTCGGTTCTGGACAATTCTTCCTGAAATGCCCTGGCTTGTCACAGTTGTGACACTTCATCGGCACCTTCGGATTTTTACAATCCTTCGAGAAATGGCCCTTCTGCTGACAATTGTAGCAAGTCACCTCGCCTTTCGGCTTCTTCTGGCCATCCTTACCCTTCTGTTGCTGCTGCTTCCTCTTCTTGTTTCCACCCTACTGGGGTTTAGACTCTTCCCTGGTCACAGCAACAACAGATCCTTCCTTAGGAAACAGACTCTCATGCCTGAGAGCTTTCTCCACAAGCTTCTCAAATGAATCATCCAAATGATCCACCAACTGTCTCCCAAGATAACTGTCCAAGCCTGTCACAAACTTCTCATTCTTCTGATAAGCAGATTCTATATATGACCGGGCATACTTGGACAAAGCTTCAAACTCAGAAACATACTCAAGAACAGATCTTCCTCCTTGCTTGAGCTCCACAAACCTCTTGAACAGAACATACTTCTGCGCTGTAGAAATGAACTTAGCTTCAAATCTAGCTTGGAATTGCTCCCAAGTAATCTCTTCCTCCGCAGTATTGATGGTAATAGAGTTCCACCAATCAGAAGCTCTCCCTTGAAGCTGCCTTGATGCCAACTTCCTCTTAGTTGCATCATCAATTCCCAAATCACCAAAGATCCTTCTACAAGCATCGATCCATCTCTGGACTTCAATAGTTGATTCTGTTCCCAAGAAAACCTTTCCTCCAAGAGCAGTATAATCCTTGCACGACTTAGCAAAATCCACTGGTTTCGGAGTTTGGACTTGAACTCCAACATCAACTGCCGCCCCCGGAACTGGTATCCTTCTCATGATCAAAGTCATCATAGCTTCGAACATAGCTGCATAATCAGCAGTCCCCTCAGTAGCACGGCCTTCCCTAGCAGCTGGTCTCCCTCTTCGACTCATTCTCAATATCTATAAAAAGGAATGATTAGAACATCTAGAGAAACAACTGCATAAAGGACTCAAACTCTACTAAGCTACTATATTATATATAATATTCATCCATCAAAATACAATTACGTCTCTCATACGTAGTTACGTCAGCGAGCGTTGGGTAAAATCGATTAACCAATGCTCTGATACCAAATGTGACGACCGCCCATGACCCCTGCACCGAATCTAGAGATAGTGCGCTGTAAAGTGTGCCAGGCGACCATGGACGATTGTCAAGGTAGATTAAATCAACAGAATCTATCGTATCACTCACAGCGCATGGACAAAATACAATAGAACATATGTATAGTGAAGCTTTACAGAACAAAATGACATCATATAAAACTCCATAATAGTTGAATACAAGCATCCAAATAGCCAATACATCAAGCCTCACTACATAACACTCAGAGAATACAAAACAGCGAAACATCCAGTACATATAATAAGAAGATAATATGCAACCCTCCAGCTCGTCTTCGATATCAGCATCGTGAGAAGAGAACAACACCCGTCACCTGCTACCTAGTCTGCCCGTCCTAAAAATGGACGAACAGCCCAAGGCAATAAGAATTAAAAACATAAAGCCTTGAGTCAGACAACAGTCTTAGTGAGCAGTATATTAACTAACAACATACCAAAAGAGCATAAAGGAAAAAGGAATAGGAATACAACCCTCCCACTCCACCTCTTTCTACAGTGATAGCCCCCAGACACACACTAAGCAGTAGCAACACAGCAGAGCATACAATTTAAAGTAAAGTAATAATCATTCGAGTCAAGGGCGATGTTTTCCAAGTACCAAGGCCTAAATCAGATAAGCACCCAGAAAATACCGCTCTTGAGTCCGAATGACGATACAACCAAACATCCATGACTCTGGCTATCACTGTTATCATTGCTTCGATATCACCGTTAATTGAATGACCGGCACATTCTTTCAGCCGTCCGTCAAGGGCTAATGGAAACCCCGGTTCTAGACATAACTCCCGCACGTCGTCGCAGCCCGTGCCTAGGACTATCGAATCTGCCCAGAGTACTCGACCATCAACAGTTGGCCGTTGGGACTATCGAATCTGCCCAAACGTACTCTTGCTTAGAGCATGCTAGAACCTTCAACAACGATGCTATCCAAGCCTCCTAGTCATCCTCCTCGACGACTATTCTCATATCCATTCATTATCCCCAACTCGAATCATATCACCGAGTTATCAACATGCTTGGAATGATCCCGTCTGGATTAGACCAAGTCTTCATCACATGATTGCCTCGCTTCATCACATCCTCGCAAAGCCTCATCTCAACATCACATCATCAAATCTACGCATAAGAGCTTCATCATCCCGCTACATATGCCACGAGCAGCTTACCCAATTCAAGAGCCTTTCCCCTAGCTTTTGAATCATCTTCGGCCACCTTGTCTAAAACCAATCAACAATCATCTAATTCACAGCAATCAATCATGTCAAACATCAATCCAAGTAACCAAGCATTCAAATATAAGCAAAATGGACAATTATAACAATAATGGCATTTTCGTAATTAAAGAGTTGAAAGTCTAATAAGCATGAAATCATGAGAATTATCTCTACAATCTTTATGAATGAACTTGCATAGGTTAACACTTAGTAAAATGGTTGTCAAATCATCATGAACAATAGATCTACATGGATCGACACTTAGGATGAAGGAAATGCATGGAAATCACTATTTTAACACCAAATCGAGCCAACAATCCGATATACTCCTTTGGATCCGTGTGAGAGATAATCACCACTCACCAAATCACCTAAACAACCCCAAATCAATACGCTTCAGATCTGGACAGCGAAGGATCAAGCTTGATCTATCACGAATCCACTTCAAACGAAGAAATCTCTCTTGAAAAGATGAAGATCTTCAATCTAAGCTCTTGAATCTTCAATCTTGATCTTCGATTTGGATGAAAGGAAGCACTAGATTAGAGTGGAGAAAAGAAGTGAAGAAGTGTTGAGCTCTCAAAATGGCAGCACTTCGTCGCTTCGAAATCCGGATCCCAAAAAGTGAGAACAACCCCCTCTATTTATAGCAGAAATCTCTCTAAGTCGTAACTCGGCTAACTCCATAGGTCGTCTCCGACTTACGACCTAAGACTCCCACCGACCTAAGCCTTAGTCAACAACTCCGACCTAACAGACCAAGCCTACGACTTAACATGCGCGCGACCTAACTTATTCGCGCTACACGACCTAACACACGCGCGTCCCCTCCTAAGTCGCCTGGACGACTTAACAACTTAGCACCATTCGACTTAACACTACGCGACTTAACTATGCACGACTTAACACTTATACGACTTAACAGGGTATACGACTTACGACTTATAAAACCTTGCAACCTAACAACCCACGACCAAACTCCTAAGTCGTCTACGACTTACTCCTTAGGTCGCTCACTATTAACCCAGCTTCCTTAGGTCGTTGCCGACCTAACTATGCTAACCCGGTAACCACTAGGTCGCTAACTCTATTAAGTCGGTCACTTCCTTAGGTCGTTAACTCGCCTTGCCGACCTAACACTTAACTCACCAAAACTCTTAGGTCACCAACTTCCTTAAGTCGCCTATGTCTTAAGTCAGTAACTACTGGGTTGTTAACTCGCTAACTCATCTAACCGACTTACCCCTTAAGTCACCCACTACCTTAGGTCGCTCCAACACCCTACGACCTAAACTACTATGACTTATCTCCTAACTCGCCGAATCCCTTAAGTCACTGCCGACCTACCCCTTAGGTCGCCAATCCTATAAGTCGGTCACGACTTAAGACTTAACCAAATTCTTCCCAAAATCTGAAACGACCTAAAATGCTGAAAATTCCAGATTTGAACGAACTTTTCGATCCGTAAAAATACGGGTCGTTACAGTTTACTCACACCAGACCCATGTCTGACCCAAGTGTTTATCCTGTTTTCTTAAACTCTTAGGTACTCAAATTTTTACGAGTAGCCAAGGGATTCAGGTTTGCTTTGACGAATTCTGAAGGAGCAATGGAGCAGGAGGCTTCAGCGTTTGTAGATATTTAAGTGGTTCCACTGTGATATTTTTTCCAAACTATTTAATTTCCCAATCTCCATTTCCAATTGATTTCCCATCAATTCAATTTAAATTTCCACTTCCTTTTAAATTGACTTAATACTTCAATTTCCATTGAAATTGATTTAATCCCAATTCAAGTTGAATTACCCTCAATTTCTTTCCAAATTTAGATCAAATTCCATTTGATTTTTAAACTTATTCAACTTTAATCACAATTCCAAATTATTTCAAATCAATTTGGATTAATTTCAAATTGAACCAGCTTCAATTTCAAATCATTTCAATTCTAATTTACCATTTGAATTTTTTTAAACTTATACATCTTCCATCACAATTCCAATTAATTCAAATCAAATCCCATTTGAACAATTTTTATTCAAATCTCAACTTAAAACCATCTCGAATTATATAAACTCGAGTTAAAAAATTTAAATGTTGATTTAATCCTTTAAATCAAATCAACCTTTATTTTTTTTTTATTTTTTTTAACAACTTAAATCTTTAAACCATTTAATTCTGAATCCAAATTCCAAAATTCCATTTTAAATTATCATTACTTAACTTATTTTAAAGTTCAAATTAAAAGTTCAAAGAAATTTTATTTTCAAAACTCAATTTATTACCCAATTTTATCTTCCAACTTTGAAATTGATTCTTAAACAATTTTAAGTTACATTTGGTGGTTTTTGGGAAGATCACTTGCACTTAGTGGAGTTTTCTTATAATAATAGTTATCAGACTACTATAAGAATGGCACCTTTTGAAGCTTTGTGGGGAAGGACATGCAAATCACTAGCATGTTGGTTGGAGACCGGAGACAGATTGGTCCTTGGTCCAGATTTGGTGAGAGAGGCGACGGAAAAGATCGAGTTGATACGGGAAAGAATGAAGGAAGCTCGGTCTAGGCAGAAGAGTTACGCAGACAAAAGGCGTAAGGACTTAGAGTTCTCAGTTGGAGATAGAGTTTTCATCAAGGTATCGCCGATGAAAGGTGTGGTTCGGTTCGGGAAGACCGGGAAGCTAGCACCGAGATATGTTGGACCATTTCCTATATCAGAGAGGATTAGGAGACTTGCATACCGAGTAGATTTACTAAGCAGTTTGGTCGGGGTCCACAATGTGTTTCATGTTTCTCATCTTAGGAAGTATATTCATGATCCAGAAACTATTATCGCTCCGACGGCACTAGAGGACTTAGTGGTGGAACCGGATATGACTTTTGTGAAGCTAACAGTTCGTGTGGTGGCAAAATATGAGAAAAGGCTAAGGAACAAGACAGTCAGGTTGGTGAAAGTTCAGTGGAGCGGCAACATGAAGGACTGTACTTGGGAGACAGAAGACAAGATTAGGGATACTTTTCCTGAGCTGTTTTAGATGGTATATTCTATATAGGGTTTATATAGAATTTTGCTGGTAGGTTACACTAGCTTTGCTTAATGGGCTATATGCTTGTTGTTGTGTCCTTACTGAAATTTCGGGGACGAAATTCTTTAAGGGGGGGTCTGTAATGCCCCTGAATTTTAATTTAACATTATTCGAGATATTTAATTAGATAAATTAAATAGAATAATGTGCATAATTAGGGAGATGAAATTAATAAATCAAATGGTCGTGTCTTAATGAATGAACTAAAATAAGACTTAACTAAAGTTAGAAGGAGGAGTTTTCCTAAGGGGTAAACTTGGAAATAGGGCTACATTTCTTAGTATAAATCTCTTCCTCCACCTTAATAAATTTTCACTTTCTCATTCATTAACTCCTCACCTAATTTCGGCCGGCCGTTAAAAGCTCCAGGAAGAGCATAAATTGAAGAAAAAGCTAAGGAATTAAAGCTAGGAAATTATCTCATTCTCCAATTAACTAATCATGTTTATCATCTCATTTTCTCTGTTTGGATCGGTTATGGGTTATACCTGATTCATGTTTGTGTCTTGGTTAGGATATAACCATTTAAACCTCTGTTTGGATAAGACATAGGTGTTTTAAATGTTAATGGATTAATTAACAAATTTTTATTTGGTTTTGGTTAAATTCCGAGTGGTTCGATCTTCATATGCTTTGAAATTTTAATATGTTGAAGAGAACGTATTAATTGATTTTCTGGAAAAAAAATTAGAATTTTTCATGATGTTTTAATAGTTATATATAATTATTTAAGGTATGGGACTTAAATGTTTTGTATAATTATAAAGGAGAAAGGGGCATTTTCAAATTTATTTAAATTTCCAAATAAGGAAAGTCGGCAGCAATTTTGAATATAAAATTCTAGCAACCAATCAGATTTAGACAAACAAGGCAGGTGGGGTACAAAAGAACCGTTTTAAAGCACAATTTTCACTGTTTTAACTCTTTCGGCAAGACCTTCCGCCTCCATTCCAAACCTTTCGACTAGGTCAAAAATCAATGCACATGGTATCAGGTGACTGGTACGTAGTAAATTGGAAGGGGTCGAAAGGTTTAGGGATGAAGGTTAGAGCTTTCGAAGGAGATGAAACCTTGTTTTGCTTTTAAAGAAAATACACCTGCTAGCTTTTGACAAAGAGCTTTCGACGTTGTCAAATGGTTTAAAAGAAAAAGGTTTCGATTGGTTTTCTTTCTTGTTTTAAATGAAACCTTTTGACAAAGTCGAAGGGTTAGCTTTTGACAGGGTCGGGAGCATAGTTGCCGCTTCCAAACCTTTCGACCCAGATGGAGTCCAAGGTTATCTTTTGTTTTATAAAACTTGCCACCTCTCTCCATTGATTTCGAAGGGTTGGTTCCAACACCAACACTTCACTGTTTTTGAATGGTTTCAAAGTGTTTTGACTTCAAAAGGTTTTGATTTCGGAAGGTATTGGTTTAGAAAGGTTTTGATTTCAAAAGGTTTTGGTTTCGAAATGTTTTGATTTTGAAATGTTTTGATTTCGAAAGGTTTCGAAGGGGTTACCTTCAATGATTTCGAAAGGTTTTGAGTGACAATGATTTCGAAAGGTTTTGAGTTTCATTGCTTTCGAAAAGTTTATAAATGTTTTATAGGGGGTATACCCCAGGCTTTCGACAAAGTCGAAAGGTGGAACCTTTCGGCTAGGTCGAAAAGAAACCTTCCGACAAGGCCAAAAGGTAAGGTATGATTTTGTGATTCTTTCCAAAGAAAGGCTTTCGAAGGGGCTAACTTTAGATGTTTATTTGCTTTTGAAGGGGCTTCATTCAAAGGGGTTTAAAAGGCTATTTTAGCCATTTTTCCTTAAGTAAAATTTTGCTAATTTGAAGGGGTTACTTCGAAGAGTTATAACATAAAATACTTATCTTTGTTTGAATATGTAAGGGGGACCCTTATATAAATTGGATGTAAATAAACCTTGGGGCACCGGGGTGGGTTTAAAGTTTCTGATACATAGTTTGGGGTTACAAATAGAAATATGATTTCGAAAATATACATTGGGGATATCAATGTGTTTTTATTTAATTTAACCTAATTGGGGCTACCAATGGGAATAGGTTAAATATGTGGTATACCTGGGGAAAACAAATAATCATGGGGATCATGATATTTTAATTGGCCAAGTGTTGGGTTCTTGGTTAACCTAGGAAAACCATAGAATGTGCAGTGGATAGCCCACACAAATTTCTAATGTAAATAATGTTTTGCCAGAGGTGGTTAGCCTCGGGATTTGGCACCCAAGGGTTCATAGTCATCCTAGGAAAACTATGGAGTGTGTGGTGGATAGCCCACACCAACTTTTATAAAACAATGTACGATGGATATTTTGCATTTATTTTAAATGGATTTGGGACAGATAGTCCTATTAAATTATGATGAGTAGTCATTTTAAAGATTTTAGAGGGGAACTCTAATAAATTGATTTTAGATGGGATAACTAATAAATGGATGGATGGGATATCCAATGTATATGATTTATGGCTTTATTTCATATTATGTTAAGACTAATCATTTTGGTTGCAGGAGCATAGTAAATGATTTGCATGTTTTGTTTTGGATACTAGTGAGGGGAAAACCCGTTCCGCTAAGCGGCGTGGTCTTACTAGCTATCTATTTATGATAAGAGATGTTAGGGGATTATTCATACCAGACTTATTGTCTGGCTCGAAGTTTGTGTTTCTCCACAAAATCTCGGGTACTCAAAGATTAATTTGAGTAGTCTGAGAGTGGGAGACTTTCATGTTTTTAGGACGAATAAGCTTCCGGAGACGTGCAGGAGGCAGTGTTAGCTATATAGGAGCTATTTTGTGTTTTCTACTATAATGTACTAAGAACTGTAAAGTTCCTATTTATTAGTTCTCTGATCATCATAAGGGGACATCTTCATATGTTGCTATTATCGTATTTTGTACATGTATATGCGATCTGAACGCGGTTAACGTCTGGGATTATGTAATTAAATTTTAAATTATAATTTGCATGAAACGAGAAATTCTGTTTATTGGAGGTTTAAAAATTTCCATATTCATGTGTTCCATTGTATCAATATTAACTATGGCGCATTCGGTCGCCAAGAAATAACAACTACGGATGATTGCAGCATCAGTAGCGGTTAGTTTTAGGCCTCAGAAGGTGGGATGTTATACGAACACCTTGTAAATTAAGTTTCACAGTTTTACTATAAGGCATTCGGCGATAGTGTTGGTTAAAATTTAATTTTAATACAAGCTGTTTATTATAATTTAAACAAAGATATACATTTGTGAAGTGATTTTATATAAGAAAGTGAAATAATATAAGTATGGGTTATAAATATGGTTTATAAATAAAAAGGGATTTAAAATTGAGAATTTAAGAACCTAAATCCTGGTGTTTTTGAAAATCGTTTTCCAAAGTTATGGGGAAAATTATAATAGATTATTTGAAAGTATTTATGAATAAATATCTTTTACAAGGATTTTAAAGGAGATATGTATATTATTATTTCAAAACGATTTGACATAAAACCCGGTGTTTAGTTCTTAAGTTTTTAGTTAAGTTATTTTATGGATGTATGTATCATATGCATCAAGATTGTTTGGTTTGTGCATTCCATTATGATATGTTTTTTGATAGTTCTCATTCGTTGAAATGAAATGGAATTTTCGGCTATTTTAGACAGTTTTAAAACTTTCGAATGGATATAGAAATTTAAAGCTAAGTGTTTCTGTAAAAATAGAAAAGTTAAGATTTTATAACTCTTAAGTATTGAAATGTTTTAAAAATGAAATCATGTTCATTGAAGTGTTTATAAACGTAAGTATTGTGATATGAAATGGTTTATAAATTATTTTAGTATCAAATGAAATACTACAAATGTAGATGAATATGGCTTAAATGAAAAGAATTGGTGTAGCTAAGAAGCCAATAGAATAAAATACGTAAGTTGTACGTAGATCGTTTTATTCGTATAACTGTTCTTGGTCCAGACTCGAGTACATTAATTTGAGGCAATTTACACCGATCCGAGTTAAAAAAATTCACTCAATTTTTGATGGCGGACACTTGTTACTATTTTTTGATATCATTCTGAAGTTTTCTATCATAGTATATGGCAACATAAGGAGAACAGAGGTTTCTAATCAAGGAACCTGATCAGAGTCCGCACTAGGGAAGTCAAGTGAGCAATACTAGTTTGGAAAAGAAGTTTATGTGGTAGCAAGCGATCAGATTTGACATTGCATACGGATGGTCCATGTGCATCGTACGAGCTTTAATATATTGCGTTCTTCTTAAATGTAAGTTACATGTTTGGATATGGTAAGTTGACGTGAGATGATTGCTATATAGTATTTAGCAGGCTTAGATTCATGATATATGATGGATGAGTTTTTGTATTGTTTCATTTGTCATGTTTAACTCCCTTTTTGGGTTTTGTAAGCGAGATTCAGGTACATGGAAGTAAATGCTAGCTTGTTGATTTTGATTTCATGAGTAGAGTTAGCTTGCTCATAAATTGGTATGTGTTTATACTTAACGGGTGTATTTGCTGTGTGACATATACACTCTATAAGGTATATCGTAAGTATATATTGTTGTGTTGTCCCTAGATATGAGAGGTCCCAAATACGGGCTTATATTTTGTTGTGATTTTTTCAGACCTAGTTGTGTAAAGGTCTACTGAAATTTTCCGTAACATTGTTATAAATTATTATTATTATCATTGTTATAAATTTAGTTATTATTATAATTTATAAAACTTAATTGACTTAGTTAAATTATTCTTATCATTGTTATAAATTTAGTTAATTTTTATAAAACTTAGTTAACTTGGTTAATGTTCTATAACTTACTATTTTTATTATTATTAACTTAGTTAATTTATTACTATTATTTATAAAACTTAATTGACTTAGTTAAATTATTATTATCATTCTTAAAAATTTAGTTAATTTTTAGAAAACTTAGTTAACTTCGATAATATTTTATAATTTACTATTATTATTCAAAATCTGACAGCACCTCCTTTGCGCGGTTAGTGCTTTTCCGCACACCCCAATTCAGTACACACACATACGTGATCAAAATAAGATCGGATTCATATCGTATATCACAATATATACTCCAAGGTATCATATACACACACACATTGTAAAGCATAAAAACATACCTTTTAATAGCAAATGTTAGTGAGCAATCTTCCATATGCTTTGTGCATGTTAAGCTTTCCTACCTCCCAGTAGTAGGCTTTATCATGTTTCAACTGTTTCAGTTTTCTTTTACATGTTAGGCTTTTCCATGTCCATGTTTCAGCATACTCCAAATTTTAGAGCACCTAACATTCTGATGTTTCGGCATATTCATTCACCTTGTAGTAGTCAAGTCTGTGACAGTTTCAGCATGTTCATTCACCAAATAACAGTTTGCTTGTAGCAGCCTAGTCAAAACCTGTATCACTCATTCACCATGCAGTAGTCAGCTCACTAAACAATGCTTCAGCTCAATTACAAGTCTATGCTTCAGTTCATTATCAATGCAATACACATCAGCTCTTTCAAACAACCACCATTATCAAAAACTCATTCAGTATAAAGAAAACCATTAGCATTTAGTATTTCTATATGGATTTTTTTAGTATATTTGTAAAGATAAAAATGATGATGTTTAACAAATAAACATTTCTTAAATGCCTTTTTAACAGCTTTAATAATAAATGCAAAAACTACATGATTTAGTTATATTGTATTAATTGATATTCACATAACGAAAGACTGGTTTTGATAGTACAGTGCTCCAAACCAACAATAACTACTTCTCAAGACTTTTAGCCTCAATTTAAAGTGGATTTCCAACTGAATGAATCATATGCAACCATTCATATACGTCATTGCAAGCCAAACAGTCCCTACTGTAACGACCCAGAATTTGACCACATTAAAATATAATATTTAAAGTGATTTTGAATATAAAATAGGTAAGGTTATATGATTCAAACAATATTAGATAGGATTGGGAAAGCAAAGTATACACAAAAATAGTAATATTTGCCTATATCGACAAAAGTGACAAAATGCTGAATTCAGAAATGTATGTTTCAATGGTTAAATAAATTATTTTAATTTATTTATGAGTGTTTATATTTTTAAATAGAAATATAAAAATTTATTTTTAAATTTGGTTTACATAAATAAATAGTTTAACTAAAACGTCAAAATGTGACCGTAAAACATTTTGTCGATTAAAAGTTGTCGCAACTTTGTCGCACCTTTATTTTTTTATATAGGAACATATATTCAAGTAGTGTAAGTATTAATTAATTCACTAATCAAGTTTACTTTTACTAAACATACTTAGAAAATTCTAGAATATAATTAAGAAAAAGTAAGCATAAAAAGACAAAAAGTGTTATAAAATTCAAAACGTAAACATCAAATCAAACTTGGTTTGGTGAAGATAAGATGATTTAGTGAAGTGTTGGATTAAATGAATGTTGGTTGGAAGTTAAACGATTTGGTTAAAGGTGAGTACTCATATTTTAAGTTAATAATTCCTAAAACTATTTCAAGTTAATTACATAAAAAGTTTGGTATATGTTGGACGATTAAATGTTTGATAACTTGGTTGATATTATGGTTGATAATATGTTTATGATATGGATAATAACTTGGTTTGATAAATGATAAGAGAAATGATTAGTAAGCATAGTTAATTAAATGAGAATTAAATCCATATAAATGTGTGTATGGAAATTATTTAGCCTCTTAATAATTTCAAAATATCAAAAAGGATTGAAAATGATATTATAATAATATAATATTATAATATGAAATGAAAAATGAGTTTGAAATGATGAAAATATTGTTTTAAATAAGTTAAAATGGTTTAAATATGGTTTAAAATAAATTTGAAATGTTTCGGACAAGTTCCGAAGCAATTCACAAAATTGGTCAAAATTGAGCTCGTCGCGTAGCGGCAGTTAGTAAATTTCAGCCCGTAACTTCAAATTAACGTATCGAATGATTTATAAGTCGGATTTCTTCAAAATATAAATTCTTTGGTCCACAATGATAATAGTTTTCCAACGAAGAAAGAAAATCAAAATTTCATCAAGTAGAGTTTGAAATATGTCCAAAACAATTTTCTAAAAACATCATGGTTTTGCAGTTCGGAATTCAAAAAGGGATTTCTTTATAAATGATATTTTTAAATGATTAAAAATATGAAATAAATTCGATAAATCTATTAAAATGGTTTGAAAGAGATTTGGAACGGAAAATATGAATTTTCAAATATTAAAAAGTTGTTTAAATCAAATAAGCTTATATAGTACTTTCCGTAGCACTTTTATGCTGCGAATTCTATAACCTTTTAAATATGAGTTTAAACGTAACGATATTTCCTAGAATCAATTATGAGTGTTTTTAAAAGAAAAATTAAGAGTTTAAAAGATAATTTGGAATCTTATAATCAATTCCGAAATAAAGCTAATAACTGAGTATGTGGAAATGACTAGTACATTTGTCCCGCCTGTGAGATCCGGGAAGATAAAACAAGGTGTTTAACTAAGGTTAGGGATGGAGCAACTAGTTCCCTAAACTTACCTGGCCTATGTTTTCTCTTTTTAGGCGAGGGGTGGAATAGATTGAAAGGAAAGCCCGAATGCTCTAAAAGATCATATTTATGTTTTTCCAAGATAAAAGAAAAGAAACAAATTCTTTGAATATTAATTAACCGCTTAACATCTTTTATTCGATAATTGGTACGAAGGAACCGAGATCGGATTTGGGTGATTCCTATCCGAAAAATCGGGATCATATTTGGATGATTCCTATCCGAAAACCCCTTCAAACTAATTTTTGAAATAAAACATATTGAAGACAAAGATCATTGAAGACAAAGATCTTCATGATGTAGGATTACTTGCCATTAGTCCCTGGAGGTGAAATTTACCATATCTAAGGTGGCAGTAGTGCTTTGTTATGAAAATCTTCGATTTGCAAGAATATGATTTGAAGTTAAGAAAGAATTTTTGATTAAGATTTAATAAATGATTTGGGAATATTTTCTCTAAGTTAAAAGTTATAACTTGAATATAAGAAATCTTTGATTAAGATTAAAAGAATAGTTTCAGGTTTAGTTTAAGACGGTTATAACTTGATAATGTGGCATTCGGAGTATTAAAAAAATACGAGCATACATCTGACCACATAGAATCCCGTTATAACTTGATACATAAAATTTCGAGTATCTCACGCTGGTTTATCAAGCCTGTTCCGAGTATTATTAATACTCGGATCAGATCCGAGTAGTTTCAGGTTTAGTTGAAGACGGTTGGAGTTTCCAGAGGAGAGCTAGAGATCTTCATCATCGTATGGACGTATTCTATTATCCGCTACATCTATTTCATTTGTTTTGTTGTTTGCCAGCATTTGTAAGGGAAGGTGTTATAATTGTCCAGGCTGAATCTAGGTTAGACTCTGATATTGTATTTTAAAATTTTGCGCTGTAAAGATTATTATTGAAATAATATATGTTATTCCATTCGTGTGAGATTATGTTCTATCTTTATTTTCTTTCTACCCTTAATGATCCGCTTATTCGTGCAATTTGGTTGGACATGTGTGGTTTACTGTCGATTCAAAGGGTACGAAAAAGCGGGTCATTACATTTGGTATCAGAGCTGAAGGTTAAGCGAGAACCTTGGCTTTGGTGGGGTAAAGACTCATCAGGGATAGGGTTAGTAATACCCTAGGATGAGTGACTCATTAGAGATAGGGTTAGAACACCCTAGAATGAGTTTTAGTGTATTATATATGAGTGTGTATTTGTTAGTGACTAATAAATTGTTTTGTGTTGATTTATCTGTTGAGTGATTTATGGATTTTGATCGATGCGCCTGATCACCGTTATCGATGAGGGTTCCTAAACATTTAAACAAGGCGAACCGACACACTGATTTTGAAAAAATTGGTAAATGAAATAGTTTTACATAGGATTATATTTTGAATATAAAGTATATATTTTGAAAAGTTGTATAGTTAGAAATTAGGATTAGTGAAATTTAGATATGAAAATCTTGTGATTAGAATTTCACAGTTTGACTATAAGAAGTTTCTTAAAGATAATCGATAAGTAAGAAATCTGATAAGGTAATTAAGATCTTTAATACTTATTCCAAAATAATAAATTAAGAAATGATAATGTTAAGTTACTATCATAAATTGATCAATTGTTTGATTTAAAAGTTGAAGTACAAATACCTTGTGAATTAAGTTTCACGATTTGACTATAAGCTGTTTGATAATAAGATTTGTTTAAGGAGTGAACATATAAGATAAAAATGTATTTAAATAATAGAAAACGATTGTGTAAAAAGCTAAATATAAAAGAAATGAGAATTTAAATTTAAGTAAAAGAATTGTGGTAATTTAAATGAAGTTAATTAATATAAGATAAATTTATAAAATAGGTTTTATAAAGTAGTCTCTAAAGGATTTTGAAAATGGTATTATTTCAAATAAAAAGAGGTATTTTATGATAACTAATTCGATTGGCTCGGAAATAAACTAAAAATGGGCAAGAGATGTGTTCGAATGGTAAGCACTTCTCTTAAGTATTACTCTTCTTGTTAAGAGGACATATGATACTATTGGTAGTACCCAGTTCCTTGGATTGTTTTGGAGTAACTCGATCTATATAATTTTCTTAAGTTAAAGAAATAATGTGAATCATTTATTAGTAATCTTTATAAAAGTGTTTAAACCAAAGATAAATTAGGATCGCTAATTGCTAAAATAAAGCAGAATTTCCGACGATTTTGGACAGTCGAAAATTTCCGAATCATACCTAACTCAAAGCTAATGAATTTATGAAAACTTTTGGTAAACGATTGTGAAATACTTTGTGTAAATGAAATAAGATAAGGATGATTTATAATTCTGATTTATAAAGAAGAAAAAAAAGAGATTTAAGAGTTAAGAGTTTGAGGATTTAAATACAGGTGGTTTTAAAATTTATTTTTCAAAGCTATAAAATTAATAATAGTAATAAGTTTTATAACTTATGAATTTGAGATAATAGTAAATTACAACAAAGTCTAAAAAAATTTTTTGAGAGAGACGGGTGTGTAGCGTGATACTACAAAGCCGATTAAGTAGTTATATTAAATATTTATAAGAGATCGATCGACAAGCCCGATCGATGGCCAAAATAGAGTCATTGAGCAATAATATCCAACTAAAGTACTAGAGTAACATAGTCAAGAGATCACAAAATATTACAAATATCAGTTAACTAAGAGCCCTCGGTAGGCGAAGTCTACCTGCGCGGTGTTGCGCTAGTGCTACCCTAGGATTCTGCTAGCTGTGAGCTGTGGGGCGGGAGGCTCAATCGGAAAGGCGTGGAGGAGCTCTGACCTGTTAGGGAGGAGAAAAAGTGAGTGATACTTCTACAGGTACCGCCAAAGTGGCGTAAAGGTTTCCCAAACACATGTGCATTTCTATTCTTTCCAAATGCACCAACTGAAGATTGATAGGAAAGTGTCCATCAGCACGTTCTGCTGGTTATACTGCCAATAATCGAAGAAGGGGGTCGGGGTGGGGATATACCCCAATAGATAAGCGCTGGTTGCAACCCAAATTGAGTAGGTGAAGTCACAATCGAAGAAAAGGTGGGTGATAGATTCATCATGAGTGGAACAAAAGACACAGCATGGGTCGACAGGGATGTTGAGGCGGTTGAGTCTATCTTTGGTATTTATTCTTCCAGAAATTAGGCACCATTGAAAAAAAGCTATGCGAGGTGGAAGATTGCAATGCCAAATCCTAGGAAAGGATAAAAGGCGGCCAGGGTTATTTAGGTATTGATAGCAGGATGAAACTGTGAAGCCCTTTAAAGGTGCAAGGGCCCAGAGGAATTGATCTTGACTGTTGGAAGGGTGGAGCGATATGAGTATATTTGTTGCAGTGAGGAGTTCAGGAACCAGATCTACATCGAAAATGGTGGGTGGGCAAAGGTGCTCAGGGCCAAGGGCGAAATATTCTTCGACAGTTGCATTAGTGAGGGTGACATGTGAGAAGAGGTTGGGCAGCAGCTTAGATAAGGGTAGTTGGCCATACCATGTGTCGTGCCAGAAGAGGCAGTTGTTACCACTTTCAATTTTCACCTGGAAAAGTGCTTTGACTCTAGGAAGTGTTTGGAGGACCCCAGACCAGAAGGGGCGTGGCCGGAAATGGGTGGGGGGTGGAGCGCCAGGTGGGGGTTTGAATGATAGTGTAGGCAAAGGATCCAGGTTTTCCAGATGAAGTTTCCAGGTGTGAGCAATCGCCAAAGCCATTTGGACAGCAACGCTTGATTGAAGGTGCGGAGGTCCGTAATTCCTAAACCCCCGTGGTTGCGGTGTAGGCAGGTCGTCCTCCAGTTGACCAGTCTTTTTGCGTTGCCTCCATTCCAAAGGAACGAACGCCTGATTGAGTCTATTTTCGTGATGACCCAGGATGGAAGGGTGAGGAAGGACATCCAGTATGAGGGGATGGTTGATAGGACCGATTTGACTAGGACGAGACGACCTGCAGAGGATAATGAGTGTGCCTTCCAAGTTGAGAGTCGGGAATCAATTTTGGAGATGAGGGGGAGCCAATCTGCACGGTGAAGTTTGGTGGGGCGGATGGGAATACCTAAGTAAGAAATGGGGAAATGGGCTATGCTACAGTTGAGCAAAGATGATATGTGAGGGCCGAGATGGACGGAGTTGCCAAGCATGATGATGGAGCTTTTATTAAAGTTGATGGAGAGGCCAGAAATAGCTTCGAAGACATACAACGCAACCTTGAGACTATGGATATGGTTGGTTTCGGTGGAGGCGAATAAAATCGTGTCATCTGCAAATTGAAGGTTAGAAACTGACAAATCTGAATCTTGAAGCTTGATACCTTTGAATAAATCATTGGACGAGGCGAGCTTGATCATCTGGTTGAACACATCTGCTACCAGGACAAAGATTTAGGGTGAGAGCGGGTCTCCTTGTCTCAACCCCCTAGCTGATTTAATGTGACCACCCGAAGAGCCATTGATTGAGATAGACGAAATACTTGTGCTGAGTAACCCTTCGATCCAGCCGCACCACTTAGGCGGAAAACCCTTGTGCTTCATTAGGTCCAGGATGAAGTTCCAGTGAACCGTGTCAAAAGCTTTGGAGAAGTCTAATTTTAGCAGGGTACCGGGGGTTGATGTTCTATGGCAATAAGAGACAACTTCTTGAGTGGCGGCGACACAGTCCATGATGTTTCTGCCTAGAATGAAGGCTGACTGTTCCGCCCCCACTAGGGGATCGATGACTGACTGGAGTCTATTAGCAAGGACCTTTGTGATAATTTTGAGTGTGGTATTGAGGAGAATAATTGGTCTGAAAGTGGACAAAGTGTTTGAACCGGGGGCTTAAGGGAGGAGGATGATGTTGGCATAGTTGAGGCGGGCAATGGAGGTGGGGTCAGCTTGGAATTCCGCGCACATGTCTAGCAAATCAAATTTGATGGTTTCCCAATAGTGTTTGAAAAAGAATGGGCCGAAACCATCTGGGCCCGGGGCTTTGTCATCCGACATATCTTTTAGCGCGGCCCATACTTCTTCTTCAGAAAAGGGGTGGTCTACAGGTATGGGGGAACAATTTGGGTAGAGGAGGTTCCAGTCTATGGGGGGTAGAGCCGGGGATATCTTCACGAGGATACTTCGGTAATAATCAGTGAAGAGGCGGAGGTGGTCAGGCAATTCGGTGAAGGTGGAGTTGTTGTGAGATAGCTCCGTGATGCTGATAGATCTGCGTCTGCCATTGGCCATCCGATGGAAGAAGGAGGTGTTTCTGTCTCCCTCCTCGAGCCACTTGGCCTTGGATCTTTGCTTCCAACCAATTTCCTCCTGTTTGGTAAGTCTATCTAGATCTGATTCTAGCTCCCTGAGTTGAGAATATTCCATTGGGTTTAAAGGTCGAGATTCTTCGAGGATATTGAGCTCTAGGATAGCATCTTGGGTGGAAGAGATGCACGAACGAAGGGAACCCCAAATGTTTTTAGCCCAAGGTTTGATGATCGTTCTGAGGGACGGAGTGTGGAAACTACCCTAGCGGTTGCGGAATTAGACACTACTGGTTGGGACCACGCGAGCTGAATGAAATTGTCAAAGGAGGGTTCCAGAGACCAGAGGCGATCAAAGCGGAAGGGACGTTTGAAACAAAGTCTAAATTTGTTAGACAAACGGATTTAAGTAAAATCAATTTGAAATTTGGGATTTGTATATATTCTTAGGATGTAAAGATATATCATACAAATATAGATTTAAGTCATGAACTATCAAGTAAAATAATGACTCTTTAAAAAGGTAATTATAATCTAGAAAATGTTTTATTAATGAATTCCAGCATTAATTAAGGATTTGGACTTAAGTCTTTAAAATATGATTGATTTACATAAGTTATAAGATGTAATAAACTTAAGTAATAGTTTTACGAAATGATTCATAAATAATATTAGTGTTAAAGGAAATATACCTGTTAAAGGATTGTGGAAAAAAAAATATTAAACAGATAAATTACCTTTTGAGTGAAAAATGGTTCCTTTGGAATATTTTCCTTTAATAAAAATATTTGAAAATAAATAATTAAAGGGATTATATAAAGATGCACCTTTATAAAGTGTTTGACCTTAAGATAAAAAATTTATGAAAGTTTTTTAGGGTTAATAAATACATATGTTATATGTAGATCATCTCATTGCACAAATTTTGATCTAAGATTCGAGTTCGGAACTTTGAGGTGTTTACACTGGTCCGAAAAAGGATTTATCACTCGATTCTTGACGACGAACATTGATGAGGGTTTATGGTTAGATATTTGAGTTTTCTATCATAGTTTAGAGCTATGCAAGGAAAGCAAAGATTTCTGAGCAAAGAGCCCGATTAGAGTCCGCACTAGAGGATCGAGGGATCGATACTAGTTCGAAAATAAAGTTGTGTATTCGAATAGGAGACCGAATAAGATATTTCATACGGATGATCTATGTATATTATATGGAATTAAGTTTAAAGATAAATGTTTTGGGCAAACTTTTGTTTTGGGTAATTTTGAGGACGAAATTCTTTTAAGTAGAGGAGAATGTAACAACCAAAAATTTGACCACATTAAATTATACTATTTAAAGTGGTTTTAAATATAAAATAGGTAAGGTTATATGATTCAAACAATATTAGATAGGATTGGGAAAGAGAAGTATACACAAAAATAGTAACATTTGCCTATATCGACAAAAGTGACAAAATGCTGATTTCAGAAAAGTATGTTTCGATGGTTAAATAAATTATTTTAATTTATTTATGAGTGTTTATATTTTTAAATAGCAATATAATAATTTATTTTTAAATTTGGTTTACATAAATAAATAGTTTAACTAAAACGTCAAAATGTGACCGTAAAACATTTTGTCGAAAATCAACGTTTTGTCGATTAAAAGTTGTCGCAACGTTGTCGCACCTTTATTTTCTTATATAGGAACATATATTCAAATAGTGTAAGTATTAATTAATTCATTAATCAAGTTTACTTTTACTAAACATACTTAGAAAATTCTAAAATATAATTAAGAAAAAGTAAGCTTAAAAAGACAAAAAGTGTTATAAAAGTCAAAAATAAACATCAAATCAAACCAAACATAATTATTATATTCCTTACTTACCTCTTAAGTGAAAATGACATAAAGTAATGATTTGAAATGTGATGTTAAGTGTCGAAAAAATAAGGTTGCTTAAAAAGTAAGTAAAGTGTATTTTGGTCATTTTACATAATAATATTTTATTTCAAACTTTTTTCTATAAATACCTACCACTTCTTTCAAAAATTACACACACTTTCCATTCTTCTTCTTCTTCTTCCTTTTCTAATTTCTCTTCTTCATCTTCCTTAGAGCTTTATGGCTTCTTCTCTTCCATTTCCTTACTAACTTTTTCAAAACCATATCAAACAAAGTCAAAACTCCACCAAACTTTGCCAAAGATCTTAGAATATCACCAAAATATGGTTTAGTATCTAAGAAGTAAAGAAATGATGAAGGAAGGGGAGGATCAAGGTGTGGCTGAGCCCTATTGGTGTTGGTGGAAGATTTGGTCGAGAGCAAGTGGAAGTGAAGTGATGGTCGAGCACTAGAAAGTGAGGTGGAGTTGTTTAGGTGATGGTTTGGTGAAGATAAGATGATTTAGTGAAGTGTTGGATTAAATGAATGTTGGTTGGAAGTTAAACGATTTGGTTAAAGGTGAGTACTCATATTTTAAGTTAATAATTCCTAAAACTATTTCAAGTTAATTACATAAAAAGTTTGGTATATGTTGGACGATTAAATGTTTGATAACTTGGTTGATATTATGGTTGATAATATGTTTGTGATATGGATGATAACTTGGTTTACTAAATGATAAGAGAAATGGTTAGTAAGCATAGTTAATTAAATGAGAATTAAATCCATATAAATGTGTGTATGGAAATTATTTAACCTCTTAATAATTTCAAAATATCAAAAAGGATTGAAAATGGTATTATAATAATATAATATTATAATATGAAATGAAATGAAAAATGAGTTTGAAATGATGAAAATATTGTTTTAAATAAGTTAAAATGGTTTAAATATGGTTTAAAATAAATTTGAAATGTTTCGGACAAGTTCCGACGCAATTCACAAAATTGGTCAAAATTGAGCTCGTCGCGTAGCGGTAGTTAGTAAATTTCAGCCCGTAACTTCAAATTAACGTAGAGAATGATTTATAAGTCGGATTTCTTCGAAATATAAATTCTTTGGTCCACAATGATAATAGTTTTCCAACGAAGAAAGAAAATCAAAATTTCATCAAGTAGAGTTTGAAATATGTCCAAAACAATTTTCTAAAAACATCACGGTTTTGCAGTTCGGAATCCAAAAAGCGATTTCTTTGTAAATGATATTTTTAAATGATTAAAAATATGAAATAAATTTGATAAATCTATTAAAATGGTTTGAAAGAGGTTTGGAATGGAAAATATGAATTTTCAAATATTAAAAAGTTGTTTAAATCAAATAAGCTTATATAGCACTTTCCGCAGCACTTTTATGCTGCGAATTCTATAACCTTTTGAATATGAGTTTAAAAGTAACGATATTTCCTAGAATCAATTATGAATGTTTTTAAAAGGAAAACTAAAAGTTTAAAAGATAATTTGTAATCTTATAACCAATTCCAAAATAAAACTAATAATTGAGTATGTGGAAACGACTAGTACATTTGTCCCATCTGTGAGATCTAGGAAGATAAAACAAGGTGTTTAACTAAGATTAGGGATGGAGCAACTAGTGCCCTGAACTTACCTGGCCTATGTTTTCTTTTTTTAGGCGAGGGGTGGAATAGATCCAAAGAAAAGCCCGAATGCTCTAAAAGGTCATATTTATGTTTTTCCATGATAAAAGAAAAGAAACAATTTCTTTGAATGTTAAATTAACCACTTAACATCTTTTATTCAATGATTGGTACGAAGGAACCGGAATCAGATTTGGGTGATTCCTATATGAAAAACCGGGATCAAATTTGGGTGATTCCTATCCAAAAACCCCTTCAAACTAATTTTCGAAATAAAACATATTGAAGACAAAGATCATTGAAGACAAAGATCTTCATGATGTAGGATTACTTGCCATTAGTCCCAAGAGGTGAAATTTACCATATCTTAGGTGGTAGTAGTGCTCTGTTATGAAAATCTTCTATTTGCAAGAATATGATTTAAAGTTAAGAAAGAAACTTTTGATTAAGATTTAATAAATGATTTGGGAATATTTTCCCTAAGTTAAAAGTTATAACTTGACTATAAGAAATATTTGATTATGATTAAAAGAATGATTTGGAAAAGTTTTCCTAAGTAAAAGAGAAAATGATTTGGAACTATTCCAGGATTTAAGAAATTTTTAAATAAACCAAATGATTTAATAAATAAGGCTTAATGATTCCATATACCCTTGAAAATAAAATGGAATAAATTGAAAAGAATATATCTAAGAAAGATATTTGATTTAAATAAAAGATGAAGTAATTGATTGATGATTGATATCCACATATGAACTTAACATCTTTTAAATCGATAATTGGCTTCGAAGGAACCGGGGTCGGATTTGGGTGATCTCTATCCGAAAACCACTTCGAACAAATGTATACGTTCGAAAGTGAAGACATGTTGAAGATGATGATTATTGAAGATCGAGGATCTTCATTGCATGAGGACTGCTTGTTGACATGCTCTGGGTCGCTCCCATTATAGAGTTATTTATAGCAGTGGTCTCCTCATTGTGGAGATTTTTCGGATTGCAAAGACTACTCGCTACTGGTGGTAGTAGGAGAGTGCCTTCGATTTCGTTCAGTCCCAGAATGAACTTGTATGGACGTTTGTCTGACATTGTATTCTAAATCACATTTGAGTGGTTTCTATAAATGTATATCAGTCGGTGGCGGAGAAAGCAACTTCTTTTAGCTTAATATCCTTTTCCGAGACATACGAGCTCAGGAAGTTATACTTTTCTAGAAATCAGTCGTGTGATGTGGAATGACAATGTGGCATTCAGAGATGTGATATGTGATATGTGAAAGGTAATCGTAGCCTTGCGAGCCTCACACCCCGATTATGATGGGATTCTATGTGGTCAGATGTATGCTCGCATTTCAGATAGTAGTGATTTGGATTATTAGATGTTCGGAGCCCTAGGTACCAGATACGTCTGGGCCTCATGGCGGGGATGCGCAAAGTCTGAGTCCTTGGATGTTATTTGCAGATTGTATTCCCTTTTAGCCATTTGTGTTGTTGTATAACGGCGTCTGAGTCTTGGACGTAAGCCGTGGATATAGATTGATCTTTCCACTAGTTTCCTATCATGTTGGAAAATCCAATTCCAATACAGGCTTTACGGTTTTGATTGTAGTCCCAAAATAGCTGTAATGCTTTGTATACATTTAGCTACCCCTTTTGGTATCATATATTCCGTTCGGTATATTCTGTTGACCTAGTCCGAATATATTACCTTAGACTTAGTCTGGATATTGATACCTTATTTGAATAAGTTTATTTGAAAAGTGTTTTTAAAAGAATGTCATTAAAAATAATATCAAGTGTATTTTGGTATAAAAGTGTTTTGGTTATCATAAAGTAAAATCCCGTCTGTGTTTATGTGTGGACGTGGTCTTATGAGATACCCTTCTTGTAACGATCTGCCTTTTTGTACGGTTTAAGCAGACACACACGTCAGACTCAAACCATTCAAAAGGAAAATTGTTATGGGGTAAATAAGAAAAACCAGAGAAAGAAAAAAAACAAATACAGAATCTCGTAGCGGAATGACAAATTATAATAATCAAATAAATAGTTCATGAAGCTGTTTACAAATAACATTGATTAAACCTTTATAATACAGATCGGAGTTACATAAAACAAGGACAAATAATAAATAAATGCAGCGGAACAACATAATGCAGTGGAGTAAATATAATACATAATAATCGTACAAAATATTCGTTTTCATCCTCCAGAAAGTAGTCTTCGATAAACTGAAAAGCTCAGACTGACCTGAGCGAATTGAAAAGACAAAACACTCGAGTCAGAACTAAAAGATCTTATGTAAGTTAATTCTACAGCAAATAAATATGGGTTTCACGGCGTTAGAGATGTTTACGGGGTTTGACATCTCCTATCCAGTGTCTAACGTGAGTGCAATAACTTAAGAAATGTTCAGGATTTACATTTCCTAAGGATCCGTTAAACTATCTACTATGTAGTACAATACGCTATTATAATATGTCTACAGTAAAGTAAAGTATTAAAATAGCGTTAAGGCATTACCCATATCACCCTTAACACATTTTATATATTCCCATAGTCTATACAGTACCATATGCTCCTCCATGAGGTTTACCCAGAGGGCATTCCATAGGTATGGTACAAAACAAACTCGTAGAAGGCGCGATAAGGCATGCGACAAGGCACGCGAGGCAATGCCCAGGGTAGGATTCTACCGTTTTGCAGATCTGGACTGGTGATAACGCATAGCAGCTACCACCGCCCACCTCGGAACACACTCCCAAATCAAAATCAAGGGTTGGCCACCAAATAAATCACAAGGTAATAGAATGGTATCGAAGAAATGTGCCCAATAGGAGGAATGACCTCACTTGGCCCGGCATGGCTCCTGTTTTAGCCACATCAAGCTGACTCACGAGAGTCGGGGTCATGTAAATACCTCATTCAGAATCGTTCGCCAAACCATCCTACTTTATTTCTGGAATCTCCACCACATACACAGTTGTTAAAGTGGTTTTCGTTATTGGCAGAGAGTATGACAATATCTGATCCCGGTCTTTTTAACAACCAACCGCTTATTTCACACCGGATGGTTCTTTTACATTTCAAAAGTCAATTCATAATTAATATCAAAATATCATATTCGATTTTCAAACCATATCACTTTCGAAATCATATTCACTTCCAAAACCATATTCACTTCAAAATCATATTCACTTTCAAAAATCATATTCACTTATGAAATTATCGATAAGATAGGTTAATTAAATCCTCGTTCCAAAATCATCATATTTACTCAAATATGTCATTTCACAAAAAGGTATCAATTTTAAATTCCAACTTAGGTTGTATCATCACCGAAGATTTAAATATAAATACTTCAACTTTACACAGTCTGAAATTTTAGACAATAGTTGAGATATTCATAAATAGTTTTAAAAATAGTTTAAAGTAGTTAAAATACTCTAAAATAGTCTAAAAATAGTTTAAATAGATTTAAATTAGATTTAAAAATGATATAAATAGATTTAAAATAGATTAATTAGATTTAATTTATATTAAATAGATTTAAAATAGATTAAATAGATTTAAATTATATTAAATAGATTTAAAATAGATTAAATAGATTTAAATTATATTAAATAGATTTAAAATAGATTAAATAGATTTAAAATAGATTAAATAAATTTAAATTACATTAAAAAGATTTAAAATAGATTAAATAAATTTAAAATAGATTAAATAAATTTAATTAGTTTAAAATAGATTTCAAAGTTATATCCAACATTTCAATAGCTCAATTCCGATAAATTCATTATATTTGACACCTCAACTTTAAAATTCAAATTTAAATCCTTTGAACAATTCATTAAATCAATTCCAATTTCAACATTTACGCTTGGACTTTCGAAAACAATTCAGTTTATATAAATCAAATTTCTATTTCAAAATACCAGTTAATTGAATTCAAAATTTAAAGATTCAAAAATCATTTAATTTAACCAATCCGGTGTCCGTATATAATTTTCTACCCTAGGGTCAAGTGATACAGATATTTATCATTTCAATCCGCAATTTAAAATTTTACGGTTATATATCATTTCAAACCGCAATCCCGAATTAAAAAAAATCCATAAAATCGCTCGAGTCTATCATTTCAACCCATAACGATTTTTCCCTAATCTATAGATCGTTCGGGTATGTATCATTTCAACCCATAGGGAACTTGTAGTATTATAACCATATAAAATACAACATTCAGTCATCCAATATCAACAATCAAACATCCATCAAAACCATCATCCAAATCAACCAATCAACATAAATAGATAACTGATTATCAATAACAGGTATTAAATTGACAATTTAATTCAATATTAAATTAAACGATGATTAAATGCAATAAAAGTCAAATTTAACTAGAATGACAAATTAAACATACCAAACATCAATCGATTAATTTCTAGTTACATCATAAATTAAATTTAACTGACATAAGAAAATTTAGTAGTTGTGAGTGGGTTAAAACACTCATTTTTGATTTCAAATCGATTTGAAATCCAAAATAAGGTCCAGAATTCAACAGTCTCAGAATTCATCCAAACTAGTTCCATAATGTCCGGAATTTTGATACGATCACAACGGAGAAAACCGCGCATGAATCCGAGCTCGTATGCAAAAGATATGCAAATTAGAACGATATGATTTATATTTAAAATAAATAAAAGAATAAAAGAAAAGACATGTCACTACCACATTACCAAATCTCGGCCGAACAACACGCACGAACGAAGCAACATTACAGCCGCCGCCACGATCCGAGATTTTGCCGCCACCACGACCTCTTCCAACATGCACACTGATCGCCTTTGCCGCCTAGGCCGACCCAAGAGGCCACGTGCCATGCGCTCCGCCTCCCCTTTGAACGGTGCGCCGCCACTGATCTTCCAAGCCACATCGTGGCGATTTCGTGGCCAATTAAAGTGAACGGCTAGCACCCTTAAGACCTGCATCGCGCCACCTTCCCAACCCCACCTCCTGATCGTCGATCGGACGACAATCCACCGTTGGATCGTCAAAACACTAATATAGACGGCCGAGGTTCAACCTCGAAATCTGGTCAAACGGTAATTTGAATCGAGAAACAAATTGCACCATTGGAATACGCTCGTCGAGATCTTCGAAACGGTATATAATATGATAGGGTTTGGAGGAATTTGAAATTGATTTGAAATTGGATTTGTATTTGGGAATTTAGGTTTTCAGCCATTGAGAAAGGAGGAGTGACAGAAATTTCTGTACATACTATAATGAGAATATGAGAAACAATTAGGGTTTATAATAGCCTATATATAGGCAGATCTGAATATAGAAAGAATGGACCAGATCGATTTGGATTGGAACGATAAACGACCCGAAAACCCATTTCGTTCCTGAAACGAAAATGGGTCGTCCCATATATCAAAATATATGTTTTCGATAGTTTTAAACTCGATGGAACAGGTTCCAAGTCCTAATTCCATCGTATGAAGAAGTTAGCTTAAAAATCAGCTTATTTCGAATTGATTTCAATTAAATTAATTTCTAGGCGTTTCGACTTCGTATGATCAAACGACGAGTCCGTATGATCAAACGAAAAGTCCGATCGCTACGAAACTTGAAACCTTACAATAATTCACCGTTATGAATCCGATGAAACTGGTTTCGTCGAAATCCGAGACAGTGGCCAAAACGGCTATTTTCACATTAATTAAATAAATAAATATTAAATTAATTAAATCACCCTTTTTAGTTCCAATTTTATATTTAACAAATTTTACCATTTTTGATTACTTAGACATTTACAATGATTTAATACAAGTTTACATATCAATTCAGTGTTAAATATTACACTAATTACGGTGTTCAATTTCAACTGTAAATGAATTCCCATTAATTATAATTTTATTTCTAATAAATTGATTAACTTTGATTTCAATCTTTTTATTTCATCATTCATTACTCTATGTATATATTCAACATTGGTTTATAGCTTATTACATTAATATTCTCCAATTTCATCCTTTACCTTATTAGTAGCCATATTTCAATTACATCGAATTTATGTAAGTTTTATTATAATTTAGAATCCCAATAAATTAATTTATCTTTGTTTCACTCTTTTATTAAATCAGTTATTGCCTTGTGAATATAATTAAAATTTCTACACATTTTATTACATTCACAATTTGCAATTATTGTCTTAACTCAAATTATTGTAACATTTATTTACATTCATTTGTAATTGATTAAATAAATCGGTAACAAATAACAATTGTCACCATTTCTACATTTAATAACATTTGTATGTTTATTATTTACAAACAATTGTTATAACAACTTACACTATACTAATTCTATCCAATTACCATTTATTACACATTATTTTATTAATTAATCAACATTTAAATTATCAATTGCTCCTTTAATCCGATTATCAATTAATACACACATTATCATAATTAGTTTACAACCTACAACCAATTATAACTTTTTAATCTTTTTAATTAATTGGAATTACATCTAAAGCAGTTATCAATTAACTTAAATTAATACTATTACATTTCATTCCAGTTATATGCTTATTATTAAATTCCAAATTTTATTTCTTCCAACATTAAATCACAAAACCTTATTAAATTAACTATTTTTAATTAACGAAAATTACGGGTCGTTACACTTCTTTTCAAAGGTTTTGATAACATCGTCATGATCTATGCATTTAAAATTTCGAGTATCTCACATTGGTTTATCTAGCCTGATCCGGGTATTTTTAATACTCGGGTCAGATCCGAGTAGTTTCAGGTTTAGTGTAAGATGGTTGGAGTTTCCAGAGGAGAGCTGGAGATCTTCATTATCGTATGGACATATTCTATTATCCGCTACATCTATTTCATTTGTTTTGTTGTTTGTCAGCATTTGTAAGGGTAGGTGTTATAACTGTCCAGGCTGAATCTAGGTTAGACTTTGATATAGTATTTTAAAATTTTCCGCTGTAAAGATTATTATTGAAATAATATATGTTATTCCATTCGTGTGAGATTTTGTTCTGTCTTTATTTTCTTTCTACCCTTTATGATCCGCTTATTTGTGCAATTTGAGTTGGACATGTGTGGTTTATTGTCGATTCAAAGGGTACGGAAAAATGGGCCATTACACCTACTTCATTCCTCAAATGGAAAAGGTTGACTTGATAATTTAGACTGTGTCAAACAATGCTAAAAGGACTTAACTCCAGACATATATTTGTTCTGTGAAGGTAACAACTAATCTCACTATTTACAATTCTTCTTCTTTAGAACCTACAAAAATAATGTACAGAGAAAAAATTAGCACATATAGTAATGTTTAGTCACAAAAGATTATACTTCTCTAATGAGAGAAGCTTACTTAATTACATGACAGTTAATAATTTCTTCAAAACAACCATCCCACTTTCTTCCGTTTTCTCCTCTTTTACCTTATTGATTTTATAAATAAATGAAATTGTATAAATAACTAATAAAAATAAATACTATACCAACTACATCTAATTATGACTTTATGTCTAGTGGGTTAATATAATCGGTTAGATAAACCCTATATGTAATTCAACGATGTAGTTGAAGTTATCAAATCGTGCTCTTCGCTCTTCAAACTCAGTGCCGATAGAAAGAAAAACATCAGTTTCTTCATATTAGGAGTGAGAAAGGTTTACTTCCTGATTTTAGATTTAAGTAATAGAAATCCATCCAATAAAGAAAACCAAAACAATATGCACCAATACAACTACTGCAGCTTTAATACATCAACATGCTTCTCAAGATATATACAAAGAATTTATAACGGCCGTAATTAGTTTAATACTATGTTAACTATAGACGCAGAACTAAAGTTTCTACTGCCATTGTATTCTCGGGATTATTTTCTAGATTTGCATCCTAACTTTAATTCACATTGAATAACACATAGATTTTTCCTCGGTAGGCGATAAATTTAATACGCTAAAATACAAATAAATAGCGACATTAAATAATACATCGTCCGAACTCAATACTCTTCGACATTCATGCCACTGCAGCTTCAACTGAAGCCATAAATGCATCACTTTCTCGGATTGTTTAAACGCAATAATGAGCAATTAATTAATCTTAATCACTTGACTAAGACTGGTACAAATACTCCACCGTTATTATATATGGATGTGAATACAAGGTTCGCGATGGTCGTTTATGGCAATATACTAGTTAATAGCATTGACATATATAATATATACTCGACCTGATTCATATGAATATCTCATATAACTTTGTTGGTTTATAGTGTTGTTTATTTCCATATGCTCTATAGGCCATTTAGGTTTTTTGAGAAATCACAATTAAGAAGTGAAAAACTATTGGTAATAAGCCATTAAAAGCTGTTGCAGTTAAGAGGTTATGAGCTATCACAAGTAGGGTCTGATTAGCTACCAAAGGAAAACCATTTAAGTTTTTTGCAAAAGAGTCATTCTCAATCTATTTAAGGGAGTTCAAAACGCTATCGTAGAGAAGTAAGAATGCCTTTCATCTATTGTTGATTCGTACAGATTAATAGCTTCAAAAAGATGAAGAATGTCATCATAAGAAGTAAAAGGAATTATTATATTTCCACTATAATATCATGTGGCATTATCCAACTGGTCTTTGTCATTGTTTTAAAGAATTCTAGAAAAATTAACCTCCCAGATATGTAAAGTAAACAAAGCTATAATGGAAGATGTTCTATATAAAGTGAATAGATTAGTACACACACATTGGAAAGGTGTGTGGTAAGTGGTATCAAATAGTGTTGTAAAAAGAGGTAGTCAGTGAGCAAAGATGTGAAGCAATAGCATATTCCACCCAACCATGCATCCATCACCAACTTTATATATATGAATACGAACAAGTCATCAATCTGAATGAGTTAGTCATACCTTAAGATCATGACACATCTTTTATTTAAACCAGCAATCTTGCAAATGTCAAATTGTGTAACTACAAAAATGGCAAAGGCATATATGAAGTGTAACCCTTCCCTATGTGTCTTTATTGACTATGAGGATCCACTACAACCCAGATGAAAGATTTCAGATTTCAGATTTCAGAGTATAATGGTTAAAATGCTTAAAGACACATGCCCAAATAAACTGCTAGACATGGAGGCCAGATCATGAAACAGACACTACTTAGAGAGGCTCATAACGAGCCTTAGTAGCATGCACTAAGTAGAGACACTACAACAAATACAGCTTATTACAACTTTTATTTTACAACGTTTTTATTTAAACGTTGTAAAAACTCAATTTTACAACGGTTTTTTAAAAACGTTGTAAAAAACAGCCTTTTTTAACAATCTTTTTATAGAAAACATTGTAAAAGATGACTTTTTACAACCTTTTCTTCAAAAATGTTGTAAAAACTACTTTTTTACAACATTTTTTGTAAAGGTTGTCATAGTAGCCTTTTAACAACAGTTTTAAAATGTTGTAAAAATGTTGTTTTTTACAACTAGATATTAGTTAACTACAACTTTTTTTAAAATTAGTTTTACACATGGGATTACATTAATTTTTTTGAATATGTTTAGTATCTCTTAAAATATTATAATAATTTAGAACTAATAACAAATATTTAATACTTATAAATGGTATTTTATAATCAATAATTTATAAATAGTAATTTATAGGGACTTAAATATTAATTCAATACATTTTATAATTAATCAATATAATGGATAAATAATAATGGATAACTAATATTAAATTATTATTATTGAATATCTAAAATTAAATAATCAATTATTAATATTGAATTATAATTAAAAAGTAATAAGTATATTAATACCTAATAAATATAAAATAATAGTTAATAATTAATTATTTATAATTAATAATTACTATTCAATGATTAATAATTACTATTTAATAATTAATAATTAATTAGTAATCTTTAATGATCAATGACTAATAATTCTCTTTAAAAAAGTTTTCCCATGAATATTGTAAATATTGATTTATAACTACTTTTTTATTAAGTTGTTTTACTCTTAGATTTTAACAACTATTTCTGAAAAGTTGTAATAAATATATTTAATAATTAATAATTACTATTAAATTATTGCTATTGAATAATTAATAATTCACTTTTAATAATTAATTCTAAATATATAATAATTAATAGTTACTATTAATAATTAATAGTTGATAATTAATAATATATACACAAAAATTAATATTTGATAATTAAAATTCAACTATAATTAATAACTAATAATTAACAAGTAATGCTTAGTATTTAATAATTAATTTTTAATAATTAATAATTACTATTAAATAATTATTATTCAATATTTAATAGTTATTTATTTTTAATAAGTAATTTATAATTACAAATTATTATTTATAGTCAATAATTATATTTTATATTTAATAATTATTATAGTTAATTGCTGATAATTAGTAAATCATAGTTAATGTTTATTAATTACATTTAATAATTAATAAATATAATTAATAATTAATCATCAATATTTAATATTAAATAATTAATACTAAGTAATAACTATTAAATAATTAGTAATTAATTTTTTATAATTAATTATTAATAATTAATGTTTAATATTTAATTAATTTACTATTTTAAAAATTACTATTTAAAATTTATTATAGTTCATATTTAATAATTAATATTTAATAATTAATAATAATTAATTTACTATTTAATAATTTTATACTACTTAAGAATTAATTTACTATTTAATTTTTAATAATTAATGATTAATAAGTGATATTTAGTAACTAAGAAGTATTATTTATCATCTAGGATTTAATATTGATAGGTATAATTGATAATTATATTTCAAATTTTAAATTTTTTAAAATTTTGATAATTTAGAAAATAAATCTAAAAGTATTCATAAAATGTAAATATAAAGTTCATTTTAAGTTTTTCTTTGGCTCCAAATCAAAGTTCATAAATGTGATAATTTCAAGTTTTCTTTGGCTCCAAACCAAAATATTTAGCTCCAAAATCTAAATTTTTTTGGCTCTAAACCAATGTTCTTTTTAAGTTTTCAATCATTTCAGGCGATTTCCCCTTCTCATTTCGACTTCATTCTTTTCTTTGACTTCCCCCAAATCGAAATTTCTTTTCCGTCTCTACTTCATATTTCTCGATAATATTCTCCCTAATTCAAACTTTTCAGAGCTGATTCCATCTCTACTTCAAATCTCAATAATATTTTTTTAAATTTTCAGATCTACTAAATAATTTAACTAATATTAGCATGTTATCGGGTTTGAAGGAGCTGGTGATGGTTGTGCTATCGGATATGGGGCTGAGGGGATCCATACCCGAATCGATTGGTGACGAGTGGTTTGCGGGTTTTGTACCTTGATAGTAATGAGCTAAAAGGTTTGATGCCTGGATGTTTGGGGAAGCTCGTAAGGTTGAGTGAGTTGAGGTTGAATAACAATAGGTTGAGTGGGTTGATTCCATTTAGTAAAGAGATGATACAGAGAATAGGGAGGAAGATGAGGATTTAGAATAATGCTAGGCTCTGTTATGATGTTGAAGATGGAGGAATAGAAGAGGTGGATTCGATGTCAATATTAGTTATTGTGATTCAAATGTTGTTGATGGAAGTGGGAATGGTCTGGTGCTGCAATATGTGTTGGAGATGAACAGCGGTGGTCTCCGTCATGATTATTTGACTAGTTCCCCAACATTTTCAGACGGTTATGGTCAGTGAAGAGCTATAGGCAAGGTTTCTTTTGAAGGAGATTTGGAAAACATATTATAAGAAAATTTTGTTACAGGAAAATCTCATAAGGTGCCTTTATTTTACATGCTAATTTTTTATAAGACTATGATCACAACCGTTGCTTGTTTGATATGTTCATGTTGTTACAGAATGTTTTAGAAAGCATTTACAGCTATGTTCAAATCATTTGAATAATTAGCTTTACATTTAGTTGGAAGTATTACTTAAAACTACAAAGTTTAACCTCTTAAGAAATCACTTTCCATACTTTAATATACGATTTGCATTTGGTATAAGATAACTCTGGTATTTGAAATTAAGTTTAAGACAACTTTGCTCAAACATAGAATTCGTATTAGATGATCTATTTATAGATAAGAGCATAGTTGGAAGATCTTGGTGCATTGATAATTGGTGACTCAATGTACACATCAGCTGCTTTAGCACAATTTGAAAATCCAAAGACCAATCCATTCAAAAAGGGAAGCAAGTTAAATAATGGAAGCGCGAAAGAGAAATCAAAGTTAATTGAAGATTGGGCATCATGTCAGTGTTCTGGTCTTGATTAGTCATATGTTGTTTTAACAGTAATGTACGTCATAGCAGTGTTTTGTTGTTTTATTAGTGGTGCATGTGATACAGGGTAAGCGTTGTGGCATCATTGTATGAATATTATATGTAAAGTGAATGTTATATTATATGAATGCTATTATTGTTTGAATCATGAATTTTATGTAGTTTAATTTTTGTAAATTTAATTCTACAATAGTATTTAGGATAAAGTTGCTCCTTGAAAAAAGTTGAAATGTCTGCAATTTTTTTTAAATGTATATATTTTTGCAAAATTTAAAAAAAGTTGTAAAAAATTTCTTGCTACAGTTTAAAAAGTTGTAAAATATATTTCGCAACATCAAAAAATAGTTGTAGTTGTAACTATTACAACGTTTTTTGCAACATTTAAAAAACGTTGTAAAAGATGCCGACCCTATTACAACTTGGTCTAATACTACTTTTGCAAAAACGTTGTGAAACCCCTATTGCAACTTTTTTTCTTATGTTGTAATAGGGTATATTTGTTGTAGTGAGAGGCCCAATTTCAATTATAGCATCAAATACAGACTTAAAAATATCAATCATGAAGCGGCTTCCGAGGTAAACAGGGCTAGAATCAGACTGTTCTGACCACAAACAAGTATGTAAAGCCAAAAACTGATTTTCGTACTTAATAAATGCTATATGCATATAAATATTGTTAATTTTATCCATTTTTTTGAAAAAGAAAGAAAGAAAAAGTTGCATTAGTCTACAAATCTATAAATACAATAATTGTCCTTGATTAGTCTACTTTTAATGCATACAATCTATATGGCATGAAAACAATTAAAACATACGATGTTTTACATGTACATAATATATTCATTTTTGAAAAGAAAAGGTTAATGTCAGTCAATTAATTCTGATTTATTCACTTTACCTGGAAAGTTAATATATCTTCAACGTGTTGTGTGTTTACTGTCTATAGAATGACCTTTACGAAAGATTCTAACTTCTATCAAGCGTATATAAAGCTCCATCAAATTAAGAAATAACCTTTCAAGTATCCAGCTTGTTATGTATATTGTGTATCTATCAACATAATTGTCACATCTTATTATACATAATCTATACATAGAAACATATTCTCCATTATTATTCCATATATTTAATCATATATATACGTACATGACTAAATTATACGACCAGAAATTTTATATTGTTAGTTTCTTCCTGCGTTTGTGAATTAAACAAAGCTAAAAAATGGAGAAATGATAGGATTACAGGAATATGGAGGCTTCAAATCAAATGGTTATACCTTCAAACACTGACGTCGGCGGATTCCTGAAGACGTGGAGTGGGTGATGAAGATCGTCGGCTTATGGAGATGTGGAACGCTGGAGAATTTCTGATGCTCGATGAAGTTGGAGGGTTACTGAAGCACGCAAAAGGTTGGGGTGCGTGAGGAAGGCAGACTTGAAGAGATCAACAGCAGAGTTGTGAAGATTATGAAGATCGAAAGAGTTTGAGTTTAAAGGAAATTTGGAATTAGGGATTTGTGGGAGAGAAGGGGATACGATGTTGAGTGACTTGGGAGAAAGGCAGCAACCTTTTCTTTTCCCCGCTCCATACTTCATGTACATTTTGCAGCAGCGTTACAACAAATGTTTTTTTAACCGCCCACGTAATAGCAGCTTTTTTTATTAAAACCCTGCTATTTAGTGCTGCAAAAGATATACTTTCTTGTAGTGCATGCAGCAGGGCTATGTGAGTCGCTCCATGAAGGTATGATCATCTCCAAATCTAGAGCGATATCTATGGTTTACGTATGCTTCAAGATCCCTTTTTATGGTTGTTAATCGCAACCAAGTGGTGATCATATTTGGCACTACCCAGTAAGGGGTAGGGTCGGTCCTGAGTAGCAGAGGTGCAATGCGTTGTGACCTCCCGTACATTTTATCTAGAGGTTTACGGATTCGGTGGGTAGACCCTTACCCTTTCATAATTGGAATCCTTTTTCCAATACGAGCCTCCATACTTGATTGTATACCTATTATTCTGGAATTTAATAATGTAACAATTTCGACTATTATTCTATATTTATTTTAAACCTAGATGATGTGCATGTAAAAGTGTATATTTTTACTCTCATATTTAATCTTCTTTTATTTAAATAAATGAGCATATTAGGGTATTTTACATGTTTAAACCAAAATCTAAATTGTTTTCAAATCATCATTCATTCATCTTCATTTGGGGGCAAAATGGTAATTTTGTGTATAATTTAATTTTGAGAAAATTTATTTGCACATTTTTATTTTTATTTGTTGGAAATTTAGTGCAAATTGAATAAAGCTTTATGGTTATATGCATGCACAAATTTTCAAGGCTAAGAGAATGAAGAAAATAAAAGAATTCATGCAACATGGAGAAGCCCACATGCCCAAAAACTAATGGTCCATAATTAAAATCACATGCACATGTTAATGGACACTTAAAGTCATGTTAGTGGGGATTAATTAATTCCTTAATGATTACTTGGAGGTTACACTATCTCAAGGGCATTTTTTGTACTTCCCTAAAAATGATTAGAGTTTTAGGCATGTATAAATACCCCTTATGTTTCATGTAACCATCTTCTTCTTCTTTCTTTATGCAAAGTTGTAGCAGAAAATTAATGATAAATAAAATATCTCTTTAATGGCTTCTTAGCCTTGTTCTTTACTTCCATGCAATTTTTATTTCATGCTTTCTTTTATTGCTATTTTATTTTATGCTCTCTTATTTAGTTTATGCTCTCTTATTTCATGTTAGTAGCTTAGATTTAATTCTTGCAATTAGTTTAGTTTTATTTCATGTAAGTAGTTAGCTCTCTTTTCTTTTAACTAGCTCTCATTTTCCTTGTTTTTTATGTTGAAATTACTTTATGTTAAGTTGTATTCAAATATGAGAAGCTAAACCCCTTCAATTTAGGGGTAATGAAGCTCTTTTGAAACTTATTAAATTAACATAATGATTTCAATTATGATCTCTCTTTTGTGCTTAATGAAAATTACGAATGATGGTAGTTTATGTTTCTTTTTAGTGAATTTGATAGTCTATGTTGACATCTCAAATAGGCCATGCTTAATCCAATATAAACATAAACTATTTGATCATTTGCCTAAATGATTTTGATGATGAAAATCAAACTAGAATCAAAATTTGATGATCTATGTTACTAGTTCATAGTAAATAGATCATGCTTAAAATAGATTTTATTTTTAATTTCATGTCATTTTCATGAGAATTTATAAGTGGGTTTGAATGATGTGTTAGAGTTTGATGGTTTAAGTTGTGCTAATTAATAGCACAAATAAATCATACTTATAATCAACACATCTATCATTTCTACCTAAAATTAAAAGGAGAAATTACAGATAAACTTTGTGTTGATTTATATGAATGATTGGAAGTGGATTTGCTTCTAAATTGCTCCTTAATCTCATAGTTTTATTCACTTTTGCTCTAGTTTATTTTCTACAATTTTATTTGCTTAAAATAACTTGAAAACTTTGGGCTAATTTAATTGAGTAATATTAGAATTTAATTCTTTCCCAGTGAATCAACCCGTACTCGCATACGTACTACAATTGTACGCCATGCGCTTGCGGTTTTTATAACGATTATATTTTTCGGCGGTTTTCTTATCGATAGAAAATCCGTCGTTTAGCAAGTTTTTGGCGCCGTTGTCGGGGACAAGCAATTCGATTTTAATTCTAATCTTCGAATTATTTTTGTTTGATTTTATTATGTGTCCATTTTGTGTGTGATTTGCATTTATAAAAAAATAATATTCACATTGAGTTTCATTTGTGTTGTGTGCATTTGTTACTATTGCTATTTCATTTACTATTACTATTTCAATTGTGTTGAGTTGTCCGTTTCAGTCCATTTGTGTTTTCATAGCATACTTCATTTCTTTTTCAAATTGCATGCACACAAATTCATTTCTATTTACATTTTGTTCTATTACATTTCGCAATTCTCATTTCTTGTTATGTTACATTTCACAATTCTCATTTCTGTTTACTATTTACATTTCACATTTCTGTTTACTTCCCTCACCAACCTCTCTTTCTTATAAAACAAACTACCTACCTTCTTCCACAATCATCACCTTCCTAGCCCAAACAATTCTGTTTTCTCATTTTTGTTCTCCTTCGGTAGCCAATTCCTCTGCCCCCTCCATAAGAATATACTTCTCTTACATTTCATCATCACCTTCCTACAAACACCTCAAACACCTCAAACAAGCAATTGCATAATCTCCACCTCTGCACACTTCAACAATCGCCAATCACCCAAACCACTTCATCAACCACCTGCTGCAAACCAACCATCCATCACCCTGCCCACCACTGCCATTGCGAACAATAGCAGCACCTTCTTCACCATCCAGTCACTACATCACTCAAAACCACTGCCTATATCCACCTTCCTCTGTCCACCTTCTTTCAACACCCCTGTCACTGCCTTAACCCAACCTACAGAAATGGCCAATCACCCCATACTTCCTTCATCTTCAACCAAACTCCAAGCCTCTACCAATCTCCTACAACACACATCTACAACCTACCATCAAGACTGCTACTTCATCAAACTTCCAACCAACATTCAACTTCAACCGCACCTCCTCTATCACAAATCAACCTCACTAACCCACATCACCTTTAATTAATTCCAACCCGAATCACTGCAACAACCACTGCACCACCTCCCTCCTCCCTGCTGCACATCACTAGAACTAAGCTACTGCCTGGAAATAACACACCACAATCGACTTCGTCACTTTAACACTAACATGCTGCCACCATCATCCACTCCTTCCCGTACTCACTGCCAAACTGCCATCTACTCTTCCAACACCACACTTCCTATTCACTCCTACAACCTACCAAAACTGCAACCACAAAGCACCACACTCCTCTGCCAAGTTCACCATGATCAAACACATCCACTCCTTTGCATCAATCATTGCCTTCAAACATCTAACCACCACAAAAAATCCGAACCCACCACCAACTAGAAACCGACCACCAATTCTCCAATCACTACATCGGTCCCAAAACTTCCTAATAGTTCACTACTCAACCTCCCGACCTCCTCTCAGCGAATCGCAAATCACCAAACTACAGCCATCTCCTACCTCACAAATACAAGCCGCGACCGAACAACACCTCCAACTCCTCCTTTCTGCCTCCTTCAACAAACCGCAACATCACGCAAACGCCTAATAACTGCAAAAATCACCAATCATCACCCCAACCTCAATCCATAACTCGAAATCCACCCACTGCAACTACTCCTCAGATCGAAGCCACATACCCCTAATTCCACAAATTCGCAACCACCTAAATACGAATCAAACCCAAGACTTTGACCTGCGACGAACCCATTGACTCTATCTCCACCTTCGACCTGCTTCCACCTTCCGATCCCAAATGCAATTTCAAATAGTGCGTCCTGTTTTTTTTTCATATTTCATTTTTGTTTCTTTTTTTAGGAGAAGTCGCGTTTTTCAATTAGTAAAGAAGACGGGAGTTGCCGAATTCATTTATTTTTGCATATTGGGCTTGTTATTGTATTGGGCGTGTTGGACGTAGTGGACTAGGTTTACTTTTTTGTTTTTGTAAATCTTATTTTGTTTTATTATTATTTTTTTGGTTTTTGTGTGTTTAAAAAGAGAGTTTGCTAAATTCTCTTCTTAAAAAAAAGAAAGAAAAAGAAAGGAAAAAAACATACTTATATATACATTGAAATATATATATATACACACTTGGCTAAGAACTATTTTATTGAATTAAGTCAAAGTATGATTATACAATTTTGGGTTAGGAGCTACTAAGAACAAAAAATTCATAGTTAAGTCCTTGCACTCATTTAGTTGCATTAGTTCATACATATATTTAAAAAAATCCAAAAGTAAACAATTTTTTACATTTTTACTTAATTTAGTTTTTTGAAAAAACAAAAATCCAAAAGAAAAAAATCTTTTCAAAAACAAAAACATTAAAAACAAGGAAAAAAATTTAAAATAAAAAAAAACATAACAAAAATCAAATCTCCCTTTTAAAAAATAAATTCTTTTTGGTAAATATTTTTCCTTTTAAAAAAACAAAAGAAAAGAATTTTTTCACTTTGTTTCATTCTCTAAACCATGTTTCATTCTCTCAACCTTGATTTTCACGTTTTTCTCTCTTTGATCTTTTCACTTATGCATGAGTACCTGGACTCATGACACAACAACAAATCGTTTAACCCGAACGAACGATCCTCCAACGATGGCTAATGAAGACGCCCCTCGAACTCTCATGGATAGAATCTTTCTCGATAGAGTTTCTATTTCTTCTTGTACCACATTACCCGTCCCAACGGGTAATCATTTCGAAATTCTTCCAATCACATTCCCATGCTCCCGAAATTTGGCAATTTTGAACACGATGACCCATACATCTTCTTAACAAAATCGAACAAGTATGTGCAACCATTAACTTCAACAACTATGTGATGATGGAGTCAAACTTCAGTTAATTCCATTCGCCCTTACCGGTTATGCTGAAAAATGGTTGTACATCTTACCTTCGAACTCGATCAAAACTTGGTACAAATTTGTTAAAGTTTTCTTAAAAAAAGTTCTACCCCTTAGAAAAAACAACCAAAATCTGAAACGAAATTGTGAATTTTCATCAATAGAGGTGAACATTTTGGAAAATACTTTGAGAGATTTAAAGAGCTTTTGATAAAATGTCCACACCATAATTTTGAAAATTGGACTCTTTGCCAAATCTTATACGATGGACTTGAAAATAGTTCACGAACCATGCTTGAATCAATGTGCCAAAGCTATTTTATCGCCCAATATCACGACGATGCTTGGAAATTCCTTGAGAAATTGGCTGAAAAATCATCCCAATGGGAACATTCTAACGAAAAATCCATTTATTCACGATCGAGCGCACACTCAATAGGACCATCGTTGGCTTTGGAAGCTAAATCAATGCAATGATCAATAAATTCGACAACGTTTTCTCATCTAAGCAAATGAACCAAGGATCCCAACCATTGAGTTATATATGCAACGATCTGAATCACATCGTCGATCAGTGCCCTCATTTGATTGAATAACTCAATGCCTTTAACAAGGTTAATAATGACTCGTTTTCTCCAACATACAATCCCGGTTGGAGAAAGCATCCTAAGTTTGCATGGAACCAAAATAATTCTAACACTAATTTGGTTTGTCCCAATTTTCAAGCATTTCCGAACAATGCTTCGAATCCTCCCTTTTAGCCCAACCACTTTCAACAAAATTTTGCGGGTCCGTCTCAAAATCAACCGCAACAATCTTTTGCTCTCCAAGACGATAAACAATTGACATCACTTGAGAAAAGTCTTAAAACTTTGGCTAAAGCAACTACTCAAAACCTCCAATCAAATAGTAATTTGCAAAAAAATTTAACCTCGTACATGCAGAATACGAGTCAATCGATTGCTAAACTTAAAATGCAAATGAGTCAATTAGCCACCTCTATGAGTGAACATGAACGAGGCACTTTTCCATGTCAGCCAGTTCTGAACCCTAGAAATCAAAACATGAATACGAATCAAGCACATGTTGTTCAAGATAGCAATGTGAACCAAATGAATGCTATCACGACTTTGCGTTCCGGTAAACAAATCGATAACCAAGTGGTCAGTCCAAACGATTTACCAAAAGATTCTCTTGACACTTCAAAAACAACAAGCAATTCTGAACAAAACATCGAGCCAAATATCGAATCAAATCCCAATCCAAATTCTTCTTCTACTCAAGTAGACCGACCTACTGAGTATCGAAATCCATTTCCACATTGACTCTGACCTAAAAAACATTCCGATCAAATGAAAAAGATGTTGGAAATTTTAAAGCAAGTCAAAGTGAACATTCCACTCTTGGATATCGTTCAACAAGTCCCAACTTACGCTAAGTTTCTAAAGGACTTGTGTACTAAAAAACGACACACTCATGTAACCAAGAAAGTTTTCTTAGCCGCCGGTCTTAGTGAAGTTTAGTCTCAATCAATCCCCGTAAAATACAAAGATCCTGGAAGTCCGACGATCTCGTGTACGATAGGAGACAAGATGATTAATAAGTGCTTACTAGACTTGGGTGCGGGTGTCCATTTGATTCCTTATTCAGTTCACCAACAACTTGGCTTGGGTGAAGTAAAACCGACAAAAGTAACTCTTCAATTTTTCGATCGTTCGATAAAGAAACCCGTATGAGAAATCGAGGACATACTCATCAAAATCGGTCAATTCATATTCCCCATCGATTTCATCATCCTTAAAACACAACCTGTGAATAATCCAACGAGTCAAATTCCATTGATTTTAGAACGACCTTTCTTAGCTACTTCAAATGCCCTAATTAATTGTCGAAATGGTTCGATGAAAATTTCTTTTGGAAACATGACTATGGATCTTAACATCTTCAATCTCGAAAATCAATGGAACGATGACCAAACGTTGGAGATTAGCTCCATTCAATAAAATTTTGACAACGAAACAGTTGACCTTAACCACGAACACGAGACCGAATACGAATAGTTGTTTCAAGAAGAGCCTAACGAGATTGAAAACGTGCTTCAGTTTGAACCTCTCGCGGTTGATTCAAAACTTTGACCAAATTCTTAGAATGAGCAACCTCCTAGGTTGGAACTCAAACCTCTTCCTCATCACCTTAAGTATGCATACATAGGTGACAACGAAACGTTTCCTGTCATAATCTCTTCAAATCTTTCTCTTGATCAAGAAGTTACCCTTCTTTCAAATCTGTCGAAAAACAAAGAGGCAACTGGATGATCAATTACTGATATAAAGGGAATTAGTCTCGCTCTTGTTCAACATCGTATCCACTTAGTTGACAAAGCCAAGCATGTTCATGATGCGCAACGAATGCTTAACCCAAAAATGAAGGATGTGGTTCGAGACGAAATTCTTAAACTCCTCGATAATGGAACCATATATCCCATTTCTGATAGCTTGTGGGTTAGCCCAATTCATGTTGTGCCTACAAAGTTCGGACTTACCATTATCGCAAATGACGCTAACGAACTCATTCCAACTCGTACTCAAACGGGTTGGCATGTTTGCATTGATTATCGAAAATTAAATGTTGCAACACATAAAGATCACTTTACTCTTCCTTTCATCGACCAAATGCTTGAATGGTTAGCTAGCCAGAAATTCTATTGCTTTCTTAATGGTTATTCCGGTTATAACCAAATTCTGATCGCTCCCGAAGATCAAGAGAAAACAACTTTCACATCTCCCTTTGGCACCTTTGCGTATAGACGTATGCCATTTGGCATTTGGAACGCTCATGCTACTTTTCAAAGATGCATGGTCGACATATTTTCCGACATGATCGAACCCTTTCTGGAAGTGTTTATGGACGATTTTTCCATCTTTGGAAATTCTTTTTCTAAGTGCCTACACCATCTTGAGATGGTTCTGAATTGATGCAAGGACAAACACTTAACGTTAAATTGGGAAAAATGTCATTTTATGGTCAAACATGGCATTGTCCTTGGGCATGTCATTTCAAACAAAGGCATTGAGGTAGATAAAGCGAAAGTTGACGTAATTGCAAATCTATCCATTCCAAAATCTGTTAAGGATATTCGTTCATTTCTTAGGCACGTTGGTTTCTATCGACGCTTTGTGAAAGACTTTAGTAAAATTGCTCAACCTCTGACGACACTTCTCGGAAAAGACGTTCAATTTGACCTTAATTTTGACCGTGTTTCTACTTTCAAATGTCTCGAAAATGAACTCATTTCCGCTCGTATCATTTGTTCACCCAATTGGGATCTTCCTTTCGAAATAATGTATGACGCTTCTAACTTTGTAGTTGGTACTTTTTTAGGACAATGCATCAAAAAAATTCTTCATGTCATTTACCACGCTAGTATGACTCTTAAATGATGCTCAACTCAATTACACAACCACCAAAAAAGAGCTTCTAGTGGTAGTCTTTGCGCTCGAAAAGTTCCGATCTTATTTGATTGGCTCACACATTATTGTTTACACTGACCACTCCGCTCTTAGGTACCTTTTCGCTAAAAATGATGCTAAGTCTCGTTTGATCCGTTGGATCCTTTTACTCCAACAATTTGACCTTATGATCAAAGACAAAAAAGGATCCGACAATGTCATTGCTGATCATCTATCGCGTCCTCCAAACGCACCACCTACTTTACCGATCAACGAGAACTTTCATGATGAACAACTCCTTTTCGTTTCCGTCGATCCATGGTATGCCGATATACTGAACTATTTAGTCACTAAGGAAACTCCTTCATTTTGGTAGAAACAAGATAAATATAAGTTTCTTTCCCAAGTCAAATACTTCTATTGGGATGATCCATGCTTTTTTTAAGTATTGTTCCAACCAAATCATTCGACGTTGCATCCCGGATTGCGAAATCAAGAGTGTCCTTTCATTTTGACATGACCAAGCTTGTGGTGGTCACTTCGGTCCTAAGAAAATAGTAGAAAAAGTGCTTCAATGTGGATTTTACTGGCCTACGCTTTTCAAAGATGCATTCGAGTTCTGTAAAACTTGTCATTGCTGCCAAATGTTAAGAAAAATCTCTTGAAGAAATATGATGCCTTTGAACCACATTCTTACGATCGAAATCTTTGACGTTTGGGGTATTGACTTTATGAGACCGTTTCCCAACTCTTTTAGAAATCTGTACATTCTTCTTGCTATTGATTATATCTCTAAATGGGTTGAAGTCATTCCTTGTAAAACAAATGACCACAAAGTTGTTATGAAATTCATAAAAGAAAACATCTTTTTGAGGTTTGAAAAACCTTGCACAATAATAAGCGATAATGTAATCCATTTCTGCAATCGATCATTTGAAACACTAATGAAGAAATACTCGATAACCCACAAGTTATTAACTCCTTATCATCCTCAAACTTGTGGTTAAGTTGAAGTTTCAAACCGCCAAATCAAGCAAATTTTGGAGAAAACCGTAAATAAAAATCGAAAAGATTGGTCATAAAAATTGACAGATGCGCTTTGGGCTTACAGAACTGCATATAAAACCAATCTTAGGATGTCTCCTTTTAGGCTAGTATATGACAAAGCGTGCCATTTACCCGTCGAACTTGAACATAAAGCGTTGTGGGCAATTAAGAATATAAACTTTGATCTTGAAAATGCTGGCAAAAACATGGAATTGCAAATCAATGAATAGAGGAGATTAGGAACGACACGTATGAAAATGAGAAATTTACAAAGAAAGAACAAATTTTTTTCATGATAAGTCAATCCTAAGAAAAACATTTTCGCCAAATCAAAAAGTTCTTTTGTATTACTCTCGATTTCATTTATTCCCTAGGAAATTAAAATCAAGGTGGATAGGACCATACGTGGTACGTACTGTTTTTCCACACGGTGCCATAGAAATAGAAAACCCCAGGGATGGATCGATTTTTAAAGTCAATGGTCATCGTTTAAAACCTTACTTGGAGTTGGCGAGTGATCGAGAGGAGGAGCTCATGATTCTTCATGAGCCACACTACGTCTAGTAAGAAATTTTAACCCTCTCTTATAAATATGTACATACTTTTCTCCGTTACACTCATTATATCATGGATTGACTGTGGGGACACAGTCAAAATCAAGTATGGGGGGAGTCTCATGTTTATTTTGATTTTTCATAGTTTATTTTTTGTATTTTCTTTCCAAAAACAAAAAAAATTCAAAAACAAAATTTTCTTTTTGGCATATTGATTTACATTTGAAGAACACGATATGATAAGTATACGTTTTTGGTTATTAAATTGAAATTTTTGAAAATTTACTTGTCTTAACAAAAATAAAAATAAAAGTTTGATTACAAGTAGTTATGGTATAACTGGTATATAGGAAGGTTCATAGGTGATAATTATGAAGTATATCTTTATTATAATGTTTGTTTAAAAGAGAGGTTGATTTAAAATAAAGGCGACAACATTTTTTATCATCTAAGTTGAGTGGTGCTAAGATGATTTTGCATAACTCTCTTTTTAAAAAAAATCATAAAAATAAGAAACACTTAGAATCATGTGTTCACACATAAGCGTGGACACTCGCCACGCTCTATACTCTTCTCACGTAAGCCCGAAAGGCAGTGCATGATCGATATATCTGGCCTCAGTTTATCTAAGTTAAGTGATGTAAATAAAATTAAAATAATAATAATAAACACCTAGAGTTATGGGTTCATACGCAAGTGTGTACACTCGCCACGCTCTGTACTCTTCTCACGTAATCCCAAAAGGCAGTGCATGATCGGTATATCTAGCGTCAGTTTATCTAAGTTAAGTGTGTAAATAATAATATTAATATTTTTCAAAATAGAGAGAGCAAGTAATTGAAACCCAAGAACTATCTACACTTATTTGATTTGACTTGTTATTCAAAAGAAATAAAAATGCCACTTTGCAAAACTTTGATAAAAGGATTCATTTCATAGTTACACTATGTTATCAACCGAAACAACTAGCCAAACTAGAGTCTAATTGTGATGATAACTTAATTTTTATTGGAAGTTTTGATGAGTAAAAAGACTAAAATTTCTTGATAATAACCAACACTTAGATTTAACTTACTCGTGTCAATTTAAAAGTAAAATTTTCATCTGTAAATATTTTTGAAAACTTGCATCATGTAGTCGCATTAGAATTTGCATATCGCATTTGGATTTTATGAGTAGTATTCGCTGAAAACCCTCACGAGATAACACTCATCCTACTAGGGACACCTAGAGGTTTAACGGCTTGTGGCATACGCTCAATGCAATCGTGTTTCCTACGAAAACGGATTTATCCTAGTTTTAGTTTATTCGAGGACGAATAAAAAGGTAAGTGTGGGGGTATTTGATGTGCATGTAAAAATGTATATTTTTACTCCCGTATTTAATCTTCTTTTATTTAAATAAATAAGCATATTAGGATATTTTACATGTTTAAACCAAAATCTAAATTTTTTTCAAATCACCATTCATTCATCTTCATTTGGGGGAAAAATGGTAATTTTGTGTATGATTTAATTTTGATAAAATTTATTTTCACATTTTTATTTTTATTTGTAGGAAATTGAGTGCAAATTAGATGGAGCTTCATGGATATATGCATGCACAAATGTTGCCAAGAGAATGAAGAAAATAAAAGAATTCATGCAACATGGAGGAGCCCACATGCCCACTAACTAATGGTTCATAATTAAAATCACATGCACATGTTAACAGACACTAAAAGGCATGTTAGTGGGGATTAATTAATTCCCTAATGATAACTTGAAGGTTACACTATCTCAAGGGAATTTTGGTACTCCTCTAAAAATGAATTAGGGTTTTAAGCATGTACAAATACACCTTATGTTTCATGTAACCTTCTTCTTCTTTTTTTATGCAAAATTGTAGCAGAAAATTAATGATAAATAAAATATCTCTTTAATGGCTTCTTAGCCTTGTTCTTTACTTTCATGCAATTTTTAGTTCATGCTTTCTTTTATTGCTTTTTATTTTATGCTCTCTTATTTAATGTTAATAGCTTAGATTTAATTCTTGCAATTAATTTAGTTTAGTTTCTTGCGAGTAATTAGCTCTTTTTTCTTTTAATTAGCTCTCATTCTCCTTGTTTTTTATGTTGAAATCGCTTTATGTTAAGATGTATTCAAATATGAGAAGCTAAACCCCTTCAATTTAGGGGTAATGAAGCTCTCATAAAACTTATTAAATTAACATAATGATTTCATTTATAATCTCTCTTTTGTGCTTAATGGGAATTATGAATGATGGTAGTTTATGTTTATTTTTTAGTAAATTTGATAGTCTATGTTGACATCTCAAATAGGCTATGCTTAATCCAATATAAACATAAACTATTGATCATTTGCCTAAGTGATTTTGATGATGAAGTCAAACTAGAATCAAAATTTGATGATCTATGTTACTAGTTCATAGTAAATAGACCATGCTTAAAATAGATTTTATTTTTAATTTCATGTCATTTTCATGAGAATTTATAAGTGGGTTTGAATGATATGTTAGAGTTTGATGGTTTAAGCTGTAGTAATTAATAGCACAAATAAATCATATTTATAAAAGAAAATCTATAATTTCTACTTAAAATTAAAAGGAGAGTGTAACAGCCCGCATATTTTATGATTTTACATTTAAATGTTTTATTTAAATATAACGTCGTTAGTCGGATTTAAGTCTGAAATGTCACTTTTTGCAAACGATCGAATTAGGACTCAGGACCACTTCCATTGAGTCCAAAATAGCGTTTGCGATCTTTTTGAGTATAAGCAACGATATGTTTGGCGTAAGTTGAATTTTGCTATTTTCTATTTGGGCTTTTGGGTTTGGGTTTCAGCCCACTAACCCAACTTATTACTCTAACTCATTAACTCTTCATCATTTCACTCATTTCATTTCTTACAACTCTAGCTCAACTGAAAATGGGGGAAGAGAATGGGAAATAGAAATTCCAAGCCCTAGTTTCCTTTTGCAAACTCAAATTCTTGCTCCAAAATCAAAGAGAAGCTTAGGTAAGCCTTCTTTTCACCTTCTCCGTCTCAATCTCTCTCCAATTTCAGAAATTTCCTATAACCTAATTTAGGAAATACTTGTTTTGATGTTAGATTGGAGCTTGTAGAGTAGAAGTGAAGAGTGGTTGATCTTTTCTTTGTGTTTGAGCTTCTCATCGTTGTTTTTGAGTTAATAGGTGAGTTTTTGAACTCACATCTTTGTCTATTTCTATCATTGTTGTTAGGTATGAATTCCTAACATCTATTCATGTTCATTTGCTTTTGATTTGAATTGATTTGGTGAACATTTCAATTTTTGGTGTTTTGAAGTCAAAAACTTTAAAAATCCTAGCTTTGATTTATGAACATGTTTTTGGTGGTGTATCGGAGAGCCTATAGGGCTGGGTTGTCGATTGGCATAAACCCCTAGCGCCCATTGCTCGTCCGATCGCAAATTGTGAGAGTTTGCCCTTTATTTTTATTGGCTGGAAACACTGGAAAACAGGGTCCAGTCGACTGAACTCAGAGTCCAGTCGACTAACTGGGAACCCGAGAGTTTTCCAGGCAGGGTCCAGTCGACCGGCTCTCTGAGTGCAGTCGACTGACCTGAAACCCGAGAGTTTCCAAGCATTGGGCCAGTCGACTGAACTCAAGGCCCAGTCGACTGACCTGCTTGTCTCAGCCCAATTTGTTTATTTGCTTGGTTTTTCCAATTTTGATCGATTCGTGTTGATCCAATCAGTTGTTATCGCATTTTTGACTTTGATGATTCCTTTCTAGATTTCGTACACGGGTTTTTATAAAGTGATCCTTTTAAATTGTATTAAAAGCTCGTTTCTCCAATTTATAATTTCTATATAAAACACACATGAATTTGCACTTCGAGCGAAGAGGGAGGAGAATTAAATGATTAAATAAAACGCGTGCTATGAACACGTGGGTTTATCTTTTCAGTTAATTCCTAATCTATTCATTTGACCGTTTTAACCTTTCGGTCTGGTTTACCGATGAGATGAGGTGAACTCTGTACTGCTTTGAGTGTGAAATTGACTAACGGTTAGTAAACCGTTTAGTGCGAACGTGTGGTATGAGACTCACGTTAACATTTTTCGGGTTCCTTTATGAGATTTGTGACACATTCTGCCAGTTAGTGGTGTCCAGTACTAGGTCTCCGGACCTTTGCCACTACGGTTTGTTGCCCTATAGTATCGCTTTTGGAGTTGGTCATTCGTCACCGCTCGAGAGATATTGGGTTTGTTGCCTTCGGGTATGTTGCCTTTGGGCTTGTACCTTCGGGTTTGTGCCTTCGGGTTTGTTGCCCTATAGTATCGCTTTTGGAGTTGGTCATTCTTCATCGCTCGAGTGATATTAGGGTTTGTTGCCTTCGGGTTTGTGGATCCTTGTTATACAGTACTGAGCTCGAGCATCTTTTGTTTCTTTGACAATTATATTTCCCTATTGTATCGCCCTTCGGTGTAGGTCCTTTGAACCACACGATATATAGCGATTACCTGGTGGAAACTTGTGTTACCTTTATTGGTATTTGTTATTTGCCATTTTAGCTTGTTTTGGGATATTCATATCCTTTATTTATTTGAGTTGCCGATGATATGAGGCTTGTTATGATTCATCTTTTATTAGATGATCTGGTTATCTCTTTTGAAGATATTTGTGGTACTTTATGACCTTGCATGTTCATTATCAATTAGTTTATCTAACTAATTTGTTTACTAGACTGACCCGTGTATTTTATACTCGGGTCAGACCGAGATGTTTCAGGTTAGGTACATTGGACTTAGCCTATTTCGCTTCTGCATGGACTATTCTGCTAGCTCCTTTTTGTTATAGCTTTTTTGTGTAGTCCTTTTTGGCTGTAACTCTGATATGTATTCTTTTGACTCGCCTATATATTGTGGTTTGCTTTACCACTTGACATGTATCATTTTGTATACTCTATAATGTATCTGTATATGTGTAAATGCATGTGATGATCCACTGTTCTGTGATGTGTATTACATTTGAGTTGTTATATTTCGTTCTGATAGATCCTTCATCCACCTATGGTTTTGTATTAAGTATTTATTGGATATGTCGATCCACTTGAGAAAGAAAGAAAAATGTATGGCAATTGTCGGCGTATTCAATAGATAATTAAGACAAGGCTATAGATAGTCGCTCCTATCCAGCTCTATTCTTCGTATTAGCAGACGGTGTAACCTAGTAATACTCTTTGCTGATGTGGGTCTCGAAGTGGGGCGTTACAGCTTGGTATCAGAGCTGAGTTCAGAACAAAATATGATAAACATAGAACAGAGACACATATTACGGTACATCAAAGTGTAGTACGAATGTTACGAATCTTTGAATCATCGTGCCTTTATTCTTTCCGTGCCTTTGGGGTAGATGGAATTTTGGGAATACGTCTAGGAATGCATTTGATTCCGTAGTATTCCATATTTGAATTAATGATATCTACCTTGTGAATAATCTTTTTCTTATCTTAACTTTCAGCTAATGGCCAGAAGAGGCCGAGGACGACGCACGGATGCTGGGCAATCCAGTGGCTCGCATACGGACGACGTTTATATGTCTGCCGATCAGTTCTTTGAGTTATTTAGGAGCACTCAGCCTCCAAATCATATTCGAGCATCTCCTCCATGCAAGTCTGCCTTTGCTCGCCTATGCAGTGATTTTTCTCATCTTGGAGGAAAGCCATTCAAAGGCTCCGAGTCTGTTCTTGAGGTCCAAGCTTGGATTCGCATATGCGAACGTATCTTCTCTCGCATGGATCTTTCTGACCACGATCGAGTTCTTGTAACTTCTAGCTTATTGCAAGAGCGTGCCCTTGATTGGTACGAGCTTCTTGTAGCCGAACTTGATGAGTCTGTTCTTTCTTGGACTCAGTTTCGGGAACGATTCGAACTCAAATTCGTTCCTGAATCTGAGAAAGTTTTATTAGACCGTCGCTTCCTTGAGTTGAAGCAAGGGAAATTCTCCGTTTCTGAATATGTTGCATCATTCGAGGCCTTATCTAAGTATGGTCTTGAATTCATTAGCACCTCTTATAAGAAGAATATGAAGTTTGTCTCTGGTCTTAAGAAATATCTTAAGAAGTCTTTATTGCTTCAGCTTAAGCTTTCTTTTGAGGAGTTGGTTGACTCGGCACTTCATCTCGAAGCCATCGTGAAGGAGTGTGATAGTGGTGATGATGTTGAGGTTCGCAAGAACCCCAATAAGAAGAAGTTTCCATTTCATAAGTAGGGATTTCTCCCTTCCAAGAAGAAATGGCCTATTGAATCTGGTTCTAACTCTCAATCTGCTGGAACACCTTCCATTCGGAAGTGTTTCAATTGTGGTTCTCCTGATCATATGATTCGAGCTTGTACTAAGTCTCTCTTCTGCTGTTATTGCAAGAATGAAGGTCATCATGTTTCCTCCTACACTACTGTTCCTAATGCCAAATCTGGCAACCTTTATGTTTGTAGCGATCCTGAACTCGGCCTTCGAAAATCGGCACCCGTACTTCACTTGTACTCAAAATGCCGCAGATTCAAACGCCGAATCTGGGTCACCGGAGCTTATAACACAGTAAGTATAACAACACAGCGGAAGAAAGAAATAGATTATATCATATACAACTCCAATGAATACAATATCTAGAATGATATACAACAATGATATCAATATGATACAACAATATCAGAGACAAATAATAATGCTACAGCGGAAACAGCATAACTGATAACTCCAAATGATCCGACAAAGAGAATGAGACAAATAACTCCAACATCCGCTCGAACCACCATCATGATGCACAAAGGTAAGCAAGTGCAGTCCATGAACTCCAAACACTAAACTAGCTCCAGATAATTTACTAAACCTGAATATCTAAGAAACCCAACTCTAGACTGCCCGTGTGGAAAATTGTGGGCACCCAGAGTTTAGGAAGGGAACAATAAACTCCAAGTCAGTCATGGGATTGGTATGAGAAAACAAAAACAGTTTATCTTTAAAACAAACAACAAAAGAATTTTAAACATTGAAACCCGCAATGCTTTTGGAAAATGAAACTACCATAAGACCTCCCACCACACACACAATGCAATCGCAGACTTGGAGGAGATTTCTTCTTATGATAGTCAAACATGCTTACTATGCAAGAAAAACTCTTTTGATATTATTACTAGTGCATAGTGGAAAACATTTCGAAAATACAATATTAATCTTAGCCAACATACAACCATTATTGTATGCCTACTATAGCTACCATCTAAACAGTGGTGACCACCTTAAGTAAATGGCAGGTTCTACAACTAAAACCGTACAGGGCGTGTATTGTTTCTTTGGATTTTCCAACAAATGGTCAGGCTAAGGAACTTCCTAACACCGAAATGGAAACGCCTCTGGAAAGACGCCCCGAGAACCTAACCGGATCTCTGCAAACACAAGGCCGACGCTACCCCACGCTGTACAGCTGTAACTAGGTAACTAACACACTGACGCTACCTCACACTGTACAGCTGTAACTAGGTAACTAACACACAAGTATGACATCCCCCGATCGTTACCGACCTTTATCCGAGGATCCTCAACCACAAAGCAACAACCACAAAGTATAATAAATTTGTAGCATCAACATAGGTAAAATATCTGGGCTCCACACCATGATATCACCTCTTATCCAGAAGGAAATGACATACCCTAGGGGCGCGACCCCTAAAACCCTTGCCGCAACATTCCTGTTTCGACCATTACTAGGTTGCGAAGCTCGACAAAGTCTCGTCCACAAAGCTACGCTTTTTTCACAAAGCCATGCTTTGATCACAAATGATCAGCACACAGCAGCACTTAGCATGCCACATTACCAATTTGGGAGTATATCACTGATAACCTTCAACTACATAACCTCTGAGCTCGTACGTCTTAGAGAAGGGTGTTAAGCTAAGAGAATAAATTCTCCGCCACCAACAGAAATGTATTTGAAAGAAATCAGCTTTATATCTCAAAGTGTAATGTCAGACATACAACCATACAAGTCTGTTCCGGGTTCGAACAGAACCGAAGGCACTTCCAAAGAAGCCCTTGCAAATCCGGGTAATCACAATCCCGATCGGACTTCCCATCACTTAGGGAATCTCTATACCGGAGCCATGATGCAGAGAAAATCGACAGGTAATCCTTTCGTTTTCGAAAATACCCAGTCTTCACCACCTGTCTTCAATGCTATCCATATACGTCGTATCATTATTCGGAATGGGTTATATAACACAAAGGTCCTTCCCCGGCTAAACCGAATAGTGAGCGCAATATTTTAAAACATATGGATATTGGGATTCCAATTAAGTCACGACTTATTTCCCAAAACTTTCCTTTCAAATGGTTTAAACACATTACCATTTTAAATTTGTTAAAATAAACAGATTCAATTCACAAAGTTCACCCAGTTTCACAAAGATCTATTCATAGATTTTCCCAAATCGATTTCCATTACAATTGGATTAACTCATTAAATCTTTAAATCAAGATTTAATTCATAGCTTTCAAAACACTTTCATTTCGAATGGTTTAAACAAATCACCATTTTAAATCTGTTAAAAATAAACAGATTCAATTCATAGCTTTCAAAAAGAATTCACTCATAACTTGGAAAACCATTTTTTTTCAATTCAAACTTGAAATTCCTTTAACTTAAATTGTAACTCATTTCTTATATGAAAGCTTTTATCATTTGAAAACAAACAGTTTTCATTCCGGAAAATCTGATTCATCTATACGAATTAAAATCCTTGGATTAAATTCAAATTCTCAAAACCATACTTTTAAAATGGTTTAAATTCATATAAACACATTCATAACATCTTAACCATAATTTCCAATCATGGAATTCAATTCCAAATTTTGAATTCAAATTAAATTATTTAAATTGAAAAACTTTACCAAGTTATTCAAAGTAATTTTTATCTTAAAAACTCCATTTCAAAAGCTTTAACATTTATCCCAATTCCATTTCCAAAATCAATTGAAATTAAAATTTCAATTTCAAAAATATTAATTTTAAATCATCTGTGACTTAACCGATTTCCTCGTGAAATCCATATTGGTGTGTGTAAAAGTGTAGTCCAAGGGTTTAACACAATAGTGCAACATCATCCAATCATCACAGATTCAATCATATCAATATTGATAAGCGGTAAAATCCTATAACGCTTATCTTCATTCATAGATTCACAGATAAAGTCAATTTATCAATTACAAAGATTCATCATTACGATTCGATGTGGGTTTCGGATAACCAACTAGAATCCGACTCCCTATCGCATCGAAATTCAAATGCCGTTTTACAGCCCAAAGGGTTTTCACATTCATATAGCAGTATATTCATCACAGATATCACAGGTCAGCACACAAAAAAATTCATAGCATCACAATCACATAACAAAGATATCAATCCAATACACAACATTCAATAACAATCAAACATCTTCAATTAAGATGAATAAATCGTATGGTTTAAATTAATTAACCACATAATTACTTTCATTAATTATCTTTAATCAATGATTAATTATCATTAATTACTATTGATTAAGTCTTAATCACCTTCATTAATTAATCATTCCTTAATTAATTATCTTAATTAATTAACCCTTAATTATAAATTAATTAACTTTAATTAATTCAAACTTTAATCTAAATCATTATTTGAAAACATGGATTAAAATGTTTGAAAGTTTGGATTTTAATTTTAAAAAGTAAAGACTGTTTTGTATATCATACCTGAGACCCACTTCGAGTCACACCCGAGAAAAATGCCTGAATACTTCGAGTTTTCCCCCAAACAACCCTAAAACTTAAAATTTTGTTTAGGTTTTTATTACCTGGTAAAACACAAAAACACTCGAGCTAATGCTCGAGTCTGCACCCAGTTTTCCCGAAGAATACTTCGAGTTTCACCGAGCTTTCTTCTCTTTCCTTTTTTTTACTTTGTTCCTCAGTTCTATTTACTTACCTGCTACATCCAGATGCACGAACCCGTCGTGCATGTGCACACTCCATCGGAGTCGCTCCGACAATCGGCGACCCCACCTTCCAGTCACCCTCAACGCTCACAGCCTCCCATGCCATTCTGATTCCACGATGATGCTCGATATAAAAATCGAGTTAACCCACCATCACCAGCCAAGAAAACCTCTCTCCTATTTCACCTCACACCACCATTCGCAACCACTAGAACCCACACCACCCTGCCTGGAACTCCGCCTAGCACCCTACTCCCTTATTCCCCTATACCACAGCCTCCCTGCGCCATCACGATGCCGCAAATGCCATCGAAACAGCATCGTCCCAAAAACCGGCCCAAACCCTATATCTCCTTCACCTCGCCGCTACGGCGATCAGAAAAATGCGTCTCCATTTTTCTCGTGACCCCCGACCTACAACCTTCCTCTGGCCACAATCCCGATGCCCATCTCCCCTCCGGTCATCGGTAATCGATGAAAACCCCAATAACGTTCAACTCGTTACTTATAGACAACCAAAATACTAAAAATTATGAAACCTATATAAAAAATCATGATTTTCAAATGCAAATCAAATTATGACTTCCAAACACGAAATTTAAATGATTAATTTTCTGACTTTAATTTGCTTTTACTGAAATTTTCTCCTCCCAGTAAAACTACTTGCTGTTTATACTTAAAAACATTTTTAAAAATAAAATCAAGTTATTCCAAACATAAATTCTTTAAACATCATGATCTATAATAGTTTCTGTAAAGAGGAATCGAATTTCGAATGAGTTTATGGTCTTTTGAACAAAGCAGAGGCATGTACATCTATACACAATCATACAGAAGCATATATATTTCAGGCATAACACATTTATATATACATGCAAAATATTTCATAACCATTACTACTGTGATTATCATATGCAACAGAAATCTAAAGAAGATTTAGCTTTTAAGGTGAAGTTTACTCACCTTTTAAACAGAAGACAGAGCACTCAGATTTGAAAAACAGCTTGAAAACTGAAATCCTTTAGCTTTAAAAACCTTGCACTTGAATGCTTTTGTTTTAAACTTGAGTTGCTTTGTTGTTTAGATTTGCATGCAGGTTGCTTGCTTTAAAACTTGGGTTGAAGATGAATGCATCAGGTTTTGATTTGAATTTGCTTGCAGGCTTTGAAAATGCAGGCAAGTTTGATTGTTGTTTAAATTTGTAAAATGGAAATGCTAACTTATTTTCTTGTTTGGAATGGACGAAAATGGATTGAAAATGAGAAGGTTGATATATGAAAGAATGTGTGTACAAGTGATTATATTTTCTTGTACTAGTTAGCAGGGATATTTTTTTCGTATGGAGGCTGGTATCTTGCTTTGGTGGCTGCATTAATTCGCATTGTACCATAAAAAAAATTTCTCGGCTATACAAATATGATTATAATCTTGGGTGTCTTCCTTTGCATTAATTGCTTAAGTCCTTTGATCTTTTTCTTATACATTTCCATATCAAATTTGATTTGCTTACAACTTTATGCAGGCTGATATATATTTCTTGTGTGCTAGAGGATATGGCATTAATTGCCTTGTACAAATCTACATACACTTATCTAATTTGTTTGTACATTTCTATATATATGTTTGCCGTCTTCTATTGCCAGCTCAAAGATTTTATATTTTCTTTCTTTTGTCTTGTTACTTTGCATTGACTTTATACATAATGTTTACTTTATAATTTGTTTGTATTCACACATATTATTTAAAAGACAATGTTTTGAAATCAAATACATATTTAATGAATTACATACATATATTTTATAAACTCTATCGATTTACCAGTTATTACACAATTTTTATTCAAAAATTAAATTAATTATCAATTTAAATTAAATTAAAATCCGGGGTCGTTACAATGTTGCTAAGGCTTCTGGAGGTTCTTCTCAGCCTAGAGGTATATCTCCATCTATTTTGGAAGGTTCTATTTTATTTCATGACCGTAGTATTCGAGTTCTTTTCGATACGGGTGCTTCGCATTATTTCATACTGAAAAAGCTCGTTGATGATTTGTCTTTAGATGTTTCTTGTATGGTTACTTCGTTGAGGATCACGAATCCTATTGGGGGGTCCGCAACCCTTAGCATGCTTTGTGATGATGTTGAGATTGTTTTATGTGGCTTTTCTTTTCGTGCGAATCTGCACGTTATTTCCTATCTGGAATTTGATATGATTTTGGGTATGGACTGGCTAATGAGATACAAAGCCAGGATTATTTGTTCTGAAAGAATTTTATATCTTCGACACCCGGATTCGTCTACTCAGCTATCACTTGTTCTTCGGAATATGGATAATTCCGAAATGGCCTTATATTCTCTTGACTCATGAGATGATGATGATATGTCTCGTATTCCTATTGTTTGTGACTTCTTTGATGTTTTTAAGCCGGTTTCGGGTTTGCCACCCAAGCGGGCGATGGAGTTCCGCATTGATCTCATTCTAGGCACGCAGCCAGTTGGCCGTCCTCCCACGAGGATGTCTACAAAAGAAAATGAGGAACTCAAGAAGCAGCTTTCAGAACTTGAGTCCAAACAGTTGATTCAGTCTAGTTTTTCACCGTAGGGTGCCGCGGTCGTCTTCGTGAAGAAGTCCGATGGAACTCTTAGGCTCTGCATCGACTATCGCAAGCTTAACGAGTTGACCATCAAGAATAGGTATCCATTGCCTAGGATCGATGATATGTTCGATCTATTGAGTGGCGCTAAGGTCTTCTCTTAGCTCGACCTTGCCACTGGTTTTCACCAGCTCCGAGTCGTGGAAGATAGCATACCTCTTACAGCTTTCCGCACTCGATATGGTTCTTTCGAGTGGCTCGTTATGCCATTCGGTTTGACGAACGCCCCTGCTTTCTTTGTTGATCTTATGAATCGGGTATTCTGGGAATATCTCGATAAGTTCGTCCTTGTGTTCATAGACGACATTCTTGTTTATTCTAAGTCTGAAGCCGAGCATGCTAATCACTTGAGAATTGTCTTGAGTACTCTTCGTCACCATCAGCTTAAAGCCAAATTCTCCAAGTACCATTTTTGGGAGAATAAGGTTAAGTTCTTAGGCCATGTTGTATCTTCCGACGGCATTTCTGTCGATCCCTCAAAGATCGAAGCTATCCATAATTGGAAGAGGCCTGAGAATGTTCATGAGATTCGTAGTTTCCTTGGATTGGCGGGTTATTACCGTCGGTTCATTAAGGATTTTTCCCGTGTTGGGCTTCCTCTCACCAGCCTTACTCAGAAAGGCATTCGTTATATTTGGTCCGATAAGTGTGAAGCTTCCTTTCAGACATTAAAGGAACTTCTCGCTAATGCTCCTATTCTTGTGGTTCCCGAGGGGAATCATGATCTTGTTGTCTACACCAATGCTTGTGGTAGTGGTCTCGGTCCCGTGCTTATGCAGAAGGATCGGGTAGTTGCTTACACTTCTAGGCAACTGCGTCCGAATGAAGTTCGCTATGCCACTCATGATCTTGAGTTAGCCGCCATTGTCTTCGCCTTGAAGATTTGGTGACACTATTTATTAGGCAAGCGCTTCATTCTCTATACCGATCATAAATCCTTGAAGTATTTGTTCACTCAGAAGGAACTCAATATGAGGCAACAGCGTTGGCTCGAGTTTCTTGCCTCCTATGACTTTGATATCCTGTATACCCCTGGTAAGGGTAATCGTGTTGTTGATGCGCTTAGTCGTAGACATTCGGCTGTCGTTTCTATGATGCTTGCCGAATGGGATATTCTTGAGACTCTATCTTTTTGTGATATTCGTGATCGAGCTCCATCGTCTGATTCCCCGATAGTATTATTCAGGTTGGAAGCTTGGCCCTCTCTATTTGATCGTATTGCCAAAGCTCAGCGGCATGATCCTGATCTTGTGCATCTTATTCAGCTTTGTGAGTATGAGTCTCGTGACGAGGAATTTCGGGATTTCAGCATTGATTTTCATGGGTGTCTTCGCAAGAAGAACCGTCTTGTTGTGCCTTCTGATTCTGCACTTAGGCATGACATTCTTAATGACTGTCATCGTTCTAAGTATACCATTCATCCTGGCAGTAGTAAGATGTATGCCGATATGCATCGCCTTTATTATTGGGAAGGCATGAAGCGCGATGTGGTGAGTTATGTGGGTAATTACATCACTTGTCAACGTATTAAAGCCGAACATCAGCACCCTTCTGGTCTCCTTCAGCCTCTAGAGATTCCATTGTGGAAATGGGATCAGATTTCGATGGATTTCATTGATGGCCTACCTCGTACGAGATCGGGCCATTCTAGCATTTGGGTTATTGTGGATCGCCTCACCAAATCAGCTCATTTTGTTCCTATTAAATCTAATAGGACTGCTTCTCTTTTGGCTAAGTTATATATCAAGGAAATCGTGAGACTTCACGGTGTTCCTAGTTCGATTGTGAGTGACCGTGATCCTTTATTCACAAGTCATTTCTGGTAGAGTCTTCAGCAAGCTTTGGGAACAAAGCTTAATTTCAGCACAGCTTATCATCCACAGTCCGATGGATAGACTGAACAGGTGAATCGTATCTTGTAAGATCTCCTCCGTATTTGTATTCTTGATTTCGGAGGTAGTTGGGAGGATCATCTACCCCTTGTAGAGTTCTCCTACAACAATAGTTTTCAGTCCAGTATCGGTATGGCTCCTTTCGAAGCCTTATACGGAAGGTCATGTCGATCACCTTCTTGTTGGTTGGAATCTGGGGAGAAGCTTATTCTTGGCCCGGAGTTTGTTCATGATTCTTCTGAGAAGATTGATCTTATTCGTCAGAGAATGAAAGAGGCACAGAGTCGCCAGAAATCCTACGCTGATAACCGTAGGAAGCCTCTCGAGTTCTCGGTTGATGATCTCGTCTTTATTCGTGTTTCTCCTTTGAAAGGGGTTATGCGCTTCAGTATGACAGGGAAATTGGCTCCTCGCTTTGTAGGACCATTTCCTATTACTGAACGTATTGGCCATGTGGCTTATAGAGTTTCACTTCCAGCTCATCTATCCGGTGTTCACAACGTGTTTCACGTCTCTCAGCTTTGGAAGTGTCTTCGAGAATCAGATTCTATTATCGACTCTCCTGATTTGCAAGGGCCTGAGATCTCACCAGACTTATCTATTTTTCAGCAGCCTATTCGCGTACTTGCCTCGGAGGTGAGACACGTTCGAAACAAGGACGTGCCGCTCATTAAAGTTCAATGGTCCGCAAATCCCAATGACTGTACTTGGGAAAGCAGAGAGTTTATCGAGTGATCCTATCCGGGTTTTCTATCTTTGCTTAGCAATGGTGAGAATATCTTTTTATCTCAAGCTTATTTTATTTCCTTTTTGGATGTAAGCATGTAGTTGTTACAAATTCTTCTCTAGGAATTGCGCGGACGCAATTTTGTTTAGAAGGGGAGATCTGGAACAACCCGCATATTTTATGATTTTATATTTAAATGTTTTATTTAAATATAACGTCGTTAGTCGGATTTAAGTCCGAAATGTCACTTTTTGCAAATGATCGAATTAGGACTCGGGACTACTTCCATTGAGTCCAAAATGGCGTTTGCGATCTTTTTGAGTATAAGCATCGATATGTTTGGAGTTAGTTGAATTTTGCTATTTTCTATTTGGACTTTTGGGTTTGGGTTTCAGCCCACTAACCCAACTTATTACTCTAACTCGTTAACTCTTCATCCATTCACTCATTTCATTTCTTATAACTCTAGCTCAACTGAAAATGGGGGAAGAGAATGGGAAATAGAAATTCCAAGCCCTAGTTTCCTTTTGCAAACTCAAATTCTTGCTCCAAAATCAAAGAGAAGCTTAGGTAAGCCTTCTTTTCACCTTCTCCATCTCAATCTCTCTCCAATTTCAGAAATTTCCTATAACCTAATTTAGGAAATACTTGTTTTGATCTTAGATTGGAGCTTGTAGAGTAGAAGTGAAGAGTGGTTGATCTTTTCTTTGTGTTTGAGCTTCTCATCATTGTTTTTGAGTTAATAGGTGAGTTTTTGAACTCACATCTTTGTCTATTTCTATCATTGTTGTTAGGTATGAATTCCTAACATCTATTCATGTTCATTTGCTTTTAATTTGAATTGATTTGGTGAACATTTCAATTTTTGGTGTTTTGAAGTCAAAAACTTTAAAAATCCTAGCTTTGATTTATGAACATGTTTTTTGTGGTGTATCGGAGAGCCTATAGGGCTGGGTTGTCGATTGGCATAAACCCCTAGCGCCCATTGCTCGTCCGATCGCAAATTGTGAGAGTTTGCCCTTCATTTTTATTGGCTGGAAACAATGGAAAACAGGGTCCAGTCGACTGGACTCAGAGTCCAGTCGACTGACTGGGAACCCGAGAGTTTTCCAAGCAGGGTCCAGTCGACTGGCTCTCTGAGTGCAGTCGACTGACCTGGAACCTGAGAGTTTCCAAGCATTGGGCCACTCGACTGAACTCAGTGCCCAGTCGACTGACTTGCTTGTCTCAGCCCAATTTGTTTATTTGCTTGGTTTTTCCAATTTTGATCGATTCGTGTCGATCCAATCAGTTGTTATCGCATTTTTGACTTTGATGATTCCTTTTATGATTTCATACACGGGTTTTTGTAAAGTGATCTTTTTAAATTGTATTAAAAGCTCGTTTCTCCAATTTATAATTTCTATATAAAACACACATGATTTTGCACTTCGAGCGAAGAGGGAGGAGAATTAAATGATTAAATAAAACGCGTGCTATGAACACGTGGGTTTATCTTTTCAGTTAATTCCTAATCTATTCGTTTGACCGTTTTAACCTTTGGGTCTGGTTTACCGATGAGATGAGGTGAACTTTGTACTGCTTTGAGTGTGAAATTGACTAACGGTTAGTAAACCGTTTAGTGCGAACGTGTGGTATGGGACTCACGTTAACATTTTTCGGGTTCCTTTATGAGAGTTGTGACACATTCTGCCAGTTAGTGGTGTCCAGTACTAGGTCTCCGGACCTTCGCCACTACGGTTTGTTGCCCTATAGTATCGCTTTTGGAGTTGGTCATTCGTCACCGCTCGAGAGATATTGGGTTTGTTGCCTTCGGTATGTTGCCTTCGGGCTTGTACCTTCGGGTTTGTGCCTTCGGGTTTGTTGCCCTATAGTATCGCTTTTGGAGTTGGTCATTCGTCACCGCTCGAGTGATATTTGGGTTTGTTGCCTTCGGGTTTGTGGATCCTTGTTATACAGTACTGAGCTCGAGCATCTTTTATTTCTTTGACAATTATATTTCCCTAGTGTATCGCCCTTCGGTGTAGGTCCTTTGAACCACACGATATATAGCGATTACCTGGTGGAAACTTGTGTTACCTTTATTGGTATTTGTTATTTGCCTTTTTAGCTTGTTTTGGGATATTCATATCCTTTGTTTATTTGCATTGCCGATGATATGAGGCTTGTTATGATTCATCTTTTATTATATGATCTGGTTATCTCTTTTGGAGATATTTGTGGTACTTTATGACCTTGCATGTTCATTATCAATTAGTTTATCTAACTAATTTGTTTACTAGACTGACCCGTGTATTTTATACTCGGGTCGGACCGAGATGTTTCAGGTTAGTGTTCGTCGACGGATTTTCTATCGGTTTAGAAAACCGTCGAACGAATTTAGAAATAAATTTACCGCAAGCGCACGGCGTACACTTGTAGTACGTGGCGAATACGGGTCGATCCGCAGGGAATTGATGATTTTAAGAATCTATTCAATCAAATTAAACCAAAGTTGGGTGAAAGTTAAGCTAGAGAATTATAGAATTAACTAACTAACTAAAAGAAAAGAAATGCAAATATAAGAGTTAAATGACAATTTAGAGAATAAATCCACTCTCTAGATCATGTAGTTCAACACATATGAAATCATGATCTCTCTTTTATGGTCATTAGTGCTTTAAATGATGTGCCTATCATAAATATGGCATATTTGTGCTATTAGCTAGCCAACATAGGCCATCAAACTTTGACACACCCCTTAAACCACTTACTAACTTTCATGAAACTTGACAATGAAAATGAAATCTATTTTAAGTATGACCTATTAACTATTGATTAGAAATATAGACCATCAAATTTTAATTTCAAATCACTTTCTTTTGCCATCATCATATTTTGATGAAGAGGCATTTGTGTTAGTGATTGTTTAAGTATATCCTATTTGGTGTCAACAATATAGACTATCAAATTCAAGGCAAAAACAACAATGAAACCACTTCAATCATTCTTCATTAAGCACAAAAAGAGAGCATGAATTAACAAATAGTTGAAGCTACATAATTAGAGAGCTTCATTACCCCTAAATTGAAGGGGTTTAGCCTCTCATATTTGTCATTTAATTAACAAATATAGCTTGCAACATGAAAGCAAAAGGAAAGCAAAATGAAAGCTAAATGAAAGAAAACTATTCTAATTGCATAAAAGAAAATCTACACTACTAGCATGAAAGGAAATGAACATCTAATTAAAAGGAAACAATAATTACATTGCATAAAAAATGGAATTACATAAGAGAAGAAATGGCTAAGTAGCCATGAAAAGAAAGAAGAGAACTTGATTTATTTTTGAGCCTAAACTAAACTAAGAGAGACTAAGGGAGAGGAAGGTTACATGAAACATAAGGGGTTATTTATACAAGCATGAAACCCTAATCCATAATTTGGGGAATACCCAAACTACCCCTTAGAAAGTGTGGTGGCCAAGTAACCATTAGCATCCATTAATCATCATTTAAGTGTACATGAAGTCATTAATTCCATAAGCATGTGCATTAGCCTATAATGAGTACATTAAGGTAGGTGGGTAGGTGGGGTCCTCCATGATCTTCACATTGAATTATTTCCATCTTCATTCCTTTGTGTTCTTTTTGTGCATGCATATCTTCTTCATGAAACCACTTGTAATGGAAATCAAATTCCTACAAAATAGTATGGAAATTTCTAATTAAATTTTCTCAAGTTAATTTATGCACAAAGAATGACTAATTTGCCCTTGGATGAAGATGAATATGTGACAATTTGGAATTAATATGGATTTTGGTTAAAACAAGTTAAAATACCCAATATGATCATTTATTTGAATTAATTAGATTAAATATGGTGGTAAAAATATGCACATTTACGTGCATATCAGTTAGGTACATTGGACTTAGCCTATTTTGCTTCCGCATGGACTATTCTGTTAGCTCCTTTTTGTTATAGCTTTTTGTGTAGTCCTTTTTGGCTGTAACTCTGATATGTATTCTTTTGACTCGCCTGTATATTGTGGTTTTCTTTACCACTTGACATGTATCATTTTGTATACTCTATAATGTATCTGTATATGTGTAAATGCATGTGATGATCCACTGTTCTGTGATGTGTATTACATTTGAGTTGTTATATTTCGTTCTGATAGATCCTTTAGCCACCTATGGTTTTGTATTAAGTATTTATTGGATATGTCGATCCACTTGAGAAAGAAAGAAAAATGTATGGCAATTGTCGGCGTATTCAATAGATAATTAAGACAAGGCTATATATGGTCGCTCCTATCCAACTCTATTCTCCGTATTAGCAGACGGTGTTACATAGTAATACTCTTTGCTAATGTGGGTCTCAGAGTGAGGTGTTACAGAGAGATTATAGATAAATTTTGTGTTGATTTATATGAATGATTAGAACTGGATTTGCCTCTAAATTGCTCCTTAATCTCATAGTTTTATTCACTTTTGCTCTAGTTTATTTTCTACAATTTTCTTAGTTTAAAACAACTTCAAAACTTAGGGCTAATTTGATTGAATAATATTAGAATTCAATTCTTTCCCCGTGGATCGACCCATACTTGCATACGTACTACGATTGCACGCCGTGCACTTGCTGTTTTTATAATGATTATATTTTTCGAGGGTTTTCTAATCGATATAAAATCCATCGTTTAACACTAGACATTATGATAATATTAGAGGATTTTATATAGAAATGTTTTGGTTATCGTAAGGTAAAAACCCGTCAGTGTTTATGTGCGGCGTGGTCTTACGAGATACCTTTAATTTGAAGGTTTTTATAAAGTTAAAATATTCTTTACTCACACCAGACCCATGTCTGACCCGAAGTTTTATTTTTTTTTCCCTTAAACTCTTGGGTACTCAAATTTTAATGAGTACCAAGTAGTCAGGTTTCTTTGGAGCATTTTAGGAAGCAGTATGGAGCCGAAGCTTTCACTCTATCCAGTAGTTATGTTTATTTCCGATGTGACTGTGCATTATGTATCAGTAACTTAGGTAGGCTGATATAGCTGTCCTTGTTGGAAATAATACTTCTTATAACTTTGATGTAACATTTTGAAGTAACCATATGTACTATTCTGTGATGATGTATATGTAACTCTATCGTTTGTGCGGAAAATCTGTATTTGTTTTCTTTGTCTTTTATTTTCTTTACCCTACGACTTATCTTTTGAACACTTAGATGATCGACACATGAATACCAATGATGTATTAAGTGTCGTCTTTGGGTGTAAGAAAGACAGATCGTCACAAAGGGGTAGGCTGGTCTTGATTTGCAGGGGGTTAAAGTAAGGCTCTCGGTACATTTTTCTAGGAGTGTATTGTGATAGACGGTACCCAGTAGTCTTGTCATTGATGGAATCAATTTTCCAATATGCTCTTTACGGATTTAGTTGTTACTAAATATATTGGAATGTGAGATGAAAACATTTAAGCTATGTTAAATATTTATTTTAAACCCTAGACCTTATTATATATCACCGGATTTTCTAATAAAATGGTTTAGTTATCGTAACGTAAAAACCCATCTGTGTATATATGAGGTGTGGTCTTATAACATACCTATATTTTGAAAGGTTTTATGACATTAAAAATTCATATAATTTGTGTTTCTCACGCTGGTTTATCAGACTGATCCGGACGTTATTTTCTCATAATGTGCAAGTCAACCCAAACATATTTCTAGATTTAGTTATGTATGCTTTGGAGCTTCAGAAAACGAGTTGAATGCCTCCAAGTCGTATTCACGTATCTTTTCATTTCCACTGCATTTGTTCTTTGTATTTATCTGCATTTGTGAGGACTGATTGATGTAAGTATATTACGGTTTTCTTCTGTAAAAATCATTCGTATATTATATATTACTCGTCACGATGTGTTATTCTATTCTATCTTTACTTTCACCTCAACAATCCGTCTTTCCAGCATTTGGATGCTCGGCATATGAATACCGTGGATGTATTAGTGTCCAATTTTAAAGGTCGAAAAGGCAGATCATTACAAAACGCTTAATTACCTGTGGATCAGTTAAGGCAATAGTTCCTTTAACCACTACTTGTCTTGTTTCATCAACATCAATCAACTTGCATTTATTCTTTGGTACCAAATTTGCACTCCGCTAGTAAACAAAAGAGGTATTATCATGCTAGATAGAAAAAGAAAGTTAAATATGCATTTTTTTCCTTTTCCCTAAAAGAAACAATAATGTTTCAAACACCACGTTCTCATTGAACAAAAGTAGACTTGCCTTACCTATCCAAAGTCTAGGCTTTATGCTAGTACATGTTTCAATATTTTAAATACAGATATAGTGAACTATTCATATGGTGCTTAGCTCACAAAATAGATCCCAAAACGTAAATATGCTAATATACAAGATAGATTAATCTCTTTAACTATTCCAACTAATTTTCCTTTTTTATGAATTAAATTTAAGTTAACCAAACAACTTTTGAACAAGTAAAACATTGGTTGAAAATCGATGCTGATTCTTACCGTTGAACAAGATACATTAATCTCTTTTAATGTTCCAACTGACTTTAATCATGAGGATGTCGGGGATAAAGAACATTTTTATATCTCCTTAGTTTGAACCCAAATTTTTTTAGATAGGTTTAAGGAATTGACAATATACACTACATCAAACTGGGACTTAAGCAATTACATTCGCACAGACAAGGAAATTTGCAGATTTGCAAACGATATGATAACTTGCATGACTAGCCCTTTTCTATTTATTAGTCAGCAAGAAACTACAAATTTGAAAAAATATAAGTCATGACATCAATTATCATGGTGGTAGAATATGCGAGTATAAAGTTCAGTTTCTTATAATGATAATAACTAAATAAAAATTGATAACTTGTAAAACCTTGCAAAGCCAAAGTTACCTATGAAAGAAGGCAACATATCTATTCACATGACAACAATAGATTTGCAAAATTTAAACACTTTAATACCGTTGTATCTTCTTTACCATTTTGAAGAAGCTGAGTTTTAAAGTTAAACCAACATTGGTTAAGAATCTTTTTTAGTGAGAGGCCGGCTCCTTCAATTTCAAAAGGATGTGGGCAATTCAAATTAGATAAAAACTTTTTTGCATCATTTTTGCAATAATATGAAGACGATATTATGTCTACACTGCATGTTAACCATACAGTCCCAGTTTGATACTGCGTACATGACTAGATTCATTACATGGGAAAAATGTGGTAGTAACATACTTCAGACAAATAAAGCTATGAGGTAAAAGGGAAATAAAGTTATCACCTACCTCATTCATGTCATGAGCCACGTTCTTCAGCATATCCATTAATCCTTCACATATAGCATCCAAATCTTGATCTTGCAAACCATGTACACGATAGTTAATATGATGTTTACTGCCTGCTTCCAAGAAGCCAAAATGCAAAAGAGATTGAATATGATACAATAATTGGATCTAACTAGGGTACATATGATAATAAATTAACGGTTTGAAGAAAAACTTAAATCCAAAATATTTTCACAGCAAAAACTAATCGTTTAACATGCAAGAGTCCAAACAGAAAGAAAAATTGTATATTTTAAGGACTTAATTCAAGGCTAAAATGGCATGCACATGGTTCTTTATTATCTTCAGTTCTTTACTATGGTTTAGGCTATCCAAATTTTTTTAGGCATGTTTAAAGGCCATAATATTTTTCCTTTTTTAAGAACTCTGATTAGTTCTCAGGCGGAGTGTGCTTCAAATGCTCATACCATGTTCTTAGGCAACTTGTCCGCGGGTGCGGCGCAGTGGAAAGGAGGCTTGGGTTCTGGTAAAAAGACCCAGGTTCGATTCCTACTATGTGCTTCCCTATCCTATATAAATTTACCCGGGGGTATGGGGGCTTGGATCAGCGGACGGCTTTACTATACCCTCCTCAGGAGTTTACCGGTCCGCCGGGTTCTCCTGGGTTAAAAAAAAAAAAAAAAAAAAAGTTCTTAGGCAACTCGAACTCGGTCTTTTTAAAACTCTCGTCTCACACATAAATCCTTTTAACCTATTAATATGCTTCGGCCAGTTCATATTTTTTTCCTATCATGCAACCAATTCAGATACTCGCTCAAGTTTGCTACAACTTCAGTACATTCTTTACTTCGGTTCACACATGCCCCAGCCAGCATAACACTTCACGACCCAATCCTTATATGCTCTAGTTTAATGACATTTTTCCTACTCATGTTACAGCCAATTGCATCAACTTGTCAAATTTCGGCACACTACGTCAGATCTTCCATCACCGACATTCGCACTCAACCACTCCATCTCTCAGCACCGAACTATCTACATATTGTCGATATCTGCTTTTCTTAGTCTGTAACTCAACTTACTTCAACCATGTAAGTTTTGTAACTTCAGTTCATTGTTTGTGGTCTAGAGTCACAACTATATCACTCTTTTCTGCATCTTAACATGATAACTACTCGGCTTGATCCAGTGTTTCAATCAATTCATCAACACCATATTTAAACAGTTGACCTTAATAAAAATCATCAAAGCTAACATGCTACAAGATACATTAAACTACACCAAATCTCCTTATCTTCACACTTCCTTATATAAATCATAAAGGTTGGATGTCAAAAAATGAAAAATGAATGCAGGACATCATATTACAATAGTGTAAAAAAGGAGACATATATATATATATATATATAGTAAAACACAGTGAAAGTTAGAGAATAAATTGGCATAGATTTTTGATCATTTATGTACGAATAAAACATAATAATTATTTATTTGAACAAAATATAACATCATTTTAATTGGTGTGCTTGCATTTGCATATCTATAGATTCATAGAATTGTCTCAAACTAATTAACTAACTAATATGAATAACTGGTTAACATACCATGCATGCACTGTGTTGGAAAATTTGATTTTAAAATGAATTGTTAAAAATGTTGAAAGGAGTATAAAATACTCCTCTTATTGAATAGTCTCACATTGTGGAGAACCATAAAGTAGTCCTATTTAAATATATAGGATTCACAAGAGAAAGGATGTGCCCTTTGGACATCCAATGTTTTCTCTTGTGTTGAGAAGGGAACATGTTTGCCATCACACACGCACACATGTCGACCAACCAACTCGACTCGGGCTGGACCGGGCTTAGCTTGGCAAATGTGATGTAGAGCTCCTTATTTTTTGGTAGTATATTTTTAAACCGACTTTGACTTGGTAATAAGATCCAGTAAACTAAGATCCGGTGTTTTCTTATGACTTAGCTCCGTTTTCTACTTAGGTTTTCCCTAATATAAACCAAGCTATTTGACAGAATTTTTATCAGTTTGTAAACCAAGTTCTTTTCTTCTTTTGCTTTAAACTTTCTTAGATTCGAGCAATATTTTTTGGGTACTATTGACTCACCGGCCTTCATGCAAGAGCTGCTGATATTGATCTAGCATTGTTTTTATCCTGGAGGCGGTACTGCATCGGAGACTGCCTTGCACGATTTCGGCAAAGCGGCAAAACGTCTTAAAGAGAGCGACCTAGTCCGCGACTCAACCACAAAGACACTACAGATTCAGATCGAGGTAGAACAATTATAAGATGATATGGCTTCGATCGCCGACGACTCTACTGCTCGACGTCAATATTTTATGTTCCGATTGTGTCTGCTTCACCGTTCAGATTCGAGGGCCTGCATTTCAAACGATGGCACTAAACGATGGAGTTTTTTTTTGACTACGCAAAAGGTGGTTGCTATACTGACAATAGACAAACCACAACTGCCAGACAAACCCAGCGAAGCTGAGACAGAGCAGATGCAAATCTGGACAGAACAATCAAAAGAGCTACAGATCTGGATAGAGCAAGATTATCTATGCAAGAATTTTATCCTCAACGGACTTAGCGATGATCTATACGATTACTACAAGTCAGCAAAGGAGATTTGGATGCACTGCAAAAGAAATATGATACCGAGGAAGCTGGAGTGAAAAAGTATGCCGCAGTCGCTATTTGAAGTTTTAGATGACGGACGACAAATATATAGAGGCGCAGTCGCACGAGCTTCAGAAAATTGCGCATGAGATCATCTCCGAAGGTATGACTTTAGATGAACAGTTTCAAGTTGTTGTGTTAATTGATAAATTACCCCTAGTTGGAAAGACTTTAAAATATTCTCAGGCATAAGACTAAAGAGTTTTCCTTAGAGTGTTTGATTACCCGTCTTCGTATTGGAGAAGAGGACAGAAAACAGGAGTAGAAAAAAGAGGTGCTTGTTGTATCTAGAAACAACACTAAGAAATCCACAAACGTGGATCTGAAACCAAATGCGAAAAATTTCAAAAATCAGAATCGCAAACCAAATCAGAACCGCAACAATCAACCTCGGAACAAACAACAAAAATGCCCCCCTAAATAATGGTATTGGACAGTTGTTCTTATGTTGCAACTGTGGCAAACCATGCCATATGGCACGAAAGTATCAAAACAGGCCAAATCCTGCACTGCAGGCTAACTTGACTGAAAGCCCTTGTGGTTATGCTTACTGAGATCAACCTAGTCTATGGATCAAAAGGGTGGTAGGTAGAAACTGGTGCTTCTCGACATGTTTGTTATGATCGTGAAATGTTTAAAACATATAATGCTACCAATGACATGAAAGTGATGTTGGGAGATTCTCACACAACTACCGTTGTTGGAATTGGGACTGTGGAGTTAAAGTTTACCTCTGGAAAGAACTTATTGCTGAAAGATGTGATGTGTATTCCAGAAATGAGGAAAAATTTAGTATTTGGTTTCTTGTTAAATAAAGCTAGTTTTACTCAAACTATTGGATCAGACTCATACACCATCACTAAAAATGATGTTTTTGCTGGTAAAGGATATACTGTTGATGTTTGTTTAGGTTAAACTGTTGATGGATGTTTAGGTTAAATGTTGATTTGAATAAAGTTAATAATTTTGTTTATATGCTGTGTGATTTTAATATTTGGCATGCTAGACTTTGTCATGTTAATAAGTGATTGATTCATAACATGAGTAACTTAGGCTTAATCCCTAAAGTATCCATAGGTGATTTAGAAAAATGTCAATATTGTAGCCAAGCTAAAATTAGAAAGAGCCCACATAAATCTGTATTTAGAGAGTCAGAACCTTTAGATTTAATGCATTCAGATATATGTGAACTTGATGGCACTCTAAATAGGAATGACAAACGCTACTTTATTACTTTTATTGATGATTGCTCTGATTTCACTGATGTTTATCTCATGAAATATAAAAGTGGTGCGCTAGATATGCTTAAGTTATTTGTCACTAAAATAGAAAACCAATTTAATAAGAAAATTAAGATATTTCGAAGTGATAGAGGAACATAATATGAATCTAACATATTCATTGAATTTTGTAATCAACGGGCATAATTCATGAGAGAACTGCACTTTATTCGCCTGAAATGAACGGTAAAGCTGAAAGAAAAAATAGGACTCTTACTGAATTAGTTGTAGCTGTTTTATTAAATTCTGGTGCAGCATCACATTGGTGGGGGGAAATTTTGTTAACTGTTTGTTATGTTTTAAACATAATTCCTAAATCTAAGAGCAAAATTTCACCTTTTGAGATTTTTAAAAATCATAAACCCAACTTGTCTTATTTTAAAACTTGGGGTTGTTTAGCATATGTTCGTATTACTGACCCTAAAAGAATTAAATTAGCAAGTTGAGCATATGAATGTGTTTTTATTGGTTATTCCATTAACAGTAAAGCATGGAGATTTTTTGATTTGAATGCTCGAATTATCATTGAGTCAAATGATGTTGATTTCTTTGAAAATAAATTTTCATTTAAACTTAGGAATAGTGGGGGCACATCTACCACTAATAATTCAATAATCAGAAATAATGAACATAATGTGGAAATTGAATCTGAATCTAAAAGAAGTAAAAGAGCTAGGATAGCTAAAGATTTTGGTCTAGAATATTATGCTTATGCACTACAAGAGAACCATGCTAATCTAAAAGAAGCTCTGTCTTCTTTAGATTCAAATCTCTGGGAAGAAGCTATAAATGATGAAATGGAATCTCTTAAATCTTATAAAAATTTGGCATCTTGTTAACTTACCACCAGGTTGTAAAACTATAGGTTGTAAGAGGGTACTTAAAAAGAAGTTGAAACTGATGGTACAATTGATAAATATAAGACTTGCCTTGTAGCTAAGGATTTAGACAAAGAGAAAACATTGACTTTTTTGATACCTTTTCACATGTTAGTAGAATAACATCAATTCGAGTATCAATTTCTCTTGTTTCACTTTATGATATACTAATTTACCAAATGAATGTAAAAACTGCTTTTTTGAATAGTGAATTAGAAGAAGAGATTTATATGGACCAACCCGAAGGTTTTTTATACATGGTCAAGAGCATAAAGTTTGTAAATTAGATAAATCTCTACATGGTCTTAAACAGACACCTAAATAATGGCATGAAAAATTTGGCAATCTAGTTATTTCACATGGTTTTAAAGAAAATGAAAGTGATATGTGTATTTATTATAAATCCGAGAATAACATTTGCACTATCATATGTTTATATGTAGATGATTTACTTATATTTGGTTCAAATATTCATGCTGTGAATCAGGTTAAGTTCATACTATGTGCCATTTGGTATGAAAGATCTTGGTGAAGAGAGTGTAATTCTTGGTATTAAGATTGTTAAGTCTGAAAAGGGAATTTCTTTGGATTAACTCATTATATTGAGAAGATGTTAAAGAAACATAATTACCTTGAATGTAAACCTACTAGTACACCATATGATCCAAGTGTAAAACTATTTTAGAACACTGGTGAAGGTGTAAGACAGTCTGAATATGCGAGCATCATTAGCAGCCTTCGGTATGCCACTGAATGTACTAGATTCGACATTGCTTAGTCATGGGATTATTGTGCATGTTTACTAGCAGACCTAGTATAGAACATTGGCACGCTATCGAAAGGGTCATGAGATACCTTAAAAGAACTATAAACGTTGGATTATGCTATCAGATTCCCGCTGTTCTTAAAGGATATAACGATTCAGATTGGAATACGTTATCAGACAATTCCAAAGCCACTAGTGGTATATTTTCAGTATTGCAGGAGGCGCTGTTTCTTGGAAATCTAAGAAACGAACTGTTTTGGCTCAATCCACTATGGAGTCAAAAACGATAGCACTGACTACAGCTAGTGAAGAAGCAGATTACTTAAGAAATCTGCTAGCTGAGATTCCCTTATGGGAAAAACCGATACCAGCTGTGTTGATCCATTGCGATAGTACCACGACTATTGCAAAAGTTGAGAACAGTTGTTGCTACGGTAAGAGATGACAAATTCGTCGTAAGCACCGTACTGTTAGAGAGGATATCTCTTCAGGATTTGAAAGAGTGGATCATGTACGCACTGATGAGAATCTGTCGGATCCTTTGACGAAAGGATTGACCAGAGAGAAAGTCCTTTCTACATCTAAAAGAATGAGATTATTGCCCTTAGAATGAGAACTCAGAGAATGAGAAGTCACTTATAATGGTAACCCAACCTAATGACTGGAGATCCCAAGAACTAGGTTCATTGGATAATAACAAGTTATGAAGTGACATTGATTGAACATGCTAGAAGCATGTAGTCCTAAAGCGATAGGAGGATAAGTTTAACTCTTAATAAAATCTATACTCTACGTGAAGTAGAGTACCTAGCTACAGGAGTACCCTTGATAGATCCACCTATGTGAATGTGGAAATGTGGCCGTTTCCTATGGAATATTTGGCAAAATTCTTAGAGCGTTCACTAAACTGGGATAGACGTGCATGGCCTTTAAAGCATGGGCTATAGACTGCACCATAGAAAGGTTGTGTGTGGTTTGATGTCAGAGATAGAGTTTAAGACTACGAGTCACTCTACTATAATCTGGATCTTACTCATTATGCAAATGTTCAAATCGAAAGATACTTCTGTTTATGCGCAATCTTATAAAATTAGAAATTGCTCGAAAAACATATATTTTTAAAAATTCAAGTGAGGGATTGTTGAAAATTTTGATTTTAAAATGAATTGTAAAAAATATTAAAAGGAGTACAGAATACCCCTCTTATTTAATAGTCTTAAATTGTAGGGAACTATACATAAATTCTATTTAAATATAGGATTTACAACAGAAAGGATGGGCCCTTTGAGCACCCAATGTTTTCTCTTGTGTTAAGGAGGGAGAGCATGCTTGCCATCACGCGCGCGCGCCGACCGACCAACTCGACTCGACCCGGACCGGGCTTGGCTAATGTGATGTAGAGCTCCTTATTTTTTGGCAGTATATTTTTACACCGACTTTGACTTGGTAATAAGACCCAGTAAAATCAGATATGATATTTTCTCATAACTCAGCTCTGTTTTCTACTCAGATTTTTCCCTATATAAACCAAGCTATTCGATAGAATTTTTATTAGTTTGTAAACCAAATTCTCTTCTTCTTGCGCCTTAAATTTTCTTAGATTCGAGAAATATTTTTTGAGTACTATTGACTCACCAGTCTTCGTGCAAGAGGCAGTCGATATTGATTTAGGGCTGTTTTATCTTGGAGACGGCGCTGCATCAGAGACTGTCTTGCACGATTTTGGCACAGTGGCGAAACGTCTTAAAGAGAGAGGCCTAGTCCGTGACTCGACCACAAAGACACTACAGATTCAGATCGAGGTACAACACACTGTCTCAATGTAGTTTTCTTTCATTTCCATTAACCATTTCTAAGCTTTGAGTGGTACAAATATAATAATGGTGTCATAATATTCCTTAAGCTTGGTTTTTTAGGGTTAAAATGTTCTGCATGAGTAGCTGCCTTTAAGATCGATATAATATTTCCTTTAAAATCGACAGGCTACTCCCCATTCATCATTTTTAAAAGAGTTCAAGCAGCTGCCTTCGCTTCTCTACAGATCAATCATGTTTTAGAAATATTGGAGTTTTGCTTGCACTTGCGCATGCTAGTTGCACAATGTATATTTGCAGCCTGTATCTACTACTGTACGTTGCAAGAGAACAACCTCACACCATACTATGGTTAATGGGGAAAGAATATGATCACATGAACTTTAAAAGCCTATGTTTAAATCATAGGAGACACACTACATAAGTTCCAATTATTGAGAAAATGTGAAATGCCCAACTTTATAATCTACTACTCTAATTGACTTATCTGAAATACAAGAACGAGAATGTTGGAAGATTATAAAACTTTTCATACCTTCTCCTCTTGATACTTTTATTTATGACCACTTCTTTTGGGTTTCTCATGTTGTGCAGTTCGAGATTGAACCTAAAATTTCAAATATAGTTCAAACAATTCGGGCTTTAGAGCAAAATAATACCCATGTATAGTACTGTTACATATGCAATATATACTCGTGGGCGTGTAAGGTGTTTGGTCCTGCTCAAAGTCATAAATGTGTGACACAAGACCATATTTGGTACCTAAAGCTTCCCGATTTACTACCACTCATGAGGACTCGATTTCTGATGCACAACCATGTACTTCTTCCTAAACTGTTGCTGCTGCGCAATCATGTTAATTGCATGTTCATGCTTCACAAACTTTTCCTCATGATCTTCTACACTTGCTCGGCTCTTTGAGTTATCTGAATAACAGGCTACCGTTGAACTGGCATGTCCATTTTTTGCTAAACAACAGGCTGCCGCAAGTGCACAACATGCATATTCATAAATTATTTAGGCTCTTCCTAATCCGGCCTAAGATTCTAATTATTGTTGCGCATTAGCGTGTGCACCTGGCCATGCACATCCCTTACATGCTACTGATAAGGCCCAGGCTTCTAGCTAATTATTGTTGTGCATTGTTACTTGCACCTGACCATGCACATTATTGTTGGAAAATGTTTTAAATAATAAGTGAATTATTAAAAAATTGACTAAGTGTGAATGAGTGGCTCCTATATGTGAATAGTCCCACATTGTAGGATTATATAAAAAATCAAGTATTTATACTTGATTCTTAGAAGCTAAGTTGGGCCCTTTGGGCACCCAATGATGCTCTTTTGTGAGGAGGGATACCATGCTTGACCACCACACACGCGCGCGCGCTGACCGATCGACTCGATCCGGGCCGGGCTCAAGTTCGGGTTCGGGCTTGTAGTGGTGTAACACTTATATGTTTGGTACAAAATTCTTTAACCGTTTTTAGACCGGGCTGGAACGGTCAAATCAGACCAGACTCGTATTGGAGAACGTTCATTGTTTTTGACCCGTTATTTTCTCAAATCCGTTTTTCGAGACCACGTTTCCCCAAACAACAACGTTCTTTTTGCTATTCCGCCTTCTTAACTGATAAGGAGACGAAACAGAAAGAACAACATATTCTTCGAATTTTTTTTTTTAAATCCACAAATTCGAGAAACGTTTTTTGAGTGCAAACAGAATCGGTTCGTACGTGCAAACGAATCGATACCACAAAAATATTGAGAGGCTGTTTTATCCTTAAGGCGGCGGCGATTGATCCGAACTGCTTTGCATTGTATAGTAGATCGCCGAAACGTCTTCAAGAGAGTGACGTAGTCCACGACTCAGCCGAATATCAACATTGTTTTCAACAATTTGAAGACGACGCCACCAACGATGACTTCCGCTGCAGATCTAGATGCCACTGCTCCCATGTCACTCTTCCAGGTCCCGATGGTCTCTGCTGCGCCTTTCAGATTCGATGGCCTCCACTTCAAACGTTGGAAACAGAAGATGGAATTCTTCCCGACCATGAGAAAAGGGGTAGCTGTACTGACAACCAACAAACCGCAGTTACCAGATAGACCGGACGAAGCAGATGCAGATCTGATGTGAGCCTGGACAGAAAAATCAAAGGAACTGCAGAACTGGATAGAGCAAGACTACCTGTGCAGAAACTTCATTCTCAACGGCCTCAGTGATGACCTCTATGACTACTACAATTCTGACAAGACAGCCAAAGAAATCTGGGAAGCGCTGCAAAAGAAGTATGATACGGAAGAGACTGGAGCGAAGAAATATGCAGTCAGTCGCTACTTGAAATACCAGATGACGGATGATAGGTCAGTAGAGATGCAGTCTCATGAGCTTCAGAAAATTGTTCATGAGATCATCTACGAAGGTATGAGTTTGGACGAACAATTTCATATTGCTGTTATTATTGATAAACTACCCCCAGGTTGGAAAGATTTTAAGAATGTGCTTAGGCACAAGACTAAGGAATTCTCCTTAGAGAGCTTGATCACTCGCCTCTGTATTGAGGAGGAAGCTCGTAAGCAGGACCAGAAAGAGGAAGTGCTTGTTGTCACCAACAACAACACTAAAAAGTCCAAGCCCGCGGTTCTGAAACCGTATCCGAAAATTTTAAGAATCAAAACCGCAACCGCAACAAACAGCATTGGAACCCGCAAGGAAACCAAAAGGGACAGTAGAAACCGACCCAAAAGCATGACCCTGGACAGTTGTTTCTGTGTTACAACTGTGGAAAACCAGGTCATATGGCACACAAGTGTAGAAACAGACCAGGCCCTGCACCGCAGGCTAACCTGGCTGAGGAGCCTCTTACGGCTATGATTTCTGAGATTCATTTAATTGGTGGATCAGAGGGTTGGTGGGGTAGATACTGGTGCATCCCGCCATGTCTGCTACGATCGTGCTATGTTCAGTACATACACGACCGCTGATGATAAGAAAGTGCTGCTAGGAGATTCTCACACCACTACAGTTGCTGGCATTGGAAATGTGGAAATAAAGTTTACCTCTGAAAAGACAGTTCTTCTGAAAGATGTGATGCATACTCCAGAGATGAGAAAGAATATGGTTTCTGGATTTCTCCTTAATAAGGCTGGTTTTACTCAAGTTATAATGGCTGATTTGTACACTTTGACTTATAAGGGGATGTTTGTAGGAAGGGTTATGCTTGTGAGGGTATGTTTAGACTTAATGTTGAATCTAATAAAGTAACCAGTTTTGCTTATATGTTGTGTGATTTTAATATTTGGCACTCTAGATTATGTCATGTAAATAAACGTATTATTCATAACATGAGCACCTTAGATTTAATTCCTAAAATGTCACAAACTGACTTTGATAAATGTGAATTCTGTAGTCAAGCAAAAATCACTAAGAAACCCCATAAACCAGTTGATAGAATTTCTGAACCCTTAGACTTAATTCATTCTGACATATGTGAGCTTGATGGCACTTTGACAGTTTGACTAGACATGGACACCATTACTTTATCACTTTCATTTATGATGGCTCTGATTTCACTTACGTATATCTTATGAGAAATAAAAGTGATGCATTTGATATGTTTAAACTATTTAAAAATATAATCGAGAATCAATCTAATAAGAAAATCAAGAGACTTTGTAGTGATAGAGGAACAGAATATGAGTCTAGTCCATTTCTTGATTTTTATAATTGCATGGTATAATTCATGAGAGAATTGTACCTTATTCACCTGAAACCGATACCAGCTATGTTGATCCATTACGATAGTACCGCGACTATTGCAAATGTACAAAACCGTTATTATAATTGTAAGAGACGACAGATACGTCATAAGCACAAGACTGTTAGAGAGCTACTCTCTTCAGGAGTTGTTAGAGTGGATCATATACGCAGTAAGGAGAATTTGGCAAATCCTTTGACGAAAGGACTGGCCAGAGAGAAAGTCCTTACGACTTCTAGAAAAATGGGACTATTGCCCTTAGATTATTGAGTCACGCACAATGGTAACCCAACCTAATGACTGGAGATCCCAAGAACTAGGTTCAATGGGTAAGAACAAGTTGTGAAGTGATATGAGTTGAACATGCTATTTTTCATATATATAAAAGCATGTATTCCTGAAGTGATTAGAGGATGAGTTAATAGAAACTCTTAATGAGATCTATACTCCATTTGGAGTGGAGTACCTACCTTCAGGAGTACTCTTGATAGACTCACCTGTGTGAATATGGAAATTTGGCAGTTTCCTATGGAGTTTTGGGCAAAACTCCTAGAGCATTCACTGAACTGGGATAGACGTGCATGGCCATAAATGCACAGGCTTACTTGATTGCACTCTAGAAAGATTGTGTGTGGTCTGATGTCAGGAATAGAGTTCAAGACTACATGTCACTCTAGTAAAAACTGAATCTTATCCACTATGCAAAGGTTCAAGTCGAAAGACACCTTTGTTTATGCACAATCTTATGTTTTTCAGAAATTGCTCGAAAATATTTTTTAAAATTCAAGTGGGGGATTGTTGGAAAATGTTTTAAATAATAAGTGAATTATTAAAAAATTGACTAAGTGTGAATGAGTGGCTCCTATATGTGAATAGTCCCACATTGTAGGATTATATGAAAGAATCAAGTATTGATACTTGATTCTTAGAAGCTAAGTTGGGCCCTTTGGGCACCCAATGATGCTCTTTTGTAAGGAGGGAGACCATGCTTGACCACCACGCGCGCGCGCGCCGACCGACCGACTCGACTCGACCCGGGCTGGGCTCGGGCTCGGGTTCGGGCTTGTAGTGGTGTAACACTTATATTTTTGGTACAAAATTCTTTAACCGTTTTTAGACCGGGCTGGAATAGTCAAATCAGACAAGACCCGTATTGGAGAACGTTACATAACGTTCATTGTTTTTGACCCGTTATTTTCTCAGATCCATTTTTCGAGACCACGTTTCCCCCAACCAGCAACGTTCTTTTTGCTATTCCGCCGTCTTAACAGATAAGGAGACGAAACAGAAAGAACAACATATTCTTCGAATTCGTTTTTTTTAAATCCACAAATTCGAGCAACGTTTTTTGAGTGCAAACAAAATCGGTTCGTACATGAAGACGAATCGATACCACAAAAATATTGAGAGGCTATTTTATCCTAGAGGCGGCGGCGATTGATCCGAACTGCTTTGCACTGTAAAGCAGATCGCCGAAACATCTTCAAGAGATTGACGTAGTTTACGACTCAGCCGAAGATCAACATTGTTTTCAACTCACATGTTACTGCTTCAATCCCACTTGCAGTGTTTGATTCTTCACATTACAATGTAGTGTCAAATGTTAACTAATTCTCTTCAACTAGTTGCATTCTCTCAAGCTTGCATGGTGCCTCAAGCTCTCCCTGCAACACACCAACCTTCCCCACTTGAAGAGTCTCTTACTTCAGCAAGTGCTCAACCTCTAACGATTTCCCCTCTTCAAATGATTGACAATGACTCAAAAGGCTTTGTTTAATTATCACTGCATTTCAAATAGTAATTCATGAGTTAAAGAAATAGTTTTACTATGATGATATATTCGATAGGTCAAATGTAATTAACATTACAATGTTAAAGCTCTGTTTAAGCAAGGTACCATAACTATGTACACTCAGCGCAAAGTTCCAAACTCCATACATTTTAGTACCATGATTATCTTCTCAAATTTAAGTGTAAGTTAGCAACTTAACTGCATTAACCCGCATTTTTTAGTTTTGCTATCGGGTAATACAGATGTTCAAATTACATGAATAGCAAATTCATAATAGCTTATTAATTAATACGTTGACAATGCATCTCTATGTAGTTTAGTAATTATAACATTACTAATACCATAAGGTTAACATCTAAATTTTCATTAATTAAACTTATAATCAATCCATCAAAATGTTTTAATTCATTATAGCAGATCAGTCGTAATTAATGTAAGAACATGTGCTAAACTAAATTTGAATTTCAACCTTATAGCAAGCAAAGTTGAATCGAATCTTATAGAAAATAAAAATAAATCAATCTAACTAGCATCAAAATTGAATTTCGAATTCAAATCTCATTCAAACAAATTTAAAAAAATCAATGAATCTAAAGAAAGCTTACTGATGTAACATGATATAAGAGGTCGAGCAGTGAAGCGATGTTGTGGAGGCTGAGGAGTGAATCACATTTGAGAGAATAAATTTTAGTTTCGTGTTCGAGAAGAGTTTATTATAGGATTGGGTTGATTTTTCACAAAAGAGACGAGTGAATGAAAATAACAAAGGAAAGCGTGTAGGGGAAAAAATTCACCGCCTTCCAAAAATTGGACAGGACTAGTTTTGTAGCGTTAAAATTTATTTTACTTTTAATTTTTGTATCAATGGTTGCACTTAGTTATTAGCGCTGCTATTTACTACAACCAATAGCAGTTTTTCTTGTAGCGGATGGACCTTCGTACTGGCCACCAACTAGCAGCCCGAGCCTCAGTTAACTGATATTAAGGATAAATCATACAATGGTACATGTGGGAGCGTGGATCATCAGGAATAACCTCATGTTCATATAACTACCTCCAGCATCCTCAACACAGATATAAATAACTACCAAACACATGATGGTATGAAACTAATAGAAATCAATGAATGTTGGGCATCTTAGCTACCTATACAAAGTCAAGGTTTATAGACTCATTATCATCAAATAGATGCCATGTCATATGCCTTACATATCCTCTATCATCAAATGGACTGGACCTTCATGCCATATCATCAATGGTATGGGAAATTGAATGTACATGTCAAGATTCATTGTCCCTCCTCCTCTAATTATCAATAGATCAAAATGGTACATGAAGGAAAAATACAAAAGTATTTGAAGTAACCATAATAACATGAAAGTTGCAGAAATATTCAAAATACCAGTATTGCAATAACTCTCAAAAACCAAACAATGAAGCAGGTGACTCAAAAACAATGCACTACATATCCAAACATCTATAGAAACAGGCAAGTATAAGAGTACCCTAATTGTACATAATGGTGCTCCTAATATCCAAGCTAGCAATGATCCCAATATAACTGACTTTCACGGTGCTACTACTAGTATTGAAGAACAAGTTATCAATAATATATAACACAAACAACCGAGCGAACTCCAAGTCGTATTCCAGTGCATATGTTGTAAATACCATGGAATACATAATTGCACTTAATCTCATTGTAATGGTTGTTTGGTAAATTAATCATTGTATGGTGTCAAATGGTGGAAGAGCTCATACATAAGCTAGAATCACATCACCTAATATTGTAGGGAAGAGATGGAAAACCATTAACTCCTATGTCAATACATGTCAACTAAACAATGTCAGAAGGTGTACAACGCAGCTCTCCACATGGAAAATGAAACGTATGAGTGGTTTATATCACCGAAGAGAAATAGAGGAAACCAACTGTACATGTGCATTTGTAACTTTACGGATACTTAAATGTTAAATTACATAAAAAGTTAATCTCTATTATAACGCATGATTCGAATATTTTTTAAGAAAATTTTCTAGTAAGTAAAATACCTAAAAGCATACGAATCAAAGGTCATGTAGAAAAGTAACGACTTTAAGAATGGTTTCCAAGTTCTTATGATAATATTTCAATGTGATATCTTATGAACCACAAAGACGAATATTCTGGGATTGTTTGATATTAATGACATAATGAATATGTAACGATAGGTATATTTGAGCTAGTTGTAAATTACATAAATTTGAGTTAAAACAACTAAAAATACACTTACAAGTATGTTGGCCTGCATGCTAGCACACACTTCATTGTCTGAAAGCAACCAAAAGTTAGAACCTTTGCCATATGTTAATTAGGGTCCTAGATTCCACTTAGTTCAACAACTCTACAAATAGCCTGAGCCAACCCCTGACGACTACTGGCAACTGTACCACCTCGAACGCCTCTATGCCCATTCGTCCTCCATGACTACCTATGCTCCCTTCGTCCTCATCTCCTTTGTTTCGTTTACCACCTTTGCGCCTTTTGGTCAACACTACGTCAAATAACTCTTTCAATTTGTAGTCATACCTCAGAGACATAATCAAATTATCTCCCACTGAACCTCTACCTCCCCCGCTCACCACTGTCACCGCCATATTTACCGATTTCTCCATGCATGAACTTTTTGCTAAACATTTTGAACAATCTATCCATTTCTAAGCCAGTTGATTATAAAATAACATTTATTTTACTTGATTTAAAGTGAAAATTGGTGTGGAGAGTTGAAAATGATGGGTTAAAGTGTGATTTTCAAATTTGAAAATAAAATGAGGAAGAGTAGGCCAATTGACTAAGGAACAAGAGGGAAATTAAACGTAAAGTGGTTGTCGTTTTATTTTAAATTGGCAAAATAACATCCAATTTGACGTTTGATTTGTTTATGATTTTTTTAGTGGTTTTGTGGCTAGTTTGCATGTTTTCAAATGTAGAGGTGAACCTATTCAGTTTAAAGTGGTGAAAATTGTGAAAGTGTGCAAAATAACGTTGGAAATGGTATTATTTCTTACCAACCCAATATTAGTAAACTTGGAGAAAATATTATATGAAATCAAGTTGTTTCTGAAAAAGGGAAAACTTATAAAAGTAAAAAAAGTGAAATTTAGGTTTTCTCCTTAGCTATGGGGGAAAACAATCCTCCTCTCAAAAACCCTCCATAATTTCCCAATTCAAACTTAGATAGACCTTTGATCCCTCTCACATCAGAAATCCATCACAAAGAGATACCTTCATCGATGAAGATGGTTTTCAAACCATGCAAACCCAAAAAAGGGCTGCTTACAACCGCTAGAAATCTAATCGAAAGGAGCCACTGGTTGATGTTAACAAGATCAAGGGGAATGTTGAGAAAAGAAGGGATTCTAGATCCCAAATCCCCCAAAATAGAATATTCAATAGAAGAGCAACAATAGAGAATATGATAAAGCCAGCTGCCATCTCACTGAATAAAGATTAAGGGTAGAAAACATGGGCAGACATTGTTGTAGGAGAGCAAGAAAATCAAGAAACCGATGATTGTAATTTGGATTTTATACCCTCAATCAAAATCAGTGATAAAAAATAGGTATTATTAAAGAAGAAGTCGGTAAAAGAACCAACGTAGAGTGGAAAAATGCAGTTCTTGCTTATGTTATTAGAGCCAAACCCTACTTTGTATATTTTAAAGCATGTATTCAAAGTGTATGGAAACCAATATGGGAATTTGATGTATATTCCAAAGAAAACATATTTTTCTTGATAAACTTTAAAGAGTCATCAGATTGTGACAAAATCCTCAAAAGCAGCCTTATTTTTATGATGGAAGACTCATCATAATGAGAAGGTGGCCTAGTAGCATCAAATTAAATAGAGATCTATTAACAACAATGTCAATATGGATAAGACTGCCAAATGTTAATCTAAACTTATGGGATCTGGAGGCTTTCAGTGTCATGGCCAGTATTATTGGAAAACCAATTAAATGCGATGCAGCCACAGCTAAGAAAACGAGTTAAGTTTTGCCCAAATTCTTGTAGAGGTGGTGACAAATGAAGAACTTCCAAATGAAATCAAATTGACATTATACAATAGTGAAACAATAGTACATAAGGTGGAATATAAATGGGTTCCACCTAAATGCAATATCTGTATATGCTTTGGTCACCACAAGAGCCATTTGCAGTTCAAAGAAAGCATGGGTTCCTAAGGAGAAAAATGTTCAAGAAAATCAAGAAAGCATCAATCAAGCCGATGCTTCAAAGCAAAATCATAATTCTTTTGAAGAACAGGCAATGAAACAAGAAAATGAAAAGAGTTTTAAAAAAAATCAAGTATTTAAAGAAACGACCGAAAAATCGAAAAAAGCTAACAAAGGCTCGCAAGAAGAAGAAGGGAATATACACCTCAATGAGCATTCAGATCATATCATCGTTGAAGAACCCCCTCAATTTCAACAATCAAAGCAATCAGATAATGCAGAAAACAAGCATAAATAGGGGGATCAAAATAATACATAGGTCTTAGAATTTAAAATCCCCTCGATTTCAAATCCTTGTTTAAATACAAGCCAGTTACAATCTAATAATCACAATGACACAAGCTTGGAATTGACATTAGATATGGCAATGAGAGAGGCAAAGATAGTGATATATTCCAAGACAGGTGCGGTATCAGGTGATGCTAGAATGTACAGTACCAACAATGATATGCCACACAACCCAGATCAATAAGCCATAGTACTACACTCAAAAAATAATACAAAGAGGTTAGAGGTAAAAGAAAAGAGCCAAAAAGCTTCAAACAAAAGTATATATATTAGATAATCCAGAATATGGCGATCAAATAAAGAAATTGAAGACTAGAGGAACATATTATAAAAGAAGAGGTAAAGATGTCGGTCTAGGTATGGGAACTAGAAACTCTAGCATGGAATATCAAGGGTATGAGTGCCCCCTATAAACAATTAGAAGTCCTTAAATGTTATGAGGAAGTATAAGATATATGTTGCAATAGTAGTAGAGAATAAGTTAGATGATATTAGTTTTGATCAATTCTGCCAAAAAACCCCAAATAATTGGAAAAGTATTAGTAATAATATAAGTGGGGGTAAAGGAAGAATTATGTTTCTTTAGGATTCTAGCATATGGAATGTAAATGATATAACTTCAGACTATCAGTTTATAAATTGTACTGTTCATAATACTGGTGGTCTAATTATTCAAGTAACATGAATATATGCTAGTAACACTGAATCAGAAGGAGACTTGTTATGGAAAAACTTATAGAGATTAATAAAATGTGTAACAATCCTTGGGTTTTGATTATGGCTGTCAATTTCCAGCACAACTCGAAACACGACCCGAAACCCGCACGAAAATTATCGGGTTAACTCGACACGTTTAAAATGGCGGGTCATTTTGGGTCAACCCGTTGGAACCCGTTTAATAAACGGGTAGGTTTAGGGTTGACCCGTGAACCCGAATATGACCCGACTAACCCATTTATGGGCTCGGTATTGTTGTACAATTCTCATTTTAGTTTGCGCAAGAATGGTATTGTTGTTATTCACTTATTCCTACACATTCGCACTTAACAATTTTCTACATTTTCATGCCCATTCCCACTAACAACTTCCCAAATTTTCATACCCATCTTAGCTCGTAATAAAAGAATGACAACAATACTCTTCTTTTGCTCTAAAATTCTCATCTTAGCTTGCAAAAGAAGGGTATTGTTGTCATTCACTTATTCCTACACATTCGCATTTAACAACTTCCCACATTTTCATGCCCATTTCCATTTCTTTATATAAATATTTTTCTTAATGGGTTACACGAATCAACCCGAAACCCACCCGATATATAGTCAGGTCAACCCGAAACCCGCCCGTTTCATAAACGGGTTAACCCGACCCATTTAAAAATCAACCAGCACCCGAGTTGACCCGACCCAACCTGACCCATTGACAGGCCTAGTTTTGATAGAGGATTTTAACATTGTAATGAAATATAGAGAGAAAAGTGGTGGTAACCCGGTTTCTTTTTAAAAATTGGAAAAAATTAAGAAGTTTTTGTTAGAAACTGGCTTAATTGAACCTTTATTGAATGGTAATAAATTCACCTAGAGATCAGGTGAATTTAGAAACATTCGGCGTAAACTGGATAAGGTTCTTATTAATGAAGATTTTTTAAATAAATTTGCTAATGTTTTTTGTAAAACAGTTGAGCAAAATACGAGTGATCATACACCGATTTTAATAAACTTAAAAGATATTGACAATAAACTTACCAATAAACCTTTCAGGTTTGTAAATGGGTGGACTCAAGAAGAGAGCTACAAAGAAATTTGAATGATTGTATCTCTTTTCAGAGTCAGGATACTAATCAATTTCAATTTAATATGGTTTTTAAATATACAAAGTATAAACTTAATCAATGAAATAAAGTAAATCCCAAACATAAAGATGTAATCAATGAAATAAAACAAGAGGGTAAGAAGTTACATTACCTGTTAGATAGCAATCCTGAGAATAAAGAAATAGCCTCGAATTTTTTCACCAATCAAATTAACATGTTAAAAGAATTACAAATCAAAGTTAGTAATCTTAAACAAAAAGCTAAAATTGATTGGTTAACTCAAGGAGATGAAGCTACTAATTTTATCTATGCTAGAATGTCTAGCAGAAGACATATTAACAATGTAGACAACATTTTTGATGATAATGGTAGCTCTGTAAATAGTTTGATAAAGTGGCCAAAGAAGCTATTGAGTATTATGAAGATTTATTTAATAGTGATAAAGTACCAGAGGATATTCTCATATTATTTGCAAGAAAAAGATAAACTCAATCGATTCTGAAATTTTATTAGAGAAAATTAATGAGAAGAAAATTAAACAAATAATTTTTTAATCCAATGATAATAAAAGCCTAGATCCAGATGGCTTTAATTCAAAATTTTATAAAACCCACTGGGATAATATTAATGGGGACATACTAAATGGGGTTAATGAATTTATTAAAAGTGTACAATTACTTAAAAGTTTCAATTATACCTTTATAACTTTAATTCCAAAAACCAAAAGCCCTAATAATATAAGAGATTTTGGACCAATTTCTTGTTGTAACTATATATACAAAATCATTGCTACTGTTCTTAGTAACATATTAAAGAAATTTATAACATATACTATTTCAAAAAATCAAAGTGCTTTTGGGTCAGGGAGGTATATTTATGAAAATTCTTTGCTGGCTCGTGAAATGGTAAGAAATTTTAATAAAAAATAGGCAACAGTATGTGTATAAAGGTAGATCTACAAAAGGCCTATGATAAAGTAAACATAAATTTTATTTATCAAATGATGTTAGAGATGGGGTTTGATAAAAAAAATCTATGAATTAGTATACGAGTGTATAAATACAACAACTTTTTCAATACTGATACAAGGTCAACCAACGGGTTTTATCAAAATTGTAATAAGGGAATTAGACAAGGTGACCCTCTCCCCCCTTATTTATTCATAATAGTAATATAATACTTCAATATTATAATTGGAATAAAAGAAATAAAAAGACTATTAGCCCAATAAATAGAATTAAACCTAGTATAACTCATTTTATATATGCACATGACCTTATGTTATTTATAAAGGCTAATATGTTTAATGCTAGTGCCACTAAAGAGATCTTTGAGTTGTTGTGTTAGTATGCAGGCTCACATGTGAATGAATCTAAAAGCAAAATCTATTTCAATAAACACTGCAACAATATGGAAGAGATATCATAATTTACATATTGCTGAAAGAAGTCTGCCAATAAAGTATTTGAGACTGCCTCTTGTAGCAAATCAAATCAAAGATAATGGTTGTAATGCTCTTCTAGATAAGATTAAAGAAAGAAGGGAGACATGGTCATGTAAATTGTTGTCTATTGCATGCAGAGTTGAATTAATAAAGATAGTAATACATACAATCATTTTATATTGGATGCAAATTCATCAAATTCTTGCCGCTACTACAACAACAATTGAGAAAGCATGTGCTAACTTTTTATGGAGGGGAGGATATCATAGAATGACATGGGAAAAGTTAGGTAGACCAAATAAAGAAGGTGACTTAGGCATTAGAAACTTCAATGATCTCAATGTGATATGCAGCTTAAAGCTTATTTGGAGATTTATCAGCAATGATTTTATGTGGGCTAGATGGTTAAAAAACAAATACATCAAAAAAGGGTCCTTTTGGAATACAGTGCAAAAGCCAAATCAATCAAGTTCTATGAAGTAGATGTTAAAACATAGGGTCATAACAAAGAAAATTATCAGAAGAAATTTTAAAGATGGTTTGATCCCTGGTATAACCATAAATCACTTATTAATGTTTGAGGATGGAACAATTTGCTTATTATGGGGAAATGCTAAAGCTATACTAGTAGAGATAATCACAATTCATCAATGGCAACCAAAATGCAACAACAAGCTCGTTTAGTAACAATATCAGAAAATTGCCCATTGATAAAAATGCTGACGGTGATGAATGGGAATGGCTATTAACAAAAAAAAGAAAAGTTCTCTTTCAAAAAGACTTGCGAATTATTAGAAACAGTCGGAAATGGAGTGGGTAGAAATCATTTGGAATAAAACAAATTGCCCAAAAATGTCCTTTTGTTCTTTTTTGCCATTACAGACAGATTGCCAACCAAAGCAAAAATCAGCAGATGGAGAAGATTAGAAGACACAACATGCTTATTATATAATGAAGAAATGGAAACAAGTAAGTATTTATTTTCTCAATGCAAATATGTTGGTTATCTGTAGAATAAAGCTAAATCTCAGCTAGGTGTTAGCTCAGAAAGTTCTATGGACATAAGAGCATAAATTCAAATAATCAGTAATCACTTTCATGGAAAATCCAAAGAAAAAGATTTAGCATGCATACTATTAACTGCTACAACTACCATGCATGGAAATAGCTTAATAATAAAGTCCATAATAAAAGAGAATTAACAAAAGAGCAGAGATGGATTTGAAGTAAAGAAGGTATTATTGTCTTATCGAAATCTAAAAAGAAACAAAAAAGAATTTACTCATTTGCTGCTTGTTCAATAAGAGGTATCCAGAATGTCGAAGATTATCTGAAATTGCCTCGGCTACTTAATCAATGTTCGATTTCTCCAGATCCGGAAGGATCATCAACTTCTGCTATCTCAGAGCCTCGTCGTGATCCAAACCCTAGAGCTGCTTCGAGGAAGCCCCATAATGGGTCAGATCTAAGATTCAATTCAGATCTGACATATAATCGAAGTAATGAAGAGTAGCAACTCCGATTAGAATGTGAAATTGCTCCAGATAAAGGCAAAGCCCCAATTTCAATTAGTACAGCTATGAGAAGTGAACTTAATCACGATTTATCTTACTGGGAGAGAGGAGAATCGAGTGGGAAAGTATCAAAGGAAGAATAAACAAGTTTATTCAGAGAATCGACTTGAATGGGGAATATTTTTTTCGCGTTGTTTTTCTTTTAGGAAGAAGTAGAATGAAATAGTGAAGCGACGTCGGGGTTTATGTTAGGGCATCTCCAACGGAGAAATATTAAGACCTAATATTAAGACAAACTCGTTCAAGCAACTCCAACTGTTGTTATTACCCTTAATGTTAAGGGTAAGATTCAGGGACCAATTCAGAATGACGAATTGGCCTCGAACACTGATTACCAATTCAGAATGTTGAAATGGCTCTGGGCGCTGATTTAATCGGCGTCCATAGTAAGGCGCTGATTAAATCAACGCCTACTTTTATAACCGTTACCCAACGGCTTCTCCCTCCCCCCTCCCAAACGGCTATATTCTTCATTTTCAACTCCTTAAATACACTACTTTCACTCTTCATTTCTACACAAAACTCTTTACTACTTCCTCATCTAACCCGCATTATCTTCAAATGTGCTTAATACGAGGGGACAATGTTCCACTTTGTCTTCGTTAAGTACGTTGAAATTTGAATAAAGATGTGTAATGTGAAACGTGACATAACAACGATAGTATAAGTGTAACAGTTCAATATATAAATATAAATGTTCAATGTAGAATGCAGATTAATTCAACACACTGCCGTTGGGCCGCTCCCTTAATATTAAGGGGGTTATATCCATGGACTTAAGCCGTTGGAAATGCTCTTAGTATAAAGGATTGTATGTTGTAGTGGTTGTTTATACCCGATCCGAAGTATTTGGATTGGACTGTTATTTTATTTGCAAAATTTCAAATTTTTTTTTTTGGAGAAAATTCCTTTTCTACCCTTTTTACTTACCTGAGAAAAATTCAAATTTCAAGTTTCCCCCGTCTAACCAAACTCCTATTAATGAGCCTGAAACATCATTCAGGGAAGTCCACCGGAACTTCAAAAATGTCATACAAGAACCAAAACCCTTCTCCTTCCTCTTCCCCTCCTCCTCACTCTTCCCTCCGCAAACGCGTCACTCCTCTCCAATCTACCGTAAACTTCGCACTCGATCTCACTCATTGCCACTCGTGCAACATCAAATTCAAAACCCAATCGCAACCCCAACTCCTCAAAAGCAGTTACCGGATCCAAATCCTCTGCTCCACCTGCCTCAATTTGATCGAATCTGGCCAGCTCTGCTCCTACTGCTTCGTCCATATCAATGAAGAGGAAGATATCTTTCAGAATTGTTTGAGCTGCTTCCACAAAGTCCACTACGATTGCATTCCGGCTCATGGGTACTACGTCTTGCCTTCTCAGGTCGATGCGTCCAACTTCTCGTGCGTGGATTGCTGCGTAGAGCCGAAACCTTGGAGGAAGAATCATGCTGTTCCGGATGAGGGTAAGATCATTTCTTGATTAGGGTTTGGTATGTGCGTATATGTTGTTCGGTGAATTGCTTGTTTGAAACGAGTTGTGTAGATGAACGATTTGGTTCCACTTGGTTTTGTTTTGCTGATGAGTGGGCTTGATGTTGATTGGTAATTGTTCTGGTTTACTATCTACTGCATATGATTTGGGTATTTTGATAATGGATGAAAGAAGTTTTTTTAATCAAACTTTGAATTTGAAGTTTTCTTGGGAATTTGTTCCATTTCTTGGTCATTTATATTGCAACTAATAGCTGTAAGAAGAGATTATAAAGAGCGGAAGATAGATATCATGGAAGGGTGAAGCCATAATTTTAGCCAGTGAATAGGATTTTGTTGAAATAGCTGTAGTTTCGTTTTGATTGTGATAAGTTCTTTTTGAGCGATGTAAGAAATGCATATTACATTGCTTTGAAAATCTGAATATGTTTATTTATTTATTTATTTATTTTAAATTCTTCTCATTCTTATATGACAAGGGAATTTAAGCAACGTTGAACACCTGAGTCAGAGCCCGTTTGGCAACAAAATGCCACGTGCCCTAAGTAAACTTCCTCCTGATTCAGATTTAACAAACTATTGATGCTTAAAAAGCATTTTGAGAAATTTTTTAACAAGCAATTGGGTTTGTTCTAAAAAAATATTCTCAGAAAATCAAGTCTTAAACTTATACTGCATCTATTGCTTAGTGCACGTCCATTTTTATTTTATTTTTACGAGTTAAACAATGTTTATCTAGTGTTCTTTCATCATCATCTTTTTTCATGGAGGAATTTTTTTAACCGTGCATCAAGTTTTTTCTTACTGGATATTAGTTTTCTTATAGAAGTGAATTTGAAATTGTATTTTCAAAGGTGATAAGAAAAGAAGGCCTTTGGTTTTATAGTGTAAGTTTATCTACGTTTTTTTGATGTGGTCCTATGATGTATATTTGGAAATATATTTTGTATAAGAGTTTGTGAATCTTTGAAATTCGTACGTGAAGGGTTGTTACATGTGCAATATTAGTATAATAACAATGACCATAATTAAGAAGAGACCCAAACCTTTGTGTAGCAGTGATAAGCTGGCCGATTGTTAGATAAACGAAAAGTTAAGGGTCCGTTTGGTTTCATTTTGTATTTTGAGTTTGGTGTTTTCAACTTGCACTAAGAAACATAAAGAAACAAGAGAAGAAGATTTATAATTCTTAGCGGTTGCGACGACCAACGGATAACGAATGAGTTGGATTGTTCCCCGTGCTTTTGTTATCTCTCGAAACACGAAAAACAAAATAAATTTGTTTTCTATTTTACATGTTAATTTCATTTTTCAAAATCGTTTGTTTTTCAACAATGCATACAATGGACGCGCTTTTGTATAGACGAAAACACAAAACTAAAAACTACAAGCCAAACGGAGCCTAAATGTATAGTTTTTGATTTTTGGTAACTTATGTTTTGTTTATAAACCCAAGTATTGCATCATTGTTCTTGCATTTGATACATACCGTTTCCCTTCGTGCATGCCTAAAATTATAGTTGTACCGGTACCTAATTAGTAAGAGAACATAATATCGTCTATTATAATTGTTCATCCACGTGAAGTTATTTAGCGTTTTAGTTTTAAGAGAATGTTTTTTGGTACACTATAAATGGTGATAGTACTGATCTGCAATGTTAGTTTATAAATTTCTTGTAAATAACGAAATTCTTTAGTAGAATGCTTATAGGAGGTACAGCCTGTAAAGGCTAGTTAAGTTCATCTGGGTTTAACATGCATGAGTTTTAAGAGGATCTTCAACACTAGTTTTAGGAGGATCTTCACCAGCGAGTTTGGAGATTACAATTACGTAATCTCAAGATTATAAAAGTCTCTAGACGGATGCTAGATTGTAAGTTTTTTTAAACTTTTTTTTTTTGAAATGGTACTTATATACAACATATCACAAATCACACATGTCAATAAATGTTCGAATCACGCTACGCAAGTTTCGAACTTGTGACTTCTCGAACCAAAGTCGAAGCACTTAACCACTGAGACAATGGTGCTTGTCAGAGACCGTAAGTATTGATTATGGATTAATTGTTTAGACATGTATTAACCGGGAATTAATCGAAGCTAGGCGTTTTCAATAACTTGTGTATTTTGGATAAAAATTTAATGTTTTATTTTGTACCGATTGATATAAATTGAAATTTATGATTTTGGATTCTGTTCGGAGTAGCCAATGAGGTTAGACTGCCTAAAACTAGCACATTGATACTTGCATGTGGCATTGAACCTTAATTAATGACTAATTGGTGCGTAAATAAATGACTAATTGGTGCGTAAATAAATGTTTAGATTCTTACTTAAGGGAATAAACTTTGTCTAGGCAGGTCTATAAAAAAAGCTAGGCGGTAAGCCTCGCCTATCTTCTAGGCGAGGCCTAAAAGGATTTTACAACAGTGCGTAATCTAAACCCCAAATCATCTTCCAATAGTAAATTAGAATCTGTAATATTACGTCGAGGGAGTTTTGGTAACAAATTTGTAATCGAACTTAGGCGTTTATTAAACAAGCGCTTGCAACGGCTCCATAACGTCTATTTTTCAACCCCTACATAAACACATCAAATCAACAAGTTCTCATGCAACTAAATTCTTCATTATATCTATATCTCATTCTGCTTCAAATCATAAGAATGTCCACATCCAAATTTCTCACATTGATAATGATTCTGATTATGATGAGATGAAAATGACCTAGATAGAGTATGAAACTTGTTTACCGAAATTACAAGAAGAAATTGGTTAATCATCTCGTCAGCGTGGATGCACTGTCTTGGGTTGACGATACATAAATCGTCATTATTTCACATTCCATTAGCAATTGATAGATGATTATTTTGTACAAAATACAACATACATTGGGGATATGTTTAAAAGTAGGTTTAAAACGAGACGTCCATTATTCAATTGAATTTTGAAAGACGTGAAAGCCCTTGAGAACCATTTTGTCTTCAAACCAAATGTCTTCGAAACTCAAGGTTTGATTGGATATCAAAAGTCAAACCAAATGTCTTCGAAACTCAAGGTTTGATTGAATATCAAAAGGTTACCGCTCTTATGAGAGTGTTGGTGTATGACAACCCAGCCCATATGCTTAACGACTCTTTGCGATTGGGGGAATGCATAGTGCTAGAAGCTCTTCATAAATTTTGTTAAGTTATCATAGATATCTATGAAACCCAATACCTGCGGAGACTAAATGAAGCGGACATTCAAAATTTACTTATAATGCATGGTACCGGAGAATGACCTTGAATGTTAGAGAGTATTGATTACATGCATTGGAAATGGAAGAACTGTCCGAAGGAGAGCATATCAAAGTAAAGAACAGAAACTGATTTTAACTCGTGAAGCAGTGCTTCATATGATTTGTGGATTTGACATGTTTTTTGGCATGTCTGTATCTAATAACGATGTTAATGCTGTTGAGAGATCAACATTATTTAATGATTTAGCGCTTTGTAAAACAACATTTTTGGCATGTTTCATTTGCCGTTAACGGTAACACATATGACCGTTGATACTATATTGGTGATTAATTCATCCAAAATGGAGTACCATCGTGAAAACAATCCATAATCCTATTACTAAAAAACAATCAATATTTGCTGTAATGCAAGATAGACAACGAAAAGTTGTAAGACGAGCATTTGGTGTGCTGTACTCCCAATTTGCTATAATAAGCAATCCATGTAGACCACGGTCTTCAAGAAAATTGACATTGATCATGTATACTTGTGTAATTTTACACAATATGAGTGCGTTCGCACAATTTTGTCCCCTTTCATGTTCGCATCGCTTTGGACACGTCTGAGGTGGTCTCCACAAAATGCACCATTTGAGTCAACCGTTTATAAATGAAGGAACAGACATTGACAATCATCAACATTTGATACGAACACATCGCAACTCAAAACGGTCTGGTTGACTATTAGTATTTCGATATCACTGTTGTATTCAACACACAGATGGGCGTCGATTACAATGTTAGTTGGATAAAGAACAAGTTTAACAACCTCAACCGTAAATGGACCATGTGGAACAAGCTGTTGCAGATTGAATGTGGGTTCTGGAATGTGGAGGACATCGTCAAAAGAACACATCAATGGTGGAACTTGGTAGCTAGTAGGTACATGAAATACAAAGTGGGCTCCCCTCCGAAATTCAGGGAACTGAATGTGATATTTGAAGATTGCATCGGAATTCCAACCTGCAAGTTTGACATTATGGAGGCTCCACCAGCCAATGCAACGTTCAACACATTCAGTTGTACGCCGACTTTTTCATGGGCGAAACTGTAGAGAACTGCACATGCACTCCTCGAGCTTCTGTACATTCGCATCGCTCTCTGCTACTTCCTCTCGTAGACATTAGCCGACTGGAGTTTCATCTTGTGAGGATGAGGTGAAAGAGATCGTTTGTCGGATTATGGATGTGTGACATGAGAATGGTCTATTTTTCAAATGGGAAATCACAATTAATCTTGTCAACTGTGAGACACACTACATAGTTTTCCATGTGTCGATGGACAATCCGAAGAGTTTAGACGGCTTGTTTTGAATTTAGTAGCGAGATTTAGAAGAGAAAATGTAGGTTTTTATTTGTATTTCGAATTATTAGTATGTAATAAAAATTGTCTTTTTAAAATTTTAAAATTTATAAATAATATAAATTCATTTAACTGTGTTAATTAAAAAAATTAAAACAAAATAAAAGAATGACAGAAATAATTATTTATAACAAAATAATTAAAATGCTCTTTTAGAATGCCTTTTCGTACAAAAAACATATTAAATGCAGCTACAACATGCCTCTCATGATCCATGGCACTGAGAATACTGTAAAAATAAATTATACAATATTGCTATACATAAATTACGGTGCTAATTCTAAAAAATGATGCGGACCTTAATTATGTAGGAGCTGACACATAATGTGCTCGATCAACGTCAGCATCGTCAGTGATATGTATTTTTTGTCAGTTGAGTTTGCCTGATCTCGGATGCATTTTGATTTAATTTTGAATTTATACGAATGAGTAAAAATGGAAGTTAGGCTTCTCTTACGGGCATCCAACCCTTTGACCCGAGTCAAATTGAGGCATTGGGTACGGGTTTGTGATCTTTTGGCTGGAGTTGGTACGATTTTCTGAAATTTCCCATCTACTCATTTTGTCTTGCAAATTCGGGTTGGTTGATCGTGGACCTCCACTATAGTTGTCACCATAGTGGTTGATCAGATGGATAGATGTTATGTTTTTGAAGGTGTGGAAGTTGACCGACACCGATTTGTGCCGATGTGTGTTAATAATTTGCTTATTGGGAAGATTGACAATTTCCATGTTCACACGCCTGCTCCATAAGCCTTTTGGAGGTAGACTTCCTAGATCACAGTGGTTCTTCACACGTGTTGGATCATCTTTCAGATGCTGCATACCCTGTAAACTTTGCTCCTAAGTAAGTAGCTCATCCGGGCAAAGTAATTAACTCACCGATGTTGCTTTGGCAATCTTGGGGTGGATTGCAAATTTTATCAGTATTTATAATGCCATCTAACTTAGCCGATAGTATAATTGTCGGTTATCAGTGTAGACAACAGTAAAAAATAATACAATTGCCTATTTACTTGGCTTTTGAAAAGTCGGATAATAGCCACGACATTATTTTTTACCGCTCTTCAGTTTACTTATAAAATATCACCACAATCTCATTTGCTAACACAAAAACAATCTCTATTCTCCTCATGTTAACTTAATAAAATCAAATAGTCAAAGAGGTAAATTAAACTTTTGAAGTCGGCTTACCCAAACTTCTAACCGTTGAGCAATAATTTTGATTTTAGCGATAATTATCCTTATAACCAATAGTCTTGACAAAATTTCCAACAAAATTCATAACGTCCTCGTTAATAGTTGCAACAATACGTTGCTAGTGGCTACATTAGTCATCCAATCAATCAATAGTCATATCTTAGTCCACATTACCGATCTCAAAATAACGACGGTCGTTATCAAGATGGTCATCATCAAGGTGACTACAATCAAATGCAGAATTCAAGTAGAAATTTGAATAATCGATTAGATTTCATTAAAGGGGGACTTAGTTAGATTCAAAATAATTTTGGAGACCGAAAATGATGATGACGTATGGGCTAAAACTTTGATTATGGTAAAGAAAGCAATAGAGCCAAAGAAGATCAAATACTGGAGCGATTAACATCAATATTTGTTCCCTAGTGATGTGAACTAGCGATCAAAATTTCAATTCAAAGAAAATGGTTGTGTAACGAACAGAATATATGGTTGTTTGTTGGCTCGAGTTCTCGAAAGTGTTAGATTAGTAGAATCACATAGCAGAGTCATATGGGCGATTTCAATTTCTTTTCCCCTTCATTGATTGCATAAAAGTATCTTCTGTGTTATTATGAACAAACCTTTTAGTATTTTAAATCATATTTAATAGAATCTTCAACTTTTATTTAATTTGAAAATTATTTTGTAAATGATTTAACTATTTAAATAAGAGTATCAACATACTTCACATTTATATTGTGTGATGTATATATGGTAACATAATAACAGGTGACTAAATATACATATTTATTATCGTTTAAAATAAATATGTATTTTTAATTTATTTTTAATATGAAAATTATTTAAAACAAATAATAATTAAATTTTGTACTTTGTAATGAAACAAATGTTAAAATAATTTATTTATATTTATTTTCTTTTTGGCTACGGAAATTCATTTTATAAGAATTCGAGACCATTTTTATCATATAAATGAATATTTACATATTCATATTTATACTAGTAATATAAACAATGTTTAAATTAGTTATATATAGGTTCGACAAAAACTTTTATACACACACATAACCGAAACAATATATGTAATTATATTTACATAATTTTAAATACATATTACATATAAATGAATTAAAAATAGTAAATGACATTTTTAATTATTAAAATTAATTTTAATATTTAGAAAAACATATAATACACACACATGGCTGAATAGAAAATTGATTTTTTTAGTTATGTACATGGATCAAAACAACAATAATAATTGACATAGTTAGTTAAATGTGATTAAACTGTATATAATTATGGAGACAGCAAATGTGCATATAAAATTGTTATATAATCTAACTAATACATGATACATATATTATAAAATGTAAAAAGAATTTATACCTTCAAGATGCAGCCTTGAATGCACGTCGATTAGTTGGATCTCATAGATTCAACTTGAATCAATCACTGGAAGTTAAATGATTAAGCGTACTGCTGGATTTTCTTTGATTTGATGTGATTTTGGCTATTGAAATTTTCAACAATGGGATGGAGGTATAAAGTTGCTCACGACCAATTCAACAATGGGATGGAGGTATAAAGTTGCTCACGACCAGGCTAGAGTGGAGGAATCAAGTAAAAATAATGAATGGACAAGCTTGTTTAAATAAAGAAAGAGGAGGAGACAAATTCTCCTCTCTGTACTATTTATCCTTTTACCAGTTTTAAATACATATCTAGAATTCAAACCATCTCCCTCCTTCTCAACATGTGGCTTGCCATGATGTAGGCCTTTATGGGCCAATAAAGCCACAAAGCCTATTTAACAATTAACGTTATGTAAATTGCATTTAAATGCGTATCAATATTGTATATCGATACATACATATCTAACTTTTATATACGCGTTCAATTAATAACTAATAACATCTAGAAAATTATCAATAACACATATACATTAAATAAACAAACAAGTACTATTCCATAAATATTAATTAATTTATAACAATTTGCACTACAACACGGAAAAAACCATCGAAATAACATACGTCAAGCTACTGCTCATTGATAGAATTTTCGATGGCTACGTCGACAACTTTTCGACGGCCTTCATCGCACAGTTCGACGGTTTTCGTCGTCTCGTCGAGTACTCCTGGCAAGCATGGAGACTGTCAAGTTATGGCCAATTAGTCATCATTAGCCATTGCTAACCATCGAAAACATGAAGAAAAAAATTTGCGCTTCAACTACGACTCATGCCTCAAACAACACATATATAACAATATATATCGCAACACAATTTCACATATATAAATCATATATATTAAAGCTCAAATCACATATATTACATATACCACAAAATATATCACATCAATAATAAAAAATGCATTAATATATACAATGAACATAAGTTCAATCTTAAAAGTTCATCACAAAGTTCAGTCTCAAACATCCGTCATCTCAAAATGTATCATACATCATATCAAGCCAGCCTCACCAATCTTAAAGTATATATAACTCTCATACTACCTCACAACATCAAAGTGCATATATATAATATCTCAACATAAAAAAAAATCATACCTACTCCCCATTGCCTCCGGATCCTTGAGATGAAGGAAATCTATCATGCTGTTGTATATACGCAATAATGCGCTCATCCAACATCTGGTACATCTCCATAGTCCGACCACTGTCTCGATCCTCTAGGTCAGCAATTCGAGTTCTCAAGTCTATAATCTCCTGATCGTCCCGAGCTCTTCTATAGCTGGCTTGCCTTCTAGCCTGTAACATTTTTTTTACTAAAGTGTATGAGTTTCATACAGTGTGATTAATAAAATCAAGTTGTTATACGTTATTCATTAATATATTATACATAGACATTACCTCTTGGTTTTCAAAATCATAGCGTCTATTCCATGTTGGCGGTTCCATGATAGTGTCAAAAATCATGTCCTCCTCATCAGCGGTCAGCTCGTCTCGACTTGTTTCCCTGAGTAGTTTGTCTCGTTTAAAGAATTTATCCCGTGATTAAAAATAGAATTAAAATTAAATTTCATATTACATTATTTTAATTATTTATAACTTATAATTTAAAGTGATTATTAATAACTTATAATTTAAAATATGCTTACCATGGACTCTTTTGATTTTGTGTCATGTCATGTCTATATTTTTGAGCCATCTTCATTGACATGCTCGATGGCGTGAGTACAAGTACAAACTTCCAAGTAGAAGATGACACGATCATGCTCTCTTTTCTGAAATAATTATTATGTATTATTATTATATATATAAGATTATATAATGTTATAAGTATTTATAATCACAATTTATAAATTTACCAATTCTTGACGGTAATGCTGGAATGACTTTGAATCACCGCGATGTGTGACATGATTTGCATTCCTATTTGCAGAATTCCACTTAGATTCTGCCTGAAATTTAACATAAACATTGTATTTCACAATCAATGCAATTATTATACTAACTTCTACTAAATTTTTAATAAACATATAAGACTAGTAAACTTATAATCGCTTCTGGACTTTTCCAGTAAGCATTTAAAGCTTCCCATATGGTTGCACTCATCCAGTCGGGTTCTTTTTTCCATTTTAATGCTTGACATTGTATCGTAGTAATTTTTTCGCCATTTTTTGATCCAATAATTTTTGCAAAGGGACAAGTCTGTTTCCTGTAAATCTACTGCCCTCTACATATTGAAATTAAAACGAGTTATACATTTATACTTAGTCAACAGATTGCATAGTGGTTATATATAAAGTGACATACACATTTATACTTATGTAAAAATATTGCCAAATACACTCTACAACGTAGAGTGAGATATTCTCCCACTTAGGCTAACAAACAGTCATTCTGCTCTTGTAAGCAGTTTAGAAATATCAAGCTCCAATTCAAAACCCCTATATTAATTATGATATAGACATCTAATAAATCATGAATAATATATCATACACAAAACATTTATGATGTTGCAATAAATTTGATACTTATCCATCCGCTTTACTTGCTAATCTAATTATAGGACGAACTACATGTGATGGGCCCCACCATCGCCTCCCGTGGTAGTCCTTCTCTGACTAGAAGAGAGGGAATTTGATGAATGAGAAGATCGCCGACGTGGAAAGATAATATCTATCACAGACATATCATTTTATTATGAGAAGACATATCATTTTATTATGGGAAAGCATATTTTTTTATAAGAAAACATGTAACATTAATAATCACATAAATTACATTATATCAAAACATATTAATAGCCAGCCATCGTCGTTTTATGAGAAAACTTGTAACATAATCTTTTTTCTTGGTTTGTATCTTTCCTCATTACGTATTACACTTTCTAAGATTGACGTCCTCTTTCCAAAACAACATGTAACCATTTAAACATGTATCTATCTTTTGGTACGACAAACCGAAAGCAGACGTAAGATTTTTCACTTCATAATGATTTTCACATATTATATTATCGGGTGTAATATGTCCTTTTTCAGCTTGTACAACTGTTGTAAATTCGACTTTTGTAAAGTTCAGTTTAGACTTCATAGTAATATATTCAGCAGTTACTGATAATTGACCGCTTTTACAACCATCCAAAGTGGTTTCTTAGCAGCATCCAATAAATCGCAGATTTTCTTTGCTCCAATATTCGGTTCTTCTTCGACATTTACATCTTCATTATCATAGGGGACATTGATCGTGCTGCATCTTCAACCATATCTTCTATAGGATTCACCATAACATAGTCATTATCCACCTCCTGATCTAATACTACAGGATTATGTGCAACAAGTTCTCCATGACGATCTCGTACATAATAATCTGGCACAAAACCGTTTCGACACAAATGTAAATAACCGTATTTGGTTTTCAATGCTTCAAATGTTGGCAGTTACTACAAGGGCATTGACTTCTTCGCCGTTTCCATTATTACTTAATGTGAATTTAATAAATTCAGGTACACCGTTATAAAAATGTTCCTTTATTGAGTCTTTCATTCCCTTTTGTTCATACATTCACCTCCTTCGATCAACAAAATAATTGATCATTTTCCCTATTTCTAAAAATATGATAGAAATTTAAAAAATTATAGTAAGATTCGAAAAATTATGAATTTTTTGATTGACATTTTATTTTTAAATTCATTTATACATTTTATTGTTTTGTTAGTTATACGATATATTATTCTTTTTACTTTTTTTATAAAAATTTATTTTCAATTTTTACAGATTATTTTTTACATAATATATATTCCACATTATTATTTCTTACTTTTGATGGTCGGTCATCCTACTTTTCATTACAAGCACAATGATAATTACATTTCGCAAATCATTCCATCTTAAACGATTCAATGAAATTTTGCCAGCACTTCCCTTTTGTTCCCCGTATCGTCCACAAATGCGTATACACAAGGAACAAAAAGTAAGTGCTGTCAAAATTTTATGAACCATTTCACATGAAATGATTTACGAAATGTAATTATTATATTGTGTATGTAACTTGTCCAATACATGGACAAATCCAACAAAAACTGTATTAGACGAATGATGTCCATTTTGTAGTAAAAACGAATATCTATATAACGATCATATATAATATTTGTCAGACGAGGCTAAAAATCTAAGGGATTTAAAAAGTACATTATACACTAATTTGTTTATATTAATGTTATACACTAATTCATTATTTGAATTCGTTAAAAGCTAAAAACTAATAAAAAAAATTTCTTCAACATTTTAGCTAACACTAATTTAAATTTATTACACACTAATAAAAATTAAACATTATACACTAATTTGGTTATATTAACATATACATAAACTAAATTTATAAATAATTAACATTATACACTAATAAAGGGATTATGTAAATAAATTTTTTTTGACTAGTTAAACACTTACATTAATTAATACTAAATTATGTTACATTTATAACTAGATACATTAATCAACCCAAATTAGCTCTAATTATATTAATTTTTGGATTTAACATTAATCCTACTTTATAATTACACTTTAAACACTAATAACCCTAACTAACATTTTCAAATTAACACTAATTTTATCGATAAAGTTAACCACAAATTAACACTACTTTTATCAAGATTCAAAATAATTAGTTTAGGGGAAGAATATACATAATTTTTGATGGATTTACGTTGTAGAAGCTTGGAGAATCCAACTTGATGAAGATTTTGATGGATTTTGATAGATTGCGGCGGCTAGGGACGGTTTGGGATGGATTTGAGGATTTAGAAATTAGGTTTGAGGATTTAGAAAATGAGGAAGAAACGGGTTCGGCTGTAGCCATATTTGTGATTTTTCGATAGTTACCGACGGCTGTTGATGGGTAATATCTGACATTTTCCAACGGCTTTCAATGGCTTTATTTATATATTTTCTCCCTTTTGAAAATAAATTTAATTTGTTATAATATTTTTTTTTACAATAACCCATTTTCGTTTCTAAATATTAAAAAGGGTATTTTTATTCGTTATACAATACCTATTTAACGATTTGATAATTAATTGTGAATTTTAAATGTATTTAAGATAAAAATTCATATAAAATAAAATATTCGGTACAAAAATAAATTTGTTAAACCCTATGCCGATCCAAGGTATTTTGGACATACGGTCAAAATATGAAAAGAAAATAAACAGGTTTAAAGTATCAATCTTGATTTTCAAATTTACAGCCGTTTGTCGAAATTCAGACTTAAACCTTTCGTTCGAAGGTCTAATAATCTTCAAATGAGACGAAATTCAACCCATATATAATATATTATATATTTATCCAATCCTTATGGTTAGATTTAGAAAAAACAGACATAAAAAAATTGAGACTTAAAACATGTCATTTTCATAGAAGTTGTCTTATTGGTTCATCCCACTCCTTCAATTTAAAATTTTTGACTTAAAATTTAGAATTAAAACAAGCAATCTTCGTCCCATTCCTTCGATTGGTTCAAAACTGATTGAGCTATTTCCTTAGTGAATGGATCTTCTATATTGTATTACTATCTACTCTGTCCGCCAACATTTTTCCATCGTTAATAACCTTCTTTTATCATATGGAACTTTTGGAATATGTGTATAGATATCTTGTGAGTCATAGTTTCTTTTACGATCTATATCACGACATTGTTTTCACAAAAAAATATCATGAGATTCTCAATATTTGGAATCACCGTTAGTTCTGTTATAAATTTGTGCAATTATATTTATATCGATTTCATTACAGCGCTATTCAAGACGATGTACTTAGCCTTTCGGTTGGATCAACCACCACTGCTTGTTTGGAACATTTCCAACTCAAAGCTCCTTAATTAAGATGACTATGAATTTAGGATTGACATACCATATTATATATCATTTATGAAAATTTAATCCTAACTCTTTTTCATAGGGAGCTCATTATTTCTATAAACAATGAGCACAATGATCCGAAATTTCAAACACATCGTATTTAAATATCTGAACTATTTAAATATTTGAATCTTGAATTAAATGTTATTAAAATAATTTAATAACCTTCTTAACCCTCTTTTAAATTATAACTAATGATAGGAAACTTGTTTTTGAAGTTTTTTTTACAAAAATACATTCTTCGAAGAAAAATCGATAATGTGACCGAAAATCGGTTTGTCGATAAACAGCTTCTTATTCAATATAAGTTGTTCGAACTCTTGTGCACTTGTCTAATGATCAAATGAATACATTAGGAATTAATTAACACACTTTGATTCATAAAAGAAATGGAATGTTCTAGAAACTTCCAAATGGAAAAGAGATATCAACATGTTAAGGGTATTAATGTATTTTGCTAAATGGAAGTGATGTAACAGAGAAGTGATGGGCATGTGTGAAGGTAAGGCTTCCATGTATGGTTGGGGAGGTGAGAACAAGCTTGACAACACCTTATGAAGTTTATTTAAGGAAGAGCATACCCTTGTTAAATAATCATAATTTCACAAAGCAAAACCAAGCTTTTTAATGTCTTTTTCTTCTCTAAACGTTCTAAAGAAAATAATTGCAAAACAACTCCAAATCCATTTAAACTTTTCCACAAGCCTTAGGATAATATTACAACACCTTCCACCATGTTAAATTTTGAAGAAGCAAAGCCATTCTCTCCCTACATCCAATGGCCGTGAGCTATTATTGGTGTTTGGAGGGCAAAAGGCAAGTTTAAGCAAAAAAGGAAGGAAGAAGATGGTTGCAAGGTAATGGTAGAATGTGTTCTTGAATTTGGTTGTGCTTGAGCATGTGTTTGACTTGGATTTAAGTGATTTATCTCATTATCTTGTTCTTATATATTGTGTATATATATGTTGTATTTGAAATATAAAGTTAAAATGACATTAACTAAGTAACGTTATAAGCTTTGGACCTCTCTTTCTTTTGAAAGCAAACGACAACTTTATATTATATAACATCACTTCTATTACCCTCTTAAACATGTGGCATGGCCTTGACTTGATGTATAAATGGTTGTTTGGATTGTGTGTTGAATTGAAGTATGTTTGAAAGTGTTTGAAGCGAGAATTGTTGCGATAAGTGCACTTCGCTATCTCTTAACTCTAACTTATGTAAATGGAGTTTTATGAACTTGGGATGATTTGATTTGGTTGTAATCTACACATACTTTTGTGTATTGGAAAGTAATGAAATGGTTTGGAAAGCTAAAGAAATTACGAACCAAAGTTGTGAAAGTTGAAGCAAAAACGTGGTTATAAATACAGTTTGTAAATATAGACTGTTTTCAGGAATTTTTCTAAATAAATTGAAAGATATTCTTAGTAGTTTCTTTCCATAAATTTTAAGTACTCTAAGGGCAGTACTTACTATAAAAATTTTAAGTCTTAAATTATTTATTTAAGTGGAGAAAACTAGTTGCAAAGATCGTGCTTTTCAACATTGTTTTAATAGAGACTTTTAACATCATTTATAAATATTGTAATATGTCGTTTATGGTTTTAAATGTTTAAAAACGATATTTAAATTTAGTATTTTTCTCTAATCTTTTTAAAGATGTTTTAAACCTATTTTGAGTATTTTAAAGTTGGTTTTAAGTTTAAATATATTTTTATTAATTATATATGCATTTTCAAAGTAAAGAGGTTTTATAATATAAAACATGTTTTTCATAAAATTATAAATTAGTTATTTTCAAGTATTACATAGATATTTAAAATCTATTTACAAGTATTTCTAAAGTATTTGTTTATATATATAAGTGTTGAAAAAGGTAATTGACTAGGCTTAATACTAAAAGCCTATGAGGCAGACTTCTCTATTTATGAAAGTTAAGATTGATGTTGAGTAGAGATATGAGCAATAGAGCTCTAACCTACCAGCTTCGCTCTTGACTAAGGAATAGTTAATTGGAATGTCGAAAACGTGTTGATATAGTTGTTTACTTATTTATTTGAAAAGTAATTAACTTTGCTTAACGTTAAAAGCCGACGAAGTAAGCTTGTCTATTTGTGAGAGTTAAGATTAATGTTCGAGTAGGGATATGAGCAATGGAGCTTTAACCTACCAGCTTTCCTCTTGATCGAGGAGTCGAGAATGTCGAAAACGTGTTAATCGTATTGTTTGGTACTCGTTTATGGAAATCATTAATACTATACTTAACACTAAAAGTCGACGAATAGACTTACCTATTTGTGAGATTCAAGAATGAAGTGTCTAGGCAAGGCTTTGATATAAAACCAGTGCTCTAACTTACCTGGCTTCACTCTTGGATGAGGAATAGTTAAGTTGGAATGTCGGAAATGAGTGAAGTATATGAATCGCAATTTCTATAAGCAATCGTTTTTAACTAGATAGTCAATTAGTCCACTATCGAAATTAACCAAATATTATCTTAGATCTTTAAAAGGATGTTTAAAATATAAAAATAAGTATGAAGTGGTTTTGGGTTTGTTGTGACAATGTGTTATTAACTTCTTTAACCCTTTTTGATTATACTTATGAATGTAAATAGATCTTTAAAAGAATGTTTTAAAGATAAATATACGTATGGAATGGTTTTGGGTTTGTAATGATAGTGTTTAAGTGACATTAGCCTTAAACCTTTTGAATGGATTTGTGAAAGTAATTAGCTCCTTAAAATGGATATTTTAAAGGAAATTATAAGTAAGAAATCTTTTGAAAAAAAGATAGTAAAAGTGAAGGTTTAAAGTATGAAATCTTGTTAATGATTTGTGGATATACTTATACCATTTGAGATAAGCGTGAATACTTTTTGAAGTATTCAAAAGAGTACTGGTGAATAGTAGAAATTGATAAATAATGTTTTATTAGATAAACAAAATTTTACTAACAAAAGAGGTTTTAATTAATAAAAGATTACTTAAACAAAAAGGGGATTAATCGCTTATGCGATTTAATCGTGCTTTGTATGACTTGATCGTGATTTGTATGTTTACTTGTTTACAGAAAACATTTAGTCGTATACTTAGCACCAAAAGCCAATTAAGTAGGCATGTCTATTTGTGGGAGTTAAGAATGATGTTGAGTAAGGATATAAGCAATAGAGCTCTAACCTACCAGCTTCATTGTTGACGGAGGGATAGTGTGAGATAAAAATATCGAAAACGTGATAAGTATACAAGACTTGGTTTCCATATGCGACCATTCCCATTATTGTTGAATATGATCAAATTCGTCGATTCAGTCTTGAAGAGACCGGGATCGGTAAGTGTAGTACTTATCGAAAACCACTTCAAGACTAAGATACGTGTTCTATCTCTTGGAAGTGGATTTGTTCGAGGTGCTGGAATCCACATATGGTTTCAAGATCTGTAACAATCCGTATTTTTAACTGTAGGATATTTAAATAATTTATTTAAATATTGAATCGTTATTGAATTGAAGGTCCAAAATAAGACTTTTCGCATATGATTGAATCTGGACTTGATACCAATTATTTTGATTCCAGATCGATGTTGCGAATAAAATTGTGTATAAATATCACTATATTTAGAATCGAGCAATCCGATGGCCAAAAAATATATTGGGATATGTGAAATTACCATTCCGGAGTCCTGTCTTGGATAACAACAAAATTTATACCATTGGGACTAGAAAAATGTGGTGTTGTTACTCGACGAGTTTCGCAATGATCCGATGTGCAGCGGGATCGTACGAGCTCAAAACGGAAGACATTTTAATTGAAAATTTATATATATATTATATACATATACAAGCACAAGCTACTTTTCCCCATTTCGTTTTCTCTTCCTCGTCAAAACGAAACTAAACATCCACCTTCAAAAACCAAAATCCGAAGCTAGAGGCCACGAAAAATCACGGGGTTGGATCTATTATGCTCATGAAGGGAGGGCTTCGAATTTACTGGTCTCAGCATATGCAGATGTGCTTGGGGCAGTGACTATGTTTGGGCATGAATCTAGGGTTGGATAGTGGAGGAGGAATATGCAGAGTTAGGCAAATCAGAGTGTACCATCGTCTTTCTCTTGGTCATGTGCACCTCTCCGCGCCAACCATTTAAGCTTCGGGCCACCATAGGAAATCGCGATGTGACAAAGGGGAGGCGCCCTGGTTCTGTTGTATTTTGATGGGGAGCACTGGAAGTGTCGAGTTTGGTACTAGCACGAAGAACATGCGTAGAGGTGTGCAACACATTTTCCATTCGTCGATTCGCTGAGTGAAAAGGGAGAAATCATGCTAGGATTATGTACAGTGGTGGGTTTGTGCACAAATCAGTGCACGTCCTTGTATATGAACGCGATTTGGATGAGGGAGATGGATTAAGAGGGTAATTGACTTAATTAGGGTAATTAATTATTTAATTTACTTTAATTAATCTCGTTCCATGTTTAATCCATATCTCTTGCCTACGAGTTCCAATCAAGACGTGGTCTTCATCGTTGCTCTCGTACTGAGATTATCTACGACATGGTATGAGCTTGGACTGCATTAAAACACTTGTGAATTTACGGTTCGGGTGAGTAGAATTATAACTTTAAATTTATATCTCAATATGAATCCCCATAATTTTATGGACAAATTTTTGAAAGAGGCATGGCAAAAAAACTTAGTGCAAGAATAGGCTCAAGGTGAAACTTATTGCAGTAATAGGCCTCGTTTTGGTATAGCTTGCGCATATTTGGAATGCGCAAGCTATATATTTTTTTAAAAAAATTTAGCTTGCACATTCCATAAATGCACAAGTATATAGTTATTATTTGATCATCTATGGAATGCACAAATAATATTTCAGACCCAAAATAGACAACAACCCCCATTTCAATTCTTCCTCTCCATTTCACCCAAACCTAAAGCCTGCCTCATCAAATTCAATTCCAATTCCCGATTTCAAATCCAAATCAAAATAATCTATAGTTTGAGACGGCTTCTTCATTGCAAGGTAAAAGAGCTAATCCTATGTAATTTTTTAAGTTTGTTTATCATAGTTTGCTTCTTTGTTAAATTTTGATTGTTATTGTTGTTTAGTTTAGTTTGACGTTAGACATGGATGGTTGGGACATTGACGATAAAACGTTGATGAAACATTGTGATGAATTTGAAGCACAAAGAGGTATTGAAGGATAGTCACATTGACGTTGATGTTGATTATGTTCTGGAGACACAATTTGATCCTATACCGCATAAATTCCATTTTAGAACATCAACCTTAAAGGCTCGTTTACACGAAGTTGTAGCAAACCAAAGACCGGGTAAAAAAATTTGCGTCTCAGTTTATAGTCGGGCGTCTACATGTTGTTCCTCCTGCTATAGCCAATCGAGCAACGACCATATTCAGTTTGTCACTATGGAGATAAGTGTGTAGTTGTTGTTTGCAAGAGTGAAACTAATGCAAGGCATATATTTTACGGATGTGGTTCGTATAACGATCACAAAAGAAACCCTGGTCAAGTTGAATGCTGTAATTATATTGACTGGGTTGATCCGCCAATGTGCACTAGGGGAGTTCAATATGCCCTCGTAATATAAGCAGAAGTAAGACGTTTGGAAAAGATGAATCGTGAAGTAAGGGTAAATAGTTGGTTCGAGCTAACATTTTGCTTCAACCTTCAATACCCGAGGAGAGCGTCAGATAAAAAGTGAAGTGTTGTTGAATATATGTAGTGCTGGTTGTCGTACTTTATTTACGTATTTGGTAGTTGTCGATCGAACAATCATGTAACATCGTCACTTGTTTATTGTTTGATGTAATGTATTATTTGAATTTCCGTATTATTTGTTGAAGTTATGTAATATGTACTAGTTAATCTCTTGGATAAAAAGTGAAGTGATGTTGAGTTGAAATGTAATGTTGAACTCTAGTCACGATTATTTTGATGAAATATATTGGTTATGTTGTTTTATTGGTTATGTGGTGTTATTGGTTATATTGGCGATATATGATGTTATGTTGGTAGATATAGTGGTAGATATGGTGGTAGATTTGGTAGATAATGCGCAAAAGCAGATATGGTGGTAGATATGGCGATGAATGCTTTCTGGTACAAACTGTAAACAAACTACAACTGATATGGCTTGTGCATTTTTAGAATGCGCAAGTAATGTTTAAAAAAAATTACTTGTGCATTCCATAAATGTGCATATTTGTAATTTTAATATGCGTATTTATGGAATGCGTAAATACAATTCCGAGCTTGAAATTAGCAACAGCCCCTTTGCTCTCCTCATTTCACTTCTACTCTTTCCATTTTACTAGAACCCAATATAATCCTCTCTAAATTCTTATACTATTCTAAATTTTCATACTAAATTTATCTACGAAATCTTGACTTTCTTGCTTTTGATTTAAGATTGCTTAAGGAAACATCATCTTCTTCGAAAATAAAGGTATTAATTTAGTAAATTTTTAGTTTAGGGTTTTATCACAAATCCAAGATTTTGAATGTAGTGATTTAATTGATTTTATAAATAATATCAATAGTTCCAACTATATTTTACTACGATGGAGAATTGTTGGTTGATGAAGACGGTAAGCCTAGGTATGTTGGTGGAAAATAGAAAGGATCAAAAATTAAAAAATATTGTAGTTCTATGGAGCTTAAACAACATGCGTTTGAAGTGAAAAAAGTCAATCCGCTTTAGTATGATTCAAAATTAGTGGTGAAATGGGTTAGAGATGATGGTTCATCTGCTATTGATTCGAAAGATGACAATGTTATGTATTCTACGTTTTCTGTTGGAATGAGAGTGATACAAATTTTTGTTAAGAAAGTAGAACATGTTAATGTGGTAGAAATACATTAGTCCAAATTTCAATCGAAGAGCCAGTACCTACTACACAGTTTCAAGAAACACAATAGTCGGCACATCCTTATTATATGGGAGTTTACAAATTTATCACATAGGTATAGCGGAATGGCTGGAGTATTGTCTAGTCAAGCAGAACATATGGATCATAACTTTATATATCCAAATCAATCTCAAACGGTCGCAAAGTGAGAAATATTTTACCATAATATTTTCACTTTAAATTATCTTCACACACTTTACTCTTATCATTATTTTTTGTACTTGTAGTTTCCAAATGAATCCAGCGAAAGAATCATTCATTACTTATGCTGACGATGATTACGTTGATAATGCAAACGATAGCTAAATGTAATTGGATAGCATTCAAGTAGCTTGTGTGGATGATGTAGTTAGAACTTGGGTCGATAACATGGAGGTTAACAATGATGCAATCATATATGAAGACAATCAACAAGTCGATGATGGAAATCTCGATGAAGAGCAAATCACATATGAAGATTCCCTGACTGATGATTTATGTACTACAACAATGATGGCGAAATCCATTATGGATAACTTTCATTAGAAGTGGAAGTGTTTGGAAGAGAATGTGCTGAAAAAAGACCTCGGGCTGGATTAATTTTTGAAAGTAAACATAAACTCATTGAACAATTATATGAATGGGCGACTAAATGTTCAGTTTCTTTTCAAGTAGTGAAATCGCGTGCAAATCAGTATACGGTTCATTGTGATGTGGATGGAAAATATCTTTGGAGAGTGCATGCTAGCATATTGGTGAGAAAATCTCAAAATTGGTGGACAATAACAACATATGGCGGGGATCACACTTGTTTAAATGCAATCGTCAACTCAAACCATCGACAAGCGACATCATAGTTTATATGTAGTAAAATAGGTCTCTTAATTAAATCTGAAACAAATATGACTACAAGAACAGTTCAGGAGACAATGTTGAATATGTTTCATATAAAAGTAAGTTATTCTCGAGCTTGGCATAGACTACAGAAAGCGGTTGCAATAATTTACAGAGATTGGGAATCGTCATATGTAGAGTTGCCTGAATATCTTAGAGCCATGCAAAGTACCAACCCTAGAACCATATATGATGTTATTCACAGTCGTGGTGTTTTTGATGGTGCATTTTGGGCTTTCGAACCTTCAATCGATGGTTTCACACACTGTCGTCCTGTACTTTCTATTGATGACACTCATTTATATGGAAAATATCTTGGTATGTTACTTGTAGCTACTGGTGTGGACGCAAATCAAGGTCTTTTTCCATTAGCTTTTGCTATTGTGTAGACAGAGTCTTGGTAGACATAGAGTTGGTTTATTCATTACATATGAAATTATGTTCCTTCTTTACGTAACCGATGTATCACATTTATCTCAGATCGTATGAAATGAATTCTACATGTGCTCAGAGAAGGTTGGCCAATCAAACATCATCATCGCTATTATATTCGGCATATTAAAGAAAATTTCAATAAAGTCAGATTTCGTTCGGATGAGCTTCAGAATTTGCTACATGCATGTGCCACGGCATCGGAGGTTGTAAAATATAATGAACTTAGAAAATAGTTGAAGACTGTAAATCCACAAGCCGATGCATGGATTGAAAAAAGTTTGAAAGATCAGGAATCAAGTTGGAATCTTTGTCATGATAGTGGCGTAAGATTCAATATGATGGCAACGAATGTTTCTGAAAGCTTTAACAGTGTGTTGAAAGGAACAAGGAATTTACCTGTTAGATCATTGGTTGCACGGACTTTTCATCATTTAAACCATTACTTTTACGAACGTCGAACTCAAGAAGAAGAGTGGATGCCCCATTTGACATCGAAGTGGGAAGCATTAGCAAAAAGTAGAATGGAAGAATCAAGACTCTTATCTATAGAGAGTAATAGCATAATAGAATGACAAATGAAAGATGTTCATATGCTTGATTATACGGTGAATATCAATGATAATGTCGCCAAGTGCTCATGCAATGTGCCAAATTTAGATCATTTTCCATGCTCTCATGTATAGTAGCATGTTCACGTGACTTAAGTGGTGCGAATAGAGCATATTTTGACTTAATCTCAACGTGGTACATGATGGTTAAGTATACTGCTGCTTGTGCTCCTTTATTCCACCCTGTACCTGATAGTCGTCATTTGGATGTCTATGAAGGTCCTACCATACGTCCACCACCGGTGCTCAGAAATTATGGACGTCCATGGTCAACTCGAATAAAAGGTATCATGGATCCTCCATCATCATCCGGGCAGTATAGATGTACCAAATGTGGTGCTTTAGGGGATAAGAAGAAATCTTGTCGTCGAGATGTTTCATATGAATGAATTGATGAACTCTAGACTTATTTTCTATTTTGATGCTAGTCACGTCGTGATATTGGTTATATTAGGGGGTTATGGTGTTATATATTGGTGATATATGGTATTATATTGTTGATATCCACCGTTATATTGGTGATATACGACGTTCAATTGGTACTCGTCGAGATGTTTCATCTGCACTCGTCGAGATGTTTCATATGAATGAATTGATGAACTCTAGACTTATTTTCTATTTTGATGCTAGTTACGTCGTGATATTGGTTATATTAGGGGGTTATGGTGTTATATATTGGTGATATATGGTATTATATTGTTGATATCCACCGTTATATTGGTTATATTGGTGATATACGACGTTCAATTGGTAGTATATGGTGTTATATTGGTAGACACAAGTATGTGTATATTTAATGCCTGGAAATTGCTTGCGCATTTTTGGAATGCGCAAGCATTATTTTCGAAAATAGCTTGTGCATTTTTGAAATGCGCAAGCTCTACCTAAAATAATGCTTGCGCATTTCAAAAATGCGCAAGCAATTTTCTAGGCATTAAAAATACAGAAACCTTCTATGCCAATCCTCTATCTAAAACACTGGTATATCATCATATATATCACCAATATACCAATAGATATCCATACTAATTTCAATATCATATCATATCATGACCATATACCATCAACATATCATCAAAACACCAAACTAAACAACAAAATACCATCCTAATATCAATTTAAACAAAATATACCATCCAAACATCTAAATAACCAATAACATATCATCCGAAAACATCAACATAACAACACCATAAACAAAAGCATGCCAAATCAAAACTACTCAACCCTTAAGCCTTCTAAGCACAATCGGCGTGTCTCTTTTTTTCTTCTTCCTTTTATACGTGATTGGTTGTGAACTTTGCAATTCATCCAAATTCAAAGCATGAATTTCTTGTTGTTGAGTGGGACCAAATATTAGTTCCTCTTGTTGTTGTTGTACCCCCATTGTAGCCATTCTTGTTTTTCTCTAGAGATGGTTCACCGCCATATGCAAATTGCCGTTCGCCTTCACTCCATGTAGGCTATTGCGTTTCCTCCACTCCTATATGTGCTTCCTCCATTCCTATATTTGCTTCCTCCCCTCCGGAATGTGTTTCTTCTGCCTTCTCTCAACTATGTGTTTCTTCTCCCTCCACTCCTGCATGTGTATCTTATGCAATATGCAAAGGTCTTGCCGGTCGACATAACTTGTTTCTGCCTAGAATTATGTCTTATATGCGACGTAAGTCAATACATTTACTTTTCACCTTCTTTAGCTCAAAACGATTGTCTTCGATTTCATCAACCACCTTCAAAGTGCTATATATCCTGCCTACCCATTCAAAAAAAATAATAATGTAACAATGCATATGCTCTAAAAATATGGAAACTATCAAATATTATAAATTAAAGTACTAACCACATCACGCTCTAGTGGAGCTCGAGGAATGTAAGAAAAAAATCTCGTAGATGACTGTTTCAAGATATAACGACGAATTATTTGCCAATACCAATATTCACACCCACTCAACGGTGTCAGAGGATACGTGCTCATTCAGCACAATCAATTCTTGAATTCCATAAATCCAAACTTTCTTGGAGCAAAACCATCCAATCACTCGGTTTTGGGTCTATCGGCATGACGAGATCAGGAATGTGCTGATGATCAAATTCAAATTGTCTCATCATTTGATCCGAAGCATATATTTCAAAGTCCAAAATTAAGATTAATCTACCCTTAGCAATTCAACCTGCAAACATATACTGAACATCAGCATGGTCATGTGCATGTATCAATGAATATGGGTCCCAAGTTACAGGATCATCGGCTAATAAATCCAATTCATTTTGGTAAAGTTGTACATTTTTTGAAGTTTTACGTCAACTCCTAGCACAATTCCACCTATACCTGAATGAAAGATAATGATCTAAATTGGTAGGAATTCTTACAGCAGGATGTCCAATAGCGATATGAGACCAAGACCATAATTGCAACAATGTTGTAGAACCGTCTAACATTTTTCTAATTTGTAAAACAACATTTATCAACTCACCATACAAATAACAAAGTACAACACTACCTCATGAATAATGACCACAATGTGCTAAATCATCCAGAAATGGCAAAAATTTCAAGTTCAATCGACCTTTTGAATGATCCAGAAAAAGCCGACAACTTAAAAAGTACAAAATTACAACACGATTATGACAAAGTATAACTAAATTCATCGCTTCTACTCCAAGTGGTTCTTGACATTCACTTTTAAACCAAGTCATTGTTATCTCACTTTTAGATTTTACTGCATCCTTAGGTGGAAATAAACCAAGTAAATCATGGCACAACTCCATATAATCAACTTCCAAATTTTGTAAATATATCGGAAAACTGTCCATTGATAAACCAAATAAAAAGCTAACATCACATAATATGACAGTCATTTCCCCTACTCTCATATGAAAAGTATTTGTTTCAGGCCTCCAACGATCAAACAATGCGGTAAGATGGTGATGATCTAGTCTAATGTACTCAACTTGCATTGCTTTGTAAAAACGAGATATTCTTAAGTTTTGTTTCAATCTAGGATCTTTAAAATCTATTTCCTTAAGCTTGCTAGAATGATCAACATGTTTAATTATTTCTGTGTTCTGATATATGACAAGGGATTAAAATTAATAATTTACAATTGTATTTTCAGTTAATAACCAATCAATGTACATAAAATAAATACCTCCATAAGCGATTCATTTTCACTTCTATGTTGTTCTTGAAGATAAAGAACACTTCTATCAACGGGTCCGGGGGGGGCAATTCTACAAAAATTTATCATCCAATTATTCACTTACTAATCAAATTTATAACCAGGGTTCCAATATCATTTTTCAATAACTAATATTTCAATTTTAACAGCAACAATAACTAGTAATTATCAACAACATTAACTAGTAATTTTAACAACAACAATAACTAGTAATTTTAACAACAAAATTTTTCACCTCTAATTTGTATAGGTGAAGAGGAGCCTTCCATTTTGAGATAAAACAAGTAATTATTTGAAAGTAAACAAATGAATATTTTGATGTTTGATTTGGGAAATAGAATGGGTTAGATTGAAGATTGAATGAGGGTTTTGGGATGATGGAGAGGAAGAAGTGAAATGAAGGAGTAAAAGGAGGCTGCTGTAATTTTGATGCCCGAAATACTATTTGCACATTCCATATATACACATATAATAAATATATACTTGCGCATTTATGCAATGCGCAAGCTAAATTTTTTTTATTAAAAAATATTGCTTGTGCATTTTAAAAATGCGCAAGCTATACCAAAACGAAGCCTATTTCTGCAATAAGTTTTAACTTGAGCCTGTTCTTGCACTAAGTTTTTTTGCCATGCCTCTTTCAAAAATTTATCCTAATTTTATATATTGAAAATATTATCTAGTAGAGGTAGAAAATAAATAAAGAAATATATTTATCTAATTGTTTCCCCATTTGATTGGATTTATTTGAGTAGACATTCAGGATAACGATTAAAATCCCGCATATTTTTATTGTGTTCTATTCATATTGAATAGAGCTAGATAGCAATGATATTGATTAGTATGGTTATAAATTAATTAGACTCTAATTCATCGTTATATTAGTAGTAGAAATATTATTATATACTCTATTACTAATTGAAGGTAAGAGTATGACTTTTAAAAATTATTTAAAAGGCTTAAAAATAATTTATTAGCTAATAATGTGTTTTATATAATAATGAAATGATTTTATAAAATAATAGAAAAGAGATTGGACTTTTATTTGAAATATTTCAGTAAATAAATGTAAGAATCAATTTAAGTAATAATTAAGTTACTTGCTTGAATATACGTATACATATATGTGCACGATCAATTATGCGTATATGTGTATTTGAGGGTTATGTAACAATCGATACAATTCTTGTATTGTATTTACAATTATTGGTAACGTTTGTTTAATTATGTAAATAATGGTATTTGCATATGGAAATATACGTATGCATATATAATCAAGTAGTGAGCAATCTTACGTAGCCACATCGACCATCGAGTGCACTAAGTTGCGTAAGAGAGTGACAGGTTGAGTAATCGCTCCGGCAAAGCTCGAAACGTGATTTATGGGGTTTTGCAAGTTTGCGAATGCGTGCGTGCACATATTCATGCACGAGTGAGGGTATCGACAAACATATAGGCATCCCGTGAAGCGAAAATGTTAATTGAGTTCGTTTTGGCGTGTTAGAGAAGGCTGGGTCGTCATATTCGCCTGTATACATGGGCAAAGAGAAAATTTTGGTATCGAAATCATTTTTTTGAATACTTAAGAAATCATTTCCAAATCTCCAACCAATGAACTCTGGAAGGGGTCCGATGCAATGAAAGTGAGCTAGGAAAGACCTGACAAGATGAATGAATGGCGTAGAGGAAGTCGTGATGCGGGTACATCGCACGAATCGAGATGAAGCTTTAAATATATGGGTTCAATGCCTAGGTATCAGTTCAGTCGACTAAACGTCCCAACCAGTCGAATGGCGAAGAATTCAGTCGACCGAGCACTGCTTGTTTGGGCTGTTTAGCCTAGGCCTAGGGCATTTTGCCCTGAATTGAATCACTTATTGCCCATATTGCTCCGGGATGTTTCATGATGACATTGAGGTGCCTTAGCGTGACGTTCCAACGTATTTGATTATGTGATGTTATATTTGACGTATGCGTATGTGTATGACATCGATGTTCCTTCATGATCCCGATAGCATAGTATGCGAGACACGACCTTCGTTCTATTTTTGATGAGAGACATACACTTGTTATTTAAGAAACCCTTGATGTCCTAGAGGGGGATGATAAAAATCATCTACTACGAGATCCTAGAATACTCGTTCTCATTATATGGGTACAGTGGGATCCACAAAGGTCCTAAGTATTTAGAATAGATCATATAACACATGCTCATTATAGGGGTACTGCGATTCTACTTACTATTAGGACTAAGTTTCAATTATATAGAGTAGATCAAAACATATGCTCATTATAGGGGTACAGTGAGATCTACATGAGACTTATGGTATATTCAGATACTGACTCTATATATCTTGAATTCTTGAAGGGAATTATTGGATCTCGATAGATGTCTGGTTACGTTAGTGTGCCGGCTCTATTTATTATGGGATCATGGTAAATGTTTGGGTACATTAGTTACTAACTCTACTTATTATAAGATCGTGATAGATGTTTGGGTATGTTAGGGTGCTGACTCTATTTATTATATGATCGAGATAGATGTCTGGGTATGTTAGTGTACTGACTCTATTTATTATTGGATCACAATAAATGTCTGGGTATATTGGTGTACTCGCTCTATTTATCTTAAATAGTCAGATCGTGGTAAGTGTCCATTATTGACTCTACCCATCAGTAATGACGGGTATTGATTTGTATTCCTTGGTTTTCTTCCATTATTATGTTGTATGTGTTATTGGTTAGACGTTGTTGTTATTGCTTCATTTACTATTATTTTGTACTTCATCAGAGACTTATATTATGATCACCCTACTTTTGGATGTTGGGTTACCCCTATCATAGTATGATTGTTATGTTTCAGTCACATTATATTAGTTGTGCTGACTCGTTGATTACAAGAGAAGAGCATGTTATGGTATGATTTCCTATCTTTTGAGTTTGTTTACTTTTCTTGTTTACAGACAGTTCGGAATACCCCTGAGCCACGATTGTGGAGAGGACCGGTTGTGCTCTAGTAGCCCTTGTTTATTTGTATATAGTTTTAATATACATTATTTTTAGATGGTTCCCCTCACACCAGGCTTTTTTTCTAACCCGTGTTTGGTATTTGTCTGTTTATGTCATGATAACCCTGGGTACTCGATTGAGTAGTTTAGAAGTCAGGTGCTTTTGTCGACATGCTATTAGGACAGTTGGAGCATTCTATGGAGATGATGATGGTACTTCTTATATATAATTGATATTGTAGTAGTACATGATATATGTTATTTATATATGAGATTTGTTTTATCAAATGTATTCTGACTTTCTATATTAATATTCATTTCTCAATTTCTTCCGCTAGTGCAGTCTCTTATAAATATTATCATCATTTTCTATTCATGTACATTCTATATTATATATTTCCATTCTGTTGTGAGGTCTTATCGATGTCTTAGTTTAGTGTTTTGCTTTAATTTTACCAATGATTCATATTTTTGGGCATTCCCCGAAGGGCGGGTTGTTACATTGGTATTAGAGCCTAGGTTTAACACTTAGGGCCGACTATACCCGTTTGAGTTAGACAAACTAGTAGAGGGAGTGTACTTGTATTTTTCTACTATATAATACTGTTGTTTGAACCAAAAATGGCACAAGCACCTAAAAGATTGAGTAGAGAATAAAAAGTGAAGAAATTAATGAAAAATGAGGAAGGAAAGAACACGTAGCATTTATAGTGGTCGGCGAATCTTGGCCTATGTCCACTTAGCGATTTTATTGCTTAGATCATTGGATTACAAGAAATTGTTCTTATGGATTGGTATAAATTCGTGGATGATTACAAGAAACTAGAGTAGAAAAAGCAAGAGCAAAAAAGATCCATAAAAATGAGCCCTGGCCCTCTATTTATAGATGTAGGAGACCTAAAATCCCACCCCATGATCTCTACCTTGTTTTCCATGCCATAGACCAATTCTTAAAGAAAATAGGTGGACACCTCAGCAGTTTGTGTGGATCGATACCGATCGAAGTGTTGGATTAGTACCGATCCAATTTGTTGGACTTTTGAACTTTGGATTCTTCGAATAGTTTGTGCTTGCCTCCTATGACTTTGGTTATACTTGGTTTCTGGACTCTATGGCTATCTCTTTGGGTTTCCTGCCTTAATAGCTTTCAAATTTGACTCGTCAAGTTCATCCGTATACTGCATAGTCAAAAGGTTGGATAACATTTGCCCTCCAAAATATATCTCGTTTCGAACATGATGTACTTTGAATCGAGACAAGTCAGATGGCTGTAAGGGATTCCACTCTTTGCTTCAAATGTTCATTGTCCTTTTTTGAATTTCTTTTATGAAGAACTGTTCTCTAGTCATTCATCGTAATGCTTTACCGACATCTAGCCCTATAAATCTAGTATGTGCTCTCACGATCTATCATTCCAAGCTCAGTAATTTTGCATCGTTTCCTTTTCTGGATTTTTCAGGTTTGAGTCTGATTTCTTTTGACTCTATTCGTTAGGTGTAAATAAAAGTGGTACTTTTCTTTTCAAGTTCTATTTCGAATATGAACGACAAAGACTTTTGTTTTGTCCCATCTTTGTGTGAACCTGTCTAAGTATTTGCGAAATATGCTTTTAATTCGATGTACTGGCGATCCATTTCTCTTCATGATTATTATCGGATTAAGTCATTATCCCACTCAGTAATTTGCCAGCTTTTCGGTGTTTTAGGGAATGTGAAGCAATTTTTGGGATGCGTATCTCAAATGCCCATACGTAACCATGTACACTCTTGGAGCTTGGTCGAACTTTGATCACCTGCTATGATGACTTAGGTATACTTCTTAAGTGAACTTTGAATGTGATTGAGCCTGCCTTCGAGCGTCGATTGAAAGAATTGGCTTGAACCGCAAGCTTGGCATCCTTCTACAGGATGCAAGTTTCGACCGTGCCAAACTTCGGGCATCGATTGAGGTTTATAGATGAGATCCCACATAACTCCGAATGTGGACCTTTTTGCCTTCCCTACTCCGGGAAAAGTTCGAATGTTGTCGTTTTAGACCATGCCTAACTCCAGGAAATGGTCAAAGCTTCGGTAAAATCTTGCCTAACTCTAGGCAAAGATCTTCGGCATGCCATCCTTTAGGCAAGACATTGGCGCTATGCCAAACTCTGGGCATGAGCTATTAGATAGACGGTTTTGTCTTGTCCTTTTTAGTTCATCAACCTCGCCAAATCTGGGTAAGGCATTAGAGCTCCGCCAAAATCTGGGCATGAGCTAATAGATGGACGGTCACATCACGTCCATTTTAGTAAGCTTAGATAAGATCTTGCCTAACTATGGGCAATTATCTTTGGCCTCGCCATCCTCTAGGCAAGACATGAGTGCTCCACCAAACTTTGGGTGTGAGCTAATAGATGGACAGTCATGTCACGTCCATTTTGGTTTACACCCCTGCCCCCTCATAAAGGACAAGAGGTAGCGGATTTATGGTCAAGTCACGTCCTTTTTGGTTTATACTCTTGCCCCCACATCAAGGATGAGAATTAGAAGATGGAAGGTCAAGTCATATTCTTTTTGTTTATACTCCTGCCCCTACATCAATGACAAGAGTTAGTGGATGGATGGTCAAGTCATGTCCTTTTTGGTTTATACTCATGTCCCCACATCAAGGACAAGAGTTAGTGGATGGACGGTCAAGTCATGTCCATCTTGGTTTATACTCCTACACCCACATCAAGGGCAAGAGTTAGTTGGCATTCATCTCTGAATGTCGAGAGTGGTTGAACTCCATGTGTCCGATCACAGACTATAGAAATTTGGTTAGCACCTATCTCTAGGTGCCTTCATTATACGCATGCAGATTCATTCGAGCTAGTCATGTTTCATGACTCTTAAGATATGTAAAGAAAAAATCGCAGGATGACAGGTTCTGCCTTATTACATGGCTTTAATAAATTATGTACAAATTTATTTCTAAGTGAAATAGCATCGTAAGTGCTCGTTTTTCCACACCCTTGGAAGTGAGATCCTGTCCACCGTTACTAGCTTGAAGTGTCGTCTCCAAGCTTTTGTTCAATCGCGTACGGACCTTCCCAACTCAGGTCCAAATTTTGGGGGCCTGGAAAGATTCGTTTGAGAACCAGGTCACCAATTTCAAAGCTTTGATTCTTGACCCTGGCATTGTAATATCGGGCGACTCGGCTTCGGTGTGCGGCAACTCTCAAGTCAGCTTCATTGCGCTTCTCATCAAGCAATAAGCATATCGAGGGATCCCAATAGGAGTTCCTATTCATCCATGGATTGTGGCAACTTACCCGATGAGAAGGTACTTGTAGTTCAACTGAAATCATAGTCTTTGATTTGTAGGCTAAGGCAAATGGAGAATGGCCAATCGTTGACCTATGGGTCGTCCGATAAGCCTAAAGTTCAAATGGAAGTTCATCGCCCCACTTGCCCTTAGCCTTTCCAATCGCTTCTTGAGAGTGGACTTAATAATCTTGTTTATAGCTTTAACTTGTCCATTCGTCTAGGGGTGTGCCACCATAGAAAATCTCTTCTCTATGCGATGTTGGTAGCAAAAATCTTTATACTCGGTGCTGTCGAATTGGGTTCCTTTATCGGTAATAATTGCATATGGAACTCCAAAACGACAAATAATATTCCAAACCATGAAGTTGATTACTTTCTTTGAGGTATTTGTAGCTAATGGCTCTGCCTCAACCTATCTGGTGAAGTAATCAACTGCAACGATGATGTACTTCGCACCACCTTTAGATATCAGCAATACGTCTGTAATATCAATTGCCCAGACCGTAAATGGCTATGGACTGACCATTTGAGTAATTTTCATCAGCAGTGCTCTCGGAATCTTAGTAAACCTTTGGCACTTGTCACACTTTCTGGTATAATCAGTTGCGTCTTAGTTGACATTTGGCCAGAAGTACCCATAGCAGAGAATCTTTTTTGCCAGGGATTGCCCCTAGTATGATCGTCGCAGGGTCCTTCATGCACTTCTCTAAGGACTTGTTTGACCTCGTCGTTGGCGAAACATCGTAGTAGTGGGATTAAGAGTCCTTTCCGGTAAAGTGATTCCTATTGAAAGATAAATTTCGAAATTTGGCAAAGGAGCTTCCGTCGTTCGCTCTTTCTGTCCGAAAGGATTCCTCTCTGCAAATAATTCATTTTGGGAGTCTTCTATGACTCCTTCTCATGCTCGGGCTCCAAGATCCAATCGACATCCATATAGTCGATGCTCGGAGTCGTAATACTTCCACCAGAACCAGGCCTATGAGCTGCACATCTCTTGAACTAGCCAACTTGGACAGTGAGTCGGCCTTTGCATTTTCCTCTTTAGGAATATGCGTTATCGTGTAATATTCAATGTCATTGATCAACTCAAGGGTCCGGTTTAGATAAGGATCTAGCCTCGTTCCTTTCGCCCAAAACTACTTCCTGACTTGACACACACCAGTTGGGAGTCAAAAAAGAAGTGTAAAGTTTAAAACCCCAGTTCCTTGGCAATTTTGACTAGTGCAATCAATGCTTCGTACTCCGCTTCATTATTTATTGCAGGAAAGTTGAGTCCCAGGGCATAACAGATTGAACGTTCCTCGGGAGTGACAAGTACAACTCCAGCACTGAAACAACGTTCGTTTGATGCACCATTCGTGTACAACTTCCACCTAGCGTTTTGCTCACCACTGCTTTCCGGAGTATTATCTCACATAGTGAATTCAACTATGAAATCTTGACCCTGGATAACTCTTCAAGGGTGATCAGTTATATCATATTAGCTCAGTTCAATGTTCCAATTCAACAGCCTTCCAGAAGTCTTAGATCGTTGCAAGATTTGTCGCAAAGGCTAGTTGGTAAGAACTTTAATCGGATGAGCTTGAAAGTATCGGCGGAGCTTCCTTGAAGAGATTAACAGGTAGTATGCAAGTATTTCCAGCTTCAGGTAATTTCTTTTTGTTTATGTCAACCATTTACTGATGTAATAGACTGGTTGTTGGATGTGGGATACCTCTCGAATGAGTGCAGCGCTCGACGCATGCACCAACCCTGCTAGATATATAAACACATCCTCTCATCCACCAGATTTCAGAGAATGGGGGTCTCTCCAAGTGATCCACCAGAGCCTGGAATGCATCTTTACACTCCTGTGTCTAAGCAAAGTTCATTTTTCCCTTCTTAATCAAGTCAAAGAAAGGTATGCATTTGTCGGTGGCTCTAGAGATGAATCGACTTAGCGCGGTGACCTTCCCATTCAACCTTTGGACCTCCTTGATTGTCTTCGGGACCTTGATGTTTGTCAAGGCCTAGATCTTTTCCAGATTAGCTTTGATCCTACAGGAGTTCACAATGAAGCTTAAGAATTTCTTTGACGCAACGCCGAATGAGCATTTCAAAGGGTTTAACTTCATCTTGTATTTTTGGAGAACACTGAACATCTTTGCCAAAATGTCAATGTGGTTTCCCGAACGTCGGGACCTCATGAGCATGTCATCCACATAGACTTCCATCGAACATCCAGTCCAATCTGTGAACATCTTGTTTACCAGCCTTTGCTAAGTTGCTCAGGCATTCTTTAATCCAAAGGGCATGATCAGATAATAATAAAGTCCCAGGCCAGTGATGAAACTAGTGTGTTCCTGGTCTGGGATGTGCATTGGAATCTAATTATATCCAATGTACGTGTCCATGAACAAAAGAAGTTCGTGTCCAGTTGTCGAGTCGACTAGTTGATCAATCCTGGAGAGCAGGAAGTTGTTCTTCATGCATGCTTTACTCAGATCAGAATAGTCGATGCACGTCCTCCACTCCCCGTTTGATTTTTTCACCAGGACCGGATTTAATACTCATTTCCGGTATAAGGCATAACAGATGAAGCCATTTCCCTTTAGCTTCTCCACTTTTTCTTTGAGTGCATCGGATCTCTTTGGACCCAGGCTGCGACGCTTCTATTTCACAAGAATGCACTTTGGATTTATGTTCAATGCATGCCTCGCTATCTCCATTGAGATCCCACACATGTTAGAGTGTGTCTAGGTGAACACATCTAGGTTCGTCTGGATAAAACCAACTGACTCCTTTATCATTCTCATGCCAAGTCGTGAACTGATCTTCAGGACCTATGTCGGATCATCCTGGCTAACCGAAACATTGATTGTCAATTCAGCAGGAGCTGCTCTTTCATCTAGTGGCTCTTATCGTGGATCCATATCCTTGTGGAACCGACTTTACTGCCTAAGCCAGGGCTCAATCATTGGTTGCTATGCATCTAAACCCATGATGCAGAGAGTCCCCTCTATACCTTTTCCTTTCTCTTTTCGCCTCGCCTCCTTTAACTTGTGAAATAACATTCACGGCCCAACCCCTAATCTCCCTAGACTATTCCCACACTGTTTTCTGTAGGAAACTTCATCGTCAAGCACCAAGGAGCTATAGCCGCTCTAGACACAGCCATGGCCGATTGACCCAAAAATGCATTGTAAGTAGAGTAAATATCAACCACCACAAAGAGCATGACCCACACCTGCTTACGGTCGCACTGTCCAAGTTCCACTGGTAATTCCATATATTCGTCTGGCTCTATAGCTGTCCCGTTAAATCCCTGGATCCAAGATTTACACGGTTTCAAGTCCTTGTCCTCAAGAACTGGTCGTAGGCTTTTTTGAATAAAATGTTGATCGAACTCCTACAGTCAACCAGCACCTTTCATACAGTAGCAGGGCAACCATGGGCATTATAACCAATGATTCAATTGCCGGGGCTTCAACCCCATCAGCATCTTTGTTACAAAAAACAATATCGTCAGTTATGGTTCTGAACTATTTTTCCAGAGGTCCATCTTCTATGGAAAAGCGGATCTCATTCTCAGTATGCTTCAAAGCACCAATATATCTATCCATATCATTTAAACTTTTATCGGCCGGATTTGGTCCACCAATGATTGTGTTTATCACCAAACGTTTTTCAATCCGCCTAGGCTTCTCACCACTAAAACCAACTTGCCCCAGTTGAGTTTTCAACCAAGGGGGTTAGAGTTTCCTTGCCTGCCATCCTGTAGGGCTTTCACAAATTGTTGCAATTTCTTCTTTCAAATCAGGTCCTCAATCATATTGCGCAAATGCCTGCATTCGTTGGTGTTATGACCGTGCGTCTCATGAAACTTGCAGAACTTGACAGACTCCTTCTCCTTTTCAGTCGACTCTCTCGGAGCTAGCTTCATCTACAGCTCAGTACCTTGAGTTGCCAGTATGATTATCGTACTTAAGAATCTTGGAATGATTCCTATTATAAGGCTTTCACTTTTTGGTCCCATCGTCATTCTATTTATGATCACCGATCTTGTTGCCAACATTTACATGGAACTCCCTCTGGACTGTTTTACAGCAATGTTGCTTTGTATCACTTCAGCTGAACTCCTAGCCTCACCTCTTTGGGGACGATTGCGTGCCTCCTCCAAATGTAGGAACTGATTAGCCTTTCTGTAGAAAATGTCCATCATTGACGGGGGCTTCATTTCTAACCATCTCTCGAAATCGGTCTCGGGATGAATCCCCATAATCAATGCCATCAATACCATGCCATCATTTGAATTTGTTACTTCCGTCACAGCTGTATAGAATCAGTTCAAGAAATCACTCTCATGTGCCCTGGAAGAGGTTTGATAATGACATCACATTCTTCGGCCATGAAGTGAGTAAAGGGAATTGCTCCAGAAATTTTTGCGACAACTCAGCGAAAGAAGATACGGACCATAGTGGGAGCCGAGTGAACTGCACCGTTGCTACCCCTTCTAGGAAAATTGTAAAACAACGACATCTCAAAGCATCAGATGCTCTAGCAGAGTCCATATGCCATTTGTACTTCATCAAGTGCTGCCTTGGATCTGTCTTTCCAAAGTATAGTGGCATCATTGGCATTACAAACATCCGTGTATACTTCTCATGTAGAATGTTTTCAGTAAACAGACTTTGACTAGGAGAGATACACCACTCATTATTGCATCTGAATTGGTTTTCACTTACAAGTCTCTTTACCATATCTTCCAAGTGCTCCGGGTCTATAGGATCGACTGAACGATAGTAATCAAGGTCCGCTCCGAGTGTTTGGCCCGACAAATTCTCTCGAGTAGGCTCTTGATACTTAGGCTCTCTAGACTCTGGGAGATCCATTCTTCTAGTAGTCTCCCCTATTTGATTCCCGTGCATTGTATCATTAGCAATAGCTCGATATTCCAGATTCTGATCATCAACAGCATGTCCAGAAGTCACATCCACACCACAGTCCAAAGGGCAATGTCCAGCCATGACATAAGTTGGATCGATATCGATTTGTCCTCTCAGATTAGTAACGATCCACAAACTCAAGCCACGAGTTTGTCTCGTCCCTTGATTCGAGGTCCCAACTATGTTTTGTGTCTTCTTCTGCTTCTTATCCCTTCGTCTTTGCTCGGACAGTGAGGAACTTTCAGATTTTGTATTTGAATGGTACAAGTCCCTCCTACTCCTCCTACGGTTCTTCTAAATTAGTTCATTCAGCAACCTCAAGCTCTATTGCATTTGTTGGTTCATCTCATTGCGAGTCTCCTAGGATCTATCCTCCATCTACTTCATCATACGATCCATCTCCATTCTAGTCACGACTTCAATTAGATTCTGGATCTCAACCAATTCTGGTTTGGCAACTTCATCCACACGGTGAGTGCCTTGATTCTCAACATCATTGGTAGCTTTGGAAGTTGTAGCACGTTCTCTCCTTGATGGGGCCATAGCGAATAACTTCCCTTAGATTGTTGAAAATCTTAATAGTAGAACTGTAAGGTTGGAAGATTGGATCTATATCTCGGATCTAAGAAATCCAATAATAGATAATGGATCCAAATAGCCTAAGAATATCGCTCCCAGTGAAAGCACCAAAATGTTTAAACAACAAATGGCAAAAACATCCAAAAGATTGTGTAGAGAATAAAAAGTGAAGAAAATAAATGAAAAATGAGCGAGGAAAGAACACACGGCGTTTATAATGGTCGACTAATCTTGGCCAATGTTTACTTAGTGATTTTATTGCTTAGATCACTGGGTTACAAGCAATTGTTCTTATGGATCGGTATAAATCCTGGTGATTACAAGAAAGTAGAGTAGAGAAAGCAAGAGCCCAAAAGATCCATAAAAATGAGCCAAGTCCCTCTATTTATAGACGTAGGAAGCCTAAAATCTCACCTCCATGATCTCCACCTCGTTTTGCATGCCATAGACCAATTCTCCAAGAAAATAGGTGGACACCTCAGCAGTTTGTATGGATTAGTACCGATTCAAGTGTTAGATTAGTACCGATCCAACGCTTTGTTAGATTTTTGAACTTTGGATTCTTTGGATGGTTCGTGCTTTCCTCCTGTGACTTTGGTTGTACTTGGTTTCTGGACTTTACGGCTATCTACCCTGGCTTCCTGCCTCCGTATATTTCCTGGTCAAAAGGCTAGATAACAACTGCATACACCACTTGTCCTCCGGATTTTGATTTATTTTTCCGCTAGTTGCTAGGATGCCTTCGTTTCAACTATCATTATGAGCGGATAGAGTTCACGAGCAGCTACAAATAGATAATATGGGATACCTGAAGTGTTTAAAAACTATTTGACTACTACACGAGACATTCGGTCATTTGTGAACATTCCAATACCTACGATAGATGTTGAAGGTGGTGTTGCCCTTGGGGCATTAGTATTTCTTTCTCCACCAACTTTAAACTTTTTGAAGTTGTGCAGGATTTTTGGCTTGGTGGGATGTAATAGTAGAGGGAGCTGACGAGCAAGCCGTACCATGGATTGATTCCAAGCATTGCCTCAAGCCTTGGTTTATTTTTGAGACAGATAAGGGGGCGTGATTTGAGTGTTTCATCCATTAGTAGCAGGGTATCTTATCAGTGAAGGAGTATATTTGCCAACTTTATTTTTAGTTGAATTCAAGGTTGAGACGGTCAGTACGCCATTGGATTAGGCAATGAGTTTACATTGGGTCTTAAAGCATCAATTGGGGATTCATTTCTTAGTCTTATCCCTATTAGGGGCCACTTTTGAAAGTCTTGTTGGGATAGTTCTCCTTCATAAGAAAGCCCACAAGATACCATTTGAAGTAGCAAAAGTGGAAAGCAACCTAATCCCCAACCGAACCGCGAAGACCAAGGTACAAGGAAGATCGGGCTTATGCGAAGAAGAAGCTAGCCTAGTATGTCACTCTCGTGGCATATAAGGGCATCTCGCCATGAGATATCATCCAGCTAAACCAATGCGTAAGTGCTTCAATGACGATTGGCTTGATCACTTGAAGAAAGATTTTCCTACATTTTCGATGGGTGAGTAAATGATGATGATTTATACTCGTAGGAAATTCTAGGTTCTAGCAAACTTACTGCTCAGGAAGAAGGGAATAATTCATGTATCAAGATGTACTTCGATTGTAAGTTACTTGCTTTTGTTCTTTACGATACTTAAGCTATGACGACTGCCCTATACCATCAACACCAATAGTATATATATATATATATGTGTGTGTGTGTGTGTGTGTGTGTGTGTGTTTAGTGCGATGTTCATGCCTGGTCGATATAGGAAGATCATCAAGGTTCAACTAAACCAATATAGCATATAACCTATCATATCTCATAGCACATGGATAACATATAATATCAAAGATATAACATAAGATGCAATAATAACTATATGAACATACCATCATTAGAGCAATAGATCCACAAAGTTATACATCAAATGCAATAGAGTCTATACAATAGAAGTAAACTCAAACAAACTATCTCAACAAATAGTAATAAGCAAGCACTGTTACGGGCTCCACAACGTTGCTTAGTAGAATAAGCGTAGACTCCATATATGTATATAATTCGAGATAGCTTCATCCAGCCCGTCCTCCGAACAGCTACTGCGTCACCTTTACCTGTTATCTAGTCTACTCATTTAAGAGTACCTAAGATAATAAGAGGCAAAACATAAAACCTTTGGTCAGATAATAGTCCGATGTGAGCAGTAAATGAGTCTCAAAATACTAAACAGGTAAATATGGTAAGGAACAAAGTACACAAACCATACCTGACCTGACCCTGCAACTAAAGAGTAAGCATACAATACTATAATATGCTACTCTACAATATCATAAAGATATACCACAAACCACATAAAGGATATCGGTCTTCCAAGTATTCCTATCTCCAATACCTACTTCCCTTGATACCTACGAGTGATAGCTTACTAAAGAGAGCAACCATAGCATCCATAACATCCATCAAACAAATCCTAACTATCACTCCATGTGCTCTGAATATATGGTAGCTCGTATGACCCTCGAGCCAGGGACTAATGGAAATCCCAGTTCTTTGTTATACTCTCGTATCTCGCAGCCAAAAGCTAAATATGTGTCTTGTAGCCCAAAGCTGGACATTAGACCCAAAGCTATAAGTCCAGGGCATGCAGGTCCCTTCATCGACCCATGGGCATCCCCACTTACAATAACCCTGCTTCGAGTACAACTGAAAACTCTTTGACTCATCAACAATTCCTTAGCACATACACCTGAGCCCATCTTTGCTCCATTTGGATGCTCAGTCCAGTTTCCATTATTCACGAGGAACCCTTCAACATTCCCCGACCATACGGCCCATCCCCTTTATGAGCCACCATTTTTAGAACCTACTCCCAACATGAGCCAACATTCGAAGATCATAGCTTTTCATCATGTTGAATTCGTCATCCAACCTAATACGAACAAGCGAACACCTCTAGCATGATCTACAGGACCTCTACTTCACCTTTTAGAAGTTTCATTCCATTTGGACCTAACCTTAGAAGTCGGCATCAACCTCTCAACTCATTTCTCGAGCTCTATACTTAGCCAACCTATGGCTAAGTTTTCTTCCACTCCTTCCTTGCTTCTAGTAGTCCATGCCCAGATGCTTTGACCCTGACTTCTCCACACAAATCAAGTCGTAACAGAACAATTCCTCTCTTCAAAGCACCCTTCTTCATATTCTAAAAACAAGTTGTCATAGCCTCCGACACTTAGCCAATCATTGATCCATCACCTTAGGCAACCTCTACTAGCATCGCCTTTACTCTTCCCAAAACCGTCGATTTATTGGACTGATCCACAGTACTTGGTACCGACCCCTCATGTCGGCACCGACTTCTGTGCTTAAAGAATCTGGACCTACAACATGAACCCCAAGCTCCTCTCATACTCCAGAACTTCCCTTCAAAGTTTCATCTAATTCCGATCAACTTTGCCTCCAATTTGCTAAATTCTCCAGCCTAAATTTCTATGCAATCACGACACTAGCAAACAACATAAACTCATATCATCCAATATAGAATAACAAGAAATTTCATCCAATCAAACATGCAATTCTCAAAATAAGACAAACAAGTCAATTTCTAACATAGATCTACGTATAGCATGAATACATGAGCATGGGCAAGGGTGATTTCTAGTCAATCTAGATCATATACATAGTTTAACATGTAATTAAAGTTAGATAAGTTTTTATGGCCAAAAATAGATTTAAAACATATTAAATCCTATGATTCTACCATATAAACATGCATAGTATAGTGAGAAGGCATAAACCACTCACCAATTACCAAATTCAACCAATTCGAATGTAGATCCAATTCGAACAACAATGAAATACACTTCAAATCAGCAAATAGATGATCACTAATTTTTAGTTGATGATCAAATCTCTAATTCGCAATCCAGTTTGATTTAGAGAGCAATTTGGGTGATTTTGGATGAAATTAAGATGGATTTAGGGCTATTAGGGTCTAGACCTGATTTCCAATGAAAGGGAAAGTTTTAACCGACTCTTCAGTGTTTTATTTATAGCATTATCTAATTAGGCTAATGGGCTTTATTGATTATACACTAATCCTGACCTGCGGCTTTAAAAACTTAAAACAGGCATAAATTTCTAACCGTAAGTCCGTTTTTCTATTATAACCACTCGACAGAATGGAAACCATCATCCTTAGCAATGGAACTGGTTTGAGACTTTAATTCAACTTCTATCAGAAGTTATAGCCTAAAAAATTTTCCAGGGTCAAAATTGTCACATAGAGATTCAGAAAAAATCATATGTGTGTATAATGTCCCTAGGAGTCATATCCCAAAATTATATAATCATACCACCTCATAGGAATAAACTAAAAATATTTTACGATCCTTTAATATGTAAAATACAGATCGTTACATTCTCCCCACTTTAGGAATTTTGCCTCCAAAATCCCTAAAAAATCCAAACTATAAGCAACTATGGTGATCCCGCATGCCTATCAATCATAAACAACCATCAAACATCTCAAACAAACAACCATGTAATCAATAGTATAGTTATCCTATCTTAGCATGCGAACTACTAACTTATCAAATATAATATACAATATGAAAGTAAACACAATAAACGATGAGTCTTACCATTCAAAGAGCTCCAGATAAGGAGTCCTCATGCTCTCTTCCGTCTTCCATGTACAATCATCCTCTCTTCCACTCCATTGTACCTTAACTAGCTCTACCATTTTTCTCTTAAGATGTTTCGTATCGTACCCAACAATAAGAAGTGGCTTACAAGATATAGAAACTTCTGGTTCTACTTAACATCTTCTAACCGATCTAGTGTAATCTTTGTGCACGCCCACCATCTTCTGAGCTAAGTCGACCCTATATGATGGCTTCTCGATTCTCTCGACTAACGAAAAATGACTTACGAACCTCGGTGCTAACTTTCCCTTTCTACTGAATCGAATTACGTTCTTAAGAGGAGAAACCTTTACAAATACCATATCTCCGACAGAAAACTCCAAATATCTTCGTCATTTATCCGCATAGCTTTTTTATCGATCCTAAGCAGCCTTCATTTATTGCCGAATAACCTCAATCTTCTTCAAAGTCTCTCTAATCATATCTGGCCCAAATATCAGTTTCTCGCCGGCTTTCCACCAACATGAACGAGCATTACATGGTCGACCATACAATGCTTCATATGGTGCCATACCAATAATTGATTGATAACTATTATTGTATGCAAACTCCACCAAATGCAAATGATCATCCCATGGTCCACCAAAGTGTATAATGCATGCTCATAAGAGATCCTCCAATATACAATTTACTCTTTCGGTTTGCCCATCCGTTTGCAGGTGATAAGCTGTACTAAAATGCAACTCCGTCCCTAACGCCACTTGTAAGCTCTTCCAAAACTCACTAGTGAACAACGGGTCTTGGTCGCTCACAATGCTCTTAGACATACGATGAAATCGTATTATCTATTTTACATACAACTCTACCACCTTGAATACCGTTCTACTTGACTTGACAGGTGTAAACCTTGCACTCTCGGTCAACCGATCTAACCCATTTGCCATCATACCCTGCTCGAGTCCTCAGCAATCCATTAATAAAATCCATCAATAATTACTCCTATTTTCATTCAGAAATCTCTAATGGTTGCAACAATCCACTAGGTTTCTTCTGCTATGCCTTTACCAACTAATAGTTTATACATTTTGAGATGAATGCTCCTATATCCCTCTTTATACCATCCCAACAACAGGTTTGCTTCATATCTCAGCACATTTTTTTAACGTCGAGATGAATGGTCAACCTGGAATGGTGACACTCTTTTAGCACTTCATCTCTCAATCCATCAACATCGATAACAAATAATCTTCCTCCTTACGAAGCCAACCTTCTCGGTCGAGTTCATATTGCTTCATGTCTTCAGACTCTACTCCTTCTTCTATCTTTGCTATGATCTTCGCTAGCCTAGCATCCCGCTTCTGACTAGTACCAATCCTTTCTATTAGAGTAGGTCTAATCGACAAACTTGCTATCATTTCAGGTCAATCTAGCAATATACTTTATCTGCTTCCATTCCTAGAACATTATTTCCAACCTTGCATGTTTTCTACTCAATGCATTAGTGACTGCATTCCCTTTCCCCAGAGAGTAAGAAATAATGAAATCATAAGGGGCCAAAACTCCAACTACCATTGTTGTCGAAGGTTGGGATCCTTCTGAGAGAAAAGGTACTTAAAGGATTTGTGGTCCGTAAACAGCTCAAACCTTTCTCCCAACAAATAGTGCCTTCGCATCTTCAAACCAAAAACAACTGCCGCCAATTTCAAATCATGAGTTGAGTAATTCCTTTCGTGCGCCTTTAGCCGTCGACTGGCATAAGCGACAACCCTTCGCTTCTACATTAACACCACGCAAAATCTAGTACCATAGACATCAGTGTATACTGTCAACTCTTCATTTCCACTTGGAATGGTCAACACTGGTGCACTCGTCAACCTCTCTTTCAAACTTACGAATGCATGCTCACACTTCGCATCCCATACAAAGGTTTGATTCTTCTTCATCAAATTGGTCAACGGTGCCACTACCTTCGAGAAGTCCTTTATAAAGTGTCTATAATATCCCGTCAGTCCTAGAAAACTTCTCATATCTATAAAATTCTTGGACCGATTCTAATCTTGGACCACTGCCACCTTTGTAGGATCCACTGCTATACCCTGTCCCAAAACGACGTGATCAAAGAATCTCACTTCTTATCTCTAGAAGTGACACTTAGAGAATTTCGCTCTCAACTTGTGCTTCCTCAATATATCTAGCACAATCCTCAAGTGCGTCTTATGCTCCTCTTCGGTTATGGAGTAGATCAGAATATCATCCATGAACTCAAGCATGAACTTATTCGATTGATCTCTTAAAACCCAATTTATAGGATCTACAAAGTATGCCGAAGTGTTGGTTAACCCGAATGACATCACCAACCAATCATAGAAACCCGATGGCATACGAAACGCGGTAATAGGCACACTCTTCTTTACTACTCTAAACTGGTGAAATTCCATCACCAAATCCATTTAGGAGAACACCTTCACGCCCTGCAGCTGGTCGAAAAATTCATTAATGAATGGGAGCAGATACTTATTCTTCTTCATCATTTTATTCAGCTCATGATAATCCACACAACCTCAAAGAGCCATCCACCTTCATTGTGAATACTACAGGTGCGCCCACTCAGATATGCTTCTTTGAATGAACCCTTTCCTCAATAGGTCATTCACTTGCACCTCCAATTCCTTTGCTCACTGGGTGCCACACGCCTCAAAGGCATAATTATAGGTCTAACTTCCTTCACCAAGTCTATTTGTAACTCGATCTCTCTATGCGGCGGTAATCCAGTCACTTCCTCGAGAACCTTTGGGTACTCTCTAGCAATAAGCACTGACGACAATTCCTCCTGTGGAAACTCAAGTGAATATTGTAACGACCCATTATTTTGGACCATTCAAATCGATAATAATCCACACATGTCTGACTTGAATAATTCAAAATAACATATTGTAATAAAATTTGGAGCAAATAAAATCAAATACAGAATCACAGACACAGAACATCAGAATAACTCGCAGCGGAAATTAAAATACCATAGTAGTTCATGAAGCTACTATAACAAAATCTCAAACAAAATACATAATATCAGTCTGGAAAAAAAACATATACAATAGAAATCTCAAATACATAGAAGTTTATAAATACCAGAGCTGAAATAGAACAACTGAAACTGAAAGGGAATAGATAACTAGACAAGCAGAATCTCCAGCGATTCCTAGCTCCAGAAAAAAAATCCAAAGCTAAGCTGTAAATACGCAGGCTGACCCGAGCGTAAAGTAAAACACAAAACACTCGAGTCAGGACATACATACTTATATAATGTAAACTAACTCAAGTGAACTGTAGTAGTAATGCACAATAACTTAAAGGATGCTTGGGATCGCCCATCCTCTAAGGATCGGTTAAACCATAAATTAAATTACATCCCGTGGTTAAAATTCCAAAATGGTATTTTATACTTCGAAATCAAATATCATTTCAAATCCATTTCAAAATATCAAAATATTTCAAATCAAAATATTCCATTTAAATCATTTAAAAATGAAGTTATTATATTTAATAGTTAAATATTCAATTCTCAAAATTTTACCATTTTCAGAATTCATTTATTCACTTAAATATATTAAAACAGTGAAATTTCAACTTTTGCAGCATTTAGAAATGCTACAGAAAGTTATGTTTAAAAATTCAATTAGCAAAAGACAGCATTTAAATGCTGTAATAGGTTTAGATTTCAAATAAAACTTTAGTTAAATTCAGCAACTACAGCACTTAGTTCATTTTAGCCATTTAGTTCATTTATATCAATTACAACATTTACAAAATGCTGTAATATCTTTAACTTTAGAAATGATAGCATTTCAGGAATGCTGTCAATTTAAATTCCAAACTTTCACTACAATTTCATAAACAATTAAAATTTATTTAAATCCATTTTAACTTATAAAAATCATATTTTCTCACTTTAAAAACAATCATTTAAATAACCCTTAATTTATGATTTTACAAAGTGAAAGTTTCACAAACAATTATCAAATCTTTAATAATTCACTTATAAAATAAATGTAAAATTTTATAACATTTCATTTACTTAACATTTTAATTAACTTTACCATTTCATAACTTTATTTAAATTCCATTTTATTTTCTTAACTTAACTTTTATTTTTAAAACACTTTCACATTTTCCAAGTTAAGTTATACTTCAAATTTCAACTTTTAAACATTTATTTATTTAAATATTTTTAATTTATAGAAAAATCAATAACACTTTATAAAATCATTTTAAATTCAAATAAAAATCAAATTATCATATTTTCTTACTTAATTTAAACTACATTTATAAACAAAATCATAAATCCAAAATTTACTTATATTTCAAATCCTACTTTCCCATTTATTTATTTCACTTATTTAATTTATAGAAAATCACTAATATTTTGTAAAAATCATTTTTTTAAATTTAAATTTAAATCAAAATTTCATAATATTTACATTTTTAACATAATTTATAATTTCAAGAAAATATATATATTAACCACGGGTCTGTATATAAATTTTTCTAACCTAAGTCAAATGATACAGATAATATATCATTTCAATCCGTAATTTACAAAGAAAAAATCCGGGTTTTATAATTTCAAACCCGCAATCCCAAGTTAAATGAAATAAATAAAAATCGTTCAGGCCTATCATTTCAACCCATAATGATTTTTCCCTTTCTAAAGTCCATTCGGGTATGTATCATTTCAACCCATAGTGATCTAATCTACAGGGAACTTGCAGTGTGATAAACAGATATAAATGAACAGTTTAACAACATATATTAGTAACAGATGAGATGATAGGTAAATAAACAGGTTTAACATCATATAATTAATAATCACAGACAGGGATAACATAACATAATAGTACTACACATTCAATTGTTGTCAATTCACATTTGCATAAGTATAAATGTCAGGTGAGATTTACTCACCTTTTTATGCTGGAGTTAGCAAATCAAATAACACAAACGAATTCCAGAAAGCACGATGACACAACAATAGACTCTAGTGGGAAGAGAACCAAGCTATTAATCTTGTGAACAACCCATAAACAAAACCAAAATAAAATTATAAATTCAATACGACATTGAATTGAAATAACTTTGGAATAAAACACAATATGAATACAAAACTTTTTGCCTTGCTTTCTATATTATTTTGCACGGCCTAGGAGTTGGATCAGCTCAGGTTTTGGTCATGTTTGACTCGGGTATTGACATAGGAATGCACGGCCTAAATGCTAGAACATGTGGAGGAAGTTACAACATAGGAAGGTGAAGAGGTTTTAGGCAACAAAGAGGAGTTTTGGTTCAACAAAGAGGCTCGGCCATGGGGTGTTTGGGGTCGGCCAGTGGAGTGTGGGTCAGGTCAGGGGCTGGAGTGATGAGAGGAGGTCTGGACAGAGGTGGTGGTGGTGGCCTAAGGTGATGGTGGTGGTGGAAATGGAAGTGGTGAACAAAGGGTGGTCAAAGAACATGCTTTCAAGGCTTTAGGTTGCATTTTGGTGGATTTTATCATCATGGTGGGCTCGGCTATGGTCAAGGCTGAAGGGATAGGTGGTGATGATGGCGGGGAAAAGGTGTAGGGGTGGTGGCCGTGGCTATGAAGTGGAGGAAGTACAAAAGAATCCAAGAAAACAAGGCAAAAAGCATGAAAATGAGAAGAAAAGTGAAAGAATAAGAGGCCATTACCAATATTTTTGCTTGGCCGTGAATGGAGATGAGAAATAAAGTTTCTTTACATGAAATGAGAAAGAATACACGACAAGAAATGAGTAGTACTCAGCCAAACAACATAAATGAAGCGTTATGGCAAATGAAAGGACATTGGAGATGAAAAGACTTAAGTTAATAAAGCTTTTAAAACCTTTCATATTTCCTTTCTTTAATTCAATTTAAAAAAATAATAATCAGTAATTTACTTTTAAAAACTGAAACAAAGTAATATAAAATAAAAATAAATAATAAATTTTAAAGAAAATGGAAAAAGAATTAAAGAAATTGCTTAAAATTCAAAACAGGGTTCAAAAATTACAATTAAATCATCATTGGCTTTGGAAAATATCCACTTCATTTAAAAATATTCTAAAGAAAAACTTTGAAATAAATAATTCATTTATCATTTCTAAAGTGAAATAAATAATTAAATTTAGAGAAAATAGAAAAAGAATAAAGAAATTGTTTAAAAATTCAAAATAGGACTTAAAAATTTCAAATAGAATATCACTAGTTTTAGAAAAATTATAACTTTACTTCTAAACCAATAAAAGTCAAGTAAAATAAAATAAATGCTGAACAAAATGAAGTGTAAATGAAAATAAAATAAAGTCTTAAGAAAATAGAAAATAAACAAAGAATTTCTTTAATTAAATGAAACTGGAAATTAGAAATTTTAAATAGAATACAACTGACATTGGAAAATGTCAATTACACTTTGAAAAATGTTTTAAAACCAAAATATATACATGACATGTTATTTTACCCATATAAATATAAATTAGAACATTACATGACCAAATAATATATTATTTATATAATTTAAAATAAACAATTTTGTTAAATACAGCAAATTACACTCAATAGTTAAAAAGGCATAACTTTCACAATATAAATCGGATTTCAACGAAACGAAAAGCAATATTCTTAAAATTTTATTTACTTTCATAATAAAAGATAAAATTTAAATTTTCAAAATTTTAAATTATAAGTCAAAGTTTGACCATATTGACCAAAATTCACTTTTTTGGAAAATATTCTATTTAGTCATGTTTGGAATTCTAATTCACATCAAAATCAAAATTTATATTTAAAATAACAAAAATTATCCATTTAAATAAATAAAATAAACTTTTCAAATCAGGAAATTCAATTTGAAATAATTAAAATATACAATTAAAATATCACAAAATACAGGGTTGTTATAAATATAGAAAGCTAATCATCAACCCATCCTCTGGTAGGTAGCTAATCGCTCTGTTTGCCCATCCACATCTCCAACTGTCACCAATAGCTTATCGCAATCCACTATGATCGCATACTTCCTAAGCCAGTTTATACCCAAGATAATCTCGAACCCAACAAAGTTCAAAACAAAAAAATCACAAACCAAAGAATATCCATGAGTCGATAAAACTAGGCTATGACAAACCATGCAAAAACTAGTTGAGCTTCCAATAGAGTTCATCACGATTAAGGGTCATTTCTACTATCCCATGTTCCAATCCCAATCTATCTACCACGTCACTATAGGTGAATGAATCAGAAGCACTCGTATCAAACAAAAATCGAATAGGAACATCACCAATAGAAAGCATACATTGAATGGTAACTCCCTTCCCCTTCTCCTTCGTCGAGAGAGCACTCGACAAAGTCGGGACTGCATCCAAAGCATATTCCTTCACTACCTACTTATCTGTTACCGGGTGGATAATTTTTCTTCAAATGCCCGGGCTTATCACAGTTATAGCATTTCTTCTTCCCACTCATCTTGTAGTCTTTAATTAGATGACCCTTCTCGTTGCATCCATAGCAAACAGGTTCCCATTTACCCTTCTTCCTAACATCCTCTCCTTAGGACTGCTTTCACTTTCCATTCCACTTCTTCTTGCCTTCACCGCCTTACTGCGGATTTGGCTCTTCTTTCTTAGCAGAAACAACAATAGCAATCTTAGCCTTATGGTATAAACTCTCATGGAGAAGCGCTTTCTCTACTAGCTTTTCAAATGGCTCATCTATATGATCCACTAACTTTTCTCCAAGATAGTCATCCAATCCTATGACGAACTTCTCATTTTTCCTCAAGGGAGTGTTAATAAATTACATCCCATACTTAGTCAGGCATCAAATTATGCCACATATTTAGAAACTGTCATCTCTCCTTGATATCGGCAAATTTTCTAAATAGAACCGACTTCTGAGCAGCCGGAGTAAACTTCTCCTCGACCTTGCCATGAACTGATCCCAGTTGAACTGATCCTCTAGAGTAGCAATGGTAATAGCATTCTACCAATTCATGGCTCGACCCTGAAGCTGTCTCGAAACCAACTTCATCTTTATAGCATCTTCCACCTCCATATTACCGAAGATGCACTCACAAGTATCTAACTAATCTTACACTTCTATAGCTGACTGCATCCTATAAAAGGGCTTCCCTCTAAGAGTAAAATAATATTTTCTCAGCTTGGCGAAATCAATCCTAGGCGCTGGCATTGGGGCACCTCTTCTCATCACAACTCCAGGAACATTTCTCATCATATTAACCATCATAGCATTGAACATGGCTTGGACTTCAGGCGTAGCAGCTTCTAATCCTACTCCTTCCTGTACTCCTGAAGCAGATTCCTCACAATGTTCCTTGTATGCTCGGCTGATATAGGACGATCATCAAGGTTGAAATAAACCAATACAACATATACCCTATTATATCTCACATTACATGGATAAAATATAATATCATAGATATAACAGAAGAGACTGTAATAACTATGTAAACACATTATCATCAGAGCAATAGATCCATAAAGTTATACATCAATAGAAGTAAACTTAAACAAAATGTCTCAACAAATAGTAATAAGAAAGCACTGTCACGAGCTCCATAGCATTGCTCAACAGAATAAGCGTACACTCCATATATGTATATAATACAAGATGGCTCCATCCAGCTCGTCCTACGAACAACTACTGCATCACCTAGACCTATGATCTAGTCTACTCATTTAAAGGTACCAAGATAATAAAAGGAGAAGCATAAAACCTTGGGTCAGATAACAGTCTGGTGTGAGCGGTAAATGAGTCTGAAAATACTAAACATGTAAATATAGTAAGGAACAAGAGTATACGAACCATACCCGACCTATCCCTGCAACCAAACAGTTAGCATAAAACACTATAATATGCTACTCTACAATATCATAAAGATATACCACAAACCACATAAAGGATATCAGTCTTCCAGGTATTTCTATCTCCAATACCAACTTCCCTTGATACCTACGAGTGATAACCTAATAAAGAGAGCAACCAAAGAAACCATAACATCCATAACATCGATCAAACAAATCCTAATTATCACTCCATATTCTCTGAATATGTGATAACCCATATGACACCTGAGCCAGAGACTAATGAAATCCTGGTTCTCTGTTGTACTCTCGTATCTCGTAGCCTAAAGCTGGATACATGTCTCGCTGCCCAAAGCTAGACAATAGACCCAAAGCTATAGATCCAAGGTATACAGGTCCCTTCATTGACCCATGGGCGTCCCTATTTACAACACCCTTGCTTCGAGTACAACTGAAAACTCTTCAAGTCATCAACGATTCCTTAGCACATACACCCGAGCCCATCTTTGCTCCATTTGGATGTCAAGCCCTTCTTGCTAAATCCAGTTTCCATTATTCATGAGGAACCCTTCCACATTCTCCGATCATACGGCACATCCTCTTTACAAGCCGCCATCTTCAGAACCTACTCCCAACACGAGCCAACATCCGAAGACCATAGCTTCTCATCATACTGTTATATCATCGTCCAACCTGATACAAATGAGCCAACACCTCCAGCACGATCCATAGGAACTCTACTTTACCTTCTAGAAGTTTCATCTTATTTGGACCTAACCCTAGAAGTCGGCACCGACCTTTCAACTCCTCCGAACTCCTTCCTTGCTTCTAGTACTCCATGCCTAGATGCTTTGACCCCGACTTCTCTACATAAATCAATTCGTCATAGAACAAATCTTTTTTTCAAAGCATCCGTCTTCACATTTTAGAAACAAGTCGTCAAAGCCTTTAACACTTAGCCAATCACCAATCCATTACCTTAGGCAACCTCTACTAGCATCACCTTTACTCTTCCCAAAACCGTTGAATTATCAAACCAACCCATAGAACTCGCTACCGGCCTCTCATGTTAATGCCGACTTTTGTGCTTAGAGAACATGGATCTGTGACTTGAACCCCAAGCTCCACTCATACTCTAGAGCCTCACCTTCAAGTTTCATCCAATTCTAATCAATTTTGCCTCTGATTTGCTCTATTCTCCAATCTAACTTTTTATGCAATCACATCACAGCAAACAACATCAAATCATATCATTCAATATAGAATAGCAAGCAATTTCATCCAATCAAACATGCAATCCATCAAAATAAGACAAACAAGTCAATTTCTAACATAGATCTACATATAGCATGAATATATGAGCATAAGCAAGGGTGATTTCTAATTAATCTAGATCATAGAAATAGTTTAACATGTAATAAAATTTAGAAAAGGTTTATGGCCAAAAATCAATTTAAAACATGTTAAATCATATGATTCTACCATATAAACATGCATAATATAGTGAGAAGGCATAAACCACTCATCAATCACCAAATTCAACCAATTCGAATATGGATCCAACCCATTGAAATGCACTTCAAATCAAGAAAATCGATGATCTCTATCTTCTAGTTGATGATTTAATCTCTAATCCGCAATCTAGTTTGATTTAGAGAGCAATTTGAGTGGTTCTGGATGAAATTAAGATGGATCTAAGGCTAATTAGAGTTTAGACCTAATTTAGCATAAGAGGGAAAAGTTTTAGCTTGAACTTCAACCCTCTATTTATAGTATTTTTTAATTAGGCTATGGGCTCACTAATGGACTTAATTAATTACACACTAATCCTTGCCAGTAGCTTCAAAACCTTAAAACAAGTATAACTTTCTAACTGTAAATTCAATTTTCTATTATGACCACTCTACGGAATTGGAAACCATCATCCTGAAGCAATGGAACTAGTTTGAGACTCTAATTCAACTCCTACAAAAATTTATAGTTCAAATAAGGTTTTTAAGGTCGAAATGGTCACATAGAACTTCGAAAAAAATCGTAGGTGTGTAAAATGTCCCTAGGAATTATATCTCAAAACTAGAGAATCATATGACCTTATACGATTAAGATATATTATACGATCCTTTGATACGTAAAATACGAGTCGTTACATGAGTGGTACATTCTTCTATTGCTAGTTACTTGGTAGATATGCTAAACTTGACACCCATCATATTAATGAATTCTTCTATAATGCTAGCTTTGTTTCAGTAACCTTAGTGTTAAACTGAGGTGAAACGACTGAGCGTACTGCCACTTGAACTTGATGTATGGCATCCAGATTGGGTGGGGTAGATCGGTGAAAATTTGGATTCTGTATCTAGGTAGAGTTCGATAGTTTTCCAATAAATATGCAAAGACTGGCTGAGTGAGCTTATACATTTTGCATAGAGTCATTCGTATTGGAATTGTTTGTCCTTATGTTAGTAAACCTTATGCAATGGGAGTAATCCCATATGTCAAAAGGAATATTTCCTGAAGATTTATCCATTCACTTACCAGTTCCTAATCACTAGCTTGAGCGTAGGGTTTAAAGGTGATCTGCACCTATTAGGCATGGGTATTTTATTTGATTCTTAAAGGCGAGCACTTGAGTCGGATTTTTGATGCGACTTAGAGATTTTCGAAGTGTAACTCCAGCCGTGCGAGGAAATTTCAGTAGTCCAACCAAGGAACCGTATCAGAGTTTGCATGAGAGGAGTCAAGTGGCCGACCGTAGTTTCACAAAGATATCGTGCGAGCAAACAAATGATTAGATCAGGTATCATATATTATTTTGGATGACCTTTATTCATTGTAAAATCAATTATGGTATGGTGTAATTTAGAATGCTTATGATAGATCAGGGAAGGACTTCTCGATTAGTTTTATGATGATTCAGATAATCTTTTTAGTAGCAATATAATACTTGCCTAGGCGAGCGTCGTGGCACACTTAGTATATTATCCTTATCAACATTGTGCGGTTGGGATGAGTTTGAACCCAAGCGAACTCAGGCATTTATAAACCGTCATTAAATAATGATTTAATTAGTATAATTTTCTCTTTTTGAGAATGGGTTCTATTCGAATGGAAAAGGGAAATTAAGACTTTGGTGGCTGGGTTTATTCGAGAGTTTTGAGAATTGATGATTTGGCATATCATAGAAGTTTTCCTTCTTATAGCAGGTGGTGTAGTGGTCTTTCGTGTATTGTATTCATGAAAGGAGTTACACCACTTAAGCATTTTTTCCACCTTGGATGATGAGCAGACTTGTTGGAGTTTATACTTTTCCATGCACGTTTCGACTATTGTTGGTCACCGTGTGTGTCAGTATAGACTCAATAGTTTATTTTAGTACTTCGTTTGCTATCGTTTGATTTTTTTGTTATCGCTTGTTCTTATTTAATTGTTGTTTGTTATCATGTGTTATTGTTGCTGTTGATTTATTTTCATTTTTTTTATTATTGTTGTTTCTTGTTTTGTATGAATGGTAGTTTGCATGGTAGTTATTATTGCTTATTGATTGTTTATTATTGCCCATTGTTGATTGCTTGTTATTGTTATTTGTTGCTTTTTTGTATGCTTGGTTGTTTGTATTTTAATTTGAATTTCATATTAAAATATTTCGAAGAGAAAGATAGAGATATCTATATAAAATAGATCATAACATCCCTGGCCATTTTAGGGGGCGAGATGAGATCTATGCAAATCTATTGCCTTTTGATGTGACTCAAAGTCAATGATATATTTAGATATCGACTTATTTGAGCTTACTCTTCAATTAATAGTTATGTATGATTGGGATAGTATCGGCTACTGCACTAGCACTATACATGTTTAAATTTTATGCTTCTTACACTAGAAATGCAAGTTAGAGCATGTGTTGAGTTGCATGTTTGGTTGCTGTTTTATGTTGCCACGTTGATAGGTATGCATTTGTTGTTTTAGTATGCATGTTGTTGCTTCTCATGCTTATGTATATTACATATATGGTAGTATATTGCTTCTCTTTTATGTTTTTAACTCTCTTTGGCTTGTGTAAATGTGAGATAGATACATGGAAGCAAAGGATTGCCATTTGGTTTTTTTGCATTTGCATTCACTTCTAAGTTGTATGTTGCTTACTAAAACAAGTTGCGAAAGAGGTATGAAGTATTTAGAGATGATATATTGTTGTGTATTGTCCCTAGATATGAGAGTCCCAAATATGGGCTTATATTGTTGTTTTGGATTTTTCGGACCTAGCCGCGCAAAGGAGGTGCTGCCGAATTTTTTCAAAACATAGGGGTTTTGAAGGTCTAAGGGTTGAGAGATATTTTCTTAATTTGGAAATTTCGATGACAAAATTCTTTTATGTAGAGGAGAATGTAACCACCCATATTTTTAAAGATAGGATATTAAAATAATTTATTCAAAAATTGATTCGTTATTTGAAGGTCCAAAATATGACTTTTCGCATACGGTCGAATCATGACTCGAGACCAATTCTGTTGAGTCAAGATCGATATTGTGAATCAAAATGTGTATAAATATAGCTATATTTATAATTGGGCTATCTGATGGCCAAAACGATATTGGGATGCATGAAATTATCATCCCGGAGCCCTATCTTGGATAGCGACAAAATTTATACCACTGGGACCACATAAATGTGGTGATGTGAGCCGATAAGTTTTGTGACGATCCGATGTGTATTGGGATCATACGAGATCAATACGGGAGCCGATTTAATTGATAAATTATATGTATATATATATATGCTACTTTTCTCTATTTCGTTTTCTCTTCCTTTTAAAAATGAAAATAAACATCCACCTTCAAAAATCAAAATCTGAAGTTAGAGGCCACGATAAATAACAAGGTTGGATTCATTTTGCTCGTGAAGGGAAGGCTTTGAATCTATGTTGGTCTCAACATATATGGATGCGCATGGGGTGGTGGCTGTGTTTGGGCGTGAATCTAGGGTGGTTCATGGAGGAGGAAAAGGCGGAGTTACACAAATCAGAATGCACCATCGTCTTTCTCCTAGCCGTGTGCACCTCCCCGCACCAACCATTCAAGCTTTGGGTCATCATAGGAAATCGTGACGTGATGAAGGGGAGGCAACCTACTACTGTAGCATTTTGATGGGGAGTGCCGGACGTGTCGAGTTCGGTACCAATGCAAAGAGCATGCATAGAGGAGTGCAACACAATTTTTCGTTCGTTGATTCGCTGAGTAAAGAGGGTGAAATCATGGTGGGAGCATGTACAGTGCTGGGTTTGTGCACAAATCAGTACACAGCCTTGTATGGGAACGTGATTTGGATGAGGAAGATGGATTAAGGGGGTAAGTTAGTTAATTAGGATAATAAATTATCTAATTTGCTTTAATTAATTTTGTTCCGTATTTAATCCATATCTCTTGCATACGAGATCCAATCGAGACGCGGTCTTCGTTGTTGCACTCATATGAGATTATCTACGACATGGTATGGGCTTAGACTAGATTCGAACACTTGTGAACTTACGATTCAGGTGAGTGGATTATAACTTTAAATTTGTATCTCAGTATGAATCCCCATAATTTTATATATTAAAAATATTATCTAGTAGAGGTAGAAAATAAATAAATAAATACATACATACATATATATATATATCTCTAATTGTTCCCCCATTTGATTGGATTCATTTGAGTAGACATTCGGGATAACGATTAAAATCCCACATATTTGTATTATGTTCTATTCGTATTGAATAGAGCTAGATAACGATGATATTGATTTATAGTATGATTATAGATTAATTAAAATCTAATTCATCATAATATTAGTGATAGAAATATTATTATATATTCTATTACTAATTGAAGGCAAGAGTATGACGTTGAAAAATGGTTGAAAAGGCTTAAAAATGATTTATGAGCTAATGATGTATTTTATAAAATAATGAAATGATCTTATAAAATAATAGAAGAGATCAGACTTTTGTTTAAAATATTTTAGTAAATAAAAGTAAGACTTGATTTAATAATAATTTAGTTACTTACTTGAATATATGTGTACATATATATGCACGAGCGGGTATGCATAACGCGTATTTGAGGTTATATAACAATCGATACAATTCTTATATTGTAGTTAGAATTGTTGATAACGTTTGTTTAATTGTGTAAATAATGGTATATGCATATGGAAATAACCATACGCGTATATAATCAAGTAGTAGCCATCTTAGATAGACATAGTGAGCACCGGGTGCGTTAAGTTGCGTAAGAGAGTGCCGAGTCGAGTAATCGCTCTGGCAAAGCTCAAAATGTGATTTACGAAGTTTTACGTGTTTGTGAATATGTGCGTGTGCATATATGTGAACGAGCGGGGGTATAGACACACGTATGAGCATCGTATGAGGCGGGAATGTTAATTGAGTTCGTTTTGGCATATAAGAGAAGGTCTGGTCGTCATATTCGCCCATAGAACTCTACACGAGCAAAGAGAGGATTTTGGAATCAAAATAGTTTTCAAATACTTAAGAAATCACTTCCAAAATTCCAACTAATGAACTAGGAAAGGGGTCCGATACGGAAAAAGTCAGCTAGAAGATACCTAACAGGATGAATGAATGAGCTAGAGGAAGAGGTGATGTGAGTACGCCGTACGAATCAAGATGGAACTTCAAATATATGGGTTTAATGCCTAGGTGCCAGTTTGGTCGATTAAACATCCCAACCAGTCAACTGAAGTTAGTCGGCTAGCGAAGGATTCGATCGACTGAACGATGCTTGTTTGGCATGCTTAGCCCAGGCCTGGGGCATTTTTCCCAAGACCGAATCTCCTATTGCCCGATTGGCTTCGAGATGTTTCGTAAGGACATTAAGGAGCCTTTGTGTAATGTTCTGGCGTATTTGATTGCGCTATGTTATGTTTGACGAATGCATATGTGTATGGCATCAGTGTTCCTTCATGGTTCCCGATAGTGTAGTATGCGAGACATGACCTTCGTTCTATTTTTGATAAGAGATGTACACTTGTTATTTGAGAAATCCTTAATGTCCTAGAGGTGCATTTATGTCTGAACTGCTTTTTTTTGTCTGCTTACGTCATGACAAATCTCGAGTACTCGATTAAGTAGTTTGGGAGTCAGGTGCTTTTGGGGATAAGCTTTTAGGACAACTGGAGCGTTCTGTGGAGATGACGGTGGTACTTCATATATATACTTGATATTGCAGTAGTACATGACGGATGTTATTTATATATGAGATTTGTTGTATCATATGTATTCTGACTTCCTATATTAATATTCATTTACCAGTTTCTTCCGCTAGTGCAATCCTATACATATTGTAATCTTGTTCTATTCATGTATATTATATATTATATGTTGCCATTCTGTTGTTAGATCTTATCGATGTCTTAGTTTAGTGTTTTTCTTTAATTTTACCCCAATGATCCATCTTTCTGGGCATTCCTGGAAAGGCAGGTAGTTACAAGATCTGTTTGAGATGAATCCAATTGGGGATTCATGTTCTGTTTGAGTGATGAAGACTCGTGTGAAAGATGCCAAACGTGACATCAACATCAAAAATGGCTAAATACAGAGTATGATGCACTACATGGGGTTTAGTTGACCCGCATTAGGGTATTATCAATTCTATATCTAGAGATACTTATCAATTGTTGGCCCATGGGAGTTGATGATATTTGGTTCACGTTGTTCATGTTAATGTTTAGATGATGGACCGCTTGTGTTTACCTTGTGGTATATTTTATCTAGAGATATACGATGCTCGGAAAGTGTTTTCTGATCCTTGTGCATGGAGATTGGATTTCGGCTTGACAAATGGGATCTCCATGGAAAATCCATTATGTGAACGTTCCTTATCGGTTTTGATTGTACCCTTTAATGTGCGATTGAATGTAACCAATGTAACCATTCCATCTATATTCTGATTTATATTCTTCACCCTAGACATTATCTATTATATCACCTTACGTACTTACTAAATGATGGTTCTTTTAAGGGAATAACCAATATGGCATTCCACGCAGTCTCAAAAGTACCGTTATATGTTGATCAAATATTTCTTGAGTTTCTCATACCATATTTTTGTATGACGCTTGGTTTTTGTTTTCCCTAAATTCCTTGTGTACACTTTCTAGTAGTTTGAGAAGTGTAAATTTTCGTTGATGTTCATTGGAGCTCAAGTAGATAAGCTGGATGTGTAACATCCCCTACCTTGAGGCCCGAAGCTAAGCGCTACAGATGTTGCAGTCATCTATAGTATTAACTTCCGGTGACAAAATATGATAATGTTAATGGTGTGCATAATATCAGAAGCACATGAATAGGAAATAAAATCACAGATTTCAAAAACAACTTTTCTGATTACATTTCAAGTCCATATTTCATATTCAGTTACATAATCCCAAAACGATCCCAGGTTTTGATCAAATATAATTATTACAAATTACGCTATAAGCGACATATGAAGATGCCCTCTTGGATGATCAGAGTACTAGATAGACATATCAGTCATAAATACACCACAGTGGAAATAAACCTAAATAGCCCCTACATAGCTAACTTTGCCTCCTGCACGTCTCGGAAGCTTATTTGTCCAACCTACTAAACCTAAAAAACCTTAACGCTCAATCTACTTAAATTAAATTTTGAGCACCCGAGAGTTTAAGGGGAAAACATAAATTTCAAGCCAGACAAAAAGCTTGGTGTGAATAATACTATTACATCTCGATTTACTGATATTGAGTGAGATCATGCCGCTTAGTGAAACGGGTTTCCCCTTACTAATATCTATTAAAAAGGCATATCTTTTGCAAATTAAATCATGCAATCAAACTGATTATAACAATAACAACAAATACATATATGCATAAAAATGAGGAAATTAATGGACCATCTGTCCACAATATAATTTTACCCGACTAGCTATTAATCATTGTCTGACTCGGGCCTACCAGACATAATCAAGAATCCAACTTCTATTAGACAAAATACTGGGCTATCTGCCCTTAACTTTCTTTTTCTAAGGTCAATTGAACCTAATGATTTTACGGGCTCACCAATAACCTATCTTTACTCTGTATATTCACTTCTGTGTGTAACCTCAATTTAGTCCCACCTGTGACAAACCCTACACACTGGGATTTTGGACTTATTTTAGCTAGGGGATAATAGCTAAAGTATAGGTGCGACCCTACACCAGTCCCATCGGGTCTCCTAATATCTGAGTCATAACTTAGGGTTAACTACCCTATTCATGTTTTATTTCCTGTCTTAGGGTTAACTTCCCTGTTAAAATTTCTTTTCCTTGTAAATACTCTTTACAAATGATTTACCCCTGAAATCATACCTTTATAAAACAAGGAAATCATATACTTTGCCTTACCCAAAATACTTACGCCATGACATATATACTTTACACAAAACAACGTTGATGAATATAATCAATGGGATTATCTATCCCTTCATAATAAGTTAAAACCACCTTTTAACTAGAAAGTTTTAGGCTATAAGGCCAAAACAATACCTTCGAAACCTTCATTTAAACCTTAAACAATGCCTTTCAAAATAACTGTGAACAACCCTTTCGAAAGCTTTACTAAAACCTTGGACATCCTCTTTTAACACCATTTAAACTTGCCTTTCGAAAGAATTGGAAACCTTCCATTTAAATATTTAAAGTATACCTTTCGAAAACATTAGGGATCTCCCCTTTGAAACAATTGTTATAACCCTTTCGAAAGCATTGGGTTCAAGTAAAGGATTGTGGAAACAGTGCTTCAAAACCTTTAATAATTATTCCTTTCGAAGCATTTGGGTTTAGCATTTAATACAACTAAGGGCCTTAAAAGAACAGAGGAGAAAGCATTGCTTTCGAAAGCTTTGGTCCTAAGTAAAGGAAAGAGGATGGTTTTGAAACCAACCTTTTCGAAAGCATTGAGAAGGCAGCTTGAAAGAAAGAAGGTGAAAGCACCCTTTCGAAACCACTGTTTTAAGGCTATACGGCCTTAACTAGTTCGAAAGGTAAGAATGCAACATCATGGGTTTTATCCTTTCGAAAGCTTCTTTTATAACATAAAGGCGGCAACTCCTTCGAAAGCTCTTTTATATAAACAAAGGCAAGTTGATTAAGTCGAAAGCTAACTCCAACCCTTTCGAAAGCATCATTTATAGCCGAAAAGAGTTCAAAATTAACAAGAGTAGCTTCTACTGAAAATAGTTCAAAGTTAAAAAGAGTAGCTTCTACCCCTTCGAAAGCAAGGTTTCGACACTGTACCTTCCGCCTTTCTCCAATTCACTATGTAGCAATTGTTTGATACCATGTCCATTGGTTTTGAATAGGTTTTCTAGTGAAGGTATGATGTTGAAAGCACTAGATGGAAGTGGCGACGTAGTAAATTTAAGCAAAACAGATTGTTAGCCTTCTATAGTAAATTCTTTTCAATTATCTTTCCTTATTTGTCAATGCAATTGGTTACCATTTCTTTACCAAAAATCATTTTCTAAAAGTGATGCCGAATTCAGAAATTATCAAATTAAAACGTTTAACAAATAAGCCCTTCTCCTTGATAAACAAATAAAACATTTAAGTCCTTTAACTTAAATAATTATATAACCATAGTAAAATACTTAGGAAAATTTCCCAAAAGTCATAATAATTCACTTTTAATATGCTTTCTAACATATATAAATTTCAGACCCAAAATCAATATACAATTTCCATAAATAATTTAAACCCAAGTTTAGCTATTTTCTTTCATAGAAAATTCATAATAAATCCACAATTACATAGAAAATTATGAAATGTGAAACCCACTTCATAAGTAATGTTTTTGACCGTATATCAAATATGCGGGTCATTTGGATGTCATTTAATAGGTTTTTCAAATTTAAACTTATCATAAAATCTATATCAAGCAACATAAATCATCAACAAGCATATATATCTTATTAAACAATCATATCATGGCATATTATATGCAAAATTAATCCGAAACTAACTAGAAACTAAAATCAATAAAAATGAGATGTAAGATCATTTTTCACCTTAGCTTGGTGTTAAGAAGGTTGAGATTTGCTCTTTGCTTAATTCGTTCAAGCTTTCTACTTGACTCCTAGCCTTTCTTCCATTGATTTCTCTTAATGTTGGCCAGCCAAGTTTATAAGTATTTTGGTTTTGTTTGCAAATATTGAAAATGAATTAGGAATGAAGGTAAGAAGGGTTAAGGGTATAAGAACATAGTCTATTCCTATTTTTCCCTTTCCATATTCCTCCTACTTACTTAATTTTAATTCTCTTTTGCTTATATTTATTAAGGCACGACCCCCTTATTAATTTACAAATCTCAATCCCTTAACCATCTATATTATTTCATTTAATTTGTCTAAGTAAATGCTCTAAATAATGTTAGTCATAATTAGGGTCATTACAGACTCCCCTCCTTAAAGAATTTCGTCCTTAAAATTACGATAAGGTACTCACAACAATCAAACATAAAGGTAAAACATACAATGAAATAAGTCAGGATAACTATCTCTAATCCTGCTCTCAGTTTTCCAAGTATAATCTCTCTCGTCGTCACTCCACTGGACTTTGACTAATCTGACTGTCTTGTTTCTTAGTCTCTTCTCATCCCTTACAACTATACGAACTAGTTTTCTAACTGTAGTCATAGCCAGTTCCACTACTAAATCATCTAACACAGTTGATGCAATAGTAGTTTCTGGATCTCAAATACACTTCCTTAAGTGAGAAACATGAAAAAAATTGTGGGCCCCTGCCAAACTGTTTGGTAACTCTACACTATACGTGAGTTTCCCAATCTTTTCTGTAATAGGAAATGGTCCAATGAATCTCGAAGCCAGTTTTCCTAATTTTCCAAATCGGATTACAACTTTCATTGGTGATATCTTGACAAAAACATGATCTCTAAGAACTCTAAGTCTTTCCGTCTTCTATCAGCATAACTCTTCTGCCTAGATTGAGCTTCCTTCATTCTAGCTCGAATTAACTCAATCTTTTATGCAGCTTCTCTAACCAAATCTGGACTAAGAACTAACCTATCGCCTGCCTCTAACCAACAAATGAGAGATTTGCATGGCGTTCCATACAAAGCTTCAAACGGTGCCATCCCTATACTAGTCTGGTAACTGTTGTTATATGAAAACTCGACTAAGTGTAGGTGGTCTTCCTATGATCCTCTAAAGTATAGCACACAAGCTCTTACAAATCCTCTAAGACTTTGTTAACTCTTTTCATTTGTCCATCTGTCTACGGATGGTAAGCGGTTCTCATCTTAAGCTTGGTACCCAAAGTCTTATGTAGACTTTTCTAGAAATCACTAGTGAATAAGGAATTTCTGTCACTTACTATACTACTAGGAATTCCATGCAGTTTAATTATTATTTTCATGTATAATTTAGCCAAAATAGGTGCCGTCCTGGTTGACTTAACTGAAATGAAATGGGCACTCTTAGTCAGCCTGTCCACTATGACCCATATACTTTCATTTCCTCGATTTAACCTTGGCAACGCGTTTATAAAATCCATTGAGATAGAATCCCACTTCCAAACCAAGATATCCAAAGTCTGAAGTAACCCACTTGGTTTTTGATGTTCAGCTTTTACCTGTTGACAGTTCAAACACTGCTTCACCCATAAGCCTACATCTCTCTTCATACCGTCCCAGAAGAAACTTCTTTTCATGTCCTGTTACATCTTAGTTCCTCCCGGATGAATGGTGAACTTTGAACGATGGCATCATCCAAGAAGATCCTTCCTAATGTTTCCCATATTCGGAACACACAGTCTTCCTTTCTTCCTCAACCACTCATTCTAGTCAAGATTGAAATCTTTCAAGTCATCGCTCTTCTTCAATCCCTTATTTTTCTAATCCATCCAATAATGGATCCTTCCCTTTCTTAGAAGCAATCCTTTCGATCATCACTGTTCAAACTTCTAAACACTACTGAATTCTGCATGTAGTCGGTGCTTCTAATTCTTTCCACTCAGCTATCATTGCCAATACTGCATTCTGATGTTTTCTGCTAAGTGCATCTGCAACCATGTTGCCTTTCCCCGATGTGTACTCAATTCCAAAGTCATAAGCAGCTATAAACTTTAACCACCTCCGATGTCTCATATTCAACTCCTTTTGAGAGGATAAATGCCTCAGTGACTTATGATACGTATACAACTTGAATCTTTCTCCCAAAAGGTAATATCTCCATACCTTGAATGCGAAAATTACTGCAGCTAATTCCAAATCATGAATTGGATATCTAACTTTATGCGGTCTAAGCTGTCATGAAGCATAAGCAATCACTTTACCCCTTTGCATTAACATAGCTCCTAACCCTATTCCATATGCATCCGTGTACACCGCTAAGTCCTGATTCCTCTCTGGAATGACTAACACATGTGCATTAGTCAATAAGTGTTTCAATTTCTAGAATGCCTCCTCACACTTATCAGTCCAAACAAACTTCACATCCTTAAGTTAGCTTAGTCATCGGCGCCGCTTTCCGTGAAAAATCCTTAATGAATCTTTGATAATAACCAGCTAATCCAAGAAAACTCTTTATCTCAGTCACTGTCTCGGGTCTCTTCTAATTATTTACCGCCTCAATCTTAGCCAGATCTACGGACAACCCTTTCTCTTAGACTACATGACCAAGAAATTTTACTTCCTTCTTCCATAAATGACACTTCAAAAATTTCTCTTTCAGTTGATGCTGCCTCAATGTCTCAAGCACCACTCTAAGATGAACTTCATGCTCTCTTTCATCTTTAGAGCATATCAAAATGTCGTCTATGAACACTAACACGAATCTGTTCAGATGCTTCCGAAAGATTCTATTCATCAAGTCTATGAAAAATGCTCGCACATTGGTTAGTCCGAATGGCATTACTACCAATTCGTACGATCCATATCTTGTTCTAAATGCCGTCAAAGTGATACTATCTTCAGCCACTCTAAGCTGATGGAATCCTATTGCCAAATCCAATTGGGAAAATACTTTGGCTCCACTCAATTAGTCGAACAAATCGTCAATTCTAGGTAACGAATATCGATTTTTTATTGTCTTCTCATTCAACTTACGATAATCGATACACAACCTTAACGTTCCGTCTGTTTTCTTTGCAAACACTGCAGCTACTCTCTAAGGCAAACTACTTGGTTTGATAAAGCTCTTACTTTCCAAATCCACCAACTGCACCTTTAGCTCCTTCATCTCAGTAGGTGTCATTCTACTTGGCGGTCTACTCACCGGTTCTGCTCTTGGTACTAAATCTATCTGAAACTCAATGGCTCATTTCGATGGTAGTCCTACTATGGGCTTAAAGACGTCTGCGAACTCTCTAACAATGAAAACTCGGTTCAACTCATCTTCTTCCTTTATAACACCCAACAAAGCATTTACCCCACAACTAGGGTTTTCTACGGAGTATATAATCCGATCACTACAACTAGGGTGTCTAAGTGATATTTTCGTGATATTTTCCTATCATGGCAAAATATCCTAGCATCATACTTACTTAACCAATCCATACCCAAAATAATTCTGAACCCCACGAAATCAAATACATGCAAACTGCAAGAAAATATATGACATAGCAATTCAAAACTATAAGTGGTCATATCTCATCCCAAGAGTCGCATACCCTCCTATCGGATTTGCAACCCTTAAGGAAGTAACTAGTTACGAGGGTTCTATGCTAAGCTTATCTACCAAATAATGAGATATAAAAGAATTCGATGCACCAGTATCAAATAGAACTCTAACTGATACACCATGAATCAAAAGCATACCTCCTAACACAACTTTTCCTTTCTCCTCAATTGTTTGACTTGAGGTAGCTGGTTCCAATCCAGACATCTTGCCTTTTCCATCCACAACTGGTTCTTTGCACTAGTTCTTATAATGTCCAATCTGACCACAGTTAAAGCACCTCACTTCTTTCTTATTAGCAGCTTTCTTCCCTTTGCTTGTCCGACACTCGTGAGCATAGTGTCCCATTTTTTTCACTTATAGCGAACTACACCGGCCTTCTTTTTCTTGGCTGCTCCTCCTTTTTGAGTGCCCTTCTTATGGAAAAACTTTCTCTTTTGGTTTTGCCCACTTTGAGCTTCCCATACTTTGTTACTATCATGAAAAGCAAGCATCTCCTCCTACCTCAAAGCGATCTCAACAAATACATCACATAGATCTCTAATATGTGGCAAAGTTGCTATAGCCAGTTCAGGTTTCAATCCGCGGATGAACTTCTCATTCCTTTTGATAACTGTGTCAATCGTAGCTTATCCGTATCTCGATAGCTCCTTAAATCTGGTTGCATACTCAAGCACTGTTATGTCTCCCTGCTCCAACTCCATAAATTTCCTGAGCAAAGTTGACTTAGAAATCTCTTACATGAATCTTTCATCAAACCTCCTTCTAAATTTGGCCTAAGTCATGGTCTCCTCAGTAACTCCTACAGTAACACTATTCCACCAATACAGTGCTGCTCCTTGCAACTATATAGAAGCAAGCCTCCTCTTCTACTCATCATTAAGCCCTAAGTCAGAAAAGATCCTTTCGCAATGAAGTAACCAATTCTCTACTTCAATTGCATCCTCAGTCCCGATAAACGGCTTTCCTCCAAGCCTGGCATAATCTTTGCTAAGTACCGCATAGTTATTGATCACCGGAGATCCTTGATTTCCTCCTTCAACATTTCCTCCAACTAAACCCACAGTAACTCCAGCTTGCATCATATTAACGAAGAACTGATACATAGCTCCCATATCAACTTATGGCACTCCAGCACCCACATTAGCAACTTGTGCCCGTCCTGGATCCCTTCTAGTGTTTGGTTTGGCATTCCCATTGGTTGTGGTGCTTCCACGACCAATGTTAACTTTTCCACTCCTAGCATCCATATCTTACATCCTTAAAATCTGCATTCGAGTCTTTGTAAGATACAGAAGAATAGTCTAAGAGAGATGGGGAATAGAGATAAAGCGTCCACTTATATATATAGCAAGTACAAGTACGTTATTATGACGTTATCCCATACCCCAGTCTTTTCTCTAATTTTTTAGGATTATGTTTTTCCAAATCATTTTAGGTTTGAAATTTCTTTTAAGTTTTTATAAACCTATACTAATACCCAGTTGTAACATCCCCTATCTTGAGGCCCGTAGCTAAGCGCTGCAGATGCTGTAGTCATCTATAGTATTAACTTCCATTGACAATATACGGTAATGTTAATGGTATCCATAATATCAGAAGCACATGAATATGAAATAAAATCATAGATTTCAAAAACAACTTTTTTGATTACATTTCAAATCCATATGAAATATTCAGTTACATAATCCCAAAACGATTCACAGGTTTTGATCAAATATAATTATTACAAATTACGCTAAGAGCGACATATGAAGATGCCCCCTTAGATGATTAGAGTACTAGATAGACATATCTGTCATAAATACATCACAACAGAAATAAAACTAAATAGCCCCTACATAGCTAACTTTGCCTCCTGCACGTCTTCGGAAGCTTATTCGTCCAACCTACTAAACCTGAAAAACCTTAGCTCTCAATCTACTCAAAATAAATTTAGAGCACCCAAGAGTTTAAGGGGAAAACATAAAATTCGAGTCAGAAGAAAGCCTGGTGTGAATAATACTATTACGTCACGATTTACCGATATTAAGTGAGACCACGCTGGTTAACAGATCGGGTTTTTCCTTACAAATTTCCCTTTAAAAAGCATATCTTTTGCAAATCAGAATCCTGCAATCAAACTGATTATAACAATAACAACAAATACTTATATGCATAAAAATTAGGAAATTAATGTACCATCTGTCAACATTATAGTTTTACTTGTCTAACTATTAACCATTCGCTGACTCGGGCCTACCAGAAATAATCAAGAATCCAATTTCTGTTAGACACAATGCCGGGCTATCTACCCGTAACTTTCTTTTTCTATGGTCAACTGAACCTAATGATTTTACGGGCTCACCAATAACCTATCTTTACTCTGTATATTTCCTTCTGTGTGTAACTGTAACGACCCCGAATTTTATATAAATTTAAATTGATAATTTAAAGAATTTTTGAATAAAATTTGTAAAATTAAGTATAAAATGGATTAATTGATCTCGAGTTTCCCCGAATACAGATAAATTCTGTATACATCATTTCAATTTAAAAATATAGTACATATTGTACATATATGTGAATATATATGTATACGTGATATATGAGAAAATTTGAAGTAATATATATGTATATTGAATTCGAGTTTAAATCTAAGTTTAAATGGTTTAATAATAATAATAAAACAATAAGTAAAATAAAATAAAATAAATACATTAGTAAAATAACATAAGTATGTACACTTAAAACAAAACCAAAGCAAAAGTTTGTAGAGCAAATACGAATATGAAAACAAGTAAACAAAAGCTTGTGAAGGAAGCCATCATGTTCAAGTACCTTCAGCCGAAATGCAAGTATATATTCAAATATACAATCAAATAAAATAACCATTTGTACAAAGCCTAATTAATGCTTGGCCACCAAATCAATATATCAGCCTCCAAGATCTTGCCTGGTAAACAAAATGGTACCAAAGAAATCAATGCCATCTCATTTCAGCCAACAAGGAAAAGAAATATCCCTGCATTTTTGTACAAACAACTCATATCGACTTGTACAAAATGAGTACCCTGAAAACTCATTTTTATCAAGTCTTCCTCATTTCAGTTCGAGCTGAGAAAAATATAAGGAAGATATCATTTTGAAAACTCAAAATATCATTCAAAGTTCAAGAAAACAAAACAGGCAGCTAGACACAAACAAAATGCTTCTCTGTCCAACTTCCAGTTTTCAAAAATATCAAGTTCATTATCTCTGCTGCAAAATCAAAGGTGAGCAAACTCTGTTCTTTTCTACTAAGTGAGTAAACAAACTATTTCTAAAGCTTAAGTTCGGTAATTAGTTTATGTAAATCTTGTGTTTACTATATGTTGTAAGTATGTTGTTCTAAGATGCTATCTGGAAGGTTAATCCTGTGATGTTCTTCGGTTTTTAAGATTCCTGAGCAAAGAAATGTAAAGAAACTTATACATCTTCATATATAACATCTTAAGCTTAGAATTTATAACTAAATAGGTTGTTTAAACTTAAATTATAACCTGGAAATGGATTCAAGCATGACAGTGGAATTTAGAAACTGTTTATACAGGTTTTAAGTAAGAAAGAAATCAAAAGCTAAAATTCGAATGTTTTAATTTGAAGATTTGATCCCATATCTTGATTTAGCATACAAAGTTAGGATTTTTAAAATAGAAACGATATTTTTTTATCAATATTGAAGGTGTAGTTTGGATATGAATAAAAGTTGCATTTTTGTCAATATCTGTTGATTCGATTAATTTTAATTGTTGAAATTTATTATGAAGCAACCTTGAAGATGTATTAACATAGGAAAAATGCTAAATAATTTTTCCAATGCAAGCATGTTTGTGACGAATTGAAAGTAGGGTTTGTTCGAATATTTTTCGATGCTCTGAAAAAAATTTGTTTTCGTCGCTGTGATTTGATCGAGTGGCTCGAGGTTTTGGGTGAAGGCCGAGGAAGGTATGGCCATGGCATGGATGTAGTGGCTTGGCCTCCGGTGATGGGTGATGACAGAACGTGGTGGTTTTTCGGTGGGGTGTTCGAGCGATAGTTCAAGCTTCTGGCGATTTTTCGATTTCGACCTTTGTTCGAAATTCTGGGTTTCGATTATGAGTTGGAGGTCGAATCGTGGTTTGCTGGTGGTAGCGTGAGCCACCGGAGGTGCGGCGAACCACCGTGCACGTGCACGGTGGCGTTTGGTGTCTACAGGGTTGAGAGTGGGGACGTCGCGTGATATTACTGGAGCCGAAATGGAAATTGCTCTGAGTAGCATCTGTTGGGTACGCGCGAGTGCAGTATTTAGTTTTAACTAGAAACTTGAGAAAAAAAAAGAAAAGAAAAAGAACAGGTAGGTGGAGAAGAAAGGAACGAGAGGAAAGAAGAGGAACTCGAGTAAACTGGGGATGCTCGAAAATGAAAACGGGGGGGGGGGGGGTGGCTCAAGTTAATTTCGAATTGGGTTAAGCCCATTTAATTGAAAGTTTATATATATGATTAAGTAAACAATGTAGACAAGATTAAGCTAAGATTGGATTTAAAGCTATTAAACAAGGTTTGCAAATGTAAGATGATAAATTAATTTAAAATATAAGTTACTTAAGAATGTAAATTAATTTATACTTGTAATTAAATAAGTAACTTAGGGTTAAATAAATTTGTAAGTAAAGATTAATAAATATAATCTTGTGTTTAATCAATCTGAACTTAAAAATTTATTAACAATTTAAAATTAGTTAATAAATAAATAGTAGTTAACTAATTAATTAAGGATGGATCAATTTAATTAATTAATTAAAGATAATTAATTAAATGGTGAATTAAATAATTAAAGGTTAATTATTTAATAATTAAAGGTTGATGAATTAAAATTTAAGGTTAATCAATTTATTATTAATGGTTAATTAATAAATGATTACAGAATAATTAAATCAAAATGATTTGTAATTTATTGATGTTGATTAACCAAGATTAGTAATTGAATTCATGGGTAATTAATCTGATTTAAATTTATCAGATAACTAATTGATCTTACTTATGAATATTTGAATTCTATTGAGTGCTTTCTATTGATTGATATCCCTGATATATGATGCTTTGTGATATACCCTGATTTATGATGTGATCGGTAATTTACTTATCTGCGATATATATATCTGTTTCTGTGATATATTACTATGTGAATATGAAACCCTTGGCCCGTAAAACGGCACTTGAATGTCGATGCGACAGGGAGTCGGATTCCAGTTGGTTATCCGAAACCCACATCGAATTGTAATGATGAATCTTTGTGACTGATAAATTTATTTTATCTATGAATCTGTGAATGAGGATAAGCGTTATCGATTACACCGCTTATCGATATATCTGTGATGATTGATGTTGCACTATTGTGTGAAATCCCTGGACCACACTGTTACACACACAAATATGGATTTCACGTGGAAATCGGTTAAGTCACAGATAATTTAAATTTGATGTTTTTGAAATTGAAATTTTAATTTCAATTGATTTTGAAATTGGAAATTTGGGTTTAAAGTGAAAAGCTTTTGAAATGGAATTTCAAAGATAAAAGTTATTTCGAATAACTTGATTAAGTTTGAAATTTAAATAATTTGATTTAAAATTTGAATTCAAGTTTTAAATTGAATTCTATCATTTGAAACTAGGGATTAAAGATGCTGTACAAGTTATATATGGGTTAAACCATTTTAAAGATATTGATTTGGGAATTTGAATTTAATTCAAGGGTTTTAACTCGTGTAAATATAACTGGATTTTTCTGAAAACGAAACTATTTGTTTTCAAATAGTAAAAGCTTTCACAAAAGTAATGAACTTCCAATTTGTGTTGAAAGAATTTCAAGTTTGAAATGGAATTGAAATGTTTTGAAATTTATGAAATGAGTCTTTGATTCAAAGACCGGATTAGTTAATCTAACTTGAATTGGAATTGTTTTGAAAGACTATGAATGAATCTTTGGAAATGAGTTTTGAAAGCTATAAGTTAAATCTTGATTTAAAGATTTAACGAGTTAATCCAATTGAAATGGAAATTGTTTTGAAATCCATAAATGGATCTTTGTGAACGGGGTGAACTTTGTTAATTGAATCTTTTTGTTAAAAGATTAAAAGTGTGGAAATTGTTTAAACCATTGAGGGTTTTTGAAATGAATCTTTTTGTTTAAAAGATTGGAAATGGTAATTTGTTTTAACCATTCTAATGAAAAGTTTTGGGCTTTAAGCTGTGATTTAACTGAGACCCCAGTATCCATATGATTTTTAATTGCGCTCGTTATTCGGTTTAGCCGGGAAAGGATCTTTGTGTCATATATCCCATTCCGAATAGTGATACGACGATATGGATAGCATTTGAAGACCGGTGGTGAAGACCAGGTATTTGCGAGAGCGATAGGATGACCTATCGATTGTCTCTGCACTGAGTAGCTACGGTATAGAGATTTCCTAAGTGATGGGAAGTCCGATCAGGATTGTGAATACCCGGATTGCAAGGGCTTCTTTGGAAGTGCCTTCGGTTCTGTTCGAACCCGGAACAGACTTGTATGGATGTGTGTCTGACGTTACACTTTGAGATGTAAAGCTGGTTTCTATCAAATACATTTCTGTTGGTGGCGGAGAATTTATTCTCTTAGCTTAACACCCTTCTCTGAGACGTACGAGCTCAGAGGTTATGTAGTTGATGGTTACTAGTGATACATTCCCAATTTGGTAATGTGGCATACGAAGTGCTGATGATCATTTGTTGGTCAAAGCGTTGCTTTGTGAAAAAGCGTGCTTTGTGAAAAAGCGTAGTTTTGTGGACGAGACTTCGTCGAGCCTCACAACCCGGTAATGGTCGAAACAGGAATGTTGCGACAAAGGTTTGTAGGGGTAGCGCCCCTAGGGTATGTCATTTCCTTCTGGATAAAAGGTGATATCATGGTATGGAGCCCAGATATTTTACCTATGTTGATTATACTTTGTGGATGTTGCTTTGCGATTGAGGATCCTCGGATAAAGGTTGGTTACGACCGGGGGATGGCATACTTGTGTGTTAGTTACCTAGTTACAGCTGTACAGCGTGAGGTAGCGTCAGCGTGTTAGTTACCTAGTTACAGCTGTACAGCGTGAGGTAGCATCGGCCTTTTGTTTGCAGAGATCCGGTTAGGATCCAGGGCGTCTTTCCAGAGGCGTTTCCATTTCGGTAAGGAAGTTCCTTTGCCTGATCATTTGTTGGAAATCCAAAGAAACAATACGAACCCTGTACGGTTTTAGTTGTATTATCTGCTATGGAATGTGGCGGTAGCCTGCTATTGAACGTAGTAGCTATAGTAGACATACAACAATGGTTGTATGTTGGCTAAGATTAATATTATATTTTCGAAATGGTTTTCGACACTATGCACTAATGATAATAATATCGAATGATTTTGCGTAGTAAGCATGTTTGACTATCATAAGAAAAAATCTCCTCCAATTCTGCGATTGCATTGTGTGTGTGGCGGGAGGTCTTATGGTAGTTTCATTTTTGAAAATCATTGCGGGTTTCAATGTTTAAAAGCCTTTGTTGCTTGTTTAAAGATAAACTGTTTTTGTTGCTCACACCAGTCCCACGACTGACCTGGAGTTTATTGTTCCCTTCCTAAACTCTGGGTGCCCATTATTTTCCACACGGGTAGTCTAGAGTTGGGTTTTTCAGATATTCAGGTTTAGTAGATTATCTGGAGCTAGTTCATTCATCGGAGTTGCTTATCTTGGAGTTGTGGATTCATTCTTGTCTGAAGATCATTTTGGAGTTATCATTTCTATTGATATTGTTCCGCTGCTGTTGTTATCTTTTCTTTTCCGCTGCTATTTCTTGTATCATATCTCTGATGTATATTGATATTCATTGTATCACTTTGTTGTATCAGATATTATATATCAATGTATTATTCTTTTCTTCCGCTGTGTTATTTACTTAATTGTGTTATAGCTCCGGCGAATCGGATTTGAACGGTCGAATCTGCGGCATTCTAGTACAATGTGAAGTACGGATGTTGATTTTCGAGCGCGAAAAATCTGAGACGTTACAAGTGGTATCAGAGCTAAGGTTGAACTTTAGCTCAGGAGTATAACACATTAAGTAGCTCATTTGAGATAGAGTGAAGTAGACTCTAGAATGAGTAATCTCTAAGATATCCGTCCGTATGCCTCAGTAAAATCTCTTACTATCCACTGATAGTAAGTATGAGTGTAAGAAGAGGATGAGATAGGGGACAGGGGAATCCGACTATAAAAGGTCGATACTCTGTAATAACAAGGAAGCAATCTTTTCTCTATCAATCTATTTTGTTCGTCATCTTTTCTCAATTCTTCGATAATTTCTGGTAGATCCAGAAAGAAGATTCGATATGGGACGTAAACTCCGGGTGGACCGAAATTGTTTGTTTGGATGAATTGTTTGCATTGGTTGCTATGGTTGATAGGTATATTTTAGTTTTAAACTAAAAAGTTTTGAAATCGTATCCATCTATCTATCTATTCCTTGGGTCCGGATATGTTCTACGAATGGTTAGTTATCCCTTCGAACTGACCAATGCCACTGCATATTTCATAGATCTGGATGATCCGAATATCTTCTGAAATGTTAAAATAGATTTGTTCTTATATCTGTTATTGATATTCTGATTTGGTAAGCCAAATGCAGAATAGATGTTCAGTTTGAGTTGATGAAATATTTTTCATCTGTCTTTGTGTCTCCTTGGAAATTTCGAGGACGAAATTCTTTTAAGGGGGGAAGTTTGTAACGACCCCGAATTTTATATAAATTTAAATTGATAATTTAAAGAATTTTTGAATAAAATTTGTAAAATTAAGTATAAAATGGATTAATTGATCTCGAGTTTCCCCGAATACAAATAAATTCTGTATACATCATTTCAATTTAAAAATATAGTACATATTGTACATATATGTGAATATATATGTATACGTGATATATGAGAAAATTTGAAGTAATATATATGTATATTGAATTCGAGTTTAAATCTAAGTTTAAATGGTTTAATAATAATAATAAAACAATAAGTAAAATAAAATAAAATAAATACATTAGTAAAATAACATAAGTATGTACACTTAAAACAAAACCAAAGCAAAAGTTTGTAGAGCAAATACGAATATGAAAACAAGTAAACAAAAGCTTGTGAAGGAAGCCATCATGTTCAAGTACCTTCAGCCGAAATGCAAGTATATATTCAAATATACAATCAAATAAAATAACCATTTGTACAAAGCCTAATTAATGCTTGGCCACCAAATCAATATATCAGCCTCCAAGATCTTGCCTGGTAAACAAAATGGTACCAAAGAAATCAATGCCATCTCATTTCAGCCAACAAGGAAAAGAAATATCCCTGCATTTTTGTACAAACAACTCATATCGACTTGTACAAAATGAGTACCCTGAAAACTCATTTTTATCAAGTCTTCCTCATTTCAGTTCGAGCTGAGAAAAATATAAGGAAGATATCATTTTGAAAACTCAAAATATCATTCAAAGTTCAAGAAAACAAAACAGGCAGCTAGACACAAACAAAATGCTTCTCTGTCCAACTTCCAGTTTTCAAAAATATCAAGTTCATTATCTCTGCTGCAAAATCAAAGGTGAGCAAACTCTGTTCTTTTCTACTAAGTGAGTAAACAAACTATTTCTAAAGCTTAAGTTCGGTAATTAGTTTATGTAAATCTTGTGTTTACTATATGTTGTAAGTATGTTGTTCTAAGATGCTATCTGGAAGGTTAATCCTGTGATGTTCTTCGGTTTTTAAGATTCCTGAGCAAAGAAATGTAAAGAAACTTATACATCTTCATATATAACATCTTAAACTTAGAATTTATAACTAAATAGGTTGTTTAAACTTAAATTATAACCTGGAAATGGATTCAAGCATGACAGTGGAATTTAGAAACTGTTTATACAGGTTTTAAGTAAGAAAGAAATCAAAAGCTAAAATTCGAATGTTTTAATTTGAAGATTTGATCCCATATCTTGATTTAGCATACAAAGTTAGGATTTTTAAAATAGAAACGATATTTTTTTTATCAATATTGAAGGTGTAGTTTGGATATGAATAAAAGTTGCATTTTTGTCAATATCTGTTGATTCGATTAATTTTAATTGTTGAAATTTATTATGAAGCAACCTTGAAGATGTATTAACATAGGAAAAATGCTAAATAATTTTTCCAATGCAAGCATGTTTGTGACGAATTGAAAGTAGGGTTTGTTCGAATATTTTTCGATGCTCTGAAAAAAATTTGTTTTCGTCGCTGTGATTTGATCGAGTGGCTCGAGGTTTTGGGTGAAGGCCGAGGAAGGTATGGCCATGGCGTGGATGTAGTGGCTTGGCCTCCGGTGATGGGTGATGACAGAACGTGGTGGTTTTTCGGTGGGGTGTTCGAGCGATAGTTCAAGCTTCTGGCGATTTTTCGATTTCGACCTTTGTTCGAAATTATGGGTTTCGATTATGAGTTGGAGGTCGAATCGTGGTTTGCTGGTGGTAGCGTGAGCCACCGGAGGTGCGGCGAACCACCGTGCACGTGCACGGTGGCGTTTGGTGTCTACAGGGTTGAGAGTGGGGACGTCGCGTGATATTACTGGAGCCGAAATGGAAATTGCTCTGAGTAGCATCTGTTGGGTACGCGCGAGTGCAGTATTTAGTTTTAACTAGAAACTTGAGAAAAATAAAGAAAAGAAAAAGAACAGGTAGGTGGAGAAGAAAGGAACGAGAGGAAAGAAGAGGAACTCGAGTAAACTGGGGATGCTCGAAAATGAAAACGGGGGGGGGGGGTGGCTCAAGTTAATTTCGAATTGGGTTAAGCCCATTTAATTGAAAGTTTATATATATGATTAAGTAAACAATGTAGACAAGATTAAGCTAAGATTGGATTTAAAGCTATTAAACAAGGTTTGCAAATGTAAGATGATAAATTAATTTAAAATATAAGTTACTTAAGAATGTAAATTAATTTATACTTGTAATTAAATAAGTAACTTAGGGTTAAATAAATTTGTAAGTAAAGATTAATAAATATAATCTTGTGTTTAATCAATCTGAACTTAAAAATTTATTAACAATTTAAAATTAGTTAATAAATAAATAGTAGTTAACTAATTAATTAAGGATGGATCAATTTAATTAATTAATTAAAGATAATTAATTAAATGGTGAATTAAATAATTAAAGGTTAATTATTTAATAATTAAAGGTTGATGAATTAAAATTTAAGGTTAATCAATTTATTATTAATGGTTAATTAATAAATGATTACAGAATAATTAAATCAAAATGATTTGTAATTTATTGATGTTGATTAACCAAGATTAGTAATTGAATTCATGGGTAATTAATCTGATTTAAATTTATCAGATAACTAATTGATCTTACTTATGAATATTTGAATTCTATTGAGTGCTTTCTATTGATTGATATCCCTGATATATGATGCTTTGTGATATACCCTGATTTATGATGTGATCGGTAATTTACTTATCTGCGATATATATATCTGTTTCTGTGATATATTACTATGTGAATATGAAACCCTTGGCCCGTAAAACGGCACTTGAATGTCGATGCGACAGGGAGTCGGATTCCAGTTGGTTATCCGAAACCCACATCGAATTGTAATGATGAATCTTTGTGACTGATAAATTTATTTTATCTATGAATCTGTGAATGAGGATAAGCGTTATCGATTACACCGCTTATCGATATATCTGTGATGATTGATGTTGCACTATTGTGTGAAATCCCTGGACCACACTGTTACACACACAAATATGGATTTCACGTGGAAATCGGTTAAGTCACAGATAATTTAAATTTGATGTTTTTGAAATTGAAATTTTAATTTCAATTGATTTTGAAATTGGAAATTTGGGTTTAAAGTGAAAAGCTTTTGAAATGGAATTTCAAAGATAAAAGTTATTTCGAATAACTTGATTAAGTTTGAAATTTAAATAATTTGATTTAAAATTTGAATTCAAGTTTTAAATTGAATTCTATCATTTGAAACTAGGGATTAAAGATGCTGTACAAGTTATATATGGGTTAAACCATTTTAAAGATATTGATTTGGGAATTTGAATTTAATTCAAGGGTTTTAACTCGTGTAAATATAACTGGATTTTTCTGAAAACGAAACTATTTGTTTTCAAATAGTAAAAGCTTTCACAAAAGTAATGAACTTCCAATTTGTGTTGAAAGAATTTCAAGTTTGAAATGGAATTGAAATGTTTTGAAATTTATGAAATGAGTCTTTGATTCAAAGACCGGACTAGTTAATCTAACTTGAATTGGAATTGTTTTGAAAGACTATGAATGAATCTTTGGAAATGAGTTTTGAAAGCTATAAGTTAAATCTTGATTTAAAGATTTAACGAGTTAATCCAATTGAAATGGAAATTGTTTTGAAATCCATAAATGGATCTTTGTGAACGGGGTGAACTTTGTTAATTGAATCTTTTTGTTAAAAGATTAAAAGTGTGGAAATTGTTTAAACCATTGAGGGTTTTTGAAATGAATCATTTTGTTTAAAAGATTGGAAATGGTAATTTGTTTTAACCATTCGAATGAAAAGTTTTGGGCTTTAAGCTGTGATTTAACTGAGACCCCAGTATCCATATGATTTTTAATTGCGCTCGTTATTCGGTTTAGCCGGGAAAGGATCTTTGTGTCATATATCCCATTCCGAATAGTGATACGACGATATGGATAGCATTTGAAGACCGGTGGTGAAGACCGGGTATTTGCGAGAGCGATAGGATGACCTATCAATTGTCTCTGCACTGAGTAGCTACGGTATAGAGATTTCCTAAGTGATGGGAAGTCCGATCAGGATTGTGAATACCCGGATTGCAAGGGCTTCTTTGGAAGTGCCTTCGGTTCTGTTCGAACCCGGAACAGACTTGTATGGATGTGTGTCCGACGTTATACTTTGAGATGTAAAGCTGGTTTCTATCAAATACATTTCTGTTGGTGGCGGAGAATTTATTCTCTTAGCTTAACACCCTTCTCTGAGACGTACGAGCTCAGAGGTTATGTAGTTGATGGTTACTAGTGATACATTCCCAATTTGGTAATGTGGCATACGAAGTGCTGATGATCATTTGTTGGTCAAAGCGTTGCTTTGTGAAAAAGCGTGCTTTGTGAAAAAGCGTAGTTTTGTGGACGAGACTTCGTCGAGCCTCACAACCCGGTAATGGTCGAAACAGGAATGTTGCAACAAAGGTTTGTAGGGGTAGCGCCCCTAGGGTATGTCATTTCCTTCTGGATAAAAGGTGATATCATGGTATGGAGCCCAGATATTTTACCTATGTTGATTATACTTTGTGGCTGTAGCTTTGCGATTGAGGATCCTCGGATAAAGGTTGGTTACGACCGGGGGATGGCATACTTGTGTGTTAGTTACCTAGTTACAGCTTACAGCGTGAGGTAGCGTCAGCGTGTTAGTTACCTAGTTACAGCTGTACAGCGTGAGGTAGCGTCGGCCTTTTGTTTGCAGAGATCCGGTTAGGATCCAGGGCGTCTTTCCAGAGGCGTTTCCATTTCGGTAAGGAAGTTCCTTTGCCTGATCATTTGTTGGAAATCCAAAGAAACAATACGAACCCTGTACGGTTTTAGTTGTATTATCTGCTATGGAATGTGGCGGTAACCTGCTATTGAACGTAGTAGCTATAGTAGACATACAACAATGGTTGTATGTTGGCTAAGATTAATATTATATTTTCGAAATGGTTTTCGACACTATGCACTAATGATAATAATATCGAATGATTTTGCGTAGTAAGCATGTTTGACTATCATAAGAAGAAATCTCCTCCAATTCTGCGATTGCATTGTGTGTGTGGCGGGAGGTCTTATGGTAGTTTCATTTTCGAAAATCATTGCGGGTTTCAATGTTTAAAAGCCTTTGTTGCTTGTTTAAAGATAAACTGTTTTTGTTGCTCACACCAGTCCCACGACTGACCTGGAGTTTATTGTTCCCTTCCTAAACTCTGGGTGCCCATTATTTTCCACACGGGCAGTCTAGAGTTGGGTTTTTCAGATATTCAGGTTTAGTAGATTATCTGGAGCTAGTTCATTCATCGGAGTTGCTTATCTTGGAGTTGTGGATTCATTCTTGTCTGAAGATCATTTTGGAGTTATCATTTCTATTGATATTGTTCCGCTGCTGTTGTTATCTTTTCTTTTCCGCTGCTATTTCTTGTATCATATCTCTGATGTATATTGATATTCATTGTATCACTCTGTTGTATCAGATATTATATATCAATGTATTATTCTTTTCTTCCGCTGTGTTATTTACTTAATTGTGTTATAGCTCCGGCGAATCGGATTTGAACGGTCGAATCTGCGGCATTCTAGTACAATGTGAAGTACGGATGTTGATTTTCGAGCGCGAAAAATCTGAGACGTTACAGTAACCTCAATTTAGTCCCACCTATGACAAACCCTACACACTGGAATTTTGGACTTATTTTAGCTAGGGGCTAATAGCTAAAGTATAGGCGCGACCCTACACCAGTCCCATCGGGTCTCCTAATATCTGAGTCATAACTTAGGGTTAACTACCCTATTCATGTTTTATTTCCTGTCTTAGGGTTAACTACCCTGTTAAAATTTCTTTTCCTTGTAAATACTCTTTACAAATGATTTACCCCTGAAATCATACCTTTATAAAACAAGGAAATCATATACTTTGCCTTACCCAAAATACTTATGCCATGACATATATACTTACACAAAACAACGTTGATGAATATAATCAATGGGATTATCTATCCCTTCATAATAAGTTAAAACCACCTTTTAACTAGAAAGTTATAGGCTACAAGGCCAAAATAATACCTTCAAAACCTTCGTTTAAACCTTAAATGATGCCTTTCGAAACCATTGTGAACAACCCTTTCGAAAGCTTTACCAAAACCTTGGACATCCTCTTTTAACACCATTTAAACTTGCCTTTTGAAAGCATTAGAAACCTTCCATGTAAACATTTAAAGTATACCTTACGAAAACATTAGGGATCTCCCCTTTGAAAAAATTGTTATAACCCTTTCGAAAGCATTGGGTTCAAGTAAAGGATTGTGGAAATAGTGCTTCGAAACCTTTAATAATTTTTCCTTTCGAAGCCATTTGGGTTTAGCATTTAATACAACTGAGGGTCATAAAAGAACAGAGGCGAAAGCATTGCTTTCGAAAGCTTTGGTCCTAAGTAAAAGAAAGAGGATGGTTTCGAAACCAACCCTTTCGAAAGCATTGAGAACGCAGCTTCAGAGTAAGAAGGTGAAAGCACCCTTTTGAAACCATTTTTTTAAGGCTATATGGCCTTAACTAGTTCGAAAGGTAAGAATGCGGCAACATGGGTTTTATCCTTTCGAAAGCTTCTTTTATAACATAGAGGCGGCAATTCCTTCGAAAGCTCTTTTATGTAAACAAAGGCAAGTTGATTAAGTCGAAAGCTAACTCCAACCCTTTCAAAAGAATCATTTATAACCGAAAATAGTTCAAAGTAACAAGAGTAGCTTTTGCCCCTTCGAAAGCAAGGTTTGACACTGTACCTTCCGCCTTTCTCCAATTCACTATGTATCAATTGTTTGATACCATGTGCATCGGTTTCGAATAGGTTCTCTAGCGGAGGTATGGTGTCGAAAGCACTAGATGGAAGCGGCGAAGCAGTAAATTTAAGCAAAACTGATTATTAGCCTTTTAAAGTAAATTATTTTAAACCAACTTGTCTTATTTGTCAAAATGAAATTGGTTACCATTTCTTCACCAAAAATATATTTCTAAAAGTGCTGCCGAATTCAGAAATTATCAAGTTAAAACATTTAACAAATAAGCCCTTCTCCTTGATAGACAAATAAAACATTTAAGTCCTTAACTTAAATAATTTTATAACCATAGTAAAATACTTAGGAAAATTCCCTAAAAATCACAATAATTCAATTTTAATATGCTTTCTAACATATATAAATTTCAGACCCAAATCAATATACAATTTCCATAAATTAGTTAAACCCAATTTTAGCTATTTTCTTTCATAGAAAATTCATAATAAATCCACAAATACATAGAAAATTATGAAACTTGAAACCCACTTCATAAGTAATGTTTTTGACCATATATCAAAAATGCAGGTCATTTGGATGTCATTTAATAGGTTTTTCAAATCTAAACTTACCCTAAAATCTATATGAAGCAACATAAATCATCAACAAGCATATATATCCAATTACAATCATCTCATGGCATATTATACGCCAAATTAATTCGGATTTAACTAGAAATTGAAATCAATAAAAATGAGATGTAAGATCATTATTCTCCTTAGCTTGGTGTTATGAAGGTTTAGATTTGCTCGTTGCTTAATTCCTTCAAACTTTCTACTTGACTCCTAGCTTTTCTTCCTTTGATTTCTCCAAGCTTCTAATTATTTTAGTTTTGTTTGCAAATGTTGAAAATGAATAAGGAATGAAGGTAATAAGTGTTTAGGGTATAAGAACATAGTCCATTCCTATTTTTCCCTTATCATTTTCCTCCTACTTACTTAATTTTAATTCTATTTTGCTTATATTTATTAAGGAACGACCCCTTATTAATTTACAAATCTCAATCCCTTAACCATCTACATTATTTTATTTAATTTATCTAATTAAGTGCTCTAAATAATGTTAGTCAAAATTAGGATTATTACAGGATGTTTCATGTACCGTAGTATTCTTATTTTCGCTGCATTACTAGATTGTACATATCAGCATTGTGAAGGCAGACAGTTATCACTGTCTAGGGTGATGATCGTACTTTGGTTTTGTAACTTCAAAATTTCTATATCAGAGTAACCCTTTGTACTATTCTTTTGATATTATATGTTATTGTTCCATTGTGAGATTCTATATCGTGTTCTCTTCTTTCTTATTCTATTTTCTTTCTCATTTATTTTACCCAAACAATTCGTCTTTCTAGCACTTGGGTGCTTGGCATATGAATAACGTGGATGTATTAGTGTCGACATTCAGGGTCGAAAAGGCGGGTCGTTACACTTAGTATCAGAGTTGAAGCTTAAGCGAGAACCTTGGCTTTGGTGGGGGTATGACTCATTAAGAGATAAGGTAATGGAAAACCCTAGCATGAGTCGAGTATATTATACATATGAGAGCACATTCGTATTAATTATAACTGCGAAAACTAAAGATCTTATATAAGGTAACTTATATAAGTGTGAATTGTTTAAGTGTAGTTCAATTAATATAGGGATTACCGATGATCATTCGTTACCCCTCATTAATTTGTTTAGCCATGCTTGGCCCTTTTATGAGCTTTAACTATCACTTATTGATTGTTAATTTGTGCTCAACTAGTTTATAAGCAGTTTTACCTTTGCATTGCATGGGTTGGGTAGACAATATTTATGGGTGCATTAAAACGAATACCATATGAATTTAGTTTCACGGTTTGACTATAAGGCATTCGGTGATAATGCTGGGTTAAAAGTTTAATTTGGTAAAAGATGTTTATTTTAATCTTGGAAAGATAAGATATTTTGTAAAATAAACATTTGTGAAAAGATTTTATACAAGAAAGTGATTTTATATAAGTATGGTTTATAAAATATGATTTATAAATAAGAAGGATTTAAATTGATATTTCGAGAACTTAAATCCCGTTGTCTTTGAAAATGTTTTTTTAAGATTTTGGAGAAAATAATAGTATTATTATTTGAAAGTAAGTATTTGAAAAATTGGTTTATGAAATTGAGATCATGGTACTCCGCAACATTTACGAAGTATTTGATACCATTTTGAAATGATTTTGGTTTATTCCAAAAGGCATGAATTGGATGTACTGAACTCACTTTTGTCGCTTGAAAATAATTCTGGTGATGACTTTAGCATCATCGACGTTCGTTTTCGGGTTTCTAAGTGGGGGATGCTACAGGATTGTTTGAGTAAACGGCTTCTAATTTGATTCTGAAAGTACAATTTGATACACAAAAGATATATGTATATATTATTATTTCAAAATGGTTTGAAATAAAACCTGGTTGTTTAGTTCTAAAGTTTTTCTTTAAATGAAATTTGCTATGAACTTTTTATGTAGAAAAGTTTTGTATATATGCTATGTAAGGTGCCCGAATGGTAGTGGCATAGCCCGAAATTAATGATGAAACATTTTCATGTTTTCTCCTTTTGGGTAAAGTATGTTTAATAAATTATTGAAATTTGTTAAGTTATTTGATGGACACTTGTAGCCTATGCATTACGATTATATAGTATGTATATCATGATATAGTGTCTTGTCTAGCAGTTTTCATTTGTTAAACTGAAATGGATGTTCGACGATTTTGGATAGCCGGAAGCTTCCAAATCATTATAGAACTTGAATCTAAGTGTTTTGTGAAAAATATAAAAGTTGAGTTTATACAACTCTTGAATTGAGAAGGCAATAAGTTAGAACAGGTTTTAAATTAGTTAAACATGTTTGTTTAGTAAAATGAATTTGATGTTTCTGCGTATACTCTTAGGATGTAGTAGAGTATTATACGAATATGAACTTAAGTTATAACTGTTTATAAACTCGATGTTATGTTTTATTAAATGGGTCATAAATTATTTTAGTATTAATAAGACATGCTATTTGTATAAAATAATATGATAAATTGTAGGGTATAGTTAAGAAACTAATGGACTAAAATACGTAAGTTGTACATAGATCATTTTATTCGCATGGCTGTTCTTGATCCAGTATTCGAGCACGTGATTTCGAGGTGATTTACACCAGTCCAAACAAGGATTTTTCATTGGATTCTTAACGATGGACAGTTGATATAGATTTTTAATAAGATATTAAAGTTTTCTATCATAGTATATGACTATATAAGGAGAATGAAGGTTTCTAATCAAGGAACCAGATCAGAGTCCCCACTAGAGAGGTCAAATGATTTATACTAGTTTGGAAGTGAAATTATGTGATGGAGCAAGTGATCAGAATTGATATTTCATATGGATGGTCCATGTACATTGTACGGGCTTTAGTATGTTTGTATAATATGTTTTGTTGGCTTATGGAGAGTTTAGGTGACGACTCTTCGATTTGTAATGAGGTACTATGAATCGTCGACTAAGTGATAATCCAAGGCTGTTGAGCATAATGTGCGCTTAATAGATTGTTTACCATCCTTGTGCAATGAGAGAACTTTTGAACTTAAGCAATCCAAGAGCTATGTTTGATAGTGATTGAATACTATGAGTATTGCTATGTGGTTGCTTCTTTTTGTTGCTCGTGTTGGAATTTCGAAGACGAAATATTCTAAATGGGGGAGAATGTAACGACCCAGAATCTTATATTAAATGTTACTTAACCCCTTTTTAAATCATAAATAATGATAGGAAACTTGTCTTTGAAATTTATTTACAAAAATATATTCTTCGAAAAAAATTGATAATGTGACCAAAAATCGGTTTATCGATAAATAGCTTTTTATTCAATATAAGTTGTTTGAATTTTTATGCACTTGTCTAATGATTAAATGAATACATTAGGAATTAATTAACACACTTTTATTCACAAAGTAAATGGAATGTTCACGAAAATTCCAAATGGATAAGAGATATTAACATGTTAAGGGAATTAATGTATTTTGTTAAATGGAAGTGATGTAAAGGAGAAGTGATGGGAATGCATGGATGTAAGGCTTCCACGGAATGGTGGGGGGATGAGAACAAGATCAGGCAACACCTTATGAAGTCTATATAAGGAGGGGGCATACCCTTGTTAAATAATCACAAATTCAAAGCAAAACCAAGCTTTCTAATGTCTTCTTCTTCTCTAAATGTTCTAAAGAAAATAATTGCAAATCAACTACAAATCCACTTAGAAGTTGCCACAAGCCTTAGGATAATATTACGACACCTTCTAACATGTTAAATTTTGAAGAAGAAAAGCCATTCTCCCCCTACATCCAATGGCAATGAGCTATTATTGGTGTTTGGAGGGGAAAAAAGCAAGTTTAAGCAAAGAAGGAAGGAAGAAGATGGTTGCAAGGTGACGGTAGTAAGTGATCTTGAGTTCGATTGTGCTTAAGCATGTATTTGGCTTGGATCTAACTAAGTTATCTCATTATCTTGTTTGTATATATTGTGTGTATATATGTTGTGTTTGAAATATAAAGTTAAAGTGACATTAACTAATTAAAGTTATAAACTTTGAACCCTCTTGCTTTTGAAAGCAAATGACAACTTTATATTGTATAACATCACTTCTATTAACCGTTTAAACCTATAGCATGACCTTAAATTGATGTTTAAATGATTTTTTGGATTGTGTGTTGGATTGATGTATGTTTGAAAGTGATTGAAGTTAGAATAGTCGCTATAATTGCACTTCGATATCCCTTAACTTTAACTTGTGTAAATGGAAGTTTTATGAACATAACATGAGATAATTAGATCTGTTTATTATCTACACATATTTTGGTGTATTGGAAAGTAAAGAAATGGTTTGGAAAGTTATAGGAATTATGAACCAAAGTTGTGAAAGTTGAAGCAAAAATGTGGTTATAAATACACTTTGTAAATATAGCCTGTTTTTAGGAATTTTTCTAAATTAATTAGAAGATATTTCTAGTGTTTTCTTTCCATGATTTTTAGTTACCCTATGGGTAATTACTATAAAAATTTCAAGTCTTAAATCATTTGTTTAAGTGTAGAAAATTAGTCACAAAGATCGTGCTTTTCAATGTTGTTTTAATAAGGACTTTTAATAGCATTTATCAATGCTGTCGTAAGTCGTTTATGGTTTTAAGTATTTAAAAATGATATTTAAATTTGGTATTTTTCTCCAATGTTTTTATAGAAGTATTTTAAATTTTGTTTGAAGTTTAAATATATTTTTAATAATTATATATGTGTTCTCAAAGTAAAGAGGTTTTATAATATAAAACTGTTTTCCATCAAATTATAAATTAGTTATTTTCAAGTAATATTTCACACAGATATTTAAAACTTATTTACAATTATTTTAAAATATTTTATTATAAATATAAGCGTTCAAAAAGGTAATTGACTAGGCTAAACACTAAAAGCCGACGAGGTAGACTTCTCTATTTGTGAGAGTTAAGATTGATGTGGGGTAAGGATATGAGCAATAGAGCTCTAACATACTGGATTCCCTCTTGACTAAGGAATAATTGAGTTGGAATGTCAGAAATGTGTTAGTCTTGTTGTTTACTTATATTTTTGAAAATTAGTTAACTTTGCTTAACGCTAAAAGCCGATGAAGTAGGCTTATTTATTTGTGAGAGTTAAGGTTGATGTTCAAGTAGGGATATGAGCAATAGAGCTAACCTACAGGCTTTGCTCTTGACCGAAGAATAGTTAAGTCAGGAATGTTGGAAACGTGTTAATCATGTTTTTTGTTACTCGTTTACGAAAGTTATTAATACTGTACTTAATACTAAAAGTCGATGAGGTAGATTTATCTATTTATGAGATTCAATAATGAAGTATCTAAGCAAGGCTTTGATATGCAAGCAGTGCTCTAACTTACCCGACTTCACTCTTGGACGAGGAATATTTAAGTTGGAATGTCAGAAATGAAAACACTTTGGTTTCTAAATCTTTTTCGTCTCTGCCTGTATATGCTAGTAGCCAATGGACATTACGTTGTAAGTATATATATAAGTACTTGCATATACACGTTTTACAAAACATATACATATGTTTCGAAAATTTGCCTGTACATGCCATTTTACTTGAATTTGTATATTATAGATTACCCAAGGATCCTTGCCTATGTCAGTTCAATTTCAAAGCCTAGTTTTAATTTTTCTTGCAAGCTACTTTAGTCCCTGTCACTTTAACTTTTTAGATATATTATTATATGAAAATATGGACCAATCTTTCTAAATTGCAGAAACTTTCTTACTTCCATTTTTTCATCCCTGCCTATACATTTTAGTGTATTTTGAGTATATGCAAATCAGCTTGTTGCTCTGGTGATTTTCGCCCCTGCCTTTGTTTTAGAATTTTACACATTTCTTTATTTGTTTTAATTCCTTCAAAGCTATATATAAAATGTATCTGTTCTTTCTACTCTTGTAATATTTTATTTATTTAATTTTTTAAAAAGGCACGCATCTCAAGCTTTGAAAAAAATATAATAAAAACGTATTGCTTTAAAAATGAGAATGCAAGCATTCTTGCTTTAAATATTTTCGTCCTTACCTGTACAACATGGTTCCTTTTATAACATTGTTGTGAAACATAAACTATTGTTATTGATATATTAATTCTACAGTTTGACTTGACCAATATGTATTGTTTATTTATGTAACCTACTCGTACATACTTTGAAATGTCTCGTTCCATGAAATCTTATATTTTAAAGTGCTACTAAAATAATAATAATAAATAATAAAATTTGTTTTATTTTATTCCTGATGAATTTGGGGGTTTATTGGAATTTTATGATTTTCTATGAAACAAAGAATTTTAATAAATGATTGAATTGTCGGATTGGTATGAGACATTTCGTATAATTTTTTCACTTATTATCATAATTTGTTAAATAGAGTTTGAGTGGAATTTACTAGCTTTCAGTAAATATTGGAATCTCACCTTCTGGTATGGGACAGTTAGTTAGATTCTAGTGATTACTAGAGTGAAAGTAAGCTACACTTAGAGTTATATTATCTTGGGGTGTTTGGATTTTAGGCCGATAGATCCCTGAGAGACGATAACTCATTTTTATCGACCTGAGAGTCGATATGTTCTTAAATTTGGGTATGCAGACCTATTTCTTTTAGTTAGGTTTGTTATGGTATGACACAGCTGTCCTTTTTATTTTTGGGCAGGTGTTATATGCATGCCTATCAGTTTATTTTACAGTTGGACAATGTTTACCTATTTATATTCGTTAGGTAAATTCACATAGTTTTGTCATAAGCACGACTACCTATTTCTTATCGTTAGGAGTCTGAGTTTTTAACCGGTAGTCTATTTCTTTTCGTTAGACTATTATGCTATGTGACGGGGTTTATTTATTTATTTTAGTCAGACCCCGTGTCGCACTGTATCACACTGATAGTTGACTATCATTATTAATTCATTAGTGATGATTATTTCTTCGGAGATTTTGGGATAGATATGTAGTATCTTTTATTTGCTCTGGAGAATTTTGAATATGTTGTTGCCATGTTTAATGACATCACATTTTATACTTGATATGGATTTAAAGAAATGGTGATTGGTTATTATGCCTTATTCTGATCGTTGTTTTGGCATACTTTTACCATGGCTTATTTATTTTAAGTCATTTGTTTACGATATCGCTATCTCATCTCTTTATTGGATATATTCTGACCCGTTTATTTTAAAATACTCGGGTCAGGTCGAGAATCTACAGGTACTAGGACTCATTGACCCCTAGATCTTGGACTAGCAATGAAGTAGACTATTTTGACTATTTTAGTTTACTTCATATTTGTATATGTTGACATTAGGAGATTGTGTCATGTATATATTCTAGTAGTCATTGTGTACCTGCTATAGTACTTTTGGATGTGATATGTGAAAATATTATGTGGGTCTAGTACTGATATTTTGTAGACTCACATTCTGTTATGTATATGATGTATAGTATTCCGCTGTGATCTGTGACTCTAATCCAGTTTTATCTATATTATATACTGTTCTGAATCTTTTTAATTGAAGTGTTTATTTCTTTGTAATAATACTGTACATGTCTAAATTTCTTTCAGTTCAGATCCTCTAATGGTAATAAAGACGTGTCAGTGTTAGTACAAAGATATATTCACATTCGATCGCCCTTAACCAGCCGTATTCTCCGTGTTATTAGACGACAATATTTGTAATGTTCTTTAATAACGTGGGTATAACGGTAGGGTTGTTACAGCATGCGTATACGAATCATGTTCTATTAGCGATTGGTTTAACTAGATAGTCGATTAGTGGACTATCGAACTTAACCAAATATTATCTTAGATCTTTAAAAGAATGTTTTAAAAGATAAAAATAAGTATGAAATGGTTTCAGGTTTGTTATGACAATGTGTTAATAACATTTCTTGAACCCTTTTTTATTATACTTATGAATGTAAATAGATCTTTAAAAGAATGTTTTAAAGATAAATATAAGTATGGAATGGTTTTGGGTTTATAATGACAATGTTTAATTAAATTAGTCTTAAACCTTTTGAATGTATTTGTGAAGTACTTAGATCCTTAAAATGGATACTTGTAACGACCCAGATTTTTCGTTGTTTGATTTTGGATATTTAAATGGTTTTAAATATTGAATTTGAATTATAGATTGATTTTGAATATGAAGAATTGGGTTTATTTATGAAATAAATTCAGAATTTCAATATAGCTATTTATTGGATAATTTAATTATTGAATTTTATAATTGAATATTGGTTAAATTATTGTATCTGGAGTTTTAAGCCCGATGAAACTTATTTAAAGGCTTGTAAAATTTATATTAACAATAGTGAGGATAATAAAACCTTTTAAATCGGATTTAAAAGTAATTTGTTTGATTTTAAAAATATACCATTTAAATTAACGTATATAAATAGCCTTCCGAGACACAGTCTCGGAATTCGAAGTAACCAGTTCCATTGGATCCGTAATATTAAATTATTATCGGATTTCAAATTTCGTAGCGTTTGGAGTTATCGTTTGGTCATAAGGGATATAAAAAGCGTTGAAATTTATATCGAAAATTCAATATAAAAATTGGGTCCAAAAAGCTATCTTCCCCATACGATTGAATTAGGACTCGAAACCTTTTCCATTGCATTCAGAATAGGGGTATAACATTATGAACGCCTAGCGGCACGCCTTGATAGGAGATCGAATAAAATGCCTAAATATTTTGAAAAAAAAGAAAAAAAAAAGAAAATGAAAATTTAGTCAAATCTTAGCCGACAAGTCCTGTAGCCAAACCTTCTTCTTCACGGTAAGATCACGTTCCTTTCCTTTCAGTAAAATCACGGCCTCCCTTTTTCCCTTTTAAAAATTATGACTGTTTCTTCCATTCGAATTCAAAAACAGAAAAAAAGAGAATCGCGCCTGTAAAATCGCTAGGCCTTAAAACCCCTTTCTTTGTTTCAATCAAACGAAAATCTCGTTCCAGTTCTAAAAAATAAAGAAAGCTCACGCGATCAGAAATCACGATGGCACACTAGATTCGCGGCGTCGTCATTAGCGAGATGGAGTCGATCGAGGTCAAACGCGCTTCGATCCTAGAGGCGATGATTGACGAGTCGACGTTGGGTTTGGCGATGGAAATCGCGACTGGAGGAAGGCGCGAGCGATTTGATGAAGTCGGGAGCTTGTTGAGGTAGGGGTGGGTTTGGCTGCACGCAGGGCCGCACGCGAGAAGCATGGTCACGATTTTCTCAGAGGAGAGGTCGCGAATGGGGATAGTCAGAGGTCGAGCAATGCGAGTGCGTGGGGTTTAGGTGGTGGTTGTCGAGCGACGTGATGGGTGGTCATTAACTGCCATCGATGTTGGCTGGGTTCAAAGGTCGAGCATCGACCGGGTGGTGATGGGGTGTAGACAGTAGAGCTTGGCCGTTGTCAGTTGCAGGTGAAGTCCGGTGTGAGAGAGATATTTGGAAGCTTCGTCGCGATCAAAGGTAATTAAGATCTTGAAGCTTAAGGTTAATTTATTTTATTAAGTAATCAGTTTAAATCAAATAAATTAGTTGATTAATTAAAGTTATAATTGCTAATTTATATTATTCGAAAATTCTTTATACGAGGTTAAATCGCTTGGAATCAGTCGTATGAGATTGTAGCTGCGAAATCCATGAAATAAAATAAAATTGGAACGGATTTGCAAATAAAAATCAAAGGTGAGTAAAATCTCACTCTCTTTGGATTACTGGAATATATTTTAAATAGTTAAAATAAATTATTGATTGTTGGTTGAATTTATAAAATTATTTATCTGGTTGGATATTAAATGTATATAGCAGTATATATATTAGCATTGGAGTGATATTCCCGCACATTATAGCGGATGAGACCCTATGTGCCCCGTATAATAGCGGATGACCCTTTATACCGCGATATTCCTCTCGAAGTGGGATTGGTATTTTTATTGTTGTCTAACATCTGTGGATGTAGGGAAACAGGTTAGAGGGATCCAACTGGATTCCTCAAAAATATTTAGTGTTTATATATATATATATATATATAAATATATGATGTGGATGAATAATCTGCTGGATTATTGTGTGATGTAAATTTTTTAATGTTATAATGGCATAGAAATTAATTTTGGGTATATTAAATACCATAAATATTATTTTAAATTTTAAGGAATTAAAAGTAATTTTTTAATATAAAAATTTGTATATCGGAATTAGATTATTTAGAAGAGGTTGGTTTGAATAAGAAATGGTGAAATTTTGAACGTATTAAATAATGCGGAAAAATATTCTAAATAGAGAATTTAAATAGATTATATAAAGAAAATTTTAAAGATTGGATTTTAAAATGATATTCGAAAAATATAGGAAAAAGGTTGAAATCGATACTAAAAATAGATCGACAAAAATAAATTGAATTCATAAGGAATTGAATTTATAGAAATGGAATTTTATAAATGAGATTTATTGAAACTCAAAGGAGTTATAGGAAATTTATAAACGAAGTTTTAAATGAAGGAAAGTGATATCGGATGATAATTTGAGAATATAAATTTACGGAAAGAATATATATTGGAATAGGGAAATAGGGTGAGAAAAATAGTAGATACTACTTTTAAAGCGAAATGGTTAAGGAGACCAGAATGGAAGTATTGTGATGGAAATCGAGAAGATCTATAAATAAAAATTTGGTTATTAAGATTTAAATTTTTTATTTTTATCGATAAGTTAAATATTTATTTTAAAAGGAAAATTCTTATTTATTAAACTATGTAAATTTCAAAGTTAGTTAGTATTGAAATACTTCAGAAGTGAATTTTTTTAAAATACTTAATATCTATTTTAATAAAATCCTAAATGTTTAAACCTGCTTTGAAAAAGTGATGTTATAAGAAAGTGTTTTCAATATTTTAAATAATTATTTGAATATGTCTTAAAAAAAATTATTATTATTTTCTTTAAACACTTATTTTTATTTACATATATGTATTTATATAAAGTTTTGAAAATGTTTTAAATTTATTTATAAACCTTCTCAGAAGCCTGGAAATGGGGTTATTCAGTAAATATGATTTATAAGAAAATTCTTAAATAGATTTGGGAAGAAAAGTAAGAAAATTTCCGAAGAGGTTAAATAAAAGCTAACTTCGAAGAATGAAATAGAATTCATTAAAGTAGTAGAAAGGGAAATTGGAATTATAAGTAAGTATAATTGACTTTGGAAATATTGAAGGGAATTGATTAAAGAATTGCAGAATTTGTAGAATTCGTGTAAACGAGTTAAGAAATTTACAAATAAAATTTTAAATGATTTTGAGAATAGAAATAGGAAATAAAAGGGGTATTTTCTGAGTGATGAATATAAATTGAAGTGGGAAAAATATTCTAAGTATTGGGGAGTGGTTGGAAATGTTCCTTTTAAAAAAAATATAAGTATTTGAAACTGTTTTCAAATGTTGAAGAACTGGAAGTAATATCTCATAAAGATATTTTGAAGTAAATTTTGGAAAATTTAGAATAAGGCCCGATGATTGTTTATGGATGTGTATTGATAGTTAAATAACCGACTATCAATTTTGGCCAATTTCGTTAATCGTTCGAAGAGACCGGGATCAGATTTAATTATCTGAAAACCACTTCGATCCGGTTTGAACGTTACGAATGAATACCGTGAAGATGATGAAGACGGTGATTCAGTTTGTCCAGACCTAGGACAACTTGTATGGACGAATGCTATCAGAACATCGTCATTGGAGGACGATGAGCATTCTCAGAGAAATCGTTCCTTGAAAGGTAACGCTTAACCTCAAGCCTCATCAACTAGGAATGACTAAAACAGGGGAGACGCAGCAAGGCTAAGTGGGTCGCACCCAAGTAGGGTATGTTATCACCTTTCTAGAAGTCCTCGGAAACCCTATTTACCTTATATATGGGTACACATGAAAGAAGAAGCGCTCGATGGTAAGGGTGGGAACAACCAGGGTAATAACATATTCGGTCTATCCAGGTCAGGGATAGGCCGGTCTTGTGTAGCAGGGGATCCCGATGTGGTCCTTGGTACATGGTTCCAGAGGTGTACTGTGACGGGCGGTACCCCAGTGGCCCAGTCATTCGTTGGAATCCATTCTCCAATACGAGCTTTTGGTTTTGTTTGTAGAGCCTAGTATGCTGGAATTTAATTAATGTAACAATTTCAGCTATCTGAATAAGTATTTGTATTTAGACACTATTATAATATCACTGGAATTTCTATAAAGTGTTTTGGTTATCGTAAGGGAAAAACCCGTCGTGTTTATTTGTGACATGGTCTTACGAGATACATTTGTTTTTCAAAGGATTTTTGAAAAGTTAATAATTCAAATTGAGTGTGTTTTCTCACGCTGGTTTTCCAGACTAACTCGGGTGTTATTTTGTTATAATGCCAGGGTCAGACCGAGCATTACAGATTCAGGATAGGATGCTATGGAGCTCAGGGAACGAGCTGGATGGCAAGGCGTACTTCTGTACTTGATTATTATTCTACTGTGTAAGGACAAGTTATTAAACTGTCCAGATTTGATGTATTGGATTGTTGTACTCTGATAGTGGTATGTATATTAACAGTACTGTTCTTGTATTTAAAATTTGTTATTATATATTATACTTTGTTCCGCTGTGATTGTGAGATTCTGTGTTGTTCTGTTTCTTTTCTTCTACATTTTTCTTCTTCACCCCTAATGATGCAGCAGCGGATAACAAAAATGATGAAACTGTGAAAGTAGCAATCGATGGAATAGAAGATACTGAATGACCCAAATCCATTGATCAAAAGATGCCGGATTCTAGCTATCTTCGTCACGTTGATCGCGCACGATACCGTGAAAGAAGATCTGCAATTCTTCAGACGTTGATCAAGCGCACTTGATACCGTGAATTGGCTTCTACGATCGTTGATTCGAGCGCACTCGAATGCCGAAAGAGGAGATAGGAGATCACACTCAACTACCAATTTAATGAAAGCACAAAGCTAACAAACAAAGTTTTATTCAAAATCAACTCTCTTTCAAAGTTACAACTCACCCACTATTTATAGCATTTTACAACACCCAGACCATTAGGTCGTTACGCGACCTACGACCTAACTTAGGTCGGCAACGACCTAACAACAGTACAACACCAGCATTACATAGGTCGGCAGCGACCTAACAATACAACCCATGCGACCTACGACTTAAAGAAAAATACAAACATATTACAACATAGTATCAACGACATAGGATCTAGTAACACATGCGACCTAAAACAATGCGACACAAGATATCCAGGCGGCATAGGCTTCGTACGCGACCTATCATAGGTCGTAACTTGTTAAGGTCGAAGCGACCTAAGAACATTGCTTCAGGAAATCTTCGCGACCTAAGGCCTCGCGACCTAAAGTGAGCGACCTATCTTCCCATATCTTTCCGCGACCTAACTTAGATCGTATTTCATTCCCGCGACTTAGCTTAGGTCGTAGCTCGTCAAAGTTGGAAATTGGAAGGTCGGAGCGACCTAGGGAAGTGGATAACTCGTTAGGTCGTTTAAGCTTGTTATCTCCTTCGTTAGGTCGTTTGAGCTTGTACTCTTCCTCGTTAGGTCACATACGACCTAACAGCTCCTTAGTTCGCTCGCGACCTAAGACTTGGTCATTTTTGCCTGCATCATCCTCCCCAGGTTGGCAAAAATTCGACCTCGAATTTGCACCTTACTCTTCCACAACAAGCTCATCCCCATGATACGGTATAAGATGTTTAACATTAAACACGTCAGAAGTGTAGACATCCTCCGGCAGCTTCAACTTATAAGCGTTTTCATTGATCCATTTCACAATCGTTACAGGACCAATCTTTCGAGCTTTAAGCTTATTGTATGTTCCCACTGGAAAATGGTCTTTTGTTAGTACAGCATATACTAAATCTCCTTCATTAAATTCAACATTCCGTCGCTTCAGATCCGCAGATCGTTTATACTTTTCATTCGCCTTCTCCAATCGTTCTTGAACAATTTTATGGCATTCTGCCAATCCATCAACAAAATCAACAGCCCGTTTAACTGTCCCCTTCGGTTGTGGTACTATCGTCAAATCCAACGGCCCCTTTGGTAAGCTGGAATATACAATCTGAAATGGACTGAAACTAGTACTTCGATTGACTGCATGATTATGTGCAAACTCTGCCTGACATAACTTCATATCCCAGCTCTTCAAGTTATCTTTCACGAGACACCTCAACAAGTTCCCCAACGATCTATTAACAACTTCAGTCTGACCATCGGACTGCGGATGGTAAGCACTACTGAAATTTAGCTTTGTTCCCACCATCTTCCACAAACTCAGCCAAAAATGACTTAGAAATCTAGTATCCCGATCAGAAACAATGGATTCTGGTAAACCATGTAAGCGATACACTTCTTTAAAGAATAACTCGGCAATACGGACGACATCAGCTGTCTTCTTACAAGCGATGAAATGTGCCATCTTTGAAAACCTATCCACTACAACATATATCGAATCATTCCCCCTCTGAGTTCTTGGTAATCCTAAAACAAAATCCATACTAATATCAACACATGGTCTAACCGGCACGGGTAACGACATATACAATCCCGCATTCGTTGCTGTCCCTTTGGAAATTTGGCAAATATGACATCTCTCCACAAATCTTCCAACCTCTTTCTTCATAGAAGGCTAAAAATATGACTATGAAATCAACTGTAATGTACGGTCTCTCCCCACATGTCCTTCCTCATGCAACTCCTTCACAATCTTCATTCGTAAGCTGCACTCGGGTATACATAATCTGTTTCCCTTGAATAGAAAACCATCCACTAATACAAACTCATCAGTCTTTTCCTCCTTGACTTCATCTACAAACTTCGCGAAGTAAGGATCATCAACCATTAATTCTGGCAACACATTAAACCCCGTCACTTCAACCTTCATTGTAGTCAATAAATGATTCCTTCGACTCAATGCATCTGCCACTCGGTTTGTAATTCCCGACTTATGCTTCACCACAAATGTAAATTGTTGTAAGTATGCAATCCACGAAGCATGCCTAGCTGCGATCTTGTCCTATCCCTGCATATGCTTCAATGCCTCATGATCAGTATATAAAACAAATTCTTTATGAAACAAATAATGTCTCCAATGTTTCACAGCTTGCACGATAGCATAAAATTCCACATCGTAAGTATTATATCTCATCTTAGCTCCCGATAACTTCTCACTGAAATATGCAATATGACGACCTTTCTGACTCAACACCCCTCCAATTTCAACCTTCGATGCATCAGTATGCAATTCAAACAACAACTGAAAATCCGGCAACACTAGAATCGGTGCTGTCGTCAAAAGTCCTTTGATTCTCTCAAAAGCAAATCCTGCTTCCTCCGACCATGAAAATTGCTTCCCTTTAATACAATCAGTAACTGGAGCCATCACGCTACTGAAGTGTGGAATAAACCTTCGGTAGAATGATGCCAAACCATGAAAGCTTCTAACTTCTGTAATCGTCCTGGGTTGTGGCCAATTTCTGATTGCTTCAACTTTATTCTGATCCACCTGTATACCTCCATCCGAAATAACATATCCCAAAAATAAAACACTATGCGTCATGAACACGCATTTCTTCGTTGCAGCATAAAATTGTTCTTGTCGCAATATCATCAACACTTCCCTTAGATGTTGCAAGTGTTCTTCTGAGCTTCTACTATATATTAGTATATCATCAAAATACACCACCACGAATTTCCCAATGAATGGTCTAAAAATCTGATTCATCACCCGCATAAATGTACTAGGTGCATTCGAAAGACCAAACGACATAACCAGCCATTCGTATAATCCTTCTCTCGTCTTGAATGCGGTCTTCCATTCGTCCCCTGGTCTAATTCGAATTTGATGATAACCACTCTTCAAATCAATTTTCGAAAAGATAGTAGCCCCACTAAGTTGATCCAACAAGTCATCCAATCTAGGCATAGGGAATCTATATCTCACAGTAATCTTATTCCATGCCCGACTATCGGTACACATCCTCCATGTTCCATCCTTCTTCGGTACTAACAAAGCTGGCACCGCACAAGGACTTAAACTTTCCTGCACACGCCCCTGCTCAAGCAACTCTTCCACTTGCCTTCTCAACTCCTCGTGTTCTTTTGGACTCATTCTGTAATGTGGTCTATGAGGTAACACAGCTCCTGGAACAAGGTCAATTTGATGTTGAATATCTCTCAACGGCGGTAACTCCGTTGGTAGCTCCTCAAGAAATACATCGTCAAATTCTTCCAGTACTGGTTTTACTTCTTCAGGAATCTCAACCACTTCATGACTCTCACGTCCAATCAACAAAAATACTTCAGGTTCTTCCTCTACCTCCTTAACAAACTCCTTCAAAGATAGCAAAGTTTTAAGTTCTTCAATCTCCTCCAACTTGCTTTCTTCTTATTGTCGCTTCTTAGGAATTAAAGTGATTTTAGTTCCTTCAAACATAAAACTGTAACTGTTAGTACGACCATCATGTTGCACAGCCCTATCATACTACCATGGTCTTCCCAACAACAGATGGCATACATCCATGTCTACAACATCACACCAAATTTCATCCTTGTATTTCTTCCCAATTGAAAAATTAACACAGGCCCTTCGTCCAACTTTCACCTCCCCAGCTTTGATCAACCAAGCTAACTTGTAAGGTTTCAGATGCTTCTCTGTTTTCAATGCTAACTTCTTCACAGCCTCTGTAGAAATAATATTGTCACAACTTCCGGCATCAATAACAAACTTGCAAACCCTTCCCAAGATAGTGCATGTTGACTGAAAGATGTTACTTCTCAATCAGCTAGTTTCCTCCTCCTGTTTTGGTGTCAAGCACGACCTCTTCATCATCAATGAATACCCTTCATCTCCCGACACATTTTCTTCCTCCTCATCATGTAGTGAATTAAAACATTCAGCCTCTATATCCTCATCTTCTACTTCAGCAATCATAGTTCTCTTCTTCGGTTTTGGACATTCGCTGCTCTTATGACCCACTTCTTGACAATTATAGCATTTGAAATTGGTGTTGACTTTTGGTTTAGCCACTTTATGAACAACTGGCTTACTCGATGCTTTAGGAATATTATAACTACTACCCGCTCCTTTGTTCTGCCCCGTAAAACTTGGAAACACACCTCCCCCACGTCTACCTTGTTTCTCCCAAGCCAACACCTTTTGATGTGCTTCTGCCACAGATCTAGGGTCGAACATGTTCACCATATCCTGGATCTGTGTTCTAAGTCCACCAACAAACCTAGCGGTCAGTTGTTCTTCTGTCTCCATAATGTCATTTCAAGCAATCAACTGGTAGAACTCATCTGCATAATCAGTAACAACCTTCGTCCCTTGCCTCAGGTTCTGTAATCTTTGATACATTAGTGATTGGTAATTGTAGGGTAAGAAAGTAGCCTTCATCAATTTCTTCATCTTTTCCCAAGCAACAATCCTTGACTTCCCCATCCGCTCTCTAGTAAGTTTGGTTTGCTGCCACCATGCCATAGCTCTCCCCTTCAACCTAGTAGCAACCAATTTCACTTTACGATCCTCTGGAACTTCCTTGAAGTCAAATATTTCCTCAACATAAGCTAACCATCAAGAAATTCCTCGGCTTGCATACCTCCCTTGAATTCTGGTATTTCAGTTTTCATCCCAGACTCCCACTTGTGATCATACTCCGACTGATTCCTTCCTTGTCCTCGTCCTCGTCCATGAACACTACCACCATCAAACTCCTCCTCGAAATCTGATGTATATCGATGTCGATCCTGACCACCAACATCTCTACTACCATCGTGTCTTCCACCAACATCCCTTCTATCTACATTCCTCCGATCACGATCATTCACATTCCTATCACGACTTCGATCATTAACCTTCCTATGACAATCTCGACTCATACTTCTATGATCACTATCAACACTTCTTTCTCGATTGGAGTGTGGTGAAACTCTACTTCCCCCATGATTAGAGTCAGGTGATACCCTTCTCTGTTTTTGATTCATCTCCAACATCATCTTCTCTAATCGACCAATCCCTTCATTAAGCTTCTCACTAAAGTTTTCATTAATTCGTTGCTCCATCTCATCAGCTTCTTCTCTTCTATACAATGCTTCAACATTCTGATGGCGATTAGCTCTTCTTGGCAGCATTGTCAAATGAAACAAACTTCAACTCTCGACTTGTACAAATCAAAATGATACCAAATGAGGCTCGGCCTTTAACTTCAAATTTGAACTTCAACACTTTAACTCGGCTCGGCTCTAACTTCAAACTCTCGGCTTTGAACAACAAAGTGATGCACGGCTTGAACTCTTGAATAAGAATTGGCTCCAAGACTCGGCTTAGCTATGATTGGCTAAGTCTAGCTCTGATACCAAATGATGCAGCAGCGGATAACAAAAATGATGAAACTGTGAAAGTAGCAATCGATGGAATAGAAGATACTGAATGACCCAAATCCGTTGATCAGAAGATGCCGGATTCTAGTTATCTTCGTCACGTTGATCGCGCACGATACCGTGAAAGAAGATCTGCAATTCTTCAGACGTTGATCAAGCGCACTTGATACCGTGAATTAGCTTCTACGATCGTTGATTCGAGCGCACTCGAATGCCGAAAGAGGAGATAGGAGATCACACTCAACTACCAATTTAATGAAAGCACAAAGCTAACAAACAAAGTTTTATTCAAAATCAACTCTCTTTCAAAGTTAAAACTCACCCACTATTTATAGCATTTTACAACACCCAGACCATTAGGTCGTTACGCGACCTACGACCTAACTTAGGTCGGCAGTGACCTAACAACAGTACAACACCAGCATTACATAGGTCGGCAGTGACCTAACAATACAACCCATGCGACCTACGACTTAAAGAAAAATACAAACATATTACAACATAGTATCAACGACATACGATCTAGTAACACATGCGACCTAAAACAATGCAACACAAGATATCCAGGCGGCATAGGCTTCATACGCGACCTAACATAGGTCGTAACTTGTTAAGGTCGAAGCGACCTAAGAACATTGCTTCAGGAAATCTTCGCGACCTAAGGCCTCGCGACCTAAAGTGAGCGAGCTATCTTCCCATATCTTTCCGCGACCTAACTTAGATCGCATTTCATTCCCGCGACTTAGCTTAGGTCGTAGCTCGTCAAAGTTGGAAATTGGAAGGTCGGAGCGACCTAGGGAAGTGGATAACTCGTTAGGTCGTTTAAGCTTGTTATCTCCTTCGTTAGGTCGTTTGAGCTTGTACTCTTCCTCGTTAGGTCGCATACGACCTAACAGCTCCTTAGGTCGCTCGCGACCTAAGACTTTGTCATTTTGGCCTGCATCACCTAATGAACTGGTATTTTCGGCACTCGACTGCTCGGCATTTATACAATGGACGTATTGATGTCGATTTTCGAGGGTCGAAAATCCCCGTCCGTTACACTTAGTATCAAAGATAAAGGTTAAGCGAGAACCTTGGCTCTGGTGGGGAATTACTCATTAGAGATAGGGTTAGCAGTACCCTATAATGAGTTGAGTGTATTTATAGATATCACAACACCAAATAAGCAATTTTGTAACACTTTTTCATTTTCAATTTGTAATGGTTATTACTGTTACAAATTTTTAACGGTTATTTCCGTTAGAAGTAGTTGCAACGCTTATTACCGTAAGTAAATATGGTAATTTTGTAAATGGAGAAAACCAAGGTGGATAAAATTGTAATATTCCATTTTATTATTTCTAAGTCCACAACGCTTCCAGTACGTTATCCCCCTTTCAGTATTCCTCCCTCTTTCAATCTAGGGTTACTGCCTCCATATCATTCAAGCACTGCCTCCCCCTAGTTTTGTCAACACCTCTGTCTTCAAATCGCTTTGGGCCACGAAAATTTCAGGGCACCATCATATATTAAAAATCTTATGCAGTTGAAAGAAAAAAAATATCGTGATCAAATATAAATCACCACTCAAAATTAGGCGACTCCAGCCTTCAAATCAGGCGACTCCAACTCTAGGGCTGGTGGTGGATCCAAGCTTCGAAGTTCGATACACGACTCTTGTATAGTACGGATTGACTGACGCACAACATAGCATAGATCGGCGACTCCAGCATAGCATAGTTCGATTGAAGACTACGACCAATCACCGATTCAGATGACGAAAGGTGCTAAATTTTGGATTTGGTTTTGGTTTGGCAAACAATTACTTTATTGGTTTGGAATTGGTAATTGAATTACTATGGCCTTACTGTGTTGTTTACTCTTGAACTTGATTATTGCATAAATCTACTTATTGTGCAGGTTCAATTAACTAGACGGAAGTTTCTTGTCAATTCCTGTGCAACGGCCAAGTTAAGTTGAATTACTGCGCAATTATGTAACTATAATTGAATTGCTATGAAGTACAATGCAAGTTAATTGAATTTAAGGAAATCGTATGCCTTAATTTCCTATGAATTACTATATCACTAGTATAATTGAATTACTATGCAAGTTAAATTAAATTACCGTTCATTATTAGTATATTTTCAAATTGAATTCCTGGGCATAAGTCTGATTACTGTTTAAATTAACAAGATAGGCTGCATGATACTTGCACAATTTCAAATTGAATTACTATTCAATTTAAATTTTTGTATGTATTAGTTTGAATTTAATTTGTTATTTGGAATAATTATATAATAAGAATTGATTTGGACCTTTTGTAATGGCTAATGGATTTTTTTAATGGTTAGTTAATGTAAATTTTTTTAATGGTCAGAAATTGAGCTTGAATATGAAAAACATTATTAGTAGTTTTGTAAGTCGGAAGATTATAAAAATATTCATAAGTAATTAATATAAATTTTGTTGAATAAATTGAATTATTTTTAGGAACAAAGTTATTTCTTTTTGTTATTCTTTTCATTATTTAAAAACAACATAAATTATTTTAGTGATTTAATTAATGGTAATAACATTATTTTTTGTACGAGGGCCTTGGTTTTGTAGTTGGCTTTAGGTACGAAAACTCTTAGGACCGACCCTGAGTATTGGTCAGTGGAAGCATGGGTGTTGTATTATTAATGCAACCGAGAGAAGCATGGCTGAAGCTCTTAACCGAGAGGACTGCAAGTAGCCGAGGGATGGTCATGAAAGTATTGCTAGGCAGAAGAGTTACAAAGAAGGACTGCAAGTAGCAGAGGTATGAATTGCTATGAGAAAACTAAAAATTTTCTAATTTTATGACAATATGAGTTTTATTTTATACGATTCTACCGACGAATAAGCACATATTTTTAACATAGAAAATATTTTTGTTTTCCATGACATTTTGAAAAGACTAATACTTACCATATTAGTTTTGATATAGCATAATTATTTTTCAAAATATCTTCATTGACTTTGTAAAGGACACATACGCATAAACATATATACACATAAATCATAAAATGTAGTTGATTGATAGCAGAAAAGAAAATGGAATCATATGAGGTAATCCACAAATTCCAAAGATAAAAATTGTACATGAGTCACATACAATTGACGTAAAATAAATGAAGTAATTTTGTTTGATCTTTACAAAAATTCAAAATACTAAGCATGTCATACATTCTTCTAAAATAGGATGGTGTTAATTTTTCCTCCAACTAAAGGAAACAAAGTGACGTCTTTTTTCTATAAAATAAGTTTGTAGCATGTTCTTATTACATATGAACATGGATCATAAAATTAAACTAGGGATTTAATACATCTATACAATTTTATTGTTTAAAATATTACCTTATTTATGCTTATAATATGTACTAGCAAAGTTCCAAAATATTTATGGCTGTTCATTCATATATTGATGGTTGTTCATTCATGTATTTGGGCTAGGACCACTGAAGAACAAATACATTACGCTAATTCACACCGACATGAACTGTTATATTTTCTTTAAGCGTTTTACTATAAAACTAAGTTACCACTATTGCATTCCTACTATAAGGGTTCAAACAACAAATAATAGGTGAGAAAATCATTAATCTATTTTACTTTCTTGGTTTTTCTTTTGCTACAATATTAATTCCAACTTTTTGTTGATTAAGTCTTCATTCTTCTCTGTGAAATTTTTATTTGTTGCTTTTATAATGAGATTCTGAATCCTTTCTTTGCTATCATTAGCTAGTTGGACTAAAAGCTCTTAACAATCAAGCATGTCGACTATTAATGACACGGACTTTTTGATAGAAGAAGATTTTGTAGAAATTTAACAAGTTAACGATAATGGAAGTCTTGTCCACTTTTTCATATCAAGAATTGGTGCACGTAAATGCATTTTTGTCGTTGAATTTTATTTCCGATGATTAACAATGGTTTATTAGAATATTTACTATTACTCTGCAATATATCATGTTTTGATTATGATGAAAATGCTAGATTACTGGTATATTCAAATGATTGTATTCATAATATAGTATTTGAAGCTAGTTACATTAATTGAATTGTTAAAATGCAGGTAAATGCAGTAAAAGCAAGCAATCTTTCCCTAGGAGCAACTGAGCAAGATATCAGGGAAATGTTTTCCTTCTCTGGTGACATTGAACATGTTGAAATCCAAAGGTATTTACTTTCACTCAAATTTTAAGTTTATTGTTTAAAGATATTGATGGAGGTCAAAATGGTTTTACTCTTTTACAGTGGAGATGAGTGGTCGCAAATTGCATTTGTCACATTCAAGGATCCACAAGGAGCAGAAACTACACTCCTCTTATCAGTTTGTGGTTTTTTTTGGCCCCCTTAAACAAGGAAAAGTGGTATTAACACTAGTGTCATTTCTTTTAAATTTTTAGACTAGATTCCAAGTTAGAAGTGAGCTGTCACTGCAATCTTATATATACATAATACTATATACCAATGATTACAAAAATAATTAATTATTATGATTTGAGTCCCCTTAAGAATAAATGATATCCACTTACAATTTCATTCTTTAATTATGATTAAAAACCTAAATAAAATTTCAATGGGAAAAGAAAAACATGCTTAAACCAAAAATATAAAAATACTGATTTGAATATACAATTGCAAAAAATAAATAAAGATAGAATAAAAGAGAAAATTGAGTTTTTATCTAGGTGCAGAAGCTGAAGTACCAAAATCAATTTCAAAAATCTAACCGTTGGAATGGAAAGAAAAATGGATCTTTTCCATGTATTTTAGTGACAATTAATAACTTGCATAGAGCAAAAGCTGCTAGCATACAAACATGTGTATGATTTAGAATCATTTGGATCTAAGATTTAAATCCAGATTAAACTTAAATTTGTACTTCACTATTTTGATCTGTTTTTGAACTTTGCCGGCTGTTATGCTGAGCTTTATGTTTATCTCTTTGGTGTTTCACCATAAATGGTGTGTTATAATGTTTGTTTTGATTTTGATCAGATAAATAAAATAGTGAATAAAATGTTAAAAGTGAATAGAATGTTTGTTTTGATTTGATCCGATGAAGTAAAATAGTGAACAGAATGTTAAAAACAGTAAACAAATTGTACTTCATCCTTGACAGATATAAGGTAGTATTACTACTTTATCCTTGTTGACCATCTGAACCCACTCATGGTATTCATGTTAACTGCTGCCTACAAAGTACGAAATTCTAGCAACCAAACCCATGCGAGTCTTCCTGTCTCCTTTTTGTTTTAAATTCTCATCTCATTTATTATTTACTCGTTATGCTTGGATGCATTTTTCTTAAAGTTTTATTCTGTCATATTTTATCGTTATTTTCCAACGTGGGATATTACCGTCTTACATTTTTGTCTTTCTGCATCCTAAAGATCCATTTATAGGACAGTATGTTTGTTTCGTTTCTGACTTTATTGCATTTTTTTTTCATTTTGGCAAGTGAGTGGAAAGTTCGGTCTGCTATTTTCTTTAGTTCTTCACGTTTTGTGGTTTGATTTTAATACATGATGATTACTGGAAAATTAATACTTTTATAGTGTATCAATATGATCTTCTGATGTGGAAATCAATTAAATCTTTTATATTATATGAACATTCCTACTTCTATGTCATTTTCATATCTGAATTTGTTTGTTTTAAAGAAATTTCCTGTACATTTCTTGTCGAATAAAAATATAGATTACAGTATTGTATAGGAGAATGTAATCCACATGGACAATAAGACTTGAGTAGCCAATAGAACCAAAAAGGATTTATTTTGTCTTTTAATTTAGACCTATACTTTAGTTTACGTTCCAACTCAGCATCCCAATTAGTTGTGATCTGTACCGTACCTTTGTAATCGATCCCCAGTTGTCTGTTGCAACGTTCTAACTAAACTACTTGAGTGTGGACGCATAAAAATAGTTTAGCTGCTCAAATATATTAGATTTAATGTAATGGTATGAGTAAGTAATCAAAATTAACAAATATGACTTACGCAGTTTGATACATGGCGGGTTCAAAACTGATACATGAGGTTGTATAAAAGGACAAATTGCCTCAATTAATGTCTTAAGTAATAACAAACAGAAGGTCCATCTGATAAATGGGTGTCCCGTTTCATGTCATAATCAAATAAAGGGACATCCAATACCAAACACAAAAATAGCCTACAAAGTGGTATATATATGTAATTGGATATATGCAGACGATAGTAGCATGCTTTTTTTTGAACGTAAATGATATAACTAGAAAATAGAAAAAGCATACCTTCAAAAGCATGTCCACGACAACTACAATGCCCGAGAGTGTGAATATGCGTTCTAAAACATCTGATTCAACGGTAGTGTTCCCTTATAATAAAAATGCCACAAAACTTATTTCAAAAAATAACATTCCAGAATTCATAAATAGCATTAGGATGTTCCAAAATTTCTACGTAGTAGAGTTGCATTGCATTGTTTGTACAAAAAACAAAATCAAACAATTGGAAGAAACATGTTGATCTGTTGAGTAATTTTTGTTGTTGTCTTAAATCCTGGAAACATTGAACGTCCTCAATGGACAAAACTACTCTTGGCATTATTAGACAGTAGATACAAAAAGGCTATACAATATAATAGAATATCATCAAATTTGTTGGAATCTTTAAAAGACGACATGTCTATTGATAATCCACAGCACTCTAGATAAATTAATTTCTTTCGGCCATCTATAACATCGGTCTGCTAAAATATGCAGCAGCGATCACCTTAAATCTCTTGTAGTATTAGATAATTGTAAGAACAAAAAAAATCAAACTAAAAGAATATTGCTCTGGGTCCAAAAATTACAGAGGCTGCTTGCTTAGATAGTTAATAGTAGGCCTATTACTAAATGCATAGCATGACCCTTCTCTAACAATGCAGGTGAAACTGTTTAATGGCATTAAATGCACATATTCATGAGAAATGTTATTCAAACTTCTTGAAAAAGTGTGACATTGCTACACGCTTATCTACTGGTTGGTACCATAATAGCATTTTGAAACGTAGAAAACAATGAAGTGGTTTTCTGTTAACAACTGATATAATAGAACATGATGTTTTATTGCACACGCACACTTTCCTTCAACATGGAGTTTATTATCTGACACTTGTTAAATTGCGTTGATTTGGTTGCAGGAGTACACAAAACAAATCAAGGAAGATGATGTAGCAAACAAAAGTGGGAGAGGAAGGCTGATGTCGGAAAGAGAAAGAACAACGAAGGTTGAATTTGGTAGAAGACATGCTGCAGATCCAGGCGTTGTCAAGCAGGCTAGAGGCAGAGCTAAAGATAGAGCATAGAGAAAGGCCAGGACAAATACAAAACGGGTGAATGCTAGAAACCCATATAGTGCTGCTATTAGAAAAAAAAAAGTTTACTGAGTTGGGCTTCAATTGGAATTCCAAAGTGTCATATGATGATTGTACTAGTAAAATTTGAAGTTATCATACAATAAACTTTGTAGGATTGGTATGAAGTATTTAGTATGTATGATGTTTGTTTTCAAATTTGGTGATATGTTGGTTTTGAAATTTTGTTACATGTTTGTTGTTACTATAAATTTGAATTTGTATGGTTGAATGAAATATGTTTACTGTTTGTTGTTACATGATATATGGTTTAACTATATCAAATTTGCAACACTTATAAGTGTTAGTAATTTTGTTATTTACCTATGTGTGCGAGGAATTCCTAACGTATAACCGTTGGAAATTAAAAAATTCCCAACAGTTATAACCGTTGGGAATATGAAAATAGTCGTAGGTTATAACCGTAATTCCTAACGGTTATAACCGTTGGGAAAGAAAAAATTTCCAACGGTTATAACCGTTGGGAATACCAAAATTCCAAGCGGTTATAACCGTTACAAAATATGTAAAAAAAATTATAACGTACCTGCTACCAATAGTTATAACCGCTAGGAATTTGGTTACCAACGGTTATAACCGTTACAAAATGACAATTCTGGTGTTGTGTATGAGCGTGTATTTGTTAGTGAATATCAAATTGTTTTATATTGTGTTGGTTGGTTTATTGAGTGGCTTATGAACTCTGGTCGGCATAGTTCGTACAACTGTACCGTTAGGGGTTTCTAAACACTTGAATAGAGTAATTCGACACAGTATTGTTTTGGAATGGGGTAAATAAAATAATTTTACCCAAATTATATTTTGATATAAAAGAAATAATTTTCTGAAATTATTATACATATTTGGAGTTTTTGGATGATAATATATAATCAAACAAGATTAGAAAATTGGAAAATGGTTTATATAACCAAATGAAAATTTGTATAAATAGAAATTATACAACTGGATTATAATTAAAATTTGATTCAAAACAAATCTGGAAAGTGGTGTGGAAAATAATAATAAGAGTATTATTTTTGAATATTTTCGAAAGGAAATTGTTTTAAAATGGATTTTGGAAGAGATATAGCAATAAGCTCACTTTAGTCGCCGGAAAATAATTTTGGTAATGACTGCAACATCACCAGTATTCATTTTTGGGTTTCTAGGTGACAGATTGCTACCATAGTTAATTAATATGGAGATTTTTGTTGAAAAACAAATGATTTTAGAAATCCAGAGGGAATTGGTTTGGAAAAAAATCAAGTTGGTTTTTGAAGTTGAAGGAAATGATTTGTTAAAACAGAGTTATATGTTTATATATGTGTTATATATTATTTCAAATGATTTGGAATAAATGCCGGGTGTTTGAATTTCGGGATCCTTATTAAATGTTCTGGAAAATATCAGAAATAAGTTTTTAAAACTTAAAGTGGAAGATGATATTATAAGGAGAGAAGTGTGAAAAGGGATTTTTTTTAAATTAAAATTTAAAATGAGAAAGTTAAAATGGGATTTAACTTAACTTGAGAGAATAAAATTTTAGAAATTTAAAATTGATTAGGTTTGAATTGCATTAATGAAGTGCATTAATGGGATTGGAATTTACTTAAGCAAAAGTTAAAGGAAATAAACCAACAAATGAAGTGATTAAAATAGATGGAATGAAATGAGTAGAATGTGACAAAGTTAACTAATAAAAGTGCATATGGATGTGTAAGTGAATGGAACAATTAAATATAAGTAAGGAAGTATGGAGGAATTTGAAGTTGGAATCAAACTCTTACTTGATTGAATTGAAATAAATGGTATGGATAAAAATTTAATGTAAGATAAGTAAAATAAGGTTTGATTGGATTAGAATTAATATCGAATTGAAGTAAATATAAGTTATGAGTGGTAGAATAATTATATGACTATAGGTTATAGAAATTTAAATGGAATAAAATTTGAGTAGAAATTTTTTTTTGGGACTGTGAATATATAAATTTGAATAGCTTATAAAATTTGAAATAAAGGGAATAAAAGTATATTTAAGCTATGAAGTGATGTATAATCCTTAGTTAAAAATAAACTGCGAGAAAATAAGTTGTGTAACTTATAAAAATTGAAAATGGGAATAGATAAGCCAAAATAAAAGGAGTTTGATATTTTGGAAACAAAATAAAAACCCAAACTTGAATTATAAAATAAATTTGAACTCAAGTAAATTGGTTGAAGTGATTTTTGATTAAAAATCAGAAATTGAATGAGGAACTTGAGTATAAATAAAAAATTCGACAAAATGAAAGCAAATTAAATATATTTTGAAATGTGACGAATAAAATGGAATTGGATTGAAATAAACTTAAGTTATGGAGTTGAAATGATTGAAGTAAATAAATTAACTTAAGTAAATAGTTTAAATGGAAGCTTGGCTTAAATTAATTTGTGAAATGGTTATTTAATATAATAGCGTGGAATAATTCCGAGCTAATAAAATGGATTTGAAAATAATGTGGTTATGAATGGAATGATAATGAATGGGTTGAATTTGAAATAGAATAAAAATGAAACATAAACTGATTTGGAATCAATTTAAAATAGTTATAAACTGAAATGATTATCCTATTAAATGAATATCGCCAAATTTCATAGAAAAATTGGCCGTTTGGCGTAAACAGAAGTAAATAAAATTCTATGGATTAATAGAAGTGAATAAAATTGATTTTTGAATCAATTTGAAATGGATATGAGTTGTTTGGTATAAAAATAAAGTGAATGCAATAAATTGGGTTGTAAATCATTTCAGATTCAATGACATGGTATATGGATCGATTGGAAGAAATTAAACTAGTATCGGAACCTTAACTTGCTTATAATATATGTTTGGAATGATGGAGTTATGAAGTTATGTGTTTTAACTATCTAAATGAATGAAATGCTATTGAACTTTCATATTTCAGTACTTACATGGTTTATATTGAGTAAATACAGGTAACCGGAGGCTTTCATACTAGATTTTGGTTGTGTATTTGCATATGAAGTAAATTGCTTGCTTAATAATGCTTAAAAATGCTAAAATAAGGTACGTTTTCGTATTAAATATAGCAAATATATAAATATTGATATATATTATTGTTTTCCGACCGTATGGGTCGATGTATATATATTTATCTCTCTTGTCATATTGCAAAGGCTCTCCGTGCAAAGAAGACTCTGTTAAAAATTTTGGGAAAATTTTGTTAACGACAATTAGATTTCGAATTGTAATTGGAACAAAGGAATTTTGAATTAGAAATTGAAAAACTAATTGTTTGGTTGAAACTAAAAGATTTGAAAAGTGAAAAATCGATTTTTCACTAAGTGGTTTTGGAAAAGTAAATGGGTTTAGGCATTCTTCTGCCTTAGCAATTTCGAGGACGAAATTATTTTAAGGGGGGAGGAATGTAACGACCCGGATTTTTCGTTGTTCGATTTTGGATATTTAAATGGTTTTAAATATTGAATTTGAATTATAGATTGATTTTGAATATGAAGAATTTAGTTTATTTATAAAATAAATTCAGAATTTAAATATAGCTATTTATTGGATAATTTAATTATTGAATTTATAATTGAATATTAGTTAAATTATTGTATATGGAGTTTTAAGCCCGATGAAAATTATCTAAAGACTTGTAAAATTTATATTAACAACAGCGAGGATAATAAAACCTTTTAAATCGGATTTAAAAGTAATTTGTTCGGTTTTAAAAATATATCATTTAAATTAACGTATATAAATAGCCTTCCGAGGCACAGTCTCGGAATTCGACAAAACCAGTTCCATTGGATCCGTAATATTAAATTTTTATCGGATTTCAAATTTCGTAGCGTTTGGAGTTATCGTTTGGTCGTAAGGGATATAAAACGCGTTGAAATTTATATCGAAAATTCAATATAAAAATTAGGTCCAAAAAGCTATCTTCCCCATATGATCGAATTAGGACTCGAAAACTTTTCCATTACATTCGAAATAGGGGTATAATATTATGAATGCCTAGCGTCACGCCTCGGTGGGAGATCGAATAAAATGCCAAAATATTTTGAGAAAAAAAGAAAAAAAGAAAATGAAAATTTAGTCAAATCCTAGCCTAAAAGTCCTGTACCCAAACCTTCTTCTTCACGGTAAGATCACGTCCCTTTCCTTTCAGTAAAATCACGTCCTCCCATCTTCCCTTTTTAAAAATCATGACTGTTTCTTCCATTCGAATTCAAAAACAGAATCGTGCCTGTAAAATCGCTAGGCCTTAAAACCCCTTCCTTCGTTTCAATCAAACGAAAATCTCGTTCCAGTTCTTAAAAAAAAGCTCACGCGATCAGAAATCGCGATGGCACTCTAGATTCGTGTCGTCGTCATACCCGAACGATCCATAGATTATGGAAAAATCGTTATGGGTTGAAATGGTAGACTCGAGCGATTTTATGGATTTTACTTAATTCGGGATTGTGGTTTGAAATGATATATAACTGTAAAATTTTAAATTGCGGATTGAAATGATAAATATCCGTATCACTTGACCCTAGGGTAGAAAATTATATACGGACACCGGATTAGTTAAATTAAAGGATTTTTGAATCTTTAAAATTTTGAATTCAATTACTGGTATTTTGAAATAGAAATTGATTTATATAAACTGAATTATTTTCGATAATCCAAGTGTTAAATGTTGAATTGGAATTGGTTTAATGAATTGCTCAAAGGATTTAAATTTGAGTTTCAAAGTTGAAGGGTCAAATATAAATGAATTTATTAGAACTGAGTACTGAAAATGTTTGGATACAACTTTGAAATCTATTTAAACTAATTTAAGCTATTTTAATTAAATTAACTATTTCAATCAATTTAAAAATATTTTAATTTATATTAATCTATTACAACCTATTTAATCCAATTTAACATATTTCACTTATTTTAAACTAATTAAATTTATTTAATCTATTTAAAGATCTACTTAATATAATTTGAATATACTAAATCTATATTTAATCTATTTAAATCATTTTAAACTAATTATTAGAATTTAAATCTATTTAAAACTATTTTTTTCAATTTAAACTATTTTAAATCTTTTTAAACTATTTTAAACTATATAAACTATTTATAATTACCTAAACTATTTTCTAAAATTTTAGACTGTGTAAAGTTGAAGTATTTATATTATCCTTGATGATGATACAACCTAAGTTGGAATTTGAAATTGATACCTTTTTATGAAATGACATATTTGTGTAAGTTGATTTTGAAAGTGAATATGATTTGAAAATGATATGGTTTGAGACTATGATATTTTGATATAAATTGTGAATTGACTTTTGAAATGTAAAAGAACCATCCGGTGTGAAATAAGCGTTTGGTTGTTAAAGAGACCGGGATCGGATATTGTCATACTCTCTGCCAATACTGAAAACCACTTTAACAACTGTGTACGTGGTGGAGATTCTAGAAATGAAGTAGGATGGTTTGGCGAGCGATTTCTGTATGAGGTATGACATGACCTTGACTCCCATGAGTCAGCTTAGATGTGACTAAAACAGGAGCCATGCCGGACCAAGTGAGGTCGCACCTCCGATCGGATACATTTCTTCGATACCATATTATGACTTTGTGATGATTTGGTGGGCACCCTTTGATTTTGATTTGGGAGTGTGTTTCGAGGTGGGCGGTAGTAGCTGCTATGCGTTACCACCAGTCCGGATCCGCAATTGGTATATCTACCCTGGCATTGCCTCGAGTGCCGTGTTCACATGCCCTAGAGCGCCTTCTATGAGTTTGGTTTGTACCATACCTATGGAGTGCCCTCTGATAGCCTCCAGTTTACGGAGGAGTTACGGTACTGTATAGACTATGGGAATATATAAAATGTGTTAAGGGGGATATGGGTAACGCCTTAATGCTATTTTAATACTTTTACTTTACTGTAGACATATTATAATAGCGTATTGTACTACATAGTAGATAGTTTAACGGATCCTTAGGAGATGGGAATTCCGAACATCTCTTAAGTTACTGCACCCACGTTAGACACTGGATAAGAGATGTCAAACACCGTAAACATCTCTGACGCCGTTACACTCATATTTATCATTGATTTAACTTACAAAAGGTCTTTTAGTTCTGACTCGAGTGTTTTGTCTTTTCAATTCGCTCGGGTCAGCCTGAGCATTTCAGGGTTGAAGACCTTATTTCTGGAGAAGGAAGACGAAGATTTGTACTTTTACTATTTATTATATTTATTCTACTACATCATGTAATTCCGCTGCATTTATTTATTATTTCTTGTTGTATGTAACTCTGATTTTGTTGTAAAGGAATAATCAAATGTATTTTCAAAACAGTCATGAACTGTTATTTGATTATTTTATTTTGTCATTCGCTGCGAGATTCTGTTTTGTTTTTTTCTTTCTCTATTTTTTCTTATTTACCCCAATAACAATCTGCCCTTTTATATGGTTTGAGTCTGACGTGTGTGGTTTATCGTCGATTTAAACTGTCCAAAAAGGCAGGTCGTTACATAATACATTTGAAAAAGAAATCACATTTCTCATTATATTAAGTTTCTTTCTAAATTTATACAGTTCTCATTTCTGATGTCCTTTATGAAGGAGAAGTGACCATTCACTCTCTTCATCCTAACTGTACCTATTTTGCATTCACCCTCGAACATTTTCCCTCATTTCAAATGGTCAAACCATTCAAAAGGTAACTATACTACAATACTACACAAAACTCTTTACAAAAGTGCATTTGGATATTCTTAAAATTTTAAGAAAATCGAACAGGTTGCACTTAAATAAACTGAGCAAAATTGACATTTCAATAATCGATGATCTTTATCGATCTTTATTCCTTAGTCTTTTGTTATTTTCTAAGCAGCAAAGCTGTCATTGTATTCAGCCATATTAAACACATGATTTTGCATTTTTTTACTTGCACATCTCTTGTAAACAAATTTCATCCAGATTTCGTATATTACGAACACGACCGTTCACTATACAACTTTTGTATGTGATCTAATCGGAATCAAATATCCATATCTTTATACCATTTTAGAATTCAAAACTCATAGAAAACAATACATAAGTTGAGCAAATAAATAGTTAATTGACCAAGTTACGAATGCATTAAGTAGTCATATAATTTTTGGTACTTGCATGGGTCTTAAAAGGACAACATGCAAAATAATTTATCGGTACATATATCTTATATTTCTTTATCAATCTTAGTTTAATTCATAAGTATATTTCAACTGACAGACAATTTTATCAATTAGATCAGTAGCACAAATTCATCGAAGTGACTTTTATCAATTAGATCAGTAGCACAAATTAGTTAGGCTAATTTCAAACTTAACATTTAAACTTAAAAAATATTTTATAATTTCAAACCTTAATCTGAAAATTAGCCTAAGGCTCAAATCAATTTGGGCTTTCCTTTTGACTTACTCCACCCATTGGGCCAGATCAATAACCAAGGAGGAGCGATACTTGATTATCCAACCCCAAACCCAAGAACCACTATTCTATACATCCATCATATAGAAGAGTTTATTAGTTTATTAGAAGGCTCAAATTTCATTAAAAAAATTGGATCTTAATACGCCTATGTAATTTATTAACTAGCATTAGATATAATCTAATTATTAAACAAAATCATATTTTATTTAAAATTATTTTATTTATTTTAATAAATCACATTAGCTAATTTTAACTAAATGTTTATTTGAATATATCAAGTACACATTCAATGATATAATAATATAAAGAGATGTATACGCATGTGTATAACTTTATGTACATACATATGTATATGGTGGCCTATATCTATTGTATATACTTATATATTATAATTACATATGCATTTCATAAAATCAAATGCATATAAGGAATATAAAAGTCTAATTATACACATATGTTCAAATATACTATGATTTGTGTATATAGTTTGTATACATGTATTAATAGCACTATATATGTAGAGTTTAGGCATTTATAGGTATATATCATGCATTGCCAATTATTTGTATATAAATATAGTTTAAAATTAAAACCGTATGTATCAAATTGGATATCGTAGGTGTAATTGAAGATTTAATGATTGAAAAGAAAGGGAAAGTAAATTATTAAATTAAAGGCATAATTAAGGATTTGTTGATTGAAAAATGGAAAAGAAAAACCACATTTCTCATATAAAATTTTCTTAGTCAAACAAGATTTAATTTTTAGCTCAAAAAGGGAATATAATTTCAAATATCTACAAATAAAATTTTCTTTAATTTTGAACTTTATATTTAAAACATTGTATGAAGATTGGAAATCAAATCACCGTTCAAACAATAATACAATTGAAAACATTCAAACATTTAAAACACAATGCTAATATTCATATTTAACTTCAACTCATATTATATATATATATGTATATATTTGTGTGTGTGTGAATTAGTAAATAAATTTCAGATATAGCTGAAAATTATATAAACACGAGATGTTTCAGATCGAACATAATATTGATTGCAATATATCTCAGTATAACATATAATAATAAGCATATATGTAAATCACTGTGTGTATTAATATATATATATATATATTAGGAAAAATAAGTTTTTCCTTTTAAACCAAATCTAAGTAAGCTTGAGTCTAATTTATAAAATCATAACCAAAACAAAAACAATGATACAAGTCTATAAACACTTGTTCATAATTAGATAATTTACAATTTAGAAGGCATCAAATGTTACAAACAATTTAAATAAATTTAAACACCATAAATATACATTTTTGTCATATTGATTTATAGAATAGGGTGGATGACATATTGAAATTTAGAGAAAAGAATTTACCTTTTTTTAGATCAAGCCTTTTGTGACACTTTGATTTGAGAATTGACTCCCAATTGCTTGAATCTTCACCTAATCTTTATAAAATCAAATAAACCACCTTGTTTTATTTGATTTGATTTAATTTTCGGTAAAATGAAAAAAATCATCCATGTTAGAAGAAGGGGTGGCAGCCATGGATGAAGTAAGAAAAGAAAGATTAAAGTAAGAGGTGAATGAGAGGATTTGTTTTAAGGAGAGAATAAAAACCTTTCTCGTTCTCTCCTTTAAATTTTCTTTTAATTTCCAATTAATTTTCAATCAAGTCAATTCCCTCTCTCTCCTTGGCTAGCCATGTCACAACCATGTATGGTGTAATAACATTTTTCAAAAACCCATTGAGTAATTATCTCTATTTAAAATCCATTTAAATATATACTGATATCACTTATCAACGTATGCATGTATAAATTTTACACACACATTTAAATAATTGCTAACAACACCAAAAAAAATCAAATAAAACTAGTAATTCTTAAATACTAATTAATTTAATTAATTTATAACACCTTATAAACAAATTAAGTCTTGTTGTTTTTCATAGAATTCACAAATGCAGTCATTTGAATCAAAGGTGTGGATTCAGTCGGTGATTAGTATTGAACAATTCAAATGTTAAAATTCACACACCACTTGAGCTAGTGGTGTAATAGTTTGGCTGAATTCACTACTAACAAATCTTTTTGATAAAATTAAATTTGATATTGTCTTAAACAGTACCAATAGTGAAAATAATTTACATATGTTATGTAACACCCCATAAATTAATAATTAATTAAGTAATTAACTAGGGGAATAAAGAAAATTGAAATAATGGAAAATAGTGAATATTCACGAGACGCTTGGTTACTCATTATGCTTGGGTGAATCAAGTAATACTAGGAAAATCTAAGTTAATGAGAATTAAATGCGACTATTAAAGCTAACTAATTTATAAGAAAAGAAGATGGTGGGTCGATGATCCAAATTTTCTTTTGGAGTATAGATATCCACCTCCTTCTTTTCATTTCATTGCACTCATAACTAAAAGAAGAAAAGTTTGAGTTCTTTAACGGTGCTTGTAGCCTAAACAAGAAAAAGAAGTTGAAGAAGATTTGAAGCTAAGGGGAACTAAAGACTTGATTAACTAGGAAATCTAGCTGAGCAATATATTCTCTAATCCTTTCTTCTTCTTTTAATTTCCCACGACCATGTTTTTTAGAATGGTTTTCATACTTTTTGAAAATCTTAAGACATGAGAATTTAGTATGAAGATAGAAACATGTTTTTAGAGATGGATTTTGGGTTATATGATTTTCCCACAATTAAGTAAATTGTAATGAATTAATAGTAGGTCGTATAGGGAAGAAAATGGTTAGAAATGGGGAACTTGAGTAATTGCATAAAAACAAATCATGATTTATTTTATTATGATTATCCAAGGATGAATGTAACAACCCTAGTTTTATTGACATTATTCACGAGATTTAATTGGAATAAATTAAATGGAATAACGTAGATAAGGAGATTAAGGTTGATTAATAAATTAGGTGGCCGTGCTTACTTAATATCTAATGAACTTGTATAAATGGTTAGGAAATTAAACATAAGGGCATTAGGGTAAATAACCATACTTCCCACCCTTATACTATTCCCATTAAGTCATACACGATCATTTCACCAAAAAAAAATTATAACCATAAGAAGTGAAAGCAAGGCAGCCATTAGAAAGAGGAGAAGAGAAAATCAACTAAAAGCTAGGATTCAAGTTAGAAAGAGTCAACCTCAATCATACTTCAATTTTCTTATCCAATCAGGTGAATAATAATTTCTATATCTCTATTTTGATTTTAACATCATATGGTTCATATTTTAGGATAAACCTGTTTTATGATATATGAAATGATGATATGCTTGATTTTGATTTATTATGTTTAAACAAAGTTGTTTAAGAGAAGATATACACGGTTTAGGGTAAATCCGAGGTGAAATGATTTTTAAATGCCATGGGAAAATTTAATGTTATAGAAAACCTGATTTTGGAGATGGGTTTCAATTTTCATAATTTTCTTAGTTTATTGGGATTTTATATAAATTTTCTAGTGAAGAAAATGATTTATTGAGTTATAAATTAATTACAGCTAAAATAAAGATTATTTGGGTTTGAAATTTTTATATGTTGGAAAATATATTAAAATAGATTTTCTAGGATTTTTCCTAAGTGTTTTGATGAATATATAAAATTAATTAAGGTATGGGACTTAAATGTTTTATATATTTAATTAAGGAGAAGGGGCATTTTATAAAATAAAATTATTATTTATTTCTGAAAATTAGTGGCAGCATTTTTCTAAAAAGAAATTGTTAACCAATGAGAATTTGACAAACAAAGGCAGATTAGTTGAATAGTTATCTTTTTAAGTTAAAAACAAAGAAATCATACTTTTAGCATGTTTCAGCCTTTTACGGTAGTAAACCTTCCGACCCAGACCTTTCGACTAAGTCGAAGGGTTATTGTACCGACCTGGAATTTTGGATATTTGAAATTACAATATTTAATCGATTTTAAATATTTAAAAGTTAATTTATAAATTGAATCTCAAATATCACTAATTTTTAGATAGTTTAATTATTGAATTAAATTATTGGAAATCGGGTAAATTGCTGACTCGGGAATTTTAAGCTTGTTAAAAATAATTTGAAGGCTTGTAAAATTTACATTGATCATACTGAAGATAATAAAAATGTTAAAAGTGAATTTAAAGGTGTTTTGTTAAATTTTAAAAATATATCGTTTAAATTGATATTTAAAAATAGCCTTCCGAGGCACAGTCTCAGATTTCGATGAAACCGGTTCCATTAGATCCATAATAGTGTATTATTATCGGATATCAAATTTCGTAACATTTGGAGTTATCGTGTGATCGTATGAAATGTAAACGCGCTGAAATCTGTATCGAAAATTCAATATAAATACTGGGTCCAAAAAGCTATCTTCTCCATACGATCGAATTAGGACTCAAAACCTTTTCCATCGCGTTTGGAATAGGGGTATAACATTATAAGCGCCTAGCGGCACACCTCGATAGGAGTTCGAAATTTTAAGTTACGATTTCGAGACGTTTAAAAATTTAAATATATATATATTTGTTGACTGGTCAAAATGCCATCCACATCAGACCTTTTTTTTCATCACTGTACAAAACCAAATTTTACACGCAACCCTCCTTTCAAATCACGTTCCCTCCTCTTTCTTTCAACCAGTTCAGCCGATATAAAAGAAAAACGATATATTTTAAAAACTTTCTGCAGATAAATAGCGCGCCAGTTCTTTCCCCTGTAAAACAAAATCGAGGCGAGCTCTTCTGCCTCTTTCAAAATCGAATTCAAAAATGGCGAGCTCTTCTTTCTTTTGGGATTCGAGAAATCTCAAATTCATTCTCCAATAAAAAAATAACAAGCGTGCAGAGAATCTCATTCTCACGAGAGTAAAAATAATAATGAGGGCAGAGCCTCGTTCGACATCCCAAATTCACGAAGCTGTATCGAATGCATCGCGATTGTATTGCGGCGCGATGGGGAGGTGGGCTCGCAGTGGCGTTTTGGTTAGGGTGGAGTTCGATTTTGGGTGGTCGTGGGCTGTGACGCGATTCAAGGCGACATGGTGGACTGGGCAACGACGATGGTGTCGTGTGGTAGCGTCACGGCCAAATGGAGCAGTCGCGTGAGTGGATTCGCGTTAGGGCAAGGGCTAGAAGCTACGGTGTTGAGTACGGTGTGGTTCGTGTTCGAGATGGGTGATGCCATCGAGGTGAGGTTTTTGCAGGTTATTCTTCAATTTAATATTTATTTAATAAATACATATATGTACATATATATATATATATATATATATTAGAAAGAGAATGTTACAGTAAGGTCAAGTTCTATTTAAAAAAAGACTATTCTGTTATAATTTAATATATATATATAGAAGATTTTGGGAAAAATATAGGAATTGTAAAATGTTGAAGAGTTTATGAAAAATTAGATTTTTAAATGTATATAGGTTATTTTTTAGTATATATAGTTTTAAAGGAAAAAAATAAAATAAATATACATATATTCATATTTTCACTTACTAGATTATTTTAAAATAATGGATTATAGGATTAACTCGTTTAATTAACTTGTTCAATTATTTTAGTTACTAAAAATTATTCAAAGGAAAATTAGTTTAAATTAAATTATTAAATGCTAATTGATTGTTCGATTAGTTCAAATATGAATAAACCATACAATGTTTGTACAAGGTCTAAAATCGTGGAGAGACAAGCCGGTTTGGATCGGATTGCAAATAAAAAGTCAAAGGTGAGTTAATATCACTCAAATTGGATTTCGAGTTAATTTAAATAGTTAAAATTTAAATTATTGGATGATTGTTTGAAATTGATAAATTATTATCAGTCTAGATGTGATATTATATATAGGAGTATATATATATATGTTGGAGTGATTGATATTCCCACATTATATAGCGGATGGGACCCTATGCGCCCCGCATAATAGCGGATGACCATATATATACCATGATATCCCCCTCGAAGTGGGATTGGTATTTTTATACTGTGTTAATTTCTATGGATGCAGGGAAATAGGTTGGAGGGATCCAACTGGATTCCTTAAAATATTGAAATTTATTCTCATATTCAGTGATATGATTATTTGATAATCTGTGATAGATTATAGTGTAAATTGAAGTTGTTGAATGCTATGGTTTGGCTGAATATATTTTAGTATTTTAAGATATCAAAAATATACATTTTGGATTTTTAGAGGAAAATAAAAAGAAAATTTTAAGTAAAATACTATAGTGAAGTGGATAAATTAAGAAGAATGAATTTGGGGAAAAAGGTAAAGGGTTTGATTTTGAAAAGTCCTATTAAATAAATTTCGAGTAGGGAAAAATAGGGGTTTTGAATAAATGAGAAATACAGAGTTTTGAGGACTTAAGTGATATTGTTTAAGAATTAAAGGATTTATTTTTAAATCCAAGATTTAAATGGTTTGGGAAAATGAAAGGAGAATTTTGAAATAAAGTATGAAATTGATGTTTCAGATTTAAATAAGATTTTGAATCAAAAGAGGGAAGTAAATTTGAAAATTCAGGGTTTGGGTTAATTTTGATAAATCCAGAAATAAATTTCAAAACGAAATTAATTCAGAGAATCGATTTGAAAATCGATTAGGTGTTTTTGAAATAGTGATTAAAAGGAGAGTGAGGCTATGGATTTATAAACTGGGTTTATAAATAAAGTGAGGTAATTATAAGTGGATAATTGGAAATTATAAATTCATGGTGGAAATTTACAAGAAGATGGGTAAATCGTTTTAAAAATAAATAGTGGTTTTATTTTTAAGTATGGAAAAGGAAATTTGCGGGATTGGGACGTAAATTAAACTGGAGATAAATCGAGAATGATTTATAAAGGATTAGATGGGCTATATTGGAATGGAAAGTGTATTTTCCTTAAAAGCTAAGTATATTTTCAAAGAAAGATTTTTAAGTATAAATTAGAAGTTTTAAGGATGTTTTAGAAGAATGTTTTAGAGAAATTTATTATTTAAATTATTTAAATAAAGTAAATATTAATTAAGTAAACTACAATAGTTAGTTATTTTTAAAAGATTAAATTAGTATTTTGATTTAAAGGATAACTATTAAATATTTATACCTTATATAACAGTTTTATTTTAAAATTAGTTCTTGGCTAAAGTTTTACTTGGGAAATTATTATAGAATTTCATAACTATTAATTTGAATAAAGTGATTTAAGTAGTTTTATTTTAAATGTTTTAAGCGTATATTTTTGGATAAAGTGATTTAATTTATTTAAAATCTAAATTTAATAAGACTTGGGGTTTTTCAGTGGAAATAAAAGAATTGGTTTAATGATTGTTTAATTTGATAGTTAAATAACCGACTATCAATATTGGCCAATGCGCTAATCGTTTCGAAGAGACTGGGATCAGATTTAATTATCCGAAAACCACTTCGATCCGATTTGAATGTAGCGAACGAATACCGTGAAGATGATGAAGACGGTGATTCGGTTTGTCCAGACCCAGGACAACTTGTATGGACGAATGCTATCAGAACATCGTCATTGGAGGACGATGAGCACTCTAAGTGAAATTCGTTCCTAAAAGATAACGTTTAGCCTCAAGCCTCATCAACCGGGAATTGCTTAAACAGGGGAGGTGCAGCAAGGCTAAGTGGGTAGCACCCAAGTAGGGTAAGGTCATCCTTGTCTAGAGTCCCTTTTTGATCTCGGCTGTGTGGCGGTTGCTGATCCCAACCGCGGGGTGATCTTATTTGGACTATCCAGTAAGGGGTAGTCCGGTCTTGTGTTGCAGGGGATCGAGAGTGGTCCTCGGTACTCTGATCTAGGCCATGTACTGTGACGAGCGGTACCCCAGTAGCCCTACCATTGTATGGAATCCCTTTTCCAATAAGCGCCCGTACAGTTTTGATTGTGCCCAACTATGCTGGAACGTGAGATGCAAGCATTTCAGCTATATTCTATTTTACTTTCTATAGACACTATTATAATATCAGACGGATTTAATAGAAATGTTTTTCTTATCGTAAGGTAAAAACCCGGCATGTTTATTTGTGGCGTGGTCATACGAGATACCTTTGTTTTCAAAGGATTTTGAAAACTTTAATAATTCAATCGAGTGTGTTTTCTCACGCTAGTCTTCCAGACTGACTCAGGTGTTATTTTATTATAATGCTCGGGTCAGACCGAGTATTACAGATATAGGATAGGATGCTATGGAGCTCTGGAGACGAGCTGGACGACGGAGACGTATATCACGTATCTGACTTATATTCCGCTGTGTATGGTATTGTAACGACCCCGGATTTTATATATATTTAAATTGATAATTAATTGAATTTTTGAATTAAAATTGTAAAATTAATTGTAAATTGAAGCGAGTTTCCCAATTCAAATAGAAAATATATTAAATAATATGAATTTAAATATTGTATATATGTGATTTGGATTTAAATTTCAAGTAAATGGTTTAATAATAATGTGAATATATATGTATATATGCATATATGGGTAAATTTGAATTTATATATATTGAATTTAAATTTTAAGTTAAAATAGGAATAAATATTAAAGTAAAATAATAATAATAAATATTTAAAATAGAGATATAAATAAATATAAGATAAATTATAATATAAAGTAAACACATAAATAAATTTAAACAACATATTACAATAGAACTTCATTTATATAATAAAATAATAAAAGAAAAATAAAATAAAATAGAAGTTCATTTACATTATAAAGTATGTAAACAAATCAATTGGATGAGATAAGAATGATATTATGAAACAAGTGAATATGCATGTAAATGAAGCTTGCAAAGGAAGCCAAAGAAAATATCTCATATTTGTACAAACAAAATGAAAAAAATATGAGTTTGTACAAAGCTAATTAATGTTAGCCACCGCAAACATTATCATCAGCCACAAACCAAAGAAATATCTGTCCTATTTTGTACTAAACAAAAATTTTATACCCAGTACAAATAAAAAATAACATACCCTGTATATTTCATTTTCACATATCAATTTTCATCTTAGTTCGTTCCATTCCAAGCTATGAAAAATGAAAGTAAAATATCATTTAAACTTAAACAAAATTCAATCAAACAACAAAACAAATTCATGTAAACCAGAGGATTAGAGGAAAGCTTCAGCAAGCAAAGGAGTTCGAGCTCTGTCTTCCTCTGGAAAAACCACAGTGAGTAAACATACTGTTTTCCAAATTTAAACTTGTGTATTTGATTTTTGAATGGTATGTTCTTGCTGTATAGTTTTAACAAACAGTTCTGTGTATTTTCTGTTTGCACTGGAAATTTTATATGGCCTGTTCTTCCATATATTTGGTTACAGAGCAAAGAACAATAGGAAAAATTTAATACTTCTTCCTGTAAAACATTTTAGACTTAGGAATTTAAACTAAATAAGTTGGTTTGAACTTAAATCATGGCCTGGAAATTTGTTTGAAGCTTGACAGTGTAACATAGACACTATATATTCAATTTTACAGTAAAAAGGAAATCAATGGTTAAAATTCGAATATTTTAATTTGTTGATTTGATTTTATATCTTGAATAAACATTCAAAAGTAGGATTTTTAAAACAAGAATGGTGATTTTTAGTTAAGTATACAAGGTGCAGTTAATAAATGAACCAAAAATGCACTTTTATCAATTTCTGATGAGTTATCTAATCTTAGATGCTGAAACTTGTTGTGAAGCTAGCTTGATGATTTTTGAATCCAGGAAAAAAATCAAAAAAATTATCTATTGCATAAATTGTTGGGCAGAGACGAGTTTAGGGTTTTGTATCAAGTTTTGCAGTAGCCTGTAAACTTGTTGATTTTGCCACCGCGGGATGATCGAGCTGCACGCTCTTCTGGGGGTTGGTAGAGGAGGATATGGCCGAGGCGTGGGCGGAGTTGCGTCGCCACTGGTGGTCGGAGGTAGCTACACGAGGCGTTTTCAGATGAGCAATTTGGGTTCCAAGTTTGTTCAACATACTCGATTTCGATTCGTAGATGATTCGAGGATCTGGGTTCACGTATGTGTTTGCGTGGGTTCGAGTGGTTGTCGAAGGTCGCCGCGATGACCTTCGGTGGTCGGAGTCGCTGGTGTACGTGCACCATGTGCACGTCATATCTGGAAGTCGAGTTGCTCGGGTTTGTTTCGAAATTTCCTCGTGTTTGACTCGAAGCGAGAGGAATGTGGGCTTTGCTCGTGAGTGACTCGGGGGATTTAGCTGTTGGCTCGGGTTTTCTTTTGAAGCTAATAAGTTTAAGCAAAAGGGAAATGTTCAAGTTTTAAAAAAGTAAAGCAAGTTTTAAATGAAGGAATAAAGTATATTAAAAATGAATAGTTTTTCAAAAGAAATAATAAACCAAGTTTTAAAAGCATTATAAATGTGAAATTAGTTTTTAAAGTAAATTTATTTGAGACAAGTTTTAAAACAAGTATTTCAAAGTTTTAACTTTAAATTTAATGTTTAAAGTTGTTTTATTAAAGTAATAATGATGTTATGTTCATTTATTAAATTAATTCCAAAATGTTTTTTTCAAATAAAGTTTAATGTTTTAATTAAGTAATTAATTAAGACAAGAAGATTTATCTTTAATGAAGGTGGATAATTAAAGGATTTATTACTTAATTACTTAAAGAATAATTACTTAATTAAAGATTAATTAAGGTTAACCAATTATTAATTTAAGGTAAATTAATTATTAATTTGAGGATTAATTAATAATTAAAAGTAAATTAATTATGTAATTAACTTAAGAATGATTTATTAAATGGTAATTAATTAAGGGTTAATTAATTAATGTGATTAATTAAAGGATAATTAATCAAGGTGATTAATTTATTTTTGGTAATTAAATAAAAGTTAATTAATTAAAGGTTAATTAATTAAAAGTTAACTAATTAAGTGATTAAAAGGATAATTAATTAATTAGGGATAATTAATTAAGATGAATGATTAAAAGTTGATTAATTTATTATTAAAGGTTAATTAATAAATGATTAAAGGATAATTAATTAAAATGGTTTGTAATTAATGATTAATTAACGAGGATTAGTAATTTATTCATAAGTAATTAATCTGGTTTAAATTAATCAGATAATTAAATTGATCCTACTTATGGATGTTTGGATTGTATTGAATGGTTGAATTGTTTGATATCCCTGATATATGATGCCTTGTGATATATCCTGATTTATGTTGTGATCTGTTTCTCTTGGATGAATGTAATTAATTCCATGTGATGTAATTTATTATCTGTGATATATATCTATCTGTGATCTGTGTATGAAAGATAAGCGTTATAGTTTATACCGCTTATCAAATATATTGTTGTATTTGATCTGTGATGATTGATAATGATGTCGCACTACTGTGTAAAACCCCTGGACCACACTTTTACACACACAAATATGGGTTTCACGAGGAAATCGGTTAAGTCACAGATGATTTAAATTTAATATTTTTGAAATTGAAATTTTAATTTCAATTGCTTTTGAAAATGGATTTGGGTTAAATGTTAAAGCTTTTGAAAAGGAGTTTTTTTTAAGATAAAAATTATTTTGAATAACTTGGTAAAGTTTTTCAATTTAAATAATTTAATTTGAATTTGAATTCAAAATTTGGAATTGAATTCCATGTTTGGAAATTTTGGTTAAGATGTTATAAATGTGTTTATATGAAGTTAAACCATTTTAAAAGTATGGTTTTGAGAATTTAAATTTAACCCAAGGACTTTAACTCGTATAAATGAATCAAATTTTCCGAAATGAAAACTATTTGTTTTCAAATAATATAAGCTTTCATATAAGGAATAATTTCCAATTTGTGTCAAAAGAATTTCCGAGTTATGAATAAATCTTTGTGAAAGATTGTTGAACTTTGTTTTGAAATTGGAAAGGTGTACCTTTTGTATAAAAGGTTGAAATGGAATTGTTTTGAAAGTTATCAATTAAATCTTTGTTTTAAAGATTGGACGAGTTAATCCAAATTGAAATGGAAAATTGATTTGGAAAATCTATGAATAAATCTTTATGAAACTGGGTGAACTTTGTGAATTGAATCTTTTTGTGTAAAAGATTAAAATGGTAATGTGTTTAAACCATTTGAAAGAGAAGTTTTGGGTAATAAGTTGTGACTTAACTGGAATCCCAATATCCATATGTTTTTAAATATTACGCTCATTATTCGGTTTAGCCGGGAGAGGACTTTGTGTCATATAACCCATTCCGAATAATGATACGACGTATATGGATAGCATTTGAAGACCGGTGGTGAAGACCGGATACTTTCGAAAACGAAAGGATTACCATTGATTGTCTCTGCATCGGCAGATCCCCGATATAGACTTACCTAAATTACAGAATATGACTGGATTATAATATGACTGGATTATAATATATACAGAATATGATTTAAATTTGATTTGACATATTATGTATATATAATTACTTATCTCTAAATGGTTTGAAAGGAATCGGAAGTTTAATTCTTAAATTTTATTTTAAAGAATAATTTCAGTTATAAGAAGAAAATCAAAAATTTGAATAAATGATTCAAACTTGAGATAATTGAATTGGAAAGTTTTACTTGTATAACACACAATTTCATTCCAATATAACTTACCTAAATTACACAGAAGTTGAATATGGAATTGGATAATATACAATATAAAAAGGATTTTTATGAATAAAATTTGAGTGGTTATAATACATGTTATACACTTAAATTTTAGTTATAAAAGATTAACAGAGGCAAATAGTGAAAAAGGAATTTAAAGAGATTTTATTTAAATAACTTAATAATCAAATTTGATTTACTATGGAACCTTAAGTCTAGCCTAGGAATTTTAATAAAGGTTATTTCCTAAAATGAATATGTTATATCATAAATAATGTATCTTTGAATAGATAAAATAAGATACATTTGAATTAGACATTTTGTAATAAAGTTTATTTAACTTGAATTCATAGTTTAATTGATGTCTAAATGAATAAATGTGTAAAGAAATTTGATTGTTATATTTGCTATATAAATATTTTATTTATGAAATAGATATGTCTTGAAAAATGAATGATTATGATTTAAATAGTTAAAATGTATTTTAACATCACTAAAAATTGATAATTGAGAATTTGGTTTTCAAATGGAATTTTAAGTGTAACTTATTAAAGGAATATCTATTTGTGAAATGGGTATTTTAAATAAAGTGTTAGGTTATGTGTTAAATTAAGAGCTAACTAAAATAGTGAACTTTTAACTTAATAAATGAAGTATAGTTTGATTTGAATATTCCATTCATAAAAGTTTGTTTTAATAAGTCATAAGTTAAATGATATCCAAGTGAATATTTCTGATATTAAACTGATTTGAAATATTAATATATCTACTGTAGCATTTTATAAGTGCCGCTGTTTTGAAAATACAGTGTCTTGGAAATTTTATAATTGAATGAACTTAGAAATGTTACAACTTTAAAATGAATATTATTTGACCTTGAATTAAAATGGTTTAAATGAAGATTATTTTTTTTAAAAGGTGTTTTGATTTTCTAAGTGTTATGTTTTTTAAGAATAACATTTCCAAAGTGTTATGATTTTAGTAGTGTGATTTCCAAATGATAAACATCCCTAAATCATTATGATTTCAAAGCATTATGGTTTCAAATTATTATCTTATTTTGTTTTTCAAACTACCTTTTGGTTGTCCTTATTTCTCTTATCTTGTTACAGAATGGGAAGGCTATTGCTTTTACCAGTCCGTTTAGAAATCTTTCTGTAATCTTTGATAATCTTTGTTACTCATCTGAATCTCAATACTGTTTTTCCATTCATAGACCGTCGGTCAAGTGAAAAGGGAGATTCAGACTCTAGAGGATTTTTTTTCGTGCTTGTACTCTTGATTTAATTACCTCCATCTTGTTAAACTTACCTATAACAATAGTTATCAGGTGTAATTCGAATCTTCTTATCATCTTGTCTTAATTCTATTCATTATATCTTTTTATGTGCTTTCCCGTACCTCGTTCCTTTTCGGGGACGAAAAGTTTTGAGTGGGGGAGAGTGTAACAACCCTGTATTTTACAATTATTTTTAAATTGATTTCCAGATTCAAAAGATTTATTTATGAAAAAGAATAAATTTTGTTATTTTAAATATAAACTTTGATTTTGATGTGGGTTAGAATTCCAAATATGACTAAATTTAATATTTCCAGAAAGAGTGAATTTTGGTTAAAATAGTCAAACTTTGACTTTTAAATTTAAATTTTAAATATTTGAAATTATAAATTTTATCTTTTATTATGAAAATAGATTTAATAACATGAATATGGCTTTTCGTTTCGTTGAAAACGGAGTTAAAATGTAAAAGTTATGTACATTTCAATTTTTAGTATAATTTGTTTTATTGTGCAATTTTGCCTATTTTAAATTTTATAAATCATATTTTCTTTCTTATATTTTGTTTTAATATGTGTTAATATGTTATTTTATGTATATTTTTGTCTTTTTATATTTTTAAAATGATAATAGAATTTTTCCAAAATTTACTGTATTTATTTTTCATTTTTAAAGGCTGTTTTCCTATTTTCTGCTATTTTCTTCATTTAAAATTATATTTAAATTTAATTTTATATATTTATTTTGTGAATGTATTTTTTATTTATGTTATTATTTATGTTTAAAAATATATTACAAGCTCATATGAATTTTCTAAAGTTTATACCATTAATTTTCAAATTTTCTAGCCTAGTTGACAATTTTTGCTATTTTCTTGATTTAATTATTTTTAATTAATATTTATTTATTTATATTTTTTTTTTGTTACATTTTCGAATTTTAACTGAAATTATATGTATTTTCAGATATTTAAACTTATTAAAAAGAAATAGAGGAAATTTGAAAAGTTTTAAACTCTTGAAACTCCTAAGGCTTTCCATCTCCCGACCTTTCATTTTCCCAACTCTTCTCTTAATTGTTTTGGGCGTGTAATCTACTCATTTCAGCTGCATTTTTTTTTCACTTTCACGAAATTCATTTCTCCTCCTCTCACAAAAAAATCACGGCTATTCTCCTTGTGAAGCTTAGGTAAAAAAATTCTATCTTCTTCTTGTCTTTTAATGATTTTCTACTTGAATTTGCACATGCTCTCCACCTTCATAGCTGTATTCCCCTTCCTCCAAGCTGTGGCTGACCACCACCACCACTTTTCTCTGACCATCATACAGCCTAACACCTCTCCTCCTCAGGCCAAGCCAAGCCATGATGAAGATCATCACAAAAATCCATCTAAACTAGCACTAGCCATCACCTATGCACTCAAGCTGACCTAGTTTTGGTACCATCACCTTCCACCACCCATGGCCGCCACCAACACCACCTCCACCACCTCCAGCACCACCTGGACTCTCTGCCACGTCATCACCTTGGGCCCCACTTCTCTGGCCGTGCCCCATGAGCCTTGGCCGAGCCTTGAATTGCCTTGAATCCATGATTAAAGTGACATTGTTTTGCCTTGTTGTGTTGTTTCATGCATACTCACCTTTTGCTATCCTCTAAACATGTTTGGCCGACCCTTAGGCAACCAAAACCTGATCCAAATCTTGCCTTAGACCTGTAGTACACCATATGGCTGAACCTGAAGGTTGTTGGAAGCAAGTGCAAAGCAATTCTAGTTTGATTCATGCAGTTGATTCTATATTATTCTATCGTATTGTGCATTTGAAAACTTATATTGTTTGTATTGTTTTGTCTTATGTATTCGAGGAAGTTAACCTTGTCTCTCCCACACTCATCATCATCATGGCTGAGAAAATGAACCCCTTGTTCGAGCTTTTGAATGGTTAAAGCACAGTCAAGTAATCTATTCCGTTGTTGCTTCTTATCTTCATTGTTTCAACATTGTTTGCGTTGAATATTTATGTGTATATTGTCTTGTTTGGTTATTGTTTACAAGATAAATATCAAGGCTCTCCATTCATTCAAATCAAAAGTCATGCTATATCGTGCTTGTTGTGCTTTCTGGAATCTATTCTATGTGTTTTGATCGCTAATCTCCAGCTTTAACAGGTGAGTTATTCTCACCAGACAATATGTACCTATATAACTAGTAAATTGACACCCTGTGAATCTGTAGAAATATATTATCATGTTATACTTGACTATGTTATGATCATATGATGTTTATACACCTGTTATATCATCCGTTATTGTTATATAATGTATTTTGTTCATTTATATCTGTTTATCACATTGCAAGTTCCCTGTAGACTAGAATCACTATGGATTGAAATGATACATACCCGAACGGACTTTAGGATATGAAAAATCATTATGGGTTGAAATGATAGGCCTGAATGGTTTTTATTTAACTTATTTTAACTTGGGATTGCGGGTTTGAAATGATAGAACCCGGTTTTCTTTGTAAATTGCGGATTGAAATGATATATATCAGTATCACTTGACCTAGGTTAGAAAACTATATACAGGCCCGTGGTTATTTTATAAAGTGTTTTTGGATATTTTTAAGTATTTTAAAAATATAAATTTATGAAATTTGATTTAAATAGATTTTGAAATGTTTTAAAATAAAGAAATTATGATTTTTCTATGAGTTAAAAATGTAATTAATGAATGGTTAAATTGGATTATTGAAATATAACTTAAGTTTGGAATTTGGAATTTTGGTTAAAAATGATATTTAAGTTATATGAATAAAAATGAAAATTTAATTATATTTGGAAAATGGTAAATATGATAATTTGATTAAATTTGAATTTAAGTGATTTATTAAAGTATTATTGATTTTTCTTTGAGTTTAAGTGGTTAAATAAATGAATGTTTAAAAGTGATCTTTTAAAATATAACTTGACTTGGAAATGTGAATTTTGGTTTTAATTAAAGGTTTAAGTTAATTAAATAAAATTGGAAATTTAGTTAAATTTGTGAAATGGTAATTTAAATTTGAAGTGTTAAGTTATTTGTTGAAATGTGAAGAATTGGAAACTTTTACACTTAAATTTATTAAGTAAATTGTTGAAAATTGGATTTAATTATAAGAAATTTATTGTGAAAAAGATATATGTTAAATGATATGTAAATGAACATTTTAAATGTTAAAATATGATTTTTAAAATGTTTATGTATTTTAAATTGAAGTTATTTAGTTGCTGGAAATACACTAAAATCTGGAATTAACTTTTAATAGCATTCAGAAATGCTATAGTTTCTGAATTGAACTAAAATTGTGTAAAAAGAGCTATTACAGCATTTCTGAAATGCTGTAGTTGCTGTAATTGAACTTATAGGCTAATATTGAACTCAGGTCTATTATAGCATTCTCTGGAAATGCTATAGTGGTCTCAGTCTTTGCTGAAATCAAATAAAACCTTTGTTTTGAAATCCGAGTTACCGCAGCACTTCTGAAATGCTGTCTTTTCTGTTTTGAACTATAATTTAACTAAAAACTGAGTTTTAACAGCAGTTTTAAATGCTGTCTTTGCTGAATAAAAATGTTTTTAAGTATAACTTTTAACAGCTTTTTCTAAATGCTGCGAAAGGCTGAAATTTTAATAATTATGGTTTTTGACTTAGTAAACGAACTCAGAATGGTTTGAAACTTTGGAAATTGAATACTTGATTTGAAAATATAATAATTACACTTTTAAAAGGTTTAAATGAATTATTTTGATTGGAATATAAACTATTTAAAGGTGATTTGAAATGATAGTAAATGAACGATGTCTTTGAATTTAAAAGGTATTTAAAGTTGAATATTTGGATTTGTAAGGATATGATATTTTATTATATTAAAATGATTTGAAATGAAGATTTGGAAAGATTGATATTTGATATATTAAAATGATTTGAAATGAAGTTTTGAAATGATATGATATTTTAAATATATGGAAATGGTTTGGAATTGATTTAATCTTTATTTTGATAAATATATGGTTTTGAAATGATATTTTATTTTGAAGTAAAGTATTGTTTTAAAAGTTATAACCACGGGTTATAATAACGTTTGGTTGTTAAAGAGACCGGGATCGGATATGGACATACTCTCTGTCGATACCGAAAACCATTTTGACAACTGTGTACGCGGTGGAGTTTCCAGAATGAAGTAGGATGGTGGCGACGATCCTAAGGTATATACGTGGACCCAACTCCCGTGAGTTGGCATAAGGTGGCTAAAACAGGAGCGATTGACGGACCAAGGAGGTAGCACCTCTAATCGGGCACACTTCTTCGATACCATTCTATTACTTGTGATTGATTTGGTGGCCACCCTTGATTGGGAGTGTTGTTCGAGGTGGGCGGTAGTGGCTGCTATGCGTCACCACTAGTCCGGATGCGTAATTGGTATATCTACCCTGGCATTGCCTAGTTGTGCCGTGTCACCTACCATATCGAGCTTTACTACGATTTTGATTTAAAGATCTGACCGCGTTAAGGTTCTCCATCCCCTTAATGCTATTTTCTATATGATTATACTTTACTAATTAGACACTACTGTATATAGCGTATATTACTACATAGTAAATAGTTTAACGGATCCTTAAAGAGTGTGTGATCCCAAGCATTCTTTAAGTTACTTGTACCTTATTACAGTTCACTTGAGTTGGTTTACATTATATAAGTATATATTGTCCTGACTCGAGTGTTTGTATTTTTATTTACGCTCGGGTCAGCCTGAGTATTCACAGATTTGGATTCCACTTTCTGGAGATTTGAATCGCTGGAGATTATCTGCTTATCTAGTTTTATCTATCTCAGTTTTGTTGTTCTATTCAGCTTGTACTTGGTTATCATATTGAGACTTCTGTTGTACTTTATTTCTTCTGTTTTATCTTATTTAACTCTGATATATTTACATAGTAGCTTCATGAACTACTATTTCTTTTACTTCCACTGCATTATTTTACTCTGTGTCTATGATCTGTGATTATATTTATTTACTGTATATTCTGAGATTTGCCAAATTTTATTTACAACGCGGTATTTTGAGCAATTCAATTCCGGCATGAGTGTCTACTTATACACTTATAATGGATGCGAATGGTTGAAAATATCGGGTCGTTACATGAAGGACTTCGGTATTAATGAAAAAGGATGGCTTTAGAAAATTGTAGGTTGCATGGTTCGAATAGGGGATACCTACTGAAGTTGGTCTTGGACGAATGTCATTGTTCCTAGTTCCCTATTCATCAAGGAGGCACTAAGATGTACCAAGAATTGAACCAGAGCTTCTACTGGGAAGGAATGAAAAGAGAGGTCGGGGAATATATGAAAAGATGTTTCACTTACTAACAATTAGAGCAGAACACCAAAAGCCAAGTGGTCTTCTGCAGTCTTTAAAATCCGGGTATGGACAAGAATTCGATTTCGATGGACTTTGACAATGATTTATGGTGGACAAGAGTCAAAAATGAAAGTATATGGGTTATAGTTGACCGGTTAATCAATAATGCCCATTTCATTCTAGTAAAGTCTGCGAGAACGGTCGCTAGCTAGGTTGGCAAAATTATATGTCAAGACTATAGTAAAGCTTCATGGAATTCCAAGTACTATAATGAGTGGCCTAGACCCATTATTTGCTAGTGATTTTTGGTGAATACTACAAAGCGCATACTTTGGGTTTGAGGTTGTATATGCAGACAGATGGCCAGACTAAAAGGGTCAACTGAGTGCTAGAAGATTTGCTTAAAAGCTTGTGTGCTAGAATTTGGTAGATCTTGGGAAGATCACCTTAACTTTGTGGAATTTTCATACAATAATAGTTAACAATCTAGTATAAGGGTGCCGCCTTTTGACCCATTGTATGGAAGGCTTTCTAACTCGCCAGTAAGTTGTTATGAGATGGGAGATAGAATTGTGCTAGATCTGGATCTAGTACAATAAGCTTTGAATAAAGTCCAGTTGATTTGGTAAAGGATGAAAGATGCTCAATCTAGGCAAAAGGACTATGTGCTAAGAGATTAAGGGACCTGGAATTTGATCTGTGGGATATGCGTTTGTGAAAGTATCACCTATGAGAAGAATTATGTGGTTCAGAAAAGCCAAAAAGTTAGCACGAGATATGTTAGTGCATTCCTAATACTTGGAAGGACCAGTCTAGTGGCTATTAAAGTCGATCTACCGAGTACATACGTGGGGTCCATAATTATTTCTAGTTTCACATCTACGACAGTGTGTTTGAGACTCCAAGGATGTTGTTATTCTGAGAGCTATGGAAGACTTGGTCGTTGAACCAAACATGACCTATATAAGAAAACCTATTTGAATTTCAGATCGAGACATTAAGAAGCTTCAGAATAAGGAGGTAAAGCCTATTTAGGTCCAGTAGAGTGGAGATCGAGATGACTGTACTCGGTAAACGGAGGTTAAGGTCAAGAGGGCTTATCCCGAGTTGTTTGTTTAGCTTAGGAATTTTGTTTGCTATGCCCGGTTGTATGCCTATATATATGAAATTATGATTGATTTTATTATTCATTGGTAGTAGCATTAATACATTTCTAATTGAGACACCTAAGTAGAGAACTCGTGTACATACAAGTTAATGTAGGCATAAGAAAGCCTAGAATTGATTATCGTACCTCGTTTGAATTTTGAGGATCGAAAAACAAGAGCTTGAGATCATTAATGGTGCTTTCGGCTTAAACAAGAAAAGTAGTCAAAGAAGCATTAAAGCTAAGGGAATTAGAAACTTAGGAAACCTAGGTGAGTAACATATTTTATATCCTTTTTTATTCTTTGAATTTCCCACAACCAAGCTTTTATTGAATGGATTTCATAATTCTAGAAATCTTTAAGATCTGAGAATTTAATATGATGATAGAAACATGTTTTTAGAGATGGGTTTTGGATTATATAATTTTCCCAAAGTAAATAAATTGTAATGAATTAATAGTAGGTCGTATGGTGCAGAAAATTGTTAGAATTGAGGAACTTGAGTAACTACATAGAAACAAATCATGATTTATTTTACCATGATAATTCGAGGATGAATTAAGTCATTTTCGAAAGAAATTAAGTATAGCCAAAGGGCTACAATGGGGAGCCAGAAGGCGAATAATCATTACTGAAAGTTATATTAAAATAAAAAAGCAGTACATATTGGGTCAAGAGACTAGATATATATTTTGTGATGCTTACGTCAGATAATGGTCATAAAGGACGAAAAAGTCAAATGAATCAGAAGTCAACACAGGAGAGTTAGTGGCAGTTGTGCTAGAATGGTTTCCAACATGTGCCAAAAGGAATGCCAAAGAAGGTAGAGTCGAACTGAAATATTAATAAAATTGAAATCTTAAGTATAACTAATTAAGTAGAAATGCTAAGATAAGAAAGGTTTATGGTTAAGGTTGGCAAACCAAACGTATTAATCATGGACTGAAGGTAGTCGACGGTTGAGGATGACATAGCAGTAGAGGATGTGATTTTAGATAAACTAAAGATTAATTTTACAAATCACCAAAATTAAACAATAATAGGTTTCCTTGGACGAGGCAGAGGGTAGCGACTACCAAAAGTAAAGTAACTCTTAATAGAGAATTTAAAGATTAAGATGACCGAGATTAGTACTAGACACGTGGATGATAATGTGACAAACAACATTAATAACCAAAAGACAGTTAGTTGGTATATCATCTTAATAAATAGCAAAGTGAAAAGCCTAAAAGTGAATAGTCTGGTAGTATGCTCGGTAGATGACATAAGGCCAGAAGTGGCAGTCGAGGAACCGACAACGATGGTGCAAGGCCTGTATGGCATGAAATATGAAAGCTTAGGTGTAAGGTCTATGTGGCAATCAAAACCTAAAGCGACAACCAAGGGAACAGTAGAGGCATATGGCCGAGAGCAGTGGTCTAAAACCATAAGTGAAGTAGGTGTAAGGCCTAGGATGGCAGCCAAAATACGAAAGCATTGGTGCAAGGCCTGAGTGACAACCAAGAACGACGAGGCATAATGCCTTATTGCTAGCCTAAATGTATATAGTATATAAGTATAAGGCCTTAGTGATTGTTGAAAGCTTAGTGTAAACGTACATATTATATAGGCATAAGCCTAAGTGGCAGCCGAATGTGTGATGACAGCTCTACACCATCGGCACCCAATATAATTAAATAGTGCGCTGGCGTGGTGCCCGATTGATGTAGGGTGATAACCAAAGGTGAAAAGAATAGAAACAATCATACAACCTACCGTATATCTTACAGCGCATCAAATAAAATATAATATTCATCATAGATATAAAATAAGCAAGATAGTAATAACTAAAATGAACAACAATATCAAAGTATATAGGTTCACTAAGTTATAAAATATGATAATGGAGTTTATACAAGCGACAATAAAATCGAACTATCTTTATATATAATAACGAACACTGTCTAGGCTCTACAGTGTCACATAGCGAAATAAGCATAAGTCCATGTATGATATGAGAAATCTCCATCATGATCGTCCTTTGCACTGCCAATGTGTGCCACCTAGACCTATTATCTATTCTACCCATTTAAGAGTACCCGTGATAATAAGAAGCAAGAATTGAAACCTCAAGTCAGATAGTAATCTGGTGTGAGCGATAAGAAATCTTAAGATACTATACAAGTCAATATGGTAATGAACATGGGTATAATAACTATAGTTGACCTGTCCCTGCAACCAAAGAGTTAGCACATAGTGAACATAATATGCTACTCTACAAACATAATAAAGGTGCACTACATCTTAAGTACAACGTTGAGTGTCCAGGTATCCACTTCCACAATATCTACATCATCACGACATCCATAGAGTGACGACATACTATAAGAGCAACCAAAGCAAACATGACATCCATCAAACAATCTCACTCACTCAATGTTCATTGAATATATAATAACCTGTATGAACATTCCTCTGCCAATTATTAATAGAAAATCTCGGTTTTTAGTGTACTCGCATAGCCAAAAACTGACACTAGAACCATTCTACTAATCCAGGGTATACATATCCATTCCACCAATTCGGGGTAGCCTTTCCAAGTACCCAATAAGCATCCTCACGATTCCCCCACTTTTGAGTACGTTAGAGAACACTCCGAGTATCTATGATCCCTTAGCACGTGTATCCGAGCCCTTTCCTTACTCCATCTTGTTTCCATTCATCCTCCAAGAACCATTCCATATTCCTTTCTTTCCACGATAGAATCATTCTACCTTCTATCCACATGTCACCCTTATTAGAACCTAGCCTTTGTAGATAATCATCATCATGACCCCATTCAACATTGAGCCATCATCCTCGAAACATAACTCCATTCAATACCGAGTTACCATCGTTGAAGTCCTAAAGCTATCATCATTCATCATACTAGTACACCACCATCGAACCCCAAACAAACTCCTTCAGAATGACCTGCAAAGTACCCACACTCCCCCGGAAGTTCCACCAACTCTGGTACAATAAATTTATGTTGGTACCGACCAAAAAAGGTCAGTATCGATATGAATTTTCTAACTTATATTTAGCTAATATTTGGCTAAGTATTTTCCTTCCTGATCCCTTCTCCATTAGCCTGCTTAGGACCCCTTTTCTCAATTCCTCGAGCTCTTAAGTCCCAAGCTCCAACCTACGTGCTAGAAAAGAATTCAGTACCACTTAAAAGTGATCGATACTGACCTGTGTACATTGCAAAATTTTCGCCATTGCGGATACTCTTCCTATCTTCAACCCGAAGTCTTCCCTAAAGTTCTATGGTCTATGCCCTTAAGCATTCTTCCTACCACTAAAACTGCCAACCCCTTCCACCGACTAGTCGTCTTTTCGGCACCGACTTTTATTTAACTACCTAAAATAACTTCAATTTGCTGCGACCTGAAGTACAAGCTCCTCCTATCCTCCAAGTTTTATCCAATTCCGAACACTTTTGCCTTTATTTTTCCCAAATCGATGACCTCTTTCCTAACTACACTAAAACACTAGCAAACCATATCAAAACAACTAATCCAAACATACATATCATCCACACATCCATATAACATAAACAATCAATTTAACATGATTAACACACATGATCTAGTCTAAATCTAGTTTTGTACCAAAATGACAAAATAATTCAAAAGGGGTTGTAAAACTCTTTAAAATCAATTCTACTCTTTTTATTTCATCCATAAACAATTTTGAAATCTAACCAAAGTTTGAAATCATTATAAAATGAAAATCATATCAAAACATCATTTTAACTATACGGACAAGCATAGAATGGTGAAAGATCAGTAATCACTCACCTAAAAATCAAATTACCACTTTAGATGCATAAGCCAGATATGAACAGATAAGAACATAAATTTACAAGCACCAAGATGATAGATGTATGACCCCCTTCACTAATTACCCTTCTAACGATAGATTTGGCTAAGATTAGTAGGAAAAAGAGGTACTTTTTGATGAATTAAGGTTTAATGGAAAAGTTTGAAATGATTTGATTTGTCCCATCTTCCCCCTTAATTCCCGAAAGTAATTAGTGGACCTAAGTATAGGCTTAGGTTAATTACCATTAATTTGTCCAACATCAAACATAATTTAAAATGGCCATATCTCCTAAACGGTAAGTCCATTTTCTTTTTATGACCACTTTACATAAAGTGTAATCATAAGACCGCTCAAATTGAAGTGGTTCCATACCCTAATTCAATCCCTATCAAAGCTATAGGCCTTATAAGAATTTCTGAGTTTAGAACGTCCGATAAAAATTTTAAATATGGAAAATGTCCATATTAGTCATTTTTCAAAGTTTTAGAGTCATATGACCTAATATGAATTAAATAATAATATTTTACAATCCTCTAGTATGCAAAATAATGGTCGTTGCACTCTTTCCCCTTCAGGAATTTCACCCTTGAAATCCCCAAACAAGTCAAAGAATAATCAACCATAGTTACCCTACATGCCTTACAATCATATGCAACCATCAAACATGTAGCCATGCAATCCACTGTATAGATAAACCTATCTTATCATGTGAGATACTAAACTATCCTATGTGATATCAAAAGTGAAAGTAAACACGATAGACAGTAGGCCTTACCATGCAAAGTACTGCAGATATACAGTCCTCATGCTTTCCTTGATTTCCCACGTACAATTGCTTTCACTATCACCCTATCGAATCTTCAAAATAACTCCACCGTCTTCCTCCTAAGTTACTTCGTATCGCGTTCGACAATATTAACTGGCCTATGAGATCTCAAGCTTCTGGTTCAATCTCGATATCATCAAGTTGATCCAATGTAATTGTTATGCATGAACATCCGCTAGTGAGAGACTTGGAATACATTGTGAGCGCCCATCATCTTCTGAGATAAATTAACTATATATGCTAGGTTCCTAATCCTCTCTACTATTGGAAAAGGACCTGTGAATCTCGGTGCCAACTTCCCCTGACTACCGAATCAAATAACATTCTTCAATGGATAAATCTTCACAAACATCATATCACTTATGGAGAATTCCAAATCTCTACGTATACTATAAATATAGCTCTTCTGCCTTCCTGAGCAGCTTTCATTCATTGCTGAATGATCTTAATCTTCTCCGAGGTCTCTCTAATCATATTTGGCCCAAGTACTGGTTCTTGCTCGCTTCCACCCAACATGAAGGAACGTTACACGGTTAGCCAAACATTACATCATACAATGCCATACCGATACTAGACTGATAACTGTTGTTGTATGCGAACTCCACCAAATACAAGTGATTTGAAAGTGACTACTATGTTGCTAGTTATCACTTAGGATCGTGTAATATGGAATGTATTATAATCTAAATGCGGAAACAGATAATAATAGTAAAGTAAATAAGAATAAGCACACCAGGAGTTTTTATACTGGTTCGAACTTCCCGTTCTACGTCCAGTCCCAGACTTCCCTCTGGAATTTTTCACAATAACCCCTCACTTAACCCGGAGGAATAGGTATACAACACTTGAGCAACCGATCAGGATTTTTCCACCTCTAACAACCGAAAGAGGACTTTACCCGCCTGAACAACCGAACATGACTTCAACAGTTTCAATAAAATTTCTTTGACACTTTGTGTTCTTGATAACACTGATTTGTCTTTGATAGTACAACCTTACTATAATCTTTTCCTCAAGTATATATTGTGTGTGTAAAGATTTAGAAAGGAGAATATTGCTTTGAATCGAAGAATAAGTTAATTGATTCAGAGATTCAAGCAATATATGTAAGTAGTGATTGCTTTTTCAGAATGCAGAGATAGTAGAGAGTATGATCAGAAAATAAAATGAAATTCGGTGATTTGTGAAGTGAGTTTTGTATGTTTATATAGTAGATAAAGAGCTGCAACCATTCATGAAGAGTTCTGATCAAAAGAAGCATCCATACCTCTTCAATTTAGATCGTATCTCTTGACAAATGGAAGTGTCCATTCAAGAAAAATAGCTGTTGAAAGAATTCAGTCGACTGACCCAAAACGACTAGTCAACTGAATGTTCAAAGTTGTGTAAAACAGAGAGTTTTTGTGCACCTGGGCAAATTCAGTCGACTGGCCATATATGGTCAGTCGACTGACCTGATAGTTAGTGCACAGTTCTCATAAATTTAAAACGTTTAAAGCTTAAAACAACTTTGTTTTGAGTGTACTACTTGAGGATAGATTTTAACAATTCTAAGACTAAAAACTTCAATAAATTAACATACTATACTCAGTTTTGTAGCCTTGTCTCCTTTGTAGTTTTAATAGCATATTTCTTTCTCTTTTTGTCGCTTGTCCATATAGTCTTATTCACTGTTTTGTTATGAATCAAAAACATATGATTCAACATTCTCCCCCTTTTTGATTGATGACAACCTGTATATATGATACTATATTTTGAGAAATATATATCGGGAGTTATATACATCTCCCCCTAAATATATGGAGACATATTAAATCCCTATATAAAATGGTTAGTCATACAAATTTCTCCGCCTTTGTCATCGACAAAAAGGAAATAATAATAAATCCATTATTGAACTGACTAAAATTGCAATCATAAAACTGTAAATTGTTGCTTATACAAACTCATAAAATGTTTGAAATAAAAATATAGCTTACTACTACCAAGAAACAACAACATCAATCAGAGGCAGACTCTGTTTCTTCTTCTTCAACTTGCATTGGTTCTTTTCCTCTGGAGGAGCTTCCCACAAACTGTCTGCCACCTCCATTGCCACTTGTGTCGGAACTAGTATGTTCTTTTGATGTTGACCAAGTGATGTGAGGAGCTGGGCATTTGCCTGGATCACGTTGAGAAGTCTCAGTAGTGGTGGAAGAGGAACAAGATATCGCATCCCATAAAATCCTGAAGAAACTCTTGATTATGTCAAAAATTTTGTCAATTTTCTTATCGAGATTTTTGATGCGAGAATCCAAAATAACTTGATTTCTTGCAATTAAATTAATAGATTCCCGAGTGCTTTGGGATGGATTTGGTGTTCGAATGTTATCTCTGGATTGTTGATGCTGTGGAGTAGAAGTTTCTTGACGTGGTCGAGATTGCCGTTCTTGAAAAGTCATTATAGATAGAGGTGTTGGTGGCAATTTCATAAGACTTATTATGCGACTATTTAAAGTTTTGGGAATAGAAATATCAGATTTCAGAATGGAAACCTGGAGATTCATAAGTAGCCGCATAATATATTCTCCAAAATAAATAATATTCATACGACCTTGGTTAAAAGACAAGAATTCATCTAGAAGTAGTTTAGGCCAATTTATTTGAACTTCTCCCCAAATAGCATACAATGCTCTATAGTTAGTTGGATATGCAAGCTCATAAGAGCCAGTACGGGGAAGAACCGTGTGCATTAAAGCTTGATGCATAATTCTAGCTGTAGGTCGTAGTCCAATAGACTTAAGTTCGGTCATGTCATCTTTTAGGAAATGATGACTTACTTCATCTCTTTCCCCGATAGGTATATTTAATTCGTCCAAAGCAATACCGTCAGTTGGAGTATGAAGAATATGGCCAATTCTATCTAAGAAAAGAAAAACTTGTCGACCGCATACCAAACTCCAAACGCAATTATCACGATTACGTGGGTTTTGATGACCTAAATTCAAATTAGCATAGAAATGTTTTACCAAGGTGTGATTTATCTTGATATTATTCGAATTGTGATCTAGGAGAGACTCTAAATGGCTTCTCCTTGCTAGCTCTTGAATCCTATATGGAGCAAAATCAGGAAACACAACAAAAGAACCTTTAAATAATCACGCTTCTTTCATTTTATTCCACCTTTGGACTGCTGTAGCATCGTAGAGCCATCGAGCAATTTGAGAATCAATCGGCTCAGAGTGGGAAGAAGAGGCATGTCTAGATCTCTTGGGTTGACGTGGAGCCATAGACTTTGATAAAAAGTGAAGAAATTTGAAAATTTTTAGGGACTAGGGTTTTAGAATTCTGAAGTGAGAGGGTAAATGTATAAAGTGAAAGAGAAGATAGAGGGTTTAAGTGTTAAAAAGGTGGGTAAAAAGGTTAAAAGAATGCACAGTTTTCAATTCAGTCGACTGGTCGAATATGGTCAGTCGACTGAACCAGTATCCCGAAACTTTCTGTTTCAGATTCAGTCGACTGGCCATATTGTTTCAGTCGACTGAATATGGTAAGAATACTTTCTGTGTAATGATTCAGTCGACTGGTTATTATCTTTCAGTCGACTGAATATGTCTTTGAAGCATTTTCAGTATTTTTGTATATAAACAAATATTATATTCCATATATTAACAAAATGCATACAAAGTAGAATAAAAATAATAATTAGAAAGGAGAAAAAACATTATTTGGAAGAAGAAGATGATGGAGACTTAGATTTTGTCGGTTCATCCTTCGTCTTCTCTATATATGGTTGCAGTGGTGACCAACGGTTTCCATGCTCCCATGAATTCGGAGAGACATGTGGAGCTTATGGCGACCTATCCCATAGATTCCGAGAGGACGATGGTGTAGGTTGATGAACCGCACAGGAAGATGAACCGTAGAATTCCATCCTATCTGCTCCAGAAAACTCAGACGTCTTGAATTCATTTTCTATTCATAGTACATCTCTCGCTGAAGCGTTATAGATTCCCTCTGGTAATGATGCAAATCATCAATTTTTTGTTTGGTTTGAGGAGAACCAAAGAATAGGAAACGTCTTGCTTTCTTTTTCTCGGGAGTATAACCCATGTTATAATTTGACGGTCTAGCAGGTTCATGAGTAGGTGTAGGTGTAGGTAGACTTGACGATCCAGATGATGGTGTTGAAAAATCGATAGAATAATAGGCTGAGCCATTTGATGATTCTTGTGAAGACATTTTTCTTTGAAAGAAGATAAGAAATTTTTGTAGAGATTAATAATTTGATTGAGACAAAAGATTTTGATGTTGAATGAAAAGCTGAGGTTTGAGATAATATATATAGGAAAATTTTCAGTTAGAGATTGATGGTTTTACGTACAAACTGAAAAAAAAATGAGGATGAAAATGTAACCTAGAATTTGTGGCTGAAAATTCTTTATAAAAAGTAAAAAAAATTATAAGGAGAATATTGAAGAAGAAGTAGATGTGAAATATTAAATAGCCTAATGGCAGAGACATGGGCTTATCAAACTCATGGTGATGAGTTCGAGTATCAAGAAGAATATTTTATATATTTTTGAAAAAAAATTATAATTCTTTTAAAGAAATTATACCTAGCTCTCTTCTTCATCTTATAAAACAATTTTCATTGAGAGGTTTAGTGAAAATATCAGCTAACTGATTTTCAAAATTTATAAATTCTAAATTTATTATATCCTTTTCAATATTATCACGAAGAAAATGATGACAAATGTCAATATGTTTAGTTCGTGAGTGATTGACAGGATTTTTAGATAAATTTATTGCACTAGTGTTATCACAATATATTATAGATTTATTTAAATTTATATCAAAATCTTGTAATGTTTGTTGCATGTAGATTACTTGAGCACATGCTAAAGCTGTAGATATATACTCTGCTTCACATGTCGATAGTGACACGCAATTTTGTTTCTTACTAAACCAAGATACTAAGGATCGTCCAATGAAATGACAAGTTCCACTTGTACTTTTTCTATCTGTCCGACTTCCTCCAAAATCAGCATCACTATAAGATACTAATTCAAAAGGACATTCTTTTGGATAAAATAATCCTAAATCTTTGGTTTTGCTAAGATAACGAATTATATGTTTAACTGCTCGCATATGTGATTCTTTAGGATTTGCTTGAAATCGAGCACATAAACAAACACTCATCATAATGTCAGGTCGACTAGCAATTAAGTAAAGTAATGATCCAATCATGCTATGATATAGTTTCTGGTCGACACTCTTACCATTTTCATCTCTGCCGAGATTTATAGTTGTACTCAAAGGAGTCAGTTTGGAAGAAGTGTTTTTCATACCAAATCGTTTAATTAGATTATTACAATACTTTTTTTGATTAATAAAAATGCCATTTTGTAATTGTTTGATTTGAAGTCCAAGAAAATATGAAAGTTCTCCCATATATGACATTTCAAATTCATTTGTCATGATAGTCGAAAATTCCTGACATAATTTTTCATTTGTTGAACCAAATATAATATCATCAACATATATTTGAATAATTAAAATATCTTGATTAGCTTTCTTAATAAATAATGTTTGATCAACTTTTCCAATCTCAAAACCAGATTCTAGTAGATAGCTTTTAAGTCGGTCATACTAAGCACGAGGTGCTTGTTTTAAACCATATAAAGCTTTCTTAAGTTTATAAACGTGATCTGGAAATTTTTAATAAGTAAAAAGAGGAGGTTGTTCAACATAAACATTTTCTTTTATAATACCATTTAAAAATGCACTTTTAACATCCATTTGATATAATTTAAAGTTATGAAAACATGCAAAAGCCAACAGAATACGTATAGCTTCTAGTCTTGCAACTGGAGCAAACGTTTCTTCATAGTCTATTCCATCTTCTTGATTGTAACCTTGTGCTACTAATCTAGCTTTATTTCTAGTAATGTTACCTTGTTCATCAGCTTTGTTTTTGAAAACCCATTTTGTACCAATGACCGATTGATCACTTGGTCTAGGAACTAATTCCCAAACTTCGTTTCTTTCAAATTGATTTAGCTCTTCTTGCATAGCTATAATCCAATAGTCATCAATTGAGGCTTCCTTAATATTTTTAGGTTCTATATTAGAGAGAAAAGCTATATGGCCCATTTGATTTAATTGATGTCTTGTTCTTACATTTGAATTTATTTCTCTAATTATATTTTGAACAGGGTGATTTCTAAGAATTCTTGGAGGAGATCTTACTATATTATCATTATTAATAGTATTTTCATTTTCTAAAGTAACATCAGAATTATTGTTATGAAAAATAATATCATCATCTTTTGAAATATTTGTCAGAATTTTATTTGAATTATTTTCTAAATTTGTAATTTTAGGAGAAATTTTGACATTTTCATCGAATGAAACATGAAGAGTTTCTTCGATTACTTTAGTTCTTGTATTAAAAACTCGATAAGCTTTGCTTCTTTCCGAATATCCTATGAATATTCCTTCATCGGATTTTGAATCAAATTTGCCAAGTTGATCTTTAGTGTTAAGTATAAAACATTTTGAACCAAAAACTTTGAAATATGATATATTTGGTTTTCTACCATTTAAAAGTTCATATGGAGTATTTTTTGTTAATGATCGAATAGAAACACGATTCAAAACATAACAAGCAGTTGCAACAGCTTCTGCCCAGAAATGTTTAGGTAAAGTGTTTCCATTTAATAGAGTTCGTGCACATTCTTGTAATGTTCTGTTTTTCCTTTCTACGACTCTATTTTGTTTTGGTGTTCTAGGAAAGGAGAAATTATGATTAATTCCTTTCTTGTTACAAAAATGTTTGAAAACTTCATTTTCAAATTCACCTCCATGATCACTTCTAATATTTTTAACTTTAAAATTCTTTATATTTTGAATTCTCTTTACAAAAATTTTAAAATTTTCAAAAGTATCACTTTTATGTTTCATAAAAATAGTCCATGTATATCTTGAAAAATCATCTACAATAACAAACACATATCTATTATGATTAATAGATTGAACTTGAGTAGGTCCGAAAAGGTCCATATGTAATAGTTCAAGTGGTTGTGTTGTAGATATGATTTTCTTAGATTTAAAAGAAGATTTTGTTAATTTTCCTAACTGACATGCATCACAGATATTATTAATTTTGAATTTCATATCAGGTAGTCCTTTGACAAGTTTATTTTTAGCTATTTTATTAATAGTATTAATATTTATATGACAAAATCTTTTGTGCCATAGCCAAGAATCGTTTTCTATAGCTACTAAACACATATTTGTGTTATAATTTATATTCATATTTAAAATATAAATATTTCTATCTCTTATACCTTTAAAAATTAGATTTTGATTTTTATTAGAAATATTACATTTATTTTCTGAGAAAGATATATAAAAACCTTTATCACATAATTGACTTATACTTAATAAATTATGTTTTAAGTTTTTAACTAATAGGACATCAGTAATGAGAGGTGAGTTAGAGATACCGTTATTGCTCACATCGCCTTTGCCGATGACATAACCTTTTGAATTATCTCCAAAAGTGACTGATCATCCATTTGAGTAGACTATGTTTATTAACATGTCCTTATTACCAGTCATGTGTTTCGAGCAACCGCTATCTAGAATCCATTTTCCTGTCTTTTAAAGTGGTACCTGCAAAAAATAAAGATTAAGGTAGTAACCACTTTTCTTTTTAGGGTCCTAAGAGTTAGGTCTTAGGAAACCAAAACCAAGAAGGTTCAGAATTCCCTTTTTAAATATAATTCTTATTTTTATGAACAGTTTTCGTTAATGTTTTGATATGTTTATTCCTAATTAAATTATTATTTGTTTTAGGAATCCATATTTTAATAGTTTTAAAATCTTTCGGAACTGTTTTCTTTAAATCTTTCCTAATTTTGTTTTTAATTTTATTTTTAAACTTTCCAGATTTCTTTGGATTTTCAATTTTCTTATATCCTAATCCTATTCTATTTGAGGTAGCCTGAGAATTTTCTATTATTTTAGAAAGATTTTCTCGACCTTTATTAAAATTAGAGATATTTTATTAATATCTTCTAACTTAGTTTTGAGACTAGATTTTTCTAATTCTAATACTTTAGTGTTAGACTTTAAATCATTAATTTCAACTGATAAATCATCATTTTTATTCTTCTGAATTTCTAATTCCTGAGTTATCATAGAAAGTTGAGATGTTAAATTAGAATTAGATTCTTGAGATTTTTCAAGTTCTTCTTTGAGAATTTTCTTTTCATCTCTAAGCATACTAATTTCTAATTCAGATCTATTTAGTTTTCCTTGTAATTCCTTATTATGCTTTTAGTTCGTTTTACAAAGTCTACTAGTTCAAAATTAAGTTCAACTAAATCTTCAAAACTTAGTTCACTTACATCATTATTTGTAGCCATGAAGCATACATTTGCTTGCTCTATGTCACTATCACTGTCGCTTTTAGATGATGAAGAATCTGAATCATCCCATGTTACAGAAAATGCTTTCTTCTTGAATTTGTTATTCTTGAATTTATTTTTCTGTTTATCTGGACAATCTTTCTTCATATGACCCTTCTTATGACATTCATAACATTCCATGACAGAAGATGATAGTTTATTGCTATTATTGTTACTATAGTTATTTTTGTAACTCTAGATCTTGTTATTCTTTTTGAATTTCAAAAACTTTTTGAAATTCTTAGCAAAAAGCCACATCTTCTTCATCTGAGTCAGAGTCATCTTGTTCTGCTTGAAAAGCTAGATTCTTCTTATCCTGTGCTTGAACTTTCTTTGCCTGCAAATTTACTTCATATGACATTTGATTTCCTATTAACTCTTCTGGTTTCATAGTACAAAGATCGTTTGCTTCTTCAATAGCTAGAACCTTTCTTTCCCATGCATCCGTTAAAGAGTTTAGGATTTTTGATATTATATTAAAGTTAGTAAATTTTTCTCCTAGTCCTAATAATGAATGATAAATATCTTGGAATCTGGAATACATATCATTAATGGACTCATTTTCTTTCATTTTAAAATTTTGAAATTGATTTTTAAGCATAGATATCCTGCTTTGTTTAACCTTGTTAGTACCTTCATGAGTTATCTTCAGTGTTCGCCATATTTATATGCATTATTGCATATGCTAACACGATTAAACTCATTCTTTTCCAAGGCACAAAACAACATATTCATAGCTTTAGCATTTGCAGTAGCATCTAATTTTTGTGTGTTTGACCATGTAGAATATTCAGTTGTGGGTATATTATATTCAGATTGTGTGATATTCCATGAATCAAAACCATTTGCCTACATATAAATTCTCATACGTGTAGCCCAATAAGTGTAATTCATGCCATTGAATAGTGGAGGTCGTGCAGTAGATTGACCTTCAATAAAACTAGTGTTAGTGACAATGCTTGTGCTGGTGTTATTTTCCATATTAGCAAAAAGATTATCAAATAACTGTGTTACGGTTATAGGATGCCTTGCTCTGATACCAAATGAAAGTGAGTACTGTGTGGCTAGTTATCACTTAGGATCGTGTAATATGGAATGTATTATAATCTAAATGCGGAAACAGATAATAATAGTAAAGTAAATAAGAATAAGCACACCAGGAGTTTTTATACTGGTTCGAACTTCCCGTTCTACGTCCAGTCCCAGACTTCCCTCTGTAATTTCTTACAATAACCCCTCACTTAACCTGGGGGAATAGGTATACAACACGTGAGCAATCGATCAGGATTTTTCCGCCTCTAACAACCGAAAGAGGACTTTACCCGCCTGAACAACCGAACATGACTTCAACAATTTCAATAAAATTGCTTTAACACTTTGTGTTCTTGATAACACTGATTTGTCTTTGATAGTACAACCTTCCTATAATCTTTTCCTCAAGTATATATTGTGTGTGTAAAGGTTTAGAAAGGAGAATATTGCTTTGAATCGAAGAATAAGTTAATTGATTCAGATATTCAAGCAATATATGTAAGTAGTGATTGCGTTTTCAGAATGCCGAGATAGTAGAGAGTATGATCAGAAAATAAAATGAAATTCGGTGATTTGTGAAGTGAATTTTGTATGTTTATATAGTAGATAAAGAGCTGCAACCATTCATGAAGAGTTCTGATCAAAAGAAGCATCCATACCTCTTCAATTTAGATCGTATCTCTTGACAAATGGAAGTGTCCATTCAAGAAAAATAGCCGTTGAAAGAATTCAGTCGACTGACCCAAAATGACCAGTCAACTGAATGTTCAAAGTTGTGTTAAATAGAGAGTTTTTGTGCACCTGGGCAGATTCAGTCGACTGGCCATATATGGTCAGTCGACTGACCTGATAGTTAGTGCACAGTTCTCATAAATTTAAAACGTTTAAAGCTTAAAACAACTTTGTTTTGAGTGTACTACTTGAGGATAGATTTTAACAATTCTAAGACTAAAAACTTCAATAAATTAACATACTATACTCAGTTTTGTAGCCTTGTCTCCTTTGTAGTTTTAATAGCATATTTCTTTCTCTTTTTGTTGCTTGTCCATATAGTCTTATTCACTGTTTTTTATGAATCAAAAACATATGATTCAACATGATTATCCTACGAGCCTCCAAAATCGAGAATGCAAGCTCGCAAGGGATCCTCTAATATACAATTCACTCTCTTGGTCTGTGCATCGATTGAGTGAGATGCAGCTCCATCCACAATGCCTCTTGTAAGTTCTTCCAAAATCCACTAGTGGATAAAGGGTCTCAGTCACTCACAACGCTCTTCGGTACACGATGAAATTGTACCACCCATTTGACATGCAATTCGGCTAATTTGGATATCGTTCTATTAGATTTAACGGGTATGAATCAAACACTCTTCGTCCATCTATCGACTATGGCCCAAATGCTATCGTACCCTGCTTTGGTCCTTGGAAATCCATTTATGAATTCCATCAAAACTTGTTCCCACTTCTACTTGGAACTTCAAGTGGTTGCATCAACCCACTCGATTTCTTCTCCTCTGCCTTTATAACGAGCAATTCATACACTTCGAGATGAATGTCCCAACAACCTTCTTCATTCCCTCCCAATATATGTTTGCTTTATATTACGGTACAACTTATTACCATCGGGATATATAGTCTATCTAGAATGATGGAACTCTCGCAACAGCTTATCTCGTAATCCATCCACATCGATAACAAACAATCTCTCATCCTTACAGAGCCAAAAATCTCGGTCGAGTCCATACCGCTTCATCTCCTTAGACTCTACTACTTCCTCTATCCTATATATTATCTCCGCTGGTATAGTATCTCACCTCTGACTAGTACCGATCCACTCAATCAAAGTAGGTCTGATGATCAACTCGCCGATATCTCTTGCTCAAACTCGCAATAAGGTCTAAAGTTTTAGACTGCAATATTCTCCAACTGCTTCCACGCTAAGAACACACTTCTAGACCGACATGCCTTCTGCTCAAAGCACCGACAATCGCATTTTCCTTACCGGACATATAAGAAATGCTAAAGTCGAAAGAGGCTAAGAACTCTAGCCATCGCTGCCGACAAAGGTTGAGATCCTTCTGGGAGAAAAGGTATTTCAATGACTTATGGTTAGTGAATAGCTTGAACCCCTGTCCTAATAGGTAATTCCTCTAAAGCTTCAAAGAAAACATTATCGTCGCCAACTACAAATCGTGGGTTGGGTACTTCCTCTCATGTAGTTTCAGCTATTGACCATCATAGGTGACAACCTTACCTCCTTGCATCAATACCGCATTTAATCTAGTACTACAATAATCGGTGTATACCATCATCTCCTCATTCCCTATTGAAATAGTCAACATTGGTGCACTCATCAACCTCTCTTTCAGACTCACAAATGCGTGCTTGCACTTTGCGTCCCCCAAAAATCCGATTCTTCTTTGTTAAATTGGTCAACGACACTGCTAGTTTTGATAAGTCCTTGATAAAACGTCTGTAACATTCGCTAATCCTAAGAAGCTTCTCACATCAGTAGCATTCTTGGGTTGGTTCCAATCCCAAACCGTTGCCACCTTACAAGATCTACTACGATGCCCTAGTCTAAGATGACATGACCCAAGAATCTCATTTCCTCCTTTAGAAGCGACACTTCGAAAACTTTGTTTTTAACCTGTAATTCCTCAATAATTCAAGCACAATCCTCAAATGCATCTTGTGTTCCTCCTATGTCCTAGAATAGACCAGAATATCATCCATGAACAAAAGCACGAACTTGTTTAGCTGATCCCTGAAAACATGGTTAATGAGCTCAACAGAGTATGCCAGAGCATTGGTAAGCCCGAATGGCATAACCAACCACTCATAGAAACTAAATGATGTATGAACTATAGTAATTAGCACACTATCTTTTGCCACTCACAACTAGTTAAACTCTATTCGCAAGATCCAACCAAGGGAATCGTACCATAGAGCTGATCGAACAAGTCATCAATAAGCAGGAGTTGATACTTATTCTTCATCATTACCTAATTCAGCTCACGATAATCTACACACAATCTCAGAGAGCCATCCACCTTAGTGATGAATACTACAGTTACACCCCACTTAGATACGCTCCTACGGATGAACCTTTCCCTCAACAGGTCATTCACTTCCACCTCCAACTCATTCTGCTATCTGGATGCCATACGCCTCAAAGGCATAACTATCGGTATGCGTACTTCACTAAGTCTATGCAAAACTTAATCTCTCAGTATGGCGGTAATCCAGTAACCTCCTTGAATATATCCAGATACTCTCTAACGATAGGCACAGATGACAACTCATCAGTTGGGACCTCGAGCAAATATAGAAAGCTATCTATAACTCCATCTTCTGGCAGGGAGCCAATCACTACCTTCCGCCCCTCCTCAGCCTCAATTGTCACTAACCTCCCATAGTCCACCACTAGTGCATACTTCCTCAGCCAGTCCACCCCCAAGATAATCCTGAACCTGACGAAATCCAAAACAAAGAAATTACAAAAAAGAGCAACCATGACTCGATAAGACCAAAGCACGATAAACCATAAAACACTAGTGAGGCTTCTAACAGGGTTTATCATCAAAGGTCGATCAACTATTCCGGGTCTCAATCCTAATCATCTACCAGGCCACTAGATATAAAGTAATGTGAAGTCCGGTATCGAATAGAACATGTATGGAGACGCCATAAATAGAAAGCATACCTTGAATAATGATACTCTTCCCATTTTCCATCACTGAGTGAGCACTCGACGTAGTTGGGACACCATCCAAAGCATATGCCTTCATCATTTGCTTCTACTATTCTGGTTTCGAGCAATTCTTCTTCATATGTCTGAACTTACCACAGTTATAGCACTTCTTCTTTCCATCGACTTTGCAGTCTCTAATCAAGTGGCCATTATCTTCATAATCATAGTAGACGAAATCCCACATGGCTTCTTTTGAGCATTCTTTCCCTGAAATTGCTTCCTCTTTTCGTTCCACTTATTCTTGCCTCCACCGCCTTGCTGCGATTTTGGCTCTTCCTTATCAACATCAGACTTGGATTTAGGGTAGCCAATGCCAAAAAACACATCAGACGGTGGATATGCCCCATTGTTTGAAAGCTTGTCTATTTGTCGTTAAATCCGATGTCATCTCATTGTACATCAGACCACACATATGCCCGGTCGCCTGATATGCACTAACGCAACAGAGAGAAAAAAGTCATATGTTGTTTACTATTATAATCCCATTCCCAGAATTACCTATTACACAACATATAAATATTGACTATTATGAATACTGGTTACACTTATATGTTGTTCATAGAATGAAATAAATATTTGCAGAATCAAATAAATGAATCACAATTTTATTTAAAAAAAATATTTTATTTCAATTCAAATTCAACTAATACACATTTGGGTTCCACTATGTTTACATTTTCAAATACAATACAACTTTCATCATACACTATTTCACACTCTCATATACACTACTTTTACCCTTACTCGAATTTGTTTATGATATCTTCATGCTCCAGCCTGTGTCTAGTTGTCCACTATACTTGTCGAATAAACAACGCAGTAAAATGAAAAAATAAAAAAATAGAAATGACAAAAGTAATTGTGATCTATTATTACTTTAGTTATTTGGGTTGTTTGTTTTCATATTTTAGATAGGGACAAAAATTAATGTGCACAAACTGCTTATGATACAAATACAAAGGTCGAGCCCAAAGGCTCAACATAGTGCAAGTGTGCACAAGGTCAAGCAAAAGTGGGCTCGGGCTTAACTTAGGTGCAACACATATCAGTTTTAAAAAGCATGAACAAGGCTGAAGTGCACAAGTTCGAGCACATGGACAGGAAATAACAATTCAACAATTCAACCAGAGTTGTCAAGTATCGCAACCAGACTAAAACTAAAGTCAAGAGCACATGGTCAGGAAACAACAATTCAAAAAAGGTGCACAAGTTCAAGCAAAAGCAAAATCAAATTTTAGCAATTCAACAACATGGACCAGCAAGCTCAAAGAGATCAGGCAACATAGTGAAAAACATGGTAATGCAAATGCAACTCGAGTGTACGTAAGAACATATAACTACATACTCAAGTTTAGGTGCAATGAAGATCGGCAACACAGTGTACACTAGCATAACATCACAAGGCCAGAACACACAGACTCATGCAACTGGAGATATTTCACACATATATACATACATATGTATGTATGTATATACATGGAAGAGAATCACATAATAATAAGTCCAGGAAGTTTAATAGAGATACAAACCAGCAAGATGGTGATACACATAACTACAAGAGCAACAAGGCATGAATGTGTCCATGGGTTCAACAAAGTGCATTACTCAAGTTTAGTATTTCACATAGGAGCAACTCAAGACAATAAATACAAGTAAAGACATGTAAACCAGATGTGCAAGCCAACAAAACAAGATCAACTAAGGTGTAGTTATGTGCAAATGGATTCATACAAGTCAAGGCATATACATTCTCGAAGACACAAACAAACTCACTCAAAATGGTTCAGAAATTCAACAACAACATGCATAGACATGTGTAAAGAAATTTCAAACAAATGAAGCAACAGTTAGCAAACTACAAGCTATAGTGAAGCCACACAACAGATTTGAGCAACTGATTTGAACAAGCCACAATATGCAAAGTCAAGGCAAAGCAAGAAGCCGAGAAGCAAAAAGAGACACATCTGGATCTAACAATACATCGTAACAGCATTCAAATATTGCATTTAAGCAAATTATAAGCTCATGTAACTGATTCTTAGAAAATGCGAGCAACAGTTTAACATCATAAATCAGTTCACCCATTCGCATCCATCAAGACAACATTATTTCAATCGAAACAAGCATTTTGGGTAAACTATAAAGCTTAATGCAAGGCAACAGTTTAAAAGTATAGATCAATTCAACCATATTCCTTATAGCAATTAAAACAGGCATTTGGGTGACCATAAGTCCCTGAAACCAATTTACAGAGATGCAAGGTAACATTTAATATCATAATTCACACATGCATACTGATTTACCAAGAATATAAGGCATATTTTTAACACAAAGATTGATGCACACATATATTCTAATCAACCAGTCACATACATTCATTTGAATAAGGTAATGTGAAAGCATGAATCAAACAGTAACAAAACATACAGTTTCGAGCAATGGGCAAAATCTCAAAAAATTTCAAACCAAAATATCAAAAATGAAAATATAGGAAACCAAATCCTATATAAGCACCCATATTATCATTGGCATAATTGTAGATCGAGTTCGAGCAAAATCAAAAGATCATAAAAAATCACATACCAGTTTTTGTATCATCAACCTCGATAGAGAAGCAACCGAAGAGTTTCCTCAATCAAAAGAATCAATCAAGCTATCAACCGATAAAGGGACACAAGTGATTTGATTATCAATCGATGCTTCGATTAGGAAACCCAAATTCCAGAGGATGTCTTGAAGATAAAAGGAAGCCAAGTTTAAGGTTCTACTGATTTGGTTTAGAGAGTGAGATAGTGTCAGGAGAGCGAGAAATGGTTTGCAAAATAAGTAAATAAGGAGAAGAAAATGGGATGAATAGGGATTAATCATTTGATTCTCTAGTTTGAGAGATAAGGGAAAAATGGAATTGAAAGAAAAAGAAGGGAAGTGGGAAATAATTTAAGGAACACGCGGTAATTCAGACAATATTGAGAGGGAAACCAAAAAATTGATATGGGGAAAAACTAAATTTTTTGATAACTTAGATCAAACAACAGATAAAATGTTGTCTGAATGACAAGCATGAATTCTCAATAAAATAATGATTTCATGGGCTATGTCATACAACAAATGATTATTTCATATGTTGTGTGAAAAAGTGGGATAACAGAAAATTTACCATATGTTATATGGTCAGTGTTGTTTGATTCACTTTGTGGCATAGTAAAGCTTTCAAGTCGAAGGACCTTCTTAACCACCTTCTCAAATGGCTCATCGATATGTCCTACCAGCTTCTCTCCCAAATAATTCTCTAACCTCATAATAAGCTTCCTATTCTTCTTCAAGGAAGTGTGGATGAAAGACATCATATATTTCGACAAGGCATAGAACTCAGCAATATACTCGAAGATGGACATGTTCTCTTGCTTCAAATGAGCAAATTTTAAGAACTGCATTGACTTTTGAGTAGCTGGGGCAAACTTCTTCTCGAAACGGGTTTTGAACTGGTCCTAAGTAAACTAATCCTTGGGAGTAGCAACTCTAATTGCACTCCACCGGTTCATGGCTCTCCCCTAAAGCTGTTGGGAAACTAACCTCCTTTTTATCGCATCATCTAATTCGAGGTCATAAAAAATCCTTTTGCTGGTATCAAACCAATCATGCACTTTCTTAGCTGATTCCCTTGGAATGGTTTGCTACCAAGACTGGAAAAATTCTTATTTAGCTTAGTGAAATCAACTCTGGGTGCCCACACTTGAGCACCACTACCAATAGCAATATTTGGAACGGTCGCTTAGGCATTATGCAGCATGTTCACCATTATTGTATTGAACATCGCCTGCAAGTCAGGGTTGGCAACCCTGAACTTGCTCCTTCCTTATCATCCGTAGAAATGGAGTTCCTTGCAGCATTTCTAGTATGCCGGCTTATTCTTGACCCGTAACAAGAATGATCCGTCTTTCATAAAGAAAACTCCATTAATGGTACTCGTATATGCATGCAACTTATATACTATATATACTAACATATAGTTTTGAAAACCAAAATATATAACAAGTATGCTCTCTCTCATGTATATATATACACACACTCTTGATCTACTCTAGGGTGATAAATCCTTCCCTATCTCTACTGGACCACGGTATCAATTCAGGTTAATCACATAACATAAGTTATGATATGAAATGTGACGATTGCCCTACACCACCAGTATCCAATATAACTAAATAGTGTCATGTTATGGTGCTCAGCTAATGAAGGGTGATAGCTAAATGTAAAAGGAATAGAAACAATCAATAAACTTATTATAAATTCATAGCATGTCAAATAAAATATAATACACATCAAAGATTAAAAAACAGGCGAGACGGTAATAAATAAAATGGACCACAATATCAAAGTACATAGGTTCATTAAGTTATACAATATGATAATAGAGTTTATACAAATGATAACAAACCCAAAATATCTTATGTATAATAACAAACACTGTCTAGGCTCCACAGTGTCACACAACAGAATAAGCATAAGTCTATATATAATACAAGAAAGCTCCATTCTACTCGTCCTTTGCACTACCACATATGCCACCTAGACCTATTATATAGTCTACTCATTTAAGAATACCTGAGATAATAAGAAGCAAAGCATAAAACCTTAATCCAGACAACAGTCTGGTGTGAGCAATAAGAAATCTCAAAATACAATACAAGTCAATATAGTAAGGAACAAGGGTATAAGAATCATACCTAACATGTCCCTACAACCAAAGAATTAGCACATAACGAACATAATATGCTACTCTACAAACATAACAAAGGTGCACTAAATCCTAAGTACAATGTCAGGTGTCTAGGTATCCACATCCACAATACCTACATCATACGACATCCCAAGATTGACAGCCCACTAGAAAAGCAAACAAAGCAAACATGACATCCATCAAACATTCCTCATTGTCCTCAGTGTACCATGTATATATGAATACTCATCTAACCATTCCTCTACCAGGGATTAATGGAAAAATCTCGACTTTCATTGTACTCGCTCACAACCCGAAGCTGACACTAGACTCATTGCACTAATCTAAGGTATACAGATCCATTCCATCGATCCGGGTAGCCATTCTAAGTACCCAATGAGCGTCCTCACAATGCCACTGCTTTCGAGTACATTAGAAAACACTCGAAGTATCAACGATCACTTAGCACATGTACCATATCCCTTTCCTTGCCCATTTTTATTTCTATTCATCCTAAAGGAACCATTCCACATTCTTCTCTTTACATGATAGAACTATTCAACTTCTATCCACAGGTCATCCTTCCTTGAACCTGTCACTTGTGGACAATCATCATCACAACTCCATTCAGCATCGAGCCATCATCCTTATAACATAAATCCATTCACCATCAAGTAAACATCATCGAAGTCCCAAATCTTTTATCATTCAATGTGCTACTACATCGCCATCAAGCCCTAAGCATACTAACAAATAGATTCAGCATGAACTACAGAGTCCCCACTCTCTCTGAAAGATCCATTAACACTGATACCATAAATTCATGTGACCAAAAGAGGTCGGTACCGATATGAATTTTCAAACTTATACTTAGCCAATATTTGGCTAAGTATTTTCCTTCCCGATCACTTCTCTATTAGCCTACTTAGGTCCCCCTTGCTCCATTCCTTGAGTTCCCAAGCCCCAAGCTTCAACCTGCGTGCCAGAAAAGAAATAAGTACCGATCAAAAGTGATCGGTACCAACCTATATACTTAACCAAGTTTAACCCTGAGGCCTCGAACACTCTTCCTATTTTCAACCTGAAGTCTTCATTGAAATTCTGTGGTTTAAGTCCCTAAGCATTCTTCCTACCGACTAGAACTGCCAACCCATGCCACCGACCTATAATCTCCTCAGCACCAACTTGTAGTTAGCCATCTAAACTAACTTCAATTGGCCTACAACCTGAAGTACAATCTCCTCCTATCCTCCAGAGTCCCTCCTCCAAGTTTCATCCAATTTCGAGCACTTTTTTCTTCATTTTTCCCAAACCGATGACCTCTTTTCTAACTACACTAAAACACTATCAAACCATATCAAAACAATTTATTCAAACATATAATCATTCATAAGCATCCATATAACATAAACAATCAATTCAAACATGATTAAAATACAAGATTTAGCCTAAATCTAGTTTTGTACCAAAATGACAATATGAAACAAAAGGGGTTGTAAAACCATTTAAAATCAAATCTACTTCTTTTAATTTCGGCCATAAACATTTTTAGAGGATTAATTAAAGTTTAACTATGTGAACAAGCATAGTATAATGAGAGATCAATAATCACTCATCTAATACCTAAATTACCACTTTAGATGCTTAGACCTGATATGAAAAGCCAAGAACAAGAATTTCCAAGCGCCAAGATGATAGATCTATGATCCCCTTTACTAATTATCCTTCTAACGATGGATTTTGATAAGATTAGTAAGAAAAAGAGTGAGTTTTTGATGAATTAAGAGTTAATTGAGGTTTGGAATTGTTTTGGGAAACTAGGAAATGATTTGTATCTATCCCATCTCCCCTAATCAGGCATAATTCCGAAAATTCATTAGTGGGCCTAATTATAGGCTTAGGTTAATTACCTACTAATTTGTCAAGCAGTAAACAAAATTTAAAGTGGCCATATCTCCTAAAGGTAAGTCCAGTTTCCTATTTATGACCACTTTACAAAAAGAGAAACCATAAGCCCAGTCTAATGGAAGTGGTTTCAGACCCTAAAGTACATAACAAAAGAGGTAGTCAAGGGGAAACCCAATTCCATATATTAGTGAAGCGGTCCTTCTATTTTATTTCTTAAAGTAATATGTTACTCATACTAGACTTTATGTCCGACTTATGTTTTTATTCTTGTTTCCCCTATGAACTCATGGGTACTCATTTGAGTAGGTTGAGTTTATGAGCTTAGATAGGTTGCTTTTGGGATGGTTGAATAATGCAAGCCGAAGAAGAAGCGGGAGGCTTGAGTGTTATACTTGTGTTCTTTTAATCTCAACGTTTATAATGTCCATGTTCACATCTTCATATGTGGTGCATGACACTAATAGTTATGTTGAACTATATTTTTGACCTCGTAGGGGCACGACTTTAGTATGTAAATACAATTGTTAAACTAAATACGTAATGACATGTTTCATTTTGTGTATCTTCTCTGTTTACTTAAGACTATATAATATAACTGATCTCATCTCTATTACCGGAAGATAATACCAAGATAACTGCATCACATTGGGATTCCATCTTTGGGTTTTGGAATGAGGTATGTTATATGTTATCTTTATCAACACTATATCATATTAGGATGTGCAGAATTTGGTATTGGTCAAAACTCCAATATTATCCACATTCAACATGATTAGTCCATAAACAAAATCCTCTGTTCAATAATAAAATTTATCATTAACCATTTTGCTCTGGTCAAATTTTTTGACTTTGAGGTGATTATAGTTGACCGTGATACTGACCTCATACAATCGGGGAGGCGAATTCTCTATTGAAAAGTGCTTAATTTCCAATGATTCAACTCAGGCCCAGGTATAGTTGCTCGATGGATCACCATACCTTGATTTAACTATAACTAAAGTGGAGTATTCACATTGAAGTTCCACAGTATTCTCAAGTCGAGAGATCTTGATAACATCATCACAACTAGTTGTTATCTACCAATAGGAAACTTTAGGACAAGTCATTCCATAGTTATCTAATAATTACGAGTACATAACCTTTGGTTTCCCAGCAGCCATGAGTAATACACCACAAAACATTTGGAGAATGTTAGTACCCTGGTCTCAAGGGATGTACCAATATCATTTCTTGAAACATCTTGAACAGGAATGTTTAAAGCAAAATTACATTTTACTTTATGATTAATTCGTCATGATTGCAACTATTTTCAATTACAGTCGCATAATATATTATTTAAGGATTTTCTTACTACTATACTTTAAATTGATTACTAAATTAATTATATCATAATATAACAAAGTATATAAAAGAAAACAAACATGGTTACTACGAACAAGATTGACTACAGAGTTAGATATATATAACAAATTACATAATTCCCCTAGGGCATACCGCTAACTTTCAATATCAGTAAGAGATTCACTGGAGTGGAGAATCGATGTTCGAAGCTATAGAAATTAGTCTATTGCTTGTTGATAGCATCGAGAAAGTTGAGACCATATTTTCATTCTCGTCCAATAAAGGTATTGATGGATCAACCACTCAGACAAGCATTACATCATCTCAAGACTTCGTTAAGATTGATAAAGTGGAACATCGAGATGAATCAACATGACATTGCCTATCATCCTAGGAAGGTGATGCGAGGACATGCATTATCAGACTTTATTGTTAAATTCACCATTTAGGATGATGAAACGGAAGAAGAATTTTTCATACTTTATTAGTAGAAATTATTTGTTAATGGAACATCCAATGACCATAATTTTTGGGTCAGAGTAGTTCTGATAACCCCGGGAGGTCGAAGGATCTGTTACACTCTAAAGTTTAAGTTTCGCACGATGAATAATGAAGCCAAGTACGAAGCGCTGATAACAAGACTTAAGATAGCTTTAATCAAAGACAATTTGCTAATAGGGACTCTCCCGAAAAGTTGGAATGAGAGACAGAAGATCTTTTGTAAAGTACCTCGGTTCAATATGCAAGGAGTGTTATGTAAGAGAGGATTCTAAATCCTCTTGCTAAGGTGTGTCGATAAAAATAAGGCTAAGAAGATACTTGTGGATATACACAAAGGAGTTGTGGTGATCATACTAGAGGACATACTTTAACAAAGAAGATTCTATGTTATGGGTATTTTTGGCCAGTTGTCGATTGGGATTTTGTTGAATATTCATGGAAGTGTGGCAGGTGCTTGAGATTTGCAAAGAGTCCTAGAGCCCCATTTAATGAGCTCGCGCAGATGGTTGGCCTATTGCCAACTATGATTTGGGAAATCGATATCATAGGAGTATCATCGATGTTTTGCGAAGGAGCAATATATGTGATAGTGGTTGCAGACTACTTCACAAAAAGTGTTGAAGTAGAGCCTCTTACGACTAACACCTTGGCAAAAGTGATCGGCTTCATGGTGAAGAACATCTCATGCAGGTTTGGAGTTCTATATAAGATTACCACATATAATGGAACTCAGTTCGAAAGTATAAAATTTTATGGATTATGTGCTCAATATCGAACTGAGAAAAGTTGTGCAGTGGTAACAAATCCACATGCAAATGTACATGTGGGAGCAATGAATAAGGTCATCAAATCCATCATCAAGAAGCGATTGTAGAGAGTTAAGGGAAATTGGGTGGGAGAGTTACCATTGGCGTTATTGGCTTATAAGACAACCTAAAAGTCCAAAACCGATCATACTCCATTTGCATTGGCTTACAGTATTGAGGCCATGATTCCGATTGAAGTGGAAGTCCCTTCTCACAAATTGATGCACTTTGATCCTAAGTTAAACGAGGAGATGTTGCTATCATTTCTCAACTTGATGTAAAAAAAAGTAAGAAGTGACTAATCTAAGTGTGGCTACTCACTGGCAAAAAGTAACAAGACAGCTCAGCGCTAAAGTCTAGAACCGTACATTTGAGATAAGCGACCCCATTTTGAAATGGAACTTTTCGAGTATAGGGAAACTTGGTCCATATTGAAACAATTATGTAATAGCAAAGAAGCTTGGAGATGGCATATTCAAGCTATCAATAATTGATGGGATCCCAATTCCATGGGCGTAAAAAAGTATGGGTGGGCATAAATCGCACCGTTATACAGAAACCGCCTGCATCGAACCACAAAAATGGTGTGGAAAATCCACACCGAATCTTCCAACTAAAGCAAATACCTTAAACCGGACCGATCCGCATCGATATGGTTCGGTTGCGGTTTGGATGATTGAACCGACCACATTAAACCATACCGAACCGAATATTTATACTACAAACCTTGTGATAAAAATTTAAGCAACTCCTTTCTCATTTTATATTCTAACGATGTATATTCTATTTTCAGCTTATATTAATAATAATCGTTGTCATAAAGGAAGAAGTTATAGTTTTAATATAATATTTTTCATCTCATTTGTTTGGATAAATGCTAATTATAATCTTATTATAATCATTTTACTTAATGATTATGCATCGATTAATGTTAATGATTGATTAATCTACAAAAAAATCTCACTTGTAGCTAAATGTCAGATTGGGACATACATACAATTAAGAACTAATCTTTCATTTTAGTATAACATTGTGTTTTTTAATTTTCAAGTATAAAAGCTTCACACAGTTGCCTTCGTAACTTTATTGTTGATGGAAGTAATTCTCTTATTTCATATTTAATATGGGGTAAAACCAGACCGGACCAAGATCAGACTGTATTATATTAAACAGGACTGAAAACGAATGATTTAAAAGATTAATATAATGGTTTGTATTTTTGATTAACCGTTTGATGCGGTGCGGAAGCATTTTTGGCTTCAAACCGCACCAAACTGTCCCACGCCCACCCTTATAATAAAGCAAGCATTTGCTCTGTTGCTTCACTATATTTCTTTATGTAATCAAGGCATCATTTTAAATATGATTTGATGTAATAAGGTGACAATTTCCATTTGTTCAAAAGTAAAATTAGGTTTTTGAATCAATGGAACCATATTCTTAAAGTATGACTTTGTGCCGCAAGAGTAGTAGCACGATCAAACATTCTATGTTTTGAAAATTGAAAGTTAGGTATTTGGAGATAGGTATCGATGAACTCCTTTGAATCGTGATTAGATCATTGAAGTATAATTGGACTAAGGTAAATTGTATAATTCGCCCCTAGACATCTTATCTTTGACCAACACTCGGAGATAAACGAGGTCAGAGGTAGACACCTGGAGATAGGCATCATAGAAACTGATGTTCGAAGATAGGCGCCGATGTATAATTGAACCTTGTAGGCGATACTCTGAGTTATACTGGTGCTCGTGTAAACACAAGGGATAAGCTATATAACTTCAGAAGCAACAACGAAGCACTGTTTTTCTTCTAGTTGAATGGGATATGTTTGATTGATAATATATGAAACAAAGTAATGGAATAACACTGGGAAATAACATATACTTATTTATATATATAGAGTTACAATAAATAAAGGCATTAGACATATCACAGACATAGGTAGGTATGACATATAAGTAATTTTGTTATAGATAATTATATATTTCTTTATGTAGGAAAATACATAGGAAAAAAATAAGATGTGAAGTAAATGAGACAAAATAGAACATAAAACAACTTTTATATACATTACCATTTTATTAAAAAATTGGAGGGGTTGTACCCGCATAACAACATCTTATGTACATGAGATAAAAAGAGCAAAGGATGCAAAAGACTAACGAAAACTGTCTTCAAGCAGGCATATCATGGATCACTTGTGGTGCATGTCCCTCTTCGGCTTCTTCCATTCCTTCTTGAATGGTGTGGGTTTCCTCTTCCTTTTCTGAGTTATGTCTGACGATCCAAATTGATTCTCTTGGTGGAGATCCTAGTCATAATCACTGCCAGAACATGTATGGTTTTAGGAGGTTCACCAATCATCTTGGGATTAAGGATGGAAGAAGGAAGCACTCAAGTCAGTAAGGTCGGTAGAGATATAAACAGCGAAAGAGGAATCTTCTCCTTATCGAGTTTGATTTTAACATCATTCAGCATGAAGACATTAGCATCCTTTGCAATGCCATAGAAGGCCCAAGCCCCTTCTCTTTAGTGATGACAGTCTCCTCTTTATCATTGCTGATCACATCGGATTTATCCAAAGTCTCCTTCATTAAAACTTCAATCTTCTTACCATCAGGACTAAGGGTAGACCCGGTTGAGGAGGATGTGATTGTAAAAGAAGTTGAGATAACGATGGATGTGGTGACGAGAGCAGCCACTGGAGGAGCCTTTGTGGGAGATAGGGCTGAAAGCGCCATGATAGAAAATTAATCTGTAAGATGGAAAATAGAGACGGGAAGATTAGAAAGTCTTCCAAAGACATTTTAAGCCTTTTGAAAATAAGCGAGGTTAGGGATATATCTCCAAGAGTCGATGTACCAGTGCGCAAAGAAGTCTCGACTTGCCTATCCTTAGAAATTGGAGATGAGAGTGGAAGAGTGGGGGTAGTCGAGGGTGGCACAAAGCCAAGGTCATCGAGATTGTATCCACTAGAAGTTGAAGCAGTAGCAGCAATGATGGGCGAAGGCGGCACAAATGTAGGTATGTTGACAATCTTAGAGCTGGCCGCTATAGAATGATTACTTCCACTCAAGACCCCTTGATGATAAGGGCAATTCCTTCAACAAAATCTTTAAAGCTGGATTTGGCATAAGCCTTGGTTGGTATCCATGCAAGAGAAACAGCTTTAGTGATTCACATTTCCTTACCCTCAACTAGGGCCTTCAGATAAACTCTTCAAATAGGAGGGTCATGATGCTTCCTCATCGACCTCAACTTCTATTTCTTTCCTTTCTTATTTCAAGATCTCCTCATAAACTTTGGCCAAAGTCTTGGGATTATCATCTTCCAACCATCTTATATTGCCCGATCTAGCAACAATAGCGTAGAAGCAAAGGATGGTTGTATCAATCTTGTTCCTGTAATTCAGATTTTTCATTTCCCAGTCGGGCATGGAGAGATTCTAGCTATGTGACCCTGTCCTCGAACTTCTTCTTCTCTCATTGTAGGCGACAAACATCTTCAGCAATCATTGGGCAGTCTCAAAAGCCTCAACATTTTCTTTCTTTAAATCGAGTTGCAGCTTTGTAATCTCAACATCTAGCCTGGTATAGAGCTCTGCCTTATCGCTAGTATGGAAGTGGGCCTCTCGAAACTATTCGTCTAGCACTTTCATCTTGGCTTTCATAGCACAGAGTTTGACCTAATGCTTCTTCTTTGCATCTTTGATTACCTTGTCTTTGGAAGTAATCCCTTTCTCGAGATTTTCGACTTGGTCGGCGGGGTTTTTCTTTATCTTTTCATCCTTCTCGTTATCCTTTTCATATGTCGCTATGATCAAGCAATTCTTTTTGTCAAGGTCAGCCAGACCGATGGGCCAATTTCTCCATGGACCGTACTGCTCCATCAAGTCTTTGTGAAGCGACAAAGTCGTATCCAAGTCCATCAAGGAATTTTTTCTTTCACATCATACATAAATTAGAGCCTAGTTAAGTCCATTCCATGGTGCATGAGCTTGTGCTCTGATAAGACTTGGGAGGACGGGATTCAGGACTTAGTAGCGAAGTGGCGGAAATAATGGCAAGTTATTTTCTTGGCCTCTATTCCAAAACTGAAGAAGAGGAGTGCGCGGCTTTGGATTATGTGATGTGGAGCTAAGGCGTGGGAATACAACATGACACTTGTCGCGGACTCCCTGGAAAGTGGAAGTGGAGGTGGATTTTGCCTTCTAGGATAATCAGACCTTTAGAATAAGGGATTTGAGAGTGGGGCAGTGGAGATCGATCTCGATGTGGAGAGCCAAATCTTCTTTTCGACCCAGAGCTTTTATATTAAACCATATTTAATATAATTTACCAAATATAGCTATCTTATGAACAAACACAATTTATTAAAAAGGATATTATATGTAATTATGAACAAACATTTTATTATATTAAATCATATTTAATATAATTTTCAACTTTTGTTTAATTTAAAAACAACTTTGTAAATAATTTAAATGTGAGTATCAATATACTGAACATTTATTCTATGTGACGCATATGTGATAACATAATAATAGATGACTACTTATGCATATATTTATAGATGAGTAAGTATATACACACACATACATATTTATTTGGATTTATAACTATATATATATTGATACTTGGTACTATATTATGCGTAAATTACAATAATTATTTATTTAAAATTAAAAAAATTAATTTTAAATAATAGTTTAGACAATATATAAATTAATGTATAATTTATTATTTTATTTATTATTTAAAATAGATTTGATCGATTATAAATTACTTGTAAAGTATATCCTATAAATTAGAAATTGGTTTATATTAATGCTTTTAAATTAAAAACAATACCATTTGAATTAATATTAACATATTAAAGCATATTTACAATTATATTTTAAATATACATATGCGGCTAATTTTTTTATATAAAATCCTCACACACATATATATATTTGTTTATATATATGAATAAAAAAATCTCATTAATTTGAGATCTAGGATTTCAATGGTGGACATCCCTCCTTTTCGGCGACGGCTCCTCTTTCGCCCCTCTCGCTAGAATGGATAAGGCAGTTTTCTCCCATGATGACTAATGTGGATGAAGGCTTTACAACTGTGACCTACAGGAAACTATGAAATGCCTTTTAAGCATTGTAAGCCATTTTTCATGTATGGAAAGATGTCGCGCAACAATTTTAACATTAATAACAAGCAGAATTTCCCATCCTTGTCAAGCAGCCATAAAGCCAAAGACACTTTAGGAATCTCCGTGCATAACCATGAGAAATGTGACATTAAAACCCCCAAAGATTTGGAGTGCAATCGTTGTAGAGATGGAAACGCATTCTCCTATTTCCTTCTATAGTCCATATGCGTTTAAGAATTTAAAATGTGCAAAAATGTCAAAGGAGTTTGCTAAGAATGCAAGGCAAAATTGAAACAATACGATTGTATTGCATGTTATGGGTCATAAACCATATTATCATTATTTCATGATGACGTACATAACTAGAGTGTGGATACCCCAAGAAGAATTCAAAATCTATTTAAAGGATAACGATTTGTATTTGATTAAATTTGATAGTAAAGAAGGTTGTAATAATATTTTATTGAGTGGTCCTTATTTCTACGATGAGAGATTGATTATGATGCAAAAAAGGATTACATGAATAAAACTATCAAAAGAATTCATGCAGTTGATTTCTATTTGGGTTCGTTTTCCTATTTCAGATCTAAATTTTTTCTCAGAAGATGGAAACGGTCGAGTAGCTTCATTAATTAGCAAATTAAGTTAGATCAAGTCATTCATGTCATGAATAGAATCTCCTCTGCGAGAGTATTGATCAAGATAAACCCTGACTTCATTTTTTCAAAATTAGTTCCAATATTAGATGAAAACAACAACTTATTCTGGCAATGAGTTGAATATGAGTGGAAGCCTAACAAATATGGTAATTATAGCTGTTTCGGATACAATGGAAAATATTGTTTGAATTCCAAAACATGGACAAAGTGCATTTGTAGAGAATAGTGAAAATATAGAAAATTATGACAATGTAATGCAAGTAGATGAGAATGTGGAGCCTCGAAATGAGAACTCGGACTTCGACAATGTCAACTCTACAACACATAAAAGTCAAATATAGGCAGACGAAATACAATCATAAAAATCACAAAATGCTCAAGCAAATCAACAGTCCCCATCAATACATTCTAAAATTGATGATCAAACGCAAACTGAAAAAAATTCACAGCTAGAATACCATCAAAAAGGAAAAGAAAATATAGTGCAAATCCAGATGAATGTTACAGTGGAACAATTACAACAAAGACAAAGATTCTGATATTAAAGAAGCCAACAGGCAAGAAACAATAAATAACTCTAGAAAACATTGGGAATTCAATGCAGCAGCATGGGAAAATGCTTCAAATATGTCAAATTCCTCAACTACGAAGCAGGCGCTAATGACCCAAACCAGACATAGCAACAGAAAGCATGGCTCTAAAAGCACCTACATGAATTCATCACAATCTAGTGAGTCACAAGTTAACGATGAAACTGCATAAAATGACCAATCAAGCTTAGACGGTAACATTGCAAATAAACAAAAAAGAAGAACAAGGGAGGAGGAAACTCCTTTCAAATTTAAGGTGTCTACTCAATATGGAGTTACTAATTGTTAGAATGATAAATTCCATTCGCGATTTGAAGAAGATGCCAAGGAGGAGACCAAAACCCTAGGTCGTGGCGATGGTTGAAGCAAATCCTAGATGGAAGGAAGCTGTGTTGAATTTTGGATCGTGTTGAGGAAGAAGAGGTCTCGTTCGGTGATTTGGAGAATAGGGAGTTCGTTCGGTAGAAGAGCTCGTTCGGAGAAGAAGCAATGTCGAACGAAATGTTGACGAGGAAGAAGTCGCAGTGCTTGGAAGGATTTGGAGCGGTGATTTGCTGAACGAATTATTTCGTTCGATGATTTGTCGAATGAGATATTTCGTTCGGTGTTTTGCTGAACGAAATTTTTCGTTCAGTATTTTGATGCCGGTCCAAATTTTCCGCTCGGCGTTTTGCCGAACCAAACCCCAGGGCTGCTATATAGCAGCTACCCCTCCTCATTTCTTCACTCTATAAATAGAGGAGCTTCTGGAAGTACACTGTCTAGCGTTAGTGGAACCACTATAAATACTGGTGTTATTTATTTTTCTGCATTGCATTGATCTGTGACTGTATGTTCTGGTGTTTATCTTTGTTTGTTCCGTCTCACTACAATCATGATCCAATTTTTTTTTTCCGCTGCGTTGGGTTTTTATTACCTTAGACTGGTCATCTAAAGGGATTTTCCCCAACAGTCTGGTATCAGAGCTGCAAGGTTAATTGAGGAGTGTTAGACGCTATGTCAGAAGATGAAGTGACTTCAGTTGTTACAAGTCCCTATACTAGAGGGATGTATATTGCGTCAGGATCACAGTTGGAAATTGAGAAATGGAATGGGGATAAAGACTTCGAGAAGTGGCAATGGAGGATGAAGGATGTTCTAATGAGGAATGAAGTCCATCCAGTGTGTTTGCCCCTGAGGAGTTGACGGCTAACATCTCAGTCGCGGAAAGGAAGGAGATGGAGAAATGGGCGTTTACTACTTTATAGCTAGCTATGGGAGAGAATGTTATCTCAGAGATTAGCAATAAGACCACTGCTAGGGGCATCTGGACCAAGCTAGAAAATCTCTACTTGAAGAAATCTCTGACTAACCGTTTGATATTACTGAAGACATTTTTCACCACGCGGATGAGATAGGGTACTTCAGTGAAGGAACATCTTAATTTTTTTGATGATCTCGTGATGAAGATGAAGATTGTTGACTTGAAGATGGATGAGGAGCAAATGGCAATGATTCTTTTATGTTCTCTTCTGGAGCGATACACAGGTTTCGCTAACAGCCTTATCTTTGCTAGAGACACATTGACAGTGGAAGATGTGAAGTCAGGCCTTCTATCTGAGGGCTTGAGAGATCAGATGAAGGAGATAAGTGAAGGAAGTAGAGGTGGAAGTAGTAGGCACAGCCTGTTTGTTGAAGGAGGTAGAGAAGATAAGAAGAATTGGCACTCTAGAGGGCGTTCCATGTCTAGGAAGCCCGGTAATGGCAGGAGAAGAAAGTCTAAGGACAGGAAGTGCTTCATCTGCAAGAAACCTAGTCATTGGAAAAAGGATTGTCCAGATTTTAAGAAGAAGGAAGAAGATGGATCTTCATCATTTGCGGTGGAGAAGTCTGTATCTGACGATGTGTTGTCTGCAGCAGTATCGGATGTCTCAAACCATTGGGTGCTGGACTCGGGGGCGTCTTTCCATATGATGCCTAATAAGGATTACTTCAGTTCTTTCGTTGGACGAGAGGGAAGCTCTATTCTTATGGGTAATTATGCTAGCTGTAGAGCAATGGGTGAAGGTACAATAAGGATCAGGATGTTTGACGGTGTGGTACGCACTTTGACAGGTGTCCAGTATGTTCCAGGTCTTCGGAAGTCCTTAATTTCTTTAGGACAATTGGCATCTTTGGGATGCAAGGTAACTATCGAGAAGGATAGTCTGAAGGTTTCGAGAGGTGCATTAGTTCTTATGAAAGGAGATGTGTTCCAAAATCTTATTTGCTGAAAGGAACCACAGTTCTTGGAGAGTCATTTGTTGGAGTAGGCAGTTCTCGTGCATTGGATGCCACAAAGCTTTGACATCTCAGGTTGGGTCATATTTCAGAGAAGAGCTTAGAGTTTCTTTGAATACGGAAGATGATCAAAGGAGAAAGCTTTGACAAGATGGATTTTTTCCATGAATGTGTGTTGGGCAAGCAAACTAAAGTATCTTTTGGAGTTGGACTCCATAGATCGAGGCGAGTACTTGAGTACATGCATACAGATGTTTGGGGACCGGTTGCTACTCCTTCTCTTGGAGGAGCAAAGTATTTTATCTCTTTCATTAATGACTTTTCTCGGAAAGTATGGGTGTATGTGATGAAGGCCAAATTAGAGAGTTTTGAGAAGTTTAAAGACTGGAAAACGCTTGTTGAGAACCAATCTGGTTCTAAGTTGAAGGTGCTGAGATCTGATAATGGCGGTGAATTTATCTCTAGGGAGTTCCTCGACTTTTGTAGACAGCATGGCATTCATACATTTTGATACACCCGTAGATCCACAATCTAATGGAGTTGCTGGAAGGATGAACATGACTCTACTGGAGAAGGCTCGTTGCTTGAGATTGACGGCGGGCTTGTCTAGAGGCTTTTGGGCTGAGGCATTATCAACTGTGGCGCATATCATAAATCGAATTCCATGCTCAGCCATAGATGGGAAGAGTGCAGAGGAGAAGTGGAGAGGTAAAGTAGTGTATCTTGGTTACTTCCGAATTTTTGGTTGTCCTATGTACGTTCACCATACATGTGATGACAAGTTGGAGGCTAGAGCATACAAGGGCATACTAATGGGATACCTTGATGGTATCAAAGGGTATCGAATTTGGAACCCTTTTGATTGGAAGATTGTTCATTCCAGACATGTTACTTTTGATGAGTCTGCTATGTTCAATCCAAAGGAGAAGCTACCTACTACATCAGAAGAATCTGATAGGCCTAAGGAGATGGAAGAAGTTCTCATGTTCTAGCCAAATAGTAGAGTTGTTGTTGATGCTGTCGAGGAAAACGCGGTTGATGAAACATCACAGGATATTCCACAGGTACCTTCTAGTAGTGCTGGTGATGTGCATGAATCTAGAGGAAGTTCAGTTCAAGGTGGAGCTGAAAGGAGTTTAGGCGAAGCAGTACCTACCCGGGTCAGTCGTAGGACTATTAGGCCGCCCGAAAGGTATGGTGATTGGCAATTTGCGAACCTTAGCCTTGGTGATCAGTTTGACTATGTCCTACATGTGGCTCATGAGGAACTGCTTGACCTTGATGAAGCTTTGAAGTCATGTGACAGTTCGAAGTGGATGTGCGCTATAGAAGAGGAGATAGAGTTGTTGAAGAAGAACAAGACTTGGGATTTGGTATCACCTCCTCAAGGAGGCCGAGCCATAGGTTGCAAGTGGGTATTCAAGGTGAAGGATGATGGGAGATACAAGGCTAGACTAGTTGCTAAAGGGTTTTCACAGAGAAAGGGATTGGAGTATGATGAGATATTCTCTCCAGTAGTGAGGCATACGTCCATTCACATTTTGCTCGCTATTGTCGCAGCTCATGACTTGGAGCTGGAGCAACTGGACATGAAAACCGCTTTCTTGCACGAAGACTTAGATGAGTCCATCTACATGAAGTAGCTAGAAGAATTTGTTATAGATGGGAAAGAAAATTGGGTTTGCAAACTGAAGAAGTCATTGTATGGACTTAAGCAGTCGCCTAGACAATGGTACAAGAGGTTTGACTCTTTTATGCTTTCACTTGGTTTTGATCGTAGCATCAAAGAAGCTTGTGTGTACTTCAAGCATTTAAAGAATGGTAGATGGGTGTACCTACTCTCGTACGTAGATGATATGTTGCTTGCTTCCAAGGATAAGGCTGAAATCGATAGTTTAAAGCGAAAGCTAAAAGCGGAATTCAAAATGAAAGACCTTGGAGAAGCAAAGAAAATTTTTGGTATGGAAATCCAAAGGGATAGAAAGGTAGGACTTTTGAGCCTCACTCAAAAGGAGTACATTTGAAAGTTGCTTGCTTGGTTTAGCATGGAAGGGGCAAAGGCAATCTGTACACCCATGCCTTTGCACATATAGCTTTCTAGTAAAGGCTCTCCGATCTCGAAAAAGGACAAGACTTATATGATGAAGGTCTCATATGCAAGTGTAGTTGGCAGCTTGATGTATGCCATGGTCTGCACTAGGCCTGACATTGCACAGGCGGTTGGATTGGTGAGTAGGTTCATGACAAATCCAGGAAAGACGCATTGGGAAGCAGTGAAGTATATCTTTAGATACCTTAGAGGAACTCCAAACCATGGACTTGCCTTTGGAGGCAGAGAAAGAGATTTCAGCTTGGTTGGATTTTGTGATTTCGACTATGCCGGTGATAGAGATCGAAGGAAGTCAACCTCCGGATAAGTGTTCACCATTGGTGGGACAATGATTAGTTGGAGAGTGAGGTTGCAGACAATTGTGGCTTTGTCTACTACAGAGGCAGAGCTCATAGCTGCGGTTGAAACAGCTAATGAGGTGGCTTTATTTGAGGTGATTTTTGTGTGATTTGGGCTTCGTATATGAAGGATTGAATGTACATTGTGACAATCAAACTGCAATTCACTTAGCTGAAAATCTGGCATCAGCTCGAGGATGAAGCATATTGAGGTGAGAGAGTCGTTCCTTGTATCGATGAGTGAAGATAAGCTAGTTCGTCTTCAAAAAGTTCACACAAAGGAGAATGCAGCAGACATGTTTACAAAGTCGTTGCCTGTTGCTAAGTTCGAGCATTGCTCGGATTTGATTCGCTTAATGAAGTTCTAGGTGCCATGGGGTGGCACGGGGTGAGAGTTGAGATGGTTCATGAAGACATTTGTTTTCATAGTGGAGATTAATAGATTCTACACAGACTGGGTACTTCGAACACTTTGTTGATGGGCAGTGGCCTTGCCAGAGTTCGTTGATAGAGTGTAATGGGTGATGGCATCACCGAAGCTCATTGGGTAAGTATCCAATGCTTGGAGCATGAAGGTGTAGATGGAGTTGGAAGGCTTGTATGGAATTCAGTATCAAGGTGGAGATTGTTAGAATGATACCTAAATTTCATTCGCGATTTGAATAAGATGCCAAGGAGGAGACCAAAACCCTAGGTCGCGGTGATGGTTGAAGCAAATCCTAGATGGAAGGAAGCTGTGTTGAATTTTGGATCGGTGTTGAGGAAGAAGAGGTCTCGTTCGGTGATTTGGAGAATAGGGAGTTCGTTCGGTAGAAGAGCTCGTTTGGAGAAGAAGAAGTGCCGAATGAAATGTTAAAGAGGAAGAAGTCACAGTGCTTGGAAGGATTTGGAGCGGTGATTTGCCGAATGAATTATTTCGTTCCGTGGTTTGCCGAATGAGATATTTCGTTCGGTGTTTTGCCGAACGAAATTTTTCGTTCGGTATTTTGATGCCTGTCCAAATTTTCCGCTCGGCGTTTTGCCGAACCAAACCCCAGAGCTACTATATAGCAGCTACACCTCCTCATTTCTTCACTCTATAAATAGAGGAGCTTCTGGACAACAATGGTAGCCGAAAATTGAGAGCTAATTTCAGCCAATTTAAGAGCCATCCTACAGAGCTGAAGCTCTGCAGAATTTTGTCTGTATTGTAAATTCTTCTTATGTATAGCCTACAAAAGTGAATCAATCTTGTAACTCTAATCTTTCAGTCATTAATAAAATCTCCTCTCCCCAAGTGGACGTACACTGCCTAGCGGTAGTGGAACCACTATAAATACTGGTGTTATTTATTTTTCTGCATTGCATTGATCTATGACTGTCTGTTCTGGTGTTTATCTCTATTTGTTCCGTCTCACTACAATCACAATCCAGTTATTTATTTTCCGCTACGTTGGGTTTTTATTCCCTTAGACTGATCATCTAAAGGGATTTTCTCCAACATTGATAACCCTGAATGGTCGAGTCTAGGTTCTCATGTCAGGTCTAAAGCTAGAAAATCAAAAAGGAGCAAGGTGTGTTCCATTAGTCACCCTGATACTAAGGATCTCTTTAAAAATATTTATATGTCCTTTTTGGTATGGCATTTAAGGGGTTTTAATTCCCCTACTAGAAGAAATGTGTACGAATATTCAAATAGACTACATCCAAGTTTTATAGGGTTGATTGAGCATAAATTACAGATAGACAATACTCATCCTTTTAACACTGCAATAGGACCTAACTGGGGGTATTCTTTCAATGTTGAAGATAGCAACCAGAGCATAATAATCCTTTTATAGGACTCTGTCGTACGGTACTACAAGATTATTCATAACGAAGAACAAGTTATAACTGTTCTGTTACTAAACAAGGGTGGTATGGCAATATTATTTTCTATAATATATGGCTTCCACAACCAAGTAGAAAGAGCAAAATTATGGAAGCATAGTTGTGAAATTGGTAGCAATAATCATACTCCTTGTTGCTCGGTGGAGACTTTAACCATGTCTGTCTTATACTAGAGTTGGTCCTATTAATTCAAATATTGTTGATGCTTAATTTTTTAATACCATAGTGAATATTGGTTTAAGGAGTTGCACTACATGGGTAGTCAATATACTTGGAGAGGTGGTAAAAATTTCACACATGGTAAAATAGTGTAACAAGAATTTAAGAGTGATTAGTAAAAGTTAATTATAATTATTTAGTTGGCTAAAACGGATTTTTATAGATTAAATAAGAAACAATTTTTGGATTTAATATGGAATATTGAAATTTTATAATAAAGTAATTAGTAAGGAAATTAAATATTTTTGAGAATATTTATTTATTTAAAAGATTGTGAAATACATTAATTTGTAAATTAATAACTGGGTTTAAAATGTGAATAGCGAATTTAAATTTAAATGAATTAAAATATGGAAATAAATTCTAGAAAATTATTGTAACGGCCTGGAATTTTACTGCTTTGATTTGCGAATATTTAATTAATTTTAATTATTCAAATAATAGGTTTTATAATTAAAATAAAACTCTTTTGAATAATAAATAATGATTGTGAAATACTTTTTCAAATTTGTTGGTAGAAATATCTAGTTCGAAGAAAGATTGAAAATGTGACGGGAATTCGTTTTCCGATTGTTCGATTTTTCGTCAGCTAAAAGTTGTCGAAAATGTTGTAATAAAAATAGCATAAGTATATAGACATTCATTTAGAAATAAATCAGGATATGTATGTATTCATGTATGCATAAGTGCGTGTATTCACACACACTTAAGATAATATAATGTAAAATTATATAAAAGTAAACATAACATTATGGAAACATGTTTAAACATTAAGTACATGCATGTATGACATGTTGACTTTGATTAAAGTGGGAGGAGGGTATGGTGGCGTGAGTACAAGGGGAGGGAGACTTGGTGATGAGGTGGAAGCATATGAATGGAGGGCAAATGACAATGGTATAGTGGTAATTTTATTTATGCATTTTATATAAAAGCTTTTTTCCATTTACTTCTTTCTTATTCTTTTCACTTTTTCCATTTTTCCAAAAGTCTTCATCTTCCTAAAAGCTTTTCCAAAACCTTTTAATGGCTTCCATTCATAATTTTAAGTTTTTAAAAATCCAAGTTTAATCTTTTAAAATGATTTCAAACTTGTTTAATCTCCTCCTTTTCATTTTAAAAACTTCTCCATTTTCCTCCTACTTCATTCGGCCATAACTTCCTCTATAATACTCCAAATCAAGAATTTCTTTTTTTCAAAGCATATAGAATTCTAGTGGCTACAGCTTCATTTGAATCACTTTTTCAAATTATGAATATTTTTTAGGTCAAAAATACATTATTTTTCTGACTCATTTTCGGACCCATGTTTTCAAGCCCAAAAATAGCACTCCTTTTGACCATATATTTCTCAAAACAAACTCAAATCGAGTGGTTCATTTTTTGAAATAATAGAGAAAATAATTTTCAAGAACTTTTCTTGTCAACACTTTTTAAAATTCCGAGAGTAACATGACCAAAAACCTATGAGAAAATGACCTATTTTCAAGTGGATTTTTGTGGTTTCCAAGCTTTAGAAGCCTAAAGCATTTCAAGTTTTCAAAGATTTTGGGTGAGTAAACTTCTAAATTTTAGAAAGATGTTTCCTTTGCATATATGATGATATTTATATATGATGTTAATGTTTGGATTATGATATGGTTTGGATGTATATGTATGTGATAGTTTGTGTTTAGGCATTAGACTTGAATCGATGGATTAAAGTGATGTATTTGGTTTTAAAGTTGTGATCTTGTTTATGTGGTAATCATAAAAATGGTGTGTGTTATAAACATGTTTATATGGTGTATGCTAGATAGCATCTTTTTTTAAAAGTGATATGGTATTTCTTATGGAAACTATAGTAAATAATTTGAAATCAAAAACATAAGTTTTCAAACTTCATTTTTCTTATGTTTGAAGAAAAAAGTTAGTAAACTTTAGGGTGAAGTTTCAAAAGGAAAGATAAAAACAAGTTGAGATTATGGGTATCCATAGCGATAGTCGCTATGGATGCAGTTCCGCTTGAAAATCTGATTTTTACAAAATTTGGTTTTATTAACTTATAATGTTTTGAAATTGTTTTATAAACTTAATAATGATGTTTTATAAAGTTAATTAAGTTTTTAAATGATTAAATTTTTATCAATTAAGTTTAAATAATTAATATTAATTAAGATTAAACAAAGTTTATTAATTATAATTAAGTAATAATTAGTTATTAATTAATTATCTTTTAAAGATAAGATTAATTTTAATTAATTATAAATTAGGTAAGATTAATTTTTAATTCAATATAATTTATGTATATGATTTATTTTTAATTAATTATTAATCAAGTATAAGGTTTATTCAAATAAATCATTTATTTAAAAAAATTTAATTAATTAAGGCTTTAATTTAAAGTAAATTAATTATTTAAGGTTTAATTTATTATTTAAGTTTAATTAAAGATTATTTAATTAATATTTAATTATTAACGAAGGTTTAAATTATTATTTAATAATTAATAAAGGATAGATTAGGTTTTAAACTATTTATATAATAGTTAACTATTGTTTAATTAGTTATTAAAGGTTTAATTATTTCTTAATTTAAATTAAATTAAGTTAAGAATTAATTAAGATTAATTATGATTTAAATAAGGGTTTAACTTGTAAATAATTATTTTAAAAAGAAGTTTTAAGTTTTAAATCCTTTGTTTTCCAAGAGTTTTTAAGGTACTTCTTTTCAAAGATGGTTTGAACACAAGGGATTCAAATATCGGTACCATTAAGTAGAAAAACAACTGTGAATGAACTACAATGTGATTGGTTGTATTGTGTGGACATCTAATAGCAGAATAAATCTCTGCTCTGCTATAATGTAAGTGAGTTGATTATTGTGGACATAGATTAGTAGAATAAATCCCCGTTCCGCTATAGATTGGTTGTTTGATTGTATGGACATATGTATTAGTGGAATAAATTCTCATTCTACTATAAGTTAATTGTTTGATTATTGAAGTCCTATTTTGCAGGACAAATCACCATCCTGCTATTGTGTTATTTGGACATGTATATGCCAGTTAGTTTATATTGACATGTTTTTCTTGATTTGGATATGAAGTGTATTTATATATATGTTGACATATGTAAATAAATTGTTAAATGACCTGAAAGTGAGATTGAAATTAAGTGGTAACTTTAATTGGTACCATTGGGATTGATAAGCCTCTTTTTGGAGTTCATAAAGTATGATTTTGATTTAACTTCAATCCTTTAATCAATTTTGGGGTATCAAGTTTATAAATGATATTCAAGTTGTATAATTATTTGATAAAGGTATTTATGAATAATAACTTGTTTATAAAAGGGGATTTACTAAATAAAAGGGTTTATTTAAAGTGATTGTCAAAAGATGTTTGTAAAGGAGTTTTCTTTAAGAAGGTTTATTAAAATAATTTAAAAAATAGGAAAATGATTTATAAATAATTTTATAGATTGAAAGGTATTTTTAATTATGAACTGAACTTTTAAGAAAGGAAACTATTTGGGAAGGATAAGTGGGTTGGTTTTTTAGGAAGAAATGTTTTGTCTAAACGGAATTTGTTTGGTCATTTGATATGGAATATGAAGAGAGAAAATCTCTTATAAAGGTTGGTAATATACTTATATCATTAAGATAAGTATTTAAATGTTTTCCAAGTATAAAAGGGATGTAACGGGTTTTGGAAATAGTGTTTTCTAAAATATCTTTTTATCGAATGTTTATAAAGTGATTTTAATTAATGAAAGATTAATTAATAAATGCTTAGTGGATCCGATATGGAATCAAATCGGTGTTGGATGATTGTTTATTTGATAGTTAAATAATCGACTATCAAAATTTGGACCAAAACGTAACTTTGGAAATATCTAGGGGTAACATGTGAGTTATATGGCACAGCCATCTCCAATGATGTTGTACTATGCATATAAATCTCGCTTTGTTTTTCTAAGGTAAATGATAAGGAAATCCGTCCATAAATGATTAGGTGGTGAACTCCACTCTTATCTTTTGTCTGCTTATTTCATGAAGAACCGGGGTTGAGTTTACCGGAAATTATTGAAAGTTGTTTCGAAGAGACCGGGATTGGATATGTTATCCGGAAACCACCTCGATCCAACTCAAGTGTTTCAAAATGAAGACATCTTGAAGAGTATGGAATCAAAGATGGAGCCATTAAAGTGCAAGGGTTGCTTGCTATGAATCAAGAGGATTATTCCAAAATGGATGTAGTAGAAGTAGTGCCTTCGGTTTGTCCTTATCCCGAACAACTCCTATGGATGAATGCTGACACTTCATTACTGCCTAGAAGGAAGTATTAGCATTCCAAGTGGGATTGCTATTCTAAAAGGTAAAGATGTAGCCTCAGGCCTCATAAACTGGCAATGACTGAAATAGGGGAGATGCAACCGGGCCATGTGGATCACACCCATTAGTGTATGTCATCACCAAATCTAGAATTGATATTTGACCCATTTTTGTATGCTTTGGTACGGTTGCTGATCCCAACCATGGTGGCAATGTATTTGGTAGTATCCAGCAATTGGTAGGCCAGTCCTATTTTAGTAGGGAATCCAGACGAGGTTCTCGGTGTGTTTATCTAGAGATGCACTATGGCGGGTAGTACCCCGGTAACCCAGTCATTATATGGAGTTCATTCCCCAATAAGTGTCATACGTTTTTAGTTGTGTCCAAATATGTTAGAATGTGAAATGCAAGCATTTCATCTATTTTACATATTTACTTTGAACCTTTAGACATTATCATAATATCATTGGATTTTCTATAAAAAGTGATTTGGTTATCGTAAGGTAAAAACTAGTCCGTATTTATGTGCGGCGTGATCTTACAAAATACCTTTGATTTAAAAAGGGTTTTAAACATAATAATTTGTTGTTTGAGTTTACTCACACCAGACCCATGTTTGACTTGGAGTTTTATTTTATTTTCCTAAAATTCTTGAGTGCTCAAATTTATTTGGCAGCCAAGTATTTCGGGTTTTCCCGCAGATGCATTTTGGGGGAGCTTGTGGCAGGAGGCCACATCAATAGCTAGTTATTATCTTATTGCCATTGTATTATATGTATCTTGTATCAGTTAGGTAGGGACAGGCTGTTATAACTGTCCAAGGGTAGAATTGTATTAGTATGACTCTGCTGTATCATTTTTGAAATGACTTTGTAAAGTATTTTGTTGATTAATATATGTTATTTCGTCGCGTTGTGAGATTCTATGATTTTTTAGTTTCTCCTTATCTTCTATCTCCTTTATTTCCCCTAACAATCTGTATTTCCGGCACTTAGTTGTTTGACACGTGAATACCGTTGATGTATTAGTGTCGACTTCTGGGGTTCGGAAAGGCGAATCATTACAGCGTGGTATCAGACGCAAGGTTAAGCGAGAACCTTGGCTTTGGTGGGGCAACTTATTAAAAGATAATGTAATGGAATGCCTTATTATGAATTTGAGTGTATATATAAGAGCGTGTATTTGTTAGTGATATAAAAATGTTTTATATTGTGTTGATTGATCTGTTGAGCGGCTTATGGATTCTGGACAATACGAGTAGCTAACGTTATAGATAGGGATCTCTAAACACTTGAACAAAGCCATCCGACACAGTATTGTTTTGCAATTGGGTAAATGAAATAATTTTACCCAGGATATATTTTATATATAAAGAATGATTTTCAAAATAGTATAGTATGGTATGGTATGGTTGGTTGAGGTGTTGTTTGTTAGGAGATAATAATATTCTTTTATTATCAATTAGGATTTTGTTAGTCATGCTTGTCCAGTTGAGCATTGCCTATTGTTAGTGTGTATAGGTAGCTTCCCTTTTTATGATTTGGGGTGGGTAAATAGAAATAGGGAAAACATTGAAATGAACACTTTGTGAATTAAGTTTCACAATTTGACTATAAGGCGTTCGATGTTAATGTTAAGGTAAAATTTGATGTAATAAAAGATGTTTATTTAAAAGTTAGAATATTTTGAATAAATATTTGAAAAATGATTTTATAAAGGTTGATTTAGAACCCGAATTTATAAGAAGGTGCCTTTTAATTAAAAAGAACTTAAGCTAAAAACTTGAGGACTAAAATCCAGATGCTTTTGAAAAATGGTTTTCAAGGTTTCGAAAGATAATAATAGTATTATTTGAAAGCAATTTTGGTTCAAGAATAAAAATTATGGGGATGAAAATGTTAACAATGAGGTGTTTTCTTTGGATTGGTTCAAGAGGTGGAGTCTCGATTTGTTTCGTGATGATATGAATAATCTTCTAAGTGACGATCAGTTGTTTACATAGGTGAATGTTGTGTTGCACTTAGTAAATTATTCCATTTGTCATTGTACAATCGAAACAAGTTCAAATCCGAACGAACCCAAAGCGATTTGGTGATAAATGTTTTGTTGGAAAAATGAAAAGTATTGTTTTAAAATTGATATTTTGAAATAAAATTAATACTTTTATGTTAACTAGTTCGAGTGGCTCGAAATTAATTTAAAGTTGGGAAAGAGATATGTTCGGATGGTAAACACTTCTCTTGAGTATTACCCTTCCTAGTAAGCGAGTGTATGATACTGTTTGGTAGTACCTAGTTCCTTAGTACCATTTTGGAATTACTTGGGCTATATATATATATTTTTTCTATGTTTAGTATATAAATGTTTCAATTCAAAAAGTTTTTGAAATAAGACTTGGTATTTGGATCTTGAATTTTCATAGGAAAATAAATGTAAAATGGAATAGTTGAATTAAATAGGGGTATATACTCTTAGGATGTAGTGGAGTAGTATCCAAGTTGAACCTAAGTTTAGTTTTATGAAATATTTTAATAAATAATTTAGTGGAAATAGAATTGTTATCAGGGGAACCAATTAAAGAAGTGCGTAGGTTGGACGTAGATTATCTCTCATTTCTATATAGTTTGATCTAAGGTTCGAGTACATGACTTTGAGGTGTTTTACACCATTTCAAATAAGGATCTATTACTCGATTTTGATGGCGAGCACTTGATGAGGGTTTTTGATATAGGATAAATGTTTTCTATCATAGTTACAACTATATAAGGAGAACATAGGTTCCTAATCAAGGAGCCTGATCGGAGTCCGCACTAGAGAATCAGGTAAGCGTTACTAGTTCGGAAATGAAGTTTTGTATTCGAGTAGAGATCGAATCAGTTTGTTCATAAGACTGATCTACGTACAACATACGAACTAATGTATAGTGTTAAGTGTTTTCTAGAATAGGTTGAGGTGTAATTTCAAAGACGAAATTCTTTTAGGGGGGAAAGAATGTAACGACTCAGAATTTCACTGCTTTGATTTGCGAATATTTAATTAATTTTAAATATTCAAATAATAGATTTTATAATTAAAATAAAAATCTTTTGAATAATAAATAATGATGGTGAAATAGGTTTTCAAATTTGTTGAAAAAAATATTTAGTTCGAAGAAATATTGAAAATGTGACAGGAATTCATTTTTCGAATTTTCGATTTTTTATCTGCTAAAAGTTGTCGAAAATGTTGTAATCAAAATAGCATAAGTATATGCACATTCATTTAGAAATAAATTAGTATATGTATGTATTCATGTATGCATTAGTTAAGTGTATGTATGTATATATAGATACTTAAGATAATATGATATAAAATTACATAAAAGTAAACATCACATCATGGAAACATGTTTAAACATTAAGCACATGCATTTATGACATGTTGGATTTGATTAAAACGGGGAGGAGGCTATAGTGACTGATTATAAGGGAACGAACACTTAGTAATGAGGTGGAAGCATATTAGTGGAGGGCAAAGGATAGGGTATAATGGTAATTTTCTTTATGCATTTTATATAAAAGCTTTTTGTCCATTTTCTTTTTCCTTATTCTTTTCACTTTTTAAATTTTTCCATAGGTCTCCATCTTCCTAACAGCTTTTCCAAAACCTTTTGATGGCTTCCGTTCATAATTTTAAGTTTTTAAAAATCCAAGGTTTAATCTTTTAAAATGATTTCAAACTTGTTTAATCTCCTCCTTTTCATTTTAAAAACTTCTCCATTTTTCTCCTACTTCATTCGGCCATAACTTCCTCCACAATACTTCAAATCAAGATTTTCATTTTTTCAAACCACATAGAATCCCATTGGCTAAAATTTCATTTGAATCGCTTTTTCAAATTTTGAATATTTTTGGGTCAAAAATACATTTTTTTCTGACTCATTTTCGGACCCATATTTTCAAGCCCGAAAATAGCACTCCTTCTTTTGACCATATCTTCCTCAAATATATCCAAATTGAGTGAATCTTTTTTTGAAATGATAGAGAAAAGAATTTTCAAGAACTTTTCTTTTAACCACTTTTTAAAATTCCAAGAGTAACATGATCAAAATTTGTGAGAAGATGACCTATTTTCGAGTGGATTTTTGTGGTTTCGATGCTTTGCAAGTCTAAAGCATTTCAAGTTTTCAAAGATTTTGGGCGAGTAAACTTCTAATTTACGGAAAGATGTTTCCTTTACTTATATGATGGTATTTATATATGATGTTAATGTTTGGATTATGATATGGTTTGGATGTATATGTATGTGATAGTTTGTGTTTCAGCATTAGACTTGAATTGATGGATTAAAGTGATGTGTTTTGTTTTAAAGTTGTTATCTTTGTTATGTGGTAGTCGTAAAAATGGTGTGAGTTATAAACTTGTTTATATGGTGTATGCTAAATAGTATCTTGTTTGTAAAAGTGATATGGAATTTCTTATGGAAAATATAGTAAATAGTTTGAAATCAAAAGCTTAAGTTTTCAAACTTCGTTTTTCTTAAGCACAACAATCATTTATGATAATAACCAAGATTATCATATTTGAAAACCAATTCATTATTATCGTATTCTAAAACTTTTTCCTAAATTCAAGATTTAATTTCAGTTTGAATCCATTTCAAACTTACCTTCGTTTAATTCCAATTTGGTTGTATTTCTATTACCACTTAATTTAATTCCAATAGTTTAACAGCCAATTACCTTAATATTCATTAGAAAGAAATATTGCTTTATCAAAATAAAATCATTTAAAATCATTATATAAGAAAATAACAAGTACGCTCTCATAAATATATATATACACACACACACACACTCAACTCATCCTAGGGTACCATTGACCCTATCCTTAATGAGTATCCCCCACCAGAGCCAAGGTTCTCGCTTAACGAATGCTCTGATACCAACTGTAACGACCTGGAATTTTCGATCCTGAAAATTCCAGATAGGTAGGAAAAGAAGAAAGAGATAGAAGAAGAAGAAACAGAAACACTACACAGATTCTCACATTCGCAGCGGATCAAAATATAATATCAAATAATAACAGTTTACAAAAAAATACTGTATCAGTTGATTACATTTTTATACACCAGAGTTACACATATACTCAAACACTGGACATATACAAATCAACATGTCTCAGATAAACAGAAATATATCATAGCGGAAACACTCCGTACGTTCCTGCCATCCAGCTCGCCTCCTGAGCTCCAGAACGTCCTTACCTGGAAAATCTGTAATACTCGGTCTGACCCAAGCATTACATCAAGTAACACCCGAGTCAGGCTGGAAACCAGCGTGAGTAAACCCATATAGTATGAAATACCAAGCTATAACATATGTGAATATCAGGGTAACTCGTACCCTTTACGAGTTCTTATAATCAATCATTTATCACACACAACAGTTTCAGGTTAAATGTCCATGTTACTCAATTCATTCCATTCCAGCCTGTATAATTTCACATATCCAATTTATAAAGAATTTAGTTTACTAATCGAAGTGGTTTCGGGTATTTACTGATACCCGACCCCGGTCTCTTCGAATCCAATGTTTATTCTTTAAGCCAAATGTTTAAGATTAAACAATACAATTTATATTCAAGATTTCATATTCACACAACAATTTGTCTCAGATAGATAACACACAATATCACAGTTCAACCAAGTATCTCATATCACAGAGCATCACAAATTACATATCAGAGATATTCAAACAATTCAAGCATTCAATATAATCCAATCATCCATAAGCAAGATAAATTAGTTCTTCAATTCCTAATTAATTCAATTTAATTTCCAAATAAATTAAATTAATTACTTTAATCACTTTTGAATACTACTTAATTACATTAATTAATTTCAAACCAATTGATTAATTATCCTTTAACCATTCACATAAAATTAATTAACCTTTAATTAATTATCCTTTAATTAATCACATTAATTAATCTTTGATTTCCCTCCTTAATTTATTATACCATAATTAATTACATTAATTTATGATATAATTAATCATAAATTAACCATATTCATTAATTATTCATTATTCACATTCTATAATTAACTATCCTTTAATTAATTAAGTAATTATCCTTAATTACTTACTCTAAGTGATTATACTTTATTAATTAATTAATCTCATTCAGTAATTATCCATTAATTACTAATTAATGATCCTTTCATTAACCTCTAATTAATTACATTAATTAATAAATCTTCTAATTAATCATATTAATTGATTAATCACATTTATTAATTAATCCTCCTTTAATTACCTAAAACCCTAATTAATCAAAGATAAACCATTTAACTTAACTCATCTCTTACATAATTTTATTTTTAAATGCTTAGAGATTTGATTACATAATTATCCCAATATATGATTTACCAAATCAGCTAATCTTAAAACAATTTATCTTTGAAATTCAAACTTTTGAATCTTCCTTGGTAACCTGATCAATATCTTTGTTTGAAACCCCTTTTTAAAACTTGTTAATAAAATTTGTTATTAACAAATGAATTAAACATTTTTATCTTCTAAATTAACTATTTAATTATACTATTTAAATTTAAGTTTAAATAAACTTAAAACTTAACTTGATAAATTTTTAGTTAAATAAAATATTCAACTTTTATCTATCAACACTTAAATTTATTTAAGAAAATAGTCTAAAGCTTGTTTTATTTTTAAAAAATTAAACATTTTATATTACCTTTACCTTATTTGCTTACCAAAGAAAAGACCTGTGCCAAACTCAAAAATTCCCGAGCAACTCCCCGTGCACTTCACAACCCATTCTGCTCCGAGTCAAACCCGTAACCATCTCGAGATCGACCCGTGCTCCTCTTCTTCCCCAATGATCCACAAACCCAGACATGTATAAGTTATGCATGCACGTGCACGCTTGGTCGAGGCTCCTCCGACCACCACTGCTACCTCCCACAAATCGCCGTCGACAACCCCTTCCCAGTCGACAACCCAGAATTCACGACTTAATCCTAAATCGGAAACGAGCAAGAACACCATCAGGTACTAAACCATGTCTCCTAAACTTCACCTCACATCACCTAACTCCGACCACCGGCGACTTCGTTATCTCGCCTGGAACCTCGTCGTACTCCCACTTCCTTAATCCCCCTACATCGGTCACACTCGACATCGCCACAACGTCGCATTCGCCCCGACAACCATCTCGACTCGAACGTAGCCCTAAACCCTTCTTCGCCTTCGTTCAGCCATCACGACGATCTAAAAATCGAGCCACCAATTTTTCTACAACCCCTAGACGACAAGCTACCTCCAGCTACAACCTCGACTCACGATCTTCCTTCGATCGTCGGAAATCGAACAAAAAACTCGATTCCATTCAACTCGCAATATCTCAACTAATACTCACCTAAAAATCACAAAATTCTCATCAAAAATCACCAATTTCAAAGACAAATTCGATTATATAAGTGAAACCTGAAATTAAAACAATTTATTTTCTGACATGTTTTGTTCTTCAATGTAAAACCCCCTTTTTCAGATAAATACTTAACAAATTACACTTGAATTTATTTTTAAAAATGGTATTTCTTCATTACAAACAAGTTTCCTTTGATGATCATAACCCAGAAGTGATTGTGTGAAGAGAAATATATTTTTTAATGCAATTTGCGGTCTGTTAAAACAAACAGAGAGATGCACATATATACACACAGCAATTCAACTTATACACCCAGGCAAAACACATTTATACATCCAAGCAAATCATATTCAAGTCATTACTACCATCAATTGTTACACGCACAAGCTATAAAGATGATTTAACTTAAAAGGTTAAAGTTTACTCACCTGTTAAACTTAAAACAGAGAACAATTTTGTTTTTCTCTGGAACTACGAGTTGATCTGGAGACTGGAAACTCAAAGCTTTGAATTTGTTGAACTGATCTTGCCTAGCTTTAGTTGAGTTTGCTGATGATTTGAGGTAGTGATGGATATATGTATATAAACATAGAATAGAAGCTTGCGGAAGAAGCTAGGCTGAGGAGTTTTGTTTACAGTTTTTCACATATTTCCCTTTTGATTTTTATTATATATACTTTTGATTTTCTTTGGTCAGTAAACTCTTTTGACCTGATATGGTTTTGTACAAATATTTGATAAAAAAAATAAGATTTCACAGTGATTTGATAATTGAATGATATAATGTATGCTTGAGTTGAATGGCATTAATTGTGTGTTCCTTTTTTTGTTTACAACTATCTTCATGTGAATTTTTTATCCTATTTTACTTTGCTATGTTTACCTTTTTATCTTATATGTATAGATATACACATGTTTAAACAAATATCTATAGATATCTATTATTTCCATAAACGTTGTACCAATAACATATATACAAATATTTACACATACAGTATTTTAATCATCATATATATATCTATTTATATATGTTGTTGTCATCCTTTTATATATTTGCATTCTATACTTCTATATGTTATTAACATCATAAGTTGGTATGTATATAAATATACACATATATATTGGATATTTTATCCTAATTTAAGTGGTGGAGTTTATTATAAATTTTTTATGAGTTTTATCATATTCAAAGATTTATAATTCAATATTTATTATGGTTTTTAAATCAATATATACATATATCTAGATATTCTAATTATTAGAATTTATTTGTTCGACTTATCCAAATTAATATTCCAATGGTTTAATTCAATTAATTACCAATTTACAACCGTTAAAAATCTGGGTCGTCACATTCTTCCCCCCTTAGAACCTTTCGTCCTCGAAAAGGAACGAAGCAAAAATATTAATTTACTGTGTATTTTAGTTAAATTATTCCTTAAACATTTTTAACTCTTTTACCCCTTTTATATTAAAATTTTAAAACACTTCAAAATCTACACAATATTACGAAAATAGTTTTATACAAAAATACTTTTTATAACTCGATGTCTCAACAAGTCCATCCTTGTTCTCATAGAAATTCGGTCATACGTTGATCAGGCGTAGGACTGAAAATCTGTAAGTACTCAGCAGACCCATTTCAACACCAGTGAAAATACTTGGAAAATAATTTTATTGAAAATATCGAAAGCGTTTTTGAAAATAAAGGAAATATCTTTGGTGAGAATGCTTTGGAAATCATCCCCTCATCCATGGTCCTAGGTAACCCGATGGTTACGTTGCCATCCCAGCAAAATCCATAGATAACTGTAGGCCTCCGCGCCCCTCGATTACGCCATGGAACCCACAACAGATCGCAGTTACATTCCAGGGTTACGTTGCCATCACAGCAAAAGTCCATGTAACTGTAGGCATCAACGCCCTCGATTTTCGCTGTCAAAAATGAAACTTCTCCACCCCTACATAGGTCGCAGTCTACCGATGTAAAATCAAACGCAGACTGTTGGCTCTCAGCAGCACACACGACTTTCACTATGTTACCATAGGTCGCAGTCTACCGATATAAAATCAAACGTAGACGGTTGGCTCTCAGCAGCACACACGACTTTCGCTATGGTCTGCAGTAGATCGTAGTGACATCGAGTTAAACTGTCGTCACAGCATAACCCAAATGCCTCTGTAGGCATCAGCGCCCTCGACTTCCGCTACACACTATACATGATCCTCAGGAACTAGTTTTGTCCGGACTCCTCACATGATCAACTTTAGAACCCCCCCCCCCTTAGGGTTCAAGGCAGTACCACCCTGTGGTACTCCTGAGAAGTTCATTCAAGGGAGCGCCTTTTTCTCCAGAGCCACTTTCAAAACACTTTATACTATACATATAGTATTTTCCAAATCATACACCTAGTATGAATTTCATATAAATCTCCTTTCTCAAAATTGATTATCCCAAAATCGATAATTCACAAACTAGGCTTCCCAAATTCCAAATTTGCTTTTCCTCAAAAATCATTTTCACAAAATCCTTTATATATACATATATATATAATAACCTTAGGAAATTTTTGAACCACTTCATACTTGTATAATTTTTTTTATACTTCAAAACCCTTTTCTTCTGGCAATAGATTTAACAAGGGGAGTCTACAATAATAAAGATACATAACTTTGTTTATTCCAAATCAAATATTCAAATTTGATTACTCTATAAAGTCACTTACCAAATTACTTACTTCCATAAAGTAAATTTTTACCATAGAAATATCCAGTTTCCACTTCACTTCATCATATATTTCACAAAATATACTTTCAATTTCAAAAATCATTTACAGTCCTTATCCACAAATTTTCAATGCCAATTTCATTCAAACCCGTACGATGTACACATATCATCCGTACGCTACATCAATCTGATCGCTCACTCGATCACACAATTTCACTTCCGAACTAGTATCGTCCACCCGACTTCCTAGTGCGGACTCGGATCTGGTTTCTTGATCAGAAACCGCCATTCTTCTTGCATAGACACAACTATGACAGAGAATATCCAGAACCAATCAAAAATCCATATCCAGGTTCGCCGTCGAAAATCAAGCGAAAAATCCCAACTCGGATTGATAATATTATCTCGAAATTCTGTGCTCGAATCTGGATCAAATCACTATGCGAATAGAATAATATACGTACATCCTACGTATTTATCTTCATTGATTATCAGTTAAATCAATTCCCTTTCTATTCATCCTTACTTTTTTATTCACTTATTCACATTTGCCTTAATCCCTATTTGGATCATCACTTCAATTCTTATCTCAGTTGGGTATTTAATCAATAACAGTTTGAACTCCGACCAGTTTATATTTAGAAAATAGCTTGAAAATTTTAAAACAAGTAAGTAGTTGAAAAATAATTATTAACTGTAAAAAGCTGTAAAATAGTTAAGAAATTGTAAATAGTTGAAAAATAGTAATTATTTATAAAACAATTGAAAAACAGTAATTAGTTTATAAATCAGTTGTAAAATTGTTAAATAGTTCCAAAGCAATTGTAAAACAAGCTTAAGATAGTTTTAGGTTTAAAAAGAAAAGTTGTGTAGTAAATAGTTAGGAAAATAGATTTAAAATAGTTTATATCAAAATGATTTATTTAAAAATAGTCCAGAGCCAAACTGTTTAATTCCTCATCAATTCAATTTAAATTTCCACTTCCATTTAAATTGACCCAATTTTAATTAGAGTAACTTCAATTTCCCCTGCACTTGATTTATTCCCAATTCAAGTTGATTAACCTCGATTCTTTTCAAATTTAAATCAAATTCCATTTGGATTTGAAACTATTTAACTTCGTTTTCCTTTCAAATTTAAAACAATTCAAATTTTCTATTTGAATTTTTAAACTTATCCATCTTAAATCACAATTCCCATTAATTCAAATCAAACTCAGTTTGAACTAATTCAATTTAAATCTCAATTTTAAACCATCTCGAATTATATAAATTCGAGTTAAATTTTTTTCTTTAAATGTTGATTTAATCCCTTAAATCAAATTAACCTTTATTTTTAAATCAATAATCCCAATCTTTAAACAATTTAATTCTGAGTCCAATTCTCAAAATTCCATTTTAAATTATCTTTACCCAACTTATTTCAAAGTTCAAATAAGAGTTCAAAACAATTTTATCTTAAAAATTTAATTTATTACCCAATTTTATCTTCCAGTTTTGAAACCAGTTTTTAAACAAATTTAATTTACAAATTCAATTCTTAACATTCAAATTTTCAATTCAAAGTAATCCCATATCCTTAACTTCAAATTAAAGTTCAATTTCCCTATTTATCTTAATAATGGGGATATTACCACACTTCATTTCTTCATTTATTTAAACAAATCCAATTCACAATCCAAAGATTATTAATAACAATAGGATAATATTATCCAAATTATTTTAAAACATCCACCCATTTTCAATTTCCAAATCTCAAACCCATTTTGAGATCACACAAACTCCCAATTCAAATTAACCATTAAACTTCCCAAGTTAGATTCCAATTTCATCTCAAAATTTCCAATTCAGGTTGCTTGTTAAATTATTTAACTTTCCCAAAGTTAAATTCAATTTACTTAATCCAGCCAACCTTACCCAATTTGAATTCCCATTTCAAAATGTAAACTTCACATTAATAATCTTATAAGTTCAAAAACTTATCACCTTGGATATCACATCTCATTTTCAATTTAAAACTCAACATTTAGAGTTTATTTCAAACCATTTTTGATATTATGTATATTCCTCATATATACATATTATTTTCTTTACACTCTAAGTTATCCTTAAATTTTAAACCACTTTTGGTTTTAGTTCAAACAGTTTCCTTTAATGCTTTCAAACAACTCTTATTTTAAAATAAGACCACGTTCAAAATATTCTGAATAATACTCTTTATTATTTCTATTAACATTTGAAACCATTTCAAAACTTTTCAATTTAAATCCTTTCTAATTTACAAGTTATTCACATCTAATGGTTACTTCCTTAAAACATTTATTTGTTTATTGGAAAACAATTATACTATTTAAACTCAATAACCATTCTATTTCTGGTTTGAACCCAATTCTAATTCATCTTATTTATATAGTTCATTTTATCCAATCCTTATTTGGATATGTATATATATATATTCCTTAATTTCTTATTATTAAGCACAACAATCATTTATGATAATAACCAAGATTATCATATTTGAAAACCAATTCATTATTATCTTATTTTGAAACTTTTTCCTAAATTCAAGATTTAATTTCAGTTTGAATCCATTTCAAACTTACCTTTGTTTAATTCCAATTTGGTTGTATTTCTATTACCACTTAATTTAATTCGAATAGTTAAACAGCCAATTACCTTAATATTCATTAGAAAGAAATATTGCTTTATCAAAATAAAATCATTTAAAATCATTATATAAGAAAATAACAAGTACGCTCTCATATATATATATATATATATATATATATATATATAGACACACACACTCAACTCATCCTAGGGTACCATTGACCCTATCCTTAATGAGTATCCCCCACCAGAGCCAAGGTTCTCGCTTAACGAATGCTCTGATACCAACTATAACGACCCGGAATTTTCGATCCTGAAAATTCCAAATAGTTAGGAAAAGAAGAAAGAGATAGAAGAAGAAGAAACAGAAACACTACACAGATTCTCACATTCGCAGCGGATCAAAATATAATATCAAATAATAACAGTTTACAAAAGAATACTGTATCAGTTGATTACATTTTTATACACCAGAGTTACACATATACTCAAACACTGGACATATACAAATCAACATGTCTCAGATAAACAGAAATATATCATAGCGGAAACACTCCATACGTTCCTGCCATCTAGTTCGCCTCCTGAGCTCCAGAACGTCCTTACCTGGAAAATCTGTAATACTCGGTCTGACCCGAGCATTACATCAAGTAACACCCGAGTCAGGCTGGAAACCAGCGTGAGTAAACCCATATAGTATGAAATACCAAGCTATAACATATGTGAATATCAGGGTAACTCATACCCTTTACGAGTTCTTATAATCAATCATCTATCACACACAACAGTTTCAGGTTAAATGTCCATGTTACTCAATTCATTCCATTCCAGCCTGTATAATTTCACATATCCAATTTATAAAGAATTTAGTTTACTAATCGAAGTGGTTTTGGGTATTTACTGATACCCGACCTCGGTCTCTTCGAATCCAATGTTTATTCTTTAAGCCAAAATGTTTAAGATTAAACAATACAATTTATATTCAGGATTTCATATTCACACAACAATTTATCTCAGATAGATAACCCACAATATCACAGTTCAACCAAGTATCTCATATCACAGAGCATCACAAATTACATATCAGAGATATTCAAACAATTCAAGCATTCAATATAATCCAATCATCCATAAGCAAGATAAATTAGTTCTTCAATTCCTAATTAATTCAATTTAATTTCCAAATAAATTAAATTAATTACTTTAATCACTTTTGAATCCTACTTAATTACATTAATTAATTTCAAACCAATTGATTAATTATCCTTTAACCATTCACATAAAATTAATTAACCTTTAATTAATTATCCTTTAATTAATCACATTAATTAATCTTTGTTTTCCCTCCTTAATTTATTATACCATAATTAATTACATTAATTTATGATATAATTAATCATAAATTAACCATATTCATTAATTATTCATTATTCACATTCTATAATTAACTATCCTTTAATTAATTAAGTAATTATCCCTAATTACTTACTCTAAGTGATTATACTTTATTAATTAATTAATCTCATTCAGTAATTATCCATTAATTAATAATTAATGATCCTTTCATTAACCTCTAATTAATTACATTAATTAACAAATCTTCTAATTAATCATATTAATTGATTAATCACATTTATTAATTAATCCTTCTTTAATTACCTAAAACCCTAATTAATCAAAGATAAACCATTTATCTTAACTCATCTCTTACATAATTTTATTTTTAAATACTTAGAGATTTGATTACATAATTATCCCAATATATGATTTACCAAATCAGCTAATCTTAAAACAATTTATCTTTGAAATTCAAACTTTTGAATCTTCCTTGGTAACCTGATCAATATCTTTGTTTGAAACCCCTTTTTAAAACTTGTTAATAAAATTTGTTATTAACAAATGAATTAAACATTTTTATCTTCTAAATTAACTATTTAATTATACTATTTAAATTTAAGTTTAAATAAACTTAAAACTTAATAAATTTTAAGTTAAATAAAATATTCAACTTTTATCTATCAACACTTAAATTTATTTAAGAAAATAGTCTAAAGCTTGTTTTATTTTTAAAAACTTAAACATTTTATATTACCTTTACCTTATTTGCTTACCAAAGAAAAGACCCGTGCCAAACTCAAAAATTCCCGAGCAACTCCCCGTGCACTTCACAACCCATTCTTCTCCGAGTCAAACCCACAACCATCTCGAGATCGACCCGTGCTCCTCTTCTTCCCCGATGATCCACAAACCTAGACATGTATAAGTTACGCGTGCACATGCACGCTTGGTCGAGGCTCCTCCGACCACCACTGCTACCTCCCACAAATCGCCGTTGACAACCCCTTCCCCGTCGACAACCCAGAATTCAAGACTTACTCCTAAATCGGAAATGAGCCAGAACACCATCAGGTACTAAACCATGTCTCCTAAACTTCGTCGCACATCACCTAACTCCGACCACCGGCGACTTCGTTATCTCGCTTGGAACCTCGCCGTACTCCCACTTCCTTAATCCACCTACACCGGTCACACTCGACATCGCCACAACGTCGCATTCGCCACGACTACCATCTCGACTCGAACGTAGCCCTAAACACTTCTTTGCCTTCGTTCAGCCATCACGACGATCTAAAAATCGAGCCACCAATTTTCCTACAACCCCTAGACGACAAGCTACCTCCAGCTACAACCTCGACTCACGATCTTCCTCCGATCGCTGGAATTCGAACAAAAAACTCGATTCCGTTCAACTCGCAATATCTCAACCAATACTCACCTAAAAATCACAAAATTCTCATCAAAAATCACCAATTTCAAAGACGAATTCGATTATATAAGTGAAACCTGAAATTAAAACAATTTATTTTCTGACATGTTTTGTTCTTCACTGTAAAACCCCTTTTTCAGATAAATACTTAACAAATTACACTTGAATTTTAAAAAAAAATGGTATTTCATCATTACAAACAAGTCTCCTTTGTTGATCATAACCCAGAAGTGATTGTGTGAAGAGAAATAAATTTTTGAATGCAATTTGCGGTCTGTTAAAACAAACAGAGACATGCACATATATACACACAGCAAATCAACTTATACACCCAGGCAAAACACATTTATACATCCAAGAAAATCATATTCAAGTCATTACTACCATCAATTGTTACACGCACAAGCTATAAAGATGATTTAACTTAAAAGGTTAAAGTTTACTCACCTGTTCAACTTAAAACAGAAAACAGTTTTGATTTTCTCTAGAACTAGGAGTTGATCTGGAGATTGGAAACTCAAAGCTTTGAATTTGTTGAACTGATCTTGCCTAGCTTTAGTTGAGTTTGCTGATGATTTGAGGCAGTGATGGATATATGTATATATACATAGAATAGAAGCTTGCGGAAGAAGCTAGGCTGAGGAGTTTTGTTTACAGTTTTTCACATATTTCCCTTTTGATTTTTATTATATATACTTTTGATTTTCTTTGGTCAATAAACTCTTTTGACCTGATATGGTTTTGTACAAAGATTTGATAAAAAAATAAGATTTCACAGTGATTTGATAATTGAATGATATAATGTATGCTTGAGTTGAATGGCATTAATTGTGTGTTCCCTTTTTTGTTTACAACTATCTTCATGTGAATTTTGTTATCCTATTTTACTTTGCTATGTTTACCCTTTTATCTTATATGTATAGATATACACATGTTTAAACAAATATGTATAGATATCTATTATTTCCATAAACATTGTTCCAATAACATATATACAAATATTTACACATACAGTATTTTAATCATCATATATATATATATATATCTATTTATATATATTGTTGTCATCCTTTTATATATTTGCATTCTATAATTCTATATGTTATTAACATCATAAGTTGGTATGTATATAAATATACACATATATATTGGATATTTTATCCTAATTTAAGTGGTGGAGTTTATTTTAAATTTTTTATGAGTTTTATCATATTCAAAGATTTATAATTCAATATTTATTATGGTTTTTAAATCAATATATACATATATCTAGATATTCTAATTATTAGAATTTATTTGTTCGACTTATCCAAATTAATATTCCAATGGTTTATTTCAATTAATTACTAATTAACAACCGTTAAAAATCTGGGTCGTCACAAATTTATTATTTAAGTTTAATTAAAGATTATTTAATTAATTAAATTAGATTAATTAATATTTAATTATTAACGAAGGTTTAAATTATTATTTATTAATTAATAAAGGATAAATTTGGGTTTAAATTATTTATATAATAGTTAATTATTGTTTATTAGTTATTCAAGGTTTATTCTTAATTTAAAATTAAATTAAGTTAAGAATTAATTAAGATTGATTATGATTTAAATAAGGGTTCAACTTGTAGATAATTATTTTAAAAAGAAGTTCTAAGTTTTAAATCCTTTGTTTTCCAAGAATCAAATTGTTTCTAAGGTACTTCTTTTTCAAAGATGGTTTGAACACAAGGGATTCAAATATCAGTACCATTAAGTAAAAAAACAACAGTGAATGAACTATAATGTGATTGGTTATATTGTGTGGACTTCTAATAGCAGAATAAATCCCTGATCTGCTATAATGTAAGTGAGTTGATTGTTGTGGACATAGATTAACAGAATAAATCCTCTTTCTGCTATAGATTGGTTGTTTGATTGTATGGACATATGTATTAGCGGAATAAATCCTCGTTCTGCCATAAGTTAATTATTTGATTGTTGATACCTATTTGGCATGACAAATCACCACCTGTTATGGTGTTATTTGGACATGTATATGCCTGTTAGTTTATATTGACATATTTTTCCTGATTTGGATTTGAAGTGTATTTATATATATGTTGACTTATGTAAATAAATTATTGAATGACTTGAAAGTGAGATTGAAATTAAGTGGTAACTTTAACTGCTACCATTGGGACTACTAAGCCTCCTTTTGGAGTTTATAAAGTATGATTTTGAATTAACTTCAATCTTTTAATCAATTGTGGGGTTTAAAGTTTTTATATGATTTTCAAGTTATATAATTATTTAATAAAGGTATTTATGAATAATAACTTGCTTATAAATGGGTCTTTACTAAATAAAAGGGTTTATTTAAAGTGATTTCCAAAATATATTTTGGAAATGATGTTTGTAAAGGATTTTTCTTTAAGAAGGTTTATTAAAAGCATTTTAAAAATAGGAAAATGATTTATAAATGATTTTAAAGATTGTAAAGGTATTTTTAATTATGAAGTGAACCTTTAGAAAAGGAAACTTTTTATGAAGGATAAGTGGGTTGGTTTTATAGGACGAAATATTTTTTTAAACGGAACTTGTTTATTCATTTAATATGGAGTATGAAGAGTGGAAATCTCTTATAAAGTTTGGTAATATAATTATATCATTGAGATAAGTATATAAATGTTTTCCAAGTATAAAAGGGATGTAAGGGGTTTTGAGAATAGTGTTCTGTAAAAGGTCTTTTGATCGAATGTTTATAAAGTGATTTTAATTAATGAAGGCTTAATAAATAAAGGCTTAATAAATCCCATATGGAATCAAATCAATGTTGGATGATTGTTTATTTGATAGTTAAATGACCTACTATAAAAATCTGGACCAAAACATAACTTTGGAAATATCTAGGGGAAACACGTGAGTTATATGGCATAGTAATCCCCAATGATGTTGTACTGTGCGTATAAATCTTGTTTTGTTCTTCTAGGATAAATGATAAGGAAATATATCCACAAACGGTTAGGAGGTGAGCTCTGCTTTTATCTTTTGTCTGCTTATTTTCTAAAGAACCGAGGTTGAGTTTAGCAGAAATTATCGAAAGTTGTTTCGAAGAGACCAGGATCAGATATGTTATCCGAAAAGCACTTCGATCCAACTCAAGCGTTCCGAAATGAAGACATCTTGAAGAGTATGGAACCGAAGATGGAGCCATTGAAGTGCAAGGGCTTCTTGCTTTTAATCATGAGGATTATTCCAAAATGGATGTAGTAAAAGTAGTGCCTTCAGTTTGTCCTTATCCTGGACAGCTCGTATGGATGAATGTTGGCACTGGATTGTTGCCTGGAAGGCAGTGTTAGCATTCCAAATGGGATTGCTATTCTAAAAGTTAAAGACGTAGCTTCAGGCCTCATCAACGGAGAATGACTAAAACATGGGAGATGCAACATGGCCATGTGGGTCAAACCCATTAGGTTATTGTATGGAAAAAACCCTTCCGTGTTTATGTGCGGCGTGGCTTTACGAGATACCTTTGATTTTAAAGGGGTTTAATAATTTAGTCGTCTAAGTTTAGTCATGCCAGACCCATGTCTGACCCGGAGTTTTCTTTTCTTTTCCTACAACTCTTGCGTGCTCAAATTTTTATGGGCAGCCAAGTAGTTCCGGTTTTCCCACGGATGCATTTTAGAGGAGCTTGGAGCAGGAGGATTCATCGATAGCTAGTTATTGTCTTGTTGCCCATGTATTATATGTATCTTGTATCAGTTAGGTAAGGATAGTTTATTATAACTGTCCAAGTTTAGAATTGTATTAGTATGATTCTGCTGTATCATTTTTTAAATGACTTTGTAAATTATTTTGTTGATTAATATATGTTATTTCGCTTGCGTTATGAGATTCTATGATTGTTTAGTTTCTTTTTATCTTCTATCTCCTTTCTTTCTCCTAACAATATGTCTTTTCGACACTTAGTTGTTTGGCATGTGAATACCGTGGATGTATTAGTGTAGGCTTCTGGGGTTCGGAAAGGCGGGTCGTTACAGTTATAATATTGGGTAAATAATTAAATGTCGCAAATATAACTTTTATTTGGAATTTTATTATGAGTTGTTTTAAATAGAAAATAGTTTATAAAAAAATGAAATTATACACACACACACACACTTAACCTAAGCCCAAGCCCAAAAATACAATACCCAAACTCATAATCCTATATCCAGATCATTCTAAAATCGAGGTGTAACAACCCATAAATTCAACACCACAAAATATTAAATTAATTAAAAGTTAATTTTTAATAAATGGGTGGATTGGGTATTGTGTTTATAACCATTGCGAAGTTTATTCCAAGACGATCGATTTGATATATATTTTTGATTTGTTTAGAGTTACGGTTCGTGAAATAGAGATGTTATAGTCTTTAAACAATGTACGTAGCTATTTCGCGTTGAACCGCATATGCAATCTATAACCTAGTTTAAAAACTATATAAGTGAGACTATGAAACCCTAGCCGCCATCTCTATTCTTCAATTTTCTTGATTAGTAAATTGATTAAAAGAGTGATTAAAAATCAAACCGTCCAAACTCTATCAAATTATATACCGTTGCGAAGTTCTCGATGATACGAATCAATGGAAAGTGTTCGTTTTTGGAAAAGAAGGATCGAGTCCGGCGGTCCACCTCTCATTGCTCACCTAACGATCTCGATAATTCTACCATCATCATCTAACGGAAGTCTCTGCTCCACATTTTTGTTCTGCTCCGTTCCTATGGGGAAACTCTGGTACGTACTCCTTTAATCATGCATTTGCATTTTGATTTACGTTCTGGTGTTCAGCCTTGTTTCTAGACGTGTACCATCTCTGTCCAAGTTCAAGTAAGCTATGTCCCTAAGTCCTCTTGGATTGCAACCAATCCGTGCTTGGGGATTGATGCCAATCCATGGCATTTCTTTGGGGGTCATCCTGCTTGGCTCCATCCTATTTCCAAGGGCATTTGCTCTAGCTTCTAGCCCCTAGTTCTAGTTTGTAGAGCCACTGGCTATTCTTGGTTGTCCCATCCTTCTGAAGAATCCTTTCATCATCTCTTCCTAACGAGCTACCATTCGATTATGTATTTCTGTCTTCATTATTTCCATCTAGTCTCTGGTTATATAGATGAAAGGAGGGTTAGATCCTGAAGACACCTCCTAGCTACCCCCATGACCCTATTGGCTTCCTCCAACAATAGTTTTTCTGGTTGAGGGTCTCGTCATCTTTTTTAATTTCACGTTTTAAGTTGACAAACCCAAGATTCTCAATGGAAGAACCAAAATGTTTACACCAAAAGTTGGCACAACCACCCAATGAAGTAATAAATATGAAAATTTCAAGAAAAGGCAAGAAAAAGAAAACAAGAACATATAATTTCTATAGTGGTTCGGTGAATACTTTGGCCTACTTCCACTTAAACTTTGTTAATTGATTTCTATCGAGTTTTTACAAAGTTGTTCTTACAGATTCGTGATGGTCCCTGAGATTGTGGATGAAATATAGAAATTAGTTAGAAGAACCAAAAAATCTCCAAAATAATGCCTCTCCTACTCTATTTATAGCTGCAGGGCATCAGAATTCTCTCCACCACGTTCGTGCCCACGTTCCCCACATCCGAAAGAAGTTGCACCGAGAAGATCGTAGTGACATCATCAAGTTTCAGGGATCGGTACCGATCCGTAAGATTGGTTGGAAAATCTTCCTCGACTTTTTAATGTTGTTTACATGTATTTCATCTTAGCCAATAGCATTAAGTTGTGTCAATGTGAGCTTGAATTTGAGTGAATACTTTGGCTCTAATGTTGGTTGACAGCACTGGATTCGTTTATCGAGTGTTTGGGTTGTTTTTGGCTAGCGAACCACTCTAATAACATAACAACAAGTATTTTTATATGAATGTTTATTCAAGTTACATCAAAAATATATATCATAATTTCCTCTTTTGAAGTTAGTTCAACTATATAATATCTCCCTACTTGAGTGTATTAATAGTGGAACTTAGGTTCATACATTAAATAATATTCAAGCAATCACATATACATCATAGTCCTTTGTTTATATCCAGAAATGACCTAGAATCAATATTAGTTTTTCATGAACAAAGTGCAGGACTGAACTTGGCCAATTGAGGTCAAGTATGGTTGATTTCTTTACATAGACAATGCAAATAAATTTTACCATATCAATTATACTTTTTTGATACTGTAAATTGTAAATACAGATATATTCTAAAAAAAAAATTTGTAGAAAAATATGCAAAAAGTATGCTTGGAATCTGCAAATATTTGAAGGAAAATCTACAGATATTGCATGGAAATCAACAAATATTTGCAAAGAAATCTCAAAATATTTAGATCTTGATAAATTATGTTTGTTGCTTCAGTAACATATCAACAAGTATGTATTCCTACCGAGTACAAAAATCAAAACTTATAGCAAAGCGTAGACGAAATGTACAAACACCAAAGAGAAAACATCAAGAAGAACAGAAAAATGATAAGATAAAATAATTGATGGGAAAATTACAAAAGAACAATGAAACCATTTTTGACTTTAGCTGAAAATAAATCTAAAGGAAAGAAATTAAGTGTAAATAAAAGTTCTATTGGATATACCATTCAACAAATTCATTGAATGAGTGTTAAAAGGAAAAAATCAGATTGGATCAACTTGCAAAATTCCACAATAATTGATATAATAATATCTAATTGCAATCTAAAAATTGATTATTTTATTTCGGAAATCAAATGATAAAGTTCACATAAAAAGATATTGCAACAATTACTGGAGTACCATTTAAAGGGGAAAAATGTGGTTACAAAAAACCACTTAAATAGGAAGATCAAACAAAAGAATGTGAAGATTTCATAGATAAATATTTTCCTGATGGACACATAATCAAAAAGACAAAAAGTAAGGAAGGATAAGAAAAATAATTTCAAAGAAAATAAGAACACATAATTCGGATGCTTATCCGATACCTTATAGGAACATAATTAATTTCAAATGCACACTCAAATATCTCTCCTATCCATGTTCCACCATTAATGCAAAATCAACCTATTGCTTCGGTCATTTTACCCATGTTGCTTCGGTTGCTCGACCGATACAGATGAAGACGAAGCAACAGACTAAAAGCTGTCGCTTCAATTGTTTGACGGAAGCAAAAACAAGTTTTTTTGCTTTGGTTGTTTAAATGACCGAAGCAAAAGGATCACTTTTTACTTCAGTTGTTTAAACTACCAAAGCAAAAAAAGTTCATTTTTAGTTTGGTCGTCACATGACAACCGAAGAAATTAAGTATATTTTTCTTCGGTCGTCACATGAAAACTTAAACAAAAATGAACTAGATAGTTGATGCTCCATGTTCTTATGCTTCGTTTGTCATGCGACAACTGAAGCAATTGAGTTTATTTTGCTTTAGTTGTCATATAACAACCAAAGCAAATTCTTTCATTTGAAAAAAAATATTGACAAAGTAATTATTTTTACCAATAATATGTATAAAAGTTTATATATAGACACACACATATTTGTGTGTGCGTGCCCGATATACGTATATAATTTACATTATCTACGTGTATATGTATAAATATATGATTTTATTTACATTATTTTTTATATAATATATGAGGCAAGAAACAAAATATGAAAATTTAGACACATACTATTTCATATGTATTGTTCAAACACAACTTTTCCCCATGTTCATACACAATTTTTCATACGTATTTCATGCATATTACATATTTGCAAAAAAACTCTAACAAACAACAGCCTAACATGAAGGTTTCATATTTATCTTCAAACTAATGATGCACCATAATAACAACTCACCTAGCAAAATAATGCATTATGTCTATGTAATATTTCTCTCCTTACTCAATCCTAAAACTAGCTATCAGCAAGCTCAATATTTCCTACATGCCAAAAAACACATAGGTAGATATTAATAGATTTAACAATTAAATTGAAATTTATGGATATTACAGATATGGACAAGTGTGAAATTTTTAATAGAAAAAGAAGGTTGTGTGTAAACTAATTTATAACAAAATATTATTTATTAGGAAGTTCAAAGTCTCTTTAATAAGTTATTATCCACCTTTCTAGTCTCTTTAATATGTTGCGACTGAAATCTACTTCAGTCCTAATTAAATTGCCAGTAAAACTGGATTTCTGCACTCTTCCGACTATAACCATAATATAAAGTCCCACGTTATGCTGTGCTGTTCAAGATTAAAAAGCGAAGGTGGAAGCAATAACCACAAGACTATAGGTACAATACAACAAACTGCTTTTGAACTGAAACAAAGAGTAATTCTTTCATTAAACAAGCTAATGATTTGAAAAATATAGACAACTGAGAAATCTTCACTTTGCATCTTTCACTTAGTACAGTTATAGGTTAGGATAAAGGAGAAAATAACAAAAGGATAATTCTTAATTATTTATTAACCTTATGGTTTGCAGCTCAAAACATGCATCACATCGGATATCTGCAAGATCGTCTGTTGAAGCCACAACAAATGCACAAGCATATTTAAGTGGGAAGGGACCGAGTCTCCAAAAGCTTGTATATTTTACACAAAACAGCTTGCGCACATTGGATGAAGGATCCTGGAACAAAATACAAGACTTGGCAGTATAACTAATGTAGGTCAATTTCTCATCAATTCATCATCATATTTATATTTAAAACATATATAGTTCAATATAGTGATTTGCATGAAGTATACCATGAATTCACCAAGTCAGTTGACATGAATTCACAAACCACAAAATGAAAGCATTATGTCAACTGAGACGACCCACCTCCTCGATCCCCAAAAATCGACACTAGTACATCCTCGGTATTCACAAGCCGCAAATCCAAGTATCGGAGAGGCAGATTAGCATGGGGTAAAAGATAATAAAGGTAGAAGACAGAACGATAACAGAATCTCACATTGTATTTAACAACTTGTAATCATTTTGATAGTACATACAACCACTCTGAGATATAACAGTCAAAGTAAATACTAACCCAACCAGGATAGTTATAATTACCTATCTCTTCAGGTGTTGGTAGATACATATGCATAGTACAAACATAGCGGAAAGTGATTGTAATAACAAAAAGATCCAAATGCTCCATGCTCCATGCTTTATGCTCCAAAATGCTCCAAAAGCTAACTACTTGGCTGGCCGGAAAAATAAGGCACCCAAAGATTAAGGGAAAAGAAAAAAATAAACTCCGGGTCAGTCATGGGACTAGTGAGAAAAACTCAAAATACGGATATTTGAAAACAAAGGTACCCCTTAAGACCACGCTGCACATAAACATAGAACAGATTTTTACCTTTTGATAACCGAAGCATTTGCTATGCAATATCGTTTGATATTATTTTTAATGATGTTCTTATTTAAAATACTTTTCAAATAAACTTATGAATCTTAGCCAAAATTGTTACATTGGTTAAATTTGATGGCATAATAGGTTTACAATCAAGTCCGAAGGCACTTATTGGAGAATGGGTTTCCATACAATGGCAGGTAAGGGACTACCTTCCGTACAGTACATCTCTAGTGGAATGTAACGAGGATACACAAACAATCCTCCACATCTAGCAAGACCAGTCTATCCCTATTTGGCACTCATACATGGCCTGGATAGAAACTAAATATGACATCACCCCGTTCGTAACCGACCTATTCAAGATCCCATAGCATACACCGCATACTCGACATATAGAGAGTAATTGAGAAAGGTGATGACCATACCCTAATGGTTGCGAACCACATAGCCTTACGGCGTAACCTATTTAAGCCATTACCGGGTGATGAGGCCCGAGGTAATGATTACCTTTCACATAGCACATCTAACTTTGAATGCCACATTGCCATTCCTTGGTCACAAGCTGATTTCTACAAACATATAAATCCTGAGCTCATACGTCTCAAGAAAGGGTGTTAAGCTAAGAGAAGTTGCCTTCTCCGCCACCGAACAGATGATATGTCCATAGAGATCAATTTATGTAATTAGGAATGCAGCGTCAGACATTCGTCCATACAGGTTATCTAGGAACAGGCTAAACTGAAGGCACTCTCATACCACATCATGTCAGGAGTTACCCCTAGGATTAGTAGCGAGAAGTCCTTGAATCAAAGATCTTAAATGAAGAACTACTGCCACATAATATGATATATGAATTTCCCCTGAGGGTCAGTGACAAGTAGCCCTACATTCCATCTTCCAAAATCATTTCCATTTCTTCACTTCGAATATGTAAATTGGTTCGAAGTGGTCTTCGGATAGGATCACCCAAATCTGACCCCGGTTCCTTCGAACCAATCATCGATAAAAAGATATTAAGTGAATAGGGAATTATTCTTTGATTCATTAATTTCCTTTTATCAAAATATCTTCTAGAGATATATATATTTTTAAAACATTCTTTTCGGTATATACGGAATCATTAAACCTCTCTAATCAAATCCTTTGATTACTTAAAGCCTTTCTAAATCTTGGAATAATTCTAAATCATTTCATTTTTCATTTACAAGAATATTTCTAAATCATTTTATTTAAATCTTAACAAGATTTCTTAATTCAGAACTCAATATTTTGATTGAGTTAAAACCATGGTATCTAGGATGTTAATCCAAAACCAGTAAAAGTTAAGCGAGCAGAATCTACAGAAATCATCTAATTGTACCCAATATCTAAATGTTATCCCGGGTATAAGAAGATTATCTCCATAGAATCCAAGTTATTTATATTTGAAAAATTATATCCTTTATGCTTTGAAATTTTTGATCCGAGTAAATCAAATTTACTATACCCTCCATCGGGCCAGTCCGGATAGCTAGGGAGAGCAGGAAACTGTTTTTCCAAACTCAAGCCTAGACACTATCTCTCTATCACCCATAAGGCTGTCAAGTTATTTGATCGACTTTAAATCATTTAACATATTCGACTAACTTCTAATCATTTATTTAACCACTTCATAAATCCTTCAAATCACCTTTAAATTGCTATATTAATCATTTAAAAATATTTATAAATGATTTGGAAAAGAATGTTTGCGTTTAAAATTCAAAAGTTATAGAAAAGTGTTATGGAAAGTGCTTTTTAAGCTATACTAATCAACCTGACTTTCTATCTTTTGAAAATTTGTTTTTATAACTCAAATCATTTTTAAAACATTTTTTAAAGATTTTTAGAATTTATTTCATATTTTTAAACAATTTTAAAATATCATATTTTTAAAGAAATCCTTTTATGGATTCCGAACTGCAAAACCGCGACTTTTCCAAAAACTTGTTTTACTCATATTTTAAAATCTACTCATTGAAATCTCGATATTCTTTTCTTATTTAAAAACTATGGATATAATAGTTTAGAAAACTCTTATCTCGAAGAATTCTGAGCTATATTCCATCCTATATGTCTTTTGACTTTTACAGTGTGAAATCGCGAACTACCGTTACGCAACGCGCCTATTTTTGACTCAATTTTAATATTCTCTTAGACTTTCAAAAAACACTTTTAAATGTTTATAAAACATTTCTAAATCATATTAGACTATTTTTTAGAGGCTTAAATATTCCATATACAACATTTCATTCAATAAAGGAAAGTGATTTCCTTTGTGCATATCGACGTGTATTAACTTGACTTGTATATATATATATATATATATATATATATATATATATATATTCAACAACCATATTAAAAAACCATCATTAGAAATCATATCTAAACATATATATCATCCAGTAACATATATTACTATAGTTTAGGAGTTTCTCACCTTATATTTGATCGATCTAATTTTAAATCAGTTATAGCTCCGCTACTGTCGCACCGGAGCTTATGAAACCGGTCCTAAGACCCTTAGATATGCATGGCCAAGCTTGGAAGAGGTGGAACTCATGGCCTAAGGTGGAGGTGGGTTGTGGCTGTGGGTTTGAGTGATGGTAGGGAAGTGATTTGAACTAGTTTTGAAGTGGATTGATATTATAAACTATTGTATATATTTTTCTCCTTTATTCTCAACTTTTTTCCCTAACTTTTATATTTTTTTTCTATGAATAAGAAGCCAATAGAGAGGCTCTTAGAAATCTTATGAAGAAGGTGGAAGAAGATGAAGAATGTTTTAGGAATTTATGAGAAGAGGGGTGGTATTTATAGGAAAAAGTTAGAATTAAAATATCATGATATTTATTTGCAAATACCTCACCATAACATCATCCATTCTCTCCCCTCCTACATCACCATGCACGGCCACAATCCCTTCCCCCATGTGCACATCATTTCCATCACTTTAAGGCATGCATATGTTGACTTTTGCATACTTAAGTAGTAAGAAAACTAAAAATATCTTAGATATTATAATTATGTATCTATATTTAAGTGTATAAGTATGTATGAATACATATGTTCATGTGAATGTTAGGATGTGTGTGTGTGTGTGTGTTTTATATGTGCGCATGACACAAAAACAAGGTTGCAATGATTTAAAACAACATTCGTTTGTTAAACCATTGAAAATAGGGAAACCGATTCCCGGTCACATTTTCAGTTATATTTTAAATTACATCTAAATGTAAACAAAACTTGAAAATAAGTTTCTTATCATTTTTAACTAATTAAAATGATCACATTTTAATTATAAAATAATATAATTTAATATTAGTAATTACTTACAAAAATCGCTATTATATTGATAAAGCGATACGAATTTTCCTTATATTTTCAAATCATGTATATATCTTTATTTTTATAAATGATTTATTAACACTCTATAACTATTTAAAATTAATTATCATCATTATAAATTAATTATTTAATCATTAAATCTCAATTTAATTTAAATAAATAAATTTATAAATTTGTGGGTCGTTAAAGACTTCCCCCTTTAAAAGAATTTCGTCCTCGAAATTTAGGATAAGAAGAAGATAGCTCGAAATATATATATATATATATAATGAGATGATATATATATATATATAAGATGTGGCAAGTGACTACAACATAGATCGGTGAGTACACTATTCTGATACAACATACAACTATGTATCCATTCTAAACTCAGGATAGACTTTCCGCATTTTATCTTCCATCTCCCATGTACAGTCTGCTGCATCACCACTCCATTGGACCTTAACCAATCTTACAACTTTCCTCCTTAATTGTTTCTCATCGCGGTCCACGATTCGCATAGGTCGCCTGATAACTGCCAAATTAGGTTCAGCTTCTAAATCTTCTTGGGCAGCTATTTCTATAATCTGCTTCGGATCATGCACAAATTTTCGTAGTTGAGATACATGAAAGATATTGTGCACACCCAACAACCTTTCTGGTAATTCCGCACGATAAGATAGTGGGCCAGTCCGCTTGAGAATGGGAAAAGTTCCAATAAATCGAGGTGTTAACTTCCCTGCCCGACCAAATCTTACCACTCCTCTCATTGGAGAAACCTTCAGGAATACAAAATCTCTAACTGAGAATTCCAAATTTCTATGTCTCCTATCCACGTAACTCTTTTTTCTGCTTTGGGCTTCTCTCACCTTCTACCTTTCTGAAGCTTCTCTAATCATGTCAAGACCTAGTACCAATCGATCTCCGGTCTCAATCCAACATACTGGGATCTACACGGACGACCATACAAAGCTTCGTATGAGGCCATGCCTATACCAGCCTGTTATTATAAGAGATTCTATCAGATGAAGGTAGCTTTCCCATGAACCTCCAAAATCTAGGATACAAGCTCTTAGAAGATCTTCCAACACCTAATTTACCATTTCAGTTTGTCCATCGGTCTAGGGGTGATATGCAGTGCTAATGTTTAGCTTTGTTCCCAAAGCTGTCTGCAATGTCTCTTAGAACTTACTGGTAAAGGTTGGGTCTCGATCACTGACTATGCTACTAGGGACACCATGTAAATGAACAACTTCCCTCATATATATTTCTACAAGACTTGCAGCAGTTCAATTTGGCATTACGGGTATGAAGTGCGTGCTCTTGGTTAGCCGATCTATGATGACCCAAATGCCTTCATTCCCCTTTCTTGATCGAGGCAAACCGTGTATGAAATCCATTGGTATTTGGTCTTATTTCCAAGTGGGAATTTCAAGAGGTTGGAGTAGCCCAACAGTCTTTTGTTGACCAATCTTAATCTATTGACATTTTGCACATTTACTCACGTAGATGGAAATGTCTCTCTTAATACCTCCCTACCAAAAAGTCTTTTTCATGTCTCTATACATCTTTGTAACTTCGGGATGTATTGCGAGTGAAGAGTTGTGACACTCAGTTAAAACTTCTTGTCTAATCATATCGACATTAGGGACACATATCATTCCATTCATTCTTAAGATTCCTTGCTCATCCACTTTGAAACCTTCCCATCTTCTGGCGTCACGTTCTTTTCCACTTCCCTGGCTATTTTTGCAATGGTTGGATCCTTGATCCGAATCTCCTTAATTCGAAAAATCAATGCTGGATGCATTACTAAATGAGCTATAATGGTCTACCTTCTACTTAGAGCATTTGCCACAACATTGGCCTTTTCCGGCATATATTGAATATCCAAATCATACGAGGAATTCCAACCAACGTTGCTGCCTCATATTTATGTCCTTCTGAGTGGAAAGATATTTCAAAAATTTGTGGTCTGTGAAGAGCTCAAACTTTTCACCTATTTAAAGAAGGAATATTATTTACTAGGGTCAATCAAAGTTTATTTAAAATAAACTATAATGAGTTCTTACCCGGTAGATAATGTGTTCACATTTTTAATACAAACACAACGGCTAATATCTCCAAGTCGTGTGTTCCATAGTTCCTTTCATGGATCTTCAACTGTCTACTTGCATAAGCAATGGCCTTTCCATGTTGCATTAAAACAGCACCAACTCCTTCCCCATAAGCATATGTATATACGGTAAATCCGTCACTTTCATTCGATGTTGCTAATATGGGAGTAGTAGTTAACCTTTTCTTGAGTTCTAGGCTTCTTCACATTTTTATGTCCACTCAAACTTCACATCTTTCATGGTCATCTTTGTTAAGTGAGAGGAAATCTTGGAGAAGTCTTGAATGAATCTCCAATAATATCCTGCCAATCCCAAGAAACTGCGAAAGTCCTTGGGAGTTTGTGGTTTTTTTCCAGCTTAGTATAGTTGCAATCTTTGCTGGATCACTACGATTCCTTCCTCTGACACAACATGTCCAAGGAATCTTACCTCTTTTCCCCAGAAGTGGCATTTTGAGAATTTAGCTTTCAGCACATTTCTCCTCAATATTTCTATTACAATTTCAAGATGCCCTTCATGTTCTTTCGCAGTCTTTGAATATATAAAAATGTCATCGACAAAGACTAATACGAATTTATTGAGTACTTCCCTAATACCCAATTCATAAGGTTTACAAAATAGGTAGGAGCATTTGTTAGCCCAAAGGGCATAACCAGTCATTCGTAGAATTCATTTGAGCTTCTGAATGCGGTTAAAGGAATGCAATCTTCTACTATCCTTAGCTGATGAAATCCTGTGGCTATGTCCATTTTTGAGAATACTTTAGCCTCGTGTAGTTGGTCAAACATATCATCTATGCGGGGTAGAGGATATTTTTTTATTGTTTGTTTGTTTAGATCTCTATAGCCTATACACAACCTAAGCGAGCCATCAGACTTTGCAACAAAGACAACTGCTGCCCCCCAACTCAAGCGACTTGGTCTTAGCAGTCATTTCTTTAACAACTCATCAGTTTGTTTTCTTGATTCTTCCTTCTCTTTCAGTGCCATCTTCCGAATCAGGTGAACAATTGGCCTTGTATTGGGGATTAAATCTATGCGGAACTCAATTTCTCGATGGGGTTATAGACTTTTTACTTCTTAAAAAACATCAGAAAATTCCCTTACTATGCATATTTCTTCTAGATGTTTTTGAAATAAATTAAGCATATATAGACAACTTTCCTTTACTGGACTAGGGTTTTCACATTTTATCTTAAAATGTTCACCTCTTCTATTTTGTAGTAGTAGTCCTTTTATTACAATCAATAATAGCTTTATATTTAGACAACCAATCCAAGCCGAGTAAAACTTCAAATTCATCAAAGTTGAGGACTATTAGATCACATGGAAATTTTTTGGGATAGGTAGGTAACTTGGATTCCTTTACAAATCATAACGAGATTAGTCGTACTGCCTATCGAGTTTGACCCATATATAAGAATATATAATATTTTTGGTTTAAGTTCAAGTCTATCAACTGGTTTCTTAGAAATAAAGTTTCGGGAAGCCCTAGTATCAGATAATACTCTAACTAATAATTTATTAACGTTAATTTTACCTTCCAGCTTTTCCCTTTGCATCCGTTGATGTTGAAGGTACAGCTTTAATAGCAAAAACTCTAGCTTGCTCTCCTTTCTTTATTAATGGACATTCAATTATCATGTGCCCTGGTTTATGGCAATTGTAGCAGTTTCCCCTTTGTGTCTTAGGATTTTTGCAGGTGGTGGAAAGGTGACCTTTATGCTGGCAATTATAACAGATTACATCTTTCAAACGATCTCCTTCTGGCTTACATTGCCGGGTTTCTTCTCTTGCTAGTTAAATTTCCTCTTCCTCCAATTGTTGTTGCTAGTGCTTCGAATTGTGGGTGGATTTTTCTTGTCTAGGGTTTCATATCGGAAACCCATATCCACCAAATCTATAAAAGTACCTTTCACATGTGCTATCATTTTATTTTGATATTGCTTCTTCATTCCAGAGATAAACATTTCATTGTTTTTCAAAGGAGTGTCAATTAGACTGGGTCATCGTGACAATTCATTGAATTTGTTAACATACTCTTCTATGGACATTTCTCCCTGTTTTAAATCCATAAAGCTTTTGTAAAGGCGTGATTTTGTAGATGCATGCATATACTGCTCTTCCAATACCTCCTTGGATCGTGCCCAAGAAAAATTGTCCTCCGATTCATTCATAGTAATGGACTCTCACCAGGCAAGAGCCTCATCCAGTAATTGCCAAGAAGCCAAGAATCTCTTCTGCTCATCTCCAATATTTAGACCTTTGAAAATTCATTCACAAGAGCAGATCCAAGCTTGAATTTCTATAATGGATTCCGTTCCGTTGAATGGTTTACCTCCCAAATTGGTATAGTTCTCGCATAAAGTTGCGAAGTTGATTTGGGGTTGCACTGGGATTGTTTCTTCTTCGATTATTGTGGCGACGGGAGTTAGACCATTTGTGTTTGTGATACTCCTACCTCCTCTTCCCCTACCTCGTCCTTTTCTTCCACTCATCTTCTACTATCTGCATATAGTAAGGAAATATCTTTAGAATATATAAACGAGATATCTTAGGGAATTGGCATAAAATTTGAATATACTTTTTCGTATTAGAATTTTAAGTGTGCGCTCTCTCAAACTAAACTCATTTTTGGGCATTACTAACCCTATCTCTAATGAGTTGACCGCATCCAGGCTTAGGTATTCACTCAACCATAAGATCTGATATCAAATGAGAAGACCCACCTCCTCGATCCCAAGAAATCGACACTAATACATCATCAGTATTCATGTGCCACAAGTCCAAGTACTGGAGAGGCAGATTATCATGGGGTAAAAGATAATGAAGATAGAAGACAGAATAATAATAGAATCTCACATTGTATTTAACAACTTGTAATCATTTAGATAGTACATACAACCACTCTAAAGATGAGATATCGGAGTCATAGTAAATACTAACCCAGTCAGGATAGTTATAACGGCCTATCCCTACAGGTACTGGTAGATACATATACATAGTACAAACATAGTGGATAATGATGGTAATAACAAAAAGATCCAAATGCTCCATGCTCCATAATGCTCCAAATCAGCTAACTACTTGGTTGTCTGGAAAAATAGGGCACCTAGAGTTTAAAAGAAAAGAAAAAATAAAACTTCGGGTCAGTCATGGGATTGGTGTGAGAAACTCAAAATACAGATATTTGAAAACAAAGGATCTCATAAGACCATGCTGCACATAAACACGAAACAAGATTTTACCTTACGATAACCAAAACATTTGCTATGCAAAATCATTTGATATTATTTTTAATGACATTCTTTTTGAAAATATTTTACAAATAAACTTATGAATCTTAGCTGAAATGGTTACATTGGTTAAATTTGACGGCATAATAGGTTTACAATCAAGTTCGAAGGCACTTAATGGATTTGGATTTCCATACAAATGCAGGTAAGGGACTACCATCCGTACAATACATCTCTAGAGGAATGTACCGAGGATACACAAACAATTTTCCGCATCTGGCGAGATCGGTCTATCCCTATTTGGCACTCATACATGGTTCGGATAGAAACCGAATATGACATCACCCCGGTCGTAACCGACCTATCCGAGATCCCATAGCATACACAACATACTCGACATATAGAGCGTAATCTAGAAAGGTGATGACCATATCCTAATGGTTGCGAACCACATAGCCTTATGGCGTACCCTTTTTAAGCCATTACCGGGTGATTAGGCCCGAGGTAATGGTTACCTTTCAGATAGCACATCTCATTTTGAATGCCAATTTGTCATTCCCTGGTCACACAGTTCTACAAACGTATAACTCCTAAGCTCGTATATCTCAGGAAAGGGTGCTAAGCTAAGAGAAGTTGCCTTCTCCACCACCAATGTGACGACCCACCATTTTGGATGGTTTAAATCGACAATAAACCACGCATGTCTAACTCAAACCATTCAAAGGGGCAGATTATCAATGGGATAAATAAGAAAATGAGAGAAAGAAGGAAAAAACAAAGCAAAGAATCTCGCAGCAGAATGACAAAATATAATAATCAAATAAACAGTTCATGAAGCTGTTTCAAAATATACATTTGATTACACAATTTTTTACAACATAATCCGAGTACAAACAACAACGTACCAAAATAACGCAGCGAAATAATACTAATAATATAATATACCCAACTCCTTCTTCGTCTTCCAGAAATAATATCTTCAAACACTGAAAAGCTCAGGCTGACCCGAGCATAATGAAAGACAAAACACTCGAGCCGGAACTTAAAGTTCCTATGTAAGTTAACTCAATAACAAATAAATATAACAAGAGTGTAATAGCGTCAAAGATGTTTACGGGATTTTACATCTCCTATCAAGTGTACAACGTGAGTGCAATAACTTAAGAGATGTTACGGAGACGCTAAACTAGAGCAAGAGCCAGGGAGCAGCCCGAGGTCTATTCTTATTCATTTCGGGAAAAATGGGATTTTACATCTCTTAAGGATCTGCTAAACTATCTATATGTAGTAAAATACACTATATATGTAGTGACTATCAGTAATGTAAAGTATTAAAATAGCGTTAAGGCTTTACATTGATCCCCCTTAACACATTTTTAAGCAGGTAGTCTATGTAGGTCCTGTAACCCAACCAGTAACGTCGGTAGCCAGTGAGTCCCCTATAGGTACCATACTAAAAAAAAATCACAGTAGGCACGTATAAGGATAAAAGTATGACAAGGCACGTGAGGCAATGCCCAAGGTAGGATTATACCAGTTTACCCTTTCTGGCTAGTGGTAACGCATCGTAGCTACGACCGCCCACCGAGTCCACCATTCCAAAATCAAATCAAGGTGCACCGATCAAGTCCAAAATCAATATAATATGACGAAGGGGTGATGGCCCCTAAAGGTTGCGAACCCCTTGTCCAGACATAGGCTCCTGTTTTAGTCATTTCAAATTGACACAAGTGTCAGGGTTATCCATGATAGTTCTCTTTCTTCAAATCCAGCAAATGTTCACCAAATCCAACCACTTCATTTTGGATCATCCTCCACGTACACAGTTGTGAAAGTGGTTCCAATATTAACAAAGAGTATGCCAATAAGAGGCCTCGGTCTCTTTAACAACCAAATGTCATTTTCACACCGGTTGGTTCTTTTACATTTCAAAACTGATTCATATTTGATATCAAAATATCATATTCACTTCAAAATATCAAAATCATCATATTTACTCAAAATATGTCATTTTCACTTGAAAGTATCATTTCAAATTTCGACTTAGGTTATAACCTCATTCAACCACATTCGCATTTAAATCAACGATTTAAATATAAACATTCCAACTTTGCATAGTTTGAATTTTTTAGAAAATAGTTTGAATAGTTATGAATAGTTTAAAATAGTTAAAATAGTTTGATATAAAATGGTTTGAGTATTGAAAATGGTTTATATAGTAAAATAGTTTGGAAGATCTAAATAATTTGAATATTAAAAAGATAGATTTTAAACAGTTTATATTAAAATATTTTATTTTGAAAATAGTATCAAATCAAACTGTTTCTTTCCATTTCAACAAATCTGGACCCATGTCCAAATTTCAAGTCAACAAAACTAAATTTCCAATCTTTCAATTCAATTGACTCAATTTCGATTTAGTTTTAAATCAACTTGATTTCAATTCGAATTAACTTTAATTTTTGAAACATTCATTTTTAACTTCAAACTAAACCTCAATGTTCAATTTTAAGGTCCAAATCTTAAAATAATTAAATTTTCCGAATTAAAGTCAAATATCAATTATAATTTCACATTTCCAATTCAATTCTTTAAAAACAATTTCCTCTTAACCAATTTCAGTTTCCACCTTTCAAAGCTTGAATAAGAATAATTCACTTCATATAAATCCACAATTAATTACCTTTTCAAATAATATCATTTAACCAAAATCCAAATTCAATATTTTGAAATCATTTAATTTAACCAATCTGGTGTCCGTAAATAATTTCCTACCCTATGGCCAAGTGATCAGTTATTTTTGTTTTTAATTTCAGGGATAGATCACTACAACAAAAAAGACTTTTCACAGCGTTTGAAAAACGCTGTTAAAAGTTTTCACAGCGTTTTTAAAAACGCTGTATAACGACATGCGGTCGTTGACCCTAAATTTTTAACTGCAAAATATAAACGCTGTCAAAAACCCACTTTCTACAGCGTTTTTTAAACGCTGTTAATAATTTTTCTACTGCAAAATATAAACGCTGTTAATAGTTTTCTACTGCAAGGTATAAACGCTGTCGTAGGGATATGCATTTTTTCCCAATGAATTGACAGCAATGTATAAACGCTGTCGTAGGGATATGCATTTTTTTCCAATGAATTGACAGCAATGTATAAACGCTGTCATAGGGATATGCATTTTTTTCCAAAGAATTGACAGCAATGTTGTGCCATTGCAATATTCACACATATCATTAATATAAACTACATTTAATTATATTTTAATCAGTTAATGTACATAACATAAACAAATCAAACTAAAAATTGTAAAATAAAAGCATAACTATTAATCACTTCCATAAAATAAGTTGAACACAATATCCATGAACAAAGTTTACATAAACCCGTAAAGAGAGATAAAATTTATAAACCAACTACATACAAAATTAGACAAATGCACAATATCTAGAAAGCAAGTTTTCATCTAATATCATCGGAATATTGTAAAATTAAAATATTAACGTTATTGGAAAAAAGAAAGAAAACCCTTCAGCCAGCATGTATGATAGGTTTTCCATAAGCATCATGAGTGCAACTTCACGATCAGTAGAGTGCGTGGAACATAAAATACCAAACATCAAATAACACTAAATTCATGGGTATTAGTTTATGACTAGCAAGTCTCCATTTTCCTTCATTAAACAAATTGATCAAACAAACCTGGCAAAATATAACCTTTTGATGATGTATGCACTGAGCAATCCAGTCCGCATATGATATTTCAAAATCATAGTTAAATATTATGAGATCCACAAGGAAAGGGAAAATATGAACATTCAAAACTTACAAAAGCTCCTAAAAAAGTGTTGGATAGAAACGGATAGATGAAATCCCTAGCAAGTTGCAACGCAGTGTCGGCATCAATATGTTCGAGGTCGAAGTTATGAATTGCATTGAAAAGCAGTACAGATGTCACAGGCTTAATAGTTAATTAGGACAGAGTAGTGTATCTACATTCTCAAGTCAAACATCAAGTCACAGGCTCATATTGTCTACAACTAACATGCACAAAAGGAGATACATAATTAAGGGGTGTAGATATGTTAAGTGTCATCGTAGTGCACGCTCTCTTTTAATTACATAGAAACAATATTAGTTCATCTATAGATAATCAAGTGGAACTCATTTAAGCATTGTTGTGCTATGTTTCTATATAAAATTTTGAAGTACAACATTACCTTTGAGTACTCTAGAACAAACACGTTTTGTCCTTGCTCATTCGATCAACTGCATCAGAGATAATGAAAATATTCAATTATGTCAGTAACACTACAAAATTAGATATTTAGCATAACTAATGTGTAGAAAGTCAATTAAATAGATAACTGTTTGACCTGTTATTAAAATATTTTACAATTAAGAAAACAAAAGGAAGGACATTAGTACCATCTGAAAGAATATGTCTGCACAACAAAGACATTTAACAGGAACCAACTGCAAATTAGCATTTGTCTTCATTGGTATAATCAGGAAAACCATATTGGTACTGACTGTTGTAATAGACTTAAAGCATATTTTATTCACATAATACAACCAACCACTCTCATTAATTTATAGTGAAATCTAAAAGAAAGAGGAATACATATAAAACAAGATATACCAATCAATCTTAATGTGATCGTAGGGAAGTAGGACCTTCTGCTAATACACACACACGCTCTACATTGCTGAAGAGAAATTGTTACCAATTACTATTGAGTACACTCTATATTGAAATATTGATAAAGGGAAATAGTTACTCTACAATGTTATATACTCTTTCTTATATTTGTTTGTTTTCTGTTGTGTGACATGCTCTTTTCAATTTCAGTTAGTAGAAATTAGAAAAGATACAAGTGACAGTTGAGGATATAGTATTGTATATAGTATTTCTTTAAGTGTAAAGCATTTCAAAAGTTACACTATATGTTGATTTTCATAATTTTATATAATTAACTTATCTTTCAATAGTTACCGTTAGAACTCAAATTATTAGCATTTACAAGTGCAATAGAATATTAGTGTTTACAGCTGCAATGACTGAGTTTCTACCTTCAATAGTTACAGTTAAAATTATTAGTATACTTTATAGCAGACTGACACAAAATTCACTCAAACATTTAGTATTTCCTCTTGAAATATTATAATGCTTTATTATAGAAATGTTTTAAGCTTTAGATTATAGTTAATTTTTATATTTATTGAAATATTAAAATATATTACCAATATATTACAATATAAAAATCTGAAGTTAACGAAAGGAAAAGGAAAAAAGGAATAGTTATAATATATTACATTATAGCATCACACAAAACATATAATCCAGAAAACAATTGTAGATGGATTTACAAATAGGCTAAAGTGATTCCCTCTCTGTTGTTTAGAAGGCATTTTCTCTAAAGTGTTTTGAGTTGTTTTCTTGATACAAAATATGTTGACCTAGCTTAAAGGAGAAGAAAAGGAAAAACTAACCGAGCATGGACGTGAGTATCGAAATAACTGCGACAACCTTAACTACACTTTTACTACCCATTTCTGTTTCAAAAATTGTGTGAACATTTTCGAGTGCCCCAAAATTTTGTGTCAATGCAAATTAAGCTTCTCATTTCTTTGTACCATAATGTATTATAGAGGTAGAAGAGCTCTAAAATTTGATTAGAGAAGTGTTAATAAAAACTTGATCCTAAACCAATACTATAGATATGGTAATCTGAACTTTAGAAATGCTGCCAAGAGTTAAGGTAAGTACGTGTGCATCACTAATATCACAAATTAGGCATGTAACAAAAAAAATACCATGTTTTCAAGAAGTTCATCTTATATCAATCCACCAAAATATAACAGATGGATATTTTAAACTAATCAATACGAAAATATGTATCATAATCCATCCAAAGTGATTAATCACAGTCTATGATATGCAAGCATAAAGTGTGAGCCATATGAAATGCTAGATCAAGCAAAATGAACATCGGTTTTGTTACCTAGAAAAAAGGTCTTTCATGTTGAAGCCACATGCTGCAATTGAAGGACGTTTCCAAATTGGCAACACGAATAGCCTATAATGGCAAGAATAAAATTACCAACTGAATATTGAATGGCACAAAGATAGTAAAATGCCAATATTCGATTGATGAATAGCTCAAACTTGTTATAATTTATGGTAGAAGGCATATGATAGTCCATCATTACTAAAAGGTAAATAACAGTATCAAAATAAAATTAGTTTAAATATAAAAGCCCAATATGCATGACTAGAATTTGACCAATATGCAGTTACATAAGGATCAATCATCTAGACAAAGGAAATACCATTAAAGTCCCTTATTTACATAACTAATGCAAATGAGATTTTAGAGCTGGTGTGCAACTTATCTGTAAAATTTAACAATCAAATCTGAACCATTCACTTGGACGTTTAAAATAATAATTAACAAATCTTATCATTAATGAATAACTACAATATAATTGGATACATTGGAGATGGTGGATTCGATCTCCTAAATTAAGCAGAAAAAGAAAATGTTCAGTTTTCAACAGATTTTCAACTGAGCATAGCTCAGTCAAACACTCAGTTTTCAACTGAGCATGGGCTCAGTTTTCAACAGATCACATGCTCAGTTTTCAACTGAGCAGATGCTCAATTTTCAACTTAGCATTCTTGCTCAGTTTTCAACTGAGCATAGCTCACTTTTTAACTGAGAGAACGCTCAGATATACACCCAATGTTTGGTCCAGAGAGCGGTAAAAATGGTTGCACAAGATTACCATTTGTATATGAAATCGTTAGGACGTATCCAGGAGAACAAGCTAAAAATGTGCTCAGTTTTTAAGTGTTTTTGAGCAAGAGGTATGTCATTCATCAAATTAATCCATATACAATTTTAATAGAGGATAAAAATGGAAAAAGAATAGATAGAGGGGATAAATGCAAATGTTTATTCAAATAAAGAAGAAATAAGTATATGATCTTAGATTGAATGAGAGAAAAGGATACAAACAGTCACAAATTTAATTTTCTTTTAATATAATAGAATAGATTAGAGTGAAGGTGAGAATTTTTATATACTTCAGGAAATATGTATATAGATATGAAAATGGCATAAATAATAGGTTTCTTGCTTTATTTGCACATGAAATATTTACATATAAGAATACTAAGAATACTATAAGTTTCTTTATTCCATACGAAGTACTTACATACTTCGGATACATATAATGCTTATTTACCTTGCAATAGCCAAAAAAGCAACTATAAAATTTGTATTCGAAATAGTTGAAAGCAGAAGAACAAAATTATTTAGTATATATAAATGCTAGGATGAAGTGGCTTATAATTGACCGTTGTGGTATATTAACTATTATTAATTTTGGAAGTACATATAAATATTATGAAGTCAAGTCAAACTATGACATTAGAACTTTCTTACGTAGCAGATAGCGTATAATTTGAAACATATCCTAAAATGAAAATTTTAATATGTATGTATTTTTATGGAAACAAACAGAAGAGATTTTAATAGTACACCAAACATCACTTAGGATTGATGTACTGTATTAACCACTGATCAATTATTTTGTATTATTTGTTTTATACTATTAGAAAAGGCAATCAGAGCGCCAGTATACTATCATAAAGAAAGGCCACTGGTTACTCCAATTTGAACTTACAAGTTGAGATGGAACCAAGATTCGATTTTTTCCCATCATGAAGAACTCCAAACTGATTTTGTAGCCATGCCTAGCAAATGTAAAAAATATTCATTACTAATACTAGTTTACATAACAAATTGTACTAAGTTACAATAGATGCATCATACATTATCAGTTTACTGTTTAGTCACTTTTTTCCATTTAAAGGTACGATGGAAAAGGAGTTGCATAAAGAAAATCATTTCATATTTATTGTTTTGATAAATTATAAGAGCAATAAAAATACTAAGAGCTGACAATATTTATCATACTAAATGTTTGTGATGCTCTAAGAGTAGTAATCTGTGGTTCATTCAATATAGTCGGAAGAAACCAACTAAAAATCTTGCAAACATTCTACACAACTCTCATGTAATAATACAAATAAAACCAACTAAAAACTCATATTAGATAGAAAGTTATAAAACTTTGTACTGCCAATACAATGCATGAAATTTTCCTTGTTGATTTTGAGTTTGAAGCGAGACTTTTAAGGGGCCTACTGTTGAAAGACCAATTATGAAAAGAGGGAAGGACCAAATTTTATATGCCTTAGGAGATCAAAATTCAAGTCCCATGATCAAAAAGAGGGAAGGACCAAATTTATCTAACATTGGTGTTCCAACGGCAGTCATTATCGATACACAAAGCAGAGTACAAAAAAGTTAGGCTATACTTACATCAAAAAATTGTTGATAAATGCAACTAAAAGTAAGATTTGTTGTAGTGGCATATGCTATGGACAACTTGAGTTAGTTCAGATAGTGAAATAAAAACTAAAAAAATAGTAAAATCAAGTTCACCGTCTTATAATCAAGTTATGGATGGTTTTACAGGTTATATGATGTTCTTTTATGCATGGATGGGGCAACTTTTTTTTTGTAAAGGTGATATATGATAACAAAAAATGATCCTTGTATCTAGTTTTTTTGATGTCTAGTCCATCTCTGATATTTTCCTAGTGAATGCATAGGCAACATTGTCAAAAGAAATAATATAGGTTGACTACACAAGCATTTTTTTCTACCAGTTATGTGCAGTGTGCAAAAAGTGGACTTGATGAATGCAAAGACACAAGCTTAAGATGACAACCCCTTTTTAATCTTCAAAACTCAGGATATCTAATCCACTGGAAATTAATAAATACCGGATTATGGGCAGGAGTTTTTTAGTTGTGCTCAGTGCATTCATTGATAACTTGACTAAATGTATCACTCTACAAAGTTAACAAGCTATAAGATCATGTACAAACTATATTAAAGCTATGCAAGAAATAAATATTTTTATCTTAACTGTACCCAAAATAATTTACTTTCAAGTCAAGTGCAAGTAAATTAATTGTTGCAAATCATTAACATAGTTATTGCCATGACAATCAACAATCAGAAAACTGTTAATGTCTTAACTGCAACACATTGCAATTATCCCTCTTTAATAGCTTGAATTTTGAAAAATAGTCACTAAATTCAATAATCTAGAGAGATTTTTTTGTTTATTCACAATCCTTATTATTATCATAAATTAATTTAAGGAACTGATTTTTGTTTCATATATTCTTACAAATTTAATTAAATCACAACAGTGTTGATCACATGATGAATTTACATGTTCTAGTGTTCGAGGGGGAGGGGACTAAAGTACATACCGATTATTTCTAACAAAAACCATTTAATCTTCGCATTTCTTCTTTAACTACCAATATAAGAATATTTATGGTGCCATAATGTTCTAACAAATTTGGTTAAGCATCTATTTAGAAACTCCATCTAGCATCATCAATAACATCGATATTGTAATTTCAGTACATCTAATATATAAAAATTAGAAGAAAAAAACTAAACCGGGAGTAGGAATCACTTACACTGGAAGTCATGAGACGCCCTTCTTCAAAAGATGATAATTGTCTTTGTAGACTTAATGCACATCTCATGTACATTGCTATTTTTTTCAGAACCAATAATCTGCTAATAACATGCAATAAGTCCTTATAAATGCATATGTTTCATTAATTAAAAATAAACTCCATAAACCAATACAATGTATTGCATATTTAAGTTAAAGACATATTAAAGTATAGCTCAATGCACTGTAAGCAATTTTTTTGCATTTTTCAAACTCGAAATTCAATAAAACTACTTAGCACATTAACAAATCTACTAAAAAGGAAATTATGGTGGAAGCTAGGGAGAGTTGTGCTTGTAACACACCATATATTCATATGTTATCAATATCTTGTACACAATATTAATAATATGTTATACTATCTTCCTATACACAAGTGTGTGTGTGTGATGTGTGCACGCACGTGCAATTGAGATATATTAAGCATTATCGAGTTAGTTGATTGTAACTTATTTTAAAATTTTAAATATTAGAAACATAGTGACCGTGTTATATGAATATAAAATATATAAACCTAGTCAGAACTTAGTAAGAAGAAGATATTGTGTTAGGAATGCACTCCAAAATAAGGTAAGGAAATGAATTCTTTTTCAAAGCTTAGTGTACTTTCTGGTCTGCTTTATCATGCGTAAAAGCTTCTAAAATCATCAAAAAATCTCCGAAATGTTTGCTCTCAGGATACAACCAACCTATCAAAAAGAAGTAATTATTGAACTATACTGAACTGCTTAATCCTTCTTGATAATTTCACAAAATTTTAGGTCTTTCGTGCATACATGAATGGGTCAGCGTTTAGGTTTTTGCTGAGTATATATTCAGATATAAAAAGACCTATGTATTATGATATTACCATGAAATTCCTACTCCATCACCCAAGATTCAAATATCATCCCATAAAACATTTATAAACCATAAATTGATAAATCTGATTGTGCTGAAAAGAAATGAATCATGTAAATATATTCATTAATTTGTAACTTAATTTTTAAGCATTACGTTAACAATATTTTATCACTAGTTATAATATAATATAGCAATCATGTTGTGTTTTGTGTTTATATATGGCAATATGTAAATCTGTATATTAGCACTAACAGCGTAGACCGACTACTGACCACCACCGACTGCAATATCATACAATTTTGTATACAACAAGCTTGTCTTCAACGTAATCTCGTTCTTATTGTCAAGACCACAAAGACCAAGCAAATTTCTCACTACACAAATGACTATACTTTTAAATGGATATTCAGCTTTAACTAAAAGAAAATAAAAGAAAATTACCTTAGTTAATGCATAATCGAGTCTGCTTACTATTGAGAAAATTAGATAACTAGAGAAAGTGGTGGCATGGCGATTGATGGTTATGACGGTGGTAGATGTGTTCTCAAGCTCGAAGCCAACGGGTTTGATTAGGGTTCTTCAATTTTTATGAATTGATTTAGGGGGTTGTCGTCGCTCTTTAGCCGCCAAAAAGATGATTTCGAACGACGTAGGAAGAAATTACCTGGGATGAGTATGAATGAGAGAACTGCCTAAGATTTGAAGAAATTCAGAGGATGAATAAAAGGTAATGTTTTTTGGAGATAAATTATTTTGGGGAAGATGCGTAGTGGTATAAAGAGGCGGCCTAAAAGAGTTCTATTACTTATTCTCTCTTCAGCTTTAACGCTAATGATTTGTCAGCATTTCCAATAGATATATTTCTGTTGAAATAACTTTTAACGGCATTTACTGCTTAAACGCTGACCTATAATGCAGTTGTAAGTGATTTTTCTTGTAGTGGATATATATCATTTCAATCCAAACCAAAGCATCATAGGTATATATCATTTCAACCTATTTCTTAATTTATTCGAAATAATTCAAATATCAGTCTATATGCTTTCAATTAATATACAGGGTGATAACATGGATATATATAAATAAATAAACATCCAATCATCCAAAATGTCAACAAATAGACATCCATCATAATCAACGTCCAAATCAATCAATAAATCACAACAATTAACTAGTTACCAATATCAGGTAATAAACTAGCAATTAAATTCAATATTAATTTAAATGTCAATTTAATTCAATATAAATTCAAATTAAATTTAAATGACAATTTAAATTACCAAACAACAATCAATAAAATTCTTATCACTTCATAAATTTAATTCAACTAACGTAAGAAGATTTAGTATTGCGTGAGTGGGTTAAATCACTCACCTTTGATTTATAGCCGATTAAAAATTCAATAAAAGTCGACAGGGGGGAATGTGCCCTCCGGAGTAGTCTAGTCATCTTGTCTAGCTCCTGTTTTTTCTTTTTTTCTTGTATTAAGTGGTCTGGCCACTATAAAACCATATTATAGCTGTTCTGTGCATGTACAAAACACCTGTCCTTTATTTATATACATAGTAGCACGACCCACTCTAAAGCCGGCTGGCTTTGCCAAAAAAATTCAATAAAATCCTAAAATTTCAACAGTCTCCAAATTCAACCAAACCAGTTTCATATTGTCCAAAATTTTGGTACGAGTCGAGCGAAAGAAACCACGTATCAATTGGAGTTCATATGTGGAAGATATTCAAGTTATAAGAATATTATGGAAATGAAATATAAAAACATGTACACACATTTTATAATAAAATAAAACAAATTAGTTATTCACGTTAAGAATTTTGAAGCCTGCTCATGTTTCTAAAACCTGGAGAATCAACGAAAAAAAATTACATGATGGCTCACGCATGTAGAAAGGAGGCTTTAGGAAATGGATTTGCAAACAAATGGAAAAGATTGGCTTCATGAAAATAAGTTGCTCACATTTTTTTTAGAACGGAAAGAAAAACTTCAGGCAAAAGAAATAATGGCAGCACGTTTTGGAAATGGAAAGTTAGATGAAGAGATTTATGAAATAGAAAATAAATAAGGGTAAAGCACGTTTGGAAATTGGAATATGAAAGGGAATGATACAAGAAGATGTAAATTTGCAAAATGAAAAGATAACATGCAGGTAATTAACAAAGGATGAAAGACACAAGTGGGAATTTGAGAAGACGTGTTTATATAGCAACAAACCTTTTGGTATAAAATTTCTAAACATGCGCTACCTCAATTACTTTCATTAACATAAAGGAAATGTTTCAAGGCAAGGCTTACGTGTAAATAAATAAAACTTAATGGAAAACCAAAAGAGGCATGTATTTAATAAAAGAAAGCAATAAAATAAAATAAATGAGAGCAATGATTTAAATTTGAGAAGGTAGACTGTACATGGAAAGCAAAACCCTAATATACTCAAATTTAAAAATGTTGATTTTAACCTATTTTATTATCCCCAATACACCCAAACGTACACCTTTATATATCTTTATTTAGTACATAGTAAATAGTGGAAATTATGTTGAAGGGCTTCTATTTTCAGGGTAATAAGTTTTAAGGACAACACTTTTAAATAATTAGTTTTAAGGACAATTTACAGGATAATGATAAATTCATTTATCTTTTTAAGTTATACAGGAAAATGATAAATCTTATTATCATTATTTCTGTATAACTGAAAATGATAAATTCTTTTATCTTTTTCCTGTAAAATGTCCTTAAAACTAATTTTTTAGAAATAGTGTCCTTAAAACTTATTACCTGCACAAATAAGCCCTTGAAGTGAAAATCCCCTAGTAAATAACATTAAACACTGCAATTAATGTAATGGGGACAGCCGCTACACACAATAAAAGATGAACTGGGACACCAAATTCAAATTTGGAACGAAATAAATTTCCTATGTAAACATGATAATTATTCCAAATTAAAATTTTAACCTAACCTCAAGTTGTTTTCTTACCATTTTTTTTATAAATTAAATTCAAATCAAGTTTGAATATTTAAATAAATCGAATATTCCAACTAGAAACATGCAAAAAAATTCAATTCTTTATTTTAGTGAAATTAAACTTATATTCACAAATGAAACATTCACTTTATTTGATAAAAATGTTCTTTTCATTAAATCAAACTTTCCTTTTGTTTTCACAAAACCTAAGCTATGTTTAATTACACCTATTAATTAACAATTTAGTGTTCTCTCCCTTATTAATTAAAATTATTCAATTACATTAATTTCAATTGATTACAAAGGTGAATATCAAAATGGATTAAATAAATGTAAAGAGAAATAAAACAATTATTTTCTATCTAATAGTAATTTAAACATATTCATATATTATTGGATAAAAATAGGAGTTATACATTTCATATTAAATAATAGTTTCTCATCCCTATACTCAATCTGTAAGCTAAAATACATTTCAAACAAATAAACATATGTTTACTCCTTTATTAAACTTATTCATTTTATTCTTTATTAAACTAACACTTATTCATAATAATTGATTTCTTATTCATATAATAATCTTTCAGCTACCAACATTCTAAACAAATAAACATATGATTTATTTTTTAATAAAGGAACATTTATTATTCTTTATTAATATTTATTATTACAATCAATTGGAAATTTACATTCAGGCAGTCATATATTTCATTCAAACTAATGTCATTAAAATACCGATTAACATATGTTATCATTCTTACGTTATTCCAAAACATATCTCATTAATAGAAATTTAAATTAAGTTCATACCATATATCATAATTAAATTTGTAAGAAAAAAATCTTAAATTCTTTTTTTTTCTAAAAACATTAATCAAAAATCTTATTTAATTTAATATTTTTACTTATAAAAAATATGTGTCGTTACAATCTCCCCGACTCAAAACTTTTCGTCCCCGAAAAGGAACAAGAAGGAATCAAGAAATTTGGTATATTTTATTCAAAATAGTCAATTTATAACAATTTAACTTACATATTTAAGTTTAACAAAAATTTGATATAACTCAACTTCTATGAAAAATTTTCTAAGTCCTAAATTTACGAAAAATTTGGGCAGAGTCTCCTCGGATAGGTCCAGAAAAATAATAATATAAATAATTACAATATATATATATATATCATATTTCAATAATAAACATCCCAAACCATGGTAAAAACAATAAAATATCGTTTCAAAAACCGTAATCCGAAAACGTACCTATTTGTTGGGCAAACAAACTTTATTTATCAAAACCAAATGCTACTGCTATTGCTTCCATAACCTTTATTTCACTTACATAATCCAAAAGAGCTAAAAATTATGTAAAAAGAGAATATATTTTAGTTGTTTCAGTCAATAGCACAAGCAATACAACATATATAATAATCATATGCAACAAAAGAATCCATCACACATCCATAGCAATCAAAAACAAATGTTTTGTTCAGGTTCAAACACTTTATATCGCATGAGGGTGATAAAGAAACTACCAAGTGTACCTTACGCTCAACAGCTTTAGATAATTACTTAATAGATTATTTATACAACCCTAAACAATTAGAAGTATAACTTCCCAAACTTTCCACAAGCCAACAATATAGAATTTAATTACTATTTAAGTTTATTCTATTTGTTTCTTTTCTACATCAATTACTTTTCATTTGTTTTAATTCTAATTCATTCATACAAGATCATCCTTTATTAATTTACATCCATTTACTAACATAGATGATTTCCCATTCAATTGTTTGAAACCGTCAATGAATCCATTATTAAGGTATTACATACATTTCATTGCATTTTAATTCATATTTATTATTTACTTATATACTTGATTTCCATTTAATATTAATATTCACTAATGAATCAATTCATACTTAAGTTTCTTTACTTTTAAATTCGTATTTATTTCTTCATATATAGTATCATTTAACATTAAATCTATTTATGAATCATTTTTGTTACTTAAGCTTTTACCTGTATAATATTCTATTACATATTCATATTTAACATACAACCTTTTAAATATTTCTGGTAAGTTTTATATATGTTTTTAGAAAGTAATTGAGTGTTATACAAATTTATCTTATTCATTTTAGTTAACAAAAATGTTCAATAGTTTACATCTTCTTAATTTTCATTATCTTTTAATTTACAAGAGACAAATCTCCATTTTTTTACAGTTCCATTAAACACTTAGCTTCTAATTTCTTATTTCTCATTTTAGAATTTCCAACTATTAAAATTCCACTTTATTTCTACAACTGAAAAACATTAATTAACAGGAACTTAGGAATTCAAATACCGGGTTCATTTCTAATCACTTGAAATAACATATACATATAACTTTTTATATCAAATCATACTTAGGAAATTAAAATTAAAATTTGTTTCAGCAAAATAACTATGTAACAAAGCTATTATAGTGGTCTTCCCACTTTGCAACTCGAAAATGAAAGTCGATGATGCCGCGGTCATCACCGAAATTATTTTCCAGCGAAGAAGAGGGAGTACAGAATTTGTTTCCTTTCAATAATTTCTTTGAAAACATTTCTTTCAAGTGACTTTTGAAAACATTTTGAAGACATTTCTATTTTCAATTACTTCCAAATAATACTAATATATGTATTTTTCCAAAAATCTTTGAAAAGCAACTTTAAAACACCGAAATTTAAGTTTTCAAAATTTCAATTTAAATTCACTTTATTTGTAAATTTACATTTTCTTATAACATATAACAGTCAATATTTTTTAGAACCTTGACTAACCAAACAATAAATGAACAATAATTAAATATTATCATTTACTAACATCTAACACAACAAAAATAACAAAATCAATTTATGAAAAATTATATATATATATATAGTTATATATAGAAAATATAATACTAGGTAAAATCATTTCATTTACCTATTTCAAAAACAACATTGTGTCTGTCTACCCTGTTCAAGTGTTTAGAAACCCCTATCGATGCCATAGCGTCCTATGTACCGACTGAAATTCATAAATACTCAACAGAACAAATTAACACAATGCAAAACATTTTCATAGTACTAACAAATACGCTCCCTCGTATATATATACACTCAGACTCATTCTAGAGTATTACTAACCCTATCTCTAATGAGTTTAAACCCCAGCAGGCTAAGGTATCTCTAAACCAAAGATCTGATACCAATTGTGATGACACACCTTTTTGGACAGTTTAAATCGACAATAAACCACACATGTCTAACTTAAACCATTCAAAAACTGTAGATTATCAATGGGATAAATAAGAAAATGGAGAAAGAAGGAAAAAACAAAGCACAGAATCTCACAACGGAATGACAAAATATAATAGTCAAATAAACAGTTCATGAAGCTGTTTCACAATATACATTTGATTACACAAATTTTTACAACATAATCAGAGTACAAACAACAACATACCAAAATAATGCAGCGGAATAATACTACTAATATAATACACCAAACTCCGTCTTTGTCCTCCAGAAATAATGTCTTCAAACACTGAAAAGCTCAAGCTGACCCGAGCGTAATGAAAAGACAAAAAACTCAAGTCGGAACCAAAAGTTCTTATGTAAGTTAACTCAATAATAATTAAACATAACTGGGGTGTAAAAGCATTAGAGATGTTTATGCAATTTTACATATCCTATCAAGTGTACAACGTGAGTGCAATAACTTGAGAGATGTTACGGGATTTTGCATCTCTTAAGGATCCATTAAACTGTCTATATGTAGTAAAATACGCTATATATGTAGTGACTATTAGTAATGTAAAGTATTAAAATAGCGTTAAGGCTTTACATTGATCCCCTTTAACACATTTTTAAGCATGTAGTCTATATAGGTCCTGTAACACAACCAGTAACATCGGTAGCCAGTGAGTCCCCTATAGGTACCATACTAAAACAAAATCGTAGTAGGCGCGTATAAGGATAAAAGTATATCAAGGCACGTGAGGCAATGTCTGAGGTAGGATTCTACCATTTTACCCTTTCTGGCTGGTGGTAACGCATCGTAGCTATGACAGCCCACCGAGTCCACCACCCCCAAATCAAACCAAGGTGCACCGATCAAGTCCAAAATCAATATAATAATACGAAGGGGTGATGGCCCCTAAAAGTTCCGAACCCCTTGGCCAGACATAGGCTTCTGTTTTAGTCATTTCAAATTGACACAAGTGTTGGGATTATCCATCATCGTTCTCTTTCTTCAAATCCAGCAAACGTTCTTCAAATCCCACCACTTCATTCTGGATCATCCGCCATATACACTAAAGTGGTTCTGATATTGACAGAGAGTATGCCAATAAGAGGCCCTGGTCTCTTTAACAACCAAACGTCATTTTTCAAACCGGTTGGTTCTTTTACATTTCAAAACTGATTCATATTTGATATCAAAATATCATATTCACTTCAAAGTATCAAAATCATCATATTTACTCAAAATATGTCATTTTCACTTAAAAGTATCATTTCAAATTTCAACTTAGGTTATAACCTCTTTCAACCACATTCGCATTTAAATCAACTATTTAAGTATAAACATTCCAACTTTGTCACAGTTTGATTTTTTAATAGTTTAAAATAGTTTGATTTGTTAAAATAGTCTGATATAAAATGGTTTGAGTATTGAAAATGCTTTATATAGTAAAATAGTTTGGAAGATCTAAATAATTTGAATATTAAAAAGATAGATTTTAAAAAGTTTATATTAAAATAATTTACTTTGAAAATAGTATCAAATCAAACTGTTTCTTTCCATTTCAACAAATCTGGACCCATGTCCAAATTTCAAATCAACAAAACTAAATTTCTAATCTTTCAATTCAATTGACTCAATTTCGATTTAGTTTCAAATCAACTTGATTTCAATTTCAATTCGAATTAACTTCAATTTTCGAAACATTTATTTTTAACTTCAACTTCAGTTCACCAATTCAATTCAATGATTTAAATTTCAATCCCATTCTTATTTTAAAACATTTCAATTCATATCGATTTCAAGTCCAATTTCAATTTACTGATTTAAAACATTTAAATCAAACTAAACCTCATTGTTTAATTTTAAGTACCAAATCTTAAAATAATTATATTTTCCGAATTAAAGTCAAATATCAATTATAACTTCACATTTCCAATTCAATTCTTTAAAAACAAATTCCTTTTAACCAATTTCAGTTTCCACCTTGCAATGCTTGAATAAGAATAATTCACTTCATATAAATCCACAATTTATTACCTTTTCAAATAATATCATTTAACCAAAATCGACATTCAATATTTTAAAACCATTTAATTTAACCAATCTGGTGTCCATATATAATTTCCTACCCAATAGCCAAGTGATCAGTTATTTCTATTTTTAATTTCAGGGACGGATATATATCATTTCAATTAGAACCAAAGTTTCATAGGTATATATCATTTCAACGTCTATTTCTTAATTTATTCGAAATAATTCAATTATCAGTTTATATGCTTTCAATTAATATAGGGTGATAACATGGAAATATATAAATAAATAAACATCCAATCATCCAAAATGTCAACAAATAGACATCCATCACAGTCAACATCCAAATCAGCCAATAAATAACAACAATTAACTAGTTATCAATATCAGGTACTAAACTAGCAATTAAATTCAATATTAATTTAAATGTTAATTTAATTCAATATAAATTCGAATTAAATTTAAATTACCAAACATCAATCAATAAAATTCTTATCACTTTATAAATTTAATTCAACTAACATAATAAGATTTAGTATTGCATAAGTGGTTAAATCACACCTTTGATTTATAGCCGATTAAAAATTCAATAAAAGCCCAAAATTTCAACAGTTTCCAAATTCAACCAAACCAGTTTCATGTTGTCTAGAATTTCGATACGAGTCTAACGAAAGAAATCGCGCATCAATTGGAGTTCATATGTGGAAGATATTCAAGTTATAAGAATATTATGGAAATGAAATATAAAAACTTGTACACACATTTTAATAATAAAATAAAACAAATTAGCTACTCACGTTAATAATTTTGTAGCCTGCTCATGTTTCTAAAACCTGGAGAATCAATGGAATAAAATTACATGATGGCTCACGCATATAGGAAGGAGGCTTTAGGAAATGGATTTGCAAACAAATGGAAAAGATTGGCTTCATGAAAATAAGTTTCTCACATTTTTTTAGAAGAGAACGAAAAAATTAAGGCAAAAGAAATAACGGCAGCATGTTTCAGAAATGGAAAGTTAGAAGAAGAGATTTATGAATAGGAAATAAATAAGGGTAAAGCATGTTTGGAAATTGGAATATGAAAGGGAAGGATACAAGAAAACGTAAATTTACAAAATGAAAAGAGACTAACATGCCGGTAACTAACAAAGGATGAAAGACACACGTTGGAATTTGAGAAGACGTGTTTATTTGGCAAGCAAATCTTTTGGTATAAAATTTCTAAACGTGCACTACCTCAATTAATTTCATTAACATACAGGAAATGTTTCAAGGCAAGGCTCATGTGTAAATAAATAGAACTTAATGGAAAACCAAAAGAGGCATTTATTTAATAAAGAAAGCAATAAAATAAAATAAATAAGAGCAATGATTTAAATTTGAGAAGGTAGACTATACATGGAAAGCAAAACTCCAGTATACTCAAATTTAAAAACATTCATTTTAACCTATTTTAATATCTCCAATACACCCAAACTTACACATTTGTATATCTTTATTTAGTACATAGTAAATAACATTAAACACTACAATTAACATAATGGGGACCGCCGCTACACCCAATAAAAGATGAACCGGGACTCCAAATTCAAATTTGGAACGAAATAAATTTCCTGTAAACATGCTAATTATTCCAAATCAAAAGTTTAACCTAACCTTCAAGTTGTTTTCTTACCATTTTTTTTATAAATTAAATTCAAATCAAGTTTGAATATTTAAATAAATCAAATATTCCAACTAGAAACATGCAACAAAATTCAATTCTTTATTTTAGTGAAATTAAACTTATATTCACAAACAAAACATTCACTTTATTTGATAAAAATGTTATTTTCATTAAATAAAACTTCCCTTTTGTTTTCACAAAACATAAGCTATGCCACCTATTAATTAACAATTTAGTGTTCTCTCTCTTATTAGTTGAAATTATTCAATTACATTAATTTCAGTTGATTACAAGGTGAATATAAAAATGGACTAAATAAATGTAAAGAGAAATAGAACAACTTTTTCCTATCTAATAGTAATTTAAACATATTCATATATTATTGGACACAAATAGGAGTTATAAATTTCATACTAAATAATAGTTTCTCATCCCTATAATCAATCTGTACGCTAAAATACATTTCAAACAAATAAACCTATGTTTACTCCTTTGCTAAACTTATTCATTTTATTCTTTATTAAATTAACACTTATTCATAATAATTGATTTCTTATTCAAATAATAAACCTTTTAGCTACCAAACATTCCAAATAAATAAACATATGATTTCTTCTTTAATAAAGGAACATTTATTATTCTTTATTAACATTTATTATTCCAATCAATTGGAAATTTACCTTCAGACGGTCATCTATTTCATTCAAACCAATGACATTAAATATTGATTAACATATGTTATCATTCTTATGTTATGGCAAAACATATCTCATTAATAGAAATTTAAATTAAGTTCATACCTTATATTATAATTTAATTGTATCAATAAAATCTTAAATTCTTTTTTTTTTCTAACAACTTTATTCAAAATCTTATTTAATTTAATATTTTTACTTATAAAAAATACGGGTCGTTACAACCAAACAGATGATACATTCATATAGATCAATTATGTAATTAGAAATGCAACGTCAGACATTCATCCATACAAGTTGTCTAGGAATAGGACAAACCGAAGGCACTCTCCTACCACATCCTGTCGGGAGTTATGCCTAGGATTTGTAGCGAGAAGTCCTTGAATCGAAGATCTTAAATGAAGAACTACTGCCACATAATATGATATGAGAAATTTCCCCCGAGGGTCGGTGACAAGCAGCCATACATTCCATCTTCCAAAATCATTTCCTTGTCTTCACTTCATATTCGTAAATTGGTTCGAAGTGGTCTTCGGATAGGAATTGTCCAAATCTAACCCTGGTTCCTTCGAACCAATCATCGATAAAAAGATTTTTAGTGAATAGGAAATTATTCTTTGATTGATTAATTTCTTTTTATCAAAATATCTTCTGGAGATGTATATTTTTAAAACATTCTTTTCGGTATGTACGGAATCGTTAAATCCTTTGATAACTTAAAACCTTTTTAATCTTGGAATAATTTTAAATCATTTCATTTTTCATTTACGAGAATATTTCCAGATCATTTTATTTAAATCTTAACAAGATTTCTTAATTCGAAACTCAAAACCTTGATTGAGTTAAAACGATGTTATCTAGGATGTTAACCCAAAACTAGTAAAGTTTAGGTTAGCATAATCTATAGAAATCATCTAATTCTACTCAATATCAATTCTCATATTCAACAAGTACTATGGATGAAATAATGGCGAAATCACCTTTTAAATTCCATAAACAGTACGAGTTTCCTCTTCGTGCTTTAACACCAAATATAAGAAAATTATCTCCATAGAATCCAAGTTATTTATATTTGAAAAATTAAATCCTTTATAGTTTGAAATTTTTTTAACTGAGTAAATCAAATTTACTATCCCCTCCATCGGGCCAGTCCGGATAGCCAGGGAGAGAAGGAAACTGGTTTTCTAAACTCAAGCCTAGACACTATCTCTCTATCACCCATAAGGCGGTCAAGTCATTTGGTCGACTCTAAATCATTTAACATATTCTACTAACTTTTAATCATTTATTTAACCACTTCATAAATCCTTCAAATCACCTTTAAAATACTCTATTAATCATTTAAAAATATTTACAAAAGATTTGGAAACGAATGGTTGCGTTTTAAAACTATATTTCAAAAGTTATTGAAAATTGCTACGAAAAGTGCTTTTTAAGCTATATTGATCAAAATGACTTTCTATCTTTTGAAAATTTGTTTTTATAACTCAAATAACTTTTTAAAAAAAATTAAAATATTTTAAGAATTTATATCATATTTTTAAACAATTTTAAAATATCATTTTTTTAAAGAAATCCTTTTATGGATTCCAAACTACAAAACCGTGATTTTTTCAAAAACTTGTTTTACTCATATTTTAAAATCTACTAATCGAATTTTGAGTTTCTTTCTTTATTTGAAAACTATGGATATTATAGTTCGGAAAAATCTTATCTCGAAATCGTGACACGCCTATTTTTGACTCAATTTTCAATATTCTTTTAAACTTTGCCAAAACACTTTTAAATGTTTATAAAACATTTCTAGATCATATTAAACCATTTTTAAGAGGTTTAAACAATCCATATACACCATTTCATTCAATAAAGGAAAGTGATTTCCTTTGTGCTTATCGACGTGTATTAACATAACTTGCACACACACACACACATATATATATATATTCAACAACCATATTAAAAAACCATCATTAAAAATCATATCCAAACATATATATCATCCAATAACATATATTACTATAGTTTAGGAGTTTCTCACCTTATATTTGATCGATCTAATTTTAAATCGACTATAGCTCCGCTACTCTCACACCAGAGCTTATGAAACAGGTCCTAAGACCCGTAGATGTACATGGCCATGATTGGAAGAGGTGGAACTCACGGCCTAAGGTGGAGGTGGGTTGTGGCCTTGGGTTTGAGTGATGGTAGGGTGGTGATTTGAACTAGTTTTGAAGTGGATTGATATTATAAATTATTATATATATTATTCTCCTTTATTCTTAACATTTTTCCCAACTTTTCTATATTTTTTCTACGAGTAAGAAGCCATTAAAGAGGCTCTTAGAAAGCTTATAAAGGAGGAAGAAGATGAAGAATGTGTTGGGAATTTATGAGAAGTGAGGTGGTATTTATAGGAAAAGGTTAGAGGTAAAATATCATGATATTTATTTGAAAATACCTCACCATAACATCATCCATTCTCTCCTCTCTTGCATCACCATGCATGGCCACAACCCCCTACCCTATGTGCATATCACTTCCATCACTTTAAGGCATGGATATGTTGACTTTTGCATATTTAAGTAGTGAGAAAACTAAAAATATCTTAGATATTTTAATTATGTATGTATATTTAAGTGTTTAAGTATATATGTATGTATACATATTTTCATGTGTATGTTAGGATATATATGTTTATGTTGTATATGTGCACAAGACATAAAAACAAGGTTGCAATGATTTAAAACAACTTTCGTTCGTTAAACCATTGAATCGGGAACCGATTTCCAGTCACATTTTCACTTATATTTTAATTTACATATAAATGTAAACAAAATTTGAATATAATTTTTTTTATCATTTTTAATTAATTAAAATGATCATATTTTAATTATAAAATCATAAAAACTAATATTAGTAATTACTTACAAAAATTGCTATTATATTGATAAAGCGATACGAAGTTTTCTTATATTTTCAAATCAAGTTTATATCTTTATTATTATAATTATTTTTTGACACTCTATAACTATTTAAAATGGATTATCATCATTATAAATTAATTATTTAATCATTAGATCTCAATATAATTTAAATTAATAAATTTATAATGCGGGTCGTCACATCAATATCCATTAGTCCTTTAGTAGATCAAAATGTAAGCCATGATGTTATAAGGTTTAGATTTGAATTATAAATAATAATTAAGTTCAATTACTACTATAAAGTATAAACAACTCCTAACTATTATTCGAGAACCGTCAATCATTCTATTGGGTACTTTGGACTGCTGTTGGTTCTCTTCCTTAATAACAATTTCACCTTCAGTCTTTGATCCAAACGTCCGCAGAAGTAACAACAATATATATATTATTAGAACAAATGCATTTGGAAATGTGATAATATGCCAAGACAATAGTTTTTACTAGTTATCAATGGAACTTGAAGCTTGTTATCTTTCATGATTAGATATAAGTAAGATGCTGGGAAGTATATAATAAGAATGAAAGCACAACTCACAAAGCCAGATTTCTCGAACTTGCTGTTAACAGCATTCAAAGTTTTCTTCGAGAAAATCCAACGACTGTTCCGAAAATTGTAGGAAAATAAATATTATGTTTGTAAATAATAATATGTCAGACCATCAGGCTTTATAAACATGTTTACACACAAACATATAAACAACTTAATTTATATTGATGTTAAATTTTTTAATGTTGTAACATACAACATCTTATATTATTACTTTACCTTAATATTATTGTAGTCTTCATCTTAAAATATGATCTTCAGCTATACCTTACTATTGTGATTTTGAATGTTGTTTGCATGTTAATATAGTTATATGCAATAGCGATTAAATAAATTACCACTGAACTCAATAAAATGTACCACTTAAAGTATATTGATAGGATCACATGATCCTTGGCACTCACAATATGCGAGAAGTTTAGAAAGTTTCATCATCGGGCTCGTAAATCTCTTTTTATTACTACTTCTTTAATTATTACTAATGAGACTATTATGCAGTCCACTAAAGGCTTTAATGGCATTAGCACTCAACCTTTTGTTGCTTTACCAAGTAGTATGTCTCAAAATATAACCAAAGCCTTAGTTTGAATGATGCTCCTATTGAAAATGGTGCTTATTTTATATGGACGAGATTTTGAGAGAGGTCTAGATGAGAAAATTTTCTTATTCTAATGTAAAAACTTTGAATTCTTTTATAAAAGAAAATTTAACAACATCAATCATACTCATGCGGGTAATGTTAATATAGGTGAGAACAGATAATAAGAATAAATAACTTCTATCAAACAGTTTGACTAAACGTTCTCAACAAAAACACTAAAGCAAAATATTTCAATTTTAGCAATGTGATAGAGATCGAAATTGGAAGAAATAATGAATATGAATAAATATTTCGATGAAAAATACGCTTGTGTAAAGTTGGTTATGTTACTAAGGGTAAATATAAAAAAGGAATATATGACATATTAGTAATGGAAAATGGGTATACGATGAGAGATATCCTCTGTTAAAATGGCATAATACACAAAACCTAACATCCGTATGAATAATTATGAAATTCACTTTTTTATTTTGTTTATTTAATCAACTCCAACGTGCAATCTTCTTCAGTATTAGGACATACCTTATTACCTAATCTAATAACAAGCTTAGCTATTTGCTTGACATTAATGGCGTATTCTGCATCGTCGATGTTTGGATTAATAATCATTGTGCATCTTGCAACCTGGAGAGGTTGTTCTTCTTGCATCATTTTCTTGTCAAATACCAAGTAAACTAAGCATTATTTATTCAATGATAAGTAAATTTAGAGCATAGTATGTACAATTTAGTAGCATGACACAACAAAACGAACATACACAATTGCGACCTTCAGTACTAAACTAGAGCATACCTGAAACTGAATGAAGAATGACAGGGAGCATAAAACTATATCTAGAATAAAAGAGTGGATGAGTAGCTTTATAAATTTGTGAATATGCTAGATCTAATCATAGTTTAATCGATGGCATGTCCATTGCTTCGGTTGTTAATACAACCCAAAGCAAGTAAGAGGTCCCGAAGCAAGTGAGAGGTCTATTGCTACAGTTGTTAACACAACCGAAGCAAATGGGAGGTTTATTGCTTTGGTTCTTAATACAACCGAAGCAAATGAATAACTTATTGCTTTCCAAGGGTCTATTGCTTCGGTTGTTAATGTAAGACCCAAGCAAATGATACTATTTGCTTCAGTTGTTAACACAACCGAAGCAAATAAGGTGAGGCAATAGGCATATTATGTACCAGTGCATATATATTTCTCTTTGACAAAATAAAAGAAATGCCATGATAAAAAAAAATATGTACATATAATGGACCAATGAAATGACCCACCTTCTGTTCCTAAAGTTTTTTTTACATATATATATACAGTGGTCATTTAATCAAGAAAATATTACATTCTAATTTTCTTCTATCCAGGATCTTTATGCTAATATAAAAATATTGGTTTGCTCAAATCATCTTAAACTTACATATGTGAAGATATATAAGTTACTTTCTACTTGAATCAGAGTACAAAAGTTTGGAAGTAGAAAACTGTTTGGGAATCATTAAAAGAAATAATTCCAACATAGCAATAGTGTTTCTAAAAACCAGGTTTTCCAAACATACTTAGATTATTGCATAACTATTGGTTTCATGTCTCAAGGCTTAGCAATTTGCATGTATTTCCATAATTTTATTGCTGTATGAACTGTGCTCTTGCATGTGCATGTGTGTGCATGTTCCTGTGCATGTGTGTGTCAGTGGAAGATTTAAGTGCTTAATTTTTTTTCTTCTTCTTGTTAGCAAAAATGACTGAGTATCCCACATATTTGGGTTGTAAAACTTTACTGAAATTGAGCTTAAACTCTTTAGTGCTGGCTTAACCCAGGCTCAATAAAATGGTCATGTTAGCCATATTCAACTTGCTCTTATTCTTAAGCAAAATACATGTCATTTTGTTTTCTTTTCAAAGCAACTCAAACCTTTTCTGCCAGATTTTCTATCAACTTAAACATGTATTTTCCTATGTCAAATACTTGATTGTACATTCAATCCATAAATCCTTTAATCTCAGATTTGCTACCATTATAAACTAACTGTTCTTAAAGCTTAAAATTCCATTTCTTAGCAAAACATTTTGCAAAACAAAACACATAAGTTTCAGCTGATACACATATAGGCTCAACACTTGTAAAACAGTAGTTCTAACCATACATTAGTTTTCTAAGCAAATTTAAACAAAATAGCTTAACATAATTCAGCATAAACATCTATTTTGACTTCAGCAAATCTTTAAATATATCATCCAATTCCTTAAGCAGCTAAACATCCAAAGCCTAATCAAAGAAATTCCTACTTTCCTGCAAAATCACCATGAACTGCCCCATATAAACATGAGACACCCAATGGTGCACAAAACACACAAGGGTCAGACTAAAGTCTGGTATGAGTAATCTAAGTGAAAACATGATTTATTTGACACTTATTCATATTCAAATAACTTCAAAATGGATAAAGGAACTCAATACCACTCTTGTGCATGTTCCTGTGATACATGTGTATATACATTAGTGCACAACAAATTATATGTGATTCAATGGTTTAGTTCAGTGATAACAATTATAGGATCCATCCATAAAACATCATAAACCAATCAACACATTCATCAATTCAATCATCCAGCCTTTTCTACCAGATTACTGGCCATCAGGGATTTTACCCAAGCCCTCTCATGAACCTATTTCTATTTTTCACTATCAAGTATATTATGGTCTTTAGCTACTTTCTCTTGTTAAACCACACACTGCCTGGGACATATCACTGTTAACCCAGCACACTCAGGCCCCTGGGTATAAGCATACCATGTGTGAGCTTGCAATGTTCACCTTGCCAAGCCATATTTTGTAGCCCTAAGATCAAAAAGTCCTTAGTTAAATTACTAGGTGTTACTTTCCCTTTCTCATTCCTATGCTAATCCCTTCTGCCTATCATATTTCAATCAGAGAAAGAAACATTCAGCCAACATGTATTCATCCAGAGATTGGTAAGTCATGTTCTCATAAGCAAGCATTTAATCATGCAAACAGATGTGATTTCTAAGCATATTATTTTGTCTATGGGTTTCAATGGATCAAGTTACAAACATATGGTCATAGATAGTTTTCTGGTTGTCTCCTTTTACCTCTGGTTCAATCAGACCTTTGTTAATTTAAGATCTGGCTAAACCACAAGTATATGCTTTGATTTGGAGAGTTCATAAAACATAGAAGCTCAGCACATGTATAACATTGCACCTCTACATTTATCTTTATTTTAGTTGATGTGAGACATAAGCAACAACACAATGTTGCAACCCCACATTTCCTTTTCAATTTTAAACCATATATCTACAACATCAATCCTGGGTTTTTAAGTAAATAAATGTATAAAGAAAACCCATAAAATCTACTTCATCTCAAAGTTAAACCACAACACAGATAACTATATTCAAACATGAAATCCATGACTCTTTTATACTGGATAATGCCACTATAAAGGGTTTTACACTTGAGCAGATCATTGACAAGCCAAATTTATCAAATCATAAAATGAACATGGCTTGCAAAAGTGAAATATAAATTTAATTAGGCTGCCTCAATATTCAGGACTTATTGCCAAAGTTTCCAGTGAGGTTACTCACTTTAATCCTTCTTTTTCCTAAGCTTTTGAACCCTTTTAGTATTCTTCCTTCTTCTAATTCTAATGGCTGGTGCTCCTTATTTTTTTCTCTGGCTTATATTTTATTTTTCTTTAAATGATGAAGAGCAAATTCTGTAAGGTCTCACTACACTAAGCCTCCTTATACAAAACCATGGCTGCTACTAGGGTTTAACAAAATTACCCAATGTCATTTTTACCCTATACAAAACATGGTCTGCCTCTCATTTGATTCAAGAGAAAAAGGGTATGTGGTCCTTGTTTTTATTTTCAGAAATAATCCTTATCTCTTTAATCTCACCCCGGTCATGTTATATGCATGATTCCTATTTTCCAGAATAAAAGAATTGCTGGAAATGGATAAAGTACTTGCTTGAGGGTTCATGCCATTTCCATGCAATTTTTGTTTTCTTCCAGCAAGTGTTTGCTTGTGCACATATATAATATATATATGCCTATTTTGCCTAAGTCCTCATTTTCTTTCTTTAAATAATTTTTAAGTACCTAAATTTTTTTTTCTTGCATTCCTGCCTAACATTTATTTTCTTTGTGCCAAACTTATTAAAGACATAATCATATCTTCATACATATGTATTTCTAAATTATTTATTCTAATTTATAAATTGATTTCTGCCCATTTCATTATACAGAAAAATGCGTGCATGTGTGTGTGCACTGTCTTGTGCACATGTACATGTTTAAACCATACATTTGCAATCAGTTTCCATTCCTATCTTTCTCAATGCAATTTTTAAACAAACATAAACTAATTTAAATCATGAAATTGCTCACAAAAATCAGGGTTATCACATATACCCCTCCTTTTAGGAATTGTGTCCCACAATTCTCTCATACTTAACTTAAGTATCATCAATCTAGAAAATCAACTTTTCTGATCTCAAACCATTCTCAAGCCAATCACTTGATTAAACTCTATGCTTATTAAAATAAAAATCACAATGCATATTCAATCAAAACATTCATCAGTATATATAAATTTACCTTTCATTCAATCAAACAGTTGTGGATAATCATTTCTGATTTTATCCTCCACTTCCCATGTGCAATCATTTGGGTCAAGACTCCATTGCACTTTCACTAATTTAATTTCTTTGTTTCTTAATTTCTTGATCTCTCTAGCAACTATGCCCACTGGCTTCTTTTCATAAATCATCCTGGGGTCAATCTGCACATCCTTAGGGGATTCTAGGATTGCCTCCTTATCATGAACCCACCTTCTTAGTTGAGACACATGAAAAACATCATGCATTGCTCTTATTTCTTCTGGCAACTCCAGCTTATAGGCTATAGTTCCTATTCTCTCTAGAATTTTATATGGCCCTATGTACCTAGGAATCAACTTTCCTTATTTCCCAAACCTTAGAACCTTCTTCATGGGTGATATTTTGATAAATACATAATCCCCAACACCATATTGTACTGCCTTCCTTCTTTGATCTGCATATTTCTTTTGCCTATCCTGGGCAGAAGCAATTCTTTTTCTGATCAAAGCTATTTTCTCTGAAGTTTCCTTCACACTCTCTGGTCCTAAGACCACTTTTTCCCCAGATTCAAGCCAACTTGAGGGTGATAAACATGGTCTCCCATAGAGAGCTTCAAAGGGTGCCATGCCTATGCTACTATGATGGCTATTGTTGTATGCAAATTCAGCTAAAAAGATATGATCCTCCTAACTTCCTCCCCAATCCAATACACAAGCTCTCAACATGTCTTCAAGCAATTTGTTCACAATTTCTGTTTGACCATCAGATTGAGGATGGTATGCTGTGCTTAAGCATAAATCAGTCCCCATTGCCTTGTGAAAACTCTGCCAAAATTTTGAAGTGAAGATGGTATCTCTATCACTTACTATGGTCTTTGGTATATCATGTAGTCTAACCACTTCCTTGATAAACAACTGGGCTAGTGTACATGCATTTCTCTCTGACTTTACTGGTATAAAATGGGCTGACTTGGTTAACCTATCAACCACTACCCAAATGTTATCATTTCCCCTCCTAGTTCTAGGAAAACCATCAATGAAATCCATTGATATATCCTCCCATTTCCACTGTGGTATTTGCAAAGGTTAAAGCATCCCTGAGGGTTTTTGATACTCAGCCTCACTTGTTGGCAAACCATACATTTAGATACATAGGTTGCCACTGCACTCTTCATACCACTCCACCAATAATCCCTCTTGAGGTTGTGATACATCCTTGTGCTTCCTGGGTTTATAGTGTATTTGCTTTTGTGGTAAGCATCCAAGATTTCTTGCTTCAACTCATTAATTGCTGGAACACATATTCTTTTTCCTTTCTTCAAATGGCCTTGATCATTCAACTGAAAACCTTCCACTGCTTCACCATTTAATATCTGAGTTTTCTTTTCAAATAAAAATGGATCTTGGTCTTGTAACTTTACAACTTTGTTTTTCAATTCTGACTCCAGAGTGATAAAGCTTAACTTTCCCATTTTTACATGTTCACTGCATAGGCTCATGTTTTCTACATTATCACTTTCTATCTCTGAATCAGTTAACAATGATAAAGTGTTAAACTCTTCTATCATTAATCTAGCCACTTTAGCATGTTGTCTACTTAGGGCATCTGCTACTTTATTAGCCTTACTAGGGGTATATAATATTTCAAAGTCATATGAGGCTAGGAGTTCAATCCACCTTTGTTGCCTCATATTCAATTCTCTTTGTGAAAATAAATATTTAAGTGACTTATGGTCTGTATAAACTTCAAACCTTGCCCCTAACAAGTAGTGTCTCCATAGCTTAAGAGCATACACTATAGCAGCTAATTCAAGGTCATGAGTAGCATATCTTACCTCACTTGGTTTCAATTTCCTAGAAGCATAAGCTATCACTTGTTGTTGTTGCATCAATACCGCCCCAAGCCCTTGTCCACTTGCATCAGTATACACCACCATTTTCATTCCTTTCAGGTACTTTGAGGATTGGAGCTTGCACTAGTGCTTCCTTTAATTTCCCAAAGGCTTTCTCACACTCTTCAGTCCAAGTAAACACTTGATTTTTCCTAGTCAATCTGGTTAATGGGATTGAAATTTTTGCAAAATCTTTTATAAACCTTATATAGTAACCAGCCATTCCCATGAATGATCTGACCTCAGTGACATTGGTAGGCCTTTTCCAAGCTTGCACTGCAATGACCTTATTGGGATCCACAGATATTCCTTTTTCTGATATAATGTGGCCTAGAAAATTCACTTCATTTTGCCAAAAAGTGCATTTTGAAAACTTTGCTTTCAAGTCTTCCTGCCTCAATTTCTCAAATACCATAGGCAAATGATTTTCATGCTCTCTAATTGACTTAGAATAAATTAGTATGTCATCAATAAATATCAATACAAATTTATCCAAGTATTCTCTAAAAATCCTATTCATCAAATCAACAAAATAGGAAGGAGCATTTGTCAAGCCAAATGGCATTACTAAAAATTCATAAAGTCCATATCTTGTGTTAAAGGCTGTATACTTAATGCTTTCCTCTTCTACTTTCATCTGATGAAAGCCTGAAGCTAAATCAAGCCTAGAAAATATTTTCGCACCACTCAATTGATCAAAGAGGTCATCAATTCTAGGTAAAGGATATTTATTTTTAATTGTGACTTTATTTAATTCCCTATAGTCAATACATAACCTAAGGGATCCATCTTGTTTCTTAACAAAGACTACTGGTGCCCCCCATAATGAGCTACTGGGTCTAATAAAGCCTCTTTCTTCTAATTCAACCAATTGGTTTTTCAATTCTATCAACTCCTTAGGCCCCATTCTGGTTGGTCTTTTAACCACTGGGCTAGCTCCTGGAATTATTCTGATTGAAAACTCAACTGGTTTGTGGTTTGGAACTCCCCTAACTTCACCAAACACATCAGTATATTGATTCACTATATGGATTTCTTCTAATGCAGGCGTGGGTTTTTCACTAGACAATGCAAAAAGGTTGGCTATATTTCTATTCTTGTCTGCCTCACAAAGAACAACTACCCTTTGTCCATCAGAAATTTTCACTTATATGGTGGATGTCTCCATATTTATGATAGCCTTATATTTACTCAAACAATCAACTCCTAGAATAACCCCTATGCCCGGATATTGCAACACATATAGGTCTGAGTTAAACACATGTCCCCCTATATCTAACCCCAGTTGCATACACATCATGCCCAGAACACATGAGCTACCTATAGGGCTTCTAATAAACAGTGGCTTATCAACAATCATACAATTCAATTTTAATTGTTGTGCAATATCATGGGAGATCAATGAGTGTGTAGCCCCAGTATCATACACTACTGCAAAAGGTATTGAGTGAATAAACAAAGTACCTTCAACTTGGCCATGTTTCTCAACATTTGATCCCTCAGTTGCCTTGCCTTTTCCTTCCAAAGCCCCTAATTTTCCTTGCTTAAAATCTGGACAATTCCTCTTTATGTGACCTTCCTTCCCACAATGGTGACATTTGAAGGATGATGACCTAACATTTGTGCACCTATTCTTTATATGCCCCTCTTGGCCACAGTTATAACAAGTAATCTTCTTCTTAATTTCAGCAGCACTGGCTTCTTCTGGTTTCTTGGTGGAAGCTGTGTCTACATTCTTCTTATCATAAGGGTGAAATTTGCCCTTTCCTTTCTTGTTTTGGCTATTCTTGAATGCCCTGAAATTCTCTCTAGCCTTATCATGTTGTTCAATGCTCAAAGTCAAGTCCAAAACTTGATCAAAAGTCCTGTCCTTGTATGGTATCATGGCTCTACTAAGGCTAGGGTTTAGCCCTTGAATATATCTGCCATTCTTAGCCTCCTTAGTGGTGATGAGTACTGCACCATACTTTGCCAATGATTCAAACCTCTGAGTGTACTCAGTGACATTCATAGTCCCTTGCCTCAATTTGATGAATTCCTCTAGCAAAGACTCCTTGGCTGATGCAGGGACAAACCTACCTTCCAGCATTGCTTTAAATTGATCCCATGTCACTTCTCCTTCAGGTCTTCCAGCTATGATAACCTCCCACCAATCCAAAGCTGCTCCTCTCAATTGCCTGGATGCAATTTGCCTCTTACTTTGGTCTTCAACTTGCATGTCTGCAAAGATTATTTCCAAAATCCTGAGCCAATTTTGAACTCCCATAACTCCTTCTGTGCCATCAAAAGTTTTGCCTCCAAGGTTGGTAAAAGTCTTGAGTAGTTTGGAAAGCTCCTCATGTGGATTTTCCTGCCTATTGCCTACTCCATCCCTTATGGCTCTCATGAATTCTTGCACATTCACCATGGGTGGTTCACTTGTTCCTACATTTTGATGTCTGGGTCCTACCATAGCTCTATGGATATAACACTTAGGTTAGTCCATTTTGCCTGATACTCTGTAGATTAATTCATTTCAATCTATCCCTATTCAGTTATAATAGATATTAGTAGTATAAGCACTAACAAAACAAAGCATCCAAGGCAGTCAACACCTCCATACATCCAATGCAAACAAGTTCATACAAAATTTTGCTATGTTATTTAACAACATAGCTCTGATACCAAATGAAATGACCCACCTTCTGTTCCTAAAGTTTTTTTTTACATATATATATACAGTGGTCATTTAATCAAGAAAATATTACATTCTAATTTTCTTCTATCCAGGATCTTTATGCCAATATAAAAATATTGGTTTGCTCAAATCATCTTAAACTTACATATGTGAAGATATATAAGTTACATTCTACTTGAATCAGAGTACAAAAGTTTGGAAGTATAAAACTGTTTGGGAATCATTAAAAGAAATAATTCCAACATAGCAATAGTGTTTCTAAAAACCAGGTTTTCCAAGCATACTTAGGTTATTGCATAACTATTGGTTTCATGTCTCAAGACTTAGCAATTTGCATGTATTTCCATAATTTTATTGCTGTATGAACTGTGCTCTTGCATGTTCCTGTGCATGTGTGTGTCAGTGGAAGATTTAAGTGCTTAATTTTTTTTTCTTCTTCTTATTAGCAAAAATGACTGAGTCTCCCACATATTTGGGTTGTAAAACTTTACTGAAAATTGAGCTTAAACTCTTTAGTGCTGGCTTAACCCAGGCTTAATAAAATGGTCATGTTAGCCATATTCAACTTGCTCTTATTCTTAAGCAAAATACATGTCATTTTGTTTTCTTTTCAAAGCAACTCAAACCTTTTCTGCCAGATTTTCTATCAACTTAAACATGGATTTTCCTATGTCAAATACTTGATTGTACATTCAATCCATAAATCCTTTAATCTCAGATTTGCTACCATTATAAACTAACTGTTCTTAAAGCTTAAAATTCCATTTCTTAGCAAAACATTTTGCAAAACAAAACACATAAATTTCAGCTGATACACATATAGGCTCAACACTTGTAAAACAGTAGTTCTAACCATACATTAGTTTTCTAAGCAAATTTAAACAAAATAGCTTAACATAATTCAGCATAAACATCTATTTTGACTTCAGCAAATCTTTAAATATATCATCCAATTCCTTAAGCAGCTAAACATCCAAAGCCTGATCAAAGAAATTCCTACTTTCCTGCAAAATCACCATAAACTGCCCCATATAAACATGAGACACCCAATGGTGCACAAAACACACAAGGGTCAGACTAAAGTCTGGTATGAGTAATCTAAGTGAAAACATGATTTATTTGACACTTATTCATATTCAAATAACTTCAAAATGGATAAAGGAACTCAATACCACTCTTGTGCATGTTCCTGTGATACATGTGTATATACATTAGTGCACAACAAATTATATGTGATTCAATGGTTTAGTTCAGTGATAACAATTATAGGATCCATCCATAAAACATCATAAACCAATCAACACATTCATCAATTCAATCATCCAGCCTTTTCTACCAGATTACTGGCCATCAGGGATTTTACCCAAGCCCTCTCATGAACCTATTTCTATTATTCACTATCAAGTATATTATGGTCTTTAGCTACTTTCTCTTGTTAAACCACACACTGCCTGGGACATATCACTGTTAACCCAGCACACTCAGGCCCCTGGGTATAAGCATACCATGTGTGAGCTTGTAATGTTCACCTTGCCAAGCCATATTTTGTAGCCCTAAGATCAAAAAGTCCTTAGTTAAATTACTAGGTGTTACTTTACCTTTCTCATTCCTATGCTAATCCCTTCTGCATATCATATTTCAATCAGAGAAAGAAACATTCAGCCAACATGTATTCATCCAGAGATTGGTAAGTCATGTTCTCATAAGCAAGCATTTAATCATGCAAACAGATGTGATTTCTAAGCATATTATTTTGTCTATGGGTTTCAATGGATCAAGTTACAAACATATGGTCATAGATAGTTTTCTGGTTGTCTCCTTTTACCTCTGGTTCAATTAGACCTTTGTTAATTTAAGATCTGGATAAACCACAAGTATATGCTTTGATTTGGAGAGTTCATAAAACATAGAAACTCAGCACATGTATAACATTGCACCTCTACATTTATCTTTATTTTAGTTGATGTGAGACATAAGCAACAACACAATGTTGCAGCCCCACATTTCCTTTCAATTTTAAACCATATATCTACAACATCAATCCTAGGTTTTTAAGTAAATAAATGTATAAAGAAAACCCATAAAATCTACTTCATCTCAAAGTTAAACCACAACACAGATAACTATATTCAAACATGAAATCCATGACTCTTTTATACTGGATAATGCCACTATAAAGGGTTTTACACTTGAGCAGATCATTGACAAGCCAAAGTTATCAAATCATAAAATGAACATAGCTTGCAAAAGTGAAATATAAATTTAATTAGGCTACCTCAATATTCAGGACTTATTGCCAAAGTTTCCAGTGAGGTTACTCACTTTAGTCCTTCTTTTCCCTAAGCTTTTGAACCCTTTTAGTCTTCTTCCTTCTTCTAATTCTAATGGCTGGTGCTCCTTATTTTTTTCTCTGGCTTATATTTTATTTTTCTTTAAATGATGAAGAGCAAATTCTGTAAGGTCTCACTACACTAAGCCTCCTTATACAAAACCCTGGCTGCTACTAGGGTTTAACAAAATTACCCAATGTCATTTTTACCCTATACAAAACATGGTCTGCCTCTCATTTGATTCAAGAGAAAAAGGGTATGTGGTCCTTGTTTTTATTTTCATAAATAATCCTTATCTCTTTAATCTCACCCCGGTCATGTTATATGCATGATTCCTATTTTCCAGAATAAAAGAATTGCTGGAAATGGATAAAGTACTTGCTTGAGGATTCATGCCATTTCCATGCAATTTTTGTTTTCTTCCAACAAGTGTTTGCTTGTGCACATATATAATATATATATGCCTATTTTTCCTAAGTCCTCAGTTTCTTTCTTTAAATAATTTTTAAGTACCTAAATATTTTTTTTTCTTGCATTCCTGCCTAACATTTATTTTCTTTGTGCCAAACTTATTAAAGACATAATCATATCTTCATACATATGTATTTCTAAATTATTTATTCTAATTTATAAATTGATTTCTGCCCATTTCATTATACAGAAAAATGTGCGCATGTGTGTGTGCACTGTCTTGTGCACATGTACATGTTTAAACCATACATTTGCAATCAGTTTCCATTCCTATCTTTCTCAATGCAATTTTTAAACAAACATAAACTAATTTAAATCATGAAATTGCTCACAAAAATCAGGGTTATCACAACCAAATTTGAAATAACGTATAATCTTTAAGAAAGATATGTGCTTGTATGAATGCTTTTGTTAAGCAATTTAAATTGCATTTTTACTAGCTTAATCTATTTTTACAACATCAATATATACTAACTTTATTTTTCTCAAATGCGGTATCGGTAGACATAATGAAATTCAAATACGAAGAAATGAGCCTACTGTAGCAAAATTAAACATCAACAACCTTAGACCTGAGTACATTATGTAATTTCCATTACCTAAAGTAAGTAAATTAAATAAATATTCATTATATTAGTAAAACAAAATAACAATTTTAACATCAAATATTTGAAGAGAAAACTGCATATATTTGCAGAGAAATCAACAAATATTTGTTGAGAAATCAACACATATTTGCAGATGAATATTCGTTATATTAGTTAAAAAAGCAAATATAAAGCTTTAAATGTTAGTAAAAACTACAAATATTCGATATACAAAACAAATGATTACAATCAGATGGTGAAGTAGAAACGAATTTTTTATAGTACAAATGAAAAGGAAATAGGAAATGAAGAATCAATTGATAAAGCAGAAATGAATTCTCAGGTTGAGGAAGTGGGAGATGAAAGAAGCAATGATGGCGAAGACATGGAAGATGATGAAAATGAAAATGACAAAGAAAAAGAAAAGGAAAAAAAACTGATATAGATGAAGATGAAGATGAAAATAAAATTGGAAATGAAGATAAAGGACATGAAAAAGAAAACGAATAAGGAAAAAGTGGTGAAAATGAAAAGAATGAAAAAAACAAAGATGATGAAGACAAAAGAATAGAAAAAGAAGAAAATGAAAAAAATGAAAAAGAAGTGGAAGATAATACTGATGAGATAGTAGGTAAAGAACAGTATGAAATTGGACAGCTCCGAAATGAAAAAGATGAGTCCAAAGAAAGAAGAACAAAATGGTAAAATTGAACAAAAAGAATTAAATGAAACTTAAACTGGAATAGTGAATATGAAGAAAAGGGGAAAAACATTAAAGAAAAAAAGGTTAAATTTATATGACCGACCAAGCTTCAAAATTATTTCAAGTGAAAGCCATAGCAAAAATCATAGCATAATTATGTCACAAAAAATGGAAACAAAATAAAACAAAAAGAAGAACAGGTAGAAAAAACCGAGTAGTAAGAAGAAAAAGAAAAACCTTCAACCTCAATGATTAATAAATTAAAGACAGGAAAGTGAACTGCAAAGATATATGAACTAGACTTTATATATGAACCTGTAGCTAAAAAAATCAAAAAAAGAAGAAACTAAAATAGTTGATGACAAACAAGCAGAAACAAAATCAGAACCTGAATCCGGAGCAGTAGAACTCAATGAAGACAAAAAATGAAAATGGACAAAACTACTATAAAGAAGTATTTAAAAGAAGACCAAAAAGCACTACCACAACAATTCTTCGATGAAGCATAAATATTAAGCTAAAGTTTAAACTATTAAATTTAAAATTCTAGATCAAAATAATAATAATTTGTAACTTGTATGTTATGGGGTTGCATATGAAAGTCATGACATAACAATAGCAAAATCAGTGAGGATGGATTTGGTCAGTGGAAGATTCTTGGATGGAATGGTAAAACAAAAATATAACTAAATAACAATAATTGAAGAGAAATCTTACAAATATTTGCTGGGAAATTTGCAAATATTTATAGTGAAATCTAAAAATATCAATCATTTTATATTTGATATCAACTAATTTTTTTTTACCAATTTGACATTATAAATCGTAAAATGGTTCAACTAATACCTTTTACAAGAGTAATTTTCTTTAGAATATAAGCAAAGGTAAGAATTTTTTAATAATTTATTATTTAATAAAAAAATTTAGAACTAATTAAATTAAATTTAACAAACATTAAAAATACCTTTGATTTCTTTCAGGAATGTGTCAATTTGAAATCTACAAGCAACACAAAAATCTTTGTAGAAAAAAAATTAAACTATAATTTTCAAAACTATGCAAAGATGTTCTTATCAATTCATGCTCGATCACATTTTAGGGTTTTGGAATCTGATCTATAAACAGGAGATTAGATGTACTGCAACTTTTTAAAATCACTTCATAACAAAACGGACATCATGGAAAGATAGCTCGAAAAGTGGTAAGTTCAAGCAATAAATTATAATTAAATATTTATAAAAATGATAACGAATTTATATCATGTTATAGAAAACTTACGTAAGTAGTTGGTTGAAGAAAAAAGAGAAAGTTCAGCACAAACAATCAAAAGAGATGATTTATGTTGACGGACCACAATAAGAAAGTAACTCAATATAAAATAATATATTTAACCTGCACAAAATTTAATTTGTATTTCTAACAAAAATGATATTGCAGAGTTGACTACGGGTTGTACGTGATAAAAGTAACATAAGATCGATATAAATATTACAATCTATTTAGGAAAAGAAATCTATACAGAAAGGGAGACATATAACTTAAGAGCATAAACAGCCTACAACATACTCAGACAAGAGACACTGTTGGAACTATGAGAATGAAATGGATTGAAGAGCAGTGGCACATATGCTTAAGGATGAAGTTAAGGCACAAAAATAAGAAAAAGAAAGGTTGTGATAGTTTTAATGTTGTGATGGTTGAAAATATTATGATAGTTGTGATGGTTGTAAATATTATAAAGGTTGTGATGGTTGAAAATATTATGATTGACGTGATAGTTGTAAATGTTATGAAGGTTATGATAGTTTTAATGTTATAATGGTTGAAAACATTATGATGGTTCTAAATATTGTAAAGGTTGTAAATATTATGCTGGTTGTGAAAGTTCATTTACAAAAATACTATTAATTTTGATGGTTATCATAAACTAGTAGTGTGATAAAGTTTGTAATGAACCGACTGTGATGAATAAGAAAGTTTGTGAAGAAAATTTTTGATGACTTGAATGATTATGAATAGTTAATGGTAAAAAGTATAAATATCTATGGAGAAATCTGCAAATATTTGAAAAACTGCAATTACTTAGAAAAAAAGTGTGAAATAACAGCCAACATGGTTGGCTCAGTTAGTTAGTAGTTCAGACTATGAGATTAAACGTCATAAGTTCAATCCTCGAGATCGACACTTGTTGGCATTAACGAACTATGTTCCAAAAAAATTATGAAATAAAAGTTTCAAATATACATAATAAACTAACAATAACAAATCAACTTTGAAATAACAATAATAAATATACACAAGAGTTTATATTAAATTTAATCAAAATAATAAACGTCATCAATACAAAATAGAATTTCAAACATATTAAAAACATCACTAAACATTTTTCTTAATACAAATCCTTTTACTATGACCTAGTTTCTTACAAATACTACATCAAATTGACTTATTATCCTATCCAAAAGCCTTAATCCTATTGCAAACTGGAGGACGACTAGCCATTCTTCTAGGTTTAGGTGGATCAACATCATCAACACTAGCATCTTCCATGTAGAAAGAACTGGATGAATTAGACGAGAATATGCCGAACGAAAATACGAGACCTTGAAATAATCTTTAACAAAATCATAAATACTAAAATAACCACAACTTAAAATACATCTAACGGCATATGCATAAGAAAAACCATTAATGCACCACATATTACAAGAGCAACATCGAGTAGACAGATCAACGCTTTGCCTAATATTAGGATGAACTTCAAAAACAAATTAGCTAGACCTTAAACAATCCACTTAGAACCTTCAATATAAAGATTCCTAAAACGATCTTCAATGACCGGACATTAAACACTATTCCAAGAAGTAGCATTATCTTGATGTTGAGGGATAAGATTCATTAACTTCACTCTAATCTTGTCCAAACAAGCCATAATAGGATGATACCTTTCATCAAGAATCCACTTATTGAAACTCTTTGAACAATTGGATGACATCTCTCCATAACGACTACCGAAAAAAAATTAGAAAAATTTTCAAGTGAAATTCCACTCAAAAGGTTATCAACATAAACTCTACCATCTTGCCTAAATTCAACCAAAGTAGCTTCAAAATCCCTTAAGTTACAGACATAAGCAGTATGACCAAAAAGATTAATAAACAACTTCTCCTTAACCTCCGAGAAAGACTTTTAATAGCACTTTTCAAAATATTAGTCAAATGATAAAAACGTGAACCATGAAATGCATTTGGAAACACTTTTGGAATAGCAATGAGAAAACCAGTATGATGATTTGAAATAAAAGTAAAAAGTCTAATATCACCTTAATGCATATCTCTAAGTTGCTCACAAAACCATACCCAATTAGATTATTCGTTAATGGAAACAACAGCAATACCAATAGAATAAAAACCTTTAAAAAAGAATACAGGAGATTGATAGGGTTTTTATGAAATCTTTTTTCAGTCAACTTTTCAAGACTCTCATGTTGATATACTTAACTATTCAACAAATGATCATAGTCTTATATTAATACAAATTTTTAATAATAAAAGTGACATCAAAACCAGTCCATTTAGTTACATTGATGCTCGGTGCGAAATGAATGGGTATAATAATGTTGTTGACAGCACTTAGAACATTTCAATTTAGGGTAGTCTACAGTTCGGGTTGTTATGTAAGGTAAAAAATGTAAAAGGACAACTTAAGTAGTGGAATAAGTGCAGAACAAGCATACATGATTTAATTGCACAACTCAAAGGGAAAATATTTCTTGTTATCAACAACTAATTGTTAATCCAAACAGTTCACATATTATACAACGTTATAAGGATAGTTTATTTGAATTGGGAAAATTAATGCATATGCTAGCAATATAAAATAAGCAAAAATCAAAGATCATATGGCTAAAAGAAAGGGATCAATGTTAAAAAAATTCCATTTACATATGACTGCAACCACTAACAGAAAGGAACTCAAGCAATTATTTAATCAGCAGGATAGATCGGTCACAGATGAAAAGGAGTTGAAACTTAATGTAGTGCATTTCTATTCAGACTTATATAATGCCAAAACTGTTCGGTACAATATCCCATACTTAATTTGCAAAAAATTCTATCTGAACATATTAGACATAAATTGGAGTTAGAAAATTAAAATAAAGAAATTAAGAATGGTGTGTTCTAAATAGATGATAATTGTAGCTTGGGTCCTGATAGTTTTGGTGCAAGGTTTATTACGTATCACTGGGGCTTAGTTAAAGAAGTTTTAAATGAAGCCATTAAATGTACATTTAATTTTGGTCTCTTTATATAAGAGAAATTAATCATGCTTTTATCATTCTTGTGCCCAAAAACGAAGACCCTCGCTCTTATGTAACATAATCTAGGTTTTTATAAATGATTTGGTGTTATAGAATCAAAATGCATTATTTTTGGGCAATAGCGAAAATTATCTACTAGCAAATGAGAAGGTTAGGACCTTTAACAGAAAAGGCCCTAATAACTTATATCTCAAAGTCAAGTTACAAAAAGCTTACGATAAAGCCGATAGAAAACTTGTTTGTCAAGTTCTTTATTCTATGGGGTTTCCATCATAAGTCATTTCTATTATTTATAATTGTATTTCTACCCCGATGTTTTCTATATCGATTAATGGTTCTCTATGTGGTCACTTTGCAAGTAATAGGGGATTGAGCAAGGAGACCCACTTTCCCCTACTTGTTTGTTATTACAGTGTAATATTATCCTTATTTCTTGAATTGCGGCATTTGAAAGGTAAATTGACCCCTATTTAGAAAGCAATCCAGTTATTAATCTTTTGCTAAATCTTGATCTTTTTCAAAGCCACTATAGATAATGCATAGTGTATCAAAAATGTGCTATAGAAATTAGAACAATTAGTGGGGCAAGTTATGAATGTACAAAAATCTAAATTGTTTTTAGTAAAGAGGTAGGTGATAAAGCAAGAATACTAATATCATAGGCACTAAAATCCAAAATCTACCTGTTACTTATCCAGGCACTCCTCTAAGTAGTTCATCTCTTAGAAGATCAGATTTTAACTTGCTTATTAATAAAATTAAAAAGAGACATAGCGTGTAGAGCGGAAGATTGTTAAACTTAAGTGGAAAACTTGAGCTAATTAAAATAGAAGTTCAGTCTATAGTATTGTTTTGGATGCAAACATGCCAGGTGTTGAAAATTGTGATTAATCAAATTGAAAGCGTATGTGCGAAATTTTTGTAGCAAGGCAAAAAACACCTGGTCTGTTGGAGTACTGTCTGCAAATCTAAAGAGGAAGGGAGTATCAGTTTAAGAAGTTTATGTAATATAGCAAGTGCATTATCTATTAAATTACTTTGGTAATTTTTAGAGAATAAATGTATATGGTCTACAAATGCATCAAAGATGTTGTGATAAGAAAATTTTTGGGTTTCCAAGACGTTGCTAATCCTTGTACACTTGGAAACTGCTATTGAATACAAGTATATTATGCCATGCCCTCATTGAAAGGAAAATTTCAAACAGTCCAGAGACAAATATGTGGTTTGACCCACTGATAATTGAATAATCTTTGATCGGTATTTTAGGAAGGCCACAAATGGGATATATAAGGGGCACTAATAAAGAAGTGTATTATTTGAACCAAAATTGGTAGAAACACCTAGAAAGGTAAGCAGTAAAGGTTAAATTAAGAAAGTAAATGAAAATTAGAGGAAATAAAATAGAAAACAATCACACACAAATTTATAGTAGTTCGGCATTCTTAGCCTATGTCCACTTGAATGATTTTATTGCTTTTGCACTCGTTTTTTTTATTACAAGAGAGCAGGATTGGAATAGGTCTTGAATACAAGAGATTAAGGGTGTAATGGCAGCGTAAAGATCCTTAGAATGAACCGAGCCTTCTGTATTTATAGGGGTAAACAACCAAATATCTCGCTGAAACTTCTACTGCAGAACCTCGCCGCCATGATCAAGTCTCCTAGAAAATCTCAACTCTGTATCACTTATGGTTGGGGATCGGTACCGATCCCTATAAGAGGATCGGTATCGACCCCTATATATGTAGTATAGGGTCTTACGATTTCTTATGCTCACTCGTCTTGTTGGTGGCTTCAGAATTCCAAGGTTGTTTTGCATTGTCACCTAGATGTTTGTTGGTCTAAGCGATGGATCTATAGAAGGTTGAACTACTGCTTTAGACTATATATGGAGATTGCTAATATGATGCATAGGAATTTTGGAACAACACTTGAATCGGGCTCTATATAGATAGAGAAGAGTGCCATAGGAGTAGGGGCCACTCTAGGTGTAACCCTAGGGATCGATATCGATCCCCTTGTAGGGTGGAACACCGATCCATATTTAGCGTATTCCAAGGTATTGCACTTCTAAGATTGTTCGACCGTCGTCTCTTAGTATTGCATGTACTTGGTTCCTAGCCCCTAGGATCGTCTCTCTGGGCTGCTTGCGTTGATAATTGTCGGGTCTAACATATCTAGTCAATCTTAATATAGCCGGCTAAAAGGATGGATAACACTTGCCCACCAAAGTACATCTCGTTTCGAACGTGATATGCTTTGAATTAAGACAAATCTGAAGCACTATGGAGGATTCCACTTCGTGTTTTGAAGGTCGTTATCCTTCCGTCGAGTTACTTTTACTGAGAGTCGTATATCAACTGTTCGCCGCGACGCTTTGGTCGGTATCTAACATTAAAAATACTGGAAAGCATTCCCTCGGTAATTATTTGTGCTCGGTTCCATTAAGCTAATTGATCAAGCTAGTAGGCCACAATTAACAGAACTGGTTCCTTTTTTGAAAGTTCTAGGTATAAATTCGATTTCTGTCGGTTTAGGAAATCGAATATCGAATATACACATGTGCTCGTAGGTTCATGTACACACTATTGGCTCCCAACAATGTTCGTATGCCTATAGGTCATCACCAAGTTTTATGGAAATGCAGTCGCAAGATTATTTTTTTGCGTGGTAGGATTGGTGCCAGTCCCTATGGGGGGATCGGTACTGATCCCGTACTTAACCATTTTGGACCCAAATATATCGGGTTGTGCTTGGGTATATAACCCATTATCTCCACTTTTTCTCCCCACTTGTTTTCATTTTCTCATCACCGAACTCTACTACCCAGGCCGCCATTAAAAGCTTGAAATTAAGAAAATCAACTAATCATTTAAACCAATCATCAACATGATCAAACCACGCCTCCTACATCACCTACGCTTGTCCATAATCCAAATCCATCAATCTCCATTGCAATCCCCTAGATCTTGAAGTTCAATCCCTTTGAGTTTTGAACCTGACCTGCTTTTGGTTGATTCTTGAATTGGTTTGATTATGATTTTGTACATAGGTGGGTTTTGATCTTAAGTGGAAGGCGAGTTGGAATATGGTAGGGACGAGGCTAGCTTTGGACCAACTTACATTGGCAAATTCAGGTTTGGGATCAGTTGTTGGAGTGGATGGGATAAAATTCTTCAAGGGCCAAAGCCCCTAGGTATGGGATCGGTGAAGATCTCATACTTAGGTGAATTTCGTGATTTTTTCCTTGTACACTTTAGACTATACAAAAAAAAAATCTTCTATACTTGCGTGTCTTTGTGGACCCATCCATATAACTTTGAACTCGGATACTTTTGCCTATACCATACTTGCAAAATGGACTTGAATTCTTGGACATGCACGCTTGTATACACCCGAACTTAGATGAATGTGCATGCCTTGAATATGAACATCATACTATGACGTGCCAATTGTGGATCCTAAAATTGGACAAAATTTTTATGTTCAACCATCGTCGTAAAGGCCGGTTGGGATGGTCAGCGATGACAGTCTCTTCGGTCAAACTCTCAAGTCACGTCATTACCATCACATAATTATGTATTGTTCAACCTTGCACTGCACACACCTCACTAGATAACACTTAGCACGATGGGATTGGTTATCCATCTAACTATGACTTTCTGTTGAATTTAATAACCATGGGCTCAAGACTCTCCAAGCATTTAGCTGCAATGACGGGTGATCAAGCCTCTGCATATGCTGAATCAGATGCTGAGTCGAGCTCAGCAACACTTTCTGCTTGACTCACTCCAGTGAACAATTGGAATAGCCTGAAAGCTGACATATTGCACCAGGGAATTTTTTAGATCCAGGAGCATATGATATTGTAGAGCCAGCTCCTGATATACTTGAGGATGCCATATTCTTATAAGATCCAGAGGACTCGACTGCTTCGAAAGTTAATGAGGCATATGTTCATCGAATTTGAATTAAGCACGGAATCCCACATGATACACTTAAGAAGGGTATACTGCTTGTAAAAGGTATATGGGCCTAGCTGGGGTGTACCACCATTCAATCCGTTCATCCATCGAATGCTCTAATTTAAGAGACTTGGTCCAGCTCAACTGCATCCGAACAGCTATGCATTTTTCCAAGGCATATACATGATTTTCCTTGAATTCTTAAATCGACCAAAGAAGATATTTAATTTATTTACAGATTTAAGCGACGTAAAGGAAGTTTATCATTCACTTATCTTAAGCTAGTCAGCGTTGCCAAGTTATGACCGGTGCTTGGAATAAGCTTAGCTATTTTAAAAGCGAATGGTTTTATGTGTACTGTCCACCCGGATTTGCACAACGGTGTTTAGTAGGACATAAGTCTTTTCCAAACTATAGCATGAAAGCTTTAGTTAAGTTGCATTCTGATTAACGCAATTTTTCGTATTATACAGATGTTCCTTCGAGACCTGGTGGTGATGTTTACCAAAACGCCCTTACAACACTCCGGAACGTTCCAAAGGAAGATAGGGAGATTAGGTCCATTATTGTTGTTGAGCGTCTCATGGTCTTTAACTTGCTAGAAGAGGGTCGTAGCACCGGCCAGGCCGAGGATGACAATGAAGTAGTAGTAGGTGGCCATACTCAACCGAAAGCAGGTCATGTCGGGGCTGACATGCCCCTAGTCCCTAGCCAAGAAGTCGAGGAGGCTTAAGGCAACATCGAGGAAGGTGAAATAGTAGGCGGCGATAATGAGCCTAGCGGTGATAACGTACATTCAAGTCACGAACCAATGACTGAGTAGCCTACGTATAAACAACCACTTGCTTCAAGGAGGAAGCCCGTTGTTAAGCTTTGTCAAGGGAAAATTTCTAAATAGCCTCTGCTAGTTGTAATAGCATAGCAGACTTCATCTCATCCTTCTATGGATGCATTTTCAAAGATGGGACCAATTCCTACTTAGTTTGGTTCCTTTGATATAGGAAACATGATCATAGAGGGTTCTCCTCTACGTGTTGATGATGACACCATACCTGTGTGGGAGAGATTACCCCTATGAGTAAGGATCCAGTACATGGTTTATTGGGAAGACACTAGGACACTCACACGCACGTGCACTTCATAGCACTATCTTGCACTTGTCGTATGTTCGTTTTCATCAAATCTAACTTGTTCATGTTTCCTTTGTAGATTTTATGGAGAAGAGAAAATATACATACTGATCCTTGGAAGAGAAAGCGTATCTAGCTCAAAGGCCCCGGTTGGGTTCATAGTACCAAGGGAGTAGTCAAGATTACGATTCAAGCCAATACTTTAGCCGTAACAGGGATGATCGGGACAGGAGTAGTTATGTTAGGGATCATTCTTCACACGATTATGCTTCTAAGCACTGGCCTAGATCTACATCACCTCCTCCCAAAGGTCCGGATAAGCAACCTGATCGTCGTGATGATCTCGAGCTCCACCTCCTACATCATTTCTGTACAGCCCACCATGCTATCTCATTCCAGTCGGTCATCTTAGACATCATAAAGGTGGTTTTAAGAATCCTCATCAAAGGCCTGGCAAAGAGACTGCTATCACTTCGGTCGATACAGTAGAACAGCTTGCGCCCGACACTCATATGCCAAAAATTTAGGATCAATTCCCAAACATATGTTTTGATGAGCTTATGTTCGTGTCCAACCTAAAGAGAGTTCCAATGGAAGTCCAGGAAAGGACTATGGCCTGCGTGACCGACATTCATCACCAGTATAACGAGGGGGTGGGAGTTGTTGAGAAGATTTCTAAGGTCTCGAGAGATAGGCTCTAGGATATTGAGACTCAAAAGCTTATCGAGGCCGAAAATAAAAGAATTATAGCCACCCTTGATACTGAGGTCGAGAATTTGAAAAATTACCAAACTGAAGTAGAGAAAAAAGCAGAGGAGGCTATCAAAGTTCTCGATGCTGAAAAATCCAAGCATCTTAAAGAAATCGAGCACGCGCATCACCGAAAGTATGAGTTGGTACTCGAAAGAGATGCCTCCAAAAGGAATGCAGCTGAACTGAAGACCAAGCTAGATCGGAAGACAAAGGAAAAGGAAGAAGCGTAGAAATTAGCTCAGGACTCATGCAATGAGCTAGTCATCGGGAGGGGAGAGAGGGACAAAGAACTCGAGTGAGCTAGGGATGTTGACGCTATTGTGAAGAGAGAAGTTGAAGCCGTGGAGCAGTGGGCAGAGGAGCAGTTTATAGAGAGGTTAGAGCCATTGCTTACTCAATACAATGCCAATGTCCTCGAGTTCATAAATCTGGAGTGGCTTAAAGATGATTATCCCAAACTCCTTGCGCGCGCCTGGGAGTGGATCATTAAGGAGGAGAAAGAATTTTTCCAGGGCGCTGAGGTGGATCTGGAACAGTGGGAGAAGGAGATCTTGGTAAAAGATAAGCCCCATATTTTACACAATGGCATGCTTCTTATCCATCTGGCACTTGGCACAACCATGCAAAAGAAAATAGGCAAAGGTTTTGGACTAGCGCAACATGATGCTTTGGCTAGTCAAACTCTTGGGACTCAAGCTGCTCCTAACTCCACCGCTGATTCTAGGTATGATCCGAACCGACCTCGGATTCGAAAATCTAATACTCTCTCTTTTATTCTGGAGGAGGCCTCCGGTGGCACTTCAGCTTATGTAGAGCTCTAGACTGAAGAAGGTACCTCCTTGACTTCTCCTTTATTTCAAAGGGTCGACATGTCACCGATCAACGTTGCTAATCTCTTATTTTGCATTTCTCTAGCTTCAGGTCAGCTTGCAATCGCTCTGCTTCCTCCCAAAGATTCCCAGCTGGGGCAATAGGTACCTGTGACAGAGTCAGTAACCGTCACTACTTCAACAAAGATCCCCAACGCTCCGGCTAAAGAGACTCCCGGCCTTGACGAGCCGATGATTGATGCTTTGCTAGGTGTGGGAGCTGATGACTTACAGGGAGCCCATTTTGATGGCGATGTGACTATCACTAAGGTTTTTGAGTCTTTATCGGGTCACACCATGGCCGGACTTAAGCAGAAACTTGGGATAGATATCCTCCTTGCTACATAGATCAAGCAAGAGAAGTGGGAAGTCATTCCTCCTCCTTTATCTATCGCTTTCCCGGGGCAGACCATTTACACTCCAATCTATATTCCTCCACTCGAGAGTGCTCAGACCTATTGGATCCTCATTGAGTACTCCAGCCTCCGTTCCTCAGCCTGAAAGTGCTTAAAGTGTGCCTGCTAGTTCATCTCATAGCACTCCACCCAAGGGCAAAGGAAGTGGGGGAAGAACAAGAAAACAGCCAGATGGATCCAGTGTACCTTCTTCTATGGATAAGAAAGAGAGGAAAGAAAGAAAAAGAGGCTCAAGAAGTGATTGCTTGTCTTTTTTGTGCCTTCTTATTGTATAGCAGTGCTTAGGCTTTTCTAGTTCCCTACTTTTGTTTTGTTTGGCCGGTGTAGTGCGGGTTCGGCTCCCACTTTTGCTTTTTGTTTCCAATGTTGATAACACTTGTATTTAGCTTTTGAATTTCATGTGGATAATAATAGTTTTTGGCTTTGCCAATTCTTTGTTTGGATTTGACTATGTGCTTAAGAAATACACTTTCAGTTCAATGTACTTGCGGTCTATTTCTTTCCACGATTGTTTTTAGACTGTCTTTAGCCCGTTTCATAGTTCATCGACTTTTCACCGTCTTATCGAACGTAAGGTAACCGCTGAAATGGCGAACGCTAGACATTAGTTAAGGTTAATCACTTAGGATAAGTGACTTAAATATCATTTTCTAGGATAATAACTTTCGATTGCACCAAACTCCGGGTGCTAGTTTAAGTGTACCACTTAAGATTGTAGTCTGCACATCCTCGTCCAGGATTTTTACACCCAAGCATGCCCAACTCCGGGCGTCGATTAAAGGCTTGTAAGTTAAGTCCAACCTTACTCTAGATATGGATATTCCATTTTGCCTTCTCCAAGCAGGAGGTTAAGGGTTAGACGGTTTTATCACATCCACTTCGATTTATACTCCTATCCCCAATCCGAATGCAAAAGTTAGCATATGGACGGTCATATCATGTCTGGTTTAGTTTATACTTCTGCTTTCAATCCAAAGGCAAAAGTTAGCATATGGATGACCATATCATGTCCAGTTTAGTTTATACTCCTACCCACAATCCGAAGGTAAGAGTTGGTTTGTGAATGATCATGTGATGTCCGTCTTAAATTTATACTCCTGCTTCCAATCCGAGGTAAGAGTTAGCGTACGGACAGTCGTATCACGTCCGTTTTCATTTATACTCATGCCCCCAGTCCAAGGACGAGAGTTAGCATATAGACAGTCATGTCATGTCCGACTTGAGTTTATACTCCTGCCTCCAATCCAAAGGCAAGAGTTGGTTGACATCAACCTCTGAACACCAAAAGGGACTTCATGGCTACGATCGTGGGCCATAGAAGTTTGAGCGGCACCTATCTCCAGGTACCTACACATCTATATTAATCATATGCAATTCGAGTCGGTAAAATCACAACTCTTGAGTGATGGACAAACAGATTTTCGGGCAGGAAAAGCCGTTTTATTTCATAAAAGACAGAAAGTGACACGATCTGTCTTATTATACGGCTCTAACCAATTATTTATATGTTTATTTCTAAGTGAAACAGAATTGTAAGTGCTTTCTATTCGCTGCCCTTAGGAGCAAAATCCCATCAGTTGTTGCAAGCTTGAAAGTTCCATCTCCAAGGTTTTACTCTATCGCGTACGAATCTTCCCACGTCGAACCCGGGTTTCCAGAGCTTGAGAAACTTCATTTAAGAACAAGGTCGCCAATTTCAAAGGTCCGAGTCCTAACCTTGGGGTTAAAATATCGAGCGACTTAGTGCTGCTGTGCGGTTGCTCTTGACTCTACTTCAGCCCGCTTCTCATCGATCATATCGAGGGACTCCAAAATGAGCTACTCGTTTTTTTATGGATTGTAATGCATTAATCGATGAGAAGGTACTTCCATTTCGACCATAATTATAGCCTTCGATCCGTATGCCGAGGCGAATAGAGAGTGACCAGTCGTTGACTTGTGGGTGGTTTGATAGGCCTAAAGTGTTTATGGAAGTTCGTCGACTCACTTGCCCTTGGCCTTCTCCAATCACTTCTTAAGAATGGACTTGATAATTTTGTTTACAACTTCCACCTATCTATTTGCCTGAGGGTGTGCTACCACTGCAAATCTCTTCTCTACGCGATGCCGATGGCAAAAATCCTTGAACTCTGTACTGTCGAATTGGGTCCGGTATCGGTAATGATTGCCTGTGGAACTCCAAAGCGACAAATAATATTTCGAACTACAAAGTTGATCACTTTCTTCATCGTAGTAGGGGCCAATGGCTCTGCCTTAGCTCATTTGGTAAAGTAATCAACCGCCACGATAACGTACTTCGAGCCACCTTTAGATATCGATAAAACATCGATGATATCAATGCTCCAAACTGCAAATGGCCAAGGACTGACCATTTGAGTAATTTTCGTCGGTGGGGCTTTTAGAATTTTAGCAAATCTCTAGCACTTGTCACACCTCTGGGTATAATCGGCTGCGTCTCGATTGATGGTTGGCCAGAAATATCTGTATCGAAGAATCTTCTTCACTAAGGTTTTCCCTCCAATGTGGTTGCCACAAGCCCCTTTGTGAACTTCTCTTAGGGCTTGTTTGGCTTCATCTTGAGCAAGTGAAGCATAAGGATAGAGAAACCATTCCTGTACAATAACCCTTCTTGCATGATGTATCTTGAAGCTTGGAGAAGGATGTTTCGTCATTCATTCCTTCTCTCCGAAAGGATCACTCTTTGCAAATAATTCCAAATCAGAGTCATCCATAACTCCCTTTAAGGTTCAATCTCTAAGGTCCAATCAACATCCCCCTGGTTGATGCTTGGAGCTAAAAGTACTTCCATTGAAACCAAGCTCATGAGTTGTGCATCTCCAGAACTAGCCAGCTTAGCCAATGAATCAGCCTTTTCATTCTAGCCTCTGGGAATATGTGTTATCATATAGTATTCAAAGTCATTAAGTAGCTCGAAAACCAAGTTTAGATAAGGAGCTAACCTTGCTCCCTTCGCCTAAAACTCTTTCCTAACTTGGTATACCACTAGTTTGGAGTCGTAGAAATATGCAAAGTCTTTATTCCCAGTTCCTTGGCATTTTGAGTCCTGAAATTAAGGCCTCGTATTCAGCTTCGTTGTTCGTCGCCAGAAAGTCAAGTTTTAGAGCGTAATTGATCGGGTGTTCTTCGGAAGTGACAAGTATGACTCCAGCACTAGAACACCTATCATTAGATGCACCATCCGCGTACATCTTCTATCCAACTTCTATTTCTCCATTGATCTTCAGAGGATTATCTTGTGCAGTGAATTCAGCTATGAAATCCACCAGGGCTTGACCCTGGATTGCTCTTCGAGGGTGATAGGTGATATCGTATTGACTCAATTCAATGTTTCATTTCAATAGCCTTCTAGAAGTCTCAGGTCGTTGCAAGACTTGTCGTAAAGGCTGGTCAGTGAGGACATTGATCAGATGAGACTGGAAATAGGGGCAGAGTTTTCAGGAAGCAATCAATAGGCAATAAGCGAGTTTTTCTAGTCTCGGATAGTTTATTTCTGCTCCTATCAACCGCTTGTTGATATAGTAGACCAATTTCTGGATGCACGACTCCTCACGTACAAGTGCGGCTCTCAGGGCATGCATCGACACCATTAGGTATAAGAACAAATCCTCATCATCCAACGGTTTCGAGAGAATAAGAGGTCTCTCCAAGTGATTCACCAAAGCCTGGAATGCGTCTTTGCAGTCTTGATTCCACTTGAAGTTTCTCTTCCCTTTCTTGATCACTTCAAAGAAGGGGATGCACTTGTCAATAGCTCTGGAGATGAACTGGCACAGAGCGGCGACCTTCCCATTTAAGCTTTGGACCTCCTTGATCGTCTTTGGAGCTTCGATCTCTGTCAAAGGCTTGATCTTTTCTGGATTGGCTTCAATCCCATGGGAGTTGACAATGAAGCCCAAGAACTTCCCAAACACAACACTGAAAGAGCATTTCAAAGGATTGAACTTCATTCCATATTGTTGGAGGATACCAAACATCTCTGCTAGATCATCAATGTGGTCTCTCGAATGTCGTGACTTCACAAGCATGTCATCCACGTAAACTTCCATTGATCATCCTATCCGATCTTTAAACATTCGGTTCATGAGTCTCTGGTAAGTCGCTCCTGCATTCTTTAATCCAAAGGGCATGACTAGATAACAATAAAGTCTGAGGTCGGTAATGAAGCTGGTGTGTTCCTGATCCGGGACGTGCATCGAGGTTTGATTATATTCGGAGCACACGTCCATAAATGAAAGTAGCTTATGTCCAGCGCTCGAGTCCACCAACTGATCTATCTTTGTAAGTGGGAAGCTATCCTTCGAGCATGCCTTATTCAAGTCTGAATAGTCAATACATGTCCTCCACTTCCCAGTTTCTTTTTTTACCAAGATAGGATTGGATACCCAATCTGGGTATAAGGCGTCACAGATGAAGCCAATGTCCTTCATCTTATCCACTTCTTCTTTAAGTGCGGTGAATCTGTAACGACCCGGAATTTTGGTAGTTTAGTTTTAACATTTAATTTATTTTAAATGTTGAATTTGAATTATTATTTGATTTTGAATATGTAAGAATCAGTGAAATGGTTTAACATTTCAAATATAGTGATAAATTGGATTTGGGTAAATAAAAATTTAATATTGAAAATTGGGATAATAGGTGAATCTGGAGATAAATGGACATGGAAATAATTTCTAAAATTGGTTTAAATTCTATTTGGATTAGAGTTAAAATATTGGACTTTTGAATTGAATTAAAAGTCGATAAATTTAAAGTAGAAATTTATATATTAATTTAATAGTGAAAAATAATATATGGGATTAATGTAAAAAATCGAATTTTGATTTAATATAAATCGGAATGATTTCTAATATGGATATAAATTCTATTTGAATTATAATGGAGCTAGTAAGTTTTAAAAATGGAAATTTTAAACGATTTCTACGATTTGAAAATCGCTCGATTTAATCGACGAGTTAAAATAGCCTTCCGGGGCACAGTCTTGGAGTTCAACAAAACTAGTTCCATTAGATCTGTAATAGTGTATTATTATCGGATTTCAAATTCCGTAGCATTTGGAGTTACTGTTTGGTCGTACGGGATAGAAATGCGTTGAAATAAATATCTAAAATTTAATATTTAAATCCGATTCAAAACGCTATCTTCCACATACGATCGAATTAGGCCCTGAAACATACTCCATTGTGTTAGGAATATGGGTAAAATATTATAAACGCCAGGCGGCAAGTTTCGTTTGGAGATCGTTTGAAAAAGCACGTTAAAATTGGAAATAATATTAAATTAATATATATAAAATCCTATATAAGCATCAGGAACAGTGAAACCCTTGCTAACACATACGAGCCGCCATTCTATATTTTCAATGGCCGGAAGCTTCTCCTTTTTCCTCTCGATTTTCTTCAAACCCGTGAACTAATAGCAAATTCTTCCAACATGATAGTCGTAGAGCTCGTCGAGCTTTATGAAGTGAACGGCTGTGATCGAGTATAGTGGTGGAGATCGACGGCGAATGCCTTTCGAAGGTCGGTCGGTCATGCTCGTTTTTCGAGCTAGAGGAAGCGTCGAGCTTCGCATGGTTTGGGGTGGAGGTGAGGCATGGATAGGCGAGTTGTTTGGGCTCAGTGAATGAAGTTCCGGTCGTACGAAAGGGCGCGGTGATCGAGATAGTTGAGCGATGCATGGGTTTCTTGTTCGTAAAGGCCCGGTAACGTACATGAAGAAGGGAGAAGGTATCAGTGGCCTTGATTTCAAAACGTACGGCCAGATCTGTTTGGGTAATATCATAAAAAAAAGTAAAAAGAAATTAATTTATATAATATATATTCAAATCTTTAAAAAACCATATATTTGTCATGCGAGGTCGGAATCAGACGAAACAAGCGGTGCCAGAATTGCAGCGACGAGCACTACGCTGTGGTGCAGATCTGGAGTCAATTGGAGCTAGCGAAAATTTTAGGTTAAATTGAACGTGTTCGATTTAATTTAAAATTGGAACGTTGGGTAACGTAAAAATCAAGGTGAGTTAATCTCACTCAATTTTGGACTGCTGGTGATTAATTTTAAATAGTTAAAATAAATAAATGATTGATTGGTTAAATTCATGCATTTTAAATTAGTTGGATGTGATATTATATATATTAGTATATATATATATATATTGGAGTGATTGATATTCCCGTACATATATGGCGGATGAGACCCTATGCGCCCCGCATAATAGCGGATGAACCTATATACCGCGATATTTCGCCTCGAAGCGGAATTGGTATTTTTAAGTTGTGCTAACATCTATGGATGCAAGGAAACAGGTTAGAGGGATCTAACTGGATTCCTTAAAAATGTTGAATTTAATTTTCATATATAGTGATATATGTTATGTGGAATAATCTATGATGGATTACTGTGGGATTTATATTGATTGGATGCTTTGGTTGTTTTGGCCTTGATTTTTGGTATCTTAAAATGCCAATAACATATGGGTTGAATTTGAAAAGAAAATGAAAAGAGATTTTTGAAGTGAAATGTTTGAAGAGAATTTTGGGTTAATTAATTGGATAAAATATTGGGTTTTGAAATTTGTACTTAACAAATTCGGGATATGATAAACAGGGATTTTTGGAATAAAAGTATATAAAAGGAATTTAATAATAAATTCTTAAATGGTACTTGTTTAAATATAAAGGGTTCTAAAATCGAGGATTTAAATATTTTGGAAGAATAGAAGTGAATTTGGAAATAAGTATAAAATCGGTTATACTGGACTCAATTAAGGTTTCCAAATTTACGAAGTGAACTTGGAATCGATAATTTGGCTTGTTTTTAAAAAAAAGAGGATTTTTAGTTATTAACTCGGTAATTTTAAAGGTGTTAAAAATATTTTGGAAAATTAGTTGTTTAATTATTTTAAATTGTTTAAAATCCTATTTAATTATTAATTGGTTACTTTATAATGATGGTTAAAGATTTATTATTTTATTCAGAATTGGTCAGCATTTTGTTTAAAGGATAAATTATTAAATTTTAATATGGCTTTGTATAGTAACTTTTATTTAAGTATATTTTCCTAGATTAAACTTGAAATTTATTTTAGATTTTACAAGCATTATTTTGAGATAATTATTGTTAAATAAAGCTTTGGAAAGTAATGGTATACTCGCGTAGCGTAAATCGGAGGCAGTGAGTGCCTGTAGTTAAGTTTTGGATCTCTCTGGAATAGAGACGTAACCATTGAGCTATGATCCATGGTTTGATACCGCAGTGGTACTTTCCACATTATTTTAAAAAGGGTTTTCAAATATTTTTGATAAGGGAAATTTGTGAATATACTGAATTCGATAAGATAAGTACATATATTTGGATAAGGAAAAATTAAGTGATTGAAATATAAATTAAATTGAAAGGAGATTTAATTTTTTCAGTGAAATGAAGCTTAGTTGAATTGATTGTTTATTTGATAGTTAAATAAACAACTATCAAATCTGGACCTAAATATAACTTTGGAAATATTTAGAAGAAGCACGGGATTATATGGTACAGTTACCGTTCGAGGTGCTATACTGTACGTATAGACTCGTTCGTTCTTTTAGGACGTTTTTAAGGAAATCCGTCTAATAACGGTTAGGAGATGATCTCCGATCTTATCTTCATCTGTTTATTTCCTAGGGAACCGGGGTTGAGTTTACCGGAAATAGCGAACGTTGTTTCGAAGAGACCGGGATCGGATTTGTTATCCGAAAACCACTTCGATCCAACGAGTACGTTTTCGAAATGAAGAGAAGAGCATGGAGTCGAAGATGGAGCAATGAAGTGCAAGGGCTAATCGCTACTAATCCTGAGGGTGATTCCAAAATGGATGTAGTAGGAATAGTGCCTTCGGTTCCGTTCAGACCCGGAACGGACTTGTATGAATGAATGCTATCAGTACATTGTCATTGGAGGACAATGAGCATTCTAAGTGAAATTCCTTGAAAAGGTAATCGTAGCTTCTAAGCCTCATCAACCGGGAATGACTGAAAATCAGGGGAGATGCAGCAAGGTTAAGGGTCGCACCCAAGTAGGGTATGTCTATCAACTTTCTAGATAACCTCGGATATTATTTTATTACTACGATGTATAGAACGAGCTTGAAAGAGGGTGGGAACACCTGGGGTGATAGCATATTCGATCTATCCAGGTTAGGGATAGTCCGGTCTTGTGTGGTAGGGGATCCTGGCATGGTCCTCGGTATAGTGTTTCTAGACATGTACTGTGACAGGTGGTACACTAGTGCCTAGTCATTCAGATGGAAACCATTCTCCAATAAGTGCCCTACGGTTTTGATTGTGCCCAACTATGCTGAAACGTGAGATGCAAGCATTTCAGCTATTTGAATAAGTATTTGTACGTAGACACTATTATAATATCAGATGATTTTGATATGAAATGTTTTGGTTATCGTAAGGTAAAAACCCATCGTGTTTATTTTGTGACGCGGTCTTACGAGATACCTTTGATTTTCAAAGGATTTTGAAAACTTTAATAATTCAAATTGAGTGTGTTTTCTCACGCTTATTTTCCAGACTGACTCGGGTGTTATTTTATTATAATGCTCGGGTTAGACCGAGTATTTCAGGTTCAGGTTAGGATGCTATGGAGCAGGAGACGAGCAGGAGACTGAGACGTATTCTCGTACTTGTTTATTTCCGCTGCAGTGTTTTGGTTGAAATTACCAGCGGTTGTGAGGGCAGGTTGGTATAGCTATCTAGGCTGGTAATTATTGATTTGTGTACTCTGATGTGAAATATGTATATTACAGTTTTGATTTGTGTAAAGAGCGCTTGATATTATATATTATTCAGTCCGCTGTGAGATTCTGTTTTTGTTTAGTTTCTTCTGTCTTCTACCTACTTTCTTTTTCCTTAATAATCTGTCTTTCTAGCACTCGATTGTTCGACATGTTATATGATGAGCATATTTATGTCAATTTTTGAGGGTCGTGAAGGGCGCCTCGTCACATTATGGTATCAGATCTTAGGTTGGCGATATACCTAGTCTTTGGTGGGGATTTACTCATTAGAAATAGAGTCAGTAGTACTATAGAATGAGTTTGAGTGTATTAATAGCTATGAGCGTGTAATTGTTAGTGAATATAAAATGTTTTTATATTGTGTTGATGTAATAACCCGACTTTTTCTCCACAGAAAGTCGGATCATTATGAAGAAAGAAAGGGTAGAAAATAGAAAAGAAGAGAAGAAAGAAAGAAACAACAACAACTATCTCACAGCGGAAAGAATAAATTATATTAATAACATAAACTATTACATAGTATACAACACTTATCAGAGTTTACACAACTATACAACACATACTAGACAGTTATAAACATCTGTCTATATATTACAACTCAAATACAATACAAGACTCTAACACAGATATCAACACAGCGGAATACTATATCTACGAACGCTGAAGCCTCCTGCTCCATTGCTCCTCCACAATTCGTCAAAGCTAAACCTGAATCCCTTGGCTACTCGTAAAAATTTGAGTACCCAAGAGTTTATAAAACAGAAATAAACAACTTGGGTCAGACATGGGTCTGGTGTGAGTAACAGGTTAAACTTGCTTAACTTCAAAACCTTTAGAAAGAAAAGGTATCACGTAAAACTCCCCACAAATAAACATGGGTAAGTTTTTACCTTACGCTAACCAAAACATTTGATAGGAAATCTGATTTTATTATAATAGGGTCTAGGGTTTTCAAGTAAAATATAGAAATAGCTGAAATGCTTACATCTCACATTCCAACATAGTTGGGCACAACTAATACGTACGGCACTTATTGGAGTTTGGATTCCATACAATGGCAGGGCTACTGGGGTACCGCCCGTCACAGTACGTGGCCTAGATCACCGTACCGAGGAGTACGCCCGCTCCCCTGCAACACAAAGCCGGAACCATCCCTTACTGGATAATCCCGAACAAGACAATCCCGTAGTTGGCGCGACCAACCACACACTAAGCCGAATAAAAGAAAAGGGACCTCTAGACAGGGATCTATCTTGCTCTCAGTGGGTGCTACCCACGAAGCCTTGCTGCACCTCCCCTGTTTTAGCCATTCCCGGTTGATGAGGCTTGAGGTTACGATTACCTTTAATCAGAACATATCACTTAGAATGCTCATCGTCCGCCTGACGATGTGCTGAAAGCATTCAATCCATACAAGTTCGTTCCGGGTTCGAACGAAACCGAAGGCATTATCTCGTTACACTCGTTTTGGAATCACCCTCAGAGTTAACGACAATAACCCTTGCACTCTAAATCTTCATCTTCACTTGAGATTCACGACCTATCGTTAATTTGGATCGATGTGGTATTCGGGTCTCCAGACCTGGAATTCCGGTATACGGAAACCCGATCCCGGTCTCATCGAAATCCAAAACGTATCTTTTAAGGCCAAGTTGTTTTAAGGTTAAAACAATTCAATTCAGTTATCTATACTACACAGATAGATAATTCACAATAGATAATCTACATTATCACAAACAGATAATTCATATTATCATTACAATTCAACCAAACATCCATATCACATATCATATATCTCATCAGAGATATCAAACAATGCAAAGCATTCAATAATATTCATCCATCCTAAGTAATGATTTATATCATCTCTAATTAATTTAAAATGAATTAAATTAATTACTTCATTCTATAAATCCTGCTTACTTAATTATTAATTAAACCAATTAATTAATCATACTTTAAGTATCATCTTAATTAATCAATCCTGATTAATTATACTTTAATTACCTTAAGTAATTAACTCTTAATTAATTTTACAAATTAACTAACTTAAACCATTCAGTAATTAATCTTTAATTACTTCATTAATTAATTAACTATATTTAATTACATTAATCCTTAATTAATTATAATTAATTAATTACTTTAATCACTAATTATATATTAATTAATCTTAATTAATCAATTCCTAATTACATCATTAATTATATTAATTAATGATCCTTAATTACTCTTAATTAATTATCTTATTTAAATTAATTACATTTAATAATTAATTAGTCACATTTATTAATCACCTTTGATTAATCTCATTTAGTAATTAACTTCCCTTAATTACTCCACTTCATAAATTAATTACTCGTTAATTAATTATCCTTTAATTAATCCCTTGATTAATTATTCAAAAGTAATTAACTCAAATTACTTTTATTATTAAATCATCTTCAGTTAATTACATCTAGTAATTACCTTTAATTACTTTCCTAAGTAATTATACTTTCACTAATTACATTTAAGTAATTATCAAATTTCCAAATCATTATCTTAAATTAATTTAACTAATTAATTTAAACTTATCAAATTTATTTAATTAATTACCTTAAGTAATTAATTTCTTTAATTACTTTCTTTAAGTAATTTATACTTAACCAATTTATATTAATTAATTAATCTAATTGATTATCAAAAATTAATCACATTAATTAATTATTTAATAATTCCTAATTAATGATCTCTCATTAATTATTAATAATCCTTTAATTACTTTCTAAATTAAAGTATTAACCTTTAACTACTTTAATTATTATTAACAAAGACTTTAAAAGATTTAACTTTAAAATCTTTCTTTTAATTCATTTTATATTAAAGATTTAAAATAAATTACAATTTAACTTTAACCAATTTTAAATCAAATTTACAAAATCTTCTTAAAACCAAATGTTAAAGAAACACTTAACATTTATAAAAGAAATTTATAAGATTTTAAACCCACTCATTTAAAATTCATATCTTCTTTAAACATTTTAAATTTGCTTAAACATTAAAATTTAATAAACTTATTTATCTTAACTAGGATACAAAATTGAATCCATACTTTAAACTTTTATTTAAAACTTTGTTTTAAATTCTTCTTTACAATTTAAACTCATTTTAAATTTTAAAATTCTTCCAGGTTAAAACTGAAATCAATCAAACAGCTACCCGAGCCTCCCCTTTTTAAAACCCGAGTCAAAACCTAATTTCCCCGAGTCACTCACGCAAGAATCTCGAGTCGAACCCGAGACTACATCTTCCCCAAAAAAAAAAACAACCCAGACACCGTGATATCTCGTGTGCACGTGCACAGGCGAGTTGATCGCCTCCGATCATCGCTTCTAACGCCAGCATATCATCTATGCTCACCATCCACGATCCCAAACACCAAAACCACGAACGAACATCTCAGTCGAATTCGAGCATTTCGACCAAACCTGTAACAGAACCCATTACTGGAAAATGCCTTGCCGACGACGATCCCATCCAAGGTCAGCCACGCCATCGTACCCAAAACGGCGCCACCTTCCCACGCATCATTTCCCCTCGACCCCATTAACTCCGATGGGCCAACTTTGAAGAAATTATCTCGAGCATTCTGGTAACCCAAACTAGGCTTTAAACCCTACTTTGAGCTCGATCCATCATTCTACTTAACCAAAAAAAATTTGAACATTTTTCCAACAATCTCCAACACTCGAGTTATCTTCAACTTGAATTTCAAAGCTTATCATCTCTCCGTTCATCAGATATTGATAAAAGTACCAATTTCAATAAATTTGACAATTCCCATTATATACGAAATTAAAAACTTTGAAACCATTACCTAAATTCATCTTTTTTTCATATAATTTAGTTTATGAAACCCAAATTCAAAATTAAAATGATTGATTTTTACCATTTCTGAAGGTTTACTGTATTTTCCTTCCTTCCAGTAAATCTATATATATTTTATACTTAACAGTATTTTAAAATTTTGATCTTACAATTACGAATAGGTTTTGTTTAGACTTCAAAATCTATAAATGATTGTAGGATGAGAATATGATTTTCAAATTGGATTGCATCCTGTAAATCTTTGAAACGGAGATACTGGTATCTGTTTCCCAGACATGCACAGCACATTCCTATCATCATTCAAACACTCTTCATAACATATACAACTTATTCACAAATATTCATTAATACTAATTACATGCAAACCAAAGTGTGTCTAAGGTTAAGGGTTTGCTCACTTTAAACAAAGAAAACTTGAGAAGTTTCAAAGCTGGAAACTATACAGGGTTGATATCAGACATGCATACAAAATCACAACATATATACATACAATTCATATTAAACAACATGCAGGCATATCACATCATGGACTCAAGAATTTATAGCATGCAACCATATATCATATACTTAAGTTTTAAAATAAATGTTACTCACCAGATTTCAAATGAATAACAGAGCTACTTCAGTTTTGATTTTGAAAACTTTAAAATCTTTAACTTGAGTTGCCTTGTTGCTCCTTCGATTTAAAACTTTAATTGCTTGATTTGGAAACTTGCATGTTGCTATAGCCTTGTATTGTTGATATGTTGCCTTAGATTCCAGATTTAAAGAACTTTGATTTTGCTTCCAGATTTTTAGAAAAATTGCAGGCTTTCAGATTTTTAATGCAGGCTTTGCCTTCAAAACAGAGAAGGTTGTTTGATGATCTCTGCTTTGATTTTGAAAATGGGTTTCAGAGAAATGAAGAATGGTTACAGATTTTTGAAGAAATGAATTACAGGGATTTAGTTTTTGAGAGGAAATGGTTTCAGGTTTGTTCTTGAGAATATTTTGTCTCAGGCTGAAATCTTCTTAAGTTTGAAAAAGAATTTGAAAAGAAAAAAAAAATGGAATGAAAGCATGTGTTGATATAAGTAAAAATGATTTATTAAATAAAAGAAAAACAAAAATCTAAAGCTTTGACATTTGTCATTTACATTGGTTTATTAATGTACACATGTTATTTTCAAGCCTTAGGAACTTACACATGTCTTTTTAGTTAGTTTATATTTATTTTAAATATAGATAAAAGCTTTTTCTTTATTTTCTTAAACACTTATTACTTATCTATTTATATATATAAAGATAACTTTTTAAAGAACTAACCAATTATACTTATAAATAAAAGCTTATACATATATATTTAAAATCTAAAACTATTTAAATATTACCTCTTTTGAATTTCAAATTCAAATTCAAATTATATTCTTAAAATCCAATTTAAAGTAAATTTAAAACAACACATCCAATTTGAAAATAACAATCTTATTTTATTAAGGTCTTTTTATTATAAAAACAATACTCTATTAATATTGTTTGAAATTAACATATTTATCTATTTTAAAATAATTTATAAAGGAGATTATAAATTACTACTATTTATTAAATGAATTAACATATCATATGTAAATTGTATTTCAAACCATAGCTTATCTATTTACAATATATACACACATATATATACACATTATAAATAGAAATCATTTTATTGGTTTTTAAAAGATAATTTCACTCAGTAAATATTTATTTAATCAGATTATTAAACCAATTCAAATTTTTATTATCAAATATTATCAAATCAATTTAATTATTTAAACAGATTATTAAATTGATATTGCCCCAAATTTCCGGGATATTACATTCCTCCCCCCTTAAAATAATTTCGTCCCCGAAATTTAAAACAAAGGTAATTTAATAATCTATTTAAATCACAACCATAAATTATCATCCATATGCTAACAACCATAGCAAACAATTCACTCAATCAAACAATTCTAATTATCCAGATAAAATTCTGGATAAAATTTCCTCGAGTTTCCCCAGGTATATATATATATTGGGATACTCGCTCTACAGAATCCAACAAACAATACTACTAAGCTATAGAGCTTCTACTCTTCTAGATCTACAGAACTAAATAGGATATCAGACTACAAACGAGTCTGACTCAACAACCAAATCCTCCAGAACTGCTGGTTCCATAACCAGAGATATATCAAACATGTACTCCCTCAGAGATACATGAAACACAACGAAATCCAGTTATCCAAACTGACCATTCAATCCTTGTAGACCAAGCTCTTATCCAAATTAGAACACAGAAGAGATCTAATATTCCTCGGAGCTGACTTCCCAGACTTACCCAATCTTATAGCTCCCATTCACCAGAGAAAACTTCAACAACAACGAAGTCTCCAACTTCGAATTCCAAATTCCTCCGTCTCTTATCCACAAAATCCTTCTGTTAATCCTGGGCTGTCTACAGATCCTTCCTGATCAGATCAACCCATCCTAATTCCAAAGAAAACTGTTCTCTCTTTACCAATCAGAACAGCTTATACTTAAACTATCCAATCCATCGAAAAAATGGATCCACTCTACCGCTTCTGAACTTCATCTTCAGAAAACTGCTCAGCCAGAAACTTTCCTGCCAATGCACAGAATACTCCGAGTTGCACTGCTGCCACATATGCCAAAGATTCCCAAATCAAAGCTCTTCGAGAAACTCGAACCTCAAACAAAACAGAAACACCATGCTGAACTCAGCCACAACACCGAAGCAGATACACTTCCTTAAGCTTGTTCCAAAGAAAACATCTTCAGGAACATCCATCGTCACTGTATCTCATCATACAGCTACTATTACCTGAGGTATCAAGATACCATCACACACTTCTGTACATCCGACAGATCCAAACTCTACTCATCCAAACTTCAAAGATAAACTCCGAACCATTACAGTTTCCTTCGGAGTTCGATGAAATCCTTCACCATAGCAAAGCTTACTCGAGACAGTATTAGGTCTACAGTCTCGACAGATATACTTCCAACCTCAACATTCAAACTTCAACCATTGGTAGTCGTGTTACTCACACTACCACCTTATCTACCTTTATAACTTATATTGGAAAACCCGAACAGGTAACCCAACAAATAGGTAGAAATATATATATATATTTAAAATGATACTTTTTATATAGAAATTATTTCTGGGTAAAATTATTTCATTTACCTCTTTAAAACAATATTGTGTCCGTTGGCCTGGTCCAAGTGTTTAGAGATCCCTATCAATAACGTTAGCTACTCGTATTGACCAGAATCCATATACCACTCAACCGATCAATTAACACAATATAAAATCATTTTATATAACTAACAAATACGCACTCTCGTATATATATACACTCGGACTCAAACAGGTTGCTACAGATCCTGTCTCTAATGAACAACCCTTCCGAACCTAGGTATTCACTCAACCTAGTGTTCTGATATTCACTTAACCAAAAGCTTAGGCATTCGCTCAACCTATGCTCTGATACCAACTGTAATAACCATCGACTTTTTCTCCACAGAAAGTCGGATCATTATGAAGAAAGAAAGGGTAGAAAATAGAAAAGAAGAGAAGAAAGAAAGAAACAACAACAACTATCTCACAGCGGAAAGAATAAATTATATTAATAACATAAACTATTACATAGTATACAACACTTATCAGAGTTTACACAACTATACAACACATACTAGACAGTTATAAACATCTGTCTATATATTACAACTCAAATACAATACAAGACTCTAACACAGATATCAACACAGCGGAATACTATATCTACGAACGCTGAAGCCTCCTGCTCCATTGCTCCTCCACAATTCGTCAAAGCTAAACCTGAATCCCTTGGCTACTCGTAAAAATTTGAGTACCCAAGAGTTTATAAAACAGAAATAAACAACTTGGGTCAGACATGGGTCTGGTGTGAGTAACAGGTTAAACTTGCTTAACTTCAAAACCTTTAGAAAGAAAAGGTATCACGTAAGACTCCCCACAAATAAACATGGGTAAGTTTTTACCTTACGCTAACCAAAACATTTGATAGGAAATCTGATTTTATTATAATAGGGTCTAGGGTTTTCAAGTAAAATATAGAAATAGCTGAAATGCTTACATCTCACATTCCAACATAGTTGGGCACAACTAATACGTACGGCACTTATTGGAGTTTGGATTCCATACAATGGCAGGGCTACTGGGGTACCGCCCGTCACAGTACGTGGCCTAGATCACCGTACCGAGGAGTACGCCCGCTCCCCTGCAACACAAAGCCGGAACCATCCCTTACTGGATAATCCCGAACAAGACAATCCCGTAGTTGGCGCGACCAACCACACACTAAGCCGAATAAAAGAAAAGGGACCTCTAGACAGGGATCTATCTTGCTCTCAGTGGGTGCTACCCACGAAGCCTTGCTGCACCTCCCCTGTTTTAGCCATTCCCGGTTGATGAGGCTTGAGGTTACGATTACCTTTAATCAGAACATATCACTTAGAATGCTCATCGTCCGCCTGACGATGTGCTGAAAGCATTCAATCCATACAAGTTCGTTCCGGGTTCGAACGAAACCGAAGGCATTATCTCGTTACACTCGTTTTGGAATCACCCTCAGAGTTAACGACAATAACCCTTGCACTCTAAATCTTCATCTTCACTTGAGATTCACGACCTATCGTTAATTTGGATCGATGTGGTATTCGGGTCTCCAGACCTGGAATTCCGGTATACGAAAACCCGATCCCGGTCTCATCGAAATCCAAAACGTATCTTTTAAGGCCAAGTTGTTTTAAGGTTAAAACAATTCAATTCAGTTATCTATACTACACAGATAGATAATTCACAATAGATAATCTACATTATCACAAACAGATAATTCATATTATCATTACAATTCAACCAAACATCCATATCACATATCATATATCTCATCAGAGATATCAAACAATGCAAAGCATTCAATAATATTCATCCATCCTAAGTAATGATTTATATCATCTCTAATTAATTTAAAATGAATTAAATTAATTACTTCATTCTATAAATCCTGCTTACTTAATTATTAATTAAACCAATTAATTAATCATACTTTAAGTATCATCTTAATTAATCAATCCTGATTAATTATACTTTAATTACCTTAAGTAATTAACTCTTAATTAATTTTACAAATTAACTAACTTAAACCATTCAGTAATTAATCTTTAATTACTTCATTAATTAATTAACTATATTTAATTACATTAATCCTTAATTAATTATAATTAATTAATTACTTTAATCACTAATTATATATTAATTAATCTTAATTAATCAATTCCTAATTACATCATTAATTATATTAATTAATGATCCTTAATTACTCTTAATTAATTATCTTATTTAAATTAATTACATTTAATAATTAATTAGTCACATTTATTAATCACCTTTGATTAATCTCATTTAGTAATTAACTTCCCTTAATTACTCCACTTCATAAATTAATTACTCGTTAATTAATTATCCTTTAATTAATCCCTTGATTAATTATTCAAAAGTAATTAACTCAAATTACTTTTATTATTAAATCATCTTCAGTTAATTACATCTAGTAATTACCTTTAATTACTTTCCTAAGTAATTATACTTTCACTAATTACATTTAAGTAATTATCAAATTTCCAAATCATTATCTTAAATTAATTTAACTAATTAATTTAAACTTATCAAATTTATTTAATTAATTACCTTAAGTAATTAATTTCTTTAATTACTTTCTTTAAGTAATTTATACTTAACCAATTTATATTAATTAATTAATCTAATTGATTATCAAAAATTAATCACATTAATTAATTATTTAATAATTCCTAATTAATGATCTCTCATTAATTATTAATAATCCTTTAATTACTTTCTAAATTAAAGTATTAACCTTTAACTACTTTAATTATTATTAACAAAGACTTTAAAAGATTTAACTTTAAAATCTTTCTTTTAATTCATTTTATATTAAAGATTTAAAATAAATTACAATTTAACTTTAACCAATTTTAAATCAAATTTACAAAATCTTCTTAAAACCAAATGTTAAAGAAACACTTAACATTTATAAAAGAAATTTATAAGATTTTAAACCCACTCATTTAAAATTCATATCTTCTTTAAACATTTTAAATTTGCTTAAACATTAAAATTTAATAAACTTATTTATCTTAACTAGGATACAAAATTGAATCCATACTTTAAACTTTTATTTAAAACTTTGTTTTAAATTCTGCTTTACAATTTAAACTCATTTTAAATTTTAAAATTCTTCCAGGTTAAAACTGAAATCAATCAAACAGCTACCCGGGCCTCCCCTTTTTAAAACCCGAGTCAAAACCTAATTTCCCCGAGTCACTCACGCAAGAATCTCGAGTCGAACCCGAGACTACATCTTCCCCAAAAAAAAAAAAACAACCCAGACACCGTGATATCTCGTGTGCACGTGCACAGGCGAGTTGATCGCCTCCGATCATCGCTTCTAACGCCAGCATATCATCTATGCTCACCATCCACGATCCCAAACACCAAAACCACGAATGAACATCTCAGTCGAATTCGAGCATTTCGACCAAACCTGTAACAGAACCCATTACTGGAAAATGCCTTGCCGACGACGATCCCATCCAAGGTCAGCCACGCCATCGTACCCAAAACGGCGCCACCTTCCCACGCATCATTTCCCCTCGACCCCATTAACTCCGATGGGCCAACTTTGAAGAAATTATCTCGAGCATTCTGGTAACCCAAACTAGGCTTTAAACCCTACTTTGAGCTCGATCCATCATTCTACTTAACCAAAAAAAATTTGAACATTTTTCCAACAATCTCCAACACTCGAGTTATCTTCAACTTGAATTTCAAAGCTTATCATCTCTCCGTTCATCAAATATTGATAAAAGTACCAATTTCAATAAATTTGACAATTCCCATTATATACGAAATTAAAAACTTTGAAACCATTACCTAAATTCATCTTTTTTTCATATAATTTAGTTTATGAAACCCAAATTCAAAATTAAAATGATTGATTTTTACCATTTCTGAAGGTTTACTGTATTTTCCTTCCTTCCAGTAAATCTATATATATTTTATACTTAACAGTATTTTAAAATTTTGATCTTACAATTACAAATAGGTTTTGTTTAGACTTCAAAATCTATAAATGATTGTAGGATGAGAATATGATTTTCAAATTGGATTGCATCCTGTAAATCTTTGAAACAGAGATACTGGTATCTGTTTCCCAGACATGCACAGCACATTCCTATCATCATTCAAACACTCTTCATAACATATACAACTTATTCACAAATATTCATTAATACTAATTACATGCAAACCAAAGTGTGTCTAAGGTTAAGGGTTTGCTCACTTTAAACAAAGAAAACTTGAGAAGTTTCAAAGCTGGAAACTATACAGGGTTGATATCAGACATGCATACAAAATCACAACATATATACATACAATTCATATTAAACAACATGCAGGCATATCACATCATGGACTCAAGAATTTATAGCATGCAACCATATATCATATACTTAAGTTTTAAAATAAATGTTACTCACCAGATTTCAAATGAATAACAGAGCTACTTCAGTTTTGATTTTGAAAACGTTAAAATCTTTAACTTGAGTTGCCTTGTTGCTCCTTCGATTTAAAACTTTAATTGCTTGATTTGGAAACTTGCATGTTGCTATAGCCTTGTATTGTTGATATGTTGCCTTAGATTCCAGATTTAAAGAACTTTGATTTTGCTTCCAGATTTTTAGAAAAATTGCAGGCTTTCAGATTTTTAATGCAGGCTTTGCCTTCAAAACAGAGAAGGTTGTTTGATGATCTCTGCTTTGATTTTGAAAATGGGTTTCAGAGAAATGAAGAATGGTTACAGATTTTTGAAGAAATGAATTACAGGGATTTAGTTTTTGAGAGGAAATGGTTTCAGGTTTGTTCTTGAGAATATTTTGTCTCAGGCTGAAATCTTCTTAAGTTTGAAAAAGAATTTGAAAAGAAAAAAAAAATGGAATGAAAGCATGTGTTGATATAAGTAAAAATGATTTATTAAATAAAAGAAAAACAAAATTCTAAAGCTTTGACATTTGTCATTTACATTGGTTTATTAATGTACACATGTTATTTTCAAGCCTTAGGAACTTACACATGTCTTTTTAGTTAGTTTATATTTATTTTAAATATAGATAAAAGCTTTTTCTTTATTTTCTTAAACACTTATTACTTATCTATTTATATATATAAAGATAACTTTTTAAAGAACTAACCAATTATACTTATAAATAAAAGCTTATACATATATATTTAAAATCTAAAACTATTTAAATATTACCTCTTTTGAATTTCAAATTCAAATTCAAATTATATTCTTAAAATCCAATTTAAAGTAAATTTAAAACAACACATCCAATTTGAAAATAACAATCTTATTTTATTAAGGTCTTTTTATTATAAAAACAATACTCTATTAATATTGTTTGAAATTAACATATTTATCTATTTTAAAATAATTTATAAAGGAGATTATAAATTACTACTATTTATTAAATGAATTAACATATCATATGTAAATTGTATTTCAAACCATAGCTTATCTATTTACAATATACACACACATATATATACACATTATAAATAGAAATCATTTTATTGGTTTTTAAAAGATAATTTCACTCAGTAAATATTTATTTAATCAGATTATTAAACCAATTCAAATTTTTATTATCAAATATTATCAAATCAATTTAATTATTTAAACAGATTATTAAATTGATATTGCCCCAAATTTCCGGGATATTACAGTTGACTTATCGGTTGGGTGTTTATGAATTCTGGTCGGTACGGGAAATACAACCGTATCGATATGGGTTTCTAAACTCTTAAACAAGGTAAACCGACATAGTATGGTTTTAAAGTGGGTAAATGAAATAATTTTACCCAAAATTTATATTTTGATATAAAAGAAATAATTTTATGAAATTATTATATTGTATATGTTTGGAAGGTTTGGTGGTTAATATTATAATCAAATAAGATTATAAAACTTGAAACGGTTATATATATATATATAACCAAATAGAAATTGTATAAGAATGATTTATACAAAGGAGTATAACTAAAATTTGATTTAAACCAGAATTTAAATCCCAAAAATTTTGAGAAATGGGTTAAAATGAATTTGAACCAAGTGTTGGAATTTTTAAATCTTAGAGATTTTTAGAATTGTTTTCCAAAGTGGTTTGAAAGGAATAATGGAGTATTATTTTGAGATATTTTTGAATAGAAATTGTTTTAAAATGGATTTTGGAAGTAAGGAAAGCACTGAACTCACTTCAGTCGCTGGAAAATAATCCTGGTAATGATGGCCACATCATCAGTATTCATTTTCGAGTTTCTAAGTGATGGATTGCTACCGTGGTGATTGGTTATGAATATTTTCTTTGGACTTGTTTGATAAACAAGTTTTGTTTTAGAAGTTCCAAAAGGAAGTTGTTTTGGGAAAAACCAAGTTGTTTTGAAAATCCTAAAGTATGATTTGATATGTACAAAAGTGATATATGTATATTTATGATTTCAAAATGTTTTGAAATAAAACCGGGTAATTGAATTCTGGGATTTCCATATAAATGATTTGTAAAGTAAGAAAAATCAGATATTCCACTTACAAAATTGAAGTTGGTACAGATAAGAAAAGGAAAGTATGAATTTTAATTCTGGAATTAAATTTTAACTTGAGTAAGTTAAAATGAATAATATAGGGTGAAAATTAACTTAAGATAAGTTAAATAAAATTGAAGTTGGAATTGAATTGAATGGAATATAAAGTTGAAATGTAGAATAATTATATAATTATAAGTTATAATTATTGAATGAAATGGATATACTTAAGCTATCAAGTGATGTATATAATCTAGAGTATTATTATAAAATGTAAATGAACTCAAGTAGATAAGCTGAGATTTTAAGTAGATAAGTTCTTGAACTTATGAATTGAGAAATGAAGTGGTAAACCCAAATGAAAATGATTTGATATTATGGTAAAAGAAAAGGAAAATTCAAAATTTTAATTTTAAATAAAGGGTGAATTGAAATTGAGTAAAGTAAAATATAATATGAATGGTGACGAGTTGATATAACTATATGTTATAAATATTGAATGAAAGTAAACTTAAGTGGAAAATTCAAGGAATTGTGAATAGATAAGTTTGTATAACATATTAAACTGGGAAGTGAAAAAGTATAACCAAGTTAAAAGGGTTAAGTATTTGATAACAAGAAGTGAATTTAATGTAAGAGTAAAGGAATTGAATATGTTTTGAAATATGATTTTGTAATATGGATTGGATAAGCTTGAGTGTGAACTTAAGTTTTAAAGCTGAATATGAACTTAAGTAACAATATGGAATGTTTATAATAAACATTAGAAATATTTATATGAAATGATCCCTAAGTGATATAGTATAAATTAGATATACTAAGTAAACGGAAGTGGATAAATTGAATGAATCAATTTAAAAGGAATTAGGATTTGGTTGCCAGGGAAACCTAACTTAAGTGGGTATTTATGAATGGGTTCATATATAAAATTAACATGGAATGGAGTGCTGTTTAATGTAAAATAAAGCAAACAAGGTTTGGTGAATAACATAAATGGGAATCAAAGGGAAAATAGAAACATTGATTTAGAGTCAATTTAAAGGGAATAAATTGAAGTTAATAAAATGGATTTGCATATAATGAAAGTGAATAGTGAATTTATGCAAGTAAAGCACATATAAACCAAAATGGAATGGATATGAGTTGTTTGTTGGAAATATAAACTGAATGCAATAAATTTGGTTGTAGATCATTTTGAATTGAATGAAATGAATATATGGCCCATGAGAAGGAAATTAAGTTAGTGTTGGAACCTTATAGTTGCTTGTGAATATATGATTGGCATGTCCGGGTTATGAAGTTTATGTATTTGGCTAGTAAATAAACAAAATGTTATAAAATTTCATCTTTGTGGAAACTTATGTGCTTATTTTGAGTAAGTACAGGTACAGGAAGCGGTTGAATAGTTTTGGGTTGCGTAAATGCATATAGATAAGCCACTTACTTAAAAATGCTAAAAATAAAGGTACACCTATGCAATAAAATAAAGAAATGATTATATATTGATTTTTTTTTCCGACCGTATGGGTCGATGTATATATATTTATCTCTCTTGTGATATTGTAAAAGGTTCTCCATACAAAGGAGACGTTGTCAAAAAATTTCGGGAATTTAGGGTGTTAGAAAAATTTTGAAAAATTTTGTTAACTGAAAGTTGATTTTTGAATCGTATTAGAAATCAAGGCTTTTGGAAATAGAAATGAAGAAAATTGTTTGGATAAAACAAAAAGGGTTTAGAGAAGTGAATGTAGGATTTTAATTGAGTGGGTTTTGGGTAAGTTAATGGGTTTGCGAGCATTTTTCCGACCTTGGCAAATTTCGAGGATGAAATTTTTATAAGGGGGAAGGAATGTAACGACCCGGAATTTTGTTCGTTTAGTTTAAACATTTAATTTATTTTAAATGTTGAATTTGAGTTATTAATTGATTTTGAATATGTAAGAATCGGTGAAATGGTTTAACATTTCAAATATAGTGAAAAATTGGATTTGGGTAAATATAAATTTAATATTCAAAATTGGGATAATAGGTGAACCTGGAGATAAATGGACATGGAAATGATTTATAAAATTGGTTTAAATTCTGTTTGGGTTAGGGTTAAAATATTGGACTTTTGAATGGAATTAAAAGTCGATAAATTTAAAGTTGAAATTTATATATTAATTTAATAGTGAAAATTAATATATGGGATTAATGTAAATAATCGAATTCTGATTTAATATAGATCAGAATGATTTCTAATATGGACATAAATTCTGTTTGAATTATAATGGAGTTAGTAAGTTTTAAAAATGGAAATTTTAAATGATTTCTACGATTTTGAAAATCGCTCGATTTAATCGACGAGTTAAAATAGCCTTCTGGGGCACAGTCTCGAAGTTCGACGAAACCAGTTCCATTGGATCCGTAATAGTGTATTATTATCAGATTTCAAATTTCGTAGCGTTTGGAGTTATCGTTTGGTCGTATGGGATAGAAACGCGTTGAAATAAATATCGAAAATTTAATATTTAAATTCGATTCAAAAAGCTATCTTCCACATACGATCGAATTAGGCCCTGAAACATACTCCATGATTTAGAATAAGGGTAAAACATTATAAATGCTAGGCGACACGTTTCGTTTGGAGATCGTTTGAAAAAGCACGTTAAAATTGGAAAACCACTTCAATCCAATGAGTACGTTTTCGAAATAGCGAACGTTGTTTCAAAAAGACCGGGATCGGATTTGTTATTCGAAAACCACTTCGATCCAATGAGAACGTTTTCGAAATGAAGACAAGAGCATGGAGTCGAAGATGGAGCAGTGAAGTGCAAGGGCTAATCGCTACTAATCCTGAGGGTGATTCCAAAATGGATGTAGTAGGAATAGTGCCTTCGGTTCCGTTCGGACCCGGAATGGACTTGTATGGATGAATGCTATCAGGACATTGTCATTGGAGGACAATGAGCATTCTAAGTGAAAATTCCTTGATAAGGTAATCGTAGCCTCTAAGCCTCATCAACCGGGAATGACTGAAAATCAAGGGAGATGCAGCAAGGCTAAGTGGGTCGCTCCCAAGTAGGGTATGTCTATCACCTTTCTGGATAACCTCGGATATTATTTTATTACTATGATGTATGGAAGGAACTCGAAAGAGGGTGGGAACACCCGGGGTGATAGCATATTCGGTCTATCCAGGTTAGGGATAGTCCAGTCTTGTGTGGCAAGGGATCCTGGCGTGGTCCTCGGTACAGTGTTTCTAGACATGTACTGTGACAGGTGGTACCCCAGTGCCTAGTCATTCAAATGGAATCCATTCTCCAATAAGCGCTGTACGGTTTTGATTATGCCCAACTATGCTGAAACGTGAGATGCAAGCATTTCAGCTATTTGAATAAGTATTTGTACTTAGACACTATTATAATATCAGATGATTTTGATATTTTGTGACGCGGTCTTACGAGATACCTTTGATTTTCAAAGGATTTTGAAAATTTTAATAATTCAAATTGAGTGTGTTTTCTCACGCTGGTTTTCTAGGCTGACTCGGGTGTTATTTTATTATAATGCTTGGGTCAAACCAAGTATTTCAGATTCAGGTTAGGATGCTATGGAGCAGGAGACGAGCTGGAGACCGAGACATATTCTCGTACTTGTTTATTTCCGCTGCAGTGCTTTGGTTGAAATTACCAGCAGTTGTGAGGGCAGGTTGTTATAACTGTCCAGGCTGGTAATTATTGATTTGTGTACTCTGATTTGAAATATGTATATTACAGTTTTGATTTGTGTAAAGTGCTATTGATATTATATATTATTCAGTCCACTATGAGATTCTGTTTTTGTTTAGTTTCTTCTGTCTTCTACCTACTTTCTTTTTCCTCAACAATCTCTCTTTCTGACACTCGATCATTTGGCATATTATACGATGAGCGTATTTATGTCGATTTTCGAGGGTCGTGAAGGGCGGGTCGTCACAGAATCTTTTCGAACCCAGGCCGCGGTGTTTCTGTTTTACAGGAATGCATTTGGGATTGATGTTTAATGCATGGCTCGCTATCCCAGGCGAGATCCCACACATATCCGAGTGTGTCCAGGCAAATACGTCCACTTCATCACACTAGCGCTGAGCTGAGATCCAACCTTCAAGACCTTGCTTGAATCATCCCTATTGACTGGAATGGTGATCGTTAACTCGACGGGAGCCGCTCGTCCACCTTCTAGCTCTTTTCGTCGGTTCATATCATCATAGAGCCGACTAGTCTTCCTGAGCCAGGGCTTAGGCTATAGTTGCTATGCATCAAAAGCCTTTATGCAGAGGGCCCCCTCTACATTATTTCCTTTCTCCTTTAGTTTCACCTCCTTTAGCTTGGCGATGTAGCATTCGCGGCCAGCCACTTGATCTCCATGCACAATTCCCATTATATTATCTGTAGGGAACTTTATATTTAAACACCAGGGAGCGATGACCACTCTAAATTCAGCTAGGGCCGGTCGGTCCAAAAATGCACTATAGATGGAATATATATCCAACACTAAAGAAGGCACGACCCGCACTCGCTAGCGGTCGCCCTAACTAATTACCACCGGTAATTCAACAAATCCTATGGCTTCAGTAGCCATCCCATTGAACCCCTGTATTTGAGACCTACAAGGCTTTAAGGCTTTCTCCTTTAACATCATTTGAACATAAGCTTTCTTGAACAAGATATTAACTAAACTCCAGCAGTCAACAAGCACCTCCGTATAACAACACTTCCAATCATGGCTGAAATCATGAGTGAGTCGATCGTATGAGCTTCCTCTCCTTCAGCATCTCTATTTCAGAAAACAATATCGTCTGTAATGGTTCAAGATTGTTTCTTCGGAGCTCCATCCTCAACAACATAGAAACTTTCATTCTCAGCATGTTTATAGCTCCAATGTATCTATCCATTTCCACAAAGCTTTTATCAGCAGGATGCGGCCCACCGATGATTGTGTCAATCACCAAATGTTTTTATGACTGCCTAGGTGGATTAGCACTAGGCTGAGCTTGCCCCTACCGGGAAGATAACCCAAGGGGGTTAGAAGTTCCTTTTTCGCCACCCTGTGGGGCTTTCACATATTGCTACAATTTCTTTTTTCTAATCAAATCTTCAATCATGTGGCACAAGTACCTGCAATCATTGGCATTATGACCGTGAGTCTCATGGAATCCGCAGAACTTGCCTGACTTCCTCTCTTTCTCGGTTGACTCCCTAGGAGCCGACTTCCTATATGGTTTGGTATTCTGAGTAGCCAGACCGATGTTCTCTATTGAGTTATTCAGTTCAGTGTAATTGTCTTACTTAGGAGTTCAAAAATGATTCCAATTATCCAGCTTATGCTTCTTGGCCCCATCATTGTTCTATTTTCGACCTTCATTCTGATTTCCAACCTTCACGTTTACATCCCTAGAATTTTTTTCAATTTTCTTTACAACAACATTACTTTGTATAATATTATCTGAATTTCTAGTAACGGTCCTTAGTGGACGCATGAGCGCATCCTCCCGATGTAAATATTCGTTGGATTTCTTATAAAAAGCTTCTATTGTGGATGGTTGCTTTCTTTCCAACCAGTGTCCAAAATCTGAGTTAGGGTTAACTCCCTTACATAGTGCCATTAATACCATGTCTTCCTTAGGATCTGTTACTTCTATTACAGCCGTATGGAACTGATTCAAAAAGTCCCTCAATGACTCTCCTTCGCCTTGATAAATGTTGGATAGTGACATCATGTGCTTCAGACATGAAGCATGTAAGCGGAACTACTCCATAAACTTTCACAACAGCTCAACAAAAGACGATATGGACTTTGGCGGAAGCCGAGTGAACTACATCATAGCCACTTCCTTTAGGAAAACTAGGAAACAACAGCTCTTCATAGTATTTGAAACTCTAGCTGAATCCATCTTCCATTCATATCTCAATAAGTGTTTCCTTGGATCCGTCGTTCCTTCATACAACAGCATCGTTGGCATATTAAATCTCCGGGGATATCTTGCAGGAAGAATGTCCTCTGTGGAGGGTTCCAACTCACATTGGTACCCCATTAATCATTGATTCTAAAATTATTTTCACTCACCGTCTCCTAACCATATCTTCCAGATAGCTCGAGTCAACAGGTTCGACGGAGCGGCGGTAATCGGGTCCTGTCCCGAGTGTTCGACCCGGCGAATGCTCTCGGGAAGGTGCAAGGTGCATAGGCTTCCCAAACTCTGGGGGATCAATTCGACCAGCAGTCCTCTTGGTTGATTCTCGTGAGTTGTATTGTTAGTAGCAGTTTGAAACTCCATATTCTGGACATCAGCAGCACATCTAGAGATCACATCCACGCTGCATTCCAACTGTTGAGTGTTGGGCCCACCATAATGGGGTTCAGTACCGATCCCTCCTTAGGAGTCGGTATTGATCCCTAAACTTGCACCTTAGGTTAAAGCTCTTCTCTGGTATGATGTCCCAACGGTATTTTGGGTCCACTTTTGCCTTCTATCCCTACACCTTTTCTAAAATGAAGAAGAACTCTCTGACTTTGAGCTGAAATCCCTTCTGCTCCATCTACGGCTATTTTGAGTCAGTTCATTCAACAGCCTCAAGCTTTGGTGCATCGTTTGATTCAACTCCTGCAGACTAGCTTGGAATATGTCTTCCATCTACTTAATCATCCTATTCATCTCCACTTTGGTCATAATGTAAGTTGGAGTTTGGATCTTCGTTTGTCCCGGCTAGTAAGCTTCATTCCCATGCTGGGGATTCTGGTTCTCAGCATTACTGGGGATAGCTCTAGTTGTGATAGTGCGTGCTTGATTCCTTGGTGGGGCCATAGCAGAAAGCTTCTAGTAGATCTTCAGAAATCTGAGTTGTAGAATGATTTGCATATTTTTACCACCATATTTAATTTATTTAAATTAAATAAATGATCATATTGGGTATTTTAACTTGTTTAAAGCAAAATTCAAATTGTTTCAAATCGTCACATATTCATCTTCATCTAAGGGCAAAATGGTCATTTTTGTGCATATATTAATTTTCTAAAATTTAATTGAAAATTTCTATGTTATTTTGTAGGAATTTAAATTCAAATACAAGTGGCTTCATGAAGATATATGCATGCACAAGAGTGAATACAAAGGAATGGAGGGTGAAATAATTCTTTTTATGGATCATGGAGGACCCCACTTACCCACCTACCTTAATGTACACTTCAGAGCTAATGCACATGCTAAAAGGCCATTAAATCTTCATGCACACTTAATGGATGATTATTGAATGCTAATGATTACTTGGCCACCACACTTCCTAAGAGGGTATTTTGGGCATTCCCAAAAAATATGGATTATGGTTTCATACATGTATAAATACCCCTTATCTTCATGTAATTAGTCTCTTTCTTTAGTCTCTCTTAGGCCTTCTTCTCTTTAGTTTAGCTTAGGATCAAATAAAAGAAAGCTCTCTTTCTCTTTTCCATGGCTACTTAGCCATTTTTATTTTCATGCAACTTTCATTTTTTATGCAAATGTTAATTAGTGCTCTCTTTTATTTACATGCTTTTTTTACCTTTCATGTTAGTAGTTAGTTTATTTTTCATGCAAGTAGAATAGCTTTTCCGTTGCTTTGCTTTCATTTTTTTGTGTTTCATGTTGCATGCTACTTGTGTTGATATGATAACACAAATGAGAGGCTAATCCCTTCAAATTAGGGGTAATGAAGCCTCTAATCATGTAGCTTCAACATTTTGATAATTATTGCTCTCTTTTTGTGCTTAATGAGGATGCATGAAGTGGTTTAACTTGTTGTTTTTGTTTTGAATTTGATAGCCTATATTGTTCACACCAAATATGCTATGCTTAAACAATCACAAAACACAAATTGCCTCTTCATCTAAATATGATTATGGCAAAGAAGTGAATGTTGAAATTAAAATTTGATGGCTTATATTTCTAATTAATAGTTAATAGGCCATGATTAAAATAGATTTTGCTTTCAACTTTGTTGTCATATTTCATGAGATTTAAAAATGTATTAGTGGTTGTGTTATAATTTGATGGCTTATGTTGAGCTAATTAATAGCACAAATATGTCATACTTATGAAAAACACAACAATTATTTCAATAATGACCAAAAGAGAGATCATGATTTCATATTTGGTTGAACTATATGATCTAGAGAGTGGAATTATCTCCAAATTGTCATTTTATTCTCATAGTTTTCAGTCACTTTTGTAGTTGTTAGTTTTGCAATTTTTAGTAGTTAGCTTAAACATCTCAAATCTTGGTTAATTCGATTGAGTAGAAATTTAAAATCTAACAATTCCCTATGGATCGACTCGTACTCGCCATGTACTAACATTTGTACGCCGTGCGCTTGCGGTAAATTCAAAATTTATCGGCGATTTTTTAAACCGATAGAAAATTCGTCGTTAAACAAGTTTTTGGCGCCGTTGCCGGGGAATTTGATTTGATTTTAATTTTCTATTCTTCGAATTATTTGATTTTTGTGTGTTTTTGTTTTGTGTGTATATTGCATTTAAAAAAAATTGTGTTGTGTGTTCGTGTGATTTTTGATTGCATTGTGATTGTATGCAATTTCTTGTTTCTAGTTTCTAGTTGCATTTGCATATTTAAAAAAAAAGCATAGACACTTTCAAAACGAGAAAAAAAATTCTATTTCATATTTCATTTACATTTTTTTTATTTACAACTCCACACTAACTTTTGCATTTGCATATTTCATATTCCATATTTCATTTACATTGCCTGTGCAATTCTTAACTCTCCACTCTCCACTCAACTTAACTTCAACTGCTTACTGTGCACAACACTCAATTACTGCCCACACCTTTCTTCAACTAACAGATCACACCCAGTTTCCTATCCCTTTGCCACTGCTGCTCATTTGTGCATACAGTTCCATTTGATACAAAACTGTGTATATTTTCTTGACCAGTGCACATACGACCATCCATAACATACCACCACCACATACATCCACTCCCCACTGTCTTTCCCTTCAACAAAAACTACAACAATCCATTTCTGCCTCTACAGTCAACAGAGCCCTGTCATCATCCCCCTTTACTTCATATTGCCTGACCTACTTCAACTCTCAACCCATCATAACTACCCACCATAACTACTGCAAGTTGAACCCAACCACTTCAACAAACTGCACAACCTCTACAATCCACATACAAACTGTTCACTCTCAAGTCAATCACCAAACCATCTAGCAAACACAACACTACCTCATCCATCACCTACTAACTTTGCAACATACCACCCATCACCTTCACTGCTTCGTGCACATATACATCAACCAACCTTCATCACAACAATTCTCACCATAATACAAACTCACTGTTACATCACCAATGCCACAAAAATTACAACAACTTACCATTCACCATTCGACACTGTCAATCCTTTATCTCCACACTTCCATACTGTGATACAAATATCTAAAAAAACCGGCCAACACCATCACAAACTCCCCATTATTCCAGCAGCTTATTACATTTACATCATCCCCCTGATTTCAAATCCCCATAGACACCTTTCATCACATCCTCACAAAAAGAAAGAAAAAAAACTCACTGCTCAACACTTCCAAAATCGCCACTCACCTGCATCGCAAACCAGAATGACTTGCCGTCTGCCACTGCCTTCCCACTACTGACAATCAAACTCTACAATAGTCGCCGCATCAAAATCGCCCAAACCAGTAATTCAACAACCAACGCCTTCCCCATCACACGGGAACCTCTCCTCCCACCACATCCCAATACCCAACTCGACATCATACTCCACGAACAATTCACCAACCACCTCCCTTGATCGCTCTCGAATCGAACAGGCAATCCAATATCGAATCAAAGCACGCAAACGCCTTCATCAGCAAACTCGCAACCTTAACTTGCAACCACGGAGCACATATCTGCTACAACATCTCATACTACCGAAACTGCACCGCCTCCACCAATCGCGAATCACAAATGCAGTCGTGACCCATGATTTCAACAATCGCGACCACACTTCAACCCAATTCGACGCTGGAATTCGCGAACATCACCCAAACAACGAGAACTCCATTCGGAAAACCATCAAAACACCCAAATCAAATAGTTTCCGACCAAATTGAATTTTGATTTTTGCAAAAAAAAAAAATTCTTCCCTCTTGTCTCGATTGCTTTAGTATTATCACTTACCGTGCTGTGCGTGTTTTAACAAGAAAAAAAAATAAGGAGAGGCACATTATTGTAAGTGGGCTGTGGAATTGTGTGGGCCGGGTGGTGAATTGGAATTTTCTTTTTTTTCTTTCATCTTCTCTCTATTTTTTTTTTTTAAAACAAGTTATTTAAGTAATTTTTGATTTCATTTGTTTGATTTTTATTTGTTAAAAAAAAGTTTACTTGTTCAACAATTTGTTATAAGTTTAAAATTTACTTCCTTCAAAAAAAAAATACAAGTTTTTGGTTTCATTTGTTTTATTTATCTTGCTTTGTTTTCTCTAATTTTTCTTTCATTTGTTTTGTTTGATTTCTTTTGATTTTAGTTTGTTTTGTTTTTCATTTATTTTAGTTTCTTCTTTGATTAAAAAAACTGTATATATATGTATATATATCTTGTTTTTAAATTCAGGTTGCAGAAGCATATAAGGAAGAATAAGTTGGTTGCTTTGCTTAGCTTGCCAAAAAAAATAACTACTTGCTTGCTTATAAAAAAATTTGCTACTTTTAAGCACTATCTATTATTTTTATTTGCCTTGCATTAAAAAAAATTCAAAAGCAAAAACAAAACAAATTTCATTGTAGTTGCATTGTTATTACACGTTTAATTTCTGCTTTGCATTTCATCTTAGAATTTGTTAATAATAACGGTTAGACATCGATAACACTTAATTGTATATTGACAATTTGTTCTCTTTCGACAATTTAATTTCTTGGTGTCTAGGCTACGGCAGAGAAATAATCAGTTATAAATATTACGGTGATTCATAAATATTATACTGAATTGTTTCTTTATAGGTACTTAAACTTCGGCTGCATTGCTATGGTGATTCGTGGTGCACCGATAAATCCTGTCTGTTACCTAGCTGAGAACTATCTTGTTTATTTAAGACAAAGTGTGATTATACAATTTTGGGTTAACTTAGGATAAATAATTTGTAATTAGACCCTTGCATTCATTTAGTTGCATTAGTTCATGCATATTTTAAAAAAAATTCAAAATTCAAAACTAAAAAAATTGTAAATATTCTGTTTCCTTTCCTTTGAAAATTTTCAAAATCAAAAATTCAAAATCCAAAAAGTTCAAAAAAAAATTACTTAGTATTTTTAGAAAATCAAAAATCCAAAAAAAATATAAAATCTTTTCCGAAACAAAAAAAAATTGAAAAATCAAAAACAAAACAAAAATCAATTTTCCATTCTGAACAATAAATTCTATCTGTAAATATTTTTCCTTTATAAAACATTCTTGAAAATGTCCGAGTTTCCCCACTTACGTGTATTTTACAATGTTGTGAAAATCAATATAATCCATATGATTTCACTCCAAATTCGTATGGATATTTTAACGACAACCATTGTATAAATAATTCAAATTTTAAACAACAAAGTTTTCAAAACAATGACCAACATTCGACTCTCGAAAATAGCATTGAAATGATTTCATCTTTACTCGAACTCTCTATGTTGAATCACTGGTTTTGATTCATGACAAGACGGTTCAGAAGCTAAAGAAGAATATGCACTCATACATGACAAAATGAAGATACCAGAGGATCAAGACTACAACTCTATGCTAAAAGTAATTATTATATGTGTTGAGTCTTAGACATATGTTAAAATCAATCCTCAAGTTTTCTAGTTTTCTATGTTTCTTTAAAAACAAAGTTCACTGTGCAATATATGCACAGCCAGTCGACTGGCTGAGCATGCCCAGTCGACTGACTGTGCATATGCACAATAGTGTACTCCTTTTCTAATTTTAAACGTTTAAAAATTTTCAAATTTTCAAATTCGGTCGATTGACCGAAATCGACCAGTCGACTGACCGGGCTTCAACTGTCATAATTCCGAATGGACATCTTCTTCCAAGAAGAGTTGCACTCCGTGAAATGATGCCTCTCTTGGCTGAAACTCTTCACTAAGAGTTGCATCTCTCTGAAAACTATAAATAGGAGTTCTCACATACTTCATAATCACCAATTCTGATTCTAATTCTTTATATTCTCTCTTGTGATTATTCTAGTGCATTCATATTCTTCATTGCTTTGAATCTTTGAATTATATTTCATATACTTTGATTCGTAGCAATATTCTTCCTTTCAAATCTTCACATACTCTTTATATACTTGAGGAATTGATTATAGGAAGTTTGTAATCTTAAAGACAAATCAGTGTTATCAAGAACACATTGAGTCAACTACTTTTATATTCTGTTAAGTCCTGTTCTGCTGCTCAGGCAAGGGAAAGTCCTCTTTGGCTGCTGAGGCAAAAATCCAGTTTTGTTGCTCATGTGTCTGTTCTGCTACTCAGACCTATTCCTCCGGGTTAAGTGAGGGTATTGTTAGTTAAAGCCATAAGTTAGTCTGGGACTGGCATAGAACAGGAGTTCGAACCAGTATAAAAATTCCTGGTGTGCTTACTCTTATTTACTTTACTGCTATTAACTACTTCCGCACTTAGTTTAATATATATTCCATATTTGTCGATCCACACAAACTTTCATTTGGTATCAGAGCAAGGTCATCCAATAACCATAACATAGTTATTTGATATCTTGTTAATATGGAAAACAACACTAACACTAGTTTCAATGAAGGTCAATCCACTGCACGACCACCACTATTTAATGGTTTAAATTACAGTTATTGGTCCACTAGAATGAGAATATTTATGCAGTAAAACAGTTATGATATCTGGAATATCACTCAAACTGAACATCATATACCAGATACTGAATATGCACAATGGTCACAAACGTAGAAACTAGATGCTACAAATAATTCAAAAGCTAATAATATGTTATTTTGTGCTTTAGACAAAAATGAGTTTAATAGAGTTAGCATGTGCACTACTGCCTATGAAATCTGGCGGACACTAAAAATAACTCATGAAGGTATAAACAAAGTTAAGCAAAGTAAGATTTCAATGCTTAAAAATCAGTTTCAAAACTTTAGAATGAAACAAGATGAGTCTATAAATGATATGTACTCTAGATTCCAAGACATATATTACTCATTGTTAGCACTAGGAGAAAAGTATACAGATTTTGATATTGTGTCAAAACTACTCAACTCACTCACGGATGAATGGGAGAGAAAAGCTTTAGCTATCGAAGAAGCTAACGATATCTCTACCATAAAACTAGAGGAGTTGATAGGAAATCTAATGTCTTATAAAGTTAATTTACAGGCTAAAAGAGTACAGGCACAAGACAAAAAGAACATAGCTTTTCGGGCTGAAGAAGAAGAGAACCAAGATTCAGATGATGAGAATTTAGCATTCATTGCCAAGAATTTCAAGAAGTTCTTAAAGTATCTAAAGAACAAAAGATTCAATGATAAAAAGAACTTCTCAAGAAAACCATCTGCATCAGCTTTAGAATGTTATAACTATCACAAGAATGGACATATCCAGAAAAACTGTCCAGAACTAAAGAAGAGTTATTCCAACAAGGGCAGAAAAGACAGGTACAAAAAGAAAGCATTCTCTGTCACATGGTATGACTCAGATTCCTCATCATCAGATAGTGATAGTGATAATGAAAATGAACAAGCAAATGTATGCTTCATGGCCACAGAAAATGAGGTTAGTGATCTTACTTTTGATGATCTAATAGAAATTAATTCAGAACTTTTGAACACACTAAAAAGTTTCAAAAGAAAATATAAAGAAGCTCGTGAAAATCAGAACAAAACAGAATTCGAAAGAGATATGCTTAAAGATGAGAAGAAAATACTAGAGGAAGAACTTGAAAAACTTCAAGAATCAGTCTCTAATACTAATTCTCAACTTACTTTATTGAGTCAAGAAATTGAAACTCAAAAAGAAAAGAATGATGTTCTTGTCTCTGAAAATCATGAGTTAAAAACAAAAGTAAAATTACTTGAACTAGACAATACTGTGCTAAAAAGTAAGTTAGAGAATATTACTAAAAATGTTTCTAACTTTAATAAAGGAAGAGAAAATTTGTCTAAAATTATTAAAAATTCTCAATCAGTGTCAGGTAAAAGGGGTTAGGTTATGTTAAGAAGTCAATAGCTCCATCTAGAATAGAAAATAAAAGGAGAATTGATTTTAAACCCACAATCACTAAAGAAAATTCAAAAAGGGCAAATTTGAAAACTATAAAAATATGGATTCCTAAAACAAACAATAGTTTGATTAGAAAGAAATATATAAACTCCTTTATTGAATCTGTACACAAAAATATAAATTATGTTTATAAAGGGAATACCGAACCCTCTTGGGGTTGGTTTCCTAAGATCTAACTCTTAGGACCCTATAAAAAGGTGGGTGCCAATATTATTTTTTATTTTGTAGGACCCACTTAAAAAGAGAGGAAAATGGATATTAGACAGTGGTTGCTCAAAACATATGACAGAGGAGACAAAAATATGCTATCAAACATTATCTACTCAGATGGAGGCTCTGTCACTTTTGGAGACAATTCCAAGGGATATATCATCGGCAAAGGCGATGTGAGCAACAACGGTACATCTAATTTACCTCTTATTTCAAATGTTTTACTAGTCAAGAATTTAAAACATAATCTTTTAAGTATTAGCCAACTGTGTGACAAAGGATTCAAAATTACCTTTTCTGAAAATAAGTGTAGCATTTCTGATCAAAATCAAAATTTACTCTTTGAAGGAAATAGAGACAAAAATATTTATATTTTGAATATGAAAATAAATCATAATTCAGATATGTGTCTACTAGCCAAAGACAATTGTAACGACCCGACTTTCCAGACCCGGAAAATCGAACCATTTTGGTTAAGAAGAAGAGGTAGAAGAAGAAAAATAGAAACAACATCAGAATCTAACCATCGCAGCGGAATAAATATAATATATATTAACAGATCTTTACACAAATCAAAACTATATCAGTTTTATATAATATAGCATCAGAGTATACACCAGAGAACACATAACATACAACTGGACAATAACCATATCATGTCCTCAATACAACAGAGTACAACAATCAACACAGCGGAATATATATATATAAACAAGTACGGGAGATACGTCTCGCCATCCAGCTCATCTCCTGAGATCCACAGCATCATATCCTGAACCTGTTTATCTCGGTCTGACCCGAGCATCATATAAAACAATACCCGAGTCAGTCTGGAATACCAGCGTGAGAAAATCACACTCAATTTGATTATTAAAGTTTCAAAAATCTTTTGAAAACAAAAGCATCTCGTAAGACCACGCCACAAATAAACATGTCGGGTTTTTACCTTACGATAGCTAAAACACTTTATATCAAAATCCGTCTGATATTATAATAGTGTCTACTGAAAGTAAAATAGAATCTAGCTGAAATGCTTGCATCTCACATTTCAACAATAGTTGGGCACAATCAAAACCGTACAGGCACGTAGGGAGAATGGATTTCCAACGAATGACTAGGCATTGGGGTACCACCTGTCACAGTACGTGGCCTAGATCACAGTACCGAGGAGTACGCCCGCTCCCCTGCAACACAAGGCCGGAATCATCCCTTACTGGATAATTCCAAATAAAATCACCCCACGGTTGGGATCAGCAACCGCAACACTAAGCCGAAATAAAAAGGGACATCTAGACAGGGATGACTTTACTCTCAAGTGGGGGCTACCGACGAAGCCTTGCTGCATAACCCCTGATTTTCAGTCATTCCCGGTTGATGAGGTTCGAGGCTAAACGATACCTTTATAGCACATATCCCTTAGAATGCCCATCGTCCACCTGACGATGTCACGAAAGCATTCGTCCATACAAGTCTGTCCCGGGTTCGAACGGAACCGAAGGCACTATTCCTACTACATCCATTTTGGAAATATCCTCAGGATTAGTAGCGACTAGCCCTTGCACTTCACTGCTCCATCTTCGACTCCGAAATCGTTTCGCGAAACGTACAAAGCGGATCGAAGTGGTTTTCGAGTCTCCAGACCTAGAATCCCGGTATACGGAAACCCGATCCCGGTCACTTCGAAACGATCAGCGCATTTGGCCAATATTGATAGTCGGTTATTTAACTATCAATTAACATCCACAAGCAACCATCACACAATAAATAATTTCCCACATTATTTATTTTCCCAAATATCTTTCCAAGATATATTTCCAAATTTTCAAAGCTCATTTGAAAACAATTTCAAAACAGTTTCCGCTTACGGAATACATTTCCCAAATAATTATTTCCACTGAATCACCAAGTACAAAATACTTTTAATTTTAAAATAATTTAAAAACACTTTATTTAAATATGCTTTATAACATTGAAATTTTAAAACTACTTTAATACTTTATCAAAATATATATTTTAAGAATATTTAAAATAAAACCACTTTATAAATATAAGCTAACTTCCTCTTTAAAACATAATACCAATCACTTTTATATACTTACTACAAAAATAGATTTTTGAAAATTAACCTTTAGAAATAATCAATTTCCTAAAACATGCCTTTTTTTAAAAACAAAATTAGAACTTTTAACTTATATTTAAAATTGCTTTGGAAAACGTACTTGGCTATCCAGAGAAATATACTTCTCTCCTCATCTTAAAAATAAAACACTGTTTATTTTTAAACAATTTCTCATTTCCCTTAATAAATTCCCAATTTGAATTTATTCTTTCCAAATATCCTCTGAGATATTACTTTACTTTTATAAACCCCGTTTATAAATTCCATTGCCACATTCTTCCTTAAAATTCTCGGTTTCACATATTTAAATCAATTCCCAAATTGATTTTCAATTTAATCCATTTATTTCAAAAATCCTTTAACTTCAGATTTTAAACCCTTCATTTGATTTAAAATACTTTTAACTGGAAATACCAATTTTAGATTTCCCAAATTTCCTTTTTAAGTTAAACTTTAATTTTATTTTATTTTTTATTCCTTTTCGAACAATATCACTTGAATTTACAATTCATTAATCCCTTAATTACTGTTATTGCAAATTCTTTACTTTTCATATTCAAAGTTATTTATTTGTATTTAACATCATTCCCATCTTTCAATTCATTCTTACTTCATTCAAATTTTCGATAATTATTTCTTTTACAATTTTACTTCCTTTACTTTCTTTCAAAAACCCAATTTATATTTTCTGGTATTTCCTTATACCCAAATATTCAATCAAACAATAACATTCAATATTCCAATATAATTTATCAGGAAATATCAAACAATCACAACAGAGGATATTGAATAATATAATAAATGTTGAGGGGTCCAGTTGGATCCCTCCAACCTGTTTTTCCTGCATCCACAGACGTTAGCACAATATAAAATACCAATTCCACTTCAAGGTGGAATATCGCGGTATATGGGATTAAATAAATATCATCCGCTATTATGCGGCGCATAGGGTCTCATCCGCTATATAATGCGGGAATATCAACTCCAATATATACATATGCCAATATGTATATATTGGTATATACTACTATATATATCACATCAAATCAAATCAACCATCCAATAAATTATTTAAATTTAACCATTTAAATTTAAATTTAACTGAGTGAGATTAACTCACCTTTGCCCATTTACAATCCATTTCAAACCAGCTTGTTTCTGCATAATTCTTCACAATTTAAACCTTGTACAGACATTAGATGATCTTATTAATATTCGAACTAACTGAATGATCATTTAAATAACTTTAATTAGTCAAATTATCCTTTCATAAATTATTTTTGGTGACTAGAATAATTAAATGAACCAGTTAAACAAATTAATTGCCTTAATACTTTGGTTTAAAATAAATTTGTAAATGTATATTATTTTATATTTTGAAACTACATATATGTTTATAAAATAATACATAGAGATTCCAAAATCAGATTTTATATACTTCCAGCATTTTGAACCCCTACTCTTCTGTTCAAAACCTTATATATACATTTAAATTAAATTAAGAACATAAAACTTAAAACTGCTTAACCATTTAAGATTTCATTTATTGTCAATAATTTCTGTATGTATATATAAATAACCTACTGTTATTATTTATTAACCCGAACTTAACTATATAAAAAAAACGAACCTCACTGCTCAGATGAACCAGAACCCACCTCGATGCCTCGATTCCATCTCTGCCGTTGGTTGAACGAATCGAAACCAACCCCTCTCCTCACTCGCGACCCATACCCAGCCTCCATCAATTCGCAAGCTACCCTTCACGATGCTCGAAATCGAACCCAACACTTGGTAGCCGCAAGTGGCAATCACCATCCCTTCGAACTGTCTCCATTCGCGAAGCCACCACTAGCTCGCACTCGCAGCTCCGATACGCCGCTCGACTACACCACCCATCGACATCCCACCGCGACCCCTCGCGAACGAGTCGCGACTCGCTTTCGAAACATGAGCTCCCAGTTGCTTCGCTCCCCTCATCGCCTCCTACCACCCCGCGATACCCTGAAGTGAACTCGCGGCCTCCCCTCGATCTGCTCTCGATCGAGATTGGTGGAGCGTTAATTTCGAACTGCGATAAAATATTTTTGAACTATTTGATTAAATGAAAGAGAAGGGAAACGGTGGGGATTTGATTGCTATCATTTTCCTCTGGTTGAAATTTAATTCGTGAATGATTTTGAAAAGAGGGGTGGAGGCGAAATTTTTATTTTATTTTCTTTTGGCTGAAGCTTCCAGCGCAATTCCCTTTCGGCTGTGAAAAGGAAATAAAGGTGAAGAGTGACATTTGAAATGAGGGTAGGAAAAAGGAAGGGGTACGAAGAAGACACAATGGGTGCAGGATGTACGTATGGTCGGTAAGAGAAAACAATTATATTTAATTTAAATCCAAATTCAAAACGTCTCGATAAAATTTTCCAACGCGTTTTGATAACGTACGCTCACACAACAACTCCAATCGATACGAAATTTGAAATCCGAAAATTATGTAATATTTCGGATTTCATGGAACTGGTTTCGTCGATTTCCGAGACTGTGCCCCGGAAGGCTATTTTTAAATTCAATTCAAACGATATATTTTTAAAAACTGAACAAAACACCCTTAAATTCAAATTTAAAAGTTCTATCATCTTCAGTATTATTAATATGAATTTTATAAGCCTTCAAACTATTTTTAACTGGTTTAAAACTCGAGATTCAACATTTTATTCAATGTTTAATTGTTTAATTCAATAATTAAATTACCCCATAAATAGTGATACTTGAAATCCAAGTTAAAATTACCCTTGTGAATATTTAAAATCAATTAAATATTCTCATTTCAAATATCCAAAATTCCGGGTCGTCACAACAATGATCCTTGGTTATGGCACAAAAGATTTTGTCACATTAACTTCAAAACTTTAACTAAGTTTTCTAAAAATGAGTTAGTAAAAGGATTACCTAAAATGAACTTTAAAATAGATCATATTTGTGATGCATGTCAATTAGGAAAACTAACTAAGTCATCTTTTAAATCTAAAAAGGTTATTTCAACAACACAACCACTTGAACTATTACATATGGATTTATTTGGACCAACACAAGTGCAATCCATAAATCATAATAGATATGTGTTTGTAATTGTTAATGATTTTTCTAGATATACTTGGACTATTTTTATGAAAAACAAAAGTGATACTTTTGAAAATTTCAAAGTCTTTTCCAAAAGAATTCAAAATTTCAAAAACTTAAAAATAAAGAACATTAGGAGTGATCAAGGAGGTGAATTCGAAAATGACATTTTTGAACATTTTTGTAAAAAGAAAGGAATAAACCATAATTTTTCTTTTCCTCGTACTCCGCAACAAAATGGAGTAGTAGAACGGAAAAATAGAACTTTACAAGAATGTGCAAGAACCTTGTTAAATAGAAGCACGTTACCCAAACATTTCTGGGCAGAAGCAGTAGCAACTACCTGTTATGTACTAAATCGTGTTTCTATAAGACCTCTAACTAAAAACACTTCTTATGAACTTTTTAATGGTCGAAAACCAAATATTTCTTATTTTAAGATTTTCGGTTCAAAATGTTTTATTTTAAACACAAAAGATCAGCTTGGCAAATTCGATCCAAAATCCGATGAAGGAATCTTTATAGGATATTCAGACCGAAGCAAAGCTTATCGAATTTTTAATGAAAGAACTAATATCATCGAAGAAACACTTCATGTATCTTTTGATGAAAATTTTAAACAAATACCAAGTAGAGATGACGAAGAAGTTCCTGAAAATGTCACAAATATAGAAAATACCTTGTCTAAAAATAATGAAAACAATTTTCCTAATAATGAATTAAGATCTCCACCAAGGATATTAAAAGATCATCCAGTTCAAAATGTCATAGGAGAAATTACTTCAAATGTTAGAACTAGAAATCAATTAAATCAAATGGGCCACGTAGCATTTCTTTCTAATATAGAACCTAAAAATGTTAAGGAAGCCTCAACTGATGACTATTGGATTATCGCTATGCAAGAAGAACTAAACCACTTCGAAAGAAATGACGTTTGGAATTTAGTTCCAAGGCCTAGTGACCAATCAGTTATTGGTACTAAATGGGTTTTCAAAAGTAAGCCTGATGAACATGGTAATATAACTAGGAATAAAGCTAGATTAGTTGCACAAGGATATAATCAGGAAGAAGGAATTGACTACGAAGAAACGTTTGCTCCAGTCGCTAGATTAGAAGCAATACGTATATTATTGGCCTATGCATGTTTTCATAACTTTAAATTATATCAAATGGATGTTAAAAGTGCTTTTCTAAATGGCTTTATAAAAGAAAATGTTTATGTTGAACAACCTCCCTTATTCATTCACGAATAATTTTCAGACCATGTCTATAAACTTAAAAAGGCGTTATATGGATTAAAACAAGCACCTCGTGCTTGGTATGATCGTCTAAAAAGTTATTTAATAGACTCTGGTTTTGAAATTGGGAAGGTTGATCAAACTCTTTTTATTAAGAAAAAGAAAGAAGATATTTTAATAATTCAAATTTATGCTGATGATATTATTTTAGTTCAACTAATGAAAAGTTATGTCAGGAATTTTCTAAAATAATGACTAATGAATTTGAAATGTCTCACATGGGAGAATTAAATTATTTTCTTGGTTTACAAATTAAACAACTTAAAAATGGAATTTTTATAAATCAAGAAAAATATTGTAATAATCTAATTAAACGCTTTGGTATGGAAAATACTTCTGCCAAACCTACTCCTATGAGTACAACTATACATCTTGAAAAAGATGAAAACGGCAAAAGTGTAGACCAAAAATTATATCGAAGCATGATTGGATCATTACTTTACTTAACAGCAAGTAGACCTGACATAATGACGAGTGTTTGTTTGTGTGCACGATTTCAAGCAGACCCAAAAGAGTCACACATTAGAGCAGTGAAATGTATATTACGATATCTTAATAAAGCCAAGGACTTTGGATTATTTTATCTGAAAGAATGTCCTTTCGAATTAGTTTCATATAGTGATGCTGATTTTGGAGGAAGTCGGACGGATAGAAAAAGTACAAGGGGAACTTGTTACTTCATTGGACGATCTCTTGTATCTTGGTTCAGTAAGAAACAAAATTGTGTCTCACTCTCAACTTGTGAAGCAGAATATATATCTGCAGCTTTGGCATGTGCTCAAGTAATCTATATGCAACAAACACTTCAAGATTTTGGTTTTAATTTATCTAAATCAACAATTTTTTGTGCTAACTTAAGTATATCAACCTATCTAAAAATCCAATTAATCATTCACGAACAAAACATATTGACATACGTCATCATTTTCTTCGTGATAGTATTGAAAAAGATATAATAAATCTTGATTTCGTATCTTCTGAAAACCAATTGGCCAATATTTTTACTAAACCTTTAAATGAAAACACTTTTGTAAAATTGAGACGAGAACTTAAAATTATCTCGTTTAAAAATTTATAAGTTTTTCAAAAATGAGTTAAGTATTTTCAAAAAATAATTTCGTCATGAGCTGGGATTCAAACTCAGGACCTCCTGGTAAGTATGCATATGTCTTTGCCAGTAAGCTATGTGATGTTTCTTGTCTAAGCTCATAGCTCACTTCAGTTTTTTTCTGTTTTGATTTTAAATGGTCCACATCACTTTGATTATTGTCCATAATTCTCTTATGGCTGAAATTCAATCGTTCTATATTTAATCTTAGCTATTCCTTTTTTGTTTCAGACTTCTATACTTATATTCATTCTACAATTTTTTCTCTCTTACTTGTTTAAAGAAAATATTACTTCTATCAAAAACAATCAAACATGTTTCTCAACTTTGCATTGTTTATCTACACCATGGCCGGATCATCCTCAGACGAGCCTTCCTCTCATTACTCGTCTGGATATTCTTCAATTAATTATGAATCTCCAAGTTCAGGGTCTTCAGAACTTCCAACTCCGACTCCTGCTTATATCCCGATATGTCCACCACAAAGCCATCGTACGGGATATACGCCAGAAAATAAATGCACGCGAAGAAACGTGTTTCCATCTCCGACAACTAAAGAAAAGATAGCTGACTTGGATCACTATCAGAGGGAAACACTTGAACTTCAGCGTGAAATGTATTATGAACAAAAGATTCATGGTAGGAGACTTAGTTTTCTTGAACGATGTGCTGCAAAAATATGTGGTTCATCCCCATCAACACGAACGCACATATTCACTCACCTCAACGCCCTCATGTATCACCGAATCCATGGGAACGTAGAGGACCAAATTCATGGAATCATGGAGGACTGAATTCATGGGAACGTGGAGGAACGAGCAACTCACCGATTCAAAAAGAATGTTCACCTATAAAACTATTTGTTGAAAATACAAAAATTGAACCGGGAGAATAATCGGAAGACTCACACTCTCATTTCTAATTTTGTATACACAAAAACTAGTATACTCATTTTCTTTGTTTTAAAATGTACTTAAGTTCATAAAATAAACTTGTGTGTCTTCATGAAAAATAGTTCAAAAACTGTTCTGTAATTATTTCTTACAGTCAGTCGACTGAAATTCAAAATCAGTCGACTGTTTTCAGGGAAACCAAACTCTCGGGAAACCAGTCAGTCGATTGACCTAACACGATCAGTCGACTGGCTGTATAAAATTTTTTGTTATTTTTAGTGCACCGGTCGACTGACTACTTTCATCCAGTCGACTAGCTGTAGGTAAATATTTCTGATCCCCTATTTAGTTACTTTTTACTCCACTCTCACTTTACCATTCTCAGTTTTTTTTACCCAAATCCATTTCGTATAAAAAAAACCCTAAATCCCAAATCCAATCAAATTTTTCACCAAATCCTTGATCAAATGGCTCCTACAAAGCGAAATAAGCAAAGCTCCTCCTCCGCCGGACCTACCGATACCCAAATCGCACAATGGCTATATAACGATGTCGCGATAGCAAGATGGCATAAAATAAAAAATTCGCGGATCTTTGAAGGTTCATTTATGGTCTACAACGATTTTGCGGCTTACGGATTACAAGAGCTTATGCGTAGATTCGGATTGGAATCACTACTCGACTTGAATCTCAATTCTCACAAGATTAATCATCTCATGGTGAAGCTTTTCTATGCTAATTTAAATCTTCCTCATCAACGTCCATCAAATAGAGATGATTGTGTTTGGAGTTTAGTTTGTGGACATCAAGTTTTCTTCTCATTAGACCGAATGGCGCACATACTTCAATCGCCTAACCAAGGTATTCCTTTAGATGATGTCGATTGTAATATTCGACAAAGAGATCGAGCTAGCCATATGTTCATGGGTGACAATATGACGGAACAAAAATCTATTTTTCTTCGACCAAAAGCGAGAATTCTTCACAAAGCGTTCATGAGGAGTATCCTTCCACGAACCAGGTCATATGAACTTATCTACCCGGAAAATTTCAAAGCAGTATATGCGGTATTGGGAGGAACTCAAGTCAATTGGCTACGGAGAATATTGGATGAATTTCTTACCTTCAACAACGGTAATATGAGAACCATTTACTTCGGAGAATATATAATGAGATTACTTTTAAATGTGGGTGCACCTCAACTTGAATCTGAAACTTCTTCCGTTGGATTTATCAACATTCGCACATTGAGTCTCATGAAACTACCGTCATCTCCTCCAGCATTTATCCCATATGAAGAATGGCGTCGCCAACAACGACAACGACAATCAGGCGGACCAATCATTCGAGAGCGAACACCTCAACCCGAAGAAGAAGAAGAAATTCGTCTTGCAACATCGGCTAGTACACGAGAGTCCATAGAGATCCTTTTTAGAAATCAACAAATACTAGGAACTCGTTTGAAGAAAGTGGATAAAAAATTAGACAAGGTCAAAGGATTCTTTTCTATACTATGGGATGCGATTTCATGTTCTTCATCCACGACTGCTTCTTCCGTAGCACATGGTAAGCGACCAGCACCGAGATTCACATGGTCTACTTCCGAGGAACACACCGGAAGCGATACTAGCGGACCAAGTGGTCGTGGACAAGACACATCAAGGCCTGGAAAGGAGCATATGCCGGAAGAGGAATATGACTGGGATCGTGATAAGTAAGCTTCTATCTCTTGTTGGTAAGATTTGATGGAATTTGTTCTTTGTTCAAATAATTTACTTTGCAAACTACACTAGTAAACATTGTGAGACTTGTAGTAAGTAGTCTCATTATTGTTGTTTATGGTTTTTATTCATCTCATGTACTATGATACTCTGTTTTATCTATGTGTATTGTTCTATGTCTGTTTGTGTGTTGTACACTAAAATTTATTATCTGTCTCCTTTTTGTCGATGACAAAGGGGGAGAAAAAGTGTGTGCACTAACTTATTTGATGCAGGAAAAAGATATCATATATTCAGGGGGAGAAAATTTTCTCTCTAAGATATATATAGGTTGTCATCAATCAAAAAGTGGGAGAATGTTGAATCACTAGTTTTGATTCATGACAAGACGGTTCAGAAGCTAAAGAAGAATATGCACTCATACATGACAAAAAGAAGACATCAGAGGATCAAGACTACAACTCTATGCTTAAAGTAATTATTATATGTGTTGAGTCTTAGACATATGTTAAAATCAATCCTCAAGTTTTCTTGTTTTCTATGTTTCTTTAAAAACAAAGTTCACTGTGCAATATATGCACAGCCAGTCGACTGGCTGTGCATGCTCAGTCGACTGACTGTGCATATGCACAATAGTGTACTCTTTTTCTAATTTTAAACGTTCAAATATTTTAAATTTTTCAAATTCAGTCGACTGACCAAAATCGACCAGTCGACTGACCGGGCTTCAACTGTCATAATTCTGAATGGACATCTTCTTCCATGAAGAGTTGCACTCTGTGAAAAGATGCCTCTCTTGGCTGAAACTCTTCACTAAGAGTTGCATCTCTCTGAAAACTATAAATAGGAGTTCTCACATACTTCATAATCACCAATTCTGATTCTAATTCTTTATATTCTCTCTTGTGATTATTCGAGTGCATTCATATTCTTCATTGCTTTGAATCTTTGAATTATATTTCATATACTTTGATTCTTAGCAATATTCTTCCTTTCAAATCTTCACATACTCTTTATATACTTGAGGAATTGATTATAGGAAGTTTGTAATCTTAAAGACAAATCAGTGTTATCAAGAACACATTGAGTCAACTACTTTTATATTCTGTTAAGTCATGTTCTGCTGCTCAGGCAAGGGAAAGTCCTCTTCGGCTGCTGAGGCAAAAGTCCTGTTCTGTTGCTCAGGTGTCTATTCTGCTGCTCAGACCTATTCCTCCTGGTTAAGTGAGGGTATTGTTAGTTAAAGCCAGAAGTTAGTCTGGGACTGGATGTAGAACGGGAGTTCGAACCAGTATAAAAATTCCTGGTGTTCTTACTCTTATTTACTTTATTGCTATTAACTGCTTCTGCACTTAGTTTAATATATATTCCATATTTGTCGATCCACACAAACTTTTACTCTACACAACAAAATCAAGAGATAAATGATTTGTGTAATTCATATTTGTGCAATGATTCAAGGCCAGGTTTTCAAAGTGATCAAAACTTGAATTCACTTCTAAATTCAAACGATTTCGAGTGTAACTCATGCCAATACAACTTCGAACTCCAAAATGAATTTCAAAATGGAAATGTGAATCACTTTTCAAATAATTTTGGCAATGGGAATAATCTCTACTACAATGCGAGTGAAATCAACACGCCCAAATCGAAAATTCTCAAGTTAATAATTATAAATTTGATTTTGTTGGACAAATGAACGAAATTTACGATGATCACACGGATTTGTTGATTGAAAGATACAAAAAATTACATGAACAACAAAATCAATCCCAACGTGTGATGAGTCAAATAGTAATACATCTTTTACCACAATTGACGATTTTCAAACAACAACTTTTGAAACTGAAAATGATGATCTTAATGAAGTTGTTGAAAACACGGTAATTGGGTTGGATTTCAATTCTTTTGAGGGTGAGAAACTCGATTTAAGATTCGATCTTCCTTTTCCCGATTTTGAAATTTTGAACACAACAACTTTGGATTTTGAGCTTGACACATGTAATAAAGTTGTTGATAATTCAATAAAGGAAGACGAATTCAATGAAGATGATTTTTTTGGACTTTTTGAAAATGAGTCTTAAATTTCAAAGGGGAAGATTTAAATCACCATTTTGATTTTGAAATCAATAATTCTGAAAATTTTGTTGATGATGAGCTTAACTTTCGATTTGGTGAAAATAAACTTGAATTTCAATCAATTGTTTTATCAACCCCAAAAATCATCGAAAATAAAACAACTCGTACGATTTTTAATAAAACGACATTCATTTTTCCAAATCCACATTCAACTTCGAAATCTTTTACGATTTGGTTTTCTGCACTTAAGCTTGTCTCGCATACTTGACGAGACAAATGAATCGGTCTTTGGAAGACCGTTTCATTTACCTTTTGACAATATACTTTCTGAACTCTTGTAAATAATAATCTTTTCGTTTTCATGTAAATATAGGTCATCTTTTTATTTTTGTTTTAATTTTCTCCTTTCACTTGGGTTGACGGTGGGGACACAGTCAAAATCAAGTGTGGGGGAGTTTCATCTTTTTTTTTCATAGTTTATTTTACATTTTCTTTTCAAACCCCAAAATAAATCTAAAAAAAACAAAAACAAAAAATATTTTTTAAAGCATTTTGAATTATTTTTAAAGGAACACTATAGGATAAATATATGGTTTTGGTTTATTAAATTGAAAATTTTGAAAATTTAATTGTCTTAAATAAAATAAAAATGAAGTTTGATTACAAATAACAATGGTTTAACTAGTATATAGGAAGATTCATACGTGTTAATTATGAAATACATCCTAATTGAAAATCTTTGTTTTAAAAAGTGGTTTATCTAAAGTAAAGTATAACATTTTTTTGTCTTCTAAGTTAAATGGTGCTAAGATGATAGTTCAAAACTCTCTCTTCTAAAACAAAAAAAAAACAAAAAACAAAATTCTTGTTTATAAGTTTATATTTTTTAATAAACACCTAGAGTCATATGTTCACACTTGTGTGTTCACTCGCCATGCTCTGTACCCTTCTCACGTAAGCCCAAAAGGCAGTGCACAATCGGTATATCTGGCCTCAGTTTATCCGAGTTAGGTGTGTGTATATAAAAATTATTTTACTAATAATGCCTACAGTCAATAAGTGTTCACACTTGTGTGTTCACTCGCCACGCTATGTATTCCCCTCACATCAATCTGCAAGGCAGTGCATGGGTAATATATCTGGCCTCGGTTTATCTGAGTTAGGCATATGTAAATATTGTTAATATCAATAAAATTTTCAAATAAAATTTTTAGAGAGAGTAAGAAATTGAAATCTAAGCACTATTTTAACTTGTTTGATTTGACTTGTTATTGAAAAGAAATGAAAATACCACTTTGACAAACTTCGATAATCAACTAAGGATCCATTTCATAGTTACACTGTATTATCAACCGAAACAACGAGTTAAACTATAGCCCATTTATTACGATAAATTCGTTTTTATTGGAAATTTTGACGCATAAATGACTTAAATTTCAAGATAATAACCAAAACCTATATTTAACTTATTTGTGTTAATTCAAAAGTAAATCCTTCATTCGTAAATATTTTCAAAAACTTGCATTCACATCTTTGTAAATAAATCTTACATTTTCGTAAATATTTTCATTCTTCATTTGGATTTTGTGGGTAGTATCCACTGAAAACCCTCACGAGACAACACTCGTCCTACTGGGGACACCTAGAGGTTTAACGGCTTGTTGCATATGCTCAATGCAATCGTGCTCCCTACAAAAACGGATTTATCTTACTTTTTTTCTTTCTTTCATCTTTATTTAAGGACGAATAAAAAGATAAGTGTAGGGGTATTTGATGTGCACGTAAATGTGCATATTTTTACCACTATATTTAATCTATTTAAATTAAATAAATGGTCATATTGGGAATTTTATCTTGTTTAAACCAAAATTCAAATTATTTCAAATCGTCACATATTCATCTTCATCCAGAGGAAAATGGTCATTTTTGTGCATATATTAGTTTTCTAAAATTTAATTGAAAATTTCTATGTTATTTTGTAGGAATTTAAATTCAAATACAAGTGGCTTCATGAAAATTTATGCATGCACAAGAGTGAATACAAAGGAATGGAGATGGAAATAATTCATTTCATGGATCATGGAGGACCCCACTTACCCACCTACATTAATGTACACTTAGGAGCTAATGCACATGCTAAAAGACCATTAAATATTCATGCACACTTAATGGATGATTATTGGATACTAATGATTACTTGGCCACCACACTTCCTAAGAGGGTATTTTGGGCATTCCCCAAAAATATGGATTAGGGTTTCATACATGTATAAATACCCCTTATCTTCATGTAATTAGTCTCTCTTCTTTAGTCTCTCTTAGGCCCTCTTCTCTTTAGTTTAGTTTAGGATCAAATAAAAGAAAGCACTCTTTCTCTTTTCCATGGCTACTTAGCCATTTTTATTTTCATGTAACTTTCATTTTTTTATGTAAATGTTAATTAGTGCTCTCTTTTATTTACATGCTTTTTTGACCTTTCATGTTAGTAGTTGGTTTATTTTTCATGCAAGTAGAATAGCTTTTCCTTTACTTTGCTTTCATTTTCTTTTTTTTGTGTTTCATGTTGCATGCTACTTGTATTGAAATGATAACACAAATGAGAGGCTAATCCCTTCAATTTAGGGGTAGTGAAGCCTCTAATCATGTAGCTTCAACATTTTGATAATTATTGCTCTCTTTTTGTGCTTAATGAGGATGCATGAAGTGGTTTAACTTGTTGTTTTTGTTTTGAATTTGATAGCCTATATTGTTGACACCAAATAGGCTATAAACAATCACAAAACACAAATTGCCTCTTCATCTAAATATGATTATGGCAAACGACCTAGGATTCCATTTTATCATCAATCCAATCACCGTTCACATTTAAAGAAGTGAATGTTGAAATTAAAATTTGATGGCTTATATTTCTAATTAATAGTTAATAGGCCATGATTAAAATAGATTTTGCTTTCAACTTTGTTGTCATATTTCATGAGATTTAACAGTGTATTAGTGGTTGTGTTATAGTTTGATGGCTTATGTTGAGCTAATTAATAGCACAAATATGTCATACTTATGATAAACACAACAATTATTTCACTAATGACCAAAAGAGAGATCATGATTTCATATTTGGTTGAACTATATGATCTAGAGAGTGGAATTATCTCTAAATTGTCATTTTATTCTCGTAGTTTTCATTCACTTTTGTAGTTGTTAGTTTTGCAATTTTTAGCAGTTAGCTTAAACATCTCAAATCTTGGTTAATTTGATTGAGTATAAATTTATAATCTAACAATTCCCTACAGATCGACCCGTACTCGCCACGTACTAACATTTGTACGTCGTGTGCTTGCGGTAAATTTTAATTCCAAATTTATCGGTGATTTTCTAAACCGATAGTAAATTCTTTGTTAAACATAGAATCAAAAGGTAGATGTTTGCACCAAAAATTGGCACAAACACCCGATAGAGATTGTGTAGAGTAATAAATAAAGAATATTAAATGTAAACAGAGAGAATATAGCAATAAGAAATGAGCAAATAACAGAGACACAACAATTTATAGTAGTTCAACGTTGTTTTCCTACGTCTACTTTAAAGAGATAGCTTTATTTCTCACTTTGTAAACTGAGTACAATAGGGATCAGATGAAAACCCTTTTTCAAAAGAGTACAAAGCAATAAGCATCGTAAAAGATCCCGAAAATGAACAATCAAGCCTGTATTTATAGAGGAAGATGGCAAAATATCCCCCTGAAAATTCGAAAGAAGGATTTCCAAAACCATAGGGGCCAATAGGAGGGATCGCATGACCCAAATCCCAAGAAATAGAGATCGGGGCCGATCCCTATTTTGGAGGAGTTTGGTGGTGCGATCTCTATGGGAGCTTCTCCATGTTGTATTGTGCTTACCTCCAAGTTTCATGCCAGTTGGACTAGTAAAACTTAAGTAATTGATCAATCTTTGTTATAACATGTTGTGTAGCCTGATTCTGGCTGATCCCTCTAAAGGGAAGAGGGTCAATCCCTCTTGATTGCCCCTTTTAGGGTGCGATCCCTAGGGTGGACTCCCTAGGGTCCTCATATCTTGTTCCTAAAGTATCATATGCATTGGACTATTGGATCTCGAGATATCGATTGTTTTCCATTAAGTTGCACTTGTTTGGCTGAAGTAGACCAATCTCTTTGGGTGAGAGGGATTATAAACAATCCCTTTTTTTGACTAAACTATATTCCATACTTTGAACATTTTGCATTCCATATCCCTCAATTCCGTTCGATCACGGCTTCATATTATCATTTGTACTTGATTTTTGGATTGCACAATCATTGCTCTGGGCTTACTAGCCTTAATGACAGTCGAGTCTAACTTGTCTAATCAGTTCGGATATAGCCAGGTCAAAATGCCGGATAACACTTGCGCATTAATGTACGCCTTGTATTGAACATGACGTTGGGTTTGGTGAGGTGGTAGAAGGGAAGAAGGAAGGGATCGGTGGTTTGTTTCTGCAAATAAGGTTCAGAGGAAGGAGTGAAAGGGATCCCACTATAGGGAACGGTGTGAATATGATAAAGAAAGGATCAACCATATTGGTGGACAAGGGGTCGGTCATTTGTAGAGCCTGGAGGGACCAGTTGTTGATGTATATGGAAGAGAGGGATTAGTCTCGTGTATTGAGTGTGAGAATGGCTAAGTAAAGGGATCGGTTATTAGAGTTCGAGGAGGGATCGATGATGGAGTGCTCGGCTAAGGGATCAGTTGTATTGGTTTAGGCATAGGGATCGGTTAGTGATGTCTTTGAGTAAGGAGTGTTTAGTCATAGGCTTTTTGAGAGGCATCGGTTGTATTAGGAGAAAGGGATCGGCTATGGAGACTTAACCGATTCTAACCCATTGAATTGAGCTTGAACACTTGAGCAAACTAATCCATATTAACTAGAATGAACAATCATAACCAATCATGTCTTAACGAACTTGAATATATGACTATAACGAACAACAAGATTTGCATATCCAATATCGAACTTGAAATTGAATGACGAAACTTTTGGGACTTAGAATAAAATTAAAACTTAACATATGGACTTCAATAATGAACTTCACACTTCGAATGTCGATGGTCGATCCCAAAGCTTACATAACCGATCAATCTAAACGCCAGGTGAGATAGTCAGCGATAACGGTCACTCTGGTCGGAATCCAAAGTCTCGTCATTTACTTTTGCTTTTAATTCTGAAATGGTTATCTCTACACTACACCACACTAGTTTACACCTAGCATAGGGGGATAGATTAATTTTTCTAATCTTGATTATCTACTGAGTTTAGTCGATATGGGCTCCAAACATTCGGCGTGTTTAGCCACAATGTCTTCTGGACAACCTTCATAAAACAGTAATCCATGTGCCGAGTCGACTTCTGTGACTATATTCAGTAAACTTTCTCCTAAACATCAAACTAAGAAAACCGGATACTTCTGGTCCATTGGTTGACTTTTTCTCTGATGTTCCCATTCTTCGGAAGAAGAAATAAATCCTACCCCTGACACTATAGAGGTGCTGTTTTATTGGATAACCCGATAGATTCCTAGGCCTCTAGAATTGGAGAAGTTGCTCTCCATAGGCTATGCTCTAAACATGGGATCCCGTTAGAAGATGTTCTAGTCCCTTCAGTGAATCACGGTTCACTTGCCCCCGAATGCGTATACGGCATGTAAGAAATTTATGTGCCGGGCCGGATGTGTGCCGCCTTTTAATTCTTTTATATGAGAGATGCTAAATTATCTAGGAATAGCTCCCGTTCAGCTACATCCGAGTAGCTATGCTTTTCTTTATAACGCTTTCTTACTATTTATGGATGTTTTGTTTCGCCCGCCATCTCTAGAAGACATCAGGTTTATCTAAAATTTCAAGCAACGGACGACAAGCCTTTCTTATACTTTTCTCAAAGCTTCGTCCAAGTGTCAAGTTCTGAATGGTACTTGGAACAAGCTCGGTGTCTTTAAACACGAATGGTTCTATGTTCATTGTCTACCTGGCTTTGTGAGGCGATGGTTAGAAGGTCGTAAGCATTGCCTTCACTTTATTCTCAAATTCTTTAGCCCGAACCATATCCCAAACTAACAAATACTTTGAAAATTTATAGATGTCCATCTACAACCTAAAGCTGATAATTATTCGAGGGCATTCTGCAATTTGTGCCACCCAGTTGAGGATAGGGACAGGGAAATCCCTTTGTAACCGATGAGTGGTTATCTCTTTTTGGGCTGTTATAAGAAGGTCGCAACATTGAGCTTTCAGGAAGTGTTGGGTTGCAAAGAATTGTTGTGAGCCAAGAAGGCGACACTGACAACCCTACCGTGCCTCCAGTTGAGGAGGCTAAGGATGATGCCAAAGAAGGTGAAATCAGAGGTGATGAAGCCAACAAGCCTGACGATGATGATGTAGGTCCGGGCAATACGCCTGTAGTTGAATCCTTACAAGGCATGAAATCTCATGTGCCAATGATAAAAGGAAGGAAGCTAGTGTACAAACTCCATAGGAGAAAAACTGCTATAAAACTCAAGTTCATCATCACCTCTGTTCAAGAAGAGTCTTCCTCTCAGCCTTTAGAAAGTTCGATGGAAGGATTCTCAAGTCTCTTGATCCTCGACAATATCATGACCTTTGACTTTCTAAACATTAGTGTTGGGGGTATTAATTCTCCCACCAGGATTGGCGATGACATTCCTCCTAGTAGCAAAGAGGAAAGCACTCCTATGAGCAATGTTACAGTAACTGGTCCGTCGAGGGGACACTAGGACACTCACAATTACGCGCACTTCACTGCACGATTTTTTTTATCTTTTACTTGATGGCTACTTACATGTTCTTGTTTGGTTTAATGGTGCTATGTATCATTCTCATGCCTTTGATCGCTTGAGGGGCTCCTCGACACAGTATGGATCCAGTCATGGTCCAACTCGGGTAGGCATCGAGAAAGGGATGACGGTTGGGGAAGAAGTCATCATTCAAGGTAGTATTCATCCTCCAAACACAAGTCCAATTCTCAATCATCTCACCAGGAATTTCAGCACAATCCTCCAGTACACGGTGGCGATCAGACCTCTTCTCATGTTCCTTAAACTGTTTTGCCACCTGGACACCATTCGGGTTTATCTGGTTCTCGATAGCCTCACGATCGCTGGTCGAGCAAACGTCCTATTGTTCTTTGACTACTACAGCTCCTGAGGCCTCTACGGTGGAAGATTGCCCGAACTTAAGGTCAATTTCCCAAAATTATGCTTTGATGGACTAAATTTTCTTCTTTCTATCCATACAATTCCAGGGAGTGCTAAAGCGTGTTTACTTGCATGGGTCAATGATGTTTTTGTACAACATGAAGCATTCTAGCATTTAATCGAGGAAATCTCTGAGGTGTCTACTGAACGACAACATGAAATCGATCGCCATAAAATGGAGACGATCCATGATAAAGATATAATCAAACACCAAGATGATGAGATCTTGGAGTTGACAATGAAGCTAGCCGTGGTAGAGAAGAGTGCTAAAGAAACATCTGAAGTGGTTAGTCGTCTGGCAATGGCTCATAAAAAGGAGTTGGGCGCTGCCCTTAACTGTAGCGGTGTGCTTGCTCTGGAGAAGGACACACTGCAAAAGGAGAAAAACACTCTAACCTGCCACGTTGAGGAACTCGAAGAACTTCTTAAGAAAAAGAAGGAAGAAAAACTTGAGGCTCAGGAGGTGTCTCAAATGTATTGCGAAGAGGCCGTTTAGGCTCGGGAGCTGAAAATTAAACTTGATGAGCAACTCACTCAAATCGAAGTCCTTAAGGAAGAGGCAAGGGAAGCTGCCATAATGAAGTTAGAGTGCAAATTGAGGCCCGGTTGGAGGATGCTAAAGAGGCTGGCAGGAATGAGATTAAGGACATGTTCGATCCTTTGATTGTTGAATACAATGCTAAAGTACTAATCCATTATGACTTGAGTTTTCTTGCAGAGGGCTACCTCGCGTCCTTTTTGAGGCTTGGGAATATATCGTTGAAATGAAGAAGAAAGCCCTTGGTGAAGCTGATTTGGATGAGGAGAAAATGGTATGGGAGATCCTTCATGGAAATGAACCTTTATATCTTGCCGCTGCAAGGCTTCGATACTTTGATATTTTGGCACCCTCTAGCAAAGGGAAAAACATTGTTGAAGGTTCGAAGACCAATCCCAAAGGTCCCCCTTCACTTCAAATAGCCGAAGCATCGGTTTCACTTGGCCTGGGACATGATCCGAGCTATGATTTAGATAAACCTAGTTAGAAATCAAAGGTGCTGACTCTATTCAAGAAGGAAGCACTCCGGTGAAAACTAAAAGTCAACCGGACACATGTATCCCGCTCTATTCCCCATTATTTGAGAGGTTTCATTCTTTATGCCCAATAGTTCTAGGCTTCTTTGCTTGCTCCCGTGAATCTACAAGTTTTCTAGCTCCCAGTCGAACTCTAGGAAGCGGTGGCGCTACGGCGCAACAACCGATACTCACTAAAATTCCAGTGGCTACTGACATTCCAGGGCCCGATGCTCAAGTTATTGGAGCACTTACTGACGAAAAGGTCGTCGATCAGCTGCTGCCAAACGAATTCGATGATGTTGTGATCACAGGTGCCTCTAAATACACTGATGAGCTCAGCTTGAAGAAGCACATCGAGAGAGAGGAGTCGTTGAAGAAGAAAGCTAAAGCTAAACCCGTTGATGTAGACGTCGATGATCCAAATCTCGTCCCACTGCAAGTCATTCCACCAGGCAGGTCGATTCCCGAAGAACTCCCTCCAACCTTTGAAAGCTCTCCTGCCAAGGGTGGTAAAGGATCGAAGAGAGGGATAGGCAAAGGCTTGGGTGGATCCACTCCCAAGAAATCCGAAAGAGGTAAGAGGCAAAAGAAGCAACCGTCACTTCGACTTAGTTTGTATATTGCTTTTGTAGCTGTTTTTCTTTTTTGTTGGTCGTGCATGTGTGGGTATGGCCCCCGCTTTAGGATAAACTTGTACTATGGTTTCCAAGTTTAATGCGTAAATAAAATTTATTTATTTTATGTTGAACTCTTATGTGAACTTTCTTAAGTAGTCGAGCTATTACTTTTCCATTCAATGTACTTGTAATTCATTGATCATTAATTCAGATAATCGTCCGCTAATTTTTACTCAAGGCCTTCATGTGGTTGTGGCCTTAAGTTATACCAAACACTGAGCTCGAGCCCTACTGCTACGCCGTCCGATTCAGCGGTTTAAGTGATTATACTCATGCCCCCAGTCTCGGGTTAGTGGAATTAGATAGTGGACAGTTAAACTCCATCCTTAGCGAGTTTATACTCCTTCTGTCAGTTTCAGGTCGGAGTTTATAGGATAGTGAGTGGTCGAACCACACTCATCTATTTATTTGTACTCATATCCACACTCTAGGGATAAGAGTTAGTTGCAGGTGATTGGACCGCTCCCAATTTCTGTTTATACTCTAGTCCACACTATGGGAACTTAGAGTTATTTTGGAAAATAGTTGAACCATACTTTCCTTAATTGATTGATTTGCCCCCAAGTCCGAGCATTGACTTAGAGAGCGACCGGTCGTGTCACGATCGCTTTTGATTTTTGTTTATCCCACCACTCAGTGGGATTAATTTGGTTATTGGAAGGTCAAGTCAGATCCATTTCTCGTTAAGTACTCCGTCCATCGGGTTGTGAGTGAGAATCATCAAATGAACGGTCAGACCACATTCATTTTGTTTAAGTCAATCGTGAACTTGTGTAATCAGCTGGCTTCAAAATATGGAAACCTGCTCGGACATGTTAATATAGTTAGTTGGGTATCATAATAATATGTGATGCTACAACAATCATAGATATGAAGGAAATTTCAAACTTTATTTGCCAAATTAAAAAAATGACACAATTTGTCTTATTACATATTTGGAAAAGAAAATGCAAAAGCAAATTCGAAAATTGAATACAACAGAATGAAAAAGAAAATACTATGTGAAATAGCATCGTACATGCTTGCTATTCCATGCCCTTGGGAGTGTGAAGCCATCAACAGTTGCTAGGTTGAAAGTTACCTCTCCAAGCCTCTGTTCAATGACATACGGTCCTTCCCAAGTAGGATTCATGTGTGACGGGACAGGAAAAACATTGTTGAAGACGAGTTCAAAGGTCCTAGGTTGGAATTTAGTGTTGTAGTATCGAACGACTCGATGTCGATGTGCAGCTGCCCTAAAATAAGCTTCTTCGCGCTTCTCATTTACAAAGTCTAGAGATTCTAAGAGGTGATCTCTATTTGTTTTGGGGTCGTAGTAGGTCACTCAATGAGAAGGGACTTTTGAGTTCAATAGGAATGAAGACTTCATAGCCGTAAGCAAGGGTGAATAGAGTATGGCCAGTCATGGACTTGTGGGTGGTTCTGTAAGCCCATAAAGCTCTTTGGATTTTATCCACCCACTTGCCTCTAACCTTTTCCAAACATTTTTTCAAAATGGACTTTATGATTTCATTTGCTGCTTCAACTTGTCCATTTGCTTAAGATTGAGCAACTCCCGCAAACCTCTTTTCAATATGATGCCGACATCAGAAGTCTTTGAATTCGACACTGTCGAATTGAGTTCCATTATCTGTTACAATGGTTTGCGGAAGACCAAAACGACAGACGATGTTCCGGACATGAAGCTGATCACTTTCTTTATCATGATCGTGGCTAAAGGTTCCACTTTGGCCCATTTGGTGAAGTAATCATCTGCTACGACGATGTATTTCGCACCACCTTCAGAGATCGATAATGTAAGCGATACTATCTTTGCCCCATGTGGTGAATGGCCATGGACCGACCATTTGTATAATTTTCGACGGTGGAGCTCTCTGAACTTTTGCATAAATCTGGCTCTTGTCGCATCGCTTAAAGTAATCAACAGCATCTCGGTTGACGGTTGGCCAGCAATGCCCATAACGGAGTATTTTCTTTCCTAAGGTTTGCCCTCCAGTGTGATCGCCACATTCCCCTTCAAGAACTTCCTTTAGGACTCATTTTATATCATCATGAGCGATACACCGGAGCCGGGGGACGGAAAAATGCTTTCTATACATGACTTCTTCCTGAATGATATATCGTGAAGCTTTGCGAAGAATTTGCCGTCTTTCATTCCTCCATTCGGGAAGGACTTCCTGTAGCAAATAACCTTTAATTGGAGTCATCCATCACTCCTTCTCAGGCTCCATCTCTAGTACCCAGTTGATTTCCACTTGGTTTATGCTTGGAGCGTCTAGTACTTAAACTGGAACTAAGCCCATTTGTTGTGCATCCTTGATGCAAGCAAACTTCGCCAATGAGTCGGCCTCTTTGTTTTAATCTCGAGGAATGTGTGTGATGTCATAATACTTAAAGTCAGTCAATAGCACTTAAACTCGAATAAGATATGGAGTGATTCATTGTCCTATAGCCTGGTTACCTCCCCTAACTTGGTATATCACCAATTGGGAAACATAAAAAGATTTCAAGAGATTTTATCCCCAGTTCTCTAGCAAGTTTGAGTCTAGCAATTAGAGCTTCATAATCAGCTTCATTGTTTGTTGCAGGGAAGTCAAGATTCAAAGCATAACAAATTGATCGATCCTTCGAAGTTACTAGTATGACTCCGGCTCCAGAACAACGATCGTTGGATGCTCGATCCGTGTACATTTTCCACGGAATTGTAGGGGCTCCACCGCTTTCTGGGAGATCATCATGTGCACTGAATTCTACTATAAAGTCCATCAGCGCCTATCCCTGGATGGCTCTTCAACGGAATCAGTGGTGTTGAATTGGCTTGGTTTGATGTTCCACTTCAGTAACCTTCTAGATGCCTCAGGTGGTTGTAAGACCTATCATAACGGCTGATCGGTGTTAACTTGATGAGATGAGCCTAAAAATAGGGGTGAAGCTTTAGTGAAGTAATCAACAAGCAGTATGCCAATTTCTCTATCTTCGGAAGTTCATTTCAGCTTCTGTTATCGCTTGCTAATATAATAGACTAGTCTTTCGATTCGATTCCCCTCGACAAGCAATGCGGCACTTATTGCATATACCGACATTGCCAAGTAAATATACAAGTCTTCATGATCCACTGGCTTTGACAAGATGGGATGTCTCTCTAAGTGGTTCACTAAAGCTTGGAATGCCTCTTCGCAATCCTATGTCCATTCAAAATTCCTTTTCCCTCTTCTAATCTAGTCGAAGAAAGGAATGCATTTATCAATGGCTCTAGAAATAAATCGACTTAGGGCGGCAACCTTCTCATTTAGGCTCTGTACTTGAGTGATGGTCTTTGGCGCCTAGATGTTGCGAATTGCTTGAATCTTCTCGGGATTAGCTTTGATTCTACGAGCATTGACAATGAAACCCAAGAACTTTCCAGATGAAATGCCAAAAGATCATTTCAGATGATTGATCTTCGTTTTGTAATATCAAAGGATATCGAACATTTCTGCTAAGTCTTTGACGTGGTCGCTAGATCATTGTGACTTTACGAGTATATCATCCTTATATACCTCCATTGTCTTTCCAATCAATCTTTAAACATTCGATTGACCATGCGCAAATAAGTTGCTCCAGCATTTTTCAATCAAAATGACATTACCATATATAACGATCCTGAACTCGGCCTTCGAAAATCGGCACCCGTACTTCACTTGTACTCAAAATGCCGCAGATTCAAACGTCGAATCTGGCTCGCCGGAGCTTATAACACAGTAAGTATAACAACACAGCGGAATAAAGAAATAGATGATATCATATACAACTCCAATGAATACAATATCCAGAATGATATACAACAATGATATCAATATGATACAACAATATCAGAGATAAATAATGATACAACGAAAATAACAGAAGTAATAACTCCAAATGATCAGTCAGAGAGGCTGAGTCCAACCACTCCAATGTCAAGATCGAACCACAAAGCTAAGCAACGTCGGTCCGTGAACTCCAAGAACTGAACTAGCTCCAGATAATCCACTAAACTTGACTATCTGAAAAACCAAACTCTAGACTACCCATGTGGAAAATTTTGGGCGCCCAGAGTTTAGGAAGGGAACAATAAACTCCGAGTCAGTCATGGGACTGGTGTGAGTAACAAAAACAGTTTATCTTTAAAACAAACAACAAAAGAACTTTAAACATTGAAATCCGCAATGCTTTTGGAAAATGAAACTACCATAAGACCTCCCGCCACACAAACAATGCAAACGCAGAATTGGAGGAGATTTCTTCTTATGATAGTCAAACATGCTTACTACGTAGAAGAAAAACTCTTTTGATATTATCACTAGTGCGTAGTGTACAAAATCATTTCGAAAATACAATATTAATCTTAGACAGCATACAACCATTATTGTATGCTTACTATAGCTACCATCTAAACAGTGGTGACCACCATAAGTAAATGGCAGGTTCTACAACTAAAACCGTACAGGGTTCGTATTGGAAATTGGATTTCCAACAAATGGTCAGGCTAAGGAACTTCCTATGCCATGTAGGAACGCCTCTAGAGGGACGCCCCGAGAACCACCTGGCTCTCTGCCAACACAAGGCCGGTTTCCCCCTTCCCGGGTAGTAAACCTAAGATATTCCACCCCCGGTCCTTTGGGACCTTTATCCGAGAGCTCTCTACTCCAACATCAGACAGTAGTAAATATACTATAGTGTCCACATGAGTAAGTATCGGGGTTCCATACCATAATACCACCCTTTTCCAGAAGGAATGGACATACCCTAGGGGAGCTACCCCTGAAACCTTGCCGCATCTTTCCTGTTTCGACCATTTCCGGTCTGTGAGGCTCGATGAGGTATCGTCCACAAAGCTACGCTTTTCCACAAAGCCATGCTTTGATCAACATCACACAGCAGCACTCAGCATGACACACTACCAAATTTGGGAATATATCACTGATAACCTTCAACTACATAACCTCTGAGCTCGTACGTCTCAGAGAAGGGTGTTAAGCTAAGAGAATAAATCTCCGCCACCAAACAGAAAAGTATTTGAAAGAAATCAGCTTTATATCTCAAAGTGTAGTGTTAGACATACAACCATACAAGTCTGTTCCGGTTTTGAAACAGAACCGAAGGCACTTCCAAAGAAGCCCTTGCAAATTCGGATAATTTCTAATCACGTCCGGACTTCCCATCACAAAGGGTGCTAAAATCTCTATACCGGGGATCAGCCGATGTAGAGACAATCGATGGTATTCCTTTTGTTTTCGAAAGTATCCGGTCTTCACCACTGGTCTTCAAATGCTATCCATATACGTCGTATCATTATTCGGAATGGGTTATATGACACAAAGGTCCTCTCCCGACTAAACCGAATAATGAGCGCAATATTTAAAACATATGGATATTGGGATTTCGATTAAGTCACAACTTATTACCCAAACTTCTCTTTCAAATGGTTTAAACACATTACCATTTTAATCTTTTACACAAAAAGATTTATTTCACAAAGTTCACCTAGTTTCACAAAGATTTATTCATAGATTTTCCAAATCAGTTTCCATTTTAATATGGATTAACTTATTGAATCTTTAAATCAAAGATTTAACTGATAGCTTTCAAAACACGTTTTCAAAGATTCATTCATATCTTGGAAAACCATTTTCAATTCAATTTTGAAATTCTTTTGACAAAAATTGGAAATTCATTTCTTATATGAAAGCTTTTATCCTTTGAGAACAAATAGTTTTCATTTCGGAAAAATCTGATTCATTCATACGAGTTAAAATCTTTGGGTTAAATTCAAATTCTCAAAACCATACTTTCAAAATGGTTTAAATTCATATAACACATTTATAACATCTTAACCATAATTTCCAAACATGGAATTCGATTCCAAATTCTGAATTCAAATTCAAATTAAATTATTTAAATTGAAAAACTTTACCAAGTTATTCAAAATAACTTTTCTCTTAAAAACTCCTTTTCAAAAGCTTTAATATTTAACCCAAATTCATTTCCAAAATCAATTGAAATTAAAATTTCAATTTCAAAAATGATAAGTTTAAATTATCTGTGACTTAACCGATTTCCTCGTGAAATCCATATTTGTGTGTGTAAAGGTGTGGTACAGGGGTTTTACACAATAGTGCAACATTACAAATCATCACATCATCATAGATCAGAATACAGAAATATAGTTGATAAGCGGTATAACTATAACGCTTATCTTTTATGCATAGATATATAAGTCACAAATAATAATTTACATTCATCCCGGATAAATAACTACATTACAGATCACACACAAATCAAAATATATCACAAAGCATCACAGATCAGAAAATATCAACAATTCAATCATTCAGTCAGGTCCAAACATTCACAAGTAAACCTATTAATCAACTGATTAATTTAAATCAGATGTATTACTTATGAATAATCATTAATCCGGGTTGATTATCATGAGTTAATTACAAATTATCTGGAATAAATTTCCCTTTCATCATTTATTAGTTAACCTTTAATTATTAACTAATCATCTTTAAATTAATGAATCAATTAACTTTTAATTATTTAGTAAATCTTAATTAATCACATTCATTAATTAATCCTTTGATTACTAACGAATAATTATACTCAAGTTACTGATCATCATTCAATTAATTACGTTGGATAATTGATTCCTTAATTATTTCTATTAAGTAATTTTACTTGAGTAATTTCACAAATGATTACCTCTAATTAATTAATATAATTAATTATTGAAATTAATCACATTAATCTCCAGTTAATGATCTTCATTTACTATTAACAAACCTTTAATTACTTCTCCTAAGTAATTAATCTTAGATTTATCATTTTTAATTACAAGTTAATTAATCTTTAATTACCTATTAATTAATCTCTAATTATTAAATTATCATTAACAATATAAATTAACTTAACCTTTACGTTAACAAATTAAAAACACATTTGATTAATTTCTTAATTATCATTATCATCTAGATTTAATGTCTTATCTTGATTTACACTTAATTATATTACTAAATTAAAATAAAATAATTTTAACTTAACAAATTTAAGTTAACCAGTTATATAACTTCTTAAATCAAATGTTTAAAGAATACATTTACAAATGAATTTTTATTTTAAGAAAAGTCTTAAACTCGATTTATATAAATTTCAAAACTTTGATTTAAAAACTTTTTAAAACTGGTTTTAGAGCCTACTTTGGGTCCTACCCGAGTCTTACTCGAGACCTGCTTTGAGTTTTCCCAAAAACAACCCGTATGCCATTATTTTTCAAATTTCATTTTTTTTTGTTTAAGTGTTAAAAATTGACCCAACATGAACCTAAAAACACACGAGCTCGAACTCGTGCCATAACCCTGTTTACCCGAGTACAAACTCGAGTTCGACTTCGTCTTCTTTCCCAAACCATCAACCTGACACACAACCAACACGTGCACGTGCACACGTCATCGGCCGCCGCTCCAATCATCGTCACCTCGCCGGCGAGTCATCGGCCTTCCCCATAGTTGCCACGAACACCCAGAATCGATCGATCACGCCAGAATTCAAAATCGAGTTAATCGATTTTTCTCAGAACCCAACCATCAAACTAAAATCCCCACGCTCCGACTCCACAGTTCATCAAAGACCACGCGACTTCTGTCAGAGGTTCGCCTGACCTCAATGCGTCGATCTCCACCGATGCGTTCATCTCCGGTGCGATGATGAAGCTACGGTATTGCGAAATCCAACCCTGACTAAAACAAGGGATAAAACCCTAAATCGTTCTCGTTCATCATCCACGATGAAATAGAAAATCAACGAGCATTTTTCCCTGACTCGTCAACCTCTAAGCTTCCTCTGACATGAATTTCGGAGCTCGATTTTACACTGATCATCAGAAATCGACATGTGAACCTTTTTCGTTCAACCTCAAATTTTTCGATCATTACTAGCTTAAAAATCACGAGATCTTCACCTAAAATCACCATTTTGTAATACGAACATGATTATGTAATCAGATCTTAAAGTTAAAATGTTCTATTTTTCTGATATATATAATGATCTTACTATAAATTATTATTTCCAAAATATTTACTTAATATTTTTACCTAGTATTATTTTTAGAAATAACTTTACATTGTTATAAGCGTTTTCCTTTCAGAAATCATAGCTTGAAATGATTTAAACATGAAGATCTGATTTTTTCTTAATGAAATTGTAGCCTGTAAATGTTTAAACAGAGGGATGTACATGTATAACACAGACATGCATACATCCATTCTCACACATATATATGTATATACTTGCAGATATACTTACTTTTCTTTAATATTTCCAAGTCATCATCATCATAGGCATACAAATCAAGAAGATCTGGGTTTAAAAGTAAAGTCTGTTTACTCACAGTGATAAAAAGAAAGAACAGAGCTTCTTCTATGTTGACACAGGCTGGAGGAATTCAAGTTGAAATTTTTTTCTTCTTTGATCTCTAATCTGATTCCAGTTTGTTTAGATTGAAGTTTTGTTTAAGATGTTATTGTTTATTTCTGATCTTTTCTCAGCTTTGAGGAAACGAAGTGAAATGAAGAAGACTTGATAAAAAATGAGTTTACAGGATAATTATAATCGTATAGGCGATTATTTCTTTTGTACTAGAAATGGTTTGTTAATGTTTTGATCAGAAATTTTTCTCTTCATATGGTGGCTGAAATGAACTTGCATTAATTGCCATGTACTTATTTTCATTTCATGCCTATCTCTTTTTTCGTATGTACATATATTATTATATACATATCTTCTTTGCTTTGTCATGTTCAACCTGATTTTGTTTTCAAGCCTATATACTTATAATTGAACATGCTTTTATCTTTTCTTTTGTCTTTGCTTTGGCCTTATCACTTTAGGAAAGAAAAAAATAAAAATAAAATAAAAAAGAACTTCTATTTAACATGTTATTTGAATTTTAACTATGTGTATTTATTTTATTCATTTTGTTTTATTATTTTATAGTATACTTTGTTTGTATTTTTATTACGTTATAACTTAGCTAATTTATTTACTTTCTATTTCCAACTTAAGTATTTTTTTTATCTTCATACAAATTGTCTTGTATTTTTCTATATTTTTATTTCAATAGTTTATAATTTATATTTATTTTTCTTTTATTTTAACTTTGTCTTTTACTTTATAATATAAATGAATTTCTATTTTAGTATGTTGTTATAATTTATCTAATGTTTACTTTATATTTTTATAGTTTATCTACATATTTATATTTTATTTCTAGCTTAAATATTTATTATTATTATTTTACTTTAATATTTATTGTCTTATATTTTTCTGTATATATATTTATTTATTTTATAATTTCAAATCATTATTAACCATCAATTTTTATTTATTTTTAAACCATTTATTTACGATTTAAATTCAAATCAAATACCTATATATATATATATATATAATTTCAAATTTACTTATATATGCTCGTATACATATATATCCACATATATACATATATATACAACATTTAAATTTTTAGATGATTTAACATAGAATTTATTTGAATTGGGGAAACTCGCTTCAATTTACAATTAATTTTACAATTTCAATTCAAAATCCAATTAATTATCAATTTAAATTTAATTAAAATCCGGGGTCGTTACAACCTTCCCCCCTTAAAAGAATTTCGTCCTCGAAATTGTAGGTAGGGAAACAATAAAGATAGATACTCAAAGGTAGAGAAACAGTTTTCCAGGTCAAACTGGATATCTATTCTGTATTTGGCCCACCAAATCAGAATATCACCAATATGAGAACAAAGTCATTCAATACTACACAGGATACTCGGGTTATCCAGATCTATGAAATATGCAGGGGCATCGGTCAGTTCGAAGGGATAACTAACCATTCGTAGAATATATTGGGACCCAAAGAATAGACAGATATGTGGATACAATTTCAAAACTTTTAGTTTAGAACTAAATTATACCTATCAACCATAGTAACCATAGCAACCAAAGCAACCAATTCATCCAAACAAACAATTTTGGTCCATCCGGAGTTTATGTCCCATATTAATATATCGAATCTTCTTTCTGGATCTACCAGAAACTATCAAAGAATTGAAAAGAGATATTGAACAAAAGAGATTGATAGAGAAAAGATCGTTTCCTTGTTGTTACAGGGTATTGACCATTTATAGCCGTACTCCCCTGTCCCCTATCTCATCCTCTTCTTGCACTCATACTTATTATCAGTGAATAGTAAGAGAATTTACTGAGGCGTACAGACAGATATCTTAGGGATACTCATTCTAGGGTATACTTCATCCTATCTCTAATGAGCTACTTAATGTGTTATACTCCTGAGCTAAAGTTTTACCCTCAGCTCTGATACCAATTATAACGATCCTGAACTCGGCCTTCGAAATTCGGCACCCGTACTTCACTTGTACTCAAAATGCCGCAGATTCAAACGCCGAATCTGGCTCGCCGGAGCTTATAACACAGTAAGTATAACAACACAGCGGAATAAAGAAATAGATGATATCATATACAACTCCAATGAATACAATATCCAGAATGATATACAACAATGATATCAATATGATACAACAATATCAGGGATAAATAATGATACAGCGGAAATAATAGAAGTAATAACTCCAAATGATCAGTCAGAGAAGCTGAGTCCAACCACTCCAATGTCAAGCTCGAACCACAAAGCTAAGCAACGTCGGTCCGTGAACTCCAAGAACTGAACTAGCTCCAGATAATCCACTAAACCTAACTATCTGAAAAACCAAACTCTAGACTGCCCGTGTGGAAAATTTTGGGCACCCAGAGTTTAGGAAGGGAACAATAAACTCCGAGTCGGTCATGGGACTGGTGTGAGTAACAAAAATAGTTTATCTTTAAAACAAACAACAAAAGAACTTTAAACATTGAAATCCGCAATGCTTTTGGAAAATGAAACTACCATAAGACCTCCCGCCACACACACAATGCAAACGCAGAATTGGAGGAGATTTCTTCTTCTGATAGTCAAACATGCTTACTACGCAAAAGAAAAACTCTTTTGATATTATCACTAGTGCATAGTGTACAAAATCATTTCGAAAATACAATATTAATCTTAGCCAGCATACAAACATTATTGTATGCCTACTATAACTACCATCTAAATAGTGATGACCACCATAAGTAAATGGAAGGTTCTACAACTAAAACCGTACAGGGTTCGTATTGGAAATTGGATTTCCAACAAATGGTCAGGCTAAGGAACTTCCTATGCCACGTAGGAACGCCTCTGAAGGTACGCCCCGAGAACCACCTGGCTCTCTGCCAACACAAGGCCAGTTACCCCCTTCCCGGGTAGTAAACCTAAGATATTCCACCCCCGGTCCTTTGGGACCTTTATCCGAGAGCTCTCTACACCAACATCACACAGTAGTAAATATACTATAGTGTCCACATAAGTAAGTATCAGTGCTCCATACCATAATACCACCCTTTTCCAAAAGGAATGGACATAACCTAGGGGAGCTACCCCTGAAACCTTGCCGCATCTTTCCTGTTTCGACCATTTCCGGTCTGTGAGGTTCGATGAGGTATCGTCCACAAAGCTACGCTTTTCCACAAAGCCATGCTCTGATCAACATCACACAGCAGCACTCAGCATGCCACACTACCAAATTTGGGAGTATATCACTGATAACCTTCAACTACATAACCTCTGAGCTCGTACGTCTCAGAGCAGGGTGTTAAGCTAAGAGAATAAATCTCCGCCACCAAACAAAAATGTATTTGAAAGAAATCATCTTTATATCTCAAAGTGTAGTGTTAGACATACAACCATACAAGTCTGTTCCGGTTTTGAAACAGAACCGAAGGCACTTCCAAAGAAGCCCTTGCAAATCCGGATAATTTCTAATCACGTCCGGACTTCCCATCACAATGGGTGATAAAATCTCTATATTAGGGATCAGCCGATGCAGAGAAAATCGATGGTAATCCTTTCGTTTTCAAAAGTATCCGGTCTTCACCACCGGTCTTCAAATGCTATCCATATACGTCGTATCATTATTCGGAATGGGTTATATGACATAGAGGTCCTCTCCCGGCTAAACCGAATAATGAGCGCAATATTTAAAACATATGGATATTGGGATTTCGATTAAGTCACAACTTATTACCCAAACTTCTCTTTCAAATGGTTTAAACACATTACCATTTTAATCTTTTACACAAAAAGATTTATTTCACAAAGTTCACCCAGTTTCACAAAGATTTATTCATAGATTTTCCAAATCTATTTCCATTTTAATATGGATTAACTTATTGAATCTTTAAATCAAAGATTTAACTGATAGATTTCAAAACACATTTTCAAAGATTCATTCATATCTTGGAAAACCATTTTCAATTCAATTTTGAAATTCTTTTGACAAAAATTGGAAATTCATTTCTTATATGAAAGCTTTTATCCTTTGAAAACAAATAGTTTTCATTTCGGAAAAATCTGATTCATTCATACGAGTTAAAATCTTTGGGTTAAATTCAAATTCTCAAATACTTTCAAAATGGTTTAAATTTATATAACACATTTATAACATCTTAACCATAATTTCCAAACATGGAATTCGATTCCAAATTCTGAATTCAAATTCAAATTAAATTATTTAAATTGAAAAACTTTACCAAGTTATTCAAAATAACTTTTCTCTTAAAAACTCCTTTTCAAAAGCTTTAATATTTAACCCAAATTCATTTCCAAAATCAATTGAAATTAAAATTTCAATTTCAAAAATGATAAGTTTAAATTATCTGTGACTTAATCGATTTCCTTGTGAAATCCATATTTGTGTGTGTAAAGGTGTGGTCCAAGGGTTTTACACAATAGTGCAACATTACAAATCATCACATCATCACAGATCAGAATACAGAAATATAGTTGATAAGCGGTATAACTATAACGCTTATCTTTTATGCACAGATATATAAGTCACAGATAATAATTTACATTCATTCCGGATAAATAACTACATTACAGATCACACACAAATCAAAATATATCACAAAGCATCACAGATCAGAAAATATCAACAATTCAATCATTCAGTCAGGTCCAAACATTCACAAGTAAACCTATTAATCAACTGATTAATTTAAATCAGATGTATTACTTATGAATAATCATTAATTCGGGTTGATTATCATGAGTTAATTACAAATTATCTGGAATAAATTTCCCTTTCATCATTTATTAGTTAACCTTTAATTATTAACTAATCATCTTTAAATTAATGAATCAATTAACTTTTAATTATTTAGTAAATCTTAATTAATCACATTCATTAATTAATCCTTTGATTACTAACAAATAATTATACTCAAGTTACTGATCATCATTCAATTAATTACGCTGGATATATGATTCCTTAATTATTTTTATTAAGTAATTTTACTTGAGTAATTTCACAAATGATTACCTCTAATTAATTAATATAATTAATTATTGAAATTAATCACATTAATCTCCAGTTAATGATCTTCATTTACTATTAACAAACCTTTAATTACTTCTCCTAAGTAATTAATCTTAGATTTATCATTTTTAATTACAAGTTAATTAATCTTTAATTACCTATTAATTAATCTCTAATTGTTAAATTATCATTAACAATATAAATTAACTTAACCTTTAAGTTAACAAATTAAAAACACATTTGATTAATTTCTTAATTATCATTATCATCTAGATTTAATGTCTTATCTTGATTTACACTTAATTATATTACTAAATTAAAATAAAATAATTTTAACTTAACAAATTTAAGTTAACCAGTTATATAACTTCTTAAATTAAATGTTTAAAGAATACATTTACAAATGAATTTTTATTTTAAGAAAAGACTTAAACTCGATTTATTTAAATTTCAAAACTTTGATTTAAAAACTTTTTAAAACTGGTTTCAGAGCCTACTTCGGGTCCTACCCGAGTCTTACTCGAGACCTGCTTTGAGTTTTCCCAAAAACAACCCGTATGCCATTATTTTTCAAATTTCAATTTTTTTTTTGTTTAAGTGTTAAAAATTGACCCGGCATGAACCTAAAAACACACGAGCTCGAACTCGTGCCATAACCCCGTTTACCCGAGTACAAACTCGAGTTCGACTTCGTCTTCTTTCCCAAACCATCAACCTGACACACAACCAACACGTGCATGTGCACACGTCATCGGCCGCCGCTCCGATCATCGTCACCTTGCTGGCGAGTCATCGGCCTTCCCCATAGTCAATACGAACACCCAGAATCGATCGATCGTGCCAGAATTCAAAATCGAGTTAATTGATTTTTCTCAGAACCCAACCATCAACCTAAAATCCCCACGCTCCGACTCCACAGATCATCAGAGACCATGCGACTTTTGTCAGAGGTTCGCCTGACCTCAATGCGTCGATCTCCACCGGTGTGATCATCTCTGGTGCGATGATGAAGCTACGGTATTGCGAAATCCAACCCTGACTAAAACAAGGGATAAAACCCTAAATTGTTCTCGTTCATCATCCACGATGAAATAGAAAATCAACGAGCATTTTTCCCTGACTTGTCAACCTCTAAGCTTCCTCGGACATGAATTTTGGAGCTCGATTTTACACTGATCATCAGAAATCGACATGTGAACCTTTTTCGTTCAACCTCAAATTTTTCGATCATTACTAGCTTAAAAATCACGAGATCTTCACCTAAAATCACCATTTTGTAATACGAACATGATTATGTAATCAGATCTTAAAGTTAAAATGTTCGATTTTTCTGATATATATAATGATCTTACTATAAATTATTATTTCCAAAATATTTACTTAATATTTTTACCTAGTATTATTTTTAGAAATAACTTTACATTGTTATAAGCGTTTTCCTTTCAAAAATCATAGCTTGAAATGATTTAAACATGAAGATATGAATTTTTCTTGATGAAATTGTAGCCTATAAATGTTTAAACAGAGAGATGTACATGTATAACACAGACATGCATACATCCATTCACACACATATATATGTATATACTTGCAGATATACTTACTTTTCTTCAATATTTCCAAGTCATCATCATCACAGGCATACAAATCAAGAAGATCTGGGTTTAAAAGTAAAGTCTGTTTACTCACAGTGATAAAAAGAAAGAACAGAGCTTCTTCTATGTTGACACAGGCTAGAGGAATGCAAGTTGAAAACTTTTTCTTCTTTGATCTCTAATCTGATTCCAGTTGGTTTAGATTGAAGTTTTGTTTAAGATGTTATTGTTTATTTCTGATCTTTTCTCAGCTTTGAGGAATTTCCATGTACTTATTTTCATTTCATGCCTATCTCTTTTTTCGTATGTACATATATGATTATATACATATCTTCTTTGCTTTGTCATGTTTAACCTGATTTTGTTTTCAAGCCTATATACTTATAATTGAACATGCTTTTATCTTTTCTTTTGTCTTTGCTTTGGCCTTATCACTTTAGGAAAGAAAAAAATAAAAAAAATAAAAAGGAACTTCTATTTAACATGTTATTTGAATTTTAACTATGTGTATTTATTTTATTCATTTTGTTTTATTATTTTATAGTATACTTTGTTTGTATTTTTATTACGTTATAACTTAGCTAATTTATTTACTTTCTATTTCCAGCTTAAGTATTTGTTTTATCTTCATACAAATTGTCTTGTATTTTTCTATATTTTTATTTCAATAGTTTATAATTTATATTTATTTTTCTTTTATTTTAACTTTGTCTTTTACTTTATAATATAAATGAATTTCTATTTTAGTATGTTGTTATAATTTATCTAATGTTTACTTTATATTTTTATAGTTTATCTACATATTTATATTTTATTTCTAGCTTAAATATTTATTATTATTATTTTACTTTAATATTTATTGTCTTATATTTTTCTATATATATATATTTATTTTATAATTTCAAATCATTATTAACCATCAATTTTTATTTATTTTTAAACCATTTATTTACGATTTAAATTCAAATCAAATACCTATATATATATATAATTTCAAATTTACTTATATATGCTCGTATACATATATATCCACATATATATACAACATTTAAATTTTTAGATGATTTAACATAGAATTTATTTGAATTGGGGAAACTCGCTTCAATTTACAATTAATTTTACAACTTCAATTCAAAAATCCAATTAATTATCAATTTAAATTTAATTAAAATTCGGGGTCGTTACACCATATAGCAATACAATCTAACGTCGGTAATGAAGCTGGTGTGCTCCTGGTCAGGAACATGCATCAGAATTTGATTATATCCAAAGTACACATCCATGAAAGATAGCAACTCGTGTCATGTGGTTGAGTCCACCAGCTGGTCAATTTTCGGAAAGGGAAACAGTCTTTTGGGCATGCTTTGTTTAAATCCGAATAGTCAACACATGTCCACCACTTTCCATTCGCCTTTCTCACAAGTACAGGATTAGATACGCATTTAGGTTAGAGAGCATTATGGATAAACCCATTTCTTTTAAGCCTATCCACCTCCTCTTTAAGGGCGACAGATCTCTCCGGATCCATGCTATGCCAATTCTGTTTCACCGGGACAAGCCTTAGGTTGATGTTTAATGCATGGCTTGCAATGGCAGGCGAGATCCCACACATATCAGAATGAGTGCAAGCGAACACATCAAGATTAGCTCGGAGAAAACCAGCAAGTTCTTTCATCGTCAGAGGGCTGAGCTGTGATCCGATCTTTAGGACCTGTGACGAGTCGTCGCGGCTGATCTGATGTCAATTGTCAGCTCAGCCGGTGCAACCTTGGTCTCTTTGGGCTCCTCCTCGTCATCCCTCAGATCTATGTATTTATAGAACCGGCTATGGCGCCCGAGCCAAGGCGCAGGCGCTAGTTGTCAATCTTTGGTGGCATGGATGTAGAGAGACTTATCCACACCCTTACCATTTTCCTTCCCTTGAGCGTCCCTCAATTCAGCCATATAGCAGTCACGTCCGGTCGCCTGATCACATACACAACTCCAACACCATTATTAGTTCAGAACTTCAAAGTCAAACACTATATGGCAAGAGCTGCCCGAAATTTAGCTAGGGTTGGTTGGCCCAGAAGAGAATCAACATCCAAGATAATAAATGGCAACATCTGCACTCTCCTGCAGTCATCTTCTCCCAACTCTATAGGCAATTTGACATAACCGACTGCTTTGTTCGCAGCACCATTAAAGCCATGAATGCAGGCTTTAGACGGTTTCAAGTCCTTAGCTTCCATCCACATCTGATCGTAAGCCTTTTGAAAATTATATTCATCGAACTACCAAAGTCAACCAAGATCCTCCTCGCTAAGGCGGGGTCGATCATGGCTGAAATGACCAATAAGTCGATTGTCGGTGCCTCCATCTTATCTGCATCTCTATTTCAGAATACAACGTCATCTACTATTGTATGATGTTGTTTTGTCAGAGCCCCATCTTCTATACTTGAACAACACACAAAATTCATATATTTGATCGTGCTAACATAGCGCTTTATCTCGTGCCAGCTCTTATCAGCTGGATGCGGTCCTCCAACTATTGTATTGATCACTAATCTTCCATTTGTCTGTGCAGACTCCTTAGCCCTGTGCAGCACTTGTCCTCGGTTAGGGGTTAGATGTCCCCTACTCGCCGTCCTATGGGGCTTTAACAAACTGCTGTAGTTTTCTTTCCCGAATCGATTTCTCGATAACATCTTGGAGATGCCTATGTTCATTCGTGTTATGACCATAGCATTCGTGGAATTGGCAATATTTTCCAGTCTTCTTTTGCTTCTCCATCAATTCTTTCGGAGATGGCTTCCTATACTACATGGTGTTGCAGGTAGACAAGTAGACGTTCTCTAAGAATGTATTCAGTGGTGTGTAGGTATTTTACATTGAAATCCTTGAATTTCCTCTTTCAGAATCCCTCTTTCGCTCATGGTGCCAATCATCGCCTTTCTTTTGCTGATTCGATTTATTTTGGACATTTACTTGAACTTTTCTGGAACTTTCCCCGGATTGTTTCACCGTAATGTTACTCTACACTCCCTCTCCACTTGGTCCCACAACATTCTTCTTCCTAGAGCATCAAGCTTCCTCTTTTCTCAAATACTGACCTGCTTTTGCATAGAATGCTCCAATGTTGCAGGTGATTTGGTAGCTAACCAATTGCCAAAGTCAGATTCTAGGTCAATCCCTCTTGTAACCGCCATCAAAATTGAATGGTTATTCGAATTACTGACTTCCATGATGGTTGTATGAAATCTCTCCAAATAGTCTTTCAGCAGTTCTCCTAGAGCCCGGATCACGCTTGATAGGGACATTACATCGTTGGCAAGTTGCATGCATAGGGAACTGCTGCACAAATTTTGTTTCCAAATCGTCAAATCTAGAGACTGACCATGGGGATAATCTCGTAAACCACATCGTTGCTATGCCAGAAAGAGTAATGAGAAAACATCTGCATTTTATGGCATTATCAGCTCATGCGGAATCCTTTAGCCATTCATATCTCATGATGTGCTACCTGCGGCCAGTTTTTCCCTCATAGGAAGGCATCGATGGCATGATGAATCTCCTTAGATACTCCGCATATAGGATATTGTTGGTGAACATGGTATGGCTTCTCGGGATCCCCCAATCATCATTGGTTAAGCCCTAGCTCTCCCTTACTAGCTATTTGATCATAGCCTTTAAGTTCAGTGTTTGGATAGTTGGAGCCAAGCAGTAGTCATGCTCCACCTTACATGAATGGTCCGGTCGATGTCTACGGGTCGTTCCACGCCTTCTTTTCTCAACATCCTCTCGATGCATATCATGTGTGTTCACTTCATCGTCATTCCAGGGAGGTAACTGGTCTACATCAACTTGAACTCCAGCATCCAAATCAATCGCAGCGGCTCCAGCATGAGCTCCAACGGGAAAAGGCAAACTTCCTCCTCTGGAGAAGGGATCAGCCTCGATCCCTCTAGAAGGATCGGGCCCGATCAGTCTTGGTAACCCAGATAGGCTTGTTTGTTGATGGCCAGATGCTTCTGCGTGATATCCATCCGTTCTGCGATGTCTGCGTCTGTGATAATCATCTAATAAAGTAGAATTCTCTGATGCAGAATAAGTGGTTGGCTCCCTCCTAGTTTTCCCATGCCGTTGCTCCGTGATTTGATTCATTAGATCGATATTGGTTTGAATCTGCTGGTTTAACTTTTGGCGGCTATCCATGAGCTCTCTCATCAGGTTTTGGAAATCAGCTCTTATGATGGAATCGGTTGGATTCTGGGCATCAACTGGATTGGTAGCATTACATCTACAGGTAGATTGCTCTGGTCTCCTTGCTGCATGCTAGCGTTCTCGTTTCCTTCTTCGTTTTGAGAGGTACCTAATCACTGTTGATAATTTTCCTTAGACTTTTGCAAATATGAATAGAACGGATAAACTACTTGAAGATAATTCTAGATCTCTTTCGAGGATTTATGCAATCCATTAGCAACAAAGGGATCCAAGTAGAGCTAAAAATCTCCTTCTCAGTGAAAGCACCAAAATGTTTGCACCAAAAATTGCAACAAACACCCAATAGAGATTGTGTAAAGTACTAAATGAAGAATATTAAATGTAAACAGAGAGAATATAACAATAAAGGAATAAGAAATAAGCGAATAACAGAGACACAACAATTTATAGTGGTTCGGCATGGTTTGCCTACGTCCACTTTGAAGAGATAGTTTTATTTATCACTTTGTAAACCGAGTACAATAGGGAGCGGATGAAAACACTTAGTTACAAAAGAGTACAAAGAAACAAGCAATGTAAAAGATCCTGAAAATGAACGATCAAGTCTATATTTATAAGGAAGTCGGTGAAATATCTCTCTAAAAATTCGGCAGAAGGATCTCCAAAACTATAAGGGCCCGTAGGAGGGATCGCATGGCCCAAATACCAAGAAATAGGGATCGAGGCCAATCCCTATTTTGGAGGAGTTTGGGGGTGCGATCCCTATAGAGCTTCTCCATGTTGTATTATGCTTAGCCTCCAAGTTTCACGCCAACTGGATTAGTAGAACTTGAGTAATTGATCAATCTTTATTGCAAAATATTATGTAGCCTCATTCTGGCCGATCCGTCTAAAGGAAAGAGGGCTGATCCCTCTTTCTTGCTCCTTTTGGGGTGCAATCCCTAGGAACCCCATATCTCGGTCCCAAAGTTTCATATGCATTGGACTATTGGACCTTGAGATATCGATTGTTTTCCAATGAGTTGCACTTGGTTGGCTGAAGTAGACCAATCCCTTTGGTTGTGAGGGATTATAGCCGATCCCCTTTTTAGACTAAACTATATTCCATACTTTGAAAATTCTACATGCATATCCCTTAGTTCCGTTTGATCGCAGCTTTAAATTATCATTTGTAATTGATTTTTGGATCCACAATCATCGCTCTAGGCTTACTGGCCTTGATAACAATCGAGTCTAACTTGTCTAATCAGTTCAGATATAGCCGGGCCAAAATGCCGAATAATAGTAGAGAAACTGGGTCTACCTCTTAGATACAGAAAATCCAATAGTAGATGATGGATCCAAATGGCCTGAGATTTTTGTTCACAATGAAAGCACCAAAATGTTTAAACTAAAATTGGTGCAAACACCCAGAAATGTAAGTAGTAGAGATTAAATAAAGAAAGTAAATGAAAAATATAGGAAATCAAATAGAAAACAATCACATACAAATTTATAGTGGTACGACAATCTAGGCCTACGTCCACTTGAATGATTTTATTACATTTGCACTTGTTTATGTGATTACAAGAGAGTGGGATCAGAATAGATCCTTGAATACAAGAGAGTAAGGGTGTAATGGCAGTGTAAAGATCCTTAGAATGAACCATGCCTACTGTATTTATAGGAGTAAACGACCAAATATCTCGCTAAAACTTCTCCTGCAGTACCTCGCCACCATGACCAAGTCTCTAAGAAAATCTCAACTCCATATCACCTTTGGTTAGGGATCAGTACCGATCCTTATATATGTGGTAGAGGGTCTTGCGATTTCTTGTGTTGGCTCGTCTTGTTGCTGGCTTTAGGATTTCAAGGTTGTTTTGCATAGTCGGCTAGATGTTTTTTGGTCCAAGCGATGAATCTATATAAGGTTGAATTTATGCTCTAAACTGTATATGGAGACTGCTAATACGACGCCCAGGAATTCTAGAACAACACTTGAATCGGGCTCTATGTAAATTGAGAAGAATGACATAGAAGTGGGCCACTTTGGGTATACCCCTAGGGATCGGTACTGATCCCTTATGTAGCGTGGAACACCAATCCATATTTAGCGTATTCCAAGGTATTACACTTCTAAGCTTGTTCGACCGTCGTCTTATGGTCTTGTCTGTACTTGGTTCCTGGACCCTAGGGTCGTCTCTCAAAGGTGCTTACGTTGATAATCGCCGGGTCTAACTTATCCAGTCAATTTAAATATAGCTGGGCCAAAAGACTAGGTAACATGTATGCTCTAGTCTTTGATGAGAATTGGAGTTTCAATAGCTTCAACTTGCCATCTAACATCTGTAATCAAATCGGGAAGGTTCACGTCTATAATACATATGATAACAACTTTTGGTGGTGGAAACTCTAATAACTTGCATTTTTAATGATATGATATTAAAATATTAATTTAAATATTGGATCATTATTAAATTAAAGGTCCAAAATATGAGTTTTCGCATACAGTTGAATTAGGACTCAAGACCATCTCCATTGAGTCTGTAACGACGTTGCTAATTAAAATATGTATAAATCGCTATATTTGGAATCGGTCAATTTAATGACCAAAACAACATCGAAATGGGCAAAATTATCATCCCGGAGCGGAGTCACGAATAGTGATGCAGTTTATACCATTGGGACTGGAAAAAATGAGGCGTGGTATGCCGACGACTTTCGTGGCTATCCGATGTGATGTGTGATCGTACAAACTCAAAGTGTATGGTGATTTATTTGAGAAATCAAATAAATTATTATATTATTATATATATACGCATCCCTACACACTTCTCTTTTCAAAACTCACTTTTCCTCTTTTCCCCTTTCCTGTAAATGAAAATCAAGCCGCCACCATCAAAAATCAATATCCCTTGATCTGGTCAAAAATAAATCATGAGACCAGATCCATTAAACTTATGGCGAGGTGGGGATCGAAACTATGTAGCCGTTTGTGGCTTCGACGATGTTTGGCCGACCTTATCTTTTCTTGCCATGGACTAGGGTTGCAGGTCAGTAGAGCTAAAGGCGAAGCTAGGAAAATTGGAGTGTGGGGATGGACTTAGGGGATGAAGAAGAGGAGGTGGGTGGTTCTTCGGCAGAGTGTGGCGGCCTCAAGAAAAATCGCATTGGTGGCTAAGGCTTGGGCACGATGTTAGGTCACGACTCAAGGAAGGGGTGTGGACCTTACTTCCTTGGTGCTATCGAGTTCGTCTTCGCTCGAGGAGGTCAATAGTGATGATCGTAGTTGATTTCGTCGATCGTAGCTCTGTTGGTCGCGGTGTGCGTGCATGGCTATGTGAGTTCCCATGCATGTATATGTGCAGGAGGAAGATAGAAATATAGGGGGAAGAAATGTAATTAGTTTAATTGAGATAATTAATTAAGTTAATTATTCTATTTAATCATGTTTCGTAATTAATTCTTTACCCTTGCATACAGGGTCCGATCGAGATGCGATCTTTGTCGTTGCACTCGTATAGAGACTATCTACGACATGGTATGGGCTTGAACTGGATATAAACACTTGAAAATTTATGGGTCAGGTGAGAGGAATTATAACTCTAAATTAATATCTTAGTATAAATCCCCGTAATTTTATATATTGAAAATATTACCCGGTAGAGGTAGAAAATTTATATGAAATTGTTTTCTCCATTTGATTGGATTTATTTGAGAAGATATTTGGGATAACTGATTAAATCCCATATATTTATGTTGTGTTCTATTCGTATCAATTAAAGTTGGATAGCAATGATATTGGGTTACAACATGATTATAAATTAATTAGACTCTAAATTATCATTATATTGGTGATAGAAATATTATTATATGTTTTATTACTAATCGATAATAAGAATATGAATTTTAAAAATAATCTAGAAGGCTTAAAAATGATTTAGAAGCTATTTTATTATTTTATAAAATAATGAAATGATTTTATAAAGTAATAGAAAGGAGATTTGACTTTTACTGAAATGATTTTGTAAATAAAAGTGAGATTTGATTATCAAATAATCTAATTGCTTATTTTAATATATGTATAAATATGGAGATCCATATGTGTATGTATTCTAGTTACGAGCAATCGTAGATAGTTATAGCTACCACCGTGTGCATTAAGTTGCTTGAGAGAATACGGATCAACTACTCGCTCCGATGAAGCTCGAAATGTAATTTCTCAATATTTACATATTTTCATATGCATGTTTACATATGTGTGCATGAGCCGGTGTATAAACGCACATGTATGCATCACATGAGGCGAGAAGGTTAATTGAGTTCGTTTTAGTGTGTTAGAGAAGGCCGGGTCATTATATTCGCCCGTAGAACTCTACATGTGCAAAGAATGGATTTTCATGTCGAAATCAATTTTCAAATACTTTTGGAATCCACTTCCAAAACATCAACAAATGAACCCTGGTAGAGGTCCGATAGGATACGAGCAGGCTTTGGAAGTAAGGCGACTCATCGGGTGAAGCTTCGGAAGAAACGACATGCGAATCGACGTCCGTTTGGGAGATCTCTCCCTGTTCCAGGATCATTCTTTGTAACCTGTTAGTTTTAGTCAATTGAAGGTAAAATTCAGTTGATTGAATATGAGTATATATTGGTGTAGGGGTACCCTATAAAGAAGACCGGGGAAGTTATTTTAGTCGATCGAGTTCAGTCAACTGAGCTGAGTCGATTGAAAGGGTTCCCCAGTCAACTAAACTACTAGGTTGTGTGTAACTTTGGGGATTTCTTCACCGATCGAGCGTGGTTCTTCATGGTACCTTGGCATGGCTTCGAAGAGGATTCGGGCTACTCGGGAAAGTGGAATGCAAGAAGAAGCTCGAGATCCAAATGTGGATGCAAGAAGATGATGAGATATCGGGCTTCATTGATGGTATGCATATTTGATTACACAATGTTATATTTGACATATGTGTATGTATATGACATCGGTGTTCCTTTTTGGTCCCGATAGTGAATTACATGGATGATGTCTAGGTACATTAGTGTACTGACTCTATTTGTTAATAGATCATGATAAATGATGTCTGGGTATGTTAGTACTAACTCTATTTGTTAATAAATTGCGATAGATGTTGTATGGATACGTTATTGTACTGACTTTATTTGTTGTTAGATCGCGATATATGATGTATGGATATGTTAGTGTACCGACTCTATTTGTTAATAGATTGCGATAAATGATGTCTAGCTATACTTGTGTACGGACTCTATTTGTTAATAGTTCGTGATAGATGATGTCTAGGTACATTAGTGTACTGACTCTAATTATTATTGGATCGTGATAGATGTCTGGATACATTAGTATACTGACTCTATTATTATTGGATCATGACAGATGTCCGTAGTTGACTCCACCCATCAGTAATGACAGGTATTGATATGTATTCCTTAGCTTCCTTTTATTGTTATGGTGTGTGTGTTATTAGTTGGTTATTGTTGTTACTACTGCATTTACTATTATTTTGTACTACATGATAGACTTATATTACGATCACCCTACTTTTGGGTGGGTCACTTTTATCATAGTATGATTGTAACATTTCAGTCAATTACATTAGTTGTGCAGACTCGTTGATTACAGTAGAAGAGCAGGTTTGGTATGATTTCCTATCTTTTGGATAGGTTTACTTTACTTGCTTACAGACAGTTCGGATTACCCCTGAGCCACGATTGTGGAGATAACCGGTTGTGCCTTAGTAGTTCCTATTTATTTGTATAAAGTTTTAATATATAGTATTTTGAGATATTTCCCCTCACACCAGGCTTTATGTCTGACTCGCGTTTTGTCTTCGTCAGGTTATATCATGACAACTCTCAAGTACTCGATTGAGTAGTTTAGGAGTTAAGTGCTTTTGGGGATATGCTTTTAGGACATTTGGGGCATTCTTTGGAGATAAGGTCGATACTTCATATATATATATAGTTGATATTGTAATAGTGCATGACAGAAGTTATTTATATATAGGACATATTGTATCACATATATTCTGACTTTCTATATTAATATTAATTTATCAGTTTCTTCCATATGTACAATCTCTAATATATATTGTAATCCTATTTTGTTCATGTATATTAATTATATTATATATTATCATTCCTCTATAAGATTCTGTCAATATGCCTTAGTAATGTTTGTTTTAAAAAATTTCCCGAGAATCTGTCTTTTGCAGTATTTAAAATTCGGAAGTTTTTACTTGGTGCTGACTTCAGGGTATTACGAAGGGCGGGTTGTTATAGTTAGTATCTGAGCCTAGGTTCAACACTTAGGGCTAACTATAACTGAGTTAAACAAACTAGTAGAGGGAGATACGTTGAGGGAGCGCACTTGTGTTTTTCTTTTATATAGTACTGCATACACCACTTATCCTTTGGACTTTGATTTATTTTTCCGGTAGTTGCTAGGATGCCTTCGTTCTAATTATCATTATGAGCTGATGGAGTGCAAGAGCGACTACGGAGAGGTAGTACGGGATGCCTAAACTATTCAAAGACTATTTGACTACCACATGGGATGTTCTGTCTCTCGTGAACATTCTAGTGCCTATGTTAAACGATGAAGGTGGTGTAGCCCTTGGGCATCAGTATTTTTTTATCCACCAGCTTTTAAATTTTAGAAGCTGTGTAGGGGATGTTTTGCCTTGGTGGGATATAATAGTAGAAGGAGCCAACTTGCAAATCGTGCCTTGGATTGATTCCGAGTGTAGCCTTGAGACTCGGTTTACTTTTTAATACCGAGAGGAGTGTGCGATTTGAGTGTTTCATCCACTAGTAGTAGGGTAGCTTATCAGTGGAGTATGTTGACCTATTCAATCTTTTTTATTTGAGGATTGAGGTGGTCGGTACTCCATTGGTGTGGGCAAGGAGTTTGCCTTGGGTCTTAAAGCAACAGTTGGGGATTCATTACTTAGTCTTATCCTTACCGTGGGCCACTTTTGAAAGTCTCATTTGGATAGTTCTCCTCCATGAGAAATCCCACGAGATAATGTTTGAAGTAGCGAAAGTGGAAAGCAATTGAAGCCCGACTAAAGCGAAAAGACCAAGATATAAGAAAGATCAAGCTTATGCAAAGAAGAAAGTTGGCCTAATATGTCACTCCCGTAGCATATAGGGGCATTTTGCCATGAGATGTCATCCAGCTATAGTGAAGCATCAGTTCTTCAATTGCGATTGGCTTGATCACTTGAAGAAAGATTTTCCTACATTTTTGATAGGGGAGTAAGTGATGATGACTTTTGCCTCGTAGGTAATTCCGAGGTCTAACAAACCTACTGCTCAAGAAAAAGGGAAGAATTCATGTAGTGAGATGTACTTTGACTATATGTTGCTTGCTTGTGTTCTTTTCGATACTTGAGCGGTACATTCTCCTATTGCTAGTACTTGGTAGATAGGCTAAACTTGATATCCGCCATAGTAGGTGAATTTTACTACAATGTTAACTCTGTATAAATTACCTTAGTGTTAAACTGCGGCAAAACAATCGAGCGTAATGCCACTCAAACTTGATGAATGAGCATCCAGATTGAGTGGGTTGATCGGTGATGACTTGGATTCGGTATCCAGGTAGATTTTGGTAGTTGCCCAAAATGGGAAAAGACCGCTCGGGTGGCTTATTCATTTTGTGTAGAGTCATTCATATTAGAATTTTTTGTCCTTATGTTAGTAAATCTTAGGCGATGAGAGCAATTTCATATGCTGAAAGGGATATTTTCTAAAGATTTATCCATTCATGTACATATTTCTAGTCTCTAGTTTGAGCATAGAGTTACTAGGTGATTTGTATCACTTAGGCAAGGGTTTTTCACTCGATTCTTAAAAGTGAGCACTAGAGTCAGATTCTTGAGGTGATTGAGAAATTTTTGAAGCGTGACATCGGTCATGCGAGTAAATTTTGATAGTTCAACCAAAGAACCGGATCGGAGTTCGCATGAGAGGAATCAAGTGGTCGATCTTAGTTTAACAAGAAATCATATGAGTAAAGAAAGGATTAGATCGGGTTTCATATATTATTTTGGATGATCTTTATTCATTGTAAAATTATTTATAGTATGGTATAGTTCTAGAATGCTTATTATAGCTCGAAGAAGGACTTCTCGACCAGTTTTATGGCGATTCGAATAACCTTCTAAATAGCGATATGATACTTGCTGAGGTGAGCATCATAGTACACTTAGTATATTATCCTTATCAACATTGTGGGTTGAGATAAGTTTGAATCCGATTCGAACCCGAGAATTTATAAATCTTCATTAAATAATGATTTAATTAGTAGAATTTTCTCTTTTGTATAATGAGTTCTGTTGGGAAGGGAAGAAAATATTAAAACTTAGTTCGTTGGATTTATTTGAGAGTTTTGAGGCTCAATGATCTTACATATCATGTAAGTTTTCTTTTCCATGGCAGGAGGTGTAATAGTATTTCATGTATTATATTCATAAAGGAGAGTTACACCATTTAAGCATTTTGTCCATCCTAAATGTCAGACATACTCATTAGAGTTTATAGTTTGCCATATATTGGTCACCGTGCATGTCAGTGCAGACTCTTTGGCATGTTTCATTGTTTTGTATACTTGTTGTTTATTGTTGCTTGCTATTATTTGATTGTTGTTTGCCATTTCTTTTTTTCTTGCTATCGTGTGCTATTACTTATTGTAGATTGATTTTGATTTTTGTTGATTTATTGTTATTGCTTGCCTTGTATGATTGGTGGTTTATATGTATTTATTATTACTTATTATTGATTGTTTGGTTGTTGTGTATCGTTGCTTATTGTTGCTTGCAATGTGTTTGATTTCTTGTATCTTAATTTAATTTTTTTGTTAAATTAGGTTCGGGAAGAGAGAAAGTGATAGCTATCTTGAATAGATCATGCCATCCAAGCCTATTGTAGAGGTTGTAATGGGATCTATAAGAGTCTTTTGCATTTTGATGTGACTCGGAGTCAATGGTATATTTAGATATCGATGTATTTGACCTTACTCTTCAATGAATAGTCATGTATGGTTATGATAGTATCAGTTACTACACTAAAATTGTACATGTTTGAATTTCATGATTGTGGAACTAGAAATGCTAGTTACACAATTTGGTATAACATATCTTTTAAAGACGAGTGCTATATCGGATTTAGCATGCCTAGATTCATGACATAATGAATGAGTTGTTGTATTCTTTCATTTGTCATGTTTAACTCTCTTTTGGGCTATGGAAGTGAAATGCAGATACGTTGAAGAAAAGGCTTGCTTATTGCTTTTGGTTTCATGCACTACGCCATAAATGGCCTACTGCAACACAAAAAAAATGTTGGCTCAGGCCCGAAAAATGTTGCCATAGGTCTATGGCAACACTTTTAGGGTGATGCAATTTTTGCCGTTGCCTTAGACCTCAAAGGCAACATTTTGACTATCTAAGGCAACATAAGTAATATTGTTGCAATAGAACCCTATTTGGGTCTATGGCAACACCCATAGGTATCTGTAGCAACATTCCAAAATGTTGCTATAGATATGAACTTTTTGAATTTGTGGGGCCCACAATGTAGAGCATATATGATTTTTTAATAAAAATAAATATTTATTTAATAAAATGCTATTGCACAGAATTTGATATTTAAACAGTAATTTATTTAAATAAATATTTTATTTCAACATTTGAAATAGTACAAATTCCTGACTCCACTATTTTACAATTCAATGATATATAACACTGATATTCACATATACAGATATTCCTCACTACATCACTCAGTTCACTCATTACATATGCACTTTCAATTTATACAGACACCGACACTGACAAATATATGCCGAGCCGAAGGCGAGCCGAGTGCCGAGCCGAAGGCGAGCCGAGAAGCGGGTCCGGGCGCAGCGCCGGCGGGGGTCCGGGGCACCGCAGTCCTATATGCACTGCTCCCTTGACTATAACTATGCCGAATAAAGGCAGCAAAATATAACGAACAGCTAGAACTCCAAATATGAGCGATAAGCAAAGGTTTGATCCCCTTAAACCTGAAAATCATATTATTAAAAACATAATTTTTATCACATCATTTTCTATAAAAAAGAAACATTGCTTGACTAATAAAAACTTCACCTTTGATAGGGTTTCCTCCCATTATCAGAGTGGTAGCAGGAATTGCTCCATCACTGCATTGAATAATTTGGAAAATAATCAACACCAGCTAAGTAGAAAATGCCTTAATAATGAAGCAGAGTCTTGAATTACACGAACAAGAGCACCTTCACCAATCAATGTGTTTCTGATTTGAGCACTGCCTTCATACATCACCATTCAACACTTCCTTCATCCCACCTGAAACTACCCAAACCCTCAAACCACCTCACAGCATTCACGACACCTACATTCACGGTCTACCACCACAACAGCCTTCACTCTGTCTACATCGACCATCTTCTCAGCAATCCCGACCACCAATTCAAAAAAAACAAAAAAAACACAAAAAATCCAAACGACCTGAACCAGACTCCATTAGCGACTTCATTCAAACCACAAATCATCAAGCCACAAATCGCCGATTGCATTCGCGACCAGACCCAATTCACGATCTCCAAATCTGAAACCACCTTCGTGCCCCCTCTAATTCCAGAAACTCTTAAACCGCAACCTCAAATTCTTCGAACCCTAAACCTTAAATCACCTAAGTCGCCTGAATCAAACAATTTTATTTTGATTGAGAATTTTGTTTGGGTGCGAACAAGTTTGGATTGAGTGTTTTTTATTTCGATTTGAGAAATACACGTTCTTTTCGCGATTTGAGAAATTGGGCGGCAGAAGAAGAGGGTGTTGAAAGAGGAGAGGGCTACAGATTCCATGATTTGAACGGTGATGTTTGTGATTCAAATCGATGAACACAGTGCGAGTAATCAATTTAGGATTTTCGAAATTCCATTGAAGTATTCTATTTGCTTTTTGATTTGAGAAATGAAAACCGAAAGGGATCTAATGGAGTTCAGGCGGGAAAACGAAAATTTGGGGAAAATTGTAGCGACGATCCATTTTTACAATCAGATTAAATATAGACCGTTGGATCGTTTTCACGCGGATTACTAATTTTATTAATTTTTTAATTTGAATACATCTATAGCAACACTTTATAAAAATGTTGCATCGTGTTACACTTGTTTAGCTAGAGCAACACATTTTTATGGCTAAGGTAACACCAAAAATACAACGTTGCAGTAGGACCAAAATTTTAAATCTATCGCAACATTTTAGCTGGCAACACCTTGCAAAAATGTTGCAGAAGGTCATTTATGGCGTAGTGATGAGTTGAGATAGCTTGCTCGCAACATGGTACATGTTTATGCTTAATGGATGTGTTTGCTATGTGAGATACACACTCTATAAGATTTATCATAAGTATGTATTGTTGTTATATTGTCCTTAGATATGGGAGGTCCCAGATATGGGCTTATAATGTTGTTTTGGGATTTTGTGGATCTAGCCGTGCAAAGGAGGTGCTGCCAAATTTTTCCAAAACATGAGGGGCTTTGAAAGCCTAAGGGTTGAGAGATTTTTTTCTTACTTTGGAAATTTCGAGGACAAAATACTTTTAAGAAGTGGAGAATATAACAACCTACATTTTTAACGATATGATATTTAAATATTGAATCATTATTGAATTAAAGGTCCAAAATATTACTTTTTGCATGCAGTCGAAATGGAACCCGAGACCACCTCCATTGAGTCTGGATCGATGTTGGGAATTAAAATATGTATCAATATAGCTATATTTGGATTCAGGCGATCCGATGGCTAAAACAATATCGAAATGCGTGAAATTATAATCTTGGAATGCTATCTCGTATAGAGACAAAATTTATTATCATTGGGAACGGAAAAAATGAGATGTATTATGCCAACGAGTTTCGTGGCGATCTGATGCGTTGTGTATCACAAGGTCATAGTGTATGGCGATTTATTTGAGAGATCAAATAAATATTATATGATTATATATAAACACATCACCACACACTTCTCTTTCCAAAGCTTACACTTTTCCTCTTTTCCCTTTTCCTTTAAATGAAATTCAAGCCACCACAATCAAAAATCAAAATCTCACGATTACGACAAATCATGAGACCAGATCCGTTGAGCTCGTGGCGAGTTGGGGATCGAATCTATATAGGTGTTTACAGCTTTAACGATGTTTGGCTGACCTCATCTTTTTTTTCTGTTGGCTAGGGTGCGGGCTAGTGGAGCTAGAGGCGATGTTAGCCAAATTGGAGTGTGGGGATTGACTCAAGGGACGAAAATGAGGAGGTCGATGGTGCTCTAAGGGAGTGCAGTGAACTCAAGCGAATAGAATCAATGGCTAGGGCTTGGGTATGGTGCCAGTTCGCGACTCAGGGAAGGGGTGCATACCATAATACCTTGGTGCCATCGAGTCCATCTTCACTCGAGGAGGTGAATGGAGGTGATCACGATCGATTTCATTTATCGTAGCTCCGTCGGTCGTGGTGTGCGTGCACGGCTATGTGGGTTCCTATGCATGTATGTGCGTAGGAGAGAGGAAAGAAGATTGGGGGAAGAAAGGTAATTAGTTTAATTGAGATAATTAATTAAGTTAATTATTCTATTTAATCCCATTTCGTAATTAATTCGTATCCCTTGCATATGGGGTCTGATCGATATGCGATCTTTGTCGTTGTACTCGTAGTAGATTATCTGTGACATGGTATAGGCTTGGACTAGATTCGGCCGTTTGAAAATTTACGGTCATGTGTGCGGAATTATAATTCTGAATTTATATCTCAGTTTAAATTCCCATAATTTTATATATTGAAAATATTATCCAGTAGAGGTAGAAAATATATATCAATTTGTTTTCTCCATTTGATTGGATTTATTGAGTAGATATTCAGGATAATTGATAAAAATCCTGTATATTTATATTATGTTCTATTCCTATCGTATAGAGATGGATAGCGATGATATTGCTTTATAGCATGATTATAAATTAATTAAACTCTAAATTATTATTGTATTAGTGATAGAAATACTATTATATGTTTTATTACTAATTGAAAATAGGAATATAACTTTTAGAAATAAGCTAGAAGGCTTAAAATGATTTACAAGCAAGTTTATTATTTTATAAAATAATGAAATGATTTTATAAAATAATAGAAAAGGGATTTGGCTTTTATAGAAGTGATTTACTAAATAAAAGTGAGATTTGATTATTAAACAATCAAATCGCCTATTTTAATGTATGTATAAATATAAAGATATCCATATGTGTATGTAATCCAGTTACGAGAAATCTCAGGTAGCCAAAGCGACCACTAGGTGCGCTAAGTTGCATGAGAGAATACCGGGTCGAGTAATCGCTCCGATTCGAAACGCAATTTATGAAGTCTTACGTGTTTGCGTATACGTGTGTACATATGCATGCACGAGCGGATGTATAGACGCATATGTGTGCATTAGGTGAGACAAGAAGGTCAATTGAGTTCGTTTTGGCGTGTTAGAGAAGGTTGGGTCGTTATATTCGCCCGTAGAAATCTACAGTTGCAAAGAATGTATTTTCGTGTCGAAATCGGTTTTCAAATACTTGTGGAATCCACTTCCAAAATGTCAAAAAATGAACCTCGATAGAGGTCCGATGGGATATGAGCAGGCTTTGGAAGTAAGACGACTCATTGAGTGAAGCATTGAAAAAAATGGCACGCAAATCGACGTCTATTCGGGAGATCTCTCCCAGTTCCAAGCTCATTGCCTGGGATCTGTTAATTTCAATCGACTGAAGATAAAATTCATCGTATGGATATGAGTATAAATTGGTCCAGGGGGATGCCAAAAAGTAGACATGGGATGTAATTTATGTCAACTGAGTTTTGTAGACTGGAAATAAATTCATTCAATCGAGCTTAGTCGATTGAAAGATTTCCCCAATCGATTGAACTGCTGGGTGGTTGTGTAACTTCGAGGATTTCTTCCCTGTTCGAGTGCGATTCTTCATGGTATCTTGGCATGGCTTCGAAGAGGCTTGGAGCTACTTGGGAAAGTGGGATGCAAGGCGAAGCACGAGATCCAGCTATGGATGAAAGATGATGTTGAGATATCGGTCTTCATTGACGATATGCGTATTTGATTATGCGAGGTTATATTTGACGTGTGTGTATTGTAGGATCGATTTCACCCTAGAGAAGGGGTGGATAAGGTGATACTATTAATTATAGAAATTTAATGCGGAAGTATATAAAATAATCTCAGCACAGATAATAGCAGAATAATAGCAACACAGATAATAGCAGAATATAAAAAGCAGAAATAGAACAACACATAATTTACCCAGTTCCAGCAAAACTCTGCCTACGTGCTGCCCCCAAGGTTTCTACTAGAAATTAAGTAGTCAGACGCTTACACACATAAACTCGCGACACCGACTATCGACTAACCTAACTCTACGCTCAAAACCCTGCCACAACTCAGCCACTGAGTTGCGAATTCTCGAACTACACCACCGTAGTTTGTCCCCTAGTCACACAACTAGACCTTACAATAGTTTAAAAGAGAAAATACAAATTTAAAAACAGTTTAAAAAACAAAACCCTAATTTTAAAATTAAAGCCCAATTATAAAGGCCGGCCCATAATATAGTAAAAAAATATCCCTTTATCTCTTTATTTCTTCGGTCTGGCCTTGTATCTTTTGCGCTAAAAAGAATGGCCGTGTTCTTCTGCTCGTTTGTTCCTCTTGATAAAATTAGGGCTTTTGGAAATTGAATACTGCCGATACAAGTTGATCAATCGAATAATTTTTTAGAGTCGATTGCTTCGCCAATTGATCGGTTCTTCGATTTGCACACGACTGATTCAATTTCGTTGAGTCTGATATGACTTCGGTATGTAATTTCCTTTTTGCTTTTCTGGATGATTTGCTTGAAGTCGATGCTTTTGAAATGCCGATGATGATTGGGTTATATAGGATTCAAATTCCTATAATTTCGTTCGTATTTTATCGTCTGATAATTTTTCTCGGCCACTGATTATTACTTGAATGCTTGTGATTTGTACTTACTTGTTCAATTCGTATATCCTGTGTTTACTTGATTATCACGGCTTTGAATTGCTTTGACGATGTTTTTTTTGTCATCACGGCTTTGAATTTGCTAATTTGAAACTGTTAACTTCAACACTTTGATTTTGTGATGATATTCTTGAGATGAGAATTTTATCTTTGACTTGTTCAGTTCGTATTCCTTATAATATCTTACTTCGGTCATTTTCGAAATTCCCTGCTTGATTTTGTCTCGGCATGTACTTGTGCATTGCATTTTCTACTAACGTGTGCTTCAATATGCATTTTGCTTGAAGTCTGTAGCTTGGTTCTCTGGTCTCTGTAGCATATATATGTTACTTGTTGTTCATGTAGATAATTACTTGATTCATGTCCATATATATATATACATATGATTGTGTGTTCGAAACTGTTTGCACTGGGTTCATGAACATATTGCAGTCTTCATTCATGTTTGGTTGTCACTGAACTTCAAGTGCTCTATTCCATCAAGTTGTTTATGTATATGCATGATGCACTTGCTTCCATGTTGCCTCGAGTACATGTATATTGTTACTGCATTTGTTGTCTGAGTTCATATGCACTTGAGTCATGTTGAACTTTTGTTGATTATTTCATTGATATGTCCTCTCTTGATCACTGTGATCATGTGTGTCTTCACTGGTTCACTTGTTTCACTGTCGGTCTGCACTTGCTCATTCATGTTGCTGTTTCATTCACCGTTCTGGTTAAAGTCACTGTGTTTTGTTCATATGTGCACTGCCTATGTATATTTGCATATTTGTATCATGTTCATGTCTGAACTTGTCTGCATTGTTGTCATATATGTGAACTTGAAGTTGTACATTAGAATCTTGTCTGGTTTCTTGTTTGGTTTACGTTTTGTATTCATTCGAAGTTTTGTTGACATGGTCTTTCTCGACTGCTCATTGCTGTAGCATGTTGCTTTAGGTTGCTCATGTGCACTGATGCATTGTATTTGCATTTGCTCATAGAAGCTGCTGTCTTCATGTTGAGGCTGCACTTGTACCTTTTTGTTTTCACTTAAAGAGTACATGTGAGTATTGCTTCTTTGATCAGTGACTCGTCATCTGGTTGTGCTGCATATATATATATGTGTGTGTGTGTGTGTGTGTGTGTATGTATATATATATGCACTGTGTATTTTGTGTCACAGTGATCATTTGTTGTGTAATGATCTTCATATATTTGCAGTCTTCATGTTGCATTTGTATCCTGGACTCCACAATTTTGTGATGTTTTGTAGTGCACCTGAGTTGAATCCAGCTTATAGCTCAGGTTTGACCCTGTGCTCGTATCGTAACTTTATTTGTATTTCACTTGAGTTGAACCCAGCTTTTGATTGGGTTTGACCTTGTGCTCACCTATCCCTGCAATTTTATCAAGTGTATATCGATGTGCACGGCCTTGTGGCATGTACAATGATACACTGCGCATGTCACAAGCTGTTCGTGTATGATGAATTCAAAATAAATATGATGACGAATAACCCAAATAAACGAGGCAAATAATACTTTCAAAATACACATTTTATTTTACATTGCAAAAATATTTCATTTTCAATTTTACTGCGTTAGTGTATATTTTGCAGATAACTCAGAGATGCTGGATTCAATCTGGAATAGAGTTGAAGAGTAATACGAGTGAATGAGTGATATGTAGTGAGGTGCAAATGTAAATTAGAAAATGTGATGTAATCAAAATTGTATTATAATTGAAATTGTGTATATATATAGTGAGAGCTCAAATTTGTACTATTCAAAATTGTAATAAGTATTTGTTTGAATAAAATATCTGTTTGAATTTAAATTCTATGTTATTTATTTTATTCAACAAATATTTATTTAATTATGTGAAAAATAAAATAGTACATTAAAAAATACATTTAAATGGATATATATGTTTATTATCATCAAACAAAAATCATAAACTAGCATATTCAACAATCCCCCCCTTTTGATGATAACAAACATATATCTAAGATTTTAAATTTACTAAACGTATTTGATCATTCAATTTGCTCCCCCTATTTGAATGCTCCCTCTCTACATAAAGCTCCCCCTTCATATATGCATGTTAATAAATAAAAATATGCAAATGAGCCTAGATGCAAGTAGAAAATACAAAATAAAATATTTGACCTTTATTTACCAAAATCTTAACTTTTCTCTCCCCTTTTGTTATCAGCAAAAGAGTAATAGTGTTAGAAAAATAGAGATAGAGTGATAGACATTAATACAATATCAATACCCAATCGAGTATAAATATTAAATTTCAATAAAAAATCAAAAAAAAATCATAAATACTCTGTTTGACGCATATTTCACTTTAGAATGATAGAGATAATGTCATCATATAAAACCATATAGTTGTGTCTATTTGTGGAATTTGAATATCTACTAACCATGCATAATCATTAGGACTTTTAAATGAGATTAGTAGTATTCCAAATTTTAAAAAAATGAATTCAAGTATCTTCTAACCACGCATAACCGTGAGGACTTTTAAATGGGATTAGAATCAACTTGTCTATTTAATTAATCAATTTTGATATGTGTTCCATACATGCATAACCATGAGGACTTTTAAATGAGCATGAAAGCACATAATAAAAAATTCCAAGTAATTCACCCATGCATAACCATGAGGACTTTTAAATGAGAGTGAATACTTTGGATGTTTTTTATTACTAAAATTATATTAAAATGAAAAACGAATGATTTCCCGTTTAAAATACCATATATTGACATACTATATTGGATTTTGATGAGTGATGGTCGATAGAAATATGATATTATCAGAGATGGTCATGGAATTTTTACCAACAAAAAGTTTTTATAACTCTTGTTTAAATTTCTAAAGAAATTTACTAATTATACTGTCTCAAGTTATAATATATGATTAATATCAACACTCATCACTTTTTCAATCACTATTTATCTTTTCGATAATCAGTAGGGAGTCAGATTAGTAAATGTAGTCATTTAAGATCAAATCCAAAAAAAATTATAAAATCAAAATTTTTAAAATGACTAATCTGAAACCATGTCAACAAAAGCGATTTTTTGGAAGGAGTTTTAGAAAAATGTCTACTATTTGAAAATTATTTCAAGTGAAAAAATATGCAGATATTTTCTTTGAAACCGATGCAACTACTGAATGTTTCAACATAAATTACGTTCCACTAGTAATTTTTCTACCAACTAGATTACCAGTGTAATCTGCATCTGAATTTCTCTTAGACTCAAGATTATCATTAGTTGAATGTTATAGACCAGACCGAGAAGTGTGCAACAAAATACCATAAAATCAGTTTTAACAGCTTTTAAATGAAATTCTCTAGAATTTGAATTGAAGCCGTGTAAATAAACAATCAGTGAACATAGTGTCAACAGTAAAGTAGCCAAATATATCCACGTGTATCAAGAGTAATCATCAATCAATAAAACACCATCATTAGTCCAAACACATCTATATGAACTAATTCAAAGTCTCTAGAGATACTTATTGATTGTAACAACCCTGGTTTGGAGATTACCTATTAATATTAAATTATAACGGTAGTTATAATTAAAAATTGTAATTAAAAATAAAATTGGAAATTTTAAACTGTTTATTTGGAATAAACAATGAATTTTGGAGATAAAATGAGAAAAATAAAGTTTGGAACTTTATTTTATTTATTTGGGATAATAATGATTGGTAAATGGTTTTTATGGGAGAAAATGCAATAATTGTATTAATTATTGCCAATTACTTCTTTTAATAATTTTTAAAAGATGTATTTGATTTTTAAAGGCTGTTTGTTTAAATAAAAAAGATGAAATTTGGCTTAAAAATGAGTTTTGATTGTAAAATTGAGTTTGAAATGGTTTGTCATATTTTTCTATGCAAGAAAATAATTTTTGTAGAATTTTTGAAGTTAAAAATGTAGATTTATACATTTATTTGTGTAAATCGTGTATTTATGTAAAATAGGAGTTTTTAATAATAAAAATGTTTTTAAAACTAAAATTATCTTTTTATATGATGAAAAATATTATATTTAATATGTATGTAAGTTTACATGTCTTATTTGTGTTAATACTTGAGGAGAATAAGTTATTTTATTTCGTTACATAAGTGTTTACATTGTTTAAATGTTAAAATAAATTAACTTAGGCTTATTTTTCTTTCTCTAATTTGAGTCCAAGCCCACTTAAACAATTAATAGCCTGAGGAAGAGGTGAGAAACATTTTACCTGTACGTACAAAATTTATCTCACCATCTTCCTCTTCAAAGAATAGAGCTAGTAAATAGAAATTATCGTTTTCTCAAAATCCAAGCTTTCAATCTCAAAAAAAAATTCAACAAGACGTAATCTTTACTAATCCAAAGTGAAATTAAAATCTAATCTTTTCCAAAACAAGAAATCTCATCAAAAATCTTATTTGAGAAGAGATTATCTGTTAATGGGTTATTTCCTTTGCATGTCTATATATATGGAAATCTACATGTAATTGGAGCTGCTCTTGATCCAAAAGCTTCAATCTTTCTCCATGAATTCGGATATTTGCTATCTAAAATTAAAGGTGAGTTTATTAACTCACATTTCTAGCTAAATCTTGACTGTAATTGCAAAGATGAGGAAGAAATTATTTACTGTAATTATACCTAATGTTTACTTTGGATGATTGTTGAAATACAATAGGAATGCGCTGAAGTAAAACAACAATAACTTTCACGTTTCTTATCCATTTGAGGTCATTTTTTTTGTTAGAAACTAGATTCAATAAGGAACAGTTTCTATTTTGGTTATTTTTTGAGATTTTGCAATTTATTGACCTGAAATAGAATTGGAAATAAGAGTACAATTCTGTCTTTAACTAAATTTCCTGAGTTTGAATCCGAAATTGATTTAGCCATATCTTTTTCGTTTTTCACCAGAATTAGATAATTTTTAATGTTCTGAAAATCTTACTTTATATATGACAACTTTCATGTTGAACATATTTGCAAATTTTGAGCATAGATTGATTGAAATTCTATCACAAACTCCCAGCTCTGTCACTTTGATTATTACACTATCTAAACTGAATACAGTTAGTAAATTAGGCGTATCTTTCTCATTTCTAGTCGGATTTAGATAATTCTTAATGTTCTGGAAATCTTAGAAAGTTTTCTAAAACTTTCATGTTTTGAGTTTTGTAAAATTTTGCGGTTAAGATAGTCGAAACCTTATTCTTTGCTGCTGCCCTGAGAATAAACGACGGCGACAGTGAATTTAAAATCTAAGAATTATATTGGCCATATCTTTCACGTTTCTTATCCAAATTCAATAATTTTATTTGTTCCGGAAAGCATAGACTTTGTGCTAAAAGTTTTATGTTTTGAGTTTTCTAAAATTTCGAAGTTAGCTTGGTCAAAACTGTGTTTGTTTGTTGCTGTTTTGAGAGCAAAACGACAGCAATAACAATCACTGACCTGAGAATTGTATTAGCTTATTTTTGCTCTCATTCTTGTTCGGTTTTTATGTTGTTTTTGAGATGTTTTGAGAGATATGATGCCTCTCAATAGGCTAGCTATATTTGGAGAATTTGAAATTTAAATTTATATAGAATTTGAATTGATTTTGGGTTAAATTTGAATTGAATTCAAGTTATCGGTCTTGAGTTATCGTTCTTGTTTTTTATTGTTTTAGAGCACGGTTTTCACTAAACCGTTTTGAAATGATTTTTTTAAAATAAATGAATATTTCAAATTATTACTATATAGTATTTCCAAATTATTTTTCTAATATAAATCTATTTATTTCCTATAATAAAGGAATTTCAAATATTGGTTTTATTAATCTTTTCGGGAAAAAGTTTTAAAAGCTTGTTTTCTCTAGGAAACTATTTTAAATATAAAACCCACACTTTTGCACTATTCGAACGTATGAGAAATAGAATTAATCGATTTAGTAAAACACATGGTATGGGATATGTGCGTTTACTATTTCGGTTAATTCCGGAATTGTACGATCGAAGCTATTAGAGATTATTGATTCCGAAATGTTTTGTCATTTTATGGCGTATTTTGAGTTTTATAATTCCTATTTATTGGAATTATTTAAGATGGCCAATATTTGGCAAGCATTATGGTTTGAGATCTCCTATGTAGGAGTATGGACGATGAGAACCATTACGATGTTTTATTTACTTGCCAATGATATAAGTCAAGTCTTGAGTATATGATTTCATATTTTGAGATTTATGGTTTATGAGGAACCATCATGATGTTTTCACTTGTCGATGAGATGAGACAAGTTACGATGCCATTTAATACTTGTCGATGAGATGACACGAGTATGGTGTCTCTTTATCACTCGCCAATGAGACGAGGTGAGATATGATTTTCTGAGTTTTATGATGTTCCTAGTGTGGCATCGACTAGCGGCTAGTCAACCGCTAAGTGCGAACGTGTGGTATGGGACACACGTTAACACATTTCGGGTTCCTATCCGTGAGTTTGTGACACATTCACGATGTTTACCTAACAGAACTGCTTTGAGAGGTGTTAGCGACCTAGTCATGAGGACGAACTACTTTGAGAGGTGTTAGCGACCTTGTCATGAGGACGAACTGCTTTGGGAGGTGTTAGCGACCTTGTTAGGGCTGACAAAATGGCTTGGAGAGGTGTCAGCAACCTTGTCATGAGGATGAACTGCTTTGGGAGCTGTTAGCGACCTTGTTAGAGGCTTCGGCCGTCTGAGTTTAGCACGTGCAGCATTGCTTCGGCATTGCCGTCGGGGATCTGGCTAATCCGGGTTTTCCGAGTTTTATGAGTTTTCTACTTTGTTGTGATTTCACCACTTTACGATGTTTTGTTACATCGATAACCTAGCGCTATATGAGATGTTATACGTATGGTGATTTCATTTATGATGTTTTGAACTCTTATCGAGTTCTTTGAAATACGAGTTGATGCTTTCGTGATTTTATAGAATATTCTAAGTTTGCCATTTTGGCAAGATAGATTTGAGATGTGTATATATTTATACCCATGAGATGAGGTATAAATGAGTTTGAAGATTCTTTTATTATGAGATTTATGTTTCCGTTTGATGGTACTTTGAGATTTCATATTATGCCGTTGAGATGAGGCATATTTGAAATTTGAGACTTATCCTAATTAAGAATGTTTTTTGTTGCTATTTGACGAGATGCTTGTGTTGACGATTTCTCCTAGTAGGAGATATGGTTCATTTGGAATCGTTATTGTTATCATTTAGATTCCTCCGATGAGATGTGGTGAATATGATATTTAGATGGATTTTATATTTAGAATCTCATTCTCAATGGCTCATATACTTAAGTGTTATTATGTCACTTAAGTTATGGCTATACTCTTGTTACCTCTTCTTCTTATTAAGAGGAGTAATCATCCTTTCCTTATGATGGTTAAATAATGCTTATGTGTATGGTATCCCTTGTATTAGAGGATACCCTATCTTTCCTATGCATTACCTTATCTATTATTGTTATTCACTGATTTTTTTAGCTAGACTGACCCGTGTGTTTTACACTCGGGTCAGACCGAGTATGTTTCAGGTTAAGCATTTCTTTTGGATACAGCTATTACATGATGCTTCTGCATGGATGTTGGGTTATCTTCTTTAGCTATTATTGTCCATATGAGTTGTATTGTATATTCTTTTGACTCATGTATATAGAGTGGTCGCCATACCACTTTGATGTATCATTGGTATTGTATTAAGATGTATCATTATATATGTGAGTGTCTATATATATCCGTTAGCCACTTATAGTTTTGCGTTAAGTATTTATTGGATATGTCGATCCACTTAAGTAGAAAAAAATAGATAGCAATTGTCGACGTATTCAATAGATATTTAAGACAAGGCTATAGATGGTCGCCCTTAACCAGCCCTATTCTCCGCATTAATAGATAGGATTTCTATGTAATTCTCTTTGTTAATGTGGGTCTCGAGGTGGGGCGTCACAGCTTGGTATCAGAGCTGGATTCAGAACAAAATATGATAATCATGGAGCAAAAACATATATAATGATACATCCAAATATAGTACGAGTGTTACAAATCCTTTTATTTTTTGTCCTTAGCCTTTCATTGATTCTTTGGAGTAGATAAGTTTGGGATATGTTTAGGAATATATTTATTCCGTAGTATTCCAAATTGATTTAATGGTGTCCTATCTCAAGAGTAATTATTTGTAATTATTCTATTTGAGTCCTCTTCGATGCATGTGCCTAATACTCATCTGTATCGAAGGAGTTTGTGGATGATCTTTGATGTTTTATCTTGTGATATCTTTGTGAATTGCGATTTCTATTATGGGTATCCGCAATATTCGACTTGATGTATGAGGATTTTAGGATTTATCCTGTATGGCTTATCTTTTCATGCAAATTAGCATAGTAATTTCTATCTAGAGTCCCATTCTAGAATTTGAGATAATTTGAGATGAGTGGCTTGTATATTATCAAGCCACATTCTGTGATTTGAAGGGTACTATATTTAGATATCCTAATTCTATTGATTTGTGTTCTTATTTTTTAGAATGTTAAATATGATTCCGAAGTCTCTGTATTCACTCTTCGGATTCGAGATGTTAATGGTATATCTCGAATTCCAGTCATGATGACTATGTTGATTTCTGGGAGTCCGTTCAGGGTTGTCACCCCATTGGGAAATTGAATGTTGTATTGACCTCATTTACAACTCTTAGCCTTTCGGACATTCTTCCACGAGAATGTCCACTAAGGAAATGAGATGATCAACTGGATTTATTCATCTGTTGTTATTTATGCATCATTCGAGATATCCCCCTTGGATACTCATTTGTGGATGAGCTTTGTAGCATTACTCCGCTCGAAGTAATGATTTAGAATTTGTGTCCCTTCTCCTCATTTGAGCATATATCTTGCCATTGCTTTTATATCTCATAGATTTCTTTTAACCTAGTGAGTGGTGTTAGGGCCATCCTTTAGTTTGACCCTACATCGATCTTAGTAAGCTATGAGTTGCGGAAAGCAACATTCTACTTACATTCCGTACTCATGTGATTCTTTTGAGTAGTTCGTTATACCGTGCGGAATGACGAACAATCTGGTTTGTTCATTCAATCTTTTGAATCAAGTATTCTGGGAATAACTCGATGAATTCTTTTGTGTTTATGATTTCGAGTTGATTAAAATTAAGTTTTGAAATCTTTTAATTGAATATAAGATTTAAGAGGAACTGAAATTGTTTGAGAAAAAAAAAGAGAATATTTTGACTATTATTGTAACGACCCGGAATTTTGAACGAATTAAATTGAGAATATTTAATTTATTTTAAATATTTGAACGATAATTTAATTTGAATCCCCGATCTAAGTTTGAAATTGGTGATTAAATTATAAAATTTAATCTAGTGAATGCTGAATAAAAATTTGTATCTTCGATTTTAAGTCGAAGAAAAATATTTCGAAAGCTTTTAAAATTCGTATTGATAACACTGAAGATAATAGAAACTTCAGAATTGTATTTCAAAGTGTTTCGTTCAGTTTTGAAATTTAATTGTTCGAATCAATATTTAAAAATAGTTATTTTTCAAACAGTCTCGGAATTCGACGAAACCAGTTCCGTTGGGTCCGTGATATTGAATTATTGTCGAATTTCCAATTTCGTATTTTTCGGAGTTGCTTTGTGACCGTACGGTTAGAAAACACGTTGAGATTTAATTGAATTCAAATTGAATTTTAAAATTTAAAGTTGGTCAACATTTTTTCCTTTAATCACGCCTCCTATCACGATGCGAGATCGTGCAACCCATACCCGAGCAATTTTAAATATCCCTCCGTTCAGATTTAAAAACACTCGAACTTCTGCAAAAGTAATGGCGTTTGTCCTCTTCAAAACAAAACAAAATATAAAGGAGACTTCCTTCACTCTCGTTCAAAAACAAAAATCAACAATGGCCGCACCTCTTTTTCCCATTTTAAAATCAAACCGAAAACCCTATTCGATCGATTCGAGCTTCCAATGGTTGCTGGTCTTTGGGGCAACGCGAGAGTGGCTTGTCGTTTCACGTCTTGCCCAGATTCGCGCGCGAGGTGATGGAGGACATCGACATGGATGATGTCGTGAGGCGCCATACTTGAGTGCGTACGCATGTAAGGAGGTGGTCAGTGGCGCTCGCGAGTTCAATCTCGCGTACGAGACGAGTGTGTCGATGATTCGCTAGGATGGATGGGCGGCGGCACGCGTGGAGCAGGGCTGATTTCGCGAGATGCGGAGGCCAAGGCAGTCTCGGGCGGTCAAGGAGGAATGTTCGATTTTGGGTCAGGCATCGTCTGCGCGACAGGAGGCTAGGCAGGAGGTCGAGTGAGGGCTCTCGCATGGTTCGTCGTTGGTACGGCGATGGGTCCAGTTCTTGCGGTTGTTCCAGGTGCGTGGGTAGGTGCTGGAATCGACGTGGTTGCAGTTGTAAGTCGTGGCCGAGTCACAGTCTATGGGTTCGAAGTCGATTTGGGGTAATTTGTTTAATCTGAATTCAGTTTAAGTTTTACAATTGATTTCTAATTAGAATCTGAAATGGTGATAACTAAGTAAATAGAAAAAAAATAAATATACATAGGAATTTATATGCAGATTTTAATTTATACAAGTTAATTTGATATATGCAGTTCAAATAGAAATATATGTATCAGTAATTTGAAGAAAATGTAAAGGATGTTATCTACTATTTCTGTTGATTTGAAACAAAATAAATTTTATCTAAAATTTTAAGTAAATGAATTTTTGAAATTGTTAAAGGGAATTAGAAAAAAAATTTATCATTGGTTCATTAAAATTTCCAAATAAAAATTTAATTGTTCAGTTGATTCGAATATTAATGAATTTGTATAATTATTTATATAAGGTTAAAATGAAGAAATCGAGTCAAAAATGGAAATGGATTGCAAATATAAAAGCTAAAGTGAGATCTTCTCACTTAGATTTATGATTGAATTGCAGTTATTGATTGATTTGTTTGAATGTGCTATTAGATATGATAGGATATATCTATATATATAGCAGTATATACATATTGGCATATGTATATATTGGATTGATGATTTCCCGCCTCGTATAGCGGATGAGACCCTATTGCGCCGTTAGTAAGCGGATTTTTATAAAACCCATATACCGCGATATTCCACCTCGAAGTGGAATTGGTATTGTGCTAACGTCTTTGGATGCAGGGAAACAGGTTGGAGGGATCCAACTGGATTCCTCACCAGTAGCTATTTATTTACAGGATTGATGTATATTCTGTTATCATATGTTGATATATGATGTTGATGTTGTGATTGACTAATTGATGCGTTGCATCATTGGATTCTATTTTTGAAGTTTTAAAATAACGATTTTAACTTTAAAAGAGATTTTTAAAGTGATTATTTGTAAATATACGTTATTAAATTTTTGAATTAATTTACAAACGTTAAAATTATTAAAGTTATAAAGGTTAAGATTTTGGTGAAATATAACCGAGAGGTGATTTTTGAAATAAACAGTTAAGTAATTTATAAAATAGTTTAAAATTTGAATTTTTGAATTATTAAAAACGAGGTATATAAAAGATGTATAAAATTGATATTTATCAATTAAAATTTTTGGAATTTTAAAACGAGTTTTTATAAGTGTTAAATTGTAAAGGTATGAAACTTATAGAATTATAACTTGGGAAGATAGGAAATTTATAGGATTATAAATTGTGAAGTTTGAAGTTTATAGATTTATAAAGTTTGAAGTTTATAGATTTATAAAGTATGAAGTTATAAAATGAATGAAATTGTAGAATAAAGGCTGATAAGAAATTTACTTGTAAATTGGATTTTTGCCTATAAGTGGGATATTTATCGAAATTGTTAATAAAGAAGATTTATAAACCGAAGTTGTTATAAAACAGAAATGGAATTTATAAGCGTTGTTTTATAAATTCAAAATCAATTGAATTTGATGAATTAAATACTGAAATGTGATTAGTGAAGTATATTCACGATTTTGGACAGTGAATATATTGTTAAGTAAAATGGATAGGGTTTTGGGAAAGCGATATTATAAAATGAAGTTAATTGTTTTAAAAGATGTTTTAAAACGTGTGAACTATCGAAATCATAGATTTCAACATTTATTGTTGAAATAGACGTTTTCGAAAAATAAGGAAATGGTGGACTATAACACTGTTGTTATAGTAAATGATTTCCGAAAGGAAATATTTTATATAGTATTGGGATTTATATATCTATCTAAATTCCGAATCCCTATACTAGTGATTTCGAGTCGTCGTAACGATGTTTTACGCAACATTCGTTTTGACTCAAATAAATGTGATTTAAGAATGATTTCCTTAAAGAATGAGATATATACTTAATTTTGATTTTAAGTATATCGAATATTTTCTAAGTGTTGAAAATAAATGATTTGTGAATTACTTATTTTTAAATAAGTATGGAAATGCTTTTCCCAATGTGAAATGAACTGTTTGAGTTTTTATCTTTTAAAGATAAATTGAAAAGTGAATATTTGAAATTGTTTTCAAATGGTTAAGTGTGGAAATTTTATATTTAATGAAGATATTTTTGGAGATAAAATAATTTGGAGAATTATTTGGAATCTGATGATGTTGCGCATCTTTATTGATAGTTAAATAACCGACTATCAATAATTACCTTTAGATAGGTATTTGTTGTGAATTGGATGAATTTGAATGCCACACTTATTTTTGAATAAGCGCTCACTATTCGGGTTAGCCGGGAAAGGACCATGGGGTCGTATAACCCATTCCGAATATGTGATATGTCGTTATGAATCACATTTGAAGACCGGTGTTGAAGACCGGATATTTTTGAAAACGGAAGGATTACCGTCGAGTTACTCTACATCGACTGATCTTCGATTTAGAGGTTTTATCACCCTTAGTGACGGGAAGTCCGGACGTGATTAGAAAATTATCCGGAAATGCAAGGGCTTCGTGAGAAGTGCCTTCGGTTCTGTTCGATCCCGGAACAGACTTGTATGGATTGTGTGTCTGACGTTACAATTTGAGATATAAAGCTGATTTCTTTCAAATACATTTCTGTTGGTGGCGGAGAATTTATTCTCTTAGCTTAACACCCTTCTCTGAGACGTACGAGCTCAGAGGTTATGTAGTTGAAATTTATCAGCGATATATCCCAATTTGGTAACGTGGCATACTGAGTGTTGCTGTGAAATGGTCAGTGTTTGATCATTTGTGATATGATCATTTGTTTGATCTTATATCTTTGTGATCATAGGTTGATCATTTTGTTTGACCCGAAGCAGGGCTTTTTGAGAAAGCGTAGCTTTGTGGACGAGACTTCGTCGAGCCTCACACCCCGGAAATGGTCGAAACAGGAAGAATGCGGCAAGGTTCTAGGGAGTAGCGCCCCTTAGTGTATGTCATTCCTTCTGGATAAAGGTGGTATCATGGTATGGAGCCCAGATACTTAACCTCTGTGGTTACTGCATTATTATTACTATGTGGTTTGTTGGAAATCGGGGATCCTCGGGAAGATCGGTGACGATCGGGGGATGGCATACGCGTGTCAGTAGTTACCTATTTTTGCAGAGGTAACCCGGCCTTGTGTTGGCAGAGATCCGGTTAGGTTCTCGGGTCGTCTATTCCAGGGACGTACCCATCGTGGATAGGAAGTTCCTTAGCCTGACCATTTGTTGGAAATCCAAACTCCAATACGAACTTTGTACGGTATTAGTTGTAGAACCTGCCATTTACGTACGGTGGTCACCACTGTTTAGATGGTAGCTATAGTAGGCATACGATACTGGTCGTATGTTGGCTAAGATTAATATTATACTTTCGAAATGTTTTCGACACTATGCACTAATAATAATATCAAAAATGATTTGATTTTGCGTATCAAGCATCTTTGACTATCATAAGAAGAAATCTCCTCCAATTCTGCGTTTGCATTGTGTGTGTGGTGGGAGGTCTTATGGTAGTTTCATTTTCCAAAAGCATTGCGAATTGACATTAAAAGTTTTCCTGTTGTTTATTTTAAAGAATAACTGTTTTACGATCTCACACCAGTCACCATGACTGACTCGGAGTTTATTGTTCCCTTCTAAACTCTGGGTGCCCACCAATTTCCACACGGGCAGCCTAGAGTTATGTTATCAGGATATTCTGGATATTCTGGAGCTTTGGAGATAAGCTAGATGGCGAAACGTAGTATTTGTATCTGATAGTATTTATTCCGCTGTGTATTCTGTATTAGGACAAGTTATAAAACTGTCCATTGTTGTACTGAGTTGTATATTGACTCTGATGATTGATGTATGTATAAAATGATATAGTTCTTTGTTTTAAAGATTATTCATTTATCTATTATATATTGTTCCGCTGCGATATGTGAGATTCTAATATTGTCTCTGTTCTGTATCTGTTGTTGTTTCGTTGTTCTTCTTCTCTTTTTCTTCTTCTTCTACCTTTTTCTTCTTTCTTAAACCCTCACTATTGGAGTTTCCGGCACTCGATTGCTCGACAGTCGATAAAGTGAGTATCGATGTTGAATTTTCGAAAGTTGAAAATTCCGGTATGTGACAAAGTGGTATCAGAGCATATGGTTAAGCGACAACCCTGCTCTGTTGGGTGTTACTCATTAGAGATAGAGTCAGTAGTACTCTAGAATGAGTTGAGTGTAATAATAGATATGAGCGCGTATTTGTTAGTTAATATAAAAATTGTTTTGTATTGTGATGATTGGTTTATTGAGTGGTATATGAACCTTCGTCGGCACAGTCTTGCAAAACTGTATCGAAGGGGTTTCTAAACACTCGAATAGAACAATTCGGCACAGTATTGTTTTAAATAGGGTAAATGAAATAATTTCACCCAAAACTATTTTCGTATATAAAAGAAATGAAATCTATGTATTTGATATCATAATACATTTTAAAAACATCTCTATGAATATAATGAAGTTGAATTAGATAAATTGAGACTTGAATTGTGAACTAAATAAACGAATGGTTCGGAATTGCAAATAAATTCAAGTAAGAAGAAATAAATTTCAAATGAATGGAATTTACAATTGTAAGTGAATAAAATTTGAAACTGAATGTTGAAACAAATTTGAATTGTGTGAAATAAAATGAAGCTTTAAGATTAGTTTGAAGTGAACTAAAGATAATTGATGAAATTCAATATTCGGAAGTAAACTGAATCTAAATTAGATTGAAAGTGTAAATTAAATTCAAATGAATGTGAAATGTGAAATTGAATGATAATGGATATAACTTCAATAGTAAACTAGAAATGGTATAAGAAGTTGATATTAGAAGTTTGTAATAAAATTTGCAAAATAGTTGGATGTTATAACTAGACATTATGGCTAGTAGATATACAGGTATAAAGGGAATTGAAATTGATTTCACAGATAATTTGAATTGCTCGACAAAAGGTACGAATTTGAATTATAATATGAGTTTTTGATGATTTCTTGTCTAGCCGCTTGGCTTTTTCTTTTTCTTTTTGAAATCTGAGGGTCCGTAGGGACGTTTTGTAGTTGTACCATATTAGCCGCGCAAAGGAGACGCTGGCGAAATTTTTCGAAAATATCGGGCGTTAGAAAATTTTTGAGAAAATTTTGAAAGTTTAAATTTGAATTTAAATTTGAATTTAGAAGTTAAACAATGTTGTTTGAAATCGGTACTTGAAGTTGAAAACTAGTTGGAATAATAACGAATCTTTAGTAGGAAGATTTGTTTTGATAAATTGATAAAACTATTGGATGTTGAAAAATAGTAGACGAGTTGAGAACCATTTTTCCTAACTTGTAATTTCGAGGACGAAATTCTTTTAAGGGGGGAAGTCTGTAACGACCCGGAATTTTGAACGAATTAAATTGAGAATATTTAATTTATTTTAAATATTTGAACGATAATTTAATTTGAATCCCCGATCTAAGTTTGAAATTGGTGATTAAATTATAAAATTTAATCTAGTGAATGCTGAATAAAAATTTGTATCTTCGATTTTAAGTCGAAGAAAAATATTTCGAAAGCTTTTAAAATTCATATTGATAACACTGAAGATAATAGAAACTTCAGAATTGTATTTCAAAGTGTTTCGTTCAGTTTTGAAATTTAATTGTTCGAATCAATATTTAAAAATAGTTATTTTTCAAACAGTCTCGGAATTCGACGAAACCAGTTCCGTTGGGTCCGTGATATTGAATTATTGTCGAATTTCCAATTTCGTATTTTTCGAAGTTGCTTTGTGACCGTACGGTTAGAAAACACGTTGAGATTTAATTGAATTCAAATTGAATTTTAAAATTTAAAGTTGGTCAACATTTTTTCCTTTAATCACGCCTCCTATCACGATGCGAGATCGTGCAACCCATACCCGAGCAATTTTAAATATCCCTCCGTTCAGATTTAAAAACACTCGAACTTCTGCAAAAGTAATGGCGTTTGTCCTCTTCAAAACAAAACAAAATATAAAGGAGACTTCCTTCACTCTCGTTCAAAAACAAAAATCAACAATGGCCGCACCTCTTTTTCCCATTTTAAAATCAAACCGAAAACCCTATTCGATCGATTCGAGCTTCCAATGGTTGCTGGTCTTTGGGGCAACGCGAGAGTGGCTTGCCGTTTCACGTCTTGCCCAGATTCGCGCGCGAGGTGATGGAGGACATCGACATGGATGATGTCGTGAGGCGCCATACTTGAGTGCGTACGCATGTAAGGAGGTGGTCAGTGGCGCTCGCGAGTTCAATCTCGCGTACGAGACGAGTGTGTCGATGATTCGCTAGGATGGATGGGCGGCGGCACGCGTGGAGCAGGGCTGATTTCGCGAGATGCGGAGGCCAAGGCAGTCTCGGGCGGTCAAGGAGGAATGTTCGATTTTGGGTCAGGCATCGTCTGCGCGACAGGAGGCTAGGCAGGAGGTCGAGTGAGGGCTCTCGCGTGGTTCGTCGTTGGTACGGCGATGGGTCCAGTTCTTGCGGTTGTTCCAGGTGCGTGGGTAGGTGCTGGAATCGACGTGGTTGCAGTTGTAAGTCGTGGCCGAGTCACAGTCTATGGGTTCGAAGTCGATTTGGGGTAATTTGTTTAATCTGAATTCAGTTTAAGTTTTACAATTGATTTCTAATTAGAATCTGAAATGGTGATAACTAAGTAAATAGAAAAAAAAAATATACATAGGAATTTATATGCAGATTTTAATTTATACAAGTTAATTTGATATATGCAGTTCAAATAGAAATATATGTATCAGTAATTTGAAGAAAATGTAAAGGATGTTATCTACTATTTCTGTTGATTTGAAACAAAATAAATTTTATCTAAAATTTTAAGTAAATGAATTTTTGAAATTGTTAAAGGGAATTAGAAAAAAAATTTATCATTGGTTCATTAAAATTTCCAAATAAAAATTTAATTGTTCAGTTGATTCGAATATTAATGAATTTGTATAATTATTTATATAAGGTTAAAATGAAGAAATCGAGTCAAAAATGGAAATGGATTGCAAATATAAAAGCTAAAGTGAGATCTTCTCACTCAGATTTATGATTGAATTGCAGTTATTGATTGATTTGTTTGAATGTGCTATTAGATATGATAGGATATATCTATATATATAGCAGTATATACATATTGGCATATGTATATATTGGATTGATGATTTCCCGCCTCGTATAGCGGATGAGACCCTATTGCGCCGTTAGTAAGCGGATTTTTATAAAACCCATATACCGCGATATTCCACCTCGAAGTGGAATTGGTATTGTGCTAACGTCTTTGGATGCAGGGAAACAGGTTGGAGGGATCCAACTGGATTCCTCACCAGTAGTTATTTATTTACAGGATTGATGTATATTCTGTTATCATATGTTGATATATGATGTTGATGTTGTGATTGACTAATTGATGCGTTGCATCATTGGATTCAATTTTTGAAGTTTTAAAATAACGATTTTAACTTTAAAAGATATTTTTAAAGTGATTATTTGTAAATATACGTTATTAAATTTTTGAATTAATTTACAAACGTTAAAATTATTAAAGTTATAAAGGTTAAGATTTTGGTGAAATATAACCGAGAGGTGATTTTTGAAATAAACAGTTAAGTAATTTATAAAATAGTTTAAAATTTGAATTTTTGAATTATTAAAAATGAGGTATATAAAAGATGTATAAAATTGATATTTATCAATTAAAATTTTTGGAATTTTAAAACGAGTTTTTATAAGTGTTAAATTGTAAAGGTATGAAACTTATAGAATTATAACTTGGGAAGATAGGAAATTTATAGGATTATAAATTGTGAAGTTTGAAGTTTATAGATTTATAAAGTTTGAAGTTTATAGATTTATAAAGTAGAAGTTATAAAATGAATGAAATTGTAGAATAAAGGCTGATAAGAAATTTACTTGTAAATTGGATTTTTGCCTTTAAGTGGGATATTTATCGAAATTGTTAATAAAGAAGATTTATAAACCGAAGTTGTTATAAAACAGAAATGGAATTTATAAGCGTTGTTTTATAAATTCAAAATCAATTGAATTTGATGAATTAAATACTGAAATGTGATTAGTGAAGTATATTCACGATTTTGGACAGTGAATATATTGTTAAGTAAAATGGATAGGGTTTTGGGAAAGCGATATTATAAAATGAAGTTAATTGTTTTAAAAGATGTTTTAAAACGTGTGAACTATCGAAATCATAGATTTCAACATTTATTGTTGAAATAGACGTTTTTGAAAAATAAGGAAATGGTGGACTATAACACTGTTGTTATAGTAAATGATTTCCGAAAGGAAATATTTTATATAGTATTGGGATTTATATATCTATCTAAATTCCGAATCCCTATACTAGTGATTTCGAGTCGTCGTAACGATGTTTTACGCAACATTCGTTTTGACTCAAATAAATGTGATTTAAGAATGATTTCCTTAAAGAATGAGATATATACTTAATTTTGATTTTAAGTATATCGAATATTTTCTAAGTGTTGAAAATAAATGATTTGTGAATTACTTATTTTTAAATAAGTATGGAAATGCTTTTCCCAATGTGAAATGAACTGTTTGAGTTTTTATCTTTTAAAGATAAATTGAAAAGTGAATATTTGAAATTGTTTTCAAATGGTTAAGTGTGGAAATTTTATATTTAATGAAGATATTTTTGGAGATAAAATAATTTGGAGAATTATTTGGAATCTGATGATGTTGCGCATCTTTATTGATAGTTAAATAACCGACTATCAATAATTACCTTTAGATAGGTATTTGTTGTGAATTGGATGAATTTGAATGCCACACTTATTTTTGAATAAGCGCTCACTATTCGGGTTAGCCGGGAAAGGACCATGGGGTCGTATAACCCATTCCGAATATGTGATATGTCGTTATGAATCGCATTTGAAGACCGGTGTTGAAGACCGGATATTTTTGAAAACGGAAGGATTACCGTCGAGTTACTCTACATCGACTGATCTTCGATTTAGAGGTTTTATCACCCTTAGTGACGGGAAGTCCGGACGTGATTAGAAAATTATCCGGAAATGCAAGGGCTTCGTGAGAAGTGCCTTCGGTTCTGTTCGATCCCGGAACAGACTTGTATGGATTGTGTGTCTGACGTTACAATTTGAGATATAAAGCTGATTTCTTTCAAATACATTTCTGTTGGTGGCGGAGAATTTATTCTCTTAGCTTAACACCCTTCTCTGAGACGTACGAGCTCAGAGGTTATGTAGTTGAAATTTATCAGCGATATATCCCAATTTGGTAACGTGGCATACTGAGTGTTGCTGTGAAATGGTCAGTGTTTGATCATTTGTGATATGATCATTTGTTTGATCTTATATCTTTGTGATCATAGGTTGATCATTTTGTTTGACCCGAAGCAGGGCTTTTTGAGAAAGCGTAGCTTTGTGGACGAGACTTCGTCGAGCCTCACACCCCGGAAATGGTCGAAACAGGAAGAATGCGGCAAGGTTCTAGGGAGTAGCGCCCCTTAGTGTATGTCATTCCTTCTGGATAAAGGTGGTATCATGGTATGGAGCCCAGATACTTAACCTCTGTGGTTACTGCATTATTATTACTATGTGGTTTGTTGGAAATCGGGGATCCTCGGGAAGATCGGTGACGATCGGGGGATGGCATACGCGTGTCAGTAGTTACCTATTTTTGCAGAGGTAACCCGGCCTTGTGTTGGCAGAGATCCGGTTAGGTTCTCGGGTCGTCTATTCCAGGGACGTACCCATCGTGGATAGGAAGTTCCTTAGCCTGACCATTTGTTGGAAATCCAAACTCCAATACGAACTTTGTACGGTATTAGTTGTAGAACCTGCCATTTACGTACGGTGGTCACCACTGTTTAGATGGTAGCTATAGTAGGCATACGATACTGGTCGTATGTTGGCTAAGATTAATATTATACTTTCGAAATGTTTTCGACACTATGCACTAATAATAATATCAAAAATGATTTGATTTTGCGTATCAAGCATCTTTGACTATCATAAGAAGAAATCTCCTCCAATTCTGCGTTTGCATTGTGTGTGTGGTGGGAGGTCTTATGGTAGTTTCATTTTCCAAAAGCATTGCGAATTGACATTAAAAGTTTTCCTGTTGTTTATTTTAAAGAATAACTGTTTTACGATCTCACACCAGTCACCATGACTGACTCGGAGTTTATTGTTCCCTTCTAAACTCTGGGTGCCTACCAATTTCCACACGGGCAGCCTAGAGTTATGTTATCAGGATATTCTGGATATTCTGGAGCTTTGGAGATAAGCTAGATGGCGAAACGTAGTATTTGTATCTGATAGTATTTATTCCGCTGTGTATTCTGTATTAGGACAAGTTATAAAACTGTCCATTGTTGTACTGAGTTGTATATTGACTCTGATGATTGATGTATGTATAAAATGATATAGTTCTTTGTTTTAAAGATTATTCATTTATCTATTATATATTGTTCCGCTGCGATATGTGAGATTCTGATATTGTCTCTGTTCTGTATCTGTTGTTGTTTTGTTGTTCTTCTTCTCTTTTTCTTCTTCTTCTACCTTTTTCTTCTTTCTTAAACCCTCACTATTGGAGTTTCCGGCACTCGATTGCTCGACAGTCGATAAAGTGAGTATCGATGTTGAATTTTCGAAAGTCGAAAATTTTGGTATGTGACAATTATACGAGGAATTTTTTTTAGAAAATGAATTTCTTTGTGTTGGGTCATCCATTGAGTCTTTAAGAATTTTGGTCGATGCGCCTGATCAACGTTATCGATAGGAATTTCCTAAACGCTGTTATGAGACAATCAGACATGGTAAATTGTGTTTAATGAGATTAAGTTTGGAAATTAATATTTATGGGAGTGAGAAGCAGGAAACCTTTTTTTTGATAATATATGTAACTTGTTTTGGAATTTTTGGTTGTTTGAAAATAGTGAGAGGTAAATTTTAAATTTTATTTTAAGGATTTGTTGATATGAATTTATAAAATTCTTTTGGGAAATTTAATTTTTGTAATAAGAGAGAATATGAGTTTGAAATTATTTATTCATTTTGTAAGTGCTATATTAAAGAGTTTTGAAAATTTTCAAGTGTTGAAAATTGAGATTTTGATTATTTAAAATAATGAGTTTTGAACTCTAAGAATTTTTGATTGTAAATTAGTATATATAAATATTTTGGTTCCTTGTGTTTATTTAGCCTTAGTGCAATGGTCTAACGACTTGCGTTTTTGCGGTCGTTGAGTTTGGTGGCCTTTGAAGTAACCACCTCTCATCGGGTTTTCTTACCTCAATTGTTATTATCTTAATATCAGTGTGGTTCCTTCCGTAGTGACATACGGAAAGCCATCAGCTTGTGATTAGAGTTTGGATAAAGCGATGCTAAATCCCAACTCTATTCGAGAAACCTTTGTGAAATCAATCTCCTTCGATAGATTTTTGAGCAACAACCTGTTGTGTATTGTTTCGAAAGTGAGATACCTTTGAAATAATGATATATTGCTCAAAGAAATTCAATGGTCAGCAAATCCTAGTATTTATACTAAGGAAAATCATTGAATTTACCGAGCAACTTTTATATTGGTCTTCTTTCATCTTGAATAGAGAAAGTGAGTAATTTTGATCTCGTGCTTGTCTATCCTTCCTTTGATTGATGAACTAATCATGTAGAATACAAATTCTTCTCTAGAAATTGCGAGGACGCAAATTTGTTAAGGGGGGAGTCTGTAACAACCCTGGTTTGGAGATTACCTATTAATATTAAATTATAACGGTAGTTATAATTAAAAATTGTAATTAAAAATAAAATTGGAAATTTTAAACTGTTTATTTGGAATAAACAATGAATTTTGGAGATAAAATGAGAAAAATAAAGTTTGGAACTTTATTTTATTTATTTGGGATAATAATGATTGGTAAATGGTTTTTATTGCGAGAAAGTGCAATAATTGTATTAATTATTGCCAATTACTTCTTTTAATAATTTTTAAAAGATGTATTTGATTATTAAAGGTTGTTTGTTTAAATAAAAGATGAAATTTGGTTTTAAAATGAGTTTTGATTATAAAATTGAGTTTGAAATGGTTTGTCATATTTTTCTATGCAAGAAAATAATTTTTGTAGAATTTTTGAAGTTAAAAAGGTAGATTTATACATTTATTTGTGTAAATCATGTATTTATGTAAAATAGGGGTTTTTAATAATAAAAATGTTTTTAAAACTAAAATTATCTTTTTATATGATGAAAAATATTATATATAATATGTATGTAAGTTTACATGTCTTATTTGTGTTAATACTTAAGGAGAATAAGTTATTTTATTTCGTTACATAAGTGTTTACATTGTTTAAATGTTGAATTAAATTAACTTAGGCTTATTTTTCTTTCTCTAATTTGAGTCCAAGCCCACTTAAACAATTAATAGCCCGAGGAAGAGGTGAGAAACATTTTACCTGTATGTACAAAATTTATCTCACCATCTTCCTCTTCAGAGAATAGAGCCAGTAAATAGAAATTATCATTTTATCAAAATCCAAGCTTTCAATCTCAAAAATTTCTTTAACAAGCTGTAATCTTTACTAATCCAAAGTGAAATTAAAAGGTAATCCCTTCCAAAACAAGAAATCTCATCAAAAATCTTATTTGAGAAGAGATTGTCTGTTAATGGGTTATTTCCTTTGCATGTCTATATATATGAAAATCTACATGTAATTGGAGCTGCTCTTGATCCAAAAGCTTCAATCTTTCTCCATGAATTCGAATATTTGCTATCTAAAATTAAAGGTGAGTTTATTAACTCACATTTCTAGCTAAATCTTGACTGTAATTGCAAAGATGAGGAAGAAATCATTTACTATAATTATACCTAATGCTTACTTTGGATGATTGTTGAAATACAATAGGAATGCGCTGAAGTAAAACAACAATAACTTTCACGTTTCTTATCCATTTGAGGTCATTTTTTTTTGTTAGAAACTAGATTCAATAAGGAACAGTTTCTAATTTGGTTATTTTTCGAGATTTTGCAATTTTATTGACTTGAAATAGAATTGGAAATAAGCGTACAATTCTGTCTTTAACTAAATTTCCTGAGTTTGAATCCGAAATTGATTTAGCCATATCCTTTTCGATTTTGATCAGAATTCGATAATTTTTAAAGTTCTGGAAAACTTACTTTATATATGACAACTTTCATGTTAAACATATTTGCAAATTTTGAGCATAGATTGATTGAAATTCTATCACAAACTCCCAGCTCTGTCACTTTGATTATTACACTATCTAAACTGAATACAGTTAGTAAATTAGGCGTATGTTTCTCATTTCTAGCCGGATTTAGATAATTCTTAATGTTCTGGAAATCTTAGACAATTTTCGAAAACTTTCTTGTTTTGATTTTTGCAAATTTTTGGGGTTAAGATAGTCGAAACCTTATTTCTTTGCTGCTGCACTGAGAATAAACGACAGCGACAGTGAATTTAAAATCTGAGAATTATATTGGCCATATCTTTCACATTTCTTATCCAAATTCAATAATTTTAGATGTTCCAGAAAGCTTAGACTTTGTGATAAAAGCTTCATGTTTTGAGTTTTCTAAAATTTCGAAGTTAGCTTGGTCAAAACTGTGTTTGTTTTTTGCTGTTCCGAGAGCAAAACGACAGCAATAACAATTATTGACCTGAGAATTGTATTAGCTTATTTTTGCTCTCATTCTTGTTCGATTTTTATATTGATTTTGAGATGTTTTAAGAGCTATGATGCCTCTCAATAAGCTAGGTATATTTGGAGAATTTTAGATTCAAATTTAAATAGAATTTGAATTGATTTTGGATTAAATTTGAATTGAATTCAAGTTATCAGTCTTGAGTTATCGTTCTTGTTTTTCATTGTTTTCGAGCACGGTTTTCACTAAACCATTTTGAAATGATTTTTTTAAAATAAATGAACATTTCAAATTATTATTATATAGTATTTCTAAATTATTTTTCTAATATAAAATCTATTTATTTCCTATAATAAAGGAATTTCAAATATTGGTTTTATTAATCTTTTCGGGAAAAAGTTTTAAAAGCTTGTTTTCTCTAAGAAAACTATTTTAAATATAAAACACACACTTTTGCACTATTCGAATGTATAAGAAAGAGAATTAAATGATTTAGTAAAACACGTGGTATGGGACATGTGCGTTTACTATTTCGGTTAATTCCGGACTTGTACGATCGAAGCTATTAGAGATTATTGATTCTGAAATGTTTTGTCATTTTACGGCGTATTTTGAGTTCTATAATTCCTATTTATTGGAATTATTTAAGATGGCCAATATTTGGCAAGCATTATGGTTTGAGATCTCCTATGTAGGAGTATGGACGATGAGAACCATTACGATGTTTTATTTACTTGCCAATGATATAAGGCAAGCCTTGAGTATATGATTTCATATTTTGAGATTTATGGTTTATATGGAACCATCATGATGTTTTCACTTGTAGATGACATGAGATAAGTTACGATGCCATTTAATACTTGTCAATGAGATGACACGAGTATGGTTTCTCTTTATCACTCGCCAATGAGATGAGGCGAGATATGATTTTCTGTGTTTTATGATGTTCCTAGTATGGCATCGACTAGCGGCTAGTCAACCGCTAAGTGCAAACGTGTGGTATGAGACATACGTTAACACTTTTCGGGTTCCTATCCGTGAGTTTGTGACACATTCACGATGTTTACCTAATAGAACTGCTTTGAGAGGTGTTAGCGACCTAGTCATGAGGACGAACTACTTTGAGAGGTGTTAGCGACCTTGTCATGAGGACGAACTGCTTTGGGAGGTGTTATCGACCTTGTTAGGGCTGACAAAATGGCTTGGAGAGGTGTCAGCAACCTTGTCATGAGGACGAACTGCTTTGGGAGGTGTTAGTGACCTTGTTAGAGGCTTCGGCCGTCTGAGTTAGCACGTGCAGCATTGCTTCGGCATTGCCGTCGGGGATCTGGCTAATCCGGGTTTTCCGAGTTTTATGAGTTTTCTACTTTGTTGTGATTTCACCACTTTACGATGTTTTGTTACATCGATAACCTAGCGCTATATGAGATGTTATACGTATGGTGATTTCATTTATGATGTTTTGAACTCTTATCGAGTTCTTTGAAATATGAGTTGATGCTTTCGTGATTTTATAGAATATTCTAAGTTTGCCATTTTGGCAAGATAGACTTGAGATGTGTATACATTTATACCCATGAGATGAGGTATAAATGAGTTTGAAGATTCTTTTATTTTAAGATTTATATTTCCATTTGATGGTACTTTGAGATTTCAGGTTATGCCGTTGAGATGAGGCATATTTGAAATTTGAGACTTATCCTAATTAAGAATGTTTTATGTTGCTATTTGACGAGATGCTTGTGTTGACAATTTCTCCTAGTAGGAGATATGGTTCATTTGAAATCTTTATTGTTATCATTTAGATTCCGCCGATGATATGTGGCAAATATGATATTTAGATGGATTTTATATTTAGAATATCATTCTCAATGGCTCATATACTTAAGTGTTATTATGTCACTTAAGTTATGGCTATACTCTTGTTACCTCTTCTTCTTATTAAGAGGAGTAATCATCCTTTCCTTATAATGGTAAAATAATGCTTATGTGTATGGTATCCCTTGTATTAGAGGATACCCTATCTTTCATATGCATTACCTTATCTATTATTGTTATTCACTGATTTTTTTAGCTAGACTGACCCGTGTGTTTTACACTCGGGTCAGACCGAGTATTTTTGAGGTTAAGCATTTCTTTTGGATACAGCTATTACATGATGCTTCTACATGGATGTTGGGTTATCTTCTTTAGCTATTATTGTCCATATGAGTTGTATTGTATATTCTTTTGACTCATGTATATAGAGTGGTCGTCATACCACTTTGATGTATCATTGGTATTGTATTAAGATGTATCATTGTATATGTGAGTGTCTATATATATATATGTTGCTTTTCTGTGATTAGTTATTCATTTAGTTATGGTATTTTGTTCTGATAGATGCGTTAGCCACTTATAGTTTTGTATTAAGTATTTATTGGATATGTCGATCCACTTGAGTAGAAAAAAATAGATAGCAATTGTCGACGTATTAAATAGATATTTAAGACAAGGCTATAGATGGTCGCCCTTAACCAGCCTTATTCTCCGCATTAGAAGACAGGATTACTATGTAATTCTCTTTGTTAATGTGGGTCTTGGGGTGGGGCGTCACATGTATTCACAGCATAAAAATATAATTGGCCAACAATTTTGAAAAATTCAGAATCAATATCATCATTCATTATTTTTTTATTACAACACTGGCTGAATTAAATCAAGTTATGGTGTAGATTTTCACATTAAATAAATTGTTCAAGATAAATGTACCATTACCTATTTTACCTTTGTCGATAATTTTTCATTGTTGCCCATTGTGATTCTGTCACCTTTATACTAGGCTAAGGAACTTTGATTTGTCGCCCTTCGTGTACCTGGAACAGCCAGAATCCAGATAGCACTGTTGTTGTTCCTTAGCCTGCCACCATACCTACACGAGAGAATATTTTTGTGACCTATTTGTTTTTATAGGTCCATGGTTGTTAGTGGCAACAGATTTTGAAAAATAAATTTGTAGAGACCCAAAAATATTTATATTTGTTCCTTTTGGCACCCAGATTTGTTTAACTTTGAGGGATTTTATATTCGTGCCTTTCGAAACCCAAATTGGAATGGTTTTCACGTGTTTAGGTTTATACCAACAAATATTGTGATTGCGTCCAGTTTTTCCACAAATTGTGCACTTTGCATTGACTTGATTAATTTTACTTCTAGTACGTTCAGATTGAGTATACCCAAGTCCTTGTCTATCAATATTGACCTTTTGTTTTCCTATTAGCATATTTAGGGATTTTTCTCCTCTTGAGAATTTTCCTAAAGTTATTGACAGTTGTTGGACTTGTGCTTTGAGTGATTCGTTTTTGTTCAATAATTGAGTGCACCTTTTAATATAATTTTATCTTCTAGTATTTTCACTTTCTTTTAAAATCAGAATTTCATTTTCAAGCGATTTAATTTTAATTTCTGATTTTTTAATTTCTTCTTACAATGTTGGACACTTTTCACACTTAGGGCTCTTGCTTTGATAGTGTTTAACCAATTGATCAGCTGTTTATTTAAATCTATCAAAGTATCTTTTTGTGATTCAATTTTAGCGTATTTCTCCCTAAATCGTTCGAAACAACCATTTACTTCGTGAAAATATATAAGTAATTCTGAATGAGTAAGTTTTGATACCTCGCTTGGATCATCATCATCATCATCACTATCAGTTATATCACCTCGAAGGCACATATCTTCTTTTTTGCTCTCACTGCCAGTGCTTTTATCATCTTCATCAGATTCATCCCAAGTGGCTGCAAAACTTCTCCTTTTCTGTTTCTTTCCATGGTCGAATCATTTCTATGGACAATTGAGCTTGATATGACCGGGTTTATTGCACTTGTGATATATGATCTCGTGTTTTTCTGAGTTTTCTAGTGCTTTGACTATTCTGCTTTTCCATTTTTGATTTAGAGCTGAATTTCCGTATCTGTGATTCCACCTTTTGAATTTCTTTATTATCAGCTCCAGTTCTGCTGCACCATCATCATCATCATCATCACTTTCTATTGTTCCTTTGAGAGCTATCGATTTCTTTCGAGTATCACCTCCTTCACGCTCTTCCTTGAATTTCATTTCTAGCTCATAAGTGGTGAGATTTCCAACGAGTTCTTCAACTTTAATCTGTTTCAAATCTTTCGACTCTTGAATAGCTGTGACTTTTGCTTCAAAACTCCGTGGAAGGACTCTGAGGATTTTTCGAACTATTTCCAAATCTGTGTATGATTTTCCGAGAGCTTTTGATTTGTATACGAGATTGGAAAGTCGTCCATACATCTCTTTGACATTTTCATCCTTGGCCATTGTGAAGTTCTTGTATTCGCTGCTTAGCATGGCAAGGTGAGATTCCTTGACTTGAGATGTTCCTTCGTGAGTCACTTCAAGTGTGTGCCATATTTCCTATGCAGTTAGACAATGTGAGACACGATTAAATTCAATTTGATCTAATGAACAAATAATATAATTCATAGCTTTGGCATTAGCATTCTGTAATTTATTTTCTAGATCTGTCCATTGATCCATCGGTTTATCTATTTACCGATCATCTACAACTATAGTTGGTGCTCTATAACCTGTCTCAACAATATTCCAAGCATCAATGGTTTTTAGAAAAAAATTCATTCTATCTTTCCAGTAAGCATATTCACCATTGAACATTGGTGGTCTAACTATGGACTGACCCTCAGCAAAAGCATTATTAAAAGAAGCCATGTTAAAAATTCAAATTTTTAAAACAAAAATTGGTTTTTGAAAAATCAGATTTTAAAACAAAAACTGACTTCTGTTCCTAGCTCTGATACCACTTGTAGGATCAATTTCACCCTAGAGGGGGGTAAATAGGGTGATACTATTAATTATAGAAATTTAATAAGGAAGTATATAAAATAATCTCAGCACATATAATAGCAGAATAATAGAAACATAGATAATAGCAGAATATAAAAAGCAGAAATAGAACAACACAGAATTTACACAGCTTCGGCAAAACCCTGCCTACATGCTGCCCCCGAGGTTTCTACTAGGAATTAAGTAGTCTGACACTTACACACATAAACTCACGACACCCGCTATCGACTAACCTAACTCTACGCTCAAAACCCTACCACAACTCAGCCACTCAGTTGCGAATTCTCGAACTACACCCCCGTAGTTCATCCCCTAGTCACACGACTAGACTTTACAATAGTTTAAAACAGAAAATACAAATTTAAAAACAATTTAAAAAAGAAAACCCTAATTTAAAAATTAAAGCCCAATTATAAAGGCTGGCCCAAAATATAGTAAAAGAATATATCCCTTTATCTCTTTATTTCTTCGGCCTGGCCTTGTATCCTTTGCGCTAAAAAGAATGGTTGCGTTCTTCTGCTCGTTTGTTCCTCTTGATAAAATTAGGGCTTTTGGAAATTGAATCCTGCCGATACAAGTTGATCAATCGAATAATTTTTTAGAGTCGATTGCTTCGTCAATTGATCAGTTCTTCGATTTGCACACTGCTGATTCAATTTCATCGAGTTCGATATGACTTCGGTATGTAATTTCCTTTTTGCTTTTCTGGTTGATTTGCTTGAACTCGATGGTTTTTAAATGCCGATGATGATTGGGTTATATAGGATTCAAATTCCTATAATTTCGTTCGTATTTTATCGCTTGATAATTTTTCTCGGCCACTGATTATTACTTGAATGCTTGTGATTTGAGCTGACTTGTTCAATTCGTATATCCTGTGTTTACTTGATTATCACGGCTTTGAATTGCTTTGACGATGTTTTCTTGGTCATCACGGCTTTGAATTTGCTGATTTGAAACTATGTTAACTTCGGCACTTTGATTTTGTGATGATATTTTTGATATGAGAATTTTATCTTTGACTTGTTCAGTTCGTATTCCTTATATTATCTGACTTCGGTCATTTTTAAAATTCCATGCTTGATTTTGTCTCGGGCTGTACTTGTGCATTGCATTTTCTACCGATGTGTGCTTCAATATGCATTGTGCTTGAAGTCTGTAGCTTGGTTCTCTGGTCTCTGTAGCATATATATGTTACTTGTTGTTTATGTAGATATGTACTTGATTCATGTCAATATATATATACATATGACTGTGTGTTCGAAACTGTTTGCACTGGGTTTATTAACATATTGCAGTCTTCATCCATGTTTGGTTGTCACTGAACTTCAAGTGCTCTGTTCCATCAAGTTGTTTATGTATATGCATGGTGCACTTGCTTCCATGTTGCCCCGGGTACATGTATATTGTTATTGCATTTGTTGTCTGAGTTCATATGCACTTGAGTCATGTTGAACTTTTGTTGATTATTTCATTGATATGTCCTCTCTTGATCACTGTGATCATGTGTGTCTTCACTGGTTCACTTGTTTCACTGTCGGTCTGCACTTGCTCATTCGTGCTGCTGTTTATTTCACTGTTCTGGTTAAAGTCACTGTGTTTTGTTCATATGTGCACTGCCTATGTATATTTGCATATTTGTATCATGTTCATGTCTAAACTTGTCTATATTGTTGTCATATATGTGAACTTGAAGTTGTACATTAGAATCTTGTCTGGTTTCTTGTTTGGTTTAAGTTCTGTATTCATTCGAAGTTTTGTTGACATGGTCTTTCTCGACTGCTCATTGCTGTAGCATGTTGCTTTAGGTTGCTCATGTGCACTGATGCATTGTATTTGCATTTGCTCGTAGAATCTGCTGTCTTCATGTTGAGGCTGCACTTGTACCATTCCGTTTTCACTTAAAGAGTACATGTGAGTATTGCTTCTTTGATCAGTGACTCGTCATCTGGTTGTGCCGCATATATATAGATATATATATATATATATATATGTATGTATGTATATGCACTGTGTGTTTTGTGTCACAGTGATCATTTGTTGTGTACTGATCTTTATATATTTTCAATCTTCATGTTGCATTTGTATCCTATACTCGACAATTTTGTGATGTTTTGTAGTGCACCTGAGTTGAATCCAGCTTATAGCTCGGGTTTGACCTTGTGCTCGTATCGTGACTTTATTTGTATTTCACTTGAGTTGAACCCGGATTTTGATTGGGTTTGACCTTGAGCTCACCTGTCCCTGCAATTTTATCAAGTGTATATCAGTGTGCACGACCTTGTGGCATGTACAGTGATACATTGTGCATGTCACAAGATGTTTGTGTATGATGAATTCAAAATAAATATGATGACAAACAACCCAAATAACTGAGGCAAATAATAATTTCAAAATACACATTTTATTTTACACTGCAAAAATATTTCATTTTCAATTTTACTGCGTCAGTGTATATTTTGCAGATAACTCAGATGTCGGATTCAATCTAGAATAGAGTTGAAGAGTAATACGAGTGAATGAGAGATATGTAGTGAGGTGCAAATGTAAATTGGAAAATGTGATGTAATCAAAATTGTATTGTAATTGAAATTGTGTATATATATTGTGAGAGCTCAAATTTGTACTATTCAAAATTGTAATAAGTATTTGTTTGAATAAAATATCTGTTTGAATTTAAATTCTGTGTTATTTATTTTATTCAGCAAATATTTATTTAATTATGTGAAAAAAAATAGTACATTAACAAATAAATTTAAATGAATATATATATATATATATATATATGTTTATTATCATCAAACAAAAATCCTATACTAGCATATTCAACATGTATGTATATGACATCAGTGTTCCTTTATGGTCCCGATAGTGAATTGCATGATAGATGTCTGGGTATGTTACTGTGCTGACTCTATTTGTTAATAGACCGCGAAAGATGTTGTTTGGGTATGTTACTGTACTGACTCTATTTGTTAATAGATGGTGATAGATGATGTCTAGGTACGTTAGTGTATTGACTCTATTTGTTAATACATCATGATAGATGATGTCAGGGAACGTTAGCGTATGACTCTAATTATTACTGGATCATGATAGATGTCTGGATACTTAGTGCACTGACTCTATTTATTATTGGGTCACGATAAATGTCCGTTGTCGACTCCATCCATCAGTAATGACGGGTATTGATTTGTATTCCTTAGCTTCCTTCCGTTGTTATGTTGTGCATGTTATTAGTTGGTTGTTGTTGTTATTGCTGCATTTATTATTATCTTTTATTTCCCGATAGACTGATATTATGATCACCCTACTGTTATATGTTGGGTTACTTTTATCATAGTTTGATTGTAACATTTCAGTCACATTGCATTAGATGTGCTGACTCATTGATTACAAGAGAAGAGCATGTTATGGTTCGATTTTCTATCTTTTGGATAGGTTTACTTTACTTGCTTACGGACAGTCTGGATTACCCCTAAGCCACGATTGTGGAGAGGAATGGCTGCGCCTTAGGAGTTTTTGTTTATCTTGTATAGTTTCAATATATAGTATTTTGAGATAGTTCCCCTCACACCAGGCTTTATGTCTGATCCACATTTTGTGTTTGTCTACTTATGTCATGACAACTCTCGGGTACTAGATTGAGTAGTTTAGGCGTCAAGTTCTTTTGAGGATACGCTTCCAGGACAGTTAGAGCAGTCTGTGGAGATATGGTCGATACTTCATGTGACGACCCACCTTTTTGGACAATTTAAGTCGACAATAAACCACACATGTCTGACTCAAACGATTAAAAATGGTGGATTATAAATGGGGTTTAATAAAGAAAATAAGAGAAAAGAAGGAAAATAATACACAGAATCTCACAGCGGAACGACAAAATATAATAATAAAATAAAACAGTTCATGAAGCTGTATTACAATATACATTTGATTTCACATTTTTACAACATTAATCAGAGTATAATAAACAACATATCAAATAATGCAGCGGAAAAATAATAATAACTATGATCACCAATCTTCATCTTCATCTCTAAGGAATAACGTCTTCAAAACACTAAAATACTCAAACTGACCCGAGCATAATGAAAAACAATACACTCGAGTCAGAACTAAAAATTCCTATGTAAGTCAAATCAATATCAAATAAAGATATGAGTGCAATGGTTTCAGAGATGTTACGGGCTTTTCCATCTCCTATCAAGTGTTCAACGCGAATATAATAATTTAAGAGATTTTAAATAATTCGGAATACCAACTTTTACCACTCTAATTAGAATAAATCCAAGGTTCAAAATTAAAAACTTAAACCTTTCAAATAATTCAATTCCAATAAATAATCCAAATTCAAGAAATTGTATGGGTATATATCATTTCAACCCATAATTAAAATGTCTTAGTTATCGAATTCTAAAATGATTCATATGGCAATTTAAATGATGTCAATAATATACAAAGTGATAACAGGGACATATTAAAATAAATAAACAACCATACTTCCAACATATCAATCAATAAGCATCTTTTCAAACAACATCCAAATCAACCAATATATTACAACAGATAATAGATATAAATATCGGGGTTTTAACTATCAATTAAATTCCAATATAAAATTAAATATCAATTCAATATACAATTCAAAATTTCCATAATCAATAGTTTCTAGAAATAAATTCAATTTAATATTTATGTCAAGTTTATAAAGCAAGATTTTCTTTTCCAAATCAGTATGTTTTAGGAAAATTATTTGGTACAAAAATTACTTTATAAAACATTACTAAGTTCATAAACATTTCCTAAAACAAAATTTCATTTAAACATTTCAGAACTAAATTTCATATTTGTGTAATACAAAATAATCTTATTCATTTTATTTACCAAAATATTTAACAATTTAAACCTGTTTAAATTATATTATCCTTCAATTTAAGAGTTATAAAACTAAACTTTTATATATCTTTCTAAAATACCAAGCATTAAATTTTAAATATCAATTTGGAAGTGTCAAACTATTCAAGATAGTTGGAATAATCAAATTCCAATTCAGAGGAAATTCGAAATCAACAATCAATCATCTCAACGAGATGCACAATCAATCAATCCTAATGCATAGGATACATGTGTCCATAATATCATTCAATCGAAATTCGAGAACTAAACACCGAGTTTATTTTAATCATTTGAAATAAATATGTACATATATTTCGAAGATCAAATCATACTTCAGGGATTTGAATCAAAAATCAGTTTCATTAATTCAATCGTTTAGCAAAGCTACTATAGCGGCCTTCCCTACTTTGAAACTCGAAAGTGAATGCCGATAATGTCGTAATCACCGAAATTATTTTCCAACGACAGAAGTGAGTTCTGCACTTTATTTCCTTCGAAATCATTTTGAAAACATTTTAGTATGGAAAATACTTTCAAACAATACTACTATATTTTTTCAAAATCTTAGAAACCAATTTCAAAAACCCCGGAATTCAAGTTCTCCAATTTTCAATTTGAATAACTTTTTAGTTATAAATCGTATCTATCTGAACCATATTTTATATATCACTTTCGAATATGGTATCAAATACTCGGTGTAATAATATAGTGGGGAATTCAGATATGTATTTATTTCGAAATCCCATGTTGAAAATATGCAATTTCAAATAAATCGTTTAAAACTATTTCGAAAATTCATGACAATAATCAATTCTCAAATCAACAACCAATAGTCGATTCTTATAAACTGGTGAGCACAACTAATCAATCAATAAATGATAATAAGCACTACCATTCCAATCAATCAGTTAAGTTGTAGCAGTCACTAATCATGAAACAATCATAAAGGACAATATCATTTTATTAAATTTATTCTTTTATATATACAAAATATAATCCGAGTTAAAATCATTTCATTTACCAATTTCAAAACATTTTATAACACTAACAAATATGCTCTCTCATTGTTATCCCACCATTTGGTCAAGGCTGAAATATCAACAAATTGGCTAGAAAGGATGGATATCAGGGTAGCAGATCGATTGGAAATAGGGCTATGATCGATGTCATCAAAATTTGGCCGAGCTCAAATCAAGGCGGGATCGATCTGGAATGATAATCAAGGCTAGAAGAGGCTACGTTTCAAATTTCAAGTCAAACGGAGTTCATTTGCTCAAGAAATTGGTGGATACGTGCACAAGGAGATCTCATTCGAATCAAGGCGAGTTCGTATCGGTCCAGTATGGATACGAACGAGTTATTTGTATCGATCAACATGGATACAAACAAGGCGTTCATATCGATCAGGGAGGAAGGCTGAGTGGACTTCGACTCGGTGAGTATGAACTTGGATTGAACGGATAGGTACATGATGGTTTGTTTGACTCGATTATTTCGTATCGATCAAGATGGAGCATAGTAGGGTACTTCGAATCGATACTGTTCGTATCGATCAACATGGATTCGAGTCGATAGTGTTCATATCGGTCAGAATGGAGATTGCGGCATACTTCGAATCGAAGGTTTCGTATCAATTCAAATGGATACGAAGGCAGAGCTCGTATCGGTCTTGTTTATATCGATCCATGGTAATAGCCTGATCGATACGAACAAGGAAGCAGCTGATGGATACGAATCGATGGACACAGATGGGACCGATGCAAAAAGATGGATGCGAATAAGTGGTTACGAAGCCGAAGAGCATGAAGCCTGGATGCGAACTAGAAATGTGTGCGGTTTGAAGGAAGAAGCATTCAACTCGGCATGAAAATGGGATCGAGCCTTGGAAATAGAGCCACGTCACCGATGCACACGTGCTTAGTATCGACACGAATAAGCATCGATACGAATTGATCGATACGAACCGGACGACGTTGAGGAAGTTATATTTCGTATCGATCATATCTCGAGATATACAAGTCCAAATGCTATGAAATTTTCACAGGAGCTTACGTACAAGCCAAAGAAGGTTCATGCCAAGTTTCGACTCCATTAGACAAAATCTTGATCGATACGAATTACGTTCGTATCGATCACGGATCGAGCCGAAACTTCACGGGGTCGATCGCGTGGGCCCACTCACGTGCCAGAAGAAGTCTCCCGAAGTTTGAGCGAGATATTTTCATAGAGCGCCTATAAATAGCACCCCAGAGCCTACAGAAAAAGGATCTTTGGGGGGCTATCCAACGTCCAGACTCTGCTGGAAACACCTTGGCATTATTAAGCTACTTTTGTACTCGAATTTCTTCATGATAATCCACTGTAATCATCTGTAACCAGCAAGGAAAGACAATAAAAGATTAATTTTTGGAGTGGGCGTAGGCCGTAGATAGCCGAACCACTATAAATCTTGTCTTTGTCTATTTCTTTCTGTTGGAAGTTTATTATTCTTCATTTTTTATCCTCTACATTACTTAGATCTATGATTTGTGATCATTTATTGCTGATTTGTGTTCATGCACGGGTGCTTTCACGATATTTGGGGTTTGTGACCAATTTTGGCGCAAACACTTTGGTGCTTTCACTGAGAACAACTAGCACCCGCTATACCAGATTTGGAGTTCGGATTTGAAGGCTTAAGGTTTCAGATCTAAAGAGCTATGACAAGGCAATCAAGTAGAAGACAATGAGTCGAGAGAAGTCAGTATGAAGGGAGCCAGGAGGCATCATCGGGGGCTAATCAGACTTCAGCATTCATCACCAGAGATGAGATGGAGATGATGATGGGAGCTATGCATGAAGAGTTTCTGAAAAGGCAGGAGGAGATGATGCAGAACCTCCTCAGACAGTTTGGGCAAGCAGGAACAACTGGAGCTTCAGGAGTTCAGATCCACGGAGCTGGAGCAGAAGGACCAAACAGGCAATCGAATGGAGCAGCTCAACAAGGCACAACCTCTGATTAGCATACAACTGCTAATCTGGATGGATCCAAGCTCAGGGGCACACCACCCGGTAACGATGGACCAGTTCATGGAGGAATTCCAGTTGACGCCACACAACAAGATGTTGGAAGGAATGTTGGAGCGCGGGATGAAGAGTATGTACCAGAATTTCCTCGGGGACTCGGGGGGCAACCCTTGACGGACAACGCTGGACTAGCTGATATTATCAGGCGAAATATGCATGGAGGCTTGGCAAACAGAGATCTGGAAGGAGTAAATAGGAGTCTGTTTACTCATGACATTAGAATAGCTCGGAATCCACCAGAATTCAAACTACCTACGCTAGAGGTATACAATGGCAAGACTGATCCTACTGATCACTTGATGAGATATACAAGACATATGGAAGTGCTGGGGGCATCGGAAGAAGTGATGGCCCGATGTTTCCCTCTATACTTGACGGATATAGCTGCTATGTGGTTCAAAAAACTGGAAGAAGGATCTATTAGGACATGGACAAAATTGGTGGACAGGTTTCTAAAGCAGTTTTGAGTTCATATTAAAAGACCGAAGAACATGATGACGCTAACGTCAGTAAAGCAAAGGACGGACGAATCGCTTAGAGCTTTCTTAACTCAGTTCAATGCGACGGTTGCTTCGGTGGATCGGCCGGATCCATCGATGGTTTTAATGGAAGTAGTATCAGGAGTCAGGGAGAATTCAGATTTCAAAGTATCTCTAATACGGGATCCATCAATGGATCTCGGGGAATTCTTTCACGAAGCTGAGAGATTCCTTCGATAGGAAGATGCATGTTCGGATGTGAAATTAAAGGAGGTGAACGCGGCTGCGGATGGAGGGCCATCCAGCAGAAGATCAGATAAAGATAAAGATAAAGGAAAAAGGAAGCTGGATGACGAGTCAGGAAAAGCTAGTAAGCGATGGAGGGAGCCAAAATTTTCCACCTACACGAGATTAAACGAGACATTGGAACGGATATTCATGGAGACTCGGAATCGCCTTCCCTACCGAAGGCCAGCAAGGAGAGAACCCTCGGAATGTGAAAGGGCATCAGGGAGGCATTGCCTTTTTCATGATTTGGATGGACATGACACCAACAGCTGCAGGCATCTAAAGGACATAATTGAGGAGCATGTAAGGAATGGACAGTTGCGACAATATGTTGGGGCTCGGAATGCAGCGGTAGAACAAGAGCAACCACCGTCTACCTCAAAAAGCGATGGCGTGAGGCCTAGGAATGATGGTCGATTGGTTATCAATTGACAAGGATGATATGAAATAAGTTGCAAACTACAGGCAAACGGCCAAGTCGTTTACTCATGCACGGGGACGGAGATGGCTCCTAGGCATGCTCTGAATGATGATGAACCGCGACGCTATGGTTTGTGAAATCTGCTTTTTCTTTTGGTTTGGACATTTGTCATTTCTGGCTTGGTTTTGGAGTTTGGTTTGAACTCCTGATGTTGTTTGTTTTCTGGTTTGGACTTTCGTTTGGATGATTGTTTTCTGTTTTGGATATTAATTTGGATTTCTGATATGGATTTTTGGTTTTCTGATTTTATTTGGATTTTGGATTGGATTTTGATTGGATTTTCATCTGGTTTTTGGTAAATGGTCGTCGGGTATGGATTATGCCTGGCAAGGGGTAAGACTCTTCATCTGAAAGTGGCGAATTGGCTTATTCAGGTCATGAAGTATGGACTATGCTCGACAAGGGTCCAGAGAGATCAAGATTCGGCCTAGGACTTAGGCCCCACAATATCTATCGGTTACTATTTCAGGTCATCGAGTATGGACTATGCTCGACAAGGGTCCGGAGCGACCAGGATTCGACTTAGGACTTAAGCCATGGCATTACTCAATGTTCGGGGACACTGGCCCACGGTCGTCAGGTGTGGATTGCGCTTGACAAGAACCCAGAGAGGTTATGGATACAAATGTTAGCTATGAACAGCTCAGGATTTGGATATTGACCCGGAGAGGTCCTGGATTCGGTTATTGGCTATTGGGTAAGGACGGATTAGGACTCAGTTATCGGGTTTGGATGGATATGGAATTGGTTAAGGCATTGGTTACTGGATTCGGAATTGGACATCGACTCGGAGCAGTCAAGGATGAGGCACTTGGATGGCATGGCTTGGTAAGGGATTGGATTATGAATTAGATAGTACGGCTATAGACGGAATATGGACTTCGGATGTCGGATTCGAAACTATTCAAAACACACCTTCTTATCACAAGGCATGTTTTGGGGGGAAAATGTTATCCCACCCTTGGTCAAGGCTGAAATATCAACAAATTGTCTAGAAAGGATGGATATCAGGGTAGGAGATCGATTGGAAACATCCAACAGGGCTATGATCGATGTCGTCAAAATTTGGCCGAGCTCGAATCAAGGCGGGATCGATCTAGAATGATAATCAAGGCTAGAAGAGGCTACGTTTCAAATTTCAAGTCAAACGAAGTTCATTTGCTCAAGAAATTGGTGGATACGTGCACAAGGAGATCTCATTCGAATCGAGGCGAGTTCGTATCGGTCCAATATGGATACGAACGAGTTATTCGTATCGATCAACATGGATACGAACAAGGCATTCGTATCGATCAGGGAGGAAGGCTGAGTGGACTTCGACTCGGTGAGTATGAACTTGGATTGAACGGATAGGTGCATGATGGTTTGTTTGACTCGATTATTTCGTATCGATCAGGATGGAGCATAGCAGTGTACTTCGAATCGATACTGTTCATATCGATCAACATGGATTCGAGTTGATAGTGTTCGTATCGGTCAGAATGGAGATGGCGGCATACTTCGAATCGAAGGTTTCGTATCAATTCAAATGGATACGAAGGCAGAGCTCATATCGGTCTTGTTCATATCGATCCATGGCAATAGCCTGATCGATACGAAAAAGGAAGCAGCTGATGGATACGAATCGATGGACATAGATGGGACCGATGCAAACAGATGGATGCGAATAAGTGGTTACGAAGCCGAAGAGCACGAAGCCTAGATGCGAACTAGAAATGTGCGCGGTTTGAAGGAAGAAGCGTTCAACTCGGCAATAAAATGGGATCGAGCCTTGGAAATAGCGCCACGTCACCGATGCACACGTGCTTAGTATCGACACAAATAAGCATCGATATGAATTGATCGATACGAACCGGACGACGTTGAGGAAGTTATATTTCGTATCGATCATATCTCGAGATCTACAAGTCCAAATGCTATGAAATTTTCACAGGAGCTTACGTACAAGCCAAAGAAGGTTCATGCCAAGTTTCGACTCCATTGGACAAACTCTTGATCGATACGAATTACGTATCGATCACGGATCGAGCCGAAACTTCATGGGATCGATCTCGTGGGCCCACTCACGTGCCAAAAGAAGTCTCCCGAAGTTTGAGCGAGATATTTGCATAGAGCGCCTATAAATAGCATCCCAGAGCCTACAGAAAAAGGATCTTTGGGGGCTATCCAACGTCCAGACTCTGCCGGAAACACCTTGGCATTATTAAGCTACTGTTGTACTCGAATTTCTTCATGATAATCCACTGTAATCAGCTGTAACCAGCAAGGAAAGTCAATAAAAGATTAATTTTTGGAGTGGACATAGGCCGGAGATAGCCGAATCACTATAAATCTTGTCTCTATCTATTTCTTTCCATTGGAAGTTTATTATTCTTCATTTTTTATCCTCTACATTACTTAGATCTGTGATTTGTGATCATTTATTGTTGATTTGTGTTCATACACTGGTGCTTTCACAGTATTTGGGGTTTGTGACCAATTTTGGCGCAAACACTCATATATATACTCTCAACTCAAAGTAGGACATTCCATTACCCTATCTCTTAATGAGTTTACCGCAACAGGCTAAGGTATCTCTAAACCTAAGCTCTGATACCAACTGTGACGACCCACCTTTTGGGACAATTTAAGTCGACAATAAACCACACATGTCTGACTCAAACCATTCAAAAGGACGGATTATCAATGGGGTTTAATAAAGAAACCAAGATAAAAGAAGGAAAATAATACACAGAATCTCGCAGTGGAACGACAAAATATAATAATCAAATAAAACGGTTCCTGAAGCTGTTTTACAAAATACATTTGACTTCACATTTTTACAACATTAATTAGAGTATAATAAACAATATATCAAATAATGTAGTGGAATAATAATTATTATTATGATCACCAATCTTCATCTTTATCTCCAAGGAATAACATCTTCAAAACACTGAAATACTTAGGCTGACCCGAGCATAATGAAACAAAATACACTCGAGTCAGAACTAAAATTTCCAATGTAAGTCAAATCAATATCAAATAAAAATATGAGTGTAATGGTTTCAGAGATGTTACGGGATTTTCCATCTCCTATCAAGTGTACAACGTGAATATAATAATTTAAGAGATTTCAAATAATTCGAAATACCAATTTTTACCACTCTAATTAAAATAAATCCAAGGTTCAAAATTAAAAACTTAAACCTTTCAAATAATTCAATTTCAATAAATAATCCAAATTCAAGAAATTGTATGGGTATATATCATTTCAACCCATAACTTAAATGTCTTAGTTATCGAATTCTAAAATGATTCAGATGACCATTTACATGATGTCAATAATATACAAAGTGATAACAGGGGCATATTAAAATAAATAAACAACCATACTTCCAACATACCAATCAATAAGCATCCATTTCAAACAACATCCAAATCAACCAATATATTACAACAGATAATAGTTATCAATATCGGGGTTTTAACTATCAATTAAATTCCAATATAAAATTAAATGTCAATTCAGATTCAATATCAATTCAAATGTCGATTTAAATCAACAAACAACAATCAAAAATTTATATATCACTTCATAAATTTTATTTAACTTAAAATGGAAATTTTAGTATTGCGTGAGTGGGTTTAACCACTCACCTTTGATTTACAGCCCATATAAAAATCCAATAAAAGCCCAAAATCTCAACAGTCTCCAAATTCAACCAAACCAGTTTCATGTTGTCTGTAATTTCAATATGAGTCCAACGGAAGAAACCGCTCATCAATCGGAGTTCATATGCAGAAGATATTCAAGTTATAAGATTATTATGAAAATGATATATAAAAACATGTACACACATTTAATAATAAAATAAAACAAATTAGTTACTCGCGTTAAGAATTTTGAAGCCTACTCATGTTTCTAAAGCCTGGAGAATCAATGGAAAAAATGACATGATGGCTCACGCATGAAGGAAGGATGCTTTAGGAAATAGTTTTGCAAACAAATGGAAAAGATTAGCTTCAAGAAAATTAGTTGCTCACATTTGTTTGTATTTTTTAGAAGAGAAAGAAAACTTCAGGCAAAAGAAATAATGGAAGCACATTTTCGAAACGAAAAGTTAGAGGAAGAGATTTATGAAATAGGAAATGAATAAGGATAAAGCACATTTGAAAATTGGAATATGAAAGGGAAGGATACAAGAAGATGTAAATTTGAAAAATGAAAAGAGACTAACATGCAGGTTATTAACAAAAGATGAAAGACATACGTTGGAATTTGATAAGACATGTTTACATGGTAAGCAAATCTTTTGGTATAAAATTTCAAAACGTGCGCTACCTCAATTAATTTCATTAACACACATAAAACATTTCAAAAGAAGGCTCACGTGTAAATAAATAAAACTTACTGGAAAATCAAAAGAGGCATGTATTTAATAAAACAAAGTAATAATAATAAAATAAAATAAATGAAAGTGATGATTTAAATTTGAGAAGGTAGACCGTACAAGGAAACCACAACTCTAATATACTCAAATAAAAAAACATTCATTTTAACATATTTTATTAACCTAATATGCTCAAATTTACACACACACACACACACATATATTTATTTATTTATTTAGTACACAGTAAATAAAATTAAACACTGCAATTAACGTAATGGGGACCGCCACCACACACAATAAAAGATGAATTGAGACTCCAAATTCAAATTTGGAACGAAATAAATTTCCTATGTAAATATGCTAACTATTCCAAATCAAAATTTTAACCAAACCTTCTAGTTGATTTTTACCATTTTATTATTGTTATTTTTTATAAATTAAATTCGAATCAAGTTTGAATATTTAAATAAATCAAATATTCCAACAAGAAACATACAACAAAATTCAATTCTTTGTTTTAATGAAATTAAATTTATATTCATAGATGACACATTCATGTTATTTGATAAAAATATTCTTTTCAATAATCAATCTTTTTCTTTTATTTTTATTGAAACATATTTCTTTTTATTACAGATTAATTTCCAATTAACATCTCCCCCTTTAAAACCAACTTATATTTAAAGATTATCCCATTAAAGAGTTACAGAAAAGATATGTCATACAACCACGTCGTTTTTTTTATCAATTGATTTCCAATTATCATTATATTTGTAACAAATTTGAGTACTCACAATTTGAACGTAATATTTCTCATTGAAATTCTTATTATATTTTTAACAGAAAACGTAAGTTGCATATATCACTAATTAATTACCATTTACTTCTATTTCTTATTAATGGCAAGATTTAATTACTATTAATTACAATAATTTAATCTCAAAACATACCCTGAAAGATAATTAATCCAATTGTTTTCCTTTGAAATCCAATTTTCCATGTTAAACCCAATATCTATATACTAAATTAATTCCAACATTTAATTACAACCGTAATAAAATTCTAGTTCATTACAATTTAGTTTTCAACACAATCTTTTTTTTATACATATTAAATCAAACAATATCTTATGTGTTTATTAAACATAATTTTCCATTTTATTGCACTCATTATCTACAGTTACGTCTTTTCTCATATTACTGAAATATTTCAATTACAACCAATTTCAATTAAATGACATATGATTTCTCCTTTAATATATTGTTTCTTTTATTCCTTATTAAACTCCACAATCAAATCCAAATTAAACTTTACATTATATTCCAATTAGAAATAAACAACCATTTCATTCTTTATTAACATTTTATTATTTACAATCGATGAAATTTACATTCAGGAGTTATTAATTATAATAAAATCAATAACATTAAATCATATTCTAATTTGTGTTACCATCCTTACCTCATTTAACTTGTCGTTTTTAGAATTCAGTTAAGATCAAATTATATTCTAACCTTTTTTTATTAATAAATCATAAACTTTAATTTCTGACAATATTAAATCCCAAAATCTTATAAAATTTAATATTTTTAATTATCAAAAATACGGGCCGTTACAATCTCCCACACTCAAAACTTTTCGTCCCCGAAAGGAACAAGAAGGAATTAAGAGATATGATATATTTTATTCAAAATATTTAATTTATAAACAATTTAACTTACATATTTAAGTTTAATATAAATCTGAAATTAACTCAACTTCCACAAAAATTTTATAAGTCCTAAATTCACGAAAAATTTCGGCAGCATCTCCTTTGCGCGTATAAGTCCGGAAAAATAATAATATCTTAGATATATATATCGTATTTTAATAATAAAGCATCCCAAACCATAAGAAAACCATAAAATACCGCTACAAAATCGTAATCCAAAAACGTACCTATTTGTCGGGCAACCAACTTTATTTATGAAACCAAAGGCAACGGCTATTGCTTCCATAAACCTGTATCTTACTTACATAATTCAAGAGATATAAACACGATAAAAGGACAACATACTAACTATTCTAGCATAAATACCAATAACACACAATACAACAATCATATGTAACAAAACAATATAATGCAACTGATAAGTATGATGCAACCCAAAATAGTATAGCAATCAGAAGCAACAATCATAGCACAACATTTAATTATTAAAGTTTGTATGATGTACATATATCATTTGTACACAATATCAATTCATATCACTTGCTTGAGTACACAAATTCCACTTTCGAACTAGTATTTTTGACTCGACTGCTCTAGTGCGGACGCTGATCCAATTTCTTGATTAGAACTCCATTCTCCTTGCATAGTCATAAACTATGATAGAAAAATTCAAATTCATATCAAAAATTTGTATCAAATGTTTGCCGTCTAGAATCGAGCGAAAAATACTAATTCGGACTGGTGTGAATTACTATAAATCATGTATTCGAATCTGGATCAAAACTGTCATGCGAATAAAAAAATCTACGTACAACATACGTATTTTATTCTATTGGTTTCTTTAACAAATCATTTACCTTTCATTCATTTTTTTAGTACTCGTTTATTTATGTAAATATTAATCAGTTACATAATTTATTTTCCAATAAGTATTTAAGTCATTAATGAATAATTTCATAAGATATTGTTTAAGCTTCTACTTCATTTACTTAAGTTTATAACTTAATTCGATTATAGAATAAAAATTTAAGTATTTGGTATTCGTCTTTGAAGAGGAAAGAAATACTTCAATATATCTTAAAATTCAACAAAAACATTTAACCTTATTCACTTAGTATAAATATAAGACATATTTAAAACATACTCATAGCATTATGCAAAGATTTTCCAAAAGTAAAAATACTGTTAGAAATTTATATCAAAACATTTTAACAAGCTTTAAAATAAAGTTTTTTAAATTCGATAATTTATTAGACTTATTATTTTAAAATAAGTATAACTCAAAGGTTATTAAACTAAAACTAATAGTATACTCAAATCTTACATTAAATTTTCAAATCAAAGTATAAAATTTCATATCTTCATAATTAACTTTAAAGTACTTGTTTTAAAATGAATATTCAAATCATGGAAAACATTTATTTTGGTTTAATACAAAATTAAAATAGTAAATAAACTTATAAATTTCGTACTACTACATCGAAAACCAAGTAAATATTTCAAACCATACTTTCAAAAATAGAGATTCAATTTATTTTTCAAACATATTGCTATAAATAAAACTTCCCAAATCATTTATCTTTTAATTATAAATTTTAAAACAGAATATTTTTTTATATAGTTCATTTACATAATATCTCTAAATTATATATTCAAAGAAGCTTATATAAATTCCATTTGAAACATTCATTTGAAAACTTCATTTGCAATTCAATCATCATTAATACTTTAGTATTTTACAAAAATTCATTTGTAAAATTTTTTGCTTCATTTATAAATATCATTTAAAAATTTTAAATGACATCTTTATAAATACATGTAAACTATTTGAAAATAATTATTTACATCATTACTTATATTTAGAAAGGAGTTATTTAAATGGTATTTACAAATTTATTAGTTTAAATCTCAAAATACTTTTCAACCATTATGAATAAATCAATAATAACTTTAAATATGTTTTATTGAATTAATAACTTCTCACAATATTTATAACATCGATAATTAACTTTTAAACCATGTCATACATAAATAAGTAACCTTTTAAACATTTTAATATATTTAGAAAGAATAAAATAATCAAAATATCCTTATATATACTTTATCAAAATATTTGTATAACTCGATGTTTTAACAAGTTTATCCTCGTTCTTACAGACTCTGGCCATATGTTGATCAGGCGCAAGACTAGGATTCTCCAAGTACTTACTAGACATGTTTCAACACCCAGTGAAAATACTTAAAAACAGATATGAAAAGTACCGCTCAAAAATCTTATGTCAAATGATGATGTTACGATAACAGTGGCCCGCTCCATTGTTTATGCAATGGACACAAAACCTTCTAGAAGATCCATCTACCTTTCGGATTCTAGAAAAATATCGTGGCCATTTCGTAAACAAGGGACCATCGACCCCTGCCTCGGTGGTACGCTGATCCAATGATTTACACAATAGTTGCAATTCCTGCCCAGAAGATCCATAAACAACAAATCCCAGGATCGAAAGCGCATCCATTGGGTAAACTAAAGAATTATCTACCCTGAAAAAAATAAAAATAAATCGAGGAACTCATGAGTTTAAGTTTGAACAACCTATATCGGTTCGAATCCATTTCTGAATTCACCCAGGTCCATTAGGGTTATCGGTCGAATCCATTCCTGGATTCACCCAAGTCCATTAGGGTTCGAAGCATATCATATTATACTTCTTTGCAGAGGGTACTTCCCGTATCTTTTACTTCGAAATGCATCATGATATACATAGTATCCTTTTCAAAATCGTAACTTCAAATATCACACTTATATAAATTCCATTATATATAAGATTTCATTTCTAAATTGAGTACTTACCAAAATCAATAGTTTTAGAAATAACTTCATACTTATACAAACCATTTTCATATAAGAGTCGAAAACTTTCAAATCAATATTTTTATAAAGTCAAAAGTCTTCGAAATCAATCAATTTCAAAATATCAGTTCGGTTTCAAAAAGGATTTCAATAATCATTTTCCTTTTCAAGATCGAATGCCATTTACAATTCAAAATTTCCACATCAATAGTTTTTGGAAATGAATTCAATTTAATATTTATATCAAGTTTAAAAAGCAAGATTTTCTTTTCCAAATCAGTATGTTTAAGGAAAATTATTTGGTACAAAAATTACTTTATAAAACATTACTAAGTTCATAAAGATTTCCTAAAACAAAATTTCATTTAAACATTTCAGAACTAAATTTCATATTTGTGTAATACAAAATAATCTTATTCGTTTTATTTACCAAAATATTTAGCAGTTTAAACCTATTTAAATTATATTATCCAATTTAAGAGTTATAAAACTAAACTTTTATGTATCTTTCTAAAATACCAAGCTTTAAATTTTAAATGTCAATTTGGAAGTGTCAGACTATTCAAGATAGTCGGAAAAATCAAATTCCAATTCAGAGAAAATTGGAAATCAACAATCAATCAATCCTAATGCATAGGATACATGTGTCCATAATATCATTCAATCAAAATTCGAGAACTGAACACCGAGTTTATTTTAATCATTTGAAATAAATATGTACATATATTTCGAAGATCAAATCATACTTCAGGGATTTGAATCAAAAATTAGTTTCATTAATTCAATCGTTTAGCAAAGCTACTATAGCGGCCTTCCCTACTTTGAAACTCGAAAGTGAATGCCGATAATGTCGTAATCACTGAAATTATTTTCCAACGACAGAAGTGAGTTCTGCACTTTATTTCCTTCGAAATCATTTTGAAAACATTTTAGTATGGAAAATACTTTCAAACAATACTACTATATTTTTTCAAAATCTTAGAAACCAATTTCAAAAACCCCGGAATTCAAGTTCTCCAATTTTCAATTTGAATAACTTTTTAGTTATAAATCGTATCTATCTAAACCATATTTTATATATCACTTTCGAATATGGTATCAAATACTCGGTGTAATAATATAGTGGGGAATTCAGATTTGTATTTATTTCAAAATCCCATGTTGAAAATATGAAATTTTTAATAAATCGTTTAAAACTATTTCGAAAATTCATGACAATAATCAATTCTCAAATCAACAACCAATAGTCGATTCTTATAAACTGGTGAGCACAACTAATCAATCAATAAATGATAATAAGCACTACCATTTCAATCAATCAATCAGTTAAGTTGTAGTAGTCACTAATCATGAAATCATAAAGGACAATATCATTTTATTAAATTTATTCTTTTATATATATACAGAATATAATCCGAGTTGAAATCATTTCATTTACCAATTTCAAAACATTTTATAACATTAACAAATACGCTCTCTCATATATATACTCTCAACTCAAAGTAGGGCATTCCATTACCCTATCTCTTAATGAGTTTACCGCAACAGGCTAAGGTATCTCTAAACCTAAGCTCTGTTACCAACTGTGTCGACCCACCTTTTGGGACAATTTAAGTCAACAATAAACCACACATGTCTGACTCAAACCATTCAAAAGGGCGGATTATCAATGGGGTTTAATAAAGAAAACAAGAGAAAAGAAGGAAAATAATACACCGAATCTTGCAGTGGAACGACAAAATATAATAATAAAATAAAACGGTTCCTGAAGCTGTTTTACAATATGCATTTGATTTCACATTTTTACAACATTAATCGGATTATAATAAACAACATATCAAATAATGTAGTGTAATGATAATAATAACTATGATCACCAATCTTCATCTTCATCTCCAAGGAATAACATCTTCAAAACACTGAAATACTCAGCCTGACCCGAGCATAATGAAAAACAATACACTCGAGTCAGAACTAAAAATTCCAATGTAAGTCAAATCAATATCAAATAAAAATATGAGTTTAATGGTTTCAGAGATGTTACAGGATTTTCCATCCCCTATCAAGTGTACAACGTGAATATAAAAATTTAAGAGATTTCAAATAATTCGAAATACCAATTTTTACCACTCTAATTAAAATAAATCTAAGGTTCAAAATTAAAAACTTAAACCTTTCAAATTATTCAATTTCAATAAATAATCCAAATTCAAGAAATTTAATGGGTATATATCATTTCAAACCATAACTTAAATGTCTTAGTTATCGAATTCTAAAATGATTCAGATGACCATTTACATGATGTCAATAATATACAAAGTGATAACATGGGCATATTAAAATAAATAAACAATCATACTTCCAACATATCAATCAACAAGCATCCATTTCAAACAGCATCCAAACCAACCAATATATTACAACAGATAATAGTTATCAATATCGAGGTTTTAACTATCAATTAAATTCCAATATAAAATTAAATGTCAATTCAATGTCAATTCAGATTCAATATCAATTCAAATGTCGATTTAAATCAACAAACAGCAATCAAAAATTTATATATCACATCATAAATTTTATTTAACTTACAATGAAAATTTTAGTATTGCGTGAGTGGGTTTAACCACTCATCTTTGATTTACAGCCCATTTAAAAATCCAATAAAAGCCCAAAATCTCAATAGTCTCCAAATTCAACCATGCTGTCGGGAATTTCAATATGAGTCCAATGGAAGAAACCGCTCATCAATCGGATTTCATATAAGGAAGATATTCAAGTTATAAGATTATTATGAAAATAAAATATAAAAACAAGTACACTCATTTAATAAAAAAACAAATTAGTTACTTACGTTAAGAATTTTGAAGCCCGCTCATGTTTCTAAAGCCTGGAGAATCAACGGAAAAAATGACACGATGGCTCACGCATGGAGGAAGGAGGCTTTAGGAAATAGTTTTGCAAACAAATGGAAAAGATTGGCTTCGAGAAAATTAGTTGCTCACATTTGTTTGTATTTTTTAGAAGAGAAAGAAAACTTCAGGCAAATGAAATAATGGAAGCACGTTTTAAATAGAAAGTTAGAGGAAGAGATTTATGAAATAGGAAATGAACAAAGGTAAAGAACATTTGTGAAAGTGACTGTGCTAAAGGATCGTGTAATATGGATAAATTACTTGTGCGGAATAATAAATAAGTAAGTAAATAATTAAAGTAGTAAAGAAAATGACACCAGAGATTTTTATACTGATTCGAACTCCCGTTCTACGTCCAGTCCCAGACTCCTTCTGGAATTATAGCTAGCAACCCTCACTTAACCCGGAGGAACAGGTATTACACCACCTGAGAAACTGAACAGGACTTTGATCGCCTGAGCAACAGAACAGGACTTTGACCGCCTGAGCAACAGAACAGGACTTTGACCGCCTGAGCAACAGAACATGACTTTCTTACAAAACTAAATTTAACTTGACTTTGTGTGTTCTGAATAACATGGATTTGTCACTTGAGTACACACTTCCTATAATCTTATCCTCAAAGTAGATGTGTATAATTGTGTGTTTATGAAGAATAGGAAGTATAATATTGCTTGAAGAGTATGGAAATGAATACGTAAGCAGTGATTGTATGAAAGCTTGTATATATTGAACTCAAGAATGCTAAGTCCTATAGATCAAAAGAGAATAGAGAATTAGGTGATATGATTCTATAAATCTTGAGTGTATATATAGTGTGTGAGGAGATATGACTGCTGGAAATGGATATCTATCTAAATCTAAGAGATGCAACTTTCCACGAAGAAGAAACCTTTTGGTGAAAAGAAGTGTCTTTTGGAAAAAATGACGGTTGCAGTATTCAGTCGACTGGATTTAAACGTGCACAAAAATTTGCACAGTGTCAGTCGACTGACTTAAGCAGTTCAGTCGACTTAGTGCTGTATATTAAAAAAATTTCAAACAGCATCAGTCGACTGCCATATAATATTCAGTCGACTGAATACTGTTTTTCAGTGCACATAAAAACTTTTAGTATATATATGAAAGTTTTATAAAATGTATGCAAGTTTCGTAAAATGAATTTGTGAGTGATGAGCTTTGAGAATAGATTTTAACAAAATTCTATACTAGACAGTTTACTTAAAGACTCTAGTTACATTAATATCAATACGAACCATATTTGAGTTGATGAGTTCGGATTCACCGTAGTCGTAGATTCTTGAAGAACTTTCATCTCTTGTCAGCATTCAAAACCTTATGATCCAACATTCTCCCACTTTTTGATGATGACAACTCCATTTGCTACGAGTGAATTTTTGACATGATTTTGTTAAAATATCTCTCCCCTTGAGTAATATGCTTGCAACTTTTTTATTGTATTCTCCCTCTGAATCTATGTTATATTTCCTGTAAACAATTTATGTTTTTCTCCCCCTTTGTCATCGACAAAAAGGAGAGTACTCAAGGTATAGGGTAGTTAAAGTACGAGTAATATGGTATAGGAACACACATATATATGAAACTGAAACTTGGCACGTAACATAGAAACATAACAGTCACACCCTCCAAGAATAATAATACAACATGACATACACATAGAAAACATAGAGTTTTAGACAATTACACAATGCCACAAGAACTTAAAGATTAAAAATGTCTGAAAGCAAAGTCTAACAACATCATAGAAAAATAGAAAAAAATTCTTATTCGTCACCTTGACTTCCGCCATTTGAACTTTGTTTGTCACCTTCAGTTTCTTCATCATCTGATTCATCACCTACCTCTTCAGCTTCTTCCTCCTGCTCCTCATTAGATGTAGACCAAGTGAAATGTTCCGCCGGTCGTTTCCCATGAGATGTTGGTACGTGGACGGAGGTAGAAGATTGTTGGGAGCATGTGATAGCTTCCCAGATATTGTTGAGGAAGGACTTAATATAATTAAACTTCTTATTGACTTTGGAGACATTTTTATCGACTCTAGAGACAGTTGATTCTACTCGAGATAGACGATTATCGAGAAGTCTTTGATTACGAGCAATGGTAGTCACGGCTTCGTGAGGCCGAGCTTGAGGGTCTATTTCTTGAATCTTGTGGATTTCTTGAGTAGGTCGAGGAGGTTTGGATGAAGAAGAGGCTTGCATATGTGGAGTTTTTTGACGAGCTTGTTGGGAGGAAGGTTGAGCTTGACCCGCGGCTTGGTTTTCAAGCCAATGTTCTTAAGTAATTATGGTGTGGTCAAGATATTGCTTTGGTAGGTTCATGACACTAAGGGTTTTAGTATTCAAGGAACCTATGTTTGAACATTCAGAATCAACAAAAGGAACATCGAAATGTTTGAGAATGTGCATGATGTAAGCGCCATAATTGATCATCCTCATTCGACATTGGTTAAAAGTTTGAAACTCATCTAGAATGACCTTCGCCCAGTTTACTCGTCTATTTCCCCAAATGGCGTATAAGGATTGGAAATCATGCCGATAGACTTTCTCATAGCTTCCGGTGCGGGGATTGATGGTGTGGGTAAGCACTCTATGCATGATGCGAGCTTTTGGCCTTAGTGCTACCGCTTTTAACTCCGTTAAGTCATCCGAGAGGAACAAATGCCTAACTCGATCATGAGTATCCATGTTTACGGTAATCTCAGATAATTCGTCACCCTCATCTGGACGTTGTAGAATCCGTGCAAGTCGCTGTAGTGGAAGAAAAATCTTTTTACCACATACTAATGTCCAAATGCAGTCATCCGGATTTGTAATGGTGTGGTGATCTAGATTTAAGTTGGCGTAGAAAAGTTTAACAAGGAGGTGATTAATCTTTTTATGCCGCAAAATCAATGAGGTGCTCCAATCCGCTACATCGAGCTAAGTCTTGAATAGCATATGAAGAAAAATCAGGGAATTTGATAAAAGAACCTTCAAAAATCCTGGAGCTTTGCATTTTTTCAAAGCGCTACACCGCCTTGCCATTGTGTAGCCATGCTCTTATTTGTGAATCTGAAGAACTTGCTATAGCTTGAGAATGTCGAGGTCTTTTAGGAGCCATTTGAAGAGCTAGGGTTTTGGTGATGAAGTGGGAGGTTGAATTTGAAAAGAATTGGACAAATTAATGAGAGAGTTGATAAAATTCTAAGTGAATTTGAAGTTGAAAAAGATTTTAATGGAAGAAGGTTAAAAAGATTGAAGGTAAAAAGTGAGTTTGGTAAAGGTAAGAAGTAAATTTGTAGAGGCTGAAAGAGGGTAAAAGTCGGGTACCCAGTATCAGTCGACTGAACCTTCATAGGCAGTCAACTGGTTCTATGTATGAAAATATAATTTTATGAGTTCAGTCGACTGGCCCCATAGGTTCAATCGACTGATCCTTTCCCGAGAATTTATAACAGAAAAACGCCAAATTCAGTCGACTGTCTTGGAGAGTCAGTCGACCGACTACAGAAAAAAAATAAGTTGGAAGGCAGGTTCAGTCGACTGACTATTTGTTTCAGTCAATTAGCGTTGTTGAATTTTCAGGCTGAACCTTCTTAAAAGAAAAAAATGTATTGAACAACATATAAACAAAATTTAGAATAACATGAATCAATGCAAATAATTTATATACCAGTACAATATATATATATATATAATCAATATGATTTGGATGAAGAGGAAGGAGTGTGATAATCTTCCGGTTCCACTTTCGTATTTTCTTGCAGAGGTCGTAATGGTGACCAGCCTTGTCCACGTTCCCAAGAATTCGGAGATAACGATGGACGTTTAGGTGATGGTTCCTATGGATTACGACGTGAAGGAGTCGTTGGTTGATGAACTGTGTTGTGTGAAGACGAACTACAGAATTTAAGAGCCACTTGTTCAAGGAAGCTTAGCCGCTTCGCATTCACCTTCTGCTCGTAGTATAGTTCTCGTTGTAACTCGAGAGTCTCCCGTTGATAGTGATGAATGTCGTCTATTTTTTCTTTGGTATGCGGCGAGCCAAAAAATAGAGAGCGTTTAGCTCTTTTTATGGGAGGGGTATAACCAGTGTGGATGTTAGATGGTGGAACAATAGGAACGGGTTTGTATATAGGAGTCGGTGTTGGAAGATTCACCGATTCTGAAGTAATGGATGTATACGAAAGAGAGGATGAGACAGAGTTGATTTATGAAGACATATCGATTTAAAAAAAACTTTTGATGCTTGTCTTCCCTTTTTATTAAATAATATGGTGATAAGATAGTGAAAAAGATAGTCTTTTATAAGAGAAAGATTTTAAAAAATAGAGAGAACAAAGAGTGGATTGCAACAATTTTAAATAAAAACCACTAATTATCTAAGAATGTATGGATTAGAGTAACTAAGAAGGAGAACCATAAAACTAAATCTATTTTTGGTAACAGATAGGATATCTTAAGGTAAAGATTAAAATAACAGTTTTTAAAATGAATGTATTGAACTGTATTATCAAGAATAAATTTTGTAAAAAAAAATTATAAATCTTTTAATGACACTATTCCTAATTCTCTTCTAAGTTTAATAAAAGTATTTTCATTCAAAGGTTTGGTAAATATATCAGCCAGTTGATTTTAGGAGGACACAAATTTTAATCTGACCAAGTCCCTTTCAATATTATCACGAAGAAAATGATGACGTATGTCGATATGTTTAGTTCATGAATGATTGATAAGATTTTTTGATAAGTTTATAGCACTTGTATTATCACAGTAAATAGTAGATTTAGATAAGTTCATACCAAAATCTTTAAGTGTTTGTTGCATGTAAATAACTTGAGCATATGCTAAAGCAGCAGAAATATATTCTGCTTCACAAGTTGAAAGTGAAACACAATTTTGTTTATTGCTAAACCAGGAGACTAAGGATCCTCAATTGGCTGATACTAAGTAAATTATGTTTCAAACTTTTAACTAATAAGACATCTGTAATAAGAGGTAAATTAGATATACCGTTATTTCTTACATCGCCTTTGCCGATGGCATAATCTTTGGAATTACCTCCAAATTTGACAGAACCTCCATCTGAGTAATTGATGTTTGTTAGCATCCCTTTGTTTCCTGTCATGTGTTTTGAGCAATCACTGTCTAGTATCCATTTTCCTCTCTTTTAAGATGGTACCTGCAAAATATAGAATTAACATTGGTACCCACCATTTTATTTTGGGTCCTAAGAGTTAGGTCTTAGGAAGCCAAACCCAAGAGGGTTCAGAATTCCTTTTGAAAATAAAATCTTTGTTTTTATAAACATTTTTTATAAAATATTTTATATACTTATTTCTAATCAAAGAATTATTTGTTTTAGGAACCAAAATTTTAATTGATTTAGAAAATTTTGAAACTTTTGAACTAGGTTTTTCAACTTTAATATTATTCCTTTTATATGAAAAATTCTTTTTCTTTGGAATGAATTTAGAAGATTGCTTATATCCTAGTCCTCTTTTATTTGAAGCATTTTGAGAATTTTCTATAATTTTGGAAAGATTTTCCCTGCCTTTATTAAAATTAGAGACATTTTTAGTAATATCATCTAACTTTGTTTTAAAGCTAGAGTTATCTAATTCTAAAATCTTGACATTAGCTTTAAGATCATGATTTTTAATTAGTAGAGCATCATTCTTTTCTTTCTGAGTTTCTATCTCTTGACTTAACATAGAGAGTTGAGATGTCATATTAGAACAAGATTCTTGAGTAACTTCAAGTTCTTTTTCTAAGATTTGTTTCTCATCTCTTAGCATATCTACTTCGATTTCAGTTCTATTCAGTTTTTCAAGAGATTCTTTGTATTTTCTTTTGATGTCTTTTAGCTTATCAAGTAATTCTGAGTTTATCTCCAATAAATCATCAAAAGTTAGATCACTCACCTCATCTTTTGTGGCCATAAAACATACGTTTGCTTGTTCTACATCACTGTCTGAGTCACTATCTGATGATGAAGATGATTCTGAATCGTCCTAAGTGACAGAGAATGCTTTCTTCTTGAATCTGTCTTTTTTGTGCTTATACTTATCTTTCTTTTCAGGACAGTCTTTCTTGATGTGACCTTTCTTGTGACATTCATAACATTCTGGAGCAGATGATGATGGTTTGTTGGTGTTGTTATTGTTGCTGGAGTTGTTCTTGTTATTTCTAAATTTCAAAAACTTTTTGAAAATTTTTAGCAATGAACGCCATATCTTCTTCATCTGAATCTGATTCATCCTTTTCTACCTGGAATGTTATATACTTCTTATCTTGAGCCTGTACTCCTTTTGCCTGGAGATTGACTTCATAAGACATTAGATTTCCTCCTCTGGTTTTATAGTCGAAATGTCGTTAGCATCTTCGATTGCTAAGACTTTTCGTTCCCACTCATCCGTTAGTGAGTTGAGGATTTTTGAAACAATATCAAAATATGTATAAGTTTCTCCTGATGCTATCAAAGAATGATATATATCTTGAAATCTAGAGTACATTTCATTTATAGTCTCATCTTGCTTTATTTTAAAATTCTGGAACTGATTTTTGAGCATAGAAATTTTACTTTGTTTGACTTTGTTAGTACCTTCATCTGTAACTTTAAGTGTACGCTAAATTTCATGATCAGTTTTACACATGCTCATTCTATTAAACTCATTTTTGTCTAATGCACAATATAACATATTCATAGCTTTAGCATTTGCAGTAGCATCTAATTTTTGTGTGTTAGACCATTGTGAATATTTAGTAGTAGGCATAGTATATTCAGATTGCATAATGTTCCAGGTTTCATAACTACTTGCCTGTATATAAATTCTCATTTTAGTAGTCCAATAGTTATAGTTCATTCCATTAAATAGAGGTGGTCGTGTAGTAGATTGACCTTCAAGAAAGGTATTTTAAGTTACAGTGCTGGTGTTGTTTTCCATATTAAAATAATATCAGATAACTATGTTACGGTTATATGATGGCCTTGCTCCGATACCAAATGAAAGTGACTATGTTAAAGGATCGTGTAATATGATAAATTACTTGTGTGGAATAATAAATAAGTAAGTAAATAATTAAAGCAGTAAAGAAAATGACACCAGAGATTTTTATACTGGTTCGAACTCCCGTTCTACGTCCAGTCCCAGACTCCTTCTGGAATTATAGCTAGCAACCCTCACTTAACCCGGAGGAACAGGTATTACACCACCTGAGAAACCGAACAGGACTTTGATCGCCTGAGCAACAGAACATGACTTTGACCGCCTGAGCAACAGAACAGAACTTTGACCGCTTGAGCAACAGAACATGACTTTCTTACAAAACTAGATTTATCTTGACTTTGTGTGTTCTGAATAACACGGATTTGTCACTTGTAGTACACCATTCCTATAATCTTATCCCCAAAGTAGATGTGTATATTTGTGTGTGTATGAAGAATAGGAAGTATAATATTGCTTGAAGAGTATGGAAAAGAATACGTAAGGAATGATTGTATGAAAGCTTGTATATATTGAACTCAAAAATGCTAAGTGCTATAGATCAAAAGAGAATAGAGAATTAGGTGATTTGATTCTATAAATCTTGAATGTATATATACTATATGACTACTGGAAATAGATATCTATCTAAATCTAAGAGATGCAACTTTCCATGAAGAAGAAACCTTTTGGTGAAAAGAAGTGTCTTTTGAAAAAATGACAGTTGCAGTATTCATTCGACTGAAGTTTCTTAGTCAGTCGATTGAATTTAAACGTGCACAAAAATTTGCACATTGTCAGTCGGCTGACTTAAGCAGTTCAGTCGACTGAGTGTTGTATATTAAAAAAATTTCAAATAGCATCAGTCGACTGACATGTAGTATTCAGTCGACTGAATACTGTTTTTCAATGAACATAAAAACTTTGAGTATATATATCAAAGTTTTATAAAATGTATGCAAGTTTCGTAAAATGAATTTGTGAGTGATGAGCTTTGAGGATAGATTTTAACAAAATTCTATACTAGACTGTTTACTTAAAGACTCTAGTTACATTAATATCAATACGAACCATATTTGAGTTGATGAGTTCGGATTTGCCGTAGTCGTAGATTCATGAAGAACTTTCGTCTCTTGTCAGCATTCAAAACCTTATGATCCAACAGTTTGGAAATTGGAATATGAAAGGAAAGGATATAAGAAGATGTAAATTTGCAAAATGAAAAGAGACAAACATGCAGGTAATTAACAAAAGATTAAAGACACACATTGGAATTTGATAAGACATGTTTACATGGCAAGCAAATCTTTTAGTATAAAATTTCAAAATGTGTGCTACCTCGATTAATTTCATTAACACACATGAAACATTTCAAGGGAAGGCTCACGTGTAAATAAATAAAACTTACTGGAACACCAAAAGAGGCATGTATTCAATAAAAGAAAGTAATAATAATAAAACAAAATAAATGAAAGCGAAGATTTAAATTTCAGAAGGTAGACCGTACATGGAAACCACAACTCTAATATACTCAAATAAAATAACTTTCATTTTAACATATTTTATTAACCCTAATACGCTCAAATTTACACACATATATATAATTTTATTTAGTACACAGTAAATAAAATTAAACACTGTAATTAATGTAATGGGGACCGCCACCACACACAATAAAAGATGAACTGAGACTCCAAATTCAAATTTGGAACGAAATAAATTTCCTATGTAAATATGCTATCTATTCCAAATCAAAATTTTAACCAAACCTTCAAGTTGTTTTCTTACTATTTTATTGTTGATATTTTTTTATAAATTAAATTCAAATCAAGTTTGAATATTTAAATAAATCAAATATTCCAACTAGAAACATACAACAAAATTCAATTCTTTGTTTTAATGAAATTAAATTTATATTCACAAATGACACCTTCACTTTATTTGATAAAAATATTCTTTTCAGTAAATCAATCTTTTTCTTTTATTTTTATTGAAACATGTTTCTTTTTATTACACAGTAATTTACAACTAACACCTCCCCTTTAAAACTAACTTTTATTTAAAGATTATTCCATTAAAGAGTTACAAGAAAGATACGTCATGCAATCACGTCGTTTCTTTATCAATTGATTTCCTATTATCATTATATTTGTAACAAATTTGAGTACTCATAATTCGAACATAATATTTCTCATTGAAATTCTCATTATATTTTTAACTGAAAACGTAAGTTGCACATATCACTAATTAATTACCATTTACTCCTATTTCTTATTAATGGCAAGATTTAATTACTATTAATTACAATAGTTAAATCTCAAAACATGCCCTAATACAGGGAAGATAATTAATCCAATTGTTTTCCTTTGAAATCCAATTCTCCATATTAAACCCAATATCTATATACAAAATTAATTTCAACATTTAATTACAACCGTAATAAAATTCTAGTTCATTAAAATTTAGTTTTACACATTCTTTTTTTTAAATGTTCTTTATATTAAATCAAACAATATCTTATGTGTTCATTAAACATAAGTTTCCATTTTATTGCACTCATTACTTTACGGTTACGTCCTTTCTCATATTATTGAAATATTTCTATTACATTAAATTCCATTGATTACCAAATTAATTTCAAAATGGATTAAATAACGAGATGATAAATAAAACAATTGTTACAACTTAGTAATTCATATATCTATAAATTATTGTTTAGAAATAAGGATTATAAATTTACTTACCAAATAATTGATTTCATATTCTATATTGAAACAATTTCAATTAAACGACATATGATTTCTCCTTTAATATATTGTTTCTTTTATTCCTTATTAAACTCCACAATCATATCCAAATTAAACTTTACATTTATATTCCAATTAGTAATAAACAACCATTTCATTCTTTGTTAACATTTTATTATTTACAATCAATGAAATTTACATTCAAACAGTTATTAATTATATTCAAATCAATAACATTAAATCGTATTTTAATTTGTGTTACCATCCTTACCTCATTGAACTTGTCATTTTTAGAATTCATTTAAGATCAAGTTATATTCTAACCCTTTTTTCATTAATAAATCATAAACTTCTAACAATATTATATCCCAAAATCTTATTAAATTTAATATTTTTAATTATCAAAAATATGGGCCGTTACACTTCGCATATATACTTGATATTGTAGTAGTACATAACGAATATTTGGAAGTCGGATGTTTTTACTTAGTGCTGATATCATGGTATTATGAAGGGCGGGTTGTTTTAGAAACCGTGCCACAAAGGTGAATTTAGTTTGCTTTCTTCCTGGAATAGCATTAGGATTCCTGACCCTATTCAGGACAAAAATCATCATATATATGGAATAATATAAGTACCCCCAAAGTGTCAATGTGCCTATATTTAGCAACCCTAATAGATTGAGTACCTTGGAAAAAGTTAAACTAATGTAATACTCAATTAGTAGAGTGAAAGCTATGTTGCAAATAAGGGGAGACAAATGAGCATTTATGTTTCCAATGTGAATACTCAAAGTAAGTCTGGAAATTATAATCACAAATTACGATTACAAGCTTCAAATATCGATATAATCCACCAAAATTTAGAATACAAAAGTGATAAATTCAAAAATAAGGATTTCCACTAAGATTTTGTGGACGTAGCTACTGATGTTACAGTGTGGCATGTGTAGGTGGAACCTAATCAAAGAGAGTTTCAGCTTTTGATTACTACAAGACTAGAACTAATTCTCCATGATTGCAAATTATAATAAGAAAATCTAAATATTCCTACAAAACTTGCAAAAATGGACACTTGTTATGCAAAATTTTTGCACTTATCTAATGCCTAGAACGTAGAAGAATGACAAAATCAAACTTCATTGATTTGCGGCCGAATCAAACTATACATGATTAAAGCTTTCCTACATGTAAACTTTGTCCCTATAGCTTTGATTTTGGCAGCCGTGGCGACTCTCCTAGCCGGTCTCTTTGAAGCCAGCTGCAAAAGAGTCATCGATTGTAGGAACAAAGAATTAGAGATGCTTCTAGTGGAGTAGGGAGTTAAAGTGATAGATCTATTTGTCAGTGGGTAGAAATCAGCATTGGAACTGGTTCGACAGCTTTGGGGTGACATTACTGATGTAGATCTAAAGAAAGGAGGTGAAAGAGTAAAGTAGTGGAGGGTACTGAAAGTATGTGAACTTGGGATATGGAAGAGTTAATGCTCGGGAGTTTGAAATCTGTGATAGCAAATGCTATTGTGATCTGTAGTTGTCCTTTATATCATTTATAATTTTGTTATCTTGTTCCTGGTTGTAAATTTTTTATTTGCTGTGTTCCTAGAACGAGTGATTTTTATGGCTCAGTCGTCACCTATTTTGGAGATGTAGTAGATATTGTAATTGTAAGTTAATATGTGAACTTAAAATGTAAACTTTTTTCTTGCAAGGCACCCATTTAGTTTAGGAAGTCGTGTGGTTTTGATGAGATATTAATGAAGTATATGCAGTGTAGTAATAAGTAATAATTCTCTAAAAAAAATATTTTTACAAAAAGTGACAAATATCTGTAGGGAAATCTACAAAGATTTGCAGAAAAGTCAGCAAATATCTGCAAATATTTGATGAGATATCAACAAAAATTTACAAAGTAAAATAAAAATATAACATAAAGTAAAAAACTAACCTAATTTTTCTTCATTGCCATGTTTACCTGTGTCCACCATTAAACACCTTCTCACAAATGTACCATATAAAAAAACTAATGGTCGATAAAATTGAAAATAATGAATCCAAACTTCAAATCCAACAAACACTCATTCAACTTGACAACTAACATAATTTTCTTCCAAAATAACTTTACTATACGATTTGATACAACTATAGCTTCACCAAAGACTATGAATGATGATAAGACATCATATTAAACTCATGTAAACCTTTAAGAGCAAGTCTCTTACCAGTGTAAGCATTATAATAATTTAAAACAATACTACACACATTTTGAATGAGATTAACAACTTATTTGGTCTTTGCCAATGGATTAGAATGAATATAATCATATACCAAAACTTTACAAATGTACTAGAAATTGAAGGATGATGAATATCAAATATATCAACACTAAAAGAATGCTCATGTTGAACCTCTTTATAAACAAATCGTTCTTGTAGAAATTCTTAAAAGCATGAACCTTAAAACCACACTTAGAATTAAAACAACCTACAGTAAATGTTACCCGGTGGCTTGACCAAGAAACAAGAGGCTCGGCTTAAAAGGGTCGTGTAACGACCTAGAATTTTGGTTATTCGAAATTGGGATATTTAATTAATTTTAAATATTCAATAGTTAATTTTTTAAGTCGAATAAATTTAATTCGAATATAGAGATTTAATTGGATAATTAAATCGACAATTTAATATTTGAAATTGCGTAAATAATTGGAAATTGGATTAAATGTGAATAAAAATGATTTATAAAATTTTATTAAATCATATTGGAGTTAGAATGATGTTTGTAAACTTTTAAAATTGATTTAAAAGTTAATTTGTGAAAATTGAATATTTTAATATTTAATTGACTAGTGAAAATAGTCATTTTTCAAACAGTCTCGGATTTCGACGAAACCAATTTCATCGGATCCGTAGTGTGAAATTATTGTAAGGTTTCAAATTTCGTGTCAATCGGACTTACGGTTTGTCCGGGGCAAGCAAAAACGCATCGAAATCGGTTTAAATCGGTTTAATTTAAATTTGATCGTTTATTTCTGTAACTCATACATATGACCGAATTAGCTCCCGAAACACGTTCCATTGTGTCCGGAACGCAGGGTAAATCTTAGAAACGCCAGCCGGCACGCTTCGTTTGGAGTTCGGAAAATTTTCGATGAATAGTGTTTTGGAGAATTTTCTATAAAAGGACATTATCGTTTTCATTTGCAAACCAACCCTCCTTCTTCTTCAGCCGGCCCTAGCTATTTCAATGGCCGAAAATCATCATTTTCCCTCCTTGATATCTCCCAATCCATTAATCGATTCGAAAAACTCTCAACTACAAAAATGAAGAGCATATCGAGCTCTAAAATCTCAACGGTGGAGATCTGAAACGACGTCGTGTGGAGGCCATAATTTGCTCGTGTTCGTATTAGGGTTGTGCACGGGTTTCTATGCCTAGAGGGGGCCGAGCTCGTCTATACTTCAGGTGGTGGTGGAGCTCGCTATGGTGGTTCAATTGGCGCTAGCTGATCGTCTTCAAAGTCGTCGATGGGGTCACGAAAAATTCAAAGTAGGGGGCGGCCATGGGTTAGTTGCGTACGTGATCTTCACGTAAGGGGGAGAGGAAGAAGGCCACGGCCAGATCTGATGAAGGCAAAACGAAAGGTTCGTTTCTGACGAAACTTTTTGCGTTGGAACCGTATTGTCGAGCTCTTCGCAATGGAACTGGATTGGAGTCAATCGGAGCTAGTGAAAATTTTGAGTAAAATTAAACGCGCGTTTAATTTTATTTGAAATAAAATACCGCAACCGTTATTGAAAGCAAGGTGAGAACTTCTCACTCAATCGAATATTGTTTCGATTTAAATTTTTAAATAGTTGTATTTAAAATAGCTTGATTGTGTGAATTGAATGATGGTTGCTATTTATTGTATTAAATAGACCCTATACGCCGTATATTAAGCGGAGGTTATTTATTAAAAACATATACCGCGATAATTCCATTGTGAAGTGGAATTGGTATTATATATGTATTTGGAGTTGATTTCCCGCATTATATAGCGGATGAGACCCTATTGTGCCGCATAATAGCGGATAATATTTTATAAATCCCATATACCGCGATATTTCACTTCGAAGTGGAATTGGTATTGTGCTAACATCTGTGGATGCAGGAAAACAGGTTGGAGGGATCCAACTGGATTCCTCAAACATTTGAATTTATTTCAATGTTGTGTGTTGATTTATTTATAATCACCGTGTGATTATATTGTGATTGAAATCGTTGAAGGCTATAATTTAGCCGGATATATTTTTGGTATCATTGGATACCGAAAATAAATAAAAATGGGATTTTTGAAAATTTAAGTTGAAAATTTATCGGAAAATTTATTTTTGATAATTGGATAAATTTTAAAGGAGTTAAAAGATAAAAGTCTTATTTTTGAACTGTATTGAATTAAATTTCAAATATGGAAAAAGGGCTTAATAAATGGATTTCGAAAATATTATTTATAAGTTGAGAATTTATTTAAAATTTGGATTTTTAAATAGTTTGAAAAATAAAGAAATTTATTTTAAAAAGGAAATAATTTGGAAATTAAGTGGAAATTTGATTTGGTGTTTTGAAATAAATTTGAAAATCAATTTGAAATAAACTGATTATTAATTTACCATAACCAGTAAAATTTATTTATAGAAATTTATTTGATTTAAATTAATCAGATAATTAAATTAATCCTACTTATGGATGTTTGGATTATATTGGATGTTGAATTGTTTGACATCTTTGATGTGTGATGCTTTGTGATATACCCTGATTTATGTTGTGATCTATAAATTGTTTATCTGTGATCTGTGAATGAAGGATAAGCGTTATGGTTTATACCGCTTATCAAATATGTTGTTATATTTGATCTGTGATGGTTGAATGTTGTTGCACTATTGTGTTAAACCCTTGGACTACACAATACACACACAAATGTGGATTTCACGTGGAAATCGGTTAAGTCACAGATTTTTATCAATTTTGAAAATTGAATTTTTGAATCCAAAATGGTTTTCGAATTTGAATGGAAAGCTTTTGAAAGTGAGTCTCAAAAAAATAAAAGTTATTTTAAATAACTTAATAAAATTGAAATTTGAATCATTTGATTTAAATTTTGAATTCAATATTTTGAAATTGAATTCAGTGAATTGGGAATTTTGGTCTAAAGGATTTTTATAAGTATAAAAGGGTATTTATATGGGTTTTTAACCATTTAAAATATGGTTTTGGAAATTTAAATTTAAATTCAAGATTTATACTTTGATAGCTTTAACCTGTGTAATTGTGACCAGTTTTTCCCAAAACGAAAACCATCTGTTTTCAAATAATAATAGCTTTCATAAAGTGAAAAGATTTCCAATTTGTATCGAAACATTTCAAGTTGAAATGAAATTGTGAATAGTTTAGAAAAACTATGAATTAACCTTTGTGAAGATGATTAAGCTTTATTTTGAAATCAAAGATGATTTTAAAAGGTGTATCTTTTATATTATAAAAGACTTGAATTGTGAATAGTTTTGAAAGCTATAAATTAAATCTTAACTTAAAGATTTAATTGGTTAATCCAATTGAAATGGAAATTGCTTTGGAAATCTGTGAATGAATCTTTGTGAAACTGGGTAAACTTTGTGAAATAAATCTTTTTGTTTAAAGATTTAAAATGGTAATTTGTTTAAACCATTTAAAGAAAATGATTTGGGTAATAAGTTATGACTTAATTGAAATCCCTATATCCATATGTTTTAAATATTGTGCTCACTATTCGGGTTAGCCGGGAAAATACCTTTGTGTCATATAACCCATTCCGAATTAGTGATACGACGATATGGATCGTATTGAAGACCGGTGGTGAAGACCGGGTATTTGTGAAAACGATAGGATGACCTATCAATTGTCTCTGCACCGTTAGCTACGGTATAGAGATTTCCTTTGTGATGGGAAGTTCGATCGGGATTGTGAATACCCGTATTGCAAGGGCTTCTTCGGAAGTGCCTTCGGTTCTGTTCGAACCCGGAACAGACTTATATGGTTACATGTCTGACATTACATTTTGAGATATAAAGCTGATTTCTTTCAAATACATTTCTGTTTGGTGGCGGAGAATTTATTCTCTTAGCTTAACACCCTTCTCTGAGACGTACGAGCTCTGAGGTTATGTAGTTGAAATTTATCAGTGATATACTCCCAATTTGGTAGTGTGGCATGCTGAGTGTTTCTGTGTGATGATCATTTGTGATCAAAGCGTGGCTTTGTGAAAAAGCGTAGCTTTGTGGACGAGACCTCTTCGGACCTCACACCCCGGAAATGGTCGAAACAGGAATGATGCGGCAAGGTTATGAGGGTCGCTCCCTTTAGGGTATGTCATTTCCTTCTGGAAAAGGGTGGTATCGGGTATGGAGCCCTGGTATTTAACCTATGTGGATACTCCAATCTCATTTACTGTGTGATTATTGTTTGATCGAGGCGCCTCGGATAAAGGTCCCAAAGGACCGGGGAATGGCATAGTCGTGAAGTAGTTACCTAGTGATAGAGGTAACCCAGCCTTGTGTTGGCAGAGAGCTAGTTAGTTCTCGGGACGTCCATCCAGAGGCGATCCCATGTGGCAGTAGGAAGTTCCTTAGCCTGATCATTTGTTGGAAAATCCAAAGAAACAATACGAGCCCTTTACGATTGCAATTTGTATAACCTGTCTCCTCAGGAGGCAGCTATAGTAGGCATAATATAATGGTACCTATGCTGGCTAAGATTAATATTGTATTTTCGAAAGAATTTTCACACTATGCACTAGTAATAATATCAAAAGAGTTTGTTCTGCGTAGTAAGCATTTTTGACTATCATAAGAAGGAATCTCCTCCAAGTCTGCGATTGCATTGTATGTGTGGTGGGAGGTCTTATGGTAGTTTCATTTTCCAAAAACATTGCGGAATTCAATGTTTAAAATTCTTTGTTGTTGTTTAAAGATAATAACTGTTTTAGTTCTCACACCAGTCACCATGACGGACCTGGAGTTTATTGTTTCCTTCCTAAACTCTGGGTGCCCACCAATTTCCACACGGGCAGTCTAGAGTCAGGTTATCAGGTCATTCTGGATTCAGGAGATGCTGTGGAGCTCAGTGGCGAGCTGGATGGCGAGGCGTAGCACTTGTATATGATATTATTATTCTGTTGTGTATTCTGTATGAGGACAAGTTTATATAACTGTCCATTGATGTATTGTTGTTGTAAACTCTGATGATGTAATGTATAAACTGATATAGTTCTTTGATTTAAAGATCATTCATTTATCTATTATATGTTGTTCCGCTGCGAATGTGAGATTCTGATATTGTTCTGTTTCTGTGTTTTTCTGTTGTTTCTTCTTTCTTTTTCTTCTGTCTTCTGTCTTCTTCTACCTCTTCTTTTTCTCCATAACAATTCAGTTTTCCGGCATTCGATTGCTCGGCAGTTGATATAGTGGACGTATTAATGTCGATTTTCGGAAGTCGAAAATCCCGAAAACGTTACAGGTCGCTCGGCATAGAGTACCGTTCGGCATTAAGAGGCCGCCCGGCATCTAGCCTCGTTCGGCATCCAAGCCTCGTTCGGCATAGCAAGTTCGTTCGGCATGAGCCTCGTTCGGCATCCAAGCCTCGTTCGGCATCCAAGCCTCGCTCGGCATCCAAGCCTCGTTCGGCACAGAAGGGCCGTTCGGCATAGCAAGTTCGTTCGGTATTAGCCTCGTTCGGCATCCAAGCCTCGTTCGGCACAGAAGGGTCGTTCGGCATAGCAAGGTCGTTCGGCATTTCACCACGTTCGGCATAGCAAGGTCGTTCGGCATGAGCCTCGTTCGGCATTTCACCTTGCTCGGCATAGCAAGGTCGTTCGGCATGAGCCTCGCTCGTCATCTCCCCTTGACCGGTATCAAGTCTCGGTCAGCATAGGCCTCGTTCGGCATACACTCTTCACTTAGCATACTGTCTCGATCGGCATGGGAATACCGTTCGGCATATCTTCCTCGTTCAGCATACGAATGCCGTTTGGCCTGGATATGTGGTTCGGCAACTGTCGTTCGGAAATTGTGGCTCGGCATACAGAAGTCACTTACTACGGGCCGAGGCATCTTACTCCTAGGCCCATGAGGGAAGTCCAACACATCTTCGTCTATAAATAGAGGGGCAAGGGCATAGTGAAATGGACCTTTTTACGAGAACATTGGGAGACTCTATCGCTTTCAAGGCTCATTCTTTTCAGTTCAAACTTGTATTCAAGTCATTATTGTACGGATTGTATCTATGTTCAACTACTTGTGAAAGCAATAAAGATCAAAACTTAAAGTGGACGTAGGCAGTTACGCTGAACAACTATAAATCCGGTGTTCTTGTTTTTGCACTTAATTTAGCATACAGTTCTCTGTTTTAATTTACTTTCTTCATTACTCTCTCTACACAATCTTTCTCAAGGGTGTAAGTGACCAATTTTGGTGCTAACATTTTGGTGCTTTCACTGAGAATCGAATTCTCAGGCCGCTAGGATCTGCTTTGTAGCTACTGGATTAAATAAATCCCCCGAAGAAGATCCAAGTAATTCACAGGACATCCGTTGATTCTACTCAGAGTTCTTATCAAAAGCTCTACAATGGGAAGACCACGTACACGATCAGCCTCTCATAACGTAGACGTCAACGAGACTGCTAGCATACAACAAATAGGACCTAGCAATCAACAAGCAAATCTGGGTGCAGGGACCACCACCCAAACCCAAATGGAAGTTGTCACCAGAACAGAGTTCAACGACTTGATGAGAGAACTCATGGAAAGCAGAAGACAACTTAATGAGCAGATTCAAGCAAACTCTAACCTCATGACTCAACTTACTCACCAACAACATCAGAATGCTGGAGGAAGCCCTGCTCCTTACTCCTCATCCGAAAGCTCTTCTTCGTCTGATGAACCTCCCAGACTTAGACGTCGTAAAACAGAAACAACGCAAGCAGGTGTTGCTGATCGATCAACCCGGGATGGTCCGGGTTCTCTACCTGGAGCAATGGCTCTTCACTTACACTAAGAAAATCACACTCAAGCTGGAACGGGAAACTTAGGATCTGGAGTGCGAGTGGAAGCCGTACAGCCAGCACACCAAGGTCTTAATGCTGCTGGTGTCCAGGATACACACTTGGTAGATCGCCAACAGAGAAGACACCGACCAGAACGGTCTCACAGGACAGACACCAACTTGCCATCTTCCATACAAACCCCAGACCTGTCAGCTATGGTCAAACAGTTGATGAAAGAGAATCAAGGCTTATCAAATGATGATTGGGGGTATCCAGGAGTCATACTCCGTTTACAGATGTTATCTTACAGGCCGAGTACCCTAGGAAGTTTAACATGCCGACTATTCTGGCCTATAAAGGAAAGACCGATCCCCGACAGCATGTGATGAGGTATGAATGGATGATGGCCTCGGCTAGAGCGAACGATGCGACCAAGTGCGGATGTTTTCCAATAACTTTATCCGGAGTCGCTATCATGTGGTTCACCTGACTTCCCCCGTGAACTATCTCCAACTTTGATGAGTTAGCGACGAAATTTGTGGAACAATTCAGGATTCATGCCACTCGTCCGAAGGATGTGATGTCCTTGTCCAGTGTGATTCAGACTCCGGGCGAGTCATTGAAAGAGTACTTACAGAGATTTCATGTTGCGGCCACTGAAGTTAGCAACCATAATGACCATGCAATTCTGATGGCCGTAATGAGAGGAGTGGATCCGGATTCAGAGTTTGGAGACTGGTTGGTAGGAAAGCCTCCGACTACGCTAGAGCGTTTTTATTCAAAGGCTCATCAGTTCATACGAAGAGAGGAAGCCAGGTGGACAAGGCGAGATAAGGCACCAGGGCCTGTTCAGGAGACCGTAAAAAGCAACATCGCTGTAAAACAATCCGGAGACAGCTCGGGGAAAGTCCAGGTCAATGTCCTTAACAAACCCGGGCAATCTAAGGGGTCCGGAGGAGGAAATCCCGGAAAGAAAAGAGAAGCAGGGAAATGGAAGCCGAGGATTCCAACCTACAACGAAAACACCCCGCTGAATGCATCTCTTGAGAATATTTATCTATCAACTTGTAATACTTTTCAATACATAAAGCCGTGCCCAAAGGAGTCAACCGAGGAACAGAAGAGAACTGGGAAGTACTGTCACTTCCATGAGACTTACGGGCACAATACTGAAGAGTGTAGGCACCTACATGACGCTATAGAAAAGTTGATTAGACATAAAAAGTTGTAGGAGTTTGTAAAGAATCCTAAAGAGGGTGGACAGGGAACGTCCAATCCTGGTCACGCACCAGCTCCACGTCACCCTGAGGAGCCTGCTCGGACCGTGGGCAGACTGGTCATAAACACGATAATACGCGGACCTCACCCTGCAGATAAGAACTGGCAAGAAATGGAGTGGTATGCTAATTCCTTGAGGCATGCAGATTTTGAGTGTTGTTCCAATGTGGAGGATGAGACCCCCGCTAAACAGCAGTGCATGATGACAGACGATATAGTATTCAGGAGAAGAGATGCTGACTAGGTGGAGGCTCCTACCGTTGACCTGATGGTCATATCTGCGACAATCGGGCCGGCCTTTGTGAAAAGAATTTTGATTGATTGTGGAAGTTCTGTTAATATCATCTTCAAAAAGGCATATGACCAGATGAAGATGGAGACGAAGGATTTAAAGCCATCTAAAGCTCGTATCCATGGCTTTAATGGCTCAGCGACTGATGCAGTGGGGTATGTTGAGTTGCCAGTTGAACTGGGACAAGGTGAGCGTAGGAGGGTGTGAATCCTACCTTTCATAGTTTTGGATGTAGATTCTCCATACAATGTGTTTCTGGGTCGACCGACCCTGGCTGAGTTTAGGGCAGCATTGGCCCCGTGGTGTTTGACTTTGAAATTTCCAACAGACAAAGGAGTAGGTGTTGTGCATGGCGACCAGGCGACCGGTCGTGCATGTTATGTGGCTGAGCTGAGAGAGGCCTAGCGGAGAGAGAAAGGAAAGGTTGCATACAGCTCCGTCCGCAACCGAGTTGTTGAAAATTAACAAGTAATGCCTGAGCCCTGGCTCGGGCAACATGATCGGATCTGTAAAGACATAGATCCGAGAGATGATGATAGGGAACCCAAGGAAGAAAAGGCAGCGCCAGCCGAACTGACGATTGACATTTCAGTCAGCCGGGATGATTCGTCGCGAGTACTTAAGATTGGATCACAACTTGACCCCTCGATGGCCGAGGATCTTACTGATTTCCTCCGAGCGAATTTGGATGTTTTCGCTTGGATACATTCTAATATGTGCGGGATTTCTCCCGCTATTGCGAGTCATATGTTGAACGTAGACCCAAAGTACGTTCCTGTGAAACAGAAAAGGAGGGGCATGGACTCGGAGAGGTCCGCGGCCCTCAAAGAGGAGGTGGACAAACTCAAAGCCAATGGGATCGTCCGCGATGCCCTCTACCCAGAATGGGTGTCTAACCCTGTGCTTGTGAGGAAAGCAAATGGGAAGTGGAGAACTTACGTAGATTACTTTGATTTAAACAAAGCATGCCTGAAGGATAGTTTCTCTTTACCTAGAATCGACTAGCTGGTCGACTCAACTGCAGGACATGAGTTACTGTCATTTATGGATGCATACTCGGGATATAATCAGATCCCGATGCATATTTCAGACTAGGAACACACCAGTTTTGTCACAAACGTTGGGTTGTATTGCTATGTAGTGATGCCCTTCGGATTGAAAAACGCGGGAGCAACTTATCAGTGTCTGGTGAATTGAATGTTTAAAGACCAAATTGGTAGAACAATGGAATTCTATGTGGATGACATGCTCGTGAAGTCATGGCAGTCAAACGATCACATTCGAGACTTAGCGGAGATGTTTGATATACTCAGACATTATGGAATGAAAATCAATCCTTTCAAGTGTTCCTTTGGTGTTGCGTCAGGGAAGTTCTTAGGTTTCATTGTAAATGCACGGGGCATCGAAGCTAACCCGGAGAAGATTCAAGCTATTCGAGATATACAAGTGCCCAGAACTATAAAGCAGGTACAAAGCTTGAATGGAAAGGTGGCTGCGCTGAGTCGATTCATATCCAGAGCCACAGATAAGTGTATTCCCTTCTTCGATGTGATAAAGAAAGGAAAGAAAATTTTTGAATGGACATCCGACTGTGAGGAAGCGTTCCAAGCTTTGGTAAGCCATTTAGAAAGTCCCCCGGTGCTATCGAAACCGATAGACCACGAGATGTTGTATGTGTACTTGGCTGTATCCCAGCATGCTACCAGTACGGCTCTGGTTCGGGAGGAGGACAGAGTTCAAAAGCCAGTGTACCATGTCAGTAAACGTTTGACGGGGGCAGAAAGGAATTATCCTAAGATCGAGAAACTAACATATTGCTTGGTGATTGCACCACGCAAGCTTCGTCCATACTTTTAGGCACACTCAATTAGTGTTTACACTGATCAACCCTTGCGACAGGTACTCCAACGACAAGAAACCTCTGGAAGGATGTTAAAATGGAATATCGAGTTGAGCCAGTTCGATATTACCTACCTGCCACGAAGGGCCATACAAGGGCAAGTGCTAGCAAACTTTATCGCTGAATCCACCATGTCGGACGAATCGAGTAGTAGCGATGTCATACCTCCCGTTCGATGGAAGCTGTACACCGACGGGGCATCTAACGACCGTTGCTCGGGAGCCGGTATAGTTCTTGTGACTCCTGAGAACCGATCAATTTGTTATGCTTTGAAGCTCGAATTCCCAGTGACAAATAACGAAGCCGAGTATGAAGCATTGATTGCTGGCTTGAGACTTATCAGAGAACTGGGGATAAAATCGGTTGAAATCTTCTATGACTCGCAACTGGTGGTATACCAAGTGCGGGGAGACTATCTAGCGAAGGGACAGAGACTTGCCCCATACCTCGCTCGGGTTCAAGAGCTGCTAGCAAATTTGGAATACTATGATATTTCACATGTCCCGTGTGAACAAAACAGAGAAGCTGATTCATTGGCGAAATTTGCGAGTACTGGTGATGCATAGCAAATGGGATTTGTTCCCGTCGAAACCTTACATACTCCGAGTATAAATATAATGGAGATAGACTTCGTGTTAGAAACTGAAATCGAGAAAGAATCATGGATGACCCCATTCAAACAATACATATTACACGGAACCTTGCCCGTAAGAAGGAACGAGAGACGACAAGTCATTCGTAAAGCTTCAAGGTATATAATGCAAGATGGAATAATGTATCGGAGAGGGTTCTCGGTTCCCTTACTCTGGTGCATCGCCCATGATGAGATAAAACTAGTTTTGATGGAAGTGCACGAAGGAGAATGTAGTGACCATGCTGGGGGGCAAATACTCGCAAAAAAGATCCTCCGCTATGGGTATTATTGGCCAACTGTGAATCAAGATGCTGCAGACTATGCAAGAAGGTGCGACAAATGTCAAAAGTTTGCAAAAATCTCAAGAGCTCCTCCAATGGAAATCACACAAATGGGTAGTCCTTGGCCATTTGCGATTTGGGGGATCGATATAATCGGTTCCTTACCTATTTCTAAAGGTGGTGCGAAATATGCAATTGTTGCAGTTGATTATTTTACCAAATGGGCAGAAGCAGAGCCCTTAGCCACAATCACCACCAAAAAGGTCATTAATTTCGTTGTACGAAACATTATATGCCACTTTGGCCTCCCACGGACTATCATAACAGACAACGGAACTCAATTCTAAAGTAGAGAGTTCAAAGAATTTTGTCAAAAGTATGGCATTGAAAAGAGGTTTGCAGCAGTTGCCCATCGAAAAGCCAATGGGCAGGTGGAAGCCATGAACAAAATAATCAAGTCCATATTGAAAAAGCATCTGGAAAAGGCTAGAGGCAAGTAGGTGGATGAACTTCCAATGGCACTTTGGGCTTATAGAACCACCCACAAGTCTACGACTGGCCGCACTCCATTCGCATTGGCATATGGCATGGAAGCCGTTATACCCGTAGAACTTGAAGTTCCGTCACACCGGGTAACTCATTACGACCCTAAGACGAATCAGGATCTTTTGTTGGAATCACTGGACTTCATTGATGAAAAACGTGAAGAAGCTAATTTAAGAGCGGCTGTGTACAGACACTGAATCGCACGGTATTACAATGAAAAGGTCCGACCGAGAATCTTTGATGTGGGTGACCTAATTTTGAAACGAGTTTTTCCAGTCCCGTCACGTATGAATCCCACATTGGAAGGTCCATACGTCATTGAACGGAAGCTTGGAGAGGGAACTTTCAAGCTAATGACCGTTGATGGTGCGATACTCCCTCGAGTATTGAATAGCGAGCATCTGCGACATTATTACACTTAGTCTATTTCTTTTATATTTTAGTTGCAATTATTTCCAGCACATTTTTATTTCGTTGATTCTTAGTTTTCGGCATGTAATAAGGCAAATTAGCTTGTTTTCCTTAATAAAGGCTTGAAGCCATCTTTTCCATGAATTACTGATGTTTCAATGCATGATAATCCGATGGCAAACAACTAGAGTTACATTATTATGTCTGACGTACGAACGCGTATAAACGACTTAAATCTCCAAGTCCCCTAAGAGCGGACTAGAGTACTCTAAGTCCCCAGAGTGCGGACTGGAGTATAAACGACTTAAATCTGACTGGAGTACTCTGAGTCCCCAGAGTGCGGACTAGAGTATAAACAACTTAAATCTGACTGGAGTACTCTGAGTCCCCAGAGTGCGGACTAGAGTATAAACGACCTTAAATCTCCGAGTCCCTTGAGTGCGGACTGGAGTACTCTGAGTCCCTAGAGTGCGGACTAGAGTATAAACGACTTAAATCTCCGAGTCCCTTGAGTGCGGACTGGAGTACTCTGAGTCCCTAGAGTGCGGACTAGAGTATAAACGACTTAAATCTCTGAGTCCCCTAAGTGCGGACTAGAGTACTCTAAGTCCCCAGAGTGCGGACTAGAGTATAAATGACTTAAATCTCCGAGTCCCCCGAGTGCGGACTGGAGTACTCTAAGTCCCCAGAGTGCGGACTAGAGTATAAACGACTAAAATCTCCGAGTCTTCTGAGTGCGGACTGGAGTACTCTGAGTCCCCAGAGCGCAGACTAGAGTATAAATGACTAAAAAATCTCTAAGTCCTCAGAGTGCGGACTAGAGTACTTTGAGTCCCTAGAATGCGGGCTAGAGTATAAATGACTAAAAAATCTCTAAGTCCCCAGAGTGCGGACTAGAGTACTCTGAGTCCCCAGAATTCGGATTAGAGTATAAATGACTAAAAAATCTCTAAGTCCCCAAAGTACGGACTAGAGTACTCTGAGTCTCCAGAATGCGGACTAGAGTATAAATAACGGAAAAATCTCTAAGTCCCCAGAGCGAGGACTGGAGTACTCTGAGTCCCCAGAGTGCGGAATAGAGTATAAACAACTTCGAAATCCCCAAAGTCCCCTGAGCGCAGACTGGAATGTTCTGAGTTCCCAGAATACGGATCAGAGTATAAGCGATTCAAAATGTCTCCGAGTCATATGGAAGTGAACTTGGGCTTATGTAGCTCACAAGGTTTTAGATTTCAACTACGAGTTATACAGTGAGCCGAACTACAAAAGTCATTTGAAAGACAAAGAAAGAAGTTTTATTCATTAATTCAAAATGAAGTCCTACTACAACTTCTCCCAAACTCGGGGCAAAAAGTCTATCTACAACGGCTATGAAAATAAATAAAAATAATTACACAATCCAGACTGATTCTCGTTGAACGAGCAGGATAACTATTTCTTCGCCTTCTTCTCCTTATTTGGCTTCTCAGACGATTCTTCCCCCATGCGTTTTCTCTTGGACGTTTTGCTCGCTAATGAAGGGGTGTCCAAAGAAGGAGGAGGAACTTCCTATGGCCTAATCCCACCGGGAAGGATGACCTTTAAAGTCCTGTTCAGTGGGTCATCAAGGTCGACCACTTGGGACTCGACCTTGATCTCAACTTTTTTCTTTTTCTCTTCCGCAAGTTGCTCCTTCATTCTCACTTTTGAAGTGTGTCCTGAGGTGCCCGTAATCTCAATTTCATAACTTTCTTCGACGGGGGATGAAGTTTCGGACTTATCCTCGTCGAGCGCCTCAATCACCTGAGCATCAGGACCGGGGGTCACTCCCGCGTAAGTAGCCTCGCTCGCTTTCCCCTTTTTATCCTTAGCGTCATCGCTCCTTGGAGATGGATCAGGATCAGAACGGTGTGTGCAAAATCACAAGAGATGAACGTTAGAATACAATAACCTCTCGCCGAAAACGACGGTTCTTTGAACTTTAAGAAGAAGAGTTATATACCGGCTTCTTGCTGGCTCTCAACCGTCCGAGGAGTCTCACCCTCTGGAATGGGAGATAGAACAAGAATGTCGAGGCCAGGGTCTTCCGGGTCATAACCAGCGTGTTACTCGAATGTCACTTTTTTCCTTTGATGTGGGAGAGTCTTTGCTGAAAAGAACCCTCGCTGCAGATAAGTCCGAAGGCTCGTTCCCCCGAAGGAATTCCTTTACCAAGGCCCCTTCATCAATCTCTTCCGTTCCTGATTCAATTTTCTTTATCTTTATAAGAGTGTCCCATGCCTCGGCTAGAGATTCGAGGTCACCCTCGCCAAGAAAAGTCAAATCCCGATGCATGAGGACACGAGCGTTGTATTATGCTACAAGAGGGTCGAACAAGCACTTGATCTCCTCCCTACTGGCCTCGGCAGCTGCCTCGAGGCACGAATCAATATCAGAAAGCACCATCTTTTTACCTTCCTCGCGGGCTATCTCCTTTAGTGCTTCGGCTCTGGAAAGCTCCCCATCTAGTTGTGTTTTGAGGAGTCGAGTGGCAACAATCTCATTGCAATATCGTTGGGACTCCTCCTGAGCAACTATTTTCTCTTCCTTCTCCTTAGAGAGTAGTTCTTCCAACTCTTTGACCGGCAGGGCGAATGCATCTCTTTCTTTTTGAACAGAGTCCTTTTCTAAAGCCAAGGCCCCGCAGCGTTGGACCGCTTCATCAATTTCTTTCTTATGAGTTGTCTCCAGACGATTATCGGCCTCCGCAGTATCTTTAGCATTTTGTTGGGTAGCTTCGAGTTGGGACTTGTACGAAGAGAGCTCTTCATCCTGAGCTTTGATAATGTCTTTATCGTGAATGGCTTCAAGCTTCATGCGGTCAATTTCGTGTTGACGCTCAACAGAGACTTCCGAGACTTTTTTAGCTAGATGGACAAATGCGTCATGTTGAACATAATCGTCGTTGTTGCAAGCAATGGCGCTCTGTTTGACATGTCCCGAAATATGATGGATCGCTGGGAGGAACTTCAGACCATCGAAGCAGATTTTGGGGAACTTAACCTTAAGCTCAGCTAGCCTCTCCGATATCGTCGAATCTGTTGTGGGAACAGGGAGAGATGGCTTTGAAAGTTCAGTCTTCTTGTGATGTTCCCGAGACTGCCGTGTACTAGATGAACCAGAGTGTTGATCACGGGGGACATCGGATTGGGATCCCTTCTGTGCAGACTTCTCCCTGCCTTGCTCTGATTGAGAAGGATGATCGCGATAATATGACAACTGGTTGTATGTTTTCCTTCGATAAGTTGATTCTCGGGGGCGATAGTCTCGCCGGGGCCCGAATCCCGGCCAGAATAATGAAAAATAGATGACCCGCGAAGACGATCGAGTCCATGAGTGCGTCCCATGTCACCTGCACAGAATTTAAACAACGACAAGTTAGCAAAGGGTAGAGCGATGACGGAAATTTAAGTCCAAGGTGAAGTGCACGTGTCTGTGTGTGTCCTAGTGTCTCCCCCGACGGACCAGCTTTTTTGGCTTTACTTATCGGAGTTTTCTCTCCCTGGTTTTGGACTTGAGCACCTTCATCGCCTTTCGCAGGCGAGCAAACCTTCAGGGCTTCCGGATCATCGAAGCCATAATTAAGCAAATCGTCGGGAATAGTGAGGTCCGACAAGCCTCTCAATGAACTCTCTAAGTGTTTGGGGGAAGGCTCTCTCTCCACTGGAGTAAGGGTGACCTTAGAGGTTCCACCCACCGTCTTCTTCCTCAATTTGTAGGTCAATTTCTTCTTTCCCTTCGAACGGGAAGGTGTCTTCTTGATATCATGGACCTCGACTATCGGGTCCCGAGCAGGGCTAACATTTTCACCCTGTACTTCGAGCGTTTTGGCTTCTCTAATCTCCCCCTCCTCTGGTGTTTCAGGGGCGTAACGTGCTGAAGACCCAGCCTGCTTTTTTCCTTTGCTCGAAGCAGGCCTGGGTATAGTGATGCCTTGAGGGAGGCTTATTCGGCGACCTTCCACCAGCAACCCAAAATTCGTGAGCGATTCATTTGAAATGAGAGATCTGATGCCCCGGTCTTCTGCGGGAATAGCTCGGATAGCTTCGATAGCTTCAGAATACCTGGAGCCTTCAGGACGTGGGTTGATACCTGTAAAAGTATAGAAAGAGTTAGAAAAAGTGCAGTTTCCGCCAAACACGAGTATTGATCCAGAAAAAAGACTTACTCCCTTCCACCCATCTCCTCGCGAAGCCGGGAGGACAGCGCACGTAGAACCACTCCTGTTTATATTGGGCGAACTTGCTCCATGCCCTAGTCAGGATTTGACACTAGCTATGCGGCTCAAGGAATACAAAAGATGGACTATCTGACCATCTCTTAAAGCGATAGATATAACGGATATCGCCAGGAGTTGGGAGCCTGAAAAGGACACACATTAAGAGAATGCAAGTGCCGTATATGAACGCATGGCTGTTTGGATGTAATTGCGATGGGGCGATCTCGATATACTGTAACAGGTTTCGAAGAAAGGAGTTGAATGACGGCACGCTACCGACACAGCACATGAATCTGTTGTAGGCTGTATATCCTACTGGGGGTAAGTGAGGACGATCTTGTCCCGATGGAACCAACATGTCGTCGAAAGGAATCCCGTGTACTGAGCATATACAGCGAAGCATGCTTTCGTTAATCTTCGAGGCTTGAGAATCGATCGGATCGTCTAAAAAGATCGCTGCACCCACGGCATCGGGAGCCAAGTCGACAGATGCGATTGCGGGGTTCGGCATGTCTTGTATAGGAGTAGACGACGGATTTGAAGTTCTAACTTCTTATTGTTGAGAAGATGGCCCGGGTCTGTCCGAGATTGTGGTAGAGCTGGATTTCCTAGACATCCCTGATGAATGTTGGATCAGATGAAACACCTGTTTGAACTATACTTGAAAAACGATCGACATTAGACATAACAACAAAAATACTTCCCTCGTGTGGTGTGTGAACTAGTGCAGCCATTCGAGTATAAGTGCCAAAGAATTACAAGTCACGGAGTTGATGAACTAAAGTTAGGCTTTGAACTATCGTCTACGAAGACCGTCATCGCTGATCATCTATGAGAACTTGTCGTATGATGGTTTCCATTTTGAACTCGGCTTTGACACTGTATGTGAAAGGTTATCATCTATTTTAAACAAGTTAAGTTCAGATTTATAGTTGTCAAAACAAGGAAATTATCGGTATGGACTGTCCGATATGCTTAATTGTTTAAGTCCTTGTACTTGTTCACTGTCATGTGATCGGGCATAAAAAATAGGTTGAGTCAACTGTGCATTATGTTCAACTAGTGTTGCTGTTGTACACCACTCTTCTACCAGCCATCACTACCATTCGGCATGCGGCAAGACATGCCGAACCGCAATCATGCCGGACCGTAAACATGCCGAGCCGCATCGCTCGGCACGTTGCCCTCAATGCCAACTTCCTTTCTACACATCCTCTCTACCGCTCGGCACAGAAGAGTCATCCAGTAAGTCATGCTGAGTCGCCTCGTTCGGCACTCTACCCATCTCCCACTTTTCCCCTGCGCTCCCTCTAACACCGTTCGGCATAAGGGAGTCATGCCGAGCCACAATCATGCCAAGCCGCATCGCTCGGCACTTTGCCCTTAACTCCAACTTCACTCCAGTACTTCCTCTTCACCGTTCGGCATGATGGAGTCATACCGAGCCATGACCATGCCAAGCCGCATCGCTCGGCATCTAGGATCAACCCTCATTTCTTCTCCTTTCTCCCTCTTTCCTCGCTCGGCATGTAGAAATTATGCCAAGCGGTGATAGTACCGAGCCGCACCGCTTGGCCCTGAAAGCCCAATACTCGTTCCTCTCCATCATCCTCTCTCTACCGTTCGGCATGACTCATTGCTCTCCTCCAATCTCTCTTCGTCGTTTGGCAAGCAAGAGTAATGCCGAGCCACAACCATTTCTTTTCTGAATCGCACACCATGCTTAATTTACGCCCCCTAACTTCACTACTCCCTCATATCCTAAACACCTCTGACACCTCCTTCCTTCCATCACTCCGCCTAGCCCTAAAACATGTTCTAACCTCGAATTCGTTATCCTCATCCACGTGGTTCCTACTGTCCTCAGTTTTACGAAGATTCACGAGTTCGAATCTCGTGCTAAGTTTCCTAGTCGGGATGAAGTGTTTAAAGGAAAGGCCATTACCTAAGAAATGACTCGAAGCTTGGGGAGATTCTGGAGTAAGAAACGCGATTCTGATCGGATTCGTTGATTGGGGAAGGAGGTGAGGCAATGTATAGAGTTGGGGAAGAGAAGGGAAGGGTAAATAATTCGCTGAAGTCTGTTGGGAGGCGAGTTTGTAAGTTCTGTAGAGTGGAGGTAAAAAGGGAAAAGAAGAGGATAGTTGAGTTATATAGGGACGAGGGAAGACGAATGGACAGTGACCGGTAGAACCGATCAAGGCAACACCCTCATTCGGCTTCAATGTCGTTCGGCATCCGTATGTCGTTCGGCATCCATATGTCGTTCGGCATTCAATGTCTCATTCGGCATTCAGGAGATCACTATTGATGAAATGAAACAAGAGCTTAGAGAAATGTACGGAGCGCTCATGGTTCAAAGCGTATAATGTTCGTCCACAAGATATACTTTGGGGGGCAAGTGTTACCCGGTGGCTTGACCAAGAAACAAGAGGCTCGGCTTAAAAGGGTCGCTCGGCATAGAGTACCGTTCAGCATTAAGAGGCCGCTCGGCATCTAGCCTCGTTCGGCATCCAAGCCTCGCTCAGCATCCAAGCCTCGTTCGGCACAGAAGGACCGTTCGGCATAGCAAGTTCGTTCGGCATGAGCCTCGTTCGGCACCCAAGCCACGTTCGGCACAGAAGAGCCGTTCGGCATAGCAAGGTCGTTCGGTATTTCACCCCGTTCGGCATAGCAAGGTCGTTCGGCATTTCACCTTGCTCGGCATAGCAAGGTCGTTCGGCATGAGCCTCGCTCGCATCTCCCCTCGACCGGCATCAAGTCTCGGTCGGCACAGTCCTCGATCGGCATACACTCTTCACTTAGCACACTATCTCGATCGGCATGGGAATACCGTTCGGCATATCTTCCTCGTTCGGCAAACGAATGCCGTTTGGCCTGGATATGTGGTTCGGCAACTGCCGTTCGGCAATTGTGGCTCGGCGTACAGAAGTCACTTACTACGGGCCGAGTCATCTTACTCCTAGGCCCATGAGGGAAGTCCAACTCATCTTCGTCTATAAATAGAGGGGCAAGGGCACAGTGAAATGGACCTTTTTTCGAGAACACTAGGGAGACTCTGTCGCTTTCAAGACTCATTCTTTTCAGTTCAAACTTGTATTCAAGTCATTATTGTACGGATTGTATCTGTGTTCAACTACTTGTGAAAGCAATAAAGATCAAAACTTAAAGTGGATGTAGGCAGTTACGCTGAACCACTATAAATCCGGTGTTCTTGTTTTTGCACTTAATGTAGCATACAGTTCTCAGTTTTAATTTACTTTCTTCATTACTCTCTCTACACAATCTTTCTCAAGGGTGTTAGTGACCAATTTTGGTGCTAACAGTAAATATATTCGGCTCATTATTAACAAACTTAAGAATATAACCATTTTTAATTAAATATAACATCACATAAAATCAAAAATAGTGAGCATTCTTAGGAAATTGTTGGCCAACTCTCGTAAAAATGATCCTATCAAAATCATTTCTTGATATTTGCCAAAAGTAACTATCGGAATCAAACCCAGAACCAACTAAAGAATAACGACAATTGTTTCCAGCATTACTAGAACTTCTTAATTGCAAATTGTTAGTTGAACAACTAGAAGTAATAACATCAACACAAACAACAAAAAATTCCTCACGATTATATGCTCATGGCACCAAAATAGAATTTAAATCAGAATCAGCCTCTCTCTTATTATCTCTCTTATTAAACAAATCAAATGATGTGGAATTTAATTTAGACCATCCTGCACATATATCTATCAAACTAGAGACATTATTATTCAAACTAAACACACTTAGGGAAACTATCATTACCATGCATAAAGAATGAGGACATCAGAAGAAGAGCTAAAAAACATACAAAAGTAAACATTAGAGGAAGATATAAACAAAAAGAAATATTCAAAAATTTGTAGAATTCTCCAAATATTTTAGACAAATTTGGAAATATTTGTAGATAAATATGTAAATTTTGCATTATTTTTTATGAAAATATTTACAGTTAATTCCATAAAGTAATAGAAGAAATTGAAAATGTTACTAAATTAACATTATAGAATAAAATAAAAACTTATAAAAGAAAAATACAAAGATGAAGAAGCGACAATAATGAACCAATTGATTTGAATAAAAAATAGATTTGATCAGAAAATCAAGGAGGAAATCAAAAGCAAAACCAAAAATTAGTATTTAGAAAAACGAGCCAAACGAAAGCTGATAATCGATGCATGGTGATCAAAAAAATTTAACAAAAAATAAAAAAAAGAAGGGAAAAAAGAAAAAAAAAAGTAAAAAAAAAGGGGCGAGTCTATGAAGTCGGATTCGAGAGAGTTTTTTAAAGATAAAACCCAAAAATAAGGGTATGTTCCAAATTTCCACTTACACATACACACAGAAATATATGTATGTATGTATGTATGTACGTATTTATATATGTGTATGTACATGTATTATTTAAGTAAATAGATGTAACAACTGGGATTTTCGACCCTCGAAAATCGACACTAATACGTCCACTATATTGCGTGTCGAGAATTAGAGTGCTGGAAAAACCGATCGTTTAGGGTAAAGAAAAAAATAAAATAAAGACGTAAAACAGAATCTCACAAGAATGGAATAACAATATTATTAAACAATAATCTTTACAGCGGAAAACAATTCAATACATATATCAGAGACTATCCTAAGCTCAGCGTAGACAATTATAAACCTTCATCCTTACAAATGCTGAAAAAACCAAAACAATAATAAAAATGCAGCAGAAATATAATCTACGACCATAGTTTGATTAAGATCTCCAGCTCTCCTATAAAAACTCCAAGCGTCTACAACTAATCTTGAAACTACTCGGATATGACCCGAGTATTAAAAATACTCAGGTCAATTTGGCAAACCAGCGTGAGAAACAAAAACCATAAATATATATGACAATGTCATAGATCGACATTGATACCAAACAAAACCTTTTTGAAAAGAAAGGGTATCTCGTAAGACCACAACACACATAAACACGGATGAGTTTTTACCTTACGATAACCAAACACTTTTATCAAAACATTTGATATAATTATAGTGTCTAGAGTACAAATACTTATTATAACGACCCACCTTTTGGACGGTTTAAATTGACGATAAACCACACATGTCAGACTCAAACCATTCAAAAGGGAGGATTGTTATGGGGTAAATAAGAAAAAGCAGAGAAAGAAAGAAAAAAAACACATAATCTCAGAGCTGAATGAAAAATATATAAAAATCAAATAAATAGTTCATGAAGCTACTTTATAAATAATATTTGATTACACTTTACAGTACAGAATCAAAGTACATACAGGTAATAAATAAATAATGCAGCGGAATAACATGATGAAGCGGAATAAATAAAATAAATAATAATAGTATTAAATCTTCGTCTTCGTCCTTCAAAAGCAGTCTTCGATACACTGAAAAGCTCAGACTGACCCGAGCGTGATGAAAAGACAAAACACTCGAGTCAGAACTAAAAGATCTTCTGTACGTTAAATCAATAGTAAATAAATATGAGTGTAACAGCATTAGAGATGTTTACGAGGTTTGACATCTCCTATCCAGTGTCTACGTGCGTGCAATAACTTAAGAGATGTTTGGGATTCCCATCTCCTAGGGATCCGTTAAACTATCTGCATACACAGTACAATACGCTATTATAATAGTGTCTACATTAAAGTAAAGTATTAAAATAGTGTTAAGGCGTTACCCATATCCCCCTTAACACATTTTATATAATGTCGTAGTCTATACAGTACTGTAAACTCCACCGTAAATTGTTGGGCTATCAAGGAGCACTCCATAGGTATGACACAAACCAAACTCGTAGAAGGCGCGATAAGGCATTTGACACGACATGCGAGGCAATTCCAAGGTAGGATTCTACCGTTTTGCGGATCCGGACTGGTGGTAGCGCATAGCAGCTACTACCGCCCATCTCGGAACATACTCCCATAATCAAATCGAGGGCTGGCCACCAAATCAATCACAAAATCATAATATGGTATCGAAGAAGTGTGCCCGATAGGAGGAGCGACCTCACTTGGCCCGGCATGGCTCTTGTTTTAGTCACATCAAGCTGACTCGCTGGAGTCAGGGCTACGATAATACCTCATATAGAATCGTTCTCAAAACCATCCTTCTTCATTCTGGAATCTCCACCACGTACACGGTTGTTAAAGTGGTTTTCGGTACTGGCAGAGAGTATGACAATATTCGATCCCAGTCTCTTTAACAACCAAACGCTTATTTCACACCAGAAGGTTCTTTTACATTTCAAAAGTCAATTCAAAATTGATATCCAAATATCATATTCGATTCAAACATATCACTTACGAAATCATATTCACTTTCGAGTTCATATCGACAAAGTAAGTTAAATCTCATTTCAAAATCATCGTATTATATCAATATGTCATTTAACTAGAAAATATCATTTAAATCCCAACTTAGGTTATAATATCATTTAACCATATTCGCTTTTTAAATCAAAGATTTAAATATAACCTCTCCCACTCTATACAGTCTGAAATTTAGAAAATAGTTTTGGATAGTTATAAATAGTTTAAATAGTTTAGCATATTTTGCATAGATTTACAATAGATTAAGTAGATTTAAAATAGATTAAATAGATTTAAAATAGATTAAATAGTTTTAAAACAGATTAAATAGATTTAAAATAGATTAAATAGATTAATTGGGTTAATTAGTTTAAAATAGGTAAAAATAGGTTAAATTAGGTTAAATAGATTAAAATAGGTTAAATAAATTAAAATAGTTTTTTTTGGAAAGTTCACGAGGTTGACTGGACCCCTACCAGCTTTATTTCAAAGAAAGGAAAAGAGAATCGACATAAAACATGCTCTATGCCACGGAAAATAAAGAAAAACAAATACAAACATACAACTCACAGAGAAAACGAAGAAAAGAAAAATAAAAACAAGGAAAAAGAAGAGATGGGCAAGGCTGCACAATCGAACATGCACAGCATGCACAGAAGCATGCACAAAACCGCACGTTGACACAAGAGCAAACCCATATTTCATCACAAGCAATCAACTCAGAAGGCACTTTGATGTGGAGAGAAAGCATGGGCACTATGGCAAATTGTAGTTTCAATTTCCTTCATCATCTTTACCCAGAGCATAGGAGCAACAGATGCTTCATTGCGAAATAATCGAGAATTGCGTTCAAACCAGTTAACTCCTATATAAATCTTAAGCACAAAGAAAACAATGTTACATTTGCTTTCTCTCCACCATGTAGCCCTTCATATCAAATTCCATTCATAGATCGAGACACCAACGAAGGCAGGCATTCCAACTTTCAACATCAATGCACTGAATAAATTGAAAAGGAACCCGCAATCAAAAAAACAGGTGCTCAACAGATTCAGTAACCATGCAAAAGAACAGACAACGATGCTCAACATCCTTTCCAATTTTCAACAACTTGTCTTTAGTCAGTAAAGCTTTTAGAACGACCCTCCAAAATAACAGATTGTGTTTAGATGTCGAGTGCTTAGACCATCCTACCTTTGCCCAAAGATATTGAGGCAAAGAGTCTACATTAGTAAGATGCTTAAAAATAACATAAATTAAAATAGTTTAAATTGATTAAAAACAGTTTAAATTAGTTGAAAATAAACTTAAATTAGTTTAATAGGTTGAAAGTCTTAAAATCGGGATTTTAAGTTAATAATTTTTTAAAACAGTTTATATTAAAATAATTAAGTTTGAATTTAACATCAAATTTAACTATTTTTCCATTTCAACAAATCTGGACCATATACAGATTTCAAATCAAACTCAATTTCAAATCTTAGAGTATCTATTTAAGCTATTCCAATTTCAGTGGATTTCAAGGTTACAATTTCAACGTTTTCAATAACTCAATTTTGATAAATTTCGTTTATACTTCAAATTCAACTTTAGAACTTCAATTTAAATCCTTAAGAAATTCACTTAAAACAATTCCAAAATTTCAAATTAAATCTTTTGTACAATTCATTTAAAACAATTCAGTTTATATAAATCAAAATTTTATTTCAAATATCATTTACTGAATTCGAAGTTAAAGAATTTAAAACCATTTAATTTAACCAATCCGGTGTCCGTATATAATTTTCTACCCTATGGTCAAGTGATACGGATATTTATCATTTCAATCCGCAAATATTTTAAATTTTACGGGTATATATTATTTCAACCCGCAATCCCAAATTTTACTTCAAATCCATAAAATCACTCGAGTCTATCATTTCAACCCATAATGATTTCTCCCTAATCTATCAAGTCGTTCGGGTACGTATCATTTCAACCCATAGGGAACTTGTAGTATTATAACAGTATAAAATACAACATCCAGTCATCCAATATCAACAATCAGCATCCATCACAATCACCATTCAAACCAATCAATAAACATAACAAGTGACGATTATCAATAACAGGTATTAACTGGCAATTTAGAATTTAATATTAACTTAATGGCGATAAAATTCAATAAAAGTCAGATTTAACTGGAACGACAATTTAAATATACCAAACATCAACCAATCAATTTCTAATTGCATCATAAATTCAATTTAACTAACATAAGATAATCTAGTAGTTGTGAGTGGGTTAAAACACCCACTTTTGATTTCAAATTGATTTGAAATCCAAAATAAGGCCCAAAATTCAACAGTCTCAAAATTCGTCCAAACTAGTTCCATAATGTTCGAAATTTCAATACGATACCAGTGGAACAAACCGGTCATTAATCCGACCTCGTATGTAAAAGTTATAACAATTAGAAGTTATATGAAATAAATTGCAAACAAATAAAATAATAATTTAAAGTTACACGCCATCTCCTCTCTCAACTTATTGGAAATCGAACATGGCCCACCTAAATGAACACACGCAAACCCTAGCGCCACCAGTCCCCTACGTTCGCCCATGCCTGGCCATCGCCACCGTGCCCACGTCCAGGTGAACCGCCGCCTTCGCCCAAGCCCACGACTTCCCTACGATCGATCCAAGCCCATCGTCATGCACATGAGGAGGCAGTCGCCACCATGATGTTTTAACCCTACTTGAATTTTACAGCCCGATCCAACCATCATCTTCACAAATGAACCACACAGATGTGATCCCCTTGCCACTCTCCACAACCCCATATCCTCCAATCAACGATCCGTCGAAGTTGATTATCTTCCAATTGAATGGTCGAGATTAATCCCTCAAATTCTTGACACACAGAGACCTAAATAAAAAAAACTGCAGATCTAGCTTTCGCTCGTCGAGAGCTTCGAATCAGTATATAATATGATAGGGTTTGGAGGAGTTTGAATTTTAGAAATTGGGTTTGATTTGAATTTGGATTTGAGGAAAATAGAGTTTCTGCCATTGAGAAGGAAAAGCCAGAGATAATTGTACATACAGTAATGAGAAATAAAAAGGCTGCTACGGTTAGAACAGCACTATTTATATTAAAAAAGCCTGATAAGAAAGAACGAACGCATATCAAATTGGTACGAACGACAGTAACGACCCGAAAAAGCCCGTTTCGCTTTCGAAACGAAAGTGGGTCATCCCATGTATCAAAATAGATGTTTTCGATATTTTTAAACTCAGTGTAACAGGTTTCAAGTCCTAATTCCATCGTATGAAGAAGTTAGCTTTAAAATAAGTTTATTTCAAATTGATTTCAATTAAATTGATTTCTCCGCGTTTCGATCCCGTACGATCAAACGACAAGTCCGATCGCTACGAACTTGAAATCCTACAATAATTCACCGTTATAGATCCGATGAAACTGGTTTCGTCAAAATCTGAGACAGTGGCCAAAATGGCTATTTTCACTGTAATTAAATAAATTATTATTAAATTAATTAACCACCTTTAAAATTTAAATTGAATAACTAACCATTTTTATCATTTCTAATTTCATAGAATTTAACAATTATTTTAAAACCAATTTCCCATGTCAAATTCAACATTCATTATTGCACTAATTACACTGTTTAATTTCAATTGCAATAAATCCATTAATTATAATAAAATTTCAATAAATTGATTAAACTTGATTTCAATCCTTTTTATTCAATCATTCATTACTCTATGTATATAGTTAACATTGGTTTATATCTTATTACATTATTATTCTACAGTTATCACCTTAATTCATACTGATGTAATATTTAATTACATTTAATTGCAATTGATTTCCAATTTAATTCAACAGATTAAATAAATAGGTGATAAATGACAATTGTTACCTTTTACTTAGTTTAATCACATTTATAAGTTTATTATCTACAAACAAATGTCATAACTACTTACACAACACTGATTTTATCCAATTACAATTAATTCATATTATTTCACCAATTAATACAACATTTGGTTTATTTCCTTATTTACAATTTATAACCAATTTTATATTTACAATCATTTCAATTAATTGAAATTGCGTCAAAATTATTAGCAATTGTCTTAAATTAATATTATTAAATTTCATTCTAGTTATTATTCTCATTAATAAATCACAAATTTTTATTTCTTCCAATATTAAATTAACAAAATCTTATTAAATTCAATATTTTAATTATTGAAAATTACGGGTCGTTACACTCTCCCCCACTCAAAACTTTTCATCCTCAAAAAGGGAAAAGAAGGAATTATGGAATTAATATTTTATTCAAAGTATTAAATTTATAAGCAATTAATTTTCATATTTAAATAATTTAAATAAAATATATCAATTTATAAAACAATTAAATCCTTTTATGTTCAAGTTTAATAAAAGGTTGAAAAAAAACATTTCCATTCTCACAAAAAATTTCTAAGTCCAAAATTCACAGAAAATTTTGGCAGATTCTCCTTTATACGGAGAGGTCCGGGAGAAATAATAATATCAATAGTAACAATATATATATCATATTTCAAAATAAAAAGCAGTGGCTATTGCTTCCATATTTGTCGGGCAAACAACGCTTTATTTATGAAACAAAAAGCAGTAGCTATTGCTTCCATAAACTTGTATTTCACTTATATAATCCAAAGGAGTTAATAATTATATAAAAGAGAAATTTAAGTTGTTTCAATTAATAACAAACAAAACAACACAACATAACAATAGTCACTTGCAAACAAAACCATACAACCATCACATGCAATCAAAGTAATCAGTCATCCATCCATAACAACCAAAACAAATGGTTTGTTCGGGTTCAGAAACTTTTAATCGTATAAAATGATAAATAACTACTAAGTATACCATATACTCAATAGTCTTAGATAAAACTTAACAGATTATTTATACATCTTTATACGGTTAGAAGTATTCTTTCCCAAACATCCCATAAACCTACAACCAATAAATTCAAATGTCATGTAAGTTTTTCTTATTAATCTCCTTTCATATTATTTACTGTTCTTCGGTTTCATTCATTCATACTGCGCTTATTTTCATAAATTTACATTCATTATTACAAAAATTTCATTTCTTATTTATACATACAATGCTATTTTCCATCTCTTTACATCCATTTACTTACATGATCACTTTTCCATTTAATTATTTCAAATAATCAATGAATTCATTATTTAAGTATAGCATATTTTTATTTCAGTTTACTCCACATTTATTATTTACTTCGATTTCCTTTTAACATCAATATCCATTTGCGAAGCATTCATACTTAGATTTTTTTCCTTTCCTTTTTCTTTTCACTTTTATTTCTTTCATATATAGTATTCACTTTTATTTACTTTAATTAAAATATGCTTCAAACATTACTTAAGTTTATAATCATTTACTTACAGTATTCACCTTTTTATTACATTTAATTAGTAGCATTTCAAGTTATTAACTTAAGTATATAACATTTTTGTAAAATCTATTCTTATTTATAGGAATAATTCTATTGAACATCTTCATTGCTAAAATTTTACTTGTATAATATTCTATCACATATTTGTACTTAACATTTCAACTTTTAACATTTTGGTAAGTTATATCTATGCCTTTCGGAATGTAATTGAATGTTACTCAAGTTTGTTTTATTCATTTTAGTTAACAAAATGTTCAATAGTTACGTTTTCTTATTTTTCACATCTTTTTGATTTGCAATTTACAAATTTCCAATTACTTATCATTAATTACTTAGCGTCTAGTTTCTAATTACACAATTTAGAAGTTTCCAATTATTAATATAGTCAAGATTTCATTTCATTACAATAATTGAAATTACTAATTTATAAAAACCTAAGAACTAAAACTGGGTTCCATTTTCAAATCATTTAAAATAATATATATATATAATCATATCCTTTATATATATCAAATCATATTTGGAAATTAAAATTAAGATTTGTTTATCAAAACAAATGTGTAGTAAAACTAATACGGTGCCCTTCCCACTTTGAAACTCGAAAATGAACGTCGATGATGCGTGCACTCATCATCGAATTTATTTTCCAGCGACAGAGAGGGGAGTACAGAACTTATTTCCTTTAAAATTTCCATTAAAACATTTTTTTTCAAAACATATTGAAATATTTATATTCCAAATACTTCCAAATAATACTAATATTATATTCCAAAATCTTTTGAAATTTTTTTTCCAAAATCCCAGAACTTAAGTTCTCAAGTTTCAATTTATAATCACTTTATTTTTAGATCTCATTTTACAATCAATATTTAAAAAAATTCAACTCCTAACAAACAAACATATCACATCCAACTATATTATTTATAAAATTTCTTTATATACAAAATATAATACTAGGTAAAATTATTTCATTTACCTATATTTCGAAACGAATATTGTGTCGGTCTGCCCTATTAAGCGTTTAAAAATCCCTATCGATGCCATAGCGTCCTATGTACCGACCGAAAATTATAAATACTAAACAGAACAAATTAACACAATATAAAAACCTTTCATAACACTAACAAATACACTTTCTCATATATATACACTCAACAACTCATTCTAGGGTATTACTACCCTATATCAAATGAGTTAGACCCCACAAAGCTAAGATTATCGCTAAACCAAAGCTCTGATACCAAATGTAACGACCCACCTTTTTGGACTGTTTAAATCGATGATAAAATACACACGTCAGACTCAAACTATTCAAAAGGGAGGATTGTTATGGGGTAAATAAGAAAAAGCAGAGAAAGAAAGAAAACAAACACAGAATCTCACAGCGGAATGAAAAAATATTATAATCAAATAAACAGTTCATGAAGCTGTTTTACAAATAATATTGGATTACACTTTACACTACAAAATCAGAGTACATACAACAATAATAAATAAATAATGCAGTGGAATAACATGATGCAGCAGAATAAAAAAAATAGTGCTAAATCTTCGTCTTCGTCCTCCAAAAGCAGTCTTCGATGCACCGAAAAGCTCAGACTGACCCGAGCGTAATGTAAAGACAAAACACTCGAGTCAGAACTAAAAGATCTTATGTAAGTTAAATCAACAGTAAATAAATATGAGAGTAACGGCGCCAAAGATGTTTACGGGGTTTGACATCTCCTATCCAGTGTCTACGTGCATGCAATAACTTAAGAGATGTTCGGGATTCCCATCTCCTAAGGATTTGTTAAACTATCTACATACATAGTACAATACGCTATTATAATAGTGTCTACAGCAAAGTAAAGTATTAAAATAGCATTAAGGCATTACCTATATCACCCTTAACACATTTTATATAATGTCGTAGTCTGTACAGTACTGTAAACTCCACCGTAAACTGGTGGGCTATCAGGGAGCACTCCATAGGTACGACACAAACCAAACTCGTAGAAGGCGTGATAAGGCATGTGACATGGCACGCGAGGCAATGCTAGGGTAGGATTCTACCATTTTGCGGATCTAGACTGGTGGTAACACATAGCAGCTACTACCGCCCACCTCGGAACACACTCCCATAATCAAATCGAGTGGTGGCCACCAAATCAATCACAAACTCATAATATGGTATTGAAGAAATGTGCCCGATAGGAGGAGCGACCTCACTTGGCCCGGCATGGCTCCTATTTTAGTCACATCAAGCTGACTCGCGGGAGTCAGGGCTACGATAATATCTTATATAGAATCGTTCTCCAAACCATCCTTCTTCATTCTGGAATCTTCACCACGTACACAGTTGTTAAAGTGGTTTTCGGTATTGACAGAGAGTATGACAATATCCGACCCGGTCTCTTTAACAACCAAACGCTTATTTCACACCGGATGGTTCTTTTACATTTCAAAAGTCAATTCATAATTGATATCCAAATATCATATTCGATTCAAACATATCACTTACGAAATCATATTCACTTTCGAAATCATATCGACAAAATAGGTTAAATCTCATTTCAAAATCATCATATTATCTAAATATGTCATTTAACAAGAAAATATCATTTAAATCCCAACTTAGGTTATAATATCATTTAACCATATTCGCTTTTTAAATCAAAGATTTAAATATAACCTCTCCCACTCTATACAGTCTGAAATTTAGAAAATAGTTTTGGATAGTTAAAAATAGTTTAAATAGTTTAGCATTGTTTGCATAGATTTAAAATAGATTAAATAGATTTAAAATAGATAAAATAGATTTAAAATTGATTAATTGGGTTAATTAGTTTAAAATAGGTTAAATTAGGTTAAATAGATTAAATAAATTAAAATAGTTTAAATTGATTCAAAATAGTTTAAATTTGTTGAAAATAAATTTAGATTAGTTTAATAGGTTGAAAATCTTAAAATCAGGATTTTAAGTTAATAAATTTTTTTAAAACAGTTTATATTAAAATAATTAAGTTTGAATTTAACATCAAATTTAACTATTTCTTCCATTTCAACAAATCTAGACCATATCCAAATTTCAAATCAAACTCTTGAAGTATCTATATAAGCTATTCCAATTTCAATAGATTTCAAGGTTACAATTTCAACGTTTTCAATAACTCAATTTCGATAAAATTTCATTTATACTTCAAATTCAACTTTAGAATTTCAATTTAAATCCATAAGAAATTCACTTAAACAATTCCAAAATTTCAAATTAAATCTTTTATACAATTCATTTAGAACAATTCAGTTTATAGAAATCAAAATTATATTTCAAATATCGCTCGAGTCTATCATTTCAACCCATAACGATTTCTCCCTAATCTATTAAGTCGTTCGGGTATGTATCATTTCAACCCATAGGGAACTTGTAGAATTATAACAGTATAAAATACAACAACCAGTCATCCAATATCAACAATCAACATCCATCACAATCACCATTCAAACCAATCAATAAACATAACAAGTGACGATTATCAATAACGGGTATTAACTGGCAATTTAGAATTTAATATTAACTTAATGGCGATAATATTCAATAAAAGTCAGATTTAACTGGAATGACAATTTAAACATACCAAACATCAACCAATCAATTTCTAATTGCATCATAAATTCAATTTAACTAACATAAGATAATCTAGTAGTTGTTAGTGGGTTAAAACACTCACCTTTGATTTCAAATTGATTTAAAATCCAAAATATGGCCTAAAATTCAATAGTCTCAGAATTCGTCCAAACTAGATCCATAATGTCCGAAATTTCAATAAGATCCTAATGGAACAAACCGTGCGTGAATCCAACCTCGTATGTAAATGTTATAACAATTAGAAGTTATACGATATAAATTGAAAACAAATAAAATAATAATTTAAAGTTGCACGTCATCTCCACTCTCAACTTACTGGAAATCAAACACGGCCCCCACCCAAATGAACACATGCAAACCCTAGCGCCACCAGTCCCCTACGTTCGTCCACGCCTGGCCATCGCCACCGCACCCACGTCTAGGTGGACCGCCGCCTTCGCCCAAGCCCACGACCTCCCTGCGATCGACCCAGGCCCATCGTCACGCACATGAGGAGGCAGCCGCCGCCATGATGTTTTAACCCTACTTGAATTTTACACCCGATCCAACCATCATCTTCACAAACGAACCACACAGATACGATCCCCTCACCACTCTCCACAACCTCATATCCTCCAATCAACGATCCGTCGCAGTTGATTATCTTCCAATTGAACGGCCGAGATTAATCCCTCAAATTATGGACACACACAGACCCAAATCGAAAAAAAAACAGATCTAGCTTGCGCTCATCGAGAGCTTCGAACCGGTATATAATATGATAGGGTTTGGAGGTGTTTGAATTTTTGAAATTGGTCTTGATTTGAATTTGGATTTGAGGAAAATAGAGTTTCTGCCATTGAAAAGGAAAAGCTAGATAGAATTGTACATACAGTAATGAGAAATAAAAAGGCTGCTAGGGTTAGAACAGAACTATTTATATTAACAAAGCCCGATAAGAAAGAACGAACGCGTATCGAATTGGTACGAACGTCAGTAACGACCCGAAAAAGCCCATTTCACTTCCGAAACGAAAGTGGGTCATCTCATATGTCAAAATAGATGTTTTCGATATTTTTAAACTCAATGGAACAGGTTTCAGGTCCTAATTCCATCGTATGAAGAAGTTAGCTTTAAAATCAATTTCAAATTGATTTCAATTAAATTGATTTCTACGCATTTCGAGCTCGTACGATCAAACGTCATGTCCGATCGCTACGAAACTTGAAATCCTACAATAACACCGTTACGAATCCGATGAAACTGGTTTTGTCAAAATCTAAGACAGTGGCCAAAATGGCTATTTTCACGATAATTAAATAAATTATTATTAAATTAATTATTCACCTTTAAAATTTAAATTGAATAACTAACAATTTTTATCATTTCTAATTTCACAAAATTTAACAATCATTTTAAAACCAATTCCCATGTCAAATTCAACATTCATTATTGCACAAATTACAGTGTTTAATTTCAATTGCAACAAATCCATTAATTATAATTTAAATTCCAATAAATTAATTAAACTTGATTTCAATCTTTTTTATTCAATCATTCATTACACTATGTATATAGTTAACATTTGTTTATATCTTATTACATTATTATTCTATAGTTATCACCTCAATTCATATTAACGTAATATTTAATTACATTTAATTGCAATTGATTTCCAGTTTAATTCAATAGATTAAATAAATAGGTGATAAATGACAATTGTTACCTTTTACTTAGTTTAATCACATTTATAAGTTTATTATCTACAAACAAATGTCATAACTACTTACAAAACACTGATTTTACCCAATTACAATTAATTTCGTATTATTTCACCAATTAATACAACATTTGGTTTATTTCATTATTTACAATTTATAACCAATTTTATATTTACGATCATTTCAATTAATTGAAATTGCATCAAAATAATTATCAATTGCCTTAAATTAATATTATTAAATTTCATTCTAGTAATTATTCTCATTAGTAAATCACAAATTTTTATTTCTTCCAATATTAAATTACCAAAATCTTATTAAATTCAATATTTTAATTATCGAAAATTATGGGTCGTTACACTTATTAATCATAGCCGAAATTGTTACATTGATTAAATTTCAACATAATAGGAATACAACTAAGTCCGAAGGCACTTATTGGAGAATGGGTTCCAATAATGACAAGGAAAGGGACTACCTTGGTATAGTACAACTCTAGAGGAATGTACCGAGGCATAGCCAGCTGCCCTCTACCAACACAGAACCGGTGTACCCCTTTCTGGATAATATCGAATATGACATCACCCTGGTCGTGCCCGACCTATCCATGGCCATAGCATACACAACAAACCCGAGATATAGCGGGTAATCTAGAAAGGTGATGACCATATCCTAATAGATGCGACCCACATAGCCTTGTTGAAACTACCATGTTTTTGTCATTCCCGATGTGTGAGGCCTGAGGTAATGTTTACCTTTCACATAGCAGCAAATTCCACTTTAAATGGAACATTGCCATTTCTAACAACACAATAATTGATTTCCACAAAAGTACAACCTTTGAGTTCATATGCCTTGGGAACGGTGTTAAGTATAAGTGGGATTACCTCTTATACCACCAAACAGATGTACGTTTGTAAAAACTAATGTACATGGTCTTAGAAATGCAAGTTAAACACTCGTCCATACAACTTGTCCAAGAACACGACAAACCGAAGGCAATCCTCCTACTACATCCTGTTTGGGAATCACCTCTAGGATTAGTAGCAAGTAGTCCTTGCAAATCGAAGATTTTCAAAACAAAGGCACTGCTGCAACCATATATATAATATGGGAATCACCCTAGAGGTCGGTGGCAAGAAGCCCTACATTATGAAGATCTCCATCTTTAAAATCATTGTCTTCAACATGTCTTCACTTCTGAACACGTATATTGGTTCGAAGTGGTTTTCGAATAGGAGTCACCCAAATCCGATCCCGATCTCTTCGAACCAATTATCGATAAAAAGAATGTGTATATGTGGATACAGAATTGTTAAACCTCTTACGTTAAATCTTTTGTTTAATTAAAACTTCTTTTAACTTTTAGAAATCTTCAAATCATTTTTCCTAATTTCTTAGGAAAACATTTCCATATATTATTATTAGTGTAATTCTAACCGTAATAAAGATTTCATTTTCCAACACATGTTTTAAATGGGTAAAAAACAATGTTATTTAAGACATAGTTTACTATAAATCCAAACTAATTAGTATCGAGTGAAAAGGATCCATAGAGATTAAACTAATTATACTCAATACGAATTTATGTTTTCAGCCCGTACTATTCATTGAATAACGGTGATATCGCCTTTTAAATTCATACGGATAGTATGAGTTCCCTCTTCGGAATTTAATACAGAGCTTAACTAGAACGCGACGATTTTGAAAACATGGTTTGGACAAATCTCAAACTTTACTAAATGAAATCTTGATTTTTCTCTTTTATTTGAAAATCATGATTATAAGGGTTCGAAAATTTTCTTATTTCAAAGAATTCGATTTATATTTCGACCTACACATCCGTTTAACTTTTCGGATTGCGAAATCGCGATCTGCCGTCACACGACGACTTATTTTTACCACTTTATTCAAATTTTATAAAACTTGTCCAAACACTTTTAAATCATTTTCATAACATTATAAACCTGTTTAAACAAATTTTGACTATTTTACTTAATTTAAAAAAACTTATTTTCCATATTTAATTTTATATTATTATAGTATTAAATTTTCTGTCTTTTTTTTATATTCCTTTACATCAAACCAAATGATATTTTTATATTATTTTTCAACTTTCAACTATTATTTTTCAAAATCAAAACATAGATTTTATTTTTCAAATAAAATATAAAACTCCATTTTTCATTTATATAGATTCCAAAATGTTATCCTTTTCTCGATTTAAACCAAAGAGGCTCAATTATACCATATACACTATCTTATCCATCTTGTAAGTGATTACTATCAAATGAAAACTTTATATCAAAACAACCATGATTACCTTAACCAATTTTGATTATGTTATAATAATCATACATCATCACATATTTAGTATAAGTGTTTAAACAACAATCTATCATCGTATTATCAATCCAAACAGAGTTAAAAACCATGATAATATTATTACTAATAGCAAGCAATATTTCAACTAGTTTTGGTCTTAATTTATTGACAAATTTATAGTTAAATTTAAGTGATAAATCAAGCAATATTTAAGAGATATTTTTAAGTGATTTAATAAGCAATTTATCAAGCAATTCAATGTGAGATTAACTCACTTTTATTTAACCCCAACTTCCTACCAACATTCTAATCACCACAACGCTTTAATATCATCTTCCAACCTAACCAAAACATCACCAAAACAATCCATCCTCCCCTATAGCTCACGGCCTAAGGCCTCCCCCCTTCTCTCCTGCTCATGGCCATCACCATACTCCATCCCAAGTTCGGCCAACACCTTCCACCACTATGATATCCACGGCAACCCTTCCCCTCCATTACTTTGTGATGCTCATAGCCATGTAGGAATGGGCCATCAAACCTTCGTGCCTTCGACTCTAACTTAGTACACAAACTTCCATTGATGAGGCAAGGTCTTTGGCCAAGTTTAAAAGTGTTTCGACTTCGTTTGATATTATTTTGAGAATTTAAAGTAAGGAAATAAGGAAGAAGAAGAAGACACCATGGAAGTAACTTAAGAGAAGAGTATGGAAAGGTATATTTGTCACTCATGCTATACTAGAGTACTCATCGCAAAGTAAACGATTGAAAACTTGCTTGATTTGGACTTGAATTGATGAATTGAGTGTTTGAATAAATTTGGTTGATTTTAAATACTTGTTTGATTTAGAAACCTAAGTATAGGAGTATGACATGTATTTTCATCCGTACGCAAGTGTATTGCATCCCGGTTATATTAAGTTGAATGGATGAATTGTCATGTTTTGATTAAAATGCTTGAATACACTATTTCTTGATGATTGAATTGAATAATATAAGACATTATTTAGGATATAACCTCATTTTGGGGAAATAATGATGTTTTAAGAAGCCAAATGTTTTTAAAAGATGAAATTTAATATTTGATGAAAATGATATGAGGTATTGACTACTAGACTGTTAGAATCCATCCTAGCAGTCTAATTTGAGGATCGCTACTCGAATTGAGATGACTTTGTCCCTCGTTACAAGTCCGATGATTTGTTGCACAGACAATATAAAGAATAGTAGGATATTGAAGATGTAGTGCTGCAGGAGCTAGCACCTCCAATTGGAATTGGGAAAGTGATTACAATACATAAAATGTATACATCTAGAAGCTAGAAGAGCGGTGCAACTAAGGGATCGTGTGACGTGCACTCACAACTGGCCATAAGTAACATGTGAAAAAGACCGCACGGGCTTGTCGAGCCAGTTAGTCTATGTAGAAGCTGAATCCAAAAAGGATTACCAATGAGTATTCCTACTGAAACTCAAGGAAGAGAGTTAAGATATGACTCTCCTTTATATATATGTTTGTGCGTATGTGTATCAACCTCATAAACTATTTGAACATTGTTTAGATATGCGGTTGAAAAAGACCATACTATGGTAAACAATGAATATGTACAATTATTAGTTGTTTAGATATGCGGGTGAAAAAGGTCATACTATGGTAAACAACGAAATTGGACTCCGGAGTTCGGAGATTTGAAAACAGTGTACTTGAATTTAAACTCAAAGCAACCCAGATAATATGAATAGATTATGATATCACGGTTTATTAGAGTTGCAACTGTGGGTCACGATGATTAGAGCCGTGACACTTGTGTTAAAACCATTTTAGTGAAATATGGCAGAATATTGTTTGGTGTGAGTGACACCGTTGTCTTTGATTGGTATCTCATGTATTTATAATAAACATTACTCTTACATGTTATTATTAAGCACCAATATACTCACAGCCAGATTTCTAGCCTGACTCAGAATTTGTTATTTGTTTAACAACCTCTGGTCAGTCTGAGGCTATTTTACAGGTCAATATTATTACTGTATGTGCTTATTGGGCTATGATATGGAGTTGAAGCGAATGATGATAACGAATAATTACTTTGTTTGTACTTATATTAAAATGTCACTGTATTGGTCGATATGATGTACTGGTTTGATGAGTTGTTTGTGTCTCTTTGTGTGTGTATATATGAAATGATGCATTAAATTTTGATAATATAAAAGTCATCATTTTTACTCACTCTGTTTCTATTAATTGAATGATTTTTATCTGTGTCTCTAATATTGTATTATTCAAGTCTATAACTTATGTACATTGCCTTGTGTCGAGATGAGATGCGTATTATTTCAGATATATTCAGGTATTGATATGTATTCTTTTTGACCCAAAGTAGTGTATGTGAGAGTGTGATGACCCATCCCCTCGACCCTCGAAAACCGACACTAATACATCCATGGTATTCACATGTCGTAATTCCAAGTGCCGAGGAGGTAGATTATCAGGGGTAAAATAAATAAAGGTAGAAGATAGAAATATAATTTCTCACATTTCATTTAAATATATAGATAGGTAGTACATACCACCACTCTCACAAGGGTACATCAGAGTTATGGTATGAACTAACCAAGCCAGGAACAGTTATAACTGCCTACTCCCACACTTGCTGGTACAAACAAACTAGACACAATGGAAAATAAAATGATAGATAGCTAGATATCCACACAAGATGCTCCCGCTCCATGCCCAAAAAACTCCTTCCAAAATGCTTCACAAAAATGCTCCTAAAATGATCCTGACTAAATGGCTGCCCGAAAAAATGGGCACTTGGAGTTTAAGGGAAAAGAAAATAAACTTCAGGTCAGTAATGGGAGTGGTGTGAGAAAACTTAAAAGAGCAAATACTTTTGAAATCTAAAGTATCTCATAAGACCATGCCGCACATAAACACGGACGATGTTTTTTCCTTATGATAACCAAAACATTTGCTATGTAAAATCATTTGATATTATTTTTAATGAAATTCTTTGAAAACTCTTTTCAAGTAAACATATTCAAATAGCCGAAATTGTTACCATTATTAAATTCCAGCATACTAGGCTCTACAACTAAAATCTCAAGCTCGTATTGGAGAATGGGTTTCCAATAAATGACTAGATAAGGGACTACCTTTCGGTAGTACATATTTAGAGGAGTGTACCAAGGCTATAGATCATCTGTACCTCTACCAACACAAGACCGACCGACCTCTTCCTAGATAGTACCGAATATGTCATCACCCCGGTCGTTACCGACCTATCCAAGACGTCTCTTAGCATACACCACAATAATTTAAACTTGAACGTTATAACGGGTAGAAATATATCTAAAAGGGGATGATCATACCCTAATGGTTAAGAACCACATAGCCTTGCCGCATCTACCATGTTTTGGCTATTTTCGGGTGCGAGGCCTAAGGTAACGGTTACCTTTCACATAGAACATCACTTTCCACTTTGAATGCCACATTGCCATTCCAAAATCACACAACTGATTTCTACAAAGGTATAACTCCTATGCTCATACGTCTCAGGAAAGGGTGTTAAGCTAAGAGAACTTGCCTTCTCCGCCACCAACAGATGATAGGTTTATAGAGATCAATCAATGTGATTTAAAAATCCAATGTCAACCATTCGTCCATACAAGTTGTCCAGGAATAGGACAAACCGAAGGCACTTCTCCTATAACATCCTATTTAAGAATCACTCCTAGGATCAGTAGTGATTAGTTCTTGCAAATTGAATATTTTCATAACAGGGCACTGCTGCCACCATAATATATGATATGGAAATTTCCCCGAGGGTCTAGTGGCAAGTAGCCTTATATCATGAAGATCTTCGTCTTTAATGATCTTTGTCTTTGACATGTTTTACTTCAAAAGCGTAAATTAGTTCGAAGTGGTTTTCGAATAGGAATCACCCAAAATTTGATCTCGGTCTCTTCAAATCCAATTATTGGGAAAATAGGTGTTAAGTGTGGGTGATTAGTAAACAACATTTTCATTCAGCAATATCTTTAGAGATATATATATCTCTAAATTCATTTCAGCATATACGAATTTATTAAATCTCTTTTTAAATCATTTTCTTTTATTCTTGGAAAATATTTCTAAAGGGCATCTTTTCTTTTTCAAAAAACTTAAATAGGATCTTTTTAGGGCATCTGGGATTTCCCTTCGATCTGTTCTACCCTTCGCCTAAAAGGAGAAAACAGAGGCCAGGTAAGTTTAGGGCACCGATTGCTCCATCTCTAACCTTAGTTACACACCTCGTTTTATCTTTTCAGATCTCACAAGCGGGATAAATATACTAGTCGTATCCACATACTCCTTTCATTATTAAAAAGCTGTTTTAAAAAAAGTTTGGAAAGAAAACTAAGTTTTAAAATCATTTTCCAAAACTCGATCGATATATAGTAGAGGAATAGTGATTTTGGAGCCCTGAAGCTCAAATTTTACTTTCTACATCTTTTAAGTCAAAATTTATTATTTAAAACTCTTTTAATATATTTAAAATAAATTTTAGGAATTTATTCCCTATTTTTAAGAATTTAAAAACAATCATTTAAAAGATTTTACCACTTTTGTCGTTTAATTGTCGAAGCGCGATTTCTCAAAAAAATTGATTTGAACATAATTTAAATTTATTTTAAATGAAGTCTTGATTTTTCTTTTATAATTGAAATCTATAGTGGGAAGAGTCTGGAAAATTCTTATTTCAAAGAATTCTGATTCCAAATCCATTCTATAAATGGATTTAACTCGTGCGGCGCGAAATCACGAACTATCGTTATGTGACGTGTCTAATTTTTAGTTGATTTTCAAATCTTTTCAAAAATTTGCCAAAATCATGTTAAATAATTTTAAAATATTTATAAGTCATTTAAAGTCATTTTCTCATGCTTTTAAAAGAGGTTCGCAAGTCATATACTCTTTTGAATTTAAATAAGGAAGTGATTCCTTTTGTGATTTTTCGACGTGTAATTTATCGTGACTTGTTATGATATCAAACCAACAGTTATTCAACATTCATGTAACATCCAAACATGATATCAAGCAACAAAACAAGTACAAAAATATGTCATATCATAAGAGTAGAGAAGAGGTAGAGTTTTCTCATAATTTTGCTAACTTTGTCACTACGGATTTGACTATAGCTTCGCTACTATTTTTCAAAACTTCTTGAAATCCGGCTATAGCTCTGCTATCCTAGAAGTTGAGATGAAAAGAGGTGGAGATGGCTTCTAGGTTGGAATGTCCTTGGGTGGAGGGATGGATGGAGCTTACTAACTTGACCTTGACTTAAGTGGTATACTTTTGTCAATTATTTTGCCATAACTTTGTTACGCTTTTAGAATTTTTTTTAGAGGTATGGAAGCCATTAAAACTCTAAGGAAGAAGAAGGAGAGGCTTAGAAAATAATGGAATGAAGTGTGAAGAAATGAGAAGGAAGCTTGGGAATTTATAGCCTTAATTCTCTTAACGCTTAAGCATTTTTCATTTACATTTTTACCCCTCCCATCACCTCATTGCACAAGGCCCAAGGCATCTCCATGTGCTTTCATCACTTTATGTCCTCTTTTCTTACTTCCTTAGCTCTTAGGGGATGTATTTGGATGGAATCTTGGCTTGAGGAAAGGATTTGCATTTGTTTTGGTGAGATTTTGTTGACTTTTACCAAAATATTTTACTTTTTTACTTTAAAATTTGTTAAAGTAAATATTAGTTTGTATATGTTATATATATGTATAAATAAGTGTATTAGTATGTTTCAAAAAAATTTAACTTCCAATGTTGTGATATTTGAATACAACTTTTGACCGTTAAACCGTTTTGAATCCGAAATCCAATTTTCGGTCACATTTTTACGTTTTTGTTAAACTATTTATACATGTAAACAAAATTTTAAAATTAATTTTTATTTGTTATTTAATAATAAAATGGCCTTATTTAAAAATTAAAATAATTTATTTAATCATTAAAACTTAATTTTACTTAAAACTGACTTTTTTCACTATTTACCGGTATAAGCAAAAGTTCCTATTTTTTGTAAAAATATATCTTAAAATCTTACATAATATTATTTGTATTATGAAAACTTATATTTTAATATTTAAAATCCATTAAATATTATATCTTAGTGTGATCGAATCTTGGGTCGTTACAGAGAGAGTCTATGCCCATTGGTCCGAGTTAGCAAATGGTAAACTCCATCTGATACTTCTGGCACTAGAGCCGGGGCGTCACATATATCTTCTTAAATTAATTGATTACCTTTCATATTTGCTTCCCTTATTTGATCGACTGCATGAATCAATTAATATATCTTCTCTTTTTTATTATTTGGAATATATTTGAATCACCCAAATTTAACACACTACCTCAATTCAAAAATATCTACCAATCAACAAAACTGGTTATTGGGTTAGTGCCTCGTGGCACTAGGTAGCTCGTACCACACTAATCAAGTTTGAGCAATGCTCAAACTTGTCCTTTTGAACTGACTTTGTTAAAAAATCAGCTGTATTGTGATTTGTGTGTATCTTCAATAGCTTCACTTTATATCTTTCTTCTTTAAGCATGAGAAAGAAACTTCTAATATCAAAGTGTTTGTCTATGAGCTATAGGCTTGATTCTCAACAAGACAAGATGAATGACACTCTAGCTATCTGAAAACAACTTTACCATCTTCTTTTTTATTGGTAAATCCTCTAAAAGCTATAAAAATACAATCCTTCCTTAGTTGCTTCCATAATAGAAATAAGCTATGCCTTTGTAGTTGATAAAGTTATAATGGATTGTAGCTTGGATCTCCAAGAAATCAGGCTTAAGTTTAGTGTATAAACATAGCCCGAATTTAGTTTCCTACCATCTCTATCCCCAGCATAATCTAAATTACAATAACCCCTTAGAGTTATACCGCTACTGACTCCTCCAAACAATAAGTCAATGTCAAGATTGCCTCTCAAGTATCATAGAATCGACTTTACTGCTTGACAATGAGTCTTGCCCGGGTCAGACATATATTTGTAAACAACACCAATTACATGAGTTAAATCAAGCCTTGTACATACCATAGCATACATAAGGCTTCCAACTGCAATAGAGTAAGGAATATTAGTCATATCCCTTTTGTCTTCATCCGATATGGGGCGTAAATCCATTAATTGTTGAAATTAAGAGCCTAAAGGAGAATCCACCAGTTTAGCTTTCTCCATACCAAATCGAGATAGGACTTTCTTGATATACCGACTTTGAGTGAGCCTCAAAACTCTTTGCTTTCTATCCCTTTAAATCTCCATTCACAAAATTCTCTATGCCTTTCCCAAATCTTTTATATCAAACTCCTTAATGAGCTCCATATTCAACTCTAAAATTCTAGACATGCTCTTAGAAGCTATCAATATATCATCAACATAAAGCAATAAATAGATGATATCTTCATCACACTTCTTAAAATAGACGCATGGGTCCTTAAAGATTCTAGAGTAATCATATGAGACTATAAACTTATCAAATTTCTTAATCCACTATCTATGAGACTATTTTAAATCATAAAGAGATATGTTAAATCTACGAACATGACTAGACCTGCTAGTGTCAATGAACCCTTTAACTGGTGTAGGTAAATGTCCTCCTCAAGATCACCATGCAAGAATGTTGTCTTGGCATCTCATTGCTCCAAATCTATGTCGAAATGGTCAACCAAAGCCAAAAGAATGCTAATAAAAGTATGTTTGACAGCTGGAGAAAAAATATCATGGAACTCCACACCTTTCCTCTGAACATATCCCTTTGCTATTAATCTTGCCTTATACCTCAAGTCAACATTGTCGCTGCCTTTCACCCTATATATCCACTTATACCCAATGCTCTCATGCCTGAAAGAAATGGCACTAAATCTCAAGCGTGATTTTTGTGCAAAGGCTCAATTTCCTCCTCCATAAGTACTAACCAGCTAAAATTATTAATTGAATTAATGGCATCTCTATAGTCTCTGTGCTCATCATTAACAATGCTTAATGCAAAGGCTGTCATGTCATCAAAGTCAATGTCTTCAATGTTCAATCCCACAAAATTATCAAGCGATCTAGGTTTATTACTCTCTCTGATTGGTCGAATCGGAATTTGAGCTCCACCATGAGATTGATCTCTACCCTTTCCTCATTAACCATGATGTCGTCAAAAACACCGTTTGTACTTGTATGGAAGTTTGATGACCTACTTATTGTCCGGTACTCTTAATTTTTCCTCTCAACATCATTTTTAACTGAAGGAGAAAGCTCCACTTGCAACATATCCTTCTCGTCAAAAGTAACATGCTTTCTATTAACAATCTTCTGGTTATTAGGACACCACAACCTATAACCCTTAACTCCTCTTCTATAGCCAAGAAAAATACACTTGTGCGATCTTGGATCTAACTTCCCTTTGCTCTCATACACATAAGCCAAAGAACCAAACACTCTGAGAAAGGAATATGAAACAGGCTCTCCCTTCCATTCCTCTTCTGGAATCTTCGTATCTATGGCGGTAGAAGCCCATACATTTCTAGAAAAATCATCAAAGAATGAAATAAAGTACATAGCTCCTCCACTAGATAGGCATGGTGTGGGTCCCAAAACATTATTGTGAACATACTCAAAACATTTTTGGATTTATGCTCTTTAATGTCGAAAGAAACCTTCGTTTTCTTTCTATCGTTTTCTTTCTAAGTATGCATCCCTCACAAAAACCAAGTTTTGAATGATGAACGCCATCAATCAAATCTCGTTTTCTCAACACCTCCAAACTGTGCTGTCCAATGTGTTCCATACGAAAATGCCACAATCTGGTAGAATCAAAATTAGCAGAATCAACAAACGAAGAGGACTTTGCAATAATAGTGGTGCCCTTCAACAAATATAGATTTCCAGCTTTTACCCCTTTCATCACTATCAATGAGCCATTTGCAATTTTCAATGAATATGTTTCTATTACACACTTCAAGCCAAGATTACACAATACCCATGGAGGTCAACCTACGCCTTAAATCAGGCACATGTCTGACATCACACAAAGTACAAACAACACCATCAAACATCCTAACCTTTATCGTTCCAACACCAATCTTGCAGCAAGTAGCATTATTGCCTATGAGAACCTTTCCTCCATCACACTGATGATAACTGGAAAAAGAGTGCCTATCAAGTGTCATATCATAGGATGCCCCAGAGTAAATAATCCATATAGTACTCTTCATAAACTATAAAAGTGTCGGGATCACTCTCTAAATATGATGTCTCCACTGTAGAAGTTGAAGCCTTTTAGGTAACGACTTTGTTTTTATTCTCCAGCTTGGGGCAACTTGCAATATAATATCCAGGCCTTCCACAATAATAGCAAACTCCATTCGAAGCTCTCCTTGACTTAGATCTTGACTTGCCTATATCTCCACCATATTTGGATATACTCTTACTTCTTCCCCTTAACGCAATAATGTCTTCAGAGTCATTCACCATGCTCATCTTTCTTAACTTTTCCCTTAACATCTCATTATGCAACATTTTTTTCACATCCTCCAAGAAAATAGAAGCGTGACCATAGATCATAGAGCTAGCAAATGTGTTATACTCCACAGGCAAAGAACATAAAAGAATGATTGCTTGCACTTCATCCTTAATTTTTATTTCAGTTGTTCGAAGATTCATAACAGGTGTGTTTAGGGATTCCGCGTGAGCTAATACATCGGTTCCAAGCATCATCTTTAATGAATAAAGTTATTATTGTAGGATGATGTAGTTGGTGAGGGACTTGTCACAGAAATTTCTATAAAGAGCATCTCATGATTCCTTGGCAATTTTCACATAAAAACTCTCTAAGGACTTCATCAGAAAGGCTAAGCCAGATGGTGGTAAAAGCATCTGCTTTCAATTCCTCAATCACTTCAGGCGTCTATTCTTCAGTTTCCCTAGATCTAAGACAATCTTAATAGTCCCCTCTTTCTTCGAAACTGCTTCCATCTTCATCTTCCATGTGCCAAAATCTTTTTTTCCATCAAATCTAACGCTTCCATGGTTCGTAGAGCTTCTACCATTTCTACACTTTGTAGAATTAGATATAGATGAAATAATCTTCAAATAAAACAATAAGCTCTAATACCAATCTGTAGCGCGTAATCAGAGTTTTGGATAGCTGAAGCAGGACACCTAGTAATGTTGTATATGGACAATCTCAACAATTCCAATCCGACAAAGAGAATAAAAATAAAATCAAAGGACACAAATTACAGACCAAGAAAGAAAGGAAAGAACATACTGATATAACAAGTTTGGGTATGTCTACGTCCTCAAACCCAACAACCTTTATTATTTCTTCACTTCAAGAGGGAGTACAACAATACGAAAAATACATAAATCATTCAATAAATTTCACTCACCCTAAAATAGATACGAAAATTGAGATCTTATTGAAGATATTTTATGGAGAACTCTCTTATCAAAAAGATGATGTCTTCATATATATAGGTGCAAGAGTGAAGACTGTCATGGAGATAAGGTTGAAATCCTTTCGCATTTAGTTGATTTGGTTTCAACACAAATTAAAGATAATGGTATTTGTTTCCATAATTATTCTCTACTTAATTGATTATCCATATATATTATTCTTCTTTATTGTTATCATAAAATCATATATTGATTTAAATCAGTTAATGGATTGCCTTTCTATTCCGCTTTCCACAAATATCCATATTTGATTGATTACTTAAATCAATTTATGTATCTTCTTTTCTAGTTGATTACCTTTCCTAATTGCTTCTCATATGTTATTAATTGCATGAATTAATTAAAAAACCTTCTCCCATTTAGTACTTGGAATATATTTGAATCGTCCAAATTTAAAATTGACAGCTAAACTTACAAATATAAAAGGTAAAATATAAATATAAATAAGAATGTCATATTTATTATACAGAGAAAAGAGCACGTACCTACAGGTCAACATCAAGTTCGGGCAGAGTACTACTGCTCATAATGAGACACATCAATACCGCATCATGGTCATTACTGATTAAAGCATCACGACCATTACCTATTGACGCATCATGGTCATTAGTATGGCCTTCTGCACATTCTAGAGTTTTATTATATTGAATATCCTCTCATTCTTTTGCAATAAACTATGCATCATACTAAGCTTTATTTTGTGGTCTAGAACCATAATGCTAAAGATTCCACAAACAACAGAGTGGACAAAATGATAAAACAATGCACCACTCACCACTCAAAATAAAGCCAATAATTATCTTGTATGCAAGCTCACTCATACATATCGCAGTATTAGCAAATTTATGCTTTTATTTTTATGCTGCTCCTGCAATTTTGAAGAACCAGCTATACAACATATATCATACATGATTTGCACACTTCCTTTGCGATCAGTAAGATATAAAGTGACCAACTTCATCATTAAAATAAAGTAAAAAAAGATATAATAGAGATGATTTTGAACTAGATGTTTGTTAGCTAAAATTACCTAAAACAAACTTATATTCCTGCTGTGCTAGAACTGGATGGCCTAGAGTAATATCATCCAATGCATGACCTCTTTAGAATCTCTAAGATGCAAGCTGAAGCATGTTTTAACATGAAGCTAGATTTTAGCCTACATCGTTGAATCATCCTCCGGATCTGACAACGTCTTGAACTGTAATGAACTATTGGAAATCTATGAATGTTCATTAAACTCCATGAACCAAGCAGGAAAACTTGATTGCTTGTACCTTATTTTTGTATATGAAATCAATTAGTTGTGTGTAAAATAAAACGGGTATTGGTGTGTAAAACATTATGCCCCCCCCCCCCCCCCCCAAAAAAAAATCATAAATGCACAACGTGTACACAATGTTAGAACTCAATAGGACATATAGGTTTGTGGAGATATAGTAAATACAAATATAAAGTGTTAGTCAGAATTTATTTGGTCCACAAAAAATCTATTTTGCTAACAATTTGGAATGATGATCAAGTGAATGACAAGGATAGTTAGATCAAATCTAAAATCTAAAATTAAATTCTTAAATTAGATAATTTACTTAAAGTATAATAAGAAACAATACATACTTAGCAACTTTACTACTCGACGAGCTAAGTTTAGATTCAAGGAAGATGGTTTCTCAATATAGATTCCCTATTCTAGGGATTATTAAGGAAAAAAGTTAATGTTATTAAAAACTAAAGAGCATGATATATAGATGCAAGATCTATCTACAGACTTATATGTAGGGAACCACATGCTCATAATGCCAGCAATATAAAAGTCTAATGCCTTGATGGTGATTCCCTCATCTAATACTCGACATGCCTCATTAACAACTGAGAAGAAAACCATGTCTATTATGCCTTTATTTGTTAATTTAACTTTATTTTAATAACCTTAAATTTAAATAACCTCAAAATTAAACGACCTCATAATTGAAATAAATGTTTGAGAATCATATGGACCGCAAAATTAAAATAAAGTTAAAAGAAAAGAAAGATGCTCCACGAACGAAGGTAAAAGAAACTGTTAGAACCTTATTATTTTATATTTTGATAGTTACAACTACACAAGAATATATTATGTGTATAATCAAGTTTTGCATGAAATTATATCGACTATCGAAGAGATATACACGACCGAGATAAGACGAAGATGATGTACAATGTATTATTTGTCATAGAGTGTCATGTCTAGAGTATACATATGTTAAAATATCACACAAAAATAATCAAAATAGCACTTTCATTTTGAAAACAGAAAAATATAGATTCAGTCGGTTAAATGCATAATTTTAGTCGACTAAATCTATATCAGTCGACTAAATACAAAGTTCAAATCGACTAAATAAATATTAATCGACTAAATTCATGTTTTTAGTCAACTAAATCTGTGCAAAAATGAACTATTTCTTTTCTATTTGAAAACTCAACTTCTCCACCTTAAACCAGTCGACTAAATCTACATTTCAAGTCGACCGGTGTTCCAGTTCAGTCGACTGATGTAATGACCCGGAATTTTATCACCATGATTTGTGAATATTTAATTAATTTTAAATATTCAATTAATGGTTTTAACAATTAAATAATCCTTTTAATTAATCATTAATGGTAGAAAATTCTTTTTTGACTTTTCTTTACAAAAATATGTAGTTCGATGGAAAACTAAAAATGAGACCGAAATCCGCTTTTTGGTTTTTCGACTTTTTATCGAATTTATAGAAAGTTGTTATAAATTTGTATACACTTTTAAACAACATTTAAATACATATGGTAAGTTAAGAATACATTTAAAATATATATAAAATGTTTACATAAAGTTTGAAATGATGGAAAATAAAGTTTGAAATTAAGTATTAAGATACCTTAAGTGTAGTATTTAATAGAAGTACACAGATTTTTCAAAGTGATAATTTATTAATGTGGTAGTACTTTGGGTGGCCGAGGAAAAGATAGGAAAGAAGAAAAAAAGAATTAAGGGTATTATTGTCTTTAGTCTTTTCATGCATTTATAAAGAGTAAACACTTAATACACTCCTCATTTTATTTTTCATCTTCATGTCTATACTTCCTAACTTCATTTTTCCCACCTCCTTTACCTTTCATAATTTGTGAAGACTCGTCTCTTTTTAGCTTAAAAATTTAAGTGTAAACCCACATAACATTGGTCGTCATCACTTCATTCAAAAAGATTAAAATATGAAGCTTAGATTTGCATTTCAACCATTTAGGAAGGCGAAATCTCTAATCTTTCCCAAATACTTTTGTAGATAATGAATGTTGTGTAAATTGTTAGTAGTTTGGCTTCGATTTTATATGATATCAATGTATATATGTAGTTGCTTTGAAAAATAAATGTTATGTGAGTGATAGATATGCATGTTGTAAATGAAAACATACATAGAGACACATGAACATAGATAGCACTGACATTTCGATCTTATTCTTCTTTTCTTGCTCTTTGTAAACGAAAATAAACCCTCCTCTTGTATTCAAAAGTCAATACCTATTAACCCGTTGTTAGCCAAAGTGATCAATAACAAAGTTGTTCATTATAGTCTGTAATAATTTTTAAAATTAGTTGTTCGTCATTTCATCGAGTGTGGTGGCAGGAATTGTTCAATTATAGTGATGGACGAATAATGAAGGTTTTTCGATGAGCACGAATTTAAGCACGGAGTACATGGACCTATTCTCTCTACAAGAAATGATTTTTGGAGCTTGTCACACAATTTTAGGAGGTTGAGATTTGTCGCGGTGGTTAGATGATCGTTTTTCAATCATTTTGGAACTTCTAGTGATCTAAGGGTCGAGGGGAGGGATGGCGGAGCTGAAAAGAGGCTTGGGTCAAGGCGGAGGCAGTGAAGGTGGTCATGTAGTCTCTGGTGGTTGAAGGAGCTCAAACGAGCCCGAGTTAGGGTTGTGGGTCACGTCTTTAGGGTTTATACGGTGCCGGTGGAGCATCGAATTAGCTGTGCTTAGGCCTGGAGGTGGGGCGTTGAAGTGGGGTTCCATTGGTAGTGATGACGGAGGCTGGAAGTGGACAAGGCCATGGTGTTGAGGTGATTAACATGCGTGTACATGAATTTTGATTTGGGGTTGAATGGTCGAATTTTGATTTGAGGCACCAGGGTTGATGGCGAGGTTGCGGTTGAGTCGAGCACAATAAGTGGAATTTGTAGGTGGGGTTGGTTTGGCGATTGGTGGTCGAGGATGGCATGTCAGTGTATGCACGTACACATTTTTGTGTACAGGTAATGGGTTTTGGGGAACATTGGTTTAAGAATAGGGTTGGGGAAGAGCACCATTGCTTTCGGGTTTGGGTTAGCGGGCTGTGGGCTTAAGCTTGGGTTGGTGGAATTGGTTAATTAATTAGTTTAAATAAGCTTATTTGATTAATGGTTTAAACTTTGACAAAAGCATAACTCACCCATACAAGGTCCGTTTAACCCATGGATTACTTCATTAGATTCGTATAAACTAGTAGAACACCTTAGTATAATTATTTGACACATTTGCTGAAGTGTAAATTATTACTGTTGAATTTAATTACAATAACGTAGTTAAATAATTATATTCAGTGTTGAAATTCCGTTCTGCTATAGTAAATTTAATAGGTTATTTTGGACATCTACTTAGCAAAATAAATCTTCATACTGCTATTATATTAATTTGGACATTTATATATATGCTAGTTGATTTTTGTTGACTGAATCTCACTTTTAAAAACCAATATTTAAAATTCATTATTTATGATAATAATATTAGTTAATTGCTTGTGTTTATAAGTGTTTGAAAGTAATGTTGTTTTGTTTGGTTCTCGCTTGAAGCGGATGGCATATGATAATTTGTTGATGACTTGAAATGTGGTCGAAGTGCTTAATTAATAATTTACAAGTGATAATCTTTCTTTGTTTTGTGGATGTCACTTACATTTGTATATACTTGTATGTGCTTATGTATATGGAGCATTGCATGTTGATTGGAAAATTAACACACTGGAATTGGTTTATGTTTCGACATCGAGATCGGGTGTTCTTTTAAAACTAGTTTACTTCCTTGCTTTCTATAAATATTTTTTTTAGGTTTTTCGAACTTTACTTTTCGATTTCGAACACTTTATAAAGTTATTTAAGTGTTTTAAATATAGAAGGAAAAGATTTAAAAACTATTTTGATGTATAAAACAAGTATAAAAGTTATGGTCCATAAAGCAATAGTCGTTATGGTGCAGTTTATAAATGGAAATTTTTATATAAACTAAAAGGAGTTTCTACTTTAAATATTTTTTGAAAGGTCTTTTAAAATATAGTATAAGTATTAAAAAGGAATTTGAAGTATTTTAAATATTTTTAAAAGAGTACATAATTATTTAAATAAATGTTTTAATTTTTAAATCACCTTATTTCCAAAAGTCGGGTTTTGTTCAAAAGCAACTATCTTTTACAAAGGATATTTTTAAATACAAGGGATGTCTTTGTCTATGCCATTAAGTAGCCAAACAAATATTGACATGTTTTATGGAAATTAAGTTATCTTGTATTTAGCACAAAAAGCCGATGAGTATACTTTCCTCTATCTGTGAGATCTAGAATCGGTTTTCTAGGCAAGGGATAGAGAAGTTGAAATATGGGAAATGTGATAAATGTGAGAGGTTAATTTTGGTAAATAGGTCATGATTAATTAAGTATATGGAAGATACTTTATGTTATACTTGACACCAAATTCCAGGGTATGGAAACTCGTCTCTATCTCGAGAAATAAGAATGTATGTTAAGGAAATGATAGTTTTCTAACTTGTCCGACTTCATTATTAATCAAGGGATAGTACAACATGAAATCGAAAAGTAGTGATAAGTATGTGTGTCCTATTTTGCATATACAAACTATACTTACACCCAAAAAGTGGTTTACTCACTATCAATAACTTGACTAGTTTTGAAATTATCGATTGTCGATTCGAAGAGACCAGGATCGGATAAACGTAAGTTATCCGAAAACCACCTCGAACTTGCATAAGCATTTGAATTGGAGACACTTTAAAGATGATGAAATCAAAATGGAGCTCTTTGAAGTGCAAGAGCTACTTGCTACTGATCCCGAGGGTGATTCCAAAAGGATGTAGTAGAAGTAGTGCCATCGGTTTGTTCATATCATGAACAGCTTACATAGATGAATGCTGGAATTGCATTGTTTCTTGGAGGGCGGTGTTAGCATTCAAAGTAGGACTTGCTAAAAATGTAAAACTCAGCCTCAAGGCTCATACCCGAGAATGACAAAAATCAGGGGAGATGCAATAGTGTTATGTGGGTCGCACCCATTAGGGTATGTCATTACCCTTTTAGATCACTATTTATGGATTTGGTATGTGCATGTGAGATCTCACGAGAAAAAGGTTGCAAAGCAACCAGGGTGATGACATATTTGGTGCTATCCAAAAAGGGGTAGGTCGATTTTGTGTTTGTAGGGGGTCAATGTGAGGCCCTCAATACATTTTCTAGAGGTGAACTATGACAGTTGGTAACCTGATGTCTTATCATGGTATGGAATCCATTTTCCAATACGTGCCTTTACAGACTTAGTTGTATGCTTAATATGATGGAATGTAATTAACGTAAGAATTTCGACTATGATTCAATATTTATTTTAAACACTGGACATCATTACAATATCACAAGATTTCTTATAGAAATGGTTTGGTTATCATAAGGGAAAAATCCATCCGTATTTATGTGTGGCGTAGTCTTACGAGATACCTTTATTTTTGAAAGGATTTTGTAAATATAACAATCCGTATGATTTGAGTTTCTCATATTGGTTTACCAGACTAATCCAAGTGTTATTGTCTTGTAATACTCGAGTCAGACCCGAGTATTTTTCCAAAGTTAGCTTTGAACGCTCTGGGGTTTCAGGAGATGCGTTGGATGCCTTGAACACATATTACCGTACTTTTATTTTTTTGCTCCATTACTTGTTTGTATTTTAGCAGCATTTATAAGGACATGTTGTTATAACAGTCTAGGGTGATGATAGGTTAGACTCTTATTTGTTGTTTGAATAATAAAGTTTTCTTTTGTAAAGATCATTTGGATATTATATATTACTCCTCATGATTCAAGATTCTATTTTGTCTTTCTTTTCTTTTGCCCCAACAATCTATCTTTCCAGCACTTGGATGTTTGGCATGTAGATATCATGGATGTATTAGTGTCGACTTCTGAGGGTCGAAAAGGCGGGTCATCACATTTGATATTAAAGCTGAAGGTTAAGCGAGAACCTTGGCCCTGGTGGGGTAAACTCATTAGAGATAAGGTAAGTGACACCCTAAAATGAACCTGTGTGTATTATATATGAGACCCCGTATTTGTTAACGTTATAAAAATATTTTATATTGTTTTGAAACTTGGTAAATGAAATAATTTTACCTAAATTTTATATTTTATATATAAAAGATTAATTTTCAAAAAAGAAAATTTATATAGTTATTTTTGTTGTGATTATTTTTTAGGGAGGGATGATATATATTTATCAGAAATTATTGATTGTTTACTTATGCTCAGCAAGTTTATGAGCATTTATTTATTTGGTTTAATTCAAATTAGTTACAAATACCTTTTGAATTAGGTTTAATGATTTGACTATAAGGCGTTCATTGATAATGAAGGTATAAGGGTTTACTCTATTAAAATGGTTAAAAAAGGGTATTAGATAAAGATGATTTTATATAGAGTTTAGAAAAATTAGTAAAGTGGAAAAGGATTTTTGAGAATTCTAAGTAAAATACATTTTGGAAGAATTCGGGAAATGAGCCCTGATTTGTTTTGCGATGATTTGAATAATCTTCTAAGTGGTGCACTCAGTAAATTATTCCTTTTGTCATTGTGCGATCGAAATAAGTTCGAATCTGAATGAACCTAAAACAAGTCTTAGTAAATAAAGTGCTAAAGCTATTTTATATGTATATAAGAAAAATATATAGTATTGTTAAAATTCAATAGAGCTTGGTATGAGATTCTAAAGATTTTTGCTGTTTGACTTTATATTCCACCCACAGTTGCAAGGAAGCACACATAAGGGCTAGGGAGTTGTTTCGCCAGGCCATAGCTAAGCATGGCATGGAGGTTCTGGATTTCTTGAGATTAGAAGTTGAGGAAGAGCTGATGAGGATCTTGAGACGAAGGAAGTGCCGATAGAGGAGCTTGAGCCGGAGGAAGAGCCAATAGAGGAGTACCGAGAAGAGTAGGAAGAGGAGAAGTGGAGGACCCAGTAGACGTGGAGGAAAATTAAGTTGAGGAAGACCTAGATGAGGTATGGATGGGATTAGTGAAGGGCATGGAACTTGTAGGTGGGTGGATTTTGGATGATGCGGAATCCATGGATTTAGAGGGTCCCCCGGTAGAGGACTCTGATGAGGAGAGCTCTCTTAGAGAGAGTGTAGGGTCATTCTGCTTAGATAGCTCTTTCGAGACATTTGTATCATATCTGGTTATTGTGAATTGATAGTTAAGTGAGTATTTGGATGTTTTATGTATCTATATTTTGACTGCTAGTTTGGTTGGATATCTTAGCAGATACCTTTGGTATGTAGTGGGTACTCTAGTATGTATGTTTGGATTTATTCTTGTATGCTATATGTTGTTAGCCTTCCTTTAAAAGTTCTTTTTGTACTCAGGAAATAGTAGTAAGGAGTTAAGGATTCTATTTAGACTTGGTCTTCCTGGGTTTGATGGGAAAGAATGTAACAATCTAGAATTTTGTCGCTTTGATTTGTAAATGTTTAATGAATTTTAAATATTCAATTAATGGTTTTTAATAATTAAATAATCCTCTTTTAATTAATCATTAATGGTACAAAATTCATTTTTGAATTTTGTTTACAAAAATATGTAGTCGATGGCAAACTGAAAATGTGATCAAAAACTGGTTTTCAAATTTTCATCTTTTTATCGAACGACAAGTTGTAGAAAGTTGTTATACATTTTTATACACATTTAAACAACATTTAAATGCATATGCTAAGTTATAAAAACATTTAGAATATATATAATGTTTAAATAAAATTTGAAATGATGGATTTGAAGTTTTAAATTAAGTTTTAAGATACCTTAAGTGTAGGATTTAATAAAAGTACATAGACTTTTTAAAGTGATCATTTCTTCATGTGTGTAGTACTTTGGGTGGCTTAGGAAAAAATGGGAAAGAAGAAAAAAGGAGTTAAGGGTATTATTGCCTTTAGCCTTTTCCTGCATTTATAAAAAGTAAATACTTATCACATTTCTCATTTTATTTTTCATCTTCATTTCTATACTTCCTAACTTCATAATTACCATCTCCTTTACCTTTCATAATTTGTGATGAATCATCTCTTTTTAGCTTAAAATTTTAAGTATAAACCCACATAACCTTGGTCATCATCACTTCACTCAAAAGGATTAAAACTTGAAGCTTTCAACCATTTAGGAAGGTGTAATCTCTAATCTTTGCAAAATACTTTTGTAGATAATGAATGTTGTGTAAATTAATAGTAGTTTTATTATGATTTTCTATGATATCAATGTATATATGTAGTTGCTATTTGCATTGAAAAATAAATATTATGTGAGGGATAGATATGCAGGTTGTAAATGAAAACATACATAGAGACACATGAACATAGATAGAACTGACATTTCCATCTTCTTCTTCTTCTTTTCCTGCTCTCTCTAAATGAAAATAAACCCTCAACTTGTATTCAAAAATCAATACTTCATAATCCGTTGAGAATTTGCCAAGTTATCAACTATAAAGTTGTTCGTTCTAATCTCTAGTAATTTTTAAAAATGGTTGTTCATCGTTTCGTCGAGTGTGGTGGTAGGAATTGTTCGATTATAATAATGGTCGAATGATGATGGTTTTTTGATGAACACGAATTGGAGAACGGAGTACATGGTCATGTTCTTCTTTGGAAGAAATGATTTTTGGAGCTAGTCGCACGATTTTAGGAGGTTGGGATTTATTGTGGTGGTTAAATGACGTTTTTCGATCATTTTAGAATTTTTGTTGATCTAAGGATCGAGGGGAGGAATGGAGGAGCTGGGAGGAGGCTTAGGTCAAGGCAAAGACATTGGAGGTGGTCGTGGAATCTTCGGTGGTCGAAGGAGCTCAGACAAGCTTGAGTTAGGCTTATTGGGTTTTGGTTGTGGGCCGTGTCTTTGGGGTTCGTATTGTGGTAGTGGAGCATCGAGTTGGCCATGCTTGGGCGTAGAGGTGGGGTGTTGAAGTAGGGGTTCCATTGGTGGTGGCAATGAAGGCTGAAAGTGGGCAAGGCAATGGCGTTGAGGTGATTAACGTGCATGTATTGGAATTTTGATTTGGGCTTGAATGGTCGAATTTCGATTTGAGGCACTGGAGTTGATGGCGAGGTTGCGGTTGAGTCGAGCAAAACTGGTGGATTTTGTGGGCGAGGTTAGTTCGGCGACTGATGGTCGAGGATGGCATGTCAGTGTGTGCACGTACACGTTTTCGTTTACAAGTAATGGGTTTTGGAAGAAAATTGATTCTAGGATAGGGCTGGGGAAGGGCACTGTTGATTTCGGGTTTCCGTTAGCGAGCTGTGGGCTTAAGCTTGGGTTTGCGGAATTGGCTAATTAATTTAATTTATATTAGTTTAGTCAATTAATAGTTTAAAATTTGAACAAAGCATAACTTACCCATATGAGGTCCGTTTTATCCGTGGATTTCGACATTAGGTTCGTATATACTAGTAGAACACCTTAGTATAATTATTTGACACATTTGATAAAGTATAAATTATTAGTATTGAATTACATTACAATAACGTAGTTAAATAATTATATTTTAGTATTGACATTTTGTTCTCTTATAGTAAATTAATAGGTTATTTTAGACATCTACCCAGTAGAACAAATCCTCGTACTACTATTATAATAATTTGGGCATATATATATATATATAATATGTGTGTGTGTGTGCCAATTGATTTATATTGAATAAATCTCACTTTTAGAAATCAATATTTAAACTTTATTATTTCTGATAATAATATTAGTTATTGCTTGTGTTTATAAGTGTTTGAAAGTAATATTGATTTGTTTGGTTCCTACTTGAAACAGATAGCCTATGTGATAATTTGTTGATGACTTGTGTAACATCCCGTATCTGGAGGCCAAAAGCTAAGTGTTACAGATGCTGCAGTCATCTATAATATTAACTTCTGGTGACAAAATACGGTAATGCTAATGGTATCCATAATATCAGAAGCACTTGAATATGAATAAAATCATAGATTTTAAAAAACAACATTTTATTGATTTCATTTCAAAACAATAATTCATATCCAAGTTACATAATCCCTTAACGTTTCCTAAGATATGATCAAATATATCAATTACAAAATACACCAAGAGCGACATATGACGATGCCCCCTTAGTTGGCCAAAGTCAATATAGTCATATTTGACTTAATACACCCAGCGGAAATAAATAGAATAAACTGTAACTCCTAATTAGCTATCTGTCAGCCACATGCTCATCTCCGGAAGCTTTATTCGCCAAAATTACTAAAACCTGAAAACCTCAACCCTCAGCCTACTCAAGTACATTTTTGAGTACCCGAGAGTTTAAAGGGAAACAAAAACTTTGAGTCAGACATAAAGCCTAGTGTGAATAATAATGTTACATCTCAGTTTACTGGTATTAAGTGAGACCACGCCACTTAGCGGAACGGGTTTCCCCTCACTAGTAACCTCTTTAAAACAAATATTTTGCAAATCTTTTCCTATGACCAAATTGGTTAATCAAACTTATTATTATAATAATAATAACAATAGCAATGTTTATTAAGCTATAATCAGGTAACTAATGGACTATCTATCCACAAGTAATAAATGGACTATCTGTCCGAAAACTAGACTAACTGTTCGAAAACTAAACTAACTATCCATATCAAAATGGACTACCTGTCTAAATCATTTTCCTACGGTTAACTGCCCTTCATCTTTTTCCTTGTAAACCTTTTCAAAATGATTTAACCTTTTAAATCATACTTATACAAGGAAAATATATTCTTAGTTTTACTGTAAGCTTTTTTGCCATGTTATATATACTTTACTCAAAATAATGTTGATGAATTTTAATGAGGATTAGCTATACCCTCAAAATAAGTTAAAATACTTTTTAACTTAAAAACACTTATGTTATGTTACCTAGTTAGTATGTTTGAAACCTTTGTTTAAAAACTTTAAACAACCCTTTCGAAACACTTGAAATTAACCCTTTCGAAACCATTAAAAATAACCCTTTCGAAACCATTAAAAGCCTTTCCTTCGAAAGATTTAAAACATTAAACATCCTTCTTTACAACCTTTAAACCATGCCTTTCGAAAACATTGAAACAACCTTTCCTCTTAGACCTTTCAAAAGCATTGGAAAACCTTCCTTCAAAACCTTTCGAAATCATTAGGGAACCACCCCTTCGAAACCTGCATTTAAAACCCTTTCAAAAGCCTTAAAACACTACACCTTTTGAAAGTCTTTGGGTTTCAATTTAAAACATATGGAAACATTTTGAAACCATTCAAAAATTTACTCCTTCGAAACCTTTGAAAACCATCTCGGTCGAAACCATTTGGATTATGCTTTCAAGTAGAGCAAAAGGATTAGAAACCCATTAAAGTCGAAAGTATTCCTTTCAAAATCATTCCCAAGTAAAGAAGTGATGATGTCGAAACCATCACTTCGAAAGCATTGGAGAAGTGGTAAATTTTTAAAAAGCAAAACAAAGCAAAGCAACCCTTTTGAAACCAATCTGGGTCGAAAGGTAGAAAGAGGCAGTCATAGGTCTCGACCCTGCCGAAAGCATTTATTTAAAAAAAAAAAACGCAACCCAATCGAAACCATTTCTTTAATACCAATTGACCTGGTCGAAAGCCAACCCAGTCGAAAGCAAGCAGGCGCATTTTCGTTTAAAAGCAAAGTATCGCTTCAACCCCTTCGGAACTCCTGGTTTCGATCATATACCTTTAACCTATATCTAATTCACTACGTACCAGTCACTTGATACAATGTGCATTGGTTTCGATAGAGTCGGAGGCGGAGCTAAGGAGGCGAAAGCCTAGTGTCGAAAGCATCAAGATAATAAAAACCATGTAGATTAGTCCTTTTTAAACTATTTCTTTGTACCTAACCTGCCTTGTTTGTCAAATTGTGATTGGTTGCTAGTTACTCTTTTCTAAAAGTACTGCTAATTTTCAGAATTAACAATTTTGAATTATTTACAAAATACCCCTTCTCCTTTTTATAAATATATATAATATTTAAGTCCCATACCTTAAATAATATTATATATCCATTAAAAAACTTAGGAAAATTCTACAAAAATTCCAGAAAATCACTTTTAATATGTTTTCTAACATATATTAATTTCAGACCCAAACCATTAATTATTTAATCGTAAATAATTTTTAACCCAAAATAACATTTTCTTCACTAGAAAGTTCATATAAAATCCACATAAGTTCAGAAAATTAAGAAAATTGAATCCCATCTCTAAAATATCAGTTCTTGTGTATATAAAAATTTGCAAGGCATTTGAACGTCATCAATACGGTTTTCACCTTAAAACATGTCATAAAGTCTATAAGAACAAACATAAATCATCAACAAGTATATATAATCATTCCATCATTCAAAGACATGGCAAATCATTGCAAATAGGTTCGGATTTCATCTTAAAACCGAAGCAATAAGAAATTTGAGATATAGTCATTATTCACCTTAGCTTTAGAGATTAAGGAGCTTGAGATTTGAATGGATTTGATTTGATTTAGCTTCTTCCTTGGCTTTTCTTAATCTTCTTCCTCTTTCTCTTGTTAATGGTGGCCGGCCTCAAGTTTTAAAAAATTTGATAAATGAAAAATGAACGTGCATGGAGATACACGGCCAAGGTTTAAGGATATAAGAATGACCTCTTTCCTATTTTACCCCTCCTCTATTTCATTCTAACTCTTATTTTAATTCATTGGTTAAATGGCATAGCTACCCCTTAATAAAAATCGAATCTCAATCCCCTAATCAATACATTATTTTATTTAATTCAACTAATTAAATATCCTAAATAATGTTACCAAAAATATGGGGTGTTACAACTTGAAATATGGTCGAAGTGCTTAAGTAATAATTTACAAGCAATGATCTTTCCTTATTTTATGGATGTCATTTACATTTAGATATATATATATATATATATATGTATATTCTTATGTATATGGAGGATTGTATATATTGATTGGAAAGTTAACAAACTTGAATTGGTTTATGTTTCGACATTGAGATCCGGTGTTCTTTTAAAACTAGTTTACTTCCTTATTTTCTAAAAAAAATTAGGCTTTCCGAACTTTACCTTTTTTTTTTCAAACCCTTTACAAAGTTATTTTAGTAATCCAAATATAGAAGGAAAAGATTTAAAATCAATTTTGATGTACAAAACGAGTTTAAAAGGTATGGTCCATATAGCAATAGTCGTTATGGATGCCATTTTTAAATCGGCAATTTTTTTATAACTAAAAAGAGTTTTTGCTTTAAATATTTTTGAAAGGTCTTTTAAAATATATTATAAGTATTAAAGAGGAATTTGAAGTATTAAAAATATTTTTAAAAGATTATATAATTATTTAAATAAAAGGTGTTAATTTTTAAATCACTTTATTTCCAAAAGTCGGGTTTTGTTCAAAAATCAACTATCTTTTACAAAGGATATTTTTAAATATAAGGGTTGTCTTTGTTTGTGCCATTAAGTAGCCAAACAACTATGATAAGTTGTGCTAAAACATTGACACGTTTTATGGAAATTAAGTTATCTTGTATTTAGCACTAAAAGACGATGAGTAAATTTCCTCAATCTGCGAGATCTAGAATCAGATTTTCTAGGCGAGGGATAGAGAAGTCGAAATATCGGAAAGGTGGTAAATGTGAGAGGGTTAATTTTGGTAAATAGCTCATGATTAATTAAGTATATGGAAGATACTTTACCTTATACTTGATACCAAATTCCAGGGTATGGAATCTCGTCTCTGTCTCGAGTAGTAAGAATGTATGTCGAGAAAAGGATAGTTTTCTAACTTGTCCGACTTCATTGTTGATCAAGGGATAGTACTGTTTGAAATCGAAAAGTGGTGATACGTAAAGGATGTCCTATTTTTCATATGCAAACTATACATACATCCAAATAGTGTTTTGTCCACTATTGATAACTTGACCAATTTTGAAATTATCGATTGTCGATTCGGAGAGAATGGGATCTGATAAACGTAAGTTATCCAAAAACCACTTTGAACTGGCATAAGCATTCAAATTAGAGACATCTTTAAGATGATGAAATCGAAGACGGAGCTCTTTGAAGTGCAAGGGATACTTGCTACTAATCCTAAGGGTGATTCCAAAAAGGATATAGTAGAAGTAGTGCCTTCAATTTGTCCATACCCTAAACAACTTGTGTGGATGAATGTTGGCATTGCATTATTGCCTGGAGAGCAGTGTTAGCATTCGAAGTAGGATTTGCTAAAAAAACTAAAACGTACCCTCAAGCCACACACCCGGGAATAACAAAACTCAGGCGAGATGCAGTATGGCTATATGGGTCGCACCCATTAGGATAAGGCATCACCCTTCTAGATTACTATTTATGGATTTGGTATGTGCATCTGAGATCTCATGAGGAAAGGTTGCAAAAAAACCGAGTTGATGTCATAATCGATACGATCCAGGATTGGGTAGGCTGGTTCTATGTTGGCAAGGGGTCAATGTGTGGCCCTAGTACATTTTCTAGAGATGTATTATGACAGACGGTACCCCTGTGCCTTGTCATTATATGAAATCCATTTTCCAATATGTGCCTTTACGGTCTTAGTTATATACTTAATATGCTGGAATGTGATTAATATGACCATTTCAGCTATGATTCAATATTCATTTTAAACTCTAGACATTATTATAATTTCACAAGATTTCTTATAGAAATGATTTGGTTATCGTGAGGTAAAAACCCCTCCATGCTTATGTAAGGCTTGGTCTTACGAGATATCTTTGTTTTTGAAAGAATTTTTCCAAAGTGACCCGGGTATTTTTCCAGAGTGTTATTTTCTTATAATACTTAGGTCTGACCCGATTATTTTTCTAAAGTTAGCTTTGGATGCTTTGGAGTTTCAGGAGACGAGTTAGATGCCTCCAAGATGTATTCATGTACTTTTATTTTTTTGCTACATTACTTGTTTCTATTTATCAGCATTTGTAAGAATAAGCTGTTATAACTGTTCAAACTGACGATAGGTTAGACTCTTATTTGTTGTTTGAACAATAAAGTTTTCTTCTGCAAAAATAATTTGGATAATATATATTACTTATCATAATGCGAGATTATATTCTGTCTTTCTTTTCTTTCACTCTAACAATTTCACTTTCCGGCACTTGGACGTTCAACACGTGAATATCGTAGATGTATTTGTGTCAACTTTTGAAGGTCAAAATGGCGGGTCATCACAACTGATTTCATATACGCTATATATTTTTATCCAAACAACAAAACAGTCGACTACAACTATATAAAACAGTCGAATAAACATCAATCAGTCGACTGGTTGTAAAGATTTATTCAACTAACAATGGTCAAAAATGAACTATTTCTTTTTTGTTTGAAAATTCAAGTTTTCGACTTCAACCAGTCGACTAACTAGCACTCTACTAGTCGACTGTATACCTGCAACTGTCATATTTTCAAATTTTCTAAATAGTTCATCTTCTTCAACGAAGAGTCACTTCCCTCTATGAATGGTTCAACTCTTCTAACAGATGCTACTCTTTACGAAGGACTGTAGCTATTCATTCTCTATAAATAGCAAACACTTCTATGATTTCAACAATAATTCTTCTTACTTTCTCATTCTATTTCTTGTTTAATTCTTTTTTGAATTCAAAAGATTTATATTGTAAACTATTGATCACTTGTACATTCAAGTTACATTTTTAGAGTGATCATATAGTTCCAAGTCTTCACAAATACACGTTATACCACTTACGAAGAAGATTATAAGAAAGTTGTACTATATTGACTTATCTGTGTTAATTAGAGCACATGAAGTCAACTGTTTACTACTTTTGTAGTTAAAGTCATGTTCTGCTACTCAGGAAAAAGAATTGAAGTCTCGTTTAGCTGATCATACAAGTGTATTAAATCATGTTCTGCTGCTCAGGTACCTATTCCTCCGGATGAAGTAATGGTGTTGTTTAAATCCAGAAGGAGTCTGGGACTGGATGTAGAACGGGAAGTTCGAACCAGTATAGAAATCTCTAACGTCATTGTTTTTTTACTTTCTTTAGTTTTTTCCACTACTTATCTACTAGTAATCAGATATATAGACTTTATTTAAGTTATTAATAAAGAAGTCTCAATTTAAGTAGAATATTTCATATTACCCGATCTATACCAACTTTTAGAAACCATTAAAAACTTCAATGATTTATACTGATAAAACATTGATATTATCTTTGATGCAAGAAATGATGTCATCCAGATTGTCACAATCATATTAATCTTAAGCAAAGTGTGGACAAAGAAAGTTTTTCCATTCCTTTACATCATTTTATTTTTCATTCTTAGGATAAGATTAGACTAGAAGTTTAATTAAATAAAGGGAACATACAAAGGGAACATATAAAAAATGTAAAGGGAATGTGTCTAATATAAAGTACATATGTAATAAAAAAATAAAGAAAATGGAAGGTATTAAAAGAACTCATAACATACAAAGGATATCGTAATAGTATAATACCATAAATTCTTTTTTTTCTTGGTCCAAATTGCCATGTGCCGTGAGCTTTGGTTTAGCCTGATATTAAAATATGCATGACACAAAATCTACAAGTGGAAAAAAAAGACAAACTGAGATACATAATGAAATCCAGCAACTATTAACTTTCATAACTTGCATAAGCAAACTGGCAATCCTGCCATCAAACTATTTATTTATTACCTTTTTTGCATAATTCTATATATATGATAAGCCAGCAAATTGATAGTATGTGTTTTATTTTGATTAGTTGTTAGTTTTTGGAAGATAGGCTGCAACCTTTATAAATTGAACCATAAACTATAAATGCGCTTGTGTGCATCACAAAGTGAACAAGTAACATACACATAGTTTTGAAATACTGTTTCAAAAGAGTCGCATTACAAAACAAAACTATTATTTATCCACAATATACAACTAACAGACGTAGAGGAAAATTTAACTAGTTACAAGACACCGTTAACCTTCTAACATCATCATTCATTAACCATAGATTGGAAATAATTAAGTTGGGACAATATGTAAGTGCACATATGTACCTCTAGTAATCTTGAGGAAAGATCGTAACTTCAGGAGAAAATAAACAAGGAACTTACCAATTAAGACAGACGTAGTGCACCATACATATCTGCAAAAATCAAATACAAATGAGTATAATCTAGTCAATTATATAGATAATTAACAATTGCCTCTATAAAACATTATTCCCACTTATTTAATTTACATGATAATCATTTAAATTACTAAGAGGTAGGACGTTTAATCACCAATATCCACAGAGGTAGTTATGCTATGATAAACATACATACTTTTTTCCTTTCCTTTTATGCGAATTACGATAATTAGCTCAAGAATTTGAAGCAATACTATATTATGTAGATATAACAAAGATGCTTATTAGAATCAGCATGTCATATGCAAAGAAATTATTCTCATCCCATAAAACTTGATGACAGGCAGGCCTACTTGTTCCCTACTGTTATACGGTCTTTTGACCAAGCAATATTCGGACAGACTGAATGAACGGAGATATCAAGGCAGGAAGCCCAGAGGATAGCCCTAGATTCCAGAAACCAAGCACGAACATAGTCAAGGGATAAAAGCAAAGCAAACTCAAGCCAAAGAAAACATGGATCTACCTAAGTGGTGGGTCGGTACCGATCCAACACCCTAGATCGGTACCGATCCATATTTTCTCCTCCGCATCTGCCCATCTTCTGCCTACACACTATACTTGGCGCTAGAAGCCTATTCCAAGTGTTGTTTTGTTGATCCAATGCAATTCTCTATCGATCTCCATGAACTCTTGAATCAACAACTTTGTTCTTTCATGGATCCATCATTTGGACTCAGAAACAAGCTAACATTGATGCAAACAAGCTTGGAATCACGAAGCTAACAATTAATCGAGGCAAGACAAAGAGTTCAAGACAACCAAGTAGGCTATCTCTTGGAACGGTACCGATCCAAGACCATGGATCGATACCGATCCATGCAAATTGATGAGGTGTCCCCCTATTTCTATGGAGAAATGGTCAATGGCATGGAAAACGAAATGGAGATCTTCTAGGCAAGATTTTAGGCTTGCTATGTCTATAAATATAGGGGCATGACTCATTTCTAAGGATCTTTTGATCTCTTGCTTCCCTAACTCTAATTTCTTGTAATCGCTATTGGATTTATACCGATACTTCAGAACTCCTGCTTATAATCAACAAGATAGTCAATAAAATCACTAAGTGGAAATTGGTCAAGATTAGTCGAACCACTATAAATTGCTATTTTTTATTTTCTACTTGTTTTCGTTTAAATTTCTTCATTTATTCTGGGTGTTTGTGCTATTTTTGGTTAAAACATTTTGGTGCTTTCACCAAGAGCTCCTATTCTCAGGTTACTTGATTCCATCATCTACTATTGGGTTTCATATATCAAAGAGGTAGATTCAGTTTTCCAACTTTGCAGTTCTACTATTCATATTTTCAATAATCTAAGAAAAGTTAATCTCCATAGCCCCATTAAGGAGAGAACTTGCTACAACTTCCAAAGCTACTAATGATGCTAAAAATCAAGACATTCGCCATGTGGATGAAGTTGCCCAAACATAATAACTAGATATCCAGAACCCAGTTGATGTCCTAACAAGTGTGGAAATGGATCAAATGATGAAGCAGATGGAAGATATATTCCAAGAAAGTCATAACCAGATAAACCAGCAGATGCAGCAGAGCTTGAGGCTATTGAACAAAATAACGCATAATAGCCATAGAAGGAGCTGGAGGGATTCAAGTTCAGGATCTGAAACTTAGAGACGGAGATACAGAACGCAAAAAAAGACTCAAAACACTACTAGGACATCATAACAAGGAGGAAGACAAACTCGAGGCTCGAATTTGTGGATCGGTACCGATCCAGCCGATGGTGGGCCCAGTGCTCGCCCTCTGCATGGCGGCATGGATCTGACTTCTGGACATGTCATGGATGGTCAGAATGCTGAATACCGGACAACTTATAATGATGATATGCACATGAATCAAATAGGGGGACTGTTGGATGAACGGATCTCCCACAGTGTAGAGAACCCACATATTGAGAGTATGCTCGAGAGCATTCACTGGGCCAAACATTCGGAATAGATCTGGATCACCGCCGTTCAGTCGAACCTATGGACCTGGAGTACTTGAAGGATATGGATAGGAGATGTGTGAGTGAAAACTTAAGCAATGACGAATAGGGTACTTCCCCTAGTCGGAATCCGTTTACTGAGAACATTTTACGTGTGAAGTATACACAGAGATTTGTGATATCAACGATGCAACTCAATAGTGGAAAGATGGACCCTAGGTAGCATTTGATGAAGTACGAATGGCATATGGACTTAGCAGAGCGTCTGATGTCATGAGATGTCATTGCATTTTAATTTTTCTGGAAGAAGTAGCAACGATGTGGTTCACTCGGTTCCCACCGAGATCTATATCATCTTTCATAGAGTTATCGCAAAAATTTCTAAAGCAATTCCATTTACACGCTGCACGTCTGAAGGATGTGATGTAATTAGCAAACCTCTTCTAGGGAGCAGGGGAGTCATTAAAAGATTTCTTGAATTGGTTCCATATAGCCGTGATGGAAGTAACAAATACCAATGATGACATGGTATTTGTTACCCAGCTACGTGGTCTAGCTACAAGGCGATAGTTGCCAAGGCTATGGTTAGGTCTAGACGGGATTCAAGCTAAAAGGAATGTAGAAGTATAAGTGGTCCGGCCTATATGTATGGTTTGGCCTATGTATATATATGTATGTATGTATGTATGTATGTATGTATGGTTTGGCCTATAGGTATGGTTTGGCCTATATATATGGTTCAGTCTTTAAACGTGGCTCGGCCAAAGAAGGGAGGTCGTGTGTCGCTCGACCATAGAGGACAGCATGTATGGATCGGCCAAGGTAGGAAGGTCGTATGTCGCTCGGCCAAGAAAAGAAGTTATTGAAATTCGGCATGTATCGCTCGGCCAAGGAAGGAAAGGAAGGACAGTTCGGCCTAGATCGTTTGGCATTTGTTGTTCGGCTTAGATAGGTTAGCAGGCATCGTTCGGTCGTGATTGGGAAGCCAATGTCATTCTGTAAGGACTGATTCGGCACGTGTGGTTCGGCGCAGTGGATCAGTGAACCTTGAGGAGGTTGGCAAATTCTTCAACCTACAACAGAGTGACGTGACTAATGTTTATCTGCTTCAAGTCATCTGCCGTTCGCTTCGAGTCCCCTGAGAAGCAACCTCGAGTCATTCGTCATGACGCCCTGGTTCGGTATTTGTCAAACGGCCAGAAGTCGTTCGGCATGCCTGGTCCGGTCGACTTGAGAGTATCATGTATGGGCCGAGCTGCCTTGGTCTTGGGCCTGCACAGGGAATCCAGCCTATTCGTCTATAAATAGAGAGGCAAGGGTACAGTTGAAAGGACCTTTTTTAGGAACTCCAGGGATACTCTTCCATTTTTTACATTCATCTCTTTTCTGTTCGAACTTGTATCCAAGTTGTTTGTTTACAGATTGTATCTGTACTCAAGTAGTTGGGAAAGTAATAAAGATTACATTCAAAGTGGACGTTGGCAGTTACGCCGAACCACTATAAATCTGGTGTTCTCGCTTTTGTTGTTTCTTTTGCATTCTACTGTGATATTCCTCGGTTTTAATTTACTTTCTTCATTAATCTCTCTACACAATTCTATTCAAGGGTGTTGGTGACCAATTTTGGTGCTAACATTTTGGTGCTTTCACAATGAACGTGAATTCTCAGGCTGTTAGGATCTATTTTGTCGCTACTGGATTGAAGAAATCCCCCGAAGGAGATCCAAGTTCACTCTCAATAGTTCATAGATTCTATTCAGAGTTTCGACGAAATACTCAAAGATGGGAAGACCACGTACAAGATCAGCCTCCCACAATGCGGATGTCAACGAGACCGCTAGCGTCCAACAGGTGGGACCTAGCAATCAACAAGCTAATCCAAGTGCAGGGACCGCCACCATCCTAAACCAATCAGAAGTTGTCACCAGGACAGAGTTCAATGAGCTGATGAGAGAACTCGTGGAAAGGAGGAGACAGCTTAACGAACAAGTTCAAGCTAACGCCAATCTCATGACCCAGATTGCTCAGCAACAACATCAGAATGCTGGAGGAAGCTCCGCTTCCTACTCATCATCTGACAGCTCCGCTACATCTGATGAACATCACAGGCGTAGACGCCGTAGGATTGAAATAGCACAAACAGGTGTGGCGGAACAGTCCAACAGAAATGGTCCGGGTTCTCTACCTGGAACAGTGGCCCCTCATCTGCACCTGGGAAATCGCACTCAAACTGGAATGGAAAACTTAAGATCTGGAGCACAGGTGGAAGCTGGTGCACCACCACGCCAGGGTCATAGCGAAGCAGGTCCCCAGGACATGCATCTGGGAGATCACTTACCAAGGAGGCACCGGCCGGAACGGTCACGCAGGACGGAGCCCAACTTGCCACCTCCCATTCAGACCCCGAATTTATCAGCTATGGTCAGACAGTTGATGAGGGAAAATCAGGGTTTATCCAACGATTATTGGGGCATATCTAGAAGTCATACTCCGTTCACGGATGCTATCCTACAGGCTAAGTACCCCCCGGAAGTTCAGTATGCCGACTGTTCCAGCCTATGAAGGGAAAACTGATCCCCGACAGCATATAATGAGATACGAGTGGATGATGGACTCAGCTAGGGCAAATGATGCAACTAAATGTAGATGTTTCCCAATAACCCTATCCGGAATCGCCACCATATGGTTCACCAGACTTCCTCCGCGATCGATCTCCAGGTTTGATGAGTTAGCGACAAAATTAGTGGAGCAGTTTAGGATCCATACCATTCGCCCAAAGGACGTGATGTCTTTATCCAGTGTGATCCAGGCTCCAGGGGAGTCATTAAAGGAACATTTGCAAAGATTTCACGTTGCTGCTACCGAAGTTAGCAACCCGAATGACCACGCTATACTTATGGCTGTGATGCGAGGGGTAGATCCGGACTTAGAGTTTGGTGATTGGCTGGCAGGAAAACCACTGACTACTCTGGAACGTTTTTATTCAAAGGCGAACCAATTCATGCGAAGAGAAGAGGCCAGGTGGACGAGGTGAAGCAGCATGCCAGGGCTAAGTAAGGAAGTGGTGCAAAGCAATATCACCGTGAAACAATCTGGTGAAAACTCTGGCAAGGTCCAAGTCAATGTTCAGAATAAGCCGGGGCAGTCTAAAGAATTCGGAGGGGGAATTCTGAAAGAAAGAGGGAAGCAGGAAAGTGGAAACCAAGGATCCCTACCTATAACGAATACACTCCTTTTAACGCATCGTTGGAGAATATTTATTTATCAACTTGTAATGCATTCCAATACCGAAAGCCGCGCCCAAAAGAATCCACTGAGGAATAGAAGTGGACTGGGAAGTATTGTCACTTCCATGAGACTTACGGGCACAATATCGAAGAATGTAGACACCTCCATGATGCTATAGAAAAGCTGATTCGACAAAAGAAGTTACAGCAGTTTGTTAAGAATCCATAGGAAGGCGGACAGGGGACCTCCGACCCAAATCGCGGGAAGACTCTACATCGACCCGAGGAACCCGCTCGGACTAGAAGTAGATTAGTTATAAATACGATAGTCGGTGGGCCTCACCCGGCAGACAAGAGTTGGCAAGAAACGGAACCCTATGCTAGTTCCCTAAAGCATGCGAATTTCGAATGCTGCATGAACACAGAAGATGGGACCCCAGAGAAACAACAGTGAATTATGATGGATGATATAGTATTCAGGAGCAGAGATGTCGATCGGGTGGAGGCACCTACCATTGACCCAATGGTCATCTCAGCCACGATTGGGCCGGCACTTATGAGAAGGATACTGATTGATTGTGGGAGTTCTGTGAATATTATCTTCAAAAAGGCGTATGACCAAATGAAGATGGAGGGGAAGGATCTGAAACCATCTAAAGCCCGCATTCATGGATTTAATGGTGCGGCCACTGATGCGATAAGTTTTGTAGAATTGCCAGTTGAGTTAGGGGAAGGTGAACGTAGGAGGGTACGGATCCTACCATTCATTGTTTTGGATGTTGATTCCCCGTATAATGTGTTTTTGGGCCGACCGACCCTGGCGGAGTTTAGGGCAGCTTTGGCCATGTGGTGTTTAACCCAGAAATTTCCGACGAATAGAGGAGTTGGTGTAGTGCATGGCGATCAAGCGACTGGTCCTGCATGCTATGTGGCTGAGCTGAGAGAGGCCCAGCAAAGAGAGAAGGGAAAGGTTTTGGATAACTCTGTCCACATACATGTTGCTCAAAATTGACAAGTAGTGCCCGAGCCTTGGCTCGGGCAGCAGGGTCGGATCTACAGAGACATAGATCTGAGAGAAGATGATGAAGAACCCAAGGAGTCTAAAGCAGCACCTGCTAAATTGACAATTGACATTCCAGTCAGCCATGATGACGCATCACGAGTGCTTAAGATTGGATCACAACTCACCTCCTTGATGACTGAGGATCTTACTGATTTCCACCGAGTGAACCTAGATGTTTTCGCTTGGATCCACTCGGATATGTACGAGATTTCTCCCGCCATCGCAAGTCATATGTTGAACATTGACCAAAAGTATGTGCCAGTGAAACAAAAAAGGAGAGGTATGGACCCGAAGAGGTTTGCTGCTCTCAGAGAGGAGGTGGACAAATTCAAAGCAAATGGGTTCGTCCGCGACGCCCTCTACCCTGAATGGGTATCTAACCCCGTACTAGTGAGAAAGGCGAATGAGAAATGGAGGACATGTGTTGATTACTCAGACCTGAACAAGGCATGCCCTAAGGATAGTTTCCCTTTACCTAGAATTGATCAGCTGGTCGACTCAACAGTAGGACATGAATTATTGTCATTCATGGATGCGTATTCGGGATACAATCAAATCTCGATGCACATTCCAAATCAGGAACACACTAGTTTTGTCACAGACGTTGGACTGTACTGTTATGTAGTGATGCCTTTTGGGTTGAAGAACGCAGGAGCGACTTATCAATGTTTGGTAAATCTGATGTTTAAAGACCAAATTGGTAGAACAATGGAAGTCTGTGTGAATGACATGCTCGTGAAGTCACGGCAGTCAAACGACCACACTCGAGGCTTAGCGGAGATGTTTGATATACTCAGGTACTATGGAATGAAAATCAATCCACTGAAATGTTCTTTCGACGTTGCATCGGGAATTTTTTTGGGTTTTATTATCAATGCGCGAGGAATCGAAGCCAACCCAGAAAAAATTCAGGCTATTCGAGACATACAAGCGCCCAGAACTATAAAGCAAGTACAAAGCCAGAATGGAAAAGTCGCCGCGTTGAGTCGATTCGTATCTAGAGCAACCAACAAATGCATTCCTTTCTTCGATGTGATAAGGAAAGGGAAGAGAAATTTTGAATGGACGCCGGACTGTGAGGATGCGTTCCGAGCTCTGGTGAGACACTTAGAGAGTCCCCCGGTTCTGTCAAAGCCCATAGACCATGAAGAGTTATTTTTTTATTTGGTCGTGTCTCAGCATGCTATCAGTACAGCCTTGGTTCGTAAGGAGGACCAAATTCAAAGGCCAGTATACTATGTCAGTAAACGTTTAACAGGGGCAGAAAGAAATTATCCTAAGATTGAGAAGCTAACCTACTACTTGGTGATTGCATCATGCAAGCTCCGTCCATATTTTCAGGCACACCGGAACATTGTTTATACCCATCAACCTTTGCGACAGGTGCTCTAACGACCAGAAACCTCTGGAAGGTTACTCAAGTGGAACATTGAGTTAAGTCAATTCGATATCACTTACTTGCCATGGAGGGCTATCCAAGGGCAAGCGCTAGCAGACCTCATTACAGAATTCACCATATCAGACGAGCTAAGTGGTGACGATGTAATTCCTCACACCCGATGGAAGCTATACACTAATAGGGCATCCAATGACCGTTGCTCTGGGGCTGCAGCTATTCTTGTAGCTCCTGAAAACCGATCAATTTGTTATGCTTTAAAACTAGACTTCCCAGCTACAAATAACGAAGCCGGATATGAAGCATTGATTGTTGGCTTGAAACTTACCAGGGAACTCGGAGTAAAATCGGTTGAAAGCTTTTGTGACTCACAATTGGTGGTGTACCAAGTACCGAGAGACTATCAAGCAAAGGGGTAGACACTTGCCCCATACCTTGCTCGGGTTCAAGAACTATTGGCAGACTTTGAATATTACGATATTTCGCATATCCCGCATGGACAAAATGGGGAAGCCGATTCATTGGCAAAATTTGCAAGTACTGGTGATGCACAGTAGATGGGCTTAGTCCACGTCGAAACCTTACATTCCCCGAGCATAAATGAAATGGAAGTAGCAACTGTGTTAAGGACAGAAACTGAAAGGGAGTCGCGGATGACTCCAGTCAAAGAATACCTGTTACATGGAACTTTACCTGAGAGAAAAAACGAAAGATGACAAGTCGTCCGCAAAGCCTCGCGGTATATAATGCAGGATGGAGTAATGTATCGGAAAGGATTCTCAGTTCCCTTACTTCGGTGCATCGTCCACGATGAGATAAAGCGGGTCTTGAAAGAAGTTCATGAAGGAGAATGTAGCGACCATGCTGGGGGAAGACACTAGCCAAAAAGATCCTCCGTTATGGATACTATTGGCCAATCGTGAATCGAGACGCCGCAGACTATGTAAGATGCGGTAAATGTCAAAAGTATGCAAAGTTCCCGAGAGCTCCGCCGATGGAACTCACACAAATGGTTAGTCCCTAGCCATTTGCAATATGGGGGATCGATATAATCGGCTCCTTGCCAATCTCCAAAGGTGGTGCAAAATATGCAATTGTTGCGGTCGATTGTTTCACCAAGTGGGCGGAAGCAGAGCCCTTAGCTACGATCACCACCAAAAAGGTCATTGATTTCGTTGTGCGAAAAATTATATGCCGTTTTGGCCTCCCATGAACTATCAGCACAGACAACGGAACTCAATTTGAGAGTAGGGAGTTCAAAGAATTTTGCTAAAAATATTGCATTGAAAAAAGGTTTGCGGCAGTCGCTCACCCTAAAGCCAATGGACAAGTTGAAGCTGTAAATAAAACAATCAAGTCTACATTGAAAAAACGTTTGGAGAAGGCTAGAGGCAAGTGGGTGGATGAGCTTCCGACAGCACTCTAGGCTTACAGAACCACACACAAGTCTGCGACTGGCCACACTCCATTCACCTTGGCATACGGCGCTGAAGCTGTTATACACATGGAACTTGAAGTTCCCTCTCACTGGGTGGCTCATTATGATCCTAAGACGAATCGGGATCTTTTACTACAACCATTGGACTTTGTTGATGAGAAACGTGAAGAAGCTGATTTAAGGGCGGCTGCGTATCGACATCGAGTCGCTCGATATTATAATGAAAAAGTTCGACCGAGAATCTTTGATGTGGGTGACCTTGTTTTAAAGCAAGTTTTTCCAATCCCGTCACATATGAATCCCACATGGGAAGGTCCGTATGTCATCGAACGGAAGCTTGGAGAAGGAACCTTCAAGCTAGCGACCGTTTATGGCCTGACACTCCCCAGAGCATGGAATAGCGAGCATTTGCCTCATTATTACACATAGTCGTTTTCTATTGCATTTTAGTAGCAGTTGTTTCCAGTGTATGTTTCCTTTTGTTGTTCTTTGTTTCCAACATGTAATAAGACAATTCAGCTTGTCCCTTTTTTTTATATTCAATAAAAGCTTGAAGCTATTTTTCTATGAACAGTTGATGTTCCGTGCGTTACAATTTCATGGCAAAGTCAAATTGTATTAATCTGTCCAACGTATGAACGTGGACTTAAAACTAAAAGTTGATCAATAAACGAGTCAAAAATCTCTAAGTCCCCGGAGTGTGGACTAGAGTACTCTGAGTCCCCGGAGTGTGGACTAGAGTATAAACGATTCAAAAATCTCTAAGACCCCAGAGTTCGGACTAGAGTACTCTGAGTCCCCGGAGTGCGGACTAGAGTATAAACGATTCAAAAATCTGTAAATCCCCGGAGCGTGGACTAGAGTACTCTGAGTCCCCGAAGTGCGGACTAGAGTATAAACGATTCAAAAATCTCTAAGTCTCCGGAGTGCGAACTAGAGTACTCTGAGTCCCTGGAGTGCGGACTAGAGTATAAACGATTCAAAAATCTCTAAGTCCCCGGAGCGCGGACTAGAGTACTCTGAGTCCCCAGAGTGTGAACTAGAGTATAAACGATTCAAAAATCTAAGTCCTGGGAGTGCAGACTAGAGTACTCTGAGTCCCCGGAGTGCGGACTAGAGTATTAATGATTCAAAAATCTCTAAGTCCCCGTAGCGCGGACTAGAGTACTCTGAGCCCCCGGAGTGCGGACTAAAGTATAAACGATTCAAAAATCTCTAAGTCCCCGGAGGGCGGACTAGAGTACTCTGAGTCCCTGGAGTGCGGACTAGAGTATAAACGATTCAAAAATCTCTAAGTCCCTGGAGCACGGACTAGAGTACTCTAAGTCCCTGGAGTGCGGACTAGACTATAAACGAATCAAAAATCTCTAAGTCCCCGGAGCGCGGACTAGAGTACTCTGAGTCCCTGGAGTGCGGACTAAAGTATAAACGATCCAAAAATCTTTAAGTCCCTGGAGCATGGACTAGAGTACTATGAATCCTCGGAGTGCGGACTAGAGTATAAATAATTCAAAATTTTCCAAGTCATGTAAAAGCGGACCGGAGCTTATGTAACCCATAAGATTTCAAATTTCAACTACAAGTTAGACAATAAGCTAAACAATGAGAATCAGGGAAGACAAAGAAACAAAATTTTATTTACTAACCCAAAATTAAGTTCCATTACAAATTTTCCGAAGTTTGGAGCAAAAGTCTATTCATAACGACTATAAAAATAAATAGAAACAACTACATGACTTAGGTTTATTCAGGCTGAACGAGGTATGACAAGATGATAATTACTTCTTTGACTTTTTCTCCTTCTTCGGCTTCTCCGAAGACTCCTCAGCCAAGCGCTTCTTCATGGACCCTCTGGTTCCCAGTGAGGTGGTGTCCGGGGCAGGAAGAGGAACATCCAGAGGTGTGTTCCCCCCAGGGAGAATTATCTTCAGGGGTCTATTTAGAGGGTCATAAAGTTCCACCACATGAGGTTCAACCTTAACTTTGGCTTTCTTTTTCTCCTCTTCCATGATTTGTTCCTCCATGCTAAGCTTCAAAGTATATACGGAGGCGCCTGTGATTTCGACCTCGTCATGTTCATCTCCGGACGAGGGATTTTCAAGTCAATCATCATCTAGCACTCCGATCACTTGAGCATCGGGTCCAGGGGTATCCCCAACGTGGAGCGTCTCAACCACTTTCTCCTCTCTCCCCGTGGAAACATCGCTCCTTGGAGTTGGTTCGAGATCAGAATGGCCTACATGAAGTCATGAAAGACAAATGTTAGAATACATCTATTACTCGCCAAAAGTGATGGTTTCTTGAACTCTAGAAGCGAAAGCTACATACCGGCTTCCAGTTGACTCTCAGCTGTCTTGGGAGTCTCACCCTCTAGAATAAGGGATAGAACATGAACATCAAGCTCGGGTTTCTCTGGGTCATAGCCGACATGCTGCTCGAAAGGATCGAGTGATGAGCAACCAGCCGGCTGAGTGGAAGGAGGAACTGGAGACTCAGTTCCAGATGGGCCAGCAATGTCGTCCTTCCCCTTCGATAAGGAGGAATCTCTTCCGAAGAGGGTTTTTGCTGCAGATAAGTCGGAAGGCTCGTTTCCTCGAAGCACTTCCTTCACAAGAGCTTCTTCATCAACCTCTTCGGCGCCCAGCTCAACTTTTTTAATTTTTATCAAAGTATCCCACGCTTCGACCAATGATTCGAGGTAACCCTCACCTAGGAAGGATAGGTTGCAGTGCATGAGAACTCGTGCGTTATACTCGGCGATGAGCGGATCAAATAAGCATTTAATTTCCTCTCTGCCAGCCTCAGTAGCAGCCTCAAGACGAGAGTCGACTTCTATGAGCACCATTTTCCTACCCTCCTCGTGAGCTGCCTCCTTTAGCACTTCAACATTGGAAAGTTCCTCATCGAGCTTCGTCTTTAAGAGTCGTGTTGTGACAATTTCATCGCAATATCATTGTGACTCTTCCTGCGTGATAGTTTTCTCTTCTTTCTCTTTCGCAAGTAGCTCCTCTAGTTCTTTAACTCGTCAAGCGAGAATATCGTTTTCTTTTTGGATAGAGTCTTTCTCTAGAGCTAACGCACCACTGCGTTGGACCGCCTCATCGATTTCCTTCTTGTAAGCGGCCTCCAAGCGACTAACTGCCTCGGCCGTTTCCTTGGCATTTTTCTAGGCAGCCTCAAGTCGAGATTAGTACAAGGATAACTTTTTATCTTGGGCTTTGATGATACCTTTGTCGTGAATGGCTTCAAGTTTCAGGCGATCGATTTCGTGTTGATGTTCTATAGAAACCTTTGAAACCATCTCCGCCAAATGAACAAACGCGTCATGTTGACCATAGACATCATTATTGCAGGCGATGGCGCTTTGTTTGACATGCCCTGGAATAGGATGAATCGCAGGAATAAATTTCAATCGATCAAAACAGATCTTCGGGAATGTGGCTTTGAGCTCGGCTAATTTTTCTGCCGTCGATGGATCGTATCCGGAGGCTAGGGAAGTCTGCTTGGCCGGAATCATAGACTTCTTATAGGGCTCACGAGATTGCATGGCACTCGACGAGCCAGAGTGTTGGTCGCGGGGAGTTTTGAATTGAGATCCCTTCTGAGCAGATTTCTCTCTACTATGCTCTTAATGAGGGGAGGATCGTCGGGATACGAAGAATGGCTGTAAGTTTTTCTTCGAGAAGATGATGAATCTCTGGGATGGTAGTCCCTATCGCCGCTGTCATCCCTGTCTCGACGTCTACCTGATCCCGAATCCCAACTAGAGTGGTGGAAGATAGAGGAACCGCGAAGGCGGTCGAAGCCGTGTGTGCGCCCCATATCACCTGCACAAAAACCAAGTGAGGACGAGTTAGTGAGAATCATACGATGGCTTAAATTTAAGTGTAGGGTGAAGTGTGAGTGTTCGTGTGTGTCCTAGTACTTCCCCCCAAAGGACCAGTTTCTTTTGCTTTACTTATTGGGGTTTTCTCTCCTTGATGACAAGCCTGATCGCCATCATCGCCTCTCGCGGGTGAATTAAGTCCCATGGCCTCTAGATCATTGAAACCATAATTTAGCAAGTCGTCAGGGATGGTCAGGTCTAATAGACCTTTTAGTGAACCCTCTAGATGTTGGGGAGACGACTCTTTCTCAACTGGAGTAATTGTAACTTTTGAGGTTCCGCCCACTGTTATCTTTCTCAGTTTGTAGGCTAGGCTCTTTTTCCTCTTTGAAGGAGGAGGCGGTTCATCGATGCCGGGTGCGTAAGTTAGTGGTGCTGAATCGGGACTTATATTCTCATCAGACGCTCCTGGCACCCCGGACTCTTTAATTTCACCTTCGTTATATGTATCGGTGGCCCCTCCTATAGGGGGCACCGAAGGCCCGACCTGCTCTTTGCCATTTTCCGCAGCGGATCCGGTTGTAGTGGCGCCAGTTAGGAGGCTAGTTCGACGATCCTCCATCAATAATACAAACCTCGAAAGCAATTCGTTGGAAATAACAGATTTAATCTCCCGGTCTCCCAGGTGAATGGTTTGAATGGCCTCGACGGCCTTAGAATGCCCAGCGCCTTCAGGTCGTGGGCGGATACCTGTAAAAGTCAAAGGAAGTTTAGAAAGGATGCACTTCGAGCCTTAGACGAATATCGGTCTAGGAATGAAATTCACTCCCTTCCAGCCATCTTCTCGCAAAGCTAGATGGGCAGCATACATAAAACCACTCTTGCTTATACTGGGAAAATTTTCTCCACGCCCCCGTCAAGATTTGACATTTGGAATGTGGCTCGAGAAATACGAAGGATGGACTGTCAGACCGTCTTTTGAAGCAGTAGATATAGCAGATATCTTCGGGAGTAGGGAGTCTGAATAAGGTACTCATAAAGAGAATACAAGTGCCATGAATAAACACATGACTATTGGGGTGTAGCTGTGCCGGAGCAATCCCGACATACCATAACACTTCACGGAGAAATGAATTGAAAGATGGCACACTTCCGACCCAGCACATGAATTTGTTGCACGATGTATACCCGGCTGGGGGCAAGTGAGGCCGGTCTTGTCCTGACGGAACTAAAATGTCGTCGAAAGGGATTCCATGAATTAAGCACAACCGACGAAGAGCGGCTTCGCCAATTTTTGAAGCTTGTGAATCAATAGGATTATCCAGGATAACCGCTCCGTCTATAACATCAGGGGCCGGGCCTATAACAACAACAGATGGGTCCGGAATACCCTGTGTAGAAGTTGTCGGTGGATTCGAAGTTCCTACTACTTCCTCCCGAGAACATGGCTCAGGCTTATCAGAAACTGTAGTAGAGCTGAATCTTTTGGACATCTTCAACGAGCATTTAATATGGGTAGATACCTGTTTAAACTATACTTGAAAGACAATCGATATCAAATATAATGACAATAATATATCCCCATGTGTTGTATGTGAACTAGTGCGACAACTCCAACGTGGGTGCAGAAAAAACTAAAGTTTTAAACACAAGTGTGGTGTGATAGAACTTTAAGTTATTGTCCTTGGAGATCGTCATCGCTGACCATCTCCTGCAGTTTATCATATGATTGGCGGTAGAAGTCTTGGAATCAAACATTGGCATCATAGAGTGTAAAGACTATTATTTTCATTCGATGGGTTAAATTTCCATTTAAGGTTATTCAAGCTGTGGGGTAGTTAGTTCAAATTAGGTCCTCGGGATAATATGTTTTACTACTTAACATTGTCCATTATGCTATGCTTGGTTGTGAAGGTAAATTACCTAAATGAATGTTGTGTTCGAGTTAAAATTGCTAATGCCGACGTACTTACTCGCTATCTCACCCTAACTACCGACCGACCTCACTTAAATTGATCCCAACCCACATCACCTAACCAGGAGCCGAGCCACACTCACTACACTCATTCTCCTCACTCACTCTCTAATCATTTAACAACCCACTAGGTTTAAACTGACCCACCTTCCTAATCTCCCACCGACCCATGCTCTCCCTCAAGACCGAACGACACCCTAGCTCGGGATATCGAACCGCGTCTTTGGACTCTGACCGAACCACAACATCACACACAACTACCAAACCACACTCTTGTTTCACTTAGCATGACTGACCCGCGTTTCCTCTCGGATCACTGAACCCTTTTTTCTCTTTTGTATTCTCCACCAAGCGGCACCTTCCTTCTTCCTCCTAAGTCATGACTTCCGAACTCTGAAAGCTACAACTACTCCTTCTAAGAGACTATTGCTGCCAATCATCGAGGATGGTTGAAGCCCTAACATAAAGTCCAGTCCTCCTCGTGATTTATCTCTTCCTCACTCCTCAGTTACCCTCTACCTATTCCTAAAACCAGAGAAAAGGGGAAGCCACCCACTCGAGCAATGAAACTTCGTATGCAATTCCGAGTTTGAAAGGAGGTTCGTACCTATGGAATTTGCAGCAGCTTCGAGATGCTAGGTTGAGGAGTTGATTGAATTCGAGAACAGCTGATATAGCGAGGGGAGTGGTTCAGGGTTCGATGAGAAACGAGTTGGTAAATTTAGGAAGATAGGAAGGATGTGGGCTTGTGAAGGTAAAGGGAAAATAATAAGAAGATAAAAGAGCAAAGGGAGGAGCTTTTATATGCAGCAAAGGGAAGGCGAACAGGCAGTTGCCTTCAGAACCGGTCCACACACTTTGTGTATATCGTTGGAGTGAGATGATGTTTGCACCGGCCATGTGGATCAGTGATGACATGCCGACCCGCTTTTTTCCGGAGTAACCGAACGAGTGGATCAGTCTCTAAAACGTCGGACCACTCGTTGTTTAAAAAATATATAATAATAATAATAAAATAATAATGATAAATATGTGTATATATGTATATATAAATATATGCACATGTAATGTTTAGAAAATCCACCATTATTCAGCCTTCGAGAAGTTGTATACACCCAGCTTTTGAAAAGCTAAAGACAGGATTTAAAAAATGGACGATTATCATTTTGAATGAGCTAGCTCCTAAAAGGAAGGATTGACTGCTGATTCAAAGTGCATCATGTTGGTTCACACAATGCACTTTGGGGGGAAAATGTTACCCAGCTACGTGGTCTAGCTACAAGGCGATAGTTGCCGAGGCTATGGTTAGGTTTAGACAGGATTCAAGCCAAAAGGAATGTAGAAGTATAAGTGGTCTGGCCTATATGTATAGTTCGGCCTATGTAAATATATATGTATGTATGGTTCGGCCTATGTATATATATATGTATGTATGGTTCGGCCTATAGGTACGGTTCGTCCTATATATATGGTTCGGTTTTTAAACATGGCTCAGCCAAGGAAGGGAGGTCGTGTGTCGTTCGGCCACATAGGACATCTGTATGGATCGGCCAAGGTAAGAAGGTCGTGTGTCACTCGGCCAAGAAAAGAAGCTATAGAAATTCAGCATGTATTGCTCGGCCAAGGAAGGAAACGCAAGACAGTTCGGTCTAGATGGTTCAGCAGTTGTTGTTTGGCTTAGATAGGTTAGCAGGAATCGTTCGATCGTGATTGGGAAGCCAATGTCGTTCGGTAAGGACTGATTCGGCATGTGTGGTTCGGCGCAGTGGATCAGTGAACCTTAAGGAGGTTGGAAAATTCTTCAACCTACAACAGAGTAACATGACTAATGTTTATCTGCTTTGAGTCATCTGCCGTTTTCTTCGAGTCCCCTGAGAAGCTGCCTCGAGTCATTCATCAAGACGCCCTGGTTCAACATTTGTCGATCGGCCAGAAGTCATTCGGTGTACCTGGTCGGGCCGACTCAAGAGTATCATGTATGGGCCGAGCTGCCTTGGTCTTGGGCCTGCACAGGGAATCCATCCTATCTTCGTCTATAAATATAGAGGCAGAGGTACAGTTGAAAGGACCTTTTTTCGGGAACTCCAAGGATACTCTACCATTTTTTACATTCATTTATTTGCTGTTTGAACTTGTATCCAAGTTGTTTGTTTATGGATTGTATCTGTACTCAAGTAGTTGGGAAAGTAATAAAGATTACATTCAAAGTGGACGTAGGCAATTATGCCAAACCACTATAAATCTGGTGTTCTCGCTTTTGTTGTTCCTTTTGCATTCTACTGTGATATTCCTCTGTTTTAATTTACTTTCTTCATTAATCTCTCTACACAATTCTATTCAAGGGTGTTGGTGACCAATTTTGGTACTAACAGTATTAATGGCGCTGATTAGGGGGATTCATCCCGAGATGAATTTTGAGGAACGGTTGGAGAGAAAACCCTCATTGACGATGGATGCTTTCTGTAGAAAAGTTAATCGGTACTTATGCATGGAAGAAGAGCACAATCGTCCTTGAAGAAGCGGTGCAGGAAATTCAGATGAAGTGATACAAAATAACATTGTTGTAAAGTAATCTGGAGGAAGTTCTAGAAACGTGGATGTGAATACTGGCAACAAGAATGATAACCAGAAAAAGAGTGATAATAGGGCCAAGAAATGAAAGTCAGATAATAGGAATCGACCCAGGAATCCTAAATATGATAATTATACTGAATCGAATAACTCAATCGAGAACATTTATCTGGCAATGCAAGGTACCGAGCAGTACAAGAAGCCGGCTTTGAGAGAGTCAATCGAGAAGGAGAAGAGATCTAAAAAGTTCTGTAGGTTTCATGAGACGCGCGGTCATAATACCAATGAATGTATGCACTTGCATGATATGATTAAGGAGCTGATTCGAAAGAAAAAATTGCAACTGTATGTGAAAACCCTATAGAATAGAGGGCAGGGAAATTCTAATCCCCCTGGGTAACATCTCAATGGGGGCAAGCTGGTCCTAGCGGTGAGGAGCCTATGTGACTTGAAAAACGTTTAGGGATAAACACGATCATTGGCGGACCGCATCCAGCCGACAAGAGTTTGAATGAGACGGACAGGTATGTTGGTGCTTTGAAACATACAGTATATAAGAGTTGTTTAGTGGTTGAGGATGGAACTTCGGAAAAACAATTCAGGACCAAGACAGATGGCATTGTTTTCCAAAACAGAAATGCTGATGGGGTGGAACCCCCAACAATTGACCCATTGGTTATAACGGCCAAGATTGTCCCTGCTATTGTACGAAAGGTGTTGGCTGACCGTGGGAGTTCAATCAACATTTTGTTCAAAAAATCCTATGACCAGATGCTTTCGGAAGGCAAGGACTTGAAACCGTGTAAATCTCAGATCCAGGGATTTAATGGAACAACTACAGAGCCAATCGGATATGTGGAAGTACCGGTGATGCTTGGAGAGGATAACCGTAGGCGAGTATGGGTCATGCCTTTTGTTGTATTGGATATTTACTCTACTTATAATGCATTTTTGAGCAAGCCCAGGCTGAGTTCAGTGTGGCTATGGCTCCTTAGTGTTTGACACTTAAATTTCCTACGAAGAATGGTGTGGGAGTAGTGCATGGGGATCAATTCCTTGACCGTGAATATTATATCGCCGAGCTAAGAGAGGAGAGGCGAAGAGAGAAAGGAAAAGGTGCAAAGGGGACTTTCTGCATCAAGGATTTGGACGCATAGCAACCAATGCCTAATCCCTAGCTCGGGCAACACAGTTGGTTCCATAAGGATATGGAGCCGTGAAAAGAGTCATTGGATGGAAGAGCAGCTCTAGTCGAGCTAACGATTAATGTCCCGATCAGTCAGGATGACACAACACTGATCCTGAAAGTCGAATCAAAGCTTGGTGTTAGGATGATGAAGGAGCATATTGGTTTTCTCCAGATGAACCATGATGTGTTCGCCTGGATGCACTCTGATATGTATGGGATCTCGCTGGAGATAGCAAGCCCTGCATTAAACATAAATCCCAAACGCGATGCGTACTTTGGAGTTAATGAAACAAGGACTTAACGGAACAGCTTCCTACTTCCAAGGGATGATCAGTTGATGGATTCAACAGCCAGACATGAATTTCTTTCATTCATGGACGCGTACTCTGGATACAACCAAATTCCAATGCACACCCCGATCTAGGAACATATAAGCTTTATTACCGACCTTGGATTGTATTGCTATCTGGTTATGCCCTTTGGATTAAAGAATGCTGGAGCAACTTACCAGAGGCTGGTAAATAGGATGTTTGTAGATCAAATTGGAAGTTCGATGGAGGTCGATGTAGATGACATGCTCGTGAATTCACGACATTCAAGAAATCACGTTGACTATTTGGCAGAGATGTTCGACGTTCTCTGAAAATATGGAATGAAGCTAAACCATTTGAAATGCTCTTTTGGAATTATGTCAGGGAGATTCTTGGGCTTCATTGTGATCTCCCATGGTATTGAAGCTAATCTGAAAAAGAAAAAGGCATTAAGGGACATAGAGGCCCTAAAGACAGTTAAAGTGGTCTAGAGGTTGAATGGGAAGGTCGTTGCCTTGAGTCGATTCATCTCTAGAGACACCGCCCGATTAAAAAAGGTAAAAGCCAGAAGGGAAAAAGAACTTTCGCTTGGACGCAAGAGTGTGCATATGTATTCCAAGCTCTTGCTGACCACTTGGAGACACCGCCCATCCTCTCGAAGCTAGTGGATGACAAGGACTTGTTTATATATCTTGTAGTGTTGGTGCATGCTTTGAGCCCTGCACTCGTATGTGAGGATGCCCGCACCCAACGACCGGTCTATTATATCAGTAAGCGATTGACAGGAGCGGAAAGAAATTACCCGAAGCTAGAAAAGCTTGCATACCACCTGTTGATTGCTTCAAGGAAGCTCCGCCCCTACTTTCAGGCTCATCCGATCAAAGCTCTTACCGACCAGCCTTTGGGACAAGTCTTGCAACGACCCGAGACTTCTGGAAGGCTGTCGAAATGGAACATTGAATTGAGCCAATACGATATAACCTATCACCCTCGGAGAGCTATCCAGGGTCAAGCTTTGGTGGATTTCATAGCTAAATTCACTACACGAGATGATACTCCAGAGAGTAGCGGTGAGCAAAATGATAGGTGGAAGATGTACACAGATGGTGCATCGAACGAACCTTGTTCCGGTTCTGGAGTTGTACTTGTCACTCCCAAGGAACGTTCAATTTGTTATGCCCTGAGACTCGATTTTTGTGCAACAAACAATGAAGTGGAGTAAGAAGCTTTGATTATGGGACTCAAGATTGCCAAAGAATTGGAGATAAAAACTTTATATATTTTCTGCGATTCTCGACTAGTGGTGTATCGAGTGCAGAAAGAGTTTCAGGAAAAAGGAGCAAGGCTAGCACCTTATATAAACTGAGTCCTAGAGTTTCTTAGTAATATTGAATATTATACAATTGCATATTCCTAACAAGGAAAATGCGAAGGCCGACTCACTGGCCAGTTCCGAAGATGTGTAGCTCATGGGCTTGGTTCCAGTGGAAATATTGTCAGCATCGAGCATCGACTAGATGGATGTTGATTGGATCTTGGAGGCTGAACTAGAAAGAGAGTCATGGATGACTCTGATAAAAGACTACTTGTAGAAAGGAATCCTTCCCGATAGGAAGAATGAGCGATGGAAGCTCCTTCGCCAAGCTCCAAGATATATCATAAAGGAAGGATTGCTATACAGAAAGGGTTTTTCTATCTCTATACTTTGGTGTGTCACTCATGATGAGGCTAAACAAGTCCTGACAGAAATGTATGAGGGGGCCTATGGCGACAACTCTGAAGGGTAAACACCCGGTGAAGAAGATTCTTCATTGTGGGTATTTCTAGCCAACTGTCAGCCGAGACATGGCTGATTACACTAAAAAGTGTGACAAGTGCCAGAGGTTTGCTAAGATTTCGAGAGCCCTACCGACAGAGATTACTCAAATGGTCGGTCCTTGGCTGTTTGTAATTTAGGGAATTGATATTATCGATATGTTGCAGATATCTAAAGGTGACAAGAAATACGCCATTATCGCAGATATCTCAATAACTTACTTTCAACTGTAGGCCCATGGCCATTCCCAGTCTCACGCATCTACCATCAATCATGTCCTAACAATGTAAGAGAAAGTACCCAGGCCACTTAATATGTTTTTAATGGGAATTAGAACAAACTCTGACCATTTAATACCTATATCTTAGGCAGGTCCCCATCATTTAATACCTAACCCCAAACGGACCCCTCACTAGTACAATCTAGCTGACATCACATGAAATCTCATCAAGCTACTTAGCTTCTTTTGGAAGAGGCCGATGCAATAATAACCACTTAATACCTCAAATCTGAAACAGATCCTTCCCGAGATTTCCATCTACTGTGCCTAAACACTATCCCCAACCACTTAATACTTCCTAATTAGGAAGGAGGCAGACCATACAACAACCACATATTACCCTCGATCCTCAAAGTAGGTCCTACGTATATTATGATTCGTAACCTAACCGTGACGTCTCACATTAGTCCGACTATTAGTAGGTACTGGTAGCCAGATTAACTGGGCAGACTTACTATGCAGAATTAGGACTAACCTCGAGTCCTCCACGGGTACTAATTATAGGTGATGTCTCACATCAACCTTAAAGTCACACGGTTGGTAGCCAGATTAGCTGCACATATTTCCTTGTGCTTTTAACCGATCCTTCATCCCTATAACTTAGTCATAATTGACAATCTCCTGACCATACTACCATATACCTCATCGCATTCTACTAAGGCTATAAAGACGGATTCTTTATTCCGCCAGTAATCATATTCATTCTTAACTTTCATCCTAAGGGGTTTTAATGCTAATAACGAACCTATTTACTACATTATTAACACAATATTAATTATAAGTTATATAAGCTAACACATATATATATATAATTAATATATTCCAAGGCATACGAAGATTTCGCCCTATACTAATCGTTAAATGTCAAAACTTCTAGTTGATACAAGTTTAACTTCATACCACAACATACAATTTAGCTTATATCCTTATCCCAAAATAAACTTGTATAAGGAAATGGAATCAATTACCAAACTTATTTCGTATCAAAATAGTAGAGCAAACATTGATAGAATTTATAGTTCAATCTTTCACACTCTAATCAACTTTCACATATAAAATGCAAAAGGGATGCATATTTAAAAACCCTCAATCGTATCAAAGAGAAGATGAGAAGTGTAATAGAATGTAAAATACTAAAATTGCAATAACTATACAAATTCTACCATTACAATATAAACTAACTGATTATAAAATTGCCATGAATGCAACGACATAACTTTTTTAGCCAAATTCCAACATTTACAAAAAAATTATTTTTAGCCTTATTATTAATTATTCCTTATTGGTTAATTTCTTATTACTTTTTACAGAGTGTTACATTCTCCCTCCTAAAAAGGATTTCATCTCTGAAATCCCTAAGTGGTGGACAGTGTAATGCGAACAAAGTATTCATGTTATATAACCATGTTATCTACACAACCATCTGCTCAACCAAAAAGTGCAATGTGATTATGTATGCAGACATACTATAGGTGAGCTCAATCCTAGCGTGAAAGCAAGTGTTGTGACATGTAGGCATGTATGCAAACATCCTAAACATACAAAAAGTTTTACATAAATGTAAAAATGACTGTAAAAAAGTGTGGCAACCATCCCCTACCATCTACTCTACCAACCACGATGCAACCAAAACCTAATTCTGGAGAGAGAAAGTTCACTAGAGAAAAGCTGAGAATGAGAATTCCTCATCTACTCCTCAATTTCTCATGTTCTTTCCATCGAACTATTTCCCCATTGCACTCATACTAACCTAATTTTTTTGCTGCGGAGCTTCCTAGTTCCATGCTCCACTAAGCATGTGGTAGCATGGGGTGCTACCGGCTCTGTCTTAATGTCTACTAAATGATCGGACTCTGCTATAATGGCGGTGCTATAAGGGCATTTCCACAAGTGCAGAACGTGAAATATGCCATGGACTCCTGCTAACTTATCTGGTAGCTCTACTCAATATGCAAGTTTACCTATTCTTTTCACGATCGGGAAAGACCCAATTAACCTTGATGCTAACTTCCCTCGACTTACCAAATCTCATGACCTTCTTAAGAGGGGAAAATTTAACAAACAAAATGTCACCTACCTTAAACTCCAATTCTTTCCTTCGCTTGACTACATAGGTCTTCTGGCGATTATGTGATGCCTTCATTCGCTGCCTAATCAACTTTATCTTTTTTGATGTCTCGCGAATTAATCTGGTCCCAGTAGAATTTTTTCAGTGGTTCTCACCAACAATTTGGCTATTTGCATGGCCTTCTATATAGCGCTTCAAAGGTTGCCATGCCAATCATTACTTGGTGACTATTGTTGTACGCGAATTCTACTAAGGTAAGTGTAGCTCCCAAAGTCCTTTGAAGTCCATGATGCAAGCTCTCGACAAATCTTCCAAAAGCCTATTTACTATTTTAGTCTAACCGTCGGTTTGTGGATATTAAGTAGTGCTAAGATTCAATGAGTTCCCTAAAGCTGACTGTGGACTTATCTAAAATTTGTTGGTCAATAAGGGTTCCCAATCACTAACAATGCTAACTACGATTCCACGAAGTCGAACCACCTCCATAATATAAATTTGTGTTAAATATGTTGCGGTCCTATTACTTCTAACGAAAATAAAATGAGTGCTTTTAGTGAGCCTACCTACTTGTAATGACCCTAATTTTAGTTAACATTATTTAGAAATTTAATTAGATAATATAAATTAAATAATGTAGAGGGTTAAGAGGTTGAGATTCGATAATTAAACTTGAGACGTGTCGTATGAATGAACTAAAATAAGAAATTAAAATTAAAGATAAAGAGGAGGAAAATTAGAACGGCAAAATAGAAAGAGCCTTATTTTATATCCTAAAACCCTCTCTTTCTCCACTTCATTCATTCATTTGCATCTACAAACTAAATTAAAACCTAAAGGGTGTGGCCGGCTATTAAAGAGAAGGAAAACCAAAGATTAAAGCTAGGAGATTCAAGATCAAAAGCTTAGGAAATCAACCCTGATCCAAATCTCAACATTCTTAATCAAACTAAGGTGAAAAATTAGTTTACATCTCACTTTTGATAATGATTTCAGTTTCAAGTAGATCTAAACTATGTTTGCAAATAATATGCCATGTTATGTTTATTAAAATGGATGTATATTGTTGATGATTTATATGGTTTAATATAGATTTTATGATATGTTTGGATTAGAAAACCTATCAAATGACATCCAAATGAGTTGCGTTTTTGATATATGATCAAAAACATTATTTTAGAAGTGGGTTTTAAATTTCATAATTTTCTAGGTGATTGTGGATTTATTATGAATTTTCTATAAAAGAAAATAATTAATTTTGGGTTTAAATTATTTAAGGCAATTAAATAATGTTTTCGGATCTGAAATTTATATATGTTAGAAAACATATTTAAAATGAATTATGTGATTTTTGGGGGGTTTTTTCTAAGTGCTTTACTATGGATATTAAATTATTTAAGTTAGAGGAATTAAATGTTATATTAAGGAGAAGGGCTTATTTGCTTAAAATGTTTCAATTGTTAAATGCTGAATTCGGCAGCCTATTTTGAAAGAAATTTGGTAAAGAATTGGCAACTAATCATATTTTGGCAAATTATGTAAGTTAGGTGAAAAGAAATTACTTTAAAAAGCATAAAATTAGTTTTGTTTCGAACTACAACTTCGCCACTTCTATTGTTGCTTCCGTCACCATACCCAGTAACCCTTTCGCACCCATTCGAAACTAATGCACATGGTATCAAGCAATTGGTACGTAGTGTATTGGACAAAGGTGGAAGGAAAGGACGGTGTCAAAAGTATGCTTTCGAAAGGGTTAAAGCCACTTTTATTAGCTTTCGAATCCATTAACTTGCCTTTGTTTTTAAAAGAAGCTTTCGAAAATGCTGCTGCTTTTGAACCCCTTCAATACTCTAGCTGCCGCATTTCTACCTTTCGCATTAGTTAGAGGCCGCTTTTCTTTATAACCTAAAAACAATGTATTCGAAAGGAAGGCTTTCATATTTTCAATATTGAAGCCGCCTTCCCAATGCTTTCGAAAGGGGTGTCTTAGCTTCTTTTACTAATGGTTTCAGAGGCAATGGTTTCGAAAGGGTAGTTTTGAAGTGCTCTCTTCCCTAATTCTTTTACTTGATATCAATGCTTTCGAAAGTGATGCTTTCGCTTTTGTTTTCTTTGACCCTATAGTTATATTAAATGTTGAACCCAATGATTTCGAAAGAAATACTTTTATAGGGTTTCGAAGCTATGTTCCCACAAATTCTTACTTGAACCCAATGCTTTCGAAAGGTATGTTTTAAGTGTTTCGAAAGTTATGTTTTAAGTGTTTCTAAAGGAATTTTTCCAATGCTTTCGAAAGGAATGTTTAATGGTTTCGAAAGAGGATGTCTAAGAATATAAGCGATGATTTTAAAAGGGATGCTTTCTATGATTTCGAAAGGGATTTTTTAAAGTTTTAAACAATGGTTTCGAAGGTACTGTTTTGCCTTTATTGCATAATGTTTTCTAAGTTAAAAAGGGCTTTAACTTATTTCAAAGGGATAGGTAACCCCATTAATTTTAGGTTTTCATCAACATTGTTTTGTAAAATATATAGAATGGCATAAGTATTTTGAGTAAAGCAAAGAGTATGATTTTATTGTTTTATAAAGATATGATTTCAAGGGTAAATCATTTATAAAGATGGTTTTCAAGGAAATGAAATATGAATAGGGTAGTTAACCATAAGCATATGACTCATATTTTGGAAGACCAGATGGGACTGGTGTGGGGTCGCGCCATATACTTTAGCTAGTAGCCCCTAGCTAATATAAGTCTAAAATTCCAGTGTGTAGGGTTTTATCACAGGTAAGACTAAAATGAAGTTACACGCATAAAGGAATACACAGAGTAGAGGTAGGTTATTGGTGAGCCCGCAAACCCATTAGGATCAACTAACCCTAGGAGAAGTAAGTTAAGGACAGATCATCAAGTATTGTATCTAACAGAAGTTAGAATATTTATTATGTCTGGTAGGCCCGAGTCAGACAGTGGTTAATAGTCAGCCTGATAAAACTATATTGTTCAGACAGATAGTTCATTGACTATCTGATTTATATGCATATATGTTATTGTTGTTATAATCAGTTTGATTGCAGATTTTTGATTTGCAAAAGATATGATTTTAAAAAGATATTTGTGAGGGGAAACCCATTCCGCTAAGCGGCGTGGTCTCACTTAATATCAGTAAACCAAGATGTAATAGAATTATTTACACCAGGCTTTATGTCTGACTCAAAGTTTATGTTTTCCCCTTAAAGTCTCGGGTGCTCAAAATTAAATTTGAGTAGATTGAGAGTTAAGGACTTTCAGGTTTAGTAGGTTGGACGAATAAGCTTCCAAAGACATGCAGGAGGCAAAGCTAGCCATGTAGGAGTTATTTAGTAGTATTTCCGCTATGATGTATTTCTGACTGATATGTCTATCTATCTAGTACTTTGATCATCCAGGGGGGCATCTTCATATGTCGCTTTTGGTGTATTTTCTAATAATTATATTTGATCAAAACCTAGGAATCATTTTGGGATTATGTAATTGAATATTAAATATTGATTTGAAATATAATCAGAAAAGTTGTTTTTGAAATCTATGTTGATTTTATTTCATATTCATGTGCTTCTGATATTATGGATACCATTAGCATTACCGTATTTTGTCATCGGAAGTTAATACTATAGATACTACATTATCTGTAACGCTTAGCTTCGGGCCTCAAAGTAGGGGTTGCCACACGACTATAACTCAAATCATTGCATGTTTGACTCTTAGGCAATCCATTTATAAAGTACATTGGTATATGCTCCCATTTCCAAGTCAGCACCTCCAACCGAAATAAAAATCCCTCGGATTTTCCTTGTTCAGCCTTTATCCTTTGACACATCAAACACCTAGAGATATATTCGGCCACCCTCTTCTTCATCGCTGGCCAATAGAAAATTCGCTTCATATTCCTATACATCTTATCCCCTCAGTGGTGAATGGTCATCCTAGAATGGTGAATTTCTGCTAACAGTTCTTCTAAAACATCCTCAATCTTAGGGACGCAAAACCATCCATCTCTCCTCAAACATCCTCTTTCGTCTACTGCCTATCTTCCTACATGGGGAAAAATGTTCTCCTCTACTTAGCTTGTCCAAAATGTCTACTATCGATGCATCCATCTTTTTCTCCAGCCCAATATGGTCCATTAATGTTGGCCTAACCTTCATTGCCACCAAATAGCTTAGAGAAGGTTCGACTGGCGGTTCAAATTTGAAATTAGAGAGGAACTCCTATTATCGCTAGTTAAGTGTCCTTATGAGATCCCCTTATTTATTTTAATATATTTATATAATGGTCAAAGCTCATCCAAACCATTAACACCATAATAAACCTAGAACATGTCTCATATCATATCGTACGTTTTTCCAATTACCTAAGGGAGACAACTAGCAACTATAATCCAAAAATCCTTAAAAAAAATTTGCTGGAAGCTACCATTCATCATCAACTGATGTTAACGATATTGTGGCCCTAACACTCATTACTAAGTTAAGATTGATATTTCTAGAGCTCCATTCAACTATAATAAACGTCTTAACTTACCTTCTTGGCTCCTAATAAGGTTTATCCATTACTTCAATTATGACACCCAACTATGGAATAAATTGCGCATTCCCATATTGCAATGGGTAAAAATATGAACTATGCACATCTAGAATAACTCATTAGAAAATTAGTTTGGTGAAATAGCTTTCATATAGTCTATCTCACCTTCTTGAACCCTGAGTCAACTAACACCCTTTATGTTTGTTTTCCATCTTATTACTCACTTCCTTAATCATACTATTATCTTCTCTAAATCACAATCTCTTGATGGTATCCTCAAACTTTGGTATTTGCTTCCTAACTATTCTTGATCCTATATGTGAGTATACACTAGGACTCACAAAATTATACTTTGATACCGTTCCCTATTCCGTTGAGGGTTCTCCTTATGACTTTTAAACATCTCTAATCAACCTTCCTAGATTCATACCAATATTCCTTATATTCAATAGGGATTCCTTCTTGCTGCCCTACGAGCATCCATAGTTATTTTATTCGTAGCCTAGCCTTTCCGTTGTCTTACATAGACAGTCATCCCTATCTAATCCATATCAAAATTTGGTTTGGTTTCACTATTTTTAATAAAACTAAAACTTCATAATCATAAAGTACCTAATCCAATACTTTTATCTTTAAAAATATAAACTTAGAAACAATTTTATCAAATTCAAAATTTGCTTGGTCTCCAAAAATAAGCCATGAAATTTTTTCCTTTTCTAACCAACTTTACCTTTTTAAGGATTCTCTACAACAGATATTTACTTCTTTTAAAAATAGGGTTTTAACATTTAAAACTCAAGTATCATACCAAGCCATTTTTTTCAAAGACAACTTTTATAACTTTAAATAATGAAACATGGAGTAGATTTTTTAACTTCCATCCTGTTATTTTTCTATTACTCATGCTATCTCCGCTTCCACCTTCGATAGAGATTTTAATAGCATATGAGAGGGGCTTCTAAAACATATATGTAATTGCTGCATCTATCTAAGAATCTATCTAAAATATATGCGCAATTACTACAATTCTATGGAATTTATCCATTCGTTCTACCCTATTCCTATTTCGTCTCTCATGTATTATTTCTATCTAAACTACTAATCCTATTTTATACAAATCCCTAATGAAATTTTTATCTAAATCTTCCAATATTGCAACTATTTGTATTTCTCCTACCTAAATAGCTTCTACTTCAACTGTTATTCTCCATATTTTCCTTATGCGAGAATGTTCCTCCTATCTTAGTTATCAGGCATTCTTACCCTTCTATTCTTTATATCCCAATTTAATCAAGTATCATTTCCATTTATCCATCCCATAAAAAGATTTTTTTTTAAATGAAACTTACAAATTTATAAAAATAGGAAAGATCATAGAGCCAAATCTATGCTCTTTCCATTTATTTCAAAAATGAAGAACCCCTTTACCAAAAATCTTTAAACCAAAGCTTTTTGACTCGACCAATTTTAAAATAAAAAAATTCCAAATTTCCTCACTTTTTCAAAACAACTTTCCAATGAATCCTATAAAAAACCCATTCAAAATATTTCAATAAACTTCCAAAATCTTCTTGTTAAATTCTTTCACATAGGGTCAGACTCGAAAATGGACTCTTATTGTTCTTTCTTTCGGACTTTCCTTCTTCCTACTCCTTCTTAACTCTTCTTCATCAAAAATCCTGCTACCTTCTAGTGGTTATTAGTGCACACCTTCTTGTAAGAAATTTCTCTACTCCTTCTCCATACCTAAATTTCTATATGCTTGCAACTTATGGTTTCTTACTTCCAATTTGTGTGGATAAACTGTGCATCTTCTATTGGAAATCCATCAAAATCCATAGTCATAAGGCAAGGCCTAACAAAGAAGTCTAGTACCATCCAGCCTCTAGGATTCTTCTATAAGTCGTGCTCATGCTCTTCTTGGTCAGCGCCTTACGATATGGCCTACACTCGATAGGGTAATTCGAGTAGATGAATACATTTAACTCAATTTATTGGTCCAACTCATAGTTGCTTCATCCATCCTTTCAGAATATGATTGCAACTACTTCTATAGTCAGAATTTATAGAGTTTGACATATAATATATATAGGGTTTTTGAAAAATGCTTTCAAAAATAACAAGTACGCACTCATATGTATACATATACCCATTGATGGGGTAACCTAAGCTTTGATACCAAATGCAACAACCAACTTCAAAATGGGCCTAATTTTCGACCCAGAAAAGGCCCATCGAACATTAGATTATTCCAAAGCTAGCAGTTAGTTGGTAAAAACAACACATAGAGCTATCTAATAATGCTATCAAAATCTCACAGCAGAAATGACAAAATATAATATCGGAGACAATACCCATTTTATAAAAATTCAAGTTTCATAACAAAACATAACATCTCAATATCCTAGTACAATTTCCCATTATACAATACTGTCATGTCATGTCTGTACTAAAATATATATAAAAATATAAGTAAATAGATAACTACCACAAGACTCCGCCTCCATCTTCATCCTCTTGATCTGCATCGTCTTCCCTAACCTACGTTGTAATGAGGAGGGGTTACAACAACAATGTCTAATGAATGAAATCTTGAGTCTTTCCATAATAGTACTTGGGAAGTGTAATTTAGATAAGAATATGTCTTACGTATCCTAACTATATTCCTTATAAATACCTTCAACTGTTGGCCCGAAGACTTTTCCAGTCCAATCCTATAAATTTTTCCAAATAATCTCTATAACTGACTTTTAATTGTTGGCCCAAAGCCATTCCCAATACCTATGTATTATGATCTAATCGTCAATCATGTCCTAACAATGTGAGAGAAAGTATTCAAGCCACTTAATAACTTTTCAACAGGAATTAGGCAAACTCTCACTATTTAATACCTATATCTTAGGCAAATCCCCGTCATTTAATACCTAACCCAAGGCGGACCCCTCATTAGTACAATCTAGCCGACATTGCATGGAATCTCATTAAGCCACTTAATACTTCTTTTTGGAAGAGGCGTTGGGGAGGAGGCAGACCCTACAATAGCCACTAACTACCCGGATCCCCGAAGCAGGTCCTATATATTATGACCCATAACCCAACTGTGACGTCTCACATTAGTTGGACTATTCATAGGCAATGCAGCTAGATTAACTGGGCAGAGTTACCCTACAAAATTAGGACTAACCTCGCGTCCTCCGTTAGTACTTATTATAGCCTATGTCTCACATCATCCCCAAAGTCACATTGCTGGTGCCAGATTAGCTGCGCAGACTTCGGTGTGCTTTTGACTAACCTTGCATCCCTATAACTTAGTCATAATTTACACTCTCCTAACCATACTACCATATACCTCACTACATTCTACTAAGGCGATAAAGAAAGATTCTTTATTCTGCCACTAATCAATTCATTCTTAACTTTCATCCTATCAGGTTTTAATGCTAATTATCCCATTTATTACGTTATTAATACGTTATTTATATGCTAATATATATATATATATTATAATATATTCCTAGGCGTACAAAGATTTTGTCCTATACTAATCGTTAAAAGTCAAAACTTCCAGTTTATACAAGTATAACTCCATACCATAACATACAATTTAACTGATATCCTTGTCCCAAAATAAACTTGTATAAGAAAGTGGAGTCAATTAACCAAACCTATTCCATATTAAAATAGTAGAATCAACATTAATAGAATGTACAATCCACTCTTTTACACTCTATTTAAATTTCACATATAAAATGGAAAAGGGATGCATATTTAAAGACCTTTAATTGTATCAAATAGAAGATCAGAAGTGGAATAGAATGTAAAATTTTAAAATAGCAATAACTACACAGATTCTACCATTTTAATACAAAATAATTGAGATCCAAATAACACAAGAATTAACATTTCTTTTTTGGGGAATCCTTAGGGGTTTAGATTTGAAGTTTTCGTAAACCAAAATTCCTATATCAAATCGAACCTATACTATAAAATTACTAAAATGAGAAAAACTAATATTTTCACTCATAGATAATTCTCAGCTTTCTCTTTGGATTTGAATACATCTGCTACTTAATCTCTTCCTTTTAAAATATATAATAATTGGATTGCATATTAGTTAGATTCAGAATTTCAAGGGTTGGAGGAGAATAAAATTTGAAATTGAATATTAATACATAAAATCCCTTACTTGAAAGCCTTAAGAAATTTCTGAATTTTGAGAAAGAAAGAAACCGACAGAGCTCTGCTACATTTCTAAATAATTTATGAATAAAAATGAGGGGGCTAGGTTCTTATTCATAGTAGTTAGAAGAAACCAAAATTGCTAGATTTAATTTGGGTCAAAATAATAAAATCTGGGCCACTCGTAGTCTGAATAACCATGGCCGCGACAACTCGAACCGATCAACAGCTCATACCTGGGCGGTCGACCGGTTGCATATAAATGGCAACATATTCTTTCATGCCATTTAATATTTATTTAATACCTTATTTAATTTTTAACGTTATCGTTTCTTTTAACGTTTAATTAATCCCTAAGTTTCTAATTACTGTTAATTTTTAAATTTCAAACTTTTACATTAATTACAATTTGAATTTGAAATTCATTTAAATTATTTTAAATTAAAAAACTTCAACCATTAATAACATTTTCATTTGAGCTCCTATTTCTAAATGTTACATATGGAAATTGATCAGAAAATCATCAAGAACGCAACTACATAACTTTCGTGGCTAAATTTCGACATTTGCGAAATTTCTATTTTTAGCCTTATTAATTAATTAATTAATCCTTATTAGTCAGTTTCTTATTATTTTTATGGGGTGTTACACTAACCCAATTGTTTTTGAGAGAACCGATCGATGAAGTTGGAATAAGATTCCATAATTAAACCCAAGTGCAAGTGGGAGATTGGTAGAGTTCACGGTATGCCTAGGGCCAATAATGTAACTTGTTACATATATCTAACTCAATAACCAATCTTGTTCAAAATAAATGGTGTTTTTCTTTATATTATATACTTAATATAATGTGTTATATTAATTAATTATTAAAAGTATAAATAATATAGAAAATTCATAAGTGGCATGTTTTGTGATAATAGTTATAATGTGTTGTAATCAAGTGTGATTTATCACAATAAAATAAATTTACCATTTTAAATAGTGAATATTAGGCTCAGGTCCCTAATAAGTTTCAAAATACAAAAAAACCCCAGTAAAAAAAGTATATAAATTAGGTCTCTAGAATTAAGTTACTAAGTAATTGCATATAGTTATGCAATTATTCACTGAATAATCGTAGACATTTATGCAATTATATCCAAAAGTTGCATAAATTTATGCAATTTTTTCGGTAAATAATTGCGGAAATTTCCGCAAATTTTTTGGTGAATAATTGCGGAATTTTCCACAAATTTTTGAAAAAATTGCAAAATTTCCGCAATTTTTTGGTGAATAATTGCGGAAGTTTCCGCAATTTCCGCAATTTTTCAGTGAATAATTGTGGAAATGTCTTCAATTTTTTGATATAATTACATAAATGTATGCGATTATTCACTGAATAATTGCATAAGTGTATGCCATTATTCGGTAACTTAATTCTAGGGACCTAATTTACAAACTATTTTTTACTAGGGTTTTTGTGTATTTTGAAACTTATTAGGGACTTGTGTCAAACTGTCCCTTTTAAATATTTGTAGTCAAGATGTATTAAGACTGGATATCGATACATCCATTGAGACTAGAGTACGTAATGCTTTCAAAATTTTGGGCAGTGTATTACTTATGGCTAATGGGGGTATAAGGGGTTACACATTGATAGTTATTAGATAACCATGAAATGGCTCACTCGATAGTTTTCTGATGTTTAATATAACTAATGTCAAACAAAAAACATTGACGAGATAATTTTTACTCAATTCTCGTGACTTGAGAATATTGTCAAGCTTCAATGTGGAAACTCTACTTTAATTATAGTTAAATCATGGCACGGCATCCATCGAAAAACTATAGTTAGGTCGAGTGGAAGAATTAGAAGTAAAACACTATTCAAGAGAGAATTCGTCTCCTTTATTATATGAGTTTAGTATCACAAGGTCAACTTAGGTCAACTCAAGTCAACTCAAAGTTAAGTCACTGGCCAGAGCAGTACGGTTAATAATACTTTCTGTTATTGAATAAGGATTTTGTGTTTGCACTTACAACGTTGAATGTGGACGATGTTGAAATTTTGACCAAAACCAAATTTCATAAGTCCTAATGTGACATAGTTTCGACGAAGAGAATTGGTTTAAATAATCATTAATACCGGGTACTGCTTATAATAATTAAAATTAGACTTTTACCAAAAAGATGTGTGAGCGATAAACTCAACCATAGTGTCACATCACTAGCTAAGGTGATGTGTAAACATTAATATTTGAAATGTTCGATATTGATTAACTGAATTTTCACATTTAAGTCTCACAACCATAATGTTGAATTCTTTGAAAAATCGCAGGATTTAATTCATTTATAAAATATAGTAAATTAAATTAAATTAATTAATATGTTAAGAAATTTTAAATCTTATTTAATTTAATTGATGTTTGGGATTTGTTTGTAATTATTTGAATGCGTTTGTAAAAGTTATACTTGCACGCATCAATATATGATATCGGTGTAGTTTTAAATGAGTTAAATAAAAGATAATTGGATGAAGGGTTTTATGGAACTTTTATGCCATTTGATGGCATGTAATTTCAACCATACTATATGAAAAGAAAGGAGTGGAGGGAGAGATAATTAATGGAATTAAATAGGGAAAGTTTTAACTAAAGAATGGAAAAAGTTTCATTCTTTCAATGAAAATAAATCAACTAATTCATTTCCGACAGACATTCATTTTTTTCCATTTTTTTTTCTTATTACTCTTCCTAACCTTCCACGGTAGAAATAAATAAAGACTTCCAAAAATTTTCAACTCCAAATCAATGCAACCATCAAAATTAATGAAACACAAGTGCTTCATCCATCTCTTGCAAGAATAAGGTTTGGATCCTAGAGATCTGAGGAGACAACTTCATTCAAGTTGTGACTGTTGGCAACATCTGTAAGTAATTCTAATTTAATTTGTTTATGTTACTTGCATGTCTAGAGCTCATATGGTTCATGTGTTGTTTATGGTTCATCTTGTAACAAGTTGTTCAAACCCTTTTATCTCTGTCTCTGTTGAAAGTATGATAATTAAGTTGATCTAATTCAGACCTATTTTTTCTTCTTAGCTCATCTAAAAATATGTTCATTACTATTGATATGATTTTTTCCTCTTTTCGCTTTTAATTTGTTAACTTCTGTTGTGCTGTTGGATTTGAATGTTCCTATCTATATATGCCTCAATTGTCCAATTATTTTTCTAATGCATTGAAAGTTTGTAAATAAAAAGAAAAAATTAAGTTTGATTGAGATTTATTTTATAATTTTGTAATATTTATATACATAAATCTAAATAGACTATTAATGTTAATTAATTAACTTTCACACTACAAGAGAAACCGGCTCTTCCAACGGCTCCAAGCCGTTGGCGGCCGTTGGGAGCCGTTGGAATAGCGTTCATGCTTTCCAATGGCTTCCAACGGAAGCAATGGGGCTATTCCAACGGCTTTTCCAACAGCTTCAAATGGCATTTAGCCGATGGAGGCCGTTGGTATAAAATGACCAAAGAGCCGTTGGTAGCCGCTGCTATCCGTTGCTAATCTGGGTGAAATTTTTTTTCTAACAACAAGCCATTCACCTTCCAGCCACACACAATCAATATATATCAATTTCCACTCCATTTCACATATATATCACATATCCAACACATTATACCACAAACAATATAAACAACCAAAAATCAACATCAAACATTACATTTTCAAACTAAACTCCAACTCAATATGTACATAAACAACAAAACCCTCACCAACACCAACTCCAACTCCATATTCAAGTCAATATATACAATGCAAACACTTAAACCTCACCACCTCAAAGTCAATATATACATAATAACCATCAAACACAATCCTCACCACCTCAAAGTCAATATATACAATAACTAACCACAAAGACAATAATCATCGTACCTCTCTAGCACCATCATCACCTCCGGAAGCACCAGACGACGAAGGGAAGGAACCATGCCTCTGTGCATACTCCGCTAAACGTTGATTCAACTGCTCCATTTGTATAGCACGAAGACGGTCCTGCTCTTGCAGCTGCTCAACCATGGCTCTAAGCTCTTTTATTTCAGCTTTGTCACACGCCTTTTGAGCTGCCCGAACCTGCAAATAGAATGTGAGATGTTCACATTTGTATTATAATCATTTTCTTAAGCAATGCATATTTTAAAATATAGAAATGTAAATGACGTGATCTAAAGTAATGCATATACCACAAGGAAATGCATATTTTTAATACAGTATATAGGTGTTAAAAGTATTCTTATTTTTTTTGGTTCATCCATTTTCATCACATATCTTTGTATATTTTTCCTTTTTTTACTTATCTAATATTTATAAATCACGTATATGTTAGATTTAACTCAGGTAGAAATCATCATATATATAGTGTATCTATAGGTTAATTTATTAAATATAATATTGCAATGTTTATAAGATTACCGCTTGATTTCCATAGCCATAGCGCCTATTCCGTTGCATCGGATCCATAATAACGTCGAAAATATTATTTTGCTCCTCTACCGTCAACTCATCGCGATCCGATTCTGAAAGCAGCTCTGCCCGTGCCTCCTGAAACTTTGCCTAAAATAAAAAACAATTACAGGTTAAAATTAGTAGAATAGGATTTAAACATATCTATATTAATAAAAATAAGATTTAAAATATGCATACATATGCAGTCGTCGCCTTATCATCATCATCCAACTGATATGTAATATTGCCAGCTTTGTCTACTTGTCTTAATGCGTGGGTGCGGGTAAATACCTCCATCATAGACACGGGACGTCCAAGCGATCTTTCCTGCAATAAATAATTTATATATTTTATTTTTTCATAGCTAATTACTGAACTGATTAATATACAAAATGTAATAATGGTTTAGATTCGTAATTGATAAATTTACCAAGTCCTCACGGTGATGCTGAAAAGACTTGGATCCGCCATGATGCGTTACAGGATTCCTACTTCTATTGGCAGAGTTCCTCTCCGACTCCACCTGCAATTTAAATTGAATATTATATTTACTAATTGCGAAATAATTAACTATATATTTGGTAGATTTACCTTGAACTCGTCGGTCTCCCACCAACTCATCCAAGAGTCTCATACGGAAGCGCCCATCCAGTTTGGTTTCTTCCCCATTTTTTAAGAGCTGACATTACCTCCCTGTAATTTTTGGCGACCTTCGAATTCCAGTGGTGCTAAACCATGGCGACATCGGGCTCCGCCAAGTCCACTTGCCCCTGTACAAAGAGAAAATATTACTAATTGTTCATTTATACTTATTCATATAGTAAAGTGGTATAAACTCACCAGAAAATCCTGCCAGATGGCCTCCCTGACTTGGTCAGGGATCTTACTCCACTTAGGACAGCAATCTGTCATCCTGCTCATATATGATTGCTTGGAAATGCCAAGCACAACTCCTGAGGGCTCCAAATCAAATCCCCTGTGTTAAATATAAAACAATGCTTTAGACAAGTATATATATGTATGAACAAATTTATATTATTATCATTTTAATTTTGATACTTGCGCTCCATCAGCCTTCGGCTGCAAATATACAAGTGGTCGAGCCGGATGCTCACCACTACTCTCGCCGGCCGAGCGAGAAGAGCAACGACGTCTGGAGCCTGACATAATACCTGTTGAAAGTTTCATTTTTAATTATAGACATATATAAAATGATGATGATATGTGGTGCATGTAATGATGATGATGATATATATGTGATGCGTGTGCGTGAATAATTGTAAAAATTATCGGATATTACTCAGTCCTCGTCGTTTTCTGATTCAGACTCGGTCTCGTGTTCTATATCATTTTCCTCTACACTCTCAAATGCTTTGACTAATACATTTGTCTCATCATTTAATTGTCCAAAATCAGTTTGATCGTCTGTAATTGTGATTTCAACATTTTCCTCGATATCTGCTTGATAGGCTTGTTCTTCTGGAATATTCTTTCCATCGAATGTAAATCTCGCCTTGGTTTTAAAAACCGCAGACCAATCCACTTTATCTCTTTTTAGAGACCGATAAGGGGCGTAATAAACTTGTAGGGCTTGTTTAGCTAGTATAAAAGGATCGTACTGCTGATAACGGGAGGTATGTTTTATTTCTATAAGATTATAATTTAGATGCACGTTAATACCAAAACCTGGAACATTGTTGAACCAGTTGCATCTAAACAAAAAAATTTCCTCTGCGGGTCTTATAAAATATGTCAATTGCAAAATCTGCGTTAACACGCCATAAAAATCATGTATATGATTATTAGGATCATCACTGCCTTTAACAAATACACCGATATTGTTTGTTAATTTTTCAGCACCGTATTCTTTGGCGTTGAGTTTATATCCATTAACGAAAAATATTGGATACATTTTAACTTTCCTTTTCGGTCCCAACGCCAAATGTTTTAATCCTTCATCGACCACATTATTTGTAGGATCACAAACGTAGTTCGAAAACCAAGTAGCGAAATTTTTTCTTAAATCGCCGTTTGGATTTTGTGATTCATAAACACTGCAAACAAAAACATAATATATTGCTTTATTATTAATTTACACATGCAGTATTAAATTAAATTTATCAAAACTTGTAATCTGATAATTACCTAATAAATGGTGCAACTTCTGGACAATTAAGAAGAATATATGTGTATGCTACATGGTAATCTCTATAATCTAACCATACTTCTACACATTTTCCAGCATGTCGACCATGTTGTTTAAAAATAGATAACATTGCTTCAGAAGAAGAATCTTGTTCAATGGCCTCATCATTACGCGCAACACTTTGAAATGATAAATTCACATGATCATTGAAATAATGAGAGAAAAAGAACGATGCTTCTTCTTCGATATATGATTTGCAAATCGAACCTTCAATTCGAGCTTTTTGTCTCACTTTTTTCTTTAAATGATTTAAGTACCTAATAAAAAATATTTCATATCAATATTGATTTTTATTTATAGTTAAATTAACATTTACATACTCAGTATTAACAACATACCTCTCGAATGGATACATCCATCCATATTGCACAGGACCTCGAAGACGTGCTTCAAATGGAAGATGAACAGGTAAATGCTCCATTACATTGAACAAACCTGGAGGAAATATTTTCTCCAGTTTACAGAGCAGTATAGGGAATTCTACCTCAAGTTTACGAAGACGGTCAACTTTTAACGTAGTTGAACAAAGCTCCTTATAAAATAAACTACGTTCTGTTATAACCTTCCAAACTTTTACGGGCAACAATTCTTTGAAAGCGACGGGTGACAAATTTTGCATCATTACATGACAATCATGGCTTTTCATCCCACTCAGTCTTCCGTTCTTATAGTCGACACATCTACGAAGATTAGATGAAATTCCATCAGGAAATCGTAATCCTTCCACCCATTTTAACAGTACTTTAACTTGGTTGTTATCTAGTTCATAACATGCTTTGGGTTTTTTAGTGTCATTTGGCTTCATATGAAGCTCAAGACGATTACATATTTCTTCTATATCACGTCTTGATTTCAGATCGTCCTTAGTCTTGCCCATAACATTCAAAAGTGTATTAAACACATTATCGAATATGTTTTCTCGTTATGCATCACGTCAATGTTATGACGGATTAAGAGATTTTTCCAATAAGGAAACTCCCAGAATATACTCTGTTTGCACCAATTATGAAACGTCGATTTACCTTGGATTTCAGTTTGCCCGGTTTCATGTATCTTTGGATAATCATTTACAAGTTCATATATATCTTCACTTGACCAAATTGTTGGTGGTTGTAAAGTCTCATGTCTATTAGCTATGAAGTTTTTTTGTCTCTTCTATAAGTATGATTAATTTGGAGAAAACGTCGATGACAATCAAACCATGAAATTTTCTTCCCATGCCGTAAAGAAAATGCTCGTGTTTCTTCCATACAATAAGGACAAGCAAAACGACCGGCCGTACTCCAACCCGAAAGCATTGCATATGCAGGAAAATCTCTAATAGTCCATAACAAAGAAGTGAACATCCGAATTTTTTTTTTTCGATGCGTCGTATGTTTCAACTCTTCATACCACAATGTTTTCAACTCTTCGATTAGCGGTTGTAAGTAAACATCGATACCCTATGTCGGATCATCAAGGCCAGGGATGACAATTGTGAGAAACATATATGGAGTTTTCATACACATCCACGGGGGTAGATTGTAAGGTGTAATGATTATAGGCCAAGATGAATATTTGGAACCAAACTGAGAAAACGGTGAAAATCCATCAGTACACAAACCTAGTCTAACGTTACGGCTCTCCGCTGCGAAATCGGGATATTTCTTATCAAAATACTTCCATGCTTCTCCATCAGATGAGTGTGTTAACGTACCTTCTTCAGGTGTTCTCACACTGTGCCATCTCATATGATGCGCTGTTACAGATGATGCATATAACCTTTGAAGTCTAGGAGTGATAGGTAAATAATGCATACGCTTGTATGGAACTTCTTTTCCCTTTTTTTCCTTGGTTTGTATCTTTCTTGATTACATATTTTATAATTCCGAAGACTGACATCATCTTTCCAAAACAACATGCAACCATTTAGACATGTATCAATTTTTTGATACGGCAACCGAAAGATGACATTAGTTTTTCACTTCATAATAATTTTCGCACATTAAATTATCTGATGTCATATGGCGTTTAGCAGCTTGTACAACAGCCATAAATCCGGCTTCTGTGAGGTTGTACTTTGATTTCATTGCAATGTACTCTGTAGTTGCCGATAATTGAGTGCCGCTAGTACATCCATTCCAAAGAGGTTTCTTAGCAGCATCCAATAAATCATATATTTTTTTCGCTCCAACATTTGGTTCCTCTTCGACGTTAACATCGTCGTTATTAATTTCAACAGTAGGGAATATTGATCGTGCTGCATATTCAACCATATGTTCTATGAGATTCATCGTACTAACTTCATCACTAATGACCTCTATTGACTGTTCTTCATTACGTGTTATAATTTCTCCATGACGATCCCACACCAAATAATTGGTTACGAAACCATATTGGCGCAAATGAATCCTAACTATATTCGGTACTAAATGCTTTAACAATTTGCACCTACTACATGGAAAACGAATTTCTACGTCGTTTCCAATATTACTTAAAGCAAATTTGACAAACACATTTACCCCGTTAAGAAAATGTTTACTTATTGAGCCTCCCATTTCTCTTCTTTGATACATCCAGCTCCGATCAATTAAATAATTGACCATTTTTCCTACTGTAAAACCTATGATCAATAGTAAAAAAATTATTAATCAAATTCGATAAACACATTTAGATTTTACTATTTTTTATAATCCATTTTCGTTTATATACAAAGTTATATTTCTTGCTATTTTGTTTACATTTTTGTACCTTTTGTGATGGTCGGTTATCCTACTTCCCATTACAAACACAATAGTAATTACATTTCTTAAATCATATCATTATAAACGATTTCCCAAAATTTTGGCAGCACTTCCCTCGTGTTCCTTGTATCGTACACATATGCATGTACACAAGGAACGATAAGGAAATGCCGTCAAAATTTTGTGAACCGTTTATAACGATATGATTTACGAAACGTAATTACTTTATAGTGTTTGTAACTTGTCCAATACAGGGACAAATCCAACAAATATTATATCAAATGAATATGAATATCCGTTTTGCAATAAAAACGAATATTCATACAACGATCATATACAACACTTGTCAAACGGGGCCAAAAATTCACTAAGAGATTTAAATTTTGTTTATATGTTACCGTTTTATTAAATATATAAAATAAAGCATATTATGCATTATTTTATTTATATTCTACTATTTTATTAAATATATAGTAAATTATATGATTTTTACTATCGCAAAATATATAATTCATGTGTGTATATATACTAAATTATATACTTATCTAATGCTAATATATTTTGTAAAAGATATAATTCATTTTCGTAAAATATTTGACTAATTCATGTTTGCCTAATATTTTACAAAACATACACAAAATAATTTAAATCAGTCCTAACTAATCTAACGCTAACTCAAATGCGCATTTACACTAAATTATCAACATATGTATATATGTGCATAATATATATACACAAACAATTTGGACATTTGGATGGTAATAATTGTAATTAGCACTTAGTTTGGTATAATAAACAATCAATAGGCCATTAGATACAATTATAACAACAAATTAAACACAAAATTAGCAAAATTTAAATTTTTAGGGTTTTAGGCAAAACCTGGTTTTGGAGTGGAATTGGATGGAGAGAGGCCGCTGGTGTTGATTGATGGCGTCGGAGTGGCTGCCGGTTGCGTGGGGAGGCTGGGAGCAAGAAAAGAGGAGGAGTGGAGGAAGAGGGTGGAGGATTTGGGGTTTTTTGTTGGAGGAGAGGAGAATGATTGTTGCTCTCAGCTTGCTGCAAGTTTACACGAATATTTCCAACGGCTTCCAACGGCCGCGAACGGCATTTTTACAACGGTTACCAACAGCTTGTTAAAAAATAACGAGCCGTTGGTTGCCGTTGGAAATTACCGTTGGCGGCCGTTGGAACCCTGTCGTGGCTATATACTGTAGTTCTAGTAGTGTCACCATGAATGGATTCTTTTTGTTAAATAGTTTATATTTTGAGTATGAATGATTTTATCATTGTTTAAAAATTATTTCTTTTTGATCTAGAATTTATAAATGGACTTTTGTCTGAATTATATATCCTTCATTTCTTTCCAATTTTAAAGCTTTGTGTATTCCTTTTCTAAACTAGAAGTTTAATTTAAATGTTAAACTTTAAATTATAATACACGCACATACACACACAAACATATATATATATATATGCTGTTATTATCGGATAATATTGCTGTTATATCGTCGATATATCTCATATCACTCCTAAGTTGATACTATTCTCAAAATATCGCTTAAAATATCCTTATCGATGCACCTTCCGATATTTGCCTATATATCTCTCTGATATGTAGTGCAAAATACCCTATAATTTTTAAGAATATAGTTCATTATTCTACGTTGTGGAGAAAATATATTTATAAATAATTATCTTCACATTCTCAATATTAGTTTTTTGTATATGACGAATGACAATATCTAAAACATATTAAAAATCCTAATGGTATAATTTTTTGTTTTAACCATACAGTTTTAGTCTTCTTCATTAGTCTTTCAATAAAGAAAATTCGGCTTATTCCATTATTTTTATGTGAAGATTTTATTATTAAAAACAAGATCATAAAGTGATACTTCTCTTTTTAGTTGTTTTTTGTTCACCAATTCTAATTGATAAATTAGCTTATGAAAATTGATTTTATAAGTTATTATGATGCACCAAGAACTAAAAGTTGAAGAGCAATAAAGTTATATTTGATATATTGATAAAGAATGATATAAAGTAGTAATTGGTGTCATATAAACATTACTTATTCGATAAATTAAGTTAAAATGAAAATGCTGAAAATTTAAATATGGAAATTTTAGGAAAATAATATAGATGATTGAAGAAATAATGAATATAGTATAAACTGAATAAAATAATAAAGATGTACAGTATATGAATTTCTCGGTTTTATGAGTCTATATTATGATTTGTGTTTAATAGAATATCTCAGTAAATGGATTGTAATCTATAAACTATATGTAATCATTGATACTAATTTGGCATTATTAATCCAAATATTTTAAAACTTAACATCAATATAAATAGTACAATATCGCTTATAACATATTCTACACATGTCCGATATTTTACTGATATTATCACAATATTTTAAAATATCTCATATCGGTACTTAATATCGATATTAACTATATATGTGTGTGTGTATAAAAAATTTGGCATTATTAATCAAAATATTTTAAAACTTAACATCAATATAAATAGTACAATATCGCTTATAACATGTTCTACACATGTCCGATATTTTACCGATATTATCACAATATTTTAAAATATCTCATATCGGTACTTAATACCGATATGTATATGTATGTATGTATGTATGTATGTATGTATGTATGTATGTATGTATATATGTGTGTATGTGTGCATGTGTATGCGCGCGCGTGTGCGTGTGTATGCGCGCGCGCGTATGCGTGTGCGTGTGCGTGTGTATATATGTGTGTGTGTGTACTTTTTGAAATTTTGTTTCTTTTATTGACGTATAAGAACCTTAATCAGCCCGTCTCCTTAAGAAACCCTATCGGAGTAGTAGGGAAGAAGAGTACGGTACTAACTAGTCTACAAGTACATAACCATATTTACATCTGCATAAAAAATACAAAAGGAAAATTACATACGAACAAGTAATAGAATAATAAGCAAATCCATAGAAAGCCCAGCCCATCCGTCCTTATCACTCCAAGCCCAACCCTAAAAATTAGGGGGCATTTCATATCTCTTTAGTTGGCTTCGAAGTAAGGAAACAACAATGGTCAATCAGCCATTGTCATGAAGATCTATTCCCTATCTCCTTAGAATATCCTTGTTTCTGGTAGTTCTTTTCGTCTTAGCTGTGGATCGCCTAACCAGATAAGTGACATCCATTGAATCAATTTTGCTCGCTCCAACTAGTTAACCTTCTTATGCTCAAATACGCGCTTGTTTCTTTCATCCCACGGGTGGTACGCCGTAGTAACCAAGCAGTAGAAAGCTAGCTGGCCAAGTTGATCCCTTATAGCTTGGCCCTCATCTTCTATGCTCAGGGAAGTGTTTAAATTTTGTGGAAACTATAATTTTATTATGAGTAGTACCCATATAAATCTGCTGTAACTGCAATCGAATAAAATGTGTCTTGTAGTTTCCGGTTTTTCTTCACATAGCACACACTGATCATCAATATTCATGCCCCACTGTAGAAGCTTAGGCCCTGTTTGGTTTGTTGTTTTTAGTTTTGCATTTTCGTTTAAACAAAAATGCGCAGTCTATGTATTGTTGGAAAACACATAATTTCGAAAAACGAAATTAACATAGAAAATAGAAAACAAGTTTATATGATTTTTCGTGTTTTGAGACATAACAAGAAGACGTAAAACAATTCATCTTCTCTATTTTCTGTCCATCGTCGCAATGACTAAGAATTGTAAAAAATTTCCCTAATTTTCTTGTATTTTGTAGTGTGGGTTGAAAATACAAAACACAAAACTCAAAACGAAACCAAACAGACCCTTATCTTTTGTATTCACTCTGCCTAGAATAATTCCGTATGCACATAGACATTTTTTGGCTATTGATTTTGTTCCATATCACATCATTCCAGCTGTTTTGATCTGCAACTTCCCTACACACCTGCCAAGTTTTAGAAAAGGAAAATTCTTGTTGCCCGCATCATTCCCAGTAGCCAGCAGCCCCTTCAGTATGAATTTGTATAACATTGATCATCTCACTGCACTCTAGTTTCAGATAGTAGTGAAGTGTTCCAAAAACCCTGATGAATAATGTGTGATACTGATGCATGTTTGTTTTCACTAATATGATACTTGTCCTAACCAAGCACATCCACTAAGCTTTTGTAATTGATCCATGGTTCAGTCCAGAGCATTGTTGAGCAGCCATTTACTATTACCCTTCTGATGCATTTAAGACTTTCATTTCTGAGTTTAATCATGTTCTTCATAGTGCATGACATGTTGTTATTAAAAGGTAGTTGCCAAAAATTGTGTGCAATGCAGTATCTCCCCTTCATCCAGTTTGGCTATAAACTATCCCTGAAGTGTAATTGCCATATCAGTTTCATACAAGCTGTAGTTCTAAGATCGGTAAAAAAACATACATCCCTATACCACCCTCAATCTTTGGTCTACATAACTTTGACCATGCTATTTTGCGTTGCTTTTCTGCCCAGAAAAAATCAGCACACAGATTGTCAATCTTAATCAAAGTAGCCATTGGCATATGACATACCAATAGCCAATATAGAACCATAGGGGTTATGACAGTGTGTATAAGCTCTGCCCTCCCAGCCATCAAACTTGTTCATAATTCGTTGAAACAGGCCATTACATTCTGAGCAGTGGAGATAATCTATAAATAAGGGCATCCCAAGATACTTGATAGGAAGTTGAGCCTCATGTAATTGCAGAGTATCCAACAGAGCATCCTTGTTCTGATAGTCCCTACTGAAGTAGACCTTCGTCTTCATTTGATTTACACTTAATCCAGCTGCTAGTGCCAGTTGATCAGTGACAACTTTAATAGTTTGCACACTCATTAAGTCAACTATAGAAAATAACATTATGCCATCAGCATATAAAAGATGGGAGATCAATGGCTGAACATTGTTTATAGGAGTAATTGATCTACTTCTAATAGCTACCTCTAGCTTCAATGACATATATTCCATTGCTATGTAGAATAAATAAGGGGATAGGGGGTCCCCCTGTCGAATGCCCCTATTAGATGTAATATAACCATGAGGTTTACCATTAATAAGAATAAAGGAAACTGGAGTAGATATAATTTTTTTGATTAATATAAAGAATTGCTCAGGAAAGCCCATTCTGATAAGCATATGACAAATAAATGCTTTATTATTTTGTCATAGGCTTTTTGTAGATCCACTTTGATGCAGAACTTTTTATGCCCTTTTTGTTATAATTTTGAATATTTTCATGCGCCAAAAGGATATTCTCTGTTAAATTCTGGCGACACTATATGGAGAATTGTAGAGGTCGGAAGTAACTTCGCAACGGAGAAAACGGTTTGCAAATCGAAGTTCGGAGGTGGAAGTTATAAAGGAAAAGACGAAGTAGGCTGTTTTGGCAGGGTTAGACGTCTGAGGAAAATGGTCAGATGTCTGGCCCTTCAAACAAAACTGCACCATTGTTCCAGAGAACAAGCTCAGACGTCTAACGAAAAGGGTCAGACGTCTGAGTCTAGACAGAATGCTTCCAGAGCATTCTGTCAGACGTCTGACCATTTGGTCAAACGTCTGGTCTGAAGCATATCGTTTTCCAGAGACTTCAGTCAGACGTCTGACCATTTTGGTCAGACGTCTGAGGCGTCTATCGCCTGTTTTTCTCTACGGACTCGGCATGAAGATTTGTGACAACTGCAGGGGCAATTTTGGAACATTGCCTAGGGTTTCTATTCTCCTATATAAGCTAGCTTCAGGTTCCAGATCAGGACAAAAATAATGCAAGCGACTACAAGAGATTAGCCTCCACAAATTAGGGTTTATCAAAACCTAATCTTCTTCAATTCTCTTCTCCATAAATCAATTTCTAATAGAATTTTGATCATTGTAATCAATCTCTTGTACTCTTCTCATCAATATTAATAAAGCTCTCTCTCAAGTGGATGTACACTAACACAACGTTAGTGGAACCACTATAAATCGCTGTGTGATTTACTTTTCGTTATCGCTTTGATTTCTGAATTGCTTGTTTAAGATTGTGATTGTTTTTTGGATTGGTTGAGATTAGAATTGAGTTATTGATTGGTTGTTTTTACACTTCTTATCACGATCCCGTCTTCTGTTGTGCTTGTGGGGTTTCGATTTGAGTGGTCTCTAGTTGGAATCCCGCCCCTACATTTGGTATCAGAGCATTGGTGTTGGCATGTGGTTGTAGAAATGCCAGAATCAGATAATACCTCAAGTAGTTCCTCAATGGGTAATTCAAGTGGTGTGGCTCCTTATGTACATGGATCATACGCAGCTTCAGGATCACAATTAGTTATAGACAAGTGGAATGGCGATAATGATTTTGAAAAATGACAATGGAAGATGAAAGCGGTTCTAAGGAGGAATCAGGTGCATCGGGTAGTGTTTGACACACATTTATTGCCAGCGGACATCTCGGATGTTGAGAGAGGAGATGGAAGAGTGGGCATTCACTACACTTCAACTTGCTATGGGAGAGAATGTTATCTCTGAAATTAGTGGTGAGACAACCGCTAAGGGTATTTGGGACAAGTTGGAGGAGTTATATATGAAGAAGTCACTGACAAATCGTTTGATCTTATTGCAAACGTTCTTCACCTATAAGATGAAGGAAGGTACTTCGCTAAAGGCGCACTTGAATATTTTTGATGATTTGCTAATGAAGATGAAGGCGGTAGATTTGAAGATTGAGGAAGAGCAAAAGGCGATGATATTGTTGTGTTCATTGCCAGATCGCTATACATGTTTCTCAAATAGTTTGATCTATAGCCGAGATACATTGACTCTTGATGATGTCAAGACGGGTCTTCTTAGTGAGAAGTTGCGGGATCAAATGAACGAGTTAGGTGATGGAAGTAGTGGTGTTAGTAATGGTCATGGTTTGTTTATGGAGAAGGAGAGGTATGTGAAGAAGGAGAACTGGAGGCGTTCTAAATCAAGAAACCCCGGTTGGAGAGGAAAGTCAAAGGAAAGAAAAGGCAAGTGCTATATTTGTAAGAAGCCCGGCCATTGGAAGATTGAGTGTCCGGAAAAGGAGAAGGCAAAGAAGGAAGTAGCATCTTCATCTGTAGCGGTGGAGAGTGGAGTTGGTGAGGGAGATGTAGATGTTTTGTCGGCGGTAGCATCGGATGTTTCGGGTAGCGGTTGGGTGCTCGATTCAGGGGCGTCCTATCATATGACGCCAAATAGGAATTGTTTTTCTTCTTACATCGACAAAGAAGGAAATTCAATTGTTATGGGAAATGGTGCTATTTGCAAGTCGAAAGGCATTGGTTCCGTGCAAATTCGGATGTTTGACGGAGTTGTTCGTACTCTCACTAATGTACGCTATGTTCCGGGACTTCGGAAGTCTCTTATCTCTTTGGGGCAGCTGGATTCTTTAGGTTGTAAGATCACTATTGAGAGTGATAGCTTGCGGGTTTCGAAGGGGGCGCTTGTAGTGATGAAGGGTGCTAGGACTCATGGTATCTATTTGCTTCAAGGAGTGACTGTAGGAGGTGAAACTTGTATAGGAGTTGATAGTTCTCGTGGCTTGGATGCGACTAGGTTTTGGCATTTTAGGTTAGGTCATGTCTCGGAGAGGAGTTTGGACGTTCTTCGAAAAAGAGAGATGATCGATGGAGAAAATTTCAACAAGTTAGAGTTTTGCGAAGAATGCGTCATGGGGAAGCAAACTAAAGTTTCATTCGGTGAGGGAAAGCATGATTCGAGAAGGGTTCTTGAGTATGTTCACACGGATGTTTGGGGACCGGCACCTGTAGCTTCTTTAGGTGGAGCTCGCCATTATATTTCCTTTATAGATGATTTTTCTCGAAAAGTTTGGGTGTATGTAATGAAGGACAAGTCGGAGGCATTTGCAAAGTTCAAAGCATCGAAGGCTCTTGTTGAAAATGAGAGTGGCAAGTCTTTGAAGGATCTAAGTTCTGACAATGGCGGAGAGTATGTTTCCAGAGAATTTTTGGACTTTTGAAGCATCATGGTATTCAGAGGCATTTTACTACACCTGGAGATCCGCTGTCGAATGGTGTTGCGGAAAGGATGAATCGTACTCTACTTGAGAAAGCTCGATGCTTGAGATTGACGTCGGGTTTGGCGAAGGGATTTTGGGCTGAAGCTTTGTCAACCGCAGTGCATATTATTAATCGAATTCCATGCTCAGCTATTGGTAACAAAATTCCGGAGGAAGTATGGAATGGAAAGAGCATCGACTTGAGTTATCTTCGTGCCTTTGGAAGTCCGGTTTATGTGCATTATCCAGGAAATGATAAGCTTGAACCTAGAGCTTTCAAGGGGATTTTGCTTGGCTATACGGATGGAGTAAAAGGCTATCGGATTTGGAATCCGGAAACGAAAAAGGTACCGAATTCTCGTCATGTTACTTTTGATGAGTCGGCGATGTTCAAGGAGAATGGAAGCTCATCGGATGTTCCGGATTTGGTTCATGGTGAATCAAAGGAGAAGGAAATTATTTCCATGTTTTGTCCAAGAAGTAGAGAGAGTAGAGTGGTTGGAGATGCTTGCGAGGAGGTAGCGGTTGATGTTACATCACATAGTCCACAGGGTGCCTCTAGTAGTGTTAGTGATGTGCATGATTCTAGAGAAGATTCGGTTCAAGGTGGAGCCGAAGGGAGTTTGGGTGATGGTATTGCTACTCGGGTTGGTCGTCGTACTATAAGGCCACCCGAAAGATATGGCGATTGGAACTATCTTAGTTTTTGTGATAATTTGGACTATGCTCTTCATGTAGTCCAAGATGAGCCGATGGACCTTGATGACGTCATGAAGTCGAGTGATAGCTCGAAATGGATTTGTGCCATGGAGGAAGAGATGCAATCATTGTTGAAGAATCAAACTTGGGATTTGGTTCCACTTCCTAAAGGAAACCGTGCTATTGGGTGCAAATGGATATACAAGGTGAATGACGATGGAAGATACAAGGCTAGGCTAGTGACTAAGGGGTTTGCACAAAGGAAGGGGAAAGAGTATGATGAGATATTCGCACCGGTTGTGCGTCATACTTCTATCTGGATATTACTTGCTATAGTTGTTATTCACGACTTGGAGTTGGAGCAACTTTATGTGAAAACCACCTTCTTGCAATGTGACTTGGATGAAGACATCTACATGGAGCAACCGGAAGGTTTTGTTGTGGATGGTAAGTCAAATTTGGTTTGCAAGTTGAAGAAATCACTATATGGACTAAAGCAATCATCTAGACAATGGTATAAGAGGTTTGATCATTTTATGCTTGAAAATGGTTTTGATAGAAGCATCAAAGATGCATGTGTTTATTTCAAGAAGTTTAGGAATGATTGTTGGGTGTATTTACTCTTGTATGTGGACGATATGCTCATTGCTTCTAAGGATAAGAATGAAATCAACAAGTTAAAACTGAGTTTGAAATCGGAGTTCGAAATGAAGGATCTTGGAGAAGCAAGAATGATATTGGGCATGGAAATTGTAAGGGATCAAAAGAATTTTGAGTTGAAACTAACTCAAAAGGAATACATTGAGAAAGTGCTTTGCCGGTTTAGTATGGAGAATGCAAAGGCGTCAAATACACCTTTACCTTTGCATATGAAGCTTTCGAGTAAAGGATCACCTATATTGGAGGAAGACAAGGCTTATATGGCAAAGGTGCCATATGCTAGTGCGGTTGGAAGTCTAATGTATGCTATGGTGTGTACATGGCCCGATATTGCAAATGCCGTCGGGATGGTTAGTCGATACATGGCTAATCCGGGGAAATCGCATTGGGAAGCTGTGAAGCTTATATTGAGATACCTTAGAGGCACATCATCTCATGGTCTTGTTTTTGGCGGTAGTAAGGTGATGGATTGCAAGTTGGTTGGTTATTGTGATTCGGACTACGCCGGTGATAGGGATCGTGTAACGACCCGGTATTTTGCACCATTCGCATCCGCACATGTCGGACTTGAATAATTCAAAATACCGCGTTGTTAATTTAAATTTGGCAAAACTGAACATATACAGTAAATAAATAATCACAGATCACAGACACAGAGTAATAAATGCAGCGGAAATAAAAGAGATAGTAGTTCATGAAGCTACTATATAAATGTATAAGTTACATCAGAGTTAAACCAGATACAACGGAAGAGTAATACGATACATCAGATACAAATCAGAATACAATCACTGGAATTAACTGGATATCTGAAAGCTGGATAGATAGCTGGATCTCCAAGCGAAGCTCCAACTCCAAAGGTGAGTCTCTAATACTGGTACACTCAGTCTGACCCGAGCGTAAAGCAAAACACAAAACACTCGAGTCAGGATTAACATTCTTATATAAATAAATCCAACTCAAGTGAAGTGGCAATTGAAATACAAGTAACTCAAAGGATGTTTGGAATAACCATCCTTTAAGGATCCGTTAAACTATCTACTATGTAGTAGTGTACGATAAGTAGATAATGCCTATCAGTAATATAAGATATCAAAATAGTGTTAAGGCGTTACAATTATCCCCCTTAACACATTTTATATAAGCGTTATAGTCTATACAGCACTGTAAACTCCACCGTAAACTAGTGGGATATCAGGGAGTACTCCATAGGTATAACACAAAACAAATCGTAGTGGTCGCGTATATAGGAATCCAAGTATGACAAGGCACATGAGGCAATACCCAAGGTAGTGAAACTACCGTTTGCCTGATCCGGACTGGTGAGAACGCATCGCCGCAGCGATCGCAACACCGCGAAACAACACTCCCAAAATCAAGGGTGCACCAATCGACAACAAGTAATGAGTAGTTTTCGAAGAAGTGTGTTCGCTCGAGGTAGCTAGCCCCCATTTGGCTCGGCACGGCTCCTGTTTTAGTCATTTCCAATTTGACACAAGTGTCAAGGCTATCCATTATCGTTATCTTTCTTCAGTCATCACGTACATCATTCCAACCACTTCATTCTGGATCACACTCCGCGTATAGTTATTAAAGTGGTTTTCGATTTAGACAGAGAGTATGTCCATAATCGATTCCGGTCTCTTTAATAACTTTCGTGATTATTACACCGATTGGTCGTTTGTTTATTTCAAAACCAAATCAATTTCAATTTCAATTAGAATTTATAAACCAACCTTCCATTTGTCTTTCTAAACAATTTCTATAATTTACGTTTCAAAACTTCCACATTCATAATTTCAAAATCTTATAATTTAATTTCTATTCTTTTTAAAACAATTCAAATATTGATTCAAGTTCGTATATAAGTTCCATTTCGAAATCATTTAAATCAATTTAATTTAACATTCAAATCAATCTAAATTCATTTATCGATTTCATTCAATATTCGTTAAGTTAATTTATCATTCAAAACAATTTCCATTTAATTTCCAATTTATTAAATCAATTATTTAATTTCAACTCCATTGTATCAAAACTTCAAATTTAATTAGATTAGCTTCGACAAATCAACCCTTTAAATTACAAGTCTTACATTAATCTCAAAAATCACATTTGCATTTCTTGAAAAAGAAATTCAATTTCACAAATTCATTTACTTAGTTACAATTTCAAAGCTCACTTAATAAAGAACTAAATTTCGCTAATTAAATAGTTCAATTTTAATTATCAAAGGATTCAATTTTATTTAATTATTAAATAATTCAATCTCATTAAATTTATTAAATAATTTCAAAACTTAATTCAATCATTTCTTAAATTAACAACATTCTTTCATCAATTTCTTTATTAATATTTTGTCTCAGATTATTAAATATTCACATTTAAATTTCATTAAAATTCAACTTCCAACTTCGTTTCAAAACCATATTATTTATTCAAATAAAATCTTCATTTTATTTTTAAATCAAATTATTGACCAATCGGGTTTTTATTTAATTCTCTATCCTAGGTCAAAGTTCAATTTGGGTATTTATCATTTCAACCCGATTCCAATTCAAAATCAAAGCATAGCAAAGGGAACTTGCACTGTGAAAACTGGGATGGTGTCAAGGTAAATAAACAAGCAATAACAACAACCAATATCAATCCAATAATCAATTTAAATAATCCCAAAATAATCGTATTAATTCACATTGTTGTTTGTGCAAATTAATATAAGTATTTCTAGAATCTACACTATCATTTCATGTAGATTAAAGATTATTACAATTATTATTCTATGCAATTCTACACTTGACATCAATTATTCAATTTCATACTTCATAAAATAATACAACATAAATTCAAATGGTTCAAGGGTAATTAACTGTTTTTCTACGTGTCAAATAACTAAACATTTAAGGGGTCATATTATACAAATTTGACTAATCAAATTCAACATATAGATCCAATTTAAATCATTAACTATCATATATCAATTCAATTGCATATTATCTATCACTTAAACATTAACAATTTAAGGTCCAATATAAACATCAACAATCAATCATTTATCAACTAAACTGGATTATCATTGTATAAATAGCAGATAATGGTGTCAGATGTCACGGGTGAATTGATTCAGGTAATAACAGATATATAACAGTTGCATATTTCAATTGTCGTTTCAATTGAAATCAAATTGAATAAATAAAAGAACGTTAATCGTGAGTGATTGCTCACCTTCTGAGGCTAGAGCGGTTTGACAATGAAAGGAGTTACGAATTGCAAGCACTACTTCCGAAATAAACTAGATTGGCACGAATCGACGAGCAAAGCTGTTAAATAGGAATTGCCGAAATTAAATCAAGCATTCAACATAGCAACAAATAAAAACATGTCATGCGTCAAAGTTTAACAATATAATTCTATGTGTTACCGAGATCGAAATGGTCTGAAATTTGGTATGAATAAAGATCAAAACTTGTATTTCAAACTGCAAAAGAATCACTTGATTTGGACAAGAGGCGAAAACAGTTATGATGTCACGAACATAGACTCAGGCCATGTTGCGACTGTCAAATGTTCAGGTTTGAAAACCCCTCTGGGTCTGACTTTCAGGTAAGAAACAAGGGACTGAACCACCTCGTATGAAGCTAAAATTTCATATACAGAAAGTAGGAAACTTTATCTTTTAAACAAAAAGGGAATCACTGTATTCCGACGTAAGATGGAAGAGATACGATGCGTCAAACATGAACTCAGGTCGTGTTTGCAGCAGTGTAAAATAATTTCAAGTACAAAAGAACAACTGCCTGGGTCAAACTTCCAGATCCTCGACCACAAATCAAACGATGTCGGATTTTGCTGAAATTTGACAGGCATAAACTAGGTAACTTCGGCTCTTTTTAAAAACTAGAATCAACCCATTCCGATAAAACATGAGTGAGATATGATATCGCGAACATGTAGTCTAACTGCTGTTCTGAAAAATAAAAAAATAAAATAAAATAAAATAAAATATCCAAACATATGCAATATATTACCGTAGCATATTATATAAAGAAACTAAACATATATCTAGGCTATAACTAAGTAGATTCAAAATTATAGAGCATGAAAATATATAGTACAATACTTATAAAACACTGTAACAACTAAAACATATATATGTACTTCATTATATAAAACTTTCGTAACTTTATAAGTAAACCACTAACATAACTACATATAAAATGATATATATATATAAAACTTACAACTTTATCTACTTTACCTATTAAACCAAAACAACATATTGAAGTACTATATGCCATAATATTAGGCTAAGGTTATAAACAAAAGTGATATGTGCTTAAAACATAACTAAATAGTGGTATATAAATACTTTGAAACCAATGGTACACATACGTAAACTAGTATATGTAAAAATCTTATATGTAGAATATATATTAGTATACTCATATATAAAAGCTTTGAGCATTTTTATTATATTATACAATATATATACATACGAAGCAGGTCAATAAGCATTTGAAATTTATAATACACATATAGTTACCGGAAAAGAAGGAGGTCGATGGTCTTGGTTTCGGTGGGGAGCTTTGAGTGGTAGGTATAGGCGGTGGCTGGAGAGACAAACGTAGAAGGGGACTGCTTGCAGGCTTCGGCCATGACTGGTGGCAGGAAGCACTTACGTGCGGCCATGGTGACATAGGAGGAAGGCTGCGCACGATAGAGGAGGGACACGGTTGTTCAGTGATGGCGGATGAGGACGTGGCTGCACAGTATGCGCATGGATCTGGGTAGGGAATGGGTAGGCTCGGCAACTGGGTTTGTCGGTGCTTGGAGGTGCGGAGGCCGGAGAGAGGATAGGTGGTGGGGAGAGGCATGCGGCCGTTGATGGAGATGGTAAGATGGGAAGGTGGAGAGGGGTCGGAGGTGTTGTGTTTGGCGATGCAAGGCTGCGGTGCTCGGAATCGTGGTGGGCGAGATGGGTTTGAAGGCACGTGCTTGGGATGGACGTGAAAAAGAGGGTGGGAGTACGGCAGGTAGAAAAGTGCAGGCGGCCATGTCTTGTTGTGGTCGGCATGGCTGCTCGGAGTGGTGACGTGGAGGGGCTGGTGTTTGATGTAGGGCCGGCTGGATTCAAGTGATGAGGAGGGAGGAACGGGCTGCTATGCGTATCTTTTCATGGGAATGGCATGGGTTGCTGTAGAGAAAGAATGGTGGAAGAAAATAGATATATGGGAAGAGGAATCTTGAACGTGCCAGCAAAATAAAAAAATATGAAGAGAAGCAGTGGGAATATGAATACAGGGGAGTAGAGAATGGTCTTGTGAAGGCACATTTGGGTTTCCAAGCAAACAGAGGAGAAGGAAGAAGTTTTGAAAATGACATGTGAATTGGTTTCTTTATTTTCCAATGCAAAGATTGCATTAAAAAGTAGAAATAATAAAAGTCACGGCTACTACTTGGAATGCTAAAAGTTAGTAACCGTTTAAATTCAACCAGAGAGGAGTAAAAAGGTAATTGCAAATCAAAAGACGTACCGGTGTGGTTAACCTTTTTACCGGTTTCGCCACGAACCAGAAGTCATCACACAGAACTGAATATACCGTAGAGATCAGCTCGACGAGACGATCAAAATGGTATACAGATATTAGTGGTATGATTTAATTATAAAAATTCGAATTTTCTACTATCGAGAAATGCAAGAAAAACGCAGAAAAATAAGATCGACGGAGCTAAAGAAGTCCGAATTTGGAAAAACGAAAAATGACGTCTTGCTCAGAAGACGGTTTAGAATTTTTCTATGTAAAAATATTTAGATTTCGAAAATATTTTATTTTCATCGCTTTTTAACTGATTAAATTGAAGTAAATTTACGCGTGAAATAAACTTTCATATTTTCGGACGAAAATTTACCAGTTGCTATGTTTAACTAGACGCATTCCAAATATCAAATTTATATTTCAAAATTTTATCGATTAAAATTTTCACAAAATTTCAATTAATAACGTTATTAAAACAGTTAAAATTTACGGGTCGTTACACTCTCCCCCACTCAAAACTTTTTGTCCCCGAAAAGGAACGAGATAGGAGAATAGAAACAACCAGAAAGAAAATAGATTGAAAACAAAATAAAACAATTAATTCAACCAATATAAATGTCAGTTTAAATTAATTAATATTCAATATTAAAATTTTAAATTAAAGATATTTCATTCAATTGATTTAGTTTCAAATTTATTAATTCCTTCAAAACAAAATTTATTTAATTTATCTTGTTTATTCATTATCTTATTATCCAATTATCCTCTATTAACAATTTTCAAAAAAAAATCATAAATTTGAAAAATCATTTATTATAATCATATTTTATTTAACAAATTTAATTCTTCTTTATTCCAAATTATTATTACATTTATTCCACTTAATATATCTTATTACATATAATTAAACCATATAAATTAATTTATTCCATATAAATTTCAATTTAAATTAATTTACATTTTTCGATTTGGTTAAATCCATTTATATTAAATCAATACATAGTCATTCGATTTAAATTTGTTAGTTTAACTATTAATTCTAATCATATAAATTTCATTTTAAATCAATTAATATTCAATAATTGATCTTAATTCAAGATATTTCATTAAGCTGATTCAATTCAATTTGTTAATTCTTTCAGAACAAAATTTACTTTATTTATCTCATTCAATTAACTTATTATTCTATCATCTTTATTAGCATTTTTATAATTAAAATCTAAGTGCATAACATTTATTATAAACACTCAAATTTTATTTATAAAATTATTTTATATTGTATATTATCCAATTACATTTTAACTTCTGAATAATTTAGGTAAGTTATATTGAAATGCAACTTAATACTATACAAATAAAATTTTCAAATTCAATTATTTCAAGTTTAAATATTTATCCAAAATTTAGCTTTATTTATAACTGAAAACATCCTTTAGCATAATTTTAAGAATTAAATTTCCGTTTAATTTCAAACCCTTTAGAGATAATTACGTATATACTATATATATTAAATCAAATTAAATTTAAAATAATATACCCATATATATATATATAAATCCAGTCATATTTAAGAAATTCAAATCAAAATATTTCCCAAACAAAACCGTAGCAAAGCTACAGAATGGTTTCTCCACTTCGAAACTCGAAAATAAATGTCGATGATGCGGCCGTCATCATTGAAATTATTTTCCAGCGACAAAGAGAAGAGTACTGATTTCATCATTTTAAAATTCTTTGAAAACGATTTCTATTTGAAAATACCTTCAATAATATACATTTTAAAAATTTTAAAAACCAAAGCTTGAAATCTGTAAATTAAATTCTCAAATTCTAAATTTTAAATTCATTTAAATCAGTTTATAACCCATGTTTAAAATTCATTTATAGACAATAAGTGAGAATCAATTATTATCATTTCAACAACCAATTAATTAACTTATTAAATTTCAGAAAATTTACTTATATATATATAATATATTCATACAAATTTATTCATTTACCAAATTTGAAAATAATATTGTGTCAGTTTGCTCTGTTCAAGTATTTTGGAAATCCTATCGATAACGTTGATCAAACGAATCGATCGAAAACCCAAATCAACAATAACAACTCAAACAACACAATATCTAAAACATTTAAATATAGATTTACAAATACTCTATACAAGAAAAAATTTTCAAAGCAAGGACAGAGATTCAGATTTTGATTAATTCAATCAAAGAAAATTTTGATTTTACAATAAGTTGGAACGAAAGATAAGATGATTATTTAACCGAATAAGGAAATAGATAATTTTATATAAATCACGGGCAACCATAACCGGGGCGACCGTGACTTCAAGAATAAGATCGATATGGAATTCCGAGGTAAATCGACATTCGATCTCAAGAAATAGAATTCAGGTATAGTAGGAGATAGATAACACCGTAAACCGAGGATACAGAAATCTCTGGTAAATCGACGTCTATTGTAAAGGAGTTTTGCTCCTTTACGAATCATTCAAAGATTGGCGAGACCGCCGATCTTATTATAGATATCATTCAAAATGGAGTTATAGGGTGCTCCAGAATTTGAAAGAAGACAAATAGTGAGGGACACAAATGGATTTTTGGAACCGCAGGGAACGTCCCAAAATTCAAAGGAATCGAGTCAAAAGGAAGATATTGAAACTCGAATGAGAGTGATTCTGTAAATACATTTACCATATATGTTGAGTTTTGCCTAGAGCTACCAAAGCTCTGATACCAACTGTAACGACCCGGTATTTTGCACCATTCGCATCCGCACATGTCGGACTTGAATAATTCAAAATACCGCGTTGTTAATTTAAATTTGGCAAAACTGAACATATACAGTAAATAAATAATCATAGATCACAGACACAGAGTAATAAATGCAGCGGAAATAAAAGAGATAGTAGTTCATGAAGCTACTATATAAATGTATAAGTTACATCAGAGTTAAACCAGATACAACGGAAGAGTAATACGATACATCAGATACAAATCAGAATACAATCACTGGAATCAACTGGATATCTGAAAGCTGGATAGATAGCTGGATCTCCAAGCGAAGCTCCAACTCCAAAGGTGAGTCTCTAATACTGGTACACTCAGTCTGACCCGAGCGTAAAGCAAAACACAAAACACTCGAGTCAGGATTAACATTCTTATATAAATAAATCCAACTCAAGTGAAGTGGCAATTTAAATACAAGTAACTCAAAGGATGTTTGGAATAACCATCCTTTAAGGATCCGTTAAACTATCTACTATGTAGTAGTGTACGATAAGTAGATAATGCCTATCAGTAATATAAGATATCAAAATAGTGTTAAGGCGTTACCATTATCCCCCTTAACACATTTTATATAAGCGTTATAGTCTATACAGCACTGTAAACTCCACCGTAAACTAGTGGGATATCAGGGAGTACTCCATAGGTATAACACAAAACAAATCGTAGCGGTCGCGTATATAGGAATCCAAGTATGACAAGGCACATGAGGCAATACCCAAGGTAGTGAAACTACCGTTTTCCTGATCCGGACTGGTGAGAACGCATCGCCGCAGCGATCGCAACACCGTGAAACAACACTCCCAAAATCAAGGGTGCACCAATCGACAACAAGTAATGAGTAGTTTTCGAAGAAGTGTGTTCGCTCGAGGTAGCTAGCCCCCATTTGGCCCAGCACGACTCCTGTTTTAGTCATTTCCAATTTGACACAAGTGTCAAGGCTATCCATTATCGTTCTCTTTCTTCAGTCATCACGTACATCATTCCAACCACTTCATTCTGGATCACACTCCGTGTATAGTTATTAAAGTGGTTTTCAGTTTAGACAGAGAGTATGTCCATAACCGATTCCGGTCTCTTTAATAACTTTCGTGATTATTACACCGATTGGTCGTTTGTTTATTTCAAAACCAAATCAATTTCAATTAGAATTTATAAACCAACCTTCCATTTGTCTTTCTAAACAATTTCTATAATTTACGTTTCAAAACTTCCACATTCATAATTTCAAAATCTTATAATTCAATTTCTATTCATTTTAAAACAATTCAAATATTGATTCAAGTTCGTATATAAGTTCCATTCCGAAATCATTTAAATCAATTTAATTTAACATTCAAATCAATCTAAATTCATTTATCGATTTCATTCAATATTCGTTAAGTTAATTTATCACTCAAAACAATTTCCATTTAATTTCCAATTTATTAAATCAATTATTTAAGTTCAACTCCATTGTATCAAAAATTCAAATTTAATTAGATTAGCTTCGACAAATCAACTCTTTAAATTACAAGTCTTACATTAATCTCAAAAATCACATTTGCATTTCTTGAAAAAGAAATTCAATTTCACATATTCATTTACTTAGTTACAATTTCAAAGCTCACTTAATAAAGAACTAAATTTCGCTAATTAAAAAGTTCAATTTTAATTATCAAAGGATTCAATTTTATTTAATTATTAAATAATTCAATCTCATTAAATTTATTAAATAATTTCAAAACTTAATTCAATCATTTCTTAAATTAACAACATTCTTTCATCAATTTCTTTATTAATATTTTGTCTCAGATTATTAAATATTCACATTTAAATTTTATTAAAATTCAATTTCCAAATTCGTTTCAAAACCATATTATTTATTCAAATAAAATCTTCATTTTATTTTTAAATCAAATTATTGACCAATCGGGTTTTTATTTAATTCTCTATCCTAGGTCAAAGTTCAATTTGGGTATTTATCATTTCAACCCGATTCCAATTCAATTCAAAATCAAAGCATAGCAAAGGGAACTTGCACTGTGAAAACTGGGATGGTGTCAAGGTAAATAAGCAAGCAATAACAACAACCAATGTCAATCCAATAATCAATTCAAATAATCCCGAAATAATCGTATTAATTCACATTGTTGTTTGTGCAAATTAATATAAGTATTTCTAGAATCTACCCTATCATTTCATGTAGATTAAAGATTATTACAATTATTATTCTATGCAATTCTACACTTGACATCAATTATTCAATTTCATACTTCATAAAATAATACAACATAAATTCAAATGGTTCAAGGGTAATTAACTGTTTTCTACGTGTCAAATAACTAAACATTTAAGGGGTCATATTATACAAATTTAATTAATCAAATTCAACATATAGATCCAATTTAAATCATTAACTATCATATATCAATTCAATTGCATATTATCTATCACTTAAACATTAACAATTTAACGTCCAATATAAACATCAATAATCAATCATTTATCAACTAAACTGGATTATCATTGTATAAATAGCAGATAATGGTGTCAGATGTCACGGGTGAATTGATTCAGGTAATAACAGATATAACAGTGTAAATAACTAACAGTTGCATATTTCAATTGTCGTTTCAATTGAAATCAAATTGAATAAATAAAAGAACGTTAATCATGAGTGATTGCTCACCTTCCGAGGCTAGAGCGGTTTTACAATGAAAGGAGTTACGAATTGCAAGCACTACTTCCGAAATAAACTAGATTGGCACGAATCGACGAGCAAAGCTGTTAAATAGGAATTGCCGAAATCAAATCAAACATTCAACATAGCAACAAATAAAAACATGTCATGCGTCAAAGTTTAACAATATAATTCTATGTGTTACCGAGATCGAAATGGTCTGAAATTTGGTATGAATAAAGATCAAAACTTGTATTTCAAACTGCAAAAGAAACACTTGATTTGGACAAGAGACAAAAAAAGTTATGATGTCACGAACATAGACTGAGGCCATGTTGCGACTGTCAAATATTCAGGTCTGAAAACCCCTCTGGGTCTGACTTTCAGGTAAGAAACAGAGGACTGAACCACCTCGTATGAAGCTAAAATTTCATATACAGAAAGTAGGAAACTTTATCTTTTAAACAAAAAGGGAATCACTATATTCCGACGTAAGACGGAAGATATACGATGCATCAAACATGAACTCAGGTCGTGTTTGCAGCAGTGTAAAATAATTTCAAGTACAAAAGAACAGCTGCCTGGGTCAAACTTCTAGATCCTCGACCACAAATCAAACGATGTCGGATTTTGCTGAAATTTGACAGGCATAAACTAGGTAACTTCGGCTCTTTTTAAAAACTAGAATCAACCCATTCCGATAAAACATGAGTGAGATATGATATCGCGAACATGTAGTCTAACTGCTGTTCGAAAAAATAAAAAAATAAAATAAAATAAAATAATATATCCAAACATATGCAATATATTACCGTAGCATATTATATAAAGAAACTAAACTTATATCTAGGCTATAACTAAGTAGATTCAAAATTATAGAGCATGAAAATATATAGTACAATACTTATAAAACACTGTAACAACTAAAACATATATATGTACTTCATTATATAAAACTTTCGTAACTTTATAAGTAAACCACTAACATAACTACATATAAAATGATATATATATAAAACTTACAACTTTATCTACTTTACCTATTAAACCAAAACAACATATTGAAGTACTATATGCCATAATATTAGGCTAAGGTTATAAACAAAAGTGATATGTGCTTAAAACATAACTAAACAGTGGTATATAAATACTTTGAAACCAATGGTACACATACGTAAACTAGTATATGTAAAAATCTTATATGTAGAATATATATTAGTGTACTCATATATAAAAGCTTTGAGCATTTTTATTATTTTATACAACATATATACATACGAAGCAGGTCAATAAGCATTTGAAATTTATAATACACATATAGTTACCGGAAAAGAAGGAGGTCGATGGTCTTGGTTTCGGTGGGGAGCTTTGAGTGGTAAGTCTAGGCGGTGGCTGGAGAGACAAACGTAGAAGGGGACTGCTTGCAGGCTTCGGCCATGGCTGGTGGCAGGAAGCACTTACGTGCGGCCATGGTGACATAGGAGGAAGGCTGCGCACGATAGAGGAGGGACACGGTTGTTCAGTGATGGCGGATGAGGAGGCGGCTGCACAGTATGCGCATGGATCTGGGTAGGGAATGGGTAGGCTCGGCAACTGGGTTTGTCGGTGCTTGGAGGTGCGGAGGCCGGAGAGAGGATAGGTGGTGGGGAGAGGCATGCGGCCGTTGATGGAGATGGTGAGATGGGAAGGTGGAGAGGGGTCGGAGTTGTTGTGTTTGGCGATGCAAGGCTGCGGTGCTCGGAATCGTGGTGGGCGAGATGGGTTTGAAGGAACGTGCTTGGGATGGACGTGAAAAAGAGGGTGGGAGTACTGCAGGTAGAAAAGTGCAGGCGGCCATGTCTTGTTGTGGTCGGCATGGCTGCTCGGAGTGGTGACGTGGAGGGGCTGGGGTTTGATGTAGGGCCGGCTGGATTCAAGCGATGAGAAGGGAGGAACAGGCTGCTATGCGTATCTTTTCATGGGAATGGAATGGGTTGCTGTAGAGAAAGAATGGTGGAAGAAAAGAGATATATGGTAAGAGGAATCTTGAATGTGCTAGCAAAATAAATAAAAATGAAGAGAAGCAGTGGGAATATGAATACAGGGGAGTAGAGAATGGTCTTGTGAAGGCACGTTTGGGTTTCCAAGCAAACAGAGGAGAAGGAAGAAGTATTGAAAATGACATGTGAATTGGTTTCTTTATTTTCCAACGCAAAGATTGCATTGAAAAGTAGAAATAATAAAAGTCACGGCTACTACTTGGAATGCTAAAAGTTAGTAACCGTTTAAATTCAACCAGAGAGGAGTAAAAAGGTAATTGCAAATCAAAAGACGTACCGGTGTGGTTAACCTTTTTACCGGTTTCGCCACGAACCAGAAGTCATCACACAGAACTGAATATACCGTAGAGATCAGCTCGACGAGACGATCAAAATGGTATACAGATATTAGTGGTACGATTTAATTATAAAAATTCGAATTTTCTACTATCGAGAAATGCAAGAAAAACGCAGAAAATAAGATCGACGGAGCTAAAGAAGTCCGAATTTGGAAAAACGAAAAATGACGTCTTGCTCAGAAGACGATTTAGAATTTTTCTATGTAAAAATATTTAGGTTTCGAAAATATTTTATTTTCATCGCTTTTTAACTGATTAAATTGAAGTAAATTTACGCGCGAAATAAACTTTCATATTTTCGGACGAAAATTTACCAGTTGCTATGTTTAACTAGACGTATTCCAAATATCAAATTTATATTTCAAAATTTTATCGATTAAAATTTTCGCAAAATTTCAATTAATAACGTTATTAAAACAGTTAAAATTTACGGGTCGTTACAGATCGTAGAAAATCAACTTTCGGATATGTCTTCACACTTGGGGGTACAACCATAAGTTGGAGATCTAGATTGCAGACCGTAGTTGCTTTATCCACTACGGAGGCGGAGTTGATAGTCGTGGTGGAGGCGGCAAAGGAGGCACTCTGTTTGAAGCGATTGTTGTGTGACTTGGGTTTCGAGCATGATAGTATTGATGTTCGATGTGATAGCCAGAGTGCTATTCACTTGGCAGAGAATTTGGCATTTAGCTCACGGACTAAGCATATTGAGGTGAGAGAGTCATTTCTAGTAGCCAGCTGTGACGCCCCACTCCGAGACCCACATTAGCAAAGAGTATTACTAGGTAACACTGTCTGCTAATACGAAGAATAGAGCTGGATATGAGCGACCATCTATAACCTTGTCTTAATTATCTATTGAATACGCCGACAATTGCCACTTCTTACTTAAACAACATATCCAATAAACACTTAATACAAAGCCATAGGTGGTTGAAGGATCTATCAGAACAAATATAACAACTCAAATGTAATACACATCACAGAACAGTAGATCATCACATACATTTACACATATATAGATACATTACAGAGTATACAAAATGATACATGACAAGTGGTAAAGCAAACCACAATATACAGACGAGTCAAAAGAATACATATCAGAGTTACAGCCAAAAAGGACTACACAAAAAGCTATAACAAAAAGGAGCTAGTGGAATAGTCCATGCGGAAGCAAAATAGGCTAAGTCCAATGTACCTAACCTGAAACAACTAGGTCTGACCCGAGTATAAAATACACGGGTCAGTCTAACTAAACAAATTAGTTAGATAAACTAAATGATAATGAACATATAAGGTCATAAAGTACCACAAATATCTCCAAAAGAGATAACCAGATCATCTAACAAAAGATGAATCAAACAAGCCTCATATCATCGGCAACTCAAATAAACAAAGGATATCATATCCCAAAACAAGCCAAAAAGGCAAATAACAAATACCAATAAATGTAACACAAGTTTCCACAAGGTAATCGCTATATATCGTGTGGTTCAAAGAACCTACACCGAAAGGCGATACACTAGGGAAATTTAATTGTCAAAGAAACAGAAGATGCTCGAGCTCAGTACTGTATAACAAGGATCCACACGCCCAAAGGCAATGCCCGAAGGCAATAAACCAGAAGGTACAAGCCCGAAGGCAACATACTCGAAGGCAACAAACCCCGAAGGCTCAAGCCCGAAGGCAACAAACCCCGAAGGCAACAAACCGTAGTGGCGAAGGTCCGGAGGCCCAGTACTAGACACCACTAACTGGCGGAATGTGTCACAACTCTCAGAAAGGAACCCGAAAAATGTTAATGTGAGTCCCATACCACACGTTCGCACTAAACGGTTTACTAGCCATTAGTCAATTTCACACTCAAAGCAGTACAAAGTTCACCTCATCTCATCGGTAAACCAGACCCAAAGGTCAAAACTGTCAAACGAATAGATTAGGAATTAACTGAAAAGATAAACAAACGTGTTCATAGCACGCGTTTTGTTTAATCATTTAATTCTCCTCCCTCTTCGCTCGAAGTGCAAAATTATGTGTGTATGTTTTGTATAGAAATCATAATTGGAGAAACGAGCTTTTAATACAACTTAAAAAGATCATTTTATAAAACCCGTGTACGAATCAAAAAGGAATCATCAAAGTCAAAAATGCGATAGCAACTGATTGGATCGACATGAATCGATCAAAATTGGAAATCAAAGCGAAATAAACAAGTTGGGCTGAGACAAGCAGGTCAGCCGACTGAACCAGGGGGTCAGTCGACTGGCCCAGTGCCTGGAAACTTTATGTTTCTAGGTCAGTCGACTGACACAAGGGGACAAAATTTTCTGCCCCAGGTCAGTCGAATGAACCAGAAGGTCAGTCGACTGACACAGACCCAGGCAAATTCCTGGGTTCTGGTTCAGTCGACTGACCTACTGGTTCAGTCGACTGAACCTGCTACTAGAGCAGAATCAGCCTAGCCCCCTTTTGGGGCAAAACTATATCAAAACGATTGATCGAGCTACTACGACTCGAGACTTATGCCAAACGACAACCCAGCCTTAAAGCCTCTTCGATACATCCCGGTAAACATGTTCATACATCCATAAAAGAGATTTTCACAAAATTGGTCTTTAAACCCAAAAATTGGACAATTCACCAAATCGATCCAAATCGAACACAAATGAACATGGATAGTTGTTAGGAATTCTTACCCAACCACAACAAAAGCTCTAGGCTTATATGTGAGATAAAAATCTCACCTTTTAACTCAAAAACAAAGATGAGAAGCTCAAATGCAAAGAAAAGATCAACCACTCTTCACTTCAACTCTACAAGCTTCAATCTAAGATCAAAACAAGTATTTCCTAAATTAGGGTTTAGGAATTTTCTGAAATTGAAGAGGAAATGAGATGGAGAAGATGAAAAGAAGGCTTACCTAAGCTCTTCCAAGAGTTTGGAGATAAACTTGAGTTTGCAAATGGAAACTAGGGGTTGGAATTTCTAATTCCTATTCTCTTCCCCCATTTTCAGTTGAGCTTGAGAAAAAGAAATGAAATGAGTGAATGGAGAGGAGAGGGGGCTGAGTTAGGGTATAGGATGAGTTGGGTGAAACCCAAACCCAAAAGCCCACTTAGAAAATAGCAAAATTCAACTTACTCCAAACATATCGATGCTTATACTCAAAAAGATCGCAAACGCCATTTTAGACTCAATGGAAGTGGTCCCAAGTCCTAATTCGACCGTTTGCAAAAAGTGACATTTCGGACTTAAATCCGACTAACGACACTATATTTAAATAAAACATTTAAATATAAAATCGTAAAATATGCGAGTTGTTACACCATGGATGAGGATAAACAAGTATATCTTCGGAAAGTGCACACAAAGGATAACGCGGCGGACATGTTCACTAAGGCATTGCCGGTTGGGAAGTTCGAGCATTGCTCGAACTTGATTCGCTTGGAGAAGTGCTAGGTGCCACGGGGTGCCACGGTTAAGGGAGGAGCTTTGTGGTAGATGAGAAAGAGTATCGGTGAGAGATTGAGGTCCTATCTACTTGGTAAGTGCTAGTCTTTGGTGAGATAGCTTAAGATTTGCATGTTTTCAACATTTCATCAGCGGGCGGGGGCTTGGCCTGAGCTCGTTGGTGGAGTGCAATGGGCGGTGGCTTTGCCGGAGCTCATTGGGAAAACATTCATGTTTGGTTGAAGGTAGAAGAAGTGATAGTTGGTGCTATCGGTTGTTGTTGATGGTATGGTACCATTAGAGTTAGATATGGATATAGTGTTGAGGTGGAGTGTTAAATTCTGGCGACACTATACGGAGAATTATAGAGGTCGGAAGTAGCTTCGCAACAAAGAAAACGGTTTGCAAATCGGAGTTCGGAGGTGGAAGTTATAAGGGAAAAGGCGAAGTAGGCTGTTTTGGCAGGGTCAGACATCTGAGGAAAATGGTCAGACGTCTGGCCCTTCAGAAAAAACTGCACCATTGTTCCAAAGAACAAGCTCAGACGTCTGACCGAAAGGGTCAGACGTCTGAGTCTGGATAGAATGCTTCCAGAGCATTCTGTCAGACGTCTGACCAAATGGTCAGACGTCTGGTCTGAAGCATATCGTTTTCTAGAGACTTCAGTCAGACGTCTGACCATTTTGGTCAGACGTCTGAGGCGTCTATCGTCTATTTTTCTCTACGGACTCGGCGTGAAGATTTGTGACAACTGCATGGGGAATTTCAAAATATTGCCTAGGGTTTCTATTCTCCTATATAAGCTAGCTTAAGTTTCCAGATCAGGAAAAAAATAATGCAAGCGACTACAAGAGATTAGCCTCCACAAATTAGGGTTTATCAAAACCTAATCTTCTTCAATTCTCTTCTCCACAAATCAATTTCTAATTAGAATTTTGATCATTGTATTCAATCTCTTGTACTCTTCTCATTAATATTAATAAAGCTCTCTCTCAAGTGGATGTACACTAACACAACGTTAGTGGAACCACTATGAATTGCTGTGTGATTTACTTTTCGTTATCGCTTTGATTTCTGAATTGTTTGTTTAAGATTGTGATTGTTTTTTTGGATTGGTTGAGATTAGAATTGAGTTATTGATTGGTTGTTTTTACACTTCTTATCACGATCTCGTCTTCCGCTGTGCTTGTGGGGTTTCGATTTGAGTGGTCTCTAGTTGGAATCCCGCCCCTACATTCTCTGCTAGATATCTTCCAGGTATAAATGCACACTGAGCAGGTGAAATCATATAAGGCAACAGACCCTTAATCCTGTTGCAAATAATTTTTGGTAATTATTTTGTATAACACATTACAACAGGCTATGGGTATGTAGTCAGATATTCCTAAAGGGTTTTCTTTTTTTGGGACCAACCTTATAAACGTGTGGTTCAACCCCTCAGGGATAACTGCAGTCTCATATACATAATTAATGGTAGATGTTAGCTCAACTTGCATAGAATCCTAGCGTAATTTGTAGAACTTCGATGAGAAACCATCCGAGCCGAGAGATTTATCATCCTAGATGGAAATTTTTTACTACTTTAACCTCCGCTTTGCCACCTAGTTGAAGAAGGAAATCTCTCCCTATTTGGTTGATACACATTCTGCAGTTAATTTCATCAAATTGTTCAGCATTATGTTCCCCAATCAGTGTAATACAAAATTGCTTGTTCCTCTATTAGCTTGCTGTCAAACACTAGTTCTCCAAATTCATTGTATAGAGCTTGAATATTATTCCTGCATTTTCGTATAGACATCTTGGCATAGAAAATTTTGGAATTAGTATCACCTTCAGTTAACCAACTGATTTTAGATTTTTGAACAGCTTCTAGATACGAGTATATACGCACGTCCAGGTGGTATGCATTTGATCGCTGAGCCATATTTCTATAGCTTAGCTATTAATAAACAATGGCAGTAAAATCAGTGCAATGATCGATTGTCACATAAACACATTCAAATATAAACAACTGCCTTTGAATTGCCTCATGATTTGGTTCAGTATATATGAATAGCAAGATTCAACCTGTAACAAACAAATAATAATGTTATATGTACTCCTTTTTTTTTAAACCAATTATTTTGTCAAAATATGTTGTCCTTGAACTTAAATCAAACTATTTTATCAATGCTTTCTTAATGTATTTTGATTTTATGTTAATTCTCTGTGTATATAATTGAGTATTTTTAGTAACTGATTCTATCAGAGTTGCTGCATTCTCACGGCAGACTTCAACCAAATGAGAATAGATATAATTTGAGTGGATGAAGCTTACTTCTACTTGGGCTCCCACATGAAATGTGGTCATATACATCTCCTTCTTACACAAAATTACTCATCCAACATAGGCAGCAAAGAAAGAGTTCTAATTTAGCAGTAATGTATACCATTGGAAGCAATAAAAAGTATATCATATGACTTCATAAGACCGTGATCATATAACAATATGAACAGGAGAGAGAGGAGGCATGGAGTACATGAACTAAATTTCATGAGCTACCAACAAAATCAAGTTATAAGATGCTTTGACATACGATCGACAAAAAATTCAACATGAGTAATACAACCCGCGAGTATGTGAAACATAATACAACCCACAGATTCAAAAAGCATTATCAAACAACAACCGGTCATGCTCAAACTATTGTCTAACAAACATGCAATTCAGTGATTGCTGGAAACCCTTGTACTATCACTGTCACCTAGCAGTAAGATCAACCAAATTTTTTGCCGACAGAGTTGAATCCATACAATGAATGAGCTAGTTATTCTAGCTAACTTGGTAGACTTTCCAGTCATGCCTACAACAACCTGCATTTGTCAAAACAAAATTTGAGAAATTAAATATATAAGATAACACAAATTAACAATGAAATAAGCAAAAGTTTTACAACAGCACATAATAATTTCATAAAGAGAAAACAACATTTTTATTATTGAGCATGTAACTTTGTACTTTAACAAAACTTTCACCCAATCACAATTCAACATACAAAAAAGCAAAAAACAAAAAATACTAATGCGTAAGTTAACACTATTCAACTAACAGAAGTTTACTCATGAGATTCCATAAATTATCAATATAATAATGTAAGTCGTCTATTTTATATTTATTACCATTTAACATGAAATAAATGAGACAGCCATTGTTTTGCATTATCTAAGCTATGTATTAATTTGTGAACCCTTAGACCTTCACATTCTAACGTCAATATTATTTCCATCTATCCAGAACACACATTAACACAACTTTACAATGGCCTAGACTTTAAAGTTAAATTCAAGAGCAACTTGATCCAACTGACCTAAATTGCTTGGTAAAATATGATGCTATAGTGAGCAATGTATATCCATAAATAAAATATATTGGAGATAAGTTTAACTATAACAATGACTTGACTATGGTATATATTACCAAATTTCATTAGACATAGAGTAATAATCTTGGTAGGGGTTTATGTGATCAAACGGTAGGGGTTTGCAGCATCTGCTAATCTGTAGAGTAATAGTTACGGTATCCTTGTTAATTCCTAACAAAAAATAGATTTAGTTGACTGGAATTTTCTTTTCCATTCAGCAACACCCCTTTTTCTTCACATATATGCAGCGGCAAAGACAAAGAAAGATCGTTGATACTATACATAGTTAAATCTATTCACTCAATTTATGGATTAAAAGCATGTCCTCATATCCAAAAAATAGCAGAATGATAATTAAAATGTTAATTCCATAAATCCCTCATTTTCTGTTGTGTTATACTATGCATCAATAAGCGTTCTAGTAATATTCCATAAACAAATAAACATGTTGAAAAAATAATCTAAGAGCTACCTTTGAAACCTTTATCCGAAGCCACGTGTTAAGATTTATTTTTAAGTTGGTCTCTATACTCCAGAAAGCAAAGTTGATAATCACCTTATTATGCTAAATGGTATAAATCATCATGTATCATCATCTGCTAACCTGGAATTGAAAACATGTGATGTCAAACTAAAAAAATGATGCAGGATATTTGAATTCATCCAAAAGCTATTATCATTGAACCACATTTATCTATTTATTCTTTTAGTATACAAAATGACTATTATAAATTTTAAATCATGATAATACAAAAAATATTGAAATGAATCATGATAGCGCAAAACAAATGTTGAAAGTGAACGAATCGTAGAGAAGGCAAGTGTCACGTCCGATCCCATCTTTCCTTAATATGTGTGTACTTGTGTGTGTATAACTATATATAGGAGTTGCTAGAAAGATTATCTAAATATAGACCAACGGACAATGTCTAATAGATAATTTATTCAAGGCATCGTCTATAATATATACTCACCTAATAAAATTATGTTTTGATTCAACCTGTAAAATAGTCATTAAGAATCAAATTATATAGCATCATCATTTGGTAGAAAAATAAAAACAATATTTGATGTAAAGTACTACTATGTAAGAGATTGTTTAACTGATATCATATAAGCAATGGAGTTGTTGTTCAAAGAGAAGAACCTAATGTGTGCACACGTACCTGATATTTAGATTGTCCTGGTCTTTCAGATTAGCCTCCTTGCATGTGGCAGTGGCAAGGAGACATTCACAACTAAATGTGAGTGTATGTGTGTGTGTCAGTGGACAATCAATATTACTACTTTCGGTACTATCGTATAAGGTAATACATTATAATGGAATATTATTTCAGTCTACAATTTTAATGCATGTATTTTAAAGCAATGTCAATCAAACTCTTTGGAAACAAATCAAAAATTCAAATTCAGGTTTTATTTATTGGTATAAATTATAGGATAAATAAAATAGATAATTCGAGTAATAAAAATGTATGGTAGGAAGTACTTGAGTCAGAGTTCTGCCTTTCACAACCTAGTCGGCATCCTACGCAACTATCACAATCTGACCTGCCTCCTACGCTAGCACCTTCAGCAGGCATGCAACCGAGCCCAGCCTTTTTCTTCCCTGTACACTTTAGTTTCACTTCACCCTTCTTCCTGCACACTCCGGCTCTTCAGTACCTATAAACTTTTACATCAAGCCCGCTACTTGCATTTTCACCTCTCCAATGCACCATCAACATACAGGCTGGTACACCATAGAACAGAGTTGCCTGTAAGCCCACCTACCCTAGCCTGATTCTGCAGCATTATAGTACAGGGCGGCTTTATTTGGAGCACATCCTTCATCATAGCCAGTTGCAGGCCTGTCGTGCAGCAGACTTGATTACACAACATTGCTCTGGTTTCACATCCGCCATCTCAACCTGTTTCAAGCAACAGCAGCTCTTAATTGCTATATTAGCGCATCTGAAACTCTGGTTCAGGGCATGTAGCATGAGCACTTCGGCGTTCGCAACGGCAGCTAGTTTTTCACTCCCTATCGTGCAACACATCCCCTCATTCTCAATCTTGCAGCAACAGCAGCACCTAATTGCTGTATTAGTGCATTTTCATCAATGTCTAAACATATAATTGTAAACTTGTTATTGTATTTTCTTCTACCCATCACATACCGGCGATCATCATAGTGATGATCCTTATAGTTGTAATATTTATAGCCCAACATTCTTTTGTATGGATTTTGATTTTTAACTAATAATTCATGAGTGCTCCCCTCACATGAGGACCACTCTTACATAAAAAAGTATGGTAGGACCAATCCCCTTGCCAAATTCTTGGATATCCTAATTTAATGAAAAATAAACGACAGTGATAAACATGCAAGGTATGAAATTAAAGTTAGAATGTGAAGTGGTAAAAAAAAGTTGATATGAGGTGTTACATTTTTAGTAAGATCAATTTTAAATTAATGCAAAAGTACGAAAAACCTAAGTAGATGCATAATTTGAAGATAATAATTTGTTAGTGTCAACTAAAAAACATACAATGGATAATTTAATTTCATTTATGTGTTGCCAAAATCTTTCAGAATTATTAATTTTCTGCATTTGTGTTGTCACCGGATGTGTATAAGTGTCTACATAAATATCAAAGCGTATGTTATAACTTATAACATGGGAATATTAAAATGAAAGTATATCAATATAATTCAACAACAAATTGAAATTCATGGGTTTCCTATGGATGTAAATAATAATATAACCCAACCTTTAAAATTCCAAGCGGTAAAAATGGCTTGTGGAAGCCAAACCTCTATTCAAACAAATAATTGAAGAGCTTCCCAAAAGCTCCTAATTGAATTCAGAAAATGTAAGTTAGTCAATTGTATCATATACTGTTATCCTCTTTAAATGTGAAGAGACAAAATAAAGTATGTTATACATAGGCAGAAAAAGATAATTCTTTCCTGAAGCAAAAAATATGGTCTAGTTAATGAGGTTCTATGCATAAAATTATTCAGCATACAAATTTTTGAACTTTGTTTAAAAGGCATCTGAAATAAATAAATATTGGACCATGAACAAAAAAGGTGGGTTCTAATGAAGAACTCAAAATAAAATAAAGATTTTATTGTCTATTAGAGGTCGGGCTTAGGTCCTAATACCCAATGACTGTTGGATATAATGAAAGAAATGCATACACACACATGTACACATACATATATATTGAACCATGTTTGAAATGATGTATATAACTATGTGTATGAGAAAAAGAAGGTAATGGTTTTCTATTTGTTCTTAAAACTGAAGGTTGTAATCTGCACATATGTATGAGTATTTTGTTAACCAATCAAAATTTGGAACGATAAATCACAGTTTTATCAATTGTTAGAAAATATTCAATGAGCATAAACCGTAGCAAAATTTCATCCATTAGAGCTTAAATGAATTTAATCAGCATTCATTCTGTGTAAACTATCAGGTCATATTTACTTCCTAGTTACCCCTCTCTTATTATATATGATAGTTTTACTTAAGTAATTAGCTCAAGTGTGATATATTCATAAATGCTAAAATAGAACAATGCTGTACACTTACCAACTAACTGTGCCTATGTAAGAAAATGTAAAGACATGAAAAGTAACCCAAAATTGTAAATAATAATATTGCGGGAAGCAAAATAAGTTGTTTCAAGAAAAAAAATAGTGAAGAAATTATTTTTATTTGCAAACAACAATTTCATGAACTGAAATTTCAGAAAATTAATGAAAAGAAAAGAAAAGAACGCTGCATCCAAAATTGAGAAATTATTGAACGATATTATAGAGGGGAAAAATTTATAGTTTAAAGTTAGGGAATTACAACAAAATTGGAGGATAGAAGAGAAGCAATTACATGATAAATCTTTTTGCCGAAGAAGAAGCATAAAAGAGAAGCAATATGAAAATTTCGGCACATGAAAGCTGATGAAAACAAATTAAAATTCACAGGAAACATTTGCACTTCCATGGAAGATCTAATTTCATCTAGGGAAGTTGATGAGTGAAGGTCAGGAAGCACAACACGATAAGCTAACCTTAGTCCACAGAATCCTTCAGTTGCAAACTGTGAGCCGATGGAGTAATTGTAATGTCCGGTATAACTTTGGTGATCAGGCAGTGAAGGTGGGTGGCTGACATCGACAGTGGATCGTCGACGGTAATGAAAATGATGTTTTATTTGGGGCGATTAGGGTTTTTAGGCTGGTATCAAATGTGAAATTAAAGGAAATGCGTAACATGCAAAAGTAGATAAAAGAGTAATTTGGGAAGTTCCAAAAGACGCGGTTGAAAATAGTTCAATCAATTCTTATTATTAATAGTAAAGATAAAGATTTAGCATGCATTCTGTCTTTTAATTTATTACCAGCAGCAATTAAATCTTCACATGCATCAACATCCTTTGGGTTGCTGTCAGAGGCTAAAAGTTTATCCGTGTAAGATGGTTCAAGAGATGTAAGGGACCCTGAAACCTTACTCCTTGTTTTATTCTAAGATTTAAGGTTTTGCTTGATTCTCCTAAGTTTGATAATAAATTTCGGAACCCCATGTTAGTTGTGAAAAGACATGTAACACTTGTTCTTCGTATCCATCAACTAAGTGCCAAACATTTACATATCTAAATGGTATATTCTTGTGAGTAGTGTCTTGTGTATGTAGTTTTATGATGATAGGGTTATGGTCACTCAAAGAAGATGACATGTCTGTAGCAAAAAAATCTAGAAGGTGTTGTAAAAACTTGTCGTTGATCAGAAATTCATCTATACGTGTGGCACTCCTTTTCTCCTCCATGTAAATTGATATCCTTTAACAGATGCTTCTATAAGACTGCATTGGAACAAACAATTTGTAAACCCTCTTAGATGAGAAAATGGTACAGGCAGTCCCTCCTTTTTATCCTTTGGGTTAAGCACATTATTGAAGTCACCCATCCATAACCAAGCTCCATCTACAACACTTGCTAGATTTATAAGCTCTTGCTATAAACACTCCCTATCTAAAAACAGGTTACTAGCATGCACAAGAGTCAGAGTCATTGCAAATCCACCCATATTCTAAATATCACATGTGATTTGTTGCTCTGTTTTACTAATGACAGTAGCGTATCCCAGAGGAATAATATTCTATCCTTACCGCATTCATTGTTATGAAAATGATCCCAATGTTTATCTACCTTCAACTTATCCTTGCAATAGTGCACAATGAATGACAGAGACGTGCAATTATTGTACCAAAAATTTAGGCTTTTAATTAGGTGTGTTGTTTCATTCATTGTGGTATTGAACTGCATAACGATGATAGTTATGGTTTTAGTTGGATCTCAACTTATTAAATTGTCTTGTAATAATGGCTTTGATGCTTATACATTACATTTAAATTAAATTCAAACACCATTTTAAATTTATTAAGTAAAATAAAGGATTTTATTTGAACCACCTTTTAGATTGGATACAGAAATTTTTTAGACTTCATAGGCAAAATAGATTCAAAGAGGAATTTTTTAAAAACTACCTATTTCACCCGCTTCTGACTGGGTCGGTTCCAACAATGATACTAGAACCCAAATAGTATATGCGGTCAAAATTAGTCTTGTTAGGGCAAACCAATTAAGCTTCCCAATTTAGTAGGATATCTAGAAACATAGTGTCTAGGCTTGGGTTTGGGTAATCAAGTAATCTACCCTTCCTAGCTACCGGCCTGGCCTGAAAAGTGAAGTGAGTGCCTCTAGTAGAAAATATCCAATTTGAATTGGGTCTTGGATTAATTTTCAAGATTGTTTTGCAAACTAAAACAAAATTTTGAATTTAAAAGTTAAATTTAAAACAAGAAATACATTATAAATGTTATAATGTAATTTCGAAATTGTTTTGAAATTGAAATAAGATTATAAATTTAAAAGTTAAATTTAAAATAAGAATTACATTATAAATGTTATAATATGATTTGTAAGTTGGCTTGAAAAAATTATATCATAAATGTTTTAATATAGTTTTCAAAAGTGCTTTGAAAATATAATAACATATTTCGAAAATTTTAATATTTATTAATAAGAATAATAAATTAAATAAATATTTAATTAATTAAAGTATATACATTATCTTGAATTGTTTAAGATGATGTAAGTATATATGTGTATAAATAAAAAAATTGAAAGTAATATTTAGTTAAATTATCTAATTAAATAATTTAGTTAAATAATAATAAAATACACGCACACATGTGTGTGTGTGCACACGTAGGCGAGTGTGTAACCATAAATGTTATGGTATAAATATTCAGTTAAAATGTTTAATTTAATTATAGAAAATTAATTGAAATGTTAATTAATTAAATAAGATTTAATTAGTGTAATGTACATATGACTATTATATAAGTTAATTAAGATATAAAAGTTATATAATAATTAAACTTTTAAGAGAAACGAGTGATCCTCCATGAGGAGGAGAGTACTCATGTAATTTTATTCCACACTAAAAAAAGGAGCTGCCAAAAAGCCTGGTAGGTGCCTCATCTCCACGAATCTATACAAATAAAATAGAAAAAAAACCCACCCCTAAAGAAAAAACATAGGAAAATCTAAAAAGCATGAAAAAGAAAACAGTAGACAAATTAGAGTCAACATAAACCGCTTGTAGCAGCAAAGATGCTACCGTGGAATGGCCTCATCCAGTGCCCATCGGGGAGTGAAGCATAAAAATAACTACGAAGATGGTCCAAAGAAGCTGCAGAAGTCCCAGCAATAAATCAACCCTCCATAGGACCATAGAATGAGAACGCATGCCTCAACCTGACCACCTTAACAGTTGAAACTGCAAAAACTTGGTAGGCAATGTGATACCTTAACATAAATATGTATATAGGTCGACTATACACACACATATATATATATATATATATATATGCAAGAGGAGATGAAAGAATATGAACAAGATAAAGCAACCTAGGCGTGACAAGGACTGTAAAAGACATTAACACCAGAAATAAGCTAGTTTTCTAAAAAAGGAAGTGAGTCGGGAAGATCGTGTATGTTCTCATTTAGAAGAATTTGTTAGGGTGTTATTATTTCTATTGTTAATAGTAATTCTCTCCCTTGAGACACCGGTACAAGAATTTACATTTTTAAGGAACTCTTGAAAGCCATTGCTATAAGCTAATTTATAGTTTTGTTCAAAATCTAGTTGAAATAAAGCGATTATACAAGTCAGATTATACTTGTATTAGAGTTATTATCACTGAAAAGTCTTTGATTTCTATCAAACCAAATATACCAAACTGTGATAGTAAAGATAGTTTCTAATAAGAATCGTCGATCGGAAATAAAGTAAAATTTCGACTAAGACCAATAGGACCCGCAATTAAGAATATTTGGGGTAATATTAATATCAAAAATTCTAAGAATGCACAGAAGTGTAAATCTAATAAACTGGTATTCATATTATAAGTGTGTCGTTGTTTCTTAGTTCACTTTGTAGTAGATGCATTTCTTATCAATATGCACATTCTTCTTTTTTAAAAGCTCAATAGTATTAAGTTTGCCATGTAAAATTAACCACATATGCAACTTGGTTGGTGGGGGGTGTGCATTCGCTTTCCACATAAGTTTAAAGGGATTAGATTTAATTCCTGAGGAATTTGAAAAGTTGTAAAATGAATTAGAGGTATAGTTGTTAGTCTTATCCCAACATCAAATTTTGATATCGTTATTATTGTCAATATTATAAGTTCTAATTTGACACATAGAAGGGCAAATTGGTAGAAAGTGGTTCCTTCTAGTGTACGATTAAAGTTAAACTCCCAAGGAAAGTTCAAAAGAGGTCTATAGACTTCTAAAATTAATACATATTTAAAGTTACAAATATTGTAGAGTTCTGCAAGTTCTACTTTAAGAGTAATAGGGGAGATCTAGCAATCATGCCAGAACGATGTGTTGTTCCCCGAATGCACTATGTAACCAACACTTAGCTTAATATCCAAACCTTTTAATACCGATCTCCAAAAGTGTGATAGAATATTATGGTTGCTAGATGTTAATTAGTGCAAGTTACGAGAGCCTCCGTAAAATTGATTAGAAATTATTTCTTTCCAAATTAAGTTATCATTATTAGCAGTAAACTTCCACAACCATTTCCCTAAAAGAGAAATATTGAGGTTATATAGACTAATTATCCCTAACCCCTTCTTTTTTTCAATTTACAAACTGATTCCCAATTGACAAGACACATTAGACTACTACTGGGGTTGTCCCAAGTCCATAGAAAGTTTCCTCTAATCTTATCTATTTTATTGATTACTCATTTTGGAAAGAGATAAACAACATCATATAAATGGGTAGTGAAGATAAAACAGAGTTGATTAAAACTAGACTACCTGCCCTTGATAAGAATTTGTTGTTCTATCTACATAGTTCTTAGTTAATTTTATCGGTGGTAGTTAATCAATCACCGTGCCTAAGTTTGGTTGGTCTTATTAAGAACCCTAAGAAATCAATGGGAAAGCTCATTATGTTATAGTTAAAGTGGGGGCAACCTGACACTCTACATTACAAACATCGATTAGCACTAAAATTGAACTTTTATAAAAATTAATTTTTAAGCCAGATGGTAACTCGAAGCTGTACAAAATAAACCTTTGAGTCATGATATGACTAGGCAACGACGAAATAAAGAGCATGGCATCGTCGGTGTACTGGAGGACTGAGAGACCATGATTCGTAACCTCATTTCCAAACTTACCTAAAATCCCATTATTAGTAGCTAACATAATAATTCTTGCAAAATCATCAGCAACTAAGTTGAACAAAAAAGGTGACAAAGGGTCACCTTGACTAATCCCACGTTTTGATTGGATTTTATTATCTAAAATACCGTTAACCATATTACTAGAATTACCGATCCTAAGAAGAGCCATAATCCATCCTACCCATTTTGCGCTAAAACCTTTAGGCAGTAATAAGTTGTTAAGGAACGTACAATCTAAAGAATCAAAAGCTTTGGCCAAGTCTAGTTTTAAAAGTGCACCAGTAACATTATTTTTACAGCAGTAATTAATGAATTCCTAAACAACCGCAACCCCATCCATAATATTTCTACCCATGATAAAAGCAGTTTGCAAATTATCGATTAGATCGTTCATTTTGGAGCTAAGCTTATATGTTAATACTTTCGAGATGATTTTAAAAGAGCAATTTAGAAGGGAGATAGGTCTAAAATCTTTTAATTCGTTCGCACCAACTTTCTTGTGTAATAGAAGTGTACCATCATAATATTCATTAAACATTTAAAACCTACCTAATTGAAGCGTACCATCATAGCATAATTAAACCTACCTAATTGAAGTGTACCATCATAGAATTCATTAAACATTTTAATTAGAGCAGATTTATAACAGGCCTGAACTCTTTGTAAAATAAAACAAGAAACCCGTCGGGACCTAGCGCCTTGTTGCAGGGCATATCCTCAATAGCCATGAAAATTTCCTCCTCTAGAAATAGGGAGTCCAAACTGTCTAAATCGATCCTCGTAGCAGCGGGATATAAATCATCCCAATTAGCTCTAATCCTACAGTTTATCCTAGTTCAAAAATATCCTTATAATATTTAGTAAAAGCCTTGGTTAATTCATGTTGATCAAAAATTTCTACCTCATTAATAACAATAGAGTTAATGGTGATACTATGCTTTCTACCATTAGCTACTTTATGAAAAATGTTGGTATTCTTATCACCCTCATCCATCCACTGAATTCTAGCTCTTCTCCACATAATTTCCTCTTGAGTTAATTTTTTTCAAATCCTCCTTTAAATTTGTAAGGACATTCTTCTTTGATAAATTTAAGTCTCTAATTTCTTCAATTTTATTTAACTTTAGAATCTCATAAAGTAAATTCTCTTTTAGGACTCTAAAATTCTCGTTGTTCCATTTTTAAAGAAAGATTCTTAAAACTCTAAGTTTGCTTATAAATATCTTGGCTGAATTATCCAAAAGTCATAAAAAATAAAGGAAAGCCATTTGTTTATAACTATATTCGTACAGTTATTTTCTAACAAACATATTTTGTCAAATCTAAAATTCTTTGGAATGCCGCTAAGATTGTCAAAAGAAAGAACAATCGAACAGTGATCTGAATAGATACTCCGAAGACAAACAACCTTACAGATAGGGAATTTATCTTCAATTTCATCACTAATGAAAAACCTATCCAACAGCGTCATTGAAGGGACTTCTCTAGAGTTTGACCAGGTGAAACGTCTATTAGTTAATGGAAGCTCGATCAAATTACTATTAATGATAAACTGGTCGAAATCTTCCATAGCGATAAAGTCTCCTTCTCTAGGAGCCCGCTCCCTTAAAAACCTAGTAACATTGAAGTCAACACCCAAAACCCAAGGGCCCAGGGTCAATGCTCCAAAAGCGAGACATTCATGCCAAAGCGCCTTACGCTCGACCTTGGAGTGGGACCATAAACATTAGAAACATTAAGGATCGAATTATCAGTAATGTCTAAAAAGGTAAGGTGCATTAAGTGAACATTAATAATTTGCTGTAAAAGCTGGATGCAACTATCACGCCAACCCATCAATAACCCCCCTTCACCCCTCCCCTACCCCGAGCTGCCCCTAGCCGGGAGACAAACCCAGTGACTAAAGTGAAAACCTTCTAAACTCCTATAAAAACGATAACTAGGATTTTTAGTTTTAGTTTCTTCTAGTAGTGCGATGTTAATGTTGTTATCTTTAAAAACAATCTAATTTTAGTACATTTGTCTAAAACATGAAGATCACTAACATTCCAACTACTGTACCTCATGCTCTGATTAATCAAGCCCTCTCAACTTCCCTACTCCTAATAAACTTAGAATCAATATGAAAGTCATCAAAGGAAAAGCATGCACTAGTAGTTAAATGGTGCAAAGCCTGAGTAGATTATACTTACATAATACGAATGTATAAAACAAAAGTGAAATGGTAAGAAACACAAAATAGACTTAAGGAATAAATACATACATATAGTATGTATACCATGATTTCTGCTGTGTCCGACACATAAATCATGAGGGTATTTCATTAGAAATACATTATTCTATAAGTTGATTTCACTCAATATAATATATTAAAGATTATGAATCTTTAATATAGGGTTATCCTCCACCACTTATATATTAATAGATTTCTTGCATACTCTCCAGTGGTTGATATTCCTCAAGCTCAAGATGTTATGTGTAGCACTATTAGTATATTAACTAGACGAGGTAAGATACATGCACGTATTTGTTGATATTCCTCAAAGTACATGCATTATGCTTAGGCCATTGTGAAATAGTGGGTATGAGTGAATAATCTCTTTCAATTTGTTGATATTCCTTAAGGTCGAGGTGAGACTAGGAAAAGACGATGGGTTAGGAGCTGTATTTGATACAGCCAATAAAGTGTTATCCATCCCATGAAGGCTTATGATTTGTTGATATTCCTCAAGATCATAATCCCAAAGCAAGCCAGTCCTAACACCCACTAGAGAAATCAAATGTATTCTATGTTTTTCTTAAGGTTTTGATAAACATAAAAATCTAACGAGAACCTTATTAGTAAAATGAAATGGTAACATTTAACATTTCTAATATTGTAAAAACGTTTGCTATATAAAGATATAATAATCTACATTGATAAATTTGTGCAATTAATATAATTTATGAAAGTTTATCAATTAAGATATATGAATGAACTGAACTAAAAATTGACAAAAGAAATATAAAATATACTTACTAATAAATATTTTGTGTATGTTATTGATTAAATACCCATTCAAGAGCCTAATTTTATAACAACTAAGTACATTCGTAATTGGTCACTTATATGTTTATTTTCCTGAGACTATATGTTGTCCTTTATGAGTTTCGAACTCTAAAATAATACTTGAGTATGGATATGTAACGACCCGTATTTTACGTATCGGAGGATCGTAAAATAATTTTATTTAATTCATTTGTGGTTGTATGATTCTAATATTCTGAGATATAGTTTAGGGATGTTTTACACATCTATGATTTTTCCTGAATTTCTGTGTGACCATTTTGCATCTAGAGATCTTATTTCGTCTATAACTTTTGGTAGAAGTCGAATTAGATGCTCTAATCTATTTCATTGCTTCGGGATGGTGGTTTCCTATTCCGTAGAGTGGTCATATAGAAAAATCGGATAAGTGGTTAGGAAGTTATAGCTGTTTTAAGTTTTAAAATCTGCTGGCAAGAATTAGAAGGGGATTAATGTGCCGAATTAGCAAGCCCATTAGCCTAATCAGGTTGGGCTATAAATATGAGGTGAGAGAGACCATTTGAAAGTTTATCTCTCATTTCAAATCTGTCCCAAACCCTAACTCCTCTATAATTCTCCATTCATCTCAAATCGTCTCTATTGCAAATTAGAGGCTAGATCTTCAACTAGAAGCATAATCTCATCACTTTGGTTGCATCTTCATCCGATTTCTCGCAGTCCGAATCGAATCTTCATCATATTTCATAGGTTTGGTAGATTTGGTGAGTGGTTATGATCTCTCACTAGTCGATGATGGATTTTATGTCGTAGTTAAGTGATTACATGTTAGAATTATCAATTAAATTGATTAGACTTAGGTAATTTCAAATTTAGAAACTTTAGATTAACCTAATTAAACATGTAGTTGGGACTAGATCATTAGCTAGTGTCATTTGTGTATATTTGGCTATGAAATTATGTGTTAGATTAGATCTATGCTAGAATAGTGATGGTAGATTAAATTGGATGATTTGTTTGTTCATATTGAATGTAATTGGATGATCTGCTATGTTTGATTCACGGTTATGTTTGAATTGCTTGCTATGCTTGATTCGTTTGCCATTGTTGTGCATGTTTTAGGACTTAGATTGATGATCGGAGCATATCGGGAGCAAAGTTCATTGAAATTGCATGAAACTTGGAGGATATGCTCTGGAGCACGTCAGGATGAAGTCTTGTGAATTGCAGCACAACTGGAGCTAAGTCTTTGGATCGGCACTGATCCGGTTGGATCAGATCAGTACCAATTCAAGTTTTGAGCTCCACTTGAGGAGAGACTCGTAGGGGAATAGAGCATGGGTTCTCGAATGGCTCTATGAAGTTTGATCGGAGAATATGCCAAGTGTTGAAGATTGGATTAATCATCTTCGTTGGATCGGCTATGGTGCATAGAATAGAAGACCTGAAGGCTAAGAGGGATGGCTAAGGGTCTATGGCATCTAGAGGGAGTGCACTAGAGGCTGGAAGAGAAATAGAGTCCAAAACGGTTTTAAGTATTTAGATCGGCACTGATCCAATTGGATCGAATCGGTACCGATCAAAATTATTGGCTCTATTGGATATGAGATTCGGGGTGGAGACTCTGGGGTTGTAGTGGATCATGCTGGAAGTTATGGCTCGTTGATTGCTTCTACGGTTTGGAAGTTATAGCCTGACGAAGTTTTGGCTCTTCGGTTGGGGGCTCGGATAAGGAGTAGGATCGAAGGAGTTGATACAAAGCTCGGGATGGAACGAGGCTATGGTATAATGGACCGAGTCGAGTGGCAGGACTCGTGCTCGGAAATGAATTGGAGTGGTGAAAGCTCTGAACATTTGGGAGTGCCAAGGAGTCGTTGATAACTCGGAGTGTTTTGGTTATATTCAAGCAGGGGTACTATATGCGGGGGCACCCGAAGGCTGGTAGCGCCAGTTGTGTATCCTGGAATGCTCGGAGAGGGTCTAGTTTCAGACGGTACAGAGGTATTGTAGGAGACAATCGTGCGGGGTTTCGGACCTGAAAGTACGAGGGAACACAATTGAGAACCGGGATTTCCATTAGTCTCCCGCAAGCGAGGACGGGGTCATACGTGTTATCATATATTCAACGCTTTAGAAGGTGATAGCTATATTTTGGTTGATGGATGCTATGGTTGCTATGGTTGTTATGTTTGCTATTTCTCTTGGGTATGCTATCATCTATAGGAATGCTCGAGAAGGGATTGGGAATACGGTCAATGGAGGAGGCTGCTTAGATTCTTCTATCCTATTCTGTTACATATTGTCGTTTATTTGAGTAGCATATTATATCTTATTATTATGCGCTGACTCTTTGGTTGCAGGGACAGGTCAGGTATGGTTTTTTTTGTACCTGTCTAGCACCATATTTTCCAGCATAGCTTTTGATAGTCATTTACCTCTCACACCAGACTGTTGTCTGACCTAAGGTTTTATGTTTCCTCTTATCATCTTGGTTACTCTTAAATGAGTAGACTAGATGACAGGTTTGGAGTCGCGGCTGCTATACAAAGAAGAGCTTGGAGAAGCTATGGCGTATTACTCTATATTTGTAGTTTCCGCTGTCCTTTTCTATGTACTCTAAGGGATGTAGTGAGGAAACGTTGTACTGAGATGTTATGGCATTTGTACCATAACTCATGATTTAGTAGAGATGTTATTTTCATTTGTTATGGCTCACTATATTTTGTCGTATATTTTCTATATTATATTTTATCCATGCACAGTGAGATATGCATAGGTTTTCTACTTTAAATTCAACCTTGATGATCGTTCCATATCATCCTGGCATGGTTACAACGCTCTTTTAGGTCAGTGCGGGTGGTATGGAGCCGTCATCACAGGATATTCGATCCATGTACGATTACATATTAATATTATATTGTGAACTGTTGCAATTCATAACATACAAAACCCAGATGAAATTGGTTCATTCGAAATAAGCAAGTATATCGTAGTGTGAGATCATATATTCAATATGATTGATTATAATAATGATCTTGTTATGTTAAATGTAACACTAAAATGAAAGCTACAAGATAGATATAATAATTTGATCATTGAAATGTCACTTTGATCAATTTACAATATTCGATACCCTTAAATATTATAATGATCAAATGCATTTTTGTTAAAGGTTCCTTACTATATTGCAGTAAGGGTTTTCTTTTGAATGGTTTGACCTAGAAAGGAAAACAAATATACGGGGGTAGATGTAACTTAAGGTAGGTGGGGTGAAGAGAATGAATGGTCACTTCTGCTTCATAAAGAAACATCAGAAACGAGAATTATAAAATAATATTTGATACTTAACATTGGAATGAAAAATATGATTTCTATTCCAAATTGCATTTTTATATAGATAATTATTCTCTATGAAATTTATTCCTTTGAGTTCAAGATATTTGATCTAAAAACTCACGACTGTACGATAGTTACAATAGATGGAATAAATAGCCTACATTAAATGGTAAAATGGACCTTCATATTTTGCTCGCTATTACAGTAATGACAGAAACGGTGGGAGAATGCCATATATCAGTTATTGATCGCATCAAGTTACGAAAATTGTTTTCGCAAATCATACCAAACATTATTTTGTGAAATAATAGCTGTTTTTCATTGTTGATTGAAAAATAGATATAGTTTTATTTCAATATGAATATTCGTTACAAAATAAAATTATAATATGGTATTTGTTTTCATAACAAAATTGATGCATTGGAAAATACATATGTATCTCAAATTATTTGCAGTTATTTTGGAATTATGGACTACGCCATAGTTTGAGAAATAATTTATGATTATATGATTATTAATCATATGGTACGTATACCTTAGATAATTAAGGGCAAAGCACCCATTCGGTGGGAGTATTATAAGAGTCGATGAACTCTACCGATTGATACATATAGATGTATGCAATCAAAAGTTCCAAAACGGTTCCACGTACTTTGTTATATTTAATGAATTATCACAAACATAAACTTGCATATATGATACGCATGTGATATGTTAATAATGAGTTCATAGAATATAAACAGAAGTAAATAAAATAATGTGCGATATTAAATAAAATGATTTGATTTGATCGAATAGGTGAGTATATTGGAAAGAGTTACAAACGTACCTAAAAATGAATAAAGATTCAATCTCGAAAGTCACTCCTCCCTAACATAATGATGTATCGATAAGGAGTAATTGAACTTTGTTGAATGAAGTACGATTAGTTGTGAGTGAAGTTGGGTTAACTTCTTTTAGTAAGGTCGTGTACTTAGGAGTAGTACACAAGGTTAAAATTAATTTCATCTAAAGAATTGTTTATAAAATCATACAAGATAAAGGTTTATAAGAAACCCCAACATATCCTAAACCAAGGAATTGGCAAGTTGTGCAAGTCCAAAAACTACACGTAATAATTGTACGTGAGAGGCCTTGTATGAGTCACCCCAAAAGGATTTTGGGAACGATTGTCATTGGAAGATATATTTTTTTATTAAGTTTTGTAAACTAAAATCAAGTCAGTTTAATATAATGCAATTCATAAAATGTTTATGAATACCTATTCCATTGCACAGAGAAATAATTGTTGTTTTAAGAAATACCAACTTCGTGAACACTTCGCATTAGAATATCTAACAAATAATTCTTACACGTTGAGGAGAAACTATGAGTTTCTTATCAATATCGAGAATAAATAATCCTCGCTAGTCAATTAAACCATTAAGAGTATTAACCATATGATATGTTGCCCAAATCCCAAAGGATTCCAAGTACATAATCAAAATGTGATTAGATAGTGTACCCAAAGAAATATGATTCATCAGACACAAATGTGTCTTTAAGGGAAAGACTATTACAGTTAGGATATAGTGATCAATATTGATAAGAATAATATCGTAATTTTCAATCGTTGAAATTAATGTAACAGATTCGGCATTCAATATGCTCAAGATGATTCGGATTTTACTCATAAAATTATCGTTTAGTATGACGTTGTATTATCATACATATGTATTGAAATGGAAAATTCTAAATAATAATTTAGAATAGACATTGTGCATATAACAACCAAAGTATCTCGAAGTTAGTGGGAGCGAGATCAAGTTTATGGGTTTTTTGAACATGATCCAATACGCAAGAATCATACTATATGTAACGACCCAGAATTTTGAACAAATTAAATTGAAAATATTTAATTAATTTTAAATATTTGAACGATGATTTAATTTGAATCCCGATATAATTTTGAATTTGACGATTAAATTATAAAATTTAATCGATTGGAAGTTGAATAAAAATTTGAATCTTCAATTTAAGTTGAAGAAAAATATTTCGAAAGCTTTTAAAATTCGTATTGATAATACTGAAAATGATAGAAGCTTCAGAATTTAATTTCGAACTGTTCTGTTCAGTTTTGAAATTAAATCGTTCGAATCGATATTTAAAAATAGCCGTCCGAGGCACAATCTCGGAATTCGACGAAACCAGTTCCAGTGGATCCGTAATATTGAATTATTACCGGATTACAATTTTCGTAGCATTTGGAGTGATCGTTTGGCCGTACATTGAATAAACGCGTTGAATCTTTATCGAATTCAATTTAAATTTTAATTTTAAATCTAGTCAACTTCAGCACATTATCTTCCCTAAATCACGCAGAAAATTATGACATTGGTCGTGCAAGCACGACTCTCCTCTGCAAAGGCACGTTCTCGTTGTAAAGTCGCGTACTCTTGTTCCCCCACCCCTTTACAATTCTCACGCAAACATCATTTCCTCACAGAACAAATCAAAAGAAAAATGGCCGAACTCAAAAATTGTTCCTTTCCCAGTCTTATTTCACGAAATCATATCCTCATCTTATTTCTTCCTTTCCCATTTCAAAATTTAAATCGAACGAAATTAAGGCTTCATCAATTCGACGCTCAAATTCGAATCATGGAGGGCAGTGGTGGTTCTCGCGACTTCGGAGGCGGCTGGATATTTGACTGAGATGCCGCGACTCCAGGTGATGTGGTGGGGGCTGCGAGTAGTTCGAGGGCGACACCACGATTGGGCCGCGATTCCCAGTATTGGCGATCGAGGGTCGCAGGCGAGATTGGTCAGGGTTTCGACGACTTTGTCTTCGACATCGCGAAGGCAGACGACAAGGTTGGATTCGAGCGGCGATGGGCTGCGTGTCGCGACTAGACGCATGCGCGTGGTGGGTTCGTCTCTATCGAGGAGGTGTCATGGTCAGATCATTGGTGGGGTATTCTTTTTCCTCTGAATTTGGGTTATTTGTGAAAATATATATATATATATATATACAAGTAATACATATATATACGTATGAGTATATTACAGAAAATTTACAGTAAGTTAATATACAAGTAAACAGTGAAAATTATATACATATATATAGTTTAGTAAACAGCTTATTTTCTGCAATTTGAAAATTTATATAGGGATGTAAATATATTTACATAGTAAAGTAATTTAAGTTGTGTTTTATAGTAAAGAAAATAGATTTTTGTTTTAAAAATCTGTACCTGTTATTTTCACTTGTGTAGTTTTATAAATAAGATAAAATTCATTAGCTAACTAAAATTTTAAATGGAAGTTTATTTTCCAATTAAGGGAAATCTTTAGTTTAATTAAATAATTTAATGATTAAATTTAATTTAATAGTGATTGATTATTTGTTCGGTTCAAACATTCTATTAAAATAAAATTTGTTGGAAATTTAAAATTGTTAGTTAATTAAATTATAAAGGAAAATGGGTTTGAGGAAATTAATTATCAGTTTAAGGTAAAATAAATCAAGTGAAATTTCAATTGTTTGATTGATTCAAATATTAATAAAAATCATAATTGTTTATACAAGGTCGAATACAACGAAGAAAAATGAATCTGGATTTGGAATGGATTGCAAAATAAAATCCAAGGTGAGATCTTCTCACTCAAATGAAAGTGGATTTTCTTTTACAGTTATTGATTGATGATTGACTGTTTGGATGTGATATTAGATATAGTAGGATATATATCTATATATAGCAATATATACATATTGGCATATGTATATATTGGATTGATTGATTTCCCGCCTCGTATAGCGGATGAGACCCTATTGCGCCGTTAGTAAGCGGATTTTTATAAAACCTATATACCGCGATAATTCCGTACTGGAGCGGAATTGGTATTGTGCTAACGTCTTTGGATGCAGGGAAATAGGTTGGAGGGATCCAACTGGATTCCTCAACTGTATTTATTTATTTACAGATATTGATATATATGCTGTTATCATATTGATATATGATATTGAATGTTGTGATGGACTAATTGATGCGTTGCATCATTGGATTCAGTTTTGAAATGTAAAAAAATACGACTTTTACTTTAAAAAGGTTTTTAAAAGTGATTTTTGAAAATATACGTTTTATGGAATTTTTGAATTGATTTATAAACGTTAAAATTTTAAAGTTATAAAAGTTATAATTTTTAGTGAAATATAACCGAAGTGTCGTTTTTGAAATAAAAGTCGATTTATTTATAAAATGGTTTAAGTTGGGATTTTTGAATAACTATAAACGATTTGTATAGAAAGATTTATAAACTTGATATTTTTGTAAATCAAAATATTGGACTTATAAAACGAATTTTATAAGTGTTAAAAAGAAGTATAAATGGATTTCATAAGTGGATGAAATTAATAGATTTATATTGTGAAGTTAAAAATGAATGAAGTTGTAGAATAAAGGATTTATAAGTAATTTGCTTATAAATTGGATTTTTGCCTTTAAATGGAATATTGATCGAATTTGTTCATAAATGATTCTTTTTGAAAGTTGAAATCGTTATTAAGTACAAATGCGATTTATAAACGTTGTTTATAAATCCGAAATCACTTATTTTTATAAGTAAATTTTAGAAGTTAATAAAATGAGATTTATAAACTGGAGTTGTTATATAAAATAGAAAATGGAATTTATAAACGTTGTTTTATAAATTCGGAAATCAATCAATCAAATTTGATGAATTTAAGATAGAAGGTTATTAAGGGAATTTTATCCACGATTTTGGATAGTGGACAATTCTTGAAATAAATGTGTAGAAAAGATTTAAATATGGTTAAGTGAAGTATATTCACGATTTTGGATAGTGAATATGTTTTAAGTAGAATGGATATGGTTTTGGGAAAGCAATATTATAAAATGAAGTTAATTGTTTTAAAAGATGTTTTAAAACGTGTTAAGTATCGAATACATAGATTTCAACATTCATTGTTGAAATAGACGTTTTCGAGAGATAAGGAAATGGTGGACTATAACACTGTTGTTATAGTAAATGATTTTCGAAAGAAAATGTTTTACGTAGTATTGGGATTTATATATATCTATCTTAAAATCCGAATCCCTATACTAGTGATTTCGAGTCGTCGTAACGATGTTTTACGCAACATTCGTTTTGACTCAAATAAAATGTGTTTAAAGAATGATTTCCTTAAAGAATGAAATATATACTTAATATTGATTTAAGTATATCGAATATTTTCAAATGTTGAAAATAAATGATTTGTGAAATACTTATTTTTAATAAGTATGGAAACGCTTTTCCAATATGAAATGAACTGTTTTGAGATTTTATCTTTTAAAGATAAATTGAAATGTGGAAATTGATTTGAAATTGTTTTCAAATGGTTAAGTGTGGAAATTTTATATCTAGTAAAAGATATTTTGGAAGATGAAATAATTTGGAAAATTATTTGGAATCTGATGATGTTGCGCATCTTTATTGATAGTTAAATATCCGACTATCAATAATTACCTTGAATATGATATTTGTTGTGATTGGATGAATTTGAATGCCACACTTATTTTTGAATAATCGCTCACTATTCGGGTTAGCCGGGAAAGGACCATGGGGTCGTATAACCCATTCCGAATATGTGATACGTCGTTATGAATTGCATTCGAAGACCGGTGTTGAAGACCGGATATTTTTGAAAACGGAAGGATTACCGTCGAGTTACTCTACATCGGCTGATCTCCGATTTAGAGGTTTTATCACCCTTAGTGACGGGAAGTCCGGACGTGATTAGAAATTTATCCGGATATGCAAGGGCTTCGTGAGAAGTGCCTTCGGTTCTGTTCGATCCCAGAACAGACTTGTATGGATTGTGTGTCTGACGTTACAATTTGAGATATAAAGCTGATTTCTTTCAAATACATTTCTGTTGGTGGCGGAGAATTTATTCTCTTAGCTTAACACCCTTCTCTGAGACGTACGAGCTCAGAGGTTATGTAGTTGAAATTTATCAGCGATATATCCCAATTTGGTAACGTGGCATACTGAGTGTTGCTGTGAAATGATCAGTGTTTGATCATTTGCGATATGATCATTTGTTTGATCTTATATCTTTGTGATCATAGGTTGATCATTTTGTTTGACCCGAAGCAGGGCTTTTTGAGAAAGCGTAGCTTTGTGGACGAGACTTCGTCGAGCCTCACACCCCGGAAATGGTCGAAACAGGAAGGATGCGGCAAGGTTCTAGGGAGTAGCGCCCCTTAGTGTATGTCATTTCTTCTGGATAGAGGTGGTATCATGGTATGGAGCCCAGATACTTAACCTATGTGGTTGCTGCATTATTATCTATGTGGTTTGTTGGAAATCGGGGATCCTCGGGAAGATCGGTTACGATCGGGGGATGGCATACGCGTGTCAGTAGTTACCTATTTTTGCAGAGGTAACCCGGCCTTGTGTTGGCAGAGATCCGGTTAGGTTCTCGGGTCGTCTATTCCAGGGACGTACCCATCGTGGATAGGAAGTTCCTTAGCCTGACCATTTGTTGGAAATCCAAAGAAACAATACGCGATTTGTACGGTTTTAGTTGTATTACCTGCTATGGAATGTGGCGGTAACCTGCTATTGAACATAGTAGCTATAGTAGGCATACGATACTGGTCGTATGTTGGCTAAGATTAATATTATACTTTCGAAATGTTTTCTACACTATGCACTAAAAATAATATCAAAAAGGATTTGATTTTGCGTAGTAAGCATCTTTGACTATCATAAGAAGAAATCTCCTCCAAGTCTGCGTTTGCATTGTGTGTGTGGTGGGAGGTCTTATGGTAGTTTCATTTTCCAAAAGCATTGCGAATTGACATTAAAAGTTTTCCTGTTGTTTATTTTAAAGATAAACTGTTTTACGATCTCACACCAGTCACCATGACTGACTCGGAGTTTATTGTTCCCTTCTAAACTCTGGGTGCCCACCATTTTCCACACGGGCAGCCTAGAGTTATATTATTAGGATATTCTGGATATTCTGGAGCTTGGAGATAAGCTGGATGACGAGACGTAGTATTTGTATCTGATAGTATTTATTCCGCTGTGTATTCTGTATGAGGACAAGTTTATATAACTGTCCATTGTTGTATATTGACTCTGATGATTGATGTATGTATAAAATGATATAGTTCTTTGTTTTAAAAGACTAGTAATTATCTATTGTATATTGTTCCGCTGCGATGTGTAAGATTCTGATATTGTTTTCTGTTCTGATGTGTTTTCTGTTGTTCTTCTTCTTTCTTTCTTCTCTTTTTCTTCTATCTCCTTCTTCTTCTACTTTTTCTTTTTCTTAAAACCCTCACTATTGGAGTTTCCGGCACTCGATTGCTCGGCAGTCGATAAAGTGAGTATCGATGTCGAATTTTCGAAAGTCGAAAATTTCGGTATGTGACAAAGTGGTATCAGAGCATATGGTTAAGCGACAACCCTGCTCTGTTGGGTGTTACTCATTAGAGATAGAGTCAGCAGTACTCTAGAATGAGTTTGAGTGTAATAATAGATACGAGTGCGTATTTGTTAGTGAATATAAAATTGTTTTATATTGTGATGATTGGTTTGTTGAGTGGTATATGGATTTTGGTCGGTATTGTCCGTACAACTCTATCGATAGGGATCTCTAAACACTTGTATAGAACAATTCGGCACAGTATTGTTTTAAATAGGGTAAATGAGATAATTTTGCCCAAAATTATATTTTGTATATAAAAGAAATGATTTTTCTGTAAATTATTACAGTATATGGTTGCATGGTTGTTCGAAGTGATAATATTAAACTATGATCATTGAAATTAAATGAGAAATTAAAATAATAACCAAAGATTTGGAAATAAATCCATTTAACGAATGAAATTTATAAATGTGAATTGAAAGATAAAGAGATGAATTCACATATAAATGAAATTTGAGAATATAAATTATAAATGTGACTTATAATTGGAAAACGGAATTCCAGAGAAGTTTTTGGAAATGTTTTGAAAAGAATTTGAAAATTTTGAGGATTGGAAAGTTTAAATCATTTTTGATTTGAAAATGAATTTCAAAGGGTTTGAAAAGTATTTTGAAGAGATGAAAAGCTCTAAACTCTTTTCGGTCGTTGGAAAATAATTCCGATGATGATCGCGACATCACCGGTGTTCATTTTCGGGTTTCCAAAAGAGGAATTGCTGCCGATTGTTTTAAATGGAAGTGGTTTGAAAAATTTGGGTTTAGTTTTGGAAATTCAAAGGATAATTTGAATTGTTTTCAAAATGGCTTTGAAATGTTGCTAAGACTCTGGAATACTATGAAATATAATGAAGTTGATAACTTGTAAAGTTTAAAGTTTAAATAAAAATCTAACTTAAAGAAATAAAATCCATATACAAATAAAATTTGTGAATATAAATTGTAATGTGATTTATGAATGAAAATAGAATTCCAAGAAGATGATTGAAAATAAAATTCCTTAATGAAATGGAATTGTGAATGTGAATGTATAAATGATTGTATATATCAAAATGTAAACAAATTGATAACTTATAGAATATTTGAAATTTGATTGGAATGAGAGATTCAAATTTAAAATGAAAGAATTTGTGAACGAATAAATAAATTTGAATTTGATTTGTGAAAAATGAAGTGAAGGATTAAACTAAAAATTAGTAAGTGAAGCTAATTGAACGGAAGAATAAAACGGGAATTGAAACTGAATGTTGAAAACAAATTTGAATAAAGTGAATTAGAATTTGTGATGAATTAGTAAATGAAACTAATTTAAAATGACGCACTTGTGAATGAAAGATAATCGATAAAAATTCAATATTCAGAAGTCGAACTGAATCCAAATTAGATTGGAATTGTGAATTGAATTCAAATGAAATTCGAAATGTAAAAAGATTGAATATGTAACTTCAATAGTAGATTTAAAAATGATATAAGCAGTTATATTGAGAATTTTGTAATAGAATTTGCAAAATGATTTGAATGCTGTAACTAGATATAATGGCTAGTAGGATATACAGGTGTAAAGGAATTGGGATTTTAATTTTGAAGATAATTTGAATTGCTCGAAAAAGGTATGTATTTAAATTCGAATATGAGATTTGATGACTTATTTCTCTAGCCGCTTGGCTTTTTCTTTTCTTTTTGAAATCTGAGAGTCCGTAGGGACGGTTTGTAGTCGTACCGTATTAGCCGCGCAAAGGAGACGCTGGCAAAATTTTTCGAAAATTTCGAGTGTTAGAAAATTTTGATAAAATTTTGAAAGTTTAAAATTTGAATTTAAATTTAAATTTGAATTGAGAAGTTAAACAATGTTGTTTGAAATCTGTAATTGAAGTTGAAAATTTAGTTGAATTAATAGCAAATCTTTAGTAGAAAGATTTGGTTTGGAAAATTTGATAAAACTATTGGATTGTGAAAAATAGTAGACGAGTTAAGGACCACTTTTCCTAACTTGTAATTTCGAGGACGAAATTCTTTTAAGGAGGGAAGTCTGTAACGACCCAGAATTTTGAACAAATTAAATTGAAAATATTTAATTAATTTTAAATATTTGAACGATGATTTAATTTGAATCCCGATATAATTTTGAATTTGACGATTAAATTATAAAATTTAATCGATTGGAAGTTGAATAAAAATTTGAATCTTCAATTTAAGTTGAAGAAAAATATTTCGAAAGCTTTTAAAATTCGTATTGATAATACTGAAAATGATAGAAGCTTCAGAATTTAATTTCGAACTGTTCTGTTCAGTTTTGAAATTAAATCGTTCGAATCGATATTTAAAAATAGCCGTCCGAGGCACAATCTCGGAATTCGACGAAACCAGTTCCAGTGGATCCGTAATATTGAATTATTACCGGATTACAATTTTCGTAGCATTTGGAGTGATCGTTTGGCCGTACATTGAATAAACGCGTTGAATCTTTATCGAATTCAATTTAAATTTAAATTTTAAATCTAGTCAACTTCAGCACATTATCTTCCCTAAATCACGCAGAAAATTATGACATTGGTCGTGCAAGCACGACTCTCCTCTGCAAAGGCACGTTCTCGTTGTAAAGTCGCGTACTCTTGTTCCCCCACCCCTTTACAATTCTCACACAAACATCATTTCCTCACAGAACAAATCAAAAGAAAAATGGCCGAACTCAAAAATTGTTCCTTTCCCAGTCTTATTTCACGAAATCATATCCTCATCTTATTTCTTCCTTTCCCATTTCAAAATTTAAATCGAACGAAATTAAGGCTTCATCAATTCGACGCTCAAATTCGAATCATGGAGGGCAGTGGTGGTTCTCGCGACTTCGGAGGCGGCTGGATATTTGACTGAGAGGCCGCGACTCCAGGTGATGTGGTAGGGGCTGCGAGTAGTTCGAGGGCGACACCACGATTGGGTCGCGATTCCCAGTATTGGCGATCGAGGGTCGCAGGCGAGATTGGTCAGGGTTTCGACGACTTTGTCTTCGACATCGCGAAGGCAGACGACAAGGTTGGATTCGAGCGGCGATGGGCTGCGTGTCGCGACTAGACGCATGCGCATGGTGGGTTCGTCTCTATCGAGGAGGCGTCATGGTCAGATCATTGGTGGGGTATTCTTTTTCCTCTGAATTTGGGTTATTTGTGAAAATATATATATATATATATACAAGTAATACATATATATACGTATGAGTATATTACAGAAAATTTACAGTAAGTTAATATACAAGTAAACAGTGAAAATTATATACATATATATAGTTTAGTAAACAGCTTATTTTCTGCAATTTGAAAATTTATATAGGGATGTAAATATATTTACATAGTAAAGTAATTTAAGTTGTGTTTTACAGTAAAGAAAATAGATTTTTGTTTTAAAAATCTGTACCTGTTATTTTCACTTGTGTAGTTTTATAAATAAGATAAAATTCATTAGCTAACTAAAAGTTTAAATGGAAGTTTATTTTCCAATTAAGGGAAATCTTTAGTTTAATTAAATAATTTAATGATTAAATTTAATTTAATAGTGATTGATTATTTGTTCGGTTCAAACATTCTATTAAAATAAAATTTGTTGGAAATTTAAAATTGTTAGTTAATTAAATTATAAAGGAAAATGGGTTTGAGGAAATTAATTATCAGTTTAAGGTAAAATAAATCAAGTGAAATTTCAATTGTTTGATTGATTCAAATATTAATAAAAATCATAATTGTTTATACAAGGTCGAATACAACGAAGAAAAATGAATCTGGATTTGGAATGGATTGCAAAATAAAATCCAAGGTGAGATCTTCTCACTCAAATGAAAGTGGATTTTCTTTTACAGTTATTGATTGATGATTGACTGTTTGGATGTGATATTAGATATAGTAGGATATATATCTATATATAGCAATATATACATATTGGCATATGTATATATTGGATTGATTGATTTCCCGCCTTGTATAGTGGATGAGACCCTATTGCGCCGTTAGTAAGCGGATTTTTATAAAACCTATATACCGCGATAATTCCGTACTGGAGCGGAATTGGTATTGTGCTAACGTCTTTGGATGTAGGGAAATAGGTTGGAGGGATCCAACTGGATTCCTCAACTGTATTTATTTATTTACAGATATTGATATATATGCTGTTATCATATTGATATATGATATTGAATGTTGTGATGGACTAATTGATGCGTTGCATCATTGGATTCAGTTTTGAAATGTAAAAAAATACGACTTTTACTTTAAAAAGGTTTTTAAAAGTGATTTTTGAAAATATACGTTTTATGGAATTTTTGAATTGATTTATAAACGTTAAAATTTTAAAGTTATAAAAGTTATAATTTTTAGTGAAATATAACCGAAGTGTCGTTTTTGAAATAAAAGTCGATTTATTTATAAAATGGTTTAAGTTGGGATTTTTGAATAACTATAAACGATTTGTATAGAAAGATTTATAAACTTGATATTTTTGTAAATCAAAATATTGGACTTATAAAACGAATTTTATAAGTGTTAAAAAGAAGTATAAATGGATTTCATAAGTGGATGAAATTAATAGATTTATATTGTGAAGTTAAAAATGAATGAAGTTGTAGAATAAAGGATTTATAAGTAATTTGCTTATAAATTGGATTTTTGCCTTTAAATGGAATATTGATCGAATTTGTTCATAAATGATTCTTTTTGAAAGTTGAAATCGTTATTAAGTACAAATGCGATTTATAAACGTTGTTTATAAATCCGAAATCACTTATTTTTATAAGTAAATTTTAGAAGTTAATAAAATGAGATTTATAAACTGGAGTTGTTATATAAAATAGAAAATGGAATTTATAAACGTTGTTTTATAAATTCGGAAATCAATCAATCAAATTTGATGAATTTAAGATAGAAGGTTATTAAGGGAATTTTATCCACGATTTTGGATAGTGGACAATTCTTGAAATAAATGTGTAGAAAAGATTTAAATATGGTTAAGTGAAGTATATTCACGATTTTGGATAGTGAATATGTTTTAAGTAGAATGGATATGGTTTTGGGAAAGCAATATTATAAAATGAAGTTAATTGTTTTAAAAGATGTTTTAAAACGTGTTAAGTATCGAATACATAGATTTCAACATTCATTGTTGAAATAGACGTTTTCGAGAGATAAGGAAATGGTGGACTATAACACTGTTGTTATAGTAAATGATTTTCGAAAGAAAATGTTTTACGTAGTATTGGGATTTATATATATCTATCTTAAAATCCGAATCCCTATACTAGTGATTTCGAGTCGTCGTAACGATGTTTTACGCAACATTCGTTTTGACTCAAATAAAATGTGTTTAAAGAATGATTTCCTTAAAGAATGAAATATATACTTAATATTGATTTAAGTATATCGAATATTTTCAAATGTTGAAAATAAATGATTTGTGAAATACTTATTTTTAATAAGTATGGAAACGCTTTTCCAATATGAAATGAACTGTTTTGAGATTTTATCTTTTAAAGATAAATTGAAATGTGGAAATTGATTTGAAATTGTTTTCAAATGGTTAAGTGTGGAAATTTTATATCTAGTAAAAGATATTTTGGAAGATGAAATAATTTGGAAAATTATTTGGAATCTGATGATGTTGCGCATCTTTATTGATAGTTAAATAACCGACTATCAATAATTACCTTGAATATGATATTTGTTGTGATTGGATGAATTTGAATGCCACACTTATTTTTGAATAATCGCTCACTATTCGGGTTAGCCGAGAAAGGACCATGGGGTCGTATAACCCATTCCGAATATGTGATACGTCGTTATGAATTGCATTCGAAGACCGGTGTTGAAGACCGGATATTTTTGAAAACGGAAGGATTACCGTCGAGTTACTCTACATCGGCTGATCTCCGATTTAGAGGTTTTATCACCCTTAGTGACGGGAAGTCCGGACGTGATTAGAAATTTATCCGGATATGCAAGGGCTTCGTGAGAAGTGCCTTCGATTCTGTTCGATCCCGGAACAGACTTGTATGGATTGTGTGTCTGACGTTACAATTTGAGATATAAAGCTGATTTCTTTCAAATACATTTCTCTTGGTGGCGGAGAATTTATTCTCTTAGCTTAACACCCTTCTCTGAGACGTACGAGCTCAGAGGTTATGTAGTTGAAATTTATCAGCGATATATCCCAATTTGGTAACGTGGCATACTGAGTGTTGCTGTGAAATGATCAGTGTTTGATCATTTGCGATATGATCATTTGTTTGATCTTATATCTTTGTGATCATAGGTTGATCATTTTGTTTGACCCGAAGCAGGGCTTTTTGAGAAAGCGTAGCTTTGTGGACGAGACTTCGTCGAGCCTCACACCCCGGAAATGGTCGAAACAGGAAGGATGCGGCAAGGTTCTAGGGAGTAGCGCCCCTTACTGTATGTCATTTCTTCTGGATAGAGGTGGTATCATGGTATGGAGCCCAGATACTTAACCTATGTGGTTGCTGCATTATTATCTATGTGGTTTGTTGGAAATCGGGGATCCTCGGGAAGATCGGTTACGATCGGGGGATGGCATACGCGTGTCAGTAGTTACCTATTTTTGCAGAGGTAACCCGGCCTTGTGTTGGCAGAGATCCGGTTAGGTTCTCGGGTCGTCTATTCCAGGGACGTACCCATCGTGGATAGGAAGTTCCTTAGCCTGACCATTTGTTGGAAATCCAAAGAAACAATACGCGATTTGTACGGTTTTAGTTGTATTACCTGCTATGGAATGTGGCGGTAACCTGCTATTGAACATAGTAGCTATAGTAGGCATACGATACTGGTCGTATGTTGGCTAAGATTAATATTATACTTTCGAAATGTTTTCTACACTATGCATTAAAAATAATATCAAAAAGGATTTGATTTTGCGTAGTAAGCATCTTTGACTATCATAAGAAGAAATCTCCTCCAAGTCTGCGTTTGCATTGTGTGTGTGGTGGGAGGTCTTATGGTAGTTTCATTTTCCAAAAGCATTGCGAATTGACATTAAAAGTTTTCCTGTTGTTTATTTTAAAGATAAACTGTTTTACGATCTCACACCAGTCACCATGACTGACTCGGAGTTTATTGTTTCCTTCTAAACTCTGGGTGCCCACCATTTTCCACACGGGCAGCCTAGAGTTATATTATTAGGATATTCTGGATATTCTGGAGCTTGGAGATAAGCTGGATGACGAGACGTAGTATTTGTATCTGATAGTATTTATTCCGCTGTGTATTCTGTATGAGGACAAGTTTATATAACTGTCCATTGTTGTATATTGACTCTGATGATTGATGTATGTATAAAATGATATAGTTCTTTGTTTTAAAAGACTAGTAATTATCTATTGTATATTGTTCCGCTGCGATGTGTAAGATTCTGATATTGTTTTCTGTTCTGATGTGTTTTCTGTTGTTCTTCTTCTTTCTTTCTTCTCTTTTTCTTCTATCTCCTTCTTCTTCTACTTTTTCTTTTTCTTAAAACCCTCACTATTGGAGTTTCCGGCACTCGATTGCTCGGCAGTCGATAAAGTGAGTATCGATGTCGAATTTTCGAAAGTCGAAAATTTCGGTATGTGACAAAGTGGTATCAGAGCATATGGTTAAGCGACAACCCTGCTCTGTTGGGTGTTACTCATTAGAGATAGAGTCAGCAGTACTCTAGAATGAGTTTGAGTGTAATAATAGATACGAGTGCGTATTTGTTAGTGAATATAAAATTGTTTTATATTGTGATGATTGGTTTGTTGAGTGGTATATGGATTCTGGTCGGTATTGTCCGTACAACTCTATCGATAGGGATCTCTAAACACTTGTATAGAACAATTCGGCACAGTATTGTTTTAAATAGGGTAAATGAGATAATTTTGCCCAAAATTATATTTTGTATATAAAAGAAATGATTTTTCTGTAAATTATTACAGTATATGGTTGCATGGTTGTTCGAAGTGATAATATTAAACTATTATCATTGAAATTAAATGAGAAATTAAAATAATAACCAAAGATTTGGAAATAAATCCATTTAACGAATGAAATTTATAAATGTGAATTGAAAGATAAAGAGATGAATTCACATATAAATGAAATTTGAGAATATAAATTATAAATGTGACTTATAATTGGAAAACGGAATTCCAGAGAAGTTTTTGGAAATGTTTTGAAAAGAATTTGAAAATTTTGAGGATTGGAAAGTTTAAATCATTTTTGATTTGAAAATGAATTTCAAAGGGTTTGAAAAGTATTTTGAAGAGATGAAAAGCTCTAAACTCTTTTCGGTCGTTGGAAAATAATTCCGATGATGATCGCGACATCACCGGTGTTCATTTTCGGGTTTCCAAAAGAGGAATTGCTGCCGATTGTTTTAAATGGAAGTGGTTTGAAAAATTTGGGTTTAGTTTTGGAAATTCAAAGGATAATTTGAATTGTTTTCAAAATGGCTTTGAAATGTTGCTAAGACTCTGGAATACTATGAAATATAATGAAGTTGATAACTTGTAAAGTTTAAAGTTTAAATAAAAATCTAACTTAAAGAAATAAAATCCATATACAAATAAAATTTGTGAATATAAATTGTAATGTGATTTATGAATGAAAATAGAATTCCAAGAAGATGATTGAAAATAAAATTCCTTAATGAAATGGAATTGTGAATGTGAATGTATAAATGATTGTATATATCAAAATGTAAACAAATTGATAACTTATAGAATATTTGAAATTTGATTGGAATGAGAGATTCAAATTTAAAATGAAAGAATTTGTGAACGAATAAATAAATTTGAATTTGATTTGTGAAAAATGAAGTGAAGGATTAAACTAAAAATTAGTAAGTGAAGCTAATTGAACGGAAGAATAAAACGGGAATTGAAACTGAATGTTGAAAACAAATTTGAATAAAGTGAACTAGAATTTGTGATGAATTAGTAAATGAAACTAATTTAAAATGACGCACTTGTGAATGAAAGATAATCGATAAAAATTCAATATTCAGAAGTCGAACTGAATCCAAATTAGATTGGAATTGTGAATTGAATTCAAATGAAATTCGAAATGTAAAAAGATTGAATATGTAACTTCAATAGTAGATTTAAAAATGATATAAGCAGTTATATTGAGAATTTTGTAATAGAATTTGCAAAATGATTTGAATGCTGTAACTAGATATAATGGCTAGTAGGATATACAGGTGTAAAGGAATTGGGATTTTAATTTTGAAGATAATTTGAATTGCTCGAAAAAGGTATGTATTTAAATTCGAATATGAGATTTGATGACTTATTTCTCTAACCGCTTGGCTTTTTCTTTTCTTTTTGAAATCTGAGAGTCCGTAGGGACGGTTTGTAGTCGTACCGTATTAGCCGCGCAAAGGAGACGCTGGCAAAAATTTTCGAAAATTTCGAGTGTTAGAAAATTTTGATAAAATTTTGAAAGTTTAAAATTTGAATTTAAATTTAAATTTGAATTGAGAAGTTAAACAATGTTGTTTGAAATCTGTAATTGAAGTTGAAAATTTAGTTGAATTAATAGCAAATCTTTAGTAGAAAGATTTGGTTTGGAAAATTTGATAAAACTATTGGATTGTGAAAAATAGTAGACGAGTTAAGGACCACTTTTCCTAACTTGTAATTTCGAGGACGAAATTCTTTTAAGGAGGGAAGTCTGTAACGACCCAGAATTTTGAACAAATTAAATTGAAAATATTTAATTAATTTTAAATATTTGAACGATGATTTAATTTGAATCCCGATATAATTTTGAATTTGACGATTAAATTATAAAATTTAATCGATTGGAAGTTGAATAAAAATTTGAATCTTCAATTTAAGTTGAAGAAAAATATTTCGAAAGCTTTTAAAATTCGTATTGATAATACTGAAAATGATAGAAGCTTCAGAATTTAATTTCGAACTGTTCTGTTCAGTTTTGAAATTAAATCGTTCGAATCGATATTTAAAAATAGCCGTCCGAGGCACAATCTCGGAATTCGACGAAACCAGTTCCAGTGGATCCGTAATATTGAATTATTACCGGATTACAATTTTCGTAGCATTTGGAGTGATCGTTTGGCCGTACATTGAATAAACGCGTTGAATCTTTATCGAATTCAATTTAAATTTTAATTTTAAATCTAGTCAACTTCAGCACATTATCTTCCCTAAATCACGCAGAAAATTATGACATTGGTCGTGCAAGCACGACTCTCCTCTGCAAAGGCACGTTCTCGTTGTAAAGTCGCGTACTCTTGTTCCCCCACCCCTTTACAATTCTCACACAAACATCATTTCCTCACAGAACAAATCAAAAGAAAAATGGCCGAACTCAAAAATTGTTCCTTTCCCAGTCTTATTTCACGAAATCATATCCTCATCTTATTTCTTCCTTTCCCATTTCAAAATTTAAATCGAACGAAATTAAGGCTTCATCAATTCGACGCTCAAATTCGAATCATGGAGGGCAGTGGTGGTTCTCGCGACTTCGGAGGCGGCTGGATATTTGACTGAGAGGCCGCGACTCCAGGTGATGTGGTAGGGGCTGCGAGTAGTTCGAGGGCGACACCACGATTGGGTCGCGATTCCCAGTATTGGCGATCGAGGGTCGCAGGCGAGATTGGTCAGGGTTTCGACGACTTTGTCTTCGACATCGCGAAGGCAGACGACAAGGTTGGATTCGAGCGGCGATGGGCTGCGTGTCGCGACTAGACGCATGCGCATGATGGGTTCGTCTCTATCGAGGAGGCGTCATGGTCAGATCATTGGTAGGGTATTCTTTTTCCTCTGAATTTGGGTTATTTGTGAAAATATATATATATATATACAAGTAATACATATATATACGTATGAGTATATTACAGAAAATTTACAGTAAGTTAATATACAAGTAAACAGTGAAAATTATATACATATATATAGTTTAGTAAACAGCTTATTTTCTGCAATTTGAAAATTTATATAGGGATGTAAATATATTTACATAGTAAAGTAATTTAAGTTGTGTTTTACAGTAAAGAAAATAGATTTTTGTTTTAAAAATCTGTACCTGTTATTTTCACTTGTGTAGTTTTATAAATAAGATAAAATTCATTAGCTAACTAAAAGTTTAAATGGAAGTTTATTTTCCAATTAAGGGAAATCTTTAGTTTAATTAAATAATTTAATGATTAAATTTAATTTAATAGTGATTGATTATTTGTTCGGTTCAAACATTCTATTAAAATAAAATTTGTTGGAAATTTAAAATTGTTAGTTAATTAAATTATAAAGGAAAATGGGTTTGAGGAAATTAATTATCAGTTTAAGGTAAAATAAATCAAGTGAAATTTCAATTGTTTGATTGATTCAAATATTAATAAAAATCATAATTGTTTATACAAGGTCGAATACAACGAAGAAAAATGAATCTGGATTTGGAATGGATTGCAAAATAAAATCCAAGGTGAGATCTTCTCACTCAAATGAAAGTGGATTTTCTTTTACAGTTATTGATTGATGATTGACTGTTTGGATGTGATATTAGATATAGTAGGATATATATCTATATATAGCAATATATACATATTGGCATATGTATATATTGGATTGATTGATTTCCCGCCTCGTATAGTGGATGAGACCCTATTGCGCCGTTAGTAAGCGGATTTTTATAAAACCTATATACCGCGATAATTCCGTACTGGAGCGGAATTGGTATTGTGCTAACGTCTTTGGATGCAGGGAAATAGGTTGGAGGGATCCAACTGGATTCCTCAACTGTATTTATTTATTTACAGATATTGATATATATGCTGTTATCATATTGATATATGATATTGAATGTTGTGATGGACTAATTGATGCGTTGCATCATTGGATTCAGTTTTGAAATGTAAAAAAATACGACTTTTACTTTAAAAAGGTTTTTAAAAGTGATTTTTGAAAATATACGTTTTATGGAATTTTTGAATTGATTTATAAACGTTAAAATTTTAAAGTTATAAAAGTTATAATTTTTAGTGAAATATAACCGAAGTGTCGTTTTTGAAATAAAAGTCGATTTATTTATAAAATGGTGTAAGTTGGGATTTTTGAATAACTATAAACGATTTGTATAGAAAGATTTATAAACTTGATATTTTTGTAAATCAAAATATTGGACTTATAAAACGAATTTTATAAGTGTTAAAAAGAAGTATAAATGGATTTCATAAGTGGATGAAATTAATAGATTTATATTGTGAAGTTAAAAATGAATGAAGTTGTAGAATAAAGGATTTATAAGTAATTTGCTTATAAATTGGATTTTTGCCTTTAAATGGAATATTGATCGAATTTGTTCGTAAATGATTCTTTTTGAAAGTTGAAATCGTTATTAAGTACAAATGCGATTTATAAACGTTGTTTATAAATCCGAAATCACTTATTTTTATAAGTAAATTTTAGAAGTTAATAAAATGAGATTTATAAACTGGAGTTGTTATATAAAATAGAAAATGGAATTTATAAACGTTGTTTTATAAATTCGGAAATCAATCAATCAAATTTGATGAATTTAAGATAGAAGGTTATTAAGGGAATTTTATCCACGATTTTGGATAGTGGACAATTCTTGAAATAAATGTGTAGAAAAGATTTAAATATGGTTAAGTGAAGTATATTCACGATTTTGGATAGTGAATATGTTTTAAGTAGAATGGATATGGTTTTGGGAAAGCAATATTATAAAATGAAGTTAATTGTTTTAAAAGATGTTTTAAAACGTGTTAAGTATCGAATACATAGATTTCAACATTCATTGTTGAAATAGACGTTTTCGAGAGATAAGGAAATGGTGGACTATAACACTGTTGTTATAGTAAATGATTTTCGAAAGAAAATGTTTTACGTAGTATTGGGATTTATATATATCTATCTTAAAATCCGAATCCCTATACTAGTGATTTCGAGTCGTCGTAACGATGTTTTACGCAACATTCGTTTTGACTCAAATAAAATGTGTTTAAAGAATGATTTCCTTAAAGAATGAAATATATACTTAATATTGATTTAAGTATATCGAATATTTTCAAATGTTGAAAATAAATGATTTGTGAAATACTTATTTTTAATAAGTATGGAAACGCTTTTCCAATATGAAATGAACTGTTTTGAGATTTTATCTTTTAAAGATAAATTGAAATGTGGAAATTGATTTGAAATTGTTTTCAAATGGTTAAGTGTGGAAATTTTATATCTAGTAAAAGATATTTTAGAAGATGAAATAATTTGGAAAATTATTTGGAATCTGATGATGTTGCGCATCTTTATTGATAGTTAAATAACCGACTATCAATAATTACCTTGAATATGATATTTGTTGTGATTGGATGAATTTGAATGCCACACTTATTTTTGAATAATCGCTCACTATTCGGGTTAGCCGAGAAAGGACCATGGGGTCGTATAACCCATTCCGAATATGTGATACGTCGTTATGAATTGCATTCGAAGACCGGTGTTGAAGACCGGATATTTTTGAAAACGGAAGGATTACCGTCGAGTTACTCTACATCGGCTGATCTCCGATTTAGAGGTTTTATCACCCTTAGTGACGGGAAGTCCGGACGTGATTAGAAATTTATCCGGATATGCAAGGGCTTCGTGAGAAGTGCCTTCGATTCTGTTCGATCCCGGAACAGACTTGTATGGATTGTGTGTCTGACGTTACAATTTGAGATATAAAGCTGATTTCTTTCAAATACATTTCTCTTGGTGGCGGAGAATTTATTCTCTTAGCTTAACACCCTTCTCTGAGACGTACGAGCTCAGAGGTTATGTAGTTGAAATTTATCAGCGATATATCCCAATTTGGTAACGTGGCATACTGAGTGTTGCTGTGAAATGATCAGTGTTTGATCATTTGCGATATGATCATTTGTTTGATCTTATATCTTTGTGATCATAGGTTGATCATTTTGTTTGACCCGAAGCAGGGCTTTTTGAGAAAGCGTAGCTTTGTGGACGAGACTTCGTCGAGCCTCACACCCCGGAAATGGTCGAAACAGGAAGGATGCGGCAAGGTTCTAGGGAGTAGCGCCCCTTAGTGTATGTCATTTCTTCTGGATAGAGGTGGTATCATGGTATGGAGCCCAGATACTTAACCTATGTGGTTGCTGCATTATTATCTATGTGGTTTGTTGGAAATCGGGGATCCTCGGGAAGATCGGTTACGATCGGGGGATGGCATACGCGTGTCAGTAGTTACCTATTTTTGCAGAGGTAACCCGGCCTTGTGTTGGCAGAGATCCGGTTAGGTTCTCGGGTCGTCTATTCCAGGGACGTACCCATCGTGGATAGGAAGTTCCTTAGCCTGACCATTTGTTGGAAATCCAAAGAAACAATACGCGATTTGTACGGTTTTAGTTGTATTGCCTGCTATGGAGTGTGGCGGTAACCTGCTATTGAACATAGTAGCTATAGTAGGCATACGATACTGGTCGTATGTTGGCTAAGATTAATATTATACTTTCGAAATGTTTTCTACACTATGCACTAAAAATAATATCAAAAAGGATTTGATTTTGCGTAGTAAGCATCTTTGACTATCATAAGAAGAAATCTCCTCCAAGTCTGCGTTTGCATTGTGTGTGTGGTGGGAGGTCTTATGGTAGTTTCATTTTCCAAAAGCATTGCGAATTGACATTAAAAGTTTTCCTGTTGTTTATTTTAAAGATAAACTGTTTTACGATCTCACACCAGTCACCATGACTGACTCGGAGTTTATTGTTCCCTTCTAAACTCTGGGTGCCCACCATTTTCCACACGGGCAGCCTAGAGTTATATTATTAGGATATTCTGGATATTCTGGAGCTTGGAGATAAGCTGGATGACGAGACGTAGTATTTGTATCTGATAGTATTTATTCCGCTGTGTATTCTGTATGAGGACAAGTTTATATAACTGTCCATTGTTGTATATTGACTCTGATGATTGATGTATGTATAAAATGATATAGTTCTTTGTTTTAAAAGACTAGTAATTATCTATTGTATATTGTTCCGCTGCGATGTGTAAGATTCTGATATTGTTTTCTATTCTGATGTGTTTTCTGTTGTTCTTCTTCTTTCTTTCTTCTCTTTTTCTTCTATCTCCTTCTTCTTCTACTTTTTCTTTTTCTTAAAACCCTCACTATTGGAGTTTCCGGCACTCGATTGCTCGGCAGTCGATAAAGTGAGTATCGATGTCGAATTTTCGAAAGTCGAAAATTTCGGTATGTGACACTATAAGCATCAAAATTGAATAAGTATTTTTATAGAAATAATGAATAGTTTGATTTTTAGTCAAAATGCAAAGGAAGCATGTATCCATAGGAAAGAACATTAGAGGGTACATAGATATTTATAAAATTATAAGCAAACAACATATGGGTGATTGTTAACGATGTACTTATGCTAGAATCGGTAATAATCTAGTTTCTCGATATTAGATTTGTAAACTGTATCTTTTATAATACACATAAAGGATGTTGAGAATATCCCAAATGATATGCAAAGACACCATCTCAAAATGTTTAAAATGAACATGTAAGATGGACATTATGTGTTGACAATAGGAATAATCATACATGTTGTATTGTCTACAATATCGTATCTTGCTTATGTATTTGATGCAGGAAGAATATATCAAATCCAAATTAAGATCACTGAATGGTAGTTTAGAGTGTTCTCGAGTATTTACAAAATTCTAGAGAATTGTTTACATAAACAATGAAATTCTTATGAAGGAGTGTTCAGACTCGAGTTTCATAAGTGATATCGAGTATAATATGTCAATATTAAATTTATGTTCAAACTTTAATTAAGAAGTTTTTAGTTGGAATCGTCCAAACAATAAGTAGTATCTGATTCAACCAAAGGCTAATACAATATAAGAAGTATAAATAAATGCCCAAATTTATAACTGACTAAGGGTGATTCCAAATGTTGAGAATCTCATGACATTGTTACATAATAACTATGTCGTCACACGGTTTTTGAAATAACTTAGAGCCCATTGGAAGTCAAGTGACATACTCCGAATAGTTCCACATGATAAAGGCAGTTATCAACATCAGATAGAGTTGCTTAACAAAGCAGATAATTAATACAACACAGCATACTCATTCACCAAGGGACTGATCCGATAGTTTTTTAGAGAACCGATCAATGAATTTGGAGTAAGATTCCATTATTGACCCTAAGTGCATCATACCTAATTCTAAAAGCAATTAAAGGAACACTCTCCTTTGCAACTCTTAGTTGATGGAATCGTGAAGCCGAATCTAACTATGAGAATACCTTAGCTCCATTCATCTGATCAAACAAAACATCTATCCATAAAAAGGGATATATGTTCTTCATTGTTCTTTCATTTAGCTCCCGATTGTCAATGCATAGTGTCAAAGACCCATTAAACTACTTCACTAACATCGTCGAAGCACCTATGATGAACAGCTCGGCTTTACAAAGCTCTTGCTTTCCAACTCTACTACTTCTTCTTAAACTCTTCTATCTCCTTTGGAGACATTCTATTAGGAGAACAACTGAATGATTCAGCTCCTGGTATTAACTCAATCGAAACTCAATGACTCTTGAGGGTGGAAATTCCAAGTCTGGTTCAAACAAAGTGAGAAATTCTCTAACTACTTGTACTTATTTAATACCTTCTTCCTCCGAAGTAAAGGAAATCGCCCATGCACCAAGTTTTGGCTTTTCCGAAACTATAAACACCTTTTCATTTTAGTTTGGGTGACTTAATGATGTGACCCTTTCAGCCCATATATTCTACTATCATAATGCTACAACCAATCCATCCTTAAAATTAACTTTGATGCCTATGAAGTCAAACACATATGGATCACACAAAAACTTATACCCACATAACTTAATTTCTAATTTAGTGCACCAAAATACAAAAGTGGCATATCCCTTATCGAATTACTACACAAACGAAAGTGTAACGACCTGACTTTTCACAGCCATAAAATTGCCTTAGAATGAAAATCCGAATCGTTATAAACAATTTCAATTTTATACAAAGAGCTATATAACTAACTAACTAAAACTTTCAGAACTCATAGAGGAATGGATCAAACTATAACATATAGATAAAATAAACAAATTTCATATGTGTACAACATAAGTCATACATTGTCTTTTATATGTACACAAAACAACATGTTATATATAATATATACAAACAACGGACAACATATATAAACATCTCCATAGTCTCTGTCTTCGAACACCACACTGTTATGTTTACTTCATTTACCTATAGTGTATGAGGAGGGGGTCAAACACACATGTCTAGTGAGTAAAAATACTACCAAGTATATACCGATACACGATTTCATAAGCATCACATGAATAATAATACTCACTTACCTCATCCTATTTCACCTGCACCCACAGAGTTAGCCTATCATAGTAAACATAATATGATGACTTCTATTATATATTTACTAATGTTAAATGTATACTAGAATAAATTAAACGAAAGATAAACCCATGGTATAGTTGAACATGAACTATTCCTGTAAACATAAGCAAAAGCACGAGCCAGATAAACATAGTCTAACCCACGTATACGTGAAGGGTAGGTAAATAAAGCCTAACTCCTTTACATATGATTTAATCCACTTACCAAAATGCACAATCAACAGAGTATGTATCTACACGTTAAATACTCCTAAACATCACTAAAAACCCAACATGGTATTTAATAACTGTTTCATATAGGCCTGGCTGAAGTAAAATTACTCCAGTCTGGTCCAGGTTCCAGGTTGGCAAATAAAATGCCCACCAGTGGACCGGTGGACCGATGGACGTAAAAATTTCAGTTTTCACAATTCGATATTTTGATTGTTTCTTCTCCTATTCGATTTCTACTTCATCGTATATTGTTTTTTATGCTTCATAACTCTCTTAGACATTATATTTCACTATCCTAACCTTTCATATATCACATATTATCAATATAATCTTAATTTATATAATCCACACATTACACACAATTTCTATTTAATAAACATTCTAATCCAAACTTAACCCAAATTTTATTATAGTTAACATCGTTAATCCCTCTAATCATTTCATTATCACTTTCCTAATCTTAATTTCCCAAATTCATAATTTAATTAGATTACTAGCAATCATGCAACACAAACTACTTTTATGCAACAATATATCCTCGATAATTATTTCTACTCACAGAATTGCATTGCAAAGCCCTAGAATCCATCACTTTGCCCCAAAACCTTCACTGTCCATAAATGCAATCCTTTCACATTCCTTGAATCCATAAACGATTGGCATATTCATGTAACCCGCATCACTCTCTTCGTTTTGATATATAAATTATTAGATTTTCGTGAAGATTCGAAGGAGGAGAAAGAAGGCAGAGCGATTGAGAAAGAAGGGAAGTTGAGAAACGAAATTGTACGTGAAATGAGAAACTGAAAATTTAAAAATCCTTAGCCTGTTATATAAAATTATGAACCGTTGTTTCATCCTAATGGGCTTAGGCGCATTTAACCCGAATCAAAACCTGAAACCTATAACCCACATAACTTCTTCATACGGACTTTGATCCGGGCAAACTAATATACCATGCTAACCAGAAAAATAAGCTCAATGCAATGGTACAAGTCTCATTGTCTAATTATAAAGTTTATAAAATTACCATTTTTCCTTTTTTAGTTAAAATTACCAAAATGTCCTTAAAATAGATATATCAAATATACATGGTACTATAGGAAGTGACTAAGTCTATCAACTAAATCTTTGGCAATAAATGAGTGTGTAGCTTCAGTATCAAAATAGTACTCTAATTGAAAAACCAAAAATCAAAATCATGCCTTCCAAGATCTTGCCCTTGCCTTTCTCTTTGGCAAATGGACCTCTCTTCGTCTCTTCCAAAGCAAAGACCTACGCTTTAAGCTCTGGATAATCTTTCTTCTTATGGCTAGGCTTATCACAACTGAAAGCACTTGACCTTTTTCGATCATTCGGTGTTCGACACTTTGATGCATAGTGTCCTAAATGTCTATAATTGTAGCAAGTAACTTTAGAAATTTCCTTCCATACCCCCTTTATTCTTCCCCTTTAGTTGCTGGTCTTTCTTCTTCATTTGATAAGTGGAAAATCTTTTCTTCTTGTCAGCTAAGGCTTTCAGTCCTATACCCCTTCTTTCTGTGTACAAAAGCTTATATTTGTTCTTCAAATCCACTACTTCGTTGAATGAAAGTGCCAAATAGGCCATAATCTTATCACTTAGTTCCGACCTGAATCCAATGATAAACATCTCCACCTTCTTCCTTGGTGTTCTAATCAAGTCTACCCCATAACTCGATAGAGCAATAAACTTCTGCACATAGTTGAAAAACGATAGGTTTCTTTGTTGCAACTCAAAAAACTACCAAAAAATAGCTAACTCCGATCCAGGAATGAACTTATCCTCAAACATCTATTTGAATCTTTCCCAAGTAAATTCTTACTTAGGAACTTCCATTCTTACATTCTCCCACCAAATATTAGCCAGTTCTTTAAATTTCCTAGATGCTATCTACATCTGTTAGGCATTGGTGAACTAAAAGTCTTCACAACTTCATTCACACTTCTTTAACCAAACACTTGCTTTTAGAGCCGGTTTTATTCCATCAAACATTTCTTCATCCAATCCAAAAGTCTGGATTCATCTTAGCAAAGTTATCTCCAAAATTCTTGATTCCTCTTAGCAAAGTTATCTCCATCATTTTGCACTTGGCCCTCCAGAACTTGTAGGGGTTGCATTAGGTTTGCCATGAACTGTTAGAAAAGCATGTTCACGTCTTTGTTCCCCACGGTCGGAGCTAGCATCTATACTCCAGTCTCAACTCTAGCATTTAGTGTTGTTTCCCACCTTGGCCATTAGTTTAAGTACTCTCAACCTCTCTCTTTGTACTTTCTCCTCCTAATTTAATTCGTCCACTCCTCATCTCCATCTTGCCTTTTCCGTTAAGCAAGTCTTTATTAGAAACAAAAGGAAAGAGAGTGAAACAACAATAGAAGTATAGACATATCTACTTATACACTTATATATATAGTAAAGTACAAGTACGTTATATAGTAATATATACCCTTCATAAGATGTTTGTTTTCTACTAAGTACTTTAACTATTTCTAGCTATGTTTTCCTCAGGTGTCCTCTAGTCTAAGCTCTGATACCAAAGTGCAACATACCCTATTTTGAAATCAAAACATGGAGCCCCAATGTGATGTGGTCATCTTGTAGTAATCTTTCAACGATAGAATGAGTTTGTATACATATGGTAGTCTAATAAATACGGCAATTAAATAAATTCATTACACAGAGTTGTCTTGATAATCCTTACATTTTCTTTCATACATCCTAAAACGTTCCCATGCATGAGTCAAATATAATAAAACATAGATAGAATGACATGCTTACTATATGAAGATGTCATCATGGATGCTTAAATAACATCAAACAACTATTATTTGCAACCAAGCCTCCTAATTTCGTCTTCGGCGTGCTTTATTCATCTTTCCATAGCTACCTGTATAATCCATTAACTCAATCTACTGGTATCCACTAGTTTACGTTGATAACAATAATAAAAGATCGGGCCAGGCATAAAGCCTGTTATGAGTAATACATTACCCTAAACATAACATATAGTGAGACCATGCCACTAAAGCGCGAAACGAGTTTAGTCTTCACTATTCAACAATCAAAATTCATCATCATGAATATAGCACAAGTCTCATACATATAAGTGTTCATACACTCATTACTACATCAAGCTAGGGTACAAAATTAGTCTTTCATCATGCCACTCGAGCCTTATCCAACCTCTTGGGAATATCATGGTATTTATTATTTTTGGCTGCCACGAAGGCCTTATTCCTTTATCGTTACTTAAGGTCATATAGTTACTTTTGGCTGCCACTAAAGCTTTATGCCTTTCCAATATCACATCATAATTTTTATTTTACTTTTTGTCTAACTAAGGCCTTAGGCCTTACTCTTTCATTTACAAGTTTTAATTTAGACATCGGGATGCCACATAGGCCTTATACCCAATAACAAACGTATTTCACATTCAGACCTTTGATTATAATACAGGCCTTATATAATCATATCATAATATGATCATCTTTAGACATTTGGATACAACAAAGTCCTTACACCTCATTACCAAATGCAATGTCATTTTTAGATATTAGGCTGCATCTAAGACCTTACACCACGTTACAGAATGCTATGTCATTTTTGATATTTAGCTGCCATCAAGCCTTATGTCTCGTCCCAAAATCTTAGTCTTACCTAGACTCTAGGTTGCCACACGGGCCTTACACCTTATTACTGAATTGGATTGCCACATGGGCCTTATGTAACACCTCGTAAAATTAATAAGAAATTAATTAATTAATAAGGCTAAAAATGAGAATTTTGCAAATATTGGAATTTGGCCACGAAAGTTAGATCATTGTGTTCGTAGCAATTTTCCGATCAACTTTCATATATAAAGTTTTGCGATCGGAGCTCAAACGAAAAAGTTACTGATGTTTAGTTTTTTAAATTTAAAATAATTCAAATGAATTCAAAACTAAAAATTAAATAATATTAACGTTTGAAATTAAAAAGGTAATAAATATATTTTTAATGTTAAGAGGAGCTTAACGTTTAAGGAAAACATTAATATTAAGGATTAATGGATGAAATTAAATATTAACATCGAAAAGATAAAAGGCAAGAAATAAATTTTGATTATAGAAGAAGGCTAGTCGAGCACCTCCACTAGGTCAGTTGATCGCTAACGGTCAACCACCTATGGAGGAGAGGTCGACCGAAACCTGTATGGCGGCTAGGGTTTAGTTAGGCCAAGAATGGCCCGGATTTTATTATATTAAACCAATTTAAATCCTACAGTCCAGGCGCATTCTAATCACTATAAATAAGAGGCTAGCCCCCTCACTTTTATTCACAAGAAAATTACAATGTTAGAAAAACTCTATTAGTTCTTTGTTAAACTTTTATGGAAGGAATCAATCAATAAGTTTTAAATACACACACAACAAACACACACAGACACACGCGCGCGCATTTTTCTATTTATATTCTTTTATATCTCTGAATTCTGAATCAAATTTATATACAATTCAATTGTTGTATATTCCAAAAAGAAGGAAACTAAAGGAGGAATTAGGTGAAGGCGAAAATGAAATCTAAAGGAAGACATGAAAACTATTTGTGAGTGGAAATCTTAGTTTTTCAAATTTTAGTAATTTGTGTGGTAAAAGTTTGGATTTATTTTATGTTTTCGAGAATTTTACATACGAAAACCCTAAAATCAAAACCCCCAAATTCCCTTAATAAAATGTCAATCCTTGGATAATTGGAATCTCAATTGTTTATGTTAATATATTACAATTTAATTTGTTGTCGCAATTTAAATAATTTATGTTCTATTCAACTTTCACTTTTAAATTTCGTTGTTGCGATAAAGGGTATAAAAAGAAAATTATTAAGAAATGGTGTGTAAAGTAAGGATTTTCCTATTTGTAGTTTGCACCACCTATTTTCGTAATTTAGACAAATATGAATCTCCTTTTCTGCTTCAAGTTTGTATATGTAAAAGTTGAATAGAATAAAAAGGGTTTAAATTGTAAGGTTTTGTTTCCTTAAAATAGAGGCGTTGATTCTATTATATTAATGTGAAATAAGTTTGGTATTTTGATTTCATTTTTGAATACACACACATGCAGAAAAGTTGTTTTGTCTAGCTAAGGATATTAGCTATTTTAGCATTTATTGTATGGAAATTATTAGAATATGAATATTTCTATACATAGTTAGGAATATTTAGTTAGCCTAAAATTTAGGAACATACAATATATTAATAGCGAATAAATAGCAACGTATAAATCATATCATATAGAGTAAATAAATTAATAAATAGCATTAAACCCTATAGGAAGGAAGTTAAGGTGAAATAAGGAGTTCTCCTTAAGTAGCCTTAATGTGAAATTGCGGGTGAGGTATAATATACATTGTATGTTTGTCTATATATATATATATATTTATCTATGTATGTATATATATATATATGTATGTATATATATATGTATATATGGAAGTATATTTAGAAAATGGAAATATGATTAGGTTATAGGGATGCGAGGTCAGTCAAAAGCACACAGAAGTCTGTCCAGCTAATGTGGATAGCTGTAGTGTGACTTTGGGACTAATGGTTGACGCGAGGTTAGTCCCAATTCCATAAGGTAATTCTGTCTAGCTAATCTAACTACCAGCATCTATGAATAGTCGGACCAATGTGAGACGTCACGGTTTGGGTTACGGTTCAAAAGATGGATATCCCAATATGGACCTAATTCTAGGTTGGAGGTATTAAGTAGTTATTGTACGGTTTTCCTCCTTTCCACTCAAGAACCATTAAATGGTCATGATTACCTTTTAGGTGTGGTAGTAGAAAATCTCTCGAGGAGGTGCTCTTCGAAATTGGGGTATAAAGTGGCTATTGTAGGGTCCTCCACTTTTCCATAAAAGAAGTATCAATTGACCTTATGGGGGTTTTTACGATGTTAGTGGCCATAAAAGATGGGTCTGCATTGGATTTAGATATCAAATGATGGGGATCTACCTAAGGAATAGGTTTAAATGGTCAAAGTCTACCTACTTCCCATTAAAGAGGTATTAAGTGGCTCGGGTACTTTCTCTCACATCGTTAGTGCATAATTGATGGAGATAGGTTGTTAGACCCCATAGTTGGATTGCGCTCGAGTTGGAGTTATAAAGTTGGACAGCAAAGAGCCATTGGCATACTATTAAAGGTATATTATGGAATTAAACTGGAAAAGCCTTTGGCTTACGGTGTAGGTGTATCTAGTAGGATAAAGTATAGGATGCATAAGACATATTACTTATTTAAATGATACTATACAAATACTATCACTACAAGGAATAGTGAAATATATGGCAGAAGCTTCTGATGGTCGCCAATAGCTCCGTCATTATGCTTTCGACGACTGCCGGCGGGCCATCAATTTATTTATTTAAACTTATTACTTTATTATTCCATATTAGTTATATAAGTTAGAAATTTGATTAAAAATATAATAACTCAAATGCTAAGAATTTTGTAAATATATTTCTATTCAATTATTCAAATTTCTGATAATTTTAGATTAATTAAACTAGTGTTGTCGATGATCTTTTTTATTGTATAATTATATTCGATAATTAATTTTATTGAAAATCGAACGTAGACAATCATTTTATGCAAATTTCAGTCTATCATTTAAAATTTCGATGAAAGTTATGGTATGTAATTGTTTTATGAATTTATTTTGTAAACATTGTGTATAACTATAATTTGAAAATTTTAAATTAATTTGAAAAGAAAAGTAAGAGAGGTTGTAATTATTAATATTTATTTCATATTCATTGATAACTAATATAAACTATTCAATTTTTTCTACAAATTATAATTTAAAAAAACTAATATATATTAAATTTATTTTGAAAAGTGTGAAAATGAAATAAAAAAATTAAGCAGCCGTCGGAAGCCGTCGTTAATTAAAGCCGTTGACGGCCGTCGAAAGCCGACGCTAATTAAAGTCGTCAACGACCGTCAAAAGGTCGCATATATTCAACCACCAGGCCGAGAGCTAATTCATCTCGTTTACCTCTCCCAAATCACACAAAACCCTAGCTAATCATCCCCTCTCCGTCGCGGTGAATCCGCACCACTCCTCGACCATCAACAAGTTCATCATTTTCCACTCTCCACAACCCTAGGCCACTAGCATCTCCAATCAGGTTTTTTGCCGAACCCTAATTAATTTTCATTTGCTAAATTAGGGTTAATTTGGGATTTTAGTTATTTATATTATCCATTGATTGTTTATTATAACTCATTGAATTTTAATTACAGTTATTATTTTTTAAATCCAAAAATTAATGTATAATTAAGTGTATGATTATATGCGTTAATTAGTGTATATGCACATTAGGGCTAGCTTGGGTTAATTAGTATAGATGCGTATAATTTAGCGTATGTGCATGTTTTTTAAAATGTCAAAAATAATAATTTATTTACATAATCGTTTACTAGTTTAGACTCTTAATTATGTAAAAAACCAACTCTGTTAGAATGTCTAGTATGCGATAAACTAGTGTATATTGTAGTTTATTTTTTAAAATATAATATTATATTCATAATTCGTTAAATTTGAAAACATAATGGATTTTATAAAAAAGTAAAAATTATATAATATGTTATATAATTAATAAAATATTAAAATATAAACAAATTATTGTACAAATGTTAATGTGTTATATAACTAATAAAAGTTATGTAACGGTAATATATAAACAAATTGGTGCATAAAGTGCTTTATTTTTTTAAATCCCTTAAAGAGTTTTTGGCCTCGTCTGACAAGTATTGTATATGATCGTTATATGGATATTCGTTTTTGTCACAGAATGGACACCAATATTCATCTAATACAATATTTGTCGGATTTGTCCCTATATTGGACAAGTTACAAACACAATAAAGTAATTACATTTTCTAAATCGTTTTATTTTAAATGGTTCACAAAATTTTTGCACTTCCTTTTTATTCCCTATATCATGCATTTGTGTACGATACAAAGAGGAAGTGCTGTCGAAATTTTGTTGAATTGTTTAAAATGAAATGATTTACGAAATGTAATTACTATTGTGTTTGTAATGAGAAGTAGGATGACTGACCATCAAAGTAGAAAACAATAAACAAAAAATTTAATATTATATTCATATTTGTGCCAATCCATAAAATGTATAAATGACAATTAATAAATGAATTATGCTTAAAGGAACATTAAAATGTATAAATGAATTGAAAAATAAAATAAAAAAGAATAATATATTTTATAGTTAATAAAACATTAAAATGTATAAATGAATTAAAAAATAAAATGTTAATCTATAAAATGATTAATACCTTTTTGATTTTCTATCATATTTTCTTAAATAGAAAAAACGAGCACCTACTTTGTTGATTGGAGCTGGATATATCAACCACAAAGGGGTTGAGAGGTTCAATAAAGGAAATTTTTTATAATGGCGTGCGCCTATTTATTGAATTCGCTTTAAGTAACAATTGAAATGACGAAGAAATTCGTTGTCCATGTAGTAGGTGCAAACTCTTGAAGCATTTGGTACTGGATATGGTTAAAGTTCATTTGTGCTAATATGGTTTCGTGCCAGATTATTATGTGTGGGATTGTCATGAAAAACTTGTAATACCTAATCCTATACAGTCAGAAGAGGAGGTGGGTAATGACATTGTTATGGCGAATCCTATAGAAGATATGGTTGAAGATGCAGTATAATCAATGTTCCTTACGATTGAAATTGATGATGATGATGTAAATGTCGAAGAAGAAACAAATATTGGAGGAAAAAAATCTGTGATTTATTGGATGCTGCTAAGAAACCCTTTTGGGATGGATGTAAAAGCACCACCCAATTATCAGTAATTACATAGTACAGTGTGATGAAATCAAAATACAACTTCACGGAAGCCGGATTTACAGCTGTTGTACAAGCTACAAAACGGAAAATGCCACCCAGGGAATTTAATGTGCGAAAATCATTATAAAGTGAAAAAACATATGTTTGCTTTTGGTTTTCCATATCAAAAAATAGACACATATTTAAATGGTTGCATGTTGTTTTGGAAAAGGGACATCGATCTTTGGAAGTGTAGAATATGTAACGAGGAAAGATACAACCAAGAAAAAAGAAGAGAAATGAAGTTACATACAAGCATATGCATTACTCACCCATCACTCTTAGGATTCAAAAGTTATATGCATCTTCTATAACCGCGCCTCATATGAGATGGCATAGGTGAGAATACAGAAAGAAGGTATGTTAACACTTCCAGCTGATGGAGAAGCATGGAAGCATTTTGATAAGACATATCACGCTATTGCAATGGAGAGCCGTAATGTTAGACGTGCTTTATGTACGGATGGATTTTCACCATTCTCTAAATTTGGTTCTAAATATTCATCTTGACCTATTATCGTTACACCTTACAATTTATCTCCGTGCATATGTATGAAAACTCCATGCATGTTTCACACTATTGTCGTCCCTGGCCCTAATGATCCGATACAAGGAATTGATGCTTATTTACAACCATTGGTTGAAGAGTTGAAAACACTGTAGCATGAAGGAGTTGAAACATATGACATTTCAAACAAAAGAATTTTCGTATGTTCACTTCTTTGTTATAGACTATTAGCGATTTTCCTGTGTATGCAATGCTTTCAGTTTGGAGTAAGGCCGGTCGTCTAGCTTGTCCTTATTGCATGGAAGAAACACGAGCATTTTTTTTACCGAATGGGAAGAAATTAAATTTTGTGGTTGGATTATCATCATTGTTTCCTCCATATTAATCATCTGTTTAGAAAGGATTGAAAAAACTTTACAGCTAATAAACAAGAAACTATGTAACCACCAACGATTTGGTCAAGCGAAGAAATATATGAACTTATAAAGGATAACACAAAGATACATGAAACCAGAGTACAAATTGAAATTCCAGGTGAATCGGCGATCATAGTTGGTGTAAACAAAGTATATTTTGGGGATTGCCTTATTGGAAAGATCTCCTACTTTGTCATAATATTGACGCGATACACAATGGGAAAAACGTATTTGATAATGTGTTTAATACAATTTTGAATGTTAATGGGAAGACTAAGGACGATTTGTAATCAAGACGCAATATACAAGAAATATATAAGCGTCTTGAGCTTCATATCAAGCCAACTGACATTAAAAAACCCAAAGCATGTTATGAGTTAGACAATAACAAAGTTAAAGTTCTGTTAAAATGGGTGGAAGGATTATGATTTCCTGATGGGATTTCTTCTAATCTTCGTAGATGTTTCGACTATAAAAATGGTAAACTAAGTGGGATGAAAAGCCATGATTGTCACATAATGACGGAAAATTTGTTACCCGTCGCTTTCAAAGAACTATTGCCCGTAAAAGTTTGAACGGTTATAACGGAACTTAGTTTATTTTATATAAAGCTTTATTCGACTACGTTAAAAATTGATCGTCTATGTAAACTTGAAGTAGAAATCCCTATACTGCTATGCGAATTGGATAAAATATTTCCTCCAGGTTTCTTTAATGTAATGGAGTATTTACCTATTCATCTTCCACCTAAAGCATGTCTTCGAGGTCCTGTGCAATATAGGTGGATGTATCCATTTGAAAAGTATTAGTATTGAGTATGTTAAATATTAGTTTAATTACATATATAAGTAAATTTTAATTTGAAATAATTTTTCAATAGGTACTTAAATCACCTAAAGAAAAAAGTTAGACAAAACGCATGAGTTGAGGGTTCGGTTTGCAATTCATATATCGAAGAAGAAGCTTCGTTCTTTTTCTCTCATTATTTCAGTGACCTTGTGAACTTATCATTTGAAAGTTTTCCACGTAGTGATGAACGTGTTGAACAAGACTCTTCTCAAGCAATGTTATCCAATTTTAGACAACATGGCCGACCTGTTGGAAAATGTGTGGAACTATGATTAGACGATAGGGATAACCATGCAGCACACACATATATTCTTCTTAATTGTGCTGAAGTTGCACCATTTGTTAAGTAATATTAATTAATATATCTCAATATTTTATTTCAATAATACATGTGTACATTATAATGCAATATACTATTTATATTTGTAGTGTTTACGAATCACAACATCCACAGGGCGATCTTAGTAAAGAATTTGCTTGTTGGTATTTGTACCTCATTTATGATCTGAGAAATTATGTGTTAGACGCAGGAATGAAACATCTTGCGTTGGGACCAAAAAGAAATGTTAAGGCACATCCAATATTCTTAGTCAATGGTTATATAATTTAACACTAAGGAACATGGTGCTGAAAAATCAAATAACAATACTGGTGTATTTTTTAAAGGCAGTGATGATTCAAATAATCATATAAATGATTTTAATGGCGTGTTAACTCGGGTTTTGCAATTGACATATTTCACACGACCCGCGGATGAAGTTTTTTTGTTTAGGTGCAATTGGCTCAGCAATGTTCCAAGTTCTGGAATCAACGTGCACAATGATCATAATCTTATTGGAATAAAGCATACCTCGCATTATCATAAGTACGATCCTTTTGTACTAGCCAAACAAACACTACAAGTTTCTTACGCTCCATGTCCATCTCTAAAAAGAGATAAAGCATATTGCTCGGCAGTTTTTAAAACAAAGGCAAGATTTACGTTTGATGGAAAGAATATTCAAGATGAACAAGCTTATCAGGAAGATGTTGAGGAAAATAGAGAAATAATAATAACATACGATCATACTAATTTTAGGCCTCTAAACGATGAATCAATTGTTTTAGTATAAGCATTTGAGACTACAGAGGAAAATTATAAAGAGTACGAGACCGAGTCTGAATCAAAGAATGACGAGGACTAATTAATAATGTAAATTTTGGTAGAAGGTAATTTATGTGATTATTAATGTTACATTTTTCTCATAAAAAATGGTATGTTTTCTCATAATTAAATAATATATTCTGTTGTAAAAAACGATATGTATGTGACATGTATTATGTCATTTTTTCGACGTCGAAGTTATTCCCATTCAAGTTTCCCCTCTTCTTCTCAGAGAAGGACCACCGTGGGAGGTGATGGCATCAACCCATCAGAGCAGGCGCAACGTACCATAGTGATGTTACAGTCCAAAGAGAAAGGGTAAGTATTAAATTTATTTCACCATCATAAATATTTTGTATATGGTATATTAGCCATGATTTATTAAAGGTCTGTATCATATTTAACACAGAGGGTATGAGATGATGCCATCGAAGCTTGTTCTTGATATTTCCAAGCTTGCTTACAAGAGCAGGATGACCGCATGCTGGCCTAGGTGGGATAAAATCCCTCTCCACATCATAAAGTATATCTGGCAGGACTTCCTCGTAAGTGTAAATTTATATATCATTATATATAACCACTGTAAGATTTTCTAACCAAGTATAAATGTATAACTTATATTTTTTTCAACGTGTAGGGGGGTAGATTTGCAAGAATTAGACACTCTCCTCCGCAAAAGTTACTGGATGAAGAAAATGAGGAAGAACTACCGTGATACGATGTCGGCCGTAAAAAGCGAGGAAGAAGCCTGATTGGATGAGCGTAAGCATATGGGATGCTTGGGTTATTTGGTGGAATAGCGATGAAGCCAAGGTAAGTTTACTAATCTCTTATTAATTAAATTGAAGTTTCATAAACAATCTATCACATATTATATACAGCATATATATAATATCACTATAACTTATTCAATTTAAATTTACAGGCATAGTCAGATAGAAACTCTGCGAATAGAAAAATGAATCCAGTCACACATTGCAATGGCTCTAAGTCATTCAAGCGTTACCGTCAAGAGCTGGTAAATTTATTAATTTTGATTATAAACAGTTATTACATTGTATCATTTTGTATATACGAAAATAATACATAATAATTATTTCAAAAAAGAGAGTTTATGAGTCCCGTCTCCTACATGGACATATTTGCTCGAACTCATGCCATTGAGCATCAAAATGAAGATGGCACACTCTCGTGCACATGGCATGATGAGAAATCAACCAAAGCACATGTAAGCATATTTTAAGTTATAAGTTATTAATAATAAGTTTAATTAATTAGTTATTATGAACTAAAGTAGTGTACGTAAATTTCAATTGTATTTTTATTTCGCATTGTAGGAAAATTTTATGCAACAACAAGCACAACTGCTTAAGGGAACGGGACGGGATCAGTTGCTACTGATGAGGAGAACGTGATTTTTGAAGCTGTCATGGATCCGCCAACACGATATAGGCGTTATGGCTTTGGCAACCAAGAGGTAATGAACAATATGTTTGAATTTACACAGACAAAAGATTATACATTATTAACCCCGATAGAAATCTCAATAGACAACTATTGCTTCTTACAAGTATTCAACCATTATATAAAATCTTAAATAGAAGAGAAAAACAATGCCATTTCATGTAATTACTAAGCATCATGAATATCCATATTTTAACCCAAAATATAAAGAGAATTGTTAAAGGGAGACTAACTTTTTCAAAAAATAAGTTGAAATTTAACTACGTTTTATAGAAATTAGCGAAGTTGAAATTTAATAAAAATCAACTAAGTTTACAAAAAGTAAGTAACCATTACAAAAAATAACTATGTTTACAAAGTATGATTAAAATTAAATATATTTATAAAAACTAACTAGTTTTACAAATCTTTAACTAAGTTAACTAATTTTATAATAGTACAACTAAGTTTATAAAAAAATAATTAAGTTTTATACATATTTAATTAACTTGACTAAAAGTTTATAAAAATTAACTATTTTTTATAAAATTTAACTAAATTAACTAAGTTCATAAAAATTAACTAAGTTAATCAGGTTTTATAAAAATTAAATAATTTCCTAAAAATAACTGAATTTTATAAAACTTAAATAAATTTATAAAAATTAACCAAGTTATATAAAAAATTAACTAAGTTTACGAAAAGTAACTAACTTTTACAAAAAATAACCATGTTAACCAAGTTTGATTAAAATTAAACATATTTATAAAAACTAACTAATTTTACAAATTATTAACTAAGTTAACTAATTTTATAAAAGAATAACTAAGTTGATAAAAAAAATTAGTTTTATACAAATTTAACTTAAGTTGACTAAAAGTTTATAAAAATTAATTATTTTTTATAAAATTTAACTAAATTAACTAAGTTAACCAAGTTTTATAAAAATTAAATAATTTCTTAAAAATTAACTAAATTTTATAAAACTAAAACAAATTTATAAAAATTAACCGAGTTATATAAAATATAACTAAGTTAACCAAATTTTATAAAAATAAAATAAATTCATAAAAATTATTTATGTTTCACAAAAATTAACTAAACTTATAAAAATTAAGTTAATTTATAAAAATTAACTAATTTTTACTAAAGTTAAGTAAGGTTTAAAAAATTAGATAAATTTATAACAATAACTAAGTTAATAAAAATAAATTAAGTTTTTAAAGAAATAACTTAGTTTGTAAAAATAACTAAGGTAATAAAATTTAGTTTTTAAAGAAATAACTTAGATTATCAGGATGCAATTTCTTATTAATTTAGTTTCTCTTCGATATATATATACATGTACAAACACTAAATTGAAAAGACAACCCAACCATTCTCAATTTAATTAAAGCAAGTAAGACAATAATATCTTTCAATCCCAACGCTATTCCATTTCACACTGTAATAGTGGCTGCTATTCTTATATATCACACTGTTATAGCGACTGATAAACCCACATTTTTTGCTAGCCATTAGACACAAATCTCTTACTAGATTATGTGTCCCAAGCTAGAAGCAAGTAGGGCGCGTACCAAAAAGCTCAGGACAAAGAAGAGAATTAAGAGCTGAGAACCAGGATTGCAGAGCTGGAGTAGTGAGACTGTCATTGCTCTATGGAGATGACACAGTTAGACGAGCGCTTGGCTTCATCAGGTGGTTCCGAAGGCGATGATGAGGCTTGATAGGTATGATTTTTGTGTTTATTTTTGAATATTGTACATATATGCACTTGGAGATGGCAAGGATTATGTATTTTGGTATGTTTGATACATTTTGAGGAGATGTTGGATGATATGTTGGTTTGTTTTGATATGATTGATACATTTTGAGATGTTGAAGATTAGTTTTGTGTATGTTGGTAGAATGTTTTGTTGTCTGGTGGATTATTTAAGTTTGATTTGTTGTAAATAGTAAATTTTTTAGTATTGATGTTTTGTATGTGATTTGGGCTTATATATATGATTTACATGTGTGAAATCGAGCTGCGTAATATATTGATATGTATGTATTGTGTGGGAGACAAATGGTGGCAGAAAAAAACATCCTGGATTTGCGACGGTTTCCGACGGCTACTGACGGTTTATCGGTCAACAATATCCGATGGCTAACGACGACTATCGATGGCTTATTGGGTTAATGTTACCAACGGCTTATAACAGTTTTCAACGGTTTTATAGCAACGGTTTCCGACGGCTTTCGTCATATGTCCAATTGAACCACGGCTTCCCACGTGTACACGACCGTCATCAGAAACCCGTCGGAAGTAACCGAAGACAGTCGTCGCAAAACCATCGATGCAGCCATCGAAAGCAATGTTTGGTGGTGGCTTTATTTCTGACGGCTTTTTGCGACTGCCGCCATTGGTTTCCGACGGTTTTCAACTGTCAAAAATGATGCTTTTTCGTGTAGTGTATTATGGTAAGACTTGATATTTTCATTCAGAAGACATTGTTGTTCTGAATCCCTATTCATTACAACCCATAGGTTAGGGGAGCAATGCTGATGGAGAAGACGAAGGCGGCAGTGAAGATTTGTGGAACTTTAGTTATTTATCTATGTCTTTGATGTATTCAGATGTACCTAGATTTCAGACATGTTGATGTTTTAGAGATATCGTATTATGGATATTTTCGGATATTGTGATTCTGGGATTTGGTTTCTATGACGTGTACTTATTTTTGTTATTATATTTTATTCCTTCGGTTGTGAAATTATGAAAGCATAGATAGGTAACTATGTATATTGTTCATTGTGCCAATTTTACCAACTAACATATCATCCAGCATCCAGCATAGATATGTAACTATAAAAGACCGCGAACGTATATTTTGGGAGCTAGGATGTGAAGATCAGATCAAGAGGAATATGGGTGAATAGCCCTTAAAAAGGGAGGCGCTGGATTGGTGGGACCATAGTAGTTGAAGAGAATGCCGAGGAAGGAATTACATAGGCTAAATTCAGAGCTTTCTTCGAGTTGCGATTTATGTCCAAAGATGAAGTAAGTTTGCAATTGGAGAAGTTTATACAACTGAGGTAAGGAGACTCCATATTGAAAGAGTATATCGATAAGTTCACGGAATTAGCTAAGTTTGGATGAGTCCGATTGATACCCCTGCAAAGAAGGCTATAAAGTTTGTTAAAGGCTTAAGTTCTCCACTTAAGGAGCTGCTTTTGACCTAAGTACCCATAGACGCCACTTATGAGATGATACTTGAAATGGCCTTGCTTCAGACTGTTGGTATTGAGAAGAAGGAGAAGGTAGGACAGAGGAAAAATCAAGGTAGAGTAAAGAAATGAGGATTCTAGACTGACAAGAAAGCCAAGGGGAAGATCAAGAAAAGAGGTGTGACATCCCATAGGTGTCAGAAGAAGGGGCACGTCCAAAGGACTACAAAATGAGTTTGGTAAGGGAAGAATTCAAGAGGAGGTGCTATCACTGCCATGAGGAAGGGCACTACAAGAATCAGTGCCTAAAGCTAGTAAAGGAGGGGCAAGGTGGGTAAGCTTATGCCATCAGATTAGTATATGTCTCAAGTAGATCTGCTCCTAGAGACAAAGGAAAAGCAGCACTAGAAGGTACAATTATTATCTTCAGAAATACTATTCATACCTTATTTGACTTAGGAGAATTACATTCATTAATAGCTAGAAATATAGTAACTCCTTGGGTCTAAAAACCTAAGTTGTCATCAACCCTATTGTTTGCGCCAAAATTAGTCACAAACACCCAATCGCAGATGAAAGCATCAATTCACAACCACAGATCACAGATAGTATATATGAAGAGGATATAAATATGAAGAACAACAAAAATTAAAAAGAAAGCAGTAGAAAGACAAAATTTATAGTGGTTCGGCTGACTATGGCCTACGTCCACTCTAGAAATTTCCATTTTATTGATCAAAGAATTGATTACAGTTACAATCCCAAGTTTTTAAAACAAAAAATGACAGAGTAACTTTAACAACCTTAGTAAAAGAATTTATGGAAGAACAGAATGAAAATCCCTTTTCTTAAGCCCCACCTGCCTATTTATAGGAAAAATCCGGTTACTGGGCTTCCTAAGTGATACGGGCACACCAAAAACATAGCCGAACCCCCTTCATCATGACCGATCCCAATAGTATATATGTTGACCCGAGGTTCCCTGGGTGTTGACCCGAAGCAACCCTAACCCTGACTCAAAGCAAACTGGACCATGACTCGAAGCAGCTCGTTCTCTTTCCTATGCCAATCCATCCCCTCTTTCCACAATGCCGACCCGAAGCTCGAGTATTGCCGACCCGGAGTTTGTACAATGCCGACCCGAAGTAGCCGACCCCCCATATTATACTATGCCAACCCCAGGAAGAAATGCTGACCCGAAGACAAACAAGCACCGATCCGAAGTGACCATAACATGCCGACCTGATTTTGACACCGATCCCTCAATCCATGCCGACCCGAAGACAGGCATATGCCAACCCGAAGTATACAGCTTGCCGACCCGAAGTTGTCATCGATCCCTTGAAAACATGCCGACCCCTAGTGATCCGAAGCACGCCTAGGCCTGACTCGAAGCAACCTAGGTGAAAACCCGAAGTAAATCCACAAGTGACTCGAAGCAAACTCCAAGCATCTCGAATCAACTCGACTTTTGTCGAAGCCCATATTTCAAGTATCCCATGCCTTTTACCCATTGATTAGGCCAAATCCCGGCTACATATTCATGTTTATCATCTGTGATTGATCGTCTATCCATCAGCTGAACCAATACCATCATATTCCAACCTCGATAATTGTGCAGTCGATTAGGATAAATCCGACTGTATGTTGCCTTGCCAAAAGGCGGGTTAACACTTTGCCCCCCAAAACAAACCATGCGATAGGAAGGTATGTTTTGTATTGCCATAAGTCCAAAACCGAAGTCCATAACCCATTGATCGCCATATCCAACCATGAATCCAGTCCATTGCCAAACCAATTCCTTGAACTTTTCGGATCTTTAACAAAATCCATGACTGTTCAGAGTCAATATCCTATTCCGAATTTATTCCAAATCCATTAACCGAATCCACGACCTCTTCAGATCGTTTAATCCAAGTCTGGGACCTCTTTAGGACCTGCAATCCAAATCCGGGACCTCGCCGGGTCCAAATCCAAAGTCGGGACCTCGACGGGTCTATATCCAAAGTCGGGACCTCACCAGATCCATATCCAAAGTCGGGACCTCTCCGGGTCCATATCCAAAGCCGGGACCTCGCCGGGTCTTATAATCCATATCCGGGACCTCGTCGGGTCCATATCCAACCCGGGACCTCGCCGGGTCCATATCCAAAGCCGGGACCTCGCCGGGTCCATATCCAAAGCCGGGACCTTACCGGGTCCATATCCAAAGCCGAGACCTCTCCGGGTCCTTTTATCCTACTCCGGCCTCGACTATCCGATTAAGGGCTTATCTATGGTTTTTCTTCTCCGACCTCGACTCTTCGGTTAAGGACTTAATCCACGGGGTATCTTTCTCCACCCTCGACTCTCCGATCGAGGACTTTGTATTCTCCGGCCTCGACTCTCCGGTCGAGGACTTTATGTTATTCGGCCTCGACACTCCGATCGAGGACTTTTTATTCTCCGGCCTTGACTCTCCGGTTGAGGACTTTTATTCTTCGGCCTCGACTCTCCGTTCGAGGACTTTTTATTTCGCGTTCAAGTCCATTCCATCGCTCTCCGACGAAGGGACTCGTAACTCGCAATTATTGCCCCGTCTCTTCGGTCAGGATCGTAATCGCGTGACCTATATTATTTATTACATTAATCCAAATCCAACCAACACAGAGTTCAATTGATAAAATAAAAGTCCGCATAATCAAGAAAACCAAATAGCCATAGTACCAAGAAAGAAACCAGAGTTCGCAGAAAACAAAAAAACAAGATTTCATAAACTCGAGCATCACGGTATATCATCATCTCAGAGTATGCCTAGGGACCGTCCTCGATCCCGTACATGTGTAAGTGACTTAGCTACTTTACTTCGGGGTTTATTACTTATTCAAAGCCATAAATCCATTCAACTGATAATAAGCTGACGATGATGCCTAGATCCAGTGCCATCTTCGTCTATGGTGGGCGATGGCTGCTCCTGTTCCACTACCACAGCTCGATTCCTTACGTATTATTGTAAATGACCATTCCTTACATTCTCCTCAACGATATCCTTCAAATTCCTGCAGTCGTTCGTGTTGTGCCCATCCAGCTCATGGAATAGGCAATGCTTTCCCGATGCCCGCTCGTATTCAAAGGGTTCCCTTTTTGCTGGCCTTCGATACTGGAGGCGTCCTCGAGTATCCAAATAAATCCTTTCTAGAATCTCAGTTAAATCCGTGTAAGAAGAGAACTTTGATTCCCTCCCTTGCCTTTTCGATGTGTTACCGCCGTCAGTCATTTTCCTTTTGCCTCTATTGTCCTTGTTTGAATCCTCCCTGAGTGGACCTCCACCTTTTACCGTATAAACTTCAACCTCTCTCCCCTCTCTTTCAGCCTTCGCATCTTCCTGTCGTAGAAACCTTTCTGCTTCATGGTAAAACTCCCCGAGATCCATCGGTGGATCCCGCTCCAATGATATCTTGAAATCTGGATTATCCGCAATTCCTGAGACTGCTGCCATCAAAACCATCGACGGATCAGGTCGATCCACCGAAGCCACTGCCGCATTGAATCTGATTAAGAAATCCCTAAGTGATTCTCCCTTCCATTGCTTCATCGATGTTAAAGTCATCACATTCTTGGGTCTCACGATGTGGACCCGAAATTGCCTCATAAACCTCTCAATCAACTCTGTCCATGTGCCAATAGAGCCGCTTTCCAATTGCATAAACCATAGTGCCGCTATATCTATCAAATACAAAGGGAAGCACCATGCCATGACCTCCTCCGATGCCACTAGTACCTCCGTGTGCCTCATGTACCTTGTCAAGTTAACATCAGGATCCGTTCTCCCATCATACATCTCCAGTGTTGGTAGTTTGAAATCCGGCGGATTCCTAGCTTGCCTGATCATAAGAGCAAAGGGGATCTTATTCACGTCCTCCAAATCTCTATTTACCAATCCTCCCTCATAGTCCGTCCGATCATGTCCGCTAACCTGTCGTTATCATCAAGTGGTAGCCTCTGTCCGGTGCCTCCAACCTACCCCTCGAGTCCGTGAGGGAATCCTAAAATCTGCCCTTCTGGACGAGCATTCACTTCTCTACTAACGTCAAATTGCACAGCACCGCCTGGTATCCTTCCTGGAATTGAGCCAATATGATTTGGGGGGCATGCCCCCTAGTTCAGGGGCCGTTCCCGATGGTCCCACCCTATCTTGTATTCCAGTTGCTCCGTTTTCTTGGTCTTGATTCTGGACTGCCTCCGTTCCTGCTGCTCTAGCTTCGTGATCCTCATTTCCAGTATCTCATGCTACTCCATTACCTTGACTTTGCACTCCAACTCGTCCAACCTGTCGGAGTAGGTTCTGTAACATGTCCTCTTGTCTTTTCAGCATCGCTTCCATCTCGTCTCTAGTAATATAGATGGAGGCCTGATTAGCTCCCGAGGAAACCTCCTAACTTCCTTCATGTTGATTCCTTTCCGTTCTTTGTCTCCTTGTTGATTGCTTGGCCATTGCTTTCCAGAATCCGAGTTCCTAAGCCTTTAAATCCAAAATCCAAGCTTCAGAATCCCTAAGTGCTAGCTTTCTCAGTGAAAGCACCAAAATGTTTGCGCCAAAATTGATCACAAACACCCAATCGTAGATGAAAGCACCAATTCATAGCCATAGATCACAGATAGTATATATGAAGAGGATATAAATAAGAAGAACCATAAAAATTAAAAAGAAAGAAGTAGAAAGACAAAATTTATAGTGGTTCGGCTGACTCTGGCCTACGTCCACTCCAAAAATTTCCTTTTTATTGATCAGAGAATTGATTGTAGTTACAATCCCATGTTTTTAAAACAAAATATGGCAGAGTAACTTTAACAGCCTTAGTAAAAGAAGTTATGGAAGAACAGAATGAGAATCCCTTTTCTAAAGCCCCGCCTGCAGTATTTATAGGCAAAATCCGGGTTACTGGGCTTCTTAAGTGATATGGGCCCACCAAAAACATAGCCGAACCCATACTCTTCATCACGACCGATCCCAAGTAGTATATAAGCCGACCCGAGGTTCCTTGGGTGTTGACCCGAAGCAACCATAACCCTGACTCAAAGCAAACTGGACCACGACTCGAAGCGGTTCATTCTCTTGCCTATGTCGATCCATACCCTCTTTCCACAATGCCGACCCGAAGCTCGAGTATTGCCGATCGGAGTTTGTACAATGCCGACCCGAAGTAGCCGACCCCTCATATTATACCGATCCCAAAAACATGCCGACCCCAGGAAGAAATGCCGACCCGAAGAAAAACAAGCACCGACCCTAAGTGATCACAACATGCCAACCTGATTTTGACGCCGACCCCTCAATCCATGCCGACCCAAAAACATGCATATGCCGACCCAAAGTATACAGCTTGCCGACCCGAAGTTGTCACCGATCCCTTGAAAACATGCCGACCCCTAGTGACCCGAAGCACGCCTTGGCCTGACTCGAAGCAACCTAGGTGAAAACCCGAAGTAAATCCACAAGTGACTTGAAGCAAACTCCAAGCTTCCTATCGAATCCCATAGTTCAAGTATCCCACGCCTTTTGCCCATTGACTATGCCGAATCCTGGCCACATATTCATGCTTATCATCCGTGATTGATCATCTATCCATCATCTGAACCAATACCATCATATTCCAGCCTCGATAACCATGCAGTCGATTGGGTTAAATCTGCCTGTATGATGCCTTGCCAAAAGGAGGAGTTAACATGAATAGTCACATTAAATCCTATTGGGTGGCCGACACATCTTTCTTTGATTTGCAAACACCTAATAGTGGATATATGTAATGTTGATTTTACATGTAATGTGTATGTTCTGGGTTTTGAGAGGCATCAACTTATCCTAGGAATGGATTGGTTATCTTACTATGAAGCTGTCTGAGATTATGATAGGAGGATCATTTGGTTATTCTTTGCACCAAAAAAGGTCATAAACACCCTGTTATATGTAGAAGCACCAATATCCAATATTTAGATCCAAACAGAGAAATATAGATTCACATATCACAAAATATATTGTAGAAAAGTAAATGAACATGCAAGTTTCATAGTGGTTCGGCAAACTCTGGCCTACGTCCGTTCCAATAATCTTTTATTTATACTGTAAGATTACAAGCATAATTATTTTTCCTTAGAAAAATAATGAAGGAAGAGATAAGAAGTGATGAAGGAGAGCCAGCTGAAAAGTCCTTTGCAATGAGCCAAGTCTGTTGCACTTATAGGTGAAGACGTGCATGGATCGGGTAGAAATTTTGCTAAAAAAACCTCCAGATCCGTACGACCCAATCCACCAATTTTCAGATCGATCGCACACCATATGAACGATCGTGCCAATCGTTCCTATTACCTGCAATGGGGGTATGATTGTTCCTGTGGGGTCCCACATGCCTCTGATCTATGCTTCCAAATTTTCCCACCATTCCGACTTATCATTTATGAGATATCAATTGATCTTCGTTTTTTTAGCAGAGAATGGATCATGGGAGATCGTTCCATACTTGCTCCTTTTCGATGCAATCATTTCGATGAGTTCCCCATGATGTCAGCTACTTGCCCTCCAAATTTCGTGTCATTCTGACTTACTATTTGTGAGATATCGTGTTTTCCATGAAATTGCATTGAGTTGTAATCAATCATGGACGATCATTCCATAAATGCTCCTTTTGGGGTGCCATCGTTCTGGTGAGTTCCACATGATGTTGGCTACTTGCTCTTCAAATTTCATGTCATTCTGACTTACCGTTTGAGATATCGCGTATTCCGTGGAGTTGGGTTGAGTTGTTTGTGCTAAAAATTGATCTGATCACTCTTCTTTTTCCCATAACTCTAGCATATGAATTCCAATAGACTTGAAATTTGAAACATAGCCTCATGGGGCCCTCTTTGTCACTTCGTATCAATTGCACCCTGATTGGGAAAAAAATTGGGGATCCAATCCAATCCGTTGCCTAGGTAAAGTGTCAATTCCATACTTAGCCTTTTTTTAGTGTTGTCCATGAATCCATTCAAACTATCGTCCATAGTTTCAACTGTAATCGATTTTCAATCCGTCAATTTTAGCGAAATCCATGGTATCCCGGCCTGACCAAAAGGCGGGATAACATTTGCCCCCAAAACATGCCTTGCGGTAGGAAGGCGTGTTTTGAATTGCTATAAATCCATAATCCTTTGATGGCCGAATATTCCAATCTAGAATCCAATCTGTTTCCAATCCAATTCCTTGATCTCTCAGGATCATTAGTTGAGGTCGTTCGAGATCATTGGTCAGATCTGTAGCCATTCGAGGTTGGTGTTGTCATTCAAGGCGAGTGGTGATCGTTCGTGACCGATAGCCGTTCGTGGCAAATGATGGACGTTAGTGAACGAATTTTGTTCAAGACAAAAGATGATCGTATGCGATCGAGTGCAGTTCGGGGGCGAATGATGATCGTATGTGATCAAGTGCAATTCAAGGCGATATATGATCATTTAAGATCGAATACCGTTCCAGGCGAAATATGATCGTTCGAGATCGAGTGCCATTCAAGGCAAAATATGACCGTTCAAGATTGAGTGCCATTCAGGGCAAAATATGTTCGTTTGAGATCGACTGTCGTTAAGGGCGAAATATGATCATTCGAAATCGAGTGCCATTCAGGGCAAAATACGATTGTTCAAGATTAAGTGCAATTCGAGGTGAAATATGATCGTTCGAGGTCGTATACTGTTCGAGGCGTTAGCCAAGCCCAATCCGCACGCTTGTCGACGAGGGGGCTTGTTTTTGCCTTTCCGTCTCATCTTTCCAGATGAGGTTTAGAATTATTAATGTCAGATTTCACATTCAAGTGAGTTTTGCAATCAAATAACTCAACTAATAAAGTCAAGTTCAAGTGCTAAAGGGAAAAACAAAAAATTAAGCAATGCGATGTGTGCCTCTCTGGGTGTGATGGTTTATTGTCATCTAAGAGCATGCCTAGGGACCATTCGTAATCACGTACATGTGTAAGTGACTTAGACGTTTTATTATGAGGAAAGAAATTGCAAACTAATTATTACAACCGAAGTCCAAGTCCTAAACTAGGCCCTTGCCGTCACGATCAGTTGATGACGAACCTTGACCCCGATCTAGGGCCATTGCTGTTTCCAATTGATGTAGATAATGGCTGCTCTTGTTCCACTGCCATTATCAGTGCCCTCACGTACTGCGGTGGTCTACCATTCCTAACGTGCTCCTCTATCACATCCTTTAAGTGCCTGCAATCATTTGTATCATGCCCGTTCAACTCATGGAATATGCAATATCTTCCTGATTTCTTTTCGTTGTTTGTAGTCTCTCTCCTCATTGGCCTTCGATAGGGGATATGCCCCTTAGTATCCAGATATATCTATTCAACTATTTCAATCAATTCCGTGTAAGAGGTAAATCTCGGTTCCCTCTTTGGTTGGTTTAATCCGTTAGAGCTATCGTTAGCCTTTCACTTTCTTTTATCTGTCTTAGACCCTTCTCCAGATGGTCCTTCATCCTGAACAGTGTTTACTTCTTACTTGTCGGCTCGTGCATTCTCTTGGCGCAAGAACCTTTCTGCTTCGAGATAAAATTCCCCGAGATCCATCAGTGGATCCCGTGACAGTGAATCCTTTAATTCCATGTTGTTGGCAATTCCAGATACTGCCGCCATCAAAACCATATATGGATTTGGTCGATCCACCGATGATGCCGTGACATTGAATCATGTTAGAGAACTCCTCAGGACTCTCCGGCCCTTTTTTTGGTGTCGCCAGAGTCATCACATTTTTGGGTCTCAAGATGTGAACCCTGAACTATCTCATGAACCTATCTACTAATTCTCCCCAAGTTCTACACAACACCAAATAGTCCATATTGCAACACTTTTTCGTCTTCAAATTGTAACGGTTATTATCATTACCAATTACCCATGGTTATTCCCGTTATAAAGAATTACAATGGTTATTACCGTTACTAAAGACGGCAATTTTGTAAATAAGCAAAACAAAATGGACAGAATTGTAATTTCTCTTTCATTTTTTCCAATCCCATTTTAAACGCATACGTTTTTCTCATTTCATTATTCCTCCCCCCTCTTTCAGCCTAGGGTTACTACCTCCACATCGTTCAGACATCGCTTCCACCTAGTTTTTCCACCACCTCGTTTTGTTATCTCCTCCACCTTGATTTGTCACGGCATCTGCCTTGTTATGTCAGCCTCCGCCTCGTACAATCAAAGTCTAGGATTTCCGATCGCTGTTTGAATTTCGGTTCAGGTAGTTTTGTTTTGGTCTTTTTTCGTTCAGCTTTCAAATTGAAAACGCATGGTCAAATGTGAACCTACTATCGATGATCGCCATTTTTTATGTTACTGAGTCAAATCAAAGTTATTTATTAGGTTTTCTTAGTTCGAATTGAAGAAGCCAATAAAGTAAGACTAATTAGCTGAAGCATTTAAACATATTCATTTATTGCTTTTAATTGTTTTTTTAAACCATGGACAAGTTTTAGGTTACGGTAATGAAATTAGATGAATTGGCAAATTATTCTTTTTGGAATTTTATCAATTCTTTATGTTTTGTTTTCACATTAGGACTCCTTTCCAATACTAGTGAAATTTTTCTTGACTATTCTCGAAGATTTGGACTAAATTTTGTCCATGAAGAATTAAAGTATGTTTGATGAACTATGATAAAACAGTTTCATAAGTACTTATTTGATTTTGAAATGTTCATTTTTTCGAAAAGTAGTTGTGTTTGAATTATTAGATTTTTATACATCCTTACTGCACAGCCCAGGTTTATATTATTTACTTCAAAGTGTTATATTTGCATGGACGTAAGTCTATACAAAGTCACTTATCTATGAATTAAACCCATATAAAGTTGATTATTCAATAAACTTGCAACCCAAATGGATTTGAAACATATTTAGCTTATTTGAAACTAACTGTTAATTCTTTCAATGGTTTCTCATTTTTTATATTTTACTTATTGTTGAACTTGGAATATGGCAACAAAAATTCATAAAGGTAGTTGGTCTTTGTTTAACTTAGCAACTCAGTTTTAAAATTGAGTGGCATGACTTAGCAACTCAGTTTTAAAACTGAGTTTGCAGTTGCAACTTGCAACTCAGTGTTGCAACAGTATTGCTTATAAATGGCATGAGCATTTGCACGAGAGGGAAAGATATATTATCACTTGTTATGAGAATTTAAATGAAAACACTGTTAAGGAGATTAAAATGGATGAAAAATTTGAATGTGGAAGATTCAAATGAAAATATTAGTAAGAATTTATGGAAGATAGGGGGAGGGGGCAATACTTATGCTTTACTATTGTATAGAAGTCTTAAAGGATAACATGTTTGTCTTACGTGTTTTGCATATGTTTGCAACACTTGCAAGCACAATGCATAAATCTGCACAACAAACAGTTGTTCCAACTTCTTCCATAAAAGACTTGCTAGCTACGTTTCCAGTTAATAAAATATAATCAATTATTTTCTTTGTTTGAATCAGTTTCAGTGATTATAATCGATCATGTATCTTAAGAATAACAGTATTCTACATGTGTTTATATTTTTAAGGAAGCAACTTGGAGGGAAACTTGGTAACTCTTTACAAAATGATCTTGGTGTTAATACAATTGGATATTTGCTTCCATACTCCGTAGATAAATTATAAGAGTTTTACGGTGTGAATACCAGGTATATACTGACATTAATTTTTCATTCACCATGAACTTAATGTGTAAACTTTTGTAAGGATTGAATGGACATTTAACTTCAATTAATAAACTAGATTGTATGAACTATGAACTGAATGCTTTTTAACTTCATTTTGGTTGATTTTTATTGAAGTTATTCTAGTGTCACTATTTTGAAAGCAAAATTACAATGCTTGTGAATGTTATGCTAGAATTAAGTCCTAAACAATGTACAGTATTTGAACAAACTATAGTGAAAGTTATGCTAGAATAATGATTCGATAATCTAAAATCAACATATCGTATAATCATTTTTTTAGATGATAAAGGTAAGGTTAGTTGAAAGCTTGATTAGGTTATGTTTGCAAGCCTTACATAATTTGAACATGTCCTGAGAGAAGGGAAATTTTCTTAGGTTTTGGAAAAATTTCGTTTGCTGCTTTATTTTGGATTTTGTTCTTTTCATTTATATGTTAATTATCATCAGGATTTGAATGTATATGTGTTTTTAATAGCAAAGGGAATTCAAAAGCAAAATAATTTGATTTGAATGTTATGGTTTTAATTTATAAACTCTTCATGAATAAGATTTTATTAGTGGTTGACAGTTGTGGAATGTCGTAGGCATTTCAAATCGAAGAGTAAACACTGTAATATTATATTATGCGGTCCATTAATACTTGACAACCTATCCAAAATGTAATGCCAATGCAATCTCATCTTTTTATATGGTCCATCGATCAATGAAGCCTAACTTTCAAAGTATATCCACTTTGCAAAATAATATTTTAAATCAACTTTGTCTAGTATTACATAATTCACTGGATATACTGCTATGGTTTTTAGTTTACTAGTAAAACTCATGTGATTCATCTTTTGATAATGAATGATCAGTAAAGATGAAGGAAAAAAACACTTTGTACTGTGTATGTGGACATTTTTTTACAAAAGTGGGTTCCTTTAATTGTTGTACTTCATAGTGGCATATTGCTTATTTGACCATACCTTGCAAATATGAAATGAGTATACTGCTAATAAGTACCACTAGAATAGTCGTTTTATACTTCTGAGCAACGTGTGAGTTTCATGAAATCTGTATGCTCACAAAGTATTTAATAACATGTTATAGTAACACATAATTATTCAGACTGGATTACTTCTAGTCTGTAGGAACAAACTAAAAATGTTTACGTCATGAAACTAACTATGAGTGATTCATAACATAATCAACTTTATTTTGTTCAAAAATTTGCTTACTGCGATATGTTTAATGTTCGTAGTTTATATGTTGCTTTGTTAATTTAATTACTAATATTCTTCCAGTAGGTAAGGGTAAAGAATTCAAGGAATTAAGTCCATCATGGAGGTTTTTCCCAAAAAAGAGGTAATTTATTTTTTTAAACCCATAGAAATCCGTATTCTCTTCCAATTTCATCATATAAAAATAAAATAATACTAAACATGCATTGAACTACATATATGTTAGTATAGTTATCAACATTGGGAAGTTATACTTGGATAGATTCTATAAGACTACACCCAACATGGATCCTTCTGTAAGATGCAATATTAGCTGACTTACAACTAATGCTTTTATTATAGCTCAATGTGCAGTTAGGTTATTACTTGCAGTTAGTTTATTACTTGGATGTATGCCTCTTGTAAGTTTATGTTTGCCAAATATATCTTATTTGATAGACTTGTAGTATAACTAGACCTTAAATATAATAACAACAACAACAATAGAGGAAGAGGAAGTTGAAGAAAAGAAGACTAGGATGTATGGTATATCTGATCTGATACAAATGTAAGTTCTTGTTTGCCAAGTATATCAGAGCTGAAACATTTTGTAAGCACTTTTACAGTTGTTAATCTTTAAGCCAATATGCCTCACTGCCATTTTAGTTCAACTTGGAGGCATGAATCATGATATGTTGTTTGATATTCGTTGATTCTCCACTGTGATGGTTATAAAAATTGCTTCTATTGCGTATATGTAGATGTGTTTCAATTTGCTTTCTAAGAACATCAGGAAAACATTTAACTATGCTTAGAGCTGGTTAAGATTAGTTTAGAGCTAAATTTCTCATTTTTCTTATTAATTTGTAAAAACTATGAATATGCATGTATTTTATTATTTAGTAGCCAAGATGTGAATTGAAAATTTAGGATTAGGTAATTGGCTTGAACTATTTTCTAATTGTTTTATTGAATTCAGTAAAGCGGATTAAGGACGGTTTGAGTATGGATTCTTTGGAAGAAACTCAATATTTCGTGCATATTTTAAGCGATTTTAGTTGAACTTTTACCATTTCTTACTAGTTTCAAATGTTTTTTATTTTTCTTTTATTTAAAGTGGATTTTAATTTGATTTTAAGTACAGTTAAAACCAAGATCAAATTCAATTTAACACCTCTGAAACAGAAAATTATTGCCAACACAACATTTTGTCGAAAAAAAATAGTTCTGGAAAGGAAAAATGTTGAATGTAAGTATGTATAGTATTGTGTCACAATCCAAGTCTATGTAGAAATGCTACATGATATAATTAACTGTTCTCCAATGAAATATATATTTAACAAATGTCACCCAGATATAATTTCTTTTTTAATAAAATTCAAATATTTATGTTTTAACTTTAGATAAAAATATATTATTCAGATAAGTTGTCTATTTCTTAGTTCTAAACATTATAGTCTTTATTCAGAATTAATTTTACTATTCATTTTCCTTTCAAAGTCTTAAGATTACAGTTGTTTGAAATGAATACACTCTTGAATCTTGATATCCAAACAAATCCAAATTATTCTGATTCTTTTTTCTTCAAATTTTCTACTGATATTGTTTTTTATAGTATAAACCTGCAAAGTGGAAAATAATAAAACTGAAAAAGCAATATAATTAAACATTCCAATACATGAACCATATTTAAAATGATAATAAACCTTATTGCACTACACCATAACAACCATTACGTAACACCTATTTTTTTCAATTACCAGCAGTTATTTGTGTTGTAGATTAATCATAACAATATCCGTTGCTAAGCTAAAAACGTGTCACCAAAAATACACATTTACACTTTTTTTATTGTTAACTATTGGAAAATCTAGTTAAATTGAAATTAACTAAATGTTGTTGGAGCAATAAAGTAAATGAGCATCCTTTAGTCATCCATACCCTAATTCCTTTTCAACGCTTTCATTCAGCCGGTCTAAAAAAACAAAATCGACTTGCGATTCCAGGCGTTTCGATTTCGTCGTTGCTCTCCCAGGCGCATTTATCCCAGAATCGCCTAGAATCGGTACCAAATTGGGATTAGTACCAAATAGTGCAGCACCGTTCATTACCCCGCCTGGGATCGATCCAGCAAGACCCGGAGGCATGCCCCTAAGTCCTGATCGATCGGCGCCGATCGTTCTAGAATGATCAGTACCAATCGTTATGTGTCGGCCGAGGACTGCCCCCGGCTGTACTACTCCATCCTGCTTCTGTTAGCTTCGTTTCCTTGGTCCCGATTCTGGTTTTCCTCAACTCATGCTGCTACAACTATGTGATTCATATTTCCAGCAACTTGAGATACTCCAGTCCCTTGGTTTTGCGCTCCAGCTTGTCCAATCTGTTGGAGTAGATTCTACATCATCTCCTCCTCTCTCTTTAGCATTCTTTCCTGCATAGCATCCATCATCGTTTCCATTTCGTCTCTGGTAATGAAGACCGACGTTTGATTAGCTCATAAGGAAGCCTCCTGACTCCCTTCATAATGGCTCATATTCGCTATCTGTCTCCTTGTTGATGGTTTCACCATTGCTCTAATTGATTCCAAATTTGAACTCTAAATCCATGGGGGCTAGCTCTCTCAGTGAAAGCACCAAAATGTTTGTGCTAAAAATGATCACAAACATCCTGTTGTATGTGAAAGCACCAATATCCAATATTTAGATCCAAACAGAGAAATATAGATTCATAAATCGCAGAATAGATTGTAGAAAAGTAAATAAACACGTAAGTTTTATAGTGGTTTGGAAAACTCCGGCCTAGTCCACTCTAATAATCTTTTATTTATAATGTAAGATTACATGTATAGTTGTTTTTTGCCTTAGAAAAATAATGGAGGAAGAGATAAGAAGTAATGAAGGAGAGCCAGTCGAAAAGTCCTTTGCAATGAGCCATGTCCACTGTATTTATAGGTGAAGACCTGCATAGATCGGGCCAAAATTTTGCGAGAAGAACCTCCAGATCTGTATGACCCGATCCATCAATTTTCAGATCGATCGCACACCATATGAATCATCAGTGTCGATCATTCATATTAGCTCCAATTGGGTGTGAGATCATTGCTATAGGGTCTCACATGCCTCTAGTCCATGCATCCAAAGTTTCGCGCCATTCCGACTTACCGTTTGTGAGATATCGATCGATCTTCATTGTTTTGAGCAGAAAATGGATCATGGTTGATCATTCCAAACTTGCTCTTTTTGGGGTGCGATTGTTCTGGTGAGTTCCCCATGATGTTAGCTACTTGCTCTCCAAATTTCATGCCATTTCGACTTACCATTTGTGAGATATTGCATTTTCTGTGAAGTTGCATTGAGTTGTAATCAATCATGGGCGATCGGTCCATACATGCTCCTTTCGAGGTGCGATTGTTCTGGTGAGTTCCCCATGATGTTAGTTACTTTCTCTCCAAATTTTATGTCATTTCGACTTACCTTTGTGAGATATCGCGTATTCCATGGAGTTGGGTTGAGTTGTTTGTGCTGAAAATTGATCTGATCCCTCTTCTTTTGTCCATTACTCGAGCATACGAACTTCAATCAACTTGAAATTTGAAATATAGCCACATGGGACTCTCCTTGTCGCTTTTTAATAATTTCACCTTGATTGGGACAAAAATTGGGGATCTGACCCAATCTGTTGCCTAGGTGAAGTGTTAAATCCATACTTACCCATTTTTTGAGTGTTGTTCATCCGAATCCATTCAACTATTGTCTATAGTTTCAACTATAATCGATTTTCAATTCATCCATTTTAGCTGAATCCATGGTATCCTGACCTGACCAAAAGGTAGGATAACAGTTATGGAGTTTTAAAGGGAGAGATATTGATGTTCATTGTGCACCCCAAAGCTTAGTAGAGTCAAACTATCTATATTCTCTTAGCCTGGCATAGGGTGAGCTTTCATTTGTGGCTGTAGTCCGAGACTTTCCAGACATTTTTGAAGAAGTCTCTGTTCTCCCACCCTAAAGGGAGATTAAGTTTAGGATTGATTCAAAGAGGGATGCTAGACCAATCATGCTTCCATTAAGGCATATGGCTCCAAGGAAAGATGAGAGTTGGCTAAGTAGATTTTAGAGCTATTGCAGAAAGAATTTATTCATTGTAGTACTTCAGAATAGGGAGAACCGATTTTCTTTGCCACTAAGGCAGATGGCTCTTTAAGGCTAAGCGTTGACTATCGAGAGCTTAGCAAGCTAACCAAGAAAAATAAGAATCCCTTACCTAGAATAGATGACCTATTTGACCAGCTTGTTGGAGCCAAAAAAATTCTCACTTAAACTTAGCCATTGGATTCCACTAATTCAGAATAGTAGATGATATCAAACATAAGACTGCTTTTTGCACTCCAGATGTACCATACGAATGGGAAGTAATACCTTTTTCTGTTAACAAATGTCCCTGCATACCTTGTAGACTTGATGAGTAGACTCTTTAGGAGGCAACTTAATAAGTTCATCATTGCGTTCGTACACGATATTCTAGTATTCTCTAAAAGTGAAGGTGGGCATGAAAATCACTTTAGGGATGTACTAAGGACTTTGAGAAGGCACCAACTAAAATCCAAATTATATAGTTTCAAGATCTTATAAAAGAAGAGGTTACTCAAATAGAAGATGAACAGAGCAATTAACAATGAAACTAGGCATGCATACTTCAATCCTCACATACACATAGTATACACACATATAATTGAACATGCAAGTAAATCAAAGCAAGTTTCAAGTTTTCAAAACAAGCAGATGAAATTTCAAAAGTTTCCAGTTTTTCAAAGATCAACATTCCAGTTTTCAAGCCTGTTCAAAACTGTTTTAAATTCCTCTGCCTCTTGGAAAGGTGAGTAAACATCTTTTTCAAAGTTATATGAATTTAAATTGCTTTCGAATGATTTCTGAATGAAGTATATTTGCATGTTCAATTATATGTGTGTATACTATATGTATGTGAGGATTGAAGTATGCATGCCTAGTTTCATTGTTAATTGCTCTGTTTAACCCAAAACCCTATCTTACGCTTATCGATCGAACAAACAGGGCTTTCTATCGGTTACTCGATGAGGAAATATGCACCCAGTATAAAAGTCCCAAGTCTCTAAACTAGAAAACCGTCAATTAAAATATAGAAAAAGGGAGTCTGTGCACCGATATTAAGTGCCACTTTTAGAAGAAAGAGGTGAAATTCTCGGTCATATTATCTTTGAGAAGGGATTTTCTGTTGATACTGTAACGGTGGAAGTTATTCAAGACTGGAAGATTTTGAAGAATGCCACAAAAATTCGGAGTTTTCTAGGGTTGGCAGGTTACTATAGGAAATTCTTCAAGGACTTTGCAAAGATAGCAGTCTCATCGACTCGCTTGACCAAAAAAAGTTTAGTTTTTGCTTGGGATGAAAATGCATGGAAGCATTTGAGAAGTCGAAGGAGATGTTGACTGGTACGCCAATACTTACTACTCCGGATGGGATGAAGCCTTTCACTGTGTACACCGATGCATGTGGTATGGGGCTAGGAGTTGTTATTATGCAAAAATGTTAAGTGATAGCCTATGCAAGCAGGAAGTTGAAGGAGAATGAGAAAAGGTATCCCACACAAAACTTAGAGTTAGCGGCAATCATTTTCACTTTAAAGTTGTAGTGGCACTATCTTTTGTGAAAAAGGTTTGAGTGATTCATAGATCAAAAATCCCTTAAATACATGTTTTCCCAAAAAGATTTGAATCTTAGGCAATGAAGGTGGATAGAGTTTATAGTATCATATGACTTTGAGATACAGTACATCCCCGAAAAAAGGAGTGTTGTTGCCAATGCCTTAGTCGGAGGCATGCTACTCTTGGTGCTATATATGAGTGGAAGAAGTTGGACTTCCACTTGAATTTCAATCTTCAACCACCATCAGAATTCACTCTATTATCTTGCGGCTATGGAAGTAAGGCCAACATTGATTGACTACATCAGGAAAGAACAAAAGAAGTTGTGGAAATTGTAGATATTTTGGGAAAGCTATGCAGAGGAGAACATTTCCCACATGTCAGTAAGTGTGCAATAGACAAAAGGGAAGGCCGAGGAGATATGGACGCTTATGTGTTCCAATAGTAAGTGTCACCATTCTAGGATGACTATTTACCTTAGTAGAGATAAAATGTATATGGACATGAATTGAATTTTCTATTAGCAGGGAATGATGAAAAGGGTAGCGGAGTATGTCTCTAGGTATTTGATGTGCCCAAAGATAAAGGTGGAACAAGAGAAGCCTGGAAGATTATTATTTCCGTTAGAGGTGCCGATTTGGAAGTGAAAACATATATCGATGGACTTTATAAATGGGTTGCATAGGAGTCAAAGAGGTAATAAGGCTATTTAGGTTATAGTGGATAGGAACTTGCTAAAAGTGTCCACGTTATTCCTGTAAGAAGTAATAGGACTGCGGCATCCCTAATGCAACCCTATATCAAAGAAGTGGTACGATTACATGGAGTTTCAACCAACATTGTTAGTGATAGAGACCCCTTATTCACTAGTGAATTTTGTAGGAGTTTGTAGTCAGCTTTAAGAACAACATTGCATCTTAGGATGCTTACCACCCACAGATCAACGGTCAGATAGAAAGGGTGAACATGATTTTGGAAGATTTGGTGAGAACTTGCATCATGGATTTTGGAGGACATTGGGAGAAACATTTACCGTTGGTAGAGGTTGCGTACAATAATAGTTACCAAGCAACGACTGGCATGACACCCTTTGAAGCCTTATATGGAAGATCATGCAAGTCACTTAATTGTTGGTGAGAAACTATGGACAATTCTACTTGGGCATGATTTGATCCACGAGAACTCGAAAAAGGTAGAGATGATTAGACGACGAATTGAGGCTGTACAGGACCGTCAGAAGTCCCGTAACGACCCATATTATTAACTATTTTAAATTATTAAATTTAGTGTAATTAATGAATAAAAATGGTTAAAATTAAAATTTAATGATTTTGGATGTAAGTTATTGGATTTGAACTTGAATAAAATTTTGAAATAAACTAATTTCGAAGATTTAAGCAATAACAAGTATTGAAAGGTAATGCTATGTATTGAATGTATTTACAATCAATAGTTGGATTAAATAATAAATCTTGAATTCATTAGATGTAAATAAAGTAATTGAAGGATAACTAAAATTCATTTAAAATCTAATATTGAAATTTGTTGAATATTGAACAATTAAATTATTTAAATTAATATTGGGAATTATTTGAATAATTGAATTTTCTGAATTTAATATGATTGAAATTGATATCAGAAGTTGATGAAAATTTTATTTAAACAACAATGAAGATTGTTAACATTTAAATTTGGATTTAAAAATGAATAATTAGAAATTGAAAGTTTTATGTTATAATCGAGACGCTAAAATAGCGATTTTGGGCACAGTCTCGGATTTCAACGAAACCAGTTCCACTGGATCCGTAATAGTGTTTTATTATCGAATTTCAAATTTCGTAGTGTTTGGAGTTATCGTTTGGCCATACTAAATAGAAACGCGTTGAAAGTAATATCGAAAATTTAATATAATAATTGGGTCTAAAAAACTATCTTCTCCATACGATCGAATTAGGACTTGAAACCTTTTCCATTGCATTCGAAATAGGGTTATAACAATATAAACGCCTAGCGGTATGCTTCGATAGGAGTTCGAGATTTTGAGTTGCGTAAATTGAGACATTTTGAGAATAAATTAATATATTGTATTGTCAAATATTCACATCGCCTTCTTTTCTTTCCCTTCAAGTCGCTGTACACAGCCCCTACACGCCACCTTCTTATCTTTCATCTCATCCCTTCCCCTTTTAAACCAGAGCTCGTAGACAGTAAGGAAACAATGAAGCAAAAACTTTGAAAATTAAATTCTCCATTTATACTTGTTTAAAAATTTCGAAAAATGGTTTAAAAATCCTATTTTTCAATTCTCTTCAATCTGATATGCAAATTGGAAGGGGCGGCATCATTTGATGGGGTTCGACTATTATGGCGTGAGCTTGGACTTGACTAAGGTTAGGATTTCCGATCGATTGGAAGTGAGTTGGTTGAAGTGAAGGCCGGAATTGAGTTCGTGGTATCGAAGAGCACCTTGGCCGTGATTTTGGGGTGGTCGGATCAACCTTTGGGGTGTGCGTTCAAACAATATACGCGAGTGATAGGCCAAGATCGCGATTCATACGAGGGGTATGAGCTCGAAATTCTTGGTATAGGAAGGTGGAGGCTTTGGTGAGAAGAACGATGGCGAAGTCGGAAGTTGTTTTCGGCAAGTGGAACTCCGTATCACTCGAATACGTGCACAGCTTGTGGGTTTTCTTCATGCACAGGGGGAGAGCAAAGCATTTGGGGAAGATGGTAGATAGTGGGCCGGGTTTGAAAATTAGGTGATGGGTTTTGATAAAATAATTAAATTAGTGTTTAAATTTAATTATTTCAAATCGATGAACTTAAAAATGTATAACTCTCTCATACGAGGTCGAAATTGGACGAAACAAGCGGCGATGGAAACGTGGCGACGAGCACTATGTCATGGAGCTAATTTGGAGTCGTTTGGAGCTAGTTAAAATTTTATCGAACGTCGTTCGATTTGATTTAAAATTGAAAACTCAAGGTGAGTGTTTTATAACGCACACAACGTACTATAATATTTTTATGATAGTTGAACTTGAAACTATGAAGTGATATAAATTATTGGTCGTTGAAATTTAATTGTCATTTGAATTAACTGTTAAATATTGGAATGGACAGTTAGGCTAGAAATTGGAATTTAATTACCAATAAAATACCCGATTTTAATAACTATGAAATTGTTGTGAATTATATTAACTTTTTGGATGATTGATTGTGATGGATGCTATTGGTTAATATTTTGGATGATTTGGATGTTTATTTATTCTGATATATCCTATTATCACCCTGTATATTATTTACATTATATAAACTGTATATTATTTACAGTATATAAACTATAAATTGAATTATTTCGAATAAATTAAGAAATAGGTTGAAATGATATATACCTATGGCACTGTGATTTTGATTGAAATGATATATATCCTTCCCTAAAATTAAATTGAAATAACTGATCACTTGGCCATAGAATAGAAAATTATATACGAACACCGAATTGGTTAAATTAAATGATTTTAAAAAATTTGGTTAGATATTATTTAAATGGTTTTGATTTAAAAGAAAGAAAGATCAAATTTACAGAAATCAAATTATTTTCGAACTTGAGCCCTGAATGTTGAAATTTTAAATTTGGTAATCTAAATTGTTTGAATAATCAAAGTTGAGATTTTGAAGTTATAATCAAAATATAATTTGAATTTTTGGAAATCGGTTTGTTTTAAATGATTGAACTTTTATTCGAACTTTGAATATTACTAAGTAAAAGTGATATAAAAACGATATTTCAAAATTGAGCTCGGAATTGAATTATATTTGAAGATTGGGATTTTAAACTGAATATTGAAGGGTAATTTGATTTAAATGTTTAAATCGATATTTTGAAAACCGAGCTCGAAATCGATAAAAATTGAAATTGAAATTGAATTAATTGGATTTGAAAGTGGAATTGAATTAATTTGAAATCGAAGTTGAAACTGATTTGAATTGAAATCAAAATTGAATCAATTGAATGGAAATTGGAATTGATTTGAATTGGGAAGTTGGCATTGAATCGGTTTAACTTTGAAACTATTTTCAAATAAATTATTTAATATAAAACTATTTAAGAGCTATCTTCTTAAATATACAAATTATTTTGGTTTTTCAAATTATTTGCTATAGAAACCATTTTAATACTTAAACTATTTTAACCATTTAAACTATTTTAACCGTTTAAACTATTTTTTAACTATTTTGATTATTTAAACTATTTTAAAACTATCCAAACTATTTTTCAAAAAAATTCAAACTGGTCAATGGTTGGAAGGTGTATTTTTAAATCAAGGATTTAAAATACAAATTGGGTAAAATTGAAGTTATAACCCAAATGACAATTCGAATTCAAGCTGAATTGGAACAAAAATCGAGATATTAAGACGAAAAGGATTTTGAATTGAAATAGTATACCTTGAGTAAATATGATGATTTCGAAATGGATTTGATTGTGAAGCGAATATGATATTTTGATATCAAGTATGAACTGTTTTCGAAATATAAAATTACCAACCGGTGTGAAAAATGACGTTTGGTTGTTAAAGAGATCGGGGCCGGATATGGGCATACTCTCTGCTGGTATCGGAACCACTTTAACAACTGTGTACGCGGAGGAGACTCCAGAACAAAGTGGTTGGATTTGGCGTCGTTTTCTGGATTTGAAGAAAGAGAACGATGATGGATAGACCCCGGCACTTATGCCAATTTGAAATGACTAAAACAGGATGGCTTGACAGGGCCAAGTGGGCTAATTACCCCGAGCGGACATCCGTTCTTCGATTTCCTTGGACTCGGTCCATATTATTACTCTTGTTGTTGGTTTCGATTGGTGCACCTTGATTTGGGATAGCCTCCCTTTGACTCGATATGGGATGGATGGACGCGGTGGGCGGTCATGGCTATGATGCATTACCACCGACCCTACGACCCGAACTGTTAGTATTCTACCTTGGGCATTGCCTCACGTGCCTTGTCATACTTTTATACCTATATGAGACCCATACGATTGTGGTTTAGTGTTGTCGTATCATGGTGCGTCTCTATCCACCGACCGTTTAACTAGTGTTTTATATGCAAACTGTACGACAATGCTTAAAACGCGTTAAGGGGGATCAATGTAAAGCCTTAACGCTAAGAAAAATATTTATTTTATTAATTAGACATTATGTATGTAGCGTATTCTACTGCATATAAATATTTTGACGGATCCTTAAGAGATGGACTGTGATGACCCATATTTTGGAAGGTTTAAATTGACAATAATCCACACATGTCCAGTCCAAACAATCCGCAACATAGATAATCATTGGGGTTAATTAGAAAAATAATCCAAACATAATTTTTCTAATTAACCCTAATGATTATCTATGTTCCGGATTGTTTGGATTGGACATGTGTGGATTATTGTCAATTTAAACCTTCCGAAATGTGGGTCGTCACAGGCCATCTATTAAGGATCCATCAAAATATTTATATGTAGTAGAATACGCTACATATATAATGTCTAATCAATAAAATATATATTTTTCTTAGCGCTAAAGATTTACATTGATCCCCCTTAACGCGTTTTTAAGCATTGTCGTATAGTTTGCATATAAAACACCAGTTTAACGGTCGGTAGATAGGGACGTGCCGTGATACGACAACACTAAACCAAAATCATATGGGTCTCATATAGGGGTAAAAGTATAACAATGCACGTGAGGCAATGCCCAAGGTAGGATACTATCCGTTCGGGTCGTAGGGTTGGTGGTAACGCATCATAGTCGTGACCGCCCACCGCGTCCATCCATCCCATATCGAGTCAAAGGGAGGCTATCCCAAATCAAGGTGCACCAATTGAAACCAACAACAAGAGTAATAATATGGACCGAGTCCAAGCAAACTGAAGAACGGATGTCCGCTCGAGGTAATTAGCCCACTTGGCCCTGTCAAGCCGACCTGTTTTAGTCATTTCAAATTGGCACAAGATCATCGTTCTCTTTCTTCAAATCCAGCAAACGACGCCAAATCCAACCACTTCGTTCTGGAGTCTCCTCCGCGTACACAATTGTTAAAGTGGTTCTGGTATCGGCAAAGAGTGTGCCCATATCCGGCTCTAGTCTCTTTAAAAACCAAACGTCATTTTTCACTCCGGTTGGTACTTTTACATTTCGAAAACAGTTCATACTTGATATCAAAATATCATATTCGCTTCACAATCAAATCCATTTCGAAATCATCATATTTACTCAAAATATACTATTTCAATTCAAAATCCTTTTCGTCTTAATATCTCGATTTCAGTTCCAATTCAGCTTGAATTCGAATTTTCATTTGGGTTATAGCTTCAATTTAACCCAGTTCATATTTTAAATCCTTGATTTAAAAACAAATCTTCCAACCTTTGACCAGTTTGAATTTTTTTGAAAAATAGTTTGGATAGTTTTAAAATAGTTTAAATAATCAAAATAGTTAAAAAATAGTTTAAATTGTTAAAATAATTAAAATGGTTAAAATAGTTTAATATAAAATAGTTTAAGTATTAAAATGGTTTATATAGCAAAATAATTTGAAAACCCAAAATAATTTTTATATTTAAGAAGATAGCTTTTAAATAGTTTTAATTAAATAATTTATTTGAAAATAGTTTCAAAGTCAAACCGATTCAATTCCAACTTCCCAATTCAAATCAATTCCAATTTCCATTCAATTGATTCAGTTTTGATTTCAATTCAAATCAGTTTCAACTTCGATTTCAAATTAATTCAATACCACTTTCAAATCCAATTAATTCAATTTCAATTTTTATCGATTTCGAACTCGGTTTTCAAAATATCAATTTAAACATTTAAATCAAATTACCCTTCAATATTCAGTTTAAAATCCTAATCTTCAAATATAATTCAATTCCGAGTTCAATTTCGAAATATCGTTTTTATATCACTTTTACTTAGTAATATTCAAAGTTCGAATAAAAGTTCAATCTTTTAAAACAAATCGATTTCCAAAAATTCAAATTATATTTCGATTATAACTTCAAAATCTCAACTTTGATTATTCAAACAATTTAGATTACCAAATTTTAAATTTCAACATTCAGGGCTCAAGTTCGAAAATAATTTGATTTCTGTAAATTTGATTTTTATTTCTTTTAAATCAAAACCATTTAAATAATATCTAACCAAAAATTTTAAAATCATTTAATTTAACCAATCCGGTGTTCGTATATAATTTTCTATCCTATGGCTAAGTGATCAGTTATTTCAATTTAATTTTAGGGATGGATATATATCATTTCAATCCAAATCATAGTGTCATAGGTATATATCATTTCAATTCTTAATTTATTCGAAATAATTCAATTTACAGTTTATATACTGTAAATAATATACAGGTGATAATAGGATATATCAGAATAAATAAATATCCAAATCATCCAAAATATCAACCAATAGCATCCATCACAATCAATCATCCAAACAGTCAACATAATTCACAACAATTTCATAGTTATTAAAATCGGGTATTTTACTTGTAATTAAATTCCAATTTCAAGCCTAACTATCAATTCTAATTTTTAAAAGTTAACTCAAATGACAATTAAATTTATCAAACAATGACCAATAATTTATATCACTTCATAGTTTCAAATTTAACTATCATCAAAATATTCTAGTACGTTATGAGCGTTATAAAACACTCACCTTGAGTTTTCAATTTTAAATCAAATCGAACGACATTCGATTTAACCTAAAATTTTAACTAGCTTCAAACGACTCCAAATCAGCTCCATGACGTAGTGCTCGTACAGCGTAACATCCGATGAACCAAATCACGATAAAACGGAACAACGACGTCGTACAGCGTAACGTCCGATGGACCGAATCAAAGAGACATCGCACATTGCTAGTCTAAATCACAAGAATGATCGTCATGATCATAAGGAAGTGTCGATTACACTAAGCTAGTAAGTATAAGAGTTTAGCTTCATGTCCCATAACCACTTGCTTAACTCAAATATTTACGAACAGATTGTAGATCTGCACTAGAAAATTTGTCACAAGAGTTTCAATATGTGTGAATCGAAATCACACCAATGAGGTATAGACTAACCTTGAAGATAAAGAGATATGTGTGAATCGAAATCACACAAATGGTGTCTAGTCTAACCTCGCAAACAAAGAGACATCGCACATTGCTAGTCTAAACCATAAAATGATCATCATCGATCATAAAGAAGTGTCGATTACACTAAGCTAGTAAATATAAGAGTTTAGCTTCATGTCCCATAACCACTTGCTTAACTCAAATATTTACGAACAAACTGTAAATCTCCACTAGAAAATTGTCACAAGAGTTTCAATCGAACAAGTCCATAAATTAACCGACGAAGTAAACGCAAGCGTTTCATACCACTTGTTTTGCTAAGCCGTTTAATTATATTTTCTCATACGAATGAGGTAAAGGTTTGTATATACTAGTAGATTGGAAAACAGTTTTATAAACGAGTTTGATATTGAAAATAGAGTTGAAATCGTTTTGATGAAAGAGTTTTGATATTTACTACTAGTATTGAAACCTTTATATTTTTAAAGTGACAAGTCATAGAAGTGATTGTAAGAACAATCAATTATAAAATTTCACATTCGAAGACGTGAATAAAATCCAAAGAAATCAATTCCCAAAACCATCAAAGTAAGAAATTCTGATGAATGTTTTTCAGATAAGATTTGCCTACGCACAATAGGGAAATAGGCAAAAGACTGCAGATTCAGACGTCTGGAATAATTGGTTCAGACGTCTGAATCTGGAAAATTAAATATTTTCCAGAACACGGATTCAGACGTCTGAACTAAATATTTCAGACGTCTGAAATAGGCAATTTAAGCCTATTTTCTTTCTGTTTGAAATCGAGCCAATTCAGACGTCTGGAGGCAAAGATTCAGACGTCTGAATCTGGGAATAAAAATCTTCCCAATATAGTATTCAGACGTCTGAATCTAACGTTTCAGACGTCTGAAACTGGGGTTCAGGGCATTCCCTGAACCTAGACCAAAAATGGCCAAATGAATACCAGAAGCGATCGATCGAGCGACAACGACTAAGGATTTACGCCAAGCGACAACCCAGCCTTAACGGCTCTTCGACACGCCTCAAATACCAATGTCCAAATATCCATAAAAGGATTTTCATAGATTTTGATTTCAAAACACCAAAAATTGGAATATACACCAAATCAATCCAAACCAAAATCAATTGCACAAGAATAAGTGTTAGGAATTCATACCTAACAATCGAAGATAATTAAAGACTTAGATGTGAGATAAAAATCTCACCTTTGAACCCAAACGAATGAGGAAGAAGCTTGAAAGCAATGGCAATGGCAATCACTCTTCAATTCCAACTCAACAAGCTTGAATCAAAGCTTTAAAGAAGGACATTCCCAAAGTTAGGTTTAGGAATAAACTGAAATTGATAAGAGAATGAGTTGGAGAAGATGAAGAGGAGGCTTACCAATGGGTTCTCTTTGAATATGGAGCAAGAACAAGAATTTGCAAGAGGAACTAGGGCATGGAGTTTTAATTTCCAATCTCTCCCACCATTTTTGCTTTGAAACTGAAAAGAGGAGGAAGTGAGGATGAATGGGGAGGGATGGTTCAGTTTGGAGGTTAAGTTGGCAAAGGGGGCTGAACCCAAAACCAAACCCAAAGTGCAAATGGTCAAATTTTTGACTAGCTCCAAACATATCGAAGCTTACACTCAAAAAGATCGCAAACGGCATTTTGAACTCAATGGAAGTGGTCTCGAGTCCTAATTCGACTGTTTGCAAAAAGTAGCTTTTCGGACTAAAATCCGACGAACAATGAAATATTTAAATAAAATATTTAAATATAAAATCGATAAATATGCGGGTTGTTACAGGTTGGGTCATGATATTAGTTAAGGCTTTCCCTCTTAGGAAGGTTATGAGGTTTGGGACATTTGGAAAGTTGGCACCAAGATTTGTTAAGCCTTTCCCGATTTTGGAAAGGGTGGGTAAACTTGCATATTGAGTAGAGCTTTCGGATAAGTTAGTAGGAATCCGTGATGTTTTCCAAGTATCGCATTTAAGGAAATGTCTACACGGCACTGCCACTATAGTAGATCCAGATCAGTTAGCAGATTTAGAAATGGAGCCGACAACACCTCATGCCACCGTACGTATAGTGGAGCATGGAGTAAAAAGCTTCGTAACAAAAAAAATTAGGCTAGTCTGAATGCAATGGGAGATAATACAATGTAAAGCATGTGGAAAACCAAAGAGAGGATGGAGGCTTCTCATCCTGAGCTTTTCTTTGGTACAATTTCTCTCTCCAAAATTTAATATTGTCCAGGTTTTGTTTGCATTTTGGTCACTAGATTGGATGGTAGGGGATGGTTGCCACATTTTTTACTATTATTTTTGCATTCATATAGAACCTTATGCATATTTAGGATGCTTGCATAAATGCCTATATGTTACGATCTTGCATTCACGCTAGGATTGAGCTCACATATAGTATGTTGCATACATAATCACTATTGCATTTTGGTTTAGTATATGGTTGTGTAGATAACTTGGTTATGTAACATGGTTATAGAGTGCTTGTTACATTATCCATCCCTTAGGGATTTCAGTGACAAAATCATTTTTAAGGGTCAGAGAATTTTTAACACCCGGTAAAAATTAAAATAAAATTAATTAATTAAGCTAAAAATGAGAATTTTGTAGATGCCATAACTTGGCCACAAAAGTTACACCATTGTGTTCATGCCTATTTTCTGATCAACTTTCATTTATTAAGTTCAGCCATCGGAGCTCAAACTGAAGAGTTGTCGATGTTTAAAGTTTTTGAATTTAAAATAATTCAAATGAAATCAAATTTAAAAATTAATTAACATCAACGTTTGAAATTATAAAGGTAGACAGTTCTTTGTTAGATTCAAGATTTCAACTTTTATGGAAGGAATCAATCTGTAAGTTATATATATATATATATATATATATATATATATAGTTTTCTTTTCTATTCTTCCCTAATATCTGAATCTAAATCTAATCTATATTTGCGACGAACTAGATTTTCGACTGTTGAAAATCGACACTAATTTTACTCGACATCAATTTCCGTATTCAACCTTTACTATCCGTCGAATAGTGGTGAAATCACCTTTTAAATTCACATGGATAGTACGGGTTCCCCCCTTGGAATTTAATACCAAGTATAAGAAGATTAATTCTATACAATCCAAGTTGTATTAAATTTGGACAAATTAAATCTTTTATATTTGCCTCGTTTCAGACATTTTGACTTTATCTATTCCTTGCCCAAGAAAGATACCAGGTGAGCCAGGGTGTTGGTTGCTCTTGAACATCTCCTTAGTTTAAGCATCTTCCATCCAGATCTCACGAATAGAATAATCCAGTCTACTCATCGGCTTTTAGAGCCAAGATTAAATCACTTAATTACAACAGCTTTTCCTTAAATCATTTATTTAAACTTCTTAAAATAATTATAAAACCTTCAAATCATCTTTAATATACTTAATCAAGTATTTTAAAATATTTATAAAAGATTTGGGAAAGAATACTTAAGTTCAAAGTCATATTTCAAAAGTTTTTAAAAGTGCTGCAAAAAGTGCTACGAATAGTGTTTTAAAAGCTTATTTGATCAAACCACCTTTTCTATCATTTAGAAATCCATTTTTATAGCTCAAATCTCTTTCAAAACATTTTAAAAGATTAATAGAATTTATCCCATATTTTTAAAGAATTAAAAATATCACTTTTAAAATTTTTATCGCTTTGGTTTCCGATTTGCCAAAGCGCGACTATTTTGAAAACTTGTTTTGCTCATATTTCAAAATCTACTAAATAAAATCTTGATCTTTTTCTTTTGTTTGAAAACTATGATTATAAGAGTTTGAAAAATTCTTATTACAAAATTCAAACCACTCAATCTCCAAATTTTCTGTCTTTCACTAGCATTCACATTCTCCATACTCATTGCCAATTCCATCCACTTCCACCACCAGTTGCTTGCCCAATAAACTGTCGCACTGTAAATATAACCACATATCTTCCACATACCTATCACCAATACCCCCACTGTCACAGTCTAAAGCATTCACTATTCACCATAATAACCCATCACTTCCACATACGAGCCCGCGACCTCCATCATCTACTGAACTGCAACTGTTACACCACCCACAGTCACTACTACGTCAACATCATCACAAACCACATATACATCCTAAACCCAAACTCCATCAAACCCACCACTACCTACAACATCAGAAACATATCTGAACGAGCTGCTGCCTTCCTACTTCAACCATCTGAACCCCATGCATACATCAGTTTCCATCTCCGGCCAACATCAAATCACCACTGCATCGCAGTGTGTCACCAACCACTGCTTCGACTTCCTCCTCTGCTTGCTTAATCCCCTCTGCAAACTGCCTCACTTAATCCCTTCTACTTGCCTTCAACCTGACATAACCACCACTGGCATCCTCCATAAATCTCAAACCATCCCCTTCTTCATCATACCATACTAGCACTCCATCATCATCAATACCCACCATTCATCCAAACAAAATCAATAAAAAACATCTCAAATCCCCATCACAACAACCATCCAGTCGACCGCACCACTACAATTCATTATCACAACCATACTCTGACTTGCCTTCTCCACTTGCAACACATCACTGATACACCAAAAAAAACCAAATCGGAAACAAAGCACTGGTCATCATTCAACATCGCCGACTTTCAATCGCCCCTCCCAAATCACCTCGAACCGCACCTTCCATTTACTATGAAACATCCATACCATGACTTCAAACACAAACCCAATTGAAACTGTGAAGTCGCCATCGAACTTGAACTTAAGCTGACGAACTTCTCCAACCAACCCATCCTCATGAAATCCCCAACTTTAATCGAGAACCAGCGATCGAAATTCCTCATCTGCACTGCAAATCCAATCGACCCTGTTTTAATCGAGTCTGCGCTTCTGTGAATTCGCAATTTTTTTTTAAAAGCTTGCATATGACTCAAATGAGATGTTGCGTTTGGTTTAATTTATTTTAACAAGGAACGAAAAGAACTGAAGTTTTGGGCCAAATTTTTTATTTTAACTTGTGGGCTGGGATGTGTTTGATTAGTTAAAAGCAAAAAAAAGAAGAGAAGGGGGTGTTCATTGGTTTTCAGTGGGCCAGGTTAACTTTAATTGAAGGCATGAGTGAAATTATTTATATATATTTTTAGTTTGTTTCCTTTGGTTTTAATTTGTTAGTTTTCTTTGTTAAAAAAACAAAGAAAACAAATTAGTATGTTTTGGTTTTGTTAAAAAAATTAGTTGTAAATTTGTTTTGTTTTAATTTGTTTTTAAGTTCCATACTTATATATTAAAAAAAAACTTGTATATATCTTGTTTTTATTTTCAGGTTGCCAAAGCAGAGTGGAAGAGTTACTTGATTCGCTTAGCTTGCCAAAAAAATAACCGCTTACTTGCTTATAAAAAAATTCTACTGCTTTTAACCTCTATCTATTGTTTTATTTGCCTTAAATAAATTTTTTTTTCAAAAAACAAACTTCATCATAGTTGCATTGTTAATACACGCTTAATTTCTTCTTTGCATTTCTTCTTAGAATTTGTTAATAATAACGGTTAGACATCAGTAACACTTGATTGTATATTGACAATTTGTCTTCTTTGAACAATTTAATTTCTTGGTGTCTAGGCTACGACAAAGTAATAACCATTTATAAATAATACGGTGATTCGTAAATACTATAGTGGTTGTTCCTCTGAAGGTACTTAAACCTTCGGTTGCATTGTTACGGTGATCCGTGGTGCATCGATAAATCTTGCCCGTTACCTGGCTGAGAACTATCTTGTTGATTTAAGACAATGTGTGACTATACAATTCTGTGTTAGGTTAGAACATTTGTAATTAAACCATTGCATTCATTAAGTTGCGTTAGTTCATTCATGTTTTCAAAACAATCTCAAAATCCAAAACAAAAAAAGATATTTCTTAACTTAGTTTTAAAATCCTTTGCATTTTTTTCAAACAAATCAAAAATCCAAAAAAAATATAAAATCTTTTCCAAAAAGCCAAAAAATTAGAAAATCCAAAAACTAAACGAAAATCAATTTTCCATTTTGAAAATTAAATTCTATTTGTAAATATTTTTTCTTTATAAAAAAACCCAAAAACATTCTTGAAAATGTCCGAATTTCCATATTCACATGAATTCACGATAGTTGTGAAAATCAATATAATCCATATAATTTCACACCAAAATCTTATGGATATTTTAACACCAACTATTGTTTAAAAGATTCAAATTTTGAACCATAAAATTTTCAAAATGATGAAACCCTCAAATTTTGAAAATAGTATGGAAACGATTTCGCCTTTACTTGAACTCTCTACACAACAAAATCAAATGATAAATGATTTGTGTAATTCATACTTGTGCAATAATTCAAATCAAAGTTTTCAAGATAACCAAAATTTGAATTCACTTCAAAATTCAAACGATTTCGATTATAACCCATGCCAAGACAATTTCGAACTTTAAAATGAATTTCAAAACCGAAATGAAAGTGGAAATAACTTTTCAAATAATTTTTGTAATGGAAATAATCTCGATTACAATGCGATTGATAATTTTTGTTCTCAACAAATCCAAATCGAGAATTCTCAAGTTAATAATTATAAATTGGATTTTGTTGAACAAATGGACGAAATTTACGATGAACATACGGATTTGTTGTTCGAAACATATATGAAACAAGGTGATAAACAAAATCAAATCCCAACGTGTGACAAGTCAAGTGATAATCCACCTTTTACCCAAATCGACGATTTTCAAACAACAACTTTTGAAAATGAAAATGATGATGATGATCTTAACGAAGTTGTTGAAAACATGGTAATAGAGTTGGATTTCAATTCTTTTGAGGGTAAGAAACTCGATTTAAGATTCGATCTTCCTTTTCCCGATTTTGAAATTTTGAACACAACAACTTTGGATTTTGAACTTGACACATGTAATAAAGTTGTTGATAATTCAATAAAGGAAGATGAATTCAATGAACATGATTTCTTTGGACTTTTCGAAAACGAGTTGTCGAATTCTGAAGGGGAAGATTTAAATCACCATTTTGATTTTGAAATCAATAATTCTGAAGAATTTTTGAATGATAAATTTGAATTTCAATTTGGTGATAATAAACTTGAATTTCAATCAATTGTTTTATCAACCCCGAAAATCATTCAAAATAAAACAACTCATACGATTTTCAATAAAACGACATTTGTTTTCCCAAATCAACATTTAATTTTGAAATCTTTTACGATTTGGTTTAAGCTGTGTCTCGTATGCTTGACGAGACAAATGAATCGGTTGGAAGACTGTTCATTTACTTTTGACGATATACTTTCTGAACTCTTGTAAATAATAATCTTTTCGTTTTCATGTAAATATAGGTCGTCATTTTATGTTTGTTTTATTTTTCTCCTTTCACTTGGGTTGACTGTGAGGACACAGTCAAAATCAAGTGTGGGGGGAGTCTCCTCCTCATTTTTAATTTTTCTTATTTATTTTTATATTTTCTTTCCAAAATTAAAAAAAAATCTCAACAAAAAATTTAAGCATTTTAATTTAGTTTTAAAGAAACATTATAGGATAAATATATATTAAATTGAAGTTTTTGAAAATTTATTTGTCTCAACAATAATAAAAATAAAGTTTGATTGCAGATAACAATGATTTAACTAGTATATAGGCAGGTTCATGGTGATAATTATGAAGTATATCCTAATTGAAAATCTTTGTTTAAAAAAGTGGTGAATTTAAAGTAAAGGATATAACATTTTTTTGTCTTCTAAGTTAAATGGTGCTAAGATGATTTTGCAAAACTCTCTTAAAAACAACAACAACAACAACAACAATAATATATATATATATATGTATATATGTATATAATTTTTATTAACACCTAGAGTCGTGTGTTCACTCGTCATGCTCTGTACCCTTCTCATGTAAGCCCGAAAGGCAGTGCACGATCGGTATATCTGGCCTCAGTTTATCTGAGTTAGGTGTATATATATATAAATTCTTTTTAATAACGCCTGCAGTCAATAGGTGTTCACACTCATGTGTTCACTCGCCAGGCTCTGTATTCCCCTTACATCAGTCCGCAAGGCAGTACATGGGTAATATAACTGGCCTCAGTTTATCCGAGTTAGGCATATGTAAATATTGTAAATGTCAATAAATTTTTCAAAAAAAAAGAGAGAGTAAGCAAATGAAATCCAAGCGCTATTTAACTTGTTTGATTTGACTTGTTATTGAAAAGAAATGAAAATACCACTTTGATAAACTTTGATAATCAACTAAGGATCTATCTCATAGTCACACTTTGTTATAAACCTAACCAACGAGTTAAACTATAGTTTATTTGTTATGATAACTTATTTTTGTTGGAAATTTTGACAAGTAAAAGGTCTGAAATTTCTCGATAATAACCAAAACTTATATTTAACTTATTTGTGTCAATTAAAAGTAAATCCTTCATTGTAAATATTTTCAAAAACTCGCATTCATCTCTTTGTAAATAAATCTTGCATTTTGTAAATATTTTCATCCTACATTCGGATTTTGTGGGTAGTATCCGCTGAAAACCCTCACGAGATAACACTCGTCCTATTGGGGACACCCAAAGGTTTAACGGCTTGTTGCATACGCTCAATGCAATCATGCTTCCTACGAAAACGGATTTATCTTAGTTTTTAGTTTATTCGAGGATGAATAAAAAGATAAGTGTGGGGGTATTTGATGTGCACGTAAATGTGCATATTTTTACCACCATATTTAATCTATTTAAATTAAATAAATGATCATATTGGGTATTTTAACTTGTTTAAATCAAAATTCAAATTATTTCAAATCGTCACATATTCATCTTCATCCAGGGGCAAAATGGTCATTTTTGTGCATATATTAATTTTCTAAAATTTAATTGAAAATTCCTATATTGTTTTGTAGGAATTTAAATTCAAATACAAGTGGCTTAATGAAGATATATGCATGCACAAGAGTGAATACAAAGGAATGGAGATGGAAATAATTCATTTCATGGATTATGGAGGACCCCACTTACCCACCCATCTTTATGTACAAATTAGAAGCTAATCCACATGCTAATGGCCATTACACTTTCATGCACACTTAATGGGTGATTATTGAAGCTAATGATTACTTGGCCACCACACTTCCTAGAGGGGTAGTTTAGGCATTCCCCAAAAAATATGGATTAGGGTTTCTAACTTGTATAAATACCCTTTATGTTTCATGTAACCTCCTCTCTGCTTTAGTCTCTCATAGGCTCCTTCCTCTTAGTTAGTTTTTAGCTTAGAAATAAAAGAAAGCTTCTCTTTTCTTTTCATGGCTACTTAGCCATTTTTTCATGTAATTTATTTTTTATCAACTTTAATACATTGCTCTTTTCTTTTCTTGTTTACTTCCTTTCATTCAAAGTAGTGTAGTTTTATTTTAATGCAAGTAGATTAGTTTTTCTTTTCATTTTGCTCTCTCTTTTTTCTTGTTTATTCCATGTTGCAAGCTACATTTGTTGATTTGATAACAAATATGAGAGCCTAATCCCTTCAATTTAGAGGTAATGAAGCTCTCTAGTATGTAGATGCGACATTTTGATGTTATGTTCTCTTTTTGTGCTTCATGGAAAAATGATGTTTATGTAATTTTGTGTTTAGCTTTGAATTTGATAGTCTATGTTGTTCATAACAAATAGGCTATGCTTAGTCATATGAATCACAAATTGCCTCTTCATCTATATATGATTATGGCAAAGAAGTGAATGTTGAAATTAAAATTTGATGGCATGTATTTCTAAAAAATAATTAATAGGCCATGCTTAAAATAGATTTTATTTTCAACTTTGTTGTCATTTTCATGAGAGTTAGTAAGTGGTTTAAGGAGTGTGTTATAGTTTGATGGCTTAAGTTGAGCTAATTAATAGCACAAATAAGCCATACTTATGATAAACACATCATTTAAATTCACTAATGGCAAAAAAAAAGAGATCATAACTTCATTTTTGTTGAACTATGTGATCTAGAGAGTGAATTTATCTCTAAATTGTTTTTCTACTCCCATATTTTTATCACTTTCTTTTTGTCATTTTTCTTACATTTTCTAGCTAATCACTTTCAACTTTGGTTAATTTGATTGAATAGTGGTTTAAAATCAACAATTCCCTACGGATCGACCCGCACTCACCACGTACTAGAATTGTACGTCGTGCGCTTGCAGTATAAATTTTAATTCAAAATTTATCGGCGGTTTTCTAACTCGATAGAAAATTAGCCGTTAAACAGTCCTTTATATTTTTTTTACAGCACGTTCATATGATCATGTCCCCTTATTACCTAGTCATATAATTTTTATGCATAAATAGGTCTCGGTAACCTTATCATATGGTTTCGGCCTTCACATTAATCTTTTGGTAACGATTATTTTAGATTGGAGACTTACTTTCAAAATTCCAAAAATATTTAAATATACTCTTTACAACATTTTTACTCATATTTTTATTTAATAGCCATTTCCCTTATTTATTTAATATACAGATTACTTTAAAAATTCATATCTAAATATTTTAATGTGGAAAAACCTTCTAACTTAAAAACCATCTCTAAAATCATGCTTAAAACATCATATTAAATTATCTTATCATTCCAAAATCATTTGAGTTGGGAAACATGACAAAATATCCCTTGGTATAGATATTTTTATCAAAACATTGTTTATCTTATATAAACAAACAACGCATATGAACTCTATAATATTTAGCCAAAACTGAAATCAAACAACAATGAAAATGGAAAAAGGATTTTGTATTACTTACCTAAGTCTTTGTATTTACTTGATCTTTAGTTTCCTTGGATTCCTTTGCTTTTCCTCTTCCTTTTCCTCTTCCTTTTCCTCTTCTTCTTCCTTAGGTCGCCATTAACAAGTTTCAAGCTTTTATTTTTGTTTAAGTAAAATGATAATGCATGAACAATTTGAGGATTACTTTGTTTTATTATACCCCTCCCATAGTTAGTTAAGCCCGGGCCTTATAGTCCTATTCCTTATTTTAATTTATTCTCAAGCTGTGCGAACTATATTACACTAAGTAAATGAACATCCAAATACTTACTATAATATATCATCTTTCACCTTATCTTTTAATGACATAAGTAAATAAATGTCCCTTAAATATTTACCTTTTCTAAAACATGTGGTTTCTTAAATAATTACTTATTAATCGTTCTTTAAAATATGGGGTGTTACATCTTCAATTAGGGCTGTTAATGGATACTCAAGAAATCTGAAATCCGTCTGCATTCGTATCCGAAAAGCGAATAAATATCTGATATTCGAAAAAATGGATGCGGATATGGATACATCCACATCTGAAAATTATCCGTCCGGTTTTTGTTAATATTATAGTTTAAATTATGTGTATTTTAGTACAATGAAGGATATTTATTTATTATTTTATTAATTTAGTAGTTTATATTATATGCACTTAACGCTTATTAACTATTTAAAACTATTTATTATCATCATATTTGTCAATTTTTAACACTTTTATAATCAATGGGATTGAAAAAAAATTATGTTCAACTAAAATTTTCTTTTTATATTTCTTGATTTATCAATCATTATCGGATAGGATAATTATCCGATATCCTCCGTATCCGCGGATGTAGATATTCGATGTTCGAAAATGATTTCGGATGCGGATGCGGATATGACACTATCCGCATCTGAAAGTGTACAAAAGTTAAACAAGATTTAAATAGAATTTTGACGATAAAGAGAACGTACTAGTTAAACTCTGTATTAAATTCCAAGGAGGGAACCCATACTATCTGTGTGAATTGAAAAGGCGATTTCGCCGTTATTCGACGAATAGTATATGTTGAATACGGAAATTAGTATTGAGTATAATTAATCTAAAATCTATGAATCCTTTTTACTCGGTACTAATTGGTTTGAGTATACACCAGATGACATCTTAAATAACATTATTTTTAACCCATTAAAAGATATGTTTTGGAGATATATAATTTATACCAATAATAGAAGATGGAAATATTTTTTCTAAGTAATTTAAAGGAAATGATTTAGTATTTCCAAAGCTAAAATGAGGTTTAATAAATCTGTATATACCAAGAAGAAATGGTTTAAAATATACCTCTTAAGGTATTTTATTGGATATAAACATACTAATTGATTGAATGATGATCACCATTCACCCACATGCTTAACATATTTTCATCGATAATTGGTTCGGAGAGGGATTGGATTTGGGTGATTCCTATCCAAAAACCAGATTGAACCAATATACACATTTGAAAGTGAAGACATGTTGAAAACAATTATTTTGAAGACGGAGATCTTCATATTGTAGGGTTGCTTGCCACTAACCACGTATTTCCTATATTATATACATATGGTGGCAGCACCTTCATTTTGAAATCTTCAATGCAAGGACTGCTTGCTACTAATCCTAGCGGTGATTCCCAAATAGGATGTAGTAAGAGTACTTTCAGTTTGTCCTATTCCTGGACAACTTGTATGGACAAATGCCTGACATTGTATTTCTAAGACAACGTATATTGGTTTTTACAAATGTACATCTATTTGGTGGTGTAGGAGGTAACCTCTCTTATACTTAACACCCTTCCTTGAGGCATATGAATTCGGGGGTTGTAATTTTGTGGAAACCAATTAGTGTGTCGTTGGAAATGGAAATGTGACATTCAAAGTGGGATTTGCTGTTTTGAGAAAGGTAAAATGTTACCTCAAGCCTTATACATCGGTAATGGCAAAAACATGGTAGATGTGACAGGGCTATGTGGGTCGCACCCATAAGGAGATGATCGTCACCTTTCCAGATTTCCCTCTATATATCGGGTTTATTGTGTATGTTATGGCCACGGATAGGTCAAGAACGACCGGGATGATGACATATTTGGTGCTATCTATGGTAGAGGTAGGTCGTTTCTATGTTGGTAGAAGGCAATGGGGTTGTGCCTCGGTACATTCTTCTATAGATGTATTGTATGAAAGGTAGTCTCTTGCCTTATCATTGTTGGTATCCATTCTCTAATACGTGCCTTTAACGGACTTGATTGTATTAAATATGCCATTGAATTTAACAAATGTAACAGTTCCAACTATTTTAATATGTTATTTGAAAGGATTTTCAAAGTAGTGTCATTAGAAATAATATCAAATGATTTGATAAAAATGTTTTAGTTATCATAAGGTAAAAACTCGTCCGTGTTTACATGCAGCGTGATCTTATAAGATACTCTTCTTTCCAAAGGTTTTGTTTGACATCAAAGTTGATCTATGACACTGTCATATATATTTATATTCCGCGTCTCATATTAATTTATTAAACCTGATCCGGGTATTTTTAATACTCTGGTTAGATCCGAGTAGTTTTAGGATTAGCTGAAGACGCTTGGAGTTTCCAAAGGAGAGCTGGAGATCTTCAACAACGTATGGGTGTAGTTTACTTTTCCGCTGTGTTTGTTTTTTAGCATTTGTAAGGACAGGTACTTATAACTGTCCAGGCCGAGGTTAGAATAAACACTGATATATGTATTTAAAAGTTTTTCCACCATAAAGATTATTGGAATAATATATGTTATTCCATTCGTGTGAGATTATGTTCTGTCTTCTTTTTCTTTTTACCCTCCACCATCCGCCTTTTTGTTCAATTTAGGTGGACATATGTGGTTTATTATCAACCTAAACTATATGGAAGTGCGGGTCGTTACAATACTCTAATAGCATGTTTCTTTCTCTTCCCCCACCTGTAGTACAATATTTTTTAGAAGTTCTTAGTTTATTTTTCATATTAACTTTTCCTACATTACATTTCATGTTTTATCAGGATTTTCTCTCTTTTCCATTTTTATCTTCATATTTATAACACAATTCAAAAAATTGTATTCTCGATCTATATAGAATTAAAAATTCATTCTAAATAATTTTTTGATTGATCTTATTAGTTTTCTAATCTTAATAGAATTTAATTTAATTATTTAATAGTCACCCACTCTTGTACTCTCCTTAAATTTTGTATGATTTCATCATTTTCTAGTAGCTATGTTCCTACCTGTTGGATTGACTTTTATGGAAACATTATTTAATAGTAAAAAAACATCTGTTTATTGGATTAATTCAGCATAATTTAAAGATTTAATCTTCATTATTTTGTTTGTCTGTTTATTTAATTTATGGTTGAATTTGTTGTTTTTCTTCCCGATTTTGGAATTGGAGTCTTTTCTTCGAGTTTTACGTATGAAAATTTGTTTTCGAATTATTATTTTTTCGATTACTATGATAAACAACTTAGTTCCTTCATTCAGTTTATAGAAGATTACTAGATTATAAATACATAGACACATAGAATCTTTAACCGTTCTTCAAAATTTGTTAAAAGTAAAGTTGAATTATTATTTTCATTCTCAATTTTTACGTCAAATTTGAATTTTATCTTATATTTATTCGATTGGTTTGATTATGATTTGATTTCTTCATTATTTTGCAGGACACGTTAGATTATCGATGTTTAGGTACCAAAGAATCCCAATTGTCCTGAATAATTTATTAAGGAAAGTTGATCTATTTTTCTATTCTCAAACATAAGTATATAAAAAATCAAGTTGGCCGAGAAAGATTTATTCAAAACAACAAATTTTCATATCATATTCTGGAAAAAAAAATATAAATTTATGTGCTGCACTTTTGTAGCTACAGTAATTAAGTTTAGAATTTGGTTAAAAGTTTAGTTTTAAATATGTATTTGGTAAACTTATTTCTTCCTTAAAGTTTTTTGTAGTCTTAGTCTATCTAAACTTAAATTGTAAAATCTAATATTATCCATAATAATCAACATTGAGTTTCTAACATCTTTTTATGATACCATCAAATTCTTAGGTATCTTATAGAATAATTTGGCAATCATATCGCATAAACCGGTAAAAAAGAATTAATTATAATCAGTTCAGGTTGTTTGAATTGAAACCTATTGGAGTACTAACTACAATAACTTACCTTTAATTTAAATTCAATTTAGTGGGAGAATCAATCTAATTAGTCGAGGAATTAAATTTAACGTATTTATTCATATATTATCCATAAAAACTCAAATGAATTGTAAGTTTCAAACGTATGATGGAGCATATAAAGTCGGTTGTTGCTTTCACTGAGAACTGAACTCAGGGATTCAACAGCTAGGATTTTGGATCTGAGAGCTCAAGGACTTAGATCTGGAAAGCAATGGCAAGGCAATCGGCAAGAAGACATAGAACTGAAAGGAGTCAACATGAAGGGAGTCAGGAGGTTTCCTCTAGAGCAAATCACACCTCAATCTTCATCACCCGGGACAAGATGGAGATGATGATGGAAGCTATGCAGGAAGGAATGCTGAAAAGACAAGAGGAGATGATGCAGAACCTACTCCGACAAGCTGGACAAGCCAGAATGCAAAATCAAGGGAACGCTGCTCCAGGAGATGCTAGAGATAGAGATCAGGAGTGTGGAACAACCAGAGTTCAGAATGGAGCAGGACCGCCAAGAGCAGCACCAGAACTTGGGGGCACACATCCGGAGTTTGTTGATCCAACCTCAGGCAGGATACCATGTGGAGCTGTTCAACATGGCTTTGGTAGAGAAATGGATGCCCGTCCACGGGACCAGATTCCCTCGCAAACTCGGAGGGCAGGTTGTGACGCCCCACCTCTATACTCATACTAGACAAGGACAATACGGGGTAATGCCGTCGACTAGCATGAAGAATAAGGCTGTTGAGGAGCGACCATCTGTGAAACTGCTTTGTGCGAGTACCGATATGTCAGATAATATAACTTACATTTCATTTCAAGAGGAAATCCGACATATCATATACAAACTCAAAGCTACCACACAGTGGATATGAGGACTTCGGAAACAAATATAGAAATAAGCATAACACAAATCAGTCACAGACATTCATATCACAAAGGCGGAAACAGATATGAATATAACACATAATATTGTACATCAAAAAGGTGGTCAAACTAGATCCACCACATCACAAAAGAATAGATACTAGTGCTAGACAAAAGAATAAGTATACATCAACGAGTCTCTATCTCAAATGTATACTAACAAAAACTACTATGCTAAAGTAGTTAGCCCAAAAGTCAGGTGAAGGACCCTGATAAGAAGTCAAGAAGGAGCACCTGAAATACCTCGGTCTGACCCGAGTATTATTTAAGAAGAAAATAATAAACAGATCAGTCTAGCTATAAATATCAGATAAAATGAGATAGGATAAGAGATATGACAAAAACGTATGATAACAATAATGCCATACTACGACAAGTATACATCAAATAACAAAAAAAATCATACAATATCTCAAATATTCTCAAACACCAAAAGGAATGTCATATTCTTTAAATTATTCACTAAAACACAAATATTGATAGAGCATATCAATGCATATCATCAAAATTGGTGAAACATAAATTCCGGAAATCAACAACCAGAAATCCAGAAATCACAAAAGAGGGAGGCCTATCACAAACGGGAGCATGAATACTCACCAACACGTGCATCACAAACAGAACGCTATTCCATGGTCGCCAACCATCAATTTTGAGCCGAAGCTCCACAAACGGCCCGAAGACCATGGGTCGCTACCCCACCAAATTGAACCGAAGTTCCACAAACGGGGTTTTTAGTCCCCACACAAACAAAGAGACATCGCACATCGCTAGTCTAAATCACAAAATAATCACCATTGATCAATAAGAAGTGCGAATCACACTACGCTAGTAAATATAATAGTTTAGCTTCATGTCCCATAACCACTAGCTTAACTTAAATATTTACGAACAAATTGTAGATTTCCACTTGAAAATTATCACGATTTCAATCGAACAAGTCATAGAATTAACCGACGAAGTAAATGCAAGCGTTTCATACCACTTGTTTTGCTAAGTCGTTTAATTAGATTTCTCATACGAATGAGGTAAAGGTTTGTATATACTAATAGATTGGAAAACGGTTTTAAAAACGAGCTTTGTATTAAAAATAGTGTTGAAATCGTTTTGATGAAAGAGTTTGAGTATTTACTAGTAGTATAAAAAAACCTTTATATTTTAAAGTGACAAATCACAGAAATGATTGTAGAAACAATCAGTCGCCAAAATCCACATTCGACGACGTGAATTAAAACCATAAAAATCGATACCGAATCCATCAAAATGGATATTCCCAAAAATCACGAAAAAGAAGTCATCAAAGTCGATAAAAGTGATAATAACCAATCGGACCATCAAGAATCGATTAAAAATCGGAAACCCACACAAAACTGCCTAAAATAGGCAAAATGCACATTTCCAGATTCAGTCGACTGGACTGTATGGTCGGTCGACTGATACATGCCTAGAAACTCTTGGTTTCCAGGTTCAGTCGACTGCCAGTCGACTGATAGAAGGATAGAAGCATTCTGTTTCCAGGTTCAGTCGATTGATAGATGGACAGAAGCTTTCTGTTTCCAGGTTCAATCGACTGGCCATATACGTCAGTCGACTGGACTGTCATTTGCAGTATTTTCAGTCTAGCCCAAGAAGGGCAAAAATCCAAACCGGAAGTGATCGGACGAGCAACGGAGACTAGGGATTTATGCCAAGCGACAACCCAGCCTTATAGGCTCTTTGATACACCCCAACAACATGTTCAAACATCAAAGATAGGATTTTTAAAGATTTGACTTCAAACACCAAAAATTGGAATATTCATCAAACCAATTCAATTCAAAAGCAAATGGACAAGGAATAGATGTTAGGAATTACTACTTAACAACTATCAAAGATATAGACATAGATGTAAGTTCAAAAACTCACCTTTTAAACCCAAAACAACAAATGAGAAGCTCTAGACAAGCAAAGATTGATTTCTCTTCAACAACACCTCTAGAATCTTCAATCTATTATCAAAGGTGATGTTTTTCCTAAGTTAGGTTATAGGAATTTCTGAAAATTGAAGAGGGATTGAGATGGAGAAGATGAAGATGATGCTTACCTAAGCTTCTCTTGGATTTTGGACTTGAATTTGTATTTCCTAAACAAACTAGGGTTTTGGAATTCTAATTTCCAATCTCTTCCCCCATTTTTACTTTAGCTTGAGTGTTAGGAAATAGAATGAGTGAATGGATGAAGAGTAGAGGAGTTAGGGTTATTTGTTAGGTTGGTGGGCTGAAACCTAAACCCAAAGCCCTAAATGAAAATATCAAAATTTTAATCAACACCAAACATATCGATGTTTATACTCAAAAAAGTCGCAAATGCCATTTTGGACTCAATGGAAGTGGTCTCGAGTCCTAATTCGACTGTTTGCAAAAAGTGACATTTCGGACTTTAATCCGACTAACGATGCTATATTTAAACAAAACATTTAAATATACAATTGTAAAATATGCGGGTTGTTACAGACTCCCCTCCTTAAAGAAATTGTGTCCTCGCAATAATTAAGAAAAATTTAAAAGTAACAACCATACATAGGCATAACAACACAAAAAGAAGAAATTTTGAAATGAGAAATTCACCTTAAGGAGCACGAGAGAGCAAGTCCGTATGTGTTCGCTCGATGAATTCTCTGGATTCCCAAGAGCAATCCTTAGGTTTTGTGGACCATTGAACTTTCACAAGAGGAACATCTTTATTTCAAATGCGTTTAACCTCTGTAGCAATGATACGAATAGGATGTTGCTCATAAGTCAAATTAGGCGAAACTTTAATTTCTTCAATAACACCGGGCTCAAGAATAGAATCGGAATCTCGAAGGCATTTCCGTAATTGAGAGACGTGGAATACGTCATGAATAGCAGAAAACTGAGCCGGTAATAAAGGCGATAAGCCACGGAACCAATGCGTTTGGTGATGGGAAATGGGCCAATATATCGAGGTGCTAATTTTCTCGATCGACTGAAACGCACAACACCCCTCATAGGGTGAAACACGAATAAACACAAAATCTCCAACGGAAAATTCTAATCTCCTTCTTCGGTTATTGGCATAGGATTTTTGTCTATTTTGAGCTTCTTTCATCGTATGACGAATAAGGTCAATCTTTTCAGTGGCATCCCGAATAAAATCTGGACCTAAAATCAGCTTCTCACCGGCTTCAAGCCAACACGAAGGAGATCGGCATGGCCTTCCGTATAGTGCCTCGAAAGGTCCCATACCAATACTAGATTAGAAGCTATTATTATAGGAAAACTCAACAAGAGAAAAATGATCTTCCCAACTTCCACCAAAGTCAAGAACACATGCCCGAAGAAGATCTTCAAGAGTTTGATTCACACGCTCGGTTTGTCCATCGGACTGGGATGATAAGCAGTGCTAAAATTAAGCTTTGTTCCCAAAGCTTTTTGAAGACCTTTCCAAAATCCACTAGTAAATAATGGATCACGATCACTAACAATAGAAGTAGGAACTCCATGTAATTTAACAATTTCTTTAACATAGAGTTTGGCCAAAAGAGGTACGGTCCGATTGGATCGAACGGGAATAAAATGGGCGGATTTTGTAAGTCTATCTACTTCACCCATAGGCTATCATGACCCAAACGAGAACGGGGAAGACCATCAATAAAGTCCATGGAGACTTGATCCCATTTCCAAATGGAAATGTCTAAAGGTTGCAATAACCCACCGAGCCTTTGATGCTCGGCCTTCACGATTTGGCAAGTCATGCAACGCTTAATAAAGTTAGCAATATCAGATTTCATTCCATCCCAATAATAAAGTCACTTCATGTCCGTGTACATTTTACTACTACCGGGATGAATGGTAAATTTAGAACAATGAGAATCTTCTAAAATGTCTTTACGAAGATCAATAATATTTGGCACAATAAGTCTACCAAATTTTCGAATATCGCCACAAGCATCAATATCAAAGTCTTTCAAACCTTCAATATCAATTTTATCCCTACAACTTTGGCTAAGAAGAACCAATTCGGGATCATGCTTTTGAGCTTCAAGAATGCGGTCGAAAATAGAAGGATGAGCCTCAAGGCTACATAAAACAAGAGATGAACATGAATTGGATTCACGATCTCGAAACTCACAAGTGGATAAAGTCTCAAGATCACTCCACTCGGATATCATCATAGAAACAACCGCTTGTTGCTTACGACTAAGGGCATCGGCAACACGATTAGCCTTTCCAGGAGTATAAAGAATATCAAGATCATAAGATGCAAGGAACTCGAGCCAACGTTGTTGATGCAAATTAAGTTCCTTTTGAGAAAATAAATACTTCAAAGATTTATGATCGGTGTAGAGAACAATTTCTCTCCCAAAAGATAATGACGCCAAATTCTAAGAGCGAAAACAATAGTTGCGAGCTCTAAATCATGAGTGGAATATCTAGTCTCGGCAGGCTTTAATTGCCTAAAAGCATAAGCAATAACATGTTCCCTTTGCATGAGAACGGCTCCCAAACCAACACGACTAGCATCGGTATAAACAATAAAGTTTTGGTTCACTTCGGGAATCACAAGAATAAAACCATCGGAAAGGAGTTCTTTTAATTTTTGAAAAGCAGCTTCACATTTGTCTGACCAAATGTATTTAACTCCCATCTTTGTCAAACTAGTAAAAGGCACGAAAATTTTAGAAAATTCTTTTATGAACCGACGGTAATAGCCCGCCAATCCGAGAAAGCTACGAATTTCCGTCACACTCTCTGGTCTCTTCCAATTTTGAATCGCTTCAATCTTTGAAGGATCCATGGAAATCCCGGATTCAGAAATAATATGCCCCAAGAATTTCACACGAGATTGCCAAAAGTGGCATTTAGAAAATTTTGCTTTCAATTGGTTGCTCCTAAGAGTTTCCAACACAATCCGAAGATGTTTTTCATTCTCTTCCTCAGTTTTAGAATAAATAAGAATATAATCTATAAAGATGAGAAAAAATCGATCGAGTAAGTCTTTGAAAACTCGATTCATAAGGTCAACGAAATAAGCTGGAGAATTTGTTAAACGGCATAACAAGCCATTCATAAGATCCATAACGAGTACGGAACGATGTCAAAGGAATGCTATCCTCTGCAATATGGAGTTGATGAAAACCGGTTGCTAAGTCTAACTGTGAAAAGACTCTAGCACCACTAAGTTGATCGAATAAATCATCAATCCGAGGTAAGGGATATTTATTATTGATGGTGAGATCATTAAGCTTGCGGTAGTCAACCCAAAGCCTAAGTGTACCATCAGATTTCTTCACAAAAATAGCCGAAGCTCACCATGGAGAGGAACTAGAACGAACAAACTGTTTTGCTTCCAACTCAGATAATTGTTTACGCATCTCCTCATTTTCTTTATTGGACATAAGATAAGGAGGACGAGTAATAGGTAGAGCTCCAGGGATTAGATTAATTCTGAACTCAATTGCTCGCTTAGGTTGTAATCCTAAAACGGGCTCAAATATGTCGGGAAATTCACGAACAATGTGAATGAGAGAAATAACAACTTCCTCATCATCATTATCGTCATCATGAGGATTTAGAGAATACAAGGATGCTCTCGAATTGGAATCTGAATCTTTAAGAACAAGAGAAATCTGCTTAACAGATTGAGGATGTCGAAGATATATAGTCCGCTCAGGACATAGGATATGGGCTTCATATCGGTTAAGCCAATCCATTCCCAAAATCATTCTGAAACCAAGGTAACGCATAACATGCAAATCGGCTCGGAAAGCATAATCACATAAAATAATTTCGATATTTTTACAAAGTAAACTGAGTGTTGCGGATCCACCAACCGGATTCGCAATTCTCAATGAAGTCATCAAGCCAATAACATCCAAAGACAAAGCATCAACAAGTTCTTTTGATATAAAAGAGTGAGATGCACTCGTATCAAAAAGAACTCGAATAGGGAGATCACGAAATATAATAATGCCATCAAGGATAGAATGAGAAATACCTTGCCCAAGGGAAGTGTTACCAGGGGCTTGCACAACATTTAACTTGCCTTCCTTCTTGCTTTGAAGTTTGGGACATGAAGATATAGTATGACCCGAACTTTTGCAATAGCGACAAGTAAGAGACTTCAAACACTTGTTTGCATAATGGTCCTTAGAACCACAATTGTAACATTCTCCACGACTAGAGGTAGGAGTCTTTGTTACCGAAGTTCCTTTCTTCCCTTTCTTGTTGGGATTAGGCTTGAACTTAAAAGGCCTCTTCTTATTGATGTTTTGTTTGGCACCCACAACTTCAACATCACTTTCTTTATCGGCCTCTTCGAGTCGAAGAGCGATATCAACAAGCTGATCGAAAGAAACTTCTAATTTCAGAAGTAATGGCTTTTTGAGGTTTTTATTCAACCGATAGACAAATCTATGATTTTTCTTCAATGGGGTATTAATATACTCGACCCCATATTTAGATAGAGATTCGAAAGATGCGACGTAATCCATCACAGAAGATTCACCTAGAACAAGGTCAATAAAGCATCGAGCTAGAGATGCTTTTTCAACTTCCGACACAAATTTTAACTCGAACCTTTCCCGGAATTGCTCCCAAGTAAGATCCGCTTCAATAATTTCAGAAATCAAAAGCTCATACCAATCTAATGCTCTCTCCTGGAGCATGCTAGAAGCCACTTGGACTCGATGTAGATCAATAAGATTCATGCGGGAAAAGATGCGATCGCATGTTCTAAGCCAAGCTTGGACTTCCATAACGCTTTCGGAACCCTTGAAAGGCCTTCCACCCAAGTTGGTGTAATCACTACACAAGCGTGCAAACCCAAATTTAGGATGAGTAGGCTCTAGAATGGGTCTGATAGCTTGAGCATTTTTCACAAGATCTAAAAGTTGTTGAGCAGAAATAAATACTCCATCCTGAGGAGTAGCACTGGATTGACCGGCGTTGGGACGGCCTGGTCTAACCATTTCTCTTCTTTAAGAAAGAAAAAAGAGGAAAAATGTTATTCACAGAATGAATATCAACCAAACTTGATTGATAAAACAAGGCATCATAAAAAGAAATAGGATAGAACGGTACGAAGACTCGAATTAAATCATATGGCACGATTCCTAAGAAAGACTTAGGACAATGATCCTTGCTATATTATTCTACATTGTTCCGAAGTTTGGCTCTGATACCAAACTATGACGCCCCGCCTCTATACTCACATTAGACAAGGACACTACGGGGTAATGTCATCGACTAGCATGAAGAATAAGGCTGTTGAGGAGCGACCATCTGTGAAATTGCTTCGTGCGAGTACCGATATGTCAGATAATATAACTTACATTTCATTTCAAGAGGAAATCCGACATATCATATACAAAATCAAAGCTACCACACAGTGGCTATGAGGACTTCAGAAAAAAATATAGAAATAAGCATAACACAAATTAGTCACAGACATTCATATCACAAAGGCGGAAACATAAATGAATATAACACATAATAGTGTACATCAAAAAGGTAGTCAAACTAGATCCACCACATCACAAAAGAATAGATACAAGTGCTTGAAAAAAGAATAGGTATACATCAAGGAGTCTCTATCTCAAATGTATACTAACAAAAACTACTATGCTAAAGTAGTTAGCCCAAAAGTCAGGTGAAGGACCCTGATAAGAAGTCAAGCAGGAGCACCTGAAATACCTCGGTTTGACCCGAGTAATATTTAAGAAGAAAATAATAAACGGATCACTCTAGCTATAAATATCAGATAAAATGACATAGGATAAGAGATATGACAAAAACGTATGATAACAATAATGTCATACTTCGACAAGTATACATCAAATAACAACAAAAATCATACAATATCTCAAATATTCTCAAACACCAAAAAGAATGTCATATTCTTTAAATTATTCACTAAAACACAAATATTGATAGAGCTTATCAATGCATATCATCAAAATTGGTGAAACACAAATTCCGAAAATCAACAACCAGAAATCCAGAAATCACAAAAAGGGGGAGGCCTATCACAAACGGGAGCATGAATACTCACCAACACGTGCATCATGAACGGAACGCTATTCCATGGTCGCTAACCATCAATTTTGAGCCGAAGCTCCACAAACGGCCCAAAGACCATTGATCGCTACCCCACCAAATTGAACCGAAGTTCCACAAATAGGGTTTTTAGTCCCCACACAAACAAAGAGACATCGCACATCGCTAGTCTAAATCACAAAATGATCACCATTGATCAATAAGAAGTGCAAATCACACTAAGCTAGTAAATATAAGAGTTTAGCTTCATGCCCCATAACCACTAGCTTAACTTGAATATTTACGAACAAATTGTAGATTTCCACTCGAAAATTGTCACGAGAGTTCAATCGAACAAGTCCAAGAATTAACCGACGAAGTAAACGCAAGCGTTTCATACCACTTGTTTTGCTAAGCCGTTTAATTAGATTTCTCATACGAATGAGGTAAAGGTTTGTATATACTAATAGATTGAAAAACGTATTTAAAAACGAGCTTTGTATTAAAAATAGTGTTGAAATCATTTTGATGAAAGAGTTTGAGTATTTACTACTATTATAAAAAAAACCTTTATATTTTAAAGTGATTAATCACAGAAACGATTGTAGAAACAATCAATCACCAAAATCCACATTCGACGACGTGAATTAAAACCATAAAAATCGATACAGAATCCATCAAAATGGATATTCCCAAAAATCTCGAAAAAGAAGTCATCAAAGTCGATAAAAGTGATAACAACCAATCAGACCATCAATAATCAATTAAAAATCGGAAACCCACACAAAACTGCCTAAAATAGGAAAAATGCACATTTCCCAAATTCAATCGACTGGACTGTATGGTCAGTCGACTGATACATGCCTAGAAACTCTTGGTTTCCAGGTTCAGTCGACTGCCAGTCGACTGATAGATGGACAGAAACTTTCTGTTTCCAGGTTCAGTCGACTTCCAATCAACTGATAGACGGATAAAAGCTTTATGTTTCCAGGTTCTTCAGTCGACTTGCCATATACGTCAGTCGACTGAACTGTCATTTGCAGTATTTTCAGTCTAGCCCAAGAAGGGCAAAATCCAAACCGGAAGTGATCGGACGAGCAACCAAGACTAAGGATTTATGCCAAGCGACAACCTAGGCTTATAGGCTCTTCGATACAGCCCAACAACATGTTCAAACATCAAAGATAGGATTTTTAAAGATTTGACTTCAAAACACCAAAAATTGTAATATTCATCAAACCAATTCAATTCAAAAGCAAATGTACAAGGAATAGATGTTAGGAATTACTACCTAACAACTATCAAAGATATAGACATAGATGTGAGTTCAAAAACTCACCTTTTAAACCCAAAACAACAAATGAGAAGCTCTAGAACAAGCAAAGATTGATTTCTCTTCATCAACACCTCTAGAATTGTCAATCTATTATCAAAGGTGATGTTTTTCCTAAGTTAGGTTATAGGAATTTCTGAAAATTGAAGAGGGATTGAGATGGAGAAGATGAAGAGGATGCTTACCTAAGCTTCTCTTGGGTTTTGGACTTGAATTTGTATTTCCTAAACAAACTAGGGTTTTGGAATTCAAATTTCCAATCTCTTACCCCATTTTTACTTTAGCTTGAGTGTTAGGAAATAGAATGAGTGAATGAATGAAGAGTAGAGGAGTTAGGGTTATTTGTTAGGTTGGTGGGCTGAAACCCAAACCCAAAGCCCTAAATGAAAATATCAAAATTTTACTCAACACCAAACACATCAATGTTTATACTCAAAAAAGTCGCAAACGCCATTTTGGACTCAATGGAAGTGGTCTCGAGTCCTAATTCGACTGTTTGAAAAAAGTAATATTTCAGACTTTAATTCGACTAACGATGCTATATTTAAATAAAACATTTAAATATACAATCGTAAAATATGCGGGTTGTTACACAGGTCGAAAGCGACATACAAGGGCTACAGCTTGACGACAGTGACAGATTGGCGGAGATGGTCTGACGAGCCATGAGAGGCGGACTAGTGAATAGAGATTTGGAAGATGTAAATAGGAGTCCCTTTGCTCCTACGATTAGGCAAGCCAGGAATCCACCAGAATTCAAGTTACTAACACTGGAGATGTATGACGGGAGAACAGATCCCGCTGTTCACTTGACAAGGTACATGAGGCATATGGAAGTACTGGGAGCATCAGAGGAGGTCATGGCGTGATGCTTCCCTTTGTATCTGACGGATATAGCGGCGTTATGGTTCAGACAACTGGAGAGTGGCTCTATTGGCACATGGATGGAGTTGATTGAAAGGTTCATGAGACAGTTTCGGGTCCACATAGCCAGACCTAAGAACGTGATGACTTTAACATCAATGAAACAACGGAAAGGAGAATCAATTAGAGATTTCTTGACTAGATTCAATGCGGCAGTGGCTGCGGTGGACCGACCCGATCCGTCGATGGTTTTGATGGCAGCGGTTTCAGGAATTGTAGACAATTCAGATTTCAAGATATCATTGGAATGGGGCCCACCAAGGGATCTTGGGGAGTTCTATCATGAGGCGGAGAGATTTCTAAGACAGGAAGATGCGCAGGCTGAGAGAGAAGGGAGAGAGGTTGAAGCTTATGCAGCAAGGGGTGGAGGCCCACCCAGGGAGGATCCAAATAAAGATGATAAAGGGAAAAGGAAAATGAATGACAACGATAATGCTTCAAAAAGGCCACGGAGGAATTCAAAGTTTACTTCCTACACGGATTTGATTGAAACTCTAGAAAGGATTTATTTGGACACTCGAGGGCGCCTCCTGTATCGAAGGCCAACAAGAAAGGAACCTTCTGATTACGAACGGGCATCGGGAAGTCATTGCCTATTCCATGAGCTGGATGGGCACAACACGAACGACTGCAGGAATTTCAGGGGTATCGTTGAGGAGCAGGTAAGGAATGGTCATATACGGTAGTATGTAAGGAATCGCGAGCTGTGGCAGTGGAACAGAAACGACCACCGCCCACCTCGAACGAGGATGGCACTAGACCTAGGCAACGTCAACTTGTAATCAACTAAATAGATTTATGGCTTGGAATAAGTAATAGAACTCTAAGTAATCTGACTAAATCACTTACACATGTACGGGATCGAGGATGGTCCCTAGGCATGCTCTGAGACGATGATAAACCGTGTTGCTCGAGTTTGTGAAATCATGTTTTTCGTTTTTCTGAAAACTTTTGTTTTTTCCTTGGATGTACAGACATTTGTTTGGTTTTCCCTGGTTGTAAAAACTCTTATTTTGAATGGTTGGATTTGGATCGATGTAATGAATAATACAGGTCTCGCGATTACGGTCTTGACCGGAGAGACGGGGAAGTAATCGCGAATTATGAGTCCCTCCGTCGGAGAGCGATGGAATGGACTCAAACACAATATATCAAGTCCTCGACCGGAGAGTCGAGGCCGGAGAATATCAAGTCCTCGACCGGAGAGTCGAGGCCGGAGAATATCAAGTCCTCGACCGGAGAGTCGAGGCCGGAGAATATCAAGTCCTCGACCGGAGATTCAAGGCCGAAGAAACATAATCACGGGTTAAGTTCTTGACCAGAGAGTTGAGACCGGGATTCGACATGGACCCGGAGTGGTCTCGGATTCAGATATTGGCCTGGAAAGGTCAAGGTTTTGGTTACTGGACTTTGAATCAGACATTGACTCGGAACAGTCACGGACTTGGATATGGCTATGGCACTTGGATAGGATGGTTTGGTAATAGGTTGGATTATGAATCGGATGGTATGGCTATAAAAGAATATGGACTTTGGATGTTGGACTTGGAGCTTTTCAAAACACGCCTTCTTACCATAAGGCATGTTTTGGGAGGCAAATGTTATCCCACCTTTTGGTCAAAGCATGGATATCAACAAATTGGCTGGAAAGGATGGATATCAGGTTTTGAAACAAGGCTACAATCGATATCATCAAAATTTGACCAAGCTCCAATCGAGTCAGAATCGATTGGGAATGATGCACAAGGCTAGGAGAGGCTACATTTCAAATTTCAGGTCAATCGGAGTTCGTATGCTCGAGTTATGGATGGATTAATATTCATGGGAAATCAATTCGTATCGATATAGTTCGTATCGATCCATATGGGCTTGGCTGTTTACTTTGAATCGATACTTTCGTATCGATGAGGTGTGTACTCGATACTTTCGTATCGATCTACATGGATATGGATCGTTATCAGGATGGATACGGATTAGGACTAGCACATGCACTTGGCATTTGGTTTGGATCGGTCGGTCTTCATATCGATGCATTTCGTATCGATCGAAGCATGAGATCGATGCGAGGAACGTGGTATTGGATCGATACGAAGGCTGTGGCACTAGATGGATATGAAGGACATATACAGAGGATCGATACGAAGAGGGATTGATTGATGGATACGAAGAGGGCATCGAACCATCGATGCGAAATAAGCATCTCAGATCGATACGAAGGGAATGTGTTTGAATGAGGGAGCAGTCAACTCGACATCAAAAATGGATCTACCCTGGGTTTCCGAGCCACGTCATCGATGCGAATGGGATGGACACGAAGAAGCAGATAGATACAGAGAGATGGAGACGAATTGATGGATACGAAAGCTTCAGCCTTCATACAAACTACAACTTGGATCGATCATATCTCACAATCTACAAGTCCAAATGCCACCAAATTTTCACAGGAGCTTGCGTACAACCTAAAGAATGTTCATGATCAATCTCGACTCGATCGGGCAAGATCTTGATCGATACAAAATTCATTCGTATCGATCACAGATCGAGTCAAAATCGCACGGGATCGATCGTGTGGGCACGTGCACGTGCCAGAAGAGGTATTCCGAGATCTGAGCGAGATATTTGCAGTCTACGCCTATAAATAGCATCCCAAAGTCTACAGAAAAGGAGATTTTTTTGATTCTTCTACGTCCAGACTCTGCAGGAACCATCATTGTACTCGAAATTTGCTGTTGTAATCGGTTGTAACTCGTTGTAGTCAGCAAGAAAACATCAATAAAATCATCAACTTCAAAGCTGTGCAGTTAAAGCGCTCGACAGATTCAAAGCGGTGGAGGTGCAAAAAGTCATAGCGGGGATACAGCGAGGATATAGCGGGATATAGCGGATGACTCTAAAATAGCATATAAAACTCGTACTTAATATTTTTTTAAATATATAAATGGTAATTAAATGAGAAAATATCATTCAATTGAATTATAATTAATACATAAATAATTTTAAATAAAAACATGTGCAAATATACTTTAAATAAACATAAAACTGCTATATAACATAATTGAATTTAGTAGAATATTAGAGTATTTTCATTTCTAAAAATATATTAAAAATTAAATCAAATAAACTAGTTTCATAATTTTTATAATGTATAAATGTAATTTTTCAATTCATTTTATTAAAGAAGATATAGTGGAAATAGCGGAATATAGCGGGAATAACGGGATATAGCGGAAATAGCGGGGCTTAAAGCGGAAAGGCTATATTTTGGGGCTATATGGAAAAATCGTAGCGGCAGAAATCCGCTATGAGATATAGCGGGGTTATAGCGGGGTAATAGCGGGGCATTAACTGCACAACTTCAAAGTGGATGTAGGCCGGATTGTCGAACCACTGTAAACTCTGTGTTCTTTACTACTTTTATTTTTATTTTCTGAGTGTTCTTCATTTTTAATTCTCTACATGCTTGTTATCCATAATCTGTGACTATGAACTGGTGCTTTCATCGACAATTGGGTGTTTGTGACCAATTTTGGCGCAAACAGTTGTTATGTACCTTTAACAATCGGTCCATACTATAAAAGGTTGAAAGTAGGAACTCACTACCTATTATTATAAAAATAATTGAGAAAAGGATGTGTTTGTAAATAACCAAAAAAACTTACCATGATATTGTTTGGAAATAATTGATTATGCTTTATTATTGCAATATTATATTTACACATTTCCTTCTGCCTGAAAGGTAACATCATGTACTCATTATATTATAAAACCTTATTATCATTTTCATCTTAGATGCATGTATGTGTTATGAATATTATATTTTGATATACTGGATATACGTTCAAAAATATGACAAACATTCGTATCAATGATGGATTAATGCATCAAAGAAAATTTATGGACAATGTCCTATTCGAACAATAAAGAAAACTCATGGTGAATGTTAGAAGTCACAATATTATAAAAAGAATAAAAAAGGAATAATTGTTGGTTATATGATTAAAAGAATGTAAAAGTGATAAATTATATAACAAGACAGCGAATTTAAATGAAACTATGTTTGAATGCACAGTTAGGTGTGTGGTAAAGTTTGTTTGTTGAAGGAGTGGTATGACAAATGTCCTTTTAGTTACCTCATTTTAGAAAGGATTCAAAAAAATAAAGATAATCTTTGGTATACATAGTTGATACGCATAAGTTTTATCTTTGCGATTTATTGAAAAATGACATAATTAATTTCTCAGTAAATGATGGTTCCTTTAATATTTAGTTCATAGCAAAACAAATTAACATTGATAACTTTTTGCATTCTCTATAACCATTAATTTACTAAATATTATTGCTAAATCCATTTAAATATTTCTTGTTTTCTATGCATAGGTACACATTTTATAAATTACTTTGTTATTTTATTATACACAGCATACTAAAGTAACATTTTATAAATCACTTTGTTATTTTATTATACAACATACTAAAGTAAATTTATTCCAACAATAATAATCAGTTTTTAGTAGTTTAATTCATTCCAATAGTATAATCAATTTTTAGTAGCTTAATCATTGATTGCACTTGTCTTACTATCATCTTCAATCCAATGTCATCCGCGGTATTTTCTATATGTATTCATAAGTATTTTTTGTTATGATAATACATTCTATATCGTTTTGAATTATTCTACTTGATGTACTATATAAGTTATTGTATCTACATGAATACTTAATGTAGACAAAAACATAGTTTGATTGTTTAGAAAATTAAACTACACAATGTTTATATTTTACGTATGTTTTTCATATAATTTTATCTTAGATATATTTGAAAACATCATGTTTCAAAGCTACTATATTTTTTTCCAAGTCAATTAATAATGGATTATGCTAAAAAGTGTACCGATACAATTCTCGGACTGTTATTTTTTTTAAAATACACTCGGACTATTTCACTTTTAGAATAATTTTTCTATACAAGATTTAGAATACTATTATCATATAGAATCATGTACATATTAAAATCTATATGTTAAAAGTATGATAAACCTTTTTGAACTTTTGTCTCTTGCATTCCAAAGTTAATAGGCATGCTTAGTATGTAATTTTTATCAAGTTAGGAATATTGATAGTTCAGGTTGGTATTTGTTGTATAAAAATATTATGTTTTGAAAAAATTAGTTATATTTTGTGTAGTTCGTGATTAAATAGGCATATATCTGAGTATGTAATGTTTTATATCATTTTTTGAAAACTCTATGTGTGTAGCACAGGTTCATACTAGTTATTCTGAGACGAGAATCTTCAAATGAAGAAAATTACAACATTCACATGGATCAACAACTAGCATATCGAAACACAATACTACAAAATATACTACAAAAGGATTTCCTATTAACGGGTCATACTTGGAATCTTTATGGAAATTATTAGTTAACTTGTATGTTTATGCTTATTTACTTCAAGTTCATACTTTTTTTACGGAAGGATAGTTTGGTTTTTGGTTAATTAATTGATCATCTTATGTTGTACTTTTTTTATTATTAGATTTAAAAACAAAAGATCTTTCATTAATAACCAGAATCCAATGAGTATTACACATAACCAAAGAGACAATAAAATATTTTCTGAAAATTAAAAACATAGTATTTCAAAGAATACAAAGTAAATATTTAAGAATACAAATTTCCGTGGTTCGAAATACACTATGATTTACCTAAGTTAGCATAAATAATTCGTCGTTTGCACCCCGTTTAATATTAGGTCGTAAGTTCGTTCATCTTCGTCAAATTCTTTTGCATAACCATGGTCTTGTGTCTGAAACAATGTCTTTGTGCCACATTTTAGTAAATAAAAATGTTCAAAGGTTTTTTTATTTATCCATTTTTTTAGATAGACAATTAAGAAAGTGTAGTTGTTTCATGATTAGTAAACGGCATGGATGAGAATTTGGGGTAGAATGGTTTAAAGACACGTTTTATTAAAACCATAACGCGAGAGGTTCTTTTAGCCAAATATCTATAAATAAAACGCAAACTTCGAGAAAGAATTAAAAATAAAAATAAATAATAAAACAGTAGATGTAATCATTAGTTAAGCATGTCCCCTAAAATATAAACAGCTAACCTGTTCCTGCAGTCCAATTGCTCCCGTAAAACACGTCACAAAGTTAAAATTCCTTTTTGTCCACATCATTAATTTCTTTTATTCTTCTTCTTAATCCATACAAACTATATAAAAGTACCATTTGGCACACAACATTATCAATTTGTATAATTTTATATATTCATTCATAACAGTGCGACATTTGTTTATTCCACAGAACAATCTACACTTTGGTCGCATCAAATTCAGCCAAAAGGTTTTAATTTTTCTATTCCCCACCCTTTCATTGTTTATTGTCAGCTAGCATCACGCTTGCAAACTGAACGTCGGTAATATCAGAAAATGAAAGGATTAAAATGCAAAAAGCCCCAGCATCATTATTATTGCTAACCCAGGAGCTACTCACCTACTTATTGTAACCTAAACACAAAATAAAAACTTTTCCCTAGCTTAAAACATTCGAAAGTACATATAATTTTCAAGAAAATCAAATCTGTAGCGTGCGAATCGACACCCTAGATCTCGAATCGTTCATCAATCAATGGCGTCGTAGCAAAAAGCAAACCCTGTTAGTTCGGAAGTACGATACGGACTCGTATCGTATCGTATTGTACTAGTACTACTGCTGCTTCTGCTCAACCTATACATATAGGGTGGGCACTCGATTCGATCTGTACACTTGTCGATTTGATTCGATTTGGATCGATCGCTTTCAGTACGAATTTGAATTTCGCGATTTAATGCTTTGAGAGCTGTGCCGATACGGCGATTGCTTTGATTGCACGTGCATGTTTGCCCTGATCTCGAGGCAATTTGAAGGTATTTGTGTGGTTTTATAGACGAAGCGGTTTTTATCGCTTCGTTAATTTTGTGCGTGTACGGTGTTTTAATTTGAGGTTTGCGATTTTGAGTTGTTTTTAAGGTGAAACTTGGATTAAATCGAAGGAATTTTGGGACTTGGCGTGGATTTCGATGGGAATTGAGGTAAGAATTGGGTTTGCCGCCTTAATTTTTGACATAATTTATTATCATAATGTTTATGAGCTTCGAAGAAACAGCAATATTGCATATCTTTGCAATATTGGGGCATTTTTTTTTTCGGAAATAATTTATTGTGAATTTAAGGGGAAACGAAAATGTATGTTAGCTGATAGAGGAGAAATTTCAGTTCAATAGGTTTTTTTCTGTTTCTATTAAGCTATATATATTGCATACTTGTATTTGTGCCAGTAGTTTTCCCTGTGCCAAGAATTTCACTAAATTCCCTCTTGTTTAGAAAAGCTATCTTAACAACTTACAATTTCACATCCACTGTTTTATACTTTTATGTTTCCCAATGCTACAGTTATGTTAATGCTATGGTGAATCATCCCTTTTATTCTCGTTATGTCGGTTCCTTATAGAATTGCTTGATTTTTCTTGATCAATTAATTTGTAAATTACTATAATATAGCTGCTTACAAACTGTTGAGAAAAATCATATTTACATAGTTTATACCTGTATCTGCAAATACTCATAAATCAATAGAGGATTAATTGCTATTTGTTGAACTTGCTTGTAATATGATTCTGTACATTATACTTTTGCATAATCTTCATCTACATTGCAGGAAGTTTTAGAAACTATTGTATATGAAGCTCAATGTGCTTCTATGGATTGGTTCCAAGCTCCTATGAACTTTCACACAATTTCAAAATAAATTCCTAAATGGTCTTCTGCTGGTTTTTGCTCTACGCCAAGTAAATAAACATGCAAAGCCTCCGCCTAGAAGAAGATGTCTTCTTTGACACGATCGATTACTTCCCTATAGAATCTTCACAATTTTCTATGTCCATAGATGATGAACTCGATGTAAAATATAGTAGAATTGATTCTGAATTTTGGAAGAAGGATGTAATGAGTGTTTGTGTGAGAAGAAATAAGTTTTTCACTAAGGTGGGCCTAGAAGATTTTGCTATACTAGGTATAAGTCGCTCAAGAGAGGCGGAAGAATGTGATAACTCGATAGATACTTTGAAATTGAACACATCATCTGGTCATGGTGACATGGAGAAAATAAACTTTGATAGCTGTACAAAAGATCTTGATAGTGAAAGGAAGCTTACCATTCAAGACTACACACAAAATGTTCCATCTACCACACTTGAGAAAGACTTAGACAAACAATTTTCATCCGAAGAACCAGAATCATCTATCAGTCTGTCTTGCTCTAACCACAATCCCATGCAAAACAGAGCATCCGTAAAACCCACCAAATATGGCGAAGGCTGTAATGGAAGAGGAAGAAAACAAAAGTGGTGGAAAAAGTTTTTACCTTTAGTAGGATCGTGTAAAAAAGATGTATATATAAAAGATTCCAAAGTACCGATGACCAGTAAATCTAAAGTTCTACGAAACAATAAAAGCTGCCTAGAGTTTACTGCATTATACATGGGCCAAGAGATTCAAGCTCACAAGGGTGCAATTAGAACTATGAAATTCAATTCTTCTGGGTGCTATCTTGCAAGTGGTGGAAAAGATTGCATTGTTCGCATTTGGCAAGTTAAGAAAGTCGAATCTCCTTGCCGATGCGAAATTGTTGATAAAAAGATACTACTTGGAAGGAAAGGTGTAGATTCTGCACAAATTGTTATTCCAAGGAAGGTATTCAAGATCCACGAATCTCCACTTTTGGAACTTTGTGGACATGCTAGTGATGTTTTGGATCTCTCATGGTCAAATGATAATGTAAGTGACTCTTGCTGTCAATGTGAAGTAGTTTGATTTTGTTATTGGATAAAACTAAACAGTTTTTAACATTTATGTGGCAATATGTTCTAATTTCACTTGAATTTATTTGTATCAGAGTTGATCAGAATTCCCTTACTAACTCAGCATGATCGCATTCTAATGTGTGTATTATTTGTCAACTCTACGTTATTCTCACGCTGACATCATTTCTCCTTTATTTTTCATTAGAAATTGCTCACCTGATTGACCCATATCTTGCATTGTTAATAACTAATGTATTGTATTCTCTATGTTATAGAGCTCTTATTAAAGTTAGTCTTACGCCTTTTCTTGATCTCATGTTACAGCACCTTCTTTCATCGTCTATGGACAGAACTGTTCGCTTATGGAAAGTTGGTTTCAATGGGTGTCTTAAAGTTTTCCAGCATTATGATTATGGTATTTTGATCAGCTATAAATTCTTGGTTTTCAAGTATGAGATTTTATGATGTAATTTGGTCGATTCTTCAAGAGTCGAAACACAAATGCTGAGCACTGCCTCCTCTTGTAACATTTCCCTTGTACTCAGTCGGTTAGCCAATTCATGTCAAGTTCTACTAATTAAGCTCAGGGCTATTATTATGATTATTATGATGATGATGATGATGATGATGATGATGATGATTATTATATTATTATTATTATTATTATTATTAGATAATTAGATAACATTTTTGTTTCAGAGACAAATTATTTGTTTATGAAGCTTTTAGTGTTGTCATTTTTTTAACGAAAGTAACGGGGATTAGGAAAATCTGCCTTAAAAAATAGTTAGTTAGTGATTAATACATGGGATTTCAGACTGTCATATTTGAATGTTCTTGTTTTTCCAAGATAAAAGTTATTCTTCACTTATAAATTGACTCTCTTTTCTCTCATATCTGTATATTTCAGTGACATGCGTTCAATTCAACCCCATTAATGACAAACGCTTCATTACTGGCTCCATAGATGGCAAAATTCGTATCTGGGATGTCGCAGAGAAACATGTAGTAAACTGGGCTGATATAAAGGATATTGTAACTGCTGTATGTTATTGTCCTGATGGAGAGGTTTCTTCTACACCTAATCTTTCATGTCTTTATTTTGGTTTCTTTTGCCTGAACAACCGAATAGTGCAATTCTTGCACTACAATAATTCTTTTTGTATTTTGCAGGGTTTTGTTGTTGGTACGTTCATGGGAATATGTCGCTTTTACAGTTACTCGGGTGAGCTCTTCGGTGTTACTTCAGTGTTTTTCACCCGATTTAACTGAACTTGTATCCATATATTATCATGAATAACTTACTTGATTTCATACATCTTATGGCTAGTACAGATGATGTAGTGAAGCTGGATGCACAATTCCAAGTCCAGGGCAAGAAAAAATCTGGTGGGAAACCAATTACTAAATTGCAGGTAGGATACATAGGGATGCAATAAAGATGCAAGTATATAATCTTTTGATTGAAATGTTTTATATTCGTTTGTTTTTCATTTCCTCTAGTTTGCACCGGAAGACTCTCAAAGGGTTTTGATCACATCTGCAGACTCCAGAGTTCGTATTTTTGATGGAGTTGGTGTCATTCACAAATTTCGAGGTATCTCTTAAGTGAGGTTAAGCTTATTTAAAGTCATTTTGATTGAAATTTATTGAAATTCTTCTGTTGCATATTGTTTTAGGAAGTGTGTGTAAACCGCTAACAGAAGAATAATAGTGGCATTCTTGCTTTAGGTTTCTTCCCGGTCTCCCGATAAAATATGTTCTTTCTCGTAACAGCCTCGGTTTTCCAAATCATCTAATTTCTGCAAGAAAAGCAGTCCTACGATGAATGAGTATTTACCTCATTTTAAGTAGGGGTAAATGTTAATACAGTTTTCTGTTTTGAAACATATAATTTATTAATCTGTTCATATTTTTATCGAGATATCTATTCTCATGGAAAGCCTATATCCAACAATTGTTGGTTGTCTTTATATGGTTGATAGTCGGTAAATTCTTTTGCTCTGAATCTGTATTCCGTGAACAGATTTTTGTAATTACAGAAGCTGCTGGTCTTGGTATTCCGGGTACTTGTACAATTGTCACATATCTGATGATTTATTTAATTCAGCCTCAGTACAGACATACACACACATATATACATACATATAGGTACATGTATACTATACATGTATTGTATATGTCTGCCTACATTTTAATGCTCATCTGCTCTTACATTTTAATGCTCATCTGCTCTTCTTTTGACCAGTTAACTGCTTTTCTTTTTAAGCTTTTATTTAGTCAGGGAAAAAAATGTTGGTATTTATAGATCAGATTATATCCAGCTGTTTAGAATAATGTTGGACCAAAACTCTCCTTGACGATTCATGACACTCCATTGATACATTATTATGCATAATTGCCAGGCCTACGGAAAACGAAGCAACAATCATGCTCATCATTCACCCCAGATGGTCGATACATAATATCAGTAGGAGACGACTCCAAAATCTACATATTCAACTCCGACCTCATCACACCGCCATCAAAGAAAAACCACCTCTCAAAAGATTCAAAACCCTTGAAATCTATACGCTCCTACGAGTTCTTCTCCTCCAAAAACGCATCGATAGCCGTACCCTGGCCAGGAGGCCTCGACCACAAAAGGTCTGCTCTGAACGCCTACAACAAACTCCAAATCCGATCCCAACCGGTCAAGCTTCTAGAACCTTCCACCTGGCTTTGGGACTCCGACTTCTGCTCTCTGGGCGCGTGGCTGTTTTCCGATTCCGTTTGCAAAGGAGGTTCCGCCACCTGGCCGGAAGAGAAGCTTGTGGAACCTTCTAGTGATTGTACCCATTGTCATTATCCTAGGCTTACACATCTATCGGCTACGTGGAACATGGTTATTGTGACTGCTAGCTCTGATGGGGTTATTAGACCTTTCCATAATTATGGTTTGCCAGTTCAACTATGATGAATGCACAACTTTTAATATGAATCAGTGAATAATGGTCTAATGTAGAGAATATAACTTGGCATGAGTGGAGTTATGATTTCAGACAACATATTGGATATAGATGAGTCAATTTTTCTGTATAGATGTGTTGAATTCGGAAGATAATCAATCAGGCAGAGCAAGGAGCATGCGTTGTCGGCAACCGAAGCCTTGTACACGAGTAAAAAGAGGGCCAGCAAATAACAGGTGACCGTACAGAAAAATTAGGAATTTTGTAGTTGGATGTTGATGATGTTATAAATGTACAAGGAATCGTAACTTTTCTCGTGTTTCTGCAATTTTGGATTCTTTTGTATTACCCTTGTGTTGATTGTTCGTGATTTGATAGTTTGGTAGCGGAGCGGGTATTTACACTGTGCCAAAAATGGATTCTTCAGTGTCTTCTTGTGTAGTAAATATTGTTCTCTGTACTAAGTTTTGTTTACTTTGATGGTTAATGTTCCACTTAAGCTAATTGTATTAAGTTGCGTTATGGTTGCTTATTTGATTATTCTATGTGCGTGTTTTAAAAAGAAATTGGCCTGTTAATGGGAAGTTCTTTGCGCGAGCTCTCAGAAAATTATGATTTGAGACCAACTGAGGAAATTGCTACGGCTTCTCTTCCTATGCTTTAGGTAGTGTTTGGTATAAAAACGAATTTTGGATTTACTGTTTTTAATACGTAGAAATATAAAAGAAGTGAAGTGATTATGGAGTTGATAGAAGGAAAATGGAGGAACGACGGAGGGGATGGAAGGACGACAGAAGAATGTATTGTTTTTGGTGTTTATATTATTTTTTAAAACATGAAAACTAAAAAAAAATTGTTTTATATTTGGGATTTTTAGGCTCAAGAAAAAAGTTGAAAAAAAAATTTAGTCTCAAGGACAACAAGTTTGTTTGTTAGGCAGAATGACACTTTCTAGTGCAAATCACAGGATGATAGTTGTAACTATCATTTTCTGTTTAAACTAAAAAATGTCTTTCAGACTAAAAAACAAACTTGGACTAAATTTTTTTGCAATTTTTTCCCAGTGTCCATTTTCCTGTTTATATTTTATATGTAATTTCATTATTTAAATTGATCGTTTTCAACAATATACATGCGTCTTGAGCATTTTTGTAAGTTGCATTCTTACTTCTTAAGAATTTAACCAAGTCATGAAACCCTGTTTTGACATCTTGTCGGCAGAAATTAAAAATTAAAATTGATTTTACCTTTATTTTAAAAGCTACATTGGAGCTGTGTAGATGGTATGCTCATTTGTTGTTTACACATGTTCCACGATAGTATTAGCGTATTTAAAACGGTTTGAAATTCTAACTTTGTTTGTCCTCCAATGTATAAGTACCATTTAGTTGATTTAGGATAAGTGTTTTAAATAACTATTTACCCTTTTATCGATCTACAAGATAACACATATATCTTTTCATTTCTCAAAGTTAAAAAGTTAATCAAAATTAGAGTACAAGTTACTGCTACAATCCAAGTTTAAGTACCGTGATTGGACGAACATCTATGATAAAAGGGAAAATTTGTGAGTCTAAACAAATGTTGGTATAAAGTTTTAGAACTCTAGTGAAGGTTGTCGATGCTAATTCATCATTTAGAATTTTATATTAAAACACAACAACGTTGATAAAGAATTTATGTCATATGCTTATAATCCTAAACTTATTCTAGAAGACGACATTGAAGAATGCTATAGTCTTCGAACGTTAGATGAAAGTGAACACGAAAATAAAAAACGACCTGCTCTTTGCATCTGTATCAGTGTACTCGTAGTTTAAAAATGTTATACATATATCAGTGGTTGACGAACTAATCGTGGTTTATACTAAATAATATTAATCTAATCACATACAAATAATAGTTATTACAAATAATAGTTATTGAAAACAATTCCTCTTTCTCAACCCTTTTAAGCACAAACCCCTACCTTTTAAAAAAATCACTCCTCTCCAAACTTTAGGAAACCCAAAGAATTAGTGGTAGTAGTCCAAAGCCAACACCTTTTAATATGCAAATCAGGGCAACCTGATGTTTTGTGGTGCTGACATTGAGTGCAACTTAGAGTTTTCTTTAGGCAATTTGAATCCCAAAAAGTTTGGAGCATGAGAAAGCGATCAACCATGAACCGGAGGGGTGACCAAATCTTGACTGTAGTTGACCGACGATAAGTGAAGAGCGATGGCGACATTGCCATCACAACAACCATGGTAGCGCCATGCCATGAAAACCCACCTTAGTTGAGATTTGGAAATCAGAAAACCCAAGAAGTCGGGACCGAGTTCTTTGGAATTATGGAGTTCGTCTGGGGTAGGAGCAGTGACCAGAGTTGAGGTAGTGGAGGCAGCGACATCCAGATGGCAGTGTCGAGGCACGTAGTCAGCGGCGGTTGAGGAACTAAAATCGTAAGACCTAAAAAGTATTCAGGGTTTAGAAATAAAGTAAATGGAAAATCCTAAGTTTTTAAATACTTATACTAATGTAAGTGACGGTTCACGATTCGTGTCGGTACCGACATGAAGAACTCGGTACCGACATGATTCAACCTGTATAAAAAGAGAGGAAGTGGAGTGGAATAGGAAGGAAAGAAGAGAAGGAATTCTCACTTGGCCAAGGCGCGAAACAATCTTCAAAGTAATGTAGATCTAGACCTTAGTGTGGAGAGTAGTCCATCAACTATATATGAAGTGGATGAACGGATGCTCTTAGGACAACGACGACACTTCAAAAGATTGTTGGACAGCCACTGGATTCATGAAGACGACTATATATCGTTTGTCTTGATCCAAAGCATGCTTCATTTTCAAAAAAAGCATACTTTAGGGGGGGCAAGCGTTATCCAGTATTTGAACCAAGCAGATTCCAAATGTATTTGGACATCGAGACGAAGTAGTTCACGAACTTGAGGGCAAGATTGAAGTGATCATTGAAAAGACCTCTGGGAATTTGAAGTCCAAGCACGAAACAAAACGAAGTCGGTACTGACATGAAACCATGTCAGTACCAAGTTGTTCCGTTCAAGGGATTTTAAGCATCTATGTTGTAATCAAGGAATAGGGTATTATGTAGATCATACCGAGGTCCACTTCCGAAGGAGTAGGCGAACAACTCCAAAGCTCTATAGAAAATGAAAGGTCCCATATGCGGCCAATCATCTCAGTATCAAGTGGAATTGATAGGTAAAATTGTACTTGAAGCTTGAGGACTTAGAGATGCAAGCTGACATGAGGAAAGCCAAGGCAACGCAAATCATCCTAGTACCGACATGAATTCATGTTGGTACCAACATGATTTTTGGCTACAAGCTAACCTTCTCTTCCTTTCTATTCTCTTAGATCTGGATCTTTACCCGGTCTTTCGCGATCCGACGATTCTTCTATAAATATAAGACTAGAGCAACGATGGGGTTTTTTAGGCCTCAATTTTCTTCATCTTCTACCTCATACACACCATTGTTGTAACGACCCACTATTTTGGACCATTCAAATCGACAATAAATCCACACATGCCGGACTTGAATAATTCAAAACAATGGATTGTAAATAAAATTTGGCAAAACTCAGCATATACAGTAAATAAATAATCACAGAATAACAGACACAGAGTAATATAACAATATGCAGCGAAAATAAAAGAATAGTAGTTCATGAAGCTACTATATATATAACAGAGTTAAACATAATACAACAGAAGTCTCGAATACATAGATATCTCAATACAATAGTCAAATACAAGATCTGAATACATCCACAACACCAAATATGACATTTTGTAACACTTTTTTCGTTTCGATTTCTCACGGTTATTAGCGTGGGAAATTTATGACGGTTATTACCGTGATATATAACGGTCACGGTTATTACCGTAACACAATCTGGTATTTTCGTAAATAGTTCAAAGCATAGTGGGTAGATTCGCCAGTTTGGTATCTATTGTTATCTCTGCCCTTTGTCACGGTTCTAACTTGCTTCTTCCTTATTTCGCAAGCCAAAATTGGAGCTGCGTTTACCAACCCCTCTGCCTTCGACCTCGTTTCAGTGCAGGTTTGTTTCACTTTCGCGTTTTGTCTTGCTATTTATCAAATTCAAGCTTTAAAGATGAACGTAACCGATAATTGATTTGATAGCAGGCCAGATTGGGGTTTTTGCGTACCAAGCCCTCCGCCTTCGACCTTGTTTCAGTGGCAGGTTTGTTTCACTTTCGCGTTTTGTCTTGCTATTTATCAAATTCAAGCTTTAAAGATGAACGTAACGATAATTGATTTGATTGCAGGCCTCCGCCTTTCCCTCGTTTCAGCGCCCCCTTTTCCAGGTATGGAAAATTTGGATTTATTTATGCTGATTAGGTTTCATGCCTCCTCTTTCTCTTTATTTTCTTTTTAGGGTAGTTTGTGAATTATGTAACAGGGTATTACATAGAAATACTTACACAACCTATTTAGGTTGTTTGCTTTTGATTTTGGTAGTTCAACAATTTTTGTCTCTGTGAATAGAAGAATTTGTTCTAATGTCAAATCTTTTGGGGTGCTTTGATTGTCTCACAAATTGCATGTCTACCTCCTTCTAGAGGGTTGAATATCATTGAACACAAACCTATGCTGGCTGAAATCTAGGTGTTTGTTATGTGTTATAAATTACAAGTGTCAATATTAAGTGTTACATGTGTTTAGAAGTGAAGAGTTTTTGTTACATTTCATTATCTTGCAAATTGCATATGTGTTATATTTTTTGTTACATTTTTATTTATACTTTTCTCCATTTTGTTGGACATGTTTTGACTTGTTGAATCATATTTAGATCATTATGTATGATTATTTGGTATGTGAAATTCCGGATCATTTACACATTATGTGACTTCTCTTAATCATTATTTGTTGCAATGTGCCGGTAATTTTTTTTAATGTGGATGTGTTGTGTTCTTCTACCTGGGCTTCATACGCTGTAGGACTGTTTGCTTGATTTTTGAGTGACAAATATCGCTATTTGATAGTGTATGAATTGGTGGAGGGGAGTGTATGGATGTGGAGTTGTTTGTTGGTGAATTGTAGTGGATGCACTACTGTGCAAGGGGGAAGAACTGGAATGGTGATTGAAGTTGATATGCAGTGTAATGTGGTGGGAGGAATGGTGATTGAAGTTGAAATATTTGTGGCTGGTTTCAAGTTCTTCAATTTAAAAGTTAGAAACCCTTTAAAATCAATTTTTAAAATTTTTATATTTCAAGTTTTTAAATTTTCAAAGGTTGTGTTTCCAAATTTAAAGCAAATAATATCACATATCAATTGCAAACTCAGAGACTTGGAGAATTCTAAAAGCAGTTATGTGCTTTGTTAATCAAAATGATTTACATATAAAAGATGATATCATGTGCTCTGAGTTTTAGCCATTATTGCAGCGTATATCCTGTTACTGCAATAGTGTACACATTCTTGTTCTTCAAAGAATTTTTTCTACAGATTAGTTGTAGTAACCTTGTTTTTCAAGAGATAACAACAAAATTTTAAAGTATTCTGTTAGAAATAATTAAATCTTAATTGCAAAACATTTATGTTTCAGAATACAGACGATTCTCCCCTCTCCCTCGAACTCAAAGATGCCGACGCCGCCTCAAACTCGCAGCCTCCAGTCACTCTCTCGACTTTCGACCGTCAACGCAGTCTTAAAGACTCGAACTGGAAGCTGTCGGCTCTAATTTGTTTTGCCCTAAATCATGTGAGTAACTGATTTTATAATGTTTTCTAGTTTATCATTCTGTAATTTGATTTATGTGTTATTTTCCCTAATTGGATTTCAACTTCAGTTTTACATATTTTTGTGCTGCTCATCCTTTGACTGTGAGTTCATTTCATAGTAAATTATTCTCTATTATTAATCAATATGCATTTAATTGCTTTAATTAGTCACTGCATATGTAGTTCATGCATTCAGGTGGTTGGGAAAAAAGGAAAACAAGTTAATCCCAAATAATTACTAACAACTGATATGGCTAATAATCGGTCAGTGATGATGCTTACTTTTTTATTAATAGTTAATTTTGTTTTTGCTAATGAAATGCCGGTCATAACTTTGCCATCATATTTTGAAGCTAATTTTTACTCTTGTTAATGCTTGCTAATTTTGTGCCTTGGATATATTGTAAAAAAAATTATCATTTTAAAAGAAAGAGGCAACAAAATGATAAAAATAATTTTTATCCACCTTGGGCAATCAAAACCATCAGGCCGGCCCTGTTTCAGGTTAGGGTTTTAATTTTTGAATTTTGGGAATTTCAATCAGCAGTAATTTTGATTTCAATCGATCTTCATGCGCCATCATGTTGGAGTCGAAATTGACCACCTGATTTTGTTCATCTGCAACGCACATGGATTGAGAAAAAATTGGTGGTTAGTTTATGATTATTCCACTTCTGTGCTTCCAGTTTTCATGTAACTCCTGCGCAAATATCCTAGCTATGCTAACAATTTATTAGTTGTGGTTTACAGACTTTTGGGTTAATTCATATAATTTGGATATGTTTTACCGTTGTTTTTTTTAATTTACAACCAAGTAGTGGTTGTTCTGTTTAAAGGGCATTTTAACTGCCTGTTGTATAATTTTGATTCCCAAAATGCTGCTTGAAATATATTGTGGATCCTGATAGTAGAACCAACATAAGAAAGTTATGCTACCAAAAACAAGTTGCTTACATATTCGTAAATCTATGAGTTTATGACGTAACAAGAAGGGAGACATTCACGGATCTTTTAGATATATGGGCTAAAGAAATAGACCTATATTCGACTAACCAGGACTGTATCAAGATGCTAGTTGGGAACAAAGTTGATAGGGTACTTGATCCACTCTATATTATAGTTCTTCATCTTACAAAAAGTGTGTCAAAGATGGCTTATGAATCTAATTCGTTGTATTTATTCAGGAAAGTGAGAGAGTTGTATCAAAAAAAGAAGGCATCGACTTTGCCAGGCAGTATGGATGTTTGTTTTTAGAATGCAGTGCGAAAACAAAAGTAAACGTTGAGCAATGTTTTGAGGAGCTAGTCTTAAAGGTCTGCAACGCTTATAGATTTGTTTGCGTTATATGCTGTTTTATAGTGTTGAAATTTGTTATATCATATAACTTTCACTCTTTACGTTAGGTTATCATTTGATGATTTGACAGCTGAAATATAACTACATGTTGCAGATATTGGATACACCAAGTCTATTGGCAGAAGGTTCAGCTAGTGTGAAAAGGAAAAACATGTTCAAGCAGAACCAGACTCAGGCAGAAATGTCAGTTTTACTCATTCACATTATTTCTTGTTTTCATTGTCTAATGTCATTGCATAGTTTCTCATTAGAATCAACCAAGTACTAGTAAAATTTTAGGGAATATAATGACCTAGACATGCCGTGCCACAATTATTATAAGCATCCGTATGATATATTCCTTTTCAAGATATAAGGACAGTCTTCATGATGCACCTTTTTCACATTCCTAGAAAATTTAAGATTTTTTTATAGCATAATTGAACTAAAAAGTGAAACTCAAACAATTTTTAATTTAAATAGAATAAATCATCTCGAACTCATTGCAGAAAAATGTAAAAATAAATCAAGGTGTGCAGGAAGTTTGGAGAATAAATAAATAAAGGCGGTGCTCCAATCTTTAATAAGGGGTAAAAATTTATTTTTCAAAAAATTGATAGAAAAATAAAAACCCTTAAACCTGTAACTACCTTCGTTATTTCGATAATCATCTATCGGTTTTTGATTTTCTTTCCAATCAAATCTTATTGAAAATGATTTTCAATGAATCTTATCATTTTATTTTTCATTTTTCAATGGTATAATATTGAATTTTGTTTTGTAGGAAAAGTAAAATGACAACAATTTTTCCTCTCTGTTCCATCCTTTAGATTTTTCTCCACTTATGCAAAAGTAAATTTCTTTTGTTAACCCATTAAATAAACACGTGAGTTTCCTAACAACCTGCGCACTACAAAAAAGAAGTTAAACACAAACAGTAATAGAAACGCACAGTATAAATAAAGAGCATCTTCCCACATTAACAGCAACCAAGCGACTTGTCTTTCATTAACTTTACATTATATACAAGCAAATCAAAATTGAAATTAACACTCTAAAGCAATCAATGGATGCCCTCTTGTGCTCAAGAATTTTCAGCATTTTTGACACACTCTAGGGGGATGGTCAGAAGTTTGCGGTTTTGTGGGCAAATGGTGGTTGAATTGATTGTTGATGCTTTGCAGTATAAGATGGATTGGTGTGTTGTAGTTTTGACTTGCAGTCATAGTTGTGGTATTGGGTGACTGTGACTGAACTGGGATGGAAGTATTGAGTTGATGGACGAGCAGTTGTGGCAGCAGGCAGTTGTACATGAGCAGTTTGTGATGATCTTGCAATTGCGATGGTGGATGTTTGAATGTGGAGTGATGTCTGCTGTTGGAGTTGGATATGAGTAGTTACTGAATGATGAGCAAGGAAGTTTTCAAGTGTTGTTTGTATTGGGAATGTTTTATTGGTAGTGAGTTGATGATGGACAATTTGTATGTGAAATAGATTAGTATGTGATGGGTCAGTTATGACAGTATAATGGTGAGTTGAATGCTACTGATGAAGTGTTTTGTAGGAAATTGTGGTAGTGTGAGTGACAGTGGTTGATATGGTTGTAGATTGTAGTTTGGGGTATGAAGCAGTTTGTGTTGGTCAGTGGTCGAGTGTATGGTTGGAGATGAAAAGTTATTCATATTAAGTGATTTTCATCATTAGTGATTCATTATTTATGTTCAACAAATTGTGCATCTGTCCTTTATTGTTAATTCTTTTGTGATTAGCATAATTTTGATTTAATTTCCTACCTTTTCCTATTCTTTAATGTCAATTGCTATATGAAGTTTATTTGTTTGCATGTGCAATATTGACGTCCATATTAATGCATGTGTTGGTAGGTATATATGCATATTATAAAACATAGTGTGCTGATACGTATTATCAACGATATGGATGGTAGGTAATGATTTGTGAATGTTTTGAATACTCACGCTTATAACCGTGGTGAAACCCCAGAAAACTCATGCTTATAACCGTTATACTTCAAATTACGATTAAATCCAGATTTAACACACTTATAAACGTGATAGATATGAAATTTCCCACGTTTATAACCGTGATTCATCATTCTCACGCTTATAACCGTGAGTAAACACCATAACTCTCACGCTTATAACCGTGAGCAATACCCAAAATTATCACGGTTATAAGCGTTATTTTTTCTGTGATAATATTTGCCCACGCCACTTGGGACAACGCTTATAACCGTGGGGAATTTAATTTATCACGGTTATAAGTGTGATAAAATGGCCTTTTTGGTGTTGTGATCACTGGAATCAACTGGATAACTGATAGTAGAATCGATAGATAGTTGGATTTCCAAGCGAAGCTCCAACTCCAAAGGTGAGTCTCGAACACCAGTACACTCAGTCTGACCCGAGCGTAAAGCAAAACACAAAACACTCGAGTCAGGATTAACATTCTTATATCAATAAATCCAACTCAAGTGAAATAACAACTGAAATACAAGTAACTCAAAGGATGTTTGGGATAACCATCCTCTAAGGATCCATTAAACTATCTACTATGTAGTAGTGTACGCTAAGTAGATAATGTCTAATCAGTAAAGTACGATATTAAAATAGCATTAAGTCATGGCCCATTCCACCCTTAACACATTTTTACCATGTCATAGTCTATACAGCACCGTAAGCCCCACCGTAAACTAGTGGTTATCAGAGGGTACCCCATAGGTATAACACAAAACAAATCGTAGTGGTTGCAAATAGGATAATCAGTATGACAAGGTACATGAGGTGATACCAACTAGGATACTAGTAGTTGCGTGATCCAGACTGATGTTGAGCATAGCAGCTACTACCTCAACACCGCGAAACAACACTCCCAAATCAAAGGGTGCACCCAAATCGAATCACATAAGTAATAGATATGGTATCGAAGAAGTGTGTCCGCTAGAGGTGGCGAACCTCAATGGCCCGGCGCGACTCCTGTTTTAGTCATGTCAGGGGTCATCCAATATCGTTCTCTTTCTTCAGTCAACGCGTTCACCAAACCATCCACTTCATTCTGGATCAACACTCCGCGAATATTAGTTATTAAAGTGGTTTTCGGTTTGGACAGAGAGTATGTCCCTAACCGATCCCGGACTCTTCAATAACTACGTAATTATTACACCGATTGGTCAATTAATAAGCTTTCAAAATAGTTTATATTTCAAACCGAAATATCATTGCCATTTCAAAACCATATCCATACGATATCATTTTTTACTTCAAATAAATCCATTTCCAAAATCATATCACTTCCCAAAGTTATATCGCTTTCGAATCGTAGTCTTTTAAAAATTAAACACTTTGAAAATCACAGCTTTGAAATCATAGCATTTTGGAAATCATAACACTTTCCTCTTAAACAGTTTAGATATTAAAATTAGTATATATAATAAAATAGTTTATAAATAAAATAGTTTATATAAACAGTTATAAGTTAAAATAGTTTATAATAAAATAATTTATATGAAAATGATTTATATTAAAATAGTTTATATTAAACTAATTTATAAGTAAAGTATCCATAGTTTAAATATAACTTAAAATTACTTTATAAATAAAATATTTTCCTCGACTTCACAAATCGATTCAAATCAATTCAAATTCCAAATTCAAATTTAATCAAATCTAAATCATCAATTTCAATTCCCATTTCAATTAAACATTTTCAAGTTATATCGATTTCAAATACCGATTTGAACCACAATAAACCATTTCAATTTCAAAATATTTCAAAGCTTCAAATATTCCACATTTCAAAACTAAATTCGATAATTGTCTATAAATCAAATTTACTTCACTATTATTCAGTTTTGAAATATTTACTTAATCATTTCAATATCCTTTAAATGAACCTCGATTTATAAATTTAAATAAACAAAATATCTCAGTTAAATTTATATAAATTTGAAATATTCATTTAAGTCACCTTTAATCAAAGTCAAGTTATAAACATATCTTTACAATTTCAAATTTAATAAATTTCAACCCGAACTTATTTAAGTATGATTCTTAAATAAATATAGATTTTCAAATCAATTTCAAACTATCTTTCAACCAGAATCATTTCGAACTCTATATTTGAAAATATAAATTTAAAATAAATACTTAAACATATTTTTATATTGATTCAAATCAACTTAAATAAATCTTTAAAATCAATATTTATTAAAACCATATATTTCTTTTCAAAACCATAGAAATCATTTTTCAAAATATATATATATATATAAACCAACGGTGTCTATATAAAATTTTCTACCCTATGGTCAAGTGATACAGATAGTTATCATTTCAATCCGCAAATTAAAATATATGCGGGTATATATCTTTTCAACCCGCAATCCCAAATTCAATGTCAATGAAAATCGCTTGGGTTTATCATTTCAACCCATAACGATTTTCTCCTATTCTATAGATCGTTCGGGTATGTATCATTTCAACCCATAGTGAATTCTATACTAACAGGGAACTTGCAAAGTGATAACAGATATGATAAAAATATAACAACAGCAACAGGCATATATCATCGATGATAAATAACAGATAATAGTGTCAGATGTCACAGGTGAACAGATACAGATAATGACATATATAGCAATATAAATAACATATAATGGTGTCAAGTGTCACAAGTGAACAGATACAGATAATACATAGCAATATAAATAACTAACATCAGCATATTTCAATTTGACGTTTCAATTGAAATCAAATTTAATAAATAAAAGAACGTTAATCGTGAGTGATCGCTCACCTTTCGAGGCTAGAGATGGAAGAGAATGAGATGAGTTACGACCCAAGCACGAATTCCAAAATGAAGCAAGATTGAACGCGAATTCGATGGACAAACTGATAGATAAGGAATCGATGAAACAATTAGAACAATTTGATAGAGACAACAAATATATATATATATATATTATTGTTTTCATGAAATCAATATTTAATTTAAAACAAGTAAAAAGAATCATTGTTTTAAATTACACATATATCAAAAACAAACATTTATAAATAAATACTTATATATTATAAAATAATTGCAGGCAAAATATATTATAATTAAATTGAACACAAACAAAGATTTTGAAAAAAAATAAAAAATATATAAGATATTATATATGTGACATACTTTTAAACAATATAAATGAATAGACATATTATATACCAATCTTATATGTATACATATATAGTAAACTTATAAAAATAGTATAGCTTTTATATACAGCAAGGAATAAACTGCTTATATAACTATATATATATATATATATACTATAATAAAAAACCTTGGTCAAAGTGGTCAAAGTGGAGCCTTTTGTGTGCTGTCCAATTTGTCCTCCGCAACATTGCAAAAGAAATGAAGATACGAAGGGTAATTATGTCATCTTCATTCCCCACTTCCTCTTCCCCACGTTCCTCAATACTCCCGTCAGTTTCCCATCTTCTCCACTCTTCCATCGGTCCACAACTACTTCATCAATTCTCAAAACAAAAGATAACCCTAACTGCTGCCTCCTTCAAATTAATATCAACTGTCTGCACTCTTCTTTATTCGGCTTCCAATTTAATTCTTAGTTCCCAATTTCTTCCTCTCAGAACCAATTAAGCCCGAATAACTGACCGTCTCGCAAAGCAGCTGATTGACTTCCCCTCCTCAAACCCTAAATCAGTTCAATGGCGGCTGCAATTATCCAGTGTCAACAAGATCAATTCCTCCGTACCGCAGAAGCTTGATGTCCCGATCATTTCTTCGAGTTTTATTCCCATATCTTCTTACCAGATAAGTTACCTCCTTAGGATGTAAACTGACGCCGTCAACCACTCCACACACTCAGCAACTGCTTCTCATATGTTCTCTCCTTTTCATATTTCCATAATCGGTATTTAACCGGCGTGCAAGAAGATCGACAGGCTGGAGGTTGGTCTTTCATCTAAGCTTCCTACAGTTATGATTGTTTTTTTTGCTATTGTTTCTTCTTTTTTACGAAATTGATGCAATCTCTTTTCTCTTCCCTGAAGGTGTTTACGGACGTTTAGCAAGGAGATCGAAAATGGTTCTTCAACTCCAGAATTAGAAATCGGACCTCAAGACAAGATGCCTAAATTGAAAAGTAGAAGACAGTCGATGCGGTCTCTTTTCTCTTCCCTGAAGGTGTTTACGGACGTTTAGCAAGGAACTCGAAAATGGTTCTTCAACTCTAGAATTAGAAATCGGATCTCAAGACAAGATGCCTAAATTGAGAAGTAGAAGACAGCCGATCTACATCCATCCCAAATATCAAGTAAATTCTATACCTTAGATTTTTGAATGCAATTTTTTTATTCCAGAAGTTTTTGATTTGGTTATTTATTCCAAAAAAAATTGATTTGGTTATTTATTCCAGAAGTTTTTGATTTGGTTATTTATTCTAGAAGATTTTATCTCTTCAATCTTCTGTTTGGATTTGTTGGCAATATGGAAATTAGCTCCATAAGAATTTTAATTGATTTCTTCAGCAGTCACATGGTTTTTGCAGAAACAGTTTCTTTCTGTTTTCTCCATTGACCAAGATTTTATTTCCTTAAAAAAGGAAGAATTCATATTTGACCCAACTTATCTTTGATTATATTTAATCTTATTTATTTTTATATTATCCGAACTCATTGAATAAGTTATATGTTGTAAGATAACATGCATATTGGTTTAGTTTTGTTGAATTTGTTCCCATATTGAATTTTAGTTAACTATCAGTCATTGATTACTTGAAAGTGCAAGGTGGCATGCTTATTGCAGTAATATGTGAATTCAAATCTTAAATTCATCATTACTTTATTCGTTTTAAATGGCTTAAACATTGATGGAAAGAAATATGAATTCAATCTTAAATTCATTAGTACTTTCATATATAAATATTCAGTAATCATTAACACTAATTTGGTTATTTATTCAAAAAGTTTTTATCTCTTCAATCCTATGTTTGTATTGGTTGGCAATATGGAAATTAGCTCCAAAATAAGGAATTAAAAGGCAAACAGTTTATCAGACTGAATTTTTTTACATCGTTCCTGTATTTTAAGCAATAATTTTAGTTGATTTTCCTCAGCGGTCACTAGGTTTTTGCAGAAATAGCATCTTTATGTTTTCTCCATTCTTACATCATTGACCAAAATTTTATTTCCTAAAAAATAATAATAATAATTCATAGTTGACCCAAGTTATCTTTGATTATAGTTGATCTTATTTATTTGTATATTATAAGAACCCATTAAATAAGTTATATGTTGTAAGATAGCATGCATATTTGTTTAGTTTTGTTGAATTTGTTCTCATATTGAATTTGAGTTAACTATCAGTGGTTGATTACTTGAAAGTGAAAGGCGGCATGATTATTGGAGTAATATGCAAGATAAGGTTACTATTTATTCATCCCCTTCTTTTACATTGTAAAATAATTGTTTGCGGGTATTATATATATCACAAATCTAATTTATATGGTCGTTTGCATTGCTGGAAGCATTTTATTTAACATTTGCATTGGTGGGAGCTATCATAACGAGTTGTAATATTTTTGTATCCTACAGATTTCAAGTTGATTGACGGTCAATAGATTGATATGAAGAAAGGTGCAACAACTCATATAACCAAGGTCAGTAACTCTACTTACTTTGTCAGAGCCTGCCTACATACATGTGTATAATAAAATACTTAAAAGATGATCGGTTTATTTAACATTTGCATTGTTCTTTACTTTGAGTAGTTTCGTTGAACAGTTTTCAACCCATTTCATAGTGCGTACGCATTTCTTTGGTATCTCACTTGGTTCCCTTTTGAGTACATTCTCCAAACTCATTTAAGAGGGTAAATTTGACAAAAAAATATTCAGAATTGAGGAATATCATTCCCTATGGGGTTGTACACTGATCTGGGTTTAAGAATGGTGAACAAGGCTTGGTAAGGTTTCCTCTCTGGCTTTTCGTGTGGTTCGGTAGTATATTAAATCTATTGGTTATTTGAGTTTGTGATTTTATTCCATACAGTTTCTTATGTTTCTATGAGATATTGATGGAGAAGCTTGGATCTAAGTCTGTTTACTGCGGTTATGGGTAAGGTTTCCTTTCTCTTTTTTCATTAAGCTTGACTTTTTTTGTTCAAATTGTAACTGTAATATATTCATGTTTAATAAAATTATATTATCTCAATTTTAACAATTTTTGCCTTATTTTCCTATGTTTCCATGAGATATATTTCGTGATTTGGTTTTCTTTTGAAAAACTATTATGTATTTCAGTCACTAAGATATGCTTTTCATGCTTTCAAATCCTTTACGATGCTAGAGCTGTATCAGTTTACTGTCGTCGAATTTACTTTGTTGTCGATGCTTCCAGTTACTGTATGTTTCAGCTCTAAAAATTAACATATGCAAACTAAAATATCCCAAACTACCACATGATTACCCATTTCTCTTATGAGTTTTCTCTATTAGTGGATATAAATTATAATATTGCTTTAGTCGTTTATACACCTGCTGCATGTCAGATATTAGAGAAAAAGTCGCATAATTATGCAAGGAAAAGATTACCGAAATTACAATAATTTTTCCGTCTCTATTGACAAATTCAACAGCTGACTTAACCCATTGTACTTGATTTATTTATATAAAACCAATTATGTACTCTAATCAAATTAAAGATAAAAACAATGCAAAGTCTTCAAAATATATACACCATTAGCACTTAATATAAGAATCTTGAATTGCCACTGTTTGAAAATCAATGATTTATAAATTTTTTGACAGAAAGAATGTATTGGATTAAAGAACTAGAGAAGAAAAATGGAAATTTTCATCTAAGAAACAAAATATATACACCATTAGCACTTAGTTTAAGAATTTTGAATTACCCCTGTTTGTAAATATAGGGTTTAAAAAATTACAAAGAAGAAAAATGTATTAAGATGAAAGAACTGATTAGAAAAGTGGGGCCATTTGGAAATGTTATTCTTTTCTGGGGTAACACCAAAATAATTGGGTATATAATTCTTACAGTTTTTTGGGGGGCTTACTCAGTATATGTTGGAGATGAAATAGAATTTTCCTACATTGTTACTAGAAGTATACTAAGAAGAAAAAAAAATGAAGATGTATTATAAGACATGTTCTTACCAAAAATTCATAGATCCCAGCTGAATTCACACATGACAAGTATATTGTCAAATGTATATGCTTTATGGCTGATTTCCCACAATCATATAAATCCACTGTTAATTTTTATTTATAAGATTCAAGCAAAATTCATAACAGTTTTTGTGTTATTAATTTGTGGTGTATTTCAGGTGACAGGAAAACAAGTGTTGTCCATCTATCTCAAAGTTGTAGAAAGTTCATACTTCAACAGCTCGGATAAGGCATGTATTCATTTCTTATTACACAAATGAAATTCAAATGTAAAATTTTAACAACCAAACTAAACTGTAACAGGCAATTAAGTTAATGGACGAGGTCGAGGAACTATTTGTAAAGCACTTTGCAGAAGATGATAAGAGGAAAGCAATGAAATACCTCAAACCTCAAAAACGTGAAGAATCACATGCAATTACATTTTTCATTGGTAAGTATGAAAGTCGCACAATATTTTGGAAGTTAGTAAGGTTGCAATACACGTTAGAACAACTGCACTACTGTATCCTGCATGGATAGACCAACAATTTGCTGTTTACAGCACTGTTTGCATTCGCATGCACATAAGGTCCGAGGAAAGCAGATATAATTCTATTATATGTTGATGAGGGTACTGATGTAAACATGAAAGGGAGGAAAGTGTTTTACCATACTTAGAATTTCCATTTTTGTACCCTTAAACATGTGTGATATATAGGTTGCGTAAGTTATGCTAAGAAGTAGTAGAGTGTGTGTAGTGTCTTCTGTGAGAGAAGAGAGAGTACGTGTGTTTCAGGTAGGCAGTGAGTGTGTGTTTTCTAGAATGTGTATGTGTGCTGTTGAGTACTGCCTACGCATTGATTACGTGTGGGTCTACATATCCTTTTGCTGTCATTTTGGTTATTTCTTCATTTTTGCGAGTGTAGGGTTGAGTTATGTTTATTGCTGCCAATTGAATTTCTACGTTTTTTTAAAAAAAAAAACACAAAACAGCTGTAGTTATCACGTTGCAGCTAATCACATCATGGGCCGCTTTTCCTTGAATGTAAGATTACAGAAAGAATGATACAAATGAACATCCGGCCAAAAAGAAAAAAAGGCATTTTGCTATTTTACAAATCAAAGGCCTAACGATACTGGAAGTAGATAATTATACAAAGAACATTTCATGTATCCATAGTATACAGCAATAATGTTTGAATCCTATTTTTTTTCCTTATAGGTTATTGCTCCAAGTTGTCTTAGCTTGCAGGCTTCAAGTATCATGCATCACTATGTCTTCCACGGAACTTCTATACTTGGAGATCAACTCCCTCCTTTGATTAAGCTGTTGCTTGGTTTCTTCTAGCTTCCGTTTTTGTCCTTCTACTGTTACGGCCTTTGTAGTAATAGACGCTGAAATGGAATTGAGTAGCTGTTGGCATTTTTCAAACTGTGCAGTCAATTCATTTACCAGAGCATCTGAATGTGTATCTCGAGTTCCATTCTCGGTCACTTCTGCTAATTTTTCCACTAAATTAAGAAGATGGAAGTGAGAAGCCAAGGATTGGTGGTGGTGCTGCTGCTGCGACTGTATTTGTTGAGTTTGTTGAAACGATTGTGGCGAATGTTGCTGCTGCTGCGATTGAATGTGTTGAGATTGTTGAAACGATTGAGGCGGCGGCGGCGGCTGCTGCGATGGCGTTTGTTGAAACGACTGTGGTGGCTGTTGCTGCTGCTGCGACGGCGTTTGTTGAAACGACTGTGGTGGCTGCTGCTGCTGCTGCGATGGCGTTTGTTGAAACGACTGTGGCGGTTGTTGCTGCTGTTGCTGCTGCATCTGAAACTGTGAATTGTTATTGTTGAACGACGAGGTTGGAGTGGGTACCATCATCCAGCTTCCGCTTCCTCCCATTGAATTTCTACGTTTACAGCAGAGTTTGTGCCAGTTTGAGTGAATATGTGTGTAAGTGCAAACATTAGTTTGTGCGTGCTCATTTGAAGGGGTATGCATGCCTAAATATTTTGCATAAATAGCAATGTTGGCATTGGTGAAGTGTCATGCACTTCATATTATAAACACTTGCATGCCGCAATATATATGCGTGTATATTTAGTGTGACAGTTTGTTTGCAAGGCACGTGTAAGGTGCTATTTATATTGTTATGTAGGTGTTGTGCTCTAATTTTTTTGAGCCACGTCTTTTTGTAGTTTTGGGCATTATTGTATACTTATTCTATTATAGAATATTAGCACTCAAGAAATAATATTCTCAGTATAATTTTTTTTAACAATCTTCTGCTACTTGAAAACAACAAAGACGATACGTGAATAAAGTAAACCAAGGACGTGGATAAAGTTCAATATTGATGAAATTAACGAGTATAGTGATAGACCTCGCATGTTACTTATTGTTTTCTTTGCATGTGTAAAAATTACATGAACTATCTTTTGATACACTGTTAAACCATTACATATATACACACCTAAACGTGTGTATTGAAATTGTATGTACATATACTTTATTTATTTGATAGGCTTCACCATTGATGCAATAGGCCATGATAAGGCAACCTAGGTTCCATATAACACTCATTTACAACTAGAAAGAAATTTTCTATGCACACGTCCATTGAACATATATGCACAGTGGTATCTATAAATTCAATTATGTTATATATACATACACAAATATATATATATATATATATATATAAAATTGAAAATTCAAATGTGTGCTTGGTACATGTCTCGGAGTAATAACCATTGTTGAAATCTTAATCATTATATAGTTTGAGTTGCAATATAAAAAACTTGGTTGTTGTTAATGCAGAGTCTTGATTGCATATGAGAATACGTCACTTCCTTCTTTCTCACAATATCATAATTGTAACAAAGACAAAATACGTCGCTTCCTTCTTTGCACACGTCCAACGGACGTGCCACCATACTTGTATATATATATGCAAAACATATATGTATACGGCCATATACATGAGCAGGCAAAGCCTTTATACTTTACACAGCTTAATATCTACACAATATATATATAATATATAAAACTTATAAACTTGTAAAACTTATATACATAAACAAACAATTTCTATATCAATACTTATTACCTAATATTTGAAAGCAGTTTGCAAAGCTTATATATAACATATGTTGCGAAATCATATATTATATATATTATTATTAAAGACTACAATTTCAAAACAACATAGTTAAAGTAACAATTCAACATACTTCTTGTATACGAAAGCTGCAATCACAATATATTTAAAACAGTATTATATATAACTAACAGACTAAAATATTGTAAACTTATATATAATTTATATATATATATCTATATAAACAAACAACAGACGCCTAATAGCTGTAAACAAAATATGAAACACAGGATGTAATGTCATATATAATATATATATATATATAACAAATATATAAATATATGTATATATTCACCGACTTACATCAATACAGCCGAGGAGGAGGGGAATGAGGCAAGGGATGTTGCGAGCTTGCGTGAAGGAATTTGAGAGCTGATGGCGGCCTTGAACGAGAGGGAGGAGAGGTGTTGAGTAAGCAAAAGAAGAAATGGCTAAGGAGGCGGAAGATCTTGGGTGATGTGGCACGCGGGATGAGGAAGACGGTGCAACTATGCCGATGGACTATGCTCGAGAGAAGATGCGCAGCTAGGATTCGGCACAGGGGTTTGTCAGAGGGAGGCCGAAGTGGCTGCATAGTGTTCGGCCATGAACAGTACTTGCTCGAAGGAAAAGATGCTCACAAGCTAAACTCTTACGTTATATTATGTATATGATTTTGTTTATCATCACTTTATTTATTTTTACTTTATTTTTAACTGGCGAAAGCAAGTTACAGGGAAAGAAGGATTGATGGCCTCCAGAAGAAGACTAGTAGATTTCTAGGCAACATGCATATATTTATTATTAATTTCAATTGAACAGAAGAAGATGAAATGAGTAGCCAACACAATCCACAAAACAAAATATATAAATTAAACAAGGAAATAGCAATGGTCTGGGAAATGACAAAAGTCAGGAGTTGGATTTTCTGGGAAATAATAACCACTGTTGGCTATACGTTTACATAGTGGAAAAATAAAAGGCAAGGAAACTCAACAGACTAAAATACATAACCGATACGGCTAGCCGTTTTGTCGATTTCGTCGCGTACCGGACATTGAAATACATATATGAATATATTCGGAGATCAGTACATCGAGACGATCAAAATGGTATACAGATATCAATGATACGATCGTCCGATCAAAAGTCGATATCGGTACCGAAATGCTGCTAAAATATCAGAAATAAGATGAATGGAGCAATAACAGTCCAAATTTGGAGAAACGAAATATGACGTCTCACTCCGAAGATGATTTACAAATCTATTATATAAAAATATTCAGGTTTGGAAAACATTTTATTATCATCCATTTTAACTGATTTAAATTTAAATAGAATTACGCAAGAAAAACAACTTTCAAATTTTTCTGATGAAAATTTACCAGTTGCTATGATTAATTATACGCATTCCAAATATCAAATTTTTATTTCAAAATTTTATCATTTAAAATTTCACAAAATTTCAACTAATTACGTTATTAAAACATTTAAAATTTACGGGTCGTTACAATTGTCATCTTAGAACTTACTTTTGATGTTTACTAGTGATTATCCATCTATAACAAGATTGAAGTTGACGCAGGCCATAGATTTTGTCGAACCACAATAAAATTCCTATGTGTTTTTACTATTTTCTTGTTGATTCTATTTTGACCCACTCGTTATAATTTTAGTTGGAGTGTTGTACCAGTTTTTGGTTCAACGGTGATATATTTAAATTATATTAATTAGAAAACCTTTAAATAATATGTTATGTGATAATATTTACATATTGATTTAAATATTCTCGATCGAGATATTTTGAAAAAGGGTATCAATACATCCGTTAAGACCAGAGTATGTAATGCTCTCCACGTGTTGGGTAGTGTTTTACTCATCATAGTTGGTGGCACTAAAGGGTTACGTACTCATAGGTATTGGATTTCTATAGAGTATAGAATGACTTACTCGAGAGTTTCAAGTTTGTTGTAACAACCCAAAATTATGGTCATTTGATTTTAAATGTTTAATTTATTTTAAATATTTTAAATAATTGAATTTTAGAATTTAATAACTTATAATTCAAATATAGGGAATGTTTTCTAAGCAAAGCTAGCCAGCTTTATAGTGGGCCGTGCCACTGTATAAATAATGGAAAAACATGTGTTCTGCACATGCACAGAACAGCTAAACGGGCGCAAGGCGCCCAAACCACAGAGAAAAATAAAGAACATGAGCTAGGCAAAAAGAGCCTAATATACTAAATAACTAAGACTACGCGTCCTTCGAAGAAGAACTGCTACTACCAACATCAGATGACGGGCCACTAACATGAACATACCCAGAGAAAAGAGCATCCAGATTCAGATCATAACCTTCATAAGAAGGAGAGTATATAAATTTCATATCCCAGTTGACGTGATAAAATTTACTTTTATTCTCCTCACCAATCTCACCAACCCTAGTAAGGGACATGCCCTCACCCTCAATGTGATATGTAAGACATCGACTCTCACCCTAAATATCACTAATAAAGGCATAAAAAGTGACAGTCTTCGGCGAGTACCGCATCTCAAATGGAACATGGAGCCAGGCCCACTCCTTAGAATTCCAAATAATAGAATCGGACAAAACAGAAGAAGCATGCTCAATCTGGGCCCCACCAACAGGAGCATCAACAACTGGACAGGAGCAGCGACAGCAGAAGGGATAAGGGGGGAGGAGCAACCTTCGGGACCCACTTGCTTACAGGAGGACGAGGAAGTGGAATCTGATCAGATAGTGGAACAGGGTCGGCAGTGGCCGATCTAGAACACGCATCCGAAAGATGCCCAAAGGACTGACAGAACGTACAGATGTTCGGTTTCCAACTATAGCGAACTCTGACCTCAGCAAAGTGGCCCTCATCGATTTTGATTTTTAACACCGTACGAAAAGGCTTGGCAGGGGTTATTTCAATCAGAGCTTTGGCATAAACTAGTCTCTTTCTGGCTACAGTGTTAGCGTCATAACAAATCACCTTACCAACAAAGCCAGCTAGCCAATCAATCCCGATCAAAGGCTGAAGAACAAATGGGATATGTGAAAAGTGGGCCCAGACTGGAATAGATAATACCTGGTCCTTAGCCCTATCAACAGACGGACTCCAGGTTGTAATAATGAATGGTTTTCCATCAATGAGAATAGAATAGGCCTCAAGAATAAGTCGTCTTTCATCGCTACGCGAGAATTGAAAGTAGAACATTGCATTATCGAAGTGAACACTTAATCCCCCTTTAGGCTTCCATACCTAATTGCATCGTGCCTTAACAAGCTGGTAGGCAGGATTGGAGTCAAGGAAAAAACCCACCAAATTGTCCGTCCAAAAGTCAACACCGGCCTCAATCATTTCCACCGGAGGTATCATAACTCCCTCGATCTCTACTTTGTCAAAACAACGGGGATAATGCACACCCGCATTTTTTGGCAAGTTGGTGAACAATGACGACCACCGAGTAACTGACCGAGGAGGAGAAGGTTCCTTAGGAACATGACCACTTGTATTTATACAGGAAGAGGAGACAACATGCTTCGCATTTACTCGAGCACTAGGTATACAGCTTCGAACCAGGTCATTGACAGAAGAAATGAAACCAACTGCCTCAATTACACTAGCTATTTCATCTACGACAACAATGTTCACACCACATGATAAGATATCAACTTGCTTAGTTTCAACAATACCCAAATTAGACTCGACAGGCATCCCAACATCAGTTTTCGACCAAGGATTATTACAAGCTGAAGCTAGATACGGAGACAGTGGGTGCTCACCAGAAGACAATGGATAGGCAAGCAAAGGAGGCGACGAATTAATTTCCTTCAGCAAATCAGAGAGGGGATTAACGCTTTCCACAACTGGCAAGGCGGGCTCACCCGTGCATTGGGAGGTAGCAGAACTAGCGAAGCCAATACCAGGAGGCCCTAATGCTCTGATAGATGACACACTAGAGCACGTATGGGAAAGCTCCAGATCTAGCGCACAAGAGGCGATCGGTGAGCGCTTCTTCTTGGACATTGTGGTAAGGACGAGGCGACAGCGAGGGAATGGAGAGACGAGACAACACACGATGGAAGGTCAAAGATTAGACAAAGGAAGAAATGCACGAAATTGCCATGTCATTAGTGGAGTCGCCATTTTCAGTCGATTTTGAATTATAAAATTTACGAAATCGCCAGAGATAGCGCCAACGAGGGAATTTAAATGAAATTTAATGTTAATTAAATGGGTTTAATAATATTATTAAGCTCATTTTAATTAATAAATAATATTGATGAGTTCAATTTGTAAATTTATTTACAAATATAAATAGATTGGATAAATATCGATAATTAAATATAAAGCGATATTTAAATCCTTGAAATTGCCATTCCAGGGCACTATCTCGGATTTCGAAGAAACCAGTTTCATTGAATCCATAATAGTGAATCATAATATGCCGTCAAATTTCATGTCGATCAGACGTATCGTTTGGTTGTGCGAGTTCGAAACGGGTAGAAATTAATATTGGAAAATTAATATAATAACTGCGTTTAAAAATCTATCTTCTACATATGATTGAATTAGGGCTTGGGACTAGTTCCACTGCGTTCAGAATAGGGGTATAACATATTGAAAGCCAGGCGGCACATCCCGTTTGGAGTTCGAGATTTTTGGGTATGTTATGTTGAATATTTTATTAAATAAAATTATATGTGTGTGTGTGTACACATCCACCATTTCTGCCATACCATTAGCCCATATCCCATCTTTTCTTAGCCCATGCTCCTCCCATACCCTTTTCCCTCTATTTAAACTTTCCTGAAAATGAAAATGGAGCTCTTCTTTCATATTGGAAAGTTAAAAAATAAAAAAATAAGGATGTACTCAATAAAAAATAAAAAGTTGACATCATTGTTCTTGTATCACTTTGATCTTTGCGCCTTAATGCTTTTGGTTGGGTGCGTTCATGGTTAGGAGGAGGTCGAAGTTGAAGGCCATTAGGGTTTGATTTTCAGCAAGATTTAGGGATCGTTAGGCCATGTGGAGCTTTGATTTAGGTTCGGCATGTCCGAGAGCAGCTTAGGCCGAAGTTTCAGGGAGGATTGGCGACGAAGTTGGTCAGGACCTAACGCGTGTGGATGGGAGTGACCTGCTGGTCGCGTTTCATTTGCGGTATGGGGGCGATGATCCAAGGTGTCGGGCGAGTGGTGTTCGCGTAGAGCGACACAATGACGAAGTTGGATTGGAGAATGTTCGAGTATCTTTGCCATGTCAGTGCTTTACATGCATGTCTGATTGGGTTCCTCGCTGTGTCTTTGTGCACGTTTTATTTTTGGGAAGGAAGAAGATGAAGGTGGGTTGAGGGGCAATCTTGTAAATTTAAAGTTGTTTAATTATAATTTTAATTAATTCGATAACTTATTAAATCCATAACTTTTGCGTACGAGGTCGGATTCGAGCATCATTTTTTGCATTGGACTCGTGTCGTCGAGATCTTCACGATGGAGTTGGTTTGGTCATAGACTCACTAGGAACCATCGGATGTAGCTACGAACGCATAGGATTGCACAAAAATCGAATTTTACTCTCTTCGTCTTGTACCTGGACGAAAAATCATCCAGGATGATAGGCGGGTCGACCTATCCTAGCAAGGGTCGACCTATGCCCTTTTAATTTTTTTTCATTTACTTATATAATTCTGATTTCTTGTTTCTCTCATAGCTTCTCCGTACTGACTCGGATTTCGACAAGTTATATGTGAAAATTGCTCAGAAAATTACCATGGACCCAATGGTGCAACTCCCGTGGCTCAATTATGACAATTTCCCAAACCTATTTTATTATTCAATTAATTTGTTAATTAATTATTATTACTCTAATTTTTCGGGTTGTTACATTCTCCCCGCCTTAAAGGATTACGCCCCCGAAATCTCCAAAGATAGAAGAATGAAATAGATATTTTCATCCAAATTCCACAACCACATATTCAACCATCATCCATTACATCCATTGTCCATAAGCTTTTTAATGCAATTTATGATATATGCAATAGTGTAGTGTCAATGTCCCTAATTAATGCAAAAGATTAGGCGCTACTGATTCAATCGACCTCCTCTTTATGCGCTCATGCCCGTGCCATGTATCCAAATGAATGGAAATTCCCTAATGACAACCGATAGTTCTATATGTGTGCTACAATTATCATCCAAATGCAACAATCATATGATAATCACCCATTCATAGCAACCATGAAATAAAAATTCAAGTGCACACACATCCATATGCATATGCTTTAGTAACCTAGTTAGGCCGATCTCTAAGAGATAATAGTGCCTAGTGTATGTATATGCATCCATTAGCATCCACTAGCAAACAATTGCAACCACTAGCGTCCAACATACATAACATGTTCTAGTAACATGTTTACATTCAGTCCTACCATCCATAGGTTAAATCCTAAGATCTACCCTCCCAAAGGATACTAAAGGAAAGAACGTATTCAAAACTAAAGACGAGAATAGGAAATTCAAAACAAACCATCGAAAAGATGTGGATAAGAGGTACGTATTTTCTCCTCATCCTCCCACGTAGCATCCTCAATACTATCTCCCCACTGCACCTTAACCAAAGGGACTTCCTTATTCCTAAGCTTCTTGATATCATTCCCAACGATCTTGGTAGGAATGCGAAGAATCGATGCTTCTCTCTCCACTTCAACTTCCTCAAGTTGGCTAGGTTCCACTACCTCTGCTGAATCATGTAAGCACTTTCTCAAGTGCAAAACATGAAAAACATCATAAACTCCCATAAGCCTCTCCGGTAGCTTTATCCGATACGCCATCTTCCCTACCCTTTCCACAATGGGGAACAGTCCTATGAATCTGGGAGCAAGTTTCCCACTTGATCCAAACCTCACTACCTTTCTTAGCGGAGAAATCTTAATGAAAACCAAATCTCCTACTTCGAACTCAATATCCATTCTCCGCTTATCTGCATAGGATTTCTGTCTATCTTGGGCCGTCTACATTCTTTTCTAATCAAATCAATCTTTTCCGAAGTCTCTCTAACCATGTCGGGACCAAGTAGCAATCTTTCCGTAGACTCCAACCAACACGTATGCGACTTGCAAGATCTTCTATAAAGGGCTTCAAAAGGATCCATCCCAATGCTAGCCTGAAAACTATTGTTATATGCGAATTCCACTAAAGGAAGGTGCTCTTCCCAAGTCCCTCCAAAATCAAGCATGCACATCCTCAAAAAATCCTCAAGAACTCTATCAACTCTCTCCGTTTGGCCATCCGTTTAAGGGTGATCGGTCGTACTCAATCTAATCTTTTTCCCTAAAGCCTCTTACAAGCTCCTCCAAAACTCCCTAGTAAAGATAGGGTCTCTGTCTCTCACTATGCTAGAGGGAACTCCATGAAGTCGGACTATCACACGAACGTATATGGATGCCAAATAAGGTGCTGTCCTCTTACTCTTAACCGGAATGAAGTGGGCGCTCTTAGTCAAACGATCTACAATCACCCAAATACTGGTATTCCCCTTCCTAGATTGGGGTAAACCATCTATGAAGTCCATCGAAACACTATTCCACTTCCATTCGAGTACATCTAATGGTTGAAGCAATTCGCCAGGCCTCTGCTGCTCCGCCTTAACCCTTTGGCACACAAGACACTTAGCCATGAACTCTGCTACATCCTTCTTCATGCCACTCCAATAAAACACTCTCTTCATGTCCTTATACATCTTATAAGCACTCGGATAAATAGTCATCCGAGAATGGTGTGCTTCTACTATAACTGCACTCATCAAATCACCAGTGCGGGGGACACAAAGTCTTCCATCTCTCCTTAGCCACCCTTTAATATCGATGGAGTAGCGTTGGAGATGTCTAGAGACCTCTCCTCTACTAACCCTATCCAGAATATCCACAAGCTCTGAATCCTCTTGCTACCTTGATCCAATCTGATCCATGAGGGTAGGCTTAACCTCAAATGCTGCCAATAATCCAGGAGTAATGTCCGTAGAGGGCTTAAAATCAAAGGTGGAAATAAAATCTAGGCTTTTCCACTCCATGAACATTGGGCTAAGGGTTTTTCTCTTCCTACTTAACACATCCACAACCACGTTCCCCTTGCCAAGGGTGTAAGCTATCTCAAAGTCATATGATGCTAGAAACTCCATCCAACGCTGCTGCCTTAAGTTTAAATCCTTTTGTGAGAACATGTACTTCAATGATTTATGGTCAGTGAAAAGCTTGAACCTCTCTCCTAGCAAGCAATGTCTCCAAGACTTGAGCGCGAAAACAATAGCAGCCAGCTCCAAATCATGGGTGGGGTAGTTCTTCTCATGAGTTCTCAACTGTCTACTCCCATAGCATACTACTCTCCCCTCGTGCATCAATACTGCCCCAAGGCCAGTCCCACATGCATCAGTGTATACTGTAAAAGGCTTAGCTCCGTCGAGTAAAACTAACACTGGTGCACTAGTAAGGGCCCTCTTTAGCATTGTGAAGGAATCCTCACAATCCACGTCCCACACGAATGCCACATTCTTCTTAGAGAGGTGAGTAAGTAGTGCTGGAATCTTAATAAAATCTCTAATAAACTTCCTATAATAACAAGCCAAACCTAGGAAGCTTATAACTTCGGTAACGTTCTTTGGGGCCTTCCAATCCTGTACCGCTACTACCTTAGCGGGATCCACCGCTAGACCCTCTCTTGAGACTACATGCCCCAAGAAACGCACCTCCTCACGCCAAAAGTGACTCTTCGAAAATTTTTCTTTCAACTGATGAACACGAAGTGTACGAAGAACCTCCTCAAGATGAATAACATGCTCTTCCATACTCCTGGAAAACACCAGAATGTCGTCCACAGATACTACAACGAACTTATCTAGGACACCTCGAAAAACACGGCTCATTAGATCTACAAAATAGGCTGGGGCATTGGTCAGCCCAAACGACATAACCAACCACTCAAAGAATCCATCGGGTGTCCTAAATACTGTCTTATCGATGCTATCGTCAGCGACCCTAAGCTGATGAAATCCAGTGGCTAAGTCAAGCTGAGAAAATACCGAAGAGCCAACCAATTGATCGAAAAGATCGTCTATACTAGGAAGTGGGTAACGGTTCTTCTTCGTGAGCTTATTCAACTCTCTATAATCTACACAAAGTCGAAGGGAACCATCCACCTTTGTAGCGAAGACGACTGGCGCCCCCCACTCAGATATGCTCTGTCTGATGAAGCCTTTCTCTAATAGCTCACCAATCTGCTTACTTAACTCTTTCCTCTCCCTAGGAGCCATATGTCTCACAAGCAATGCCACTGGCTTAGCATTGTCATTCAGATAGATCCTAAAGTCGATCTCTCTCTTAGGGGGTATCCCCCTAACCTCCTCAAAAACGTCTGGTTCCAACAACTGGAACTGAATCTAACTCTCCTAGTGATAAATCAAGGGAATAAAGGAAGCTCAACATAACTGACCCCTGTGGGTTGCAAGAAACCTTGAGAGTCCGTCCGCTACATGTCCCTAGCCTAACGACTCTCCTCTCGCAGTCCAATGTCGTCCCATAAGTGGATAACCAGTCCATCCTCAAAATCATCCCATATCCCGAAAATCTCATTACATAGGCGTCACAATCAAACTCTACGCCTAGTAATTTTTTTTCAAACCCCTACAAATCATGGATAAATATGCCGATCCTCCTATGGGGTTTGAAACAACTATAGGGCCTACAACTAGAGAAATATCTAAGTGCAAACAATCAACCAAGGAACTAGAAATGAAAGAATGCGATGCTCCGGAGTCAAAAAAAGTTCGAATAGGAAAATCCGAAATAGAGATCAAACCTTCTACAAAGACTTTCCTACCTCGGTCCGGTCCACTACTAGAAGGTGCTGCATCCAAAGCATGTACTTGCACCGTAGGTGCGCCTGCTTTCTGCCCTGTCCTCTGAGTACAAGCTCGACTAAGGTGTCCAGGCTGCCCACAGCTATAACATCTCCCCTTCATCGTGTCCTTCTTACAGTCCTTTGAGTAATGCCCAACCAATCCACAATTATGACATTTCTCGCCCTTCTTGATCTGTCCCTTTTAAGGTCCTCCTCCTTTCTTCTTGTCCTTATTCTTCCACCACTGCTTCTTAGAGTTTTCTGATTTAGGAACCTCCTTAACCTCTTCTTCCTTAGCAACATCTGAAATGAGAACCATTTCCACAAGTGACTCATACGTCGCTCCCATAGGTACATGTGTCAATGCCAACCCTTGGAGGGGCTGGTTCAAACCTTTAGCAAACTTGGTGGCCTTCTTATGCGGTGTATTAACAAGCTCCATCTCGAGCCTCGATAACTTATTAAACTGATGTATATACTCTTTCACCGAAAGACTCCTCTTCTTCAGACTAATGAACTTCTCCAACTACATGCTTTCCTCGGCTTGCGACAAGAACTTTCTCTCAAACCTTTCCCGAAATCTAACCCAACTAATGTCACTACCCTCCATCTCTACAATCTCCCACCAGTAAGAAGCCTCTCCCTTCAGCCGCCAAGATGCAAGCTGAACTCTCTGTCGGTTCTCCAATCCTAACAGCCCAAATGTCCGCTCTGTATTCCTCAACCAAGTTCGTGCCTCTACAAAATCCTCCGTGCTATAAAATGTCTTTCCTACTAGATTAGCGAAGTCCTTGCATAGCTTAGAAAAATTGGCTACTGTAGGTGGATTAACGGGACCTTCACCCGTTGGTGCTGCATTGGGCGCTTGCCTTTGCACCTCTGGTGCCATAGCTTGGAGGTATCTACGGAACCGGCCAGGGACTTTGACACCCTCCGGAAGATTTGGGACGTCCACCATTCTATGCAAAGAAAAGAAAATTTAGGCTCGAAATAATTGAAAGAAGGTTGAACTGGACTTTGAGGGGATTTTTAGAAATACTCTCTTATGCTTGAAAACTATTTCTATAATAAGAGTTTCTTTTTAAAAAATACTTTTAGTTTGAAGATATGTTACCTTTGAAAAATACTTTACTTTTAAAACAAGTTAGGAATCCTATAACCTTAGGCTCTGATATTAAATGTAACACCCCACACCCCCTTAGTATCCCCCAACAAGGGCACACCAAAGGATGTGGTGCATTATAGGTATAGCTAGAGCATCACAAAGGCTAAGATTCACAAGACAAATAAGTAAAAGCAGCGGAAAACATTCAAATAATAACTTATCATTCAGAATTAAACTTCATTTCAAAATAAGTCATAAAAACATAACATGTCTCAAAAATATCTTATGTCTCATGAAAATACATCTCAGTCTCACAAAATTAGTACAAAAATAACAATAATAATCCCTCTCACAAGTTCCATAAGCCAAATGAAAAAGATGAAAAGCAGAAGAATGCATCTGAAATAAGAAAACTCCAAAAATGAATCTCCAAGCAACCTGAATCAACTATCCTCAACTCTGCTGGCCTATGAGGGGAAAAGGAAAGATAGAGGAGTGGGTCAGACAATAAGTCTGGTGAGTGAAAGTAATTACTAGCATTTCTATGCACGATAAAGAAAATAGACTAAGCAATAGTTCTAGCATGAAAGGAAAATACAGAAAAGATAAAACTCGCATAAAATACCATTTTTGATCCTGTTTGACTGTTTGCTTTGATTGTTTGCACTTGTCTTAAACTGCTGTGATTAGGATGGAACCCTAATCCTATCTCAACTGCTAATCTTGATTAGGCTGAAATCCTAATCCTACCCATTGATCGACCTTTCCTATCTCTGTTGTGCCACTGTGAGCCAATCCTGTTGGTCCCACAACAAAAGACACCTCTTAGCGCTTAGGACACAGTAGCGAATTATTTATCCTAATCGATGTCGCACGCTCGGTCATCGTCGGTACACACTAACTGTCGCCCCCTATTTGACCCTTTATTTATCCTAATTAGCATAAGCGTTCTCAGCCTCACCCACGTGTGAGACCATCAGTCCTCGACCTAAATGGGAATGCTGCCGGTACTGGTCCTAACAAACAAATCTTCTAACTTTACGCCCCTTGCCCAAATCCCCAAATTTGAGCCTCTATCTGTTGGCCACTTATTTACCCTAATCAGCATAAGCGTGCCCAACCTCACATTTGTGTGAGACCATCAGTCTTAGACCTGAAAGGGTATGCTACCGGTATAGGCCACTACTGCTATATTTGCTTATTAACTTAATCCAAGATCCAAGTTTTAAAATAAGCCCCTTCTATTATTTCTTTCTTTCTAATTATAACCTACGTGTTATAATTGTTCTTGCATATGTTACTCTTCTATTTTCTCTTTTTAGTTATAACCACCAGTTATAATTATGCTTGCAAATATCTCAAATTTGCCTATTTCAGTCAATCTCTATTTTATTTCATTTTTTCTCATTTTCCATCCGATTTCTGTAAATTTAGTGTTTTTCTATTTTGATCCATATTTACGAATTCTTCTCTTTTTAATATTTTTTTCGCGTCAAAAAGGATTATATTTCTATAAAAAGAAACTAACATTGACAGGCTAAATTCCAACTTAAAATAGATGTAAATAACTGTAAATAACTGAATGAAATAGCTAAATAAAAATAGAATGAAAAGAACTTCTGAAATTTACTTATAAACCGTCTATAAATAAACTTACATAAATAAACTGTCTCAAAATTGTAGAAAAACTACAACTATTGAGAACCCTATTATTTTAAATTGCTTACAAGTCTAAAATAATTACAAAACACTCACATGTGGTCCTTAGCTCTAATCCTTGGTCTTCCTGGATCCACTTCTAGGGCGTAAAATATTTTTAATTAAGAAGATTTCCTCCCTATAAATTTTTTCTATTTTGGGTTCAGCTTCAGGCAATGAACCCAATTGGAAGAAAATCTGAATGAGAAAAATAGCTAGGCCTAGGGTTCTATTTATAGTGTGGCTTAGGGATCTCAGGCCGTTGGATTTGAAGATTGAATCTGGTGTAACCATGTCATAGGCTCACTAGGAACCATCAGATGCAGCTATGAACGCACAGGATTGCACAAAAATCGAATTTTACTCTCTTCGGCTCATACCTGGACGAAAAATCGTCCAGGATGATAGGCGGGTCGACCTATGGGTCGACCTATGCCCTTTTAAAATTTTTTCGTTTACTTATATAATTCTAATTTCTTGTTTCTCTTGTAACTTCTCCGTACTTACTCGGATTTCGACAAGTTATATATAAAAATTGCTAAGAAAATTATCATGGACCCAATGGTGCAACTCTCGTGGTTCAATTCTGAAAATTTCCCAACCCTATTTTATTATTCAATTAATTTGTTAATTAATTATTATTACTCTAGTTTTTTGGTTTGTTACATTATTTATAAATAAAGCTAAGTGTGAATTGTTTTTGGGTTTATAGTAAACAATGTTTTAACGACATTTGTTTTTGACCCTTGTTTAATACATTTAGTATTATAAAATTTGTCTTATAAAAGAATGGTTTGAAAGAGTATTTCTAAAAATATTTTATCAATACTATAATATGGAAATCAAGCATAAGTTCAGTTCTTTTTAGAAGAAAAAGTTTGATTCATTTATGGAAATGAATTATTTCCTATAAAGCGAATCACTTATATGGAATCGATTTATTTGTATAATTAGCACTAAACATCGAAGAAGTAGATTTGTCGCTATTTCGAAAGTTAAGAAAAATCATGAGATATGACTTTGAGGTAACACCACCTTGACTTGTCCGTATTATTGTTAACCAAGAAATACTGCAAGTTTGAATTCGATGCGTGGTGGTAAGTATACAAGACTTAATTTCCATATACGATCATTTTATATCCTCGATAGTTAGTTTCTCTGCTATCGGTTACTTCAACTATTTTATTATCGTCATTCTAAGACAATTTATTCCTCCATTCCGCGTTAGCGGCGTGGTCTCATAGAAATTCTATACGTTTCCCATCATTTGAGTTATCTCATGCTGGTATTTCAAGACTGATCCGGGTGTTATTTTAAATTAATGTTCGGGTCAGACTGAGTATTTTCCTAGGTTGTCCTTGGTTTTATGGAGGTCTAGAAGAGGAGCTGAAGATTCACCTATCGTAGTATTTTATTTTCAGCTGTACTATACAGTATCCCTTTCAGCATTTGTAAGGTCAGGATTTTATAACTGTCCAACTAATAAGGTTTGTTTTTAACTCTTATATACTCTGTATTTTTGGAGTGACAGTTTCTACTATCCTTGTTATATTATATGTTGTCGATTCCGCTGTGAGATTCTTTTTTTCTCTGTTCTCTGTTCTTTTCTTTTTATTTACCCTAATAATCTGCTTTTTTGTCGATTGGATGCGTGACATTGGAACACAGTGGTAGTGTTTGGTGTCGACTTTCGATGGTCAAAAAGGCGGGTTGTTACAAAGTGGTATCAGAGCGCGAGGTTAAGCGAGAACCTTGGCTTTGGTAGGGTTTTTCTCATTAGAGATAGGGTAGGCGACACCCTAGAATGAGTTTGCGAGTATTATATATAAGAGAGCGTATTTGTTAATGATACAAAAACATATTATGTTAATTGGTCTATTGAGTTTTTATGAATTTTGGTCGAGACGTGGGACGCCACGGCATCGATAGAGATTTCTAAACACTCGACCAAGGCTAATAGACATGGTATTGAAATGTTTTCGAAAATTTTGGCAAATAAAATATTTTGCCTAGGATTATATCTTATACATATAAAGGAATAATTTTCAAAACTTTATATAGTTATAGAGTGTGTTTGTTTAAAGGTGATAATATTTATTTATTGTCACTATTGTTTGTTCGGTTATGCTTAATTTAAATAAGCATTAACTGTTGTTTGTTAATTACTAAATTGTGCTTGGTTATTTAGGAGCATTTATCGTTTTTATTTAAAACGAACCCTTTGTGAATTAATTTTCACAATATTGACTATAAGGTGTTCGGGAAGGTATTAAGTTAAAAATTCACCTTTTAATAATGGTGGGTTCAGGACTAAACTTTAATAAAAAGTTGTTAATATAATCTAAATGGTAGGATAAGACCTTATAAATATTCAAGATAATTCTATTATAATAAAGAAGGATTATTATAATATGAAATGATTTATATAAATTAAGTTTTATATAAATTTAGTTTATAAAATGTGGTTTAAAAAGGATTTTTGAATCTAAATCCCGGAATTTTTGAAAATAATTTCAAAGGAATTTTGAGAAATGAAATAGTAATATTTTTGGAAGTAATTTTAAATGTAATGCATTTTCTTTGGGATAATTAAGACAAAATCATTTTGATTAGCTTTGTGGTAATCTGAATAATTTTCTAAGTGACAACCAGATGTATGCTTTGGCGAACGTTGTGAGGTGCTTAGTAAATTATCTTCCTTATCATTGTGCGATTGAAATGAGTTCAAATCCGAATGAACCCAAAGTGATTTTTTTAATAAATAAATTATTTGAGGTTATTATATATAAAAATATATGTAGTATGCTTTCAAAGATGAGTTTTGGAAATTTAAAACCGGGTATTTAAATTTAAGTTCCTGTAAAAAAGGAATTGTTTTTCAAAATAGAAAGAATTTCTAATAAGAGATTGAGTGGATAAATGAGATTTTACCCTTAGATAAAAAGGGATAAATTAGAAACAGGTTTATAATCAGTTAAATTGGATAAGAAAGTTTTAATGAACATTGTTTTATTAAAAACATATATTTGTTTAAAACATCTTAGTAGTGTAAACTACCTGTTGATTGGGTCAACCCATAAATATCTTTAACACTCTAGGTTAAAGAGGTCGAGAAGTTGACTTAGTTTTAAAAGACCCAAATTTTAATTAGATCTTCACCTAGGTTGTGAAGAGTAAAATAAAATTTATATGTACTCTTAGGATATAGAAGAGTATTATACAAGTATGTAAAGTGGAAATAAGTTATTATTTGATGTTTTATAAAGAAATGAATTTATAAAATATTTTAAAACTTGGGTGAGAATTCATGAAATAATTCATAAATAATTTTAGTATTGAATAAAATACTAAGTTAAAATATAATTGATTTAGAAAAAAAATTATATAGTTAAGGAACCAATAAATTTAGAATATAACTTTCCATTTTGTCTGAGTGAGTTTTGGATAATCTTCTAAGTAATAACAAAAGGCTAATGAGAAAAAAAGGTATGCTTAGATAATTATCTATATTTTTGGACAATCAAGAATGTTTTGAACCTAAGTTGAGATTTGTTTGTTAGTCATTTGACATTTTGAAACTAAGTAATAAGTTTTCCCTATTTGAATTTGATTGACTGTTAGTGTTAGATTATTCCTTCACAGAATTCGATTGATTTGATTTTATTGAATTGAATTGATTGGTTGTGTGATTGCATATACCATTGTTTATAAAGTTTAGATTTATACACAAAGGATTTTGAATTGTTATTATTAGGTCCTAAATCCTGCTGATTTTGACAAAGAGATTTTTGAAAGATTTTGGGAAAGAAATGGTACTTATTCACTCTAGTTGATGTTTTTGCAGGAACCGGAATACCATTGGACGCTTTATGTTGTTTTAATTCTTGAGTTTCATCATACTTTATTAGGAGGAGTTCCCTTCTTGTCATTTTGATTTTGATCATTGATTTTTCTCATTTGAGAAATTTGAAAAATAATTTTTTGGATTGAAAAAAACCCAAGTATTTAGATCTTAATTTATCATTTGAAAATTTTGGATGCATAACATCTATTATAGAATATTCTTTATTTTGGTCGCATATGATTGAGATATGGTTGTTGGTTCCATGTAGATTTATATCAGACAAGTTTTCGCATGTAGAGTTACATCACATTGCTTTTGTTAGCCTAATTTTCTTTTAGATTATATAAGTACAGGAAAGCAAGAGATTTCCACTCGATTTCTTATGTACCTGCATTTGCATAGAGATAATAAACTACTTGCCAAAATATAATTCGAATGAAAAAGGTAAGTAATAGATCTAGAAAATTTGAATTGGATAATGATTTTATGCTCCAGATATGGGAGGCCACTTGGCTTTTGTTTTATTTGGTTGGTTTAGAGCCCGTAGAGGCAATTTGTAGTTGTTTTGATCGAGCCCCGCAAAGACGCTGGCAAAATTTTCTGAAAGATTTAAGAGTTAGAAAATTTTCGAGAATTTTGGAAAATTTATGCTAACGAAATTTGACTTTTAAGTTATATCTTGGAATGAATGAATAAATGGAAGAGAATTAGTTGGTATAGGTGGGTGGATTTGAAAGACTTGGAAATTTTAGAATATATTCCAGCTAGTTGGTTTTGAAAATAAGTTTAATAACTCATTTTAATTAATAGTTTTAAACTTAAGGGTTTGGAAACATTTTCTTCCTTAGGAATTTCAGAGACGAAATTCATTTAAGGGGGGAGAATGTAACAACCCAAAATTCTTGTCATTTGATTTAAACGTTTAATTTATTTTAAATATTTAAAATAATTGAATTTTGGAATTTAATAACTTATAATTCAAATATAGGGAATGTTTAAATATTTGAATTATGAAATTTAATGTTAATTTAATGGATTTAATAATATTATTAAGCTCATTTTAATTAATAAATAATATTGATGAGTTCAATTTGTAAATGTATTTACAAATACAAATAGATCGGACCATTAATACAACAACATATAGTGAGAAACCCCTTAGGGTCTCTCTATAGATTTTCCATGCAAAACAATGGTTATGGATAATATATATATAATCATATGGGTTCATAACGATCAAATTAATATGTCATACATTTCCAAATGGAAATTCAGCCAAACAAGCAATCAAACAATTTAACTAACATCCAAGCAATCAAAAAACGTTAATAACATCATCATGAAATTGCCATTCTAGGGCACTGTCTTGGATTTCGACGAAACCAGTTTTATTGGATCTGTAATAGTAAATCACAATATGCCATCAAATTTCATGGCGATCAGACGTATCGTTTGGTCGTGCGAGTACGAAACTCGTAGAAACTAATATTGGAAATTTAATATAATAACTGGGCTTAAAAAGCTATCTTCTGCATATGATCGAATTAGGACTCGGAACTAGTTCCACTGCGTTCGGAATAGGGGTATAACATATAGAATTCTAGGTAGCATTTCTCGTTTGGAGTTCGAGATTTTTGGGTATGTTATGTTGAATATTTTATTAAATAAATTATATATATATATATGTATATGTATGTACATATCCACTATTTCTGCCATACCATTAGCCCATACTCCATCTTTTCTTAGCCCATGCTTCTCCTATATCCTTTTCCCTCTAGTTAAACTTGCATGGATATGAAAATGGAGTTTTTCTTTCAAATTGGAAAGTTTAAAAATCAAAAACTAAGGATGTACAATAAAAAAATAAAAAGTTAACATCTTTTTCTTGTATCGCTTTGATCTTCATGCCTTGATGCTTTTAGTTTTTTGCATTCATGGTTAGGAGGAGCCCGAAGTTGAGTAGGCCATTAGGGATTGATTTTCAGCAAGATTTAGGGATAGTTCGACCATGTAGAGCTTTGATTTGGCATGTCGGAGAGCAGCTTAGGCTGAAGTTTTGGGGGATTGGCGATGAAACTGGTCGTGACCTGACGTGCGTGGATGGGGGTGACCTGTTGGTCACGTTTCATTTCGGGCATGGGGGCGATAATCCGAGGTGTCGGGCGAGTTTTGTTTGCGTAGAGCGACGCGATGGCGAAGTCGGATTGGAGAATGGTCGAGTATCTTGCCGTGTCAGTGCTTTGCGTGCACATTTGATTGGGTACCTCATTATGTCTCTATGCAGGTTTTGTTTTGGGGGAGGAAGAAGATGAAGGTGGGTTGAGTGGCAATTTTGTAATTAATTTAAAGTTGTTTAATTATAATTTTAATTAATCTGATAACTTATTAAATCCATAACTTTTGTGTACGAGGTCGGATTCGAGTGCTGTTTTTTGCATTGGACTCATGTCATCGAGATCTTCATGATGGAGTTGGTTTGGTTAGATTTGGAGCAAGTGAAAATTTAGGCTGAAATCGAATGGCCGTTCGGTTTTAGTCCAAATCGGAACATTTCGGTGAAAACAAAAATCAATGCGAGTTTAACTTACATTAAATTTTATTATACCATATCTATAATGTTATTAACGTTTTTTGATTGCTTGGATGTTAGTTAAATTGTTTGATTGCTTATTTGGCTGAATTTCCATTTGGAAATGTATGACATATTAATTTGATCGTTATGAACCCATATGATTATATATATATTATCCATAACCATTGTTTTGCATGGAAAATTTTTAGAGAGACCCTGAGGGGTTTCTCACCATATGCTGTTGTATTAATGGCTAATTGAAATAAATCCTCATATTCCATTTAACTTGTTAATTGTCGTTATAGCGATTTCGCTATACTGTCATTTATTAACTTTCATCTCAAAAACTCTATCGTATGAACTTGAGCTTGTTTTTCCGCTAAACAGAATATTAAAATTCATTAATCATTTTGATTATTGACAACTTAAAATAATTAATCATTTTAACTAATGATTTTGAGATTAATTAACCAATTTAATAAAAGATGTTTAAAATCATTTTATTTTTTATCTAAATGAGATAAGATTTAATTTATCATTTTAACTAATGATTTTTTTGAGTTTAATTAATTATTTTAATTAATGATAATTGAAATTAATAATCGTTTTAGTTAATGATATTTAAAAGTAATTAATCATTTTAAATAATGATGTTTTTAATCATTTAATTAATGATTATTTTAAATTTAAGTAATTGTTATAACTAATGATATTTGGAATTTAGTTAAATCATTCTAACTAATGATGTTTTATAATAAAATAAATCATTTTAACAAATGATGTTTCAATTAGTCGTTTTAACTAATGAGGTTTGAATTTGTTAATCCAATTAATTTATTAAACTTAATTAATTGTTTAATTAATGGCATTTAAAATTATTTAATCATTTTAATTAATGATGTTTGAGACTGATTATTTATTTAATTAATGATTCTTTGAATTTAATAAATCTTTTTAATTATTGATGTTTAAAATTAATTAATTGATTTGAAAAAATGATTAAAGTAAACTAACTAATATAATAAAAGTGTTTTAAGTTAATTAACCGATTTATGGTTTTAAAAGTTAATAAACTGATTAAATAAAGATTTTAAAGTGAATTTACTGATGATATAAAAGTGTACGGAGATAACTAACTATTTTATTTAAGATGATGGATTTGTTTACTTGAAAGAGATTATAAATGTGATTAGTTATCTTTGGGGATAATTAATATTGTTTTAAATTTATAAAGGTATTTAAATTGCTTTATTATCTTTTGGGATAATAAATATTGTTTTAGATTTATAAATAATGATTTATAAATGAGAAAATCCTTTAAACGTGATTATTTATAAATAAAGCTAAGTGTGAATTGTTATTGGGTTTATAGTAAACAATGTTTTAACGACATTTGTTTTTGACCGTTGTTTAATAAACTTAGTATTATAAAATTTGTCTTATAGAAGAACGGTTTGAAAGAGTATTTCTAAAAATGTTTTACCAATACTATAATATTGAAATAAAGCACAAGTTCAGTTCTTTTGAAAAGAAAAGGTTTGATTCGTTTATGGAAACGAATTATTTCCTTAAAGTGAATCACTTATATGGAAACGATTTATTTGTATTATTAGCACTAAATATCGAAGAAGTAGACTTTTCGCTATTTCAAAAGTCAAGAAAAATCGTGAGACATGACTTTGAGGTAACACTACCTTGACTGGTCCGGTATTATTATTAACCAAAAAATAGTACAAGTTTGAAATCCAAGAGTGGTGGTAAGTATACAAGACTTAATTTCCATATACGATCATTTTATATCCTCGATAGTTGGTTTCTCCCCTATCGGTTACTTCAGCTACTTTATTATCGTCATTCTAAGATGATTTATTGCTCCGTTGAGCGTTGTTATCCTTTTTTGGAAATGACTAAACCAAAAGCGCGAGAGGAAGCCAAGCTATGTGGGGTTGCTCCCATTAGGGTATATTCACATCCAATCTAGTTTGGATTCAGTTATGCACTTAGATGTGGAAATATTCGAATACTCGGTAAGGTTTGGTGGGGTTTGGCTTGGTATTGTCCGAGAAGTATCACGGAGTATATGAGCTTCTCAAAAGTATATTACTAGAGGTATACTTCAAGGGGGTGCACCTTCCTAGTCATTTGTTGGAAAGTTTTCTTTCGTTATTTGATTCGAATCCTTGAATCTGTTTATCTCTAAAATTGCCATAAGAAGAGTCAACCACTCTTTGCGGCCTTTAAGTATTGGTTTAGTTCATTCTATCAAGTTTGAATTGTTTCCTTATGTAGTCCATTCTATCAAGTTTGGACTGTCATCTTACTTTGTCCATTCAATCAAATTTGGACTGTTTCCTGGTTTTATCCATTCTGTCTCGTTTGGATTTTACTCGGGTTATTTTCACTCTTTCAAGTATGGTTTTAAAATTAATTATGTCCATTCATATTTGGATTTGTTTCTTGATGTTTATTTCTACTCTTGTCCTGTGAGATAAAATCCCATTCCGCGTTAGCGGCGTGGTCTCACATAACTTTTATATGTTCCCCATTATTCGAGTTATCTCACGCTGGTATTTCCAGACTGATCCGGGTGTTATTTTATTATAATGCTCGGATCAGACCGAGTATTTTCCCAGGTTGTCCTTGGTGTTATGGAGGTCTAGAAGGGGAGCTGAAGATTCACCTATTGTAGTATTTTATTTTCCGCTATATTATATAGTATCCCTATCAGCATTTGTAAGGTCAGGATTTTATAACTGTCTAGCTAGTAAGGTTTGTTTTTAACTCTGATATACTCTGTATTTTTGGAACGACAATTTCTACCGTCCTTGTTATATTATATGTTGTTGATTCCACTGTGAGATTCTGTTTTCCTCTATTCTCTATTCTTTTCTTTTTATTTACCCTAACAATCTTCCCTTTTGTCGATTTAATGCGCGACATTAGAACACGGTGGTAGTGTTCAATGTTGACTTTCGATGGTCAAAAAGGCGGGTCGTTACATTTATAATAATAACTAAGGTCAAATGGGAATTTAAAATTGAAAATGTTACGCAGTTCTCTCAACTTGAGTATATAGTTAAACTTCGATATGGACACTCCAATTTATTTATAGTTAAATCATAGCATGATGACCGTTGAACGACTGTAGCTAAGTTCGAGTTGAAGCATCGGAAGTGAAACACTATCTAGTAGAGAATTCATCTCCTCGATTGTATGAGAGTAGTATCATGGTCAATTGTAGCCAACTCAAAGTCAAAATATCTGGCCAAAGTAATATAGTTAATAATAAATGTTATTATTGAACCACAGACTTTGTTTGGTGACTAATGAAGTTGAATGTGGATGGTTTGGAATTTTGACCAATAGAAAATTCCATATATCCTAAAGTGATATAGTTTTGATGAAGAGTACGTGTGTGATTATTGGTACTAAAAGGTAGCACTTAAAATGTAAAATATGATTTTACCAATGAAGATTTATAAGCGATAGATTCTATCAAAGTGTCACACCATCAATAAAGGTGACATTCAAATGTTACTGTTTGAATTGTTTGATATTAATTTCTTTGTTAGTCGCACAACCAAAACTATTCCGTCTTTGAACTACCACCTGATTAATTAGTTTATAATGGTTAAACTAACTAATATACAGAAAAATATTAATTATGAGTATTTTAGTATTTGGGTTCCATTAGCAAGTGGGTTAGCGCTTAGAAATGTGTTGGGTACTTTTAGTGATTATTTATTTGTATATGTAATTGTTATATGTATGTATATCGCTTTGTATTTAGTTAGTTAAATATGAAATAAGTAATTGGAAGGTGACATGGATTGCCACATCATTATATAATGGATGGCCATACATGGTAAAAGGACGGTTTGAAGTGGAGTTTGAATTAGTATTGTTAGATTATAGAAAAGTGGTAGATATTTGCTTAAATGTCTCCCTGTATTTCTTCATAAGTACAAGCTCGCTCCATTTACTTTTCTCTCTTCATTCTTTTAAATCCTTGGCCATCACCCCGTACTCCCATAGTCGAACCTCATTTTCATCATTCCAAATATAACTAATCAGATCTAGGAGGTATTAGACTGAAGGTTGCAACTTTGGGTACTAATTTTGGAATCTAGGAGACAACTTAGATCAGGGTGTGTTTAAAGGCTTTATCTTCATTCAAGCATATTCATAATTTACTAATTATCACATTATATATATATATATATTATTTCCTCACTTTGAATTAGTATTGTAATTTAAATAATTGATTAAATAATATGATTTAATCTGACTATTACTTTCAAATTTAAATATATATATATATATATAAATTATAGTCTAATATATATATATGTTTTAATATACATGTAAATAATCTAAATATAATAAATAATTTTAAATAATTGCATTCTAATTTTAATCAATTTTAAAACAACAAGTTATTAATATTTTATTTAAACTTAATATATCTTTGTTATTTTTATATTCCTTTAGGCTATTACATAGAAAAATTCGACTAAAAGATATATATATATATATATATATATATATATATTATCAAATATTGAAATCTTGTATTTAATATGAAAATAAATTTAAATTTCTTTTTTGAGTTATAAACATTCTGGTTGAAAGCATATATATTATTTTATTATATATGTATATTTACATACATACATACATACATACATATATTAAAATAGTTTTAAATTAATATATATGTACATTTATATTAATTAAATTATTTTCAGCTATATTATATAACTACATATATACACATACATATACATATTTTATTATATTAATCTTAGCCAATTAAAGATGGTTTAAATTAATTTAATTTAATCTAGATTCAAATCATATATATTCTACCAAGTCAAATTTAGATATTTTTAATGTTAAATTTGAATATAAGATTCTAACTTAGTTAAATTATGTTAGATATTTTACTTAATCAAATTTTATTTTACTTAAAATATTATATACATTTACACATGCAATTAAATAGCTAAACTGAAGCAACAACATATAATAACTAACCAACATATACACGGTAGTTATAAATCCCAATATCAACATATGTATATATTAACCATAGTACTACATGTTATATCATTCTATTACACCCAATATATCATCAAAATATATACTAGATATATTTATACATATATACATTAAATATATCAACATTATCACAACACACAATTTTGACTTTTCATGTCTTCCTCGTCCATCCCCCTTCCTTTCATCCCCGTTCCTTTCAATCACATCACCACTTACCTTACCTGCTCATCCACCTCTCCTCCTCCTCTCCTACCTGCCAACTCTACTCCACCCATCCCACTTCTTCCACAATTCTTCCTCAACTTCCTCCAAACCCAACTGACCATCCACTGTATACCAACCAACAAAATTCTCTTCCACTCTCTATTCATCCTCCCTTACTTGCTAACCATCCTTCATGGACTTCACTTTAAAAATTTGAACCTAAGAACATAGGAATATTCATTCCTATCGAATTTAACCTTGAATACACTGGTGCCTCATTGTCCCGATAACTATCAAAGAAGCTGGCATTAAATATCGGAAGGAGCGTCTTGTTGGATTCTTTCTTAATGGCAATCTGTCCTACATTATGGTCATGCTTCACTTCTAGAAAATTTGGAAGCTCAAAGGATCTTTTAAGGTTAAATCTGATTCAATTAATTTCTACTTTGAGTTTTCAAGTGATGAGGATCAACAAAAGATTTTAGAAGCCGCCCTATTTGTATTCGGGACAAAATGTTTATCATCCTTACATGGAATCCCTCATTTTGAAATATTCATGTCATTGTTAAAAGCATCCCAATTTTAGTGCGCTTCCACAAAATCCCACTAATCACTTGGTCATTTCTTGGTACCAACTAGATTGATTACCATTTGGGTAAGTTGATTTGCTTCAACGAAGAAATAGATAAGTTAAAACAATTCGCCGATATGCGAAGTGTTTTATTGAGATCTTTGCTGAAAAAGAACTTCCTGATTTTATCAATTGTGGAGAAGAGGTTAATAAGACTTATGTTGAAATCTCTTATGATTGGAAGCCTAAAATTTGTACTAATTGCAAGTGATTTAGACATGACTCGGTTGAATGTAGCAATTTAATAGTACGAAGTAAAAACGAAGTAATGCAAGAAGTGCAAGACAAAAGCAAAGACAATGTTGCTTCTCTTGTGCACAAAAAGAAGCAACAAAATGGGAGAGAAAAAAGAGTTCTCCTAACAATTTAATCTGAAATAATGCATCACGAAAAGGGGAGTTAATGTGGCTAAGTTACATAATCCCAATCATATGCAAATCACTAAAAGCACCTTTAACATCTTGAGGTAATCAGAATGTCTATTGGGTCCTATTACTACTTTAATCCTCCTAACATGGCCTTTCAACCACCAAATCAACATTTTACCCCATCATCCTATGTTAGTACATGCTCCCTTATTTTGTAGCAAAACACTATACTTCATAATGCTCCAATGCAAACCCATGCACAATCACCCTCTGCCATTAGTGAACCTATTCATATAAACAACTTACAATCATTCTTCACCAGCAACCATACAACTCAAAATGCATCCGACTCTTCCTTTTATTAGTTTCATAATCATGTTCCTTTTCTCCTACCTAATGAAATAATCATTATATCTCCTAAAAATTTTCATTACTTGAAGATTTCCAAGAAGACTTTCACATTTTTAATTCCAATCTACCACACAACTCCATAACTACATAGCTCCCTATGAATCAGGTTCATCCACCTACAAGTTTTCATGCACCAGCTATCCAGATTCCAAATTTTACACACGACACCCATCATAATTCTCATCATGCACTGCAACCCCACTTCATATACCAGGATGATTCCATAGATACTCCAGACTTACATCTAAATGCTAATTCCAACGCACCTCTTTCCCTTCACACACACTAACCCTCCTTCCCAGCAACCTTATTCAAACATTACCCTTCCCCAACTTATTTTTGACCTTCTACAAGCCAATAACTTCCTGTCTAGTGCCCCACTTGATATGCCCCCTTATTAGTATAATATCCCTTAGCTTACTATACACGACTCTCCTCCTTTCAATCATCCACCTCACTCCCCCTCTCCATGACCCAAGGATTCTCCTCCTCCTTCTACTGGTGTATGGTGACCCTATCTCCTTATCCCAAAAACAAGAAAAAATAGGGAAAAACAAGAAAAAGGATATCATCCACTCTGACACTGATTGCGATAATGGGCATGATTACGACATTAGCCATATGTTTAATGAAATCTCCCCTTTATCCTTTAAGCATCTAGAATTTATGCCTTACAGAGCTACTGGACTAAATATTATTGCTAAAACAAAAAAGTAAAGAAACATGCTAAATAGCATAGCCTATTTGACTGTAAGAGGCGCATACCTCAAATACAGCAACATGAGATAAAATAGCTAACTAAAACCTAGCTAGGCATGATTGGTATTCTTGAAACCAACTTAACAATTCACAAACCAAAAAGCAACCTCTTTCATCAATCACACCTGGCACTATTCTGATAACTTAGTACATGCTTTCTATTGCCGCATCATGGTTATATAAAACACTCTTTTATTCTCTGTCAATCAAATATACAGTAGCTCATGATATATTCACTTACTAACCAGCCATCTCTCATCCACCTGCACTCATATCATTTTCATTTATGCATATAACCAAATCTTAACTGGATAATTTCTTCTTCATTCTATTACTCGACTCTAAACTACTAGCTCTCCATGGTTATGCATGAGGAATTTTAATAACATGCATTAATCTTCACATAAGGCAGATGGTTCTCTTATTTCTCTAAGGGGTGTTACTCCTCTTAACTAAACCTTTTTCCTCTCTTCATTATATGAACTCACCTATTCTTGTTTTCCCTATACATGGAATAACAAAAGGAGAAATGATACTAGGACTTTTTTGAAGATATATCATGCATTTTCCAACATCGAAGCTACCTCTACATGACCTAAACTTTCTACAGTCATCCCTAACCTAGGAATTTCAAACCATAGCTACTTGTCCTCGCATTGAATGGGAATAACATGAAAAGTCTTCCTCCTTTTAAACTTATTGATGCTTGGGCTAACCACCATGATTATAATGCTATATCTTATAGTGCTGGAACTCTGCTATGTTTTGCGATCCTATGTATATTCTACAACAAAAATAAAGAACATAAAAAACTATCTTAAAACATGGTCAGAAAAACATATGGCACTAGTGGGAAACTTTCTGTTGAAATTAGAACTATTCTACATAAATTCCAGTTTAATATGTTAACCAATCCCAGGGAGATGAATTTCTCTGCACTTGAGCATGCTCTCACCTCAATTCTTCATAAACCCCATAAGATGATCTAGACATGGCTAAACAGAACTTGGGCAATACTTTGATTTTTTAAGTAACATAATCTCCACATTCTTCAACTCCTCCTGTAAACAAAAACATGCTAATTCTAAAATACATTGTATTTCTGATATGCATTGTTCCATACATACCAATCATGGAGATATTAATGATCCTCAATCCATTAATTCTTCTACTGTTTTAAAAATAATTCCCCTTACAATTTTATCCTGGCTTCTATTAATGCTAGTTCCCTACCTACCATCAAACAGCCTGAAGTTGGTTCTATTACCAACAATATATCTGATGGTAATGTTAAATCTGCCTTGTTTGGCCTTAATTCTGGAAGCTCAAGTGGCCCTAATGGCTTTAATGCACATTTTTATAAACAATCATTGTAACAAGCTGGATTGAGAAGCAATTAATTAATAGTAATAATAGAGGTTTAACTAATTAAAATGGTTTGTTAAAGATTAAATGATATTAATTTTGGAATTGTTTGGGAATAATGAAATTTGATGATAAAACTAGTAAAATCAATTTATTTGGGAGGAATTATTTGTTACGAGGATTATGGAATGAAATATTTTAAAGTTAAATAGTTTGTGATTGTGAATGACTAATAAATGGTGAATTTAATTACATTAAAGTAATAATGATATTTTAAGATAGAAATGATTTTAAATTATATCAAAAGTGATTGAATAAATTTATAAATTTTGATATTAAAATATATAAGATTAGAAATAATTTTAAAGTGGAAATTGAAGTTGAAATGAATTAATAGATAAATATTTATTAAAGTGAGCCAAATTGAATATTTTGAGATAATAATTAAAATGAAAAGAATATATGGAAAATAAACACTATAATATTTTATAATCTTAAGTAATATTTTGAGATAATAATTAAAATGAAAAGAATATATGGAAAATAAACACTATAAAATGTTATAATGTTAAGTAAATACTTGAGATATGTAAGTATAATTTTTATTTGAAATAATTGGTAATTTGAATTGAATGAAAAATGGTTTAGTAAAAAAAGAAGAAGTATAAAATAGAAAAGTCTAGTAATTATGCAAGGCTCAAATATCAAAGCCCAAACCTTTGTTTATGGAAACAAAGTCTAGACAATTCTTAGCCTACAATATTCTCCATTCTCCTTTCATAACCAATTCACATAAATTGTTTTCTTGACTTTGGGAAGCTTCCAACTTCAGGAAATAAAAATTATCAAAAACCCTCCCTCTTCTTCTAAAATTCCTATAAACTCCCAAATTTAAATATGAGCTTCTTGACATCGACCTACACCAATAACTAAAGGGAATTTTTGTTTCGATCAAGATTTGGAGCATAGGAAAATTTACAATAAAGGGAAAGATGAGAAGAAAAGTAGTTAGTGAGAAGGTTGGAGTTTTATAACTTAAGGTGGGTGGTCTAACTCACAATCTGTAACGATTCGTAATTTAACCTCTTTAAAACATGGATGCTTAATATATTTTTTAAATAATTAATAAATGTATTTTATAACTCAAATAAAAACTCTTTTAAATAATAAATAGTGATGGTGTAATGGTTTTAAAAAATATTTAGTTCGAAGAAAAATTAAAAACGTGACCAGAAATCGTTTCTGAATTTTCGGCTTTTCGTCGTCTAAAAGTTATCGGGAACATTTTAAACTCTAGTGTAAATGAATTCACATTCATTTATAAATAAGATAGCACAATTTAGAAGTATAAATATATATTTAGGTTTAGGAAATTATGATGTGGCTTTTTATGAAAAATAGAATAAGAAAAAATGTTTAAGTGGAAGATTCCTTAAGAAACATGTTTAAACATAAAGCATAAATGTATTTATGGCATGTTGGCTTAAATTTTCATGAAGGGGATAAGGAAATTTCAACATTTATGGTGGGGAGACAAGGGTGAGGTGGCATGGTGAGGTGGCACACTGTTGTTGAGGGTAAAGTACATAGGGGTAGTTTAGTAATTTTTTTAGTTCATTTATCATTTTATCATTTCTAATTTCATTTTCAAAACTTCATGCAAGCTTTTTCTAAGTTTCCATGGCTTCTATGGTTATTTCAAAATTTTAAAAATAAATTCTTTTCCATTCTAAACTCTTAAAACCCTTTTTTAAAATCTTCTACTTCATTTCCTACATCTTCTCTTGCCAAAACAAGGCCGCGCCACCTCTTCACTACTTAGGCCGAGCTATCCTAAGTCCTAGGCTGAGCCATATTGCCTCCTAGCCTACAAAAATCAAGTCTTCTCTAAAGAAAAACCAAGATCTAAGGTCGATCTGAGATTTAGTGAAAGTTCAGTTCGATTTAGTTGGACATTTCGGTGAGTAAAAATCTCACCTTTCAAACTAAAACTTTTAACTTTGATATTGCTTATTTTATTATGGCTTATGAATGCTTGTTTATATGTAGCATCATGTGATGAATTTTGGTTTAGTTTATGCTTTGAAAAGTTGTCCCCTTGGTAGTTAGTAAGCGAGTCAGTAAGCATCTTGGAAAGTTAGTAGTAAAAGATAAATATATTGTTAGTGATTGCTTTCTACATGTAGTATCATAGTTAAGTGCCTTGTGTTATACTTTTTTTTATGGTTATATGATGTGTAGATGTAGAGAAAGTGATATGAAATAGTTATCGAAGTGTCCGTATAGCGACTATCGACACTTTCGACAAACGCACTCTTATTGAAATCTTTCGGATTATTTCTCGAGCTTAGGTTTGTTTTATAAGTTAAACAAGTTTTTGAGTAAGAATGATTTAAAATTTCATTAATCATTTTGATAATGATTTTTTTTAAAATTTAATAAATTATTTTGTTAATAAGGATTAAGGTTAATTAACTAACTTGTTTACTTTGTTAACGATGTTTAAAATTAATTAACCATGTTATCTAAAAAAATTAATTTTAATTAATCTCTTAAATAATGATAGCTTAAAGCTAATTAATTATTTTAATTAATGATGTTTAAAAATTAATTAATCATTTTTAGTTAATTACTTTTAAAATTAATCAGTTAGTTTCAATTTAATTAATCTTTTCCACTAATGATATTTTTAATTAGTTAATCCTTTTTAGTAAATGATGTTTTAAAATTAATTAATCAACTTAATTAATGAGATTTAAAATTAATTAATTTAATTAATGATGTTTAAAATGATTAACCCTTTTTAATTATGGCTATTTAAAGTTAATTAATCAAATTAATTAACGAAGTTTAAAGGTAATTAATCATTCTTATTAATGTTAATTAAAGATAATTAACCTATTTAATAAGGATATTTTAAGTGATTAAATCTTTTTGATAATGGTGTTTTAAAGTTAATGAACCATTTTTACAAAGTTTTTTTAAAGTTCAAAACTTGTAATGAGAACCCCAAGCACGAATTTGGTTTTAAAAGTAAAATTTCGATTCAGTTATGGAAAAGAAATTTCCGTAAACGATATTGCTTATATGGAAAGAATTTAGTCATACTCTTGGTACTAAACGTTGAGGTATGGAAACTTGTCGCTATCTCCTAAACGTTGAGGTATGGAAACTTGTCGCTATCTCAAAAGTTAAAATTGTCGTTAAGGCAATGCCTAGAGGTAACACCACCTTTACTTGCCCGACTTCATTTTTAACTAAGAAATAGTACAAGTTTGAAATCGATGGGTAATTGTAACATCCCTAATATTTAATAACATAACTCAAAAGATTTAAATTAGATAAATTAAATAGAATAATGATGATAAAGAGATTGAGATTTGAATAAATTATATAATAGGGCCATGCTTATTAACAAGATAAATGGGCTTAAAGATTGGTTTGTAAGATAATTAACTTACATGAAGCCTTATTGGTAAATATAGCCACACCTTATATTCACGGCAATACAATTGCCTATGTCTTTTCACGTTCATTTTATTTCTCAAATCAAAAACAAACGCAAGAACCCTAATAATAGCCGGCCATTAACAAGGAGGAGAAAGAGGAAATTTCAATCAAAAGATAAGATTAAAGCTAGGAGGGATTAAGCTACAACAAATCTCAATATCCTTATCAACTTTAAGGTGAATAATAATTCTTACCATCTCCTTTGGGTTTTATAATCATGTGATTTCAGATTTGAATATTTATTTTGTTTCCACGATATATTGGATGATGGTATGCTAAAAGTTATGGATTGTTTGATTTGAACAATTATTTAAATGCAAAAATTCGTATGGTTTTAAGAGTAAAACCGTGAGATATTGATTTTGAAACGCCTTGGAAATTTTTTATGTTAGGTAAAACATGATTTTGGAGATGGGTTTTGATTTTTAGAATTTTCCAAGCTATGGAAATTTTATTATGAATTTTTGATGGAAATTACGACTCGATTGGGTTAAATATTTATTTTGTAAATTTTAGGAAGAAATTGGGTCTAAAATTTTAAGATGTTTGATTACATGATTAATTCGAATTTCTTTGATTTTTGGAGATTTTTCCCAATTGATTTACTAAGTGAAATGAATTATTTTGATAGAGGGGCTTTTCTGCCAATGTCGGTTTTGTTATATGGAAAGACTTTAAATGTTAAAATCCTTTGATTATATCTAAATAAATGCGGCAGTTTTAATGGAAAAGTATTTGAAAAGTTTAAAGTAGCAAATCAATAGGTTACAAGTGGCAGGATTAGTTATAAAGTAATTACCATTTCCGGATATAAAACAACTTTTCAGAATAAAGGAGGTTTCGCTTATTTCAGGAGGGATACCTTTCGACCCTTTTACCTCAGCCACCCTAGCCAAAACCATCAATGTCGAAATCCATAAAACTAGAACCAAGGCACATGGTATCAATGGAAATTGGTATGAAGTGTGTTGGGAAGTAAGCGGAAGGTAGGGTGTCAAAAGCTATCTTCCATCATAGTCGAAGCTAAGGATTCAACTTTAAAAAGATCAATGCCTGCTTAGTTTTTGAAGGGCCTTCGACCAAGTCGATACCCTATAGAGTTGAAACCTTAGCTTGTTTTCTAAAGCTAATGTCCTGCTTTGAATTACTTAAAGTTTTCAACATAGTCGAAAGATAGGCTTTCGAAAGGAGTTTTACAAACAGCTTTCGAAGGGGTTTCTTTTTCTTTAAGTAAAAGCTTTCGAAAGGAGTTGGTTTCGACCTAGTCGAAGCCTAGCCGCCACTCTATCTTTCGACCATTTTGTCCAACAATACTTTCGAAGAGTTGCCTTTGTTTTTACTTTAAACCAAATCTTTTTCTTAAATGTTTTCGAAAGGGGTTGGGGTTTCGAAGGATATGGGCTCGAAAGGGGGTTTCGACCTAGACCTTCGAAGTTTTGATTTTTAAGTCTTTTCCTTTCGAACTAGATGGCTCCGACACCATCAACTTTTCCCCAATTCTAGTTTTTGTTGGTTTCAAAAGAGATACTTTCATATATAACCATTTTGACCCAAATTTTGATTTTAAATAAATAAACCCAATGCTTTCGAAAGGGGTACTTTTGTATGTTGCGAAGCCTTATGTTTTAAAAGACGACTTAACACTTTTGAAAGGTACCAATGGTTTCGAAAGAGGATATTTTTAAAGAGTTTTGAAACGTGTGTATACTATGTTTTCCAAAGAAGTCTTTGCTTTTGAAGGAGGCTATCCAGGGTTTCGAAAGAGATGTTTTTATGATTTCAAAACATAAACCCAATCTCAATCTTAAAAATAATAACCATGGCATAATTAAACATTTTGGAGATATTATTTACATTGTTAATCACCCATAACTGTATCTTAGGGAAAGGGTAGAATAACTAGTTAGGTTAACCCAGTAGTGAATATAACTTAACGGATGTTAAAATTCTTAATTTAATGATATTGGCAGGGGCCAATAGGTTTACAGTAAGCCCATGAAAACTGTACGACATTGGCAGGGGCCAATAGGTTCATAGTCAGCCCATGAAAACTATGATTTGATACTGGAAGGGGCCAGCAGGTTTGTAATTAGCCTATGAAAACTATATCCGAATTAAGATATTGGCACTTAGCCAATAGATTTCTAGTTAGCCCATGAAAACTAGGATAAAAAATGATATTGGAGTTACCAATAGGTTCTTAGTAATCCCATGAGAACTAAGTAATTGGATAGATAATCCTTAATATTAACAGAAGACAGATAGTCAGAATAAATGGGGATGGGTAATCCAGACTTGATTTACTTGTTTTGCATATCATCATAATATTTGAAACACTATGTTTTAACCATTGTGGATGCAAGAAGCACAATATATGGTTTTGTAAATGTTTTCGGATACCAGTGAGGGGGAAACCCGTTTCGCTAAGCGGCGTGGTCTCACTAGATATCTAATGGTTTGAGATTGTAGATCATTATTTATACTAGGCTTTTTGTCTGACCTGAAGTTTTTGTTTTCCCACTTAAACTCTCGGGTACTCAATTGATTTTGAGTAGGTTGAGAGTTAAAGGTTTTCAGGTTTTCTCTTTAGACGAATAAAGCTTCTGGAGGCGTGCAGGAGGCGGATAGTTATTTAAAGTTATTCTATTTCCACTGTATGTTGGATTGTAAAGGCAAACTATTTTAATGCCTAAGTATGTACTCTGATCAACCAAGGAGGCATCTTCATATGTCGCTCTTGGCGTATTTTGTTATTAAATGTTATTTGAACGTGGTCTGCGAATGGGATTATGTAATCAATTTGAAATATCTTGAAATGGAATGTGGATTTTATTTGTTGTTTAAAATTTTCCATATTCTTATGTTTCTATGTATCAATGTACCTAATGTCGCCGTATTTGGTCCTCGAGGATTCATAACTATGGATGACTGCAGCATCCGTAGCCGTTAGTTTTGGGCCTCCAAGTAGGGGGATGTTACCATCAAGGTTTTAAATCTCGGATTTCGATCACGTTTCATCTCGAAGATTTTAGAGACCCAATCTCGTATCGGGCGAGATCTCGGATGAGATAAATGTATATTAGGCATCCATCTTGGATGTAATGTCCTAAAGTTTATCTCGGAGCTATCTCAGAATATTTGGTATTTTAATATTAAATTGCATACAACTAAATGTATAAATACTAATTAAAATAATAATTTGATTGATTTGATTTGAAGTAATAACACTTTCATCATGAATAGCTTGAAAAAACATCCACACTATATGATGTAAATAAATAATGAGGATTTATGAATTGAACATACAATATCACAACAAGATGAAGTAACATGAAACATAAAGTCACATAGGCATCCCACTTTCATTTGTTCAAATAGTTACTTGACTTCTCCACACTATAAACAAATAATTGTCAATAACATATCTAATGGTTTTCTTACATTGTATACATTTCATAGTAAAAACAAAATATAGAACCATCTTACATTTACAAATAAACATATGAATTAAAACTCCAAGCTCCAAACATGTAAAAGATCTTGGTAGTCATTAGTCAACAAAATTAAATCAAGCATTCCACTAGTCATATATTAATTACAAAAGTGATTAATTTAATCATATAAAATTTAGCTTAAACTAAAAAAAGGATGGAAACACCATTAATTTGTGCATATAAAATGAACTATATTAAGTAGCTTAACTGGATACTATGAATACAATTACAATGAAATGCATTCGTGGCCGAAATGAATGTAGAGGTAGAAGAATGTATTATATTAAGTAAAGGAAATAATTTTATGGAATTTGGACCAAGCCCACTAAAAAAATCAAAATTAAAAAAAACATCATTCCGGCCGAGATCTCGCAAATAGATCTTGGCCGAGATTTCGGCCGAGATTTGAATATCTCGGTCGAGATTCAGGTCAACCGAGATTAATTTGAATTTTGTTGTTTCGAATCGCTCAAGGTTGAAAATGAGATCTCGGCCGAGATTATCGAGATTTAAAACCTTGGTTACAGTAGTGGTATGAATATGAGGTTCTGTGACGCCCCACCTCTATACTCACACTAGCCAAGGACACTACAGGGTAATGCCGTCGACTAGCACAAAGAATAAGGCTATTGAGGGGCGACCATCTGTGTAATTGCTTTGTGCGAGTACCGATATGTCAGATAATATGACTTGCATTTCATTTCAAGAGGAAATCCGACATATCAAATACAAACTTAAAGCTACTACACAGTGGCTATGTGGGTTTTGGAAACAAATATAGAAATAAGCATAACACAAATCAGTCACAGATATTCATATCACAAAGGTGGAAATAGATATGAATATAACACATAGAATGTACATCAAAGTAGTGGTCATACAAGATCCACTACATCACAAAAGAATAGGTACAAGTGCAAGACAAAAGAATAAGTACACATCAAGGAGTCTCTATCTCGAATGTATAAAAGCACAAACTACTAAGCTAAAGTAGTTAGCCAAAAGTCAGAAGCTAGCCCCTACTAAGAAGTCAAGTGGAAGCACATGAAATACCTCAGTCTGACCCGAGTATTATTTAATAAGAAAAATAATAAACGGATCAGTCTAGCTATAAATATCATATAAAATGAGATAGGATAAGAGATATGACATAAACATATGTTAACAATAATGCCATACTGTGACAAGTATACATCAGATAACAACAAAAATCATACAATATCTCAAATATTCTCAAATACTAAAAAGAATGTCATATTCTTTAAATTATTCACCAAAATACAAATATTGATAGAGCTTATCAATGCATATCATCAAAATTGGTGAAACACAAATTCTAGAAACCATCAACTAGAAATCCAGAAATCACAAAAAGAGGCAGGCCTATCACAAACGAGAGCATGAAAACTCACCAACACGTGTATCACAAATGGGTCGCTATCCCTTAAAATGAGCTGAACATCGATGCACCTAAAAAGATACACCCCGTGCACAGTCGAACATCGATGCACCTAAAAAGATATGCCCCATGCATAATCGAACATCGATGCACCTAAAAAGATACGCCCCATGCACAAACGAACATCGACGCACCTAAAATGATACGCCCCATGTATAAACGAACATCGACGCACCTATAACGATATGCCCCATGCACAAATGAACATCGACACACCTAAAAAGATACGCCCCATGTATAAACAAACATCGACGCACCTAAAAAGATACGCCCCATGTATAAATGAACATCGATGCACCTAAAAGATACGCCCCATGCACCGACTTATCGAGCCGATTGCTCCACAAACGGTCAAAAGACCCGGGGTTGTTAACCCATAAAATGAGACGAAGCTCCACAAAACTAGGTATAGTTCCCCATGTGGACAAAGAGACATCGCATATCGCTAGTCTAAACCATAAAATGATCACCATTGATCAATAACAAGTGTAGATTACACTAAGCTAGTAAATAAATGAGTTTAGCTTCATGTCCCATAACCACTAGCTTAACTTAAATATTTATAAGCAAATTGTAGATTTCCACTCGAAAATTGTCACAAGATTTCAATCGAACAAGTCTAAGAATTAACCGACGAAGTAAACACAATCATTTCATACCACTTGTTTTGCTAAGTCGTTTAATTGGATTTCTCATACGAATGAGGTAAAGGTTTGTATATACTAATAGATTGGAAAACAGATTTAAAAACGAGTTTTGTATTAAAAATGGTATTGAAATCATCTTTGTGAAAGCGTTTGAATATTTACTACTAGTATAGAAACCTTTGTATTTTTAAAAGTGGCAAATCACAAAAAACGATTGTAGAAACAATCAATCAACCAAAAATTCACATTCGACGACGTGAATCAAAACCATAAAAATCGATAACAAATCCATCAAATGGATATTCCTAAAAATCCAAAGAAAGAAGTCATCAAAGTCGATAATAAGTGATAACAACTAACCGGATCGACAAAAAGCGATTAAAATTGGAAATCCAATCAAAAATAGCTAAAATAGGCCGAATTGGCAGTTCCAAACGTCTTGGGGTTCATCCAAACGTCTGGATTTGGGTTCTGGAAATATTCCAAAAACCTATCAAACATCTGAACTCTAACCAGATGTTTGAAAACTAACCAGACGTCTGGTAGGTTTGCACCAGACGTCTGGTCCAAGTCTCTTCCATTTTTTTCTTTTCTACCGTATTTTTTTTTCATCTGCTGCTCTAACCAGACGTCTGGACCTTCCAACCAGACGTCTGGTTGCCTTTTATGGGCAACAATTTGCCTAGGCCAATGATGGCCAAAATGGTTCAGAAGCGATCGGACGAGCGATGGAGTCTAGGGATTTATGCTAAGCGACAACCCAGTCCTATAGGCTCTTCGATACACCCCAAATAACACGTCCAAATATCCAAGATAGGATCTTTAAAGATTCTGACTTCAAAACACCAAAATTTGGAAAATTCACCAAATCAATTCAAATCAAAAGCAAATGAACGTGAATAGATGTTAGGAATTCATACCTAACAACAATGAAAACTATAGACATAGATGTGAGTTAAAGAATTCACCTTTAAACCCAAAAAAAACGAATGAGAAGCTCAAAAACAAAGGAAAGATCAACTACTCTTCAACTTCAACTCTAGAAGCTCCAATCTAAGATCATAAGCAAATATTTCCTAAGTTAGGTTATAGGAAATTTCTAAATTGGAGAGAGATTGAGATGGAGAAGAAGAAGATGATGCTTACCTAAGCTTCTCTTTGATTTTAGAGCAAGAACTTGAACTTCCTAAGAAAACTAGGGTTTAGGAATTTTAATTTCCCATTCTTTCCCCCATTTTTCTTTAGCTTGAAAGTGTTAGGAAATGGAATGAATGAATGAAGAGGAGTGGGGTGGAGTTAGGGTATTATGTTGAGTTAGTGGGCTGAAACCCAAACCCAAAGCCCAAAATAGAAAAATAGAAAAATTCTACTCAACTCCAAACATATCGATGTTTATACTCAAAAAAATTGTGAACGCCATTTTGGACTCAATGGAAGTGGTCTCGAGTCCCAATTCGACTTCTTACAAAAAGTAACATTTCGGACTTTAATCTGATTAACGATGCTATATTTAAATAAAACATTTAAATATATATAATCGTGAAATATGCGAGTTGTTATAGGTTTATTGTCCATATATGATCATTTTGTTATCTTCGATAATCGGTTTGTCGACTGTCGATTACCTCAGCCTTCTTAGTATTTCATCACTCTAGGATGATGTGTTGCTCTTAGTTTTGTTATCCTTTGTCGAAAATGACTAAACCCAAAGAGCGAGTATGGGCCAAGCTATATGGGGTTGCTCCCATTAGGGTATTTTCACATCCACTCTAGATTGGATTCGGTTATGCACATTGAGATGTGAAATACTCGGATTCTCGGTAACATATGGTGGGGTCTGGCTTGGAGGTTTTTGAGAGCCATCGTAGTTCTCAAGTATATATTCTAGAGGTATACTTTTGGTAAAGGGGTGAACCCTCCTGGTCATTGTTGGTAAATTCCTTTTCCTTATTGATTCAAACCTTCGAATTTGATTCCCTTAATTGTATTGGGAAGAGTATAACAATCTTCCTGATGTTAATTATTCTATCCATTCTTTACATTTGGATGTTGTTCTTATGAGAGGAAACCCGTTCCATGTTTGGCGGCGTGGTCTCACATGTTTTCGTTTAATCACATTTATTGTTTAGAGTTTTATCATACCAAAAATATTGTCTGACCCGAGTTGTTTGTTTTCCCTAAACACTCAGGTACTCATTTATATTTGAGTAGTCCGAAAGTAGCAGGTCTTTTGTGGGCTCTTTTGAAGACGGTGCCCTAGCAGGAGGCTTTATCTACTTAGCTATCTATTCCACTGTTTATTTAGTTTGTGTACGTGTATTTTGTCTCAGCATGTGTAAAGGCAGGTTGTTATAACTGCCTAAGCTGATTGTAGAACTATTGTGTAACTCTGATAACTCCAAGTTTGAGAGTAACCTTATGTACTATATTACTATTATGTTTTATTCAACAGTTTCGTTGTGAGATTTTCTGTTCTATTCATTATTTTTAACCCACGACAATTCATCTTTCAGATGCTTAGGAAACGGTATACGAATATCGTGGATGTATTAAATATCGTTCCCAAGGGTCAAAAAGGTAGGTCGTTACAGTTGGTATCGAAGCTTCGGTTGAGCGAACACCTTAGTCTGGTGGGGTACAACTCATTATAGATTGGGTGAGAAGGGCCCTAGAATGAGTTAATCTTAAGAGAGCGTTTTTTATCGCCCGTCCTTATAATTCATTTTAGATCCTTTAGTGTTGTTTCCCTTAATACTATTTTGGTCCTATCTTTGTATTCTAATAATACCTATCATTGTTCAGGTAATTGAAAATGAGTACAAGAGGAAGAAGAGGGAAAGGATCTGGAATCAGCACGGCTACAAATGGCAGAGCTGCTAGAAATAGGCCAATTGTAGAGCAGGCAGAAGAAGCAGTAGTACAAGTTTAACCACCTCAGAACTTTGCTACTCTGTGTAAAATTATACTGCTTTAGGTGGTAAACAATTCTTTGGAACTGAAGATATTCTAGGAGTTCATACATGGCTCCACTCTTGTGAAAGGATATTCAAGGATCTACAGTTAGAGGATGCAAGGAAGCGATTATTGGCGTCGCGATAGCTCCAAAAGTCAGTAATGGATTGGTGGGATTCGATGATAATTAATACCCCAAAGGACGATTTTACTTGGGCTCAATTTAAGGAAGTCTTCGAAGCTCAGTTTATTCTGGAGGCAGAGAGGACTCAGCTGTTCCGGAGTTTCATGGATTTGAAGCAGGGACATATGACAATGGCGCAGTATGAGCATCGATTCAGTGCATTGTCTCGCTTTAGACCAAGATTGATAGACACACTACTCAAAAATAACGAGATGTTCCTGGAAGGACCGAGGCCAGAATTGCATCGTGAGATGACCAATCATGTTACTAGTACCATTACCAATCTGATCAGCATGGCCTTGAGGTTTGAAACTTTAGATATTAAGCAAGGAGTAGTGCCAGTGGTTAGTGCCCAACCTTTGTCAGCTATCCCTGTTGCAAACAAGCCGAATTTCAAGTGCAAGTTCAAAGGGAAGAAGCAATGGTCAGGAAAAAAACCCGAAAGTGAAACTCCAACTCAAAAGAAGCAGCCCAACTTGGCCAACGTTCTTTGTTTCAAGTGCAACAAGCTGGGCCACTTTGCAAATCAGTGTCCAAGTGTCTCCTATTACAACCGCGGTCAGCTGGGACACATGAAGAATGAGTCTCGCTTCCCAAAGTAGAGGTCGCAAGGTCAAGCTTTTGCTATCGAGGAAATACCATCTACTTCAACGGGCCAGAAGGGAAAGTAGGTGTTGCAAGGTATCTTATTTATTTATGATATTCCTATAAGAGCGTTGTTCGATACCTATGCATATCATAGTTTTATTTTAGTTGATCTTGTTGATAGACTTAACCTTAAACCTGTCCTTCTAAATAATTCTCTTTGTGTGTCAAACTCAATTGGGGGTCCAACAAATCTTAACGCTATGTGTCTCAATGTTCCTATTTCCTATCGAACCCATTTATTTCCTTTTGACTTGTTTGTTCTTGGGTTCATGGGTTATGGGGTTTGTTATGAATAGATTGGTTGTTTAAGTTTAAAGCGATCGTAGATTGTGATCGAAGGATTATCAGAGTTAGTGATGTTGGAGATGTTGGTGTAGATATAAATTGTGGGAGGCCAAATGAGTTAATGAGCAGTTTTCTCTATTCGCTTGAAGTGGCTAAAAAGGAGATAAAAGATGTACCAATTGTTTGGGACTTTAAGGATATTTTCAATGAAATGCAAGGTTTACCTCCTCACCGTGAAGTGGAGTTCCGTATTGATTTGATTCCAGAAACCAGACCGATTGTACAACCTCCTCGAAGGTTGGCCCCGAAAGAGAGAAGGGAATTAGAGAAGCAAATGTTTGACTTATTGTAGAAGGGTTTGATCCAACGTGGCATATCGAGCTGGGGATCGCCAGTTGTTTTCATTGCTAAGGAGGATGGTTCTATTAGGTTATGTGTAGACTACCAAGAGTTAAATAAGAGAACTATCAAGAATAAGTATCATTTGCCTAGGATCGACGACATGTTTGATCAACTCCACGAAGCTTGGGTATTTTCTCAACTGGATCTTACTACTAGTTTTCACCAATTAAGGGTAGCTGGACAGTGTGCCCTTAATAGCTTTTCATACCCATGATAGTTTTTACGAGTGGTTAGTCATGCCGTTCGGACTGACTAACACACCCACTTATTTCGTACACTTAATGAATCGAGTATTTCGGGATTTTTTTAATAAGTTTGTTCTCGTCTTCATTGATGACATTCTGGTTTATTCTAAGATAGAGGAAGAGCACCAGTATCATCTCCCAGTCAGTCTAAATACTTCAAGAAGTCATGTATTGAAAGCAAAGTTTTCTAAGTTCCATTTATGAAAATCCAAAGTTAGGCTTCTGGGGCATGTAGTTTCGGGAGAAGGCATACCGGTGGACCCAGCTAAAGTAGTTATGGTTCAAGACTGGAAGAAGTCCGAAAATACGATCGAGGTCAAAAGATTCTTAGGATTGGCTGGTTTTTATAGAAGATTCATCAAATATTTCTCGAAGATTGCTTCTCATCCGACAAAGTTGACGAAGAAAGATGCTAAGTTTGTGTGGACACCTAAGTGCGATCATGCATTAAATGAATTGAAGGAGAAATTGACTAGTGCTCCTGTTTTAACTATTCCAAATGGGAGCCAAGGGTTAACCGTATACATGGATGCTTTCGGAACTGGATTGGGAGCAGTTCTGATGCAACATGGAAAAGTTATTGCATATGCAAGTCGACAGCTAAAACCGCATGAGAAGAATTATGCTACACACGATTTGGAGCTCTTGGCAGTTGTCTTCGCATTAAAGATGTGGAGGCATTACCTTTTGGGTGAAAAGTTCGAGTTATATACAGATCACAAATAAAATATCTCTTCACTTAGAAAGACTTGAGCTTAAGGCAACAATGTTGGCTAGAGTTTCTGGCAGCTTATGATCCTGAGATTTTGTATACACCGGCGAAAGCTAATGTCGTAGCTGATGCGTTCAGTAGGAATTATGCAGTTTTGACTAATATGGAAGTCGTCCGACTCTTATACGACGCATTGAGAATAATCAGCAGAGGGAAGTTCATTTTTTCAGATTGCTAGAGCTATTAGTGAAAATGTTTCACCAGAGAAGTGGCCAGAATTCATGATAGATGACCGTGGCATTCTAAGGATGAATGGTTGGTTGTGTGTTCCAGATGTGGATGGGATTATATACGAAGTTTTGACAGAGTCTCATCATCCTAAACTAACGATACATCCGGGAGTCACTAAGATGTATTAGGACATGAAGCGTACTTTCTAGTGGGAAGGGATAAAAAGAGACGTTGCTATATTTGTGAGTAGATGTGCTAACTGCCAGTAAGTAAAGGGAACTCACAAGAAGACAGTTGTACTACTTTAGCTACTTAGATACCGAAGTGGAAGTAGGAGCAGATTTCTATGGATTTCATCGATGGGTTACCTAGATCAAGGAATGGTAATGAAGGAATTTGGGTTATCATTGATAGGTTAACCAAGAGCGCTCATTTCTTACCAGTCAAGGCAACAAGGACGGTTGCTAGTTTGGCTCAGTTATATGTTAAAGAGATTGTTAGGCTTCATGGCATTCCATGTGTTATTGTGAGTGATCGAGATCCAATCTTCACAAGTTGGTTCTGGAATGTCTTGCATGAGGCACTTGGGACAGAGCTGAATTTGATCACATCTTATCACCCTTAGACAAATGGGCAGACTGAAAGGGTGAATCGTGTTCTGGAAGATTTGCTTCAAGATTTTGTGCTAGACTTTGGAGGTTTATGGGAGGACCACTTACCGTTGGTTGAGTTTGCTTATAATAACAGTTTTCAGGCAAGTATTGGGATGGCGCCTTTTGAGGCATTGTAAGGAAGGCCTTGTAGGTCTCCATCTTGTTGGGTGGAACCAGGAGATCGCTTAGTACTTGGACCAGATATAATACGTGATGCCACAAATAAGGTAGATTGGATTAGGAAGCACTTAAAGACAACTCAGACTCGGCAGAAAAACTATGCAGATGTGAGATGTCGAGATTTGGAGTTCCTAGTAGGAGACTATGTGTTCATCAAAGTTTCTCCAATAAGAGGGGTGATTCGGTTTGGGAAAGGAGGAAAGCTAGCTCCTTGTTTTATTGGACCTTTCAAGATACTCAAGAGGATAGGAACTCTTGCATATAAAGTGGAGTTACCGACTAGATGGTCGGGCGTACATGATGTCTTTCACGTGTCCCATCTATGTAAGTATGTACATGATTCTACTTTGATTATTCCACCATCGCAGTGGGAGGATGTGGAAGTTGATCCTTACTTGACCATTGTGGACCTGGTCAAAGTACAATGGAGTGAAGATCCCAGAGATTGCACTTAGGAGACTGTAGCTAGTATGAGGGAAGCTTACCCTGAGTTGATATTAGAATAGTGTTTGTTTGTTTGTATAATTATGTATACACTATTTGTGATATAGTTGCTTAGTGTGTATATGTTGTATGGGTTTCAGGATATATATATATATATATATATCCCTTTTTGAGTTATCTCCTTAAGTGTTAATTTCGGGGACGAAATTATTTTATTTTTGGGGTGGGGGGGGGGGGGGAGAGTGTAACGACCTGCAATTTAACCTCTTTAAAATATGGATGCTTAATATATTTTTTAAATAATTAATAAATGCATTTCATAACTCAAATAAAAACTATTGTTTTAATAACTAGGGATGGTGTAATGGTTTTGAAAATTTATTTACAAAAACATTTAGTTCGAAGAAAAATCGAAAAAGTGACCGAAAATCATTTTCTGAATTTTGGAGTTTTCGTCGTCTAAAAGTTGTCGGAGACATTCTGAACTTTAGCATAAATGAATTCACATTCATTTATAAATAGGATAGCAATTTTAGAAGTATAAATATATACTTAGGTTTAGGAAATTATGATGTGACTTTTTATGAAAAATAAAATAAGAAAAAATGTTTAAATGGAAGCTTCCTTAAGAAACATGTTTAAACATAAGGTACAAATGCATTTATGGCATGTTGGATCAATTTTTCATGAAGGGAACAAGGAAATTTCAAAATTTATGGTGGGGAGACAAGGGTGAGGTGGCATTGTGAGGTGGCGCAATGTTGGGAGGGTAAAGTACATAGGGGTAGTTTAGTAATTTATTTAGTTCATTTTATATAAAAGTAAATTTTCTAATTATTTTTATCATTTCTAATTTCATTTTCAAAACTTTATGAAATCTTTCTCTAAGTTTCCATGGTTTCCATGGTTATTTCAAAAGTTTAAAAATAAATTCTTTTTCATTCTAAATTCTTAAAACCCTTGTTTAAAATCTTCTACTTCATTTCCTACATCTTCTCTTGACAAAAAAGGGCCACACCCCCTCTTCAATACTTAGATCAAGCTATCCTAAGTCTAAGGCAGAACCATATTGCCTCCTAGCCCACAAAAATCAAGGGTTCTCAAAAAAAGAACCAAGATCTAAGGTCGATCTGAGATTTAGTGAAAGTTCTGCTCGATTTAGTGGACATTTCGATGAGTAAAAATCTCACCTTTCAAACTAAAAATTTTAACTTTAATATTGCTTATTTCATTATGGCTTATGAATGCTTGTTTATATGTAGAATCATGTGATGAATGTTGGTTTAGTTTTTTCTTGGAAAAGTTGTCACCTTGGTAGTTAGTAAGCGACTTAGTAAGCGTCTTGAAAAGTTAGTAGTAAAAGCTAAATATATTGTTAGTGATTGCTTTCTACATATTGTATGATAGTTAAGTACCTAGTGTTATGCCTTGCTTATGGTTATGTGATGTGCAGATGTAAAGAAAGTGACATAAATATAGTTGTCGAAGTGTTGGTATAGTGACTATCGCTATATCGGCACTTTCGATACACATATTCTTATCGAAATCTTTCGGATTATTTCTCGAGCTTGGGTTTGTTTTATAAGTTAAGCAAGTTTTTGAATAAGAATGATTCCAACTTTCATTAATTATTTTAATAATGATTTTTTTCAAAATTTAATTAATTATTTAATTAATAAGGATTAAGGTTAATTAATTAATTTGTTAATGATGTGTTTTGAATTTAATTAATTACTTTGTTAATGGTGTTTCAAATTAATTAACCATGTTATTTAATGATGATTAATTTTAATTAATCTCTTAAATAATGATAGACTAAAGATAATTAATTATTTTAATTAATGATGTTTAAAAATTAATTAATTATTTTAATTAATGACTTTTAATGTTAATTAATTAGTTTCAATTTAATTTATCTTTTCCATTAATGATATTTTTAATCAGTTAAGCCTTTTTAGTAAATGATGTTTTAAAATTAACCAATCAACTTAATTAATGAGATTTAAAATTAATTAATTAATTTAATTAATGATGTTTAAAATGATCAACCCTTTTTAATTAAGGGTATTTAAAGTTAATTAATCAAATTAATTAATGAAGTTTATAGATAATTAATCATTCATATTAATGTTAATTAAAGATAATTAACTTATTTAATAAGGATATTTTAAGTGATTAAATCTTTATGACAATGGTGTTTTAAAATTAAAAACTTGTAATGAGAAGCCCAAGCACGAATTTGGTTTTAAAAGTAAAATTCCGATTCGGTTATGGAAAAGAAATTTCCGTAAACGATATCGCTTATATGGAAAGAATCTAGTCATACTCTTGGCACTAGACGCCGAGGTATGGAAACTTGTCACTATTTCGAAAGTTAAAATTGTCGTCAAGGCAATTCCTATAGGTAACACTACCTTCACTTGCCCGATTTCATTTTTAACCAAGAAATAGTACAAGTTTGAAATTGATGAGTAGTGGTAGGAATATGAGGTTTACTGTCCATACACAATCATTTTGTTATCTCCGATAGTCGGTTTGTCGACTATCGATTACCTCAGCCTTTTTTTTATTTTGTCACTCTAAGACGATGTGTTGCTCACTTGAGCTTTGTTATCCTTTGTCGAAAATGAATAAACCCAAAGAGCGAGTAGGGGCCAAGCTATGTGGGGTTGCTCCCATTAGGGCATTTTCACATCCACTCTAGATTGGATTTGGTTGTGCACATTGAGATGTGAAATATTCAAATTCTCGGTAACAGTTGGCGTGGTCCGGCTTGGAGGTTTCCAAGAGCCATCGGAGTTCTTAAGTATATATTCTAGAGGTATACTTTTGGTAAGGGGGGTGCACCCTCCTAGTCATTGTTGGTAAATTTATTTTTCCATATTGATTCAAACCTTCGAATTTGATTTCCTTAATTGCATCGAGAAGAGTATAGCAATCTTCATGATGTTAATTATTTGTATCCATTCTTTACATTTGGATGTTGTTTGTAACGAACCGGGCTTTTCGACCATCAAAAATCAACACCAATACGTCCATTATATCACATGCCGAGCAATCAAATGCCGAAAGGCCCGATTGTTAGGGAAAAGAAAGAAGAAAGAAGATAAGAAGAAAACTAAACAACACAGAATCTCACAGCGGAACGAATAAACTATAATACACCATAAATCTTACACAAAAACAAAACTATAATATATGTATATATAGACATCAATCAGAGTGTACTAACCTATTTCAGCCTGGACAGTTATAAAAGCCTGTCCTTACAATTGTTGATAAACACAACAATGAATACAACGGAAAATAACTATCTACGTGAATACATCTCTGGGCCTCCAACTCGTCTCTTGAAGCTCCAAGCGTCCAAAGCAATATGTAATATGCTCGGTCTGACCCAAGCATTATAATAAAATAACACCTGAGTCAGTCTGGAAAACCAGCATGAGAAAACACACCCAACTGGATTTTAAGTTAGTGAAAATAAGGGACACATCCCTAGAATCAAACTTAATACATAAAACATCTTCCAAAAAAAGATATAAATTACATCCTTATTTTCAAATATTGCAATTTTCTTCCCTAAAATACCCCTCTTCTCCATTGCTAAACGTTGATTCTTCATATGTGGATGCTATTCTCACATCCATAATTAAATTTTGCACCTCATTAATTATCAATATTTAAAACGTAATAACTTTTTGTAGAAATGACGGATTAATAGACGGTTTTCACCATTAAATCACAAATTTTATTATCTTTCTAATGAGTGGCATTGTGCATATGTAAAAACAACAACAGGACAATTTATTCGCAGATCCAGCACTTATATGCAATAATTGCAGAAAAGTCTACAATTATATAGTATGATTGCAGACAATTCAGCAATTATATGCAATAATTGCAGAAAAGTCTGCAATTATAAGGTATAGTTGCACTTTTCTATGATTACTTGTGATAATTGTAGAGCTTTCTGCAATTATTCAATATAATTGCATAAAAGTATGCACTTATATGGAATAATTTCAGAAAAATCTACAATTATTCCATATAATTGCATAAAAGTTTGCAATTATATGGAATAACTACTGATATTTGAAGAAAATTGATGATCATGTCATATAATTGCAGAAAATGGCAAGTATACTGAATAATTACAAAAAATTCGGCAATTATATGGAATAATAGCAGAGAAGTCTGTAATTATTACATATAATTACATAAAAGTCTGCAATTATATGGAATAATTGCAGACATTTGAAGAAAAATCAATGATGTTCAAAAATTGTAGAATTCTCTGCAAATATATGGAATAATTGCAGCCTTACTGCAAATATGATTTTTTGGTATCAACAATGGATCTCATTTTAAAGATCATAAACTTTATGATTGTTTGGTGAAAATGGTATGCTGATCCGATGTTTCCACAGAAAGTTATACGCATTTGAAATGCTAAAAACGTAAAGGGTATTTTGGTCTTTTGGCGCGGTCGGATTTGAAAACAGGGACTAGAAACGTAAGTTCAGTTTGGGGAGGATGTTTTCTCTATTTCGAAACTTAACAGGGATGTGAGCCAACCTATCCCTTTAAGTTATATAAAAATCTTTGAAATCAAAGGTATCTCGTAAGACCACGCCGCACATAAACAAAGATGAGTTTTTACCTTACGATAACCAAACCGTTTCTATAGAAAATCCATTTATTTTATAATAATGTCTAAAGGTGAAAATAATAATAATCAAGTAGCTGTGATGCTCACGAGTGTACATCACAACAATACTAGGTATATAATCAAAAATTGATAAGGCGCGTTCGCTAATTGTGTAGGATTTCCATGGAGGTGCCCTCAGTACTTCGAGGAACGGTCCTCCTACACAAGGATCAGTGATATCCTTTCGAAGCAGCATACATCCCTAGTGATGTACCATAGGAAAAACATAGTTGGTCTCGCTAAGACCGAGTGCATCACCCCATGCATGCATAACAACTATAAGTGACATCTAGGAGGAGCCGACTACACCCTATGGGTTTGCCAACACTACTGGCCATGCCACCCATATCAGGTTTTAGCCATTCCCGTAGATGGGGCTACGTCCGGCATTCCAGCTTACGCACCGCCACAAAATAGATCATGGAATCACACATGGATTCCAATACCCCAACGGGTCTCGGAATCACACAAGATTCTCACAATTACACCCGGATTCCCATACCCCAATGGGGTTCGGAATAACACATAGATCCCAACATTCCAATATATCATGAATCTCCTCCATTGAATCGTATATGGTTTTCGGAGTGGTTACGAGTTTGAGTCATCTCTTACGAGTACAGTCCTATGCTCCCGAGTGCTCCACAAAACCAAACGTCGATTTTCGAAATGCTAAATACCGGTTCTTTTGGAAATAATCAAACAATTCATAAGAGCAGAGATCACCCCCTAACCGTTTAAGTGGACAGATCTCCTTATCATTTGTCCTAGAAGAATGAAACGAGTTTATACGTATAGTATAGCACCACCGATGGTAACTGTACCATATAATTCTCGTTTTCTCTTAGATATTACCAGAGTTAAAATCCTTCGGTGTTAATTAGGGAATATTTCTATACCACCAAAATTAAGAAGGATTACATATTTAGGCCAAGATTTGATAGTCGGTTATTTAACTATCAAATAAACAAACATTCAAACAAAGATTATATTTCATAGGAAAAACCAACATTGGTTAAGCAGATAATCACTCACTAGCCTCATTTCATAAATCTTCATAAATAAAACCCACTTTTTTTACTTGTATATAAACACCTTTACAAAGATATACTCGCAAATCTCTATATTTCAATACTTAGAAATATCCATATACTTATCTCAACGGTATAAGTATATTCATAGAATTTAGAAAGATTTTCTTTTTATTCGATTCCAAACCCATTTATAAAACTACTTATGATTTTCTAAAAACATTTATAAACCATTTTATAAATCCCCAAAAACCATTTATAGTCCCTTTGTAAAAATTCAGTCACTTATAAGCTCTTTGTACATTTCAAAAATCATTTATAAACCCTTTATAAATCCATAAAACCATTTTTAAAATTCCTTTTATAAATCTATATACCCATTTCTAGAATTCGTTTATAATATCTAATCGTTTATAAAACCCTTGACCTTGTAAATAATCTTTCTTACGTCTCCAAATCATTTCATAAGCTCTTTTATAAAATCCAGGTCTTTCAACTCCATTCATAGGTCTCAGAAACATTTATAAACAATTAAAATCTTTTACTCCAAAACACCATTTTATAATAATAATTATTAACACTAGACATTAAATTAATGAAAATTATTGACTTTAATCATCTTAATAATAATTAATAATTCCAAATATTGTTAAATAAACAATAATAATTTATCTTTACCATTTTTATAAATAATAATAATTTATTTTCAAACCATATTAATAATCCTTATTATTAATTCCAAACCATAATTATTCTTGAAATAATCAATTTTTCCAAATATTAAAATTTTAATAAATTCTTTATAACAATATTAACTATAAAAAAATAACTTTAAACAATACTACTATAATTAAATAACCTTAAAATAATATTAATAAAATTTAATAACTTTAAAACAATATTATTATTATAATTAAATAACTTTAAAATAATATTATTATAATTAAATAACTTTAAAACAATATTAATATAATTAATTAATTAATCCTTAAAACAAAATATTTCCGAAACCCAATTTTGGATTTAAAAAATAGTTTCCTATCTCAAAACCCAATTCCAACTTAAATGGCAATTTATAGTATTTTTAAAATACTAATTTGAGGCCAATAGTAACCCAACACTTAACAAATATCGATATTGATTTTCTTATCACTAATGGGTTTTATTTTCAAACATATAACGACGTTATAACCATAGTGTCCGCAATCAGGTTCATTACTCAATAATCCATATAAAAGAATTATTATTGCAACAATTCAATAATAGCGAGGAATCCCGTTGGATCCCTCCAACCTGTTTTTCCTTGCATCACAAATGTTATATAATCATAAAATATAAATCAACCGCTTCGAGGTGGGATTCGTATACCAAAGGTCATCTGCTCTTACATGAGAACGTAATAGGGTCTCATCCACTCCATTATGTGGGAATATATCCAAACCAACTAATAAATATAATAATTCATCCAAAAGTCATTCAATAATTTTTATCAACTATAACATATTAGTTAACCAAAAAGGTGAGATTAACTCACCGAAATCTTCTGTTGTTGCCGAGGCATTCCGGTTTGGAACTAAAATTGAACGACGTCCGATTTTAACCCAATTTTTGACTGTCTCCAAATTTGTCCAAACTAGTTCCATCGCAAAGCTTTCGTCGTTACGAGCGCAATGCAAAAATCTGCATCTTGATTGGACCTCGTATGGAAAAGTTATTAAATTAATACGTTAACGATTTTTAATTTTTAATTTCTTTAAAATAATCACATAATTAAACTAATTACTTTTCATCTTCTCCCTGTACTAGATACGCATGCACAGAGATACGTAAACAACCCATAATGTCGCACCTTCCTCCTTTGATTTCGCCTTCGTTTGTCGACGAAATCGACAATCGTTTTCTCCAACGAACTTCACTCCTCGACCTCTCCGTCCCGGGGTCCATGAATCCACGCTCGAACCACTCTAACGAAAAGCGACCTGACCCCATTTTCACGGTTACTATAGTGACGCGATCTGCCTCGCTTCACCGTGCACTGCCAAACTCGCCCCCTAAGTGCTATTCTTCATGCTCATTACGAATTTAACCTCCAATCCATCGATCGACGCCTAAAACTACCTCAAAGCCTAACCCTAGCTTAAAGCTTGCCTAAACCCTTCACTACTGAGCACCAATCCAAAAACAAGGCCGCAATACTGACCTCTTGATGAAGCTGCAACCAATACAAGGCCAAAGATCTAAATTTATATTTTTCTTATTAAGTATACATTTTGTTTTGATTTTTTTCTCCTCAGGTCGAGTTTAAATAATGGGGGGAAGGAAAAGATAGGAGATACATGGAAGGGGGTAGGCTATGTACGGGTCTGTTTTTTGAACGTTATGGGTCATGATTGGTATAGTCAAATCTATATTTATATATTATTTAATTTCAAAATATCTAGCTATATAATTTCGGACCCCAATCAAAGACGTGCCGCCTGGTGTTCTATATGTTATACCCCTATTCCGAACACAATGGAACTTGTTTCGAGACCTAATTTGTTTGTATGCAGAATATAGCCTTTTGAACCCAATTATTATATTAAATTTTCGATATAAATTTCAACGCGTTTCTATCCCGTACGACCAAACGATACGTCTGATCGCTAAGAAATTTGACGGCGTACTATAATTCATTATTACGGACCCAATGATACTAGTTTCATCGAAATCCGAGACTGTGCCCTGGAAGGCTATTTTTATATGTTAATTAAAATGAATTAATTTCAAAATTAGCTAAATCACTTTTAAATCAATTAACTTTTTTTATTATCTTCATTCTTATTAATAGAAATTAAACAAGCCTTTAAATCATTTTTATTCAGCTAACAACCTAAGGTTCAATTACTTAAACGATTTTCAACTATTAAATCCAACAATTAAATTATCCAATAAATCGCTATATTCGAAATTTGAGTTATTTAATTTGGAAATTAACTTTTCAATAATTAAAATTAATTAAATATTCCAAACTCAAATGACTAAAATTCTAGGTCGTTATATTCTTCCCCTCTTAAAAGAATTTCGTCCTCGAAATTGCCAAGGTAGGAAAAATGCCCAAATCCATTACTTTTCTAAAACCAATTAGTTCAAATAACTTAACACATCCTTTTAAGCCTTTACCTTTTCAAAACCAATTTGTTGAAACCTTGTTGTTACTTTTACTAAGTTTCCAAATTCATTTATAGATTTCCAACTAATATCATCTATTTAATCATTTCAAGTTATAACTCAAAATCAAATTTTAGTTATCAAAAATTTCTTCAAAATTTCTAACTCATTAAATTTCCAAAAAATTTCGCCAGTCTCTCCTTTGCGTGGCTCGATTAGAACAATCACTAATCGTCACTACGGGCTCAACTATAAAATCATCAAATTCAAACAACAATATAAACATGTAACTTTTTGTTGGGCAACCAATTTTACTTATGAAACCAAGAGCATCAAGTTAGCTCTTGCTTTTATATACCTGCACTTTATTTACCAATGATATCCAATCATATAATTCAAAATCATATTATTCTAAAACTTTAATTTCCAACATTTGCCTTCCTAAAACCGTACGATGTACATATATCATCCGTACGCAATAGAAAATTTGATCGCTCGCTCAATCACACAATTTCACTTCCGAACTAGTATCGTTCACATGACCACTCTAGTGTGGGCTCAGATCCGGTTCCTTGATTAGAAACCGCCATTCTCCTTACTTATCCGTATACTATGATAGAGAATTCCGGAATCAATCAAAAATTCACATCCAGTGTTCGCCATCGAGAATCGAGCGAAAAATTCCAACTCGGATCGATATAAATCATCTCGAAATCCTTTGCTCGAATCTGGATCAAATCGTTATACGAATAAAATAATATATATACAAGTTACTTATTTATTTCAATTGATTTCTTAGCTATCCCAAATTCTTTTTATTCACATTTATTTCATTTACATTCACTTATTCATAATCACTATTCACATTGCTGTATTCACACTTACTATATACTTAGTATATTCCTTTTCAATACTAATTATCCATTAAGAACAATTCCATCAAATTTTTATGTTTAACACATTTCACTCTATACTATATCCATTTATGAATTATAAAATTCTTCTTAAGTTTATAAACGTTTCATTCAACTCTTCTCATGTTTATTTCCATTTCACAACTTAAGTCCTTATCCATTTCTAACCAAATTCAATTTCATTTTCCAATTTCAACATTTAATTTTATCAATCAACATTCCAAACCATATCCAATTCACTAATTAATTCAATTAGCTCATTTCATTAATTAATTTAAAATCTCAATCAATTCAATTTCCAAAAATTATTTCATTTAGCCTAATTTAGGCTAAATTTTCAAATTTTACTTTATTTAACTTAATTTAAGTTAAATTTCATTCCATAGTTCAATTTCAAATTTTTACTTTTCTTGCATTCACATTCAAGAATTTAAAACATTGCTTTAACTTGCTAATTTTCGAATTTTATAAGTAATCAAACTTATTTTCTCATATTTTCAATAAATCTTTTAAATGAAAATCTCAAAGTTTAAACACCTTATTCTTAAGTATTTCAAATTATTTTTGAAATCATATATATATATATATATATATATGCATACACACAATCCCTTAGTATATTAAATCATTCTTTTGGATTTTTAAATTCAAATCTAGTTTTACTAAAACGAAACTTCATGGTAGCAATTCCTCTCTTGGAAACCCAAAAATAAACGTCGATGATGCTGCAGTCATCACCGAAATTATTTTCCAGTGACCGAAGTGAGTTCAGTGCTTTCTATTCCCTTTAAAAATCCTTTCTAAAATATATTTCCACTCAAAATTAGTTTCCAATAATACTATTATTATTTTCAAAGCTTTGAAAAACCATTTCCAAGACCAATGAATTTCCAAATTCCCAGCTTCTAAACACTTTTAATTTATAAACTGCTTTTATTAATCATATTTGTAATATATTTATGAAATTTCATTTCCTTTCCATTTATAAATCACATTTATAAATCCTATCTTTATAATTCCATTTGGTTATTTAAGATTATTCCTTAATTGTTTATTCTCCTTACATTATAGTATCAATAATTATTTTATCACAAACAACAATCAACAAACAACAGATGACAATAATCTAACATTATCATTTCCTAACAATCAAGCATACCATATATACCATAATAATTTTCTGAAAAATTACTCCTTTATATATAAAATATAATAAAGGTAAAATTATTTCATTTACCGAATTTCAAAACAATGCCATGTCAAACTGCTCTATTCAAGTGTTTAGAGATCCCTATCAATGACGTTAATTACTCGTATTGACCAGAATCCATAAGCCACTCAATAGATCAACCAACACAATATAAAACAATTTTATATCACTAACAAATACATGCTCATACATATATATATACACACACACACACTCAAACTCATTCTAGGGTGCTACTAACCCTATCCATAATGAGTACCCCATCAAAGCCAAGGTTCTCGCTTAACCTTCAGCTTTGATACCAAATGTGACGAACATCGGTTCTTTACCCTCAAAATTCGACACTAATACGTCCATTATATCACATGCCGAGTAGTCGAATGCTAGAAGTCCCGATTGTTAGGGAAATGAAAGAAGGAAAAAGATAAGAAGAAAACTAAACTACACAGAATCTCACAGCAAAACGAATAATCTATAATATACCATAAATCTTTACACAAAAACAAAACTGTAATATATGTATATACAGACATCAATCAGAGTATACTAACCTATTTCAGCCTGGACAGTTATAACAGTCTGTCCTTACAATTACTGATAAACACAACAATGAATACAACGGAAAATAACCACCTACGTGAATACGTCTCTGGGCCTCCAACTCATCTCTTGAAGCTCCAAGCATCCAAACCAATCTGTAATATGCTCGTTCTAACCCGAGCATTATAATAAAATAACACCCAAGTCAGTCTTGACAACTAGCGTGAGAAAACACACCCAACTGGATTTTAAGTTATATAAAAATATCTTAAATCAAAGGTATCTCCTAAGACCACGCCGCACATAAACACGGATGGGTTTTTACCTTATGATAACCAAAACCGTTTCTAAAGAAAATCCATTTATATTATAATAATGTCAAAAGGTGAAAATAATAATAATTAAGTAGCAGTGATGCTCATGAGTGTACATCACAACAATCCTAGGTATATAATCGAAAATCAATAAGGCGCGTTCGTTAATTATGTAGGATTTCCATCGAGGTGCCCTCAGTACTTCGAGGAACGGTCCTCCTGCACAAGGATTAGGGATATCCTTCTGTAGCAGCATACATCCCTAGTGATTTACCATAGGAAAAACATAGCTGGTCTCGCTAAGACCGAGTGCATCGCCCCATGCATGCATAACAACTATAAGTGACATCTAGGAGGAGCCGACTACACCCTTTGGGTTTGCCAACCCTACTGGCCATGCCTCCTATCTCTGGTTTTAGCCATTCCCGCTAATGATGCTACGTACGGCATTCTAGCTACGCACCACGACCAAATAAATCATGGAATCCCATATGGATTCCAATACCCCAATGGTCTCGGAATCACACATAGATTCCCACATCTCAATTTGATCTTGGAATCACACCCGGAATCCCATACCCCAACGGGTCTCGGAATCACACATGGATCCTAATATTCCAATATATCACGAATCTCCTCCATAAAAAAATATATGGTTTTCGGAATGGTTACAGGTTCGAGTCATCTCTTACGAGTACACTCCTCCACTTCCAGGGTGCTCCACAAAACCAAATGCCAATTTTCGGAATGCTCAATGCCGGTTCTTTTGGAAATAATCAAACAATACATAAGAGCGGGGATTACCCCCTAACCGTTTAAGTGGACGGATCTCCTTATCATTTATCCTAGAAGAATGAAACGAGTTTATATGTACAATATTGCACCACCGATAGTAACTGTACCATATAATTCTCATGTTTCCCCTAGATATTTCTAGAGTTAAAATCCTTCGGTGTTAAGTAGGGAATATTTCCGTACCACCAAAATTAAGAAGGATTACATATTTAGGCCAAGGTTTGATAGTCGGTTATTTAACTATCAAATAAACATACATTCAAACAAAGATTATATTTCACAGGAAAAACCAACATTGATTAAGCAGATAAGCACTCACTAGCCTCATTTCATAAATCTTCATAAATAAAACCCACTTTGTAAATTACTTGTATATAAACACCTTTACAAAGATATACTCACAAATCTCTACATTTCAATACTTAGAAATATCCATATACTTATCTCAACGGTATAAGTATATTCATATAGAAAGATTTTCTTTTTATTCGATTCAATATCCATTTATAAAACTCCTTATGATTCTCTAAAAACATTTATAAACCATTTTATAAATCTCTGAAAAACCATTTATAATCCCTTTATAAAAATTCAGTCACTTATAAGCTCTTGAAAATTTCAAAAACCATTTATAAACCCTTTATAAATCCATAAAACCATTTATAAAATTCCATTTATAAATCTACATACCCATTTCTAAAATTCGTTTATAATATCTAATCATTTAAAAAACCCTTCACCTTTTAAATAATCTTCCTTACGCCTCCAAACCATTTCATAAGCTCTTTTATAAAATCCAGGTCTTTCAACTCCATTCATAGCTCTTGGAAACATTTATAAACAATTAAAATCTTTTACTCCAAAGCACCATTTTATAATAATAATTATTAACACTAGACATTTAAATTAATGAAAATTATTGACTTTAATCATCTTAATAATAATTAATAATTCCAAATATTGTTAAATAAACAATAATAATTTATCTTCACCATTTTTATAAATAATAATAACTTATTTTAAAACCATATTAATAATCATTATTATTAATTCCAAACCATAATTATTCTTGAAATAATCAATCTTTCCAAATTTTAAAAATTTGATAAATTCTTTAAAACAATATTAACTATAAACAAATAACTTTAAACAATACTACTATAATTAAATAACCTTAAAATAATATTCATATAATTTAATAAATTTAAAACAATATTATTATTAAAATTAAATAACTTTAAAATAATATTATTATAATTAAATAACTTTAAAATAATATTAATATAATTAATTAATTAATCCTTAAAACAAAATATTTCTAAAACCCAATTTCGGATTTAAAAATCGTTTTTGTCTCAAAACCCAATTCCAAATTAAATGGCAATTTAAAGTATTTTTAAAATGCTAATTTGAGGCTAATAGCCACCCAACACTTAACAAATATCGATATTGATCTTTTTACCACTACTGTAGTTTTATTTTCAAATATATAACAACGTTATAACCATAGTGTCAACAATCAGGTTCATTGCTCAATAATCCATATAAAAGAAATATTATTGCAACAATTCAATAATAGCTAGGAATCCCATTGGATCCCTCCAACCTGTTTTCCCCTGCATTACAAATGTTATATAATCATAAAATATAAATCAACCGCTTTGAGGCGGGATTCAAATACAAAAGGTCATCCGCTTTTACATGGGAATGTAATAGGGTCTCATCCGCTCCAATAGGCGGTAATATATCCAAACCAACTAATAAATATAATAATTCATCCAACAGTCATTCAACAATTTTTATCAACTATATATCATACTAGTTAACCAAAAAGGTGAGATTAACTCGTTGAAACCTTCTGTTGTCGCCGAGGCGTTCCGGTTTGGAATTAAAATCGAACGACGTCCGATTGTAGCCTAATTTTTTATAGTCTCCAAATTCGTCCAAACCAGTTCCATCGCAAAGCATTCGTCGTTACGAGTGCAACACAAAAATCCACGTCTCGATTGGACCTCGTATGGAGAAGTTATTAAATTAATAAGTTAATGATTTCTAATTTTTAATTAATTTAAACTAATCACATAATTAAACTAGTTACTGTAACAACCCGCATATTTATCGATTTTACATTTAAATGTTTTATTTAAATATTTCATCGTTCGTCGGATTTTGGTCCGAAAAGCTACTTTTTGCAAACAGTCGAATTGGGACTCGAGACCACCTCCATTGAGTCCAAAATGTCGTTTGCGATCTTTTTGAGTGTAAGCTTCGATATGTTTGGAGCTAGTCAAAAATTTGACCATTTGCACTTTGGGTTTGGTTTTGGGTTCAGCCCACTAGCCAACTTAATACCCCAAACTGAAACCCCCCTCTTCATTCACTCCCTCTTCCTCCACTTTTCAGTTCTAAGAAGATTAATGGAGGAGAAGAAAAAGAATTAAAACTCCAAGCCCTAGTTTCTCTTGCAATCTCAAATTCTTACTCCAAATTCAAAGAGAACCCATTGGTAAGCTTCATCTCCTTCTTCTCCAACTCTTTCTCTTTCCAATTTCAGTTTATTTCCTAAACCTAAATTTGGGAAATGCTTGTTTTGATCTTAGTTGGAGCTTCTTGTGTTGAGAGTGAAGAGTAATTGCTCTTGACATTGCTTCAAAGCTTCTTCTTCATTTGTTTGGGTTCAAAGGTGAGATTTTTATCTCACATCTAAGTCAATAATTATCTTCGATTGTTAGGTATGAATTCCTAACACTTATCCTTGTGCAATTCCTTAGTCGTTGTTGCTCGACCGATCGTTATCGATGTCGTTTGGCCATTTTTTGGCCTAGGTTCAGGGAATGCCCTGAATAACAGTTTCAGCCGTCTGAACGTATGGTTCAGACGTCTGAATGGGATACTGGGAATTTTCTTCTCCCAGCATTCAGACATCTGAATCAAAATTTCAGACGTCTGAATCGGTTCGTTTTGAACCAGAAAAGAAATAGGCTAAAAAGTGCCTATTTCAGACGTCTGAAGTCTAGGATTCAGACGTCTGAATTCTGTTCTGGAAAATAGTTTATTTTCCAGATTCAAACGTCTGAATTCTTGACCTCAGACGTCTGAATCTGCTGTGTTTTGCCTATTTGCCTTTTTAGCTTGAATATCCAACTCTAATCAAGTCGAGTTGATTCCCTTTTTGTTGTTATCATTTATTATCGGCCACTTTGTTAAGTCGCCCGCCTTTTTAAACTTAGGTAGGCAATCTTAGGTCGAACCCCGTATAACTCTGCGTAGGCAATCTTATCCGAAAACCATTCAACGGAACTTCTTACTTTGATGGTTTTGGGAATTGATTTCTTTGGATTTTATTCACGTCTTCGAATGTGAACTTTTATAATTGATTGTTTCTACAATCACTTCTATGACTTGTCACTTTAAAAATATAAAGGTTTCAATACTAGTAGTAAATATCAAAACTCTTTCATCAAAACGATTTCAACTCTATTTTCAATATCAAACTCGTTTATAAAACTGTTTTCCAATCTACTAGTATATACAAACCTTTACCTCATTCGTATGAGAAAATATAATTAAACGGCTTAGCAAAACAAGTGGTATGAAACGCTTGCGTTTACTTCGTCGGTTAATTTTTGGACTTGTTCGATTGAAACTCTCTTGTGACAATTTTCTAGTGGAAATCTACAGTTTGTTCATAAATATTTGAGTTAAGCAAGTGGTTATGGGACATGAAGCTAAACTCTTATATTCACTAGCTTAGTGTAATTGACACTTCCTTATGATCATGATGATCATTCTTGTGATTTAGACTAGCGATTGAGCGATGTCTCTTTGTCCATGTGAAGGACTGTACTTCATTTTATTGAGCTTCGACTCAATCAGGAGGAGCTTCGGCTCAAAGTCCGCAATGGGGGACTATACCCAGTCAGGAGGAGCTTCGGCTCATCAGGAGGAGCTTCGGCTCAAAGTCCGCAATGGGGGACTATACCCAGTCAGGAGGAGCTTCGGCTCATCAGGAGGAGCTTCGGCTCAAAGTCCGCAATGGGGGACTATACCCAGTCAGGAGGAGCTTCGGCTCATCAGGAGGAGCTTCGGCTCAAAGTCCGCAATGGGGGACTATACCCAGTCAAGAGGAGCTTCGGCTCAATCAGGAGGAGCTTCGGCTCAAAGTCCGCAATGGGGGACTATACCCAGTCAGGAGGAGCTTCGGCTCAATCAGGAGGAGCTTCGGCTCAAAGTCCGCAATGGGGGACTATACCCAGTCAGGAGGAGCTCCGGCTCATTTTCATAGGATTGGCCATCCTCTTTTATTGTGATTTCTGGATTTCTAATTATTGATTTCTGGAATTTTATGTTTCACCAGCTTTTACCATTGACATTGATGAGTATGTCATTTTATTGTGGCTTGGTGAATTAAATTAAGAATATGACATTCTTTTCTCTGTTTTGAGATTATTGAGATATTGTATGACTTTTGTGGGATTTCTAATGTATACTTATCATAGTATGACACCTTTTTGTTATCATACGTTCTATTATCATATCTCATATTCTATCTCATTTTATCTGATAATTATAGCTAGACTGATCCGTTTATTATTTTCTTCTTAAATAATACTCGGGTCAGACTGAGATTTTACAGGTGCTTCCTCATGACTTCCTATCTGGAGCCATCATCTGACTTTTGGCTAACTACTCTAGTTTAGTAGTTTTTGTTTGTATACATTTGAGATTAGACTCCTTGATGTATACATATTCTTTTGGTTAGCACTTGTATCTATTCTTTTGTGTTATTGTGGATCTTATTTGACCACTACCCTGATGTACACTTTCATGTGTTATATTCATATCTATTTCCGCCTTTGTGATATGAATTGTCTGTGACTGATTTGTGTTACGTTTATTTCTATGTTTGTTTCCGAAGATGGTATATAGCCACCGTGTGATAGCTTTGTGTTTGTATCGGTATGTCGGATTTCCTCCTTAAAAGATATGCATTCTATTCTATCTGACATATCGGTGCTCGCACAAAGAAGTTACATGGATGGTCGCTCCTCAACAGCCTTATTCTCCGTGCTAATTGACAGCACTACACCGTAGTGTTCTTGGTTAGCGTGGGTATAGAGGTGGGGCGTTACAGTTACCCTTCATCTTCTCCATCCACTAGATATGCATGCACAGAGATACGTGAACAACCCATGAATGCCGCACCTTCCTCCTTTGATTTCGCCTTTGTTTGTCGACGAAATCGACAACCGTTTTCTCCGACGAACTTCACTCCTCGACCCCTCCATCCCGGGGTCCATGAATCCATGCTCGAACCACCCTAACGAAAAGCGACCTGACCCTATTTTCACGGTTACTGTAGCGACATGATCTGCCTCACTTCACCGGGCACTGCCAAACTCGCCTCCTAAGTGCTATTTTTCATGCTCATTACGAATTTACCCTCCAATCCATCGATCGACGCCTAAAACTGCCTCAAAGCCTAACCCTAGCTTAAAGCTTGCCTAAACCCTTCACTACCAAGCACCAATCTAGAAATCGGCCACAATACTGACCTCTTGATGAAGATGCAGCCAATACAAGGCTAAATATCTAAATTTTATATTTTTCTTATCAAGTATACATTTTGTTTTGATTTTTTTTCTCCCATGTCGAGTTTAAATAATGGGGGGAAGGAAAAGATAGGAGATACATGGAAGGGGGTGGGCTATGTATGGGTCTAGTTTGTGAACGTAATGGGTCATGGTTGGTATAGTCAAATATATATTTATATATTATTTAATTTCAAAATATCTAGCAATATAATTTCGGACCCCAATCGAGACATGCCGCCTGCCATTCTATATGTTATACCCCCATTCCAAACGCAATGGAACTTGTTTTGAGACCTAATTTGATCGTATGTAGAAAATAGCTTTTTGAACCCAATTATTATATTAAATTTTCGATATAAATTTCAATGTGTTTCTATCCCGTACGACCAAACGATACGTTTGATCGCTACGAAATTTGATGGTGTATTATAATTCATTACTATGGACCCAATGACACTAGTTTCATCAAAATCCGAGACTGTGCCCTAGAAGGTTATTTTTATATGTTAATTAAAACGAATTAATTTCCGAATTAGCTAAATCACTTTTAAATCAATTTAAATTTTTTATTATCTTCATTCTTATTAATAGAAATTAAACAGCCTTTAAATCATTTTTATTCAGCTAAAAACCCAAGATTCAATTATTTAGACGATTTTCAACTATTAAATCCAACAGTCAAATTATCCAATAAATTGCTATATTCGAAATTCAAGTTATTTAATTTATAAAATTAACCTTTCAATAATTAAAATTAATTAAATATTCCAAACTCAAATGACTAAAATTATGGGTCGTTATATTATTCTTGTGAAAGGAAACTCGTTCCATGTTTGTAGGCATGGTCTCATATGTTTTCGTTTAATCACACTTATTTTTTAGAGTTTTACTCATACCAGACATATTGTCTAAACCGACTTGTTTTTTTCCTATACTCTCGGGTACTCATTATATTTGAGTAGTCCGAGAGTAGCTGCTCTTTTATGGGCTCTTTTGAAGACGGCGCTTGAGTAGGAGACTTTATCTACTTAGCTATCTATTCCACTGTTTATTTAGTTTGTGTATGTGTATTTTGTCTCAACATGTGTAAAGGCAGGTTGTTATAAATGTCTAAGCTGATTGTAGTACTTTTGTGTAACTCTGATAACTCCAAGTTTGGGAGTAACCTTATGTACTATATTACTGTTATGTTTTATTTAACAGGTTCGTTGTAAGATTTTCTATCCTGTTCATTATTTTTACCCTACGACAATTCATCTTTCAAATGCTTGGGAAACGGTATACGAATATCGTGGATGAATTAAGTGTCATTCCCAAGGGTCACTAAGGTGGGTCGTTGCACAATCTATGTCTATTTTAATATCAATAAGTCTAAAATTTAATTGTGCTTGTGTGCTTATGGAAGAGCAATTTCTGTCAATGAAACTTTGCCCATTTGTTAATGATTATAAATTTTATATGATAATTGAATGTATATGGGCTTGTCTTGACCATAGTATAGATGAATAATTGAATGTACATCGAATTGATTAATAGCATGTAAATCAAAACGGTGGGTAACCACTGACCGAACGCTACCAGTCGACCAGTGTGCATGATTTTCTAGCTTTGCATCGTTTAAAAAAATATAATTAAAATTTAAAATAAAATGTATTTGAAAAGAAGAAAAATGGATGCATTATAAATGTGAAATCAATTTGGAGAAATAGTTTTAATCAAATGGAATATTAATTATTTTGTTAAAGGTATTGATTTATTAAGTAAAGTTTGATTGTTGATTTTAAATAATTGCTTAAAAACCATATATAATTTCAGAAAAACTAAACAATGCTTTCTAATTAATATTTTAAGTGTTTTAGAAGTATATTTCATAATTTGTAAGTTTTAATAAGGGGTTTATAAATGTATTTCTTGTATTTAAATAAAAGGAAAATTTGTATTGATACACACATATTTGTGTGTATCTATAAATTCATTCAAACATCCTATTTAATTCTATAAAATCATAAGACGGTTTTGTATATTATCAAGTGATTTTTAATATGTTTTATTAATGATTTTGCATATAAAGTAAAGGTTTTGAGTTGGATTTTTAGGTTTGGAAATAAAAGAAATTATATAGAAGTTTATAAATTTATTTTTAAAAGTAGTATAAAAAATGAGAAAATTAAAGAGAGGCTTTTATGAATTATATTTAGATTGATAAAGTGATTTCGAAAACTTTGTATGTAAATAAAGATTGTGTATTGCAATAGAATTATATAATCTTTATTTTTGGAATTGAATATAATATTGTATGGTATGTTTACTACATAAATGCTTTTGAAGTTTTACTACGTTTAGAATATACAAATTAATTTAAGAAGTATTATTTTATTTATTTAAATCAAATCTTTTTATGGAATTATTTAAATGTTATTGATGAGTTTATTTCTGTGCGACAAGAAATCCAAATAAATGGAGTTATAATATCATCCTGTAATATTTCTTCAGTAATTCTTAAGACTCATTATATAGAATATTGTGGAGATTGAGTGAGGTTTATGAGCAGTGAATATACGATTGAGTAACACATGGTAGTATGGAACATTGTTGTGATACTATTCGGTTATTCATTGTAAGTAGATGTCACTCATGGGATGGAAACAATGTACTAAGATAATAGTTACGTGAGGTGGTGCTTAGAGTTTGAGCTATGCAGGTGCCTAAATATATTGCAATGACCTAGAATTTTATCGCTTTGATTTGTGAACATTTGGTAAATTTTCAAAATTCAACTAACGATCAAATAAAAACTCTTTTAATTAATAAATAATGATAGTAAACTTGTTTTGAAAATTTGTTTACAAAAATAAGTACGATGAAAATGTGAAAATGTGACCAAAAAGCATTTTTTGGATTTTCGATTTTTTATCGAATTAAAGTTGTCGCAAGGTTGTTGCATACATATGCACACTTTTGTAACATAAAATTATACATATAATAAGTGATTTAATAAAGTAAAAAGAATTAATAAAGGGAAAAGTGATTAAAGTGTTTTAAAATGTAATTAATTAAAAGTAATAAAGTAAGAAAAGACTTTTCTTTTTTACTTTAAAGTGCTAAGGTACTTAGCAGTACACTAATGTAAGTGATGTGATGTATAGTACACTTGTTCACGTAGGTTAGCATATGGGTTGGAAGGGTTTGGAGGGTAGAAAGGTCTTTTCGCTAGGGGGTAATAAGTGTATTTTGCATTTTTGAAGTATTTATAAAAGGGAGCTTTCATTTCAGAAAATCATTTTTCATCTCCAGTTTCTTCTTCTTTTTTTCACTTTTTTCATTTCCCTTTTCCACTTAAGTTTGATAAGTTAATTCAAACCAAAACACCTCCCTTTTCACTCTAAATTCAAATACAACCTTATAGCAACATGGATAACAGCCCCACTCCTCAAAGATCCAAACTTTAGCACCCAAATTTCCATTTTTGTGTAGGGCCGTGAGCTTTGAGGCCTTTCTTTGGGCATGGAATAAGCAATATGGGGCAAGAGGAGAAGTTTTCTAGGGCAAGATAAGGTGTAGTGAAGCCGTGTGGTAGTTGTAAGATAGTGGCAAGGAAGTGGCAGCAAGTGGCGAGCTTTTGGTTGAGATTTAAAGTAAGATTTACCACTTTGATTTAGTTTTAAAAATGAGTTACATGTTGTAATAATTTAGTGCTTGCTTATTTGGTTGTGTGTATGTGCTGTGATGTGCTTATGTTGTTGTTTGATTTTGATTCCCGCTTGAAAGAAGATGACATATATAACCATTTTTTTGTAGGAGACAAAAGCAAAGGTGAATGAAAGTTGAAGTGTCTTCATAGCAAATAGGTTGCAATTGAAGCACTTTTAAGTATAGTGATTTGAAGAGGGATCCAAAAGGATTTCTCGCCTTATTGATTTTCCTTTACATTACTAATTTCTATGTTTGATGTAATGAAGGGGATGTTGTTAATAATTGACTTGCTTTGAAAATTTGTTTTTATGTCACATTGAAATCCTGTGCTTTCGTTTAAGTGATGTCCCATTTTGTTTTCAAAAGTAATTTGAAATGATTTTCGAGCTTGACTTTTGGTTTTCAAACCTTTTAGGCAAAGGTATTAAAGTATTTTAAATATAGAAAAAAATGCGTTTTAAAATTTGTTTGATTTACAAAAACGAAGTTTAAAAGTTAAGGTCTATATAACAATAGCCGCTATGGATGCAGTTTAGATATCTATGTTTTTAGTAAAGTATAAAAGGTTGTCTACTTTAGATATTTTGTAAATTCTCTTTCAATTATGTTTTATAAAGGTTGTTTAAGAATTAAAAAGGGAGTTTGGAGTTTTAAATATATTTTTAAGAATTTATTTAATTATTTAAACAAGAGGTTTAAATTTACTTCTTTGTTTCAAATGTCAAGTTTTGTTAAAAGCAACTATCTTTAAAGGGATGTTTTAAATAAAAGTTTCAAACTTGTTTTACAGAGTTTTAAAAGTATTTTTTAAAGGAGAAAGAAATCATGGATTACAACACTATTGATGCAATAAATTTTTTCGAGAAAAGGAAAGAGATTATGGACTATAGCATTTTTGTTATAGTAAATGGTTTCGGAAAACTAAAAATGAAGTTTGGTTTATAACACTTTACTGTTATTGAATAAACTGTTTGCTTTTATAAAGGAGAGAAGTTGCCTTTTTAAAATCAAAATTTGTTGAAATAAGTGATTTTGTTAAATGTTGGAACAACAAGTTATTGGAACGCTTGGATCCTATTCTAATTTCTGGACTTTGAGGTATGTAAACTTGTTTCTATTTTGAAGTCAGAAATGAATGTCGAGTCAAGGTATTAGAGTTAATAAAACCCCAACCTAAACAGTTTCATTTCTAACTGATGAATGGTACTAGTTTGAAATCAAAGGCTAGGTATAAGTTTATGGAGTTGGTTTTGCATAATTTTAAAAAGAATTTGGTTTATGCAAGGGATTTCTTTTTCAGTGTCATTAAGTAACACAAAAAATATATGATAAGTTGTGCTAAAATATTGACACGTTTATGGAAAGAAAGTCATTTTTATATTTAGCACTAAAAGCTTATGAGTAGACTTTACTTTGTCTATGAGATCTAGAATCAGAGTGCTTTTACGAAGGCAAGGCTAGGAGCAACCAGTCCTCTGAATTACCTGGCTTCGATTCTGGGCAAGGAATAGAGATGTCGAAATGTCAATAACATGATAAGTATAAGAGGGTTAATTTCAATAAATAGGTCAGATTAATTAAGTATATAGAAGGTACTTCATCATATACTTGACACTAAATTTCGAGGTATGGAAGCTCGTTTTTATCTATGAGAATTAGGAATGTTGTCGAGTCAAGGTTTGAAAGACAAAAATATGCCAACTTGTCCACTTCATTGTTAATCGAGGGATAGTATGGGATTGAAATTATAAAGTGGTGATAGGTATATGCTATTCGATTTTTCATATGCAAACTATATACCTAAACCAGATAGTGGTTTGTCCACTATGGACAACTTGACCTATTTTGATTTTTGGAAGTATATGAAAGTTTCACGATCTCATATGGTTCATGATTCCTTTGGAAGAATCCATTTCGGTGAAACGTCTCTCAATTTAAGGGCAGATATTTGAGATGCCCTTAGGACTCTTATATAGTTTGCTTACTTCTGAAAGAACCGGGATTGAGTCAATGGGAAACTATATATTGTTGGTTCAGATAGACCAAGATCGAATAAGCATGAGTTATCCGGAAACCACTTCGAACTGGCATATGCGTTTGAATTAGGACATCTTGAATATGATGGAAATCAAAGATGGAGTTCTTTGAAGTGCAAGGGCTGCTTGCTACTAATCCTGATGGTGATTCCAAAAAGGATGTAGTAGAAGTAGTGCCTTCAGTTTGTTCATATCCTGAACAACCTTTATGGATGAATGCTGACATTGCATTATACCTGGAGGGCAGTGTTAGCATTCCAAGAGGGATTTGCTAAGAAGAAAAGGTAATCGTGGTCTCAAAAGCCTCATAACCTGTTAATGACTAAAATCATGGGATGAGGTAGAGCTATGTGGTTCGCTACCATTAGAAGTATTATTCCTCATATCTAGATTGATATTTATGGATTTTGGTATGCGTGCGCATGGAATAGGATGGGGTTGGGTGCAATGTTTGTAGCCTCGCTGACCAAGGGATGATGTAATCTGACTAAGTCATGTTCGAAGGGTAGACCGACTCTGTGTTTATAGGGGTTGCTACATTTGCAACCTCGATAAATTTTCTAGAGATGTACTATAATATGTGGTACCTCGGTGACTTGTCATTGTATGGAATCCACTCTTCAATACATGCCTTACGGTTTTAGTTGCAGAACCCAGTACTGTTGAATTTAATTATGGGTAACCATTCCAGATATGTTATATAGTTATTTTAAAACCTAGACATTATTATAATATCACTGGATTTTCGTATAAATTGATTTGGTTATCGTAAGGTAAAAACCTATCCATGTTTATGTGCGGTGTGGTCTTACAAGTTATCTTTCTTTTTGAAAGGGTTTTATAAATATAACTCTCCGTACGATTTCAGTTTCTCTCGCTCGTTTACCAAACCGATCCGAGTGTTATTTTCCTATAATATGGGTCAGACCCGAGTACTTTTTGAGATTTAGTTATGGATGCTTTGGAGGTTTCAAGAGACGAGTTGGATTCCACATAGACATATTAACGTATTTTATATCTACTGTATTTTCTTATTTTGTAATTATCAACAATTGTAAGGACAGACTGTTATAACTGTCTAGGCTAATGATATGTTAGTTACTCTGATTAGCTGTATGAATATTTAAGTTTTCTTTTGTAAATATCATTTGGATATATATTACTCGTCACGATTTGAGATTCTGTTGTCTTTTCTTTTCTTTTACCCCAATAATCTACCTTTCTGGCACTTGGATGATCCACACGTGGATACCATGGATGTATCAGTGTCGACTTTAAGGGTCGAAAAGGTAGTTTGCTACATATACTTACATACATTTATACACACACATTTATGTGTATGTTTAGATACTATGACAACCTGCACCCTAGTGGGCTTGAATTTTTTCTAAATCGATACCCCAAGGCAATTGAAGTATGAATCAGTGGTTTGGTATCCTGCAAGTAAATAGTAAATGCATATCAGAGCACTATCTGTATATCTCATAGTGGAATAGTAAAGTATAACAAATCATGTGGTACAGACCAAGATTGACACTTCTAACAACTGGTGACCTTGTTAGTGCTGAGCATGCATAAGGAAACCCGTCCGTCCACTATTACCGCCCTGCACTAGTACCTGTCCCTCTAAATCTATCCTATGGATTGTAATGAGGAGGGGGTCATAATAATGTTCCAGTGATAGGCAAATTATATAATTTATACATAATCTAGTTTAAGCCAATTGCCTTCCATCACATGTTTTGTCATTTTATTTTATTTAGTCGACTAGATTCCACGTATGCGTATGATACACCCCATCTACCCGAAGTAGACCGTAACTACATATATCTATACTATAATAAAAAACCTTTGGTCAACCGGTCAAAGTGAAGCCTTTTTGGCATTTCCGAAATAGCCCTTTATTGTACTGCAGATAATATTGATATATGGAGGACAATTGTGTAACTTCCCTTGCCCACATTACAACCTGTCAACCACCCACGTTTGCCAGTACCCTGTTAAGTTTCTCATTCTCCACTCTTCCATCGGTCTGCCACTACTATTACTCTTTTCAATGACGATGAATTCCATGGCTGCTTCAAATCATCCTTCGATGTCTCCATTCTCCAATCTTCCTGATTCTGCTTCTAACTTCAATCTTTCCTCTGCCTCCTCCTCTTTAATCAATCAGTCTCCTTTTTCCGCCAAAGGAATTGTTTGTTTTACTTATGATTTTCCCATAATCCAAGATTCTTGCATTAAGGAAGAGAAAATCAATCAACATCGAGTTTTATGAATTATTCTTTCTAAGTATTGCTCATTTTTCTCTCTTTTATCTTATGCATTACAAGGGCATATTAATTTTAGCGCTGCAGGCTGAGTTTGTATCTTTAGGTCGATAATTTTTATTTTTCTTGCAGATAGTGTTCAAGGACTCAGTTGAGGAAATTGAAATTGGGTTCATCGAGCTTAACTGTAAATTTGAACCTCTTTTTATGGAGTAACTTTGCTTCTATGTCCACTGTTTTTTTACTTTAAAGTTGAATTTACATCATTATTTTAACTCAGGGCTTTTACTATGTAACATAAACTATTTAAGATTCTATTTGACCAAAAGAAGAGCTAGAGGTTTGTACTTTCTGAACAACAAACATGGTGTGGTTGAGTTTTTTTTACCACTTGCTATGTGTATACTAAATTTTAGATCTGAAGAGTTCCTCAAGGAAAAGGTCCTTTAATCGAAAGGTATTGTTTACTGTTATTTATTTCCTCCTTTTTCATAGTATAAACTATTGTTTGATGCATTTATTGCTCAGTTTTCTGATGCTTTCTTTAAGCACACATTGCTCAGTTTTCATAGTACAGGCTGTTTCGCACCTTATGAACATAATACATCATAAATACTACAATAAATTGGATGAATATGATAACCTTGAGTTTATTTTAAGGATACTGTCATCTTCTTTAATTTGAGAAATAGTTTACCCTCTTCCATTGATAACTGAATATGTGGATTTTCTCTAAAATTGTTTTCCAAGTGAAAGTTCATGATGTTATTACTTTATTTACTGAAAATGCACAGATTTATAGCAAGATCGAGATACAAAAAGCATAATGATGAAACAGATGTGGATTAGGAGTTTGTGAAGAGAGAGATATGAAGACTGTAGGTATTTAGAAGAAAGGTACATTTTTATCATGCTACCTTATATCTATTCAATGCTCATGAATTTATATATTGTATTTTTCTTCATTATGCAAATTCAATCATTGAGAATGAGATAAGGATATGATTGTATGATGTTGCGTTGTACATACTATTCTTGGTATTTCCTTAGCTGTTTTGGCTGCTAAAATTGGTTATAACATCATCGCATGAAAAAAACTAATTGTTTTTAATAGCAACACATACACCCTTGGTTTATTTAAAATGACAATGGTTAATTCTGTTGTGTCAAGCAATTCTACTTTCATCAAATCCAAGATATGTGCTGCCTCATTGTTCATATTGTTGCATTTATTTGTTCTTTGAATGTGAGGCATCATTGTTTATGCTTCCATGTTATCTGAATAAATTTTGTTTATTGCTCTATCTATGGGAAAGTACAATGGTTAAAAATGGAAAATTTCAGCGGAAATAAGGTACTCACGCTAGAAATGTTGTCTTTAATGATGTTTTATTAACATGTCTTCCTGTGCTTAGGTTGATATGTCACTTTCTACTTATCAGATTTGTTAATATTTCAAGTAACTGAGCTTATACACTACATTATTATTGTTTGTTTACCTACAGTACGTTCATATTGGTCTACATCAATGTTCAATTACATTTGGTTATCAAAATTTCATTGTACTAACATTATCATATTGGTGAAAATGACTCAGGAATGTACACTTTATAACATTGGGCTTCCACTGCAGCTCTGCCTCCTCCTGCTTTCGTGGGCTTTGTTGTGGCTATAAGCACTGTGTGTAGGGTGGATGCAGGATTGCACATTCTAGCGTCCTTGAATAAGCTAAAGCTATCAAATTTTCCATGACCTTGGAACTTTTACCTACTGAATGCTCGATTCAGACTTTGACAAATTAGGTAATTTCATCTTCTTTAAATTTCGATAGCTCCGCCAATTTTATCATCAAGCATGAACTTTGAATTTATTGTAACCACGGATTCTATAAGCTTCAAAAACATTAATTAGCAAAGAGCATGATTTAACTCCATCTTATTATGTTTTAGACTATTTCATTTAATTGATTTATGCAGTTGTTATCAAATTATCTTGGGGACAGTATTCAGATGCATTTGTTTATTTCATTCTTTTTAGATTACTGTGCTTTTAGATGTTAGAGTTGATGAGGAAGTAGAATAAACTGAATCAAGCACAACCCGACTAAGGTATTAGGCTCTTTAGGCTTAATCTAAATCATTTTTTATATGAATAACGATGGCATTGTGTATGCGTTTTTCCTTACTGTCTTGAAATAAAATATAACAAGGGTGGTCACTGTGATTTTTACAGTGACTTATTGATATAAAGCTTTGAATCACTTGAATTTTTCATTTGACAGCTTAGTATATTCTTAATTATAGGCACTTTTCATGTTACTTGCTGAATTTTCAAAAACCATTTTCTACCATTAAAGCATAGAGACAAACAACCGTTATTGTTCAGTAATTAGTTTGTCTAGACCAGCTTAAAATAAAAACCTATGTTTTACAAATCATATGTACATAATACGCATGAAATAAAGTTTCAAAAATATAAAATGTTTTATACCTGTTATAATATAGCCTTCACTGTATAGATTGATTAATAGTTGTGACAAAGAACTTAACAAATGGAGAGCATAACATAAAGTAGCATCTCGCTTAACAAAGGTTCTGTACCAAAATGTATTATTTCACAGGAACAGATAATGTACTATATCATCAAACCACCACTTTTTCATCTATCCTCAAAATTTACACTTCAAGTTAAATATGGCAGTGCTTTTGCTAGGTATTTATATATGCTTTGTGCAGGACAAACGTCAGAAGATGATGCAAGAAAATATATGTAGAAAACATATCGCAACAAGAACAAAGGAAACTGGAATGACATGGCTGCTAAAGATGCTAAAAATAAGTGGAATTTTAAAGTAAATAATGGCATGATAGTGAGGAATGTCACATTTAAAAACTCATATATAAATGTCCTGCATTGAGAATAACTTATTTCTTTTATAAAAAGTTCTTTCATGGATTGAATCCAATACTAAATTTGACATGAAACATCGTACACATGCCTGTGTGCGCGTTAGAAAACCCATGGTTATGGACCAACTGATTCTAAGTTAAATAGTTTTGTTGAGGTTACATAAGTACTTGTAATGTTGTCTTTTTCTTACCAACATAGAAATACAAAAAATTAATGATTATTAACGTCCCATATGTTCTTATTGTAATGATGTACATGCTGTTATCGTTAATGGTATTGATGAGTTCTGGCCTAACTCACCTACATCGAATGTTTCCTATTTCAGAATTCATTACTAAGGCTTTTGTAGTGGGACCTTAGCATTGATTTTTCAAAGCTGCTACTTCCCATTTCAAAGATGTATTGCTGATTTGTCCCCTTTGTTGGGAGTTAGAATGGAGATTGACTACATTGAAGAACCTGAGAAGACAAATAAAAGAACCAGTTATTTGTTGAACAAATCTCTCACTGGATATTAACTAAAATGTAAATCATTTTGTAAGGAATTCTGTAAATGTCTTCCATATATGACATTGATATAGTGTGGGAATATGTTCTGAGTGATGTATTTACCATTAAACAACGATAAAAGGAATGGTGAAATATAATTGGAGTTTGAGAATATTTGTGTATACATGTACATTAAAATTTGATACAAAAAGATTACCTTTTTCATTTGTATAAATTAATGCTTCCGTACGTTAATTTTTGTAAAGTAGTACAAATTTTGATGTACAATTTGTACCGAATCCAAATAATGACTCACCCAAAAACAACCTCATTGAATTATTACAGTTGTGCGCATAATTTATTGGTTAGAACTTAGAAAGTTGAAGAGCAACGTACGGTTATTTTGTCTGTTTCACTTGAAAGCTATATGCAGGCAACCATAACACCTATGTATCTATCATAACTTATAATCATATACCATGTATATAAATGTTACGATGTGATTATATATTATATGATCTTATGCACTCTGTAATGATGCTTAGCATAATTTTCAAAGCTGCAAGATGCATCAGTTTCTTCCACACTATAAATAGCTATGTTGTTTGTTAGTATAGGCAAGGAGAAGAGAATAAATAAAAACAAATTTGAAAGGCTAGGCAGGAAAAAAACTAGTAATATGATGTTTCCATGTAGCAAATGTATCCATATTCGACAAAGTGGAGCTTATACAAATAATCTATATCAGGCAAAATTCATGAACTCACCTGCTTCGGGTGGTTTGCCACCACATAAGTTAACACTTAAGTAGGGGCATCGATCATGTTGCTTAGGAATATTGATGTAAGGACCCGATTCTTCGACTTTCGAAAATCGACATCGATACGTCCACTGTATCAACTGCCGAGCAAACGAATGCCGGAAAACCGAATACTTAGGGTTTTAAAAGAAGAGGTAGAAGAAAAGATAGAAGAAAAAGAAGAAGAAGAATCAACAGAACAACATTAGAAATAGAAACAATATCAGAATCTCACATATCACAGCGGAACAATATATAATAAATAATCACTAGTCTTTTATAAACAAAGAACTATATCGGTTTATACATACATCAATCAGAGTCAATATATAACTCAATACAACAATGGAAAGTTATATAAAACTTGTCCTCATACAGAATACACAGCGGAATAAATAAATAAGTACGGATGATACGTTACGCCATCCAGCTTGCTTCCAAAGCTCCAGAATATCCAGAATATCCTGATAACATAACTCTAGGCTGCCCGTGTGGAAATTTGTGGGCACCCAGAGTTTAGAAGGGAAACAATAAACTCCGAGTCAGTCATGGTGACTGGTGTGAGATCGTAAAACAGTTATTTTTCACAAAGAAAATAAATTTTTTTTCGCAATGCTTTTGGAAAATGAAACTACCATAAGACCTCCCGCCACACACACAATGCAAACGCAGAATTGGAGGAGATTTCTTCTTATGATAGTCAAAGATGCTTACTACGCAAAATCAAATCCTTTTTGATATTATTATTAGTGCATAGTGTAGAAAACATTTCAAAAGTATAATATTAATCTTAGCCAACATACGACCAGTATCGTATGCCTACTATGGCTACCATCTAAATAGTGGTGACCACCGTACGTAAATGGCAGATTCTACAACTAATACCGTACAAGGTGCGTATTGGAGTTTGGATTTCCAACAAATGGTCAGGCTAAGGAACTTCCTATTCCACGAAGGAACGCCTCTGGAATGACGTCCCGAGAACCTAACCGGATCTCTGCCAACACAAGGCCGGGTTACCTCTGCAAAAATAGGTAACTACTGACACGCGTATGTCATCCCCCGATCGTAACCGATCTTCCCGAGGATCCTCGATTTCCAACAACCACATAATAAGCAGTATCAACATAGGTTAAGTATCTGGGCTCCATACCATGATACCACCTCTATCCAGAAGGAATGACATACACTAAGGGGCGCTACTCCCTAGAACCTTGCCGCATCCTTCCTGTTTTGACCATTTCCGGGGTGTGAGGCTCGACGAAGTCTCGTCCACAAAGCTACGCTTTGTCACAAAGCCATGCTTCGGGTCAAACAAATGATCAAAGAAATGATCATAAAGATAAATGATCAAACAAACGATCATATCATAAATGATCAAACAATGATCATTTCACAGCAACACTCAGTATGCCACGTTACCAAATTGGGAGTATATTGCTGATAAATTTCAACTACATAACCTCTGAGCTCGTACGTCTCAGAGAAGGGTGTTAAGCTAAGAGAATAAATTCTCCGCCACCAACAGAAATGTATTTGAAAGAAATCAGCTTTATATCTCAATCTGTAACGTCAGACACACAATCCATACAAGTCTGTTCCAGGATCGAACAGAACCGAAGGCACTTCTCACGAAGCCCTTGCATATCCGGATAATTTTCTAATCACGACCGGACTTCCCGTCACTAAGGGTGATAAAACCTCTAAATCGGAGATCAGCCGATGTAGAGTAACTCGACGGTAATCCTTCCATTTTCAAAAATATCCGGTCTTCAACACCGGTCTTCGAATGCAATTCATAATGACGTATCACATATTCGGAATGGGTTATACGACCCCATGGTCCTTTCCCGGCTAACCCGAATAGTGAGCGCTTATTCAAAAATAAGTGTGGCATTCAAATTCATCCAATTCACAACAAATACTCATTCAAGGTAATTATTGATAGTCGGTTATTTAACTATCAATAAAGATGCGCACATCATCAGATTCCAAATAATTTTCCCAAATTATTTATTTTCCAAAATATCTTTACTAGATATAAAATTTCCACACTTAACCGTTTGAAAACAATTTTCAAATATTCACTTTTCAATCCATCTTTAAAAGATAAAATTTCAAACCCTTCGTTTCATATTGGGAAAGTAATTCCATACTTATTTAATAATAAGTAATTCACAAATCATTTATTTTCAACATTTGAAAATATTCGATATACTTAAATCAAAATTAAGTATAAATTCATTCTTTAAGGAAATCATTTACTATAACAACATCTATTTGAGTCAAAACGAATGTTACGTAAAACATCGTTACGACGACTCAAAATCACTAGTATAGGGATTCAAAATTAAGATAGATATGTAAATCCCAATACTATATAAAAAAAAACATTTCCTTTCGGAAATCATTTACTATAACAACAGTGTTATAGTCCACCATTTCCTTCTTCCTCAAAAACGTCTATTTCAACAATGAATGTTGAAATCTATGATTTCGATATTCAATACATTTTTAAAACATCGTTTAAAAATAATTAACTTTATTTCAAATATAACTTTCCCAAAACCATATCCATTTTATTTAAAAATATATTCACTGTCCAAAATCATGAATATACTTCACTAACCAAATTCCAATATTTCTACACATTTATATCAAGAATTGTCCACTATCCAAAATCGTGGATAAAATTCCCTTAATAATCTTCTATATTTAAAATCAATCAAATTTGATTGATTTTCGAATTTATAAAACAACGTTTATAAATTCCATTTCTATTTTCTAACAACTTCGATTTATAGATTTCTTTTATTAACTTCTATAATTTACTTATCAAAATAAGTGATTTTGGATTTATAAACAACGTTTATAAATCATATTCTATTTAGAAAAACTTCAATTTATAATTCTCCTTTGTTAACTAATTCAATTCATAACTAAATTTTTTATACCCACAATCCATATTATAAGTTAAATACTTATAATTCATTTATTTTACGAAATCGTTTCCATTTATAAGTTCACAATTTATAAATTTCATTCACTTATAAATTCTTAAAAATTTATTTTAACGCTTATAAAAACTCGTTTTATAATCCCAATGTTTTAAAGTTATAAATATCCATTTTGTACATCTTTTACATACATCGTTTTTAATAATTCAAAAATTCCAATTAAAACCATTTTATAAATTACTTAACTATTTATTCCCAAAAATCACCTTTTGGTTATAATTCACAAAAATCTAACTTTTATAACTTTAAAGTTTTAACGTTTATTTAAAATATATCAATTCAACAATTTAAATAAAACGTATATTTTCAAAGATCACTTCAAAAATCTCTTTTAAAATCAACATCGTCATTTTAAAATTTTTAAAGATGAATTCGATGATGCAACACACATATTCGTCAATCACGACAACAAACATCATATATCATCATATGATAACAGAATATACATCAATATCTGTAAATAAATAAATACTGGTGAGGAATCCAGTTGGATCCCTCCAACCTGTTTCCTTGCATCCATAGACGTTAGCACAATACCAATTCCACTTTAAGGTGGAATATCGCGGTATATAGGATTTATAAATATATCATCCGCTTACTAACGGCGCAATAGGGTCTCATCCGCTATACGAGGCGGGAAATCAATCAATCTAATATATACATATGCCAATATGTATATATTGCTATTTATATAGATATATCCTACTATATCTAATATCACATCCAATAGCAATCAATCAGTCAACAAATAATTGCAATACAAAATTTATTTTGAGTGAGAAAAATATCACCTTGCTTTTATTTTGCAATCCATTTCCATTTTGACCATTTCTCCGTTTTTAACCTTACTGTAAATTGTCGAACACTGATCGACCCCTAGCTTTGTCACCATCACAAACATCCATCGCCAGAAATCGCGACCATCATTCTCGCTTGACACCCTAAATTGCACGCGACCTCGAAATTGAACGTCGCAGTACCCCTAGAGTTGATCGCCGAGCTTCCCTTTCGATCGAAATCGAACTCGACTTCAGCCCCACCAGCATTCCACGCTCCAACAACGCCGCCTCGCTCATCGAAACCCTAGCCTCATCCTTCATGCGCACGCGCGTGGTCACACGTCGTCTGCGCCGACCAAATCTCGAGCTCGATTTAAGCCCAGAGGTTTGCCATCTCCATTTCTCGTGCTCGCGAGCCTCCCATGCCCTAACCCATTGCGAACGCCTCGCCTTGTATAAATCGCGGAAGCCTTGTTCGAACGCGCGCCCAGATCTCTGTTTTATTTCGAACGAGACTTGATTCGTTCGTTCGTTCGTTTGTTTTTGATTTGAACTGGGGAAGAGGGTAATTGTTTAAACTCGGTCGCCATTTTTACTTTAAATTTTTGAACGAGAATTTACCTTAAACAGATAAAGGAAGAGAGGGACGAGATGCTTTAAAATCGAACGAAGTATGGGTTACGTGATGGGTTGCACGACTTCGTGATTCTCGGCGTGTTCAAAGGAGGAAAGTAGCTGACGTTTTGACAAATATGAATTTTAAAATTTTAAAATTGAATTCAATTAAATTTCTACGCGTTTAACTATCGTGTGCTCTCAAAACAACTCCAAACGCTACGAAATTTGAAACCCGACAATAATAAACTATTACGGACCCAATGGAACTGGTTTCGTCGAATTCCGAGACTGTTTGAAAAATGACTATTTTTAAATATCGGTTCAAACAATTAAATTTTCAAAACTGATCAAATCAATTCGAAATTAGATTCTGAAGCTTCTGTTATCTTCAGTATCATCAATATAAACTTTAAAAGCTTTCGAAATATTTTTCTTCAGCTTAAAATTGAAGATATAAATTTTTATTCAATTCAATAGATTAAATTTTAAAGTTTAATCGCAAAATTCAGAGTTATATCGGGAATTCAAATTAAATCATCGTTCAAATATTTAAAATTAATTAAATATTCTCAGTTTAATTTGTTCAAAATTCTGGGTCGTTACAAACTTCCCTCCTTAAAAGAATTTCGTCCCGAAATTACAAGTTAGGAAAAAAAGTCCTTAACTCGTTTACTATTTTTCAACATCCAATAGTTTTATCAATTTTATCAAAACAAATCTTCCTACTAAAGATTCGTTATTAATTCAACTAAATTTCCAACTTCAATTATAAGTTTCAAAACAACATTGTTTTACTAACAATTTAAATTTAAATTCAAATTCAAATTTTAACTTTCAAAATTTTCCCAAAAATTTTCTAACACTCGAAATTTTCGAAAAATTTCGCCAGCGTCTCCTTTGCGCGGCTAACACGGCATGACTACAAAACATCCCTACGGACTCTCAAATTTCAAAAAGAAAAGAAAAAGCCAAGCGGCTAGACAAGAAATCATCAAATCTCATATTTAAATTTAAATACTTACCTTTTGTCGAGCAATTCAAATTTATCTTTGAAATCAAATCCAATTCCCTTATAACACCTGTATCCTACTATCCATAATATCTAGTTACAGCATTCAAACTATTTTGCACATTTCACTACAAAAATTTTCAATATATACTTCTTATACCATTTCTAGTTTACTATCAAAGTTATATATCTATTTTCATTCAATTTTACATTTCAAATTTCATTTGAATCCAATTCACAATTTCAACTCTATTTGGATTCAGTTTAACTTCTGAATATTGAATTTATCAACTATCTTTCATTCACAACTGCACTATTTTAGATTAGTTTCAATTACTAATTCATTACCAATTTTAATTCACTTTATTCAAATTTGTTTTCAACATACAGTTTCAATTTCAGTTTTCTTCTTTTGTTCATTCCCAAAATGTATTTTCAATTCACTATTTTGGTTTATAGTCACTTATATTAAACTGGATTTCCAATTCCATATTAATTTTAATTCATCTTTCATTTATAATTATTCAATTCAATTCATGGCTTACAAATTCGAAATGAATTTCAACTTTCAATTTCACTTTCATTTAATTGATTCACTTGTACTTATTTTAATTTAACTCCATTCTTTAAGTTAAATTTATTCTATCAAAATTCAATTTGTATAAGTTATCAACTTAATAATATTTCATAAATTTTTTTATATGGTATTCCAAAGTCTTACCAACATTTCAAAATCATTTTGAAAACAATTCAAATTATCCTTTGAACTTCCAAAACAAAACCCAAATTTTCCAAACAACCTCCATTTAAAACAATTTGGCAGCAATTCCTCTTCCGGAAACCCAAAAATGAACATCAGTGATGCTGCAGTCATTACCGAAGTTATTTTCCAGCGACCGAAAAGAGTTTAGAGCTTTCATTCCTCCAAAATACTTTTCAAAACCTTTGAAATTCATTTTCAAATCAAAAAGAAATTAAACTCTCTAAATCTCCAAAAATTTCAAATTCTTTCAAAAACATTTCCAAAAACTTCTCTGGAATCCTATTTCCAATTATAAGTCACATTTATAATTTACATTCTTAAATTTCATTTGTATGTGAATTTATTTCTTAACTTTGGAGTTACGATTTCAATTTCTTATTCAATATCATATAATAATGATAACATTTCCATATTATCACTTTCCTAACAACCAAACATCCATCTACTATGATAATTCATAGAAAATCATTTCTTTTATATACAAAATAGTTTTGGGCAAAATTACCTCATTTACCCTTTTTAAAACAATACTGTGTCAGTTTATCTTGTTTAAGAGTTTAGAAACCCCTATTGATTACAGTTAGCTAGACTGCACCGACCAGAATATATAAACAATCAACCGATAAGTCAACACAATACAAACAATTTCATATTCACCAACAAATACGCACTCGTATCTATTATTACACTCACACTCATTCTAGAGTACTACTGACTCTAATTCAAATGAGTAACACCCAACAGAGCAGGGTTGTCGCTTAACCATATGCTCTGATACCACGTTGTAAGGACCCGATTCTTCGACTTTCGAAAATCGACATCGATACGTCCACTCTATCAACTGCCGAGCAAACGAATGCCGGAAAACCGAATACTTAGGGTTTTAAAAGAAAAGGTAGAAGAAAAGATAGAAGAAAAAGAAGAAGAAGAATCAACAGAACAACATTAGAAATAGAAACAATATCAGAATCTCACATATCGCAGCGGAACAATATATAATAAATAATCACTAGTCTTTTATAAACAAAGAACTATATCGGTTTATACATACATCAATCAGAGTCAATATATAACTCAATACAACAATGGAAAGTTATATAAAACTTGTCCTCATACAGAATACACAGCGGAATAAATAAATAAGTACGGATGATACGTTACGCCATCCAGCTTGCTTCCAAAGCTCCAGAATATCCAGAATATCCTGATAACATAACTCTAGGCTGCCCGTGTGGAAATTTGTGGGCACCCAGAGTTTAGAAGGGAAACAATAAACTCCGAGTCAGTCATGGTGACTGGTGTGAGATCGTAAAACAGTTATTTTTCACAAAGAAAATAAATTTTTTTTCGCAATGCTTTTGGAAAATGAAACTACCATAAGACCTCCCGCCACACACACAATGCAAACGCAGAATTGGAGGAGATTTCTTCTTATGATAGTCAAAGATGCTTACTACGCAAAATCAAATCCTTTTTGATATTATTATTAGTGCATAGTGTAGAAAACATTTCGAAAGTATAATATTAATCTTAGCCAACATACGACCAGTATCGTATGCCTACTATGGCTACCATCTAAACAGTGGTGACCACCGTACGTTAATGGCAGGTTCTACAACTAATACCGTACAAGGTGCGTATTGGAGTTTGGATTTCCAACAAATGGTCAGGCTAAGGAACTTCCTATTCCACGAAGGAACGTCTCTGGAATGACGTCCCGAGAACCTAACCGGATCTCTGCCAACACAAGGCCGGGTTACCTCTGCAAAAATAGGTAACTACTGACACGCGTATGTCATCCCCCGATCGTAACCGATCTTCCCAAGGATCCCCGATTTCCAACAACCACATAATAAGCAGTATCAACATAGGTTAAGTATCTGGGCTCCATACCATGATACCACCTCTATCCAGAAGGAATGACATACACTAAGGGGCGCTACTCCCTAGAACCTTGCCGCATCCTTCCTGTTTTGACCATTTCCGGGGTGTGAGGCTCGACGAAGTCTCGTCCACAAAGCTACGCTTTGTCACAAAGCCATGCTTCGGGTCAAACAAATGATCAAAGAAATGATCACAAAGATAAATGATCAAACAAACGATCATATCATAAATGATCAAACAATGATCATTTCATAGCAACACTCAGTATGCCACGTTACCAAATTGGGAGTATATTGCTGATAAATTTCAACTACATAACCTCTGAGCTCGTACGTCTCAGAGAAGGGTGTTAAGCTAAGAGAATAAATTCTCCGCCACCAACAGAAATGTATTTGAAAGAAATCAGCTTTATATCTCAATCTGTAACGTCAGACACACAATCCATACAAGTCTGTTCCGGGATCGAACAGAACCGAAGGCACTTCTCACGAAGCCCTTGCATATCCGGATAATTTTCTTATCACGACTGGACTTCCCGTCACTAAGGGTGATAAAACCTCTAAATCGGAGATCAGCCGATGTAGAGTAACTCGACGGTAATCCTTCCGTTTTCAAAAATATCCGGTCTTCAACACCGGTCTTCGAATGCAATTCATAACGACGTATCACATATTCGGAATGGGTTATACGACCCCATGGTCCTTTCTCGGCTAACCCGAATAGTGAGCGCTTATTCAAAAATAAGTGTGGCATTCAAATTCATCCAATTCACAACAAATACTCATTCAAGGTAATTATTGATAGTCGGTTATTTAACTATCAATAAAGATGCGCACATCATCAGATTCCAAATAATTTTCCCAAATTATTTATTTTCCAAAATATCTTTACTAGATATAAAATTTCCACACTTAACCGTTTGAAAACAATTTTCAAATATTCACTTTTCAATCCATCTTTAAAAGATAAAATTTCAAACCCTTCGTTTCATATTGGGAAAGTAATTCCATACTTATTTAATAATAAGTAATTCACAAATCATTTATTTTCAACATTTGAAAATATTCGATATACTTAAATCAAAATTAAGTATAAATTCATTCTTTAAGGAAATCATTTACTATAACAACATCTATTTGAGTCAAAACGAATGTTACGTAAAACATCGTTACGACGACTCAAAATCACTAGTATAGGGATTCAAAATTAAGATAGATATGTAAATCCCAATACTATATAAAAAAAACATTTCCTTTCGGAAATCATTTACTATAACAACAGTGTTATAGTCCACCATTTCCTTCTTCCTCGAAAACGTCTATTTCAACAATGAATGTTGAAATCTATGATTTCGATATTCAATACATTTTTAAAACATCGTTTAAAAATAATTAACTTTATTTCAAATATAACTTTTCCAAAACCATATCCATTTTACTTAAAAATATATTCACTGTCCAAAATCGTGAATATACTTCACTAACCAAATTCCAATATTTCTACACATTTATATCAAGAATTGTCCACTATCCAAAATCGTGGATAAAATTCCCTTAATAATCTTCTATATTTAAAATCAATCAAATTTGATTGATTTTTGAATTTATAAAACAACGTTTATAAATTCCATTTCTATTTTCTAACAACTTTGATTTATAGATTTCTTTTATTAACTTCTATAATTTACTTATCAAAATAAGTGATTTCGGATTTATAAACAACGTTTATAAATCATATTCTATTTAGAAAAACTTCAATTTATAATTCTCCTTTGTTAACTAATTCAATTCATAACTAAATTTTTTATACCCACAATCCATATTATAAGTTAAATACTTATAATTCATTTATTTTACGAAATCGTTTCCATTTATAAGTTCACAATTTATAAATTTCATTCACTTATAAATTCTTAAAAATTTATTTTAACGCTTATAAAAACTCGTTTTATAATCCCAATGTTTTAAAGTTATAAATATCCATTTTGTACATCTTTTACATACATCGTTTTTAATAATTCAAAAATTCCAATTAAAACCATTTTATAAATTACTTAACTATTTATTCCCAAAAATCACCTTTTGGTTATAATTCACAAAAATCTTAACTTTTATAACTTTAAAGTTTTAACGTTTATTTAAAATATATAAATTCAACAATTTAAATAAAACGTATATTTTCAAAGATCACTTCAAAAATCTCTTTTAAAATCAACATCGTCATTTTTAAATTTTTAAAGATGAATCTGATGATGCAACACACAAATTCGTCAATCACGACAACAAACATCATATATCATCATATGATAACAAAATATACATCAATATCTGTAAATAAATAAATACTGGTGAGGAATCCAGTTGGATCCCTCCAACCTGTTTCCCTGCATCCATAGACGTTAGCACAATACCAATTCCACTTCGAGGTGGAATATCGTGGTATATAGGATTTATAAATATATCATCCGCTTACTAACGGCGCAATAGGGTCTCATCCGCTATACGAGGCGGGAAATAAATCAATCCAATATATACATATGCCAATATGTATATATTGCTATATATATATATAGATATATCCTACTATATCTAATATCACATCCAATAGCAATCAATCAGTCAACAAATAATTGCAATACAAAATTTATTTTGAGTGAGAAAAATCTCACCTTGCTTTTATTTTGCAATCCATTTCCATTTTGACCATTTCTCCGTTTTTAACCTTACTGTAAATTGTCGAACACTGATCGACCCCTAGCTTTGTCACCATCACAAACATCCATCACCAGAAATCGCGACCATCATTCTCGCCTGACACCCTAAATTGCACGCGACCTCGAAATTGAACGTCGCAGTACCCCTAGAGTTGATCGCCGAGCTTCCCTTCCGATCGAAATCGAACTCGACTTCAGCCCCACCAGCATTCCACGCTCCAACAACGCCGCCTCGCTCACTGAAACCCTAGCCTCATCCTTCATGCGCACGCGCGTGGTCACGCGTCGTCTGCTGCCGACCAAATCTCGAGCTCGATTGAAGCCCAGAGGTTTGCCATCTCCATTTCTCGTGCTCGCGAGCCTCCCATGCCCTAACTCATTGTGAACGCCTCGCCTTGTATAAATCGCGGAAGCCTTGCTCGAACGCGCGCCCAGATCTCTGTTTTATTTTGAACGAGACTTGATTCGTTCGTTCGTTCGTTTGTTTTTGATTTGAACTGGGGAAGAGGGTAATTGTTTAAACTCGGTCGCCATTTTTACTTTAAATTTTTGAACGAGAATTTACCTTAAACAGATAAAGGAAGAGAGGGACGAGATGCTTTAAAATCGAACGAAGTATGGGTTACATGATGGGTTGCACGACTTCGTGATTCTCGGCGTGTTCAAAGGAGGAAAGTCGCTGACGTTTTGACAAATATGAATTTTAAATTTTTAAAATTGAATTCAATTAAATTTCTACGCGTTTAACTATCGTGTGCTCTCAAAACAACTCCAAACGCTACGAAATTTGAAACCCGACAATAATAAACTATTACGGACCCAATGGAACTGGTTTCGTCGAATTCCGAGACTGTTTGAAAAATGACTATTTTTAAATATCGGTTCAAATAATTAAATTTTCAAAACTGATCAAATCAATTCGAAATTAGATTCTGAAGCTTCTGTTATCTTCAGTATCATCAATATAAACTTTAAAAGCTTTTGAAATATTTTTCTTCAGCTTAAAATTGAAGATATAAATTTTTATTCAATTCAATAGATTAAATTTTAAAGTTTAATCGCAAAATTCAGAGTTATATCGGGAATTCAAATTAAATCATCGTTCAAATATTTAAAATTAATTAAATATTCTCAATTTAATTTGTTCAAAATTCTGGGTCGTTACAATTGATTTAAGAATTCGATTATGTAATGGAACCATATTACTATGTTGTGTCTTTCATAGAAATCTCATGTGGAAATCATAGTTGGATATTTTCGTGGTGCAAGGTATTTATCCCACATATACCACTAAAGCCTTCTGAGAACACTAACATGCCTTTCAACCTAATATGTAAATAGTTTCCTATTAAATTAACTTTTTTCTTAAAAATTAATAAATCACAAGGACGAACCATCCTTTAAATTGGTATTTATCTTAGTGAACATGTTTTCGGTCATGCTTACCTATATGTTGCTTTATCTAAAGGAGTTGCACTAAAACAAAGCTTTTGATGAACAATGGAAAGATTCAAAATAGAAGTGATACACATACTAGAAATGTAGTATATAAAGACGTATTATTAACATGTAATCATGAACTTAGTTAACTATACTTCATGTTTTCCACTTCATACGCCTTATTTTATGGTAAATATTCTACTTCAACATGCATACTCATATGTATTCCATACCCATTATATTACTCCATTCACATAAGGGATTTTTTTATATAACCAAAAATAGATAAGAATTGCAGTTGACGCCATTTCCTCCATTTTAGTATCTTCCTAGATTTTTAAGCAGTCCTTTTATAAATTACTTCATTGAGTTAATTATATAATATATCTTTTTATATGAAAAAACTATTTCCAAGTTTATTACTCAAATAGAATTATGTTTACATTTAAAAAATCCCTTATACAATGTTTTTTAACTTCGTCATCTACATATTACTGATGTCGGTCTCAAGCCCGAGACAAAGAAAAGAGAAAAAGATTGCTCCAACTGTACTTTAGTTCTTACAGATTACTTACACACTACTGTTGTTGACATCAACCTTGAGGTGAATAAGAAAATTTCTCATTCACGTTTCGATAAATGGTTGATTTGTGCATGTACACACATTACTATAATCTCTCACAATATCATAATTGTAACAAAGACAAAATACGTCACTTCCTTCTTTACACACGTCCAACAGACGTGCCACCATACTTGTCTATACTATAATACAAAACCTTTGGTCAACCGGTCAAAGTGAAGCCTTTTTGGCATTTCCGAAAATACCCCATTCCATTTCGTACTGCAATCACAAAACGAAGGATGTATTTGTCCTTTGAAACAGCGGAGGTCAGTTATTAGTACACGATCTCATCCTTCTCCCCCATTATCCCTCTATCCCTCTCCCTTCTCACCCATTATCGCTCTATCCCTCTCCGTCCTTTGCTTCCCCCTTTCAACCCTAGCCCCATTTTCCTACATAACAGGCCTAAATCAAAAATGAAAAAAATAATATCGCATCCCCCGACGTCAACAACAAAGGAGGATGAAGGCTGTCGTTTTCCCACTGTCGATTTCTTCTTTGACAGTGGCCTCGCCTCCTCCAGCCTTTACGGGTTTTGATGCGGGATTTGCGCATGCTGACGGCTTCAATAAGCTAAAGCTAACAAATTGACAAAGACCTCAAAACCCATACCAGTTGAAAGATCGGTCCAGTCTTTTTTAGAAACTCAGGTAATTTCATATTCCATGTTTTATTCCATCACGCATAAACTAACATGAATCCTCTTCTCCGATCTCTTCTTCCTAATACGATTGTATTTCTCGCAATCGGTCTGTTTTTAATGTCCAATACAGTACGAATTTCATAGGATATGCAAAATTGATCTGGCTATGGAGACTAATTCCCTTCATATTCCTAAATCTATGTTGAGAATAAAACGGACGCTCATCACAGGAGGTAAATCTAATAATTTGTCTTATGTTTAATCTGAATTTGCATCTAATTTTAGTCCATGCTTTGCTCATGCTTGGTTCCTTTTTAGGTTCGTGAAATGATTTAATTGGTTTTCTTCAAAGACGTTTCAGATAAAAATATCCTGGACAGTGAATGTAAAGTAAATATAGTAAGAAGAAACTCTTATCGCTGTTAATTCTCATTATTACAAATCGAGTACCATTTTTATTTACTCAATTCACGAATAAATCTTTTGTCAGCTTCAAATCGTGTACTGATATGATCCTTTCACACTGGAATAAGCTCTGTCGAATACTATTTTTTTGGCCTATTTAAGTTTGAGTTTCCTCTATAATTTCAACAATTAATTTGTGACTTCAGATCAATTTGTTGTCTTATTTTCCTTGAACAGAGTTTCTGGAAGTATGGTCAAATATTATTACACTTCTATGTTTGTTTACTATTAATTTGAATGGTTTTGTTATACATAAGTCAGACAGTGGGTGGAAATTATCAGTTTATTGAATTACGTTGCAACTTCTTATTTTAGTAAAATTTCTGTACTGTTTTTGTTGACAGATTAAATTTTATACGGACATGTAAATATAGAAAATTTTGAAAAAAGGGCCACGAGATGAAAGTTTTACTGATTTTGCAATTATTCATACCACTGAAAAATCCTGTCTTTTGTTATTGTCGACTATAACTGAATTATATATTGCTAATATGATATCACATCTCCTTAAGTACACATCATTGCTTAAAATAAAATCTCCTTTACTTCATTGATGTCCTGAAGATATGTAAGACCTATTATTTCCTGCAATATTAAATGATCAATATTTTAAGTAATTGAAACTATTCATGAATATATATTGGATTCACAATTTTTGACAAATTTATGAGAAAATTAAGCATAACTATGGATTGCTTTCTTTAAAAAATCATAAATTTTATTAATTTAGCATTTACTCATTGTCAAAAAATTTCAATCCTATGTGTAATTGACTTATATATTACTAATGTTATATTTTATATTCTTGAACTACATTATCTAACTACATTATTCCTTTTTGTACATAATTATAGCACATTTTAAAGAAAACCAATACGATCGATGTACACAAATAAACGAAATGCTTTCAACATTTGATGCTTGCTTTAAGTTTTTTACACACACATATACGCGAACGCACACACATGCACACCCAATATATTATTCTTTGAAAATTTCTTCAAACACTTTACTAATAAAAAATTCTTAATCTACATGACTTTTTATTTTGAATATTTTAGCTAATTTGCCTTTTTAATTTGTTTATATTTGTTGTTGATTATTTATAGAACATTGATATCAATTGGAGCAACAAAGTTGGTAGTGAATGTGCGGATTACTATGTCCATTTTTCTTGGGTGACTGATACTTTGAGTTCCAACCCAATAAAGCTTGAGTGAGTGGGTTTTCATGTTTGCTTCTAATCTCATAGTTGATATAATGTGACATCCCGGAATTTTTGACAATATCAATTTAATAATCTGCATTTAATATTTAATTGATTTGTTGATATTTGTAAATAAGATCTGAATTTGATTCAATAATCTTCTTTTAAATAAACATTTAACTCATAATTTAACTTTTAAAAGCTAATAAATTGTCTTCTATTTATAATGTATATATATATATATATATTTATATATATTATGAATAGATAAGCTTTGTTTTAAATTTAATAAATAAATCTTGTTTCCTAATTTTAATATATTTTGGTAATTTGGGAAATTGATTTAAGTTAATATTAGATAAATAACTATATGGTTTAAAATACTTAGGAGAAATATTAATTGTTTAAAATTATTTTAGTTTAAGTTTGAATTTAAATAAGATTAACAAAAAAAAGGTTGTTTTGTTCTTTTTAAATATAGTTTGTTTAAATGAGTAATTTATACTTTGAAGAGATAGTTTCTTTTGTAAATTTATTTTAATTTAATAATGAGTTGTATTTAAACAATATTAATAATGTAATGTTTTTACAAATGAAATTTAATGGAAATTGTTATTTCAAATCTATTTATAAAGGGAAGTTGTGATTTGAAAATTCAAAATGAAGTCTTTCAAAAATGTTTAAGATAAAATAAACTTTATAAATATTAAGCATAAGTATATATAAATAATAAGTAAATGGAGTGTTTAATATTTTAAATTTAAAAATAAAAGGAAGGTAGAATTGTAAATAATTTAGGTACACTTTATAATTTGTACATGAAGTTAAAAGCTGCTAGGCTTTGTATAAATAGAAATGTTGCCTGTAAATAAAATTTAGGCAGGCAAGTAAAAATGTGTAGGCCTGTAAAGTATAAGGACTAAGGCAAATAAAATATGTTTATAAAATAAAGGAAGATGTGCCAGGCTTTGTATATTTGTAGCTATATAATTAAGTATGCAAGCAAGTATATAAACAAAGTAAAAAAAAATACTCACCTTTATGCTTGTACAAGAAATGGCTATGTACATTTAGAAAATAAAGAAACTATATTAAGTACCATACGAAAATTTAAAAATAAGATAAGTGTAGACTTAAGGACACTTCATAAATGCTAACATACCTCTAGTACAGGCAAGACCATATCAGCCATAGTAGAGAAAATAAAAATCTCTGACCAAATATTAAAAGAAGCTTGTAGAAAAGAAAATAAACACCACCTTGCATACTCTTTTATATTAATCTGCCTCATTCATTTTCGTTCAAAACTTAGCCTACTAGAAGTATTTCAAATGAAACTTATTTTCATCTCAAAACAAAAATGGAGATCAAAATAAAGAGGGATTTCAATAGCTTTGCAACTGCAGTTTCTAAGCAAAGAAACAACTTCAAACTCTGTTTTGAAAGCTTGAACATCTCAGCATTTCAAAGTAATTTCAAATAGCAAGTTTCTATCTTTACAACTTAAAACATCATCAACATTTAAAGGGCAAGCTAGATGATACAGGAAGTTCGAGCCAAGCATTTTCCCAGTTTTTAAGTGTTCAAAGTTTCAAAAGCCTTTCAAGTGCAAACTCTGTTCTTCATTTCATGTCTGGTGAGTAACATTTAACTTAAAAGGTTTAAGTATTTGAGTAAACAAAAGCTTTTAAAAACTAAATCTTGAATTGTTTAAATGTTTGGGTTAATCTGTGAGTAACTTTTTATTTAAAAGCCTAAGTAAAATAATCCTGTTACATGTTCATATCTATGTATTTGTAGGGTTGCATGTATATATATATTGGTGCATGTCTGTGTATATATGTGAATGTATGGATGTATGTACATGAATGTTCCCTGTGATATCCCTGTTCTTAGCTTTCAAAGCTAAGGTTTAAAATCAAATCCAATTACCTTTTGACCTATTTGTTGTTTGAACTTAGGAGTAAAGCAAATATTGTTTGTTTTAACATAAACTAAAGTTTAATAATTTATTTAAGTTGAAATAACTGGAACATATCTGGAAATCAAATAGGACAGGGAAATTTCTTATTTAATCCAAAACTCAAATATGTTATTTTACAAATCCAGGAATTTAATTTGAATACGATAACCAAAACATGATTTTTAAAACAAAAATTATGATTTTTAGTGATAGAAGTTTAGTGCAGTTCTGGTTTGAACTGGGAATGGGTTTAGGCAAGTTCAGGCGGTCGGAGGCACTAGCGAGGTCGAAGTTTCTTGTGAAGGTGGACGAGCCTACGTAGGTGATGGGAAAAATAACCGGAGCTGTTCCAGTTCGTCGTGGTGGTAGCGGCGGTAGATTGAAAATTTTTAACCTAGTTTTAAGGAAGATCACAAATGCGATTCGTTTGTCACCATCGACGGATCGAGTGGCGCGATAGTTTAGGAAGTGGAAGCTGGGGCGTTGACGCGTCGATGGCCAGAGTTGCGTGAGTTCTCGTGGTCGGAGTCGGGGGTACGTGGCGTTGACAGGGATGGATTGTATGGGTTCGTTCGTTCCAGTTTTGAGCTTTGAAGCTCGATTTCGATTTAGGATGGTTGGACGAGTTTTGATGGTCGGAATGGGTTGAGGGGTTGAACGCTGACGTGGTGAAGCCAGCAGGGTTGGTCGGAGATGATCAACGGCACCGTGCACGTGCACGGTGCACTGTTGTTCTGGTGAAGACGTGATGGGTTGAGCAGTGAAGTCGCTCAAGTTTTCTCGAGAAATTCGAGTATTTGCTCGAAGTAGGTAGGGGTTTTCTCGAGTGAATTTTGTGGTGGACTCGGTAAATTTTGAGCTACAGGTTTTGAACCTGTCTGGGTTTCCAGATTTTAAAATAATTTGAAATTTTGAAAACAGGACTTTAAAAAGGTTTAAGGTCAAAGCTTTTAGATATGGATTCAAATCAAAATTTGAATCCAGTTTTGAAATAAATTAAGTTTTATAAAAATTCAAATATTTTAGCAACTTTAAAGGTAAAGCATTTTTTTAAATGATTTGAACTTAAAAAGGAGATTTGTTTTAAATGCTTTTAAATCTTCTTTATAAGGCCTATACCTCTTTAACACAAGATTTAAAAGGGTTTCTAAATTGTTTTTAAATTTGGTTAAAGTTAGATTGGGGTTCATTTTTAAATCTCAAATTTTAAAAATGAATTTGAAATAAATTGAAGTAATTGTTTTGAATACTTTATTAATGATAATTAAATCATTAATATGAATAAAGTCTTATCTTAAAGTTAAGTAGAATTTAATGATTCATTAAATTGTTAAGATAATTAAAAATGGATAATTTATTAATTCAATTAATTAATGCTATGGATGATTAACTAAGAAATCAAGAGTTCTAAATTATTAATTAAAGTAATGGTTAAATATTAATTAATCAAGTAATTAAGAGTTAATTAAGTTACAGTTATAACTTTAATTAATTAAATAATTAGTGGTTAATTAATTGATTATTAAGAATAAATTAACTTGTAATTAATATTTATTTATATAAGTTAAATTTCTTAAGAAAAGAAATTAAAGAAATTATTAATAGTTAATAAGGTCGTTAACTTAAGATTTGTTTAATAATCAATCAATGTGATAATTTTATTAAATAATTAGATTGGTTAATTTAAGATAATAAATTATTAAAAATGTTTAAGTAATTAATTTATTTGATGAAGTAATTAAAGGATCAATTGCTTAATGTAATTAATCAAGTTTAATTTGATTTATTTAAGTTAATTAATTCATTTTAATTAATTTAAATTAATCATGGAATGGTTTGATGAGTATAATTACTTAAATGTAATTAATGAAGTGAAATTACTTAATGAAGTAATTAATGGTAATTACTATATGGAATTAATTAAAGAGGATTTAAAAATGAAAGTAATTTGGATTGAATTACTTTGTATAATTAATCAAGGGATTAATTAAGATAATTAATTAAGGAGTAATTAATTTATTTGATGAAGTAATTAAGGGTAGTTAATTACTAAAATGGGATTAATCAAGAGTGATTAATAAATGTGGTTTGTGTAAAGATTAAATTCTTAATGTAATTAATTTAAGTAGAATAATTAATTAAATTGTAAATAAGGATCATTAAATTATACAATTAATGATATAATTAAAGGATTGATTCATTAAGATAAATTAATCAGTAATAAGTGTTTGAGTAATTAATTAATATAATTAATTAAGGATCAATGTAATTAATTATAGATAATTAATAAAAGAAGTAATTAAAGGTTAATTACTATATTTGGTTATGGATAATTAATTTGTGAAATTAATTAAGAATAATTACTTGAATGTAATTGAAGGATAATTAATCCAGGATGGTTAATTAAAAAGGAAATTTGAGAATGATTAATTAATTGATTTGTAATTAATTAATGGTTATGTAAGCAAGATTTATAAGGATGAAATAATTAATTTAATTTACTTTAAATTAATTAGAGATAAGTAATTAATTTAATTCATTTTAAATTAATTATAAATGGTGTGATTTTTAATCGTTGCTTATGATGGATGATATTGATTTCCTTGATTGATTGTGATCTCAGATATGAGATGAATAATATATATGTGATATGGATGCTTGTTTAAGTATGATGATATTGATTATCTGTTTGAGTTGGTGATATGGGTTATCTGTTTATGATGATGATCTGATTATCCATTGTTATATTGTGATTTATCTATCTGTGTGTATATAGATAATTGAAATGAACTGTTTTAACTTTAAAACAACTTGGCCTTAAAAGATACGGTTTGGATTTCGATGAGACCGGGATCGGGTTTGCTACATTACAGCGTGATAGGGGGTTCTCGCTTTGCGTTAGGTGGCGAACGGGAGACTCTTACCCCTACATGTCCCCGGGGGTAGTATAAGGCCTTTTGGGGTTGGTTGCGACTCGAGAGGGTGGCCGTAAAAGCAAACCCGAGGTATCACTGTGAGCCACAGCGGGGCTGGGATGGTTGAAAAGCCTACCGGTCGTGAGCCGTTGCTGAAGGTTGAAAAGCCTAGGACGTCACAGTTGGTATCAGAGCATAGGTTAAGTGAATACCTAGGCTCTGGAGTGGTGTCTATCTTGAGAGAGCGTATTTGTAATTTTGATATATATATATATATTTCTACCTATCTGTTGGGCTACCTGTTCGGGTTTTCCAATATAAGTTATAAAGGTAGATAGGGTAGTAGTGTGTGTAACACGACTACCCATAGTTGGAGTTTGTTGTGATTGGAAGTGTATCTGCCGAGACTGTAGACCCGGTACCGTCTCGAGTGAATTTTTGTTGAGGTGTAAGGATTTCACCAAATCTCTGGAGGAATCTGTTAAGGTTAGGAGTCTATCTTTGAGTAGAGTTTGGATATATCGGTTGGATGGAAGCTAGTGATGGTATCTTGATATCTCAGGAATTAGTAGCTGTGTGATGAGACACAGTGACTATGGATGTTTCCGAAGATGTTTCTTTGGAACTAGTATAAAGAAGCGTGTCTGCTTCGGTGCTGAGGCTGAGTTCAGCTGGGTGTTTGTGTTTGGATTTGAGACCTGAGTTTCTCAAGGAGTTTGGATTAGGAAGTCTTTGGCGTCAGTGGCAGCGTCGCAGTTCAGATTGTTCTGTGAGTAGGCAAGGAAGTCTTCTGTCAGCAGTTTTCTAGAGGTGAAGTTCAGAAGCAACAGTGTGGATCCATTTCTTCGGTGGATTGGCTGGTTAAGCATAGGCTGTTCTGATTGGTAAAGAGAGAGCAGTTTTTCTTTGGATATTAAATTGAGTTGATCGCAAAAGTGACTTGCGATAGTTGAGTGTTCTCTTGGTTTGTCAGAGATCTTTCGGTATTTCTGAGTTTTCTCTCTACGGATTTGTTGAACCATATTTCTGGGATGTGTTGTCCAGTTTGTGCTCGTGGGCATCATTAGCATTCTCGTCTTCTCAGATCAGAGTTGTGCAGCGGAAGCAGTTGGGAATGCATCTGTTGTATCTTTCCGGATAGGAAGAGTAAGTTTAGTCTTCTGGTGTGAGGAGTAGAGTTTGTGTTCTTGGACTAATTTTGAGTGGATCATCTTGATGAGTTGTTTCGAGAAGTTTCAGCGAAGGTTGAGCTGTTCAGTAGGGATGAAGTCAGCCCAGGATCGTCAGGTGAGTTTGTGGATAAGAGACGGAAGAATTTGGATTTCGAAGACGGAGATTTGATTTTGAGAAAGTTTTCTCCAGTCAAAGGAGCTGTATAGATTGGGTAAGATTGGGAAGCCAGCTCCGAGATATTTTGGATCTTTTCTATTGTTCTTCTGAGGTTGAGTGTTTGATCTTCTGGAGTGAATTATCAGTTTGGCAACTGAGATTCGATGTGTTTCGCGTATCTCTGGGGGAGTACGTGTAAGATCTATCTCTGGTAGTAGAGCCAGCTGTTCTGGGAGATTTGGATGTTGAGTCAGACTTATCTATAGTCTGATATCTTGTCTAGTTTGGTAGATCTAGAGGAGTAGGAGCTCTATAGCTTAGTGGTATAGTTTTGTTTGGATTCTGTAGAGCGAGTATCCCGGTGTTTATACTTGGGAAACTCTAGATAGTTCTATCCTTATTTTTGTCTGGATAGTTAGATTTGTTTGATTGGATGAGTTGGTTGCTATGGTTGCTAGCATATAATTAATATATGCTTGTGTTTTTAAAATTAAATCATTAACTAGATTATTAAATTACCTTTGTTTTAAATTTCGGGGACGAAATTCTTTTTAAGAGGGGAGGAATGTGACATCCCGGAATTTTTGACAATATCAATTTAATAATCTGCATTTAATATTTAATTGATTTGTTGATATTTGTAAATAAGATCTGAATTTGATTCAATAATCTTCTTTTAAATAAACATTTAACTCATAATTTAACTTTTAAAAGCTAATAAATTGTCTTCTATTTATAATGTATATATATATATATATTTATATATATTATGAATAGATAAGCTTTGTTTTAAATTTAATAAATAAATCTTGTTTCCTAATTTTAATATATTTTGGTAATTTGGGAAATTGATTTAAGTTAATATTAGATAAATAACTATATGGTTTAAAATACTTAGGAGAAATATTAATTGTTTAAAATTATTTTAGTTTAAGTTTGAATTTAAATAAGATTAACAAAAAAAAGGTTGTTTTGTTCTTTTTAAATATAGTTTGTTTAAATGAGTAATTTATACTTTGAAGAGATAGTTTCTTTTGTAAATTTATTTTAATTTAATAATGAGTTGTATTTAAACAATATTAATAATGTAATGTTTTTACAAATGAAATTTAATGGAAATTGTTATTTCAAATCTATTTATAAAGGGAAGTTGTGATTTGAAAATTCAAAATGAAGTCTTTCAAAAATGTTTAAGATAAAATAAACTTTATAAATATTAAGCATAAGTATATATAAATAATAAGTAAATGGAGTGTTTAATATTTTAAATTTAAAAATAAAAGGAAGGTAGAATTGTAAATAATTTAGGTACACTTTATAATTTGTACATGAAGTTAAAAGCTGCTAGGCTTTGTATAAATAGAAATGTTGCCTGTAAATAAAATTTAGGCAGGCAAGTAAAAATGTGTAGGCCTGTAAAGTATAAGGACTAAGGCAAATAAAATATGTTTATAAAATAAAGGAAGATGTGCCAGGCTTTGTATATTTGTAGCTATATAATTAAGTATGCAAGCAAGTATATAAACAAAGTAAAAAAAAATACTCACCTTTATGCTTGTACAAGAAATGGCTATGTACATTTAGAAAATAAAGAAACTATATTAAGTACCATACGAAAATTTAAAAATAAGATAAGTGTAGACTTAAGGACACTTCATAAATGCTAACATACCTCTAGTACAGGCAAGACCATATCAGCCATAGTAGAGAAAATAAAAATCTCTGACCAAATATTAAAAGAAGCTTGTAGAAAAGAAAATAAACACCACCTTGCATACTCTTTTATATTAATCTGCCTCATTCATTTTCGTTCAAAACTTAGCCTACTAGAAGTATTTCAAATGAAACTTATTTTCATCTCAAAACAAAAATGGAGATCAAAATAAAGAGGGATTTCAATAGCTTTGCAACTGCAGTTTCTAAGCAAAGAAACAACTTCAAACTCTGTTTTGAAAGCTTGAACATCTCAGCATTTCAAAGTAATTTCAAATAGCAAGTTTCTATCTTTACAACTTAAAACATCATCAACATTTAAAGGGCAAGCTAGATGATACAGGAAGTTCGAGCCAAGCATTTTCCCAGTTTTTAAGTGTTCAAAGTTTCAAAAGCCTTTCAAGTGCAAACTCTGTTCTTCATTTCATGTCTGGTGAGTAACATTTAACTTAAAAGGTTTAAGTATTTGAGTAAACAAAAGCTTTTAAAAACTAAATCTTGAATTGTTTAAATGTTTGGGTTAATCTGTGAGTAACTTTTTATTTAAAAGCCTAAGTAAAATAATCCTGTTACATGTTCATATCTATGTATTTGTAGGGTTGCATGTATATATATATTGGTGCATGTCTGTGTATATATGTGAATGTATGGATGTATGTACATGAATGTTCCCTGTGATATCCCTGTTCTTAGCTTTCAAAGCTAAGGTTTAAAATCAAATCCAATTACCTTTTGACCTATTTGTTGTTTGAACTTAGGAGTAAAGCAAATATTGTTTGTTTTAACATAAACTAAAGTTTAATAATTTATTTAAGTTGAAATAACTGGAACATATCTGGAAATCAAATAGGACAGGGAAATTTCTTATTTAATCCAAAACTCAAATATGTTATTTTACAAATCCAGGAATTTAATTTGAATACGATAACCAAAACATGATTTTTAAAACAAAAATTATGATTTTTAGTGATAGAAGTTTAGTGCAGTTCTGGTTTGAACTGGGAATGGGTTTAGGCAAGTTCAGGCGGTCGGAGGCACTAGCGAGGTCGAAGTTTCTTGTGAAGGTGGACGAGCCTACGTAGGTGATGGGAAAAATAACCGGAGCTGTTCCAGTTCGTCGTGGTGGTAGCGGCGGTAGATTGAAAATTTTTAACCTAGTTTTAAGGAAGATCACAAATGCGATTCGTTTGTCACCATCGACGGATCGAGTGGCGCGATAGTTTAGGAAGTGGAAGCTGGGGCGTTGACGCGTCGATGGCCAGAGTTGCGTGAGTTCTCGTGGTCGGAGTCGGGGGTACGTGGCGTTGACAGGGATGGATTGTATGGGTTCGTTCGTTCCAGTTTTGAGCTTTGAAGCTCGATTTCGATTTAGGATGGTTGGACGAGTTTTGATGGTCGGAATGGGTTGAGGGGTTGAACGCTGACGTGGTGAAGCCAGCAGGGTTGGTCGGAGATGATCAACGGCACCGTGCACGTGCACGGTGCACTGTTGTTCTGGTGAAGACGTGATGGGTTGAGCAGTGAAGTCGCTCAAGTTTTCTCGAGAAATTCGAGTATTTGCTCGAAGTAGGTAGGGGTTTTCTCGAGTGAATTTTGTGGTGGACTCGGTAAATTTTGAGCTACAGGTTTTGAACCTGTCTGGGTTTCCAGATTTTAAAATAATTTGAAATTTTGAAAACAGGACTTTAAAAAGGTTTAAGGTCAAAGCTTTTAGATATGGATTCAAATCAAAATTTGAATCCAGTTTTGAAATAAATTAAGTTTTATAAAAATTCAAATATTTTAGAAACTTTAAAGGTAAAGCATTTTTTTAAATGATTTGAACTTAAAAAGGAGATTTGTTTTAAATGCTTTTAAATCTTCTTTATAAGGCCTATACCTCTTTAACACAAGATTTAAAAGGGTTTCTAAATTGTTTTTAAATTTGGTTAAAGTTAGATTGGGGTTCATTTTTAAATCTCAAATTTTAAAAATGAATTTGAAATAAATTGAAGTAATTGTTTTGAATACTTTATTAATGATAATTAAATCATTAATATGAATAAAGTCTTATCTTAAAGTTAAGTAGAATTTAATGATTCATTAAATTGTTAAGATAATTAAAAATGGATAATTTATTAATTCAATTAATTAATGCTATGGATGATTAACTAAGAAATCAAGAGTTCTAAATTATTAATTAAAGTAATGGTTAAAGATTAATTAATCAAGTAATTAAGAGTTAATTAAGTTACAGTTATAACTTTAATTAATTAAATAATTAGTGGTTAATTAATTGATTATTAAGAATAAATTAACTTGTAATTAATATTTATTTATATAAGTTAAATTTCTTAAGAAAAGAAATTAAAGAAATTATTAATAGTTAATAAGGTCGTTAACTTAAGATTTGTTTAATAATCAATCAATGTGATAATTTTATTAAATAATTAGATTGGTTAATTTAAGATAATAAATTATTAAAAATGTTTAAGTAATTAATTTATTTGATGAAGTAATTAAAGGATCAATTGCTTAATGTAATTAATCAAGTTTAATTTGATTTATTTAAGTTAATTAATTCATTTTAATTAATTTAAATTAATCATGGAATGGTTTGATGAGTATAATTACTTAAATGTAATTAATGAAGTGAAATTACTTAATGAAGTAATTAATGGTAATTACTATATGGAATTAATTAAAGAGGATTTAAAAATGAAAGTAATTTGGATTGAATTACTTTGTATAATTAATCAAGGGATTAATTAAGATAATTAATTAAGGAGTAATTAATTTATTTGATGAAGTAATTAAGGGTAGTTAATTACTAAAATGGGATTAATCAAGAGTGATTAATAAATGTGGTTTGTGTAAAGATTAAATTCTTAATGTAATTAATTTAAGTAGAATAATTAATTAAATTGTAAATAAGGATCATTAAATTATACAATTAATGATATAATTAAAGGATTGATTCATTAAGATAAATTAATCAGTAATAAGTGTTTGAGTAATTAATTAATATAATTAATTAAGGATCAATGTAATTAATTATAGATAATTAATAAAAGAAGTAATTAAAGGTTAATTACTATATTTGGTTATGGATAATTAATTTGTGAAATTAATTAAGAATAATTACTTGAATGTAATTGAAGGATAATTAATCCAGGATGGTTAATTAAAAAGGAAATTTGAGAATGATTAATTAATTGATTTGTAATTAATTAATGGTTATGTAAGCAAGATTTATAAGGATGAAATAATTAATTTAATTTACTTTAAATTAATTAGAGATAAGTAATTAATTTAATTCATTTTAAATTAATTATAAATGGTGTGATTTTTAATCGTTGCTTATGATGGATGATATTGATTTCCTTGATTGATTGTGATCTCAGATATGAGATGAATAATATATATGTGATATGGATGCTTGTTTAAGTATGATGATATTGATTATCTGTTTGAGTTGGTGATATGGGTTATCTGTTTATGATGATGATCTGATTATCCATTGTTATATTGTGATTTATCTATCTGTGTGTATATAGATAATTGAAATGAACTGTTTTAACTTTAAAACAACTTGGCCTTAAAAGATACGGTTTGGATTTCGATGAGACCGGGATCGGGTTTCCGTATACCGGGATTCTAGGTCTGGAGACCCGAATACCACATCGATCCAAATTAACGATAGGTCGTGAATCTCAAGTGAAGACGAAGATTCAGAGTGCAAGGGTTATCGTCGTTAACTCTGAGGGTGATTCCAAAATGAGTGTAACGAGATAATGCCTTCGGTTTCGTTCGAACCCGAAACGAACTTGTATGGATTGAATGCTTTCAGCACATCGTCAGGTGGACGATGAGCATTCTAAGTGATAAGTTCTGTTAAGGTAATCGTGACCTCAAGCCTCATCAACCGGGAATGGCTAAAACAGGGGAGGTGCAGCAAGGCTTCGTGGGTAGCCCCCACTTGAGAGCGAGATTTTCCTCTGTCTAGATGTCCCTTTATATTCGGCTGTGTGGGCAGTTGTGGCCACAACTGCTGGGGTTGTTTCGTTCGGAACTGTTCAGTAAGGAATGGTTCCGGTCATGTATTGCAGGGAACTTAGGGTGGGTTCTCGGTATGGTGATCTAGGCCACGTACTGTGACGGGCGGTACCCCAGTAGCTCTGCCATTGATGGAAACTCATTTTCCCTACGTGACCTTACGGTTTTGATTGTATTACCCACTTTGTGGCTAGTATGCTGGAATTTAATCATGTGACAATTTCAGCTATTTCATATTTACTTGAAAACCCTAGACACTATTATAATATAACTGGGTTTCCTATCAAATGTTTGGTTAGCGTAAGGTAAAAACTTTTCCATGTTTATGTGTGGGAAGTCTTACGTGATACCCTTTGTTTTCAAAGGATTTTCAAAGTTAAGCAACTTTAACATGTTACTCATACCAGACCCATGTCTGACCCGGAGTTTATTTCTGTTTTTCCTAAACTCTCGGGTACCCAAATTTTTACGGGTAGCCAAGGGATTCAGGTTTAGCTTTGACGTATTCTGGAGGAGCAATGGAGCAGGAGGCTTCAGCGTATAGATATATAGTGATTCCGCTGTGTTAGTATTTATCTGTATTCCGCTGTGTTGTATCTCTGTGATGTTTTGAGTTGTATCGAGTTGTATTAACTAGACAGGTGTTTATAACTGTCTAGTATGTGTTGTATTATCTGTGTAACTCTGATGTATATGATACAATGTAATCTATTATGTGATATATTATATTTCATTCGTTCCGCTGTTGAGATTATGATGTTGTTTTGTCCTTTCTTCTTTATCTTTTCTATTTCTCACCCCCTTACTTTCTTATCGATGATGCGATTTTCCGGGCGTGGAATTTCGGGTCGTCACATATAATTTCTTTCTTTATTCAGTTTTATTAATTTTTTATTTGCATATTCCTAAACTTAGTAACTAATTATAAAGATTACATCGGTTTGGATTGATACATGATATGTTGGTTACTTTAAAATAGCAATTTAATTGCATTTCAACATGTTGTGTGAATTGAATTATCGATAGCATCAACCGTTTAGATTGAGGGTTGCATGTTAAATATTTTATGGGACTTAAATGTTAAACCGTGATTATAAAATTTGAAGCTTAAAAAAGCTCAGCCAAGCAATGTTAATTGAAAAGTTTATACTGAATGTTATTCAACATTAACATTGATACAAAAATCGACATCATTTGATTTACCATGAAATACGAATTTGTTCTACCCACTTATCCACACAAATATTCAAATATTGGTGCTTTGATTTCTTATGAATTTATGTGATTGTTTGTGTTATATTATGCTCTTTAAGTCATAAATCCATATATAATCTTCATATGCAGAAATTATGGTATATCAGCTAACGTCTAAATTTGAGTTTACTCATTTGAAATCTCACTGAATTTTCCTTCTCCCATTGCTTAGATTACTTGGAATGCATGCTTTTTATGTCTTGAACATCCTACTTTAGCTATATACTTTGAAACAAGTCAAGTTAGATTATTTAAGCGAGCCTTCTCTATTAATGTTAAAGCAGAGCATCTTGGGGTTGTAATAGTTTTATAACTTATCCCACTGATTTCATACAAGGCTAAGAAACCAAATGAACCTGGACCTGCAACTTTGGGAGGCCAACTTCACATGCACACACCTGAGTCCAATTCAGGGACAATTTTGATATGGCAACATTTTGAATTTTATTTTTATATTTATTAAGTAATCAACAATGGATGATGTATTGTTTTGTGATGCAATCTTAGGCCATAACATACTGGATTTTTAATTTATTAAAAATAATTGTATGTCACTACTATGATTAAATTTGATTTTTTTCTCTCTATCCTTTTAGATAAAAACATGTTTTACTTTGAATTCAAAGACTGTGAGTTGTTTTACTTTGAATTCAAATTTGAATTTGAATAATCTAGCTTAAGTTATTGTTTGCTTATTACAAACAATGTTTTGTGCAGGTATCACTATGTGTGAAGAGGTTGGTTTACACCAATGGTCAAGGAGGAATTGTAAAAGGGGTGTGCTCTAATTTCTTATGTGAGAAGACTTGGTCATACATTTATAGATTAATGTTATAAATTACTGTTTTATACAGTTAAATCATTTGAACTTATATCAATTTACTGTTTGTAATATTTAGGTAACTTGAAGCCTGGGACTGAACTAAAAAATCACTGGACCAGTTGGAAAAGAAATGCTCATGCCCAAAGATCCAAATGCAACTGTCATCATGGTATTAAAAATTATTCCTTTTCTATCACAACATTTGATTCAAAAATAAGTTTACTTTCATGTTTATAAACTAATTATGTACTGCTGCATTGGTAGCTTGGTTGTAATGACCCGCCACTCATTCCACAGAATGACGTATCATCAATAAGAAAGAAAGGGGTGAGAAAAGAGAAAAGAAGAAAAGAAAGAAACAACAACAACGATCTCACAGCGGAACGAATAAATTATATTAATAACATAAACTATTACATAGTATACAACACTTATCAGAGTTACACAACATATACATCACATACTAGTCAGTTATAAACATCTGTCTAGACATTACAACTCAAATACAATACAAACACTATCACAGATATCAACACAGCGGAATACTATATCTACGAACGCCGAAGCCTCCTGTTCCATTGCTCCTCCAGAATATTCGTCAAAGCTAAACCTGAATCCCTTGGCTACTCGTAAACATTTGAGTACCCAAGAGTTTATATAAAACAGAAATAAACACTTGGGTCAGACATGGGTCTGGTGTGAGTAACAGGTTAAACTTGCTTAACTTCAAAACCTTTAGAAAGAAAAGGTATCACGTAAGACTCCCCACAAATAAACATGGGTAAGTTTTTACCTTACGCTAACCAAAACATTTGATAGGAAATCTGATTTTATTATAATAGGGTCTAGGGTTTTCAAGTAAAATATAGAAATAGCTGAAATGCTTACATCTCACATTCCAACATAGTTGGGCACATCTAATATGTACGGCACTTATTGGAGTTTGGATTCCATACAATGGCAGGGCTACTGGGGTGCCGCCCGTCACAGTACGTGGCCTAGATCACCGTACCGAGGAGTACGCCCGCTCCCCTGCAACACAAAGCCGGAACCATCCCTTACTGGATAATCCCGAACAAGATAATCCCGTAGTTGGCGCGACCAACCACACACTAAGCCGAATAAAAGAAAAGGGACCTCTAGACAGGGATCTATCTTGCTCTCAGTGGGTGCTACCCGCGAAACCTTGCTGCACCTCCCCTGTTTTAGCCATTCCTGGTTGATGAGGCTTGAGGTTACGATTACCTTTAATCAGAACATATCACTTAGAATGCTCATCGTCCGCCTGACGATGTGCTGAAAGCATTCAATCCATACAAGTTCGTTCCGGGTTCGAACGAAACCGAAGGCATTATCTCGTTACACTCGTTTTGGAATCACCCTCAGAGTTAACGACAATAACCCTTGCACTTTGAATCTTCATCTTCACTTGAGATTCATGACCTATCGTTAATTTGGATCGATGTGGTATTCGGGTCTCCAGACCTGGAATCCCGGTATACGGAAACCCGATCCCGGTCTCATCGAAATCCAAAACGTATCTTTTAAGGGCCAAGTTGTTTTAAGGTTAAAACAATTCAATTCTTATCTATATACACAAAGATAGATAATTCAATAGATAATCTACATTATCATCCCAAACAGATAATTCACATTTTCATTATAATTCAACCAAACATCCATATCATATATCAATCATATCTCATCAGAGATATCAAACAATGAAATACATTCAATCTCATTCATCCATTCTTAAACAATGATTTATATCATCTAATTAATTTAAAGTGAATTAAACTAATTACTTCATTCTATAAATCCTGCTTACTTAATTATTAATTAAACTAATTAATTAATCATTACTCTAAGTATCCATCTTAATTAATCATTCCTGATTAATAATCCTTTAATTACTTAAATAATTAATACTTAATTAATTTCACAAATTAATTATCTTAAACCATTCAGTAATTAATCTTTAATTACTTCATTAATTAATTAACTATATTTAATTACATTAATCCTTAATTAATTACAATTAATTAATTACTTTAATCACTTATTATTGATTAATTAGTCTTAATTAATCAATCCTTAATTACATCATTAATTATATTAATTAATGATCCTTAATTATATTTAAATTAATTACATTATTTAGATTAATTACATTAAGTAATTAATCTTTACTTAAACAGTATTATTAATCAATCTTGATTAATCCCATTAAGTAATTAACTACCCTTAATTACTTCATTTAATAAATTAATTATTCCTTAATTAATTATCTCAATTAATCCCTTGATTAATTATACAAAGTAATTTAATCCAAATTATTTCTATTATTAAATCATCTTCGATTAATTACATATATTAATTACCATTAATTACTTTATTAAGTAATTACATTTCATTCATTACATTTAAGTAATTATACTTATCAAATTATCCGATGATTAATTTAAATTAATTAAACTAAATTAATTAACTTAAATAAATCAAATTAAACTCGATTAATTTTATCAAGTAATAAATTCCTTAATTACTCCATTAATTGCTTCAAATCAATTTCATTTAAGTTATTACCCTCAAATTCTTCTATTAATCAACTACTAATTACTTGCATTAATTAGCCTTTAATTAATTAATAAATCTCTAATTACTTTCATTAATTAATTGTTCTTAATTAAATTACCTTCAGTAATTACCCTTAAATTCTTAACATTAATTAATTACACCAATTAATGTTTATTAAGTGATTAACTCTTAATAAATTTTACTAATCAATTACCCTTAATTGATTTCAACTTAAATAATTAAGAGATAATTTATTCATCTTTATTATATACTTAATCATATCATTTTACTTTCATTTGAAAACATGTTTGCAAGTCAATATTTAAATTGAAAATATATAATTCTCTTCAAAGCAAAACAATTTAAACATTAATTTTTAAAAACTAGACTACTTTAAATACAACTTTAACTTGTTTAAATAATTTCCCTTTGGAAACAAATTATTTACCTACTTTAAAAACTGGGTTTTCTTGCTTTAAAACTGGTATAGCCTTTCCCATTTAAAAACTCAGACAACACACTTACTTACCCGAGTCTAACCCTTAGGCAACTCGACCACCACTCGAGACATTCATTAACTCTCTCGTACCCAGCTCCTTCGAGTCACGCACGCTAAAACACGAGCAACGCCCCGAGTTTCTTCTTCTTCCCCAAAGACGAAATTCCACAGCCAAACCCAACAACTCAAAACGTGCACGTGCACGTAGCATCGGCGGCATCGCCACCTCCGGCGACTTGCTCCACGCATCGGCAATCGTCTCCAGACTCGATTCCCACTCTCAAATCGACATCACAAAGCACGAACGAAAATCGACTCTTACAGTCGAAACTGGAACCAGGCGAACGCGACAAGATCGCCCCACACTCTCGTCTCCGATCATCTGAACGCGAGCGCTTCCAGTCACACCATCGTCAACTCCTCCACTTCCAATTCCCAGAGTCTTACCACACTCGATCCACTAGGGAGGCCGAACGAACACAACAATGACTCTCGACAAAAACTAGGTCACCAGATTTCAAATCAAAATTTCTACCTCCACACTGATATTCACTGCCACCAGATATTTTTCCCATCGACACCGGTCACTCCACCACCTCCAGGAGAAAGTTCGATTCCTCCGACCCTTTAAATCGACCAAGACAACTCGAAATGCTCAAATCAGACTAACCCAAACTGCTCTCTGATTTTAATTCTAAAATTTATGATTTTGCTTTTAAAAATCATGATTTTATCTAAGAATTTGATTTGTAATCCTGAATCTATGAATTAAGAATTTTATGTTAAAACTTATTTAAAGATCTCTTCAGTTTCTTAAGTTCCAGAGATATTAATTTGTTGTTATAGCCTAAATAAAATTTCAATCTTGAGTATAAACTATAACAAACAATTTTCGTTTGAAACTTAAGTTCAAACATCAAAGAGATTGGGAGGAATGATTATTTGAAAACAAGACATATTAAAATTTCAAACAGGAAATAATGGTGACAGCCTGCACTACAACATCACACAAGTATATACAAAGGATTTCAACACACACACATATTTAAAGATAATCACATACTAATCAACTTCAAACTCAGGCATGATGATCATAAAATAAAGATTTGCTTAATTGAATTTATGTTGGGTTACTCACATGATAAATAACAGAGAACAGAGGAAATATATATATATATATATATATTCAGCCATTTCACATATATCAACATCTATTCTTATATGCAAACATCATTTACTTCAAACATTCATCATATGCAGTAAAACTTATAACCATATTTAAGTTTTTAAAAGTGTTACTCACAGTTTTGAAGAAGAACAGAGCCTCTTTGAAAAGCTTTTAAACTTGAGTTGCTGGAAAGGCTACTGACTTTAAAACTTGAATTGTTGCATCTTTGTTTTGATTTAAAAACTTGCATGCATGCTATTTGTTTGTTGAGACATTGCTTTAGATCAGGTTTACTTGCTTTTGATTTTCCCTTAGATCTTGCTTCCAGATTACAGAAAATATGCAGGCTTTTGAATCTTTTTAAAACTTGAATTATTAACTTTAGAAACTTGCATGCATGTCATTATCTTGTTGAGATGTTGAAAAGGAATTGCAGGCTTGATGATCTTTTGAAAATGATGCAAGCTTTTGAATTCATTCCAGATTAAAGAAAAATGCAGGCTACAGGGCTTTGATTTGGAAAATGGGTTACAGGTTTGTTGAAGAAGGGTTTTAGACTTTCAGATTTAAAAGGAAGTGCATTACAGGTTTAAAGAAGAAGATTTTTAGAGGATTGATTACAGATTTTGGTTAATTTCTCTGGTTTTTGAGAGGAGGATTTTGGAGAATATTCAGGCTGAAAGTTTTCTTAGTTTAGATAAAGAATAGAAAAAGAAATATAGATGAGAACATATGTTTATATAGATTAAAATGATTTATCAAATAAAAGAAAAACAAAAATACCAAACTTTGACATTTGTCATTATAGTGGTTAATTAGTTAACACTTGTTACCATATAGCTTTAGGAATTTACACATGTCCTTTTAATTAGTTAGTATTTATTTTAAATGTAAATAAAAAGCCTTTTCTTAATTTATAAATTACTTATCTATATATATATTCTTAAATCTTATTTATTAAGCAATATTTAAATAAATCTTATTATTAACCTTACTTAAAACCATATAATTATTTGTTTAAATAATTTTGAAAAGCTAATATTAAATAAATCATAATTTCTAATTATCAAAATATATATTAGAAATTTAAAATAAGACTTTATTCATTTATTAAATTTCAACCCAAAGCCAAATCTATTTACAATATATACATTATAAATAGAAATCATTTTATTGGTTTTTAAAAGATAAATTCACTCAGTAAATATTTATTCAATTAGATTATTAAACCAATTCAAATATTTATTATCAAAAATTATCAATCAATTTAATTATTTAAACAGATTATTAAATTGATATTGCCCCAAATTTCCGGGATATCACATTCCTCCCTCCTTAAAATAATTTCGTCCCCGAAATTTAAAACAAAGGTAATTTAATAATCTATTTAATTTACAAACAAATATTATCATCCATATGCAAACAACCATAGCAAACAATCATCCAAACAAATAATTTTAACTATCTAGCGAAAAATTCTGAATAGAATTTCCTCGAGTTTCACCAAGTATATATATACCGGGATACTCGCTCTACAACAATCCAAACAACCAATACTACTAAGCTATAGAGCTCCTACTTATCTAGATCTACAAAACTAAACAAGATATCAGACTACAGACGAGTCTGACTCAACAACCAAATCTCCTGAACTGCTGGTTCTAAACCAGAGATAGATCAAACACGTACTCCCTCAGAGATACGTAAAATACACTGAATTCCAGTTATCCAAACTGACAATTCAACCTTGTAGATCAAAGTACTTATCCAAATTAGATCACAGAAAAAATCTAAAATAACTCGGAGCTAATTTCCCAGACTTACCCAATCTTATAGCTCCCTTTAACCAGAGAAAAACTTCACAACAACGAAGTCTCCAACTTCGAATTCCAAAATTCCTCCGTCTCTTATCCACAAAATCTTCAGACGATCTCGGCTTCCTACAAATCCTTCCTGATCAGCTCAACCTTCGCTGATGCTCTTCGAAACAAACAAGACCAAAAATAACTCAACAAAATGATTCCTTTCAAGATCAACTCATAATCCAAAACACAACTCTACTTTACAAACATTAGTAGATTCCAAACTTACTTCTCCCAGAGATGCACTCCCAAACTGTTTCTGCTGCACCACTCTGATCTGGATAGAATGCTGATGAAGAATACAAGCACAAACTGGACAACACATCCCAGAAAATCACAGATAACTCAAGAGAATACTCAGCAATCGCAAGTCACTTTTGCGATCAACCCAGCCAAATTCCAAAGAAAACTGTTCTCTCTTTACCAATCAGAACAGCTCATACTTAACTATCCAATCCATCGAAGAAATGGATACACTCTACTGCTTCTGAACTTCTCCTTCAGAAAACTGCTCAGCCAGACACTTCCTTCCAACATACAGAATACTCCGAGCTGCAACGCTGCCACCGATGCCAAAGATTTCCTTATCCAAAGCTCTTCGAGAAACTCGAACCTCAAACCAAACAGAAACACCCTACTGAACTCAGCCACAACACCGTAACGGACACACTTCATTAACTTGTTCCAAAGAAAACATCTTCGGGAACATCCATAGTCACTGCATCTCATCACACAGCTACAATTTCCTGAGATACCATCACTCGCTTCTGCCTAACCGACAGATCTAACTCTATTCATCCAAACTACAAAGATAAACTCCGAACCTTAACAGGTTTTCTTTAGAGATTGTGAAATCCTTACAATTGCAAAGTTCACTCGAGACGGTATTAGGTCTACAGTCTCGACAAATACACTTCCAACCTCAACACTCAGACTCCTAATCCTAGATGATAAATTGTTATCATCTCAACCAATCATTACAAATACCATATACATTTAAAATGATACTTTTTTATATAGAAATTATATCTGGGTAAAATTATTTCATCTACCTTTTTAAAACAATATTGTGTCCGTTGGCCTGGTCCAAGTGTTTAGAGATCCCTATCAATAACGTTAGCTACTCGTATTGACCAGAATCCATATACCACCCAACCGATCAATTAACACAATATAAAATCATTTTATATAACTAACAAATACGCGCTCTCATATATATATATACACTCAAACAGGTTGCTACAGATCCTATCTCTAATGAACAACCCTTCCGAACCTAGGTATTCACTCAACCTAGTGTTTTGATATTCACTTAACCAAAAGCTTAGGCATTCGCTCAACCTATGCTCTGATACCACTGTAATGACCCGCCACTCATTCCACAGAATGACGTATCATCAATAAGAAAGAAAGGGGTGAGAAAAGAGAAAAGAAGAAAAGAAAGAAACAACAACAACGATCTCACAGCGGAACGAATAAATTATATTAATAACATAAACTATTACATAGTATACAACACTTATCAGAGTTACACAACATATACATCACATACTAGTCAGTTATAAACATCTGTCTAGACATTACAACTCAAATACAATACAAACACTATCACAGATATCAACACAGCGGAATACTATATCTACGAACGCCGAAGCCTCCTGCTCCATTGCTCCTCCAGAATATTCGTCAAAGCTAAACCTGAATCCCTTGGCTACTCGTAAAAATTTAAGTACCCAAGAGTTTATATAAAACAGAAATAAACACTTGGGTCAGACATGGGTCTGGTGTGAGTAACAGGTTAAACTTGCTTAACTTCAAAACCTTTAGAAAGAAAAGGTATCACGTAAGACTCCCCACAAATAAACATGGGTAAGTTTTTACCTTACGCTAACCAAAACATTTGATAGGAAATCTGATTTTATTATAATAGGGTCTAGGGTTTTCAAGTAAAATATAGAAATAGCTGAAATGCTTACATCTCACATTCCAACATAGTTGGGCACATCTAATACGTACGGCACTTATTGGAGTTTGGATTCCATACAATGGCAGGGCTACTGGGGTACCGCCCGTCACAGTACGTGGCCTAGATCACCGTACCGAGGAGTACGCCCGCTCCCCTGCAACACAAAGCCGGAACCATCCCTTACTGGATAATCCCGAACAAGATAATCCCGTAGTTGGCGCGACCAACCACACACTAAGCCGAATAAAAGAAAAGGGATCTCTAGACAGGGATCTATCTTGCTCTCAGTGGGTGCTACCCACGAAACCTTGCTGCACCTCCCCTGTTTTAGCCATTCCTGGTTGATGAGGCTTGAGGTTACGATTACCTTTAATCAGAACATATCACTTAGAATGCTCATCGTCCGCCTGACGATGTGCTGAAAGCATTCAATCCATACAAGTTCGTTCCGGGTTCGAACGAAACCGAAGGCATTATCTCGTTACACTCGTTTTGGAATCACCCTCAGAGTTAACGAAAATAACCCTTGCACTCTGAATCTTCATCTTCACTTGAGATTCACGACCTATCGTTAATTTGGATCGATGTGGTATTCGGGTCTCCAGACCTGGAATCCCGGTATACGGAAACCCGATCCCGGTCTCATCGAAATCCAAAACGTATCTTTTAAGGGCCAAGTTGTTTTAAGGTTAAAACAATTCAATTCTTATCTATATACACAAAGATAGATAATTCAATAGATAATCTACATTATCATCCCAAACAGATAATTCACATTTTCATTATAATTCAACCAAACATCCATATCATATATCAATCATATCTCATCAGAGATATCAAACAATGAAATACATTCAATCTCATTCATCCATTCTTAAACAATGATTTATATCATCTAATTAATTTAAAGTGAATTAAACTAATTACTTCATTCTATAAATCCTGCTTACTTAATTATTAATTAAACCAATTAATTAATCATTACTCTAAGTATCCATCTTAATTAATCATTCCTGATTAATAATCCTTTAATTACTTTAAGTAATTAATACTTAATTAATTTCACAAATTAATTATCTTAAACCATTCAGTAATTAATCTTTAATTACTTCATTAATTAATTAACTATATTTAATTACATTAATCCTTAATTAATTACAATTAATTAATTACTTTAATCACTTATTATTGATTAATTAGTCTTAATTAATCAATCCTTAATTACATCATTAATTATATTAATTAATGATCCTTAATTATATTTAAATTAATTACATTATTTAGATTAATTACATTAAGTAATTAATCTTTACTTAAACAGTATTATTAATCAATCTTGATTAATCCCATTAAGTAATTAACTACCCTTAATTACTTCATTTAATAAATTAATTATTCCTTAATTAATTATCTCAATTAATCCCTTGATTAATTATACAAAGTAATTTAATCCAAATTATTTCTATTATTAAATCATCTTCGATTAATTACATATATTAATTACCATTAATTACTTTATTAAGTAATTACATTTCATTCATTACATTTAAGTAATTATACTTATCAAATTATCCGATGATTAATTTAAATTAATTAAACTAAATTAATTAACTTAAATAAATCAAATTAAACTCGATTAATTTTATCAAGTAATAAATTCCTTAATTACTCCATTAATTGCTTCAAATCAATTTCATTTAAGTTATTACCCTCAAATTCTTCTATTAATCAACTACTAATTACTTGCATTAATTAGCCTTTAATTAATTAATAAATCTCTAATTACTTTCATTAATTAATTGTTCTTAATTAAATTACCTTCAGTAATTACCCTTAAATTCTTAACATTAATTAATTACACCAATTAATGTTTATTAAGTGATTAACTCTTAATAAATTTTACTAATCAATTACCCTTAATTGATTTCAACTTAAATAATTAAGAGATAATTTATTCATCTTTATTATATACTTAATCATATCATTTTACTTTCATTTGAAAACATGTTTGCAAGTCAATATTTAAATTGAAAATATATAATTCTCTTCAAAGCAAAACAATTTAAACATTAATTTTTAAAAACTAGACTACTTTAAATACAACTTTAACTTGTTTAAATAATTTCCCTTTGGAAACAAATTATTTACCTACTTTAAAAACTGGGTTTTCTTGCTTTAAAACTGGTATAGCCTTTCCCATTTAAAAACTCAGACAACACACTTACTTACCCGAGTCTAACCCTTAGGCAACTCGACCACCACTCGAGACATTCATTAACTCTCTCGTACCCAGCTCCTTCGAGTCACGCACGCTAAAACACGAGCAACGCCCCGAGTTTCTTCTTCTTCCCCAAAGACGAAATTCCACAGCCAAACCCAACAACTCAAAACGTGCACGTGCACGTAGCATCGGCGGCATCGCCACCTCCGGCGACTTGCTCCACGCATCGGCAATCGTCTCCAGACTCGATTCCCACTCTCAAATCGACATCACAAAGCACGAACGAAAATCGACTCTTACAGTCGAAACTGGAACCAGGCGAACGCGACAAGATCGCCCCACACTCTCGTCTCCGATCATCTGAACGCGAGCGCTTCCAGTCACACCATCGTCAACTCCTCCACTTCCAATTCCCAGAGTCTTACCACACTCGATCCACTAGGGAGGCCGAACGAACACAACAATGACTCTCGACAAAAACTAGGTCACCAGATTTCAAATCAAAATTTCTACCTCCACACTGATATTCACTGCCACCAGATATTTTTCCCATCGACACCGGTCACTCCACCACCTCCAGGAGAAAGTTCGATTCCTCCGACCCTTTAAATCGACCAAGACAACTCGAAATGCTCAAATCAGACTAACCCAAACTGCTCTCTGATTTTAATTCTAAAATTTATGATTTTGCTTTTAAAAATCATGATTTTATCTAAGAATTTGATTTGTAATCCTGAATCTATGAATTAAGAATTTTATGTTAAAACTTATTTAAAGATCTCTTCAGTTTCTTAAGTTCCAGAGATATTAATTTGTTGTTATAGCCTAAATAAAATTTCAATCTTGAGTATAAACTATAACAAACAATTTTCGTTTGAAACTTAAGTTCAAACATCAAAGAGATTGGGAGGAATGATTATTTGAAAACAAGACATATTAAAATTTCAAACAGGAAATAATGGTGACAGCCTGCACTACAACATCACACAAGTATATACAAAGGATTTCAACACACACACATATTTAAAGATAATCACATACTAATCAACTTCAAACTCAGGCATGATGATCATAAAATAAAGATTTGCTTAATTGAATTTATGTTGGGTTACTCACATGATAAATAACAGAGAACAGAGGAAATATATATATATATATATATATATATATTCAGCCATTTCACATATATCAACATCTATTCTTATATGCAAACATCATTTACTTCAAACATTCATCATATGCAGTAAAACTTATAACCATATTTAAGTTTTTAAAAGTGTTACTCACAGTTTTGAAGAAGAACAGAGCCTCTTTGAAAAGCTTTTAAACTTGAGTTGCTGGAAAGGCTACTGACTTTAAAACTTGAATTGTTGCATCTTTGTTTTGATTTAAAAACTTGCATGCATGCTATTTGTTTGTTGAGACATTGCTTTAGATCAGGTTTACTTGCTTTTGATTTTCCCTTAGATCTTGCTTCCAGATTACAGAAAATATGCAGGCTTTTGAATCTTTTTAAAACTTGAATTATTAACTTTAGAAACTTGCATGCATGTCATTATCTTGTTGAGATGTTGAAAAGGAATTGCAGGCTTGATGATCTTTTGAAAATGATGCAAGCTTTTGAATTCATTCCAGATTAAAGAAAAATGCAGGCTACAGGGCTTTGATTTGGAAAATGGATTACAGGTTTGTTGAAGAAGGGTTTTAGACTTTCAGATTTAAAAGGAAGTGCATTACAGGTTTAAAGAAGAAGATTTTTAGAGGATTGATTACAGATTTTGGTTAATTTCTCTGGTTTTTGAGAGGAGGATTTTGGAGAATATTCAGGCTGAAAGTTTTCTTAGTTTAGATAAAGAATAGAAAAAGAAATATAGATGAGAACATATGTTTATATAGATTAAAATGATTTATCAAATAAAAGAAAAACAAAAATACCAAACTTTGACATTTGTCATTATAGTGGTTAATTAGTTAACACTTGTTACCATATAGCTTTAGGAATTTACACATGTCCTTTTAATTAGTTAGTATTTATTTTAAATGTAAATAAAAAGCCTTTTCTTAATTTATAAATTACTTATCTATATATATATATTCTTAAATCTTATTTATTAAGCAATATTTAAATAAATCTTATTATTAACCTTACTTAAAACCATATAATTATTTGTTTAAATAATTTTGAAAAGCTAATATTAAATAAATCATAATTTCTAATTATCAAAATATATATTAGAAATTTAAAATAAGACTTTATTCATTTATTAAATTTCAACCCAAAGCCAAATCTATTTACAATATATACATTATAAATAGAAATCATTTTATTGGTTTTTAAAAGATAAATTCACTCAGTAAATATTTATTCAATTAGATTATTAAACCAATTCAAATATTTATTATCAAAAATTATCAATCAATTTAATTATTTAAACAGATTATTAAATTGATATTGCCCCAAATTTCCGGGATATCACATTGGTACTAGAACTGGAATAGCTCCTTTGTACTGTCTACATCCCATTAATCATTGCATGTATATTATCTACAATTTATATTCACTGTCTTTACGTTCACACTATATCTGAAGTTAATAAATTGTGTATGTATTTATTCGATTTTTTCTGTAACATTTAATTTCTTCATTCTCCGACTATAAAAAGTGACCATTATTTTATTGACTTGAATTTTTTAGGTGATAAAATTTATGTTCAAAATGAGTTAATTTATTTCTGTTATTCTTATTGTTTTATCACCAAAAGAAAACTATTTACTTTGATAACAGATCCAAAATATGTGACACGAGCTATATATATATATATATATATATATGTTATATAGTTTTTTCTACAAATATGTGACAGCTCTTACCTAAATCTACCCTTGGTGATATGATACATAGTTACATATGTTAAACTATTATTTATGATGCGCCTAATACCTATGTGAATTGCGAATCCGGTGGATTTGACTATAAAATTCACTTCGTGAATAGTTAAATGGAAGCTGTACTAAAGTGGGTTTTGTAAAAAGCATCCAAGTTCAAATTTTTTTGTTTTTTTCTCTATTTAATGAAGTTGCAGTGGATTATATGCTTATTTATTAGGCGTATGTGTTTCTTAAACAGTTTGATGATTTTAAATTTATGCATCCTTATGCCGCATCATCATTGAATAATAGAACTTACATATTTTTGGTAAAACTGTTTGTTTTCTTTAGATAATTGAAAACCTTCGCTATTGTGGCTTATCATTGAGGTTGTAAAATATTATAACTTCCTTGGTAGATATTTGACAGTATACTTATATTTTTCCACTATACTTATTCCATGAAGATATATAATGGATCTGCATTCTGACGGAGTTTTTCAAAGAACCAAAGGTATAATGTTTCATTTCATTTCTGCTCAGTTGCTTTGGTACTTATATTCGGCATAATGTTTTTTCTTTTCATTCCCTTTTTCTTATGGAGACTATAGCAAAAATAATATGATGATCAAATTACTTACCATATCATGTAAGTTAATAAATTGTATAGACAGAATCAGTCAATGGAATGTACTATAGTAGAATAGTGAAAGTGCAATTGTCCTTTAAATCATCGTCCCTTTTTGCTGATGCTCTGAATCTTTATGTTAGGAAATAAATTGTTGATTGCATTCTGCCATCTGATTTGTTAAACATTTATTTGTCTGTGTTTGTCAAATGCACAACTGTGGTTCTTCATGACACTTCATTGAGCGCTACTCTGATATTTTATGCACTCCTTTTTTGGTGGTGTAAGGAGGCAGAGCCGGTAGGGTGTGGTGGTCCGGTGTGATGGCGTGCAATGATGGTTACGTGAATGGGTTAAGGGAAACTCAGTTGGATGAGAAAAGAATGCAACAAAAATAAGAATGTCGTGGCATGCATTTGGTTTAATATGTGCAAAAAGGTTTGGATAAATATATGCAGGAGAGAGAAGGAAAGAAGACTGTCTCCATCTTCATTCCCTGTTTATGCATCCCATTATCTAAGTTTTTGTAACGACCCCGAATTTTATAAATATTTAATTGATAATTAAATTAATTTTTGAATTAAAATTGTATAATTAAACGATAAATGGATTGCGAGTTTCCCCGATCTTCAAATATATTCTGTATAAATCGTTTAAAAATTTAAATTATTGTATATATGAGAATATATATCTGTATTTGGACATATCTGACTAAATTTGAAATAATATAATATATATTTGATTTGTGTTTAAATTATAAATAAATAATTGAGATAGAAATACATTCGAATAAATTTCGAATAAATCTGTGGTTATATAAAATATGAAATGAACGTATAAACTTCTAGGAATAGATATTTAAGTTGAGATAAAAGTAAATATATAAAGTAAAGCAGAAATTAAAATAGAAATGGAAATAATAACGTGTTAGAAAATAAGTCTAGGCAAATAAACAAAACAAAGTAATCTCAATATCATTTCCAGCCGAAGTTGCATAGTCAAACAAACAAAGTAAATACCTTTTACAAATGAAATATAAGCATAAACAAATCAAAGTACCATACGAAATTTAAATCATAGGAAGTTGTAGACATAAGTACATAGGCATTTAATGCCATTACCCCTAGCACAACATATAGTATGCATATCAGCCGAAGTAAGTATGGTAAAAGAACAACAAAGAAAAAGTTGTACAAAACAAATTTGTATAAGTAATAAATGCAGCCCCAAACAAGTTCCCTCAGCCTCCATACCAATATCTCTGGCCAAAGATTTAAAAAAAAGAAAAGTAAAGAAAATCTTGTACCTGCTTTGTATAAACAAATGATCCCCTATACATTCAATTTATATGTACATCTCCTTTGTTTCATTCTCGTTCTCAAGACTAAGCAAACCAGAAAGAAAATATCATTTCATATTCAAGCAAACTTCAACTTAAAAACATCTCAGTTCCTCTATCAAAATTGAGAAACTAAAACCAAAGAAATATCATCATCATTCAAGCAAATATCAATGTAAACATCTCAGAAATAAAAATTATATCGAAGCGATCAAGGCCTGGGAATCAGGAAGCAAAGAAGCTTCAGTTATCAAGTTCAAAACCAGATTTCCTACCTTGCAAAGTTTAAAAATCTTCAACTTTCAACCAGAGAATCAAACTAGAAGCTTTCAACTGGAAATTCAAAGCCTGTTTTCAACATAAATAAAACTCTGTTCTTTCCTGGAATATAAGGTGAGCAAACTCTTTTGAAACTTCTAATATTGATCTGTGGTTTGAATTGATATGAATGAGTGCTGATATGTGTATAGATGCATATGTATTCACTGTGCATGTTTAGATGTTGTTCTTCTCTGTTCCAAAGTACAGAGTTCAAAATAAATAAATAAAAATTCAAAAATCTTCTTTCCTGATCTCTGCTAGGCTCTAGCCCACTAACAAACCAAGGATTGTTTAAAAACATAAATGAAGAGATAAGAATGGTTTTAATCATGACTGTGAGTAAACAATTTAATTTAAAAATAATTTTTAGAACTGTGTTTATGTTTAAATGTTATGATGGTTTCTTGTGAAAGCTTTGTGATGATATCTTGCATATATATATATAAGTATATGATTCCGTTTATATGTAGATATAAATGAGTTCCATGTTGTTATGTTTGAACTATATCTGTCTGTTGATTCAATAACCTCTGTTCTTAGTTCAGGTTTGAGAATTTTGATATCAATTCCAAATCCCTTTCTCTAATACCTGTTAGGCCATAGTATTTAAACGAATTTAGTTTGTTAACTCATAAACATGAATTTAAAAATAGTTCTAAACAGGTTTGTCATATATTAAAGTCTGAACTTATGATTCACAGTAAAAAGCTTATAACATGTAAAAATAAATCATCCTAATTTACTTTGGTAAGAGGATAACTTGAATACCCTTTAAAAGTTAGGATTTTTATGACAAAAATCATACTCTTTAGTTTGAAGTACTGGGAGGAATTCTAGGTTCACCAGAAAATGGGTTTTGGGTGATTACTGGTGATCGGCGTAATGCTAGGGGTCGGGATTAGTGGCGAAGGTGACTGGAACGTTGGGGTTTCCAGGAAAAATAATGGAGAAATTTTCTGATGATGGTGGTGGCCACGCGAGGCCAATTTAGGGTTTTATGGTTGGTCTTGGTAGACGATGTTGTCGAGGCTCGTACGACGTTGATGGTAGATTGGGGTCGATCGCATGAGGGGGAAAGGGTTCGTCGTATCATGGCGTTGCTCTGGGTTGAATCGGCGGATGTCTGGTGGTCGATCGTGGCGGCGAGGGGTGATTGTTCGTCGAAGGTTCGATTCCATTTTTGGGTCAAACAACTCGATTTCGTTTTCTAACTGTTTCCATTGAACTGGGTGTTTGCCTGAGATGAGAAAGACATCGTCGACTTGTAGGGGAGAGCGGCGATGGTCAGAAGTCAGTCGATGGGTCGTACACGTGCACGTATACGTGCACGTTTGGGGTCGCGTGAATATCTGGGTAAGTGGATTTGGGGAAGAAGGCGGGAGCTCGAAGTCGAACACGCGAAAATGAAGATCTGGCTCGAAGTAGTTGAAGCGTGGTTTTGCTCGGGTTCGAACTCGAGCTGTTGGGCGTTTTGCTCGGGTTGGTTGTCTGTAGGAAAAAGAAAAAAAAAACAGTTTTAAAAGCTTAAGTTGTTAACCAAATTTCTTCTTATATTGAATGATAATCAAGTTTAGGAATCAGTTAAGAAAGATTTTTGAATAAATTGTTTTAATTAGCTTAGTTTAAAATGGTTTTAATGAACATAGTTTTTGTTTTTATTTTAAACAAGTTTAAGAATATTTCAAGAAGTTAATATTAAGGGTGTTTTATAATTGTTAATTTACCTTTCGAGGTTAAGCTAAAATTTATTTGTTAAATAAATCTATTACTTGAAGTAAATTACTTAATGTAAGAAATTAAAGTAAATTAATTTGTAATTCAAGTTAATTAATCAAGTAATAAATGAATGATTAAATAAAAATAATAATTACTTAGTGAAGATAATTAAGAGCAGATAATCAAGATTTATTTAATTAACAACTAAGATTAATTTTGTAATTAATTAAATAAGTAATTTGAGGTTTAACTTAATTTAATAATAAAAGATTTATTAATGGGTAATTACTAGTTATAATTAATTGATGAATTATAATAGGAGGTTAATTAATTATTAATGGTTAATTAATAAATGATTAAAGAATAAATTATCAAAATGATCTGTAATTTATTAATGTTAATTAACCAGGATTAGTAATTTATTAATCTGATTTGAATTAATCAGACAATTAACTGACCTCACTTATGAATGTTTGAATTCTAATTGTTTGATATCCCTGATTGTGATACTTTGTGATATACCCTGATTTATGTTGTGATCTGAAATTTCTATTTCTGTGATATGTTACTATGTGAATATGAAACCCTTGACCCGTAAAACGGCACTTGAATTTCGATGCGACAGGGAGTCGGATTCCAGTTGGTTATCCGAAACCCACATTGAATTATAATTGTGAATCTTTGTGACCGATAAGTTTATTATACCTGTGATTTGTGAATAAAGATAAGCGTTATCGATTATACCGCTTATCGATAAATCTGTGATGATTGATGTTGCACTATTGTGTGTGAAACCCCTGGACTACACTTTTACACACACAAATATGGATTTCACGTGGAAATCGGTTAAGTCACAGATAATTTAAATTTGATGTTTTGGAAATTGAAATTTTAATTTCAATTGATTTTGAAATTGGAAATTTGGGGTTTAAAATGAAAAACTTTTGAAATAGAATTTCAAAGATAAAAGTTATTTTGAATAACTTAATCGAGTTTTGAAAATTTAAATAATTAGATTTAAATTTGAATTCAAGTTTGAAATTAAATCTATGATTTGGAAACTAGGGATAAAAGATGATATAAATGTGTTTGTATGAATTAAACCATTTTAAAGTATTAATTTGGGAATTTGAATTTAAACCAAGGATTTCAACTCGTATGAATGAATCAGATTTCCAAATTGAAAACCGTTGTTTTCAAACGATAAAAGCTTTTAGATAAGAAAAGAAATTCCAGTTTAAATTAAAGGAATTTCAAGTGAATTGAAAAAGGGATTTTCCAAGTTATGAATGAATTCTTTTTGAAAGCTATGAATTAAATCTGTCTATTTTTAACAGATTTAAAATGATGTTTTGTTTAACCCATTCGAAATGAAATTGTTTTGAAAACTATAAGTTAAATCTTTGATTTAAAGATTTAACGAGTTAATTAAACTGAAATGGGAATAGATTTGGAAAATCTATGAATGAATCTTTGTGAAATTAAGTGAACTTTGTGAATTGAATCTTTTTGTTTAAAAAGATTAAAATGGTAATTTGTTAAACCATTTGAAAAGAAAGTTTGGGTTTAAGTTGTGACTTAATTGAAATCCCAATATCCGTATGTTTTTAAATATTTCGCTCACTATTCGGGTTAGCCGGGAAAAGACCTTTGGGTCATATAACCCATTCCGAATAGTGATACGTCGTATATGGATAGCATTTGAAGACCGGTGTTGAAGACCGGATATTTTTCGAAAATGAAAGGACAACCTGTCGAATGTCTCTGCACTGAGTCGCGCCGGTATAGAGATTTATATCACTCTTTTGTGACGGGAAGTCCGGACGTGATTGGAAATTATCTGGATTTGCAAGGGCTTCGTGAGAAGTGCCTTCGGTTCTGTTCGAACCCGAAACAGACTTGTATGGATACATGTCTGACATTACACTTTGAGATATAAAGCCGATTTCTTTCAAATACATTTCTGTTGGTGGCGGAGAATTTATTCTCTTAGCTTAACACCCTTCTCTGAGACGTACGAGCTTAGAGGTTATGTAGTTGAAATTTATCAGCGATATATCCCAATTTGGTAATGTGGCATGCTGAGTGTTGCTGTGTGATGATCAGTGTTTGATCATTTGCGATATGATCATTTATTTGATCTTATATCTTTGTGATCATAGGTTGATCATTTGTTTGACCCGAAGCATGGCTTTGTGACAAAGCGTAGCTTTGTGGACGAGACTTCGTCGAGCCTCACACCCCGGAAATGGTCGAAACAGGAAGGATGCGGCAAGGTTCTAGGGAGTAGCGCCCCTTAGTGTATGTCATTCCTTTTGGATAAAGGTGGTATCATGGTATGGAGCCCAGATACTTAACCTCTGTGGTTGCTGCAAGTTTATTACTTTGTGGTTGTTGGAAATCGGGGATCCTCGGGAAGATCGGTGACGATCGGGGGATGGCATATGCGTGTCAGTAGTTACCTATTTTTGCAGAGGTAACCCGGCCTTGTGTTGGCAGAGATCTAACCGTAATGTTAGGTTATTTCTCGGGTCGTCTATTCCAGGGACGTACCCATCGTGGGATAGGAAGTTCCTTAGCCTGACCATTTGTTGGAAATCCATCTTCCAATACGAACTTTGTACGGTATTAGTTGTAGAACCTGCCATTTACGTACGGTGGTCACCACTGTTTAGATGGTAGCTACAGTAGGCATACGATACTGGTCGTATGTTGGCTAAGATTAATATTATACTTTCGAAATGTATTCTGCACTATGCACTAATAATAATAATCCAATGATTTTGCGTAGTAAGCATCTTTGACTATCATAAGAAGAAATCTCCTCCAATTCTGCGTTTGCATTGTGTGTGTGGTGGGAGGTCTTATGGTAGTTTCATTTTCCAAAAGCATTGCGAATTTACTTCAAATTCTCTGCTATTTGTTTTTAAAGATAAACTGTTTTTGTTGCTCACACCAGTCCCATGACTGATCCGGAGTTTATTGTTCCCTTCCTAAACTCTGGGTGCCCACTATCTTCCACACGGGCAGTCTAGAGTTGGGTTTTTCAGATATTCAGGTTTAGTAGATTATCTGGAGCTAGTTCAGTTCTTGGAGTTCATGGACTGACGTTGCTTATCTTGAAGCATTCTATTGGAGACATTCTATTCCGCTGCTGTTGTTATCGTTTTCTATTCCGCTGCTATTTGTTGTATCATATCTCTGATGTATATTGATATTCATTGTATCACTCTGTTGTATCAGATATTGTATATCAATGTATTATTCTTTTTATTCCGCTGTGTTATTTACTTAACTGTGTTATAAGCTCCGGAGAACCAGATTTGGCATTTGAATCTACGGCATTCGAGTACGATGTAAAGTACGGGTGCCGATTTTCGAAGGCCAACTTTTGGGTCTTGACAAGTGGTATCAGAGCTAAGGTTGAACTTTAGCTCAGGAGTGTAACACGTTAAGTAGCTCATTAGAGATAGAGTGAAGTAAACTCTAGAATGAGTAATCTCTAAGATATCCGTCTGAACGTCTCAGTTAATTCTCTTACTATCCACTGATAGTAAGTATGAGTGCAAGAAGAGGACGAGATGGGGGACAGGGAAATACGACTATAAATGGTCAATACTCTGTAACAACAAGGAAGTAATCTTTTTTCTATCAATCTCTTTTGTTCAGCATCTTTTCTCAATTCTTCGATAATTTCTGGTAGATCCAGAAAGAAATTCGATATATATTAAAATGGGACATAAACTCCAGATAGGCCAGCCTTGTTTGTATGGATGAATTGATTGCATTGTTTGCTTTGTTTGTTATGGTTGATAGGTATACCTTAGTTTTAAACTAAAAAGTTTTGAAATCGTATCCATCTATCTATCTATTCCTTGGGTCCGGATATGTTCTACGAATAGTTAGTTATCCCTTTGAACTAACCGATGCCCTTGTATATTTCGTAGATCTGGATAACCCGAGTATCTTGTGAAGTGTTAAAACAGATTCTTTCTTGTATCTGTTATTGATATTCTGATTTGGTGAGCCAAATGCAGAATAAATGTTCAGTTTGAGTTGATGAAATATTCTTCATCTATCTTTTTGTCTCCTGGGTAATTTCGAGGACGAAATTCTTTTAAGGGGGGAAGTTTGTAACGACCCCGAATTTCATAAATATTTAATTGATAATTAAATTAATTTTTGAATTAAAATTGTATAATTAAACGATAAATGGATTGCGAGTTTCCCCGATCTTCAAATATATTCTGTATAAATCGTTTAAAAATTTAAATTATTGTATATATGAGAATATATATCTGTATTTGGACATATCTGACTAAATTTGAAATAATATAATATATATTTGATTTGTGTTTAAATTATAAATAAATAATTGAGATAGAAATACATTCGAATAAATTTCGAATAAATCTGTGGTTATATAAAATATGAAATGAACGTATAAACTTCTAGGAATAGATATTTAAGTTGAGATAAAAGTAAATATATAAAGTAAAGCAGAAATTAAAATAGAAATGGAAATAATAACGTGTTAGAAAATAAGTCTAGGCAAATAAACAAAACAAAGTAATCTCAATATCATTTCCAGCCGAAGTTGCATAGTCAAACAAACAAAGTAAATACCTTTTACAAATGAAATATAAGCATAAACAAATCAAAGTACCATACGAAATTTAAATCATAGGAAGTTGTAGACATAAGTACATAGGCATTTAATGCCATTACCCCTAGCACAACATATAGTATGCATATCAGCCGAAGTAAGTATGGTAAAAGAACAACAAAGAAAAAGTTGTACAAAACAAATTTGTACAAGTAATAAATGCAGCCCCAAACAAGTTCCCTCAGCCTCCATACCAATATCTCTGGCCAAAGATTTAAAAAAAAGAAAAGTAAAGAAAATCTTGTACCTGCTTTGTATAAACAAATGATCCCCTGTACATTCAATTTATATGTACATCTCCTTTGTTTCATTCTCGTTCTCAAGACTAAGCAAACCAGAAAGAAAATATCATTTCATATTCAAGCAAACTTCAACTTAAAAACATCTCAGTTCCTCTATCAAAACTGAGAAACTAAAACCAAAGAAATATCATCCTCATTCAAGCAAATATCAATGTAAACATCTCAGAAATAAAAATTATATCGAAGCGATCAAGGCCTGGGAATCAGGAAGCAAAGAATCTTCAGTTATCAAGTTCAAAACCAGATTTCCTACCTTGCAAAGTTTAAAAATCTTCAACTTTCAACCAGAGAATCAAACTAGAAGCTTTCAACTGGAAATTCAAAGCCTGTTTTCAACATAAATAAAACTCTGTTCTTTCCTGGAATCTAAGGTGAGAAAACTCTTTTGAAACTTCTAATATTGATCTGTGGTTTGAATTGATATGAATGAGTGCTGATATGTGTATAGATGCATATGTATTCACTGTGCATGTTTAGATGTTGTTCTTCTCTGTTCCAAAGTACAGAGTTCAAAATAAATAAATAAAAATTCAAAAATCTTCTTTCCTGATCTCTGCTAGGCTCTAGCCCACTAACAAACCAAGGATTGTTTAAAAACATAAATGAAGAGATAAGAATGGTTTTAATCATGACTGTGAGTAAACAATTTAATTTAAAAATAATTTTTAGAACTGTGTTTATGTTTAAATGTTATGATGGTTTCTTGTGAAAGCTTTGTGATGATATCTTGCATATATATATATAAGTATATGATTCCGTTTATATGTAGATATAAATGAGTTCCATGTTGTTATGTTTGAACTATATCTGTCTATTGATTCAATAACCTCTGTTCTTAGTTCAGGTTTGAGAATTTTGATATCAATTCCAAATCCCTTTCTCTAATACCTGTTAGGCCATAGTATTTAAACGAATTTAGTTTGTTAACTCATAAACATGAATTTAAAAATAGTTCTAAACAGGTTTGTCATATATTAAAGTCTGAACTTATGATTCACAGTAAAAAGCTTATAACATGTAAAAATAAATCATCCTAATTTACTTTGGTAAGAGGATAACTTGAATACCCTTTAAAAGTTAGGATTTTTATGACAAAAATCATACTCTTTAGTTTGAAGTACTGGGAGGAATTCTAGGTTCACCAGAAAATGGGTTTTGGGTGATTACTGGTGATCGGCGTAATGCTAGGGGTCGGGATTAGTGGCGAAGGTGACTGGAACGTTGGGGTTTCCAGGAAAAATAATGGAGAAATTTTCTGATGATGGTGGTGGCCACGCGAGGCCAATTTAGGGTTTTATGGTTGGTCTTGGTAGACGATGTTGTCGAGGCTCGTACGACGTTGATGGTAGATTGGGGTCGATCGCATGAGGGGGAAAGGGTTCGTCGTATCATGGCGTTGCTCTGGGTTGAATCGGCGGATGTCTGGTGGTCGATCGTGGCGGCGAGGGGTGATTGTTCGTCGAAGGTTCGATTCCATTTTTGGGTCAAACAACTCGATTTCGTTTTCTAACTGTTTCCATTGAACTGGGTGTTTGCCTGAGATGAGAAAGACATCGTCGACTTGTAGGGGAGAGCGGCGATGGTCAGAAGTCAGTCGATGGGTCGTACACGTGCACGTATACGTGCACGTTTGGGGTCGCGTGAATATCTGGGTAAGTGGATTTGGGGAAGAAGGCGGGAGCTCGAAGTCGAACACGCGAAAATGAAGATCTGGCTCGAAGTAGTTGAAGCGTGGTTTTGCTCGGGTTCGAACTCGAGCTGTTGGGCGTTTTGCTCGGGTTGGTTGTCTGTAGGAAAAAGAAAAAAAAAACAGTTTTAAAAGCTTAAGTTGTTAACCAAATTTCTTCTTATATTGAATGATAATCAAGTTTAGGAATCAGTTAAGAAAGATTTTTGAATAAATTGTTTTAATTAGCTTAGTTTAAAATGGTTTTAATGAACATAGTTTTTGTTTTTATTTTAAACAAGTTTAAGAATATTTCAAGAAGTTAATATTAAGGGTGTTTTATAATTGTTAATTTACCTTTCGAGGTTAAGCTAAAATTTATTTGTTAAAGAAATCTATTACTTGAAGTAAATTACTTAATGTAAGAAATTAAAGTAAATTAATTTGTAATTCAAGTTAATTAATCAAGTAATAAATGAATGATTAAATAAAAATAATAATTACTTAGTGAAGATAATTAAGAGCAGATAATCAAGATTTATTTAATTAACAACTAAGATTAATTTTGTAATTAATTAAATAAGTAATTTGAGGTTTAACTTAATTTAATAATAAAAGATTTATTAATGGGTAATTACTAGTTATAATTAATTGATGAATTATAATAGGAGGTTAATTAATTATTAATGGTTAATTAATAAATGATTAAAGAATAAATTATCAAAATGATCTGTAATTTATTAATGTTAATTAACCAGGATTAGTAATTTATTAATCTGATTTGAATTAATCAGACAATTAACTGACCTCACTTATGAATGTTTGAATTCTAATTGTTTGATATCCCTGATTGTGATACTTTGTGATATACCCTGATTTATGTTGTGATCTGAAATTTCTATTTCTGTGATATGTTACTATGTGAATATGAAACCCTTGACCCGTAAAACGGCACTTGAATTTCGATGCGACAGGGAGTCGGATTCCAGTTGGTTATCCGAAACCCACATCGAATTATAACTGGGAATCTTTGTGACCGATAAGTTTATTATACCTGTGATTTGTGAATAAAGATAAGCGTTATCGATTATACCGCTTATCGATAAATCTGTGATGATTGATGTTGCACTATTGTGTGTGAAACCCCTGGACTACACTTTTACACACACAAATATGGATTTCACGTGGAAATCGGTTAAGTCACAGATAATTTAAATTTGATGTTTTGGAAATTGAAATTTTAATTTCAATTGATTTTGAAATTGGAAATTTGGGGTTTAAAATGAAAAACTTTTGAAATAGAATTTCAAAGATAAAAGTTATTTTGAATAACTTAATCGAGTTTTGAAAATTTAAATAATTAGATTTAAATTTGAATTCAAGTTTGAAATTAAATCTATGATTTGGAAACTAGGGATAAAAGATGATATAAATGTGTTTGTATGAATTAAACCATTTTAAAGTATTAATTTGGGAATTTGAATTTAAACCAAGGATTTCAACTCGTATGAATGAATCAGATTTCCAAATTGAAAACCGTTGTTTTCAAACGATAAAAGCTTTTAGATAAGAAAAGAAATTCCAGTTTAAATTAAAGGAATTTCAAGTGAATTGAAAAAGGGATTTTCCAAGTTATGAATGAATTCTTTTTGAAAGCTATGAATTAAATCTGTCTATTTTTAACAGATTTAAAATGATGTTTTGTTTAACCCATTCGAAATGAAATTGTTTTGAAAACTATAAGTTAAATCTTTGATTTAAAGATTTAACGAGTTAATTAAACTGAAATGGGAATAGATTTGGAAAATCTATGAATGAATCTTTGTGAAATTAAGTGAACTTTGTGAATTGAATCTTTTTGTCTAAAAAGATTAAAATGGTAAATTGTTAAACCATTTGAAAAGAAAGTTTGGGTTTAAGTTGTGACTTAATTGAAATCCCAATATCCGTATGTTTTTAAATATTTTGCTCACTATTCGGGTTAGCCGGGAAAAGACCTTTGGGTCATATAACCCATTCCGAATAGTGATACGTCGTATATGGATAGCATTTGAAGACCGGTGTTGAAGACCGGATATGTAACGACCCTGAATTTTGAACAAATTAAATTGGAAAATATTTAATTAATTTTAAATATTTGAACGATGATTTAATTTGAATCCCCGATATAATTTTGAATTTGACGGTTAAATTTTATAATTTAATATATTGTAAGTTGAATAAAAATTTAAATCTTCAATTTAAAGTTGAAGAAAAATATTTCGAAAGCTTTTAAAATGCGTATTGATAATACCGACGCTAATCGAACTGTCAGGATTGAATTTGAAACTGTTCTGTTCAGTTTTGAATTTAATTGTTCGAATCGATATTTAAAATAGTCAATTTTCAGACTGTCTCGGAATTCAATGAAACTAGTGCCGTTGGGTCCGTAATATCGAATTATTCTCGGATTCCAAGTTTCGTATTTTTCGGTGTTGATAAGAGAGCACATGATAATTAAACGCGTAGAAATTTAATTGAATTCAATTTTAAAATTTAAAATTTAATATTGTTAAAATATCAGCCACGTACCTCTCCCTTACCTCACGCCTGAAAACACTCCCAAAATCACGTAAACGAATCGTGCAACCCATCTCCTTCTCGTTTTATATTTGCAATCTCGTTCAAAGGGAGAAATCAAACTCGTTCCCCCTCTCCTTCCGATTCATTCACGAAAATAAAACCCAAATGCTCGTTCAAAAATCAATTATTGGGGGAACTCGAGGCTCCATCAGTTCGCGATTCAAGGGCACGAAGGCGAAGTCATTTTTGGGGATTGCGTTCGTTCGCCGCGAGCTAGGGCGGAGACGCTCGCGAGTTGATGGCATTCGCGAGGCTCGCGTTCAACTGGGGCAGTTCGTCTCGAAGGGAACTCTGGCGATGGATGGTGGTGCGATGGCGTCTGGGAGCAGCGGTGGATTGCGAGCTCGAAATGGCAGATCGAAGTGGGCGCAGCAGCGTGAGGTGTTCGCCTTGGCACCGCGATTTGGGGGGAATGTCGCGATGAATTCAAGCGGTGGCGCTCTTGAATTTTGGGGGTTGCGGTGATTCGCGAGCGCGAGGAGGAAGGTGCGGCATCGTCGCGATGGCGACAGGCGACGTGTGGTGGCTGGAGGACTCGGTTGGAGGTAAATTTTGTTTTATTTAATTTGAATTGGGAATTTTATATTTAAAACAAATTTTGAAAACAAATATAATTACAGCAAAGTGAAATACGATTCTGTTTTAAGTTTAATATGCATGTTTATATATAGGAAGCAATAAATATATATATATGGAAAAAAAAAATATATACTGGAAAATAATTTGTTAAAGGAAATTTAGTTTTAAAAGTTAATTTTTAGTTAAACAAATTTATTTAAAAGAAGTTGGTCTTAAATTTAATTGGTTTAGTTAAATAAAATTTTTAAAGGAGAAATTTAATAATTAGTTTGAAATAAATCAAGGGTTAAATTATTTTGTTTAGGAGAAATAAGTTTAAAAGTAAAGTATAATTGTTCAATTGATTATCTAAAACTATTTAGATTACTAGAGGAAAATATATATAAAGGAGATTTATTTTTAAATATAAAATTCTGAGTTAAATAAAGTTATTTATTGATTTGGTATCAAAATAAAATGACCGGCGAATCGAAATTATCAAATGAAAATTTATTATTCGATTTGTTCAAATATTAATAAAATTGTATAATTGTTTATACAAGGTTAATACAATGAAGAAATGGTCAAAATGGAAATGGATTGCAAAATAAAAGCTAAGGTGAGATCTTCTCACTCGAAAATTGAATGTGGAATTTTTGCAGTTATTGATTGCTATTGATGTGATATTAGATATTATAGGATATATCTATATATATAGCAATATATACATATTGGCATATGTATATATTGGATTGATGATTTCCCGCCTCGTATAGCGGATGAGACCCTATTGCGCCGTTAGTAAGCGGATTTATAAAAACCTATATACCGCGATAATTCCGTACTGGAGCGGAATTGGTATTGTGCTAACATCTTTGGATGCAGGGAAAACAGGTTGGAGGGATCCAACTGGACCCCTCACATTGATTGAATTTATTTCTACTGTGATGTGATAATCTGTGAATGATTATTATTGTTATTGAATTGATATCTGGAAATTGTTTGAAAAGCTAAAATTTAGCTGAATGGATGTTTCGACATCATTGGATTCCAAGAATAAACAAAATTGAATTTTTGAAATCAAAGTAGAAATTTCTAAGTAAATCAATTTTTGGAATTGAATAAATTTTGAAGAAAGAAAATTTTAAAGTATAAAAAGTTAATTTTTTATAATCTTATCGAATTAATTCCAGAATCAAGTGAAAATGTTAAATAAATGGATTTCGTAAAATAGTGATTATAAATTGAAGAATTTAATTTAAGAATTTGGATTTTTAAATAGACTGAAAGAAACAATTGAAATATATTTTCTTTGAAAGGAACTTATTTAAAAAGAGATAAGTTGGAAATCCAATTAGAAATTTAATTGGTAAGTTGAAACGATTTGGGAAATCAATGTAAAATGATTTCAATTTGAAGAATCCATTTTAAAACAGAATATTGAATAATTTGAGAAAAATAAGGAATTTATTTTAGTAGTGATAAATAAAATTTGAAATCAATCTGTAATTGATTTAATATTTAGAAATGAATTTTTGAGAAATCAATATGGAAATTTTATTCAAACGTTGAAAATAAAATTAGAAACCAATATTGAAATTGATTTGGTATTGAAGCTTTTATAAATAGAATTAAAATTTATAAAAGTTGTTTATAAACCCAAAGTCACTTATTTTGATAAGTTAAATATAGAAGTTGATAAAAGAAGGTTTATAAGTCGAAGTTGTTATTAAAAAGAGAAATAGAATTTATAAACGTGCTTATAAATTCGAAATAGATTGAATGTGATAAATTTAATATAGAAGATTAGTTAAGAAGATATATTCACGATTTTGAATAGCGAATTTTTATTGAAATAAAAATGTGTAGAAACGATTGAAATGGGGTTAAGTAAATTTTATTCACGATTTTGGACAGTGAACATATTGTTAAGTAAAATGGATTCATTTTTGAAGAAGTAATATTTTAAAAATGAAGTTAAACATTTTAAAGGTGTTTTAAAATGTGTTATGAATCGAAAGCATAGATTTCAACATTTATTGTTGAAATAGACGTTTTTGAGAAATATAAGGAAATGGTGGACTATAACACTGTTGTTATAGTAAATGATTTCCGAAAGGAAATGTTTTTATCTAGTATTGGGATTTATATATCTATCTTAATTTCCGAATCCCTATACTAGTGATTTTGAGTCGTCGTAACGATGTTTTACGTAACATTCGTTTTGACTCAAATAAATGTGTTTAAAGAATGATCTCCTTAAAGAATGAATATATACTTAATATTGATTTAAGTATATCGAATATTTTCAAATGTTGAAAATAAATGATTTGTGGAATACTTATTATTAAATAAGTATGGAATTGCTTTTCCAATATGAAATGAACTGTTTTTGAGATTTTATCTTCAAAGATAAATTGAAATGTGGAAATTGATTTGAAATGGTTTTCAAATGATTAAGTGTGGAAATTTTATATCTAATAAAGATATTTTGGAAGATTAAATAATTGGGAAAATTATTTGGAATCTGATGATGTTGCGCATCTTTATTGATAGTTAAATAACCGACTATCAATAATTACCTTTAGATAGGTATTTGTTGTGAATTGGATGAATTTGAATGCCACACTTATTTTTGAATAATCGCTCACTATTCGGGTTAGCCGGGAAAGGACCATGGGGTCGTATAACCCATTCCGAATATGTGATACGTCGTTATGAATTGCATTCGAAGACCGGTGTTGAAGACCGGATATTTTTGAAAACGGAAGGATTACCGTCGAGTTACTCTACATCGACTGATCTTCGATTTAGAGGTTTTATCACCCTTAGTGACAGGAAGTCCTGACGTGATTGAAATTATCCGGATGTGCAAGGGCTTCGTGAGAAGTGCCTTCGGTTCTGTTCGATCCCGGAACAGACTTGTATGGATTGTGTGTCTGACGTTACAATTTGAGATATAAAGCTGATTTCTTTCAAATACATTTCTGTTGGTGGCGGAGAATTTATTCTCTTAGCTTAACACCCTTCTCTGAGACGTACGAGCTCAGAGGTTATGTAGTTGAAATTTATCAGCGATATATCCCAATTTGGTAACGTGGCATACTGAGTGTTGCTGTGAAATGATCAGTGTTTGATCATTTGTGATATGATCATTTGTTTGATCTTATATCTTTGTGATCATAGGTTGATCATTTTTGTTTGACCCGAAGCAGGGCTTTTTGAGAAAGCGTAGCTTTGTGGACGAGACTTCGTCGAGCCTCACACCCCGGAAATGGTCGAAACAGGAAGGATGCAGCAAGGTTCTAGGGAGTAGCGCCCCTTAGTGTATGTCGTTCCTTCTGGATAAAGGTGGTATCATGGTATGGAGCCCAGATACTTAACCTCTGTGGTTACTGCATTATTTTTATCTATGTGGTTTTGTTGGAAATCGGGGATCCTCGGGAAGATCGGTGATGATCGGGGGATGGCATACGCGTGTCAGTAGTTACCTATTTTTGCAGAGGTAACCCGGCCTTGTGTTGGCAGAGATCCGGTTAGGTTCTCGGGTCGTCTATTCCAGGGACGTACCCATCGTGGATAGGAAGTTCCTTAGCCTGACCATTTGTTGGAAATCCAAAGAAACAATACGAGCCTTGTACGGTTTTAGTTGTAGAACCTATCATTCACTTATGGTGGCGCCCCACTGTTTGGATGGTAGCTATAGTAGGCATAGTTCGAAATGTCTATGCTGGCTAAGATTTATATTTTACTTTCGAAATGTTTTCTACACTATGCACTAATAATAATATCAAAAATGATTTGATTTTGCGTAGTAAGCATCTTTGACTATCATAAGAAGAAATCTCCTCCAATTCTGCGTTTGCATTGTGTGTGTGGTGGGAGGTCTTATGGTAGTTTCATTTTCCAAAAGCATTTCGAATTGACTTTAAAATTCTTCTGTTGTTTATTTTAAAGAAAGATAACTGTTTTACGATCTCACACCAGTCACCATGACTGACTCGGAGTTTATTGTTTCCCTTCTAAACTCTGGGTGCCCACCAATTTCCACACGGGCAGTCTAGAGTTAGATTATCAGGATATTCTGGATATTCTGGAGCTTTGGAGATAAGCTGGATGGCGAGACGTAGTATTTGTATCTGATAGTATTTATTCCGCTGTATACTCTGTATGAGGACAAGTTATATAACTGTCCATTGTTGTATATTGACTCTGATGATTGATGTATGTATAAAATGATATAGTTCTTTGTTTTTAAAGATTATTCATTTATCTATTATATATTGTTCCGCTGCGATATGTGAGATTCTGATATTGTCTCTGTTCTGTGTTTCTATTGATGTCGTTCAGATGTTTTCTGTTGTTCTTCTTCTTTCTTTCTTCTCTTTTTCTTCTATCTCCTTCTTCTTCTACTTTTTCTTTTTCTTAAAACCCTCACTATTGGAGTTTCCGGCACTCGATTGCTCGGCAGTCGATAAAGTGAGTATCGATGTCGAATTTTCGAAAGTCGAAAATTTTAGGATGTGACAAAGTGGTATCAGAGCATATGGTTAAGCGACAACCCTGCTCTGTTGGGTGTTACTCATTAGAGATAGAGTCAGCAGTACTCTAGAATGAGTTGAGTGTAGTAATAGATATGAGCGCGTATTTGTTATTGAATATAAAATTGTTTTGTATTGTGATGATTGGTTTATTGAGTGGCATATGAACCTTCGTCGGCACAGTCTGCGCAACTGTATCGAAGGGGTTTCTAAACGCTCGAATAGAACAATTCGGCACAGTATTGTTTTTGAATAGGGTGAATGAGATAATTTTGCCCAAACTATTTTTGTATAGAAAAGAATGTTTTCTATGAATTATTATAGTATATGGTTGCATGGTTGCTAGAAGTAATATTATTTAATTATCATCATTGATATATATATGTGAAAAATTATATATGAAATGGAAATCAAAAAAATAAAGAATTAAGAAATGAATCCATATACAAGTAGAATTTGAGAATATAAATTATAAATATGAATTGTAATTTGAAACGGGATTCCAGAAAAGTTTTTGGAAATGTTTTGAAAAGGATTTGAAAATTTTGGAGATTTGGGAAGTTTAAATTCTTTTTTGATTTGAAAATGAATTTCAAAGGTTTTGAAAAGTATTTTGGAGAGATGGAAGCTCTAAACTCTTTTCGGTCGCTGGAAAATAATCCTGATGATGGTGGCCACATCATTAGAATTCATTTTCGGGTTTCCAAAAGAGGAATTGCTGCCAAATTGTTTTAAATGAAAGTTGTTTGGAAAATTCAAAAGATAAATTTTAATTGTTTTCAAAATGGTTTTGAAAGGTTGAAAGGACTCTGGAATACTGTATAAGAATATTTATGGAATATGATTGAATTTATAACTTATACAAATAGAAATTGTTAATGTAAATTATGTAATTGTGATTGGAATTAAAGTTCATTAACAAATGAAATATATAAATGTGAATTGAAAGTATAAGGAAATAAATTCATATATGAACGAAAACTATGAATACGAATTGTAAATATGATTCGTAAATGAAAATAGAATTCCAAAAAAGATAATTGAAAATAAAATTCCTTAATAAAATGGAATTGTGAAGGTGAATGTATAAATGATTGTATAAATCAAGATGTAAATAAGTTGTTAACTTATAGAATATTTGAAATCTGATTGGAGTGGAATTCAAATTGAAGACGAATGAATTAGTAATTGGAACTAATTTAAGATAGTGCAGTTGTAAATGACAGATAATTGATAAAATTCAATATTTCAGAATTGAAAGTAAATTGAATCCAAATTAGATTGGAATTGTGAATTGAACTCAAATGAGAAATTGAAATGTGAAATTGAATTCAAATAAAATTTGAAATGTAAAATTGAAGATAATGGATATAACTTCAATAGTGAACTAAAGATGATATAAGTAGTTTATATTGGAAAATTTTTGTAATAGAATTTGCAAATGGGTTGAATGTGTAACTAGATATTATGGCTAGTAGATATACAGGTATAAAGGGAATTGAATTTGATTCCACAGATAATTTGAATTGCTCGACAAAAGGTACGTATTTGAATTATAATATGAGATTTGATGACTTATTTCTCTAGCCGCTTGGCTTTTTCTTTTTCTTTTTGAAATCTGAGAGTCCGTAGGGACGTTTTGTAGTCGTACCGTATTAGCCGCGCAAAGGAGACGCTGGCGAAATTTTTCGAAAATTTAGGGCGTTAGAAAATTTTTGAGAAATTTTGAGAGTTTAAAATTTGAATTTAAACACGAATTTGAATTTTGAAGTAAACAATGTTGTTTAAAACTCATAATTGAAGTTAGAAAGCTAGTTGAATGATAACGAATCTTTAGTAGAAAGATTTGTTTTGATGAATTGATAAAACTATTAGATTGTGAAAAACAGTAGACGAGTTAAGGACCATTTTTCCTAACTTGTAATTTCGAGGACGAAATTCTTTTAAGGAGGGAAGTCTGTAACGACCCTGAATTTTGAACAAATTAAATTGGAAAATATTTAATTAATTTTAAATATTTGAACGATGATTTAATTTGAATCCCCGATATAACTTTGAATTTGACGGTTAAATTTTATAATTTAATATATTGTAAGTTGAATAAAAATTTAAATCTTCAATTTAAAGTTGAAGAAAAATATTTCGAAAGCTTTTAAAATGCGTATTGATAATACCGAAGCTAATCGAACTGTCAGGATTGAATTTGAAACTGTTCTGTTCAGTTTTGAATTTAATTGTTCGAATCGATATTTAAAATAGTCAATTTTCAGACTGTCTCGGAATTCAACGAAACTAGTGCCGTTGGGTCCGTAATATCGAATTATTATCGGATTCCAAGTTTCGTATTTTTCGGTGTTGATAAGAGAGCACATGATAATTAAACGCGTAGAAATTTAATTGAATTCAATTTTAAAATTTAAAATTTAATATTGTCAAAATATCAGCCACGTACCTCTCCCTTACCTCACGCCTGAAAACACTCCCAAAATCACGTAAACGAATCGTGCAACCCATCTCCTTCTCGTTTTATATTTGCAATCTCGTTCAAAGGGAGAAATCAAACTCGTTCCCCCTCTCCTTCCGATTCATTCACGAAAATAAAACCCAAATGCTCGTTCAAAAATCAATTATTGGGGGAACTCGAGGCTCCATCAGTTCGCGATTCAAGGGCACGAAGGCGAAGTCATTTTTGGGGATTGCGTTCGTTCGCCGCGAGCTAGGGCGGAGACGCTCGTGAGTTGATGGCATTCGCGAGGCTCGCGTTCAACTGGGGCAGTTCGTCTCGAAGGGAACTCTGGCGATGGATGGTGGTGCGATGGCGTTTGGGAGCAGCGGTGGATTGCGAGCTCGAAATGGCAGATCGAAGTGGGCGCAACAGCGTGAGGTGTTCGCCTTGGCACCGCGATTTGGGGGGAATGTCGCGATGAATTCAAGCGGTGGCGCTTGTGAATTTTGGGGGTTGCGGTGATTCGCGAGCGCGAGGAGGAAGGTGCGGCAGCGTCGCGATGGCGACAGGCGACGTGTGGTGGCTGGAGGACTCGGTTGGAGGTAAATTTTGTTTTATTTAATTTGAATTGGGAATTTTATATTTAAAACAAATTTTGAAAACAAATATAATTACAGCAAAGTGAAATACGATTCTGTTTTAAGTTTAATATGCATGTTTATATATAGGAAGCAATAAATATATATATATGGAAAAAAAAATATATACTGGAAAATAATTTGTTAAAGGAAATTTAGTTTTAAAAGTTAATTTTTAGTTAAACAAATTTATTTAAAAGAAGTTGGTCTTAAATTTAATTGGTTTAGTTAAATAAAATTTTTAAAGGAGAAATTTAATAATTAGTTTGAAATAAATCAAGGGTTAAATTATTTTGTTTAGGAGAAATAAGTTTAAAAGTAAAGTATAAATGTATTGTTCAATTGATTATCTAAAACTATTTAGATTACTAGAGGAAAATATATATAAAGGAGATTTATTTTTAAATATAAAATTCTGAGTTAAATAAAGTTATTTATTGATTTGGTATCAAAATAAAATGACCGGCGAATCGAAATTATCAAATGAAAATTTATTATTCGATTTGTTCAAATATTAATAAAATTGTATAATTGTTTATACAAGGTTAATACAATGAAGAAATGGTCAAAATGGAAATGGATTGCAAAATAAAAGCTAAGGTGAGATCTTCTCACTCGAAAATTGATTGTGGAATTTTTGCAGTTATTGATTGCTATTGATGTGATATTAGATATTATAGGATATATCTATATATATAGCAATATATACATATTGGCATATGTATATATTGGATTGATGATTTCCCGCCTCGTATAGCGGATGAGACCCTATTGCGCCGTTAGTAAGCGGATTTATAAAAACCTATATACCGCGATAATTCCGTACTGGAGCGGAATTGGTATTGTGCTAACATCTTTGGATGCAGGGAAAACAGGTTGGAGGGATCCAACTGGACCCCTCACATTGATTGAATTTATTTCTACTGTGATGTGATAATCTGTGAATGATTATTATTGTTATTGAATTGATATCTGGAAATTGTTTGAAAAGCTAAAATTTAGCTGAATGGATGTTTCGACATCATTGGATTCCAAGAATAAACGAAATTGAATTTTTGAAATCAAAGTAGAAATTTCTAAGTAAATCAATTTTTGGAATTGAATAAATTTTGAAGAAAGAAAATTTTAAAGTATAAAAAGTTAATTTTTTATAATCTTATCGAATTAATTCCAGAATCAAGTGAAAATGTTAAATAAATGGATTTCGTAAAATAGTGATTATAAATTGAAGAATTTAATTTAAGAATTTGGATTTTTAAATAGACTGAAAGAAACAATTGAAATATATTTTCTTTGAAAGGAACTTATTTAAAAAGAGATAAGTTGGAAATCCAATTAGAAATTTAATTGGTAAGTTGAAACGATTTGGGAAATCAATGTAAAATGATTTCAATTTGAAGAATCCATTTTAAAACAGAATATTGAATAATTTGAGAAAAATAAGGAATTTATTTTAGTAGTGATAAATAAAATTTGAAATCAATCTGTAATTGATTTAATATTTAGAAATGAATTTTTGAGAAATCAATATGGAAATTTTATTCAAACGTTGAAAATAAAATTAGAAACCAATATTGAAATTGATTTGGTATTGAAGCTTTTATAAATAGAATTAAAATTTATAAAAGTTGTTTATAAACCCAAAGTCACTTATTTTGATAAGTTAAATATAGAAGTTGATAAAAGAAGGTTTATAAGTCGAAGTTGTTATTAAAAAGAGAAATAGAATTTATAAACGTGCTTATAAATTCGAAATAGATTGAATGTGATAAATTTAATATAGAAGATTAGTTAAGAAGATATATTCACGATTTTGAATAGCGAATTTTTATTGAAATAAAAATGTGTAGAAACGATTGAAATGGGGTTAAGTAAATTTTATTCACGATTTTGGACAGTGAACATATTGTTAAGTAAAATGGATTCATTTTTGAAGAAGTAATATTTTAAAAATGAAGTTAAACATTTTAAAGGTGTTTTAAAATGTGTTATGAATCGAAAGCATAGATTTCAACATTTATTGTTGAAATAGACGTTTTCGAGAAATATAAGGAAATGGTGGACTATAACACTGTTGTTATAGTAAATGATTTCCGAAAGGAAATGTTTTTATCTAGTATTGGGATTTATATATCTATCTTAATTTCCGAATCCCTATACTAGTGATTTTGAGTCGTCGTAACGATGTTTTACGTAACATTCGTTTTGACTCAAATAAATGTGTTTAAAGAATGATCTCCTTAAAGAATGAATATATACTTAATATTGATTTAAGTATATCGAATATTTTCAAATGTTGAAAATAAATGATTTGTGGAATACTTATTATTAAATAAGTATGGAATTGCTTTTCCAATATGAAATGAACTGTTTTTGAGATTTTATCTTCAAAGATAAATTGAAATGTGGAAATTGATTTGAAATGGTTTTCAAATGATTAAGTGTGGAAATTTTATATCTAATAAAGATATTTTGGAAGATTAAATAATTGGGAAAATTATTTGGAATCTGATGATGTTGCGCATCTTTATTGATAGTTAAATAACCGACTATCAATAATTACCTTTAGATAGGTATTTGTTGTGAATTGGATGAATTTGAATGCCACACTTATTTTTGAATAATCGCTCACTATTCGGGTTAGCTGGGAAAGGACCATGGGGTCGTATAACCCATTCCGAATATGTGATACGTCGTTATGAATTGCATTCGAAGACCGGTGTTGAAGACCGGATATTTTTGAAAACGGAAGGATTACCGTCGAGTTACTCTACATCGACTGATCTTCGATTTAGAGGTTTTATCACCCTTAGTGACGGGAAGTCCTGACGTGATTGAAATTATCCGGATGTGCAAGGGCTTCGTGAGAAGTGCCTTCGGTTCTGTTCGATCCCGGAACAGACTTGTATGGATTGTGTGTCTGACGTTACAATTTGAGATATAAAGCTGATTTCTTTCAAATACATTTCTGTTGGTGGCGGAGAATTTATTCTCTTAGCTTAACACCCTTCTCTGAGACGTACGAGCTCAGAGGTTATGTAGTTGAAATTTATCAGCGATATATCCCAATTTGGTAACGTGGCATACTGAGTGTTGCTGTGAAATGATCAGTGTTTGATCATTTGTGATATGATCATTTGTTTGATCTTATATCTTTGTGATCATAGGTTGATCATTTTTGTTTGACCCGAAGCAGGGCTTTTTGAGAAAGCGTAGCTTTGTGGACGAGACTTCGTCGAGCCTCACACCCCGGAAATGGTCGAAACAGGAAGGATGCAGCAAGGTTCTAGGGAGTAGCGCCCCTTAGTGTATGTCGTTCCTTCTGGATAAAGGTGGTATCATGGTATGGAGCCCAGATACTTAACCTCTGTGGTTACTGCATTATTTTTATCTATGTGGTTTTGTTGGAAATCGGGGATCCTCGGGAAGATCGGTGACGATCGGGGGATGGCATACGCGTGTCAGTAGTTACCTATTTTTGCAGAGGTAACCCGGCCTTGTGTTGGCAGAGATCCGGTTAGGTTCTCGGGTCGTCTATTCCATGGACGTACCCATCGTGGATAGGAAGTTCCTTAGCCTGACCATTTGTTGGAAATCCAAAGAAACAATACGAGCCTTGTACGGTTTTAGTTGTAGAACCTATCATTCACTTATGGTGGCGCCCCACTGTTTGGATGGTAGCTATAGTAGGCATAGTTCGAAATGTCTATGCTGGCTAAGATTTATATTTTACTTTCGAAATGTTTTCTACACTATGCACTAATAATAATATCAAAAATGATTTGATTTTGCGTAGTAAGCATCTTTGACTATCATAAGAAGAAATCTCCTCCAATTCTGCGTTTGCATTGTGTGTGTGGTGGGAGGTCTTATGGTAGTTTCATTTTCCAAAAGCATTTCGAATTGACTTTAAAATTCTTCTGTTGTTTATTTTAAAGAAAGATAACTGTTTTACGATCTCACACCAGTCACCATGACTGACTCGGAGTTTATTGTTTCCCTTCTAAACTCTGGGTGCCCACCAATTTCCACACGGGCAGTCTAGAGTTAGATTATCAGGATATTCTGGATATTCTGGAGCTTTGGAGATAAGCTGGATGGTGAGACGTAGTATTTGTATCTGATAGTATTTATTCCGCTGTATACTCTGTATGAGGACAAGTTATATAACTGTCCATTGTTGTATATTGACTCTGATGATTGATGTATGTATAAAATGATATAGTTCTTTGTTTTTAAAGATTATTCATTTATCTATTATATATTGTTCCGCTGCGATATGTGAGATTCTGATATTGTCTCTGTTCTGTGTTTCTATTGATGTCGTTCAGATGTTTTCTGTTGTTCTTCTTCTTTCTTTCTTCTCTTTTTCTTCTATCTCCTTCTTCTTCTACTTTTTCTTTTTCTTAAAACCCTCACTATTGGAGTTTCCGGCACTCGATTGCTCGGCAGTCGATAAAGTGAGTATCGATGTCGAATTTTCGAAAGTCGAAAATTTTAGGATGTGACAGGATATTTTTCGAAAATGAAAGGACAACCTGTCGAATGTCTCTGCACTGAGTCACGCCGGTATAGAGATTTATATCACTCTTTTGTGACGGGAAGTCCGGACGTGATTGGAAATTATCTGGATTTGCAAGGGCTTCGTGAGAAGTGCCTTCGGTTCTGTTCGAACCCGGAACAGACTTGTATGGATACATGTCTGACATTACACTTTGAGATATAAAGCCGATTTCTTTCAAATACATTTCTGTTGGTGGCGGAGAATTTATTCTCTTAGCTTAACACCCTTCTCTGAGACGTACGAGCTTAGAGGTTACGTAGTTGAAATTTATCAGCGATATATCCCAATTTGGTAATGTGGCATGCTGAGTGTTGCTGTGTGATGATCAGTGTTTGATCATTTGCGATATGATCATTTATTTGATCTTATATCTTTGTGATCATAGGTTGATCATTTGTTTGACCCGAAGCATGGCTTGTGACAAAGCGTAGCTTTGTGGACGAGACTTCGTCGAGCCTCACACCCCGGAAATGGTCGAAACAGGAAGGATGCGGCAAGGTTCTAGGGAGTAGCGCCCCTTAGTGTATGTCATTCCTTCTGGATAAAGGTGGTATCATGGTATGGAGCCCAGATACTTAACCTCTGTGGTTTCTGCAAGTTTATTACTTTGTGGTTGTTGGAAATCGGGGATCCTCGGGAAGATCGGTGACGATCGGGGGATGGCATATGCGTGTCAGTAGTTACCTATTTTTGCAGAGGTAACCCGGCCTTGTGTTGGCAGAGATCTAACCGTAATGTTAGGTTATTTCTCGGGTCGTCTATTCCAGGGACGTACCCATCGTGGGATAGGAAGTTCCTTAGCCTGACCATTTGTTGGAAATCCATCTTCCAATACGAACTTTGTACGGTATTAGTTGTAGAACCTGCCATTTACGTACGGTGGTCACCACTGTTTAGATGGTAGCTATAGTAGGCATACGATACTGGTCGTATGTTGGCTAAGATTAATATTATACTTTCGAAATGTTTTCTGCAGTATGCACTAATAATAATAATCCAATGATTTTGCGTAGTAAGCATCTTTGACTATCATAAGAAGAAATCTCCTCCAATTCTGCGTTTGCATTGTGTGTGTGGTGGGAGGTCTTATGGTAGTTTCATTTTCCAAAAGCATTGCGAATTTACTTCAAATTCTCTGCTATTTGTTTTTAAAGATAAACTGTTTTTGTTGCTCACACCAGTCCCATGACTGATCCGGAGTTTATTGTTCCCTTCCTAAACTCTGGGTGCCCACTATCTTCCACACGGGCAGTCTAGAGTTGGGTTTTTCAGATATTCAGGTTTAGTAGATTATCTGGAGCTAGTTCAGTTCTTGGAGTTCATGGACTGACGTTGCTTATCTTGAAGCATTCTATTGGAGACATTCTATTCCGCTGCTGTTGTTATCGTTTTCTATTCCGCTGCTATTTGTTGTATCATATCTCTGATGTATATTGATATTCATTGTATCACTCTGTTGTATCAGATATTGTATATCAATGTATTATTCTTTTTATTCCGCTGTGTTATTTACTTAACTGTGTTATAAGCTCCGGAGAACCAGATTTGGCATTTGAATCTACGGCATTCGAGTACGATGTAAAGTACGGGTGCCGATTTTCGAAGGCCAACTTTTGGGTCTTGACAGTTTTTCTCTTTGTATTCCTGCTACCCATTTAACACGCTCTTACTCACTTTCGTTGCCATAGTTCGTTTGCTTCTCTTCTGCATATAAACATTTCTTATACGCATTATAGGAAATTCATAGTTTCCTATTGAAATTTGTTGATGATCGAACTAACTTTGTATTCAATACTCTTTCAACATCTAGGGGCTAAGACGAGAGGATCTGTTTGCTGTGAAGGATGGAGGAGTATTGAATTAGGTGGTGCAAAAATAAGAGACAGAGAATCTTTTTGTTGTTGGTATACTTTGTCTCTTATATATATATATATATATATATATATATATATATATATATATATAGTTTCACATCCACTATTTCCACTCTATTTTGGTACAATTTTTTTCTGACATTCTTTTTTGCTTCTAAGACCGGCTCTCTCGAATATCCTATGGTGAAAAATTATTCAGCTAAAATGGGTCACAAAATGTTATTCAGCTAAAATAACCAGACCGTCCACTTCATCAACACCACTTCAACAGAATTCCAGCCAGCACTCAAAACTGCTGTATACAAACAACCAAGGTCAACCACTTAAACCAACATCGACCCTGCAAGGTGTGATCGGAATTGATAATGATTTTGGATTTGTTATGTTTGCCACATATTTGGTACCAGCAAGGGTGTAATGTAGTTATGCTATATTTATGTCATATTATCACATTCTTCAAGTGTATATTTCAGCAATAGATTATTTTTACTTAAGTACATTTATATTATGTAAGTAGAAATGTTTACATGTAAAAATAAACCATTCATATTCATATAGTTGTTGGAATGTGCGTGCAGTGTGAAAAAATTATCAATATTAATTGATGATGATTGAAACTCAAAAAATTGAAAGTGAATAACAACAGTTTTTATTAATGAATGTAAACATAATACGCTATGTTGTATGCTAGCTTTTGTTCTGTGCCTGCTTCATTTTATTACATGAGATTTTTTCTAATATGTAATTTGTGAAATATTTGATTTATGAAATATGTAACGTGAGCAACCATCTTTTTCTTTATAGTTAAACCATCCACATTTATCTATTCACCAAAATTTTATATTGGAACAAGCTATTTGATACGCATAATTTATGTATCTCCAGCATAATGATTTCACTTAGGAAACAACAACCAAAATTTTTGACCCGACTACCCAATTTGAATCTCATTTCCAACTTTGGTCTCATTTATCTATGCACACATTCTTAAGTCCTATTTCAAAGATAATATCCTTAAAAGTAAAATCACCGAGAATACCATCTTAATCTCCATCACCATCTAAATCTCCACTAATTATTACTTCAATTTAAGTCTTACAAATTATCGTAATGATATTAATCTAGAGGAAACTCAAAATCTACACACTAGCGTCAAGTAGTTTTGTAAACATTTGAGGAATATAGTATCATGGGAAGCATGATATCAATGTGGCGAACAAGAACAATTCTTCGTATATCAATATGGTGGTTGATTAGTTTTAAAAAAAAGATTATGTAAGTTTTCTAGGTCCAAATTACAAGAAGCACTAATTTAATTATTTTTTTCATTTTCCCAGATATTAATATATTTGTCTATTACTTTATTTGCCCTGTTTTACTATTTTCTAAAATAACTTGGTCTCATTTGCATTTTCACAAACGGTTGATTTATATAAGTAAAAACATACAATATTACGTATACTTCAAAGTCATGTGTAAGATGCAAGAAACCTTGCAAACGATGTTTTTTAACATTAATTATCCTTGCGCACGTGCCAAATGAATGTTTATTCTATTGCATTTCCTCGCTGCATCATCTGCTTCCTAAATGCTTCGAACTTTTCCTTCAGTGCTGGCCAGCCTATACAATTAGACCAAAATTAATATATAGTTGTACACTACTACAATTATACAGAAAAGCAGGGAAAATGTACAACATACACACACATACACAGACATACATACACACACATATCTATGTACATATATACGTATGTGTCTCTATGTGTACATATATCACTACCATGACTGTAGCGCACATAAAATTTTCCCACTTCCTTCTTGGCACACGTCCAACGGACGTGCCACCATACTCGTATATATATAAGTACCACAGTCCTCCATTAGACCAAGATACCATCCCTGCTAGTATCCATAACCCAGCACCTCATCGGGATCCATCATCAATGCAGTATCATGCCTTATCGTTGTGCATACCAACGAACTCCCGTAATGCCTAATAACAGCATTATAATAGTTTAGCCGTATTATATCTCGTTTTTGGGATTTACCTAACTGCTTAATATCATGGACTCAACTTCACGGACTATTGAGAACTCCGCTCCTCAGACTACTCCAATGATTTGAAAGACCTCTCTTAAGGGTTATCTAGCCTTGCCTCCTAATAAACAGACTAGTAAACAACTGTGGTGGTGCATGACCTAAATGTGACCTACGCTAGTAGGAGGTGTAGCCCGTTTAGGTGTAACCCTCGTCTTTCCGCCGATCGCTCAAGACCAATCGCCGTCCCATTTAGATTTCTTAATGCAATCAAGGAAATACCCATACTCAAAGTTGAAGCAGACCCTACTGGAGTATTCCTTTACCTATATGCGAGCGTATATAATTCCATAGGTCCTACTGTTGGATATGTCCTACATCGGTATAATGTATACACAACCGCCGTAAGCCCCTTTCGTTGGGCGGACTTATGTTGTGTAATACTACCGACCTTGCATTCCAACCCATTTTAATGATTATGTCATTCTTATCTATCTAAATTATTAGCTAACTTTAATAATTCACATCCATCATAAACACATACTTGAGGCTACGTAAATATATTTATACTTGCTTAATTATTATGTCTCTAATGTTCAACGGTTCATAATATTTCTTTATTTCCTTTTAATATCAATTTATTATCATTTACCGCTTTCATTAAAAGATCTAAATATATTTTCCTACTCATTTCCCATTCTCATTATTGAATATTTTTTATATTTCTGTTCCTTTTAACCTTTAGTACCCTTCCTTGTTTAGTGGACTTTCCATACCCGTATATTTTATATACTTCTTGTCATTATTCATTTTATTATACCTACCTTTTTATCATTTACTATTTGGTTTCCATCTTGTCTCGATTGCGCATATCTATATATTGATTTTACGATTTAACTATTATTATTATCACAACTTCAATTCTTTAATTTATATTTAGGGATTTCTGCATTCTAATGCATTGGAATAAGATCTTCCCAAAAGGAAAGGTTAACACTATAGATCTCTATATCTTATCCAAAAAGGAAGTTTATGTTCCATTTGGAATCACAAGAAATTATTTTTTCATGATTATTGAAATAGACAGTACATAATATGGTAAAATATCCCTATTCACACATTTATTTCATTTAGGTGTACTCTTGGTTACTTCAAACGATACACTTTTATTTACACAACTAAGTTAAAAATCTATAAAAAAATTACATTTTAACACCCTACATTCCAATGAATTAAAAGAATACTTAAATCCCAACATTTTGTTGTGATAACTTCTAGCTTACATTAAATTGCATAAATCAATTAATCAACAAATCTGGAATTACAATATAATTTATCAAATTCAGGGACTACTGCTACCCAATACTTTCCAGATTCAAGTACATACAATATTAAATACAACTTATCAACCACAGAATATGTAGGCAGGATTTATAAATTCATTACACATATACAATTTTTGCCTATAACCCCATCTTTTCACTTAGGCATACATGAATAGATTTACAATGATATAAATTCAATATTACATAAAAATATATAATTTCCTACTCACCTTTTAGCACTCCAAATCTCCAGTCTAATCCTTGTTATTCCAGTTTGACTCCCTTTATTCTCCCTATTTGAATACATATACAACAAGCATACAAACTCAATCAGAAATCTAGATCATCGAAGATATTTAGGTTTAATTTAATTTTAGATTCGGATTTATAACTTATCTTGGCTTTGACAATTTGATTCGACCCTATTCTTCTTCTCAATTATCCTCTACTATTCTCCACTTGCATATACGTATATAGACTATAAATTTATTTAGGTTTAATAATTTATGGAGAAGAGAATATGGTAGAGCTTCGTTGTTGCTTTAGAAAATATGAGAAGAAAAGTGAGAGGTTAGGCTCGTACTGTAACAACCCTGTATTTTGCAATTATTTTTAAATTGAATTTCCTGATTTAAAAACTTTATTTTATTTATTAAATGGAAAATGTTGTTATTTTAAATATTAATTATGATTTGTATGTGAAATATAATTCCAAACATGAATAAATAGAGTTTTTCCAGAACAGTGAATTTTGGTCAATATGGTCAAACTTTGACTTTTAATTTAAATTTTTAAAGTTTGAAATTTTTGAATTTTATCTTTTATTATGAAAGTAAATAAAATTTCAAGAATACCGCTTTTCGTTTCGTTGAAATCTGATTTATAATGTGAAAGTTATGCCCTTTTGAATATTGTGTGTAATTTGCTGTATTTAACAAAATTGTTTATTTTAAATTATATAAATAATATTTTATTTGGTCATGTAATGTTCTAATATGGGTAAAATAACTTGTTATGTATATATTTTGGTTTTAAAACATTTTTTTCAAAGTGTAATTGACATTTTCCAATGTCAGTTGTATTATGTTTATAATTTCTAATTTCCAGTTTCATTTAATAAAAGAAATTCTTTATTTATCTTTATATTTTTCTTAAGAACTTATTTATTCTCATTCCCACTTTATTTTGTTTCTCATTTTATTTTATTTATTGGACTTTTATTTGTTTTAAAGTGAAATAAATTTTTTATAAAACTAGTGATGTTTTATTTGTAATTTTTAAGCCCTGTTTTAAATTAATGAACTATTTCTTTAATTCTTTTTCTATTTTCCATAAAATTATTTATTTATTTTCACTTTATTTTTCATTTTCACTTTATTTTGTATCTCAAAGATTTATTTTAAACCATTTTAAGTGAAGTAGAAATTTTCTAAAAGATAGTGATAATTTATTTGTAATTTTTGGACTCTGTTTCCAATTTTTAAGCTATTTCTTTTATTCTTTCTCTATTTTCTTTAAATTGAATTATTTATTTTTATTTTCTTTTACTTTATTTTCAGTTTTAAAATTTATTTACTGAAATTTATTTGTTTGATTTGATTTAATAGAAATGGAAATTTGAAGGGACTAAAAAGCTCTATAACGTGTGACTTTTCGGCTGCTGGTCTTTTCATTTTCTTTGTCTTTTCATATACTTTGCTTGGCCATACCCTACCTGATCTTTAGCCGTGAGTTTCTCAGTCATAATTCACGAGAAAAACTTCTTTTCCATTTTATCTTCATGGCCAAAGGAAGTGATAATGGTTTCTTCTCTCTTTTTTCTACTTTTCTCTTCATTTTCAATGATTTTTGCCATGTTTCTCTTGCTTTGCTTGGCCTAACACCTCCACCATCTCCTCCATCGACCACCACCACTTCCTTTCCCACACCATCCACGACCAAACCCCCTCCTCCTCTGACCATGACAGGCCATGCACTCCTCTTGACTAAAAACCACACAAAACCTTGCACAAATCCCTTAAAACAATGCATAGCCACCACTAGTTGCAACATACCTTCGCCCACCACCTTGGCCACCACCTCTAGCCGCCTCCACCACCTTGCTACCACCACTACACATCACCATCTCCTCTGTCCAGACCTGTAGCAAGTCATGGCCGAGCTTAGGGACCTTGTAGACCGAGCCAAAGATGAACCAAAACTCCACCATATTGCATAAAACTCTTCACATGCCTATGTTGTAACTTCCCCATCATCTCTAGCTTGTAGCCATGCATCCCTTGGTCCAAACCAGACCCAAACCATGTCCAAATCTGAACCAAAACATTCCCTAGGCCATGCAAAAGGATAGAGAAAGCAAGGCAAAAGTCGTTGTATTGATATTTGTTTTCATTTCAAAGTTATTCAAATTCAATGTTGTATTGAATTTTGATTTATCTTGGTTTTGTTTTAGGTTGTAACACGTGTTCTTTAGCTTGGTTTTCTTCCACTTGAATCCATTGTTGTGTCATCATGCTTTCTGGTATCCGTTTGTATCATTTGAGTTGATAACTCCAGCACAAAAGGTGAGTAAATCTCACTAGACATTTATACTTATGCAATTGTGAAACGACAACAATTGAATGTGTAGAATTTTATATGATGTTATAACTGCCTGTGATGATTTAATTATATAATGTTAAACCTGTTAATTTACTTGTCATCTCATCTGTTACTGTTATATTTTGTATACTGTTCATTTTATATCTGTTTATCACACTGCAAGTTCCCTGTAGATTAGATTCACTATGGGTTGAAATGATACATACCCGAACGGACTTTAGAATAGGGAAAAATCGTTATGGGCTGAAATAATAGGCCTGAACGGTTTTTATTTAATTTATCTTAACTTGGGATTGCGGGTTTGAAATGATAGAACCCAGATTTTTCTTTTCAAACTGCGGATTGAAATGATACATATCCGTATCACTTGACCTAGGCTAGAAAACTATATACAGGCCCGTGGTTATTTTATAAAGTGTTTTGGATATTTTTAAGTATTTTAAAAATATAAATTTATGAAATTTGATTTAAACAGATTTTGAAATATTTTGAATTAAAGAAATTATGATTTTTCTATGTGTTAAAAATGTAATTAATGAATGGTTTAACTGGACTTTTGAAATATAACTTAAGTTGGAAATTTGGAATTTTGGTTAAAAATGATATTTAAGTTATATAAATAAAATGGATATTAAATTCTATTTGGAAATGGTAAATATGATAATTTGATTAAATTTGGATTTAAGTGATTTATTAAAGTATTATTGATTTTTCTATGAATTTAAGTGGTTAAATAAATGAATGTTTAAAAGTGATCTTTTAAAATATAACTTGACCAGGAAATGTGAAATTTGGTTTTAATTAAAGGCTTAAGTTAATTAAATAAAATTGGAAATTTAGTTAAATTGTGAAATGGTAATTTAAATTTGAAGTGTTAAGTTTATTTGTTGAAAAGTGAAGAATTGGACACTTTTACACTTAAATTTATTAAGTAAATTGTTGAAATTGGATTTGATTATAAGGAATTTATTGTGAAAAGATATATGTTAAATGATATGTAAATGAACATTTTAAATGCTAAAATATGATTTTTAAAATGTTTGTATTTGAAATTAAAGTTATTTAATTACTGGAAATACACTAACACCTGAAATTAACTTTTAATAGCATTCAGAAATGCTATAGATTCTGTTTTGTACTAAAATTGTGTAAAAAGGAGCTATTATAGCATTTCTGAAATGCTGTAGTTGCTGTAGTTGAACTTATAGGCTAATATTGAACTCAGGCCTATTATAGCATTCTCTGGAAATGCTATAATGGTCTGCAGTCTTTGTTGAAACCAAATTTAACCCTTGTTTTGAAATCTGAACTACCGCAGCACTTCTGAAATGCTGTCTTTTCTGTTTTGAACTATAATTCAACTAAAACTGAGTTTTAACAGCAGTTTTAAGTGCTGTCTTTGCTGAATTAAAAATGTTTTCAAATATAACTTGTAGCAGTTGTTTTTAAATGCTGTGAAATGCTGAAATTTTAATAATTAGGGTTTTTGACTTAGTAAACGAACTCAGAATGGTTTGAAACTTTGGAAATTGAATACTTGATTTGAAAATATAATAATTACACTTTTAAAAGGTTTAAATGAATTATTTTGATTGGAATATAAACTATTTAAAGGTGATTTGAAATGATAGTAAATGAACGATATCTTTGGATTTAAAAGGTATTTAAAGTTGAATATTTGGATTTGTAAGGATATGATATTTTATTATATTAAAATGATTTGAAATGAAGTTTTGGAAAGATATGATATTTTGATATATTGAAATGATTTGAAATGAAGTTTTGAAATGATATGATATTTTAAATATATGGAAATGGTTTGGAATTGATTTAATCTTTATTTTGATAAATATATGGTTTTGAAATGATATTTTATTTTGAAGTAAAGTATTATTTTAAAAGTTATAACCACGGGTTATAATAACGATTGGTTGTTAAAGAGACCGGGATCGGATATGGACATACTCTCTGTCGATACCGAAAACCACTTTGACAACTGTGTACGCGGTGGAGTTTCCAGAATGAAGTAGGATGGTGGCGACGATCCTAAGGTATATACGTGGACCCAACTCCCGTGAGTTGGCGTAAGGTGGCTAAAACAGGAGCGATTGACGGACTAAGGAGGTAGCACCTCTGATCGGACACACTTCTTCGATACCATTCTATTACTTGTGATTGATTTGGTGGCCACCCTTGATTTGGGAGTGTTGTTCGAGGTGGGCGGTAGTGGCTGCTATGCGTCACCACTAGTCCGGATGCGTAATTGGTATATCTACCCTGGCATTGCCTAGTTGTGCCGTGTCACCTACCATATCGTGCTTTACTACGATTATGATTTTAAGATCCGACCGCGTTAAGGTTCTCCATCCCCTTAACGCTATTTTCTATATGATTATACTTTACTAATTAGACACTACTGTATATAGCGTATATTACTACATAGTAGATAGTTTAACGGATCCTTAAAGAATGGGCGGTCCCAAGCTTTCTTTAAGTTACTTGTACCTTATTACAGTTCACTTGAGTTGGTTTACATTATATAAGTATATATTGTCCTGACTCGAGTGTTTTGTGTTTTGCTTTACGCTCGGGTCAGCCTGAGTTATTCATAGATTTGGGTTTCCACTCTCTTGGAGATTTGAATCGCTGGAGATTGTCTGCTTGTCTTGTCCTATCTACTTCAGTTTCGTTGTCCTACTCAGCTTGTACTTGGTTATTTTATTGAGACTTCTGTTGTTCTCTATTTCTTTTGTTATATCTTATGTAACTCTGATATATTTATATAGTAGCTTCATGAACTACTATTTCTTTTACTTCCGCTGCATTATATTACTCTGTGTCTGTGATCTGTGATTATATTTATTTACTGTATATTCTGAGATTTGCCAAATTTTATTTACAACGCGGTATTTTGAGCAATTCAAGTCCGACATGTGCGGATGCGAATGGTTGAAAATACCGGGTCGTTATAGTTGGTATCAGAGCTCTGGTTTTAGGCAAACTCAGCATATAGAGTAAATTTAATTACAGAATCACTTTCGTTCGAACATGAATTCCTTCTTCTTCAATTCGGTTTCCTTCGAATTTTGGAACGTTCCCTTCGGTTCCAAAGTCCATTCTTGTCCTCCCCTATTCGTGTCTTCATAATTCTAGAGTGTCCCATAACTCCACTCCGAATAATCTTTCTAATGAATTGGCGGTCCCGCCAATATTCTAATGATTTGTAAAAGGGTGAAACTCCTTTACAATGACATTGATTCACTGGAGATTTTATATATCCTCGGTTTAGATGCTAGTATCTCTTACTATTTTGAATTCTATCTCTTGAGATCGAATGTAGATTTACCCTAGAAGATCCACAACGATCTTATTCATTAAGTCACGATTGACCTGGTTAAGGTTGCCCGCAATATGGATAGGCTTACCCATCTTCCTATTCTGTTGTTTAATCATTTTATCTTTTATCTCCAACTTATATTCAAATCAGAATTCTCCTTGATTTGAGTCCATTAAATCTGAATCCCTATCTTTATTTTGAAAATGAATCTTGTATTTGAAAATTTTATATATTAAAGATGTTATATTTCTTTTCAAAATTTAGTAGATGGATAAATATGTATAATTATTATATGTATAAGGTTAATTTTCTGAATTTTGATAATTAATGGAATTGGTGTTAAGAAATAATATTTAACTTTGCATGTATTTTATAATCATTGGCTTTAGTTTCATATCTAAATAATTAAACATGGTTATAAATTAATTTGGAAATTTAAATGGATTTAAATCAAGAATGTGAGAATTTAATTTCCGATGATTTCGAACTTTGTTTTGAAAGTTTTAAAAGGATGTATTATTTAAAAGTATTTCTAATAGAAATCGTTTTCAAAGAATTTTAAAAATTGTAAATCAGTGCTCTTTTCTTTGTCGCTGAAAAATAATTTCGGTGATGACTGCAGCATCATCGACATTCATTTTCGGGTTTCGAAGTGAAGAGACTATTCTGTAGCTTTGTTTCAGTTTTGCTTTGAAAATTAAATTGATTTGAATTTCTAAATATGACTTGACTTATAATATATATTGATATATGATTTAAATTTTATTTGATATATTGTGTATGTGTATATATATATTTATTTCTTTCTAAATAGTTTGAAGATAATCGGAAATTTAATTCTTAAATTTTATCTTAAAGGATAATTTCAATTATAAAAGTTTGAATAAATATGTAAACTTGAATAATTGAAATTGAAGAATTTATTTGTATAATATTCTATTACATTCCAATATAACTTACCTAAATTATTCAAAAGTTGAATATGTAATTGGATAATATACAATATAAAAAGATTTTATAAATAGAATTTAAGTAGTTATAATAAATTTTATACACTTAAATTTTGGTTATAAAAAGATTAACAGAGGTAAATAGAGTAAAAGAGTAATGGAATAATTTACACAATAAAAGGATGTTAAAGGAACTAACAATAAATTAAAGCAGTTATAATAAGTGTAAACATATTTAACATAGGTGATAAAATATATTGAGAATAAATTTAATTTTAAATTGGAATAAAGAAGAATGAAATTTAATGAATAAAGATGGATATAATAAATGATTGTTCAAATTCATGACTTTATAAATTGTTGATTTGATGAGGAGATAATGAAATTTAAAAAAAAAATAAGATTTATTTAACTTAAGTGAAATCAAATGAAATGTAAGTTGAGATTTTCATGGTTTTAAATTTATTATCTTATTCTATTTTCAAATCTATTTTCTTTCTAGTTGTTTCCATTCTCCTACCTTCTAAGTAGGAAATCAAATTCGAATTGGTTAGCCTTGGGACTACTGTTCTCTCTCAGCTTGATCTTGCCACTGATTCTCACCAACTCAGTGTGCTAAGGAAAGTATTCCCGAGACTGCTTTCTGTACAGAGAGTAGTTTTTTTTATGAATAGTTAGTCATGCCTTTTGGTTTGACTAATGCTCCTGCTCTCTTTGTTGATTTGATGAATCGTGTTTTTCGTAGTGTGCTTAATAAGTTGTTCTAGTCTTTCTTTCTTTCTCTTTTTTCTTCTTCATCATTTAACTTTTCTATCTCTTCTGTGGTTCTTACTTCTCCCTATTCTGAATCTGAGCACTGCTTACCATCCACAGACCGACGGTCAAACGGAAAGGGTGAATCAGATTCTTGATGATCTTTTACGTGCTTGTGTTCAGGTATGATTTCAATCTTCTTGTCATTTTGTCTTAATCCTATTTCATTCTATCTTTTTCTGTGTTTTTCCCGTAGCTCATTCCTTTTCGGGGACAAAATGTTTTGAGTGGGAGAGAGTGTAACAACCCTGTATTTTGCAATTATTTTTAAATTGAATTTCCTGATTTAAAAACTTTATTTTATTTATTAAATGGAAAATGTTGTTATTTTAAATATTAATTATGATTTGTATATGAATTATAATTCCAAACATAAATAAATAGAGTTTTTCCAGAACAGTGAATTTTGGTCAATATGGTCAAACTTTGACATTTAATTTAAATTTTAAAAGTTTGAAATTTTTGAATTTTATCTTTTATTATGAAAGTAAATAAAATTTCAAGAATACCGCTTTTCGTTTCGTTGAAATCTGATTTATAATGTGAAAGTTATGCCCTTTTGAATATTGTGTGTAATTTGCTGTATTTAACAAAATTGTTTATTTTAAATTATATAAATAATATTTTATTTGGTCATGTAATGTTCTAATATGGGTAAAATAAATTGTTATGTATATATTTTGGTTTTAAAACATTTTTTTCAAAGTGTAATTGACATTTTCCAATGTCAGTTGTATTATGTTTATAATTTCTAATTTCCAGTTTCATTTAATAAAAGAAATTCTTTATTTATCTTTATATTTTTCTTAAGAACTTATTTATTCTCATTCCCACTTTATTTTGTTTCTCATTTTATTTTATTTATTGGACTTTTATTTGTTTTAAAGTGAAATAATTTTTTTATAAAACTAGTGATGTTTTATTTGTAATTTTTAAGCCCTGTTTTAAATTAATGAACTATTTCTTTAATTCTTTTTCTATTTTCCATAAAATTATTTATTTATTTTCACTTTATTTTTCATTTTCACTTTATTTTGTATCTCAAAGATTTATTTTAAACCATTTTAAGTGAAGTAGAAATTTTCTAAAAGATAGTGATAATTTATTTGTAATTTTTGGACTCTGTTTCCAATTTTTAAGCTATTTCTTTTATTCTTTCTCTATTTTCTTTAAATTGAATTATTTATTTTTATTTTCTTTTACTTTATTTTCAGTTTTAAAATTTATTTACTGAAATTTATTTGTTTTATTTGATTTAATAGAAATGGAAATTTGAAGGGACTAAAAAGCTCTATAACGTGTGACTTTTCGGCTGCTGGTCTTTTCATTTTCTTTGTCTTTTCATATACTTTGCTTGGCCATACACTACCTGATCTTTAGACGTGAGTTTCTCAGTCATAATTCACGAGAAAAACTTCTTTTCCATTTTATCTTCATGGCCAAAAGAAGTGATAATGGTTTCTTCTCTCTTTTTTCTACTTTTCTCTTCATTTTCAATGATTTTTGCCATGTTTCTCTTGCTTTGCTTGGCCTAACACCTCCACCATCTCCTCCACCGACCACCACCACTTCCTTTCCCACACCATCCACGACCAAACCCCCTCCTCCTCTGACCATGACAGGCCATGCACTCCTCTTGACTAAAAACCACACAAAACCTTGCACAAATCCCTTAAAACAATGCATAGCCACCACTAGTTGCAACATACCTTCGCCCACCACCTTGGCCACCACCTCTAGCCGCCACCACCACCTTGCTACCACCACTACACATCACCATCTCCTCTGTCCAGACCTGTAGCAAGTCATGGCCGAGCCTAGGACCTTATAGACCGAGCCAAAGATGAACCAAAACTCCACCATATTGCATAAAACTCTTCACATGCCTATGTTGTAACTTCCCCATCATCTCTAGCTTGTAGCCATGCATCCCTTGGTCCAAACCAGACCCAAACCATGTCCAAACCTGAACCAAAACATTCCCTAGGCCATGCAAAAGGATAGAGAAAGCAAGGCAAAAGTCGTTGTATTGATATTTGTTTTCATTTCAAAGTTATTCAAATTCAATGTTGTATTGAATTTTGATTTATCTTGGTTTTGTTTTAGGTTGTAACACGTGTTCTTTAGCTTGGTTTTCTTCCACTTGAATCCATTGTTGTGTCATCATGCTTTCTGGTATCCGTTTGTATCATTTGAATTGATAACTCTAGCACAAAAGGTGAGTAAATCTCACTAGACATTTATACTTATGCAATTGTGAAACGACAACAATTGAATGTGTAGAATTTTATATGATGTTATAACTACCTGTGATGATTTAATTATATGATGTTAAACCTGTTAATTTACTTGTCATCTCATCTGTTACTGTTATATTTTGTATACTGTTCATTTTATATCTGTTTATCACACTGCAAGTTCCCTGTAGATTAGATTCACTATGGGTTGAAATGATACATACCCGAACGGACTTTAGAATAGGGAAAAATCGTTATGGGCTGAAATAATAGGCCTGAACGGTTTTTATTTAATTTATCTTAACTTGGGATTGCGGGTTTGAAATGATAGAACCCGGATTTTTCTTTTTAAACTGCGGATTGAAATGATACATATCCGTATCACTTGACATAGGCTAGAAAACTATATACAGGCCCGTGGTTATTTTATAAAGTGTTTTGGATATTTTTAAGTATTTTAAAAATATAAATTTATGAAATTTGATTTAAACAGATTTTGAAATATTTTGAATTAAAGAAATTATGATTTTTCTATGTGTTAAAAATGTAATTAATGAATGGTTTAACTGGATTTTTGAAATATAACTTAAGTTGGAAATTTGGAATTTTGGTTAAAAATGATATTTAAGTTATATAAATAAAATGGATATTAAATTCTATTTGGAAATGGTAAATATGATAATTTGATTAAATTTGAATTTAAGTGATTTATTAAAGTATTATTGATTTTTCTATGAATTTAAGTGGTTAAATAAATGAATGTTTAAAAGTGATCTTTTAAAATATAACTTGACTAGGAAATGTGAAATTTGGTTTTAATTAAAGGTTTAAGTTAATTAAATAAAATTGGAAATTTAGTTAAATTGTGAAATGGTAATTTAAATTTGAAGTGTTAAGTTTATTTGTTGAAAAGTGAAGAATTGGACACTTTTACACTTAAATTTATTAAGTAAATTGTTGAAATTGGATTTGATTATAAGGAATTTATTGTGAAAAGATATATGTTAAATGATATGTAAATGAACATTTTAAATGCTAAAATATGATTTTTAAAATGTTTATGTGTTTTAAATTAAAGTTATTTAATTGCTGGAAATACACTAACACCTGAAATTAACTTTTAATAGCATTCAGAAATGCTATAGATTCTGTTTTGAACTAAAATTGTGTAAAAAGGAGCTATTACAGCATTTCTGAAATGCTGTAGTTGCTGTAGTTGAACTTATAGGCTAATATTGAACTCAGGCCTATTATAGCATTCTCTGGAAATGCTATAGTGGTCTGCAGTCTTTGTTGAAACCAAATTTAACTCTTGTTTTGAAATCTGAACTACCGTAGCACTTCTGAAATGCTGTCTTTTCTGTTTTGAACTATAATTCAACTAAAACTGAGTTTTAACAGCAGTTTTAAGTGCTGTCTTTGCTGAATTAAAAATGTTTTCAAATATAACTTGTAGCAGTTGTTTTTAAGTACTGTGAAATGCTGAAATTTTAATAATTAGGGTTTTTGACTTAGTAAACGAACTCAGAATGGTTTGAAACTTTGGAAATTGAATACTTGATTTGAAAATATAATAATTACACTTTTAAAAGGTTTAAATGAATTATTTTGATTGGAATATAAACTATTTAAAGGTGATTTGAAATGATAGTAAATGAACGATATCTTTGGATTTAAAAGGTATTTAAAGTTGAATATTTGGATTTGTAAGGATATGATATTTTATTATATTAAAATGATTTGAAATGAAGTTTTGGAAAGATATGATATTTTGATATATTGAAATGATTTGAAATGAAGTTTTGAAATGATATGATATTTTAAATATATGGAAATGGTTTGGAATTGATTTAATCTTTATTTTGATAAATATATGGTTTTGAAATGATATTTTATTTTGAAGTAAAGTATTGTTTTAAAAGTTATAACCATGGGTTATAATAACGATTGGTTGTTAAAGAGACCGGGATCGGATATGGACATACTCTCTGTCGATACCAAAAACCACTTTGATAACTGTGTACGCGGTGGAGTTTCCAGAATGAAGTAGGATGGTGGCGATGATCCTAAGGTATATACGTGGACCCAACTCCCGTGAGTTGGCGTAAGGTGGCTAGAACAGGAGCGATTGACGGACTAAGGAGGTAGCACCTCTGATCGGACACACTTCTTCGATACCATTCTATTACTTGTGATTGATTTGGTGGCCACCCTTGATTTGGGAGTGTTGTTCGAGGTGGGCGGTAGTGGCTGCTATGCGTCACCACTAGTCCGGATGCGTAATTGGTATATCTACCCTGACATTGCCTAGTTGTGCCGTGTCACCTACCATATCGAGCTTTACTACGATTATGATTTTAAGATCCGACCGCGTTAAGGTTCTCCATCCCCTTAACGTTATTTTCTATATGATTATACTTTACTAATTAGACACTACTGTATATAGCGTATATTACTACATAGTAGATAGTTTAACGGATCCTTAAAGAATGGGCGGTCCCAAGCTTTCTTTAAGTTACTTGTACCTTATTACAGTTCACTTGAGCTGGTTTACATTATATAAGTATATATTGTCCTGACTCGAGTGTTTTGTGTTTTACTTTACGCTCGGGTCAGCCTGAGTTATTCACAGATTTGGGTTTCTACTCTCTTGGAGATTTGAATCGCTGGAGATTATCTGCTTGTCTTGTCCTATCTATTTCAGTTCCGTTGTCTTACTCAGCTTGTACCTGGTTATTTTATTGAGACTTCTGTTGTTCTCTATTTCTTTTGTTATATCTTATGTAACTCTGATATATTTATATAGTAGCTTCATGAACTACTATTTCTTTTACTTCCGCTGCATTATTTTACTCTGTGTCTGTGATCTGTGATTATATTTATTTACTGTATATTCTGAGATTTGCCAAATTTTATTTACAACGTGGTATTTTGAGCAATTCAAGTCCAACATGTGCGGATGCGAATGGTTGAAAATACCGGGTCGTTATACGTACTTATAGGGGTTCGAATCAATGCTAGCGATTAGATTCATTTATTTTAAATCCAGGTCGTTTAGCCACATTAATTTCTCAACCGAACACATACCATCAGTCGACCGCCCCTATTTCCATTGGTCGACCGCTAGCGTTCGACTGGTCATATATGGGGTGTCATCGGTCGATCCCCGAAATGATTGCCAGATTCATGATATTTTTTTTGTGTTTATGTATTTCATTTAATTTGATTAACGTTAATATTTCTTAAAGTTTAAGTATCCATTAGCGTTAGTAATTTATGCTAATTAATTTTATTTACTTAGTTACATATATATTTATTTTGGACTCGAAATATTCAAATGTTAATAACTTTTTTGTTTGAACTTTGATCAAAAAACTTTATGTATGAAAATTAATCAAGAAACTGCCACGAACCCAATGGTGCAAGTTTCATAGACAAATTCCGACGTTTGTAAAAATTCTATAATTTGATGTTATTTTTTAATAATTAATTCCTTTTTAACTAATTATCGTTAAAATTATGGGGTGTTACATTCTCCTTCCCCTTAAAGAATTTCATTCTCGAAATTCCTTAAGAACAAAATCACATAACATAATGCACAACCATTCTAAACTACTCAATCAATTGGTGTATAACTAATTTTGCACCCAATCGTGTACAAATGCAGGTGTATAACAACATATATGATATGCATACCGAGCAATTCTAAGTCAGTGCCTCCTATATGACTGCTCTTCTAAAACAACTTTGAAAATATGGTGTAAACAACCTGCATATACTGGTATTTCTACATGTACGCAAATTTTGAAAAATAAAAAATTTTGTTTTGCATCCAAATTTTCCCACACTTCTATGAATAAAGGTATAGTTTAGCCAATTTTTAATCCAATCCCTTCCATCCAAAATCCTAGCGCGCCATTGCTAACATCAAAATTTAAGAGAAATCCAGTTTTCTAAACCTATTTTCATTATGTCAGAAAAGGGTTTAGATGGAGAATTCCATATTTCCATCTTTTTTTAGGTATCCAACTTCCCATTGTACCTTGGAACCTTCTCTTATGCCCCCGATTCTTCTCCAAATTTTCCAAGTACAGTCCATATAAGTAAATTTTATTTTAAATCTTTATTTTCTTTAAATAGAATTATTTTAAAATCAATTTGTTTCACCTATTGACAAGGTATGGAAAAAGAGATTTCATATCTAAAACAATTTTCCCCTTATCACTAACTACCTTCAAATAATTCCTTTGAAAATCGTTTTAAATATATTATTTACATAAACCTTTATATTATAATCATTTCAACTTTTATACTAAATTATTTCATATGGGGACGGACTCATAGTGGATTTTTATTTGTCCCTTCTTTCGTACTTTTCTTCTTCTAATTACTTACTGATTTATCCTCTTTCAAAATATTAAAATCCAACTATCATCTTGGAATGACTGATGCACGCCTTCCTTTGGGAACTTATTTTATTCTTGCTTCCGGATATCTACAACTTCTAGATTCTTGCTTTTCCCTGATCTGGATCTGATCTATATCATCAATGGGAAATCCTGTGAGGATTTACAACCATTAGGCTATCGGGGGACCAACTAGGGAGTCACGTACTATCCAACTTCAGGGACCTTCCATATGTTGTAGTCATCCTCTTCTTAAGTAAATATCTTTCCATACGACCTATTTCCCATAGGATAATCGGGGTAGGTGTATACCTTCGACTTTATCTATTGTTCAACTTATAATCGCATTATACATTTTTTCAGAATATGGTAGCAACTACTTGTATAGTTTAAATTTATAAGATTTGGCATACAATTATAGTAAAAATCACAAATACTTTCGCTCAACATTTCTTAATTTTTAAGATTGACTTACTTAAGCTCTGACATCAAATGTGACAACCCGCACCCCAGTGGGCCTGAATTTTTGCTAAATCAAAAACCTAAGTCCACCAAAGTATGGATCATTGATTTAGCATCCTTCAAATAAATAAATAAATGTATATTAGAGCTCCATCGATATATCTCACAGTGGAATAGTAATGTATAATAAATCATATAGTACCGACCAAGATTGACACTTCTAATAACTAGTGTCCTTGTCTGTAACGACCCGGTATTTTGGACCATTCGCATCCGCACATGTCGGACTTGAATAATTCAAAATACCGAATTGTTAATTTAAATTTGGCAAAACTGAACATATACAGTAAATAAATAATCACAGATCACATACACAGAGTAATAAATGCAGCGGAAACAAAAGATAGTAGTTCATGAAGCTACTATATACATATTAGAGTTAAATAAGGTACAACAGATGTCTCGAATACAATAATCAAATACAATATCAGAATACATCACTGGAATCAACCGAATATCTGAAAGCTGGATAGATAGCTGGATCTCCAAGCGAAGCTCCAAGTCCAAAGGTGAGTCTCGAATACTGGTACACTCAGTCTGACCCGAGCGTAAAGCTAAACACAAAACACTCGAGTCAGGATTAACATTCTTATATCAATAAATCCAACTCAAGTGAAATAGCAATTGAAATACAGGTAACTCAAATGATGTTTGGAATAACCATCCTTTAAGGATCCGTTAAACTATCTACTAAGTAGTAGTGTACGATAAGTAGATAATGCCTATTAGTAATATAAAATATCAAAATAGTGTTAAGACATTACCATATTCCCCCTTAACACATTTTATATAAGCGTTATAGACTATACAGCACTGTAAACTCCACTGTAAACTAGTGGGATATCAGGGAGTACTCCATAGGTATAACACAAAACAAATCGTAGTGGTCGCGTATATAGGGATCCAAGTATGACAAGGCACATGAGGCAATACCCAAGGTAGTGAAACTACTGTTTGCCTGATCCGGACTGGTGAGAACGCATCGCCGCAGCGATCGCAACACCGCGAAACAACACTCCCAAAATCAAGGGTGCACCAATCGACAACAAGTAATGAGTAGTTTTCGAAGAAGTGTGTTCGCTCGAGGTAGCTAACCCCCATTTGGCCAGGCACGGCTCCTGTTTTAGTCATTTCCAATTTGACACAAGTGTCAAGGCTATCCATTATCGTTCTCTTTCTTCATTCATCACTTACATCATTCCAACCACTTCATTCTGGATCACACTCCGCGTATAGTTATTAAAGTGGTTTTTGGTTTAGACAGTGAGTATGTCCCTAACCGATTCCGGTCTCTTTAATAACTTTCGTGATTATTACACCGATTGGTCGTTTAATAAATTTCAAAACCAAATCAATTTCAATCTCAATTAGAATTTGTAAACCAACATTTCATTTGTCTTTCTACACCAATTCCATAATTTACGTTTCAAAACTTCCAAATTACCATTTCGAAATCTTATAATTCAATTTCAATTTTATTAAAAACAATTCAAATATCGATTTAAATTCGTATATAATTTACATTCCAAAATCATTTAAATTAATTTAATTTAACGTTCAAATCAATTTCTAATTCATTTATCGATTTCATTTAATATTCGTTAAGTAAATTTATCATTCAAAATAATTTCTATTTAATTTCCAATTCATTAAATCAATTACTTAAGTTCAACTCCATTATATTAAAACTTACAAATTGCATTAAATTAAATTCATCAAATCAAATTCTTTACATTTTCAAGTCTTACATAAATATCAATAAAAAACATTTTATTTCTTATTAGAAAATTTCAATTTCACTTATTAATTTACTTAGTTACAATTTCAAAACTCAATTAATAAAGAAACTTGATTTCACTTATTCAAGAAGTTCAATTTTTTTACTTAATAAAGAATTCAATTTTATTTAATTATTAAATAATTCAATCTCATTAAATTATTAAATAATTTCAAAACTTAATTCAATCATTTCTTAAATTAAACAACATTCTTTCATCAATTTCTTTGTTAATATTTTGTTTTAGATTATTAAATATTCACATTTAAATTTCATTAAAATTCAATTTCGAACTTCGTTTCAAAACCATATTATTTATTCAAATAAAATCTTCATTTTATTTTTAAATCAAATTATTGACCAATCGGTTTTATTTAATTCTCTATCCTAAGTCAAGTTCATTTGGGTATTTATCATTTCAACCCGATTCCATTTCAATTCAAAATCAAAGCATAGCAAAGGGAACTTGCAGTGTGATAACTGGGATGGTGTCAAAGTAAATAAACAAGCAATAACAACAACCAATATCAATCGAATAATCAATTCAAATAATCCCGAAATAATCGTATTAATTCACATTGTTGTTTGTGCGAATTAATAAAATTATTTCTAGAATCTACACTATCATTTCATGTAGATTAAAGATTATTACACTAATTATTTGTACGGTTCTTCATTTGTCATCCATTATTAAAATTTATACCACCATAATTTATACAACATACATTCAACAGTTCATGGTGCGGTTAACCAAATTCTACGTGTCAATCAATTTAACATTTAAAATGGGTCATATTTAACTAATCAAATTCAACATATAAATCCATTTTAATTGTTAACTATCTTATATCAAATTCAATTGCATACTATTTATCACTTTAACATTTACAGTTAACGCCTAATTTCAACATCATACAACAATCATTTATCAACCAAACTTGTATAATCATCGCATAAGTGACAGATAATGGTGTCAGATGTCATAGGTGAACAGATACAGGTAATAGCATATATAAAGTGTAAATAACTAATAGCAGGATATTTCAATTGTCGTTTCAATTGAAATCAAATTTAATAAATAAAAGAACATTAATCGTGAGTGATTACTCACCTTTCGAGGCTAGAGATTGGATATAGAAATGAGCTACGAACCCAGGCATGAATTTCAAAGCAACGGAAGATGGGTACGGATTCGATAAACAAGCTGATAAATCGAAATTGATAGAATGAATCAGAATCATCTTGATATATATATATATACACATAATGTACGTTATAATTTTCTCTAAAATAGATTTTTGAAATGCACCTTTAAAATAAGATATCTATATTTATTTGTTTTTGAAATAAATTCCAAACACACATCTTCAAACCCATATTTAGTTTCAACGCATATAAATTTTTGTATATGTGTACTTATTAGGAATGAAAAATACTTATTCATATTAAATATCACTTCAACATAATCTCAACATAACATATCATTTAAATGTATATAATTTCAACACTAACATAACCTATATATATACGAACAACAAAATCTTAATATAACCCATACGTTATACATACATGAGTTCTCAGTTATATATATATGCATGTAAAACAGCAGCATACATTGACTCAACAGTTTTACAGGTTCACCTAGACTAACATATATACTAAATCTTAGTAATAAGCAGATAACCATCTAAATTTGTAAATCTATAAAATTTAGAAATCAATACTTGTTATCAAATCAGCATACACAAATTTATTATAATATATACAAACTTAATCAGAAATGAAGGGTTTGAAAACTATGTGTAAAATATTATATACCTTATTTCAACAACGTATATAGGTTGACAAAAAAAATGTATAAAGCATATGTAATATACTGCATTTATAATATAACAGCCTCAACAATAAGCCGTGTAGATAAACTAAACCATATAACTCATATATCCTATACATATATAACAAAGCCCAAATAGTATGCAGACTCTATATGAAACATACAACAAAATATTGTCATGTGACTTCACCACAAAATGTATGTAGACTAGAAACTATAGGGTATATAGGTTTTACCAATATCATATACTTCGAAGATATACTGCTGCAAAACATATGTAAGCTGTAATACTAAAATTATGTCTATTTCTCGGTTTAAACAATATATATATGACTGCGACTAAAAAAAATACATAACTTACAAACCATATCTTAACAGCAAATACAATCTATAACTTCTTTTAAAACTTACTTATATGTGAAATATATAACTAACATAGACCTTTATATGTATAGCTATCATACTTTTTCTAAAGCATAGGGTCCGTATAAATCTTACGTAGACACGTATATATATAACTTTACATGACAAAATATATCAACACCTTGTGAATTATATGATTAACATGTTGTAAACTAACACCCCAACTAAAATATAATATATATAATTAACTATATCAAGAACAGTACATATATATACTATGAAGGAAATCATTAAACCAACTTATATAAATATAAGAATTGCACATATATATACTCGGCATCAATATATATATATACTATAATTCTTTAAAACATAGAGTATATGCACGACTGTCACCTGATACAAGAAAATGCAAGGCTCTGCCTGCTCATGTGGGCTGTCGGCATGAAGCAAAAGTGGGCAAAGGATGGGCAAGGGTCGGGGCGCATCAGGGTGGACGTGGGTAACTCGATTGAGTTGTTTTGGACGTGGATGACGAGTGAAAGAAGGAGATGTAGGCTGCCATGTTCGGTGATGGGTTCGGCACTTGGAGTTCAGCAGCAAATGAAGGGATGGTTTGTTGGGGTTCTTGGCCAGGGTGGTTGCGTGGGAGGAGGCACAGATCTGGTGCTCAGGTCGGAGAAGAAGTGGCTGTCACTATAGTTAGGCCGATGGAGATAAAGATGGTGGGAGGTCGGGAAGGATAGGAGAGTAGTGCAGTCGAGGTTGGAGGTTGTGATGGAGATCGGTGACAGTGCTAGGATGGTGATGGAGTGGAGTTTCTGGTAGAGATGGTTTTGGGCTTCTGTAATATTTTTCTTTTTCAATAACAGAGCAAAATGAAGATAGGGAAGAGAATGGGTCAGAGGGATCGCATGCTCTAGTATGTAAAACTCTGTATATTTCCAAAAGCAAGGTTACAGAGAGAGAAGATGAGAAGTTTGCTTTCTTTTTTTAACTTTATATTATTATTGTTAACTTATTATAAAGATGGGAAGGTGAATGAGCCATTGTAGGTTGGAAATAGGACTAGAAAGTGAATGGACACATCAAAAATTGCAAAGGTTGGAAGTGACTACAGCTAGAACATAAAACAACAATTATATTGAAGAGGTAGGGAGCGGAAAGCTCACCGAATAAATAAAAGTCACGAACCAGAGTTTATAGACATTGGGAAAACAAAAGAGTGGAGTTTAACAGATGGATTTCTTGTAAAATGCAAAAGGTTAATAACGCAATTTATTTCAATGCTTGAGCTGCAAGGTTCAAAGGTTTGAAAGCAAGAAAACTAACGGTCACAAATCTCGGTATGGTATGACGCACTGATTCTCCGTCTTCGTTGCATACCGGAACTTACAATACAGAAATAAATATACCGCAGAGATCAGCACGACAAGACGATCAAAACGGTATACGGATGTCAGTGATTTGATTGAATAAAAAAATTCAGATTTTCTACCAGCAGAAAATGTAGCAAAAACGCAGAAAAATAAGATCGACGGAGCTAAAGAAGTCCTAATTTGGAAAAATAAAAAATGACGTCTTAGTCAGAAGATGAATTAGAATTTTTCTATGTAAAAATATTCAGGTTTCGAAAATGTTTTATTTTCATCGCTTTTTAACTGATTAAATTGAAGTAAATTTACGCATGAAATAAACTTTCATATTTTCGGACGAAAATTTACCAGTTGCTATGTTTAATTAGACGCATTCCAAATATCAAATTTATATTTCAAAATTTTGTCGTTTGAAACTTCGCAAAATTTCAATTAATTAAATGAATAAAACGACTAAAATTTACGGGTCGTTACACTCTCCCCCACTCAAAACTTTTCGTCCCCGAAAAGGAAGGAGGTAGGAGAATAGAACCATCCAGAAAGAAAAATGGCTTTGAAACAAAATAAATAGCTAATTTAAAGCCATATAAATTTCAACTTAAATTAATTAATATTCAATAATTTGATTTAATCCATTTGATTTCACTTAAGTGAAATCAATCTTAATTATTTCTAAATTTATTATCTTATTATCCAATTATGTTTAATTAACAAAAATCATAAATTAGAATAGTCATTTAATAAAATCATATTTATTCAACAAATTTAATTCTTCTTTATTCAAAATTATTATTAAGTTTATTTCACTTAATATATCTTATTACATATATTTAAACCATATAAATTAATTTAAACCATATAAATTTCAATTTAAATTAATTTATAGTTTTTTCAATTTGGTTAAATCCATTTATATTAAATCAATAAATAGTCATTCGTTTAAATTTGTTAGTTCCACTGTTAATTCTAATCATATAAATTTCATTTTAAATCAATTAATATTCAATAATTGATCCTAATTCAAGGTATTTCATTAAGCTGATTCAATTCAATTTGTTAATTCTTTTAGAACAAAATTTACTTTATTTATCTCATTCAATTAACTTATTATTCTATCATCTTTATTAGCATTTTTTTATAATTAAAATCTAAGTGTGTAATATATATTATAAACACTCAAATTTTTACTTATAAAATCATTTTATATTGTATATTATCCAATTACCTTTTAACTTATGAATAATTTAGGTAAGTTATATTGAAATGCAATTTAGTACTATACAAATAAAATTTTCAAATTCAATTTTTCAAATTTAAATATTTATCCAAAATTTAGCTTTTTTTTCTATAATTGAAACCATCCTTTAACATAATTTTAAGAATTAAATTTCCGTTTTATTTCAAATCCTTTAGAGATAATTATGTATATACTATATATATTAAATCAAATTAAATTTAAAATAATATACCCATGTATATATAAATCAAATCATACTTAAGAAATTCAAATTAAAATATTTTTCCAAACAAAACCGTAGCAAAGCTACAAAATGGTTTCTCCACTTCGAAACTCGAAAATGAATGTCGATGATGCGGCCGCCATCACCGAAATTATTTTCCAGCGACAAAGAGAAGAGCACTGATTTCAATATTTTAAAATTCTTGGAAAACGGTTTCTGTTCAATAATATTCATTTTAAAAATTTAAAAACCAAAGCTTGAAATTTTAGGAAATTAAATTCTCAAATTCTTACTTTAAATTCATTTAAATTTCTAAATAAATCTATAAACCAACTTTTATAATTCCATTTATTTTTATGTTGGAATAATCAATGATTTACAAAACAAATAGTGAAAATCAAATATTACCTTTCTACAACCAATTCTGTAACGACCCGGAATTTTCGAACCCGAAAATTCCACATAGTTATGAAAAGAAGAAGAGATAGAAGAAAAGAAACAGAAACAAGTCACAGAATCTCACATTCGCAGCGGATAAAAATATAATATCATATAATACCATTTATACAAAGAAACTGTATCAGTTAAATTACACTTTAATACATCAGAGTTACAACATATACACAATCACTGGACATATATATAATCAACATGTCCAAATATACAACAATACATCACTGCGGGATACACTCCATACCTTCCTGCCATCCAACTCGCCTCCTGAGCTCCCGAACGTCCTTACCTGAAAATCTGTAATACTCGGTCTGACCCGAGCATTACATCAAAGTAACACCCGGGTCAGGCTGGAAACCAGCGTGAGTAAACCCATATAATTTGAAATACTAAGTCCAAACTTAAAAGTAAACCCGGGTAACTCGTACTTCACTACGAGTTCATTACTTGTTATGCTCAACACCTATTTCATGACTCAAATACTGGGTATTCTAACTTAGTTCAAGGGTTCATATTTTTTCATTTCAGCCAATTGACATCACATATCAATCTATATAGAATCGAAGTGGTTTCAGGTATTTACTAATATCCGACTCCGGTCTCTTCGAATCCAATATCATCTTAACTCAAGTTATTCAAGTGAAATACAATTCAACTTCCAATACAGGGTGTCACTGGTTTAATCTATCATATTTTATCACAGAGCATTATATGACACATACCAGAGGTATCATCTAACCTAAGGCACACCATATCGTTCAATCATTCATAAGCAAGATTTACCACAATTGAATTAAATCAACAATCTAGACATTCAAAGGTCAATCTAACAGAAATCATCGATGAATAGTGTAATTAGTTTAATTGACTTATATTAAATTAAACTGTTTCCATAAGAATTAACCACAACTCTGATAAATAAATCATTAACTAATTAATTTATTAATTTCAGAACATTAGATTAATCACTCCTTAATTTTCTTTAAAATAATTAATTTATCTTAATTTATTATCAATTAATATCCTTAATTATTAATAAATTAAAACTAATTACCCATTTATCTATTTACTAGTTACTTAATTAATTACCTAAGCAATTAGTTATTAATTCTTAATTAAAATTTTAAATTAGTTAACACTTAATCATGAATTAACCTTTCTTAGTTAATTCCTAATTACAAAATTATTTCATATTTAATTATTAATAAAATTCTTAATTACAACTTTTATTTGATTTGAAATTTTAAATTCTTAATTTTCTTAATTACCTTACTATTAATTTTGAATCAAAAGCCTTATCTTGCATTTAACAAAATCTGCTATATATTAATAACTTTAAAAAATTTCCTTTCTTAGTATTAAACCAAAACCCGAGCAGAACTCAGGTTAACTCGAGTTGAACCCCGAGAATTTTCCCATTTTCCCTGTGTTTCCCCCCGCTTCACTTTCTTCTTCATCTTACTTTATTATTATTTTTTATTTTTTTGTTTAAGAATAAAACTGTTGCTTCCCACGCAAATCACGAGCTCGAGTCCTAACCCGAAGAAAACCTCTTATCTACTCGAGTAACCCTTGGGTCACTCACGAGAACCCAATCACTGACACAATACCATCGCCGTGTACGTGCACGACGCATCGCCGGCGCTCTGGCGAACTATGCTACCCCTAGCAAGTCACGTACGATCACTACACTCGACAACAACGATCAAATCGATGCCGCACTTTCCAGATCAAAATTTGGCTTACCGTTCGCGAACCTGTAACAGACTCTCCTCAACAAATCACCTCGTCCCATCCACGCCATCCACTCAAGGCACTACGACATCGACCACACCTCGCCAATACTCTATTCTACCCTTCCCCAGAGTTTCGAGCAACTCGATCGGTCAGAGGTGGCGAAATCACCTCGTTTCCAAACCACGTCAAAACCATGTGTTAAACCCTAAATATCCCTCGTCCCATCAGTCCTTGCAATAGAAAATTTTATCAACAATTTTTCCAATATAATCGATTGCAAACTTGCTTCGAGCGAAGTTTCAACATTCGATACTTGATCGATCGCTGGAAATTGGTTAAAAAGCATATTCTGATCAACCAAGAACTGCTCATAACACAATGAATTAAAAATCATCATTTTAGTTTTAAAAATCCTATCTTGCAGTGTGGATTCAAATTATGAATTTGAATTTATATTTCCTGACATTCGAATTTCCCTAAAATTTGAGTTTACTCTGTAAAAATCAAGTTTTTGCATACTATATAGTACTATTTCACTTGAAGTTATTTTTAGATAATAACTTATATTTTAACACACATATTTGTTTTTAACACCAAAGCCTGATACTGATTCGATAATAAGAAATTGAATTTCTTATTGATTTCTACCCTGAAGTTCAAGAAAAGCAGAGAAGAGCAAAGAATTCCTTAGCACAGTCAATATGAATATATATATATATATATATGTAGGGCTTTATACTTAAATATATATACACAAAACACTATATACCTATGCAAAGATTAAATGATACTTGTATGTTACAAGATTGTTTACTCACCTGGAATAAGAGTTTGAACAGAGCAAAAACCCTGTTTTGAAAAGTTGTAGCTTCCTTTGAATCTGCTTGTTTATTTGATGAAGTTGTTGAATCATGTTTATATTTTTTTCTTCTGGTTTGCTAAGTTTCTTTTGTGAACGAACTGGGACAAAAGAGATATACAAATATATAGGAAAATAGTTATGTATAGGGGTATGCTGCCTTCTTCAATAAGCTTCAGAGATTTTTATATGCTGATTTGTTTGACTTGGTACAATACGTTTCTTCGATCAGATATTTTTCTTTGTTCTTCCAGACAAGATTTTATAAAATTGAAATTATTTTAAACATTTCGAAATGACTCTTTTGTGGCTTTGAACTGATGTCATTTTATGCATGTGTCCTTACATGTTTGCATGCTTATCCTTTTGCTGTTGTATATAGATATATTTTTCTTGCCTTGCATACAGTATTTCCATAGTATATATATGTGCCTAGAATTTCCTTATGTGTTTATAGCTGCATATATCTATATGCCTCCTTATTTACTTGCTTACATGTCAAATACACACTTATACGCATACCTATTTTAATATACATTTCTTATGTATATTTTATCGCCATGTGTATACATATATGTATACTCACATACTTGTATATTTATATACTTTCTATATTTCATTTCATATGAGCATATATATACACGTATATACATTCATTCGCATTGCTTTTTTTTTAATATATATTGTCATTTTATATACATATCCTCATATACCCCTTGCTTTATATTATATATATTCACATTCAAACTTTTTCCTATATTTCATTCCACATAGGTATATATTTCCAACATCACAAGGTTGTATATATTTATTTATACATATATTTAAGAATATTTTATCTTGATTTAAATGTTGGAGTTTTATAATATACATGTAAAATTTATTTTTTTTGCTATATGGTTCATCATATCCAGAGATTTATAAGCCAATATTTATTATAGCTTTAAAATCAATTTATATATATCCCGATATTTTAATTATCAAAAATTTATTCGATTAACTAATAAAATCAGTTAATTTCCCAACTAACAGATGTCCAAAATCCGGGTTATCACATTCCTCCCCCCTTTGAATCTTTTCGTCCTCGAAAAGGAACGAAACCAAAATTATTAAAATGCCTAAAATCAGATAAATTTTCTTTGATCATTTTTAAAATACTTTATAATCTATATAATATTGCCAAAATGGGTTTCATAAAATATTTTTATAACTCGGTGTTTCAACAAGTCCATCCTTGTTCTCATAGAAATTCGGTCATACGTTGATCAGGCGTAGGACTGAAAATCTATAAGTACTTGGTAAACTCGTTTCATCATCTAGTGAAAATACTGGAAAATAATTTTATCGAAAACATAGAAAACAGTTTCGAAAATAGAGGAAATATTTTAGGTTAAAAAAAATGCTCTGGAAATCATCACCCCCATCCATGGTCGCAGTTAACCTGATGGTTACGTTGCCGTCCCGGCAAAATCCATAGATAACTGTAGGTCTCCGCGCCACTCGATTACGCCATGGAACCCGCTACAGATCGCAGTTATACCCGGGCTATACGTTGCTATCACAGCAAAGACCCATATAACTGTAGGCATCAGCGCCACCGAATTTCGCTGCCAAAAGAATGAAACTCCTCCACTTGACCATAGATCGCAGTCTACCAATGTTACGTTGCCTTCCCGGCAAAATCAAGTGTAGACTGTTGGCACTCATCCTCCACACGATTTTCGCTATGGTCCCCACAGTAGATCACAGCGACATCGAGTTACACTGTCGTCACAGCATAACCCAAATGCCCCTGTAGGCATCAGCGCCATCGACTTTCGCTACCAAATAATCCTCAGGAACTAGTTTGTCCGGACTCCTCACAGGATCAACTTTAGAACCTCCCCTTTAGAGGCTCAAGGCAGTACCACTCTGTGGCACTCCTGAGAAGTTCATTGAAGGGAGCGCCTTTTTTCCCAGAGCCACTTTCAAAACACTTTATACTATACACATATAGTATATTCCAAATCATACACCAAGTATGAATCTCATATAAAGCTCCTTTCTCAAAATCGATTCCCAAAATCGATGATTCTCAAATTAGGCTTTCCAAAATTCCAAATTTGATTTTTCTCAAAAATCAAAAGCCCTTTCAGAAATCCATAGGTTCCCAAAACCTTTCCTCAAAATTACTTCCATAAAATTCCCCTTTTTATATATATATATACACATATATAAAAGTTTTGAAAAATCTTTGAATCAATTTGTACTTGTATAAATTCACTTTTTATACTTCAAATACTTTCGAAAATCTTTTTCTTTTGGCAATAGATTCAATAAGGGGAGTTTACCATATATAATAAAGATATATAACTTTGTTTATTCCAAATCAAATGTTCAAATTTGATTACCCTTTAATAATGTTATTAACCACATTACCTCCTTCATAAAGTGAATCTTAAATCATAGAAATTTCCAATTTCCATTTTACCTCATCATATATTTCACGAAATATACTTTTCATTTCAAAAACCATTTTTCAATTTTTATCCATAAATTTTCAATGCCAATTTCATTCAAAACCCGTACGATGTCCACATATCATCCGTACGCGATATCAATCTGATCGCTCACTCGATCACACAATTTCTCTTCCGAACTAGTATCGTCCACCCGACTTCCTTGTGCGGACTCAGATCTGGTTTCTTGATCAAAAACCGTCATTCTCCTTGCATAGTCACAACTATGATAGAGAATATCCAGAACCAATCAAAAATCCATATCCAGGTTTGCCGTCGAAAATCGAGCGAAAAATCCCAACTCGGATCGATAATATTATCTCGAAATTCTGTGCTCGAATCTGGATCAAATTACTATGCGAATAGAATAATATACGTACATCCTACGTATTTAACTTCATTGATTATTAGCCAAATCAATTTCCTTTCCATTCACATTCATTTATGATTCTATTCTCTTATTTACAGTTGCCTTAGTCCTCATTTGGATTATCACTCAATTCTTATCTCAATTGGGTATTTACTCATAAAAAGTTTGAACTCCGATCAGTTTATTTAGAAAATAGCTTGAAAAATTTTAAAATAGATAAATAGTTGAAAAATAATTATTAGTTTGCAAAATAGATGGTAAAACAGTTAACTAATTGTAAAATAATTGGAGAATAGCTAAATAATTATAGAAATTTTAGATAATTGCAAAATAGTTGTAAAATAGTAATTAATTTGTGAAATAGTTGAAAAATAGTAATTAGTTTTAGAAAACAGTTGAAAAAAACAGTAATTAGCTTATAAACAGTTACAAAATAGTCAAATAACTCCAAAAGTAGTTATAAAATAAGTATAAAATAATTTTGGGTTTAATAAGAAAGGTTGTATACATTAAATAGCTTGGAAAAAATAAGTTTATATTAAAATAGTCTAGAGTCAAAACTGTTCGCTTCCCCAACAATCCAATTTAAATTTCCACTTCCATTTAAGTTGACCCAATTCCAATTTAAATAATCCTCAATTTCCATTGAAATTGATTTAACCCCAAATTCAAGTTGAATTAACCTCAATTTCTTTCCAATTTCAAATCAAATTCCATTTCTATATGAACCAATCCCAATTCCCATTTGAATTTGAACTCATTCCATCTACAATTTTATTTCAAATTAATCCAATTCAATTTTTCCATTTGAATTTTATACTTATCCATCTTCAATTCTAGTTAATTCAAACTAAATTCAATTTGAACTAATTCAATTTAAATCTCAATTTTAAAACATCTCGAATTATATAAATTCGAGTTAAATTCTCAAAGGTTGGTTTAACTTTTTAAACCAAATTAACTTTTATTTTTACATCAATAACCCAAATCTTTAAACAATTTAAATTTTGAGTCAAATTCTCAAAATTCCATTTTTAAATTATCTTTACTTAACTTTTCCCAAAGTTCAAATAAGCGTTCAAAACAATTTTATCTTAAAAATTTAATTTATTACTCAATTTTATATTCCAGTTTGAAACCAGTTCTTAAACAATTTTAATTTACAAATTCAATCATTCAAGTTTTAGTTCAAAGTAACCCCTTATCCCTAATTTCAAATTTAAGTTTAATTTCTCTTTTATTCCAACAATGGATGTATTACCACACTTCATTTCTTATCCATTTAAACAAATCCAATTCTTAATTTAAAGATTTTTAACAACAATAGGATGATACCATCCAATTTATTTAAAACATCCATTCAGTTTCAATTTCCATTTCCAGATCTCAAACCCATTTTGAGATCACTCATAACTCCCATTTAAAATCAACCATTTAACTTCCCAAGTTAAATTTCAATTTCATCTTAAAATTTTCAATTCAAGTAGTTCATTCTAAACTCATTTAACTTTCCTTAAGTTAAATTCAACTTAATCTAGTCAACTTGACCCAATTTGAATTCCCATCAAATTTTAAACCTTATATTAATAATCTTCCCACTTATAAGTTCAAAAACTTATCACTTTGGGTTTTCATATCACATTCCAAGGAAAAACTTAAAACCCAACACTAAGAGTTTATTTCAGATCATCTTTGATAATATGTATATCCTCATTTATACATATTAATTTCCTTTACACACCAAGTTATACCTTAAAATTTAAACCACCTTGGGTTTTTAATTCAAACCAATTCCTTTAAATTTTCAAACAACTCCTGTTTGAATTAAGCCCTTTCATTCAAAAAATATTATTTGTTATTTCTTTATCATTTTGAAACAATTTTCAAATTCTGTGCTCAGATTTAAAACTTCACAATTTATATCATCTTCAATTCCAATTTATAAGTCATACTTGCTTAAATGTTTTACTTCCCTAAAACATTTCATCTTGCTTACTCATTAACAACATTTCATTATTAAACACAACAACCATTTATGATAATAACCAAGTTTATCATATTTGGAAACCAATTTATTATTATCTTTATTTTGAAAACATTTCTACAAATCCAGAATTTTAATTTCAGTTTGGATCCATTTCAGATTTATCTTCATTCAATTTCAATTTGGTTGTATTACTATTACAACTAAATTCTCATTATTTTATTTAATTCCAATAATTTTTAACAACAAATTACTTTAACATTTATTAGTAAGAAATATTGTTTTATATATATCAAAATATATCCTTACTTAAAATCATTTAAAATCTTTATATAAGAAAATAACAAGTACACTCTCTCATATATATATATACTCAACTCATTCTAGGGTACTATTGACCCTATCCTTATGAGTATATCCACCAGAGCCAAGGTTCTCGCTTAACCTTTGCTCTGATACCAACTGTAACGACCCGGAATTTTCGAACCCGAAAATTCCAGATAGTTATGAAAAGAAGAAGAGATAGAAGAAAAGAAACAGAAACAAGTCACATAATCTCACATTCGCAGCGGATAAAAATATAATATCATATAATACCATTTATACAAAGAAACTGTATCAGTTAAATTACACTTTAATACATCAGAGTTACAACATATACACAATCACTGGACATATATATAATCAACATGTCCAAATATACAACAATATATCACAGCGGGATACACTCCATACGTTCCTGCCATCCAGCTCGCCTCCTGAGCTCCCGAATGTCCTTACCTGAAAATCTGTAATACTCGGTCTGACCCGAGCATTACATCAAAGTAACACCCGGGTCAGGCTAGAAACCAGCGTGAGTAAACCCATATAATTTGAAATACTAAGTCCAAACTTAAAAGGAAACCCGGGTAACTCGTACTTCACTACGAGTTCATTACTTGTTATGCTTAACACCTATTTCACGACTCAAATACTGGGTATTCTAACTTAGTTCAAGGGTTCATATTTTTTCATTTCAGCCAATTGACATCACATATCAATCTATATAGAATCGAAGTGGTTTCGGGTATTTACTAATATCCGACTCCGGTCTCTTCGAATCCAATATCATCTTAACTCAAGTTATTCAAGTGAAATACAATTCAACTTCCAATACAGGGTGTCACTGGTTTAATATATCATATTTTATCACAGAGCATTATACGACACATACCTAAGGCACACCATATCGTTCAATCATTCATAAGCAAGATTTACCACAATTGAATTAAATCAACAATCTAGACATTCAAAGGTCAATCTAACAGAAATCATCGATGAATAGTATAATTAGTTTAATTGACTTATATTAAATTAAATTGTTTCCATAAGAATTAACCACAACTCTGATAAATAAATCATTAACTAATTAATTTATTAATTTCAGAACATTAGATTAATCACTCCTTAATTTTCTTTAAAATAATTACTTTATCTTAATTTATTATCAATTAATATCCTTAATTATTAATAAATTAAAACTAATTACCCATTTATCTATTTACTAGTTACTTAATTAATTACCTAAGCAATTAGTTATTAATTCTTAATTAAAATTTTAAATTAGTTAACACTTAATCATGAATTAACCTTTCTTAGTTAATTCCTAATTACAAAATTATTTTATATATAATTATTAATAAAATTCTTAATTACAACTTTTATTTGATCTGAAATTCAAAATTCTTAATTTTCTTAATTACCTTACTATTAATTTTGAATCAAAAGCCTTATCTTGCATTTAACAAAATCTGCTATATATTAATAACTTTCAAAAATTTCCTTTCTTAGTATTAAACCAAAACCCGAGCAGAACTCAGGTTAACTCGAGTTGAACCCCGAGAATTTTCCCATTTTCCCTGTGTTTCCTCCCTGCTTCACTTTCTTCTTCATCTCACTTTATTATTATTTTTTATTTTTTTGTTTAAGAATAAAACTGTAACGATCCGACTTTCCAGACCCGGAAAATCGAACCATTTGATTTAAGAAGAAGAGGTAGAAGAAGAAGAATAGAAAACAAAATCAGAATCTAACCATCGCAGCGGAATAAAATATAATATATATTAACAGGTCTTTACACAAATCAAAACTATATCAGTTTTATATAATATAACATCAGAGTATACACAGAGAACACATAACATACAACTGGACAATAACCATATCATGTCCTCAATACAACAGAGTACAACAATCAACACAGCGGAATAAAATATAATATATATTAACAAGTACGGGAGATACGTCTCGCCATCCAACTCATCTCCTGAGATCCACAGCATCATATCCTATAACCTATAATACTCGGTCTGACCCGAGCATCATATAAAACAATACCCGAGTCAGTCTGGAATACCAGCGTGAGAAAATCACACTCAATTGATTATTAAAGTTTCAAAAATCCTTTTGAAAACAAAAGCATCTCGTAAGACCACGCCATAAATAAACATGTCGGGTTTTTACCCTACGATAGCTAAAACACTTTTTATCAAAATCCTCTGATATTAAATAGTGTCTATTCACAAATACTTATTAAAATAGCTGAAATTGTTACATGATTAAATTCCAGCATACTAGCCACAACGTGGGTAATACAAACAAAACTCGTACAAGGCACGTAGGGAGAATGGATTTCCAACGAATGACTAGGCACTGGGGTACCACCTGTCACAGTACGTGGCCTAGATCACAGTACCGAGGAGTACGCCCGCTCCCCTACAACACAAGGCCGAAATCATCCCTTACTGGATAATTCCAAATAAAATCACCCCACGGTTGGGATCAGCAACCGCAACACTAAGCCGAAATAAAAGGGACATCTAGACAGGGATGACCTTACTCTCAAGTGGGGGCTACCCACGAAGCCTTGCTGCATAACCCCTGATTTTCAGTCATTCCCGGTTGATGAGGCTCGAGGCTAAACGATACCTTTATAGCACATATCCCTTAGAATGCCCATCGTCCGCCTGACGATGTTTCGCAAGCACTCGTCCATACAAGTCCGTCCCAGGTCCGAACGGAACCGAAAGCACTATTCCTACTACATCCATTTTGGAAATATCATCAGGATTAGTAGCGACTAGCCCTTGCACTTCACAGCTCCATCTTCGACTCTGAACACGTTACACGAAACGTACAAACCGGATCGAAGTGGTATTCGAGTCTCCAGACCTAGAATCCCGGTATACGGAAACTCGATCCCGGTCTCTTCGAAACGATCAGCGCATTTGGCCAATATTGATAGTCGGTTATTTAACTATCAATTAACATCCACAAGCAACCATCACACAATAAATAATTTCCCACATTATTTATTTGCCCAAATATCTTTCCAAGATATATCTCCAAATTTTCAAAGCTCATTTGAAAACAATTTCAAAACAGTTTCCGCTTACGGAATACATTTCCCAAATAATTATTTCCACTGAATCACCAAGTACAAAATACTTTTAATTTTAAAATAATTTAAAAACACTTTATTTTAAATATATTTTATAACATTGAAATTTTAAAACTACTTTAATACCTTAACAAATTATATACTTAAGGAATATTTAAAATGAAACCACTTTACAAATATAAACTAAATTTCTCTTTTTAAAACATAATACCAAACCACTTTTATATAATTACTACAATAATAGATTTTTGAAAATACTTACTTTGGAAATTAACCTTTAGAAATAATCAATTTCCTAAAACATGCCTTTTTAAACAACTTAGAACTTTTAACTTATATTAAAAATTGCTTTGAAACCGTACTTGGCAATCCAAGAAATACACTTCTCTTCACATCCTTTAAAAATAAATCAACATTTATTTTTAAACCAATTCATATCCCTTTATAAATTCCCTCCTTGAATTTATATTTCAAATATCCTCTTATATTCCATTTCACTTTATAAACCCAGTTTATATCTCCAAAATCTCATTTCTCTTAAATTTCAAATCCCAAAATATTTAAATCAATTTACAATTGATTCTCCAATTTAATTTACTTGAAATAAATTTCCTTAATCCATTTATTTCCAAATTCATTAACTTCCATATTTTATTTCTCATTATGATTTAAAATCTTTAAACCGAAACACAAGTTTCAGATTTCCCAAATTCCTTCTTTCTTTTTAATTACATTTAAACATTGAATTAAAATAAATTATTTATTCCTTTAAATAATATCACATAAGTTTTCTTTAAATTCAATATTTCTCTATTTATTCAAAATTCCTCTTTTCCATATTTAATTTATTCGAATTCACTAGAATTACTTAGCTTAATTTTACTCTTTTATTTCTTCCCAAAAATCCAATTCAATTGCTTTTGATAACTCATTATACTAGGAAATTCAATCCAACCAGATTATCCAATATAAATCATAAGAGGATATCAACAATCATACCACAGAATATTTAAACAAAATTAAATATTTTGAGGAATCCAGTCGGATCCCTCCAACCTGTTTCCCTGCATCCACAGATGTTAGCACAATACCAATTCCACTTCAAAGTGGAATATCGCGGTATATGGGTTTTATAAAATATCATCCGCTATTATGCGGCGCATAGGGTCTCATCCGCTATATAAATGCGGGAATATCAACACTCAAATATATACATATGCCAATATGTATATATTGCTATATACTACTATATACCATATCAATCAATTCAATCAATTCAATCATCCATCAATATTTAAATTTAACCAATTAAATTTAAATTATAATTTAACTGTGTGAGATTAACTCACCTTTATTTTAGTTTGCAGTCTATTCCACTCCGGTTCCCTTTTCGGATTTTGACCTTGAATAAATATTAGATGATTCTATTAATATTCGAACAATTTAAATAGTAAATTTTCATTTGAGAAATTTTAATTTAATTAACTAATAATTTATTTTGAACTAATGATTTTTAATCGAACAAATGATAAAGTTTTAAACTGATTTTTTTTTCCTTGTTTGCAATTTGATCCAATCTTGATTTGATTTCACAATTTCTGACTTTGTAAAAGCATTATATGGCTTAATAACATTTTTAAATAAAAAACCCCATTTATTCTTTTAAATAAGTTAACTAACTAATAATTAAATTTAAACCAGTAACTTAAATTGTAAATAAATTTCCCTAAGGTAACTAAATTTCCAGAAACCAAAATAACCGAATGAGTTAATTGAATCGTTTATAATCGAAAATCATATTCATAGTTGATCATTTTAAATTTCAAATCCAAGAAGAAGAAATAAGAAGCTGCTCACCCAAAAATGTTGTCAACTCTTTCCCTCGAACTACAGTAGTTCACGCGAGTGTCCTAATCCCATGAAGCCGATACCACGAACTCGACCGCGACCACCAGTAGAGGCACCATCCAAATGTAGCAAAACCATCGCAACCCCCCTCACCTTCCTGCTGCATCGCGATTACCAAAATCTCGAAACCCTAGGCAACCTTAGACTCCTTGACGACACCGAACTTGAACGTGTCCCTACCATCTAGACGAAGCGCGCATATGAGTTCGAGCCACCCAGAATCGCCATCGCTCTCGCGAGGATTACCTCCCGCTCGCGTATCAACATAATATTTGCTCGAATTGAATTTGAGTAAAGGGGGAAAAGAAGAACGAATGTGATTGGAATTATGCGGCCTCTATTTTCGTTCCCTTTTTTTTTTAATGTGGAACGATGGTTTGAGGAGGAAGGTCAGCTCGGCTATGAAGTAATAGGGCAGGATATTATTTTCCATTAGCTTCTGAAGGAAGCCATTGTTTTATTATTATTTTTTTCTCTGACCGATTGATTTTGATTCTTTTCTTTCGTTCGACAACGATTTGAAAGAAAAGAAGGAAGCGTGTAGAAGTTATCAAGCTACAGTGCTTCTGATATGGAAAGAAAAGGTTTTAAATTTGAATGCGTTTGACCGGTCAAATATACTTATTTATTTATTCTCAATAAGATTTCCAACATGTTTATATACATCGTACGCTCACACAACAACTCCGATCGCTACTAAATTTGAAATCCAGTAATAATACAATATTACGGATCCAACGAAACTGGTTTCGTCGAATTCCGAGACCGTGCCTCGGACGGCTATTTATAAATTCAATTTATATGATATATTTTTCAAATCTGAACAAAACACTTTTAAATTCAAATTTTAAAAGTTCTATTATCTTCAGTATTGTTAATATGAATTTTTCAAGCCTTCAAAATATTTTTAATTAGCTTAGAATACCAGATTTACTATTTTACCCAACTTCAAATAAATTTAATTTAATTATTAAATTACTCAATAAACAGCGATATTTGAAATTTAAGTTTATAATTAACCTCTGAATATTTAAAATTAATTAAATATTCTAATTTCAAATATACAAAAATTCTGGGTCGTCACATTCCTCCCCCCTTAAAAGAATTTCGTCCCCGAAATTACTAGTTAGGAAGAATGCTTCAATCTTCGTTAACTATTTCCCAAATTCAAACAGTTTTAACAATACCCAACAATCTTTTATTAATGATACTCTAATCATCTTTTAACTTCCCAAACTTATTCATAAGTTCAACCCATACCACCTACTTATCCATTCAAATTTAAATTTGAATTCAAATTTTGAATTATCAAAATTTCTCAAAATTTTTCTAACTCTCTAAATTTCCGAAAAATTTTGCCAGCATCTCCTTTGCGCGGCTAGCTCGGTACTACTACAAAATGGCTCTACGGCCTTCCAATCTCAAAAAGAAAACAAAAAGCCAAGTAGCTGGATCCAAAACCCAATCAAATTTCATATAGAAATTCAAATACATACCTTTTGTCGGGCCATTAAATTTTATCTTCAAAAATCAAAATCCCAATTTATCCATTGCTTTTATACACCTGTATATCCTACTAAGCAATAATATTCAATCACAATTCCAAAGTCATTTTATACTTTCCTGTACAAATTTTCAATATTGGTCTTACTTAAGCTCGTACGATGCACATATATCATCCGCACGCGATATCACATTCGATCGCTCAATCGATCACACAATTTCACTTCCGAACTAGTATTGCCCACCCGACTTTCTAGTGCGGACTCAGATCTGGTTTCTTGATCAGAAACCGTCATTCTCCTTGCATAGCCACCAACTATGATAGAGAATTTCCAGAATCAATCAACAATCCATATCCAGGCTCGCCGTCGAAAATCGAGTGAAAAATCCTGATTCGGATCGATAAAACTATCTCGAAATTCTGTGTTCGACATCTGGACCAAATAGCTATGCAAATAAAATAATATACGTACACCTTACGTAATTAATTTCAATTGATTATCAGCTATATCAATTCTCCTTTATTTCGCATTCCTTTTTATTGTTATCCACTTATTCACAACTATCCCATTTCACAACTTCAGTTTTAGTCTTCATTCAACTATTCACTTAGTATATATTTTTTTTTCCAAAATTACTAAGTATATTTCCAATGCAAATTTTCTTAAGAATTTCATTCTTCAATTCTTAAGTTCAATATAAATTTTCTTATATTCATTTACTACTTCACCACTGAAGTGTATATATTCAAATTGAACTCCCATTTCATATGAATTCCAACTTACTTCAATTTACTACTTCATTTCCAATTTTTTCCTTAAATTCAATTCATCTCCAACTTCCAAAATTTGAATTTTATTTAGCTCGAAAACAATCCAAGTTAATTCATTCAATAACTATTTCTCAACTTATTTAAACCACTCCTCTGTTGAGTTCAGTTTCCATTCAACATTTACTTAAGTCAATAACTTAAGTTTATTTTCCATTTAACCAACCCTTTAAAATTTTATTTCCATCTTTCATTTGATTCTTATTTAATCAAATTCCATCCATTTATTTAATATAAGTGGTTCATTCACTCAATCATTATGAATTTTATTTTCCAAACTCAATTCATCTGGAATTATTTTATTAATAACCAGGCCATTTCCAATTTATTTTCACTTATTTGGATTTCATTCGCAATTCAAACCATCACTATGTTAATCCAATTTCATTAACTCACAATTCAATTTCATTAACTAATTTATTATCTAATTAGTTCCTCCGCTGGTTAAAATTAAATACTTGCTTTTTAATTCCAAATATCACTTCACTTAATTATCTTAAGTTTAATTTATTTTATAATTCAAGTTTGGATTTATTTAAAAATTAAGATTGCTCATCTTAGTCGTTTCCATTTAATAATTACAATTTCAAATTATAACTCTTAATAGTTCAAAGTAATGGATTCCCATTTATGACTTACAATTTCATTTCTATTCATAAGTTTTAACTTACTTGCTGAAGACCTGGGACTATTCATTTAAGTCCATTTTCATCTTTACAATCAAATCTCAAATTATTACACTTAAGAACTTAAGAATATGAATTTCTTTACGCAATTATAAGCATTTTACATTACCTTTATATCCAATTCAATTCAACTTCAACTTACTTACATTTAATTCAATTCCAATTCTCAATTTTATTCACCTTCATATACTCGAATTAAATTTTAATTCTAGGAACAATTTTATACAAGTTTTACAATTCATTCACCTTCAAGTTCTCTAACTCTTTTATCTACCAACTTATATTACTCATTGAGTTATTTCCATCTCATAATTATAATCCCAGATTTAAACTTTCATTCCCTTCTTATTTCAATCAACTTCATTCTATACTTTATATTGTTGATTCATTTAAATTTCCACATTTATATTTTAAATAGAATTCTCAGAATCCAATTGCCCGGTTTTATTTCAAAACCATTTTGAATCCATAAATAACTCATACATATCTGGTATATCACCTCAAATCCCAATTTCCAAAACAATCTGCCTTTACCAAACAATTTTCCCTTTGAATTTCAAAACCAACCCAGTTCACAATCACTTCCAATTTAAAACATTTTGGTAGCAATTTCTCTTTGGAAACTCGAAAATGAACACCGATGATGTCGCGATCATCATCGGAATTATTTTCCAGCGACCGTAAGAGAATTTAATGCTTTTATCACTTTAAAATTTTTCAAACATTTTTAAATCCCAAATCCCACCAGATTTCAATTCAATTTCAAAAATATTCATGAAATAATATCACCATTATCTCCCCAAAACCTTTAAAACTATTTTAAATCCAAAGGAATTTAAACCCTTCCCAAAACTTCAAATTCAAAATCCATTCAATTTTATATCCAAACATTACTCTAGAATTCTATCACATTTTATTTCAAGTTATAAGTCACATTTACAATTTACATTTACAAATTTCATTTGTTTATGAATTTATCTCATTTGATTATAAATCACATTTGTAATTCGCATTTGTATATAAAGTTTATCTCAATTTATAAATTTCATTTATAGTCTATATTTCAAATTCCATTTTGTTATATAAATTTATTCTTCAACTTTGGTTATAAGTTTTCAATTTCTACTCAATAATGAGACTAACTCATTATTGTCATTTTCTAACAACCCAGCATCCAAATATATAACCATAATAAATTTCGAATAATTATTTCTTTTATATACAAAATAATTTGGGCAAAAATATTTCATTCACCCTATTTAAAACAATACTGTGTCGAACTGTTCTATTTAAGTGTTTAGAAACCCCTTCGATACAGTTGTCCAGACTGTGCCGACGAAGGTTCATATGCCACTCAATAAACCAACCAACACAATATAAAATCATTTTATATTCACTAACAAATACACGCTCATATCTATTAATACTCTCAAAATTCCCACCAGAGCCAAGGTTATCGCTAGCCTAAGCTCTGATACCACTGTAACGACCCGACTTTCCAGACCCGGAAAATCGAACCATTTGATTTAAGAAGAAGAGGTAGAAGAAGAAGAATAGAAAACAAAATCAGAATCTAACCATCGCAGCGGAATAAAATATAATATATATTAACAGGTCTTTACACAAATCAAAACTATATCAGTTTTATATAATATAGCATCAGAGTATACACAGAGAACACATAACATACAACTGGACAATAACCATATCATGTCCTCAATACAACAGAGTACAACAATCAACACAGCGGAATAAAATATAATATATATTAACAAGTACGGGAGATACGTCTCGCCATCCAGCTCATCTCCTGAGATCCACAGCATCATATCCTATAACCTATAATACTCGGTCTGACCCGAGCATCATATAAAACAATACCCGAGTCAGTCTGGAATACCAGCGTGAGAAAATCACACTCAATTGATTATTAAAGTTTCAAAAATCCTTTTGAAAACAAAAGCATCTCGTAAGACCACGCCACAAATAAACATGTCGGGTTTTTACCTTACGATAGCTAAAACACTTTTTATCAAAATCCTCTGATATTATAATAGTGTCTATTCACAAATACTTATTAAAATAGCTGAAATTGTTACATGATTAAATTCCAGCATACTAGCCACAACGTGGGTAATACAAACAAAACTCGTACAAGGCACGTAGGGAGAATGGATTTCCAACGAATGACTAGGCACTGGGGTACCACCTGTCACAGTACGTGGCCTAGATCACAGTACCGAGGAGTACGCCCGCTCCCCTGCAACACAAGGCCGGAATCATCCCTTACTGGATAATTCCAAATAAAATCACCCCATGGTTGGGATCAGCAACCGCAACACTAAGCCGAAATAAAAGGGACATCTAGACAGGGATGACCTTACTCTCAAGTGGGGGCTACCCACGAAGCCTTGCTGCATAACCCCTGATTTTCAGTCATTCCCGGTTGATGAGGCTCGAGGCTAAACGATACCTTTATAGCACATATCCCTTAGAATGCCCATCGTCCGCCTGACGATGTTTCGCAAGCATTCGTCCATACAAGTCCGTCCCAGGTCCGAACGGAACCGAAAGCACTATTCCTACTACATCCATTTTGGAAATATCCTCAGGATTAGTAGCGACTAGCCCTTGCACTTCACAGCTCCATCTTCGACTCTGAACACGTTACACGAAACGTACAAACCGGATCGAAGTGGTATTCGAGTCTCCAGACCTAGAATCCCGGTATACGGAAACTCGATCCCGGTCTCTTCGAAACGATCAGCGCATTTGGCCAATATTGATAGTCGGTTATTTAACTATCAATTAACATCCACAAGCAACCATCACACAATAAATAATTTCCCACATTATTTATTTGCCCAAATATCTTTCCAAGATATATTTCCAAATTTTCAAAGCTCATTTGAAAACAATTTCAAAACAGTTTCCGCTTACGGAATACATTTCCCAAATAATTATTTCCACTGAATCACCAAGTACAAAATACTTTTAATTTTAAAATAATTTAAAAACACTTTATTTTAAATATATTTTATAACATTGAAATTTTAAAACTACTTTAATACCTTAACAAAATATATACTTAAGGAATATTTAAAATGAAACCACTTTACAAATATAAACTAAATTTCTCTTTTTAAAACATAATACCAAACCACTTTTATATAATTACTACAATAATAGATTTTTGAAAATACTTACTTTGGAAATTAACCTTTAGAAATAATCAATTTCCTAAAACATGCCTTTTTAAACAACTTAGAACTTTTAACTTATATTAAAAATTGCTTTGAAACCGTACTTGGCAATCCAAGAAATACACTTCTCTTCACATCCTTTAAAAATAAATCAACATTTATTTTTAAACCAATTCATATCCCTTTATAAATTCCCTCCTTGAATTTATATTTCAAATATCCTCTTATATTCCATTTCACTTTATAAACCCAGTTTATATCTCCAAAATCTCATTTCTCTTAAATTTCAAATCCCAAAATATTTAAATCAATTTACAATTGATTCTCCAATTTAATTTACTTGAAATAAATTTCCTTAATCCATTTATTTCCAAATTCATTAACTTCCATATTTTATTTCTCATTATGATTTAAAATCTTTAAACCGAAACACAAGTTTCAGATTTCCCAAATTCCTTCTTTCTTTTTAATTACATTTAAACATTGAATTAAAATAAATTATTTATTCCTTTAAATAATATCACATAAGTTTTCTTCAAATTCAATATTTCTCTATTTATTCAAAATTCCTCTTTTCCATATTTAATTTATTCGAATTCACTAGAATTACTTAGCTTAATTTTACTCTTTTATTTCTTCCCAAAAATCCAATTCAATTGCTTTTGATAACTCATTATACTAGGAAATTCAATCCAACCAGATTATCCAATATAAATCATCAGAGGATATCAACAATCATATCACAGAATATTTAAACAAAATTAAATATTTTGAGGAATCCAGTCGGATCCCTCCAACCTGTTTCCCTGCATCCACAGATGTTAGCACAATACCAATTCCACTTCAAAGTGGAATATCGCGGTATATGGGTTTTATAAAATATCATCCGCTATTATGCGGCGCATAGGGTCTCATCCGCTATATAAATGCGGGAATATCAACAACTCAAATATATACATATGCCAATATGTATATATTGCTATATACTACTATATACCATATCAATCAATTCAATCAATTCAATCATCCATCAATATTTAAATTTAACCAATTAAATTTAAATTATAATTTAACTGAGTGAGATTAACTCACCTTTATTTTAGTTTGCAGTCTATTCCACTCCGGTTCCCTTTTCGGATTTTGACCTTGAATAAATATTAGATGATTCTATTAATATTCGAACAATTTAAATAGTAAATTTTCATTTGAGAAATTTTAATTTAATTAACTAATAATTTATTTTGAACTAATGATTTTTAATCGAACAAATGATAAAGTTTTAAACTGATTTTTTTTCCTTGTTTGCAATTTGATCCAATCTTGATTTGATTTCACAATTTCTGACTTTGTAAAAGCATTATATGGCTTAATAACATTTTTAAATAAATAACCCCATTTATTCTTTTAAATAAGTTAACTAACTAATAATTAAATTTAAACCAGTAACTTAAATTGTAAATAAATTTCCCTATGGTAACTAAATTTCCAGAAACCAAAATAACCGAATGAGTTAATTGAATCGTTTATAATCGAAAATCATATTCATAGTTGATCATTTTAAATTTCAAATCCAAGAAGAAGAAATAAGAAGCTGCTCACCCAAAAATGTTGTCAACTCTTTCCCTCGAACTACAGTAGTTCATGCGAGTGTCCTAATCCCATGAAGCCGATACCACGAACTCGACCGCGACCACCAGTAGAGGCACCATCCAAATGTAGCAAAACCATCGCAACCCCCCCTCACCTTCCTGCTGCATCGCGATTACCAAAATCTCGAAACCCTAGGCAACCTTAGACTCCTTGACGACACCGAACTTGAACGTGTCCCTACCATCTAGACGAAGCGCGCATATGAGTTCGAGCCACCCAGAATCGCCATCGCTCTCGCGAGGATTACCTCCCGCTCGCGTATCAACATAATATTTGCTCGAATTGAATTTGAGTAAAGGGGGAAAAGAAGAACGAATGTGATTGGAATTATGCGGCCTCTATTTTCGTTCCCTTTTTTTTTAATGTGGAACGATGGTTTGAGGAGGAAGGTCAGCTCGGCTATGAAGTAATAGGGCAGGATATTATTTTCCATTAGCTTCTGAAGGAAGCCATTGTTTTATTATTATTATAACGACCCGTAAATTTCAACGGTTTTAATAACTTAATTAGTTGAAATTTTGTGAAATTTTAAAGATAAAATTTTGAAATAAAAATTTAATATTTGGAATACGTCTGGTTAAACATAGCAACCGGTAAATTTTTGTCCGAAAATATGAAAGTTTATTTCGCGCGTAAATTCACTTCAATTTAATCAGTTAAAAAACAGTGAAAATAAAATGTTTCCTAAACCTAAATATTTTTACATAGAAAAATTCTAAAACATCTTCTGAGCAAGATGTCAGTTTGTCATTTTTCCAAATTCGGACATCTTTGGCTCCGTCGATCTTATTTTTCAGCGTTTTTCTTGCATTTTTCGTAGTAGAAAAATTTGAATTTTTATAATTCAATCATACCACTGATATCTTTATACCATTTTGATCGCTTCGTCATGCTGATCTCCGCAGTACATCCATTTTATATTTCGGAGTACGGTACGCGGTGAAATCCGCCGGTATCCATTTTGGGCTTTTAATATTGTGTGACCATTCAATTGTCAAACGACTGAAATTGAATAGTCATTTGATATTAATATCCTCTGAATCAACGTCTGGTGCCTTTACATTTTCCCTTCGTTTCATATAGTATTACCGGTTCCGTGCCATTTCCAATTCTCTACCGCTTCATGTGTTCTGTGCTCTTTTGGGAAAATAAAGATAACATGAAAATAAATAAAGTAAGTTATGTATTGGCTTCAAGAGATTGGCACGTCCTCTGTTATTTTCAAGCTTGACTATCACCTTTATATTTTGCCAACCCCAGACTTTATTTTTTTCTTTTTTCATGGCTGACAAAGCCACCCGCCTACTACTCGTGCAAGCTTCCCTCCTCCGAACCCAAAAGCACCGCCCTCCATCTTTCTCCACCGAGGCAGTGCCTCCAACCAACGTAGCAGCCTCGGCCATCATCCCCAGTCAACACTACCTCCGCCTCCTATTACAACCGTCGAGCACCACTTCCCTAGGCCGAAGCTCCTCCCCATCAGTCGCCAGCCACACACGGCAACCCGTGCTCCACCTATTTCTTTCTACCGTGCAGCCCATACGCGTCAAATTTCCTCCTCGCGACCTCCTTCCGCTTTGAACGTCTCCGCCATCACCAAATGACCCATGCACCGCTACAACCCTTCCACTATCGATCTCCACTATTCGATCCTCCGAGCCGCCATCGTCGACCGGCCTCCCACTTTGTTCCGCCCACCTCTGTCTGTATGTAAGCATTACATAGAATTTGTTGAAATATGTGATTATATTTAGCGTATGTGAGTTTTATACGTATATATATTGCGTTAGTTTAAAAAAAATATAGAAAAATATTTAACATATGTCAGTTTATATAGGTTAGAGGCTGTCAGTGTAATATGTTGTTATACGTTAGTTGTATGAAACATTTGTTCATATATGATATTTATAATTTAGCCTAATTTATATATATAATAGTGAATATAGTATGATGTATATAGTTAAGCCTGACACATTACTTTTGCATGCCGAGTACCACCTTCTGTATATAGTCTGTTTGTAATAAGAAATTTCCAAAGGTTTTGTATATAACAGTTTGGGTGTATATATATATAGTATATACTGTTATGATTGAGCTATTTGATAAAGATATATATTTTGATATTTTAAGTGCTTTTGAGTCGCCTTGCCTGTATAAATATTAAATTTATATTGTAAGTATGGTTATATATGTACGTATATAATGTATGTTATATGATCTATCAATATAAGTTAAATACGTGTTTAAAGTGAATTTTGAATCTACAATATACACAGCGTTTAAAATATTAGTATTTTTATACTTATAAAGTGGCGACAGTAGTATATGCGTGATATAGGGTAATATTATATAAATATATAAGTTGGTAAAATTTGTATATTTATAGTGTACGCATTTAACTTGTACTATTGTTTGTGAGATATATTCATATTGGTTTTCAAGTATAATGCATACTGAAGTCTTGGTCCGTTATTGTATATATATTGTTTAATCAATATTTGAACACAAAGATTGTTTGCATTAGTTTATAGTATTGACTTTTATAAAATATGTACGAACGTCGATTACAAGGTTGGGATTAAACTGTGGTTAAATATATAAAATGTGTTTTGGTTTTTGTAAAAAGAAAAAAAAATTTGCAGCAAGTTATATATGTATATTACTTACAGATTTGATTTTTGTTATCTGGCTATATATATCTATGTTATATCATATTATATATAAGTTTTGTTGTTTTCTAGGTTGGCATGTATGTTTATAAGTATATATTCATTTTTACTATACAGATACTCTGCTTTATATGTGTTTATTATTATTTAAATGATATGTGCTTACACAAATATTGATTTCATGGAAATAATAATATTATTATGTTAGCGTTGCTGTTCTATCATAGTTATTCTGATTTGTTTATCGATTTTGTCATCAGACTTGTCCGTCGTGCCTGTTCTTTCCGTCGAATAGTGTCCAATTTGCTTTATTTCGAAGTTCGTGTTTGGATTCAAAACTCAAATTCATCGTCTATCTCTCTAGCCTCGAAAGGTGAGCACTCACTCACGATTAACGTTCTTTTATTTATTAAATTTGATTTCAATTGAAACGACAATTGAAATATGCTGCTGTTAGTTAATTATATTGTTATATATGATATTACCTGTATCAGTTTACTTGTGACATCTGACACCATTATCTGTTAATTGTTTATGCGATGATAATACAGTTTGGCTGATAATTGATTGATTGTTGATGTTTATATTGGACGTAAATTGTTAATGTTAAAATGATAAATAGTATGAAATTGAACTTGATATAGGATAATTAAATGTTAAATTTGATTAACTGACATTTGTATAATATGACCCCTTTAACTGTTTAATTTATTGACACGTAGGATTTGTTTAATTACATTTTGAACCACTGAATGTATGTTGTTAAATTGATGATGTATGAAATTGTAAATAGATGACAAGTGAAACTGTAATGTAATAATCTTTGATCTGCATGAAATGATAGTGTAGATTCTAGAAATAATTATATTAATTCGTACAAATAACAATGCGAATTAATACGGTTATTTCGGGATTATTTGAATTGATTATTGGATTGATATTGATTGTTGTTATTGCTTGTTTATTTACTTTGACACCATCCCAGTTATCACACTGCAAGTTCCCTTTGATATGTTTTGATTTTGAATTGAATTGGAATCGGGTTGAAATGATAAATACCCAAATTGAATTTTTACCTAGGATAGGAAATTAAATAAAACCCGATTGGTCAATAATTTGATTTAAAAATAAAATAAAGATTTTATTTGAATAAATAATATGGTTTTGAAACGAAGTTGGAAATTGAATTTAATGAAATTTAAACGTGAATATTTAATAATCTGAAATGAAATATTAATAAAGAAATTGATGAAAGAAGGTTGTTTAATTTGAGAAATGATTGAATTAAGTTTGAAATTATAATTAAGTTTGAAATTATTAAATTTTGAAATTATTTAATAATTAAGTTTTGAATTATTTAATAATTGAATAAGATTGAATCATTTGATAATTGAATAAAAATTGAATTCTTTGATAAGAGAAATTGGACTTTTGAATAAGTGAAATTTGAACTTTATTAATAAATGAAATTGGGTTTCTTTATTTATTAAGTTTTGGAAATTTATTTAAGTAAGTAAATAACTGAAATTGAATTTCTTAACAAGAAATAAAATGCGATTTATTGAAATTAATGTAAGACTTGATGTTTAAAGAATTCGATTTGATGAATTTAATTTAATTCAAAATTGTAAGTTTTGATTTAATGAAGTTGAATTTAAATAACGGGTTTAATGAATTGGAAATTTAATAGAAATTGTTTTGAATGATAAAGTAACTTAACGAATATTGAATGAAATCGATAAATAAGTTTAAATTGATTCGAATGTTAAATTTAGTTAATTCAAATGATTTGGAAGGAAACTTATATACGAACTTGAATTGATATTTGAATTGTTTTAAATGAATATGGAAATTGAATTATGAGATTATGAAATGGTAACTTGGAAGTTTTGAAACTTAAATATTGGAAATTGGTTTCGAAAGAGAAATGAAATGTTGATTTATAAGCTCTGATGGAAATTGAAATTGATTTGGTTTTGAAATAAATAAACGACCAATCGGTGTAATATTACGGAAGTTATTAAAGAGACCGGAATTCGGTTATGGATATACTCTCTATCTAAACCGAAAACCACTTTAATAACTATACGCGGAGTGATGATCCAGAATGAAGTGGTTGGAATGATGTACGTGTTGACTGAAGAAAGAGAACGATGATGGATAACCTTGACACTTGTGTCAAATTGGAAATGACTAAAACAGGAGCTGTGCCGGGCCAATGGAGGATTGATACCTCAAGTGGACACACTTCTTCGTAAACTATTCTTTTACTTTGTGATCGATTGGTGCGCACCCTTGATTTTGGGAGTGTTGTTTCACGGTGTTGCGGGCGCTGCGGCGTTGCGTTCTCACCAGTCCGGATCAGGCGAACGGTAGTATCACTACCTTGGGTATTGCCTCATGTGCCTTGTCATACTTGTATTCCATTTATGCGCGACCACTACGATTTTGTTTTGTACCTTTAGTATATGGATTGCCCTCTGGTGACTTCCGGTTTTGGGGAAACTACGGTCTTGTATATGCTTTTGGGAATAAAAATGTGTTAAGGGTGGAATGGGCCATGACTTAACGCTATTTTGATATCTTATTATTAATGATAGACATTATCTACTTAGCGTATATTACTACCTAGTAGATAGTTTAACGGATCCTTAAAGGATGGTTATTCCAAACATCCTTTGAGTTACTTGTATTTCAATTGCTATTTCACTTGAGTTGGATTTATTAATATAAGAATGTTAATCCTGACTCGAGTGTTTTGTATTTTGCTTTATGCTCGGGTCAGACTGAGTGTACCAGTATTCGAGACTCATCTTTGAAGTTGGAGCTTTGCTTGAAGATCCAGCCATCTATTCTGTTTCCAGTATTCGATGATTCCAGTGATGCATTCTGATTTGTATCTGATGTATCGTGTTACTTTTCCGTTGTATCTGGTTTAACTCTGATGTATCGTATTACTCTTCTGTTGTAAACTCTTATGTATTTTATATATTCATATAGTAGCTTCATGAACTACTATCTCTTTTATTTCCGCTGCAAATTATTACTCTGTGTCTGTGATCTGTGATTATTTTATTTACTGTATATGTTCAGTTTTGCCAAATTTAAATTAACAACGCGGTATTTTGAGCAATTCAACTCCGGCATGTGTGTCTACCTATACACTTATAATGGATGCGAATGGTCCAAAATTACGGGTCGTTACAGTTGGTATCAGAGCTTTGGTAGCTCTAGGCAAACTTAACATATAGGGTAAATGTATTTACAGAATCACTCTCATTCGAGTTTCAATCTCTTCCTTTGACTCAATTCTTTTGAATTTTGGAACGTTCCCCTCGGTTCCGAAATTCATTTCGCGTCTTTCACTATTCATCTTCTTTCAATTCTGGAGCACCCCATAACTCCATTCTGAATGTTATCTATAATAGATCGGCGGTCTCGCCAATCTTCGAATGATTCGTAAAGTAGTAAAACTCCTTTATAATAGGCATCGATTCACCGGAGATTTCTATATCCTCGGTTTACGATGCTATCTATCTCCTGCTATACCTGAATTCTATTTCTTGAGATCGAGTGTTGATTTACCTCGGAATTCAGCATCGATCTTATTCTTGAAGTTACGGACGACCCGGTTAAGGTTGCCCGTGAATTAAATAAATTTACCCATCTCCCGATTCTATTATTGAATCATCTTATCTTTTCTTTCGAATTTGTCTTCGAATCAGAATTCTCTTTGATTTGAGTCCATCAAATTTGAGTCTCTATCTTTGCTTTGAAATCTATTCTTGTATAGTCGAGCGAGGAAGTATATTTGTAAATTAATATTAAAATGTAAATATATTGTGTTGTTTGAGTTGTTGATGTTGATTTGGGTTTTCGATCGATTCGTCTGATCAGCGCTATCGATAGAATTTCCAAAACACTTGAACAGAGCAAACTAACACAATATTATTTTCAAATTTGGTAAATGGAATAAATTTGTTGATTTTATTGTAAAATTTAAGTTAAAATTTTCTGGAATTTAATTAGTTAATTAAATTGTTGTTGAAATGATAATATTTGATTATCATTTATTGTTCTAAATAAATTTATAAATACGATTTATAAATTGATTTGGAATTTGAAATGAATTTAATTCAGAAATTGAGAATTTAGTTTTCCGGTGTTTTCGAACTTTGATTTTAAAATTTTAAGTATATATTTTTGAAAATATCTTCGAATATAAATAGTTTTCAAAGAATTTTTAAAACATTGAAATGAGTGCTCTCCTCTTTGTCGCTGGAAAATAATTTCGGTGATGGCGGCCGCATCATCGACGTTCATTTTCGAGTTTCGAAGTGGAGAAACCATTCTGTAGCTTTGCTACGGTTTTGTTTTGAGGAAAATATATTTTGATTTGAATTTCTTCAGTATATTTCGATTTACATATATATAGGTATCTTATTTTAAAATTTAATTTGATTTGATATAAATATATTGTATATATCTCTAAATTGTTTAAAGTTAATCGGAAATCTAATTCTTAAATTTTGTTAAAAGATGATTTTAATTATAAATAAAACCAAAATTTGGAATAAATATTTAAACTTGAATAATTGAATTGGGAAAATTTTATCTGTATATTGTTCAACTGCATTCTAATACAACTTACCTAAATTATTCATAAGTTAAAATGTAATTGGATAATATATAAGATAAATTGAATTTATAAATAAAATTTGAGTGTTTATAATAAATGTTATACACTAAATTTTGATTATAAAGATGTTAATAGAGTTAGATAGGATAATTAGTAAAACTCAGTTAATGATGAAATAAATTATTTTGGAAGAATTAATAAAATTTGTTTTGAAAGAATTAATAAATTGAAATTTGATCAACATATGAAAATACCTTGAATTTAAAAGAAATTAATAGATGTAAATTAATTTAAATCGAAACTTTTATGTTTTAAATTAATTTATATGGTTTAATATATGTGATAAAATATATTAAGTAGAATAAATTTAACAGTAATTTGGAATAAGAAGAATTTAAAATAGTTGAAAAAATATGATCATAATAAAAGATTATTCAAATTTATGGTTTTAGGAATTGAAAATTTAGGGTAATTGGATAATAAGATAATGAATTTAGAAATAGTTGAGATTTATTTTAGTGAAATCAAATGGATTAAATCAATTATTGAATATCAATTAATTTAAATTTGAATTTATATGGTTTAAATTAATTGTTATTTTGTATTTCAAAATCTGTTTTTATTTCTGGTTGTTTCTATTCTCCTACCTCGTTCCTTTTCGGGGACGAAAAGTTTTGAGTGGGGGAGAGTGTAACGACCCGTAAATTTCAACGGTTTTAATAACTTAATTAGTTGAAATTTTGTGAAATTTTAAAGATAAAATTTTGAAATAAAAATTTAATATTTGGAATACGTCTGGTTAAACATAGCAACCGGTAAATTTTTGTCCGAAAATATGAAAGTTTATTTCGCGCGTAAATTCACTTCAATTTAATCAGTTAAAAAACAGTGAAAATAAAATGTTTCCTAAACCTAAATATTTTTACATAGAAAAATTCTAAAACATCTTCTGAGCAAGATGTCAGTTTGTCATTTTTCCAAATTCGGACATCTTTGGCTCCGTCGATCTTATTTTTCAGCGTTTTTCTTGCATTTTTCGTAGTAGAAAAATTTGAATTTTTATAATTCAATCATACCACTGATATCTTTATACCATTTTGATCGCTTCGTCATGCTGATCTCCGCAGTACATCCATTTTATATTTCGGAGTACGGTACGCGGTGAAATCCGCCGGTATCCATTTTGGGCTTTTAATATTGTGTGACCATTCAATTGTCAAACGACTGAAATTGAATAGTCATTTGATATTAATATCCTCTGAATCAACGTCTGGTGCCTTTACATTTTCCCTTCGTTTCATATAGTATTACCGGTTCCGTGCCATTTCCAATTCTCTGCCGCTTCATGTGTTCTGTGCTCTTTTGGGAAAATAAAGATAACATGAAAATAAATAAAGTAAGTTATGTATTGGCTTCAAGAGATTGGCACGTCCTCTGTTATTTTCAAGCTTGACTATCACCTTTATATTTTGCCAACCCCAGACTTTATTTTTTTCTTTTTTCATGGCTGACAAAGCCACCCGCCTACTACTCGTGCAAGCTTCCCTCCTCCGAACCCAAAAGAACCGCCCTCCATCTTTCTCCACCGAGGCAGTGCCTCCAACCAACGTAGCAGCCTCGGCCATCATCCCCAGTCAACACTACCTCCGCCTCCTATTACAACCGTCGAGCACCACTTCCCTAGGCCGAAGCTCCTCCCCATCAGTCGCCAGCCACACACGGCAACCCGTGCTCCACCTATTTCTTTCTACCGTGCAGCCCATACGCGTCAAATTTCCTCCTCGCGACCTCCTTCCGCTTTGAACGTCTCCGCCATCACCAAATGACCCGTGCACCGCTACAACCCTTCCACTATCGATCTCCACTATTCGATCCTCCGAGCCGCCATCGTCGACCGGCCTCCCACTTTGTTCCGCCCACCTCTGTCTGTATGTAAGCATTACATAGAATTTGTTGAAATATGTGATTATATTTAGCGTATGTGAGTTTTATACGTATATATATTGCGTTAGTTTAAAAAAAATATAGAAAAATATTTAACATATGTCAGTTTATATAGGTTAGAGGCTGTCAGTGTAATATGTTGTTATACGTTAGTTGTATGAAACATTTGTTCATATATGATATTTATAATTTAGCCTAATTTATATATATAATAGTGAATATAGTATGATGTATATAGTTAAGCCTGACACATTACTTTTGCATGCCGAGTACCACCTTCTGTATATAGTCTGTTTGTAATAAGAAATTTCCAAAGGTTTTGTATATAACAGTTTGGGTGTATATATATATAGTATATACTGTTATGATTGAGCTATTTGATAAAGATATATATTTTGATATTTTAAGTGCTTTTGAGTCGCCTTGCCTGTATAAATATTAAATTTATATTGTAAGTATGGTTATATATGTACGTATATAATGTATGTTATATGATCTATCAATATAAGTTAAATACGTGTTTAAAGTGAATTTTGAATCTACAATATACACAGCGTTTAAAATATTAGTATTTTTATACTTATAAAGTGGCGACAGTAGTATATGCGTGATATAGGGTAATATTATATAAATATATAAGTTGGTAAAATTTGTATATTTATAGTGTACGCATTTAACTTGTACTATTGTTTGTGAGATATATTCATATTGGTTTTCAAGTATAATGCATACTGAAGTCTTGGTCCGTTATTGTATATATATTGTTTAATCAATATTTGAACACAAAGATTGTTTGCATTAGTTTATAGTATTGACTTTTATAAAATATGTACGAACGTCGATTACAAGGTTGGGATTAAACAGTGGTTAAATATATAAAATGTGTTTTGGTTTTTGTAAAAAGAAAAAAAAATTTGCAGCAAGTTATATATGTATATTACTTACAGATTTGATTTTTGTTATCTGGCTATATATATCTATGTTATATCATATTATATATAAGTTTTGTTGTTTTCTAGGTTGGCATGTATGTTTATAAGTATATATTCATTTTTACTATACAGATACTCTGCTTTATATGTGTTTATTATTATTTAAATGATATGTGCTTACACAAATATTGATTTCATGGAAATAATAATATTATTATGTTAGCGTTGCTGTTCTATCATAGTTATTCTGATTTGTTTATCGATTTTGTCATCAGACTTGTCCGTCGTGCCTGTTCTTTCCGTCGAATAGTGTCCAATTTGCTTTATTTCGAAGTTCGTGTTTGGATTCAAAACTCAAATTCATCGTCTATCTCTCTAGCCTCGAAAGGTGAGCACTCACTCACGATTAACGTTCTTTTATTTATTAAATTTGATTTCAATTGAAACGACAATTGAAATATGCTGCTGTTAGTTAATTATATTGTTATATATGATATTACCTGTATCAGTTTACTTGTGACATCTGACACCATTATCTGTTAATTGTTTATGCGATGATAATACAGTTTGGCTGATAATTGATTGATTGTTGATGTTTATATTGGACGTAAATTGTTAATGTTAAAATGATAAATAGTATGAAATTGAACTTGATATAGGATAATTAAATGTTAAATTTGATTAACTGACATTTGTATAATATGACCCCTTTAACTGTTTAATTTATTGACACGTAGGATTTGTTTAATTACATTTTGAACCACTGAATGTATGTTGTTAAATTGATGATGTATGAAATTGTAAATAGATGACAAGTGAAACTGTAATGTAATAATCTTTGATCTGCATGAAATGATAGTGTAGATTCTAGAAATAATTATATTAATTCGTACAAATAACAATGCGAATTAATACGGTTATTTCGGGATTATTTGAATTGATTATTGGATTGATATTGATTGTTGTTATTGCTTGTTTATTTACTTTGACACCATCCCAGTTATCACACTGCAAGTTCCCTTTGATATGTTTTGATTTTGAATTGAATTGGAATCGGGTTGAAATGATAAATACCCAAATTGAATTTTTACCTAGGATAGGAAATTAAATAAAACCCGATTGGTCAATAATTTGATTTAAAAATAAAATGAAGATTTTATTTGAATAAATAATATGGTTTTGAAACGAAGTTGGAAATTGAATTTAATGAAATTTAAACGTGAATATTTAATAATCTGAAATGAAATATTAATAAAGAAATTGATGAAAGAAGGTTGTTTAATTTGAGAAATGATTGAATTAAGTTTGAAATTATAATTAAGTTTGAAATTATTAAATTTTGAAATTATTTAATAATTAAGTTTTGAATTATTTAATAATTGAATAAGATTGAATCATTTGATAATTGAATAAAAATTGAATTCTTTGATAAGAGAAATTGGACTTTTGAATAAGTGAAATTTGAACTTTATTAATAAATGAAATTGGGTTTCTTTATTTATTAAGTTTTGGAAATTTATTTAAGTAAGTAAATAACTGAAATTGAATTTCTTAACAAGAAATAAAATGCGATTTATTGAAATTAATGTAAGACTTGATGTTTAAAGAATTCGATTTGATGAATTTAATTTAATTCAAAATTGTAAGTTTTGATTTAATGAAGTTGAATTTAAATAACGGGTTTAATGAATTGGAAATTTAATAGAAATTGTTTTGAATGATAAAGTAACTTAACGAATATTGAATGAAATCGATAAATAAGTTTAAATTGATTCGAATGTTAAATTTAGTTAATTCAAATGATTTGGAAGGAAACTTATATACGAACTTGAATTGATATTTGAATTATTTTAAATGAATATGGAAATTGAATTATGAGATTATGAAATGGTAACTTGGAAGTTTTGAAACGTAAATATTGGAAATTGGTTTCGAAAGAGAAATGAAATGTTGATTTATAAGCTCTGATGGAAATTGAAATTGATTTGGTTTTGAAATAAATAAACGACCAATCGGTGTAATAATTACGGAAGTTATTAAAGAGACCGGAATTCGGTTATGGATATACTCTCTATCTAAACCGAAAACCACTTTAATAACTATACGCGGAGTGATGATCCAGAATGAAGTGGTTGGAATGATGTACGTGTTGACTGAAGAAAGAGAACGATGATGGATAACCTTGACACTTGTGTCAAATTGGAAATGACTAAAACAGGAGCTGTGCCGGGCCAATGGAGGATTGATACCTCAAGTGGACACACTTCTTCGTAAACTATTCTTTTACTTTGTGATCGATTGGTGCGCACCCTTGATTTTGGGAGTGTTGTTTCACGGTGTTGCGGGCGCTGCGGCGTTGCGTTCTCACCAGTCCGGATCAGGCGAACGGTAGTATCACTACCTTGGGTATTGCCTCATGTGCCTTGTCATACTTGTATTCCATTTATGCGCGACCACTACGATTTTGTTTTGTACCTTTAGTATATGGATTGCCCTCTGGTGACTTCCGGTTTTGGGGAAACTACGGTCTTGTATATGCTTTTGGGAATAAAAATGTGTTAAGGGTGGAATGGGCCATGACTTAACGCTATTTTGATATCTTATTATTAATGATAGACATTATCTACTTAGCGTATATTACTACCTAGTAGATAGTTTAACGGATCCTTAAAGGATGGTTATTCCAAACATCCTTTGAGTTACTTGTATTTCAATTGCTATTTCACTTGAGTTGGATTTATTAATATAAGAATGTTAATCCTGACTCGAGTGTTTTGTATTTTGCTTTACGCTCGGGTCAGACTGAGTGTACCAGTATTCGAGACTCATCTTTGAAGTTGGAGCTTTGCTTGAAGATCCAGCCATCTATTCTGTTTCCAGTATTCGATGATTCCAGTGATGCATTCTGATTTGTATCTGATGTATCGTGTTACTTTTCCGTTGTATCTGGTTTAACTCTGATGTATCGTATTACTCTTCTGTTGTAAACTCTGATGTATTTTATATATTCATATAGTAGCTTCATGAACTACTATCTCTTTTATTTCCGCTGCAAATTATTACTCTGTGTCTGTGATCTGTGATTATTTTATTTACTGTATATGTTCAGTTTTGCCAAATTTAAATTAACAACGCGGTATTTTGAGCAATTCAACTCCGGCATGTGTGTCTACCTATACACTTATAATGGATGCGAATGGTCCAAAATTACGGGTCGTTACAGTTATTATTTTCTGTGACCGATTGATTTTGATTCTTTTCTTTCGTTCGACAACGATTTGAAAGAAAAGAAGGAAGCGTGTAGAAGTTATCAAGCTACAGTGCTTCTGATATGGAAAGAAAAGGTTTTAAATTTGAATGCGTTTGACCGGTCAAATATACTTATTTATTTATTCTCAATAAGATTTCCAACATGTTTATATACATCGTACGCTCACACAACAACTCCGATCGCTACTAAATTTGAAATCCGGTAATAATACAATATTACGGATCCAACGAAACTGGTTTCGTCGAATTCCGAGACTGTGCCTCGGACGGCTATTTATAAATTCAATTTATATGATATATTTTTCAAATCTGAACAAAACACTTTTAAATTCAAATTTTAAAAGTTCTATTATCTTCAGTATTGTTAATATGAATTTTTCAAGCCTTCAAAATATTTTTAATTAGCTTAGAATACCAGATTTACTATTTTACCCAACTTCAAATAAATTTAATTTAATTATTAAATTACTCAATAAACAGCGATATTTGAAATTTAAGTTTATAATTAACCTCTGAATATTTAAAATTAATTAAATATTCTAATTTCAAATATACAAAAATTCTGGGTCGTCACAAAAACTGTTGCTTCCCACGCAAATCACGAGCTCGAGTCCTAACCCGAAGAAAACCTCTTATCTACTCAAGTACCCCTTGGGTCACTCACGAGAACCCAATCACTGACACAATACCATCGCCGTGTACGTGCACGACGCATCGCCGGCGCTCTGGCGAACTATGCTACCCCCAGCAAGTCACGTACGATCACTACACTCGACAACAACGATCAAATCGATGCCGCACTTTCCAGATCAAAATTTGGCTTACCGTTCGCGAACCTGTAATAGACTCTCCTCAGCAAATCACCTCGTCCCATCCACGCCGTCCACTCAAGGCACTACGACATCGACCACACCTCGCCAATACTCTATTCTACCCTTCCCCAAAGTTTCGAGCAACTCGATCGGTCAGAGGTGGCGAAATCACCTCGTTTCCAGACCACGTCAAAACCATGTGTTAAACCCTAAATCTCCCTCGTCCCATCATTCCTTGCAATAGAAAAATTTATCAACAATTTTTCAAATATAATCGATTGCCAAACTTGCTTCGAGCGAAGTTTCAACATTCGATACTTGATCGATCGCTGGAAATTGGTTAAAAAGCATATTCTGATCAACCAAGAACTGCTCATAACACACTGAATTAAAAATCATCATTTTAGTTTTAAAAATCCTATCTTGCAGTGTGGATTCAAATTATGAATTTGAATTTATATTTCCTGACATTCGAATTTCCCTAAAATTTGAGTTTACTCTGTAAAAATCAAGTTTTTGCATACTATATAGTACTATTTCACTTGAAGTTATTTTTAGATAATAACTTATATTTTAACACACATATTTGTTTTTAACACCAAAGCCTGATACTGATTCGATAATAAGAAATTGAATTTCTTATTGATTTCTACCCTGAAGTTCAAGAAAAGCAGAGAAGAGCAAAGAATTCCTCAGCACAGTCAATATGAATATATATATATATATATGTAGGGCTTTAGACTTAAATATATATACACAAAACACTATATACCTATGCAAAGATTAAATGATACTTGTATGCTACAAGATTGTTTACTCACCTGGAATAAGAGTTTGAACAGAGCAAAAACCCTGTTTTGAAAAGTTGTAGCTTCCTTTGAATCTGCTTGTTTATTTGATGAAGTTGTTGAATCATGTTTATATTTTTTTCTTCTGGTTTGCTAAGTTTCTTTTGTGAACGAACTGGGACAAAAGAGATATACAAATATATAGGAAAATAGTTATGTATAGGGGTAGGCTGCCTTCTTCAATAAGCTTCAGAGATTTTTATATGCTGATTTGTTTGACTTGGTACAATACGTTTCTTCGATCAGATATTTTTCTTTGTCCTTCCAGACAAGATTTTATAAAACTGAAATTATTTTAAACATTTCGAAATGACTCTTTTGTGGCTTTGAACTGATGTCATTTAATGCATGTGTCCTTACATGTTTGCATGCTTATCCTTTTGCTGTTGTACATAGATATATTTTTCTTGCCTTGCATACAGTATTTCCATAGTATATATATGTGCCTAGAATTTCCTTATGTGTTTATAGCTGCATATATCTATATGCCTCCTTATTTACTTGCTTACATGTCAAATACACACTTATACGCATACCTATTTTAATATACATTACTTATGTATATTTTATCGCCATGTGTATACATATATGTAAACTCACATACTTGTATATTTATATACTTTCTATATTTCATTTCATATGAGCATATATATACATGTATATACATTCATTCGCATTGCTTCTTTTTATATATATATTGTCATTTTATATACATATCCTCATATACCCCTTGCTTTATATTATATATATTCACATTCAAACTTTTCCCATATTTCATTCCACATAGGTATATATTTCCAACATCACAAGGTTGTATATATTTATTTATACATATATTTAAGAATATTTTATCTTGATTTAAATGTTGGAGTTTTATAATATACATGTAAAATTTAATTTTTCTGCTATATGGTTCATCATATCCAGAGATTTATAAGCCAATATTTATTGTAGCTTTAAAATCAATTTATATATATCCCGATATTTTAATTATCAAAAATTTATTCGATTAACTAATAAAATCAGTTAATTTCCCGACTAACAGACGTCCAAAATCCGGGTTATCACAAATTCAGTTAACAATTCAATATTAGAAAATTTGTACTTATATATAATATAATCATACAAGATTATTTTATTTACCAAATTTTGAAAATACTATTTTGTCAGTTTGCTCTGTTCAAGTGTTTTGGAAATCCTATCGATAGCGTTGATCAGACGAATCGATCGGAAACCCAAATCAACATCAACAACTTAAACAACATAGTATATATTTAAACATTTATATATTAGTTTACAAATACATTTCTTTGCTCGACGATACAGGAATGAATTTTTCAAAATAAGGATAGGGTTTTAAATTTGATGGACTCAAACCAAAGAGAATTTTGATTCGAAGATAAGTTCGAAACAAAGATATGATGATTAAATAACAAAGTAGGAAGATTGATAAGTTTGTATAAATCGAGGGCAACCTTAACCGGGTCGACCGTGACTTCAAGAATAAGATCGATGTAGAATTTCGAGGCAAATCTACATTCGATCACAAGAGATAGAATTCAGGCATAGCAAAAGATAGATAGCATCGTAAACCGATGACACAGAAATCTTCAGTAAATCAATGCAATTGTAAAGGAGTTTCACCCCTTTATAAATCATTCGAAGTTTGGCGAGACCGCCGATTCATTATAAGGGTCATTCGAAGTGGAGTTATGGGATGCTCCAGAATTAAAAGAAGACGAATAGTGAGGGACGCGAATGAATTTCGGAACCGCAGGGAATGTTCCAAAATTCAAAGGAATCGAGTCAAAAGGGAGAGATTCAACTCGAATGAAAGTGATTCTGTAAATACATTTACCCTATATGCTAAGTTTTTCCTAGAGCTACCAAAGCTCTGATACCAACTGTAACGACCCGGTATTTTGGACCATTCGCATCCGCACATGTCGGACTTGAATAATTCAAAATACCGAATTGTTAATTTAAATTTGGCAAAACTGAACATATACAGTAAATAAATAATCACAGATCACATACACAGAGTAATAAATGCAGCGGAAACAAAAGATAGTAGTTCATGAAGCTACTATATACATATCAGAGTTAAATAAGGTACAATAGATGTCTCAAATACAATAATCAAATACAATATCAGAATACATCACTGGAATCAACCGAATATCTAAAAGCTGGATAGATAGTTGGATCTCCAAGCGAAGCTCCAACTCCACAGGTGAGTCTCGAATACTGGTACACTCGGTCTGACCCGAGCGTAAAGCAAAACACAAAACACTCGAGTCAGGATTAACATTCTTATATCAATAAATCCAACTCAAGTGAAATAGCAATTGAAATACAGGTAACTCAAAGGATGTTTGGAATAACCATCCTTTAAGGATCCGTTAAACTATCTACTAAGTAGTAGTGTACGATAAGTAGATAATGCCTATTAGTAATATAAAATATCAAAATAGTGTTAAGGCGTTACCATATTCCCCCTTAACACATTTTATATAAGCGGTATAGACTATACAGCACTGTAAACTCCACCGTAAACTAGTGGGATATCAGGGAGTACTCCATATGTATAACACAAAACAAATCGTAGTGGTCGCGTATATAGGGATCCAAGTATGACAAGGCACATGAGGCAATACCCAAGGTAGTGAAACTACCGTTTGCCTGATCCGGACGGGTGAGAACGCATCGCCGCAGCGATCGCAACACCGCGAAACAACACTCCCAAAATCAAGGGTGCACCAATCGACAACAAGTAATGAGTAGTTTTCGAAGAAGTGTGTTCGCTCGAGGTAGCTAACCCCCATTTGGCCCGGCACGGCTCCTGTTTTAGTCATTTCCAATTTGACACAAGTGTCAAGGCTATCCATTATCGTTCTCTTTCTTCAGTCATCACATACATCATTCCAACCACTTCATTCTGGATCACACTCCGCGTATAGTTATTAAAGTGGTTTTCGGTTTAGATAGTGAGTATGTCCCTAACCGATTCCGGTCTCTTTAATAACTTTCGTGATTATTACACTGATTGGTCGTTTAATAAATTTCAAAACCAAATCAATTTCAATCTCAATTAGAATTTGTAAACCAACATTTCATTTGTCTTTCTACACCAATTTCCATAATTTACGTTTCAAAACTTCCAAATTACCATTTCGAAATCTTATAATTCAATTTCAATTTTATTTAAAACAATTCAAATATCGATTTAAATTCGTATATAATTTACATTCCGAAATCATTTAAATTAATTTAATTTAACGTTCAAATCAATTTCAAATTCATTTATCGATTTCATTCAATATTCGTTAAGTAAATTTATCATTCAAAACAATTTCTATTTAATTTCCAGTTCATTAAATCAATTCCTTAAGTTCAACTCCATTATATTAAAACTTACAAATTGCATTAAATTAAATTCATCAAATCAAATTCTTTACATTTTCAAGTCTTACATAAATATCAATAAAACACATTTTATTTCTTATTAGAGAATTTCAATTTCACTTATTAATTTACTTAGTTACAATTTCAAAACTCAATTAATAAAGAAACTTGATTTCACTTATTCAAGAAGTTCAATTTTTTACTTAATAAAGAATTCAATTTTATTTAATTATTAAATAATTCAATCTCATTAAATTATTAAATAATTTCAAAACTTAATTCAATCATTTCTTAAATTAAACAACATTCTTTCATCAATTTCTTTGTTAATATTTTGTTTCAGATTATTAAATATTCACATTTAAATTTCATTAAAATTCAATTTCGAACTTCGTTTCAAAACCATATTATTTATTCAAATAAAATCTTCATTTTATTTTTAAATCAAATTATTGACCAATCGGTTTTATTTAATTCTCTATCCTAAGTCAAGTTCATTTGGGTATTTATCATTTCAACCCGATTCCATTTCAATTCAAAATCAAAGCATAGCAAAGGGAACTTGCAGTGTGATAACTGGGATGGTGTCAAAGTAAATAAACAAGCAATAACAACAACCAATATCAATCGAATAATCAATTCAAATAATCCCAAAATAATCGTATTAATTCACATTGTTGTTTGTGCGAATTAATAAAATTATTTCTAGAATCTACACTATCATTTCATGTCGATTAAAGATTATTACACTAATTATTTGTATGATTCTTCATTTGTCATCCATTATTTAAATTTATACCACCACAATTTATACAACATACATTCAACAGTTCAAGGTGCGGTTAACCAAATTCTATGTGTCAATCAATTTAACATTTAAAATGGGTCATATTTAACTAATCAAATTCAACATAGAAATCCATTTTAATTGTTAACTATCTTATATCAAATTCAATTGCATACTATTTATCACTTTAACATTTACAATTAACGCCCAATTTCAACATCATACAACAACCATTTATCAACCAAACTTGTATAATCATCGCATAAGTGACAGATAATGGTGTCAGATGTCATAGGTGAACAGATACAGGTAATAGCATATATAATAGTGTAAATAACTAATAGCAGCATATTTCAATTTTCGTTTCAATTGAAATCAAATTTAATAAATAAAAGAACATTAATCGTGAGTGATTACTCACCTTTCGAGGCTAGAGATTGGATACAGAAATGAGCTACGAACCCAGGCACGAATTTCAAAGCAACGCAAGATGGGTACGGATTCGATAGACAAGCTAATAAATCGAAATTGATTGAATGAATCAGAATCATCTTGATATATATATATATATATATACACAGAATGTACGTTATAATTTTCTCTAAAATAGATTTTTGAAACGCACCTTTAAAATAAGATATCTATATTTATTTGTTTTTGAAATAAATTCCAAACACACATCTTCAAACCCATATTTAGTTTCAACGCATATAAATTTCTATATATGTGTATTTATTAGGAATGAAAAATACTTATTCATATTAAATATCACTTCAACAAAATCTCAACATGACATATCATTTAAATGTATATAATTTCAACATTAACATAACCTATATATATATACGAACAACAAAATCTTAATATAACCCATAAGTTATACATACATGAGTTCTCAGTTATATATATACTCATGTAAAACAGCAGCATACATTGACTCAACAGTTTTACAGGTTCACCTAGACTAACATATATACTAAATCTTAGTAATAAGCAAATAACCATCTAAATTTGTAAATCTATAAAATTTAGAAATCAATACTTGTTATCAAATCAGCATACACAAATTTATTATAATATGTACAAACTTAATCAGAAATGAAGGGTTTGAAAACTATGTGTAAAATATTATATACCTTATTTTAACAACGTATATAGGTTGACAAAAAAAATGTATAAAGCATATGTAATATACTGCATTTATAATATAACAGCCTCAACAATAAGCCGTGTAGATAAACTAAACCATATAACTCATATATCCTATACATATATAACAAAGCCCAAATAGTATGCAGACTCTATACGAAACATACAACAAAATATTGTCATGTGACTTCACCACAAAATGTATGCAGACTAGAAACTATATGGTATATTGGTTTTACCAATATCATATACTTCGAAGATATACTGCTGCAAAACATATGTAAGCTGTAATACTAAAATTATGTCTATTTCTCGGTTTAAACAATATATATATGACTGCGACTAAAAAAAATACATAACTTACAGACCATAATATCTTAACAGCAAATACAATCTATAGCTTCTTTTAAAACTTACTTATATGCGAAATATATAACTAACATAGACCTTTATATGTATAGCTATCATACTTTTTCTAAAGCACAGGGTCCGTATAAATCTTACGTAGACACGTATATATATAACTTTACATGACAAAATATATCAACACCTTGTTAATTATATGATTAACATGTTGTAAACTAACACCCCAACTAAAATATAATATATATATAATTAAATATATCAGGAACAGTACATATATATACTATGAAGGAAATCATTAAACCAACTTATATAAATATAAGAATTGCATATATATATATACTCGGCATCAATATATATATATATACTGTAATTCTTTAAAACATAGAGTATATGCACGACTGTCACCTGATACTAGAAAATGCAAGGCTCTGCCTGCTCATGTGGGCTGTCGGCATGAAGCAAAAGTGGGCAAAGGATGGGCAAGGGTCGGGGCGCATCAGGTTGGACGTGGGTAACTCGATTGAGTTTTTTTGGACATGGATGACGAGTGAAAGAAGGAGATGTAGGCTGCCATGTTCGGTGATGGGTTCGGCACTTGGAGTTCAGCAGCAAATGAAGGGATGGTTTGTTGGGGTTCTTGGCCAGGGTGGTTGCGTAGGAGGAGGCACAGATCTAGTGCTCAGGTCGGAGAAGAAGTGGCTGTCACTATAGTTAGGCCGATGGAGATAAAGATGGTGGGAGGTCGGGAAGGATAGGAGAGTAGTGCGGCCGAGGTTGGAGGTTGTGATGGAGATCGGTGGCAGTGCTAGGATGGTGATGGAGTGGAGTTTCTAGTAGAGAAGGTTTTGGGCTTCTGTAATATTTTTCTTTTTCAATAACAGAGCAAAATGAAGATAGGGAAGAGAATGGGTCAGAGGGATCGCATGCTCTAGTATGTAAAACTTTGTATATTTCCAAAAGCAAGGTTACAGAGAGAGAAGATGAGAAGTTTGCTTTCTTTTTTTAACTTTATATTATTATTGTTAACTTATTATAAAGATGGGAAGGTGAATGAGCCGTTGTAGGTTGGAAATAGGACTAGAAAGTGAATGGACACATCAAAAATTGCACAGGTTGGAAGTGACTATAGCTAGAACATAAAACAACAACTATATTGAAGAGGTAGGGAGGGGAAAGCTCACCGAATAAATAAAAGTCATGAACCAGAGTTTATAGACATTGGGAAAACAAAAGAGTGGAGTTTAACAGCTGGATTTCTTGTAAATGCAAAAGGTTAATAACGCAATTTATTTCAATGCTTGAGCTGCAAGGTTCAAAGGTTTGAAAGCAAGAAAACTAACGGTCACAAATCTCGGTACGGTATGACGCACTGATTCTCCGTCTTCGTCGCGTATCGGAACTTACAATACAGAAATAAATATACCGTAGAGATCAGCACGACAAGACGATCAAAACGGTATACGGATGTCAGTGATTTGATTGAATAAAAAAAATTCGGATTTTCTACCAGCGGAAAATGTAGCAAAAACGCAGAAAAATAAGATCGACGGAGCTAAAGAAGTCCGAATTTGGAAAAATGAAAAATGACGTCTTAGTCAGAAGATGAATTAGAATTTTTCTATGTAAAAATATTCAGGTTTCGAAAATGTTTTATTTTCATCGCTTTTTAACTGATTAAATTGAAGTAAATTTACGCACGAAATAAACTTTCATATTTTCGGACGAAAATTTACCAGTTGCTATGTTTAATTAGACGCATTCCAAATATCAAATTTATATTTCAAAATTTTATCGTTTGAAACTTCCCAAAATTTCAATTAATTAAATGAATAAAACGACTAAAATTTACGGGTCGTTACATTGTCAGTGCCGAGCATACATAAGAAAACCTTTCCTTCTACTGTTCCCACCTTGCATCGGTACCTGTTCCTCTAAAGCTATCCTATGGGTTGTAATAAGGAGGGGATCTGAACAACGTTCTAGTGATTGGTAAATTATACACTTTATACATGAAACTAGCTTATGCCAATTGCCTTCCATCACATGTTATGTCGTTTTATTTTACTTAGTCGAATCGACTCCACGTACACGTACGATATGCCCTATCTACCCGAAGTAGACCATAACCACATACATATGTATATAAATATATAATTACCACTGTCCCCCTTTGGACCAAGATACTATCCTCGTTAGTATACGTAACTCAGCACCTTATTAGGATCCATCTTCAATGCAGTATCATGTCCTCATCGTCATGCATAGAAAGGAACTCCCATAGTGCCAAATAATGGCGTCACAAGAGTTTAGTCGTATTCTATCATGTTCTGGTGATTTACCTAACTATTTCATATTATGGACTTAGCTCTAAGGACTATTGAGGATGTAGCTCCTCGGAATTTTGTGGACTCGGCTTCTCAGATTACCCCAATCGTTTGAAAGACCATTCTTAAGGGTTATCTAGCCTTGCCTACTTAATGAACAAACTAGCAAACAACTGTGCGGTACATGACCTAAACATGACCTACACTAGTAGGAGGTGTAGCCTGTTTAAGTGTAACCCTTGTCTTTCCACTGACTCCTCAGGACCGATGACGTTCTCGACCTATGTATAGCTCCTACTCCCTAATATGGTACCAAACACATGATATAGTATCGAGCCTTGCTCACCATCCCATTTAGATTGCCTAATGCAATCAAGGTAAAACCCATGCTAAAAGTTGAAGTAGACCCTAATAGGGTATTCCTTCCCCTATACGTGAGCGTATATAATTCCATGGGTTCTATAATTAAATATGTCCCACGTCAATATAAAGTATTCACAATTGCTAGTAGCCCCTTTCGGTGGATAGACTTCTGTTGTGTAACACTACTAACCTCTCATTCCAACCCATTTGAGTGACTATGTCATTCTTATCTATATATGTTATTAACCAACTTTAATAATTCACACCCGTCATAAACGCATACTTGAGGCTACATAAATATATTCATACTGGCTTAATTATTATGCCTTTAATGTTCAACGGTCCATAGTATTTCCTTATTTTTATGTGTTTACTTCTTATCCTTTTAATATCAATTTACTGTCATTTACTGCTTTCATTAAAAGATCTAAATATCTTTTCCTATTTATTTCCCTTTCTCATTATTGAATTTTTTTCTTTCCGTTCCTTTTAACCTTTACTACCCTCCCTTGTTTAGTGGACTATCCATACCCGTATATTTTATATACTTCTTGCCTTTATTCATTTTATTACTTGCCTACCTTATTATTGTTTACTATTTGGTTTCCATCTTGTCCCTATTGCATATATTTATATATTGATTTTATGATTTAACTATTATTATTATCACAACTTCAATTCAATAATTCATACTTTGGGATTTCTACATTTAATGCATTTGAATCACATCTTTCCCAAAGGAAAGGTTAAAACTGTAGATCTATATCTCTTATTGAAATATGGTAATTTTGTTACGTTTGGAATTACAAGGATTTATCTTTTCATGGTTATTGAAATAGTAGTATAAAATATATGGTAAAATATCCTTATTTTATGCATCTCTTTCTTTTAGGCGTATTCATTGTTATTTCAAAAAATACACTTTTATTTGCAAAATTAAATTTGATAATCTATAGAAATTTATATTGCAACACCCTAAATTCTAATGAATTAAAACATCACTTAAATCCTAACAATTTATTGTGATAACTTCTAATTTACATTTACTTATATAAATCAATTAATCAACAAATTTGGAATTAGAATATAATTTAATTAAATTCTGGGACTATTGCTACCCAATACTAAATTTAGGGACTACTAATACCCAATGCTTTCCAGATTCAAGTACATGCAATATTAAATACAAGTTATTAACTACATATTATGTAGGCAGGATCTATAAATTCATTACACGCATACAATTTTAGTCTATAACTCCAAATTTACACTGAGGCATATAGAAATAGATTTAATGATATAAATCCAATATTATACATAAATATATAATTTTCCACTCACATATTTAGCTTTTGAAATCTCCAGATCTAATCCTTGTTATTCCAGTTTGACTCCCCTTATTCTCCCTATTTGAATATATACATATACCGCAGCATATATATATATATCAGAAATCTAGATCAGAGAAGAGATTAGGATTTGATTTAGATTTTAGATCCGGATTTATAATTTCCCTTGGCTTTGATGATTTTCTTCGACCATATTCTTCTTCTCAATTATCCTCTGTTATTCTCCACTTGTATATACGTATATAAACTATAGATTTATTTAGGTTTTAGAATTTGTAGAGAAGAGAAAATGGCAGAGCTTCGCCATTGCTTCGGAAAATATGAGAAGAAAAGTGATGGGTTAGGCCCGTATAAGGGTTCAAATCAATGCCAGCAGTTAAATTCTTTTATTTTAAATCTGGTCGTGTGGTCACGTCAATTTCTCAATCGAACACATACCATCGGTCGACTGCCTCTATATCCACCAGTCGACCGCTAGCGTTCGACCGGTCATATATGAGGTGTCGACCGATCGTTGCCCCAAATTATTTCCCAATTCATGATATTTCTTTTTGAGTTTATATATTTCATTTGATTCGATTAACGTTAATGTTTCTTAACGTTTAAGTATCCGTTAGCGTTAGTAATTAGCATCAATTAATTTTATTTACATAATTACATATATAATTATTTTTGACTTGAAATATTTTAACGTTATTAATTTTTTCATTTGAACTCCGATCAGAAAACTTATATATGAAAATTGATCAAAAAATCGGCAAGGTCCCAACTTTGCAAGTTTCGTTGCCAAATTCTGACATTTGTAAAAATTCTCCTTTTGATATTATTTATTTATTAATTAATTTCTTTTTAATTAGTTACCGTTAAAATTATAGGGTGTTGCAGATACAATGTGTTTGTCTGTCATGGCGTACTCCCGGTATTGGTACTGGAGTGAACTAGATTGGCCAGTATCCATCATAGCGGCCCAATCTCCAGGTCGTGCCCTAGATCTATAATAGACTATAATTTTTATAGTAGGGTGGTTTACCCTTAGCCTCTTATGTCACATAAGCCAACAGTCTATTGCCATAGGGGCGGAAGCCATGTCGTGACTGAGTCCATGCGTTGACAAGTACAATGGTGGATATCGTTATGATTCTTATGGAGGTAACTAATGATTGTAGGTAGTCCATATGCCCGGAGTACGAAGATAGTCATCAGTCTCCCTTTTGCTTCTACATTGAGTGATAGATTGGAATAAACTATTGATACACCTCACCTAAGTATAAATATGGGTTAGACGACCCACATATTGATATATGACTCCACTTAGGACCTTGTGTCTGTCGTATAGTTAATTCCTATCACATTTATTATCATGTGTTATTTTTATGTGAGGAGAAGTGATTATACCTATGATAGATGTCCAAAGTATAGTTGATCCTCGTATCTTTTATTGTATATGATTTTACAGATAGGCGGCCTTTTTATGTTTATTGATGATGGAATTTTATTATTTAATATTGAGAAATAACTTGATCATTGATGTGTGCTAGCCTAACTATACTTTATGATATCTCAAGCATTATCTTGGTCCACTCTCTGGACTCCTTTGGTAGCGGGCTTCTGATCCAATATGACTGCTACCACTATAAATACAAACCAAAGAGCAACTAAGAGGAGGGCTGATTTTTGCCATTACTACGTGGAAGTTTTGTCATTTCTTTGACTCTATCTCTACTCAATAGTCACCAATGCAGTTCCTATAAGCAATTCTAGGACTAAGAATCTGCCTAATACTTGTACTTATGACTAACTCTCATTCGATCACTTTGTCAACATACTATATCAAGATCAAATCAATAGGCAAAGCTATAGAGTGGGCATAGGCTTGGTTAATAGCCAAACCACTATAAAAATCCATGTGTTTTATTTACTTTTCTGCTATTCTCTATTATATCTGCTCTATTTTAACAGGGCTGGTGCTTTCACATCATACTCTAGGGTGTTGATCCATTTTTTGGGTTAACACTTCGGTGCTTCCATTAAGAGCTGAACTCAGGCTCAAAACTAGCTCTTCACTTTGAATCGGATAGGTCCAGAAGTTATATATGCAAATCCTACTTTTAAAAGAATTTGAAGTCTTTCCATTAAAGATCAATGGCGGGAAGAAAGAGAACAATTTCTGGGAGATCTAACGGTGCAACATTTGCTAGTAATGAACCAAACCGCCAGTGGGTTGAAGTAAACAACACCAAAAACTTATTAATATGAGTTAATACTGGAGATCAAGCACTAAAATCTTTTGCCCATCATGAAGTTGTGACAAAAGGAGAATTTAACTAGATGGTTAATTAACTTAACCAAAAGATGACTAATAGCCAAAAAGCTTTTTTGGACAAAATAGACGCTCTGCTAGTGCTGCAACCACCAACTGCCCCGAGGACTAAGCCAGAAACCGCGGAGGCTATGGAACAGAAAAGCTCCTCCATCTCAGGCTTGAATAGGAGGGTGGCAAGTAAATGAAAAAAGGGATAGATGGTGAAGCGACTAGAATTGTTATTGAAGGTAATGGAAGTACCCCTCCCGTCGGAGGACAACTTGCCACAAACCCTAACCTTGGAGCGAAGGCTCCACAAGGGAATATGCAATGCTTCTCTCTGATTCTGAAGATGACATGCAACTCGATGCTAAAGGATTGAAATTGAGTGCTGACATAGCAGGTAATACGTCACAAAATAAATTTAAACTACTACTATATAGCTAACCGCACGCCAACAGAATTCTGCAGGAGTGGTTCTCCCGGAGAATGGAGAACCCAGACTTCAGTTGGAAAACCAAGGCCGTTTATAGAGTCAAACACTTGGTGTAACCCCTGATAGTTGACCTATGGACTACCAGACTAGTGAGGCGTATATAGAAGACATGGTCAAAGGCTTAATGGAAGGAAGCAAGGGTAGAAAAGATGACGATTGGGGTTCGGCACCAAGCCGGACTCCATTCACTGAAAATATCCTAAGGGAGGAAAATCCCAAGAAGTTCACTATGCCCACTGTACTAGCCTATAATGGTACGACAGACCCTAAACAACACTTGTACAAGTACAGTTGGCACATGGACGGAGCTAGGGCAACAGATGCAGTCCGCTGCAGATGTTTCCCTATCTTCCTAGAAGGTGTTGTTTCTATGTAGTTTACCAGACTCCCACTAAGATCCACTACATTTGACGAGTTAGCAAGGAAATTCTTTGAATGGTTCAGGCTTCACATGGCATTGCCAAAAGATGTGATGTCTCTATCTGGCTTTTTCCGAGGACCAAATGAGTTAAAACCTTTATGAGCTGGTTTAATACCGCGGTTACTGAACTGAGCAATCCTAATGAAGATATGGTATTCATGGATTTAGTCCGGGCTATCCATCCGAACAAAGACATAGGAAGATGGATTAAGATGAAACAACCAACCACCATGAAGGAGTTCAACCAGAAGGCAAGTCAGTATTAGAGATTGGAAGAGGTAGACGCATTGGAGGGAAAAACTACCAGTATGCAACCAAAGGAGGTAGTTCAGAGCAATGTAGCGGTTAACCAGAATGGAAATAGTTCTAGAGTCATGCCAGGAAATGCAGGGAAAGATGGGAATCAAAAAATAAATAAAAAAACAGAACACTTGTAGGCGTGATGGGAATAGACTCGAGGAGTATACGCCATTGAATGATAGCCTGGAGAAAATCTACCTTGCAACTCAGGGAACCGAGCAATACAACAAGCCCCATAGAAAGGAAGAATTTGAACAATAGATGCAATCAAGGAAGTTTTTTCGCTTTCACAAGACTCATGGGCATAACACAAATGAGTGCGAACATCTGAAAGATCCGATTGAATTGATTAGGAACAACAGGCTCCAACGATACATGAAGAAATCGCAAAACCCTGACCAACCTGCTAGACCCCATCACTGCTAAGGAAGTAATTAACTTCGTTACTAAAAATATTATTTGAAGGTTCAGAGTATGGTAGAAAATCATCACAAACAATGGAACTCGGTTTGAGAGTGCGAATTCAAGAACTTCTGTGAGCTTTTCTGGATCGAGAAGAGCTTCTCCATGGTAGCACACCCATAAGAAAATGGGCAAGTGGAGGCAGTGAACAAAACCATCAAATCCACCATCAAGAAATGGTTGACGAAAGCTAAAGGAAATTCGGTTGGTGAACTTCTGCTTGCATTATTGGGCTTACAGAATGACCCATTGATCGGTGACCTGGTACTCACCTTTCACCTTGGCATACGGTTCGAAAGCAATGATCCTAGTGGAACTTGAAGTCCCCTCTCATTGGAGATGGCACTTCAATCAAAATGATAATGAACAGCTTCTACTCGAGTCACTTGATTAGATCAATGAAAAGCGGGAAGAAGTAGAGTCGAGGACTACAACACATCAAAAGAGAGTAGCATGACACTTCAACACCAAAGTTTGCAACTGCACTTTGAAGTACGAGATCTCATTTTGAAATGAAACTACCTGGGTATGGGGGCACTAGACGCAAACTGGGATGGACCCTCCATTATCGACCAAAAACTTAGAGATGAAACTTTCAAGCTCACAACGATAGATGCAATCCAAATTCCTCGCGCTTGGAACAACGATTCATTATAGCACTATTTTGTTTAAATTTCTTTATGTTTATTTTCTATTTTCACAAATAAACCATCCAGGGATATTCAGGGCATTGTGAATAGGCAGGATTTGCCTTTCTCTTTATTTTATCAATAAAGTTATTTTGCTTCTTGAACCAATGGAACACATTCATGTAAGCAACCTGCTAAGTCGACGGGGTTAGATCTACTCGAAAACCATTCACTCCTTGCTTGGATCAATGGAATCACATGCATGTGCGCTCCACAAACATGCTCCTTGAATCGATGGAATCGCGTTTAAGTAAGCAACTTGCCGAGTCGACGGAAGCAAATCGACTCGAACCATCGGATCGACATGGAATATCGATCCCTGCCTTCTGAGAATTGGTATTGCTCTGGCAAAATCGAGAAGGCCCAAACCCTCATGCCCATAAGCCGTGCCGCACTTCTTAAACCGATTGAACTGTATCCAAGTATGCACCCATTTCCTTAGCCACTTAAATGAACGGAAATACGTTTAAGTGTGCCCAACTCCTTCGCTTCTTGGACCAATGGAACCGCGTCCAAGCAAGCATCCACTCCCTTATTGCTTGAACCAACGGAACCGCTTTTAAGCACGCTCTAAACCATCATTATTACCCTAACAATATTGTTAGTTTGTCAAAACCTCCTAAGTACCGATATTGCTCCGGCAGTATCGAGAAATTTATTGGTCGTAGGATTGGTAGAAATCAATCCCCATTGCACAAAAATCAACATTGCCAAGATATTAGCAACGTTGAAGGAAAATTCAAGGAATTCAGCTATTTGCACATCTTAAGAAATAGAGGCTGATGTACGGATAGAACCTCAATACCTAACTCAGAGAAAATCAACTGTGACTAAAGTACACAGTGCTCGAAATTGAGCATTCGGACTATAAGTTCACGGAGTTAGGAGCTGCAATAAATCCTTTACTGGAGGCAAACAGAGTAGCCTGGAGCTCCCGGTCTCGCATCAAGTGTTTGAAGTAACCAGCTTCACGGGCTAGGGAGCATACAACATACTAGCACTTGGTCGGAATAAAAATCACTCCATGGTTCTGTTATGCCGAACAAAAATTCTGGCAGCTATAATAGAGCTAAGTAAAATAGTAAAACTAAATAACCGCAAGTTACACTATTTACATCATTTACATGCATAGAATAGTGGTAAATAAACACATCATCTATCATACAGTATAGTAGTGTATAATATGAAAATTTTGAGATGACCAATCATATTATGCACACATACTGTAATATATAAACATGCACAGTACACATAATAGATTGCAGTAGAAATACTAATCTTTTCATTTCTTATATCACTTTATGTGCAAAATCAAATAGCGGGGGCCGTTCATACACAATGTCGGCCTGTTTGGAAACCAAAAAGAAAAGGTACAGACTCTACTGACGCAACAGCAAAATAAAAAACCCTAAGTATAGACTCATTGCACAAAAGACTCAAAAAAGAAAAAGATTCATAAACAAAAGACCGTAAAAACGCTGCACCATTGTTATTCGAGCACTTCAAGACTTCTTTCTACCTTTTTCACATCCGTTGTTGCCCTTGCCCGGACGAATCAGGCACTTCTTCCTATCCTTCCTGGTCTCTCTTGCAATAGGGGGTCGGACCCCTCGACCCTCCGGTGGCCGCACTCTCCTCTTTCAGCACCTTAAATGTAATGGTTGTTAGGGTCTTTTGCCGCTGCTCTTTTCTCTCCTTCTTCATTTGCAATCCCTTTCTTTCTTCCTCCGATCCATCTACCATGGTCGTCTTCTCTGTTGGCTCTGACTCACTAGTGATCACCACCTCATCATCCACAAACATAGAGATGTCCTCCAAGTTTTGTAACACCACTATCATTTCAGAATAGGGTCCAAGCCTGGGACTAGAGACAAGAATAAGGCTGAAAACTGTGGTAGACACAGCGGTGGAAGCAGAAAAATGGTAGCAGGACTTGAACCCTGTACAGTTGTAGGAGTAAGTGGGAGAGTCGAGGGAGCCTACAAGTTGGGAAAGCGAGGTGCATAATTTAGAGAAAGACACTGGAGAAAATTGAATTTCCTGGAGCATTGGAGAGACGAGAGAAATACCTGAGCTAAGAGTGTGGTCGTGAACTTCACTCTCAAAAGCTTTGACACCGGTCCCCATTTCTGAGGGGTGCACTATGGCTGGAGTAGGATGTGGCCTGCCCAAGACTTCAGATGTTGCGTACGCATGAGTTACTTCAGAGGTTGTAGTGTTTGACACCGGGATGGCCAAAAATTGCTCTTATTAAGTTGGAACAAGTATTTGTAGCTGCCCAAAGAGATTGGGCCAACAGTGCCAGCAGGAGCTCTGGCAGTGGCATCGGTGGCATCTTTCTCTCTTTCTTCTCTAAGGATCTTTTTGTCGGTGGCTAAGAAGTCAATGTCATCAAGGCTAATACCATGGCAAGATTCTGAGGATAATTCACAATAAGTTATCTCAGGCTGCCCTTGTTCATTACACAGCTTGTATATAGATGAACTACATTGTCATCTATTTGATTGATCACATTATCATATTCTGGTCAAAGCTCGATTAGTTCGAACTTGGTTCTTAGGTGTTCAATCTCTTTCGCCAATTTTCTAGAAACAACCTTTTCTCTTTCTTCCACCAACTTTGCATTTTCCTCACGAAACCGAGTGAGTTTCGTCGCCTGCTCGACGATCACAGTAGCATGTCCGATGATGGTTTGGTTTTAAGTTTTAACAGTATTTTCTACTTCAGTTAGCTGCTCTTTCAACTTCCCAAACCCAATGTGAGTGTCCTTAAGCTAATTTTGGATCAAAATCATCGCTCAGTCATGAGCCCGGTCGCCTCGATCAATAGACTATCGCTAGAAGCCTTACTCTTTAAGGTTGCATCCCTCTCAGCCTTTAACTTGGTAACCTCATCGTCACGATCTTTAATTGCCTTGGCATGATCATCCCTCTCGGCCTCAAATGAGAGAATCTCTTGATTGTTTGTATGGTTTACATCTAATAAGGCTTTACAAGATGCTGAAAGTCGCACCCATCTTTTATGTCCTCGTGGACTGTCTCCAAATTGTTGAGGGAAACAGCCTAAATAAGGGGTTTCATCTTCTTATAAAACTTGACCCCATCAAGAACAGATTCGAAAAGGTAGCTTGAAGCGTGGGTGGACCTGGTGGGAGTTCAAAAATTTTCCTTCGGTTGGAAGAAGTGGGAGCTACTGTAGTAGCTATATCTTCCGAGAGAGTGGAATTTCTTGGATCTCAATAGTCTGGACATCGGAGTGAGGTGGAGTAATCAATTGCTAGGGCTCACGGTAGTCATTAGAGTCTCTATGGCATTTGTGCGCATCGCCAGGGGCACTGCTCTCATCATCTCTTTTCTGTTTATCTCCCCTCTTGCATTCTCGCCCCAAGTGGCGAGCTTCATCCTCTTTTCTTTTTCTTCTTTCCTCATCCATATCATGAGGAGGGTGATAAGCTGGATCAGAAGTCTTAGCTTTTCAGGAGCTAGTATCTTGGCGTAATTGATGATATAATCCACGTCCCATGGTACCTGAAATGAAAACAAGAATGAAGTTAATACTCGAACTTAGGAACTTAACACAATGCAGAGATGTGTGCTTGTAATCCTAAAGTGAAGAGTTTAGTGCTGACGACCTCGATATACTCTACCAACCCTATTGGTAGGGTTTAAGAGTTGAAGTCTTTTCACCACTCCACTACTCACAAATGCGCCTGAGGAAATGTTGATTTCCAGGCTGATCTCAGATATCATTTCGCTAATGTAGATATCCTCGTGTTCTTCTACATATATGGCGACATCTTTTATGAAATCATAAGTAGATGTATCTCCCGCGGGTGTCCCGGTAGCATGACCTCCGTTAAACTATGGAGTCTCAGTAGTTGGTTGTTCTTTAGGAGGAGAAATTGATGGTTCGAGGCTTAATGCCTTAGTAGTTAACAAGTTCAAGAAGAGCAGTTGAGGAGGATACTGCTCATTTCCAGCGACTCGCCGAAAGATTCATCTCTTTCCACGGAGATGAAAAAGTCACTATCGTCACCATCTGAGCCTTTTTTCTCTCCATCCTCAACCAAAGGCTGCTTCCCATCTCTCCTTTGAAACGTTTCATCTTCTTCTTCGGGGATAGGAGACATCCTGCGGGCCTCATCCCAATTCCTCGTAATGTCCTCTCCAGAGGGTAAGTCTATGTCAACTCTGGGAATCTCTTCAGACCGTGCTTCCTTTGTCGAACCAGCCACTTCTTCTTAAGCCTCCTCGATAGAGTCATAAGCATAGGCAGAAGAATGAGTGCATCTCCTGGGGCTACTTGAAGTTGATGGCTCATCATCCACAGCAAATCTACTAGGATGAAGTAACTCGAACTGCCAGAGATTCTCATTTGTTAAAAGAAACTCCACTAAGCACTTGGAAGCTGTCACAACCTTGAGAGTTTTAAGCATCTCTTTGAGCTCTTCGTTGCTTTCCTGCCTTGGGATAACTGCAATAAAACACAATAGGATAAGAAACTGAAAAACTAAATGGAATAGCAAATGCTAGGGAATAAGTACCTACTTTTAGATAGCCAGAAGCGGTTGAACCCCTCTGGACATCTATCAAAAAAGAATTCATTCTTAAAAGCTGAGCACTTGTTATGTAAGTCTACAATCCCTCCAGGTTTCAATAATTATAAAAGATGGGAAATCCTGCCTCCTCCTAAAGTGTAAAAAATTGGAAGCTCGTTTAACATTGGGAGACGCTCGAGTCTTCTCATGAAAAGAATATATAAAGAATTTAAGAGGGCATAACCATTGGGATGGATTTGAAACGGTGTCAATCCTAAATCTTGAAGCACCACAGACAAGAACCACATTAATGGTGGTACCGCACCACTCAAGCATGTGTATCGATTACAAGCATAGCTCGAGGGGGCAGATGAAAGTCGCCCTCAGGGATGTCATACTGTACGCATATATTCCCAAGCATTTTAGCTGTCAGAATTAAGGGCACTTGCTCTAGAGGATCAGTTAGAATTCTCAATGCAGGAGGTAGCTAGTCAAGGATAGGTCCTACCAGAACTAGTGAGCCATAGAAATCAGAAGCTACATGTTGACTTGGTCCCATGGAAATAAAGGGAGAAGTAGAGGCAGTTGTTGACTTAGCTTTGAATGGCATGGATGATCCATCAACGGACTTACGGTGCATCGACTGGCGCATCATTCTAGATAATGAAACTCATTGATCATGGTCATGTACGTTTTGTTTCTAATTAGGATTCCCATATGGTAAACACTTGAGATCCAAACTCGAGTGTTGACCGATCAGACTCCAAGTATTGACCAGAGCATATGTAGTGTGTTATCTATGTGGAATGAGTCCAGTGTCCTAAACACTACGAATGGTTCGTCGTGTGTAGATAGCTCACTCATGGTAGAAGAACAATTTGTTTTGTCCTTTCAAATCACTTTTTCTATATTTACCCATTATTGATCAATAATCGATAACGGATCCGTTATCCGAAGCGATACAGAAAGTTATGTATTTTTCAGAGACATTGGATGTGCAAAAGTGCAGTGTAGTGGAGCTATTCGATATCTCCAAATCTATGTCGAATCATCAAATTGGTGTCAATTCAATGGTTTAGCTTTAGTCGATTCCATGGAAAGAGATGGTTTAAACTAGAAGGCATGTCTCATCACGAATCATATGTGTCCAACATGAAACTAAACCACAGCTACATCGCTAACAAGAAAAGTGTGCTTTCAACCATCTCCTTCTCCACAATTATAATTAACTAAAACCAATCATCATCTCCACCACTATCCAGGCATGAATTCGCCATCGCTAGAGTTTCGATTCACCACCATCAACCTTCACTCAAAGCAAGAAATAAGTTCAACCTAGGGTTTGAACATTGATTTGGATTCGATTATTGGGGTTTGTGAACTAAATTGGCACAGAATCACCAGGCAACAATGAGTATCACAAGAGGACAACAGAGCATGGCGACGGTGGTAGAAGGCGAATGGCAATGGTGTGGCACCTTGAATCAATTAAACTAGGGTTTGAAAGCTTAAATCAGCTAAAGGCTTGTAAACTCGGAATAGGAATGAAGTAGGTAAGGAGTTAGAATATGGAAATGGTATAAGTAGAGAAAATAATCCTCTAAAATTTCTTAAGTGCGTAATTCAGACCGAATTAACATGCTTAATAGTCACCAAGGTAGTTCCTATAGGCAATTCTAGGACTTAGAATCTGCCTTACACTTGTACTTGTGACTAACTCTCCTTCAATCACTTTGTAATCACACTCTATCAAGATCAAATCAAGATGCAAAGCTATAAAGTGGACGTAGGCTTAGTTAACAGCCGAACCACTATTATCCCTGTGTTTTATTTACTTTTCTACTATTACATATTATATTTACCCTGTTCTAATAGGGCTGGTGCTTTCACATCATACTCTAGGGCGTTGATCCATTTTTTAGGTTAACATGATATTTTTCTGACTTTGATGATGAATTTGACATGGATGATTCACCAATTTGACATTGATCTGTGATTTCTTATTTGATGTGATTTTATACGAGTAATGCGTCTTTATGCATAGTTTCATGATGGTTGTTTTCTTGAGTTATTTTGATGATGTTTATCATATTATTATACCATTTATATACTAAGATACATATATGTAGACACATACGATTAGACATAGACTGTCCCGTGTATTATTTACGTAATGCTCGAATCACTCCGAGACATTATATGTTCAAGGACAAAGAGACCGGCTTGTGTTGTCTAGGCACAGTGGAGACTAGTTATATAGTACTGTTAAGTATCATTTTATTTACATAGCTTCATTGTATATATGATTATGTGATGTATTGGTATACTTTGTATTTTTTGAGATATTTGACATTTGAGATGTTTAGTATTCACGTTGTCTCTTATATATTTCATATTATACTTTATCATTGTGATATTGACTCTTTGTTCTCAGATATTTATTATATATTGTGTATTGTTCTATCCTAGAGACACACGCGTTTATATAATGTGAGTTATTTATTCGATTTTGAAATACGTACCAGTGTTAGCCAGGGAAATATTTACGTGTGCAGCCCATTTCGCCTTATTCTTCGTATTATCTGATAGTATTACTTAAATATTTAGTAATACTATTGGATATTATGAATATAGAGGCGGTGCATCTCAATCAATGTCTATAATTAGCAGTTGTTTTACTAAAGCAATTAAACACTTTTCACTACTAATAAGTTTAGGTGAATCAATGTTATCAACGTGGCTACGATTCTTAAAATAGATAGCCCTACTTTAATACGCAACTTAGACCCATTTTTTGTGGTAACATGGTCTATAAATGCAGCACTAAGAGCCTTTCCTTTCGAATCAAAACTATTATTTCCCGCATCATCTCACAGAGTCAAACGACCTTCTTACCTAATAGGAATATTACTGATAATATCCTTCTAACCCATGAATTGCTTAATGTCTATATAACTAAAAACATCTCACTAGATGCATGATGAAACTTTATATTCAAAAAGATTTTCACTCTCTGAATTGGTCATTCATGTCTGCTAATATGTTGAAAATTGAATTTCCTATGACCTTGGTTGCTTGGATTTATACTTGCAGATCTACTCCTCGCTTATCCATTATTTTCAATAGGAAACTCTACTGGGTACTTTCAATCTAGACATGACATATGGCAAGGAGACCCTATATCTCCCTATGTTTTCATTAGTGTGATGAAATGCATCAATAGTATGTCGTATCATCAAGTATTCCTAAAGAATATTTAACTCCATCCTAAATGTAAGGATCCCAAAATCATTGACCTTCTATTTAGATGGAGACATGGTCATATTTACTAAACCAAATAAGCCATCCATAACTAGCATTCTTATAACTCTAGAAGAATCAAAAAGAATCTACTAGCCTCAAAATCACTTAAGAAAAATCACATTTTTTTATAATAGGTTTGGCACTGAAGTAAAAGAGAACATCATTCTACTTTCATCATTACACTACATGCCTTCCTCATTTGTTTACCTTGGTATCCCACTAACCACATTCAGATTATCTACCAACCAGTGTCTTCCAATGTATAAGGCTATCACAACAAGCTGAATAGTTGATATTTATACCTCTTATCTCAAGCTAGAATATTGACTATCATTAAATCTATGGGTATTACTATGCCATCTTATTATTCTGGTACAGTTATTCTACCTAAAAAGCTTATTTCCATGACCAACAAAGCTTCTGGAAAAAGGAATTCTCTTCAATGATAATTGCCCTATTTGTAATGTCAAACCGGAGACAAATATCCATCTATTTTTTGAATGCACCTATGTTAATCAAATATGGGGTAGAATTCTAGCTAATGGAAATTTCCATAGATCTTCACTTGACTCAAAGAGGAGTAGTTCAATATTTTTAAGGCCACTAGATGGAAGTTCCCAAAAACTAAAATCTTACTTATCATTCTCAAGCGATTTTTGCATGCAATATGGTCAGAGAGAAACGAAAGATATTTAGGAGCTCTGCTAAATCTGCTTTGAAGCTTTATCATGCAATTCACCTCCGTATTTTGAAAAGGATTATAGCTTTGAGACATGAGCGTAACAGTCACTAGTTTCTCTAATGTTGTTCTAGCTTCCTATTAATTTTCTATTTTAGCCGTTTTCTTCTTATTGTATACACAACCATTCTTGGCCTTTGTAATGTTATTTTAAATTTTCTTAATATAACAGGCCGGGCTCCCTTAGCACAATTACCATCCAAAAAAGTAAAGCTCGTAATCACTTCCTTTGGAATTAACAACTGTTTTCTAGGAATCCTATCCCTACTTCTTTTTAAAGATATTTCTATCCAAAAAATAAAGGTGGCCTAGGCATTATTAATATGTCCACTTGGAACATGGTTGCAGCATCTAAACATGTCAGTGCTATATTTTTTGGAAGTTCTTCTTTATGGGTTGAATGGATTACGAAATACCAAATCAAATATTATCATTTATGGACCATGGACATTCCCACTACCGCTAGTTGGATGTACTGATGTATGCTTAACCAAAGAAGTGCTCTAATTCCACTGCTACAATTCTCTAACATATCCAACAACAAACACAATTTATGGCACACTCCTTAGCCTAGGAGCGGCCTTATTCTCCAAAATACTTTAACACATAGTCAAAAGGTAGCTTCTGGCGTACCTGAAAATGCAATGATAATGATATAACAACTCGCACCTTAAGGGCTCGATTTTTCGACTAAATAGAAAACCTGAGTCAATTAGGGTACGGATCATCAGTGTTTGTAACCTGTAAAAACATAATAATGTTAGAGTGCTATCTATATGAACTCATAATAGAATAGTAAAATATATTAATAAAACTTATATACCGACTAAGGAAGCTACCTTTGAACTAATATTATTTCTTGGATATCTATTGCCCTATAAGTGCAGAGCATGAATGAGAATACCTATCCACCTACCGTTCCCTTCTTGTACCAGTATTATATCCCTTAAAATCTATCTGGTGGGTTGTAATGAGGAAGGGGTCAGAACAACTTTCCGGCCACTGGTAAATTATATACTTTATCGATAAATTAATTCATGCCAGTTGATTTCCATTTAAGTGTTATGTCTATTATTTATGGATTTAAGATTTATTGCCATCTGTGCATGCGATATATCTAACCTACTCTGAGGTATAAATATGTGTGTAAATTTTTGTATATATATAAGTGTCTCTGTACTCCTAAAAAGGAAACCTTTTCGTAATGTAATCGATAGCCAGCCGACCCAAACCATAAAGACTGATGACTCCTAGACAAGGCTTTATAATTTGACCAACTGTAATACTACTTAGCCATATATTAGTTCAAATCCGATGCAATCCCCTTAATATATTTTCCCAAACCTATACACAAATGTATATCCCTATAGGTCCTATGTAACAACCCGCATATTTTACGATTATATATTTAAATGTTTTATTTAAATATAACATCGTTAGTCGGATTTAAGTCTGAAATGTCACTTTTTGCAAACAGTCGAATTTGGACTCAAGACCACTTCCATTGAGTCCAAAATGGCGTTTGTGACCTTTTTAAGAATAAACATCGATATGTTTGGAGTTGAGTATAATTTTGATATTTTCATTTAGGGCTTTGGGTTTGGGTTTCAGCCCACCAACCTAACAAATAACCCAACTCCACTCCTCTTCATCCATTCACTCATTCTATTTCCTAACACTCAAGCTCAAAGTAAAAATGGGGAAAGGAATGGGAAATTAGAAATTCCTAAGCCCTAATTCTCTTAGGAAGGATCAACTTCAAGCTAGAAATCAAGGAGAAGCTTAGGTAAACATCCTCTTCATCTTCTCCATCTCAATCCCTCTTCAAATTTCAGAAAATTCCTAAACCCTAACTAAGGAAATATTCTTCTTATGAGCTTAGATTGAAGCTTCTTGAGTTATTGTTGAAGAGAAATTGATCTTAGCTTGTTTTAGAGCTTCTCACTTGAGTTTTTGAGTTAAAGGTGAGTTTTTGAACTCACATCTATGTCTATATCTTTGATAGTTGTTAGGTAGTAATTCCTAACATCTATTCCTTGTCCATTTGCCTTGGAATTGAATTGGTTTGATGAATTTTCCAAATTTTGGTGTTTTGAAGTCAAATCTTCAAAAATCCTATCTTTGATGTTTGAACACGTTGTTGGGGGTGTATCGAAGAGCCTATAAGGCTGGGTTGTCGCTTGGCATAAATCCCTAGTCTCCGTTGCTCGTTCAATCACTTCCGTTTGGATTTTTGCCCCTTCTTGGGCTAGGTTGAGAATACTGCAAATGGTAGTTCAGTCGACTGAACGGTAAGGTCAGTCGACTGAATCTAGGGGCAGAAAACTTCCTGCTCCTGTGTCAGTCGACTAGCAGTCGACTGAACCTGGAAACCGAGAGTTTCTAGGCATGTTTCAGTCGACTGAATATGAGAAATCTGCATTTTTGCCTATTTGAGGCAGGTTTGTGTGGGTTTCTGATTTTTAATCGATTCTTGTCGATCCGGTTAGTTGTTATCACTTATTATCGACTTTGATGACTTCTCTCTTTGGATTTTTGGGAATATCCGTTTGATGGATTTGATATCGATTTTTATGGATTTAATTCACATTTTCGTATGTGAATTTTTGGAGATTGATTATTTCTACAATCATTTTTGTGGTTTGTCACTTTAAAATACAAAGGTTTCTATACTAGTAGTAAATACTCGAACTCTTTCACAAAAACGATTTCAACACTACTTTTAAATACAAAGCTCGTTTATAAAACCGTTTTCCAACCTATTAGTATATACAAACCTTTACCTCATTCGTATGAGAATTCTAATTAAACGGCTTAGCAAAACAAGTGGTATGAAACGCTTGCGTTTACTTTGTCGGTTAATTCTTAGACTTGTTCGATTGAAATCTTATGACAATTTTCCAGTGGAAATCTACAATTTGTTCGTAAATATTTAAGTTAAGCCAGTGGTTATGGGACATGAAGCTAAACTCATCTATTTACTAGCCTAGTGTAATCGACACTTCTTGATGATCGATGATGATCATTTTGTGGTTTAGACTAGCGATATGCGATGTCTCTTTGTCCACGTGGGGGACTGTACCCCGTTCTGTTAAGCTTCATCTCGTTTTTATCGGCTAGCTACCCATGGTCTTTGGACCATTCGTGGAGCATTCGGCTCGATAAGTCAGTGCATGGGGTGTATCTTTTTAGGTGCATCGATGTCCGACTAGGCATGGGGCGTATCTTTTTAGGTGCGTCGATGTCCGACTGTACATGGGGCGTATCTTTTTAGGTGCGTCGATGTTTGATTATGCATGGGGCGTATCCTTTTAGGTGCGTCGATGTCCGACTATACATGAGGCGTATCTTTTTAGGTGCGTCGATGTTTGATTATGCATGAGGCGTATCTTTTTAGGTGCGTCGATGTTCGACTGTGCATGGGGCATATCTTTTTAGGTGCATCGATGTTCGATTCATGGGATAGCGTCTCATTTGTGATACACGTGTTGGTGAGTTTTCATGCTTTCGTTTGTGATAGGCCTTCCCCTTTGTGATTTCTGGATTTCCAGTTGATGGTTTCTAGAATTTGTGTTTCACCAATTTTCGTGGATTGGCATTGATATGTTTTATCAATATTTGTGTTTTGGTGAATTATTTAAAGAATATGACATTCTTTTTGGTGTTTGAGAATATTTGAGATGTTATATGATTTTTGTTGTTATCTGATGTATACTTGTCACAGTATGGCATTATTGTTAACATACGTTTTAGTTATATCTCTTATCCTATCTCATTTTATCTGATATTTATAGCTAGACTGATCCGTTTACTATTTTCTTCTTAAATAATACTCGGGTCAGACTGAGGTATTTCAGGTGCTTCTGCTTGACTTCTTATCAAGGTCCGTCACCTGACTTTTGGCTAACTATTTTAGCATAGTAGTTTTTGTTAGTAGAAATTTGAGATAGAGACTCCTTGATGTATACTTATTCTTTTGTCTAGCACTTGTATCTATTCTTTTGTGATGTAGTGGATCTTATATGACCACTATTTTGATGTACACTTTCATGTGATATATTCATATCTGTTTCCGCCTTTGTGATACGAATATCTGTGACTAATTTGTGTTATGTTTATTTCTATATTTGTTTTAGAAGTCCACATAGCCACTGTGTGGTAGCTTTGAGTTTGTATTTGATATGTCGGATTTCCTCTTGAAATGAAATGTAAGTTATATTATCTGACATATCGGTACTCGCACAAAGCAATTACACAGATGGTTGCTCCTCAATAGCCTTATTCTTCATGTTAGTCGACGGCATTACTCCGTAGTGTCCTTGGCTAGTGTGAGTATAGAGGTGTGGCGTCACAACTTGGTATCAGAGCCAAAACTTCGAAACGATATGGAATAATCTAGTAAGGATCATTGTCCTAAGTCTTTCTTACGAATCGTGTCATAGGATTTAATTCGAATCTTCGTACCTAACTATCCTTTTTTTGTGATGTCTTGTTTAATCAATCAAGTTTGTTGGATATTCATTCTGAGAATAATCTTTTTCCTCTTCTTTCTTTCTTTCTTAAAGAAGAGAAATGGTTAGATCAGGCAGTCCTAGCACTGGTCAATCCAGTAGTCCTTCTCTGGATGGCGTATTCATGTCTGCCCAATAACTTTTAGGTCTTGTAAAGAATCAAAGGTTTATCTGTGCTTTGAGTAAGAACCCCAAAAAGGTTTTACCTTTGAAACTAGAAGTTCCTTTCGATCAGCTTGTAGGTATCACTCTTCGACTAGAAGAGGCTGATAAAGAAAGTGATGTTGAAGTTGTGGATGCCAAACAAAACTTCAACATCAACATCAACAAGAAGAGGCATATTAAGTTCAAAAGTCCTAATCCAAAAAAAAGGGAAACAGGCAATTTCGGTAGCAAAGACTCCTACCTCTAGTCGTGGACGATGCTACAATTGTGGTTCTACGGACCACTATGAAAATAAGTGTTTAAAGCCCCTTACTTGTCGCTATTGCAAAGGTTTGGGTCATCTTTTATCTTTATGTCCCAAACTTCCAAACAGGAGAGAGGGAGAGTTGAATGTTGTGCAAGCTCCTAGTGACACTTCTCTTGGTCAAGGTAATTCTCCTTCTATCCTTAATGACATTAATTTGTTTTGTGATTATCTTATTCGAGTTCTTTTTGATACAGGCCCATCTCATTATTTTATATCAAAAGAACTTGTTGATTCTTTCTCTTTAAATATTATGGACTTGATGACTTCACTGAGAATTGCGAATCCGGTTGGTGGATCTACAACACTCAGTTTACTTTGTGAAAATGTCGAGATTATTTTATGTGGTTATTCTTTCCGAGCCGATTTGTATGTTATGTGCTACTTAGGCTTCTGAATTGATTTTTGGGAAAGGATTGGCTTAATCATTATGAAGCCCATATCCTATGTCCTGAGAGGACTATCCATCTTTGACATTCTCAATTTGTTAGACAGATTTTTAAATTTTATTAATGATTTCGATTTCCAATTAGGTGGCATCATTTTATTCTTTAACCCACATGATGAGGAAAATGTTATTTCCCTCGCTCAAGTAGTTTGTGAATTTTTTTGGTATTTTTGAGCTTGTCTTAGGATTATCACCTAAGCAATTTAATGAGTGGTGCTAAGGTCTTTTCAGCTCGACCTTGCCACCGGTTTTCACCAGCTACAAGTTGTGGAGGGTAGTATTCCACTTACCGCATTCCGCACTCGTTATGATTCTTATGAGTGGTTCGTCATGTCATTCGGTTTGACGAACCTTCTACCTTATTTGATCCATCTTATGAATCGAATATTCTACGAATATCTCGATGAGTTTATCCTTGTATTTATTGATTATGGATGAAAACAACAATTTAAAATTTGCAAATATTTTTAATAAGATATTTATAAGTATGATTGGATTTTATCCTTAAAACGAGCAAAGAATATTTGTAAAATTTTTAAGAGACACGTTTATCATATAGAAGATGATTTTGTGTTGTTTTTCCCATTGAGTGCTTTAAGAATTCTAGTCGATGCGCTTGATCAACGTTATCGATGGGAATCTCCTAAATGCTATAATGAGACAATCAGACACAGTAAATTAACTTGTAATAAGTAAATTTTTCTAAAAAGATAATTACATAAAGTTAATTGTAATTTTGAATGTCTTAGGCTTTCGGGAAAGAGGATAAGAATTCTTTTCCGATGTTTTTATTCTTGCGATTCCCAAAGGGAATCAAGACTTTATTATTTATACCAATACTAGTCGTATTGGTTTGGGTGTCGTTCTCATGCAAAAGAGAACGTGTTATCGCTTATGCTTCTAGGCAATTAAAGCCTACCGAGACTAGATATGCCACTCATGATCTAGTGCTCGCGGCCATTATTTTCGCTTTTAGAATTTAGCATCGTTATCTTTTGGGAGAGAAATTTGTTCTCTACACCGATCATAAATCTTTGAAGTATTTATTTTCTCAAAAGGAACTTAATTTGCGTCAACAACGTTGGCTCGAGTTCCTTGCATCTTATGATCTTAATATTCTTTATACTCCGGAAAAGGGTAATCGTGTTGCCGATGCCCTTAGCCGAAAGCAATAAGCAGTTGTTTCAATAATGATATCCGAATGGAATGATCTCGAGACTTCATCCACTTGTGAGATTCGAGATCGTGAATCCAATTTATGTTCATCTCTTTTTTTGTGTAGCCTTGAGGCTCAGCCTTCTTTTTGGACCGTACCTCTTTTGGCAAAACTCTATGTCAAAGAAATTGTTAAATTGCATGGAGTTCCTACTTCTATTGTTAGCGATCATGATCCATTATTTACTAGTGGATTTTGGAAGGGTCTTCAAAAAGCTTTGGGAACGAAGCTTAATTTTAGCACCACTTATCATCCTCAGTCCGATGGACAAACCGAGCGTGTGAATCAAACTCTTGAAGATCTCTTTCGTGCATGTGTTCTTGATTTTGGTGGAAGTTGGGAAGATCATATTTCTCTTGTTGAGTTTTCTTCCTATAATAGCTTCCAATCTAGTATTGGTATGGCACCTTTCGAGGCACTCTACGGAAGGCCGTGCCGATCTCCTTCGTATTGGCTTGAAGCCGGTGAGATGATGATTTTAGGTCCAGATTTTATTCGTGTTTCACCTATGAAGGGTGTTGTGCGTTTCAGTCAATCGGGAAAGTTAGTACCTCGAGATGTTGGTCCATTTCCTATCACCGAACGCATTGGTTCCGTGGCTTATCGTCTTTTATTACCGGCTCAGTTTTCTGCTATTCATGACGTTTTCCACGTCTCTCAACAACGGAAATACCTTAGGGATTCTGATTCTATTCTTGAGCCCGGTGTAATTGAAGAAATTGAAGTTTCACCAAATTTGACTTATGAGCAACATTCTATTCGTATCATTGCTTCGGAGGTTAAACGCCTTCGAAATAAAGATGTTCTTCTTGTGAAAGTTCAATGGTCCTCAAATCCTAAGGATTGCTCTTGGGAATCTTGAGAATTCATCGAGCAAACACATCCGGACTTACTCTCTCGTGCTTTTAGGGTGAACTTCTCATTTCAAAATTTCTTCTTTTTATGTTGTTATGCCTTTGTATGGTTGTTACCTTTTATTTTTTTCTTCAGTATTGCAAGGACGCAATTTCTTTAAGGAGGAGAGTCTGTAACAACCCGCATATTTTACGATTGTATATTTAAATGTTTTATTTAAATATAACATCATTAGTCGGATTTAAGTCCGAAAAGTCACTTTTTGCAAACAGTTGAATTAGGACTCTAGACCACTTCCATTGAGTCCAAAATGGTGTTTGCGACCTTTTTGAGTATAAACATCGATATGTTTGGAGTTGAGTAAAATTTTGATATTTTCATTTAGGGCTTTGGGTTTGGGTTTCAGCCCACCAACCTAACAAATAACCCAACTCCACTCTTCTTCATCCATTCACTCATTTTATTTCCTAACACTCAAGCTCAAAGTAAAAATGGGGAAATGAATGGGAAATTAGAAATTCCTAAGCCCTAATTCTCTTAGGAAGGATCAACTTCAAGCTAGAAATCAAGGAGAAGCTTAGGTAAGCATCCTCTTCATCTTCTCCATCTCAATCCTCTTCAAATTTCAGAAAATTCCTAAACCCTAACTAAGAAAATATTCTTCTTATGAGCTTAGATTGAAGCTTCTTGAGTTATTGTTGAAGAGGAATTGATCTTAGCTTGTTTTAGAGCTTCTCACTTGAGTTTTTGAGTTAAAGGTGAGTTTTTGAACTCACATCTATGTCTATATCTTTGATAGTTGTTAGGTAGTAATTCCTAACATCTATTCCTTGTCCATTTTCCTTTGAATTGAATTGGTTTGATGAATTTTCCAAATTTTGGTGTTTTGAAGTCAAATCTTTAAAATCCTATCTTTGATGTTTGAACACGTTGTTGGGGTGTATCGAAGAGCCTATAAGGCTAGGTTGTTGCTTGGCATAAATCCCCAGTCTCCGTTGCTCGTCCGATCACTTCCGTTTGGATTTTTGCCCCTTCTTGGGCTAGGTTGAGAATACTGCAAATGGCAGTTCAGTCGACTGAACGGTAAGGTCAGTCGACTGAATCTGGAGGCAGAAAACTACCTGCCCCTGTGTCAGTCAACTGAACCTGGAAACCGAGAGTTTCTAGGCATGTTTCAGTCAACTGACCCTACAGTCCAGTCGACTGAATCTGGGAAATATGCATTTTTGCCTATTTGAGGCAGTTTTGTGTGGGTTTCCGATTTTTAATCGATTCTTGTCAATCCGGTTAGTTGTTACCACTTATTATCGATTTTGATGACTTCCTTCTTTGGATTTTTGGGAATATCCGTTTGATGGATTTGATATCGATTTTTATGGATTTAATTCACATTTTCGTATGTGAATTTTTGGTGATTGATTGTTTCTACAATCATTTTTGTGGTTTGTCACTTTAAAATACAAAGGTTTCTATACTAGTAGTAAATACTCAAACTCTTTCACAAAAACGATTTCAACATTACTTTTAAATACAAAGCTCATTTATAAAACCGTTTTCCAACCTATTAGTATATACAAACCTTTACCTCATTCGTATGAGAAATCTAACTAAACGGCTTAGTAAAACAAGTGGTATGAAACGCTTGCTTTTACTTTGTCGGTTAATTCTTAGACTTGTTCGATTGAAATTTTGTGACAATTTTCCAGTGGAAATCTACAATTTGTTCGTAAATATTTAAGCTAAGCCAGTGGTTATGGGACATGAAGCTAAACTCATTTATTTACTAGCCTAGTGTAATCGACACTTTTTGATGATCGATGATGATCATTTTGTGGTTTAGACTAGCGATATGCGATATCTCTTTGTCTGCGTGGGGGACTGTACCCCGTTCTGTTGAGCTTCATCTCGTTTTTATGGGCTAACGACCCATGGTCTTTGGACCGTTCGTGGATCATTCGGCTCGATAAGTCGGTGCATGGGGTGTATCTTTTTAGGTGCATCGATGTCCGACTAGGCATGGGGCGTATCTTTTTAGGTGCGTCGATGTCCGACTATACATGGGGCGTATCTTTTTAGGTGCGTCGATGTTTGATTATGCATGGGGCGTATCCTTTTAGGTGCGTCGATGTCCGACTATACATGAGGCGTATCTTTTTAGGTGCGTCGATGTTTGATTATGCATGGGGCGTATCTTTTTAGGTGCGTCGATGTTCGACTGTGCATGGGGCATATCTTTTTAGGTGCATCGATGTTCAGTTCATGGGATAGCGTCTCATTTGTGATACACGTGTTGGTGAGTTTTCATGCTCCCATTTGTGATAGGCCTCCCCCTTTGTGATTTCTGGATTTCCGGTTGATGGTTTCTAGAATTTGTGTTTCACCAATTTTCGTGGATTGGCATTGATATGTTTTGTCAATATTTGTGTTTTGGTGAATTATTTAAAGAATATGACATTCTTTTTGGTGTTTGAGAATATTTGAGATGTTGTATGATTTTTGTTATTATCTGATGTATACTTGTCACAGTATGACATTATTGTTATCATACGTTTTAGTTATATCTCTTATCCTATCTCAGTTTATCTGATATTTATAGCTAGACTGATCCGTGTATTATTTTCTTCTTAAATAATACTCAGGTCAGACCGAGGTATTTTAGGTGCTTCTGCTTGACTTCTTATCAGGGTCCGTCACCTGACTTTTGGCTAACTACTTTAGCATAGTAGTTTTTGTTAGTATACATTTAAGATAGAGACTCCTTGATGTATACTTATTCTTTTGTCTAGCACTTGTATCTATTCTTTTGTGATTTAGTGGATCTTATATGACCACTATTTTGATGTACACTTTTATGTGATATATTCATATATGTTTCTGCCTTTGTGATATGAATATCTGTGACTAATTTATGTTATGTTTATTTCTATATTTGTTTCCAAAGTCCACATAGCCACTGTGTGGTAGCTTTGAGTTTGTATTTGAAATGTCAGATTTCCTCTTGAAATGAAATGTAAGTTATATTATCTGACATATCGGTACTCGCACAAAGCAATTACACAGATGGTCGCTCCTCAACAGCCTTATTCTTCATGCTAGTCGACGACATTACTCCGTAGTGTCCTTGGCTAGTGTGAGTATAGAGGTGGGGCGTCACATCCTAAGTTGGAAATGTCCCACATCAGTAGTACATATACATAATTGCCGGTAGCCCTTTGCGGAGGGCAAACTTCCGTTGTGTAACTCAACTGACCTCGCATCCCAACCCATACTAAACCAAGTCATTTATAATTAATTTAAATATTGGATAAGGCCCACTAATTCACAACCATCTCAAATGTATTAATGAGTCCATATAATTTATGGAAATTATTACCCATCTTAAGTTTGTGATTTATTTATATTCATTTATTTACTTGTTATGACTTATTCTTATTTTATACATTTACCGCCTTTAATTCTCCCTTCTACAAATGTTATTAAAACATTTGTTTATCATGGCTATTTAATTTTCCTTTACCCATGCCATATTTGGTTTTTGTAATTAAATTCTTTAAATAGTTTATTACCCATATTGACTTGATTATAATAACTTCCCATTTACTCCTTAATTTATTATCTTATTTGTATTTAGTGTTTTATTTATGATTAAAATAATAACGTACAATTAATTACATGTTACTACACACACACACACATACATACCTATGTTATAATGGGCATTTATTTATTTCTTAAGCGTATACTTTACTCTTAAATACACACACAGATACACACACACACACACACACACATTTATATATATAATTGGTAAACGAAATTATTTGTATTTCTATTTATAACTTTTTAGTTTCTTTATTTAGTAATTTCTCGATATACACTTATGTGTAACTTCTATAAAAATATTTATTTCCACATTTTAATTCATTGGAATCATATCTTTCCAGAGAATGAAATGTTACCATTGCAACTTTCTATAAATTACCCAATTTGTGTTACATTTGAAATTTCAAGGAACTGTCTTTTTTTCTATTTTTATTGAAATAGACAGTGCACATTATGAAAAAACCCTTCTTTGCACATCTCTTTCATTTGGGCATATTCCTTATTATTTTAAATGATGCACTTTTTATTAAAAATTGTGAGGTTATAGAATTTATGGAAATTCTCATGGAGATTCTATAATTCCAATGAATTAAAATATAGAAATATAAATCCCAAATCAAATTAAAGAATCTCTAATCGATGATTATCAAGTTTAACAATTTACAACCCAATTAAACAAAATCTTGAAATAACTACACAACTCTATGAATATTATATTTCATAAATTTTAGGGACTATTCTCCCTTACTTTCAGATCTAGGCTGTATATACATTATTTTCATCAAAGTTAAATGATTTTAGAATATGAAGGCAAGGATTTCAAGTTAGAATTATTTTTTTAAGCCTATCGTTCAATGGTTTTCACATAGACATTATAGTAAAAATAGAATTTTAACCATATAAATCAGTATTATGTAAGTCACATAATTTCCCACTCGCCTTATGGCTTTCAAATCTCTGGATCCAAACACATTCTTCTTACATGCCACTTTTTATATTCAACCAAAAATATGTATTTAAATGTGTATACATACCTATTTAAGTTTAAGAACTGAGAATACATTTGAATTAAGTGTAGTCTAAATTTATTATTCTCGAATTACACAAATTGATTCACTCCTTCTCTTCTTCTCTTTTATTTTATGTCCTTCTCTAATATGTGTGTGTGTGTGTATAATATTCTTATAATTTCTAGAATGGAGAATGAGAAATGGCAGAGCTACTCTACTTTGTTCAGAAAATATGAGAATAATAGTGTGGGTATATGCCTATATTTATAGGCACTGGAATCGATTCTGTCCATTAGGTTATTGTTTCTTAAAGGCCATTAGGTCGAGGTTCAAATAGCCGTCGGCTCTAACTGACCAGTCGAGTGGGCAGATAAACATCACCCTCAAGGATGTCGTGCTGTATGCGTATATTCCCAAGCATTTTAGCCGTTAGAATTGAGGATGCTTGCTCTGGAGGATCAGTTAGAATTCCCAGTCCACGAGTCAATTGGTCAAGTACAGGTCCTAGCAGAACTAGTGTGCCATAGAAATCAGAAGTTACATGTTGACTAGCTCCTACGGGAATAGAGGAAGAAGTGGGGGTAGTTTTTGACTTAGCTTTGGATGGCGTGGATGATCCATCAATGGACTTTATCCATAGGGTCAAGTACATTTTATTTCTAATTAGGATTCCCATATGGTAAACACTTGAGATCCAAAGAAAGTCGGCAAATGCTTACCAATCAGACTCCAAGTATTGACCGGGGTAGATGTAGTGTGTTATCTATATGGAATAAGTCCATTGTCCCAAACACTACAAACGGTTCATCCCTTATAGATAGCTCACTCGTAGTAGAAGAAAATTTTGTATTGTCCTTTCAAATTACTTTTTTTGTACTTATCCGTTATCGATCAATGACCGGTAATGGATCCATTGTCCGAAGTGACACAGAAAGTACTTTCTTTTTCAAAGACACTTGGATGTGAAAAAGTGCAATGCAAAGGAGCTATCCGATATGTTCGAAACTACGGCGAATCGTCAAATCGGAGTTGATTCTGTGGTTTATCTTTAGTTGATTCCACGGAAAGAGATGGTTGGAACTAGAAGGCATGTCCCATCTTGAATCATACGTGTCCAACATGAAACTAACCATAGCTACACTGCTAACAAGACAAGTGTGCCTTCAACCATCTCCTTCTCCAAAATCACAATCAACCAAAACCAATCATAATCTCCACCATTATCCAGGCATGAATCTACCATAGCTAGAGTTTTGATTCATTACCACCAACCTTCACTTGAAGCAAGAAATAAGTTCGGCCTAGGGTTTGAACGTTGATACGGATCCGATTCTTAGGGTTGGTGAACTAAGGCGGCATGGAACCATGAGGCGACAACGAGTATCACAAGAGGGAAGCGGAGAACGACGACAGTGGAAGAAGGCGAACGATGATGGTGCATCACCTTGGATTGACAAAACTAGGGTTTAAAAGCTTGAATCGGTTGGAGGCTTTTAACTCAGAATATGAATAAAGTAGGTAAGCAGTTAGAATAGGGAAATAGTATAAGTAGAGAAAAGGAATCCTCTACAATTTGTTAAGTACTTAATTCAGACCAAATTAACACGCTTAATTCAGTACTGAATTAAGCGTCCAAGAACCGGGACAATTTCAGCTTATTACAATGGAACCACATGTCGACCTAAAGCCTTACATAAATTTCGGAGCAAAGATTGCATCGTTGGTTCAGAGAATTAAAATTAAAGTTGAAATTAAAAAGGAATAGCTGATCGAAAGTCAATCAATTGAAGACAACATCTCGAGATGGAATCTAACAATCCACTGAAATTCATAGGATAATAATCTAAAACTTGTCTTGTTCAAGATTACACTTTGTTTCCAACTTAAGCATACTCTAGGGGGCTAATGTTAATTGGGTTTTTAATAATTCAGAAATCAATAGGAATTAAAACATCGTTATGAAGACGGAATGACCTAAAACTTGGCAAAGACACTTAGAAAGACAAGAGAAGAATATCAAGAAAACGTGGAAACAAAATGGGCTATACTATATTCGATCTGAATTAGCACCCCCTAATTCAATACTGAATCGAGCTACTAAGGCTTAGGACCTTCATACTCTTGGCAAGCGATCCCTTAGTCCTCCTATGCATACTCAGTTTCATAGATTTCTAGAGAGCCTATCATCAAGAATGAAGACGTGACGATTCAAATGGCAGGATAATCTAAGTCATGGAAGAACGATTACCAAACTCATTAACAACCTACCAATTACATGGAGAATGTCTAGGTGAATCATGGAATTCAATGTAAAAGAATTTAGTCATCCAATGTCTTAGGGTTAGATTCGACCCCGAATTAAGGCTCTAATTCGGTACCGAATCTATTCCTTAGCTCCTGTTATCATGACATTTTCTGCATTGTCTCTGTCACATACCGAAATTTTCGACTTTCGAAAATTCAACATCGATACTCCCTTTATCGACTGTCGAACAATCGAGTGCCGGAAACTCCAATAGTGAGGGTTTAAGAAAGAAAAAGTAGAAGAAAAGATAGAAGAGAAAGAAAGAAGAAGAGAAGAACAACAGAACAACTTTCAGAACAGAAAACAATATCAGAATCTTACACATCGCAGCGGAACAATATATAATAGATAAATGAATAATCTTTAAAACAAAGAACTATATCATTTTATACATACATCAATCAGCAGAGTCAATATACAACAATGGACAGTTATATAACTTGTCCTCATACAGAATACCCAGCGGAATAAATACTATCAGATACAAATACTACGTCTCGTCATCCAGCTTGCTTCCAAAGCTCCAGAATATCCTGATAATATAACTCTAGGCTGCCCGTGTGGAAATTGGTGGGCACCCAGAGTTTAGAAGGGAACAATAAACTCCGAGTCAGTCATGGTGACTGGTGTGAGATCGTAAAACAGTTATCTTTTAAAAATAAACAGCAGAGAATTTTAAAGTCAATTCGCAATGCTTTTGGAAAATGAAACTACCATAAGACCTCCCACCACACACACAATGCAAACGCAGAATTGGAGGAGATTTCTTCTTATGATAGTCAAAGATGCTTACTACGCAAAATCAAATCATTTTTGATATTATTATTAGTGCATAGTGTAGAAAACATTTCGAAAGTATAATATTAATCTTAGCCAACATACGACCAGTATCGTATGCCTACTATAGCTACTATGTTCAATAGCAGGTTACCGCCACATTCCATAGCAGGTAATACAACTAAAACCGTACACGTCACGTATTGTTTCTTTGGATTTCCAACAAATGGTCAGGCTAAGGAACTTCTTATCCACGAGGGGTACGTCCCTGGAATAGACGACCCGAGAACCTAACCGGATCTCTGCCAACACAAGGCCGGGTTACCTCTGCAAAAATAGGTAACTACTGACACGCGTATGCCATCCCCCGATCGTCACCGATCTTCCCGAGGATCCCCGATTTCCAACAACCACAAAGAAATAAATTTTGCAGCAACCACAGAGGTTAAGTATCTGGGCTCCATACCATGATACCACCTTTATCCAGAAGGAATGACATACACTAAGGGGCGCTACTCCCTAGAACCTTGCTGCATCCTTCCTGTTTCGACCATTTTCGGGGTGTGAGGCTCGACGAAGTCTCGTCCACAAAGCTACGCTTTCTACAAAGCCCTGCTTCGGGTCAAACAAAAATGATCAACCTATGATCACAAAGATATAAGATCAAACAAATGATCATATCACAAATGATCAAACACTGATCATTTCACAGCAACACTCTGTATGCCACGTTACCAAATTGGGATATATCGCTGATAAATTTCAACTACATAACCTCTGAGCTCGTACGTCTCAGAGAAGGGTGTTAAGCTAAGAGAATAAATTCTCCGCCACCAACAGATATGTATTTGAAAGAAATCAGCTTTATATCTCAAATTGTAATGTCAGACACACAATCCATACAAGTCTGTTCCGGGATCGAACAGAACCGAAGGCACTTCTCACGAAGCCCTTGCACATCCGGATAGTTTTCAATCACGTCAGGACTTCCCGTCACTAAGGGTGATAAAACCTCTAAACCGAGGATCAGTCGGTGTAGAGTAACTCGACGGTAATCCTTCCATTTTCAAAAATATCCGGTCTTCAACACCGGTCTTCAAATGCGATTCATAACGACGTATCACATATTCGGAATGGGTTATACGACCCCATGGTCCTTTCCCGGCTAACCCGAATAGTGAGCGATTATTCAAAAATAAGTGTGGCATTCAAATTCATCCAATTCACAACAAATACCTATCTAAAGGTAATTATTGATAGTCGGTTATTTAACTATCAATAAAGATGCGCAACATCATCAGATTCCAAATAATTTCCCGAATTATTTATTCTTCAAAAAAATCTTTCTAGATATATAATTTTCCACACTTCAAAAATAAATCAACGTTTATTTTTAAAACGAATTCCCATTTCTTTATAAATTCCATATTGAATTTATATTTCAAAATATCTTCTGATATACGATCTTCAAATCGATTTTCAATATTCAATTTCAATTTATCTTTTACAAAGATAAATTCTCAAAACGTTCATTTCATTTGGAAAAGCATTTCCATACTTATTTAAAAATAAGTGTTTCACAAATCTATTCATTTTCAACACTTGAAAATATTCGATATACTTAAATCAAATTAAGTATATATTCATTCTTTAAGGAAATCATTCTTTTAACACCTATTTGAGTCAAAACGAATGTTGCGTAAAACATCGTTACGACGACTCGAAATCACTAGTATATGGATTCGAATTTAAGATAGACATATAAATCCCAATACTATATAAAAACATTTCCTTTCGGGAATCATTTACTATAACAATAGTGTTATAGTCCACCATTTCCTTATATTTCTCGAAAACGTCTATTTCAACAATAAATGTTGAAATCTATGCTTTCGATTCATAACACATTTTAAAACACCTTTAAAATGTTTAACTTCATTTTTAAAATATTACTTCTTCAAAAATGAATCCATTTTACTTAACAATATATTCACTGTCCAAAATCGTGAATAAAATTTACTCAACCCCATTTCAATCATTCCTACACATTTTTATTTCAATAAAAATTCGCTATTCAAAAACGTGAATATATCTTCTTAAATAATCTTCTATATTAAATTTATCACATTCAATCTATTTTCGAATTTATAAGCACGTTTATAAATTCTATTTCTCTTTTTAATAACACTTCGACTTATAAACCTTCTTTTATCAACTCCTATATTTAACTTATCAAAATAAGTGACTTTGGGTTTATAAACAACTTTTATAAATTTTAATTCTATTTATAAAAGCTTCAATACCAAATCAATTTCAATATTGATTTCTAATTTTATTTTCAACGTTTGAATAAAATTTCCATATTGATTTCTCAAAAATTCATTTCTAAATATTAAATCAATTACAGATTGATTTCTAATTTTATTTATCTCTACTAAAATAAATTCCTTTATCTTTTTTTTTTCAAACTATTTAGAAATCCAATTTTAATTAAATTCTTCAATTTAAAAATCACTATTATACGAAATTCATTTATTTAACATCTTCACTTTATTCTGGAATTTATTCAATACGATTATGAAAAATTACTTTTTATACTTTAAAAATTCCTTTCTTCAAAATTTCTTCAATTTCAAAAATTGATTCACTTAGAAATTTTCTACTTGAATTTTCAAAAATTCAATTTCGTTTATCTTTGGAATCCAATGATGTCAAAACATCCATTCAGCTAAATTTTAGCTTTTCAAACAATTTCCAGATATCAACTCAATAACAACAATAATCATTCACAGATTATCACATCACAGTAGAAATAAATTCAATCAATGTGAGGGGTCCAGTTGGATCCCTCCAACCTGTTTCCCTGCATCCAAAGACGTTAGCACAATACCAATTCCGCTCCAGTACGGAATTATCGCGGTATATAGGTTTTTATAAATCCGCTTACTAACGGCGCAATAGGGTCTCATCCGCTATAAGAGGCGGGAAATCATCAATCCAATATATACATATGCCAATATGTATATATTGCTATATATATATATAGATATATCCTACTATATCTAATATCACAATCCAATAGCAACATATCAATCAAATCAATAATAACTGCAATTCATTTTGAGTGAGAAAATAATCTCACCTTAGCTTTTATTTTGCTTTCCAATTTCCATTCCATTTTGTTTTTCTTCATCGTATTAACCTTGTATGAACATTTATACGATTTATCAACATTCGAATTAAATCGAACAATTTATTTCGTTTTAACAATTTAATCAACTATTGATTTTATTTCAACTAATACCTTAAATTTTTAAACCACTCATCAAATTTAATATAAATATCATAGTTAAAACCTCTAGATATTTTAAACTGCATATATATATTTTCTTTCACTGCTGTATATATTTTTAGTCATTGTATATCTATTTTATTTATTTTTCTTCCTGTACATATCCATATACATATATAACAGATTAAAACGAATAAATTGTTTATCTTACTGTTAAAAATCAAACAGTAAGTTATATATATATATATGTATATATATATTTTTCTTTGAAACCCTTTACTTAAAGAAATAAATTTATATAGATTCGAAAATCAACCTTACCAAAATCTTTCAATCATTTTAAAATTTTAATTTAACTAAGATTTGCAGTTTAACTAATAATTAAATTTAAATTATTTTTCCATTATTAAACTTTATCCATATAAACAAAACCCTTTGTTTACTGTAAATTCCTAAAGTTATATACCTACTTATTTATTTTTCAAATCTTATTTATACAGATGTTTGTAAAAACTAAAATCCAAATTTAAATTCTTATATAAATTTCTTGTACATGTATATTTTTAATTAACTGCAATTCATACCTTCACTGTCGAACATTCCCAGATCGAAATCGATCGACCACCATGACCAGAACTTCGCCAGACCCATCACGAGCCTCCTCGTCTCGTGCCTTTGTTCGAACGCGACGCTGTTGAGCTCGAGATGCTGATTCCCCCTTCACGTGAGCGTAAGCGCGCGCGCTTCTTCTTCCCAAACTGAAATTGCGACCCTCCAGACTTCGACTTCGACCGCTTGCCATCCTCGAACTCACGACAATCGTGAACAAACGCGAGTCCAAGCCTTAGCTCGCCTATGCCTCCAGACATTGTTCGCGACGAACTCGCGACCGCCCTATCACCCAGTCGCGACGCCCTAGGTGAGCGCCTCCACACCACTACGCCTCGCCGTGGCCCAACGCTGCTGCGCCCACGCGTTCGCCCCCACCGCTCGAGATCGAGCTGCCCCCAGTTCCAATTGCCAATGCGGCCCCGAGCTTCGCCTCGATTCGACAAACCTAGGTCGCCGCTGCCATCAACGCGACATTTTTTTTTCTTATCTTTTTTTTTCTCGGCTATTCGAAATGAAGGGGAGAAGGGATTTAAAAGAAAGGAAGAGAGTGGGAGAGGGGTACGAAGGTGTGGGTTTTACACGATTTCCTTTCGTGATATCAGCCGTGTTTCTCGGCGTGTTCAAAGGGAAGGAACGTGGTGATGTTTGACCAATTTTAAATATTAAAATGAATTTGAATTTGATTTTATTTCGACGCGTTTGCATATCGTACGGTCACACGGCAACTCCGTTCAATACGAAATTTGAAATCCGGTAATAACAAACTATTACGGACCCAATGGAACTGGTTTCGTCGAATTCCGAGACTGCGCCCCGGAACGCTGTATTTTAAATATCGATTCGAACGATATAATTTCAAACTGAACAATTCACTCCCAAATTCAATTCTAAAGCTTCTGTTATTTTCAGTATTATCAATATAAATTTTACAAGCGTTTGAAATATTTTTCTTCGACTTAAAATTGAAGATTCAAATTTTTATTCAACTTCAATCGATTAAATTTTATAATTTAATCGCCGATTTCAATATTATATCCGGAATACAAATTAAATCATCGTTTAAATATTTAAAATTAATTAAATATTCTCAATTTAATTTGTTAAAAATTCAGGGTCGTTACAGACTTCCCCCTTTAAAAGAATTTCGTCCTCGAAATTACAAGTTAGGAAAAATGATCCTTAACTCGTCTACTCTTTTTCCAACATCTAAATAGTTTTATCAATTTTCAAAACAAATCTTTCTACTAAAGATTCGTTATTAGTTCGACTAAATTTCAACTTCAACTATAAGTTCAAACAACATTGTTTCTTAACAATTTAATTTTTTAAGTTTAAATTCAATTTTAAACTTTCAAAATTTCTCAAAAATTTTCTAACGCCCTAAATTTCCAAAAAATTTCGCCAGCGTCTCCTTTGCGCGGCTAATACGGCACGACTACAAAACGTCCCTACGGACTCTCAGATTTCAAAAAGAAAAAGAAAAAGCCAAGCGGCCAGACAAGAAATCATCAAAAACTCATATTATAATTCAAATACGTACCTTTTCGAGCAAATTCAAATTCATCTTTGAAATAAATTTTTCCAATCCCTTTATAACACCTGTATCCTACTAGCCATATATCTAGTTACAGCATTCAACCTATTTTGCAAATTTGATTACAAAATTTTCAATATAAACTGCTTATACCCTTTTTAGCTTACTATTGAAGTTACATCCATTCAATTTTTCATTTCAAATTTCACTTGAATTACATTTCACATTTCAATTTCTCATTCGAATTCAATTCACAATTCCAATCTACTTTGGGTTCAGTTTAACTTCTGAATATTGAATTTTATCAATTATCTTTTATTCATAACTGATTATTTTAAATTAGTTCCAATTACTAATTCATTTCAATTCTAATTCATTTATTCACATTTGTTTTCAACATTCAGTTTCAATTCCAATTTTATCTTCATTCAATCATCAACTTAGAATAATTTCAATATCAAATTTTACTTAAGAATTTCACTCTTCATTTCTTAGGTTCAATATAAATATTCCATGTACACATTACATTTAACTGGATTTCCAATTCGATATAGATTTTAATTCACCTTTCATTTATAACAATTCAATTCATTTTAATTAGTTTTGCTCACTAATTTTATTTTAGTACTTTACTTTAATTCAACTCCGTCTTTTAAGTTAAATTTATTCTATCAAAACTCAACTTGTATAAGTTATCAATTCATTTAGTAATCCAATAAATATTTTAAATAGGATTCCAGAATCAACCTTTTCAAAACCATTTTTGAAAATAATTCAAATTATCCTTTGAATTTTCTAAAACAAAAATCCAAATTTTTCAAAAAAACTTCCATTTAAAACAATTTGGCAGCAATTTCCTCTTCTGGAAACCCGAAAATGAATTCTAATGATGTGGCCACCATCATCAGGATTATTTTCCAGCGACCTAAAAGAGTTTAGAGCTTTCATCTCTCCAAAATACTTTCCAAAACCTTCGAAATCCATTTTCAAATCAAAAATGATTTAAACTTCCAAATCTCCAAAATTTTCAAATCCTTTTCAAAACATTTCCAAATATTCTCTGGAACTCTGTTTCAAATTATAAATCACATTTACAATTTACATTCTTAAATTTCATTTGTATGTGGATTCTTTCTTAACTTTGGAGTTACGATTTCAATTTCTTATTCAATTTCATATAATAATGATTACATTTCAATATTATCACTTTCCTAACATCCATGCAACCATATATTGTAATAATTTACAGAAAATCATTTCTTTTCTATACAAATATAGTTTTGGGCAAAATTATTTCATTCACCCTATTTTAAAACAATACTGTGCCGAATTGTTCTATTCAAGTGTTTAGAAACCCCTTCGATACAGTTTTGCAAGACTGTGCCGACGAAGGTTCATATACCACTCAATAAACCAATCATCACAATACAAAAAAATTTTATATTCAATAACAAATACGCGCTCATATCTATTATTACACTCAACTCATTCTAGAGTACTACTGACTCTATCTCTAATGAGTAACACCCAACAGAGCAGGGTTGTCGCTTAACCATATGCTCTTTGTCACATACCGAAATTTTCGACTTTCGAAAATTCAACATCGATACTCCCTTTATCGACTGTCGAACAATCGAGTGCCGGAAACTCCAATAGTGAGGGTTTAAGAAAGAAAAAGTAGAAGAAAAGATAGAAGAGAAAGAAAGAAGAAGAGAAGAACAACAGAACAACTTTCAGAACAGAAAACAATATCAGAATCTTACACATCGCAGCGGAACAATATATAATAGATAAATGAATAATCTTTAAAACAAAGAACTATATCATTTTATACATACATCAATCATCAGAGTCAATATACAATAATGGACAGTTATATAACTTGTCCTCATACAGAATACCCAGCGGAATAAATACTATCAGATACAAATACTACGTCTCGTCATCCAGCTTGCTTCCAAAGCTCCAGAATATCCTGATAATATAACTCTAGGCTGCCCGTGTGGAAATTGGTGGGCACCCAGAGTTTAGAAGGGAACAATAAACTCCGAGTCAGTCATGGTGACTGGTGTGAGATCGTAAAACAGTTATCTTTTAAAAATAAACAGCAGAGAATTTTAAAGTCAATTCGCAATGCTTTTGGAAAATGAAACTACCATAAGACCTCCCACCACACACACAATGCAAACGCAGAATTGGAGGAGATTTCTTCTTATGATAGTCAAAGATGCTTACTACGCAAAATCAAATCATTTTTGATATTATTATTAGTGCATAGTGTAGAAAACATTTCGAAAGTATAATATTAATCTTAGCCAACATACGACCAGTATCGTATGCCTACTATAGCTACTATGTTCAATAGCAGGTTACCGCCACATTCCATAGCAGGTAATACAACTAAAACCGTACACGTCACGTATTGTTTCTTTGGATTTCCAACAAATGGTCAGGCTAAGGAACTTCCTATCCACGAGGGGTACGTCCCTGGAATAGACGACCCGAGAACCTAACCGGATCTCTGCCAACACAAGGCCGGGTTACCTCTGCAAAAATAGGTAACTACTGACATGCGTATGCCATCCCCCGATCGTCACCGATCTTCCCGAGGATCCCCGATTTCCAACAACCACAAAGAAATAAATTTTGCAGCAACCACAAAGGTTAAGTATCTGGGCTCCATACCATGATACCACCTTTATCCAGAAGGAATGACATACACTAAGGGGCGCTACTCCCTAGAACCTTGCTGCATCCTTCCTGTTTCGACCATTTCCGGGGTGTGAGGCTCGACGAAGTCTCGTCCACAAAGCTACGCTTTCTACAAAGCCCTGCTTCGGGTCAAACAAAAATGATCAACCTATGATCACAAAGATATAAGATCAAACAAATGATCATATCACAAATGATCAAACACTGATCATTTCACAGCAACACTCTGTATGCCACGTTACCAAATTGGGATATATCGCTGATAAATTTCAACTACATAACCTCTGAGCTCGTACGTCTCAGAGAAGGGTGTTAAGCTAAGAGAATAAATTCTCCGCCACCAACAGATATGTATTTGAAAGAAATCAGCTTTATATCTCAAATTGTAACGTCAGACACACAATCCATACAAGTCTGTTCCGGGATCGAACAGAACCGAAGGCACTTCTCACGAAGCCCTTGCACATCCGGATAGTTTTCAATCACGTCAGGACTTCCCGTCACTAAGGGTGATAAAACCTCTAAACCGAGGATCAGTCGGTGTAGAGTAACTCGACGGTAATCCTTCCGTTTTCAAAAATATCCGGTCTTCAACACCGGTCTTCAAATGCGATTCATAACGACGTATCACATATTCGGAATGGGTTATACGACCCCATGGTCCTTTCCCGACTAACCCGAATAGTGAGCGATTATTCAAAAATAAGTGTGGCATTCAAATTCATCCAATTCACAACAAATACCTATCTAAAGGTAATTATTGATAGTCGGTTATTTAACTATCAATAAAGATGCGCAACATCATCAGATTCCAAATAATTTCCCGAATTATTTATTCTTCAAAAAAATCTTTCTAGATATATAATTTTCCACACTTCAAAAATAAATCAACGTTTATTTTTAAAACGAATTCCCATTTCTTTATAAATTCCATATTGAATTTATATTTCAAAATATCTTCTGATATACGATCTTCAAATCGATTTTCAATATTCAATTTCAATTTATCTTTTACAAAGATAAATTCTCAAAACGTTCATTTCATTTGGAAAAGCATTTCCATACTTATTTAAAAATAAGTGTTTCACAAATCTATTCATTTTCAACACTTGAAAATATTCGATATACTTAAATCAAATTAAGTATATATTCATTCTTTAAGGAAATCATTCTTTTAACACCTATTTGAGTCAAAACGAATGTTGCGTAAAACATCGTTACGACGACTCGAAATCACTAGTATAGGGATTCGAATTTAAGATAGACATATAAATCCCAATACTATATAAAAACATTTCCTTTCGGGAATCATTTACTATAACAATAGTGTTATAGTCCACCATTTCCTTATATTTCTCGAAAACGTCTATTTCAACAATAAATGTTGAAATCTATGCTTTCGATTCATAACACATTTTAAAACACCTTTAAAATGTTTAACTTCATTTTTAAAATATTACTTCTTCAAAAATGAATCCATTTTACTTAACAATATATTCACTGTCCAAAATCGTGAATAAAATTTACTCAACCCCATTTCAATCATTCCTACACATTTTTATTTCAATAAAAATTCGCTATTCAAAAACGTGAATATATCTTCTTAAATAATCTTCTATATTAAATTTATCACATTCAATCTATTTTCGAATTTATAAGCACGTTTATAAATTCTATTTCTCTTTTTAATAACACTTCGACTTATAAACCTTCTTTTATCAACTCCTATATTTAACTTATCAAAATAAGTGACTTTGGGTTTATAAACAACTTTTATAAATTTTAATTCTATTTATAAAAGCTTCAATACCAAATCAATTTCAATATTGATTTCTAATTTTATTTTCAACGTTTGAATAAAATTTCCATATTGATTTCTCAAAAATTCATTTCTAAATATTAAATCAATTACAGATTGATTTCTAATTTTATTTATCTCTACTAAAATAAATTCCTTTATCTTTTTTTTTTCAAACTATTTAGAAATCCAATTTTAATTAAATTCTTCAATTTAAAAATCACTATTATACGAAATTCATTTATTTAACATCTTCACTTTATTCTGGAATTTATTCAATACGATTATGAAAAATTACTTTTTATACTTTAAAAATTCCTTTCTTCAAAATTTCTTCAATTTCAAAAATTGATTCACTTAGAAATTTTCTACTTGAATTTTCAAAAATTCAATTTCGTTTATCTTTGGAATCCAATGATGTCAAAACATCCATTCAGCTAAATTTTAGCTTTTCAAACAATTTCTAGATATCAATTCAATAACAACAATAATCATTCACAGATTATCACATCACAGTAGAAATAAATTCAATCAATGTGAGGGGTCCAGTTGGATCCCTCCAACCTGTTACCCTGCATCCAAAGACGTTAGCACAATACCAATTCCACTCCAGTACGGAATTATCGCGGTATATAGGTTTTTATAAATCCGCTTACTAACGGCGCAATAGGGTCTCATCCGCTATACGAGGCGGGAAATCATCAATCCAATATATACATATGCCAATATGTATATATTGCTATATATATATAGATATATCCTACTATATCTAATATCACAATCCAATAGCAACATATTAATCAAATCAATAATAACTGCAATTCATTTTGAGTGAGAAAATAATCTCACCTTAGCTTTTATTTTGCTTTCCAATTTCCATTCCATTTTGTTTTTCTTCATCGTATTAACCTTGTATGAACATTTATACGATTTATCAACATTCGAATTAAATCGAACAATTTATTTCGTTTTAACAATTTAATCAACTATTGATTTTATTTCAACTAATACCTTAAATTTTTAAACCACTCATCAAATTTAATATAAATATCATAGTTAAAACCTCTAGATATTTTAAACTGCATATATATATTTTCTTTCACTGCTGTATATATTTTTAGTCATTGTATATCTATTTTATTTATTTTTCTTCCTGTACATATCCATATACATATATAACAGATTAAAACGAATAAATTGTTTATCTTACTGTTAAAAATCAAACAGTAAGTTATATATATATATGTATATATATATTTTTCTTTGAAACCCTTTACTTAAAGAAATAAATTTATATAGATTCGAAAATCAACCTTACCAAAATCTTTCAATCATTTTAAAATTTTAATTTAACTAAGATTTGCAGTTTAACTAATAATTAAATTTAAATTATTTTTCCATTTTTAAATTTTATCCATATAAACAAAACCCTTTGTTTACTGTAAATTCCTAAAGTTATATACCTACTTATTTATTTTTCAAATCTTATTTATACAGATGTTTGTAAAAACTAAAATCCAAATTTAAATTCTTATATAAATTTCTTGTACATGTATATTTTTAATTAACTGCAATTCATACCTTCACTGTCGAACATTCCCAGATCGAAATCGATCGACCACCATGACCAGAACTTCGCCAGACCCATCACGAGCCTCCTCGTCTCGTGCCTTTGTTCGAACGCGACGCTGTTGAGCTCGAGATGCTGATTCCCCCTTCACGTGAGCGTAAGCGCGCGCGCTTCTTCTTCCCAAACTGAAATCGCGACCCTCCAGACTTCGACTTCGACCGCTTGCCATCCTCGAACTCACGACAATCATGAACAAACGCGAGTCCAAGCCTTAGCTCGCCTATGCCTCCAGACATTGTTCGCGACGAACTCGCGACCGCCCTATCACCCAGTTGCGGCGCCCTAGGCGAGCGCCTCCACACCACTACGCCTCGCCGTGGCCCAACGCTGCTGCGCCCACGCGTTCGCCCCCACCGCTCGAGATCGAGCTGCCCCCAGTTCCAATTGCCAATGCGGCCCCGAGCTTCGCCTCGATTCCACAAACCTAGGTCGCCGCTGCCATCAACGCGACATTTTTTTTCTTTTCTTTTTTTTTCTCGGCTATTCGAAATGAAGGGGAGAAGGGATTTAAAAGAAAGGAAGAGAGTGGGAGAGGGGTACGAAGGTGTGGGTTTTACACGATTTCCTTTCGTGATATCAGCCGTGTTTCTTGGCGTGTTCAAAGGGAAGGAACGTGGTGATGTTTGACCAATTTTAAATATTAAAATGAATTTGAATTTGATTTTATTTCGACGCGTTTGTATATCGTACGGTCACACGGCAACTCCGTTCAATACGAAATTTGAAATCCGGTAATAACAAACTATTACGGACCCAATGGAACTGGTTTCGTCGAATTCCGAGACTGCGCCCCGGAACGCTGTATTTTAAATATCGATTCGAACGATATAATTTCAAACTGAACAATTCACTCCCAAATTCAATTCTAAAGCTTCTGTTATTTTCAGTATTATCAATATAAATTTTACAAGCGTTTGAAATATTTTTCTTCGACTTAAAATTGAAGATTCAAATTTTTATTCAACTTCAATCGATTAAATTTTATAATTTAATCGCCGATTTCAATATTATATCCGGAATACAAATTAAATCATCATTTAAATATTTAAAATTAATTAAATATTCTCAATTTAATTTGTTAAAAATTCAGGGTCGTTACAGTCTCGAACCACTCTTTGGACTCCTCTAGTAGTGGGCTTCTGATCCAATATGACTGCTACCCCTATAAATACAAACCAAAGAGCAAGAAAGAGGAGGGATGATTTATGCCATTACTGTGCAGAAGCTCTGTTATTTCTTTGACTCTATCTCTACTCAATAGTCACAAAGGCAGTTCCTTTTAGCAATTCTAGGACTTAGAATCTGCCTAACACTTGTACTTGTGACTAACTCTCCTTTAATCAATTTGTAATCATACCCTATCAAGATTAAATCAAGAATCAAAGCTATAAAGTGGGCGCGGGCTTAGTTAACAGCCGAACCACTATAAAAATCCCTATATTTCATTTACTTTTCTGCTATTCTCTATTATATTTGCTCTGTTCTAACAGGGCTAGTGCTTTCACATCATACTCCAGGATGTTGATTCATGTTTCGGGTTAACAAGATGTTTTTTAGACTTTGGTGATGACTTTGATACGGATGATTCACTCATTTGACATTGGTCTTTGATTTCCTATTTGATGTGATTTTATACAAGTGATGACATCTTTATGCATAGTTTCATGATTGTTTTTGTCTTGAGTTATTGTGATGATGTTTATCATATTATTATACCATGCATATACTGAGATAAACATGTATATTGACAATTACATTTAGACATAGCCAGACCCACGTATTATTTACATAATGCTCGGGTCAGTCTGAGACATTATAGGTTCAGGGACGAAGAGGCTAACTTGTGTTGTTTGGGAATAGTGGAGACTATTTATATAGTATTGTTATGTATCATTTTATATACATAGCTTCATTGTATGTATGATTATGTGATGTATTGGGTATACTTTGTATTTTTTAGAGATATCGGACATTTAAGAAGTTTGGTAGTCACATTGTCTCTTATATATTTCATATTATACTTTATCATTGTGATATTGACTCTTTGTTTTCAAATATTTATTATACATTATGTATTGTTCTATCCTAGAGACACATGTGTTTATTGCATTGTGCCAATATTGTGTACAAAAGTTGGGTTATTTATTTGATTTTGAAATACGTACCAGTGTTAGCCTAACGGAATATTCACATGTGTAGCCCATTTCGCCTTATTCTTCTTATTATCTAATGGTATTACTTAAAATTTTAGTAATACTATTAGATAGAATGAATATAGAGGTGGGCTGTTTCAATCATTGTCTTTAATTAGAGTTGTTTTACTAACACTTTTCACTACTAATAAATAATTAGGGGAGTCAATGCTACCAACCTTGCTATGATTCCTAAAATAGACGGCCCTACTTTAGTACGCCACTTAGACCCATTTCTTATTGTAACGTGGTCTATAAATGCATCACCAAGATCCTTTCCTTTCGAATCAAAACTATTCTTTCCAGCATCGTCTCACAGAATCAAACGACCTTCTTACCTAATAGGAATAATACCGATATATCGTTCTAACCCGTGATTTGCTTAAAGTCTATACAACTTAAAAAACTTTCCTAGATGTACGACCAAACTTTATATTCAAAAAGATTTTCACTCGCTGAATTGGTCTTTCATGTTTGTTAATATGTTGGAAATTGAATTTCCTATGACCATGGTTGCTTGGATTTATACTTGCATATCTACCCCTCGCTTATCCATTATTTTCAATAAGAACTTTACTGGGTACTTTCAATCTAGACATGACATAAGGCAAGGAGATCCTATATCTCCCTATATTTTCATTGGTGTAATTAAATACCTCAATAGTATGTTGTATCATCGAGTATTGCTGAAGAATATTCAATTCCATCCTAAATGTAAGAATCCTAAAACCATTGACCTTCTATTTAGCCAATGACTTGGTCGTATTTACCAAACCAAATTAGCCATCCATAACTAGTATTCTCATAACTCTTGAAGAATTAAAAAAAATCTACAAGCCTCAAAATCACTCAAGACAAATCATATATCTTTATAATAGTTTTAGACATTGAAGAAATGTAACGACCCATAGAGTCTTCGAATTTGAATATTTAATTTACTTGAATATTCAAATTTGAAGTAAATTATAATAAATTATCTGTTTTAAATTAAGACTTGATTTTTAATGACATGTTTTTATTTTAATATGCAGAATTTTTCCATAATTTTTAGTTTGAGAAAATAAAAAATCACCGTTTGACGCTATTTATGTCGAACGTCAGTATTTTCGAAATTTAACCGAATAAGTTAACTTGTCTATTTTATTGTTGTTTTGTGATTGCGTTACAGTTCTGTACGCAATCGTTTTTTTATTTGTCATTCACGGCTCAGATGTGTATGCGATATGGTATGTCGGGATACCGAAAACAAACACACACATACATTTGCACATCAAGTACACACCTTTTTCCCCACAGCCACCATATTATCTCAGCACACAAATTTATCTTTCTTGTCCTAACTGATTCACTTCATGATGGTAATGGTAGCCATTTTTCCACCTTGTCCAAGATGATCAAGTATGTGTGTATATGTATACATGTTCACGCGCAGGCAAGGAGGACTTCTACTTCTTTTTCTCTTACTTTTGATTTTCCTGGAGATGAAACAAACACCACTTCCTCTCATTCAAAAGTCAAAGGCTCGCAAACCATCCACTTTTAGCCTCGGCTTTCAACTAAGAAGTTGATCGTCATCCTCTCTAGTTTTTTTTCAAATTTATTGCGTTTTCTTTTGTCGAGAATCGAGCGAGATATCATCAAATTTCAGTAAGGATGAAATTTTGTTTACAGATTTCAAAAATTTATTTCTCTCAATCCATGAAGAATTGATCGACGCCGTAAGCGCCATTGGGTTTGTATGGAGTCATAGGACTTTTGGTGAGATTTCGGTGGTGTTTGGTGATGATGATGAACGATCATTGAAAATTAGGATTTGGATTTCTTTTTGATTGGAGCATCGATTGAAGGTTTGGAGCTTGGCGTTGTGTTCAAGGAGGAGAGGCACTTGAGTGGTGAATTTTTGGTGGAGTTTGGAGAGAAAAAGTGTCGCGTTTTTATTTGGGTGTGCACAGTTTTGAGGGTCGGTCAGAGGTAGCCATGACTAGAGGCTTGGCGCAGGGCGCGATCGAGTCGAGCTTGGCGAGGTAGGAATGTTTGTGATCTTGGATGCGATGATGGGTGGTCAGAGTTGTCGTGCACATGCACGTGCACGTTCATGTGCATTTGGTTTTGTGAATTCAAGATTGGGGAAGGAGGAACAGTGACGCAGATGGGTTTTTGAAGAATGGGCTCGTCCCATTTGGTTTTGAAGGTGAGAAATCCTCTTATGTTTATTTAATTTAAAGATTAATAAAAGTGTTAAACTTAAAATCATGATATCTTGTTCGTTTTCAATTTCGGTCGACAAGCAATTTTCATTGGGTTCGTATGGACGAGTACAACATTGCAATGTACCTTTTTGATAGCTTTAGAAAAGTATAAATTTATGACATTTGAAAATGGCTAGGATTTAAATTACGTTATTTTAATTAATAACGCCATTTAAATTTATGTACCTTAATTATTGATGTTTATTTGGTCAAATAAAATACCTTGAGTTAAATTGGATTGAATATGGTAATTGGACATTTGTTTAATGGGATAAAAACACCGTTCCGCTAATTAAATTAATTGGACATCTGTTCAGCAGAATAAATCACCATTCTGATATTATTAACTGGATAATTTAAATTCGGACATTTATTTAGAAGAAATAAATCCTCTTTGGCTATAACATTTGTATAGACATTTTTATGCCTTCTAGTTGATTAATATTGGTTAGGTGTTATATAACAGTTACTTGTTAATTATGGGTTAAATTTATATATCTAATATTATGTAAATACCTAAATTTTAACTTGGATAGTTTAATAGAATAAATGGTGACTTGATTAAGTACCATTGGAGTTGCTAAGCCTCTTTTTAAATTTGAAAGCTAATTCTTGAGTCAAAGTTATTTTAAGAATAATTATTACTTATTAATAAACTTTTAAAGGATAGTTACTATTCATTAATAAGTCTTTAAAGATAATTAATAATGATTTAATGTAAATTATTTTATTACTGATAATCTAAGTTATTTAATTACATTAATTTAAGTTATTTAATTTTATTGGTTTATGTTATTTAAATTATTTTTATAAGTTAATTAATTATTATATTAATGATGTTTAAAATTAACTGTTAATTATAGTAACAATGTTTTGAAGATAATTATTTATTTATTTATTAATATTGATTCAGAATTAAATTAATAGTATAATAATACTATTTAAAGCTAATCTAATATATTATTAATGGTATTCTAAAGTTATTATTTTGAATAACGTTTAAAAATAATTGAACGAAGAATGTTAAATAATAACATGGTTGTTAAAGGTGTTTAAATCATCAATTGTATCAAAGGAACTTTATTGATGAAAGTTCATGTAAGGAGTTTGTTTAAAACAAGGAAAGTTTATAAAAAGGTTTTTATAAATTAACAGAGATCTAGGAATTGGAAAGGAGTTTGTAAATGATGTGGATATTCATAAAAGGACTATAAATGGTTTGGTATTTATAAAAGAGATTGGGAAATTAACTTGGTGATTTGTGAAGAGTTTTATAAATAGATATAGAAATCTATGAGTGAGATATTTATAAAATAAAAGAGATTTATACAAAGAGATGGGTTGTGGATCATTTATATCTCCATTTTAATATGATTTTTAATAGGAAATATCTCTAAGTATTGGTGAATATATTTATACCATTTTATAAGTATGTACAAGTAGTTTTTCTAGGTTTTTGAAAGTGAAATTCTTTTGAGGATATACTTATTCCGTTGAGATAAGTATATGGTTATATTTTCTAAGTATCGAAAATGTAGTGGTTTGTGAATATATTAATCCTGCAAAGATAAGTATATAGAGGTGATTTCCAAATTTCGAAAAGTGATGTTAAATCAATAAGGTAAACTTGAGAGGCTAGTGATTCTATGAGAAATGTAATATCTGTTTGAATGTTTGTTATTTAATAGTTAAATAACCGACTATCAAAATCTGGGCCAAAACGTAACTTTGGAAATATCTAGGAGAAATATGGAAATTATATGGTATAGTTACCATCGTGGTGCTATACTATACGTATAAACTCATTTTGTTCTCCTTGGATAAATGATAAGGAAATCCATCCGCTAACGGTTAGGAGGCAATCTCCACTCTTATCTTTGTTTGCTTATTTCCTAAAGAACCGGAGTTGAGTTTACCAAAAAAATCAAATATTGTTTCGAAGAGACCGGTATCGGATATGTTATTCAAAAACCACTTCGATCCTACTCAAGTGTTTCGAATGGAAGACATCTTGAAGAGTAAGGAATCGAATACAGAGCCTTGAAGTGCAAGGGCTATTTTCTATTAATACTGGAAGAGATTTCCTGAAATGGATGTAATAGAAATAGTGCCTTTGGTTTCATTCAGTCCTAGAACGAATTTGTATGGATGAATGCTGGCACTGCATTACTACATGGAGGGCAGTGTTAGCATTTCAAGTGGGTTTACTATTCAAAAAGGTAATACGTAGCCTTAAGCCTCATTAACCGAGAATGACTAAAACAGGGGAGATGCAACAAGGCTATGTTGGTCGCTCCCAATTAGGGTATGATCATCCCTATCTAGAGTCGATATTATTTCTCATCGTATGCTTCGGGGCCTATTAATGGATGGGTGGTCATATTTGGTACTATTAGTTAAGTGGTAGGCCGGTCTTGTGTTGGAAGGGGATCCTGGTGAGGTCCTTGGTGTTATTTTATCTAGAGATGCACCATGACGTGTGGCACCCTAGTAGCTCAGTGATTGTATCGAATCAATTCTCCAATACGATCATTTACGGTTTTTAGTTGTATACCTATTATGCTTTAATTTAATTAATGTAACAATTTCGGCTATGATTAATAAGTAATTGTACCTTAGACACTATTTATAATATCACTGGATTTTCTATAGAAAATGTTTTGGTTATCGTAAGGTAAAAACCCGTTCGTGTTTACGTTCGGCGTGGTCTTACGAGATACCTTTGATTTTAAAGATTTTACAAGTTATAATAAATAAATTTCCTTGTGATTTGAGTTTCTCACGCTGGTTTTACCAGACTGACCCGAGCGTTGTTTTTCCTAAATTCTCGGGTCAGACCGAGCATACTACAGATTAGTTTGGATGCTTTGGAGCTTCAGGAGACGAGCTGCAGGCTAGAGACGTATTCACGTATATGGTTATTTTTCCATTGCATTCATTGTCTATGTATCAGTAATTGTGAGGACATGTTGTTCTAACTGTCCGGGCTAAAATAGGTTAGTATACTTTGATTGATATCTATATATATGTATACTACAGTTTGTTTTTGTGTAAAGATTTGTTGTATATTATAGATTATTCACTCCGCTGTAAGATTCTGTGTTGTTTAGTTTCTTCTTGTCTTCTTTCTTCTTTCTTTCCCCAAACTATTCGCATTTTCGTTCAATTTGAGTGGGTCATGTGTGGTTGATTGCCGCTTAAACCGTACGGAAAAGAAGGTCGTTACAACGTGGTATCATAGCGCAAGGTTAAGGGAGAACCTTGTCTTTGGTGGGATAAATCATTTAGAGATAAGGTACTGGGATGCCTTATATGAGTTTGAGTGTATATATGAGAGCGCGTATTTGTTAATGATAATAAATATATTTTAGGGACAGTTTGGCACAGGTCCCTAATAAGTTTCAAAATACACAAAAACTTCAATAAAAAAAGTTTGTAAATTAGGTCCCTAGAATTAAGTTACCGAATAATGGCATACACTTATGCAATTATTCATTGAATAATTACAGATATTTATGCAATTATATCAAAAAATTGCAGACATTTCCACAACTATCCACTGAAAAATTGCGGAAATTTCCGCAATTTTTTCAAAAAACTGCGGAAAATTCCGCAATTACTCACCAAAAAATTGCGGAAATTTCCGCAATTATTCACCAAGAAAATTGTGAAAATTTTCATAATTATTCACCGAAAAGATTGCATAAACTTATGCAACTTTTGGATATAATTGCATAAATGTCTGCAATTATTCAGTGAATAATTGCATAACTATATGCAATTAATTAGTAACTTAATTCTAGGGACCTAATTTACGTACTTTTTTTACTGGAGTTTTTGTGTATTTTGAAACTTATTAGGGACGTGAGCCTAATATTCACTATATTTTATATTGTATTATTTGATCGGTTGAGTGGTATATGAATTCTGGACGATGCGTTTAGCCAACATTATCGATATGGATTCCTAAACACTTAAACAAGTCTAACCGACATAATATTGTTTTAAAACTGGTAAATGAAATAATTTTACTTAGGAATATGTTTAAAAGAATAAGTTTTCAAAAATTTAATATAGTTATTCTTGGTTGTGTTTGGTTGGTAGGAAATATGATAATATTCCATCATTATCATCTAGGATTTGATTAGTCGCTCTCGCCTAGTTCTGAGCATTAACTGTTATCTGTTAATCTTTCTTGAATTTTTCTTTTTGAAACCCGGGTTGGGTAGATAGGAATTTTGGAAACATTGAATCGTGCATTTAGTGAATTAAGTTTCACAATTTGATTATAAGGCATTTATTGATAGGGTTGGGTTAAACTTTGGTTTTGATAAGAGTTGTTTATTAAAAGGAATTTAGAATATTTTAAAATAAATATTTTAGAAATGATTTAATATAAAAGTTAGTTGTGTAAAATTAGGTTTTAATAAAAGGAGTTTATTAAAAGAAAACTGGGATATTTCCAAGATAAATATTTGACAAATATATATATAAAAAGCTGATTTTATGAGAATTGATTTTAAAAATTTGTTTTATAAATAAAGGAAATTGAGAATTTAAATCCTGGTAATTTTAGGAAAATGGTTTAAAAGATTTAGAAGATAATAACAATTTTTGAAAATGTTTTTGGGATAAATATTTTTAAGGATTTTCAAGGAGATAAAAGCACTATACTCACTTCGGTCATTGGATAATAATTCCGACGATAATTGCAACATCATCGATATTCATTTTTGAGTTTCTAAGTTGGGAATTGCTACCATTAAGATCTCGCTATATAATTGTTTTGACAAAACAAATCTTGATTTACCATAAAGTAAATATGTTTATTTTTATGTCATATGATTTTGGAAATGGTGATGGTAGTTTAGTTAAAAATGTTTTTAGGTATAACTACTTTTGGAAAAGAAAATTTTAAAGAAAAATATGTTTCTTTGGTTTGGTTCGAGAAATGAGTTTGATTTGTTTTGTGGTGATCAGAATAATCTTCTAAGCGACGATCGGATGTTTGCTTAGGCAAATGGTATTGTACACTTAGTAAATTATTCTCCTTTTTATTGTACGATCGAAACATGTTCGAATCCGAACGAATCCAAGGCAAATTGGAAATTGATATTTTTGGTAAAACTATTTATTTGAAAAATATATACAATGTTGTTCAAAAATGGGTTTGTGAAAGAAGGAAAGCGTTTTTAAATTAACTAGTTCAAGTGGCTCAGAAATAACTAAAAATGGATAAGAGATGCATTCGGATGGTAAACGCTTCTCCTGAGTATTATCCTTCTAGTAAGGAAATGTATGATACTTCTTGGTAGTACGAGTTCCTTGGTATATTTTAGGGTTACTCGAATTATATATGTATATATTCTATGGATTAAAATATATGGTATCATTTCAAAAAGTGTTTTGAATAAAAACCCGGGTGTTTAAATTCTTAAGTGAATTCAAAAATAAAAGTTGGATGTGATGGTTATGTATACCATTAAGGTATGCTAGGTATTTTACAAGTTTTACAACCTAAGTTGTATTGCATGACAATATTTTTAGAATATAATTTAGTGGAAATAGAATTGTTAATCGTGAGAACCAATAATATAAGTGCGTAAGCTGGTCGTAGATCATTTCTCTTCCATATAGTTTTGATCTAAGATTCGAGTACATGATTTGAGGTGTTTAACACCATTCCATATAAGGATCTATTATTCGATTTCTAATGGCGAACACTAGGAAAAGGTTCTAGATTTAGAACCAAGGTTTTCTATCATAGTATATGGCTATGAAAGGAGAACAGAGGTTTCTAATTAAGGAGCCTGATCGGAGTCCGCACTAGTAAATCAAGTGAGCGATACTAGTTTGGAAGTGAACTCATGTATTCGAGTAGTGATCTAATTAGATTTTGTATACGGATGATCTATGAGCATCATGCAGACTTATAAATAGTATTGGGTGTTTGTGTGAAATTTCAGGAATGAAATTCTTTTGAGGGGGAAAGAGTGTAACGACCCGCAATTTTTGAGTCTTCAAATTTGAATATTTAATTTATTTAAATATTCAAATTTAAAGTAAATTATAATAAATTATCTATTTCAAATTAAGATCTGATTTTTAATGACTTGTTTTTAATTTAATTTATAGAACTTTTCCATAATTTTTAATTTAAGAAAATAATAAATCTTCGTTTGACTCTTTTTATGTCGAACGGCAGCATTTTCAAAATTTAACAGAATAAGTTAACTTGTCTATTTTATCGTTTTTTTATGATCGCGTCACAATTCTATACACGACCATATTTTTATTTATGTCATTCACGGCTCGGAGGTGAACGCGATATGGCATGTCGGGATACCTGAAACAAATGCAAGATACATATGCACATCCAGAACACACCCTTTCCCCACAGCCACCATATTGGCTCAGCATACAAATTTGTCTCCCTTGTCCCAACAGATTTACTTCATGATGCTGATGGCAGCCATTTTGTCACCTTGTCCAAGATGATCAAGTTTGTGTGTATATATATACATGTTCACACGTAGGCAAGGAGGACTTCTACTTCTTCCACTTTTACTTTTGTTTTTCCTAGAGATGAAACAAACTCCACTTCCCCTTATTCAAAAATCAAAAGCTCGTAAACCAACCACTTTTAGCCTCGGCTTTAAACTAGGAAGTCAATGGTCATCCTCTCTAGATTTCTCTTTAAATTAATCATGTTCGATTTCGTCGAGCATCAAGCGAGATGTCATCAAATTTCAGTAAGCAGCTAATTTTTTTGACAGATTTCAATACTTAATTTATCTCAATCCATAAAGAATTGATCGACGCCATAAGAGTCATTGGGTTCGTATGGAGTCGTAGGATTTTTGGTGAGATTTCGGCGGTGTTTGGTGATGATGATGGAAAATCATGGAAAACTAGGGTTCAGATAAGTTTTTGATTTGAGCATCAATTTAAGATTTAGAGCTTGACGTTGTGTTCACGGAGGAGAGGCGCTCGAGTGGTGAATTTTTGGTGGAGTTTGGAGAGAAAATGTGTCACGTTTTTATTTGGGTGTGCACAATTTTGAGGGTCGGTTGGAGGTAGGCATGACCAAAAGCTAGGAGAAGGGCGCGGTTGAGTCGAGCTTGGCGAGGTGGGCATGTTAGTGGCCTTGGATGCGGCGATGGTTGTTCCGAGTTATCTTGCACGTGCACGTGCACATTCGTGCATTTGGGTTCGTAAATTCAAGATTGGGGAAGAAGAAGGAACAATGATGCGGTAGGTTTTTGAAGAATGGGCTTGGCCCATTTGGTTTTAAATGTGAGAAATCCTCTCATGTTTATTTAATTTAAAGATTAATAAAAGTGCTAAACTTAAAATCATGATTTCTTGCTCATTTCAATTCCGGTCGACAAGCGGATTTTTTCATTAGGTTCGTATGGATGAGTACAACATTATAGTATAACTTATTGATAGCTTTGGACATTTATACATTTATGAAAATTGAAAATGGATAGGATTTAAATTACGTTATTTTAATTAATAACGTCGTCTAAATTTATATATTTTAATTGTTGATGTTTATTTAGCTAAATAAAATACTGTTGGGTTAAATTGGATTGAATATGGTAATTGGACATTTGTTTAGCGGGATAAATCATCGTTTTTCTAATTAAATTAATTGGACATCTGATTTTGCAGAATAAATCACTGTTCTGCTATTATTAACTGGATAGTTTGAATTTAGACATTAATTTAGTAGATATAACTCCCATTCCGCTATTACATTAGTATATACACTTTTGCGCCTTCCGGTTGATTAATATCGGTTAAGTGTTATATTAACAATTGCTTGTTAACTATGGATTTAATTTACATATTTGATGTTATGTAAATAAATGGATTATAACTTAGATAGTTTAATGGAATAAATGGTGACTTGATTAAGTACCATTAGAGTTGCTAAGCCTCTTTCTAAATTTGAAAGCTAATTCTTAAATCAAAGTTATTTTACTAAAATTTATTATTTAAAATAAGGTTTTAAAGGATTTTCATAATTTATTAATAAGGTTTTAAAGATAAGTAATAATTGTTTAATAATGATTTAAAGTAAATTATTTCATTAATGTGATAATTTAAGTTATTTAATTACATTAATTTAAGTTATTTAAATTATTTTTAAAAGTTAATTAATTATTATATTAATGATGTTTAAAATTAAATGATAATTATAGTAATAATATTTTGAAAATAATTAAGTAATTATTTATTAATAATGATTCAGAATTAAATTATTAGTACATTAATAATACTATATAAAGTTAATCCTATGCATTATTGATGGTATTCTAAAGTTATTATTTTGAATAAGGTTTAAAAATAATTAAACGAAGACTGTTAAATAATAACTTGATTGTTAAAGGTGTTTAAATCATCAATTGTATCAAAGGAAAAGTTCATGTAGGGAGTTTGTTTAAAACAAGGGAAACTTATAAAAGGGCTTTTAGAAACTAAAAGAGATCTTGGAATTGGAAAAGAATTTGTAAATGATGTGGATATTTATAAAAGGACTATAAATGGTTTGGTATTTATAAAAGAGATTGGGAAATTAACTTGGTGATTTGTAAAGAGTTTTATAAATAGATTTGGAAATCTATGAGTGAGATTTATAAAATAAAAGAGATTTTTATAAAGAGATAGGTTATGGATCATTTATATCTCCATTTTAATATGATTTTTAATAGGAAATATCTCTAAGTGTTGGTAAATATATTTATACCATTTTATAAGTATGTAAAAGTAGTTTTTCCAAGTTTTTGAAAGTGAAATGGGTTTGTAAATATACTTATTCTGTTGAGATAAGTATATGGTTATATTTTCTAAGTATCAAAATGTAGTGGTCTGTGAATGTATTAATCATGTTAAGATAAATATATAGAGGGGATTTCCAAGTTTCAAAAAGTAATGTTAAATCAATAAAAGATAAACTTCAAAGGCTAGAGATTCCGTGGGAAATTTAATCTCTGTTTGAATGTTTGTTATTTGATAGTAAATAATAAACTATCAAAATCTGGACCAGAACGTAAAATTGAAAATATCTAGGAGAAACACGGAAAATTATATGGTATAGTTACCATCGTAGTGCTATACTGTACGTTTAAACTCGTTTCATTGTCCTAGGATAAAATTATAAGGTAATTCGTCCACTAATGATTAAGAGGTGATCTTCGCTCTTATCCATGTCTGCTTATTTCCTAAAGAACCGGGGTCGAGTTCATTGAAAACTATCGAATGTTGTTTCGAAGTGACAGGGATCAGATATGTTGTCCGAAAACCACTTCGATCCAACTCAAGAATTTCAAATGGAAGACATTTTAAAGAATATGGAATTGAATACAGAGCCTTGAAGTGCAAGGCTATTTGCTATTGATCCTAAGGGATTACCTAAAATGGATGTAATAGAAATAGTGCCTTTGTTTTCGTTCAGTCCCGGAACAAACTTGTATGGATGAATGCTGGCACTGCATTACTGCTTGGAGGGTAGTGTTAGCATTCTAAGTGAGTTTTCTATTCAAAAAGGTAAAATGTAGCCTCAAGCCTCATCAACCAGGAATGACTAAAACATGGAAGAAACAATAGGGCTAAGAGAGTTGCTCCCAATTAGGTTATGATATTCCATATCAAGAGTCGATATTACCTCTCATCGTTAGCTTCGAGGCCCATTAACGGAAGGGTGATAATATTTGGCACTACTAGTCAAGTGGTAGGCCGGTCCTGTGTTAGCAGGGGATCCTGGTGAGGTCCTTGGTGTTATTTTATATAGAGATGCACCGTGACGGGCGGTATCCCAGTTGTGACGACCCACATTTCGGAAGGTTTAAATCGACAATAATCCACACATGTCCTAAACAATCCGGAACATAGATAATCATTGGGGTTAATTAAGAAAAATCATAAAAGAAGAAGGAAACAAACACAGAATCTCGTAGCGGAATGACAAAATATAATAATCAAATAAACAGTTCATGAAGCTGTTTACTATACTTTTGATTATAATTTATACAACATTTATCAGAGTTATACATATACAACAGAACAAATAAAATAATGCAACAGACAACATGATGCATGAATACTAATAGTAATAATATACCAAATCTTCGTCCTCCAGAATAAATCTTCAATAAGCTGAAAAACTCAAGACTGACCCGAGCGTAATGAAAAGACAAAAAACTCGAGTTAGGGCTAAAATATCCTTATGTAAGTCAAATCAATATCGCATATAACATGAGTGTAATGGCGCCAGAGATGTTTACAGGATTTCAGATCTCCTATCCAGTGTATGACGTGCGTGCAATAACTCAAGAGAAGTTACGGAATTTTCCATCTCTTAAGGATCCTTCAAAATATTCATATATAGTAGAATACGCTACATACATAATGTCTACTCAGTAAAATAAATATTTTTCTTAGCATTGAGGCTTTACATTGATCCCCCCTTAACGCGTTTTTGAGCATTTTCGTACAGTTTGCATATAAAACACTAGTAAACCGTCGATGGATAGAGATGCGCCGTGATACGACAACACTAAACCAAAATCGTAGTGGTCTCGTATAGGGATAAAAGTATGAGAAGGCATGTTAGGCAATGCCCAAGGTAGGATACTACCAGTTTACCCTTCCCGACTGGTGGTAACGCATCATAGCCATGATCTCCCACCGCCCCTAACATTTCCATAAATCGGAGGGTGCGCACCAATCAATCACAATGTAAATAAGGTAATACGAAGAAGTGCGTCCGCTTGGGGTAGCTAACCCACTTGGCCAGTACGGCTCATGTTTTAGTCATTTAAAATTGGCACAAGTGCCAGGCAAATCCATCAACGTTCTCTTTCTTCAAATCCAACAAAAGACGCCAAATCCAACCACTTCATTCTGGATCATCACTCCACGTACACAGTTGTTAAAGTGGTTTCGGTATCGACAGAGAGTATGCCCATATCCAGCCCCAGTCTCTTTAACAACCAAACGTCGTTTTACACACCGGTTGGTACTTTTACATTTCAAAAACAGTTCATACTTGATATCAAAATATCATATTCGCTTTAAAATCAAACCCATTTCGAAATCATCATATTCACCCAAAATATACCGTTTCATTTCCAAATCATTTGCGCCTTAATATTTCGATTTCGCTTCCAAAATTGTTTCAAATTTCAGTTTAGGTTATAACTTCATTTTAACCCAATTCGTATTTAAATCCATGATTTAAAATAAACATTCCACCCTTGAACAATTTGAATTTTTTTTTAAAATAGTTTGAATAATTTTAAAATAGTTTAAAAATAACAATTAAAGTAGTTAAAAATGGTTTAAATGGTTAAAATAGTTAAAATAGTTTAAATGATTAAAATAGTTTAATATAAAATAGTTTGAGTATTAAAATGGTTTATATAGCAAAAATAGTTTGGAAAATCCAAAATAATTTGGATATTTAAAAAGATATATTTAAATAGTTTATATCAAAATAATTTATTTGAAAATAGTTTCAATGTCAAACTGATTCAATTCCCAAATTTTCCAATTCAAATCACTTCCAATTTCCATTCAATCGATTCAATTTCGTTTTCAATTCAAATCAATTTCAACTTCGTTTTCAAATTAATTCAATTTCACCTTCAATTCCAATCGACTTCAATTTCAATTTCAAATTAAAACCATTCCAATTCCAAATTAAAACCATTTCGATTTATCAATTCCGAGTTCGATTTTCAAAACATCAATCCAAAAATACTTAAATAAATTTACCTTCAATACCCAATTTGAAATCCAAATTTTCAAATATAATTTAATTTCGAGCTCAATTTTCGAAATAGTTCGATTTCCGTAAATTCGATTTTTTTTCATTTTCTTAAAATCAAATCATTTAAATAAGTTTCAAATAAAAATTTTAAAATCATTTAATTTAACCAATTTAGTGTTCGTATGTAATTTTCTATCCTATGGCCAAGTGATCAGTTATTTCAATTTAATTTCAGTGACAGATATATATCATTTCAATCCAAATCACAGGGTCATAGGTGTATATCATTTCAACATATTTCTTAATTTATTCGAAATAATTCAATTCACAGTTTTATATACTATAAATAATTTACCAGGTGATAATAGGATATATATAAAAATAAATAAACATCTAATCATCCAAATAGTCAATCAATAGCATCCATCACAATCAACATCAAAATCAGCCAATAATTCACAGCAATTTCATAGTTATCATTATCAAGTATTTTATTGGCAATTAAATTCCAATTTCAAATTCAACCGTCAATTTTAATTTTTAACAGTTAGTTCGAATGACAATTGAATTTATCAAGCAACGATCAATAAATTTATATAACTTCATAATTTTGAATTTAACTAGCATAAAATATTCTAGTACTTGTGAGCATTATAAAACACTCACCTTGATTTTTGTTATTGCTTCCGCATTCTGGTTCGTCTAAAATCATACAGGCGTTTGGTTTTTAGCGCGAAATTCCAATAGCTCTGATCTCGACCAATCCAATTACATGTCGAAGGATTTGTCCATACGAATCCAACGCGACCGACCGCGTTGGATTTGGACCTAAAATGAACGAGTTATGAAATTTATAAGCATTGGGATTTTATCAACAATTTATATAAATAAATTTCCATCTTTATATTATTTTCATTACCCACAAAGACTACAACCCGGCCTAACTAAGCAACATCGTCTTCCCCAAACCTTCCTATATACACGAGAAAAACCCACGGCCTCGACCTGAAACGTGCATGTGCACGTGCACGAACCATCGGCGCTTCCAAGGATCCATTCGACATCGCCACCACCTTCCTCTCGGCAAATTCGACTACCCCATACCAACGATTTTGAGCTCGAACTCACCATGAACATCACGACATTCAACTACTTCCCCACGACCTGCTATAGGTCGCGACGACCATCTCAACGCCGTGCTTTACGAAAATCATCCCTCCGAAGCTTCTCGACCTTCTAAGCCCGAATACCACCTCGATATCAACGATCAATGCTCGAAGCACCGCGAAACCCAAACCCTAGATCCCTTGTGACACAGCCATCGCCCAAGACAGCGATCGAACACCACTCGAATTTTTCGAGATCGACACTTGAGTCAAAACTAGATTTTTAAAATTAGTTTGGCAATTTTCCATTTTGTATTTCACGAGATTTGATTTTTTTAAATTCACAGTTTTTTTCACAGTTTGTTCAAAAATAAAGAGAGGATGATTATGTTATAAATGGAAGAATGGGTACGATCGTAGGGTGGTTATTTTCAGATAATAGGGTGGCTGAGATGGAGATGTTTAAACGGCTGAAAGGAACATAGGGTCAAATCGACGAAATTAAATTATTTAAAATTCACAAATATCCAGATATTTACTTCGAACCCCAATCAAGGCATGCCGCTAGGCGTTCATAATGTTTTACCCCTATTCCGAACGCAATGGAACAGGTTTCGAGACCCAATTCGATCGTATGGGGAAGATAGCTTTTTGGACCCAATTATTATATTGAATTTTCGATATTAATTTCAGCGCGTTTCTATCCCGTATGACCAAACGATTATCCCAAATGTTACGAAATTTTAAATCCGATAATAATACACTATTACGGATCCAATGGAGCTGGTTTCGTCGAATTCCAAGACTGTGCCCCGTAAGGCTATTTTTACTCGTTAATTAAAATATAAAATTTCCAAATTTTAAATTATCCGCTTAAATTCAATTTTTAAGTGTTAACAATCTTCATTGTTGCTTAACTTAAATTAAATCAACTTTCGATATCATTTTCAATCATATTAAATTCAGAATTCAATTATTCAAATAATTTCCAATATTAAATTTAACAATACATCAATATAAATAAATCATTAAGTTCCAAATAAATTTTAGTTATCAACATTATTTTATTTCTATCTAAATAATTCCCAATTATTATTCAAACCTAGTTAATATATAGGATTTCATTTCAATACTCGTTATCGCTAAGTTTTCGAAATTAGTTTATTTTAAATTTTTATTCAAGTTCATATTCAATAACTATATCAATAAATCATTAAATTTTTTATTGTTAACCATTTTATTTAATAATTACATTAAATCTAATGATTTGAAATAGTTAAAATATGGGTCCTTACATTCTCCCCCACTCAGAACTTTTCGTCCTTGAAAAGGAACTAAGTAGAGAATTTTACATTTGATATATTAAAAAAATAATCAACTTATAAAACATAAAATCCATCAGAAAACTTTTACTACGTTTCTTCTACGCTACTCTGATCGGCTTATGGAATTTACAAGTTAGTTATTAAAACAAGTTATAAAATTTTTAAAACTTCAAAAATTTTCTAACATCCGGATTTACGGAAAATTTCGACAGAGGCTCCTTTGCGCGGCTCGATCAGAAATATTTTCCAATACAATATAAAACACAAATAGATATCAAATATACCAAATATACATCTCATCTCAATGATGAGGCATCCCAAAGGGAAAAATATATTACGCGGTATGTAATACGAGATGTGTACCTTATTATTATTAATACGAGCGAGTTCACTCATATTAAGCAAGCAAAAGCAAAATATAATCTGCGTTTACGTCCAAACGGTCTTCGTATGTAAATATTAGTCATTTATATAAGATATCGAACATGTATGAGTTTTATAGAAGCATATGACATGAATTTTAAACCCAAACCAAAACCAAAACGTGAGCATTAATATACGACAAACAACAATCAAATACAATAAAATGGTTATAATGACGATTTACAACAAAAGAAACCATTCAGTATTAGTATGCATCCCATTAATTCACAATGATATGAATTTATATTATCCAATGCCAATATTTAATTTATACACTTCATTCCTTATTAACATTCAATTTCCATTAACATTCAATTGGTTTACTTCCAATTTACTCACATCTATTTTATTTACATTCAATTTCATTCAATTCAATCTGTTATATTTCAATTGTTTTATTTTACGTTTAGCAACATCTCATATCAATTCATTTAACATCTTGTTTAACTAACACTTATCAAAGTTATAAACTATGAACTTTACTTTACATTTTCGCGAAGCATTTGAATTATAATGTTCATATCTCCATTTTCAGCATCAACACCATTAATGAATTATTTCTGATATCCTTACTTGAGTTTCTTTACAACTTAATTCACATTTGTTTTCACAATTTTATTTAATAACAGATTTATTTTTGAAACATTTTATTAATCATCACTTTAGTTTATAATCATTCTATAAAAGTCCAACTTCTTATATATGACTTTATCTAAGTTTATAATTATCTCAAAATTACAAATTCAATTTCAAGATTTCTTTGCTAATTTCTATTCGATTTTATAACCAATTTAAAAGGATATTATTTAATTCATTCATCTACTTTCTTAAGTTCCATTTACTTATTCCATTTAGTCAAATCATTTCATAATATTCTGATTAAGTATATAACATATATCATTACAACTAAATTTCCATTTATATACATTTTAATTATCTTTAAGTTTTGTTTACTTTTATAATATCCCATTACATATCCAAATCATCATTTTAACTTTTAACATTTGGTAGGTCTTAGTATATGTTATTAGAATGTTATTTGGTATTATACAAATTAATCTGATTCATTTTACTTTATTATAGTGATCACTATTTTAACTTGTTTAAATTTTCTTTAGTTTCAATTTTAGAGTTGCAAACTTCAACTCTAAAGTTTCTCAAAACAACTAGCTTAGATTTCCTAATTCTCTTATTTTATAAGTTCTGGTTATTCAAATATTTCAGTTCATTCAAATAATTTGAAGATTATTAATTGATAGAACTTAAAAATTTTATATACCGGGTTCATTTCAAATTATTTGAAATAAGTATGTATACTTGTCTCTTTTGTATATCAAATCATACTTTTGGAGTTGAAGCCAAAATCCATTTATCAAAACAATTTCATGGCAAAGCTTCTCAGAAGTCTCCCCCACTTTGAGACTCGAAAATGAACGTTGATGATGCTGTGCAGTCATCACCGAAATTATTTTCCAATGACAGAAGATGGGAGTATTGAATTCATTCCTTTTAAAATTTATTTGATAACAATTTGTATTTGTATATACTTTTAAACAATACTGATACTATTTTCCAAACCTTAAAAACCTTTTTCAGAAACACCGAAATTTAAGGCCCCGTTTGGTTTCGTTTTGAGTTTTGTGTTTTGTGTTTTCAACATACTATGATATCCCGGGAATTTCAAAGAAATTAAATATGATAATCTCTTTAATAAATTAATTAAATTAGCAATATTGTTATATTAAAACAATAAAAATGTATTGTATATATATATATATATATGTGTGAATATAGATTTTAAGTGGAATATTTATTTCAATTGAAATAAATGGATGTTTAAATATATATATACATCAAAATTTGATTTTAAAATTTTATTTAAAAATTGGTTAGATCTTATATTTGGATTCAAAGAGATGATATATATATCTATTTATTTATATTGGATTAAAGGTATGTATAAATGATTTTTATAAATATAGTTTGTTTTATTCCATTTCTTTTAGAAGATTTTTCATTTATATAATTAAAAATATGCATTAGTTATTAGGAAATAAATTATAAAATCTTTATTTAATAAATGTAAAAGTATTTATGCATGAAAAAAAATAGGTGTTAACATTTAAACACTTTAAAATACATGTGTTAAGTTAGTAAATGTGTTTAGTGACAAGTGTCACAATTTCATTTTATTTTCTTTTTAAATCAAAAACCAAATTCTATATATATCTACTTCTCATTTCTTTTTCCCTTTCCTACCTCTTTCTCTAAACATTCAAGCCAGCACGTTTTCAAAACTGAAAAGAAAATTATCAAAAGCCTTAAACATTCAAACTAATTTCTCTCCAAAATTCTAAAATCTGAAACCAAAATCCAAGTTGAAACTTCCTCAAAATCTAAAACTGCAAGTTATTTTCAAACTGAAGAAATCAAAGATCAAAACAACTGCAGCAAGTTTCAAGAATCAACAAACTCAAATCTAAACAAACAATTCAAAGTGCTGGAGCTAGCTGTTTAAGTTTTCAAACATCTCAGCTCTGTTCAAATCATCTCATTTCAGATTCAAAGTTCTGTTCAACATCTCTAAACCAAGTGAGTAAACTAAATGATAAAAACAGTAATATAGTTGTTTGTTTTATTTCCTGTGACAATACTATATGAAAAGTTGATTTATTGATTGAATTTAACAAGCTATATATGTATTACTATGATCATATACCTGTATATGTATGATCTGCTCTGTTAAATGTTCTAGTAGGCAAAACAACCTTAGATCTACCATGACATCTTATGACTATCTATTTAAAGTAATTGTATGAATGTAATTATGTTTGCATGTTTATAGATTATGTAAATAAATGTGTGCATGCCTGTAAATAGAAACTTTGGCTCTGTTTTAAGTTTACAGGGAAGGAAAAATTGGAGAATTTAATTATTCTTCCTCCATTTCTTTTTAAGATTTAATATTTAAAACAAATATGTTTAAAATTTACCAGACTTTAATTTTAATATACTTTCAAGTACCATTATTCTGTTAAATTTGCTGGGATCAAGAAATACAAGAGCCATTGAATAATATGTTAAAATCAAGTGTGAAGATTCATTGATTCAATTATATAATTTGAATAGGCTCAAGAAAAGATGATTTTTAAAAAGGAAATCCTGATTTTTAATATTGTATCGAGTAAGAAATCCTAAGTTAACCAGAAAATGGGTTCTGAGAGTTTTCTGACGATCGAAGGGAAATTGGTACTCGAGGTTTTGATCGAAGTTGGGTTGGTGGTCAGTGATATTGAGAAAAATGCTTGATGATTTTATCATCATTGGTGGCATTGGCTATTGAGCAATCTAGGGTTTAACACCTTTGTTCCTGTCGTGATGAAAACAAGATGATTTGAGCACCTACGGTGAATCGAACTTCATGGGAGCGATGGAGATGGATGCGTGAAGGACTTGGGAGAATATTGACGAAGTTTCAGGTGGAACGATGGTCAGAGGCGTGGTGGCGAGGCGTTCGTTCCAGGTGATGTCGAACTGCTGTTCGAATTTATAGCTTGTTTTCGATTTAGGCTAGATGATTGCATTTTGATGCTCGAAGTTGTTTGACGAGTTGAATTGCGATTTGCCGGAGACGAGTGAGTTCGCCGGAGTTGGCTGGAATCGCCGTGCACGTGCACCACGGTGAAGTGTGTGTCAGGAATAATGGAGACGTGGGCGACTCGAAGGAGTCTCGGGTTTTTAGATGGCCAGACTCGAAGTTTTCTCGTGTGTGTATAGGGTAGGTTAGCAGTTGTAGTTTTTAAAAGAAACTAGGGGAAGGAAGAAGAAGTTGAGGGGAAGACTCGAAGCGATCTCGAGTAAAATGTGTAGGAAACTCGGAGCAGGAATCAGAGATGTATAGGACGTTTTAAAAGTTTTTTTTAAAAAAAAATTTAAGCTTGGAATTTTTAAAAATGTTTCTTTGTTTAAACTTTTCTAAACTTCTTTTAAAATGTTTAAATTCTATTTTATTGGTAGGTTGTAAAAATTAAGTTTGTTAAAATTTAAATAAAATGTTTTAAACTAAATCATTTTTAGTTATAATTAAATGTTAATTAAAGGTTAACTTAATAATGTGATTAAGTAATTAACAAAAGAAAATGGTTTGTTGAAGATAATTAAGATTTAATAAAGAGTAATTAATTAATTTTAATTATTAATTGAATAATAAATAAATCAATAGTTAAAGATTTTAATTAATTAAGAGTTAATTAATTTGTAATTAAGAATTATAAATCAGATAATTAAAGTTAATTAATTAATAATTAGTAGTTAATTAATTAAGAAATTAATTAAGTAATTAATTGGTAATTAGTAATTAATTAATTGATAATTAAGGGTTAGTTAATCAAGTATTAAGAATTAATCAAATTATGATTAATTTATTTAGTAATTAATTGATAAGTAATAATTAATTAATCTTTGATTAAGGATTACTTAATTTAAAATTAAGTTTTATTAATTAATAATTTAGGTTTATTAATTAATAGTTAAAGGATAATTAATCTTTGATTAAGATTAATTAATTTACTTATAAAAAGTAATTAAGGTACGATTAATTAATTAAATGATTGTAATTAATTAATAATTGATTAAGCAGGATAAGTGATTAATTCTTAAGTAATTAATTTAATTTAAGATAATTAAATTAATTTTAATATGGATTAATAAATTCTGTTTGGATGGTTGTTGAAGTAGGATGTCTGGATTGATAGATATCTATTGGGTGATATTCTGTGATACTGTGATTAGTTGAATATATCTGTAATGGATGTATGGATTATCTATGATAAATGCTATGTGAATTCAAAGTGATGAATTGAATTGTTTAACTTTAAAACAACTTGACCTTAAAAGATACGTTTTGGATTTCGATGAGACCGGGATCGGGTTTCCGTATACCAGGATACCAGGTCTGGAGACCCGAATACCACATCGATCCAAATTAACGATAGGTCGTGAATCTCAAGTGAAGATGAAGATTCAGAGTGCAAGGGTTATGGTCGTTAACTCTGAGGGTGATTCCAACACGAGTGTAACGAGATAATGCCTTCGGTTTCGTTCGAACCCGGAACGAACTTGTATGGATTGAATGCTTTCAGAACATCGTTAGGTGGACGATGAGCATTCTAAGTGGTGTGTTCTGATTTAAAGGTAAATCGTAACCTCAAGCCTCATCAACCGGGAATGGCTAAAATAGGGGAGGTGCAACAAGGCTTCGTGGGTAGCACCCACTGAGAGTAAGGTCATCCCTGTCTAGAGAAGTTCCTTTTATTTCGGCTTAGTGGTGCAGTTGGCGACGGCCATCTGTGGGGTGATTTTATTCGGGATTATCCAGTAAGGGATGGTTCCGGCTTTGTGTTGCAGGGGATTGGGAGTGATCCTCGGTACGGTGATCTAGGCCCCATACTATGATGAGCGGTACCCCGGTAGCTCTGCCATTGTATGGAATCCAATTTCCAATTAGAGCCATACGATTTAGTTGTGCCCAACTACGTTGGAATGTGAGATGTAAGCATTCCAGCTATTTCTGTATTTTATTTGAAAACCCTAGACCCTATTATAATATAACCAGATTTCCTATCAAATGATTTGGTTAGCATAAGATAAAAAAAAACTTACCCGTGTTTATGTGTGGGAAGTCTTATGTGATACCCTTGTTTCCAAATGATTTTCAAGTTAAACAACTTAACCGTTTACTCACACCAGACCCATGTCTGACCCAGAGTTTATTTCTGTTTTTCTTAAACTCTTGGGTACTCAAATTTTTATGAGTAGCCAAGTGATCAGGTTTTGCTTAGACGAATTTTGGAAGGACCTGGAGATGGAGACTTGGCGTAGTTATATATGTATATGTATCTTTCCGCTGTGTATTAACTCTAAGATGTATTTTGTGGGTGTAATGTAATGACAGATACTTATGACTGTCTTGTTTTGGATGTTGTATATATGGGTAACTCTGATATGTGTAAAAACTATGTAATGGATATGTGATATATTATATTTTGTTCTGTTTCCGCTGTGAGATTCTGATATCTGTTAGTTCTTTCTTCTATCTTTTCTATTTCTATCTATTTCTTTCTTATTGATGATATGATTTTCTGTGGAATGAAAGTCGGGTCGTCACAGTTGGTATCAGAGCATAGGTTGAGATAATACCTAGGCTCTGGAGTAATATCTATCTTGAGAGTGCGTAGTTGTAATTTTTATAACTATATATATATATATACACCTATCTAAATTTGTTGGGTTACTTGTCCAGGTTGCCAACATGAGTTCTCGAGGAAGAAGAGGCAGAGTTGCAAGAAACATGTCGACCAATGATGGAAGAGGTCAGAATGCTAGTGAGGCTGTAAATCCAATACCGCCTCGAGTTAGTTTTGCTGCATTATGCAAGGATTTTACCAACCTTGGAGGGAGTTCTTTTAAAGGATCCGAGACTATAATTGAAGTTCAAGCTTGGCTACGCTCATGCGAGCGCATTTTTAAGAGTCTTGAGTTGTCTGACGAGCAGAAAAGAGTGATGGCATCATGGCAACTAAAGGAAGGTGCTGCAGCTTGGTGGGATGCAGTTACCGTGAATATTGCTGAAGATGAGATTTCTTGGAGCAAATTTAAAGGATTGTTTGAAGAACAGTTCATGCCAACAGCTGGGAAGACTCGTTTATATAGAGAATTTCTGGATTTAAAGCAAGGAAGTATGACTGTTTCGGAATATGAGACCAAGTTCAATGAATTATCTCGCTACGGACTTGGATTGATTGATACATCCCTTAAGAAAAATGAGATGTTTGTGCAAGGAATGAGGCCTGAGTTCCATGAAAAGATGACGGCTCATCTGAAAGGATCTTTTGTGGAGTTGATCGACATGGCTTTACGATATGAGGAAATCATGAAAAAGAAACCAGTAGCAGTTGTGGCAGCTTCAGGAGGAAATTCTTCCAACTCAAATAAAAGGAAGTTCAATCCGAATTGGAAGAAGCAAGGAAAAGGGAAGCAGGGAGGAAGCAATGGACCCCGTAAGTGCTATATTTGTCAACAAGAAGGTCACTTGGCTAATAGATGTCCTAGGAAAGAATCTCAGCAGCAGCAGTATAATGGACCAGGAGCAGCAATGGTTCAGAAGTCTTTGTGCTATAACTGTCATCAGCCCGGACATATGATAAAGAATTGCCCGCTTCTTCAGAAAGCTCAGCTGAACAAAGTTTTTGCTTTGGAAGGTGCACCCTCAACCACTTCCAAGGGCAAAGGAGTTTTGGAAGGTACTTTGCTTATCAATGGTGTTTATGTTAAAGTATTATTTGATTCTGGAGCATCTCTCAGTTATATTTCTTTAGAGACGGTAGTAAAATTTCACCTTACCCCTAGTATCGTAGAAGATTCTATTTGCGTCTCTAATCCCATAGGTGGAGTAACCCGACTTGATAGGATTTGTAAAGGATTGAGGATTACTTATCTTTCCCATAGTTTTGCATGTGAACCTTATGTATTAGATTTTAAGGGGTTTGACCTTATTCTGGGAATGGATTGGCTTGATAGACATAAAGCTATCCTAAATTGTGAAGAAAGAACAGTTTCGTTAGAAACTGATCTGGGTAGGATTGCTAAAGTAACGTGTGATAATTCTGGAATTCACTTGAGTAGTCTTTTACATGGATTTGAGACTTCTCAAGAGAAGGGAGGAGATATTGATGTGGTTAAAGATTTTCCTGATGTATTTGAAGAAGTCAAATGTTTACCTCCACATTGAGAGACAGAGTTTCGAATTGATCTAATTCCAGGGGCAGTACTAGTTGTCCAGCCCAGTAGAAGAATGGCACCAAAGGAGAGAGAAGAATTAGTAAAGCAGACTCAAGATTTCTTATCGAAGGGTTTAATCCGACCTAGTTTTTCAAGTTGGGGTTCGGCTGTTGTCTTTGTAACAAAGTCGGATGGATCACTAAGGTTCTGTGTTGATTATCGAGAGTTGAACAAAGTGACCATTCGAAATAAGTATCCTTTGCCTCGTATTGATGATCTTTTTGATCAATTGAATGGAGCTTATGTTTTCTCCCAATTGGATTTAGCTTCAGGTTTCCATCAGCTAAGGGTAGCTGAAGATAGTATACCCTTGACTGCGTTTAGGGGACCAAATTGTTTCTATGAGTGGTTGGTTATGCCTTTCGGATTAACCAACGCTCCAGCCTACTTTGTTGACCTGATGAATCGAGTTTTTCGGGACGTGTTGAATAAGTTTGTACTCGTATTCATCGATGATATTCTTATCTACTCCAAATCTGAAGAGGAGCATAAGCGACATTTGGAGATAGTATTGGAGACTCCGCGAAGGCATGTTCTGAAGGCCAAGTTTTCGAAATGTCATTTTTGGAAGTCGGAGGTTAGATTTTTAGGCCATATTGTTTCTGGAGAAGGTATCTCTGTAGATCCAGCAAAGGTAGCAACTATTCAAGAATGGAAGCAACCGAAGACTTCGACGGAAATCCGCAGTTTCCTAGGTTTAGCTGGCTACTATAGGAAGTTTATTCGGGACTACTCTAAGATTTCTTCGCATTTAACTAAGTTGACTAAGAAAGGAGAAAAATTTAAATGGACCCCCGAATGTGAAGAAGCATTCCAGGATTTGAAGGCAAGACTGACTAGTGCACCTGTTCTAGCTGTTCCCGATGGTAAGAGCAAGTTTGAAGTCTACACTGACGCTTGTATTGTAGGAGTGGGTGCGGTGTTGATGCAGAATGGAAGAGTCATTCCGTATGCGAGTAGGCAGTTGAAGCCACATGAAAAGAATTACGCTACGCATGATCTGGAATTGTTGGCTATTGTTTTTGCTTTGAAGATTTGGAGGCATTATCTGCTAGGAGAGAAGTTCGAGCTTTTTACGGATCACAAACCTTTGAAGCATCTTTTCTCCCAGAAAGATCTAAATTTGAGGCAGCAGCGATGGGTTGAATTTTTGGCATCTTATGATCTGGATATCTTGTATACTCCAGGGAAGGCAAACGTTGTGGCGGATGCTCTAAGTAGGAATGCAATTCTATCTCTTTTGGAAGTTGTTCCGTCTCTCCAAGAAAAGATTATAAGTAAGCAGATGGAAGATAAAACTTTTGAGGAACTAATTCTTGGAACAAAAGAAGGTCGATACTCAGATTTTGAGGTTGACAACCAAGGAGTGTTAAAGATTAATAATCGCCTCTGTGTACCAGATGTGGATGGGTTAAGGCGGGAAGTACTATCAGAGGGTCATCGCTCCAGACTGAACATTCACCCGGGAATATCAAAGATGTATAAAGATGTGAAGAGAGTCTTTTGGTGGCCAAATATGAAGAAGGATGTAGCTACTTTTGTTAATAGATGTGCGACCTGTCAGCAGGTGAAAGGCGATCAGCAGAAGACCGCAGGATTATTACAGCCTTTGGAAGTTCCTCAGTGGAAATGGGAAATGATTTCTATGGATTTTATCGACGGTTTACCAAGGACCAAAAAGGGAAATGAAGGAATATGGGTAATTATTGACCGGCTAACCAAAAGCGCCCATTTTATTCCGGTTAAGACAACCCGTACTGCAGTATCTTTGGCCGAGATTTTCTTGAAAGAAATTGTTAGACTGCATGGTGTTCCAGTCAGCATAGTAAGCGATCGTGATCCTATTTTCACCAGCAAATTTTGGGAGGCTTTGCAGTCAGCTTTGGGAACGAGTTTGAGTCTGAGTACAGCATATCATCCCCAGACAGATGGGCAGATGGAGAGGGTAAATCGTATTCTTGAAGATATGCTTAGAGCTTGTATTCTAGATTTTGGTGGATCTTGGGAAGACCATCTACATTTAGTAGAATTCTCGTACAATAATAGTTACCAAGCAAGTATCAAGATGGCACCCTATGAAGCGTTGTATGGAAGACCTTGTAGATCACCATCCTGTTGGGTAGAATCGGGAGATCGTCTAGTTCTCGGTCTAGATTTGATTCGAGAAGCTTCTGAAAAGGTAGAGCTTATCAAGAAGAGGATGAAAGCAGCGCAGGATCGTCAAAAGAAGTATGCAGACAAAAGACGAAGACAATTGGAATTCGAGATTGAAGATATGGTCTTTGTTAAAATTTCCCCGATAAAAGGAACTATTAGATTTGGGAAGACGGGAAAACTCGCTCCAAGATATATTGGTCCATTCCGAGTGCTGGAGAGAATTGGTACCGTGGCATATAGGATTGAGTTACCAGATCGGATGGCTGGAATTCATAATGTATTTCACGTATCTCATTTGAGAAAGTACGTGCATGATCCATCCCTTATTGTGGAGCCAGCAGTGCAGGAAGATTTAGAGATCGAGCCGGACTTATCTGTTGTAAAGCATCCTGTTCAGATAGTCGATCAAGATGAGAGGCAACTCAGAAACAAAGTGGTGAAGCTAGTCAAGGTGCAGTGGAGCGAGGATCCCAAAGATTGTACCTGGGAGACTCTAGACAGTTTTAGGAAGGCTTATCCGGATCTGTGTCCGGATAACTAGTGATTGTTTGTTTGAGTAAATTGTCTGTTTGATTGTTGTATGGATGATATGTATGCTTAGTTTGTTGAAATGAAATAAAATTTTGGATTATCTTTTGTTTTAATTTCGGGGACGAAATTCTTTTAAGGGGGGAGGAATGTGATATCCCGGGAATTTCAAAGAAATTAAATATGATAATCTCTTTAATAAATTAATTAAATTAGCAATATTGTTATATTAAAATAATAAAAATGTATTGTATATATATATATGTGTGAATATAGATTTTAAGTGGAATATTTATTTCAATTGAAATAAATGGATGTTTAAATATATATATACATCAAAATTTGATTTTAAAATTTTATTTAAAAATTGGTTAGATCTTATATTTGGATTCAAAGAGATGATATATATATCTATTTATTTATATTGGATTAAAGGTATGTATAAATGATTTTTATAAATATAGTTTGTTTTATTCCATTTCTTTTAGAAGATTTTTCATTTATATAATTAAAAATATGCATTAGTTATTAGGAAATAAATTATAAAATCTTTATTTAATAAATGTAAAAGTATTTATGCATGAAAAAAAATAGGTGTTAACATTTAAACACTTTAAAATACATGTGTTAAGTTAGTAAATGTGTTTAGTGACAAGTGTCACAATTTCATTTTATTTTCTTTTTAAATCAAAAACCAAATTCTATATATATCTACTTCTCATTTCTTTTTCCCTTTCCTACCTCTTTCTCTAAACATTCAAGCCAGCACGTTTTCAAAACTGAAAAGAAAATTATCAAAAGCCTTAAACATTCAAACTAATTTCTCTCCAAAATTCTAAAATCTGAAACCAAAATCCAAGTTGAAACTTCCTCAAAATCTAAAACTGCAAGTTATTTTCAAACTGAAGAAATCAAAGATCAAAACAACTGCAGCAAGTTTCAAGAATCAACAAACTCAAATCTAAACAAACAATTCAAAGTGCTGGAGCTAGCTGTTTAAGTTTTCAAACATCTCAGCTCTGTTCAAATCATCTCATTTCAGATTCAAAGTTCTGTTCAACATCTCTAAACCAAGTGAGTAAACTAAATGATAAAAACAGTAATATAGTTGTTTGTTTTATTTCCTGTGACAGTACTGTATGAAAAGTTGATTTAATGATTGAATTTAACAAGCTATATATGTATTACTATGATCATATACCTGTATATGTATGATCTGCTCTGTTAAATGTTCTAGTAGGCAAAACAACCTTAGATCTACCATGACATCTTATGACTATCTATTTAAAGTAATTGTATGAATGTAATTATGTTTGCATGTTTATAGATTATGTAAATAAATGTGTGCATGCCTGTAAATAGAAACTTTGGCTCTGTTTTAAGTTTACAGGGAAGGAAAAATTGGAGAATTTAATTATTCTTCCTCCATTTCTTTTTAAGATTTAATATTTAAAACAAATATGTTTAAAATTTACCAGACTTTAATTTTAATATACTTTCAAGTACCATTATTCTGTTAAATTTGCTGGGATCAAGAAATACAGGAGCCATTGAATAATATGTTAAAATCAAGTGTGAAGATTCATTGATTCAATTATATAATTTGAATAGGCTCAAGAAAATATGATTTTTAAAAAGGAAATCCTGATTTTTAATATTGTATCGAGTAAGAAATCCTAAGTTAACCAGAAAATGGGTTCTGAGAGTTTTCTGACGATCGAAGGGAAATTGGTACTCGAGGTTTTGATCGAAGTTGGGTTGGTGGTCAGTGATATTGAGAAAAATGCTTGATGATTTTATCATCATTGGTGGCATTGGCTATTGAGCAATCTAGGGTTTAACACCTTTGTTCCTGTCGTGATGAAAACAAGATGATTTGAGCACCTACGGTGAATCGAACTTCATGGCAGCGATGGAGATGGATGCGTGAAGGACTTGGGAGAATATTGACGAAGTTTCAGGTGGAACGATGGTCAGAGGCGTGGTGGCGAGGCGTTCGTTCCAGGTGATGTCGAACTGCTGTTCGAATTTATAGCTCGTTTTCGATTTAGGCTAGATGATTGCATTTTGATGCTCGAAGTTGTTTGATGAGTTGAATTGCGATTTGCCGGAGACGAGTGAGTTCGCCGGAGTTGGCTGGAATCGCCGTGCACGTGCACCACGGTGAAGTGTGTGTCAGGAATAATGGAGACGTGGGCGACTCGAAGGAGTCTCGGGTTTTTAGATGGCCAGACTCGAAGTTTTCTCGTGTGTGTATAGGGTAGGTTAGCAGTTGTAGTTTTTAAAAGAAACTAGGGGAAGGAAGAAGAAGTTGAGGGGAAGACTCGAAGCGATCTCGAGTAAAATGTGTAGGAAACTCGGAGCAGGAATCAGAGATGTATAGGACGTTTTAAAAGTTTTTTTAAAAAAAAAATTTAAGCTTGGAATTTTTAAAAATGTTTCTTTGTTTAAACTTTTCTAAACTTCTTTTAAAATGTTTAAATTCTATTTTATTGGTAGGTTGTAAAAATTAAGTTTGTTAAAATTTAAATAAAATGTTTTAAACTAAATCATTTTTAGTTATAATTAAATGTTAATTAAAGGTTAACTTAATAATGTGATTAAGTAATTAACAAAAGAAAATGGTTTGTTGAAGATAATTAAGATTTAATAAAGAGTAATTAATTAATTTTAATTATTAATTGAATAATAAATAAATCAATAGTTAAAGATTTTAATTAATTAAGAGTTAATTAATTTGTAATTAAGAATTATAAATCAGATAATTAAAGTTAATTAATTAATAATTAGTAGTTAATTAATTAAGAAATTAATTAAGTAATTAATTGGTAATTAGTAATTAATTAATTGATAATTAAGGGTTAGTTAATCAAGTATTAAGAATTAATCAAATTATGATTAATTTATTTAGTAATTAATTGATAAGTAATAATTAATTAATCTTTGATTAAGGATTACTTAATTTAAAATTAAGTTTTATTAATTAATAATTTAGGTTTATTAATTAATAGTTAAAGGATAATTAATCTTTGATTAAGATTAATTACTTTACTTATAAAAAGTAATTAAGGTACGATTAATTAATTAAATGATTGTAATTAATTAATAATTGATTAAGCAGGATAAGTGATTAATTCTTAAGTAATTAATTTAATTTAAGATAATTAAATTAATTTTAATATGGATTAATAAATTCTGTTTGGATGGTTGTTGAAGTAGGATGTCTGGATTGATAGATATCTATTGGGTGATATTCTGTGATACTGTGATTAGTTGAATATATCTGTAATGGATGTATGGATTATCTATGATAAATGCTATGTGAATTCAAAGTGATGAATTGAATTGTTTAACTTTAAAACAACTTGACCTTAAAAGATACGTTTTGGATTTCGATGAGACCGGGATCGGGTTTCCGTATACCAGGATACCAGGTCTGGAGACCCGAATACCACATCGATCCAAATTAACGATAGGTCGTGAATCTCAAGTGAAGATGAAGATTCAGAGTGCAAGGGTTATGGTCGTTAACTCTGAGGGTGATTCCAACACGAGTGTAACGAGATAATGCCTTCGGTTTCGTTCGAACCCGGAACGAACTTGTATGGATTGAATGCTTTCAGAACATCGTTAGGTGGACGATGAGCATTCTAAGTGGTGTGTTCTGATTTAAAGGTAAATCGTAACCTCAAGCCTCATCAACCGGGAATGGCTAAAATAGGGGAGGTGCAACAAGGCTTCGTGGGTAGCACCCACTGAGAGTAAGGTCATCCCTGTCTAGAGAAGTTCCTTTTATTTCGGCTTAGTGGTGCAGTTGGCGACGGCCATCTGTGGGGTGATTTTATTCGGGATTATCCAGTAAGGGATGGTTCCGGCTTTGTGTTGCAGGGGATTGGGAGTGATCCTCGGTACGGTGATCTAGGCCCCATACTATGATGAGCGGTACCCCGGTAGCTCTGCCATTGTATGGAATCCAATTTCCAATTAGAGCCATACGATTTAGTTGTGCCCAACTACGTTGGAATGTGAGATGTAAGCATTCCAGCTATTTCTGTATTTTATTTGAAAACCCTAGACCCTATTATAATATAACCAGATTTCCTATCAAATGATTTGGTTAGCATAAGATAAAAAAAAACTTACCCGTGTTTATGTGTGGGAAGTCTTATGTGATACCCTTGTTTCCAAATGATTTTCAAGTTAAACAACTTAACCGTTTACTCACACCAGACCCATGTCTGACCCAGAGTTTATTTCTGTTTTTCTTAAACTCTTGGGTACTCAAATTTTACGAGTAGCCAAGTGATCAGGTTTTGCTTAGACGAATTTTGGAAGGACCTGGAGATGGAGACTTGGCGTAGTTATATATGTATATGTATCTTTCCGCTGTGTATTAACTCTAAGATGTATTTTGTGGGTGTAATGTAATGACAGATACTTATGACTGTCTTGTTTTGGATGTTGTATATATGGGTAACTCTGATATGTGTAAAAACTATGTAATGGATATGTGATATATTATATTTTGTTCTGTTTCCGCTGTGAGATTCTGATATCTGTTAGTTCTTTCTTCTATCTTTTCTATTTCTATCTATTTCTTTCTTATTGATGATACGATTTTCTGTGGAATGAAAGTCGGGTCGTCACACATACACTACAAAATACAAGAAAATGTGGGAATTTTTTTTACAATTCTTAGCCATCGCGACGATGGACGGGAAATGGAGGAGATGTGTTTTCCATCCTTTTGTTATGTCTCAAAACACGAAAAATCAAATAAACTTCTTTTCTATTTTCTATGTTAGTTTCATTTTTTAAAATTGTGTGTTTTTCAACAATACATAATAAATGCGAATTTTTCTTTAGACGAAAACACAAAACTAAAAATAGCAAACCAAACGGGGCCTAAATTTCTCAAATTCTCAATTTTATATTCATTTTACTTGCAAATTATATTTTATAAATCACATTTATACAGTTTCATTTTCTTATTATCATATCATAGCTAATAGTTTAGAAATATTGACTAATCCAACAATAAATGATAATGATTAATATTATCATTTCTAACAACCAATTCACACTATAAATACCATAATAATTTTTGAAAATTATTCCTTTATAGACAAAATATAATCAGGGTAAAAATTATTTCATTTACCCAATTTCAAAACAAAACTATGTTGAATTGTTCTGTTCAAGTGTTTAGAGATCCCTATCAATAACGTTAATTACTCGTATTAACCAGAATCCATATGCCACTCAACAAATCAACCAACACAATATAAAATAATTTTTATATTCACTAAAAAATACACGCTCATATCTATTAATACACTCAAACTTATTCTAGGGTGTTTCTGACCCTATCTCTAATGAGTTACCCCTCAAAGCTAAGGTTATCGCTAAACCAAAGCTCTGATACCAACTGTGACAACCAACATTTTGGAAGGTTTAAATCGATAATAATCCACACATGTCCGACTTAAACAATCCAGAACTTAGATAATCATTGGGGTTAATTAAGAAAAATCAGAAAAGAAGAGCGAAACAAACACAGAATCTCGCAGCGGAATGAAAAAATATTATAATCAAATAAATAGTTCATGAAGCTGTTTACTATACTTTTGATTATAATTTATACAACATTTATCAGATTTATACTTATACAACAGAAAAAATAAAATAATGCAGCAGACAACATGATGCAAGAATACTAATAGTAATATTATATGAAATCTTCATCTTCTTCCTCCAGAATAAATCTTCAATAAGCTGAAAAATTCAGGACTGACCCGAGCGTAATGAAAAGAGAAAACACTCGAGCCAGGACTAAAATATCCTTATGTAAGCCAAATCAATATCGCATATAACATGAGTGTAATGGCGTCAGATATATTTACAAGATTTCACATCTCCTATCCAGTGTATAATGTGCATTCAATAACTCAAGAGACGTTACGGGATTTTTCATCAGTTAAGGAACCGTCAAAATATTTATATGTAGTAGAATACGCTACATATATAATGTCTAATTAGTAAAATAAATATTTTTCTTAGTGTTAAGGCTTTACATTGATCCCCCTAAACGCGTTTTTAAGCATTGTCATACAGTTTGCATATAAAACACCAGTAAACCATCGGTGGATAGGGATGTGCCGTGATAAGACAACACTAAACCAAAATCATAGTGGTCTCCTATAGGGATAAAAGTATGATAAGACACGTTAGGCAATGCCCAAGGGAAGATACTACCAGTTTACCCTTCCTGGCTAGTGGTAACGCATCATAGCAATGATCGCCCACCGCGTCTAACACTTCCATAAATCGGAGGGTGGCATCAATCAATCACAATGTAAATAATGGTAATACGAAGAAGTGCATTCGCTCGGGGTAGCCAACCCACTTGGCCGGTACGGCTCCTGTTTTAGTCATTTCAAATTGGCACAAGTGCCATGCAAATCCATCATCGTTCTCTTTCTTCAAATCCAGCAAAAGACGCCAAATCCAACCACTTCATTCTGGATCATCACTCCATGTACACAGTTGTTAAAGTGGTTCTGGTATCGATAGAGAGTATGCCCATATCCGACCCCGGTCTCTTTAACAACCAAACTTCGTTTTATACACTGGTTGGTACTTTTACATTTCGAAAACAGATCATACTTTATATCAAAATATCATATTCGCTTCAAAATCAAACCTATTTTGAAATCATCATATTTACTCAAAATATACCATTTCATTTCAAAATCATTTGCGTCTTAATATTTCGATTTCGCTTCCAAAATTGTTTCAAATTTCAATTTAGGTTATAACTTCATTTTAACCCAATTCGTATTTAAATCTATGATTTAAAATAAACATTCCACTCTTGACTAGTTTGAATTTTTTGAAAAATAGTTTGAATAGTTTTAAAATAGTTTAAAAATTAAAATAGTTAAAAAAGGTTTAAATGGTTAAAATAGTTTAAAATCTTTTAAATGATTAAAATAGTTTAATGTAAAATACTTTAAGTATTAAAATGGTTTATATAGCAAAAATAGTTTGGAAAATCCAAAATAATTTGAATATTTAAAAAGATAGATTTAAATAGTTTATTTGAAAATAGTTTCAAAGTCAAACTGATTCAATTCCTAAATTTTCCAATTCAAATCACTTCCAATTTCCATTCAATCGATTCAATTTCGTTTTCAATTCAAATCAATTTTAGCTTCGTTTTCAAATTAATTCAATTTCACCTTCAATTCCAATCGACTTCAATTTCAAATTAAAACCATTCCAATTCCAAATTAAAACCATTTCGATTTATCAATTTCGAGTTCGATTTTCAAAACATCGATCCAAAAATACTTAAATCAAATTTACCTTCAACACCCAATTTGAAATCCAAAATTTCAAATATAATTCAATTCCAATGTGACGCCCCACCTCTATGCTCACAATAACAAAGAGTATTAGAAGAAATACTGTCTGTTATTACGAAGAATAAGGCTGGATAGGAGCGGCCATCCGTACTTAGGCCTTACACTAATATTGATTATCTCGATAGGAGTGGTATATATTCTTTCATCTCTTTAATCTTTTTTTATTTTCTCCCATCGACATATTCAATTCTAGTATAAAACGAACTACGATGGTTCATAATAGTTTAGGACAACATATATAATAATAACACAGATAAGCTAAATGCGGAACACAGATAATATAAAATCTCATATGTATATAACTGAAGTCAGTTACAATACATGTGATACAATACATATGATACAACTACAATTGTCGACACTGGAAGTTACATATACAAGTACATTATTGTAAATAATATACATGAATACATATCATCCTATACTATGACAACGATTACTCCAAAAGATATGAAGAGACTTCATAGCTCAAGCAGCAACCCAAAGCAAGATATCAACAACCTGAAATAACTCGGTCTGACCCGAATATTAAATTCAAAAGAAAATAATACATGGGTCAGTCTAATTCAAACTCAGTTATTAATGTACGGAAGCAATAATAATTAAATAATCAAATAGACGACAGTCACAATAAATCTCGTGTATCCAACCCTTAATTAAGAGAATCGGATAACGGTAGATATAACACGAGACAGTGTTAAACAACAAATCAGCAAATTCAAATCATCAACAAGGATAAATAAAAAGATTATCAATGAAGATAAATAGAAAACAACAGAATTGCCCAAACAGCAATTAACAACAAGTGGACAAAGCAAAACTCACGCCAGTGCACAGCATAAACAACAAAATCTAATTATCGATACGATAATTAGAAAACACATAATCTAATTATCTAGTAGATAATTAGATAGCAACAAAATAATCAAATTAAACCAAATCAAAATACAATTTCAATATATTGAATTGGACACATGAAACAATTCAAACAATTGAAAATTCAATTAAAACGTCACTTCTATTTGGCTATAGTACACGCACGCGTGCACTGCCTTGCCACAACAATGATGAAATACACAAAAGCTCAATGAATCAAAAGCAATTGGCACCAACATGAGATCAAGTTCAAGGTGAACCAACTAAATTGAAGCAAATACCAAATCAGTACAACACAACAACAGATTGCACATTCAAGTGCAAGCTTGGATGAACAAGTGTCGACCAAGCAAATTAACACCCAACAACAAAATGCAAATGAAGATAACCAACGCCACTAGACTCATGTCAGTGAACACATTAGGAATGCAGACCAAAGAGCAAAAGCAATCTGGATCAAATGCCATCAGCTCAAAGACCCAGTACACACTCGAATGCAAATGTTAAAGCTTCAAGTGGTACACATGAAAACAAAAACTAGATAGTCTAACCAAAATCAGCTTGCATACTGAAACCATATATATCAAAATGAAACAGATCACTATCCAACCAAGTTTGGAAATCACTTGCAACTGAAACAAGAGCTAAACTATAAATGCACTTGCAACTGAAACTGTAGCTCAAAGTAAAACCAAAGTGTCATCGACCAACAGATTACTGCAAACCAGTTTGGAAATCACTCAAGAAAATTACAACCAAAAGGCTACCACTTCAACAACATATATACATATATATGTATACATGTATATGAGCTCGAAGCAGTGACAGTAACCCAGTGAACACCAAAATACAGACTCAAGAGTCCCCAATGTACAAGTCTCGTACAACAAAGAAACAAGACTCAACATGAATGATCAGGTAATACGCATATAACCATCAGGTTAGAGCATGCAGGTGAATCACAAACCAAGTGCACCCAAAAATGCAAACTTCAAAAGGTACCGAACTCGAGTACATCAAATCAGAGACAAGTACACAAAGAGACCATCAACCAGACTTTATGCAAACAAGATGCATACACACTTGACTACATGATAAATGAAGCTGCAAGACAAATATTAAACTGCAACTGGCCTCTACATCAAATAGCCAACCACGATGAACTCAATCAATGCCAAAACCATGAAACAACAATTTAGTTCAAGCAAAACAGGAACAAGACTCAAGTATCACCAGAGCTCAATGCAAACTCGATGCAACAGACTAAATCAACAACCAATGTACAGATGTGACTTCATATAGAATCAGAACAATGTGCACAGCCACTAGCCCATATATATGCAGTGCAAACTCAAAGATATATGTACAAATACAAAGTAATCAACATGCATATCAAAGTGCAGACATGATGAAGTTAGTGCCACTAGTACAAAACAGTGAACCAAACAATGCATATATGTGGTTCAACTAAATCAACATCATCAGGGACGGAACAAAATGCCAGACATCAAGTAGATGAGCAAGGTTGCAAACAGACATCAAGCCAGATGTTAACATGAATAAACAATGTCAAGTTTAAATGTCGAAAGCAAATATTTTCACAAAATCAACTACGAACAATTGCCGAAGTCATCAGAATTCACAGAACCAAAAATGCCAGCAAAATCAATTCAACACCGTGGGTGTCAAGAAATCAAACGAGTAAAAATCAAGCCATGGGAATTAGGTAACCCAAAGTATACGAATTTGAAAAAGTCAAGTTTAATCACCAACATACAATCAAAATCAATACCGTGGTAGTCAAAGAAATCAACCAAGTCAGAAATAGAAGCCGCGAAAATCAAGCACAAAATATACGCATTTGAACAAGTCCTAAGAAATCACCATCATTCAAGAATAATCAAACAGCCAAGCTTAAAATTTACGAAAACGAATAATCTATTCGAACGAAAATCAAGGGGTTCAAACCCTATGTAAACACTAGATTGAATTTGATGTGAGTGAAAATCACTCACCTTATCATCGAAGAGCACATCCAAAGATCGAACGAATCAGAGACGAAGCCGTAGCCCTTAAGAAATCGAGCGGAGCAAAAACAAAACCCTAGCAGCCATTGTTTTGTTTTCTCGTTTGCTTTGAAAATTGGTTTGCAATGAAAAATGAAAGAATAAAGGGGAACAGGTCTACTTGAGATAACACGGCACCAAGGATAACGTGGGCTGAGATTGCATTTTAAAGCGTGCTTAACCCGTTAACAAATTCTTAAAAGAATTACAACCTGATAAAATCCCAACAACAATTAGCCAGCAGAATTTAATCATCTAATGACGATAATTAATTGATGCGAAATCCTGGGTTGTTACAGAAGCTCAATTTTCAAAATAGTTCGATTTCCATAAAATCGATTTTTTTCATTTTATTAAAATCAAATCATCATTTAAATAAATTTCAAATCAAAATTTTAAAATCATTTAATTTAACCAATCTGGTGTGCGTATATAATTTTCTATTCTATGGCCAAGTGATCAGTTATTTCAATTTAATTTTAGGGATGGTTATGTATCATTTCAATCCAAATCACAGGGTCATAAGTATATATCATTTCAACCTATTTCTTAATTTATTCGAAATAATTCAATTCACAGTTTTATATACTATAAATAATTTACCAGGTGATAATAGGATATATATATAAAAATAAATAAACATCCAATCATCCAAATAGTCAATCAATAGCATCCATCACAATCAACATCTAAATCAGCCAATAATTCACAACAATTTCATCAATATCGGGTATTTTACTGGCAATTAAATTCCAATTTAAAATTCAACCGTCAATTTTAATTTTTAACAATTAGTTCGAATTATAATTAAATTTATCAAGCAACGATCAATAAATTTATTTCACTTCATAATTTTGAATTTAACTAGCATAAAATATTCTAGTACTTGTGAGCGTTATAAAATACTCACCTTGATTTTTGTTATTGCTTCCGCGTTCTGGTTCGTCTAAAATCAAACATGCGTTTGATTTTTAGCGCGAAATTCCAATATCTCAGATCTCGAACAATCCAATTACAAGTCGAAGGATTCGTCAATACAAATCCAACATGATTGACCGTGTTGGATTTGGATCTAAAATGAACGAGTTACAAAATTTATAAGCATTGGGATTTTATCAACAATTATTATAAATAAATTACCATCTTTATATTATTTTCATTACCCACAAAGATTACAGCCCGGCCCAACTAAGCAACATCATCTTCCCCAAACCTTCCCTATGTACACGAGAAAAACCCACAGCCTCAACCTGAAAGGTGCACGTGCACGAACCATCGGCGCCTCTAACGATCCATTCGACATCGCCACCACCTTCCTCTCGGCAAACTCGACCACCCCATACCAACGATTTTGAGCTCGAACTCACCATGAACATCGCGACATTCAACTGCTCCCCCTCAACCTGCTATAGGTCACGATGACCATCTCGACGCCGCACTTTACAAAAATCATCCCTACGAAGCTTCTTGACTTTATAAGCCCGAATACCACCTCGATATCAACGATCGATGCTCAAAGCACCGCGAAACCAAACCCAACATCCCATGTGACATGGCTATCACCTAAGACAGCGATCGAACACCACTCGAATTATTCCAGATCGAAGCTTGAGTCAAAACTAGATTTTTAAAATTAGTTTGGGAATTTTCCATTTTGTATTTCACGAGATTTGATTATTTTAAATTAACAGTTTTTTTTCACTGTCTGTTCAAAAATGAAGAGAGGATGATCGCATTATAAAGGGAAGAATGGGTACGATCGTAGGGTGGTTATTTTTAGATAATAGGGTGGCTGAGATGGAGATGTTTAAACGGCTGAAAGGAACATAGGGTCAAATCGACGAAAATAAATTATTTAAAATTCACAAATATCTAGATATTTATTTCGAACCCCGATCGAGGCGTGTTGCCAGGTGTTCATAATATTTTTCCCCTATTCCGAACGTAATGGAACAGGTTTCGAGACCCAATTCGATCGTATAGAGAAGAGAGCTTTTTGGACCCAATTATTATATTGAATTTTCGATATTAATTTCAGCGTGTTTCTATCCCATACGACCAAACGATAATCCCAAACGTTACAAAATTTGAAATCCGATAATAATACACTATTGCAGGTCCAATGGAACTGGTTTCGTCGAATTCCGAGACTGTGCCCCGAAAGGCTATTTTTACTCGTCAATTAAAATATAAAGTTTCCAAATTTTAAATTAATCACTTAAATTCAATTTTTAAGTGTTGACAATCTTAATTGTTGCTTAAATAAAATTTAAATCAACTTTCGATATCATTTTCATTCATTTTAAATTCAGAATTCAGTTATTCAAATAATTTCCAATATTAAATTTAACAATATAATTATCCTATACATCAATATAAATAAATCATTAAGTTCCAAATAAATTTTAGTTATCAACATCTGTGACGACCCGGAATTTTCGAACATTTGAAATTGGAATATTTAATTGATTTTAAATATTTAAAAGTTAATGTTTAACTAGAATTTAAATATAACCAATTATTGGATAATTAAATTATTGAATTTAATAATTAAAATTTGGTTAAAATATTGAATCTGGAGTTTTAAGCTGGTTAAAATATATTTGAAAGTTTGAAAAAAAAAATTTATTGATAATACTGAAGGTGATAGAACTTTTAAAATTGAATTCAAAATTGATTTGTTAAGTTTTGAAATTTTATTGTTTAAATCGATATTTTAAAAATAGCCTCCCGGGGCACATTCACGGAATTTGACGAAACTAGTTCCATTGGATCCGTAATAGTGTATTATTATTGGATTTCAAATTTCATAGTGTTCGGAGTTGTCGTGTGATCGTACTGTTAGCAAACGCGCTGAAAGCTATATCGAAATTTAATATTATAATTAGATCTGAAAGCTATCTTCTCCATACGATCGAATTAGGACTTGAAACCTTTTCCATTGCATTCGGATTAGGGGTATAACATTATGAACGCCTAGCGGCATGCCTCGGTAGGAGGTTGGGATTTTAAGTTGCATTTATCGAGACAATTTAAAGTAAATTTAAATTTGAATTAATATATGTTATATATTTCAGTCTACCATCACTGTAGCTTTCTTTCCACGCACCTCCTATTTTTAGAACGTGTCGCCTGCCTTTTTCAATCGCGTACAGATGTCCCCTTCTTCTTTTATATTAACAACCGATTATTTTAAAATCCAAATCAAAATAAAAATGGCCGTCTCTTTCGAATTCAAGTCGAGTATTCCTATACAATTCAAATCTGAGATCCCTCATTCCCTTGCAAATTCTCATCAGCTAAAATAAATAAAAAAGAATCGTGAATCGAAATAAACCAGGAGCGTGAGGTGCCATGCTTTAAGGCAACGAGTGGTGATGAAGTGGGCGAGCAATCGGAGGTTGCGATAACAGGGTAAGGCACGGCCGTGCTGGGTGTGGTATGACCGAGGTATTTTGGGGGTTTCCTATTTGAGCACGGCGTCGTCATCGCGTAACTTGCTCGCGTGAGGTTGGGCTCGGGACAAGGGACTCGACTAGGTTTTGGAATTGTTTTCGAATGTTCGTGGGTGGAAGCTTGTGCGCATGCTTTGGCAGTTGGACGAGGTGATTATCAGTGTTATATCTAGCTTAAGGTAATTCTACTTTATATTGTAATTAGTAAATTAAATTGCAGTAATTAGAGTATATGTGTGTATATATAGGTTTGAGAATATAAAATCAACTTACTGTTAAAATTTAAAATATGTAAACTATTTGCGCCAAAATTGGCCACAAACCCCGAATGTCGTGAAAGCACCAGTGTATGAATACAGATCAACAAGTATTCAAACACAAATCTCAAATCTAAGCAAACAGAATATCACAATTTAGAAATAATGAATAGAAACACGAGATTTATAGTGGTTCGGCTATCTCCGGCCTACGTCCACTTCAAAGGTTTTCTTTTATTGATGTTCTTTGCTGATTACAGTTGATTACAGCGGATTACAATGGATTATAGCTCTGTTCTTCGAATACAATGGTAGTAATCAAGTGCAAAGTAGAGTCTGGTAGAGTCTGGGTGCTTCCGAATCAAGATCTCCTTTCTTGAATGACCTGGGGCTCTATTTATAGGTGTAGGAGGCCGATATTTCGCCTAAATTCAGGGAGACCACTTCTGGCACGTGAGTGGGCCCACATGCCTGCGTCCAGGAAATCTGGGCCCGTTCCGGGATCGATACGAAGCAATTTCGTATCGATCAAGAAATGATCCAATTGAGCTAAAATTTGGTGAGAACATTCTTCAACATGTATGTAAGCTCCTGTGGAAATTTCGTAGTATTTGGATTTGTGGTTTAGGAGATATGGTCGATACGAGATTGAAGTATTCGGGAGGCAATGTGGTTCGAATCGATAGATTCGAATTGGTCCGTTCGTGTCGATGAGGGCATGTGCGCATGTGATGACGTGTTGCGAAATCCTTGGGTCGATCCGCTCTTTGTGGCGCGTTGACTGGGGCTCGCGCCTTGCTCGTTCCCAGATCAAAGCCTAAACCATATCCCACTTTGTTCGTATTGGCCTAGCACCGATAGTTCGCATTCCTTCGCTCCCTTGTTTGCATCGATCAATTGTGGTTCTGTCCGCATCGATCGACTATCGATCGATAAGAAATAATTGTAAGCGGATCGATACGAACTGCGTAGTTTAGAGGTATGCGAACAATACCGAAGCGTTGACACGGAGTGCTTACTCTGGAACGATACGAACAAGATGGTTATGAATTGCACGACCATGGATCGATTCGAGCATCATCAATTCGAAGATGATCGATTCGAAGTCGCTCGCCTCTGATGGATTCGAACAAAGCAACTTGATGGATTCGAACATCATATTTCTTTTAACTTGTATCGATCATATCTCCTACATACGAACTCCGATTAACCTGAAATTTGAAATGTAGTCTTTTCTAGCATTGATCATCATCTTCGATCGTTTCCGTCACAATCGGAGCCCGGTCAAATTTTGACGACATCCATTGCAGCCTTGCTTCTAATCGATCTCCAATCCTGATATCCATTGTCCCTTGCCAATTTGTTGATATTCCAGCCTTGACCAATAGGTGGGATAACATTTGCCCCCCAAAACATGCCTTGTGGTAGGAAGGTGTGTTTTTTATAACTCTGAATTCGATATCCAAAGTCCATAGCCAATTCCATGTCCATCCGAACTCGATAACTGAGTTTTTAGTCCATCCTTATCCAACAACCGAATCCAGGACCTCTCCGGGTCGACATCCAAATCCATAACCTCTCTGGGCTCTTGCCAAGCGCAATCCACCCCTGACGACCGTGGTCCAGTGTCCCTGGACGTTGAGCTAACCTCTCCGGGTTCTTGCCAAGAACAATCCACACTTGACGACCTTGGTCCAGTGTCCTTGGATGTAAGTAATGTCGTGGCTTAAGTCCTAAGCCGAATCCTGGTCGCTTCGGACCCTTGTTGAGCATAGCCCATACTCAACGACCTGGAATAATAACCGATAATATAGGGTCTAAGTCCTAGGCCGAATCCTGGTCTCTCCGGACCCTTATCGAGCATAGTCCATACTCGATGACCTGAATGAGTCACTTTACCGCGTTCGGGCAAAACGACTCACCCCTTGCCAAGCATAATCCATACCCGACGACCGTTAATCAAAACTCAAACAAAAATCCAGTCAAAATCTAATCCAAAATCCAAGTCAAACCAAAAGATCAGAATTCCAAACCATCATCCAAAACAGAAACCAGTCATCCAAACGAAAATCCAAAACAGAAAGCAAACAAAACCAGGAGTTCAAACCAAACTCCAAAACCAAACCAGAAAACCAAGTGTCCAATCCAAAAACAAAAGACAGATTTCACAAACCATAGCTTCGTGGTTTATCATCATTCAGAGCATGCCTAGGGGCTATCTCCGTCCCCATACATGTGTAAATGACTTAGTTGCTTGCCAATGGTTTGTTACTTATTTCATATTATCCTGGTCAATTGATAACCAATCGACCGTCATTCCTGGGCCTCGTATCATCATGGTGCGAGGCGGGCGGTGGTTGCTCCTGCTCCACCACTACATTCCATGCCCCGACATACTGCCTCAATTGTCCATTCCTTACATGCTCCTCAATTATGTCCTTTAAGTGCCTGCAGCTGTTGGTATCATGCCCGTCCAAATCGTGGAAGAGACAGTGCCTTCCTGATGCCCTTTCTCGCTCGGATGGTTCTCTCCTAGCCGGCCTCCGGTAAGGAAGGAGATTCCGGGTTTCCATGTATATCCGCTCCAGTGTCTCGTTTTTATCCCGTGTATGTGGAAAACTTTGGATCCTTCCATCGCTTCCTAGCTTTTTCTAAATCATCGTTCAGCTTCCTTTTTTCTTTGTCTTTATCCGAGTTTCCGTTGGATGTTCCTCCACCCTCAGTCACATTCACCTCCTTTAACTTTAAGTCAATACATGTGTCTTCTTGTCGAAGGAATCTTTCAGCTTCGTGAAAGAATTCCCCGAGATCCAGTGGTGGGTCTCGTATTAAAGATACCTTAAAATCTGAATCCTCTCTGATTCCCGACACCGCCGCCATCAAAACCATCGATGGATCCGGTCGATCCACCGAAGCTACCGCCGCATTGAATCGAGTTAGAAAAGCCCTAAGTGATTCATCCGTCCTTTGCTTTACCGATATTAGCGTCATTACGTTTTTCGGCCTCTTGATATGAACCCGAAACTGTCCTAAAAACCTGTCCACCAACTCCCTCCAAGTCCTGATAGATCCTTCTCCCAACTGCCTAAACCACATTGCAGTTAGATCTGTCAAATACAACGGAAAACATCTGGCCATCACTTCCTCTGATGCCCCCAGCACCTCCATGTGTCTAGCGTATCTCATCAAGTGATCAGTCAGGTCAGCCTTGCCATTATATACTTCCACGCTAGGTAACTTGAACTTAGGTGGATTCTGAGCTATCCTGATTTCCCGAGCGAACAGACTCCTATTCACTCCTTCCAAATCTCTATTGTGCAAGCCTCCACTCATAGTCTTCCTAATGATTTCCGCTAATCCAGCGTTGTCTGTCGGGGGTTGCCCCCATTCTCCCGAGGGAACTCGGGCACATATTCTTCATGTGGTTCATTAGCAGCAACGTTGGCCCTAGCCTGTTGAACTCCTTCCAAAGGTCCTCCTGTGTTGGATCATGCGGGCCTGCCCCCAAGCCCTTGTTGATTGCCTTTCGGTTCTGTATTCTATCCTCCATTGGGTTCCATATCCCTAGCTCCTTGTTCCACATTAACAACCGCCGTGGCTGGTTCTAAGTTCTGTATCCTTGCAGCTCTCATCTGTTCGAAGAAAGTTTGCATCATCTCCTGTTGGCTTTTCATTATTCGTTCGTGTATTGAATTCGCCATAGCCTCCATCTCGTCCCTCGTGATATAGACAGAAGCTTGTCCTTCTCCAGCTCTGGAGGATGCCTCTTGACTTCCTCCTTGTTGACTTCTCTTAGATCTCTGTCTTGTTTGTCGAGTCATTGTCTTTCAGATCTAAACTCTTCACGTTTTTCAAATCTGAACTTCAATCCGAGGTAGCGGGTGTTAGTCTTTCTCAGTGGAAGCACCAAAGTGTTTGTGCCAAAATTGGCCATAAACCCCGAATGTCGTGAAAGCACCAGTGTATGAATACAGATCAACAAGTATTCAAGCACAAATCTCAAATCTAAGCAAACAGAATATCATAATTCAGAAATAATGAATAGAAACACGAGATTTATAGTGGTTCGGCTATCTCCGGCCTACGTCCACTTCAAAGGTTTTCTTTTATTGATGTTCTTCGCTGATTACAGTTGATTACAACGGATTACAATGGATTATAGCTCCGTTCTTCGAATACAATGGTAGTAATCAAGTGCAAAGTAGAGTCTGGGCGCTTCCGAATCAAGATCTTATTTCGTGAATGACCTGGGGCTCTATTTATAGGTGTAGGAGGTTGATATTTCACCTAAATTCAAGGAGACCACTTCTGGCACATAAGTGGGCCCACATGCCCGCGTCCAGGAAATCTAGGCCCGTTTCGGGATCGATACGAAGCAATTTCGTATCGATCAAGAAATGATCCAATCGAGCTGAAATTTGGTGAGAACATTCTTCAACATGTATGTAAGCTCCTGTGAAAATTTCATAGTATTTGGATTTGTGGTTTAGGAGATATGGTCGATACGAGATTGAAGTATTCGATAGGCAATGTGGTTCGAATCGTTAGATTCGAATCGGTCCGTTCGTGTCGATGAGGGCATGTGCGCATGTGATGACGTGTTGCGAAATCCTTGGGTCGATCCGCTCTTTGTGGCGCATTGACTGGGGCTCGCGCCTTGATCGTTCCCAGATCAAAGCCTAAACCATATCCCACTTTGTTCGTATTGGCCTGGCACCGATAGTTCGCATTCGTTCGCTCCCTTGTTTGCGTCAATCAATTGTGGTTCTGTCCGCATCGATCGACTATCGATCGATACAAAATAATTGTCTGCGGATCGATACAAACTGCATAGTTCAGAGGGATGCGAACAACACCGAAGCGTTGACACGGAGTGCTTACTCTGGAACGATACGAACAAGATGTTTATGAATTGCACGACCACGGATCGATTCGAAGTCGCTCGCCTATGATGGATTCGAACAAATCAACTTGATGGATTCGAACATCATATTTCTTTTAACTTGTATCGATCATATCTCCTCCATACGAACTCCGATTAATCTAAAATTTGAAATGTAGTCTTTTCTAGCATTGATCATCATCTCCGATCGATTCCGTCCCGATCGGAGCCCGGTCAAATTTTAACGACATCCATTGCATCCTTGCTTCTAATCGATCTCCAATCCTGATATCCATTGTCCCTTGCCAATTTGTTGATATTCCAGCCTTGACCAAAAGGTGGTATAACATAAACAGAGATATATGTATAGGCAAGGTTTTTGGAAAATAAATATGAATTTTAAAATGTTGAAAGGCTATATAAAAATTTGATATTTTGAAATCTATCATTTATTTTTATATAAATATATATGTAGTTTCAATTTGAAAAAAAAATATCAAATACGCATTTTAAATCCACTAGTTTATTTTAAATAATGTATTATGGTGATTAATTTGTTTAAACTACTAATTTAATTATTTTAGATCTTTTGCATGCATGGTCAGAATTCGACAAAACATGAAGCGCCGAAATCGCAGCGACGCGATCTACGTGCTGCAGCAGATCTGGAGGCGTTTGGAGCTAGTGAGAATTTTAGATTAAATCGAATGTGCTCGATTTAATTTGAAATTGGAAAACTCAAGGTGAGTTAATCTCACTCACATCTGGATGACTAGTCAATTTAAATAGTTAAATTTTAAATTATTGATTTGATTGGTTGAATGTGAATATTATTATCAGTTTGGATATGATATTATATATATAGTAGTATATATATATTGGAGTGATTGATATTTCCGCATTATATAGCGGATGAGACCCTATGCGTCCCGCATAATAGCGGATGACCCTATATACCACGATATTCCATCTCGAAGTGGAATTGGTATTTTTATATTGTGCTAACATTTGTGGATGCAAGGAAAACAGGTTGGAGGGATCCAACTAGATTCCTCAAAATATTGTAATTATTTTTCATATCTGTGATATGTGATATCCTGTGATAGATTGAATTGGAAATTAAGTTATTCGGTGTTATGGTTTGAATGAATATAATTTGGTATTTTAAAGTACAAAATAGAATGAATTAGGTTTTTAAAGGGAATGAAAAGAAATTTTTTAAGTAAATAATTATTGGGAATTTGGATAAATCGAGTAATAAATTTAAAGGGAATTTAATTCAAGAAATCGGTTTGAAATTTGTTAAGTGTTTTGGAAACTGTGATTTAAAGGGAAATGAGGAATGAAATTTATAAACTGGGTTTATAAATGAAGTGGAATATTTATCAGTGGATAATTTGGAAGTATAGATTTCCGGTGGGAATTTATAAGGGAAGGTGCAATTCATTTTAAAAATAAAAAGGTGATTTTATTTTTAAAAGTTGGAAAGAATATTTTTCTGGAAAACTAAGTATATTTTCAAAGGAAAGATTTCAAAGTATAAACTAGAAGTTTAAAATGTTTTTATAATGTTTTAGAAAATTTATTATTTTAATTATTTTTAAGTGAAAAGTAAATATTTATTTAAGTTAATTATGGTAGTTAATTATTTTTAAAGGTAAATTAGAACTATGATTTTTTAAAAGGAAATTTTAACATAAATATTTGATATAATAACTTTATTTTAAAAAGTAATTTTGGTTTAAGTTACTCAGAAACTCTTATAGAATTTTTAAAGTATTATTTTTATTTAAATTATTTTAGTAGCCTTAATTTAAATAATTGAAGTATATATTTTTGAAAGGATTATAAGGAGATGGGAAATGTGTTTAAAAATAAAATGTGGTTTTATTTTTAAAGTGTTAAAAGAAATTTACGGGATTGGGACGTAAATTAAATTGGGATAAATCGAGCAGGATTTATAAAGGATTATATGGGTTACACTGAAATGGAAGTGTATTTCCCTGTAAAGCCAAGTATATCAAAGGAGATTTTTATATATATAAGTTGGAGGTTTTAAAGTTGTTTAAAAAGAATGTTTTAGGGAAATTTTTATTTAATCATTTTAATATATTTTTTTAAGTAAATATTTATTAAGTAAATTATAGAAGTGATTATTTTAAAAGTTTAACTAGTATTTGATTTAAAAGATGGTTATTAAATATTTATACTCTATCTAATAGTTTATTTAAAAAGTAGTTTTGGCTTAAGTTTTTATTTGGAAAATTAGTATAGATTTTCATAACTATTATTTTAAATCAAAGAATATTTAAAGTAGCTTTATTTTAAATGTTTTAAGTATATGTTTCTGAAAGTGATTTAATTTATTTAAAAATCTAAATTTTATGAGACTTGGTGTTTTCAGTGGAAATAAAATAATTGGTTGAATTGATTGTTTATTTGATAGTTAAATAACCGACTATCAAATCTGGACCCAAATATGACTTTGGAAATATCTAGGAGGGGTACGGGAATTATATGGTACAGTTACCGTTCGAGGTGCTATACTGTACGTATAAACTCATTCGTTCTTCTATGACGTTTATAAGGAAACCCGTCCACTAACGGTTAGGAGGTGAACTCCGATCTTATTTATGTTTGTGCATTTCCTAAAGAACCAGGGTTGAGTTTACCGGGAAATAGCGAACGTTGTTTTGAAGTGACCGGGATCGGATTTGTGATCTGAAAACCACTTCGATCCAACGAGTACGTTTTCGTGATGAAGACAAGAGCTTGGAGTCGAAGATGGAGTAGTGAAGTGCAAGGGCTAATCGCTACTAATCCTGAGGGTGATTCCAAAATGGATGTAGTAGGAGTAGTGCCTTCGGTTTCGTTCGGACCCGGAACCGACTTGTATGGATGAATGCTTTCAGAACATCGTCAGGAGGACGATGAGCATTCTAAGTGAGATGTGTTCTAAAAAGGTAATGCTTAGCCTCGAGCCTCATCAACCGGGAATGACTGAAAATCAGGGGATATGCAGCAAGGCTAAGTGGGTAGCACCCAATTAGGGTAAGGTCATCCCTGTCTAAATGTCCCTTTTTATTCGGCTTAGTGGGCGGTTGTTGATCCCAACCGCGGGATGATCTTATTCGGACTATCCAGTAAGGGGTAGCTCCGGTCTTTTGTTGCAGAGGAACAGGAGGGGTCCTCGGTATGCTGATCTAGACCAGGTACCGTGATAGGTGGTACCCCAGTGCCTAGTTATTAGTTGGAAATCCATTCTCCCTACGTGCCTTTTACGGTTTTGATTGTAGAGCCTAGTATTGCTGGAATTTAATGAATGTAACAATTTCGGCTATTTGAATAAGTATTTGTACTTAGACACTATTATAATATCAGAGGATTTTAATAAGAAATGTTTTGGTTATCGTAAGGTAAAAACCCGACATGTTTATTTGTGGCGTGGTCTTACGAGATACCTTTGATTTTCAAAGGATTTTGAAACTTTAATAATTCAATTGAGTGTATTTTCTCACGCTGGTTTTCCAGACTGACTCGGGTGTTATTTTATTATAATGCTCGGGTCAGACCGAGTATTATAAATACATGATAGGATGCTGTGGAGCTCAGGAGACGAGCTGGATGGCGAGACGTATCACTCGTACTTCATGTATATTCCGCTGTGCTGTATAAACCGTGTATTTAGTTTGTGTGGACAAGTCAATATAACTGTCCGGTATTTTGCTTTTGATTGTGTTATACTCTGATGATGTAATGTATAAAACAGATATAGTTCTTTTTGTGTAAAGATGAGTCATTTATCTATTATATATTGTTCCGCTACGATTGTGAGATTCTGATGTTGTTTTGTTTTCTCTTCTTCTATCTCCTTCTTTCTTTCCCTCAACAATCTGTCTTTTCTGGCACTCGATCGTCGGCATATTATACAAGTGGAGTATTTGTGTCAGTTTTCGAGGGTCGAGAAGGGCGGGTCGTCACAATACATCATTTTATTTCTATCTAAATAATTCCCAATTATTATTCAACTTCGGTTATTGATTATAAACTTAGTTAATATATATGATTTCATGTCAATACTCGTTATCGCCGAATTTTCGAAATTAGATTATTTCAAAATTTTATTCAAGTTCATATTCAATAACTATATCAATAAATCATTAAAAATGTTATTGTTAATCATTTTTATTTAATAATTACACTAAATTTAATGATTTAAAATAGTTAAAAATGTTGAATCACTGGTTTTGATTCATGACAACGGTTCAGAAGCTAAAGAGGAATATGCTCACATACATGACAAAAAGAAGACATCAGAGGATCAAGACTTCGACCCTATGCTTAAAATAATTATTATATGTGTTGAGTCTTAGATATATGTTAAAATCAATCCTCAAAGTTTTTGTGTGCTAAAAATTCTTTTAAATCAAAGTTCACTATGCAATATATGCACAGCCAGTCGACTGGCTGTGCATGTCCAGTCGACTGACTGTGCATAATTTTTTTTTACTGTTTTCAATTCAGTCGACTGACTGGATTCGACCAGTCGACTGACCGGGCTTCAACTATCAATTTTTGAAAAGACATCTTCTCCCATGAAGAGGTACACTTTAGGAAAAGATGCCTCTCTTGGCTGAAACTCTTCACTAAGAGTTGCATCTCCCTGAATACTATATATAGGAGTTATCTTACACTTCACAATCACCAATTTCTAATTTTAATTCTTTCTATTCTCTCTTGTGATTATTCTAAGTGCATTCATACTCTTCATTGCTTTGAATCTTTGAATTATATTTCATATACTTTGATTCTTAGCAATATTCTTCCTTTCAAATCTTCACATACACTTTATATACTTGAGGAATTGATTATAGGAAGTTTGTAATCTTAAAGACAAATCAGTGTTATCAAGAAAACATCATGTCAACTACTATTATATTTTGTTAAGTCCTGTTCTGCTGCTCAGGCAAGGGAAAGTCCTCTTCGACTGCTGAGGCAAAAATCCTGTTCTGTTGCTCAGGTGTCTGTTCTGCTGCTCAGACCTATTCCTCCGGGTTAAGTGAGGGTATTGTTAGTTAAAGCCAGAAGTTAGTCTGGGACTGGACGTAGAACGGGAGTTCGAACCAGTATAAAAATTCCTGGTGTGCTTATTTTTATTTACTTTACTGCTATAACTACTTCCGCACTTAGTTTAATATATATTCCATATCTGTCGATCCACACATACTTTCATTTGGTATCAGAGCAAGGTCATCCAATAACTATAACACGGTTATTTGATATCTTGATAATATGGAAAACAACACTAACACTAGTTTCAATGAAGGACAGTCTACAGCACGACCACCTCTATTCAATGGGTTAAATTACAGTTATTGGTCCACTAGAATGAGAATATTTATGCAATGAAACAGTTATGAAATCTGGAATATCACTCAGACTGAACATCATATACCAAATACTGAATATGCACAATGGTCACACACACGGAAAACAGATGCTACAAATAATTCAAAAGCTATGAATATGTTATTTTGTGTTTTAGACAATAATGAGTTTAATAGAGTCAGCATGTGCACTACAGCCTATGAAATCTGGAGAACACTAAAAATAACTCATGAAGGTACAAACAAAGTTAAGCAAAGTAAGATTTCAATGCTTAAAAATCAGTTTCAAAACTATAAATGAAACAAGATGAGTCTATAAATGATATGTACTCTAGATTTCAAGACATATATCACTCATTACTAGCACTGGGAGAAAAATATACAGATTTTGATATTGTGTCAAAACTCCTCAACTCACTCACGGATGAATGGGAGAGAAAAGTTTTAGCTATCGAAGAAGCTAATGTTATCTCTACCATAAAACCAGAGGAGTTGATAGGTAATCTAATGTCTTATGAAGTTAATTTACAGGCTAAAAGAGTACAGGCACAAGACAAAAAGAACATAGCTTTTCGAGCTGAAGAAGATGAGAATCAAGATTCAGATGATGAGAATTTAGCATTCATTGCCAAGAATTTCAAGAAGTTCTTAAAGTATCGAAAGAACAACAGATTCAATGATAAAAAGAACCTCTCAAGCAAACCATCTGCATCAGCTTTAGAATGTTACAACTGTCATAAGAATGGACATATTCAGAAAAATTGTCCAGAACTAAAGAAGAGTTATTCCAACAAAGGCAGAAAAGACAAGTACAAAAAGAAGGCATTCTCTGTCACATGGGACGACTCAGATTCCTCATCATCAGATAGTGACAGTGATAGTGAAAATGAACAGGCAAATGTTTGTTTCATGGCTACAGAAAATGAGGTTAGTAATCTTACTTTTGATGATCTAATAGAGATTAATTCAGGACTTTTGAAAACACTAAAAAGTTTCAAAAGAAAATATAAAGAAGCTCGCGAAAATCAGAACAAAGCAGAATTAGAAAGAGATATGCTTAGAGATGAGAAGAAAATACTAGAGGAAGAACTTGAAAAACTTCAAGAATCAGTCTCTAATACTAATTCTCAACTTACTTTATTGAGTCAAGAAATTGAAACTCAAAAAGAAAAGAATGATGTTCATGTCTCTGAAAATCACGAGTTAAAAACAAAAGTAAAATTACTTGAACTAGACAATACTGGGCTAAAAAGTAAGTTAGAGAGTATTACTAAAAATGTCTCTAACTTTAATAAAGGAAGAGAAAATTTGTCTAAAATTATTGAGAATTCTTAATCAGTGTCAAGTAAAAAGGGGTTAGGTTATGTTAAAAAGTCATTAGCTCCATCTAGAATAGAAAATAAAAGGAGAATTGATTTTAAACCCACAATCACTAAAGGAAATTCAAAAAGGGCAAATTTAAAAACTATAAAAATATGGATTCCTAAAACAAACAATAGTTTGATTAGGAAGAAATATATAAACTCCTTTATTGAATCTGTACATAAGAATATAAATTATGTTTATAAAGGGAATATCGAACCCTCTTGGGTTTCGTTTCCTAAGATCTAACTCTTAGGACCATATAAAAAGGTGGGTACCAATATATTTTTTTGCAGGACCCACTTAAAAAGAGAGGAAAATGGATATTAGACAGTGGTTGCTCAAAACATATGATAGGAGACAAAAATATGCTATCAAACATTATCTACTCAGATGGGGGTTCTGTCATCTTTGGAGACAATTCCAAGGGATATATCATCGGCAAAGGCGATGTGAGCAATAACGGTACATCTAATTTACCTCTTATTTCAAATGTTTTACTAGTCAAGAATTTAAAACATAATCTCTTAAGTATTAGCCAACTGTGTGACAAAGGATTCAAAATTACTTTTTCTGAAAATAAGTGTAGCATTTCTGATCAAAATCAAAATTTACTCTTTGAAGGAAATAGAGACAAAAATATTTACATTTTGAATATGAAAATAAATCATAATTCAGATATGTGTCTACTAGCCAAAGAAAATGATCCTTGGTTATGGCACAAAAGATTTTGTCATATTAACTTCAAAACTTTAATTAAGCTTTCTAAAAATGAGTTAGTAAAAGGATTATCTAAAATGAACTTTAAGATAGATCATATTTGTGATGCATGTCAATTAGGAAAACTAACTAAGTCTTCTTTTAAATCTAAAAAGGTTATTTCAACAACACAACCACTGGAACTATTACATATGGATTTATTTGGACCAACACAAGTGCAATCCATAAATCATAATAGATATGTGTTTGTAATTGTTGATGATTTTTCTAGATATACTTGGACTATTTTTATGAAAAACAAAAGTGACACTTTTGAAAATTTTAAAGTCTTTTCAAAAAGAGTTCAAAATTTCAAAAACCTAAAAATAAAGAACATTAGAAGTGATCATGGAGGTGAATTCGAAAACGATGTTTTTGAACATTTTTGTAAAAAGAAAGGAATAAACCATAACTTTTCTTTTCCTCGTACTCCACAACAAAATGGAGTAGTAGAACGAAAAAATAGAACTTTACAAGAATGTGCAAGAACCTTGTTAAATGGAAGCACATTACCCAAACATTTCTGCGTAGAAGCAGTTGCAACTGCCTGTTATGTGCTAAATCGTGTCTCTATAAGATCTCTAACTAAAAACACTTCTTATGAACTTTTTAATGATCGAAAACCAAATATTTCTTACATTAAAGTTTTTGGTTCAAAATGTTTTATTTTAAACACAAAAGATCAGCTTGGCAAATTCGATCCAAAATCCGATGAAGGAATCTTTATAGGATATTCAGACCGAAGTAAAGCTTATCGAATTTTTAATAAAAGAACAAATATCATCGAAGAAACACTTCATGTATCTTTGGATGAAAATTTTAAACAAATTTCAAGTAGTAGAGATGACGAAGAAGTTCCTGAAAATATCACAAATATAGAATCTACCTTGTCTAATAATAATGAAAACATTTTTCCTAATAATGAATTAAGATCTCCACCAAGGATATTAAAAGATCATCCAGTTCAAAATGTCATAGGAGAAATTAATTCAAATGTTAGAACTAGAAATCAATTAAATCAAATGGGCCATGTATCATTTCTTTCTAATATAGAACCTAAAAATATTAAGGAAGCCTCAACTGATGACTATTGGATTATAGCTATGCAAGAAGAACTAAACCAATTCGAAAGAAATGACGTTTGGGATTTAGTTCCAAGGCCTACTGACCAATCAGTTATCGGTACTAAATGGGTTTTCAAAAATAAGGCTGATGAACATGGAAACATAACTAGGAATAAAGCTAGATTAGTTGCTCAAGGATATAATCAGGAAGAAGGAATTGACTACGAAGAAACGTTTGCTCCTGTCGCATGATTAGAAGCAATACGTATATTATTGGCCTATGCATGTTTTCATTGTTCTAAACTATATCAAATGGATGTTAAAAGTGCTTTTCTAAATGGTTTTATAAAAGAAAATGTTTATGTAACATCCCGCCCTTCTGACCGCCCCTAGTCGGTAATTAAACCAACTTGAAACGTTCATAATGACGGATTGTTATTTAGTTTATAGAGTTTAAACAGAATCAGCCACAGAATCATAGAATAATAATAATATTTCACAACAATAAATCTTTTATTTTTCTTCTTTTACAACATCAGAGTTTATACAATGTATTACATTTATACAGTGGAAAATCTTTAAAATACAAAATTCCTGAAACTAAAGTGAACGTTTTACCCCCTCTTTCTAACTTCGCTGCTCGAAAATCTTCAAGTTGTAAAATACTCGGTCTGACCCGAGTATTACATTCAAAAGAAAATAATACACAGGTCAGTCTAATTCAAACTCAGTTATTAGTGCATAGATGCAATAATAATCAAACAATCAAATAGACGATAGTCACAATAATTCTCGTCTATCCGATTCTTTAAACAAAGAAATCAGATAACAGTAAATATAACACTTAACAGTGTTAACAACAAATCAGTAGATTTAAAACATCAACATAGCTAAAGAAAAGATTTTTAAATGAAGATGATTTAGAAAAGAATAGAATTGCCGAAACGGCGATTAACAATAAAAATCATCAAATTAAAACCAAATCAAGATACGATTCAAAATATATAGAATTGGCAACATAAAACAATTTTAGAAATAGAAAACATCAATTTTGATTGGCTGTAGTACACACGTATATACATGTGCACTGCCTCGCTAGCTCGTGTGCACAAGGTCAAATCAAAATCAGATTCAACACAAGTGCAAATGGCCTCGACCAAAATTCAGAGTATCACTGCAATAATAAACTGTGCATGTACACAGTGAAGTCAAAGAAGTGCAAATTGAAACAACAATTTGAAAATGCACAAAAACTCAAGTTCAATTCAACATGCAAAGGAACATACATCAGCCAGATGAATGCATAGGGAAATCAAAAGCAACTAATCAACAAACCAGACCAACTAGTTCACAATCATCAATGGATCAAAGATCAAAGAAAGCAACTGAACCAGTGACCAGTGATGAACAAATGGTCAAGGCATGTACACAGCAACATTCAAGTGCACAAGACAAGTATGCAAAGACCATAATGCAGACATATGAATGAACCATGAACCAATATCTAGTGAACATCAACTACAGGTTCAAGTGACTCAAGAACAAAGACTCAACAAATTAAAATAAACCCAATCAGTTCAAGTATGCAGAGAGCAACATGAAGACTGGAATGAAGGACCCAAATGTTCGACTACACAGTTGCAATGTCAACAAAGTAAACAAGGAAGTCAAATGTAAAACTGCAACTACAAAGGCTATAGTAATCAGATGAACAAATATCACAAATGCAGACAGGCCAGAGTCAAAGTACACAAGTGAATCCAGTGCCAACATGAACAAGTTCAAGTGACAAACAGAGGGAACTAGTAAGTACAACAGTGAACCAGATCAGGTTACATAATGATCAACTTCAACAATGTCAATAACAAGTGCAGTAGCTCGAACTACAGCCACAAAACAATGATGGATCAACAATGTACTACAGTAGCTACAGAATGCAAATATAACATGCACATATAACCACATCAAACTGCAGCAATGACTAAGTTCAGTGCCGCAGACATGGTTCAAGATGAAATACCAAATGAAACAAGGAACCAGACCTCAATATAGTAATGACAGCAGACATGAATGCAATGAAGACAATGCTTGAAACTGTGCAAGTACATAATGATGCAAAAAGATATGTATCAGACTCCCCATCGAGAAACAATGGATCAAAGAAAAGTTCGAATTCAATGCAGACGCAAAACAGGTCGAGATGAACAAATGGAAGTAAACAAATCGTGAAAATATACAGAAGTCAAGTGATAAAATTCATGTTTAAAAAGTCAAGAGCCGAAGTCCAGATGTAACAGAGTTGATGCCAAAGAAATCGAATTTAGAAATCAAAGTCGTATATATGTGTTAATCATGTTTACAAGTTGAAAAAGTCAGAAGAATACATTAGGAAAGAGTCTGGGATATAAATCAAAGAACGTATCGAACGTTCAATAATCGAAGCCGTGCTATAAAAGGAATTTCCAAAAATACGAAAGTGTAAAAACAGAAAGAATCAACAACGTGGTGATCAAGGAATACAATAGTGAATCAACTACAGACTCAAGTGACTAAACAATGACCAGGGATGAATACAATGTCAAAGCACACAGGTGAAGGCAACAAGGCAAAGGCTATGGAGACCAGACTGCAAGATCAAGTGTGAAGATGATCATCACAAATGGATCAAGATTTGCCTAAGTCATAGAGGCGCAAAATCAAAACCAATGCTAGTTCGAACAAAAAATCAAAGCTCCAGTTTATCCTAAACAAAGTCCAAAAATCACCGAAATTTAAAGCAAATGCAAATTTGTGGTGACCAGGGCAAGTATACATCGAACAAGGTCGAACAGTGGGCAGTAAGGCCAAAATCCACAGAGTACAACTCGATATCAAAGCAATGATGATGGCTGAAGTCATGAAATCCCATACACAAAAACAAAACCGAAATCAAAAGTTCAAAAATCATCAACACGGTAAAATTGAACCAATCTAAAATAAGTATCAATATTTATGCATTTGATTAAATCAAAGAAAATATCAACATCGAAACAAAATCCAACAACCGAGGCACAGTACTAAGTAGAATTGGATGTGAGTGAAATAAAAATCACTCACCTTTGCCCAAATCGAGGCTACCGCGAGCAAGGCGGAGGAAACGTCGATGGACTGAGCGAGCAACGACCTTCGATCGAGCATACAAAAGTCGTATCTTCAATTTATCTAAAACCCTAGCTTGGAAAGGGGAACGGCGAGACGAGAAGAAGCTGCCATTTTTTTTCTCTGTTCGATTTGTTTAGGGTTTCGAATGAATGGGGTAAAGGAGGAAATGGGTATAGGGTTTTAACTAAAATGAGGGGATCGGGTTTACTTAATCACGACATCAAAGAAACATGGGCCGGTATATATTTTTTTCCCAAAGGCCACTTAAGCCTAGCTCAAATTTTAAATTCAAATATGTTCTTCATATTTTTAAACTTGAACAAATCCAAACAATTTCACAATTTTAAATCAAAATTTAATTCAATTATTAATTTAAAATTATCTAAAATTCAGGATCGTTACAGTTTATGTTGAACAACCTCCCTTATTCATTCATGAAAAATTTTCAGACCATGTCTATAAACTTAAAAAGGCATTATATGGACTAAAACAAGCACCTCGTGCTTGGTATGATCGTCTAAAAGTTATTTAATAGACTCTGGTATTGAAATTGGGAAGGTTGATCAAACTCTTTTTATTAAGAAAAAGAAAGAAGATATTTTAATAATTCAAATTTATGTTGATGATATTATCTTTGGTTCTACTAATGAAAAATTATGTCAGGAATTTTCTAAAATAATGACTAATGAATTTGAAATGTCTCGCATGGGAGAATTGAATTATTTTCTTGGTTCACAAATTAAACAACTTTCAAATGGAATATTTATAAATTAAGAAAAATATTGTAACAATCTAATCAAACGCTTTGGTATGGAAAATACTTCTGGTAAACCTGCTCCTATGAGTACAACTATACATCTTGAAAAAGATGAAAACGGCAAAAGTATAGACCAAAAATTATATCGAAGCATGATTGGATCATTACTCTACTTAACAGCAAGTAGACCTGACATAATGATGAGTGTTTGCCTGTGTGCACGATTTCAAGCAGATCCAAAAGAGTCACACTTTAGAGTAGTGAAACGTATATTACGATATCTAAATAAAACCAAGGACTTTGGACTATTTTATCCGAAAGAATGTCCTTTCGAATTAGTTTCATATAGTGATGCTGATTTTGGAGGATGCCGGACGGATAGAAAAAGTACAAGCGGAACTTGTCACTTCATTGGACGATCTCTTGTATCTTGGTTTAGTAAGAAACAAAATTGCATCTCACTCTCAACCTGTGAAGCATAATATATATCTGCAGCTTTGGCATGTACTCAAGTAATCTATATGCAGCAAACACTTCAAGACTTTGGTTTTAATTTATCTAAGTCAACAATTTTTTGTGATAACTTAAGCACTATCAATCTTTCTAAAAATCCAATCAATCATTCGCGAACAAAACATATTGACATTCGTCATCATTTTCTTCGTGATTGTATTGAAAAAGATTTATTAAATCTTGATTTTGTATCTTCTGAAAATCAGTTGGCCAATATTTTTACTAAGCCTTTAAATGAAAACACTTTTGTAAAATTGAGATGAGAACTTGGAATCATCTCATTCAAGAATGTATAAGTTTATTTTTTGCATAAGCTGGGATTTGAACTCAGGACCTCCTGGTTAGTATGCATATGTCTTTGCCAGTAGGCTATTTGATATTTCTTGTTTAAGCTTATAGCTTACTTCAGCTTATTTCAGTTTTATTTTTTAAAGGTCCATATTAACTTGGTTTTTGTCCTCAAATTTTTTTCTCTGGCTAAAATTAAAATCATTCTACATTTAATCTTAGCTATTCAATTTTTAGCTATCAGTTTACCTATAATTACTTTCATTCAATATTTTTTTTAAAAAGGGGAAAGAAGAAAATCAATCATGTTTTTTAATCTTGCATTGTTCATCTACACCATGGTCGGTTCATCTTCAGATGAGCCTTCCTCTCATTATTCATCTGGATATTCTTCAATTGACTTTGAAACTCCAAGTTCAGGGTCTTCAGAACTTCCAACTCCGACTCCTGCCTATATTCCGATATGTCCATCACAAAGTCATCATACGGGATATACGCCAGAAAATAAACACACGCGAAGAAATTTATTTCCATCCCCAACTACTAAAGAAAAGATAGATGACTTACATCACTATCAGAGGGAAACACTTAATCTTCAGCGTGAAATGTATTATGAGCAAAAGAGTCATGGTAGAAGACTTAGTTTTCTTGAACGGTGTGCTGCAAAAATATGTGGTTCATCCCCGATCAACACAAACACACATATTCACTCACCTCAACGGCCTCATGTATCTCCAAATTCATGGGAATGTAGAGGACCAAATTCATGGGAACATGGAGGAACGAGTAATGTAACAACCCGTAAATTTCAACTGTTTTAATAACGTAATTAGTTGAAATTTTGTAAAATTTTAAACGATAAAATTTTGAAATAAAAATTTAATATTTGGAATACGTTTAGTTAAGCATAGCAACTGGTAAATTTTCGTCCGAAAATATGAAAGTTTATTTCGCACGTAAATTCACTTCAATTTAATCAGTTAAAAAGCGATGAAAATAAAATGTTTCCGAAACCTAAATATTTTTACATAGAAAAATTCTAAACCATCTTCTGAGCAAGATGTCAGTTTGTCGTTTTTCCAAATTCGGACATCTTTGGCTCCGTTGATCTTATTTTTCAGTGTTTTCTCGCATTTTCCGCCAGTTGAAAATTCGAAATTTTATAATTCAGTCGTATCACTGATACTTGTATACAGTTTCGATCGTCTCGTCATTCTGACCTCTATGGTATATCCATTTGTTTGTTTTGGAATAAAAAAAAATGCGACGACAACGGTGAACTGATTTGTTGTATCGGTTTCGTATTGGACCAGCTTGCTTCCTTTGTCTTTTCCTATGTACCGTGTAATCCAACAGTCATCTATAATTATTATTTTCAGATTTCACCCTTCTTATTCCCAATGGAAATTTATGGTTTGCCGGTTCACTCTTCTCTTGCTTCTGTGAATAATTATATTACATATACTAGTTTTAAAGGCTGCCAACTGTTCGTAGTCCATAGCCTTACCTCTCTTTATGCATACAAAAAAAGTAAGTAACAAATATAAAAGTATATTTAGAGTTGTAAAGAACTGGACAAGAGAACTTCTTCTCCTTCCCTTCCCTTTCGAACACACCTGCTCCCATTCATGCGTCCAAATCCTACAAACATGAGCTTCCCTCCACTTGCCACCCGATCTCGGCCCTGACTATTTGCCACTTCGCCTACACATCAACATTACGCCTACCTCACGGCCATGCCACCCACGACACACCTCCACCCTCAACCCGACAACACCAAAGCAATAGCCTTTTTCCCAAGGTGACTTCCTCCTCTGCCCACAGACTGCGGCCCCACCACCTCTGACCGAGTGGTCGCACCACTTCCCGACTCCAACACCTGACCTCGCCCTGGCCCTGCTTGCTCGCCACAACCAACCAACCCGTCCCTTCAAGACCGATCCGCTCCTCCGTCAAATTCACGCACCAAACCTAGCCGCTGTTCCTTCCTATGCTCGGCCTCATCAAGACGTCCGCCTCTTGCTCTCCGCTCCATGATTGCTTAGTCGATTTCAAGCCTCCACCTTACCTCCTCTTCCTCGGCCAGAGCACATCACAGTGCCGAGTCCACCATCCATCTACACAGCCTTCCCTCTCAAATCTTGCTTTGTCGAAGAAAGAAACAATATATATGTACAAGGTGATATATTCACTTAACTTGATGTATATATTATAACTGATGTTCTATGCATTACTTTATATATAAATTTGTATAAGTTCTGTTTATATATTAGTATTCATATATAGAAATGTATAGGTTGTTAAACTATTGGATTCTTTTGTTTTTTATAATATATTATATTTTATGGAAGCACTATCCATATTTTTCAGCATATGTTATTACAGTGAGATATATGCTGTTTATAAAATTTTACATATCTGTTGTTTAAAGAGCTGAGTTTGTATGTATGTTTAAAAATTTTATGTGTATTCTATTTGATTTTTTTTTTACAAAGTATACAAGTATTGGTTTATGTAAATTAAATAGTATGTTTAGTAGTATATGGTATGTGTCGGCTGTGTATTCTGAGGAGAGAAAATTATTATACAGATATAGTGCGTTTCGATCTAATGTTATATATATTTGTATAAAATGAGTCTGTTTTATGTACGTTTCATAGTTTTTGGCATATAGATTTATATAGGATATGTCAGTTTTGGTTTACCTGGTCAGTGGAAAGTGTTATACTTTTTTTTGTTTGTATTTTTGCCTTTAAATTTTTGTTTCTGTGTCTTTGATTTCAAATTTTTGCAGCGTCGGCTTCTGTTCAATTTCATTTGTGGATCTAAAGTCAATGATCCATTGTCGATTTTGTTCAATTTCAGTATTAAGAACTCGGTTATGATATGAGTTTCTACTTTGTTATTTGATATTATGAAGCAAACCCGCCTTACAATAATTTTCTAGGACAATATGTTCATTGTTCTTATCAAATTTTTTTAAAGCAGATTATTTTATGTTTACTTGAATAGTTTCTGAAGCAATTTCTAATATTGTTTCATAGTACGGATTGTTATTTTTCATCACGTTATTACTTTTACATACAAAAAAAGACTTATATATAAATGCTTTATTTTTTTTATTTTTTTTTATTCTTTTAGAAGATTGGTTTTAAAAGTTGGTTTTAAAATATATATACAGACTTATAAATAATACGTGTTTAAATTTATATTGATTTCAAGGATTATAATAATATAATATGCATATAGTTTAAATTTTCTGTCAAGCTAATCGGATCTGTTCCCATCGATTTCTGTTTATCAGCTTGTCCGTTGAATTCGTGCCGATTTTTGTTTTGCTTGGATTCATACTTCAAATTCAGCGTCTGTATCAGTGTGCGTATCTATGTCATCTTCTGTACTCTCTAGCCTCGAAAGGTGAGCACTCACTCACGATTAACGTTCTTTTATTTATTAAATTTGATTTCAATTGAAACGACAATTGAAATATCCTGCTGTTAGTTATTCACACTGTTTTATATGCTATTACCTGTATCAGTTCACCTGTGACATCTAACACCATTATCTGTTAATTATTTATGTGATGATAATACAGTTTAGCTGATAATTGATTGATTGTTGATGTTTATATTGGACGTTAAATTGTTAAGGTTAAATGATAAATAGTGTGCAATTGAACTTGATATAGGATAGTTAAATGTTAAATTTGATTAAATGACATTTGTATAATATGACCCCTTTAACTGTTAAATTTATTGACACGTAAGATTTGTTTAATTACACCTTGAACCACTGAATGTATGTTGTTAAATTGATGATGTATGAAATTGTAAATAGATGACAAGTGAAGAACTGTAATGTAATAATCTTTAATCTACATGAAATGATAGTGTAGATTCTAGAAATAATTATATTAATTCGTACAAATAACAATGCGAATTAATACGGTTATTTCGGGATTATTTGAATTGATTATTGGATTGATATTGGTTGTTGTTATTGCTTGTTTATTTACTTTGACACCATCCCAGTTATCACACTGCAAGTCCCCTTTACTATTCTTTGATTTTGAATTGAATTGGAATCGGGTTGAAATGATAAATGCCCAAATGAATTTGACCTAGGATAGGAAATTAAATAAAACCCGATTAGTCAATAATTTGATTTAAAAATAAAACGAAGATTTTATTTGAATAAAGAATATGGTTTTGAAATGAGGTTGAAATTTGAATTTTTGATGAAAGGAAAATGTTAATATTTAATAATCTGAAACAAAAGATTAACGATGTAATTAATGGAAGAATGTTGTTTAATTTGAGAAATGATTGAATTAAGTTTGAAATGATTTAATAATTAAGTTTGAAATTATAATTAAGTTTGAAATTATTAAACTTTGAAATGATTTAATAATTAAGTTTTGAATTATTTAATAATTAAATAAGATTGAATTATTTAATGTTTAAATTAAATTGGATTTGTGAATAAGTGAATTTTACTTCGTAAATAATTGAAATTGAGTTTCTTTATTAATTAAGTTTTGGAAAATTATTTAAGTAAGTAAATAAGCGAAATTGAATTTCTTTAACAAGAAATAAAATGTGATTTATTGAAATTAATGTAAGACTTGAAAATTAAAGGATTTGATTTGATGAATTTAATTTAATTCAAATTGTAAGTTTTGAAATAAGGAAGTTGAATTTAAATAATGGATTTAACGAATTGGAAATTAAACAGAAATTGTTTTAAATGAAAATTTACTTAACGAACATTGAATGAAATTGATAAATGGATTTAAATTGGTTTGAATGTTAAATTAATTTAAATGATTTCGGAATGAAACTTATATACGAATTTGAATCAATATTTGAATTGTTTTAAATAGAGATTGAAATTGAATTATAAGATTTTGAAATGGTAAATTTAGAAGTTTTGAAACGTAAATTTTGGAAATGGGTTTAGAAAGACAATGAAATGTTGATTTACGAATTCCAATTGAAATTGAAATTGATTTGGTTTTGAAATATATTAACGACCAATCGGTGTAATAATTACGAAGTTATTAAAGAGACCGAAATCGGTTATGGACATACTCTCTGTCTAAACCGAAAACCACTTTAATAACTATACGCGGAGTGATGATCCAGAATGAAGTGGTTGGAATGATTTACGTGATGACTGAAGAAAGAGAACGATGATGGATAGCCTTGACACTTGTGTCAAATTGGAAATGACTAAAACAGGAGCCGTGCCGGGCCAATGGAGGATTTGCTACCTCAAGTGGACACACTTCTTCGAACTACTCATTACTTGTTGTCGATTGGTGCACCCTTGATTTTGGGAGTGTTGTTTCACGGTGTTGCGGGCGCTGCGGCGTTGCGTTCTCACCAGTCCGGATCAGGCGAACGGTAGTATCACTACCTTGGGTATTGCCTCATGTGCCTTGTCATACTTGTATTCCATTTATACGCGACCACTACGATTTTGATTTGTACCTTTAGTATATGGATTGCCCTCTGGTGACTTCCAGTTTTGGGGAAACTACGGTCTTGTATATGCTTTTGGGAATAAAAATGTGTTAAGGGTGGAATGGGCAATGACTTAACACTATTTTGATATCTTTATATATTACTGATAGACATTATCTACTTAGCGTACATTACTACCTAGTAGATAGTTTAACGGATCCTTAAAGAATGGTTATTCCAAACATCCTTTGAGTTACTTGTATTTCAATTGCTATTTCACTTGAGTTGGATTTATTAATATAAGAATGTTAATCCTGACTCGAGTGTCTTGTGTTTTTGCTTTACGCTCGGGTCAGACTGAGTGTACCAGTATTCGAGACTCACCTTTGGAGTTGGAACTTTGCTTGGAGATACAGCTATCTATCCAGCTTTCAGATATTCGATGATTCCAGTGATGTATTCTGATTTGTATATGATGTATCGTATTACTCTTCCGTTGTATCTGTTCTAACTCTGATGTAACTTATACATTTATATAGTAGCTTCATGAACTACTATCTCTTTTATTTCCGCTGCATTTATTACTTTATGTCTGTGATCTGTGATGATTTATTTACAGTATATATTCAGTTTTGCAAAATTTAAATTAACAACACGGTATTTTGAGCAATTCAATTCCGGCATGAGTGTCTACCTATACACTTATAATGGATGCGAATGGTCCAAAATATCGGGTCGTTACAAGTAACTCACCGATTCGGAAAAAATATTCACTAATAAAACCATTTGTTGAAAATACAAAAATTGAACTGGGAGAAGAATCGGAAGACTCACACTCTCATTTTTAAATTTTCTTTACACAAAGTATGCTCATTGTTATTGTTTTATAATGTATTAATGAAATAAACTTGTGTGTATTCTTGACTCAGTGCTCAAAAATTTTCAATAATTTTTGTTTCCAGTCAATCGACTGAAATCCAGGGTCAGTCGACTAACTGCAGGGTATCCAAACTCTCGAGAAACCATTCAGTTGACTGACCCTTCACGATCAGTCGACTGATTGTATGAAATTCAAATTTTTCTAGTGCACCAGTCGACTGACTATACTCGTCCAGTCGACTGGCTGTAGACAAATGTTACTGCTTCCCTTTTAACAGTTGATTTTTACCCTATTTCACTTTACCATTCTCAGTTTTTTACCAAAAATTCCTCTTGAGAAAAACCCTAAATTCCAAATCCATTCAAATCATTCATCGAATCCTTCCTAAAATGGCTCCTCCAAAGCGACATAGACAAAGCTCCTCCTCCACCAGACCTACCGATAGTCAAATTGCGCAATGGTTATATAATGATGTAGCAATTGTAAAATGGCATAAAATGGAGAATTCGCGGATTTTTGAAGGTTCTTTCATGGTCTACAATGATTTCGCAGCTTACGGTCTACAAGATCTCATGCGAAGATCCGGATTGGAATCTCTTCTCGACATGAATCTCAACTCTATCAAGATCAATCATCTCATGGTAAAGCTCATCTATGCAAACTTAAATCTTCCTCATCAACGTCCATCAAATAGGGATGATTGCGTTTGGAGTTTAGTTTGTGGTCATCAAGTCTTCTTCTCCTTAGATCGGATGGCGCAAATACTTCAAACACCTAATCAAGGTATTCCTCTAGACAATATCGATTGCAATATTCAACAAAGAGATCGAGTCAGTCATATGTTCATGGGTGACAATATGACGGAACAAAAATCCATTCTTCTTCGACCTAAAGCAAGGATTCTTCACAAAGCTTTCATGAGAAGTATTCTTCCAAGAACCGGGTCATATGAACTAATCTACCCGGAAAATTTCAAAGCTTTATATGCGGTTTGGGGAGGAATTCAAGTAAATTGGCTACAGAGAATATTAGACGAATTTCTATCCTTCAACAATGGAAATATGAGAACCATTTACTTCGAGGAATATATAATGCGATTACTTTTAAATGTGGGTGCCCCTCAACCGGAATCCGAAACTTCTTCCATCGGAGTTATAAACATTCGAACGTTGAGCCTCACAAAACTACCATCAGCTCCTCCGGCAATTACCTCTTTTGAAGAATGGCGTCGCCAATTCCAACAACGACAATCAGGCGGACCAATCATTCGAGAGCACACACCCCAACCCGAAGAAGAGGAAGATATTCGTCTTGTAACATCTGCTAGTACTCGAGAATCCATAGAAATTCTTTCACGAAATCAACAAATTCTAGGAACTTGTTTAAAGAAGGTCGATAAAAAAATAGACAAGATCAAAGGGTCCTTTTCTATACTATGGGATGCAATCTCATGCTCTTCATCCACGACTGCTTCTTCCATAACACGTTGTAAGCGACCAGCACCAAGATTCACATGGTCTACTTCCGAGGAACATACCGGAAGTGATACTAGCGGACCAAGTGGTAGTGGACAAGACACATCAAGGCCCGGAAAGGAGCATACCGAAGAATATGACTAGGATCGAGATGAGTAAGTCTTTTTGGTAAGATTTGATGAAATGTTGCTCTTTATTTTGCAAAATACTCTGGTAAAGATTATGAGACTTGTAGTAAATAGTCTCACTACTGTCTGTGTTTTTTATCTCATGTACTATGATACTTTGTTTATCTATATGTACTGTTGTATGTCTATTTGTGTTTTATACACTAAATTTTTCTACTCTGTCTCCTTTTTGTCGATGACAAAGGGGGAGAAAAAGTGTCTGCACTAACATATTTGATGCAGGAAAAAAATGTCATACTTTCATGGGGAGAAAATTCTCTATCTAATATATATACAGGTTGTCATCAATCAAAAAGGGGGAGAATGTTGAATCACTAGTTTTGATTCATGACAAAATGGTTCAGAAGCTAAAGAAGAATATGCTCACATACATGACAAAAAGAAGACATCATAGGATCAAGACTTCGACCCTATGCTTAAAATAATTATTATATGTGTTGAGTCTTAGATATATGTTAAAATCAATCCTCAAAGTTTTTGTGTGCTAAAAATTCTTTTAAATCAAAGTTCACTGTGCAATATATGCACAGCCAGTCGACTGGCTGTGCATGTCCAGTCGACTGACTGTGCATAATTTTTTTTTACTGTTTTCAATTCAGTCGACTGACTGGATTCGACCAGTCGACTGACCGGGCTTCAACTGTCAGTTTTTGAAAAGACATCTTCTCCCATGAAGAGGTGCACTTCGGGAAAAGATGCCTCTCTTGGCTGAAACTCTTCACTAAGAGTTGCATCTCCCTGAGTACTATATATAGGAGTTATCTTACACTTCACAATCACCAATTTCTAATTTTAATTCTTTCTATTCTCTCTTGTGATTATTCTAAGTGCATTCATACTCTTCATTGCTTTGAATCTTTGAATTATATTTCATATACTTTGATTCTTAGCAATATTCTTCCTTTCAAATCTTCACATACACTTTATATACTTGAGGAATTGATTATAGGAAGTTTGTAATCTTAAAGACAAATCAGTGTTATCAAGAACACATCGTGTCAACTACTATTATATTTTGTTAAGTCCTGTTCTGCTGCTCAAGCAAGGGAAAGTCCTCTTCGGCTGCTGAGGCAAAAATCCTGTTATGTTGCTCAGGTGTCTGTTCTGCTGCTCAGACCTATTCCTCCGGGTTAAGTGAGGGTATTGTTAGTTAAAGCCAGAAGTTAGTCTGGGACTGGACGTAGAACGGGTGTTCGAACCAGTATAAAAATTCCTGGTGTGCTTATTTTTATTTACTTTACTGCTATTAACTGCTTCCGCACTTAGTTTAATATATATTCCATATCTGTCGATCCACACATACTTTCAAAAAATATTGGTCGTTACACCAGTATCCCAATCATTGTATGGAATCCATTCTCCAATACGAGCCTTTACAGTTTTTAGTTGTATACCTATTATGTTAGAATTTAATTGATGTAACAATTTCGACTATGATTAATAAGTATTTGTATCTTAGACACTGTTATAATATCACTATATTTTGTATAGACAATGTTTTAGTTATCGTAAGGTTAAAACCCGTCCGTGTTTATGTGCGGCATGGTCTAACGAGATACCATTGATATTAAAGGTTTTGCAAGTTATAATAAATAATTTCCTTGTAATTTGAGTTTCTCATGCTGGTTTTACCAGACTGACCTGCACGTTGTTTTTCCTAAATGCACGAGTCAGACCGAGCATATTACAGATTAGTTTAGATGCTTTGGAACTTCAGGAGAAGAGCTGGAGGCCCAGAGACGTATTCACATACATGGTTATTTTTCCATTGCATTCATCATCATATGGATCAGCAATTGTGAGGACAGATTGTTATAACTGTCCGGACTGAAATAAGTTAGTATACTCTGATTGATGTCTATGTATATATACTACAGTTTGTTTTTGTGTAAAGATTTGTTGTATATTATAGATTATTCGTTCCGCTGTGAGGTTCTGTGTTTTTTAGTTTCTTCTTGTCTTCTTTCTTCTATCTTTACCCTAACTATCCACCTTTTCGTTCAATTTGAGTGGGTCATGTGTGGTTGATTGCCGCTTAAACTGTACAGAAAAATGGGTCGTTACAAGAAAAAGAGAACATCATTCTACTTTCATCACTACAGTACATGCCTTCCTCTTTTGTCTACCTTGGTATCCCTTTGAACACATCCAGATTATGTATCAACCAGTGCCTTTCAACGTATGTGGCTATTACAACAAGCTGAATAGTTGTCCTTTACACCTCTTATCTCAAGCTAGAAGATCGACTATCATTAACTCTATGAGTATTACAATGGCATCTTATTATTCTGGTACATCTATTCTACCTAAAAAGCTTATTTCCATTATTACTAAAGCTTAAGGAAAAAGGAACTCTCTCCAATGATAGATGCTCCCTACGAAATGTCAAAACGGAAACAAATTGTGACGCCCCACCTCTATGCTCATAATAACAAAGAGTATTAAAAGAAATACTGTCTATTATTACGAAGAATAAGGCTGGATAGGAGCGACCATCCGCAGTTGGCCTTACACTAATATTGGTTATCTCGATAGGAGTGTTATATACTTTTTATTTTTCATCTATTATTTATTTACTCCCATCGACACACCCAATTATCAGTATAAAACAAACTACGATAGTTCATGATAGTTTAGGACATTAGATATAACAATAACACAGATAATATAAATGCGGAACACAGATTAACAAAAATCTCATATATATATAACCGATGTCAGTTACAATATAGTTGACACGATACATATGATACAACTACAACTGTCGACTCTAGAAGTTATATATACACGTACATTATCAACTAATATACATGAATACATATCATCCTATACAATGACACGACTTCTACAACATAACAGAGACAACTTCAAAAGATGTGAAAAGTCTTCATATCCCAAACAGCAACTCAAAGAAGGAAATCTACAACCTGAAATAACTCGGGTCTGACCCAAGTATTAAATTCAAAAGAAAATAATACACGGGTCAGTCTAATTCAAACTCAGTTATTAGTGCATAAAAGCAATAATAATCAGATATCAAGTAGACGACAGTCACAGAAATCTCGTATATCCCACTTCTCGATAAGAGAATCGGATAACGGCAAGTAATACACTAAATAGTGTTACACAACAAATCAGCAAATCCAAATCAGAATACAACTTCAAAACATTGAATTTTACCAACAAAACAATTCAACAAATCAAAACATCAATTTAAAACTGTCAAATCTGATAGGGCTGCAGTACACGCACTTGTGTACTGCCTCGCCACTATCGCAGGAGATACACAAAAGCACAGTGAAAGTCACAAATGATCACCAGGTCAAACCCCGAAATCGGGTTCACTCAAGAGCAATAAAATAATGTCACAAGGTCAAATCCAGATCGGATTCAACTCAGGTGTAATTCGAAAATCAAATTCGAATACAATCAAGTGGTCAAAACAGTCTACACAAATTCAAGGAGGCACTAAACAACAAACAAAATGCAAAGTGTTTAAGACTGGTCAGAGAAACTATGATGCATCTCATTTCAAATATGCAAAGGAACAATGGAGTATAAACCCAGTATCAACAATATTTGGAGTGAATGCAAGACAGTGGCCAGAAACTGCAAGGGTAAAACTGCACCCAAATACAACTGTCAAGAGTAAAGACCAGACAACATGGCTCAGGTGGGACTGCACATACAACAGGTGCAGCCACCATGGCAACAGGTACGACAGGGATGAGCAGATGCAAGTGAAACCAATCAACAAACAAAGGAACCAGAGAAATGCAAATGAAGACCAGTAGTGTGCAGCAACAACAACTAAAGGAAACAGTGGACAGGACAAGTAAAACAGAGGTGCTGTCAGAATGAACAACATGAACAAGTTCAAGTGACTGAAGTCTAACAACTCAAGTTCAAATGACTGAAGTTAAGCTACAGGGGTCCAAGTGCATCAAGTTTAATGATCAAGAACTCATGGATGGGCTATCAGTGTACATGAATGCACAACTACTAGTAAATACACTTGTGAACATCAGACTTGATACAATACAACCTCAACTACAACTACATGAACATCATCAATTCAAATGCCAAGTGCACACCATACCACTGTATATATATATATACATACAAGAATGTTTGTATATACATATATATATCTATATAATCCTAATTCCAGTGTAAGTCCAGAATTTCAAAAATAACAATGCAGACCTGACAATGATAACAGAGGCAACTGCAGGCTAGTGATCACACTAATAAATATAAAGTAGGATGATCAAAAATGCATACAACCTCTATCAGCATCAAAACAGTGTACGCACACCCTCAAACACTATCACGTTAGCATGGCAGTAAAGACATAATGGCCAAAACAGCAAGTGTAGTCGAACAAGTATGATAATGCAACCAGAGACAGTAACCAATGCATAGGGCCGAAGCCAAAAAGAACGACAAGACCAAAGTCAGCAAAACGATCTCAACATCGTTAATTCAAGAAAACCAAGTTATTTGTCATAACAAGTCAGAAATCACTAACATTAAAACAAAATTAAATAGCCGAGATAAAAAAAGTCATCGACACTAAAACAAAGTCGAACGACAGTAACACAGTAGAATTTCTCATAGTCACATCGGTTACCAATCATCAATGAAAGAAGAAGGACGAGATAAAACAACATCGAAGCAAAAAAAGAATTGCCGAAGCACCATACCAAGAACGAACTAGATGTGAGTAAAAATTACTCACCTTGTTCGAAGCGGAGACGAACTCGACCAGCTAGAAGCGGCCGAAGTGGACAATGAGGAGACGATGGATAGAAGCTACTCGCGATTTTCTTTTGATCGAGGAAAGCGATGCTGACGTCTTCGACAATCAAAACCCCAATACCTCCAGACGAAGTCAGGTAACGAATTCGATCTCAATCGAGGAACAGCCGAGTGCGAAACAAAGAACCAATCGATTGACAAAGTATCAAAGTTCGAAATCAAATTCGATCGACCAGTATAAAGTCGGGATCTTCGAATACAAGCCCTAATTCCTTGAAGACGAACGAAAAATCGCATTACAGCTTCAAGCCCTAATTTGGGAAGACGAGGCCGCCATTATTTTTCTTCATTGGTTTAGGTTTTGGGGTTGCGAAATGTAAATGGGTAGAGGAGGGAACGGTTAAACTCTTCAATATAATGCACCACCAAAATAAGAAACAAGACCCGAGATTCAATTTTTGCAAAGCTCAACAACACTGACCCAAATTTTCAAAATAATTTCAACTCGGTTTAAAAGCTTCCAACAACCATTATTAAACAAATTAAACCGTCATTCGACGATATTCAACCGCTATAAAACCCTGGGTTGTTACACAAATATCCATCTATTTTTTGAATGCACCTATGTTCATCAAATATGGGATAGAATACTAGCCAATGGAAGTTTCCATAGACCTTCACTTGACTTGAAAGAGGAGTGGTTCAATATTTTTAAGGCCACTAAATGGAAATCCCAAAAATCGAAATCCTAATTAACATTCTCGAGCGATTTTTGCATGCAATATGGTTAGAGAGAAATGAAAGGTATTTGGAAGCTCGACTAGATCTACTCCGAAGCTTTATCATGCAATTCACCTCCATATTTTGAAAAGGATAGAGACATTAGCGCGACAGTCTCTAGTTTCTCAAATCTTGTTCTGGCTTCCTATTATTTTCTATTTTAGTTATTTTCTTCTTACTGTATAGCCAGCCATTCTTGGCTTTTGTAACTATTGTTGTTAACTAAATGAATAAGATAAACTTGTGTGACATTCAATTGCATCCTTAAAAGACATATATATAACTTACCAAAATGTTAAAAGTTGAAACATTAAATAGAAATATGTAATAGAATATTATACAAGTAAAACTTTAGTAATGAAGATGTTCAATAGAATTATTCCTATAAATAAGAATAGATGTTACAAAAATGTTATAAACTTAAGTTAATAAATTGAAATACTACTAATGAAATGTAATAGAAAAGTGAATACTGTAAGTAAATGACTATAAACTTAAGTGATGTTTGAAGCCAATTATAATTAAAGTAAATAGTAAAATGGAATACTATATATAAAGAGACAAAATTGAAAAGAAAAAAAAGAATGAGTTGCTTCACAAATAAATATTGAAGTTAAAAGGAAATCAAAGTAAATGATAAGTGTGAAGTAAACCGAGAAAAAATGCATGTAATCCTTCAATAATAAATTCATTGGTTATTTTAAATAATTGAATGAAAAGAACATATGTAAGCAAATGAATATAAATTAATGGAAAATGGTATTGTATAAATGATTGGGAAATAAATTTTGTAAGTAATGAATGCAAATTAAAGAAAATAATTATTGTAAGAATGAAAAAAAGAAAAAAAGAAAAAAACAAAGATAAACAGTAAATAATGTGAAAGGAGATTTATAAGAATAAACTTAACTGATATTTGAAATTATTGTTTGTTTTAGCTTATGGGATGGTTGGGAAAGGATACTTCTAATTGTAGAAAAATGTATAAATAATCTATTAAGTTTTATCTATGACTTTTGAGTGTATGGTATACTTAGTAGTTTATTTATCATTTTATACAATTAAAAGTTTCTGAACCCGAACAAACCATTTGTTTTGGTTGTTATGGATGATGGCTGATTACTTTGATTGTATGTGATGACTGTATGGTTTTGTTTGCAAGTGATTATTGTTATGTTGTGTTGGTTCATTTGCTATTGATTGAAACAACTAAATATTTCTCTTTTCACATAATCATTAACTTCTTTTGGATTTTATAAGTGAAATACATGTTATGTAAGCAATTGCTACTGCTTTTGGTTTCATAAAATAAGCATTGTTTGCCCGACAAATAGGTACGTTTTTAGATTTCGGTTTTATAGCGATATTTTATTATTTTCCTGTGGTTTGGGATATTTTTTTGTTATTGAAACATGATATATATATATATATATATATTAATATTATTATTTTTCCCAAACCTATCCATGCAAAGGAGACTCTGCCAGAATTTTTCATGAATTCAGGACTTAGAAATTTTTTGTGAAAGTGAAATATTTTCAAACTTTTATTTAACCTGAATTTGAAGATTTAATTGTTTATAAATTGATATATTTTATTTAAAATATATAATTATGTAAATTTAAAGTGTTTATAAATTGATTATTTTGAATAAATTTTTATCAAGTTCTTAATCCCTTTTGTTCCTTTTCGAGGATGAAAAGTTTTGAGTGGGGGAGAGTCTAACGACCCGTAATTTTCGATAATTAAAAATATTAAATTAATTAAGATTTTGCAATTTAATATTGTAAGAAATCAAAATTTATGACATATATATGGGAGAATTTTTTATTACAATATAATTTAATAATGTAGTTTGAATGTTATTGACAACTATTTTAATGTAATTTCAATTAATGGTAATAATGAAGTTAATAAGGAATAAAATTGAACGTTGTATTAAAAAGAGAAATCAATGTTAATTGATTTGGTTGGTTTTAACATGCAATAGGAAACCAATTATTTAGTATGTAGATTTAGTAACCTTTGTTGTAAGCAATAGATTTATTACTGTGTTTTTTTAAATGTGTTTAAATTACTTAAATGTAAATATTGTTCTACTTATCATCTTATTATTTAATCCGTTGAAAATAATTTGGAAATCAATAAAATTAAATGTAATTTGATATTGCAGTTAATATAAGAAAAGATGTTAGCTATAGAGTCGAGTGAAATAAAATAAAAACTTATGTTGAATAAATTCATAAGGTAATAGTTGATTTAATATGAGAACATTTAAATAAAAAATAAAAGAATAAAAATGAATTAGTTTAGTAAAGGAGTAAACATATGTTTATTTGTTTGAAATGTATTTTAGCTTACAGATTAATTACAGGAATAAGAAATCAATTAGTTAATAAGAAATTAATAGCTTTTGGTTTGTATACAATAATTCCATAAATACGTTAAATTACTAAGAAAGGAATTGAATTGTCCCATTTCTCTTTTAAAATTTAACGTAGAAATCAATGGCAATTAATGTGATTAAAACCTTTTAATTAAAAAGAGAGAAGACGTTAATTGTAGACGTACATTGAAATAAATTTAAATTGGGTGATTTATTTCCAATTAATTCAGTTCATGTTTCAAATTTTAGTGTTGGTTTTACTGCATATATGTTTGTACCAAAATATAAACTTATGTTTCAGATACAATTATATATATATATATATATAAAGGATTATTTAGGTTTGAAATATCATATGGTTTTAAATTAAATGTTAATAGGAGATTGTAAAGGGGTAAAATAGATTTACACTTGACTATTTCCTTTTCACTTAGACTTTATTGGATTTTAATTGAAACATAATTTACCTTTCCATCTTCGCTCTTCTAATTTACTCTTACATTCATTGCCTCCTTATGCGGATTAGTAGCATACCTTTTATTTATGAATGTGAACTATAAGTGGAGATAAAGATGTACACACACACACACATATATATATATATATATATATATATATTATACACCTGTTTATATTACCTTATTTATGCTGTCATATTTGTTTAGTGTATGTTAATGCATTCCTGGTAAAATGTTTAATCGAAATGTGAACATGTTTGTTTAAATTACCAATCTAATCACAGAGAGAGAAATGAAAGGTTCTTAATGTTGTATATTGCCTTAATTAATTACACAAATTTGTGTAGAGAATTTATTTTCATTTATTGTGTGTTAATGTAAAATTAAATAGGTGTAACTGTGAGTTTATGGGAGGTAAGGAAAGTAATAAAGAGGAGACATAAGTTTGAAATTTGAATTCTAAAGGTTTGTTGGTAGTGTACATCTGGTCCGTGCATTCCTTCATCATTATTTAATACATACCACATTTCTTTCCTCATTTTTTGTTGTTTCTTCATTTCATTTATTTCCTTCCTCTTTTTCCTGAAGCTACATCTTCTCAAACGTGAGTTTCATTTTATATGTATACATATTTTTTTATTTAACCTTTCTTCACCTCTTTACACCATGTCCTACCTACAATTCCTAAAGTAAAAAAATGTGAGTTTGTTGTTTTCTCCATCTCATTTCATATTTCTACAGCCACTTCATTTCTTTTCATTTTGTTTTCCTGTATCCTTCTTCCACAACCTCATATTTTTGTTTTTATTTTGGTAGCCTATATTTCCTAAAGCCTTCATTTTAGAAACGTGACATTCATTTTTGTCCCTCCACCTTCATTTCTTTATTATTAAATAACATGCCACTTTATTTTTTCTTTTACATTTTGTTTCTCCTGACATCTCATATTCATTTAGTTTAAATTATTCTTTGCTAAAGCTATAATCTCATCAACAAATTGTTCGGTTTTTAAAATTGTTCCTTCATTTTTTTTCTTGTCGCCGCTTCATTTCCTACTTTTAGATCTCCATTTCAAATCTTCCTTCCCCCGAATCATTTTAATGTGAACTTGCAAATTCAAAAGCTTTCTTTTATGAAACATGAATTTCGTTTTTTTTCATTTTTCCTACATGTCCTGCCCTCATCTTAGTTTATTCTTCCATATTTGCCTGAAGCCTTATCTTGATAAAAACGTAAGTATTAAACATTGTTTATTTTTTTATTTAAACATGTACCAATTATTATTTTAATAATTTTTCTTTAACATGAATATCTTTTGCATATAAACTTCGATTCATGCACGATTTCTTCTATTGGAATTTTGGGCCTTTATTGGATTTAGATCGACTATAAATCAAAGGTGAGTGATTTAACTCAGTCGCAAATACTAAACCTTTTTATGTTAGTTGAATTAAATTTATGATGTGATAAGAATATTATTGGTTGCTGTTTGGTAGTTTAATTTGACATCTTAATTTAATTTGAATTTATATTGAATTTAATTACCATATAAATTAATATTGAATTTAACTTGTTAGTTAAATACCTAATAATGATAACCAGTTATTTGTTGTGATTTATTGGTTGATTTGAATGATGATTGTGATGGATGTTTAATTATTGATATTTGGATGATTGGATGTATGTTTATTCATATGTTGTTATCACACTACAAGTTCCTTTAGTTTATTGTTAGTAAATTACTATGGGTTGAAATGATACATACATGAATGGAATTATAGATTAGTGAAAAATCGTTATGGGTTGAAATGAAAGAAACAATTTGATTTGATACTATTTTCAAAATAAATTATTTAATATAAACTGTTTAAAAATCTATTATTTTAAAATTTAGATTATTTAGAATTTCAAACTACTTACTATATAAACCATTTCCAATTATCAAACCATTTTATATAAAAACTATTTTAATTGTTTTAAAATCATTAAACTATTAAACCATTAAACTATTAAAAACTAATTTAACTATTAAATCTATTTTAAACTATTAAAATTATTTTTAACTATTAAAATTATTTTAAACTATTAAATTCTATTTTAAAACTGTTAAAACTGTTAAAACTATTTTAAACTATATTTTTACTATTAAAACTATTTGAAACTATTTTTAAACTATTTTAAACTATTTAAACTGTTCATGACTATCCAAACTATTTTCAAAAATTCAAATGGTGCAAAGCTGAATTGTTTATATCTTAATCTTGATTTAAATGCGAATATCTGATATGATGGTTTAACCTATATTGTGGTTATGATTTTGAAATCAGATATAAAATAAAGTGAATATGATTTTGAAATGATTATGATTTAGAAGTGAATATGATTTGAAGTAAAGAATGATTTCGAAAGTGATATGATTTTTGAAGTGAATATGATACTTTGACATGAAGTATGAACTATTTGAAATGTAAAAAAACCAACCGGTGTGAAATAAGCGTTTGGTTGTTAAAGAGACTGGGATCGGATATTGTCATACTCTCTGCCAATACCAAAAACCACTTTAACAACTATGTACGTGGTGGAGATTCCAGAATGAAATAGGATGGTTTGGCGAACGATTTTGTATGAGATATTTACGTAACCCTGACTTCCGTGAGTCAGCTTGATGTGGCTAAAACAGGAGCTATGCCGGGCCAAGTGAGGTTGCACCTCCGATCGGATACATTTCTTCGATACCATATTATGACTTTGTGATTGATTTGGTGGCCACCCCTCGATTTGATTATGGGAGTGTGTTCCGAGGTGGGCGGTAGTAGCTGCTATGCGTTACCACTAGTCCGGGTCCGCAAAACGGTAGTATCCTACCCCGGACATTGCCTCGCGTGCCTTGTCACATGCCTTATCACGTGCCTTATCGCACCTTCTACGAGTTTGGTTTGTGTCGTACCTATGGAGTGCTCCCTGATAGCCCACCAGTTTACGGTGGAGTTTACAGTATCTATATAGACTACGACATTATATAAAATGTGTTAAGGGGGATATAGGTAACGCCTTAATACTATTTTAATACTTTTCTTTACCATGGAAACTATTATCATAGTGTATTGTACTATGTATGTAGATAATTTAACGGATCCTTTGGAGATGGAAATCCCGAATATCTCTTAAGTTATTGCACTCATGTTGACACTTGATAGGAGATGTCAAACCCCGTAAACATCTCTGGCGCCGTTACATGCATATTTATTTACTGTTGACCTAACATACATATGATCTTTTAGTTCTGACTCGAGTGTTTTGTCTTTATAATTCGCTCGGGTTAGTCTGAGCTTTTCAGTGTATCGAAGACTGCTTTGGAGGACGAAGACGGAGTTTTGTATATTATTATTATTTATTATATTTATCCCACTACATCATGTTGTTCCGCTGCATTGTTATTTATTTCTGTTGTATGTAACTCTGATATGTATTGTAAAGTGTAATCAAATGTTATTTGTAAAACAGCTTCATGAACTGTTTATTTGATTATTATATTTTGTCATTCCGCTGTGAGATTTTGTGTTTTGTTTTTATTTCTTTCTCTGTCTTTTTCTTATTTACCCTATAACAATCCACCCTTTTGAATGGTTTGAGTCTGACATGTGTGGCTTATTGTAGATTTAAACCGTCCAAAAAGGTGGGTCGTTACATTGGTATGGATCATCAGTGTTAGTAAACTGTAATAAACACAAGAATGCCAGAGTGCTATCTATACGAACTCACGACAAAATAGTAAAATATAATAAAACATATATGCTGACTAAGGCAGCTACCTTGGAACTAATATTATTTCTTGGATATCTATTGCCCTATAAGTGCAGAGCATTAATGAGAAGACCCATCCATATACCGTTCCCTTTTTGTACCAATATCATGTCCCTTAAAATCTATCCTGTGGGTTGTAAAGAGGAAACGGTCAGAACAACATTATGGTAATTGATAAATTATATACTTTATCCATAAACTAATTTATGTCGGTTGATCTCCATTCATGTGTTATGTCTATTATTTATGGATTAAAGATTTATTGCCATCTGTGTGTGTGATATATCTAACCTACTTTAAGATATAAGTATATATACGCATATATATAAGAGTCCCTATATCCCAAAAAGGAAACCCCTTCGCAACATAATCGATAGCCAACCTGCCCTAACCACGAAGGTTGATGACTCCTAGACACGGCTTTATAATTTGGCCAGTTGTAATACTACTAAGCCATATAATAGTTCAAATCTGAGGCGGTCCCCTTAATATGTTTTTCAAACCTATACGCAAACGTATGTCCCCATAGGTCCTATAGTTGGAGATGTCTCACACCAATAGTACATATAAATAACTGTTGGTAGCCCCTTACGGAGGGCAAACTTCTGTTGTGTAACCTTACCGACCTCGCATCCCAGCCCATACTAAACCAAGTCATTTATTATTAATTTAAATAATGGACAAGGCCCACTAATTCACAACCATCTCAAACGTATTAATGAGTCCATATAATTTTAACTATGGAAATTATTACGCATCTTAAGTCTGTGATTTAGTCATATTCATTTATTTACTTGTTATGACTTATTCTTATTTTATACATTTACTTCCATTAATTCTCCCTTTCATAAATGTTGTTAAAAGCATTTGTTTATCATGGCTATTTAATTTTCATTTACCCATGCAATATTTGGTTTTTGTAATTAAATTCTTTAAATGGTTTATTACCCATATTGACTTGATTATAATAACTTCCCATTTACTCCTTAATTTATTATCTTATCCGTATTTAGCGTTTTATTTATGATTAATATTATACCGTAAAGTTAATTACACGTTACTCCATACACACACACACATACAAACGTACATGCTTATGTTATAATGGGCGTTTATTTATTTCTTAAGCTCATACTTTACTCTTAAAAACACACACACACACAGATATATATATATATATAATTGGTAAACGAGATTTTTTATATTTATATTTATAACTTTTTAATTTCTTTATTTAGGAATTTCTCGATATACACGTATGTGTAACTTCCAATAAAATATTTATTTCCACATTTTAGTGCATTGGAATCGTATCTTTCCCAAGAATAAAATGTTACCGTTGCAACTTTCCATAAACTACCCAATTTGTGCTGCGTTTGAAATTTCAAAGAATTGACATTTTTCCTATTTTTATTGAAATAGACAGTGCAAACTACGAAAAACCCTTCTTTGCACATCTCTTTCATTTGGGCATATTCCTTGTTATTTCAAACGATGCACTTTTCATAGTTAATTGTGAGGTTGGATAATTTATGGAAATTCTCTTGAAGATTCTACAATTCCAATGAATTAAAATATATAAATTTCAATCCCAAATCTAATTAAAGAATCTCTAATGGATGATTATCAAGTTTAACAATTTACAACCCAAATAACAAAAATCTGGAAATAACTACACAACTCTATCAATATTACATTTTTTAAAATTTTATGGACTATTCTCCCTTACTTTTAAATCTATGGTGTGTATATGTTATTTTCATCAAACTTAAATGATTTCGAAATATACAGGCAAGCATTTCAATTTAGACTTTTTTATTTAAGCCTATCATTCAATGGTTTTCACATAGGCATAATAGCAAAAATAGAATTTTAACGATATAAATTCAGTATTATGTAAATCATATAATTTACCACTCGCCTTGTGGCTTTCAAATCTCCAGATCTAAACATATTCTTCTTATTTGACACTTTTTTCTTTTTAGCCAAAAATATGTATTTAAATGTGCATACATACCTATTAAAGTTTAAGAATTGAGACGAGATTTGAATTAAGTTGAGTCTAAATTTATTATTCTAGAATTTACCTTTTACACAAAATTGATTCCTCCTTCTCTTTTATTTTCCATCCTTCTCTAATTCACATAGACACATATAATATTCTTATAATTTATAGAAATAGTGGAGAATGAGAAATGGTAGAGCTACTCTGCTCAGTTCAGAAAATATGAGAATATAAGTGAGGGGATAGACCTATATTTATAGGTGTTGAAATCAATTTTGCCCATTAGATTATTATTTATTAAATCCAGACCGTTGGGCCAATGTACAAATAGCCAGCAGCCCTAACCGACCGATCGATCGATCGGTTGGAGCAGTCCATCGTTAGCGGTTTACTAGCTCTACTTAGGTGTTGATCGGTAATGGTTCGGTGATTTATTTCCCCTTTTATGTTATTTTTAACATTATTATTATTTTTTATTTTCTTAATTTTGTTTTGATTTATTTTCGATTTGGAACATTCAAACGTTGATAACTTCTCCCTGTTAATCTGATCGCGAAGCTTTATATATATAAATAACTCAGAAAATCGTCATGAACACAATGATGTAAGTTTCGTGGCCAAATTATGAAGTTTACTCAAATTTAATTTTTGAGCCTTATAAATTTTTTTATTAATTCTTTTAATTAATTACTATTTATTTTACGGGGTGTTACATTCTTCCAGCCTTTAAAGAATTTCGACCTCGAAACTTTTCAAGGATTGAAACAGTTAACATAGACTATATCTAGTCTAAACTACCCAACCAATTAGTGTACAACCAATTTGCAGCGAATCATGTGAAAACGCACGGTATATCATAACACATATGATATGTATACTTAATAATTATATATTGGCGTCTCCTATATAAATATATTCTTGTAAAACAAATTTGAAAATATGGTGCAAACAACCTATATATACTAACAATTCTATATGTGTGCAGGTTTCCAAAAATCAAAATCCTTGTTATTGCATAACAATTTTCACACTCCCACGAATAAGAGCATGGTTTAACAATTTTGCTTCTGATCCATAACATCCAATACTTAACACCATTTCTAACATTCAAAAGTTTGAAAATCCTATTTCCTAAATTTGTACTCTTATGCCAAAAAAGGAATTTAGATGGAGAATTTTATATTCTCATCTTTCTTTTGTATACCAATTCCATTATACCTCGAAACTTTCTCTTTTACCGACCAATCTTTTCCATCTTCTAGTACAATTCACATAAGGAGTTTTATTTTTAAATTTTAAAACGTAATTATTAAAAAACAGTTTTATTTATTATCGAAAAGGTATAGAAATAGAAATTCCAAAGCTAAAAGTGCTTTTTGCCTTGTTCTTATATGTAATTTGTATAACGTCACACTTACTAAACAATTAAATCCACATTTGCTAACACATCGATCTCCTCTACGTTAAGCATGTGGCATTTTAAAATAAGAGGTTTGCTCATTTTTCATTTAAAACCGTTTTCCTTTTCAATTAAATTTGTAAAATAGTTTCACAATTTTTTATAAACTTTTTGTAGTTTTTATAGTGCTTGCCTTTTCATTATTAAAACAAATCAAGCCATATCTTATTGTAATTGGGATTCAGCCAATGAGAAAACATGTATGATTGACCCTAGCATATTACATAGTTAATATTAATTTTGAATTTTTTTTTATTTTAGAATAACAAACAACACATAGTTATATTTATAAATTTTGGCTTTTAAGGCATAGGGATAGTGACCCATTGGTTTCGCAACAACCAATCCTGGTCCTTCGCTTGCTAAAATTAATTTTCCTAAGATTCTAAATTTTTTGAGATTAAGCATTATTTATTTTTAGTTGTCAATTCAGTTAATTTTATAATTTATTTTATAAACTTCCAGCCCGACTTTAAATTTATCATTAGTTAAGTGCTCTTATGAAATTTCTTTATTCGTGTTGTTTTGCAATGTGTTTGCGCGTGTATATATAGCGGTCAAAGCTCATCATAAAATCAACACAGTAATAAAATAAGAACATATCTCATATTATATCGTACAATGTTTTTGTACAAAATGAGGCAACTAACGCTTACAATCCAAATATCCTAAAAGAAACAACTGCTAGAAGCTGGCCTACAAAATCAACTGGTATTAATGATGTTGTGGCCCTATCACTTCTTACCCATATAAAATGGACACTTTTAGTATGTTATTCTACTATAACCCACATGCCTCAACTTGCCTTTTTGATATCTAATAAATAATGTCCACTCATTACTTCAACTATTTAGGATAAATTATGCATTTCCACACTACAGTTGTAAGAAATATAAACTATACACATTTAGAATAACTCATCGAAAAATTGGCTTGGTGAAATAACCTTCCTACCACCTATCTTGCCTTCCTTAATCTTGAATCAACTAACGTCTTATATGTGTGTTTACCATCTCATTACCCTCTTCTCCAATTATATTAGCATCTTCTTTTAATCAAAATCTCTTGATGATATTCTCGAATTTTGGTATTTATTTTCTTTATCTTTGATACCATTCCCCATTCCTTTGTAGGTTCTTCTTTTGGCTTTCAAATAAGTCTAATAAAACATTCTTAGGTTCATGACGTTATTCCTTATATTCAACGTAGATTCTTTGTTTGTACTCTACGAGTATTCAAAGCTATTTTATTCATTGCCTTAACTTTTTACCCTGTTTTACCTAGATAGTCATCTTTATCTACTCTATATCAAAGTTTGTTAGGTTTTCAGTACTTTTTATAAAATCAATAAATTTCACAGTCATGAAGTACTTGACCCAAATTATTATTTGTAAATATAAAATTAGAAACCTTTTATTAAATTCAACAATTGCTTGTTTATAAATGGAGCCATGAAAAACTTATCATTTTAACCAACTCTAACTGTAGGTGCCATAACTTTTAAAACTATAACTTAGATATATGAAGTAAGTTTATTTATTAAGTTGAAAATTCAATGTTAGCGGTTTAATTTAAAAGATCCTTTCATATAAACAACATATTATTTCGTTCTTTTCAAGTAGTAAGAGTCAAGTTTTCATTGCATGAATAGTCATCAAATCAATTCTCTCTCTAAAGCATTTTTACAAAGGAGATTTACTTCTTAAAAAGGTAGGATTTTTAATTCAAATCATTTATTAAATTTTTCATTCAAAAACTCAATTGTTATACTCAGCCATTTTCCAGAAATGCACATCACTGTGTTTCTACAATATCTTCTATAACTTTAAACAATAGAAACGAGTACAAAATGACAAATTTCACACTGTTATTTTCCTACTTCTAATGTTATTTCTACTTTAAACCTTAACTAAGAATCTAATAGCATATGATGGGGACTTTTAAAAGGTATGCGCAACTACCACACATATTTATGGAAACTATCCATTTTTCCTTTGTTTAATATAAATTTCTAATGTTTCTTCTATTTAAATTTCCTTTTAGCTAAATTACTCTTATTTAAAATGGTTTCTCCTTATATAACTCGTTTTCTCTTTGATTTTTTTCTTCATTGGATCCTTGTAGTGCGTTCTTCTGCTATTTTAGCTATTGGGTTTTTCTTCATTAAAATGAAATTGTTTACTTCTTATGTATAAATCAATTTTAGTTGTTTTCCTCCATATCTTCCTTATATGGGAATATATTTTGTTATCTTCATTGTAAGGCAATCATACCCTTCAATTCTCTTTACTCCATTTAAATCAAGTAGCATTCCTATTTATCCACTCATTGAAAAGAATTTTAAAACTTTTAAATTTACAAAAATAGAAAATCATGATACCAAACATACGCTCTATTTTCCATTTATTTAAAAAATGAAAGACTCCATTATCAAAAACCCTTTAATTATAATTTTATGTCCAACCACTTTTAATTTAACCAGGAATTTCTAAATAACTCATTACAATTTCTAAAGTTTCTTGTTTTGTAGGAATCTATTTTTAAAGGACATTTTATGTAATGAAAAATTTAGTATTCGGTTACTTTTCATAAATAATAACTTTTTAGTGATAGGATTTTTTTTATTTTTAAATAAATTCTTTGAAAGCCTATTCAAATATTTTTAGAAAATTTTAAAATCTTTTATTAGATTCTTCCATATAAATTCAGACTCTGAAATGGATTTTTGTTTTCCTTTCTTTCAGACTTTTCTTCTTTTTCGCTCATTATTATCTTATTGTCGTAGAAATATACTAAAAATCTGGCTTGCATTTTGAGGTGATTATTACACACTTTCTTGCGGGAACTTGCTCAATTCATTTTATACCTTACTTTCGGATATTTGTAACATATATTATCATGGCCCGTTTTTCCGTACCCTTTGACTCGATAATAAACCACACATGTCTAACTCAAATTGAACGAAAAGACGGAACATGAAGGGTAATAAAGAAAAATAGACAGAGCAGAATCTCACACGAATAGAATAATATATAATATTGAACAATATCTTTACAGCGGAAAACTTTTAAATACATATATCAGAGTCTAACCTAAATTCAGCTTGGACAATTATAAACATCCGTCCTTACAATTGCTGACAAACATTAAACAAAAACAAACAACCGCATACCTATCATGTACGAACCTCACTAAGCAAAGCGGATAATTGAATATGTCATACGTAGATGAATAACTCCAGCTCTCCTCTTGAAACTTGAACCGTCTTTGACTAAACCTGAAACTACTCGGATCTGACCCGAGTATTGAAAATATCTGGATCAGGCTTGATAAACCAGCGTGAGAAACAGCGTCATATATCAGCCTTTAAATAAAATCCTTTCAAAATAAAGAGTATCTCGTAAGACCACGTCCACACATAAACATTGACGGGCTTTTACCTTATGATAACTAAAACACTTTTATATCAAAATATTTGATATTATTTTTAATGACATCTCTTTGAAAACATTTGCAAATAAACTTATTAATCTTAGCCCAAATTGTTACCATTATTAAATTCTAGCATACTAGGTTCTACAATCAAGTCCGAAGGCACTTATTGGAGAATGGATTTCCATACAAATGACCAGGTGAAGGGACTAACTTCCGGTAGTACATCTCTAGAGGAATGTACAGAGGACCATCACAAAGGATCCCCTACCAACACAAGACCGGCCTATCTCTGTAAATAGATAGTACCGAATATATCATCCCCCGGTCGTTACCGACCTTTAGTCGAGCATGCTCTAGCATACAAACCACATTAATTTACATCCCGAACGTTATAACGAAAATAAATATATCTAGAAGGGGATGATCATACCCTAATTGGGAATGACCCACTTAGCCTTGCCGCATCTATCCTTGTTTCAGTCATTTCCGGTTGATGAGGCTTGAGGCAACGATTACCTTTTCACATAGCACATCTTCTTTCACTTTGAATGCCACATTGCCATTCCACATTTACATGACTGATTTCTACAAACGTATAACTCCTGAGCTCATACATCTCAGCAAAAGGGTGTTAAGCTAAGAGAAGGTGTCTTCTTTGCCACCAAACATATATACATTTATAGAGACCACTCATTGTGATTTAGAATACAAGGTCAGACACTCATCCATACAAGTTCGTTCTGAGACCGAACGAAACCGAAGGTACTTTCCCCGGCCATTACTAGGTGGGAAGTCCTTGTGGTTTTGAGGTTTTTCATAACAAAGAGACCACTGCTATAATATAGTGAATCAGGAGTTTATCCCCAATTAATCAACAAGTAGTCCCTCATTATTATTCGTCTCAATATCTCCATCTTCAAATATCTTCATTCTTCGAACACATAAACTGGTTCGAAGTGGTTTTCGGATAGGAATCACCCAAATATGACCCCGGTTCCTTCAAATCCAATCATCGATAAAAAGATGTTAAGTTCATAAGTGGATATCAATCATCAATCAATTACTTCATCTTTTATAAAATATCTTTCTTAGATATATTCTTTTCAATTTATTCCATTTTATTTTCAAGTGTATATGGAATCATTAAGCCTCATTTATTAAATCATTTGATATTTTTAAACCTCTTGAAAACTTGGAATAATTCCAATCATTTTCTCTTTTACTTAGGAAATCTTTTCCAAATCATTTATTAAATCTTAGTCAAAGATTTCTTTTTGCCTTAGTGTAATTCTAAGTTAATTTATTCTTTTGCTTTGGATAATATTTCAAATTTCCTCACTTAACTCTTGATCCAAATTCCTTGACTTTTAGGCGGGTCAAAAACAACGTTATTTAAGACATTGTTTACTGTAAACCCTAAAACAATCTTAGCAAATTCGTCCAAGTATAAGAAGATTATATCTATGCAATCCAAGTTGTAATTTATTCATTTTGGAGATTGCTTAAATTTTGGATAATACCAATCTTCTTTTATTTTGAAAAACTTAATATAATCTTTTTAGAGCATCCGGGCTTTCCTTTCGATCTGTTCCACCCCTCGCCTAAAAAGAGAAAGAATAGGCCAAGAAAGTTAGGGCACTGGTTGCTCCATTCCTAACCTTAGTTAAGCACCTTGTTTTATCTTCCCAAATATCACAGGTGGGACAAATGTACTAGTCGTTTCCGCATACTCAAATTGTTATTACATTCAATATTCTTTACTTTTTGTTTAAGTGGTACCAACAATTCCTCTTAACCATTTATTCAAACTATTATTAAAACTTCCAAATAATCTTTAAATTACTTAATTATTCTTTTAAAATCATTCACATAAGATTTAAGAAATAATTGTTAAGTTTAAAACTACATTTCAAAAGTTATTTAAAACTGTTGCGAAAAGTGTTGCGAATTGTGTTTTAAAAGCTATATTCTTCAAAATGACTTTTATATCATTTAGAAACCAAAATTTCAACTAAAATCTCTTTTAAGACATTTTAAAGAATTTTTAGGATTTATTTCATATTTTCAAAACATTTAAAATATCAATTTTTAAACTTTGGCAACTTTGCTGCAAAAGCGCGATTTTTCTAGATAATTGTTTCGGACATATTTTAAAATATACAAGATGAAATCTTGATTTTCTTTCTTCATTTCTTTAAACATTTTTAAACATTCATAAAACATTTCTAACTCATTTTAAAACTGTTTCCAAAAAGTTTAAGCATTCTATATACAATATTTCATTTTCAAAAGGAAAGTGATTCCCTTTGTGCTTATCGACGTGTATTAACGTGACTTGGTAAAACAATTTAACAATCATATCAACAATCAATACTTGATGATCAAAGCATATATAAGCATCCATAGCAATCATAACACATCATCAAACATGTATATATATAAATATAGATGTTAAATAGAGTTTCTCACCATAAACCAAAGCGATAAACTTCCTACCAACATTCTAATCAACCAACACTTCACTAACTACTTCCTACTCCATTAAGCACTAGCAAAAAACACCCTCTCCCTCCTAGTAGCTTGGCCGAGGCTTGAGATGGAGGTTGGCCAAAAGTATAGAGAAGAAGCGGTAGAGCTTTGAACTTGTAAAAACCCTAGATTTTTGCATATATTTTAAATTTGACTTTATTTTATTTTGAAATTATTTTTAAACTTGTTTTATTTTCAATATTTCATTTTAAATATAAATTTTGATTATTATATGAATTATAATTTCAAACTGGTGTAAATTGAATATTTTCCTGAAAAGTGGATTTCTGGTCAAACTTTGACTTTTAAAATTTAAATGTAAATATTTAAATTCTTAAATTTTATCTTTTATTATGAAAATAGATTTAATAACATGAATACTGCTTTTTGTTTCATTGAAAACGGATTTAAATTGTGAAAGTTATAATGTTTTCAATATTGTGTGTATATTGAGTTATTTAACAATTTTCTTTATTTTTAATTTATATAAATGACATTTTTTGATATATCTTACACTAATTTGTATATTTAGGTTATATTATATATATTTTGACTTTTAAATATTTTTAAAGTGATTATAAAAAATTTCTAAAGCTTATTGAATTTATTTCTAATTTTTAAAGCCTAGTTTGCATTTTAAGCCATTTTCTTAATTTAAATTCTTTTTAATTAAAATTTAATTATTTATTTTATTTTCTGAGTTGTTATCTTTATTTATCAGTTTTATGGGTATTTATAAATTACAAAATATATAAAAAGGAAATTTGAAAGGTTGTGTCTCTTGATTTGCTTAAGACCTTTTGTTTTCCCGTCTCTTCATTTTCTTAACTCTTGCATTCATTCTCTTTTGGCCGTATACTTCCTTTTCCCTTCAGCCTCATCTTCATTTTTCACGTGAACAACTTTCTCAAACCATTTCTCAACAAAAAAATCACGGCCACATCACTTTTGATCAAAGTTTTAGGTAAATTCTTCTTCTCTTAATTTCTTTGTTTTCTTTTGTGATTTGCACTTGCCTTCTTCATCTTTCTAGGCTCGGCTCCTCCCATCTCCTCCACCTTGGCTACCTCCACCACCAACCCCTCTGGCTAACATCACCTCCAGCCCCTCCCCATGTCCTTGCCGTGCACCATAGTGAAGAAAATCCACCTTAAAGTGAACCAACATCACCTATATGTATACAAGCCGAGCCATCCACCTTCCATCACCTCTCTCCACCACATGGCCGACCATATACCACCACCACCTCCTGTTCCAGACCTGACATGTAACGACCCCAAAATTTTGATGGTTTTAATAAGATAATTAATTGAAATTTTTTGAAAGTTTAAACAATAAAATTTTGAAATTTAAAATTTATTATTTGGAGTACGTTTATTTAAATATAGCAACTGGAAAATTTTCATCTGATAATATTGAAGTTTATTCTATTGTGTAATTCTATTTCAATATAAATCAGTTAATAAGTGATGGTAATAAACTATTTTCCAAACCTGAATATTTTTCTATAGGAAATTTCTAAATCCTCCTCTGAGTGAGACGTCATCTTTCGTTTTTCCAAATTCGGACTGCTATTGCTCCGTTTATCTTATTTCTGGTAAAATAGCAGCATTTTCGGTACCGATTAACGACTTTTGATCGGATGATCGTACCACTAATATTTGTATACCATTTTGATCGTCTCGATGTGCTGATCTCTAAGGTATATTCAATTCTATGTTTTGAAGCTCGGCACGCGACGAAGTCAGTGAAACGGTGAATCGTATCGGTACCCGTTTAAATCTTTGGTCCCGTGTCTTTCAGATTGTCTACCATATAAACCCAATGGCTAGTTGCTTTTATTATCCCTGCAAATTTAGCTATTGACTGTTGCCATCTCCTATACCTTATTTTTCTACTTTCTTCTTTTATTTCTATCGGTGTGGGAATTCAAAACTCACGATTAGAGTACGTTTCGCATTCATCTATTAGTGAACTGTTCATTGACTTTTCTTTTTTAACTGACTGGCCCCTTTCTTTCTGCCTCATACCTCCTTCCCCATATTTTCTCCATCCTTTCTTCGAAGCAGACTCGCTTAACAAAAAAAAATTCATTCGCGTGATCAAGCAGGAGCCTGCGCACACAACTCCAAAGCATCCCACCGATCCAACAGCCATTCTCCCAGTCGATCTGCCCTGATCTTCCTTCCTCTCCCTCCTTCACTCACCTCCGACCATTCTTCGCATCACCGCCTTCGCAACCCCATAGTGGCAGCAGCTTCGAACTACCCGCACCCTATCACTGCCGACTTATCATCTCCAAACATCCTCTCCTCTCTATGATTTCATGGTGCTTATATGCTTTGGATCTGAAGCTTGCTCGGCCATTACTTGTTATAAATATTGTAAGGTCATTTTTCGTTTACTGTTCTGCAACATTATATTTTTGGGCTGCTATGTTTTAATAATGTATAGATTCACCATAGTTATTTCATATATAGGTTGCTGTACAGTTGCATACATATAGGATGTTAGTTTGGAAATGATATATATATATATATATATATATGTAAGTTAGATAGGATATCTTTTGTTCGATGTTTGGGCTATGTACACAGTAGTTTCTATGCATTAGTTAAATTATAATGATTGCTTTAGATTATAATATATCAGATATCAGATGTGAATATAATAGTTTATATTACGTGATGTGGGTTATTGGTAGTTTTATGCTAGACTTTGAAGATTATTTGTTGTTATAAATTATAAGTTGTATATAATATGTCAACCCACTACCTAAACTACTGTATTGAAAGACAGTTTTAATAAAATAATGTGTATGTTTTAGGAACAAGCTTCAGTAATTTAAAAATAAGTTTTTAATGTTTACCAAATAGTAGGTTAGTTGCTCGTTTTGGTTTTGTTTTGTTTCATGCATTCTCTGGTCTGCACGTACATCAATTTTGCATATACTCGGTTATAGTTTGATTCAGATGTATTCATTTGTATATATTTCTTACTGCGGATTTCAATAGGATGTTTGTATATTGTTTTAGAAAGATATTATGTATATAAATTTCAAATTATAAGTGATAGGTTAATAAGCTCTGTTTAAGCAGAGATATAGAGTTGTTTGAAGAAGAAAAAAGTGTGAGTTATATTAATTGTTGTACATCAAGTTATGTTTGTGTTTAATTGTAAACTATATATATTTCGAAAATTTTTGTAAAGTTGAAATTGGATATTTATTTCTAAGTATACATTAGTTTAGTTTTAATTTTCACATAGAGACTTTGTGTTATGTGTTTTAATTTAAAATAATGAGTTTGAAATGCATGTATATATAGTATAAATAGTTGGAATTGGAATATGATTTTGTGTACATATGTAATTTTATATGGTATGTCTATATCAAATTCACTTATACTATTATCGTCATCGATCCAGTCTGATTTGATTTCATCCATTTCTACTTATCAGCTTACCCGTCGAATTCGTGCCCATTTTGTTTCGCTTCTGTTCGCTTCCATCCTAGTGTCTATTTTCTCTAGCCTCGAAAGGTGAGCAATCACTCACGATTAACGTTCTTTTATTTATTAAATTTGATTTCAATTGAAACGACAATTGAAATATGCTGCTGTGGTTATTTAAAATTGTTATATATGCTATTATCTGTAACTATTCACCTGTAGGATATGACACCATATCCTGTTGTTTATATTTTATTGTTATTTATGATATATGCCTGTTGTTGTATTTTATATTATCTATTATCACTCTGCAAGTTCCCTGTTAGTATAGAATTCACTATGGGTTGAAATGATACATACCCGAACGGACTTTAGAATAGGAGAATTTCGTTATGGGTTGAAATGATAAACCCAAGCGATTTTCATTTGAACTGAATTTGGGATTGCGGGTCGAAATGATATCTACCCGTATATATTAAATTACGGATTGAAATGTTAAGTATCCGTACTACTTAACCATAGGATATGAAATATATACAAACACCGTTGGTCTATATGTAAATATTTTAAAGTTAATTTCTATGGTTTTGGAAAGAAATATGTGGTTTTAATAAATGTTGATTTTAAATTATTATATATAAATGGTAATGATATACATGGATTTAATAATCATATTTAAATTAATTAAGATTGATTTAACACATATAATATGGTTAAGTATTAAATTTATATTTCAAAATAGATTTTGGTAAAAATTTGAATAAGTTAAGGTTGAGAAGTTAATTTGAATTTAGTTGAAATTGTATTCAATAAAGAATTTTAATTAATTAAACCGATTTGTAACTGAGATTTAAGATATGATTTATAACTTGGGTTTGATTTAAGTAATTTAATGAATATTTCCTGTTTAAATAAATTTAAGGAAATATTTAGTAAAATGTAATTTAAGGCTAGTTAAATGATATTGAATTTATTAAGTGAATATTCCCTGATTAAATAATAATGAAGTTAAATCAAGAGCTATATGAAACTGTTAAATTTAACTTTGAAAATATTGAATATTAAAACCTTGAAATATATTGAAAATTTAAATGGTCTATTGAGAACTGAATTGAATTGATGAATTGAGCTTTGAATAAATTTGAATTTGGAATTTGAGTTTATTTGAATCGATTTGTGAGACTTGAGGAAATTATAAATACTTTACTTTATAAATTATTTAACCTATCTATACTATTTTAGGAAATAGATATATTTGAAATAAAATGATATTTTGGTTTTGAAGTATAAATTAATTTGGAATGACCACGGTGTTATAATGTATATTTCCACCTTGTAGATAGTTCCATAGATCCTTAGAGGATGGTTATCCCAAACATCCTCTAAGTTAGTTGTATTTCAGTTGATATTTCACTTGAGTTGGATTTATTGATATAAGAATGTTAATCCTGACTCGAGTGTTTTGTGTTTTGCTTTACGCTCGGGTCAGACCGAGTGATACAGCAATTGAGACTCACCTTTGGAGTTTGGAGCTTCGTTTGGAGATCCAACCATCGATTCAGCTTTTAGCTTTCCAGTTGATTGTTCAGAGAGGTCATCTAGTCGTACTGAAGACTTCACTGTATTCAAGATATTCTGTTGTATTTTATTTGTAACTCTGATGTTTATATAGTAGCTTCATGAACTACTATTTTATCTATTCCGCTGCGTATTATAATATTACTCTGTGTCTGTGATTCTGTGATTGATTTATTTACTGTATATGATGAGTTTTGCCAAATTTTTATTACAATCTGTTATTTTGAATTATTCAAGTCAGACATGTGTGGATTATTGTCGATTTGAATGGTCCAAAATAGCGGGTCGTTACAGTTGGTATCAGAGCTTTGGCTCTAGGCAAAACTTAGCATATATGGTAAATTTATTTAAGAATCACTTTCGTTCGAGTTTGAATCTCTTCCTTTTGACTCGATTTCCTTTGAACTTTGTAACGTTCCTTGCGGTTCCAAAATTCATTCTTGTCTCTCCCTATTTGTATTCTTTTGATTCTGGAGTATCCCATAACTCCACTTCGAATGATCTCTATAAGAATAGGCGATCCCGCCAATCTTTAAATGATTTGTAAAGGGGTGGAACTCCTTTACAATTGGCATTAATTCACCGGAGATTTATATATCCCTCGATTTAGATGCTGCTATCTTCTGCTATACCTGGATTCTACCTCTGGCGATCGAAGGTCGATTTACCTTAGATTTTCGCGTCTATTATATTCCTGAAGTCACGGTTGACCGGTTAAGGTCGCCCGCGATTCGTATAGGCTTATCCATCTTCTATTTGGAAATATAATTATCTCATCTTCGATCGAGCCTATCTTCGAATCAGAATTCAATTTGATTTGAGTTCCTTTAATTTAAATCTCTATCTTTGTTTTGAAATCCATTCTTGAATCATTCTTTGAAAAATCGGGTTTGTTTGTATTTTTGAAATTGTAAATATATTGAAATTATTATTTCGATAAGTATGATTTTATTCTATATATAAAAGTGAAATGTTTTCGATAAAGATTATATACCCTTTTTAAAATGAGAATTTGAGGTTTCGAAAGGATTTGTAATTTTGAAAAAATTATATAAGAAATTTGATTTATCTAAAAATGATTTATAACTAAAGGATTTTAAATTTGAAATTCGAGAATTGAACTCCGGTATTTTGAAACTAGTTTTAAGATTTTGAAATATATAATAATAATATGATTTAAAAGTATTTTTCCGAATTTGAAATGTTTCAAATGATTTTATTGAGTTTTGAATGATTTCGAAGAAATTTCAAAGAAGTTTTCAAGAAAATAAAAGTCCAGAACTCACTTATGTCGTTGGAAAATAATTTCGGTGATGAGTGCACGCATCATCGACATTGATTTTCGAGTTTCAGAGTGGGGGAGAGGCCACTCTAGTAGCATTGCTACGCGAGTGATTTCGCGAAACCAATTTTGATTTCAAATTCCGAAGTAAGATTTGATATTCGAAAGATATATGTATATATATATTTGAAATGATTTGAAGTAAGCCGGTGTTCATTCCTCGAGTTTCGGATTTGATATAACCCTATCTATTAAAATTGATTTACTGATCTGTTGCTGATTTCCAACTCTTGAATTTGAAAATAATTTCTTCAACTATTTTGAAGGATCGAGCACTTCCAAATCAAGGTTAACTTTTCAAAGCTAAGAAATTTTGAAAAGTGTAAAGTATGTAAGTTTGGTATGTATGTTAAAGTATGTAGTAATATGATTTAAATAAGTTAAAACTGATTTGTTAAGTAAACGAATAAGGCAATTTTAAAGTTTTCTAAATATGAAATTTAGATTTGAAATGTTTTGAAAGGAATTTGGTCTTCAAAATATTTTGAATTAAATTTAGTTAAATGTTTTAACTTAGTAACATCTTTATGAAAATATATATTTAACAAGTTGGAATAAATATATAAGTTGTACGTATGCTGTTTTATTCGCATAATTAATTTGATCCAGGTTGAGTACACAAGTTCGAGGTGAATTACACCATTTCGTGTTAGGATTTTTCATTCGATTCTTGATGGCGAATATTTGATATGGATTTTGGGCTTGATTCTAGAATTCTCTATCATAGTATATGGCTATGCAAGGAGACTGATGGCTTCTAGTCGAGAAACCATATCGAAATCCGCATTAGGGAAGTCGAATGGGCAATACTAGTTCGAAAGCGAACTTGTGTGATCGAGCGAGCGATCAAATGTGATTTTGCGAAATGATGACGTATGTACATCTTATATTCTAATATCAGTGATATATTTTGGACGCTGAAGTTGAAAGCTGTTGGGTTAGAATATCTTTGCTTACTAAAAGAAAATTTCCAATTTAAATTACAAAGATATATAACCCATAAAAGCAAAGATATTCAATCCCATATGGCTCTTCATACAGCGAAATTTATTTTGTAAAATTTGATCCTTATATAAAATGGACCTTATGTAAATATAAGATGATTTTGAAAACCATTGATTTTGGAAATGAATTGTTTGACTTAATTATATTGATTTGGAAATTTGGATTTATTTCCTAAATTTATTATTTTGGAAACTTTGGAACTGAAGATATTTGATTTGGAAGAATAATTTGGTGAAAGCGTATATGATTTTGAAAAATACATTGATATTGAAACAAATTGAAATTGAGAACCTTGTGTTACTAAGAATTTGATTTGGGAGTTATCGAACTTATATAAAAAATTTGGTCTGTATAAGTATGATGTTGATTCGAAAACTATGGATTTGAAAAGGTACTCAATTTGAAAAGTGAAATCTTATATAATTGAAGTTTATATAAGTGTGATTTGATATACTATTGATTTTGGAAAGGTATTTGATTTGAAAATTTAATCTTATATATAATGGACTTTATATAAGTATGATATTTGAAATTAATTTGAAAGGTACTATATGATACATATTTTCGAAGTAAAGATATGGAAAGTGCCTTCTGCTTGATATCCGATTTGTGGCCACATCTTGGATTCTTTCTATCGATATTATTCTCTCTGATTTTTGGTTTTCCGGATATGATACTCGAGTGTCCTTCGAATTCCATGGCGTTACCCATGGTCTTACGAACTCGACTGCATAGTGTAATTCGCAAGGCAGTGATTGCTTAAAAGGTACGGATGTTTCCTGGGGGATCCAGGCGTAACCATTGTGTATCTGCGATCTATGGTCGTGTTAGTGGCGTAATCCGCAAGACAGAGATTGCTTAAAGGGTATGGATGTTTCCTGGGGTATCCAGGCGTAACCATTGTTATGTATCCCGCGGTCCACAGTTTTGTTATCATGGCGAAATTCGCAAGGCAATGAATGCTTAAAAGGTACGGATGTTTCCTGGGGGACCCAGGCGTAACCATTGTGTATCTACGATCCATGTTTTGTTTGTTTTTGTTTGGATTGTACTTTCCATATCTGTTTTTAAAAGTTTTCCAGTATTTTCACTGGTGTTGAAACAAGTCTACTAAGTACCTGGAGAATTGTAGCTTTGCGCCTGATCAACGCACTGCCAGAGTCTACAGGAACGAGGATAAACTGTTAAGACATCGAGTTATAAAAGTATTTATTATAAAGGTATTTTTTTATAAAAGTATTTCCAACAAAGAAATTTTGTATTAACGTTTGAAATTGAAATTCTTATGGTTTGAATTAATTATTCGTGCCCGATGCTATTCTTTTGAATCTGCCATTCTGCTCGGCTTTATTTATTCATCTACATTCTGTTTTTCCTAATCCTCCTTCTTTTCCTTGTTGACTATATCCGTTTTAAATATTGTTTATTTATATACTATATGGTTTAATAATAAATTTGAGTGTTATAAATACTTTTGAAGTTATTAATTAAATAATGCAGATTTAAAGTAAATGATTATGGATGTATTAATAATATTTGAAAAGTATTTTAGATAAGATTAATAAATTAATGAATTATGGATTTAATGTTTTCAATAACCTCTTTGTAAATATAAGTAATAATGTAAATAATTGTTTTCAAATATTTTTCATATAATTATAAAGGAGTTATTTAAACATATAATTGGTATTTATAAAGGAAGTAAGAAATTTTACAAATGGGTTTTTGAAAAGTATTAAAGATAATTGATTTGCAAATAAAGTTTTCAAATGAATATTTCAAGTAAAATTTATATAGTCTTAAATTAATTTTTTATCCTTGTCTTTCAATCTATTTTCTTTTTGGTTGTTTCTATTCTCCCCTCCTTCCTTTTCGGGGACGAAAAGTTTTGAGTGGGGGAGAGTGTAACGACCCCAAAATTTTGATGGTTTTAATAAGATAATTAATTGAAATTTTGTGAAAGTTTAAACAATAAAATTTTGAAATTTAAAATTTATTATTTGGAGTACGTCTATTTAAATATAGAAACTGGAAAATTTTCATCTGATAATATTGAAGCTTATTCTATTGTGTAATTCTATTTCAATATAAATCAGTTAATAAGTGATGGTAATAAACTATTTTCCAAACCTGAATATTTTTCTATAGGAAATTTCTAAATCCTCCTCTAAGTGAGACGTCATCTTTCATTTTTCCAAATTCGGACTGCTATTGCTCCGTTTATCTTATTTCTGGTAATATAGCAGCATTTTCGGTACCGATTAACGACTTTTGATCGGATGATCGTACCACTAATATTTGTATACCATTTTGATCGTCTCGATGTGCTGATCTCTACGGTATATTCAATTCTATGTTTTGAAGCTCGGCACGCGACGAAGTCAGTGAAACGGTGAACTGTATCGGTACCCGTTTAAATCTTTGGTCCCGTGTCTTTCAGATTGTCCACCATATAAACCCAACGGCTAGTTGCTTTTATTATCCCCGCAAATTTAGCTATTGACTGTTGCCATCTCCTATACCCTATTTTTCTACTTTCTTCTTTTATTTCTATCGGTTTGGGAATTCAAAACTCACGATTAGAGTACGTTTCGCATTCATCTATTAGTGAACCGTTCATTGACTTTTCTTTTTTAACTGACCGGCCCCTTTCTTTCTGCCTCATACCTCCTTCCCTATATTTTCTCCATCCTTTCTTTGAAGCAGACTCGCTCAACAAAAAAAATTCATTCGCGTGATCAAGCAGGAGCCAGCGCACGCAACTCCAAAGCATCCCACCGATCCAACAACCATTCTCCCAGTCGATCTGCCCTGATCTTCCTTCCTCTCCCTCCTTCACTCGCCTCCGACCATTCTTCGCATCACCGCCTTCGCAACCCTATAGTGGCAGCAGCTTCGAACTACCCGCACCCTATCACTGCCGACTTATCATCTCCAACCATCCCCTCCTCTCTCTGATTTCATGGGTGCTTGTATGCTTTGGATCTGAAGCTTGCTCGGCCATTACTTGTTATAAATATTGTAAGGTCATTTTTCGTTTACTGTTCTGCAACATTATATTTTTGGGCTGCTATGTTTTAATAATGTATAGATTCACCATAGTTATTTCATATATAGGTTGTTGTACAGTTGCATACATATAGGATGTTAGTTTGGAAATGATATATATATGTGAGTTAGATAGGCATATCTTTTGTTCGATGTTTGGGCTATGTACATAGTAGTTTCTATGCATTAGTTTAATTATAATGATTGCTTTAGATTACAATATATCAGATGTGAATATAATAGTTTATATTACGTGCTGTGGGTTATTGGTAGTTTTATGCTAGACTTTGAATATTATTTGTTGTTATAAATTATAAGTTGTATATAATATGTCAACCCACTACCTAAACTACTGTATTGAAAGACAGTTTTAATAAAATAATGTGTATGTTTTAGGAACAAGCTTCAGTAATTTAAAAATAAGTTTTTAATGTTTACCAAATAGTAGGTTAGTTGCACGTTTTGGTTTTGTTTTGTTTCATGCATTCTCTGGTCTGCACGTACATCAATTTTGCATATACTCGGTTATAGTTTGATTCAGATGTATTCATTTGTATATATTTCTTACTGCGGATTTCAATAGGATGTTTGTATATTGTTTTATAAAGATATTATGTATATAAATTTCAAATTATAAGTGATAGGTTAATAAGCTCTGTTTAAGCAGAGATATATAGTTGTTTGAAGAAGAAAAAAGTGTGAGTTATATAAATTGTTGTACATCAAGTTATGTTTGTGTTTAATTGTAAACTATATATATTTCGAAAATTTGTGTAAAGTTGAAACTGGATATTTATTTCTAAGTATACATTAGTTTAGTTTTAATTTTCACATAGAGACTTTGTGTTATGTGTTTTAATTTAAAATAATGAGTTTGAAATGCATGTATATATATTATAAATAGTTGGATTTGGAATATGATTTTGTGTACATATGTAATTTTATATGGTATGTTTATATCAAATTCACCTATACTATTATCGTCATCGATCCAGTCTGATTTGATTTCATCCATTTCTACTTATCAGCTTACCCGTCGAATTCGTGCCCATTTTGTTTCGCTTCTGTTCGCTTCCGTCCCAGTGTCTATTTTTCTAGCCTCGAAAGGTGAGCAATCACTCACGATTAACGTTCTTTTATTTATTAAATTTGATTTCAATTGAAACGACAATTGAAATATGCTGTTGTAGTTATTTAAAATTGTTATATATGCTATTATCTGTAACTGTTCACCTGTAGGATATGACACCATATCCTGTTGTTTATATTTTATTAGTATTTATGATATATGCCTGTTGTTGTATTTTATATTATCTGTTATCACTCTGCAAGTTCCCTGTTAGTATAGAATTCACTATGGGTTGAAATGATACATACCCGAACGGACTTTAGAATAGGAGAATTTCGTTATGGGTTGAAATGATAAACCCAAGCGATTTTCATTTGAATTGAATTTGGGATTGCGGGTCGAAATGATATCTACCCGTATATATTAAATTACGGATTGAAATGATAAATATCCGTACTACTTGACCATAGGATATGAAATATATACAAACACCGTTGGTCTATATGTAAATATTTTAAAGTTGATTTCTATGGTTTTGGAAAGAAATATATGGTTTTAATAAATGTTGATTTTAAATTATTATATATAAATGGTAATGATATACATGGATTTAATAATCATATTTAAATTAATTAAGATTGATTTAACACATATAATATGGTTAAGTATTAAATTTATATTTCAAAATAGATTTTGGTAAAAATTTGAATAAGTTAAGGTTGAGAAATTAATTTGAATTTAGTTGAAATTGTATTCAATAAAGAATTTTAATTAATTAAACCGATTTGTAACTGAGATTTAAGATATGATTTATAACTTGGGTTTGATTTAAGTAATTTAATGAATATTTCCTGTTTAAATAAATTTAAGGAAATATTTAGTAAAATGTAATTTAAGGCTAGTTAAATGATATTGAATTTATTAAGTGAATATTCCCTGATTAAATAATAATGAAGTTAAATCAAGAGCTATATGAAACTGTTAAATTTAACTTTGAAAATATTGAATATTAAAACCTTGAAATATATTGAAAATTTAAATGGTCTATTGAGAACTGAATTGAATTGATGAATTGAGCTTTGAATAAATTTGAATTTGGAATTTGAGTTGATTTGAATCGATTTGTGAGACTTGAGGAAATTATAAATACTTTACTTTATAAATTATTTAACCTATCTATACTATTTTAGGAAATAGATATATTTGAAATAAAATGATATTTTGGTTTTGAAGTATAAATTAATTTGGAACGACCACGGTGTTATAATGTATATTTCCATCTTGTAGATAGTTCCACAGATCCTTAGAGGATGGTTATCCCAAACATCCTCTAAGTTAGTTGTATTTCAGTTGATATTTCACTTCAGTTGGATTTATTGATATAAGAATGTTAATCCTGACTCGAGTGTTTTGTGTTTTGCTTTACGCTCAGGTCAGGCCGAGTGATACAGCAATTGAGACTCACCTTTGGAGTTTGGAGCTTCGTTTGGAGATCCAACCATCGATTCAGCTTTTAGCTTTCCAGTTGATTGTTCAGAGAGGTCATCTATTCGTACTGAAGACTTCACTGTATTCAAGATATTCTGTTGTATTTTATTTGTAACTCTGATGTTTATATAGTAGCTTCATGAACTACTATTTTATCTATTCCGCTGTGTATTATTGTATTACTCTGGGTCTGTGATTCTATGATTGATTTATTTACTGGATATGCTGAGTTTTGCCAAATTTTTATTACAATCTGTTATTTTAAAATATTCAAGTCAGACATGTGTGGATTATTGTCGATTTGAATGGTTCAAAATAGCGGGTCGTTACATGACACATCATGCCACATCACCACCTGACCCCCTGAGCCATGGCTGTGTCCCTCCATGCCTTGCCCGAGCCTTGTAGTGGCCTTGAACCCATGCTTTTGCCTTGTATTGGTAGTTTCTACATCACCAAATGTTGCACCACTTTCTCTAGGTTAGGCCGACCCATACACCATCACCACTAGCCTTTTCCTGACCCATACACCTCTGCCACACCTTTAGTTGACCACTTGAAGACTGGCCGTGACTTGGAGTGCCTTGGCCGTGACTTTTAGTGCCTTGAGAACATTGTGTGTTTCCTTGTAGTTGTTGTTTCATGCTCACAAACCTTTGCTCCATCACCTTGCCATAATAAGCCGACCTTTAGGAACCCAAACCTGATCTAAAACCATGCTGTAGCCGTGACATTTCAAATCATAGCTGAAGCATAGATGGTAGAAAGCAAGTGCAAACACTTTGGCTTTGTTTTATGCATCCAATTCTAGCATTGTTTAATGGTATCTTATGTTGAAACTTATGTGTTGTTATACTTGTTTTGTTGAATGTATCCAAGGAGATTCATCTTTGGCTCTCTCACTCAAATCATATTCGTGTTGTCGTGCCTTCGAAGATTCTATGTTGTGTGTTTTGGTCGTCATCTCTAGCTTAAACAAGTGAGTAATTCTCACCAGATGATGTGTACTTATATAACTAGTAAACTGACACCATTTGAATCTGTAAAGTTATATCATCCTGTTATAACTATTATATTATGGTCATATAATGCTCACCCCTGTTATTACACCTGTTATATCATCAGTTACTTTTATATGATGCTATTCTGTTCATTCATATCTGTTTATCACACTGCAAGTTCCCTGTTAGTATAGAAATCACTATGGGTTGAAATGATACATACCCGAACGGACTTTAGAATAGGGAAAAATCGTTATGGGCTGAAATGATAGGCCTGAACGGTTTTTATTTATTTTATTTTAACTTTGGATTACGGGTTTGAAATGATAAAACCCGGTTTTCTTTGTAAACTGCGGATTGAAATGATACATATCCGTATCACTTGACCTAGGCTAGAAAATTATATACAAACCCTGGTTTATATTATTTTTTTGAAAATTTTAAAATATTTTAAAATATTTTAAAAATGTAAATATTATGATATTTTGATTTAAATTTTATAAAAATGATTTCTATAAAATATTAGTGATTTCCTACAAATTAAATAAGTGAATTAAGTAAATGGTGAAGTAGAATTTGAAATATGAGTTAATTTTGGAATTTATGATTTTGTTTTTAAATGGAATTTATGTAAAGTAAGAATATATGACAAATTTTGATTTAAAAATGAATTTAATGATTTTATTAAGAAATAATGATTTTATAAGTGTTAATGATTTTGTATAACTTAAAATATGAAATAAATGAATGTTTAAGTTGAATTTTTTTGAAATATAACTTAAATTGGGAAATTGTGAATTTTGTTAAAAGTGAAATTTTAATTAAGTAAAATAAATGGAAATAAGTTATATTTTGGAAATTTAAACTTAGTTGTTAAGTTAAGAATTTAATTAAAGAAATGAAAATTTAATTGTAATTTAATTTGATTTTTGTATGGAAATTTGACTTTATAAAATCATAGAAATAAAGGTATTTAAATGATTGTTTTTAAATGTGAAATATATGATTTTATAAGTTAAAATGATTTATATTAAAATTTAATTATGTGTTAAATTGAAAATAAAACTCTGAATTTGATTTGACCGCATTTTTGAAATGTAATGTAAAGATATTACAGCATTGGAAAATGCTGTAGTTGTTTTAAATGAGCCAAATAGCAAATTTGAACTAAGGGTTATTATAGCACTTTGTTAGTGCTATAGTTGTTAAATTAAACTAAAATTTTAATTGAAACTAAATTAAGATATTAAAGCATTTTAAATGTCGTCTTTTGTTAATGAACTGTTTTTAAACATAACGTTTCGTAGCAATTTCTAAGTGCTGCGAAAGTTGAATTTTCTTTGTTTAATAAATTCAAATGAATAAATGATCTTTGAAAAAGATTAAATTTTGGAAATTAAATATTTAATTATTAAATATAATGAATTGACTTTAAATGATTTAAATGAAATAGTTGATTTTGGAAATACAACTATTTTGAAATGTTATTAAATTGTATTTAAATTTAAATTAAATAAATGATATTAAATCTTGGAATGAATAATTGAAGTTTATATTAGTATGAAAAATATTTGGTTTACTTGAAATTTGAATCTATTTAAAGGATATTGGACTTATCAAATATAGGATATTAAAGCTTTAGAACTTATTTTATAATTTGAATAGTTATTTTGTGGATTAAATCTATATTTGAAATTTATAAGATTTGAAATGGTCTATGGAAATTTAATTGAAATAAATGATTGAATTAAATTGAAACTTTGGAAATTTTAATACTTGATTTGAAAGTATAATAATTAAACTTTTAAATGGTTTAGATGAATTATTTTGATTGAAATATAAACTATTTAAAAGGTGACTTGAAATGATAATAAATGAATGATATCTTTGAATTTAAAAAGGTATTTAAAGTTGAATACTTGGATTTGAACTCAAATGATGATTTGAAATGAAGTTTTGGAAAGATATGATGTTTTGATATATTAAAATGATTTGAAATGAAGTTTTGGAAGGATATGATGTTTTGATATATTAAAACGATTTGAAATGAAGTTTTGGAAAGATATGATATTTTGATATATTGAAATGATTTGAAATGAAGTTTTGAAATGATATGTTATTTTAAATATATTGAAATGGTTTGGAATTGATTTAATCTTCATTTTGATAAAGATTTGGATTTGAAATGATATTCTATTTTTAAGTATAAAATATTATTTTAAATTTATAACCATGGGTTATAATAACGATTGGTTGTTAAAGAGACCGGGATCGGATATGGACATACTCTCTGTCGATACCGAAAACCACTTTAACAACTGTGTACGCGGTGGAGTTTCCAGAATGAAGTAGGATGGTAGCGACGATCCTAAGGTATATACGTGGACCCAACTCCCGTGAGTTGGCATAAGGTGGCTAAAACAGGAGCGATTGACGGACCAGTGAGGTAGCACCTCTGATCGGACACACTTCTTCGATACCATTCTATTATTTGTGATTGATTTGGTGCGCACCCTTGATTTGGGAGTGTTGTTCGAGGTGGGCGGTGGTGGCTGCTATGCGTAACCACCAGTCTGGATACGTAATTGGTATATCTACCCTGGCATTGCCTAGTTGTGCCGTGTCACCTACTATATCGAGCTTTACTACGAGTTGTGATTTCTCCCGTAGCCTGTGGAGTATCGAGGGTAGCCCCCATTTTGGGAGTACGCTAATACTGGATAGACTACTAGGACTATTACGTGTTAAGGGCTACTATTAAAAAGTATGTTTATTTTATATTAGACATTATTATAATAGCGAATATTACTACATGGTAGATAGTTTAACGGATCCTTAAAGAATGGGCGATCCCAAGCATTCTTTAAGTTACTTGTACCTTTATTACAGTTAACTTGAGTTGGTTTACATTATATAAGTATATATTGTCCTGACTCGAGTGTTTTGTGTTTTGCTTTACGCTCGGGTCAGCTTGAGTTATTCACAGATTTGGATTTCCACTCTCTTGGAGATTTGAATTGCTGGAGATTATCTGCTTGTCTTGTCCTATCTATTTCAGTTCCGTTGTTCTACTCAGCTTGTACTTGGTTATTTTATTGAGACTTCTGTTGTACTTTATTTCTTCTGTTGTATCTTATTTAACTCTGATATATTTATATAGTAGCTTCATGAACTATTATTTCTTTTACTTCCGCTGCATTATTTTACTCTATGTCTGTGATCTGTGATTATATTTATTTACTGTATATTCTGAGATTTGCCAAATTTTATTTACAACGCAGTATTTTGAGCAATTCAAGTCCGACATGTGCGTATGCGAATGGTTGAAAATTTCGGGTCGTTACAGTTGGTACCAGAGCTTTGGCTTTGAGGCAAAACTTAGAATGTATGGTAAATTTAGTAACAGAATCACTTTCATTCGAGCTTGAATCTCTTCATTTTTATTTGATTTCCTTTGAATTTTGGAACGTTCCCTGCAGTTCCAAAATCCATTCTTGTCCCTCACTATTCATCTTCTTGTGATTCTGGAGTATACCACAACTCCGCTTCGAATGAGCTTTATAGTGAATTGGCGGTCTCGCCAATAGTCTAATGACTTGTAAAAAGAGAAACTCCTTTACAATTAGCATCGATTCACCAGAGATTTATATCTATCCTTGGTTTAGATGCTAATATCTTTTATTATTCCAAACTCTATCTCTTGAGATCGGATGTAGATTTATCCCAGAAAAAAAATACACATTTGATCTTATTCATTAAGTCACGGTTGACCCGGTTAAGGTTGCCCGCGATTTATCTAAGCTTATCCATCTTCATAATTTGTTAATTAATCATCTTGTCTTTGTTTCCAAAATATCTCCAAACATTTTGAATTGTACTTGTAAATCTATGTTTGTTTTATATGTTGTGTTGTTTGAGTTGTTGATGTTGATTTGGGCTTCCGATCGATTCGTCTAATCAACGCTATCGATAGGATTTCTAAAACACTTTGACAGAACAAACTGACACAATATTATTTTAAAATTTGGTTAATGAAATGTATTTTGATATAAGTAAATATTATGGAACTTAATAAATTAATTTAAATTGATTATTTGAAACGATAATACTTGATTTATCATTCTATAAATGAATTTATAAATAGCTGTTTATAAATTTGATTTGGGAACTGAAATGAATTTAAATCAAGAATTTGAGAATTTAATTTCCGATGGTTTCAAACCTTGTGTTTAAAGTTTTAAAAGGATATATTATTTAAAGTATTTGTGAATAGAAATTTGTTTCCAAAGAATTTTAAAGTTTTAAAATTTTAGTGGTCTTCTCTTTGTCGCTGGAAAATAATTTCGGTGATGACTGCGGCATCATCGATGTTCATTTTCGAGTTTCGAAGTAAAGAGACCATTCTGTAGTCTTGCTACAAGCTTTGTTTTGGGAAATTTGATTGATTTGAATTTCTAAAATATGATTTGATTTATAATATATATAGATATATGATTTAAATTTGATTTGACAAATTATGTACATACATTTATTTCACTCTAAATGGTTTGAAAGGAATCGGAAATTTTATTCTTAAATTCTATCTTAAATAATAACTTCAAGTATAGAAAGAAAATCAAAATTTTGAATAAATATTCAAGCTTGAAATGATTGAATTAGAATGTTTATATTGTATATTAATTTTAGAAAGTTTTATTTGTATAATTCTCAATGCATTCCAATATAACTTACCTTAATTTTAGAAGTTAACAATGTAACTGGATAATATACAATATAAAAAGATTTTATAAATAAAATTTGAGTGGTTATAATAAATGTTAAACACTTAAATTTTAGTTATAAAAAGATTAACAGAGGTAAATAGAGTAAAAGAGTAATGGAATAATTTACACAATAAAATGATGTTAAAGGAGCTAAGAATAAATTAAAGCAGTTATAATAGGTGTAAGTATATTTAACATAGGTGATAAAAATATTGAGAGGAATAAATTTAATTTTAATTAGGAATAATGAAGAGTTAAATTTATTGAATGTTATACACTTAATTTTAATCAAATCCATGATTTTTGAAATTTTTGGTTTAAGAAAATTGGATGATAAAGTAATGAAATTAGAAATAGTTAAGATTTATTTAACTTGTGTAAAACTAATTATCAATTTAAGTTGAAATTTCCATGGTTTCAAACTTATTGTCTTATTTTGTTTTCAAACTGTCTGTTAGTTGTCCTTATTTTTCCTTATCTAGTTACAGACTGGTATAGGCATCTTTCTATACTCTTTCTGTTTATAAATCTTTCTACAATCTTTATAATCTTTGGTACCCATTTTAAATCTGAGCACTGCTTGCCATCCAAAGACCGTCGGTCAAGCGGAAAGGGTGAATCAGATTCTAGAGGATTTTTTTTGTGCTTGTGTTCCTGATTCTGGAGAATCTTGGGAAGATCATCTCCACCTTGTTAAACTTACCTATAACAATAGTTATCAGGTATAATTTCAATCTCCTAGTCATCTTGTCTTAATCTTATTTCACTCTACCTTTTTCTTGTGCTTTCCCGTACCACATTCCTTTTCGGGGACGAAAAGTTTTAAGTGGGGGAGAGTGAAACGACCCTAGATTTTTGCATATATTTTAAATTTGACTTTATTTTATTTTGAAATTATTTTTAAACTTGTTTTATTTTCAATATTTCATTTTAAATATAAATTTTGATTATTATATGAATTATAATTTCAAACTGGTATAAATTGAATATTTTCCTAAAAAGTGGATTTCTGGTCAAACTTTGACTTTTAAATTTTAAATGTAAATATTTAAATTCTTAAATTTTATCTCTTATTATGAAAATAGATTTAATAACATGAATACTGCTTTTTGTTTCGTTGAAAATGGATTTAAATTGTGAAAGTTATACTGTTTTCAATATTGTGTGTATATTGAGTTATTTAACAATTTTCTTTATTTTTAATTTATATAAATGACATTATTTTTTATATATCTTACTATAATTTGTATATTTAGGTTATATTATATATATTTTGACTTTTAAATATTTTTAAAGTGATTATAAAAAATTTCTAAAGCTTATTGAATTTATTTCTAATTTTTAAAGCTTAGTTTGCATTTTAAGCCATTTTCTTAATTTAAATTCTTTTTAATTAAAATTTAATTATTTATTTTATATATTTATTTTATTTTCTGAGTTGTTATCTTTATTTATCAGTTTTATTGGTATTTATAAATTACAAAATATATAAAAATGAAATTTGAAAGGTTGTGACTCTTGATTTGCTTAAGACCTTTTGTTTTCCCATCTCTTCATTTTCTTAACACTTGGATTCATTCTCTTTTGGCCGTATATTTTCTTTTCCCTTCAGCCTCATCTTCATTTTTCACGTGAATAACTTTCTCAAACCATTTCTCAACAAAAAAATCACGGCCACATCACTTTTGATCAAAGTTTTAGGTAAATTCTTCTTCTCTTTCTTTGTTTTCTTTTGTGATTTGCACTTGCATTCTTCATCTTTCTAGGTTCGGCTCCTCCCATCTCCTCCACCTTGGCTGCCTCCACCACTAACCCCTCTGGCCAACATCACCTCCAGCCCCTCCCCATGTCCTTGCCGTGCACCATAGTGAAGAAAATCCACCTTAAAGTGAACCAACGTCACCTATATGCATACAGGCCGAGCCATCCACCTTCCATCACCTCTCTCCACCACATGGCCGACCATATACCACCACCACCTCCTATTCCAGACCTGACACATCATGCCACATCACCACCTGACCCCCTGAGCCATGGCCGTGTCCCACCATGCCTTGCCCGAGCCTTGTAGTGGCCTTGAACCCATGCTTTTGCCTTGTATTGGTAGTTTCTACATCACCAAATGTTGCACCACTTTCTCTAGGTTAGGCCGACCCATACACCACCACCACCAGCCTTTTCCTGACCCATACACCTCTGCCACACCGGTAGTTGACCACCTGAAGACTGGCCGTGACTTGGAGTGCCTTGGCCGTGACTTTTAGTGCCTTGAGAACATTGTGTGTTGCCTTGTAGTTGTTGTTTCATGCTCACAAACCTTTGCTCCATCATCTTGCCATGATAAGCCGACCTTTAGGAACCCAAACCTGATCTAAAACCATGCTGTAGCCATGCCATTTCAGATCATAGCTGAAGTAGAGATGGTAGAAAGCAAGTGCAAACACTTTGGCTTTGTTTTATGCATCCAATTCTAGCATTGTTTAATGGTATCTTGTGTTGAAACTTATGTGTTGTTATACTTGTTTTGTTGAATGTATCCAAGGAGATTCATCTTTGGCTCTCTCACTCAAATCATATTCGTGTTGTCGTGCCTTTGAAGATTCTGTGTTGTGTGTTTTGGTCGTCATCTCCAGCTTAAACAAGTGAGTAATTCTCACCATGCGATGTGTACTTATATAACTAGTAAACTGACACCATTTGAATCTGTAAAATTATATCATCCTGTTATAACTGTTATATTATGATCATATAATGCTCACCCCGTTTATTACACCTCTTATATCATCAGTTACTTTTATATGATGCTATTCTGTTCATTCATATCTGTTTATCACACTGCAAGTTCCCTGTTAGTATAGAAATCACTATGGGTTGAAATGATACATACCCGAACGGACTTTAGAATAGGGAAAAATCGTTATAGGCTGAAATGATAGGCATGAACGGTTTTTATTTATTTTATTTTAACTTGGGATTACGGGTTTGAAATGATAAAACCCGGTTTTCTTTGTAAACTGCGGATTGAAATGATACATATCCATATCACTTGACCTAGGCTAGAAAATTATATACAGACCCGTGGTTTATATTTTTTTTTGAAAATTTTAAAATATTTTAAAAATGTAAATATTATGATATTTTGATTTAAATGTTATAAAAATGATTTCTATAAAATATTAGTGATTTCCTACAAATTAAATAAGTAAATTAAGTAAATGGTGAAGTAGAATTTGAAATATAAGTTAATTTTGGAATTTATGATTTTGGTTTTAAATGGAATTTATGTAAAGTAAGAATATATGACAAATTTTGATTTAAAAATGAATTTAATGATTTTATTAAGAAATAATGATTTTATAAGTGTTAATGATTTTGTATAACTTCAAATATGAAATAAATGAATGTTTAAGTTGATTTTTTTTGAAATATAACTTAAATTGGGAAATTGTGAATTTAGTTAAAAGTGAAATTTTAATTAAGTAAAATAAATGGAAATAAGTTATATTTTGGAAATTTAAGCTTAGTTGTTAATTAAGAATTTAATTAAAGAAATGAAAATTTAATTGTTATTTAATTTGATTTTTCAATGGAAATTTGACTTTATAAAATCATAGAAATAAAAGTATTTAAATGATTGTTTTCAAATGTGAAAATATATGATTTTATAAGTTAAAATGATTTATATTAAAAGTTAATTATGTGTGAAATTGAAAATAAAACTCTGAATTTGATTTGACAGCATTTTTGAAATGTAATGTAAAGATATTACAACATTGGAAAATGCTGTAGTTGTTTTAAATGAGCCAAATAGCAAATTAGAACTAAGGGTTATTATAGCACTTTGTTAGTGCTATAGTTGTTAAATTTAACTAAAATTTTAATTGAAACTAAATTAAGATATTACAGCATTTTAAATGCCGTCTTTTGTTAATGAACTGTTTTTAAACATAACATTTCGTAGCAATATCTAAGTGCTGCGAAAGTTGAATTTTCTTTGTTTAATAAATTCAAATGAATAAATGATCTTTGAAAAAGATTAAATTTTGGAAATTAAATATTTAATTATTAAATATAATGAATTGACTTTAAATGATTTAAATGGAATAGTTGATTTGGGAAATACAACTATTTTGAAATGTGATTAAATGGTATTTAAATTTAAATTAAATAAATGATATTAAATCTTGGAATGATTAATTGAAGTTTATATTAGTATGAAAAATATTTGGTTTACTTGAAATTTGAATCTATTTAAAGGATATTGGACTTATGAAATATAGGATATTAAAGCTTTGGAACTTATTTTATAATTTGAATAGTTATTTTGTGGATTAAATCCATATTTGAAATTTATAAGATTTGAAATGGTCTATGGAAATTTAATTGAAATAAATGATTGAATTGAATTGAAACTTTGGAAATTTTAATACTTGATTTGAGAGTATAATAATTAAACTTTTAAATGGTTTAGATGAATTATTTTGATTGAAATATAAACTATTTAAAAGGTGACTTGAAATGATAATAAATGAATGATATCTTTGAATTTAAAAAGGTATTTAAAGTCGAATACTTGGATTTGAACTCAAATGATGATTTGAAATAAAATTTTGGAAAGATATGATATTTTGATATATTAATATGATTTGAAATGAAGTTTTGGAAGGATATGATATTTTGATATATTAAAACGATTTGAAATGAAGTTTTGGAATGATATGATATTTTGATATATTGAAATGATTTGAAATGAAGTTTTGAAATGATATGTTATTTTAAATATATTGAAATGGTTTGGAATTTATTTAATCTTCATTTTGATAAAGATTTGGATTTGAAATGATATTCTACTTTTAAGCATAAAATATTATTTTAAATTTATAACCACGGGTTATAATAACGATTGGTTGTTAAAGAGACCGGGATCGGATATGGGCATACTCTTTGTCGATACCGAAAACCACTTTAACAACTATGTACGTGGTGGAGTTTCCAGAATGAAGTAGGATGGTGGCGACGATCCTAAGGTATATACGTGGACCCAACTCCCATGAGTTGGCATAAGGTGGCTAAAACAGGAGCGATTGACGGACCAGTGAGGTAGCACCTCTGATCGGACACACTTCTTCGATACCATTCTATTATTTGTGATTGATTTGGTGCGCACCCTTGATTTGGGAGTGTTGTTCGAGGTGGGCGGTAGTGGCTGCTATGCATCACCACCAGTCCGGATGCGTAATTGGTATATCTACCCTGACATTTCCTAGTTGTGCCGTGTCACCTACCATATCGAGCTTTACTACGAGTTGTGATTTCTCCCGTAGCCTGTGGAGTATCGAGGGTAGCCCCCATTTTGGGAGTACGCTAATACTGGATAGACTACTAGGACTATTACGTGTTAAGGGCTATATGGGTAACCCCTTGACGCTATTAAAAAGTATGTTTATTTTATATTAGACATTATTATAATAGCGAATATTACTACATTGTAGATAGTTTAATGGATCCTTTAAGAATGGGCGATCCCAAGCATTCTTTAAGTTACTTGTACCTTTATTACAGTTCACTTGAGTTGGTTTACATTATATAAGTATATTGTCCTGACTCGAGTGTTTTGTGTTTAGCATTATGCTCGGGTCAGCCTGAGTTATTCACAGATTTGGATTTCCACTCTCTTGGAGATTTGAATCGCTGGAGATTATCTGCTTGTCTTGTCCTATCTATTTCAGTTCCGTTGTTCTACTCAGCTTGTACTTGGTTATTTTATTGAGACTTCTGTTGTACTTTATTTCTTTTGTTGTATCTTATTTAACTCTGATATATTTATATAGTTGCTTCATGAACTACTGTTTCTTTTACTTCCGCTGCATTATTTTACTCTGTGTATGTGATCTGTGATTATATTTATTTACTGTATATTCTGAGATTTGCCAAATTTTATTTACAACGCGGTATTTTGAGCAATTCAAGTCCGACATGTGCGGATGCGAATGGTTGAAAATATCGGGTCGTTACAGTTGGTATCAGAGCTTTGGCTTTGAGGAAAAACTTAGAATGTATGGTAAATTTATTTACAGAATCACTTTCATTCGAGCTTGAATCTCTTCATTTTTATTTGATTTTCTTTGAATTTTGGAACGTTCCCTGCAGTTCCAAAATCCATTCTTGTCCCTCACTATTCATCTTCTTGTGATTCTAGAGTATCCCACAACTCCACTTCGAATGATCTTTATAGTGAATTGGCGGTCTCGCCAATACTCTAATGACTTGTAAAAAGAGAAACTCCTTTACAATTAGCATCGATTCACCAGAGATTTATATCTATCCTTGGTTTAGATGCTAATATCTTTTGTAATTCCAAACTCTATCTCTTGAGATCGGATGTAGATTTACCCCAGAAAAAAAATACACATTTGATCTTATTTATTAAGTCACGGTTGACCCGGTTAAGGTTGCCCACGATTTATCTAAGCTTATCCATCTTCATAATTTGTTAATTAATCATCTTGTCTTTGTTTCCAAATTATCTCCAAACATTTTGAATTGTACTTGTAAATCTATGTTTGTTTTATATATTGTGCTGTTTAAGTTGTTGATGTTGATTTGGGCTTCCGATCGATTCGTCTGATCAACGCTATCGATAGGATTTCTAAAACACTTTGACAGAACAAACTGACATAATATTATTTTAAAATTTGGTTAATGAAACGAATTTTGATATAAGTAAATATTATGGAACTTAATAAATTGATTTAAATTGATTATTAGAAATGATGATACTTGATTTATAATTCTATAAATGAATTTATAAATAGGTGTTTATAAATTTGATTTGGGAACTGAAATGAATTTAAATCAAGAATTTGATAATTTAATTTCCGATGGTTTCAAACCTTGTGTTTAAAGTTTTAAAAGGATATATTATTTAAAGTATTTGTGAATAGAAATTTGTTTCCAAAGAATTTTAAAGTTTTAAAATTTTAGTGCTCTTCTTTTTGTCGCTGGAAAATAATTTCGGTGATGACCGCGGCATCATCGACATTCATTTTCGAGTTTCGAAGTAAAGAGACCATTATGTAGTCTTGCTACAAGCTTTGTGTTGGGAAATTTGATTGATTTGAATTTCTAAAATATGATTTGATTTATAATATATATAGATATATGATTTAAATTTGATTTGAAAAATTATGTACATACATTTATTTCTCTCTAAATGGTTTGAAAGGAATCAGAAATTTTATTCTTAAATTCTATCTTAAATAATAACTTCAAGTATAAAAAGAAAATCAAAATTTTGAATAAATATTCAAGCTTGAAATGATTGAATTAGAATGTTTATATTGTATATTAATTTTAGAAAGTTTTATTTGTATAATTCTCAATGCATTTCAATATAACTTACCTTAATTTTGGAAGTTAACAATGTAACTGGATAATATACAATATAAAAAGATTTTATAAATAAAATTTGAGTGGTTATAATAAATGTTAAACACTTAAATTTTAGTTATAAAAAGATTAACAGAGGTAAATAGAGTAAAAGAGTAATGGAATAATTTACACAATAAAATGATGTTAAAGGAGCTAAGAATATATTAAAGCAGTTATAATAGGTGTAAGTATATTTAACATAGGTGATAAAAATATTGAGAGGAATAAATTTAATTTTAATTAGGAATAATGAAGAGTTAAATTTATTGAATGTTATACACTTAATTTTAATCAAATCCATGATTTTTGAAATTTTTGGTTTAAGAAAATTGGATGATAAGGTAATGAAATTAGAAATAGTTAAGATTTATTTAACTTGTGTAAAATTAATTATCAATTTAAGTTGAAATTTCCATGGTTTCAAACTTATTATCTTATTTTGTTTTCAAACTGTCTGTTAGTTGTCCTTATTTTTCCTTATCTGGTTACAAACTGGTATAGGCATCTTTCTATACTCTTTCTGTTTATAAATCTTTCTATAATCTTTGGTACCCATTTTGAATCTGAGCACTGCTTGCCATCCACAGACCGTCGGTCAAGCGGAAAGGGTGAATCAGATTCTAGAGGATTTTTTTTTCGTGCTTGTGTTCCTGATTCTGGAGAATCTTGGGAAGATCATCTCCACCTCGTTAAACTTACCTATAACAATAGTTATCGGGTATAATTTCAATCTCCTAGTCATCTTGTCTTAATCTTATTTCACTCTATCTTTTTCTTGTGCTTTCCCGTACCTCATTCCTTTTCGGGGACGAAAATTTTTGAGTGGGGGAGAGTCTAACAACCTTAGATTTTTGCATATATTTTAAATTTGACTTTATTTTATTTTTAAATTATTTTTAAATTTGTTTTATTTTCAATATTTCATTTTAAATATAAATTTTGATTATTATATGAATTATAATTTCAAACTGGTATAAATTGAATATTTTCCTGAAAAGTGGATTTCTGGTCAAACTTTGACTTTTAAATTTTAAATGTAAATATTTAAATTATTAAATTTTATCTCCTATTTTGAAAATAGATTTAATAACATGAATACTGCTTTTCGTTTCGTTGAAAACGGATTTAAATTGTGAAAGTTATACTGTTTTCAATATTGTGTGTATATTGAATTATTTAACAATTTTCTTTATTTTTAATTTATATAAATGACATTTTTTTTGATATATCTTACACTAATTTGTATATTTAGGTTATATTATATATATTTTGACTTTTAAATATTTTTAAAGTGATTATAAAAAATTTCTAAAGCTTATTGAATTTATTTCTAATTTTTAAAGCCTAGTTTGCATTTTAAGCCATTTTCTTAATTTAAATTCTTTTTAATTAAAAATTAATTATTTATTTTATATATTTATTTTCTTTTCTGAGCTGTTATCTTTATTTATCAGTTTTATGGGTATTTATAAATTACAAAATATATAAAAAGGAAATTTGAAAGGTTGTGACTCTTGATTTGCTTAAGACCTTTTGTTTTCCCGTCTCTTCATTTTCTTAACTCTTGCATTCATTCTCTTTTGGCCGTATACATCCTTTTCCCTTCAGCCTCATCTTCATTCTTCACGTGAACAACTTTCTTAAACCATTTCTCAACAAAAAAATCACGGCCACATCACTTTTGATCAAAGTTTTAGGTAAATTCTTCTTCTCTTTCTTTGTTTTCTTTTGTGATTTGCACTTGCCTTCTTCATCTTTCTAGGCTCGGCTCCTCCCATCTCCTCCACCTTGGCTGCCTCCACCACCAACCCCTCTGGCCAATATCACCTCCAGCCCCTCCCCATGTCCTTGTCGTGCACCATAGTGAAGAAAATCCACCTTAAAGTGAACCAACGTCACCTATATGCATACAAGCCGAGCCATCCACCTTCCATCACCTCTCTCCACCACATGGCCGACCATATACCACCACCACCTCCTGTTCCAGACCTGACAAATCATGCCACATCACCACCTGACCCCCTGACCATTGCCGTGTCCCTCCATGCCTTGCCCGAGCCTTGTAGTGGCCTTGAACCCATGCTTTTGCCTTGTATTGGTAGTTTCTACATCACCAAATGTTGCACCACTTTCTCTAGGTTAGGCCGAACCATACACCACCACCACCAGCCTTTTCCTGACCCATACACCTCTGCCACACCGGTAGTTGACCACCTGAAGACTGGCCGTGACTTGGAGTGCCTTGGCCGTGACTTTTAGTGCCTTGAGAACATTGTGTGTTGCCTTGTAGTTGTTGTTTCATGCTCACAAACCTTTGCTCCATCATCTTGCCATGATAAGCCGACCTTTAAGAACCCAAACCTGATCTAAAACCATGTTGTAGCCATGCCATTTCAGATCATAGCTGAAGTAGAGATGGTAGAAAGCAAGTGCAAACACTTTGGCTTTGTTTTATGCATCCAATTCTAGCATTGTTTAATGGTATCTTGTGTTGAAACTTATGTGTTGTTATACTTGTTTTGTTGAATGTATCCAAGGAGATTCATCTTTGGCTCTCTCACTCAAATCATATTTGTGTTGTCGTGCCTTCGAAGATTCTGTGTTGTGTGTTTTGGTCGTCATCTCCAGCTTAAACAAGTGAGTAATTCTCACCAGGCGATGTGTACTTATATAACTAGTAAACTGACACCATTTGAATCTGTAAAATTATATCATCCTGTTATAACTGTTATATTATGATCATATAATGCTCACCCCGTTTATTACACCTCTTATATCATCAGTTACTTTTATATGATGCTATTCTGTTCATTCATATCTGTTTATCACACTGCAAGTTCCCTGTTAGTATAGAAATCACTATGGGTTGAAATGATACATACCCGAACGGACTTTAGAATAGGGAAAAATCGTTATGGGCTGAAATGAAAGGCATGAACGGTTTTTATTTATTTTATTTTAACTTGGGATTACGGGTTTGAAATGATAAAACCTGGTTTTCTTTGTAAACTACGGATTGAAATTGTGACGACCCGACTTTCTATGCCCAAAAAGTCGCATCATTATGAAGAAAGAAAGGGATAGAAGAAGAAAAGAAAAGAAGAAAGAACAACAACACGTCAGAAATCTCACAGCGGAACGAGAAATATATTATCACATAAGATATTACATAGTATCATATACATCAGAGTACACAACTTATACATCACAGAATAGACAGTTATAAACTTCTGTCTATTATACAACACAAGTACATCAGTACAATACAGACTAATACAAACACAGCGGAAACTCTATATATCTACTCGCTGAAGCCTCCTGCTCCACAGCTCCTCCAGAATTCGTCAAGACTATCCTGAATCCCTCGACTACTCAATACAATATTGAGTACCCAAGAGTTTAATAAAACAGAAAATAAACACTTGGGTCAGACATGGGTCTGGTGTGAGTAAACGGGTTAAAATTGTTTAACTTCAAAACCTTTTGAAAACAAAGGTATCACGTAAGACTTTCCACACATAAACATGGAAAAGTTTTTACCTTACGCTAACCAAAACATTTGATAGGAAATCCAGTCATATTATAATAGGGTCTAGGGTTTTCAGATAAATATTCACATAGCCGAAATTGTTACATTCATTAAATTCCAGCATACATAAGTATACAATCAAATCCGTTATCACTTATTGGAATTTGGATTTCCATACAATGGCAGGGCTACTGGGGTACCGCCCGTCACAGTACGTGGCCTAGATCACCGTACCGAGGAGTACGCCCGCTCCCCTGCAACACAAAGCCGGAACCATCCCTTACTGGATAATCCCGAACAAGATAATCCCGTAGTTGGCGCGACCAACCACACACTAAGCCGAATAAAGAAAAGGGACCTCTAGACAGGGATCTATCTTGCTCTCAGTGGGTGCTACCCACGAAGCCTTGCTGCACCTCCCCTGTTTTAGCCATTCCCGGTTGATGAGGCTTGAGGTTACGATTACCTTTAATCAGAACATATCACTTAGAATGCTCATCGTCCGCCTGACGATGTGCTGAAAGCATTCAATCCATACAAGTTCGTTCCGGGTTCGAACGAAACCGAAGGCATTATCTCGTTACACTCGTTTTGGAATCACCCTCAGAGTTAACGACAATAACCCTTGCACTCTGAATCTTCATCTTCACTTGAGATTCACGACCTATCGTTAATTTGGATCGATGTGGTATTCGGGTCTCCAGACCTGGAATACCGGTATACGGAAACCCGATCCCGGTCTCATCGAAATCCAAAACGTATCTTTTAAGGCCAAGTTGTTTAAAGGTTTAAACAATTTAACTTATCTATACAGATAGATAATTCACAAGTCACAATTGATAATCACATTATCATTTAAACAGATGATTCATAACAAAATAGGTAATCCATATCAACATCACAATAGTTAATCTATATTACCATCATAATACAACCAAGCATTCATACCACACAACATTACTTATCTCATTTCTGAGATTACATCCATTCAAGACAAATCAATGTCATCCATTCTAATATAAGCAATGATTTACTTAATCATAACATAATTAATTTAAAATTGATTTAAATTAATTATCTCTATCTTTAATTAATTTAAAGTGAATTAAATTAATTACTTCATTTCTTAATTAATTTAAAATTAATTAAATTAATTACTTTATTATAAATCTTACTTATATAATCATTAATTAATTACAATAAATTAATTAATTATTCTCTAATCGTCCACTTTAATTAATCACCTTGATTAATTATATTTTAATTACATTAAAGAAATTATTCTTAATTAATTTCACAAATTAATTATTCTTAACCAAATACAGTAATTACCTTTAATTACTTCATTAATTAATTAATTATAAATTAATTACTTTAATCTGTAATTAATTACAATTAATTATTTTCTAATCACTTATCATTTTAATTAATCTTAATTAACCTACTCTTAATTACATCATTAATTAATTATAAACTATTGACCCTTAATTACATCTTTAATTATTTTATTAATTACATTAAGTAATTATTCTTAATTAATCCATAATTATTAATCACCTTTGATTAAATCAATCCAGTAATTAACTTCTCGTAATTACTTCCATTAATTAATTACTTTTTAATTAATTACCTTAACAAATAATTAATTACCTTATTAATTATCCTTAATACTTTAATTAACTTTATTAATTAAATTAATAACACTAGGTAATTAACTCTTAATCACTTCCATTAAATTATTTTCATAAGATAATTATTTTCTAATTACTTTATTAAATAATTTCTCTTTTACTTAATTACATCAAGTACTCATCCCTTAATTACTTCATCAAGTAATTATACTTAATTAATTATAAGTAATTATCTTAATAATCACTAATTAATTACTTAGTTAATTATTTAACTAATTATTTAAATTAAATTAAATAATTTCTTAACTATAAAAGATCTTAATTAAGAAAACCATTATCTTAATTAAATTATTATCTATTCTTAAATCATTTTAAATAAATGAATTATCCTTATTAATTTCACATATTAATTTCCTTTAATAAATCAAATTTTAATACTTAAGATAAAATCTTTATTATAGTTAAACCATTACAATATTTAATTTTTACCTTTAAAATCTTTGAAACTTTTCAAAGTCATTAAATAAATTTTAATACAAAGATCATTTTGAAAAATCTATTTTCTATTCTTTAAAACTTATTTATTTAAATTATTTTAAACTTGTTAAAAACATTAAATTTTGAAAACAATTTATTTTACAATTAAAAACTTGTTTAACTTTGCTTTAAAAACTTAGAACATTATAAAAAAAAATCAAACTTCTTTTGATTTTAAACTTAAAACAATTGCTGTTAATTTCCTTTCGACCAACTCACCATTAACCCGAGTAAAACCATCAGGAACTCGAAGCAAACGCGAGACAATCCCACTTCACCTTTCTTCGAGTCAAGCTCGATCCTCCCCCGAAATAAACGCGAGATCATACTTCTTCCCCAAACCCAAAATTCCCAGATGCACACAACCGTGCACATAAACGTGCACATCCACGCCGATCGACGGCGAACTCCACGATAGCCTCCGACACATCGCCTATGACCACGGCAACACGATCGACCACCCAAACTTCCACGATTCGATCGAGAATCGAATTCGACCATTTCACCCACGATCTGGAACGAAGCATCACCAGAATATCCTCGTCATCGTTGATTCCAGCCTCGAGAAGCCTCGCCCTTCTCCCCATAGTTCCGTCTCGTCTTCCAGTACCCACGACGAACTTGCGATCGCCTCGGATTCCATCTTGATGTCGCGAAACCCATAGAATCATCAACGTAAAAACCAGAGTCTTAAACCCTAATTCAGCTTCGTATGATCGTCACAATGGATTATAAAATCCACGATCATTTTTCTGATGATCATCATACTCCCCTCGACCTTCACACCCAACCACGATGATCAATTCGACTTTGATCGATGGGAATCGACCAAAACAACCCAAACGTACATCTCGACAATACTCAACTATTTTAAAACTAAAAATCGTGATTTACATACTAAAATTCGTGATTTCCCATCATGAATCCAACCATACACTTTAATCTTAAAATTGAATCAATAAATTTTTACCCAAATTACAAATTTCACTGTATATTATGAAATTTCGAGACCAATTCTAAATATAAATTCCTCAGATGATTTTTAGTAGAGATATTGTATGGATTCAAACAATTTCTATTTACAAATCATAAACTAACAGAGATTAAATGATGATATATAGATTTTATTAAGAAATCAAACTATTATCACTTCACAGAGGCTAATTATATAACAGTACAGGCATTCAAATTTAACTATACAAGCATTTCAAACACTCATATACACCATGCATACATTACAAACATTTCAGATAATAAATCATCACATATCAAAGGTTTAAATCTGTTTTTAAAATAATATTTACTCACCTGAATTTTTAAACAGAGAACAGATAACATGATCTGTTTCCAGGCTTGCATGTTTGATTTTTGAATTTCTTTTGCTTTGTAGAATTTTAAACTTGCAGTTTGACTTCCTTATCTGATTGCAATTGAAGATTTGAATCTGTTGTTGCCTTGATCTTCTTTTGCTTTGATTTGCATTTGAATTCCAGATTTCATTTTTCTTTCATTCCAGGTTTTATTTTTTTTTTCTTTAGATTTTAGCTTTTAGATTTTAGAAATGAGGAGAAAGAGTTTAGGATAATAATAATTTGAACTGAGAAATGAATACAGCTCTTCTTTCATATTAATTTTTATAACTTAAATTTTCAAAAAGATAAAATTAAGCCACTTGTCCCCTTATGTATTAATTTGCTTACACCTATGCATATAAATTTACAAATGTCTTTAAACTATCTTTAAAAGCTTACAAGTGTAAATTCTTGTTTTTAATTAATTTATTTAAGTCATTTATATGTATTTAAAAAAATATTTATATGTATATAATGTATTTATCTTTTATAAATAAGCTTTAAGATTTTTAATAAATGTACAATTGTGAAAAACTATTATTTAAAATAACTTACGCCTTGATCAAATAAAATGTATCATATTTTTATATGCTTGAGTATTTTTATTTTATCTTCACATATATTTTTACAAACCCATTTTGAATTTTAAAAAGAAAAGAATGTTAAAAACAATTGAATTTTTAAATTTAAATCTTAACTAAAATAAAAACTTAAAATATATGTTTATAATAAATAAGAAATTATTCCTGTTCTTTAAATCTCAAATATCATTTCAAAAGTATTAAGTCAAATTAAAAATTTCCAAATTACAAATTATATATATTAAAGTTTGAAAATACTTTATTAAATTCAAATCCAATATTCTTTCCATTTCAATATATACAAATATATATATTCTAAATGGAAAATATTTTTACATTAGTTTTGATAATCATCATATTGAATTTTAATACATAACTTCAAATAACAATATATATATATATACATATATATTATAATTTGAAAACATAGTTTTATTAAATTAAAAGATTCCCTATTCATAATATATATACCAATATATATATATACATTATAAATATAAACATTTATATAAGTTTTAGAAAGATAAATCTTCCCAATTTAAAATTGTTAGAAAAGATATTCCCAAATTAAAATGTTATTAGTTTTCAAAAGAAATAAACTTGCCAATTTAAAATATTATTAACCTTTAAAATGAATAAACTTGTCAATTTATAAAATAAATCAACAAATCAATTTAATTATTAATAAAGATTATTAAATTGATATTGCCAAATTCCCGGGATATCACATTCCTCCCCCCTTAAAATAATTTCGTCCCCGAAATTTAAAAGCAAAGATAATTTAATAACCCAGCAAAATTTTAATTTTAATTTCAAACAGCAACCATACATATCAATCATATTCTAACAATCATAGCAAACAATTTAATCAAACAAATTTAACTATCCAGTTCAAAATTCTGGATAGAATTTTCTCGAGTTTCCCCAAGTATATATATATATCGGGATACTCGTTCTACAGGATCTTAACTAACTATCTACAATAGTCTAGAACTTCTTCCCATCTAGATTACAAATCTGAACAAAATATCAGACTAAACTCAAAACCATCTCAACTTCCAAATCCTTCTGAATTGCTGATTCCATCCCTCGATGAATCATACACATATTCCTCAGAGATATGTGAAATAAAATGAATTCCAGTTATCCGAACTGGCCATTCAATTCTGGGGATCAAAATCTAATCTCCAGAGAACACAGAAAAATCTCATAATACTTCCGGAGTTTACTTTCCAATTTTTTCCAAATCTTATATCTCCTTTAATCGGAGAAAACTTAAGTAATATCCCAAATTTCAACTTCAATTTCCAAATTCCATCAATTCTTAACTGCATAACTCTCCTGACAATCCTGAGTCACTTCATCCTTCCTGATCAGCTTAACTCTTGCTGATGCTTCCTGAAATAATCTAGACCAACATCAAACCAATTTCCGGATCCTTCTCAACAAAATGGTTTCCCAAAAATCACCGAAATCCAGAACACAACTCTACTCCACAACATTAGAGCATTTCGAACTACTTCTCCTATCTGGAATAGCCAAACAGTTGCACTTGACAACCTTACCTCCAAATCCTGAAAATTCCTTCAACTTAGAGATACACTTGAATTTCCTATAGAAATCCTCTACTCCAAGAAAATTACAACTCTCAGTTGCTTCCACTCTAGAATAGCTGCTATCTTGCTTTCGCTGCACAATTCTGATCTTGAACAGATGAGAATGCCATCGGAGAAACTCGAGCACAAACTTGATCATCCACAGTTCACCAAACCATAAAATCTTAGTGAACCCTTCCACTTGGTCAAAAACATCCCAGTAGAATTCCCTTCAGAAAATTAGGTGTGATCAATTTCTCTCCAAAGAATCCTAAGCCGCTTCACCAAATTCTTCTCTCGGAGACATCCTTCTATTAAGCTGAACCATTGGTAACTCCACGAATCAAGTCGATATGGAATCTCAATCTCCAATAATACCAAGAGAATACTCAAATAATCGCAAGTCTCTTTTGCGATCAACCCGACCTAACTTCCACAGATACTGTTCTCTCTTCACAAATCAGAACAGCTTATACTTAACTTATCCAATTCATTGAAGAAATGGATTCACTCTGATGCTTCTGGACTCCATCTCTAGAAAAACTACTCAGCCAGAAACTTCCTGCTAACACACAGAACACTTCGAGCTGCACTGCTGTCACAGATACCAAAGACTTCTTATCCGAAACTCTTTGAGAAACTCGGACTTCAAAGCAAAAAGAAACACCCCGCTGGACCCAGCCACAACACCGAAACAGATCTACTTCCTTAAACTTGCTTCAGAAGAAACATCTTCAGAAACGTCCATAGTCACCGCGTCTCATCACACAACTACTACTTCTTGAAGTTACCAAGATACTATAACTCGCTTCAGCTCATCCAATAGATCTACTCTATTCATCCAACTTCAAAGATAAACTCCGAACTTAAACAGTTTCCTTCGGAGATTGATGAAATCTTTACATCACAACAAAGTTTACTCGAGACAGTATTAGGTCTACAGTCTCGACAATTACACTTCCAACCTCAACACTCAAACTCTAACCATTGGTAATTGTGTTACACACACTACCACCCTATCTACCTTTATAACTCATATTGGAAAACCCGAACAGGTAACCCAACAAATAGGTAGAAATACATATATATATATATATTTATTTAAAAATGATACTTTTTATATAGAAATTATTTCTGGGTAAAATTATTTCATCTACCTCTTTAAAAAAAAAAATATTGTGTCCGTTGGCCTGGTTCAAGTGTTTAGAGATCCCTATCAATAACGTTAGCTACTCGTATTGACCAGAATCCATATACCACTCAACCGATCAATTAACACAATATAAAACCATTTTTATATAACTAACAATTACGCGCTCTCAAGATAGACACCACTCTAGAGCTTAGGCATTCACTCAACCTATGCTCTGATACCATATGTGACGACCCGACTTTCTATGCCCAAAAAGTCGCATCATTATGAAGAAAGAAAGGGATAGAAGAAGAAAAGAAAAGAAGAAAGAACAACAACACGTCAGAAATCTCACAGCGGAACGAGAAATATATTATCACATAAGATATTACATAGTATCATATACATCAGAGTACACAACTTATACATCACAGAATAGACAGTTATAAACTTCTGTCTATTATACAACACAAGTACATCAGTACAATACAGACTAATACAAACACAGCGGAAACTCTATATATCTACTCGCTGAAGCCTCCTGCTCCACAGCTCCTCCAGAATTCGTCAAGACTATCCTGAATCCCTCGACTACTCAATACAATATTGAGTACCCAAGAGTTTAATAAAACAGAAAATAAACACTTGGGTCAGACATGGGTCTGGTGTGAGTAAACGGGTTAAAATTGTTTAACTTCAAAACCTTTTGAAAACAAAGGTATCACGTAAGACTTTCCACACATAAACATGGAAAAGTTTTTACCTTACGCTAACCAAAACATTTGATAGGAAATCCAGTCATATTATAATAGGGTCTAGGGTTTTCAGATAAATATTCACATAGCCGAAATTGTTACATTCATTAAATTCCAGCATACATAAGTATACAATCAAATCCGTTATCACTTATTGGAATTTGGATTTCCATACAATGGCAGGGCTACTGGGGTACCGCCCGTCACAGTACGTGGCCTAGATCACCGTACCGAGGAGTACGCCCGCTCCCCTGCAACACAAAGCCGGAACCATCCCTTACTGGATAATCCCGAACAAGATAATCCCGTAGTTGGCGCGACCAACCACACACTAAGCCGAATAAAGAAAAGGGACCTCTAGACAGGGATCTATCTTGCTCTCAGTGGGTGCTACCCACGAAGCCTTGCTGCACCTCCCCTGTTTTAGCCATTCCCGGTTGATGAGGCTTGAGGTTACGATTACCTTTAATCAGAACATATCACTTAGAATGCTCATCGTCCGCCTGACGATGTGCTGAAAGCATTCAATCCATACAAGTTCGTTCCGGGTTCGAACGAAACCGAAGGCATTATCTCGTTACACTCGTTTTGGAATCACCCTCAGAGTTAACGACAATAACCCTTGCACTCTGAATCTTCATCTTCACTTGAGATTCACGACCTATCGTTAATTTGGATCGATGTGGTATTCGGGTCTCCAGACCTGGAATACCGGTATACGGAAACCCGATCCCGGTCTCATCGAAATCCAAAACGTATCTTTTAAGGCCAAGTTGTTTAAAGGTTTAAACAATTTAACTTATCTATACAGATAGATAATTCACAAGTCACAATTGATAATCACATTATCATTTAAACAGATGATTCATAACAAAATAGGTAATCCATATCAACATCACAATAGTTAATCTATATTACCATCATAATACAACCAAGCATTCATACCACACAACATTACTTATCTCATTTCTGAGATTACATCCATTCAAGACAAATCAATGTCATCCATTCTAATATAAGCAATGATTTACTTAATCATAACATAATTAATTTAAAATTGATTTAAATTAATTATCTCTATCTTTAATTAATTTAAAGTGAATTAAATTAATTACTTCATTTCTTAATTAATTTAAAATTAATTAAATTAATTACTTTATTATAAATCTTACTTATATAATCATTAATTAATTACAATAAATTAATTAATTATTCTCTAATCGTCCACTTTAATTAATCACCTTGATTAATTATATTTTAATTACATTAAAGAAATTATTCTTAATTAATTTCACAAATTAATTATTCTTAACCAAATACAGTAATTACCTTTAATTACTTCATTAATTAATTAATTATAAATTAATTACTTTAATCTGTAATTAATTACAATTAATTATTTTCTAATCACTTATCATTTTAATTAATCTTAATTAACCTACTCTTAATTACATCATTAATTAATTATAAACTATTGACCCTTAATTACATCTTTAATTATTTTATTAATTACATTAAGTAATTATTCTTAATTAATCCATAATTATTAATCACCTTTGATTAAATCAATCCAGTAATTAACTTCTCGTAATTACTTCCATTAATTAATTACTTTTTAATTAATTACCTTAACAAATAATTAATTACCTTATTAATTATCCTTAATACTTTAATTAACTTTATTAATTAAATTAATAACACTAGGTAATTAACTCTTAATCACTTCCATTAAATTATTTTCATAAGATAATTATTTTCTAATTACTTTATTAAATAATTTCTCTTTTACTTAATTACATCAAGTACTCATCCCTTAATTACTTCATCAAGTAATTATACTTAATTAATTATAAGTAATTATCTTAATAATCACTAATTAATTACTTAGTTAATTATTTAACTAATTATTTAAATTAAATTAAATAATTTCTTAACTATAAAAGATCTTAATTAAGAAAACCATTATCTTAATTAAATTATTATCTATTCTTAAATCATTTTAAATAAATGAATTATCCTTATTAATTTCACATATTAATTTCCTTTAATAAATCAAATTTTAATACTTAAGATAAAATCTTTATTATAGTTAAACCATTACAATATTTAATTTTTACCTTTAAAATCTTTGAAACTTTTCAAAGTCATTAAATAAATTTTAATACAAAGATCATTTTGAAAAATCTATTTTCTATTCTTTAAAACTTATTTATTTAAATTATTTTAAACTTGTTAAAAACATTAAATTTTGAAAACAATTTATTTTACAATTAAAAACTTGTTTAACTTTGCTTTAAAAACTTAGAACATTATAAAAAAAAATCAAACTTCTTTTGATTTTAAACTTAAAACAATTGCTGTTAATTTCCTTTCGACCAACTCACCATTAACCCGAGTAAAACCATCAGGAACTCGAAGCAAACGCGAGACAATCCCACTTCACCTTTCTTCGAGTCAAGCTCGATCCTCCCCCGAAATAAACGCGAGATCATACTTCTTCCCCAAACCCAAAATTCCCAGATGCACACAACCGTGCACATAAACGTGCACATCCACGCCGATCGACGGCGAACTCCACGATAGCCTCCGACACATCGCCTATGACCACGGCAACACGATCGACCACCCAAACTTCCACGATTCGATCGAGAATCGAATTCGACCATTTCACCCACGATCTGGAACGAAGCATCACCAGAATATCCTCGTCATCGTTGATTCCAGCCTCGAGAAGCCTCGCCCTTCTCCCCATAGTTCCGTCTCGTCTTCCAGTACCCACGACGAACTTGCGATCGCCTCGGATTCCATCTTGATGTCGCGAAACCCATAGAATCATCAACGTAAAAACCAGAGTCTTAAACCCTAATTCAGCTTCGTATGATCGTCACAATGGATTATAAAATCCACGATCATTTTTCTGATGATCATCATACTCCCCTCGACCTTCACACCCAACCACGATGATCAATTCGACTTTGATCGATGGGAATCGACCAAAACAACCCAAACGTACATCTCGACAATACTCAACTATTTTAAAACTAAAAATCGTGATTTACATACTAAAATTCGTGATTTCCCATCATGAATCCAACCATACACTTTAATCTTAAAATTGAATCAATAAATTTTTACCCAAATTACAAATTTCACTGTATATTATGAAATTTCGAGACCAATTCTAAATATAAATTCCTCAGATGATTTTTAGTAGAGATATTGTATGGATTCAAACAATTTCTATTTACAAATCATAAACTAACAGAGATTAAATGATGATATATAGATTTTATTAAGAAATCAAACTATTATCACTTCACAGAGGCTAATTATATAACAGTACAGGCATTCAAATTTAACTATACAAGCATTTCAAACACTCATATACACCATGCATACATTACAAACATTTCAGATAATAAATCATCACATATCAAAGGTTTAAATCTGTTTTTAAAATAATATTTACTCACCTGAATTTTTAAACAGAGAACAGATAACATGATCTGTTTCCAGGCTTGCATGTTTGATTTTTGAATTTCTTTTGCTTTGTAGAATTTTAAACTTGCAGTTTGACTTCCTTATCTGATTGCAATTGAAGATTTGAATCTGTTGTTGCCTTGATCTTCTTTTGCTTTGATTTGCATTTGAATTCCAGATTTCATTTTTCTTTCATTCCAGGTTTTATTTTTTTTTTCTTTAGATTTTAGCTTTTAGATTTTAGAAATGAGGAGAAAGAGTTTAGGATAATAATAATTTGAACTGAGAAATGAATACAGCTCTTCTTTCATATTAATTTTTATAACTTAAATTTTCAAAAAGATAAAATTAAGCCACTTGTCCCCTTATGTATTAATTTGCTTACACCTATGCATATAAATTTACAAATGTCTTTAAACTATCTTTAAAAGCTTACAAGTGTAAATTCTTGTTTTTAATTAATTTATTTAAGTCATTTATATGTATTTAAAAAATATTTATATGTATATAATGTATTTATCTTTTATAAATAAGCTTTAAGATTTTTAATAAATGTACAATTGTGAAAAACTATTATTTAAAATAACTTACGCCTTGATCAAATAAAATGTATCATATTTTTATATGCTTGAGTATTTTTATTTTATCTTCACATATATTTTTACAAACCCATTTTGAATTTTAAAAAGAAAAGAATGTTAAAAACAATTGAATTTTTAAATTTAAATCTTAACTAAAATAAAAACTTAAAATATATGTTTATAATAAATAAGAAATTATTCCTGTTCTTTAAATCTCAAATATCATTTCAAAAGTATTAAGTCAAATTAAAAATTTCCAAATTACAAATTATATATATTAAAGTTTGAAAATACTTTATTAAATTCAAATCCAATATTCTTTCCATTTCAATATATACAAATATATATATTCTAAATGGAAAATATTTTTACATTAGTTTTGATAATCATCATATTGAATTTTAATACATAACTTCAAATAACAATATATATATATATACATATATATTATAATTTGAAAACATAGTTTTATTAAATTAAAAGATTCCCTATTCATAATATATATACCAATATATATATATACATTATAAATATAAACATTTATATAAGTTTTAGAAAGATAAATCTTCCCAATTTAAAATTGTTAGAAAAGATATTCCCAAATTAAAATGTTATTAGTTTTCAAAAGAAATAAACTTGCCAATTTAAAATATTATTAACCTTTAAAATGAATAAACTTGTCAATTTATAAAATAAATCAACAAATCAATTTAATTATTAATAAAGATTATTAAATTGATATTGCCAAATTCCCGGGATATCACAAAAATGATACATACCGTATCACTTGACCTAGGCTAGAAAATTATATACAAACCCATGGTTTATATATTTTTTTGAAAATTTTCAAATATTTTAAAAATGTAAATATTATGATATTTTGATTTAAATTTTATAAAAATGATTTCTATAAAATATTAGTGATTTCCTACAAATTAAATAAGTGAATTAAGTAAATGGTGAAGTAGAATTTGAAATATAAGTTAATTTTGGAATTTGTGATTTTGTTTTTAAATGGAATTTATGTAAAGTAAGAATATATGACAAATTTTGATTTAAAAATGAATTTAATGATTTTATTAAGAAATAATGATTTTATAAGTGTTAATGATTTTGTATATCTTGAAATATGAAATAAATGAATGTTTAAGTTGAATTTTTTTAAAATATAACTTAAATTGGGAAATTGTGAATTTTGTTAAAAGTGAAATTTTAATTAAGTAAAATAAATGGAAATAAGTTATATTTTGGAAATTTAAACTTAGTTGTTAAGTTAAGAATTTAATTAAAGAAATGAAAATTAAATTGTTATTTAATTTGATTTTTGTATGGAAATTTGACTTTATAAAATCATAGAAATAAAGGTATTTAAATGATTGTTTTCAAATGTGAAAATATATGATTTTATAAGTTAAAATGATTTATATTAAAAGTTAATTATGTGTGAAATTGAAAATAAAACTCTGAATTTGATTTGACAGCATTTTTGAAATGTAATGTAAAGATATTACAACATTGGAAAATGTTGTAGTTGTTTTAAATGAGCCAAATAGCAAATTTGAACTAAGGGTTATTATAGCACTTTGTTAGTGCTATAGTTGTTAAATTTAACTAAAATTTTAATTGAAACTAAATTAAGATATTACAGCATTTTAAATGCCGTCTTTTATTAATGAACTATTTTTAAACATAACATTTCGTAGCAATTTCTAAGTGCTGCGAAAGTTGAATTTTCTTTGTTTAATAAATTCAAATGAATAAATGATCTTTGAAAAAGATTAAATTTTGGAAATTAAATATTTAATTATTAAATATAATGAATTGACTTTAAATGATTTAAATGGAATAGTTGATTTGGGAAATACAACTATTTTGAAATGTGATTAAATGGTATTTAAATTTAAATTAAATAAATGATATTAAATCTTGGAATGAATAATTGAAGTTTATATTAGTATGAAAAATATTTGGTTTACTTGAAATTTGAATCTATTTAAAGGATATTGGACTTATGAAATATAGGATATTAAAGCTTTGGAACTTATTTTATAATTTGAATAGTTATTTTGTGGATTAAATCTATATTTGAAATTTATAAGATTTGAAATGGTCTATGGAAATTTAATTGAAATAAATGATTGAATTGAAACTTTGGAAATTTTAATACTTGATTTGAAAGTATAATAATTAAACTTTTAAATGGTTTAGATGAATTATTTTGATTGAAATATAAACTATTTAAAAGGTGACTTGAAATGATAATAAATGAATGATATCTTTGAATTTAAAAAGGTATTTAAAGTTGAATACTTGGATTTGAACTCAAATGATGATTTGAAATGAAGTTTTGGAAAGATATGATATTTTGATATATTAAAATGATTTGAAATGAAGTTTTGGAAGGATATGATATTTTGATATATTAAAACGATTTGAAATGAAGTTTTGGAAAGATATGATATTTTGATATATTGAAATGATTTGAAATGAAGTTTTGAAATGATATGTTATTTTAAATATATTGAAATGGTTTGGAATTGATTTAATCTTCATTTTGATAAAGATTTGGATTTGAAATGATATTCTATTTTTAAGTATAAAATATCATTTTAAATTTATAACCACGGGTTATAATAACGATTGGTTGTTAAAGAGACCGGGATCGGATATGGACATACTCTCTGTCGATACCGAAAACCACTTTAACAACTGTGTACGCGGTGGAGTTTCCAGAATGAAGTAGGATGGTGGCGACGATCCTAAGGTATATACATGGACCCAACTCCCGTGAGTTGGCATAAGGTGGCTAAAACAGGAGCGATTGACAGAACAGTAAGGTAGCACCTCTGATCGGACACACTTCTTCGATACCATTCTATTATTTGTGATTGATTTGGTGCGCACCCTTGATTTGGGAGTGTTGTTCGAGGTGGGCGGTAGTGGCTGCTATGCGTCACCACTAGTCCGGATGCGTAATTGGTATATCTACCCTGGCATTGCCTAGTTGTGCCGTGTCACCTACCATATCGAGCTTTACTACGAGTTGTGATTTCTCCCGTAGCCTGTGGAGTATCGAGGGTAGCCCCCATTTTGGGAGTACGCTAATACTGGATAGACTACTAGGACTATTATGTGTTAAGGGCAATATGGGTAACCCCTTGACGCTATTAAAAAGTATGTTTATTTTATATTAGACATTATTATAATAGCGAATATTACTACATAGTAGATAGTTTAACGGGTCCTTAAAGAATGGGCGATCCCAAGCATTCTTTAAGTTACTTGTACCTTTATTACAGTTCACTTGAGTTGGTTTACATTATATAAGTATATATTGTCCTGACTCGAGTGTTTTGTGTTTTGCTTTACGCTCGGGTCAGCCTGAGTTATTCACAGATTTGGATTTCCACTCTCTTGAAGATTTGAATCGCTGGAGATTATCTGCTTGTCTTGTCCTATCTATTTCAGTTCCGTTGTTCTACTCAGCTTGTACTTGGTTATTTTATTGAGACTTCTGTTGTACTTTATTTCTTCTGTTGTATCTTATTTAACTCTGATATATTTATATAGTAGCTTCATGAACTACTATTTCTTTTACTTCCGCTACATTATTTTACTCTGTGTCTGTGATCTGTGATTATATTTATTTACTGTATATTTTGAGATTTGCCAAATTTTATTTACAACGCGGTATTTTGAGCAATTCAAGTCCGACATGTGCGGATGCGAATGGTTGAAAATATCGGGTCGTTACAGAACTTGAATTCCCAAGATTTTATTTCGAAAAAATAGGTTATTTGTATCTGATTTTAAGCCCTCCATATCCCAAAATTTATAATAGTTTTTAACTAAAAAGTTGTTGAAAATTCGTTTCTCTTGAATTAAAAAAAAAGAATCATTTGAATCCAAGTTGTGTTGAGGGAGATATGATAGAATGAAGAAGAGGTATTGTCGGATTGACAAAAATGAAGCCCGAAAATGCACTTCAAAGAATTGAGTTTCAAGTATAGCAAAACTCATAACTGGAAAAAATGAACAACATAAAAGTTGTAGCCACTGGAATTTCATATGATTTAAAAAAAGAATTTTGCATTTTGATTCGGTTTTTGAAGAAGTTATGGCCAAGAGAAGAAGAGGTAAAATATGGAGAAAAGAGGAGTTTGATTTGAAGTGAATGAACATTGATTTCTTTTGAATATTTTGTAGAAATTTTGACATTATTTCTTTCTAATTTTTTTTCCTATGGCTTGGAAGCCATTAAAGAGGAGAGGAAAAAGATGAAGAAACTTGAGAAAAGAAGAAGTGTGAACGAAAGTGAAGAAGGAGGTGAGTATTTATAGAAAAAGTAAGGAATGGACTTTTACAAATTTAACCTCCTATCAAATTACCAAAACACCCTTATTTCAAACTAAAGTAAGCTATATTTTTTCAACCCTTAAAATCAACCTTTCACTTCTTACTTTATGTCTTAGTCACTTAAAGATTAAGTATAGAAAAGTAATTATTTTGATTTTGATGTGATTTGGATTTGATGTTTACTTTTGACTTTTCTTAAACTTACTTTTCTTAATGATGTTCTAGAAGTTTCCAAATCATAATTATTAAAAGTAAACAAGTTTAGTTAGAAAAATGTGTAATATATATGTTAAAACATGTTAACAAAGGTGCGACAACGTTGCGGTAACTTTAGTCGACAAAACGTTTTCCGGTCACATTTTGACGTTTTTTGTTAAACTATTTATTCATGTAAACCAAACTTCAAAATAAATTTGTTATTATATTTAAATAATTAAAACAATCATATTTGACGTATAAAATAATATAAAACAATATCCAAATCTGTTTATAAAAATACGACATCGATTTATCGATATGCGACGAAATTTGTCAACTTTAAAGAACGGGTTTTATATATTTATTAAACCATTATAAATTAAATTACTATTATTATCAAATGAGTTTTATATTGATTATATATATATTTAAAAGGAATTATTTGTCCTTTAAAATAATTTCTTGAATATTTATCCTACTTTATTGGAATCCGACTTTTATCAGTTTTACAATGGAAATCCAAAATCTTTATTCAATATCAAAAATAAGTTTACCATTCTTATTTATCATATAAAAAATTATTATTTAAGTTTGAAAATTCTACATTTGAATATTTAAATAAATTAAATATTCCATTTTCATAGTGGAAAAATTACGGGTCATTACATATATGTTCTTACTTCCCATCTGTATGGATGAAATGTACGCCATCATTTGCAATCTAGTAAATCCACAATCATAGGACAGTTTAGGCCTATCAAAAGGAGTCAAGTGCAATCCAGCTCAGGTACCCTTCTATATGTCATGCTCATGCTGTTCTTAAGTGAATGTCTTACGGTATGGCCTACATCTCGTGGGGTAATTGGGGTAATGTATGAACTTTACTCAGTTTATTTTTCCAACTCATAGTTACCTTATCCACCCTTTTAGAATTTGGTCACGACTACTTCTACAGTTGGAATTTGTACAGTTTGGCATATAATATACATATATATATAATTCTAGGTAAAAATACAAATACGTTCACTCAGCCTATCCTACCTATTTCTTATGATTGACTAACATAAGCTCTAATACCAAATGTAATGACCCGCACATTAAAGGGCTCAATTTTTCGACTGAATCGAAAAACTTAATCCATTAGGGTATGGATCATTGGTGTTGGTAACCTATAATAAACATAAGTATATCAGAGAACTATCTGTGCGAACTCATAGAAGAATAGTAAAATATAATAAAACATATATATTGACTAAGGCAGCTATAGTAGAACCAGTATTATTCCACGGATATATTGTTTTCTTGTTAGTGTGGAAAATGAATGAGGAGACCTATGCACCTGTCGTTTCCATCTTATACTAGTAACATGTCCCTCAAAATCTACCATGTGGATTGTAATGCGGAGGGGATCAGAACAACGTTCTAGTGACTGGTAAATTATATACTTTATCCATAACAATAATTTATGCCGCCGGATCTCTATTTAAGTGCTATGTATGTTATTTATGGATTTGAGATTTATTTCCGTTCATGCGTATGATATATCAAACCTACTATGAGGTATAAGCATGTGTGTGTGTATCCCTATACTCCCACAAAGGAAACACCTTTGCAATGTGATCGATAGTCAACCGATCCTAACCATGAAAGTCAATGGCTTCTAGATATGGCTTTATAATTTGACTAGATGTAATACTATAGCATCTCTAAGACTTATCTATAGGTAAAATAGCCAACCTCCAACCAAATAAAAAACAACCAAACCTTGAGATTAGTGCATATCCCATACGAACTCTGTATCAATAGGAAGTGTAATCCTTTTAGGCATAACCCAAGTCTTTGTAAACACCCGCTGGGGATCGGTAGTGATCTCGTCCTTTACCCAACCTTACTCCATAAATACTGATTTACCAAAGAAAGCTCACTGCGTTGACCACATCCAAAAATCCCGTTTAGATTTGCTTAATGCATATCAAGGAGAATGCTAATTATCGGTTACTTAACGCCTCTAGTTTAGAAATGAAACAGACCATCTAAAGATACTTAGCAATATAATACTCCAAATCCAAGGTGATCCCCTTGATATATTTTCCCAAACCTATACGTAAACATATATCCCCATATAGGTCCTATAGTTGGAGAAGTCTCACATTAGTCGTACAAACGCACAACTGCTGGTAGCCCCTTGTGGAGGTCATACTTCCGTTGTGTAGCTCAACCGACCTCGCATCCCAACCCATACTAAACCAAGTCATTTATAATTAATTTAAATATTGGACTAGGCCCACAAATTCACAACTATCCCAAATGTGTTATTCAGTCCATATAATTTCAACTATGTAAATTATTATGCGTCTTAAGTCTTTTATTTATTCATATTCATTTATTTACTTTTTATGACTTATTCTTATTTTATACGTTTATCGCCTTTAATTCTCCCTTCCGTAAATGTTATTAATAATGTTTATTTATCATGTCTGTTTAATTTTCCTTTACCCATGCCATATTTGGTTTCTGTAATTAAATTCTTTAAATGGTTTATTATCCATATTGACTAGGTTATAGTAACTTCCCATTTACTTCTTAATTTATAACCTTATCTGTATTTAGAATTTTATTTATGATTAATATGATAACGTATAATTAATTGCACGTTACCACATATATGTACTTATGTTATAACGGGTGTTAATTTATTTATTTCTTAAGCTTATACTTTACTCTTATATATATATATATATTTGGTAAATAGGATTATTTATATTTCTATTTATAACTTTTTATTTTCTTTATTTTATGGATTTTTGGATATATATTTATGTGTAACTTTCACAAAAATATTATTTCTCCATTTTAATGCATTGGAATCGTATCTCTCCCAAAAAGAAAATGTTTTTTTTTTTTGGAAAAGGAACTTTATTGAAAAGACAAAAGGGCATATATGTCCTTGATATGCCTCATTAAAACCTTGCAACCCCCCTAACCTATATGCCTCATTAAAAAGAAAATGTTACCATTGCAACTTTCCATTAACTACCCAATTTGTAAAATTTTAAACTCTTTTTTTAGTTTCTAAATTGCTTGCCTTTTTATTTTTAGAACAAATCAAGCCACATCTTAATGTAATCGAGATTTAGTCAATGAGTTAACGCGTATGATTAACCCTAACATATTACATAGTTAATGTTAATTTTGAAAACCATTTTATTTTATTCCATAACAATAAACAACACATAAGTACATGTATAAATTTTGCCATTTAAGTCATAGAGATAGTGACTTGTTGGTTTTGCAACAAAACTTCCCTCTCCTTCGGTTGGTAAATATTCTTTTCCAAAACTCTAAATTTTTTAGGATTGATCATTATTTATTTTTAGCTACAAATTTAATTAATTTCATAATTAATTTATAAACTTTCATTCTTACTTTACATTTATCATTAGTTAAGTGTTCTTATGAAATTTCCCCATTCATACTGTTTTGCAACACACACACACATAGACATATATATGTATATATTTGTGTGTGTATGTATGTATATAGTGGTCAATGCTCATCAAAAAATAAACACGGTAATAAAATAGGAACATATCTCATATTATATCGTACATAGTTTTTATACAAAGAGAGACAACTAACGCTTACAGCCTAAATAACTTATAAGAAACAACTATTGGAAGCTACCCTACAACATCAACTTATTGTAATGATGTTGTGACCCTATCAATTCTTAACCATATGAAAAGGACAATTATAGTATGTTATTCTACTATAGCCTACATGTCTTCACTTACATTTTTGGTTTCTAAAAAATAAGGTCCATCCATTACTTCATTTATTACAACCAACTATAAGATAAACTGTGAATTTCCACACTACAGTGGGTAAGAAATGTAAACTACGCACATTTAGAACAGCTCATCAAAAAATTGGCTTACCTTCCTACCACCAATCTTGACTTCTTTAACACTGAGTCAGCAAAACATCCTCTATGTGTGTTTTTCACATCATTACCCACTTCTCCAGTTATATTACCATCTTCTTTTAATCAAAATCTCTTGATGGTGTTCTCAAATTTCAGTGTTTATTTTCTTTATCTTTGATCATTCACTCGAGTATACTCTAGAACTCAAAGAAGAATACCATTCCCCATTCCTTTGTGGGTTATTCTTATGCCTTTCACACATTCTAACAAAACATTCCTAGGTTAATAATTATTCCTTATATTCAATATGGATTTCTTGTTGCAACTCTAAGAGTGTTCATAGCTATTTTATTCGTAGCCTTAGCTTTTTACCACGTCTTACCTAGGCAGTCATCCCTATTTGCTCTATATCAAAGTTGGTTAGGTTTTCACCACCCTTTATAAAATTATTAAACTTCACAATCATGAAGTACTTCACCTATATTTTTATCTATGATAATATAAAAACTTAGAAACTTTTTATTAAGTCCAACAATTGCTAGGTTATGAAAAACCTCTTATTTTGACTAACTTTAACTGTAGGTGTTATGATTTTATAATTTAGGATATATGAAGTAAGTTTATTTATTAAGTTGAAAATTCAATGTTAGCAATTTAATTTAAAAAGATCCTTTCATTTAAACAACATATTATTTTTTTCTTTTCAACTAGTAAGAGTCAAGTTTTCATTACATGAATAGTCATCAAATCAGTTCTCCATTTAAAGCATTTTTACAACAGAGATATACTTCTTAAAAAGGTAGGATTTTTAATTCAAACTATTTATTAAGTGTTGCATTCATAAACTCAATTGTTATACCCAACCATTTTTCAGAAATGCACAATTACAGTGTTTCTATAATACCTTCTATAACTTTAAACAATAGAAACTAAAGTATACAAGGACAACTTTCATACTATTATTTCCCTACTTCTTATGCAATTTCCACTTTCAACCTTATTGGAGACTCTAATAGCATATGAGGCGGACTTTTAGAGGATATGTGCAACTACTGCACACATTTACGGAAACTATCCATTTTTCATTTGTTTTATTATAAATTTATGACATTGCTTCTATTTAAATTTCCTTCTGCCTAAATTGCTCTTATATATGGCTTCTCTTTATATAGCTCCTTTTCTCTTTGATTGTTCTCCACATTGGATCATTGTAGTGCATTTGTCTACCGCTTTAACCGTTGGGTTTTTCTTCAATAATATGAAACTGTTTACTTCTAATGTATAAAACTATTTCAGTTGTTTTCCCCATATTCTCCTTATATGGGAATATTTGTTCCTATCTTCAAAGTTGGGCATTTTTACCATTTTGTTCTCTTCATCCCATTTAAATTAAGTAGCATTTTCATTTATCCACCCTTAAAAAGAATTCTAAAACTTTTAGATTAACAAAAATAGAAAAATCATTGAGCAAAAAAAACACTTTGTTTTCCATTTATTTCGAAAAGTAAAGGCTCCCTTAATTAGAACTTTAAGTCCAACCATTTTTCATTTTAACTAGGCATTTCTAGAAGGCTCATTAAAATTTCTAGATTTTCTTATTTTTCAAGAATTTATTTTTAAAAGGATATTTTATGCGGCGAAAAATTTAGTATTTACTTAATTTTCAAAAATAACTACTTTTTAGTGATAGGATTTTTTTTATTTTTAAATAAATTCTTTGAAAGAAACTTCAAATATTTTAAGAAAATTTTAAAATCTTTTGTTAAATTCTTTCACAAGATTTTAGACACAAAAATGGATTCTTTTTGTCCTTTCTTTTGGACTTTTCTTCTTTTCCACTCCTTAAATTATTATCGTAAGAATATATTAAAAATCCAACTACCTTTTAGTGGTGATCATTACACACTTTCTTGTAGAAACTTGCTCGATCCTTTTTATACCTTACTTCCAGATATTTTTAACATATAGGTTCTTACTTCCCATCTGTCTGGATAAAATGTATGTCATCAATTAGCCATCCAGTGAATTTGTAGAGTTTGGCATGTAATATATATATATGTAATTCTAGGTAAAAATACAAATACGTTCACTCAACATATCCAATTCTCATGATCAACTAACTTGAGCTTTGATATCAAATGTAAAAATCTGCACCTTAATGGGCCTAATATTGATGTCAAAATCAAAAACACTACTCCATTATGGTACAGATCGTTGATGTTGGTAACCTGTAATAAACATAAGTATATCAGAAAGCTATCCATACGAACTCTCAACAGAATAATAATATATAATAAAACACATATACCGACTAAGTTAGCATCATGGAACCAATATTATTCCTTGGATATTTGGTTGTCTTGTCAGTGCAGAGCATGAATGAGAAGTCTTCTACCTGTATCATGTCCATTAAAATCAATCATGTGGATTGTAATGTGGAGGGGGTCAGTAAGACATTCTTTTGACTGATAAATTATATTATATCCATAATACCCATTTATGTTGATTGATCTCCATTCAAGTGTTATGTCTATTATTTATGGTTTTAAGATTTATTTCCATCCATGCGTATGATATATCTAATCTATTCTGAGGTATAAGTGTGTGTGTGTGTGTGTGCATAGAAACCCCTTTGCAACTTAATCGATTGTGAACCAAGCCCGACTACGAAGGCCGATGAATCCTAGATATAGATTTATAATTTAACTAGCCATAATACTACCGCATCATTAAGACTTATCTAAGGGTTAACCACCCAACCTCCAACCAAATAAACAAACAACCAAACCTTGAGATCAGTGCATATCCTACATGAACTCTACACTAATAGGAAGTGTAATCCGTACATGCTTAACCAAGTGTTTGCTAACGGCTACTCAAGACTGATAGTGTTCTCGTCCTATGTCCAATCTTACTCCGCAAATACCAGTTTTCCAAATAATGCTCATATAGCGTCAACCACCATCCAAATACCCCATTTATATCTGCCTAATGCAAATCAAGGAAAGTTCTCATTACCAGTTACTTAATACCACTAGTTTGGAAATGAAGCAGACCACCTAAATATACTTAGCCATTTTATACTTCAAATCTAAGGAGAACCCCTTGATATATTTTCCCAAACCCATATGCGAACGTATACCCCCCCCACTGGTCCTATAGTTGGATATGTCTCACATCAGTATTACGTATACACAATTGCTGGCAGCCCCTTGCGAAAGGCAGACTTCTATTTTGTAACTCTACTGACCTCGCATCCCAACCCATACTAAACCAAGTCATTTTTAATTAATCTAAATATTGGGCTAGGCCTACTATTTCACGACTGTCGCAAACATATTCTTGTGGCCCTATGGACATTATTACAACTATTAAGTCTATTATTTATTCATATTCATTTATTTACTTACTATGATTTCTTCTTATATTATACGTTTACTGCCTTTATTTCTCCCTCCGTAAATGTTATTTATAACATTTACTTATCACGCTTATTTAAACATGCCATATTTGGTTTTTGTAATTAAATTCATTAAATCATTTATTACCCATATTAACTTGATCATAGTAACTTCCCATTTATTCCTTAAGTTATTACCTTATCATACTTAGCATTTTATTAATAATTAATATGATAACATACAATTAACTATGCATTACCATGTACATGTACTTATGTAATAAAGGGCGTTTAGTTATTTATTTCTTAAGCTTATATTTTACTCTGAGATATATATAATTGGTAAACAGGATTATTTATATTTCTATTTATAACATTTTAGTTTCTTTATTTACTGATTTTTGGATATATACTTATGAATAACTTCCACAAAAATATTTATTTCCATATTTTAATGCATTGGAATCGTATCTTTCCCAATAAGGAAACGTTTCCGTTGCAATTTCCATAAACTACCTAATTTGTGATGTGTTTGAGATATCATCGAATTATCTTTTTATTTTATTTTTATTGAAATAGACAATGCAAACTATAAAAAAGATACCCCTACTTTGCACATGTCTTATATTTGGGAATAATCCTAGATATTTCAAATGACTTGCTTTTCAAAAATAATTATGTAGACAAGTTATAGAAATTATTATGGATATTCTATAATTCCAACGAATTAAAATATAGAAATTCAAAATCCTAAGTTTAACTAAAGCATCTCTAATTGATTATTACCAAATTCAACAATTTACAACCCAAATAACAAAAACCTGGAAATAACTAAACAACTCCATCAATATTATATTTCATTAATCTTAGGAACTATTCTCCCTAACATTTAGATCTAGGTTGTGTGTGTGTGTGTGTATAAATTATTTAATCAAATCTAAACAATTTCTAAATACGTAGGCATAGATTTCAAGTTAGACTTATTTATTTAAGCCTACAATTCAATGGTTTTCAAAAAAGTGTAAGTGTAAAAATAGAATTTCAATGATATAAATTTAGTATTATGTAAATGACATAATTTCCTACTCACCTTGCAGCTTTCAAATCTCCAGATCCAAATTCATTCTTTTGACTTATCACCTTTTCTTTTCAACCAAAAATATGTATCTAAAAGTATATACATACCCATTAGAATTTAAGATTTGAGAAGAGATTTGAATTAAGTGGAGTCTAAATTTATAATTCTTGAATTTACTCTTTCTACATAATTAATTCACTCCTTCTCTTCTTCTTCTTTATTTTCTGTCCTTCTCTAATACATACATATATGTATATATAATATTTTTATAATTTCTAGAAATTGTGTAGAAGGAGAAACGGTAGAGCTCCGCTTCTCAGTTCAGAAAATATGAGAAGAAAAGTGAGGGGTTATGCCTTTATTTATAGGAATTGGAATCTTTTATTAAACCCAAGTTGTTACGCCGAGTATCAAAAGCCGTCGGCCTTAATCGATCGATCGATTGGAGCTGTTAAACACTAACAGTTGACCGGCTCTACTTAGGTGTCGATAGATGGTAGGTCGGTGATTTATTTCCCCTTTAGCAATAATATTAATGTTATTATTATTTATTTTCTTAATTCTGTTTTGAATTATTTTTTATCCCAATTCTTCAAACATTGATAACTTCTCCGTTTAAACTCGATTGAGAAGTTTATATAAGAAAGTTGCTCAAAAATTTGGCAAAGGACACAATGCTGCAAGTTTCATGACCGAATTTTGACGTTTACTCAAATTTTATTTTGAGCCTTATAAATTTATTTATTAATTCTTTTAATTAATTACTATTTATTTTATGGCTTATTACAAAAGAATTACCTTCACAATGGTCATATCACTTTCCATTACACTAGTTGTACCATGGTAAGAATTTTATGGAATAAGTTATCAAGGTCTATATCGATCGAATCTTCTTTGAATCTTACATGGGAAACTATTGCTAAATACCATGCTATTGCTTTGATATACAAGGAGCTGGTCAATACTCCATATGGTGGAAATGATTTATGGAATAAAATAACTTGGTATGTAAATTGGCCTGGACAAATAAGTGGAGTAAGTCTAAAATGTTGACCCAGATGTAAGGCCTGGAGTTTTTTGGGCCCTAGGATAATTTTCAAATTAAGATTTTAAATTTTAAAATATATTTTAAATTTAAATGTTAAGTTTAAAATAAAAAATGAAAATTTATAATGGTTACAAAATAAATTAAAAAAATTTCAAAATTATTTTGAAAAACTAAATATTTACAAAATTTATAAAAATTCAATTAATAAGATTAATTAAATAAGTAATGAAATAAAATTTAATTAATTAAAATACACATATATATTGATATATGTATATAACTCTAAAGGTTATAATTAAATATTTATCTTAAAATGTTTAAGATGAGTTAAATAAAAATAATAAAAAACTAAAAATGTTGAGTAAAATAAATAATTAATTATATGTTAATATATATATATATATATATTATAACTATAAATGTTATAGTTAATTATTCATCTTAAATAGTTTAGGAAGAATGAAATAAAAATTTTAAAATTTAAATAATATTTAGTTAATAGTGAATTAAAATATAATTTAATATAATTTAATTAACAAGAAACAAATAAATTATATATAAGTTAATTAAGTTATAATAATAATGAATAAACTAAACTTATATAGTTATATATGTATAGACAAAATATAAGTGGAACTATGTGAAACCAAAATTGATTTTTGGAATATATACATACATATAGTACATATGTCATGAATTTAGGTGTGTCTAACACGTAAATAAAAAGGGTATTTCATAAGAAATACATTATCTCTTAAATCGATCTCACTCAATATACATGTTAAAGTTTATGAATCTACAATATAAGTTGTCTTTTATTATTTATAGATTGATAGATTACTTACATATGCACTAGTTGTTGAGCAAACTCAAGCTAGAGTTGTTATGTGTAGTACTATTAATATATTGACAAGTCAAGGTAAGATACTATATTTACTGAGAAAACTCTCGGGACATGAACTATACTAAGGCTATTGCGAAATGATAGGTAAGAGTGAATAATCCCTCTCGATTACTAAGCAAACTCAAGGTTAAGGTTGGGATTAGAGAAAACACCATGGTTATGAGTTGTATATGGTACAACAAGATAAAGGATTATACATCACTTGTGGGTCTATGATTTATTGAGCAAAATCAAGGTCAGAATCCATGGCAGGTGAGGTCTAACACTCACTGGAGAAATTGAAATATTTCTGTTACCCAGCCTTTTGACAAAGCAGTATACGAACGAACTTGAGAAATCAAACTTGATTTATCAATGTAGGAAGCCCAGAGAGATAGCCATAGAGTCTAGAAACCAAGTACAACCGAAGCCACAGAGCAATAATAAGCCCATCACCAGAGTTGAGAAACCCAATTCCACCATAATTTTGGGTCGATACTGATCCAAGCACCTGGATCGATACCAATCCACGATATCTCATCCGAAAAACTCATAACCTCCTCTATCTCTAAACCATGATGCCAGCAACCTATTCCCAATGCCAAAGTATGGTTCGAATATAATCTTTAAGCAAGAGGCTCGGGTTCATGGAAACAGGAAGTCCATTACTCCACCGACCCATCCAATTGGCCCAAAAACAAGCTAATAACAGTGCAAACAAGTTGGAAATCATGAAGCTCACAACAAGACGCATCTATCCAAGATATTCAAAGTGACCCATAAGTAAATCTTATCGATCAGTACTGATCCAAAACTATGGATCAGTATCGATCCATAACGGTTGATGAGGCATTCACATATATCTCGGGAGAACTAATTTTGGGCATGGAAAACAAGGTGGAGATCATGGGGGCGAGTTTTCAAGCAATCCATAGCTATAAATGGAAGGGCAAGGGATCATTTTTGAGGATCCCTTTGACTTCTCTACAACTTTTCTATAATTATCTTGTACTCACACGAATCCATATCGATTCGTAAGAATAGAAGTGTAAACAGCACTATAAACCATCAACAAAGTTAAGTGAACATAGGCAATGATTAGCTGAACCACTTTAAAACTTTAGTGTCCTGTTTCTGTTTTGTTTTTATTTAGTTTCTTCACACTTTTCTCTACTATACTCCTTTGGGTGTTTGTGCCAATTTTGGTTTAAACATTTTGGTGCTTTCACTAGGAAACATTTCAATTCATTGATTTGAGATTTGAAAATATTTAAAATGATGACATAATCGATTGGAAGACCATTGTTGGAGGAAATTAACAAGGGGGAACCCAAGAAGCATCCAAAGGAGCCAACCCCCCATCCATCTACATAACCAGGGATGAGATGGAAACCATGATGAATACAATGTAAGAAAAGATGATGGTCTGCTAGGAAGAGATGATGGACAATATCTTTAGGAGAATGGGACAAACAAAAACAACCGGAGTTGCGGAAAATAAGAACCAAAGGCTAGAAGCTAGTGCAAAAGCACTCGGGAACCGAGTAAGTCAAATCAGAATGAACCCCAAACAAGTTGTATGGATCGGTACCGATCCATAGGTACAGATCGATACCGATCCACAAGAACACGGGGGCATGACCAATGTTGACTTGGGTGGAAATGATGCATGTCCAGGAGATAATGTGCAGTGTTTGAATGTGAATCAGAATGCAAAAGCTCTATTGGAGGACTACATGTCGAAATTTTCTCATGGAAACGGGGGTCAATCTGAGTGCAAACTTGAGGATTCATTTAGGAGACAATGACAAACTTGCTAAGATGGTGAGACAAGCAATGAGGAGTGGACTGCCTAACGGGAGCCTGATTTCAAGCTGCCTAAGTTGGAGACGTATGATGGAAAGACCGATCCAATAGTTCATTTGATGAGGTGCATCTAGCACATGGAGGTGCTGGATGCATTTGAAGAGGTCATGGAATGGTGTTTCCCTTTATATTTGATAGATTTGGTGGCATTATGGTTTAGGAAGTTGGAGAATGGTTCTATTAGCACATGAGTAGAGTTAGTGAACAGATTCATGAAGAAATTACGGGTCCATATTTCATGATCCAAGAATGTAATGATGCTATGTAGTGTTAAGCAGAGCGCCTGAGAGACCCTTAGGAGTTTTTTGACAAGATTTAACACGGCTACTACAATGGTTAATAGGCTGGATCCATCGGTGATTTTAACGGTAGCAGTTTTAGGAGTAGTAGATAAGACAATTTTAGGGTCGCCTTGGAGCAGGATCCATGGATGGACCTTGTCAAATTTTATCATAAGGCTGAAAGATACCTGTGTCAGGAGGATGCTGAAGCCGATAAGGAAGAAATTAATGCCGCGGACGACGAAGGACTGCCTAGAGAAGGATCTAGCAAAGATAAAGGAAAACGAAAGATGGATGACGACTTTGAAGGGTTAATGCACCAAAGAAGGGAACCAAAATTCTCCTCTTACATAGATTTGAACGAGCCCCCGAAATAGATTTACCTTGATACTAGGGGACATATCCCATATCGAAAACCAACAAGGAGAGAGCCCACGGACCGTGAAAGGAAGTCCGGGAAATATTGCCTATTCCATGAGCTAGATGGGCATAACAAAAACGAATGCAGACAATTGCAAGATCTTATTGAGGAACAATTCAGAAACAACCAATTACAGTAGTATGTGAAAAGCCAAGCTGCGGTGGTATAACAAGAGCAACCATCTTCCACAGCAATGGGAAATGACCTAGGATCAAAGTCGAGGTTAGTCATCTCTTGATTAGGACGGCAGGGAATCAGGTTGGGATCTCACATACAATCTTCGCTTTCAATAAACAACATAATATTACAGTCGAGCCACTCACTCATGTATGAGATCCGATTGGTCCATAAGCAGGGCGCTAAGATGTAAAGCCCGGTGAGGCGGGTATCATGATGTTTGACTTTATGTTTTTTAATGTTTGAATTTGATTCCATTAGGTGAATCCCTAATTATTGAAATTCACAAGAATGTGATGACCGATATTGATCGTGGAAGTCCTAACAGGAGAGACGGGGCAATGACCACAAGGTACATGTTCCCCGTCGGAGAGCAGGTGAATGGACTTGTACGATATTGATCGCTTTAAGTCCTAGCCAAAGTGTAGTGGCCGGAGTGCAAGAAGTAAGTCACCTTATTAGAGCGTGAGCGGATGGGTGTAACTACCCTAATTTTGAATAACATTATTTAGGATATTTAATTAGGTAAATTAAATGAAATAATGTAAATGGTTAAGGGTTTGATATTTGAATAATAGAGGGTAGCCGTCCCTAATGAACTAATGAACTAAGAGGGATTAAAATGAAATAAGTAAGGGCCAAATAGGAATAGGTTATATTCTTATACCCAAAACCCTCATTCTACTTTCATTTACACATTCATAAACAAAATTAAAATTTGTCAAGGCCGACCACCATTAGAAGAAGTAAGAGGAAGATAAGCTAAAATCAAGAGGAAGGAGCTTAATCAATTTAATTCAAGAGCAAATCTCAACTCCTTAACATCAAGCTAAGGTGAATAATAGGTTACATCTCATATTTTCTTATTTTTGGTTCTAGATTAGATTCAAATATGTTTGCAAAGTATTATGCCATGTTTTGAATGAATATATATATATATATATATATATATACACATATATATATATATATGCTTGTTGGTGAATTTTGTTTGTTCATATAGATTTTTATGATAGGTTATGATTGGAAAACCTATCAAATGACATCCAAATGACTTACGATTTTGATATAAGGTTAGAAATATTATTTTAGAGATGGGTTTCAAGTTTCATAATTTTTTGAATTATTATGGATTTATTATAAATTTTCTAGTGAAGAAAATGGATAAATTGGTTTTAAATTAATTACGGCTATTATGTGTTAGCTTTAGGTCAGAAATTTATATATGTTAGAAAACATATTAAAAGTGATTTATGGGAATTTTTGGAGAATTTTCCTAAGTGTTTTAATAAGTATATAAAATTATTTAAGGTATGGGACTTAAATGTTTTATATGTTTATAAAAGGAGGAGGGGCAATTTGTAAATGTTTTAAATTGTTAATCTCTGAAATTCAGTAGCATTTTTAGAAAATATTTTGGAAATGTATTGGAAAGCAATCATATATTGACAAACAAAGCAAGTTAGTTAGAAAGAAATTGCTTTATAAAGCTAAAAATCAGTTTTAGAAGGTTTTGCTGTTTCGCCACTTTCGGCAGCTACCTTTCGACACCATACTTCCACCTCCGTCCTAGTCGAAACCAATACACATGGTATCAAAGACTTGGTATATGGTGGATTGGAGACAGGCAAAAGGTATAGAGTCGAAACATGCCTTCGAAGGGGTCGAGACCTTGTTTTTCTTTCAAAGGAAATGCGCTTGCTTTGCTTTTGAATGAGATAGCTTTCGACTTGGTCAAGTGTTTTAAAGCAAAGAGCTTTCGAAAGAGGTTGCCGCCTTTGTTTTAAGAATATGCTTTCAAAGGGGTCGAAACCCCGCTGCCTCATGTTACCTTATGAAGAAATGCCTTCGAAAGGTTTCTTTCGCTTTAAACCCTGAGCCTCTTCACGAATGCTTTCGAAGCGGATTGGTTTCGACACCATCCACTTCTTTTATTTAGAAAAATGCTTTAGAAAGAGTTGTTTTCGTCCCAGTTGTTTTAAGACCCTTTTTATATTTTGAATGTTAAAACCGAAGGTTTTGAAAGGAATGGTTTTAAAGGTTTCGAAACTATGTTCCACAAACTTATACTTAAACCCATTGCTTTCGAAAGGTTTGTTTTAAGTAAAGGACTTTAATACTTTTGAAAGGTATATGATAAAGGTTTCGAAGTGGTGATTCCCTAATGTTTTCGAAAGGTTTACCTTTAGTGTTTAAATGGAAGGTTTTCAATGGTTTCGAAAGGCAAGTTTGTAATGTTATGAAAAGAGGATGTTTAAGGTTTTATAAAGCTTTCGAAAGGGACTCTTTCAATGTTTTCGAAAGGTATTTTGTAAATGGTTTCGAAAGGTATGTTTTGGCCTTTCGGCCTAATGTTATAAAGTAAAGTAGTTAACTTGTTTCAAAATGGGTACTTTCAAAGGTTTCGAAAGAGATTGTTTAAAGGTTTTAAACAAGGGTTTCAAAGGTTTTCATCAACAATGTTTTGAGTAAAGCATATATCATGGCAAAGAGATTTGAGTAAAGCAAATAGGGTGTTTTCCTTGTTTAAGTATGATTTAAAGGGTTGAGTCATTTTGTAAGAAATTTTCAAGGAAAATTTGATGGGTAGTTAGCCTAAGTAAATGACTCAGATATTTGAATACCAGATGGGACCGGTATAGGGTCGCACCCTATACATTAGCTAAAGCCCCGGCTAATTTAGTCCAAAATTCCAATGTGTAGGGCTTAGTCACAGGTAAGACTTAAATGATGTCACACACGGAAAGGAATATATACAGAGAAGGAGTATAGGTTATTGGTGAGCCCGCAAAACCATTAGGATCAGGTGACCCTGGGAGAAGTAAGTTAAGGACAGACTGTCCAGTAGTTTGTCTAACAAATGTTAGATTATTTATTTTGTCTGGTAGGCCCGAGTCAACCAATGGTTAGTAGTTAGCTAAACAAAACTATATTTTTTGGACATATGGTCCATTTATTACCTGATTTATGAGCATATATGATATTGCTATTTTTGTTTTAATCAGTTTGATTGCAATTTTCTAATTTGCAAAATGATGTTTTAAAAAGATATTGGTGATGGGAAACCCATTCCATTAAGTGACATGGTCTCACTTAATATCTATAAACCGGGATGTAATAGTATTATTCACACCCAGATTTATGTCTGACTCGAAGTTTATGTTTTCCCTTTAAACTCTCGAGTGCTCAAAATTAATTTGAGTAGATTGAGAGTTGAGGTTTTACAGGTTTAGTAGGTTGGACGAATAAAGCTTCCGAAGATGTGCAGGAGGCAATGCTAGCTATATATAGAGGCTATTTAGTTTTATTTCCGCTGTGTTGTATTTGACTGATATGTCTATTTAGTACTCTTGTCATCCAAGGGGTCATCTTCATATGTCGCTCTTGGCATATTTTGTAATAATTATATTCGATCAATACCTGGGGATCATTTGGGATTATGTAATGGAATATGAAACATTATTTTGCAATGTAATTAGTAAAGATGTTTGTGATCTATGATTTTGTTTCTTATTCATGAGCTTCTAATATTATGATACCATTAACATTACCGTATTTTGTCACTGAAAGTTAGTACTATGGATGACTGCAGCATTTATAGCACTTAGCTTCGGGCCTCAAGATAGGGGATGTTACAACTTGGTATCAGAGCATAGGTTTATGAAAAGCTTAAAAGAAATTTCAAACTTAAAATGATTTTGAAAACATATTCCTAAGGAATTAGAGGAATGATTAGGGTCTGGGATAACGCTATAGTAACCTACTTGTATTTGCTATATATAAGTATATGCTTTATCTTTATTCTCTCATCTCTCTTAGCTATTCTTCCATATCTTACAAAGACTCGAATGCTGATTTTATGGACGTAAGATATGGATGCTTAAGGAGGAAGAGTTAACATTGGAGGAGGAAGCACCACAACCAATGGGAATTCCAAATCAAATACCAGGAGGAACCCAGGTCAGGCATAAGCTGCAAATGTGGGTGCTAGAGTCCCCCAAGTCGATATGGTTGCAATGTATGAGTTTTTCATCAACGTGATGAAAGCGGGAGTTGCTGTGGGGTTAGTTGGAGGAAATGCTGAAGGAGAAAATCAAGGAGCTCCAATGGTTAATAACTATGCTATTTTGAGTAGAGATTATGCTCTGATGATAGGAAAGCCGTTTATTGGTACTAAAGACGCAATCAGGGTGGAGAATTGGTTACTTCATTACGAGAGGATTTTTGCTTATTTGGGGCTCAACGATGAGCAAAAAAGGAAATTCGCTTCTAGATAGCTATAAGGGGAAGCACTGTAGTTGTGGAACCGAGTTACGGTTGGAGTTAATGAGGAGACTATGACTTGGACTAAGTTCAGGAGGAGATTTGAAGAAAGATTTATGCCAGAGATTGGTAAATCTACTCTTCTCGGGAAGTTTGCTGAGTTGGAAGAGGGAGATATGATAGTGCTTGAGTATGAAATCAGATTTGAGGAGTTAGCAAGATATGGATACACTATGGTTGATACTGTTATTAAGAGGAATGAAAATTGCATTCCTGGATTGAAGCCCGAGCTTGCTAAGGCCACGTTATCACATATTAGAGATCCATGCGATGTTGTTGTTAAGATGGCTTTAAGGAATGAGGAGATGCTTGCATATCTTGAAGGAGATAAGGGCAAGGAAGCTTATGGAGGGCAGAATCAGAAGAGGAAGTTTTCCATAAGAAAGGAGCTCAGAAGGGTGGAGCTGCTAAGAAAGGGAAGGTATAGGTTGTCTGTTATAATTTGATAAGAAAGGACACTATGCTCATGAATGCCGGACAGACAAAGGAAAGAAAGCTGCTGAGAAGAAAGGAGTGAGATGTTTCAATTGTGATCAGATTGGGAACTATAAGAACTAATGCAAGGAGCCAGCCAAGGATGGAAAAGGCAAGATGTTTACATTGGAACTAGCTACCTTGAGACCAACAACAGAGGAGAAAGGGAAAGCTGTGTTAGGAGGTACGCTTTTGATTCATGGTGTATTAGTTAGAGTTCTATTTGATACCGGTGCATCGCATTCTTTTATATCTTATTGTTTAGTAGATAAGCTTAACCTAGAACCCTCATACCCAGTTACTTCCTTAAGGGTTGTGAATCTGATAGGAGGGTATGCGACTCTTTGGATGTTATATGACCACCTAGAGTTTGAATTGTTAGGTCATACATTTGTTTGCAGTTTGCATGCGTTTGATTTTGTAGAGTTCAGAATTATCTTATGTATGGATTGGTTAACTAAATACGATGCTAGGATATTTTTCCATGATGGGAAAATATCACTTAGACACCCCGATTGTAGTGATCGGATAGTATACTCTGTAGAAAACCCTAATTTTGAGGTTAATGCTTTGTTGGGTGTTGTGGAAGCAGAAGACGAGTTAAGTTGACTTTTTGTTGTTAGAGAATTCGTAGATGTCTTTGAACCTATAGTAGGACTACCACCGAAACGAGCCATTGAGTTTCAGATAGATTTAGTACTAGGAGCAGAACTGGTGAGTAGACCACCAAGTAGAATGACACCTACTGAGATGAGGGAGTTAAAGGTGCAGTTGGTGGATTTGGATGGCAAGAGTTTTATCAGACCAAGCAGATTGCCTTGGGGAGAAGCCGTAGTGTTTGCAAAGAAGCCGGACGAATCATTAAGGTTATGTATCGATTATCATAAATTGAATGAGAAGATGACAAAGAATCGATATCCATTACCCAGAATTGACGATTTGCTCGACCAGTTGAGTGGAGCCAAATTATTTTCCCAGTTGGATTTGGCAACCGGATTCCGTCGGCTTAGAGTGGTAGAGAATAGTATTCCTTTGACAACGTCTAGAACAAGATATGGATCATAGGAATGGTTAGTAATTCCGTTCGGACTAATTAATGCCCAACATTCTTTGTAGATTTGATGAACCGAATTTTCCTAGAGCACTTGGATAGGTTCGTTTGGTTTTCATAGATGACATTTTGGTATACTCTAAAGATGAAAGAGAGTGCAAAGTTCATCTTAGAGTGGCATTTGAGACGTTGAGGCAGCATCAACTAATGGTGAAATTTTCGAAGTGTCATTTGTGGAAAAGAGAAGTGAAGTTTCTTGGTCATGTAGTATCAGAAAAGGGTTATCTGTAGATCCGACCAAGATCGAGGTGGTGAATAATTGGAAAACCCCAAAGACAGTGACTGAGATAAAGAGTTTTCTTGGATTAGCTGGTTACTATCGAAGATTCGTTAAGAATTTTTTGCAGAAAGCGGCGCCGATGACCAAACTAACGCAGAAAGATGTGAAATTTGTCTAGACTGATAACTATGAGGAAGCATTCCAAAAGCTGAAATACTTATTGAAGAATGCACATGTGTTAGTTGTTGCATAGGGGAATCGGGACTTAGTGATGTACACGGATGCATGTGGAATAGGATTAGGAGCTGTTTTAATGCAAAAAGGTAAAGTGATTGCCTATGCTTCTCGACAGCTCAAACCGCATGAAGTTAGACATCCAGCGCATGATTTGGAATTAGCTACGGTAATTTTTGCATTGAAGGTGTGGAGAAATTACCTGCTGGGAGAAAGATTCGAGTTGTATATAGATCATAAGTCTCCGAGGTATTTATTCTCTCAGAAGGAGTTGAATATGAGACAGTAAAGGTGGTTAGAATTTTTAGCCGCTTATGACTTTGATATTGAGTACACACCAGGAAAAGGCAATAAAGTTGCAGATGCACTTAGCAGAAAACACCATAATGCAGTATTGACAATGATAGCTGAGTGGAAACTTTTAGAGGCGTTAACTACATGTAGAGTACAATGGAGATCTAAGAGTAGTTCTCATACTGAAACTGCTTGGTTGTCATGTTTAGAAGTTCAATCAGTGATGATCGAAAGGATTGCTTTCGAACAAGGAGGGGATCCATTATTAGCTGAACGGATCAAAATGTTAATGGATGAAACAGAGAGCGATGACTTGGAAAGATTTCAATCTTGACCAAAATGGATGGTTAAGGAAGAAAGGGAGACTGTGCGTTCCGAACGTGGGAAACATTAGGAAGGAAGTTCTTGAAGAATGCCACCATTTAAAGTTCACTATTCATACGGGAGGAACTAAGATGTATCAAGATATGAAAGAAATTTCTTCTGTGAAGGTATGAAGAGAGATGTAAGCTTGTGGGTGAAACAGTGTTTGAACTGTCAATAGGTAAAAGCCGAACATCAGAAACCAAGTGGATTACTTTAGCCTTTATATGTACTAGTATGGAAGTGGGATTCTATTTCAATGGATTTTGTAGATGGGTTGCCAAGGTCAAAATAGAGGAAATGAAAGTATATGGGTTATGGTGGACAGGTTGACCAAGAGTGCCTATTTCATTCCAGTTAAGTCAACCAGGACGGCACCTGTTTTGGCTAAGTTATTCATGAATAATATAGATACACATAATGGAATTCCTAGTATAGTAAGCAATAGAGATTCCTTATTCACTAGTGATTTCTGGAAGAGTCTACAGGAGACTTTAGGTACCAAGCTCAAGATGAGTACCGCTTACAATCCGCAAACAAATGGGAAAACGAAAAGAGTTAACAAAGTCTTTGAGGATTTGTTATGGGCTTGTGTACTTGATTTTAGGGGATCACGGGAAGACTATCTACACTTAGTCAAGTTTTCATATAGCAATAATTATCACACTAGCATAGGGATGGCACCGTTTGAAGCTTTGTATGGAAGGCCATTGAAACACCCCACTCCCCTTAATATACCCAAAAAAGGCACACCAAAGATGTGGTGTGTTATAGGTATAGCTAAAGCATCATAGAGACTAAGATTCAGAAGACAAATAAATAAAAACAGCGGAAACATTTAAATAATAACTTATCATTAAACTTCAAAAATAAGTCATAAAAACATAACATGTCTCAAAAACTCAAAACTCAAAATATCTCAAATTCATGTCTCATGAAAAATACACCTCAGTCTCATAATCAGAGTACAAAAGTAACAATAATAATCATAATCCCTCGCACAAGTACCAATCCATCATAAGCCAAATGAAAAGGATGAAAATTAGAAGAATACATCTGGAATGAGAAAACTCCGGGAATGAATCTCCAAGCAACCTGAATCAACTCAACTCCGCTGGCCTATGGGAGGGAGGGAAGGGGAAATAGGGGAGTGGGTCAGACAATAAGTCTGGTGAGTGAAAGTAATTACTAGCATTTCTAAGCAAGATAAAGATAATATACTAAGCAATAGTTCTAGGTTGAAAGGAAAATACAGAAAAGATAAAACTCGGATAAAATACTATTTTTGATTCTGTTTGACTGTTTGCTTTGATTGTTTGATTGTTTGCACTTGTCTTAAATTGCTGCGATTAGGCTGAAACTCTAATCCTATCTCAACTGCTAACTTGATTAGGCTGAAATCCTAATTCTACCCTTTGATCGGCCTTTTCTATCTCTGTTGTGCCACTGTGAGCTGATCCAATCATGTTGGTCCCACAGCAAAAGACACCACTTTAGCGCTTAGGACGCAATAGCGAATTATTTACCCTAATCGATGTCGCACGCTTGGTCATCGCTGGTACACACTAACCGTCGCCCCCTGTTTGACCTTATATTTACCCTAATCAGTATAAGCGTGCCCAGCCTCACCTAACTATTGTGAGACCATCAGTCCTAGACCTGAAAGGCAATGCTACCCAGCCTCACCTAACTGTTGTCAGAACTTCAGTCCTAGATCTAAAAAGAAATGCTACGAGTACTGGTCCTAACAAACAATCTTCTAGTTTTGCGCCCCTTGCCCAAATCCCCAGATTTGAGTCCCTATCTATTGGCCACTTATTTACCCTAATCAGCATAAGCGTGTCCCAGCCTCACCTACTATTGTAGGACCACCAGTCCTAGATCTGAAAGGGAATGCTGCCAGTACGAGCCCTACTTCTATGTTTGCTTATTAACTTAATTCAAGATCTAAGTTTTAAAATAAGCCTCTTTTGTTATTTCTGCTATATTTTCTTATTAACTTAATCCAAGATCTAAGTTTTAAAATAAGCATCTTCTGTTATTTCTGCTATATTTGCTTATTAACTTAATCCAAGGTCTAAGTTTTAAAATAAGCTTCTTCTGTTATTTCTTTCTTTCTAATTATAACCTATGTGTTATAATTGTTCTTGCAACTGTTACTCTTCTATTTTCTCTTTTTAGTTATAACCTCTTGTTATAATCATACTTGCAAATATCTTAAATTTTCCTATTTCAGTCCATCTCTATTTTATTTCAGTTTTTCTCATTTTACATCTAATTTCTGTAAATTTAGTGTTATTCTATTTTAATCCATATTTTCAAATTCTTCTCTTTTTAATATTCTATTAGCGTAAAAAGGGATTACATCTTTATAAAAAGAAACTAACATTTACAGGCTAAATTCCAACTTAAAATAGATGTAAATAACTATAAATAACTCTAAATAACTGTAAATAACGGTAAATAAAATAGCTGAATAAAAATAGACTGAAAAGAACTTCTAAAATTTACTTAAAAGCTGACTGTAAATAAACTTATATAAAAACTATCTCAAAATTGTAGAAACACTACAACTATTGAGAACCCTATTATTTTAAATTGCTTACAAATCTAAAATAATTGCAAAACACTCACCTGTGGTCCTTAGCTCTATTCCTTGGCCTTCCCGGATCCACTTCTAGGACGTAGAATATTTTTATTAAAAAGATCTTCTCCCTAGAAAATATTTCTATTTAGGATTCAGCCTCAGCCAACAAACCCAATTGGGAGAAAATCTGAATGAGAAAAATAGCTAGGTTTAGGGTCTTATTTATAGTGTGGCTTAGAGAGCTCAGGCCATTGGATTTGAAGATTGAATCTGGTGCAACCACATCATGGGCTCACTAGGAACCGTCGGATGCAGCTAAGAATGCATGAGATTTGGTCAAAAATCAAAAATAGCGTTCGGCTCGTACCTGGACGATTCTTCGTCCAGGCAAAATGGCGGGTCGACTCAGCCTCATTGGGGGTCGACTTATGGGTCGACCCGACCTTTGCATGGGTCGACCCCTATGGGGTCTTGTAATCTTTTTTTTCATTTATTTGATTCTAGTGTCTTATTTCTCTTGTAACTTCTTCATACTAGCTCAAATTTCGACAAGTTATATATGGAAATTGATCAAAAAATCGCCACAGACCCAATGGTGCAACTCCCGTAGCTTGATTCTGAAAATTTCACAAACTTATTTTATTGTCTAATTAATTCATTAATTAATTATTATAGCTCAAATTTTGGGTTGTTACATTCTCCCTTCCTTAAAGGATTTCGTCCCCGAAATCTCCAAGGGTAAAAGAATGAAATAAATATTTTCATCCAAATTCTACAACCACATATTCATCCATCATCCATTACATCCATTGTCCTTAAGCTTTCTAATGCAATTTATGATATATGCAATAGTGTAGCGTCAATGTCTCTAACCAATGCAAAAGATTAGGCGGTCTACTGATTCAGTCGACCTCCTTTTTATGTGATCATGTCTGTTCCATGTATCCAAATGAATGCAAATTTCCTAATGATAGCTGATAGTTATATATGCGTGCTACAATCATCATCCAAATGCAACAATCATATGATAATCACTCATTATAGCAACCATGGAAATAAAAATGCAAGTGCACACAAATCCATATGCATATGATTTAGTGACCTAGTTAGGCCGATCCCTAAGAGATAATAGTGCCTAGTATGTGTATATGCGTCCACTAGCATCCACTAGCAAACACTTGCAACCAGTAGCGTCCAACATACATAACATGTTCTAGTAACATGTTTACATTCAGTCCTACCATCCATAGGTTAAATCCTAAGATCTACTCTCCCAAAGGATACTAAAGGAAAGAACCTATTCAAAATTAAAGATGGAAATAGGAAATTCAAGATGTACTATCGAAAAGATGCGGATAAGAGGTACGTATTTTCTCCTTAGCCTCCCATGTAGCGTCCTCAATACTATCTCGCCACTGCACCTTAACCAATGGGACTTCCTTATTCCTAAGCTTCTTGATATCACGTCCAACAATATTGGTAGGAATGCGACGAACCGATGCTTCTCTCTCTACTTCAACTTCCTCAAGCTGGCTAGGTTCCACTACCTCTGCTGAATCATGTAAGCACTTTCTCAAGTGCGAAACATGAAAAACATCATGAACTCTTGTGAGCCTCTCCGGTAGCTTTATCCGATACGCCATCTTCCCTACCCTTTCCACAATGGGGAACGGTCCTACGAATCTGGGAGCAAGTTTCCCACTTGATCCAAACCTCACTACCTTTCTTAGCAGAGACACCTTAATAAAAGCCAAATCTCCTACCTCGAACTCAGTATCCCTTCTCCTCTTATCTGCATAGGATTTCTGTCTATCTTGGGCCGTCTTCATTCTTCTTCTAATCAATTAATCTTTTCTGAAGTCTCTCTAACCATGTCGGGACCAAGTAGCAATCTTTCTGTAGACTCCAACCAACACGAAGGCAATTTGCAAGGTCTTCCATAAAGGGCTTCAAAAGGAGCCATCCCAATGCTAGCCTGAAAACTATTGTTATATGCGAATTCCACTAAATGAAGGTGCTCCTCCCAAGTTCCTCCAAAATCAAGAATGCACATCCTCAACAAATCGTCAAGAACTCTATTAACTCTCTTCGTTTAGCCATCCGTTTGAGAGTGATAGGCCGTACTCAATCTAAGTTGTGTCCCTAAAGCCTCTTGCAAGCTTCTCCAAAACTCGCTAGAAAGGATAGGGTCTCTGTCGCTCACTATGCTAGAGGGAACTCCATGAAGTTGGACTAGCTGACGAACGTATATGGATGCCAAATAAGGTGTTGACCTCTTACTCTTGACCTGAATGAAGTGGGCACTCTTAGTCAAACGATCTACAATCACCCAAATACTAGCATTCCCCTTCCTAGATCGGGGTAAACCATCTATGAAGTCCATCGAAACACTGTCCTACTTCCATTCGGGTACATCCAATGGTTGAAGCAATCCACTAGGCCTCTGCTGCTCCGCCTTAACTCTTTGGCATACAAGACACTTAACCACAAACTCTTCTACATCCTTCTTCATGCCACTCCAATAAAACACTCTCTTCATATCCCTATACATCTTATCACCACCCGGATGAATTGTCATCCGAGAATGGTGTGCCTATGCTATAACTGCTCTCCTCAAATCACCAGTGCGGGGGACACAAAGTCTTCCATCTCTCCTTAGCCACCCTTTACTATCGATTGAATAGCGTTGGAGATGTATAGAGACCTCTCCTTTGCTAATCTTATCTAGAAAATCACAACCTCTAAATCATCTCGCTGCCTTGAGCCAATCTGATATATGAGGGTAGGCTTAACTTCAAATGCTGAAATCTTAGCAAAATCTCTAATAAACTTCCTATAATAACCAGTTAAACCTAGGAAGTTTCTAACTTCGGTAGTATTCTTGGGGGCCTTCCAATCTTGTACTGCTACTATCTTAGTGGGATCCATAGCTAAACCCTCTCTTGAGACTACATGCCCCAAGAAATGCACCTCCTCACGCCAAAAGTTACACTTCGAGAGTTTTGCTTTCAACTGATGACACGAAGTGTGCAAAGAACCTTCTCAAGATGAATAGCATGCTCTTCCATACTCTTGGAAAACACCAGAATGTCATCCACGAATACTACAACGAACTTATTTAGGACATCTCAAAAAACATGGCTCATCAAATCTACAAAATAGGCCGGGGCGTTGGTCAGCCCAAACGGCATAACCAACCACTCAAAGAATACATTGGGTGTCCTAAATGCTGTCTTATTGATGCTATCGTCAGCGACCCTAAGCTGATGAAATCCATTGGCTATGTCGTGCTGAGAAAATACTGAAGAGCCAACTAACTAATCGAAAAGATCGTCTATTTTAGGAAGTGGGTAACGGTTCTTCTTTGTAAGATTATTTAACTCTTTATTGTCTACATAAAGTCGAAGGGAACCAACCTCCTTTGTAGCAAAGACGACTGGTGCTCCCCACTCAGATATGCTCCGTCTAATGAAGCCTTTCTCCAATAGCTCACCAATCTGCTTACTTAACTCCTTCCTCTCCCTAGGAGCCATATGTCTCACGGGTAATGCCACTAGTTTAGCATTGTCATTCAGATAGATCCTAAAGTCGATCTCTCTCTTAGGGGGTAGTCCACTAACCTCTTCAAAAACGTTTGGGAAATCTCTAACAACTGGAACTGAATCTAACTCTCCTAGTGATGAATCGAGGGAATAAAGGAAGCTTAACATGACTGACCCATGTGGGTCGTAAGATACCTCGAGAGTCTGTCCGCTACATGTCTCTAGTCTAACGACTCTCCTCTCGTAGTCCAATATCGCACCATAACTGGATAACCAGTCCATCCCCAAAATCATCCCATATCCCGAAAATATCAGTACATAGGCATCACAATCAAACTCTGTGCCTAGTTATACAAATTTTCAAACCCTTAAAAATCATGGATAAATGTGCCGATCCTCCTACGGGGTTTGAAACAACTATAGGATCTACAACTAGAGAAATATCTAAGTGCAAACAATCAACCAAGGAACTAGAAATGAAAGAATGCGATGCTCCAGAGTCAAAAAGAGTCCGAATAGGAAAATTCAAAATAGAGATCGAACCTTCTACAGAGACTTTCCTACCTCGATTCGGTCCACTACTAGAAGGTGCTGCATCCAAAGCCTGTACTTGCACCGTAGCGAATTATTTACCCAAATCGATGCCGCACGCTCGGTCATCGCCGGTACACACTAACTGTCGCCCCCTATTTGATCCTTTATTTACCCTAATCAATGTAAGCGTGCCCAGCCTCACCTAACTGTTGCGAGACCACCGGTCCTAGACCTGAAAGGGAATGCTGCCCAACCTCACCTAACCGTTGTGAGACCATCAGTCCTAGATTTGAAAGGGAATGCTGCCGGTACTGGTCCTAACAAACAATTTTCTAGTTTTGCACCCCTTGCCCAAATCCCCAGATTTGAGTCCCTATCTATTGGCCACTTATTTACCCTAATCAGCATTAGCGTGTCCAAGTCTCACCTACTATTGTGAGACCATCAGTCCTAGATCTGAAAGGGAATACTGCCAGTACGGGCCCTACTTCTATGTTTACTTATTAACTTAATTCAAGATCTAAGTTTAAAAATATTCCTCTTCTATTATTTCAGCTATATTTGCTTATTAACTTAATCCAAGATCTAAATTTTAAAATAAGCCTCTTATGTTATTTCTGCTATATTCGCTTATTAACTTAATCCAAGATCTAAGCTTTAAAATAAGCTTCTTCTGTTATTTCTTTCTTTCTAATTATAACCTATGTGTTATAATTGTTCTTACAACTGTTACTCTTCTATTTTCTCTTTTTAGTTATAACCATTTGTTATAATCATACTTGCAAATATCTTAAATTTGCCTATTTCAGTCCATCTCTATTATATTTCAGTTTTTCTCATTTTACATCTGATTTCTATAAATTTAGTGTTATTCTATTTTAATCAAAATTTGCGAATTCTTCTCTATTTAATATTCTATTGCGTAAAATGGATTAAATCTCTATAAAAAGAAACTAACATTTACAGGCTAAGTTCCAACTTAAAACATATGTAAATAACTGAAAATAACTGTAAATAACTGAAAATAACTGTAAATAACGGTAAATGAAATAGCTGAATAAAAATAGACTGAAAAGAACTTCTGAAATTTACTTAAAAACCGACTATAAATAAACTTATATAAAATCATCTCAAAATTATAGGAAAACTACAACTATTGAGAACCCTATTATTTTAAATTGCATACAAATCTAAAATAATTACAAAACACTCACATGTGGTCCTTAGCTCTATTCCTTGGCCTTCCCAGATCCACTTCTGGGGCGTAGCATATTTTTATTAAAAAGATCTTCTCCCTAGAAATTTTTTCTATTTAGGGTTCAACCTCAGGCAATGAACCCAATTGGGAGAAAATCTGAATGAGAAAAATAGCTAGGTCTAGGGTCTTATTTATAGCGTGGCTTAGGGATCTCAGGCCGTTCGATTTGAAGATTGAATCTGGTGCAACCATGTCATAGGCTCACTAGGAACCCTCGGGTGCAGCTAAGAACGCACGAGATTTGGTCAAAAATCAAAAATATAGTGTTCGGCTCGTACCTGGACGATTCTTCGTCCTGGCAAAATGGCGGGTCGACCCAGCCTCATTAAGGGTCGACTCGACCTTTGCATGGGTCAACCACTATGGGGTCTTGTATTCTTTTTTTTCGTTTATTTGATTCCGGTTTCTTATTTCCCTTGTAACTTCTTCAGACTAGCTTAGATTTCGACAAGTTATATATGGAAATTGGTCCGAAAATTGCCACGGACCCAATGGTGCAACTCCCATAGCTCGATTCTGACAATTTCACAAACTTATTTTATTGTCTAATTAATTCGTTAATTAATTATTATAGCTCAAATTTTGGGTTGTTACAGCCATGAAAATCTCAAGTTTGTTGGTTATAAACAGGGGATAGGTTGGTTCTTGGTCCGGATTTAGTCAGAGAAGCTGCACAAATGATTGCGTTAATTCGAGCTAGAATGAAGGAAGCTCGGTCTAAGAAAAAGAGCTATGCAGATAGAAGACGAAAAGACTAAGAATTCTCAATTGGAGATCATGTTTTCTTCAAGATATCGCCGATGAAGGGTGTAATCCGATTTGAGAAATTGGGAAAGTTAGCACCGAGATTCGTTGGACCATTTCCTATTATAGAAAGGATTGGGAAACTCACATATAGAGTGGAGTTACCAAGTAGTTTGGTAGGAATCCATAATGTCTTTCATGTTTCACATCTAAGGAAGTGTATTCGAGATCCAGAGACTACTATAGCATTGATTGTGTTAGATGACTTAGTAGTGGAACCAGATTTGACTATAGTTTGAAAACCAGTTCGTATAGTCGCGAGATATGGGAAGAGGCTAAGGAATAAGACAATCATATTAGTCAAGTCCAGTAGAGTGACGACCAAGAGAGACTGTACTTGGGAAACTAAGAGTAGGATTGGAACACTTATCCTGACTTGTTTCGTGGTATGTTTTAACTTTATGATTGATTTTGATGAGTTCCTTGTCGTAATTTCGAGGACGAAATTCTTTAAGGAGGGGAGTCTATAATGACCCTAATTTTGAATAACATTATTTAGGACATTTAATTAGGTGAATTAGATGAAATAATGTAAATGGTTAAGGGATTGAGATTTGAATAATAGAGGGTAGTCGTGCCTAATGAACCAATGAACTAAGAGGAATTAAAATTAAATAAGTAAAGGAAATAAATAAGGGCAAAATAGGAATAGGTTATATTCTTATATCTTAAACCCACATGCTACTTTCATTTACAAGTTCATAAACAAAATAAAAATTTATCGGTCGCCCACCATTAGAAGAAGTAAGAGGAAGATAAGCTAAAATCTAAAGGAAGGAGCTTAATCAATTTAATTCAAGAGCGAATCTCAACTCCTTAACATCAAGCTAATGTGAATAATAGGTTACATATCATATTTTCTTATTCTCAGTTCTAGATTAGATCCGAATATGTTTTGCAAAGTATTATGCCATGTTTTCAATGATATATATATATATATATGCTTGTTGGTGAATTTTGTTTGTTCATATAGATTTTTATGATAAGTTATGATTAAAAAACCTATTAAATGAAATCCAAATGCCTTGCAATTTTATATAAGGTCAGAAATATTATTTTAGAGATGGTTTCAAGTTTCATAATTTTCTGAATCATTGTGGATTTATTATAAATTTTCTAGTGAAGAAAATGGCTAAATTGGGTTTAAATTAATTATGGCTATTATATGTTAGCTTTGGGTCAGAAATTTATCTTTGTTAGAAAACATATTGAAAGTGATTTATGGGAATTTTCCTAAGTGTTTTAATAAGTATATAAAATTATTTAAGGTATGGGACTTAAATGTTTTATATGTTTATAAAAGGAGGAGGGGCAATTTGTAAATGTTTTAAATTGTTAATCTCTAAAATTCAGTAGCATTTTTAGAAAATATTTTGGAAAAGTATTGGCAACCAATCATATGTTGACAAATAAAGCAAGTTAGTCAGAAAGAAATTACTTTATAAAGTTAAAAATTAGTTTTACAAGGTTTTGCTATTTCACCACTTTCGGCAGCTACCTTTTGACACCATACTTCCACCTCCATCCTAGTCGAAACCAATACAGATGGTATCAAAGACTTGGTACGTAGTGGATTGGAGACAGGTGAAAGGTATAGAGTCAAAATGTGCCTTCGAAGGGGTCGAGACCTTGTTTTGCTTTTAAAGGTAATGCGCTTGCTTTTCTTTTGAATGAGATAGCTTTCGACTTGGTCAAGTGTTTTAAAGAAAAGAGCTTTTGAAAGAGGTTGCCGCCTTTGTTTTAAGAATATGCTTTCGAAGGGGTTGAAACCCTGCTGGCGCATGCTACCTTTCGAAGCACTGCCTTTGAAAGGGTTCTTTCGCTATAACCCTGAGCCGCTTCTCCATTGGTTTTGAAGGAGATTGGTTTCGACACCGTCCGCTTCTTTTATTTAAGAAAATGCTTTCGAAAGAGTTGCTTTCGTCCCAATTGTTTTAAGACCCTTTTATATATTGAAAGTTAAACCCAAATGTTTTGAAAAGAATGATTTTAAAAGTTTCAAAACTATGTTCCACAAACTTATACTTGAACCCAATGCTTTTGAAAGGTTTGTTTTAAGTAAAGGACTTTAATACTTTCGAAAGGCATATGATAAAGGTTTCGAAGGGGTGATTCCCCAATGTTTTCAAAAGGTTTACCTTAGTGTTTAAATGGAAGATTTCCATTGGTTTCGAAAGGCAAGTTTGTAATGTTTTGAAAAGAGGATGTTTAAGATTTTATAAAGCTTTCGAAAGGGATTCTTTCAATGTTTTCAAAAGTTCTTTTGTAAATGGTTGCGAAATGTATGTTTTGGCCATTCGGCCTAATGTTATAAAGTGAAGTATTTAACTTGTTTCAAAACGGGTACTTTCAAAGGTTTCGAAAGAGATTGTTTAAAGGTTTTAAACAAGGTTTTGGAAGGTTTTCATCAACATTTTTTTGAGTAAAGCATATATCATGGTAAAGAGATTTGAGTAAAGCAAATAGTATGTTTTCCCTATTTAAATATGATTTAAAGGGTTAAATCATTTTGTAAGAAATGTTTTCAAGGAAAATTTGATGGGTAGTTAACCTTAAGTAAATGACTCGGATATTTGAATAACAGATGGGACTGGTATTGGGTCACGCCCTATACATTAGCTATAGCGCCTAGCTAATTTAGTCCAAAGTTCAAGTGTGTAGGGCTTAGTCATAGATAAGACTTAAATGATGTCACACAGAAAGGAATATATACAGAGAAGGAGGATAGATTATTGGTGAGCCCGCAAAACCATTAGGATCAGGTGACCCTGGGAGAAGTAAGTTAAGGACAGACCATCCAGAAGTTTGTAAGTTAAGGACAGACCGTCCAGAAGTTTGTCTAACAGATGTTAGATTATTTATTTTGTCTGGTAGGCCCGAGCCAACCAATGATTAGTAATTAGCCAAAAAAACTATATTATTCAGACAAATGGTCCATTTATTACCTAATTTATGAGCATATATGATATTGATATTATTGTTTTAGTCAGTTTGATTGTAGGTTTCTAATTTGCAAAAAGATGTTTTAAAGGGATATTGGTGAAGGGAGACCCGTTCCACTAAGTGACGTGGTCTCACTTACTATTAGTAAACCGAGATTTATAGTATTATTCACACCCGGCTTTATGTCTACCTCGAAGTTTATGTTTTCCCCTTTAACTATTGGGTGCTCAAAATTAATTTGAGTAGATTGAGAGTTGAGGTTTTACAGGTTTAGTAGGTTGGATGAATAAAGCTTCCGAAGACATGCAGGAGGCAATGCTAGCTATATATAGAATCTATTTACTGTTATTTCCACTGTGTTGAATTAGACTGATATGTCTATTTAGTACTCTGGTCATCCAAGGGGGCATCTTCATATGTCGCTCTTGGCGTATTTTGTAATAATTATAATTGATCAAACCTGGGGATCATTTCGGATTATGTAACGGAAAATGAAACATTATTTTTGTAATGTAATTAGTAAAGTTGTTTTTGAATCTGTGATTTTGTTTCATATTCATGTGCTTCTGATATTATGGATACCATTAACATTACCTTATTTTGTCACTGGAAGTTAATACTATGGATGACTACAGCATCTGTAGCGCTTAGCTTCGGGCCTCAAGATAGGGGATGTCACAATGGGCTTGCTTGTTGTTGAGTCCCTTTATTAAAGAGCAAGCAGATTAGGCTCACTAAGGGTCCGGAGAGACCATGGATTTGATTATCGACCGCGAACAATAATAAATTTGATTAACGGTCCAGATAGACCATGGATTTAATTATCGACCCCGAACAGTCATGGATTTGATTAACGGTCCAGAGAGACCATGGATTTGATTATCGACCTAGAACGGCCTTTGATTTGATTAACGGTCTAGAGAGATCATGTATTTGATTATCGACCTGGAACGGCTACGAATTCAGTTAACAATTCAGAGAGATCGTGGATTTAACTATCGACCTTGAATTGCCATGGATTTGATTAACAATTCGGAGAGATCGTGGGTTTGTTTATCGATCTAGGGAGGCCAAGGATTCCATTGACGATCCAAAGAGATCAAAATTCAGCTATCGGCAAGCAAAGGCCATGGATTTCACTGATGATCCGAAGAGATCAAGGTTTCAGCATATGACTACTAGCCCTCGGATGAACACAGGATGATCCTAATTAGTGATACAGCCTACAACTTACTAATTTTGGGAGAACACAGAATCATTATCTATGACTGACACTCAAGAAAGGACTCAAATCCATAGTTATCATGGTTTGGAAATACCTTTGACTTATAGTTGAATCCAAAGGAATATAATGATTCGCAATAGCTTGATCGGCTGTTAACCAGAAGATTCAATTACTAATATTTCATTGACTTCGACATTTATTCTCGAGCAAAGCACATCTTCCATTCGCAAGGCGTGCTTTGAGGGGTAAGTGTTATCCAGCCTTTTGACCAGGCAGTATACATACAAACTTGATGAGTCAAACTTAAAAGCTATTAAGGCAGGATGTTTGGAGAGATAGCCATAGAGTCTAGAAATAGTGTACAACCAAGGCCACAAGGTAATATCACCAGAGTTTAGAAACCCAATTCCACCATAATGTTGGATTGGTACCAATCCAACCACCTGGATCGGTATTTATCCACGATATCTCATCGAAAAAATTCCAAACCTTCCCTATCTCTAAGCCATAATGCCAGAAACCTATTCCAGATGCTAAAGTGTGGTTCAGATATAATCTTTAGGCAAGAGGCTAGGGTTCATGAAAACAGGAATTCCATTCCTCCGTCGATCCATCAAATTGGCCCAAAAACAAGCTAATGATAGTGCAAACAAGTTGGAAATCACGAGGCTCACAACAAGACACATCTATCCAAGACATTCAGTGTGACCATAAGAAAATCTCATTGATCGGTACCGATCCAAGACCATGGATCAATACCGATCCGTAATGATTGATGAAGTGTCCACCTATTTCTCAGGAGAACTAGTCTTGGTCATGGTAAATGAGGTGGAGATCATGGGAGCGAGTTTTTAGGCAACCTACAGCTATAAATTGGAGGGCATGGGCTCATTTTTTAGGATCATTTTGACTTCTCTACAACTTACGGATCCATATCGATCCGTAAGAATGATGTGTACACAACACTATAAACCATCAACAAAGTTAAATGAACACAGGCAACGATTAGCCGAATCACTATACAACCGATGTCTTGTTTCTATGTGTTTATATTTAGTTCCTTCACTATTTTCTTTACTATACAAATTTGGGTGTTTGTGCCAATTTTGGTTTAAACAATTTCTGTATTTTCCTTAGGGCTTTGAGGAATATAAAAATATAATAGGAGTCTAACTAGAAATATGAAATGATTACATTTAACCTTACTAATATTAAGTACAAATGATGTATAACTAAACTAATCTACCTAAATTAAATGTGCAGCATAATGACCAACTTAAGGTTATTTTTTGAAAATGAAAGCTCACTAGACCAAACATTGAATAGCTAAAAGCGATAAAAATAGCACTTATCTATGAACATTTATGGTATGTAATTTCTTAACCTTTACAAATAAAACCCATTGAAGATGCAGGCCCCAATATGGTTAGGGCTTATATTACTTAGATGTCGATTGTGTCATAGCCCAACCTACATGCTATCTACTTTAGAAAAACATTTGCAGTAATAGCACGAGAGCATGTTTGTCCTCAAAATCTTTAGTAACCATAAAGCTTTGTCTAGAGAACAATCTAGTTCCACAAGGTATGAGATTACTAGAAAAATAAAATACAAAGATGAGTAAGGGAAGACTAGTTTTGGACCATGTCATAATGATAAAAGACTATATAGATAGACTTACAGAGCTGATATTAAGGTAAGAGAAGAATTGCAAGTGGACATGATCTTAGGCTCGCTAATGACATAGTTTGAGCTATTAGTATTGAACTGTTTGCGCAAAAATTGGTCACAAACACCCAATTGCAAGTGAAAGCACCAATATCTAGTTACAGATCATGGATAGAATATATGCAGAGGATATAAATATGAAGAACAATCAAAATTAAAATGAAAGCAGTAAACAAGATGAGATTTATAGTGGTTCGGCAAACTCTGGCCTACGTTCACTCTAGAAATTTCCTTTTTATTATACTGAAATATGATTACAGTTACAATCCGGAATTTTTGAAACAAAAATGGCGGAGTAGCTTTTTGTAGAAAAATATGAAGAAGAGCAGAACGAGAATCCACCTTTCTGAAGCCACGCCTGCTGTATATATAGGTGAAATCTTAGCTACGTGGCCTCCTCACCTACTTGGGCCCACCACGATGATTGTCGGGCCCAACTCGTCCATCCTATGCCGACCCGAAGTAGTACCATGCCGACCTCAAGTAGAACCCGAAGTAAACACCATGCCAACCCCAAGTAGGACCAAAAGCAAGTCATATGCCGACCCCAAGCAAATCATGTGCCGACCCCAAGTTTTTCTGATGCCGACCTCAAGTGAAACGCCTCCATCCCAATGCCGACCCTAAGTTTTCCTGATGCCGACCACAAGTGAAACGCCTCCATCCTAATGCCGACCCCAAGTCCAATGCCGACCCTAAGTTTTCCCGATGCCGACCCTAAGTTTTTCTTATGCCGATCCCAAACAAACATGCCGACCTGAGTTGCTTCTATAGCCGACTCCAAGTGGACCAACTACTGACCCGAAGTAAGTGCCTCCCTGACCCAAAGTGAAACCTACTCTGACCCAAAGTTGTTCCATATGCCGATCCCTTCAAGTATGCCGACCTCTCGAAGTATGCCGACCCCATATCTCCTGATCCCGGCCTGAAGCCTTATCATTGTTCACCCGAAGCAAGGCTGATCCCAAACAACATGCCGACCTGACTCCTTGCCGACCCTAAGCACCTAGTATGCCGACCTCTAGTATTACTAGCACCGACCCCAAGTAGATGCCGATACGACCCCAAGCAAGAGCAACGCCGACCTGACCAAAGTGCATCCAATCGTGACCCAAAGTAGAACCCGAAGCAATACCAATGCCGACCCAAAGCTGAACCCGAAGCAGTGCCAATGCCGACCTGATCGAAGTACATCCTGTTATGACCCAAAGTAGAACCCGAAGCAAACAACATGGTGATTCGAAGCAACCCCTTGGCTGACTCAAAGCAACCCGACCTTTCCCGAAATTAATATTCCAAGTACCCGACATCGTTTATCCATCGATTGTGCTGATTCTTGGCTTCATATTTATATTTACTATCCGTAGTTGATTGTCTACCACTTCATCCGAATCAAACCCATAATATTCCAGCCTCATTACCATGTAGTCCATTGGGTTAAATCCGCCTGTATATGGCCTTGCCAAAAGGCGGGTTAACACTTTGCCCCCCAAAACATGCCTTGCGATCGAAAGGTGTGTTTTGTATTGCCATAAGTCCATAATCCACCGATTGCTATATCATCCAAGCTAAAGTCCAATCCGTTGCCAATCTGATTCCTTGATCTCTCCAGATCATCAGCGAAATCCATGATTAGTCCAAGTCGATATCCAGTTCCGAATCCATACCAAATACATTAACCAAATCCACGATCTCTCCGAATCATTTTATCCAATTCCGGGACCTCTCCGGGTCCTGTAATCCAAATCTGGGACCTCGCCGGGTCCATACCCAAAGTCGAGACTTCTCCGGATCCAAATCAAAATCCTTTGACCTCTCTGGGTCATTTTAGCCTACTTCGGCCTCGACTCTCTGGGTCATTTTATCCTACTTCGGCCTCGACTCTCCGGTCGAGGGCTTATCCATGGGGTATCCAACTCCGGCCTAGATCCCTAGTCGACGACTTATCTTCTCCGTCCTCGACTCTCCAGTCGAGGACTTATCCGTGGGGTATCCTTCTCCGGCCTTGATCCCCAGTCGAGGACTTATCTACTCCGGCCTCAACTTTTTGGTCGAGGACTTATCATCTCCGGCCCCGACTCTCTGGTCAAGGATTTATATTCTCCAGCCCCAACTCTCCGGTCGAGGACTTATATTCTCCAGCCTCGACTCTCCGGTTGAGGACTATATTCTCCGGCCTCGACTCTCCGATCAAGGACTTATTCCGTGTTCGAGTCCATCATGTCGCTCTATGACGAAGGGACTCGTAACTCGCGATTACTGCCCTGTCTCTCTGGTTGGGACCGTAACCACGCGACCTGTATTATTTATTACATTAATCCAAATCCAATCATTACAGAGTTTAATTGATAAAATAAAAGTCCGCACAACCCAGAAAACTAAATAGACATAATATCAAGAAAGAACCAGAGTTTGCAAAAAACAGAAGAAACAAGATTTCATAAACCTGAGCATCACGGTTCATCATCATCTCAGAGCGTGCCTAGGGATAGTCCTCGATCTTGTACATGTGTAAGTGACTTAGCCGCATTACTTTAGGGTTTATTACTTATTCCATGCCATAAATTCAATCAGCTAATAATAAGCTGACGACGATGCCTTGATCTAGTGCCATCTTCATTTGAGGTGGGTGATGGCTACTCTTGTTCCACTACCACAGCTCGATTCCTTATGTACTGTTGCAAATGACCATCCTCACATGTTCCTCAATGATATCCTTCAAATGCCTACGGCCGTTCGTGTTGTGCCCTTCCAGCTCACGGAATAGATAATGCTTTCCTGATGCCCGCTCGTATTCGGAGGGTTCCCTTTTTGCCGCCCTTAGATACTGGAGGCGCCCTCGAGTATCCAAATAGATCCTTTCCAGAGTTTCAGTCAAATCCATGTAAGAAGAGAATTTTGATCCATGTAAGAAGAGAATTTTGATTCCCTCCATTGCCTTTTCGATGTATTACTGTTGTCATTCATTTTCCGTTTGCCTTTATCTTTCTTGTTTGAATCCTCCCTAGGTGGACCTCCACCTTTTACCGCATAAACTTCAGCCTCTCACCCCTCTCTATCAGCCTTCGCATCTTTCTGTCGTAGAAACCTTTCTATTTCATGGTAAAACTCACCAAGATCCATCGGTGGATCCCGTTCTAATGATATCTTGAAATCCGAATTATCCGCAATCCCCTAGACTGCTGCCATCAGAACCATCGACGGATTAGGTCAATCCACTGAAACCACTACCGCATTGAATCTGGTTAAGAAATCCCTAATTGATTCTCCCTTCCACTACTTCATCGATGTTAAATTCATCACACTCTTGGGTCTCACGATGTGGACTCGAAATTGCCTCATAAACCTTTTGATCAACTCTGTCCACGTGCTAAGAGAGCCTCTTTCCAGTTGTCTGAACCACAGTGTCGCTATATCTGTCAAATACAAAGGGAAGCACCATGCCATGACCTCCTCTAATGCCTCCAGTACTTCCATATGCCCCATATATCTTGTCAGGTGAACAACGGGATCCGTCATACTCTTCCAGCATTGGTAGTTTGAAATCCGACGGATTTCTAGCTTGCCTGATCGTAGGAGTGAAGGGGCTTCTATTTACATCCTCCAAATCTCTATTTACCCGTCCTCCCCTCATAACCTGCCTGATCATGTCTGCTAACCTGTCGTTATCACCAACTGGTAGCCTTCGTCCATTCTCTCCAACCTGCCCCCCAGGTCCACGAGGGAATCCTGAAACCTGCCCTCCTGGATGAGCATCCATATTCCGCTCAACGCCAAATTGCATAGCACTGCTTAGTACCCTATTTGGAATCGAGCCAATATGATCCACGGGCATGCCTCCGAGTGAAGAAGCTATTCCCGATGGTTCCGCTCTGTCCCGCATCCTGTTTGCTTCGTTTCCTTGGTCCTGATTCAGGACTTCCTCCGTTACTGCTGCTCCATCTTCGTGATCCACATTTCCAGCATTCCCCGCAGCTCCATTCCCTTGATTTTGCGCTCCAGCTTATCCTATTTGTTGCAATAGGTTCTACATCATTTCCTCTTGCCTTTTCAGCATCCTTTCCATCTCGTCCCTAGTAATATAGATTGAGGTCTGATTAGTTCCTGAGGAGGCCTCCTGAATTCCTTCATGATGGCTCATTTCCGCTCTCTGTCTCCTTGTTGATTGCCTAACCATTTCTTCCCAAATCCAAGTTCCTAAGCTTTCAAATCCAAGATCCAAGCTTTCATTTCCCTGAGTGCTAGCTTTCTCGGTGAAAGCACCAAAATGTTTGTGCCAAAATTGGTCACAAACACCCAATTGCAAGTGAAAGCACCAATATCCGGTCACAGATCACAGATAGAATATATGTAGAGGATATAAATATGAAGAACAATCAAAATTTAAATGAAAGCAGTAAACAAGACGATATTTATAGTGGTTCGGCTAACTCCGGCTTACGTCGACTCCAGAAATTTCCTTTTTATTATATTGAAATCTGATTACAGTTGCAATCCAAAAAATTTAAAACAAAAATGGCAGAGTAGCTTTTTGTAGAAGAAGATGAAGAAGAGAAGAATGAGAATCTTCCTTTCTGAAGCCACGTCTACTGTATTTATAGGTGAAATCTCGGCTACAAGGTCTCCTCACCTACATAGGCCCACAATGGCGAGTGTCGGGCCCAACTCGTCCATCCTATGCCGACCCGTAGTATTACCATGCCGACCCCAAGTAGAACCTGAAGTAAACACCATGCCAACCCCAAGTAGGACCCAAAGCAAGTCATATGCCAACCCCAAGCAAATCATATGCCAGCCCAAGTTTTCCTTATGTCGACCCCAAGTTTTCCTTATGCCGACTCCAAGTGAAACGCCTCCATCCAAATGTCGACCCCAATTCTTGATGCCGACCCCAAGTTATATATCCTGATGCCAACCCCAAGCAATGCCGATCCCAGACAAACATGCCGACCTGAGTTGCTTCTACAGCCGACTCCAAGTGGACCAACCACTGACCCGAAGTAAGGGCCTCCTTGACCCGAAGTAAAACCTACTCTGACCCAAAGTTGTTCCATAGGTTGATCCCTCAAAGTATGTCGACCCCATATCTCCTGATGCCGACCCGTAGCAAGGCCAATCCTAAACAACATGCCGACCTAACGCCTTGCCGACCCTAAGCACCCAGTTTGCCAACCCTAAGTATTACTAGCACCGACCCCAAGTAGATGCCGATCTAACCTCAAGCAAGAGCAATGCCGACCTGACCAAAGTGCATCCAATCGTGACCGAAGTAGAACCCAAAGCAATACCAATGCTGACCCGAAGCTGAACCCGAAGCAATGCCAATGCCAACCTGACCGAAGTACATCTTGTTATGACCCGAAGTAGAACCCTAAGCAAACCACATGGTGACTTGAAGCAACTCCTTGGCTGACCTAAAGCAACTCCACCTTCCAGAAATCCATATTCCAAGTACCCGGCATCGTTTATCCATCGATTGTGCTGATTCCTGGCTTCATATTTATATTTACTATCCATAGTTGATTGTCCATCCATTCGTCCGAATCAAACCCATAATATTCCAGCCTCGATAATCGTGCAGTCCATTGGGTTAAATCCGTTTGTATACGGCCTTGCCAAAAGGCAGGTTAACATGAACTACAATATGAACTATTTGAATGTGGGCCTCATTGAGCTACACAACGTATAAAACGCATTTGATGGTTTTGTACGTTCAACCCGACCATTTTATGCTAGTATGATTCAATGGATTGGATTTTGAATCTGCGTCTCATTTCCTAACATAATTAATGAGCTAAATGTAGTACTAACTAGTTACTTTTTAGTAAGCCAAATGCGAGTTTTACTTACCTATATTCATTTTCTTTTATGAATTTTTGATTTATTGATAATGAGGGGGCAAAGACCATATACAAATTGCCGACTTTAGATTCCACATAGGCTAGAAGAAGCCTTATGCACTGAATGATGATCTGCAGTTGGCTAATCACATAATAAAACACATATTTTAACAATACTTTTCTTTATACCTAAAAACAACTTGATTGGATGTAATTTAACATTTATTCACATTAAAAATGATTATGATTTCATGTTATGTACAAGAAAAACTAAATTATTTGGCGAAATAACTATGTTTATCTTTCATAGTATCCGATTTCTTGAACTCCTATTTGCAATTGCATATCTTTTGACAATTCATTTTATGGTACTATTCAGTACTTGATACCATTAAGGTACAAAATCAATGATGTCCTAATGTTTAGTGTTTGATTTAGATAGAATACAATTGATGATAAAGGAACTGTACGTTGTCATGCCCTGACACGAAAATTATGGATGGTATTCTAATGTTTAGTGTTTGACTTAGAATACAATTGATCAAACACGTTATAGCTAATAACTCACCACTTAATAGAAGTTGAGGGAAATTGATGAAACTGAAAGTAATCAGTAAACGATAAGATACAAGAGCATACACTGAGATGATAGGTGCATATTTAAAGTCCAAAATGATGAATAAAGCAATGAATTATGGATATATGTACATGATGAAGGACATAGAGTGCGTGTATGAAAAATGTTCATAAATATATATCAATATAAGCCTCACAATAAATTTTTCTTCGTATAAAAAAGATACAACTTATCAAATCACATATTGATTTACTCGAGTTTTTGATAGAAGTGTATTAAAGCAATTTTACATCATATCGCATATGTTTGTTTTCATAATTTTTTTTGATATTATACATAGTCGGTACATATCAAAAAAGTCCTATACTAATTAGTATAATGTTAATATTTTTTACATATTATGATTTTTTTTCCAGGTTGATCACTCGAAGAAAGAAGCTTGAACTTGTTACATCTATAGGTAAGAACGAGCAGATACTTGGAAAGTTTGGGTTGATGCGGTGGTGGACCTGAAGCTCTTCTATTTAGGCCTACTTCAGATATCTATACGATTGGACAAGCGATTGGGACACATATCGCTTGACAGAAAGAATTTATCTCTTTTGATTAGTACTTATATGTACTTTTACTAATTTATGTTATGGATTTAGTTATGTTCTGGAACGAAGTTATGAATTCATAAATGGTGTAAACTTGAATTGTTTTTGAATGTTAATGAATCGTGTTGTTTCAAGTATTTGAATAACTGCGGTTATTATTAACGAAATATTGGTTTTAATTATAATATCATGAAATTTATGGTTAATACCAATTGTGAAAAGATGAATCATAGTAGTTTGTAGCAGTTGTAAAAATATTTGTTGCAACTGTCAGCACTAGTTGTAGTAGATCTTACTACAACTATTACAAACTTGTAAAATGTTAACGCTACAGGTAGAAACAGTTGTTAAAATATTTATTATAACTGTCCTAAACAGTTGTAATAAGTTTTTTACAACTGCGAAAAGCAGTTGTAAAAGATTCTATTACAACAGTCGCTGATAGTTGCAAAAGAGTATTATAACAACCGTCAAAAGCAGTTGTAAATAACTCTTTTACAACTACTACTTGCAGTTGTAAATTGACTTTTTACAACTGCTTCTGCAACTGTACGTACTCATTGTAAAATAATCCCGCTCTATTACAACTGCGGATATAAAGACTGGTGGGTGCTAGTTATAATAGACCTATTACAACTGTTTTTGGCAGTTGTGAAAGGGTAATTTTGTTGTAGTGTCATTTATCACTTATAAACATCTTAAATATATGACAGCTAACATATTAACCATATCTATGAAAATTCAAATATGAAAATAATAAAAGGATTGATGTATTACTCACATAAATCTTTGGGTTTGCTAGATCATTTGCCTTCTTAGGTTTTCTTAGCTTACTCTCTTCTTTTTTCTTCTTCATCTTAGGTCGTTGCCACCATTAATGGGTTCCTTTAGAGCTTTGGTTTTATTTTCTGAAATGAGAATGCTTAAATAAGATTAGAGTTATTTTATTTTATTATGTCCTCTTCGCCTAATGAGTTGGGTCGTTGGCGATATAGCCATTTTCTTATTCCTAGAATTTTCTCAACCCGTGCTAAACTATAGGATAATAAGTAAATGTAAATCCAAATACTTATTACAGTAAGTCACTATTTATTTTAATTCTAAATAGCAACAAGTAAATAAATGTCCGTCAAATTTTTATCTTGTCCAAAACCTATATTTTCTTAATTAATTGCTTATTAATTATTAGTTAAACTTTAGGGTGTTAAATCATCCTCGTATTTAAAACAAGATATGGTAGTGATTCATATTTTCCAACGCCCACTCTAGCATAGACACATTAGTTCCATACTATGTTTTATGAACAAGGTGTACCGGCACATCTACTAATACATATCAAAATCAACCATAACATTATCATGTACATATGGTCTATTAAATACGTAAAAAGCATACATACTAAGTCTAAACAAACTACTTGAAATACGTCCTCCTAACTCTATCTTCTATTTCACAAGTACATTCCTATATGTCCTCACTCCATGGGACTTATATTATCTTCACTTCCTTATTTCAAAACTACTTTACATCTCAATCTATAATCCGAATGGGTTTTGTAACATAACTCATGTTTTGTTTAACCACCAAGTCATCCATAGTTCCCAGATTTACTACCGCCTCAGTATCTCGAATGAACTTCCTCAAATTTGAAACAAGAAACACATTAGGGAACCCTATAAAAGTACTCAACAACTCAACCCTATAGGCTACCTTGCCTATCTTCTCAAATATTGAAAATGGGCCTACATGTCTCAATACGAACTTTTCAGCATTTTCGAACCTCATAGTGCCTCTCATCGGTGAGACTTTAACAAACTCATGATCCCTTAGATCAAGCCCTAAGTCTTTCTGTCTTTTACAATTTTGTCTTAATTAAGGTTTCTTCCTTCTTTGTTGAATTGTCTCAACCTTTTTCAAAGCTTCGCTTATATGACCCAATCCTAGCATGAGTCTATTTCTTATCTCGTACCAACATACAGGGGACTTAAACGGTCTTCCATGTAATACCTCAAAAGATGTCATCCTAATACTAGATTAGTAACTATTGTTGTATGAAAATTCTACTAAGTGTAAGTGATCTTCCTAAGATCCATCGAAGTATAATACACAACCTCGTAATAAATCTTCAAGAACTCGGTTGACCCACTTGGTCTATCCACCCATCCATGGATGATATGCTATGCTAAATATAACTATCTGACATCTTGACCCTTGAATCTCGTCACTAATACATCCACGGTATTCGCATGCCAAATACCCAGGTGTCGGAAAGATAGATTATTAGGGTTAAGTAAAAAGAAAATGAAACAAACAAGAAAGAAAGAACATAATATCAGAATCTCACAAGCAAAATGATAATATATAGTATCCAAAAAGACAGTACAAAGGGCAACTCCAAGCTATAGAGTAATTTCTGAGTTACAAAATCTATGTACTATCATCGGCCTAGATAGTCATCACCGCATATCCTCACAATGTTACTACATACATACTAGTAGCGCAATGGAAATAAAAATAGATAGTGTCTAGGTTGTAGAATATAAATCAGAAAATAGCTATGCTGCTTGCATCTCACAACACAACTACAATAGAAGTACATCTAAAACTACTAAGATTCGTTCGAATATGAATTTTCCATAGGGGTCTTCTCAATACACCGAGGACAGCCTCCTTACAAGGGTCAAAACCTACCTTTTGAGGGACGTATATCTCTAGATAAAATATACCACAAAGGTAAACATAACTAGTCCATGCCCGAACACGTGATACCAAATATCATCAACTCCCACTAGCAACATCGATAAGCATCTCTACATATGGAGTTGATATATCCTTGGGTTAGCCAAACCCACCAGCTATGTTCCTATTCTGTTTTCTATCATTTTCGATGGTGAAGTCATGTTCAACATCTCTCACACGAGTCTTCATCACTTGAACAGATCACAAATCTCTCCATGATTCCCGCATAAGTCGTTCGACGAATGCTAACGCTGACCTCTCCCTTAGACTTAACCTTAGGATAGACAGTTCAACTTTATAGCATTTTTTTGAAATGTTAACGTTGACCTCTCCCTTCGCCTCAACCTTAGGATAGACAGTTCTACTCTATACATGCCCTCCACAATCGATTCCAAAACATAGAACTCATACACCAGTTTTGAAGTGGTTTTCGGTAAGTAATGCATAGTATACTTATCCGATCCCGAACTCTTCAAAAGTGAATTGGTGAGTTTCTATTTAACACAATTCCAATTATTTTAAAAGTAAGCAAATAATATAAAGGACTCCTCCCCGGGGGATCTCATGTATATAAGTTCCTAAAGCAAGAGACATGTCATACTAATGAGTTTTCCTGAGGGATCTCAAACCGTATAAAGCCGTGAAGCTTTCATATACTTCTTAAGTTAATTTCATCAAGTTCGATAGTCGATTAATCAACTATCTAGTCAATCACAAAGCCTCATATACTTATGACCGTTTTCGACCCTTTCAACTTATGCTATTCCTCGGTCAATAGTGAAGTCGGTAAGTTAGGGCACGTTGCTTCTAAGCCCTACTCGAACATCATTCTTAACTCTCACAAATAGAACAAGTCTACTTTGTTGGCTTTTGGTGCTAAGTACAAGAGTAAACACTTTCCATACACGAATAAGCACACAAAAACGATCGAATTACATAAGCGACTCCTAATCCCTTTATTGAAATATTTGTGTATAAGTTAAAAGCCTTTTAAAATTGATATATATATATGTACTAATTTATTTATGAACCTAATATACTAAATAAAATTCTAAAAAAATTTCAAAGGTAAAATGTTACATAAACTTTTAAATACCTTATAAGATATATAACTAGTTTTGTCAAATTAAATATACATAAAAATACTTTTAAAATACTTATAAATATGTTTTAAATATCCATATAAAACATTACTTAAAAATAAATACTTTATAATTTTCTTAAAAGCTTCCAAAAAGCATGTTTTACATTTATTAAATCTTCTATGCCAATAATTCATAATTAATTATTAAAAACATATTTAAACTTTAAAGTACTTTTAAATTACTATTATATATGTTATTAAACACTTCTAAAAAGATTGTGGAACAATATGTTGCCTAAATGTCATTTTAAACCATTTAAAGTTTCAAATAGCAAATAAGATCATTTACAGAAGTGGTGTCAAAGGTTTAGAAATGCCCAGAAAGTGTTTCGGTTATAAAATGCAGTAGTTTCCTATTTATGCCACAAAACCAGTTTCAAACCCTTCAAAGTTCGACCAGTTTTCACCATGCTATTAACTGATTTGAAGTCTAATTTTTTACATTGAGTAATATACTCATAGTACATCATAACCATGCTAAGAAACCCTTAAGAATGTCTTTACAAAATAATATAGTAATTCATCAAAACGAGGAATTTCGAAGTGCTTTAATACTAACCTTTTGCTATAGAAACCATTCCATATTCAAGTCCCAACCAATCACCATCCAACTAACTACATATACACAATGTCAAGGCCATGTCACATGTCATGGAATTTCATAGAAGTGAAGATATGCAACATAGAGTTGTCATTTTCTTTCAAAAGCAATTATCGTCAAAATATACAACTTTAATTAGTTAATGACTGTAATATAATTTAAAAATTATATTATACAACTTCATCTACTACCAATGGTGATTTAACTCACTTCTTTTCAACTCTAAAACCAAGCACAAGCCTCTATCTCAAAACCACTTCATACCTCAACCAAAGAAAATTCAAAATCCAACCTACCTTCACAAATGCTCATGGCCTATGCAAGGAATACCTCCTTTTGCTCACGGCTAAGAGGGAGTTTGGTTTGTGTGCTCCAATTCTTCAGCGACATTCCTCGTTGAAGAAACCTTCAAAAAAACAAAGAAACTTTATAAACATAAAGTCTCCAACCGAGAACTCCAAATACCTGCACCTTTGATCTACATAACTCTTTTGCCTATTCTACGCTTCCTTTATACATTTCCGAATCTCTGCTGCTTTATTTATCACATTCCTAATCATATCTAGCCTAAGTACTAAGCGGTCTCTAGGTTCTACCCAACACAATGGAGATTTACAAGGCCTGCCATATAATGCTTCAAAAGATGCCATCCCAATGCTAGCTTGGTAACTATTGTTATACGAAATCTCGACAAGGGGTAAATGCTCTTCACAAAAACCACCAAAGTCTAAGTTACAAGCTCGAAGTAAATACTCAAAAACACGGGTAATTCTATCCATTAACCCATCAGTTTATAGGATGTAAGCTATACTCAAACTTAGCTTCATCCTTAAGGCATCAAGCAACCCATTCTAGAACTAACTAGTGAATATTGGATCTCTATCGCTCACAACATCACAAGGAACTCCATGAAGTATGATAGTCTCCTTGACATATAACTTAGCTAAACTCGAAGCTGTCCTCGTTGTTTTCACTGGTAAGAAGTGTGCATTCTTAGTTGGTCGATTAAATATAACCCAAATGCCTTCATTACCTCTCCTCGACCTAGGTTGTTCATCCATAAAGTCCATCGATATATTCTTCCACTTCGGCATACTAGGTGGTTGAACTAGCCGAGCTATCTTCTGATGGCTACCTTTGACTTGTTGGCAATTCGAACATCTACTCACAAACATCAAAGCATCCCTCTTCATAACTTCCCACCTGAAAGTCCACTTCATATCTTGATATATCGTGGTAACACCGGATGTGTCGTAAGTATGGAATGATGAATTTTTGCTAACACCTATAGCCCAATCCCATCAATATCTGGAATGCAAAGCCTCTCGTTCATTATTACTATCCTACGGTTATCAGTTTAGAACTCGGCCTCTCTCTATTGCCTCATTCTCACTTATAGCCTTAGCTATCATCGTAGTTTGGAGATCCCTTTGCTGGTTATCTTCAATACGACTTATACGGGGTCAAACAGACTTCAACATTTTCCACAACCGCATACCTCTTACTTAGTGCATCAACTATAACATTCACTTTCCTAGGTGCATAGAAAATATTAGGATCATATGCCGTGAGAAACTCAAGCCAACGTTGTTGTCTCATGGTCAGGTCTTTCTAGGTAAAAAGACACTTCAAGGATTTAAAGTCTGTGTACAACTCGAACATCTCATCAAGTAAGTGATGCCTCCACATTTTTGATGTAAATACTAGAGCTAATAACTCCAGTCATAGGTCAGACACCTTGATTCACGTAGCTTGAGTTGTTGGTTAACATAAGCAACAACCTTTCCATGTGGCATCAACACTACACCAAAACCTGCCCCACAAGCATCTATATAAACAGTTAGACCCTTACCTCCATCCAGAATAGTCAAAAATAGAGTGCTAGTAAACCATGCTTTCGAGTTATATGCCCCACAAGAAATTTAATGTCTTTCTTTCCTAAATTTGTCAAGTGCAAAGCAATCTTAGAGAAATTCTGAATAACCCTCCTATAATAACCTGTCAATCCCAGTAAGCTTCTAATTTCGATAGCACTAGCCAACCTCTTCCAATCCTAAACAACCATAACCTTTGCTAGATTAATACAAATACCCTCCCCCGAGATAACATGTTCTAGGAATCTAACTTCAGACCACCAAAAATGACACTTCAAAAACTTAGATTTCAAATATGCTCTCTCAATGTTTCAAGTACAATGCTCAAATGGTGAGTATACTTCTCCTTGGTCTTAGGGTAAACAATAATATCATCAATAAGGAAAAGTATAAATTTATTTAACACATCCCTGAAAACTCGATTCATCAAGTCTATGAAATATGCTGGAGCATTGGTTAGGCCAAACAGCATAACCAACCATTCATAAAATTTACCAGACTTAAAAGTCATCAAAGGCACACTCTCATCTGCTACCCTTAATTGATGAAACCCCATGGCAAAATCTAGTTGAGAAAATACCCCAGCACCATATAGTTGATCGAACAAGTCATTTATCTTGGGCAGAGGATACTTGTTCCTGATAGTTTGTTTATTGAGCTGACAGTAATTCACATAAAGTATTAAGGAATCATCCACCTTTATAACAAAGAGAATGGGCATTCCCCAATTTGATGGACTAGGTCGGATCAAGCCATTACGTAACAAATCGTTGACCTACATAGCTAACTCTAACTTCTCATTTAGTGATAGGCTACGGACATGCAACATGATGTGTTTAGAATCTCAAACCAAATCAATACAAAATTCAATCTCAAGGTAATTGGGTACACTGTATAATTCTTCAAACACATCTGCCAACTCCTAAACAACAAAATTAACCCCAATTCCACTTCAGCTGTACCGAGTGAATAACGGAAATTGCCCATTAACTAGCTAGGTCCTTCACAATACATTACTAGAATCTTCCTTTCTCCCGTCTTAAATGATACAGTTCGCTTAACACGATCTAAGACTATACGAGTCCAAGACAACCAATCCATCCCAAGGAATACATCAAACCCTAGAAAACTAAGAACATACATGTCGCGCGGAAAGAGTCGGTCAGCACAAGTGATCAGAACTCCTAAACATGTCATACTCAGATTTGTCGAGCCTCTCATAGGGTTCGACACACAAATAGAGCATAAGCCATAATTAGTTCCAGTTCCAGTCTATCAATAAGGTAATGGGACATAGAACTACGTGAAGCACCAATGTTAAACAAAACGTGAACATAAATGTCGTAAACAGATAATATATACCTTCAAGAACCTGCTTCCCCTTTAAAGCTGCAGAAGTGGAATGTTTTGCAATAAGGGAGAAAACCCTATACTATTGTCCTTATTGAAGCATCGGACAATCTCTGACCATATAACTTGGCTGGTGGCACAAGCTTTAGTGTAACAATCGGCCTTTTCGACCCTCAAAAGTCGAGACTAATTCATCCGCGGTATTCACATGCCGAGAATCTGAGTGCCAGAAAGACAAATTGTTAGGCTAAAAGAAAAGAAAAGGCAGAACAAAATCTCACATCATGATGAGTAATGTATAATATACAACAGATCTTTACAAAAAGGAAACTTTAGTATACATACAACAATCAGAGTAAACTAACCTATCAACAGCCTGGGCAGTTATAATAGCTTGTCCACACAAGTGTTGATAAATACAAACAAGTAATGTAGCAGAAAATAAAATACATAAATAGGTCTTAGAGGCTTCCAGCTCGTCTTCTGAAGCACCAAGCATCCATAGCTAAATCTAGAAATGTAGTCAGGTTTGACTCGAGTATTATAAGAAAATAATACACGAATCAGTCTGGTAAACTAGCGCGAGAAACTCAAATCATTTGGATTTTTATATCTGTAAAAAAACCTTCAAGAATAAAGGTATCTCATAAGACCACCCCGTAAATAAACGCAGACGTGTTTTTATCTTACGATGACCATACCATTTTTATTAGAAAATCTAGTGATACTATAATAATGTCTAGGGTTTAAAATAAACATTCAACATAGCTGGAATGGTTACATTAACTACATTCAACATCCTATTTAGTATACAACTAAGTCCATATGGCACGTCTTGGAAAACGAATTCCATACAATGACAAGCCTATTGAGGTACAACCTGTCATGGTACACCTCTAGAAAAAATGTACCGAGTGCCTCATATGGACTCCTACAAATCAGGACCGACATTCCCCTTCATGGGTAGTACCGATTATGTCATCACCGCGGATGTCCCTGACAAACCATTTCTGTGGCCATTACATGCATAATCTGAAAATATCGATCTAGATACAAGTGATGACCATACCCTAATTGGAGCGAACCACATAGTCATGAAGCATATCCCCTGTTTTTGTCATTATCGGGTGTGAGAATTGAGGTTACTTTTACCTTTTTAGCAAATCCCACTTGGAATTCTAGCGTTACCCTTCAAGAAACAATGCAATGCCAGTATTCATTCATACAAATTGTTGAGGATATGAAAAAATGAAGGCACTACTTCTACTGCATCCTTTTTAGAATCATCCTCAGGATTTGTAGCAAGTAGCTTTTGGACTTCACAGAACTCCGTTTCGATTCCATCATCTTTAAGATATCCGAATTCATTTATACTCTTTCAATGCTTGAAGAACTGTCTATATACTTATCTCACCGGTATACATATATTCACAAAACACTACACTTTCACACTTAAAAACTGCATCCATACTGTAAGAATATTCACATAACATTTCGAAAAGCTACATATTTCAAAAGCACACTTAAATGGGTCAACAACAAATGTCACTTAAAGACATCATTTACTATAAACCCAAACCACTTTTCTTTGGTGTAATTAAATGGGTCATAATGAAATTAGACCAAATATACTTACCACCACTTTCTGATTTCAAATACGTACCATCCCTCGATTAACAATGTAGTCAGAGAAGTTAATGTACTATCCTTGCCTCAACATACATTCTTATACTCTCATAGATAGAGATGAGTTTCCCTACCTCGGAATTTGGCAATAAGTATGAAAAGAATGCTTTCATACCACCATAATTTTCAAAATGATTATTTGTAGAAATCAAATCCCCTATACTTGCTACGTTTTTGACATTTTGACCTACTCTATCCCTCGTCCAGAAGCGAAGCCACGTAAGTTAGAGCACTAGTTGCATATCAAAGCCTTGCCTAATCACTCCGAATTCGAATCTCACATATAGATAATCAGTCTACTCATCGGCTTTTAGTGCCAAGTATAGGACTACCTATTTTCCACAAGTAACAAAATTTGTATATGAAAATAATACTTCATATACTTAACATCATTCTTTGATTTCAAACTTAAACTAAACTTTGGTCAAAATGAAGCCGTTCAAGTTAGGGTATTATTACCTCTCAAATCTTGACTCGATAACATTCTAATCCTTCAAGATAGGTAGAAGTTTACTTATCTTGAAGCTTAATGACAAGTATAAGACTTCATAAATTTTGTATAGTTTTTTAAAACAAACAAAGTTTTATAAACCTAACTTCTCTTTTCCCTTTCCCGAAACTATTTACTATAACAAGAATGTTATAGTCCATAATATCTTTCCTTTTCTCGAAATTTTTTATTATAATAAGGATGTTGTAATCTAAGCTTTCTTCTTCTTTTAAAAATCTTTTAAAAGCTCTTTAAACAAAGTTTAAAATTTCCATATAAAATCTCACTTGAAAATCTTTGTTTAAAACCACATTTGATTTGGACAGTCAAGTTTCCGCTTTTCATAAAAATACACTTGCTTTATTATATCAATTAATCCTTTGAAGTCGCTTTTATAAATTTCAAACCTCCTTTTTAACCTTTTAATGAAGTTCAAAATTTCCATTCAAATCATAACTTAAAAGCCACCATCTTTAAAAGAGAAATTGACTTTGAAAAGTAAATCGATTTCTTTTAAATAAGCCACTTGTTTAAATATCCCAATTCGAATCTTTTAAGATTAAAATTAAAATTTCAAATATCTTTAAAAAATTCTACATTTTGAAAGCACATTTTTAAATACTTAAACTATAATTCAAAACTCTTATACCAAACATTACTTAAAGAACCCAACTTTGATTTGAAATAAAGATTTCCTTTACAGAATTTAAACTTCTTACTTAAATAAATCAAATAAATTCTTTAAAATATGTTTAAAACTTCAATAATTTTTTAAAATACTTATAACTTTTATAAAACACATTTGAAAAGAATTTATAAATTATCTAAAGTAGATAACCTTTTATACTTAACTTAAAATCATAGATTTCCAAAGTGCATCCATAACGACTATCGCTACATGGACCACAACTTTTCAAACTTTGTTTTTTTTAACCAAATAGCTTTTAAACACAATTTATTTTTGTATTTATACTATTATAAGTACAAAAACATTTTACTTTAAAGTGAAAGTTTGATGTAAATTAGAAACCCATAAGATTAACTTTTCAAATTCGGAAAGAGGCTTAGCAACTACCATAGCACATCACTAAGTGCTGTAAACAAACATATCTCCAAAGAATTCAACTTTCCAATTCATATCACAAGCATTTACATAAACAAGAATATATGTAAATAAAAACAAGGCGAGGAACTCCTTAGAGTCCCCCTACAAAATTTCTAGTATTTCGAAGTGTATTCATTACGACCTATTTGTTACGAAACACTCCGGCTTCCTTTGCTTTGGTCCCCTACAAAAATTGTTATTTATTCCATTCGCTTCCAAGCAGGAATCAATCCAATAAACAATTATAATTATTACATCCAAAGTAATTATGCACAACATATTCAAGTTAATTGTATACAATATATAATTTCAATTTAATTGCTATTCAAAGTGAGTTTAACTCACTTTTATTTCAATGAAGATGTTACTACTTACTACCACAACCAAGCAAGCACACAAATCTTCCTATCATATAACCAAAACTACCATTAACTCTCAATAGCGCACAGCCTTGACATGTTTAAGTGATTTATGCTCCAAAACTTAAGCTCAAGCCCTTTAGAAACAAAGAATCACTTTCTACCATCACAAAACTTCATAAGATCTAACCATTATCTCACCAAAGCCAAGCCAACTCCTCCTAGGTTTCATAGAAGTTCACGTCCAAGCATTAAATGGTCCATGCCCCATACGACTATGATTAAAAGGTGTTGTTGTGGTGTGTTAAGGCACATATAAAAGTTTGGTTGCATATGGAGGAGGTTTGGATTTAATTTTGAAGAGAGAAGAGGAGGAAGAAGTGGATCTCCATTCTTTTTCATTTTAAATTTTTTTGAACATATGAAAAAAATGGTTTGAGAGAGAGTATAGTATGGATGTTAACAAGTGGAAAAGTACCTCCATGCCCTCAAAAGAGTGGTTGACCATGAAAGGAGGAAAAATCTCCTTGCCCTTCCATGAATCATGCCTTAACATCATGTACTTTTGTCTCCTTTAATACTCTTATGTTCAATTAAACATTTGTTATAAAATGAGATGATTTATATTGTTGTTAATGTGTATATAAGTTACTAAACAAGTTCCAAAATATTTGTACAACTTTTATTTTATAAAAGTTGATTTTGTTATAAAACGTTTTTCAAACACATTTTCAAAATTACTTCGGAATATATATTTTTGTAAACACATTTCAAAAATAAATTTTCTATCATTGGATATTAACTAAAGAGGGTTATTTTATTATTAAAAACGATTGATTAAATATTTAAAATTAGTTAAATATTCACAAATCAAAGCGATAAAACTCTGAGTCGTTACATTTGATACCCTTGAAATCGGGGCTTTAACTATCAGTTCTTTTACCACTTTCCTTCCTCCACCAGTTTTATAATTCCTAGCGAAATGTCCCTTCTGTCCACACTTATAGAAAGATAAAATGGGAACATCCTTAGGCTACTAAAACTAAATTGGAAACATCCTTAAGCTACTGAAACTTATGCTTATTGTTTTCGATTGGTGCAGGTGTAGACGGGTTGGACCCAAACCCTCGAACCGTAAGGCCATACTTATCAGATTCACGAATGACCTCTGGATATGATTTTTCATGTCCCTCTGAAACTCTGTTTGCATACCCAATACAAACATTTCATTCTTCTTCAGCGGTGTATCTATCAACCCAAGCCTATATCGAGCTAATGCATTAAACCTATTCTTATACTCAACAACTGACATTACTCCCTACTTCATATTGAGAAAGCTCCTAAACAACTTAGTCTTTCTAGCTTTGGAATGAACTTCATCTCAAATAGTTCATTGAGTTGGGCCCAAGAGAAGTCATTCTTTTGGACAACTGCGGTGATTGAGCTCCACCAATCCATAGTAGCATCGGACAGATATTGTGATACCTAACGATGCTCCATAGCATCATCCAACTCCAAGTCCCTAAATATCCTATCACACAAACTATGCCAAGTATGAAATTCGGTGAAAGTTTCAGTGTCATTGAACGTCTTACTTCCCAACCTCTCAAAGTCATGGAATAACAAAGAAAAGTTCATCAGTGACCGAACCTGCATCGCTTCTTCCACTACAATCACCCTCATTTCCTCGATAGGAGTGGCATTCTTATATGCCCAAGTCCCACCATTAGTAGTAGTACTACTCATTCCTCCTATAACCCTACCTCCTCCTTTAGTAATAGTAGCTCTAGTACTATTTGTTTTCATTACCTGAACATAACAAAACATCTTTAGAATACTTCAAGGATAAAGTTATATTTCTAAGAAAGAGTTAATTCTAAGGAAATGATATTAAAGTGCAGGTTAATAGAAAAATACATATATGCTCCCATATATATAATACGTTTATCAGAGTTCCCTGTAGCTTATAATCTTGATATTTTGTATATGCTTGGAAAAAAATGTTGTAGCTAATGCACTTAGTAAGAGGTATGTGGTTATGGCGAATGTAGAAGTCCGTCCGACCATTATAAGTTATATTGAAGATAATCAGTAGAGGGATCTCCAAATTGCATGGATAACTAAGGTTGTAAGTGAGAATGAGGCACTGTCGAGATGGCTGAGGTTCGACGTTGATAACCGTGGGATATTAAGAATTAATGAGAGGTTATGGGTTCTAAAAATTGATGGTATTACGCAAGAAGTCATAGCATAAAGTCATCATTCAAGACTTACGATACATCCGGGAGTTACCAAGATGTATTAGGATATGAAGTGGATGGGAAGGTATGAAGACGGATGTTTCTATGTTTGTGAGTAGGTGTTTGAATTGCCAACAACTTAAAGGCAGCCATCAGAAGACAGCTGGACTACTTCAGCCACTTGAGGTTCTGAAATGGAAGTGGGAGCAGATATCGATGGACATTACTAATGGACTACCTAGGTCAAGGAGTGGTTTTGGAGGCATTTGGGTTATAATTGATCAACTAACAAAGAGTGCATACTTCTTATTGTGAAGACAACGAGCACAACTTCAAGTTTAGTTGAATTGTATATCAAAGAGTTTGTCAAACTTCATAGAGTTCCTTGTGATATTGTGAGCAATATTGATCCAATATTAACTAGTCAGTTCTGGAAAGGTTTACATAATGCCTTAGGGATGGAGCTGAGTTTGAATATAGTTTACCACCCATAGACTGATGGGTAGATGGAGCGAGTTAACAACGTGATAGAGGATTTGCTTCGGGCTTGTATCTTAGATTTGATGGTTCTTGGGAAGTACACTTACCTCGTATCGAACTTTCATATAACAACGGTTAACAAGCTAGTAATAGGATGACCCCTTTTGAAGCATTATATGGTAGACCTTGTAAATTTCTATCGTGTTGGGTAGAACCTAAAGATCGCTTAGTACTTGGGACAGATATGATTAGGGAGGCGACAGACAAAGTAGCGAAGATTCAAAAACATTTAAAGGAAGCGCATAATAGGCAGATTAGTTATGTAGATCAGAGGCATAAGGAAATAGAGTTTTCAGTTAGAGGCTTTGTTTTTAAAGGTTTCTCCGATGAGGAACGTTATTTGGTTTGGGAAAGTAGGGAAGTTGGCTACTCGCTATATAGGACCATTGTCGATACTAGAGAGGATTGGTACACTAGATTATAGAGTCGAGTTACCGATTAGGCCATCGGGTGTTCATAACATGTTTCGCATATCTCATTTATGTAAGTATGTGCACAATCCTTCTTTGATAGTGTAGTCATCATAGGAAGGAGACTTGGAGGTAGATCCTAACTTTATTATACCAAGGCAACTTATTCGCATTGTTGACCATGATACAAAGCAATGGAGGACAAAGGTTGTAAAGTTGGTTAAAGTGCAGTGGAGTAATGATGCTAGAGATTGTACTTGGGAAACTGAGGATAGTGTTAGGGGTTCCTATCCTGAGTTTCTATTAGGCTACCGGTTTCTTATTATATGATAGTTTTCGTAGTGTACTCACCACCTAAGGTGGAGTCAGTTATTATGCATTTTGGTTTGTATGTAGTTTCAACAGTACACTATATTTGTACTTGTCTCTTCTGTTCAATTATGTTATTGTTTTTGTTTGACTTTCGAGGACAAAATATCTTAAGTGAGGGAGAATGTATTGACCGTAATTTTAAACACTCCATCTTTGAATATCGAAACATTTAAAATGTTAAGTGTTAGAAAATTGATTTAATAACCTTGTTAAGCTCCTTTTAATTAATATGACATGATGTAAAACTTTTTTTTGAAATTTGTTTACAAAAATAAATACTTTAAAGAAATATTAATAATGTGACCAAAAATCATTTTATCGATAAATGGTTTTTTTACTTGATATAAGTTTTTCAAACTTTTTTGACATGTCCATTATGTTAATGTGTAATAAATTAGCAACTAAAAATATTTTAGTAGATTATGGTCAACTAATATCTTGAGTAATGTCATGAGTGAAGTCACATAAAGATATTTTGAAGGATATATTTGTAGAAGGTATTTTGGAGGGGGGTAAGGTAGAAAGCAATGCACATAAAGGGGAGGAGTGGGTCTTAGCTAGCCACAAGAGGTAAGAGGTAAGTTGTCACCTCTTGGTGAAGCCTATATAAACATCAATAAGACTTTGAAAAATGGTTTGCTAATTCATTTAACATAGAAAACAATCATCTTCTTCTCTTTACTTGAATAACAACTCAAAGCTTGAAGAATTGGAGCACACACCACAAACTTGAAGCAAAAGGAGGCATTTTTTGCCTAGGCCGTGAGCATTTATGAAGGTAGGTTAGACTTTGGGCTTACTTTGGTTGAGGTAAGAGTGGTATTGAGGTAGAGGCTTGTGCTTGGTTGTAGCCTTGAAAAGAAGAGAGTTAACTCACCATTTGATAGTAAATGAAGTTTTATTATATGCATGTAAATTATATTAAAGTCTTAACTAATTAAAGTTGTATATTTGGACCATGCTTGCTTATAAAAAGAAAGTGACAATTCTATATTGTATATCATTAGTTCTTTGACCTTCAATGACGCATGACGTGGCCTTGACATTGTGCATATATGGATGATTGGATGTTGTTTGGTTTGGAGTTGAATATTGAATGGTTTCTATAGTGAAAGGTCACTATAGAAGCACTTCGTAATGCCTTGTTCTGATGAATTTCTATATTATTTTATAAAGACATTCTTAGGCATTTCTTGGCATGGTTATGATGTACTGTGAGTAGGTTACTTACTTTAAAAAAATTGGACTTTAAATTGATTAATAGCATGGTGAAAAATGGTCGAACATTGAAGGGTTTGTGTTATCTCGCCTTTTGGCAAGGCCGTGACACCAAGGAAATGACTAGTAACCAATGACAATCCATCTCGGAGACCGGTTATACACAGGCTCACTATGGATATCGACGAATTTTGTCCGAGTCCGGATCGAGCCAAAATTGGTAGGACATGACAAGCTAAGATATGAGAGTCAACGTTCCAAATCTCAAGTCAATCCGAGTTCGTATGCTCAAGTTATGGACGATACAAAATTGGACAAAAACCAATCACCGATCGACTCGCTTCGCAAACAGGGACTACTTCGACTCACTTTGCAACGGTGATTACTTCGACTCGCTTCGCAACCATCAGGAGTGGCAACTTCGACTCGCTCCGCTTCGCCTCCATCAGATGCCTTCTTCGACTCGCTGCGCAACACTCAGAAGCGACTCGCTTCGCAACCATCAGAAGCGACTCCTTCGACTCGCTGTGCAACACTCAGAAGTGACTACTTTGACTCGCTCCGCCTCATCGACTTCGCATCCATCCGAAGACTTCTACGTCGTGTCCATCGATGTGGAGCAAAGCACAGCAGTCAATACAAGTTAACGCCACGTCACCGAGTCAAACAGAACCGAGTCGAAGGAAAAGCGAGTCGAAACAGAAGTGAGTCGAACCAAACAGCCAACCGAGAACTCCAACTCGTATCGATCATATCTCCTAATCTACAAGTCAAAATGCTATGAAATTTTCACAGAAGACTATGTGCATGCTAAAGAATGTCCACGCCAAATTTCGACTCCATTGGATGAAATCTTGATTGATATGAAATCTGTTCGTATCAATCATGGATCGGACCGAAACTTCACGGGCTTGGGCGTGCGGGCCTGGTCACGTGCCAGAGAGGGTCTCCCGAGATCTGAGCGAAATATCAGCCTCCTACACCTATAAATAGACCCCCAAAGCCAACAGAAAAGGGGTTCTTCTTCTTCCTCTTTAAGATCTCCAACGCCTGGACTCCGCCAGATCCAGATCTGAAACTCCATTGCTGCTGCTACAACAAATTTCACTGCTGTAAATCATTGTTATTCATTGTAATTTGCTGAAATCCATTGTAAACATCAAAGAAAGATCAATAAAGCAAACTACTTCATAGTGGACGTAGGCAATACACCGAACCACTTTAAATTCTTGTGTCTCCCTGCATTTTAATTATTCTCATTTCTGAAATTTGGAGTTTTTGTTAGATAATTCCTCCTTTTACATTTAATTTCTTCACTTTATCTCTTCAAAAACTTCCGAAGATTGTTGTGCCCAATTTTGGTACAAACACTTTGGTGTTTTCACCGAGAAAAACCCAATTTTTCTCCTGCTCCTTGGATCTCCTATCTATATTGGGTTGCATAAATCTAAGAAGAAGATTCAGATCTAGAACTTTGAAGCCCTTCCATTCTATTCAGATCTGCAATCAGATCTAGGAAATGACTTCATCAATTCATTATGGTGAGCACTCGCACCACCTCTACAGCTGCTGATCAAGGGGCACGGGACCGACAGAATCCCGTGCAATCACCTCCATCCAACCAAAATGCTACAGGACCTTTAGATCCATCAGGTCCAATCACCAGACAAGAATTCCAGACATTGCTTCAAGAATTGACCCAGAGTCTCCAACAGCTAACTGAACAACTGCGCGCCAACACAGAGTTGACTAACTAGCTAAATCGCCAAAGGCGAAGAAGATCCAAAAGAGACCAAGGTTCTTATTCTTCCACAGAAAGTTCAGCCTCCTCCAATGGCCAAACCAGATCCACACGTCCATGGCTAGGTGTAAGCTACACCCAAGCCACGGGACACCAATCTGCTTCGAACCTTGGGCAACCTAGAGCTAGACCATCCGCTAGTCTCCGTACAGAACCTTCATCTCGAGGAGGAGCTACTCCTTACCATGTTACCGGCAACATTGCTACTACCACCACTGCCGAATGGGGAGGTGATGCTAGAAATCAAGCTGGTCCTCAACGTAACCAACGAGAGCAGACTCCTGAACCTTATGTCCCTGAGGATGTTGAACCAAAGAGGCAAGGCACGGACCGTCGACCGCGTCCGGTCCAGACTCGCACTGTGGAACCCGACCACACCTTGGCACAACATGCTCCAAGTATTCGAACGCCGGATATACCAGCGATGATCCGCCAAATGATCCGTGAAAGTCAGGGTCTCTCTAATGACGACTCGGGAATCTCCCAGAGTCATACCCCCTTCACCGACGACGTTTTATATGTTGAACCACCTCGGCACTTCAGGATGCCAGCTTTGCCAGTTTATGAAGGAAGTTCTGATCCCAATCAACACGTCCTGAAATACGAATGGCTGATGAATGCTGCTAGAGCTGATGACGCAGTGAAGTGCCGTAGTTTCCCCATTTCCCTAGGGGGCATCGCTACCATGTGGTTCACTCATTTGCCACCACGATCCATCTCTAACTTTGACCAGATGGCCATCAAGTTTGTCGAACAATTCTGTATGCGTGTGGCGAGGCCTAAGGACGTTAACACTCTGTCTAGTGTTACACAAGCTCCCAGAGAAACACTTAGACGTTACTTGGAGCGATTCCATGCTGCGTGTGCAGAAATAAGCAACCCCAATGATAACTCTATCCTGATGGCACTGACTAAGGGGATTGATGCTGATTCCGAGTTCGGAAATTGGTTAGCTAGGAAGCCACCTGCGTCATTGGACCGTTTCTATTCCAAGGCAGCCCAATTCCTGAGAAGGGAGGATGCGAAACAGTCTAGGAAGCAGGATGACGCAGGGCCCAACATCGAAGGAATCCAAAGTAACGTCGCTGTTAAATAGTCCGGAGATAGTTTTGGGAAAATTCAGTTGAACGTCCAAAATAAACAGAATCAGTAGAGGGACAATAGAAATCAGAACAAAAAGCGCGATCAGGATCGTGGACCACGGCGTAGAGCTTCCATGTACGATAATTATACTCCATTGAACACATCATTGGAAAATGTGTATTTGCAGACCTGCAATACCATGCAATACAAGAAACCTGCCCCGAAACCACCAAATGAAAGACAAATCCAAACAGGAAAGTTTTGTAGATTCCATGAAAGCTATGGCCATAACACCAATGAGTGTCGTCACCTACAAGATCTCATTGAAAAACTAATATGTGAACGAAAGTTGGATCAGTATGTGCGGGCGCTGCAGTCTGGTGGTGCGGGCCCGTCTAATCAGGATCGCGCGCCAAATCGGGAAAGACAGGAGGAACCCGCTCGTACATGCGGGAGGTTGGTCATCAATACAATAAGTGGTGGTCCTCACCCAGCAGATCGCAGCTGGAAGGAAATGGAGTCGTATGCCAGTTCTATCAGGCATGCGAACTTCGAGGGATGTAGTAGTTTGATGAAGGGGCCCCAGCCAAGCAACAGAAAACGATGACATATGACATCGTGTTCAGGAACAGAGACGCTGATAAGGTCGAAGCCTCCACTATCGATCAACTGGTCATCTCAGCACAAGTAGGTCCCGCTTGGATGAAGAGGATCTTAGTTAACAGTGGAAGCTCTGTGAATATTTTGTTCAAGCGAGCTTATGATCGAATGAAAATGAAAGCCACAGACTTGAAGCCTTGTCAATCCCGAGTCCATGGTTTCAACAGAAGTGCTACTATACCCACTGGAATGGTGGAACTGCCAGTAGAGTTGGGAGTTGGAGAACGTCGGAGAGTACGGATGTTGCAGTTCATTGTTTTGGACATAGAATCCCCTTACAATGCTTTCTTGGGCCGACCGACCCTCACTGAATTCAGGGCAGCCATCGCCCCATGGTGTTTGACTTTAAAGTTTCCCACTGACCATGGAATAGGAATCATTCAGGGAGATCAGGCTGCTGCCAGAGCCTGCTATGTTGCGGAACTGCGGGAAGCGCAGCGAAAGGAGAAAGGAAAGGGCGTGGAGGAACCTCTCTGCGTCTGCTTTGCCGATAATTGACAATTAACACCCGGGCCCAGGCCCGGGCACCCCAGCCAATTCCTCAAGGATCTTGACCCGAGAGAAACTGAAGACGAAGGAGAGTCTAGAGAAAGTCAAGCATCCCCGGCCGAACTGACAATCGATGTCCCAGTTGACAGTGACGATGATTCGAAAATGATAAAGATTGGATCTCAGCTAAGCCAGCAAGCTCAGGAGGAATTGGTTGAATTTCTACAAGCAAACCTTGACGTATTTGCCTAGACACATTCTGATATGTGTGGGATCTCGTCGGACATCGCGAGACACACTCTGAACATTGACCCGCGGCATGTCCCGGTCAAACAAAAAAGGCGCGGTATGGATCCAGAGAGATCTGCCGCCCTTAAAGAAGAAGTAGAAAAGCTTGAAGCGAACGGATTCATTCGAGACGCGCTATATCCTGAGTGGGTGTCGAATCTCATGCTCGTCCGAAAGCCAAATGGAAAGTGGAGAACGTGTGTCGATTATTCCGATCTGAATAAAGCATGTCCCAAAGACAGCTTCCCGCTTCCCAAAATTGATCAGCTAGTAGATTCGACGACTGGGCATGAACTCTTATCCTTCATGGACGCGTATTCAGGCTACAATCAGATACCAATGCATTTACTCGATCAAGAACATACCAACTTCGTAACCAATCTGGGACTTTACTATTACAAGGTTATGCCATTTGGACTCAAGAATGCCAGGTCTACTTATCAACGATTGGTCAATCGGATGTTTGCCAATCAAATTGGGAAAACCATGGAAGTATATGTAGACGACATGCTTGTGAAGTCGCGACTCTCCACCAACCATGTTAAAGACCTGGAAACTATGTTCAACATACTTAGGGAATACAAGATGAAGCTCAACCCACTGAAATGTCACTTTGGAGTTGCATCCGGAAAGTTCCTTGGGTTCATCGTTAACGCCTGGGAAATCGAAGCCAATCCTGAAAAGATTTGGGCAATCAGAAATCTTGAAACTCCCAAGACTATAAAGCAAGTCCAGAGTCTCAATGGAAAGGTAGCAACATTGAGCAGGTTCATTTCAAAGTCCACTGACAAATGCATTCCCTTCTTCGATCTGATCCAAAAAGGGAAACGAAAGTTTGAGTGGACCACGGAGTGTGGGGGCGCTTTCCAAGCACTAGTTCAGCATCTACCAACACCGCCAATATTGTCAAAGCCTATTGATCATGAGAAGTTGTATGCATACTTGGCGATATCAGAAAATGCTATCAGCACTGCCTTGGTTCGAGAAGAAGACGGGATACAAAAGCCAGTGTACTACGTTAGCAAACAATTGACTGGGGCTGAAGGGAACTATCCAAAGCTAGAAAAGTTGGCTTATTGCCTTGTAATCGCATCAAGAAAACTCCGACCGTATTTCCAAGCACATCCCATAGTTGTTTACACCGACCAGCCGTTACGACAGGTCCTTCCACGGCCTGAGACGTCTGGTAGACTACTCAAGTGGAACATCGAACTGAGTCAGTTTGATATTACTTACACTCCAAGACGAGCAATCCAAGGACAAGTCCTCGCTGATTTCATAGCTGAATTCACCGTTCCAAAGGACTAGCCCGAAACCAGTAAATCCCCCGAATATGTCTAGAAGCTGTATACTGATGGTGCATCAAACGATCGGTGTTCGGGCGCTGGTGTTGTGTTCGAAACCCCCAAAGGTCGATCTATATGCTAAGCTTTGAAGTTTGACTTTCATGCAACCAATAATGAAGCTGAATATGAAGCCCTCTTAGCTGGCTTGAAACTCGCCAGAGTTCTGAAAATTATCGTTGTGGAAATTTATTGTGATTCACAATTGGTTGTGTGTCAAGTGCGGGGAGAGTATCAGGAAAGAGATCGAAGGTTGGCTGCTTACTTAGCTCGAGTTCAGGAAGCACTGAATCAGTTCGATTACTACGCCATCTATTGCATACCTCGGGAGCGCAACCAAAAGGCCGATTCATTGGCAAAGCTAGCCAGCACAGGTGAAGCTCAGCAAATGGGACTCGTTCCCGTAGAAACGCTATCTTCCCCAAGCATTGACCGGACAGAAATAAACTGGGTATGCAAAACCGTTCCCGAAAAGGATTCATGGATGACCCTACTTAGAAATTACATTGAGCACGGAACCCTGCCAGAGCGCAGGAGTGAAAAGAGACAAGTCCTTCGGAAGGCCTCACGATTTACCATCCAGAATGGACTCAAGTACATAAGGGGGTACTCAGTCCCCCTACTCCGGTGTATCGCTCACGATGAAATTAAACAAGTGTTGCGCGATGTGCATGAGGGAGAATGTGGCAATCACACCGGGAGGCAAGCACTTGCCAAGAAAATACTTCGCTATGGATATTACTGGCCTACCGTGAATCATGATGCGTCGGACTATGCAAAAAAATGTGATAGGTTCCAGAAATATGCCTGAATTCCTAGAGCTCCTCCTACTAAGATAACGCAAATAGTCAGCCTATGGCCGTTCGCAATGTAGGGCATCGACATCATCGGTGCTCTACCTCTGGCAAAAGGTGGTGCGAAGTACGCTATCGTCACAGTTGATTACTTTACAAAGTGGGCTGAAGCCGAAGCTCTCGCTACCATTACAACGAAGAAAGTTATCAACTTTGTGGTTCGTAACATCATTTGTCGATTCGGTCTCCCACACATCATTATTACGGACAACGAAACCCAATTCGATAGTGTTGACTTCAAAGATTTCTGCAAACGATTTCACATCCAAAAGAAATTCTCGGCAGTTGCACACCCTCAGGCAAACGGACAGGTCGAAGCTGTTAATAAAGTTATAAAATCCATTTTGAAAAAACGACCGAAAAAGGTTGGTAGCAAGTGGGTTGATGAACTTCCTATGGCTTTATGGGCTTACCGAACGACCCACAAGACTACGACCGGTCACACTCCATTCTCTCTTTCTTACGGTTTAGAAGCCGTTATTCCGGTCGAGCTAGAAGTACCTTCTCATCGTGTGACATACTATGATCCAAAGACAAATGCTATATTACTTGCTGAATCTCTCGATCTACTAGACGAGAAGCGTGAAGAAGCTGATTTGAGGGCAGCTGCGCATCGAAGTCGAGTCGCTCGATTGTACAATGCCAAGGTCCGTCCGTGAACCTTCGGACTAGGAGATCTCGTCTTAAAAAGAATTTATCCGGTTCCTTCGCATATGAAGCCGACATGGGAAGGACCGTATGTTATTGAACGAAGGCTCGGAGATGGCACATTCAAGTTATCGACCGTCGACGGTCATACTCTGCCAAGAGCTTGGAATAGCGAGAGCCTTCGCCGCTATTACACATGACATGCTATCTTTATCCATTTAGCTTACTTTCCTTTTCCGCAATTTGTTTCTGCATTTCGAAATTAGAACTTGTAATAAGGCAACTGACTTTGCCATACTTTCTTATTTCAGCAATAAAATGCAATCTCTTCGAGCCAGAGCTATGATTTACTTGAAATGCTTCATATGACCATCACTATGCATGGAGAGCTAAGTTTCACCATACGGTGGAATTTATTCAAATAGAGAGTGACTACGATGCAACCAATCACTTGCTAAGTGAAACCCGAGCTCAGGGGCAAGCCATCACATCAAAGTCAAAAAAGGATTGACACACGACAGTCCTTCATTCAACTCCGTATTCCTAGAGTGCGAAGTGGAGTATAAACATCAACTCCGTATTCCCAGAGTGCGAAGCAGAGTATAAACATCAACTCCGTATTCCCAGAGTGCGAAGCGGAGTATAAACATCAACTTCGTATTCCCAGAGTGCGAAGCGAATTATAAACATCAACTCCGTATTCCTAGAGCGCGAAGCGGAGTATAAACATCAACTCCGAACTCCCAGAGCGCGAGTCGGAGTATAAACATCAACTCTGTATTCCCAGAGTGCGAAGCGGAGTATAAACATCAACTCCGTATTCCCAGAGTGAGAAGCGGAGTATAAACATCAACTCTGTATTCCCAGAGTGCGAAGCGGAGTATAAACATCAACTCCGTATTCCCAGAGTGCGAAGCGGAGTATAAACATCAACTCCGTATTCCCAGAGTGCGAAGCGGAGTATAAACATCAACTCCGTATTCCCAGAGTGCGAAGCGGAGTATAAACATCAACTCTGTATTCCCAGAGTGCGAAGCGGAGTATAAACATCAACTCCGAACTCCCAGAGCGCGAGTCGGAGTATAAACATCAACTCCGTATTCCCAGAGTGTGAAGCGGGGTATAAACATCAACTCCGAGTTCCCGGAGTGCGAACCGGAGTATAAACATCAACTCCGAACTCCCAGAGCGCGAGTCAGAGTATAAACATCAATTCCAAGTCCCCAGATCACGGGCATATGATTGGAACTTAAGCTGGCGTGACCAACCGCCAGTAAACAAATGAGAACCCCCGGAGTGCGGATATGACCATCGACAATCAAACAAACGTGGAAAAAACCGCTCGGCCTCCACTTGACTCAGACGTCCGTTCTGTAGCTCTAGACTCAGCATGACGCAAGCGAGAAACAACCGCTAATTGATGATCTACAACTCATCCCCAAGACTGAGGGGCAGGACTTAAGCATCAACCATTGATTGAAGCGATGCAACGTCGGAATTCAACTCGCTTCCCGGTCGCAAACCATGTCCACAGTTTCCGAACTTGGCAAACAAAAAACAAACTTGATTCAGAATCTGAAACTTCACAAGTGCACTCCAGATATTGAAACACTTAGACAAATACACAATGATAGAAAAGAAGTCAAAAAAGAGAAGTTTTCATTTCTATTGTTTGTAAAAGAAATTCGTATACAAGTTTGTTCCAAAAAATTCCTACTAGCAGGGGCCGAACCCGCATCTACACACGGCTAGCAAAATGAAAGTCAAAATTGCATCGAGGGAGCATGCCTAATCTTTCTTCTTCCGCGACTTCCTTTTTGGTGCAGGCCCACTGGAGCGACCACTATCCTTCCTCTTTGAGCCTTTACCGGTCGGTGGACGATCTCCGGGCGGGGGCATAATTTCAACGTCCTCTTCCGAACTCGAATGGACGGGGATGCTTCCTGCCGGAGGAGTCGGAGGGATAGGATCGAATGTGGAAGATGGAATAGCCGCACTGGTGTCAGAAAATGTACCGCTAGGCGATATCATTCTAAGCGGAGCCTGACCAAGTGCCACCATTCCGCCTCCAAAACTGCCACCATGTGCTGCTGCATCCATCTCAGCGGCGATTTGTGCCAAGATTTCCTCCTCATTACCCGCTCAGGCCATGCTGGGAGCATCAACAGGCGGCATCGAAAACCTTATAGCAGAAATGCCTTCGCCCATGAAAAATGGTAAGTCGGCTAAAGGGTCGCCATAACGGCGAAAGAGTTCCTCCACCATCTGCTCGTCAAACACAAGCGTGCTTCCCTGTATATCGTCAAGAGACGCAGCAGTTGAAGTCATGGTGATTGCTTCGGTAACGATGGCTTCCTGTGTCTAATATGGTTCTTGAGTAACAGGAAGCTCAGCATGTGCAGCGTCGATCACTGGACAAAGAATAAGAAGACTGTTAGAACTTAACTCAATCGAAGATTTCGACTTAAGAAAGATAAGTGGAATGTCCAGAATACCTTCCTCAGTTTGACTCGTAGGCGGCAGGGCAGCATCAGTAACTTGCGCTGCAGCTGGTGACATCTGCGGCTGATCTGGATTATAAGCAGGAACAGCCTGAGGATCGACCGCAGACGAGAATTCGGGCTGGGTTTACGCGGGAACTTCGTGACTTGCTTCATGGTGGTCAACTCCAGAACCCTCTCCCACCTCAAAATGCTGGGCGCTAATTTTTCCTTCTCACGTAGAATCATCGACTCATGGAGAACCTTCTTTTCATCCTCAGTCAGAATGCGATTCTCGAGTTCGAATTCATCCACAGACTCGCCCTAATGCGCCTCCTTTTCCTCCTCAACCAGCCGGCTCCAAGCATTGTGGAGTTGCGTCGAAAAATCATCGAGCCAGGCCAGACCCCTGTGCCTCAGCACGTTAGCGTTGTAAACAACAAGAAGGTCTTCGATATCAGCCTCTAGCCTGGACTCGACCAACCTTACTTTTTCCTCCACCTCAGCCTCCACCTTGTGGACTTTAGCCACGGCCACATCCCGTTCATCCCTGAGCAGGACAGCTTGTTCGCACGCCTCTTGGGCTGCGTTGTTCGCGTCATCTTTTTCCTTAGCCATATCAGCAAATTTGGCTTTGAGTTCATTAAGCTCCTTGACCGCCGCATCCCGCTCGGCGGTGACTTTAGTGTTTCGGTGGCCCATCTCCTCCACCAGGGCAACATGTGTCTGCCCCAATCTCTCCATTTCCGCCTTCGCTTCGTCAGCCTTTTTGGTGGCCTCAATCTTCGATTTCTGGGAAGACTCGGCCTCAGCGGTAAGCACTTGTATAATTCGGTCCCTTTGAGCGAGTTCGGTCTCCAGTTTCTCAAGCGCTTTAGCTCGCTCAAAGGCCACCTTAGAAGCTTTTCCGGCAGCCTTTGCCCACTCTCGGTACTGGGTATATATGTCGTAAACGTAATCATGCACCGTGTTTTCCACCCCTAATGGAATTCTTTATAAGTGCGGTGGGAAGACATAGCCGTCGAAGCAGATATTCGGAAAATCCTTCCTCATCTGAGCCAACTCTCCTGTGGGTTCAGTTGGGACCTGCTCTGTAATCATGGAGGCCGTGGTCTCAACTCTCTGAAGATGAGTCTCAGATCTAGAAGAATGAGAAGACGGCCTGTGACGAGGAGGTTCAGGCGGATGCGAAACAGAAACAGGGGGTGGAGACGGAAGTCTAGGAGGAGGAGAGCGTGATCTAGACCGAAGTCTATATTCCATGTCCCTATCACGCCCATACCTATCTTGAGTAGAATAATCGCGATCGCGATCCCTGTCCGAATCCCTCCTGCGGGAATCGTAATAAGAAGAGGCCTTTCTGGACGAGCGAAGATTTCCGAGCATCGACCCCTTTCCAGACATAGTACCTGAAAATGAAGAACGAAAGAAGAGTTAGCGATTTTCTAAGTTGGACGATTTACAGTTGTGAATTATGCAGTGTAGTGAAGTGTATGCATGTGCAACCCCCCGACCAACCGGAAATGTTGCCCGCACTCATAGCAAGCGACCCGCTCGGTTCAAGAACACTTTCAAGCTCCTCCATCCCGGCGTCGTGTTGAGACGACACAAAATCCGGAATCGGAACATCGGCAAGCCCTTCAAAAAGATTTTCTACCGACGGGGAAGAAGCCTCCGAAATTCTAATCCCCGGGAAAGGTAAAGACACGACCACAGATTTAAATCTCTTAGATTTGGGGCGTTTGTGAGCAGCATCCTTGCCTTTTCTTCTTCCTCCCGAATCCTAGACATCGGCAGAAGGCCCAGCTGGAAGCTCGGTACCGGTAGGCGTTCTTTCTGGATCAACTTCTTCGGTGATCACGACTGCGGGCGCTTTGCGCTTCACCCGTTTCTTCGGGACCACTCTATGTATCCCTTCCAGTTGTATGCTCTGCCTCCGTTCTATCAGCCCGACGGTCCTCAAATTTCTGTCGGTCATAACCAAGTCGATATGCCTCTCTTCGCCCGGAAACGCTTGAAGGATCCGAACTAGCTCTCGGAAGTATGCACCATCAGGTCGAGAGAATGCAGTTGTAAAAAAGGAAAAGTATGTCAGTGTTGGAGTCAGTTACTATTCAAGAGAGAAAAGGCAACACTTACGTCTATCCAACCACCACCTAGCAAATCCAAGGGGGCACCGAACGTAGAACCATTCAGTTTTATAGTAACTTAACCTTCCCCAGGAGTCCAGTACAATATGGTAGTTTCTGATTGCTTCCAAGAAGGTGAAAGAAGGGTTGTCTCCACGACTCTTGACGTTGAATAAATATCTGATTTCGATCGGCTTCGGCGGTCGAAAAAGGATCTCCATAAATAGAATGAAGGTGCTATTCAGCAGTGCATACCCATTGGGGTGCAGTTGAGATGGAGCTATTTCAAGAAATGATAACATCTCCCTTATATATTGATTGAAGGGAGGGAGCGTCCCCGCCGTACAGGCGTGACGATTGAAAGCGGTAAACCCCTTTGGGGGATCGTGCGGCCTGTCATTTGGCCTAGGTAATAACACGTCGTCAAGCGACAGACCGTGCCTTAAACAAATCTGTCCTAGTATATCTTCGGAGATACCCGACGGCACAGAATTTGTTGGATTACAAATAAACCGAGCACCCAGACGCTCATCCGGAGCTGGCTCTATAACTTCGGCTTCGATAACCGGTATCTCTACGGTTGGAGGAATAGAACTTGGGAGTTCTGGCTGCTGAGAACTGGAAGGTTCCATGACTAGCTAGCTTATAAAAAATCATTGTTAAACTGACAAATAATGCTCATGCATCCCCCAGTGTAAAGTGTGTGAGTGTGTTGTGTAGTGCAATACTGTATATCATTTGAGAAGATCAACAGAACTGAAGGAAGCGTGTAAACGACGAGACTTCAGAATTCAGTCGGAAGGACCATCTTCACTGACCGTCACAACCATACCATCCAGCTGTTAGCTATCATTCCAAGTTAAAGTTTGGTGTCATTTTGATAAGTTCCAGTTTCGTCGACGAGCTTCGATAGGCAATCAGATATGCGGTGAAATGGTTAAGTCTAGTAATACAAATTTGAAGCTCGTCGGAGTCAATTGTTCAAATGTGCAAGGAGTTTTAAATTTTTTAATGTTCAATTCGTATTGCTCATGAGAGCCATGTTCTCATCAATAAGTTATGGTCGTGTGCGTATGAGTCAGACTCGGTCAGAAGGTTGGAATTCAAGTTCGACTCGATCAAGGGGCTAAGGATTTCGAATCGATCGGAGCGCGACACTCTGACTCGATCCCAAATCCTCCAATTCGACTCGCTCCTAAGACTGCGCAGTTCGACTCGCTCCCAAGACAGTGCAGTTCGACTCGCTCCTAAGACTACGCAGTTCGACACGCTCCCAAGACTACGCAGTTCGACTCGCTCCTAAGACTACGCAGTTCGACTCGCTCCCAAGGCTACACACTTCAACTCGATCCAGAGCCATCCACTTCGACTCGCTCCGAAGCTACCCACTTCGATTCGATCGAAGGCCATCATTTCAAATTGATCAGACACAGCCCCTTCGTATCGATCCATAGATTTAAAGCATTCGACTCGATGCGAAGCTCCACCATCGATCGATACGAAGGCCTCCGCCTCATCCTCTCGAAACCCCTACTCAGATCAACACAAAGCTGAGGCCATGGAGCCTTCGATCGATCACAACTCTGGTTGATTTGATATTAAAAACCGAGTCTCGTCGCTTACGTGTTGGGTCTGCTTAAAGGATTACCTAAATCTATCAGTTAGTTCGAACGATTGAAGGGATGAATCAGTTCAAAGGTTAGATTGTTTTCTTCTTTGTTGTCTCGAGTCTCAGAGCGATGCGAAAATAAGGCAGGAAAGCGAAAAAAGTGAAAAAACGGCTAAGTACAAAGTATTTATATGGACTCGAAAGCAAAGGGAATAAACGATTCGTATCCCGGTGGATTCGAACACGTGTTTCGACTCCCTCTCCAGTGCGTTGCTGCGGAGCTCCCCTTCGTATCGTTTGTCTTCGACTCCCTCTCCAATGCAGCAATAAAAGACATCACTTCGACTCCGTCTCCTGTGCATTTCGACTCGCTCCTCTGCCTCCTGTGCATTTCGACTCGCTCCTCTGTCTCTTGTGTGATTCGACTCCGACTCCTATGAAGTTCGAATCCAAGACCGAGTCGAACAAGCAGTTTGAATCCATCAAAACACGGCCTCCAGAGGCCAACTCCATCGACTCGAAATACTTACTTCGCATCCATAAATCCAGTAAAAATCATCTTCTATGTTTCAACCCTTCACGTCGATTCAGGAGAGGATCGTTATGAAGGAACATTCAAAAGCAACCATCGAGCGTTGTTGCAGCAAATTTCACATCGGTTCAGGAGAGGATCGATATGGGATTCAAAAATAAAATGAACTGACAACGACTCGAGAATGTACAAACGTTAACGAGAGTCGGGTTAACATATATGCATGTATATCGGACTAATATTCAATATTCCAGATTTACAGGAATCAGAAACTCATCTAATAACGATTACAACAGAGAGCGGCTAACCACTAGCGTACAACAATCGGTTGCAACAGTATAGGGTACAGCAGGTGATAGTCAACAGTTTGCATTATCAAGAAAATCTGTCGAAGATGACAGGTTTCATCGAGAAGACAATAACTATTCGGACTAGAGATAGCAGCATTTCAAAGCACATCATGTTTTCACAAGATGTACTTTGGGGGGCAAATGTTATCCCGCCTTTTGGCAAGACCGTGACACCAAGGAATTGACTAGTAACCAATGACAATCCATCCCGGAGACCGGTTATACACAGGCTCACTATGGATATCGACGAATTTTGTCCAAGTCCGGATAAAGCCAAAATTGGTAGGACATGACAAGCTAAGATATAAGAGTCAACGTTCCAAATCTCAAGTCAATCCGAGTTCGTATGCTCAAGTTATGAACGATACAAAATTGGACAAAAACCAATCACCGATCGACTCGCTCCCTTCGACTCGCTTCGCAAACAGTGACTACTTCGACTCGCTTCGCAACGGTGATTACTTCGACTCGCTTCGCAACCATCAGGAGTGGCAACTTCGACTCGCTCCGCTCCACCTCCATCAGATGCCTTCTTCGACTCGCTGCGCAACACTCAGAAGCGACTCCTTCGACTCGCTTCGCAACCATCAGAAGCGACTCCTTCGACTCACTGCGCAACACAGAAGTGACTACTTCGACTCGCTCCGCCTCGTCGACTTTGCATCCATCCGAAGACTTCTACTTCATGTCCATCGATGTGGAGCAACGCACAACAGTCAATACAAGTTAACGCCATGTCACCGAGTCAACATGACCGAGTCGAAGTAAAAGCGAGTCGAAACAGAAGTGAGTCGAACCAAACAGCCAACCGAGAACTCCAACTCGTATCGATCATATCTCCTAATCTACAAGTCCAAATGCTATGAAATTTTCACAGAAGACTACGTGCATGCTAAAGAATGTCCACGCCAAATATCGACTCCATTGGATGAAATCTTGATCGATACGAAATCTGTTCGTATCGATCACGGATCGGACCGAAACTTCACGGGCTTGGGCGTGCGGGCCTGGTCACGTGCCAGAGAGGGTCTCCCAAGATCTGAGCGAAATATCAGCCTCCTACACCTATAAATAGACCCCCAAAGCCAACAGAAAAGGGGTTCTTCTTCTTCCTTTTTAAGATCTCCAACGCCCGGACTCCGCCAGATCCAGATCAGAAACTCCATTGTTGCTGCTACCAACGAATTTCATTGCTGCAAATCATTGTTATTCATTGTAATTTTCTGAAATCCATTGTAAACATCAAAGAAAGATCAATAAAGGAAACTACTTCATAGTGGACATAGGCAATACGCCGAACCACTCTAAATTCTTGTGTCTCCCTGCATTTTAATTATTCTCATTTATGAAATTTGGAGTTTTTGTTAGATAATTCCTCCTTTTACATTTAATTTCTTCACTTTATCTCTTCAAAAACTTCCGAAGAGTGTTGTGCCCAATTTTGGTACAAACGGTTTGATACTGGTTTTATGGCATAAACAGGAAGCTGCAACACTTTCTAACTGAAATACTTTATGGGCGTTTCGAAACCTTTGACTGAACTTCTTTAAATGCCGTTGTTTACTGTTTGAAACTTTAGATCGTTTAAAATAATATTTAAAGAAAATAATTTTGTACAATCTTTTTAAAAGTGTTTAATAACATATATTAGAGTGTTTTAAAATTGGTTTGAAGTTTAAATATAATTTTATTAATTAACTTTGAATTATTGAAGTAAAAGGTTTAATAAATGTAAAACATGCTTTTTGCAAGTTTTCAAGTAAACTATAAAGTAGTTATTTCTAAGTTATATTTTATATGGATATTTAAAACATATTTATAATTATTTTAACAGTATTTTTATGTATATATAATTTTAGAAAATTAGTTAAATATCTTATTAAAGTATTACAAAGTTTGTGTAACATTTTGTCTTTGAAATTGTTTTAGAATTTTACTACATATATTAGCTTCATTAATAAATTAGTGTATATATGCCATTTTTAAAATGCTTTTAAATTATATACAAATATTTTAAAAAGGGGATTAGGAGCCGCTTACGTAATTCGATTGTGCTTATGTGCTTATTCATCCATGAAAAGTGTTTACTCTTGTACTTAGCATCACAAGCCGACAAAGTAGACTTGTTCTATCTGTGAGAGTTCAGAATTATGTTCGAGTAGGGCTTAAAAGAAAAAGTGCTCTAACCTACTGGCTTCAATCTTGACTAAGGGATGGCGTAAGTTGAGAAGGTCGGAAATGATGATAAGTATATGAGACTTGATCTCCATATGCTATCATTTTAGGACAAGATAGTCGATCAGTCGACTATCAAAGAACCATATTAACTTAGGAAGTATACGAAAGCTTCACGGCTTCATATGGTTTTAGATCCCCTAAGGAGGACTTATTGGTATGGAACATCTCTTGCTTTAAGAACATACACACACACATACATATATATATGTAACATCCCTAATTTTTGATAACATTATACAGAAGATTTAGTTAGATAAATTAAATAGAATAATAATGATAAGGAGATTGAGATTTGATTAAATTACATAATAGGGCCATGCTTATTAACAAAGTAAAATGGGCTTTAAATTGGTTTATTGGTTAATTAAACTACACATGGGCATAATTAGTAAATAGCCATTTCATATTACACGGCTATACACTCCACATCTTCGTCCATTCACATTTATTATTCTCAAAATAAAAAATAAACGTAAGAACCCTAATAGAGCAGGCCATTAACAATGGAGAAGGGGAATTTTAATCTAACGCTAAGGATCAAAAGCTAGGGAGGATTAATCAACAACAAATCTCAAACTCCTTATCAAGTTTAAGGTGAATAATAATCTCCTACCATCTCTATTTTTGTTCTATGATTATATGGTTTCAGATTTATGATTTAAATTCGTTTTTGTGATAAAATGGATGATGATATGCTTGAGTTATATTATGATGATTTGTATTAATTCATAACCACATGAATTTGCACGGTTTTGACATGAAACCGAGAATATATGATTTCAGTTTGCCATGGAAATTTTTTATGTTAAGTGAAACATGGTTTTGGAGATGGGTTTTAAATTTCCGAATTTTCCAAGCTATGGAAATTTTATTATGAATTTTTATGAAAAATATGATATGATTGGGTTTAAAACTTATTTCGAGAATTTCAGGAAGAAATTGGGTCTAGAATTATAATATGCTTGATTACATGACGAAACTGAATTTCTGTGATTTTTGGGGATTTTTCCAAATTGATTTACTAGGGAAAATAAATTATTTGAAAAGAAGGACTTTTTTGAAATAATTGGTTTTAGTATATGGAAGGGGTAAAACATTGCATTTATAATGGTTTTAAACTGGTATTGATACAGCAGTTTTAAAGGTAAAGTATTTGAAAAGTTTTTATGACAACAAATCAATAGTTTGCAAATAGGCAAGTTGTTAGAAAGTAATTACTAAAAGTTGCCATAATTCAGCCTTTAAACTAAAAAACGGTATTCCTCCACTGTTCGTAACTACCTTTCGATTCCTTTGATTATGCCTTGTCCCAGTCGAAACCATCACAGTTGATATCACTATAGTCGAAACCAATACACAAGATATCATTTAGATGGTATGCAGTAGATTGGAAGAAAGGCGGAAGCATTGCTGTCGAAAGGGCAGCTTCTGATGGAGTCGTAACCCCGCTTTGTTTTCTTATGTTAAAATTCTTGCCTAGTTTTACATCAAGCTTTCCAAACAGTTGAAACATATGCTTTCGAAAAGGTTATATAATTGGCTTTCGAAGAAGGTTGTCATGTTGTGTTAAAGTATTTGCTTTCAAAGGAGTACCTTTCTCCTTTAAATAATTGCTTTCGAAAGGGTAGGTTCTAACCTAGTCGAAACCTAGCCACTACTCTACCTGTCGACTATATTGACCAGTAATGCTTTTGAAATGTTACCTTTATTTTTACCTTAAAACTAAGCCTTTTTCCTAATTGCTTTCAAAAGGGTTGAGGGTTTCGAAGGAGATGGAGTCGAAAGGAATTTCGACTCTGTCCTTCAAAGTTTTTGTTTTAAATGTTTTGCTTTCGACTAAGATGGTTCTGACACCATCAATTTTTCCCCAAACTAATTCTTGTTGGTTTCGAAAGAGATGCTTTCGTATATAACCATGTTGACCCAAATGATGTTTTTAAAGAGTAAACCCAATACTTATGAAAGGGGTACTTTTGTTTGTTTTGAAGCTCCATATTTTAAAAAAATGATTTGATACCATCGAAAGGTATAATAGGTTTCAAAATTAATATTGGCCATGAAAACTATATCTGGATTAAGATATTGGCAGTCAGCTAATAGGTTCCTAGTCAGCCCATGAAAACTAGGATATCAAATAAGATATTGGAGTTACCAATAGGTTTTAGTGATCCCATGAAAACTAAGTAATTGGAAAGATGGTCCTTAACATTTAATAGGTTAATAGTAACCCTAGAAACTATAATTGAGACAGATAGTCGGAATAAATGGGGATGGGTAATCCAGAATTGAATTAATTGTTTTGCATATCATCATAATGTTTTGAAATACTATGTATTAACCATTGTGGATGTAGGAGCACAGTATATGGTTTTATAAATGTTTTATGATACCGGTGAGTGGAAATCTGTTATGCTAAGCAGTGTGATCCCACTACATATCTAAATGGTTTGAGATAGTAAATTATTATTCATACCAGGCTTTTTGTCTGACTCAAAGTTTTTTTTCCCCTTAAAATCTCGGGTACTCAATTGGTTTTGAGTAGGTTGAGAATTAAGGTTTCCAGGTGTTCTTTTATATGAATAAAAGCTTTCGAGGACGTGCAGGAGGTAAGATTATTATTAGAGTTCTTTTATTTCCGTTGTTTGTTTTGTTTGTAAAGGCAAATTGTTTTCTTGCTTATCTTTATTCTCTGATCTACCAAGGGGGTATCTTCACATGTTGCTCTTGGCGTATTTTGTAATAATTACATGTTATCTGAACGTGGTCTGCGAATTGGGATTATGTAATCAATTTGGAATATTTTGAAATGGAATGAGGAATTTGTTTTCTGTTTAATTTTTTTCCATATTCTTGTGTTTCTGTGTATCAACGTACCTAATGTCGCCGTATTTGGTCGCCGAGGATTAATAACTATGGATGACTACAACATCCGTAGCCATTAATTTTGGGCCTCCAAGTAGGGGGATGTTACAAGTTGGTATCAGATTATTGGTTTATGAAACTTTAAAAGAAACTTAAAACCTAAAAGATTTTTCAAACATAATCCAACGAATCAGATAACAAGATTGGGTTTGGGTTAACGCTAAAGTAATGTACTTGTATTTGCTATATATAGCTATATATATAAGAACGTTTCCCTCATTCTCTTAGACCATTTTTCTGTATCTTACTAAGGCTCGTATGCAGATTTAAAAGAAAGCAGATATGGAAGCAGGAAACAAAAGAGGAAATCTCGGTGGAGGAAGCACCACAACTAATGGAAATGCTCGACCCACTACCAGGAGAAACTCGGGTCGACCGGCTAATGCTAGTAACCAAAATGCTGAAGCCAATGTGGGTGCTGGAAATCCACCAGTAGATATGGGGGTGATGTATCAATTCTTTGCTGGTTTGATGCAAGTTGGAGCTGCGGCTGGAGTTGTTGGAAATGCAGGAGGAGCTAATCCTATGGCTCCAATTGGGAATATTTCTTTGCTGAGTAAAAATTACACCAGTTTGGGTGGGAAGCCATTCTTGGGAACGGAGAGTGCCATAGTGGTTCAGAATTGGTTGTTGCATTGTGAGCGTATATTTACTGATTTAGGCCTGAATGATGGACAAAAGAGGAGGTTGGCCTCTAGACAATTGCATGGGTCAACACTACATTAGTGGAATAGTGTAATTGCCGGAGTTCCGGAAGAGCAGTTAACTTGGACTGATTTTAAAACGAGATTTGAGCAGAAGTTTGTATCCAAGTTTGCTAAGTCTGAGCTGATGAGGAAGTTTATGGATTTAGTTCAGGGAGAGTTGTTAGTAGTCGAGTATGCTACTAAGTTTGAAGAGCTGTATAGATATGGATATTCTATTATAGATACCAACATCCAAAGGAATGAGAAGTTCATTCGGGGATCGAGGCCCGAGCTTGCTAGAATGACCATGACAGATGTGCGAGATCCTTGTAATATAGTGGTGAAGAAGGCCATTCGCCATGAGGAGTTGCTTGGTGATTTAGCTAAAGAGAAGTCGGTGGAAATTCAGGGTTCTTGGGGGAAGAAAAGGAAGTTCTTTAAGAAGAAGGAAACCTAGAAGGGAGATACTGCCAAGAAGTCAAAGGCTGAGGTAGTTTGCTATAAGTGTGACAAGAAGGGTCACTTTGCTAATGAATGCCTGTCCGGAAATGGGAAGAAAGCTGAAGTTAAGAAGAATGTGAAATGCTTCAACTATGATCAAGTTAAGCATTACAAGAATCAGTGTCCATAGCCAGTTAGGAAGGATAAAGGATTTTTTTTCCTATAGGACTAGTTAGGCCTACTACAGCAGATAAGGGAAAGACCGTGATGGAAGGTACACTTTTGATTTAGAGTATTTTAGTTAGAGTACTTTTTGATACCGGTGCATTACATTCAATCATATCTTAGTGTTTGGTTGATAGATTATGCTTAGAACCCATCTACCTTGTTACTTCCTTAAGGGTTGCGAATCCAATAGGAGGGTATGCAACTCTAGAGTTAAGATGTGACCAGTTAGAACTTGACTTGTTAGGTCATAAGTTTGCATGTAGTTTGTATGCTATTGATTTCGTAGATTTCAGGATCATTTTGGGTATGGATTGATTGAGTAAGTATGAGGCTAGAACATTTTGCCAGGATAGGGAAATATCACTGAGACACCCTGATAGTCATAACCGAGTGATATTCTCAGTAGAAAATACTGACCGGAGTGTTAGTGCTATGCTTAATGCTATGGAAGTAGGAAACAAGTTAAGTAAGGATCGGGTAGCAAGAGAGTTTGTAGATGTCTTTGAGCCAGTCACTGGACTACCCTCGAAAAGAGCTATTGAGTTTAGAATAGATCTTGTGCCAAGAGCTAAACCTGTAAGTAGACCACCTAGCAGAATGACACCTACTGAGATGAAGGAATTGAAGGTGCGGCTAGTGGATCTAGAAGGAAGGAATTTTATTAGGCCAAGCAGTTCGCCTTGGGGAGGGGCCACGGTGTTTGTGAAGAAACCAGATGGGTCGTTAAGGATGTGTATTAACTATCATAAGTTAAACGAAAGGACAATTAAGTATAAGTATCCTTTGCCAATAATAGATGATCTGTTTGATCAGTTGAGTGGAGCCAGAGTGTTTTCCCAGTTGGATTTGGAGACAGGTTTCCATCATTTGAGAGTGGCGGAGGACAGTATTCCTTTGACAACATTTCGTACTAGGTATGGTTCATATGAGTGGTTGGTGATGCCATTTGGATTGACAAATGCACCCGCTTTCTTCATAGATTTGATGAACCGGTTTTCCAAGAGTACTTGGATAGGTTTGTACTAGTATTTATATATGACATTCTAGTATACTCTAAGGATGAGAGAGAGAGCATGAAGTTCATCTTAGAGTGGTGCTTGAGAAGCTGAGGCAGAATCAGCTAAATGTGAAGTTTACCAAGTGTCATTTCTGGAAGAAAGAGGTAAAGTTTCTTGGTCACATGGTTTCAGAGAAAGGATTATCAATCGATCTAGATAAGATGAAGCTGTGAATAATTGGAAGAGACCAGAGACAGTGACTAAGATCAGGATTTTTCTTGGACTTGCTGGCTACTGCCGAAGATTCATTAAGGATTTCTCACGAATAGCAGCACCATTAACTAAGCTTACTAGGAAGGAAGTGAAGTTTGTTTGGTCTGACAAATGTGAGGAGACATTCCTTAAGTTAAAGCATTTGTTGACCAATGCACCCTGTTAGTAGTTCCTGACGGGAACCAAGGGTTGGTGGTGTATACTGATGCATGTGGAACTGGATTAGGAGCGGAATTGATGTAGAGTGGTAAAGTCATTGCCTGCACATCTAGGTAGCTTAGACCGCGTGAAGTTAGATATCCTACTCATGATTTGGAGTTAGCAGCTATGATCTTCGCATTGTAGATTTGGAGACGTTATCTCTTAAGAGAGAGATTTGAGTTATATACCGATCATAAGTCTTTACGGTATTTATTCTCTAAGAAAGAGTTGAATATGAGATAGCAGAGATGGCTGGAGTTTCTAGCTGCATATGATTTTAGTATAGAATATACACCAGGAAAAGGTAATAAGGTGGCTGATGCTCTTAGCAGGAACCATCAGAATGCGGTGTTAGCTATATTGGCGGAGTGGAAGGATTTAGAAGCTTTAGTCAGTTGCGATGTGCAGTTAAGATCGACTGCTGATTCTAGTTGGAGTACCGCCAGACTATCTTGTTTAGAAGTTCGACCAGTATTGTTGAGAAAATTGCTTCTATGCTGAAGGAGGATCCAGTATTAACTGAAAGGATCGGAAGGCTTGAGGTATAGGAACATAGATCGATGATTTAAAGGATTTTAGCCTTGACCAGAGAGGATGGCTAAGAAAGAAGGGGCTGTTGTGTGTTTCGAGTATGGAGGACTTAAGGAAAGAAGTTCTTGGAGAATGCCATCAATCCAAGTTTACGACTCATCCTGGAGGAACCAAGATGTATCAGGATATGAAGAGGAGCTACCATTGAGAAGGCATGAAGAGGGATGTTGGCTTGTGGGTTAGACAGTGTGCAAACTGTCAACAAGTGAAAGTTGAACATCAGAAACCAAGTGGGTTACTACAGCCTTTAGAGATTCCAATTCGGAAATGGGATTCGATATCCATGGATTTTATAGATGGGTTGCCAAGGTCAAATAGTGGTAATGAAAGTATATGGGTTATAGTGAATAGATTGACCAAGAGTGCCCATTTTATTCCAGTTAAGTCAACCATAATGACACCTGTTTTAGCTAAGTTGTTCCTAAAGAACATAGTTAGATGGCATGGAGTTCCTAGTAGTATAGTCAGTGACAGAGATGCATTGTTCACTAGTGAATTCTAGAAGAGTCTAAAGGAAGTAATGGGTACCAAGCTTAATATGAGTACTGCATATCACCCTCAGACAGATAGGCAGACAGAGAGAGTCAATAAGGTACTCGAAGATTTATTGAGAGCATATGTATTAGACTTTGGTGGATCTTGGGAGGACCACCTACATTTGGTTGAGTTTTCCTATAATAATAGTTAGCAGACCAGTATAGGAATGGCGCCGTTTGAAGCTTTGTATGGAAGGCAATGTAAATCACTAGCATGTTGGTTGGAGACTAGAGATAGATTAGTCTTAGGTCCAAATTTAGTTAGAGAGGTGTCAGAGAAGATTGAGTTAATCTGGGGAAGGATGAAGGAAGCTTAGTCCAGATAGAAGAGTTACACAGATAAGAGACGTAAGGACCTAGCATTCTCAGTTGAAGATAAGGTTTTCATTAAGGTATCACCTATGAAGGGTGTGATACGATTTGGAAAGTCAAGGAAGTTAGCCCCAAGATATGTAGGTCCATTCCAGATTATAGAGAAGATTGGAATGGCACCTTTTGAAGTTTTGTATGGAAGGCCATGCAAATCACCAACATGTTGGTTGGGGATTGGAGATAGATTAGTCTTAGGTCCAGATCTAGTTAGAGAGGCGACAGAGAAGATTGAGTTAATCCGAGAAAAGATGAAGGAAGCTCAATCCAGACAGAAGAGTTATGCAGATAAGAGGCGTAAAGACCTCGAATTCTTAGTTGTAAATAAGGTTTTCATTAAGGTATCACCGATGAAGGGTGTGGTATGATTTGGAAAGTCAGAGAAACTCGCACCGAGACATGTTGGTCCGTTCCAAGTTATATTGAGGATCTAGAAGCTCGCATACTGAGTAGAGTTGCCAAGCAGTATGGAAGGTGTCCATAAAGTATTTCATGTGTCTCATCTTCGCAAGTATGTGCATGATCCAGAAACTACTATTCCTCCAACAGGGTTGGATGACTTAGTGGTAGACCCTAACTTGACTTTTGCTAGACAACTAGTTCGGGTTGTAGCTAGAGATGAGAAAAGATTAAGGAACAAGGCAGTCAGGTTGGTGAAAGTTCAGTAGAGCGACAACGAGAAGGACTGTACTTGGGAGACAAAGGACAAGATTAGAGATACTTATCTTGATCTGCTTTGACGGTATGTCTATATTAGATTTATATAGATAGTTGCTAGTCAGTTAGACTAGTATGGTCGTTAGGAGTTGTTACAGATGATTGCTATGTTTAGTATTTAGTCCTTACTGAATTTCGAGGACAATATTCTTTAAGTGGGGAGCCTGTAATATCCCTAATTTTTGATAACATTATTCAGAAGATTTAATTAGATAAATTAAATAGAATAATGACAAGGAGATTAAGATTTTATTAAATTACATAATAGGGCTGCTTATTAACAAATTAAAATGAGCTTTAAATTGGTTTATTAGTTAATTAAACTATACATGGGCATAATTAGTAAATAGCCATTTCATATTACACGGCTATACACTTCACATCTTTGTCCATTCAAGTTCACTATTCTCAAAATCATAAATAAACACAAGAACCCTAATAGAGCCGGCCATTAACAAAGGAGAAGGGGAATTTTAATCCAAAGCTAAGGATCAAAAGCTAGGGAGGATTAATCAACAACAAATCTCAAATTCCTTATCAAGTTTAAGGTAAATAATAATCTCCTACCATCTCTATTTTGTTCTATGATTATAGGGTTTCAGATTTATGGTTTAAATTCATTTTTGTGATAAAATGGATGATGTTATGCTTGGGTTATATTATGGTGATTTGTTTTAATTCATAAGATCATGAATTTGCACTGTTTTGACATTAAACCGAGAATATATGATTTCAGATTTCCATGGAAATTTTTTTATGCTAAGTGAAATATGGTTTTGGAGATGGGTTTTATAATTTTAGAATTTTCCAAGCTATTGAAATTTTATTATTAATATTTATTGAAAAATATGATATAATTAGGTTTAAAAATTATTTCAAGAATTTCAGGAAGAAATTGGGTCTAAAATTTTAATATGTTTGATTACATGACGAAACTGAATTTCTGTGACTTTTGGGGATTTTTCCTAATTGATTTACTAGGAAAAATAAATTATTTGAAAAGGACTTTTCTGAAATAACCGGTTTTAGTATATGGAAGGGGTAAAATGTTGCATTTATAATGGTTTTAAACTGGTATTAATGTGACAGTTTTAAAGGTAAAGTATTTGAAAAGTATTTATGACAACCAATCAATAGTTTACAAATAGGCAAGTTCTTAGAAAGTAATTACTAAAAGTTGCTATAATTCAGCCTTTAAACCAAAAAAAGGTGTTCCGCCACTGTTAGTAAGTACCTTTCGACTCCTTTGATTCCGCCTCGTCCCAGTCGAAACCAACACATTCGATACCACCATAGTCGAAATAAATACACAAGATATCACTTAGATGGTATGCAGTGGATTGGAAGAAAGGCGAAAGCATTGCCGTCGAAAGGAAAGCTTCAGATGGAGTCGTAACCCTGCTTTGTTTTCGTATGTTAAAATTCTTGCCTAGTTTTACATAAAGCTTTCGACACAGTCGAAACATATGCTTTCGAAAAGGTTTTATAATTGGCTTTAGAAGAAGGTTGTCATGTTGTGTTAAAGTATTTGCTTTCGAAATAGTACCTTTCTCCTTTAAATAATTTCTTTCGAAAGGGTAGGTTCCAACCTAGTTGAAACCTAGCCACTACTCTACCTTTGGACTATATTGACCAGTAATGCTTTTGAAAGGTTACCCTTATTTTTACCTTAAACTAAGCCTTTTTCCCAATTACTTTCGAAAGGGTTGAGGGTTTCGAAAGAGATGGAGTCGAAAGGGGTTTCGACTCTATCCTTCAAAGTTTTTGTTTTAAAGGTTTTGCTTTCGACTAAGATGGTTCCGACAACATCAATTTTTCCCCAAACTAATTCTTGTTGGTTTCGAAATAGATACTTTCGTAGATAACCATGTTGCCCAAATGATGTTTTTAAGGAGTAAACCCAATACTTTCAAAAGGGGTACTTTCATTTGTTTCGAAGCTCCATATTTTAAAAAGATGATTTGATACTGTTACCCAGCACCTTGGGCCGGCTACAAGATGATAATTATAGAAGTTTTGATTGAATCGAGACCAGACTCAAGCCAGTGAGAGGTTGGAGATATATGAAATTGATTCAATTTGAGTGGTTCGGCCTGTGTGCATGGTTCGGCCGAGGAAGGGAGGACGTGTGTCGTTCGGCCTTGTGAGATGGCGTGTGTCGCTCGGACTGAAGAAAGGTGGTGGTAAGAACTCAACGCATATTGCTCGGTCAGAAATAGGAAAATGAGATGGCTCGGTCTAGGTGGTTAGTAGAAGTCGCTTGGTTTGAATTGTTCGGCATGCCTCGTTCGGTTGAGGCAGTTCGACATGTATGGTTCGGTCTTGATGGTCCGACATTTGTTGTTTGGCTTAGACGAGTTAGCAGGTTTCATTCGTGAAAGGGAAGTTGGTGTCGTTCGGTCAGAAGTGGTTCGGCACGTGTGGTCGGTGTATCTGGTTCGGTGCATAATGAGGGAGTTAGCATGTACGTGGGATCAACAACAAAGTGAGGAAGCCAGCGTTGTTTTACATTGAGATCTACCGCGAGTTACTCCGAGTCCTTTAAGAGTTCGCTTCGAGTTAATTGCTCAATGACCACCGATCGGCCATACTGGGCCGGCATTTGTCGATCGGTCAAAAGTCGCTCGGAATGCCTGGTTCGGTCGACTCGAGATTGCCATATATAGGCCGAGATACCTTGGTTTTGGGCCCATACAGGATATCTAGCCTATCTTGGTCTATAAATAGAGGGGCAGGGGTACAGTTGAAGGGACCTTTTTTCGAGAACTCCAGGGACACTCTGCCATTTTTGATACTCTCCTTCTTTCAGTTCTAACTTGTATTCGAGTCATTTGCTTATGGATTGCATCTGTATTCAAGTCTTTGGGAAAAGCAATAAAGATTACATTAATAGTGGACGTAGGCAGTTATGTCGAACCACTATAATTCTGGTGTTCTTGTTTCTGCAATTAGTTTTGCATATATTCCTCTGTTTTAATTTACCATCTTCATTAATCTCTCTACACAATTCTTTTCTTGGGTGTTAGTGACCAGTTTTGGTGCTAACATTTTGGTGTTTTCACTGAGAAAGCGTTCTCAAGCTGTTATGATCTACTTTGCTGCTATTGGATTGAAGAAATCCCCCGAAGAAGATCCAACTTCATTCACTGGAAGTTCACAGAATCTACTCAGAGTTTCACACAGATAACTCTAAGATGGGAAGACCACATACTATATCAACCTCCCACAACGCGGATGTCAACGAGACCGCCAGCATCCAACAAGTGGGACCTAGCAATCAACAAGATAATCCTGGTGTAGGGACTGCCACCATCCTAAACCAAGCAGAAGTTGTCACCAGGACAAAGTTTAACAAGGTGATGAGAGAACTCGTGGAAAGCAGGAGACGGCTTAACGACCAAATTCAAACTAACGCCAATCTCATGACCCAGATTGCTCGGCAACAGCATCAGAATGCTGGAGGAAGCCCTATTTCCTACTCATCATCTGACAGCTCCGCTTTGTAGGATGAGAATCACATGCGTAGACACCATAGGATTGAAGCGACACAAACAACTGCGGTAGAACAATCCAATAGAACTGGTCCAGGCACTCTACCTGGAACCGCGCCCCCTCACTTGCTCCGGGAAAATCGCACTCAAACTGGAGTGGGAAACTTAAGATCTGGAGCACAGGTGGAATCTGGTGCACCACCACGCCAGGGTCGTAGCAAAGCGGGTCCCCAGGACATGCATTTGGGAGATCACTTACCAAGGAGGCACCGGCCGGAATGGTCACGCAGGACGGAGTCCAACCTGCCACCTCCCAATCAGACCCCGGATTTATCATCTATGGTCAGACAGCCGATGAGAGAAAATCAGGGCTTAACTAATGATGATTGGGGTACAGCTAGGAGTCATACTCCGTTCATAGATGCTATCCTACAAGCTGAGTACCCCCGGAAGTTCAGCATGCCGACTTTTCCAACCTATGAGGGGAAGACTGATCCCCGACAGCATGTAATGAGATACGAGTGGATGATGGACTCGGCTAGGACAAATGATGCGACTAAATGTTGGTGTTTCCCAATAACCTTATCCGGAATTACCACATGTGGTTCACCAGACTTCCTCCGTGATCGATCTCCAGGTTTGATGAGTTAGCGGCGAAATTTGTGGAATAGTTCAGAATTCATACCACTCGCCCAAAGGATGTGATGTCTTTATCCAGTGTGATCCAGGCTCCAAGGGAGTCGTTAAAGGAGTATTTGCAGAGATTTCACGTTGCTGCTACTGAAGTTAACAACCTGAATGACCACGCTATTCTCATGGCCGTGATGCGAGGAGTAGATCCGGACTCGGAGTTTGGTGATTGGCTTGCAGGAAAACCTCCAGCTACCTTGGAGCGTTTTTATTCAAAGGCGCACCAATTCATGAGAAGGGAGGAAACCAGGTGGACGAGGCGAGGCAGTGCGCCAGGACCTGGTAAGGAGATGGTACAAAGCAATATTGCAGTGAAACAATCTGGCGACAACTCTGGAAAGGTCAAGGTCAATGTTCAAAACAAGCCTGAGCAGTCTAAAGGATCCGGAGGAGGAAGTTACGATAAGAAAAGGGAGGCAGGAAAGTGGAAACCAAGGATCCCACCATACAACGAATACACTCCTCTGAACGCATCTCTGGAGAATATTTATTTGTCAACTTGTAATACATTCCAATATCGAAGTCGCGCCCAAAGGAATCCACTGAGGAACAAAAATAAACCGGGAAGTATTGCCGGTTCCATGAGACCTATGGGCACAACACTAAGGAATGTAGACACCTCCATGATGCTATAGAAAAACTGATTCGGCAAAAGAAGTTACAACAATTTGTTAAGAATCTGCAAGAAGGCAGACAGGGGACATCTGATCCTAATCGCGGGCAAGCTCCACATCGACCCGAGGAACCCGCTCGGACCGTAGGTACATTGATCATAAACACGATAGTTGGTGGGCCCCACCTGGCAGACAAGAATTGGCAAGAAATGGAGCGTTATGCTAATTCCCTAAAGCATGAGGATTTTGAATGTTGTTCAAACACAGAAGATGGGACCCCAGCGAAACAGTAGTGAATGATGACGGATGATATAGTGTTCAGGGGCAGAGATGCCGATAAGGTGGAGGCACCTACCATAGACTCGATGGTCATCTCGGCAATGATTGGGCTGATGTTTGTGAGAAGGATACTGGCTGATTGCAGGAGTTCTGTGAACATTATTTTCAAAAAGGCGTACGACTAAATGAAGATGGAGGCAGAGGATTTGAAGCCATCTAAAGCCCGCATTCACGGTTTTAATGGTGCAGCAACTGATGCGATAGGTTTTGTTGAATTACCAGTTGAGTTAGGAGAAGGTGAACGTAGGAGGGTACGGATCCTACGGTTCATTTTTTTGGACGTTGATTCCCCGTATAGTGTTTTCTGGGCCGACCGGCCCTGGCGGAGTTTAGGGCAGCATTGGCTCCATGGTGTTTGACTTTGAAATTTCCGACTGATAGAGGAGTTGGTGTAGTACATGGCGATCAAGCGACTGTTCGTGCATGTTATGTTGCTGAGTTGAGAGAGCCCAGCGAAGAGAGAAGGGAAAGGTTGTGGAAAACTCGGTCCGCATCCAGGTAGCGCAAAATTGACAAGTAGTGCCCGAGCCGTGGCTCGGGCAGCAGGGTCGGATCTACAAAGACATGGATCCGAGAGACGATGATGAAGAACCTAAGGAGTCTAAAGCTGCACCGGCTGAAATGACGATTGACATTTCAGTCAGCCATGATGACCCGTCACGGGTGCTTAATTGAATCACAACTCACTCCCTCGATGATTGAGGATCTAACTGATTTCCTCCGAGCGAACCTGGATTTTTTCGCTTGGACCCACTCGGATATGTGTGGGATTTCTCCCGCCATCGCAAGTCATATGTTGAACATTGACCCAAAATATGTACCAGTAAAACAGAAAATGAGAAGTATGGACCCGAAGAGGTGTGGTGCTCTCAGAGAGGAGGTGGACAAACTCAAAGCCAATGGGCTCGTCTACGATGCCCTCTACCCTGAATGGGTTTCTAACCCCGTACTAGTGAGAAAAGCGAATGGGAAATGGAGGACTTGTGTTGATTACTCAGTACTGAACACGGCATGCCTAAGGATAGTTTCCCTTTACCTAGAATTCACCAGCTAATCGACTCAATAGCAGGACACTAATTATTGTCATTCATGGACGCGTATTCGGGATACAATCAAATCTCAATGCACGTCTCAGATCAAGAACACACTAGTTTTGTCATGGACGTCGGACTGCATTGTTATGTGGTGATGCATTTTGGGTTAAAGAACACAGGAGCGACTTGTTAGCGCTTGGTAAATCGGATGTTTAAAGACCAAATTGGTAGAACAATGGAAGTCTATGTGGATGACATGCTCATGAAGTCATGGCAGTCAAACGACCACATTCGAGACTTAGCGGAGATGTTTGATATACTTAGATACTATGGAATGAAAATCAATCCACTGATGTGTTCCTTTGGTGTTGCATCGGGGAAGTTTTTCGGTTTTATTGTTAATGCACGGGGAATTGAAGCTAACCCGAAAAAGATTCAGGCTATTCGAGACATATAAGTGCCCAGAACTATAAAGCAAGTACAAAGCCTGAATGGAAAAGTCACCGCATTGAGTTGATTCATATCCAGAGTGACCGATAAGTGTATTCCTTTCTTCGATGTGATAAGGAAAGGGAAGAGAAATTTTCGATCCTCCTCGTGAACCAAGGCCGTAATGATGGCATATTGAGACACGTCCAAGTATACATATAACACTTCATGGTCTACAGGATTTGATAGAACCGAGGGACTCTCCAAATATCTTACTAGAGCTTAGAATGCTTCCTCATAGTCGGGTGTCCATTCAAATTCAAAAGCCAGTGTATTATGTCAACAAACATTTAACGGGAGGTAGAAAGGAATTATCCTAAAATTGAGAAGCTAGCCTACTGCTTGGTGGTTGCATCATGCAAGCTTCGTCCATATTTTCAGGCGCATCCAATTAGTATTTATACTGATCAACCTTTGCGACATGTACTCTAACGACCAGAAACCTCTGGAAGGCTGCTGAAATGGAATATTGAGTTGAGTCAATTCGATATCACCAACCTGCCATGGAGGGTTATACAAGGACAGGCGCTAGCAGACTTCATCGTAGAATTCACCATATCAGACGAGCCAAGTGGTGTTGATGTCATTCCCCCCATTCGATGGAAATTATACACCGATAGGGCATCCAACGACCGTTGTTCTGGGGCTGGTGATATTCTAGTAACTTCCGAAAACTGATCCATTTGTTATACTTTGAAGCTCGATTTCCCAGCTACAAATAACGAAGCCGAATATGAAGTGTTGATTGCTGGCTTAAAACTTACCAGGGAACTCGGAGTGAAATCGATTGAAATATTTTGTGACTCACAATAAGTAGTATATCAAGTACAAGGAGACTACCAAGAGAAGGGGCAAAGACTTGCCCCATACCTTGCTCGGGTTCAAGAACTATTGGAAGACGTTGAATATTATGATATTTCGCATATCCCGCATGAAAAAAATGGAGAAGCCGATTCATTGACAAAATTCGCAAGTACTGGTGATGCACAGCAGATGGGTTTGGTTCCCGTCGAAATCTTACATGCCCCGAGTATAAACGAGATGGAAGTAGATTCTATGTTAGAAACAGAAATTGAGAGGGAGTCATGGATAACCCCGTTCAAGCAATACCTGCTACATGGGACTTTGCCTGGGAAAAAGAACGAAATACGACTAGTCGTTCGCAAAGCTTCGCGGTATATAATGCTAGATGGAATAATGTATCGGAAAGGATTCTTGGTTCCTTTACTTCGGTGCATCGCCCATGATGAGATAAAGCGGTCTTAAAAGAAGTTCATGAAGGAGAATGTAGCGACCATACTGGGGGGAAGACGCTAGCAAAAAAGATCCTCCGCTATGGATACTATTGGCCAATTGTGAATCGAGATGCAGCGGACTATGTAAGAAGATGCGACAAATGTCAAAAGTATGCGAAGATCCCGAGAGCTCCGCCGACAGAACTCACGCAAATGGTTAGTCCCTTGCCATTTGCAATATGGGGATAGATATAATCGGCTCCTTGCCGATCTCCAAAGGTGGTGCAAAATATGCAATTGTTGCAGTCGACTACTTTACTAAATGGGCGGAGGCAGAGCCCTTAGCTACGATCACCACCAAAAAGGTCATAAATTTCGTTGTGCGAAACATCATATGCCATTTTGGCCTCCCATGAACCATCATTACGGATAACGGAACTCAATATGAGAGTAGGGAGTTCAAGGAATTTTGTCAAAAATATTGCATTGAGAAAAGATTTGCAGCAGTCGCTCACCCTAAAGCCAATGGACAAGTTGAACCATAAATAAAATAATCAAGTCCATACTGAAAAAGCGTTTGGAGAAGGCCAGAGGCAAGTGGGTGGATGAGCTTCCAACAGCGCTCTGGGCTTACTGAACCACCCACAAGTCGGCAACTGGTCATACTCCATTTACTTTGGCATACGGCGCTAAAGCTGTTATACCCGTGGAACTTGAAGTTCCCTCTCACCGGGTGACTCATTATGATCCTAAGACGAATCAGGATCTCTTACTGGAATCGCTGGACTTTGTCGATGAAAAACGTGAAGAGGCTGATTTGAGGGCGGCTGCATATAGGCACCGAGTCGCTCGATATTATAATAAAAAAGTTCGACCGAGAATCTTTGATGTGGGTGATCTCGTTTTGAAGCGAGTTTTTCTTATCCATCACATATGAATCCCACATGGGAAGGTCCATACATCATCGAATGGAAGCTTGGAGAAGGAACCTTCAAGCTAGCGACTGCCGATGGCATGACACTCCCCAGAGCATGGAATAGCGAGCATTTGCCTCGTTATTACACTTAGCCTTTTTCTTTTGCACTTTAGTAGCGATTGTTTCCGGTATATGTTTCTTTCGTTATTTTTTTCGGCATGTAATAAGACAACTCAGTTTATTCCAATTTGTTATGATCAATAAAGGCTTGAAGCCGGTTTTCTATGAACTGTTGATGTTCCGTGTGTTATAATTCCATGGCAAAAAGTTAAATTACATTATTATGTCCGGCGTATGAATGCACACATAAAATTAAAAGTCAATCGATAAAATAAAAATCTCCAAGTCCCCGGAGCGGAGACTAGAGTACGCTGAGTCCCGGAGTGCGGACTAGAGTATAAATGACTTAAAACTCTCTAAGTCCTCGGAGCACGGACTAGAGTACTCTGAGTCCCCGGAGTGTGGACTAGAGTATAAACGACTTAGAAATCTCTATAAGTCCCCGGAGCGCGGACTAGAGTACTCTGAGTCCCCGGAGTGTGGACTAGAGTATAAACGACTTAAAAATCTCTAAGTCCCCGGAGTGCGGACTAGAGTACTCTGAGTCCCCGGAGTGCGGACTAGAGTATAAACGACTTAAAAATCTCTAAGTCCCCGAAGCTCGGACTAGAGTACTCTGAGTCCCCGGAGTGCGGACTAGAGTATGAACGACTTAAAAATCTCTAAGTCCCTGGAGCGCGGACAAGAGTACTCTGAGTCCCCGGAGTGCGGACTAGAGTATGAATGACTTAAAAATCTCTAAGTCCCCGGAGCGCGGACTAGAGTACTCTGAGTCCCCGGAGTGCGAACTAGAGTATAAACGACTTAAAAATCTCTAAGTCCCCAGAGCGCGGACTAGAGTACTTTGAGTCCCCGGAGTGCGGACTAGAGTATAAACGACTTAAAAATCTCTAAGTCCCCGGAGCACGGACTAGAGTACTCTGAATCCCCGGAGTGCGGACTAGAGTATAAATGACTTTAAAATCTCTAAGTCCCCGAAGCGCAGACTAGAGGACTCTGAGTCCCCGGAGTGCAGACTAGTGTATAAACGACTTAAAAATCTCTATGTCCCCAGAGCACGGACTAGAGTACTCTGAGTCCCCGGAATGCGGACTAGAGTATAAACGATTCGTAAAATCTCTAAGTCCCAGAAGCGCGGACTAAAGTATAAGCAATTCAGAAATCTCCAAGTCATGTGGAAGTGAACAGGTGCTTACATGACCCATAAAATTTTGGATGTCAAGTACTAGTTGGACGATAAGCTGAATAGCGAAAATCATTGAAAACAAAGAAACAAAATTTTATTTATTTACTAATCGAAGATTCAGTCCCATTACAACTTCTCCTAAACTCGAAGCAAAAAGTCATTCACAACGACTATAAAAATAAATAGAAACAACTACATGACTAAGGCTGAGCGAGATATGACAAGATGATGATTACTTCTTTGACTTTTTCTCTTTCTTGGGTTTCTCCAAAGCTTCTCAGCCAAGCGCTTCTTCTTGTACCTCCTGCTTCCCAGTGAGACAGTATCCAGGGCAGGAGGAGGGACATCAAGAGGTGTGATCCCCCCGGGAAGAATTATCTTCAAGGGCCCATTTAAAGGATCGTCAAGTTCCATCACTTGAGGTTCGACCTTAACTTTGGCTTTCCCTATCACCTCTTCCGCGCCTTGCTCTCCCATGCTAAGTTTTGAAGTAGGTCCGGAGGGGCCAGTGATTTCAACCTCGTCATGTTCGTCCGCAGGCGAGGGATCCTCGGCCTTGTCCTCATCAAGTGCCCCGATTACTTGGGCATCGGGTCCGGGAGCATCCTCAGTGTGAAGCTCTTCCGTTGTTTTTTCTTCCTTCTCCGTGGCGACATCGCTACTTGGAGTTGGTTCAGGATCAGAATGACCTACATAGAGTCATATAGGATAAGTGTTATAATACATCTATTGTTAAACAAAAGCAATGGTCCTTTCAACCCTAGAAATAAAAATTACACAGCGGCTTCCGGTTGACTCTCAACTGTTTTAGGAGTCTCACCCTCGGGAATAGGGGAAAGAACATGAACATCAAGCCCAGGTTTCTCTGGGTCATATCCAACATGCTACTCGAAAGGATCGAGTGATGAGCAACCAGCCAGCTGGGCGGAAGGAGGAACTGGAGACTTATCTCCAAATGATACAGTAACGTCGTCCTTCCCTTTCAATGAGGAGGAATCTCTTCCGTAAAGGGCTTTGGCTGCGGATAGGTCGGCAGGCTCATCTCCTCGAAGCACTTCCTTCACAAGGGACTCCTCATCAATTTCTTCGGTGCCCAACTCCACTCGCTTAATTTTTATTAGAGTATCCCATGCTTCGGTTAATGATTCGAGGTAACCCTCGCCCAGAAATGATAGATCTCGATGCATGAGAACTCAAGCGTTGTATTCAGCAATAAGCGGATCAGATAAGGATTTAATTTCTTCTCTCCCGGCTTCAGCAGCTGCCTCTAGGCGAGAATCAATTTCTGTCAATGCCACTCTTTTGCCCTCTTCACGGGCTGCATCCTTTAATGCTTCGGCTTTAGAAAGTTCCTCGTCGAGCTTCGTTTTTAAGAGCCGTGTTGTGACGATTTCCTCGCAATACCGTTGCGACTCTTCCTGTGCAGCGGTTTTCTCTTCTTTTTCTTTAAGCAACATCTCCTCCAGTTCTTTAACTCGCCGAGCGAGGACAACCTTTTCTTTCTGGATGGAGTATTTTTCTAAGGCTAGAGCACCGCTACGTTGAACTGCCTCGTCAATTTCCTTTTTGTGAGTGGCTTCCAGACGGCTGACTGCCTTGGCTGTATCTTTGGCTTTTTGCTAAGCTGCCTCAAGTTGAGATTTGTACGAGGAAAGCTCTTCGTCCTGAACTTTAATAATATCTTTATCATGAATGGCTTCAAGTTTCAGGTGATCGATTTCATGCTGGCGTTCCATAGAAACTTTTGAAACTTTTTCTACCAAATGAACGAACGCATCATGTTGGACATAGACATCGTTGTTACATGCGATGATGCTTTGTTTGACGTGCCCTGGAATAGGATGAATCACTGTAAGAAATTTCAATCCGTCGAAGCCTATTTTTGGAAATGTGGTTTTAAGCTCAGATAAATTTTCAGCTATCGATGGATCATGTGCAGGGACTGGAGGAGTATGCCTAGCCGGAGTCACAAACTTTTTATAAGGCTCACGAGATTGTTTGATGTTGGACAAACCAGAGTGTTGGTCGCGAGAAGCTTCGAATTAAGGTCCTTTCTGAGCAGATTTTTCTCTACTGTGCTCCGAATGAGGGGGAGGATCGTTGGGATGTGAAGAATGGCTGTAAGTTCTTCTTCGGGAAGGCGACGAGTCACGGTGGCGGTAGTCCCTATCGCCGTTGTCATCTTTGTCTCGGTGTCTACTCGATCCCGAATCCCGACCAGAATGGTGGAAAATAGAGGAACCGCGAAGGCGGTCAAAGCCGTGTGAGCGTCCCATATCACCTGCACAGAAACCAAGTGAAGACAAGTTAGTAAGGATCACACGGTGGCTAAAACTTAAGTGTGGGGTGAAGTGTGAGTGTTCGTGTGTGTCCTAGTGTTTCCCCCCGACGGACCAGTTTCTTTTGCTTTACTTATTGGAGTTTTTTCTCCTTGATGATGAGCTTGTTCGCCATCATCGCCCCTTGTGGGTGAATTAAATCCTATAGCCACTGGATCATTGAAGCCGTAATTTAGCAAGTCGTCAGGGATGGTCAGGTTTGATAGACCTTTTAGGGAACTCTCTAAATGTTGGGGAGATGACTCTTTCTCGACTGGAGTAATTGTAACTTTTGAAGTTACGCCCACTGATTTCTTTCTCAGTTTGTAGGCTAGGCCATTTTTCCTCTTTGAAGGAGGGGGAGGTTCATCGATGCCGGGTGCGTCGATTACTGGTGCCGAGTCGGGACTTATATTCTCATCGGTCGCTTCTAGCATCTCGGTCTCCTTAATTTCACCTTCTTCCGTTGTATCAGGGGCCCCTTCTATAGGATGCACCGAAGGTCCGGCCTGCTCTTTGCCTTTCTCTACAGCAGATCCGGTTGTAACAGCGCCAGTTGGGGGACCAGTTCGACGTCCTTTCGCCAACAATCCAAACTCTAAAAGAGATTCGTAGGAAATGACGGATTTGATCTCCCGATCTTCCACGGGAATAGCTCAAATGGCCTCAACGGCCTCAGAATACCCAGTGCCTTCGGGACGTGGGCTGACGCCTATAAAAGTAAAAAAAGTTTAGAAAGAATACACTTCGTGCCTTAGACAAATATTGGTCCGGAAATAGAACTTACTCCCTTCTAGCCATCTTCTCGCAAAGCCAGGGGGCAGCGTACGTAAAACCATTCCTGCTTATATTGGGGGAATTTACTCCATGCCCCCGTCAGGATCTGACACTTGGAGTGTGGCTCAAGGAATATGAAGGATGGACTATCATACTGCCTTTTGAAGTGATAAATGTAGCGGATATCACCGGGAGTGAGGAGCTTGAATAGATGCTCATGAAGAGAATACAAGTGCCATAGATGAATGCGTGGCTATTAGGATGTAGCTGTGCCGGGGCAATCCCGGTATACTGTAACACTTCACGGAGAAAGGAGTTGAAAGGTAGCATACTACCAACCCAACACATGAATTTATTGCAAGCTATATATCCAGCTAGAGGCAGGTGAGGCCGATCTTGCCCCGATGGAACTAATACGTCGTCGAAATGGATTCCATGAATTGTGCACAACCGACGAAGACCGGCTTCGCTGATTTTTGAAGCTTGAGAATCAATAGGATTATCCAGAATAACCGCTCCATCTATCACATCAAGAACCGGGCCAATAACTGCAACTGATGGGTTTAGGATACCCTGTGTAGGAGTTGTTGATGGATTCGAAGTTCCTACTACCTCCTGTTTAGAACTTGGCTCAGGCTTGTCGGAAACTATAGCAGAGCTCGATCTTTTGGACACCTTCAACGAACGTAGAATATGGGTAGATAATTGTCTGAACTTTACTTGAAAGACAATCGATATTAGATATAATGACAAAAATATTCCCCTCATGTGGTGTGTGGACTAGTGCAATCATTCAAGCATGAGTATAAAAGAATTAAATATTTAAAGACCAATGAAGTGTGATTGGGCATTAAGCTATCATCTTCGAAGACCGTCATCGCTGACCATCTCCAAGAGCTTGTCCTATGTTCGGTAGTAGGGGTCTTGAAATCGGATATTGGCGTTATATGTTGAAGGCTGTTGTTTGCTTTTGTTAAGTTGAACTCGCGTTTATAGTTCTTATAACTATGGAATCATTAGTCCAAACCAGTTCCATATGCTCATGTTCTTAAGTTCTTGTCATTATTCATTGTTCTATGGTTAGGCGTGGAGGTATGTGATCTTGACATGTGCTATGTTTAAGTGGAGATGATTTTGGTTGTCAATGCCGATCCCAAAGTCCGAAGCCGACCGCCTTTCTAAACCTACATACCGAACCACCTATCTACAAGCTACCGAACGACCCCTAGACTAACGACACCGACCCGCTCACTCTCACTCTCAAATCACCGAAAGACTCCCTCACTCAGAATACCGAAACCAAACCTCTAAAACCTACCCCGCTTCACTCGCTCCTTCTCTCTCTCTCTCTGCTCACCGACCCACTCTTTGGGTCCTGACCGACCCAAACTTACAGACTCTTCTACCGGTCGGCTACTTTTGGAACATGCTGAACTGACTTTCCCCTACGGATCAGCCTACGAAGACTACCAGCTGGCTTTTCTACTCCCCAAGCCATGACTCTCCCTCTCTCTTACCAAACAATAAACTCACCACTTAAGTATGCCACCGATCTCCCTTCCTAGGAGCACCTATGCCAGCTACCCTCGTTTCAGTGCCGAACCGTGTCACCTACTCCGCTATCCTAATCCATACCTTCACTCCCACTATCTCACCCCTCTCATCCTCACCAAGAAGGGTCGAGTGCGCGTACGACTCAAATCCAGGGAAGTTCGGGGAGGTATGGCTTTAGAGTTCAAAGAAAAATGTGCGTCCTTATGAAATAATTTAGGGTTAGAGCGTGTGATTTCTGGTGCTCGAGGTCAAGAGTGATGGTGGAGAGTATGTAGGAAAATAGTTGGAAGGAGAACGGTAGTGATTCGATGGAACGAAAGTTTTTGTTTTGGTAGAGTTGAAGAGTAAGAATAATAAAGTAAAGGAGAAGGAAAAAGAGCAAAGACCAAAGCTTTTATATGCAGCAATGGGAAGGCGAACGGGCAGCTGCCTTTAGAACTGGTCTACACACTTTGAGTATGTCGGTGGGGTGAGGCAGTATTCAAATTAGCCGAATGGGTCGGTGGCGACATGTCGAACCATTCTTTGCCGAAGTACCTGAACGAGTGGGTCGGTCTATTAAATATCGATCCACTCGTTGTAAAAAAAAAGAGGAATAATAAAATAAAATAACAATGATAAATATGTATATATATATATGTACATATAAATGTATGCACATATAATGTTCAGGAAATCCACTATTATTCAGCCGTCGAGGAGTTGCATACACCCAGTTTTTGAAAAGCTAAAGACATGATTTAAACAACGTACGATTATCATTCTAAATGAGATAGCTCCCGAAAGCAAGGACTGACTGCTGATTCAAAGCGCGCCATGTTCGTTCACACAACGCACTTTGAGGGGCAAATGTTACCCGGCACCTTGGGCCGGCTACAAGATGATAATTATAGTTTTGATTGAATCGAGACCAGACTCAAGCCAGTGAGAGGTTGGAGATATATGAAATTGATTCAATTTGAGTGGTTCGGCCTGTGTGCATGATTCGGCTTGTGTGCATGGTTCGGCCGAGGAAGGGAGGACGTGTGTCGTTCGGCCTTGTGAGATGGCATGTGTCGCTCGGACTGAAGAAAGGTGGTGGTAAGAACTCAACGCATATCGCTCGGTCAGGAATGTGAAAACGAGATGGCTCGGTCTAGGTGGTTAGCAGAAGTCGCTCGGTTTGAATTGTTCGGCATGCCTCGTTCGGTTGAGGGAGTTCGGCATGTATGGTTCGGTCTTGATGGTCCGGCATTTGTTGTTTGGCCTAGATGAGTTAGCAGGTTTCGTTCGTGAAAGGGAAGTTGGTGTCGTTCAGTCAGAAGTGGTTCGGCACGTGTGGTCGGTGTATTTGGTTCGGTGCACAATGAGGGAGTTAGCATGTACGTGGGATCAACAGAAAAGTGAGGAAGCCAGCGCTACTTTACTTCGAGATCTACCGCAAGTTACTCCGAGTCCTTTAAGAGTTCGCTTCGAGTCAATTGCTCAATGACCACCGATCGGCCATACTGGGCCGACATTTGTCGATCGGCCGAAAGTCGCTCGGAATGCCTGGTTCGGTCGACTCGAGATTGCCATATATGGGCCGAGATACCTTGGTTTTGGGCCCATACAGGATATCTAGCCTATCTTGGTCTATAAATAGAGGGGCAGGGGTACATTTGAAGGGACCTTTTTTCGAGAACTCCAGGGACACTCTACCATTTTTGATACTCTCCTTCTTTCAGTTCTAACTTGTATTCGAGTCATTTGCTTATGGATTGCATCTGTATTCAAGTCTTTGAGAAAAGCAATAAAGATTACAGTAACAGTGGACGTAGGCAGTTACGCCGAACCACTATAATTCTGGTGTTCTTGTTTCTGCAGTTAGTTTTGCATATATTCCTCTATTTTAATTTACTATCTTCATTAATCTCTCTACACAAATCCTTTCTTGGGTGTTAGTGACCAATTTTGGTGCTAACAGATACCATCGAAAGGTATAATAGGTTTCAAAAGAGAATGTTTATTAAGGGCTTCGAAAGGTATGTATACAATGTTTTGAAAAGAGGTTTTTGCTTTCGAAGGAGGCTATCCAGAGGTTTCGAAAGAGATGTTTTTATGGTTTCAAAACATAAACCTAATCTCAATTTAAAGTAATAACCATGGCATAAATAAAGATTTTGAAATGTTATTCACATTGTTATTAACCCATAACTATATTTTGGGAAAAGGAAGAATAACCAGTTAGGTTGACCCAGTAGTGAATATAACTGAATAGATGTTAAAATTTTAATTAAAGATATTGGTAGGGGCCAATAGGTTGCCAATAAGACCATGAAAACTGTATGATATTGGCAGCGGCCAATAGGTTCATAGTCAGCCCATGAAAACTATGATTTGATACTGGTAGGGGCCAGTAGGTTTGTAGTTAGCCTATGAAAACTATATCCAGATTAAGATATTGGCAGTCAGCCAATAGATTCCTGTTAGCCCATGAAAACTAGGATATGAAATAAGATATTGGATTATCAATAGGTTTTTAGTGATCCCATGAAAACTAAGTAATTGGACAGAGAGTCCTTAACATTTAATAGATTAATACTAACCCTAGAAACTATAATTGAGAATATAGTCAGAATGAATGGGGATGGGTAATCCAGAATTGATTTAATGGTTTTGCATGTTTTGAAATACTATGTTTTAACCATTGTGGATGCAGGAGCACAGTATATGGTTTTATAAATGTTTTATGGTTTTAGTGAGGAGAAACCCGTTCCGCTAAGCGGTGTGGTCTTACTAGATATCCAAATGGTTTGAGATGGTAAATTATTATTCATACTAGGTTTTATGTCTGACTCGAAGTTTTTGTTTTCCCTTTAAACTCTCGGGTACTCAATTGATTTTGAGTAGCTTGAGAGTTAAGTTTCGATAAAAGCTTCAGAGGACGTGCGGGAGGCAAGATTGTTATTAGAGTTCTTTTATTTCCGCTGTGTGTTTTGTTTGTAAAGGCAAAATGTTTTCTTGCCTATTTATATTCTCTGATCTACCAAGGGGGCATCTTCACATGTCGCTCTTGGCCTATTTTGTAATAATTACTGTTATCTGAACGTGGTCTGCCAATTGGGATAATGTAATCAATTTGGAATATTTTGAAATGGAATGTGGAATTCGTTTGTTGTTTAATTTTTTTTCCATATTCTTGTTTTTCTATGTATCAATATACCTAATGCCGTCGTATTTGGTCACCGAGGATTAATAACTATGGATGACTGCAGCATCCATAGCCGTTAGTTTTTGGCCTCTAAGTAGGGGAATGTTACAATATATATGAGATCCCCCGAGGAGAATTCCTTTATATAGTTCACAGACTTTTAAATGAACTAGAATTGAGTTAACTGAAAATTGAATTATTTAGTTTTGAAGAGTCCAGAATCAGATAAATATTTTTATGTTTTCTTACCGAAAACCACTTCAACACAAATATACGAGTTCTACTATTTGGAAGCGGTTGCGGAGTGGAATGTTATAGAGTTGAACTGTTTATTTTAAGGTTAAATCAAAGAGAGGACAACATTAATATTTCAGATAAATGCTATATATTTTGACTATCTACCCTAAAGTTAAGTCCAAGGGGGAGGTTAGTGATAGCATTCATCAGATGAGTTATGTAGGAATCCATGGAGAGATCCATGATCTGTTCGAGTGATGAAGACTCACATGGGAGATGCTAAACATGACTTCACCATCGAAAATGACAAAAAATGGAGTAAGAGCACAACCAGTGGGTTTAGCTAAACCAAGGTCAGCTCCATATATAGAGATGCTTATCAATATTGCAAGCGGGAGTTGATGATATTCGGCATCGTGTGTTTGCACATGGACCAGTTTGTTAGAACTATGATTCCTAGTTTTGATGACGACAACTTCATAATAGTAGATTTTTTAATAGCACTAGTGGGAGAAATATTGCTATAGCCTCGATAAGAAGAAGTGGAATTAATTTCTAGCGTCGAAGAATGTTAAAGAGCTACTATGGAGAGAAGACGTTAAGGATATTTGAATCTGAGTCGTATAGTCTTAGATTATGATGTCAATACTCACAAGAATGCATCATACATCTCTCATGTTTTAATTTAAAAATGAAAACAAAGTTTTATATATCATTTTATACATTTAAAATGCTCTCTAGAAACTGTGTTTTATGTGCACACCGGTGGGTACACCGGTGGACCGGTGGAAGCCCATTGGTTCACCGGTGTCCACTTAAAATGGAGATTCCAGAGACAAATCTGATGCAACTTTTCACCACTAAATCGGCACATCCTTTCTTCCTCGTGTAGTCATAACCCTCTGCAATGAAGGGTTATCATATCTCTTGATCAAAACTATTCTTTTCCATAAATAACTATGGCTTTCAACCTTTTTTCCAACTAATTTCTCAATTCTAATCTCTACTCTTTGATTTTCTAAAAACCATATTATTCTAAACTACTCTTATTAGCATTCAATTCTCAAACTATTTTACATTCTAAATTCATGTTCATTCAAGCAAAATCATTCTTGTGAGTTATTGGAGCTTGTACTATAAATTTGGCAAATCAGTGTATAAAGACACAACTACCGCCAAAAGATTGTGCTCAATTGAGATAGTGTAAAAGTCACATTCAGTAGCTCAGGCAAGTGTAGAGGCCTATTCCTCCGGGCAAAGCAAGGGCTTTAGTGAGTTAAAGCCAGATTAAGAATTCTGGAACTAGATGTAGGACTGTGGTCCAAACCAGTATAAAAAGACTGGTATGCTTGTTTGTACCTTACTTTGTTCTATTTATTATCTGTTTAAAATATTGCACACATATATTGATATTTAGTTTAGTCATACACGATCCTATACACTTTCCCTTAGTATCAGAGCAAGATTCATTCATAAACCGTAAAATAGTTTATTTAATAAATTATAATATGGCACACATAAGCACATTTGTTGAAGACCAATTTACTGCACGTCCCCCTCTATTTAATGGTAATGACTATAATTTTTGGTCAACTAGAATAAGAATACACATGGAAGCTAATGGTTTAGAAATTTGGGATGCTACGTGAACTCAATATATAACACCTACCACACCTATTCGCACATGTACCATTGATCAAAAAACTACTGTTGCTAATAGTTCTAAAGCTATGAACATATTACCTTGTACTTTAGACAAATATGAATTTTCACATGTTATGACTTACAAAACTGCTTATGACATCTACTCTACAAATGACTCATCAAGGCACTAATAAAGTCAAACAGTCTAGAATTGCTATGTTAAAAAATCAATTTCAAAATTATAGAATGAAGGATAATGAATATATTTCAGATACGTACTCTAAACTACAAGATATTACACAAGCTTTGATTGGTCTTGGTGAAACTTTATCAATATTCAATATTGTCACAAAAATATTAATGCTTGGGAGAGAAAAGCATTAGCAATCAAAGAAGCTAGTGATCTCTCTCAACTCAAAGTTGAAGAGTGAGTTGTAAATTTAAAGGCCTGTGAAGTTAATTTGCAGGCAAGAAAAATTCAAAATCAAGAAAAAAGAACTATAACATTCCAAATCGAGGAAGATTCATATCTAGATGAAGATGAGATGGCACTCATAGCAAGGAATTATATAAAATTCAAGAAGCAAGTAAAAAGAGGAAACAACAACAACAATAACTCTAGATTCAAGTGCTTTAGATGCAATAAAGCTGGACATATCATAAAAGATTGTCCATCGCAAAAGAATGGAAAAAGGGATTTCAAGAGCAAATACAAATTCATCAAAAAGAAAAAATATTCCAATCGAGTTAGTCGGGATGATTTCGACTCTTCATCTTCTTCAAATAGCGACAGTGATGCTGAACAAGCAAACATCTACTTTATGGCCACAAAGAATGAGGTATAATTTGATCTAACTTATGATGAGCTATTTGAAATTTGTATAGATTTGGAAAAAAAATTAGAAATTTATGAAAAACCCATAAAGTAATTGTTGTTAACTTAAATAGGGTAGGATTAGAAATAAACATGTTAAAAGATGAAAAATCTATTCTAGAGATGTTCTTGAAACTCATAAATAATCTTTGGAAAATTCTATTTCTAAAAATGGAACGGAAATTTTATTTCAAGAAAAATTAGAATTATCTAAAGAATGTGAGCTTTTAAAAGATTTAAATATGGATTTAAAAATTTCAAATAATAATTTAAATTCTAAAGTTGGTTATCTTGAAAAAGAAATCAATTATTTTGAAAATGAAAATATTATTTTAAAAATAAAATTAAAGAACTACAAAATTCTCAAAACTCGTTTGAAAATTTGACAAATAAAATTTCTATACAAAAGAAAGAGATTGATTCACATAGAAATGAAAATGTCAAATTATCAAAAAATAATTGTCAATTAAATTCAAAAATCAAATTTCTTGATACCGAAAATTTGGATTTTAAAAAAAATTAGAAAAAATCTCTTCGAATGTCTCTAATTTTAATAAAGGTCGGGAAAATTTATCATTTTTGATAAAAAATTCTATACCAGTTCACAACAAAAATGGTTTGGGTTTTAAAAGAGAAAAGGTCAAAAAGATTTCTAAAAAAATAGTTTTTTCTATACTAAATTTAAAAAATCTAGTAACACTAAGGAAAATAAAAATAATGAAAGAAAAACAATAAAAAATAAGGGTTTCAAAATCTAATAATAATCTTATTAAGAAAAAATATATATTTGAATTTCTTACTGATATTCATAATAATAGCAATTATACTTTTAAAGGTTTTACCAAACCGTGCTGGGTATAGTTACCAAAAACTTAACCCTAGGACCCTAACATAAGAAGTGGGTACCAATAATTTTTTTATTTTTTGTCAGTATCCACTCACATTAGTAAACAGAGAAGATGGATTCTAGATAGCGGCCATTCCAAGCACATGACAGAAAACTCCAACATGCTTACAAATTTAGACCACTTGATGGAGGAACCGTTTTTGTCGGTGATAATTCAAAAGGATGCATCATTGAAATAGGGGATGTCAGCAACAATGGTAATCTACATTCTGCTTTAATTGCTAATGTTTATTTAGTTAAAAATCTTAAACATCATATACTTAGTATTAGTCAGCTTTATGATAAAGGTTTCAAAATTAAATTTGAAAAAGATTGTTGTATTATATTTGATAAAGATGAAAAATTAATTTTTGAAGGAATTAGAAAATGAAATTTATATAAATTGAATATGAAAGTTAATAATGATAGTAACATGTGCCTTGTAGCAAATACAAATGATGCATGGATATGAGATAAAAGGTTGTATAATATCAACTTTAAATTGTTAGAGGTTTAAAAAAAAATTCAATGTAAATAATCTTTGTGATGCATGTCAGAAAGGAAAACTTAAAAAATCTTCATTTAAATATGTGAATGAAATTTCAACTAGTAAACCTTCAATTTATTACATTTAGATCTATTTGGTCCAACACAAGTAAGATCTATAAATCATATTGAATACGTTTTTGTAATTGTTGGTGATTTTTCAAGACACGTTTGGACCTTATTTTGAAAACATAAAATTTACACTTTTGAAATGTTTAGAAATTTTGTAACAAGAATTCAAAAGTTAAAAGGTTTAAAAAATAAGAATACTCAAGGTGATCATGAAGAAGAGTTCGATAACGATGAGTTTACTAATAAAAAAAGAAACTAAACATAAATTTTCTTTTTCCAGAAAACCACAACAAAACGGTATTATGGAAAGAAAAAATAGAACCTTATAAGTGTGTGCTAGAGCACTACTAAATAGCACCTCTTTACCTTACCACTTTTGAATCGTGTCTCGGTTCGTCCTATAACTAAAAATATTCCGTATAAATTATCTTATCAATGAAAACCTAAAATATCATACTTTAAATTTATTGGAAATGTTTAAATACCAAAGATAATCTTGGTAAATATGACGCCCTACCCCGGGTTCCACATTAACATAGAATATTGCAAAGTAATATTGTCGCTAGTGTAGAGAATAAGGCTCGTTTGGAGTGACCATCCGTAAATTTTACCTTAGGCGAGCATTGACATGTCGATTAATATTCTATCCATTTCTTAAATCAGGTGGAATCGATATATAAAATTCAGGCTTAAAAGAAAAGCACGGTGGCTAAAATAAAAATTCAGAAAAACTTATAATAATATATAGATCATGGAATATTAGATCAGTCACGGCGGAATATAATAGGTACAAGTTTGAATCAACACATAATAGATACATGATGTAGACTATACATATACAAAGTGTTACACCTCAAAATGAATACACACACCAAAAGGAGCCTAATCTCAACACAAGGTACTGCATAATGCCAATATATATATAGGATGACAAAAGAGAACTACCGGCTAATAGGTAAGATATTCACTCTAAAGCCTCAAGCTGAAAGACCTGAAACCTGCCAGTCTGACTCGAATATTAAAAAATAATAAATGGGTCAGTCTACACTAAAATGAATGTGTTAGCCAAACTGTATGATGATAAAGTAATTTAGATCTCAATTATAAGCGCATATTGACAAATATCAAACATTTATTGATAACTTCAAATTACCAAATACAAAAACTCATATAGCTTCTTAAAAGCAAAACCTCCGAAATGATTTAGTGATAATCCAACAACGTTAAATCTTGAAATCTCACTAATAGAATCCAGAAATCTCATAAATAAGGGGGCGCCAAACTCCAAGATTGGTGAAACAAATTCACCTACATGCATGTAACTTCAAGATAGACGTATAAGTCTATGAACATCAAGATAGGTACATGACCTATAAACATCAAAATAGGTATAAAACATATGAATATGAAACCTATAAACATCGAATAGGAACAAGTCCTACAAACATCATGATTGGTACAAAACCTATAAACATCAAATAGGTATAAAACCTATAAATTCCAAGATAGGTACGAAACCTATAAACATCGAATAAGAACAAGTCCTATAAACATCAAGATATGTAAAAAAAACCTATAAACATCAAATAGGTATAGAATCTAGGAACATCATAGGCGAGTCATAAACTCATCGAAAAGTATTAAATACATTTATATAGTAATCGAATAGACAACAACCATGTGTCCCATACCAGACGCGTTTACCCAAACGTTTACTATACAATAGTAAACTCCACTTGTGTAACAATAGTTCGGTCAAAAAAGTCCAGGAGTTAATTAGTAAAACAAACGCAAGCGTTATATACCACTCGTTTTATTTAACTGTTTAAATCAATTCTCATTTGATCGATGACATGCAATTTTGTGAAAAATATTTCTCTTTTAAAACCACTTATAAAATATTTGTTTACAATGGAAATATATATAAGTAGCATTTCAACCATCGTTCTAAAACATTTTTAAAGCAATTTCATATGAAAATGGATAATGTATATATATTAATAAAATTCTTATATATATATATATTAGTTTAGTACATAAATAGTTTTATATAAAACGATTGGATTTAGAAATCAATCGTTCGTAAATTCGGGCTGTAAACGCGCATCAAAAGTGTGTAATTCTCCCAAAATCCGTAGAACAAACTCTATGGTATAAAACATCGAAGTGAATTCAACAATTCACAAATCACGAATCCAGAAAATATCAGTAAAATTGACAAGAAATGCAGTAATAAAATTTAGCAATCAACTTCTGGGATTCCATTTGATGAACAAGTGACTGATGGGTCGATCGTAAAATACCGGAATATAGCTTGGAAGTCAGGTTCAAGCTACAACCGTTGCACCGGTTTGACCAACCGGTCCACCGGTTGGTTCGCCTGGGCCAACATCCAAGCAAATCCGGTGACCTTTCGTCAGTCCCTTGTCCCTCATTTCTATGGTGCCTCTCTAATGATTTAAGGTATTGAATAGGTAGTCATTCATGCATATAAACATGTATACTTGGATGAATTTCATGGTTTCATATGATGGGTTTCAGTAAACAGCAAACACAATGCAATTAAATAATGAATCGATCAATATTTTGAGATCATGTACACTTTGAATTCAAGCATAATCATCTACATCAACAATAATTTATCTAAGGCTAGAACTAGTGAGATAAACTCACCTAAACAAACCCGGGATGGAAGATTAGAGCTTAGTTACTCCTATGCCTTTCTAATTCAATCTCAATCTAGGCTATGAACAAAAATCGGATGGGAATTGATCAAGTTCATAAACTAAAACTAAAATAATTCATAAAATTGATGCATAAATAGATAGAGGAGATTACCTTTTATCAAAACATACTAAAATAGGTTGAAAGCCTCTTGATTTCACTTTTAAATTTGCAAATTTGAGGAATTAGGGTTTTCGTACTTAGGAAATTGAGTTTTCTGGTTTGGAGATAGAAATGAGATTGAGAACAAAAATGTACGTAAACTTCTCATTTTTATTTCTTTGGCTTTGGGCTAAGTGGGTAAGAAATGTGGATCCATTAGCCAAGTGTTTCTAATGCTTTCAAAAACCAAAGTGTTGCTAATTTGTTGTGCTTCATTTTAACATTTATAAATACTTATTTAATTAAAACAATATTCTTACTTAACCAACATTTATTTCTAAAATTTCCACAATATAAATAACACGTCAAAATATCACTTTTACCAATATTGAAATATTTTATAAAATTTAATTAATAACCTTTAAAACGAAAAGTGATTCTTCATATTTTTATAAAATGAATCATTAATTAAGAATTCATATTTCAAACAATGAAATTATTTACATACAATTCATTTATTTATTTTCTCCAAAATTATTCTTATAATTAAATATAAGAATTAAATATCATAAAATGAAAATTCATTAAATTCTCAATTTATTAAACTCCAAATCCATTTTGATTTGGAAATACAATAATTTACGAATTCCCCAATTTCGTTCAATTAATTAATTAAAATTAGTTAAATCATATTTTGAATTTCGATTCTAGGTAATCTTGACCAGGATTGTTACAGACTACCTCTCTTATAAAAATTGCTTCCCCGCAATTTCTTAAAGAAAAGTCAATAACAATTCAATGATGCATCTAAAGAGGATAAAATCATAAGCAAGAAATAGTTCAAAACAAGAGTACACCACTAATGAGTACGAGAAAGGATTTCCGGATGCGTTTACTCGATGAACTCTCTAGTCACCCACGAACAGTCCTTTGGATTGCTAGACGTAACATCCCCCACTTAGAGGACCAAAACTAACGGCTACGGATGCTGCAGTCATCCATAGTTATTAATTCTCGACGACCAAATACGGTAATGTTAGATACATTGATATAACAGAAACACATGGATATGGAAATATTTTAAAATCATTAAAAAACTTTCACATTCCTTTTCAAATTCATTACATAATCCTGCATTCGAGAATCACGTTCAGAGAAATTATAATTACTACAACATACGCTAAGAGCGAAATGTGAAGATGCCCCCTTGAATGATTAGAGTATATATATATATATATCTAGGCAATTAAATAACTTTTCCTTTACATCAAAACACAGCGGAATCAAAATAGAAAAGAACTCCTAGCTAGCTTGCCTCCTGCATGTCTCCAAAAGCTTATTCATCTAAGGAGAACCTGAAAACCTCAACTTTCTAACTTGCTTAGGATAAGGAAAATGAGATTTTATTTAGATTGATCCTCCTTGCTTGATTCCTTAGCTTTAATTTATTTTCCACTTTTCTTTCCCTAGGTTATGGCCGGCTAGAGCTTTCTAATTTAAGTTTTAGAATATTTGAATTGTAAATGTGTAGAAAAATGGGAGCATGGGTTTAAGGGTTATGGAGTTATAGTGATGGCTAATCCCCATAATGCCCTTGACTTGTTTCCTTATTAATTATCTAATGAAACCATTTCCATAACTCATTCTTCTTATTTAATTAAGCACGGCCTTAGTTTTTAAAATCTCAATCCACTTATCACTCTAATATTTACATTATTTTATTTAATTTGTCTAATTAAATCTCCTAAATAATGTTATTAAAAATTAGGGGTGTTACACTAGACCATTGGACTTTAATGAGCGAAACGTCTTTATTTCGAAGGCGTTTAACCTCCGATGCAATAACATGAATAGGTCTCTGCTCATAAGTAAGGTCGGATGAAATCTCAAGCTCCTCAAGATTTCTCGGCTTAAGAATAGAATCCAATTAACGAAGACACTTTCAATGTTGAGAAACAGGGAATACATCATGAATACCGGAGAATTAGGTAGGAAGAGATACCTGATAAGCAATAGGGCCAATACGCTCAGTGACAGTGTACGATATCTCGGAGCCAACTTTTCGGAATGACTAAACCGCATCACACCCTTTAATGGAGATACATGAATAAATACTCAATCTCCTATAGGGAATACCAAGGCCTTTCTCCTATTATCTGGATAGGATATCTACCCGCTCTGTGCCTCTATCATTCTCTATTGAATGAGGCTGATCTTCTAAGAAGCTTCATGAATAGAGCTAGGGCCTAAAATAAGCTTCTCCTTGGACTCATGCTAACAAGTAGGTGATTGACACGGCCTTCCGTAAAGGTCCTCGAAAGGAGCCATGCCAATACTAGACTGGAAACTGTTGTTGTAAGCCAACTCAACATGGCAAATATTATCTTCCCAACTTCCACCAAAGTCGAGAATACAAGCATGAAGTAAGCCTTCCAATGTCTTATTCACTCACTCCGTCTGCCCATCTGTTCGGGAATGATATGCAGTGCTAAGCTTCGAACCCAAAGCTCTTTGGAGATCTTTCCAAAATCCACTTGTAAACAGGGGATCCTAATCACATACAATTTCACTAGGGACGCCATGAAGTCTTATGGTTGCCTTAACAATGATCTTAGCAAGCTGAGAAGCAGTCCATAGGACTTAACATGAATAAAGTGGGATGATTTGGTTAAACGATCAACAACCACCCACAAGCTATCATGACCAGCCCTCGAACGAGGAAGACCAACGATGAAGTCCACAGAAATTTGAAAAAAGAGAGGAAGAATTAGATTATGATCATTACAAGGTCGATGCAAAAGAGGACTCAACTATGTACTTATGAAAGTAAGCTCATAATACCTGGCCCCATTTCCAGGTCGGGACCTCCAATGGTTGCAAAAGACCACCGGGATGCTGATGCTCGGCCTTAACAAGCTAACAAGTTAAGCACCGCTTCACAAACTCCGCTACGTCCCGCTTCATGCCTTCCCAATAATAAAGACGCTTCGTATCGGCATACAACTTACTACTACCAGAATGAATAGTATACTTGGAGCGATGACACTCCTCAAGAATATCTCTTCTAAGATCACCATCATCAGAAAATAAAAGCCGACCACTCTTGCAAATACAACCATGAGCATCAACAACAAAATCCTTTAACTCATCACTTTGGAAAACACCAATACAGCGCTAAAAAGGATGAGATAGACTGGGATCACGCTTCTGGGCTTCCGCGATTCGATCCAAAAGACAAGGACGAGCCTTCAAAGTAAACAATAAGATGGAAGAACTAGAACCCAAAATGCGATCTCTACTCTCACATGAAGATAGAATCTCAAGATCCTTCCACTCGGCTAACGTCAAAGAAACAACAGCCTGCTGTTTACGACTAAGAGCATCTGCTACTCGATTCCCCATCCCCGGAGTGTACTGAATATCAATATCGTAGGAAGTGAGGAATTCGAGCCATCTCTTTTGTCTCATATTAATCTCCTTCTGAGTGAATAAGTACTTTAACAACTTATGATCGGTGTAAAGCAAAAATCACTCACCCAATAATGATGCCAAATATTTAAAGCAAAGACTATAGTCACAAGCTCCAATCATAAGTGGTATACCCCACCTCATTCGGCTTCAACTGCCTCGAAGCAAAAGCAACAACATGGTCTAACTGCATAGAAACAACACCAAAACCAAACCTACTAGCATCCGTGTAGACCACAAGATCTTGATTCCCATATGGAACCATAAGAATGGAAGCGTTGGAAAGAAGTTCCTTCAACTTTTGAAAATAAGCTTCGCACCCGACCAAATATACTTAACTCTTTTTCTAGTCAAAGAAGCGATAGGTAAGACGATCTTGGAAAATTCCTTTATGAATCGATGGTAATAACCCACCAATCCAAAAATCTATGAATCTCTAATACATTCTCAGACCTCTTCCAATTCCAAATAGCTTCCATCTTCGATGGATCAACCGAAATACCTTCTTCGAAAACTACATGCCGCATGAACTTCACTTACCTTTGCCAAAAGTGGCACTTAGAAAATTTGGCTTTTACCTGATTCTTTCTAAGCATCTCCAAAACAATCCTAAGATGTCCCACATGCTCTTCCTCAGATTTAGAATAAACAAGAATATCATCAATGAATATAAGAACTAATCGATCGAGAAATTCTCTGAATACATGACTCATGAGATCGAAAAAATATGCTGGAGAGTTCGCTAATCCGAAGGGCACAATGAGCCACCCGTAAGAACCAAAACGGGTATGGAATGAAGTAAGAGGAATGTTATCCTTAGGCATACAAAGCTGATGAAATCCCATCGCCAAGTCTAACTAAAAAACGACTTTAGTGTCGCAAAACTGATCAAAAAGATCATCGATCCTAGGCAAGTGATACTTGTTCTTAATGGTAAGCTCATTAAGCGTGCAGTAATCAACGCAAAGCCTAAGAGTACCATAAGCCTTATTCACAACCACGATAGAAGCTCCCCAAGGAGAAGAACTAGTGTAACGACTGCCCTACACCTACGATGCAGAATGATAGTTAATGGAAAGAAAAAGAAATAAGATGAAGAAATAAAAGAGAAAAGAATGGAAAAGAAGGAAAAGGAAGCATCAATAATCAATTACCTATCACATATCTCACATCACATCAGAGTAAATATAATAATCAACACAAGCATAAAATAATAGAGACTGTAATAACAATGTGAAATAATCATCTGAATATAAGTTCCATAAAGTTATACAACAATATAGTAGAGTTTATACAACGGGAAAGTAAATTCAACTGGTACACTATCTCATAATAGTAAATCAACACTGTCAAGGCTCCACAGTGTCACACAGCGGAAATATAATAACTAATGCACATATAAGTATAGATAACCGTCACCTCTATCGGTCCACCTATAGAACTCTATAATCATCCAGCTGCTCTTAATCTACTCATTTAAGAGTACCCGAGATAATAAGAAGCAAAACATAAAACTTCGGTTTAGACAACAGTACCATCACCTAAACAGGTCATTCGCTCGCACCTTTAATCTCCTAAGCTCTTTGGACACCCTATGCCTTAAAAGCATATCTACTGGCACTACAACAAAAACACCCTTTAATAGCGTTTAAAAAACGCCATTAGAAGCTATTATAGCGTTTTTTCTTACGATGTATATTAACATGTTGTAATAGGTCAGTGACCTATAACAGCAACATACAAAACGCTATAAGAGACGCTATGGACAAGGACATTTCATAGCGTTTTATGAGTGTTGTAAACATGACTTTTAATAGCCTTGGAAAGTCGCTATGAAGTGAAACTATAGCGTTTTCATGACTGCTATGTAAAAACAGGCTGGCACACATTTGAAATATACAACAGCGTCTTTAGACGCTATAGAACACAATATTTTACAGCGTTATCTGCTGCAATAGTACATTGTATGTACAAGTACAGCTACTTTCTATAGCGGTTTGCTGTCTTTTATTGCGTTGTTTTTTTGTTATGAAAATTGTTTATAGCACTATCATAATGCTGTAGTATATAAAACTAGAAAAAACAACCTTTCCATAGCACAGTTAAAACGCTATAAATTTTTATCCCTGCGGTTTTTTTACTAGGTACATCCAAGCTTACAATTCTACTAATATATTATAAAATTTCAAAAAACACAATTATCACATAATGATGTACGTAATCAAATGAAGACATAAGCCAAACCACAATATATATTTAAACATATATCCATAATATTTCGTACACAAAGTTTCAAATATTTGTGATCTTAAAAAAAATAATACATACAACCATAGCTGACCAAAACGATACATACTAAAAGCAAAGATATATGACCGTCAATACAAAATACGTTAATCCAAGCATGACCGATTTGAAAGAGAATGAATGCAGCAAAATAATTTTTGCTTCCTTCCAGCTTGTAGTAACCCCGGTATCATCATAGAGCACCTGTCAAAACGAAGCACATAAGTTATTTTTGAAATCCAAACATCATCCGCAAGTTATATAATTTTTCATAACAAAAAAGATAAAGACCGTTAGTACATCATTTTAACTAAATAGACTGCCGGTACATCAGTTTAACTAAACAGACATTGACGTGAAATAAAACAAAAATAACGTGTGATTTAGAAAATACAGCAACAATAAGCGGATTATTACCAGGCATTATACAATGCAGAAGAACAAAAACTGCATTTTCAGTTATAAATATGATTTAAACAGCAAAACCCAATCACCCACTTCCTCTCACTGTCGCAAATATGCTTTTAGATGTGTGCATATATAAATAGCTTTTGGTTTAATTATGACAAAGCTGAAAATAAGGAAAAAGAAAGTGTGAAGTAGTGGAGTGAGTTTTACTGATAATTAAGGGAAGAAGAAATCAAGCCCATCATCAACAAAATTGGAAGATATATATATACCCAGGTACCGTGTACATTTTCTGATTTTAATGTTAGAACTAACCTATGATTTCCAATTAGTAATTTTTTTTAATATCCTTACTTATGGTTTTAATGTTAGAATTTAATATATTTTGAATGGTAGAATCATATTTTGGAACCGACTGCATAGCAGATTCAAACAAAGCCAGTTAAATGTTTTGAAATCTTGCTTTAAAAGCTTTCTTTCTTTTGAAATATTGTATTTATGTTTTTGTTAAGAGGACTTGCTTTCAATATTCAATTTTGAATGGCAAATTTGATGTGTATTTGTCCAGAAGATGATATCATTGAAGCTTTCCAGCTACTCTTTGTTTATTTCTTTTTCGTATTTTCTAAGTTTCTAAAATTAAAAAATACTTTAAGATCTCTTATGTTAGAAAAGAAATATATTTCATTATCAAAATATATTTAATCCGTTTATTCCTAGACTTTTAAATATCAAAATACTTGCTTTTGGTTTTGTCAACAACTAGTTATTGATAACGTTTATAAAACGTTTATAAAATCAAGTAAGAAGAAGAAGATAATTCATATTATTCAGCAAGACGGCTGAGCAAGAAGATTAATTCATTAGGGTTACAGAGATAGGTTTATATAGATAGAAAACAGATAAAAGGCCAAACAGATAAAAGGCCAAACAGTATGCTAACATCCCCCCTCAAACACGCGATGGTACAGCAAGAAGCATCGAGAGTTTGCCAATGAAAAATCTATGACGTTCGATAGTGTGAGCCTTCGTGAAGAAATCTGCAAGTTGCGTCGATGACGAAGTTAAAGGCAGAGAAATGGTTCCATGCAGCAAGTGATACCGAGTGAAATGACGGTCAATCTCAATATGTTTGGTGCGCTCATGAAAAACAGTATTGTGAGAAATTTGAATAGCACTCTTATTGTCACAATACATAGGAGTGGGAGAGGAAATCGAAACACCCATATCTTCCAATAGCCAGCGTAACCAAATATTCTCAGATGTAGTGGAGGCCATAGCACGATACTCTGCCTCAGTAGAAGACTGAGAAACAACATCCTGTTTCTTGCTTTTCCACGAATAAGGGAATCACCTAAAATATGCAAAAGCCAGTTGTGGATTTTCTATCCGTTGAATCACTAGCCCAATCTGCATCAGAGAAAGCACGAAGCTCCAAAGATGAGGTCGATGGAAACAAAAGACTCTGATAAAGTGTTCCTTGCAAGTAACGAAGAATGCGCATAACAGCAGCCCAATGAACAGAGGTAGGGGAAGATACGAACTGGCTAACAATGTGAACAGCATAGGCAATATCTGGACGAGTGATGGTCAGATATACAAGGCAACCAACAATAGAACGGTATAAAGTGGGATCAGAAAGAGGACTCCCATCTGTCGGAGTATATCGGGCATTTACCTCAAGTGGTGAATCAACATGACGTGTATTAGTAAGACCAGCACGATGAATAATGTCAGTGGCGTATTTGGATTGGGAAAGAAGATAGCCTTTTTCTGAGGAAGCTACTTCAATGCCTAAAAAGTAACGTAGATGACCCAAATCCTTCATATCAAAACAGCGAGACAATGTGGCTTTAATGCTCATAATACCATTACTGTCATCACCTGTAATGATTATATCATCAACATATAGTAGAAGAAGAATACGGCCTGCAGAAGTTAATCTGACAAAAAGTGCTGAATCATGGGAACTAGAGGTAAAACCAAGTGATGTAACAACATTCGAAAATCTCTCATACCAAGCACGAGGTGCTTGCTTAAGACCATATAGAGCTTTCTTAAGCCTGCAAACCTGACCTGGAGCATGAGAAACGCCAAGTGGAGCAACCATGTAAACTTCTTCCTTAAGATCTCCATTAAGAAAAGCATTTTTAACATCCATTTGAGAGATGTCCCACTTACGACTGGACGCAAGAGCAATAAGAACCCGAACAGATGTCATCTTAGTCACAGGAGCAAATGTCTCCTCATAATCCATGCCATACTCTTGGGCAAATCCTTTAGCAACTAAACGAGCTTTGTATCGCTCAACAGAACCATCTGACTTGGTTTTAATCTTATATACCCATCGACAACCAATAGTTTTCTTCCCAGTAGGAAGATATACAAGATCCCAGGTACCAGTTTTGTCTAAAGCAGACATTTCCTCAGACATAGCACGTTGCCACACAGGAGAACGAACAGCCTCCGAGTAAGAAGAAGGCTCATAGAAAGTGTCAATGGAAACAAGAAATGAAGCAAAAGCCCGAGAGTAACAAGAGTAAGCAAAATCTGATAATTGAGTAGATTTACGTGTGCGAGTGGGATAGCGAGGTTGAACAGGATCTGTCATCACATGAGGTGTTTGAACAGTCGTAGTAGCAGGAGATAAAGTGTCACCTTCGGAAGGAGGAGGAACAGAGTGTGTGGATGACGGTGTTTCAATGGTAATGAGTGGTGAATCAGAGGGGTTATCAGCAGGAAATGGATCAATGTGAATAAGATCAGACTTGGTCATATTATGAGGACTAGCTGGAATAGAGTAGAAGGGAATATGCTCAATAAAGGAAACATGACGAGAAACATATAGTTTATTTGAAGAAGGATCATAACAGCGATAGCCTTTTTGTCCAATACCATACCCAAGAAAAACACATATAGCAACACGCGAAGATAATTTTGTACGCTCTACGTGCGGACGAAGAACAAAACAAGTGGAACCAAACACTTTTAGGTGTGAGTAATCGGGAGTTTGACCGAACAACTTGGCATGAGGAGAAATACTAGAATTATGAGAAATTGGGATTTTATTAATAAGATAAACGGAAGTAAGAACAGCTTCTCCCCAAAATTCTTTTGGAACACTAGCTGAAAGAATCATAGAACGGGCAGTTTTAACAATGTGTCTATGTTTTCTTTCAGCAACACCATTTTGTTGCGGGGTATCAGTGTAGGAAGACTGATGCAAAGTACCATCAGCCGTGAATATGTTAGAAAGGTCTCCCTTAGTATATTCCCCCCCTAAATCAGAACGAAAGCATTTAACAATAGCAGAGTGTTGTGTTTTAACATATGCTTGAAAAGCAGTATATATATCAATAAACTCAGAACGACGTTTCATCAGAAAAACCCAACAATAACAAATATAGTCATCGATAAAAGAGACATAATATCTGCACCCACCTTTTGTGGGGATGGGTGCTGGACCCCAAACATCAGAGTGAACTAAATCAAAAGGTGCAGTAGAAGTAGAAAGACTTTGATTAAAGGGTAAAGCAGAAAATTTTCCAAGTTTACAACCACTACAATCTGAAATATCATGAGAACGTAAGTCTCCCAAAACACCAGAATTACATAAAAATTTAAGACGAGAGCTTGAAATATGACCAAGTCTAGAATGCCACAAATAAAACTTAGAAGACAATGGAGTTAAATGAAAAGAAGAAAGGTCAATACTGGCAGCAGCGGCATGACTTGGAATGTGTAAGTCATCCAAAACATAGAGACCGCCCTGCCTACGGCCTGTCCCAATCACCTTCTTGGAGTTGGAATCTTGCACAGAGCAAGTGGTAGAAAAAAAATGAACAAGATATCCAAGATCACAAAGTTGTCCGACCGACACAAGGTTCATAGTTAATTTAGGAATGCAATAAACATTTGGGAGGGAAACGTGTGTGGTTTGAATTGTACCGATTCCTGTTAATGGCAAAGATGTGCCATCAGCAGTCAAAATAGAAGGTGAGCGAGAATCAAAAGACATAGATATAAATGATGAACAATCATGGGACATATGATATGAAGCACCAGAATCCAAAATCCACAAAGGAGAATTCAAACCTGATATGGAGGGAGCTGACTTGGCAAAATGCTGAGACTGAGGAGCAGTCATGTTTTGAGACAAAGACTGGCTAGCAAGGAACTTCTGAAATTGTTCTGCAAGAGAGTCCATAGAGGAGTCCACACCTGATTCACCAGAAGGATGTACCAATGCAGCAGTCTTAGGCTGGGAACTACCACGTGACTGTCCATAACCTTGTGCAGTAGAGAAGGACTGTTGTTGGCTACCACGTTGTTGCTGTTGTGATCTATCACCTTGCTTTTGATTTTTTTGACGAGCTAATAATTCAGGACATTGATTTTTCCAATGGCCTGGTTGTTTACAGTAATTACAATCACGACCATTCTTGAAATTTATTTTGTTGCGTTGAGACGGGATTGGTAAAATCCCCGTAGCAAGAACAGATGCAGAAGAGGTCTGTGCAACTTTCTCAGTTTGAGACTTCAAGCGAGTTTCTTCAGCTAACAATTCATGTAGAACAGAGTCAACAGAAGGTAAAGGAGTGCGATGTAGGATGGACGCACGACAATGCTCATACTCTGGTCGAAGAGCCATCAACAATTGAACAAGACGTTGTGCGTCCCTACGAGCGGTATATGGAGCAAAAGACCTAAGCTCAGCATCCTCAGTCATAGCCAGTTGATCCCAAAGAGCAGTAATTTCAGAATAAAAATCTTGAATATTTCGATCATTCTGAGACAATGACCGAATATCAGCCTCTAATTGATATTGAATGGCAAAGTTAGAGCATACAAAAAGTCGCTCCAAATAGTCCCAAACTTGCTTAGCAGTATCATACTTGGCCAATTGCATACCAATTTTATTCTCAACGGAATTATTAATCCAAGTGATGATCTTTGAATTGTTGGTATCCCATTTCTCCATTGATTCAACATTAGTAGTTTCAGGAGCCACAATAACACCAGAAATATATCCCCACATCTGTTTTCCTTTCAGAAAATTTTTCATGACATAACTCCAATAAGAATAGTTTTTTCCATCTAAACGAACACTAATAGCCTGTAATGAATCATCACCTCCTGCCATATTTTGAAGTCAGCAACTACTTCAGGTTGAGATTGGTATCAATTGGGCTAGGGTTTCGGGAACTAGGGCAGGCTAGGAAAATTGAGACAAGGGTAGGGTTTCAGGTGCTAGGCTAGGAAAATTGCTGGGAACTAGGGTTTTGAGACAAGGGTAGGGTTTCAGGTGCTAGGAAAAGGGCAGCAGGCTTCTGGGCAGGGTTTCAGGTGCTAGGAAAAGGGCAGCAGGCTTCTGGGCAAGGTTTCAGGTTTTGGTGAAGACAAGGGCAGCAGGCTTCTGGGAGGGCAGCAGGCTTCTGGGCGAGAGCAGCAGGCAGGGGACGAGGGCAGCAGTCTCTGGGGCAGGGGACGAGGCTTCTGGGGCAGGGGACGAGGGCGGCAGGGTAGGGGATGAGGCTCTGGGGCAGGGGACGAGGGCGGGGCAGCGACGAGGCTAAGGTTTCGGGCTGAGTGCTCGACGACGAGGCTAGGGTTTCGGGCTGAGGCAGGCTAGGGTTTCAGGTTGAGGCAGCGACGAGGCAAAAACAGGAACCTTGCTCCGATACCATGATAACGTTTATAAAACGTTTATAAAATCAAGTAAGAAGAAGAAGATAATTCATATTATTCAGCAAGACGGCTGAGCAAGAAGATTAATTCATTAGGGTTACAGAGATAGGTTTATATAGATAGAAAACAGATAAAAGGCCAAACAGATAAAAGGCCAAACAGATAAAAGGCCAAACAGTATGCTAATAGTTATCAGCTGTTGCCTATAAGTTTTGTATCTCAATCGTAATAAACGTGTTTAATTACTTTCAAGTTCAACCCACCTTTTCTTCCTAGCCACATTCACGGCTCAAGAATAATACCATCTTTGAGGTTTGCTGTGCACGCTTTTTTTAAAGTTGCAACTCACACTTGCTCTTTGATTTATTCAAGCTAGTGCAATTTAATTAATTTATAATAACTTTTATATTCCAACATTATTGCAACATTGCAACGCATATTTCAAGTAAATTTAAGCAATCAATATTCTAAAATAAAATTTAATAAAGCAGTCAAGAAAACAAATAAATAAAGGACAAGATACAAGAATATATGGATATCAGATCTCAACAGCAAAAATATTTTATTCTGTGTATAAAATAGGGTTGGTTTTTACGGTCAAAGTTAAGGGAGACCCACAAATATATTAATTAGCTGTTTTGCTTTTGGCAACAGCTTGATATTATTGGCTGTTGTTTATAAGACACTGTAATTCTACCTTAAAACAAACGTGTTTCATTTATTTTTCCTTTTTTCCTCATTTAATAAAACAAAGCAAAAAAAACGTGCTCCATTGTTCCCATAAATATCAAAATATATTTCATTATCAAAATATATTTTGAATGGCAAGTTTTTAACTATACTTCAGTGAACTATCATGCATTTTGTAGTATTTGGTTTGCGTTGATATATACATGATTTTGTCATGATGTTTATCCTAAATTTAACTATATTCTTGCTTAGCAGGTTAATGGACATACTGTTATAACCGTGTATTTTCTACAGTCTCTTTCCTTCATTGTTGTTACTATAATCCCCAATTAAGAGTAAGGTATCAAAAGCTTTAACCAAATGCTTCGCTCAACCTGAACCAAATACTTCACTCTACAAGCAGCAGCAACTAAGCTGTTGCAACAAGAAGCAGCGAAGCCGCTATTTGTAGCATAGTAAAGAAAATCATCAATTTTATGTCAATTTTGGAACTGCAATGTCAAGTTGAAAGAGATGTAAACTTGAATGCTTTCAGTTCTTGCTGCTAGGTATATTAAGTCAATCACAAAGTTACTTTCTTCCATAGTTTTGACCTTAACTTGTTAATTTTTCCCCTCATAATTATTCATTTGATCTTATATTCTCTATTTACACTTCGCATAATAAAACTTAAACGATAGCTGAGTTTAAGTTTAGACATGTTAGTTAAGTGTTGAGAAAAATATATGCAGTATAATATTTGGACGGATTAGTTAAGTTGTAGGAAAAGAATATGCATTAAAAATAACAAAACTTACACTTATTTTATCTGAAGTTAGCACAAATTTCCTCCTTTCTCTTACCACCAGGTTCATCTGGTACAACTGATTTGGTGACATTTTGCTGCAAAAGAAGAGAAAAAAATAAGCTAGAACCATTTACTTTACCTCCCAATATGTTATCGTCTGACATTTAAAGCTGCAAAAGAAAAGAAAATTGATGTGAGTTTCTTACAAGATCAATTTACATTTCACATCTTATTTTTCACCAATGCAGTGAAATAAAAGCAATACATTTCTGACACATGAAGAATTTACCTTGTATCTATAATCTATTTTCTACCAAACAAGCTCCTCAAATTCCCTTTCTCTAAATTCTCCAACAACTTAGTTCTACCAGGCACATCTGTTTTGGACAACTTTTTCAAATACCCGATGGCCCTATAAGATATCATTATCCTCCTACACTTCTTGCTCGACCCCAAATACAAAAGACAACAAACCGCATACTTTTTAGCGATGTTCTGAGGATTCGGATCAAGCAACTGAACCAAATTCGACACGCATCTCTCATCTTTCTTAATCTCCTTTCTGTTTCTCATACAACTCATTAGACCAGCAATTGCTTAAGTAGCAACCTCTCTTGCCACATTCATATTACTTTCAAGCAAATTCACAAGAAAAGGCAAGCAACAATATTCACCGACTAATCTTTTCATTTCCGTTGAACCCAAAATCTTACAAATAGTAGAAGTAGCTGCTTGTTTAGCTCCTACGGAGCCTTCTTTTAGCACATGAACTATACGTGGTATAATCTCTAAAGAAACTATACTATCTGTCGATATAACACACATTAAATTTCTTAATACTCCGAAAGCACATTCATGAGGCGATGCATTGTCTATGTACTTCAAAATACTATTGATTGCACCTTCTATGCTCCATGCGATCTATGCAATCATATACTGACAAACAGAATTACTACCAGACATGATTAATACACATCTGATAGTCTTGATGGCTAATTTAAATGTAGCTATATACAATAAAATGAAGTTAACTGTGTCAAACATATAATAGTAGAACTTATAATTAGATCGCTAGTCTATGAAAAAATTGAGATAAACCTACCACTTAAGAAACCTGAGCATTAGAATATTACAGATAGAATCCTAGATATTATTTCAATTAGGAAAGGCAACTGAAATTAAAAAATAGCATCCTTGACATCAAATAAGGTCATTATCCCAAATGAACCATTTTTATTTTTCCCCAGTCTTAAAATATCTTTATACGCTTTCAAGTCAGGCTCCAGCAACTTAGGAAAAGTAACTGGTGTTAACAAATTTACAGTCATAACATAAAAGTATTCTAAACTTCAAAATATAAACATTACAAAATTACCATTGAGTGTCCAATCAGATTTGTTATGAACATCAATTTTCCTCTGAATTGCAATCTTCTCATCTATTGTAAACCCTCTAAGTGATATTTTTACATATCCTTTTTCTTCTCCTCTCTTCACAAATGCTCCAACACTTGCTGCTCTTCCAAGTATCCAACAAAAACAATAGTCACTGTTAACTTAGTTTCTTCATCGGTGCATCATCGCAAAATATTTTTCAACACAGTCCAACACCTGTATAGATGGAAGTTCTATAATACCAATGTTATACTACAATGCACTAAATTGTTCCATATGGCAACACTCCTTCAGCAAGCATAAAGTGTGTTATTTTAAATGCATTATGTATATTGCATAAGCCTTAACAACAAAATCTTTAGAAATGAATAATATTTCCAATTAGAAAAATAATGATGTATGCTTCAAACCAAAATTAAGTGAAGTGGATGAGAGACGGTACAAAGCCAAACCAAAAATTATCATCAGTAACTTGTACAGAATGATTCCCTAAACTGTCTTGAATATTCATCACACATTTTGAAATGAAGGCTTGTAGTGTTTTTCCCCTCAACCAAGAATCTGTACCTTTTTAACTTCAAGCATTATGTGAAAAAACATGGCATAATCTATATGATGCATTCATTTGTATGATATTGTTAGCCAGTATTTATTAGCACAATGCATAAACATACCATACTCTTTAGTTTGCAAGATTGATAAAGATGACATCAGTGATTTTTGGAAACATTGGCAAAGACTTATGGATCAATGTACCATCAAATCATAATCCATATGGAATAATTGTGTTATATCGAAGCATGATGTATATGGAATAATGGTGTTGTGTTAGGGGAGGCAATACAAAATTAAGGTGGGATTGGGAAGGAAAAGTTACAACAAAGTAGCATGTGCATATAAATGGAAAAGAAAGGTATTAGTATTTAAGGACATAATATTTAGTAGCTAATGCTTTGGACACCGTATAACTTTATAACATTTTCAAATAAAAGAAGCTGCAACTTATTCATAAAAAGATTGTAATAACTATGTTTGATATTTACTTAATGGTTGAGAGTGATTTGTTAGGGAACTAGTTACTTGGCTAAATTTTATGTTCAATGAATAGGTCCAGAGGACATGAACTGTTTTCCTGTGTACATTGCTAAACCTGCATCTTTATCGTGCGAGGTAAAAGAATTTACTGATCATCCTATGAATAACATTCATTATCATTATCATAATTAGACTTAATTATATTTTATCTAAGCTTAACAATGTAAACATATCTTTTATTGTATACAAACAATGAAATTTTAAGCTAACAGTTTTTCATCAAATCTATTATTAAGATGGTATTAACGTAAAATAGCATTATATATTACACAGTATGATTCTCTACAAACATTAAATTCAACTAACCCTACCAAACATCATAAGTGAATAATGGTTTGGAAGTGAAAGAAATTTGTGTTTTCCCCCTTTTCTTTTTTGCATTAGTGACATTGCATTGAAAAGAATTTCAATAAAATTTAGTTATGCAACTTTACATAGAAATCTTGTTCCAAACAAAACATTTTACTTCAGGATAGCACAAACCTGAATAACAACGTTGATTTTATGTATAAAAATTAAATACAAAAGGTTATCTCTGCACCAGATCACACTTCAAAAGCATATCTAGTTATTCCATTATCTGGAAATAGAAAGATAATAATGCAATTAAATTAATGAATAGTGCCCATATCTGAAAAAACCATTTCAACTAATGCATATCACTACCATTTTAGCAAAATAGAAGTAAATATTCTCTAAATCACAAGTTCAGGAAGAAAAAAATTATGCAGAATAATGACTTAGATTTTAATATTGGATTACAAGAAATATTCACTTTAATTTGAAAAAAAAACCGAAAGTACATATTTAAGTCTTCTAGGGTTTGGTACTTACGGTGAAGACTGCACCAAGAAGAAATTGCTGCTTCAGCTTTGATGAGGTATTGAAAGCGGTATTTTGTGAAGTGAATATTTTTTATTTTTTCTTCTAGATTGAAAAACCAGTGAAGAACTGGAGAAATGTGGTCGACAAGAGAGAGCTGTGGACATGAGAGAGATGGAAAAGTATTTTGTGGCCACCAATTTAGAATTAATTTCGCGCTTAAGCTTTGCTGAGCCGCCAAAGTTTTAAGCTAACTTTACAGCGTTTTATTAAGGTTTTTTCTTATTTAATAAGACAATAACAGCATGCTCAGTTACAACGCTATTAGGTGTTGCTGTCAATATTGATTTTTCTTGTAGTGTGGTCCAACAGCTCTGACCAGATCGATACGAAACTCTATCTCTATATATAGTGGTAATCCAGTCAACTCCTCGAGTATGTTCGGAAATTCTCCGGCTACAGGCACAGATGACACCCTATCATGTGGAATATCAAGCGAATATATAAGGCTCCTCTACTAGCAACTAATCAGTACCATTCGCTCCTCCATAACCCTGATCATCGTCAACGACCTCTCTCAGTCCACCACTATTCTGTATCCCCTTCAGCCAGTCCATTCTTAAACTATAATACTAACCCAACTAAACCCCGAACAATCAATGTTTAATAAACAATCAACCATGTGTCAAAAAGGGCAAGGTCTTAACAAACAACGTATAGGCTGGCTGAGCCCCTAACTAGGTCTGTCACGATCATGGTAATTATCTCGAGTCTTTATCCCAATATCTAACCATCGGATCTAGATTAAAGGAATACGAAACCTCGACGTTAAATAAAACACGTATGGAACCATCATATGCAGAAAGCATGTCTCAAACGGTGACGCCATTTCCCTTCTATTTCATCGATGGCACAATCGACGAAACATGAAAGGCTATCAATACATATGCTTCCCGATATATCCCTACTCAACTAGTATGGGATAACTCTTCAATACTGGGTACTTCTCGATCATCCTCTTGAAGCCCTCATCAATATGACGAATCAGTCAACCCCCAAGATGACCTCTCTACCCAATGATAAACTTCAATCCTTTCTGTGTGGAGTACCAATGGTAATAGATGGTACCTCAATATCATATCTAATCCGACAACATACTCCAACATAGACATATCGCTATACTTCAGATCAACGAACTCTCTAACCATCCCTGACTTCAGAAAAGATGAGACAAATCTTCTTTGAAGCAAACTATGAACAAGTCCCAAGAAAATTGGTCCTCGAGAATCAAATCTACAAAAACACTCCACTAGTTCATCGTTTGTCCTTGGAGTCATCCAAAGGCTAGCTTCTACCTCATGCATCATCTAACTCCAAGTCATCGAAGATCCTTCTGCAAGCAACCAACCAAACTTTCCTCCCAATAGCCAACTCTGATCCAAGGAACGGCCTACCTCCTAAACTCTTATGGTCTATGTACAGCTCGGCAAATTCGACTCAAGCCAATTGCACTTGAGCACCATAACCATCCAGAACAAACTGGGCATCCAGGAAATAATCTGAACCAACTCTACGAACATATCCTATCAATTAGGGATAGCGGCCCTGATCCTTCCCGATCCTCAACTCTAAAGATAGAGTCAATAGCAACTTTTCTTTCATGCCAGATTATTCTTATTCTATAATACAAATGATCCGTCTCTCACAAAGAAAATTGCATCAATAGTGCTCATGTGTGCATCCGACTCATATACTATATATACTACTATATAGTTTTGAAAATCAAAATATATAACAAATACGAACTCTCCCATATATATACACTCTTTAGATGTAGTCTAAGGTAATAACTCCTATCCTATCTCTACCGGATCACGGTATCAACTAAGTTTAATCGGGTAACCTTTGCTCTGATACCAAATGTAACGACTGCTCTACACCTACGGTGTAGAATGGTAGCCAAAGGAAAAAAGAGAAATAAGATGAAGAAATAGAAGAGGAAAGAATGGAAAAGAAGAAAAAGGAAGCATTAAATAACCAACTGACCCATATCTCACTTCACATCAGAGTAAATATAATAATCAACACAGGTATAAAACAATAGTGACTGTAATAAAAATGCGAAATAATCATCTGAATATAAGGTCCACAAAGTTATACAACACCATAGTAGAGTTTATACAACAGTAAAGTAAACTCAACTGGTACACTATCTCATAATAGTAAATCAACACTATCAAGGCTCCACAGTGTCACACAACGGAAATATAATAACAAATGCACATATAAGTATAGATAACCGTCACCTCTATCGGTCCACCTATAGAACCCCATAATCATCCACCTACTCTTAATCTACTCATTTAAAAGTACCCGAGATAATAAGAAGCAAAGCACAAAACCTCGGGTTAGACAACAGTCTGGTGTAAGCGATATCAAATCTCAAAATACTATAAAACCTAATAATATACGAAACAAAGGGTATATAAACCATACCTTAATAGTCCCTGCAACCACAGAGTCAGCTCATAAACATAAGTAATATGCTACTCTATAATATCGTAAAAAGGGTACACCATATTCAGTACCTCTAAGGGTGCCTAGGTATCTCCACCTATAGTCCCTACTCCACACTAAGTAAACTTTGAGTATCTAGGTATCTTCATCCATACCTACCCCACATTTAGTCAATTCAGGGTATCTAGGTATCCATACCACAATACCTACCTAGTGTGACATCCCTAGGGTGACATATGATTAATGAGCAACCATAACAAACATAGCATCCATCAAACAATACTAAATGTCACCCAATGTGCTGGATATATGACTCATATAACCCTCTGTGTTTGTCAAGGACTAGTGGAAATCCTGGTTCTCTGTTGTGTTCCATCATACTTTCATGTCCAATACCCTACACGATTGTCTTTTACAGTACCTCCGTACCGTCTGACACTAGACTCCCTCGGGACGGTCCAAGGTACACGACCATCGCTACCAGCCCATTGGTGTCACCTGCTTATAATAGCCCTACTCTGAACATGACAAAAAACACTACGAGTCATCAATGATCTCTAGGCACAAACACATCCATCGAGCCCTACTCACTCAATATGGATTCAAACCCTACTAGTTCACTATAGTTTCTACACACGATCCCTAACACTCAACCCAGTCCACTATCCACATACTCACTCCAATTTGAGCTTCCATCCTCGATCCTGCTCTCTACTCGAGCTCTCAATCGAAGAACCATATTATCATGCCATCCGAAGCCTGAGGTCCAGCATAATCCATACAGTCATAATACTATCATCCCAGAGCCTACTCCATACATCGTCGAGCCACTATCTACAGTATCATACTACCAAGTCAAAGCATTACATCCCTGCCTCACCATCAAAATCACCAGGTCGAAGCACCACATCACTGCCTCACCATCAATATCACTAGGTCGAAGCATCACATCCCTGCCTCACCATCAATATCACTTGTTGTAGGGTAATAACATCCAATCTCTAAACCGGTCGCATAAACAAACCATCACATCGCGCACCATGATACCTCATCAACGTCCAAGCCATATATTGGCCAAATTGTTAATCATCAACGGTGATGGACATTGACCACTCTACTATGGTCAATACCATCCACCTTAGTCTTGTACTTAACCGAACGGTTAAGTACAGACCAAACGGAAATGTTCGATATCCACTCTAAAACATAGATCCGTTGGCACATATCCCAAACCCTCTTCTACAGCTCATCTCGTTCATTAGATTTCCGCATGTGCGAAACTCCGATGTATAAGATGCTACCTAAAATCAAATCACCGCTAATCGGCGTTTTCAACCAAAACAGCCAAATATCAAACAAGCCAAACAATCAGACATACATCCAAACATCTGTACATCCAAGCAACCATACATCCATCCAAAATAACATACATATAACATAAACAATCTATCCATATCAATAAGTGTGGGAAAATAACATCAATAATAGATCTAATCTAATATCTCCCTAACTATGGCACATCGATGGAAAATATGTGATATTCTTTGTAAATCATTTTAAAAATAATTATATATTCTTTTATAAAAATATAGGTACTATAAACAACTAATCATAGTATAGTGAGAGACAATATCACTTACCTTAGCTTAATTTTTCCAAACCAGTGCCAAAATATAGATCTCGCCATCACGAGTGCAACAAGGAAGCACATCCTAAACAGACCTCATATGTAAAAGATATGGATCAAATACGATTCAATATTAACAAGATAACTAAGTAATTAATTAACTAATTACCTTGTTTATACCTAATCCTCCTTCTTCCTCTATTGCCTATACATGCACGATGTCCTCTAACCCATTCACTCGTGCACTAAATCGGAGTGACGAAGCTATGCTCGATGAAATTGTGATCCGTCTTCACCATCATTCTTCTTTTCACCTTCTCGACTCGTCCACCTGAACATCGCCAAAATCGACGCCTCTCTCACAATTGCATCCGAACGGCTCCTAACTTCGACCTCGACATGTCAAAATCTGCCACACAACGTTGATCATCTCCAAATCGTCGTTGTCTCCTTCTCTTCGTGCAAGAATCATAACGTCGCCCTTGGATCCGCATATCCTCACCTAAATCTCTGACAATCTCAAACCCTAAATCCGTCGATTTTGACCAACAATGATAAATCAAAATTCCGCCATGGTCATCGTGAAGCTTATGTCGATACGATCTCAATGGCTATGACCTTACAATTTATCATTTAGCAGATTGGTCGATATTAACTTTGGAAGTGGATTTATGGAGAGGAATCCATGATTTTTATCTTTAGACGGGAATAGTAAAAGAGCAATGGGAATGGGAGGGAAGAGATTTGATTTGGGGTACTTATACTAATATAATAATCTATTTATTTAATCTCTCAAGTAAATGCCTACGCGTTTCGAGTCCGTATGATCACACGACGCGTCTGATCGCCATGAAACTTGTATGCGTACATCATCTTATATTTTGGATTCAATGGCACTAATTGTATCTTCATTTGAGACTGCATCCCGGAAGGCTAATTTCGCGTATTTCAAGACCGTTTTGGCCATCAGATCGTCCACTCTCGAAATATAGCAATCCTTATACTCATTTTAATTCGTAACGTCAATCTGAACTCAACGGAAGTTATCTTGAGTCCTGATTTGGTCGTATGTAAAAAACACATTTTCAGACCTTCATTTAATTATGATTAAATATTTAAATATTTGATCGTTAAAATATGGGTTGTTACAACTAGACTGGATAAACTGCTTCGCTTCCAACTTAGACAACTGCCTCCACAACTATTCATTTTCTTTAGCAGACATTCGACAGGGAGGACGACTAACTGGATGAGCATCTGGAGTAAGGTCAATTCGAAACTCAATCACCTGCTTAGGAGGCAACCCCGAAACAGTTTCAAAAATATATGGATAATCACAAACAACATGAATTCAGGAAATGTTATCATCTTCCCGAGCCTCAACATAACATAAGGATGCTTCCTAATCAGAGTTAACATCATAAAGAATGATAGAAATCCAATTAACGGATTACGGATGTATTAGATAAATAGTTCTTTTGTGACATAGGATATGGGATTCATAATGATTAAGCCAATCCATTCCCAAAATCATTCCAAATCCAAGATAATGCATCACCTGAAGATCGGTACAAAAGGAATGACTACATAAGATAATCTCTACATCTCTACAAAGAATACTGACAATTGCGGACCCGTCGACCGGGTTCACAATTCTCAGTTTAGTCACTAAGCAAACAACATCCAAAGATAAAGCATCAACAAGTTTCTTAGATACGAATGAGTGGGATGCACCGGTATGAAAGAGAACCCGAATAGGAAAGTTCCGAAAGATAATTACACCATCAAGAACTGAAGAAGTTGTACCTCGATGCTGAGAAGATCCACCAAAAGCCTACACAACACTAAGCTTCCCAAAAGTGAGGCCTTTAGCTGCTACAAGATGACCTTCCTTCTTGCAATAACGACTTATAGGAGCTTTAGGACAATCCTTAATGAAATGCTCCTTAGAACCACAATTGAAGCACTCTCCTTTAGTTGGTTGTGATGTAGTGGAACTAGAACCTTGCTTATTGATCTTCTTATTTGGATGAAAGGGCTTCAACTTGTTGAATGGTTGCTTCTTCTTCGGATGAAAGCACTTCTTCTCCGCCATGTCTTCCTCACTACTATTATTTTCGATCGCTTCAAGCTTAAGGGCCAAATCAACTAACTCCTCAATGAAACCCTTAATTGCAACATCAACACCTTCTTAAGATGCTTCTTCCGACCATCCTCAAATCTTTGATTCTTTTTTGATGGTGTACTTATGTGCTCGACCCCGTATTTGGAAAGGGCTTTGAAGGTTGACATATACTCTGCTACAGAAGACTTCCTTTGCTTCAACTTAATAAACCTCTTAGCTAAATTCTAATGAGGCCCTCTCCGATTAGGGAACAAATTTCAACTCAAATCGTCCCCTAAACTTCTCTCAAGAAAGACTAGAATCATCCACCTCCACTATAAAAAGCTCATACCAATCAAGAACTCGCTCTTGGAGCTAATTAGAAGCTACCTGAACTGTAAGCCGATCATAAAGTTCCATGCGAGAAAATATTCACTCGCATGTCCTAAGCCATGCCAGCACCTAAATCACACACTTAGAACCTTTAAAGGGCTTGCCACCAAGATGTGCAAAGTCGCTGCACATACGTGCAAAAATTGACTTGCGTGTAGAAGAATCCAGAGGATGTTCGGTAGGCTGAGTATTCCTAACGAGTTCCATGATCTACTCGGTGGACATAAACACTCCGCTCGGAGGAGGGCCACTGGATTGCCCACCAATAGAACGTAGGTGGTCTACCACTAGCCATCTAAGATTCTGAAAGAAATATGATAAGATAAAAGATTTTATAAGAGTCATATGATTCGATATTAGAAATTTCAAAGATAGGCCCTAAGAAATATACTTCATGAAAACCTAAGGGACGATTCCTAAGACTTGTCTAACCCACGATTCGTATATGTAATATCATATTTTTTCTGAATGTAGCACTATCAAGCTGTGATGCCCCAGCCCGAGACCTACACTAACAGAGAATATTACAAAGCAATATTGTCGGTTAGTGTAGAGAATAAGGCTGGTTTGGAGCGACCATCCATAAATTTTACATTAAGCGAGCATTGACACATCGATTAATATTCTACCCATTTCTTGAATCATGTGGAATCGATGTATACAATTCAGGCTTAAAACAAAACCACGGTGGCTAAGATAAAAATTCAGAACAATATATAATAATATACAGATCATGGAGTATCAGATCAGTCACAATGGAATATAATAGATACAAGTCTGAACCAACACATAATAGATACATGATGTAGACTATACTTATACAACGTGTTACATCTCAAAATAAATATACACGAAAAGGAGTCTAACCTCAACGCAAGATACGACATAATGTCATATATATATAGGATAAGAAAAGAGAACTACTAGCTAACATGTAAGATATCCACTCTTAAGCCTCAAGCTGAAGGATCTGAGATATCTCGGTCTGACCTGAGTATTATATAAAAATAAATGGGTCGGTCTAGACTAAGATAAATGTGTTAGCAAAACTGTGTGATAGATTAAATAATTTAGATCTCAATCATAGTCACATATTGACAAATATCAAACATGTATTAATAACTTCAAATCACCAAATACAAAAACTCATAATAGCTCGATAAAAGCAAAACCTTCGAAATGATAGGGTGATAATTCAACAAATTAAATTTAGAAATCTCATAAACAAAAATCTAGAAATCTCATAAATAAGAGGGGCACCAAACTCCAAGATTGGTGAAGTAAATTCACCTACATGCATGTAACTCCAAGATAAACGTATAAGTCTATGAACATCATGGTAGGTACAAAACCTATAAACATCAAAATTGGTATAAAACTTATGAACTCCAAAATAGGTATGAAACCTATAAACATCGAATAGGAATAAGACCTATAAACATCAAGATCGATACAAAACCTATAAACATCAAATAGGTATAAACCTATGAACTCCAAGATAGGTATGAAACTTATAAGCATCGAATAGGAACAAGTCCTATAAACATCATGTTATGTACAAAACCTATAAACATCAAATAGGTATGAAGCCTCGGAACATCAAAGGTGAGTCATAAACTCATCGAAAAGTGTTAAACACTTTTGTATAATAATTGAATAGATAACAACTATGTGTCCTACACCACATGGGTTTACCCAAACGTTTACTATATAATAGTAAAGTCCACTCGTGTGTAATAATGGTTCGATCGAACAAGTCCAGGAGTTAATCGATAAAACGAATGCGGGCATTCCATACCAGTGATTTGATTTAACCGTTTAAATCAATTTCTCCTTCGTCGATAATGTGCAATTTTGTGAAAAATATTTATCTTTTAAAACCACTTTTATAATATTTGTTTATAATGGAAATATATATATATATATATATGTAGCTTTTAAACTATTGTTTTAAAAAATTTCTAAGGCCATTACATACGAAAATGGATAGTACATATATTAATAAAATTCTTGTATGAATATATATACATATACATACATATATATATATATATATTAGTTTTGTACATAAATAGTTTTGTATAAAACAATTGGATTTAGAAATTAATCATTTGTAAATTCGAGTTGTAAACGTGCATCAAAAGTGTGTAATTCTCTCAAAATCCATAGAATAAAATCTATGGTATAAAACATAGAAATGAATTCAACAATTTACAAATCACGAATCCAGAAAATATCAATAAAATTGACAAAAAATGTAGTAATAAAATTTAGCAATCAACTTCTTAGATTCCACAGGACGAACAAGTGACCGACGGGTTGACCGAAAAATACTGAATAATTGCCTAGAAGTCAAGTTTAGGCTACAACCGGTGCATCGGTTCGACCAACCGGTCCACCGGTTGGTTTGCCTGGGATGACGTCCAGGCAACTCCGGTAACCTTCCATCGATCCATTTTTGTTCATTCTTCCTGTGATGCTTCCCTAACGATTTAAGATACTGAATAGGCAGTCCTGCATGCATATAAACATGTATAATTGGATGTACTTCATGATTTCATATGATGGGTTAGTAGACAGCAAACACAATGCAATTAAATAATGAATCGATAAATATTTTAAGACCATTACACTTTAAATTCAAGGATAATCATCTAACAACAACATCCATTTATCTATGGCTAGAATTAGTGAGATTAACTCACCTAAACAAACCCAGGTTGGAAGATTAGAGCTTAAAATCTCATATGCCTTTCTAATTCGATCTCAATCTAGGCTATGAACAAAAATCGGATAGGAATTAATCAAAATCAGAAATCAAAACTGAAATAACTCATAAAATTATTGCATAGATAGATATAGGAGATTACCTTTATTTAAAACAAACTAAAATAAATTGAAAGCCCTTTGATATTACTCTTAAATTTGCAAATTTGGGGATTTTGGGTTTTTTACTTAAGAATTTGAATTTTTTGGTTTGGAGATAGAAATGAGAATGAGGACAAAAATGTACGTATGTTTCGTATTTCTATTTCTTTGGTTTTGGGCTAAGTGGATAAGAAATGTAGATCCATTAGCCAAGTGTTGCTAATTCTTTCAAAAACCAAAGTGTTACTAATTTATTGTGTTACTTTTTAACATTTTATAAACACTAATTTAACTAATACAATATCCTAATTCAACCAACAATTATTTCTAAAATTTTCAAAATATAAATAACATAACAAAATCTCATTTTTACCAATTTGAAATATTTTATCAAAATTTATTATAACTTTTAAAATGGAAAGTTATGCTTCATAATTTTATAAAATGAACCATTAATTAAGAAATTATATTTTAAACAATGAAATTATTTCCATATAATTCATTTATTCATTTTCTCTAAAATTATTCTTATATAATTAAATATAAGAATTAAATAGCATAAAAATAAAATTCATTAAATTCCTAATTTATTAAACTCCAAATCCATTTTAATTTGGAAATATAGTAATTTACAAACTCCCCAATTTCATTCATTCAATTAATTAAATCATATTTTAAATTTAGATTCTAGGTAATCTTGACCATGGTTGTTACGGTAAATTTGAATGTAAAACCGATGAAGGAATTTTTGTCCAATATTCTGAAAGAAGTAAAGCTTATCGTGTGTTTAATAAAAGAACTAATTCAACCGAGGAAACCTTATGCGTGTCTTTTGATGAAAATTTTAATCACATTAATGATGATTTAGAAATAAATATTATCAACCATCTACTTCTTTTCAAACTGAAGAAAATAAAAATAATGAAATTTCCTAAGGAATAACTGACTTATCAGAACAAAATAAAAATAAAGAAACTTCAAGAATACCAAAAGATCATCCAATTGAAAATATATTAGGAGATGTTAAAACAAAAGTCTTGACTGGAAAACTGCTTAATGACATGAGCCACTTAGCTTTTGCTTCTATAATAGAACCTAAAAATCATAAGGAAGAGGGAAAAGACAAATATTGGATCATTGCTATGCAATAAGAATTAAATCAATTTGAGCATAATGATGTATGGGAATTAGTCCCAAGGCACAACAATCAAGCAGTAATATGAACAAAAAGGGTTTATAAAATAAAGAGTGATGAAAATAGTGAAATAAAAAGAAATAAAGCTAGACTAGTTGCTCAAGGATATAATTAGGAAGATGGAATCGATTATGGCGAAACCTTCGTATTTGTAGCATGACTGTAACACCCCGTGTTTTTACCAAATTAATTAAAATAAAAATTAATTAATAAATAATAAACAGTGAAAAATGAAATTTTTACAAATGTTGGAATTTGGCCACTAAAATTATATCATTGGATTCATGGCGATGTTTTGATCAATTTTATATATAAACTTTTCCAATTGGTATTCAAATGAAACACTTGCCAACGTTTGAATTATCATAGTTGGAAATAATTATACATGCAATAAAGAAAATAATTTGAAATTAATCAAGTACTGATTAACACCATTAAAGTTAACGGTAGTTTAACGTTTAAGAAAATTAAACAAGGCATAAGATAACGCTGCTTAACGTTAATTGGAGAATAAATGGTAACAAATCAATTAAATCAATCAACGCTAAAAAATACACTATTTTTGGCCTAGTCAGGTCGACCATGACCTAGGCTAGGTTTACCATGAGTGGTCGACCTGGGTCATGGGCGGTTGACCCGCTATGTTTTGAAGGCGATAGTGAAGGCAGGTCGTATAGGCTAGATCTAATCTAATTGCATCTGACGGTTAGCGCTGATTTGAACCTCTATAAATTAGGACTTAGGGCTTCACTTCAAACTCATTGTTTTTCTAATGAGCGTGGAAGCTCTGCCATTTTCCTTTCTCCTCCAAAATTTTTAAATACACTGAAATAGATTTAGATTACGTGGATACATTTTGGAGAAGAATAGAAAAGAACAGAGAATATGGAATTGGTTCAAATCATGTTGCTACACCAAAGGTAAACTTTTATATCTAGTTCTAATTAATAAACCTAAATCTAGATCTCTTTTTCCTAATCCAATTTCTAATGAGATCTGTATAAATATAATTTGTGGATCCAAATTGAAAGTTAAAAATGGAAGAATATAGATAGTAGAGTCAGATCTAGATTAGATCCAGAGATTTGGAAGCATTGATTAAAAGTGAGCGGGAATATTATATATATTTAAATAATCTATACTATACTGTGAATATCCGGTTCGATTTTAAGATCACAGAAGCCCCTCCCAATTTTGTGACCTCAACTGTCTCCGGATATGCTTTTTTTCCACTCTGTGCTGTCGTTCTTTCCCCACTTGTTTAACCTATCCCTCTGTCTCTCTCTCCACCGCCCTTCTACATCCCTCCTTCCCTCCGCGCGATATAGTTCGCTTCCCCTTTCGTCTCTCTTCCCCTTCTCCTGCTTCGTATGCGTCAGATCCCTGCCGATTCATGTCGTCCCCTTTTAACAATTATTTACCAATTTCAATTATCATACAATCTCTGATAATTGCCTCTGAACTTTCATTCGAAGTCCAGTATTCATTTCCTCAGATTCGTTTCCTCGGTTCACATAGAAAAAGAAGCCACCGCCGCTTCCACCGTTTCTGCAAACAATGAGAATAGGGATGTTGTTCAGTGGCGCCTCATGCTTGAGGACGTGTGAGTGAAACCTATATCTCAAAATTTTAACTTTCGAAATTTCTGTTTGTTTGGGAGATGATGAATTTTTTTATCGTTATTGTTTACTGTGATTCATTTGATAGGGATAAGAATAAGAATAATTGGAAGGTTATACCTTTCCTTAAATTATAAGTAGATAAGTTAAATATAAGATTGGTTTGGTAATTTTCTGTGTACCCATACAATTCTACTTCTGTTATTGCTGCATTGAAATATTTTCACCGCTAGAAAATAGTTAGAAAATGAATTTTGGTAATACATTTCGTACTATTTCTTGGTTGTACATTTTTTAACATTGAATCTGAGTTTATGTAATGTTCACAGTATTAACTTTTGGATCATCATTATTTTTTCCGGTGTTAGTCGTTAGCTTTTATGATCTATTATTATGCATTTGATCGGAAAATCGATCAAATTTGTACTATATTAGCAAAATTTTCGATAACGTATTGCCGTCAAAAGATTATTATATGGGACTATACGCATGTTACATAATTTGCTAGGATTTGATTATTTTTGTCCACGAATTATCTCACAATTTAGGTCTCCATGTTCAGCTCTTCGTTTTCTTATGCCTCACATTCGGTCGGCCATCAAATTAACCAGGTCGACTTAGGACCACCTAAATTCATATGCTCTTTATAATTGTTACTATTGCTGACATATGTTAGGACATCTTAATGGAATTTAATCAGGATTTTCAAGTCCCTATAGCTTTTATTATTCTTACCAATGAAGTCAAAATTTGACTGTTTTTTATTATGCAAAGTTGAATAATATATGCTATTTGAAATGCTCTGTAAAGGTTTATATTTAATTTTCTTTCAAGTTCGCTACTGTGCTTATTAGTTATTTCCTCTCTTTAAGAAAAACTACTAAGGCTGTTGGAATTTTGTCCATATGCATAACTACAGGCTTTTATAGAGAGCAAGCAAAAGCCTGAACTGCATATTGCTATGGTGTATGGATACAAGTCGGTGCCGGGTAAATAACTTTTAAAAAATTATGCTTGCATTTTAGTATTGTTCATAAGTATTAAATTCTTATTTTTTTCGTTGTTTGTTATTACAACCATGAAATTTGGAACTTCTTCCATGTTTTAAATTTATCATTAAGTTGAAGCAAGAAAAGAGGATGGTGAAATACATAACTTATTTAACCAATTAACCAAAAGTACACGTAGTAACATAAAAAAAAACTTCATTAGTATAAATCTTCTTTCACGTACAAATTTAATTAATAAACTTGAAAAATTACTGCGAAATTTTTACATCACACCTAAATTTTCAAATTTACAACTTGTATTTCCTTTGTTTACTAAGAATGTACACTTAATGATGCATATCTTATTAGTAAAATCTACAAATTATGTGCCAGTACAATGAGTAGTATCATTTCCTTACAAAGTAGAATGAGAGTTGTATATGGACATATATGGTTTGTTAACATAATAAAGATGTGATCTTTTATAGTTTCCTAAAAAATTTCTTCTATAATTTTATAACGAAAATGCATTTTAAACTTTCAATCTGTAAGCTTCTTCAATCTCTTATTCTAATCATTTTCTAAGTTTGACACATGTTCCAAAATGATTTTATTATTTCTCTACTTAACTACGTTATTAGTCTCAACTGTTCCTAAACTTTCTCTTCTATGTTTATGCATGTCGGCAACCGAAACTTAACTATGAAATATTTTCCATCCTCAAAAACAAATTTTTATTTGATTCCTTTTCTCCTCCACAAATCCCAATAAACATATACGATTTTCAAATGTACTATAATATCTTAATCTGTGCAGTTAATGCCTCGCTGTTACCCCGCTATAACCCTGTTATATCTCATAGCGGATTTCTACCGCTACGATTTTTCTATATAGCCTCAAATATAGCCTTTTTGCTTTAAATCCCGCTATTTCCGCTATATCCCGTTATTCTCACTATATTCCGTTATTTCCGCTATATCTTCTTTAAAAGAAATGAATTGAAAAATGACATTTATACATTATAAAAGTTATGAAATTAATTAATTTAATTGAATTTTTAATATAATTTCAAAATTGAAAATACTTTAATATTCTACTAAATTCAATTATGTTATATAACAGTTTTACGTTTATTTATAGTATATTCGCACATGTTTTTATTTAAAAAGTATTTATGTATTAATCAAAATTCAATTGAATGTTAATTTTTTATTTAATTACCATTTATATATTTGTAAAAACATTAAGTACGAGTTTGATATGCTATTTTAGAGTCATTCGCTATATCCCGCTATATCCTCGCTGTATCCCCGCTATGACTTTTTGCACCTCCACCGCATTGAATCCGCCGAGCGCTTTAACTGCACAGATCTTAATACATATCATGAACGGACACGCAATTGTTTTATGGAGGTTAATGATTTAATTCAATGTTTAACTGTGGTTAAAAATTGTCTGATAAACAACTAACGATAAAGTGTTCACTACCTATGTCGTACTGTTTTGCCTGCTTATTATAGTAATTATGCATTCCAGGTGGGGAAAATAACATTACCGCTGATGGAAAATTTGTACCCGTATCAATTATTTTAAGGACACTTCGTACATTTATGGCGCTTTTCAAGTCTAATAGGACATTTAAATAAGTTTTTAAACTGAATAGAAATATCATCTGTTTTTCATCTTACGACACATATTGAAATTGCATCATGTAGATTTTCCTTTGTTACCTTTATTCCCGACCCATTTTAGATGTTTTTTCATGTACAAGTCATTTTTTAAATATTTCCGTATTTTAATTACAAATATTGCCTATTTAAAAATAGGAGTGTATGAGTTATGTTACACTGCTCCAATTTATTTTGTAATTTAGACTGCACTTATTGCTTCTTTCTCTTTAAATAGTAAGAATAAAACAATTTATACAGTATTGTTTTAAACTGGCACGTATATAATAGTATTTCTGTGCACCTTACTACCGTAACCTATTCCATATTCTTATCAATGTAACATATTAGTCAACCATGCATCCACTATAGGATACGGTAAGTATATGAAAGTTCGGTTTAGTTGTAAAAATTTGGATTGCTCATTTCTTCCTTGCTTCCTTAACGCATTAAAAAAATTGAGCCATGTTTCCTATTTTCCATCTTACATACATAGCATTATACCATTTCAGTTTGAACTAAGAGTTTGTAAATGGATTATTAATTTGGCTGAGAGGGGAAAAAATTAATTGCGTTTTTATTACCGAACCTTTGTTAGGGGTAGAATCAAATTACAAATTCGTCCCATAGAAAATTAAAAGATAATATTTGTTTTTCTCCAATTAAATATTCTACCATGATTCATTTGTCTTTTCTTCTTTCTTCAACGTAAAGTGCAGCTTTTACTAATTTAACTATTACACCATGGCCATAATTTGTATCGGAATTGTTTTAGCAATTTCTTCCCCTTCACCTCTAATACTTTCCACAACTATTATTTTAAAAAAAGGCTACATTTACAAAATTTCTTGCTTTCGTACGAATAATCAAAGTAGAGAGAATACATGTTCTGTAATACAAACACCTTTAATATATTGACAAACATGTCATCGTTGGATTTTTTATTTTTCCTTTTTATCCGCAACAGCTTATTAACTTGAAAAATGCTGCGCCAAATCATTACGTAAAATATTTGCTTCATGTTTCGCATTCATAAAATTTTATTACAGAGGACTGCGCTGAGTAAGAAATTAAAAAAATGGATTGTTAGGATACACGTGTAAAGGTATAAAGTACAGTAAGGATGAAATTATGCAACCTATATTACTGCCGGGTGCCAAAAAGGGAACAAAATATTAGAAGATTTTCAATGATTCGTTCAAGATATAGGAACAAACATTAGAATTTGGAGGTTATAAAGTGAGAAGATTGAGCCTTGGAGGGTAGACCAAGTACCCCGTATAGAATCAAAATGTTTGAATAAGACCTAAAAAATATTTGTATTTTGAAAATAATTTTTTTCCCCATATTCTCCTCGGTCTGTAAAGTTTTTGGATTTGTTAGTTTCTAATGCATAAGGTTTATCGCAAGAAGTAGAATTTTGATGTACTTAATGTGCCCCTGCTCAAAAATAAGTTTAAATTTTCTCAATTGATGAAATATGCACTACATGTGAATTTTCAATAGAACTAACAAAGGTCGGTTTTTTAATTTTTTTTAAAAAGGGTTTGGAAAACATGTACGTAACAAATGGTGGTTAGCAGCTTTTAAGTTAAACTCAGTTTGTGTTTTCGTTAAAGGTAATTATATTTTATATATGTCCACCGTAATGAACCAATATCTTCTTTGGTGTTATATATGAAAAGAATACATATGGACGTTGGATGTTGATGAAAGAGAGATTTTGTTTTCAAACTAAGAATTCTAATGTTAATTCAAACAGTAGCCTACTGGTACGGTATACTTGCCCATTTCTATTCGTAAACTCTAAATTTATGGACATACTATGAAAACCATTCCCAGGGACCGTATTTCAAAATGTTAAATTCAACTTTAATAGTTGTGAATGTGACATGTACATGTATTAACCTTTTTGCTAGCTGTGCGCTGGTTCCGCCGAAAATGATGCGTACAGCGTTTCATCACGTACGGAAAAACAACCAACTTTTGTACCAATGGAGTTACCCTTAATTATCCAATTTTGTCTCCACGTCACTGCGTTTACTGTATATTATGCCTAATCCAAATGAATACGTAATGCCAATTTGGTAATCAAGCTGTCACATCGTCTGCCTTTATGCCAGATTCCAAAATAGGAATGGAGCAGCGTACTACCAACAGAAAAAGAAAATCATCCATGAAAGCAACCTCCCTTTGTGATAATTCAACTCCATTAGCAGAACATGCTGCATCACTCTGTGCTGGACGTGTAGACAAGAGCACTAATGTTCAACCAACACTATTGTCTATTGACCAAATTTTCGTAACAGCTTCATCTCCTCTTAATGTCAGTATGTTATCACATATTTTTGTTTATTCTTTACTCGATGGAGGTTGCATACCAACATGTCTTCATTCTATATTATAATAGCCGGTTGGTAACTCGAATGCGGGTCTTCTTCCTCCAAAGGTGAAAAGAACATAAGAAGTCATCTGCTAACTCTTTAACAACCAGCCTTAAGGAATTTCTTTCCGCTAGCCCAAAAGTTTCTGCTGATGCATCTCATAAAAGGAAACATCTTCATACATTGACCGCTGTAGAAAATAGTTCTCTGTCATCGTTTCGCAATTATCGACTACTTCTTTTAGCCCCCCACCTTGAGCTGTACTGCTATTAACGAAAATCCTACAACAACAGACAATAACCGAAAGAAACATTCATCCGTTGGAGAGGTTAACGGTATGATTCCTCAAATTTTTCTGCCCGATTACCATCCTTATGCTTCGTTTGACCATTAGACGTTATATATTCTGCCTGCATAAACCAGTCCCATCTATGTCGACGTCTTTGTTACATATTCCCTCTCCACTTTATTTGCACGCCGGTTGTTTGCCCTAGAACAACATAGGATTGAATGCTAAATAATTGAAGCAAAATTATCTTAAGCAGGATCGTTATTGAAATGTAATTCCTTTACCTCATGTCCCGATCGTTCATATTAACAATCAATTTATAATATGTTATCCATTTTTAAATATTCCAGGCTGTATAGTTAAATAATAAACCCACATAGTTTCCTTCACAGCTGGAGTCCATATGTGTGAAAACCTAACACTTCCCCGTCTTCTATTTCTTTATTTCACTCATCTGACCCATTTCAAAACTTCACTTTTCAGATTCATGTTCAATTTTCCAAACAGAGGCACTTCCTACCAGTACTAATTTGATGCACCATCCTCCAGTACACCAACAACTTCTTTGCGTCCAGTTTACCTTCTTCAGGATATAGGTGTTGTATAAACTACTACTTTGTGCTATGTTCTTTAGGCCTTTTTTTGTTACAGAATTGCAATAACTACAATGTGCATGTAGGTAAATGGAAGAAACGATGTAATCGAGTACATGTGCTGCAGTCGAAGAAAATATGTACATCCAAAAATTTACTCCACGATAACCAACTTTACTTACCGTCCCCGTGTTGCGTGACTTTTCCTTTACTTTGCATAATTTCGAATCGTGCTCTTCCGTACAGTATGCAGTCTTCCTTTATGCTCTTCCATAAGCTCTCAAAAAGGGCCTCACGAAGACTCCAGTGGTGACCTCTGGTCGTGCAGTCCCCTAGCAAATGTTTTCTGTGCCAATCCTAACCTGGCAAAAGATACGATACATCAACGTAAGTTTTCCTATTCCTTTGTGTATACATTCATATTACTTGCTCATGCTAACATAATTTACTTCCCATTCTATAATTATATTAGGTAGTATATATAAATCGTGGGATTTCAGACCTCCAACTAACAAGTGTCGGTTCTGTTCTGCCACCGTTTGGTTTGATGAAAGAAATCGAAAGGATGATATCCCTAGTTGTGCGAAGTTCTCTATTTGCTGTCAAGCAGGAAAAATTTGTTTGCCTACATTACAGGAAACCCCGCCTCTTTTGAAATAGCAGCTGGATTATGAAGAAGGTGGAATGGCTGTGCATTTTCGAGAACATATACGGATTTATAAATCTATGTTTGCATTCACGTCAATGGGTGGGCATGTCGACAACAGCGTTAATGATCGTAAAAGAGTTTACGTATTTATGACACGGAAAATGAAAGAAAAAATAGGTTGCGGGCGTATGGGAACAAAAGTAGATCCATTATTGATAGATAAACTGATATGCATGTTCGACGAAACAAATGAACTTGCAAAGGATTTTAGAATGGCACGAGATCGATTCAAAATAGCTACTTTACACGATGTTAGCATTCGTATTCTTTTTGGACAGAACAATGATGGAAGGCAATATAGCTTACCTACTTCTACAGAGATTGCTGCATTTATAGTAGGCAATGACAATCAATTAAATGTCAATAGAGATATTATTTTAGAAGAGAGAATATGCATCTTGCGTTGTGTAAATGAAAAACATCCGAGCTTCATGGCGATGCAGTATCCAGTCCTTTTCCCTTATGCTGAAGATGGATATAGATCGTATATTGAATACCGTAATGCTCAGTTTGTATCTGATGGTGAAAGGATATACGTGATGATTCATGAGTATTATGCTTTTCGCTTGCAAAATAGAGAAATTGAAGGGCAAACTTTGATTAGAGGAGGTCATTTGCTGCAACAGTATATAGTAGACGCATTCATGACCATTGAGGAAGAGAGGTTAAGATGGATTAGAAATAATCAATCAAACATACGATCGAAACTCTATAAAGGATTGCAAGATGTTGTGCTTGCAGGGGATACGTCTGCTAAATTGATTGGTAAACGTATAATTTTACCTTCCAGCTTCACCGGTGGTCCTAGATACATGATTCAAAATTATCAAGATGCGGTAGCAATTTGTCGATGGGGTGGATATCCAGATTTGTTTATAACCTTTACCTGTAATCCAAAGTGGCCTGAAATCAAATATATGGTTGACTTCATTCGAGGTCAAAAACCTCATCATAGACGGGATATCATCGCCCATGTGTTCCACATCAAGCTTAAATAGTTCATCAAAGATGTCTTTGAAAATGGCCATTTCGGACGAGCTAAAGCAGGTACAATATTCAAACTGGCCCACATATAGACATCTATGACATGTCCGCCAACATTTCAATCATGTTATCACACACCAAATTTTTAATTTACGGTTCCTATATTTATGTAGTTATATACACGATAGAATTCCAAAAGGAGGATTGCCACATGCTCATATCTTACTGTTCCTGCATTCTGATGACAAACCAAAAAACCCCTTGCAAGTTGATAGAATTATAAGCGCTGAAGTGCCAAACCCGGTTATTGATCCGCTTGGTTACGATGCAGTTGGACAATTTATGGTACATGACCCTTGTGGTGTGGCTTATAAACATGCCAGTGTATGGAAGGTAATGTATGTGGAAAACATTATCCTAAGCCTTTTACAAATGATACAAGCTTCGACAAAGATGGTTTTTCGATTTATAAACGTCGAAAAAATGGTCATTCCATTCTAACATCGAATGAAATTACGGTTGATAGTGGATGGATCGTACCTCATAATGTTGATTTATTAGTTAAATATAATGCGCATATAAACGTAGAGGTATGCAATAAAACTAAGTCCTTAAAGTATTTGTTCAAGTATATAAATAAGGGACACGATAGAGCGATGGTGGTAATTGAAGAAAATGTAACTGCTAAAGAAAAAGCAGTCTATCATAACGATGTGATCAAAAGGTACCTCGATTGTCGATATGTTTCGGCGTTTGAGGCATGCTGGCGTATATTTGAATTTGAAGTGCAATATCATAAACCATCCGTACAAAGACTACCTTTTCATCTCCTCGGAGAGCATATAGTAACTTTCATCGATAATGATACCATTTCTGAGATTGTAGGTAGAGAGAATATTGAAAAAGAACTATGTTCATCGAATGGATGAGAACTAACATGCTACATGCGGATGCAAGATGCTTGGCATATGTTGATTTCCTTACAAACTGGGGATGGTATAAAGACGAGAAACAATGGAAAAGAAGGCAACACAGTGATCAAATAGGTAGGATTAACTATGCACACCCCACTTCTGGAGAACGATTTTATCTACGAATGCTGTTGAACGTTGTTAAGGGACCAACATGTTTTGAAGACATCAGAATAGTATATGGTACGCTATATTCTGATTTTCAATCTAAATGTCATGCCCTTGGATTGCTACAAGATGACAACGAATGGAATGATGCTCTCTCTGAAGCAGGGAATTGGTCTTCTGGAAAGAGCCTACGTCAAATGTTTGCGACGATGCTCCTATTTTGTGAAATTTCTAATCCATTAGATCTATGGCCAAATAATTGGGAACTTTTGTCAAACGATATACAATGGCATCAACGACTCATTCGGAACAACCCAACTTTATTTTTAACGGAAGGGGAAATAAAAAAATACTGATTAATAGAGCTGGAAAACATACTTAATTTAAATAATCGTTCTATAGCCGACTTTCCGCTTATGCCCACCTCAGATTTGTCATTGCAACGTCCTTACCATAACCGACTAATAGAGGAGGAATTAAGCTATGATTGTGCAATATTGGAACAAGAAGCTTGCACCCTGTTATGTCAACTAAACACCGAGCAAAATACTATTTACGATGTTGTCTCTGCAACAGTGAACGATAATGTAGGCGGTTTTTTATTCGTTTACGGAAGTGGGGGCACAGGAAAAACTTTCCTTTGGAAGACGTTAATAACAACCATGCATTCAAAGGGAAAAATTGTTCTCGCTGTTGCATCATTCGATATAGCGTCTTTACTACTTCTGGGTGGTAGAATAGCCCACTCTAGGTTTAAAATACCAATTGATGTCGGTGAAGATACAACATACGACATTCCAAAACAATCTAACCTTGCCCAACTTATAGTACGAGCAGACTTGATTATTTGGGATGAGGCTTCTTGGTTCATCGTCGTTCGTTAGAAGCTTTCGATCGAACCCATCGAAACCGAATGGATGATGGTGTTAACTATTTGGTGAACGTACTTTCGATGGAAAAACTGTTTTGTTGGGTGTGGGGGATTTTAGACAAGCGCTACCTGTCATAGCCAAAGGATCACGAAATGCAATCGTCCAATTCGCCATAAACCAATCTCAGTTATGGTCCAACTGCCGTGTTTCCAAGTTAAACATTAATATGTGCCTAACATCATCGGATGACACCCCTTCTGAAATAAAGAAGCTAGAAAATTTCACGAAGTGGGTCCTGGACGTCGGTGATGGAAAAGTTCCTGCCACTGCAATGCAACCAACTGCTTCTCCAACGTGGATAAAGATACTAGAAGATTTGCTAATTGACCAAACTTCAAATCCAACTGCTTCAATAGTAGAAAGTACCTACCCAGACTTGCAAAACCGATTGAAAGAACCAAATTATTTGCGTAATCGATGCATTTTGGCTCCAACGAATGACTGTGTAGAAGAGATTAACAACTACATAGCGTCGTCTCTATTTGGATCGTTAACTACGTACTTTAGTGCAGACACATTAAGCCCTGCTTCTGAAGGTATTGAGGATCAGCATATACTATTCCCAACAGAATTTTTAAACACTTTGCATCCTTCGGGCATTCTTAACCATCAACCGAACCGAAAATTTGGTATTCCGATCATGCTTCTTAGAAATTTAAACCAAAGTATAGGTCTCTGTAATGGAATGCGGTTGATCGTCGCCCAACTAGCATCAAGAGTAGTTGAAGCTGAAATTATAACCAACAACAATGTTGGGAATAAGGCTTTAATTCCAAGAATCGTCCATACATCGTCAAATACAAAATGGCCATTTATCCTTCGTCGTTTGCAATTTCCAATAAAGGTATGCTTCGCAATGACAATTAACAAAAGTCAAGGACAAACTTTGGATCATGTTGGTGTATATTTGCCACGACCAGTTTTCTCCCATGGCCAGCTGTACGTTGCTGTATCAAGAACAACATCCCACCGAGGTCTTAAAATGCTGATCAAACAGCAAGGTTCGAAGGAAGTTTGATGCACAAAAAAATACTTTATTTCGTGAAATCTTTGAAAATTTGTAGCAAAATTTAGACTTGTCCGTAGTAAAAGTATGTTCGTTATACCGTAAATCCAATTGTATGAGTTGAAATTTCATATAAGTTGGATTGGAGGTTTTATATTTGACTGAAGTGCCTTCTTTCTATCGTATACCTACATTTACGGCATATGATCTTTATTTCAGCTTTCCAAATGTTGTAACTTTACAAAGGTTAAATCATAATTTTTTAATGGCAGGAGTGTCAATTTAATTGTTTTATTCGAATTTCCAGAAGGCATTAAATGCAATAAGCAAAATCTGATGAATTATGTATTCTGATGGAATTTATTAAATGTTGCAACAGAGACTTCAGCTTGAGCAACATAAAGTCTCCTGTGAAATAGCCTTCCTGTACAAGTATACTGACAGCTTTAATGGGAATATTCCCTATATTTTTTGTTACATATGTTGTTGCAGTCTTTTACTTTCTTCAAAGTTATCCAATATATAATCCAATTGGGTTTTTTATGCTGAAATCTACAATGGTTTAACCTAAATATAAACACTTCTGAAAATTATCAATTCCCCACATCATTTTTCATGGGCCTTTTCCCCTTCCTTTTCCTAGCTCAGTCAGGCTCTAAACGACTGATTTGAGGTAGAACCCCTATCTTTACTTCATTCGTCTTATTTTTCCCTTCTCTGTCATCCATTCCTCTTGTGCCTTTAGGCCTACACATTTTTTCAATGATTACAGCAACAATTGCACTCGTTTCTCCTTTTCATGTTTTTAATCAACGTGCTACTTTGACATTATCTACGTTGGAAGATCTACTTATGGCTCCTTATCCTCTACAATTCCTATCTTACAGTCAATTATTTGTTCTTTTAATTATTTACGGCTGATTTTCTTTTACTCTATGATGAAATAAAATCAAATTTTGTTTTGTTGCTAACATTTTTTCCCCTTACAAAATGTACTGTCAATTTATTTGGTGTCTAAACCACGAAGTTTTGTTATAACAACTATAACCACTTTTTGGAATACCTATGTTTCATGACTTTGAATAAACAATAAACTTTTAGCTTTGATCGCTTCTGAGGAAGAGTAAAGCTAAATCATATATTTCACTCACCGTTTGACATTACAAATTTAGGTAATAGTAATCGATTTCAATTCGTAGGAATACTTCGCAATGCCTTCAAAACCATTTCATGGAGTAAAGCTGTCTGCCATGTACAACATTTTTTTTACACTTATTCGGTCAATATTCAATTGACAATATTGAAGCTTCTTTGCCCTTTTACTTTTATGGTTGCAGCGGTGCAAAAATAAACAAGCCCATGCACATGTGGACCTACCACGGTAGCTGCAACTATGTAAACTAAAATTACAGTGCAATTACTGTGTTTTGCAAAGTTTTTTTTCCCTAAAACAAAGACTTAATTGAATTTTAAAATTAAGACAGTTGTATTTACATTGTTGAGTTCGAACGTCAGCTCTGTTTCCTCTAGAATTTCAACTTTACTTTACTATAACGACAATGTATAGATCATGATATGTCATGAAATCACCCCAAGCAGTAGTATAGTGTTATATGATTTTGACTTGCTTATTTCAATGCATATAATTCTAAGATAGAACATATAAAGTCCTTAATTTCTGCAAAAACAAACATTCCAAGCACTTAATTAAAAGTTTATTATGATAATTTTTTTTGAACTAAGGGATTTGTGATCATTGTAGCGAAATGAAAAAACAAACCATTATTTTACAAAAAAGTACTACTATTGTTGCCATGTTCATCGAGATGATCTTTGTCAGTATTAACATTTAGCTACTAACTCGACTAATAATCCTATAAGTACTAACGGAAAACATAAGTTTTATGTAAATACCAACAATTTTCCTTAACATCCTATAAAATAATCTGCATTATCATATCATATTCACAATCCATGCATGTATGCACACATTTGTTTAGTAAACAACACTCATATCTATTCATGTATGGATATAACTGAGTTGTTGTCTTCTATCATTTTTTCGTTAGTTAAATTAGTGACACCTATAATAACTTAATTTAGGTGTAAGTTAGTATGCAGAAATGCATATCAACTTGAACAAATTAAGATGCATTCCTTACGGAGAATTAGAACTACTTGAGATGCATTCAGGACAATGAATTTGAATTAATTAAAATGCATTTCAAACAATGAATTTGAAAAAATTGTGACGTGGTTTAAATTCATTAAAAGGAATGCATCTTAATTTGAACATTTTTGACGGTATTAGAAAGCATACAAATTTTAGTGTTATTTGTTGATTATTTGGGATGTGGTAAGAAGCCTTTAGTGCTACCCACTTTATTTATTTCAACTTTATACCTTCAATTTTTTAAATGAAAACATTTGCATACCTAAAAAAATTTACAAAGCATGTGCAAGTGGTTTGGCATGACAACAATTGCAAAGACCATGCAAAAACCTTGAAAATGAATAAGGATTTCAAATAATTATTTTTGGAGTAATATATTTTGTTTTTAATAACTTAATTTAGGTGCCTATAATAAGTTAGTATCCAGAAACGCATATCAATTTGAACAAATGAAGACGCATTCCTTACAATGAATTTGAACAAATTGAGATACATTCGGTACAATAAATTTGAATGAATTAAAATGCATTCCAAATTGCAACTTGAAATTTTTTGCAAATACCTTGCAAATTATACAAATGAATACATTTGCAAAGGCTTTGCAGATTATTTAACATGAAAACAATTGCAAACCTAAAACATTTGAAAAGATTTTGGAATTTATTTGACATAAAAAAAATTGCAAAAAAAGTAACGACCCGTATTTTTAGCTATTTTAAATTATTAAATTTAATGTACTTATTAAATAAAAATGGTTAAAAATAAAAATTCAATGATTTTGAATGTAAATTATTGGATATGAACTTGGATAAATTTTTTGAAATAAACTAATTTTGAAGTTTTGGCGATAACGAGATTGAAATAAAATTCTATATATTGACTGGGTTTATAATCAATAACTGAAGTTGAATAATAATTGTGAATTATTTAGATAGAAATAAAATGATGTTGATAACTAAAATTTATTTGGAAGTTAATATTGATTTATAGGATAATTAAATTATTTAAATTTAATATTGGAAATTATTTGAATAATTGAATTCTGAATTTAATATGATTGAAAATGATATCGAAAGTTGATGTCAATTTTATTTAAACAATGAAGATTGTAACAATTAAAATTGGATTTAAAAGTGAACAATTAGAAATTGAAAATTTTATATTATAATCGAGACGTTAAAACAGCGATCCGGGGCACGGTCTCGGATTTCGACGAAACTAGTTCCATTGAATCCATAATAGTATGTTATTATCGGATTTCAAATTTCGTAGCGTTTGGAGTTATCGTTTGATCGTACGAGATATAAACGCGTTGAAATTAATATCGAAAATTCAATATAATAATTGGGTCCAAAAAGCTATCTTCTCCATACGATTGAATTAGCACTCGAAACCTTTTTCATTGCGTTCGTAATAGGGGTATAATATTATGAGCACCTAACGGCACGTCTTGATAGGAATTCAAGATTTTAAGTTGCATAAATCGAGACATTTTGGAATTAAATTAATATGTTAATTAGTCAAATTTCCTTTCAGTTGTTATTATATCGTTTTACTATTCCATTTCCCTCTCCTACATGCCAACATCACGTCTCCATTCACTCATTTAAAATAGAACAGCCGATTACAGTAAGAAAGGAAATAAAACATCAAAACTTCAAAAAAAAATCATTTTCTTCTGTTCTACTCAATTAAAAATCTTGAAAATGGTTTTAAAAATCAAGTTTTGCCACGGGCTTCGATCTGGTGTGTCATTTGCAAGGTACGGTGGTAGTTGGAGTTCTCGACAATGAAGGTCGAACGACCATGGAAGCTAGGGCTTGTGATTGATTGAGTTTTGGACTCTGATTCGCGAAACAGAGCCTTGATTCGAGTACGTCGTGGTGTGTAGCAGCTAGGCGCGACTTTTTATGATGTGCGGCCGCGTTTGGATGCGTGCGACCTGGCATTGTTCGAGAGGAGATTGGTTTGGACGCAATTCAAATGAAGAGCTCGAGCTTCAACGCGAGGGGTCCGGGAGGTGGAGATCGAGGAGAGAAGCTTGTCGGCGCGATCGGTTTCGATTTTCATCGCATGTAGCTCTGTATCACTGGACATAGGTGCACGCGGCCATGGGTTATGCATGAATTCATGGCTTCATGCATTTGGAGAAGTAGAGGGTATATTTGTAATTCAAATGAAGTTGCATAAATTTATTTTATTTTAATTTAAAATTGTAGCGATAACTTATAAATTGTATAGCTCTCACATACGAGGTCCAATTTGAACGAGACTTCTTGCGTTGCGATCATGATGACGAGAGCTTCGCAATGAAACTAGTTTGGATGGATTTGGAGACAGTCGAAATTTGGGGTAAAATCGGACGTCGTCCGATTTTAGTTCCAAAACGGAACGTCTCGGCGACAACGAAAAATCAAGGTGAGTGTTTTATAATGCTCAGAACGTACTAGAATATTTTTATGCTAGTTAAATTTGAATTTACGAAGTGATATGAATTTATTGGTCGTTGTTCGATAAATTTGATTGTCATTTGAATTAACCGTTATAAATTAAAATTGACAGTTAAATTTGAAATTGAATTGCCAGTAAATTACCAAATATTAATAACTATGAAACTGTTGTGAATTATATTGTCTGTTTGTATGATAGATTGTGATGGATGCAAATTGGTTGATATTTGGATGTTTGGATGTTTATTTGTTTATATATATCCTATTATCAACATGTATATTATTTTTACAGTGTATAAAACTGTAAACTGAATTATTTTAAATAAATTAAGAAATATGTTGAAATGATATATACCTATGACATCGTGATTTGGATTGAAATGATATATATCCATCCCTGAAATTAAATTGAAATAACTGATCACTTGGCCATAGGATAGAAAATTGTATACGAATACCGAATTGGTTAAATTAAATGATTTTAAAATCTTTGATTTGAAATTATTTAAATGGTTTTGATTTAAAAGAAATAAAAATCAAATTTATAGAAATCGAATTAATCACGAATTCGAGTTTGAAATGTCGAAATAAAATTTTTGTTAAAAGAAATTGTTAAATAATTGAAGTTGAGATTTTGAAGTTAAAATCGGAAAATAATTGAATTTCATAAATTGATTTTTTTAAAAGATTGAAATTTTATTTGAACTTTGAATATTACTAAGTAAAAGTGATATAAAACGAGAATTCGAAATGGAGCTCAGAATTTAATTATATTTGAGAAATATGCCACAACTTTTGTGTTTTCGATTTTGAAAAGACTATACGGATAGCATCATCGACGTTTTCAATAGATGGTTAAGGCAAAGTTACAGATGGTCGCCCTTAACCAGCCCTATTCTCCGCTTTAGTAGACGGAATTACACGTTAATTCTCTTTACTAAGGTGGGGCTCGAGGTGGGGCGTTAAAGTTTGGTATCAGAGTATATATATAAATACATACATCACCATACATCTCCATAATAATACATCATTCATAAGTAGCTAGGACTACCGATGTGAAGATCGTCGAGAAATGGTGAAATCGAAATCATCAAGAACCTTCAAAAGAAAACATTGGATATTTTAAATTATTTTAAGCTATAAAATCTATTTATTCTCTATAGTAAGGGAATTTTCAAATACCGTCTTCAAAAATTGATTTCGGAAAATGGTTTTAAAAGCTTAGGCCTCGTTTGGCTTGTCGTTTTTAGTTTTGTGTTTTCGTCTATACAAAAACGCGTCTGTTGTATGTATAGTTGAAAAACAAACAATTTTGAAAAATGAAATTAACATATAAAATAGAAAACAAGTTTATTTTATTTTTCGTGTTTCGAGAGATAACAAAAGCACGAAGAACAATCAATTCTTTCGTTGTCCGTTGGTCGTCCCAACGGCTAAGAATTGTAAATCTTCTTTTCTTATTTTTTGCTATTTCTTAGTGCAAATTGAAAACACAAAACTCAAAATACAAAATGAAACCAAACGGGCCCTTATTTTCTCAAATAAATTATTTTATATATAAAATACACAATTTTATACTATTCGAACGTATGAGAAAGAATTAAACGATTTAGTAAACGCACATGTTCCATACCACGTGTTTTACTAAATGTAAAGCAGATCACAGAACAGTAATCAACATCATATATAAATTTTAAATTGAATATTAAAGTTAAATTTAATTTAAGTGACTTAAATCGATATTTTGAAAATCGAACTCGAATTTTTATAAATCGAAATGATTTAAAAATTTGAGAATTGAATTGAAATTAATTCAAATTGGAATTGAATTGAATTAATTGGAATTGAGGTGAAATTGAATTAATTTGGAATCGAAATTGAAATTGATTTGAATATAAACTGGAATCGAAGTTAATTCGAATTGAGAAGTTGGAATTGGATCGGTTTGACTTTGAAGCTGTTTTCAATAAAATTATTTTAAAATAAATTGTTTAAATCTATCTTCTTAAATATATAAATTATTTTGGTTTTCAAATTATTTTGCTATATAAACCATTTTAGTACTTAAACTATTTTCTCTTAAACTATTTTAACCATTTAAACTATTTTAACCATTTAAACTTTTATTTTACTATTTTAATTATTTAAACTATTTTAAAATTATTCAAACTATTTTTCAAAAATTCAAACCGGTCAAGGATGGAATGTTTATTTTAAATCATGGATTTAAATACGAATAGGGTTAAATTGAAGTCATGACCTAAATTGAAATTCAAAAAGGTTTTTAAGCGGAATCAAGATATTAAGGCGAAATGGTTTTGAACTAAAATAGTATATTTTGAGTAAATATGATGATTTCGAAACGAATTTGATTTTGAAGCGAATATGATATTTTAATATCAAGTATGAACTGTTTTCGAAATTTAAAAGTACCAACCGGTGTGTAAAACGACGTTTGGTTGTTAAAGAGACCGGAGCCGGATATGAGCATACTCTCTGTCGATACCGAAACCACTTTAACAACTATGTACGCGGAGAAGACTCCAGAACGAAGTGGTTGGATTTGGCGTCATTTGCTGGATTTGAAGGAAGTGAACGATGATGGATTAGCCTAGCATTTGTGCCAATTGAAATGACTAAAACAGGAGCCGTACCGGCCAAGTGGGTTAGCTACCCCGAGCGGACGCAGTTCTTCGTATTACCATCATTTACATTGTGATTGATTGGTGCGCACTGTGACGCCCCACCTATATACTCACACTAGCCAAGGACACTATGAGGTAATGCCGTCGACTAGCACGAAGAATAAGACTGTTGAGTAGCGACCATCTGTGTAATTGCTTTGTGCGAGCGCCGATATATCAGAAAATATCACTTACATTTCATTTCAAGAGGAAATCCGACATATCAAATACAAACTCAAAGCTACCACACAGTGGCTAAGTGGACTTCGAAAACAAATATAGAAATAAACATAACACAAATCAGTTATAGATATTCATATCACAAAGGCGGAAACAGATATGAATATAACACATAGAAGTGTACATCAAAGTAGTGGTCAAACAAGATCCACTACATCAAAAATGAATAGATACAAGTGCTAGACAAAAGAATAATTATACATCAAGGAGTCTCAATCTCGAATGTATAATAACAAAAATTACTAAGCTAAAGTAGTTAGCCAAAAGTCAGGTGACTAGCCCTGATAAGCAGTCAAGCAGAAACACCTGAAATACCTCGGTCTGACCTGAGTATTATTTAAGAAGAAAATAATAAATGGATCAGTCTAGCTATAAATATCAGATAAAATGAGATAGGATAAGAGATATGACCAAAAACGTATGATAACAAAAAATGTCATACCGTGTCAAGTATACATCAAATAACAACTAAAATCATACAATATCTCAAATCAACTCGAAGCACCAAAAAGAATCACATTCTTTAATAATTCACCAAAACACAAATATTGACAAAACATATCAATGCCAATCCACGAAAATTGGTGAAACACAAATTCTAGAAATCACAACCAGAAATCCAGAAATCACAAAGGGGAAGGCCTATCACAAACGGGAGCATGAAAACTCACAACCACGTGTAACACAAACGGAACGCTATTCCATGGGTCGCTAACCCAATAAATGAACCGAACATCGACGCAGCCTAAAAGATACGCCTCATGCACAGATTCGGTCGTGCTACAATTCCCCACGCGGACGAATGAGCCGAACATCGATGCACCCTAAAAGATACGACTCATGCACAGACTCATTGAGCCGATTGCTCCACGAACGGTCCAAAGACCATGGGTCGCTACCCCACCAAATTGAACCGAAGTTCCACAAAAGGGGTTTTAAGTCCCTACACAAACAAAGAGACATCGCACATCGCTAGTCTAAATCACAAAATGATCATCAATGATCGACAAGTGTAAATTACACTAAGTTAGTAAATATAAGAGTTTAGCTTCATGTCCCATAACCACTAGCTTAACTCAAATATTTACGAACAGATTGTAGACTTCCACTTGAAAATAAGTGTAAATTACACTAAGCTAGTAAATATAAGAGTTTAGTTTCATGTCCCATAACCACTAGCTTAACTCAAATATTTACGAACAGATTGTAGACTTCCACTCGAAAATTGTCACAAGAGTTCAATCGAACAAGTCCAAGAATTAAACGACGAAGCAAACACAAGCGTTTCATACCACTTGTTTTACTAAGCCGTTTAATTAGATTTCTCATATGAATGAGGTAAAGGTTTGTATATACTAATAGATTGGAAAACGGTTTTAAAAGCGAGCTTTATATTTTAAATAATGTCGAAATCGTTTTAATGAAAGAGTACTAGTATTTACTACTAGTATCGAAACCTTTGTATTTTAAAGTGACGAATCACAGAAAACGATTGTAGAAACAATCGATCAACCAAAAATTCACATACGAAGACATGAATAATATCCAATGAAATCGATACCGAATCCATCAAAATGGATATCCTCAAAAATCCCGAAAAAGAAGTCATCAGAGTAGATAATAAATGATAACAACAAATTAGATAATCACGAATCGATAAAAATTGGAAGCTCAAGTAAAATAGACAAAATAGACTGAAACAAGTAGGTCAGTCGACTGAACCAGGTGGTCAGTCGACTGACACAGGGATACGAATTTTGTGTCCCCAGGGTCAGTCGACTGACCCAGGCAAATTCCTGGGTTCAGGTTCAGTCGACTGACCCACTGGTCCAGTCTACTGAACCTACTTCTAAGCATTTTTCATCTTCTGGTTTAGTCGACTGACCTCCTGGTTCAGTCGACTGAACCTGCTTTAGAAGCATATTCAGCCTAGCCCATAAGTTGGGCAAAAATCCAACAAATCGCAAATCGGACGAGCAATGGGCACTAGGGGTTTACGCCAATCGGCAACCCAGCCCTATAAGCTCTTCGATACGCCACCAAAAGCATGATCAAACATCAAAGCTATGATTTTTAAAGATTTAACTTCAAAACACTAAAAATTGGAATTTTCATAAAACCAATTCAATCCAAAAGCAAATGGACAAGGAATAGATGTTAGGAATTCATACCTAACAACAAAGATAGATATAGACTTAGATGTGAGATAAAAATCTCACCTTTAAACTCAAAAACAATGAATCAGAAGCTTAACCACAAAGGAAAGATCAACCACTCTTCACTTCAACCCAAGAAGCTTGAATCTAGGCTCAAAAGAAGAACATTTCCGAAGTTAGGTTTAGGAAATTTCTAAAATTGAAGAGAGAATGAGTTGGAGAAGATGAAGAGGATGCTTATCTAAGATTTTCTTTGATTTTGGAGCTAAAACTTGGATTTGTAAAAGAAACTAGGGCTTAGGAATTTCTATTTCCTTTTCTCTTCCCCCATTCTTGCTAAAGCTTGAAGGTATTAGGAAATGAAAGTGAATGAAGAGAAGAGTGGGTGGAGCTAGGGTCTTATGTTAGGTTATTGGGCTGAAACCCAAACCCAAAGCCCTAAGTGAAAAATAGCAAAATTCACTCAATTCCAAACATATCGATGTTTATACTCAAAAAGGTCGCAAACATCATTTTGAACTCAATGGAAGTGGTCTCGAGTCCTAATTCGACTATTTGCAAAAAGTAGATTTTTGGACTATAATCCGACTAATGATGCTACATTTAAATAAAATATTTAAATATACAATCGTAAAATATGCGGGTTGTTACACGCACCCACCGAATTATGGGAGTGTTGGATGCGGTGGGCGATCATAGCTATGACGCGTTACCACCAGCCGGGAAGGCTAAACTGGTAGTATCCTAACTTGGACATTGCCTAACGTGCCTTGTCATACTTTATCCCTATACGAGACCCATACGATTTTGGTTTAGTGTTGTCGTATTACGGCGCATCCCTATCCACCGACCGTTTAGCTGGTATTTTATATGCAAACTGTACAACAATGCTTAAAAACGCGTTAAAGGGGATCAGTGTAAAGCCTTAACGCTAAGAAAAATATTTATTTTATTGATTAGACATTATATATGTAGCGTATTCTACTACATATAAATATATTGACGCATCCTTAATAGATGGAAAATCTCGTAATATCTCTTGAGTTATTGCACGCATGTTATACACTGGATAGGAGATGTGAAAACCCGTAAGCATCTCTGACGCCATAACACTCATATTTTATGCGATATCGATTTAACTCACATAAGAATATTTTAGTCCTGACTCGAGTGTTTTGTCTTTTCATTACGCTCGGGTCAGTACTGTGTTTTTCAGCTTATCGAAGATTATTCTCTGGAGAACAAAGATGAAGATTTGGTATATTACTACTATTATTAGTCCTGCATCATGTTGTCTACTGCATTATTTATTTATTTCAGATGTATATATATAACTCTGATGAATGTTTTATAGATTATAATCAAATGTAAAATATAAACAGCTTCATGAACTATTTATTAGATTATTATATTTTATCGTTCTTTTGTGAGATTCTGTGTTTGTTTCTTCTTCTCTTCTTATTTTTCTTATTTAATCCCAATGATTATCTATGTTCCAGACGGTTTGGATTGGACATGTGTCTGCTTATGCATTTGGCGGGTGCAGCATGATAGGGGGTTCTCGCATTTGGTTTGGTAGCGAGCGAATGACTCTTACTCCTACATGTCCCATGGGGTTGGTGCAGTCGAGAGGTTGGCCGCAAAAGCCGAACACATGTACGGCTGTGTGCTACGGTGGGCGTTACCCCTACTGGCGCATCCCGTCATAGTTGGTATCAGAGCTTTGGTTTAGCGATAACCTTAGCTTTATGGGGTAACTCATTAGAGATAGGGTCAGTAGCACCCTAGATTGAGTTTGAGTGTATTAATAGATATGAGCACGTATTTGTTAATGAATATGAAATGTTTTATATTGTGTTGACTTATCGGTTGAGTTTTTATGAATTCTGGTCGGTACGGGAAGTACCACCGTATCGATCGGTGTTTCTAAACTCTTAAACAAGGTAAACTGACACAGTATTGTTTAAAGAGGGTGAATGAAATAATTTTACCCAAACTATATTTTGATATAAAAGAAATATTTTCCAAAAACTATTATAGTATATTGGAACGTTTGATTGTTAATAATATAATCAAAATAAGAAAAAAAAAGATTAAAAAAAAATTGGAATGGAATATATAACCAAATAGAAATTGTACAAGTATGATTATACATACGAGTTGGAAATAAAATTGGATTCAAACCAGAATTTAAATCCTGAAAATTTTAGGAAATGATTAAATGAATTTGGACTGAGTATTTAGGAATTTTTAAATCTTAAGAGATTTTGGAAATGTTTTTCAAAGTGTTTTGGAGAAAATAATAATGATAGTATTATTTAGGAAGTATTTTGGGATAAAAAATATATTTAAAAATGGTTTTAAAAGAAAAAAAGCAGAGAATTCACTTCGGTCGCCCGGAAATAATTTCGATAATGGTTGCGACATCATCGGTGTTCATTTTCGAGTTTCTGAGTGATAGATTGCTTCCTTAATGATTTTCTAATGGAGTTTTGTTTTGATAAATGGGTTTTTGATTTTAAGGAATTTAAAATCTAGAATTGATGTAAAAGTGAGATATATATATATATATATATATATATATATATATGATTTCAAATTGATTTTAAACTAAACCGGGTGTTTAGATTCTGAAATTTGCTATCTAACTGTTTGTAAAATAAATAAGGGAAATAACAAATAAATTTGCAAAGAATGGTTAAAATTAGATTGTAGCCTTTGGAGATAATTGTGAACTTGAATAAGTTGTAATAAAAAGGAAATGAGCCATAGAAAAAATGATTATGGATTTAAGAAAATGATAAATGAGATGTTTCACAAAATAAATTGATATCAAATGAAAGTGTGGAATAAACGTGAATTAAGTTGTAAAGAACCTAAGTAATGATATAAGGAAATGTTCATTAATAATGTTAATGCAAATAATGAATATTACAATTTAAGTATTTTGTGAAAACATAGGAGTTAAAAAGTGTAGCAACATATACCACTTATAGGTTGGATGAAATAAGTAAAACAATAATTTTAAATTTGTTATATTGGATGATAGAAAAAGAAAATCTGAAATGACGTATGAAATTTAATCTTAGTAAAGTAAAATGAAATGAATAAATGAAATAAGTTAATGAATGGGTTGGTAAAAACAAGTTAAATGAAATAACATTAACTTAAAAATGGAAATGAAGTAAATATAAACAAAGGAATTTGGTATACCTAAGGACCAATAGAAATAAATACATAAGTTGTACGTATATTATTTTATTCACATAACAGTTTGATCCAGATTCGAGCATAGAATTTTGAGATAATTTATATCGATCCGAGTTAGGATTTTTCACTCGATTCTCGATGGCGAGCCCTGGATATGGATTTTTGATTGATTTTGTAATTCTCTATCATAGTATATGGCTATGCAAGGAGAACAACGTATTTTAATCAAGGAACCAGATCTGAGTCCGCACTAGAGTGTCGTGTGAACGATACTAGTTCGGAAATGAAATTGTGTGATCGAGTGAGCGATCAGATTTGATATTGCGTACGGATGATATATATACATCGTACGGGCTTAAGTAAAGCAAATATATGAAATTGAAAATGAAAAATATAAAATGATTTTAAACTATATGATTGCATATCATTGGCAAATAAGATGCAGGTATTTAAAATCAAGAAAAATTTGGATGGCCCGACAAAAAGGTACATGTTTATTTTATCATTTGATTTGATGGTTTTATGATGGAGCCGCTTGGCTTTTGTTTTCTTTTGTTGGTTTGGGGCCCATAGAGGCATTTGTAGTTGTTCAAATCGAGCCGCGCAAAGGAGACTGTCGAAATTTTCCGTAAATTCGGGTGTTGGAAAATTTTTGAAGTTCAAAATTTTTACAACTTGTTTTATAACTATATTGTGATTTTCGTAAGCCGATCAGAGTGGCGTAACGAAAGCGTAGTAAAAGTTATCTAATAAGATTTTATGTTTTATAAGTTGATTATTTTTAAAATATATTAAATGTTAAATTCTTTACTTAACGCCTTTTCGGGGATGAAAAGTTTTTAGTGGGGGAGATTGTAACGACCCGTATTTTTAGCAATTTTTAATTATTAAATTTAATGTAATTATTAAATAAAAATGATTAAAAATAAAAATTCAATGATTTTGAATGTAAATTATTGGATATGAACTTGGATAAATTTTTTGAAATAAACTAATTTTGAAGTTTTGTCGATAACGAGATTGAAATGAAATTATATATATTGACTGGGTTTATAATCAACAACTGAAGTTGAATAATAATTGTGAATTATATACATATAAATAAAATGATGTTGATAACTAAAATTTATTTGGAAGTTAATATTGATTTATAGGATAATTAAATTATTTAAATTTAATATTGGAAATTATTTGAATAATTGAATTTTGAATTTAATATGATTGAAAATGATATCGAAAGTTGATGTAAATTTTATTTAAATAACAATGAAGATTGTAACGGTTAAAATTGGATTTAAAAGTGAACAATTAGAAATTGGAAATTTTGTATTATAATCGAGACGTTGAAAATAACGGTTCGGGGCACAGTCTCAGATTTCGAAGAAACTTATTCCGTTGGATCCCTAATAGTGTGTTATTATCGGATTTCAAATTTTGTAGCGTTTGGAGTTATCGTTTGGTCGTACGAGATATAAACGCCTTGAAATTAATTTCGAAAATTCAATATAATAATTGGGTCCAAAAAGCTATCTTCTCCATACGATCAAATTAGGACTCGAAAGCTTTTCCATTGCGTTCGAAATAGGGGTATAGCTTTATGAACGCCTAGCGGCATGCCTCGATAGCAGTTCAAGATTTTAAGTTGCATAAATCGAGACATTTTGATATTAAATTAATATATTAATTAGTCAAACTTCCTTTCAGCTATTATTATATACTTTCACTGTACCATTTCCCTCTCCTACACACCAACATCACGTCTCCCTTCACTCTTTTAAAATAGCACAGCCGATTATAGTAAGAAAGAAAATAAAACATCAAAACTTCAAAAAAAATTATTTTCTCCTAATCTACTCAATTAAAATCTTGAAATTGGTTTTAAAAATCGAGTTTTGACACGGGCTTCGATCTGGTGTGTCATTTGCAAGGTACGGTGGTAGTTGGACTTCTCGACAGTGAGGTTGAACGGTCATGGAAGCTAGGGCTTGTGATTGATAGAGTTTTGGACTCCGATTCGCGAAACAGAGCCTTGATTCGAGTTCACCGTGGTGTGTAGCAGCTAGGCACGACTTTTTGCGATGTACGGCCGTGTTTGGATGCGTGCGACCTGGCCATGGTCGAGAGGAGATTGGTTTGGATGTGATTCGAACGAAGGGATCGAGCTTTAACGTGAGGGGTTCGGAAGGTGGAGATCGAGGAGAGAAGCTTGTCGATGCGATCGGTTTCGATTTTCATCGCCTATAGCTTTGTATCACTGGACATAGGTGCATGCAGCCATGGGCTGTGCACGAATTCATGGCTTTAGGCATTTGGAGAAGTAGAGGGTATATTTGTAATTTAAATGAAATGCATAAATTTATTTTATTTTAATTTAAAATTGTATCGATAACTTATAAATTGTATAACTCTCACATACGTGGTTCGATTGGAACGAGACTTCTTGCGTTGCGATTGTGATAACAAGAACTTTGCAATGTAACTGGTTTGAAATGATTTGGAGACAGTCGAAATTTGGGCTAAAATCGGGCATCGTCCGGTTTTAGTTCCAAAACGGAACGTCTCGGCGACAACGGAAAATCAAGGTGAGTGTTTTATAACACTCACAACATACTAGAATATTTTTATGCTAGTTAAATTTGAATTTACGAAGTGATATGAATTTATTGGTCGTTGTTTGATAAATTTGATTGTCATTTGAATTAACCGTTATAAATTAAAATTGACAGTTAAATTTGAAATTGAATTGCAAGTAAATTACCCAATATTAATAATTATGAAACTGTTGTGAATTATATTGTCTGTTTATATGATTAATTGTGATGGATGCAAATTGGTTGAAATTTGGATGTTTGGATGTTTATTTGTTTATATATATCTTATTATCACCCTGTATATTATTTACATTGTATAAAACTGTAAATTGAATTATTTCGAATAAATTAAGAAATATGTTGAAATGATATATACCTATGACATTGTGATTTGGATTGAAATGATATATATCCATCCCTGAAATTAAATTGAAATAACTGATCACTTGGCTATAGGATAGAAAAATATATACGGACACCAGATTGGTTAAATTAAATGATTTTAAAATCTTTGATTTGAAATTATTTAAATGGTTTTGATTTAAAAGAAATAAAAATCAAATTTATAGAAATCGAATTAATCACAAATTCGAGTTTGAAATGTTGAAATAAAATTTTGGTTAAAAGAAATTGTTAAATAATTGAAGTTGAGATTTTGAAGTTAAAATCGGAATATGATTGAATTTAATAAATTGATTTGTTTTTAAAAAGATTGAACTTTTATTCGAACTTTAAATATTACTAAGTAAAAGTGATATAAAACGATATTTCAAAACGGAGCTTAAAATTTAATTATATTTGAAAATTGGATTTTAAATTGAATATTGAAGTTAAATTTTATTTAAGTGACTTAAATCGATATTTTGAAAACCGAACTCGAATTTATATAAATCGAAATGATTTAAAAATTTGAGAATTGAATTAATTCAAATTGGAATTGAATTGAATTAATTTGGAATCGAGGTCGAAATTGAATTAATTTGGAATCGAAATTGAAATTGATTTGAATATAAACTGGAATCGAAGTTAATTCGAATTGAGAAGTTGGAATTGGATCGGTTTGACTTTGAAGCTATTTTCAATAAAATTATTTTAAAATAAATTGTTTAAATCTATCTTCTTAAATATACAAATTATTTTGGTCTTCAAATTATTTTGCTATATAAACCATTTTAATCCTTAAACTATTTTCTATTAAACTATTTTAACCCTTTAAACTATTCTAACTGTTTTAACCATTTAAACTATTTTTTACTATTTTTATTATTTAAACTATTTTAAAATTATTCAAACTATTTTTCAAAAATTCAAACTAGTCAAGGATGGAATGTTAATTTTAAATCATGGATTTAAATACGAATAGGGTTAAATTGAAGTCATAACCTAAACTGAAATTCGAAACGGTTTTGAAGCGAAATCGAGATATTAAGGTGAAATGATTTTGAATTGAAATAGTATATTTTGAGTAAATATGATGATTTCAAAACAAATTTGATTTTGAAGCGAATATGATATTTTTGATATCCAGTATGAACTGTTTTCGAAATGTAAAAGTACCAACCGGTGTTTAAAACAACGTTTGGTTGTTAAAGAGACCGGAGCCGGATATGGGCATACTCTATGTCGATACCGGAACCACTTTAACAACTATGTATGCGGAGAAGACTGCAGAACAAAGTGGTTGGATATGGCGTTGTTTGCTGTATTTGAAGAAATAGAACGACGATGGATTAACCTGGCACTTGTGCCTATTTGAAATGACTAAAACAGGAGCCGTACCGGCCAAGTGGGTTAGCTACCCCGAGCGGACGCACTTCTTTGTATTACCATCATTTACATTGTGATTGATGGGTGCACACCCTCCGAATTATGAGAGTGTTGGACGCGGTGGGCGATCATAGCTATGATGCGTTACCACCAGCCGGGAAGGGTAAATTGATAGTATCCTACCTTGGGCATTGCCTAACGTGCTTTGTCATAATTTTATCCCTATACGAGACCCATATGATTTTGGTTTAGTGTTGTCGTATCACGACGCATCCCTATCCACTGACTGTTTAACTGGTGTTTTATATGCAAACTATACGACAATGCTTAAAAACACGTTAAGGGGATCAATGTAAAGCCTTAACGTTAAGAAAAATATTTATTTTATTGATTAGACATTATATATGTAGCGTATTCCACTACATATAAATATTTTGATGGATCCTTAAGAGATGGAAAATCCCATAACATCTCTTGAGTTATTGCACGCACGTTATACACTGGATAGGAGATGTGAAAACCCGTATGCATCTCCGACGCCATGACACTCATATTTTATGTGATATCGATTTGACTCACTTAAGAATATTTTAGTCCTGACTCCAGTTTTTTTATTCCCATTACGCTCGGGTCAGTCCTGAGTTTTTCAGCTTATTGAAGATGATTCTCTGGAGGACGAAGATGAAGATTTGGTATATTACTACTATTATTAGTCCCGCATCATGTTGTCTGCTGCATTATTTATTTATCTCTGATGTATATATAACTCTGATGAAGTTGTATAGATTATAATCAAATGTAAAATATAAACAGCTTCATGAACTGTTTATTTAATTATTATATTTTATCATTCCGCTGCGAGATTCTGTGTTTGTTTCTTCTTCTCTTCTTACTTTTCTTATTTAACCCCAATGATTATCTATGTTTCGGATTGTTTGGATTGGATATGTGTGGATTATTGTCAATTTAAACCTTTTGAAATGTGGATCGTCACAAAAAACCTTTGAAACTGAATGAGGAATTCAAATAATCACTTTTGGAGTAATCTACTAATGTTGTAGACGATGAACGTGGGAATAGAAGGGGTTCATTTTTAATGAAAAGGAATGTGTCAAACAAGTCTCCTTCGACTTCTTCGTCGTCATGCTCTTCTTCAAATTCTTCTTCCTTTTCCTGCATCAATTTAGCTTCTGATGCACTGCTACAGAGGAGCAATACTGTGATTTCGAATAATGACTGTTCCATTGAGGGAGCCATTGCTTCCTATAAGAAATCACAGCAGCAAACATGTGGAAGCAAGAGTGTGAGTGATGTGAATTCAAATTTTCTTGCTTTTAACATACTTAGTGGTACATTTGCATTGTCAGAGTTTCATTTGTGCTCCGTGCTTTTGTATTTCAGATCTTTTACTTTGATAACCCAGATTATTTTCACTTTACTTCTCTCCATGTAACATTCCATCTGTTACCAATGCAGGGTTCACTGAACTGATTACCGAAGATAAAATGTCACACCTACCACTCTTTCGCCTTTCGTCAGAAAGGGTGGTACGGGATAATCTATTCAATATGTTTTCCAACTGTTCGCATATCGATGTTCAGATAAGTTATTTAGCTCTCACTGATCTCTGACTAAAAATTTTATTTACCAATATGGGGGTTTAGCAGTAGGACATGCACATTTTTCAAACACATTGATTTTCATTGAAATTATAATTGTCTAAATGGGAAAAAAACTATACCGAGTGCTGCTTGGATTGAACAGCCTACACAATTTTAACTAATAACTATACATTAATTAATAAAATAGGAATTATTACTTACCAATGGCCAACTGAACAATATGATACGTTTGTTTGTATTTTTGCTTAAATTGATAATTTAATATAACTTTTTGTATGAATTTTATAAGAGGAAATATTTCAATAACTTTAGACAATATTCTTTTGCCTCTCGCATAACAGATGTATTAAGTTTTGAATGATGCTATACTGGTTGGTAGCTAATAATATATAATTATTATTAGCACAGACATTATGTGTTAACGCATTTCATTCCTAAACATTACAAAGTAAGTGTATATGCGATTATGCAATTTTAAAACTAATGGTTTAGGAAGATTACTTATTCTGTGCTTTTTAAAAATTTGAATATGCATTTAAAACTTTAGGCTACTTGGGTACACTCATTTTTACTAACGACTAAGTGAATACCTCATGCGTTTCAGCCTTTAATTAAATTCAAGTGTGTTTTTATGTTGCTGCCCAACATAAATAAATTAATACAATAGCTGAACGATGCTGATGCATACATAGCAGGTTGCTCCTTTTATTCTGTTACTATATCTATGCAGACTTGCACACACTTACTGTTTGCCTGCATAATACATACGGTGGTCCATCATAATTGCGCAAACTGTGTTTTCACCATAGCTACACTATTATTTCATATGTAACTGCTGCCAACGTATTATTAAATCTGTTTCAGTTTGGCATTACTATTTCATAATATTGACTGACGGTTCAGTTGAACATTTTAACGTTAAAAACATATACTGTCCAAAGAAAACTACTAAAAACAGTGCATAGCTTTTAAGTTATGTAAATGACTTCTGCCTGTTTATATTCCTGCCAATTACAACATACAACGGAAGACAAACAGTATTATTAATTGAAACTGATCAGTTTCCAGTTGCTTTTAACCGCAACATATTTATTTCATCGAACTATCAAAGGTCACCGTCTGTTCCATCTACACTCTTAAATAATCTACCATCGATCTATTACTTGCTTATTTCATTATTTCTGCTCCATCTTTTGCAAAATGGATACTGCACACTCACCTATAGAGTTACTAACTGTTAACAGTGTTGGAGCAACAATTCGAGTTCGCGTTGCAGGACTATGGGACTCCATCAATCTGAAAAGCAATGACGTTTTTGGCTTCAACATGCAGCTCCTTGATAAGAAGGTTAGATCCACTGCCCTTTTTTCCCTATGATGACATAGAACAATCTGCTAACTGCGTCAACCGTTTTTAACTTTTTTCTACTCAACCACTGCAGTTAGCAATTTATTCTTTAACCAATCAATTATGTTATTGTAATGATACGATCTTCCGACGCTCGAAAATCGACATTAATACGTCCACAGTATCAAATGCCGCGCAATCGAATGCCGGAAAATCGAACCATTAGGTTTAAAAAGAAGAGGTAGAAGAAGACAGAAGAAAAAGAAGCAGAACAATATCAGAATCTCACATTCGCAGCGTAACAATATATAATAGATGAATGAATAATCTTTATCAAAAAGAATATATCAGTTTATACATACATCATCAGAGTTTACAACAACAACAACATCATTGGACAGTTATATAAACTTGTCCACATAACAATATACACAGTGGAATAATACTAGTATAAGTGATACGTCTCGCCATCCAGCTCGCCTCCATATCTCCACAGCAACCATCCAGATCCAATTGATAACCTAATTCTAGGCTGCCCGTGTGGAAAATTTTGGGCACCCAGAGTTTAGAAAGGGAACAATAAACTCTAGGTCAGTCGTGGGACTGGTGTGGGATCTTAAAAACAGTTATTTTCACAAAGAAAATAAAAGAAATTCGCAATGCTTTTGGAAAATGAAACTACCATAAGACCTCCCACCACACACACAATGCAATCGCAGACTTGGAGGAGATTTCTTCTTATGATAGTCAAATATGCTTAATACGAGAAAACTCTTTGATATTATCACTAGTGCATAGTGTGAAAGCATTTCGAAAATATAATATTAATCTTAGCCAGCATAGGTATTACTATATTATGCCTGCTATAGCTGCCACCTGAGGTGACAGGTTATACAAATTGCAATCGTAAAGGGCTCGTATTGTTTCTTTGAATTTTCCAACAAATGGTCAGGCTAAGGAACTTCCTATGCCACATGGGTACGCCTGTGGAGGGACGTCCCGAGAACTAACTAGCTCTCTGCCAACACAAGGCCGGGTTACCTCTTACTAGGTAACTACTACACGAGTATGCCACCCCCCCGATCGTTTGCGACCTTTATCTGAGGGCCCTCGATCACAAAGAAACAATCACACTGTAAATGAGATTGGAGCAACCACACATGTAAAATATATGGGCTCCATACCATGATACCACCTTTTTCTAAAAGGAAATGACATACCCTAAAGGAAGCGACCCTCATAACCTTGCCGCATTTTCCTGTTTCGACCATTTCCGGGGTGTGAGGTCTGATGAGGTCTCGTCCACAAAGCTACGCTTTACACGAAATCCATGCTTTGATCAACAAATGATCAGCAACACTTAGCAGCCACACCACCAAATTGGGAGTACATCACCGATAACCTTCAACTACATAACCTCTGAGCTTGTACGTCTCAGAGAAGGGTGTTAAGCTAAGAGAATAATTCTCCGCCACCAACAGATACATATTTGAAAGAAATCTGCTTTATATCTCAAAGTGTAGCGTCAGAAATACATCCATACAAGTCTGTTCCGGGTTCGAACAGAACCAAAGGCATTTCCAAAGAAGCTCTTGCAAATCTGGTTTTTAATTGCAACCCATAACGTCGTATCATTATTCGGAATGGGTTATATGACACAAAGTCCTCTTCCGGCTAAACCGAATAATGAGCGCTTGTTTTGAAAACAAATTCAAGTGCCATTTCAAAGACAAATATTGATAGTCGGTTATTTAACTATCAAACAACATTCACAACAAACAACAAGCCTTAATGATTTCCCTAAAATTGTTTATACTGATAGTTGGATATTTTACTATCAAACAATATTCACAATAATTATCCAATCTGAATAATTTTTCCAAATTATTGAATTTCAAAATATCTTTGCAAGATATATATTTTCCACACTTCAACATTTTGAAAACCAATTTCAAATCACTTTTCACTCGCGGAATGAAATTCCCAATATTATTTATTTCCCTTTTTCTTTACCAATTCCATTGTGAATTTAAATTTCCAAATATTCACTTGTATACGATTTTTCAAATATTCACTTTCAACCCCCAAATCAAATTTCAAATTGATTCTTCCATTTATTTCAAATATCAAATCAATTTTACAAATTGATTCCCAAGTTAATTTTCAACACAAAAATCAATTTTTCATTCAACACCAAATAAATTTTCATATTGATTTTCCAAAGATTTATTTTCAAATACCAAATCAATTATCAAATTGATTTCTAGAAATTTATCACCTTTTAAATAACTCCCTTTTTCTTTCCAAATTATTTAAAATTCCATTTCCAATAAATTCTTCAACTTTTAAACAACATTATTCAAAACCCATTTATTAATATCTTTTCCCATATTTTGGAAATAATTCGATAAGATTTCAAAAAACATCTTTATGCTTTTAAATTCACCCAATTTTTTCAAAAGGGATTCACTTAAAATTTCCTAATTCAATTTCAAAAATATCCAATTTTTATTTATTTCTGGTATCCAACGATACCAAAAATACATTCAGCTAAATTATATCCTTCAACAAATTCAATCATCAATATAATCATTCATAGATTATCAATAAATCATCACACAACATATGAAATAAATTCATACAATATGAGGAATCCAGTTGGATCCCTCCAACCTGTTTCCTTGCATCCACAGATGTTAGCACAGCAATTAAATACCCATTCCACTTCGAGGTGGAATATCGCGGTATATGAGATTTATAAAATATCATCCGCTATTATGCGGCGCATAGGGTCTCATCCGCTATATAATGCGGGAAATCAACAACTCCAAATATATATATATACTACTATATATACTACCACATCTAAATAGTCAATCAATAACTGCAATTCCAATTTTAATTTGAGTGAGAAGATCTCACCTTTGTTTATGCATGCAATTCGTTTCCATTCCGGCTTGTTTGCTTTATTGTATTAGACCTTGTATAAAAAATTTATACAATTTATTAATATTCGAATAAATCGAACAATTAAATTTCCATTTAATAATTTTAATTAACCAATGATTTTATTTTAAACTAATAATTTTCCTTTGAAAATCTTTTAAAATAATTAAATAGGTTAACTAACCATTAAATCACCATAATCTATTTTTAAAATTCCCATTTTCAAAATCTGATCTATATATATTTAGATTAAAACAGAAATGGTTTTTCCTTTTACCCTAAAAATTAAATACTGGGTTATATGTATATTTCCTTTGCAGTTTGCAACTAAAATAATTTAATTCATCATCAAATCTATAAAAAGATATTTCCCATATATATATATATATATATATATAAATTTATGTTAAGAGCAGAACTGTTCACTTGTTGCTGCAAATATTTTCAAGACTACATACATACATACATACATACATACATACATACATACATACATACATACATACATACATACATACATATATATATATATATGTCGAATTGAACTAAAGTGGGTTTATACTTTATAGCAAAAATTCCTCCTAATATATTTTATATTGATCTCGAATAATTTAAATCGAAGAAAACTACAAACCTCAACAAACTGGCATCAGCCTCGTCAAGTCGCGACCAAGCCCTAGCTATTCCTTCGATCGATGCGCGCCCAAACCCATCCATCTACAACCCGTAATAACAACCCAGATCGACTACAGCTGTTTATTCACGGTTCAACAGGAGCGCGACCTCGAAGGCGATTTCAAACTCGCATTTTGACTTGTCTACCGAGCGTTGATTTTGATTTGAATTCGATTTTTTTTGGACGAGAAAGGGGTTTCGAATTTCCTGAGCTCCGCCATTGTATATCCTTTCGGTTCGAAGATGAGTTTGCAAGGTTATGAGGAACGAAAAGAAGCCCATTATTTATTTTTGAAAGGAAACGAATTTCCTTTAAGATTTTCTTTTTATTTTTAATTCGTCTGCTTCGTGATTGAAAGGAAAAACGGGGGAGACAGGATGAGATAGTTGTGTGTTTGAGCGTCTCTACTACAGTGAAAACAAAAAGCTCTGATGTGAAGGAATGTCGGTTGGTGAAAGTTGCTTGTATAAATGAATATATATATTTAATTCAAATTGTCTCGTTAAAAGCAACAAATTTTTTTTGACCTTTTATCGAGGCGTGCCGCTAGGCGTTCGTAATGTTATACGCCTATTCCGAACGCACTGGAAAAGGTTTCGAGTCCAAATTCGATCGTATGGAGAACATAGCTTTTTGGACCCAGTTATTATATTAATTTTCGATATATTTTTCAGCGCGTTTATCTATCATACGATCACACTATAACTCCAATCACTACGAAATTTGAAATCCGATAATAATACAATATTACGGATCCAATGGAACTAGTTTCGTCGAATTCCGAGACTGTGCCTCGGAAGGCTATTTTTAAATATCGATTTAAACGATAAAATTTCAAAACTGAACAAAACAGTTTCAAATTCAATTCTGATGCTTCCATTACCTTCAGTATAATCAATATGAATTTTCTAAGCCTTGAAAATATTTTTAACAAGCTCAAAACTGAAGATACAATATTTTACCCAGTTTCAATAATTAAATTCAAAAATTAAATTGTCAAATTCATTCTGATATCTGAATTTCAATTTAAACTAACTTCCAGATATTTAAAATCAATTAAAAATTCTGATTTCCAATGTCAAAAATTCAGGGTCGTCACATTCTTCCCCCTTAAAAGAATTTCGTCCCGAAATTACAAATTAAGAAGAATGATCCTCAACCCGTTTATCATTTTACCAAACCCAAACAGTTTTATCAAATTCTCAAACCAATCTTCTTATCATAACCACACTATCATCCTTATTAATTTTCCAAACATTTTCATAGTTTCAAGCAACTTTATTTTACTTCATAATTCAAATTTAAATTTAAATTCAAATTTTAAATTATCCAAAATTTCTTCAAAAATTTCTAACTCTCTAAATTTTCGAAAAATTTCGCCAGCGTCTCCTTTGCGCGGCTAGCTCGGTACAACTACAAAATGTCCTTACGGACCTCCAGATTTCAAAAAAAAAAGCCAAGCGGCTAGACAAGAAAGGATCAAATTTCATACAGAAATTTTAAATACATACCTTTTGTTGAGCGAATTAATTTTTATCTTCGAAATCAAAAATCAAATTCCCTTTTCCTTTATAACCCCTGTATATTTTACTTAACAATAATATCCAATTACAACATTCAAAAATCTTTTTGCACGCTTATATTTTGATTTCTGTCCACTTATTCATAATCACCATTTTACAACTTCCCGTTTAATCTTCATTCACTTATTAACTTAGAATATTTCCTCAATTCTAAATTTTACTTAAGAATTTCACCATTTCTTAAGTTCAATATGAGTATTTACATACTTCTTATATTTATTTTCACTTCACTAACAAAGTTGTATATTCATTTCCATTCAACTTTGCATTTTCAATTCCGTTTGAATTCAATTTACTTCATTTTAGATATTGAATTCTATTTACCTTATCTTAAATTCAAATTTGAAATCATTTGTCGTTACTGAAAATTTTCAAAAATTCCAAATTTTTTCTAACTCCCAAAATTTTCAGAAAATTTTGGCGGAGTCCCCTTGTACGGAGGAGCTTTTGCAATTTGACAAGAGATATAAATATATATACATCGACCCACTCGGTCGGAAAACAAAAACAGTTCATATTTCCTAACTTTGTATTGCGTAGGCGTACCTTTATTAGCATTTTAAGCAAAGCGGCTATTTTTAAGCATTTTGCGCAACCAAATGCAGCCAACGGCTTCCAAAAACCTGTACTTACTCAATTTAAACACGTAAGTGACATATATAGGAAATTCATTTATATTTCACTTATTTTCAATAGTAAACACATAGTTTTCATAAGCAAAACATTCAAAATTCTTTTCATTAGCAATTTATCAAGTTTCAATATAAATTTAATCGCTTTCATCTAATTCACATACCATTTCTATTCAATTCAAGTGATTTACAATGCAGTTCCTTACATTCAATTCATTTTAAAGCGAAACGAATTCATATCCATTTCAATTGATTCAAAAATCAATTTTTATTTTCTTTCAATAACTCATAGAATTTTATACAATCTCGTTTGCATCAAACGACAACCATTTCTATGCAAATTCGACGATATTCACTTAATAGAACATCCATTCTAGTTTATAACTAATTTAAATTGATACCAACTCAATTTATTTTAATTCCATTTCATTTCCAATTGATTCCATTCAATTTAATTTGCATTCATTAATCAAACAAATTTTATTGAAAACCATTCAATAAAAGTCGACAACAACCATTTCACAATTTTTTCTTAAGTCGAGCTTCTATCCAAATATTGCATAAGTCATTTCAACTCAAAACTCAAGTTCATTTTCCTTGTAAACAATTTCTAATTTAAATCTTTGATTTGGTTTTTCATTTATCAAATCCATTCCATCTACTAATTTAATTCAATTAGTATATTCACTTATCCTTTTTAAATTTCAAATTTCCATATTCAATTCATCCTGAATTTACTTTATCTTTAACAAGGAAATTTCAATTTTTTTTCTACTTACTTGAATTTATATGCAAATTCAAACCATTTTTATTTCCAACCTTTATTATCATTAGTCCGCTTCGAACTAATTCTACAACTTCATTTTACTCTACACAATTTAAGCTGGATTTCAACATTCAACTCAAAAATACTTCTCAGATAATTATTTTCCAGACTTCTGGAAACCATTTCAAATTAGAAAATTTAATCCTTTGAAATTTCAATTCAAATCCTTTAATCCGTATTGCAAAAATTACTCTGGCATCTCATTTCAATTTATAAACTCATTTATAAATTCACATTACCAACTTCATTCCATTAATGAATTTATTTTCAAATATTTCTTTGGAATTCTATTTCAAATTATAAATCACATTTACAATTTACATTTACAAATCCCATTCTTACATGAACTCATTTCCTTATACTTTCAATTCATATTTATAAATTTCATTTGTTGAATGAATTTATCTCCAAATCTTTGGTTATACTATTATTTCTTATTCAATTCCATATAACAATGATAATAATTCAATATTATCACTTTCTAACAACCAAGCAACCATATACAATAATAATTCACAAAAAATGATTTCTTTTCTATACAAAAACAGTTTTGGGCAAAATTATTTCATTTACCCTATTTAAAACAATACTGTGTCAGTTTATCTTGTTTAAGAGTTTAGAAACTCCTATCGATTACAGTTGGCCAAACCGAACCGACCAGAATCTATAAACAATCAACCGATAAGTCAACACAATATAAAACAAATTTTTGTATTCACTAACAAATATGCGCTCATATCTATTATTACACTCACACTCATTCTAGAGTACTACCAACTCTATCTCTAATGAGTAACACCCAACAGAGCCAAGGTTGTCGCTTAACCAATTGCTCCGATACCACATGTAAGGATATGATCTTTCGACGCTCGAAAATTGACATTAATACATCCACTGTATCAAATGTCGCGCAATCGAATGCCGGAAATCCGAACCATTAGGTTTAAAAAGAAGAGGTAGAAGAAGACAGAAGAAAAAGAAGTAGAACAATATAAGAATCTCACATTCGCAGCGGAACAATATATAATAGATGAATGAATAATCTTTACCACAAAGAATATATCAGTTTATACATACATCATCAGAGTTTACAACAACAACAACGTCACTGGACAGTTATATAAACTTGTCCACATAACAGTATACACAGTGGAATAATACTAGTATAAGTGATACGTCTCGCCATCCAGCTCGCCTCCAGATCTCCACTGCAATCCATCCAGATCCAATTGATAACCTGATTCTAGGCTGCCCGTGTGGAAAATTTTGGGCACCCAGAATTTAGAAAGGGAACAATAAACTCCAGGTCAGTCGTGGGACTGGTGTAAGATCTTAAAAACAGTTATTTTCACAAAGAAAATAAAAGAAATTCGCAATGCTTTTGGAAAATGAAACTACCATAAGACCTCCCACCACACACACAATGCAATCGCAGACTTGGAGGAGATTTCTTCTTATGATAGTCAAATATGCTTAATACGAGAAAACTCTTTGATATTATCACTAGTGCATAGTGTGAAAGCATTTCGAAAATATAATATTAATCTTAGCCAGCATAGGTACCATTATATTATGCCTGCTATAGCTGCCACCTAAGGTGACAGGTTATACAAATTGCAATCGTAAAGGGCTCGTATTGTTTCTTTGAATTTTCCAACAAATGGTCAGGCTAAGGAACTTCCTATGCCACATGGGTACGCCTCTGGAGGGACGTCCCGAGAACTAACTAGCTCTCTGCCAACACAAGGCCAGGTTACCTCTTACTAGGTAACTACTACACGAGTATGCCACCCCCGGTCGTTTGCGACCTTTATTTGAGGGCCCTCGATCACAAAGCAACAATCACACAGTAAATGAAATTGGAGCAACCACACAGGTAAAATATCTGGGCTCCATACCATGATACCACCTTTTTCCAGAAGGAAATGACATACCCTAAAGGGAGCGACCCTCATAACCTTGCCGCATTTTCCTGTTTCGACCATTTTCGGGTTGTGAGGTCCGATGAGGTCTCGTCCACAAAGCTATGCTTTACACGAAAGCCATGCTTTGATCAACAAATGATCAGCAACACACAACAACACTTAGCATGCCACACTACCAAATTGGGAGTATATCACCGATAACCTTCAACTACATAATCTCTGAGCTCGTACGTCTTAGAGAAGGGTGTTAAGCTAAGAGAATAAATTCTCCGCCACCAACATATATGTATTTGAAAGAAATCAGCTTTATATCTCAAAGTGTAATGTCAGACATACATCCATACAAGTCTGTTCCGGGTTCGAACAGAACCGAAGGCATTTCCAAAGAACCCTTGCAGATCCGGTTTTCAATTGCAACCCATAACGTCGTATCATTATTCGGAATGGGTTATATGATACAAAGTCCTCTCCCGGCTAAACCGAATAATGAGCGCTTGTTTTGAAAACAAATTCAAGTGCCATTTCAAAGGCAAATATTGATAGTCGGTTATTTAACTATCAAACAACATTCACAACAACAAGCCTTAATGATTTCCCCAAATTGTTTATACTGATAGTTGGATATTTTACTATCAAACAATATTCACAATAATTATCCAATCTGAATAATTTTTCCAAATTATTGAATTTCAAAATATCTTTGCAAGATATATATTTTCCACACTTCAACATTTTGAAAACCAATTTCAAATCACTTTTCACTCGTGGAATGAAATTCCCAATATTATTTATTTCCCTTTTTCTTTACCAATTCCATTGTGAATTTAAATTTCCAAATATTCACTTGTATACGATTTTTCAAATATTCACTTTCAACCGCCAAATCAAATTTCAAATTGATTCTTCCATTTATTTCAAATATCAAATCAATTTTACAAATTGATTCCCAAGTTAATTTTCAACACAAAAATCAATTTTTCATTCAACACCAAATAAATTTTCATATTGATTTTCCAAAGATTTATTTTCAAATACCAAATCAATTATCAAATTGATTTCTAGAAATTTATCACCTTTTAAATAAATCCCTTTTTCTTTCCAAATTATTTAAAATTCCATTTCCAATAAATTTTTCAACTTTTAAAAAACATTATTCAAAACCCATTTATTAATATCTTTTCCCATATTTTGGAAATAATTCGATAAGATTTCAAAAATCATCTTTATGCTTTTAAATTCACCCAATTTTTTTCAAAAGGGATTCACTTAAAATTTCCTACTTCAATTTCAAAAAAATCCAATTTTTATTTATTTCTGGTATCCAACAATACCAAAAATACATTCGGCTAAATTATAGCCTTCAACAAATTCAATCATCAATATAATCATTCACAGATTATCAATAAATCATCACGCAACATATGAAACAAATTCATACAATTTGAGGAATCCAGTTGGATCCCTCCAACCCGTTTCCCTGCATCCACAGATGTTAGCACAACAATTAAATACCCATTCCACTTCGAGGTGGAATATCGCGGTATATGGGATTTATAAAATATCATCCGCTATTATGCGGCGCATAGGGTCTCATCCGTTATATAATGCGGGAAATCAACAACTCCAAATATATATATACTACTATATATACTACCACATCCAAACAGTCAATCAATAACTGCAATTCCAATTTTAATTTGAGTGAGAAGATCTCACCTTTGCTTATGCATGCAATTCGTTTCCATTCCGGCTTGTTTGCTTTATTGTATTGGACCTTGTATAAACAATTTATACAATTTATTAATATTCGAATAAATCGAACAATTAAATTTCCATTTAATAATTTTAATTAACCAATGATTTTATTTTAAACTAACAATTTTCCTTTGAAAATCTTTTAAAATAATTAAATAGGTTAACTAACCATTTAACCACCATAATCTATTTTTAAAATTCCCATTTTCAAAATCTGATCTATATATATTTAGATTAAAACAGAAATGGTTTTGCCTTTTACCGTAAAAATTAAATACTGGGTTATATGTATATTTCCTTTGCAGTTTGCAACTAAAATAATTTAATTCATCATTAAATCTATAAAAAGAGATTTCCCATATATATACATATATATATTAATTTATGTTAAGAGCAGAACTGTTCACTTGTTGCTCCAAATATTTTCAAGACTATACACACACACACACACACACACATATATATATATATATGTCGAATTGAACTAAAGTGGATTTATACTTTATAGCAAAAATTCCTCCTAATATATTTTATATAGATCTCGAATAATTTAAATCGAAGAAAACTGCAAACCTCAACAAACTGGCATCGACCTCGTCAAGTTGCGACCAAGCCCTAGCTATTCCTTCGATCGATGCGCGCCCAAACCCATCCATCTACAACCCGCAATAACAACCCAGATCGACTTCAGCTGTTTATTCACGGTTCAACAGGAGCGCGAGCTCGAAGGCGATTTCGAACTCGCATTTCGACTTGTCTGCCGAGCGTTGATTTTGATTTGAATTCGATTTTTTTTTGGACGAGAAAGGGGTTTCGAATTTCCTGAGCTCCGCCATTGTATATCCTTTGAGTTCGAAGATGAGTTTTCAAGGGCATGAGGAACGAAAAGAAGCCCATTATTTATTTTTGAAAGGAAACGAATTTCCTTTAAGATTTTCTTTTTATTTTTAATTCGTCTGCTTCGTGATTGAAAGGAAAAACGGGGGAGACAGGATGAGATAGTTGCGTGTTTGAGCGTCTCTACTACAGTGAAAACAAAAAGCTCTGATGTGAAGGAATGTCGGCTGGTGAAAGTTACTTGTATAAATGAATATATATATTTAATTCAAATTGTCTCGTTAAAAGCAACAACAAAAAATTTGACCTCCTATCGAGGCATGCCGCTAGGCGTTCGTAATGTTATACGCCTATTCCGAATGCACTGGAAAAGGTTTCGAGTCCAAATTCGATCGTATGGAGAACATAGCTTTTTGGACCCAGTTATTATATTAAATTTTGATATATTTTTCAGCGCGTTTATCTATCGTACGATCACACTATAACTCCAATCACTACGAAATTTGAAATCCGATAATAATACAATATTACGGATCAATGGAACTGGTTTCGTCGAATTCCAAGACTGTGCCTCGAAAGGCTATTTTTAAATATCGATTTAAACGATAAAATTTCAAAACTTAACAAAACAGTTTCAAATTCAATTCTGAAGCTTCCATTACCTTCAGTATAATCAATATGAATTTTCTAAGCCTTGAAAATATTTTTAATAAACTCAAAACTTAAGATACAATATTTTACCCGATTTCAATAATTAAATTCAAAAATTAAATTGTCAAATTCATTCTGATATCTGAATTTCAATTTAAACTAACTTCCAGATATTTAAAATCAATTAAATATTCTGATTTCCAATGTCAAAAATTCAGAGTCGTCACAGTTATTTTCCAACTTCTACTTTCATATAATTATACTCCTCAGCATAAAATTTGTTCATATGTTAATAACTGAACTTTGTAATTTATCTTATTATATTTTTCTAAATTTGGATCAGCCCCACAGTCATTTCGTTCATAATGGACAAGATGAACGTACATCAACATTTAATTCAAGAAGATAGCTTATTTAGCTAATGTAATATAAAAAAAACTATACCCCAGGTAAATAGCAGTATTGATTTCAATTTTTGTAGCTATCATTTCTTGGAAAATTTAAAACCTCGACCTTATATGATACAAAAATAGAGGATATAGTAGTCAAATCATTTTCAAGTACTCCAATTAACATATGTAAATCATTTTCACTTACAAGTGGAATGCACCATGCAGGAAATTTGGAGTTGCCAAACTTCTCAATTAGGGTTTCATGGTTTTTAAAACCCTTCTACTGTTCTCATTTATCAATGTTACTGCATGAATTTTGTGATAAATATATCATGTAGAATATGACTGTTTTAATAAATAAGGAATGAAACAGAGAAAAGTAGACAAGCATCATTGACCTAGTGGTTAAGTGATTCGGCTTTGGTGCGAGAGGTCACAAGTTCGAAACTTGCATAGCGTGATTCGAACATTTATTAACATGTGATATGTTGTCCTAGTGACATGTTGTATATAAAGTACCATTTAAAAAAAACAGAGAAAAGTAGACCAAAATGAAATTTAATCATGTAGTTTACAATTTAGGTTCTCATTACGCAAACCTATTGATGTTTACAAGGTCAGAATATTTTAGGCATGGGAAGTAATACTAAACAGTTATTTGATAGTTTACCGATTCATCAAAATGTTTGGCTGAAAGATAAAACATAGTTCTGCGAATAATACTGACTATGTTCATCAAAAAAACAGTCTTTTCCTTATTCTCCATTTGTTCCCATCTTTATGTTCATTTTTCAGGCGTTTTAATTTCAGACAGATATCCATTCATCCTTTTAAGACCTACAACTGTTTGAATTTATGCGCGACTAAAGTTAAAATCTGTTACTCTTTCAGTATTCCCTCTACTTCTTGTCTTATCTGAAACTAACTGTTTAAACTAGCAATATATTTTACCTTATCTACTGCATGAATATAATTCAATTATGCCTGACCATTCCTTTTAACCACATTACATGTTTTAAATACTTGTCATATCTGGATGTAACAACCCGAGGCTTTCCGGCACTCGAATATTCGACCTCAAAAATCGACATCAATACGCCCATTCTGTGTTTTGTTCTCTGTTTCTTCTTCTACCGCTTTTCTTCTTTACCCTAACAATCTGGAATTTTCGGCGTTCGATTGCTCGGCATTTCTACAGTGAACGTATTAATGTCGAATTTTCGGGGTCGAAAATTTCGAGTCGTTACATCGCGAAGATAGTGATGAGATTTTAGCTCGAGTTTAGCTCGGGTATTTTCTTTAGTTGACTCGGGTGTTACTTTATTGTAATGCTCGGGTCAGACCAAGTATTACAGATTTTCAGGTTAGAACGTTCTGGAGTTCAGGAGTTGGACGGCAGAGACGTATGGAGTATATTCTGCTGTGTATTTGAGATTGTATTGATAGTAGTCTGGGACAAGTTGTTACAACTGTCCAGTTTATTTGTGAATGATTGTACTCTGATATATTGTCTGTAAATAGACAGTTACAGGTTTTCTTGTGTAAATGCTGTTATTTGATATTATATTTTGTTCCGCTGCGATTGTGAGATTCTGTGCTGTTGTTTTATGTTTCTTCTTCTACCTCTTTTTCTTCTTTACCCTAACAATCTGGGATTTACGGCATTCGATTGCTCGGCACTTCTACAGTGAACGTATTAGTGTCGAATTTTCGAGGTCGAAAATTCCGGATCGTTACTCAATGGATGAGACTATGGAATTTATAAACTGGGTTTATAAAGTGAAATAAGATATCAGTGGATAGTTGGAAGTATAAATTCACGGTGGGAATTTATAAAGGATTGGGTAATTTGTTTTAAAAATAAATAGTGGTTTATTTTTTTTAAAAGGTGTGAAAGGAAAGTGTATTTCCTGAAAAGCCAAGCACGTTTTCAAAGCAGATTTTTAAGTATAAGTTAAAAGTTTTAAAGTTGTTTTAAAAGAATGTTTTTGAGAAATTATTATTTAAGTTGTTTAAAATTTTAAAAGATAAATATTTATTAAATTAGTTATAGTAGAAATTATTTTGAAGGGTTAATTGGTATTATGATTTAAAAAGATAATTATAAATATTTATATTTTATAAAGTAGTTTTATTTTAAAGATAGTAGGCTAAAGTTTTTATTTGAAAACTCGTATAGAAATTTCATAATTTTTATTTTTATTTTAAATTTGTTTTGGCTTATGTTTTACTTGAGAATTTTTAGAAAATTTTATAGTTAGTATTTAAATAAAATGTTTAAATAGTTTTTATTTTAAAATCTAAAGTATTTAGACGAGCTGGATGGCGAGACGTATCTCGCGTATTTGATAAATATTCCGCTGTGTTTGATTAACTGCATAGTCAGTTTTGTAAGGACAGGTTATGATAACTGTCCAGTTGTATGTTATGAATTATGTTGTACTCTGATGATGTAATGTATAAACAGATATAATTCTTTTGTTTTAAAAGTTTAGTCGTTTATCTATTATATATTGTTCCGCTGCGTTTGTGAGATTCTGATATTGTTTCTATTTCTTCTTTTACTTTTCAGGAGGTCACCCATCCTAGTACTACTCTATTAATATGTGGAGCTCAAGAGATGAGCTGGATGACGAAGCGTATTTCCGTAGATTTCTATAAGTCGATTTTCGAGGTCGAAAAGCCTCAGGTTCTTACACTGGATGTCCTACTTTTGCAACAAAATGTTACTGTACAAGAAGTTCTTAACTTATGCGCTATCTTATTTCAGGGTGGAGAAATACATGCAGTTGTAGGACCACGTTTTCTTCCTTTGTTCCTTGGCAAACTAACAGAAGGGTTGATCTACGACATATGTGAATTCAACGTTACCAATGATGGTGACAGCTATCTTCCAGTCCACAATTCAATTAAGATTGACTTCACTGCTTTGACAACGGTTGCTGAGGTTGAACACCCTGATGAAAAGATACCTACACATAAGTTCTCTTTTGCTGAGTACTAATCAATTGTTAACAAAACTGACACTGTTAAATACTTAACAGGTTTGCATGCTCTAACCCATTCACTTTCAATTTCGTCATATTACTCTGCCTACTACTTATTTATAATTTAACCACACTTCCCTCTCTCAACTCAGATGTCATTGGGGTGTTGCATCACGTTGGTCCTGGGGTGAATCAATCCACCGGAAATGGGTCAGTTGCTCCTAAACGCGAGCTAATTCTCTATCTTAACCGGTACCTTATTCTTATCCCATTTCTTTTCCCTCAACCCTTTTAGTGCCACTCTACGCCATACTTTACTTAACATTAGCTTACCCCCTCTACAGTGGAACTCGCATTGCCTCAACACTCTGGGGCAACAAAGCATCCTTGATAGATGAGACATCTGTAGAGGACGGCACTACAACAATTATTCTTACGTCCATGACCGTGAAGAATTACCAAGTTCTGTTTTCTATATACACATATCGTATTGTACTTCGTATTATGCAGCGCTTGGCACTTACCGTTTTAGTCTACGATTACTTTCAGGTAAGCCAAGCTTGAGCTCAACTACTGCAACATTCATTTATACAAACTTGGATATTACCGAGGGATCAGATCTGCTAAAAAGGTCACCCTCTTTTCCCCCTCTAACAAACACCTATCATTGCCCGGTGATAACAATATTTAACAACTCAGATTTAACTTCGTACTTTTCAAATCCATTTTTTTCCTTTCCACTTTCCATTTCCCTACTTAGTTTAACATCATCGTATGCCATTTTGATTTTCGCTACTTAATTGAATCTGTCATTAGGAGCTTTCTACTTTGGCATATTCCCTTTTTCGGAAGATAGTTTCAGAATTTTCAGTTCTATTTTTCCAGACTGTTTGAATACCCCGTTTTTTTACCACCACACTACTACTTAAGATCAATACACTTCTTTGACTTAGTGGTACTGAATTTTTATGGTTGCATGTTTTAACGCACTGCTATTGTTTATGCCAGTACGACTAAATTTTCCTTCCTATCCTATAACAGTTTGTATTCCAGCATTTTTAGTCATAGACACATATTGGTAATCTTTTCACCACCATTGACGGCTAAACTGCATTACTACATTAGAAGCCCATATTTAATCCCCCCTTTTCTGTAGATATAAAAACCAAGTAGATATTGCAAATTGAAAAATCTATACTTTACAAACTTCCACTATCATTCTATATTCACTCTTTAAAACTTCATATTTAATCTACTCTTTGCTTAGAAATAACAATCCTACAAAAGTTTCAAATTTAGACAGATTTAATTTTTACATTTTATTTTCCAAACTTTAAAGATTTTTGTACTCATTTTCCAAAATTTAAGAGCCCTTTATTTAAAATATACCATATTTTCCCCCACTCTAACTCAAATTTTCCACTGATTTACTAGCATGTGCCTTTTACCGATACACTTTTCAACGTCTTTGTTCGCCCTTCTCTGATATTCTGCCTACCTTATTCCTCCCCAATATTCCGCGTAATATATGACTTCTTTCATCAATTTTTACTCTCCTTGCTGCTAAAGTCGGACAGTTAGATCTCTTTACCCACTGAAATTAATAACATCCGACCAAACTTCATCCACCATACTAATATTACCCCAGTTGATATAAAATGGTAAATCCATATTGAGAAAGGCCTATTTTTAATGCATCTCAATTTTTTAACCACATGGTGCTACCAACTTTTCTTCACATATCTGAATCGTCAAATAAAATGTTACTACCTTCTCACCATACCTCATAACTAGATTTAAATTGCAAGTCCACCTTCAAATTTGAACTCCGATATTAACCGTTTACATGTCTCTTCATAGAGCTTTAAGGTGAATTTTTTTTACCGTTCTAACCATTGCAAATATTTTTTCTTTCCCTGTTTCCATACAACTTTCTCTTTTTCATTATACCTTTACTGCACTATCGAACATTGTAAACGTCCTTCAACATAGATTTGTAATTTATTTTACCAAACTTAGTTTCTGCAATTTATGATACATGACAAAGTACTTTAGATCCCACAAGTACATGACATTGTCTATTTTACATTACATCTCATACAAATAACTAGACATGTGACCGGTTTACTGATTAATTTTAACAAGGCTATTTTCCTCTTCCCCTTTTTTTACAGCTTCCGAAAAAGAAAACTGCCCGTAATCTCCGATGACGCCATTCAAAACAAAAAACATGCAGACATGATCGCTGACAAATGCATTTCGGAAATAATAAGCTTGGATCTCCCCTTCATGTTTGAGGTAACAGCTGCACTTTTCCCTTTCCAACTGTCTGCACAATTACAATCCATACTTTCTGCACACACCACCCATTAATTCGACTGCACAAAAAGTTCACCTTCTTCCACTCCCATTCCCTTACTGCATATATTTCTATCGTCCTCCCCTTTCACAAATATACTTGGCTAGTAATTTTTCTACCAAATTTTATGCTGCATGGATATCTCTTTTCTTCAACTACTACCTGTCTATTGTACTTCAAACCATCCACTAATAGAATTTTCGCCATCCATCAGCCCACCAGTCATAAATTTCATCCTCCCTCTAAACATCCTACTTTATATCTCTTTAAAAATAACATGATTACCATCTTCTTGCTGATGTTTCTATATTCTGCTCCTGGATGCAAACTGCAATTGTTTTTCTTACACCCCACCCGTGAACCCAAAATTGTAGTCATGATCCTGGTTTTGATATTTCTTCTGCGTGCATAAGAAATCTCGCAGTAAGGTATAATGAAATTGTTAGGAAATTCAATCTACAGTTTCGATGATAACAACTATACAATGGAAATCGAATATACATATATATTTATATATACAGGTACTTGCTAGAACAACATCACTATAAAGACAAGAACGAGGCTCAAAGGACACTACAAGGGACTACAAGTCGATAGGTACAAAGAAGCAAAAGAAAAAGTGCACAAAAACGGATATGCACAATATCAGACGTCTGGGTGCACAAGCCAAACGTCTGAATCAGTTCTCTGGAACAACGGTCAGGCAAAACCAGACGTCTGGTAATAGCACTCAGACGTTTGATCTTCTACTATATTCAATAATATATATAGTATCAGAGGTCCGAAACATATCCCAGACGTCTGATTCAAACTCGAATTTTAGAAATGGACTTCAACTGCCACATTCGAATGGACATCTCCACTTCCCTTCGTCGCAACTCTTCATCATCAACAGAAGCAACTGAAGAACATTCGTTAATGGACGTAACCACTCAAGATACCTATCTACAACTATATATAGCATCAAGAATCAAGAGAAAGGACTCACCTTACATACTTACGCTTTCTAATTCTATACTATATTCTTGATCTCTGCACTCTATCAATATTTACTTGTATTCACTCTTCCATATACTCAGTTCTTCATAGACAATATTCTTTAGAGATATATATTGGAAGAAATTGTACAAATTAGTCAACATCTGTAACGACCCGTAAATTTAACTGGTTTTAATAATGTTATTAATTGAAAATTTGTGGAATTTAAAAAAATAAAATATTGAAATAGAAATTTAATATTTGTAACGCGTCTAGTTAAACATAGCAACTTGTAAATTTTCGTCCGAAAATTTGAAGTTTATTTCGCGCGTAAATTTACTTCAATTTAATCAGTTAAAAGGCAATGAAAATAAAATGTTTTCAAAACCCAAATATTTTTATATAGAAAAATTCTAAATCATCTTCTGAGCAAGACGCCATTTTTCGTTTTTCCAAATTCGGACTTCTTTGGCTCCGTCGATCTTATTTTTTGCGTTTTTCTTGCATTTTCCACTAGTAGAAAATTCGAATTTTTATAATTCAATCATACCACTGATATTTGTATACTGTTTTGATCGTCTCGTCGTGCTGATCTTCGTAGTATATTCAATTGTCAAATTTTGATGTCCGGTGCACGGCGGAATCTGTGAACGATTTAAGTCGTACCGGTATCCGTTTTGTGTCTTTGGTTTCGGTGTGTCTTTCCAATGCCCACGTGAATTGATGAGCTTAATAAATTCAGCCAGCTGTTTGATTAATGACTTTTGCTTTTCCCTATCTCTAATTTTATTTTGGTTGGTTCATATTCATCCCGTTCATTGGTGAGAAATATACATCAGATTTCATTTCTTCTTTTGGCTATCTGCATTTGAACTACTCATATTTTTCCATTTCTTTTCATCTTCCTTCGTTCCTGTTGCTTTCCTCAAAGCTGCTACCTACTTCTTTCCCCTTATGATAGGCCTCACAACATCTCTCCACTACAAGATTTTCACACACCCAACACGTCGACCCACAGCCGATGCTTCCAGCCATCACCGTCCGTTATTCCCATCTCCCTCTCGCTCGACATCATCAACCGGACCTACGCCCCCAACCCTTAAACCACGTGCGTCTCCTCTCATCTTCCCTCACCTCATGGCCGTTCCGCATCCAGACATCGTCCGCTCCACCATAGCTTCCTCTCCACCACTGCTCGGCCACTCAATTGAAAGCAACTCCCTCCGCCACCATCCTTCCCCGGCACCCCTCCTCTCCGCCTCTGCCGAGTAACTCCACAACAGCCTCCACGCTCACCTTCTCACGCGAGCAATCTCCGGCGAACGGCAGGCGCATCCCTTCCTCACTTTTCAATCACCATCGAGCACCACACGAGGCAGCCCTGTGCCTTCCACCACCCTCCGACCTCGCCATGATGGCCCATCGCCTATTCGTTTTTCCCACGTTCACTCGCAGATCACCAGGCCGCAGCCTTTTAATTCTGACCGAACCATATAGCAGCCTCATCTGGTAATTACGTATATATCGTTAGTATATATTTTACCATATCCTACTTCGCCAAAGTATATAATTTAGAGTACAAGTGTTTGCATATATACAATGATCTGCTATATATATATTAGTTATATATATTCATACTGTTGAGTGGAGGGATATATATGTTCTGAGGCCGTATACAATTATATGAATTTTATAAAAAATTTGAGTTATATATATATATATATGATTTATATAGATTTGTTATTGGGAATATTATATAGGATGTATAATCTATGTTATATGAGTCTGTATATTATATTTTATATACATCAGTTAATATATATATTCGGTAGAATTTTAAGTTTATATTAGTTGTTGTTATGTCTTTTGTATATATAAGTAAATTAGTTTATACATATATAAACTTGTTTGATATATATAAGAACTTAGTTTATATTTTAAGTATAGATGTAACAAGTCTTGTTTTTATTGTTAATATGTATACTTGCTGTATAGTATACTAGAACGATATATATATGTCACTGTGATTTTTTTTTCTTTCTCTAATAAGAATATAGAGAGAATATGTTTTTATTACAAAAGAAAGTATACTTTTGGGTATATACAGTTGCGTGTATACCTTTACATGTTTACATAATGAGTATGTTTCCTCTGTTCTTCTATATTGACCGAAGCTTATATTCGTGGTTAAACATATATATATTTGTTTATTAAATCCTAGCTTTATATATATTGTATATATGTTAGTTGATATATATAAGTCGTGTTATATTTTATATATATATATATATATGATATGTTGTAATATATACGTATGTATATGTTGGTAGATATAAAGTGTACGCCAGTAGTACCTTGTACGAATGAACTATTATGCATTTTAAAGCTTATGTTTCTTTGTTATATAAATATATATCTATGAACTGTTATGTATATAAATATCTATGACAAATGGTTTTCATATATCTGAATTGTTATGTGTTATCAAATCCCTGTTTCTTTGTGCTAATATGTTTACTAATGATGTCCGTCTATTTATATATAAGTAGGCTATCTTGTTCATATATTATATGTTAAATTTCAAATATATGTTAGTTTATAAATATTTATACACATTTGTTTATATATTAGTATATATATATATATTGTTGATTCCAAGCATATATATATATATATATATATATATATGAAAATTTTGAAATGTTGCTTTACAGCTAGTTCAGGTATAGGGTATAAGTTATATATATATTAAATAAATTGTTTATATTGATTTTTATGGTAACTGATGATTTGGATTTTAGAAATATATATTATTTTAAAATATGAGTTTAAATTTTATATTATTAGAGAATATGTATATATGGGTACAATATTAACTTGTTTCAGTTTATCAAGCTAAATTGATTCATTTTCGTCAATTTCTTATCTATCAGCTTGTCCGTCGAAATCGTGTCTGGATTTCATAACTCAATCTCATCGTCTATCTCTCTAGCCTCGAAAGGTGAGCAATCACTCACGATTAATGTTCTTTTATTTATTAAATTTGATTTCAATTGAAACGACAATTGAAATATGCTATTGTTAGTTATTTACACTGTTTTATATGTTATTACCTGTATCAGTTCACCTGTGACATCTGACACCATTATCTGTTAATTATACGATGATAATCCCGTTTGGTTGATAATTGATTGATGGTTTGTTGTTTATATTGGATGTAAATTTTAATGTATAAAGTGATAAATATTATGCAATTGAAATTGATGTAGGATAGTTAAAAATTTGAATTGACATATGTGTTGAATTTGATTAGTTAAATTTGTACAATATGACCCCTTTAAATGTTAAAATTAATTGACACGTAGAAAAATAGTTAATTACCCTTGAACCATGTGAATTTATGATTATTAATTGAAGAAATATGAAATTGAATAATTGATGTCAAGTGTAGAATTACATAGAATAATAAGTGTAATAATCTTTAATCTACACGAAATGATAGTGTAGATTCTAGAAATAATTATATTAATTTGCACAAACAACAAATGTAAATTAATACGATTATTTCAGGATTATTTGAATTGATTATTGGATTGATATTGATTGTTGTTATTGCTTGTTTATTTACTTTGACACCATCCTAGTTATCACACTGCAAGTTTCCTTTGCTATGCTTTGATTTTGAATTGAATTGGAATCGGGTTGAAATGATAAATACCCAAATGAACTTGACTTAGGATAGAGAATTAAATAAAACCCGATTGGTCAATAATTTGATTTAAAAATAAAATAAAGATTTTATTTGAATAAATAATATGGTTTTGAAATGAAGTTGAAATTTGAATTTTTATCAAAGGAAAATGTTAATATTTAATAATCTAAAAAAAATATTAACATAGTAGTTGATGAAAGAACGTTGTTTTGAATTTAATTAACAATTAAGTTTGGAATTATTTAATAATTGAGTTTTGGAATTATTTAATAATTATGTTTTGAAATTATTTAATAATTAAATAAGAATGAATTATTTAATAATTAAATGAAATTTAACTCTTGATATGTGAAATTGAACTTCGTAATAAGAGGAATTGAACTTCTTTAATAAGTAAAGGTTGAGTTATGAAATAATTAAATTTTGGGAAATTTGTCTAAATCAAATAAGTAAATAAGTGAAATTGATTTTCTTTAACAAGAAATAAAATGTGATTTATGTATTGAAATAAATTTAGGACTTGTAATTTAAAGAATTTGATTTGACGAAATTAACTTAATTAAAATTGTAAGTTTTGATATAATGGAGTTGAACTTAAGTAATTGAATTAATGAATTGGAAATTAAATAGAAATTGTTTTGAATGATAAATTAACTTAACGAATATTGAATGAAATCGATTAACGATTTAAATTGATTTGAATGTTAAATTAAATTAATTTAAATGATTTCGGAATGAAACTTATATACGAACTTGAATCAATATTTGAATTGTTTTAAATAGAAATTGAAATTGAATTATAAGATTTTGAAATTATGAATTTGGAAATTTTGAAACGTAAATTATGGAAATTGATTTAGAAAGACAAATGGAATGTTGATTAACAAATTCTAATTGTAATTGATTTGATTTGATTTTTGAAATTTATTTAACGACCAATCGGTAAATAATTACGAAGGTTATTAAAGGAACCGGAATCGGTTAGGGACATACTCACTGTCTAAACCGAAAACCACTTTGATAACTACACGCAGAGTGTGATGCAGAATGAAGTGGTTGGAATGATGTACGTGATGACTGAAGAAAGAGAATGATAATGGATAGCCTTGACACTTGTGTCAAATTGGAAATGACTAAAACAGGAGCCGTGCCGGGCCAAATGGGGGTTAGCTACCTCGAGCGAACACATTTCTTCGAAAACTACTCATTACTTGTTGTCGATTGGTGCACCCTTGATTTGGGAGTGTTGTTTCGCGGTGTTGCGGTCGCTGCGGCGATGCGTTCTCACCAGTCCGGATCAGGCAAACGGTAGTTTCACTACCTTGGGTATTGCCTCATGTGCCTTGCCATACTTGTATCCCTATTCGCGACCACTATGATTTGTTTTGTGTTATACCTATGGAGTACTCCCTGATATTCCACTAGTTTACGGTGGAGTTTACAGTGCTGTATAGATTATAACGCTTATATAAAATGTGTTAAGGGGGATAATGGTAACGCCTTAACACTATTTTGATACTTTATATTACCGATAGGCATTATCTACTTATCGTACACTACTACATAGTAGATAGTTTAACAGATCCTAAAAGGATGGTTATTCCAAACATCCTTTGAGTTACTTGTATTTCAATTGCTATTTCACTTGAGTTGGATTTATTGATATAAGAATGTTAATCCTGACTCGAGTGTTTTGTGTTTTGCTTTACGCTCGGGTCAGACTGAGTGTACCAGTATTCGAGACTCACCTTTGGAGTTGGAGCTTCGCTTGGAGATCCAGCTATTTATCCAGCTTTCAGATATTCAGTTGATTCCAGTGATGTATTCTGATATTGTATTTGATTATAGTATTCGAGAGATCTGTTGTACCTTATTTAACTCTGATATGTATATAGTAGCTTCATGAACTACTATCTTTTGTTTTTGCTGCATTTATTACTCTGTGTCTGTGATTATTTATTTACTGTATATGTTCAGTTTTGCCAAATTTAGATTAACAATTCGGTATTTTGAATTACTCAAGTCCGACATGTGCGGATGCGAATAGTCCAAAACACTGGGTCGTTACAGTTGGTATCAGAGCTTTGGTAGCTCTAGGCAAAACTTAGCATATAGGGTAAATGTATTTACAGAACACTCTCATTCGAGTTTCAATCTCTTCCTTTTGGCTCGATTCCTTTGAATTTTGGAACGTTCCCTGCGGTTCCAAAAATTCGTTCGTGTCCCTCACTATTCGTCTTCTTTCAATTATGGAGCATCACATAACTCCACTTCGAATGATCTTTATAATGAGTTGGCGGTCCCGCCAATCTCAAATTGATTTGTAAAGGGGAAAAACTCTTTCATGATAGCATCGATTCACCGAAGATTTATATATCCTCGGTTTAGATGCTGACATCTCCGGTTATGACGAATTCTATCTTTTGGGATCGAATGTCGATTTACCTCAGAAATTCTGCATCAATCTTATTCTTGAAGTCACGGTCGACCTGGTTAAGGTTGCCCGCGATTTATATAAACTTATCAAATCTTTCTACTTTGTTATTTAATTATCATATCTTCGAATCGAAATTCTCTTTGAATCGAAATTCTCTTTGGTTTGAGTCCATCAAAATTTGAATCTCTATCCTTGCTTTGAATCCATTCTTGTATCGTCGAGCGAGGAAGTGTATTTGTAAATTTATGTTAAAAATGATTTATACATTGTGTTTTTTGAGTTGTTGATGTTGATTTGGGTTTCCGATCGATTCGTCTGATCAGCGCTATCGATAGGATTTCCAAAACACTTGAACAGAGCAAACTGACACAATATTATTTTCAAATTTGGAAGATGAAATAAATTTGTATGATTATATTATATATATACAAGTAAAAATTTCTGGAATTTAATAAGTTAATTAAACTAGTTGTTGAAATGATAATATTTGATTATCATTTATTGTTCTCTAAATGAATTTATAAACATGGTTTATAAATTGATTTGGGAATTGAAATGAATTTGAAAAAAAAAATCAGGAATTCGAGAATTTAATTTCCAATGATTTCAAACTTTGTTTTTTTAAAATTTTAAAATTTTTAAATATATATTATCAAAGGTATTTTGAAATAGAAACCGTTTTCAAAGAATTTAAATATTGAAATCAGTACTCTTCTCTTTGTCGCTGGAAAATAATTTCGGTAATGGTGGTCGCATCATCGACATTCATTTTCGAGTTTTGAAGTGGAGAGACTATTATGTAGCTTTGCTAAGGTTTTATTTTGAAAAAAAATATTTTGATTTGAATTTCTTCAGTATAATTTGATTTATATATATAGGTATCTTATTTTAAAATTAAATTTGATTTGATAAATATATAGATATATCTCTAAATTGTTTGAAGTAAATCGGAGATTTAAATTCTTAAATTTTAGGTTAAAGATGATTTCAATTATAAACTGAAGTCAAAATTCTTGGTTAAGTATTTAACTTGAAATAACTGGATTGTGAAAAAAAAATTATTTGTATAATACTCAATTTCATTTCAATATAACTTACCTAAATTATTCAGAAGTTAAAATGTAATTGGATAATGTACAATAAAAAAATGTCTTTATAAATAAAATTTGAGTGTTTATAATAAATGTTATACACTAAATTTTGATTATAAAGATGTTAATAGAGTTAGATAGGATAATAAGTAAAACTCAGTTAATAATGAAATAAATTTGTTTTGAAAGAATTAATAAATTTGTTTTGAAAGAATTAATAAAGTGAAATTTGATCAACTTATGAAAATACCTTGAATTTAAAAGCAATTAGTAAATATAAATTAATTTAAATCGAAACTTTTATGGTTTAAATTAATTTATATGGGTTAAATATATGTAATTAGATATATTAAGTAGAATAAATTTAACAATAATTTGGAATAAAGAAGAATTTAAATTGCTGAAAAAAAAATATGATTATAATAAAAGACTATTAAAATTTATGGTTTTAGAAATTGTAAATTGAAGATAATTGGATAATAAGATAATGAATTTAGAAATAGTTGAGATTGATTTTAGTGAAATCAAATAGATTAGATCAATTATTGAATATCAATTAATTTAAATTTGAATTTATATGGTTTAAATTAATTGTTATTTTGTATTTCAATTTTTTTTTTCTTTCTGGTTGTTTCTATTCTCCTACCTCGTTCCTTTTCGGGGACGAAAAGTTTTGAGTGGGGGAGAGTGTAACGACCCGTAAATTCAACTGGTTTTAATAACGTTATTAATTGAAAATATGTGGAATTTAAAATAAAATATTGAAATAGAAATTTAATATTTGTAATGCGTCTAGTTAAACATAGCACTTGGTAAATTTTCGTCCGAAAATATGAAGTTTATTTCGCGCGTAAATTTACTTCAATTTAATCAGTTAAAAGGCGATGAAAATAAAATGTTTTCGAAACCCAAATATTTTTATATAGAAAAATTCTAAAACATCTTCTAAGAAAGACGTCATTTTTCGTTTTTCCAAATTCGGACTTCTTTGGCTCCGTCGATCTTATTTTTTTGCGTTTTTCTTGCATTTTCTGCTAGTAGAAAATTCGAATTTTTATAATTCAATCATACCACTGATATTTGTATACCATTTTGATCGTCTCGTCGTGCTGATCTTCGTAGTATATTCAATTGTCAAATTCTGATGTCCGGTGCACGACGGAATCTGTGAACGATTTAAGTCGTACCGGTATCCGTTTTGTGTCTTTGGTTTCGGTGTGTCTTTCCAATGCCCACGTGAATTGATGAGCTTAATAAATTCAGCCAGTTGTTTGATTAATGACTTTTGCTTTCCCTATCTCTAATTTTATTTTGGTTGGTTCATATTCATCCCGTTCATTGGTGAGAAATATACATCAGATTTCATTTCTTCTTTTGGCTATCTGCATTTGAACTACTCATATTTTTCCATTTCTTTTCATCTTCCTTCATTCCTGTTGCTTTCCTCAAAGCTGCTACCTACTTCTTTCCCCTTATGATCGGCCTCACAACATCTCTCCACTACAAGATTTTCATGCACCCAACACGTCGACCCACGGCCGATGCTTCCAGCCATCACCGTCCGTTATTCCCATCTCCCTCTCGCTCGACATCATCAACCGGACCTACACCCCCGACCCTTAAACCGCGTGCGTCTCCTCTCATCTTCCCTCACCTCATGGCCGTTCCGCACCCAGACATCGTCCGCTCCACCATAGCTTCCTCTCCACCACTGCTCGGCCACTCAGTTGAAAGCAACTCCCTCCGCCACCATCCTTCCCCGGCACCCCTCCTCTCCGCCTCTGCCGAGTAACTCCACAACAGCCTCCACGCTCACCTTCTCACATGAGCAATCTCCGGCGAACGGCAGGCGCATCCCTTCCTCACTTTTCAATCACCATCGAGCACTACACGAGGCAGCCCTGCGCCTTCCACCACCCTCCGACCTCGCCATGATGGCCCATCGCCTATTCGTTTTTCCCGCGTTCACTCGCAGATCACCAGGCCGCAGCCTTTTAATTCTAACCGAACCATATAGCAGCCTCATCTGGTAATTATGTATATATCGTTAGTATATATTTTACCATACCCTACTTTGCCAAAGTATATAATTTAGAGTACAAGTGTTTGCATATATACAATGATCTGCTATATATATTAGTTATATATATTCATACTGTTGAGTGGAGGGATATATGTTCTGAGGATGTATTAAATTATATGAATTTTATAAAATTTTTGAGTTATATATATATGATTTATATAGATTTGTTATTGGGAATGTTATATAGGATGTATAATCTATGTTATATGAGTCTGTATATTATGTTTTATATACATCAGTTAATATATATATTTGGTAGAATTTTAAGTTTATATTAGTTGCTGTTATGTCTTTTGTATATATATAAGTAAATTAGTTTATACATATATAAATTTGTTTGATATATATAACAACTTAGTTTATATTTTAAGTGTAGATGTAACAAGTCTTGTTTTTATTGTTAATATGTATACTTGCTGTATAGTATACTAGAACGATATATATATGTCACTGTGATTTTTTTTCTTTCTCTGATAACAATATAGAGATAATATGTTTTTATTACAAAAGAAAGTATACTTTTGGGTATATACAGTTGCATGTATACCTTTACATGTTTACATAATGAGTCTGTTTCCTCTGTTCTTCTATATTGACCGAAGCTTATATTCGTGGTTAAACATATTTTTTTTTATATTAAATCCTAGCTTTATATATATTGTATATATGTTAGTTGATATATATAAGTCGTGTTATATTTTATATATATATATGATATGTTGTAATATATACGTATGTATATGTTGGTAGATATAAAGTGTACGCCAGTAGTACCTTGTACAAATGAACTGTTATGCATTTTAAAGCTTATGTTTCTTTGTTATATAAATATATATATCTATGAACTGTTATGTATATAAATATCTATGACAAATGGTTTTCATATATCTGAATTGTTATGTGTTATCAAATCCCTGTTTCTCTGTGCTAATATGTTTACTAATGATGTCCGTCTATTTATATCTAAGTAGGCTATCTTGTTCATATATTATATGTTAAATTTCAAATATATGTTAGTTTATAAATATTTATACACATTTGTTTATATATTAGTATATATATATATATATATTGTTGATTCCAAGCATATATATATATATATATATATATGAAAATTTTGAAATGTTGCTTTACAGCTAGTTCAGGTACAGGGTATAAGTTATATATATTAAATAAATTGTTTATATTGATTTTTATGATAACTGATGATTTGGATTTTAGAAATATATATTATTTTAAAATATGAGTTTAAATTTTATATTATTAGAGAATATGTATATATGGGTACAATATTAACTTGTTTCAGTTTATCAAGCTAAATTGATTCATTTTCGTCAATTTCTTATCTATCAGCTTGTCCGTCGAAATCGTGTCTGGATTTCATAATTCAATCTCATCGTCTATCTCTCTAGCCTCGAAAGGTGAGCAATCACTCACGATTAATGTTCTTTTATTTATTAAATTTGATTTCAATTGAAACGACAATTGAAATATGCTATTGTTAGTTATTTACACTGTTTTATATGTTATTACCTGTATCAGTTCACCTGTGACATCTGACACCATTATCTGTTAATTATACGATGATAATTCCGTTTGGTTGATAATTGATTGATTGTTTGTTGTTTATATTAGATGTAAATTGTAATGTGTAAAGTGATAAATATTATGCAATTGAAATTGACGTAGGATAGTTAAAAATTTGAATTGACATATGTGTTTAATTTGATTAGTTAAATTTGTACAATATGACCCCTTTAAATGTTAAAATTAATTGACACGTAGAAAAATAGTTAATTACCCTTGAACCATTTGAATTTATGATTTTATTAATTGATGAAGTATGAAATTGAATAATTGATGTCAAGTGTAGAATTGCGTAGAATAATAAGTGTAATAATCTTTAATCTACACGAAATGATAGTGTAGATTCTAGAAATAATTATATTAATTTGCACAAACAACAAATGTAAATTAATACGATTATTTCGGGATTATTTGAATTGATTATTGGATTGATATTGATTGTTGTTATTGCTTGTTTATTTACTTTGACACCATCCCAGTTATCACACTACAAGTTTCCTTTGCTATGCTTTGATTTTGAATTGAATTGGAATCGGGTTGAAATGATAAATACCCAAATGAACTTGACTTAAGATAGAGAATTAAATAAAACCCGATTGGTCAATAATTTGATTTAAAAATAAAATAAAGATTTTATTTGAATAAATATTATGGTTTTGAAATGAAGTTGAAAATTGAATTTTTAACAAAGGAAAATGTTAATATTTAATAATCTGAAACAAAATATTAACATAATAGTTGATGAAAGAACGTTGTTTTGAATTTAATTAACAATTAAGTTTGGAATTATTTAATAATTGAGTTTTGGAATTATTTAATAATTATGTTTTGAAATTATTTAATAATTAAATAAGAATGAATTATTTAATAATTAAATGAAATTTAACTCTTGATATGTGAAATTGAACTTCGTAATAAGAGGAATTGAACTTCTTTAATAAGTAAAGGTTGAATTATGAAATAATTAAATTTTGGGAAATTTGTCAAAATCAAATAAGTAAATAAGTGAAATTGATTTTCTTTAACAAGAAATAAAATGTGATTTATATGTTGAAATAAATTTAGGACTCTTAATTTAAAGAATTTGATTTGACGAAATTAACTTAATTAAAATTGTAAGTTTTGATATAATGGAGTTGAACTTAAGTAATTGAATTAATGAATTGGAAATTAAATAGAAATTGTTTTGAATGATAAATTAACTTAACGAATATTGAATGAAATCGATTAACGAATTTAAATTGATTTGAATGTTAAATTAAATTAATTTAAATGATTTCGGAATGAAACTTATATACGAACTTGAATCAATATTTGAATTGTTTTAAATAGAAATAGAAATTGAATTATAAGATTATGAAATTATGAATTTGGAAGTTTTGAAACGTAAATTATGGAAATTGATTTAGAAAGACAAATGGAATGTTGATTTACAAATTCTAATTGTAATTGATTTGATTTGATTTTTGAAATTTATTTAACGACCAATCGGTAAATAATTACGAAGGTTATTAAAGGAACCGGAATCGGTTACGGACATACTCACTGTCTAAACCGAAAACCACTTTAATAACTACACGCGGAGTGTGATCCAGAATGAAGTTGAATGATGTACGTGATGACTGAAGAAAGAGAACAATAATGGATAGCCTTGACACTTGTGTCAAATTGGAAATGACTAAAATAGGAGCCGTGCAGGGCCAAATGGGGGTTAGCTACCTCGAGCGAACACACTTCTTCGAAAACTACTCATTACTTGTTGTCGATTGGTGCACCCTTGATTTGGGAGTGTTGTTTCGCGGTGTTGCGGTCGCTGCGGCGATGCGTTCTCACCAGTCCGGATCAGGCAAACGGTAGTTTCACTACCTTGGGTATTGCCTAATGTGCCTTGTCATACTTGTATCCCTATTCGCGACCACTACGATTTGTTTTGTGTTATACCTATGGAGTACTCCCTAATATCCCACTAGTTTACGGTGGAGTTTACAGTGCTGTATAGACTATAACGCTTATATAAAATGTGTTAAGGGGGATAATGGTAACGCCTTAACACTATTTTGATACTTTATATTACTGATAGGCATTATCTACTTATCGTACACTACTACATAGTAGATAGTTTAACGGATCCTTAAAGGACGGTTATTCCAAACATCCTTTGAGTTACTTGTATTTCAATTGCTATTTCACTTGAGTTGGATTTATTGATATAAGAATGTTAATCCTGACTCGAGTGTTTTGTGTTTTGCTTTATGCTTGGGTCAGACTGAGTGTACCAGTATTCGAGACTCACCTTTGGAGTTGGAGCTTCGCTTGGACATCCAGCGATCTATCCAGCTTTCAGATATTCAGTTGATTCCAGTGATGTATTCTGATATTGTATTTGATTATAGTATTCGAGACATATGTTGTACCTTATTTAACTCTGATATGTATATAGTAGCTTCATGAACTACTATCTTTTGTTTCCGCTGCATTTATTACTCTGTGTCTGTGATCTGTGATTATTTATTTACTATATATGTTTAGTTTTGCCAAATTTAGATTAACAATTCGGTATTTTGAATTACTCAAGTCCGACATGTGCGGATGCGAATAGTCCAAAACACTGGGTCGTTACTACATCCATGTTATATTAGAACACATATTTGACAAGAACAACTCACTGTAACCAAGCTTATTCCTCCGGGCAAAGCGAGGGTTTTTTGATAGTCGAATTCGAAAGGGGAGCTTCGGGACTGGACGTAGGACAGGAGGTCCGAACCAGTATAAAATCCTAGTGTGCTTATTCTATATTAACTTAGATTAATATTATTTTAGTTGCGTCATATATTTTGTCACATATACTTGCATATACATTACACGATCCACCTCGTAGATATTCATTTGGTATCAGAGCAAGGTTTGATAAAAGTACAGTAACACGTATTTGACTCACTTTAATATGGCAAGTATTTTTCAAGAAGGACAATCCATAGCACGTCCCCCACTGTTTAATGGTTCTAATTATGCATATTGGTCAACACGTATTAGAATTTTATGGAAGCTAATGGATTAGAAATTTGGTCAACCACTCAAAATAAATATGAAGCACCTACTACTGCTATGAATACATGGAATGATACACAATACCCGCAGCTTCTAATAATGCCAAAGCACTGAATGTTTTATTTTGTTCATTAGATAAGAATGAATTTTCATGTGTCATGTTATGTAACACTGCATATGATATTTGGCATACCTTACAAGTTACACACGAAGGCACGAACAAAGTTAAACAAACTAAGATCTCAATTTTGCAAAATCAATTCTCTTCGTTTAAAATGAAACAAAATGAATCTATAGTGGACATGTACTTTAGATTCCAAACTATTCAACACAATTTAATGGCACTAGGAGTTAAATTCACAAATTTTGACTTAGTATCTAGAATGCTCAATTCTTTAACTCCAGAGTGGGAAAGAAAAGTATTAGATATCAAAGAAGCTAATGACCTCTCAACATTCTTAGTTGAAGAATTGATAGGAAATTTAATGTCCTATGAAGCTAATTTGCAGGCAAGAAAAGAACAAAATTCGGAGAAGAAAAACATAGCATTCCCAGCAACAAATGAAGACTCCGACTTAGACGAAGAGGAAATCGTATTTATTGCCAAAAATTACAACAAATTCAAGAAGTTTAGGAAAATGACCAAATTTCAAAAAGGAGGAAAATCAAGCTCAACAAATCAAACGTCAATCAAGTGCTATGAATGTGATCAATTTGGACATATGAAGAAAGATTGTCTCAAGCTCAACAATGATAAAAAGAAGAACAAATTTGAAAAATTCAAAAAGAAGAAAGCTTTTAAAGTAACATGGGATGACTCAGATTCTTCATCATCATCAGATAGTGACAGCGATAGTGACAGAGAACAAGCTAATGTATGTTTTATGGCACAAACTGATGAGGTACCCAAAATAAAAAACTAGGAGAAATGGATACTTGATAGTGGATGCTCCAAGCATATGATTAGAAATGCAAAAATGTTATCAAATATAACATATATCGATGGTGGAACATTAACTTTTAGAGATAACTCAAAAGGATATGTCGTTGGCATCAGAGAAGTCATCAACTATGGTATTTCTAACTCTCCTATTATTACAAATGTTTTGTCAGTAGAAAATTTAAAACACAACCTACTTAGTATTAGTCAATTATGCGACAACAAATCAATTTTGAAAAAGATAGATGTAATATTTTCGATAATAACAAACAACTTATCTTTGAGGGTTTTAGAAACAAAAATATTGATGTCTTAAATATGAATATAAATCGAAATTCAAACTTATGTTTAACTGCCAAACATGACAATCCATGGTTATGGCATAAATGATTCTGTCATATTAATTTTAAATATATTAATAAGTTAGCAAAATATGAGCTAGTTAGAGGTTTACCTAAAATAAATTATAAAGTAGAAAATTTATGTGACGCTTGTCAAATCGGTAAATTAAAGAAAAGCTCTTTTAAATCTAAAAATAATATTTCTACAAAACAACCGTTAGAATTATTACATTTAGATTTATTTGGTACAACTCAAGTTCGATCTATAAATCACAACATGTTTTCGTAATAGTTGATGATTTTTCAAGATATACATGGACCTTATTTTTAAAACATAAAAGTGACACTTTTGGTATGTTTAAAATTTTTGCTAAAAAAATTAAAACTCAAATGGATTTAAAACTTAAGAATATTCGAAGTGATCACGGCGGAGAATTCGAAAATGATCTTTTTACTAATTTTTGTAATAAAAAGGGCATAAGTCATAATTTTTCTTTTCCTTGCACACCACAACAAAATGGTGTAGTAGAAAGAAAAAATTGTACGTTACAAGAATGTGCACGAACACTATTAAGTAGTAGTGGTTTACCAAAACATTTTTGGGCTGAAGCTATTGCTACGGCTTGTTATGTTTTGAATCGAGTGACCATACGACCTATGACTAAACATACTTGCTTTGAAATGTTTTTTGGAAGAAAACCTAAAGTATCATACTTTAAAACTTTCGGATCAAAATGTTTTATATTAAATACAGAGGATAATTTAGGAAAATTCGACCCAAAGGCCAATAAAGGAATCTTTGTTGTATATTCGGATTGTAGCAAGGCATATAGAATTTTTAATAAACATACTAACATAATTGAAGAAAGTTTACATGTTTCATTTGATGAAAATTTCCTTAACAATCGTACTAATGATGATGAAGAAACTATTCCTATAACAAATACAACAAACTCATCTAATAATGAGACAAATGCACAAAATAATACTCTAGTGTCACCTCCTAGAATTCTAAAAGACCATCCAAAAGGTAATATTATTGGGGATCTTAATTCCAGAGTAACTATAAATCAACTTAACCAAATAAGTCATATTGCATTTGTGTCAAATTTTGAACCAAAGAATTATAAAGAAGCTTCAAACGATGATTTTTGGATAATAGCCATGTAAGAAGAATTAAATCAATTTGAACGTAATAATGTTTGGGAATTAGTACCAAGACCATTAGTTATTGGAACAAAATGGGTATTTAAAAACAAAGCAGATTAAAACGGAAATATAGTTAGGACTAAAGCACGTTTAGTTGCTCAGGGTTATAATCAAGAAGAAGGTATCGACTATGACAAAACTTTTGCTCCAGTAGCAAGACTCGAAGCCATACGTACATTACTTGCTTTTGCAAGTCATCACAATTTTAAATTATTTCAAATGGACGTCAAAAGTGTTTTTTTAAATGGTTTTATTAAAGAAAACGTATATGTTGAACAACCCCCATTATTTTTTCACGAAAAATATCCTGATCGTGTTTTTAAATTACACAAAGCTCTATATGGTTTAAAGCAAGCCCCCCCGTGCCTGGTATGAACGTCTTAAGAATCATTTAATTGCTTCTTGGTTTAAAATAGGTAAAATAGATACGACTTTATTTATTAAACGAGAAAATAACGACATCTTAGTCATACAAATTTACGTAGACGATATTATTTTTGGTTCAACTAACGAAAATCTTTGTTCTCAATTTTCAAATATTATGAAAAGTAAATTTGAAATGTCTCACATGGGTGAATTAAATTTCTTTTTAGGATTACAAATAAAACAACTTGAAAATGGTATTTTTGTACATCAAGAAAAATATTGTAACGATTTATTACGTCGCTTTGGAATGGATAAAACTTCAAGCAAACCAACACCAATGAGTACTAGTGTTCACTTAGAAAAAGATGATAATGGAAAAGATTTTTATGAAAAAATATATCATAGTATGAATGGCTCCTTACTATATTTGACGGCTAGTCGCCCGACATTATGATGAGCGTATGTCTTTGTGTCCGATTTCAAGCAAAACCAAAAGAGTCTCACTAAATAGCTGTTAAACGTATCTTACGATATCTATCTAGTACTAGAGATTACGGTATGTTTTACCCTAAAGGATCATCATTTGAACTTGTTTCATATAGCGACGTGGATTTCGGTGGATGTTAAACAAATCGTAAGGTACTAGCGGAACATGTCATTTTATTAGACAATCGTTGGTTTAGCAAAAAGCAGAACTGTGTCTCTTTATCCACTTGTGAAGCCGAATACATTTCAGCGGCCTTAGGATGTGCACAAGTGATATACATGCAACAAACGCTTAAGGATTTCGGAAAAGTTATCGATAAATCACCAATATATTGCAATAATACAAGTGCAATAAATTTATTGAAAAACCTTGTAAATCACTCACGTACTAAACACATAGATATATGACATCACTTTTTACACGACAATGTAGAAAAAGGAATTATTACATTAGAATACGTAAATACTGAGAATCAAATAGCAGATATTTTCACAAAACCACTAAATGAACAAACGTTTGTTACACTACGACGTGATTTAGGAATATATTCTCTTAATGATCTTATCAGCTAATTCTAAGTTTCATTTATTTATTTTTGGTAAAAAAAGTTTTAATCCACAGACAAAATCTTGTAACACTAACCAACAATTTTTTAAAATGTTTGTTTTAACTATTTATAGCCTTTTACAACATTAATAAATAACTCCTACTTTTACAAATAAAATACAGATTTTATATTGGTTCCTTTTAAAATAAAAAAAAGCAAAACAAAAACATATCTTCCAACAACTCTCACCTCTCCTTTTCAACACCAACCTCGGATAGTTCAATGGATACCCCTCATCGACTTCCTACTCCTACGCTAGGTCAAGAGCCGAGCTATAAGTGGTACTCCTACCACACGGGATTCATTCCTGACAAAAAACGATCCAACAACTCTCACCTCTCAACGATCCAAACGATCACTATTTGGATCTCCTAACACCAAGGATAAAATCGATGATATACATCATTATCAAAAGCAACAAATGGAGTTACAATGAGAACTATACTTCGAACAAAAAGTCACTACATGACGACTAAATTTTCTGGAGCAAGTAGCGATCAAATTTTGCAATTCACGAAAGAAGGATGTACATGAACCACTTCCGATTCCTTGCAATCCTATGGATCCTTCTGCCTCTTATCGAACACCTTGGGATTCTCCACTTAGGCAATTCTCTGGTTCCCCAAGAACCAACGAACGTGGAAATATTTGGTCTCCACTCAAGTCGTGAAAGGATAGCAAATCTGAAGATTGCAATGCTCCATCTTCATCTAAATAAATTTGCTTATTCTCATTATATTTTTATCTAATTATATTTGTATTTTTTTCACAAATAATAATATTATGTTTCACCAAAATCAATCTCTCAAAAATTAAGCAACATCCTTCAAAATAAGGCTATTTTAAGCCAAAATAGATATTTTAGACGTCTGAACAATGCCACCAAACGTTTGACACACTTGTATCACACAATTTTACAACTCTATGCATGTATCAGACGTCTGATATAACCCTCCAAACGTCTGAAATTAGTGTCTGCCTCATAAAAAAACACAACTATTTATTTCAAACGTCTAAAAATTGTTCCCAGACGTTTGAACAAAGTTTCTGCCTTCTGAAAATACCAACAAGGTAAATTTCAAACGTCTAATTCTACATCCAGACATCTGACAAAACTCTCTAACTTCGAAATTTTACAACTCTATCAATTTCAGACGTCTACCACCAATAACCAGACTGTTAACCCGCCTTTTGGCAAGGCCGTGGACATGCGGATTTAACTAAGTCGACTACTCATTTGTCGAGACTGGAGTACGGTGGGATTAAAGCCAGCTGGATGGATGGACGATAAGTCACGGATGGTATGGTATGGGTCGTTCGGCCAAGGTGGCTCGGAGATGGCTCGGTCGTATGTCGTTCGGCCTTGGCGAGGTGGTTCGGCCTTGGTGAGATGGTTCGACCTTGGTGAGGTGATTCAGCCTTGGCGAGGTGGTTCGGCCTTGGTGGCACGATTCGGCCTTGGTAAGGTGGTTCGGTCTTGGTGGCATAGTTCGGCCTTGGCGAGGTGGTTCGGCCTAGATGAGGTGGTTCGGTCAGGGACGAGGGACACAAGTAGATCGGCATTTGAGCCATTCGACACTGGAATGAGTCGGTCAGCAAGCGAGGCATGGGATCGACATTCTCGATCGAAATTGGATACAGGCTTTGGGTCGGTGTTAAGCAGGGGTCGACTAAAGTGGATTGGTGTCTTGAAGGAGTGGGTTCAGCATTGAACTACTTCGAGTCGCAGGCAAGGTTACTCCGAGTCTTGGATAGGACTGCTTCGATTCGTCGCCAGGGGAACTTCCTTTCGACATTACAACTACTCGGGGTCGGTCATAATGGTGGAGTCTGGTTCGGCTATGGGCTTGATGGGCCCGGATTACTCAGGAAGTCTAACAAATCCAGTTTTGCCTATAAATACAGCATGTATGGCTTTATAAAAGAGGGCTTCCATTCTGTTTTCCTGCTACTTCCCCAGGCTACTCTGCCATTACTGCTTTAAAAACTCTGGATTGTAACTGTAATTGATTCTCATATCAATAATAAAGAATTTTCTGGAGTGGATGTAGGCCGGAGTCAGCCGAACCACTATAAATCCTCCGTTTTTACTGCTTTCTTTTTAATTTCTACTGTTCTTAATATTATTACTCTCTACATACACTCTATCTATGATCAGTGACTGTGATTTGGTGCTTTCATCTGGATTTGGGTGTTAGTGACTAATTTTGGCGCTAACATTTTGGTGCTTTCACTGAGAGGACTAGCACTCAGGAATTGGAAAGCTTGGATTTTGGATTTAAAGACTTAGGAACTCGAATTCTGGAGACTATGGCAAAGCAATCAACTAGGAGGCAAAGGACAGAGAGGAGTCAACATGAGGGAAGTCAGGAGGCATCCTCTGGAGCTAATAAAGCCTCCGTCTATATCATTAGAGACGAGATGGAGATGATGATGGGAGCTATGCAGGAAGAATTGCTGAAAAGACAGGAGGAGGTAATGCAGAACCTACTTCGACAAGTTGGACAAGTTGGAGCACAAAGTCAAGGGGATGGACCGACTGCGGCTGCTGGCAATGCAGAATAAGGAATCAGAGCTGTACAAGTTTCTGGCAGTCAAAACCAGAACCAGACTAGAGGGATTGAAGGAAATCAGCAAAGGCCTGGGGGCAGACCCCCGGGATTGGATACTGGAATAGCTATGAATGAAGCTCGGCGAGCAGGGAACAACGTGAACGTAAATGTCCAGCATGAAGAGTACTACCCAGAGTACCCTCCAGGAAATGGAGGGCAAGGTGGAGATGCGAACAGGGGACTACCCCCGGATGGAGACGAGCGGATTGCCGGATTAATAAGAAGGATTATGAGAGGAGGACTACCGAGCAGAGGCTTGGAGGAAGTCACCCGGAGTCCGTTCACTCCGGATATCAGGATTGCAAGGAACCCTCCAGAATTCAAACTGCCGACACTGGAGGCCTATGATGGAAAATCAGATCCAACTATGCATGTAATAAGATACATCAGACATATGGAAGTGCTGGGGTCATCTGAGGAGGTGATGGCATGGTGTTTCTCTCTATATTTGATGGATTTGGCTGCACTCTGGTTCAGACAGCTAGAGACCGGGTCAATTAGAACGTGGGGCGAGCTAGTCGAACGCTTCATGAGACAATTCAGGGTTCACATGACGCGACCCAAGAATATGATGACATTGGCATCAATGAAGCAGAGGACCGGAGAGTCCGTGAGGGGTTTTCTAATGCGGTTCAATGCAGTCGTAGCTTCAGTAGATCGCCCGGATCCATCAATGATTTTGATGGCAGCGGTAGCAGGGATTGCTGAGGACATTGAATTCAAGGACTCATTGGCACGGGACCCACCATAGGATCTTGGGGAGTTCTATCATGAGGCAGAGAGATTCATTCGGTTAGAGGAATCACGTGCCTAAAGGCAAGAGATAAACGCTGTGCAAGGTGAAGGAATGTCTGGAGAAGGACGTGGGATGGATAAAGGAAAGCGCAAGCAGGACGATGGACATAGTGGCTTTGACAAACGGAGGAGAGGTCGAGAACACAAATTTGCGACGTACGCGGACTTGATAGATAATTTGGAACGGATCTACTTGGACACTCGGGGGCAGCTCCCCTATCGGAAACCACCCAGGAGGGATCCCATTGAACGGGAACGTAGGAGCGGGAAGTACTGCCTACTCCATGAGCTGGAAGGGCACTCCACGGATGAATGCCGCTACCTGAAGGATGTGGTGGAGGAACATGTTAGAAGTGGCAGGTTGCCATAGTGTGTGAGAAATCGGATTGGAGCAGTAAAACACGAGCAGCTACCGCTTGGGTCAAACAGGAATGACTCTGGAATGGGGTCACGACTCGTCATCCGCTGATCGTGATGGCAAGGGCCGAGTTCAGGATTTGGACTCTGGTCATCGAATAATCTTTTCTGATTTTGTTTTAAAAAATAAACAGCAAATATGCCACTCACACATGTAAGGGAACTGGATTGATCCCCAGGCATGCTCTAAGACGGTAATAGGCTGCTTTGCCCGGAGAGGCAACCCATAGCTTTTTCTGTTTTTCTTATTGGACAATTGGACTTTGGATTTGATAAATGGATTTTGGTTTTATGAAAAAAACACCTAACCGAAGAGTTATGAGATGGATATTGGAAGTCGGTTGGAAATTAATCGCTTAATGTTCAGGGACACGGAACCAGAGTGCATGGAGCGATGCCGCTTCGCCGAAGAGCGACAGGATCGGCTCGCTCGTCGTTGTTTCCCCTTCACCGGAGAGTGACAGGATGGGATCCAACAAGAGCTCTGAGAGGCTGCAATCGGTCTAGGACTTAGGCCATGACATCGCTTAATGTTCAGGGATACTGAACCGAAGTGTAGGGAGTGATGCTGCTTCGCCGGAGAGCGACAGGATCGGCTCACTCAACGATGTTTCCCCTTCACCAGAGAGTGATAGGATGGGATCAGTAAGAGCTCGGAGAGGCTGACATCGGTCTAGGAGGATCAGGGCATCGCTTAATGTTCAGGGACGCTGAACCGGAGTGCAGGGGATAGGTTGCTTTGCCGGAGCGCAACAGGATCTGCCTATTCAATCGTTAAGTTTGAATCGAGCTTAGCAAGGGTCCAGAGAGGCCGTCAACAATCTGGAAAGATTTTAGGATTCGATTACTGACTTCCAAGGTGTGAAATGGATTTGGATAGTGGCTTCGAATAGCTACATATTTGGATAAGGACCCGGGAAGGTCCTGGATATGGATTTTAGGACCCGGAGAGGTCCCGGCTCAGGATTTGGAACCAGCAAGGTCCTCAATTTGGACTATAGGACCCGGAGAGGTCTCGAACTTGAATAAAATGATCCGGAGAGATCGTGGATTCAGTTAGTTGATTTCGAACGGATGTGGAATTGGATGAGGATTTGGTTATTGGATAGGAATTGGATATCGACTCAGAGCAGTCGTGAATTTGGATAAGTATACGGCAATGGCACTTGGATAAAATGGATTGGATTATGGATCGGAAAGTATGGCTATGGATAACATATGGACTTTAGATATCAGATTTGAGGCTATTCAAAACACACCTTCCAATAACAAGGCATGTTTTGGGGGAAGGGGGCAAATGTTAACCCGCATTTTGGAAAGGCCGTGGACATGCAGATTTAACTAAGTTGACTACTCGTTTGTCGAGACTGTAGTACGGCAGGATTAAAGCCAGCTGGGTGGATGGACGATAATTCACAGATGGTACAGTGTGAGTCGTTCATCCAAGGTGGCTTAGAGGTGGCTCGGTCGTATGTCGTTCGGCCTTGGAGTGGTGGTTCGGCCTTGGTGAGGTGTTCGGTCTTGGCGAGGTGGTTTAGCCTTGGCGAGGTGGTTCGGCCTTGGTGGCACGGTTCGGCCTTGGTAAGGTGGTTCGGCCTAGATTAGGTAGTTCGGTCTTGGTGGCATAGTTCGGCCTTGGCGAGGTGGTTCTGCCTAGATGAGGTGGTTCGGTCAGGGACGATGGACACAAGTGGATCGACATTTGAGCTGTTCGGCACTGGAATGAGTCGGTCAGCAAGCGAGGCATGGGATCGGCATTGGATACAGGCTTTGGGTCGGTGTTAAACATGGGTTGGCTAAAGTGGATTGGTGTCTAGAAGGAGTGGGTTCTGCATTGAACTACTTCGAGTCGCAGGCAAGTTTACTCCGATTCTTAGATAGGACTACTTCAAGTCGTCGCCAGGGGAACTTCCGTTCGGCATGTCAACTGCTCGGGGTTGGTCATAATGGTGGAGTCTGGTTCGGCTATGGGCTTGATGGGCCCGGATTACTCAGGAAGTCTAACAAATCCGGTTTTGCCTATAAATACAGCATGTAGGACTTCAAAAAAGAGGGCTTCCATTCTGTTTTCCTGCTACTTCCCCATTAAGGCTACTTTGCCATTACTGCTTTTAAAACTCTGGATTGTAACTGTAATTGATTCTCATATCGATAATAAAGAAATTTCTGGAGTGGATGTAGGCCGGAGTCAGCCGGACCACTATAAATCCTCTGTTTTTAGTGCTTTCTTTTTAATTTCTACTGTTCTTCATATTATTACTCTCTACATACACTCTATCTGTAATCTGTGACTGTGATTTGGTGCTTTCATCTGGATTTGGGTGTTAGTGACTAATTTTGGCGCTAACACAAACGTTGGAACATATTTACTATCTTCATATTAGGTTAAATCAAATGTCTGATTCATTATCCAGACGTCTGAAATTCAATCGACACTATTAAGTAACCTTATAACGTCTATTTTTACCACTTTTTTCCATTCATTTCATTTCGTTTCTACTGCAAATTCAATACCTAAATTCTCTAAATCGCTTTCTCCTTCAAACACGCTCGATTCTCATGGCACCAAAAACGAAAAACCCTAAAATCTCTAAAAGAAAGCAAGACCAAGCTACTTCATCCAACCCACAAGTATGTTCTGATGATCAAATTGAGAGATGGATGAATCGCGTACCACATTTAATCAAAAGATATGAAGACATTCAAAAGAAGAAGCCTCATAGAGGTCCTTTCTACAATTTGCTTAAATTTCCTATGTACGATTTTGTTGAGATATGCGAAAATGTGGGGCTGCATCAGTTGATTTCCTTCAGCTCGAATAATATCCAAATAGACCAACTTGCGATATTCCTTTTCTATGCAAATTTAGATAGCACTACCGTTTGGAATACCAAAAATGAGGATAATTGGCTATGGTCAAGTGTTTACGGCAACACTATTAGACTTACACCGGGGATTATAGGCCGAACTCTGGGCTGTTCCGACTTTGAAGAAGACTTGTATAACATCCCGGATATGCGCCTTAAACCTACAGATAATATTACCCATCAGATTTGGGAAGATGAAATGCCGAGATTTGCTTCGAAATACTTACGACCAAAGGCGAGACTACTCACTAGAATGATCATCAACACTATCATTCCTCGCCTTGGTAGCCATGAGCAGATCACAGAGTTAGAGCACAAGGCTCTATACGCTATCTTCAGTGGTACGAGGGTTAATTGGGCAAAATGAAAGAGAGTGCGGTGTTAATCGACAGAATTTCTATCGGATTAGAAAACCGTCAAAAAAATTTCAAATTAAAATTTACCGCAAGCGCATGGCGTACACTTGTAGTACGTGGCGAATACGGGTCGATCCGTAGGGAATTGATGATTTTAAATATCTATTCAATCAAATTAAATCAAAGTCGAGGGATTGTTAACAAACTAAAAGAAAGTAAAAAAAAGATAAAAGAAAATAGATAAAAATATGAGAGCGTTAAGACAATTTAGGGGCAACTTCCACTCTCTAGATCACATAAATCAACAAAATGAAGTTATGATCTCTCTTTTCTTTGTCATTAGTTAGCTTAATTGATGTGCTTATCATAAGTATGGCTCATTTGTGCTATTAATTAGCTCAACATAAGCCATCAAACTATAACACAACCTTTAAACCACTTTTAATTCTCATGAAAATGACAACAAAGTTGAAAATGAAAATCTATTTTAAGCATGGCCTATTAACTATTGTTTAGAAATATAGGCCATCAAATTTTGATTTAAACATTCACTTCTTTGCCATAATCATATATAGATGAAGAGCCAATTCGTGATTCATATGACTAAGCATAGCCTATTTGTTTTGAACAACATAAGCTATCAAACTCAATAATAAGCACAAAATTACAAAAACATCATTTTCCATGAAGCACAAAAAGAGAGCATAACATTTATCTAAATGTTGAAGCTATATAATTAGAGAGCTTCATTACCCCTGAATTGAAGGGGTTTAGCTTCTCATATTTGTTATCATATCAATAAATAAAGCTTGCAACATAGAACAAAACAAAGAGGAAAAGAGAGCTAAATGAAAGAAAAAACTAATCTACTTGCATAAAAGAAAATCTACACTACTAGCATGAAAGAAAATGAACATGTAAGTAAAAGGAAACAATAATTAACATTGCATAAAAAGAAAAGAAGATTACATAAAATAAAAAATGGCTAAGTAGCCATTAAAAGAGAAAGAGAGCTTTCCTTTTATTTTCCTAAGAGAAGAGACTAAGAGAAGAGAGCCTAAAAGAGAGACTAAGAGAAGAGAGCCTAAAAGAGAGACTAAGAAGAAGAGGGGTTACATGAAGATATGGGGTATTTATACAAGCGTTAAACCCTAATTCATATTTTTGGGGAATGTCTAAATTGCCCTTGTAGGAAGTGTGGTGGCCAAGTAATCATTAACATCCACTAATCCCTTACTTAAATGTACATGAAGCTTTAATGTCCTTTTATCATATGCTTAGCTCCTAATTGAAAATAAGGGTAAGTGGGTGCGGTCCTCCATGATCATCACTTTGAATTATTTCCATCTTCATTTGTTCTCTTTACTTTTGTGCATGCATATATTTCATGAAGCCACTTGTAAAATTCACCAAATTTCCTACAAAACAACATAGAAAATTCCAAGTAAATTTTCACAATTTAATAAATGCATAAAAAGACCATTTTAACCCTATAAGAATACGAATATGTGACAATTTGAAAATAATTTGAATTTTGGTTTAAACAAGTACAAATGCCCAAATATGATGTTTATTTAAATAAAAAGAGATAAAATATGGATGTAAATATATGCACATTTACGTGTGCATCAAATACCCCCACAGTTATCTTTTTATTTGTCCTCGAATAAAGGAAAACTAAGATAAATTCTTTTTGTAGGGAGCACGATTGCATTGAGCGTATGCAACAAGCCTTAAACCTCTGGTTGTCCCCAATAGGACGAGTGTTGTCTCGTGAGGGTTTTCAGCGGATACTACCCACAAAATCCAAATGCACAGTGAAAATTTACAAAATGCGAGATTTATTTACAATGGGATAAATGCAAGTTTTTGAAAATATTTACAAAATAAGGATTCACTTTTAATTCGACACTCATAAGTTAAATATGGGTTTTGGTCATTGTTTTGAAAATTTTAAGTCATTTACTTGTAAAAATTTCCAACAAAAATCAAGTTATCATAGCAAATATACAATAATTTAACTCGTTATTTCGGTTGATAACAAAGTGTAACTATGAAATTGATCCTTAGTTGATTATCAAAGTTTACCAAAGTGGTATTTTCATTTATTTTCAATAACAAGTTAAATCAAATAAGTAAAAATAGTGCTCGGATTTCAATTGCTTACTCTCTCTTATTTGCAAATTTTATTGATATTAACAATATTTACATATGTCTAACTCAGGTAAACTTAGGCCAGATATATTACCCGTGCACTGCCTTGCGGACTGATGTGAGGGGAATACAGAGCGTGGCGAGTGAACACACAAGTGTGAACACTTATCGACTGTAGGCGTTATTAAAAATAATTTTTATATACATACACCAAACTCGGATAAACCGATGCCAGATATACTAATCGTGCACTGCCTTTCGGGCTTACGTGAGAAGGGCATAGAGCATGGCGAGTGAACACACAAGTGCGAACACATGACTCTAGGTGTTTATTAAAAATATACATATATACAAGAAATATTTTTTTGTATTTTATTTTTTTTTTCTTTTTTTTTTGAGTTTCGCACTATCATCTTAACACCATTTAACTTAGAAGATAAAAAAAATGTTATATCTTTACTTTAAATCAACCACTTTTTAAAACAAAGATTTTCAATTAGGATGTATTTCAAAATTAACACGTATGAATCTTCCTATATACTAGTTAAACCACCGTTATTTATAATCAAACTTCATTTTTATTTTTGTTAAGAAAAATAAACTTTCAAAAATTTCAATTTAATTAACCAAAACAATATATTTATCCTTTTTTGTTTCTTTAAAAATAAATCAAAATGCATTAAAAAAATTGTTTGTTTTTTTTGTTTTTTGATTTTTTTTAATTTTGGAAAGAAAATAAAAATAAAAATAAATAAACCATGAAAAAATAAAAATGATGATGAGTCTCCCCCCCGCACTTGATTTTGACTATGTCCCAACAGTCAACCCAAGTGGAAGGAGAAAAATAAAAATGAAAACATGACCTTTATTTAAATGAAAATTAACGGTATTTACACGAGACCAGAAAGTATATCGTCAAAAAGTAAATGAAACGGTCTTCCAACGACCGATTCATTTTTCTCGTCAAATATGCGAGACACAGCTTAAGCTCGGAAAACCAAACCGTAAAAGATTTCAAAATCAAATGTTGATTTGGAAAAACGAATGTCGTTTTATTAAAAATCGTACGAGTTGTTTTTTTTCGATAATTTTCGGGGTTGATAGAAAAATTGGTTGAAGTTCAAGTTTATTCTTACCAAACTGAAATTGAAATTCATCATTGAAAACTTCTTCAAAATTGTTGATTTCAAAATCAAAATGGTGATTTAAATCTTCCCCTTCAGAATTTGACAACTCGTTTTCGAAAATTCCAAAGAAATCGTGTTTGTGAAATTCGTCTTCCTTTATTGGATTATCAACAACTTCATTGCGTATCTCAAGTTCAAAATCTAAAGTTGTTGTATTCAAATTTTCAAAATTGAGAAAAGGAAGATCGAATTTTAAATTTGTTTCCACACCCTCAGAAGAATTGAAATCCAACTCAATTACAGTATTTTCAACAACTTCATTAAGATTGTCGTTTTCAATTTCAAAAGTTGTTATTTGAAAATCATCAATTATGGTAAAAGATGGATTATTGTTAGACTCGTCACACGTTGGGATTTGATTTTTTTTTTCACGTTGTTTCATATATGTTTCAAACAACGAATCCATGTGATTATCGTAAATTTCGTTCATTTGCTCAACAAAATCCAATTTATAGTTATTAATATGAGGATTTTCACTTTGAAATTGTTGGGAACAAAGATTTTCAATCGTAACGTGGTTAAGATTATTCCCATTGCCAAATTCGTTTGAAAAGTTGTTTCCATTTTCATTTTGAGTTTGAAATTCATTTTGGAGTTTGAAATTGAATTGGCATTGGTTATAATCGAAATCGTTTGAATTTTGAATTGAATTTAAAATTTGAAATCCTTGACTCGAGTTGTTACACAAATATGAATTACACAAATAATTTACATTTGATTTTGTTGTGTAGAGATTTCAAGTAGAGATGAAATGCTATTTTCAAGACTTGAGAGTTGGTCATCGTTTCGAAAACTTTGTTGTTCAAAATTCGAATTGTTTATAGAACAGTTGTCGTTAAAATATCCATACGAATTTGGAGTGAAATCATATGGATTATAATTATTTTCACAACTATTGTAAAATTCAAGTGAGTGGGGAAACTCGGACATTTTCAAGAATGTTTTTGTTTTTTTTATAAAGGAAAAATATTTACAAATAGAATTTATTTTTCAAAAAGGAATTTGATTTTTGTTTTGTTTTTTTTGGTTTTTCAAAATTTTTCTTTGTTTTTGGAAAGGTTTTATATATTTTTTTGAATTTTGGTTTTTTAATTTTTGAAATTTCAAAGAAAAAGGATTGAAAAAATTTCAAAGGAAAAGGAATATTTACATTTTTTTTAGTTTTGGATTTTGAAATTTTGTTTTTTTTAAATATGCATGAACTAATGCAACTAAATGAATGCAAGGGTTAATTACAAATGATTTATCCTAAGTTAACCCAAAATTGTATAATCACACATTGTTTTAGATAAACAAGATAGTTCTCAGCCAGGTAACAGACATGATTTATCGGTGCACCACGAATCACCGTAGCAATGCAACCGAAGGTGTAAGTACCTTCAAAGGAATAACCACCAAAATATATATGAATCACCATAATATTTATAAATGGTTATTACTGTGCCGTAGCCTAGACACCAAGAAATTAAATTGTTCATAGAAGACAAATTGTCAATATACAATTAAAAGTTATCGATGTCTAATCGTTATTATTAATCAAAATCTAGGATGAAATGCAAAGCAGAAATTAAACGTGTATTAACAATGCAACTACGAATGGATTTTTGAATTTTTTTTATATACAAATGCAAGCAATCAACAATGCAAGGAAAAACAAGAGATGAAAGCACAATAGATAGGGATTTAAAGCAGCAATATTTTTATAAGCAGGCAAGCAGTTATTTTTTTTGGCAGCAATTCTTCTCTTGAATTTCCCCTTCTGCAACCTGAAAGATAAAACAAAGATATATACACAGATTATATATATATATCAAAGAAGAAAGTAAAAAAAATGAAAATAGAAAAGAAATGAACCTAAAATAAAACGAATGAAACTATTCAAATGAAAACAAACTTAAATCTAACTTGTTTTTTGCTTCTTTTTTTTAAGGAAGAAGCAAAAAAAATTAAAACGAAACAACTTGGGGTTTTTTTATTAACAAATAAACAAACAAAACTAAAAAAAACTTTTTTTTCTTTTGTTTAGGGGGAGACAATTTGTTTTTTTTTTGAAAAGGAAACAAAATTTTAAAGTGAAGTTTTACTTAAACAATTTTTTTTTAAATATGAAAGAAGAAACTTGAAACAAATGAAACTGAATTGACTAAACAAATGAAACCTAAAAACAAAAAATTTTAACAAAGAGAACTCCAAAATTTTATTCCTTTTTTTTTAATAATACACACACTCAAAACAATCTAAACATAAAACTCAGCCCAAACTTTATTTCATTCAACCCGCACTGGTCATCACTTTGTTTCATTAAACACAAATTTCTCAAATCCCAGAAATCAAACGCAAAAATGAAAAAAACTTGAACACGAAATCGAAGTCGAAGAATCGGGGAGGGTTGGTAATTTCAAATATCTAGGCTTGCGTTTTGAACTCTGAGCGATATTGAGATGAAGAGGTGGTCGCGAATTGATTTATGGTTGTGGGGTTTTGGTCTGTTGTAGTGGAGGAGGTAGGCGGCGATGTTTGTTCTCGAGGTTTCGAATTGGGGTTTCGACTTTCTGTAGTCGAGTAGTCGTCAGTTCACGAAGGTCGATTTAGGGGTCAGCGATTTTAAAATTCGGCGATTTTGGATGTCGATGCTGAAGTTTGCGAGTTCAGGAGTTTGCATCTGGAGTTCGAAGAGGAAGACGAATTCGATTTGGGCTTATTTAGGCGAAGTGAGACGAGGCGATGGTGAGGAAAATTGATTTGGGATGCGGTGAGGGTTCAGTTCGAATTGGGTTTGGGTGCTGGGTGGTTCGGTTTGAAGCAGTTGTTGTTCTCGTTCGAGCTGAAGTTGCGAAGTGGTTGGGTTGTGGTACTTTGTTGGTCGAGGCGGTGATTTGCAAGGGTATGTAAGTTTGGGCAGTGGCTTGGATTGTTGATGAAAATGGATAGTGTGGTCTGGATTTAGCTGTTGTATGCTTTCCAGTGAGTTGTATTGATGTTGGTTTTGCTTCAGGTCTGATGGTGGATGTGGGTGTAGCAGTAGTTAGCTTGAGTGGCACAATAGCGGGTTGTAGTGGCAGATGAAAGGAGGTGAATAGAATGTAGTTAAAGTGGAGGCGAACTGAGGAGTAGAAGTGGAGTGTGGCAATGCAGTTGTTTGAAGCAGTGATATGATGGTAGGAGTAGGGTAATGTGGTCTTCGCTATTTTTGCTGTAACAGTGTGATGAAAACTAGAAATGGGTGATTTGTTTGTGGCAAGAAGTAGCAACAAAATGGATGTAACAGTTTTATTTGTGGCCAGAAAACTGGTTGAAGTTGCAACTGTAAAGGGATGAAGGGGGAGGCAGTAGTGTAAGAGTAGACAGTGATGATTGTTGTGTCGTGCAGTGAAGGGTGGCTGTGGTTTGGCGATTGCAGAGGAGGGGAGTTGCTGTTGGAAGAAGGATGGATTCGAGTAGTTGCTGATGATGGTTATAGAAGTGAATGTTTGGTTACCGAAGGAAGGATGTTTATTCAGGCAGGGTTGAATTGGTTGCAGAGTAGTTGAGATGGTCAGGTAAAGATGATTATATGAAGTATGGTATTTGATGTTTGTATGAAGTATGGTTTGTTGTCAGTGCGAGGTAGGGGATGGTGTGTAGCAGTTGAGGCTGAACTTGATGAAGTGAGGAGTAGGAGTTTTTTGGTGGTAGTGGTCGATGTACTGGGTGAACAGGCAGATGGTTTGGCAGTGGATGTATTTGTTTGATGGTATGGCAGTGATTGGTATATTGCTGGGTGCAAACTGTTTGTGGTAATTTGAGGATGGTGTGGTCTGAGTGGTTGATGGGTAGATGTCAGTTTGATCAGATAGGTAGTGTGGAGTGGTCGAGGGGGGGAAGTTCTTGTAGACAGGGAACTTGATGAAGCAGTTGATGTTTGTAGTGGTAACAAGCAAGGAAGGTGTTGTGACTGAGAGTATGGTAATATGCAGTGAAGTAGGGAATGGGTGTTCATTTGTGAAGTGGGGAATGTAGTTGTATTGTGACCAGCGGATGTATGAAGTTATATGAAGTTGGAGAATTGAAGACGACAGTAGTGAAGGCCAGTAGTAGAAAAAGTATACGACCAAAGGGGTGTATGTGCACAGTTAAAGTGCACAAATGCACAACACAGTGAAGTGTGGTTAGAGGATTGTAGCAGTATGGTCTTGGCAGTGGAATATGAAAGTTGTGAATGAGCAAATATGCAACAGTGACACAGAAATTTTGTAAAGTTTTGTATCGAAATCAAATATGCAATGTAAAATGTATGTACAATGTAAAATGCATATTGCAATGATTTTTTTTTCTTTTCCAAATAAAAGTGTGGTTTTTTTAGAAAATATTCAAATGCAATGCGAATAGAAACAAAATCCTAAAAAACAACAACAAACACACAAACAAAATTCAAACAAAAATCAAACAAACACAACACGATTTTTTTAGTGCAAACAAACACACAAAATAAACACACGATAAAAATCAAACAAAACTAATTCGAATGTGACGACCCGACTTCCTACGCCCAGGAAGACGTATCGTTTTTAAGAAAAGAAAGAGGTGAGAAAGTAGAAAAGATAGAGAAGAAGAAGAAACAACAACAGAATCTCCACAGCGGAACGAATAAAATATAATATACCACATAAAACAATACATAGTATCAAATACATCAGAGATACACAGCTAATACATCACAAACTAGACAGTTATAAACACCTGTCTAGTTAATACAACTCACACATTACAGAGATACAACACAGCGGAAATACAGAATAAACACTAACACAACGGAACCAATATATATATATCTATACGCTGAAGCCTCCTGCTCCATTGCTCCTCCAGAATTCGTCAAAGCTAACCTGAATCCCTTGGCTACCCGTAAAAATTTGGGTACCCGAGAGTTTATGAAAAACAGAAATAAACTCCGGGTCAGACATGGGTCTGGTATGAGTAAACGGTTAAAGTTTCTTAACTTTAAAAAACCTTTGAAAACAAAAGGTATCACGTAAGACTTCCCACACATAAACATGGAAATTTTTTTACCTTACGCTAACCAAACAGTTTTATAGGAAATCCAGTGATATTATAATAGTGTCTAGGGTTTTCAAGTAAATAAGAAATAGCTGAAATTGTTACATCTATTAAATTCCAGCATACTAGCCACAACGTGGGTAATACAATCAAAACCGAAGGCACTTATTGGATTTTGGATTCCATACAATGGCAGGGCTACCGGGGTACCGCCCGTCACAGTACGTGGCCTAGCTCACCGTACCGAGGATTACTCCTAATCCCCTGCAACACAAGGTCGGAACATCCCTTACTGGATAATTCCCGCACAAGACACCCCACGGTTGTCATGATCAACCGCACACAAAGCCGAAAATAAGGGACATCTAGACAGGGGTAATCTCGTCCTACTTGGGTGCTACCCACTAACCTTGCTGCACCTCCCCTGTTTTAGCCATTCCCGGTTGATGAGGCTTGAGGCTACGATTACCTTTAGAGAACACATCTCTTAGAATGCTCATCGTCCACCTGACGATGTTCTGAAAGCATTCAATCCATACAAGTTCGTTCCGGGTTCGAACGAAACCGAAGGCATTATCTCGTTACACTCATTTTGGAATCACCCTCAGAGTTAACGACAATAACCCTTGCACTCTGAATCTTCATCTTCACTTGAGATTCACGACCTATCATTAATTTGGATCGATGTGCTTTTCGGACTTCCAAATATGGAAAACCCGATCCCGGTCTCATCGAAATCCAAAACGTATCTTTTAAGGCCAAGTTGTTTTAAAGTTTTAAAACAATTCAGTTCAATTATCTATATACACACAGATAGATAAATCACAATATAACAAAGGATAATCACATTATCATCATAAACAGATAATCCATATTCCAACTCAAACAGATAATCAATATTATCATACTTAAACAAGCATCCATATCACATAGATATAACTCATCTAATATCTGAGATCACAATCAATCAAGGAAATCAATATCATCCATCATATATAAACAAGGATTAATAATCACACCATTTATAATTAATTTAAAATGAATTAAATTAATTACAAATCTCTAATTAATTTAAAGTAAATTAAATTAATTACTTTATCAATATTAATCTTGCTTACATAACCATTAATTAATTTCAAGTCAATTAATTAATCATTCTCTACTTCCCATCTTAATTAATCATCCTTGATTAATTATCTTTTAATTATATTTAAGTAATTATCCTTCAATTATTTTTACAAATTTATTATCTTATACCAAATATAAGAAGTAACCTTTAAATGACTAAAATTAATTAATTACATTACTTCTTAATTAATCTCATTAATGAATTCCTTCCTTTATTAATTATTTCCAAATAAATCCATTCAAAATTACATCATTAATTATAATAATTAATGATCTCTAATTACATTTAGCAATTTATATTCAATTAAACCAAACTGTTAATCACCTTGATTAACTCCATTCAGTAATTAACTACCCTTAATTACTTTATTTAATAATTTAATTACTCCATAATTAATTATTCTCTAATTAATCCCTTGATTAATTATACAAAGTAATTATACCCAAATTACTTTCATTTTTAAATCATCCACAATTAATTACTTCCTTAAGTAATTATACTTATTACATCATCAAATGGTTATTTAAATTAATTAAAATTAATTAACTTAAACAATTCACATTAAACTAAACTAATTACAATGAGAAATAAATTTCTTAATTACTTTCATAAGTAAATTATACTTAAATAATTCACAATTGATTACCTTAAATTAATAATCTAATTAATTATCAAATTAATCATATTAATCCATTATTTAATAATCCTAGTTAATAATCTTCATTAATTATTAACACTTCTTAAATTACTTTTCTAAAGTAATCAATTAAGATTTATTATTCATCACAATTAAATTTTATCTTTAATAACTCATTAATTTAATCCTTAATTATTTAAATTACTTAATTACTAATCATAAATTAAAATTCAAATCTAATTTAATTAATGATCCTTAATTTCCCATTTATCTATTCTAAATTAATTATCTTAAATCTTAATTAACTAATTTTAACTTTTAATTACTAAATTAATTAATTCAATCATTGATTAATTAAATTAGTTGATTATTTATTCACTAATAGTCTCAACTCCTAAATTTTCATTTATTTAAGAATAAAACATTTCCTTATCTGTAATCAAATTATCACTTACAAATGTATTTGAACCATTTTACTTTTGCATTTACTTTTACATTCCATTTCAAATTTAGATTCAAATAAATACAAATTTATCTTAGCAAGATTTAAATCACTCTTTAAAATATACTTTAAACAATTTAAAGTAGTTAAAACATTTTATTTTATAAAACTTATTTTTATTTTAAAACTATGGAGACAAAACTTAATTTGAATCCACATTTAAATTTTTTTGTTTTAACTCTGTTAAAACCCTGCTTCCAAATTCAAAACTTAAAGCCTTACAGGCCTTAAAACTGGTAACTCAACATAAAACCCGAGACTACCCAAACTTTGCTTCGAGAAAATTCCCCCATTGCTTCGAGAAAACCATCAAAAACCCCGAGCTTCCCTTGCGAAAACCCACTCACACAAATATATAACAGGTTATCAAACCTGTAGCTAATCAAAGCAACACACTCCACTACCTACTTCGAGTCTCCCTGCCATCTGCTCCGAGACAACTACTCACAAACTCGAGAAAAACCCCGAAGCAAAAGAAAACAGCGCTCCCAAAAAAAACAGTGCCTTCGAATATGCACGGTGCACGTGCACCGCGCCTCCAGCCACCTCCGGCCATCGACCCACGTCGCAACCTATCACCTACCAACCCATGACCCCATCGCAACCCACCAAAGTCACTGCGTCACTTCGAATCAAAATTCGAACTCCATTTCAAACCTGGAACTCGAGCTCGGCCCAAACCTGAAACCTCGTCGTTCGCCAACCTCCGATCACCTGAAAGTCCACCCTTCCGGCCTCGACTTCCCTTTTACGCCTACAACCAATTCCCAAAGACTCGTCGAACTCGATCCACTACAGGGACCACGGTAATCGATTCTTCCTAGCTTCGCTAAACTAGGGTTCTAGAATTTGAATGACAATCGCCACCACCCCACTGACATGAGCCAACACCTGACAATTATGCCGAAGTCCCCTATCACCCCTCCACCTCCAGAAAGAACCACCACCTCCCAGATCAACTATATCACCATAGAAACCCAATAACTCGAAATACAGACATCACCACAGAACACATTCAATACTACACTAAAAATTGTAAACTTGATTTTAAAAATCCTATCTTTTAGATACAATTTCAGATATGTAATTATATCAACAAAATTTAACGTTTGATTTTTAACATATTTCAATTTGCTCTGTGTTTTCTTCTACCAGACAATGTTTCTAACTAAAATTCTTGTAACTTATTTTTAAAGCTTAGTTAAGTTAAAACAACCAACTTTGTTTAAAATACTTAAGCCTAAAGGAAATTTGAGTGAGAAGAAATTGAAGTTAAAACTAAGTTCTAAATCTCTGAAGTTTAAAACAGAGATGAACACTGTATTTATTTAGACCTTCTCACATGTTCCAGAGTTTAAAAACAATCATACAATCACATTCCCATACATACATCGCAAGTTTACTTAAACTATAAGTCATATGCATCAAGACTAAAAGCATCTCATGTTAACAGGTTAAAGGCAGAGTCTTGAACAAAGATCAGAGGTGTTTGAAAACAACAGATATGCACACAACATAAATTCGCAAGGCATTGTACATACACATACATATAGACAAACATTAACTCAGAAATTCATAGATTATTTAAGTTTTGTTTAAAAAGTTTACTCACCTGTCATTTAAAACAGAGAGCTTGTTCTTTTGTTTGAAAAGAGGAAAGCTTGAATCTTGCATACATTTTTGTTGCTGATTCCAGAAAATTTGAACAGCTTGAAACTTGAACATGAATTGCTGGAAATCTTGCTTGTTGTAGTTGAGATGCTTAAATTTTGAATTGAAACTGAAGTGCTTTGTTTTCTATTTGATTTCAGGTTACATATTTGTTTTTAATGGACGAAAATAGGAAGAAGCTTGCTAAATAAAACAAGCATGCAAAGCTTGATGGTTGCATTTGTACACAAATATAATCTTAGCTAGTACAAATAATCAGAGATTTTTATTTTTCTTTGGGGGCTGAAAACATTTTTGAACAGACTTTGTTTTGTGCTAGGGTGGGAAGCATTAAATGCTAATGTACTTTATGTATACAAACTTATCTTACAATCCAATTTCGTATGTACTACAAATCTTACATATGTTTATTTTTGTTTGACTTAGATGCTAAGTATACATACCCAGCCACATTCGTATGTATTGAAATGATTTTTTTCTTGCCTGCATACTTTTTCTTCCAAGTTATAAGTATTATTTGTTGTTTCACTTGCTTTGCTAAAGCTACTTATAGGTTACATATACATTTCATTTTGCCTAGCCTATACTTAACTCTAGTATAACCACTTGCTTAACAACATACTTTATTTAAAACTACAACTATACAAAGTCTAGCATACCTCCATTTTGTTGTATAAGCATATTTTAGTTAACTTTATATATTTTGCCTAGTCATAAACTATTTGTTTATAAAGTTTTTACTCAAGTATAAACACAATTTTATACTTAACACAATTTTAAAAATCTTGCCTTTACTTTCTTTTAAAACTTATATTATTAAATACTTAATTTATTTAAAATTACTTCAAACCTATGTAAATTTTTATAAGATTCATTTTATATTTTAAATCATAGTTTACCAAAGCATGTGTATATGTATAGACATAAGTTTAAAATAACAAATTCTATTTATTAAAAATCCATTGTAAAGATATTACAAAAATTAATATTGTCTAACTATAACTCATTTCTAAAGATATTTTATCTTGTATTGTTTAAATATAACCCATTATTACATGAAAATAATTTATAAAAGATTTTATCTCTATATTAATAAACTTCTTATTTATCTACCATATTATAAAAAGAACAAAACACCCCTTAGAATAAATTTAAACTTAAACATGAAATTCTTTTAAACAAATTAAATTTATCTTGAGTAATTTAAGCCATATAGTTATTTTATTTAATATTAAATTAAATCAAATTCCAAATTACCAAAAAGATTAGAGTTTGAAAACATATCCTTATTTATTAAAATTTAAAACAGACCTTGACTATTTACAATATATACAAAATTATATATATATAAATAAATAGAAAACAATTTATTAGCTTTTAAAAGATAATTTACCAGTTAAATATTCATTTTAAAGAAAATTATTAAATCAATTCATATCTTATTAATAATTATCATCATATCAATTTAATTTTTAATATAGATTATTGTTTGCGCCAAAATTGGTCACAAACCCCAAATGTTGTGAAAGCACCAGTGTATGAATATAAATCAACAATATTCACACACAAATCTCAAATATAAGCAAACAGAGTATCACAATTCAGAAATAATGAACAGAAACACGAGATTTATAGTGGTTCGGCGATCTTTCCTACGTCCACTCTGAAGTTAATGATTTTATTGATATTCGCTTGATGATTACAATTTCTTCTGATGTAATACAACTGATTTTAAGATTAGAATCTGAATCTAAGGAAGCAGTGGTGATTCTGAGTAAATCTGGCAAAGTCTGGGCGCTCTTTAGCTCTTAGAATTGTCCGACCCCTTTTCGAAATGACCAGGGGCTCTATTTATAGGTGTAGGAGGCTGATATTTCGCCTAAAATCCAGGGAGACCACTTCTGGCACGTGAGGCGGCCCACATACCTGCTTTTAGGAAATCCGGGCCCACTTTGGGATCGATTCGACCCTTGCTTCGAATCGATCAAGATTTGCTCCGATTGAGATGAAACTTGGTGTGAACATTCTTCATCATGCGCTTAAGCTTCTGTGAAAATTTCATAGCATTTGGACTTGTAGATCTCAAGTTATGATCGATTCAAGTGATGATCTTCGTCATATGGATTCGATCGAATCGGTAGGGTCAAATCCATATGTTTGGCCTATGGATTCGAACCGAGGCTTGTTCTATGGATTCGAACTAAGGCTTGTTCTATGGATTCGAACTAAGGCTTGTTCTATGGATTCGAACTAAGGCTTGTTCTATGGATTCGAACTAAGGCTCGTTCTATGGATTCGAACTAAGGCTCGTTCTATGGATTCGAACTAAGGCTCGGCCTATGGATTCGAAGCAAGGTCATAGGATGGATTCATAGGATGGATTCGAAGTAAGGTCATAGGATGGATTCGAAGCAAGGTCATAGGATGGATTCGAAGTAAGGTCATAGGATGGATTCATAGGATGGATTCGAAGTAAGGTCATAGGATGGATTCGAAGCAAGGTCATAGGATGGATTCGAAGTAAGGTCATTTTCTCTATCTTGAATTGATCATAGCTTGAGCATACGAACTCAGATTGGCTTGAAACTTGAACCGCTGGTTTCTACGGCTTTGCTTATCATGTCTTGTCAATTGTGGCTCAATCCGGACTTGGGCAAAATTCTTCGATATTCACGGCGAATCAGTGTATAACGATCTTTTACGACGAACTGTCTTTAGTTTTCCAGTCAACTTTTTGATGTCACGGCCTTGCCAAAAGGCGGGATAACATTTGCCCCCTAAAACATGCCTTGCGATTGGAAGGTGTGTTTTGTAATGCCATAAGCCGGATGTTCATATCCTGTTAATGACCTATAAAGAAATTGATAGTCTTTCCTGACCATGAATGACGATCGTTCACGACCATATGTCATTTGAGATGATATGTGACCGTTCGAGGTCAGTTGCCGTTCATGGAAAATAATGAAATGGGACCGTCCGCGGTCGGATGTCGTTCTAGATGAGTTGCGACCATTCGTGATCGTGTGTCGTTCTAGGCGAACTATGACCGTTTGCAGTCAGGTGACGTGGAAAGAGGAATGTGATCATTCGCGATCACGTGCCGTACGGGGCAAAAATGTGATCGTTCGCGATCGAATGTCATATTAGGTGAATTGTGACCGTTCATGGTCGAGTGTCGTACGAGGCAGAGTGTGATCGTTCGTGATCGAATGTTATACTAGATGAAGTGTGACCGTTCCCGGTCGGGTGCCGTTCGAGGCAAATGGTGACCGTTCGAGGTCGGGTGCCGTTCGAGGCTAATGGTGACCGTTCGAGGTCGGGTGCCGTTCGAGGCTAATGGTGATCGTTCGAGGTCGAGTGCCGTTCGAGGCGAATGAGTGTGCCCGGGAGGGGGACTTAGTATTATCAATGTCAGGTTCACGTTCGGGTGAACTTCTGAATCAGCGATCGTGGCGGTTCATCGCCATACAAGGTGTGCTTGTGGACCGTTCGCGATCCAAAGCATACGCGAGTAACTTCTTCTACAGAATTGCAAATATCAAATTAACGTTCATAGAAATATTCAAACAAACAAAGTCTAAATGTTCAAATCAACATGAAACAAAAGCAAAGCAAGGATGTCAAAGTGTAAATTCTCACTACGAGATGATCAATAATCATTCAGAGCATGCCTGTGGATCGTTCGCGATCTCATACATGTGTGAATGGTTTGATGTTGTTAGTGAGAAGTTTACGACTTGTTCATCATTATTCAAATCAATTGATAACCAAACGGTGTCCTGGTTCAGGATCACCCCTAGCTGATGTAGACGGTGGTCGCTCTGGTTCCACCATTGGAGCTCGCCTCCTCACATACTGAAGTAGCCTACCGTTCCTGATATGCCCTTCTACTTCATCCTTCAGGTGTCTGCAATCATTTGTGCTATGTCCATTCAGCTCGTGGAATAAGCAATATTTGTTTGATTTTCTCTCGTCGGTAGTTGGATCCCGTCGTATTGGCCTACGATAGGCAACTTGCTCTCGGTGTCTTGGTAGATTCGCTCTAAACCCTCATTTTGTTCTGAATAGGTGGTAAATCGCGGCTCCCTCCGTTGCCGCTTTGACCTATCGTCATTTTCTTCAACTTTTCGTTTCCCTTTATCAGTCTCTGTACCCTTTCCAGGTGAATTACCGCCTCTAATTATGTAAACATCGATTTCTTCTTCTCTCTCTGTACGAGCATCCTCTAATCGTAAAAATTTTTTGGCTTCATGATAAAATTCACCTAGATCCATAGGCGGATCCTTAGTTAATGAATTTTTGAATTCCATGTCGTCAGCTATTCCGGACACGGCTGCCATCATAAACATGGATGGATCTGGCCGATAAACCGATGCTGCTGCCGCATTGAACCGCGTCAGGAAATTCCTCAGATACTCCCCAGCTTTCTGTATTAGCGTTGCCAAACTCATCACATTCTTGGGTCTTGAAATGTGAACCCGGAATTGCCTCATAAATTTCTCAATCAAATCGGTCCATGTCCCAATGGAGCCGCTCTCTAGCTGTCTGAACCATAAAGCTGCTATGTCTGTCAAATACAATGGGAAGCACCGGGCCATGACTTCCTGTGATGCCCCCAGCACTTCCATGTGCCTTATATACCTCGTTAGATGGACCGTAGGATCCGTCCTTGCATCATACCCTTCTACTGTTGGCAATTTGAATTCTGGTGGGTTCCTAGCCAACCTAATCGCAGGAGAAAAGGGACTCCTGTTAACGTCTTCAAGATCTATGTTTACTAATCCTCCTCTCATGGCTCGCCTGACCATCTCTGCCATCTATCATTGTCTCCAAGCTGTAGTTCTCGTTCACTACCTTCGATCTGCCCCCCGAGTCCTTGTGAGTTTTCGGGTGTCTGCCCCCCTGGCTGAGCGTTCATCCCTCTATCGCTGCCAGGTTGCTCGGATGTCCTTGTCTTTCCTCCCGGGTTCGGATCAACATGTCCTAAGTGTGTGCTCCCCAGCTCCGGCGCTGCGTTGGATGGTCCTGCTTCGTTCTGGACTCTGGTTGTTCCTTGATTTTGCGCTCCAAGTTGCCCAATCTGTTGAAGCAAGTTCTGTATCATTTCTTCTTGTCTTCTCATCATTGCCTCTATCTCATCCCTGGTGACGAAGGCTGAAGCTTGGTTTGCTCCTGAGGAAGCCTCTTGACTTCCTTCGTGCTGACTTCTCTCAGCTCTTTGCCTTCTACTTGGTTGTCTAGTCATTGTCTTTCAAATTTTCAAATCCTGAGTTCAGCCTTCTTAGTGAAAGCACCAAAGTGTTTGCGCCAAAATTGGTCACAAACCCCAAATGTTGTGAAAGCACCAGTGTATGAATATAAATCAACAATATTCACACACAAATCTCAAATATAAGCAAACAGAGTATCACAATTCAGAAATAATGAACAGAAACACGAGATTTATAGTGGTTCGGCGATCTTTCCTATGTCCACTCTGAAGTTGATGATTTTATTGATATTCGCTTGATGATTACAATTTCTTCTGATGTAATACAACTGATTTTAAGATTAGAATCTGAATCTAGGGAAGCAGTGGTGATTCTGAGTAAATCTGGCAAAGTCTGGGCGCTCTTTAGCTCTTAGAATTGTCCGACCCCTTTTCTGAATGACCAGGGGCTCTATTTATAGGTGTAGGAGGCTGATATTTCGCCTAAAATCCGGGAAGACCACTTCTGGCACGTGAGCGGGCCCACATACCCGCTTTTAGGAAATCCGGGCCCACTTTGGGATCGATTCGACCCTTGCTTCGAATCAATCAAGATTTGCTCCGATTGAGATGAAACTTGGTGTGAACATTCTTCATCATGCGCTTAAGCTTCTGTGAAAATTTCATAGCATTTGGACTTGTAGATCTCAAGTTATGATCGATTCAAGTGATGATCTTCGTCATATGGATTCGATCGAATCGGTAGGGTCGAATCCATATGTTTGGCCTATGGATTCGAACTGAGGCTTGTTCTTTGGATTCGAACTAAGGCTTGTTCTATGGATTCGAACTAAGGCTTGTTCTATGGATTCGAACTAAGGCTCGTTCTATGGATTCGAACTAAGGCTCGGCCTATGGATTCGAAGAAAGGTCATAGGATGGATTCATAGGATGGATTCGAAGTAAGGTCATAGGATGGATTCGAAGCAAGGTCATAGGATGGATTCGAAGTAAGGTCATAGGATGGATTCATAGGATGGATTCGAAGTAAGGTCATAGGATGGATTCGAAGCAAGGTCATAGGATGGATTCGAAGTAAGGTCATTTTCTCTATCTTGAATTGATCATAGCTTGAGCATACGAACTCAGATTGGCTTGAAACTTGAACCGCTGGTTTCTACGGCTTTGCTTATCATGTCTTATCAATTGTGGCTCAATCCGGACTTGGGCAAAATTCATCGATATTCACGGCGAATCAGTGTATAACGATCTTTTATGACGAACTGTCTTTAGTTTTCCAGTCAACTTTTTGATGTCACGGCCTTGCCAAAAGGCGGGATAACAATTATTAAATTGATATTGCCAAAATTTCCGGGATGTCACATCGAAGAATAGAAAATTAAAATCAAAACAAATTCCCCAGTAAGGGCGCCAAAAACTTTTTAATCGACGGAATTTCTATCGGATTAGAAAATCATCGAAAAATTTTCCAATTAAAATTTACTGCAAGCGCACGGCGTACACGTGTAGTACATGGCGAATACAGGTCGATCCGCAGGGAATTGACGATTTTAAATATCTATTCAACCAAATTAAATCAAAGTCGAGGGATTGTTAACGAACTAAAAGAAAGTAAAAAAAGCAAAAAGAAAATAGATAAAAATATGAGAGTGTTAAGACAATTTAGGGGCAACTTCCACTCTCTAGATCACATAAATCAACAAAATGAAGTTATGATCTCTCTTTTCTTTGTCATTAGTTAGCTTAATTGATGTGCTTATCATAAGTATGGCTCATTTGTGCTATTAATTAGCTCAACGTAAGCCATCAAACTATAACACAACCTTTAAACCACTTTTAATTCTCATGAAAATGACAACAAAGTTGAAAATGAAAATCTATTTTAAGCATGGCCTATTAACTATTGTTTAGAAATATAGGCCATCAAATTTTGATTTAAACATTCACTTCTTTGCCATAATCATATATAGATGAAGAGGCAATTTGTGATTCATATGACTAAGCATAGCCTATTTGTTTTGAACAACATAAGCTATCAAACTCAATAATAAGCACAAAATTACATGAACATCATTTTCCATGAAGCACAAAAAGAGAGCATAACATTTATTAAAATGTTGAAGCTATATAATTAGAGAGATTCATTACCCCTAAATTGAAGGGGTTTAGCTTCTCATATTTGTTATCATATAAACAAATAAAGCTTGCAACATAGAACAAAACAAAGAGGAAAAGAGTGCTAAATGAAAGAAAAAAATAATCTACTTGCATAAAAGAAAATCTACACTACTAGCATGAAAGGAAATGAACATGTAAGTAAAAGGAAACAATAATTAACATTGCATAAAAAGAAAAGAAGATTACATAAAATAAAAAATGGCTAAGTAGCCATGAAAAGAGAAAGAGAGCTTTCTTTTTATTTTCCTAAGAGAAGAGACTAAGAGAAGAGAGCCTAAAAGAGAGACTAAGAAGAAGAGGGGTTACATGAAGATATGGAGTATTTATACAAGCGTTAAACCCTAATTCATATTTTTGGGGAATGTCCAAATTGCCCTTGTAGGAAGTGTGGTGGCCAAGTAATCATTAACATCCACTAATCCCTTACTTAAATGTACATGAAGCTTTAATGTCCTTTTATCATGTGCTTAGCTCCTAATTGAAAATCAAGGTAAGTGGGTGGGGTCCTCCATGATCATCACTTTGAATTAATTCCATCTTCATTTCTTCTCTTCACTTTTGTGCATGCATATATTATCATGAAGCCACTTGTAAAATTCACCTAATTTCCTACAAAACAACATAGAAAATTCCAAGTAAATTTTCACAATTTAATAACTACATAAAAAGACCATTTTAACCCTATATGAAGATGAATATGTGACAATTTGAAAATAATTTGAATTTTGGTTTAAACAAATACAAATGCCCAAATATGATGTTTATTTAAATAAAAAGAGATAAAATATGGATGTAAATATATGTACATTTACGTGCGCATCAAATACCCTCATAGTTATCTTTTTATTTGTCCTCGAATAAAGGAAAACTAAGATAAATCCGTTTTCGTAGGGAGCACGATTGCATTGAGCATATGCAACAAGCCGTTAAACCTCTGGGTGTCCCCAGTAGGACGAGTGTTGCCTCATGAGGGTTTTCAGCGGATACTACCCACAAAATCCAAATGCACAGTGAAAATTTACAAAATGCAAGATTTATTTACAATGGGATGAATGCAAGTTTTTGAAAATATTTACAAAAGAAGGATCCACTTTCAATTCGACACTCATAAGTTAAATATAGGTTTTGGTCATTGTTTTGAAAATTTTAAGTCATTTACTTGTCAAAATTTCCAACAAAAATCAAGTTATCATAGCAAATGGACAATAATTTAACTCGTTATTTCGGTTGATAACAAAGTGTAACTATGAAATGGATCCTTAGTTGATTATCAAAGTTTACCAAAGTGGTATTTTCATTTCTTTTCAATAACAAGTTAAATCAAATAAGTAGAAATAGTGCTCGAATTTCAATTTCTTACTCTCTCTTATTTGCAAATTTTATTGATATTAACAATATTTACATATGTCTAACTCAGGTAAACTTAGACCAGATATATTACCCGTGCACTGCCTTGCGGACTGATGTGAGGGGAAAACAGAGCGTGGCGAGTGAACACACAAGTGTGAACACTTATCGACTGTAGGCGTTATTAAAAATAATTTTTATATACATACACCAAACTCGGATAAACTGATGCCAGATATACCGATCGTGCACTGCCTTTCGGGCTTACGTGAGAAGGGTACAGAGCATGGAGAGTGAACACACAAGTGTGAACACATGACTCTAGGTGTTTATTAAAAATATTCATATATACAGGAAATATTTATGGTGGAAATTAGCCACAAGGGCTTCTTTAGCAAGTGGAATTAGTTTCTAGAACACACAACTGAAATAATTACTTTCAAGGACAAAACGTAAAATAATTAGTTTCTATGGCCTAAAAACCTATGAAATTATGTCCTTGAAAGTAATTGAACTGATGACTTTGTCCTTGAAAGTAATTATTCTGCTGACTTTGGCCTTGAAAGTAATTGCTTTGAATGTATGTCCTAGAAACTAATTGGACTGCAAAGTTTGTCCTTATGGTGAAATGCCCCTATTTTTTTGTATTTTGTTTTTTTTCTTTTTTTTTTAGAGTTTCGCACTATCATCTTAGCATCATTTAACTTAGAAGACAAAAAAAATGTTATATCTTTACTTTAAATCAACCACTTTTTAAAACAAAGATTTTCAATTAGGATGTATTTCAAAATTAACACGTATGAATCTTCCTATATACTAGTTAAACCATCGTTATTTGTAATCAAACTTCATTTTTATTTTTGTTAAGACAAATAAATTTTCAAAAATTTCAATTTAATTAACCAAAACAATATATTTATCCTATAGTGTTTCTTTAAAAATAAATCAAAATGCTTTAAAAAAATTGTTTGCTTTTTTTTGTTTTATAGTTTTTTTTTTAAATTTTGGAAAGAAAATAAAAATAAATAAACCATGAAAAAATAAAAATGATGATGAGTCTCCTCCCACACTTGATTTTGACCGTGTTCCCATAGTCAACCCAAGTGGAAGGAGAAAAATAAAAATGAAAACATGATCTTTATTTAAATGAAAATTAATGGTATTTACACGAGATCAAAAAGTATATCGTCAAAAAGTAAATGAAACGGTCTTCCAGCGACCGATTCATTTGTCTCGTCAAATATGCGAGACACAGCTTAAGCTCGGAAAACCAAACCGTAAAAGATTTCAAAATCAAATGTTGATTTGGAAAAACGAATGTCGTTTTATTAAAAATCGTACGAGTTGTTTTGTTTTCAATAATTTTCGGGGTTGATAGAAAAATTGGTTGAAGTTCAAGTTTATTCTTACCAAACTGAAATTGAAATTCATCATTGAAAACTTCTTCAAAATTGTTGATTTCAAAATCAAAATGGTGATTTAAATCTTCCCCTTCATAATTTGACAACTCGTTTTCGAAAAGTCCAAAGAAATCTTGTTTGTTGAATTCGTCTTCCTTTATTGGATTATCAACAACTTCATTGCGTATCTCAAGTTCAAAATCTAAAGTTGTTGTATTCAAATTTTCAAAATCGAGAAAAGGAAGATCGAATTTTAAATTTGGTTCCACACCCTCTAAAGAATTGAAATCCAACTTAATTACAGTATTTTCAACAACTTCATTAAGATTGTCATTTTCAATTTCAAAAGTTGTTATTTGAAAATCGTTAATTGTGGTAAAAGATGGATTATTGTTTGACTCGTCACACGTTGGGATTTGATTTTTTTTTCACGTTGTTTCATATATGTTTCAAACAACGAATCCGTGTGATCATCGTAAATTTCGTTCATTTGCTCAACAAAATCCAATTTATAGTTATTAATATGAGGATTTTCACTTTGAAATTATTGAGAACAAAGATTTTCAATCGTAACGGGGTTAAGATTATTCCCATTGCCAAATTCGTTTGAAAAGCTGTTTCCATTTTCATTTTGAGTTTGAAATTCATTTTGGAGTTCGAAATTGAATTGGCATTGGTTATAATCGAAATCGTTTGAATTTTGAATTGAATTTAAATTTTGAAATCCTTGACTCGAGTTGTTACACAAATATGTATTACACAAATCATTTATCATTTGATTTTGTTGTGTAGAGATTTCAAGTAGAGATAAAATGCTATTTTCAAGACTTGAGAGTTGGTCATCGTTTCGAAAACTTTGTTGTTCAAAATTCGAATTGTTTATAGAACAGTTGTCGTTAAAATATCCATACGAATTTGGAGTGAAATCATATGGATTATATTGATTTTCACAACTATTGTAAAATTCAAGTGAGTGGGGAAACTCGGACATTTTCAAGAATGTATTTGTTTTTTTTATAAAGGAAAAATATTTACAAATAGAATTTATTTTTCAAAAAGGAAATTGATTTTTGTTTTGTTTTTTTTGGTTTTTCAAATTTTTTCATTGTTTTTGGAAAGACTTTATAATTTCTTTTGGATTTTGGTTTTTAAATTTTTTTTTATTTTTGAAATTTCAAAGAAAAAGGATTGAATAATTTCAAAGGAAAAGGAATATTTACATTTTTTTTTAGTTTTGGATTTTGATTTTTTTTTAAATATGCATGAACTAATGCAACTAAATGAATGTAGGGGTTAATTACAAATGATTTATCCTAAGTTAACCCAAAATTGTATAATCACACATTATCTTAGATAAACAAGATAGTTCTCAACCAGGTAACGGATAGGATTTATCGGTGCACCATGAATCACCATAGCAATGTAGCCGAAGGTTTAAGTACCTTCAGAGGAACAACCACTATAATATTTACGAATCACCGTAATATTTATAAATGGTTATTACTTTGCCGTAGCCTAGACACCAAGAAATTAAATTGTTCAAAGAAGACAAATTGTCAATATACAATTAAAAGTTATCGATGTCTAATCGTTATTATTAATCAAAATCTAAGATGAAATGCAAAGCAGAAATTAAACGTGTATTAACAATGCAACTATGAATGGATTTTTTTGTTTTTGTTTTTTTTTGGATTTTTAAATTTTTTATATACAAATGCAAGCAATCAACAATGCAAGGAAAAACAAGAGATGAAAGCACAACATATAGGGATTTAAAGCAGCAATATTTTTATAAGCAGGCAAGTAGTTATTTTTTTTGGCAGCAATTCTTCTCTTGAATTTCCCCTTCTGCAACCTGAAAGATAAAACAAAGATATATACACAGATTATATATATATAGATACATACAAACATATATATATATATATCAAAGAAGAAAGTAAGAAAAATGAAAATAGAAAAGAAATGAACCTAAAACAAAACGAATTAAACTATTCAAATAAAAACAAAATTAAATCTAACTTGTTTTTTGGTTCTTTTTTTAAGGAAGAAGCAAAACAAATTAAAACGAAACAACTTGGGGTTTTTTTATTAAGAAATAAAACAAACAAAACTAAAAAAAAAATTCTTTTGTTTAAGGGGAGACTCTTTGTTTTTTTATTTTTGAAAAGGAAACAAAAAAGTTTAAAGTGAAGTTTTACTTAAATTTTTTTTTAAATATTGACGCAGCGGATTAATCAAACAATGTAGATCGGTGAAAGTAGCAATCGGTGGATTGGAAGATGCTGAAATGCCCAAATTCGTTGATCCGAAGATACCGAATTCTAGCTATCCTGAACTCGTTGATCGCGCACGATACCGGGTTCGAAGATCTTCAATTCTTCAAGCGTTGATCAAGCGCACTTGATTCCGCGAATCGGCTTCTACAATCGTTGAATCGAGCGCACTCGATTATCCGAAAGAGGAGATAGGAGATTACACTCAACTACCAATTTGGAATGAAAGCACAAAGCAATCAAAAGAGAATTTTATTCAATATTCAACAACCTTTTACAAATGAGAGTCTCGTCCTATTTATAGGCATTTTACAACTCACACAAAAAAAACAACAAGAATATTACAAGTACTAAGTCGGTTCCGAGTTACAGCTTACGACCTACGACTTACCAGAAGACGTACGACTTAACAAAGACTCCGACTCAACAGTTACAATTTTACACGACTTAACAAATACAGACAAAAACATTAAAGAAAATACAAGTACTTAAGTCGTTGCCGACTTAACAATGCTACGCAACTCAACTTAGTAGCGACTTAAGGAATCAACGGTCCAGCTTAACTCGGCAGAGAAAAACAACGGCAACAGGCTTCCTCGACTTAAACATGCGCATCCCAGTTCAGCGACCTAAAGAGGTAAGCGGTTCCAAACTTTCTTCGCGACTTAAGACTTTGCGACCTAAGCCTTCGCGACCTAAGTCCTTGCGACTTAACTCCTGCTTCATTAGGTCGTCCACGACCTAATACTTCACCAATTTGCTCTGTTTTCTTATTTCGTAACTCGGTAGGTCGTATACATGTTGACCCGGTAAGTCGTTCCAGCATCTCGTTAACTCGCACCTTCCCACTAGGTCGTTGCCGATCTTCACTAAGTCGTTGGAACGACTTAACTCCTTCGTTAGGTCGCGAACTTGAGTTAACTCGCTGCCGAGTTATACTAAGTCGCTGTGACGACTTAGAACCTTCGTTAGGTCGCGGATATCCTCCCATAAGTCGGTTGCGACCTAGAACTTCATTTTCCCAACATTGCTCACCAATTCTTGACTCGGTGGTATCTTTCTTAGGTCGGTCTCGACTTATCGACTTGTTAGGTCGTCTTCGACCTATGACTTTATCCTGGCCTGCATCATCCTCCCCAGGTTGAGAAAAATTCGTCCTCGAATTTGTACTTTCTTCATCCACAGTAAACTCTTCTCCATGATATGGTATGATATGCTTAACGTTGAATACGTCCGATGTGTACACATCATCTGGCAGCTTCAATTTATAAGCATTTTCATTGATTCGTTTCACAACTTCCACCGGACCAATTTTCCGTGCTTTCAATTTATTGTAAGCGCCTACTGGAAAACGTTCTTTCGTTAATACTGCATAAACCATATCTCCTTCATTAAACTCAACATTTCGTCGTTTCAAATCTGCAGACTGTTTAAATTTCTCATTTGCTTTCTCCAATCGTTCTTGAACGATTTTATGACACTCCGTCAGCCCTTCAACAAATTCAGCAGCTTTCTTAATTGTTTTCTTTGATTGTGGCACTACCGTTAAGTCCAACGGTCCCTTCGGTAAGCTCGAATATACTATCTGAAATGGACTGAACCCAGTACTTCGATTCATAGCATGATTATGAGCAAATTCTGCCTGGCATAACTTCACATCCCAACTCTTCAGATTATCTTGAACAAGACACCTCAACAAGTTTCCCAATGATCTGTTGACCACCTTAGTCTGTCCATCCGTTTGTGGGTGATAAGCACTACTAAACTTCAGCTTCGTTCCCACCATTTTCCACAAACTTAGCCAAAAATGACTCAGAAAACGAGTATCCCTGTCCGACACAATCGATTCTGGCAATCCATGAAGTCGATAGATCTCTCTGAAAAACAACTGAGCAACATGAACAGCATCCGCCGTCTTCTTGCAAGCAATAAAATGTGCCATTTTTGAAAATCGATCAACCACCACATAAATGGAATCATTACCATGCTGCGTTCTCGGCAACCCCAACACAAAGTCCATACTCACATCAACCCATGGTTTAGTTGGTACCGGTAACGACATATATAAACCCGCATTAGTCGCAGTTCCTTTCGAAACTTGACAGATATGGCATCTCTCAACAAACCTCTCCACTTCTTTCCTCATCGATGGCCAAAAGTAGGATTATGAAATTAACTGTAAGGTACGGTCTCTTCCAACATGCCCTTCTTCATGTAATTCCTTGATAATTTTCATTCTCAAACTACCCTCCGGTATGCACAATCGATTTCCTTTGAATAGAAAACCATCTACAATCACGAAATCATCCATCTCTCCTTCCTTGACTTTATCAACAAATTTTGCAAAGTAAGGATCATCAGTAAATAATTCTGGCAATATTTCAAACCCCGTCACTTCAACCTTTAGTGTAGTCAACAAATGACTCCTCCTACTCAAAGCATCAGCTACACGATTTGTCACCCCTGACTTGTGTTTAACAACAAAAGTAAACTGTTGCAGATATGCAATCCACGATGCATGTCTTGCTGAAATCTTGTCTTGCCCTTGTAAATGCTTCAACGCTTCATGATCAGTATACAGAACAAACTCCTTCTGAAATAGATAGTGTCTCCAGTGTTTAATAGATTGTACAACAGCATAGAATTCCACATCATATGTACTGTATCGCATCTTTGCTCCTGACAACTTCTCACTGAAATAGGCAATTGGACGTCCCTTCTGACTCAATACCCCTCCAATCCCAACCTTGGATGCATCAGTATGTAGTTCAAACACCAACTGAAAATCAGGTAACACTAGAATTGGTGCAGTCGTCAACAACTCCTTGATCTTCCCAAAAGCACTCCCTGCTTCTTCTGTCCATGCAAACTGTTTACCTTTCATGCAATCTGTAACAGGTGCCATCACACTACTAAAGTGTGGTATAAACCTTCGATAGAATGAAGCCAACCCATGAAAACTACGAACTTCTGTTATCGTCTTGGGCTGCGGCCAATTTCTGATCGCCTCAACTTTACTTTGGTCAACCTGTATTCCTTTCTCTGAAACAACATACCCTAGAAATAAAACACTATGCGTCATGAACACGCATTTCTTCGTTGCAGCATAGAATTGTTCTTGTCGCAATACCATCAGCACTTCTCTAAGATGATTCAAATGTTCCTCTGGACTCCCACTGTAAATTAGAATATCATCGAAATATACTACCACAAATTTCCCAATGAATGGTCTAAAAATTTGATTCATCACCCTCATGAAAGTACTCGGTGCATTGGATAAGCCAAATGGCATAACCAACCATTCGTATAGACCTTCCCTTGTTTTAAAAGCAGTCTTCCACTCATCCCCCGGTCTAATGCGAATCTGATGATAACCGCTCTTCAAGTCAATCTTCGAAAATATAGTAGCTCCGCTTATTTGGTCTAACAAGTCATCCAACCTCGGCATTGGAAATCTATATCTCACAGTAATCTTATTCAATGCTCAGCTGTCTGTGCACATCCTCCACGTCCCATCCTTTTTGGGTACCAATAAAGCTGGTACAGCACAAGGACTCAGACTCTCCTGCACGCGTCCTTGCTCAAGCAATTCCTCAACCTGCCTCCGCAACTCTTCATGTTCCTTCGGGCTCATTCGATAATGTGGTCTGTGTGGCAACACAGCACCTGGAACAAGATCTATCTGATGTTGTATATCCCTCAACGGTGGCAACTCCGTTGGTAATTCCTCTGGAAATACATCGTCAAATTCTTTCAATACTGGTTTAACTTCTTCTGGAATTTCAACTTCTTCACTGCTCTCACGCCCAATCAACAAGAATACTTCCGGCTCTTCTTCAACTTCTTTAACAAACTCCTTTAAAGTCAATAAAGTTTTCAGCTCTTCAATTTCTTCTGACTTACTTTCTTCTTGTGATCTCTTCTTTGGAACTAAGATAATCTTCGTGCCTTTAAACATAAAACTGTAGCTATTGGTCCGACCGTCATGTAGTACTGCTCGATCATATTGCCATGGTCTTCCCAATAATAAGTGGCAAACATCCATCTCTACTACATCACACCATATTTCATCTTTGTATTTCTTCCCAATAGAGAATGGAACACGAACTCGTCTATCCACTTTCACTTCTCCTCCTTTTCTCAACCATGCTAACTTGTATGGACTCGGATGTTTCTCTGTCTTCAATTTCAACTTTGTCACAGCTTTGGTTGAAATAATATTATCACAGCTTCCTGTGTCGATCACAAACTTACACACCTTCCCCAGAATAGTACATGTTGACTGAAAGATATTACTCCTCAACCAACTATCTTCCTCCTGCTTCGGTGTCAAACACGATCTCCTCAGCATTAGATTACAACCTTCATCTCCTGATCCAATATCCTGCTCGTCCTCCTCAACTGGGCTAGAACAATCCCCATCACCATCCTCATCCTCAACTTCTGCAATCATGGTTCTCTTCTTTGGCTTTGGACACTCACTGCTTTTATGACCCAATTCCTGACAATTGTAACATTTGAAACCATTGTTAACCCTTGTCTTCTCAACCTCCTTCATCACTGGTCTACTGATAGGTTTAGTAACATTAGAACTTCCACCAACACCCTTCGCTTGATTGTTAGAATTAGTAAACACACCACTTCCTCGTCTCCCTTGTTTTTTCCAAGCCAACGCTTTCTGATGTGCTTCTGCCACAGATCTTGGATCGAACATATTAACCATATCCTGAATCTGCATTCTCAATCCCCCAATGAACCTAGATGTCAGCTGCTCTTCTGTTTCCATAATATTGTTCCTTGCAATAAGTTGATAGAATTCATCAACATAGTCATTAACTGTCTTTGTGCCCTGCCTCAAGTTCTGCAAACGTTGATACATCAAAGATTGATAATTGTAAGGTAAGAACGTTGCTTTCATCAATTTCTTCATCTTCTCCCAAGATTCAACTTTTGACTTCCCCATACGTTCACGTGTAAGCTTGGTTTGCTGCCACCATGCCAAAGCTCTACCCCTCAGCCTCGTAGCAACCAACTTCACTCTACGTTGTTCTGGAACTTCTTTAAAGTCAAAAATCTCTTCAACATTAGCTACCCAATCTAGAAATTCCTCTGCTTGCATACCACCTTTGAATTCAGGAATTTCAGTCTTCATCCCCGACTCCTACTTGTGATCATACACAGAGTAATTTCTTCCTTGACCTCTTCCTTGAATACTACCACCATCATACTCCTCTTCAAAATCAGATGCATAACGATGTCGATTCTGACCACCAACATCTCTACTCCCTTCACGTCTACCACCATCCCTTCTACCTAAATTCCTCCGTTCACGATCATTCACGTTCCTCCCACGCCCTTGATCATTTTCAACACTTCTGTCTCGATTGGAATGTGGCGAGACTCTACTACCCCCATGGTTAGATTCTGGTGAAACCCTTCTCCGATTTTGATTCATTTCTGTCATAAGCTTCTCTAACCGGCCAATTCCTTCGTTAAGCTTTTCACTAAAATTCTCATTGATTCTTTGTTCCATCTCATCAGCTTCTTCTCTTCGATACAAAGCTTCTACGTTTTGGTGGCGATTAGCTCTTCTTGGCGGCATACTTGAAAATCTTCCAACACTTCAAAATTCAAACACAATTCGGACTTTGATCCAAAATGAAACGGATTGAAAACTTCCACTTTGTAGCAAATCGCGATGAACACGATGGACAAAGTTTCGGCCTCCAATGCAAATCCGAACTTCAATCTTCAAACAATGATGAACACTTCTCTTGCTCACGGCTCAACTTCTAAATGAATAGGTTCCAAGACTCGATCCAGCTATGATTGGCTAGAACAAGCTCTGATACCAAACTGACGCAGCGGATTAATCAAACAATGTAGATCGGTGAAAGTAGCAATCGGTGGATTGGAAGATGCTGAAATGCCCAAATTCGTTGATCCGAAGATACCGAATTCTAGCTATCCTGAACTCGTTGATCGCGCACGATACCGGGTTCGAAGATCTTCAATTCTTCAAGCGTTGATCAAGCGCACTTGATTCCGCGAATCGGCTTCTACAATCGTTGAATCGAGCGCACTCGATTATCCGAAAGAGGAGATAGGAGATTACACTCAACTACCAATTTGGAATGAAAGCACAAAGCAATCAAAAGAGAATTTTATTCAATATTCAACAACCTTTTACAAATGAGAGTCTCGTCCTATTTATAGGCATTTTACAACTCACACAAAAAAAACAACAAGAATATTACAAGTACTAAGTCGGTTCCGAGTTACAGCTTACGACCTACGACTTACCAGAAGACGTACGACTTAACAAAGACTCCGACTCAACAGTTACAATTTTACACGACTTAACAAATACAGACAAAAACATTAAAGAAAATACAAGTACTTAAGTCGTTGCCGACTTAACAATGCTACGCAACTCAACTTAGTAGCGACTTAAGGAATCAATGGTCCAGCTTAACTCGGCAGAGAAAAACAACGGCAACAGGCTTCCTCGACTTAAACATGCGCATCCCAGTTCAGCGACCTAAAGAGGTAAGCGGTTCCAAACTTTCTTCACGACTTAAGACTTTGCGACCTAAGCCTTCGCGACCTAAGTCCTTGCGACTTAACTCCTGCTTCATTAGGTCGTCCACGACCTAATACTTCACCAATTTGCTCTGTTTTCTTATTTCGTAACTCGGTAGGTCGTATACATGTTAACCCGGTAAGTCGTTCCAGCATCTCGTTAACTCGCACCTTCCCACTAGGTCATTGCCGATCTTCACTAAGTCGTTGGAACGACTTAACTCCTTCGTTAGGTCGCGAACTTGAGTTAACTCGCTGCCGAGTTATACTAAGTCGCTGTGACGACTTAGAACCTTCGTTAGGTCGCGGATATCCTCCCATAAGTCGGTTGCGACCTAGAACTTCATTTTCCCAACATTGCTCACCAATTCTTGACTCGGTGGTATCTTTCTTAGGTCGGTCTCGACTTATCGACTTGTTAGGTCGTCTTCGACCTATGACTTTATCCTGGCCTGCATCAAATATGAAAGAAGCAACTTGAAACAAATGAAACCAAATTGACTAAACAAATGAAACCTAAATTTTTTTTAACAAAGAGAACTCAAAATTTTATTCATTTTTTTAATAATACACACACTCAAAACAATCTAAACATAAAACCCGGCCCAAACTTTATTTCATTCAACCCGCACTGGTCATCACTTCGTTTCCTTAAACACAAATTTCTAAAAATCTCAGAAATCGAATGCAAAAAAGAAAAAAAACTTGAACACGAAATCGAAGAATCGAGGAGGGTCGGTAGTTTCAAATATTTAGGCTCGCGTTTTGAACTCTGGGCGATATTGAGATGCAGAGGTGGTTGCGAATTGATTTATGGTTGTGGGGTTTTGGTCTGTTGTAGTGGAGGAGGTAGGCGGCGATGTTTGTTCTCGAGGTTTCGAATTGCGGTTTCGAGTTTCTGTAGTCGAGTAGTCGTCAGTTCACGGAGGTCGATTCAGGGGTCCCCGATGTTAAAATTTGGCGATTTTGGATGTCGATGTTGAAGTTCGCGAGTTCAGGAGTTTGTGTCTGGTGTTCGAAGTGGAAGACGAATTCGATTTGGGTTGATGTAGGCGAAGTGAGACGAGGCGATGGTGATGAAAATTGATTTGGGTTGTGGTGAGGGTTCGGTTCGAATTGGGTTTGGGCGCTGGATGGTTCAAGTTGAAGCAGCTGCTATTCTCGTTCGAGCTGAAGTTGCGAAGTGGTTAGGTTGTGGTACTTCGTTGGTCGAGGCAGTGATTTGCAGGGGTATGTAAGTTTGGGCAGTGGCTTGGATTGTTGATGAAAATGGATAGTGTGGTCTGGATATAGCTGTTGTATACTTTCCAGTGAGTTGTATTGATGTTGGTTTTGCTTCAAGTCTGATGGTGGATGTGGGTGTAGCAGTAGTTAGCTTGAGTGGCACAATAGCGGGTTGTAGTGGCAGATGAAAGGAGGTGAATGGAATGTAGTTAAAGTGGAGGCGAACTGAGGAGCAGAAGTGGAGTGTGGAAATGTAGTTGTTTGAAGTAGTGATATGATGGTAGGAGTAGGGTAATGTGGTCTTTGCTGTTTTGGCTGTAACAGTGTGATGAAAACTGGAAATGGGTGATTTGTTTGTGGCAAGAAGTAGCAACAAAATGGATGTAATAGTTTTGTTTGTGGCCAGAAAACTGGTTGAAGTTGCAACTGTGAAGGGATGAAGGGGGAGGCAGTAGTGTAAGAGTAGACAGTGATGACAGTTGTGTCGTGCGGTGAAGGGTGGCTGTGGTTTGGCGATTGCAAAGGAGCGGAGTTGTTGTTGGAAGAAGGATGGATTCGAGTAGTTGCTGATGATGGTTACAGAAGTGAATGTTTGGTTACAGAAGGAAGGATGTTTATTCTTTCGGGTTTGAATTGGTTGCAAAGTAGTTGAGATGGTCAGGTAAAGATGATTGTATGAAGTATGGTGTTTGATGTTTGTATGAAGTATGATTTGTTGTCAGTGCGAGGTAGGGGATGGTGTGTAGCAGTTGAGGCTGAACTTGATGAAGTGAGGAGTAGGAGTTTTTTGGTGGTAGTGGTCGATGTACTGGGTGAATAGGCAGATGGTTTGGCAGTGAATGTATTTGTTTGATGGTATGGCAGTGATTGGTATATTGCTGGGTGCAAACTGTTTGTGGTAATTTGAGGATGGTGTGGTCAGTGGTTAATGGGTAGATGTCAGTTTGATCAGATAGGTAGTGTGGAGTGGAATGGTCGAGGGGGGAAAGTGCTTGTAGACAGGGAACTTGATGAAGCAGTTGCAGTTTGTAGTGGTAACAAACAAGCAAGGTGTTGTGACTGAGAGTATGGTAATATGCAGTGAAGTAGGGAATGGGTGTTGTTTTGTGAAGTGGGGAATGTAGTTGTATTGTGACCAGGGGATGTATGAAGTTATATGAAGTTGGAGAATTGAAGACGATAGTAGTGAAGGCCAGTAGTAGAAAAAGTATATGACCAAAGGGGTGTATGTGCACAGATAAAGTGCACAAATGCACAACATAGTGAAGTGTGGTTAGAGGATTGTAGCAGTATGGTCTTGGCAGTGGGGTATGAAAGTTGAGAATGAGCAAATATGCAACAGTGACATAGAAATTTTGTAAAGTTTTGTATCGAAATCAAATATGCAATGTAAAATGTATGTACAATGTAAAATGCATATTGCAATGAATTTTTTTTTTCTTTTCCAAATAAAAGTGTGGTTTTTTTTAGAAAATATTCAAATGCAATGCGAATAGAAACAAAATCCAAAAAAACAACAACAAACACACAAACAAAATGCAAACAAAAATCAAAAGACACAACACCATTTTTTTAGTGCAAACAAACACACAAAATAAACATACGATAAAAATCAAACGAAACTAATTCGAAGAATAGAAAATTAAAATCAAAACAAATTCCCCGGCAACGACGCTAAAAACTTGTTAATCGACGGAATTTCTATCGGATTAGAAAACCGTCGAAAAAATTTCAAATTAAAATTTATCGCAAGCGCACGGTGTACACTTGTAGTACGTGGCGAATACTGGTCGATCCGCAGGGAATTGATGATTTTAAATATCTATTCAATCAAATTAAACCAAAGTCGAGGGATTGTTAACGAACTAAAATAAAGTATAAAAAAGCTAAAAGAAAATATATAAAAATATGAGAGTGTTAAGACAATTTCGAGGCAACTTCCACTCTCTAGATCACATAAATCAACAAAATGATGTTATGATCTCTCTTTTCTTTGTCATTAGTTAGCTTAATTGATGTGCTTATCATAAGTATGGCTCATTTGTGCTATTAATTAGCTCAACATAAGCCATCAAACTATAACACAACCTTTAAACCACTTTTAATTCTCATGAAAATGACAACAAAGTTGAAAATGAAAATCTATTTTAAGCATGGCCTATTAACTATTGTTTAGAAATATAGGCCATCAAATTTTGATTTAAACATTCACTTCTTTGCCATAATCATATATAGATGAAGAGGCAATTTGTGATTCATATGACTAAGCATAGCCTATTTGTTTTGAACAACATAAGCTATCAAACTCAATAATAAGCACAAAATTACATAAACATCATTTTCCATGAAGCAGAAAAAGAGAGCATAACATTTATCAAAATGTTGAAGCTATATAATTAGAGAGATTCATTACCCCTAACTTGAAGGGATTTAGCTTCTCTTATTTGTTATCATATCAACTAATAAAGCTTGCAACATAGAACAAAACAAAGAGGAAAAGAGTGCTAAATGAAAGAAAAAAATAATCTACTTGCATAAAAGAAAATCTACACTACTAGCATGAAAGGAAATGAACATGTAAGTAAAAGGAAACAACAATTAACTTTGCATAAAAAGAAAAGAAAATTACATAAAATAAAAGATGGCTAAGTAGCCATGAAAAGAGAAAGAGAGCTTTCTTTTTATTTTCCTAAGAGAAGAGAGCCTAAAAGAGAGACTAAGAAGAAGAGGGGTTACATGAAGATATGGGGTATTTATACAAGCGTTAAACCCTAATTTATATTTTTGGGGAATGTCCAAATTGCCCTTGTAGGAAGTGTGGTGGCCAAGTAATCATTAACATCCACTAATCCCTCACTTAAATGTACATGAAGCTTTAATGTCCTTTTATCATGTGCTTAGCTCCTAATTGAAAATCAAGGTAAGTGGATGAGGTCCTCCATGATCATCACTTTGAATTATTTCCATCTTCATTTGTTCTCTTCACTTTTTTGCATGCATATATTATCATGAAGCCACTTGTAAAATTCACCAAATTTCTTACAAAACAACATAGAAAATTCCAAGTAAATTTTCACAATTTAATAAATGCATAAAATGACCATTTTAACCCTATATGAAGATGAATATGTGACAATTTGAAAATAATTTGAATTTTGGTTTAAACAAGTACAAATGCCCAAATATGATGTTTATTTAAATAAAAAGAGATAAAATATGGATGTAGATATATGCACATTTATGTGCGCATCATGCAGATTAAGGATCTTAAGGCTAATATAGCACTAGAGGGGGGTGAATAATGTTTAATGGATTCTCAAACTTATATGGACTAATTTAAAAATTATGATATAAACAAATGTAGAACTTAATCACAGAACAATCACAGAATCAAACACATATGCAGAAAGTAAATAAAAAGCAGTAAAAGGAAAGAACACACTGGATATTATACTGGTTCGGAGTTACCCTACATCCAGTCCTGTACCAAGGCAAACACCTCATACAGATTTTTATTATACCAATGTCGAGATTACAATCCTCAATTTCTAAAGGCCTTGAGGTACCCTCCTGTCTTCGAGTCCGGGGCAAACTCTCTTGATTTACAGGACACAAGATCACCCAATTGATTTCCAGGCACAACCACACCTTATAGAGAGACTCGATAAACTTTTGATTACAAATTGATCATATAACTCTGAATAGCACTTTGACCTTCGAGAGAGGTCAGAGAATCAAACAAGAATGAGATTCTAATTTGATTCACTTGAAAATTTGGCAGAATTTCGGCACGATCTTAAAATATGAAAATTTTAGAATATGAATTTATGGAGAAAGAGGAGTGAAGAAAATAAGAAAATAGTTAGTTAAAAAATTCGTTTGTGAAGGCTATTTATAGACCAGTAACGGTCATAACCATTCGTGAAGAGATTTAAACGAATAGACACTTCTTTTGAAAATTGAAACTTTTGAATTTAACGGCCACCATGTAAACATGGGGTATCCCATGATGTCGACATCCCTTAGTTAAAAACAGTGTAAAATTTGTTTTGAAAAAGGTACTGAAAGGAAAACAAGATGAAATGATTATGGAGTAAAATAAACTAATTTTGTAACAACCCGCATATTTGACGATTATGTATTTGAATATCTTATTTAAATATTTTAATCGTTAATCGGATCTTAGTCCGAAAAGCTACTTTTTGCATATGGTCAAATTAGGACTCGAGACCACCTCCATTGAGTTCAAAATGACGTTTGCGATCTTTTTAAGTATAAACTTTGATATGTTTGGAGTTAGTGGAATTTTCGCCACTTTTTCGCTTATGGCTTTGGTTTGGGCTGAACTCTTTTGCCCTTACTAGCTCAGCCCAATCCCTTCTCTTCATAACTTCATTCTATTTGCTTAAACATTCAAGCTTCATTAAAATTGGAGGAGGGAATGAGAAATTAAAACTCCAAGCTCAAGTTCTCTTGCAAATCCATCATTCAACTCCAAATTCAAAGTGAAGACATTGATTCAAGCTTGTGATTGTTCTTGCTTTGCTTTCAAACTTCATCTCCATCAATTTCCGTGAAAAGGTGAGATTTTTATCTCACATTCTTGCCTATAACTATCCTGGATTGTTGGGAATGAGTTCCTATCACTTTAGCATGTGCATTTGCATTTGGTTTGGATTGGATTGGTGAAAAAACCCTATTTTTAGTGTTTTTGGCAAAAACCTGGGCTTAGATCGTTCTGCCTTGCTAGCTCGCTTGCGTGGAAAAGCCTCTGCCTGCATATAGCTCGTTCTGGGCTTAGGTCGTTCGCCCTTTAGCTCGTTTATCCCTTAGGTCGCTCGGCGATCTAAAAACATCGCTAGGTCGCTTGCCTAGTTCGTCAACACACTAGGTCGCGATCGATTAGGTCGCTCTGTCTTCCTTCGCTAGGTCGTTTCCTAGCTCGCGGTCTCCTTTGGTCGTCCGTACCTTAAGTCGTAGGTCGCGCGACCATTACATCGTTAGGTCGCAAGCCCTTGGGTCGTACCACTTTGGCCTTATGCCCACTCCTTTAGGTCGCTTGACTTTGCTTGGGACGTTAGGTCGCTCAGCCTTTACCCATTAGGTCGCGCCACCCTTTTTGGTTGATTATGCTTAGGTTGCTCACCCCCTAAGTCGCAACCCACTAGGTCGTTCGACCTATTTTCCCTCTTAGGTCGTTTGATCCTATTTCCTTTAGGTCGTTAGACCTTATTTTTCTTTAGGTCCCCTGACCCCTTAAATCGTTCGACCACTAGGTCGTATCACGTTAGGTCGCCCGGCCTTGTTAAGATGTTAGGTCGCTCGTCTTTTTATACTTCGGTCGTTCGACCTGTATTTCGTTAGGTCGCTCGGCATGCTAGGCCGCACCACCTACTTCCACTTTAATGCATTTTGAGCAGATTTCCTTAGATTTTATTCACATCTTCGAATGTGAATTTTTGTGACTGATTGTTCTACAATCATTTTTGTTATTTGTCACTTTAAAAATATAAAGGTTTCAATATTAGTAGTAAATATCAAAACTCTTTCATCAAAACGATTGCAACTCTATTTTATTACAAAGCTCTTTTTCCTAAACCGTTTTCCAATCTATTAGTATATACAAGCCTTTACTTAACTCGGATGAGAAATCTAATTAAACGGCTTAGTAAAACAGGTGGTATGAAACGCTTGCGTTTACTTCGTTGGTTAATTCTTGGACTTGTTCGACTGAACCTTTTGTGACAATTTTCTAGTGAAGATCTACAGTTTGTTCGTAAATATTTAAGTTAAGCAAGTGGTTATGGGACATGAAGCTAAACTCATATATTTACTAGCTTGGTGTGATTGACACTTCTTGATGATCATGATGATCATTTTTGTGATTTAGACTAGCAATTGAGCGATGTCTCTTTGTCTACGAGGGAGACTAAACCCCGTTTATGTGATGTTTTCTACATCACATATGTAACGACCCAGAATTTTCGAACCCGAAAATTCCAGATAGTTAGAAGAAAAAGAAAAGAGATAGAAGAAAGAAACAGAACAAGACACAGATTCTCACATTCGCAGCGGATTAAAATACAATATCAAATAATAATATCAGTTATACAAGAAAACTGTATCAGTCAATTACATTTTAATATATCAGAGTTACAACATCTCACAATCACTGGACAGTTAAAATAACTCGTCCCAATAAATACCAATATATCACTCTCTATACGTTCCTGCCATCCAGCTCGCCTCATGAGCTCCAGAACGTCCTTACCTGAAAAATCTGTAATACTCGGTCTGACCCGAGCATTACATCAAAGTAACACCCGGGTCAGACCGAGTATTACAGATTTTTCAGGTAAGGACGTTCTGGAGCTCATGAGGCGAGCTGGATGGCAGGAACGTATAGAGAGTGATATATTGGTATTTATTGGGACGAGTTATTTTAACTGTCCAGTGATTGTGAGATGTTGTAACTCTGATATATTAAAATGTAATTGACTGATACAGTTTTCTTGTATAACTGATATTATTATTTGATATTGTATTTTAATCCGCTGCGAATGTGAGAATCTGTGTCTTGTTCTGTTTCTTTCTTCTATCTCTTTTCTTTTTCTTCTAACTATCTGGAATTTTCGGGTTCGAAAATTCTGGGTCGTTACAACATATGTGGGGTAGCGCCCCACGGTCTTCGGGCCATTCTTGTGGAGCTTCAGCTCAAAACTAATGGTTAGCTACCATGAGATAGCGTCTCGTTTTGTGTTACACGTGTTGGTGAGTTTTCATACTCCCGTTTTGTGATAGGCCTCCCCCCTTCTTGTGATTTCTGGATTTCTTGTGATGATTTCTGGAATTTTGTGCTTCACCAATTTTCATGATTTCCATTAATAGTTTTATCAATTTTTGTGCATTGGTGAATTTGTGTGTCATTGACTTGTTATGAATACAAGTTTAGGGTATGATACCCTATTTTATCTTTGAGAAGATTCTTGTGATATTGATTAATCTCATGTTGATTTTCAATTACATACTCATAGTAGTATGCCATTATGGTTATTATATGCTCATGCCATATCTTTTATTCTATATCATGTCATCTGATATTTATAGCTAGACCGATCCGTTTAGTATTTTCTTATGAAATAATACTCGGGTCAGACCGAGATGTTACAGGTACAAACTTCTTCCTGTAGAATATCTCATCACATCAGGACTCGAGAACTTGTACAAAACCAGGATGTTTGTGGGTTTGTAAGCCACTTGTCGTAGGTTTGTAAGCTACTTGTTGTGGGTTTGTAAGCCACTAAGAAGGTAGAAATGGGTTCCATCCCAAATGAAATTTGGAATGAAGATTTCCATGCTATTATGAAGTTTTAACAAAACTAGACACTTATCTTGAAATCTTGATCTTTATACTCACGAGTCTTCAAACTTGATTTCTTCATTCTTGATCTTTATACTGTACAGTCTTCAATAATCAGTACCAGCACACAGATATATATATATATATCATGCATAGTTCTTGCATATACATATCTATCTAGACAATAGTGTAAGTATATATTTTATAATAAGATAAGTTAAAAAAGGTTGTTGTCATCAAAACCAACATCTCAGTTCCTAACAATCTCCCCCCCTTTGATGTTGACAACCTGTATTTATAAAATATACTTACCATACCATAACTCCTATCATAACTCCCCCTTACTCCAAGTCAACTACTATTTTATAACTTCTCCCCCTTTGTCATCAAAAACAATTTCTTACTAATAAATTCCCTGAACTTGATATAAGATAATCAACCATAATACAATAGAGTAATCCATATATAAGTGTAATAAGTGCAAAGTGTGATCATAAGTATGAAATGCGATCATAAATGTGAAATGTGATCATGAGTGTGATCATAAGTGTAATCCAGAAGTAAATCAATCATCATCCAATCATATTTACAGTAATTATTCAATCCAATCATGTATACAAACCACACCAAATGCTTTAAATAAGTTAAGTCGATCAAGTTTAAAACATACCAATCAAATCAAACAAATAACATACAGAATGACTAGACATTCCTTGGTACTTCCACCCATCCATCTTCTCCAAATATAGGATCTTCTTTGATGGAATCCCATTCTTCTTTATCTTTGTCGAGAGTGACTGGTGGATTTCCTTCGAGATTGTCCTTGTTAAGGGATGAGATCATCCAACGAAGGGCGTCGAAATGTCTCTCTTGCTCCTTGATCATCTGCATTTGACTCAATTCTAAGTGGTGCTGATAACGAAGTATGAATGTAAGGATATTCTTGAATGAAGTGAGAGTTTCCTCAAGATTATCACTTCGATTCTTAATCAGAGAAGCCATATTTCAAGAAATAGAAAGAAATATGAAAGGGAGTGATTAGAAATGAAGTTTGATAATTTATTCTAGAAGAAACAGATATAAATAGGGGTAGAAAGTCGTTTAAAATGAATAGACACAAGTTTGTTACATGAAATTAAAATTTGAAAGAGTAACTACTTTCTGCCCGTTGCATGTCGACATAGGGGGATGGGGGATGTCGACATGCCTCTGCTTAAAGTGACAATTTGCTTTGTTTTGAAAATTATGAAAAAATCTATGCAATTAAAATTTGTATAATATAAAAACAAGCAATTACAGAGATAAGTGAAGTTGAATAACAGGAAATAAAAGATTTCATTAATGATTCTAGTTAACATTACAGAAAATAACATAATATTAACTAAAATAAAGGAAAATACATGGATAGAACTTGAAGCAAACAAGATAACATGAACTAAAACTAATTAGATGAAGATGAAGAAGAAGATAGTCCAAGCTTTCTACTAACTTTCCCGATGAACTTGTTGATTTTAGTGGAAATCTTATCCATTTTCTTACTCGTCGATCTTTTGAGTGTCTTTTGATTTTCCACTATAATTCTTTGGTTATTAAGAATGGTCTTATAGGATGGATTAGCGAGATTAGTAGGATATTCAATACTCTCTAAGGAAGTTTCTTGATCTTCCTCTTCCTCCTCCTCGATTACCATTCCTTCCTCTTCCTCTTCTTCTTCTTCTTCCTCCATTTCTTCCATCTCTTTGTGAGCAAGCCTTTCTTCCTTTTCCGTAAGTGCTTCATATGGTTGAAACACTAATGTAATTTGCATAAGGGAAATGTTTCCATGGTTGAACACTTTTCTAGTTATAAATTCTTCCCTTATGAAATCAACTCCAAAATAATTAAAAATTCGAGTGAGATAAATTCCATGATATAATGTGTTCTCACTCATAGTAAAATTCTTGGGCCTTAGCTCATCCAAAATAACTTGAGCCCAATTGATATCATAATTTCCAAAAATTGCAAAAAGAGCTTTGCAAACTTTCAAAGTTGGGTTGTTGTAGTTTCCCGACCTTGGTATAAGAGTGTGTTGAATAAGAAGGTTAACAATTATTGCTTTTGGACGAAAATAACAGTTTTTGAATTCAAAATTGTCATCCCCTTCAAAGATGTAATGAAATGTCTCTCGATCATTTTCATTTATTTGAAATTCTGAGAGATTTATTTCGGTATACTTGCATCCCAAAATATTTCCTAAAATTTCACAATCCAAAACTATTTGTGTTCCTTTAACACTACTCCATATTTGTCCATCTTGCCCATCATAAAAACCACGATTTAAATTCGCATAAAACATCTTAACAAGGTTTGGATAACATACAAAATCATTTTGTTTGTTATCTACTACACTAAGAATAGAACATTGTTGAAAAAGGTTTTCAATTTCATAAGAAGGAAAATCTTCAAAAATAGCAAATTTCCCCGTATGAATTTTACCAAAGTTTACATAGTTAATGTAAGCTTTGATTGCTTCCGGGTCATTAAAGAGAAAGTTTTTGATAGATTTTGGAAGTCTAGTTGTGTTAGGAGTGCTTGAAGAGGCCATTGAAAAAGTTTGAGAGGAGTTGAAGATAATGAAGATAAATTTGACATTTGAAATAAAAGTGAAAAGTGATGATAAAGAGAGTGAATTAAATCGAGATTCTATAGACATGTTCTCTGGTCAAGGGGCATCTTTCCAGAGCATTGAAGTTTGTGAAAAGGTGGAGGGAAATTCAAAAGTTTGAATTCAAATTTTGAAATCAAATTTCTGAGGGGCATGTCGACATGGGGTATCCAGGTATGTCGACATGTGCCTATTGAATCAAAGGACAAATGTTTATTCCTAATTTCTAATAAATGTATATATTATATCCTATATTCTACTTATTTAATTCCTGTGATAACAATAAATATAATAATATTTAAATATTAATAATTTAATATTTAAAATATTATTAAAATAATATTATTTTTGAATTTAAAATTCAAATTTAAAGGGATAAATTTGAATTTGAAATTCAAAATCAAGCAAAAAAACAAGCATCCATTCAAACAAGAAAAATTAAAAATAATGTAAATGCGTACCTCTTTTTAGATCCATACTCCCATCGTCGTCTGATTCATGAATAGCAGTGAAACGTAGATTTGAATTATCTGTCTTCTTTTCATCGTCACTGGATGATGAGTCTGAGTCATCAAGAGTTGCTGTGTATGCTTTCTTTCTTTTCCTTGACGAATCATTGTTTGAAGGAAACAACTATTTATCTGGATATGAACAATCTTTCCTATGATGCCCGACTTTATTACAATTGTAGCATCTATCATTGTTGAGGTTCTCCGTATTATTTCTTGAATTTCTTTGATCATTTCTTTTGTAATTATTCATTTTTATATATTTTAGGAATTTCCGAAAGTTTCTTGTCATGAAAGCAATCTCCTCATCACTGTTTGGTTTCGAATCTTCAGTTGTTGCATTGAACGCTAATGACTTCTTTTCTATAACCTTGTTTTCTCTTCTTCCTTGCAGTTGAACTTCATAAGACATCAAATTCCCAATCAATTCTTCTATTTTCATTAGACTGATACCATTTGCTTCTTCGATTGCAAGTGTCTTTTGATCCTATTCTGGAGTGAGTGAATTTAGAATTTTTTTGACTTGGTCTTCCTCCGAAAAGCCTTTTCCCAGTGCAATTAGTGAATGAACAATATCTTGAAATCGACAATACATGTCGGAAATGGACTCATTTGCATGCATTTTAAACAATTGAAACTGATTAGTTAATATGGAAATTTTAGTCTGTTTAACTTTGCTTGTTCCTTCATGAGTAACTTGCAAAGTTTTCCAGATTTCAAATGCAGACTTACAAACAGATGCTCTATTAAACTCATTCCTATCTAGTGAACAAAATAATATATCCATGGCCTTTAGTTATTTTGTGCAACACTCTTTTGCTCAGTTGTCCACTGGGCAAAATCGGTAGTTGGTTCAACATACTCAGTTTGTGTGACATTCCAAGTGTCTAATCCTACTGATTGTAAATAAATTTTCATTCTACAAGCCCAATATGCATAATTACTGCCATTGAAAAATGGTGGTCTGACAGTAGACTGACCTTCTACTAATAAACTAGTGTTAGTGTTAATAGAACTAGTGACATAGTTGACATTACCAGTGTTGGTAGCCATTAAAACAATTTTCAAGTTTCAGATTATGAAAACTATAAAACCAATGCTCTGATATCAATTGAAAGAGAGTGCGGATTAAGGATCTTAAGGCTAATTTAACACTAGAGGGGGGTGAATAGTGTTTAATGGATTATAAGACTTATATGGATTAATTTAAAAATTATGATATAAACAAATGCAGAACTTAATCACAGAACAGTCACAGAATCAAACACAGATGTAGAAAGTAAATAAAAAGCAGTAAAATGAAAGGACACACCGAATTTTATACTGGTTTGGAGTTACCCAACATCCAGTCATGTACCAAGGCAAACACCTCATACAAATTTTTATTATACCAATGTCGAGACTACAATCCTCAATTTCTAAAGGCCTTGAGGTACCCTCCTGTCTTCGAGTCTGGGGTAAACTCTCTTGATATACGGAACACAAGATCACCCAATTGATTTACAGGCACAACCACACCTTATAGAGAGACTCGATAAACTTTTGATTACAAATTGATCCTATAACTCTGAATAGCACTTTGATCTTCGAGAGAGGGCAGAGAATCAAACAAGAATGAAATTCAAATTTGATTCACTTGAGAATTTGGCAGAATTTCGGCACGATCTTAAAATATGAAAATTTTAGAAAATGAATTTGTGGAGAAAGAGGACTGAAGAAAATAAGAAAATAGTTAGTTAAAAAATTCGTTTGTGAAGGCTATTTATAGACTAGTAACGGTCATAACCATTCGTGAAGAGATTTAAACGAATAGACACTTCTTTTGAAAATTGAAACTTTTGAATTTAACGGCCACCATGTCGACATGTGGTATCCCATGATGTCGACATCCATTGGTTAAAGACAGTGTAAAAATTGTTTTGAAAAAGGTACTGAAAGGAAAATAAGATGAAATGATTCTGGAGTAAAATAAACTAATTTTCCTATGTTTTAAAATAAAGAAGAGTAGAAAAATATATTTTTAGAGTGTATATATAATTTTAATTTTAAATCTCAAGTATATATATATTATAAAAGAATATTTAAAAAATCAGAAGATAGTTTTAAAAACAAACGAAGTTTAAAACAAGAGTTTATTTAAAAACAAAAACAAAGAATAATTTAAGGCTAAAACATTTTAAAAAGTAGTTTTGAAAATCATTTTGAAAAACCATTTTGAAGTAGTTATGCAAGCTTCTTCCTGTAGAATATCTCATCACATCAGGACTCGAGAACTTGTACAAAACCAGGATGTTCGTGGGTTTGTAAGCCACTTGTCGTAGGTTGGTAAGCTACTTGTAGTGGGTTTGTTAGCCACTAAGAAGGTAGAAATGGGTTCCATCCCAAATGAAATTTGGAATGAAGATTTCCATGCTATTATGAAGTTTTAACAAAACTAGACACTTATTTTGAAATCTTGATCTTGATACTCATGAGTCTTCAAACTTGATCTTTATAATGTACAGTTTTCAATAATCAGTACCTGCATATATATATATATATATATATATATATCCTGCATAGTTCCTGCATATACATATCTATCTAGACAATAGTGTTAGTATATATTTTATAATAAGATAAGTTAAAAAAAAGGTTGTAGTCATTAAAACCAACATCTCAGTTCCTAACACAAAATTCATATTTGACGAGCTCAAACATTATTGGACTCGCTCATGCCCATCTATCATCTACTCTATCTACATCATGCAACTTCTACGAGCTCACAACATCCCTTCATATTTATCAACTTTTGAAGAGATTTCTCCCAAGTACGCGTCCACAAAGTTCTTCTCTTTTATGCACTTACCAGAAAATCCTCTGGATTTTTTGTCATTTGAAGAATGCACGCAACGTCGTCAACAAGATAGCCAAGCTATCCCTCCACCCCAACAGCAACCTGAACAATCACAAGAGGAAGAGCAACATCGCGAGCATACTCCTCCTCCTGCACCTTTTGATTATTCGTGCCAAGACGACATTTTGCAGACCCGCACTGAGACAAATCCAAATGAGAGTATTCATGACTTAACTCTCCAAAATCAACTCATTCTGTCAAGGAATCAAATTTTTTTGGCTAAGCGTATCAATAGCTTTGAAACAACGTTTGCTTCACGCCTAGCCACAGTTAAAGCATCGCTTTCAACTACACTATCAGTTCTTAAAGGGGTTCTTCAACGAGTTCGTGGTCCTACACCACCTTGGGAAGATTGGCCAACTCCAACGCCTTCTCCTCCTCCTTCAAAACACTCTAAACTTTTTGAAGAGGAAAAAGAACCTCTCCAACAAACTCCGACATCTCAAAAAAAACAAGCTAGCTATTCTAAGAATGAAGATGAAGGAGATGATCAAGTTAAAGCTTCCCCAAAAGATCCTTAGTTTTTAGGATTCCATCTTTTGTATTATAATAAAAAAAAAATCTATGCATGTAATCAATCAATTTGTTTAATGAAAAGTGCTTTTTGGTTTGTTATTTCTATTTATATTGATATAACCTTCCTATAGTTGGTACATATTTCATCTTACGAACATGTTCTCTAAGTTAAAAAGATATTAACACTTTTTGATAATGCCAAAGGGGAGAAATAATGGAAAGCACATATTCAGGGGGAGATTTATAAATATATATCTAAGTACATTGAATAGTTGTCATCATCAAAAAGGGGGAGAATGTTAGGAAATTCAATCTACGGTTTCGATGATAACAACTATACAATGGAAATCAAATATACATATATATTTATATATACAAGTACTTGCTAGAACAACATCACTATAAAGACAAGAACGAGGCTCAAAGGACACTACAAGAGACTACAAGTCGATAGGTACAAAGAAGCAAAAGAAAAAGTGCACAAAAACTGATATGCACAATATCAGACGTCTAGGTGCACAAGCCAAACGTTTGAATAAGTTCTTTGGAACAACAGTCAGGCAAAACCAGACGTATGGTAATAGCACTCAGACGTCTAATCTTCTACTATATTCAAGAAAATATAGTATCAGACGTCTGACACATATCCCAGACGTCTGATTTCAAACTCGAATTTCAGAAATGGACTTCAACTGCCACATTCGAATGGACATCTCCGATTCCCTTCGCCGCAACTCTTCATCATCAACAGAAGAAACTGAAGAACATTCGTTAATGGACGTAACCACTCAAGATACCTATCTACAACTATATAGCATCAAGAATCAAGTGAAAGGACTCACCTTACATACTTACGCTTTCTAATTCTATACTATATTCTTGATCTCTGCACTCTAGCAATCTTTACTTGTATTCACTCTTCCATATACTCAATTCTTCATAGACAATATTCTTTATAGATATATATTGGAAGAAATTGTACAAATTAGTCAACATCCGTGTTATATTAGAACACATATTTGACAAGAACAACTCACTGTAACCAAGCCTATTCCTCCGGACAAAACGAGGGTTTTTTGATAGTCGAATTTCGAAGGGGAGCTTCGGGACTGGACGTAGGACGGGAGGTCCGAAACAGTATAAAATCATGGTGTGCTTATTCTACATTAACTTAGATTAATATTATTTTAGTTGCATAATATATTTTGTCACATATACTTGCATATACATTACACGATCCACCTCGTAGACTTTCAGAAATTTCTAATACAAAAGCTAAACTTTAATGGCTAATTGGTTTGAGCTTTGCAAACAAATTAGTATATAACAATTTCTTCATTAAAAATTAATTTGTAACTGAAATGAATTTTTTGATTCCGTTTACCACTCTAGCAACACTTATTTAGTATCATTTCTATTTCTATATATCTACCTCATTTAACAAATTGTATATCTAAAGCTATTGATGTTTCTCAAAAGATGATTTTAGCTTCAGTACTTCAACATGAGTAAATGGTTTTTGCGATCATTGAGTTTGAAAACCAGGACAATCCATGTTCAGGTAATGGGTTTAAAATATCCAGCACAATTGGCTAGCTAGGATTGTGATTTTATATTTATAACCGACATGAATTTTTTGATTCCATTTACTACTCATGCAGCACTTATTATGTATCATTTCTACGACTATATATATTGCTCATTTAAAATAAAATTTCTACAGCTAATAATGTTTCTAAAAGATGATATTCGCATCAATATTTCAGATTGGATTAACAGTTTTTACCCAGTTTGCTTAAAAACCCCAATAGGCAACCCTAGGTAATGGGTTTGAAATATCCAGCATATGCGGGCTGTCTAGGATATGATTTTATACCAACCGGGTTTTAGTCTAGATTTTAAGCTACCTAGATCAAAGCCAACCCCTTAACATTTAACATGCCTACTCTTCAGCCATGTGTTTGATTTTAATGGCGTTGAACAATACATACTTGAAATTCAGCAAAACTAATCGATATAGATAAATAAACAATGCTGTAATGGCAGGAGCTTTTTTCTTATATTTCTTATATGTCCTGTTGATATGCACCTGCTATATGACTGTCTACAAACCAATTTCATAGTTGTTGGTTTTCAGACTGTGTATGATTCAATTTTCATTTTGTACTTTAACTAACATTTTATTTTACTCAAACTGTTGCATGTTCAGCAATAGAACGATTGAGAGTTGAGAGAATAAGTATGTTTCAACTGAGATTTGACATAAAAAACATGTTTTCATGACTTCACCAAAATATTTTGGTATGCTTAAATAATCAACTTAACTGTACGTTTTGTTAGTGAACTGCTGTATGCTTTCAGTTTTTTTTCTTTTCCCCTCTTACTCTGGATACTTTAGATAAGAAAAACATTTTTGTACAACATGGGGAAAAAACATGCTAGAACACAGTTGAAGGTGTATACTGTGAGACAATAGTTCTAATTTTTCTTGCATACACCCTTAAATCTGTGAAAATTTTCAGCTACTATAAACAATGATCGAAATATTGCTTGCTTATTTCATGTGCACATTATTGGTTACGAAGTTATATATTTTTCACATTTGCATTGTTATTACTTTGGGCTGTGTTCTTTCATGGCTCCTCTAAATGTCATCTATCTTTTGTATGTTAATATATGTCACTGATATAAAACTTTTTTTTATCCATGCAATTGAATTTGAATTGCAATATTAATATTCATATTATGATGATTGAAGTATATGTATCCATTTTACCTATTGGTACCCTGGAATTCTGGTTTAAATAAAGTATCCAAAAATCCGAAATAGTTTTTATTGTATCCGAAATATGAAAAATTATCCGACATCTGAAAAATGGATACGGATGTGGATATGGCCATATTCTCAGTTGAAAAATATTCTTTCGGATTTTACCAAGATTATAATTATTAATTGTGTATTTTAATATATAGACAATTATCATTTACTATTTTATCTAGGTAAAAATATTATTATGTATATAAAAAAAATATTTTCTGCTTAAATTAATTTAGTTCTTAAATGAATTTATAACTAATCAAATTTTAAATTATTTGTTAAGATTTATCATTAATTCATATTAATATAAACATAAAACTCCATATACCAGGGAAAAGTATTTGCTTTCGAAGCAAACATAACAGGCATTGCTCTCGACAACATATGAGAATACTTATCCTGCAACGTTTGCAAATCCCGTATAAGCAACTCGGTTCAAAACAGCTACTGCAACAAATGTGACAGGATTATAGAATTCCTATTACACATGTACTTACACCAAACTTTTGCAGACCAAATCCTCTCCCTACAAATCTCACCTTACTTTTTGTTTACACCTATACTAGGTTCCGTTTGGAAATAACTGTTGACGATGGCACAACCTCTGTTCCTATTGTCCTGTTCGACAAGGTGGTAGAGTTTCTTCTCAAACAAAACACCGGCTTTTTGTTCCAGATTCAAACCACAGAGGTACTTCCCCCGCTTCCTACGGTTCATGAATATTTTATTTCAGCTCCTAATACCTACATTCTTCCCCCGCCTCTTTTCATTCACTCAGCAACATAGTCGAAACTAACTAATCCACTATTTTACTCCAAGGTTGACAGTCCTAAGAAAGTAACTACCATCCTCGAGCAAGTAATTAGTAGAACTATGAATTTTCAAGCAAAAATTGACACATATCTCAACATGGCTGGAAGGAAAAATTTGACCACAACGAGAATTTATCATCCTGCTGCTAACCTCAGTACTAGACCGGCTGAACCACCCAACACTAAGGTACCTTTCTCGATATCAAAATACTTGTGACCTCCAGTCAAATACATTATAAACCCCCGATGCATTCCATTTATCTTTGCATACTTCTCCAGCTTTGTCAACAACATAATTCTCCAAACTTAATTAACTACTGATCTTACAAGCTATAAAACCACAGGTTTCCAGTTCACCCGACGTGAAGGTCGCTCATATCAAAGGAAATGGCAAGAAGAAAAATCGTATGACTGCAGCCTAACCTTTTCTTTCCGCCTATAAGTATCCAATGTTATGTGAACTGTTGTAATGCATTTCCATCTTCTGTCGTCTGTTGTTTGTCTTTTGTATCGTGTCCTCTGTTTTGTTTGAAATAAAGCATTGCAACTATGTGTCCCCAAAGGCTTTGAAAATAAAATATAAACTGCTGCACACCGTGGCAACAATTTCAACCCTTAAATGGAAATTGTCTTGTTGTTTCATAAATATTCCTAAACCCCTTATATCTGTCTTCATTACAGATACTCATTAACACTCAAATTATAAACTTCATCCTGTTCGTCCTTTGGCAGAGATCGCAGATCAATATAGTAACTGTTCATATAACCATTACATTGCTGAACTAACACACTATTACAATGACATCTGCAGTCCGTAATTATAACTGCTGCGAAACTCACAATTCATCTACATCCCAATTTAATATATACCCACTATTACAGTCAATCATATTTCGCCTGACGTTAGCAGAACATTATACATATATGTTTCTTACATTTCCATTCTGTGATTCTATAACAATAATTCTGTCTACCTGCACTATTTCAGTTCCATAAAGTTTGCATTCTGTACATACCTTAAACTTCCATGTTGCATAGCGGTTTCACCCGATAGTTACTCCCTAATCTACAAATCATGTTTTCAGTTTCCTTCAACTCAATTCACTGAACACGGACTCACCATTTCTATCATCAATTTGGCCTTAGGCAACATTTACAGCATATATGCAAAACATTGGGAGTATGAAGTTTTTATTCACCACACTCTTCTACAACAACCAACAACCACCAAAAGACATAACAACGATAAGATACCTTCTCCTCCCAGAATTAAGGTACTAATCACATACCCTACCTTACAACAACATTACACTGCTTTTCACCACGCACATGTACATTTCTTTATATCTCTAACTCTGCTATTTTATTTTTATCCCCGGATGAGATTGACATCCATGGACAGGTAACTCCACCTTTGTAATTTCCTCTCACCCTCATTCTCTCCTTAACTCTAGGCATCCTCATACAACCACGTTAAAACCAGGTTGATGAACACATATCCCATCTGCAATCAGTTTTGCGCTCAAAAGGAATCGAAGTGAACATATCCCCGCTAATGGTTATCTCCTCCAGCCACTATATAACACCATCGCTACAACATGGACTGTACTATTTCAATATCCATCCTCTAACAACTAATGACCTACAGGCACCCCAATTGTACATTCACCACAAATTCATCCACTGCAGCATGATTTCACCTTCCTTCATTATGACATAGGTTCTTACATATATGTGCTCCATAACTGAATTGGACCAGAGAATTAACCGTCTTGGAAACTATATTACTTTGCACACCAATACATCGGACTGCTGCACAAACAAGGTACTACCTTTACCAAAGTAACACCTACCTGCCACATCAGTCTAACTACGTTTCCTTTCCTCACCACCTCACAGGTTACAGTTCGAATAAACAACTCACTTGGTGGTGTGGACATCAACAGCACATACTTGTTGACTGTCCTCAGCGATCACCGCTTCAATAGCGAACCTTCCTCCAGCAGGAAAAATACAGATGCAACCAATTTCCCTCCTAGGTACAATTTCACATACAATTATATTCAACATGTATACAATTCTTCCCCCGTTTTGAATTTTATAACATTTTATACCAATATCACATGTCGTACATTCATCTTCTTTTGCAACCTTCCACCTTGAATTTAGTTCAAATCTTAATAAGTCAATAGACTCTCTACTGCCTCCAAAATACATCAGTAGGAAATTAGTACACCATTTTTCCCTAAATTTATTTTTAATTTTTGGAGAAATCAGTATTAATGTGTGTGTTTGTATATATGTATATATATGTATATATATGTACATATATATATGTATATATGTATATATATGTATATATGTGTGTGTGTATATATATATATATAATCGTCAGTGTTGAAGGATTTTTTTACTTTAACAGAACACCATTCTTAAGATGTTTATTTAATTTAAATAAATAATCAATCTCAAAATACTTACTTCTTTTACCAAGCATAAGTCTTCATATTTTACATTAATATCACAAATTTAATTCAAACTTCTGCATAATGGCATACATAATCAATTTATTTTATTATCAATATGCGATTTAACACAAGCAGTCGATAAAGCTGAAAAGTATGTGTATTATTTCATCAATAAAACCTACACGTATTCTCCCTAATACTAAAATATAATAAAAACCTTTACATTATTAAAAATTTCAACATTCAATCAATAAAGTTGTTATGATATTTTTTATAGCAAATTAATTTTGATGTCTATACAAAATTTGGATAACCACCATTAAATTTAATACATACTAAATTGAAAATTTAAATCAAGTTTTTTTCCAAACCTAATAGTAATTACATAAATTATATCAAGTAATTTTTTTTTCACATCTTCACAGAAAATCATAACATGTTACTAAAAATTAGCACAACATTTTATTTTCCCACTTCTAATCAAACTCTTAGCACTATCCACTTGAACTTTACCACAACATTTGTTAAACAAAACATGGCAAACCCCACATTCAATTAAAAGGAAAATTAAAGACAACATATTAAAAACAAAAGGAAAGGCAGAATTTGGCTACAGTTTTGCATTTGTTGCGACTTTTCTATTGGTTAGAAAAGCACAAATTTTAATTAATTCTACAAGCGCACAGATATGTAGTATGCAGGTCGAACACAGGGAATTGTATTTTTAAATGTTTGAAATCCATATTTAAATCTTAAGCGTGTTAAACAAATTCGAGGATGGTTTTGAGCGGATAAAAACAATAATAAAAGCAATCACCCTGAGATTCCAAATTTCACTGAAACTAATCAACAAAATTTACTGTAGAATTCAGAGTAAAAAAAATAAAAAGTACGGAAGGGAAATAAGCAGAGTGAACAACTGGAAATCAAACGAACTGAATTTAAATTACTGAAATAAAAAGAGTACTGACAAATAACTAAAAACCAGAATCAATAAACTGCTAAAACTAATTAACAATTATATCCACTCTGACTGACATAAAAACATTGCTAAAAATAAACTAGTAGAAAAGTGACGGGGTAAGAGATGATTTCCTCTGGCATTGTAGTTCTCTATATATAGACTTCCAGATCTGAAAATATCACTCCACCTTTTCCTAAAAGAATAGGTCCCATGTTTGAATTGGTCAAAGAAAAAATATCTGGCCTCATCATTGCTTGAAAAATATATGCTGATTGAATTTGCACATGGCCACGTCATTGTTTGAATTAGTATTCTCTTGACCAAGCTAAGATAATATATGTGTTAGACTTGAATTTGCATAGAACAAAGCTAATGTGAGCTGGCATTTGAATAATATGCTTCATCTTTGCTACTTTGAAATGGTCCACCTTTTTTTTGAACTTGGAAACGTGAGTGGATTTTTTTCTTTTACATGATCATGCTAATGAGCTTATTTTTGACTTGGTCCATGTAAGTTGTGCTTTTTGATTAACATGTGCTGCTGAGCTTTGATTTATTCGATGATTAAAATGTTGCACTTTTTTCTTACGTGTCATTTGAACCAATAGATGACACAACCGATTAATTTCAGCATAGCACTTCGGAATCTATAATCTGCAAAACGACAACAAAATACCCGTATAGTACCGCTTTATTAAAATAAAAATATATGAAACAAACGGTTTAATATGCAGAAAAATACGTTCATCAAATACCCCCACACTTGAACTTTATTCGTCCTCGAATAAACAAGAAAATAAAAACTAACTAAATCCTTTTTCGTAGGAAACACGATTGCATTGAGCGTATGCAACAAGCCGTTAAACCTCTAGGTGTCCCTAGTAGGACGAGTGGTGTCTCGTGAGGGTTTTCAGCGGATACTACCCACAAAATCCAAATGCAGTATGTGATGATTCTATTGTACTACATGAATGCAAAATTTTAAACAAATGGAGACTCGATTTACTTCATAACAACAAAATAATGTATATCGGTTTGAATCAACTTCTAGAAATTTTTTTTTTGGTTCCTCACTAATCACAAATTTCAATATAACTCAAGTTTTCATACATTAGATTCTAGTTTGGCCAGTTGTTTCGGTCGATAACATAGTGCAGCCATGAAATAAATTCTTTATTGTTAATCACATTTTTTTTTCAAAATGGTATTTTTCATTTCCATTTGTATAACAAGCCAAATCAATAAAGTCAAGAAGTGTTTGGGTTTCAATAGCTTAGTCTCTCTTTATTAATTTTTTATATATATACACCTAACTTTTGGACCAAGGTATACCACCCATGCACTGCCTCGCGGGCTTACGTGAGAGTTGGGACAGAGCTTGGCGGATTGTGCAAACCGACGCTGACTATGTCAGAAAAGGTCGGTAATCCTTAGGTGATTATTTATTTAATTTCTTTATACACCTAACTCAGAATGCTGAGGCCAGATATACCATCCATGCACTGCCTTGCGGGCTTACGTGAGAAGAGTACAGAGCGTGGCGAGTGTACACACTTTCATAAGTGTGTACACCTATTGACTCTAGGTGTTTCTTAAATCATTTTTTCTATAAAATGAACTGAAGAGAGTTATGCAAATCAACTTAACACCACTTAACTTCAATGATTTGAAATGTCAACGCATGTACTTTAAATCTACCATTTTTTTAAACAAAGACTACAATTTAGAAAGGATTTCATAACCATCACCTACGAATCTCCCTATATACTAACCTCACTATTATCGCTTGTAATTCAACTTTTCATTATATTTTACATTTGAAATTAGCGATTCACAAAAATTTTCATTAATTGACTTCAACTGTTTACTTACTTTGTCTTGACTAGTTAAAAATAAATCAAAGTCCTGAAAATAATGGAAAATGATATGAAGCTTGAAAAAAAAAATTGAAAACAAATTTGAAAACAAATAATGAGATGAATTTTTTTTTGAAGTGATGCCACACTGTGAAATATGAACAAACAATATGAGATATGCGTCCCCCCCACACTGGAATGAGACAGTGTCCCAACTGTCAAATGGAATGCACATGCACATGAAAAAAAAACTAAAAAGAAAAACTAAAAGAAATACAACCTGATATGTACAAGATAGTGAGTGGCTCATGCCGAATAGCTAGGTTCGTGGAGATCCACGAACTCGTCGTCCTCGTGTTGTTCGAAATCTAGAAATGGCTTCAAGCGTTGTTCATTGACCTTTGAAATGGAACCGTCCCTAGGATTTTCAATTTCAACTGCACCATAAGGGTATACGGTTTTCACAATATATGGACCTGTCCATCGAGATCTCAATTTGCCCGGAAATAAATGAAGTCTGGAATTATATAAGAGAACTTTCTGCCCTACTTCGAATGTCTTACGAAGTATGAATTTATCATGATAAAATTTAGTTTTCTCTTTATAAATCTTTGCATTTTCATACGCTTCATTTCTTAGTTCTTCTAATTCTGACAATTGTAATTTACGATGTGATCCGGCTTTTTCCATGTCAAAATTAAGATATTTGATTGCCCAAAGTGCGCGGTGCTCGAGCTCAACAGGTAAATGACATGCTTTTCCAAAGACTAATCGGTATGGTGACATTCCTAGATTGGTTTTATAAGCTGTGCGAAATGCCCAAAGGGCATCTATCAATTTGGATGACCAATCTTTTCTGTTGGAGTTAACCGTCTTTTCAAGAATTTGTTTAATTTGTCTATTGGAAATTTCGACTTGACCGTTAGTCTGTGGATGATATGGAGTAGATAGTTTATGAGTGATAGAGTATTTCTTAAGAAGAGATTAAAAAGCACGATTACAAAAATGAGAACCGTTATCGCTTATAATAGCTCGAGGTGTACCAAAACAAGAAAATATGTTTTCTTTCAAAAATTTGACAACAACTTTATTGTCATTCGTTCTGGTAGGAATGGCCTCAACCCATTTAGACACGTGATCTACTGCAAGTAGGATATAGAGATTTCCAAACGAATTAGGAAAAGGGCCCATGAAGTCGATGCCCCAAACATCAAAAATTTCGATGACAAGTATTGGGTTTAGAGGCATCATGTTACGTTTGGAAATACGACCTGTTTGTTGGCATCTAACGCATTTGGAGCAAAATTCGTGGGCATCACGAAAAAGAGAATGCCAATAAAAACCACATTGTAACACCTTGGCAACGGTTTTCTTTGCTCCAAAATGTCCTCCACATGCTTGATTATGTGAAAAAGAGAGGATACTATGGAATTCATGTTCGGGGACACATCTACGTATGATTTGATCGGTGCAATATTTGAAGAGGTAAGGATCGTCCCAGTAAAAGTTTTTAACATTGGAGAGAAATTTTTGTTTATCTTGTTTTGACCAATGGGGAGGTGTTTCATTTGTGACAAGATAATTTACGATGTCTGCGTACCATCGTGCACTGGAGAGGGAAAGAATTTGTTCATCGGGAAAATGATCGTTGATTTGACAGTTATCGAAGTTTTCATGAACAATACGAGAAAGATGATCAGCTACGACATTTTCAAAACCCTTTTTATCTCGTATTTCTAGGTCAAACTCTTGAAGAAGGAGAATCCAACGGATTAAGCGGGGTTTGGCATCCTTTTTCGTGAGTAAATGCCGCAACGCGGCATGATCGGTGTAAACTATGACCTTAGAACCTACGAGATATGATCTAAACTTATCGAGGGCAAAGATAACTGCTAAAAACTCTTTTTCTGTGGTTGAGTAATTCAATTGAGCTTCGTTAAGAGTTTTGCTAGCATAATAGATGACTCGAGGAAGTTTATCGATTCGTTGACCTAAGATGGCTCCAATGGCATAATCAGAAGCGTCACACATTAATTCAAAAGGCAAAGTCCAATTTGGAGGTTGGATGATAGGTGCAGTGGTCAAGATCGATTTAAGGGTTTCAAAAGACGTTTTACATTCATTGGAAAATTCAAATTTAACGTCTTTAGCCAGAAGATTCGAAAGAGGTTTTGAAATTTTTGAAAAATCTTTAATGAACCTCCTATAAAATCCTGCATGGCCGAGAAATGAGCGAATGTCCTTGACGGACTTTGGAGGAGGAAGGTTAGCAATAAGATCAACTTTAGATTTATCAACTTCTAGGCCATTTTTAGAGACAACATGGCCTAAGACTATTCCTCGCTTAACCATAAAATGACATTTTTCCCAATTAAGCACAAGAGATTTCTCCTTACATCGGTTTAAGACACGTTCTAAACGAAGGAGGCATTGATCAAAAGATGACCCATAGATTGAAAAATCGTCCATGAATATTTCTAGGAAATCCTCCACCATATCGGAAAATATACTCATCATACATCTCTGAAAGGTGGCGGGGGCATTACAAAGACCGAAGGGCATGCGACGATAAGCGAAAGTTCCAAAGGGACATGTGAACGTCGTTTTGTGTTGATCTTCTAACGCAATGGGAATTTGATTATAGCCGGAGTAACCATCAAGAAAACAATAATATTCATGACCGGCTAAGCGTTCGAGCATTTGATCAATGAAAGGGAGGGGAAAATGATCTTTTCTTGTTGCTGTATTGAGTTTCCGATAGTCGATGCAAACACGCCATTTTGTTTTGACTTTTGTGGGAACAAGTTCGTTATTCTTATTTGTGGTGACGGTGATTCCAGACTTCTTTGGTACAACTTGTACCGGACTTACCCAAGTACTGTCAGAGATAGGGTAAATAATGTCATTGTCTAAACATTTGATAATTTCTTCCTTTACCACTTCTCTCATGTTAGGGTTTAATCTCCTTTGAGCTTCGCGAGTGGGTTTAGCCTCATCGATTAAATGTATTCGATGTTCGATGATTGATGGACTAATTCCCTTAATGTCGGCGATTACCCATCCTAATGCCTCTTTATTTTCCCTTAAAATTTTCAAAAGTTGTTCTTCTTGGTCCTTAATGAGATCGGAGGCCAAGATTACAGGGAAATTTTCCGAAGAATCTAAGTATGCGTACTTAAGATCGTTTGGAAGAGGTTTAAGGTCTAACTTAGGGCGCTCTTCTTTTGAGGTTTTAGTAGACATCAACTGATTAAATTCTAGTGAAGTATGAAAAGAGTAGAGCATATCATTTAATTCAGAAATGTATTCATCATCATTGAAGTTGGAATTAAAATGATCTAGGCACATGTTAAGAGACTCTGTAGTATCACTAAAATCATTTTCTACAGTCGTTTGAATTATGTCAACTTCTTCTATTTCAAGATCCCTTGGTTGTTTGTTAAGATTGAAGATATTTAGTTCGATGGTTAGGTGTCCAAAGGAAAGTCGTAGTTGACCATTCCTACAATTTATGATAGCATTTGATGTTGCCAAGAATGGACGGCCTAATATTAAGGGAATTTGACTGTTCGGATTTGAGACGGGAGCGGTCTCTAGGACTATGAAATCGACTGGGAAATAGAATTGCTCAATTTGTATCAAAACATCTTCAACTGTGCCTAATGGTTTTTTGACAGATCGATCAGCTAGTTGAATTGTGATGTTTGTAGGCTTTAATTCCCCTAGTCCAAGTTGACAGTACACAGTATAAGGTAGAAGATTTACACTCGCTCCAAGATCAAGTAGGGCATGACTAATGTGAGTGTTACCAATTTTACAACCGATTGTAGGACAACCGGGGTCCTTATACTTGATAGGGGAGGGATTCGAAAGAACAGAGCTAGTATTTGCAGTTAGAAATGCGGTCTTTGGAACGTTCGTGGCACGTTTTTGAGTACATAGCTCTTTAAGACACTTGGCATATTGAGGAATTTGCTCAATGGTATCAAGAAGTGGAATATTGATTCGTACTTGTTTGAAGATTTCAAGAATTTGGTCAAAATTAGCGGGCTTCTTCTTTTTGTTGAGTCTATGAGGAAATGGAGCTATGGGTTTATAGACTCGTTCGGTAGTTTTTTCATTTGAAGAAGAAGGTGTTATACTAGTGGGTGAAGATAAAGAAACTGGAATGTTGGGATTGCCAACCTTGGATGAAGAATGAGAGTTGATAGGATCGACAACAGTGGGTGTCGACTGAGTCTCAGAATTTTGAACATGGGTAGACTTAGGGAGGATGTCGGGGTTGCCGACGTGGTTGTCTACCTTCTTTCCAGACCTTAATGTGGTGACAGCATTAACTGGATTTATATTTTCGTCCTCATAAGAATTTGCTCCTCGAGTGTTATACTTTGGATTCACTTCGGGTTGACTAGGCAATTTTCCTTTCTCATTGATTCTCATAAAGTCCTTCATCATAATCAACAATTGTTCATTTTGTTTAGTGATTTGCTCAATTCTCGCATCTTGGTTAGTGATTCTTTTTTCTAATCGAGCAATTTCTTGTGATGGTTGAGAAGGTTGGGCTGATGGATTGAAATTAGGATGCCTATATGGTTGATTCGAAGGTTTTGTTTGAGGAGTGGGTTGAGAATTTTGAGCATTAGAAGTTGGGGCTCGATAATTCGGATTTGGTATCATTGGATACAAATGTGATGGATTAGCTGCATTGTTAGGATTTGACCATGAAAAATTTGGATGATTCTTCCAGTTAGGGTTGTATGTGGATGAGTAAGGACTTTTTTGAGCTATAGCATTGATTTGGTCTTGTGTGTAGTAATGGGGTAGTCCTTCTCCTTCTTGAGGAGTTTGGGCTTCTATAGGAAGATGTGATGGGTCAATGGCATGTACTCCTCTGTTTGGAGTACGAATTGGAACACGAATTGTTTCCCATTGCATATCCTTTTCCGAATATTCTTCTAAAAATTCCCAAGCTTCCTTGTCTGTTTTTGCCATGAATTCTCCTCCGCACATTGATTCGAGTTGGGATCTTGTTTGATAGTTAATCCCTTCATAGACGATTTGGCACAAGACGTGTCTAGGGATTGCATGATGAGGGAAACTATATAACAATTGATTGAACCTTTCAAAATATTTTGAAAAAGTTTCTCCTTCATTCTGAGAGAATTGATTGATTTCAGTTCGAATTTTAAGAGTTTTGTGGAAAGGAAAAAACATTTTCAAAAATATAGTGACGAAATCGTCCCAACTTTTAATTGAATTTTTAGGAGGAGAATTAAGCCATCTTTTCACGCTTTCTAGAAGCGCGAATGGAATAAGCCGTAGCTTGATGGATTCATTAGAAAGTTGTTGCATTTTAGTTGTAGAAGCGTATAACTCAAATTCACTAAGAAATTCGTATGCATTTTCAGACCCAGTGAATTTTGGTACCCCTTGGATAAAAGAATGTTTTAGCTCAAAATTATTTCCTTCGGCAGGTGGAAATGAAATAACCGAAGGTTGAACAGTTCTAGTTGGATAACATCGGTCTTTAAGGGATAATGGTCGGTTATCGTGAAATTCATGATCTCCAACATGTGATTTAGGTGACGATTTTGGTGAACTTTGATGTGAACTGTGTTACGAACCGCGATTGCTCATATTTGTTTGATTTGAAATTTCCGTTGATTTGTTTAATGAGATATTTTGGCTTTCTAAACGGTTAAAATTATTTCTTGCCCAAACGCGCATAAACAACTGGTGTAATAGCAAAAAGTAATTTTAAACAGTTTTCAGTTGGGCACCTGTAGAGTAGAAAATTACTTACAGAGGGGTATGGTAGTCCGTCCAATGCAACTGAGTAGCGCTAGCGGATCAAACTCCAAAGTTTGCGGTGGCTATGTTGTTGCTACCTGTCAGATATCTAAGAGCTGATAAGCTTTAAAAAAAATGAAAATGTAACCGTGTGTATATATAAATGAAACATGACTAAATGAAATGTAATTTGATGAAATAATGCAATGAAGTATGCTTTGATTACGTGAAAAACTGTGTGAATGAACTAAGGAAACATGAAAATGTGTACTGCAGTGATCACTGAAAAATGTGCGAGTAAAATACAACTAAAAATGAGTGCAAAGTGAATGAACATGGAAGCAAAGTGAAAAACACAGTGAACGTGCAAAACGAACTGTGTAACAGCAAGGTGAATGAATGTTTCAGTTGGAGTTATTTGAAACGTAAAACGCTAAGCGATGCTAAATAAATTGAAAAGCAAGTGGCTACGTGGGTATGAGACTTGCATGTGAAGATGAAAACTTGAGTGTATGCAAAAAAGTATAGCCAAAAACTTACGTGTGCAAGCTAAAACAGAAACTAAACAAACAAATTGCAACTACGTGATTCTTGAATATGTTGAATGTGAACAGAACAGACGAATGAATATGCAACTGACGGGACTAAATGATAACAGCTAACGTAACTGAATGAATGAAGAAATATGCAGCTAACGAGAATGAATGTGAATATGCAGCTCACGAAACTATAAAATCAGCGAGATTTTTTTTTTTTAATAAATTATATGAACTTGAAATTATGCAGATTGCGATTTATGAATTGGTATGCGAATGAATGCTTCAATTGAAAGCAGAGCCAAGTGAATATGAGAATACAAGTGAATATGAAAATACGAAATTATGTTAACATGAAACTAAATGCTAGCTGCTAATGTAAAAATATGCAGACAAACTAATACAAATATGTGAAAATTGAATGTGGAACTAAGTATGAACGCAACGTGTAAACTAAACTTGCTGTATAAACAGAAACGTGAAAATGAATGTAGGGAACGAAATTCAATTTTTTTTTTTAAGTAAAATGCTACTTTGGTGAAAGGAACTGAAAAACGAAAAAAAACGACTTTTTTTTTTTGAAAAATAATGCAAAAAATAAATTAACACGAATAGACTTAAAAAATCGAAAAATCGAAAATTTCAAAATAGCAATTCCCCGGCAACGGCGCCAAAAACTTGTTGCGACTTTTCTATTGGTTAGAAAAGCATAAATTTTAATTAATTCTGCAAGCGCACAGATATGTAGTATGCAGGTCGAACATAGGAAATTGTATTTTTAAATGTTTGAAATCCATATTTAAATCTTAGGCGTGTTAAACAAATCCGATGATGGTTTTGAGCGGATAAAAACAATAATAAAAGCAATCACCCTGAGATTCCAAATTTCACTGAAACTAATCAACAAAATTTACCGTAGAATTCAGAGTAAAAAAAATAAAAAGTACGAAAGGGAAATAAGCAGAGTGAACAACTGGAAATCAAACGAACTGAATTTAAATTACTGAAATGAAAAGAGTAATGACAAATAACTAAAAACCAGAATCAATAAACTGCTAAAACTAATTAACAATTATATCCACTCTGACTGGCATAAAAACATTGCTAAAAATAAACTAGTAGAAAAGTGACGGGGTAAGAGATGATTTCCTCAGGCATTGTAGTTCTCTATATGTAACTTCCAGATCTGAAAATTTCACTCCACCTTTTTCTAAAAGAATAGGTCCCATGTTTGAATTGGTCAAAGAAAAAATATCTAGCCTCGTCATTGCTTGAAAAATATATGTTGATTGAATTTGCACATGGCCACGTCATTGTTTGAATTAGTATTCTCTTGACCAAGCTAAGATAATATATGTGTTAGACTTGAATTTGCATAGAACAAAGCTAATGTGAGCTGGCATTTGAATAATATGCTTCATCTTTGCTACTTTGAAATGGTCCACCTTTTTTTTGAACTTGGAAACGTGAGTGGATTTTTTTCTTTTACATGATCATGCTAATGAGCTTATTTTTGACTTGGTCCATGTAAGTTGTGCTTTTTGATTAACATGTGCTGAGCTTTGATTTATTCGATGATTAAAATGTTGCACTCTTTTCTTACGTGTCATTTGAACCAATAGATGACACAACCGATTAATTTCAGCATAGCACTTCGGAATCTATAATCCGCAAAACGACAACAAAATACCCGTATAGTACCGCTTTATTAAAATAAAAATATATGAAACAAACGGTTTAATATGCAGAAAAATACGTTCATCAGCATTACAATCTGTACGTCATGCTGCTAATTATTAACCTTTATACGTGTATTAACGCTTGTTAGTTTATGTCGATTTGGCGTAAAGATTAAATATTATCTACTACTTAGTCTTAAAAATAAACCAAAATTTACATGCACAATGAAACTAATATTTAACAAGCACATGTACCTGTGGACTTTCCACTGCCAAACTTTAACAAGAGCATACGTAGTAAAATTTATTACATTTCCAAAAAAAACCATAATAAAAAATGTTAAAATCACCTTTCCACAGTTCAACAGGTTCTGAAATCCCTGCACCTAACGACTGCTGACTACTGACTTTAAACAACACCCATTACTTGACTATCTTCGGCTTTGCTGTACTGCCACCATGTCATTCTTGATTTCAACATCCTAGCACAAGTACACACATTGTTCACTTTTAACACACATATTGATGGTCGGATTTTCTTCTGCAAGCGGACAGTTTTGGAACAGCTTGAAGTTGCAGACATAAATATGATCTAGAATTTAACATGAGATAAAAATTACAAGCCTCCATTAACATTTATGCTATATTTTTTCTTTCTTCTACCTGTTTTAAACTGCATGCACGCATATGTAATAAAAAAGTAAAAAAAATTCCCCTTTTTTCCCATGATGAACGCTGCACTATATGACCTGACTACTGTACACAATTATGATTGCAAGTAGATTAAACTTGGGTTATTTTCAATTTTCGCACCGTGTTTTTTCCCAGCCTGCGCTACTTTATTTCTTCTTTATTAAACTGCAGCTACTTGAAGCATACTACTTCCTACTTTATCTTACCTACTACAATTTATGCAAACTGTTTTTCCAGCTTTATATAAAGTGGCCACTTTCATTAAGCTTTTTCCCTTCTGTTTCTTCCAATTCTGTGCAAGCTGACAGCTTTTTGATACTTTACTGACTATATCCTACTACTTTGTCCATTTTCCACTTGCTGTCCAAAATTGTAGAAGTTTCTCAAGCCATAACTTCCCTTTTCCTTAGTTCATTCATAGGTACAAGCTAACCGAAATTAGATGTTTATATTTTTAACATAAATCGACAATTTTTTCAAACTTCTACATGAATCTATCGACGCACGTCTACAAATTTTAAACTCTTTGCCTACACAAAACTTTTTGATTTTCATTTCCCAAATTTCATTATGACTGTATGCGGAGCATGGGTTTACACTAGTATTAGTATATGGCTGAGTCTGGTAATTTAATTTTAAATGAATCCATATATGAAATGTTGAAGTTTGTAAATTTGCCTATAAGTTTTTATTGATAATTACAAAAGCGTAATGATTAGATTTAGTACGGTAATTGCAAAATGATTTTAGTTATCAATTTTACGTCGGATTATCTAACTGAAAACATAATGAATTGAGATTTCATTTTATTTGATATGGGCGATTGAGCTGAAAATAAAGTTAATTGGACTTTTTGGAATTTTAATTCATTGGAATGTATATATTGTAAGTGGATTTTCATATTCTATCAATTTAAATTTAGCAAAAGTGTGATGCTTGAAATGACAAGGAACAAATATTTATCTATAAAAAAAAGAGACGTACAAAATAAAGGTAGTTACTGTATTTTATTCTGTCTATTTCAATAAATAAAAAGATAACTCCTCATAATTATAAACATCACACAAACCACCTTTTTGTGACAAAATATGAAAATTTACTGTGTAACAATTAATTGTTAATGTTTAGATTCCAATTTATTAAAATGTAGTAAATCCCAAAGGTATAATATTTAAATAAGAATGCAACTAAAAAGTTACTAGAGTGAAAACCACTGAAAAAGGAAGTTTGAGTAATAGGCGGGAAAAAGAAGTAGGAAACGAAATGAATTAAGTCTGATAATTGAACGAAATGAATTAAGTCTGATAATTGAATAAAATGGATTAAGTTTGATAATTAAATGAAATGGAATAGAAATAGAAGTTGAACTAATGAATGTATTAGCAATGATATTGATGACAGAAAATGAGAAGTGGTAAATGAATTTGATAAGTGAAAAGTTAAACGCATAATAAAATGAAGACTTAGGGTCAAACATAAAAGATGTAGAGGTAGTAAAGAAAATGTAAGAAGAATAAATATACATGAACCTGGAGTGTGTGTGTGTATGTGTGTATGTTGCCTCAGATATGCATTTATGACGGGTGTGAATAATTATAAATTGTCTGTTATATAGAGCATACATGACTTAAGGTTATTAAGCTGGGTTGGGATGCTATAACATATCCAACCAATAGGACTCGTGGAGAGTATACACTTGCGGATAGATGATGGGATACCCTCAAGTTTGTGGGTGCTTGGAATGGAACCTTGTAACATCCCCCTATTTGGAGGTCCAAAGTTATCGACTACGGATGCTGCAGTCATCCATAATTATTAATCCTTGGTGACCAAACGCGGCGATACTAGATACATTGATACATAGAAACATAAGAATATGAAAACAAATTAAATAGCAAAACAAATTCCACATTGATTACATAATCCCAATTCACAGACCACGTTCAAATAACATATAATTATTACAAAATACGCTAAGAGCGACATATGAAGATGCCCACTTGGTAGATCAGAGTATATAGATAGGCAAGAAGAAATTTTGCCTTTACAAACAAACACACAGCGGAAATAAAAGAACACTAATAACAATCCGCCTCCTGCACGTCCTCGGAAGCTTTTATTCATCTAAAAGAACACCTAGGAACCTTAACTCTCAACCTACTCAAAATAAATTATGTACCCGAGAGTTTATGGGAAAAAACTTTGAGTCGGACATTAAGCCTGGTATGAATAATAATTTACCATCTCAAACCATTTAGTTATCCAGTGAGACCACGCCGCTTAGCGGAACGGGTTTCCCCTTACTAGTATCATAAAACATTTATAAAACCATATACTGTGCTCCTGCATCCACAATGGTTAGAACATATTATTTCAAAACATTATGATGATATGCAAAACAAATAAAGCAATTCTGGATTACCCAACCCCATTCATTCTGACTATCTGTCTCAATTATAGTTTCTAGGTTTACTATTAACTTGTTAAATGTTAAGGACTATCTGTCCAATTACTTAGTTTTCATGGGATCACTAAGAACCTATTGGTAACACCAATATCTTATTTCTTATCCTAGTTTTCATGGGCTAACTAGGAACCTATTGGCTGACTGCCAATATCTTAATCCGGATATAGTTTTCATGCACTGACTATAAACCTACTGGCCCATACCAGTATCAAATCATAGTTTTCATGGGCTGACTATGAACCTATTGGCCTCTGCCAATATCATACAATTTTCATGGGTTTACTATAAACCTATTGACCCTTGCCAATATCTTTAATTAAAATTTTAACATTTGTTAAGTTATATTCACTACTGGGTCAACCTAAGTGGTTATTCTGCCCTTTCCCCAAAATACAGTTATGGGTTAATAACAAAGTGAATAACATTTCAAAATCTTTATTTATGCCATGGTTATTACTTTAAATTGAGATAGGTTTTATGTTTTGAAACCATAAAAACATCTCTTTCGAAACCTCTAGATAGCCTCCTTCGAAAGCAAAAACCTCTTTTCAATACATTATATACATACCTTTCGAAGCCATTAATAAACATTCTCTTTCGAAACCTATTATACCTTTTGATGGTATCAAATCATCTTTTTTTTTAAATATAGAGCTTCGAAACAAATGAAAGTACCCCTTTCGAAAGTATTAGGTTTATTATTTAAAAACATCATTTGGGTAAAAATGGTTATATACGAAAGTATCCCTTTCGAAAACAACAAAAAATTAGTGTTTGTGAAAAATTGATGGTGTCGGAACCCTCTTAGTCGAAAGCAAAACCTTTAAAACAAAAACTATGAAGAATAGAGTCGAAACCCTTTTCGACTCCATCACCTTCGAAACCCCAACCCCTTAGAAAGCATTCACGAAAAAGGCTTAGGTTAAAATAGAAGTAACCCCTTCGACAACATAGTTGACTTCAATGTAGTCGAAAAGGGAACTTAGTGGTTTGGTTTTGACTGAGACGAAACCTACCCTTTCGAAAGCAATTATCTAAAAGAAAATGTTACCCCTTCGAAAGCAAATGCTTTAACAAAACATGACAACCTCCTTCGAAAGCTAAGTAAAAATTTCGAAAGCATATGTTTCGACTGTATCGAAAGCTTTAGGTAAAACTAGGCAAGAATTTTAACTTATGAAAACAAGGCAGGGTTACGACTCCATCAGAAGCTACCCTTTCGAAACATAGGCTTCCGCCTTCCTACCAATCCACTACAGACCATCTAAGTAATATCATGTGTATTGGTTCTGACTATGATGGTTTCGATTGTGTTAGTTTCGACTGAAATGAGGCGGAATCAAAGGAGTCGAAAGGTCCTTACCAATAGAGGCGGAACCCCTTTTTCTAGTTAAAGGCTGAAGTATAGCAACTTTAAGTAATTTCTTTTTAACAACTTGCCTATTTGTAAAACACCGATTGGCTGCCATAAAACTTTTCAAAAACTTTGCCTTTATAACCGCCGCATTAATTCCAGATTAAAACCATTACGTTTTAGTTTCATATACTAAAACCATTTATTTCAGAAAAGTCCTTCTTTTCAAATAATTTATTTTCCTTAGTAAATCAATTAAGTAAAATCCCCAAAAATCATAGAAAATCGATTTCATCATGTATTCAAACATATTAAAATTTTAGACCCAATTTCTTCCTGAAATTCTTGAAATAAATTTTAAACCCAATTATATCATATTTTTCAACAAAAATTCATAATAAAATTTCCATAGCTTGGAAAATTATGAAAATAAAAAATCATTTCCAAAATCATTTTTTACTTAACATAAAAAATTTCCATTGCAATCTAAAATCCTGTATTTTCGTTTTCATGTCTAAACCGTGCAAATTCATGTGCTTATGAATTAAAACAAATCATCATAATATAACTCAAGCATATCATCATCCATTTTATAAAAAAAATGAATTTAAATGATAGATCCGAAATCATATAATCATAAACAAAAATAGAGATGGTAGAAGATTATTATTCACCTTAGAGTTGATAGGGATATTGAGATTTGTTGTAGCTTAATTCTTCCTATCTTTGATCTTATCTTTTGATTGAAATTTCCTCTTTCCCTTTGTTAATAGCTGGCACTTGTAGGTTTCTTGCGTTTATTTTGATTTTGAGAATAATGAACGTGAATGAGCAAAGAGGTGGAGTGTATAGCCGTGTATATGAAATGGCTATTTAATAATTATGCCCATGTGTTGTTTAATTAACCATATAAAGCCCATTTAACTTATTAATAAGCACCGACCTATTATTAATTTAATCAAATCTCAGTCTCCTTATCATCATTATTCTATTTAATTGATCTAATTAAATTTTCTGAATAATGTTATCGAAAATTAAGGATGTTATAGGCTCCCACCTTAAAGAATTTTATCCTCGAAATTCAGTAAGGACTAAATACTAAACTTGACAATCATCTGTAACTACTCCTAACAACCATACCAGTCTAACTATTAGCAACTATATATATAAATTTAATATAGACATACCCTCAAAGAAAATAAGGATAAGTATCTCTAATCCTGTCCTCTGTCTCCCAAGTACAGTCTTTCTCGTTGTTACTCCACCGAACTTTCACCAACTTGACTCTCTTATTCCTTAATTTTTTCTCATCACTAGCTACAACCTTAACTTATATAACAAAAGTCAAATTAGGTTCTACCACTAAGTCATCCAACCCTGCAGGAGGAATAGTAGTTTCTGGATCATGCACATACTTGCGAAGATGAGACGCATGAAATACATTATGAACACCTGCTAAACTGCTCAGCAACTCTATTTTGTATACGAGCTTTCCAATCCTCTCTATAATCTGGAATGGACCTACATATCTTGGGGCTAACTTCCCCGACTTTCCAAAGCATACCACACCCTTCATAGGTGATACCTTAATGAAAACCTTATCTCTAACTGAGAATTCTAGGTCCTTACGCCTCTTATCTACATAACTCTTCTGTCTGGATTGAACTTCCTTCATCCTTCCCCAGATTAACTCAATCTTCTCTGACGCCTCTCTAACTAAATCTGGACCTACGACTAATCTATCTCCAGTCTCCAACCAACAGGCTGGTGATTTGCATGGTCTTCCATATAAAGCTTCAAATGGCACCATTCCTATACTAGTCTGGTAACTATTACTATAGGAAAACTCAACCAAATGTAGGTGATCCTCCCAAGATCCACCAAAGTCTAATACACAAGCTCTCAACAAATCTTCGAGTACCTTATTGACTCTCTTTGTCTGCCCATCTATCTGAGGGTGATACGTAGTGCTCATATTAAGCTTGGTACCCATTACTTCCTGTAGACTCTTCCAGAATTCACTAGTGAACAAAGCATCTTTTTCATTGACTATACTACTAGGAACTCCATGCAGTCTAACTATGTTCTTTAGGAACAACTTAGTTAGCAGGTGCCGTTCTGATTGACTTAACTAGAATGAAATGGGCACTCTGTGTCAATCTGTCCACTAGAAACCATATACTTTCATTACCTCTATTTGACCTTGGCAACTTGTCTATAAAATCCATGGATATTGAATCGCATTTCCAAACTGGAATCTCTAAAGGCTGTAGTAACCCACTTGGTTTCTGATGTTCAGCTTTCACTTGTTGACAATTTGCACACTACCTAACCCACAAGCCAACATCCCTCTTCATGCCTTCCCAATAGAAGCTCCTTTTCATATCCTAATACATCTTGGTTCCTCCAGGATGAATCGTAAACTTGGATCGATGACATTCTCCAAGAACTTCTTTCCTCAAGTCCTCCACATTCGGAACACATAAACAGTCCTTTCTTTCTTAGCCACCCTCTCCGGTCAAGGCTAAATTCTTTAAATCATCGATCTCTGTTCCAACCTCAAGCCTTCTGATCCTTTCTGCTAATACTGGATCCTCCTTCTGCTTAGAAGAAATTCACTCAATCAATACTGGTCGAACTTCTAAACAAGATAGTCTGGCGAAACTCTGACTATAACCAGCAGTTGATCTTAACTATGCACCACAACTGGCTAAAGCTTCCAAATCTTTCCACTCTGCCAACATAGCAAACACCACATTTTGATGTTTTCTGCTAAGAGCATATGCCACCTTATTGCATTTTTCTGGTGTATATTCTATACCAAAATCATATGCATCCAAAAACTCCCGCCCACCTTTGCTGTCTCATATTCAACTCCTTTTGAGAGAATATATACTGTAAAGACTTATGATCTATATATAACTCAAATCTCTCCCCTAAGAGATAATGTCTCCAAATCTTCAATGTGAAGATTACAACTGCCAACTCCAAATCATGAGTAGGATATCTAACTTCATGTGGTCTAAACTGCCTAGATGTGTAGGCAATGACTTTACCACTCTACATCAATACCGCTCCTAATCTAGTTTTACATGCATCAGTATACACCACCAACCCTTGGTTTTCGTCTAAAACAACTAACACGGGTGCATTGGTCAACAAATGCTTTAACTTAAGGAATGCCTCCTCACATTTGTTAGACCATACAAACTTCACTTCCTTCCTAGTAAGCTTAGTTAAGGGTACTGTTATCCATGGGAAATCCTTAATGATTCTCCGGTAGTAGCCAGCAAGTCCAAGAAAACTCCTGTTCTCAGTCACCGTCTCTGGTCTCTTCCAATTATTCACAGCTTCGATCTTATCTGGATCGACTGACAATCCTTTCTCTGAAACCATGTGACCAGGAAACTTTACCTCTTTCTTTCGAAAATGACACTTGGTAAACTTTGCCTATAGCTGATTTTGCCTCAGCGTTTCAAGCACCACTCTAAGATGAACTTCATGCCTTCTCTCATCCCTAGAGTATACTAGAATGTCAATAAATACTAGTACAAACCTATACAAGTACTCTCGAAAAACTTGGTTCATCAAATCTACGAAGAAAGCAGGTGCATTTGTCAATCCAAATGGCAACACCAACCACTCATATGAACCATGCCTAGTTTGAAATGCTGTCAAAGGAATACCGTCCTCCGCCACTCTCAACTGATGGAAACCTGTCGCCAAATCCAACTGGGAAAACACTCTGGCTCCACTTAAATGATTAAACAGATCATCTATTCTTGGCAAAGGATACTTATTCTTAGTTGTCCTTTCGTTGAACTTATGATAGTTAATACACATCCTTAACGATCCATCTGGTTTCTTCACGAACACTGCGACCGCTCCCCAAGGCGAACTGCTTGGTCTAATAAAATTCCTTCCCTCTAGATCCACTAGCTGCACCTTCAATTCCTTCATCTCAGTTGGTGTCATCCTGCTAGGTGGTCTACTTACAGGTTCAGCTCCTGGCACAAGATCTATTCTAAACTCAACGGCTCTTTTTGGGGGTAGACCACTGACTGGCTCAAAGACATCTACAAATTTTCTTGCTACCTGAACCTGATTTAATTCATTTCCTACCTCCATATCATTAAGAATAGCACCAGCACTCCGGTCAGTATTCTCTACTAAGAATATCACTCGGTTATGACTATCAGGGTGTCTCTGTGATAGTTTCCTATCATGGCAAAATATTCTAGGCTCATACTTACTCAACCAATCCATACCCAAAATGATCCTGAAATCTACGAATTCAATAACATACAAACTGCATGCAAACTTATGACCTAACAAGTCAAGTTCTAATTGGTCACATCTTAAACCTAGAGTTGCATACCCTCCTATTTGATTCACAAACCTTAAGGAAGTAACAAGGTAGGTGGGTTCTAGACTTAATTTATCAACCAAACACTGAGATATAAATGAATGTGATGCACCGTTATCAAAATGTACTCTAACTTAAATACTTTGAATTAAACGCATACCTTCCATCACAGTCTTTCCCTTATCTGCTGCAGTAGACCTAGCTGGTCCTATAGAATTTTTTTTACTTTGTCCTCCCTAACTAGTTCTAGACACTCATTCATGTAATTCCCAACTTGATCACAGTTTAAGTATTTCACATTCTTCTTAACTGCAGTTTTCTTTCCCTTTCCTGATTGGCATTCATTAGCAAAGTGACCCTTCTTGTCGCACTTATAACAAACTACCTCAGCCTTTGACTTCTTGGCAGTGTCTCCCTTCTGGGTTCCCTTTTTCTTAAAGAACTTCCTCTTCTTCCCCTGTGAACCCTTAGTTTCCATCGACTTCTCTTTAACTAAATCAGCAAGCAACTCCTCATGGCGAATGGCCATCTCCACCACAATATTACAACGATCACGGACATGTGTCACGGTCATTCTAGCAAGCTCGGGCCTTAGTCCCCGGAATGAACTTCTCATTCCTTTGGATGTTAGTATCTATAATAGCATATTCATATCTAGACAGCTCCTCAAACTTAGTAGCGTACTCAACTACCGACATCTCTCCTTGCACTAAATCCATAAACTTCCTCATCAACTCAGACTTAGCAAACTTAGATACAAACTTCTGCTCAAATCTCGTCTTAAAATCATTCCAAGTTAACAGCTCTTTCGGCACCCAAGCGGTGACACTATTCCACTAATGCAGTACTGACTCCTGCAACTGTCTAGAGGCCAACCTCCTCTTTTGTCCATCATTCAGACCAAAATCAGTAAATATACGATCATAATGCAACAACCAGTTCTGAACCTCTATGGCACTCTCCGTTCCCAAGAATGGCTTCCTAACCAAACTGGTGTAATCTCTACTCACCAAAGCAATATTCCAAACTAAAGCCATTGGATCAGCTCCTCCTGCATTTCCAGCAACTCCGGCAGCAGCTCCAGCTTGCACCAAACCAGCAAAGAACTGATACATCGCCCCTATATCTACTGGTGGATTTCCAGCACCCATATTGGCTTCTACATTTTGGTTACTAGCATTAGCCGGTCAACCCGGGTTTCTCCTGGTAGTGGGTCGAGCATTTCCATTAGTTGTGGTGCTTCCTCCATCGGGATTTCCTCTTCCGTTTTCTGCTTCCATATCTCCTTTCTCGTAAATCTGCATATGAGCCTTAGTAAGATATAGAAGAACGGTCTAAGAGAACGGGGGATACATACTTATATATATAACTATATATAGAAAATACAAGTATGTTACCATAGCATTAACCGAAAACCCAATATTATTATCTGATTCACTAGATTATGTTTAGAAAAATCTTTTAGGTTCAAGTTTCTTTTAAAGTTTCATAAACCTCGCTCCGATACCAACTTGTAACCTCCCGCTATTTGGAGGCCCAAAACTAATGGATACGAATGCTGCAGTCATCCATAATTATTAATCCTCGACGACCAAATACAGCGATATTAGATACATCGAGATACAGAAATACAAGAATATGGAAAAAATTTAAACCGCAAAACAAATTCCATATTGATTACATAATCCCAATTCGTGGACCACATTCAGATAAAATATAATTACTACAAAATACGCCAAGAGCGACATATGACGATGCCCCCTTGGTAGTTTAGAGTATATAGATAGGCAAGAAGAAAATTTGCCTTTACAAACAAACACACAACAGAAATAAAAGAACTCAAATAATAATCTGCCTCCTGCACATCCTCGAAAGCTTTTATTCGTCTAAAAGAACACCTGGAAACCTTAACTCTCAGCCAACTCAAAATCAATTAAGTACCCGAGAGATTAAGGGGAAAACATAAACTTCGAGTCAGACATAAAGCCTGGTATGAATAATAATTTACCATCTCAAACCATTTAGTTATCTAGTGAGACCACACCGCTTAGCGGAATAGGTTCCCCCTCACTAGAATCATAAAACACTTATAAAACCATATACCATGCTCCTGCATCCACAATGGTTAAAACATAGTATTTTAAAACATTATATGATATGAAAAACAAATAAATCAATTTTGGATTACCCATCCCCATTCATTCTGACTATATGTCTCAATTATAGTTTCTAGGTTTACTATTAACCTGTTAAATGTTAAGGACAATCTGTCCAATTACTTACTTTTCATGGAATCACTAAGAACCTATTGGTAACTCCAATATCCTATTTCTTATCCTAGTTTTCATGGGATAACTAGGAAACTATTGGCCGACTGCCAATATCTTAATTCGGATATATGTTTCACGGGCTAACTATAAACCTACCGGCCCCTGCTAGTATCAAATCATAGTTTTCATGGGCTGACTATGAACCTATTGGCCCCTGCCAATATCATACAGTTTTCATGGGCTTACTATAAACCTATTGGCCCCTACCAATATCTTTAATTAAAATTTTAACATCTGTTAAGTTATATTCACTACTGGGTCAATCTAACTGGTTATTCATCCTTTCTCCCAAATACAATTATGGGTTAATACAAAGTGAATAACATTTCAAAATCTTTATTTATGCCATGGTTATTACTTTAAATTAAGATAGGGTTTATGTTTTGAAACAATAAAAACATCTCTTTCGAAACCTTTGTATAGCCTCCTTTGAAAGCAAAAACCTCTTTCCAAAACATTGTATTCATACAATTCGAAGCCATTAATAAACATTCTCTTTCGTGAGCTATTATACCTTTCGAGGGATTAAATCATCTTTTTTTTAAAATTAGAGCTTCGAAAAAAATGAAAGTACCCCTTTCGAAAGTATTGGGTTTACTCTTTAAAAACATCATTTGGGTTAAAATGGTTATATACAAAATTTTCTCTTTCGAAACCAACAAAAAATTAGTTTTGGGGAAAAATTGATGGTGTCGGAACCCTCTTGGTCGAAAGCAAAACCTTTAAAACAAAAACTTTGAAGAACAGAGTCGAAACCCCTTTCGACTCCATCACCTTCGAAACTCCCAACCCCTTCGAAAGCATTCAGGAAAAAGGCTTATGTTAAAATAGAAGTAATCCCTTCGACAACATAGATGACTTCAATGTAGTCGGAAAGGGAAATTAGCGGCTTGGTTTCGACTGAGACGAAACCTACCCTTTCGAAAGCAATTATTTAAAAGAAAAAGTTACCCCTTCAAAAGCAAATGCTTTAACAAAACATGACAATGTCCTTTGAAAGCTAAGTAAGAATCTTTTTGAAAACATATGTTTCGACTATGTCAGAAGCTTTAGGTAAAACTAGGCAAGAATTTTAACTTATGAAAACAAGGCAGGGTTACGACTCCATCGGAAGCTACCCTTTCGAAACCTAGGTTTCCACCTTCCTACCAATCCACTGCATACCATTTAAGTGATATCTTGTTTAATTGTTCCGACTATGATGGTTTCGACTGTGTTAGTTTTGACTGAGACGAGGCAGAACCAAAGGAGTTGAAAGGTCCTTACTAATAGAGGCGGAACCCCTTTTTTTGGTTAAAGGTTGAAGTATAGCTACTTTAAGTAATTTCTTTTTAACAACTTGTCTATTTGTAAAACACTGATTGGCTGCCATAAAACATTTCAAAAACTTTACCTTTATAACTGCCGCATTAATTCCAGATTAAAACCATTAAATAATGCAACGATTTAGCCCTTCCATATACTAAAACCGTTTATTTTAGAAAAGTCCTTCTTTTCAAATAATTTATTTTTCTTAGTAAATCAATTAGGAAAAATCCCCAAAAATCATAGAGAATCGATTTCATCATGTAATTAGACATTTTAAAATTCCGGATCCAATTTCTTCCTGAAATTCTCGAAATAAATTTTAAACCCAATTATATCATATTTTTCAATAAAAATTCATAATAAAATTTCCATAGTTTGGAAAATTCTGAAAATAAATACCCATCTCCAAAATTATGTTTTACTTAACACAAAAATTTTCCATGGCAATCTGAGATCCTGTATTTTCGGTTTCATATCTAAACAGTGCAAATTCATGTGCTTATGAATTAAAACAAATCATCATAATATAACTCAAGCATATCATCATCCATTTTATCACAAAAATGAATTTAAATCATAAATCTGAAATCATATAATCATAGGATAAAAATAGAGATGGTAGAAGATTATTATTCACCTTAGAGTTGATAAGGATATTGAGATTTGTTGTAGCTTAATCCTTCCTAGCTTTGGTCTTATCTTTTGATTGAAATTTCCTCTTTCCCTTTGTTAATGGTTGGCTCTAGTTGGTTTCTTTCATTTATTTTGATTTTGAGAATAATGAACATGAATGGGCAAAGAGGTGGAGTGTATAGCCATGTAATATGAAATGGCTATTTACTAATTATGCCCATGTGTTGTTTAATTAACCATATAAAGCCCATTTATCTTATTAATAAGCATGGCCCTATTATTTAATTTAATAAAATCTCAATCTCCTTATCATCATTATTCTATTTAATTTATCTAATTAAATTTTATGAATAATGTTATCAAAAATTAGGGATGTTACAAACCTCCATAATTGTAGGCAATGGGCAGACTTTTTACGAATGACGAGACTGTACCACCATAGTAGTCTGCTTCAAATTTGTTAAAGGAGGGTATTTCCTTGATTGCACTAGGCAATCTAAATGAACAATGGGTGGGATCGGACTTATGCAACAAGGCATGCAAAGGCTAGCGTACACTGGTACCAAAACAAGGGGTAGGAGCTGCATATTTAGAGAGCTCGACATCGGTCCCTTTCGGTCAACGTGAAGGAAATGGTTACACCAAACTGATCTCTTCCATCGGATTGATTCAGTTGGGTTATGCACTGCCATTGTTGTTTGTTAGTCTGTTTGATAGGGCAAGGCTAGTTAACCCATATAGAGATTCCTTCAAAACATGAATGGAGTGGAGGTACGCAGGGTCGAAAATCCACGATATATGAAGTGGGCAATGGTGAAAATCCCTGAAGAATACAGGACCTTATGGACTGGAGGTCATCGGTGCGCACTATAGGATTAACTCGAGTGAGACAATGATCATGATGAAGCGAGGTGTTGAACCCTTACAAGGTTTTGAGCGATAGATAACTATGGGGAAAGTATCTAGGTCCATGTAATGACCCGCCTTTTCGACCATCGAAAGTCGACACCAAATACATCCACTGTATTTAAATGTCGAACATCCAATCGCTGGAAAGACATATTGTTAGGTTAAATAAAAAGAACAACACAAAAAAGAACAACACAACAAAGAACAAAGGAAAACAGAATCTTACTGCAAAAACGACAGCATGTTATATAATAAAGACAGTATAAACTGTCACTCTAACATGCAAGATACATCAAAGTTAAAAACAAAACCTTACTAGCTGGAAAGTTATAAATTTCCTAACCTTACAATTGCTGATAGATATATATAATAATATAGCGGAAATTAAAAATATTACACCTGGTGAACATCCAGATCTACTCCATGTCCCACCAACGACATCCTGGAAAAATACTCGATCTGACCCGAGCATTATAATAAAATAACACTTGGATCAATCTGGAAAACCAACATGAGAAAACTCAAGTAATAAGGTGAACATTTAATAATTCTGTAAGACCACGCCGCTAAATGCAGAACGGGTTTTTACCTCACAGGAACAACTTCCATACATGAAGAAATGGGAAACAATCAGAACAACAATCCAAATAAGAGATAATGTACATAGACAAGATCAATATCCAAACTTAAAGAATGGACAAAAATAATTAAACATCGAGAAGAGCTTCAAACACTTCTCGATGCAAATTTAGAAATGATCCCGAAATGTATATTTCGTCATCACGAATCTAACGCGACTGACCCCATTCAATTTTGACTTAGTATGATCAAGACATTTAGTTTACAAGGCTTTGAATTAATTAAAATAATTAATTAAGTAATTACACCAACTAATACCCTAATCAAGCTCTTAATCCACCTTCCTCTTTCTGCTAATCCCCACCTGGAAACAAACACAGTGCCCGTTGTGCACAAAAACCCATCGACTCTACGAACAAGCCACCGTTCCATGCACGGACTTCAGGATCGAGCTCCTTTCCATGACCCCGACCTGCCTACCCCATCACCATCTTGTCCACACTACCTAATCAAATCCCGACATCCTCTCCTCCTCCACATCTAGGTCATCGGATGCAACTCCCAAACTTAATCCGCACTTCACCAAAACCCACCTCGAGATGCATAACTCAACCACAAACACAGATTCATACTCAATTCAAGCAAAAACCACTTAAAACGATCGAAACCCCAAACCCTAGTCGACGCTGCCTCGAAGTCGACCATCCAAACGATGCTCGAACCCATCAAAACCAACATAGAATCGAAGATAAGCTTCATCCAAGATCAAAGGAATGAACTTTATATTTTTTCCATTGGTTATTTGATTTGATAATGGATTTTGTCTGCATTGGGTATTGTTTTTCATTTACAGTATTTGAAAAATAAAAAGAAGAAAAGGGGACGAGCAAAAATGCGGGTGTTTGACTTTATTTTCTTTTTTATAAACAAAGTATATTGGTTACTTCAATCTCAAGTACCATCACAATTTAAACAATTTTTCCAAGAAAAATATCAAATCAAAATCAAATCTCCAAATAGTACAAATTATATATAGTACAAACATAGAACCGGCCCACCTCTACTATATATAGTACAAAATATGTCATCACCTCGGTCGTTCCCGGTCTATCCGTGACCATGGCATACACAACAAACCCGATATATAGTGGGAAATATAGAAAGGTGATGATCATCTCCTAATGGGTGCGATCAACATAGCCCTACCGCATCTACCCTGTTTTGCCATTACCGATGTGTGAGGCTTGAGGTTACGTTTTACCTTTCACATGACAAATCCCACATTGATTGCTACATTGCCATTTCCAATGACAGATTAATGGGTTTGCATAAAAGTACAACCCCCGAGTTCATATGCCTCAAGGAAGGGTGTTATGTATAAGAGGATTTACCTCATACACCACCAAACAGATGTACGTTTGTAAAAACCAATGTACATGGGCTTAGAAATGCAATATCAGACATTTGTCCATACAAGTTGTCCAGGAACAGGACAAACCAAAGGGACTCCTACTACATCCTATTTGGGAATCACCCCTAAGATTAGTAGCAAGCAGTCTTATCATTGAAGATTTCAAAATGATGATACTACTACAACCATACGCATATAATATGGGAATCACGAGGTTAGTGGCAAGAATCCCTACATTATGAAGATCTCCATCTTCAAAATCATCATCTTCAACATGTCTTCACTTTCGACTGCGTATATTGGTTCGAAGTGGTTTTCGGATAGGAATCACCCAAATCTGATCCTGGTCTCTCCAAACTAATTATCGATAGAAAAGATGTCAAGTATGTGGATAATTAGTGAATATCATATAATAAATTAATATCTTTATTGTAACGACCTCCTTTCTTGAACCGAAAGACGAGATATTAAGGTTAGAAAAAAGGAAAAAAAAGAAGAAACTAAAGAATCATAGAATCTCACCACGAATCAAAACAACATATATAGATAACATAAGATATTACATAGTCATTCCATAATAATAATACATCAGAGTCTTTACATTACAACTTCAACTGGGCAGTTTTAACTACCCGTCTATCCAAAATACATGGATCATACATAAACACAGCGGAAATAAATATAATAAGCTACGGTGAAGCCACTTGCTCCAGCTCCTTCAAAATGCTTCCGTAAGTAACCCAGATTACTTGGCTTCATACAAAAATTTGAGTACCCAAGAGTTTTAGGAAAAGAAAATAAAACTCTAAGTCAGACATGGGTTTGGTGTGAGTAAAACTCAAACAACTTAATTCTTACTTTATAAAAAACTTTGAAATCAAAGGTATCTCGTAAGACTACGCTGCACATAAACATGGACGGGTTTTTACCTTACGATAACCAAAACACTTTATATAGAACCCAATGATATTATGATAATGTCTAGGGTTTTCAAGTGAAATAGAATATAGCTAAAATGCTTGCATCTCACATTTCAACATATTTGGGTACAACTAAAAACGTATGGCACTTATTGGAGAATGGATTCCATACAATGACTAGGCTACTGGGGTACCGCCCGTCACGGTGCATCTCTAGATAAAATAACACCGAGGTCGAACCTAACGACCCCTGCCAACACAAGACCGGCCTATCCTTTACTGGATAGTACCGAATAAGATCACCCCTCGCTTTGGATCAGCAACTGTATCGAAGCATAAATAAGTTAATAGTAGAGACTTTAGATAGGGATGACCTTACTCTTAAGGGAGCGACCTACCTAGCTTTGCTGCATCTCCCCTATTTTATTCATTCTCAGTTGATGAGGCCTGAAGCTACATTTTACCTTTATTATAGCATTGCCACTTGGAATGCTAACCTTGCCTTCCATATGTTGACATAGTATTAGCAATCATCCATACAAGTCATTCAGGAGATGAATGAACCGAAGGCACTATCTCCACTACACCCATTTTGGAATCACCCTCACGGTTAGTAGCAAATAGCCCTTGCAATTATAACTCTTCATCTTGGTCCTTACCTTCACTATTTCCAATTCGCACGTTTACGTTGGTTCGAAGTGGTTTTCAGATAACAACTAATGTCCGATCTCGGTCTCTCCAAACCCACATTCAATAATTTTAAAGGGTCAAGTTGTTTATAGTGGATCATTCCACTATCATGGTGTAATATTTACATATGGACATACACTCCATATGCTTAGATTATCATGACCCGCTTATCGATATTAAACCCCCTGTATTCATCACATTCCCGAAGTGCGGTATTTGTGATAAGTACACGTTGACTTGCTTCCAACAAAATGCATCATTGTTTTTTTACAACTACTTTAATTCATTTGGCTACTTAATAGCATGGACAAGAGATCCTTGGTTTTAAAACAATCCACTTAAACAAGAAAATTAGCTAAAAATAAATAACCGATTGGGTTTTAAAAGAAACCTTAAAAACAAATAAACTTTCATTCAATCATAAGTTTAAACTTAATTAAAACTTTGTTAATCTTAATTAAATCAAAATTTAATCATTAATAATCCAAATTTTATTTATAATTTAACCCTAATTATAATATAATTAATTAATATTTATTTTAGAAATTAAACCCTCATTAAGTGGATAATTAATCTTTAATTAAATAATAATTAATTAAATAATTAACCCTAATTAAATAATTAAATAAATAAAATAAAATTTATTAAATAAAATTAATTCCCCTTTATCTTAATTAATCATTTTTTAAAACTCACTTAATAAAAAATAATTAACTTAGTTAATAATTTCTTAAACTCTAATTATTTAACCTAATTACTTAATTAATTAATTAATAATTACCCAAATTAATTAATTTTAAATAATTATATTATTAAATAATTAACAACTTAAACTTTTGACTTACTTAATTAATTCAAAATGAGTTTTTAAAAACTATCCAAAAGAAAACACTTAAAACTTGAAATTGTGAAATTTTCTGAACTGCATCCATAGTGACTATCGCTATAAACGTAGTTCGCTAGAATTGATTTCTAGGTGAAATCTACACTTTAACTCCAATTACTACATCTTTGAAAACACAAATGAGAAATTTTTGAAAACTTAAAAAAAAAGGTAAAAACTTGGAAAACATTTTCATCCAAAGCTAAAAAATGCTTTCGTTTTCAAATCGGATCTCAAGTCCTTTGCAACTTTTCAAGGTGCAAACTTCACAACATTTCAATAATAAACACATGGTTTTGTTTCATAAACATACTACCATAATATCATACCCAATATCACATTTTCATATCCATATACATATCCAAACATATCTACATATCAACCAATCACCAAATCCAAGTTCAAACATAAACACATCATCATAAGCCATCAATACGATAATTCAACATGACAATCACCATATTTCACAACATATAGTCCATAAAAATCAAGTCAATTTCTTTTCCAAAAATAAAAGTTTTACTCAACGAAATTTTTTCTAATTCAAAGCAACTTTTGCCAAAACTCGAAAACACTTTCGAAACTTGCAAAAATAGAACTTTTGGACCTTTGAACACTTGAAATGGGCTCGGCCAAGTGGTGTTTGGGCTTGGCCTAGGGCTAATGGGATTGACCTTTGGAGTTTTGGGCTTGGCCGTTGGGTTTTTGGGTGGTGGAGTGTTGTATTTTGGAAGAGGAGATGTTGAATGGTTTGTAGAAATGACTTTGTGAATTAAAGAAGGGATTTTTAGTGAAAGAAGTGATATTTCTTGTTTTAGAATTTATGAAGAGGAGGCCATGGCTAAGTTTTTTAAGGTCTTGGGAAATTGAAATGCAGAAGGAGATTTGTAAAATGAAAAACATGAAGAAGATAAAGGGGTATATATTGGCTTAGAATTTGATTAAAATAATAATAAGTGTTTTATATTTAAATATAAGGTTGCATGCATAGCCATACGTCCTCCTCTCCTTCAAAACCGTTCATACTACCCCCTCCCCATGCTTTCCACTATTCATGTCATGTTCTTGTGTACTTGGGTTGAAAAATGTGTTTTTATATGTATATATATACACACTTTCCTTTATGAAATAATTCCTTTTATTCTTATATATATACACACTTAAGAAGAAACATGTACATGAATATATGTGTACATGTACACATGTTTAAATGGTTGTAATGTGTGCATGTGTGTTTAACATAGTGTTATGACCTTTAAAACAACTTTTAACCAGTGAAAAATCGATATTTCGGAAAATAACTTCCTGTCTTATTTTCTATTTCTCTATGAACTATATACTTTGGTAAACAAATTTTGAAAACGATTTTAGTATCATTAATTATTATTTAAAATAGTTTAATTTGTTAATAAAAATCCATTTATTAATTATTTAAAATATAATTAAATTTTCATTTAAATAGCGATTAAATTTCAGATGTTACACTCTCCCCCTTAAAAGAATTCGTCCCGAAATTAGCAATCAAGGAGATAATTCAAACTATGCAAAAAGACATATATTCATATCATAAACATATACAAATACATACACTAGCATCCATAGCAAACAAACATACACTATACGTACAACCTACGACTAGCTATCCTAACATTAACTCGGGATAGGCTTCTTTCATACGACCCACCATCTCCCAAGTGCAGTCTCTAGGATCCTTTCTCCACTGAACCTTAACTAGTTGCACCACCTTGATCCTGATCCACAACATAAACTGGATGTCTAATGATTGTCTGGTTCGGTTCTATCTCTAATTCCTCTTGGACCGATGGCTCCACAATCAAAGATAGGTCATGAACATATTTTCTCAAATGAGACACGTGGAACACATTATGAACCACCGCCAATCTCTTTGGCAACTCGACCCTATAAGCAAGCGATCTGATCCTCTCAAGAATACGGAAGGGTCCAACATACCTTGGAGCTAACTTCCCGGCTTTTCCAAATCTAACAGCTCCTCTTATGTGTGAAATCTTTACGAACACCAAGTCCTCATGAACTCCAAATCCCTTTGCCTCTTATCCGCAAAACTCTTTTGGCGATCTTGGGCCTCCTTCACCCTTTTCTTAATCATTGCAACTTTCTCTGTAGCCTCTCCGATCATGTCCGTTCTAAGAACTAATCTATCTCCCATCTCAACCCAACATGCTGGTGACTTGCATGGACTTCCATATAGGGTTTCATACGGTGCCATTCCGATGCTTGCTTGCTATTGTTATAGGAGAACTCAACCAAATGCAAATGATCCTCCCATAATCCACCAAAATCCAGAATACAAGCCCTCAAGAGATCCTCTAGAATCTGATTCCCTCACTCTGTTTGTCCGTCGGATTGGGGGTGATATGCTATGCTGAAGCTCAACCTTGTTCCAAGGGTTGTTTGCAATGCTTCCCAAAATTGACTAGTAAAAATGGGGTCTCGATCACTTACAATACTCATAGGAACTCCATTCAACGTGACTATCTTTCTCATAAAAAATTTCGCTAAAGAAGCTGTGGTCCTTGTTGGTTTTACCGGAATAAAATGTGCGCTCTTCGTTAGCCAATCCACGATAACCCACACTCATTCATTTCCTTTTCTGCTTCTGGGCAAACCATTGATAAAATCCATTGATATCATTTCCCATTTCCAATTGGGTATTTCCAAAGGTTGTAATAATCCGGCTGTCTTCTGATGATCACCTTTGATTTGTTGACAGCACGAACACCCTGCTAACAATGACTGAAATGTCCTTCTTTATCCCCAGCCACCAAAATACTCTTTTCATGTCCTTATACATCTTATGAACTCCTAGATGAATATTTAACTTAGACTTGTGGCATTCTGACAAAACTTCCTACCTCGGCCCATCCACATTTGGGACGCACAATCGTCCATTCATCCTTAAAATACCTCGACCATCCATCTCAAAATCCGAACATCTACCTCCTTTGACTCCTTGAATTAATCCTTGCAGTATCTCATCCTTCTATTGGTTGCTCATAATCCTTTCCTGAAGTGTCGGGGTAACCTATAAGAGAGTCAAAACAACATTCCTGCTCAAAGCATCCACCACCATATTAACCTTCCCTAGTGTATACAGAATATCCAAGTCATAAGCTGCCAGAAACTCTAATCACCTTTGTTGCCTCAGGTTCAGATCCTTCTGAGTAAAAAGATACTTTAGGGATTTTTGATTAGTGAAGAACTTGAATTTTTCACCTAATTAAAGAAGGAAAACTTACTCCTAGATCTTTAAAGATTAGAAAGAAACTAAGAGGAATAGAAGGATCCTTACCCAGCAAGTAGTCTCTCCACATTTTCAATGCAAAGACAACAGCAGACCCCCAATTCGAATGACTGGGTCTAATCAAACCTCTCCCTAACTGGTCATTGTTTTGCTTTTCCAATTCTTTCCACTCTTTCTTGGCCATCCTTCTCTTGGATTGAACCACGGGTATTGCACCAGGGACCAAATCAATACAGAACTCTATCTCTCGGTGTGGGGGTAAACTATTGACTTCTTCAAACAGATTGAGAAATTTTTTAACAACTTCTACAAAAATTAACTCATCATGGGATGGTTCCAGGGCATACAAGAAACTACACGTATTTATACCGGGTTCCTTATATGGTACTTTAGCAATTCTTCCCAACTTAGTTTCTAATGATATAGTCCTTTTGACACAATCTAAAGTAGATCCATGTTTCGATAACCAATCCATACCCAGAATAATATCAAATTCTTTAAAGTCTAAAACATATGGGTCGCAAGAAAAATGACGAGAAAGGTAAGAAATTGGCATATTTTCACAAATCATATTCAAATTGGGTACGCCACCTATGGGGTTTAGACACACACATAGGGTTTTCTACAATACTAGGAATAAGATGAAATTTTCCTACTGATTCACAAGAGATAAAACTATGAGAGGCACTAGTATCAAATTATGCTCGAGCATAAATACTATTAATCTGTAAGGTACCTTCAAGGACGCCTTTCCCCTTCACATCTGTTGAAGTAGATGGTTCATTCTTAATGGCGTACGCCTTGGGCTGTTGCACCTTCTTTATGAGTGGGCAGTCCTTAATCATATGGCCCAGTTGATGATAATTGAAACAAAGCGACTTCAGGACCATTGGAGAGATGGGTCCACTTTGCTACTTCGGAGCTTCACGGTTCGGACATGACCTTGAAATATGACCTCTCTGCTTGCAAATATAACAACTATTATTCCTGAATTTTCCTCCTTGACCTTCTCCCTATTTCCATTTTCCTTGATTCTTCCAATTCGGATTGAACATCCTCTTGTTAGTACCATTTCCACCGGTATTTCCACTAGGTGCCTGGAGTAGGCTTCTACTTTTCCAAGGCTTCATACATCAGAGCTATGTCAACTAAATCCACAAAAGTACCTTTTACATATGAGCAGTCATTTTCTCCTGGTATTCTTCCCTCATGCCCAAAACAAACATCTTGTTTTTCTTCAACTGGGTGTTGATCAATTCTGACCCAAAACAAGATAGCTCATTGAACTTTGTCTCATATTCTACAGATTGGTCCCCCTGCTTGAGATCCATGAAACTTCTATATAATCGAGTTTTTCCCGCTGCTGGCATGAATTAGCCTTCGAATATTTCTTTGAATCTATCCCATGATGTGTACACATCTTCTCGAACATTTGTGGTGACAGAATCCCACCATGCAGCTGCACCCTCTTGCAATTGCCATGATGCCAAGAACCGTTTCTGATCATCAAAAATGTCCAAACCTTTGAAAATTTTTTCACATGACCGTAGCAAAGCTTGTACTTCAATGAAAGATTCGGTACCCTTGAAAGGTTTTCCTCCTAGGTTTGTGTAATCCTAGCACAAGGTTGCGAAGTTTACTCGAGGCTGTACTGGTGCTGCCTCTTTGGTAATCCGAACTCCTCTAGCATTTGGGGTTCGACCATTAGTAGTTGTGGTGCTACCTGCTCCCCTACCTCGTCCGCATCTATTACTCATGTCTTACCACCTGGCATAGTTAGATAATTCTTAGAATACTTGGATGAGATAAATCTCGACAGGGGGTACTAATCAAACCTATCAAGCTGACCTATCTATCAGATATATATCTATATATATATATATATGTATGTATGTATACGAATAAAAACTACAAATACGCACTCTCGAATTTGATCCAAACCCAAAGCCTAAGTGTTCGTTCAACCTAGGCTCAGATACCCCAATGTAACACTGCCTTTCTTGAACCGAAAGACGAGCAATTAAGGTTAGAAGAAAAAGGAAATAAAAGAAGAAACTAAACAATTACAGAATTTCACCATGAATTAGAACAACTATAATAGATAACATAGGACATTATATAGTCGTTCCATAATAATAATACATCAGAGTCTTTACATTACAACTTCAACTAGGCAGTTATAACTACCCATCCATCAAAAATACATGGATCATACATAAACATAGTGGAAATAAATATAATAAGCTACGGTTAAGCCACCTGCTCCACCTCCTTCAAAATGCTTCCATATGAAACCTGGATCACTTTGCTACTCATAAAAATTTAAGTACCCAAGAGTTTTAGGAAAAGAAAATAAAACTCCGAGTCAGACATGGGTTTGGTGTGAGTAAAACTCAAAAAACTTAATTCTTACTTTATAAAACACTTTGAAATCAAAGGTATCTCATAAGACCACGCCACACATAAACACGAATGAGTTTTTACCTTATGAACCCAGTGGTATTATGATAATGTCTAGGGTTTCCAAGTAAAATAGAACATAGAGGAAATGCTTGCATCTCACATTTCAACATATTTAGGTACAACTAAAAACGTATAACACTTATTAGAGAATGGATTCCATACAATGACTGGGCTACTGGGGTACCACCAGTCACGGTGCATCTCTTGATAAAATAACACCAAGGTCGAACCTATCGACCCCTGCCAACACAAGACCGGCCTACCCTTTACTAGATAGTACCGAATAAGATTACCCCTCGGTTTGGATCAGCAACTGTATCGAAGCATAAATGGGCTAATAGTAGGGACTCTAGATAGGGATGACCTTACTCTTATAGGAGCGACCCACCTAGCTTTGCTGCATCTCCCCTATTTTAGTCATTCCCAGTTGATGAGGCCTGAGGCTACATTTTACCTTTATAATAGCATTGCCACTTGGAATGCTAACCTTGCCTTCCATATGCTGACATAATGTTAGCACTCATCCATACAAGCCGTTCAGGAGATGAACAAACTGAAGGCCCTATCTCCACTACACCCATTTTGGAATCACCCTTAGGGTTAGTAGAAAATAGCCTTTGCACTTCTAACTCTTCATCTTGGTCCTTACCTGCACTATTTCCAATTCGAACATTTACGTTGGTTCGAAGTGGTTTCCAGATTATAATTAATGTCCAATCCTGGTCTCTCCAAACCAACGTTCGATAATTTTAAAGGGTCAAATTGTTTATAGTGGATCATTCCACTATCATGGTGTAATATTTACATATCGACATACACTCCATATGCTTATATTATCATGACCCGCTTATCGATATTAAACCCCTTGTATTCATCACATTCCCGAAGTGTGGTATTTGTGATAAGTACAAGTTGACTTGCTTCCAACAAAACGCATCACCGTTTTATTACAACTACTTTAATTCTCTTGGCTACTTAATAGCATGGACAAGAGATCCCTGGTTTTAAACAATTCACTTAAACAAGAAAATTGGTTAAAAATAAATAACCGATTGGGTTTTAGAAGAAACTTTAGAAACAAATAAACTTTCATTAAATCATAAGTTTAAACTTAATTAAAACTTTGTTAATCTTAATTAAATCAAAATTCAACCATTAATAATCCAAATTTTATTTATAATTTAACCCTAATTATAATATAATTAATTAACATTTATTTGAGAAATTAAACCCTCATTAAGTGGATAATTAACCTTTAATTAAATAATAATTATTTAATTAATTAACTCCAATTAAATAATTAATTAAATAAAATAAAATTTATTAAATAAAATTAATTCCCCTTTATCTTAATTAATCATTTTTTAAAACTCACTTAATCAAAAATAATTAACTTAGTTAATAATTTCTTAAACTCTAATTATTTAACCTAATTACTTAATTAATTAATTAATTAATAATTACCCAGATTAATTTAATTTAAATTATTAAACAATTAAAAACTTAAACTTATGACTTACTTAATTAATTCAAAATGGGTTTTTAAAAACAATCCAAAAGAAAACACATAAAACTTGAAATCGTGAAATTTTCCGAACTGCATCCATAGCGACTATAGCTATAAACAAAGTTCGCTAGAATTGATTTTTTAGGTGAAATCTTCACTTTAACTCTAGCTCCTATATCTTTGAAAACACAAATGGGAAAGTTTTGAAAACTTAAAATAAATGTAAAAACTTGGAAAACATTTTCAAAAATCCAAAGCTAAAAAAAGCTCTCGTTTTCAAATCGGATCTCAAGTCCTTTGTGACTTTTTAAGGTGCAAACTTCACAACATTTACATCACAAACACATGGTTTTGTTTCATAAAAATACTACCATAATATCATACCCAATATCATATATCTATATCCATATACATATCCAAACATATCCACATATCAACCAATCACCAAATCCAAGTTCAAACATAAACACATCATAATAAGCCATCAAGACGACATGATAATTCAACATAACAATCACCATATGTTCACAACATACAGTCCATAACAATCAAGTTAATTTCTTTTCCAAAAACAAAATTTTTACAAACCGAAATTTTTTCTAAATCAAAGCAACTTTTGCCGGAACTCGAAAACGCTTTCGAAACGTGCAAAAATAGAAATTTTGGACCCTTAAACACTTGAAATAGGCTAGGCCAAGTGGTGTTTGGGCTCGGTAATGGTTTCGGCCTTGGGAGGTTTGGGCTCGGCTCTTGGGGTTTTGGGTGGTGGAGTGTTGTATTTTGGAAGAGGAGATGTTGAATGGTTTGTAGAAATGAATTTGTGAATTAAAGAACGGAATTTTAGTGAAAGAAGTGATATTTCTTATTTTAGAATTTATGAAGAGGAGGCCGTGGCTAAGTTTCTTAAGCTCTTAGGAAATTGAAATGAAGAAGGAGGTTTGTAAAATGAAAAACATGAAGATAAAGGGGTATATATAGGCTTAGAATTTGATTAAAATAATAATTAGTGTTTTATATTTAAATATAAGTATGCATGAATAGCCATATCTCCTCCTCTCCTTCAAAACCGTTCATACTACCCCCTACCCATGCTTTCCACTATTTATGTCATGTTCTTGTTACTTAGGTTGAAAAAGTGTAAAGGCCCGCGAATCCGTACCCCTTTGAGCCGACAATATTCCATACCAATTCAACTCAAAACGGGCGGAAATGCGAATCTTTAGGGTTGAAAAAGAAGAGGTAGAAGAAGAAAGAAAGAAGAAGAAGCAGAAACAATATCAGAGTCTCACATTCGCAGCGGAACAATATATAATAGATGAATGAATAATCTTTATAACAAAGAACTATATCAGTTTATACAATACATCACTAGAGTTTACAACAACACACATCACTGGACAGTTAAATAAACTTGTCCACATAACATAATACACAGCGGAATAATACTAGTATAAGTGATACGTCTCGCCATCCAGCTCGCCTCCATATCTCCACAGCAACTTCTATATTCTAGAATGACCTGATAACCTGACTCTAGGCTGCCCGTGTGGAAAATTATGGGCATCCAGAGTTTAGAAAGGGAGCAATAAAATCCAGGTCAGTTATGGGACTGGTGTGAGATCTCAAAAACAGTTATTTTCACAAAGAAAATAAAAGAAATTCGCAATGCTTTTGGAAAATGAAACTACCATAAGGCCTCCCGCCACACACACAATGCAAACGCAGAATTGGAGGAGATTTCTCCTTATGATAGTCAAATATGCTTAATACGAGAAAACTCTTTGATATTATTACTAGTGCATAGTGTGAAAACATTTCGAAAATATAATATTAATCTTAGCCAGCATAGGTACCATGATACTATGCCTACTATAGCTGCCATGTTAAATAGTAGGTTCTACAACTAAAACCGTACTGGGTTCGTATTGGGAATTGGATTTCCAACAAATGGTCAGGCTAAGGAACTTCCTATTGCCACATGGGTACGCCTCTGGAGGGATGTCCCGAGAAATAACTAGCTCTCTACCAACACAAGGCCGGGTTACCTCTTACTAGGTAACTACTACTCGAGTATGCCACCCTCCGGTCGTTTGCGACCTTTATCCGAGCGCCCTCGATCACAAAGCAACAACCACATAGTAAATGAGATTGGAGCAACCACACAGATAAAGTATTTGGGTTCCATACCATGATACCACCTTTTTCCAGAAGGAAATGACATACCCTAAAGGGCGCGACCCTCATAACCTTGCCGCATTTTTCCTGTTTCGACCATTTTCGGGGTGTGAGGTTCGATGAGGTCTCGTCCACAAAGCTACGCTTTATACGAAAGCCATGCTTTGATCACGAATGATCAACAAATGACCATCAACACATAGCAGCACTTAGCATGCCACACTACCAAATTGAGAGTATATCACCGATAACCTTCAACTACATAACCTCTGAGCTCGTACGTCTCAGAGAAGGGTTTTAAGCTAAGAGAATAAATTCTCCGCCACCAAACAGAAATGTATTTGAAAGAAATCTGCTTTATATCTCAAAGTGTAATGTCAGACATACGACCATATAAGTCTGTTCCGGGTTCGAACAGAATCGAAGGCACTTCGTCCAATAAAGGAAGAAGCCCTTGCAAATTCGGTCTTCAATTGCAAATCCATAACGTCGTATCATTATTCGGAATGGGTTAAATGACACAAAGGTCCTCTCCCGGCTAAATCGAATAATGAACGCTTGTTTTAAAAACAAATTCAAATGCCATTACAAAGGAAAATATTGATAGTCGGTTATGTAACTATCAACAACATTCACAATAATCAATCAATTTAAATAATTTTCCCAAATTATTAAATTTCAAAATATCTTTGCAAGATATATATTTTCCATACTTCATCACTTTGAAAACCAATTTCAAATCACTTTTCACTCGCGGAATAAAATTCCCAATATTATTTATTTTCCTTTTTCTTTATAAATTCCATTGTGAATTTAAATTTCCAAAAATTCACTTTTAAGCACCAAATCAATTACAAATTGATGTCTAATTTCTTTTTAATCACCAAATCAATTACAAATTGATTTCTAAGTTTATTTCCAAATACCAAATCATTTGCAAATCCATTTCTAAATTTATTTCCAAATACCAAATCATTTGCATTCAAAACACCAATAAATTCTCATATTGATTTTCCAAAGATTTATTTTCAAATGCCAAATCAATTATCAAATTTATTTATAAAAATTTATTTCCTTTTTAAAATAAATCCCTTTATTTCTCCCAAACTATTTAAAATCCGTATTTCATTTATTTCTAGTATCCAACGATACCAAAAATACATTCAGCTAAATTATAGCCTTCAACAAATTCAATCGTCAATATAAACATTCATAGATTATCAATAAATCATCACACAACATATGAAACAAATTCACATAATTTGAGGAATCCAGTTGGATCCCTCCCACCTGTTTCCCTGCATCCACAGATGTTAGCACAACAATTAAATACCCTTTCCACTTCGGGGTGGAATATCGTGGTATATGGGATTAATATAATATCATCCGCTATTATGCGGCGCATAGGGTCTCATCCGCTATATAATGCGGGAAATCAATCACTCCAAATATATATATATATATATATCCTACTATATCTAATATCATCAATAGATCAATTATCCAATTCATCCAAACACATCCAGAATTTAAATTCAACTATTTAAATTCATCAAACAATCAAGTGAGTGAGAAGATCTCACCTTTATTATGCATGCAATCCATTTTCCATTCCAGCTTGTTTTTCATGATTTTTAAACCTTGTATAAACAATTTACGCGGTTTATTAATATTTGAATCGATCGAACAATTAATTATCACTTAATAGATTTACTTAACTAACAATTAAATATCGATTTAAACGATAAAATTTCAAAACTAAACAAAACACTGTTAAATTCAATTTCAAAATTTCTATCACCTTCAGTATTATTAATATAAATTTTCTAAGCCTTGAAAATATTTTTAATCAGCTTAAAAACTGAAGATTCAATAATTTACCCAACTGCAATAAATTAAATTCAATAATTAAATTGCCAAATTCATTCTGATATTTGAATTTCAAATTAAACTAACTTTCAGATATTTAAAATCAATTAAATATTCTGATTTCCAACGTAAAAAATTTCAGGGTCGTCACATTCTTCCCCCTTTAAAAGAATTTCGTCCCGAAATTACAAGTTAAGAAGAATGATCCTCAACCCGTTTATCTTTTTCCCAAAACCAAACAGTTTATCAAATTCTCAAACCAATCTTCTTATCATAACCACACTATCATCCTTATTAATTTTCCAAACATTTTCATAGTTTCAAGCAACTTTATTTTACTTCACAATTCAAATTTAAATTTAAATTCAAAATTTAAATTATCCAAAATTTCTCAAAAATTTTCTAACTCTCTAAATTTTCGAAAAATTTCGCCAGCATCTCCTTTGCGCGGCTAGCTCAGTACAACTACAAAATGTCCCTACGGACCCCCAGATTCCAAAAGAAAACAAACGCCAAGTGGCTAGATTAAAAACCCAATCAAATTTCATACAGAAATTTTAAATACATACCTTTTGTTGAGAAATTTTATTTATCTTCTGCAATCAAAATCCCAATTTCTCTTGTTTTTAAATTATATGTATACTACTCTGCAATAATGTCCAATCACAACAATCCAATTTGATTTTCATCTAATTATTAACTTAGTATACTTCCAATACCAAATTTACTTAAGAACTTTCTCCATTCGTTTCTTAAGTTCAATATAAATATTTTATATACTTCTTAAATTTATTTTTACTTCACTATTGAAGTTTATATCCATTTATATTCACTTTGCCTTCACAATTCTATTTGAATTCAATTTGCTTCAATTTACAAATTATTTCAACTATAAATACTTTTTCCCAATTTTCATTCAGATTTTCCTTTTCATTTTTACTTAAATTCAATTTATCTCCAAACTTTGAATATTGAATTTTTATCAACTATCTTCCATTCATATCTGATCCACATCATTATTTTAAATTAGCTCCATTTACTAATTTATTTCAATTTCCAATAAATTTAAATTCTTAGGACTTTGTTCTTTAAGTCCATTCAAACTAAATTTCTCAATTCCACTTTACTTAACATAATCTAAATTGATTCCAAGATCAAATTTTCAATTCATCTACTTACCCAATTTAATTAATTAGTCTACTTACTAATTTTATTCTCAATCCATTATTTTGTTTAGGCCAATCTTGACTAATTTTCCATTTACTTACAAATTTTAAATCTTTTGTCGTTAGTAAAAATTTGAAAAATTTTCTAACTCCCAAAATTTTCGAAATTTTTTGGCAGAGTCCCCTTTGTACGGAGGAGCTTTTACAATTTGACAAGAGATATAAATATATATACATTGACCCACACGGTCGGAAAAACAAAAACAGTTCATATTTCCTATTTTTATTGCGTAGGCGTACCTTTATTTAGCATTTTAAGCAAAGCGACTTATTTATTTAGCTATTTGCGCGCTCAAATCCAGCCAAACGGCTTTCCTGAACCTGTACTTACTCAATTTAAATGTGTAAGTGACATATATAGGAATTTCATTTATATTTCACTTATTTTCAATAGTAAACACATAGTTTTCATAAGCAATGCACTCAAAATAATTCCCATAAGCAATTTATATGGTTTCGATACAAATTAAATTTCTTACAACTATATCACACATCATTTCTATTCAATTCAATTTGCATTCCATATTCACATTCGGTTTATTTCATTAATCCAAACAAATTTCATCCAAAACCATTTCACAAAACTCGACAACAACCATTTCACTATTTTTCTTAAGTCGAACTTTTATCCAAATATTGCTTAAGTTATTTCGACTCAAAACTCAAATTATAGTTTGCTTGTAAACAATTTCCAATTTAAATCCTTGATTTGATTTTTTTTCATTTATCAAATCCATTCCATCTACTAATTTAATTCAATTAGTATATTCACTTATCCTTTTTTTTTTAATTTCAAATTTCCATATTCAATTCATCCTGAATTTACTTTATCTTTATCAAGGAAATTTCAATTTATTTTTTCTACTTACTTGAATTTATATGCAAATTCAAACCATTTTTATTTCCAACCTTTATTATCATTAGTCTGCTTCGAACTAATTCTACAACTTCATTTTATTCTACACAATTTAAGCTGGATTTCAATATTCAGTTTCAATTCCAATTTTATTCATTTGTTCATTCCCTTATTCACAATTACCATTTCAAAATTTGAATCTTATTCCAATCAAATTTTCAAATATTTTATAAGTCATCAAACTTATTTACATTTCATAACATTTTAAAGAAATTCCAGAGTCTTTTCAACAATTACTCACATTTCAAAACTAACTTTGAAATCAATTATGTCCCTTCAAAATATTTTCCCAAATATTTTTAAATTTCAAACGCCACCAGATTTCATATCTAACTCAAAAATACTTCTCAAATAATTATTTTCCAGACTTCTGGAAACCATTTTCAACTTAGGAAATTTAATCCTTTAAAATTTCAATTCAAATCCCTTAATCCGTATTGCAAAAATTACTTTGGCATCTCATTTCAATTTATAAAACTCATTTATAAATTCACATTACCAATTTCATTCCATTAATGAATTTATTTTCAAATATTTCTCTGGAATTCTATTTCAAATTATAAATCACATTTACAATTTACAGTTACAAATCCCATTCGTATATGAATTCATTTCCTTACCCTTTCAATTCATATTCATAAATTTCATTTGTTAAATGAATTTATTTCCAAATCTTTGGTTATACCATTATTTCTTATTCTGTTTCCGTATAACAATGATAATAATTCAATATTATCTCTTCCTAACAACCAAGCATCCATATACAATAATAATTCATAGAAAATCATTTCTTTTCTACAAAAAATAGTTTTAGGCAAAATTATTTCATTTACCCTATCTAAAACAATACCGTGTCAGTTTATCTTGTTTAAGAGTTTAGAAACCCCTATCGATTACAGTTGGCCAAACTGCACCGACCAGAATCCATAAACAATCAACTAATAAGTCAGCACAATATAAAACAAATTTTTGTATTCACTAACAAATACGCGCTCATAACTATTATTACACTCACACTCATTCTAGAGTACTACTGACTCTATCTCTAATGAGTAACACCCAACAGAGCCAAGGTTGTTGCTTAACCAATTGCTCTGATACCACATGTAAAGGCCCGCGAATCCGTACCCCTTTGAGCTGACAATATTCCATACCAATTCAACTCAAAATGGGCTGAAATGCGAATCTTTAGGGTTGAAAAAGAAGAGGTAGAAGAAGAAAGAAAGAAGAAGAAGCATAAACAATATCAGAGTCTCACATTCGCAGCGGAACAATATATAATAGATGAATGAATAATCTTTATAACAAAGAACTATATCAGTTTATACAATACATCACTAGAGTTTACAACAACACACATCACTGGACAGTTATATAAACTTGTCCACATAACATAATACACAGCGGAATAATACTAGTATAAGTGATACGTCTCGCCATCCAGCTCACCTCCAGATCTCCACAGCAAATTCTGAATTATAGAATGATCTGATAACCTGACTCTAGGCTGCCCGTGTGGAAAATTATGGGCACCCAGAGTTTAGAAAGGGAACAATAAAATCCAGGTCAGTCATGGAACTGGTGTGAGATCTCAAAAACAGTTATTTTCACAAAGAAAATAAAAGAAATTCGCAATGCTTTTGGAAAATGAAACTACCATAAGGCCTCCCGCCACACACACAATGCAAACGCAGAATTGGAGGAGATTTCTCCTTATGATAGTCAAATATGCTTAATACGAGAAAACCCTTTGATATTATTACTAGTGCATAGTGTGAAAACATTTTGAAAATATAATATTAATCTTAGCCAGCATAGGTACCCTGATATTATGCCTACTATAGCTGCCATGTTAAATAGCAGGTTCTACAACTAAAACCGTATTGGGTTCGTATTGGGAATTGGATTTCCAACAAATGGTCAGGCTAAGGAACTTCTTATTGCCACATGGGTACGCCTCTGGAGGGACGTCCCGAGAACTAACTAGCTCTCTGCCAACACAAGGCCAGGTTACGTCTTACTAGGTAACTACTACTCGAGTATGCCACCCCCCGGTCGTTGGCGACCTTTATCCGAGGGCCCTCGATCACAAAGCAACAACCACACAGTAAATGAGATTGGAGCAACCACACAGGTAAAGTATCTGGGCTCCATACCATGATACCACCATTTTCCAGAAGGAAATGACATACCCTAAAGGGCGCGACCCTCATAACCTCGCCGCATTTTTCCTGTTTCGACCATTTCCGGGGTGTGAGGTTCGATGAGGTCTCGTCCACAAAGCTATGCTTTATACGAAAGCCATGCTTTGATCACGAATGATCAACAAATGACCATCAACACAGAGCAGCACTTAGCATGCCACACTACCAAATTGAGAGTATATCACCGATAACCTTCAACTACATAACCTCTGAGCTTGTACGTCTCAGAGAAGGGTGTTAAGAGCTCGATGTCAAAAAGACCTTTCTTCATGGAGACCTCCACGAATAGGTTTCTATGAGTCCTCCACCAGGTTTTCGAGCTCAGGGGGAAAGTTTTCAAGAGAATAAATTCTCCGCCACCAAACAGAAATGTATTTGAAAGAATTCTGCTTTATATCTCAAAGTGTAATATCAGACATACGACCATATAAGTCTGTTCCGGGTTCGAACAGAATCGAAGGCACTTCGTCCAATAAAGGAAGAAGCCCTTGCAAATCCGGCCTTCAATTGCAAATCCATAACATCGTATCATTATTCGGAATGGGTTAAATGACACAAAGGTCCTCTCCCGGTTAAACCGAATAATGAACGCTTGTTTTAAAAAGAAATTCGAATGCCATTTCAAAGGCAAATATTGATAGTCGGTTATGTAACTATCAACAACATTCACAACAATCAATCAATTTAAATAATTTTCCCAAATTATTAAATTTCAAAATATCTTTGCAAGATATATATTTTCCACACTTCATCACTTTGAAAACCAATCTCAAATCACTTTTCACTCGCGGAATAAAATTCCCAATATTATTTATTTCCCTTTTTCTTTATAAATTCCATTGTGAATTTAAATTTCCAAATATTCACTTTTAAGCACCAAATCAATTACAAATTGATTTCTAATTTCTTTTTAATCACCAAATCAATTACAAATTGATTTCTAAGTTTATTTCCAAATACCAAATCATTTGCAAATCCATTTCTAAATTTATTTCCAAATACCAAATCATTTGCATTCAAAACACCAATAAATTTTCATATTGATTTTCCAAAGATTTATTTTCAAATGCCAAATCAATTATCAAATTGATTTATAAAAATTTATTTCCTTTTTAAAATAAATCCCTTTATTTCTCCCAAACTATTTAAAATCCGTATTTCATTTATTTCTGGTATCCAACGATACCAAAAATACATTCGGCTAAATTATATCCTTCAACAAAATCAATCATCAATATAATCATTCACAGATTATCAATAAATCATCACACAACATATGAAACAAATTCACACAATTTGAGGAATCCAATTGGATCCCTCCTACCTGTTTCCCTGCATCCACAGATGTTTGCACAACAATTAAATACCCATTCCACTTCGAGGTGGAATATCGCGGTATATGGGATTAATATAATATCATCCGCAATTATGTGGCGCATAGGGTCTCATCCGCTATATAATACGGGAAATCAATCACTCCAAATATATATATATATATATCCTACTATATCTATTATCATCAATAGATAAATTATCCAATTCATCCAAACACATCCAGAATTTAAATTCAACTATTTAAATTCATCAAACAGTCAAGTGAGTGAGAAGATCTCACCTTTTATTATGCATGCAATCCATTTTCCATTCCAGCTTGTTTTTCATGATTTTTAAACCTTGTATAAACAATTTACGCGGTTTATTAATATTTGAATCGATCGAACAATTAATTATCACTTAATAGATTTACTTAACTAACTTTTTAATTTAACTAATAATTCTCTTTCCAAAATCTTTTAGTAACTAAAATAAATTAATAAAACAATTTAATCCCTAAACCCATTATTTTAAAATAAACTAGTAACGTTTAAAATGTAGATATTTATATTATTATTATATATATTTTTTTCTAATAATTCCATTGGCTAATGAGTTAAATTTGAACTAAATTTTCTTTAAATACTTTCTTAATAACTAAAATAAATTTGACAGGTTATCTAACTAAACTAATCATCCTAAATACATAATTTTAAAATAACTAGTAGATTTAAAAGGTATATAAAATTATCTTATTTTCATTTTTTTAAAACTGCATATAAAAACAATTTATATCAGTCAAATTTCCAATATAAACCCTTATATATTTTCCCAAAATCTTATCTAAAATTTCCGTACATAAATTTAAACTCTACAAATTTGAAAACTAGACAGCAACATTCTTTACTGTAATTTATAAATTTCCTTTCCTATTTCCAAATTTGTATACCTACGTATAAATGTGTATATATATTAAATTCAATAACGAAAATTGAAAATCTTATACCTTACTGACGAGAAACCCCCAATCCCATCCTCAAGCTCACTGCATCGCCCTAATCGCCAGCGACCTACCGAAAATCGAGCAACACCACTATCTTGCCTAACCACGTGGCCGTCACCATCCAACTAATCGAACTATCGCATAACGCCACCACCAGCCCACGCGCCTTCGAGCTCGCGAAACTCGCCGACCATTCGCCGCTCGACCATGCGTACATCTCGTCTTCCAGTCGCGAAACGAGACTCGTGACCTCCACCACACGCCAAGGAATCACTGCGACCCCTAAGTTTTCACCGCGTTTCCCCTTGACTGCTTCGATTTGTACTTGAAAGGGGAAAGAACGATTGGTGTTCAAAAGAATGAGAGGTGGAATAAGCTCGACCTGGGATTTATCTTCGAACGAACTGTAAATTTGAATTTTGAAAAACGACCATGGATTTATTCGATTTTTAAAATGATATGCTCTCTCGTGAAAATTAAAAGATAAAGCAGGGGAACAAGACACGACGTTGAAAAGAGCGTGGCATGAACCAGAAGACAAGTGGCTATAGCATGAAAAGATACAGTTCTGATTTGAAAGAAAGGCAGCTGAGGGGAATATTTTGACCAAACACAATAAATATTTTTATATATATATATTTATTTAAATTTAAATTTAAAACGTCTCGATAAATGCAACTCAAAATCTCGACCTCCATACGAGACATGCCGCTAGGCGTTCATAATGTTATACCCCTATTCCGAACGTAATGGAAAAGGTTTCGAGTCCTAACTCAATCGTATGGAGAAGATAGCTTTTTGAACCTAGTTATTATATTAAATTTCGATATAAATTTTAGCGCGTTTATATATCGTACGCTCACACAACAACTCCAATCACCACGAAAATTGAAATCCGATAATAATACAATATTACGGATCCAATGAAACTGGTTCCGTCGAATTCCGAGACTATGCCTCAGAAGGCTATTTTTAAATATCGATTTAAACGATAAAATTTCAAAACTAAACAAAACACTGTTAAATTCAATTTCAAAATTTCTATCACCTTCAGTATTATTATTATAAATTTTCTAAGCCTTGAAAATATTTTTAATCAGCTTAAAAACTGAAGATTCAATAATTTACCCAACTGCAATAAATTAAATTCAATAATTAAATTGCCAAATTCATTCTGATATTTGAATTTCAAATTAAACTAACTTCCAGATATTTAAAATCAATTAAATATTCTGATTTCCAACGTCAAAAATTTCAGGGTCGTCACAAAAGGTGTGTTTTTGTATGTATATATATACACTTTCCTTTATAAAATAATTTCTTTTATTCTTATATATATAGACACATACACTTAAGAAGAAACATGTACATGAATATATGTGTACATGTACACATGTTTAAATGGTTTTTAATGTGTGCATGTGTGTTTAACATAGTTTTATGACCTTTAAAACAACTTTTAACCAATGGAAAAATCAATATTTCGGAAAATAACTTCCGGTTACATTTCTATTTCTCTATAAACTATATACTTTGGTAAATAAATTTTGAAAATGATTTTATAATCATTAATTATTATTTATAATAGTTTTATTTGTTAATAAGACCTATTTATTTATTATTTAAAATATAATTAAATATTCATTTAAATAGCGATTAAATTCCGGGTAGTTACATTTATATCTAATAAAATATCATTAGAGATATATTTTATACCATTTCTTCTTGGCATATACATATTTATTAAACCTCTTTTTAACTTTGGAAACACCATATTATTTCTTTTAAATAACCTAGAAAACCATTTCCAATTTTTCTATGGAGATTTCATAATTTTCAAAATAATATCTTTAATAGGTTAAAAGTAATGTCTTTGTGAACCCAAACCGGTTAGTATCGGACGAAATTCAGATTTTAGATCTAATTTACCCGATACAAAATGAAATTTTGATTTTTCTTTTCCATTTGAAAATTATTGTTATAAGGGTCCAGAAAATTCTTATTCCAAAGAATTTCGACTCATATGTCATTCTATACATGGATTTAACTTTTTAAGGTGCGAAATCGCGAACTACCGTTACGCGACGCGCTTATTTTGACTCCATTTTCCAATCTTTTTCAAACTTTGCCAAAATGAGTTTTGATGTTTATAAAACATTTATAAACCATTTTTATCCATTTTTTTTGAAGTTAACAATGCTATATATACTATTATAATTCATAAAGGAAAGTGATTCCTTTGTTTAAATTCTACGTGTATTTTGCTGTGAATAATTTACATGCCGAGCAAGCATATTATCAATCATTCAATAATCAATCATTTTAGCATCCAAATATGCTAATCAACCAAGTATACTTGCATAGCACAGATCATAGATAAATTTAAATAAGATGGAAGTATTATTCTCACTTTCATTTAACCCAAGTTCTTACTACCAACATTCATATTAACAACACTTCTTCTAACCATCACCTACTTCAACTAAACACCACAAAAACAACCTTCCCTCCTTCCTAAATGCTCGGCCATTAACTTCACTCCTTCTTGCTTATGCTTATACCTCCTCCACTCACCATAGTGCTCACGGCCTCGTTCTCCATTACCATTGCTCACGTCCTAGCCTCCTTTCTCCTCTATAGAACCCACGGCCTAAGGCTATTAAAACAAGAGGAGTGAAGAAGAAGAAAAGATATGAATTGGTTTGTGAAAAATGAAGGGTGTATGGATGTTATTTATAAGAGTAGAGGGCACAAAATATCTTCATGTATAACGACCAAAATACCCCTCCCACATCATAACACATTTCATCTCACCTATGTTCCTCATTTTCCTTCCATCACTTCGTCCCACACCCCCTCCATGTGCCTTGTCATGATGATGTGTAGTTTGCTTTTTCAAAGGTAAACCCCTTTTGTCTTTTCCTTATTAATTATATCATAAAATTTCCCAATCATACTTTAGTTAAATTAATCTAATTAGTGCTAAATACAATCCTATTTGTTAAATATACATATGTACAAATGTGTGCCACAACATTGCAATAACTTTCGTTCGATGCAAAGATAAAAATCTAAAAGTTGAATCTCGGTCACATTTTCCGTTTTTAATCAAACTATTTATTTATGTAAACAAAACTTGGCAATAAATTTATTATCTCCTCTAAATAATTTAAAATAAGATTATTTAAGCTATAAAACTATTTTAAATAATATAAAAATCAATTTATAAAATTACGACGTCTAACTGCTAAAATGCGACGAAGTTTATATATCTTTATAAAATAAGTTTATATATTTATAAAACCATTATAAATCACTTATTACCATTACATAATATTTAAAGTGAATTATTCATCATTTAAAACAATTATTCGAATATTTAAAATTAATTAAATATTCCAATTTAAAGTGATAAAAATTATGGGTTATTACACTGGGACTGGACATAGGACGGTGGTCCGAACCAGTATAAAAAGTTTGGTGTGCTTATTTTTACATTAATTTATTTTATTTATTATCCTTATATATTATTGTACACACATATTGATATTTAGTTTAGTCATACATGATTATATACATTTTTACGGTTTTGTTTTCCTTTATGGTATATATTATCTAGAGACATACGTCCTTTGGAAGGTAGATTCTAACCCTTGTAAGGAGGCTGGCCTCGATGTGCTGAGGAGACCTCTATGGAAAATCAATATGCGGATGAACCTTAGTGGTTTTAGATGTACTTCTAATATTTTTATGTTCTGAGATGCAAGCAACTCTGCTATTTTCTGATTTATATCCTACACCCTAGACACTATTTATTATATCGTCATATTTACTTATCTGATGGTTTGGTTTCTTTTAAGGAGAAAACTATTACGGTGATTCGAACGGTCTCAAAAGTTACTGTTATGTGGGCTCATGTTTCTTAAGTGTCTCATAGCAGAAGTTTGTTTGACTCATTGTTTTTATTTTCCCTAAGTTCCTCAGGTACTTGTTCGATTAGGCTGAGTAAAGTCACTTTGGTTATGGACGATTTAGAGCTTCAGGAGACAAGCTAGAGGCTTCCATTTATTTATTTATTTTTATTTCCTTTTGCACTATTAATATGTATGTAGCATCATTGTAAGGACAGGTAGTTATAACCATCCAAGATGATGATAGTACTTAGATTTTTAACTTTAAAATTACTCTATAGCTTGGAGTAACCCTTTGTACTGTCTTTTTAGATATTGTATATTATCATTTTTCTTGTGTGATCCTGATATTTTTTTCTTTCTTTCTTGTTATGTTTACATTTCTTTTTACTTAACCCTAACAATATGTTTTTCTGGCTTTTGTATGTTCAAGATGTGAATACCTTAGATGTATTAGTTTCAACATTTGAAACGACCCGTAATTTTCGATAATTAAAAATATTTAATTTAATAAAATGTTGGTGTTAATATTGGAAGAAATATAAATTTGTAATTTATTAATAAGAAAAAATTAACTAGAATGTAATTTTAATAGTGTTAATTTAAGGCAATTGGTAACTAATTTAATGCAATTCCAATTAATTGGAATGATTGTAAATGTAAAATTGGTTATAAATTGAAATTAAAGTAAATAAACCAAATGTTGTATTTACATGGTAAAATTTCACGTGGTTAATTGGAATTGGTTATTATAGAATAATAAATCAGTATGTGAATTCATTTTTTTATTTGTTAATAATAAACATAGAAATACGTTTAAATTTGGTAAGTTTAACAATGGTTAATTATGAATGCACTATTTTAATTCATTGAAAATCAATTGGAAACCAATTGCAATTAATGTAACCAATTATTGCGGTTAATATGAATTAAGGTGATAACTAAAGAATATTTATGTAATAAAGGGTGAACCAATGTTAATTATATCCATTAGATAATGAATGATTGAATAAAAAGGATTGAAATCAAGTAAAATCAATTTATTGGAATTTAAATTATAATTAATGGATTTATTGAATTCGACATGGGAAATTGGTTTGAAAAGATTGTTAATTACTATGTAATTAGAAATGATAAAATTTGTTAATTATAAAAATTGAATTGAAAAGTGATTTAATTAATTTAATAATAATTTATTTAATTAACGTGAAAATAGCCATTTTGGCAACTGTCTCGGATTTCGACAAAACTAGTTTCATCAGATCCATAACGGTGAATTATTAGGATTTCAAGTTTCGTAGCGATCAGACTTGCCGTTTGATCGTACGGGCTTGAAACGCATAAAAATCAATTTAATTAAATTCAATTTGAAATAAGCTAATTTTAAAAGATAAATTATTCATACAATGAAATTAGGACTTGAAACCTTTTCCATTGAGTTTAAAAATATCGAAAACATCTATTTTGATATATGGGATGAACCATTTTCGTTTCGGAAGCAAAACGGGCTTTTCGGGTCGTTATTGTCATTCGAACCAATTCGATACACATTCGTTCTTTCTTATCGGGCTTTGTTAATATAAATAGTTCTGTTCTAACCCTAGAAGCCTTTTTATTTCTTATTACTATATGTACAATTCTCTTTGGCTTCTCCTTCTCAATGGCAGAAACTCTATTTTTCCTAAATCCAAATTCAAATCAAAACCAATTTCAAGAATTCAAACTCCTCCAAACCCCAACATATTATATACCATTTCGAAGCCCTCGACGAGCGTAATCCACTGTAGTGTTTTTTTTTCAATCTAGTTCATCGTTGGTCCAAAAATCGAGGATGAACCTCAGCCGTCGAAATTAGGTTTTTCTCGATCCAACGGCGGATCTTCATCCGATCGACGATCGAGAAGCGGCGTTGGGAAAAGGGTGGAGAGTAGGTCATGGAGTAGTGGTCGTTCATCGAAACTCGATTAGGATTCTCCAAAAATCAATGATGAAAGGCTGATTTTCGTCCTCGGCCTGGAGATGGATGGCAGCGTCATGGGGGACCGGTCGTAGGACGTATGGGCGGCACGATCTTGGTGGAATCACCTCAGGCGGCGGTGAATTGGATCGAACGACGACATTTTTATTTGGGTTCGAAAGAGTGCACTATCACATTAGGTTGAACGAGGTAATGACGTGTCAATTAATTTATTAAATTATTTGTTTTAGTTTGTAAATCGTTTAACTTCTAATATGCATAACTTTTACGTACGACGTCGGATTTACACGCAATTTGCTCCGCTGCGATTATATCAAAATTTCGAACATTATGGATCTAGTTTAAACGAATTCTAAGACTATTGAATTTTGGGCCTTATTTTGGATTTCAAATCGATTTGAAATCAAAGGTGAGTGTTGTGACCCACTCACAACTACTAGATTATCTTACGTTAGTTAAATTTAATTTATGATATGATTAGAAATGATTGGTTGATGTTTGGTATATTTAAATTGTCATTCTAGTTAAATCTGTCTTTTATTGAATTTAATCGCTATTTAATTTAATATTGAATTTTAAATTGTCTGTTAATACCTGTTATTGGTGATCAGTCAACTGTTGTTATTTATTTGTTGATCTGAATGATGATTGTGATGAATGTTTGATTGTTGATATTGGATGACTAGATGTTATATTTTTATATTGTTATAACACTGCAAGTTCCCTATGGGTTGAAATGATAGATACTCTAACGATCAGATAGATTAGGGAGAAATTGTTATGAGTTGAAATGATAGACTCAAGCGATTTCTTGGATTTGTAATTAAATTCTGGATTGCGGGTTGAAATGATATATATCCGTAGATATAAAATAACTGTGGATTGAAATGATAAATATCTATATCACTTGACCATAAGGTAGAGAATTCTATATGGACACCAGATTGGTTAAATTAAAAGATTTTAAATCCTTAAAATTTGAATTCAGTTATACGATATTTTGAAATAAAATTTGATTTGTATAAACTGAATTATTTTCAAAATCCAAGCTTTAAATGTTTAAAATTGGAATTGATTTAATGAATTATTTAAAGAATTAAAATGAAATTTTCAAGGTTGAATTTTGAAGCATAAATGAAATTTATCAAAATTGAGTTATTGAAATTGTTTGAATATAACTTTGAAATCTATTTAACTTGAAGTGGTTTAAATTGATAATTCAAACAAGGATTCGAAATCGGTATTGATTAAATAGTTTAATGAGAATCTGAACTTAAAAAAACCAGTTTTAGTTAGTTGAATTGAAAGCTGAACAAGGTCCAGATGTGTTGAAATGAAAGAAATAGTATAATTTGATATTAATTTCAAATTATTATTTTTATATAAACTGTATTTAAAAAAATATTATTTTAAAAATCCCGATTAGTAAGATTTTCAAACTATTAAACTAATTGAATCTATTTTAGACTACTTAACCAATTTTAAACTATTTTAATTTATTTTAATATATTATAATCTATATAATCTAATTTAATCTTTTTTTAACTTATTTCAAACTAATTAAACTGTTTAATATATTTTAAACTATTTAATCTATTTTAAATCTATTTAATCTATCTTGCACTATTTAAACTATTTATAACTATCTAAATTAATTTCAAAATTTCAGATTGTGTAAAGTTGAAGTGTTTATATTTAAATCCTTGATTTTTAAAGTGAATATGGTTAAATGATGTTATAACCTAAGTTGGGATTTGAAATGATAGTTGCTAATGATATGACATATTTGAGTAAATATGATGATTTTGAAATAAGGATTTAATTAATCAATCTTATCGATAATGAATATGATTTCAAAAGTGAATATGATTTCGAAAGTGATATGGTTTGAATTGAATATGATATTTTGATATCAATTATGAAAGACTTTGGAAATTTAAAAGAACCGTCCGGTGTGAAATAAGCGTTTGGTTGGTAAAGAGACCGGGATCGGATATTGTCATACTCTCTACCAATACCGAAAACCACTTTAACAACTGTGTACAAGGTGGAGATTCCAAAATGAAGTATGATGGTTTGGCGAACGATTATGTATGAGGTATTTAGGTAGTCCCGACTCTCGTGAGTCAGCTGAGGTCTCTCCTCATATCGGACACATTTCTTCGATACCACATTATGACTTTGTGATTGATTTGGTGGCCACCCCTCGATTTGATTATGGGAGTGTGTTCCGAGGTGGGCGGTAGTAGCTGCTATGCATTACCACCAGTCCAGATCCGCAAAACGGTAGTATCCTACCCTGGGCATTGCCTCGTGTCCCTTGTCACATGCCTTATTGTGCCTTCTACGAGTTTGTTTTGTACCATACCTATGGAGTGCCCTCTGGGTAAACCACCAGTTTGGTGGAGCTTACGATATTGTATAGACTACGGGAATATATAAAGTGTGTGAAGGGGGATATGGGTAACGCCTTAATGCTATTTTAATATTTTACTTTACTGTAGATACTATTATAATAGCGTATTGTACTATGTATGTAGATAGTTTTACGGATCCTTAGGAGATGGAAATCCCGAACATCTCTTGAGTTATTGCACTCACGTTGACACTGGATAGGAGATGTCAAACCCCATAAACATCTCTGACGCCGTTACACTCATATTTATTTACTTTTGATTTAACTTACATAAGATCTTTTAGTTCCGACTCGAGTGTTTCATCCTTTCAATTCGCTCGAGTCAGCCTGAGCTTTTCAGTGTATCGAAGACTGCTTTTGAAGGACGAAGACAAAGATTTGGTACTATTATTATTTATTATATCTATCCAACTGCATCATGTTGTTCTTCTGTATTATTTGTTTATTACTGTTGTATGTACTCCAATTTTGTATTGTAAAAATGTAACCAAATGTAATTTGTAAAACAGTTTCATGAACTGTTTATTTGATTATTATATTTTGTCATTCCGTTGTGAGATTCTGTGTTTTGTTTTTCTTCTTTTCTCTTCTTTTTCTTATTTACCCCATAACAATCCTCCCTTTAGAATGTTTGAGTCTGACGTGTGTGGTTTATCGTCGATTTAAACCGTCCAAAAAGGTGGGTCGTTACATTTGGTATCAGAGCCAGGTTTAGCGATAACCTTAGCTTTGTGGGGTCTGACCCATATAAAATAGGGTTGTACTACCCTAGAATGAGTCGTTGAGTCTATATATATGAGAGAGCATACTTGTTAGTGTTATAAAAATGTTTTATACTGTGTTAATTTGTTCTGTTTAGTATTTATAAATTCTGGTCAGTACATAGGAGGCTATGGCATTGATAGGGATTTCTAAACACTTAATAGGGCAGACCGACACAATATTGGTTTTGAAATATGGGTAAATGAGATAATTTTACCTAGTATATATTTTTTATATAGAAGAATAATTTTTATAAATGATATAGTTGGATGTAATATGTTGTTTGTTAGGTAATGAAATTTTATAAATATTGATTGTAAAATAGAATTTACAAATAAAATGAATATAAATTGGAAATTTTAGAACTTAAGTTCCGGGATTTTTGAAAATTTCTTTCGAAAGATTTTGGAATATAATATTAGTATTATTTGGAAGTATTCTCTGATATAAATATTTCAATATGATTTGAAAGAAATGTTTTAAAGGAATTTTGAACAGAAATAAGTTCTGTACTTTCCCCTCCGTCGTTGGAAAATAATTTCGGAGATGAGTACACGCATCATCGACGTTCATTTTTGAGTTTCAAAGTGGGAAGACTGCTGTTGTAGTTTTACTGCATATTTGTTTTAATAAACAAATCTTAATTTCAATTTCTAAATATAATTTGATATATATAAGTTATGAGTATGTATATATATATTTTAAATGATCTGAAAATGGAACCCGGTATTTAGTTCTTAAGTTTTTGTAAATTAGTAATTTAATTATTGTAATTGAATGAAACCATAATTATTTTAATAATTGGAAACTTCTAAAATGTGTAATTAGAAACTAGATGCCAAGTGATTAATGAAATATATAAGAAATTGAAATCTGTAACTTGTAGATATGATAATTTAGAAGATGTAACTATTGAACAATTTTGTTAACTAAAATGAATAAAACAAACTTGTGTAACATTCAATTACATTCTAAAAGACATATATATATATATATATAACTTACCAAAATATCAAAAGTTGTAATGATTAATAAGAATGGATAATAGAATATTATACAAGTAAAACCTAAATAATGGGAATGTTCAATGGAATTATGTTTATAAATGAAGAATTAAGATGTCTAAGAATATTATAAACTTAAGTTAATAGTTTGAAGTGCTACTAATTAAATTTAATAAAAAGTGAATACCGTAAGTAATGTTTGAAGCCAATTATAATTAAAGTAAATAGTAAAAGTGAATACTATATATGAAAGAAATTAATGTAAAAAGAAAAGACATAAGATTTCTAAGTATGGGTTGACTCACAAATGAATATTGATATAAAAGAAAATCAACAAAAATGAAAATGGTGAATTAGAATTGCAAAGAAACTTACATTTTAAAATATTATGTAAGTAAATGGATGTAATGAAAAAAGAAAATGGCATTGTATAAATGAATGGGAAATGAATTTTGCAAGTGATGAATGTAAACTAATTTAATTAGCATTGTATGAACGAATGAAAACAGATGAATAGTAAATGATGTGAAAGGAGATTAATAAGAATAAACTTAAACGATATTTGATATTATTGTTTGTTTTGGATTATGGGATGTTGGGGAGGTGATACTTTGGATTGTTTAGGATGTATGAATAATCTATTAAGTTTTATCTAGGACTGTTGATTGTATGGTATATTTAGTAGTTTATTTATCATTCTATACGATTAAAAATGTCTAAGCCCAACAAACTATTTGTTTTGGTTGCTATGGATGGATGGTTGATTACTTTGATTGCATGTGATGATTGTATGTTTGTTTGCAAGTGAATTTTGTTATGCTGTGTTGATTTGTTTGTTATTAATTGAAACAACTTAAATATTTCTCTTTTGCATAATTTTAACTTCTTTGGATTATAGAAGTGAAATACATGTTTATGGAAGCAATAGCTACTACTGCTTTTGGTTTCATAAATTAGCGTTGTTTGCCCGACAAATAGGTACGTTCTCGGATTACAGTTTATAGTGATATTATATTGTTTTCCATGGTTTGGGATATATTATGTTGAAATATATCATATATATTGTTATTATTGATATTATTATTTCTCCCGGACTTCTCCGTACAAAGGAGACTCTGCTGAAATTTTCCGTGAATTTTGGACTTAGAAAATTTTGTTAAAGTAAAGATATTTTCAAACTTTTATTTACTTGAACATGAAGGATTTAATTGGTTGTTAATTAATATATTTTATTTAATTACTTAATTATGTAAATTAATTGTTATAAATTGAATATTTTGAATAAAATATATTAATTTCTTAATTCCTTCTTTATCCCTTTTCGAGGATGAAAAGTTTTGAGTGGGGGAGAGTGTAATGACCCGTAATTTTCGATAATTAAAAATATTTAATTTAATAAGATGTTGGTGTTAATATTGGAAGAAACATAAATTTGTAATTTATAAATAAGAAAAAAAACTAGAATGTAATTTTAATAGTGTTAATTTAAGGCAATTGGTAACTAATTTAATGCAATTCCAATTAATTGGAATGATTGTAAATGTAAAATTGGTTATAAATTGAAATTAAAGTAAATAAACCAAATGTTGGATTCACATGGTAAAATTTCACGTGGTTAATTGGAATTGGTTAATATAGAATAATAAATCAGCATATGAATTCATTTGTTTTACTTGTTAATAATAAACATAGAAATACGTTTAAATTTGGTAAGTTGTAACAATGGTTAATTATGAATGCACTATTTTAATTCATTGAAAATCAATTGGAAACCAATTGCAATTAATGTAATAAATTATTGCAGTTAATATGAACTAAGATGATAACTGAAGAATATTTATGTAATAAAGGGTGAACCTATAACATCCCGCCTTTTAATACGCTTTAAGCAGACACACGTGCCAACTCAAACCATACAGAAGGACGGATTGTTATTCGAGGTGAAAAAGAAAAAGAGAAAGAAATAAAACAAAACAGAATCTCGCAGTGGAATTGTAACGACCCGTAAAATTTTAATAATTTTTATTTATTTTATTTATTTAATTAAATTTTTTTGAAATTTTAAACAATAAAATTTTGAAATTTAAATTTGATAATTGGAATGCATCTAGTTAAACATAGCAACTGGTAAATTTTCATCGGATAATTTGGAAGTTTATTTTCTTGTGTAATTTTATTTAAATTTATATCAGTTAAAATCAATGGTAATAAAATGTTTTCCAAACTTGAATATTTTTCCATAGAAAATTTGTAAATCATCTTCTGAGCAAGACGTCATTTTTCGTTTCTTCAAATTTTGACTGTTATTGCTCCGTCGATCTTATTTTTGGCGAAATAGCAGCATTTTCGGTACCGATTATCGATTTTTGATCGGGTGATCGTACCACTGATATTTGTATACCGTTTGATCGTATCGTCGTGCTGATCTCCGCGGTATATTCAATTTTGTAATTTAAAGCCCGGGAAACAGTGGAGTCTACGGAACAATTTCCGCATCGGTTCCGCAGAATTTGGGTTTTGGTTTTTCAGTGACCATTCATTTTTTTTTCTGTATAATCCAACACAGCCATCAACATTTATTAATTTAGCTATTGGCTTCTGCTCTCCCACCGTTCAATCTAAATATTTTGACGTTCCAATTTCTTCAGCGTTCGTGCCTTTGGGAAGTATTATACTAAAATTTTTATTTTTAGCCTATTTACCTTCTTTTTGGATCACCTGCTCCTATTTCCCATTCTCTGTTCCGATCACCAAAGCCACATCTTCTCCTACCACAGTCCGTATCTCCGCCATGGCTTATCAACACGCAGCCACCACAAGCTTCCTCCGAGGTCGAGTGGCCTATGCTACTACGTGGCAATTTCTTCTCCCATGTCACTACCGTAAACTAGCAACCACCATCTGCCCTTGTCTGCCCTCCTACGCCTAACAACCCACTACCGCCGAACCACCCCTAAACTTGGCCTTCGCTTCCCAGTCAATAGCTGACCACCGAGCTTCCACCTCACGTTCACCGTTTCCTTGATCTGATCATTTGCAGCCTACTTTTCTATTGATGTGTAAATTTTGGTAAGTAAATTTATATCTATAGTTGCATATATTTTCATTTTAGAGCTGCTTCTTCTTCCTGTTTTATTTTATTTTATTTTGCATAACTTAAATAATATGCTTAACACCTTGCATTTTGTAAGTACATATATTAGTTGTATACTTTCCAATACTTACAGTTTGTATATATGTCCATAAACATTTGTTTATATATTAGTATCTTTGTTTACTTGAATTAAAATATAATATCTATGTTTGCTGTAATAGTCTTACAACATATTTTATTTTAAAGCTTATATATATATAAGTGTCACGTGTGTTGTATGTACGAGTTGTGTATTTATGTTATATAAGTTATAGGTATATTATAATCTGTTATTATATGTGTGTGAGTATTAGTATTTTATAGTCAGTGTTATATATAGTATAAGTTTATAAGTATGTTTACAACATCTATAGTTACAGTAAAGACGTTGACAAGGTTTCAAATTGTTTTTTTTAAAAACTGTTTTAATATATGTTATGTGTATTGATGTAAGTATTGTGAACTGTGTACATATATTATAAAATTTTGTTATAGTTATACAGTTTTTATATATTACAAAGCATAAAAAGTTTCGGCAGTATCTATATACTTGTATATATGTTGCATGCGTTGTAAAATATGTGTTATAGTTTATATATGACATGGGTAACTAATGTATATATATTTTATATAAACAAGTTTATATATAAGTATAGAATTTGTTGTTATATATATGTACAGACTGTAAGTAATATATATATATATATATATAAACTGTATTTTTATATGTGTTTATATCTGTCTCTAAGTTATAATAGATTAGTTTTCATAATCCGTTAGTTTATATATATATATATTTTATATATGTTAGTGTATATGTTATGTGTTCAAATTTATATAAATGTTGCTTTACAAATATTGTTAAGTATTGTTTGAAAATATAAATTATTTTGACCTTAAGTTATGTGGGCTTTAACTTGAAGATTGACTTTTAAATATATGTGTTTAAGGATAATGATTTTAATTATATATATATATATATAATTTTATCATTTGTTTTAAATATTGATTTAGTAAAATAATAATAATAATATATTTTCTGTATTTATCAAGCTGAACTGATTGTTCCATCAATTCCTTATCTATCAGCTTGTCCGTCGAATCTGTATCCATCTAGCTTTGATTTGGAATTCATGCTGGGTTGTAGCTAATTCCACTCTCGTTCACCTCTAGCCTCGAAAGGTGAGCAATTACTCACGATTAATGTTCTTATATTTATTAAATTTGATTTCAATTGAAACGACAATTGAAATATGCTGCTGTTAGATATTTACATTGCTATATTTATGCCATTATCTGTATCTGTTCACCTATGACATCTGACACCATTATCTGTTATTTATATTGATGATATATGCCTGTTACTGATTGTTGCATTATTATCATTATTGTTATCACTCTGCAAGTTCCCTGTTAGTATAGAATTCACTATGAGTTAAAATGATACGTACCCGAACGATCTGTAGAATAGGAGAAAATCGTTATTGGTTGAAATGATAAACCCTAGCGATTTTCATTGAATTGAATTGGGATTGCGGGTTGAAATGATATATACCCGTATATATTTATATTGCAGATTAAAATGATAAATATCTGTATCACTTGACCATAGGATAGAAAATTATATACAGAAACCGTTGGTCTATATATAAATATTTTGAAATTATTTCTATGGCTTTGGAAAGAAGTATATGGTTTATTAAATATTGATTTTTAAAGATTTATTAAAGTTGATTTAATAAAGTTGATATATAATATGTTTAAAATTTATTTAAAAATTTATATTTTCAAATATAGAATTTATAATGATTCAGGTTAGAAAGATAAATTTGAAATTGATTTGAAATGTTATTTATTTAAGGAATTTACTTAAATAAGTTTGAGTTGAAATTATTAAATTTGAAACTTAAAGATATGATTTTTAACTTGGATTTGATTAAAACTGACTTAGACGAATATTTCAAATTTACATAATTCGAAATGGGATATTTTATTTATTTAAATTTGTAAATTGAATTTTTATTTAAATGATATTGAAATGATTAAGTAAATATTTCAAAACTAGATAGTAGTAAAGTGAATTTGATATATATATATATATATGAAATTATCGAATTTAGTTTTGAAATGTTGTATATATTGACTTAGAAAATATATTGAAATTTGAATGGATTATTTTATGGTTCAAATATGTATTTGAAAATCGATAATTTGAAATGGTTTATTGAGAAGCTGAATCGAGTTGAAATTGATGATTTGAGATTTGATTAAAATTTAATTTTGGAATTCGAGTTGATTTGAATCGATTTGTGAAATTTGAGGAAGCTATTTTATATAAAGTATTTTAAACTATATCTAAAACTATTTATATTTTACTTTATAAATTATTTTAATATAAACTATTTTAATATAAATCATTTTCAATATAAATTATTTTATTATAAACTATTTTAACTTATAACTATTTTATAAACTATTTTATTTTATAAACTATATTATTATACACATAATTTTAATATCTAAACTGTTTAAGAGGAAAGTGTTATGGATTCCAAAATGCTATGATTTCAAAGGGTTATGAATTTCAAGGTTTTGATTTCCAAAGACTTCTGATTTCGAAAGCGTTATAACTATGGAAAGTGATATGATTTTAGAAATGATATATTGAATTAAAATGATATCGTTTTGATATGGTTTAAAAATGGAAATGATATTTTGGTTTTGAAGTATAAACTATTTTGAAATGACCTCGGTGTTATAATAACGACTGGTTGTTAAAGAGACCGGGATCGGATATGGACATACTCTCTGTCGTTACCGAAAACCACTTTAACAACTGTGTACGCGGTGGAGATTCTAGAATGAAGTAGGATGGTGGCGACGATCCTAAAGGTATATACGTGGACCCAACTCCCGTGAGTTGGCATAAGGTGGCTAAAACAGGAGCGATTCTCGGGCCAATGAGGTAGCACCTCTGATCGGACGCATTTCTTCGATACTATTCTATTACTTTGTGATTTATTTGGTGGCCACCCTTCGATTTTTGATTTGGGAATGTGTTCCGAGGTGGGCGGTGGTGGCTGCTATGCGTTTCCACCAGCTCGGATGCGTAATTGGTATATCTACACTGGCATTGCCTTGTTGTGCCATGTCACCTACCATATCGAGCTTTATTACGAGTTTGGAATTGTGTCGTAGCCTGTGGAGTGTTGAGGGTAGCTCCCAATCTGGGGGTATGATGATACTGGATAGACTACTGGGACTATTATGTGTTAAGGGGAATATTGGGTCGCTCCTTAATGCTATTTTAAAGTAAGTTTATTTTACTTTAGACATTATTATAATAGCGTATATTACTACATAGTAGATAGTTTAACGGATCCTTAGAGGATGGTTATCCCAAACATCTTTTGAGTTACTTGTATTTCAGTTGATATTTCACTTGAGTTGGATATTTTGATATAAGAATGTTAATCCTGACTCGAGTGTTTTGTGTTTTGCTTCACGCTCGGGTCAGACTGAGTGATACAGTATTCGAGACTCACCTTTGGAGTTGGAGCTTCTCTTGGAGATCCAGCAATCTATCCTGCTTTCAGTTGTTCAGTCGATTCCAGTAATGCATTCAGATCTTGTATGTGATTATTGTATTGAGACATCTATGTACTCGTGACTTCTGTTGTATCTTGTTTAACTCTGTTATATATATATATATATAGTAGCTTCATGAACTACTATTCTTTTGTTTCCGCTGCATTATTGTTATATTACTCTGTGTCTATGATCTGTGATTATTTTATTTACTGTATATGCTGAGTTTTGCCAAATTTAAATTAACAATCTGATATTTTGAGCAATTCAAATCTGACATGTATGGATGCGAATGGTTGAAAATTTCAGGGCGTTACATGTGGTATCAGAGCTCTGGTTTTAGGCAAAACTCAGCATATGGAGTAGATTTAATTACAAGATTACTTTCGTTCGAGCTTGAATTCCTTTTTCTTCGATCCGGTTTCCTTTGAATTTTGGAATGTTCCCTCGGTTCCAAAATCCATTCTTGAATTTCCTTATTCGTATTCTTCTTAATTCTGGAGTATCTCATAACTAAACTTCGAATGATCTTTACAATAAATCGGCGGTCTTGCCAATCTTTGAATAAGGTGTAAAGGGGTGAAGCTCCTTTACAATCGGTATTGATTCACCGGAGATTTCTGCATCCCCGGTTTACGATGCTACCATCTTTTGCTATACCCGAATCCTATCTCTAGCGATCGAATATCGATTTGCTCCAGAATACTACCTCGATCTTATTTTGAAGTCACGGTTGACCCGGTTAAGGTTGCCCATGATTTATATAGGTCTATCCATTCTTTTCTCTCTTGAAATCTATTTATCTCCCTATCGAGCTTATCTTCTGTTTAGAATTCTTTTGATTTGTGTTCCTCTAATTTGGAACTCTATCCTAGTTCTTGAATCCATTCTGGAATCATCGAGTGAGGGAGTGTATTTGTATTAATATTAAAATGTTTTATAGTGTGTTGTTTGAGTTGTTGATGTTGATTTGGGTTTTCGATCGATTCGTCTGATCAGCGATATCGATAGGATTTCCAAAACACATGAACAGAGCAAACTGACACAATATTATTTTCAAATTTGGTAAATAAAATAAATTGTATGATTATATTATAAATATATATAATAAAAATTTCTGGAATCGAATAAGTTAATGGAATTGTTGTTTGAAATGATAATATTTGATTTTCATTTATTGTTCTATAAATGAATTTATAAACATGGTTTATAAATTGATTTAGAGTTTAAGATGAATTTAAATCAAGAATTTGAGAATTTAATTTCCGGTGATTTCAAACTTTGGTTTTAAGGTTTTGAAATGCATATTATTTAGAGTATTTTTGAATAGAAATCGTTTAAAAAAAACTTTTAAACTTTAAATCAGTACTCTTCTCTTTGTCGCTGGAAAATAATTTCGGTGATGACTACAGCATCATCGACATTCATTTTCGAGTTTCGAAGTGGAGAGACCATTCTCTAGCTTTGCTACATTTTTGTTTTTGAAAATTAATCTGATTTGAATTTCCGAAGTATGACTTGATTTATAATATATATATTGGTATATGATCATATATTTGATTTGATATATATATATAGTATATATATTTATCTCTAATGGTTTGAATTGAAACCGGAAATTTTATTCTTAAATTTTGATAAGGTCATTTCAATTATAAAATAAAGCCAAATTTTTGGATAAATATTTAAACTTGAAATAATTGAATTGGAAAATTTTATTTGTATAATACTAAATTGCATTCCAATATAACTTACCTAAATTATTCAGAAGTTAGTAATGTAACTGAATAGTATACAATACAAATTGATTTTTATAAATAAAATTAATTTGAGTGGTTATAATAAATGTTATACACTTAATTTTAATTATAAAGATGTTAATAGAGATAAATAGAATAATAGGTTAACTGAATAATAGACGAGACAAATAAATTTGTTTTGAAGGAATTAATAAATTTAAATTAGATCAACTTATGGAAATACCTTGAATTTAAAATCAATTATTGAATATAAATTAATTTAAATTGAAATTTATATGGTTTAAATATATGTAATAAGATATATTAAGTGGAATAAACTTAATAATAATTTGGAATAAAAGAATTAAATTTGTTGAATAAAATATGAGTATAATAAATGATTATACAAATTGATGATTTAGAAATTGTTAATTGAGGACGACTAGATAATAAGATAATGAATTTAGAAATAGATAGATTGATTTAACTTAAGTGAACTCAAATGGGTTAAACCAAAATATTGAATATTAATTAATTTAAATTGAAATTTATATGGTTTAAATTAATTGTTTTATTTTGTTTTCCAATCTATTTCTCTTTCTGGTTGTTTCTATTCTCCTACCTCATTCCTTTTCAGGGACGAAAAGTTTTGAGTGGGGGAGAGTGTAACGACCCATAAAATTTTAATAATTTTTATTTGTTTTATTTATTTAATTAAAATTTTGTGAAATTTTAAATGATAAAATTTTGAAATTTAAATTTGATAATTGGAATGCGTCTAGTTGAACATAGCAACCGGTAAATTTTCATTGGATAATTTGGAAGTTTATTTTCTTGTGTAATTTTATTTAAATTTATATCAGTTAAAATCAATGGTAATAAATTGTTTTCCAAACTTGAATATTTTTCCATAGAAAATTTGTAAATAATCTTCTGAGCAAGACGTCATTTTTTGTTTCTCCAAATTTTGACTGTTATTGCTCCGTCGATCTTATTTTCGGCGAAATAGCAGCATTTTCGGTACCGATTATCGATTTTTGATTGGGTGATCGTACCACTGATATTTGTATACCGTTTTGATCGTATCGTCGTGCTGATCTCCACGGTTTATTCAATTCTGTATTTTAAAGCCCGGGAAACGGCGGAGTCTACGGAACAATTTCTGCATCGGTTCCGCAAAATTTGGCTTTTGGTATTTCAGTGACCATTCATTTTTTTCTGTATAATCCAACATAGCCATCAACATTTATTAATTTAGCTATTGGCTTCTGCTCTCCCACCATTCAATCTAAATATTTTGACGTTCCAATTTCTTCAGCGTTCGTGCCTTTGGGAAGTATTATACTAAAATTTTTATTTTTAGCCTATTTACCTTCTTTTTGGATCACCTGCTCCTATTTCCCATTCTCTCTTCCGATCACCAAAGCCACATCTTCTCCTACCACAGCCTGCATCTCCGCCATGGCTTATCAACACGTCATCCACCACAAGCTTCCTCCAAGGCCGAGTGGCCTATGCTACTGCGTGGCAATGTCTTCTCCCCTGTCACTGCCGTAAACTAGCAACCACCATCTGCCCTTGTCTGCCCTCCTACGCGTAACAACCCACTACCGCCGAACCACCCCTAAACCTAGCCTTCGCTTCCCAGTTAGCAGTTGACCACCAAGCTTCCACCTCGCATTCACCGTTTCCTTGATCTGATCATTTGCAGCCTACTTTTCTATTGATGTGTAAATTTTGGTAAGTAAATTTATATCTATAGTTGCATATATTTTCATTTTAGAGCCGCTTCTTCTTCTTGTTCTATTTTATTTATTTTGCATAACTGAAATAATATGCTTAACGCCTTGAATTTTGTAAGTATATATATAGTTGTATACTTTCCAATACTTACAGTTTGTATATATGTCCACAAACATTTGTTTATATATTAGTATCTATGTTTACTTGAATTAAAATATAATATCTATGTTTGCTGTAATAGTCTTACAACATATTTTATTTTAAAGCTTATATATATATATAAGTGTCACGTGTGTTGTATGTACGAGTTATGTATTTATGTTATATAAGTTATAGGTATATTATAATCTGTTATTATATGTGTGTGAGTATTAGTATTTTATAGTCAGTGTTATATATAGTATAAGTTTATAGGTATGTTTACAGCATATATAGTTACAGTAATGACGTTTACAAGGTTTCATTTTGTTTTTTTTTAAACTTTTTTAATATATGTTATGTGTATTGATGTAAGTATTGTGAACTGTGTACATATATTATAAAATTTTGTTATAGTTATACAGTTTTTATATATTACAAAGCATAAAAAGTTTCGGTAGTATCTATATACTTGTATATATGTTGCATGCGTTGTAAAATATGTGTTATAGTTTATATATGACATGGGTAACTAATGTATATATATATATTTTTATATAAACAAGTTTAAATACAAGTATAGAATTTGTTGTTATATATATGTACAGACTGTAAGTAATACATATATAAACTTTATTTTTATATGTGTTTATATCTGTCTGTAAGTTATAATAGGTTAGTTTTCATAATCCGTTAGTTTATATATATATTTTATATATTTTGGTGTATATGTTATGTGTTCAAATTTATATAAATGTTGCTTTACAAATATTTTTAAGTATTGTTTGAAAATATAAATTATTTTGACCTTAAGTTATGTGGGCTTTAACTTGAAGATTGACTTTTAAATATATGTGTTTAAGGATAATGATTTTAATTATATATATATATATATATATTATTTTATCATTTATTTAAATATTGATTTAACAAAATAATAATAATAATATTTTCTGTATTTATCAAGTTGAACTGATTGTTCCATCAATTCCTTATCTATCAGCTTGTCCGTCGAATCTGTATCCATCTAACTTTGATTTGGAATTCGTGCTTGGGTTGTAGCTAATTCCACTCTCGTTTATGTAACGACCGATAATTTTGAACAAATTAAATTAAAAATATTTAATTAATTTTAAATATTTGAATGATGATTTGACTTGAATTTCAAATTATCAGAATGAAATTGACGATTAAATTTTAGAATTTAATCTATTGAATGTTGAACAAAAATTTGGATCTTCAATTTTAAGCTGAAGAAAAATATTTCAAAAGCTTTTAAAATTTATAGTGATGATACTGAAGGTAATAGAACTTTCAGAATTGAATTTGAAACTGTTCTGTTCAGTTTTGAAATTTTATTGTTCGTATCGATATTTAAAAATAGCGTTCCGAGGCACAGTCTCGGAATTCGACGAAACCAGTTCCATTGGGTCCGTAATATTGTATTATTATTGGATTTCAAATTTTGCATTTATCAGAGTTATTTTGTGACCACACGGTGAGTAAACGCGTTGAGATTTTAAAGCAAATTCAATTTAAAATTTAAATTTAAATTGGTAACATCTGCACGTTCGTCCCTTTTATCACGCGCTTGAATCACGCCAAATATCACGGAACAAAATCGTGCAAAGCATCCCTCTCTCAATTTTTAAATAATCACGTCCTCTCCCTCATTCCTCAGTTCAAACGAAAACAATTTTCGTTCAGATCAAAACAATGGCGACCGAGTTTCTCGTTCAAATCATTTCAAACATAGATCCCCTCTTTCGCATTCATTCACGAAATAAAAATAACAATGGTCGAAGCCCCTCGCTCATTCAAGGCGGTCACGTGGTCTGCTGTAAGGCGCTCGCGAGTTCAATCTCGCGTACGAGACGAGTGGGTCGGCAATAAGGCGGGTGGTCGCGATATTGGCGATGTGGAGCAAGAAGTGGGTTCGTCGAGGTATTCTGGTGGGTCGCGAGGCGTACGGTGGCAACTTCGACAAATTATGGGTTTGGTCGCGATCTCGATTTGGGAGAAATAGGGCTAGGGTTTGGTGCCGCGTTCGTTAGTGAAGTCAGGAAGATCGAAGTTAGGGGTAGCGATAGCAGCGAGGCGAATTCGTGGGCTCGACACTACCGTGGGATTCGTGAGGTAGAGGGGGCGAGCTAGTGACGATGATGGTGCACGACTCTCGGATGCTGAGATTGCCAGAACACTTGTTGAGATGTAAATGGGTATATGCTATTCTCAGATTTAGGTTTATAAATAAATATTTATATATGAAATTGCAATAAAACAATAAATATATATGATTTAGGAAGATGAATTTATTTCTTTAGTAAAGTATACATATATATATTTAGGGAAGATAGAAGATATATACATATATATATGGGACTTTGAAAACAATATAAAGATTAGATTTTTAAAATAAATATAAGTCATTTTGGCATAAATAATTACAAAGAAGAAACTGAAATAAATATATCTCTACATTTCAAATATTGTTAATTCATTTTAAAAGGTAATTTACTTAAGTGATTAATTTGTTTAATTAGCTTATTTAATTATTTTAATCACTAAAGGATTTTAAAAAAAAAGGGAATTCGATTCAACTAAAAATAAATTGGTAAGAGAAAATTTGTTAATAGAATAATTTGGCTAAATTAATTTAACTAATAGGAAATTAATTATTAGATTAGTTCAAATTAAAAGTGTTAATCAATTTAATCCATTGAAAAGAAATTGTTATTCGATTATTTCGAATATTGATAAATTGTATTAAATGTTTATACAAGGTCAAATAAAGTTGAGAAAACAAACTGGAATGGAAATGGATTGCAAAATAAAAAGCTAAGGTGAGATTTTCTCACTCAAATAAAATCTTGTATTGTAGTTATTGATTGATGATTGACTGTTTGGATTTGTGATATTAGATATAGTAGGATATATCTATATATAGCAATATATACATATTGGCATATGTATATATTGGATTGATTGATTTCCCGCCTCGTATAGCGGATGAGACCCTATTGCGCCGTTAGTAAGCAGATGATATTTATAAAAAACCCATATACCACGATATTCCACCTCGAAGTGGAATTGGTATTGTGCTAACATCTGTGGATGCAGGGAAACAGGTTGGAGGGATCCAACTGGATTCCTCACCAGTATTTATTTGATTACAGATATTGTGATATTTGTTGAGTTTCATATTGATATATGATATTGGATGTCGTGATTGACTAATTAGTGTGTTGCATCATCGGATCCAATTTTTGAAGTTTAAAAATGACGATGTTGATTTTAAAAGAGATTTTTTAAAGTGATCTTTAAAAATATACGTTTTATTTAAATTGTTGAATTGATTTATTTTAAATAAATAAACGTTCAAATTTTAAAGTTATAAAAGTTATGATTTTTGTGAATTATAACCGTAAGGTGATTTTTGAAATAAATAGTTAAAGCAATTTATAAAATGGTTTGAATTGAGATTTTTGAATTTTTGTAAACGGTTTATTTAAAAGATCTAAAAGGTTGATATTTATAAATTTAAAAATATTGGAATTATAAAACGAGTTTTATAAGTGTTAAAAATGAAATATCAATGGAATTCGTAAGTGAATGAAATTTATAAATTTATAAATTGTGAAGTTATAAAATGGATGAAACTGTCGAATAAAAAGTTTATAAGTAATTTACTTATAAATTAGATTTTTGCACTTAGATGGGATATGAATAGAATTTGCTAATAAAAATGATTTTTATAAGTTGAAATTGTTATAAAGTGTAAATGTGATTTATAAACGTTGTTTATAAATCCAAAATCACTTATTTTGATAAGTGAATTATAGAAGTTAATAAAAGGAGATTTATAACTTCGAAGTTGTTAAAAAAATAGAATTTATAAACGTTGTTTTATAAATCCGAAAATCAATCAAAATTGATGAATTTAATATAGAAGGTTATTAAGGAAATTTTATCCATGATTTTGGACAGTGGATAATCTTTGAAATAAAATGTGTAGAAAATAGTGAAATTTGGTTAGTGAAGTATATTCACGATTTTGGACAGTGAATATATTGTTAAGTAAAATGGATATGTTTTGGGGAAGTGACATTAAAAATGAAGTTAATTGTTTTAATGATGTTTTAAAATATATTGAATATCGAAATCATAGATTTCAACATTCATTGTTGAAATAGACGTTTTCGAGGAAATAAGGAAATGGTGGACTATAACACTGTTGTTATAGTAAATGATTTTCGAAAAGAAATGTTTTATATAGTTTAGGGATTTATATATCTATCTAAATTTCGAATCCCTATACTAGTGATTTTGAGTTGTCGTAACGATGTTTTACGTAACATTCGTTTTGACTCAAATGAATGTGCTTAAGAGAATGACTTCCTTAAAAGAATGAAATATATACTTAATATTGATTTAAGTATATTGAATATTTTCCAAGTGTTGAAAATAAATGATTTGTGAATTACTTATTATTAAATAAGTATGGAAATGCTTTTCCAATATGAAACGAAGGGTTTGAAATTTTATCTTTTGAAGATAAATTGAAAAGTGAATATTTGAAATTGTTTTCAAATGGTTAAGTGTGGAAATTTTATATCTAGTAAAGATATTTTGGGAAATAAATAATATGGGAAAATTATTTGGAATCTGATGATGTTGCGCATCTTTATTGATAGTTAAATAAACGACTATCAATAATTACCTTGAACAGGTATTTGTTGTGAATTGGATGAATTTGGATGCCACACTTATTTTTTGAATAAGCGCTCACTATTCGGGTTAGCCGGGAAAGGACCATGGGGTCGTATAACCCATTCTGAATATGTGATACGTCGTTATGAATTGCATTTGATGACCGGTGATGAAGACCGGATATTTTTGAAAACGGAAGGATTACCGTCGAGTTACTCTACATCGGCTGATCTCCGATTTAGAGGTTTTATCACCCTTAGTGACGGGAAGTCCGGACGTGATTAGAAATTTATCCGGATGTGCAAGGGATTCGTGAGAAGTGCCTTCGGTTCTGTTCGATCCCGGAACAGACTTGTATGGATTGTGTGTCTGATGTTACAAATTGAGATATAAAGCTGATTTCTTTCAAATACATTTCTGTTGGTGGCGGAGAATTTATTCTCTTAGCTTAACACCCTTCTCTGAGACGTACGAGCTCAGAGGTTATGTAGTTGAAATTTATCAACAATATACTCCCAATTTGGTAATGTGGCATACTGAGTGTTGTTGTGTAATGATCAGTGTTTGATCATTTATAATATGATCGTTTGTTTGATCATTTATCTTTGTGATCAATTCTTTGATCATTTGTTTGACCCGAAGCATGGCTTTGTAGAAAGCGTAGCTTTGTGGACGAGACTTCGTCGAGCCTCACACCCCGGAAATGGTCAAAACAGGAAGGATGCGGCAAGGTTCTAGGGAGTAGCGCCCCTTAGTGTATGTCATTCCTTCTGGATAGAGGTGGTATCATGGTATGGAGCCCAGACACTTAACCTATGTTGATACTGCTTATTATGTGGTTGTTGGAAATCGAGGATCCTCGGGAAGATCGGTTACGATCGGGGGATGGCATACGCGTGTCAGTAGTTACCTATTTTTGCAGAGGTAACCCGGCCTTGTGTTGGCAGAGATCCGGTTAGGTTCTCGGGACGTCATTCCAGAGGCGTTCCTTCGTGGCAATGGGAAGTTCCTTGGCCTGACCATTTGTTGGAAATCCAAAGAAAACAATACGTGACTTGTACAGTTTTAGTTGTATTACCTGCTATGGAATGTGGCGGTAACCTGCTATTGAACATAGTAGCTATAGTAGGCATAAGTGCGGAATGTCTATGCTGGCTAAGATTTATATTATACTTTCGAAAAGTTTTCTACACTATGCACTAATAATAATATCAAAAATGATTTGATTTTTGCGTATCAAGCATCTTTGACTATCATAAGGAGAAATCTCCTCCGATTCTGCGTTTGCATTGTGTGTGTGTGCGGGAGGCCTTATGGTAGTCTCATTTTCCAAAAAGCATTGCAAATCTATTTTAAAATATTCCTTTGTTATCTTTTAAAGATAAACTGTTTTACGATCTCACACCAGTCACCATGACTGACTCGAAGTTTATTGTTTCCCTTCTAAACTCTAGGTGCCCACCAATTTCCACACGGGCAGCCTAGAGTTATGTTATCAGGATCTTCTGGATATTCTGGAGCTTTGGAAGCAAGCTGGATGGCGTAACGTATCATCCGTATTTGTTTATTTATTCCGCTGTGTATTCTGTTTATGGACAAGTTATATAACTGTCCAGTGTTGTATTGTTGTTGTAAACTCTGATTGATGTATGTATAAACTGATATAATTCTTTTGTTTAAAGATTATTCATTTATCTATTATATATTATTCCGCTGCGATATGTGAGATTCTGATATTGTTTCTGTTTCTGATGTTGTTCTGTTGCTCCTCTTCTCTTTTTCTTCTATCTTTTCATCTACCTCTTCTTTTAAAACCCTAAGTATTCGGTTTTCCGGCATTCGTTTGCTCGGCAGTTGATACAGTGGACGTATCGATGTCGATTTCGAAAGTCGAAGAATCGGGTCCTTACAGTTCATCTCTAGCCTCGAAAGGTGAGCAATCACTCACGATTAACGTTCTTATATTTATTAAATTTGATTTCAATTGAAACGACAATTGAAATATGCTGCTGTTAGATATTTACATTGCTATATTTATGCCTTTATCTGTATCTGTTCACCTATGACATCTGTCACATACCGAAATTTTCGACTTTCGAAAATTCAACATCGATACTCACTTTATCGACTGTCGAGAAATCGAGTGCCGGAAACTCCAACAGTGAGGGTTTAAGAAAGAAGAAAAAGGCAGAAGAAGAAGAAGATAGAAGAAAAAGAGAAGAAAGAAGAAAGAAGAACAACAGAACAACATCAGAACAGAAAACAATATCAGAATCTCACATATCGCAGCGGAACAATATATAATAGATAACACTAGTCTTTTAAAACAAAGAACTATATCAGTTTATACATACATCAATCATCAGAGTCAATATACAACAATGGACAGTTATATAAACTTGTCCTCATACAGAATACACAGCGGAATAAATATATCAGATACAAATACTACGTCTCGCCATCCAGCTTATCTCCAAGCTCCAGAATATCCAGAATATCCTGATAACATAAACTCTAGACTGCCCGTGTGGAAATTGGTGGGCACCCAGAGTTTAGAAGGGAAACAATAAACTCCGAGTCAGTCATGGTGACTAGTGTGAGATCGTAAAACAGTTATTCTTTAAAATAAACAACAGAAAAATTTTAAAGTCAATTCGCAATGCTTTTGGAAAATGAAACTACCATAAGACCTCCCGCCACACACACAATGCAAACGCAGACTTGGAGGAGATTTCTTCTTATGATAGTCAAAGATGCTTACTACGCAAAAAATCAAATCCTTTTTGAATATTATTATTAGTGCATAGTGGAAAACATTTCGAAAGTAGAATATAAATCTTAGCCAGCATAGGTACCATTATATTATGCCTGCTATAGCTGCCTCCTGAGGAGACAGGTTATACAATTGAAATCGTAAAGGCTCGTATTGCTTCTTTGGATTTCCAACAAATGGTCAGGCTAAGGAACTTCCTTTTCCACGATGGGTACGTCCCTGGAATAGACGACCCGAGAACCTAACCGGATCTCTGCCAACACAAGGCCGGGTTACCTCTGCAAAAATAGGTAACTACTGACACGCGTATGCCATCCCCCGATCGTAACCGATCTTCCCGAGGATCCCCGATTTCCAACAAACTACATAGATAATAATGCAGCAACCACATAGGTTAAGTATCTGGGCTCCATACCATGATACCACCTCTATCCAGAAGGAATGACATACACTAAGGGGCGCTACTCCCTAGAACCTTGCCGCATCCTTCCTGTTTCGACCATTTCTGGGGTGTGAGGCTCGACGAAGTCTCGTCCACAAAGCTACGCTTTCTCAAAAAGCCCTGCTTCGGGTCAAACAAAATGATCAACCTATGATCACAAAGATATAAGATCAAACAAATGATCATATCACAAATGATCAAACACTGATCATTTCACAGCAACACTCAGTATGCCACGTTACCAAATTGGGATATATCGCTGATAAATTTCAACTACATAACCTCTGAGCTCGTACGTCTCAGAGAAGGGTGTTAAGCTAAGAGAATAAATTCTCCGCCACCAACAGAAATGTATTTGAAAGAAATCAGCTTTATATCTCAAATTGTAACGTCAGACACACAATCCATACAAGTCTGTTCCGGGATCGAACAGAACCGAAGGCACTTCTCATGAAGCCCTTGCATGTCCGGATAATTTTCTAATCACGTCCGGACTTCCCGTCACTAAGGGTGATAAAAACCTCTAAATCGGAGATCAGCCGATGTAGAGTAACTCGACGGTAATCCTTCCGTTTTCAAAAATATCCGGTCTTCAACACCGGTCTTCGAATGCAATTCATAACGACGTATCACATATTCGGAATGGGTTATACGACCCCATGGTCCTTTCCCGGCTAACCCGAATAGTGAGCGTTTATTCAAAAATAAGTGTGGCATTCAAATTCATCCAATTCACAACAAATACCATTCAAGGTAATTATTGATAGTCGGTTATTTAACTATCAATAAAGATGCGCAACATCATCAGATTCCAAATAATTTTCCCAATTATTTATTTTCCAAAAATATCTTTACTAGATATATAATTTCCACACTTCAAAAATAAATCAACGTTTATTTTTATAAACAGTTTCCCTTTCCTTCATAATTTCCATAGTGAATTTATATTTCAAAAATATCTACTGATATACGATTTTCAAATCGCTTTCAATATTCATTTTCAATTTATCTTTAAGAAGATAAAATCTCAAAACGTTCATTTCATTTTGGAAAAGTAATTCCATACTTATTTAAAAATAAGTGATTCACAAATCTATTTATTTTCAACACTTGGATAATATTCTATATACTTAAATCAAAATTAAGTATATATTTCATCCTTTAAGGAAATCATTCTCTTTCACAAATTTTATTTGAGTCAAAACGAATGTTACGTAGAACATCGTTACGACGACTCAAAATCACTAGTATAGGGATTCGAAATTTAGATAGATATATAAATCCCAATACTATATAAAATATTTCCCTTTCGGAAATCATTTACTATAACAACAGTGTTATAGTCCACCATTTTCTTATTTTTCGAAAACGTCTATTTCAACAATAAAAATGTTGAAATCTATGTATTCGATATCATAATACATTTTAAAAACATCTCTAAAATGTTTAACTTCATTTTCAATGTCACTTTTCCCAAAACTATCCATTTTACTTAACGATATATTCACTATCCAAAATCGTGAATATATCTCCACTAATTACATTTCACTGTTTTCTACACATTTTATTTCAATAATAATTCGCTATCCAAAATCGCGAATATATCTCCTTCAACAACCTTCTATATTTAATTTATCAAATCCAATTGATTTCGAATTTATAAAACAACGTTTATAAATTCACCTTTATATTTTCTAACAACTTCGATTTATAAAATTCTCCTTTTATTAACTTCTAAAATTACTTATCAAGATAAGTGACTTCGGGTTTATAAACAACGTTTATAAATCACATTTATATTTCATGACAATTTCAACTTATAAAATCATTTTATTAGCAAATTCTGTTCAAATCTCATCTAAGTGCAAAAATCTAATTTATAAGTAAATTCCTTATAAATCTTCTATCCTACAACTTCTATACAATTTATACTTCACAATTTATAAATCTATAAATCTCGTTCACATATGATTTTTTTTATCACTTCATTTTTAACACTTATAAAAACTCGTTTTGTAATTCCAATATCTTAATTTATAAAATGTCAACTTTATAAACCTTTTTAAGTAAACCGTTTATAATATTTTAAAAATCTCAATTTAAACCATTTTATAAATCAATCAACTATTTATTCCAAAAATCACTTTTCGATTATATTTCACAAAGATCTTAACTTTTATAACTTTAATATTTGAACGTTTATTTATTTAAAATAAATCACTTCAAAATTTAATAAAACGTATAATTTCAAAGATCACTTTAAAAATCCTTTTAAATTAAAAGTCGTTATTTTTAAAACTTGAATCCAATGATGCAACGCATCAATTAGTCCATCACAACATCAAACATCATATATCAACATATGATAACAGAATATACATCAATATCTGTAAATAAATAAATACAGTTGAGGAATCCAGTTGGATCCCTCCAACCTGTTTCCCTGCATCCAAAGATGTTAGCACAATACCAATTCCGCTCCAGTACGGAATTATCGCGGTATATGGGTTTAATAAATATTATCCGCTTACTAACGGCGCAATAGGGTCTCATCCGCTATACGAGGCGGGAAATCATCAATCCAATATATACATATGCCAATATGTATATATTGCTATATGTAATAGATATATCGTACTATATCTAATACCACATCCAATAGCAATCAATATCAGTCAATCAATAACTGTCATACCAAATATATTTTGAGTGAGAAAATAATCTCACATTTGCTTTTATTTGCCATCCATTTCCATTTTGACCCTTTCCTCTTGATTTTTAACCTTGTATAAATATTTACACAATTCGTTAATATTCGAATTAAATCGAATAACCAATTTCCATTTGGTAATTTTAATTATTCAATGATTTTATTTCAACCTAGTTTTTCTTTTAATAAATTTGTCTAACAAAAATTTAAATCAAAACTATTCTTCCTTTAAAAATCTTCTATTAAATAAATTATATTAGTTTTGATTTATAAATAACTACTTAACATTCTAAAATTTCAAATTAGCTTCCAAAATATTATAAAATTTAAATTAACCTTCGAACCCATTATTTCTAATATAAACTCTTATGTTTTCCAAAACTTTATCTATACAAACTTCTCTACTTTACAGTGCAAATATTCATACAGCTTTTGAACTGAACTGTACGTATTAATATATTCCTCTAACATATATACCTATATATTTTACTTATAAACTTATTGATCAAATCAAAGTTGGATCCGCAGAGAAAAATAAACAACAAAAATACTCGATACCTTAGTGCCTAACCTTCGACAAAACCCTAGATAAAAGCTTCCAGTCACCAAGAACTGCTCGACCACGCCCTAGCGCACTGGAATCGAATGCGGTCGTCGATGCCACCGCCTTCCAATCGCTCGCCTATCGAACCCCTATGCGAACGAGTCGCCAACGCCTTCACCTTGTTTTGCCTGGAGCATCGCGCTCGAGTCCATCCACACTTCACCGTGCGACTCAACTCGCGAAACCCATCTCCCTTTCGTTCGCGACGAACCCCAATCGACCCCGCGTTGCCCCTTCAAGATCACTGCCGCCTGCCCTCGTGAGCCTGGCCTTGCGATTTTCGATCGCGACCCTCCTCCGTTCGCGATTTGATTCTCATGCTTCGAACGAAAATTTCGTTCGTTCTCTTTTTTTTCTTCTTTGTTTCATGATCTGTTGAAAAGAATGGGAGGAGAGGGAAAGGGATCGGGTTAAATTGAGATAAGGGGGAAAAACGTGGAGAGGTATGGGTTTAAACGTGTATATTTGTACAAGAGGTATGGTGTTATATTTTATTTATTTATTTCTTTTTAAATTAAATTTCAATTTAATACCCAACGCGTTTCCTTATCGTATGCACACCTACAACCTCCGATTGATACGAAATTTGAAATCCGGCAATAATTCAATATTATGGACCCAATGGAACTGGTTTCGTCGAATTCCGAGACTGTTTGAAAATTGACTATTTTAAATATCGGTTTGAACGATTATTTTCAAAACTGAACGAAACCGTTTAAATTTCAATTCTGAAGCTGCTGTTATCTTCAGTGTTATCAATATAATTTTTACAAGCGTTCGAAATATTTTTCTTTAGCTTTAAATTGAAGATACAAATTTTTATTCAACTTCAATCGATTAAATTTTATAATTTAATCGCCGATTTCAATATTTAAATTCGGGATTCGAATTAGATTATCGTTCAAATATTTAAAATAAATTAAATATTCTCAATTTAATTCGTTCAAAATTCTGGGTCGTTACAAACTTCCCTCCTTAAAAGAATTTCGTCCCGAAATTACAAGTCAGGAAGAAGAAGTCCTTAACTCGTCTACTATTTTCTCAATTTCAAATAGTTTTATCAAATTTATCAAATTTTCAAATCAAATCTTTCTACTAAAGATTTGTTATCATTTCAATTAACTTTCTAAACCTTTCATAGTTTTCAAACAACATTGTTTACTTCAAAATTCAAATTTAAACTTAAATTCAAATTTCAACTTTCAAAATTTCTCAAAACTTTTCTAACGCCCTAAATTTCCGAAAAATTTCGCCAGCGTCTCCTTTGCGCGGCTAATACGGTACAACTACAAAACGTCCCTATGGACTCTCAGATTTCAAAAAGAAAAAGAAACAGCCAAGCGGCTAGACAAGAAATCATCAAAAACTCATATTATAATTCAAATACTTACCTTTTGTCGAGCAATTTCAAATTTATCTTTGAAATCAAATCCAATTCCTTTATACCTGTATATCTACTAGCCATAATATCTAGTTACAACATTCAAACCATTTTGCAATTTCTATTACAAAATTTTCAATATATATCGCTTATACATTTTTATTTCACTGTTGAAGTTGCATATCTATTCAATTTTCCATTTCAATTCCCATTTGAATTCAATTCAAATTCCATTTGAATTTCCAAAACAAAAACCCAAATTTCCAAACAACTTTCATTTAAACCAATTTGGCAGCAATTCCTCTTTTGGAAACCCGAAAATGAACATCAGTAATGCTGCGGTCATTACCGAAGTTATTTTCCAGCGACCGAAAAGAGTTTAGAGCTTTCATCCTTTCAGAACATTTTTCAAAACCTTTGAAATTCATTTTCAAATCAAAATGATTTAAACTTTCCAAATCACCAAAATTTTCAAAATTTTTTTCAAAACATTTCAAAATACTTCTCTGGAATTCCATTTTAAATTACAATTCACATTTATAATTTACATTCTCAAATTCCATTTGTACATGGATTTATTTCTTAACTTTGGAGTTACAATTTCAATTTCTTATTCAATTTCAATGATGATAATTCACTATTATTACTTCCTAACATCCATGCAACCATATACTATAGTACTTTATAGAAAAACATTTATTTTCTATATAAAAATAGTTTTGGGCAAAATTATCTCATTTACCCTATTTAAAACAATATTGTGCCGAATTGTTCTATATAAGTGTTTAGAGATCCCTATCGATAGAGTTGTACGGACAATACCGACCAGAATCCATATACCACTCAACAAACCAATCATCACAATAGAAAACAATTTTATATTCACTAACAAATACGCACTCGTATCTATTATTACACTCAAACTCATTCTAGAGTACTACTGACTCTATCTCTAATGAGTAACACCCAACAGAGCAGGGTTGTCGCTTAACCATATGCTCTGATACCACTTTGTCACATACCGAAATTTTCGACTTTCGAAAATTCAACATCGATACTCACTTTATCGACTGTCGAGAAATCGAGTGCCGGAAACTCCAATAGTGAGGGTTTAAGAAAGAAGAAAAAGGCAGAAGAAGAAGAAGATAGAAGAAAAGGAGAAGAAAGAAGAAAGAAGAACAACAGAACAACATCAGAACAGAAAACAATATCAGAATCTCACATATCGCAGCGGAACAATATATAATAGATAACACTAGTCTTTTAAAACAAAGAACTATATCAGTTTATACATACATCAATCATCAGAGTCAATATACAACAATGGACAGTTATATAAACTTGTCCTCATACAGAATACACAGCGGAATAAATATATCAGATACAAATACTACGTCTCGCCATCCAGCTTATCTCCAAGCTCCAGAATATCCAGAATATCCTGATAACATAAACTCTAGACTGCCCGTGTGGAAATTGGTGGGCACCCAGAGTTTAGAAGGGAAACAATAAACTCCGAGTCAGTCATGGTGACTGGTGTGAGATCGTAAAACAGTTATTCTTTAAAATAAACAACAGAAAAATTTTAAAGTCAATTCGCAATGCTTTTGGAAAATGAAACTACCATAAGACCTCCCGCCACACACACAATGCAAACGCAGACTTGGAGGAGATTTCTTCTTATGATAGTCAAAAATGCTTACTACGCAAAAAATCAAATCCTTTTTGAATATTATTATTAGTGCATAGTGGAAAACATTTCGAAAGTAGAATATAAATCTTAGCCAGCATAGGTACCATTATATTATGCCTGCTATAGCTGCCTCCTGAGGAGACAGGTTATACAATTGAAATCGTAAAGGCTCGTATTGCTTCTTTGGATTTCCAACAAATGGTCAGGCTAAGGAACTTCCTTTTCCACGATGGGTACGTCCCTGGAATAGACGACCCGAGAACCTAACCGGATCTCTGCCAACACAAGGCCGGGTTACCTCTGCAAAAATAGGTAACTACTGACACGCGTATGCCATCCCCCGATCGTAACCGATCTTCCCGAGGATCCCCGATTTCCAACAAACTACATAGATAATATTGCAGCAACCACATAGGTTAAGTATCTGGGCTCCATACCATGATACCACCTCTATCCAGAAGGAATGACATACACTAAGGGGCGCTACTCCCTAGAACCTTGCCGCATCCTTCCTGTTTCGACCATTTCCGGGGTGTGAGGCTCGACGAAGTCTCGTCCACAAAGCTACGCTTTCTCAAAAAGCCCTGCTTCGGGTCAAACAAAATGATCAACCTATGATCACAAAGATATAAGATCAAACAAATGATCATATCACAAATGATCAAACACTGATCATTTCACAGCAACACTCAGTATGCCACGTTACCAAATTGGGATATATCGCTGATAAATTTCAACTACATAACCTCTGAGCTCGTACGTCTCAGAGAAGGGTGTTGAGCTAAGAGAATAAATTCTCCGCCACCAACAGAAATGTATTTGAAAGAAATCAGCTTTATATCTCAAATTGTAACGTCAGACACACAATCCATACAAGTCTGTTCCGGGATCGAACAGAACCGAAGGCACTTCTCATGAAGCCCTTGCATATCCGGATAATTTTCTAATCACGTCCGGACTTCCCGTCACTAAGGGTGATAAAAACCTCTAAATTGGAGATCAGCCGATGTAGAGTAACTCGACGGTAATCCTTCCGTTTTCAAAAATATCCGGTCTTCAACACCGGTCTTCGAATGCAATTCATAACGACGTATCACATATTCGGAATGGGTTATACGACCCCATGGTCCTTTCCCGGCTAACCCGAATAGTGAGCGTTTATTCAAAAATAAGTGTGGCATTCAAATTCATCCAATTCACAACAAATACCATTCAAGGTAATTATTGATAGTCGGTTATTTAACTATCAATAAAGATGCGCAACATCATCAGATTCCAAATAATTTTCCCAATTATTTATTTTCCAAAAATATCTTTACTAGATATATAATTTCCACACTTCAAAAATAAATCAACGTTTATTTTTCTAAACAGTTTCCCTTTCCTTCATAAATTCCATAGTGAATTTATATTTCAAAAATATCTACTGATATACGATTTTCAAATCGCTTTCAATATTCATTTTCAATTTATCTTTAAGAAGATAAAATCTCAAAACGTTCATTTCATTTTGGAAAAGTAATTCCATACTTATTTAAAAATAAGTGATTCACAAATCTATTTATTTTCAACACTTGGAAAATATTCTATATACTTAAATCAAAATTAAGTATATATTTCATCCTTTAAGGAAATCATTCTCTTTCACAAATTTTATTTGAGTCAAAACGAATGTTACGTAGAACATCGTTACAACGACTCAAAATCACTAGTATAGGGATTCGAAATTTAGATAGATATATAAATCCCAATACTATATAAAACATTTCCCTTTCGGAAATCATTTACTATAACAACAGTGTTATAGTCCACCATTTTCTTATTTTTCGAAAACGTCTATTTCAACAATAAAAATGTTGAAATCTATGTATTCGATATCATAATACATATTAAAAACATCTCTAAAATGTTTAACTTCATTTTCAATGTCACTTTTCCCAAAACTATCCATTTTACTTAACGATATATTCACTATCCAAAATCGTGAATATATCTCCACTAATTACATTTCACTGTTTTCTACACATTTTATTTCAATAATAATTCGCTATCCAAAATCGCGAATATATCTCCTTCAACAACCTTCTATATTTAATTTATCAAATCCAATTGATTTCGAATTTATAAAACAACGTTTATAAATTCACCTTTATATTTTCTAACAACTTCGATTTATAAAATTCTCCTTTTATTAACTTCTAAAATTACTTATCAAGATAAGTGACTTCGGGTTTATAAACAACGTTTATAAATCACATTTATATTTCATGACAATTTCAACTTATAAAATCATTTTATTAGCAAATTCTGTTCAAATCTCATCTAAGTGCAAAAATCTAATTTATAAGTAAATTCCTTATAAATCTTCTATCCTACAACTTCTATACAATTTATACTTCACAATTTATAAATCTATAAATCTCGTTCACATATGATTTTTTTATCACTTCATTTTTAACACTTATAAAAACTCGTTTTGTAATTCCAATATCTTAATTTATAAAATGTCAACTTTATAAACCTTTTTAAGTAAACCGTTTATAATATTTTAAAAATCTCAATTTAAACCATTTTATAAATCAATCAACTATTTATTCCAAAAATCACTTTTCGATTATATTTCACAAAGATCTTAACTTTGATAACTTTAATATTTGAACGTTTATTTATTTAAAATAAATCACTTCAAAATTTAATAAAACGTATAATTTCAAAGATCACTTTAAAAATCCTTTTAAATTAAAAGTCGTTATTTTTAAAACTTGAATCCAATGATGCAACACATCAATTAGTCCATCACAACATCAAACATCATATATCAACATATGATAACAGAATATACATCAATATCTGTAAATAAATAAATACAGTTGAGGAATCCAGTTGGATCCCTCCAACCTGTTTCCCTGCATCCAAAGATGTTAGCACAATACCAATTCCGCTCCAGTACGGAATTATCGCGGTATATGGGTTTAATAAATATTATCCGCTTACTAACGACGCAATAGGGTCTCATCCGCTATACGAGGCGGGAAATCATCAATCCAATATATACATATGCCAATATGTATATATTGCTATGTGTAATAGATATATCGTACTATATCTAATACCACATCCAATAGCAATCAATATCAGTCAATCAATAACTGTCATACCAAATATATTTTGAGTGAGAAAATAATCTCACATTTGCTTTTATTTGCCATCCATTTCCATTTTGACCCTTTCCTCTTGATTTTTAACCTTGTATAAATATTTACACAATTCGTTAATATTCGAATTAAATCGAATAACCAATTTCCATTTGGTAATTTTAATTATTCAATGATTTTATTTCAACCTAGTTTTTCTTTTAATAAATTTGTCTAACAAAAATTTAAATCAAAACTATTCTTCCTTTAAAAATCTTCTATTAAATAAATTATATTAGTTTTGATTTATAAATAACTACTTAACATTCTAAAATTTCAAATTAGCTTCCAAAATATTATAAAATTTAAATTAACCTTCGAACCCATTATTTCTAATATAAACTCTTATGTTTTCCAAAACTTTATCTATACAAACTTCTCTACTTTACAGTGCAAATATTCATACAGCTTTTGAACTGAACTGTACGTATTAATATATTCCTCTAACATATATACCTATATATTTTACTTATAAACTTATTGATCAAATCAAAGTTGGATCCGCAGAGAAAAATAAACAACAAAAATACTCGATACCTTAGTGCCTAACCTTCGACAAAACCCTAGATAAAAGCTTCCAGTCACCAAGAACTGCTCGACCACGCCCTAGCGCACTGGAATCGAATGCGGTCGTCGATGCCACCGCCTTCCAATCGCCCGCCTATCGAACCCCTATGCGAACGAGTCGCCAACGCCTTCACCTTGTTTTGCCTGGAGCATCGCGCTCGAGTCCATCCACACTTCACCGTGCGACTCAACTCGCGAAACCCATCTCCCTTTCGTTCGCGACGAACCCCAATCGACCCCGCGTTGCCCCTTCAAGATCGCTGCCGCCTGCCCTCGCGACCCTCCTCCGTTCGCGATTTGATTCTCATGCTTCGAACGAAAATTTCGTTCGTTCTCTCTTTTTTTTTTCTTTGTTTCATGATCTGTTGAAAAGAATGGGAGGAGAGGGAAAGGGATCGGGTTGAATTGAGATAAGGGGGAAAAACGTGGAGAGGTATGGGTTTAAACGTGTATATTTGTACAAGAGGTATGGTGTTATATTTTATTTATTTATTTCTTTTTAAATTAAATTTCAATTTAATACCCAACGTGTTTCCTTATCGTATGCACACCTACAACCTCCGATTGATACGAAATTTGAAATCCGGCAATAATTCAATATTATGGACCCAATGGAACTGGTTTCGTCGAATTCCGAGACTGTTTGAAAATTGACTATTTTAAATATCGGTTTGAACGATTATTTTCAAAACTGAACGAAACCGTTTAAATTTCAATTCTGAAGCTGCTGTTATCTTCAGTGTTATCAATATAATTTTTACAAGCGTTCGAAATATTTTTCTTTAGCTTTAAATTGAAGATACAAATTTTTATTCAACTTCAATCGATTAAATTTTATAATTTAATCGCCGATTTCAATATTTAAATTCGGGATTCGAATTAGATTATCGTTCAAATATTTAAAATAAATTAAATATTCTCAATTTAATTCGTTCAAAATTCTGGGTCGTTACAACATCTTACACCATTATCTGTTATTTATATTGATGATACATGCCTATTACTGATTGTTACATTATTATCATTACTGTTATCACTTGTGACGCCCCAGCTCTATACCCATGCTAACCAAGAACACTACGATGTAGTGCTGTCAATTAGCACGGAGAATAAGGCTGTGGAGGAGCGACCATCCATGTAACTTCTTTGTGCGAGCACCGATACGTCAGATAGAGTAGAATGCATATCCTTTAAGGAGGAAATCCGACATACCGATACAAACACAAAGCTATCACACGGTGGCTATATATAATCTTCGGAAACAAACATAGAAATAATCATAACATAAATCAGTCACAGACATCAATATCACAAAGGCGGAAGAGATATGAATAAACATATAACACATGAAAGTGTACATCAGAGTAGTGGTCGGAAAGATCCACTATAATACAAAAGAATAGCATCACGTGCTATACAAAAGAATAGATACACAACATAGAGTCTAAATCTCAAATGTGTACAACCAAAAACTACTAATCTAAGTAGTTAGCCAAAAGTCAGAGTAATCCAGAAGAGAAGTCAAGCAGAAGCACCTGTAACATCTCAGTCTGACCCGAGTATTATTTATAAGAAAATAATAAACGGATCAGTCTAACTATAAATATCAAATGACATGATATAGGATAAGGGGTATGGCATAAACATATAATAACCATGATGGCATACTACTATAAGTATGTAAATGATAATCAACAAGGGATTAATCAATCTCACAAGAATCTTCTCAAAGATCCAAACACATAAAAAGGTAATGACACACAAATTCACCAATACACAAAAACTGATATCATATCAGCGAAAACCACAAAAGTTGGTGAAGCACTAAATCCAGAAATCAACACACGAAATCCAGAACAAATCACAGAAATCAACACACGAAATCCAGAAATCACTAAAAGGGGGAAGTCCGAACACACGGACGAGAAGCTATCTCATGGAAGCTATCCATTTTATTTTCCGAACACACGGACGAGAAGCTATCTCATGGAAGCTATCCATTTTATTTTCCGAACACACGGATGGCCCGAAGGCAAGTCCGAACACACGGACGAAGAGACATCGCTCAATCGCTAGTCTAAATCACAAGAATGATCATCATGATCATAAGGAAGTGTCAATCACACTAAGCTAGTAAATATATGAGTTTAGCTTCATGTCCCATAACCACTTGCTTAACTTAAATATTTACGAACAAACTGTAGATCTTCACTAGGAAATTGTCACAAAAGGGTTCAATCGAACAAGTCCAAGAGCTAACCGACGAAGTGAACGCAAGCGTTTCATACCACTCGTTTTACTAAGTCGTTTAAGTCGATTTCTCGTTCGAGTGAATTAAAGGCTTATATATATTAGTAGATTGGAAATCGGTTTGAGAAAACGAACTTTTGATATTAAAAATAGTGTTGAAATCGATTTGATGAAAGAGTTTTGATATTTACTACTAGTATTAAAACCTTCATATCTTTAAAGTGACAAGTCATAAAACGATTGTTGGAACAATCTATCACAAAAATTCACATTCGGAGACGTAAATAAAATCCAAGGAAATCAGCTCAAAATGCATCAAAGTTGAAGTTCTGATGAATGCTTTTCAGATAAGATTGCCTACGCAGAGTAATACGGTACGACTTAATGAAGGCAGGCTGGTCAGGCGACCTAAGGAAAAGTAGGTCATACGGCCTAGCAGAAGAACAGGTCAAACGACCTAAGTGCTAACTCACGTGCGACCTAACAAAGTGCGCGACCTATCATGGTTCGCGACCTAAGACTTAGTGGGATCGAGCGACCTAAGGGATAAGGTCATACGACCTAAGTGGAGTTAAGGGAGGCGAGCGACTTAAGGTCCAACGACCTACGGCTTAACAGAGTCGAGCGACCTACGACCTAGCAAACGAATGTCTTAACGACCTAAGCCTTGAACGACTTAGTGGAACGAACGACTTAACGACCTAAGCCTTGAACGACTTAGTGGAACGAACGACTTAACGACCTAAGCCTTGAACGACTTAGTGGAACGAACGACTTAACGACCTAAGCTCAAATACGAGCTACGAGCTAAAGTTGGAACGACCTAGTGAAGTTAGGTCGAGGACGACCTACGACTTAAGGCCTAGAACGACCTAGTGAAATTAGGTCGGGGACGACCTACGACTTAAGCCAGGGCGAGCGAGCTAACTGCAAACGACTTAAGCCTTTAACTCGTGAACGACTTATGCCTTTAACTCCTGAACGACTTATGCCTTTAGCTCGTGAACGACTTAACATTTTGCCTGGAGATTATAGGTCAGCAACGACCTACGACTTAAGGGCGAATACGACCTACGACCTATGGACGAGCGACCTAACTCCGAACGAGCTAAAAATGGCCAGAACGACCTAGTAGCAGTTTTTCACCAAAATCACTAAATTTTGGAGTTTTTCGCCAATCCAATCCAAACCAAATGCAAATGTTGATGCTAGAGTGATAGGGAATCATTCCCAACAGTCCAATGACAATCATAGGCAAGATGTGAGATTAAAATCTCACCTTTTCCACGAAATTGATGTTGGAGAGCTTAAGAGCAAAGCAAGAATCAACCCCTAGCTTGAATCTATGTTCTTCACCTTGAATTCGGAGTTTGATGCTGAATTCACTAAAGATCTCGAGCTTGGAATTTTAATTTCTCTTTCCCTCCACCATTTTTGAAGAAGCTTGAAGTATTTGATGAAGTGATGAGGAGAAGAGGGGGTTGGGCTGAGTTAAGAAGGTGCAGTCCCAACCAAAGTCACAAGTGGGAAAAGTGACGAAAATTTCACTATCTCCAAACATATCGAAGTTTACACTCAAAAAGATCGCAAACGTCATTTTGAACTCAATGGGGGTGGTCTCGAGTCCTAATTTGACCGTATGCAAAAAGTAGCTTTTCGGACTAACATCCGACTAACGATAAAATATTTAAAAATAAAATCGATAGATATGCGGGTTGTTACATCACTCTACAAGTTCCCTGTTAGTATAGAATTCACTATGGGTTGAAATGATACATACCCGAACGATCTGTAGAATAGGAGAAAATCGTTATGGGTTGAAATGATAAACCCAAGCGATTTTCATTGAATTCAATTGGGATTGCGGGTTGAAATGATATATACCCGTATATATTTAAATTGTGGATTGATATGATAAATATCCATATCACTTGACCATAGGATAGAAAATTATATACAAACACCGTTGGTCTATATATAAATATTTTGAAATTATTTCTATGGTTTTGGAATAAAGTATATGGTTTATTAAATATTGATTTTTAAAGATTTATTAAAGTTGATTTAATAAAGTTGATATATAATATGTTTAAATATTTATTAAAAAATTTATATTTTCAAATATAGAATTTATAATGATTCAGGTTGGAAAGATAAATTTGAAATTGATTTGTAATGTTATTTATTTAAGGAATTTACTTAAATAAGTTTGAGTTGAAATTATTAAATTTGAAATTTAAAGATATGATTTTTAACTTGGATTTGATTAAAAGTAACTTAGACGAATATTTCAAATTTACATAATTCGAAATGGGGTATTTTATTTATTTAAATTTGTAAATTGATGTTTTATTTAAATGATATTGAAATGATTAAGTAAATATTTCAAAACTAGATAGTAGTAAAGTGAATTTGATATATATATATATGAAATTATCGAATTTAGTTTTGAAATGTTGTATATATTGACTTAGAAAATATATTGAAATTTGAATGGATTATTTTATGGTTCAAATATGTATTTGAAAATCGATAATTTGAAAATCGATAATTTGAAAGGGTTTATTGAGAAGCTGAATCGAGTTGAAATTGATGATTTGAGATTTGATTAAATTTTAATTTTGGAATTCGAGTTGATTTGAATCGATTTGTGAAATTTGAGGAAGCTATTTTATATAAAGTATTTTAAACTATATCTAAAACTATTTATATTTTTACTTTATAAATTATTTTAATATAAACTATTTTAATATAAATCATTTTCAATATAAATTATTTTATTATAAACTATTTTAACTTATAACTATTTTATAAACTATTTTATTTTATAAACTATTTTATTTTATAAACTATTTTATTATACACACTAATTTTAATATCTAAACTGTTTAAGTGGAAAGTTATGATTTCAAAGCTTTGATTTCAAAGGGTTATGAATTTCAAGGTTTTGATTTCCAAAGTGTTTTGATTTTAAAAGACTTATGATTTCGAAAGCGTTATAATTTGGAAAGTGATATGATTTTAGAAATGATATATTGAATTGAAATGATATCGTTTTGATATGTTTTAAAAATGGAAATGATATTTTGGTTTTGAAGTATAAACTATTTTGAAATGACCACGGTGTTATAATAACGATTGGTTGTTAAAGGGACCTGGATCGGATATGGACATACTCCCTGTCGATACCGAAAACCACTTTAACAACTGTGTACGCGGTGGAGATTCCAGAATGAAGTAGGATGGTGGCGACGATCCTAAAGGTATATACGTGGACCCAACTCCCGTGAGTTGGCATAAGGTAGCTAAAACAGGAGCGGTTCTCGGGCAATGAGGTAGCACCTCTGATCGGACACATTTCTTTGGTACTATTCTATTACTTTGTGATTTATTTGGTGGCCACCCTTCGATTTTTGATTTGGGAGTGTGTTCCGAGGTGGGCGGTGGTGGCTGCTATGCGTTTCCACCAGCCCGGATGCATAATTGGTATATCTACACTGGCATTGCCTTGTTTTGCCGTGTCACCTACAATATCGAGCTTTACTACGAGTTTGGATTTTTGTCGTAGTCTGTGGAGTATTGAGGGTAGCTCCCGATCTGGGGGTATGCTGATACTGGATAGACTACTGGGACTATTATGTGTTAAGGGGAATATTGGGTCGCTCCTTAATGCTATTTTAAAGTAAGTTTATTTTACTTTAGACATTATTATAATAGCGTATCTTACTACATAGTAGATAGTTTAACGGATCCTTAGAGGATGGTTATCCCAAACATCCTTTGAGTTACTTGTATTTCAGTTGATATTTCACTTGAGTTGGATTTATTGATATAAGAATGTTAATTCTGACTCGAGTGTTTTGTGTTTTGATTCACGCTCGGGTCAGACTGAGTGATACAGTATTCGAGACTCACCTTTGGAGTTGGAGCTTCTCTTGGAGATCCAGCAATCTATCCTGCTTTCAGTTGTTCAGTCGATTCCAGTGATGCATTCAGATCTTGTATTTGATTATTGTACTGAGACACTTATGTACTCGTGACTTCTGTTGTATCTTGTTTAACTCTGTTATATATATATATAGTAGCTTCATGAACTACTATTCTTTTGTTTCCGCTGCATTATTGTTATATTACTCTGTGTCTGTGATCTATGATTATTTTATTTACTGTATATGCTGAGTTTTGCCAAATTTAAATTAACAATCTAATATTTTGAGCAATTCAAATCAGACATGTATGGATGCGAATGGTTGAAAATTTCAAGGCGTTACAAGAATGACAAAATATAATAATCCAATAACAGTTCATGAAGCTGTTTACAAAACTTTTGATTATACTTAAACAATATAGAAATCAGAGTTACACATATCAGAGATAAATATATAAAATTGCAGCGGAATAGTATGATGCAGTGGAATAATATGGTAAATAATAATAATACAATCTTCGTCTTCATCCTCCGGAAATAAGGTCTTCAAATCCTAAAATGCTCAGGCTGACCCGAGCGAATTGAAATGACAAAACACTCGAGTCAGAACTAAAAGTTCTTATATGAGTTAAATCACGGTAAATAAATATGAGTGTAAACGGTGTCGGATATGTTTACGGGGTTTGACAGCTCCTATCCAGTGTCTAACATGAGTGTAGTAACTTGAAAGATATTTGGGATTCATATCTCCTAAGGATCCGTTAAACTATCTACTATGTAGTACAATACGCTATTATAATAGTGTCTAAAGTAAAGTATACTATTTAAAAATAGCTTTAAGGCTTTACATTTTTCACCTTAACACATTTTTTGGGTATGCCAATAGTCTATACAGTACCGTAACTCCCCGTAAACTGCAGCCGCCAGAGGATACCACATAGGTATGACATAAAACAAACTCGTACAAGGCACGCTAGGGTAGTTGACACGGCACAACTAAGCAATGCCAGGGTAGATATACCAATTACACTTTCGGACTGTTGGTAACGCATAGCCGCAACTACCGCCCAGCTTGAAACACACTCCCAAGTAAAATCGAAGGGTGGCCACCGAATAAATCGCAAAGTTAGAATATAGATCGATGGAGTGTGTCCGATCAAAGGAGATACCTCATTGGCCCGTCGATTGCTCCTGTTTTAGCCACCTTATGCCAACCCACGGGAGTCGGGTTACGTATATACCTCATATAGGATCGTCGCCACCATCCTACTTCATTTTGTAATCTCCACCGCGTACATAGTTGTCAAAGTGGTTTTCGGTATCGATAGAGAGTATGCCCATATCTGATCCCGGTCTCTTTAACAACCAATCGCTTATTACACACTGGATAGTTCTTTTACATTTCCAAAACCATTTCATAATTGATATCAAAATATCATATTCAATTCAAATCATATCATTGCCGAAATCATTGCTCATATTTACCTTTGAAATCATATCACATTTGAAATCATAGTTCGAAATTTACTTCCTTTCAAAAGTCGTGTTTCCAAAATAGGTTAAACTCTCATTTCAAAATTATCAAATTGAACCAAATATGTTATTTAATTCCCAACATAGGTTATAACACCATTAACCGTATTCACTTAAAAATCGAGAATTTTGAATATAAACCCATCCATTTTACTTAGTTTGGAATTTAGAAGAAAATAGTTTTAAATAGTTATAAATAGTTAATATAGATTTTATAATAGATTAAATATAATTAAAATTGATTAAATAGCTTTAAAATAGATTAATTAGATTTAAAATGAGTTAAAACAGGTTAATTAGTTTAAAAGTTGAAAATCTTAATAATTAAAGTCTTTAAAATAATATATTTTTAAAACAGTTTATATAAAATATGAATTTGAAATTTTATATCAATTTAAACTATTTATTCCATTCCAGTACGTTTGGACCATTTAATATCCCAAAACCCAATTTCAAATTTTCCAATTCCAATTCTCAATAAAATATTTAATTCAATATTGTCTCCAATCCATGTTCGAAATATCAATTTAAATTACTCCAAATTCATTATATTTCAAAGTTATATTTCAAACAACTTAAAATAATTCAATTCCGACAAATTTAACTTTTTATTCCAAATTCAACTTTGAAATTTCAATTAAATCCTTTTTTAACAATATCTTTAAACTAATTCCAATTTTATCATAAACTTGAATTTTGATAATAATTCAATTCATATAAATCGATTTTTATTTCAAAGTATCATTTAAAAGGATTCAAAATTTTAAAGCTTTAAAATCATTTAATTTGACCAATCCGGTGTCCGTATTTAAATCTCTACCCTAGGGTCAAGTGATACAGATATTTATCATTACAATCCGCAATTTACAATGTTACGGTTATATATCATTTCAAACCGCAGTCCCGAAATAATAATAAATCCATAAAATCGCTCCAGTCTATCATTTCAACCCATAACAATTTTTCCTTAATCTATTGATCATTCGGGTATGTATCATTTCAACCCATAGTGAACTTGCAGTTTATAACAGTATAAAATACACCATCCATTCATCCAATATCAACAATCAACATCTATTACAAACATCATCCAAATCAATAAATAAATATCAATATAGAACTGATAATCAATAACAGGTATTTAACCCGCAATTTATATTCAATACAGGTATTTAACTGGCAATATATATTCAATAAAGGTATTTAACTGGCAATTTATATTAAATACAGGTATTTAACTGGCAATTTATATCCAATAATAAATTGAATAACGATTTAATTCAAATATATTAAAATTAACTAAGATGATGATTTAATACATACCAAACGGTCATAAATAAATCTCTAATCATATCAACAATTTAATTTAACAAATATAAGAATTTTAGAAGTTGTGAGTGGGTTAAAACACTCACCTTTGAATTTAAATCGAATTTAAATTCAAAATAAGCCCAAAATTTGAACGGTCTCATAATTCATCCAAACCAGCGTCAAAATGTCCTAAATTTCGATACGATCCCAGCGGATCAAACCACGCCCAAATCCGAGCTCGTATGCAAAAGTTATTATGACTAGAACGTTAAACATTTTAAATTATAAAGCATATAAAACAAATAGTAATAAAAACGTTACCTAATGCCACGTCATCTCACTTTCACTGTTTGTCGCGTTTCCAGGTTTCAGCCGAAACCTTAGCCCCCAAATACGAACGCACGCGGCCAACTTATCAGCGCCGCCTCCAATCACGATCGACGCCGACCACTACGCAGGCCTCCACTCGCCTACCCATCGACCTCCGACACCCCTCCGCGACGCCACGCCTTGTCGAACAACAATGAACTAGCAGCCGTCGCCATATAGGGTAAAACCCTAATGATTTTTAGCGACAATTTGACCGTTGAAACATGAAACCAATAGCTCCGATGAACTACGCAGAGCACTCTCCCCGCCTTGGTATCGTCGATTTGACGATCCATTGAAGTCCATCATGACGAAATGAACGGCCGTGAATTTTTCTTCAATTTCTGGACAAACAGAGGTTCAATCTAGAAAACGAATTACAGATATGAGATGCGCTCGTCGAGAGCTTCAAATCGATATATAATTCGATATAGTTTGAGGAGATTGAATTTTTGATTTGGTTTTGAATTTGCAATTGGGAATTAGGGTTTTGATTGTCCGCCATTGGAAAGAGAGGAACAAATGAAATTGTATGTACAGACAAACTGAGTTGAGGAATACTAGGGTTTATAACAGGATATTTATAGACAAAAGCTTAAATTAGAATGGACCAGATTGATTTGGATTGAAAGTTGAACGATAAATGGCCCGAAAAGCCCGTTTCGACTCCGGAACGAAAATGGGTCATCCCATATATCAAAATAGATGGTTTCAAAAATTTTAAATTCAATGGAAGAGGTTTCAAGTCCTAATTCTATCGTATGAAGAATTTATGGTAAAATCAATTTATTTCAAATTGATTTCAATTGATTTCAAGGCGTTTTGAGCCCGTACGATCAAACGACAAGTCCGTTCGTTACGAAACTTGAAATCCTATAATAATTTACCATTATGGATCCGATGAAACCAATTTCGTCAAAATCCGAGTCAGTGGCCAAAATGGCTATATTTTAGTTAATTAAATAAATTAATATTAAATTAATTAAGTCACCTTTTCAGTTTAAATTTAAAAATTTACAACTTCCATCATTTTTTATTTTTAACCATTTAAAATAATTTAAACAAATTTAGATGTCAATTTAAAGTTGATTAATCCATCAATTTCAGTGTTTAATTTCAATTTCATTAAATTCAAAAATTGTACATTAAAATTCCAAAATCCACTTATTAAATTTTTAAACCTTGTTATTCAAGTCTTAATTACAATAAGGATCTAACTAACATTGGTTTACCTCTTAGTAAATTAATAATTCCCAATTTCATCTTAATTTCCATTTACGTAATATTTAAATAATTAATTTCATTCAATTTCCATTAACTATCAATTATTTCCTTGGTTAATCCAATATTTCATTTATTCACTATCTTCAATTTATAACCAAGTATTGCATTTTTATTATTTCAATTAATTGGAATTTCATTCAATTTATCAAAAATTTACTTTAATTAACATTGTTACAATTCATTTTAGTATTCATTACATTACTAAATCTCCAATTTTTATTTCTTTCAAATTTAATTATCAAAATCTTATTAAATTAACACATTTAAATTATCGAAAATTACGGGTCGTTACACTCTCTCCCACTCAAAACTTTGCGTCCCCAAAAAGAAAAAGAAGAGAAAAGAAAGGAATTAAGTAATCAATATGCCTTATTCAAAATATTAAATTTATAACAAATAAATTTTACAAAATTAAATAATTTAAATAAAATATATCAATTTATAACACTTAAATCCTTTTATATTCAAATTAATAAAGTTTGGAAAACATTTCATAAAATTTTCTAAGTCCAAAAATTACAGAAAATTTCGGTAGAGGCTCCTTTGTACGGAGAGGCTCGGAAGAAAATATAATATCAAATATAACAATATATTTCATAATTTTCAAAATAATATATATCCCAACGGCGGGAAAGATAATATAACATCGCTAGAAAACCGTAATCCGAGAACGTACCTATTTGTCGGGCAAACAATGCTTAATTACGAAACCAAAAGCAGTGGCAATTGCTTCCATGACCTGTATTTCACTTATATAATCTAAAAGAGTTAATAATTATATAAAATGAAATATTTAAATTTGTTTCAACCACTAACAAACAAATCAATATAAAACAAAAAATCACATTTGCAATCACAGCATATGATGTGCACGTAAATGTGCATATTTTTACCACCATATTTAATCTATTTAAATTAAATAAATGATCATATTGGGTATTTTAACTTGTTTAAACCAAAATTCAAATTATTTGAAATTGTCACATATTCATCTTCATATAGGGGAAAAATAGTCATTTTTATGCATTTATTAAATTGTGAAAATTTACTTGGAATTTTCTATGTTGTTTTGTAGGAAATTTGGTGAATTTTACAAGTGGTTACATGATGATATATGCATGCATAAGAGTGAAGAGAACAAATGAAGATGGAAATAATTCAAAGTGAAGATAATGGAGGACCCCACCTACCCACCTACCTTAATGTACAAATTAGAGGCTAATGCACATGCTTATGGAATTAATGGCTTCATGTACACTTAAATGAGGATTATTCGAAGCTAATGATTACTTGGCCTCCACACTTCCTAGGAGGGTATTTTGGAAATTCCCCAAAAATATGAATTAGGGTTTAACACATGTATAAAATCCCCTTATGTTTCATGTAACCTTCCTTCTCTCTTTCTTCCTTAGTCTCTCTTTAGTTTAGTTTAGGCTCAAAATAAAAAGACAAGCTCTTTTTTTTCATGGCTACTTAGCCATTTCTAGTTCATGTAACTTTCCTTTTTCTATGCAATGTAATTATTGTTTCCTTTTAATTACATGTTCATTTTCTTTCATGCTAGTAGTGTAGATTTTCTTTTATGCAATTAGAATAGTTTTCTTTCATTTAGCTCTCTTTTCCTCTTTGTTTTGTTCTATGTTGCAAGCTATATTTGTTGTTTTGATAACAAATATGAGAGGTTAATCCCTTCAATTTAGGGGTAATGAAGCCTCTAATCATGTAGCTTCAACATTTTGATAATTATAGCTCTCTTTTTGTGCTTAATGCCAATGCTTGAAGTGGTTTAATTTGTTGTTTTTGTTTCGAATTTGATAGCCTATATTGTTGACACCAAATAGGCTATGCTTAAACAATCACTAACACAAATGCCTCTTCATCAAAATATGATTATGGCAGAAGAAAGTGATTTGAAATTCAAATTTGATGGTCTATATTTCTAATTAATAGTTAATAGGCCATACTTAAAATAGATTTCATTTTCAAATTTGTTGTCATTTTCATGAGAGTAAGTAAGTGGTTTAAAGGTTGTGTTATAGTTTGATGGCTTATGTTGAGCTAATTAATAGCACAAATGAGCCATACTTATGTTAAACACATCATTTAAACTCACTTATGACCAAAAAATGGATCATAATTTCATTAATTGTTGAATTATATGATCTAGAGAGTGGATTTATCTCTAAATTGTCATTTAACTCTCATATTTTTATCTATTTTTCTTTTGCTAGTTTTTGTTAGTTTCTTACATTTTTAGCTAATCACACTTTCAACTTTGGTTAATTTTATTGAATAGAAATTTAAAATCATCAATTCCCTACGGATCGACCTATATTCGCCACGTACTACAAGTGTACGCCGTGCGCTTGCGGTTATATTTTTAATTAAAATTCGTTCGACGGTTTTCTAAACCGATAGAATTTCGTCGACGAACAGCATACAATCATCATATGAAATCAAAACAAATCAATTATCCATCCCTATCAGCCAAAACAAATAATAATTTACAATGTACATGAGTTATTCTTATTAAATTTCTTTCACAACATTTACAGTTTTATTTTATTTTTCTTTTCATTCATACAAGGATTATTTCTTTAACTTACATTTATCACTTACAAAATTTTATTCCTATTCATCCATTCAGTGTTTATTTCATTTATTTTCATTCATTACTTACAATTCATTTTCATTTGTTCAAATAGTGTCAATTCCTTTACATTACTTTATATTCATTTCTCGCATAAGTTATTCCATTCAATTGTTTATACTAATCACTGAATTTATTATTCAAGTATTTCATACATTTTATTACAAATTTAGTTTACATTAATTAATTTATATACTTAATTTCAATCAGACCTTAATACTCAGTTGTGCATAAATTCATTCTTAAGTTTCTTACTTTTGATTTACATTCATTTCCTTTATTTATCAATGGATTCAAACATTTACTTAAGTTTATAATTCATTTTTTTATAGTATTCATGTTCCATTCAATTACCTAGCATATCAATTCATTTACTTAAGTTTCTAATTGCTTACTTACAATACTTACTTTTCTATCTCATTTTATTATAGTAACATTTCAATTATAACTTTAGTTTATAACAACAACAACATCAAATTCTTATTTATTAAAGAATTTCATTGAATACCCTCATTACTTTAAGTTTTACTTATATAATATCCTATTACATTTTTTTAATTAAACATCATAACTTTTAATATTTGGTAAGTTATATATATGCTTTAAGAATGCAATTGAAAGTTATACAAGTTTGACTCATTTCTTTTAATTAATTCAATGTTCAAAAATCATATCCTTTGTTTTATAGGTTATAAATTTCAACTTTCTTATAATTTCATTTATAACCTAGCATTTAATTTCTTATTTCGTTTTAGAAGTTCCAATTATTAATTAGTTACATTCCATTTCATTACAATAATTGAGACTATTAATTAACAGAAACTTAAGAACTAAATATCGGGTTCCATTTCAAATCATTTTAAAAATAATAGATAAACGTATATACTTACAACTTATATCTCCAATTATTTTTAAAACAATTTAGACTTTATATTTGTTTATCAAAATAAGTCTGCAGTAAAACTACTACAGTGGCCTTCCCACTTAGAAACTCAAAAATGAACGTCGATGATGCGTGCACTCATCACCGAAATTATTTTCCAGCGACATAGAGGGGAGTACATAATTTATTTCTTTCCAAAATTTCATTAAAAAAATTCTTTCATGTTATATTGAAATATTTATATGAGAAAATACTTTTAAATAATACAAATATTATATTCCAAATCCTTTGAAAGAAATTTTCAAAAATCCCAGACTTATGTTCTCGAATTCCAATTTATATTCATTTTATTTTAAATTTTATTTTACAATCAATATTTATAAATTTCACTACCTAACAACCAAATATATAATTTATAAATCATTATTTTATATATAAAAATATACAATAGGTAAAATTATTTCATTTACCTATATTTCAAAACAAATATTGTGTCAGTCTGTCCTATTAAGTTTTTAGAAATCCCTATCGATGTCATAGTGTCCTATGTACCGACCAGAATTTATAAATACAAAACGGAACAAATTAACACAGTATAAAAACCCTTTTATAACACTAACAAATACGCTCTCTCATACATATACATATATATATACACACACACACACACTCAACGACTAATCATAGGGTATTACTACCCTATTAATAAAGAGTTAGACCCCACAAAGACAAGGTTTATCGCTAAACCAAAGCTCTGATACCAACTGTAACATCCCGCCTTTTGTACGCTTTAAGCAGACACACGTGCCAACTCAAACCATATAGAAGGACGAATTGTTATTTGGGGTGAATAAGAAAAAGAGAAAGAAACAAAACAAAACAGAATCTCGCAGCAGAATGACAAAATATAATAATCAAATAACAGTTCATGAAGCTGTTTACAAAACTTTTGATTATACTTATACAATACAGAAATCAGAGTTACACATATCAGAGATAAATATATAACATTGCAGCGGAACAGTATGATGCAGTGGAATAATATGGTAAATAATAATAATACAATCTTCCTCTTCGTCCTCCGGAAATAAGGTCTTCAAATCCTGAAATGCGCAGGCTGACTCGAGCGAATTGAAAAGACAAAACACTCGAGTCAAAACTAAAAGATCTTATGTGAGTTAAATCACGGTAAATAAATATGAGTGTTAAAGGCGTCGGAGATGTTTACGGGGTTTGACATCTCCTATCCAGTGTCTAACGTGAGTGCAGTAACTTAAAAGATGTTCGGGATTCACATCTCCTAAGGATCCGTTAAACTATCTACTATGTAGTACAATACGCTATTATAATAGTGTCTAAAGTAAAGTATATTATTTAAAAATAGCGTTAAGGCTTTACATTTTCCACCTTAACACATTTTTGGGTATGCCAATAGTCTATACAGTACCGTAAATCCCCTTAAACTGGAGCCGCCAGAGGATACCACATAGGTACGACATAAAACAAACTCATAGAAGGCGCGCTAGGGTAGGTGACATGGCACAACTAGGCAATGCCAGGGTAGATATACCAATTTCACTTCTGGACGGTTGGTAACGCATAGCAGCAACTACCACCCAACTCGAAACACACTCCCGAGTAAAATCGAAGGGTGGCCACCGAATAAATCGCAAAGTCAGAATATAGATCGATGGAGTGTGTCCGATTAGAGGAGCTACCACATTGGCCCGTCGATTGCTCCTGTTTTAGCCACCTTATGCCAACTCACGGGAGTCGGGTCCACGTATATCCTCATATAGGATCGTCGCCACCATCCTACTTCATTCTGGAATCTCCATCGCGTACACAGTTGTCAAAGTGGTTTTCGGTATCGACAGAGAGTATTCCCATATCTGATCTCGGTCTCTTTAAAAACCAATCACTTGTTACACACCGGATGGTTCTTTTTCATTTCCAAAACCATTTCATAATTGATATCAAAATATTATATTCAATTCAAATCATATCATTTCCGAAATCATTACTCATATTTACCTTTGAAATCATATCACATTTGAAATCGTATTTCGAAATTTATTTCCTTTCAAAAGTCGTGTTTCTAAAATAGGTTAAACTCTCATTTCAAAATTATCATATTGAACCAAATATGTTATTTAATTCCCAACGTAGGTTATAACATCATTAACCGTATTCACTTAAAAATCGAGAATTTTGAATATAAACCCATCCATTTTACTTAGTTTGGAATTTAGAGGAAAATAGTTATAAATATTTATAAATAGTTAATATAGATTTTAAAATAGATTAAATATAATTAAAATAGATTAAATATAATTAAAATAGATTAAATAGCTTTAAACTAGATTAATTAGTTTAAAATAAGTTAAAACAGGTTAATTAGTTTAAAAGTTGAAAATCTTAATAATTAAAGTCTTTAAAATAATATATTTTTAAAACAGTTTATATAAAATATGAATTTGAAATTTTATATCAATTAGAACTATTTATTCCATTCCAGTACATTTGGATCATTTTAATATCCCAAAACCCAATTTCAAATTTTCCAATTCCAATTCTCAATAAAATATTTAATTCAATATCGCCTCCAATCCATATTCGAAATATCAATTTAAATTACTCCAAATTCTATATATTTCAAAGTTATATTTCAAACAACTTAAAATAATTCAATTTTGACAAATTTCACTTTTTATTCCAAATTCAACTTTGAAATTTCAATTAAATCCTTTTTAACAATATCTTTAAACCAATTCTAATTTTATCATAAACTAGAATTTCGATAATAATTCAATTCGTATAAATCGATTTTTATTTCAAAGTATCATTTAAGAGGATTCAAAATTTTAAAGCTTTAAAATCATTTAATTTGACCAATCCGGTGTCCGTATTTAATTCTCTACCCTAGGGTCATGGGATACGGATATTTTTCATTTCAATCCACAATTTACAATGTTACGGTTATATATCATTTCAAACCGCAATCCCGAAATAATAATCAAATCCATAAAATCGCTCGAGTCTATCATTTCAACCCATAACGATTTTTCCTTAATCTATTGATCATTCGGGTATGTATCATTTAAACCCATAGTGAACTTGCAGTTTATAACAGTATAAAATACACCATCCATTCATCCAATATCAACAATCAACATCCATTACAAACATCATCCAAATCAATCAATAAATATCAATATAGAACTGATAATCAATAACAGGTATTTAAGTGGCAATTTATATTCAATACAGGTATTTAACTGACAATTTATATTCAATACAGGTATTTAACTAGCAATTTATATTCAGTACAGGTATTTAACTGGCAATTTATATCCAATAATAAAATAAATAACGATTTAATTCAAATATATTCAAATTAACCGAGATGATGATTTAAAATATACCAAACAGTCATAAATAAATCTCTAATCATATCAACAATTTAATTTAACAAACATAAGAATTTTAGAAGTTGTGAGTGGGTTAAAACACTCACCATTGAATTTAAATCGAATTTAAATTCAAAAGAAGCCCAAAATTTAAACGGTCTCAGAATTCATCCATACTAGCGTCAAAATGTCCGAAATTTCGATACGATCCCAACGGATCAAACCACGCCCAAATCTGAGCTCGTATGCAAAAGTTATTGAGATTAGAACATTAAACATTTTAAATTATAAAACATATAAAACAAATAGTAATAAAAACGTTACCTAATGCCACGTCTTCTCACCTTCACTGTTCGTCGCGTTTCCAGGTTTCAGCCGAAACCCTAGCCCCCAAATACGATCGACGCCGACCACCACGCAGGCCTCCACTCGCCTACCCATCGACCTCCGACACCCCTCCGCGATGCCACGCCTTGCCGAACGACAATGAACTAGCAGCCGCCGCCATATAGGGTAAAACCTAATGAATTTTTAGCGATAATCTGACCGTTGAAACATGAAACCAATAGCTCCGATGAACTACGCAGAGCACTCTCTCCGCCATGGTATCGTCGATTTGACGATCCATTGAAGTCCATCACGACGAAACGAACGGCCTTGACTTTTTCTTCAATTTCTGGACAAATAGAGGTTCAATCGGGAAAACGAATTACACATATGAGATGCGCTCGTCGAGAGCTTCAAATTGATATATAATTCGATATAGTTTGAGGAGATTGAATTTTTGATTTGGTTTTGATTTTGAATTTGCAATTGGGAATTAGGGTTTCGATTGTCTGCCATTGGAAAGAGAGGAACAAATGAAATTGTACGTACAGATAAACTAAGTTGAGGAATACTAGGGTTTATAACAGGATATTTATAGACAAAAGCTGAAATTAGAATGGACCAGATTGATTTGGATTGAAAGTTGAATGATAAATGGCCCGAAAAGCCCGTTTCGACTCCGGAAAGAAAATGGGTCATCCCATATATCAAAATATATGGTTTCAAAAAATTTAAATTCAATGGAAGAGGTTTCAAGTCCTAATTCTATCATATGAAGAAGTTATGGTAAAATCAATTTATTTCAAATTGATTTCAATTGATTTCAATTAAATTGATTTCAAGGCGTTTCGAGCCCATACGATCAAACGACAAGTCCGTTCGTTACGAAACTTGAGATCCTACAATAATTCACCGTTACAGATCCGATGAAACTGGTTTCGTTGAAATCCGAGTCAGTGGCCAAAATGGCTATATTTCAGTTAATTAAATAAATTAATATTAAATTAATTAAGTCGCTTTTTCAGTTTAAATTTAAAATTTTACAACTTCTATCATTTTTGATTTGTTAACCATTTACAATAATTTAAACAAATTTAGATGTCAATTTAAAGTTGATTAATCCATCAATTTCAGCGTTTAATTTCAATTTCATTAAATTAAGAAATTAAACATTAAAATTCCAAAATCCATTTATTAAATTTTTAAACCTTGTTATTCAAGTCGTTATTACAATAAGGATCTAACTAACATTGGTTTACCTCTTAGTACATTAATAATTCCCAATTTCATCTTAATTTCCATTTAAGTAATATTTAAATAATTAATTTCATTAAATTTCCATTAACTGTCTATTATTTTCTTGGTTAATCCAATATTTCATTTATTCACTTATCTTCAATTTATAACCAAGTATAGCATTTTTATTATTTCAATTAATTGGAATTTCATTCAATTTATCAAAAATTTACTTTAATTAACATTGTTACATTTTATTTTAGTATTCATTACATTACTAAATCTCCAATTTTTATTTCTTTCAAATTTAATTATCAAAATCTTATTAAATTAACACATTTAAATTATCGAAAATTACGGGTTGTTACAGAACCAATGTTAATTATATCCATTAGATAGTGAATGATTGAATAAAAAAGATTGAAATCAAGTTAAATCAATTTATTGGAATTTAAATTATAACTAATGGATTTATTGCAATTGAAATTAAACACTGTAATTAGTGCAATAATGAATGTTAATTATAAAAATTGAATTGAAAAGTGATTTAATTAATTTAATAATAATTTATTTAATTAACGTGGAAATAGTCATTTTGGCAACTGTCTCGGATTTTGACGAAACCAGTTTCATCGGATCTGTAACGGTGAATTATTGTATGATTTCAAGTTTCGTAGCGATCGAACTTGTCGTTTTATCGTACGGGCTTGAAACGTGTAGATATCAATTTAATTGCATTGAATTTGAAATAAGCTGATTTTTCTTCTTTATACAATGGAATTAGGACTTGAAACATTTTACATTGAGTTTAAAAATATCGAAAACATCTATTTTAATATATGGAATGAAGCCAATTTCGTTTCGGAAGCGAAACGGGCTTTTTGGGTCGTTAATTTCGTTCGAACCAATTCGATACGCGTTCGTTCTTTCTTATCGGGCATTTTTAATATAAATAGTTCTATTCTAACCCTAGAAGCCTTTTTATTTCTCATTACTGTATGTACAATTCACTCTGGCTTCTCCTTCTCAATGGCGGAAACTCTATTTTTCCTAAATCCAAATTCAAATCAAAACCAATTTCAAGAATTCAAACTCATCCAAACCTCAACATATTATATACCGTTTCGAAGCTCTCGATGAGTGTAATCCACTACAGTGTTTCGTTTTTCAATCTGGTTCATCGTTTAGCAAGAAATCGAGGATGAACCTCAACCGTCGAAATTAGGTTTTTCTCGATCCAACGGCGGATCTTCATCCGATCGACGATCGAGAAGCTGCGTTGGGAGGAGGGTGGAGAGCAGGTCATGGGGTAGTGGTTGTTCGTTGTAACTCGATCAGGATTCACCAAAAATCGATGATGAAGGGCTAATTTTCGTCCTCGGCCTGGAGATGAATGGCGGCGTCATGGGGAACCGGTCGTAGGGCGTAGGGGCGGCGCTTTAGGGCCTTCGAGGTAGCGTGCTCGGATCTTGGTGGAATCGCCTCATGCGGCGGCGAATTGGATCGAACGGCCACGTTTTTTTTGGGTTCGAACGAGTGCACTGTAGCCGAGATTGTCGCGTGAGGATGAACGAGGTAATGACGTGTCAAATAATTTATTAAATTATTTGTTTTAGTTTGTAAATCGTTTAACTTCTAATATGCATAACTTTTACGTACGAGGTCGGATTTATGTGTGGTTTGCTCCGCTGCGATCGTATCGAAATTTTGGACATTATGGAACTAGTTTGGACAAATTCTGAGACTGTTGTATTTTAGGCCTTATTTTGGATTTCAAATCGATATGAAATCAAAGGTGAGTGTTGTGACCACTCACAACTACTAGATTATATTATGTTAGTTGAATTGAGTTTATGATGTGATTAGAAATTGATTGTTTGATGTTTGGTATATTTAAATTGTCATTCAAGTTAAACCTTACTTTTATTGAATTTAATCGCTATTTAATTTAATATTGAATTTTAAATTGCCTGTTAATACCTGTTATTGATGATCAGTCAATTGATGTTATTTATTTGTTGATCTGAATCGTGATTTTGATGGATGTTTGATTGTTGATATTGGATGACTGGATGTTACATTTCTATATTGTTATAACAATGCAAGTTCCCTATGGGTTGAAATGATACATACTCGAACGATCATATAGATTAGGGAGAAATTGTTATGAGTTGAAATGATAGACTCAAGCGATTTCATGGATTTGTAGTTAAATTCGAGATTGCGGGTTGAAATGATATATATCCATAGATATAAAATAATTGCGGATTGAAATGATAAATATCTATATCACTTTACCATAGGGTAGAGAATTATATACGAAAACCAGATTGGTTAAATTAAACAATTTTAAATCCTTAAAATTTGAATTCAGTTAAACGATATGAAATAAAAATTGATTTGTATAAACTGAATTATTTTCGGAATCCAAGCTTTAAATGTTTAAAATTAGAATTGATTTAATGAATTATTTAAAGAATTAAAATGAAAATTTCAAGGTTGAATTTTGAAGCATAAATGAAATTTGTCGAAATTGAGTTATTGAAATTATTTGAATATAACTTTGAAATCTATTTAATTTGAAGTGGTTTAAATTGATAATTCAAACATGGATTTGAAATCGATGTTGATTAAATGGCTTAATGAGAATCTGAATTTAAAAAAAAACCAGTTTTAGTTAGTTGAATTGAAAGCTGGACAAGGTCCAGATGTGTTGAAATGAAAGAAATAGTTTAATTTGATATTAAATTCAAATTATTATTTTTATATAAACTGTTTTTAAAGAAATATTATTTTAAAAATCCTGATTAGTAAGGTTTTCAAACTATTAAACTAATTTAATCTATTTTAACTATTTTAGACTATTTAACCAATTTTAAACTATTTTAATTTATTTTAATCTATTATAATCTATTTAATCCAATTTAATCTTTTTTTACTTAATTTAAACTAATTAAACTGTAACGACCCGTAAAATTTCAACTGTTTAATAACGTAATTAGTTGAAATTTTGCGAAATTTCAAACGATAAAATTTTGAAATAAAAATTTAATATTTGGAATACGTCTAGTTAAACATAGCAACTGGTAAATTTTCGTCCGAAAATATGAAAGTTTATTTCGCACGTAAATTCACTTCAATTTAATCAGTTAAAAAGCGATGAAAATAAAATGTTTCCGAAACCTAAATATTTTTACATAGAAAAATTCTAAACCATCTTCTGAGCAAAATATCAGTTCGTCATTTTTCCAAATTCGGACATTTATTGCTCCGTCGTTCTTATTTTCTGCAAAATAGCAGCATTCTGGTACCGATATCGATTTTTATCGGATGATCGTACCACTGATTTCTATATACCGTTTTGATCGTCTCGTGGTGCCGATCTCTACGGTATATTCGATTGTAAAATTCGAAGTTCCGTTGTACGTTGCACTTTACGTAACGCTTACCGTATCGGTACCGGTTTGTGACGTTTGGTTTTGTGCCTTTTGATTTTCCTTTTGTGACCATTCAACTTTCCTCCGTAAACCCAACGGGCATCAACAATTATTATCTCAGCTTTTTGACCTTTCTATTCCCCATAACAAATTTATTATATTTCTGGTTCCAACGTACTGCGGTTCATTTTTCCATCTGCCTTTTGATTTCGATATTTATTTCCCGTCTATTCCTATCCCTACTTTAGTTCTGAAAATAATATGTGAAGTAAATTGCACGCGTCCCTTACTGTTGCCTGTTCCTTTCCACTTTCTCACCCACTCTCATTTTTCCTTCCTCTTTACATTTTCTTTTGCTCGGCCTCCTCTCATCACCAACGCTATCTACCTCTTCCCATGCCTTAGCATATGCAACCGTACCCTACTCCCACCTTCACTCAGCATCCGCCCTCACCGAAGATCCGACCTGGCCTCGCCTCTCTCCCTCTCCACCGAACACATCGGTCCCTCCAAACCCGAAACCCCATCTTGGCCTCACTGCCATTCACCAACCCTGAAACTCGCATACATCTTCCCATCGCCTACCCAAACCTTCAAAGCCACCACTTCTCCCCTCAGCTGCATGCTTCCCGAGCCTAGCACGGCCTCTACCTGACCATTCTCAAGCCTACCTTGGACGAAGCCATCACCCCCTACACCCAGCCCGTCCCCTAAGGTCCTCCACCCGAGCAAGCTACCCACCTCCGGCTCCTCTCTCCTCCCCTCGCGAACCCAAGCAGCCACCATGACTGGCCGAAAGCTGCTCCCCTTTCCCTCTTGCCAAAGCCGAGAACGTTCTGAGCCTCCCTTTCCTTTTCTTTGCAAAGGTAAATTTATATGTGTATATATGATAGTATGTTGTACACATCAGATTTATATTTTAAGTTGAGAAGCTACATGTATATAATTTATTATGTATATACTGTATAGATCCTTATGGAATATTGGTTGTATATAAGTTATAATTGTTGTTATATATAGACTTAAGATTTTATAAAGTATGTTTACACGTAAGCTATGTATATAGGTTTTAATGTATGCATTATACATATGTATTTTGAATCTGGGCACTTGTATAGATTTACATATAGGTGTCTTGTTTTTTTTTTGGTATATATATATATGCTTATACAGTTATAATTTATAAGTATAAAAGTTTATATATATTGTTATTTTATATGTAAGTGTCGATTGGTTTGAGTCTATATATTTTTGTAGGTTGTATGGGTCTAAATATAGGTTTAGTTCTCATATTTTTTTATTTTTTTATTTTTTTATTTTATCTAGTTGTTACGGTATTTTTTATAAGTATACAGTCCTATATTATTTATGTTTTGAAATTTCGAATCTACTTGGTTACAGCCTATATATATATACCTTTATACAGTAGCCTTGTTAAAGTGATTATCATATATCATGGTATATCATGTCAGTAGTAATATATGTTTATTTGAATTTCTTTTTCTGTTACAGAGATATAAAGTAGTTTATATATATTACAAAGTTTTAATGTTTACCAAACAGTGTTTAGTTTGCATGTTTTGTTTGGTTTTGTTTATGATTTGCTGGGTAAGTATCGGTTCTACACTATAAGGTATATATATATTTACTAGCTATTATATTGTTGTGAATATTTTATTACAGTGTTTAAAAGTATATATTTATTCTATGTTCAAAGTGTATATATACAAAATATATATTAGTACTGTTGAGGCTTTAATGTAATGTGTATATATGTTTGATTTTATATATGCATTTAATTTAAACAATGATTTTGAAATACATATATATTTAAATTTAAAAAATTGCGTTTGGATATAAAATATGATTTTATGTGCATAATTTTTATATATGTTCACTTATACCATTTATCTTCATCGATCTAGTCTAAGTTGATTTCGTCAATTTCTATTTATCAGCTTCGTTCGTCGATTCGAGTCCAATCTTGCTTTGTTTTGGAATTCGTGCCTGGATTTCGTAACTTGATTTCATTGTCTACTCTCTAGCCTCGGAAGGTGAGCACTCACTCACGATTAACGTTCTTTTATTTATTAAATTTGATTTCAATTGAAACGACAATTGAAATATACTGCTGTTAGTTAATTACGCTGTTATATATGCTGTTATCTGTATCAGTTCACCTATGACATCTGACACCATTATCTGTTAATTATTTATGCGATGATAATACAGTTTAACTGATAATTGATTGATTGTTGATGTTTATATTGGACGTTAAATTGTTAATGTTAAATTGATAAATAGTATGCGACTGAACTTGATATAGGATAGTTAAATGTTAAATTTGATTAAATGACATTTGTATAATATGACCCCTTTAACTGTTGAATCTATTGACACGTAGGATTTGTTTAATTACATATTGAACCACTGAATGTATGTTGTTAAATTGATGATGTATGAAATTGTAAATAGATGACAAGTGAAAAACCGTAATGTAATAATCTTTAATCTACATGAAATGATAGTGTAGATTCTAGAAATAATTATATAAATTCGTACAAATAACAATGCGAATTAATACGGTTATTTCGGGATTATTCGAATTGATTATTGGATTGATATTGGTTGTTGTTATTGCTTGTTTATTTACTTTGACACCATCCCAGTTATCACACTGCAAGTGCCCTTTGATATGTTTTGATTTTGAATTGAATTGGAATCGGGTTGAAATGATAAATACCCAAATTGAACTTTGACTTAGGATAGAAAATTAAATAAAAAAAAAAAACCCGATTGGTCAATAATTTGATTTGAAAATAAACGAAGATTTTATTTGAACAAATAATATGGTTTTGAAATGAAGTTGAAATTTGAATTTTTAATGAAAGGAAATTGTAATATTTGATAATCTGAAACAAAATATTTACAATGTAATCGATGAAAGAATGTTGTTTAATTTGAGAAATGATTGGATTAAGTTTTAAATTATTAAACTTTGAAATGATTTAATAATTAAGTTTGAAATTATAATTAAGTTTGAAATTATTAAACTTTGAAATTATTTGATAATTAAGTTTTAAACTATTTAATAATGAATTAGTAAATGATTAAATTGAACTGAAATTCTTTAATAAGAAAAATTGAACTTTTGAATAAGTGAATTTTACTTCGTAAAGAATTGAAATTGAGTTTCTTTATTAATTAAGTTTTGGAAAATTATTTAAGTAAGTAAATAAGTGAAATGGAATTTCTTTAACAAGAAATGAAAATGTGATATTTTGAAATTAACGTAAGACTTGAAATATAAAGAATTTGATTTGATGAATTTAATTTAATTAAATTTGTAAGTTTTGATTTAATGAAGTTGAATTTAAGAAATTGATTTAATGATTTGGAAATTTAATAGAAATTGTTTTGAACGATAAATTAATTGAACGATATTGAGTGAAATTGATAAATGAATTTAAATTGATTTAAATGTTAAATTAAATTAATTTAAATGATTTCGGAATGAAATTTATATATGAACTTGAATCAATATTTGAATTGTTTTGAATAAAATTTGAAACTGAATTATAAGATTTTTAAACGGAAAATTGGAAGTTTTGAAACGGAAATTTGGAAATTGTTTTAGAAAGACAAATGAAATGTTGATTTTCGAATTCTATTTGAAATTGAAATTGATTTGGTTTTGAAATATGTAAACGACCAATCGGTGTAATAATTACGAAAGTTATTAAAGAGACCGGGATCGGTAATGGATATACTCTCTATCTGAACCGAAACCACTTTAATAACTATACGCGGAGTGTTGATCCAGAACGAAGTGGATGGTTTTGATGAACGCGTTGACTAAAGAAAGAGAACGATCTTGGATGACCCTTGACATGACTAAAACAGGAGCCGCGCCGGGCCATTGAGGATCGCCATCTCTAGCGGGCACACTTCTTCGATACCATATCTATTACTTTTGTGATTCGATTTGGGTGCACCCCTCGATTTGGGAGTGTTGTTCGCGGTGTTGGGGTGGTAGCTGCTATGCCCAACATCAGTCCGGATCAGGCAACTACTAGTATCCTAGTTGGTATCGCCTCATGTACCTTGTCATACTGATTATCCTATTCGCGACCACTACGATTTTGATTTGTACCTTTAGTATATGGATTGCCCTCTGGTGACTTCCGGTTTTGGGGAAACTACGGTCTTGTATATGCTTTTGGGAATAAACAGGTTAAGAGGTGTATGGGCCCTGCTTAACCCTACTTTGATATCTTTATATTACTGATAGACATTATCTACTTAGCGTACATTACTACCTAGTAGATAGTTTAACGGATCCTTAAAGGATGGTTATTCCAAACATCCTTTGAGTTACTTGTATTTCAATTGCTATTTCACTTGAGTTGGATTTATTAATATAAGAATGTTAATCCTGACTCGAGTGTTTTGTGTTTTTGCTTTACGCTCGGGTCAGACTGAGTAGTTCAGCTTACGAGACTCACCTTTGGAGTTGGAGCTTCGCTTGGAGATCCAGCTATCTATCCAGCTTTCAGATATTCGATGATTCCAGTGATGTATTCTGATTTGTATCTGTTACTCTTCCGTTGTATCTGGTTTAACTCTGATGTATCGTATTACTCTTCTGTTGTAAACTCTGATGTATTTTATGTATTCATATAGTAGCTTCATGAACTACTATCTCTTTTATTTCCGCTGCACTTATTACTCTGTGTCTGTGATCTGTGATTATATCTATTTACTGTATATGTTCAGTTTTGCCAAATTTAAATTAACAACGCGGTATTTTGAGCAATTCAACTCCGGCATGAGTGTCTACCTATACACTTATAATGGACGCGAATGGTCCAAAATTCCGGGTCGTTACAGTTGGTATCAGAGCTTTGGTAGCTCTAGGCAAAACTCAACATATAGGGTAAATGTATTTACAGAATCACTCTCATTCGAGTTTCAATCTCTTCCTTTGACTCAATTCCTTTGAATCTTGGAACGTTTCCCCTCGGTTCCAAAAATTCATTCGTGTCCCTCACTATTCGTCTTCTTTCAATCATGGAGCACCCCATAACTCCATTCTGAATGTTATCTATAATAGATCGGCGGTCTCGCCAATCTTAGAATGATTCGTAAAGGAGTAAACTCCTTTATAATAGGCATCGATTTACTGGAGATTTCTGTATCCGCGGTTTACGATGCTATCTATTACTTGCTATACCTGAATTCCACCTCTGGAGATCGAGTGTTGATTTACCTCGGAATTCAGCATCGATCTTATTCTTGAAGTTACGGACGATCCGATTAAGATTGCCCGTGAATTAAATAAGCTTGTCCAACCTGATTCTGTTAATTGAATCATCTTATCTTTTCTTTCGAACTTGTATTTAAATCAGAATTCTCTTTAACTTGAGTCCATAAAATTTGAAACCCTATCCTTATTTTGAAAATTCATCCCTGTATCGTCGAGCAAAGAAGTGTATTTGTAAATTTATATAAAAATGTTTTATATATTGTGTTGTTTGAGTTGTTGATGTTGATTTGGGTTTCCGATCGATTCGTCTGATCAACGCTATCGATAGGATTTCCAAAACACTTGAACAGAGCAAACTGACACAATATTATTTTCAAATTTGGTAAATGAAATAAATTTGTTGATTATATTGTAAAAATATAAGTTAAAATTTTCTGGAATTTAATAAGTTAATTAAATTGTTGTTGAAATGATAATATTTGATTATCATTTATTGTTCTAAATAAATTTATAAATACGGTTTATAAATTGATTTGGAATTTGAAATGAATTTAATTCAGAAATCTGAGAATTTAGTTTCCGGTGATTTCGAACTTTGGTTTTTAAAATTTAAAGTATATATTATTGAAGTATTTTCGAATAGAAACCGTTTTCAAAGAATTTTAAAATATTGAAACCAGGGCTCTTCTCTTTGTCATTGGAAAATAATTTCGGTGATGGCGGCCGCATCATCGACATTCATTTTCGAGTTTCGAAGTGGAGATACTATTCTGTAGCTTTGCTACGGTTTTGTTTTGAAAAATATTTTGATTTAAACTTCTTCAGTATAATTTGATTTATATATAAGTATCTTATTTTAAAATTTAATTTGATTTGATATAAATATATTATATATATCTCTAAATTGTTTAAATTTAATCGGAAATCTAATTCTTAAATTTTGTTAAAGAATGATTTTAATTATAAATAAAACCAAAATTTGGAATAAACATTTAAACTTGAATAATTGAATTGGGAAAATTTTATTTGTATATTGTTCAACTACATTCTAATACAACTTACCTAAATCATTCAGAAGTTGACTATGTAATTGGATAATATATAAGATAAATTGAATTTATAAATAAAATTTGAGTGTTTATAATAAATGGTATACACTAAATTTTGATTATAAAGATGTTAATAGAGTTAGATAGGATAATAAGTAAACTTAGTTAATAATGAAATAAATTTGTTTTGAAAGAATTAATAAAATTGAAATTTGATCAATATATGAAAATACCTTGAATTTAAAAGCAATAAGAAGATGTAAATTAATTTAAATCGAAACTTTTACGGTTTAAATTAATTTATATGGGTTAAATATATGTAATAAGATATATTAAGTAAAATAAACTTAACAATAATTTTGGAATAAAGAAGAATCTAAATTGTTGAAAAAAGTATGATTATAATGAAAGACTATTCAAATTTATGGTTAGAAATTTTAAATTTAAGATAATTGGACGATAAGATAATAAATTTAGAAATAGTTGAGATCGATTTTAGTGGACTCAAATGGATTAAATCAATTATTCAATATCAATTAATTTAAATTGAAATTTATACGGTTTAAACTAATTGTTATTTTTGTATTTCAAACTAGTTTTCTTCCTGGTAGTTTCTATTCTCCTACCTCGTTCCTTTTCGGGGACGAAAAGTTTTGAGTGGGGGAGAATGTAACGACCCGTAAAATTTCAACTGTTTAATAACGTAATTAGTTGAAATTTTGCGAAATTTCAAACGATAAAATTTTGAAATAAAAATTTAATATTTGGAATACGTCTAGTTAAACATAGCAACTGGTAAATTTTCGTCCGAAAATATGAAAGTTTATTTCGCACGTAAATTCACTTCAATTTAATCAGTTAAAAAGCGATGAAAATAAAATGTTTCCGAAACCTAAATATTTTTACATAGAAAAATTCTAAACCATCTTCTGAGCAAAATATCAGTTCGTCATTTTTCCAAATTCGGACATTTATTGCTCCGTCGTTCTTATTTTCTGCAAAATAGCAGCATTCTGGTACCGATATCGATTTTTATCGGATGATCGTACCACTGATTTCTATATACCGTTTTGATCGTCTCGTGGTGCCGATCTCTACGGTATATTCGATTGTAAAATTCGAAGTTCCGTTGTACGTTGCACTTTACGTAACGCTTACCGTATCGGTACCGGTTTGTGACGTTTGGTTTTGTGCCTTTTGATTTTCCTTTTGTGACCATTCAACTTTCCTCCGTAAACCCAACGGGCATCAACAATTATTATCTCAGCTTTTTGACCTTTCTATTCCCCATAACAAATTTATTATATTTCTGGTTCCAACGTACTGCGGTTCATTTTTCCATCTGCCTTTTGATTTCGATATTTATTTCCCGTCTATTCCTATCCCTACTTTAGTTCTGAAAATAATATGTGAAGTAAATTGCACGCGTCCCTTACTGTTGCCTGTTCCTTTCCACTTTCTCACCCACTCTCATTTTTCCTTCCTCTTTACATTTTCTTTTGCTCGGCCTCCTCTCATCACCAACGCTATCTACCTCTTCCCATGCCTTAGCATATGCAACCGTACCCTACTCCCACCTTCACTCAGCATCCGCCCTCACCGAAGATCCGACCTGGCCTCGCCTCTCTCCCTCTCCACCGAACACATCGGTCCCTCCAAACCCGAAACCCCATCTTGGCCTCACTGCCATTCACCAACCCTGAAACTCGCATACATCTTCCCATCGCCTACCCAAACCTTCAAAGCCACCACTTCTCCCCTCAGCTGCATGCTTCCCGAGCCTAGCACGGCCTCTACCTGACCATTCTCAAGCCTACCTTGGACGAAGCCATCACCCCCTACACCCAGCCCGTCCCCTAAGGTCCTCCACCCGAGCAAGCTACCCACCTCCGGCTCCTCTCTCCTCCCCTCGCGAACCCAAGCAGCCACCATGACTGGCCGAAAGCTGCTCCCCTTTCCCTCTTGCCAAAGCCGAGAACGTTCTGAGCCTCCCTTTCCTTTTCTTTGCAAAGGTAAATTTATATGTGTATATATGATAGTATGTTGTACACATCAGATTTATATTTTAAGTTGAGAAGCTACATGTATATAATTTATTATGTATATACTGTATAGATCCTTATGGAATATTGGTTGTATATAAGTTATAATTGTTGTTATATATAGACTTAAGATTTTATAAAGTATGTTTACACGTAAGCTATGTATATAGGTTTTAATGTATGCATTATACATATGTATTTTGAATCTGGGCACTTGTATAGATTTACATATAGGTGTCTTGTTTTTTTTTTGGTATATATATATATGCTTATACAGTTATAATTTATAAGTATAAAAGTTTATATATATTGTTATTTTATATGTAAGTGTCGATTGGTTTGAGTCTATATATTTTTGTAGGTTGTATGGGTCTAAATATAGGTTTAGTTCTCATATTTTTTTATTTTTTTATTTTTTTATTTTATCTAGTTGTTACGGTATTTTTTATAAGTATACAGTCCTATATTATTTATGTTTTGAAATTTCGAATCTACTTGGTTACAGCCTATATATATATACCTTTATACAGTAGCCTTGTTAAAGTGATTATCATATATCATGGTATATCATGTCAGTAGTAATATATGTTTATTTGAATTTCTTTTTCTGTTACAGAGATATAAAGTAGTTTATATATATTACAAAGTTTTAATGTTTACCAAACAGTGTTTAGTTTGCATGTTTTGTTTGGTTTTGTTTATGATTTGCTGGGTAAGTATCGGTTCTACACTATAAGGTATATATATATTTACTAGCTATTATATTGTTGTGAATATTTTATTACAGTGTTTAAAAGTATATATTTATTCTATGTTCAAAGTGTATATATACAAAATATATATTAGTACTGTTGAGGCTTTAATGTAATGTGTATATATGTTTGATTTTATATATGCATTTAATTTAAACAATGATTTTGAAATACATATATATTTAAATTTAAAAAATTGCGTTTGGATATAAAATATGATTTTATGTGCATAATTTTTATATATGTTCACTTATACCATTTATCTTCATCGATCTAGTCTAAGTTGATTTCGTCAATTTCTATTTATCAGCTTCGTTCGTCGATTCGAGTCCAATCTTGCTTTGTTTTGGAATTCGTGCCTGGATTTCGTAACTTGATTTCATTGTCTACTCTCTAGCCTCGGAAGGTGAGCACTCACTCACGATTAACGTTCTTTTATTTATTAAATTTGATTTCAATTGAAACGACAATTGAAATATACTGCTGTTAGTTAATTACGCTGTTATATATGCTGTTATCTGTATCAGTTCACCTATGACATCTGACACCATTATCTGTTAATTATTTATGCGATGATAATACAGTTTAACTGATAATTGATTGATTGTTGATGTTTATATTGGACGTTAAATTGTTAATGTTAAATTGATAAATAGTATGCGACTGAACTTGATATAGGATAGTTAAATGTTAAATTTGATTAAATGACATTTGTATAATATGACCCCTTTAACTGTTGAATCTATTGACACGTAGGATTTGTTTAATTACATATTGAACCACTGAATGTATGTTGTTAAATTGATGATGTATGAAATTGTAAATAGATGACAAGTGAAAAACCGTAATGTAATAATCTTTAATCTACATGAAATGATAGTGTAGATTCTAGAAATAATTATATAAATTCGTACAAATAACAATGCGAATTAATACGGTTATTTCGGGATTATTCGAATTGATTATTGGATTGATATTGGTTGTTGTTATTGCTTGTTTATTTACTTTGACACCATCCCAGTTATCACACTGCAAGTGCCCTTTGATATGTTTTGATTTTGAATTGAATTGGAATCGGGTTGAAATGATAAATACCCAAATTGAACTTTGACTTAGGATAGAAAATTAAATAAAAAAAAAAAACCCGATTGGTCAATAATTTGATTTGAAAATAAACGAAGATTTTATTTGAACAAATAATATGGTTTTGAAATGAAGTTGAAATTTGAATTTTTAATGAAAGGAAATTGTAATATTTGATAATCTGAAACAAAATATTTACAATGTAATCGATGAAAGAATGTTGTTTAATTTGAGAAATGATTGGATTAAGTTTTAAATTATTAAACTTTGAAATGATTTAATAATTAAGTTTGAAATTATAATTAAGTTTGAAATTATTAAACTTTGAAATTATTTGATAATTAAGTTTTAAACTATTTAATAATGAATTAGTAAATGATTAAATTGAACTGAAATTCTTTAATAAGAAAAATTGAACTTTTGAATAAGTGAATTTTACTTCGTAAAGAATTGAAATTGAGTTTCTTTATTAATTAAGTTTTGGAAAATTATTTAAGTAAGTAAATAAGTGAAATGGAATTTCTTTAACAAGAAATGAAAATGTGATATTTTGAAATTAACGTAAGACTTGAAATATAAAGAATTTGATTTGATGAATTTAATTTAATTAAATTTGTAAGTTTTGATTTAATGAAGTTGAATTTAAGAAATTGATTTAATGATTTGGAAATTTAATAGAAATTGTTTTGAACGATAAATTAATTGAACGATATTGAGTGAAATTGATAAATGAATTTAAATTGATTTAAATGTTAAATTAAATTAATTTAAATGATTTCGGAATGAAATTTATATATGAACTTGAATCAATATTTGAATTGTTTTGAATAAAATTTGAAACTGAATTATAAGATTTTTAAACGGAAAATTGGAAGTTTTGAAACGGAAATTTGGAAATTGTTTTAGAAAGACAAATGAAATGTTGATTTTCGAATTCTATTTGAAATTGAAATTGATTTGGTTTTGAAATATGTAAACGACCAATCGGTGTAATAATTACGAAAGTTATTAAAGAGACCGGGATCGGTAATGGATATACTCTCTATCTGAACCGAAACCACTTTAATAACTATACGCGGAGTGTTGATCCAGAACGAAGTGGATGGTTTTGATGAACGCGTTGACTAAAGAAAGAGAACGATCTTGGATGACCCTTGACATGACTAAAACAGGAGCCGCGCCGGGCCATTGAGGATCGCCATCTCTAGCGGGCACACTTCTTCGATACCATATCTATTACTTTTGTGATTCGATTTGGGTGCACCCCTCGATTTGGGAGTGTTGTTCGCGGTGTTGGGGTGGTAGCTGCTATGCCCAACATCAGTCCGGATCAGGCAACTACTAGTATCCTAGTTGGTATCGCCTCATGTACCTTGTCATACTGATTATCCTATTCGCGACCACTACGATTTTGATTTGTACCTTTAGTATATGGATTGCCCTCTGGTGACTTCCGGTTTTGGGGAAACTACGGTCTTGTATATGCTTTTGGGAATAAACAGGTTAAGAGGTGTATGGGCCCTGCTTAACCCTACTTTGATATCTTTATATTACTGATAGACATTATCTACTTAGCGTACATTACTACCTAGTAGATAGTTTAACGGATCCTTAAAGGATGGTTATTCCAAACATCCTTTGAGTTACTTGTATTTCAATTGCTATTTCACTTGAGTTGGATTTATTAATATAAGAATGTTAATCCTGACTCGAGTGTTTTGTGTTTTTGCTTTACGCTCGGGTCAGACTGAGTAGTTCAGCTTACGAGACTCACCTTTGGAGTTGGAGCTTCGCTTGGAGATCCAGCTATCTATCCAGCTTTCAGATATTCGATGATTCCAGTGATGTATTCTGATTTGTATCTGTTACTCTTCCGTTGTATCTGGTTTAACTCTGATGTATCGTATTACTCTTCTGTTGTAAACTCTGATGTATTTTATGTATTCATATAGTAGCTTCATGAACTACTATCTCTTTTATTTCCGCTGCACTTATTACTCTGTGTCTGTGATCTGTGATTATATCTATTTACTGTATATGTTCAGTTTTGCCAAATTTAAATTAACAACGCGGTATTTTGAGCAATTCAACTCCGGCATGAGTGTCTACCTATACACTTATAATGGACGCGAATGGTCCAAAATTCCGGGTCGTTACATAAACTATTTAATATATTTTAAACTATTTAATCTATCTTGAACTATTTAAACTATTTATAACTATCTAAATCAATTTCAAAATTTCAGACTGTGTAAAGTTGAAGTGTTTATATTTAAATCCTTGATTTTTAAAGCGAATATGGTTAGATGATGTTATAACCTAAGTTGGGATTTGTAATGATAATTGCTAATGATACGACATATTTGAGTAAATATGATGATTTTGAAATGAGGATTTAATTAATCTATCTTATCGATAATGAATATGATTTCGAAAGTGAATATGATTTCGAAAGTGATATGGTTTGAATTGAATATGATATTTTGATATCAATTATGAAAGACTTTGGAAATTTAAAAGAACCATCCGGTGTGAAATAAGCATAGGGTTGTTAAAGAGATCGGGATCGGATATTATCATACTCTCTACCAATACCGAAAACCACTTTAACAACTGTGTACGTGGTGGAGATTCCAGAATGAAGTAGGATGGTTTGGCGAACGATTCTGTATGAGGTATTTACGTAGCCCTGACTCCCGTGAGTCAGCTTGATGTGGCTAAAACAGGAGCCATGCCGGGCCAAGTGAGGTCGCTCCTCCTATCGGACACATTTCTTTGATACCACATTATGACTTTGTGATTGATTTGGTGGCCACCCCTCGATTTGATTATGGGAGTGTGTTCCGAGGTGAGCGGTAGTAGCTGCTATGCGTTACCACCAGTTCGGATCCGCAAAACGGTAGTATCCTACCCTGGTCATTGCTTCGCGTGCCTTGTCACATGCCTTATTGCACCTTCTACGAGTTTGTTTTGTACCGTACTTATGGAGCCTATAGGTAAACCACCGGTTTAGTGGAGGTTACAGTATTGTATAAACTATGGGAATATATAAAATGTGTTAAGAGGGATATGGGTAACGCCTTAATGCTATTTTAATATTTTACTTTACTGTAGACACTATTATAATAGCTTATTGTACAATGTATGTAGATAGTTTAACGGATCCTTAGGAGATGGAAATCCCGAACATCTCTTAAGTTATTGCACTCACGTTGACACTGGATAGTACATGTCAAACCCCGTAAACATCTCCGACGCTATTACACTCATATTTATTTACTGTTGATTTAACTTACATAAGAACTTTTAGTTCTGACTCGAGTGTTCATCTTTTCAATTCGCTCGGGTCAGTCTGAGCTTTTCGGTGTATCGAAGACTGCTTTTGAAGGACAAAGACAAAGATTTAGTACTATTATTATTTATTATATTTATCTAACTGCATCATGTTGTTCCACTGCATTATTTTTTTATTACTGCTGTATGTACTCTGATTCTGTAATTTAGAAATGTAATCAAATGTTATTTGTAAAATAGTTTCATGAACTGTTTATTTTATTATTATATTTTGTCATTCCGCTGTGAGATTCTGTGTTTTGTTTTTCTTCTTTTCTCTTCTTTTCTCTTCTTTTTCTTATTTACCCCATAACAATCCTCTATTTTGAATGGTTTGAGTCTGACATGTGTGATTTATCGTCAATTTATACCGTCCAAAAATGTGGGTCGTTACAACATTCGAGGGTCGAAAAGTCTTGTCGTATATTTGGTATTAGAGCCTACAAAAGAGCATATTTGTATTTGTCTAAGAATGGCGTTGAGACTTTTAATGAAGTTTAAACTTGGCTTAGAATATTTGGGGACATAGAGTTGGATGATATAAAGCGACATTTGGCTTTGCGACATCTGTTTGATGCTGCTATGGATTGATAGAGCATAGTCGCTGCAGGTGTTCAGGAGAAAGACTTCTCTTAGGCCTAATTCAAGGAAGTGTTTGAGATAAAGTTTGTTCCGAAGGCTGGAAAGGCTAAGTTGTTTAAGAGCTTTCTTAATATGAAGCATGGAGCTATGTCAACTGCTGAGTATGAGAATAGGATTAATGCATTGTCTCGGTATAGGCTTGGGTTGGCAGATACATTACTGAAGAAGAATGAGATGTTTGTATTGGGTATGCATCCAGAGTTTCAAAGGGACATGACAAATCATATCCAGGGGTCATTTATGAACCTGATAGGTATGGATTTACAGTTTGAGGGTTTGGCTACAAAGCCGTCTGCGCCTGCACCAACCGGAAATAACAAGTGTAAATTTTAGTTGCCAAAGGATGTTTCCAATTTATCTTGCTACAAGTGTGAACATAAAGGACATTTCACTAGGAATTGTAGAACTTGTGGAGGACAAGTGGAAAAAGCATGGATAGTTAAAGTGTCAATTGGAAGGGTACAAAAGCTTAAGCCACAGACGGCCAAAGGACAGTTTGCACCGAAGAGTTGTTACAACTACCACCAACCAAATCATATGGCCAGGGATTGTCCGTGCTTCAGAAATGTTAGTAGCCTAAGGTTTTCGATCTTGCTACAACATCTTCTACTTCTACAGCTGCAAAGGGGATGTAAGTTCTTAAAGGTATACATTATATATTTATGGCATTCGTGTTCTTGTTTTGTTTGACACAGGTGCTTCACATAATTTTATATCCCATGACCTTGTTAATAGACTGAAACTAGAACCAATTAAGGCTTATGTCTCAATTTGTGTGTTAAATCCTATGGGGTGCTCGGCAAATCTGAGTATGTTATTTTTAGGAGTTCCAGTCACTTGTGTTGACCGAATCTTTATGTGTGATATGTATGTTCTTGGTTTTTATGTATTACTTGGGATGGATAGGTTGTCTTGGAATCATATAGTCCTAGATTATTTTAAGCGAACTATATCATTTAAGATAGGAGAAGGGAAGATTATGGTAGTGTATTGTGAGTGACCTAGCTCGTTAATGAGAAGTTTCCTTTATTCACTCGATATAGATGAAGAGAAATTATGGTCTATTTTTTGTTCAGGAGTTTGCAGATTTGTTCAAAGAAGTATTTGGTTTATCCCCTCACTGTGAGATTGAATTTCATATTGATTTGGTTTGAAATGCTAAACCTTTTGTGTTGCATGTCCATAGGTTATCACCAAAGGAGACGTTGGAGTTAGCTAACCAGATCAGTGATTTTTTACGTAAAGGCTTCATTTGACTTAGTCGATCAAATTGGGGAGCATCTGATTTCTTTGCTATGAAGGGGGATGGTTCCTTAAGACTTTGTGTGGACTACTGTGAGCTCAATAAGCGGACTATTGGAAATAAGTATCCTCTACCCAGGATAGATGAATTGTGCTATCAACTGCATTATGCTCGAGTATTTTCTTAACTAGGTCTTGCTAGGGGTTTCATTAATTAATGGTTGGAGGTGAGAGTGTACCTTTGACGTCTTTTGGTTTTGATAGATTTTATGAATGGTTGATTATGTCGTTTGGCCTAACCAATGCTCCCGCGTATTTTGTAGACTTGATAGACCAAGGAGGAGCATACTTCCCATTTGAGGATTGTACTTGAAACACTGAGAGAGCATGTGTTGAAAGATAAGTTCTCAAAGTGTCATTTTTAAAAATATGAATTTAGATTCCTAGGACATGTTGTCTCATGGGAGGATATTTCTATTGACCTAGCAAAGATTGTGGCTATTTAGGATTATAAGAGGTCAGAAAGCGCTACTCAAATTAGAAGCCTCTTAGGAATGGCAGACCATTATCGGAGGTTAATTCAAGATTTCTCTAAGATTGCTTCGCAGTTGACAAATTTAAAGATGTTAAATTTGTTTGGACTGATAAATATGAACAAGAATTCAAGGAGTTGAAGGCAAGTTTGACTAGCGCTCCTATTCAGACTATTCCGAACGGAGGTGAGGGTCTAACTATTTTTGCAGATGCTCGTGGGATAGGTTAAGGTGTAGTGTTGATGCATCATGGAAGGGTTATTGCTTATCCTAGCCGACAACACAAGCCGTATGAGTCGAGGTATCCGGCCCATGAATTGTAGTTATTAGCTTTAGTATTTGCATTGAAAATGTGGAGCCATCGTTTACTTGGTGAAAAGTTCGAGTTGTAAACGGACCATAAATCTTTGGAGTATCTTTTCACCTAGAAAAACCTCAACATGAGACATCAACGTTGATTAGAGTTCCTCATGGCTTATGATCTTGATATTTTGTATATGCCTAGGAAAGCGAAGTGATGCACTTAGTAGGAGGTATGCGATTATGGCGAATATAGAAGTGCATTCGACCCTTACAAGTCATATTGAAGGTAATCAACAGATGGATTTTTGAATTGCAAGGATAGCTATGGCTGTAAGTGAGAATGAGGAACCATAGAGATGGTTGGGATTTGAGATTGGTAACCGTGGGATATTAAGAATAAACTGGAGGTTATGTGTTTCAGATATTGATGGGATTAGACAAGGTGTTAGCAGAAAATCATCATTCGAGACTTAAGATACATCCAGGAGTTACCAAGATGTATTAGGATATGAAACGAACTTTCTGGTAAGAAGGTATGAAGAAGGATGTTTCCATATTTGTGAGTAGACGTTTGAATTGCCAATAAACAAAAGGTAGCCATCAGAAGATAGTTGGACTGCTTCAACCACTTGAGAGTCTGAAGTGGAAGTAGGAGGAGATATCAATGGAATATATTGACGGACCACCTAGGTCGAGGAGAGGTAGTGAAGGCATTTGTGTTATAGTCATTAAATAACTAAGAGTGTACATATCTTACTAGTGAAGACAATGAGGACAACTTTGAGTTTAGCTAAGCTATATGTCAAGGAGTTTGTTAGAAAATATGGAGTTCCTTGTGATACTGTGCGTAACATCCCGCCGTTTTGGACCATTAAAATTGACAATAAAACCACACATGTCAGACTTGAATAATTCAAAACAACATATTGTTAATAAAATTTGGGGCAAATAAAATCAATCACAGAATCACAGACACAGAATATCATAATAACTTTGCAGTGGAATAAATAAACATAGGAGTTCATGAAGCTCCTAGATACAAAGTTTCAAAACTAATACATAATACCAAGTCTGGAAATAAATATACTTGTAAAGTTAGATACATAAGTTGCTACTACAAAAGCAAAAGTGGCATGGAAATAACTGGAATAAAATATCAAGTAGACGACTGAATCTTCAGCGGATCTCTAGCTTCGAAAGAGGATGAAACCAAAGCTGTGGAACTCAGGCTGACCCGAGCATGAAGCAAAACACAAAACACTCGAGTCAGGACATACATACTTATAAAATGTAAATCAACTCAAGTGAACTGTAAAGGAATGCATCAGTAACTTAAAGGATGCTTGGGATCGCCCATCCTCTGAGGATCCTTTAAACTATCTACTATGTAGTAATATATGCTATTATAATAATGTCTAAAGTAAAGTAAACTATTAAAATAGCGTTAAGGCGTTACCCATATCCCCCTTAATACATTTTATATATTCCCATAGTTTATATAGTACCGTAATCTCCCCCATACTGGGCGTCGTCAGAGGGCACTCCATAGGTATGGTACAATACAAACTCGTAGAAGGCACGCTAGGGTAGATCACATGGCACGACTAGGCAATGCCAAGGTAGATATACCAATTACGCATCCGAGCTGTAGGTAACGCATAGCCGCAACTACCGCCCAACTAGATCCACACTCCCGAATCAAAGGTGTGCACCAAATCAATCACAAAGTAATAGAATGGCTAACGATGAAGTGTCTCCGATTAGAGGAGCTACCCCCTTGGCCTGAGAATCGCTCCTGTTTTAGCCACCTTATGCTAACTCACGGGAGTTAGGTCCACGTAAATATACCCTTAGGATCGTCGCAACCATCCTACTTCATTCTGGAATCTCCACCGCGTACACAGTTGTTAAAGTGGTTTTCGGTATCGACAGAGAGTATGCCTATATCTGATCCCGGTCTCTTTAACAACCAATCGTTATTATAACCCGTGGTTATATAAATTTCAAATGGTTTATATTTCATATCAAACATAATCCTTTTAAACCATATAAATTCCATATCATTGTTCTTTTAAAATAATATTCATTTTCCCAAAGTAGTAATACTTCCAAATTCATTTAATTATAACCCTTTTTAAACATAAAAGTTTAGAGATCATAGCACTTTAAGAATGTAACTTTTAGAACCATACATGTAACCTTTAAGAAAATTGTAGCATTCGGAAAATGTCACCTTTAAGAAAACGCAGCAGTACATAAGTGCTACTGTAAGAATTCGCAGCAGTGCAGAACTATTACGGTAAGAATTCGCAGCAGTGCATAAGTGTTACTGTAAGAATCCGCAGCAGTGCAGAATTGTTACAGTAAGAAACTACAGGAGTTTTGAATTGCTACCGTAAGAAATCGCAGCAGTTTTGAATTGTTATTGTAATACTTCCTACTACAATAGTCTATAAAATCAAATAGTGTATATATATATATATATATTTACAGTTTTTATCAAAGTCATTCTATTCTTCCTATTATATTACTCAAATTTAAGCTATTTAGCCATTTAAAGAAATCACACCTTTGATTTAATAACTTTGTCACTAAAACATCAACTTTTAAAGCATAAATCTTTATACCAAGTTAAAAGTATTTTTACTTACCTTTTTATTTCTTTTCAGTAAATGACATTTATCATTTTTATTTCCCAAATCATACCATTTTTATTTGTTAGAACTTACATGTCAAATGTACATTTTAACTTACATTTCTTTTCACAAAACATTTATTTTAATCACTATTACATGAATTAAAACTTACAATTTATAGGTTAGGATAAAATACTATTATTAAGTCAAATCGGCTTATTAAATTTCAATTAACCTTCATACTATAAATTAGATTCCAAAATTTACATTTCCAACTATTTATTTCTTATAAAATTTTAACACACGTAAACAAATTCACATAAATTATTACAATAAATTTTAGTTGAGATTCATATATAAAAATCCAAAATAATTAATAATTTTTAGAAAAATCATTTTAAATCGACCACGGAGTCTGTATAAAATTCTCTACCCTAGGGTCAAGTAAATACGGACTATATCATTTCAATCCGCAATTTATTAATTTTCCGGGTTTTATATCATTTCAAACCCGCAATCCCAAGTCAAATAAAATTGCTCAAGCCTATCATTTCAGCCCATAACAATTTTTCCTTACTCTAAAGATCGTTCGGGTATGTATCATTTCAACCCATAGTGAGGGAACTTGTAGTGTGATTCCAGAATATTAAATAAACAAAAAATATTCAACATATCATGGCATATGATCAAACATGTATAATATGATATGAAATAACAAAATAAAATCACATGAATGACATAGTATAAGCATATGAAATAACATGATATAAACAATGAAATAACAAAATAAAATCATATGATTGACATAATATAAGCATATGAAATAACATGATATAAACATATGAAATAACATAATAAAATCACATGAATGACATAATATAAGCATGTGAAATAACATGATATAAACATATGAAATAACAAAATAAAATCATACGATTGACATAATATAAGCATATGAAATAACATGATATAAACATATGAAATAACAAAATAAAATCATATGATTGACATAATATAAGCATATGAAATAACATGATATAAACATATGAAATAACAAAATAAAATCATATGATTGACATAATATAAGCGTATGAAATAACATGATATAAAAATATGAAATAACAAAATAAAATCATATGATTGACATAATATAAGCATATGAAATGACATGATATAAACATATGCAATAACAAAATAAAATCATATGTGAAATTGTGAAGAAGAAGAAGGGAAAAGGAAGAGGAGAAAGGGGTTGTGGTTGGAGTTTGGTGATTGGGGAAAGTGGAGGTAGGTGTGGCCGAAATTTGTGGAGAGGAGGAGGAGGAAAATTGGAGAGGAAGAGGGGAAGAAGTCTATGGTTTTGGAGAAGGAAGATGAAGGAGAAGAAGACTTACACTTTTCTGTGGAGGCACAAATGAATGGATGTGGAGGCTAGCCAAAACCCTAGGAGATTATATATAGGCTACTCATCTAACTAAAGGTTTTCTAGCCCAAATGTTCTAAGCCCAAACAAATCACAATACAAATAAAATAGAAGTTGTAGGGAAAATAACTACGTGTAATACGCCAAAAGTTGCAAAATTTGAGAAGTAAACATCAAAATTTAACAAAACGAAAAACTGGGAAAATGTTAAAATTAAATTCATCTTCATAAATAAAAAGTTAAAAATTCAAATTTTAAAAAATTTCACAGAAAGTCAAACTTTGACCAAAGTTGACCAAAATTTGCATTTTAAGAAAAATCTTTATTTTATTAAATTTGGAAAAATATTTCACATCAAAACTCAAAATTATCATTTAAAATTTCCAAGTTTCTCAAATTTAAAATAGTTAAATCAAAGTTTCAAATAAATTTTCATCTAAAATATTTTCAAAATTTGCGGATTGTTACACTCTCCCCCACTCAAAACTTTTCGTCCTCAAAAAGGAACGAGACCAGAAAATAAAGAAGGATAAGGTAGGACAACAAATAGTACCTGGAATAAACAATTCCGGATTTGAAGCACGAATGCTCTCTTCCGTTTCCCAAGTACAATCCCGATCATCAGTGCTCCATTGCACTTTGACTAGGTTGATAGGTTTTCTCTGAAGCTGCTTCGTACCTATATCGATAATACGAAGTGGCTTCCTCTCGACAGTAAGGTTTGTCTCAATATCCAAACTCTCGAGAGCAGAAGGCTGAATAATCAAGGATGGGTCATGGAGATACTGACGAAGATGCAAGACATGGAACACATTATGCACTCCAGAAAGTTTCTCAGGCAATTCCAAACGATAAGCTAAGGATCCAACTCTCTCTTTGATGCGAAAAGGACCAATAAACCTAGAAGCGAGCTTCCCTCTCTGACCAAAACGAATCACATTTCTTAATGGAGAGACCTTAAGGAAAACCTGATCACCAACCGAAAACTCCAAAATCCTCCTACGCCTGTCAGCATACTTCTTCTGTCTATCCTGCGCAATCCTCATCTTCCTCCTAATCTCCTCAACTTTCTCTGAAGCCTCTAGAATCATATCCGGACCAAGAACCAAACGATTACCGGATTTAATCCAGCAAGATGAATATTTGCAAGGCCATCCATAAAGAGCAACAAATGGAGCCATTTCGATACTAGCCTGAATTCAAAAGATGGAATAAGATAGATAAATGTTTAAGACAACCTTAAACAGATATTCGAGATTATACCTGATAATTATTGTTATAGGTGAACTCAACGAGATGGAGATGATCTTCCTAAGATCCTCCATAATCAAGGGCACAGGCACGAAGAAGATCTTCCAGAATCTGATTCACTCTTTTCGTTTGACCGTCGGTCTGTGGATGGTAAGCAGTGCTCAGATTCAGACGAGTACCTAAAGATTCCTAAAAAGCTTTCCAAAACTGACTAGTAAAGATGGGATCTCTATCACAGACAATACTAACAGGAACACCATGAAGACGAACTATCTCTCTCATATAAATCTCAGCCAAACTAGAAGCAGAACGGTTGGACCTAACCGGAATGAAATGAGCTGACTTGGTCAATCTATCCACAACTACCCAAATACTTTCATTGCCTCTCCTAGTCCTCGATAATCCATCAATAAAATCCATAGAAACTTGTTCCCATTTCCAATTGGGAATCTCAAGAGGTTGCAACAATCCAGCGGTCTTCTGATGATCAGCCTTAACCTGCTGACAAGTCGCACATCTACTAACAAAAAGGGAGATATCACGCTTCATACCACTCCGCCAATACAGCTTCTTCATATCATGGTACATCTTCGTCACACCTAGGTGAATAGAAAGTCTGGACCGATGATTTTCCCAAACTAACTCTTGCCTCAATTCATCGACATTCAGGACACAAATCCGATTATTAATCCTTAAAATCCCTTTATCATCAATTTGAGCTCCGCTACCATTTTGGCTACTACCACTAATTCTGCTACGAACATTTCCTTAATAAGCCTAAGCATCTTATCCTCATCTTGCTTAGCAATAATACGATCCATAAGAGGAGAAGAAACAACAAGATGACATAACATCGCCTTCTTCCTACTTAAAGCATCAGCTACAACATTAGCTTTCCTTGGGGTATAGTTGATGTCGAGGTTAAGAAGCTAGAAACTCAAGCAACCTAACTTCCCTCAGATTCAAGTCCTTTTGGGTGAAAATATATTTCAAAGACTTATGATCTGTAAAGAGCTCAAACTTAGTTCCCAATAGATGATGTCTCCAAAGCTTCAAGGCAAAAACTACGGCAAGCAATTCCAAAGCATGGGCTGCATAATTGGCTTCATGAGTCTTCAACTGATGACTGGCATAAGCGATAACCTTCCCATCCTGCATCAGAACAGCTCCCAATCCTTCACGAGTGGCATCAGTGTATACCGTTAATCCCTCATTTCCATTTGGAACGGTAAGAACTAGTGCGGAAGTAAGCTTGCGCTTAAACTCATTGAATGCAGCTTCACACTTATCATTCCATCTAAACTTAGCATTCTTATGAGTCAGAGCGGTGAGAGGTGCAGCAATCCGAGCAAAATTCTCAATGGATCTCCGATAATAACTGGCAAGGCCCAGAAAACTATGGGTATCAGATGGAGTCCTAGGAGTTTCCCAATTCTAAAATAGAATAGGGAGAGTAAGAACTACAGAGAATGGTAAACCTAATGGGTGCAACTAGTGCTGGAACTAGGCAACACCACGACACTGACCTCTGGCATTCCTACGATTCATCCTGGAAATTCAAGAATGAATTTTTAGGACAAAGATAAAGGAAAAGAAAGAAGAAAAGATCCAACTAGACTGGAAATCCTAACCAAAGAATTCTATAAAACAAGGTGGATTCGAAAGGAAGGAAGAATTCTAAGAAAAGGAATTTTAAAACAAGAAAAATTTTATATCCAAAATAATCATTTAAAAATCATTTAAAATCATTTTATACTTGAAAATACGTTCTCTTACAAAGAATGATTCTAAGATTGATTTTACTCATTCTAGGTATTTCTACCCTATCTCTAATGAGTTTTTGCCCCTTAGGCTAAGGTTTGCCTAAAACCTGGCTCTGATACCAACTGTAACATCTCGCAATTTTGGACCATTCAAATTGACTATAAAACCACACATGTAAGACTTGAATAATTCAAAACAACAGATTGTTAATAAAAGTTGGGGCAAATAAAATCAATCACAGAATCACAAACACAGAATATCAGAATAACTTCACATCGGAATAAATAAACACAGGAGTTCATGAAGCTCCTAGATACAAAGTTTCAAAACTAATACATAATACCAAGTCGGGAAACAAATATACTTGTAAAGTTAGATACATAAGTTGCTACTACAAAAGTAAAAGTGGCGTGGAAATAACTGGAATAAAATATCAAGTAGACGACTGAATCTTCAGCAGATCTCTAGCTTCGAAAGAGGATGAAACCAAATCTGTGGAACTCAGGCTGACCCGAGCGTGAAGTAAAACACAAAGCACTTGAGTCAGGACATACATACTTATAAAATGTAAATCAACTCAAGTGAACTGTAAAGGAATGCATCAGTAACTTAAAGGATGCTTGGGATCGCCCATCTTTTGAGGATCCGTTAAACTATCTACTATGTAGTAATATACGCTATTATAATAATGTCTAAAGTAAAGTAAACTATTAAAATAGCGTTAAGGAGTTACCTATATCCCCCTTAACACATTTATATATTCCCATAGTCTATACATTACCGTAATCTCCCCCGTACTGGGAGTCGTCAGAGGGCACTCCATAGGTATGGTACAAAACAAACTCGTAAAAGGCACGCTAGGGTAGGTGACACGGCACGACTAGGCAATGCCAGGGTAGATATACCAATTACGCATCCGGGCTGTTGGTAACGCATAGCCGCAACAAACGCCCAACTCGATCCACACTCCCGAATCAAAGGTGCGCACCAAATCAATCACAAAGTACTAGAATGGCTAACGACGAAGTGTCTCCGATTAGAGGAGCTACCTCCTTGGCCTGAGAATCGCTCCTGTTTTAGCCACCTTATGCTAACTCACGGGAGTTAGGTCCATGTAAATATACCTTTAGGATCGTCGCCACCATCCAACTTCATTATGGAATCTCCACCGCGTACACAGTTGTTAAAGTGGTTTTCGGTATCGACAGAGAGAATATGAAGTGACCCTCGACTTATTCATTTATTCTAATGAAATTTTCTGTTGAGTTTACTTTTTTTTTTCTCTACACATGTGGATATATGCTTCAATGGATCACTTCCCTTTTCACATTTTTCCCAAGATTTCTTATTTGACCAATATAAAAATATCAGTATATGAAATTAAATTAGATCATTTATATATATGAAGATATATAGATGACTCTTTGCCTATCAGAGCAATTGAAGTTGGCAAAGAAATTTCATCACACCTTATTTCTCTTGTTCCAGAGTTTTTGGTGTCACATAGCCCCTCTTTTCTTGATTTTTTCTTACTTTAAACTCAAGCTTGATTTTAAGATCCAGTAATAACATTTTTCTTATTTTTCCTGCTTAACTTCTCAGTTGTTTAATTCCTGGATTTAAAGCCATGTATATTTAGATTCTGGGATTTTGTAATTTGATACAAATTGTTCTATGCTAAATGAGAGGGTGTTTAAATTAACTCATTCCTTCTAGTTTAACCCGGGGTTCATGATTCCTAATTAAACAAATTTATGTATTAGATAAGGATACTCATATATTAATTTTGTTAGTATGCAGGAAGCATGTAAGTGATCAAGAAACAAATTGGGTAGAAAACCAAACAGAGAAGACTCATCCATTTAGGCAGGGTACAAATGCATCACACATACTTCACTAAGACTTAGCATATATTTGGAGACAAAATGATTTAAGCTAAGTTACAACCCAAATTAATATAAATTCTCAGGTGAACTTATCTGGTAGACAACTAATGTTCTTTCAGTACTAAATGGTAATATCTAAGGTGTTGTTAAGTGATGGGCATGCCTATTGCAGACAGGGCTACTAGTTACTTAATCAGCCTCAAGTTGATCATGACCCAATGCATCCAGACTTGAGTCATGTACCTAGATTGTGAGATATGTTGAACATAGTGCTGTGAGAACTACAGGTAATATAAAAATGCATATGGATCTACTTCACAAATCAATGCAAACTTCTACTGTAATTTAAGTACCTAAGCTAAGAATTAGAGGTTTCATTATCAGGCTTGACATGTACTTATATCAATTATAAGCCATGATCATGCATTTCTGATTAACTCAGTTTTGGTTCAACTCAGACTTTAAAATATTTACTGAATGTCTATATTCCTCTCTTTCTATAATTATTTCTACTTTACCACTTTGAAAGCTAATCAGACATTGCCAAGGGAGACATGGTCACATATCAAATTATATGACATGATCCCCTATATCATACCTCACCAGAGGTTATCCAGGTCAGTCATTTAAAACAGAAACCAATAACACATATATGTAATACAAAAGTTTCTACATATTCTTTAGAAAGATAAGCACATTTCAATCCAGAAAATACTTAAACATAATGAAGTTTTGCTTAGCCTAATTATTACAATATTTCTGCCAGATTCCTTAAGCATTCTAAGTGCAAGTAGGTCTTCAAGTATCCATGCTAACAAGATTCTTATGCTTCCTTTCCTGCAGCAACATCCAGAGCTGCCTCAACGAAAATGAGACACCCCAAATGTTACAAAGCAACAAATAGGGTCAGAAATAAATTTCTGGTATGAGTGAAATCACATGTTAAACATTTTGTACATTCTTAATGCTACATAGAAAACATATCAATTTAATGAGAACTAAATTCATACTAAAATCTGAGTATTGGTAAACTTGTCTATCAATCATACACTCAAACAACCATGCACTCATTCCATCCAGATTTTCATATACATACTCCTATGAAATTATTTCTAACTCCATAACCTGACTGATCAATCTCATTTCATTTCTCTTTACATTTTGTGTTTGGTCTAACTCCTTGCCATTGAACACTATGTGTGCATTGAAAAGGGGCTCAGTTCTGTTATCCCTTTTCATAGAGGCCTACAGGACTTTAGCAAGTCATGCACATACCCATCATCCTCCTGATGATGAGCAGATCAAGGCACCATTCCTAAATTATTTTTATAATTTAGAGACCATACTTATTTATCTTCTGAGAATTTTATTATCACTTGAAATGCTTGCATTCTTTTCCTTTTCTCTCATGAATCAATAGTTTAAGAAACTTCATCAGGGGTTTTAATTAGACATAACAAGCTTTCATGCACAAATACCAAATCCCATCCCAAGGTTAATTTATTCAAATCATGTTTCTGAAACTTATATATATATATATCTATAGAAGTTTTCCTATAACTCACATAAATATGATGAAACCATATCCTATCTATTTATTTTTATTGAGAACTTAGGACATAATTTTTCTTTAAGATAAACCCATAAAACATATTAACTTATAGTAGGAGCAGCTCATCACCTATACATGATACTGCATTGTTCATGTCATTTTAATATAGACTAGGCATAAGCATAAATCTCATTATTCATGTTGCCTGCTATTTTTCCTTTGATACCCCATTTCTCAGTATAGTATTCAGTTTATTTCTTACATAAAACTGGATCATTAAATCCACTTCTATGATCTGAGTACATGTTTGATTACTTATATTTTAAAACAAAAGACTTAAACCATCTTAACAAACAAAGACAGATCAAAACTCCAACCAAAAGTTCAATCAAAACATCACCCATAATTAGCATGCATTTATTCAGAGAATAAAATCAAACTAAATGTCATAATAAAATTTTATACATGAAAATAACTTGGCTGCCCTTAAAATGGGTCTTAGTGCCATAAATCTCAAAGTGATTACCACTCACCTTCCTTTGCTTCTCTCCGGGAATGCTCAGGTCTGAAGGCAATGTGAGTTATTTTATTTTAATTTTTGTTTTCTCCCCCTGGACAACTATTGTTCCTCCCCTGATTTAAATCACTCTGTTAGGGTTTAAATGGAGGAAAAACCCATTCTATCCTCACTTTACTCAGGGATTAATGTATGCATTTTTATGGCTAAAAGTGCCATTTTCTCTTGGTTTCTATTTCCAGTAAAACAGTTACCTCATTACTTTTCTGTGCACATGCTATTTGCATGATTTCCTTGCACATCATTTTTATGTGACTCAGCCCTACATTTCTTTCCTCATTTCTTTTGTAAGCTTGATTTTTAGCTAACAAATTTTTGTCATCTATCTTGATTTATTTTAAAATACATTCATACCTATAAATGTTACCAGACTGGTTGGTATGCATTTCAATTATTAAAAGGAATTATTTCACTACCCAAATACTTTTCTGGTCATATAAATTTATAGTATTCATAAGATATGTGTATTTAAAACTCATTCATACCTTAGTTAATTTTCTTTCCTTCTCATTATTTGTTGAAATATTTTATTCCCTTTTGATATTCATTTTCAAATCATTTTATTCTTCAATTATTTTCTGTTAACCAATTTATCATATATATATTATTTAATTTTTATCTCAAAATTTTTGGGTCTCCACAGAATACCCATATCTGATCCCGGTCTCTTTAACAACCAATCGTTATTATAACCCGTGGTTATATAAATTTCAAATGGTTTATATTTCATATCAAACATAATCCTTTTAAACCATATAAATTACATATCATTGTTCTTTTAAAATAATATTCATTTTCCCAAAGTAGTAATACTTTCAAATTCATTTAATTATAACCCTTTTTAAACATAAAAGTTTAGAGATCATAGCACTTTGAGAATGTAACTTTTAGAACCATACATGTAACCTTTAAGAAAATTGTAGCATTCAGAAAATGTCACCTTTAAGAAAACGCAGCAGTACAGAAGTGATACTGTAAGAATTCGCAGCAGTGCAGAACTATTACGGTAAGAATTCGCAGCATGCAGAAGTGTTACTGTAAGAATCCACAGTAGTGCAGAATTGTTACAGTAAGAAACTGCAACAGTTTTGAATTACTACCGTAAGAAATCGCAGCAGTTTTAAATTGTTACTGTAATACTTCCTACTACAATAGTCTATAAAATCAAATAGTATATATATTTACAGTTTTTATCAAAGTCGTTCTATTCTTCCTATTATATTACTCAAATTTAAGCTATTTAGCCATTTAAAGAAATCACACCTTTTATTTAATAACTTTGTCACTAAAACATCAACTTTTAAAGCATAAATCTTTATACAAAGTTAAAAGTATTTTTACTTACCTTTTTATTTCTTTTCAATAAATGACATTTATCATTTTTATTTCCCAAATCATACCATTTTTACTTGTTAGAACCTACATGTCAAATGTACGTTTTAACTTACATTTCTTTTCACAAAACATTTATTTTAATCACTATTACATGAATTAAAACTTACAATTTATAGGTTAGGATAAAATATTATTATTAAGTCAAATCGGCTTATAAAATTTCAATTAAACTTCATACTATAAATTAGATTCCAAAATTTACATTTCCAACTATTTATTTCTTATAAAATTTTAACACATGTAAATAAATTCACAGAAATTATTATAATAAATTTTAGTTGAGATTCATATATAAAAATACAAAATACTTAATAATTTTTAGAAAAATCATTTTAAATCAACCACGGAGTCTGTATATAATTATCTACCCTAGGGTCAAGTATATACGGACTATATCATTTCAATCCGCAATTTATTAATTTTCTGGGTTTTATATCATTTCAAACCCGCAATCCCAAGTCAAATAAAATTACTCAAGCCTATCATTTCAGCCCATAACAATTTTTCCTTACTCTAAAGATCGTTCGGGTATGTATCATTTCAACCATAGTGAAGGAACTTGCAGTGTGATTCCAGAACAATAAATAAACATAAAAATATTCAACATATCATGGCATATGATCAAACAGGTATAATATGATATGAAATAACAAAATAAAATCACATGAATGACATAATATAAGCATATGAAATAACATGATATAAACATATGAAATAACAAAATAAAATCACATTAATGACATAATATAAGCATATGAAATGATTGACATAATATAAGCATATGAAATAACATGATATAAACATATGAAATAACAAAATAAAATCATATGATTGACATAATATAAGCATATGAAATAACATGATATAAACATATGAAATAACAAAATAAAATCATATGATTGACATAATATAAGCATAAGAAATAGCATGATATAAACATATGAAATAACAAAATAAAATCATATGATTGACATAATATAAGCATATGAAATAACATGATATAAACATATGAAATAACAAAATAAAATCATATGGTTGACATAATACAAGCATATGAAATAACATGATATAAACATATGCAATAACAAAATAAAATCATATGTGAAATGTCAAACTTGCATATACATGTTCTAACAATTCAATTTTCATCAATTCATCAAATAAATAAGTACATATGTCAAGAGTGATTACTCACCTTTCTTTGGTTGGAAAAGTGATTCAAAGCGCAACACAAAAATCAACAAACTACGGACCAGTTTGAGTGAGAGGAGAATCCAAATCCGACGCTTGAAAAATAAAAATAAATTCCATACGTAAACAAATAATTTTACATAGAAAAATAAAATTGAAAAATATATATTTGCAAAATACATAAGAGGGCTTGTCTAGGGTTTGCATAGGCTTAGTCTAGAGGTGGTTTTGGTTTGGTCTAGGCTAGGTTTGGATTAGGTGGGTTCGGCCATAGCTAGGTTTTGGTGGAGATGGGTTCGGCCATAGCTAGGTTTAGGGTTAGGCTAGGGTTTTGGTTTGGTGTGTTCGGCCTTAGGCTAGGGTTTGGTGATGGAGGCTCGGCCTAGGGGTTTTTGTGATGGAGGAGATAGTCACGGCCAAGGCAAGGCAAGGGCAAGGAGTTGTGGCGGTTCGGCCATGGTGTTTTTGGTTGGAGGAGAAGAGGTAGAGGCCGAAAATTGTGAAGAAGAAGAAGAAGGGAAAAGGAAGAGGAGAAAGGGGTTTGGTTGGAGTTTGGAGATTGGGTAAAGTGGAGATAGGTGTGGCCGAAATTTGTGGAGAGGAGGAGGAGGAAAATTGGAGAGGAAGAGGAGAAGAAGTCTAGGGTTTTGGAGAAGGAAGATGAAGGAGAAGAAGACTTACACTTTTCTGTGGAGGCACAAATGAATGGATGTGGAGGCTAGCCAAAACCCTAGGAGATTATATATAGGCTACTCATCTAACTAAAGGTTTTCTAGCCCAAATGGTCTAAGCCCAAACAAATCACAATACAAATAAAATAGAAGTTGTAGGAAAAATAATTGCGTGTAATACTCCAAAAGTTGCAAAATTTGAGAAGTAAACATCAAAATTTAACAAAACGAAAAACTGGAAAAATGTTAAAATTAAATTCATCTTCATAAAAAAAATTAAAGTTCAAAATTCAAATTTTAAAAATTTTCACAAAAAGTCAAGCTTTGACCAAAGTTGACCAAAATTTGCATTTTAAGAAAAATCTTTATTTTATTAAATTTGGAAAAATATTTCACATCAAAACTCAAAATTATCCTTTAAATTTTCCAAGTTTCTCAAATTTAAAATAGTTAAATTCAAAGTTTCAAATAAATTTTCATCTAAAATATTTTCAAAATTTGCGGATTGTTACACTATGAGCGATAGAGATCTGATATTCAGTAGTCGGTTCTAGAAAGGGTTGAATGATGCCTTAGGGGTGAAGTTGAGTTTGAGTACATCTTATCACATGTAGACTGAGGGTGAATGGAGAGAGTCAAATGTGTGTTGGAAGATTTCCTTTGGGCTTGTATCCTAGACATTGGTGGTTCTTGGGAAGAGCATTTACCCCTTGTTGAGTTTTCGTATAACAACAGTTACCAAGCTAGTTTTAGGTTGGCACCTTTTGAAGCATTGTATGGCAGACCTAATAAATCTCCATCATACCACATAGAACCTAGAGATTGCTTAGTAATTAGGCCAGATATGATTAGGGAGGTGGCGGACAAATAGCGGAGATTCGAAAACGTATAAAGGAAGCGTGGAATGGGTATAAGAGTTATGCAGATCCGAGGCGTAAGGATTTGGAGTTCTCGGTTGGAGACTCTGTATTTATAAAGGTTTCTTCGACGAGGAATGTTGTTCAGTTGGGGAAGGCAGGGAAGTTGAATCCTCACTATATAGGACCATTTTCGATACTGGAGAGGATTGGTACAGTTGCTTATAGAGTCGAGTTACTGATTAGGCTATCAGGTGTGCATACTATGTTTCATGTATCTCATTTATGTAAGTATGTGCACGATCTTTCTTTGATAGTGGAGTCATCGTAACAAGAAGACTTAGAGGTAGAGCCTAACTTGACTATACTAAGGCAACCTATTTGCATTGTTGATCGTGGTGCGAAACAATTGAGGATGAAGGTTGTAAAGTTAGTTAAAGTGCAGTGGAGCGAGGATGCTAAAGATTTTACCTGGGAAACTAAGGATAGGGTAAAGGAATCCTATCCCGAGTTGCTATTAGGTTAGCGATTTCTTGTTATATGATAGCTTTTCTAGTGTATCACCGCATGAGGTGGAGTCACTAAATATGCATTTTGGTTTATATGTAATTTTAACTTTAGATATGTACTGTTTCTTCTGTTCAATTGAGTTGTTGCTTGTGTGAATTTTGAGGATGAAATGTCTTAAGTGGTGGAGAATGTAGCGATCCATAATTTTAAACATTTCGTCTTTGAATATCGAAACATTTAAAATATGGTTAAGTATTATAAAATTAATTTAATAATCTCATTAAGATTCTTTTAATAAATATAACATGATGGAAAACGTTTTTTGAAATATGTTTACAAAAATAAATACTTCAAAAAAATATCACTAATGTAACCGAAAATTGTTTTATTGATAACTGGTTTTTACTCGATTTAAGTTGTTCAAACTTTTTGGACATGTCTAATATATTAATGTGTAATTAATTAGCAACTAAAAATATTTTAGTGGATTATGGCTAACTAATCTCTTGAGTGATGTCATGAGTGATGCCACATTAATATATTAGTTAGCCATAATCCACTAAACTATTTTTAGTCGCTAATTAATTACACATTAATATAGTAGACATCCAAATTATTCGAACAACTTATATAAGGTAAAAGTTGTTTATCAATAAAACAATTTTCAGTCACTTTATCGATATTTCTTCGTAGTATTTATTTTCTAAACGAATTTCAAAAATAAATTTTCCATCATGTTATATTAATTAAAAGGAGCTTAACAAGGTTATTAAATCAATTTTATAACACTTTACCATATTTCAAATGTTCTGATATTCAAATATGAAGTGTAACGACCAGTAATTTTATCACTTTGATTTGGAATATTTAATTAATTTAAAATGTTTGAATATAGGTTTATTAAACATAAATAACCATCTTTTATGTGATAACTAATAATGGTGATCTTGGTTTGGAAAACTGTTTACAAAATATATTCATTAGAAAAATATCGATAAAGTGACCGAAAATTGTTTTATCGATAAACAGCTTTTTAACCATCAAAAGTTGCGCATGATTTTTTTACGTACACTTATTTCTCCGTTTAGGTAAGAATATGTAATAGAATTATTTATTTTATTTTTGGAAATAAAATGTCTTTTTGACATCATCAATGATGTCATCATTTCATAAATGAGCATATAAGGAAAGTTTTGGTATTCTGGGTATTTAAATATTCAAATAATTATATTAAATGATAAATAATTCATTCTGATTATTATATAATGATAATAATTGATTTATAGTAATTTTATGAACATGTATACTTTTTTTATAAAGATATATAAAATTCATCGTATTTTGGCAGATCGACGTCATACTTTTATAAATGGACTTTAATATTAATTAATATGGTTTTATGGCTTAAATAATCTTGTTTTAATTATTCTAAGGCGATAAAAAAATAGTTTCAAGATTTGTTTACAAATATATATAGTTTAATAGAGAAGTAAAAAATATAACCGAAAATCGGATTCCGAATTCATAACGGTTTAACGAACGAAAGTTGTATAAACTTGTCGCAATGTTGTTTATATGTCTTGTGCACATATACGACATGAATATATATGCATTAACATACACACACACATAAACATATAAAATACATATACACACTTATATATACATATATCATAAAATATCATGATATTTTACACTTTTCTTTCTATTTAAGCATCCTAAAAGAAAACTAACCGTCAACCATCACCTCCTTACATACCATCATCACTCAAGCATATGGAGACGAGGACAAGGGGGAGTGGTCGTGCATGTGGGAGGGTTGTGGGTTAGGGGTAGTTTGGTAATTTCACATTTATATATTTGTTCACTTATTTTTCCTATATATACCGCCCTCCATTCTCTCATTTCTTCACACCATCTTCTTCTTCTTCTAAGCTTTTCAATGGCTTCTCACCATAATGAAATTATGGCAAAATATTACAAGTAGAAAAGAAATTTTTTAACCAAGTAGAGGATATCAATCCACCCCAAAAGAAAGTTCAAACTCCTCTACGCATCATAAACTCACGTCCACCCTTGCACACCCCTTAGACCGAACTCCATCCCTCCATCCAAGCAAGGTCGTACACTACTAATGGACCAAGGGCCAATTTCATAAGCTTTGGTGCGGTGATAGCAAAGCAATAGTCAAATTTAGTAAATCTAGAAACCAATGAAGGTGATAATTACTCCGCTAATTGATTATAAATCATATGATGATATGATATATTTGCTTTGATTGATTTCTATGTTTGATCATCTTGTTTTGAATGTGATAATATGTTTGTTTGGTTATGGAAATAATTCACGTACACGTGGAATTTACACAAAGGAAATCACTTTCCTATATGAATTATAACAATGTTATGGAATAGTTAACCTCTTTAAACATGGATAAAATGGTTTAAAATGTTTTATAAACATTAAAACTTATTTCGGTAAAGTTTGAAAAAGATTTGAAAATGGAGTCAAAATAAATGCGTCGCGTAACGACAGTTCGCGATTTCGTGCTGTAAAAGTTAAATCAATGTATAAAATGGAATATAGCTTGGAATTATTCGAAAGAAGAATTTTCCGAACTCTTATAACTATAGTTTTGAAATGAAGAAGAAAAATCAAGGTTTCATTGAATAGAATTTGAGTTATGTCCAAATCAAGTTTTTAAAAACATCGTGGTTTGGCAGTTTTGGGAACCAAAGTGGTAAACGCTATAAAATGGATATTTTTAATCTTTAAACATATGAAATAAATTTTATAAATATGTTAAAATGTTTTGAAAGGGAACTGAGTTATAAAAATAGACATATATGAAATGGAATTAGAGTTTTGAACAAAGAAGCTTTAAAAACACTATTCACAGCAGTTTTTACAACGGTTTCGGTAACGTTTGCAAATTATGGTTTTAACTTAGTTATTTTTTCCCAATCTTTTTAGTGATCTTTTCAGATGAATAATTAAGTATTTTGAATATGATTTGGAAGTTTTATAATTATTTTAAAGGAGTTTTAAATAAATGGTTAAAGGAATATTGTTTTAAACAATATTTGGAATTGTGTTAAGTAAATGAAAATCATCTCTAAAAGGTCATATAAAAGAGTTTAGAGTTGATCAAATAACTTGACCATCTTATGGGTGATAGAGAGATGGTCTCTAGATCCGAGCTTGGACAACCAGTGTTTGGGTTCCGCTCTAGCTATCCAGACTGGCCCAACAGAGCGGATTGTTAATTTGATTTACTCGGACCACTTTTTCCTAAGATAAAAAAAAGATTTGAAGATTTCCAAAAGTTAAACAAGATTTTAGAATAATAAGATTTTGGTCATATATGAAATGTATTGGTTAAACTCTGTATTAAAATCTGAGGAGGTAACTCGTACTATCCATGTGAATTTAAAAGGTGATTTCACTGTTATTCAATGACTAGTATAGGTTGAATATGGAAATTAGTATTGAAGTATAATTAGTATAATTTCTATGAATCCTTTTTACTCAATACAAATTGGTTTGGGTTTGTAATTAACGATGTCTTAAATAACATTGTTTTTGACCCATTTAAAAGTTATGATTTGAAAATAAGATCAAGATTTAAATAAATGATTTGGAAATATCTTCCTAAGTAATAGGTGAAAGGATTCAGAGTTATTCCAAGATTTAAAAAGGGTTTAATTAACCGAAGAATTTTATACATAAGTTTTAATTATCCCGTATATACTGAAATAGAATATTATTTAAAGATGTATATCTCTAAAGAGATATTTTACTTGTTCAAAAGATACTGATTAATTAAATAATAATCACCAACATACTTGACATTTTTGTCAACAATTGGTTTGGAGAAACCGAGGTCGGATTTGGGTGATTCCTATACGAAAACCACTTCGAACCAATATACATTTGAAAGTAAAGACATGTTAATGATGATGATTTTTAAAGATGGAGATCTTCATAATGTAGGGTTGCTTGCCACTAACCTCTAGGCTGATTCCCATATTACATATATGGTGGCAGTAGTGCCTTCGTTCTGAAAATCTTCGATTTGCAAGGACTACTTGCTACTAATCCTAGGGGTGATTCCTAAACGGGATTGAGCAAAAGGAGTGCCTTCAGTTTGCCCTATTCCTGGACAACTTGTATGGACGAGTGTCCAATATTGCATTTCTAAGACCACGTACATTAGTTTTTACAAATGTACATCTTTTTGGTGGTGTAGGATGTAACCCCTCTTTACTTAACACCCTTCCCTAAGGTGTATAAACTCGGGGGTTGTACTTTTGTGGAAACCAATTACTGTGTCATCGGAAATGGTAATGTGGCATTCAAAGTAGGATTTGTCATGTGAAAGGTAAAACGTTATCTCAAGCCCAGTAATGGAAAAATCCAGGTAAATGCGGCTGGGCTAAGTGTGTTGCACCCATTAGGAGATGTTCATCACCTTTTTATATTACCCTCTATATTTGAGTTTGTTGTGAATGTTGTGGCCATGGATAAGTCGGGAACGACCGGGGTGATGACATATTCGGTACTATCTATGGTAGAGGTAGGTCAGTTCTGTGTTGGTAGAGGGCGGCGGGGTTGTGCCTCGATACATTCCTCTAGAGATGTGCTATCGGAAGGTAGTTCCTTACCTTGTCATTGTTGGAAATCCATTTTCCAATATGTACCTTTATCGTTTTGATTGTATAACCTAATATGCTGAATTTAATTGATGTAATAATTTCGGTGAAGATTAATATGTATTTGTAATCTAGATACTATTATAATATCATCGGATTTTACGTAGTAATGTTTTGGTTATCATAAGGTAAAAATTCATCTGTATTTATGTGCGGCGTGATATTATGAGATACCCTTTGATTTCAGAAATACCCATGTTTTGAGTTTTTTCACACTAGTCCCATGATTGATCCATAGTTTCTTTTCTTTTCCCTTAAACTTTGGGTGCCCTATTTTTTTGGGCAGGCAAGTTCAGGTCTAGCTTGGAACATTTTGGACGAACTTGGAGCAGGAGCTGTAATTTCCTCTATAGATGGTTATGCATTTCCTTTTCCGCTGCATTTGTTTACTGTTTGTATTCAACATTAGTAGGGACAGAGATTTATAACTGTCCAGGTTGAGATTAGGATACATTCTGATGTATGTATTTAAAATTTCTGTTGCAAAGATTATATATTGAAATAATATATGTTATTCCATACGTGTAAGATTCTGTTCTATCATTATTTTTCTTTTTACCCTTAACAATAGGTTTTTCCGACACTTGAATGCTCGGCACGTAATAAAGTGGACGTATCAGTGTCGATTTTCAAGGGTCAAAAATTTCGTTCGTCACATTTGGTGTCAAAGCATAGGTTGAGCGAACACCTGAGCCTAGTAAGGGTAAAGTCTCATCAGAGATAGGGTTAGTAATACCCTAGGATGAGTAACTCATTAGAGATAGGGTAAGTGACACCCTTGAATGAGTTGAGAGTATTATATATGAGTGTGTGTTAATGTTATATAAAAATGATTTTTATTTTTTTTGAAAATTGGTAAATGAAATAATTTTGCCTAGGATTATATTTTGAATATAAAGCAATATCTTTCAAATGATATAGTTATTTATGTAGTGTTTGGTTGTTAAGGAAATGATAATATTTAGTTATTATCATTTATTGATTGGTTGTTTGATTTAAAATTTTAAATACGAGCACCTCGTGAATTTAGTCTCACAATTTGACTATGTGGTGTTTGATAAATAATAGTTGTTTAAGGTTAAAGAAATATATTCAAGATAAATAAATTTTATGAATGCGTTTTATAAGTGATTTTTTAAATTGTATTTATAAAACGTGTTTTACAAAGAGATTTTTGAGAACTTAAATCCCGGTATTTTGGAAAAGAATCTGATGATTAACTAGTTTAAGTGGTTTGAACGTAAATAAAAATGGGCTGGAGAAGTGTTTGGATGGTAAACACTTCTCTTAAGTATTCCCCTTCTTATTAAGGGAATATGTGATACTATTGGTAGTACCTAGTTCCTTGGTATCATTTTTGAGTTACTTGATTTATATAATTTTCTAAAGTTAAAAAAATAATATGAATCGTTAATTGATAGATTAGTGATTTTTACTTTTTATAAAGGTGTTTGTATTTAATATTGGTTAAGGAAGTAATAACATTCAGTTATTATCATTTGTTGATTTAACGAACACCTTGTGAATTAAGTTTCATGATTTGACCATAAGGGGTTTGATAGTAATTTTGGGTTTAGGATAATAAATCCTATAAGAATATAAATGAGCATGTTGTATAAAAGTGTGTTTACAAAAATAAAATGATTCTGTAAAAGATGGATTTAGATGATATGTTTTATAAATGAGATTTTGATAAGTTAAACTTGGTAGAAGATTTTAGGAATCCTTTTTTATTAAAAGTTTTGTTTTTGTGAAACTTTCAAAAAAAGAGTATTAAAATAAGAGGAATAGCTTTTAAGATATCTTCTAAATGAGGATTAAAGATATTTGGGATATACGAAAAGGTTTAAAACAATTGGATGGGATTTTATGAAATGTTTTCATAATTAATTTTGAAAATGGCTTAAGTGGAAGAAGACATGGATTTTGACATCATTGTCATAAATAAGTATTTTCAGGAAAGTGAGGAAGACATAGACTATAACATTGTTGTTATAGTAAGTGATTTCTGGAAGGAGATGTTTTATATAGTATACTGGATTTATACATATGATATACTTGATGTTAAGATTCGAGGTGGATAACTTATATTCATTTTTGAGTTAAGAATGACGTCCATTCAAGGTAGACATAATGATAACCCAACTTGATCTGCTTCATTATTAACCAATAAATACTTTTAGTTCGACATCGAAAATTAATATTAAATATAATTAATCAGATCACTATACTAATGTTTTTCGATTATCGTAACGATGTTTTACGCAACATTCATTTTGACCCAATAAAGTGTGTTTTGGAAAATATGAAGCTTTCCTCAAAGATTTTTATGGATTTAAGTATTTAGAGGTATTTTTTAAGTGTTAAAATTGAAATGGTTTTTTTGGAAAGAAGATAGAAATATTTTGGTGAATAAATATTTTAAAGTGATTATATATAAAGAAACATCTTTATAAAAATGTTTAAATGAAAGATTAAAGTTTTATGAAATGTTTTCATAATAATTTTGGAAAGGTTAATAAGTACGTATGAGATATGTAGATTGTTTCATCACACGATTCTGATCTAAGATTCGAGTATGAAACTTTGAGGTGTTTATTGTTAGTCAGCAGAATATGGATCTTAAGGCTAGATTAACACTAGAAGGGGGGATGAATAATGGTTAATGGATTATATGAATATTTTTCAAATTCTTTAAGATTCTACTTGGAATGATGTAATTAATATCACAGAAACAATCACAGAATCAAAGTGTAGATAAAAGTAAATGCAGTAAAAGTAAGAAGAAAAAGAGCACACAAAGTGTGACGCCCCACCTCTATGCTCATAATAACAAAGAGTATTAAAAGAAATACTGTCTATTATTACGAAGAATAAGGCTGGATAGGAGCGACCATCCGTAATTTGCCTTACACTAATATTGGTTATCTCGATAGGAGTGGTATATACTTTTTATTTTTCATCTATTATGTATTTACTCCCATCGACATATCCAATTATCAGTATAAAACAAACTACGATGATTCATAATGGTTTAAGACATTAGATATAAAAATAACACAGATAATATAAATGCAGAACACAGATAAAAACAAAAGTCTCATATATATAACCAAAATCAGTTACAATATAGTTGACACGATACATATGATACAACTACAACTGTCGACTCTAGAAGTTATATATACAAGTACATTATCGACTAATATACATGAATACATATCGTTCTATACAGTGACACGACTACTACAAAATGACACTGATAACTTCAGAAGATGTGAAAAGTCTTCAAATCCTGAACAGCAACTCAAAGTAGAAAATCTACAACCTGAAATAACTCGGGTCTGACCCGAGTATTACATTCAAAAGAAAATAATACCCAGGTCAGTCTAATTCAAACCAGTTTATTAGTGCATAAAGGCAGTAATAATTTTAATAGACGACAGTCACAATAATTCCCGTCTATCCGATTCTTTAAACAAAGAAACCGGATAACGGTCAATATAACACTTAACAGTGTTTAACAAAGATCAGCAGATTTAAATCATCAACAGAGATAAATAAACAATTTATCAAATCGACTAAACCAATTTGAAACTGTCAAATCTGATAGGGCTGCAGTACACGCACGCGTGTACTGCCTCGCCACTAACATACGAAATGCATAAAAGATCAACGGAAATTCACGAAACGCGCATAAGGTCAAACCCAGAGAAAGTCGGGTTCAACTCAAATGCGATTCAAATAAATGGTCGAGACATAAAATTAAATCTCGACCCAAGTTCAAATCAATCAACAGAAACAATGGCTGCCCAGAGACAGCAGGGTACAACACGCCTCAAAGTATCGGTCGATACTAACAAGCATGCGTGGTCAGGGAAATCCAAATACTACTTGAAACAGGTATGTAACTGTCCCAAATGGTCAAGACAGCTACAATGAATAATCAAACTCGCGAAATAATTCAACTACAAGGGAACAGTAAGATGGCCAGTGTGAAGACCACACAAAGTGATCAAACTCAAATGCACAAGGCAGTGGAGTGCACAAATGAAGACAAAGCACAGTGAAAGTCGTAAGTAATCATAAGGTCAAACCCAAATTTCTGGGTTCAACACAAGGAAGTTTGAAAATAGATCCAATTATCTCAAGTGGTCAAGACAGCTATTTCATATGCAAGCCATCTCAACACAACTGTAATTCAACTCAACTCGAATGACCAAGTGCATATAGGCAGTGGCACAAATACATGAAAACAGCAGAAAGAGGGGGAAAGCACCAAAGATATGACAACAGGTACACATAGTGCACAGTGGACTGAGTCATATATGCAAGAGTCAAGCACACATGCACTCCAATATAATGCAGCCTCTAAATGACAAAGATGCAAGGGTGTATGTAAGAAATCAGTGAAACTAAAGACTGCATGAATTGGATAGTGCACTAAAGGTAAGGCAACACGTCCAGGCCCTGCAAGTAACATAATACGAGGCGGTGACAACACTAAAGGATTCCCAGGCAGTAAGCCAAAATGCAAACTTCAAAAGGTACCGGACTCGGGTACACCAAACTAAAGACTATAATGAATGAACATCGCATGAAACTAGGCATAGAGTTATCTGAATCAAAGGCATGATGAAGTCAGTGATAACAGATCACATAGGAACTCAACAATGACCAACCTATATGCAAACACAAATTTACACAAAGGGTTTATGAATCAATATCATGGTCAGGTTTAACGCACTGTGACAATATGACGGACCAGCAAAGGTCCAAAGCTCAAGATAGTGCAAAGTGAATCAACTGAGCAAGACAACCGGTGAACAACAAGTGCAGCAATGAGGCATGATGAATATAGGAATGAAATACAATGAGTACAACAGAAGTGCCGAAGTGCAGAATGAACAATATCAGAGAAATAAAGTCGACTGTATTTAAAAATAAACTGCATAATCAACTGCAATGGCCACGAAGGCAAAAGTGAACGACTAAATGAACTGGACAGTATACTATAGGTAAGGCAAACTGCCATGCCCAGTCAATAACAAAATATGAGGTAGTGACCACATAAAAATGATGAACATCTGTAAGCCTAGATGCAACAGAAATGCCAAGGTGATGAAATCACAGTTTACAGGAATTGAAATAACAGGTTTTACACATTTAGTCAAATGCCGAAGTTAACATCGAACCAAAAGAAAACAAAGATTCAACAGGGAACCGAAGTCAGTGAGAACCCTGACTCCAACTCAAAATCAAATGCAACTATTTACCATCGCAAAACCCAAGTGACCAAGGTCGAAGCCAACAATCTCAAAATCAGGTCAGCCAAGTAAAGAAACAATCAAATATATGCATATAGAAAAGATCTGAAATCATCGCAATCCTCCAAATAATATCGAACGACCAAAGCACAGATCAGACGAGCGAAGAATTAGGGTTGCGAACCCTATATAAACACCAAACTTCACGAGAATATATGAATTCGAACAAAATTCATATAACAAAATTGGACAATCAGAGAGTCAAACTACAAAAATTGAAACCACAATAACCATGAAACAGAAACGAACGCAAATCACAGAGTTTCGAACTCTAAACAAATTCAAAGCAAGAATTAGATGTGAGCAATTTGAAATTACTCACCTTAGTACGAAGCGTAGATCGAAGCTATTGCGAGCGAGAAGAACGGGAGACGAAGCCCTAGTTTGGATCGAAACGAGCAAGCCGCCTTGAATTAGAACGAAGCCCTAAATTCGCCAGTCGCCATTTTTTTTTTCTCTCGATTGTTTTTGTGAACGAATGAGGGAGAGAGGGGGAGGGGTGCGTGGTTTAATCAAAGAATAAGGGGTAAGGATATGGGCCGGTGTGCTTTTCTTTGTACTAAAGGTATGGTGTTTGTTTTATATATAAGTGAGATGGGAATGGGTTGCGAACGAATATCAAAGGGAATGAGTATAACCCTAATCTCGACAAAATGAAACGGGCTGAATTAATAGAGAAAAGCCCGTATAATTCTTTAACGAATTATCAAAAGGATTTCAACACAATTTTTTTTAAAAGAATTCAACCCATTAAAACTTCCGCAGCGATTAGCCAATAATTCAAATCGTCATTTGATGATAACAAAGTGATTGCGGAATCTCGGGTTGTTACAGACTCCCCTCCTTATAAAAATTGCGTCCATGCAATCCTAGGGAATAAATGGATAAAAGGTAACAACCAAAAGAGCACGGCAATGTCGAATGTATAAGCAAAGCAAGTGTCAGCGAGGAAGTATTAGATAAGAAATCAAAAGGTTCGACTGCTTCAAATCAAAAGAATCAACATCGTGGGAATCAGGGATCAAAATCAGACGACTAACAAAAGCAAGAACAATCGAGTTCCAACAACTAAAAGAGAAGGAAAAACAAAGCAGAAATCCCATACAGAGCACGAATTGAATGTGAGTAAATCGAATTACTCACCTGAATCGCCAGAGAAAAAGACGAAGCTCGAATCTCAAAAGTCGCAAATATTCAATCATCAAAACGATAATTGAATTTTTCAAATCGCAAATATTTACTTGTCTCAAACGATAATCAGAAGACAAAACAAATATCTGATTATCTCATACGATAGTCAGAAAACAAATATTCAATTATCAAAAACGATAATCAAATTTCTCAAATCAACAAATATTTAATTATCTAACAGCGATAATTAAATCTAAAATCAACAAATATTTAATTATCCAAGACGATAATTAAATCTCAAATCAACAAATATTTAATTATCTAACAGCGATAATTAAATCTCAAATCAACAAATATTTAATTATCAAAGATGATAATTAAATCTCAAATCAACAAATATTTAATTATCTAACAGCGATAATTAAATCTCAAATCAACAAATATTTAATTATCTAAAGCGATAATTAAATCTAAAATCAACAAATATTTAATTATCTAACAGCGATAATTAAATCTCAAATCAACAAATATTTAATTATCTAAAGCGATAATTAAATCTAAAATCAACAAATATTTAATTATCAAAGACGATAATTAAATCTCAAATCAACAATTATTTAATTATCTAACAGCGATAATTAAATCTCAAATCAACAAATATTTAATTATCAAGAGCGATAATTAAAAACAACAATTATCCGATTATCAAAAACGTTAATCAGAACTCAAATCAACAAATATCTAATTATCACAAGCGATAATTAGAAACAACAAATATCTGATTATCAAAAACGATAATCAGAACTCATATCAACAAATATCCAATTACCTGCAGATAATTGGAAACAACAAATATCTAGAAATCAATTAAGAAGACTAGAAAATCAACATAAAAGCTTGGATCGATCCCATCAGATGGCGAGTTTTTAATTCGCCGCACGTGCAACAACATATGGCCGAAGCCTACCAAGTACTCAACATAATTTTTGGCGCCCATCAGATTGACCCGAAGGTCCGCAGAGTGACCCGAAGGTCTAGTACTGGTATTTGACCCGAAAGTCCGCAGAGTGGCCCGAAAGCCCAACAAATGACCCGAAGGTCCAACAAATGACCCGAAGGTCCTCATAGTGGCTCGAAAGCACACGAAAGCATCAAAATGTTTCAATTAACGAGTCCGGAATTAACCGAAATAGCAAACGCACATGTCCCATACCACGTGTTTGACTAAATCGTTTGATTCTCTTCATCGTTTCCTTGAAAGTGCAAAATTGTGTATTTTGTAAAAATACACTTTACATTCTCAAACGGACAAGTCCGGAATTAAGCGAATCAGTAAAAGAAAGGGGTCATAGTCCTCGATTTTGCTGAAACGTTTAAATCGCTTCCTCATTCTTTTGAAAGCGCAAACTGTTAAAATTTCTGAAAACAATTTTATTTATTTTGTAAAAATAACAATTCACATTCTCAACTGGACAAGTCCGGAATTAAGCGAAACAGTAAAAGAAAGGGGTCATAATCCTCGATTTTGCTGAATCGTTTAAGTCACTTTCTCATTCTTTTGAAAACGCAAACTGTTAAAAATTTATAAAACAATTTTCATTTTTAAAACGATTTTCCAATCACGTGATTAAAACAGCAAATCTGTAACAATTTCGATAAGGAAATTGTACTTCTCAAAATACCGTAAAAACGGTTACACATCAGCATTGCGGAATAACCGCTTGAAAATCCACTTTTTTTTAAAAAAAAAATTTGACTGTTACTGAAGTCAAAGCGACAGTAATTTTAAAACATCAAATATCTCATCAAAAGAATTCACATCAAAATGTGACGTCAGTGAATTTTCATTCATTAAAATTGTCAACAAAACACCGTGCCTCAAAAATTCTGTATTGGTGTAAAAATCCCGTTATAAAAATAACGGCAACAAAATATATATCATAACCAAGCATCGGTTCAACGTAAAATAAATGCAATAACGTGCAATTCAAATTTTTGCACGTACTACAGAATGAACAAAGAAATCATTCGAAAGTATCTTCAATGAAGATAATTCAAAACAGCAAAATCTAATCAATAGATGATTAGTACAAAAGAAAGCCAGCGGAAATTTCAACAAAAATCACATATATGCAATTTCTTCGAATCCTCAATTCGGATTCGAAATTCTCAAAGAAACAAAATAATTACAACTATGTGAACAACAAATGAAATTCATATCAATTTCGTATTTTGATTTTTAAATCAAAAAGATTATCAGTTGTACTCAGCGAAAGACAGTTTCACTGTTTTCGCTGCGCACTCTGATAAACAGAACACAAATCGAACAAATCATCAGAACACAATTTCACTATTATTTTCAAATAAAGATATTTAAAAATTTCATCCAAATTTCAAGACTTTAGTTTTGACTCAAATCACAATAAAACATCGACCAATAGTTGTAACATATGTTCCATCCGAGTTAAGTTTTATATTATGTCCATAAACCCCCAAGCTCTGATACCAACTGTGATGCCCCACCTCTATGCTCATAATAACAAAGAGTATTAAAAGAAATACTGTCTATTATTACGAAGAATAAGGCTGGATAGGAGCGACCATCCGTAATTTGCCTTACACTAATATTGGTTATCTCGATAGGAGTGGTATATACTTTTTATTTTTCATCTATTATGTATTTACTCCCATCGACATATCCAATTATCAGTATAAAAAAAACTACGATGATTCATAATGGTTTAAGACATTAGATATAAAAATAACACAGATAATATAAATGCAGAACACAGATAAAAACAAAAGTCTCATATATATAACCGAAATCAGTTACAATATAGTTGACACGATACATATGATACAACTACAACTGTCGACTCTAGAAGTTATATATACAAGTACATTATCGACTAATATACATGAATACATATCGTTCTATACAATGACACGACTACTACAAAATGACACTGATAACTTCAGAAGATGTGAAAAGTCTTCAAATCCTGAACAGCAACTCAAAGTAGAAAATCTACAACCTGAAATAACTCGGGTCTGACCCGAGTATTACATTCAAAAGAAAATAATACCCAGGTCAGTCTAATTCAAACCAGTTTATTAGTGCATAAAGGCAGTAATAATTTTAATAGACGACAGTCACAATAATTCCCGTCTATCCGATTCTTTAAACAAAGAAACCGGATAATGATCAATATAACACTTAACAGTTTTTAACAAAGATCAGCAGATTTAAATCATCAATAGAGATAAATAAACAATTTATCAAATCGACTAAACCAATTTGAAACTGTCAAATCTGATAGGGCTGCAGTACACGCACGCGTGTACTGCCTCGCCACTAACATACGAAATGCATAAAAGATCAACGGAAATTCACGAAACGCGCATAAGGTCAAACCCAGAGAAAGTCGGGTTCAACTCAAATGCGATTCAAATAAATGGTCGAGACATAAAATTAAATCTCGACCCAAGTTCAAATTAATCAACAGAAACAATGGCTGCCCAGAGACAGCAGGGTACAACACGCCTCAAAGTATCGGTCGATACTAACAAGCATGCGTGGTCAGGGAAATCCAAATACTACTTGAAACAGGTATGTAATTGTCCCAAATGGTCAAGACAGCTACAATGAATAATCAAACTCGCGAAATACTTCAACTACAAGGGAACAGTAAGATGGCCAGTGTGAAGACCACACAAAGTGATCAAACTCAAATGCACAAGGCAGTGGAGTGCACAAATGAAGACAAAGCACAGTGAAAGTCGTAAGTAATCATAAGGTCAAACCCAAATTTCTGGGTTCAACACAAGGAAGTTTGAAAATAGATCCAATTATCTCAAGTGGTCAAGACAGCTATTTCATATGCAAGCCATCTCAACACAACTGTAATTCAACTCAACTCGAATGACCAAGTGCATATAGGCAGTGGCACAAATACATGAAAACAGCAGAAAGAGGGGGAAAGCACCAAAGATATGACAACAGGTACACATAGTGCACAGTGGACTGAGTCATATATGCAAGAGTCAAGCACACATGCACTCCAATATAATGCAGCCTCTAAATGACAAAGATGCAAGGGTGTATGTAAGAAATCAGTGAAACTAAAGACTGCATGAATTGGATAGTGCACTAAAGGTAAGGCAACACGTCCAGGCCCTGCAAGTAACATAATACGAGGCGGTGACAACACTAAAGGATTCCCAGGCAGTAAGCCAAAATGCAAACTTCAAAAGGTACCGGACTCGGGTACACCAAACTAAAGACTATAATGAATGAACATCGCATGAAACTAGGCATAGAGTTATCTGAATCAAAGGCATGATGAAGTCAGTGATAACAGATCACATAGGAACTCAACAATGACCAACCTATATGCAAACACAAATTTACACAAAGGGTTTATGAATCAACATCATGGTCAGGTTTAACGCACTGTGACAATATGACGGACCAGCAAAGGTCCAAAGCTCAAGATAGTGCAAAGTGAATCAACTGAGCAAGACAACCGGTGAACAACAAGTACAGCAATGAGGCATGATGAATATAGGAATGAAATACAATGAGTACAACAGAAGTGTCGAAGTGCAGAATGAACAATATCAGAGAAATAAAGTCGACTGTATTTAAAAATAAACTGCATAATCAACTGCAATGGCCACGAAGGCAAAAGTGAACGACTAAATGAACTGGACAGTATACTATAGGTAAGGCAAACTGCCATGCCCAGTCAATAACAAAATATGAGGTAGTGACCACATAAAAATGATGAACATGCTGTAAGCCTAGATGCAACAGAAATGCCAAGGTGATGAAATCACAGTTTACAGGAATCGAAATAACAGGTTTTACACATTTAGTCAAATGCCGAAGTTAACATCGAACCAAAAGAAAACAAAGATTCAACAGGGAACCGAAGTCAGTGAGAACCCTGACTCCAACTCAAAATCAAATGCAACTATTTACCATCGCAAAACCCAAGTGACCAAGGTCGAAGCCAACAATCTCAAAATCAGGTCAGCCAAGTAAAGAAACAATCAAATATATGCATATAGAAAAGATCTGAAATCATCGCAATCCTCCAAATAATATCGAACGACCAAAGCACAGATCAGACGAGCGAAGAATTAGGGTTGCGAACCCTATATAAACACCAAACTTCACGAGAATATATGAATTCGAACAAAATTCATATAACAAAATTGGACAATCAGAGAGTCGAACTACAAAAATTGAAACCACAATAACCATGAAACAGAAACGAACGCAAATCACAGAGTTTCGAACTCTAAACAAATTCAAAGCAAGAATTAGATGTGAGCAATTTGAAATTACTCACCTTAGTACGAAGCGTAGATCGAAGCTATTGCGAGCGAGAAGAACGGGAGACGAAGCCCTAGTTTGGATCGAAACGAGCAAGCCGCCTTGAATTAGAACGAAGCCCTAAATTCGCCAGTCGCCATTTTTTTTTTCTCTCGATTGTTTTTGTGAACGAATGAGGGAGAGAGGGGGAGGGGTGCGTGGTTTAATCAGAGAATAAGGGGTAAGGATATGGGCCGGTGTGCTTTTCTTTGTACTAAAGGTATGGTGTTTGTTTTATATATAAGTGAGATGGGAATGGGTTGCGAACGAATATCAAAGGGAATGAGTATAACCCTAATCTCGACAAAATGAAACGGGCTGAATTAATAGAGAAAAGCCCGTATAATTCTTTAACGAATTATCAAAAGGATTTCAACACAATTTTTTTTTTAAAGAATTCAACCCATTAAAACTTCCGCAGCGATTAGCCAATAATTCAAATCGTCATTTGATGATAACAAAGCGATTGCGGAATCTCGGGTTGTTACACAAAGATTTTATACTAGTTCAGAGTTACCCTATATCTAGTCCTGCACAATTCCTTGTACATATTTCTTTTCAACTAGTAAATGCAAATACAATGTTGATGTTAAGGCTACAAGACACACCCTCCAGAATCCCGACCTCTAGGTAGAGTCACTTGATTTTCGGACTAAGCACACCCACTAGATTTACGAGCTACTAAGCACACCCAATTGATTTTATGGGCTACAATCACACTGACAAGTATAGCAGTATGATTTGATAGAGTTTTACATACTCAAATCTTCGATCTCGATTACAATTGATCTTATAAATTCAATAGCACTTTGATCTTGGTTTGAGTGAGAGAAATGAGAGAAATAAGAGAGTACATGAAGGAGAATTAAACCAGTGATGATTGGTTTTGATTCTGGTTGAATTTCGACAGATTTTGGGTATATTTTGATGTAGAATATGAGAGAGTGGAAGGAGAAGAGATGAATAAGAAAATGATCATTAAAAATTCATTTGGAAGATTGGTATTTATAGAGGAACAACAGTCATATCCATTCGTGAAGAAATGCGATGAAAAGACACTTCTTTTGAAGTTTAAATTTAGAAAAAATCGACCACCATGTCGACTGTAACAACCCAAAAATAGAGCTTGCTAAATAAGATAAATGATTTTATTTGAGATTTTAAAACATAGGCTTGGAATTATAAAACGTCAATTTGGGATTTAAAATTTAATTTTGAGGTTTTTGGGAATAAAATCAATTTTTTTTAAACATTAAGTAAATGTTTAAATATAGAATAAATTATTTTCACAAGTCCGGAATATTTTTATGTGAATTATAAAGACAAGAAACAAATAATTTTGGATTTACCCTCAACATCGGGAATTTTGAATAAATTGTTTATTTTTGGAATTTTTGTTAAAATGGGTTTAAAATAATTTAAATAATGATATGAGAGTTGTAAAAGTATTTTCATTTTCATTTTTGTATTTAAATTCTTTTAGAATTTAATCATGTAGCTTTAAATGGAGAAAATGAGAGTAAATGAAGTAAAAAAGGGAAAATTATCTTAACTATTGTTCATGGGCTAAGCCCACTTACTCATTTATGAAGACTTTCTCATTAAACATCCGACCAACCTCTTTTCGCCTCAAAAAAAATCACATTCAAAACTTCTTTGTTGCTCTCATTTACTCCATGAAGCCCTAGGTGCAAATATTCTCATTTTAATTCCAATAAAATCCAACAAATTCAAGAAAAATCAAAGGTAAGCTCTTTAGTCCCTATTACATCCCTTAGAACAATCAAAACTAAGTTTTGTTTTATTTTTTTATTTTTCATGATTCCAGGAATTCCAATTTAGTGAGGAAAGAAAGGAAGTTTGGGAGTTAGAGAGGTCATAACAAGGTTTAGAAGGCATATAGCAAGCTATGGCATCAATTGGAGGTGAGTTCTCCTCACAAGTACAACTATATAGGATTATGGAATTCATATATTGCTTCTTTGAGAGTTGTGGAACTCTTGAGTGAAGGTAATTTGTGTATATGTGCTTATTTTGGTCATGATTGATTTTTTTTAATCGTGTAAATGACCATATTCTTCCTACTAGCCATCATAACTTGCATATATTGGTTGTATATAGTCAGACATAAGGTTCTAAGTCATATTGCATGATGATTGTCGCATTTGGTTGCATAGAATGACATTTGTGAAGTGATTTGCATCAGTGAATTTTGATTTTTATTAAATGAGATTTTGAATTTTGGAGCATTTATCTTTAATATAATTCATATGGCTCCGAGACTCTCATTGTAACATCATAACACCACCATGAGTTTACTATGATTGCCGGGATCGAATTTCATGAAGTTTTGAATTCAAAATTCAAGTTTTTGTTTTTCGGAACTTGAAGTTCTTTTTACTGAATTCTCAATATTTCAAGACCTGAAAATGAAATGGCCATATCTTTTGATCCGTAAGTCAAATTAGGCGATTCTTTTTTTTAATTCAAGCTAAGGTTGCCATATTCTACTTTCATGTTTTGAGTTTTATATAATTTTGAGGTTTAGATTTTTGAAATGGCAATCGAATGCCTCAGCCCTATGAATATCAATTTTCTGAGTTTGATATTTTTTAAAACCTAAAAATGAAACCGCCGTATCTTTTGATCCTTAAGTCAAAATTAGGTGATTCTTTTTTAAATTCACACTAAGGTTACCATATTCAACTTTCATGTTTTGATTTTATATAATTTTGAGGTTTTATATTTTCAAAATGGTAATCGAATGCCTCCGCCCTATGAATATCAATTTTCTGAGTTTGATATTTTTAAAACCTGAAAATGAAAATGCCATATCTTTTGATCCGTAATTCGTAATCAAGTGATTATTTTTTTGAATTCAAGCTAAGGTTATCATCTTCAACTTTCATGTTTTGAGTTTTGCCTGAGTCTTGAGTTTTAAAGGGTTGAAATGGCTAAATAAGCCACAGCCCTAAGATTAAATGCTTTTTTATACTGTCTTGTTTATATATATTATTATTCATAAACTTTGATTATTTCCATTCTATGAGATAAGAATTGATTATAAATAGATTAGAATTATCAACTAGTTACGGGACGGTAGGTAAATATAGTTTGGATATTCTCATGACTTGTCAAATAGAGAAATTAGTGAAATTCACTAACTTTTAGTAAATATTCGAATAATGTCGGATATTTATGGGTTTTTCGGTCCATATTTGATTAGTTACTATTGGAAGTGCTTGATACTTATGGATGGTGTTCTGCTTGGGGTGTTTGGCATTTAGAGCTGATAGATCCCTTGGTGACTACGGTCCAACTCTTGCCGATATGATATCGGAATTTATGTTTTGATGGGCAAGTCCGTTTAGTTTTCAGTGACTTGTTCATGATTATGAGACGTGCCCGTTTAATTTTCTGATGACCTCCATCTTATTTGAGTTGTAGCCCGTTTAGATTTCTGGTGGCTGCATATCCATCGATCTTGTTGGTCCGTCTAGATTTCTGGTGAGCGGCATTTTTGGACAAGTGAGTGTCGTCTAGTTTTCCGGTGCACTCATGAAATCTACGTAGTTAGCCTCCGGTTGAGGTCTCGTCCTACTGCACTTTGATCGAGATGGGAGACTATCATTATAGTTTTGTTTAGTGTTCGGGTAATCATTCCCGTTGTTCATCGAAGCATCTTGGTTTTGATATTGGTTTATGGCTTTGATAATTTTGAGATGATTTCCACCATATTTTGAGATGATAGTCTATGAAGACTTGATATGATTTATGACATGGTGATTTGTTTTATGTCTTACGTATGATTGTTTTGGGCATATTTTGAGATGATTAACACCATATTTTGAGATGATAGTCTATCAAGGATTTGATATGGTTTATGACATTGTGATTTTCTTTATGCCTTGCGTGTGAATGTTTTGGGCATATTGTTGGTTCTCTTTTGATGCATGTCATATTTTTTTTATTATCATGTCTCTCACCCTTTTGATTAGTTGTAAGTTGACCCGATTGTTATATTTTTATATAATACTCGGGTCAGGCCGAGACCATGTAGGTAGCAAGGCATAGCTTTTGGACTTGGGCTAGCAGATGTTAGACTTGTTATACTTTTGTGATAGATGCATGTATATGTTTAGACTTTGTTTAGTTAGAGACTTATTATGCATGTATATTTAGGCTAGCTAGTATTACTTGATGGTGTTGTATTATTATGCTATTATGTGAGCCTAGACTTGTCTTTTTGTAGACTCGCTACTATGTTATGACATTTATCATTTCGCTGTGATCTGTGATATATCTTGGATATCTGTTATATTTTATTTTGTTCTGGATATATTGAGCCTTCGTGTTATTGCTTTGTGCCGATACTGTTCAATTCATTTTATTATTTGTTGAGGTATATGAGACGTGTCGGTATTAGCCCCAAGTAATTTCATGATGGTCGCTCCTTTCAAAGCCTTATTCTCCAGATTAGCAGAGGATATTATTCATAATATTCTTTGTTAATCTGGGTATAAAAGGTGGGGCATTATAGCTTGGTATAGAGCAAGTCAGAACAATGTAACGTATGATATTTCACAGATCCCGACGTAGTATGACCTAATGCCATGTCCCCTTGGTTGTGTGGTAGGTAGATATTATTATTATCTATAAGGGATAGGAATAATTGATGATTATTAGGGTAATCAATTTGGCATGTATTTGATATTTTATTATATAAAGTAGTTTTACTGTATTGAAACCCCCTCTCTATGTGTTAATCCTCGATTGAATTGGAATTAAGAAGGGAGTCATAGGATGAAGTGTTGAACTGACTAGTAGTGTCGGTTTGGTAAGTGCAGTTGTTTCTTGAGTGGTTTTGTTAAGGGAAGTTGTCGATTAAGGGAACTATATAAGACCCTAATTGGTATCTCGCAATGGGTTTGACTTCACAACTCCATGTTGTAAAGGAGCGAGATGTTTTGAATGTGATTCTTTGTAATCAGGGTTGCGTAGCGAAGGCTAGAGAATAGTTTTCGTTGAAGGCGATTGATTTTTTTGTTGCTGTGTGCTTATTTAAAATATATGATATGGTTGGAATAGATATATATGTGTGCATGTGTGTGTGTGTGTATATATCCCAAGTTATAAAAATATAATTATTGGAAAATTGCATCGCATAATTTTTGCTTGTTTGATTGATTGAATGGATGTTGTGTGTAATGTGTGCTATTATTATATCCTATGTATGCTTTTGAAATTTTGCAAAGTAAATGATTTCAAACCAGAAAAATTTTAATTTTTGAAAATAATAAAAAGAGTTTTTATCCATTATTTATTAAAGGTTGGAATTTATTCCCATTTTGGGAGAGCTTTGAGATTTGTTGTGTTGGGTTGTCCGGAATATGTTTATGGATTCTGGTCGATACATGGGATGCCATTGCGTCGATAGGAGTTTCTAAACATTGGAGCGAGATGCTTTGACATAAAAAAATTGTAATTTTGATTGAAAATAAAACATTTTGGATTTTAAATAATTTAAATTAATTTTTTGACCGTTGGATAAGAGTGGAAAGCTGGGAAACTGGGGCGAGGCGATGTTGATACTCATATCGTCAACATCGCAACCAAGTGTAGTGGCTAACCATTTTGGTTCATGTTTTGACATTTAATTTAGTGGGATGTATGAGAGGAAATTTTTACTTTAAAAGTAATGTTGAGGAAAAATATATATGTATACTTTTGAGAAGAATATTTGATGATTTTAATTCTGGCATGGATGTGTTAAATTAAATTATTTATGTTAATTGATTGTTAGTTTATGTTCTATGCCTGAATCCTTTAAATTATGAAATTGTTTATAAATAAACCCTTAAAGATTGCTTTAAAATTTTAAGTGGGAAATTTAGAGTTTTAAGAAAATATTAAATATTAAATGTGTTAAGATATTAAAATAATGTTAAAATTTGCTATTTGGATTATACATTTAGGTTCTGAGCAATTGTTGGGTTGTTTTAAAATTAAGTGATATGGTTAGCTGATATTATCTCCTATATCTTGTCTTAAAATTTAATGGGTTTTCATTATATTTTAAAGATATAAAACTTAGAATGTTTAGATGCAATTCCAAATGGAGATTTTAAGTGGGAAGTCCTAAAATGTATGGTTAAGAAGTTAAAAAAATGAAAATTCTCGACTTATAAAGAAAATAGTGAGTGTAACAACCCTAGATTCTTGTATATTATTTAAATTGGACTTTCTTTTATTTTTAAATTATTTTAAATTTATTTTATTTCAAACATTTCATTTCTATATATAAATGATGATTATTAAGTGAATTATAGTTTCAAACTAGTATAAATTGGATATTTCACTGAAAAGTGAAATTCTGGTCAAACTGTTCAATCTTTGACTTTTAAACTTCAAATTTAAATTATATAAAATCTTAAATTTTTTCTTTTATTATGAAAATAGATTTAATAACTTGAATACAGCTTTTCGTTTCGTTGGAAATGGAGTTTAATTGTGAAAGTTATGTATATTTCAATATTGTGTGTAAACTGATTATTTAGCAATATTGTCTATTTTAAATTATATAAATTATATTTTTATGTTCATATTTTGTTTTAATATGTGTTAATATGTTATTTTATGTATATTTTTGTCTTTTAATATTTTTAACGTGATAGTATAATTTTTCTAAAGTTTACTTGAATTTATTTAAATTTATAAAGCCTAGTTTCCATTTTTCTGTTATTTTATTCATTTAAATTTTATTTAATTAAAAGTTATTTATTTATTTTTGTGAATTCATTTTTATTTGGTGTTCTTATATTTATTTATAAATATTTTTCAATTATATAAAAATTTTCCAAAGTCCATTGCATTTATTTTCAAATTTTCTAGCCTAGTTTACATTTTCTTTGTTATTTTCTTCATTTAACTATATATAATTAAAATTTATTTATTTATTTTCATTTTATTTCACTTTGTTTCGGTTTTTAAAAGTATTTACTGAAATTTATTTAGTTTATTTTGTTTAAAAGAATTTGGAAATCAAAGAGACAAAAGCTTTAAAAACAATGACCTTTCATTTGCTAAACTCTTCATTTCTCTTGGCCGTTTCAAAACTTTATTGCTAGTCGTGAGTTTTATTGTTTTCACGTGAATGAAAGCTTCTAATTTCAGAAAAATTTCGACTATCATCTCTGAAAAAAAGATTTTAGTAATGGCCTCTTCCATTTCTCCTCTTTTTCTTCATTTTTTCCATTGTTTTCTATGTTTTTGCCTTGCTTCTCTCTAGTTTTTCTTGGCCACAACCACCACCACCTCTACCAACCACCACCATCATCTCCTCCTCATTATCCACAGCCTTCAACCATCCCTCTTCTCTGTCCATAACAGGCCGTGACCATCCCATGGAGAAAACACCACAAAAACGTCTCAAAAACCTTGCAAACTATGCATAACCGACCTAAACTTCACCACCACCTTCATATCTTGCCTTCGCCACCTCCCCTTGCTCCACCACCATCATGACCTGACCCCTAACCATCAGCCTCCCCTCTGACCTAACCATGGCTGAACCTTAGATGCACCAAATCCTTACATCTCTTGACCAAAACCTTCCATTCCTTGACCCAAACCCTTCCACTTGCTTGCCTTCATCTTCCACTTGTTTTGCCTTGCCATCTTCCTCTATGGCCAAGCTTAACATGCATGTAAACCATCATAGCCAAGCACATGAACCCCTAGGCCAAGCATTTGAATGGTAAAGACAAGGTCTTGTTCCTTGTTGCTTTGTATTTCAATTTGTTCAACATTGTTTTATGTTAAATATATTCATGTGCTATATTGTTTTGTCTTGTTTGGGTATTGTTTACAAGATCATATCTTGGCTCTCTCTTCACACTTGAATCAAAGTTGTGCTGTATCATGCTTGTCATGCTTTCTGGAATCTATTCTGTGTATTTTGATCGCTAACTCCGGCACAAAAAGGTGAGTTATTCTCACCAGACAATATGTACCTATATAACTGATAAACCGACACCATTTGAATCTGTAATGTATATCATCATGTTATATATGCTTATATTATTATCATATGATGTTCACACCTGTTATATCATATGTTACTGTTATTTCATGCTATTCTGTCATTTATATCTGTTATCACCATTGCAAGTTCCCTATAGACTAGAATCACTATGGGTTGAAATGATACATACCCGAACGGACTTTAGAATAAGGGAATATCGTTATGGGCTGAAATGATAGGCCTGAGCGGTTTTCAAATTCATTCATTTAACTTGGGATTGCGGGTTTGAAATGATAGAACCCAGATTTTTCTTTTTAAACTGCGGATTGAAATGATACATATCCGTATCACTTGACCTAGGTTAGAAAACTATATACAGGCCCGTGGTTATTTTATAAAGTGTTTTGGATATTTTAAGTATTTTAAAAATATAAATTTATGAAATTTGATTTAAATAGATTTTGAAATGTTTTAAAATAAAGAAATTATGATTTTTCTATGAGTTGAAAATGTAATTAATGAATGGTTATATTGGATTATTGAAATATAACTTAAGTTTGGAATTTGGAATTTTGGTTAAAATGATATTTAAGTTATATGAATAAAAATGGAAATTTAATTTATATTTGGAAAATGGTAAATATGATAATTTGATTTAAATTTGAATCTAAGTGATTTATTAAAGTATTATTAATTTTTCTATGAATTTAAGTGGTTAAATAAATGAATGCTTAAATTGTAATTTTAAAATATAACTTGACTGGGAAATGTAAATTTGGTTTTAATTAAAGGTTTTTAATTAATTAAATAAAATTGGAAATTTAGTAAATTTTGTGAAATGGTAATTTAAATTTGAAGTGTTAAGTTTATTTGTTGAAAGCGAAGAAAAGGAAATTATACACATGACTAATAAGTGGAATTATTGAAATTTGGATTTATTTAAAAGAAATTGGTTTAATAAAAATCAAAATGTTTAATGATATGTTAATGAACATTTTAATGTTAAATTATGATTTTTAAAATGTTTAAAGAGTTTAAAATGAAGTTATTTAATTTCTGGAAATACAGTAAAAAGCTGGAAATCACTTTTAATAGCATTCAGAAATGCTATGGTTCTGAATTACACTAAAAATTGAATAAAAGGGCTACTACAGCATTTCTGAAATGTTGCAGTTGCTGTAGTTGAACTAATAGGCAAAAACTTAACTCAGGTCTATTATAGCATTCTCTGGAAATGCTGTAGTAGTATGCAGTCTTTGCTAAAATCAAATAAAATCTTTGTTTTGAAATCTGAGCTACCGCAGCATTTCTGGAAATGCTGTCCTTGCCGTTTAAACTAATTTTTCAACTAGAAATGAGATATAACAGCAGTTTTTAAGTGCTCTCTTTGCTGAATTAAAATGTTTTCAAATATAACTTATAACAGCTTTTTCTAAATGCTGTGAAAGGCTAAAATTTTAATAATTAGGGGTTTTGACTTAGCAAATGAACTCAAAATGGTTTGAAACTTTGAAAGTTGAATACTTGACTTGAAAGAATAATAACTTAACTTTTAAATGGTTTAAATGAATTATTTTGATTGAAATATAAACTATTTAAAAGGTGACTTGAAATGATAATAAATGAATGATATCTTTGAATTTAAAAAGGTATTTAAAGTTGAATACTTGGATTTGAACTCAAATGATGATTTGAAATGAAGTTTTGGAAAGATTTGATATTTTGATATATTAAAATGATTTGAAATGAAGTTTTGGAATGATTTGATATTTTGATATATTAAAATGATTTGAAATGAAGTTTTGGAAAGATATGATATTTTGATATATTGAAATGATTTGAAATGAACACTACGCCATAGATGGCCTACTGCAACGAAATTACATGGTGTTGCTAGCTATAATGTAACGATAGGTATGCTGATTTTTGTCTATTACAACACTCGCTTCAAGGTGTTAGCATAGGTATCAACAAGATGTTGCAGTAGCTATAGATGTATTCAAATTAAAAAATTAATAAAATTAGCAATCCGCGTGAATACGATCCAACGGTCTACATTTAATCTGGTTGTTAAAATGGATCACCACTGCAATTTGCCCCAAAATTTCGTTTTACCACCTGAACTAGTTTAGAGTAGATCCCCTTTTCTCGTATGTGATAATGGCTGCTCCTATCTTGTTCCTCTTTTGCTCTGAAATTAGGGCTTTGGCCTCGTGTTCGCTCCTATGAGATTAGCTAGGGCTTCGGCCTTGTCTTCGCTCCTGTGAGATTAGCTAGGGCTACGGCCTTGTGCGATTAGGGCTTCGGCTAATATCGAAGGACCCGATTGACTGTCGATCGATTACAATTGCTGTTCTTCTGATTTACTTTGGCAATCGATCATCTCCTTGCTTTGAATACAGCTCCTTCGATTTTGCTTGAGTTCAACTGTGTATTCGGGTATGTAATTTGTTGCTTTTACTTTACTGTATTGCTTGCTTGAACTCGATACTATCTGCCGATGATGTTAATGTGTTTATATAGGGTTCGAACCCCTAGATTTACGTTCGTATATATTTGTTTGAATTTTTCAACTAATTTATCTCGGCCACTTGATTTAAGTTGAATGTTTGTGATGATTTCTGACTTTGTCAATTTCGTATATTTGTTACTTGATTCCCACGATGTTGATTTCTGACTTGGTTCGATTTCTTGGCCACCACGGTTTTGGTTTGACGATGGTTGACTTTGGCTATGTCTGTTCATCCTGTAGCTTGAACTTGTAATATATCTTCTGGTTGACATCCTGTAGCTTGAACTTGTAATATATTTCACTTGAGTTTTTGTAGTCAAGTTGCTTCACCATACTGTTTCCATTGGTGCCACACACACACTTGTGTACCTTTCTCTTTGTGCTTCACTTGTTCATTGAAACTGTTGTATCACTTATGTTTTCCATTATCATGTATATATATATGCATTCATGTATGTATATATGTGTTTGTTGTTGCACTTGAACATGTATATATGTTGCACTGGGTTTGTTTTTTATTTGATGTTGAGGCCTTCTCTTGTATTTAGTTGCCTTCGAGTCATATAAGTTTCTTTCCCTTGTGCCAGTCTTGCTTTGTTTTGGTCTTGGCCATTCACTTGTTAAGGCTGCTTGTTTCATTGATGCATGTTTTTGTATTGACCACTTTGCATTGGTCATTGTATATCTATGCACTGGTCCATTGAGCCTGTTTGCACTGCCTATATATATACATGTTGTTTCACACATGTATATATGTATGGTTGCTTTCATATGGTAGCTGGACTTGCTCGAGTTCATATTTCTTATATTATCTGACTTCGGTCATTTTTGAAATTGCTGCAGCTCATTCACTTGACACTTCTGTTGGTCTGTATTTTTGAATATGGTTGGAGTTTTGGTTTAATTGTGAGTTTGAGTTCTTTTGTTGAGCTCTGTCCACTGTTGTTTTATGTCTGGCATACAAGTCTGGTATAGTTTGCTCTGACCAATTCATTGAGCATGCTGTTTATTTCTGTAGCATGCTTCTGTTTCATTTTTGTTCTTGTGCATTGTCAACTGCTTGGACCAAATTGTCACCCAAATAACTGAGGCAAATAATATTTTCAAAATTACATTTTATTTTATACTGCAAAAATATTTCCTTTTCAATTTTACTGCGTCAGTGTGTATTTTTACAGATTGCTCAGATGTTGGATTCAATCTGAAATGGAGTTGAAGACATGTTTCAAAGAAGGCTCGATCCCCGCCGGGACTGCGGTGCCCCGGACCCCCGCTGGCGCTGCGCCCGGACCCGCTTCTCGCCTCGCCTTCGGCTCGGCACTCGGCTCATCATATATTTGTCAGTGTCGGTGTCTGTATAAATTGAAACTACATATGTAATGAGTGAACTGAGTAATGTAGTGAGGAATATCTGTATATGTGAATATCAGTGTTATTTATCATTGAATTGTAAAATAGTGGAGTCAGGAATTTGTACTATTTTAAATTTTGAAATAAAGTATTTATTTAAATAAATTACTGTTTGAATATCAAATTCTGTGCAATAGCATTTTATTAAATAAATATTTATTTCTATTAAAAAATCAAATATGCTCTACATTGTGGGCCCCACAAATTCAGAAAGTTAATATCTATAGCAACATTTTGGAATGTTGGTACAAACACCTATGGATGTTGCTATAGACCCAAATAGGGTTCTATTGCAACAATATTTCTTATGTTGCCTTAGATAGTCAAAATGTTGCCTTTGAGGTCTGCGGCAACGCGGCAAAATGCATCACTGAGAAAGTGTCGCCTTTGCCCTTTTTTAGCCTTCAGCAACATTTTTTGGCACATCCTGCATCACTTCTTTGGTGTTGCAGTATGCAATCTATGGCGTAGTGGAAGTTTTGAAATAATATGATATTTTAAATATATTGAAATGGTTTGGAATTGATTTAATCTTTATTTTGATAAAGATTTGGATTTGAAATGATATTCTATTTTGAAGTATAAACTGTTTTTTTAAATTATAACCATGGGTTATAATAACGATTGGTTGTTAAAGAGACCCGGATCGGATATGGACATACTCTCTGTCGATACCGAAAACCACTTTGACAACTGTGTATGCGGTGGAGTTTCCAGAATGAAGTAGGATGGTGGCGATGATCCTAAGGTATATACATGGACCTAACTCCCGTGAGTTGGCATAAGGTGGCTAAAACAGGAGCGATTGACGGACCAATGAGGTAGCACCTCTGATCGGACACACTTCTTCGATACCATTCTATTACTTGTGATTGATTTGGTGCACACCCTTGATTTGGGAGTGTTGTTCGAGGTGGGCGGTAGTGGCTGCTATGCGTCACCACCAGTCCGGATGCGTAATTGGTATATCTACCCTGGCATTGCCTTGTGTGCCGTGTCACCTACCATATCGAGCCCACTACGATTTTGGTTTAAAGATCCGACCGCGTTAAGGTTCACCATCCCCTTAACGCTATTTTCTATATGATTATACTTTACTGATTAGACACTACTGTATATAGCGTATATTACTATATAGTAAATAGTTTAACGGATCCTTAGAGGATGGGCGGTCCCAAGCATCTTCTAAGTTACTTGTACCTTTATTACAGTTCACTTGAGTTGGTTTACATTATATAAGTATATGTTGTCCTGACTCGAGTGTTTTGTGTTTTGCTTTACGCTCGGGTCAGCCTGAGTTATTCACAGATTTGGATTTCCGCTCTCTTGGAGATTTGAATCGCTGGAGATTATCTGCTTGTCTTGTCCTATCTATTTCAGTTCTGTTGTTCTGTTCAGCTTGTACTAGGTTATCATATTGAGACTTCTATTGTATTTTATTTCTTTTGTTATATCCTATGTAACTCTGATATATTTATATAGTAGCTTCATGAACTACTATTTCTTTTACTTCCGCTGCATTATTTTACTCTGTGTCTGTGATCTGTGATTATATTTATTTACTTTATATTCTGAGATTTGCCAAATTTTATTTACAACGCGGTATTTTGAGCAATTCAAGTCCGACATGTGCAGATGCGAATGGTTGAAAATATCGGGTCGTTACAGTGAAATTCTTATTTATGGTTTTATTATTTAGAAAGGATTAAGCTATAATGATTTTAAAGTTTCATTGGTAATTAATGGCTCTTTGGTGTATCTTCAAAAGTTTAGATAGGAGTAATTTATTATAAAAAGTAAAGGGGAATAATGAAAATTTGTTAGTATAAGTTATCTTTTAAGAATTCCCTTGAAATAAACAAATACTTTGAAAGCATTTATAAGATTCATTTCTTTGGTTGATCGAATATTCTTGAAATACCTTAAATTAGATTTTATTAGCAAGCCTAAATTAAATTAGTAATGTGTTTATTGGAAAAAAAATGGTGCAGGTTGAGTTTTGAATTATTTGGTTTTAGAAATAGGGCTTGCTAGATGACTAAAATCGTTGGTTTGAAGAATTTAAATATGTGTATTTATGGATTTTTCTCATGAATGAAGTGTGTATTTTATGTAGTTGAAACTAATTGGTTAAGTTATATATAAGCGTTAAAAGTTGTTTTAAATTGAGAAAGTGAAATTAAAATTTCAAAAGTTGATTTTAGAATTTTGTAATGTACAAAATGAGAAACAAAATAAATAACATTATTTGGACGTGTTAAACCATTTAGTGAATAGCTAATTAAAGATGGTTAACAGGAGGATTTTAATTAGTTATGTTAGAAAGGATAAAAGTCAAATTTTATTCATTTTGGATGATTTACGAATAAGACAATTGTATTTCAATAATATTTGAGAATTTCAAATCTATTTAAGATATGGAATGAGGTATTATACTCTAGGAAAATTTGTTTCACCTTTTGATTGTAGAGTTTGATCTCATTTGGCTATGAAATGGAATTATATACATTTAAAAAAATGGGAAGAATAGTAGGTATAATTTTTAAATCGCTAAAGTATTAGTGAATCCAAGTTGATTTTTATATTTCATTTATAGAATATGGGAAAAAATTTAGTAATAGATGTATGATTTCTTTCTTTGACCTTATACTTAAAATTTGAGTTTTGAAAAATAAATAAACAAATAAATGTATGTATGTATGTACACTTTTAGAAATGAATACTGAATGGTTTAAATTAAGTACTTAATGTGGATGGTTTACCCCCTAGGAAGGTGTGCATGTTTACAAATGAATATCTAGTATATTTGAAAGCTAGAAGTCAACTTTGCTGTTTTTCGAAATTTTTGGAATATTAGTAAAGAGTAAAATGTTATTTTATTGAGAATACAATACTTGAGAAAGTAGAATTCATATTATCTTTATAATTCTTTTATATTACTTATAATTGAAATTTTGGATAGAATTGAATATTAGGCATGTAAATTCTAATTTAAAAAGTGGTATAATATTGTTAGAGGTAGAACTTAAAAAAGAAATTATTTTCTTATGGTGTATGTATAAATTTGGAATGATTTTACAACTCCTCTTTGTCGAGTAACCCTTAAAAAAGAAAAACTAAAATCGTGTTTAAATGTAAAGATTGATCTCAGTCCAGAATTTAAAAATCTAAAACTTGTTTCCGCCATAACTTTTGATCCATAAATCCGAATTTAGTGATCTTTATTTTGATGGAACGCTAAGAATCGTATCTACAACTTTCATGTTTTAAATTTTGGAAAATTTTGAAGTTTATGAGGTGGAAAATTGATTTTCATATAACTAGGTTGAATGGGAGTTTTTGGAAAAAATTGGTTTTCGTTGATGCATTTGAATCTTTATATGCATGTGTGTTTACATAATGGATGTATAGTATATAGTAATTATTTTTATAAGTAAAACTTTATAATTATGTATGGCATAAGTGAATAAGTGGTTGGGCAAGGAGAAATGGTAGAAATGCCATATTCAAGGAGGTGTTGCATGCCTTTGGGGTATAGCGAGGTAAGTATTAATTTATATGCCATTGTTTTTATAGTTAATTGTGTTCCCCGTGATCGGGATGCCTCTTTGGAGACCTGCATATATGTTCTTGTGTATTTTGAGATTCTGAAATGTCCTCCATGCAAAGGCGACTGCCAAAAATTTTCAGAATTTCCGATACTTAAAAGAAAATTAGTATTCAATACGGTAGGTAGAAGTCTCAATTGGCGAATATTTTAGGTAGGTTCTTTAGTATTTTTTGTATAGTTGCTTAGCTATGATTGTTGTTTGGATCGTGCATTGTAGTGTGTGAGTAAATAATAAACGGATGTAATGCTAGTATAGCACGTTATGAATTCTTCTTTAAGGAGAAATTGCGAGAACGCAATTTTCTTAAGTGGGGGAGTTCTGTAACAACCCGGAAAATAGAGCTTGCTAATTAAATGAGATAAATGTTTTTATTTGAGATTTTAAAATATAAGCTTGGAATTATAAACCGTCAACTTGGGATTTAAAATTTAATTCAGAGGTTTTTGCAAATAAAATCAATTTTTTTAAACATTAATTACAAGTTTAAATATAGAATAAATTATTTTCATAAGTCCGAAATATTTTTATGGGAATTATAAAGACAAGAAATAAATAATTTTGGATTTACCCTCAACATTGGAAATTTTGAATAAATTGTTTATTATTGAATTTTTTGTTAAAATGGGTTTAAATTAATTTAAATAATGATATGAGAGTTGTAAAAGTATTTTCATTTTTATTTTTGTATTTGAATTCTTTTAGAATTTAATCATGTAGCTTTAAATGGAGAAAATGAGAGTAAATGAAGTAAAAAGGGGAAAATTATCTAAGTATTGTTCATGGGCTAAGCCCACTTACTCATTTATGAAGACCTTCTCATTAAACATCCCACCAACCTCTTCTCCCCTCATAAAAAATCATGTTCAAAACTTCTTTGTTGCTCTCATTTACTCCATGAAGCCCTATGTGCAAATATTCTCATTTTAATTCCAATAAAATCCAACAAATTCAAGAAAAATTAAAGGTAAGCTCTTTAGTCCCTATTACATCCCTTAGAATAATCAAAACTAAGTTTTGTTGTGTTTTTGTTTTTTCATGATTCCATGAATTTCAATTTAGTGAGGAAAGAAATGAAGTTTGGGAGTTAGAGAGGTCATAGCAAGGTTTAGAAGGCATATAGCAAGCTATGGCATCAATTGGAGGTGAGTTCTCCTCATAATTACAACTAATATAGGATTATTGAATTTATATATTGCTTGTTCGAGAGTTGTGGAACTCTTGAATGAAGGGAATTTGTGTATATGTGCTTTTTTAGTCATGGTTGATTTTTTTATAATCATGTTAATGACAATATTCTTCCTATTAGCCATCATAACTTGCATATTGCATATAGTCTGACATAAGGTGCTAAGTCGTAGTGCATGATGATTGTCACATTTAGTTGCATATAATGACATTTGTGAAGTGATTTGCAAAAGTGAATTTTGATTTTTATTAAATGAGAGATTTTGAATTTTGGAACATTTATCTTCAATGTAATTCATATGTGTGACGCCCCACCTCTATGCTCACAATAACAAAGAGTATTAAAAGAAATACTGTCTGTTATTACGAAGAATAAGGCTGGATAGGAGCGGCCATCCGTAGTTGGCCTTACACTAGTATTGGTCACCTCGATAGGAGTGGTATATATTTTTCTTTTTTCATCGTTCTTTATTTACTCCCATCGACATACCCAATTACCAGTATAAAACGAACTACGATGGTTCATAATAGTTTAGGACAATATATAATAATAACACAGATACAAAAGAATGCGGAATACAGATAACAAAAAGTCTCATATATATAATAACTGATGTCAGTTACAATACAGTTGACACAATACATATGATACAACTACAACTGTCGAATCTGGAAGTTATATATACAAGTACATTATCGACTAATATATATGAATACATATCAACCCTAAAGAGACACACTGACTACTACAATAAGACGAAGACCACTTCAAAAGATGTGAAAAGTCTTCATAGCTCAAACAGCAACTCAAAGCAGTAAATCTACAACCTGAAATAACTTGGGTCTGACCCGAGTATTAAATTCAAAAGAAAATAATACACGGGTCAGTCTAATTCAAACTCAGTTATTAATGCACAGAAGCAATCAAAATCAAATATCAAATAGACGACAACAACAGAAATCTCGTATATCCGACTCCTCGATAAGAGAGTCGGATAACGGTAGATATAACACTAAACTGTGTTAAACAACAAGCCAGCAATCCAAATCATCAGCAAGATGAATAAAACGATTATCAATGAAGATAATACGAAAACTCCAAAATTGTCTAGACATCAATATAAATTTCTGTGTAGCTGCAGTACACGCACGCGTGCACTGCCTCGCCACACAGTACGTGAAATCATCACGACAGTGAATACTAACAGCAATCAAAGCTACAGGAGTCAATATAAATGAACCAAAAACAACATGCACTAACTCAAATCAAGAGGAATAAATTACACATGAATGCACAATGAAAGTTTACATTCGTGTACAGGGTGTCAAACCCACGTCTTTGAGACTGGATTCAACTCGCTGTAAAATCTCACAAATCAACCTGAAATAATCAAGAACCAATAAACCAAACTCAACCAATTCAAGCAAAAAGGAAGCAGTGAACAAGTTCACGCTTCAGATCAAAAATACCATCAGAAATTTATATTGGACAAGCCATGACCGCAGTCAATACCCAAGGCAACTCAAACAAAATGAACCAGATGGAACTGCATCAGCAAGCACAGCCTCCATCCAGTAACCATGAAACAACATGACACCTCAAACCAGCATACAAATCATATACAATAAGCTCCAGATGGTACGCTAGTAAAAAGGCAACAATAGAAGAAGCACAAATGAAACATAGGAGACACATGAAAGTGCAGACCAACAGATGCAAGAAACTGCCGTGGATACAAATGCATCCCTGAGATCAATATGCAATGTGTACAGCCACTAGCACATACAGGTATACAATATGAACTACAAGGAATGAGGACTCACTGTACAAATTCGAAGAACAATGGACAACAGACTGTACATGATGGCAGCAAAGCATCAAGACAATAAACCAAAGAAAACAACAAGGTCAGGTCTGGACAGCATGAATAGATAAGCACATGTATGCAACAACGTAAAGCAAGGCTATTATTGGGTACAACAAATACAAATGTAGACTTTACATGATCTGTGCAGTGTAACCAAGGCATGGATGTAGACAGAACTACACATGAAGTTCTAAAGTGAGGACAATGCATCTTAAAAGTATTTGCAGACAGACTCGAAGCTTGTAAACAAGACACAAATACAACGTAGATCAATTCACCTACACTCTCTAAGTGAATCGTTAACAACATTGAGGTACCACATCAAGATCATAAGCCATCTGATATCAGAAAATGCTACATAAAGTCAAAAAGGCAAAAGTGAAGACTTTATGAAGCACACGTGCCCAAATTTAACAACAAATGCAAATACAATGTATCAGTACCTATGAGAACCAACTAAGTGTATATAGACCGAGCAATGTTATATGTATGCACAATGAAAGCATGTACTCGAGGCAACATGTACTAGTGGAGGGGGAATGCATCAAAACAACTCCAGATCAAATGAAACAGTAGCAGCCAGTAAGTGGCACAGCGAGTTCGAAAAGACAGAGAAGATTTCAAAGTATGTCGCTGTTATAACAAGGACAGTGAATGCAACTCAACGTCACTCAAATACTGAAATGAATTTCACGTTAAAGCCGACATTAAACAAAACAGTGCCAAAGTCAAACCCAAAATGGAACGACGTTCAGAATTTAAATTTACTTCAATTGGCCAAGTTCAATCAAAATCAACATCAGAAAAAAAACCCAAATTAAGTTCGCATGGCAACCGGAGGCCGAAGCCGAAATACATTCACAAAATCAAAGTGGCCAACGTCACAGTACTAGAGAATTCAAAGCCGAAGTATCAACGAATCAAACCAACTCAGAAATTACCAACAACCAAACAAAATCGAACTGCCGTAACGAAGTATTGGATTAGATGTGAGTAAACTCACCTTCTTCTACGAGCAAGCACGAAAAGTAGAAGCTTCGATCGACCATGCTTTCGATCGAGTCACTCAGCAGAGGCCCTAATTGGAGCGAAGAGGAAAACGAGGCCGCCACCGTTTTTAATTTCATTTCGTTTGTTGATTAGGGTTTTCGAATGGAATCCTCGAGTGGAGGAACGGGTTTACATGGTTATCACGGCAACCAAAAGAACATAGGCCAAGCTTTTCTTTAAAGCCCAAACAACATTTAACCCAAAATAAACCCGATAAAATCCCACTAGAAATTTACAACCAATACAATCGTTAAATAAAATCACAATGCTAGCACATTAATCGATTAATGACGATTATAAATCAATATGAAATCCCGGGTTGTTATAGACTCCCCTCCTTATTAAAATTGCGTCCCCGTAATTTTCATAATTAAGATTGTCAATAACACTTATTTTTCTAACATAAACTGGTTAAGCTAGAAAAATAAGGTCAAGAACACAAACACCAATGAAATCTTTTAATCCCAATAAAAGAGATTCATAAATTTTCAACAAAATCTAATTATCAATAGATAATCAACAAGCAGCAAAACTGAATAAATGCTATCATCAGCGATATTCCCTTATCAATTAGATATTCAGAAATACAGAAAACTCAAAACAGCAATATCTAATTGTCGATACGATAATTAGAAAACAGCAAAATCTAATTATCAACAAAGATGATTAGAAAGCACAAATCACAATTCGCAAAACTGCCAAAATTCTAGTTATTCAACAATTAACTAGAAAACATAAACTTCATAATCAACAAACTCTAACTATCAACAGAGATAGATAGAAAATAGCAATTCAATAAAATCAGCATAGTCTTGACTCCATTAGAGACTAGAAATTTTCATATCAATAAAGTCAGCAATCAACCAATTATTCAAACGATAGTCAGAAAACAAATCAACAAATATTTAATTACCACAAACGGTAATCAAATTTCAAATCACAAATATTCAATTATCAAAAACGATAATCAAATCTCAAATCACAAATATTCGATTATCAAAAACGATACTCAAATTTCAAATCAACAAATATTCAATTATCAAAAACGATAATCAAATCTCAAATCACAAATATTCGATTATCAAAAACAATAATCAAATTTCAAATCACAAATATTCGATTATCAAAAACGATAATCAAATCTCAAATCACAAATATTCGATTATCAAAAACGATAATCAAATTTCAAATCAACAAATATTCGATTATCAAAAACGATAATCAAATCTCAAATCACAAATATTCGATTATCAAAAACAATAATCAAATTTCAAATCACAAATATTCGATTATCAAAAACGATAATCAAATCTCAAATCAACAAATATTCAATTATCAAAACGATAATCAAATCTCAAATCAACAAATATTCGATTATCAAAAGCAATAATTATATCTCAAATCAGCAAATATTTAATTATCAAAAGCGATAATTAAATCTCAAATCATCAAATATTTAATTATCAAAAGCAATAATTAAATCTCAAATCAGCAAATATTTAATTATCAAAAGCGATAATTAAATCTCAAATCATCAAATATTCGATTATCAAAACGATAATCAAATCTCAAATCAACAAATATTCGATTATCAAAAGCAATAATTAAATCTCAAATCAGCAAATATTTAATTATCAAAAGAGATAATTAAATCTCAAATCATCAAATATTTAATTATCAAAAGCGATAATTAAATCTCAAATCAGCAAATATTTAATTATCAAAAGCGATAATTAAATCTCAAATCATCAAATATTTAATTATCAAAAGCAATAATTAAATCTCAAATCAACAAATATTTAATTATCAAAAGCGATAATTAAATCTCAAATCATCAAATATTTAATTATCAAAAGCGATAATTAAATCTCAAATCATCAAATATTTAATTATCAAAAGCGATAATTAAATCTCAAATCAACAAATATTCGATTATCAAAAACGATAATCAAATCTCAAATCATCTAATATTTAATTATCAAAAGCGATAATTAAATCTCAAATCATCAAATATTTAATTATCAAAATCAATAATTAAATCTCAAATCATCAAATATTTAATTATCAAAAGCGATAATTAAATCTCAAATCATCAAATATTTAATTATCAAAAGCGATAATTAAATCTCAAATCAACAAATATTCGATTATCAAAAACGATAATCAAATCTCAAATATCTAATTATCACAAGCGATAATTAGAAACAACAAATATCCGATTATCAAAAACGATAATCAGAATCAACAAATATTTAATTACTGATACGATAATTAAACCTCATAACATCAGATATCTAATTACCTGCAGATAATTAGAAACAACAAATATCTAGAAATCAATTAAGAAGACTAGAAAATCAACATAAAAGCTTGGATCGATCCCATCAGATGGCGAGTTTTTAATTCGTCGCACGTGCATCAACAAATGGCTGAAGCCCACCAAGTACTCAACATAATTTTGGCGCCCAACAAATGACCCGAAGGTCCAACAAATGACCCGAAGTTCTAGTACTGGTATTTGACCCGAAGGTCCAACAAATGACCCGAAGGTCCTCATAGTGGCTCGAAAGCACACGAAATCATCAAATATTTCAATTAACGAGTCCGGAATTAACCGAAATAGCGAACGCACATGTCCCATAACCACGAGTTTTACTAAATTGTTTAATTCTCTTCATCGTTTCCTTGAAAGTGCAAAATCATCAAAACAGCAAATATTTCAATTAACGAGTCCGGAATTAACCGAAATAGCAAACGCACATGTCCCATACCACGTGTTTTACTAAATCGTTTGATTCTCTTCATCGTTTCCTTGAAAGTGCAAAATTGTGTATTTTGTAAAAATACACTTTACATTCTCAAACGGACAAGTCCGGAATTAAGCGAATCAGTAAAAGAAAGGGGTCATAGTCCTCGATTTTGCTGAAACGTTTAAATCGCTTCCTCATTCTTTTGAAAGCGCAAACTGTTAAAATTCCTGAAAACAATTTTATTTATTTCATAAAAATAACAATTCACTTTCTCAACTGGACAAGTCCAGAGTTAAGCGAAACAGTAAAAGAAAGGGTTCATAGTCCTCGATTTTGCTGAATCGTTTAAGTCGCTTCCTCATTCTTTTGAAAGCGCAAACTGTTAAAAATTTTATAAAACAATTTTCATTTTTAAAACGATTTCCCAATCACGTGATTAAAACAGCAAGATCAGTAGCAATTTCGAAAATGGAATTTCACTTCTCAAAACATCGTAAAACGAATCTCAAAATCAGCATTGCGGAATAACCGCTTGAAAATCCATTTTTAAAATTTGACGGTTACTGAAGCCAAAGCGACAGTAATTTTTAAACGTCAAAATATCATCAAAATAATTTACATCAAAATGTAATATCAGTGAATTTTCATTCATTAAAATTGCCAACAAACATCGTGCCTCAAAATTTAGCATCGATGTAAAAATCCCGTTATAAGATAACGGAAACAAAATACGTTTCATAAGCAAGCATCGGTTCAACGTAAAATTAATGCAGTAACGTGCAACTCAAATTGCACGTATTACAAAATGAACAAAGAAATCATTCGAATGTATCTTCAATGAAGATAATTCAAAATAGCTAAATCTAATCAATATATGATTAGCATAAAAGAAAACCAGCAAAGATCTCAACAAAAATCACATAACTGCAATCGTTTCGAATCCTCAAATCGGATTCGAAATTCTCAAAGAAACAAAATAAATACAGCTATGTAAACAACAAATGAAATTTATTTCAATTTCATATTTCGATTTTTAAATCAAAAAGATTATCAGTTGTACTCAGCGAAGACAGTTTCACTGTTTCCGTTGCGCACTCTGATAAACAGTACCCAAATCAATCAAATCAACAAAACACAGTTTCACTTTTATTTTTAAATAAAGATACTTAAAAATTTCATCCAAATTTCAAAACTTTAGTTTTGACTCAAAGCACAAATAAAACATCGACCAATAGTTGTAACATATGTTCCATCTAAGTTATGTTTTATATTATGTCCATAAACCCCAAGCTCTGATACCAACTGTGATGCCCCACCTCTATGCTCACAATAACAAAGAGTATTAAAAGAAATACTGTTTGTTATTACGAAGAATAAGGCTGGATAGGAGCGGCCATCCGTAGTTGGCCTTACACTAGTATTGGTCACCTCGATAGGAGTGGTATATATTTTTCTTTTTTCGTCGTTCTTTATTTACTCCCATCGACATACCCAATTACTAGTATAAAACGAACTACGATGGTTCATAATAGTTTAGGACAATATATATAATAATAACACAGATACAAAAGAATGCGGAATACAGATAAAAAAAATCTCATATATATAATAACTGATGTCAGTTACAATACAGTTGACACAATACATATGATACAACTACAACTGTCGACTCTGGAAGTTATATATACAAGTACATTATCGACTAATATACATGAATACATATCAACCCTAAAGAGACACACTGACTACTACAACAAGATGAAGACCACTTCAAAAGATGTGAAAAGTCTTCATAGCTCAAACAGCAACTCAAAGCAGTAAATCTACAACCTGAAATAACTCGGGTCTGACCCGAGTATTAAATTCAAAAGAAAATAATACACGGGTCAGTCTAATTCAAACTCAGTTATTAATGCACAGAAGCAATCATAATCAAATATCAAATAGACGACAGCAACAGAAATATCGTATATCCGACTCCTCGATAAGAGAGTTGGATAACGGTAGATATAACACTAAACAGTGTTAAACAACAAGTCAGCAATCCAAATCATCAGCAAGATGAATAAAACGATTATCAATGAAGATAATACGAAAACTCCAAAATTTTCTAGACAGCAATATAAATTTCTATGTGGCTGCAGTACACGCACGCGTGCACTGCCTCGCCACACAGTACGTGAAATCATCACGACAGTGAATACTAACAGCAATCAAAGCTACAGGAGTCAATATAAATGAACCAAAAACAACAGGCACTAACTCAAATCAAGAGTAATGAATTACACACGAATGCACAATGAATGTTTACATTCGTGTACAGGGTCAAACCCAAGTCTTTGAGACTGGATTCAACTCGCTGTAAAATCTCACAAATCAACCTGAAACAACAAGAACCAATATACCAAACTCAACCAATTCAAGCAAAAAGGAAGCAGTGAACAAGTTCACGCTTCAGATCAAAAATACCATCAGAAATTTATATCGGACAAGCCATGACCGCAGTCAATACCCAAGGCAACTCAAACAAAATGAACCAGATGGAACTATGTCAGCATGCACAGCCTCCATCCAGTAACCATGAAACAACATGACACCTCAAACCAGCATACAAATCATATACAATAAGCTCCAGATGGTACGCAAGTAAAAAGGCAACAATAGAAGAAGCACAAATGAAACATAGGAGACACATGGAAGTGCAGACCAACAGATGCAAGAAACTGCCGTGGATACAAATGCATCCCTGAGATCAATATGCAATGTGTACAGCCACTAGCACATACAGGTATACAATATGAACTACAAGGAATGAGGACTCAATGTACAAATTCGAAGAACAATGGACAACAGAATGTACATGATGGCAGCAAAGCATCAAGACAATAAACCAAAGAAAACAACAAGGTCAGGTCTGGACAGCATGAATAGATAAGCACATGTATGCAACAGCGTAAAGCAAGGCTATTACTGGGTACAACAAATACAAATGTAGACTGTACATGATCTGTGCAGTGTAACCAAGGCATGGATGTAGACAGAACTACACATGAAGTTCTAAAGTGAGGACATTGCATCTTAAAAGTATTTGCAGACAGACTCGAAGTTTGTAAACAAGACACAAATACAACGTAGATCAATTCACCTACACTCTCTAAGTGAATCGTTAACAACATTGAAGTACCACATCAAGATCATAAGCCACCTGATATCAGAAAATGCTACATGAAGTCAAAAAGGCAAAAGTGAAGACTTCATGAAGCACACGTGCCATATTCAACAACAAATGCAAATACAATGTATCAGTACCTATGAGAACCAACTAAGTGTATATAGACCGAGCAATGTTATATGTATGCACAATGAAAGCATGTACTCGAGGCAACATGTACTAGTGGAGGGGGAATGCTACAAAACAACTCCAGATCAAATGAAACAGTAGCAGCCAGTAAGTGGCACAGCGAGTTCGAAAAGACAGAGAAGATTTCAAAGTATGTCACTGTTATAACAAGGACAGTGAATGCAACTCAACGTCACTCAAATACTGAAATGAATTTCACGTTAAAGCCGACATTAAACAAAACAGTGCCAAAGTCAAACCCAAAATGGAACGACGTTCAGAATTTAAATTTACTTCAATTGGCCAAGTTCAATCAAAATCAACATCAGAAAAAAAAACCCAAATTAAGTTCGCATGGCAACCGGAGGCCGAAGCCGAAATACATTCACAAAATCAAAGTGGCCAAAGTCACAGTACTAGAGAATTCAAAGCCGAAGTATCAACGAATCAAACCAACTCAAAATTACCAACAACCAAACAAAATCGAACTGCCGTAACGAAGTATTGGATTAGATGTGAGTAAACTCGCCTTCTTCTACGAGCAAGCACGAAAAGTAGATGCTTCGATCGACCATGCTTTCGATCGAGTCACTCAGCAGAGGCCCTAATTGGAGCGAAGAGGAAAATGAGGCCGCCACCATTTTTAATTTCATTTCGTTTGTTGATTAGGGTTTTCGAATGGAATCCTCGAGTGGAGGAACGGGTTTACATGGTTATCACGGCAACCAAAAGAACATAGGCCAAGCTTTTCTTTAAAGCCCAAACAACATTTAACCCAAAATAAACCCGATAAAATCCCACTAGAAATTTACAACCAATACAATCGTTAAATAAAATCACAATGCTAGCACATTAATTGATTAATGACGATTATAAATCAATACGAAATCCCGGGTTGTTACAATATGGCTCCAAGACTCTCATTGTAATGTCACTACATCACCATGAGTCCACTATGATTGCCGGAATCGAATTTCATGAGGTTTTGAATTCAAAATTCAAGTTTTTTTCGAAACATGAAGTTCATTTTACCGAATTCTCAATATTTCAAGGCCTGAAAATGAAATGGCTATATCTTCAGTAAATCGAAATTAGGTGACTCTTTTTTGAATTCAAGCTAAGGTTACCATCTTTAACTTTCCTATTTTTAGTTTTATATGATTTTGGGTTATAAAGGATCGAATTGGGTTTTTAAGCCGTAGCCCTGTGGAATTTAAATTTACTCAGAGTTTTGTAATTTCAAGACCAGAAAATAAAATGGTCATATCTTTTGATCTATAAGTCAGAATTAGGTGATTCATTTTTCTTGAATTCAAGATAAGGTTACCATCTTCAACTTTTGTTTTTTTAGTTTTAGAATATTTTGGATTTTAAAGGATCGAATTGGCTTTTTAAGCCGTAGTCCTATGGAATTTAAATTTACTCGGAGTTTTGTAATTTTAAAACCTAAAAATGAAATCGCCATATCTTTTAATCCTTAAGTCAAAATTAGGTGATTCTTTTTTGAATTCAAGCTAAGGTTACAATATTCTACTTTATGTTTTGAGTTTTATATAATTTTGAGGTTTAGATTTTCGAAATGGTAATCGAATGCCTCAACCCTGTGAATATCAATTTTCTGAGTTTGGTATTTTTAAAACCTGAAATTAAATCGCCATACCTTTTGATCCTTATGTCGAAATTAGGTGATTCTTTTTTGAATTCAAGATAAGGTTACCATCTTTAACTTTTTTGTTTTGAGTTTTATATAATTTATAGGTTTAGATTTTCGAAATGGCAATCGAATGCCTCAGCCCTATGAATATCAATTTTCTGAGTTTGATATTTTTAAAATCTGAAAATGAAATCGCCATATCTTTTAATACGTAAGTTGGAATCAAGTGATTATTTTTTTGAATTCAAGCTAAGGTTATCATCTTCAACTTTCATGTTTTGAGTTTTACATGAGTCTTGAATTTTAAAGGGTTGAAATGGCTAAATAAGCCAAAGCCCTTAGATTAAATGTTTTTTTATAATGTCTTGTTTATATATATTATTATTCATAAACTTTGATTATTTCCATTCTATGAGATAAGAATTGATTATAAATGGATTAGAATTATCAACTAGTTACAGGACGGTAGTTAAATATAGTTCGGATATTCTCATGACTTGTTGAATAAAGAAATTAATGAAATTCACGAACTTTTAGTAAATATTCAAATAACGCCGGATATTTTTGGGATGTTCGGTCGATATTCAATTAATTATTATTGTAAATGTTTGACATTTATGAATGGTGTTCTGCTTGGGGTGTTTGGCATTTAGAGCTGATAGATCCCTAGGGGACCACGATCCAACTCTTGCCGATATGATATCGGAATTTATGTTTTGATAGGCAAGTCCGTTTAGTTTTCTAGTGACTTGTTCATGATTATGAGACGTGCCCATCTAATTTTCTGACGACCTTCATCTTATATCAGTTGTAGCTCGTTTAGATTTCTAGTGGCTGCATACCCATCGATCTTGTTGGTCTGTCTAGATTTTTGGTGATGGGCAGTTTTAGACTAGTGAGTGTCATATAGTTTTCTGGTGCACTCATGAAATCTACATAGTGAGCCTCCGTTTAAGGTCTCATCCTGCTGCACTTTGATCGAGCTGGGAGACTATCATTATAATTTTGTTTAGTGTGCGGGCAATCATTCCCGTTGTTCATCGATGCATCTTGGTTTTGATATTGGTTTATGGCTTCGATAATTTTGAGATGACTATATTTTGAGATGATAGTCAATCAAGACTTGATATTGTTTATGACATGGTGATTTGTTTTATGCCTTGCGTATGATTGTTTTAGGCATATTTTGAGATGATTTCCACCATATTTTGAGATGATAGTCTATCAAGGACTTGATATGGTTTAGGGCACGGTGACTTGCTTTATGCCTTGTGTGTGATTGTTTTGGGCATATTGTTGGTTCTCTTTTGATGCATATCATATTATTATTATTATCATCATGTCTCTCACCGTTTTGATTAGTTGTAACTTGACCCGTTTGTTATATTTTTATATAATACTCGGGTCAGGCCGAGACCATGCAGGTAGCAAGGCTTAGCTTTTAGACTTGGGCTAGCAGATGTTAGACTTGTTATACTTTTTTGATAGATGCATATATACGTTTAGATTTTGTTGAGTTAGAGACTCATTATACATGTATATTTTGGCTAGCTAGTATTACTTATGGTGTTGTTTTATTATGCTATTATGTGAGCCGAGACTTGTATTTTTGTAGACTCGCTACAATGTTATGACATTTATCCTTTCACTATGATCTGTGATATATCTTGGATATCCGTTATATTTTATATTGTTCTGGATATATGAGCCTTTGTGTTATTGCTTTATGTCGATACTGTTCACGTTATTTTACTATTTGTTGAGGCATATGAGACGTGTCAGTATTAGCCCGAAGTAATTTCGCGATGGCCGCTCCTTTCAAAGCCTTATTCTTCGGATTAGCAAAAGATATTATTCATAATATGCTTTGTCAATCTGGGTATAAAAGGTGGGACATTACATCGACATACATATATAGAATATGTCGACATACTCTTTTTTAAATTTTGAAAATACTTTAAAACATTATTTTGAAAACTCGTTGTTTTGTAAAATAGTTTAATACTTTGTAAAATCATTTAAGCATAGTTTACACATATGTTAGTCATAATAAAAGTTAATAAAGCTTTATATCATAATTTTGAAAATTTTAATATAATGTAAATAATATATATAATCAATATAATTATAATGTATTAAAGTATAAAAAAATTCAATATATATATATATAAACATTAAAATAATATCTTTATAAGTATAAGAGATTGAAAATAATTTTGAGAAATATTTTGAAAAGATTATTTTAAAAACAGGATATTTAAAAAATAATTTAAAACAAAATTAGAGAAGGAGAGAGATCAGGAAAGTGCTATCAAGGTTTTAACATAAATTCTATGACTCTATAACTTATCTGGAATATCTTGAAATCTTGAGTCTTCATTCTCCAACTCTTGAAACTCTATATCAGCATCTTGAATCTACTGTTATACTATACAGTCTTTTTAATCAATGCCTGTCTAATATGCTGCACTATATACTATATATAACTTGATAAAATATTAGTGTTTATATTTTATATTATGTCTATATTTGTTATCATTAAAACCAATACCTAAGGACTAACAATCTCCCTCTTTTTAATAATGACAACTCTATACATAAAATATAATATAACTCCCCCCGGGTTAAATAACTCCCTCTTAATCTATCCCAAGATTGTATATATTTCTCTCCATTTGTCATCAATAAAAATATCCACTTCACAATATAACTCTAACACTAACTCTTACTCTAACACTAACTCCCCCAAAATAAAATATTATAGACTAATGACATATAATGATGATGATAATGATTTATATAAGAACAATAAGTGATATTTAAAATGAGACAATCATGAAATGGAAATAATGATAAGAATGATATATAAGAAATGATAAGTGATACACAAATCATTAATAGTAACCAAACCCATCTATATATTCATTTAATACCACATTATATTCCAATCACATTTTAAAATGTACATATAAGTAAGTAAAACAAATGTTAAATTAAACTAAATATACACAGCATACAATCAAATTAACGAAGACACGTACCATCCTAACGTGATTTCCTAATGATCGGGGATTTGTAAAAAGGACAATGAGGATAATGAAGGCAAAAGTTCCCCTTCTGTTCGAGAGATTTCCATCTCGATCGAAACATACTTTTCCTATGCATCGAACATCGTCATCTTCCTCCATGTGTTATTCCTCTTCTTCCTCGTCATTGCTACCTTGAATGGGGTTGTGAATAGCCAAATTTGCAGAATCATCTTCAATAAATATTGAATTCGTAGGATTATCCTATAGATATTTTTTGTAAATTGTGAAGAATTCTACTTTGTTTCTATTGTTCTTTGGACATACGAAGTTGTACAACTTGTATTTCAGTCAACATCTCTGGAACATTCTTCATTTCCCTTCCAATTTAATAAATTTAGCCATAGTAGTGTTCTGGAAAGGGGCCTTAGGTGGAAGAAGGGAAGTAAAATGATGAATTTTCTTCTCTAGAACGTTTGGGATTAGAGGAGGCCATCATTTATTTGTTTCTGTAACGACTCGTAAATTTTGATAATTAAAACTATTAAATTTAATAAGATTTTAGAATTTAATATTATGTGAAATTAAAAATTTATGATTTATTAATGAGAAAACAATTAGAATGTAATTTAATAATGTTGATTTAATGTAATTGATAACTATTTTAGTGTAATTTCAATCAATTGGATTAATTGTAAAGTTAATGTTGTGATAATTGTAAATAAGGGAATAAATTCAATGTTGTATTAATAATGAAATTGTATGTTATTTTATTTAACTGGTTTTAGTATATAATGTGAAATCAATTTTTTGGACGTAAATTTATAATCTTGTTGTAAACAATAAACTTATAAATGTGATTAAATTACGTAAAAGTAACAATTGCTTATTTATCGTCTTATTATTTAATCCGTTGAAATTGATTTGGAAATCAATGAAAATTAATGTAATTAATTATTGCAATTAATATGGTAAAAGATGATAACAGTAAAATATGAATGTAATAAAATGTAAACTAACATTAATTATGTTCATAAGGTAATAATTGATAAAATAATAAGAGTGAAATCAAAATAAATGAATTTATTGGAATTTTAAAATTATAATTAATGAATTTATTACCGTTATAATTAAACACTATAATTATGTAATATTTAAATCTTAGGTTTAATAAGGAAAATTTATTTTAAAAAGATTATTTAATTTCTTTGTAATCAAGAATGATAAAATAGTTTACTTGTAAATTTGAATTTAAAAGTGATTGAACCAATTTAATAACAATTTATTTAATTAACGTGAAAATTAGCTATATTGACCATTGTCTCGGATTTCGACGAAACCAGTTTCATCGGATCCGTAACAGTGAATTATTGTAGGATTTCAAGTTTCATAGTGATCGGACTTATCATTTGAACGTGCGGGCGCGAAACACGTAGAAATCAATTAAAAGGATTTAAATGAATATAATCTGACTTTAAAAGCTAACTTCTATATACAATGGAATTAGGGTTTGAAACTAGTTCCATTGAGTTTAAAAATATCGAAAACATATATTTCGATATATTGGATGACCCATTTTCATTTCGGAAACGAAACAGGCTTTTCGGGTCGTCGTTATCGCTTTGACTTAATTCGATCTGTCCATTTGTTCTTACCTACCTTTGCCTATATATAGGCTATTATAAACCCTAACAGCCTTTTCATTTTATATTGTCTGTACGTACATTTCCTTCTCGTCTCCTCTTTCTTCCCAATGGCTGAAAACCCTAATTTCAATTTCAATAAAAAAAATGCGACTTCGGGTCGCGCTTCGGGTTCAAGAGGCGAAAACCCTGTAGCGACTTTGGGTCGAGAACCAAATGAATCAGGCCTCGGGTCATTTTGGCAAAAACTCAGAGCAAGCACCGGGTATTTGAGGCGGTGGACCGAAGTAAGACTCGAAGTCGAAATTTTCCAATCTTCTAACGTTAATAACTTTTGCATACGAGATCCGATGCACACACGGTTTTCTCCACTGTGATTGTATCAAAATTCTGGACATTATAGAACTATTTTGGCTGCATACTAAGATTATTAAATTTTTAAGCTAATTTTGGATTTTAAATCGATGACAAATCAAAGGTGAGTGATTTAACCCACTCACAAATACTAAATCATCCTATGTTGGTTAAATTGAATTTATGATGTGATTAGAAATTTATTGGTTGTTATTTGGTATTTTAAATTATCGTTTAAATTTACTTTGAATTTTTTTGAATTGAATTGCCATTTAAATTAATATTGCATTTAATTACCAAATAATGATAACCAGTTTATTTGTTGTGATTTATTGGTTGATTTGAATTATGATCGTGATGGATGCTTATTTGTTGATATTTTTGGATGATTGGATGTATATTTATTTATATGTTATTGTCACACTACAAGTTCCCTTAGTTTGCTGTTAGGAAAAAAATCTATGGGTTGAAATGATACATACCCGAATGGACTTATAGATTAGACAAAAAATCGTTATGGGTTGAAATGATAAACTCGAGCGATTTTATGGACTTTTAATTTTTCTCGGGGGGTTGAAATGATATATACCCGTAAATTTAAATTTATTGTGGGTTGAAATGATATATACCTGTATCACTTGATCATAGGGTAGAAAATTATATACGGACACCGAATTGGTTAAACTAAATGATTTTAAATCCTTAATTTTGAATCCAGTTAAATGATATTTTGAAATAAAATTTGATTTATATGAACTGAATTGTTTTAAAAATCTAAGCTTTTAAATGTTGAAATTGAAATTGGTTTAAATGAACTGTTAAAGGATTTAAATTGAAATCTTAAAGTTGAATTTTGAAATATAAATGAAATTTATCAAAATTGAGTTATTGTAAACATTTGAATATTTAAACTTTGAAACCTATTGAATTTGAAGTTGTTTAAATTTGTAGTTCAAACATGGATTTGAAATCGATATAAATTGAAATGGTTTTAATGAGAAATTGAATGGAAACCTTTAGCCATTTGAATTGAAATCGTTGAACTGAGATTGGTTTAAACTGAATTTTTGGAACTAAAATTGATTTGGATTGATTTGTGAAATTGGAGGAAACAATTCTAATTTGAAACTATTTCTGATATAAACACTTTTAATATACAAACTCTTTAACATATAAACTATTTTCTCATATTGTTAACCCGCCTTTAGGCAATGCAACATATAGGCGGATTTAACCTAATCGACTGCACAACGATCGAAGCTGGATTATCATGTCTAATAAACATGATCATAAGGCCAGGATATAGCATAGTCTATGGACAAATAGTGCATGATACTTAAAATATGGGTTTCGACAAAAGTCGAGTTACTTCAAGTCGTTTGGAGTTTTCTTCGAGTCGTCCTTAGGTTTACTTTGGGTTTTCAAGCAGGTTACTTCGGGTTAGAGATGGGTTTGCTTCGGGTCTTTGAGGGATTGGCATATTTACATGGGCTCGGCAACTACTTCGGGTCATCTCAGCATTTACTTCGAGTCACTGGAGGGGTTACTTCGAGTTAAAGTGCTTCGAGTCCATATGGTCCATACCAAGTTCACGTCCATCTGCTTCGAATCCATACCCTTCGTATCCATGCGCTTCGTATCGATCCATACTCACCTACTTCGTATCGATCAAATTCCACCATGTTTCGTATCAATCAGTCAAGTGATCGATATGAAGCAACAAACCAAGCATCGATACGAAGCACATAGGGATTCATGTGCCCCACAAATGCCTGCTTCATATCGATCCCATTTCTGTATACTTTGTATCGATCAGTCGAACGATTGATACGAACCGATGGCCATTTGATCGATACGAAGGCGAGGAGGTTGCATCGATACGAAGGGCAGAGTGCCAGGTGGAACGAAAGAATGGGTCGAACCAAAAGAAACGATCTACTAACATGAAAAATGGATCTACACGTAATTGCCGCTCCACATCATCAATGAAGGATCAATCGATACGAAGTCTATCGATACGTAGTGATCGATACGCAGCCATCAGCCAACCTACAAATCAAATCTTGGATCGGTCATAACTCAAAATCTACAAGTCCAAATGCCATGAAATTTTCACATGAGCTTTCTTATTCACTCAAGAATGTCTCTGATCGATTGCATGTCAAATAGAGCCCATAGTGATCGAGACGAATGAGATAGGGATCGATCCCAATCGATCCCAAATGACCCCAGATCGATTTGGTGGGCCCACCCATGTGTGAGAAGAAGTATTCCAAGTTCAGAGGCAGATATTTCAGATCTACACCTATAAATAGCACCCCTACGCCTATAGAAAAAAGACTTTTGGCTCTTTCGTTGTTACTCTACTGAAACTCCATTATAACTTGGTACTATTGATTATACTATTGTAAATCAGTTGAGAATCATCAATAAACAGCAAACTCATCGAAGTGGGCGTAGGCTACAACGCCAAACGACTATAAATCTCGTCTTTTCACTGCTTTCTTTTTTAATTTTTGTTGTTCTTCATATTTATATCCTCTTCACATATTCAATATGTGATCTGTGACTGTGAATTGGTGCTTTCATCTGCAATTTGGTGTTTGTGACCAATTTTGGCGTAAACATTTTGGTGCTTTTACTGAGAAAGCTAACGCTTAGGGATTTTTGAAGCTTGGATTTTGAATTTGAAGGCTTAGGAACTTGGATCTAGGAAGCCATGGCTAAGCAATCAACAAGGAGACGGAGAACGGAGAGTGTTGAGTCAAGATTTTTATATAGTTTTGATTTCTGACAAAGGGATAAACCGTGATCGTCAAAAAGAAGTCATTCATTGAGACACAACGAGCTTCATACATTAGAGGTGGATTATTTGGTATGTTGGTAATATTAGTTATGTTAAAATCTATCCTCAAAATAATCATGCATCTCAAAAAGAATCGATGTATAAACGTTTTGGATGACAGCGCACATTCACTGTGCAATTTAACAGCGACCGGTCGACCGGTCCAAAACCAGGCGGTCGACCGTTCCTGTATAAATTGCACAATGAACGTGCACACATGCACATAACGTCTATATATTTGAAATTTTCGTCTACTGGTCATTTTTGACCTGTCGACCGTTTTTAAACAGAAAGCAACCTTTCCCAAAAGACACTTCTTTCTTCAATGGTTGCTTCTCTTTCCTTTCATCAATGATCACATCTGTTAATGGCTACTCTTCACAAAGAGTTACAACCATTTATTCTCTATATAAACATATCTAAATCATTGATTGAAATACAACAATTCTTTGCTTTAAAATTCTGATCTTAATTTCTAAATACTCTTGCATTCAAAAAGCTTTCTACTTCAAAATTGCTTATTGAATCATTGAAATTATTTCATATCTTTTGATTCAAATAAGTAATATACTTCCTTCAATCTTCACAAACATCATTCACATATTTTGAGGATAAGATTATAGGAAGGGTGTACTACAAGTGACAAATCAGTGTTGTTAAGAAGCACAAGTTGTCAACGACAATTGTATTTATTTTTGTTGAAGTCCTCGGTGTTGTAAGAGGCACGAAATCCCGTTCGGCTGTTCGGGTGTTATAAACCTGTTCCTCCGGGTGAAGCGAGGTAGTTGGTAGTGAAATCCAGATAGAAGTCTGGGACTGGACGTAGGACGGGAGGTCCGAACCAGTATAAAAATCCCTGGTGTGATTTTACTGTTTACTGCATTTACTATTCTATATCTGTGAATTGCTATATAGTTAGTTTATTGAATATTTACTTATATAGCAATTGTAAATAACATTCCGCATATATTAGTCCATATTACACGATCCGTAATCAGTGTGCACAAGCGTACACACTTTCAGAGAGGAGCCATTATAAAGGAAGTCAGGAGGCTTCCTCAGGAGCTAATCAGGCCTTATTTTTCATCACCAGAGATGACATGGAGATGATGATGGGTGCTATGCAGGAAGGGATGCTGAAAAGGCAGGAGGAAATGATGCAGAACCTACTCCGACGGGTTGGACAAGCTGGAGTGAAAAAATCAAGAGAATGGAGCATGAGGAGCAGAGGAAGTCCAGAACCAGAGTCAGGGAACGGAGCAACTGGGATTCAGGATAGAGCGGGACCATCATGAATAGCCTCTTGGCTAGGGGGTGCGCCCTCGAATCATGTTGGCTCAATTCCAGGCAGGATACCAAGTGGTGCTATGCAATTTGGCGTTGATAGGGAAACAAATGCTCGTCCAAGAGAGCTGGTTTCGAGATTCCCTTGCGAACTCGAGGGGCAGGTCGGAGGCAGCGGACAAAGACCACTACTTGATGACAATGACAGATCGGTAGAAATGGTTAGATGGGCCATGAGAGGAGGATTGGTGAATAAAGATTTGGAGGATGTGAACAGGAGCCCCTTTGCTCCCACAATTAGGCAGGCTAGGAATCCACTGGAATTCAAGCTACAAACATTGGAGACGTATGATGGAAGGACGGATCCTGTCATTCATATGACAAGGTATATGAGAAACATGGAAGTACTAGGGGCATTAGAGGAGGTCATGGCCCGGTGTTTTCCTTTGTATTTGACGGATATAGCAGCACTATGGTTCAGGCAATTGGAAGCGGCTCCATTGGATCGTGGACCGAGTTGATCGAGAGGTTTATGAGATAGTTTAGGGTTCATATCTCAAGACCTAAAAATGTGATGAGTTTGAAAACTCTGAAACAGAAGACCAGAGAGTCTCTGAGGAATTTTTTAATGCGGTTTAATGCAACGGCAACATCGGTGGATCGGCTAGATCCGTCCATGGTTTCGATGGCAGCTGTATCCGGCATAGTTGATGGCACAGAGTTCAAGAATACATTGACAAGGGACCCACCTATGGATCTAGGAGAATTTTACCAGGAGGTAGAAAGGTTTCTATGACAGGAAGACGCGAAGGCTGAAAGAGAGGAAGGAGAGGAAGTTGATGTTTATGCGGTCAAAGGCGGGGATCTGCTCGAAAAAGATTCAAACAAGGATAAAGGGAAACGAAAAGAAGAGAATGGCTTTGACGAGTAAAGGCGACCACGAACGGTCACAATTCGCCTCGAACGGCACTCGACCATGAACGGTCACAATTCGCCTCGAACGGCACCCGACCTCGAACGGTCACATCTCGCATCGACCAGCACCCGACCTCGAACGGTCACATCTCGCCTCGACCAGCACCCAACCTCGAACGGTCACACATATCACCCCAAACGGCATACGATCTCGAACGATCGCTATTCACAATCAGGTAAGATTATCGATCTCTTTACGAGTCATCAACAGGAGATGAACATCAAGCTTATGGCACTACAAAACACACCTTCCTATCGCAAGGCATGTTTTGGGGGGAAAAGTGTTAACCCGCCTTTTTGCAAGGCAACATACAGGCGGATTTAACCCAATCGACTGCACAACAATCAAAGCTGGATTGTCACGGATAATAAACATGATCATGAGGCCAGGATATAGCATACTCGATGGAAAAACAATGCAGGATACTTAAAATATGGGTTTCAACAAAAGTCGAGTTACTTCAAGTCGTTTGGAGTTTGCTTCGAGTCATCCTTAGGTTTTGTAACGCCCCACCTCTATGCTCATACTAACAAAGAGTATTAAAAGAAATACTGTCTATTATTACGAAGAATAAGGCTGGATAGGAGCGGCCATCCGTAGTTGGCCTTACACTAGTATTGGATACCTCGATAGGAGTGGTATATACTTTTCATTTTTCATCTTATTTATTTACTCCCATCGACATACCCAATTATCAGTATAAAACAAACTACGATGGTTCATAATGGTTTAGGACATTAGATATAATAATAACACAGATAATATAAATGCGGAACACAGATAAAACAAAAGTCTCATATATATATATAACTGATGTCAGTTACAATATAGTTGACACAATACATATGATACAACTACAACTGTCGACTCAAGAAGTTATATATACAAGTACATTATCGACTAATATACATGAATACGTATCATCTTAAAACAGACACACTGACTACTACAACAAGACGTAGACCACTTCAAAAGATATGAAAAGTCTTCAAAGCTCAACAGCGACTCAAAGCAGGGAATCTACAACCTGAAATAACTCGGGTCTGACCCGAGTATTACATTCAAAAGAAAATAATACACGGGTCAGTCTAATTCAAACTCAGTTATTAGTGCATAGAAGCAATAATAATCAAATAGACGACAGTCACAATAATTCTCGTCTATCCAATCCTTTAATAAGGAATCGGATAACGATAAATATAACACTTGACAGTGTTAAACAACAAATCAGCAGATTCAAATTATCAACAAAGATAAATGAAAAGATCATCAATGAAGATAATTTTAGAAAAACATCAGAATTGCCTAAACGGCAATTAACAACAAAATCTAATTATTAAATAAATAATTAGAAACTCATAATCTAATTATCAAATAGATAATTAGACAACAACAAATGATCAATCAAATCAAATCAAAATACAATTCAAACAATTGAAATTATCAATTCAAAACGTCACTTCTATTTGGCTGCAGTACACGCACGCGTGCACTGCCTCGCCAATACAGTGATGAAATAGGAATCAGCACAAGGTCAAATCCGAGCTACTAGCTGGATTCAACTCAAGTGAAACAAGACTCATATATGCAGCCTCAAACCAGAACATCAAAAATACATGTCTCTACATCAACAATAGAGAACCACTAAGTGGCTGGACCACAATATGAAAGAAATCAATACCAACACAACTTAGTACGCACCAATGATACAAGGGCAAACTGCAACCAAAAATTGCAGCCACCACAAGATCACATATGAAAACCTCTTAGTTCCACTACCAATACACAGCAGGTAAACAAAATTATCCAACAGATAGCCTGAACTAAATCATTTGCATCAAAACTTTATATGGCAAAACAAATTGAATTCCACTGTATAGGAAACCACACTCACGTGTATAATAATGCACTAACTCTTTTAAAAATGAGACAACTTCAACAATGCCTGAAAAAAATGAGACATTAATTTTGGCCAAACTCATACGTATAACACTACAATGCATGTAAGGATAAAGATGACTTGGGCATAGAAAAGCAAAATATTGTTATTGAAGTGTTGCTCATGCAAAGGTATGCGTAATTCATGGAGGTAGAAACGTGCATGTACACGTTTAAACAGCACTGACTCATGAAGTAATGCTCAGGCATGCATCAAGGACCGCACGTATGCATCAAGATTTTGGCAACAAGTTCATACTTATCGAATCATCTAATGCATACGTACTTCTCTATGACAAATAACAGAGGGAAGAGATTTACACTATACAGCTATGGTTAGTGCAATTTTTATGAAACAAGATAAACTATACTTTAATGCTTGCATGATGTCTCTGCAAGTTTTTCACGTAGGATAATGGATCCTGAACCATTTTTCATGCTGAACTAACATAAGTTAGGGTAAAGGCAATATACTATGACCACTAAATCAATGATTTAATGAAAAATAGCAATTTATACAAGTGAAGTCACTGATTCAGGTAAACAACCCAATCTAATATGATGCACATGCTACTGTAGAGAGGGTACGCATCAATATTTCACCTAAGCATGCAAATAATTTATGCAGTGACCATGATTATGTATCCACCATGAAGCAGAGCAACTACTGATACAGGTATATACAGTGACAACGTATGTGTACCTACATGAATGCATATATACACACGCGAGCACTCAAGTGCGGTCCCGAATCACATTGGGAAATTTTCAGAACATATTCAAGACCGAGATGTACATTTTTACAAAATAAAATTATATACAGTATCTTAAACGAATTCCAGAAAACCAAGCGTTGCTGAATATTAACAACGCATAGGATTAAATTCACAGAGAATCCAAACAGCAAAAATTTGAACGAAATAAAAGGTTTTACCATCCTATATATTTCCAGTAACATCATCGACAAATTCACCGATTCGAACACAAGCAAGAAAGCATAAAAGTAAATCCCCAAATCAAATTTTCATCTCGAATCACATATTCAAACTGCAAAAACACCGTAAGAGATACTTAAAAGAAGTATAGAGTTCAAATTAGCAGCAAGTTCAACCAGAAATCCTTGTTCAAAGTTCGATTTATTTTTGATAACAGCGACACCCATCAACAAAAACTCAAATGGAGTTCGAAAAGTACAAGGAAGCCGAAGCCAAAATGCTATCACAAAATCAAAGTACCAGACAATTCAAAACAATAGATTCAAACCAAAATCAAAGCCATGGAAATCAATTAACAAAGGATTATACGACTTTGAATCAGAAGTGAGTGAGAAATCACTCACCTTTTTCGCCAAATAGAAGGAGCCGCGAGCAAACAGAATCAACTGAAGAAAGAGATCCAAGGATTGACATCGGAATTGAAGTCTTGGCATCACAAAAACAAGCGAAGCCAAAAACAAACGAAACCCTAATTTCTGAAGCAAAACGAGCGCGGCCACCATTTTCATTCTTTTCGTTTATTTTGTTTTAGGGTTTTGAATGACTGAAAAATGAAAGAAGGGCTGGGTTTTCCTTTGATTGTTATCACGGCAAAAACAAACAATTGAAAACGTGGGCTAACATTTAAATTTGAAGCCCACAAAACTCTTTATATTTTTGAAAGGAATTTAAACCGGGTTTTAAAAACTTCAAACAGCAAATAGCTAGCAAATTAATCATTTAATGACGAAGATAAATTAACAGCAAAACCCCGGGTTGTTACAGACTCCCCTCCTTATAAAAATTGCGCCCCCGCAATTTTCATAATTAAGGTCGTCAATAACACTTATTTTTCTAACATAAACTAGTTAAGCTAGAAAAATAAAGATGGGGAATACAAATGCCAAGGAAATCTTTTAACTTCATAAAAGAAATTCACAAATTCTCAACAGAATCTATTTATCAAATAGATAATCAGAAAACGAAAAAACTGAATAAATGTAATTATCAGCAATATTCAATTAGCAGTTAGATAATTAGAATACAGAAATCACAAAACAGCAATATCTAATTATCAACAAAGATAATTATAAAACCCAAATCGCAAAACCGCAATTATCTAGTTACCAAAATGGTAATCAGAAAACAACAAAGGTCTAATTATCAAAAACGATAATCAAATCTCAAATCAACAAATATTCAATTATCTTAAACGATAATCAAATTTCAAATTAACAAATATTTAATTATCAAAAACGATAATCAAATTTCAAATTAAAAAATATTTAATTATCAAAAACGATAATCAAATTTCAAATCAACAATATTTAATTATCAAAAACGATAATCAAATTTCAAATCAACAATATTTAATTATCAAGAACGATAATCAAATCTCAAATCAACAAATATTCAATTATCTCAAACGATAATCTAATCTCAAATCAACAAATATTCAATTATCAAAAACGATAATCAAATCTCAAATCAACAAATATTTAATTATCAAAGGCGATAATTAAATCTCAAATCAGCAAATATTTAATTATCAAAAACGATAATCAGAACTCATATCAACAAATATCTAATTATCACAAGCGATAATTAGAAACAACAAATATCCGATTATCAAAAACGATAATCAGAACTCATATCAACAAATATCTACTTATCACAAGCGATAATTAGAAACAACAAATATTCGATTATCAAAAACGATAATCAGAACTCATATCAACAAATATCTAATTATCACAAGCGATAATTAGAAACAACAAATATCCGATTATCAAAAACGATAATCAGAACTCATATCAACAAATATCTAATTATCACAAGCGATAATTAGAAACAACAAATATCCGATTATCAAAAACGATAATCAGAACTCATATCAACAAATATCTAATTATCACAAGCGATAATTAGAAACAACAAATATTCGATTATCAAAAACGATAATCAGAACTCATATCAACAAATATCTAATTATCACAAGCGATAATTAGAAACAACAAATATCCGATTATCAAAAACGATAATCAGAACTCATATTAACAAATATCTAATTATCACAAGCGATAATTAGAAACAACAAATATCTGATTATCAAAAACGATAATCAGAACTCATATCAACAAATATCTAATTATCACAAGCGATAATTAGAAACAACAAATATCCGATTACCAAAAACGATAATCAGAACTCGTATCAACAAATATCCAATTACCTGCAGATAATTGGAAACAACAAATATCTAGAAATCAATTAAGAAGACTAGAAAATCAACATAAAAGCTTGGATCGATCCCATCAGATGGCGAATTTTTAATTCGCCGCACGTGCATCAACAAATGGTCGAAGCCTACCAAGTACTCAACATAATTTTGGTGCCCAACAAATGACCCGAAGGTCTAGTACTGGTATTTGACCCGAAGGTCCAACAAATGACCCGAAGGTCCTCATAGTGGCTCGAAAGCACACGAAATCATCAAATATTTCAATTAACGAGTCCGAAATTAACCGAATTAGCAAACGCACATGTCCCATACCACATGTTTTACTAAATCATTTGATTCTCTTCATCATTTCCTTGAAAGTGCAAAATTCATCAAAATCATCAAAACAACAGATATTCAATTAACGAGTCCGGAATTAACCGAAATAGCAAACGCACATGTCCCATACCACGTGTTTTACTAAATCGTTTGATTCTCTTCATCGTTTCCTTGAAAGTGCAAAATTGTGTATTTTGTAAAAATACACTTTACATTCTCAAACGGACAAGTCCGGAATTAAGCGAATCAGTAAAAGAAAGGGGTCATAGTCCTCGATTTTGCTGAAACGTTTAAATCGCTTCCTCATTCTTTTAAAAGCGCAAACTGTAAAATTTCTGAAACAATTTTATTTATTTTATAAAAATAACAATTCACACTCTCAACTAAACAAGTCCGGAGTTAAGCGAATCAGTAAAAGAAAGGGGTCATAATCCTCGATTTTGCTGAATCGTTTAAGTCGCTTCCTCATTCTTTTGAAAACGCAAACTGTTAAAAAATTTATAAAACAATTTTCATTTTAAAACAATTTCCCAATCACGTGATTAAAGCAACGACATCAGTAGCAATTTCGAAAAGAAAATTGCACTTCTCAAAACATCGTAAAACGAATCTCAAAATCAGCATTGCGGAATACCCGCTTGAAAATCCACTTTTAAAAATTTGACTGTTACTGAAGTCAAAGCGATAGTAATTTTAAAACGTCAAAAATCTCATCAAAATAATTCACATCAAAATGTGACATCAGTGAATTTTCATTCATTAAAATTGTCAATAAAACACCGTGCTTCAAAAATATAGCACTGGTGTAAAAATCCCGTTATAAAAATAACGGCAACAAAATACGTTTCATAACCAAGCATCGGTTCAACGTAAAATTAATGCAGTAACGCGCAATTTATATTTGCACGCACACTACAATATAAACCAAGAAATTATTCTATTATCTTCAATGAAGATAATTTAAAACAGCAAAAATCTAATCAGATATGTGATTAGCATCAAAGAAAACCAGCATGAATTTCAACAAAAATTACATAACTGCAATCGTTTCGAATCCTCAATTCGGATTCGAAATTCTCAAAGAACCAAAATAAACACAGCTATGTAAACAGCAAATGAAATTCATTTCAATTTCATATTTTGATTTTTAAATCAAATAGATTATCAGTTGTACTCAATGAAGACAGTTTCACTGTTTCCGCTGCGCACTCTGATAAACAGTACTCAAATCAATCAAATCATCAGAACACAAATTCACTTTTTATTTTTAAATAATGATATTTAAAAACTTTCATCAAAATTTTAAACTTTAGTTTTGACTCAAAGCTCAATAAAACATCGACAAATAGTTGTAACACATGTTCCATCTAAGTTATGTTTTATATTATGTCCATAAACCCCAAGCTCTGATACCAACTGTAACGCCCCACCTCTATGCTCATAATAACAAAGAGTATTAAAAGAAATACTGTGTATTATTACGAAGAATAAGGCTGGATAGGAGCGGCCATCCGTAGTTGGCCTTACACTAGTATTGGATACCTCGATAGGAGTGGTATATACTTTTCATTTTTCATCTTATTTATTTACTCCCATCGACATACCCAATTATCAGTATAAAACAAACTACGATGGTTCATAATGGTTTAGGACATTAGATATAATAATAACACAGATAATATAAATGCGGAACACAGATAAAACAAAAGTCTCATATATATATATAACTGATGTCAGTTACAATATAGTTGACACAATACATATGATACAACTACAACTGTCGACTCAAGAAGTTATATATACAAGTACATTATCGACTAATATACATGAATACGTATCATCTTAAAACAGACACACTGACTACTACAACAAGACGTAGACCACTTCAAATGATATGAAAAGTCTTCAAAGCTCAACAGCGACTCAAAGCAGGGAATCTACAACCTGAAATAACTCGGGTCTGACCCGAGTATTACATTCAAAAGAAAATAATACACGGGTCAGTCTAATTCAAACTCAGTTATTAGTGCATAGAAGAAATAATAATCAAATAGACGACAGTCACAATAATTCTCGTATATCCAATCCTTTAATAAGGAATCGGATAACGATAAATATAACACTTGACAGTGTTAAACAACAAATCAGCAGATTCAAATTATCAACAAAGATAAATGAAAAGATCATCAATGAAGATAATTTTAGAAAAACATCAGAATTGCCTAAACGGCAATTAACAACAAAATCTAATTATTAAATAAATAATTAGAAACTCATAATCTAATTATCAAATAGATAATTAGACAACAACAAATGATCAATCAAATCAAATCAAAATACAATTCAAACAATTGAAATTATCAATTCAAAACGTCACTTCTATTTGGCTGCAGTACACGCACGCGTGCACTGCCTCGCCAATACAGTGATGAAATAGGAATCAGCACAAGGTCAAATCCGAGCTACTAGCTGGATTCAACTCAAGTGAAACAAGACTCATATATGCAGCCTCAAACCAGAACATCAAAAATACATGTCTCTACATCAACAATAGAGAACCACTAAGTGGCTGGACCACAATATGAAAGAAATCAATACCAACACAACTTAGTACGCACCAATGATACAAGGGCAAACTGCAACCAAAAATTGCAGCCACCACAAGATCACATATGAAAACCTCTTAGTTCCACTACCAATACATAGCAGGTAAACAAAATTATCCAACAGATAGCCTGAACTAAATCATTTGCATCAAAACTTTATATGGCAAAACAAATTGAATTCCACTGTATAGGAAACCACACTCACGTGTATAATAATGCACTAACTCTTTTAAAAATGAGACAACTTCAGCAATGCTTGAAAAAAATGAGACATTAATTTTGGCCAAACTCATACGTATAACACTACAATGCATGTAAGGATAAAGATGACATGGGCATAGAAAAGCAAAATATTGTTATTGAAGTGTTGCTCATGCAAAGGTATGCGTAATTTATGGAGGTAGAAACGTGCATGTACACGTTTAAACAGCACTGACTCATGAAGTAATGCTCAGGCATGCATCAAGGACCGCATGTATGCATCAAGATTTTGGCAACAAGTTCATACTTATCGAATCATCTAATGCATACGTACTTCTCTATGACAAATAACAGAGGGAAGAGATTTACACTATACAGCTATGGTTAGTGCAATTTTTATGAAACAAGATAAACTATACTTTAATGCTTGCATGATGTCTCTGCAAGTTTTTCACGTAGGATAATGGATCCTGAACCATTTTTCATGCTGAACTAACATAAGTTAGGGTAAAGGCAATATACTATGACCACTAAATCAATGATTTAATGAAAAAAAGCAATTTATACAAGTGAAGTCACTGATTCAGGTAAACAACCCAAGCTAATATGATGCACATGCTACTGTAGAGAGGGTACGCATCAATATTTCACCTAAGCATGCAAATAATTTATGAGTGACCATGATTATGTATCCACCATGAAGCAGAGCAACTACTGATACAGGTATATACAGTGACAACGTATGTGTACCTACATGAATGCATATATACACACGCGAGCACTCAAGTGCGGTCCCGAATCACATTGGGAAATTTTCAGAACATATTCAAGACCGAGATGTACATTTTTACAAAATAAAATTATATACAGTATCTTAAACGAATTCCAGAAAACCAAGCGTTGTTGAATATTAACAACGCATTGGATTAAATTCACAGAGAATCCAAACAGCAAAAATTTGAACGAAATAAAAGGTTTAACCATCCTATATATTTCGAGTAACATCATCGACAAATTCACAGATTCGAACACAAGCAAGAAAGCATAAAAGTAAATCCCCAAATCAAATTTTCATCTCGAATCACATATTCAAACTGCAAAAACACCGTAAGAGATACTTAAAAGAAGTATAGAGTTCAAATTAGCAGCAAGTTCAACCAGAAATCCTTGTTCAAAGTTCGATTTATTTTTGATAACAGCGACACCCATCAACAAAAACTCAAATGGAGTTCGAAAAGTATAAGGAAGCCGAAGCCAAAATGCTATCACAAAATCAAAGTACCAGACAATTCAAAACAATAGATTCAAACCAAAATCAAAGCCATGGAAATCAATTAACAAAGGATTATACGACTTTGAATTAGAAGTGAGTGAGAAATCACTCACCTTTTTCGCCAAATAGAAGGAGCCGCGAGCAAACAGAATCAACTGAAGAAAGAGATCCAAGGATTGACATCGGAATTGAAGTCTTGGCATCACAAAAACAAGCGAAGCCAAAAACAAACGAAACCCTAATTTCTGAAGCAAAACGAGCGCGGCCACCATTTTCATTCTTTTCGTTTATTTTGTTTTAGGGTTTTGAATGAGTGAAAAATGAAAGAAGGGTTGGGTTTTCCTTTGATTGTTATCACGGCAAAAACAAACAATTGAAAACGTGGGCTAACATTTAAATTTGAAGCCCACAAAACTCTTCATATTTTTGAAAGGAATTTAAACCGGGTTTTAAAAACTTCAAACAGCAATTAGCTAGCAAATTAATCATTTAATGACGAAGATAAATTAACAGCAAAACCCCGGGTTGTTACAAGTTTACTTCGGGTTTTCAGGCAGGTTACTTTGGGTTAGAGAAGGGCTTGCTTCAGGTCTTTGAGAGATTGGCATATTTAAAAGGGCTCGGCAACTACTTCGGGTCATCTCAGCATTTACTTTGAGTCACTGGAGGGGTTACTTCGGGTTAGAGTCATGTCCATATGGTCCACACCAAGTTCACATCCATCTGCTTCGAATCCATCCCCTTCATATCCATGTGCTTCGTATCAATCCATACTCACCTACTTCGTATCAATCAAATTCCACCATGTTTCATATCAATCAGTAAAGTGATCGATACGAAGCAACAAACCAAGCATCGATACGAAGCACATAGGGATTCATGTGCCCCACAACTGCCTGCTTCGTATCGATCCCATTTCTATATACTTCGTATCGATCGGTCAAACGATCGATACGAACCGATGGCCATTTGATCAATACGAAGGTGAGGACGTTGCATCGATACGAAGGGCAGAGTACTAAGTGGATATGAAAGAGTGGGTGGAACCAAAAGAAATGGTCTACTAACATGAAGAATGGATCTACGTGTAATTTCCGCTCCACGTCATCGATGCAGGATCGATCGATACGAAGTCTACCAAATACGTAGTGATCGATATGCAGCCATCAGCCAACCAACAAATCAAATCTTGGATCGATCATAACTCAAAATCTACAAGTCAAAATGCCATGAAATTTTCAAAGGAGCTTTCTTATTCACTCAAGAATGTCTCTGATCGATTGCATGTCAAATAAAGCACATATTGATCGATACGAACGAGATGAGGATCGATCCCAAATGACCCCTGATCGATCTGGTGGGCACACTCACATGTGAGAAGAAGTATTCCAAGTTCGGAGGCAGATATTTCAGACCTACACCAGTAAATAGTACCCCTATGCCTATAAAAAAGGACTTTTTGCTCTTCTACACTGTTACTCTGTTGAAACTCCATTATAACTTGAGTACTATTGATTGTACTATTGTAAACAGTTGAGAATCATCAATAAACAGCAAACTCTTCAAAGTGGACGTAGGCTACAACTCCGAACCACTGTAAAACTCATCTTTTCACTGCTTTCATTTTTACTTTTTGTTGTTCTTCATATTTATATCCTCTTCACATATTCTATCTGTGATCTGTGACTGTGAATTGGTGCTTTCATCTGCAATTGGGTGTTTGTGACCAATTTTGGCGCAAACACATATAAACCATTTTAATATTTTAATAATTTTTAATACATTAACTATTTTTAATATATAACATATTTTAAAATATAACCTATTTCTAATCTATAAACTATTTTAATCTATAACCTATTTTTAAATTATAAACTATTTTAATATATATTTTATTTTAAATTTATAAACAACTTTTAATGACTATATTTAATATAAACTATTTCTAAAATATAAACTATTCTAATATATAACTATTTTAAATCTATAATCTATTTTAAATATATAAACTTGTTTAATGTATAACCATTACAATATATAAACTACTTTCAATATTCAACTGTCAAAGTTGAAACAGTTATGATTTCGATTTAATTGATTTAAATGCGAATATTTTGATATGATAGTTCAACCTATTTTTTATGGTTATGATTTTGGAATGAATATGATTTAAGGTTAATAATGATTTCGAAAGTGAATATGATTTTAAAATCATTATGATTTGAAAGTGAATATGATTTTGAAGTAAATAATAGTTTCGAAAGTGATATGATTTTGAAAAGAATATGATATTTTGATATGAAGTATGAGGTGTTTGAAATGTAAAAGAACCAACCGGTGTGAAATAAGTGTTTGGTTGTTAAAGAGATCAAGATCAGATATTATCATACTCTCTGCCAATACCGAAACAACTTTAACAATTGTGCACATGGTGGAGAATCCAGAACGAAGTTGGATGGTTTGGCGAACGTTACTGTATGAGGTATGAACGCAGCCCTGACCCCCTCGGGTCAGCTTGATATGACTAAAACAGGAGCCACGCCGGGCCAAGTGAGGTCGCACCTCCGATCGGGCATGCTTCTTCGATACCATATTTATTACATTGTGATTGATTTGGTGGCCACCCCTCGATTTTGATTATGGGAGTGTGTTCCGAGTTGGGCGGTAGTAGCTGTTATGCGTTACCACCAGTCCGGATCCGCAAAAAAGTAGTATCCTACCCTGGGCATTGTCTCGCGTGTCTTGTCATATGCCTTATCGAGCCCACTACGAGTTTGGTTTTTGTCGTACCTATGGCGTGCTCCCTGATAGCCCACTAGTTTACAGTGGAGTTTACAGTACTGTATAGACTACGGCATTTATAAAAATGTGTTAAGGGGGATATGGGTAACGCCTTAATGCTATTTTAATAATTTACTTTACTATAGACATATTATAATAGCGTACTGTACTATGTATGTAAATAGTTTAATGGATCCTTAGGAGATGGAATCCCGAACATCTCTTAAGTTATTGCATGCACGTTAGACATTGGATAGGAGATGTAAAATCCCGTAAACATCTCTGAAGCCGTTACACTCATATTTATTTACTGTTGATTTAACTTACATAAGATCTTTTAGTTCTGACTCGAGTGTTTTGTCTTTTCATTATGCTCGGGTCAGTCTGAACTTTTCAGTGTATCGAAGACCATTCTATTCGGAGGATGAAGACGGAGATTAGTCTACTATTTATTATATTTATTTCACTGCATCATGTTGTTCCGCTGCATTATTTGTTTATTCTTGTAGTATGTATAACTCTGATCTGTATTGTAAAAGTGTGATCAAATATTATTTGTAAAACAGCTTCATGAACTGTTTATTGTCATTCCGCTGTGAGATTTTGTTTTGTTCTTCTTTCTTTTCTCTTATTTTCTTATTCACCCCATTAACAATCCTTCCTTTCGAATGGTTTGAGTTGACATGTGTGGTTTATTGTCGATTTAAATCATCCAAAAAGATGGGTCGTTGCAGTTTTAGAAGTTTAAAACATAGAGAATACAGAGAAATGAAGAAGAAAGTCAAATTTTGGTTATTATATAATAACCAATTTGAATTTTAGAGGGATATTTAAAAAACAAAAATTACCATTTTATGTCGACATAATGGGATAGGATATGTCGACATATATGTTATAATGTTGATTATTCCGTTTTTCTTTATATTTTTTAATTTTTACTTCTTTGTTTTTAAATTTTTGATAGAGAACAAATTCCTGACTCTCTTCTTAACTTAGTAAAAGATGTTTGATTCAACGATTTTGTTAATATATTGGCTATTTGATTTTCAGTGTTTATAAATTCAAGTGATATTATTTCTTTATTTACATTATCTCTTAGAAAATGGTGTCTTATATCAGTATGTTCAGTTTTAGCATGATGAGTTGGATTTTTAGATAGACTGATCGCACTTGTCTTACCAACCAAAATCTTTTAGTGTTTGTTGCATATAGATAACCTATAAAAAGGCTAATGCTGCTGAAATATATTTTGCTTCTATCGTAGACAAAGATATAGAGTTTTGCTTCTTACTAAACCAGGAAACCAGAGAGCATCCCAAAAAGTGACAAGTTATAATTATATTTTTTGGTCTGATTTACAACCAGCATAGTCAGGATCACTATATGAAATTAATTCAAAGGAGTCTTCTTTTGGGTAAAAGTGTCAATAGTTTAATGTGTTGTTTACATATCTCAAAATTTGTTTTACGAATTTTAAATGAGTTTCTACAGGTTGAGATTGATATCTTGCACAGAGATCAACACAATGCATTATATCAGGTCTACTAGGAGTTATATAGTGTAGTGATCCAATCATTCCTCTGTATAATTTTTTATCAACATCTTTTGAATTTTCTTCTTTATTTAATTTTTCATTAGTCACTATAGGAGTCAGTTTACCACTGGTATTTGACATACCAAATTTCTTAACTAAATCTTTAGCATATTTTCCTTGACTAATAATAATTCCATTACTTAGTTGTTTTATTTGTAATCCTAGTGTAATGACCCACTTTTCTGGTACAATTTAAGCAATCAGGGAACCATACATGATCGACTCAAACTAAATGGAAATATGGATCATTAGGGGTGAAGAAGAAATGATAGAAGAAGAAAACAGAAACAACAACACAGAATCTCACAATCGCAACGGAACAAAATATAATATATAATAACATATTTTTTTACAAAAGAATCAGCAGCTGTTAATATACACACAATCATCAGAGTACAACAATCAACAATCAATCTGGATAGTTATAATAACTCGTCCTCACAAATATTGAATATACATCCGATCCCGGTCTCTACGAAACGATCACCGAATTTGGCCAGATTTTGATAGTTGGTTATTTAACTATCAATAACATCCATAAGCAGTCACTAGACCATATTATAAATTTTTCAAACATTTATTTTCAAAATACCTTTACAAAGATATATATTCAAATCTCTTCCAGTACATTCAATAATTGAAACCAATTTCAAATACTTATATCCATAACTGGATATTTAAATCCATGTCAACACTTAGGATATTTTTTTCAATTCCATTTAGAATTCAACCCCTTTTGAGAAATATTTCTAAAATAATAATCTTGTAGGTGAATATTTCAAATCTTCTCAGTTCAATACTTAGAAAATATTTATAAGTATATTTTCCTAAAATCGCTTATTTCCAATACTTAGGAAATGATTCCATTTATTTCCTATTTCTCAAAATCTTTTACACTTTATTTGTAAATCCCTTAACTAACTTATAATGAATTCTATAAGTTTCGGAATCCATTAATTAATTTCTTTTAAAATTTCCAAAATTAATTACACTTGTCTATAATTCAAACTACCTATTTCTAACTTCTTTCATGAATTCTAATTCATTTCCGAAGTTTCTATTTTTAAACACTTTGGAAATTCCTTAAGTTTCCCTAAATTCCATTTTGAGAATTTCTCTTATAAAAATCATATCCATGTAAATAAACCCCGTTTACAAACCTCGAGAGGATGTAATAAATAAATTTCAATCATTCAAAACTCTATATATATGCCAAGAAATTTAGAGAATAATAATTTTTTTTAAAGCACGTTTAAGTAATTATTTAAAATATTAAGACATTTTAAATAAACATCGATGACTTATTCCCAACTCATTTTAAATAAAAACTAATCGATTTGCAAAACTGATTTTAAAATTAGAATTTACTTCAATTAATATTAGATATTCGAAAAATACACTTTTCGAAGTATTTCAATAGTAATGGCTTAAATTTACATAGTTTAGTAAATAAAAAAATTTCTTTTAAAACAAAACTTAACTTCTCGCTAAAAATGTATTTTTAAAATTCCATTAACCAATTTCAATTTATAATTCCCTCTTGATTCATAACACATCGAATTCATTTCGATTTCCTAATCATTCTCACATTTCAAAAATAGAATTTACTATTTTTCCCGATATCGATTTCCATATCTCGATATAAATTCGCACTACGAATTTATATTCCCAATTTATCAACCGGTATCATTTCCCTATTTGTAAACATCATTTATAAATCTATAAACTTATTTCGCACTCACGGGAGTTGGGTCCACGTATATACCTTTAGGATCGTCGCCACCATCCTACTTCATTCTAGAATCTCCACCGCGTACACAGTTGTTAAAGTGGTTTTTGGTATCGACAGAGTGTATGTCCATATCCGATCCCGGTCTCTTTAACAACCAAACGTTATTATAACACAATGGTCATTTTAAAAATATATATACTTTAAAAAAACACAATCATTGCCCTTTCAAAACATATTCTTTATTTCAAAATAGTATATACATCAAAAACCAAAATATTATTGCCATTTCAAACCATATCCTTTACTTCAAAATAGTATATACTTTAAAACCAAATTCAATAATATATCATTTAAATAAAATCCAAATTTTCAATCACTATTCTTACTTTTAATTATAAAACTTGAAATATTCTTTAAAACCATCTTAAACCCAAATCACATAATGTAGTCATATTCTTAATCTCAAAATTTCAATCGGTTTCAAATCAATATATTTAAAGATAATTCTTAAATAAATTCTATTTCAAATAAATTCATTTTCAAACCATATTACTTTCAAAGTTATAACAATTTCGAAAACCAATACTTTGAAAACAATAATACCTTAATTTCAATAAAACATTTCAATTTTGATATATTTCAAGTCTTTAAATATTCCAAAATTCCCAACCAAATATGATAATCTTATATATACCTTAATTCAATTTACTATTATTTAGTTTAGAAATATTTATTTAATAAATTCAATATCACTTAAATAAAGCTCAAACTTGAAATATTCGTAAATCAAACTTAAAACAACATCAAGTTATACATAGCTTAAATTTTAGAATTTAACCATATATAAAATAATATTTATATAATATCAAAATTTAATATTTATCAAACCGTATATTTCTTTCCAAACCATAGAAAATCCCTTAAAATATTTTATATATAGACCACGGTGCATGTATATAATTTTCTATCCTATGGTCAAGTGATACGGATATTTATCATTTCAATCCATAATTTAAAAATAAAAGTTTACGGTTATATATATCATTTCAAACCGCAATCCCGAATGAAATGAAAATGCATAATAACTTGCAGTTTATACAATATAAAATATAGCATCCATTCATCCAAATATCAATAAACAACCGTTCATTACAATCATCATCCAATTTAAACAAAACATAAATATAAAGCATATAAAATATAATAGGCATCAACGAATAGTTTATATTCAATAAAAATTAATAACTATTCAACTGACAGTTTATATGCAATAATAAATAAATTTAACTGTCAAATTATATTCAAAAATAAAATTACATAACAATTTAATTTAAATAAATGCTATCTAACTGAGATGATGATTAAATATATGCCCAAACAATCATAAATAAATTTTAAATCACATCAAAATTTAATTTAACAAACATAAAAAATCTTAGAAGTTGTGAGTGGGTTAAAACACTCACCTTTTGAATTTAAATTGAATTCAAATCCAATTTAAACCCAAAAATTTGACCGTCTCATAATTTGTCCAAACCAGCGTCATCAAGTCCAGAATTTTATTACGATCCTAACAAAAAAAACCGCGCGTGAAACGGAGTTCGTATGCGAGAGTTATAGCGAAAATTGTGATTGAAATTAAATTTAAATATAAACAAAAAGAGAACACATTTACCGCCACGTCGCTAGATCACACATCACTGCCTTCTTCTTTTCATTCTCTACAACAACGCACGCAATTATCTCTAGGCAAATTGACGTGCACGAGACAACACCATTGAATTACGCTCGTCGAGAGCTTCAACATATATAATTTTGAGATGTTTTTTGAGGACTTTGAATTTTTGACTTTGATTTTGAAATGGATCTGGATCTGAGATTTTTGTCTGCCATTGAGGAGGAGAAGGAGCTGATGAAATTTTACGCCCAGACAAATGAGAATAGGCGGAGGCTAGGGTTTAGCGGGGTAATTATAGATGAAGTTGGAATAGACAGATGGATCCGAATTTTAATGAATTCACAATTTGTCAATTTAAATTCCAATAATCCATTTATTTGATTTCTAGATCTTATTATGAATAAATGGTCAACTTACCATTTCTATCATTTCTGATTGCAATTAGCTTCAAATTTATTAACCAAACCTCCATATCAAATAAGGATTTATTGCAAAAAATTTAGTGTTTACCTTTAATTAAAGTAAATTCAATAAATTATAAAATCTTATTTCAATGAAATTTTATACCATTCGTATTCAATTCTCTTTATTAAATCAATCATCCTCTATGTATATATATTTAACATTAGTATATATCCAATTACCCAAATTGATTTACAGCCTAACATAACATTTGAATTTTATTCCCAATTCATAAATTACTACCTTAACTAAAGTTTAACGTTTCCCCTTTAATTTACATTTTTCACCTTTCGTTACTACACTAATTATCCTTAAAGTAACGTTTATTATTAATAACAATATTATAATTACTTAAATTTTAAATGAACTTTATTTACAATAAATTCATTGACCAATTAATTAGGTAATTTATATAGTTGCTATCCTATCCTTAAATTTATTTCATAAATTAATCCATTTCATCTAAATTCTTATCTATGTAATATTTCAACATTTAGTTTCATCAAATGTAATTGTTTTCCAATACGTTAATAACTTTATTTCCAAGTCTTATATTACAACAAACTATCCAATACGAAAGTCTTAATATTTTTACAAATACTACTTTAATTAACATTAACGCAATACTTAATTTAAATTATTGTAACTGATTTCAAAATTTTAAATTAACAAGCTACCAAAATAGGCAACATACAATAATCGTACTCTAACCTTTAGTCACATTAATACGCTTTTATTTCTCAAAAATCAAAGTTCCCATTTAACTAAATCTCCATAAATGAATTTGACATTATTTTCAAAAATTACTTTATATTAACATTAACGTAAAAATATATTTATATCTATTGCAATCGATTTACCAGTTATACTTTAATATACTAAAAAAAATGGTTAACCAAAAATTTTTACCATTTAGCATTCACTTCCACTTACAAGCTACTATTAACACAAATGTTGTCATTGACTTAGCTCTAATTAAGTAAATTAGATGTATGGGAAAATTTTAACAATTATCACTAAATGCCAAATTCTACTCACATTCATAATTAAATATCAACAACAATTTATTAAAATTACTTACCTATCTTTATTAAATCAAATTGCAATCTATTTAGTACTATCTTCTCAATTAACATAACATTTAGATGTTAGATTTCATTTAATTCCAATTTATTGACCCACTTAAATTTTATTCTTTTCATTCAATATCAATTGTCCATTCTATAAGTAAAATTAACATTAGATTCATACTCATATAATAGCTTCAAATTCATCTAATAAATATTTATAAAATCTTTAAATACTAAAACCATTTAATTGCAATTAATCCCTTTGATTACAAATTAACTTAACAACCTAATAAAATAAGTAACGTACAATCAATATTGTCATTAACTCCTAATTACACATTTAGAGGTTCACTATTTACACCCCAATATTGTAATTACTTACATAACACTGGTTTTACTCAATTAACATTTATTACAAACTGTTCCAAAATTTATTCAATATTTATTAGTTTTCTTATATTATATTTATAACCAAGTGTAACTTTTAACTTGAATTGGTTGGATTTCCTTTCAAGTTATTAAAAATTAACTTATACTAACATATTCCTTAATTTATTCCAATTACCGTTACAGTGTTTTTATTACATAATCAATTAATTACTTTACTTTCTTGTATTAAATTATACACCTGTATAATCCTTTCCACTATTCATTCATTAGCATTCTATGTAAATTTCAATCTCTTGTAATAACTCATTTATTATACTTTTGCATATCAATAAAATGGTTTCAAATAAATGGGGTTTATTAAATTCAATCTTTATACTTAAGTCTATTACAACCAATGTAATATTTTCATAGGTTAATTATTAACATTTATTTCGTTACCACATTATAACCATTATATTTCTTTATAATTAAATTCCAAAAATCTTATAAATAGGCCAATTTAATTTACGAAATTTATGGATCGTTACAGTTTCAAAATGCAAAACATGGCATATCTGGTATTTATAAGCAATCACAAGGTTTCATCATTAATTTAGTTACTTTCGATCGTGTAATATACCATTTCATTCAATTCGAATGGTTCACAAACAAATTATTAGCACTGAATTCATTTCAACACATATTATACCTATACACATTTCAAATTGATTCTGACTCAATTTATTCACTTTCCAATGAATCACAAAATTTTGTTTTCTCCCGTTTACTTCAAAAGGAAAATTTTCCATGCATGTTTGGTGATATTTATTTAATAAAATATCCATTCCAGTTTATAGCTATTTTAAATCGATTCCAAATCAATTTATCAATTTCCTATTAAGTCATATTCGATCAATATCCCAAACTGAATCCAATTCATTTACACTTAGTTCGAATTCCATTCCAACTCAAACTCAAATTTAATTCATTCAATTTCAACTCACCATCCATTTGATTAACTTTCAATTTATTCCTTTTAAGTTAACTTCGAATCAATTTATCCATTTCCTATTGATTCAGATCCAATTTATTTATTTTCAATTGATTTTCATTTATTCAGTATTTTCCCTTAAATGCTATTTATTATTCATAAACCATAAATAGGATTGAAATCTATATTTTATAATAAAATTATTTTATAAAATCTCTTACTAGTTTATAGATATTTCAAATCTTGTTATAAGATAATTATATACTTACCTATTTTATTGCCTAACCATACATAAAAAGTACATATAAGTTTAGAGATTTCTATATGCTACTAATTCAAAGCCTAACACTTTTTAAACCATTAACTCCAATTTTATTTAAGCTATACAAACTCATTTATTCACAATTTCATGAATTTTATACTCGAGTTCATAAACCATCCAATAATTGAAACTTATAGTTATATATCCATTTTACAATTTAGGTTTATATTCAATTCAATTCGGTTTTCCTTTCAATCTTTTCCAATTACATTTTATTCGACTTAAAGGAAATTAAATTTCAATTCATACGATTCATTTTAACTTACTTAAGCTTTCAATTTCAAATTCAATTCCACACTTTACTTTCCTTTTTATACCATTCTCAATTTTATAAGTTCAAAACTTTTTATATAATGCTTTCATACATCATTTAGATGAAATTCCAGAATTTAAACACCCGGTTTTATTTCAAATCACTTTGAAATCACATATTCTCTTTGTATATCAAATCTTACTTTTGGAAAGTTTAAAATTGATTAGGTTTTTCTCAAAACATTTCCTTTTGGAATTTAAAAAAAAACATGTTTGCCCAACAAATCTGAAGCAAATCAATTACGGTAGCAATTTGTCACTTAGAAACTCGAAAATGAATACCGATGATGCTGTAGTCATCACCAGGATTATTTTCCAGCGACTGAAGTGAGTTTAGTGCTTTATCACCTGAAAAATCCATTTTAAACCATTTTTATTTCAAAAATATTATCAAAATAATACTATTTTAATTTTCACAACACTTCGGAAAAATATTTTCCAAACTTTCTGGCATTTTAAATCTCCGAACTCTGGTTTGAATCCATTTTTATTTATAATTCATTTGCATAAATTATTCTTATACAATCCATATTTGGTTATATATATCCATTTCAAATTTTATAATCTAGTTTTGATTATATTAATAACATCCAAACACATCAATATACTATAATTATTTCTAGAAAATTATTTCTTTCATATCAAAATATAGTTGCGTAAAATTATTTTATTTAACCGCTTCAAACAATATTGTGTTGGTTTACCTTGTTTAAGAGTTTAGAAACCCCTATCGATATAGTTGAACTTCCTGTACCAACCAGAATTCATAAACACTCAACCGATAAGTCAACACAATAGAAAACAATTTATATTCACTAAAAAATACGCGCTCATATCTATGAATACACTCAAACTCATTCTAGGGTACTACCCTATCTCTAATGAGTAATCCCCACCAAAGCCAAGGTTCTCGCTTAAACTTCAGCTCTGATACCACGTTGTAACGACCCACTTTTCTGGTACAATTTAAGCAGTCAACGAACCACACATGATCAACTCAAACTGAATGGAAATATGGATCATTAGGGGTGAAGAAGAAATGATAGAAGAAGAAAATAGAAACAATAATACAGAATCTCACAATCACAACGGAATAAAATATAATATATAATAACATATTTTTTTACAAAAGAATCAACAGTTGTTAATATACACACAATCATCAGAGTACAACAATCAATATTCACTAGATAGTTATAATAACCCGTCCTCACAAATACTGAATATACAGCATGACTCACACAGCGGAAATAACCAAGTACATATAATACGCTTGAGAATTCCTCCAGCTCGTCTCCTGAACATCATAGCATCCTAACCTGAATCTGTAATACTCAGTCTGACCCGAGAATTATAATAAAATAACACCCGAGTCAGTTTGGAAAACCAGCGTGAGAAAACACACTCAATTTGAATTATTAATGTTATCAAAATTCTTTGAAAACAAAGGTATCTCGTAAGACCACGCCACACATAAATACTGCGAGTTTTCACCTCACGATAACTAAAACATTTTATATCAAAATCATCTGATATTATCATAGTGTCTATAGAAAATAAACTAGAAAATAGCTGAAATGCTTGCATCTCACGTTTCAGCATAGTTAGCACAATCAAAATCGTACAGGCTCGTAGTGGATATTGGATTCCATACAATGACTGGGCTACTGGGGTACCATCCGTCACAGTACACCTATAGAAAAATGTACCGAGATCATACCTAACGATCCCTACCAACACGGGACCGGCCTACCCCTTAGTGGATAGTAACGAATATGTTATCACCCCGGGTGTTCACAACCTAATCGATCGCTCTCGTTTCCCTGCATAACCATATCCATAATTATAATATATATCCGAGGGTATCTAGAAAAGTGATAACATACCCTACTTGGGTGCGACCCACTTAGCCTTGTTGCATCTCCCATGTTTTAGACATTCCCGGTTGATGAGGCTTGAGGCTACGTTTTACCTTTAGAATAGCATTTATACTTGGAATGCTACATTGCCTTCCAAATCACGATGCAAATGATAACATTCGTCCATACAAGCTATTCTGGGTCTGAACAAACTAATTCTCCAAATCCTCGTCTCCATTTTCTCATGATTCGTACACACAAATCGAATCGAAGTGATTTTTGGATAATTTAATCTGATCTCAGTCTCTTTGAAACGATCAACGAATTTGGCCAGATTTTGATAATCGGTTATTTAACTATCAAATAACATCCATAAGCAGTCACTAGGTCATATTATAAATTTTTCAAACATTTATTTTCAAAATATCTTTACAAAGATATATATTCAAATCTCTTCCAGTATATTCAATAATTGAAACCAATTCCAAATACTTATATCCATAACAATATATTTAAATCCATGTCAACACTTAGGATTTTTTTTTTCAATTCCATTTATACTTCAACCCCTTTTGAGAAATATTTCTAAAATAATAATCTCGTAGTTGAATATTTCAAATCTTATCAGTTCGATACTTAGAAAATATTTATAAGTATATTTTCCTAAAATCACTTATTTCCAATACTTAGGAAATGATTCCATTTGTTTGCTATTTCTCAAAATCTTTTACACTTTATTTGTAAATCCCTTAATTCACTTATAACGAATTCTATAAGTTCCGAAATCCATTAATTAATTTCTTTTAAAATTTCCAAAATCAATTACACTTGTATATAATTCCAACTACCCATTTCTAACTTCTTTTATGAATTCTAATTCATTTCCGAAGTTTCTGTATTTAAACACTTTGGAAATTCCTTAAGTTTCACTGAATTCCATTTTGAGAATTTCAACCGCATTTACAAACCTCGAGAGGATTTTATATATAAATTTCAATCATTCAAAACTCTATATATATGCTAAGTATTTTAGAGAATAAAAAAAATTAAAACACGTTTAAGTAATTATTTAAAATATTAAAACATTTTAAATAAACATCGATGACTCATTCCCAACTCATTTTAAATAAAAACTAATTGATTTGCAAAACTGATTTTAAAATTAGAATTTACTTCAATTAATATTAAATTTTTTAAATTTACACTTTTCGAAGTATTTCAATACTAACGGCTTAAATTTACATAGTTTGATAAATAAAAAAATTCCATTTTAAACAAAACTTTACTTCTCCCTAAAAATGTATTTTTAAGATTCCAATAAGCAACAATTTATAATTCCCTCATGATTCATAATACATCGAATTCATTTCGATTTCCTAATCATTCTCACATTTCAAAAATAGAATTTACTATTTTTCCAGATATCGATTTCCATATCTCGATATAAATTCGCACTGTGAATTTATATTCCCAATTTATCAACTGGTATCATTTCCCTATTTATAAACATCGTTTATAAATCTATAAAGTTATTTGGGTTTACTTGTTTACAAATATAATCCCATTTATAAAACTTTATTTTTATAAATCTGTTTCTTATAAATTCCATTTATTTTTCAAATCTACTTAAAATATCGATTTCAACTTCCTTCCATAAATCCAGAAGTATCACTTAAAAATCCATTGTTAAACATCCTTTATATAATTTATTTTTAAATCTCTAATTAAAACATTTTACGAATTGTTAAGTACAACTCCAAATCAAATATTGTTTTATCCAAATCAATTTCCTTTAAAATAATCCAAATTTCGATATAAATATTTTTATATCCAAAATATCCTTTTAATTCCTTCAAATTCAAAAATATTAATTTATGGTATTTAAAATACCAAAATTAAGGCCAGTGCTACTATAGCATCCAATAAATCCAAATCACAACATAGTCCATATCGGATTATTCACACACATCATATATCACTATATATGAAATTAAAATCAAAATATTTTTGAGGAATCCATTTAGATCCCAGACCCTAATGCTAACCAATCATAATGATGCCCGAAGTCCTGGGAAACCAATTATATCGATAAAAATTATTGAATATACTGGAAGAGATTTGAATATATATCTTTGTAAACATCCAAGTGATACCAATTATTTCCATATCTCGATAAAAATTCACACTGTGAATTCATATTCCTAATTTATCAACTGGTATCACTTCCCTATTTATAAACATCATTTATAAATCTATAAACTTATTTGGTTTTACTTGTTTACAAATATAATCCCATTTATAAAATTTCATTTTTATAAATCTGTTTCATATAAATTCCATTTATTTTTCAAATCTACTTAAAATATCGATTTCAACTTCCTTCCATAACTCCAGAAATATCACTTAAAAATCCATTGTTAAACATCCTTTATATAATTTATTTTTAAATCTCTAATTAAAACATTTTACGAATTGTTAAGTACAACTCCAAATCAAATTATTGTTTTATCCAAATCAACTTCCTTTAAAATAATCCAAATTTCCATATAAATATTTTTATATCCAAAATCTCTTTTTAATTCCTTCAAATTCAAAAATATTAATTTATGGTATTTAAAATACCAAAATTAAGGCCAGTGCTACTATAGCATCCAATAAATCCAAATCATAACATAATCCATATCAGATTATTCACACACATCATATATCGCTATATATGAAATTAAAATCAATATATTTTTTAGGAATCCAGATGGATCCCTCCAACCTGTTTCCCTGCATCCACAGATGTTATATAACATAAAATACCAATCCCGCTTCGAGGCGGGATATCACGGTAATATAGGGTCATCCGCTATTATGCGGGGTACATGGTGTCTCATCCACTCCAATCGGCGGAAAATATATCCAACTACTAATATATATACTACTATATATAATGTAACATGGCATTCACTGATAATAATTAATCCATTCATCCAACCAACCAATCAATAATTTTAATTACTTTAAATTTAAACCAATTAACCAAATTGAGTGAGATTTACTTACCTTGATTTTCGAATTGCTAATCGTTCCAATTCCAAATTTATTCCATTACGTAGTATTGCTGTCGCAGTCCAACGTGACTTTTACATTAATTTTAGACCTCGTATAAAAGTTATACAATTTTATAAGCATTCGATTCAATTTATAAAATTATTTAACTAATTACAGAGTTTAACATGCTAATTACACTTAACCTTAATCACCCCATCGCCCCATGCTAAAATCATCTAACTCGCTCGAGTGAGTTAATGTTTGCAAGGATTAAGGAAAAGTAGTTAATGGTAGCACTGTTTATAGCATCGGCAGTAGTTTGAATATAGCCCTCCATATCCACTATTCTATAAATCATATCTCTAGCTTGCTTAATTTTAAAGGAGTGGTGGTAGTACCTGGTATTGCTGTCGGCTTCCTTCTCATGTCTCTTAGCAAATGTTCTACCCCTAAATTTGACTGGTTGGAAAAGCTTTTTCCACTCCTTATGGATAGATGGATTTACGGGTTACTCTATTCCTGACAAAAGGTTTATTCATAGCTGAGAGAATAACAACGATCATATTTCTACTCCTAGTTACAGGTTGTGGATATCATATCTGCTTGGCATCTAGCCATTCCTTCAGCCTCTACATGCCGTTCACCAGTTCGGTTATAATATCTGAAACCGGTATCACTCTAGAAATCGTGTAATCCATCAGCTCCTCGAACATCCAGCTCCTCGAAAACCTCATCTCCAACGGCCCAATGGACCCGTCCGCCATCCAACTCTACCTGTACACCGTGTTCATGGCTTCCTCTATCTCCAGACATCACCTCCGCCTTCGGCATCCTCCCGCCTTTCCATTCGCCCTTTGCAGCTCCACCTCATCCACCACCTGAGTTCCCTCGTGCCACCAGAGCCTGTTGGAGACGACGTGCCCGAACCCAAAGTCGAATGTACCTCCCTATCTCGACATGCTGCCATGCGAGCGCCGCAACTGTTAGCGCCTCCGCTTCTCGCATGCGTGCCCTGCCGCACGATTGAACCAACCTCCGCCTCCACCCTGAAACGCGATTACGACTGGTACCATCCTTAGATCGAGCACATGCAAGGGCACCAGAATAACGGATGCTCGATCGAGATTCTATCACGAATTTCATGTTCGTTCGTTGTTGTTTTTTTGAGTTGAATTCGATTTGAAGAAACAGAGAAAGGATTACGCGATTTAAATAAAAGGGGCGACGTTGTACGAGTAGGGTGGTGCACTAGGTCTGCTCTAGTTTTAGGGTGGCTATGATTAAAAAATTTATTTTTAAATTTGAAAAATCTCGTTTACGTACTTCGAAATCTTGAACCCCTATTGAGGAATGCAGCCTGGCATTCCTGGTGTTATGCCCCTATTCCAAACCCAATGGAACAAGTCTCGAGCCCCAACTCGATCGTATGGAGAAGATAGCTTTTTTTAAAACCCAATTATAATATTAAATTTTCTATATTAATTTCAATGCATTTCTATTCTGTATGACCAAGCATTAACTTCCAACGCTACGAAATTTGAAATCCGATAATAATACACTATTACAGATCCAATGGAACTGGTTTCGTCAAATTCCAAGGCTGTGCCTCGGATCGCTATTTTAATGCGTAGATTAAATCGACGATTTCAAAAATTGACGAAATCACTTGAAATTTCAGTTTTAAAAACTTATGAACTCAATTCTAATTCAAATAGAATTTATATTAACATTAGAAATCGTTTTTGATTCATATCCAACTCAAATTTCAATTATTCACCATTTCTGTATTACGATAAATCGCTATATTTGAAAATTAAATTCATTTTATAATTTTAGCCAAAATTTTCATATTCAAAATTCAATTTATATTCTAAATCCAATATTTAAAACAATTTAAATATTCAAAACTAAATGTCGGAAAAATCCGGGTCATTACACCTGGAAAATAATTTAGTTCTCCCATATTGCTCATTCCAAATTCCTTAGTCATTATTTTGAGAATTCCTTATTTAGTTTATCATTGGTAGATCAAAAAATGATATCATCTACATATATTTGTATTAACTGAATGTCATTTTTATCTCTTTTAATGAAAAGAGTAATATCTACTTTGCCTATTTCAAAATATGATTATGATAGATAGGATTTAAGTCTGTCATACCAAGCTCTTGGAGCCTGTTTCAGACCATACAAAGCCTTCTTTAATTTGTAAACATGATTAGGTAATATTTCATCTTCAAAAAGTGGGGGTTGTTCTACATATACAGCTTCTTTAATAATACCATTTAAAAATGCACTTTTAACATCCATTTGATATAACTTAAAATATGATGATTGGCGAAAGTAAGTAAAATTCATATATCTTCTAATCTTGCTACGGGTGCAAAGGTTTCATCAAAATCTATTCCTTCTTCTTGACAATAACCTTATGCAACTAATTGAGCTTTATTTCTCACAACCTCTCCTTGTTCATTCATTTTGTTTCTATATACCCATTTATTCCCTATTAAGGACTAATTCTCAGGTCTTGGGACTAATTCTCATACATCATTTCTTGTAAATTGATACAATTTCTCTTGCATAGCAAGGATCCATGAATCATCAGTTGATGGTTCCTTTGGATTTTTAGGTTCAATAATTGAAATAAAAGCAATGTTACTCATTTTATTTAGTTGATTTCTAGTTTTAACAACAGATTCAATATTACCAAGTATATTTTCTGTAGGATGATCTTTCAAGTATCTTGTTCTTTTATTTGGATGTGAATTTTCTGAACTAATATTATTTTCATTTGGGTTACCAATGTTTTCTTCTTCATCAATATTTGGATTATAAACTTTAAAAGTTTCATCAAATGAGACAAGTAGTGTCTAGTATTAGTTCTAGTATTGAAAACTCTATAAGCTTTATTTCTATTTGAATATCCAATAAATATTCCTTTATCTAATTTTGCATCAAATTTATCCAAATTATCTTTAATATTTAAAATAAAACATTTACTACCAAAAACTCTAAAGTATGATAATTTAGGCTTTTTATTATATAATAATCCATATTGTATTTTCTTAGTTAATGGTCTTATTAAAATTCTATTTAATATATAACATGCAGTAATAACTGCTTCAGTCCAAAAAAGTTTAGGTAAATTACTATCATTTAGCATAGTTCTAGCACACTCTTGAATCATCCTATGTTTAAGTTCTACTACGTACTCCATTTTGTTATGGTGTTCTTGAAAATGAAAAATTATGAGTTATGCCTTTCTTATTACAAAAATTCTAAAGATTTTCATTTTTGAATTCTCCACCGTGATCACTATGAATAGTTTTAATTTTACTAGTCATTTGATTTTGAAGTCATTTAACAAAGATTTTAAACATTTCAAAATCATTACTTTTAAGTTTTAAGAAAATCGTTCAATTGAACTTAGAATAATCATCTATGATTACAAATACATATCTGTTGTGATTTATAGATTGTATCTTTAAGGGACCGAAAAGATCTAAGTGAAGAAGTTTAAAGGGTTGAGAGGTAGAAATCATATCTTTTGATTTAAAATAAAGTTTTCTAAGTTTTCCTAATTGACATGCATTACATAAATTATTAACTTTAAAATTTATTTTGGGAAGACCTTTAACTAGATCATTTTTAGTAATTTTAGATATTAGTTTGAAATTCAAATGACCAAATCTTTTATGCCAAGTCCAAGGATCACTTGATTCAGCCAAAAGACACAAATTATCATTTGAGATTTTCATACTTAATATATAGATGTTTTGTTTCCTAATACCTTCAAATATAATGTTTGACTCATTATCTTCAACGTGACATTTATCTTTTATGAATTTAATTTTGAAACCCTTATCACACAATTGACTAATACTTAATAGATTATGCTTTAGATTCCTAACTAACAAAACATTAGAATAGTAGGAGTTTTAGAATTATCAACATTACTAATGCTAATCACATATCATTTAGAGATATCTCCAAAATTTATTGATCCACCATCTTTGTAAACTGTATCATTCAAATTCTCTGGGTTTCCAGTCATGTGTCTTGAGCATACACTATCTAATATCCATTTTTTCTTTTTGATCTATAGAGTTTGATCATCAGGTGTCTGTTCATCAAAAGCCATGTAACACATCTGTTCCTGCAATTCATACCTTTTCAAAAGATCATGTGATTTTTTAATAATGAATAGATGCAAATTTATGAAATAACATTATGATGATTTTGCAAATTATCTTTTAAAAACAGTGTTAAAAGTATTATAAAAAATTGCCATTAAAACTTTTCATAAATTAGATTATGAATACTTTGAAAACCATTGAAAACCACTACTTTGATACCAAATGTTAGTCAGTGGAATAAGGATCTTAAGGCTAAATTAACACTAGAAGGGTGGTGTATAGTGTTTAATGGATTATATGGATATTTTTCAAATTCTTTAAGATTCTACTTGGAATGATGTAATTAACAATCAAAAAATCAAAGTGCAGATAAAAGTAAATGCAGTAATAGTAAAAAGAAAAGAACAGATCAAGATTTTATACTGGTTTGGAGCTACCCTACATCCAATCCTGCATAATTCTTTGTACAGATTTCTTTTTAACTAGAAATGCAAATACAATCTCGATTTCAAGGCTACGAGAAACACCCTTCAGAATCCAGACCTCTGGATAGAGTCACTTAATTTTTGGGCTATAAGCACACCCACTAGATTTACAGGCTACTGAGCACACCCAATTGATTTAACGGGCTACAATCACACCGACAAGTATAACAGTATGATTTAATAGTATGATTTGATAGAGTTTATAGACTCGGATCTTCGATCTTGATTACAATTGATCCTATAACTCTTGAATAGTACTTTGATCTTTGTTTGAATGAGAGAGATGAGAGAAATCAGAGAGTAGATGAAAAGAATCAAACTAGTGATAATTGAATTTGATTCTGGTTGAATTTCGACAAAGTTTAGGTATATTTTAATTTTGTAAATGAGAGAGTGGAAGGAGGAGAGATGAATAAGAAAATGATCATTAAAAATTAGTTTGGAAGTTCGATATTTATAGAGAAACAATGGTCATATCCATTCGTGAAGAGATACGACGAAAAGACACTTCTTTTGAAATTTAAATTTTGAAAAAATCGGCCACTTTGTCGACATACATACATAGAGTATGTCAACATACTCTTTTTTAAAAATTGAAAATACTTTAAAACATTATTTTGTAAAATAGTTTGATACTTTGTAAAATCATTTAAGCATAGTTTATACATATTTTAATCATAATAAAACTTTATATAATAATTTTCAAAATTTTAATATAATGGAAATAATATATATATATATAATCAATATAATTATAAATTATTAAAATAAAAAAATAATTCAATATATATACATAAACACTAAAATAATATCTTTACAAGTATAAGAGATTGAAAATCATTTTGAGAAATATTTTGAAAAGATTATTTTAAAATCAGGATATTTGAGAAATAATTTTAAACAAAATTAGAGAAGGAGAGAGAGTAGGAAAGCGTTATCAAGGTTTAAATTCGATGACTCTATAAATTATTTGGAATATCTTAAAATCTTGAACTCTTCAATACTCATGTGTCTTCATTCTCCAACTCTTAAAACTCTATATCAGCATCTTGAATCTACTCTTGATATTGTACAGTCTTCTTAATCAACACATGTCTAACATTCTGCACTATATGCTACATATAACTTGATATACATTATATATATATATATTATATAATGTCTATAGTTTTTATCATCAAAATCAGTACCTAAGGTACTAGCATTTACACCGGTCCGAAAAAGGATTTATCGCTCGATTCTTGGTGATGAACATTGATGGGGATTTGTGGTTGGATACTTGCATTTTCTATCATAGGTTAGAGCTATGTAAGGGAAGCGAGGGTTTCTGATCAAGAAGCCTGATCAAAATCCGCACTAGAGGATTAAGAAATCAATAGTAGTTCGAAAACAAAGTTGTGTATTTGAGTAAAAGAATAAATACTTCAGTGACTTATGATCTGTATCTAACTCAAATCTTTCTCCCAAAAGGTAATGCTTCCACACGTTCAACGCAAAAATAACCATAGCCAATTCCAAATCATGCGTTGGGTATCTCACCTCATGCGGTCTAAGCTATCGGGAAGCATAGGCAATCACTTTACCTCTTTGCATTAACACAGCTCCTAATCCTATTCTACAAGCATCTGTATATACTACTAGGTCTCGATTCCCTTCCGGAACAACTAAAACAGATGCATTCATCAATAAGTGTTTCAGCTTCTGGAATGCTTCCTCACACTTATCGGTCCAAACAAACTTCACTTCTTTTCGTGTTAGCTTGGTCATCAATGTTGCTATCCACGAGAAATCCTTTATGAATCTTCGATAATACTCAGCTAATCCAAGAAAACTCTTTATCTCTGTCACTGTCATGGGTCTCTTTCAATTATTTACCACTTCGATCTTAGTCGGATCTATAGAAAACCCTTTCTCTGAGACTACATGACCAAGGAACTTCACTTCCTTCTCCCCGAAATGACACTTTGAAAACTTTGCCTTCAGTTGATGCTTCCATGCGTCTCAAGCACCACTCTAAGATGAACTTCATGCTCCTTTTCGTCCTTAGAGTATATCAGAATATCATCTATAAATACCAACACAAACCTATCCAAGTGCTCCCGGAAGATTTGGTTCATCAAATCTACAAAGAATGCTGCCGCATTAGTTAATCTAAATGGAATCACTAACCATTCGTACGATCCATATCTAGTTCTAAACGCCGTCAAAGGAATATTATCCTCTGCTACTCTAAGCTGATGGAAACCTGTTGCTAAATCCAACTGAGAAAATACCTTGGCTTCACTCAACTGATCGAACAAAACGTCAATTCTAGGCAAAGGATATCGATTCTTTATTGTCTTCTTATTCAACTTACGATAATTGATACATAACCTTAATGATCCGTCCAGCTTCTTAGCAAACACTACGGCTGCTCCCCAAGGTGAACTACTTGGCCTAATGAAATTCTTGCCTTTCAAATCCACTAACTGCACCTTCAACTCTCTCATCTCGGTAGGTGTCATCCTACTTAGCGATCTACACACTGGTTCTACTCCTAGCACCAAATTTATCTGAAATTTAATGTCTCATTTCGGTGGCAATCCTACTACAGGTTCAAAGACATCTGTGAATTCTCCAACAACGAAAACTTGATTCAACTCGTCTTCTATCTCCACAATACCCAACAAAGCATTCACCTCACAACTAGGGTTTTCTATGGTATATACAATCTGATCACTACAGTCAAGGTGTCTAAGCGATATTTTCCTATCATGGCAAGATATCCTAGCATCTTACTTACTTAACCAATCCATACCTAGAATAATTCCAAATCCTACGAAATCAAACACATGCAAACTGTAAACAAATGTATGACCTAACAAATCAAACTCTAGGTGGTCACACATCTTCCCAAGTGTCGCATAACCTTTTATCATATTTGCAACCTTTAAAGAAGTAGCCAAATATGAAGGTTCTAGGTTATGCTTATCTACTAAACAACGAGATATAAAAGAATGTGATGCACCAGTATCAAACAGAACGCTAACCGACATATCATGAATCGTAAGCGTACCTCTCAACTTTGCTTTTCCCTTTTCCTCTATTATTGGCTTCGAGGTAGCTGCCTCCAATGCAAATACCTTTCCTTTTCCATCCTGAGCTGGCTCTTTGAGCTGGTTCTTATAACGTCAAATTTGATCGCAGTTGAAACACTTTATTCCTTTCTTCTCAACAGCTTTCTTTCCCTTGCCTTTCTGACTCTCATGGGCATAGTGTCCTTTCTTTTCACACTTGTAACAGACCACTTATGACTTTCCCTTCTTAGCAGCTCCACCCTTCTGAGCTCCTTTCTTATGGAAAAAATTTATCTTCTGACTCTGCCCCACCTAGACTTCCTTTGCCTTAATTCTCTCCAGAAAAGCAAGCATCTCTTCGTTTCTCAATGCCATCTCAACAACCACATCACATGGATCCCTAATGTGCGATAACATAGCCCCAGCAAGCTAAGGCTTCAACCCCCTGATGAACTTCTCATTTCTCTTAATATTCATATCATCCATAGCATAGCCATCTTGCTGGCTCCTCAATCCTCCTCGCATACTCAAGTACAGTCATATCCCCCTACTCCAACTCAGCAAACTTCTTGAGCAGAGTGGACTTCGTAATTTCGAACATAAACCGTTCCTTAAATCTTTTTCTAAACCTAGCCCATGTCATTGTCTATTTATTAACTCCAACTATAATGTTGTTCCACCAGTACAGCGCTACTCACTAAAGCTGTCTAGAAGCAAGTCTTCTCTTCTGCTCATCGTTGAGCCCTAGATCAGCGAAAATCCTCTTGCAATGAAGCAACAAATTCTCTACTTCGATTGCATTCTCAGTACCAATAAATGGCTTTCCTTCCAGCCAAGCATAATCCCTACTCAGAATAGCATAGTTTTTTACGATTGGAGCTTCCTGAATTTCTCCTCCAACTACTCCAACAACAACACCTGCCTGCATCATGTTGACAAAGAACTGATACACTGCTCCTATGTCAACTTGTGGGACTCCAACACCCACATTTCCAACTTGTGCCTGACCTTGGTTTCTCCTAGTATTTAGTCTGGCATTTCCATTTATAGTGGTGCTACCTCCTTCAAGGTTAACTCTTCCACTTCTAGCATCCATATCTGTATTCAGGCCTCGTAAAATACAGAAGAATAGCCTAAAAGAGATAAGACAATATAGACATAGTGTATACTTATATATAGCAAACACAAGTACGTTACTATAGCGTTATCCCATACCCCAATCTTATCTCTAATTCCTTAGGATTATGTTTTCAAAAATCATTTTAGTTTAAAGTTTCTCATAAACCTATTCTCTGATACCAAGTTGTAACATCCCCTATTTGGAGGCCTGAAGCTAAGCGCTATAGATGCTGCAGTCAACCACAGTATTAATGTCCGATGACCAAATACGGTAATATTAATGGTATCCATAATATCAGAAGCATTTGAATATGAAATAAGATCATCACAGATTAAAACATTTTTCTGATTATATTTCAAAACAACATGTTCATATCCAAGTTACATAATCCCAAACATTTCCCAGGTTTAGATCAAAGATAATTATTACAAAACACGCCAAGAGCAACATATGAAGATTCCGCCTTAGATGACCAGAGTACTAAATAGTCATAACTGACTTAATACAACACAGCAAAAATAAAACAAAAAAACTCCTAAATATAGATAGCATTAGCCTCCTGGTACTCCTCTTTAGAAGCTTTATTCGTCCACCTACTAAACCTGTAAACCCAAACTCTCAATCTACTCAAATTAATCTTGAGCACCCGAGGATTTAAGGGGAAAAACATAAACTTCGAGTCATACATAAATCTCGGTATGAATAACAATATACATCTCGGTTACTTGATATTAAGTGAGACCATGCTGCTTAGCGAAATGGATTTCCCCTCACTAATATCCTTTTAAAACATATCACTTGCAAATCTTAATCCTGCAACCAAAACTGGTTAAAATAATAAAGCAATATCATGTAAACATATGAATTAGTAACAAACAGACTATCTGTCAGAGCACAACAATTTTGTTTGGCTAACTACTAACCTTTGGCTGACTCGAGCCTACCAGACAAAATAAACAAATAATCTAACTTTTGTTAGTTACTTCTCTTTTGGACGGTCTGTCCCTAACTTATTTCCCCAGGGTCAACTGATCCTAATGGTTTTGCGGGCTCACCAATAACCTATCTCTGTACATACATTCCTTTCTGTATGTAATATTATTTTAGTATTACATGTGACAGAGCCCTACATCGTGGAATTTTGGACTAAATTAGTTAGGAGCTAATAGCTAATGTATAGGGCGCAACCTTATACCAATTCCATCTGGTATACTAATATCTGAGCCATTTTACTTAGGGTTAACTACCTACAAATTTTCCTTGAAACTATTTTCTTTCAAAATGATTTAATCCTTTCTATCATACATTAAACAAGGAAAATATACTCTATGCTTTACCCAAATCACATTGCCATGTTATATATACTTTATACAAAACTTTGTTGATGTAAGAATTTAACCTTTGAAAGTACCCCTTTTGGATCCATTGAAAGTACCCATTTCGATACAAGTAAAACCACTTTGATTTATAATCTGAGGCCAAAGGCCAAAACATACCCTTTCGAATCCCTTCATAATAACCCATTTGGAACCATTGAAAAACATCACCTTCGAAGCTTTAAAACCTTAGACATCCTATCTTTCAAACACTTAACATTGCCTTTTGAAAACATTAGAAACCTTCCTTCTAAACCTTTCAAAACCATTGGGGAATCACCCCTTCGAAACCTTCATTTAGATCTTTCGAAAGCATTTAATTACTTTATACACATCAAACCTTTTGATAGCACTTGGGTTCAAGTAAAACATGTGGAAACCTTTCGAAACCATTTAAAAACCTTTCCTTTCAAAACCTTTGGGTTTTACCTTCAACAAAACAAAAGGGTCGTAAAACATCTAAGTCGAAAGCACTCTTCCAAAATCTATTTTCGAAGTAAAGAAGTGATGGTGTCGAAACCAACCCTTCAATATCTTGGTTTTAAAAACAAAGTATCCTTTCGAAACCTTTGCTTCGAAGGTAGAAAGCCGCAAAGGGGTTTCGACCCTTTAAAAGCATTTACTTAAAACAAAAGGCGCAACCTCATTCGAAACCACTCCTTTAAAATAATTTGACCCAGTCGCAAGCTAACCAAGTCGAAAGCAAAAGCAAAGCATGCGCATTTTCATTTAAAAACAAAGTAAAGCTTCGACCACTTCGGAACTCCTTGTTTTGACTTATACCTTTCGCCTAGGTCCAATTCACTACGCACCAAGTCTTTGATGCCATGCGCATTGGTTTTGATGGTGATGGAGGCGAAAGTGCACGATCGAAAGCTAGGTGCCGAAAGTGGTGAAACATGTAAAAAGAATGTTTAAATGGATTTTTATCTTTTAAAGCAATTCTTTTCAACTAACCTGCCTTATTTGTCAAGACATGATTGGTTGCTAATTTCTTTTCAAAAGTACTATCGAAATTTTCAAAAATAACAAATTAAATTATTTACAAAATGCCCTTTCTCCTTTTATAAATATATAAAACATTTAAGTCCCATACCTTAAACAATTTTATATATTCATTAAAACACTTAGGAAAATTCTACAAAAATTCCTATAAATCATTTTTAATATGTTTTCTAACATATATAAATTTCAGACCCAAAACATATATAATTTATTCGTAAATTATTTTAACCCCAAATATTCATTTTTCCTCACTAGAAAATTAATATAAAATCCACATTAATTCAGAAAATTATAGAAATTGAAAACCATCTCTAAAATATCATTTCCGATCTAAATCTAAAATTACAAGGCATTTGGATGTCTTTTAATAGGGTTTTCACATTAAAACATATCATAAAATCTCTATGAAATATCATAAATCATCAACAAGCATATATATTTATTTCTAACAATAAAAACATGGAAAAAACTTGCAAAATAATTTGGATTTAACGTAAAACCGAAAACAAATAGAAAACATGAGATGTAGTTATTACTCACCTTAGCTTCGAGGTCAAGGAGTTGAGATTTGACAATGGATTGATGTTGATTTAGCTTCTTCCTTTAGCTTAACTTCCTCTTATTCTTGCTTAATGGTGATCGGCCTCTATTTTTAATTTTGATAATCATTGAGTAGAATGAACAACGCTGAAGGGTTTAGGGTATTAGAATGTGTATTTTCCCTATTTTTCCCATTATCTAACTTCTCTTATCTATTTCATTCTAATTCATTTTATTTTATTTGTTAACATGGTACATCTACCTTTACTAATCACAAATCTCACTCCCCTAACCATTACATTATTTTATTTTATTTAACTAACTAAATTTCCTAAATAATGTTACTTAAATTTAGGGTCGTTACACCTTTATACATCATGGGGTGGTTAGGTAGTAATTGTGGGTACATTAAACGAACACCTTGTGAATTAATTTTGACGGTTTGACTAGAAGGCGTTCGATGATAATGTTGGGTTAAAAGTTAGAAATTTAGTGAAAGATGTTTGCTATAATAAAAAAAAGATAGAATATTTTAGAAAATAAATATTAGTGAAAAGGTTTATATAAGAACGTGATTTTATATTTTATAATTTATGGTTTACAAACGAAAAGGATTTAAATAGAGAATTTGAGAACTTAAATCCTGGTATCTTTAGAACTGTTTTTCAAGATTTTAGAGAAAATAATATTAGTATTTGTGAAAGTAAATATTTGGCAATTGGTTTAGATCATGATACTTGGTATTGTTATGCGAAGTATTTGATACCACTTTGGAAAGATTTCGGTTAAATGCAGAAGGTATGGTTTGGATGTACCGAACTCACTTCTATCACTTGAAAATATCAGTGATTACTGCAACATCATCGACATTTATTTTTATGTTTCTAAGTGTGGGATGCTACAAAGCTGTTTTGGTAAAACAGATTTTGGTTTAATCACAAAGTAAGATTCAATATACAAAATTTATATGTATATGTCATTTCTAAATGATTTGAATGAAAACTGGTGTTTAGTTCTAAAGTTTTCTTGTTAAGTTATTTCATGGACACATATACCTATGCATTAGGGAAGTATAGTTTATGCATCACGTATGATATATTGTTTGGTAGTTTTCATTTGTTAAAATGAAATAGAATTTTTTTGAAAATTTTGGACAGACGGAAACTTCCATAATTTTATAGAACATGCAGTTAAATATTTTTGAAAATATAAAGTTGAGTGTTTTTTAAAATATAATTTTGAAAAGGTAGTAAGTTAAAATGAGTTCAAATTGTTGATCATCCTTGTTAAGTAAGATGAATTAGATGTTTGTATATACCCTTAGGATGTAATAAAGTATTATACGAATATGAACTTAAGTTATAAAATGTGGGTAAACTTGAAGTTATATTTTATGAAATGATACATAAATGATTTTAGTATTAAAAGACACACTATTTGAATAAATAAATGTGATTAAAAAAGAATTGGTGTAATTAAGAAGCCAAAAGGATAAATACGTACTTTGTACTTAGATCGTTTCATTTGCATAATTGTTCTTAATCCAGTATTCGAGTACATGTTTTCGAAGTAATTTACGCTGATCCCAACAAGGATTTTTCACTCGATTCTTGACGGCGAACACTTAATATGGGTTCGTGATACAATCCCTATATTTTATATGGCTACAAGGAGAACAGATTTTTCTAATCAAGAAACCAAATTAGAGTCTGCACTAGAGAGGTCAATCTATTTATACTAGTTGGGCATGAAATTTATGCGATCGAACAAATAATTAAATCGGATATTGTGTACGGATGATATATGTATATCAAACGGACTTTAGTACAATTGTATGATATGTTATGTTGGCTTATGAAGAGTTTGGAGAATGAAACTTCGATTTGTTATAAGGTAGCATGAATAATTGTCTAAGTAATAACCTAAGGCTATTGAGTGTAAGATATGCTTAGTAAATTATTTACCGTCCTTAGGCGATGGGAGAGTTTTGGACCTGAGCGAACCATGAGCTTTGCTTGTTAGTGATTATGAATGCTATTTAAATATTTTTGTGCTTGTCCCTTTGTTAAGGTTAGAGGGGCCATGGAGCAAGGATGCTTGGGGTGGTACCAAGAAGACGGAGGACAAATTGAAGGAGTTCTATCAATTGTTACTTATAAATTAAGGTTTCCATTTTATCTTAATATTGTACATCTTTTGCCGTGTACTCGCCGCTTGAGGTGGATTCACCTAGTATGCATTCAGTTTGCAGTTTAGCTTGTAGATAGTTTCAACAGTACTCTATATTTGTATCTTGCTTCATCTATCTTCTTTGATTATTGTTCTTGTTTGAATTTCGAGGATGAAATGTTCAAATGGGGGAGAATGTAACGACCCGGAAATTCGAACACTGCGTCTTCAAATATCGTAACGTTTTGAAATATAACTAAGATTTATAAATATGATTTTATTACCTTACTAAACATCATTTGATTAATGAATAATGTTTAAAAACTTATTTTTGAAATTTTTTTACAAAAATATATTCTTTATCGATAACGTGATCGAAAATTGGTATATCGGTAAATAGCTTTTCAATCGATATAAGTTATTCAAACCATTGTGCACTTGTCTAATTACCAAATGAACATATTAGAAACTATTTAACATGCATACCTCTTCATGAAGCATGGAACATTCTAGAAACTTTCATTAGGATATGAGATATTATCATGAGAAGGTTATAAGTGCATATAACATAAAGGAGAAGTGATGGGAGGTAAGGCTTCTATGGCATGATCGGGGAGTTAGAGAAAGACTAAGCAATACTATCTTGAAGCCTATATAAGGATAGGCATACCCTTAGGAATAAATCATAATTTAACAAACCAAAACCAAGCTCTTTAATGCCTTCTTCTTCCTCCTCTCCAATGTCCTAAAGAAAATAATTGCAAACTTTATCCAAATCAACTCAAATTTGAAGTAAAGCCTTAGGAGAATATTATAACACCTTACACCTAGTTAGAAGTGGAAGAAGTGGAGCCACATTCCCACTATCGATGATGGATGTGAGCAATTTATAGGAGAGAAAGGCGAAATTCAAGTGCAAAGGAAAGGAAGGAAAGAAGAAGAAGGTGTTGCAAGGTGGAGGTTCGGCCCGGGTGCTTGGATCTTTGTTGTTATTGGGTTAAAGGTGAGTTAACTCACCACTTTAAATGAAAATACTGCGCATATATGTTGGTATTTGAATTTGTTAAAGTTATTTAAATTGATTTGGATATATGTTGAAAACATTGGTTTTAATTCTTGATTTGAAAGCAAGTGGCTAATGTATGGACTTGAACGGACTTGTATGACTTGTGACAAAACCTTGAAACAAAGCACATAGGTCATAGATGGACATTGGTTTAGATCGGACTTGAATTTGAAAGTGATTTTATAGCTATAATCGCTATGGACGCACTTGTGAATTGCCTTGGTTTTGGTGATTTCTATGGAACTTTGTAGAGAGGTCCTTAGGGCTTTCTCACCGTATTTATAATGTTATATGTATGTATGTATGTATGTATGTATGTATGTATGTATGTTTGTTGCTATTAAAATTTTAGGTGGTAAAAGGTTAAGTAACATCTCGAAAAGTGACCAAAAATTCACTTGTGCAAAACAGCCCCGTTTAGATCTGATTTTTGGACTTTAAAGGTTTGAAAAGCTATTTAAATATAAACATTTTGTTTCGTTCTTTTTACAAGTGTTTACTAATTCATATTAAAATATTTCAAAAGTGGTTTGAGATATTTATGAATTTTTAAGAATTAGTTGTGAATTTTTAAAAAAGTGGATTTTATAATAAAAACTTGTTTTTCCAAGTATTTAAGGAAAATATAAAATTGTTATTTTCAAGTAATATTTTGAGTAAATATTTAAAAACCTATTATAATATTATAAATTAATTTTAAATCAATTTTAAGTATATATAGTTTTTAGAAAATGTGTTGACTATTTTATATCGTATGGCATAAAATATCTTTTGACTTATTTATTTACATATCAAGTTTTGGTAAACAAATTACTATACATATATATATCATTTTAAAATGGGTTTTAAAAGTATAAAATAAAGGTTTAGAAAGGGGTTAGTGATTGCTTAATGGTCAAATGGTTAATTGTTCAAATACTTGTTTGTAAAGTAATTAACAATGTTTAACAGTAAAAGCCGATGAAGTAGGCTTATCTATTTGTGAGAGTTAAGATTGATGTTCGAGTAGGGATGAAGCAATAGAGCTCTAAACTACCGGCTTCCCTCTTGACTGAGGAATAGTGAGTCCGAAATATGTTAATCGCATTGATTTCTTACTTGTTTATGGAAATAAGTAATACTAAACTTAACACTAAACGTCGATTAGGTAAACTTATCTTTTTGTGAGATTCAAGAATGAAATGTCTAGGCAAGGCTTTGATGCAACCATTGTTCTAACTTACCTAGCTTCACTCTTAGATGAGGAATAGTTAAGTTGGAATGTCAGAAACTAGTTAAGTATACGAATATTGATTTGTATAAGCAATTGTTTTTTACTAGATAATCGATTAGTTTATTATTGAACTTGACCAAATATGACTTAAGAAGTATCCGAAAGCCTCGCGATTTCTTACCAATGAGAAATTACGGGTAGGAAAATTGGTACGAAACATCTCTAGCTTTCGCTTACTTCTGAGAGAACCATAATTGAGTCAACCAGTAATTCATCGATTGGTTTCAGAGAGTTCGGTAAATGGGAAGAGTTACTTATATGAGATGACTCAAACCTGTAATCACTTCAAAACCATATATGTGATCAAAGTTCTAGAAGTGGTTGTGAGGTGGAATGTTATAGAGTTGAACTGTCTATCCTAAGGTTAAGTCCATGGGAAAGGTCAGCATTAACATTTCGAACGAATTATGGGGGACTGTCTATCTTGAGGAGTATTCCAAAAAGAGAGGACAGCGTTAGCATTCGTCGGAGGAATTATACAGGGAACCTATATGGAGGTTCGAGATTTGTTCGAGATGCTTGAATCCATGTAGTGATTCATGATCTTTTCGAGATGAAGGAATCCTCATGTTCTGTTCGAGCATATGAGTGGTGCCGAACGTAGAATCGACATTAGGAAAATGATAGAAAATAGAGAAGGGACATGGCCATGGGGTTTAGCTGACCTTAAGGGTATATCAACTCCATATATAGAGATGCTTTTCGATTATTGCTAGTGGGAGTTGATATGACTCGGATCACACACTGAGGGTGGTCCAATTATGTATACAATAGAGTATATCGTATCTAGAGATATATTATGTTTGGAAGGTAGTTTCTAATCCTTGTCATAGAGTTCGGATGCGGCCAGACAGAAGAGATCTCCATGGAAAAATCCATATACGAATGCACCTTAGAGGTATTTATTATATACCTAGTATTGTGTGTCATACGCACAACAGCTATTTTCATATTTATATTCTACACTCTAGACATTATCTATTATACCGATATATTCACTCATTGGATGGTTGGTTTCATTTGAGGGGGAAATCGTTACGGTAATCCATACGATCTCAATGGTTATTGTTACTTGCTACATATTTCTTGAGTTTCTCATGCTGGTTTACTAGTCTGATCCGGGAGTTATTTTCTTATAATGCTCGGGTTAGCCCCATGTATGTTTCTAGATTTAGCTGTGGATGTTATGGAGCTTATGGAGAAGAGCTGGATGATTACCTACGGTAGTATTATTATTTCCATTGCATATTGTATTTTATACATCAGCATTGTGAAGAATTGTAGTTATAACTATCCAGGATGATGATGGTACTTAGGTCTTAGTAACTCTGAGATTCCTGTATTCAGAGTAACCTTTTGTGTTGTTCCTTTGACATTATATATTATCGTTCCGTTGTGAGATTCTGATTTTGTGTTCTCTCTTTCTTGTTCTATTCTTTTTCTTTTTTCTTTTACCCTAACTTTCTGTATTTCTGACACTTGGGTGTTCGACACATGAATACCATGGATGTATTAGTGTCGACATTCGAGGGTCAAAAAGTCGGGTCGTTACAAGATGTCTCAATCCCATAGTCCTTTCAACGTAATCTATCGCTGTGCTAGAACATTCTATCCAATCCATTCCCAAAATAACCCCAAAGCCTATGAAGTCAAACATGCAGGGATCATATAAAAACATACACCAATCTACCCCAATCTTTAAATTAGTTCATTTAAATCTGAGCGTGGCATATCCCCATATCAGATTTACTAAAAATTCATAACATGAGTGGAAGTGAATGAATATATAGCCCCTAACCCAAGTCTATTAACCTAGTTTTTAGTTATAAATGAATGTATGATATTGGTATTAAACGGTACTCTAACCGAAATACCACAAATCAAGGTCATACCTTTCAAGATTTGGTCACTGCCTTTCTCCTCGACGGATATTCTCCTTTCGTCCTTTCTAAAGCAAACACTATTACCTTAGATTTGGAAAGTTTTCTTCTTATGGCCAGAATTATTATAGTCAAAGTACTTGACTTTCTCTGCTCTTGTTGGTTTCAAACACTTTGATGCATAGTGCCCCACTGCCCATAATTATAGTAGATGACTTTAGAAACTTCCTTCCCTGATCCTCCTTAAGCTTTTCCCTTTGATTATTGTCCCTTCTTCCCCTTATGACATGGGGTAAATCTCTTCTTATCAGCCAGAGCTTTCGGACCTACTCCTATTCTTTCGATGTACATAAGCTCATATCTACAAGCCATATCCACCATTTCGTTGGATGGAAGTGTCATATGGGCCATTGTCTTCTCACTTAACCCTGGACTCAATCCAAGGATAAACTTGTCCACCTTCTTCCTCGGTGTTCTAATCTGATATGCCTTATACTTCGATAGAGTATTAAACTTCTGCACATACTCTGGTACAGACATGCTTCCTTCCTACAACTCAACAAACTCCCAAATCATTGCTGACAACTCTGAGGCAGGAATGAGCCACTCTTTAAAAATCTCCTTATATCTTTCCCAAGTTATTTCTAGCCTAGGAATATCTACTCTTGCGTTCTCCCACCAAATACTAGTCTTCTCTTTAAACTTTCTAGATAATACTTTCAGCTTTGGGCATTAGTGTGGTCCAAATCTTTACATATTCATTCAAACATCTTTAGGCAATTACTCACTTCCAAATTCGGTTTCATTCTGTCAAACGTTTTTCCACCCAAGCTTCAAAAACCCTGGTTCGCCTTAGCAAAATTGTCTCTAACAACTTGCAACAGGCTCTCCGTAGCTTGTGAGGCTTGTAGTGGCACTTGCTTCCGAGCCTGTAGCAACATTAAGTTCGCAATGAACTGTTGAAAAAGCACATTCATGTCTATGTTTCCCATAGTCAGAGCTAACATCTGAACTCCATCCTCAACTGCAGCATTCGGGGTCACTTCCCCTTCTTGGCCATTAGTATGAGTACTCTTAGCCATTCTTCTTACATTTGCCCCTCCTATATAACTTCTCCACTCCACATCTCCATGTTGTTGTTCCATTAAGCAAGTTTTCATTAAAAATGGAAAGAAAGAGAGTAGAGCAACAATAGAGAAATAGATATATCTATCTATATATCTATATAGCAAAATACAAGTATGTTATATAGTAAAGTATACCCTTCCAAGTTGTTCTTTTATACAGTATTTAACTACTTCTAGATCTATTTTACTTAAGTTTCCCTAACTATAACTTCTATCACTCCAAGATCCAAAGATGGAACTCTAATGTGTTGCAATCACCATGGAATTATCTTTCGATGATAGAATGAGATTGGTATTTTTAAACAGCTTTAAGTAAACAAAAACAAATAAATTCATTTTGCTACACATAATAGACTTTCATAATCCACTTTGCATTTCCATTCCTAAACGTGCTCATGCAGGGGTCAAATATAAATAGAACATAGAAACTGTGGTCATGCCCAACATACGAAGATGCCAACATGAATGCTTATACAGTGGAAATAAAACTTCTATTTGTAACAAGACTCCTGCTTCAATGTCGGAAATCTTTATTCGTCTTCAAAATGCATCCTACATAATCCTATAAATTCGGCCAACTTGAATGTGTACTTGTTAGTTTAGGGGAAAACAATAATAAAAACATGGATCGGACATAAAGTCATGTATAAGTGATACATTATCCTGAAAACAACTTATAGTGAGACCACGGCGCTAAAGATCGAAACGGGTTTTCCCATCATTATTCAACAACATTAGTTAATCAAAGTCATTATATCATACCTAAGTGCTCCCTGCACTTCTTACCATAGTACATTATCTTTTATGATCAGTTCATTTATCTTTCCATCTAGGCCTTATCATGTTTCTTAAGACTATCAATGCATTTATCCTTTCGGCTACCACGAAGGCCTTATGCTTTTATCATCCCTTAAAGTCATATTTCTTTACTTTTAGCTATAACTAAGGCCTTAAGTCTTATTATTTAATTTACAATGTCTTATTTAAACATCGATTGATACTAAGGTCTTACATCCTCTATCGAATACAATGCTCCCTTAGTCCTATGGTTGTCATATAGGACTTACACCAACACTTCCAAATAAGTCATTTGTAGACACTTGGTTGCCACACAGGCCTTACACCACATTACCGAATGCAATGTCATATTTGGACATTGGGTCGCCACAAAGGCCTTATACCTCGTTACTAAAACTAATGTCTTACTTAGACTCTATGTTGTCACACAGGCCTTACACCTTTTTGTCGAAATCATTGTCTTACTTTGGACATTGGGCTGCCAAAAAGACCTTACATCACATTACCGAATGTAATGTTATGACTGGACATTGGGTTGCCACACAGGGCTTACACTCATTACTGAAATATGTATTTTACTTTAGAAGTTGGGTTGCCATGAAGGCCTTACATCACATTACCAAATGCAATCTCATAATTGGACATTGTGTTGCCACATAGGCCTTATACCCCGTTATCGTAATCAATGTATTACCTTGAGATTGGGCTACCACGAAGGCCTAATGCCATATTACTAAATGTAATGTCATAATTGTACATCGGATTGTCCCATGGGCCTTACACCTCATTATTGAAGTCAATGTCCACACAAGCCTTACACCATCTCATGAAAAGGCTTTTGGATGCCACGTATGGCCCTAAACCAAAACATTAGTCTAATTATTGACTCTACTCTGGAAGTAAATATATCTCAACTACACTACACTCGATTTCATATAGGGAAGCTTATGGGTTGATTTTCACATCTTCTCATCTCTACTTTAGCTCTCCATCATCCCTTTTATCTTCCAACAACTTTCGCCTTCATATATAGCTCACGATTGGCCCACGATTGCATTCTTCTCCCAACTTTTCCCTTTATTATTGTCTAGTTTATTATACTTATACTTTATTTAGTCATTCATTATTTTTTAATATCTTTCGATTCCAGCTTATTCCACCCACAATTGTTCTCTCGTTTGCCACATTAGCTCTACTATAGGAAGTAAAGCCGACATCTGAACATGTCTAGCACTCACCTTTACAGATGTCGCCTCCATATCTGTTTAACCTCCACTTTTAATTAGCGACGGTTTCATTTTTATCGTCTTTATAGCACTTTAATAGATATTGTACCCTTATGACTTAATCATGTCATTTGCATGCATAAGTATGTCTCAGTTGCCTTAACATTTGGTTTCCACATTCACGTTCAGCTTTCGAAAATAATTATTTTCAATCAGGAAAATAAGTGTATAATTCTAGAAATTTGTGAAAAACTCTTTAGCATATTTTATTCCAACATTTCTATTTTAAGCCATTTTCCCTTATTTATTTTTTACATGGATTCCTTCTAGAATTCATATCAAAATATTTTAAAATAGAAAAATCTTTTAACTAAAAACCCATTGTTAGCACCAAAATTGGTCACTAACCTCGTTGAGAAAGATTGTGTAGAGATGTAAGTGATGAAGTTAAATTAAACAAGGAAGAATATGCTAATTTAAATGCAGAAAGTAAGAACATCGGATTTATAGTGGTTCAGCGTAACTGCCTACATCCACTTTGAGTTTTGATCTTTATTTCTTTCACAAGTAGTTGAATACAGATACAATCCATCTATTAATGACTTGAATACAAGTTTGAACTGAAAATAATCAGTCTTGAAAGTGGCAGAGTCTCCCCATTGTTCTCCCAAAAAAAGGTCCATTTCACTGTGCCCCTGCCCCTCTATTTATAGACAAAGATGGGTTGGACTTCCCAGGTGGGCTTGGCAACCGAACACCTTGGCCCAAATAGAGTGGTCGTCGTATGCCGAACCAGATAGGCTGAACGACAGAATGCCGAGCCTCCCCCTTTATGCCGAATGAGGTGAGGCCGGACACTCTGAATGCCGAACATCCATTTGTACTGAATGACCTTGGATGACGAGCTGCAGGTGATTGCCGAATGAGATACGTATCGGAAGAGATGTGGTGTTGAGTGAGGGATGCAGGTCGAATGAGGTTGGAATGCCGAACAGTCCGGGAATGTCGAGCGTACCTTGTAGGCCGAACGTTCATGGATGCCGAACGATTTTATGCCAAGCGTTCTTCCTAGGCCGAACGGTATTCACTACCGAACGTTTCTCAATGCCGGACGCTCCCAGATGCCGAACGCTATCCCATACCGAACGCTCATTGTTTAACTGATCGATGGGGAGGCCGAGTACTAAGTTGCCTGGTCAATTCCCCAGGCAACACCCATCTCTAAAAATATGCTTAAAATGTTATATCAAATTTTTGTATCATTTCAAAATCATTTAAATAGGGAATCATAGCTAAAAATCCTCTAGTAAAGCTATTTTACACTAAAACATTCATTAAACATTATTTATCACTTATAAACATTTAAAACATATGATCTCTACTATATTAGCCTTATTCATGTTTAATGAACTATAAAAATGATAAAAGGAGTGATGTATTACTCACCTAGATCTTTGGGTTTGCTAAATATTAAGTCTTTTTAGGTTTTCTTAGCCTTTTCGCTTCTTTTCTTCTTCTTTTTCTTCTTCTTCTTCTTAGGCCATTTCCACCATTAATGGGCTCTTTTAGAGATTGTGTTCTTGTTTGTGAAATGAGAATGCATGAATAAGGTCAGAGTTATTTTGTTTTGTTGCATCCCCTTCCCAAAATGAGTTCGGCCCCTTGCCCTATAGCCCTCTTCTCATTCTAATTTATTCTCAAGTCATATTAAATTGTAGCATAATAACTAAATGTACATCAAATACTTATTATAGTAAGTCACTATTAATTTTAATTCTAAATGGCAACAAGTGAATAAATGTCCCCCAAATATTTACTTTGTTAAAAATCAATATTTTCTTAATTAATTGAATTATTAATTAAAATTTAAGGTATTACACATGGTATGTGAAGAAACCCCACCTCAAGTATTTAAAGATGTGGGATTGTTAAGCTTAAGGCAAGATTATTATTGTGTAAGCATATAGAATATTCCAAAGATTATATGGGATATATATTTTGTAGTAAGGAAGAACAAAAGATCACTATTTCTCGACATGTTTGTAACATTCCCTATCTTGAGGCCCGAAGCTAAGTGCTACAGATGATGTAGTCATCCATAGTATTAACTTCCGGTGATAAAATACGGTAATGTTAATGGTATCCATAATATAAAAAGCACATGAATATAAAATAAAATCAACACATATTTCAAAACAGCTTTTCTGATTATGTAACGACCCGATATTTTCAACCATTCGCATCTGCACATGTCGGACTTGAATTGCTCAAGATACCGAATTGTTAATTTATATTTGGCAAAACTCATAATACAACTGGAATCAACTGGATAACAAAATGAATAGATATCTGGATCTTCAAAGCAAAACTCCAGCTCTAAAGGTGAGTCTCAAATGCTGTATCACTCAGTCTGACCCGAGCGTAAAGCAAAACACAAAACACTCGAGTCAGGACATACATACTTATACAATGTAAACCAACTCAAGTGAACTGTAATAAAGGTACAAGTAACTTAAAGAATGCTTGGGATCGCCCATTCTTTAAGGATCCGTCAAACTATCTACTATGTAGTAATATTCGCTATTATAATAATGTCTAATCATAAAATAAACATACTTTAAAATAGCATTAGGGCTTTACATTTAATCTGAACTCACCCTAACACATAATAGTGCCAATAGTCTATACAGTACCTGCATACCTCGAAAGGCTATGAGAAGATACTCCATAGGTACGACACAAATAGAAACTCGTAGTAAAGCTCGCTATGGTAGGTGACACGGCACAACTAGGCAATGCCAGGGTAGATATAGCAATTACGCATCCGGACTGGTGGTGACGCATAGCAGCCACTACCGCCCACCTCGAACAACACTCCAAAATCAAAGGTGCGCACCAAATCAATCACAAGTAATAGAATGGTATCGAAGAAGTGTGTCCGATCAGAGGTGCTACCTCATTGGTCCGTCAATCGCTCCTGTTTTAGCCACCTTATGCCAACTCACGGGAGTTGGGTCCACGTATATACCTTAGGATCGTCACCACCATCCTACTTCATTCTGGAAACTCCACCCCATACACAGTTGTCAAAGTGGTTTTCGGTATCGCAAAGAGTATGACCATATCTGATCCCGGTCTCTTTAACAACCAATCGTTATTATAACCCGTGGTTATAATTTTAAAATAATATTTTATACTTCAAAATAGAATATCATTTCAAATCCAAATCTTTATCAAAATAAAGATTTAATCAATTCCAAACCATTTCAATATATTTAAAATATCATATCATTTCAAAACTTCATTTCAAATCATTTCAATATATCAAAATTTCATATCCTTTCAAAAACTTCATTTATTTAAGTTCAAATCCAAATATTCAACTCTAAATACCTTTTAAATTCAAAGATATAATTCATTTATTATCATTTCAAGTCACCTTTTAAATAGTTTATATTTCAATCAAAATAATTCATCTAAACAATTTAAAAGTGTAATTATTATACTTTCATAACAAGTATTCAATTTCCAAAGTTTTAAACTATTCTGAGTTCATTTACTAAGTTAAAAACCATAAACATTGAAAATTTCAGCCATTCACAGCATTCAGAAAAAGCTATTGTAAGTTATTCTTGAAAACATTTTAATTCAGCAAAGACAATATTTTCAAACTGTTGTTAAATCTCAGTTTAGTTGCAATTTAGTTTAAAACAGCAAAGACAACATTTCCAGAAATGCTGTAATAGCTCAGGTTTCAAATTAAAGGTTTTAATTAAATTCAGCAAAGACAACATACCACTACAGCAGTTACAGAACTGCTGTAATAGACCTGAGTCAAGTTTTAGTCTATTTAGTTCAACTACAGCAACTACAACATTTCAGAAATGCTCTAATAGCTCTTTTATTTAAATTTTAGTGCAATTCAGAACCATAGCATTTCTGAATGCTATTAAAGTATTTTCCAGATTTAGTATATTTCCAGAAAATAATAAACTTTAATTTAAACCATTTAAACATTATAAAAATCATATTTTTAACATTCAAAAATGTTCATTTAAATATCTTTTTACATATGATTTTTTTATAAAGTAAACTTTACAAAAAAATCCAATTTTTTCCAAAATTTTACTTAACAAATTCAAATGTACAATTTTCCCATTTTTACCTTTTACAATGTATTAACACTTTACATTTTCAAATTACCATTTCACAAATTTAAACTAAATTTCCAATTTATTTAATTAATTTAAACCTTTAATTAAAACCAAATTTCACATTTAAGCATTCATTCATTTAACCATTTTAGTTCATAGAAAAATCAATAATACTTATTAAATAATTTAAATTCAAATTTAAAACAAATTATCATATTTGCCATTTTCCAAATATAAATAAATTCCATTTTATTCATAACTTAAATAATATTTTAAACCAAAATCTAAATTTCCAAACTTAAGTTATATTTCAAAATTCAATTTAACCATTCATTTATTCAACATTTTTAACTTATAGAAATATCATAAATTCTTTATTCAGACCATTTAAAATCTATTTAAATCAAATTTTCATAAATTTACATTTTAAAATACTTAAAATATTTAAAAAACACTTTATAAAAATAACCACGGGCCTGTATATAGTTTTCTAACCTAGGTCAAGTGATACGGATATGTATCATTTCAATCCGTAGTTTAAAAAGCAAAAATCTGGGTTCTATCATTTCACACCCGCAATCCCAAGTCAAAATAAATTAAATAAAAACCATTCAGGCCTATCATTTCAGCCCATAACAATTTTTCCCTATTCTAAAGTCCGTTTGGGTATGTATCATTTCAACCCATAGTGATTTCTATACTAACAAAGAACTTGCAGTGTGATAAACAGATATAAATGAACAGTTAACAACATATATCAGTAACAGATGATATGACAGATAAATAAACAGGTTTAACATCATATAATATATAACATAAGCAGGTATAACATAACATAATATTCTACACATTCAATTGTTGTTGCTTCATATTTGTATAAGTATAAAATGTCGTGTGAGATTTACTCACCTTTTTACGCTGGAGTTTGCAAAACAAAATACACAGATGAATTCCAGAAAGCACGATATAGCACGACTTTGGATTTGAGTGGAGAGAGCCAAGATGTTACTCTTGTATACAATGATAAAACAAAGCACCATATAAATATAATTACAATACAAAAGATTAAATTGGAATAAATGGAAACTAGGCTAGACAAATAACATCACCTAGCTTTCAAACAATTTTTGCTTGACTCCAACCTCACATATGTTCGACCACAAGGCTATATTGGTTTAGCCATGGATGTTTTCAGGTGGTAATGGTCAGGTTTGGATCTGAAATACATGGCTAAGTCAAGAATACAAATGGTCTTGGAGGTTACAAAGCATGGAAGGTCAATGGACTAGGCAAAGTGGAGTTTTGGTGAACTTTTTGGGCTTGGCTACATGGGTCTATGGCTCGGCCATGGCTTGTACAGGTCAGGTCAGATCTGGATAGAGGCTAAAGTGATGGGTAGTGGTGGTATCTAGGTGGTGGTGGAGCAATAGGAGGTGGCCAAGGTGATGTATGTTGGTGGTGAAGAAGCTATGCTGGGCTAAACATGTTTTTGGTGGAATTTTTGCAAAGTTTGTGATGTTTTGTTCAAGGGGAAGGCACGGCCTGATCTGATCTGTGGCATAGGTGTTTGGTATTGGATGATGAGGAGGAGGAGATGGTGGTGGTGGTCGGTGAAGGTGATGGTGGATGATGGCCAAGCAAACATAAGAGGAGCAAGGCAAAAATCAAAGGGAAGATGAAGAAGAAAAGAAGAGAATGGAAGCCATTAACTTTTTTTTTCTAAAATGAGAATAGCCGTGAAAATGAGATGATGGGAAGGTTTTTTCATGTGAATTTTAAGAGGAATGCACGGCTAAACAAAAAAAAAAGGAAATGAAAGGTCAAAGGAAAATGGAAAGACTAGGCTAATGAAAGGTCCTTAAGTTCTAAAAGTCTTTTTAAACTCTTCATATTTCCCTTTTCAATAAATCAAATAAAACAAATATAAAATCAATAATTTACTTTTTAAAACTGAAACAAAGTAATATGAAATAAAATAAATAATTTATTTTAAATAAAATGGGAAAATAATATAAGAAATTGCTTAAAAATTGAAACAGGGTCCAGAAATTACAAATAAATCACCATTGACTTTGGAAAATTATTTACTTCATTTTAAAAATATTCTAAAACAAAATTTTGAAAAAATAATAATTTCTAAAGTATTTTCAAAGTGAAATAAATAATTTAATTTAGAGAAAATAGAAAAGAACTAAAGAAAATGTTTAAAAATTGGAAATAGGACATGAAAATTACAAATAAATATCACTAGCCTTATAAAATTTCTATTTCACTTTAAAACAAATAAAAGTCCAATAAATAGAATAAGATGAGAAAGAAAATAAAGTAGGAATGAGAATAAATAAGTTATTAAGAAAATAGGAAGATAAATAAAGAATTACTTTAATTATTTGAAACTAGGAATTAAAATTTATAAACATAATACAACTGGCATTTGAAAATGTCAATTACACTTTTAAAATGTTTTTAAAACTAAAATATATACATAGCATGTTATTTACCCATATACATATAATTTAGAACTGACAAAATAAAATATTATTTATATAATTTAAAATAAACAATTTTGTTAAATACAGCAAATTACACACAATATCTAAAAGGGCATAACTTTCACATTATAAATCAGATTTCAACAAAACGAAAAGCAGTATTCTTGAAATTTTATTTACTTTCATAATAAAAGATAAAATTCAAAATTTCATCATTTTAAATTTTAAAATTTTGAATTAAAAGTCAAAGTTTGACCATATTGACCAAAATTCATAATTCTGAAAAATATCTTATTTAATCATGTTTGAAATTATAATTCACATTCAAATCACAATTTATATTTAGAATAACAAAATTTTCCATTTAATAAATAAAATAAACTTTTTAAATCAGGAAATTCAGTTTAAAATAATTACAAAATACAGGATTGTTACACTCTCCCCCACTCAAAACTTTTCGTCCCCGGAAAGGAATGAGGTACGGGAAAACACAGAAAAAGATAGAATGAAATAGGATTAAGACAAGATGACAAGAAGATTGAAATTATACCTGATAACTGTTGTTATAGGTAAGTTTAACAAGGTGGAGATGATCTTCCCAAGATCCTCCATAATCAAGAACACAAGCACGAAAAAGATCATCGAGAATCTGATTCACCCTTTCCGTTTGACCGTCGGTCTGTGGATGGTAAGTAGTGCTCAGATTCAGAATAGGGAGAAGTAAGAACCACAGAAGAGATAGAAAAGTTAAGTGATGAAGGAAAAAGAGAAAGAAAGAAAGACTAGGACAAACTTATTAAGTACAATACGAAAAACACGATTCATCAAATCAATAAAGAAAGCAGGAGCATTAGTCAAACCAAAAGGCATGACTAACTATTCATAGAAAAACCACTCTCAGTACGGAAAGCAGTCTCAGAAATACTTTCCTCAACAACCCTGAGTTGGTGAAAATCAGAAGCAAGATCAAGCTGAAGGAGAACAGTAGCTCCAAGGCTAACCAATTTGAATTTGATTTCCTACTTAGAAGGTAAGAGAATGGAAACAACCAGAAAGAAATTAGATTGGAAAACAGAATAAGATAATAAATTTAAAACCATGAAATTTTCAACTTACATTAATAATAAATTTCATCCATTTGATTTCACTTGAGTTAAATAAATCTTAATTATTTTTAAATCTCATTATCTCATCATCAAATCAACAATTTATAAAGTCATGAATTTGAACAATCACTTATTATATTTCATCTTTATTCATTAAATTTCATTCTTCTTTATTCCACTTAATATATCAAATCCTATATATATTAAGTGTATTTCACTTATTATAACTATTCCAATTTATTTATAATTTCTTTTAAATACCATCATATTGTAAATTATTCAATTAACCCTTTTTCTCTATTTACCTCTATTGATCCTTTATAAATAAAATTTAAGTGTATAACATTTATTATAACCACTAAAGTTTTATTTATAAAATTTCTCTTTATTTTGTATATTTTCCAATTACATATTCAACTTCTGAATAATTTAGGTAAGTTATATTGGAATGTAATAGAATATTATACAAATAAATTCTTCAATTTCAATTATTCAAGTTTACATATTTATTCAAACCTTTATAATTAAAATTATCCTTTAAGATAAAATTTAAGAATTAAATTTCCGATTATCTTCAAACTATTTAGAAATAAATGAATATATATATATATACATACACAATATATCAAATCAAATTTAAATCATATATCAATATACATTATAAGTCAAGTCATATTTAGAAATTCAAATCAATTAAATTTTCCAAAGCAAAACTGTAGCAAAGCTACAGGATGGTCTCTTCACTTCGAAACCCGAAAATGAATGTCGATGATGCTGTAGTCATCACCGATATTATTTTCCAGCGACAAAGAAAAGAGCACTGATTTACAAATTAAAATCCTTTGAAACAATTTCTACTAGAAATACTTTTAAATAATATATTCTTTTAAAACTTTCAAAACAAAGTTCGAAATCATCGGAAATTAAATTCTCACATTCTTGATTTAAATCCATTTAAATTTCCAAATTAATTTATAACCATGTTTAATTATTTAGATATGAGACTAAAGCCAATGGTTACAAATTACATGCAAAGTTAAATATTATTTCTTAACACCCAATTCAATTAATTATCAAAATTCAGAAAATTATCCTTCTACATATTATAATTATACAAAATTTATATATCTACTAAATTAAAAAACCATATTATGTCAGTTTGCTCTATTCAAGTGTTTTGGAGATCCTATCGATAGCGTTGATCAGACGAACCGATCGGAAACCCAAATCAACATCAATAACTCAAACAACACAATATAAAACATCTTTAATCAAATACAAGATTAATGTTTCAAAATAAGAATAGGGATTCAAATTGATGGACTCAAATTAAAGAGAATTCTGTTTTGAAGATAAATTGGAGACAAAGATAAGACGATTAAATAATAGAATAGGAAGATGAGTAAGCCTATAGATATCGCGGGCAACCTTAACCAGGTCAACCGTGACTTAATGAATAAGATCGATGTGGATTTTCTGGGGTAAATCTACATTTGATCTCAAGAGATAGAATTCAGGCATAGCAAGAGATAATAGCATTGTAAACCAAGGATACAGAAGTTATCGGTGAATCAATGCTTTTTGTAAAAAAGTTTCACCCCTTTGCAAGTCATTAGAATATTGGCGGGACCGCCAATTCATTAGAAAGATTATTCAGAGTGGAGTTATGGGACACTCCAGAATCAAGAAGACACGAATATGGGAGGACAAGAATGGACTTTGGAACCGAAGGGAACGTTCCAAAATTCCAAGGAAACCGAATCGAAGAAGAAGGAATTCAAGTTCAACCGAAGGTGATTCTGTAATTAAATTTACCCTATATACTGAGTTTGCCTAAAACCAGAGCTTTGATACCAACTGTAACGACCCGATATTTTCAACCATTCGCATCCGCACATGTCGGACTTGAATTTCTCAAGATACTGAATTGTTAATTTATATTTGGAAAAACTCATAATACAACTGGAATCAACTGGATAACAAAATGAATAGATATCTGGATCTTCAAAGCAAAACTCCAGCTCCAAAGGTGAGTCTCAAATGCTGTATTACTCAATCTGACCCGAGCATAAAGCAAAACATAAAACACTCGAGTCGGGACATACATACTTATACAATGTAAACCAACTCAAGTGAACTGTAATAAAGGTACAAGTAACTTAAAGAATGCTAGGGATCGCTCATTCTTTAAGGATCCGTCAAACTATCTACTATGTAGATATTCGCTATTATAATAATGTCTAATCATAAAATAAACATACTTTAAAATAGCATTAGGGCTTTACATTTAATCTGAACTCACCCTAACACGTAATAGTGCCAATAGTCTATACAGTACCTGCATACCTCGAAAGGCTATGAGAAGATACTCCATAGGTACGACACAAATAGAAACTCGTAGTAAAGCTCGCTATGGTAGGTGACACGGCACAACTAGGCAATGCTAGGGTAGATATACCAATTACGCATCCGAACTGGTGGTGACGCATAGCAGCCACTACCGCCCACCTCGAACAACACTCCCAAATCAAAGGTGCGCACCAAATCAATCACAAGTAATAGAATGGTATCGAAGAAGTGTGTCCGATCAGAGGTGCTACCTCATTGATCCGTCAATCGCTCCTGTTTTAGCCACCTTATGCCAACTCACGGGAGTTGGGTCCACGTATATACCTTAGGATCGTCGCCACCATCTTACTTCATTTTGGAAACTCCACCGCGTACACAGTTTTCAAAGTGGTTTTCGGTATCGACAGAGAGTATGTCCATATCCGATCCCGGTCTCTTTAACAACCAATCGTTATTATAACCCGTGGTTATAATTTTAAAATAATATTTTATACTTCAAAATAGAATATCATTTCAAATCAAATCTTTATCAAAATAAAGATTTAATCAATTCCAAACCATTTCAATATATTTAAAATATCATATCATTTCAAAACTTCATTTCAAATCATTTCAATATATCAAAATATCATATCCTTTCAAAAACTTCATTTATTTGAGTTCAAATCCAAATATTCAACTTTAAATACCTTTTAAATTCAAAGATATCATTCATTTATTATCATTTCAAGTCACCTTTTAAATAGTTTATATTTCAATCAAAATAATTCATCTAAACCATTTAAAAGTGTAATTATTATACTTCAAAACAAGTATTCAATTTCCAAAGTTTTAAACTATTCTGAGTTCATTTACTAAGTTAAAAACCATAAACATTGAAAATTTCAGCCTTTCACAGCATTCAGAAAAAGCTGTTATAAGTTATTCTTGAAAACATTTTAATTCAGCAAAGACAGCATTTTAAAACTGCTGTTAAATCTCAGTTTAGCTGCAATTTAGTTTAAAACAGCAAAGACAGCATTTCCAGAAATGTTGTAATAGCTCAGGTTTCAAATTAAAGGTTTTAATTAAATACAGCAAAGACAGCAGACCACTACAGCAGTTACAGAACTGCTGTAATAGACCTGAGACAAGTTTTAGTCTATTTAGTTCAACTATAGCAACTACAGCATTTCAGAAATGATGTCATAGCTCTTTTATTCAAATTTTAGTGCAATTCAGAACCATAGCATTTCTGAATGCTATTAAAGTATTTTCCAGATTTAGTGTATTTCCAGTAAATAATAAACTTTAATTTAAACCATTTAAACATTATAAAAATCATATTTTTAACATTAAAAAATGTTCATATAATTATCTTTTTACTTCTGATTTTTTTTATAAAGTAAACTTTACAAAAAAAATCCAATTTTCCAAAAATTTTACTTAACAAATTCAAATGTACAATTTTCCCATTTTTACCTTTTACAATTTATTAACACTTTACATTTTCAAATTACCATTTCACAAATTTAAACTAAATTTCCAATTTATTTAATTAATTTAAACCTTTAATTAAAATCAAATTTCCCATTTCCAAGTCAAGTTATATTTCAAAATTTCACATTTAAGCATTCATTCATTTAACCATTTTAGTTCATAGAAAAATCAATAATACTTTATTAAATCATTTAAATTCAAATTTAAAACAAATTATCATATTTGCCATTTTCCAAATATAATTAAATTCCATTTTACTCATAACTTAAATATCATTTTAAACCAAAATCTAAATTTCCAAACTTAAGTTATATTTCAAAATTCAATTTAACCATTTATTTATTCAACATTTTTAACTTATAGAAATATCATAAATTCTTTATTCAAACCATTTAAAATCTATTTAAATCAAATTTTCATAAATTTACATTTTAAAATACTTAAAATATTCAAAAACACTTTATAAAAATAACCATGGGCCTGTATATAGTTTTCTAACCTAGGTCAAGTGATACGGATATGTATCATTTCAATCCGCAGTATAAAAAGCAAAAATCCGGGTTCTATCATTTCAAACCCACAATCCCAAGTCAAAATAAATTAAATAAAAACCGTTCAGGCCTATCATTTCAGCCCATAACGATTTTTCCCTATTCTAAAGTCCATTCGGGTATGTATCATTTCAATCCATAGTGATTTCTATACTAACAGGGAACTTGCAGTGTGATAAACAGATATAAATAAACAGTTAACAACATATATCAGTAATAGATGATATGACAGATAAATAAACAGGTTTAACATCATATAATATATAACATAAGCAGGTATAACATAACATAATATTCTACACATTCAATTGTTGTCGCTTCACATTTGTATAAATACAAAATGTCGTATAAGATTTACTCACCTTTTTACGCTGGAGTTTGCAAAACAAAATACACAGATGAATTCCAGAAAGCACGATATAGCATGACTTTGGATTTGGGTGGAGAGAGCCAAGATGTTACTCTTGTATACAATGATAAAACAAAGCACCATATAAATATAATTACAATACAAACGATTAAATTGGAATAAATGGAAACTAGGCTAGACAAATAACATCACCTAGCTTTCAAACAATTTTTGCTTGACTCCAACCTCACATATGTTCGACCACAAGGCTATATTGGTTTAGCCATGGATGTTTTCAGGTGGTAATGGTCAGGTTTGGATCTGAAATACATGGCTAAGTCAAGAATACAAATGGTCTTGGAGATTACAAAGCATGGAAGGTCAATGGACTAGGCAAAGTGGAGTTTTGGTGAACTTTTTGGGCTCGGCTACATGGGTCTATGGCTCGGCCATGGCTTGTATAGGTCAAGTCAGATCTGGACAGAGGCTAAAGTGATGGGTAGTGGTGGTATCTAGGTGGTGGTGGAGCAATAGGAGGTGGCCAAGGTGATGTATGTTGGTGGTGAAGAAGCTAGGCTGGGCTAAGCATGTTTTTGGTGGAATTTTTGCAAAGTTTGTGATGTTTTGTTCAAGGGGAAGGCACGGCCTGATCTGATCTGTGGCATAGGTGTTTGGTAGTGGATCATGATGAGGAGGAGATGGTGGTGGTGGTCGGTGAAGGTGATGATGGATGATGGCCAAGCAAACATAAGAGGAGCAAGGCAAAAATCAAAGGGAAGATGAAGAAGAAAAGAAGAGAATGGAAGCCATTAACTTTTTTTTTTTCTCAAATGATAATAGCCGTGAAAATGAGATGATGGGAAGGTTTTTTCACATGAATGTCAAGAGGAATGCACGGCTAAACAAAAAAAAAAGATATGAAAGGTCAAAGGAAAATGGAAAGTCTAGGCTAATGAAAGGTCCTTAAGTTCTAAAAGTCTTTTTAAACTCTTCATATTTCCCTTTTCAATAAATCAATTAAAAAAAATATAAAATCAGTAATTTACTTTTTAAAACTGAAACAAAGTAATATGAAATGAAATAAATGATTAATTTTAAAGAAAATGGGAAAAGAATATAAGAAATTGCTTAAAAATTGAAACAGGGTCCAGAAATTACAAATAAATCACCATTGACTTTGGAAAATTATTTACTTCATTTTAAAAATATTCTAAAACAAAATTTTGAAAAAAAATAATTTCTAAAGTATTTTCAAAGTTCAATAAATAATTTAATTTAGAGAAAATAGAAAAGAACTAAAGAAAATATTTAAAAATTGGAAATAGGACATGAAAATTACAAATAAATATCACTAGCCTTATAAAATTTCTATTTCACTTTAAAACAAATAAAAGTCCAATAAATCGAATAAGATGAGAAACAAAATAAAGTAGGAATGAGAATAAATAAGTTCTTAAGAAAATAGGAAGATAAATAAAGAATTACTTTAATTATTTGAAACTAGGAATTAAAATTTATAAACAGAATACAACTGGCATTTGAAAATGTCAATTACACTTTTAAAATGTTTTTAAAACTAAAATATATACATAGCATGTTATTTACCCATATACATATAATTTAGAGCATTACATGACCAAATAAAATATTATTTATATAATTTAAAATAAACAATTTTGTTAAATACAGCAAATTACACACAATATCTAAAAGGGCATAACTTTCACATTATAAATCAGATTTCAACGAAACGAAAAGCAGTATTCTTGAAATTTTATTTACTTTCATAATAAAAGATAAAATTCAAAATTTCATCATTTTAAATTTTTAAATTAAAAGTCAAAGTTTGACCATATTGACCAAAATTCATAATTCTGAAAAATATCTTATTTAGTCATGTTTGAAATTATAATTCACATTCAAATCACAATTTATATTTGGAATAACAAAATTTTCCACTTAATAAATAAAATAAAGTTTTTAAATCAGGAAATTCAATTTAAAATAATTACAAAATACAGGGTTGTTACATATTACATTTCAAATAAATATTTCATATTTGGATACATGATCCTAATACGATTCCCAGGTTTTGATCAAATATAATTATTACAAATTACGCTAAGAGCGACATATAATGATGCCCCCTTGGATGATTAGAATACTAAATAGACATATCCGTCTTAATACATCACAGTGGAAATAATAGTAAATAGCTCCTACATAGCTAGCTTTGCCTCTTGCACGTCTTTGGAAGCTTATTCGTCCAACCTACTAAACCTGAAAAAACCTAACTCTCAATCTACTCAAATCAAATTTTGCGCACCTGCAACTTTAAGGGGAAAACATAAACTTCGAGTCATACATGAAGCCTAGTGTAAATAATATTATTACATCTTGATTTACTGATATTAAGTGAGACCACACCGCTTAGTGAAAAGGGTTTCCCCTCACTAATATCCCTTTAAAAGCATGTCTTTTGCAAATCAGAATCCTGCAATCAAACTGATTATAATAATAACATCAAATACATATGTGCACAAATTAGGAAATCAATGGACCATCTGTCCACACCATAGTTTTAATTGGCTAACTATTAACCATTGGCTGACTCGGGCCTACCAGACATAATCAATAATCTAACTTTAGTTAGACACAATATTGGGCTATCTGCCCTCAACTATCTTCTTCTAGGGTCAACTGATCCTAATGGTTTTACGGGCTCACCATAACCCTCTGTATATTCCCTTCTATGTGTAACATTATTTTAGTCCCATCTGTGACAAAGCCCTACACACTGGATTTTTGGACTTATTTTATCTAGGGGCTAATAGCTAAAGTATAGGGCATGATCCTACACTAGTCTCATCTGATCTTCTAATATCTGAGTCATAAAATTAGGGTTATCTACCCTATTCATATTCCATTTCCTGTCATATACTTAAGGTTAGATACCCTATTAAAATTTCATTTCCTTGTAAACAATCTTTGTAAATGATTTACTCCTGAAATCATATCTTTATAAAACAAGGAAATCATATATTTTTGCTTTACTCAAAATACTTATGCCATGATATATGCTTTACACAAAACAATGTTGATGAAACCTTATCAATGGGATTATTTGTCCGTTCAAAGTAAGTTAAAAACCATTCTATCTTAGGAGAATTTAGGCCATGGAGCCAAGGTAAAACCTTCGAAACCCATTTTTAAAAACTTTAAACAATGTCTTTCAAAATCATTGAGAACAAACCTGTCGAAAGCTTTATTAAAACCTTTGACATCCTCTTTTAAAACCATTTTAAACTTACCTTTCGAAAGCATTGGAAACCCTCCATTCAAATACTCAAAGTAAACCTTTCGAAAACATTGAGGATCTCCCCTTCAAAACCCATATTATATACCTTTCTAAAGCATTGAAATTCATCACTTAAAATGTACCTTTCGAAAGTATTGGGTTCAAGTAAAAGATTGTGGATTGCTTCGAAACCATTTAAAATCATTCCTTTCAAAACATTTGGGTTTAACTTTTTAATATAACTAAGGGTCGTAGAGAACTGGGGCGAAAGCATTGCTTTCGAAAGCATTGGTCCTAAGTAAAGAAAGAGGATGGTTTCAAAACCAACCCTTTTGAAAGCATTGAGAAGCCAGTTTCAAAGTAAGGAGGCGAAAGCACCCTTTCGAGACCATTGTTTAAAGGCTATAAAGAAAAGCGGCCTTAACTAGTTCGAAAGGTATGAATGCGGCAGCATGGTTTCAAATAGGTTCAAAGCTATCCTTTCAAAAGCTTCTTTTAAAATGAAAGGTGACACCCTTTTCGAAAGCTCTTTTCTAAAACAAAGGCAAGCAACTACTGGTTCGAAAGCTTCCTTCTTTTAAAAACAAAGGTAAGTTAAAAACAACCCCTTCGAAAGCGGTTTCAACACGGTTTCTTCCACCCTTTTCCAATCCACTATGTACTAAAGGGTTGATACCATGTGTATTGGTTTTGAATGGGTCATAAGCGGGAGTATGGTGTCGAAAGCTTGCAGAAGGAAGTGGCGAAGTAGTAAATTTAAGCAAAACTGATTTATAACCTTTTAAAGTAATTTCTTTTCAACTAACTTGCCTTATTTGTCAAAATACAATTTGATATCCTTTCTTTATCAAATCTTTTTATAAAAGTGCTTCCGAATTCAGAAATTATCAAATTAAAACATTTAACAAAATAAACCCTTCTCCTTGATAAAACATATAAAACATTTAAGTCCTATACCTTAAATAATTTTATAACTATAGTAGAATACTTAGGAAAATTCCTCAAAAATTACCATAATTCACTTCTAATATGTTTTCTAACATATTTAAATTTCAGATTCAAAAGCAATATATAATTGTCGTAATTAATTTAAACCCAATTTTAATTATTTTCTTTCATAGAAAATTCATAATAAATCCACAATAACTTAGAAAATTATGGAACTTGAAACCCACTTCATAAATAATGTTTTCGACCACATATTAAAAATGCAAGTCATTTGGATGTTAATTAATAGGTTTTTCAAATCTAAACTTATCATAAAATCTATATGAAGCAACATAAATCATCAACAAGCATATGTATCCATTTAAACAATCATATCATGGTATATTATTTGCAAAATTAACTCGAATCTAACTAGAAACCGAAATCAATAAAAATAAGATGTATGTTCATTATTCACCTTAGCTTGTTGTTAAGAAGGTTTAGATTTGCTCATTGATTTATTTACTTAAGCTTCCAACTTGAATCCTATCTTTTCTTCTTCTTGAACCTCTTAATGGTGGACGGCCAAGCTTTGTTTAAGACTTTAGTTTTGATTGCAAATGTTGAAAATGAATAAGGAATGAAGGTAAGAAGGGTTTTAGGGTATAAGAACATAGTCTATTCCTATTTTACCCTTTTCATATTCATTTTACTTACTCCACTTTAATTCTCTTTGGCTTGTAGATTCATTAAGGTACGACCCCCTTATTGGTTAACAAATCTCAATCCCTTAACCATCAACATTATTTCATTTAGTTTATTTAATTAAATGCCCTAAATATTGTTAGTCAAAATTAGGGTCATTACAATGTTGTCTTTTTGGAAAAGGAATTTCTATTAAAAGAAACTAATAGTAAATTTGTAGAATTTAATAAAATATGAGAAACTAACAGAGAGATTGAACTGGTATAAGAATTAAATTCACCAATATACAATAACACACAAATGGTTAGAAGGTTTAATGGGGATCTCACACGCTAGAGTGATACTATTGTTTTCTCATGGATGGCGAGAAAGAGGATTGTATTCTTGAAGAAGACACTCCTTTCACATTCTAATAAGCACTGCACAGTAAAGACTTTACAATTTGGCATAAAGCTATAAAATCTGAGATGGATTCCATGCACACGAACAAAGTATGGACTTTGGATAATATATCCAATGGGGTAAAACTCATTGGCTACAAATGGATCTTCAAGAAGAAACTAAATGTGGATAAAGAGGTCGAGAACTATAAAGTGAGGCTAGTCACGAAATGCTTTTATCAAGTTTAAGGTGTGGACTATGAAGAGACATATTTCTTCCATAGTCATATTAAGTCCATTTAGATATTACTTGATATCGCCGCATTATATGACAACAAGATACGAAAAATGAAATTGAAAATGACATTTCTTAATAGTGATTTAGAAGACATTATTCATATGTCGTAGCTCGAGGGTTTTAAGGTCAATGTTAGTAAGGGAAAGGCTTGTAGGTTGTTAAGATCAATATATGGTCTTAAACATGCTACAAGGAGTTAAAATAAGTGTTTTGATAAAGCAATCAAATAGTTTGGTTTTTATAGAATATAGATGTAACATCCCGTATCTAGAGGTCAAAAGCTAAGCGCTACAAATGCTGCAGTCATCCATAGTATTAACTTCTGGTGACAAAATACGGTAATGCTAATGGTATCCATAATATCAGAAGCATTTGAATATGAATAAAATCATAGATTTTCAAAAACAACCTTTCGCTGATTACATTTCAAAATAATTCATATCCAAGTTACATAATCGCATAACGTTTCCCAAGTAAAGATCAATTATAACCATTACAAAAATACACCAAGAGCGACATATGACGATGCCCCATGGTTGATCAGAGCAATATAGTCATATCTGACTTAATACACAGTGGAAATAAAAAAATAATCTGTACTCCTAATTAGCTATCTGTCAGCCACCTGCTCGTCTCCAAAAGCTTTATTCGCCAAAATTACCAAAACCTGAAAGCCTTAACCCTCAGCCAATTCAAATCAATTTTGAGCACCCGCGAGTTTAAGGGGAAAACAAAAACTTCGAGTCAGACATAAAGCCTAGTATGAATAATACTGTTCATCTCTGTTATTTTATGTTAAGTGAGACCACGCCGCTTAGCGGAACGGGTTTCCCTTCACTAACATCTTTTTAAAACATATCTTTTGCAAATCCTTTCTTGCAACCAAAACTGGTTAAAATCCGTAAAGCATCATTATGTAAATATACATATCAGGTAATAAATGAACTATCTTTCAAACACTTTAGTTTTGTTTGGCTAACTATTAACCTTTGGCTGACTCGGGCCTACTAGACAACATATCAAAATTTATCTAACATCTGTTAGACACTCCTCTTCTTCTGGACGTCCTGTCCTTAACTATCTGTTAAATACTTCTCTTCTGGATGGTCTGTCCTTAACTTATCATCTCCTAGGGTCACCTGATCCTAATGGTTTTGCGGGCTCACCAATAACCTATCTGTATACAAATATATATTCCTTTCAGTGTGTATTCATAATTTTAATCTTACCTGTGAAAAAGCTCTACACACTGGAATTTTAAACAAAATTAGTTGGGGCTAATGGCTAATGTATAGGGCGCGACCCTATACCGGTCTCATCTGATATTCTAATATCTGAGTCATTTTACTTAGGGATCCCTTCCCATAATTTTCCTTGAAAACCATTTCAAAATGATTTAAAACCTTTAAATCAAACTCAAACAAGGAAAAATTTATATATATTCTATGCTTTACTCAAAACCACCTTGCCATGTTATATATATATATATACACTTTACTCAAATCTTAGTTGATGATAACATTTTAACCTTTGAAAGTCCCTCTTTCGATTCTATTGAAAGTATCCCTTTCGAAACCTTTGAAAGTAGCTCTTTGTAAACCAAGTAAAACCTTTTATTTAATCTAGGCTGAAAGGACAAAACCTTCCTTTCGAAACCATTCTCAAAACCCTTTCGAAACCATTGGAAATCATTCCATTTGAAAGCTTTAAAAACCTTAGACATCTTTCTTTTAAAACCTTTAAACGTTGCCTTTCGAAACTTTAGGAAAACCTTTCCTTTTAATCCTTTTGAAACAATCAGAAAAACCTTCCCTTTTGACTCCTTCAAAAACATTGGAAAACCTTTCCGCTAAACCTTTCGAAATTATTGGGGAACTACCCCATCGAAACCTTCATTTAAAACCCTTTTAAAGCATTAAAACACTAAACCTTTCGAAAGACTTTGGGATCAATTTAAAACATATGGAAACCTTTCGAAACCATTCAAAGCTTACTCCTCCCTTTGAAAAACATTTCGGTTGAAACCATTTGGATTATGCCTTCAAATAGAGTAAAAGGATCATAAACTCATTAAAGTCGAAAGTACTTCTTTCTGAAATCATTTAAATCATCTCTTTCGAAACCATTTGGGTTATACTTCAATTGAGCAAAAGGGTCATTAAAACCATTTAAGTAGAAAGCCTGCCTTTCGAAAGTATTCCTAAGTAAAGAAGTGATGGTGTTGAAACCATCCCTTCGAAAGCATTGGAGAAGTGGCCAAATTTTAGAAAACAAAGTACCCCTTCAAAACCCTCTGGGTCGAAAGGTAAAAAGGCGGCAGCAAAAGGTTTCGACTTAGTCGAAAGCAGTTGTTTAAAAACAAAGGTGCAACCCAATCGAAACTATTTCCTTTAAATCCATTTAACCTAGTCGAAAGCCAACTAAGTCGAAAGCTTCTTAGTTGAAAGCAAGCAGGCGCATTTTTATTTATAAATAAAGTAAAGCTTCAACCCCTTCGAAACCCCTGGTTTCGACCCACTTCCTTTCACCTACATCCAATTCACTACATACCAGTTCGCTGATACCATATGCATTGGTTTCGACTGTGTCCGAGGCGAAGGTAAAGCGGCAGAACCTAGTGCCGAAAGCATTGAAACAGTGAAAAACATAATTATTTGTCCTTTTAAACTATTTCTTTTGTACCTAACCTGCCTTGTTTGTCTAAAACTGATTGGTTGCCATTTTACTTTTTCAAAAGTGATGTCATTTCCAAAAATATCAAATTTGAATTATTTGCAAAGAGCCCTTTCTCCATTTATAAATATATAAAACATTTAAGTCTCATACCTTAAATAATTATATATCCATTAAAACACTTAGGAAAAATCTACAAAAATTCCAGAAAAATTATTTTAATATGTTTTCCAAAATATAAAATTTTAGACCCAAACCTTTTATTATTTAATCGTAAAAAATTTATAACCCAAAATAACATTTTCTTTACTAGAAAATTTATATAAAATCCACAAAAATTCAAAAAATTCTGAAAATTGAAACCCATCTCCAAAATATTATTTCTGGTCTATTTAAAAATTTGCAAGGGACTTAGATGTCATTTAATAGAGTTTTTACCTTGAAACATATCATAAAATCAATTTGAACATACATAAATCATCAACAAGTATATATAATCATTCCATTATTCAAAAACATGGCAAAACATTGTAAAACATTTCGGCCTCCCATTAAAACCGAAGACAAAACAAATGAGAGATGTAAATATTATTCACCTTAGCTTTAGAGATTGAGGATATGAGATTTGAATGAATTTGATGTTGATTAAACTTCCCATTTTATCTTTCTTTCTCTAGCTCTTATTAATGGTGGCCGACCTTAGCTTTTAAAATTTTGAGAATGAAATGAACATGTATAGGATACACGGCCAAGGGTTAAAGATAAAGGAATGGCCTCTTTCCTATTTTACCCCTCCTATATTTCATGTTAAACTCTTCTTTTAATTAATTGTTCAAATGGCACGGCTACCCTTTAATTTAATCAGATCTCAATCCTCTACTCAACATATTATTTTATTTAATTTAGCTAATTAAATATCCTAAATAATGTTATCAAAAATATGAGGTATTACAGACTCCCCTCCTTAAAGAATTTCGTCCTCGAAATTATGATAAGGCACACAACAAATTAAATAAAGAGGATAAAACATACCAACAAACAAATTAGGATAAGCCTCCATAATCCTGCTCTCAACCTCCCGAGTATAGTCCCTATCATCGTCACTCCACTGGACCTTAACTAATCTGACTGCCTTGTTTCTAAGCCACTTCTCATCTCTCGCAACAATACCAACTGGCTTTCTAACTATGGTCAAGTCCAGTTCTACCACTATGTCATCTAGCACAGTTGGTGCAATAGCAGTCTTCGGGTCTCTAACATACTTTCTAAGATGAGAAACATGGAAAACATCGTGGACTCCTGCTAAACTACTTGGTAACTCAACTCTATACGCGAGTTCCCCGATCCTCTCAACAATAGGAAAAGGTCCAACGAATCTTGGTGCCAACTTTCCTGATCTCCCGAATCTGATCACACTCTTTATCGGTGACTCCTTAATAAATATCTAATCTCCAACTGAGAACTCTAAATTTTTCTGTCTTCTGTCTGCATAACTCTTCTGCCTAGACTGAGCCTCCTTTATTCTAGCCCGAATGACCTCAATCTTTTATGCAGCTTCTCTCACTAAATCTGGACCAAGAACCAACCTATCCCCGATCTCCAACCAACAAATGGGAGATTTGCATGCCCTTCCATACAAAGCTTCAAACAGTGCCATCCCAATACTATTCTGATAACCGTTGTTATACGAAAACTCAACTAAATGCAGATGTTCTTCCCATGATCCCCTGAAATCTAGAACACAAGCTATTAACAACTCTTTCCGTTTGCCCATCTATCTGCGAATGGTAAGCGGTACTCATCTTGAGCATGGTTCCCAAAACTTCTTATAGACTCTTCCAAAACACGCTAGTGAATAAGGATTCTCCATCGCTTATTATACTACTAGGAACTCCATGTAGTCCAACCACATTCTTTATAAACAACTTCGTTAAAACAGGTGTCATCCTAGTTGATTTAACTGGAATGAAATGGGCATCCTTGGTCAATCTGTCCACTATGACCCATATACTTTCATTTCCTCTGTTCGACCTTGGAAACCCGTCAATAAAATCCATAGAAATAGAATCCCATTTTCATACTGGAATATTTAATGGTTGAAGCAATCCACTTGGCTTCTGGTGTTCAGCTTTTACCTACTGGCAATTCAAGCACTTCTTTACGCATAAGCTAATATCCCGCTTCATACCTTCCCAAAAGAACTTTGAACGATGGCATTCCTTCAAGACTTCCTTCCTTATATTTCCTACACTCGGAACACATAATCTTTCATTCTTTCTCAACCACCCATTCTAGTCAAGACTGAAATCTTTCAAGTCATTGCTCTCGATTCCTTCCCTTAACTTCCTGATCCGTTCAGCTAACACTGGATCCTCCTCCTGTTTAGAAGCAATCCTTTCGATCATCACTTGTCGAACTTCCAAACAAGATAACACAACAATCTCTCCGCAATATGCTAACACTTCCAAATCTTTCCACTCAGCAATCATTGCCAACACTGCATTCTGATGTTTCCTGCTAAGCGCATCTGCAACCTTGTTGCCTTCCCCGGTGTGTACTTAACCCCAAAATCATAAGCGGCAATAAACTCTAATCACCTCTGTTGTCTCATGTTCAACTTCTTCTGAGAGAACAAATACTTCAGCGACTTATGATCTGTATATAACTCAAACCTCTCTCCCAAAAGGTAATGTCTCCACACCTTCAATGCAAAAATCACTATAACCAATTCCAAATCATGCGTCAGATATCTAACCTCATGCGGTCTAAGCTGTCTAGAAGCATATGCAATCACTTTACCTCTCTACAGTATAGCTCCTAATCCTGTTCCACACGCATCGGTATAAACCACCAAATCTTGATTCCCTTCCGGAACAACCAACACAGGTGCATGGGTCAATAAGTGTTTCAAACTCTAGAATGCTTCCTCACACTTATCGGTACACACAAACTTCACATTCTTTCTCGTTAACTTTGTCATCGGTGCTGCTATCCATAGAAAATCCTTAATGAACCTCCAATAATAACCAGCTAATCCAAGGAAACTCTTTACCTCAGTCACTATCTCGGGTCTCTTCCAACAATTCACCGCTTCAATCTTAGTCGGATCTACTGACAACCCTCTCTTTGAGACTACATGACCAAGAAACTTCACTTCCTTCTTCCAGAAATGACATTTCAAAAACTTCACCTTCAGCTGATGCTGCCTTAGCGTCTCGTGCACCACTCAAAGGTGAAATTCATGCTCTTTCATCCTTAGAGTATATCAAGATATCATCTAAAAAAACCAATACGAACCTATCCAAGTGCTCTCGGAAAACTTGGTTCATCAAATCCACAAAGAATGTCGGAGCATTAGTCAGTCCGAACGACATAACTAACCATTCGTACAATCCATATCTGGTCCTAAACGCCGTCAGAGGTATATTATCCTCTGCTACTCTGAGCTGATGGAAATCTTTTGCCAATTCCAACTGAGAAAATACCTTTGCTCCGTTCAACTAGTCGAACAAATCGTCAATTCTGGACAATGGATATCGATTATTTATCGTCCTCTCATTCAACTTACGATAATCGATATATAGCCTCAACGATTCGTCTGGCTTCTTAGCAAACACTACAACTGCTTCCCAAGGCGAACTACTCAGCCTAATAAAACTCTTGCTTTCTAAATCCACCAATTTCACCTTCAACTCCCTCATCTCTGTAGGAGTCATCCTGCTTGGCAGCCTACTCACTTGTTCTGCTCCTGGAACCAAATCAATCTGAAACTCAATGGCTCGTTTCGCCGACAATCCAACTACTAGCTGAAACACATCCACGAATTCTCTAACCATTAAAACTTGACTCGGCTCATCCTCTAACTCCATAACACAAAATATAGCATTTACCTCACCACTAGAACTTTTTACAGTATAAATAATCTGTTCGCTACAATCAGGGTGCCTAAGCGATATTTTCCTATCTTGGCAAATATCCTAGCATCGTACTCACTTAACCAATCCATCCTAAGAATAATCCCGAACCCCATAAAATCAAATACATACAAACTGCAAACAAAAGTATGACCTAATAGGTCAAACTCTAACTGGTCACATCTCAATTGCATACCCTCCTATTGGATTCGCAACCCGTAAGGAAGTAACTAAATATGTGGATTCTAGGTTAAGCTTATCTATCAAACATCTTGATATAAAAGAATGTGATGCACTGGTATCAAATAGAACGCTAACAGACATACCATGGATCTGAAGCATACCCCCTAAAACTGCCTTTCATTTTTCCTAAGCTGTCGGTTTAGAAGCAGCAGGCTCCAATGCATACACCTTCCCTTTCCATCCTTAGTGGGCTCCTTGCACTGGTTCTTATAGTGGCTTATCTATTCGCAGTTGAAGCACCTGATGTTCTTCTTCCCGATCACTTCCTTAACCTTCCCAGTGCGACACTCATTGGCGAAATGACCCTTCTTGTCGCACTTAAAACAGACCACCTCGAATTTCCCCTTCTTGGTTGCTCCTCCTTTCTGAGCACCCTTCTTGTGAAAGAACTTCCTTTTCTGACCCTGCCCAACCTGGATCTCTTTCACCTTATTCTTCTCCTGACAAGCAAGCATCTCCTTGTGTCTCAAAGCCATCTTTAGCACCACATCACAAGGATCTCTAATATGCGGTAATGTAGCCCTAGTTAACTCAGGCTTCAATTCCCTGATAAACTTCTCGTTCCTCTTCATCACTGTATCAACAGCAGCATAACCATATTTGGCTAACTCTTCAAACCTACCGGCATACTCTAAAACAGTCATCTCTCTCTGTTCTAGCTCAGCAAACTTCAGGATCAAAACAAACTGCGCCATCACCGATATGAACCTCTTCTGGAACCTCCTCTTAAACTCCGCCCATGTCATAGTCTCCTCATCCACTGCCACAGTCACACTATTCCACCAAAACAAAGTAGCTCCCTAAAGCTGTCTCGATGCCAACCTCCTCTTCTGCGCATCATTGAGCCTCAAGTATGCAAAAATCCTTTCGCGGTGCAATAACCAGTTTACCACCTCAATGGCATCCTCTGTTCCAATAAATGGCTTCCCTCCGAGCTTAGTGTAGTCTCCACTTAACTTAGCATAGTCGTTGACAGCTGAAGCTCCGGGAACTCCTCCTCCCACTACTCCAGCAGCAACACCCGCTTGCACCATGTTCACGAAGAACTGATACATTGCTTCCATTCCAACTTGAGGCACTCCAACACCCACATTCTCTGCTTGTGCCTGACCTTGACCTCTCCTTGCTTTAGGCCTGGCATTCCCATCAGTGTGTTCCCCTACAGGGTTAACTCTTCCTCTTCTACCTTCCATATATGTATTCAAACCTCATGAGATATAGAAAATTAACCTAACAAAGATAGGAGACCAGAGATAAAGCGTATACTTGTATATAACAAATACAAGCACGTTACTACAGCATTATACCATACCCCAATCTTACTCTAATTCTTTAGGATTATGTTTTCAAAATCATTTTTAGTTTAATTTTTTTCAAAAACCTATGCTCTGATACCAAGTTATAGCATCCCATATCTAGAGGCCAAAAACTAAGCGGTACAGATGCTGCAGTCATCCATAGTATTAACGTTTGGTGACAAAATATGGTAATGCTAATGGTATCCATAATATCAGAAGCACTTGAATATAAATAAAATCACAGATTTCCAAAAATAACCTTTCACTAATTACATTTCAAAATAATTCATATCCAAGTTACATAATCCCATAACGTTTCCCAGGTAAAAATCAGTTATAATCATTACAAAAATACACCAAGAGCGAAATATGATGATGCCCCCTTAGTTAACCAGAGCAATATAGCCATATCTGACTTAATACACAGCAAAAATAAATAAAATAATCTGTACTCCTAATTAGCTATCCGTCAGCCACGTGCTCGTCCCCGGAAGCTTTGTTCGCCAAAATTACCAAAACCTGAAACCTCAACCCTCAGCCTACTCAAATCAATTTTGAGCACCCGAGAGTTTAAGGAGAAAACAAAAAATTCGAGTCAAACATAAAGCCTGGTGTGAATACTACTGTTCATCTCTATTATTTTATGTTAAGTGAGACCACACCGCTTAGCGGAATGGGTTTCCCCTCACTAACATCCTTTTAAAACATATCTTTTGCAAATCCTTCCCTGCAACCAAAACTGGTTAAAATCTGTAAAGCATCATTATGCAAATATATATATCAGGTAATAAATGAACTATATGTTCAAACACTTTGGTTTTGTTGGCTAACTATTAACCTTTGGCTGACTCGGGTCTACTAGAAAATATATCAAAATTTATTTAACATCTGTTAGATACTCCTCTTCTTCTGAACGTTTTGTCCATAACTTTCTATTAAATACTTTTCTTCTGGATGGTCTGTCCTTAACTTATCATCTCCTAGGGTCACCTGATCCTAAGGGTTTTGCGGGCTCACCAATAACTTATCTGTATACAAACATATATTTCTTTCTAGGTGTATTCATAATTTTATTCTTACCTGTGACAAAGCCATACATATTGGAATTTTGGACTAAATTAGCTGGGGCTAATAGCTAATGTATAGAGCGTGACCCTAAACCAGTCCTATCTAATATTCTAATATCCGAGTCATTTTATTTAAGGATCCCTTCCCATAATTTTCCTTGAAAACCTTTTCAAAATGATTTAAAACCTTTAAATCAAACTCAAACAAGGAAAATCTATATATTCTATGCTTTACTCAAAATCACCTTGCCATGTTATATATATACTTTACTCAAATCTTTGTTGATGAAAACATTTAAACCTTTGAAAGTCTCCCTTTCGATTCTATTGAAAGTATCCCTTTCGAAACCTTTGAAAGTACCTCTTTCTAAACCAAGTAAAACCCTTTATTTAATCTAGGCTGAAAGGCCAAAACCTTCCTTTCGAAACCATTCTCAACCCTTTTGAAACCATTGGAAATCCTTCCTTTCGAAAGCTTTAAAAACCTTATACATCTTTCTTTTAAAACCTTTAGACATTGCCTTTCGAAACCTTAGGAAAACCTTTCCTTTTAATCCTTTCGAAACAATCAGAAAAATCTTCGCTTTCGACTCCTTCGAAACAAATGGAAAACCTTTCCTCTAAACCTTTCGAAATCATTAGGGAACCACCCCTTCGAAACCTTCATTTAAAACCCTTTCGAAATCATTAAAACACTAAACCTTTCGAAATCATTTGGGATCAATTTAAAACATGTGGAAATCTTTTGAAACCATTCAAAGCTTATTCCTTCCATAGAAAAACACTTCGGTCGAAACCATTTGGATTATGCCTTCAAGTAGAGCAAAAGGGTCATAAACCCATTAAAGTCGATAGCACTTCTTTTCTAAATCATTTAAATCATCTCTTTTGAAACCATTTGGGTTATACTTCATTGAGCAAAAGGGTCACTAAAACCATTTAAGTCGAAAGCCTACCTTTCAAAAGCATTCATAAGTAAAGAAGTGATGGTTTCGAAACCATCCCTTCAAAAGCATTAGAGAAGTGGCCAAATTTAAGAAAACAAAGTACCCCTTCGAAACCTTCTGAGTCGAAAGGTAAAAAGGCGGCAGCAAAAGGTCTCGACTTAGTCGAAAGCAGTTGTTTAAAAACAAAGGTGCAACCCAATCGAAACCATTTTCTTTAAATCCATTTGACCTAGTCAAAAGCCAACTAAGTCGAAAGCTTCTTAGTCGAAAGCAAGCAAGCGCATTTTTATTTAAAAAAAAGTAAAGCCTCAACCCCTTCGAAACCCCTGGTTTCGATCCACTACCTTTCGTCTACATCCAATTCACAACATACCAGTTCCTTGATACCATGTGCATTAGTTTCGACTGTGTCAGAGGCAAGGTAAAGAGGCGGAACCTGGTGCCAAAAGCATCGAAACAGTGAAACACATGTTTATTTGTCCTTTTAAACTATTTCTTTTGTACCTAACCTGCTTTGTTTGTCTAAATCTGATTGGTTGTCATTTTACCTTTTCAAAAGTGCTGCCAATTTTCAAAAATAACAAATTTGAATTATTTTTAAAGAGCCCCTTCTCCTTTTAGAAATATATAAAACATTTAAGTCTCATACCTTAAATAATTTTATATATCCATTAAAACACTTTGGAAAAATCAACGAAAATCCCAGAAAATCTCTTTTAATATGTTTTTCAACATATAAAAATTTCAAATCCAAACCTTTTATTATTCAACCGTAAATAATTTATAAACCAAAATAACATTTTCTTTACTAGAAAATTCAGATAAAATCCACAAAAATTCATAAAATTCTAAAAATTGAAGCCCATCTCCAAAATATTATTTCTGGTCTATATAAAAATTTGCAAGGCACTTAGATGTCATTTAATAGGGTTTTTACCTTAAAAAATATCATAAAATCAATATGAACATGCATAAATCATCAACAAGTATATATAATCATTCCATTATTCAAAAACAGGGTAAAACATTGCAAAACATTTCGGATTTCTCCTTAAAACTAAAACAAAACAAATAAGAGATATAAACATTATTCATCTTAGCTTTAGAGATTAAGGATGTGAGATTTGAATAAATTTAATGTTGATTAAACTTCCCTTTTTATCGTTCTTTCTTTAGCTCTTATTAATGGTGGCCGGCCTTAGCTTTTAAAATTTTGAGAATGAAATGAACGTGTATAGGATACACGTCCAGGGGTTAAAGATATAGGAATGGCCGTTTTCCTATTTTACCCCTCCTATATTTCATGTTAAACTCTTCTTTTAATTCATTGTTTAAATGGCACGACTACCCCGTAATTTAATCAAATCTCAATCCCCTACTCAACACATTATTTTATTTTATTTAGCTAATTAAATATCCTAAATAATGCTATCAAAAATATGGGGTGTTATAACAAATGTAGCAAACCTTTCAGAAAGTTAACACAAAGATCTTTTAGCACAGTGGTTAGTGCATGATGTTGCTTTTTAGGATAGCAAGGATTCAAATCTCACGATAGAGGAAGCATGGATATATCAAAAAAAGTGTTGTTGTGTTTATTGTCCTTTATGTTAACAATTTGCTCCTGATCGCAATGACATCCAATTATTCCAATTGGTAAAGCTTGGTTGTCCAAGAAATCTCCATAAAGGATTTGGGAGAAACATCATATATACTTGGTATTAGGACCTCTAGAGATAGATTTAAGGGGTTGCTAGAATTATCTCAATCCCTATACATAGACACCATACTAAAATAGTTCAGTATGAAGAATTCCAAAGGCAAAATTGTTCTGATGCAACATGGAATCGTCCTTTTTAAGATAGATGCTCCTCATACTTATAATGAGAAGGAGTATATGAAAACGATATTGTATGCATATGCAATCCAATCCATTATGCATGCACTGCTATATACGAGACTGGATGTGGCTTATGCATTAGGATGCATAAGCCAATACCAATCAAATCTAAAACAAACATTGGACATCAATGAAATATATACTTAAGTACTTAAGAAATACTAAAGACTCATTCCTAATATATGGGAATAAAGACTTCCTTATGAAAGGATATATAGGTTCGAGTTTTCATAGTGATATTGATGACTATATATCAGTATCAGGTTATGTATCCACAATGAACGGTGGAGCGGTAAGCTAGAAAAGTTCCAAGCAAGAAGTTGTAACTAATTCAAAGACGGAAGCTGGGTACATCGCCCTAAATGAAGTAGTAAAGAAGCAGTGTGGATACGCAAATTTATGGTTGATTCCAAATATTGAGAATCCCATAACATTTTTCTTTGATAACAAGTCATAATGCGGATCATGAAATAACCTAGAGCTCTCAAGAAATCAAGGCACAAGCTCCAGAAGGCACACTTGATAAGAGAGTTTGTTAACAATGGAGAAGTGATGATTACAAGAAGAGAACATAGTAGTCTTGTTAATGAACCAGTTTGAGTAACCCGTTCAAAGGAATGAGATCATGAATAAATAATTGGCCGTAAGTGCAAGTGGGAGATTGATAAAGTTAGAGGTATACCCAAGGGGCCACTATGTAATTTATTGTAAGTTATCCAACTTAATAGTCAATTTTGTTCTAAATAAACGTATTTGCTTCTTATTATATACTTTGTTATATTATGATATAATTAATTTAAAGTATATTAATTAAAAAATTATTATATAATATGTTATGTGATAATGGTTATAAATAGTTGTAATCATGAGAAAATTATCACCAAATAGAATAACATATTTCTTTTAATATTCCTACCAATGAGTTACGTACTCGTTATTATTGGATAGTTATGGAATGACTCACCCGAGAGTTTCCTATTGGTTAATAAAAATTAATGTCAAATGGGAAATCTTAAAGTGATGATGTTACACAGTCCACTCAACATGAGAATACTGTTGAACTTCGATATAGACACTCCACTTTGATTATATTTGAATCATGGCATGACGGCCATCAAGCGACTATAGTTGGGTCAAAGTTGAAGCATTGAAAGTGAAACACTATTTAATAGGGAATTCGTCTCCTCGATTATATGAGGTTAGTATCACAGTCAGTTATAGTCAACCCAAAGTCAAAATCTATGGCTTGAGTAATACGGTTAACAATAAATGTTACTGTTGAACTAAGGACTTTGTTTATGGACTAACCGAGTTGAATATGGAGAGTTAGGTCAAAGTTGAATATGGACAGTTGGTCAAAGTTGAACCAATGAAGATCTATAAACGATAAATTCTATCAAACTGTCACACTATCAGCAAAGGTGATGTGTGGATTTTAATATTCGAATTGTTTGATATTAATTGCTTTTTGAATTTATACTTGCTAGTTGCACAATAGAATCTATTCGGTCTCCAAAATACCACCTGATTTAATTAGTTTTGTACGCATTTAGTTTTTATTTATATATATTTGTAAATGTCATATGTATATACATCGATATACAATATAGGTTTTTAATAACTAGTTACATATTAAATAAAGAACTGGAAGATGACATGGATTGACACATCATCGTATTAGGATCAGCCATACTTGGTAAAAGGAGGGTTGAAGTGGAGTTTGAACTAGATCGTTAGATTGGAGAAAGGTGCCGGGTATTTGCTCGAATGTCTCCATGTATCTCTCTATAAGTAAAACTCACTCCATTCACTTTCCTCTCTTTATTCTTTTACATCCTTAGTCACCACCCCCTACTCCCATAGCCAAGTCCCATTTCCATCATTCTAAATATAATTACTTAGATCTATGAGGTTTTACAATGAAGGTTGCATCTTTGAGTATCGATTTTGGAATCTAAGAGATAGGTAGATCGAGGTGTTCTAAAGGCTTTGTCTTCATTTAAGTATATTTATAATTATATATTACCATCATATGTAGCAATCATGATTTTACTTGAGAAAAATGTGTGATCCTCTAAAATAGAGGAAAGCACACATGTAAATATGTATATATCACTGAAGACAAGGTGTTGCCAACATGCCTGGCAGGTAGCTAATCAAAGTACAAATAAAATGAAAATAACTTAGGTACTCCTAGAATGAGCTCTGGCAAGGCCACCGCCCATTACACCCCAATATCGAGCTCCGGCAAGACCACCGCCCGTTATTGAGGTGTTAGAAGTACTTGTTGAACTAAGGAACGTCTCAGCACTAGTGATACTAGAAGCCAGCTCCATCTGAGAAGGAAATGCTACTCTACAGACTTGGAAGAAACGGAACTGCTAATGATCTGGACTAGAAAGCGCCACTTTGTAGACTCGATAGAAATGGAAAGAGCGCCCCGCTGAAAAGTGTATCAACCAGAGAGTAGAATGCCATAATGTAGCAATCATGATTTTATATATATGTTATTGCCTCACTTTGATTTATAATCAATTTCACAATTTAAATAAATAATTAAATGATATGATTTGATTTAACTATTAGTTTAAAATAAAAAGAAATATGTATAAATTTATAGTTCCAGCCACGCACATATACACACACACTTGTAATAATTTTTTGAATGTAATATATAACTTTTACTAATTTGAAATAATTATTCTCTAATTTTAATAAATTTTAGAACATAAAATACATTAATATCTTATTTAGACTTAATATATATAGGTTAAAATTCCTTTCGAAAATAAAATTAAAAATTCTAGCTGAAAGATATATTATATATATATACACACACTATAAAATATGCTAATATTATAGTTAACATTAATGTGTGTATATATATATTAAAATAAAATTCAACTTCCATTTTTGTTTAAAAAGAGGTTTTTTCTAACTTAAAGCATTTATATATAATAACATATGGTATATTATATCTATATATTAAGATGATTTCAATTAATATGTATATATATTTAATTAATTAAATTACAATAGGTTGTATTATATGAGTTTATATATATATATATGTATGTATGTATGTATGTATGTATTATAATATTACTACTTAGTCAATTAAAGATATTCTAAATTAATTTACTTTGGTCTGGATTTGAATTTAAATATATTCTGCCAAATCATACTTAGATATTTTAACTTTTAAACTTGAACTTAGGATTTTAGCTTAGTCGTATTATGTTGGATATTTTTCCAAATACAATTTTATTTTATTAATATATATGTTTTCCAAAATATTATCTATATGTATATATGCATTAAATAACTAAATTGAGGAAATTAATAAATACATACATACATACAACTTACATACATACATATATATTGGAAATCGGTTCTTTATTAAAGACGTCAAAGAACCATTAAATGATTCGTCTCCTTAAAAAACTTACCGGAGTAGTAGAGAAAAAGAGTGCGACATCATCTAATGTATATACAAGTACAATGGATCCTAAAGTCAATAATAACTTCAAGGGAGCACCATTTACTAAAAGAATTTTGATTGTACCTTTGCCCTCTTATACCAAAATCCTGTCTATTAAATACGATGGTACCGCCGATCCGGACGATCCTTTGATGGCGTTCCAAAGTCAAATGGACTTATAAAATGCTCTAGGTGTAATGCGTCGTAGACTATTTCCGACCACTTTTTTTAGAGCAACGGCCAAGTGGTACCGATGTTATAGAGAGAAGAAAATTTATTTATGGGAATAATTTTAATATGAGTTTTTAGCCCAATTCTATACTTCGAAGGAGCCTACGATTAATGCTCTAGCTACCATCAAATAAAGACCAGGAGAATTGCTAAGGGACTATCTAAAGCGATTTAATATGGAGGCAAAAAGAGTAAGTGACAAAGAGAAGTTGATGGCGGTCAAATCTAGTTTAATCGAAAATACACATTTTTGTAAGGATCTGTATATTCATGGATGCAAAGGTCTGTGAGATTTACACTTCCAAGCTGATAAATTCATGCAAATGGATGAAATATTTCATAGTAGGAGAAATCAAGGAAAGAAGAGGAACTTTTCAGCCCCAAACAAAAAAGGAAAATGGGAAGAGTGTTCTAAGGCAAATGTTGTCGAACTAAACTAGCATATCTCCTATATATATGCTGTTACAAAAAACAAGCTTGATTGCCTAGTATCATTTAAGGCAAAGACGAATCCAGAGCTAAACAAAGGAGGAGATTACCGTTCCTACATAAGATAAATAGCCACAAAATGGATGAACGTAGAATCTTGGCAAGAATTATCTAGAATATGATCAAGAAGGGGGTCCTCAAAGAATACGTGAAAGTCGAACAAAAGCCCATTTGTAATGAAAAACTACCTGTCAATAACACAAATATCATGTAAAACGAGCTTCCATAGGGGTTACTACAACCGATGAACCATATTGATACGATCCATGAAGGACCACACATTGCGGGTTTGAGTAAGGGATCGAGAAGCAGATATGTGAAGGAGGCTAAAACGGGGATCTACTCAATAAACAATTAGCCTTCGTTGAAATATTTCAAAAGTGCAATCAAAATTCCGGTTCCGGTGATTACTCCTCAAGATCTGAGAGGAGTTCGACACTACCATAATGATCCTTTAATGATAACTGCTCAAATAGTACTTTTCACTCATATCCAATGTTTTAATAGACACGGGCAGCGTAGTAAATAATATATTAAAAAGTGCTTTCGAGCAAATGGGACTTCTGGATGTAAAGCTTGAACCCAACCTATATTCGATCTTTGGATTCAATAATAAAGTTATGCTCTAGTGGGTCAGATTAAATTGTTTACACAGTTTGGAACTCCTCCATATTTAATAATGTTTGAGATGTTGTTTGTGATCATAGACCAACTTTTCTACTACATTGCTTTCTTTGGAAGGCCGACTCTTGATGAAATTAACGCTTTTGTATCCCAAAGACATCCATCGGTCAAATTTCTATATAAAACTGGATTGGAAACTATTTGTAGTGACCATTTTAATTCTCGTGAAATATATTTCGCTACACTTGAGAAGTTTACCAAAAGGTGGGGATTTTGCTATGGACCTTAGTCAAGTAAATGTAATCAAAACCAAAATCCCTTTCATATCGGTCCACAGGAACTAGTATATAAGAAAAATAACCTAAATTTCCTTTAGCAGTATGCCAAGTAATCAACAAAGAAAATAGTTTCAAATCAAGAAAGAGAAAGTATGTTAAATTGCACCAAGTAAGTAGTGATGAGAATGAGATTTTAAAGGAAATAGTACTAGACATAGATTCGAGAAATGACCGAGAGAATGCACAACTGATGGAAAGCTTAAAAGAAGTAAAATTAGATCCTTAAGACTTTACCAAAATAGTGAAAATAGGTAATGGAACGAGGAAGGAATCCAAAGAGAAATTGATCTCATTTTTGCAGTCAAAAATAGACGTAGTTGCACCGACCCATGAGGACATGGAAGGAATTGATCCATTTTTAATGTGTCATGTGATCAACGTCAACCCAAAGTTTGTTCCAAAAAGGCAGAAGAAAAGGTTGTTTGACAAGACCCACACTGCAACACTAAAGGAAGAGGTAAAAAAGCTATGGAAAATGTATCTATAATAGAAGTGTTTTACTTGAAATAATTGGCAACTCCAGTGTTGGTGAAAAAACCCAATAGGAATTGGGGGATATGCGTTGATTATACGAATCTCAACAAAGCATGCCAAAAAGGTTGTTATCCACTACTTAGAATTGACCAACTAGCGGACGCAACTAGCAGTCATAAACTGCTGTCTTTTATGTTTAAGCTAGAAGAGGAACATACAAGCTTTGTCATAGACTGGGGAATATACCTCTACAAAGTAATGACATTCGGGTCGAAGAATGTAGGGGTAACATATCAACGACTTGTAAACAGAATGTTCAAAGGTCAAATAGGGAGAAACATAGAAGTTTATGTTGATGATATGTTATTAAAGTCTAAGAAAGTAGAGGGTCATGTAGAAGAATCTCGCAAGATATTTGAGGTATTTAGGAAGTATAAGATGAATTTAAATCCATAAAAGTGCTCATTTAGGATCCAATCTGGAAATTATTTAGGATATATCGTAAGTGCTAGAGGAAGCGCAATCAGCCGAGACCAGATAAGAGCTATCAGAGATATGGCCTACCTAAATAATGCAAAGAAGTGATGGGATTAAATGGATGGGTCGCAGCCATCAATCGGTTTACGTCTAAAGCAACGGATAGATGTGTCACTTTTTTCAATGTAATTAAGAAAAAGAGAACCTTCGAATGGACTGAGGAATGTTAGAAAGCTTTACAGGAGTTGAAAAATCATTTAGAATCACCATCAATGCTTCCGAGCCATTTAGAAGGAGAAGATTTATTTTTATACATAGTTGTATCAGAATATGCCATCGGCACAGTTTTGGTAAGGGAGGAATATGGAATCCAATTCCCTGTTTAGTATACGAGTAGAAGATTAAAAAAAGCTGAAACTAGGTACCCTATTATATAAAATTTTGCATATCGTTTATTGTTGTCAACATAGAAGCTAAGGTCTTATTTCGAAGCTCATCCAATTAAATTTTTGACTAACTATCCACTAAGGAAAATTCTAAGTAAACCCGAAGTACTAGAAGGTTGACCAAATAGGGAATAGAATTGAGCCAATATGATATTAAGTACCATCCCAAAACATCAGTCAACGAATAAGCTTTAGCATACTTCATCATAGAGTGCACAAGATTCATTGAGGAACGGCCAAAGAAAGAAAAGAAGCTCAAACCAAAATGTTTGTTTATACATTGATGGAGCATCAAATGAACAAGGGGAATGAGCAGGATATGTTGTAATTACCCCTAATGGGCACACGTTCCATTATGCTATGAAATTGGGTTTTTAGCAACCAACGATATAGCATAATATGAATCAATGATTTCAAGGTTAACCTTGACATGAGAACTCAAAATTCTCAGAATCAAAATATTTAGCGATTCACAATCAATGGTAAACAAATTGAACAAGGCATTCCAAACTAAAGACACTTGATTAGGAAAATATGTCAAAAGGATCCATGAGATGTTGGTCCATATTAAGGATTTTTGTATACACTAAATACCAAGGGAAAAGAATGCGCAAACATATTCTATGAAAATCTAGCAAGTTCATGAGGTGCAACGGAGATCAAAATCAAACTTGTTGTATTTTTATCAAATCCAAGTATTGGAGAAAAGAAAGAAGAGTGAGATAAAGAATTTTTGTTCCTAGCTAGACCTTAAGTCTTTTCACAATCAAATAATAAGAAAAATCCCTAAGAAAATAGTGATGTCAGAAAAGATCAGGAAAAAATATGTACTCATGAAAACCCATATGTCGATAATGGGATGAATCCCTTGGTTAAATACATTGAAAAGGGAATCTTACCAAAAGAAAAGAAGGAAACATGAAAACCAAGGTATCAAGCTCCCTCATAAACCATAGTTAATGGAATATTATATAGGAAGGTATATTCAATGCCTTACTTAAGATGTGTCACACCCAAAATGGACATAAGATTGCAAACGGAAGCCCATGAAGGAATCTATGGAGATCATTCTAATGGAATAAAACCAGCTAAAAAAGTAATGAGGTAAGGATATTATTGGCCCTAAATGATAGAGGAGACCGTGAATTACGTCAAGAGATGCGACAAGTGCCAAAGGTTGCTTAAAATACCGTGACTTCAGCCCATTAAACTAACCACCATTTCCAGCAAATGGCCCTTTGATGCATGGAGAATTGATTTGATTGGTCAACTTCCGGTTTTAAGAAGAGGAGCAAAATTTATTGTAGTAGCAATCAGTTATTTTACCAAGTGGGTGGAAGCCGAACCCCTACCTAACATAACTACCAAAAAGTTTTAAAGTTTGTTATTAAGGATATAGTAATGAGATTTGACTCTCGAACAAGATCATATCAAATAATGGAATCCAATTTAAGAGCGATGAGTTCACTCGCTTTTGTGAAAAGAATGGAATCGTAAAAGTTTCTCATCGGTAGCTCACCCAAGAGTCAATGGAGCATTGAAGTAGCAAATATAACCAAAAAGAACATTTTAAAGAAGACACTGGATAAAGCCAAAGAAAATTGAATAGATGAACTCCCTCTCGTTTTGTGGGCACATCAAATATCTACAAAAACTGCTATTGGACACACTTCATACTCTTTAACCTTTGGGTTTGAAGCAATGCTACTCGTTGAAGTCAAAGTTCCCTTATTTTGAAGAATCGCTTATACCTATAAGACGAATCAGGAATTGAAAAAAGAATCGCTTGACTTGTTTAATGAATTAAGAGATCAAGCCACAATTCAAACCATAGAATATCAACATAGAATCATAAAATATTATAATTCAAAGGTGAAAGAAAGAGCGTTCAAGAAAGGAGACTTGTTCTTGAGGAAAATAATGATTAACATAAAAGATTCTACAGACGGTTCCCTTGGGACAAACTGGGTAAGACCATTTGTGATTCACAAAGTAATCTAACCAGGAACGTCATTCAAGTAAACCCGATGGAAACGTTATACAAAGGACCTAGAATGCTAAACACTTGAGGCCATATTTCCTGACATTGAATGAATAAAGCAATTTACCCAGCATAACTTATTAGATGAAAGAAGGATCCCATCTAAATATTTGCCCCTGGGAGTTAAATGCTCGCGTTCAAACTTAATTTCAACCTAACGAGATTAGGTAAGATTCGTTGAACAAGGGCATCCTTCACATCAGGAAGAGGACAAAAGCCTTTAGTCCTGCCTTCGGGCTGGCCAAAGCAACCATCCAAAGAATGATGGTCAATTAAGCCTTTGATCCCACCAATGGGCCTGGTCAAAGCACCCATCCAAGAGAGATGGATGAAAAGTCTTTAGTCCTGCCTTCGAGCCTAGCCAAAGCAACCATCTAAAGAGTGATGGTCAATTAAACCTTTGATCCTGTCTCCGGGCCTGGTCAAAGCATCCATCCAAGGAAGATGGACAAAAAGCCTTCGGTCCTGCCTTTGGGCCTGGCCAAAGCAACCATCTAAAGAGTGATGGTAAATTAAGCCTTTGATTCAACCACTAGGCCTGGTCAAAGCACCCATCTAAGGAAGATGGACGAAAAGCCTTTGGTCCCGCTTTCGGGCCTGGCCAAATCAACCATCCAAAGAATGATGGTCAATTAAGCATTTGATCCCACCATTAGGCCTAATCAAAGCACCCATCTAAGGGAGATGGACGAAAAGCATTTCGTCTTAGCTTCGGGTCTGGCCATGGGCGTGGCCAAAGAAACTAACCAAAGAGTGATGGTCAATTAAGAATTTGATCTTGCTGCCAGGCCTGGTTAAAGCACCCATCCAAGGAATATGAATGAAAATCATTTAGTCACGTCTTCGAGTTTGACCAAAGTAACCATTCAAGGAGTGATGGTCAATTAACCCTTTGATCCTACCTTCGAACCTAGTCAAAGTACCCATCCAAGGGGGATAGACAAAAATCCTTTGGTCCTGCTTTCGAGCATAGCCAAAGCAACCATTCAAAGAGTGATGGTCAATAAGCCTTTGATCCTACCGCCAAGCCCGGTCAAAGCATCCATCTAAGGGAGATGGTCAATGGAAACTTGGATGATCAAGCAAGTACTACAAAAACTACCATCCAAAGAAGGACAATTAACTAAAACTCCCGGTTTGCGAATAACTAAATTCAGAACAGGCAAAGGACAAAATGCATTTTCGTGAAACTCCAAAATTTCTAGCTTATCACAACACTAGTTTATTCTAATAAAAGCAACTATTAAAAGGTTTCAAGTAGATTTGCTAACTTTCAAAAATTCAATTTTCAAACAATCATACTTTACTGAGCATATATATTCGGTTCTCACATCAAATGATCCCCAAACAAGGTTATGAAATCTTTTATAAGGGAATCTTCGAGCAGATTCATGGGAAATTCTTCATCATAAAGAGTATTTTGAATAAGAATGGTTATAGCAAATTAAAAATATTTTTAAAGGATTGAAAAACCCATGCATTTTGAGAAACATTTTTTGAACTCACAGTGTTAAAGAGCGAAAGTTATAGCAAAATGAAGTAGCACAAGCAATCCACAATGAAGAGTAAAACACCAAGGAAGGAACGGTGCATGAACAAAAGTTTATTTAAGCTAAAACATAATAAACTTCTTATACAACGAGGGAGGCAATTGTTACACTCAAAATTCCATAAACAAGTTAATAGACAAAATGTCATTAATTGAAAGCCATCACATTTTATTCTACGGGGCTTCATATAATAATAGAAGCCATATATCTAGTCTAAGCCGTCACGTGTAATTGAAGCCATCGCATATAGTCGGAACCATCGCGAGTAATCCTACAAGGCCTCCATGGTCCATCTCCAAGTAATAAAAAAAGCAATTGAGCCGTCGCATTCAAATGAGGCAACACAATTAATAGCACAAATAAATGTTATTGAGGGAAGTTTGATAGGCTCATCGCAAAGAATCTCCAAAAAAACACTACGAAGTGCTCTCTTGCAACCATCGTGAAAAGTTTGGTAGGTCCAACAAGATAGTTCCTAAAAGTTGTGATAGGTCATGTGAAGCTATCGCAAAGAGTTGAATAAGGTAATGCAATTGAGCTATCACGAAGAGTCTCAGCCGTCGCATGCAATCTTCAGATGGAAAACGAGAGCTGTCACAAAGGGTTAACATGACCATAATGATAAAAAAAAGCATTACTAGCTATCAAGAAATGATACGATAAACCCATCATGTGCTATCCCCAAAGACAAAGACATCGCTAAGAGTATTCCAAGGGCTATCGCTAAGAGTCTTCCAAGGAGTCATTGTTAAGAGTCCTCCATAGAGCTATTGCTAAGAGTCTTCCAATAGAGCTATCACTAAGCCTTCGCGAAGAGTTTGTAAGGTAATTTGTAGGAGTATCTATGTGATCGCCATAGACAAAAAAGATAAAGCCATCGTGACATATTTATGAAAGCAAGCACTTGATGAAGTAAAATTGTCAACGTGAGAAGTTAGTTGGAGCCATTCGCTTGTCAATCTCCCCACAACGCCAGCTTTTCATTATAAAGATCACAATCCACCATTCGTTCTCTCTAAGAGACACGTGGTGTCATTCCAACAGATGGAATCCCCTATAAGTACAGGTGTACCCCCTAAAAAAGATTAAGTTTCTAATTTGACTTTCTTCTTCATTTTCATTTTTTCTAACCTATAGAAAGATAGCTTGAGTATGGAGTTTCAATGGCCGTCAATCTCGTTCATGATTTGTAATTTTGTATAAAAGGACTTAGACAATAAAGAAATTTCATAATGACATCTCAAGAATGCAAAGCCAATGTCCATCAACTTGCGATCAACATACTTGACTAGGTGTATAACACTATCCAAGTATTCCAAATAATCTAGACTCAATTTTAGTACTAACAACCCTGTTTTAGTATGCTGATCATATACGATATGTTAAAGACTAAATTGTTGGTTGCAACTGAAACAGGTTAAGGTATGATGTTTATATCGTAGTTATTTAGAGTATTTTATGAGTATGGTTATAGTATGTAATGAAGTCGTTTGTTATACTCACTCAAACTGTTGTCGGATCCTCTCTATATTCTCTTTTTTGTTTATACCTTTGTTTGGTTAATATGGAGATCAATTTTACTTGTCAATTGATTTCTGAACATGGGGATAACGATGGCATCACTTGTGTGTGTATTTGTTATATATAAATAATTAGATGACATTATAGTATGGCTTTGATTAGATTGGATTGGATTTTATTGTATCAAGACATATTATATAGATGGACCGGTTTGGTTAAGAAATTAAGTGATATATTATTTATATCATATTTGCTCTCTTCTGGTATGATATTCAGAAAGTTGTAGTTAGAATATATTTTTTATTGTTATCATATCATAACAACTTGTTCTCTTAAGCTTTTGGGGTTTACACATCTCATATTTGTGCAAAACCATAGGGTAAAAAATGGCAGGTTGTCATATAAAATGTAAGAATTAAAACTTATAGATGGTCGATCTTCAATAAGAAAATATCTTTAGAAGAGGTGTAACGATTTGCTTTTTGATCCTCGAATGTCGACACTAAATACATCTACTATATTCATATGCCGCACACCCAAGTACCAGAGAGATAGAAAGTTAGGGTAAAATAAAAGAAACAGAAACAAAACAAGAAAGAAGAACACAGTATTAGAATCTCATATGTGGAACGATAATATATATTATCCCAAAAGTGTAGTACAAAGAGTTACTCCAACATACATGAATCTCGAAGTTACAAAATGACTAAGTACTACAATTAGCTCGGACAGTTATAACTGCTTGTCCTCACAATGCTGAATACATACATAACACTGAACGGAAATAAAAAATAAAAGATAGATAAATATATGGAAGCATCCAACTCGTCTCCATAAGCTTGAAGCATCCAATTCTAAGACCTGCTTAACTCATGCTACTTAAAAGAGTTCACGAATAATTTTGAGAAAAGAAATACCACGTGTTAGACATAAGTCTAGTATGAAAAACTCAGAAATGCGTATAAATACATAACAGTACTTCTGAGACCAATCGAATTACCAGATTGTTTTTCCCCGGAAGGACCCAAATCAATTTATATTTCCATTAGGTGATATTAACAATAATGTCTAAGGTGTCTAATATAAATAAGAAAAATAACCGTGATGCTTACATCAATCACACCACAGCATATTAGAGGACAATTAAAACTATTAAGGCACATTCGAATAAATGGATTTTGCACGAAAACCTTCTCAATAAACTAGTGACCGATCTCCAATGACAAGGGTTAGAAGTTACCTGCCGAACTTCGTATACTCTAGATAAAATATATTGTAAGATAAACACAACTGGCCCATGCCCAAAAGATGAACCCAAACCACGTAGAACCTAAGTATCAACAACTCTCCCAAGAAACATCTATAAGTATACTCTAGATAATGGAGTTGATGTACCCCTCTGGGTTAGCAAAACCCCTAGATTGTGCATCCTACTCTGTCTTTAGTCATTTTTTTGAGGTCGAGGCTACGTTCAACATCTTTCATATAAATATTCATTTCTCGAACAAGATACACTTCAACAACCTCTTCCAAACTGATTCGTATAGTAGTTTTGAAGTGGTAATCGGCAAGTGAAACACTTACCGATCCCGGACTCTTCCAAACTAATCGATGAATTTCTAGTTAACTCAATTCTGTTTCTTTTAGAAGTAACCGAAATCCTGAGGTGATTCCTAACAATGCTCCTCCCCAGGGGTTCTTATTGGTATAAATCCACGAATCCTTTCATCCACTTCCTAAGTTAAGTTTGGTCAAGATCGGTAGTCGACTAATCGACTATCGAGTCTCAAGCTCTTGCTTATAGAAATCAAGGTGTGTATACTTAACACGTTTTCGACATTCCAGCTTGACCATTCCTCAACAAAGAGGGAAGCCGATATGTTAGAACTCTATTGCTCCTCCCTGTTCGAACATTAGTCTTAACTCTCACAAATAGGGAAGCCTACTGTGTTCGGCTTTTAGTGTTAACTATAGTTACTAACATTCCATAAGCAATCAAACTAAGGTCATTACATAAGTGTTACTTTTTATCCCTTCTTCTAAAACAATAGCCTTTTCAAATTGCTTGTATAAATTAGAAACTTTTTTAAAATGATGTATATGTGTATAATAGTTTTATTTAATAAGGAATTAGAGTTTAAAATAAGTTAAGGAAGGAAAGTGCATGAAAGTTCTTACCTTAATAAAAGAGCTAAAAATAGTTTTGTAGACTTTTATATAATTAAAATACCTTTAAATTACTTATAAAAAAGATATAAATAGTTCTAGAAAATATTACTTTAAAAATAGTTACTTAATATTGATTTTGAAAATCTTTACTCTTTTAACAATAAACAAGTTTTGTGGATACAAAATAAGAAAACCTTTGCTTTACAATTTCACATAATTTTTTTTACATATATTTAAACTTCATGATTGTATATCTTTATAAAACTCCTTTGAAAGAATTTCATAAAATTATTCAAAGTGATAACATTTTAAACTTCACAAAAACTGATTATTTCCAAAGTGCATCCATACGACTATCACTATATGGACCATAACTCTACTATCATTGTTTTATAAACAATAAAGATTTTAAACTTCACTTCTTACTATCTTTTATACTTCTTTAAGTATAGAAAACATTTTATTTGAAAATAACAAAATATGGAGTTTAAAAAGTGAGATAAAAGAAAGAGATTTTAAAATGCGTTTATAACGACTATCGCTATACTAACAATTCCGTATTCAATTTGATATATAATATCATTCGATTATATAAGCATATATGATTCCCAAATTCAAATCATATCACAAAGAAGCATGTAATAACATGTGTACTGAATAACATGTCCAAATTAATGTTCAAACTTTTAATTACATGTACTTAAATAAACAACATGAATCAAAACATTTCAAGGCACAACACTTAAACAAATCACATGATTTTCAAAGCACATAATTATGGGTTATAACTTTAAGTAGTTAGGATATATTATCATAGTTTATAATAAGAAAAATCGTCAAGTTTTGATTAAACAAATTGTCAAGTTTATGGATTTATTAAACGAGTGAGATAACTCGGTTTTCAACCAATTTAAGCTGACTCCCTTCAACCTCTTCCCAACAACACCACAATAACTTCCTTCCTTCTACACATGAGCACATGAACAAGCATGAACAAGAGAAGAGAGTGCCTAGAAGTGCATGGCCAAGCTCTTACCACCCTAGATTGGGTACGGCCTTGGTGGGAATGAAGGGAATGGCTCCAAATTCTTAAGTTTTGACGTGATGGAAGGCTGTTATATGCTATACTAGGATGATAGCAAGAGTTTGGAGGAATTTTAGCTTTGTTTGAATTATTTTGATTTAAGAAATTTGAGAAGAGGAAGGAGTGCAAGAACATAGAACTTTGAGTTTGTGAATTTGTAATCTAAGAAGAGAACCCTCCCATCTATTTATAAGCTTAGGAATTAGTGGCAAAAGACCACCAATAATCTCCTAGATCAATCATGAAATTACATCCTTCCATCCCTTTTACACACTATGCTTTCCATGAATCACTCCACCATTTCCTCCTTAAATCAAGGGTCCTTTAGTCCTTCTTCTAGAAGCTATTTGCTTAATTAATTTCTATTAGTGATAAGAAGAATTAAGCACTAATTAATGTAACGACCCGGATTATTTCGACCTTTGATTTGGAATATTTAAATGGTTTTAAATATTGAATTTGAATTTTTGATTGATTTTGAGTATGGAAATTTGGGTTTTTATTTATAAAATAAATTCAGAATTTTAATATAGCGGTTTATTAGATAATTTAATTATTGAAGTTTATAATTGAATATTGGTTAAATTATTCTATCTTGAGTTTTAAGCCCGATAAAAATAATTTAAAGGCTTGTAAAATTTATCTTAATAATAACGAAGATAATAAAAATTTTAAAATTGAATTTAAAAGTGATCTGTTCAATTTTTTGTTCAAATTAACATTTAAAAATAGCGATCCGGGGCACAGTCTTGGATTTCGACAAAGCCAGTTCCATTGGATCCGTAATATTGTATTATTATTATCGAATTTCAAATTTTGTAGCTTTTGGAGTTATTGTTTAGCCGGACGAGATATAAACGCGCTGAAATTAATATTGAAAATTCAATATAATAATTGAGTCCAAAAAGTTATCTTCTCCATACGATCGAATTAGGACTCGAAACCTTTTCCATTGCGTTCGGAATAGGGGTATAACATTATAAATGCCTAGCGGCACGCCTCGATAGGGATTCGAGATTTTGAGTTGCGTAAATCGAGACATTTTAAAATTTTAAATAAATAATTGTCTGGTCAATATTCTTTTCAGCAATAATTCCATCTTTTCACATGTGCTTGACCCATTCAAACACGCAACCGATCAAAATCACGCAACCTTCCTTTTCAAAATCACGTCTTCCCTCTTTTCAATTCTATCAGTTCAAACTTAAGGAGGAAATCAATGTCAAAACCGAAGCCTCCCTCTTTTCACTTAAAAACTCGTTAATCCTTTTTCCTTCAGACGTGATAAATCGAAAACGAATTCAAAGTAGCGTTCGACTTTCCTTCCTTCTCTTCAAAATTGAGCACTACGAAATCAATTCAGGGGAAAAATAAATACAAAGCGAAATCGACATGTAAATAAAAATTAAGGCGCGGTTTAAATCGCGATCTAGTTGAACGGCATGGTGAACGAACTCGACATCGATGTCGCGCGAGCCTGGGGTGGAGATACGTGGGATGGGTCACGACCTAAGGCGAATCATGATTTGAGAGCAGGTAGGCAACGCAAGTGGAGGGTAGCGAGGCGAGCGTGTTTCTCGAAAGCGCACACGCGTGCGACCTGGAGCAGTCACGTGAAGAGAATGATGGCGTTCGGTGATGAGCGACGTGATGTGATCTGGTGGACAGAGAAATTGTCGCGATTTGGGTTGGGCAGCGGGAGCGGTTCCAGATCGCGAATAGGGGAAGGTAATTTAATTAGTCTCACGGTTTCAAAATTTTGAGTTAAACTTATTTTAAATAATTTAATTATCTCGATGATAATAAAATTCATATGTTGCTTGTACGAGATTGGAATTTTGCAAGGATAGCGGTGTTTGATCCGGAATGATGTGAGCTACACTATGAAATAAATTTAAAGTGGGAACAGTTTGCAAATATTAATCAAGGTGAGTAAATCTCACTCGACTTGGATTATTGGTTAAATTTAAAATTGTTGAAATCACTTATTTATTGATTGGATTGATGGATAATAATTGTTTCACTTATTTAAAACAATTGGTATAAGAGCTGAAGGTTAAGCAAGAACCTTGGCTCTGGTGGGGTTACTCATTAGAGATAGAGTCAGTAGTACTCTAAAATGAGTTGAGTGTAATAATAGGTATGAGCGCGTATTTGTTAGTGAATATAAAATTGTTTTATGTTATGTTAATTTATCGGTTGAGTGGCATATAAATTCTGTTCGAGTAGTGGGATGCCACTAAATCGATAGGAGTTTCTAAACACTTGAATAGAGTAATCCGACACAGTATGGTTTTGAAGCGGGTAAATGAAATAATTTTACCCAATTTATATTTTGATATAAATGGGATAATTTTCTAAAAATTATTATAGTGGTGTGTTTGGTTGTTATTATATAATCAAAATAAGATTATAAAATTGGAGATAGTTTGTATAACCAAACAAAAATTTGTATAAGTGTGAAGTATACAAAGGGATTATAAAATGGGTTCAAACCAGAATTTGAAAAAAAATTAAATCCCGGAGATTTTTGGAAGTATTTTCCAAAGTGTTTGAAAATAAATGATAGTAACATTATTTTGGAGATATTTTTGAAGAGAAAATAGTTTTAAATGGATTTTGGAAGTAATATAGCACTGAACTCATTTCAGTCGCTGGAAAATTATTCTGATGATGACGGCCGCATCATCAGTGTTCTTTTTCGAATTTCTAAGTGATGGATTGCTACCATAGTGAATTGATGTGGAGATTTTTGGTAAAAACAAGGGTTGTTTTGAAAATTCTGAAAAGGAATTTTTTGGGTAAAATTAGGTTGATTTTAATATTCGAAGGAAGTGGTTTGTAAACCAAAAAGGGTATGTATCGATATACATTTGATTTCAAAGTGATTCGAAATAAATACCGGGTGTTTAAAAATTATGGAATCCTGTAGAAGATGATATTTATAAGGAGGGAAGTCTGGAAAATTGAAGTTGGAATAAAATTTAAAGTGGGAAGGTTGAAATGGAATTCAACTTAAGTTAAGTTGGATAAATTTAATTTAGAAATTTAATTGACTGGATTTGAATTGAATTAATAGTGTGTGAATGAAATGGGAGTTAATGGAAGCAAAGTAATTGAAATATATAAATGAAATTGAATGAATTAAAAATAAAATTTGTTGGAGTGAAATTTAATTTAAGTATGAAGAGCTCGAGTTGGTTTTGGAATGTTGGTTAAAGGGAATTGAAATTTAAATAAAAAGGTGAGTTTGATTTGAATCACATGGGATTGAATTAAAATATGTAAGTGTGAATTATAAAGTGACTATATAACTATAAGTTATAAATTTGAATTGGATTAGAAATAATATTGAATGGAAGTAAATATAAATTATGAATTGTGAAATATTATATAACCATGAGGTATAAATCTTGAATGAAATAAAATTCAAGTGAAGAATTGGAATTGTGAATAAATAAATTGGGATAGCTTATAAAAATTGAAATTAATTGAATAAAAATGCACTGAGGCTATAAATAAATGTATGATCTCGAGTAAAAATAAAATGTGAATATGTTTGAGTATAGAATTGATGGAAATGTTAAAATAAGTCGTGTAACTTATAAAATTGAAAAGTGAAATAGGAAACCCAAAATAAAATTGTTTGATATTTTGGTAAAGGAAATTAAATCCAAACTTGAATCATAAAAAGGAATTTGAACTCAAGAAAATTAGAAGAAGTGATTTTTGAGATAAAATCAGATATTGAGTTATAAATTTGAAGAGAATTAACTAGATAATTAATTAGTTAGATGAATGTGAAGATGGAATTTAACTTGGTTAAGTTAAAATTGGATTGTGAATTAAAAATGGATATTGGAAATAGAACTTGGGTTGTAAATAAAAATTCGACAAATTGTAAACGAATTTAATATAATTGGAAATATTGTCGAATAAAATAAAATTGGATTGAGATCGAAATGGCTTGGGTTATAAATAAGATTCAATTTAAGTGAAAATAAAATTGAATATGACTGTGGGAGTTGTTTAAATAAATTCGAGCTCGAAATTAAAATTGAAGTGAATAAAATGAATGAACTAATTAATTAATTAATTAATTAGTAAATGAGATAGAAGTTGGTTGGAATGGAAATAAACTTAAGTTATAAGGTTGAAATAATTGAAATTTAACAAGTTAACTTAAGTTAACATTTGAATGAAAGCTTAGCCCAAATAAATTGTGAAATGGTTGTTTAATAAATTAGCATGAAATGTTTCTGAGCTAATTAAAATGGATTTGTAAGTAATGCAAGTGGTTATGAAGGAAATGTAAGTAAATTGATTGAAGATCAATTTGAAATGGAATAGAATTGAATATAAATTGATTTGGAATCAATTTAAAATGGTTATAAGCTCAAAAAACTATTTTATTAAATAAGTAGTGCCGAATTTGCATAGAAAAATTGATGTTCGACGCAAAACAAAAGTAAATAAAATCCTATGAATTAATAGAAGTGAATAAGATTGATGTTTAAACCAATTTGGAATAGGTATGAGCTTGTTTGGTTTAAAAATTAAGTGAATGCATGTAAAGTGAGTTGTAAATCATTTAAATTGAATAAAATGATATATATGGATCGATTGAAAGCAATTAAATTAGTGTCAGAACCTTATAATTGCTTATAATACATGTTTGGATGGTGGAGTTATGAAGTTTATGTGTTTTAACTATTTAAATAAGTGAAATGTTAGTGAATTTCATATTTCGATACTTACGGGTTTAAATTCAGTAAGTATAAGTACCCAGAGGGACTATTCGGCTTGATTTGGGTTGCAAGATTTGCTTTAGAAGTTAATGCTTGCTTAATAATGCTTAAAACGCTAAATAAGGTACGTTTTCGGATTAAATACTGCAAAATATAAATATTGATACATACATACATATATATATATATTGATTTTCGACCGCGTGGGTCGATGTATATATATTTATCTCTCTTGTTATATTGCAAAAGGCTCTCCATACAAAGGAGACTCTATAAAGAAAATTCAAAAATTTAGGGTGTTAGAAAAAAAATTGATAATTTTTGGGAAAGTTTTGTTTACTTTAAAAGGGTGATTTTTAAGTTGAAATGAAAATAAAGGATTTTGAATTAGAAGATGAAAACTAATTGTTTTGGTTGGAATAAAAAGATTAGAAAAGTGAATATCGAGTTTTCACTAAGTTGGTTTTAATAAGTTAATGGGTTTGGAGCGTTTTTCCTGCCTTAGCAATTTCGGGGACGAAATTCTTTTAAGGGGGGAGGAATGTAACGACCCAGATTTTTTCGACGTTTAATTTGGAATATTTAAATGATTTAAATATTGAATTTGAATTTTAGATTAATTTTGAGTATGAAAATTTGGGTTTTTATTTATAAAATAAATTCAAAATTTAAATATAGCGATTTATTGGATAATTTAATTATTGAAGTTTATAATTGAATATTGGTTAAATTATTCTATCTTGAGTTTTAAGCTAGATAAAAATAATTTAAAGGCTTGTAAAATTTATCTTAATAATAATGAAGATAATAAAAGTTTTAAAATTGAATTTAAAAGTGATATGTTCAATTTTAAAAATAGTTTGTTCAAATTAACATTTAAAAATAGCGATTCGGGGCATAGTCTCGGATTTCGATGAAACTAGTTCCATTGGATCCGTAATATTGTATTATTATCGAATTTCAAATTTCGTAGCTTTTGGAGTTATCATTTAGTTGTACGAGATATCAACGCGCTGAATTAATATCGAAAATTCAATATAATAATTGAGTCCAAAACGCTATCTTCTCCATACGATCGAATTAGGACTCGAAACATTTTCCATTGCGTTCGGAATAGGGGTATAACATTATAAATGCCTGGCGGCACACCTCGATAGGGATTCGAGATTTTGAGTTGCGTAAATCGAGACATTTTAAAATTTTAAATAAATAATTGTCTGGTCAATATTCTTTTTAGCAGTAATTCCATCTTTTCAGATGTGCTTGACCCATTCAAACATGCAACCGATCAAAATCACGTAGCCTTCCTTTTCAAAATCACGTCTTCCCTCTTTTCCATTCTATCAGTTCAAACTTAAGTAGCAAATCAATGTCAAAACCGAAGCCTCCCTCTTTTCACTTAAAAACTCACGAATCCTTTTTCCTTCAAACGTGATAAATCGAAAACGAATTCAAAGTTGCATTTGACTTTCCTTCCTTCTCTTCAAAATTGAGCACCGTGAAATCAATTCAGCAGAAAAAGAAATACAAAGCGAAATCGACGTGTAAAAAAAGGCACGATTTATATCGCGATCTAGTTGAACAGCATCGTGAACGAACTCGACATCGATGTCGTGCGAGCCTGGGGTGGAGATACGTGGGATAGGTCACGGCCTAAGGCGAGTCGCGATTTGAGAGCAGGTAGGCAACGCAAGTGGAGGGTAGCGAGGCAAGCGTGTTTCTTGAAAGCGCGCACGCATGCGACCTGGAGCAGTCGCATGAAGAGAATGATGGCGTTCGGTGATGGGCGACGTGATGTGATCTGGTGGACAGAGAAATTGTCGCGATTTGGGTTGGGCAGTGGTAGCGGTTCCAGATCGCGAATAGGGGATGGGGTGTTCGAGTTTGCAAAGGGGAAGGTAATTTAATTAGTCTCACGGTTTCAAAATTTTGAGTTAAACTTATTTTAATTAATTCAATTATCTCGATGATAATAAAATTCATATTTTGCTTGTATGAGATTGGAATCTTGCGAGGAAAGCAGTGTTTGATCCGCAATGATGTGAGCTACACTATGAAATAAATTTAAAGTGGGAACAGTTTGCAAATATTAATCAAGGTGAGTAAATCTCATTCGACTTGGATTATTGGTTAAATTTAAAATTGTTGAAATCACTTATTTATTGATTGGATTGATGGATAATAATTATTATCACTTGGATGTTATAAATATATATATATAGTAGTACATATATATGCTAGTATTTGGAGTGATATTCCCATACATTATAGCGGATGAGACCCTATACGCCCCGCATAATAGCGGATGACCCTACATACCGCGATATCCCCCTCGAAGTGGGATTGGTATTATTTTATGTTGTATTAACATCTGTGGATGTAGGGAAATAGGTGGGAGGCATCCAACTGGATTCCTTAAATATGTTGTTTATTTTTCATATATAGTGATATATGATTTCTATAGAATAATCTATTATAGATTATTGTAGTGATTGGAATTATTGGATGCTATCGTAGCACTGGCCTGAATTTTGATAATTTTAAAACTATAAATATATTTTTTAAAATTTATGGAATTAAAGGGAATTTGATATAAAAATATATCTATATTGGAACTGGAGTTATTTTAAAGGAATTGAATTAGAAAATATATTTGATTTTTGGGTATACTTACTATTGTGAATTTTTAAATGGAGATTTTAAAAATGACTTATATAAAAGAATTTATAAATGGTATCTGGGAATATGAAACAGAGTTAAAATCAATGTTAAAAATAGATTGGAAGTGTAAATGGAATTTATAAGAAATGAATTTATAAAATGAAGTTTTATAAACAATATTTGTTTTATAAACAACTAAAACTCAAAGGAGTTTATAAATCTATAAACGATGTTTATAAATAAGGAAAATGATGGTCAGTTGATAAATTGGAAATATAGATTTAAGATGTGAATTTATATCAAGTTATGGAAATCGTTGGGAAAGAAATAGTGGAATCTATTTTTGAATATGAGAATGGTGATAAAATTGAGATATAATCGATGTGATACGAATCGAGAAGGATTTATAAACTGAACTTGGCAATCTTGGATTTTTAAAATAGATTTTTGTCGAGAAGTTAAAAGTTTGTAAAAATGGATTTTTAATTACTATGCTATATAATTTAAACTATTATTGAGATTTAGAATATTCTGAAAAGTTAGTTATTCTAATATTTAATATTTATTGAAATACATTCTAATTTTATTAATCAACTTTGTAAATTTATTTGGTTATTTTAAAAAATGATTTGGAAATAAGTTATTGATGTTATTTAAAATGTTTTGATATTTTAAATTTACCTAAACATATTTTACAAATAAACTATTATTCTATATAAAATACTTATTTTATATACATAGTTTTAAAGGATGGAATTTATTTATAAATCCTCTTGAGATTGAAAGCGAAGTTTGTTAAACGAGTACGATTTTAGAAGAGGAATCTTATAGTGGGATTTTGGTCTTACGAGATACCTTTGTTTTTCAAAGGATTTTGATAACTCTAATAATTCAAATTGAGTGTGTTTTCTCACGCTGGTTTTCCGGACCGACTCGGATGTTATTTTATTATAATGCTCGGGTCAGACCGAGCATTACAGATTCAGGATAGAATGCTATGGAGCTCAGGAAACGAGCTGGATGACAGAGACGTATCTCCGTACTTAGCTTATATCTTTGCTGTATAAGGACAAACTATATAATTGTCCAGTTTGATGTATTGATTATTGTACTCTGATGATTGTAAGTATAAAACAGTTACAGATCCCTTTGTATAAAAATCTGTTATTATATATTATATTTGTTCCGCTGCGATTGTGAGATTCTGTGTTGTTGTTTTATTTTTCTCCTACCTCTTTCTTCTTCTTTACCCTAGTTATTCGCTCTTTCGTACACTTTGGGTTGAGCGAGGAGGTATTATTATCAACTCAAGGGGTACGAACTGCGGGTCGCTACAATTAATGTTTTCATGTGTTTACTACATAATCCCAAAGATCTTGGACAACTTTTATTGAACAAAAAGTTGATTTTTAACAAAACATTTTTTGACACATTTTTAATATTTCTTCAAAGTATATATTTTTGTAAACATATTTCAAAATTAAGTTTCCTATCATTACTTATTAATTAAAAAGTTTTTGACAAGTTTATAAAAATCATATTTTAAATTCTTAACCATTTTTTAAAGTTGAAATATTCGAAGATGAAGTATTCGAATTTCCTGATCGTTACATTCTCCCCACTTAGGGTATTTCATCCCCAAAATCCAAACAAGAATAACACAAAGAGAATAGAAGAAATGAGGTATATACAGAATACTGCTCAAACTACATATAAATAAAGATACATGCTAAGGGACCCCACCACAAGCGGTGAGTACACAACAAAAGATAAGATACAACAAAATCTACTAACTAAGAAATAACTGAGGATAAGAGGCTCTAATACTCTCCTCTATCTCCCAAGTGCAATCTCGATCATCCCCACTCCACTGCACCTTGACCAATTCCACAACCTTAGTTCTTAATCTCTTCGTACAACGATTAACAATACGAATAGCCTGTCTCACAATGGTCAAGTCGGGCTTGACCTTCATATCCTCCTATTGCGATGGCTCGATAATCAAAGTAGGATCATGTACATACTTCCATAGATAAGAGACATGAAAAAAAAATCATGTACACCCAATAACCTAGTTGGTAACTCAACCGATAAGCTAGAGTGCCTATCCTCTCAAGAATTGGAAAAGGTCCAATCATACGTGGTGCAAACTTTCCTCCCTTACCAAACCAAATTACACCTCTCATCGGAGAAACTTTGATAAACAAAAAGTCCCCAACCGAGAACTCCAAGTCTCGACGCCTCACATCAGCATAACTCTTCTGCTTACTTTGAGCTACCTTCAAGTGCTTAATCTCTGCTACCTTATCTGTAGCCTCACTAATCATATCCGAACCAAGCATTAAGTGGTCTCTCGGTTCAACCAAACACGAATGAGTATTACAAGGCCTTCTATATAATGCCTCAAAAGGTGTCATCCTAATACTCACTTGAATACTATTGTTATAAGAAAACTCAACAAGCGGCAAGTAATCCTCCCAAGAACCTCCAAGGTCAAGAATACAAGCTCTAAGTAAATCTTCCAAACCCCGATTCACTCTCTTAGTCTGTCCATCTATCTGAATATGATAAGTTGTACACAAACTAAGCTCCACTCTAAGCGCATCATGCAAACCCTTCCAAAATTGACTTGTGAAAATCGGATCTCTATCACTCACAATACAATATGGAATGCTATGAAGCCTAACAACCTCTTTAACATACAGCTGAGCCAAACTAGAAGTCGTCCTTGTTAAACTGGTAAGAAGTGTGCACTCTTGGTTAATCGATTAATAATAACCCAGGTGCCCTCATTACCTCTCCTCGATCTAGGCAAACCATCAGTAAAATCCATGGAAATATGCTCCCATTTCCACTTCAGAACCTCTAATGGATGAAGCAAACTGGTTGTTTTCTGCTAGCTACCCTTAACTTGCTAGCAGCTAGCACATCTACTCACGAAGATAGAAATATCTCTCTTCATACCCTTCCACCAAAAAATACGCCTCATATCTTGATACATCTTGGTGACCCTTGGATGTATTGTTAATGTGAAATGATGAATCTCCTTATGAACCTTCTGCCTAATACCATCAAAATTCGGGACACGCGACCTACCGTTCATCCTCAAGATGCCACAATCATCCAGCTCAAATCCTATAAATCTCTCCGAGGCAACATTTTCCTTAACAGCTTCAGTCATCCGAGCGAGACAAACATCCTTCTACCCATTACCCTCTATATGACTGATAAGAGTCGGACGAATCTCAACATTAGCCACAACAGCATACTTCCTACTCAAAGCATCTACTATAACACTAGCTTTCCCGGGTGTATATGAAATATCAAGATCATTTGCTGCGAGAAACTCCAACCAACGCTGCTGCCTCAAGTCCAAGTCACGCTGAGTGAAAAAACACTTCAAAGATTTATGGTCCGAATAAAGCTCAAACTTCTCACGCAACAAATGATGCCTCCACATTATTAACGCAAAGACCACTACCAAAAGCTCTAAATCATGCATTGTATACCTCGACTCATGCGGCTTCAGCTGTCTACTAGCATAAGCAACAACCTTCCCATGTTGCATCAACATAACACCCAATCAAATTCCACAAGCATCGGTATAAATTGTAAGACCTTCACCTCCATTGAAAATAGCGAAAATGGGGTGGCGCTAGTCAACTTCTTCTTCAACTCTCTAAATGTTAACTCATATTTTTCCGTCCAAAACAATTTGACATCTTTCTTTGTCAAATTCGTAAGTGGTGAAGTAATCTTGAATGAACCTCTTATAGTAACAAGAAAAACCCTAGAAGCTTCGAATCTCCATTACGCTTTCAGGTCTCTTCCAATCCTGAACAGTCGTAACCTTCGGGGGATCAACTGAAATGCCATCTCCAGAAACAACATGCGCCGAAAACCTTACCTCTGACCGCCAGAAATGACATTTCGAGATCTTAACCTTAAGAGCATGTTCCCTTAACGTCTCTAATACAATCCGTAACTGACAAGAATGTTCCTCCTCGGTCTTGGAGTAAATTAGAATATCATCAATGTAAATAAGCATGAATTTTTTCAAGACATCATGAAAGACACGATTCATCAAATCAATGAAATGAGCTGGAGCATTGGTTAGGCTGAATAGCATAATCAACCACTCATAAAGTCTATCAGAAAAGAAAGCTATCAAGGGCACACTTTCTTCTACCACCCTTAACTGATGAAAGCCTGTAGCAAGGTCAAGCTGAGAGAATACATGAGCTTCGTGAAGCTGATCGAACAAGTCATCAATTCTGGGCAAAGGATATTTGTTTTCAATAGTCTGTTTTATTAATTTCTCGGCAATCGTTGTAGAGTCTTAGGGAGTCGTCCGCCTTAGTGGCAAAAACGACGGGCGCTCCCTAACTTGAATGGCTAGGTTGGATCAGACATTTTCGTAACAAGTCACTAATCTAAATAGCTAATTCCACATTCTCCTTCGAAGATAGCCTATGCACAGGCAATACAATAGGTTTAGCATTAAGAACAAGATCAATACGAAACTCGATTTCACGATGAGGAGGTAAACCAGAAACCTCCTCTAATATAGAAAATTCTTGAACAATTGGAATCGACTCTAATTCCATCCACCACATCAAGAGAATAAAGGAAACTAGTCATAAGAGAACTAGGCTCCTCACAAGATATAATGAGATCCTTCAACCCCTTCTTCAACACTACGATCTGTTTCTCACAATCCAAGTTGGCATGATTATGAAACAACCAATCCATCCCCAAAAGAACATTAAAACTGAGAAAACTAAGAATGAACATATCGAATGGAAGGAGTTGATCAAAATAATAAATCGAAACTCCTTTACACAGCATGCTAAGATTTGCCAAGCCCCCTACTGGATTCGACACATAAATATAATTATAAACCATAATCAGTTATAGACCAAGTCTATCAATAAGGTTACTAGAGATAAAGCTATGATAAGAACTAGTATCAAACAAGACATGAATAGGAATGTCAGAAATATATATAATACCTTCCAGAACCTACCTCCACTTAGGTGCTGCTGAAGTGGAAGGTGCAAAAGTAATAGCAAAGACCCTAGGCTGCTTTACCTTCTTGAGCATAGGACAATCCTTAACGAAGTGACTTGGTTGCCGGCATGCATAATAACCCTTTGGTGCAAACTGGGGTGCTTTTCCTTTCAATGCCCTAATCATCTGCTCTCCTCCACCCAACCTACACTGATTAGCATAATGGCCCATCTTTCCACACTTATGGCAATTAACCTTGGCCCTCTTCTCTTGAAACTTGCGCTTCTTATCCCCATCTGATGTAGAAACATTAGGTTTTGGTGAAAAAACAATAGGCTTCAATGCCAAACTCTCGAAACTTAAGCCCATATTTACCAAATCAACAAATGAACCCATAAGACTATTAGTCATATCCCGCTTAAACTTAGGACGCATTCCACCTATAGACATCTCATTCTTCTTCAAGACCATGTCTATCATACCAAGCTCAAAACGATACAGTGTGCTAAACTTATTCTCATACTCCGCCATAGTTAAAGTACCTAGCTTTAAATCTAGGAAAATCCTAAACAACAAGTTCTTCTGCACCTCTAATATAAACTTCCTCTCGAATTCATCCCTAAACAGGGCCCAAGAGAAGTCATTCTCTGGGACGTCCATAGTAATTGAACTCCACCAATCCACAGCAGCTTCAAAACGATGACGAGAAGCCAAGCGACGCTTCATAGGATCACCCGACTCCAAATCTCCAAAGATCTTCTCACACAATCTCAACCACGTTTGAACCTCAACAATAGATTCAGTCCCACTGAATCTTTGACCACCAAGCCTCTTAAAATCCTGATAGAGTGAAGCAAAGCTCATTGGAGAATGAACTTGCACCACTTGCTCCACTACATTCTCGCTAGGTTCGGCTACAGGGGTAGCATTCCTAGGAGCTCGAGTCCCTCCATTGGTGATTGCACTAGCTCTACCACCACGACCCCTACCACCTCTAGCATTTACAGCACGAGTACCCATAGTTTGCTACCTGAATTTAGCAAAACATCTTTAGAATACTTCAAGATAGAGTTATATCAAAGAAATGATTTACTAAGAACGAATACTAAGAATGGATTACTATGAAATGATTAACCCAAAGAAGGAGTTGATTTCTTTTAAAAGAAAAGGGGTTATTAGGCAGGGAATATTTTTTTAAGAAAACATTTTAAAAGTCTAGTTTTGCAATAACAAATACGCTCTCATATGTATAATATACTCGACTCATTTTAGGGCATTACTTACCCTATCACTACTGTAACAACCCGGAATTTTAGATATTTGAATTTGGAATATTTAATAGATTTTAAATATTTTAAAGTTAATTTTTAACTTGAATTTCAAATATAACTATTTATTTGATAATTAAATTATTGAATTTAATAATTGGAAATTGGGTAAAATATTGAATCTTGGTTTTTAAGCTTGTTAAAAATAATTTAAAGGCTTATAAAATTTATATTGATAATACTGAAGATAATAAAAGTGTTAAAATTGAATTTAACAGTGATTTGTTCAGTTTTAAAAATATATCGTTTAAATTGATATTTAAAAATAGCCCTCCGAGGCACGGTCTTGGATTTCGATGAAACCAGTTCCATTGGATCTGTAATAGTGTATTATTATCAGATTTCAAATTTCGTAGTGTTTGGAGTTATCGTTTGGCCATACGGTATATGAACGCGCTGAAATTTATATCGAAAATTCAATATAATAATTGGGTCCAAAAAGCTATCTTCTCCATACGATCAAATTAGGACTCGAAACCCTTTCCATTGCGTTCGGAATAGGGGTATAACAATGTGAACGCCTAGCGGCACGCCTCGATAGGAGGTCAAGATTTCAAGCTACGATTTCGAGACGGTTTAGAATTTAAAATATATATATTTTTGTTGACCAGTCAAACGTAATCACATCAGCTTTTATTTTTCAAATCACTGTAGTTAGTATATGCAAACACGCAAGACAATTTGAACACGCAGCTGCCTTTTTCTTTGTTTAATATTGAACTCATGCCTCTTAACGAAAAAAAAAGCAGAAGAAAAAAAAGGTTTTATAATGGCTGTAACAAAAGAAAAAAAGAAAGAAAGATAGGATCGATCGACTTCTGTCTTCACAATTTAAAAAAAAAAAAAAAAAGAGGGTCGCTTGTTATTTTCTTTCCCCTGCGAGTCAAAAATCATACTTCCCTCCGCCTTCATTGCAGTTCATCGCGATCGAGTATATATAAATAAAATAAAAAAGAGAATCGAAATCGAGTTCGACGAACTCATGGAGCCTGGGGCGAAACTGTGGGCTGCAAAAGGTGAGGTGCGGCGATTGGGAGGGGATCGCAACTTCGTCAATGACGAAGGAGGAACGTCGGGTCGTGATGGTAGGAGGTGAATTGTAGGGTCGTCGTGCGCGCGGGCGAAGAAGTTTGGGAGGAGGAAACACTGTCTAGGTTTTGGGGATGACGTTGAAGTCGGGCGGCAAAGGGGCGGGTCGCGATCAAATGGTGGAGGTCGAAGGCGAGCGGTCACATGAGTTGTTTATCTCGATCGACTGTGGGATTGGTTAAAGGTAGTTAATTTTTTTATAAATTCCAGTAATTATGTTAACTAATTTTATTTTTTAAAAAACTATTCGAATGCTTAAAAAAAATTAAATGATAAAGTGGTTGACTACAGAAAAAGAAAATCATATGTTGATCCTAATTACATTTAATTTAAATTATCTTGATATTAATAAAATTCGTAAAAAATTCTTATACAAGGTTCAAGTGAAAGAAACAAGTCGAGGTGGAGATGGTTTGCAAATAAAAATCAAAGGTGAGTAATCTCACTCACTTTTGGATTATCGTAATAAATTTTAAATAGTTAAATTTGATTGTTGATTAATTGGTAAAATGGATAAATTATTATCAGTTGATGTGATATTATACATATAGTGGTATATATATATATATTTGGAGTGATTGATATACCCGCATTTATATAGCGGATGAGACCCTATACGCCCCGCATAATAGCGGATGACCCTATATACCGCGATATCCCTCTCGAAGTGGGATTGGTATTTTTATATTGTGCTAACATCTGTAGATGCAGGGAAACATGTTGGAGGGATCCAAATGGATTCCTCAAAAATGTTGAAATTATTTACATTTTCAATGATATGATTTATTTGATAATCTACGATAGATTATGTTGGAGAATTAAATTTATTAGATGTTATGATATTGCTGGATATATTTTTGACATTTTGAAATATCAGAAATATAAATATTGAATTTTTAAGGGAAATAAAAGGAAATTTAAAGTAAGATTTATAGTAAAGTTGGATAAATTTAAAAGTAATGAATTTGAAAAAATAAATAAATAGTTTGATTTTAAATTTGTGATTGATAATTTCTAAATATGGGAAGATATAGATTTTGGAATATTTAGAAAAAAAAGGGATTTAATGGGACTTAAGTGATTGTTTAAGTATAAAAGTATTTATTTTTTTAAATCCGAGAGATCAAATAGAATTGAGAAAAATAAAAGGGGAATTTGAGGAAAATAAAATACAAATTGATGTTCCGGTTTTAAACAAGGTTTTAAATTGGAAAAAGAAGTGAATTTGGAATTAGTGGGTTTGGAAGAAGTTTGGGTTGACAAAGGAATAAATTTTAAAATGGAATTTAACTCAGAAAATCGATTTGTAATCAACTTAAGTATTTTTAAACGGTTATAAGTGGAGATGAGACAATGGGATTATAAAGTGAATATTAGGCTCAGGTCCCTAGTAAGTTTCAAAATACACAAAAACCCCAGTAAAAAAAAGTGTGTAAATTAGGTCCCTAGAATTAAGTTACTAAGTAATTGCATATAGTTATGCAATTTTTTTGGTGAATAATTGCGGAATTTTCCGCAACTTTTTGAAAAAATTGCGTAAATTTCCGCAATTTTTTGGGTGAATAATTGCGGAATTTTCCGCAATTTTTTGAAAAAATTGCGTAAATTTCCGCAATTTTTTGGATGAATAATTGCGGAATTTTCCACAATTTTTTGATATAATTGCATAAATGTCTGCAATTATTCACTGAATAATTGCATAAGTGTATGTCATTATTCAGTAACTTAATTCTAGGGACCTAATTTACAAACTTTATTTTACTGGGGTTTTTGTGTATTTTGAAACTTATTAGGGACCTGTGCCAAACTGTCCCATTTATAAACTGGGTTTATAAACAAAGTGAAGATTTATCAGTGGATAATTTGAAATTATAAATTCACGATGGGAATTTATAAGGAGATGGTAATTCGTTTAAAAATAAATAGTGTTTTATTTTTAAAAATTTGGAAAAGGAAATTTACGGAGTTGGAACGTAAATTAAACTAGAGATAAATCGAGAGGGAATTTATCAACGATTAGACGGGCTATATTGTAGTGGAAAGTGTATTTCCCTGAGATGTTAAGTATATTTTCAAAGAAAGTTTTTTGAGTATAAATTAGAAAATTTAAAGGGTTTTAAAGGAATGTTTTAGAAAATTTATCATTTAATTGTTTTAAATTTGTTAAAGTAAATATTTATTACGTTAGTTATAGTAGTTAATTATTTTTAAAAGGTTAAATTAGAATTATGATTTAAAAAAATTATTAGATATTTATATAATAGCTTTATTTTAAAAAGTAATTTTTGGCTAAAGTTTTACTTGGAGAATTATTATAGAATTTCATAACTATTATTTTGAATAAAGTAATTTAAGTAGCTTTATTTTAAATATTTTAAGTGTATATTTTTGAATAAAGTGATTTAATTTATTTAAAATCCAAATTAAATAAGACTGGGTGTTTTCAGTGGAAATAGAATATTTGATTGAATGATTGTTTAATTTGATAGTTAAATAACCGACTATCAAATCTGGACCCAATATAACTTTGGAAATATCTAGAAGAAATACGGGAATTATATGGTACAGTTACCGTTCGAGGTGCTATACTGTACGTATAAACTCGTTTCATTCTTCTAGGATGTTTATAAGGAAATCCGTCCGTAAAATGGTTAGGAGGTGATCTCCGATCTTATTTTCGTCTGTTTATTTCCTAGAGAATCGAGGTTGAGTTTACCGGGAATAGCGAACGTTGTTTCGAAGAGACCGGGATAGGATTTGCAAATCCGAAAACCACTTCGATCCAACTAGTATGTTTTCGAAATGGAGACAAGAGCTTGGAGTCGAAGATGGAGCAGTGAAGTGCAAGGGCTAATCGCTACTAATCCTGAGGGTTATTCCAAAATGGATGTAGTAGGAGTAGTGCCTTCGGATCCGTTCGGACCGAGAACGGACTTGTATGGATGAATGCTATCAGTACATTGTCATTGGAGGACAATGAGCATTCTAAGTGAATATTTCTAAAAAGGTAACGCTTATCCTCGAGCCTCATCAACCAGGAATGACTGAAAATCAAGGGATATGCAGCAAGGCTAAGTGGGTCTCCCAAGTAGGGTAAGGTTTCCCCTATCTAGAGTCCCTTTTTATTTCGGCTGTGTGGGCGGTTGCTGATCCCTACCGCGGAGTGATCTTATTCGGGCTATCCAGTAAGGGGTAGTCCGGTCTTGTGTTGCAGGGGATCCCGGAGTGGTCCTCGGTACGGTGTTTCTAGACAGGTACCGTGACAGGTGGTACCCCAGTGCCTAGTCATTCAGTTGGAATCCATTCTCCATAAGCGCCGTACGGTTTTGATTGTGCCCAACTATGCTGGAACGTGAGATGCAAGCATTTTTGCTATTTGAATAAGTATTTGTACTTATACACTATTATAATATCAGAGGATTTTGATGTAAAATGTTTTGGTTATCGTAAGGTAAAAACACGGCATGTTTATTTGTGGCGTGGTCTTACGAGATACCTTTGATTTTCAAAGGGTTTTTGAAACTTTAATAATTCAATTTGAGTGTGTTTTCTTACGCTGGTTTTCCAGACTGACTCGGTTGTTATTTTATTATAATGCTCGGGTCAGACCGAGTATTACAAATACATGATAAGATGCTATGGAACTCAGGAGACGAGCTGGATGGCGAGACGTATCACACGTACTTGATGTGTATTCCGCTGTGTAGTGTAAGCTGTATAGTCAGCTTGTGTGAGGACAGGTTATTATAACTGTCCAGTATTGTGTTATTGATTGTGTTGTACTATGATGATGTAATGTATAAAAACAGTTATAGTTTCTTTTGTATAAAGATATGTTGTTATCTATTATATAATTGTTCTACTGCGATTGTGAGATTCTGATGTTGTTTTCTATTTTCTTCTACCTCTTTCTCCTTTCCCTAACGATCTGGTATTTCCGGCATTCGATTGCTCGACATGTAATACAGTGGACATATTGATGTCGCTGCCTGAATTTAGCAAAACATCTTTAGAATACTTCAAGATAGAGTTATATCAAAGAAAGGATTTACTAAGAACGAATTACTAAGAATGGATTACTAAGAAATGATTAACCCAAAGAAGGAGTTGATTTCTTTTAAAAGAAAAGAAGTTATTAGGCAGGGAATATTTTTTTAAGAAAACATTTTAAAAGTCTAGTTTTGCAATAACAAATACGCTCTCATATGTATAATATACTCGACTCATTTTAGGGCATTACTTACCCTATCACTACTGAGCCGTACCCAACCAAAGCCAAGGTGTTCGCTCAACCTTGAGCTCTGATACCACAATGTAATGATTGCCTTTTCGATCCTCGAATGTCGATATTAAATACATTCACGCTATTCATATGCCGCACACCCAAGTGCCGGAAAGATAGAAAGTTAGGGTAAAATAAAAAAAAACAAAATAAGAAAGAAGCACAGAAAATCAAAATCTCACATGCGGAACGATAATATATAATATTCCAAAAGTGTAGTACAAAGAATTACTCCAACATACATGAACTTTGGAGTTACAAAATGACTAAGCATTACAAGCAGTCTGGTTAGTTATAACTACATGTCCTCACAATACTGAATACATAAATAATAGTAAACGAAAATGAAAAATAGGTAGATAGATAAGTGGAAGCATTTAGCTTATTCCATAAGCTTAAAACATCCAACTCTAAGACTTGCTTAACTCAAGCTACTCAAAAGGGTACACGAGGAATTTTGGAAAAAGAAATATCATGTGTCAGACATAAGTCTGGTACGAAAAACACGGAAATTCATATAAACACATAACAGTACTTCTGAGGCCAACATAATTACCGATTTTTTCCCCTCGGAAGGACCAAAATCAATTTATATTTACATTAGGTGTTATTAATAATAATGTCTAAGGTGTGTAATATAAATAAGAAAAATAGTCATGATGCTTACATTAATCACAACACAGTATATTAGAGTACAATTAAAACTACTAAGGCATGTTGGTATAAATGGATTTCCATGAAGACCACCTCAGTAAACTGAGACTGATCTCCTATGACAAGGGTCAGAAGTTACCTTTCGAGCGTCGTATATCTCTAGATAAAATATACCATAAGGCAAATACAACTGGCCCACACCCGAAAGAGCGAACCTAAATCATGTGGAACCTAAGTATCAACAACTCCCTCTAGCAAAATTTATAATAATACTCTAGATAATGGAGTTGATGTACCCCTTTAGGTCAGCAAAACCTCTGGATTGTGCATCCTACTCTTTCTTTAGTCATTTTTCTGATGTCGAGCCTACGTTCGGCATCTTTCATATGAATCTTCATTTCTCGAACAAGATGCACTTCAACAACCACTTCCGAACTGATTTGTATAGTAGTTTTAAAGTGGTATTCAGCAAGTAAAACACTTACCAATCACGGACTCTTCCAAACTAATCGATGAATTTTCGGTAAACTCAATTCTGGTTCTTTTAGAAGTGACCGAAAGCTAGATGCATTTCATACCAGTGCTCCTCCCCAGGGGTTCTCATTTGTTTAAATGTGTGAAGCCTTTCGTCCACTTCCTAAGTTAAGTTTGGTCAAGATCGGTAGTCGACTAATCAACTATCGAGTCTCAAGCACTTGCTTACAAAATCAAGGTTCGTATACGTAACACGTTTCCGACACTCCAGCTTAACTATTCCTCGGCCAAGAGGGAAGTCGGTAGATTAGATCTCTATTGCTACGTCCCTACTCGAATGTCAATCTTGACTCTCACAAATAGAAAAGCCTACACCGTTCGGCTTTTAGTATTAAGCATAGCAATAATAACATTCTATAAACAATCAAACTAAGGCCATTACATAAATGTTACTTTTTATCCCATCTTCTAAAAATACAGTCTTTTTAAATTTCTCAAATTAGAAACATTTTTAAAATGAATTATATGTACAATAGTTTTATTTAATGAGGAATTAGAATTTAGAATAAATTAACGAAGGAAAGTGCAAAAAAGTTCTTACTTTAACAAAAGAGCTCAAAATAGTTTTATAGACTTGTATATGATTAAAATACCTTTAAATACTTATAAATTAGACCTAAATATTTATAGAAAATATTACTTTAAAATAGTTACTTAATATTGATTTTGAAAACCTTTACTATTTTAACAAATAAACAAGTTTGTGGATATAAAATAAGAAAACCTTTGCTTCATAATTTCAAATAAATTCTATTAAAATTTATTTAAACTTCAAACTTATTTTAAAATGATTGTATATCTTTTATAAAACTCCTTTGAAAAGATTTCATAAAAATATCCATAGTAATAACATTTTAAACTTCACAAAAACTTGTTTTTCCAAAATGCATACATAGGCACTATCGCTATATAGACCATAACTCTACTAACTTTGTTTTGTAAATAAAATAGCTTTTAAACTTCACCTCTTACCATATTTTATACTTCTATAAGTATAGAAAATAATTTATTTAAAGTGAATAAAATATGGAGTTTAAAAAGTGAGATAAAAGAAAGGGATTTCAAAGTGCGTTTATAGCGACTATCGCTATACAGACAATTCCGTATTCAATTTACTATTTAATATCATTCAATTATATAAGCACATATGGTTCCCAAATTTACTAAATAACATGTCCAAATCCAATGTTCAAACTTTCAATTACATGTGCTTAAATAAACAATACAATTCAAAACATTTCAAGGCACAACACTTTAAAAAATCACATGATTTTCAAAGCACATAATTATGGGTTATAACTTTAAGTAGTTAGGGTATATTATCATAGTTTATAATAAGCAAAATCTTTAAGTTTTGATTAAACAAATTGTCAAGTTTATTGTTTTATTAAATGAGTGAGATAACTCAATTTTTAACCTATTTAAGCTAACTCACTTCAACCTCTTCCTAACAACATTGCAATAACGTCCTTCCTTTTACACATGAACAAGCATGAACAAGAGAAGAGAGGGCTAGAGGTGCACGACCAAGCTCCTACCACCCTAGATTGGGTTCGGCTTTGGTGGGAATGCAGGGAATGGCTCCAAATTTTTAAGTTTGTAATGATGGAAGGTTGTTATATGCTATACTAGGATGATAGCAAGAGTTTGGAGGAGTTTTAGCTTTGTTTGAATTACTTTGATTTAAGAAATTTGAGAAGAGGAAGGAGTGCAAGGACTTGGAACTTTTAGTTTTTGAATTTGTAATCTAAGAAGAGAATTCACCCATCTATTTATAAGCTTAGGAATGAGTGCCAAAAGATCACCAATACCCTCCTAGGTCAACCATGCGGTTACATCCATCCATGCCTCTTACACACCATGCTTTCTATGAAGCACTCCATCATTTCCTCCTTAAATCAAGGGTCCTTTAGCACTTCTTCTAGAAGATATTTTCTTAATTAATTTCCATTAGTAATAAAAAGGTTTAAGCACAAGTTAATGTTTTTATGTGTTTATTACATAAGCCCAAAGGTCTTAGACAACTTTTATTGAACAAAAAGTTGATTTTTAATGAAACGTTTTTCGGTCACATTTTTAATATTTCTTCAAAGTATATATTTTTGTAAACATATTTCAAAAATAGGTTTTCTATCATTAATTGTTAATTAAAAAGTGTGTAACAAATTTATAAAAATCATATTTTCAATACTTAACCATTTCCCAAAAGTTGAAATATTTGAAGATGAAATATTTAAATTTTCAGGTCGTTAAGAGGGATTTGGTTCTTTCTTCTTGAATGTATCCAAATAATCAAAGAAATTTCATTTTCAATGCCAATTCCTGGAACAGTGGTAATAATCACCCATTCCCAGAGCAATTAAAGCACTCGGTAGTTCCATACCGGTCAATGTACAAAAACTTATAATGGGGATATAGAAAAAAACATAGGAAACGGTACAAAAAATTGTATTTGAGACATAATCCAGCATCCAAAATAAATTATTAGTATTATGTCATTGTCGTAGGAAAAATAAAAAAAATTACTCTAATATAACAAAATCGAAGAATTTCTTAATCCTACATATCAAATTTTGGTTATAAATATTGATTTACTTATATCAGATGCTTGGATCTTGAACTTTGGTATATACCCTTGCTTTAATACTGACTAAAGTAAATCTTCAATGTTAAAACTGCTAAAGCGCATGCTAACATACCCTGATTTAGCGGGCGTTGTGGTAAATAAAGAAGATTTAAGCATATATATATCTGTTATTTAAGAGCACTAGGTTATAAAGACATGGTGGTTGAAGAGCGCTAAGTGTTTTAGCAGCGCTTTAGTGGATCTTTAGTTGCATGGTTATTCTCTTCCTTCCCATATTCCACTTTTACTACCCCTCTTTTTATTTCGATTCCACTTCTTAGAGGGTTTACCTTCATAAAAAAGAAACCTTTACTATGAGAACTCGATCAGATTCCTTTGCATAAGTGTCATCGACCATACTTAACATATTAACTAGGTTGACCACATTGCACTTATGCCAATTCATATTATAATTTGGTATTAACGGATGAAACCTAGATGATGATGACCAAAGAATGAGTTCAATATGCATCTCTTGATCGAGAGTAATTCCTAATTTCACAACCTTGTCGATATATACAAACATATTGAGCACATAAGCTTGCACTATGATTTCCTTACCAATTTTAGAACGAAATAATTTCTTTAAAATCTCATATTTTACGAAATGAGATTATTTATCATTCAACTTTTATAAATGTTCGAATATGGTATAAAGAACCACATTCTTGTGCTATCTTTGAAGCTCAGTACTCAGGGTAGACAACATATAACATTTGATAAGTTCACACTCAAATGATCAAGACTTGAAATTTTTGATCTTATCGGCAACGATCATATTTATCACCAAGTTCATGGGATTTTAAGTGACAACATGCCAAAGATTTTCATAGATTAGTGAAATTTTCACATATCTTAGCCAATCTTTATTACTCATTCCATTTTGTATATTCTTTTCAGGAAAGAATTTCATTAATGACCATTTGTCTGCATAATTTAATTAGAGTAGATTAGAATATATATTCTATGTACTAATGCTTATTAGAATGGTTTATCACATTTTTACAAGTTTTCATATTAGACCTTAATATGTATTCTAAAACCCTTAAGGAAATATAAGAATTTCATAAATTTCTTCAGCATTAGTTAGGACCTATTTATCTTGTCACCACAACCAAGAAGATACTAAAAAAATCATGTTTAAATGGTGAGTAATTCCTTTGTTGGTAATATTTTATGTATAAATCTTAATTATGTTGTACTTTGGTCTTAATCATCTTTATGATCCTGAGTATGCTTAATAAGCTACAAAGTAAATTAGTAACTCAAGATCCATTATTTCTCGATTGCATGTAAACAAATTCTATAACTCTTGAGAATGTTCAACAAGTTGTAAAATTTTCTTCCATCAACGTAGATGCAATCAAAGCATCATTAAGTATATTATACGGCTTGAGCATGCTTGAGCATGCTTAACAACCACATAAATGTTTTAGTCCTCTACTTTTGAATTTGAATGGTAAAGAGCATCAATATTTATAAAATCATAATTTCAAAATATAATACTATGTGATATTAATGGTTAGGGGGTGATAAGTATTCAAAATAATTAATGACATCAAATGCCATTACATTGCAGTATGCATCTCCTGGATCTACATGTGTTTTATTTATTTTAATTTTAACTTCTGAAATCTTAGTTGCGTTCATTTACACACAAACAAACACACACACACACACACGCACATATATGCTCATATATATATATATATATTTATTCATTAGTTGAAGTCTTACAATTATTTTATAACAATTATAACTATAAATATAAATTCAAATCAATTTAATATTTAAATTTTTAAACTGAATTTATTACCTTCATAAGTTATATTATTAAATGCAAATACACTATTTGAAATAACCTAAGGCGCTTACACTAAAGATCACAGTGATCATCGTCTTAGTCGGTCAAGAAGTGACAAGCAGCTAGGTAGGTTTTTCGTTCATAAGTATGTTTCATAATTATGTAACATTCTGCCTTTAACACCAATCTAATGCTAATATTCAATTGATTGATGTTAAAATGAATTTAGAAATAAATTCATATAATGTAAGAAAACTAACCATTTTCTTGACTGAAACTCAAATCATGATAGAGATAGTTTGAAATAAGTTATTATTGTATAATCATAGCCACCGAAATTTTAAAACACCGAGAAAACCAATTTCCATAAGACCAAAAAATAAAATCACAAGAAACAGAGATGAGTCAAGCATTCTAACATCCACCAAGTCCAAGTCCCTAGAGAATTCCTCCCTATAAATTATTTTGGAATTATATTATATGTATAATATGTATTTATATGACAATTAGAATCCCCAAGACATCAAAATGAGTGATTTGCTTGACTAAAGTACCAATCCTATGAATAACACTATTTTTGACCCCAAAAAATAATAATTAATTATACTTACTCCATTCTAATTTATGACTTTTATAATTTACTTTATTAATTATTTTGGTTGAGCACTAAGAGTTATGGTTGTGAGACTCTCAGATGGGACACTAGTCCTCACCAATATTTGAATACTTCGAATATGTTTATATTGAACGAATTTTGCCGAAGTACATTAGTAAATGAAAACTCGGATGCATATAGATTATCTAGATGAATTCTTACTTCATAATCATAAAGTTGCAACCTTAAGAAACAATGTATTATGCATGTTATGTCTCTTTATCATTATGATGTCACTTAAATGGTTAGTTCTCAATCAATGGTCAAAAATATAATGATGTCTATATTTAATTATGAAGTTCAACATTTGAAGTCACTCGATTCAATCTGATAACATTTATCAACTAACTATATTGCTTTGATCAAAGACTAAATGACTCATGTCAACTTTTACACTAACCTTTTGTATTGAATGAGACTAATCCTCTCTTAAGTAGTGTTACACTTCATGTGTTTAACACACAACTAACCATGGACGTGATATGTGATCATCAAAATCAAAGTTTGATCTTTACACACAAGTTCCACGGTACTCTCAGTTCTAAAGACTACCGCACATTTTCACGTGAGATCTTTTATTTAACTTAGATATAATAAACTATATAGGACTCATGGTAAGTCATTCATTGATTGTTCTCTAATGAAAACAAGCATGCAATATGTTGGTCCCCGTAGTAGTTATGAGTAAATCACTATTCATGATTGAAAAGTATTATGCACACTAGTACTGACGAACGTATTGATATCCCATTTTCAGAACACCTATAACTAGGAATATTTTAAGCGTAAGTGTTTATCCACGATCTATTATTCATGGTTACAAACTCTTTTCATATTTACGATTGACTAAACACTTTTTCCTAAAGATTTTTTACTTGTGTATTACTATGTTATCATATCATTATATTTACTAAAAAAAGAATATATAATAGAAAGAAAAACAAAACCATAATATTATACTGAACAAGATTTAATATAGAAGTTAATTACAATATTGCTCTTGAGGCACCTTTTAACTCAATCACTTAGATGATTGAGAAATATGATAATTGTCAAGATAAACAGTATAACACTCATGGAAGTAGTCATTATTATTGCTAGCCCAATCTGCATCTTAGAAACCATGAAGAGAAAGTGATTTTTCCTTGTGAAGAAGTAAACCATGAGTTAATATGTCGTCTAAGTATTGAAGTAATAGTTTTGCAGCATTCCAGCCACTGGAAGAGGGTCGTTGCATGAATTCGGAAAGTTTATTAACACTATATGCTAAGTTTAGGTGAGTGATATTGTACTAGACCGTCAACAATTATGTCATTGCATGTGCAATTAATTTGATGTCTCTGAATGAACTGTGAGATTCCTATCTAAACAAGTTGTGTAGCAACATGTTTTGAATTAGACATTTCTAGTAGTGTAAGACCCGCATTTTTTAGAGGAATATATGTAGAAAATATATTTTAGAACATCTAAACAACTTTATTTTCAGCTAAAATTATGGAAGAATGCATGATTTAATATTTTTGAATTCTGTTTTAAGTTATGTGACATTGGAAACTAAAACATTATTTTAGCTATAAATTTTTAAAGATGAATTAGAGATTGTTTTTTTGAATCAATAGATCGACTAGAATCTGAACACTGATCATAATGTTAATTTAGATAAACCGTTAAGGAGATATGGTCGTTTCAGCGTTATGGCCTACAGTTGTCAAATTTTAATTATTTTCAACACAACCCAATTTTCTAGAGACACCTCTCACTGAAAACATACGTCGGTTTATTTCTCTTTTATCTTCTTCTTCCTCCTAATCTATATTAACCCAAATTACTTACAGAAATCAAAATACAAGCCCAAAAACTAAAAGAACATTACCTAAATTCAAATCTATCGAAGGTCAACCTATCTACATCGATCAAAGTCCATTTAAAGAAGTTCAAATTTTATCATGACCTAGACCAATGAGAAAGAGGGCCTATTTAAGTATTTCTATGGTTTTAGAACCAAATGTAGAAGAGTGGGAATGATAACCTATGATATTTGTAACATATAGATCCATATACTTGTGTTTTCATAAAGCATATGACCTAAATTGTGAGATGTAGAGTTGATTTGGTTAGGATTAGATATACTTGATGTTAGAATATTATTTCGGATAAGAACCTATAATTTTAACAATTGATTAAACTAGTTAATGTGTTTATTAGAGAAGTTGGTAAGTAAATATGTTGATTGGTATAAATTAGGCTATAGTTGAATCATTCTGATTGATTTGATGTTTGTTATGTGTTTATTTTTTGTTTCTATATATACGTAACAGATAGGCACGAGTTAGAGTAATAGGAGCATAATAATTGATGTGTTGAGATTGCACCTAGGAGATATTTCCTAAAATGCTCCATAATGAAGAGGAGTTCAAGCAAGGAGTTCCAAATCAGCTGGCAAGTCGAATGGATGGAAGAGTTCAAGGCAATGTTTTTCTTATGTTCGAAAAGCATGCTAAGCATTAGCGTCAAAGCGGGAGAGTTAGAAAAGCTAGGAATGAATTCAGAGAGGTTCGTTAGAGGTTAGAAGACCGGAAAGTCAAAAAAACAACAAAAATTTGGATTGGGGTCAGAGGGTGACCTACCATGACCAAAAGAAAGCTTCAAGTAAGTACTTGGAGATCAACTTTGGATCGTTTTAGGCTAATCCAAAGCTTGCTTCGTATCAATGACCTGGGATTTTTCCACAATAAAAATTCAATCAATCCAACATGTTAGATCAGGGTTAATCCAATCCCAGTTAGTCCAACAAGATGGATTGATGGTCTAACGTGGATTGAATGAATCTCTTTGGTTGATTTTAGGGCTTAAACCGAGTCATTTGGTAGAGGACCTTGAGTTGGTTCTAGGTCAAGAAGTTGGTGATCCAAGTACTTTCGGGTACATGGGTGTGAACATAGTTCACTCCAAGTCACTTGGAGGCTTACCAGATGTCAACTTCGGATGAAACCATAGGTGACCTGGGTCTGACCCGAGGTCACATAGGAGATGCTTCGGAGTTTATGTGTGGTTGCTCAAAGGTTGTTTGGGGTTCGCATGTAAGCAACATGACATTAAGGGTTTGGCTCAAAAATGTAAATAATAGGATAAAATACGTGATAGACATGTGTAAATGTTTGAATGTTGATAATTTTACGTCATAACTAGGATTTCGGTGTGGTTTAGACCAATGTTCATGACTCGTTCGAACTTACCTAGTGTGAAGCATTGAAGGCATGATTTGTTGCATTCTTTAAGGTAATTAGAGAGAGATGGTGATGCTCATCTAAGTAGGCTAGTCAGGGATGATGCCTACGGGTGTCGACAAGATATGGCTGACCTTATTGTTCTTAAGTTAAGGGTAAAGCTAATGAGACATATTAGTCCGTTATTTTCGTTCGCACCATTAATGATACATTACTGTAGTAGTGGGTTGTTGATGGCATTAGACTGCACCATTTATATTTTATCATATGTTTGGTTGGCCTAGGTCTCGTAACCTGTTACACCACTGACCTTAGAATGTTGTGTTCCCACACTTATGTTATTTAGTTGACAGTATTACAGTTCACAACGATACATATTATTTATTGTTAGCAATTATGTTAGAGTAGTGTATTACGGTAACTAAGTTTCGCGAAGCAGGTTTATGTATGATTTTATATATAACATATTGGATTTTATCTCATTATATTATTTGTTTTATATATACGTGTATACGAAGTTTTAGTTAGTTGCTTCACACTAGCCTTTATCTCATATCCGCATTTTATCTTTGTTTTTATGATATCTCTCAGCTACTCTCACGAGTACCATGATAGTTAGGTGTTTAGGACTATCATGATCTGTTTACTATATATTGTTGGAGGTTGAAGGCCGCTATCCAGTTGTAATATTATTATTTGCTTAATTTATTCATGTTCAAACGTTATTATAATGAGACTATGTATTGTTATTTAGGATTTCGTTCAGGTTATTTGGGATTTCATTCATTTGACGTACGTATGGATTTCTGTACACTGATCATTTAACAGTTATTACCAGTCATATTTTATCTCATATTATGTCTATCATGTTTTCTAAATATTTATTTCTACATTATATTTTATCATTCGTTGTCAATTACAACATACAATTATGTGATAGATTGTACTTGGTTATACAAAATGGGAACGTTCTCCCTTTATGACATTTGAAAGACAGATCTCCCCTTTAGGCATTGATTTCGAGTGCCATAAATGGAAGGTCTTCAAAACTAATGTCAAAAGATCTTTAATTAAGGATTTATCTGTCACAAGAACAATGAAGCATTGAGCAATATTGTTCTTGTTACTTGTGTTAATAATATCATTCACTTGAATAAGTAAATACATGGCAGTATCAACCAAATAGGGAATGAATTAGAGAGAGACATTTGCACTAGAGTGTGTGCACCTGGACTTACTAACGTCAACCAATTGGGGAATGGATAAAATGTTTGCATGAGAGTGTGCGAACTAGAAGTAAACAAGAGGGTGACATATTTCTAGATACCAAGATGGGGAGGCATGTTTTAGTCCATATATAACTTTCTTTAATTTGTATACATGTATTTGTAGGGCTGGACATTTTTACCATATTACCGCTTACCAACCATTACCAACCGCTACTAACTAAAATGGTACCGAAAAAATGGTAACCAATTTGATTGGTACAGTTTGCTGAACCGTATGAAAATATGTTGTACGGTAATGGTAATTAACTACTAAATATGATAATTACCATATCTACCACATATCTTGACGCGCGCGCGCGCACACATATATATATATCATTATATATTTCTATTATATAACATCACGTTTAATGTGTAATGATTTAATATAAAATCTAGCAAAACACTATTATGATATCAGATTGAATGCAATTCTTATCATACGAGCGTTACGGCACGCGCTTCGCGCGTGATAATGGTATGTACTTCGCGCGTGAATTGTTTTCCTACAGATTATAGATGGTTAACACATTCAAGGAAAAATGATTTGCATAAATATTTAACCATGTTTTTACATTGAAATAATGTGTAGTTAATTAAAAAATTTATTTCTAAGTTGCAACATCTAATTTTTTGTTAGTTTGAATTTTAATTATATTATTAATTAATAAATAACGAATTTGCAAATTATGTTTATTTGTTAGATCTTATTTTCAAGTGTAGAGAGATATTTTGAATTTGTAAAGAAGCTCAACTATTATATCCTATTTTAAAGAAATTTTAAGATTTGTTAATATCTGCATAGGGGCATTTTTGATAGTTCACACTAACACCAAAAAAGTGTGACACCAAAGGTATTACAACTATTAATAAAGATATATTTTTAAAAAGTAATATGATTTTATACAATATTTAGCTTCTTGCATAACATTTACTTGTATTTTTGACTACACATAATAAAACTAATAAATAATCATATAATAAACGATAACAACTCTTGATATTTACTCTTTTAACATGAAATATTGTAACAAATATATATAATACTAGTAAAAGTTTATTACCCACACCTACCAACCATTACTAACCACAAACCAAAGTATTGATTTTCTGATTGTTTTGGTTGGTAATGGTATAATTTTTCTATTAGCATATAAATCGGTATGGTAATGGTTTTAAATATGAATTTTCGGTATCAAACCAAATCCAGCCCTGTGTATTTGATTCTCTATGACATCCTAGAGGTTGAGTTATGTAGATATCCTCGGGAAGATGACTTTGAAGAAAGGTATTGTTAACATCCAACCGTCGCAACTGCCAACCTCTACCGACTGCTAGACTCAAAACAAGGAGAATTTTTATTGGCTTGATAATTGGACTGTAAGTGTCATAATAACCCAATCTAGATCATTGATGGAAATCTTTAGCCACTAATTTGACTTTGTACCTATTGGCATCCCTTTAAAATGGAGGATTCACGTGCATCCAATTAAGTTATGCATAGAATTAAATGGAACCAGTACTAAAACAATGCAATTTACCTACGTGGAAATACCGACGCTGAGCCGATGAAAAAAAAAGGCGTCAACGAGGCACCGGCAAGGCGTAGGGAAGATGCAGTCCATGCAATTTTACCAACGTCTTATCGATGCCTTATATACCTATATCGGCATAGCGTCACCCCTTTTTAGATAACCACCCCATCACCCGCACTTTCAGTTTTATAATTATCAAGATATTAAAAAAAACTCCCCTCTCCCCACACACCGCCATACCATCACCACTCACCGCCATACCATCACCACCGCCTCCACTAAAGTTGCCTCCACTGAAGCTAAATCCAAAGTCACCATCACCATAGCCATCACCACAACCTCGATACGAAGCCGTCGTCACCTAGACTTGTCAAAATATGACCCAACCTTTTACCCTACTTATAAATGGGTTGGGTCAACCCGTTTATAAATATTATTAAATGGGTTATGAGTTGGGTCGACCCATTTTTAAAAGGGTTATAAATGGGTAACTCATTTACCCATTTATTAAAAACATTAAATTTTAATATAAATTTGAAAAATAAGAATTTTGAACATACATTGTAGTTTTACATAGAAACTGACGGTTGTACTTAAAAAATAACAGGCTACCGCATCCCCATATTTGAATTCCGTCTGGTGCAGAAGCCGTTATTTTTTTTTGTTCAAACTGTAATAACTCCTTCGTTATAACTCGGAATCAGGCGAGACTTCGACCAATTAATTCCCACCTAAATTACGGACAGTATGAAACACTCGGATACTTCATCGTGTGAACGCACATTGTAGTTCTTCAAGGGGACTGACAGTTGTACTTAGAAAATAATAAGCTACCACATCCTCATATTTGAACTCCGCCTAGTGCAGAAGCCGCTATTTTTTTTGTTCGGACTGCAATAACTCCTTCGTTCTAACTCGGAATCAGGCGGGATTTCGACCGATTAACTCCCACCTAAATTACAGACAGTATGGAACACTCGGATACTTTATCATGTGAACGCACACTGTAGTTCTCCAAGGGGACTGATAGTTGTACTTAGAAAATAACAGACTACCACATCTCCATATTTGAACACCGCCTAGTGCAGAAGTCGCTATTTTTTTGTTCGGACTACAATAACTCCTTCGTTCTAACTTGAAATCAAGCGAGACTTCAACCGATTAACTTCCACATAAATTACGGACAGTATGGAATACTCAGATACTTCATCGTGTGAACACACACTGTAGTTCTCCAAGAGGACTGATAGTTATACTTAGAAAATAACAGGCTACCACATCCACATATTTGAACTCCGCCTAGTGCAGAAGCCGCTATTTTTTTGTTCAGACTGCAATAACTCATTCGTTCCAACTCAGAATCAGGCGGGACTTCGACCGTTTAACTCCCACCTAAATTACGGACAGTATGAAATACTCAGATACTTAATCGTGTGAACGCACACTGTAGTTCTCCAAGGGGACTGACAGTTGTATTTAGAAAATAATAAGCTGCTGCATCCCCGTATTTGAATTTTGATGAAAATTAGAATTTAAAATTTTTATCGGAACTCAAAATATAAAAATTAGAATTAGAATTATTTTATATTTATTTGTTTTTTATTAGTCAAATTAAATTCAAGTCTTTAAATGGGTTAAATGGGTAACCCGCTTATTAAGTGGGTTGGGTCATAAATGGGTAAAAAAGAATGGGTCACAAATGGGTTGGGTCAAACTCGACCCAACCCAACCCGTTTTACAGGTCTATCGTCACCTGAAGTCGCTTGCTGCCAAAGTCACCCCATGAAGCCGAACCATGTCAATCGCTACCATCAGTGCAGCCTTCAAGCTGTTCAAGCCCTCCAAGGTATGATTATTTATTTAATTATATGGTTAAGATTATAATATCCCTAATATCAACGGTGATTCTAACAAGGTCACACAATCAACAAACAAATATTTAAATATATTTCATTTTTTATTCAATGATGTGATATTGTTTATATATGATTTGATTGTTAGTATTGTTATGAAATTGTCCAATAAAATCATTTGTTATCGATATGTTATAATTAATGAAAATCCTTGTATGTTCATGGCTGACAAATATCGAATATGATCGTTGTTTAGATATTTGTTTTTAAATAAAACGGAAATCGGTATTCATCTGATACGTAATTTGCCGGACTTGTCCCGGTATTGAACAAGTTATAAACGCAACGATATTTATATTTTGTAAATCAATATTTCAAATCGAACAGTTAACAAAAATTTTGTAGTTAACGACATTCAAAGTTCCATCTCGAACATGAGAATTACATTCCTCGCCCGTAACCTATTCTCATTTTGGATCTTTTAGGACTTGGTTAAAAACGTGAGGATTAGGGTCTAGGATTGAGAAAGGACAACAACAAGGCTGATTTTGGTTCTGTGATTTAAGAGAAATCATTTACTGTTAAAAAATCAATTGGTCCATGATAAAATAGGTTCTCTAAAATGGTATTGGAGCTAGGCACAACGCATGCGTTCTTAATTGCCACACATGCTTCCAAGTAAGTCAGTGTGATCTTGTTCAAAATACGGCACACATGAGTTGGATCTATAACGGTTTCATTATTCATGTGATTTATCTAGCATATGTATCAAGGATATGTTGCATCTTTCAAAGTTCATGGTAAAATAACAATGATTAGACGTCAATCTTTACAACACCAATTGGTTCTATGATAACAGACGATTATTTCAAAAATATAATTTCAGAACCAGATCTAATCTTTATATGCTCCACCCATCCAAACCAATCCATGATCCTAGATATGCCACACGTAAGGGGCGTGTTAAGAATGATCATACAACCGGAAACTAATATAATTAGCCCTCCATAAATATAAATATAAAGAGAGCACTCTTTACATTACAATTGTTTTTTTTATAGCAAATGGTTGATTTTGTGATATAACTATTGATGCTCTAATATGGTAGTAGAGCACACAGCTTTACATCATCAAAACCAACGTTTAATCCACTAAAATACAACACATGTGAGGTATGTAAAGAATAATATGCATTACAAAATTAAAGCAACGAGTAGTGTATAAATACTAAAAGACCATCCTCTATATCATCAGTTTGTTTGATAAAAGAGATTCTACAATAAAAATTACATAAAATATAAAAATATTAAGAATAAATTTTTACTTCTCATATATTTCACAACTAAAAACATACTAAAAATGTCTTAAAACATATTCAAAAATTAGTCAAATCGGTCATTCTATGAATATATGACTTTTGGATCCACTTCTCAATTTTCATAAATGGAGCACACTAAAAAGAAAACCAAGAATAAAAAATATCATAATAGTCAAATTTATCATTTTTGCCGGGAATTTTCCAATTCTTCAAGTTCCGTTTAGGGATTAATTTTCTACCGGTTTTGATTGATTTTGAACGGCTCTGTAATTTATGTGTTATCATAGCCCTTATTTGTAAGTTTTTTTTAGACATCTGTTGTTGTTGGTTATAAAATCGGTAAAAACCGATGCAGTTTAATTTTGATGACAATTCTTAACCCATCAAATTAAGGTGTTTTGAAGAGTTATAACTTTTTTTTAATTATACCCCAGTAACTATATTTTAGCATTAATCTTCAAAAAAACTACATAATAAATATAAGGATATATATATAACGTTACTTCAGTGGAAAACTCACCGATGTATGTTAAACTCTATGGATGAAAACGTTATTTTATTCACAATATATACAAATTAAAATAGTAAATTATTATGTTTGCAAAACTAAGTTAATTTTGAATTATAAATAATTTTTAATAATTGTTCTTTCTTTTTCTATATATAATTATCTATATATAAATGTTTATGTTCATAAATTATATATAATATATTTATACATACATATGTGTATGTGTGTGTATATGCATACACATATACATGCACATATTTAGACAACATACATGACATAAAAATGAGCTAATATATGTGTTGTGATGTAAATTCCAACATCTACATATGGGTTCACGGATTATTATGTTACACATGCACTCACACATATGTATATGATACATTTATCTATAAACTAAATCAAATAAAATTAATTTCATATCTTAATATATTTGAATTTAAATAAAATAAATGATTTTATTTAAATGAAATTTAAAAATATTCTAATTCAATTAGACTTCATAGGCACAATAAAGATCAAATAGGGTAAATATTTTCAAATTCACGTATAATTTCCACCGCGGGCTATCAACAAACCAAATGTGAAGATAGTTCTTCACTTTATTTACAAAAGATATGAATCAATCGTATAATCTTTAGTTGATTTTCATACTTCAGTTGAATATTAGCTGAGTTAAGTTTAGAAATTAGTTGATTTTTGATTTCGTAATCCTATGCGTCTGACCCGACTTTTCCTTATTTCATTAGTCTTATTAGCCAAAAAAACTGGTATGAAAAATCAAAAATTGTTTAAAACGTCCAACTAGTAAAAGTTTCAATTAATGACTTATTTTGATTTTATTTCACACTATTTTTGTGTATGCGCATCGATAATGACAAAAGAAATTTCAAACATGTCAAAAAACATAGGAAAATAATTAGTCCAATCCAGTTTGAAAATTATCCTAATCAACCATTTTATGGTTATTGAGTCGATTTTTCACATGTGTTAACGATAAAACCTCGATTGATGAAAATATTTGAAATAAATACTTTAATCTACGATTGTTTGGATGTTTTAGTAAAAGACCGTAAGTATTAATATACCTGATACGACAAAAAATATAATATTATCGAATATAAACTGTTCATTTTAGTTTAAAAATCTGAGAAGTTGATTGTTTTATTATTTTTGAATTGAAATCTCATGTTTTCATGAGCTTGCTAGCATGCTAAAATGACAAAAAAATAATAAAGTTTGTGCGAAATGGTCAAAAATGAAAATTTAAACTTATGATTTTGAGTTGATCCTTTATAATTTGTGAGCATCAAATACATTGCAAATGAAAAAATAGTTTAAAAATGTTAAGGAAAACATTCAGAATAGTTTATGTTAGCACAAATAAAAAGTTTACCTGGTGTTTGTCGATGATCACTAACTTAAATGACAAGTGGATTTGACGTTTTAGGCTGAAGCCTTGAAGATCATAGGTTCGAGCCTCCGAGACAAAATGCTCTGCTTAAATAAAGTAGCATTCTTATTACCAAATTTCTTTTTACATTTCTTTATACGTACTGGGACTTCAAATTGAATTTTATGTTCGCATTTTAATATGTATGTCAAATGATGTGTAAAAGAGTGAAGGGTTTGAAAATCCTAATCATTCTAACAAAAAGGAGAAATAGAAGAGAGAATGTAATTTTTGATGTTTGCTAATGGGTGGAAAACAAAAAATAAGATACTGTTTGGTTTAAAAACGAATGTGTTTTCGATTTTCAATATGTATGTCAAATATAAGAAAAATGTAGGGACGACGAAGAAGATGAAAGAAAGACGGATGAGAGGACGTAGGGGATGGAGGGACGACAGAAAAATGGATTGTTTCACATGTTTGTGTTATTTTCCAAAATACGAAAAAGAAAAAAATTGTTTTATATTTTGTATGTTAAGCTCATTTTCTAAATTGATTGTTTTCCGTAATATACATGCGTGCCGTATGCATTTTTGTATCCACGAAAGCTCAAAACTAAAAATAAAAAAACACACTTTTCAACTTTTCATTTTTCATGTTAAATTTTTTTTCCCAATCATCATTTGCCACCCACTTCTCTTTTCTCATTTCCTATGCATTTTAAAGTATACTTTGAACATGCAAAATACAAAAATATACTTTTAACATGCAAGATACAAAACTCTTTTTCAAAAGAACACCGGCGTATTTAGATTTTTTAGTAGATATTTCACTATTTCCACGGGTACTCTTAACCTAAAATATCAGCTGTCACAAAATACCTTTGACAGTTGACAGCATTGAAAACGACTAAAAACTTCTAAAAATGATGAATAATACTATAGAATTCATTTTGATTAATTGAATTAGATATTATATGATTTCTGAGTGAACTAAATTTCATTATCACCAAACTGAAATAAAACATTAGAAAGTGGTTTAAGAAAAGCATCCTAAAAAAAACAAGTGCCACTTTATGTGAGTATCTTTTTTGATTATTTTTTCACGAGTATTAACAAGATCATAACGAGAAAAAGCTTCAGAAAATTAAAAAACATTGGCCAATTACTAGTTCGTTTAGTTTTGAAAATACCTTATGTTAGTATCTACGTTTTTCGAGTTTAAATTTCACTACAAGAGAAAGGGCTGTTTCCAACGGCGGAAAGCCGTTGGAGGCCGTTGGAAAGCCGTTGCTCGCCGTTGGAAATGTCGTTGGTATACGCTTCAACGGCCTCCAACGGCACCAACGGGGTTATACCAACGGCCTCCAACGGCAAGTTTGCCAACGTGGCAAATCCCGTTGACCAAATTGCCGTTGGAAAGCCGTTGGAAGGCGTTGAAATTTTCCGTTGGTCGCCGTTGGAGGCCGTTGGAAGTAAGTGACCAGTTAGCCGTTGCTCGCCGTTGGAAGCCGTTGGAAATCTGGGTATATTTTTTTACATCCAACCAGCGCTGCTTGTTTCCAGCCACACACAACCACAATTATATCAAAACAGCTCCATTTCGAGCATATATATATAACAACTATACCAAAACATTTCCAAACATATAGATATAACCAAATCATGCATATTTTTCAACATCAACCAATATCCAAACATAACCAACATCAAAAAATCCACACCAACATCCACAACCAAACCATCAGAATGTATCAACTCCAAATATACACAAAAACCATCAGAATGTATCAAATTCTCACCAACTCCAAAATATACATGACAATAACAGAACATACCTAAATCACTCCGCACCAGAACCACCAGATGAAGGAGGCTGTCCATACTGTGCGATGAACTCCGCCATACGTCGGTTCATCTCCTCCGTCCTTGCTTCATGCTGCAAATTGCGTTCCCGCATCTCAGCAAGCTCGGCTCGTAGCTGCGCAATCTCTTCCTTATCTTGAGCCTTTTGATATTCTCTTTGCACTGTCTGAGCCTGTAAACAAATTTAAATTATCAACTACACTAAAAAAATTAGTATTAAAATAATTGCAAATTAACTAACCTATATATATTCACTAACAAATTCATAAAACAAACTACGGATATGGAAGCGTCTGCCGCGGGTATAAGGATAGTTCAAAATATGAATGGAATACACTAGTATAAGGATATTTACTAACTTAAAATTTAACTTAAAATTACCGATTGGCTTCCATATCCGTAGCGTCTGCCGCGGGTCACTGGATCCATGATAGACTCAAAAATGGCGTCCTCCTCATCGGGGGTCAAGTGAGCTCGTCCCGTTTCCTCAAGTAAAGCTGTCCGTGCTTCCTGGAACTTTTGCTGTCATGCAAAATATAATTGAATTTATTTAACGTTATTTCAATTAACTTGTAAGTTTTAGTTACTTATGTTATACTTACATAAACAGCACGCGCTTTGTCATCGTGGTCGCAAGAGTAAGAAACTACGTCGGAATCATCAACCTGAGTCAAGGCATGTGTATGGGTAAACACATCCCAATAACTAACAGCCCCCCCCCCCCCCGGTTGTCTCTCCTGAAATATGCACATATAAATATACATTATTTATATTTTAACAAATTAAAACTTAAAATAATTAACTATTTATCTTATTTAATAATTATACCAAATCTTCCCGGTGATGCTGGAAAGACTTGGAACCACCGCGATGTGTAACGGGGTTCCTGCTCCTGTTTGCAGAATTCCTCTCGGACTGCCTCTGCAAATTTAAATTGAAAACAAAAATTATTTTGAAAGTTTTAATTATTTATATATTATTTGCCTCAAACAATTTAAATTAAATATATGATAGATTTACCACAAAATCCTCGTTGCTCCACCAGGTGGCGAACTCATCAAAGACGGCTTCACTCATCCAATGAAGCCTCTTTCCTGATGTTTTGATGTTGTTTATTGTTTCGCGATAGTTTTTAGCAATTTTGCTACTCCAATGGCGCCGGACAACAGAAACATTAGCATCGGCCAAGTCCACTTCCCCCTGCACGTTTGAAAAAATATGAGTTATACAGTTGCTACAAATAGTGCAAACATGAATTGACATAATGTACATGACCACATAATGCAATAATTGATATACCACACATACCAAAAAGTCCTGCCAGATAGCCTCCCTCACCCCCTCTGGTATCGCAGTCCACCTCGGCCAACACGAGGTCATACGAGCCATATACGCCCGTCGAGAGATCGTGAGCACTATGTTGGAAGGCTCCAACGTAAACCCACCGCTGTGTAAAACAGGAAAAAAGCATTTAATATTCCGTTACTACTATATATATTTGTTAAATGATTGTATGGAATAAAATTTAATTTTGAAAATTTTATACTTACCTGCCATCGGCTTTGGGTTTCAGCCATACCGTAGGCCGAACACCCGGCTGTGAAGGACCAGCATCATCACCTCTCTGTGAGCTGGAAGATCCGAAGTGTGAACGTCTGCGTCCCGACATACCTATATGAAATCATAGTATAAAGAAAAGCAAGAGTAACATTGATTAATTTAGTATGCAAATGGCGTAACATACATTATGGCGTAGCATAAAAGAGACTATGTGATACATATCATATAAAATTACTTTGGAAATAGAAAAATGAAAAAAAATACCTTCTCAAAATATTGATTAGTGATCAATCCTCATCGCTTTCGGATTCAGACTCTTCTTCGCACTCTATATTTTGTTCCTCTATACTCTCAAATGCTTCAATTTATACATTTGATTCATCGTTTAGAGGTCCAAAATGTATTTGATCGTCGGTTACTATTATTCCTCTATTTTCCTCGATATCTGCTTGGTAAGCTTGTTGTTCAGGAATATTCCGTCCATCAAATGTAAACTTTGGTTTGGTTTTAAAAACAGCCGACCAATCTATTTTATCTTTTCTTAAAGATGGGTAAGGGGCATAATAAACTTGAAGAGCTTGTTTGGCAAGTACAAAAGGATCGTACTTATAATACCTCGAAGTATGTTTTATTTCTATAAGATTATATTTTGGATCCACGTTTATTCCAGAACCTGGAACGTTGCTGAACCAGTTGCATTTAAACAAAAAAACTTCTTCTGCGGGTCGGATGAAATATGCCAACTGCAAAATCTGGGTCAGCACGCCATAAAAGTCATTTATGTGATCATTTGGATCATCACTACCTTTGTCAAATACACCAGTATTGTTAGTTGATTTTTCGGCTCCGTAATCTTTGGTATTAAATTTATATCCGTTGACAAAGAATATTGGATATGTCTTGACTATCCTTTTTGGTCCCATAGCTAAATGTTTCAATCTTTCATCTACAACACAATTTGTTGTATCAAAAACGTAGTTAGAAAACCAAGCAGCAAATTCTTTACCGATATCGTCGTTTGGATGTTGTGATTCATAAATACTGCAATTATAGAACAAATGTTGCATTATGATTAAAATACATGTGTGCATATTTGTGTATACATATGTGTAGATGATATGCATGTGTAGACGTATGTGTATATATATTACCTAATAAATGGTGCAACTTCGGCACAGTTGAGAAGAATGTACGTGTGTGCTACTTGATAATCTCTATCATCCAACCATACTTCCATACATTTACCAGCAGGCCGACCGGTTTTTTTAAAAATAGATAAAGTCGCTTGACAATCATCTTCATCAATGTCTTCATCATTACGCGTAGCACTTTCAAATGATATGTTCACATGGTCGCTGAAATAGTGAGAGAGAAAAAACGAAGCTTCTTCTTCGATGTACGATTTGCAAATCGAACCTTCAACTCGAGCTTTCTGTCTCACTTTTTTCTTTAGATGATTTAAATACCTAGCAAAAATTATTTTAAATTAATTTTTTATACATTTAATTAAACCAATATGTAATAAACTAAATATTAATATACCTTTCAAATGGATACATCCATCCATATTGCATAGGCCCTCGAAGACGTGCTTCAAATGGAAGATGAATAGGTAAATGCTCCATAACGTTGAAAAAACCCGGAGGAAATATTTTTTCTTGTTTGCAAAGCAATATCGGGATTTCTTCCTCAAGTTTACGAAGACGATCAACTTTTAATGTAGTTGAACAAATCTCTTTATAAAACAGACTAAGTTCTGTTACAACAGTCTAAACTTTTACGGGCAACAGTTCTTTAAAACTACGGGTAACAAATTTTCCATCATAACATGACAATCATGACTTTTCATCCCGCTAAGTTTATTGTTCTTATAGTCAACACATCTACGAAGATTAGAAGATATGCCATCTGGGAATCTTAATCCTTCCATCCATTTTAAAAGTAATTTAACTTGATTATTGTCTAGCTCATAGCAAGCTTTTGGCTTTTTTGTGTCATTTGGTTTTATATGAAGCTCAGGATGATTACATATTACTTTGATATCACGTCTTGATTTCAAATCATCTTTCGTCTTCCCTTTAACATTCAAAATTGTATTAAACAGATTATCAAACACGTTTTTCTCATTATGCATCACGTCAATATTATGACGAATCAAGAGATTTTTCCAATAAGGCAATTCCCAAAATATGCTCTGTTTGCACCAGTTATGAATCGATGATTTACCTTGAATTTCAATTTGTTTTCCGGTTTCATGTATCTTTGGATAATCCTTTACAAGTTCATAAATTTCTTCGCTTGACCAAACCGTAGGTGGTCTCAAAGTTTCATGTCTATTAGCTGTAAAGTTTTTTTTATCTCTTCGAAAAGGATGATTAATATGAAGAAAACATCGATGACAGTCAAACCACGAAACTTTCTTTCCATGAGGTAAATAAATTGCTCGTGTTTCTTCCATGCAATAAGGACAAGCTAGACGACCGGCCGTACTCCAACCTGAAAGCATTGCATATGCAGGAAAATCGCTGATTGTCCACAATAAAGAAGCATACATCCGAAAGTTCTTTTTTTGGAAAATATCATATGTCTCTACTCCCTCGTACCACAATTTTTTTAATTCATCAATCAATGGTTGTAAATAAACATCGATTCCTTGTGTCGGATCATCGGGACCAGGTACGACAACTGTAAGAAACATATATGGAGTTTTCATACACATCCAAGGAGGTAAATTATAAGGTGTGACAATTATAGGCCATGACGAATATTTCGAACCAAATTGAGAGAATGGGGAAAATCCATCCGTACATAAACCAAGTCTAACATTACGAATTTCGGATACAAAATCAGGATATTTTTTGTCAAAATGCTTCCATGCTTCCCCATCAACTGGATGTGTTAACGTACCTTCTTCCTGTGTTCTCACACCGTGCCATCTCATATGTTGCGTAGTTACAGAAGATGCATATAACATTTGAAGTCTAGGAGTAATTGGTAAATAATGCATACGCTTATACGGGACTTCCTTTCCCTTTTTCTTTCTTGGTTTGTATCTTTCCTGATTACATATTTTACAATTTCTAAGGTTGATATCTTCTTTCCAAAACAATATGCAACCCTTTAGACATGTATCTATTTTTTGATACGGTAAACCGAAAGTCGACATCACTTTTTTTACTTCATAATGATTTTCGCACATTAGATTATTAGGAGACATATGTCGTTTCGCAGCTTGTACAACAGCCGTAAATCCAGATTCTGTGAGGTTGTATTTGGATTTCATCGCAATGTATTCAGCAGTTACTGATAATTGGGTTCAGCTTGTGCAGCCTTCCTAAAGGGGTTTTTTCGCGGCATCTAACAAATCTTTTTTTTTGCCCCAATATTTGGTTCTTCTTCAACATTACCATCGTCATCAGTTAATTGCGGAACAGGAAACATTGAACATGCAGCATCTTCAACCATATGTTCTACAAGATTTGTCGTACCAATTTCATTACTCACCACCTCCTCATCTTGTACGGGATTAGATGCTAACTGTTCCCCATAACGATCCCAAATTAAATAGTTCGACACGAAACCGTACTGAGGCAAATGAACTCTAACCATTTGAGGTATCAAATGCTTTAACAGTTTGCATTTACTACATGGACAACAGATTTCTTTGTAGTTTCTGTTATTACGTAAAGCAAAATCCATAAATACGCTAACACCATTATTAAAATGTTCGCTTGTTGAGCCTTCAGTATCGACCCTTCGTTTTTTGTACATCCAGCTCCGATCAGTAAAATAATTGTCCATTTACCTACGTATATAATTAAAAAGTACGATATAAATTTGTATTGACATTTTTTATTAAAACAATTTTATAAACATTCTTCTTGTTTGTGTTATATCTGTTAAAATAATACTTAAAGCTTATTTTGAAATGAACATTATATTCTATTTAAACAATTTTATTAGCGAATTTGATATTAATTGATCATTGACACTTTGTTGATGGATCATCCTACCTTCCATTACAAATACAATAACGTAATTAAATCGCATAAATCATTTCAATTTACGATTCAACAAAATTTCGACAGCACTTCGCTTTAGTTCCCTGAATAGTACACAATTGCGTGTACACAGGGAACATAAAAAGAAGCGCTGCCGAAATTTTACGAACCGTTTAAACTGAAATGATTTACGAGATTTAATTACGTTATTGTTTTTGTAACTTGTCCAATACAGGGACAAATCCAACAAATACTGTATACGATGAATATAGATGTTCGTTCTGTTAAAAAAACGAATATCCACACAACAATCGTATACAATACTTATCAGACGAGGCCAAAAACAATCTAAGGGTTTAAATTTTAAAATTAGCGATACAAAAGTTTAAATTTTATTTTCATAAAATTTAAACTTTTATATATAAATAAACAATATGTTGAATCAACGCATATATAATGATTTTTTCCTAAAACAAAAAAAAATCCAATGTGTGCGCGCAACGTATAAAATAAACAAACAATGTTATACATATAATCGCATCACAAATCACATCCAGTCATGCACAAAATGTATCACGTATATATCGTATCATAACATGTCAAAAGTGAACAATTTATAGGTCAATATCATCACTTTCTACGTACGATTTTACGCAATTCAATCACTAATATAATAACAAGTGAGGTTCATGCTTAGGTTAGTAACAGTTATTAAGTTTGACACTAATTTAATAATAATCCCAATTTAACAAATCATAGTTAAACATGCAATAATTAGTTTAATAACAATAATTAAAGTCCAATACACTACACTACACAAACAATAGCATAATACATACACAAAAATTATCAATTTAACCTAAAATTAAAAATTTACCAAAATTAGGGTTTTAGCAAATAATACCTGATTTTGAAGGTTGTGGAGCTTGCAAACGAAGATGGGGATGCTAGAACATGTAGAAGGAGATAAAATGAGGTTGGAAATTTTGTAGGGGAGGAAATTGGAAAGTTTGAGAAAATTTTCATGTAAAAACTGAATGAGGAAAAAGAAGGTTGGGCTGCAGGGTAGTCGCGGATTTCCAACGGCGAGCAACGGCCGCCAACGGTAATATTCCAACGGCATGTGTTTTTTATTATTAAAAAATTCCGGAAAACAGCTCGCCGTTGGAAGCCGTTGGTCCATGGCTGTTGCTATATACAGTAATTCTTGTAGTGTTTTCATATCCTTTGTATGCATTAGAGTTCATTGAAAATGACATGAATCGTGTAAAAGAAAAGTGAAAACAAAAGAAAATAAATTTTCAAAATTATGAATTTTCATTTCTTAGTCAAAGTTCACATTTTTCACAAATATTATTACTAAAACCCTTCTCATATATTGTAGGTATACCTTTGGGTAAAATTTGGCAGGAGTCTAGACTTTTCAAAATTGTCGAGGACTAGGAAACAGTTGATTTAATTTACCAAACAGAGGACATGCAAACATCGATGTTTAATATACGTGATGATGCATTTTTTTTATTTTTCGAGTATGTACTATTCACGTCAAAAAAAATGTCAAAGAAGCATCTAATGATATGAGACTATATTCAGAAAATTTACCAACAATTTGTCAATATCATCATCAAAGTTTGTACATGATCCATAAAAGGTTAGCTAGCTGAGCTGAGCGATCCAAAACTATTTCCCAATAAGGGCAAAAACCGATTTTATATATATATATATATTAACCGCGACCAAGTCCAAGATCAAGGCTCACCTTAGCGCCACTGCCAACTTTGGAAACGACTCCCATGTCTTCAACTTTAAGAGGGAACAGACTGAGGCAGTGATCATCAGCATCATTATAATAACCACTTCCATTACTTTCTCCTCTCCCAAAAAAATCATCGCATATTTCACCTTCTTCTAGCTCTTCACTGTCATTAAAGTTTTTCGTCTTTTCCCTTGCCTTTTGTTCATCGGTGCATGTGCTACTAAAAGGACTGACTTGGGCTTCATCCACATTTTGTGAAATTTTCTCCATCTTACCTTCGTTGTCTGCATCTTTCTTCCTTGCCTTTTCAATACGGTTACTAGCAACAGTTTCAGCGCCATCTCCTCTGTAATATTTCAGATTATTCTCATCAGATTTTCACATTCCAATAGAAAAAAAATTACTTCAGTATCTAATTGTTTGAGTGTGCACGTGCCCGTGTACAATCAGCATTTTCTATGTGTAGAAAACAACAGAGGTTGCATGCGCTGAAAAAAGAACACCCATTTTCTCTGTGTAGAAAACAAAGAAAATGAACGTGCGCATTCCGCAAACAGGTATGAACAATTTCTGAATTAAGACAATTACATTCTGTATATACGCATGTATTAATCACAAAATCCCTACTCTGATAATAAATTTTCAATGGAACCTACTGTGACAGCTTATATGAAAAAAAAAATTGTCCTTTCTGTATTAGACACATGCGTATATTGTATTGGGGTTTGGAGCAAGTGCACCCATCTTTCACTGTCTTCTGTCAATGGTTGATTTACAGCATCCTTTGCCATTTAACAACGCACCTATACTGATTGAGTAGCTATATCTTGTATTAATATTTTTGGTTAAAATGAGTTAATTTTGTTACAATCTTGATTGCCAAATCATGCATTAATATTTTTGATTAAACGCGACAAAGCCCATCAATTGCATATTGCTCAATTATCAAGTAGGATTTAAAAAAAAAATTAAAAAAAAGGAGGAAAGGAGGAGGGGAGGGGTGGTGGTGGAGGGTGGTGTTGTGGGTAGGAGAGGGAGGGGGAGAGAGAAGAGAGAGAAGAAGCAATATCAGAAACAAGATGACAAGGTGGAGAAAAATTGAACTCACTCTTTCTCTGCTGTTGGAGAACCTTTAAGAAGTGGAGTTGAAACAATTTTATTTTCATCACATACAGGTTTCTTCTTCGTCTCTTCCAAAGGAAGTTGCTCACTACCAACCATTTTTTCATTGCCTGTCAAGAGTTTCTTATTTGTATCTTCTATCCCCTTGTGTTCTTCAGCACATGTTCTGATAGATGAGCTCGCGCAAAGTTTTGATCCTTCATGTGCACGTTCATTATTTGTTTCTAGCTTCTGTTTTTCGCTACAAGTGCTAATTGGAGTATTATCGGCATGCTCGACATCCTTCTTGTGTTCTTTCAATTTTGACTTGTCAACATCCATTTCTCTAATTGAGATACTCACACGAGTTTCATCTTTCTCCCCCTCTCTCTTACTAGACTCTTTTGACCCATGTATGGGCTTTTGGTTCTCAATACACTTGCTATTAAGCGTACCAGCTGGCTTTTGCTTTTCGCTAGCCAAGCTATAATAAGGATTAGAAGTACATGTTTGATTTCTGCAATGATCACTCTTCCTCCTCAAGCTATTTGTGTGCTTTTCATTTTCATCTTTGCTTACCACTAACTTTTCTAGCCCATAGGACGACAACTGCTTTTCAGCACATATTCTGTTAATTTTATTAACATGGGTTTGGTAACTGTTTCGCTCTTTCTTCTTTGACTCATCTGCAACCTTCTGCAATTCTGCGGACTTGCTAATAGGAGAACTAGGACATAATTTTTCTTCGTTTCGTGAAAATTTCTTCATATCCTCTAATACATGTACAGGCCTTTGCTTTCTTGTCCATGCACTGCTAGCAACATTATTAGCATTTATTTCATCTTTCTCTTGTCTTTGTATCTTCTCATTCCCTGCTAAAACTCTTTGTTTTTCATCACCAGTATTGCGTTTCCTATAGAAATCACTAACATAGTTTTTAGCAAAGGCTAAATATCTGCTTTGCTCCTTTAACCTATCTGCAAGCATTTGCTTAGCACATTTATCAGTGGGGGTGCTAGCATGTGTTTCTTTGTTTTCTGCAAGTTCTTTCTTTGTCACTTGATTATGTGTTTGTTTTTCAATGCACTTACTCAGTCTACTAGTAGTCATTTCTTCTTGTTTGCATCTCTTTGATATATTTTCTACTGGTTTTTGATTTTCACTGTCCGAGGTAGTAACGTTTTTAGAAAGGTTCTCGTTTTCTTCTCTACCACGCTTCTTGTTTTCCCCATCAAGAATGAGTCTTTTCTTCTCAGTTATCAGGCTATTAAGATTATTGCCATGGATTTCTTCATTTCTTGTGTGTTTCTTTGTAGCGTTTGCTGCAGCTTTTTGGCTTTCGCTGCATGTGAGGTCTTCCTGCTTGTCTTGCCTGTTTTCTTTATTCTCAATAGTTGGTTCTGGATTATTGTTTGCTGGCGTAACTGCGGTTGGAAGTTGCTTATTCCTAAATGCGGCCCATAAATAGTATTGGCCCTGAATTTCTACAATGAAATAGTTTTGCAGTCTTAGAAATTCACACTAGATGTCAAGTAATCTCGATGATTAAATTTATATTGGGATGATTAAATTTATATAGGGCCTGTCACGGTGGTGATAAATTTATCATTGTCATACCGATACCAATCAATTAGTAACCAATTTAAGGTACGTTATCAGTATGGGAACAGTGAATTTACCATTATTAATGGTAAATATAACGGTAAAGAAATGTCAAAACCAGTGGTGCCGATAAATTTGTTAGTCAAATTATTTTTGTTTTTTCACTATTTAAATTAATCTTACCATAGACACTTTTGAAGATATATCAATTTTTAAGAAGATATTTGTAGTATTATTTATGATGGTATTTCTTTTTTGATTTTACCAGGCTCAAAGTTGATTGACAAAATTATTATTTTATATTGTTGTGAATATTCTACGATGGATTCTATGTCAACGAAACTAAGACAACATGTTAATATAAATATTACAGGAGTTAAAATCAAGAACAAAATATTAACATTTTTAGCATGCTCAAAGTTTTAATGCAACAAAATTTCAATATTTCATGCAACCATTGGTAGTCAACGGTTTACTAGTTTATCGGCATAACAAAGATCATTTTACCAATGGTAACGGGAAAGTATCAATATTCATTTTTGACTTACTAATTGTATCTATCGGTTTTGTCGTATCGATAATGGTTACCATTACCGTAACAATCCTAAATTTATACACGTAAGTCTTCAAAGGTAAATCAACTTTAAATACTATTCCATGAAAGCTATGATTTGCTACTGAACTTCAAACACTTCCAGTTTCAAGTTCGGAAAATAGTCATTATCCCTTCAAATCATACTAGTCATCTTAAAGTAATTACACATAATACAACTACAATATTTATTCACCTTAACCTTAAAGTGACATCTATAGACAACGGCGTACAAGTCATTATTATTAAATTTGAACTCCATTACTTAAATACTTACTGTGATGCTCTTTAGGTAGTATACAAGAAGGCAAGACGAGCAGTTCAATTTCATCAAATACGTACACGAACATAAGATCCCTCTTGATGATTTCGTCAATCAAATGAAATACAAGCTCGAGACTGTAATTTACGATTGAAGGTTATCAAATGTGACTTGTTAAGTACATAAAAAAATAATTAATAGACATGCACTACTTACCTTGCATGATCGTCTGGAAGAAAATATAAACCAATATTTTCATCCGTAGGGGGACCATTTTTGAATATCGTTGGGCATAGATCACGCCGTAAATATTTGTCCACGGGAAGAATTGGCGGCAACAACAATGCAGCATCAAATACTCTTTGACCAGCTATAGTCGACCCATGTGCTCTAAAGGGAACAAAGTTGTTGTCTCCAAATGAAATACATCCCCTTTCACATAGAGAAGGAATGTCTCAGTAAATAATTTACGTATTTATTAATTTAGCAACAAGCGCAAGATAAACGTTTTGTGCCTGACTTATATGCAATATACAAGAGAGAAATTGTATTTTGAAAAAAAATAATTTGGTTTTTGATGTTGGTGATTGATTAGTAACATGAATTTTATGACAGTAAAATTGTATTGCGTAATTCTGTGTCAGAGAAAAAAATTCCAAGGTGGAAAAACAGGAAAATGAGAAGTTACATGAAATAAGGAAGCTTAAGAAATTAAATGAAAAGGCAGAAAAAAAAAATGGACCGTATCAAAATTTGTATTGTAGCAGTGGAACGAAGATATTGGTGCCAATTATGATTTTAGTTTAAGCTGATATCAAGGTTTGAGGTTTCGACCAGACATCGAGATTCTGGTAGTTCCATTTCGATTTCAGTAGGGATCAAAACAAAACCGAACCAAAACTTCAGTTCAGTAGAAAAACTAATGAAATTCAAATTTTATAGAAGAAAACCAGAAAAGAAATTAGTTTAAGTTTCAAATATATGAATATTAAAAAAAAAATTAACTATGGAAACATGCAAAATCACAAAACATATAAATAGTATAACTAAAAAAGTTAAACACGACGTTTCATGCTTATGTACTAATCTGTATTGTTCATTCATATCTTAATTTTCAGTTAAAGATAACATCGTTTCAATAAATTAAACAAAATATGTGTAATTATATAAAAATAAACAATAAAATCTGAACCGAAACTTGAACCGAAGTTCCTGAGATTTACGAATTAGATTCTAAATTCCTAAAATTACAAAACTTTGAAACCAAGATCTCGAACCTTGTTTTGATATTAACATATGAAATTTGTTCACGCATGCCCCAAAGGCAAATGTTAAGACTGTTGGATTACAAATATATAAATTAGATGTAGTATATCTAAATTTTGATTAATAAACCGTACATACACATTTTTGCAATACAGCCATGATTAACGCTTTTTTCCATTAACATGTCCCCTAAAATTTTCCACTAAATCGTTATGAAACAGTTAGAACGTATCGAATATTGTAGTATAACACTAAGATGAAAGGAAGACTGTTATTGATATAATTCTCAGTTCCAATCAATATTGAAAATTAATTAAAATAATATATTTTTTCAATCTTTAAAAAGTTAACAAAAAAAATTAAAAGAAAAACATATTAATGCTGTATTAAATAATATTAAAAAACTATTTTTGTTCAATCTATAAAAAAACATTAAAAAGGTATTTTTGTTCTCAATTTGATGTTAAATAATTATGCAAAAAAAATGAACTGGCCATGCTGAATTGTCCAATATAACAGTGAGACGACTGAAAGATTGTTACTAAGATTAATTTCAAATTTGGCCCTTTACTAAAAAAAATTAAAAGATAATTTTTTTAAAAATAAAAATAAAAATAAAAATAAAGTTAACAAAATTAAATACATAAAAAATTGTGTGGAACACTGTTTTGAGAAAAAACATATTAAAGAAGAAAGAGAAAAAAAAATTATTAAGGAGTTTTATGTTAGAAATTAGAGACTTGAGCACACAAAAAGCAAATTAAAGAAAACTTTGAATGCAACATCATTATAAATGTTAACTCTTCTATATATTTTCCTAGATATGATATGATAAACTAACAAAACCCTAAAAGTAGACCTATTTAAATGTAGGCCCTTAAGACATTTTGGATTCAGTGAAGTTGTTCAGTTAAAGAAACCCGAGTTACATAAGCAACAGTAGATCAGTTTGCTATTGTCCATATCTGAAGCAACTTCTAACTGTCTGGTGCTAACTAAAAGCACCAGGTTTCATGCTTATGGCACCGCGGTCGGCGGTTTTCCGCCGACTGCAATGTAAAAAACAAAACAAAATTGTGGTATTTGTTAGCATGGTGCCCCAGTTGCTTTTAGCATCACTACTAAGATATCCAAAGAGCAGACCCGGCCCTAGGGCAAGGCTGGCAAGCCAACCGCCTAGGGCAACGGGCCAGGGTGGGGCAACAATCAAAAAGGTCTGATATGTATTTACCTTTATTACACATTAATAACAAATGATAACTTGTCTGAGTGGTAACAAACATTGGCTTTGAAGCAAACAACCTGAGTTCAATTCTACAGTTAACAATTCTCAAACACTTTTTCCTTCTCTACTCTGCTTAAATTTTTTACTTTGTCTAGGGCAACCAAAACAAACGGGCCGGGTCTGCCAAAGAGTAACCTAAAAATATAATAAAAAAGAAAACAAGCAATAACGAAAGCACATACCGCCAAATATAGTAAATCATGGGACGGGCAACATAAGGATCAATTTGATCAACCTGCTCTGGATTGTACACCTCAAACTCTTGGTGGGTATTATTTCTGTGTACTAGAGTTTCAGGAGCAGACAATTCATGCACATTTGTTTTACCGCAAGTGCTAGGAAGCGGTGAATGAGCTAATAATGAATTTGGTACACTCTGATCAACTTGGTCCTTGGTGGACAATATTGATCTTCTCAGCTTTTGGAATTGTCCGTTTTCATCAAAATTTGAAGGTGATTTAACATTCTTAGCTTCCTCTTCCATGGTGGTTTCACCACAAGTGGTAGGTGGCGATGAATGAGCTAATGGTGTATTTCGTACATTCTGATTGACTTGATCCTTGTTAGATAAAATAGATCTTCTCTGGTTTTGGAATCGTCCGTTTTTACCCAAATCCAAAGGCAGTGATCTTAAACTCTTAGCTTCTTCTTGCACAATGGTTTCACCACAAGTGGTAGGCGGTGGTGAACGAGCTAATGGTGGATTTGATATGTTCTGATTGACTTGATCCTTGTTAGATAAAATATGACTCCGCTTTTGGGCTTGTCCATTTTCACCTAAGACCAATAATGGTGATTTTAAACTCTTAGCTTCTTCTTGCACAGTGGTTTCACCACAAGAGGTAGATGGTGCTGGACAAACTAGGGGTGTATTTGATACATTTTTATCGACTGGATCCTTGTTAGGTAAAATTGATGTTCCCTGTTTTAGGGGTTGTCCATTTTCACCAAAATAGGAATATGGTGGGTTTAAACTCTTAGATTTTTCTTGCACCTAACAAATCAAATTAAGAATTTGTTAGTGAAAGATTCAAAATAATTTACTGTTACAAAAAACCCAACTTTGCAACGGTTCCAGGGAATCAAGAATTATATTGCTAAAAGGTAAAGGTAAGCTCGTCACAAAATACACTCCACTTGCTTGTGCACCTTTAAGAATTGATAATAATTGTAAAATGTAAATACGTATGCAAATATAATTTAATTAGGTATCAATTTCTCAAAATTTCATTGTAAATGGAGGATAACATAAAAAGGTAAGTCCGTACATATTTGGAAATTTACCAAACTTCTTGGAAATAAAATTAGTTATCCTTCATTTATTAAATGGGTGATATTATTTACACCCACCTAAACAAACACTTACTAACAACATTTAAACGTTTAATAAAATTAAATCGTAAAACCTACTTCAAAAACCCGCCATAAATTTAAAAGTTGATTTGAAGGTAAATATACACGGTTAAGCATACTTAAGCAACGTAGAATAGAATTGTTTACACCAAAACTTAACACAAACACTAAATAGATATTTTGTAGACGAATAAATGAAGACAAATAAATGTAAATAGAGTGAATATAGCATTAAAGTGACAAGAAACAAGCTAGAAACAAGCTAATAACAGAGACACAGCAATTTATAGTGGTTCGACATTGTTTGCCTACGTCCACTTTGAAGAGATAGCTTTATTAATTACTTTGTAAACTAAGTACAAGAGGGATCAGATGAAAATCCTTAGTTACAAAAGAATACAAAGCAACAAGCAACGTAAAGATTCCGAAAATGAACAATCAAGTCTGTATTTATAGAGAAAAACGGTCGAAATATCTCCTTGAAAATTCGACAGAAGGATCTCCAAAGCTATAGGAGCCCATAGGAGGGATCGCATGGTCCAAATCTCACGAAATAGAGATCGGGGCCGACCCCTATGATTGGTGATTTTGGAGGTACGATCCCTATAAAAGCTTCTTCATGTTGTATTATGCTTAGCCTCCAAGTTTCATGTCAACTGGACTAGTAGATGTTAAGTTATTGATCGATCATTGCTGCAATGTATTGTGTAGTCTGATTCTGGCCGATCCATATGGAGGGAAGAGGGTCGATCCTTCTTACTTGTTCCTTTAGGGGTGCGACTCCCTAGGGCCCCTCTTCTTGTTCCTAAAATTTCATGTGTATTGGACTTCTGGATTTCGAGATATCGATCGTTTTTCATTGAGTTGCGCTTGTTTAGCTATAGTAATCTAATCATTTGGTTGAGAGGGATCATACCCGATCTCTTTTCTATATTAGACCATATTCCATACTTACAACATTCTATATAGCATATCTCTTGATTCCGTTCGATCACGACTTCATATTATCATCTGTACTTGATTTATGAACCCCACAGTCATCGCTCTGGGTTTACTGATCTTAATGACAATCGATTCTAACTTATCCAGGCAGTTCGGATATAGCCGGGTTAAAATGTCGAAACACTTGCCACCAAAGTACGTCTTCTGTCGAACATGACGTGCTTTGAATCAAACCAAGTTAGATTCACCGGAAAAAGATCCATCCAGTTTTCTAAATAGTCGTTTTCCTTCCATCGAATTACTTTTCCAAAGTGTCGTATCTCTCTTTGATCGCCATGACGCTTGGTCGATTTCCAATAATATAAATTCAGGATTGTATTCCATCGGTTGTTATCTGTGCTCGGTTCAACGGAGCTAGTAGGCTTCGGCTATCTGATCCAGTTTCGTCTTTGAAAGCTTCAGTCGAGAATTCAATTTCTGTCGATTTCAAAAATTGAATCTTTAGAATATATACGTGCACGTTCAGGTACATGTTCTTGTCGTTGCCTCCCGGATGCGTTTGCACGCTCACGGGTCGTCGCCAATTTTCGTTGAATTAGATGTAATTTCATTGCAATTATATTTACGAACGTTACGACACACGCTTCGCGCGTGATGAAGAACACTGAATTGTTTTTTTACAAATTGTATTTATTTAATATGTTCAAAAGAAAATGTTTTTCACATATATTTAGTTATATTTTTGTGTTGAATCATATGTAGGTAATTTGAAATTTTATTTCTAAGTTGCAATATCTAATTTCTTATGAGTTTAAATTTTTATTTATATTATTAATTAATAAAAAACAAATTTGTAAAGTAGTTTATTTGATAGATCCTATTTTTAATTTATATTAAGACTTAGTAAATATTTATAGTGGAAATTTTGAATCTGTAAAATAAGCTTAATTGTCAGATCCTAATTTTAAGCGATGCTAAATTTTAATAATATCTGTAGACCTACATATAAAGGGCAATTTTGAAAGTTCGCGGTCGGACCAAAAGTTTACGCTTCCAAACCAACTATTAATAAAGATTATCGGAATTCCTTTAGCTGATCCCTTTCTCTCACATCCTTTTTTTACGTACATAGGGATCGGCTTAGAATCCTTAAGTCGAGGGATCGTATCTGATCCCTTGATCCCTTTTTATGTTGGGGACTTAATCTTTTTGGCTTCGTGGAGAGGAGGAAGGTGGGCCGATCCCTCAAACCCCATATGTAAACTATTTCCTTTCTTACATTCTTCCACTTTACTTCAGTTGCCTTCATTTGTTTTTGTTTCCTCCAAGCTTGCCTTTGAACCCTCTCCTTCCATTTTGCCTCTGATCCCTCTACTTCAAATCAATCACCTCCTCCATCTTTAGATCCGCCATCCTCTCCTGATTTGGACCACCACTCCACCTTTGATTTGAATCGAAATCCAACATCTCTCCTCGAGTAACAATCATATTTCATACATTTAGGTAGGTTCTCAATTTGCATTTAACTTTGATTCATGACGAGATGATGGGTTCGGTCGTGCTGCTTGTCTCGAGCATGGGTTGAATTAGGAGGATACGAGATGGATGATGACGAGATAGGGTTCATTGAGGTGGTAGGAGAGAAGGTAAGGAGTGAGGGATCGTATTGATGGTTTAAAGGAGTGAGCGATCGTATTGATGGTTTAAAGAGGAAAGGAAGGGATCGGTGGTTTTGAACTTAGCAGGGATAGGAGAAAACGTTTGAGTTGAAGCAAGGAGGGATCGGTTGTTTGTGGAGCATGGAGGGATCGGTCGTGTACCGATATGTAAGAATCGATTCATAAATGGGATTGAAGGATCGATGATGGAGTGTTTGGCTAAGAAATCGGTTGCATTGGCTTTGTGACAGAGACCGGCTATATTGAGATAAAGGGATCGACAATGGAGACTTAGCCAATTTTATACCTTTGATCGAGCTTGAACACTTGAGCAAACTAACCCATATAAACTTGTATGAACATTCAGAACCAATCACGTCTTAATGAATTTGAACATATGACTATAATGGACAACAGGACTTGCATATCCACCTTTGAATTTGAAATTGAATAACTAATTTTCCAGGACTTAACACATGGATAATGACCTTCACACTTCGATATGTCATTGGTCGATCTCAAAGCTTACACAATCGATCAATTTAAACGCCAGTTGAGACGGTCAGCAATGACGGTCATTCTGCTCGAAATCTAGAGTCTCGTCACTACTTTTGCTTTAAATTTTGAATTATTTATCTCCGCGCTGCACGGACACTAGTTTACACTTTGCACAGGGGACAAGTAAAATTTTCTAATCTTGATTATCTACGGAGTTTAGTTGATATGAGCTCCAAATGTTCAAGGCGTTTAGCCACAATGTCTTCTGGACAACCTTCACAACACAGCAATCCAAGTGCCGAGTCGAGTTCTGCGACTATATCCGGTAGACTTTCTCTTGAACAACAAACTGAGCAACCGGAGAGTTCCAATTCGTTGATTGACCTTTTCTTAGACGTTCCCATCCTTCCGGTGGAAGAGATATAAACCTTGTCTCTGACACTTTAGAGGATGTTGTATTTCTGGATAACTCAATGGATTCCCAGGCCTTCAGAATTGGTGAGGCCACTCTACGTAGGTTGTGCTCTAAACATGGGATGTCGTTTGAAGATGTTCTAGTCCCTCCAGAGAATGACAGGGCCCACTCGCCCCCGGAGGGGTATACGACTTGTAATAAATTTATATGTTGGGCCGGTTGTGTGCCGTCTTTTAATTCATTTATCCGAGAAATGCTAAATTATCTGGGAATAGCTCCTGCTCAGCTGCATCCGAACAGCTACGCTTTCCTTCACGACACTTTTTATTATTATTTATGGATGTTCTGTTCCGTTCACCATCTCCTAAAGACATCCAGTTCATCTACAATTTTAAGGGATGGACGGGAAGTTATTCTTATACTTTCCTCGAGCTCGCGCCCAGTTGTCAAGTTCTTATTGGTGCTTGGAACAAGCTCATTGTCTTTAAGCCCGAATGGTTCTATGTTCGTTGTTCGTCCGGCTTCGCGAGGCGATGGTTGGAAGGACGTAAATGTTGCCTTCACTTTACTTTCAAATTCTTAAGTCCGAGTCATACCTTAAACTAACAAATGCTTTGAAAATTTACATGTGTCCATCCACGATCCGATGGCAATAATAATTCAAGGACGGTCTCTGCGATCCACGCTACTCCAGTCGAAGACAGGGACATTAGATCACTCGTAACTGATGAGCGGTTATCTCTTTTCGAGTTGTTGGAAGAGGTTGCAGTATCAGACTTCCAGGAAGCATTGCACCGCGAAGGAATGTTGTGGAACAAGAAGGCGGCACTGATAACTCTGTCGTGCCCCCAGTCGAGGAGGCTTAGGACGATGCCGAAGAAGGCGAAATCAGAAGTGATGACGCAAATAAGCCTGGCAATAATGATGATGGGTCGAGCAACGCGAATGTGGCCGAATCATCACACGGCACACAATCTCATGCGCCGACAAGAAAAGGGAACGGGCTCGCGTACAAACTCCTTAGGAAATAGACTGCTAAGAAGCCCAAGTTCACCATCAATTCTGTTGAAGAAGAGTCTTCCTCTCAGCCATTAGAAAGTTCGATGGAAGGATTCTCAAGTCTGCTGATCCCATACGACGTCGAGACTTTTGATTTTCCCAACATTAGTGTCAGAGGGCTTTTTGTCCCACTAGGACTGGTGATGACGTTCCTCCTACTACTAAAGGGAAAATCACTCCTATGAGCAAGACCACGGTAACTGGTCCGTCAGGGGGACACCAAGGCAATCACAATCACGTGCACTTCACTGCACGATTGTTGTCTACCTTTTATTTGATTCACTTATACGTTTTTGTTTGGTTTGCAGATGCTATGTCTCATTCTCGTGCCTTTGATCGCTTGAGGGGCTCCTCAACACATAATGGATTCAGTCTTGGTCCTGCCTCGGACAGGCGTCGAGAAAGGGATGCCAGCCGGGAAAAGAGCCATCATTCAAGAGAATCTTCATCCTTTAAGCACAAGTCAAAATCTCAATCATCTCATCATCAAGAAGTTCAGCCCAATCCTTCTGTATATAGTGGCAATCAGACATCTTCTCATTTCACCAAACTGTTGTGCCACCTGAGCATCATTCGAGTTCATCTGGTTCTCAACAACCTCGCGATCGCTGGTCGAGCAAACGTCATATTGTTACTTCTGATCCAGCTTTGACTACTACAGCTCCTGAGGCCTCTACGTTAGAACAATTGGCCGAACTTAAGGTCAAATTTCCAAAATTTTGCTTTGATGGACTGAAGTTTCTTCCCTCTATCCGCACAATCCCAGGAAATATTAAAACGAGTTTGATTGCGTGCGTCAACGATGTTTTTGTGCAGCATGAAGCATTTCAGTACTTAGCTGAGAAAATCTCTGAGGTGCCCATTGAAAGGCAACATGAAATCGATCGCCTTAAGCTGGAGGCGATCCACGATAAAGGCATAATCAAACACCAAGATGATAAATCATGGAGTTGACCACGAAGTTAGCTGCGGCAGAGAAGAGCGCTAAAGAAACATCTGAAGTGATTAATTGTCTGGAAATGGCTCACAAAAAGGAGCAGGACGCTGCCCTTAACCGCAGCGGTGTGCTTGCTCTAGAGAAAGACACACTGCAAAAGGAAAAAGACACTCTAGCCCGCCGCATTGAGGAATTCGAAGAGCTTCTTAAGAAAGAGAATGAAGAAAAACTTGAAGCTTAAGAGGAGTCTCAAAAGGATTGTGAAGAGGTCGTCGAGGCTCGGGAACTGAAAATTAAACTTGACGAGCAGCTCGCTCAAATCGAAGCCCTTAAGGAAGAGGCAAGGGAAGCTGGCCGTAATGAAGTTGGAGAGCAAATTGAAGCCCAGTTGGAGGATGATGCTAAAGAGGCTGGTTGGAATGAGATTAAGGACATGTTTGATCCTTTGATTGTTGAATACAATGCTAATGTCCTAATCCACCGTGACTTGAGTTTTCTTGGGGAGAGCTACCTCGAATCACTTGCCGAGGCTTGAGAATATATTGTTAAAATGAGGAAGAAAACCCTTGGCCAAGCCAATTTGTATGAGGAGAGACTGTTGCAAGAGATCCTTCATGGAAATGAACCTTTAGATTTTGTCGTTGTAAAGCTTTGATGCTTTGATATTTTGGCACCTTCTGGCAAAGGAAAAGACGTCGCTGAAGCTTTAGAGTCTGACCCAAAGATTCCTCTTTACTTCAACCAGCCGACGCATCGGTTTCTCTTGGCCCGGAACAAGACCCAAGCTCTAATGTCTTCCTATTCCTCTTTACTTCAACATGGAGGCCACGATCAAAGACGCCAACTTCTATTCAAGAAGGGAGCACTCCGGCAACAACCAAAAGTCAGCTGGATGCAGGTATCCCGCTCTATTTTCCATTGCTCGAGAGGTTTCGTTCTTCATGTCCAATAGTTCTGGGCTTATTCGCCTGTTCCCGTGAATCTACAGGTCTTCGGCTCCCAGTCAAACTCCAGGAAGTGGTACCGCTGTGGAGCAACAACCAACACTTACTGACGTTCCAGCGGCTACCGACATTCCAGGGCCCGATGCTAAAGTTATTGGAGCTTTTGCTGATGAACGAGCCGACGATCAGCCACTACAAGATAAACCTGATGATGTTATGATCACAGGTGCCTTCGAAACACTGATGAGCTCAGCTTGATGGAGCACATCGAGAGAGAGGAGTTGCTGAAAAAGAAAGCCAAAGCCGAGCCAGTTGATGTGGACATCGATGATCCAAACCTCATCTCACTGCAAGTCATTCCACTTGGCGGGTCGGCTCCCGAAGGACTCCCTCCAATATCTGAAAGCTCTCATGCCAAAGGTAGTAAAGACAGTGGTAAAGGATCGAAGAAAGGAACAGGCGGAGGCTCGAGTGGGTCCGCTCCTAAGAAACTCAAAAGGGAGAAGCAAAAGAAGTAGTTGTCACATCGGCTTAGTTTGTATATAGCTATTTTTCTTTTTGTTGGCCTTGTTTATGCGAACAAGGCCCCCACTTTTGGATAAACTTGTACTACGACTTCCAAGTTGAATATGTAAATAGTTCTTTTGTTTTCTGTTGAACTCTTATGTAAATTTTGTTTGAATAATCGACCTATTACTTTTCCATCCAATGTACTTGTAATTCGTTGCTCGTTGGTTCGGATAATTATCCGTTAATTTTTACCCAAGGCCTCCATGTGATCGTGGCATCAAGTTGTACCAAACACTGGAGTCGAGCTCTAATGCTACGCTGTCGAATTCAGCGGCTTAAGTGATTATACTGCTGCCCCCAATCTCAGGTTAAAGGAGTTAGATGGTGGATGGTCGAATTCCATCCTTAGCAAATTTATTCTCCTCCTGTCGATTTCAGGTCGGACTTTATGGAATAGCGTCGAACCGCACTCATCTACTTGTTTATACTCATATTCGCACTCTAGGGATAAAAGTTGGTTGGTGGGTAATCAAATCACATCCAATTTGTTTTTATACTCCAGTTCACACTGTGAGGACTTGGAGTTATTTCGGAAAATAGTCAGACTGTACTTTCTTTAATTGATTGATTTACCCCTAAGCCTGGGGTTTAACTTGGAGAGCGATCGATCGTGTTACGATCGTTTTTTGATTCATGTATGTCCCATTGCATGATGGGATTAATTTGATTATCGGATGATCAAATCACAACCCTTTCTCTTTAGGTACTCTCCGCCCATCTGGTTGTGAGCGAGAATCATCAAATGAACGGTCGGACCACGTTCATTTTGTTTAGTCCGATCGTGAACTTGTGCAATCGGTTGGCTCAAAGCTTTGGAAACATGCTCGAACATGTCAATATTAGTTAGTCGGGTATATAACTAATATGTAATGTTGTAGCAATTACAGATATGAAGGAAATTTCAAACTTTATTTGCCAAATGGAAAGAAATGACATAATTTGTCTTATTACATGCATATCTGGAAAATCAAATGCTAAAGCGAATTCGAAAATTAAATACAACTAAATGAAAAAGAATAAACCAAGTGAAATAGCGTCGTAAATGCTCGTTATTCCACGTCCTTGTGAGTGTGACATCATCAACGGTCGCTAGCTTGAAGGTTTATTTTACAAGCCTCTGTTCAATGACATACGATCCTTCCCAAGTAGGGTTCATGTGTGATAGGACAATAAAAACCTGTTTCAAGACGAGATCGCTGATTTCAAAGGTTCTAGGTCAAACTTTGGTGTTGTAATATCGGACGACTTGGTGTCGATGTGCAGCTGCCGTCAAATCAGCTTCTTCGCGCTTCTCATCTCTCAAGTCTAGAGATTCTAAGAGGAGATGTATATTTGTTATGGGATCGTAGTAGGGCACTCGATGACAAAGGACTTTGAGTTCAACATGAGTGACGGTTTCGGCTCCGTAAGCAAAGACGAATGAAGTATGGTCAATCGCGGACTTGTGGGTGGTTCAGGAAGCCCATAATGTTGTTAGGAGTTCATTCACCCACTTGTCTCTAGCCTTTTTCAAACGTTTCTTCAAAATGGACTTTATGATTTTGTTCGCAGCTTCAACTTGTCCATTTGCTTGAGGGTGAGCAATTGCTGCAAATCTTTTTTCGATATGATGCCGATGGCAGAAGTCTTTGAATTTAGCATTGTCGAATTGAGTTCCATTATCAGTTACAATGGTCCGTGAAAGGTCAAAACGACATGTGATGTTCCGAACAATGAAGTTGATTACTTCCTTCGTCGTGATCGTGATTAAAGGTTCTACTTCGGCCCATTTGGTGAATTAATCGACTGCTACGATGGCGCACTTCGCACCACCTTTAGAGATCAGTAAGGAATCGATGACATTTATGGCCCAGTGGCAAACGACCATGGACTGACCATTTGTGCAATTTCCGTTGGCGGAGCTCTCGGAACTTTGCATATATCTAACACTTGTCGCATCGCTTAGCGTAATTGATAGCATTTCGATTGATAGTTGGCCAGTAATACCCATAACGGAGTATTTTCTTTACTAGGGTTTGCCCCCCGGTGTGATCGCCACATTCCCCTTTATGAAATTCCCTCAGGGCTCGTTTTATTTCATCATGAGCGATACACCAAAGCAGGAGAATGAAAATACCATTTTTATACATGACTCCTTTCTGAATGATATACCGTGAAGCTTTGCGGAGGATTTGTCGTCTTTCAATTCTTCATTCAGAAAGGACTCCTCATAGCTAATAAGCTTTAATTGGAGTCATCCACAACTCCTTCTCAGGCTCTGTCTCTAGTACCCAATCAATTTTCATCTGGTTTACTCTCGGAGCATCTAGTACTTCAACTGGAACCAAGCCCATTTGTTGTGCATCTCCGGTACTAGCTAACTTTGCCAATGAGTCGGCCTCTTTGTTTTGATCCCGAGGAATGTACGTGATGTCATAACACTCAAAGTCAGTCAATAACTCTTGGACTCGAATAAGGTGCGGGCGAGTCGTTGCCCTTTAACCTGGTAATCTCCCCTGAATTGGTATACCACCAACTGGTAATCGCAAAAGATTTTAAGAGAATTTATAACCAGTTCTCTGTCAAGTTACTAGTAGAACTCGGACTTCAGAACAACAATCGTTGAAGGCTCCATCCGTATACATTTTCCATCGGATGGTAGGGGCTTCACTGCTCTTTGGAAGATCATCTTGTGTGGTGAACTCGGCTATAAAGTCCGCCAGTGCATGTCCCCTGGATGACTCTCCGAGGGAGATAGGTAATGTCAAATTGGCTCAGCTCGATGTTCCACTTAAGTAACCTTCTAGACATCTCAGGTCGCTGTAGGACCTATCGTAACGGCTGGTCGATGTAGACGTTGATGGGATGAGCCTGAAAATAGAGGCAAAGCCTTCATGCCGTAATCAACGGGCAGTATGCCAATTTCACTATCTTCGGATAGTTCCTTTCAGCTCATGTTAATCGCTTGCTAACATAGTAGACCGATCTCTGGATTCAATTCTCCTCGCGAAGCAGTGCGGCACTTATAGCGTGTACTGGCACGGCCAAGTAAATATACAAGTCTTCGTGATCCACCAGCTTTGACAAGATGGAAGGTCTCTAAGTGGTTCACCAAAGCTTGGAATGTATCTTCACACTTATGTGTCCATTCAAAGTTCTTCTTCCCTCTTCTCATCAGGTCGAAGAAAGGAATACATTTATCAGTAGCTCAATCTTTCCATTTAGACTCTATACTTGTTTAATAGTCGTTGGCACTTGGATGTTGCGAATTGCTCGAATCTTCTCGGGATTAGCTTCGATTCCGCGAGCATTGACAATGAAATCCAAGAATTTTCTTGATGCAACGCCAAAGGAATATTTTAGAGAATTGATTTTCATTTAGTAATATCGAAGAATATCGAACATTTCTGCTAAGTCTCTAATGTGGTCGCTTGATCGTTGTGACTTCACGAGCATATCATCTACATATACCTCCATCGTCTTTCCAATCTGATCTTTAAACATTCAGTTAATTAGAAGTTGATAGGTTGCTTCGGCATTCTTTAACCTAAATGATATTACCACATAGCAGTACAATCCAACGTCGGTAATAAAACTGGTGTGCTCCTGGTCAGGTATGTGCATCGGAATTTGGTTATATTCAGAGTACACATCCACGAAAGTAGTAACTCATGTCCTGCGGTTGAGTCCAACAGTTGACCGATCCTCAAAATGGGAAAGTTGTCTTTAGGGCATGCCTTATTTATGTCAGAATAGTCAACGCATATCCGTCATTTTTCATTCGCCTTTCTCACAAGTACAGGATTTGATACCCATTTCGGGTAGAGGGCGTGGCAAATAAACCCATTGCATTTGAGCCTATCCACCTCCTCTTTAAGAGCGACAGATCTCTCCGAATTCATGTCACGCATTTTCTGTTTTACCGAAACATGCCTCGGGTCGATATTTAATGTGTGGCTCACAATGGCAGACGAGATTCCACACATATCAGAATGAGCCCAAGCGAAAAAGATTCGCTCGGAGAAAACCAGCAAGTTCTTTCATCATCGGGGGCTGAGAAAACCAGAAAATGCATCTGATCTTTAAGACCTGTGATGGGTCATCATGGTTAACCGTGATGTCAATCGTCAGCTCAACCAATGTAGCCTTAGTTTTTTTGGGCTCCTCATCATCCCTCGGATCTATGTCTTTATAGAACCGACTGTGGCGCCCGAGCCAAGACCCAACGTTGGTTGTCAATCTTCGATGGCTTAGATGTCGAGAGACTTGTCCACATCCTTAACTTTCTCCTTCCTTTGAGCGTCACTCAACTCGGCCACATAGCAGGCACGTCCGGTCGCCTAATCTCCATGCACAACTCCCACACCATTATCCGTTGAAAATTTTAAGATAAGACACCAAGATGCAATGGCTACTCGAAATTCAGCAAGAGCCAATCGATCTAGAAAAACATTACATGAAGAGTCCACATCCAACACAACAAATGGCAACATATGCACTCTCGTGCAGTCGCTGTCTCTCAACTCCACGAGCAATTCAACATAACCGACAGCTTTGGTCACAGCACCATTAAAGCCATGGATGCAGGCCTTAGACGGTTTCAAATCATTGGCTTCTATCCTCCTCTGATTGTAAGCCTTTTTGAAAATTATATTCACGGAACTACCACAGTCAACCAAGATCTTCCTCACTAAGGCGGGGCAGATCATGGCCGAATGACCATTGGATCGATCGTCGGTGCCTCCACCTTATCTGCATCTCGGTTACTGAATACTATGTCGTCTGCCCTGTTGTTTGGCTGGAGCCCTATCTTCTGTATTTGAACAACACTCAAAATTCATATGCTTGATTGCGCTAACACAGTGCTCCATCTCGTGCCCGCTCTTATCAGCTGGATGTGGTCCTCCATCTATCGTATTGATCACTAATCTTTCACCAGTCTGCGTAGGCTCCTCGGCTTTGTGCGGTGATATCCTCGATTGGGGTCGAATGTCCCCTGCCCTCCGTCCTGCGGGGCTTTAACAAACTGTTGTGGTTTTTTTTTCGAATCAGTTTCTCGATAACATCCTGGAGATGCCTACCTTCATTTGTATTGTGACCATAGCATTCGTGGAACCGGCAATATTTTCCAGTCTGCTTTTGTTTCTCTGTTGAATCTTTCGGAGATGGCCTCCTATACTGCATGGTATTGCACGTAGACAAGTAGACGTTCTCTAGAGATATATTCAGTGGTGTGTAGGTATCATACATTGGAATCCTAGACTTTCCTCTTTCAGAATCCCTCTTTCGTTCACGGTTCTTACCACCGCATTTCTTTTGCTGATTCGGTTTATTTTGAAAATTTACTTTAACTTTTCCAGAGCTCTCCCCGGATTGTTTTACTGCAATGTTACTCTGCACTCCATCTCCACTTGGTTCCACAACATTCTTCTTCCTAGAGCACCCAGCCTTCTCTTTTCTCTCAAATACTGAGTTGCTTTTGTATAGAAAAGTTCCAACATTATGAGTGGTTTGCCAGCTAACCAATCGCCAAAGTCAGATGGGTCAATCCCTCTTTATTAACACCACCAATATTAATAGTCATTCGAATTACTGACTTCTATGACGACGGTATGAAATCTCTCCAAATGATCTTTCAGCGATTCTTCCGGAGTCTGGATCACGCTTGATAGGGACATTACATCTTTGGTGCAAGTGGTATGCATATGGAACTGCTCTACAAATATTGTTGCCAAATCGTCAAATCTAGAGATTGACCGTGGGGTTGATCTCATAAACCACATCGTTGATATGCCAGAGAGTAATAGGAAGACATCTGCATTTTGTGACATCATCAGCTCGTGCGGAATCCATCAGTCATTCATATCTTATGATGTGTTGCATGGGATCTGTTTTTCCCTCGTAGCCAGGCATCGACGGCATGTTGTGATGGCTGTATGAAATCTCTCCAAATAGTCCTTCAGCGATTCTTCCGGAGTCTAAATCACGCTTGATAGGGACATTACATCTTTGGGGCGAGTTGCATGCATATGGAACTACTCCACAAATTTTGTTGCCAAATCGTTAAATCTAGAGATTGATCGTGGGGTAATCTCGTATTCCACATCGTTGCTATGCCAGAGAGTAATGGAAAACATCTGCATTTTGTGGCATCATCGACTCGTACGGAATCCATCAGTCATTCATATCTCATGATGTGTTGCCTGGGGTCGTTTTTCCCTCGTAGTCAGGCATCGACGACATGCTCAACCTCCTTGGATACTCCCTCCGTAGGATATTATCGGTGAACGGGGTATGGCTCCTCAAGATCCCCAATCATCATTGGTCAAGCATTTGGCTCTCCCTTACTAGCTGGTTGATCATAGCCGTCAATTTCGGCATTTGGATGGTTGGAGCCAAGCGATAGTCGTGCTCCACCTCACGTGAATGGTCTGATCGATGTCTACGGGTCGTTCCATGCTTCCTTGGCTCCACATCCTCCTGATGTGTGTTCACGTCGTTGTCATTATGGAAAGGTAACTGGTCTGCATTTACTTGAACTCTAGCATCCAGATCAACCACGGCGGCTCCAGTTCGAGTTCCATCGAAAAAAGGTAAGGCTCCTCTGGAGGAGGGATCGACCCCGGACCTTATAGAGGGATCGGGTCTGATCGGTCCTAACAGCCCGGGATGGTTGTGTGTTGATGTCTTGACGCTTCTGCATGATATCCGTCGATTTTGCAACGTCTGGGCCTGTGATGGTCATTTGATAAAGTTGAGCTCTCCGATGCAAAATAGGGAGTTGGCTCCCCCTTAGTCTTCCCGCGTTGTTGATCCCTGAGTTGATTCACTAGATCGATATTGGCTTGAATCTGCTGGTTCAACTGTTGACGACTATCCATGAGCTCTCTCATCAAATTCTGGAAATCGGCTCTTGTGATGGAATCGGCTGGATTCCGAACATCAACTGGATTTGCAGCATTGGCATCCATTGGTAGATTGTTTGGGCCTCCTTGTTGGGTGCTGGTGTTTTCGTTTCTTTCTGCGTTTTGAGAGGTAGATCTAGTGTTTCTAACCATTATTGATAGTTTTCCTTAGACTTTTGCAAATCTGAATAGTACGGATAAACAATTCGAAGATAATTCTGAATCTCTTCCTTAGATTTGTGTAATCCAACACCAGCAGAGAGATCCAAATAAAGCTGAGAATCTTGCATTCTCAGTGAAAGCACCAAAATGTTTGCACCAAAAGTTGGCACAAACACTAAATAGAAATTTTGTAGAGGAATAAATGAAGAACAATAAATGTAAACAGAGAAAATATAGCAGTAAAGCAATAAAAACAAGCTAATAACATAGACACAGCAATTTATAGTGGTTCGACGTTGTTTGCCTATGTTCACTTTAAAGAGATAGCTTTATTAATCATTTTGTAAACTGAGTACAAGAGAGACCGGATGAAAATCTTAGTTACGAAAGAATACAAACTAACAAGCAGCGTAAAGATCCTGAAAATGAACAATCAAGTCTGTATTTAGAGAGAAAGACGGTGAAATATCTCCCTGAAAATTCGCCGAAGAATCTCCAAAGCCGTAAGGGCCCACGGGAGGGATCGCTGGCCCAAATCCCAAGAAATAGGGATCTGGTCGATCCCTATGATTGGTGATTTTGGGGGTGCGATCCTTGTGGAAGCCTCTCCATGTTGTATTATGCTTAGCCTCCAAGTTTCATGTCAATTGGACATGTAGAAGTTGAGTTATTAATCGATCATTGCTGCAATGTGTTTCGCTATCTCTACTCTTCTTCGATCTTTCAAAGAAATAAATGGTCCAAGTGGGCTAGACGAACGAAGAAGAAAGAGACGAAGGGATTTCGAGAACTTATGAGTTTATTAGGGACTTGCTTCTGCTCAATCTCGTAGATGGGTTCGGTCGTTAACAAGGAGCGGGAGGTAGATCTCCAGTATAAGGCCGTTAGCTACTATTATTCTTCACTTAAACAAGCCTACCCTCAGATTCATTAGGCTTTTTGACTGAAAGGGGCCAATCGCCCCAGTCTGGAGAGAGTAAGTTATTCTGGCCCAGCAAGAACTCTGGCAAGCATGGTTGCAGTCAACGGGTTTAAAGCGGGAATGTGCGTTCCACGAATTTTCCTATAGTTGGAAGAATGGCGTTCGCCTGACTCCAATCACTTCGCTCGGACGAAAGTGGACCAGGTCGCCTTGGATTCAAAATCAAGCAAGCCATTTCCTTTTTAGCCAGTTTCAGATGATCGCCTAAGGTAGCCCCAAGGGCGCTAAGTTACGTAGGCTCCTCAGTCTGTCCAATTCTTCGGTATGCGTTGCGAACACTTTCATTTCTTTTTAGCGTCTCGTCTTCTCTGGAGAAGCTAAAATCGAACGGATTGAGCAGATGGTCCAACTACAGAACTAAAAAAAGAAGACTTGTTTCTGTTTATCTTTATATAAAAAAATATGACCCGGGAGATGAGGGAATGGAGAGAGAAGCTGCAGTCGGTTCTGCTGAGACTGCCCGAAGGAAGCTCTCTTTCCATTACGAACGACACGCTTTGCATGCTCCCTCCCCGTGTCCATTAGTGCTCCTGTCTCTAATAGGAGATTCTTGAATGAGCTCATTTTTAGACCGGGCTACTACTGATGTCTCCCGCACAATTGCGTCCGCCGTTGATAACGAGTGGGACCAAATAACTCGATTGGGGTTGTTGCTGAACCATATCACATAGTTCCAGCAACAACAAAAGCTGCAAAAAAACAGCAGCGATACTACTAGGAAGTACAGTTTCTTGATCGAATGTGTAGGATAGGTGGGAGGTAGCTTCAGAAAGTATCTCTGAAGTATTTTTCAAGCTTTCGATTGTGACTTGGGTTGAGCCTTGCCCTGGCACCTGGTGAGAGGTCTCCTCCCGATCCGAAGCACCCCTTTTCCATTCATAGAGAGATCCAATCGTCAAAATCAATAAAAAGACCATCATGGACCAAGATCCAAACGGATCAATCTTGTTGGGAGGACCGTCCTCCTGCTAATCCGGCCATTTTCAAGGTTTCATATCTTTTTTTTCATTTTTTTATTGTTTTCTTCAAAAGCTTACTTGCTATCTGACCGAAGATATGCGAAAGAGGGAGAATGCGCTACATCGGATATGGCTGTAGTAGCATCGGTTATTGGCCCTTGTCATTAGACCACTATGCTTGTATCCTGCGGCCTTGAGTCAAACTCAAACAGAGCTATTACTATGAAAATTGAGAGAAGTCGTTCTCGAACTGACATCAACCGTTCTTGATCAGCCAACACTACATCTCGCTGAGTCACAGGTCCATCCGAGTAAAAAACACGAGACGACTGATTCCTTTTTGGGAAGGACCTTTCCCTCTAGGGGGTAAGAAAATCATGATCGGGATAGCGGACGCAAAGCTATTGAACTTGGGTATGGTCTTTTGTCGAAATGGAATGGTCTTACTTTTTATTTATTTTATCATGAAGGTTTTTTAATTACATATAGTAACCATACTTGAATTAGCATATTTGTGTTTTACTCCCCGTAACTCTTCCTCAGCCAGGCTTGGGTAGAATAGCAGAGCAAGTACAAGTATTAGTAGCATAGCAAAAATGTGTTCCTCGTCATTAATATGTTTGCTCGCGTTAATTGTGGTCTATCGGGAGAATCGATGACTGCATCTTTGATGCACTGCTAGTACATCATCTGAGAATTCTTAATTGGCTAGTTATAAATAGACACAGGGCTATTTACAAGGAATTACCTCGGATCTACGCCGAGGTATTGACGGTGATTCTCAAATATCGTAAAACAGAATGTGATACGATGAGATAGAATGCAATAGAAACAAAGACATAGAACGGGTTACCTACCCCTAATGATCAAAGCGAGCCCTTTCATTCAATTCTTCATTCTTTAATGGAATTAAGAATACGGCTTTCTAACAAAAAATTTCTGGTCGTTCCGCTCTGTCGGATCGATGGTAGTCTCAGAGATCTGTAACCCCCGACATTTTTTACAACACGGTTCCTGCTTCCGTTTTGAGTTGCGCATCTTTCTCACTTTTGAATGTGCATTGGAGTCAGGCGAACGCCATTCTTCAATCCAGCCTTATATTATTTTGGGTACGAATAGCATCTAAAGCAGCTGCTTGCGCAGCATAGGGTGTTCCCCTTCTTGTGCCTTTGAATCCAGAAGTACCGGCGGAGGCCCAAGAAACCACTCAACCTCGTACATCTGTACGAAATATACGTCTATTCTTAAAAAAGGTTTCTCGCCCTCTTTGGTTCGCTCTCTCCTTTTCTCTCTGCTGAAAGAGATAGGGTTGGTGTGGACATCAGCTCCAAAGCTGTTGACTTACTTGATGAGACAGACCGCTCATTCAAAACTGGGTAAACTCTCCTTTTCGCTTAGAGAAATCTCGAAAACCATGGCTACCCTCGCTCATTGGCACTTCGCTTGTAGAGCCAATGCATCAATAAGGGGAATAATCCCACATACGATCTCGCATATCTTCACAGACATGTCTATTTCACTGAGCCTCTCTCCGAGACAGTGCCCAGATCGTTACGCCTTTCGTGCGGGTCGGAACTTACCCGACAAAGAATTTCGCTAATAGTTAGGCTTTCTATTTTATTATTCTTTCCGAGAAGGAGTGCTTTCCGGAAGTGAGACAGACGACTATTTTCATAGAGAGAGAGCACCTGGTCCCTACGGAAAGGAAAAAGAATTTCACGTTCTTCCTTTCAGAAAGGGAGGATTAGGGAAATCCTATTGATTGCTGCTTTCTCCAGACCTTCCCTTGTCGAGAAGTGAGGATCAATTAGGTTAAATCTACCCTTTGTTCAGCCATGATTACTTCCTCAACTCCCGTAGGTGTCCAGAACTCCTGAAAGACTCGCAACGAGCGCAACCCTCTTGTTTAGTTGCCACCATTGAGTGTGGAACCCTGAACAGACTGCCGGTGATAAGCCGGAGGAAGATGAGGATGACGTCAAGTCATCATGCCCCTTATGCCCTGGGCGACACACGTGCTACAATGGGGGAGGAAACAAAGAAAAGAGCACGAACCTATCGACCATCTTTCGATTGGTAATACGAGATTACGAAAGGAAGTTGATCATGGATTATCAATAAGCATATAAAGAATTCTTTCTGGGTCGATGCCCGAGCGGGAAATCCGTCGGAAAAGAAAAAATACGCATGTCCGATGAAACGATTGTTGCTATCTGCTCCAATAACGAATCATTGGTTTAACTGAATAACTAAAGAAAATAGATAGACCTTTTTCTTCGTCTCAGGTCGATGGATCTTCCTTACCAGCCCTTGACATATGAACAACAAAACCTGTCCGAGATCCACATCTATGAATTGAAACAAGTGACCTCTTTTCTTTCATCTGTGAGAGAGTGTCTCTAATTCACTCTCGGATCTAACTCTCTTTCTTTTTCTTTCGGTCAAAGATTTCTATTCTAGGCGGGGCGGGGAAAGGTTTGGAAAGCAGGGGCGGCTTCCTGTGCGCCTGAGCGAGGATGTTCTTTCGCCTCTTTCGCCGTCAAAGTGCCCTACCGGGATAGAAGGGAGAAGGTTGTGAAGGTGGCCTCGTTATCCACACATCCGGTCGGATGAATGGAGGTTCCGGAGGTCCCAATTAATATACTGAATGTTTTGGATTTGGAAAAGGGGTTGGAGTAAACCTGGCCGTTTTTCATGTTTAAACAAAACATGAGATGGATCAAAAAAGTATAATTTCTAGAAGTTTAAAACAAATGTGAAATGTGTGATATGTAAATAGCCTAACGGAAGAAAGATCTAATTTTATTATGTGTAGGACCTCTTTGGACAATCACTAATCGTTTCGCTTACAGTGGAAAGAAAATATATAATGTCATAATAACAGAATTTTTTTTTCTTTTTGTTTTAGCTTTAGACAACTGAGCATAAAAACTCCATCAGACAGAAGAGCAAGCACATTCATTGAAGAAGCAAAGCGATTCGCGGGAGGGGAGGGGGAGGTCTTGTCGTCCTTAATCCATTAGTCACTAAGGTGACTAATGGATTAAGGACGACAAGACCCTTATTCAACGAAGGAAAGTAGCACTAGAAAGAAAAGCAAATAAAGAGAGTACAAGACAGAACAAAATAGGTGTAGAGTTCGGAGTAGCGAAGTTGGTTCAGTGATAGATGTAGTCGATGGGGTAGAGGGTCTGCAGATACTCGTCGAGCTCTCTATCTGCCTAGCTTTGGTAGATTTCCCCCAACGCCTAAACGTCATTCACGCAAAGACTAGTTGCTCGGACTTCGCAAGTTGACTTGACGGATGCTCGCCTCAACTACGACTACTGTGATGTGAGCGCAGATACGCTCATTGATCAAAGGAAACTCCCCACTTATGAAACTGCCCAGGGCTGTTATGAGAGCCCGGAAAGCTGGACTAATAGTTGTTGTTTGCTCTTCCTATTGGGCCCCCTCTCTTTTTTAACAAATGGATCAATGCGCCAACCATCTCTTCTTTAGTATAACAAGGAGTGATTCGCCTAATAATATACTGGGGCGGGTCGCGGAAAGGTAAATCTGTCTCCATCAGCACCGTCAGAAAGATTCGATGCCATCAATGACTTACTAGCAACCTTTACCAGATGCAGTCGGGTTGACCAGAAAGTCTTTCCTGCTGCTGCCGAGGCTGCTGATGCCAATCCTACCAATGAGGAGTGTGAAACGTCGGTTTCTCTGCTTCGGAACAAAACAATTAGAATTAGGCTCGATCAACCGGCTGCTCTTGCTTAAATCATTACTATTTTAAGATCGAGTGTATTCATCAAACCAAAAAAAAGACAATGAAAGACCGGAAGAGAACTTCGATTCGCCCGGCCAGCAGGCGGGCGGCGTGAAAAGGATAGAGGCAAAGAAAAGGGGAGATAGGTGAAGCTTCCACCGTTGAATTGATCCCCTTGCTCACAATAGAATGGAATAGAACAGCAATAGAATGGATCGGTCTCCTCTTGCCAGCTTTAGTAATTGGCTGTAGTTACACCTGATTTCGAGTGAGTTGAGGGTTGATTCCATCTCAGTCATATCTTCTTTTGCTCATGTCCTATTCTTCTTTCTCAGAGGAGAGGAGGTACTCTGAAGAAAAAATTCTTAGCCCCATTTCTTAGGTGACTGGGTTACCTAAGCCGAGGGGAAGGTAAGAAGTAAAATAGGCAGCAACTGATGAACGAGACAAAAGATTACCATCCGCTGGCCTAGGTATGCAGGGGCGAAGTGATTGCCAGCTAATGAGATACCACTCTGGAAGAGCTAGAATTCTAACCTTCCGCTCCGAAGATAAATATAGATTAAGGGTTATTAGTTAAAGAATAGAAAGGTATCCTAGCTGCCTTATCTCATCAATCCCTCTTCCCGTTAGTCACCTCCCGAATCTGCTCGGCAAGTACTATGACCCATTCCACTCTCTTGGTTATATCAAATCAAATAAAAACGAATATCATTATATTAACAATTAATTTAATAATAAATTTCAAATTTAATTAAAGAAGGTCAATCATCTACCTACGGTTCAACTCAACCAAGCTTATTGGAAGTACAAGACAAGTAAATATGCCCTTAGATCTATTTCTGTTTCGCGCAAGTTTTTTTGCTTCCTGCGCCCTTACTAGTAAAGGGGCTCTTAAGGAGGCATTCTGGTAGGAAGGCCGACCACTACCCGGAGCGGCGACATTCACACGGTCTATGAGAGACGAACGAGGCCACGAACTAGATCAGAAGCATTCTCAACGAATCCATAAGAAGTGATCAATATAAACATTGGCAGCGGAGCGGGGCATTTTCGAGCAATAGGTCTGAAAAAGTATCTACAAGGGCGAAATTTAGATATTTGCGATCATTCGAGCTTTCTTGTGAGCAGGGAGAACTTGTTCAACGTAAAGCTAAGGCTTTGCCCAGCAGTCTGTGCTCCCAAAAATTGGCAGTTTTCTCAACGAAAAAGTGCTCTTTGAACCGAACGTGAAAGTGGTTGTCGATAGAGCCCTCGTAAGAGGTATTGTGTTTCTGTAACTACTTTCCGCCGATCCGCCTTACTAAAAGTGTCCTTAATCGAATGGTTAACTAATAGATAGAACGCCATGCCAGTTGACTGGTCGAGACGAAGCTGTTGCGCTTTACTTGGACCTCTGACACCAATTCAGATTCTCCTATTGAAAGACTACCATTTGATGAGTAAGATCGAACAAGGGAGGTTTCCCCGTGGGCTAGGAGAGTAGGTGCCTCTTCACTCTCCTTCAGCCGATTCAGATACCGAATCGTATCTCTTGGCGAGAGGTTGCGCCCCCCCCCCCCCATGAATTCGGGTATAAAGGGATCTTCTTGGAAATGAGAAGATCTAGGATAGGAAATCTACCAAAGCTAGGCATATAGATAGACTCCTTTCCCGCTGCTAAGGGAGAGCAAGAAACGAAATCAAATGATTTGATTGTTTTTTCACCAGCGTATCCCTCCCAATTAATATACTGGTCCTCCATGCGCCAGAGAGAGTCTAAGTGATTATAGAGACTCTCTCAAAGTGAGTTGGCTTCCGAGCCTAGTAGCGCTAGTAGGAGGGAAGGGCGTCTAGCCATATCGAAAAGAAAGAGATGAAGAGATTAAAGGAAGGGCAAGAAGTCTCATTTTACGATAGGTTATACACAGGAAGAGGAAAAGCTTCACATGCAGTTGTTAAAAAGCTAGTCAAACAGCCAAGTATATTAATTTGGGAATCTTTCTATGCAGCTGGACGCTCCTAAGGAAAGCGCTTTCGAAGAGAGAGTCGAAGCCCTTTCAAATGGGAAGTACTTCGCTAGACCTGTGTGAAGCAGCCGGGACCTCCTTATGAAGCATGCTTATCAGAGAGGTCAAGGACTTGACTTCGAAGTTAGAGACATAAGGAGCCGAAGGCCAACCGGATGATTGTACCGCGTCACTGAAGCATTCATTGATCACATCTTACACCAGTATACTTAGGGCATCCACCGTCCCCACCACAATCCACAAGTACAGTACCGAAAAAACCCGCTCCTTTTAGTTGCAATTAATATACTGGCCTCGGTTTGGACTACCTTTCTCCTGCAACGGCGAAATCTTAAAATTTTTCCGACAGGAGTCCCACTGCCATTAGCACCTTTTTTAGTACTCCCAACCAATCTCTAATTGCAAGGTCGTCTTATTAAGACTTGGTTTCAAATCATAAGATGACGAAGTGACTGCACCAACGAATCAAGCGGACCTTCTCCGAGCTCGGGTTATGGAAGAAGGAACTGAGAAGGAGAAGTGGTGAACCTGAGAAGATAGAAAGGAGTTTCCTTCAATATGATGATGGGAATGGAAACCAGAAGCACGACCGGCTCATACAGCTCCCAGCCAGCAAGCAGTTTGCTTTCCTCTACAAGGAATGGAAGTGTGGTACTCAGTTTATTTCTCTAAATTCACAAGTGTTGATCAAGGAAAGCCAAAATGAAGTCTTACTTCTCTAGCTTGGGGTGGGCACTTACTCCGGCTAGCTGTCTATCCTTAACATGGGTAAAATCCCTCCCCGAAACATATGCACCAGTGTTTTAGCGAGGAGGCGCGAAGCCCTTGTTGTTCCGAGGTGCGGGAGCTCCTTTCACCAATCCATCGAGTGTAATTCCTGCTATTGGTAGTTAACTTAGTTGTTCTGTTAGGCCTAGCCAGGTATAACGTGACGAGGTTGTGGAATTACAAAGGATGAAACCTTAGTAGCGAGGGAGAGGTTAAGGAAACTCCAAACAACTCCACTGCGTAAGCTTGGTAGTAATAGTTCTCATCGACCCAACCAATATCTAAGGTTGACTTTCTTTCTATTCTTTAAGTTGGGAGCGAAGGAACTGACGACGGTTCTGCTTTGTCTTTTGCTCCCCAGTTTCCTTTCTTTTGTTAGGAATCGCGGAGCTTTCTGGATCAACTAACTAACTTAGGAGACAGAAGTCAGAGCTTTCACATCGCCCTTTTGGCATTCGCATATCTATTACGTTCCAACATGACGAGTAGAATATTCTTATAAAATCCTTCAAATGTATTCCCTTCTAAGGGAGGTGCGGTGCCTGTCGGCCCGGTCATAATGATCGGTCTTTCTCCTTTCCCAGGAGTGAAGGAATTCGTTTATTCCAAGAGTGAAGGAGTTCGTCTCTATGCCTATAAGAAACATGCGAAGTGTATGGCTAACCAATAACGAAAGTTTCCCATTTGTTCATTTGGTCAAGCTACTCGGGCAAGATATGCTCCTTGAAATATGGATAAGCCCGAAAATCTAATCAGGCTTGAATTGATAGACGCCATGGATGGTCTAAACTCTGGTCTTCACTTGCTTACTCTAAGATAGTGCCCTTGAATGACCCAAGGTCCCCCATCCAGGACGTGTAGATAAGACTTTTTAGCATAGAAAGGCAATAGGAAGAACCCCCGTCTTATGAAACCAACACTTTTGATGTTACTTGCCGTACAATAATCTCTAGATGACTATTATGGATCTGTCCGTCGATGAAGGCCTCTAAAGGGCGGCAGACCAAAGTCCTTGGTTTGATTTCGGGGCTACCAGTCACATGTCAGGTGAGTTCGCCCAATTAATATACTGGGCCTATCTCTTTCTCCTCGTCCATCCTTGGTCGGGTACAGTTTCCTTTCTCCCATTCTTGCCATCCATTCCCTGCCTTTGAATTAGATTGACCAGGCGTCGGTCGAGTGCCTTTGCCCTGCCTGGGAACCAACAGTCATACCTGGAGTCGGAGTAGCTCTAAGACATCCTCCCATGTGCGAGTTCAGCTTACTTCGAATGGAATCCGAAACAGCCATGTATGAATCAGAGTTCACGCCGTCCGCCCTGAACAAATATGCCGATCCCTATGGAGGGAAGATGGTTGATCCCTCTTGTTCCTTTAGGGGTGCGATCCCTAAGGTAGACTCCTTAGGGTTCCCTCTTCTTATTCCCAAAGTTTCATGTGTATTGGATTTCTGGATTTTGAAATATCAATCGTTTTCCATTGAGTTGCACTTGTTTAGCTTAAGTAATCAGATCCCTTTTGTTAAGAGGGATCATACCTGATCACTTTTCAAGATTGGACCATATTTCATACTTGGAACATTCTATATAGCATATCTCTTGATTTTGTTCGATCACGGCTTCATATTATCATTTGTACTTGATTTATGGACCCCACAGTCATCGCTCTGAGCTTATTGGCATTGATGACAGTCGAGTCTAATTTATCCAGTCAGTTTGGATATAGTCGGGTCAAAATATCGGAACAAGAATGAAATCTAATACTCAAACATAATATTTTCAGTCCTATCAACCATTAGTGGTAGAAGAAAATAAGATGAATAACATAAGTACAAATATTATCAATTTCAGATTAGAAATTAATGAGTTAAGATATTTAATTATGTTTATAATAATATGCATATAAATCCATATTTTTGTAATGCAATTAATTTTCTAAGGAAAGGATAATTAATTATATTTAACTATATCATATTGTTTTCTATTACAATTGGTTTTGTCATTTTTTCTCTAAAACAATAAAAAATAAAAATAACGATGACGGGATATTTTTTTCTAAGTAGTAATGAAGTTCCTTTACTATGTTCTACCATAGCACTAAATTTGAACTGCAAAATATTCATTACTACGTTACTTAGTTTGCGTTAACATAATTTATAAAAAATGGAAAATCAACTTAAAATTAAAGTCAATAACAACTTAGTCGCTACCAAGTTAACTAGATTCATATGTATTGATGAAGGAAAAGAAAGATTGGCGGTGGAGGAATTGAATGGAGAAATTTTGATTCGGTTGTTTGAAAATAGAGAAGAGAATTAGAGTTATGGTTTTGGGAATAAAAAATTATGAAAAATGGATGTGGGTGGATGATTGAAATATTTGATTGAGAAGATAAATGGGTAAAAGAAGTGTTTAGGTGGGTGTAAATAGTATCACCCTTTATTAAAGGGTTGTGCTAATTTGCATAAATAACTATACATTTAGAATATTTAGAATATGGGACAGATACCTTTTCAAGTTGTGAGACATTGGAAGCACTTGGCTTTTGATTTTGGTTTTGATTCTGATATTGAATTTGATTCTGGTTCTTAGGAGTTTGAGGGCATTTCAGATCAATTTTGCTTCTTTCGGTGTCATCCTCAAGCTTATCGGGTGAAGATACTGGAAAAACAGTTGGTTTGCACTCTTCACAGTACCAACGAACCTTTTCTCCTTTTTTTGGAAATTTGAAGAGGCAGTACCTAAAATTATAAACAGTGGTAACAAGCACTAACATTAGAACCGGAATTAAATTGTATTGATAAAGAACGAGATAAGACCAAGAGAAAAGTACATACTTATGCTCACAAGATATCCTGCATTGCCTGCAATAAATCATAACTTCCTGAAAACCAGGATCGCCGCATTTTTGGCAAATGCGTGCCTGCAAAAAATGGAAAAATGTTTTCAACATAAAAGCTTTACAGGTAACAAGGCAGTAAATATATACAAGATTCCAAATTATGCAAGCACTGTAGATGATGTTGGCAATGCATCTAAAATTTCACAAAATAATAGTTTATCCAGTTACATATTGCCACTGGATGATCGAATTCAGAGATAAATATGGTTTCCTAGAGGAAATGCACCACATATAGGCCTGTCAACGGATGCAAGGAGAGTCAGACAGTGTTACATCCGTATACGTATCCTAAAATCAAAATTAAACATCTATATCCACATCCGTTATCCATGGATATCTAGATATACATTTTTGCATCCAAATCCATGGATATCTTCAGAATATCCATACCCGAAAAATAATTGCATATATTTTCTGAAAACCAAAAATATCCATATCCACATTTGAAAATTGCTATTTTCAGCAATTTTCATTAATTGACTGTAGGTTTTTAAAAAGTATAGTCAGGTCATACTTACACCTATCCTCACGAATCTGACAATACTATGTTGTTTCTCATGCTTATATTGGTATTATTTACTTTATTGATTGGATAAATCAGAATTGATTTCGGTAGACTAGATCCCGATCTATTGTCAAAGCGGTTAAATCAGGACTTCAGAGTTCAGAAACAACATGATACAGTGCTCACACTCCAGACTAATAGTCATGAGCTCAACATGCTTGGCCTACAAAGGAAATTAGCTGCAGTTGCATAGAGGGAGAGGAGGTAGTGAAGTACACAAGTTCAAGAAACGCACAATGTGGGACAAATTGTGCTGCTTTTTAGCCATTGGATGCATCTATGGTAGACCATTTGATGCATCATTAGGCAACCGCGCAAACTCCAGACAAAGCAACCTAATGCAATTGCCATTTTCCTACCATGGATCAGTCTAGCACTGCTTGAAATTTTAGAACCTGGATTGAAGTGTTTTTGGAATCAAGACATGGATTAGTATTTGTTATACTTATGCAAATTAGTATTTGTTGTACTTAATTTGAACTTAGGTTGTTTATTCTTGCTTAAAATATGAAAATGGACATTATTTTTTTAACAAACTTTTAAAAGAAAAATCAAAAGAAAAACTCTTCTATAATATATTAAATGTGGTTGTGTTAATTTTAAACTTTATTTAACAAATTTAAGTTTTATGTGTTAGTTGAAATCATCCTTTATTTTTTATCTCCGTTCATCCATCACTTTGGAATCATTGAGGACACCAACTGTAGCAGACACTATTTGTTAATTGAAGTTTTTAAGTACCCTTTAAAATAATCAAAATGTTTATTTAATTTCATACTAGACTGACATCTTCCGAATGTGGATATCATGATATCTAAGCCTATCAAAGGATACTTTCGGATGCACACATCTCCATCCATATTCGAAATCATTTTCAGATATTAGATACGCATACGCACGGATACGGACGGATATCAAATATTTATCTATCCGCTCCGCTCACAATTAATAACATAAAAAAAATGAAAATTTTGGTCCAACGTGATTTTTTTCCAATAGTAATACTTACTATATATATATATATATATATATATATAATACGATGAAAAAAATCGGTTTGGACAGCAAATATTCATTTATACACTCGTAATATTAATAATTACCCTGACAAGAATGTAAACATCAATCATTTATGTACTAAAATATGCATAATTTCAACTGCTATGTTAAATAAAAGTCAGAGACGAATAATTTTCAAATTCAAAAACTATCATATCCGTATACGTTTTTTGAATATTTTTTTATTTTTTCGGATACGGATGCGGATGGACTTTGGAACAACCCTGATGATATCTACATCCAAAAAGTTTTTGAACGATATTTGCAATGCTTTTAGGATATTGAATAATTTCCATGATTTTAGATACGGATGCTGATGAATGTCATATTTTTCATGTACTCGTTGACAAGCCTAACCATAGATGTTTCAGTTCAATGCAATTTAACATTTAACATTCCATCCTTTGTCAACTAGCACATGGACAAATTATAAAACAGGATTAAAATCAAAGATCTTCATTGTTTCAACTATTTAGATTGGCTGAAAACTGGTAGGACAGGATTAAAATACATTTTAAAGCTTTACACTGATGCGTCTAGATTTATATTTTTCATGTACTCGTTGACAAGCCTAACCATAGATGTTTCAGTTCAATGCAATTTAACATTTAACATTCCATCCTTTGTCAACTAGCACATGGACAAATTATAAAACAGGATTAAAATCAAAGATCTTCATTGTTTCAACTATTTAGATTGGCTGAAAACTGGTAGGACAGGATTAAAATACATTTTAAAGCTTTACACTGATGCGTCTAGATTTATATACCGTTTGCTTAGTTATTTTATAAACTTTTAAGTCAACCACAACAAAGTCAGCGAGTTTAAACTCATCTTGATCATTCCAGATACGAATTGTATTACAAAAACTCCCCCGTCAAGGTACGATATGTCTACCTATCACATGCAAAATTGTATCTTAATGACCCCTACCTATAGCATACAAAATTTTATCTTTATTACGCACCAAATGAAGCTGGTTTGGTTGGAATTTGTTCATTGTAGCATCCATGCAATGTATATTAATCGTTGGAATTGACTAAGTTGCCATAAGTACGAAATTATGCCCAAAGTTTACAAACATAATTATAAAAAACAAAATTTCAGTCTAATACAAAAAACTTCCCACATTATAAATGTCTTGAAGGTTAAAATTGAACCAAGTTTTATGGCGTGTACATTTCGGTATTCGCAGTCTAATATAAACTTAGGAGCTTTTGTTGTTTATTATAGTCTCTTGCTTGTTATGGCATATATTTCTTTTGACCATCTTACATATCCGTTAAATGAAAGAAAAAAAAGGGTGTCAAGCTGGCAAACTCCATATAAGTGATCCTAAAATATAGATGGAATGTAAAATATAACATAGGAGTAGCACAACTAGACACCGCAAAAAATAAAAATAAACACATTAATTAATTAAAATTAATAATAAATAAATAAATAACTCTCCTTGAACGTCTACCTAATGTTACAACTACATGCCGACAAGACCTTTTGACTACAGCAGTAAGTTTTGTGTCCGTGTGCGCGCGCACGTGTAAGTGTGCGTGCGTGCGCGTGTGCGTGTGTCGTTGCTAATTATTCCACACAATCAAACAAAATCATAAATGTTCTTTTAAGAATGAACATAGACTCATCATGTGAGATTAAGAATTAAAAATCTAGTGGACTCAAGCAGTAAATCATGAATGCAATCTACGTAAATCTTATGAATTAGGCAAAACCATCCCAAAAGGGAGAAACCACCATTTGGATTCCAAAATTGTCTAATCAACATAAATCCAAATAATTTTCATAAGAAGAAGAAACCCAAAATCTTAAAATTTGAGATAAACACAACTATGAACTTCTTAACCATATAAACATCAAGTACATTCCATCCCCTAATCAATCACAATAATGCAAGTACATTATTTATTCCACAGCCAATGATCTAAATACTATAAAGCGTTGTTTGCAAAAATCTTACAATTTGAATCACATTTCAGATTGGACGGTATGATTTTCGATTTTCGGTTCAAAACACAATTCAGAGAGCAAAAGAGAAAGTTAAGCTCTAGATCTTGATGCAGAAACTCATTAAATCAATTTGAAACATCTACACTATAACTGTGAAAGCAGAAAATCTATGTTTTTGCGTACCTAAATGTCATTTATCTTTCTACAGAGAGCAAAATGGCTAGCATGCAAATATACATGATATACATGATCACTGAATATGAATCCATGATTTTCAATTCAAACCTATTTTTTGATTCAAAATTTAAACCTTACGATTTAATATTTGAATCCTAATTTTAAAGACATTGTTATAAAGGTTAATGTCACAACCACATGACCTGTACCTACTTTTCAGTTCTTGACATGATATAAATAAATACTTAATAAAATGTATTTTCAAATGAATTGAAATATCAGATTCAATGAAATCTACTTAATGTCACAACCAAATGACTTCAAAAGCTTACGATTAACATTGGTAAGTTCATAATATATATCACAATTGACTGCTAATTACTACGCATAATCAAACAAAATCTCAAATGCTTGTATTTATTCTCCAAATGAATACAGGACTCGCCGTGCGGGGGATAAATCAAGTGGATTCAAGCGGTAAGTCACGGCGAGGGATAAATCAAGTGGATTCAAGCGGTAAGTCATGCATGCAATCTGCAAAACTCTTACGAATTAAGCAAAGTCATCCCAAGAAAGAGAAGCCACCAATCAATTTCCCAATTTGTTCAATCAACATAGATCCATATAATTTTCACAAAAAGAAGAAACCAAATATCCTAAAATCTAAGGTAAAAACAACTATAAACTTCTTAAACTGATATAAATGTCAAGTACATTCCATCTCCTAATCAATCACAATAATGCAGAAAATATATAACAACGACGATTGAACAAACTTAAGGCAGAAGAATTGTACCATCAACTCCGACCCAAAATTTCTGCTCGGAAAACGTTGAAGCGAGGCCTGAAATGTGATTTTCTCCTTTCTACAAGAAATTTTCTATAAACCCTGCAATATCTCGTACTGAAATATTTCCGAAACGTAACAGTTAAAGTGGTGAACGAAATAATGGGTCAGCCAATTAAATAAATAGCTAGGTGTGGAATTGCTTGAGGTGGAAGGAATTCTTTTTAACCATTGATGGGTTGAATGGTTGTGATTTGATGAATGACATCTTATTTATGAGTATGAGGCATATTGTGTTTTTTTGTTTTTTCCCACAATATTGTTGTAGTATACAATTTCTTAAATGAAAAGTGTAGGTATATTATATAAAAAATTATTATAGAAAACAGACTACTTGTTGGTTATGCGTAAAATTAATTGTGTTTATTGTCAAGATAACCAAGAAGTATATTGTGAATTTTTCGCGCTATTGTCGTGGCTATTATTATATATAATTTATTCAATGAATAGTCATACGTCATGAAAGCTGTGTATATAAAATAGAGTATTTGTTAATGTAAAAGTTAAGTTTTCTACCCCTAAAATTCATCATGTTTATTGTTAAGGTAACCCAGAAGTGTATTGCTTCTTTTTTTTCTTTTTTTTCTTCGACGCTCACTTTAGTTGTCATTGTATATGATTTCATTAACAAAAAAATTAATTGTTATTGTATATGATTTCATTAACAAAAAATTATATGTTATCATAATTGAGGTTTTGAATAAGAGGACCTTTGCATTTTTTTTAAAGATACCCACAGAATTCGAGTTGTATGTGTAAAATTCATTACATTTGTCGTGAGGCAAGATAGAGGAGGTCTAATCGATTTTATAAATTGCAGGTCATGGAATGAGTTTATGTATGTGTGCATACAAGTTTTACTTTTATTTTATTTTAATTCAATATATATGTGAACGTATATAGTTGGATACGGATAAAATTCATCTCATGCTCGATTTCGTGAAAATATTTTCGTATTTTCAAGGTATACTGATTTTGTAAGAAAAAATCAAGTTGAAATGTCGTGCATTTGATAAGTTACCTAAAAAGTTACCCACATATTTGTTTGTATACATCTAACTTTTATATTCGGGATTGTGCATTTAAAAGCATATATTTGTTGGTTATTCTTATTAAAATTGAATATAATTCCGTTGGCGTGCTTCTTTTTTTGCTTGTAATATATGGATGTTGTACATCCAAAATAAATAGCTGATGCTAATTCCACGATAATGGAAATTAATTTCAAGGAGCTAAAGTATTAAGAATCGGAAGTCTTGACCAAAAGTTGTTGGAGGATGATCTTACCAACATCCTTACAAATCGTTGTCTGAATCAAATTCATTAATGAAGCAAATGAGCTTTTATTCATATGATTGTTTGTGCATGTAGGATGATTGTGATTTGAAGTAGTGATCGTTGTAGTCTGAATGATTATGAGTTGCATTACTTCTGGAATTATGTTATAATTATTTTACCCACAATAAATAGCTAAATATGACTGCCGGTTTTTTTAAATGTGAAGGATACTATCGGAGTTTTTCCGTATTGTCGTTATTAGTGTTATAGTGAATAAACTTATAAAGGAAAAGTTGTATATTGTGATATTCGTTTATAGAAAATGAAGTATATGTCGGTGCATGGATGTAGTTTTATATGAAATTCGTTATACTATGTCAAGAAGTTATAGTAGCATATAAAACATGGCAATGGATATTGCCAATTACATGTAATGGAATGAGTTTACATATGTATGGCATACGTTATGTCTCACTTTTTTATAATTAAATATATGTGTGAACATATATGTATGCGCACACATATGTGTATACAGAAAATTATTCGTGTATTCTTTTTTGCAATATAATCTTTATATTGGACGGATATAACTGCTTTCTAAAAGAAATAAGTTGAAAATGTCGTGCATATATAATGAATTCCCTCAAAAATTATTCACCAATTTATTTGTGCACTAGGGTTCATGTTAGATGTTCTCATACCACAAAAAAGTATTTTTTGGTTATTATAGCAAAAAAAATCCATTAGTGCATTTCCTCATTTGCTTATAATGCATAGACATCTCACATCCAAAATAGTTGACATTAGTTTATTAAAAGATGGAAATAAACTCGTAGGAACATAGTGTCAGGAGTTGAACGTCTGTGCTAGGGATAACTTGAGGATAATCTTATGTGAACTTGTGAAGTTAAACCCTCACTAAAGCCCTGCAAAGTCTTCGCTATAATGCAATGCTTTTCGACCGCTATACCTTTACAATTTAGCATTATTAAATAGTAGATCTCGCTTTAAGCCTTGCTATTTTCCGTTGCACCTGCTATCAAGGCTTTTTATCACCCGCTTTTGCAACAATAACATAAAAAAGTTGATTTGATTGGTTCTCTTTTAAATCAAATAAACAAAGTTAGATTAAAGACCTAATTTTAAAACTTAAGTGCTCGATATAAGTTCGAACTCTATTTTAGTCACCAAATCTGGACTGCATAAATAATAATATTCTATGGTTTGTTATATAAGATGAAATAATATTTCTTTTTACTATATAAATGATGTGAGAATGAGAATAAATTAAAATTAAATATTTGATTTCATATCCAATGAAGATTTTGCATCTTTGCTATATCCCCACCTTATCGCCACTATAACTTTTTGCACCTTGTAATGACCCCACCGCTATACCCAGATTAGCAAAAGAACAATATAAGTAATGTCGTCTGCTAATCTGGAGAATACAGCTTGTTAAGGGCGATCGAATGTGAATATATCTTTATATTAACATTGATACGTCATTTACACCTTTTCACTTAATATCTGAACTGAATTTGACATGTACAATATTTATAACAACCCGAATTCCAGTGGGTCCAATTTTTTTGCATAAATGCTAAAATCCAATCTCACTGAAGCCCGAGTTGGGTATCTGGTATCCTGCAAATAGGCAAAGATAAATATATTAGAGCTCAAATAAATATCTCACAGCGGAACTGACTAAAATATAACAGTAAATACTCACCAAGGTAATAACACTTTCTAAGTAAGTGTCTCAAAGATGAAAAACCTCTGCCATCTATCTAACCTGTAGGATGCTATGAGGAGGGGGTCAGAACTAAAGTTCTGGTGAATGGACAAATTATACACTTCTAAGCATAAGTCTACATATATCGTTCTATTTCCATTTTCTGCTATATTAGTTTTATTGGCTTTATAATACTCTCGCCTCTGTGCGTGAATCTTACCCATCTACTCCCTAGTAGATTAAGACCCAATAACCAATATATATATGTAGCTACATGCCCAAAGCCCGCATCGTTCCTAGGTACTACCCATAGTACCTTCCGTATCCTACTCGAAAAGGACTTCATCATCTTGCTACTAGAGCATACTATAACTACATCTGTAAAGGACAGTTTCGTGAGGCCTACGATATAGATGTTCTGTCGTCTACTATGAAAATGTGAAACTGCATCTGCACTAGCTTATATTAGTGCTCGGACATCCACAATGTACCACCCAATGCGTACCGTGAGGACTACACGTAATCATTCTGTCTACTCCCTGAATTCCGCCAACAAGGTCTACCTTGTACGAAACTCGGTCGGGGATTTTCTATATCTGCAAAGGTCCGCTTCGTTAGGCCTACAATACAGATATTCCACTTGGTCTGTCTCTTTTCACATCGTGGCTATGGCTCTACGCAGCCCCCCCTCAACTAATCGAAAGACCTTTTAAGAGCTAAATGGTTGTGCCCTACTACAAACAATCTAAACATCCAATTGGTTGTGCCCCTCATCCAATGTCTTGATAGTGAAAGAATCATTGGCCTGTTGGTTTAACTCTAGTCTTTCCCGAACTCGCACTGACTGATGATGGCTTGATCTCCGCATGCGACTATCCTTTTGGGTCCTGCCCACTATAACCTACTCGCAAACTAGAGTATGGTGTCATACGAATACCCTACTCCATCATCAACCTTTTGACTGCCTACAAAGGTCCGCTTCGTTAGGTCTGCAATGCAAAAACAATCAAGGCATTCTCTCTTGATGCAACACCTACAGACCTGCCTCCGGGGGTGCAGTTTCGTTAGGCCTACCCCAGAGGATCATCCTAGAGTATCCTCACATCCCGTTGAAGTCTCGTACTTCCTTCTAGCCCGAACTAACTAAGTTGGACGTGCTCTTTTTGTACTAAAATCCACGATGAACTGCTTCGTTAGGCTCTTTATCCAGATTCTCTTTCGGGCTGCTTCAAACGCACCTTACTATTTTATTAGATCCTACATCTAATCTTTTACTATGCGTTTGGTTTACTTTTATTATTCCGTTGGCTACTTATTTACCCTAATTAGCAAGCCCAGCCCCACCTATGTGTGAGACCATCAGACCTAGACCTGAAAGGGAATGCTGCCGGTACGGGGCACTTCTGTTATTTTTGCTTATTAACTTAATCCAAGATCTAAGTTTGATAAAATAAGCCTCTTCTATTTCTTTCTTTTTAATTATAATCTACTTGTTACAATTATACTTGCAATTGTTACTTCATATTCTTTTCTTTCTTTTATAACCTACATGTTATAAATGTAATTACAAGTGTCTCTTTTCTATTCTAGTCTGTCTTCTTTTATTATGATGCTAAATCCTCTTTAGTTCTCTTATATTTTATGACAGTCTTAGCTTGGGATCACGTCCAACTGTCACAAATTAATTATCATAATAACTGCCTTACTTTTTACTCTATTATCTGCGCAATAAATGCGGGTCTAGTCACATTTTCTGTTTATTGTTTCTAGTCTTGTCAAATAATTAACTTGATTATTTCCTCTTCTTTAATTTCTTTAACGCTTCACGTTATTCTCTTTTATTCTAGGAAGTAGTTCTATTCTATTTGGTTGGTTACAAAAACTGTACAAAAAATCTATTTCCATATTTTAATACTAAATAATGCTATAAATAATAACTCGTAACTGCAAGATATTTCTTTTATTATTTCTTTAATTATTGGTAATGCAAAATACAATAATGTCTCTATTTTGCACTAATTCCCTTTTTCTTGCTTTTATTCTTGCAATTACGTTTATCATTATTCTTACAATATTAAACTACGGAAATGTATTCTCTTTTCTAAACCAACCAACTAATCTATCACTAACTTCCAAATCAAGTTATTATATTTTCCCTCTTTTAATTTATTTCTCCCGTTTTAACATAATTTACTGTAAATTTCTCACTTTTAGGCTTATGTCTTTCTCTACAACTTCTAAGTCTAATATTACTTATATTTAATTGGATTCCTTTCTTTTTCCATATAAATAACATTTAAATATAAGTACACTTCTCTTATAAAATTTATAGTTTCAACATAACTAATTAGTAAAACTAATTACTGAAGTAAATGCCGAATTAAATATTTAACGGGAATCTAACTGTAACGACCAGTATTTTACGGATCGGAACATCGTAAAACAGTTGACAATTGGTTACATTGTTGATAAGATTCAGAATTTTTCTAAGTCCTAAGTCGGTTTGGACGAGTTAAGAGAAGTCTGGGTCGAGTTGCCGACTTAAGAGATTAACTGGGTTAAGGTGGTGACATATGAGTTTTGGCGAAATTGCTAAGTCCTAAGTCGTTCACGACTTAGTATAGGTCGTAAGTCGTATACGACTTAGGAGAGGAGTGACCCAGTAGTTACCGACTTATGGTATTGTCCGACTTATAGAAGATAGTGGTTGGCCGACCTAGTGGAGTTAGCGACCTAGTGGTTCCGAGTTAGCATTGTTAGGTCGGCAACGACCTAAGGAGTTTGGAGATAGCTGTGTGGCGACCTAGTGTCTTGGTATGACCTATAGGTTAGCGACTTAGGGAGTATACGACCTATGGGAGTTAAGTCGTACGAGTTAAGTCGTAAGTCGTAACATGTTTTAGGTCGCGTGAAGACTTAAGGTGTTAGGTCGCTGGGTTTCTGCCTGAGTGATAGGTCGTGAGCGACTTAGTAGTTGTTAAGTCGCGAGCGACTTAAGAGTTGATCTGTTTTAAGTCGTAGACGGCTTAGTAGTTGAGTCGTAGCCCCAGTTATGTGTTAAGTCGTAAGTTTGTTAGGTCGCGAGGGAGTGTACCTGTTAAGTCGTTGGGTTGCTGTAGCATGTGTTTTGGTTTAAGTCGTAAGTCGCGCACTTGTTAAGTCGTAAGTCGTATCTTTGTTAGGTCGCGAGCGCTGCTAAGCTATAAGTCGTAGGCAGGGGATTCTGTTAGGTCGAATAGGCGCACGCACGTGTTAAGTCGAAGGAGAGTTAGGTCGTAAGTCGGAGGGGTCTTAGGTCGTAAGTCGGAGACGACTTAGGAGATAGCCGAGTTACGACTTAGTGGATTTTCAGCTATAAATAGGAAGGGTTTTTCTCACTTTTTGGGATCCGGATTTTGAAGCGATGAAGTGCTGCCATTTTGAGAGCTCGACTTCTACACTTCTTCACTTCTTTTCTCCACTCTAATCTAGTGCTTCCTTTCATCCAAATCGAAGATCAAGATCGAAGATCCAAGATCTAAAGTTGAAGATCTTTATCCTTTGAAGTGAGATTTCTTCGTTTGAAGCGGATTCGTGATAGATCAAGCTTGATCCTTCGCTGTCCAGATCTGAAGCGTGTTGATTTGGAGTTGTTTAGGTGATTTGGTGAGTGGTGATTATCTCTCACACGGATCCAAAGGAGTAGATCGGATTGTTGGCTTGATTTGGTGTTAAAATAGTGATTTCTATGCATTTTGTAAACCTAAGTGTAGATCCATTGTTCATGATGATTTGACAACCATTTTTGTATATGATTAACCTATGCAAGTTCATTCATCAAGTTGTAGAGATAATTCTCATGTTTTCATGCTTGTTAGACTTTCAACTCCTTAATTACGAAATTGCCATTTTTGTTATAATTGTCCATTTTGCTTATATTTGAATGCTTGGTTACTTGGATTGATGTTTGACATGATTGATTGCTGTGAATTAGATGATTGTTGATTGGTTTTAGACAAGGTGGTCGAAGATGATTCAAAAGCTAAGGGAAAGGCTCTTGAATTGGGAAAGCTGCTCGTGGCATATGTAGCAGGATGATGAAGCTCTTATGCATAGATTTGATGATGTGATGTTGAGATGAGGCTTTGCGAGGATGTAATGAAGCGAGGCATCATGTGATGAAGACTTGGTCTAATCCAGACGGGATCATTCCAAGCACGTTGGTAACTCGGTGATATGATTCGAGTTAAGGGTAATGGATGCTTGAGAGGCGCTTGAGCTAGTATGGAAATAGTCGTCAAGGAGGATGACTAGGAGGCTTGGATAGCATCGTTGTTGAAGGTTCTAGCATGCTCTAAGCAAGAGTACGTTTGGGCAGATTCGATAGTCCCAATGGCCAACTGTTGATGGTCGAGTACTCTGGGCAGATTCGATAGTCCTAGGCACGGGCTGCGACGACGTGCGGGAGTTATGTCTAGAACTGGGGTTTCCATTAGCCCTTGACGGACGGCTGAAAGAATGTGCCGGTCATTCAATTAACGGTGATATCGAAGCAATGATAACAGTGATAGCCAGAGTCATGGATGTTTGGTTGTATCGTCATTCGGACTCAAGAGCGGTATTTTCTGGGTGCTTATCTGATTTAGGCCTTGGTACTTGGAAAACATCGCCCTTGACTCGAATGATTATTACTTTACTTTAAATTGTATGCTCTGCTATGTTGCTTCTGCTTAGTGTGTGTCTGGGGGCTATCACTGTAGAAAGAGGTGGAGTGGGAGGGTTGTATTCCTATTCCTTTTCCTTTATGCTCTTTTGGAATGTTGTTAGTTAATTTACTGCTCACTAAGACTGTTGTCTGACTCAAGGCTTTATGTTTTGATTCTTATTGCCTTGGGCTGTTCGTCCATTTTTGGGACGGGCAGACTAGATAGCAGGTGACAGGTGTTGTTCTCTTCTCACGATGCTGATATCGAAGACGAGCTGGAGGGTTGCATATTATCTTCTTATTATATGTACTGGATGTTCCGCTGTTTTGTATTCTCTGAGTGTTATGTAGTGAGGCTTGATGTATTGGCTATTTGGATGCTTGTATTCAACTATTATGAAGTTTTATATGATGGCATTTTATTCTGTAAAGCTTCACTATACATATGTTCTATTGTATTTTGTCCATGCGCTGTGAGTAATACGATAGATTCTGTTGTTTTAATCTACCCTGACAATCGTCCATGGTCGTCTGGCACACTTTACAGCGCACTATCTCTAGATTCGGTGCAGGGGTCATGGGCGGTCGTCACATTTGGTATCAGAGCTTTGGTTAATCGATTTTACCCAACGCTCACTGACGTAACTACGTATGAGAGACGTAATTGTATTTTGATGGATGAATACTATATATAATATAGTAGCTTAGTAGAGTTTGAGTCCTTTATGCAGTTGTTTCTCTAGATGTTCTAATCATTCCTTTTTATAGATATTGAGAATGAGTCGAAGAGGGAGACCGGCTGCTAGGGAAGGTCGTGCTACTGAGGGGGCTGCTGATTATGCAGCTATGTTCGAAGCTATGATGACTTCGATCATGAGAAGGATACCAGTTCCGGGGGCAGCAGTAGATGTTGGAGTCCAAGTTCAGACTCCAAAACCAGTGGATTTTGCTAAGTTGTGCAAAGATTATACTGCTCTTGGAGGGAAGGTTTTCTTGGGAACAGAATCAACCATTGAAGTCCAGAGATGGATCGATGTTTGTAGAAGGATCTTTGGTGATTTGGGAATTGATGATGCAACTAAGAGGAAGTTGGCATCAAGGCAGCTTCAAGGGAGAGCCTCTGATTGGTGGAACTCCATTACCATCAATACTGAGGAGGAAGAGATTACTTGGGAGCAATTCTAAGCTAGATTTGAAGCTAAGTTCATTTCTACAGCTCAGAAGTCTGTTCTGTTCAAGAAGTTTGTGGAGCTCAAGCAAGGTGGAAGACCAGTTCTTGAGTATGTTTCTGAGTTTGAAGCTTTGTCCAAGTATGCCCGGTCATATATCGAATCTGCATATCAGAAGAATGAGAAGTTTGTGACAGGCTTGGACAGCTATCTTGGGAGACAGTTGGTGGATCATTTAGACGATTCATTTGAGAAGCTTGTGGAGAAAGCTCTCAGGCATGAGAGTCTGTTTCCTAAGGAAGGATCTGTTGTTGCTGTGACCAGGGAAGAGTCTAAACCCCAGCAGGGTGGAAACAAGAAGAGGAAGCAGCAGTAGCAGAAGGGTAAGGATGGCCAGAAGAAGCCGAAAGGCGAGGTGACTTGCTACAATTGTCAGCAGAAGGGCCATTTCTCGAAGGATTGTAAGAATCCGAAGGTGCCGATGAAGTGTCACAACTGTGACAAGCCAGGGCATTTCAGGAAGAATTGTCCAGAACCGAGGAGGGACAAGCAGATTGTGCAAGCTTATGCTTTGGGAGCTGTTCCGTCGTCTTCGAAAGCTCCTACTGCTGAAGAGAAAGGAAAGAGTGTGGTTGTTCAAGGTACTCTTTTCCTATGTGGTGTTCCAGTTAGAGTTCTGTTTGATACTGGAGCGTCGCATTCGTTTGTTTGTAATGAACTTGTAGGCCGGTTAGATTTGAAGCCGGATATTGTTGATAGGCCATTGGTTGTGACTAATCCAGTTGGGGGTTCGTCTTGTTTGTGTATGTTATGCCGTGGTCTAGTTGTATCGAGTCATGGTTGCTCTTTTGTTTGTGATTGCTTTGTTCTGAACTTTGCGGGGTTCGGAATTATTTTGGGAATGGACTGGCTTAGGAGGTATGCGGCGAAGGTTGATTGCGAGAGGTTGGAAGTGACAGTCGAGAATGTGGAGGGGCGAAAGGTTGTAATACGATGTAAGCATGAGGAAGGCGTCTTCATGAGCTTCATGTATTCGCTGGTTGTTCCACGGGATGGACTGTCATCGGTGCCAATCGCGAATGGATTCGGGGATGTCTTTGACGAAGTCAAAGGGTTACCGCCGCATAGAGAGATCGAGTTTCGTATAGATCTAGTTGAAGGAGCCAGACCTGTTGTGATGCCTCTTAGGCGGATGGCGCCTAGGGAACAGCAGGAGTTGAGGGTGCAAGTTGATGATCTTTTGCATAAAGGATTCATTCGGCGTAGTGTGTCCGAGTGGGGTGCACCAGTTGTGTTTGCAACCAAGGCAGATGGGTCGTTGAGATTGTGCGTCGATTATCGTGAGCTGAATAAGGTGACTAAGAAGAACAAGTATCCATTGCCGAGAATAGATGACTTGTTTGATCAGCTTCACGAAGCTAAGGTGTTTTCTCAGATGGATTTGGCAACGGGATTTCACCAGTTGAGAGTGGCTAAGGATAGTGTGCCGAAGACTGCTTTTCGAACACCATCCGGTTTCTTTGAGTGGCTGGTAATGCCGTTTGGATTGACTAACGCGCCAGCATATTTTGTGGATCTTATGAATAGAGTGTTCAGAGATCAGTTGAACAAGTTTGTGCTTGTGTCCGTGGATGATATTCTGATTTATTCCAGAACTGAAGAAGAGCAAAAGACACACTTGCGTATTGTTTTGGAAATCTTGCGGAAACATCAACTGAAGACTAAGTTTTCGAAGTGTCACTTCTGGAAGAGTGAAGTGAGGTTCTTAGGCCATGTGATTTCTGGAAGTGGAATAGCGGTTGATCCCGCTATGGTGGCAGCAATCCAGGATTGGGTTAGACCTAAGAATGCATCTGATGTGAGAAGTTTTCTTGGATTAGCAGGATATTATCGACGGTTTATCAAAGACTTCTCCAAGATAGCTGCACCGCTAACAGGATTGACGAAGAAGAACCAAGTGTTCAAATGGGAAGCTAAGTGTGAGCAAGCTTTCGGAATCCTGAAAGAGCGATTGACAAGTGCTCCTGTTTTGACTATCCCTAGTGGGAATGATGAGATGGTGGTTTACACCGACGCATGTGGTACTGGACTTGGAGCAGTGCTAATGTAGAAGGATAAAGTTGTTGCGTATGCAAGTCGACAACTGAAGCCGCCTGAAAGGAATTATCCGACTCATGATTTGGAGTTAGCGGCGATTGTTTTTGCTCTGAAGATGTGGAGACATTATCTACTGGGAGTTCGATTCGAGTTGTTTACAGACCATAAGTCGTTGAAGTATCTTTTCTCCCAAAAGGATTTGAATCTTCGGCAGCAACGTTGGCTAGAGTTTTTGGCATCGTATGATTTTGGTATAGCTTATACTCCGGGAAAAGGTAACGCGGTGGCAGATGCGTTAAGTCGAAGACATGCAGGATTGGGAGCCATGTTTTCAGAATGGAAGAATCTCGAGTATTTAGCTGGATTTGACTTCAGGCCCAGATGCGAATTGGAACCTGAGATGTTGGCAAACTTATCGATAAGACCCACTCTTGTGGAAAGGATTGGCGAGAGCCAAAAGCGGGACGATATGCTTGTCAAGATTATCCGTGGTTTGGAATCTGGATTGGATCCAGAAAAGGATAAAGGATTCGAGGTCGATCGAGAGGGTTGGCTTCGGAAGCAAGGACGACTAGTTGTTCCTGATATAGATGAATTGAGGGATGAAGTTCTGAAGGAAAGTCATCACTCGAAGTTGACAATTCATCCAGGTGGAAATAAGATGTATCGGGATATGAAGAGAACCTACTACTGGGAAGGCATGAAGAAGGATGTTGGAAATTTTATTTCCAAGTGTATGAACTGCCAGTTGGTAAAAGCCGAACAGAAGAAGCCTAGTGGATTGCTTCAGCCATTAGAAGTTCCTGCATGGAAGTGGGAGCAGATATCGATGGACTTTATTGATGGATTACCTAGAACAAGAACGGGAAATGAAGGGATTTGGGTTATCGTAGATCGTTTGACTAAGAGTGCTAGATTCATTCCTGTTCGATCGATTAGGACTGCATCAAAGTTGGCTGAGTTGTATGTGAAGTGGATAGTTCGATTCCATGGTATTCCGAAGAGTATAGTGAGCGATCAAGATCCATTGTTCACTAGTGGATTTTGGAAGAGCTTCCAGGAAGTTTTGGGAACCGAGTTGTGTTTGAGTACAGCTTATCACCCTCAAACAGATGGTCAGACCGAGAGAGTCAACCGAGTTTTGGAAGATCTCCTCAGAGATTATGTTTTGGATTTCGGAGGATCATGGGAAAATCACCTTCATTTGGTGGAGTTTGCATACAACAACAGTTACCAGTCAAGTATTGGTATGGCACCGTATGAGGCATTGTATGGAAGACCGTGTAACTCTCCGACATGTTGGTTGGAAACTGGAGAAAAGCTGATACTTGGGCCAGAGATGATTCGGCGGACTTCAGATTGTATAGAGATCATTCGGCAACGAATGAAGGCAGCCCAAGACCGTCAGAAGAGTTATGCTGATAAGCGTCGTAAGGATTTGGAGTTCGACGTAGGTGATATGGTTTTTGTGAAGATTTCTCCACTGAAGAATGTTATTCGATTCGGGAAGAAAGGAAAATTGACTCCGAGATTTGTTGGACCATTCCCGATCATCGAGCGAATTGGAAAGCTCGCCTACAGATTGGAGTCACCAGAGAAGATGTCGAGTGTGCACAATGTTTTTCATGTATCATATCTACGGAAGTATGTGCACGACTCGAATACAGTGGTTTCTGCTGATAGCTGTGAAGACTTCGAAGTTGATCCAGTTGATAGAAGACCTCGTAAGCCGCTTCGTGTTGTTGAAACCGACACGAAACAGCTTAGGAGGAAGGTAGTTAAGTTGCTCAAGATACAATGGAGTGATGATGATAACGACTGTACGTGGGAGGTGGAAGAGAGGATGAAGGCAGCTCATCCTGAACTCTTCAAGGTATGGCCCTAAGGTGTCGTCTCATCTCACGATATTGTAACTTGTTCTAAGTTTTAGAATTCTGTACGCTAAGCTAGAATTGGATGTATGGTTTGTTGATTGCTATGGATGGTAGGCGTACAGAATAGTCTTCGATTGCTTTGTTTGCTTGGAATTTCGGGGGCGAAATTCCTAAGGGGGAGAGAATGTAACGACCCGTATTTTACGGATCGGAACATCATAAAACAGTTGACAATTGGTTACATTGTTGATAAGATTCAGAATTTTTCTAAGTCCTAAGTCGGTTTGGACGAGTTAAGAGAAGTCTGGGTCAAGTTGCCGACTTAAGATATTAACTGGGTTAAGGTGGTGACATATGAGTTTTGGAGAAATTGCTAAGTCCTAAGTCGTTCACGACTTAGTATAGGTCGTAAGTCGTATACGACTTAGGAGAGGAGTGACCCAGTAGTTACCGACTTATGGTATTGTCCGACTTATAGAAGATAGTGGTTGGCCGACCTAGTGGAGTTAGCGACCTAGTGGTTCTGAGTTAGCATTGTTAGGTCGGCAACGACCTAAGGAGTTTGGAGATAGCTGCGTGGCGACCTAGTGTCTTGGTATGACCTATAGGTTAGCGACTTAGGGAGTATACGACCTATGGGAGTTAAGTCGTACGAGTTAAGTCGTAAGTCGTAACATGTTTTAGGTCGCGTGAAGACTTAAGGTGTTAGGTCGCTGGGTTTCTGCCTGAGTGATAGGTCGTGAGCGACTTAGTAGTTGTTAAGTCGCGAGCGACTTAAGAGTTGATCTGTTTTAAGTCGTAGACGGCTTAGTAGTTGAGTCGTAGCCCCAGTTATGTGTTAAGTCGTAAGTTTGTTAGGTCGCGAGGGAGTGTACCTGTTAAGTCGTTGGGTTGCTGTAGCATGTGTTTTGGTTTAAGTCGTAAGTCGCGCACTTGTTAAGTCGTAAGTCGTATCTTTGTTAGGTCGCGAGCGCTGCTAAGCTATAAGTCGTAGGCATGTGATTCTGTTAGGTCGAATAGGCGTGCGCACGTGTTAAGTCGAAGGAGAGTTAGGTCGTAAGTCAGAGGGGTCTTAGGTCGTAAGTCGGAGACGATTTAGGAGATAGCCGAGTTACGACTTAGTGGATTTTCAGCTATAAATAGGAAGGGTTTTTCTCACTTTTTGGGATCCGGATTTTGAAGCGACGAAGTGCTGCCATTTTGAGAGCTCGACTTCTACACTTCTTCACTTCTTTTCTCCACTCTAATCTAGTGCTTCCTTTCATCCAAATCGAAGATCAAGATCGAAGATCCAAGATCTAAAGTTGAAGATCTTCATCCTTTGAAGTGAGATTTCTTCGTTTGAAGCGGATTCGTGATAGATCAAGCTTGATCCTTCGCTGTCCAGATCTGAAGCGTGTTGATTTGGAGTTGTTTAGGTGATTTGGTGAGTGGTGATTATCTCTCACACGGATCCAAAGGAGTAGATCGGATTGTTGGCTTGATTTGGTGTTAAAATAGTGATTTCTATGCATTTTTGTAAACCTAAGTGTAGATCCATGTAGATCCATTGTTCATGATGATTTGACAACCATTTTTGTATATGATTAACCTATGCAAGTTCATTCATCAAGTTGTAGAGATAATTCTCATGTTTTCATGCTTGTTAGACTTTCAACTCCTTAATTACGAAATTGCCATTTTTGTTATAATTGTCCATTTTGCTTATATTTGAATGCTTGGTTACTTGGATTGATGTTTGACATGATTGATTTCTGTGAATTAGATGATTGTTGATTGGTTTTAGACAAGGTGGTCGAAGATGATTCAAAAGCTAAGGGAAAGGCTCTTGAATTGGAAAAGTTGCTCGTGGCATATGTAGCGGGATGATGAAGCTCTTATGCATAGATTTGATGATGTGATGTTGAGATGAGGCTTTGCGAGGATGTAATGAAGCGAGGCATCATGTGATGAAGACTTGGTCTAATCCAGACGGGATCATTCCAAGCACGTTGGTAACTCGGTGATATGATTCGAGTTAAGGGTAATGGATGCTTGAGAGGCGCTTGAGCTAGTATGGAAATAGTCGTCAAGGAGGATGACTAGGAGGCTTGGATATCATCGTTGTTGAAGGTTATAGCATGCTCTAAGCAAGAGTACGTTTGGGCAGATTCGATAGTCCCAACGGCCAACTGTTGATGGTCGAGTACTCTGGGCAGATTCGATAGTCCTAGGCACGGGCTGCGACGACGTGCGGGAGTTATGTCTAGAACCGGGGTTTCCATTAGCCCTTGACGGACGGCTGAAAGAATGTACCGGTCATTCAAATAACGGTGATATCGAAGCAATGATAACAGTGATAGCCAGAGTCATGGATGTTTGGTTGTATCGTCATTCGGACTCAAGAGCGGTATTTTCTGGGTGCTTATCTGATTTAGGCCTTGGTACTTGGAAAACATCGCCCTTGACTCGAATGATTATTACTTTACTTTAAATTGTATGCTCTGCTATGTTGCTTCTGCTTAGTGTGTGTCTGGGGGCTATCACTGTAGAAAGAGGTGGAGTGGGAGGGTTGTATTCCTATTCCTTTTCCTTTATGCTCTTTTGGAATGTTGTTAGTTAATTTACTGCTCACTAAGACTGTTGTCTGACTCAAGGCTTTATGTTTTGATTCTTATTGCCTTGGGCTGTTCGTCCATTTTTGGGACGGGCAGACTAGGTAGCAGGTGACAGGTGCTGTTCTCTTCTCACGATGCTGATATCGAAGACGAGCTGGAGGGTTGCATATTATCTTCTTATTATATGTACTGGATGTTCCGCTGTTTTGTATTCTCTGAGTGTTATGTAGTGAGGCTTGATGTATTGGCTATTTGGATGCTTGTATTCAACTATTATGAAGTTTTATATAATGGCATTTTATTCTGTAAAGCTTCACTATACATATGTTCTATTGTATTTTGTCCATGCGCTGTGAGTAATACGATAGATTCTGTTGTTTTAATCTACCCTGACAATCGTCCATGGTCGCCTGGCACACTTTACAGTGCACTATTTCTAGATTCGGTGCAGGGGTCATGGGCGGTCGTCACACTAACGATATTATATATCATAAACATAAAAGAGATATAATTTAAATCTACTCACCTGTCGTCCTTAGCTTTGCTCCATGGCCTTCCTGGATCCCCTTCTAAGGCGTCTAATATTTTTATTAAGAAGATCTTCTCCCCAGAAATATTTTCTATTTAGGGTTCAGCCTCAGGTAATGAACCAAATTGGGAGAAAATCTGATTGTGAGAAAATAGCTAGGCCTAGGGTTCTATTTATAATGTAGTTTAGGGATCTCAGGCCATAGAATTTAGCAGATTCAATCTGAAGTCACCACGTCACAGGGTCGTTTAGAGCCATCAGATCTATCAACGTATGGCTCTGATCGAATAAAATCAACCGAAGTCGTCACCAAAACAAACCTCGGCTCCGCAAAAGTGCGGGTCGACCTGTGTACTTTTGTGGGTCGACCTAAAGCTTTTACGTGTCGACCTATGGGTTGGCCCGTGTTAGTTTAATATTCCGATTTCTTATTCTTCTCGTAACTTCTTCATATTAACTCAGATTTCGACAAGTTATATATGAAAATTGATCAGAAAATCACCACGGAGGCAATGGTATAAGTTTCGAGGCCATATTCTGACAATTCCAAAAATGCTTATTTTCATTGTTCATTGTTATTTGATTATTAATTATCTAAAAATGCGGGGTGTTACAGTATTAATACAAAGTAATAGACATACCAATTTCTCAGAATCAAAATAATATATCATAGAAATAACAGTCGCAGATCACAACGAAATAAATCTCAACTTATACATATACAAATTTTGAGTTTACAGAGTGAAATACTAAACTCGATTGTTATACAGTTTTACAATTCTTTAATCTCAATTGTACATCTTATAAACATATTCACAAAATTCCTAAATGAGGTAAACTAAAGAGTCAAAAGTGTTTATCTCCTTGCTAGCCCAAACATCCAAAGGTCAATTTGTCCTGTAATCTGAAAAATCTCGACTTGACCCAAGCAAAATAACACCTAGGTCAGACTATCTCTAAATATCCAATAGGGTGTGAACAAAATATAACACAAGGATAAACAACATATAAGTAAATACTGATGTCCAGGATATAACGAGTCAGGAAATTAATTTAACTCAGAACAGGGTTATAAATTTAAGTCACAAACATGAACTAGTCACTAAACATAGAATAAAAGAATTAACTTACTTAGCATCCATCACAAGACACAATAATATATATTTAAAATAAAAGAATTAACCTTACCTAGCATCCATCACAAGACACAAGAATATATATTTATTTCACGAACTTAAGACACAAGCATATACATTATTTCACTAACAAGACACAAGAATATATATTTATTTCACGAACACAAGACATAAGAATATTTGTTTATTTCACGAACAGAAGACCTAAGAATATACATTTATTTCACTAACAAGACACAAGAATATAAATTTATTTCACGAACATAAGACCCAAGACCCAAGAATATATATTTATTTCACAAACACAGAATAGCCGCAGAATACAAATATCCAGAATCCAAGAGATCTTACTCAAAACGATCATAACGATCGTACATAGAACCGTAGCGAACAAACAAACAATTTAGTATCACTCGAACTGATCCGATACCAGGGATCGTACACAGGACGAGAATCACAGGATTACAAGACTACTCAAGGATAGCAGCCATGACCGAATCTTTCAGATTTATTTTTAGATTATTACACTTGAAAAGAAATCCAAGAGTACTTCTTAAGGATCTAGCAGCCACTTGCCGCACACCAAAATAGAGTAAACCCTAAAGTGCCAAATACTATCACCTACAGTAATTACTACGATTTAGCCAATACGTCCCATACCATATGGTGAAATCCAAGTATTTACTACAAGCTAGTAAATATCACTTATTACAGATACCACTGGAAAACATGAACTACATTCTCTTAAGGATCTAGCAACCACTTGTCGCACATCAAAAAAGAATGCAACTCTAAAGTGTTAAGTACTTTCCCAAACACGATTACAAGAATTTAACCATGGCATCCCATACTACCCAGTGGAATTCGAGTATTCGCTAATGGGTTAGTAAATTCCACTCAAACATTCTATTCAATGAGTTATACCATACTTAACGAAGCATTACTCGAAAGCATTTAAAACAATCAATAACATTAAGTCGAATAATAGTACTTCCCAAATTATAGAATTAAGGTTCTCAAAACAATTTTTCACTTGTATATGTTATCACTTATTTTATAAAACCATAATCACTCATATCTTCCAATCCATAACTATATGTACTAGAAATAATTAATATATATATATATATATATAATTGCTTATTAAAATCCTTTACAAAAGAAAGTTAAACTAATTTAGAAACAAGTTTGAGATTTATAAATTTAAATAAACTCTCTTTCGTAAAATTACTTGAATATGAAGCATATCCATTTATATATTTTTAACTCAAATTTATAGCATTTAGATCTACAGTTTCGACCCTTTAAATCCCATAATTTTTCAAATCTCAAAACATAAAAGTTGTAGAAAAATGTCTAAGCTTTTAAAAAAGTAAAATATCATCTAATTTGAACTTACGGTTCAAAAGTTATAGCCAAAATAATTCACAGATTTTAAATTCAATGTTGCTGTCGTTTTTTCTCAGGGCGGCGACAAAGAAATATGATTTCAACTATATAAACTCAAAATTTTGAAAAACTCAAAACATGAAAGTTTTAGAACATAGTCCAAGCTTTCCAGAACATCAAGAATTATCAAATTTTGATAAGTAACGTAAAAGTTATGACCAATTTAATTTCAAGTTTTAACAAAGCCAATTAAAAATTACAGCACGACACCATCGGTTTCTAACTCAATTTAGACCACTTAAAAAACAGAATTTCGACAAGTGACTAAAAGAGAAGTTGTATCTAGTTAAAAGATCTTTCTATAGAAAAAAGAATGAGCCGTTTTGGATTATTCTACACCATAATATTGCTATTTTACTGCAGCAAATTTCACACTAAATTTCCAGCAGACAACAATCTAACAATCATCCAAGTTTATAGTCAAATTTGCAAACAATTCAATCAACAAATCATTCAAACAATTAAGTACAACAACAAAATTTAGAAATAGATATGTGAGTAATTAACTCACCTTTAAAACTTCCTATAGCTTGCTAATCTAATCCAAAGCCTTGCTACTACCTTGCAATCTCTTTGCTAATCTCAAATACACCTAAATGCTCAAAAACCTAAATCCAACCAGCAGCAATTAGATTAAAAACAAAACAAAATCATACTTTTATAGGTCAAGAGGGTAGAGAGATTACCTAGCTTTGATTTCTACAAGTATTGACCAAAAGCCCTTTGTTTTGATTTTTATTTAGGGATGATTGAAGCTAGGGTTGAGGAGCAAGGAAGGGGGAGGAGTTTACTGATTTCATAAATAATAATGAACAGATTAAGGAAATATACGTATTTCTCTTCTAACTATTCTAAATGGGCTAAATGGGGTTTGGTTTGGGATCAAATAGCAAGTGTTGCTAGTTTCATTACAAAGAAAGTGTTGCTAATTTGTTTTGTTTTATCATTAATACAACACCACTACTCTAACAATGTTATACAAAATCATAAATTAATTTCTCTATTTATCAAAACAATTAATTATTTAAAAATTACATTTCAACAAATATTCTCAATATTAACACTTTACTCTAAACACTTAATTTAAATAATAGATTTAATAATATTTCAAAATTTTAAATTGAAATCCTATTTAAGAAATGAAAATCATTTCTTAATTAAATCTAATCAATTATTCTCAACACTAAATTTAATTTCACAAATCACATTTATAAATTAAATATCCTTAATTAAAATTAATTAATTAGTTAATTAACAACATGGTTGCTACAGACTTTCCCCCCTTAAAGAAATCGTGTCCTCTCAATTTCCTTAACGAAAGAAATCCATAATATAAATTTTCTCTTAAAATAATTATTTTGTTAACCGATGTCTAATTTCATTTCCAAAACATTCAATTAATATCACTTCAAATTATAACACTAAACTCAAATTTTTAGTTATCAAAATTTCTCAAAATTCTCAAAACTATTATAACGCCTCAAATTTGCGGAAAATTTCGCCGGAGTTTCCTTTGCGCAGCTAGCATTTCGAAAATTTGCAATAGGTATATAATTACATAATATACATCTCATCTCAAGGATGGGACATCCCGTAGGGAAAAACACAAAAATGCGATATTTAATTCGAGATACATACCTTATATTTGAAATATTAGCGTGTCCGCTAATATTCCTTAAGCAAACAATTTATAATCTCTTAAACGATATCTATTTAACTTCAGATACCTGCACCTATCTAAAAAATACATATTAGTATTTAATATCAAATTCATATCATATAGGAGATATCAACAATTCATGATTATGCTTTAATTAGACATCATAATATTGCATAATGAAAGAAATCCGTACTTAAATTTTCAAGTTTTAATTATTACTTATGTCAAAATATCAAGTTCGATGTTTAGGAACCCTTATCGATAACATGGCATCCCACGTATCGATCAGAATCCTTAAACAACGTCCGGATAAGTCAACGTAATAAATAATCTCAAGTTTAGATGCATTTATTTTATTATCACTAATATCCATGCGTCTAATTTTAAATAAATGCAAGCAAACAATATATTCATAGGAACAATCAACTAATCAACCAAAACATACATAATTAATCACTTACAGCGGAACAATTCAATGTCTGAAATTTCCCTACGCAACTTTGATTATTCCTAGATCATTTAAATATTAAACTTATTTACCCAAATTTCACAGATTTTCTATCAAAAGAAAATAATTCACTTTAATTTAATTCATTCCAATTTAATTCCAAAATTTGTTCAACTCTAAAAGATTTTACTTGTTATTTTCCAAAGGTTTTAATGTCACAAATTCCAATTTATCAATTTAAATAAATTAATTTACGCCCCAAATGATTTTCCCGATAATCATTTTATATCCCTATCCCTAATTAGATAATTCATATAACTATCTACCACACACCCCAAGGGACAGGACTCTAAGTCATCTTGGTCTCGGATCCGTAATATTATATGTTATAATGTTCTGACACAGCTCTGATACCAAACTGTAACGACCCCACCACGATACCCAGATTAGCAAAGAACATTACAAGTAATATCGTTTGCTAACCCAAAGAATATGACTTGTTAAGGGCGACCAAATGTGAATATATCTTTATACTAACACTGACACGTCATTTATACATTTTCACTTAATATCTGAACCGAATTCGACGTGTACAGTATTAATACAAAGTAATAGACACACTGATTTCTCATAATCAGAACAATATATCATATAAATAGCAGTCGCAGATCACGACGGAATAAATCTCGATTTATACATATACAAATTTTGAGTTTACAAAGTGAAATACTAAACTCGATTGTTATACAGTTTTACAATTCTTTAATCTCAATTGTTCATCTTATAAACATATTCACAAATTTCCTAAATGAGATAAACTAAAAAGTCAAAAAATTTTATCTCCTTGTTAGCCCAAACATCCAAAGGTCAACTTGTTCTATAACCTGAAAAGTCTCGGCCTGACCCGAGCAAAATAACACCCGGGTCAGACTATCTCTAAATATCCAATAGGGTGAGAACATAATATAACACAAAATTAAACAACATATAAGTAAATACAGATGTCCAGGATATAACGAGTAAGGAAATTATTTTGACTCATCACAGGGTTATAAATTTAAGTCACAAACACGAACTAGTCACTAAACATAGAATAAAAGAATTAACCTACCTAACATCCATCACAAGATACAAGAATATATATTTATTTCACGAACACAAGTCACAAGCATATACATTTATTTCACTAACAAGACACAAGAATATATATTTATTTCACGAACACAAGACACAAGAATATTTATTTATTTCATGAACACAAGACACAAGAATATACATTTATTTCACTAACAAGACACAAGAATATATATTTATTTCATGAACACAAAACCCAATAATATATATTTATTTCACAAACACATAATAGTCGCAGAATCCAAATATCTAGAATCCAAGAGATCTTACTTAAAACGATCATAACGATCGTACACAGAACCGTAGCAAACAAACAAACAATTTGGTATCACACGAACCGATTCGATATCGGGGATCGTACACAGGACGAGAATCACAAGATCACAAGACGATCTCAAGGATAGCAGCCATGACTGAATCTTTCAGATTTATTTTAGATTGTTACACTTGAAAAGAAATCAAGGAGTAACTTCTTAACTATCTAGCAGCCACTCGACGCACACCAAAAGAGAGTAAACTCTAAAGTGCCAAATATTATCGCCTACAGTAATTACTACGATTTAACCAATACGTCCCATACCATATGGTGAAATCCAAGTACTTACTAAAAGCTAGTAAATATTACTTATTACGGATACCACCGGAAAACCTAAACTACATTCTCTTAAGGATCTAGTAACCACTTGTCGCACACCAGAAGAGAATACAACTCTAAAGTGTTAAGTACTTTCCCAAATACGATCACAAGAATTTAACCAAGGCATCCCATACTACCTGGTGGAATTCGAGTATTCGCTAATGGGTTAGTAAACTCCACTCAAACATTCTATTCAATGAGTTATACCATATTAAACGAAGCGTTACTCGAAAGCATTTAAAACAATCGATAACATTAAGTTGAATAATAGTACTTCCCAAATTATAGAATTAAGGTTCTCAAAACAATTTTTCTCTCTGATTTTTATTATAAAAAACACTTGTTATAATTTTCCACAAATCTATTTATTATTTAACTTTAAATAAATGTTCACTTGTTTGATAAAATATTCCATAAATCCGAATTGTTCCAAAATTACATTTATGCACACAGAGTTGTCTCAAATTTCCGTATAAAACACTTTAGTTGATAACCCATATTTTAAAACCACTTTTATTATTCTTCCAAATCCATTTTGATATATATGTATGTATATGTATATGTGTGTATATATATCTGTGTGTATATATATATATGTATTATTTAGAAATAAATTAGACTCACCTTCCTAAAACCATATTTCCAAAGCCACTTGAATATGTTATCACTTATTTTATAAAACCATAATCACTCATACCTTCAAATCCATAACTCTATATACTAGAAACAATCAATATATATATTGTTAGGTGTGGCTTGCATTGTAAATGGAGTGGGCGCATGGATTGAATGTTAAAGTCCCACATCGTAGAATATTCAAAATAATCGTGGTATATATATGGGACTGGTGACACGTAACTTTGGGGATTCCTTTTGTTACAATGTGTTGCCAAGACCAGATTATATGCTCGGTGTAGGCGATGGAGGGATGTTTAATTGGAACGCCGGCATGGGAGACTTCGACCGTTGATGATGCTAGACACGGGGAAGCGAACGCGTTCGGAATGTGGGAATGCCGAAACTCAACATGGTATCAGAGCTCCATGGTTCGATGGGACCGGTATGATGCAGCGCGACCGAAGCATAGATCCTAAGGGGCTTGAGCATGGAATGCTCGTCAAGGTGGAGATATGGTTAAGCAGTCGCTCCTTCCTGCTTATGAGAACTCGGAGTAGCAGCCTGATCAACTGCGAAGAGGACTCATTATAACTCCAAGGTGACTTGAGCAATGCTCGCCAAGGTGGAGATTGTTTGGTGTGGCTTGCATTGTAAATGGTGTGGGCGCATGGATTGAATGTTAAAGTCCCACATCGCAGAATATTCAGAATAATCGTGGTATATATATGGGATTGGTGGCACATAACATTGGGGATTCCTTTTGTTACAATGTGTTGCCAAGACCAGATTATATGCTCGACGGAGGCGATGGAGGGATGTTCAATCGGGACACCGGCATGGGAGACTTCGACCGTTGATGATGCTAGACACGGTGAAGCGAACGCGTTCGGAACGCGGGAATGCAAAAACTCAACATATATACATATATATATAATTACTTATTAAAATCATTTATAAAAGAAAGTTAAAACTAATTTAGAAACAAGTTTGAGATTATTAAATTGAAATAAACTCTCTTTCGTAAAATTACTTGAATATGAGGCATATCCATTTATATATTTTTAACTCAAATTTAGAGCATTTAGATCTACAGTTTCGACCCTTAAATCCCATAATTTTTCAAATCTCAAAACATGAAAGTTGTAGAAAAATGTCTAAGCATTTAAACAAGTAAAAGATCATCTAATTTGAACTTATGGTTCAAAAATTATGGCCAAAATAATTCTCAGATTTTAAATTCACTGTCGCTGTCGTTTATTCTCAAGGCAGCGACACGGAAATATGATTTCGACTATTTAAAACCCAAAATTTTGCAAAACTCAAAACATAAAAGTTTTAGAACATAGTCCAAGATTTCCAGAACATCAAGAGTTATCAAATTTCGATAAGTAACGTAAAAGTTACGACCAATTTAATTTCAAGTTTTAACATAGCCAATTAAACATGATAGCACGACACCATCAGTTTTTAACTCAATTTAGACCACTTAAACAACAGAATTTCGACAAGTGACTAAAAGAGAAGTTGTAGCTAGTTAAAAGATCTTTCTATAGCAAAAAGAATGAGCTATTTTAGATTACACCATAATATCGCTATTTTATTGCAGCAAATTTTACACTAAATTTTCACCAAACAACAATCTAACAATCATCCAAGTTTACAATCAAATTTGCAAACAATTTGATCAACAAATCATTCAAACAATTAAGTACAACAACAAAATTTAGAAATAGATATGTGAGTAATTAACTCACCTTTAAAACTTCCTACTGCTTGCTAATCTAATCCGAAGCCTTGCTACTACCTTGCAATCTCTTTGCTAATCTCAAATACACCTAAATGCTCAAAAACCTAAATCCAACCAGTAGCACTTAGATTAAAAACAAAAAAAATCATACTTTTTTAGGTCTAGAAGGTAAAGAAGATTACCCAGCTTTGATTTCTACAAGTATTGACCAAAAGCTCTTTGTTTTTATTTAGATTTAGGGATGATTGAAGCTAGGGTTGAGGAGCAAGGAAGAGGGTGGAGTTTACTGATTTCATAAATAAAAATGAACAGAGTAATGAAATATACATATTTCTCTTCTAACTATTCTAAATGGGTTAAATGGGGTTTGGTTGGGGATCCAATAGCAAGTGTTGCTAATTCATTACGAAGAAAGTGTTGCTAATTTGTTTTGTTTTATCATTAATACAACACCACTACTCTAACAATATTATACAAAATCATAAATTAATTTCTTTATTTATCAAACCAATTAACAATTTAAAAATTACATTTCGGCAAAAATTCTCAATATTAACACTTTACTCTAAACACCTAATGTAAATAATAAATTTAATAATATTTCAAAATTTTAAATTAAAATCATATTTAAGAAATGAAAATCATTTCTTAATTAAATCTAATCAATTATCCTCAACTCTAAATTTAATTTCACAAATCACAATTATAAATTAATTATCCATAATTAAAATTAATTAATTAGTTAATTAACAACAGGGTTGTTGCACACCTCCACCGCTATAGAACCGCTAATCGTTTTAACTGCACAGATGTGAACATCCATGCAAACAGTTGTTCAATGATAGGCTCAGTTGGTACTTGTATAATGATAACAAATAGTACAAATTTAAAAAATAAAGAAGCCAAAAAATCTGACTCCTATATACATATCGAAACTGATAACAATAAAATTTTATTTACAACTGTCATGAGATATTTAATTTATAGTTGGTGAAGTTAATGTAGATTTGTGATAAAAAAATTAAGTTAAAATAGATAGAATTAATGGTGTATCATACGGGCAATTATGAAAATTGATTATAAACTTTACTCTTGTAATGGAAACTGTTCTAAATAAAACTATGTTTTTTTGTTGTAAGTGTTATATATATACATATAAACATACATACATACATAAGGTGTGTATGTATGTATATATGCATGAATGTTTGTATGTGTATATACGTGTGCACATAGGAAATGTTTTAAGGGTACAGTATAACATACAAGAGAAATCCTTAGGAAAAAATGCTTATTCGACCACAATTGTATAAGAGTTTAAAACTATGAGTATTGGATCATAGGAACAAACCTTTGACCTTAAATGGTCATATTCAAAGGTATTTTGAGAATGAGATATTGATACACCTGCTAGACTAAAATATGTGATGCTCTTTATAAGACGGATGGTGATTTCCTCATAATTGTTCCAAACACTAAGAGGTTACGTGATTGTGGTTGTTAAGGAACAACTAAATAACGAATTACCAAAGGCCTTCTTTAGTTTATCGTTTCTAAGTCCAAAAGAAGATCTTATGTGATGATGTATAGTAGTCCTCCGATTTAAGAGTATTACGAATCTTATGTGTTAAGATCATACTCTGATTATGGATAATCCCACTACTCAAGAGAGAATTTGTCTCTTTCGATACAACGGGTTAGTGTCACCATAGTTGGAAGATGATGCACGAATATCGCAACCAAGGTTTGCGGTTAATCGATAAATATTATCGGTAATTTCAAAGTTTGTATTCTTTGATAATTAGGGATGATGGGTTGTCTATAACCTAATGCTGAATGGATCTTAAGGCTATTTAAACACTAGAGGAGTGAAGTGTGTAATTCAACAATTTAACACTTACTTATGAATTTAAAACTCTATCAACTCAAATTGCAAATAGAAACCAATAATCACAGAACCAGTAAGTAATAAAGTAAAATGTAGCAAAGTAAATAACACTAGGAATTTTTATATTGGTTTCGATTGACCAATCCTACATCCAGTCCGATACTACACCTTACAAAATTTCACCATCACCGCTTGCTTTCCACGGATGACAAGAATACCTTTACAATCTTGATTTCATGGACTACAAGATGCACCCTTTCGATTTACGGGCTATAAGAACACTCTCTTCTCTCTATAAAAACAAGAATAGAGTATGGGAAGTAGCCGTATCTTTAACATAAATTCTTACAGATTTGGTACAATGATCCTATAGACTTCCAATAGTAATATATCTTTGAATTCTTTAGGGAATAGGATGAAATCAGAGAGAGAATGATATGAATTCAAGTGCCAACTCTCTAATATTATGTGGTTTGCAAATCATTGAAGAATTAGAGTGAAAGAGTATGGATTAGCAAGAGAATGGAAGAGTATTCGATGGATTTCTCTCACAAATGTATGGAGATGAAAGAGTAAGAGAAAATGAGAATTATTGTGAAATTCATTTTCCAAAGCCTTTAAATAGTGGTTGAAGAGACATGTCTTTTGGTAAAGAGGAGGGAGGAAAATCCACTAATTTGAATTAAAAAAAAACAAAAAAATGGCACGTATGTCGACATACATAGAGGAGATATGTCGACATATGGTGTTTCAAAAAGAACAACGACACCAATAAAGTGTTGCCGATTTTCAGATTTCAAAGTATCTCATATTTATGGATTTTTTGTGATTCGGTTGAGGTCAATGGTTGATGGTTTTCAAGTATAATTGGCATGGAGTCTTTAACAAAGAATTCTAAGGTTCTACCAACTAATCATCACCTCAAATACCTCTTTTGTTTTAGCATTTGCATTTCTTCTTCAATCAGTTTTATTACTCTATTTGCTTTGATTAATCTTCATATATAATTCATTTGCTTCCCTTGATTTCTTATTTATCTCTGTATATGCCTCCATAATATATTTAAAAGTATCCCACAACTCGAAAGAAATGTTAGTAGTAATATTTATATGGTTGTTGTCATCCATATCAATATTTAAGGTATTAACAATCTATCCCATTTTGATGATGACAACCATATAAATATTTGAGAGATAAAATATAATATTTTTATATTTGACCCCCCCTAACTCTATGCACTTCCCCTATCATTTTGCCTAGTATATTTATACATTTTCTCCCCCTTTGTCATTAATAAAAAGGGCGAAAAAGAATCGCTTAAGCATAACGAGACAAAATGTATAGAGTTTGTAGATAGAGATATATACGAGTTTGTAGATAGAGATATATATAAATGGAATTCATGAGTGGAATCAAAATCGATACAAATAATGAAATAAGTTTATCAAGTAAAATATTTAAAATGAGAATAGATTTAGAGTTACTGACATTGCCGATGCTAATAACACATCCTTTTAAATTATATCCAAAGTTCACAATCTCACCATCTTTGAATATAATGTCACTCGGTATCTATGGATTTCTTGTCATATGCTTTGAACATCCGCTTTCCGGTATCCATTGTTTGGTACCTAAAAAATATAAAATACACTCACTATAACCCTATTTCATTTTGGGGTCCATGGGGTTAAGTTTTGAGAAGCCAAACCCATGAAGAGTTTGAATGCCCTTTCAAAATATAACCATTAGATAAATGAACTTTATTAATAAAATTATCAATATATTTTTCTTTCTCAATATTATCTAACCTTTTGTGAACCCATAAATTAATGAACTTCTTGGATGTTTTAACTTTAGTTTTATAGGTTTTTGTTTGAACTTGATAGCCTTAACAAATTTAGTACTTTGAGTATTATTTTTCTTTGATTTGAGCTTACGGGTGTATCCAAGTCCATGTTTATTGTTAGTGGGTTTATATGCAGACAATAAATATTCTAGGTTATCCTTTTATTTATTAAATTTATCAATATCAATTTTCATTTTATCAAAGTCCTTATTACAATTAAGAACAACAATGTCTAGAGATGTTATTTGTCATTTAGATCAGTGGTATCTGATTTCATCGAAAGATTTTCTGACCTTAAGGATTCATTTTCACTTTTTAGTTTTTCAAAACCTACAAGTTTCAAATCATCATTAAGTCCATTAAGCTTTTCAATTTCATCTTCTAGACATTGTTTTTCTTTGGTTAACATTTCGTTAAACATTTTTAATCTATCTATCTCTGCTAAACTAATCTTGTACTCTTTTCTAAGCATTTCATATCCCTTATACATATCATTTAAAACATTAATAATTTCTTCGTTAAAATTCCATACTTGGTTATCTTTTGCCACGAAGCACATGTTGGCATTTTTAGCTTCTGAATCACTATCACTTGATGATGTATCTGAATCATCCCATATTGCATTGAAAGCCTGTTTCCTTTTCTTATTGAGCGTGTTTAAAGAGTACTTTGATTTCTTCAGATTTGGACCATCTCTTTTCAAATGACCGGGTTGATCACATTTGGAACACTTAATAACATTTCCATCTCTGGAATTAAAGTTGTTGGTTTTTAAAATTTTGTCCATCTTTTAATATTTCAAGAATTTCTCAGAGGTCATGAAATCGATTTCCTCATCATCATCATCATCATCTGGTTCATGATTGTTGTTTGTAGCGTTGAGTGCTTGTTATTTCTTTTCATTTGATTGATTCTCTTTTCTAACCTGCAACTTTACTTTACATAACATTAGATTACCAATTAAACCTTCTATTTTCATAGTATTAATATCAGTGGTTTCTTCAATTGCTAGAGTCTTCTGATCCCATTCACTAGAAAGTGAATTTAAGATCTTTCTGGCTTGGTCTTCTTCAGTAATATTCTTTCCTAATGATATTAATGCATGTAATATATCCCGAAATCTAGAATACATATTAGAAATGGATTCATTTTGTTTCATTCTAAACAGTTGAAATTGATTAGTTAACATGGATATCTTTGTTTATTTAACTTTGATAGTGCCTTCGTGTTTGACTTGTAGTGTTCTCTAAATTTCATATGCACTTTTACAAATAGACACATAGTAAAACTCATTTTTATCCAAGACAGAGAATAAAATATTCATATCCTTTGAATTGTTGAGTGCTTGTGTCTTTTGATGAGTGGTCCATTGTGCATAATTCATTTGGGGCTCAGTGTACTCAGTTTGGGTAATATTCCAAATATCTAAACCATTAGAGTCCAAATAAATTTTCATCCTACAAGCCCAATAAGCATAATTACTACCATCAAATAATGGGGGTCTAGTAGTAGATTGTACTTCTACAAAATTGTTAAAGAAAGTTTTAGTAGTGTTATCGGCCATTTATACTTTTCAAAAACCAAGTTATGAATTTTTGAAAACCAGTGCTTTGATACCAAATGTGGATAACAGGCTTAATGCGGAATGGATCTTAAGGCTATTTAAACACCAGAGGGGTGAAGTGTGTGATTTAACTATTTAACACTTACTTATGAATTTAAAACTCTATCTACTCAAATTTCAATTAGAAACCAATAATCAGAGAACAAGTAAGTAATAAAGTAAAATGCAGTAAAGTAAATACCATCAAGAATTTTTATACCGGTTCGAATTGACCAATCCTACATCCAGTCTTGTACTGCATCATATAGAATTTCACCATCACTGCTTTCTTTCCACGAGTGGCAAGAACACCTTTATAATCTTGATTTCACGGACTACAAGATGCACCCTTTTGATTTACAGGCTACGAGAATGCCCTCTTCTCTATAAAAACAATAATAGAGTATGGCAAGCAGTCATATCTTCAATACAAACTCTTACAAATTCGGTACAATAATTCTATAGACCTTCAGTGGCAATATATCTTTGAATTCTTTAAGGAATGTGATGAAATTAGAGAGAGAATGATATGAATTTAAGTATAAACTCTCAGATATTGTGTCGTTTGCAAATCCTCGAAGAATTGGAGTGAAAGAGTATGGATTTGCAAAGGAAATGGAAGAGTATTAATGGATTTCTCTCATAAATGTATGGGATGAAAGAGTAAGAGAAAATGGGAATTATTGATGTGAAAATTCATTTTTTAGAGCTTTAAATAGTGGTTAAAGAGACATGTCTTTTGGTGAAGAAGTGGCGGGAAAATCCCTAGATTTGAATTTTAAAAAAAAACTGAAAAAGGCATGTATGTCGAGATACATAGAGGAGATATATCGACATATAGTGTTTCAAAAAGAACAGCAACATCAATAAAGTGTTGTAGATTTTAAAATACCTCATATTTGTGGATTTTTTATGATTTAGTTGAGGTCAATTGTTGATGATCTTCAAGTATAATTGACATGGGGTCTTTAATAAAGGATTCTAAATTTCAACCAACTACTCATCGCTTATAATATCTCTATTATTTCAGCATTTGCATTTCTTTTTCAATCAGTTTTGTTACTTTATTTACTCTGATTAATCTTCATATATAATTCATTTGGTTCCATCGAGTTCTTGTTTATCTTTGTAAACGTCTTCATAATATATTTGAAAGTATTGCATAACTCGGAAAAATGTTAGTAGTAATATTTATATGGTTGTTGTCATCAAAATCAATATCTAAGGTGTTAACAATATTAATTAGCTGTAACACCCCATGTTTTGGAGTGCCAAAATATGGACTTCAACTAATAATAAGAAATTATTAAACAATTATTAAGAAAATTTAATTACAAGAATTACTTAAGAGAAGTTTGATTAATTAAGTGTATGATGCTTAAATATGATTGATTAAATGGAGCAAGAGTAATTAGGGTAATTAAATTTGGCCATATATGTATAAGGGAATAAATCTAAAATTCAAATGAAGAGGATTGTATATTTGGGAAATAAATTAATAAGGTTATAATTATGTAAGGAGGGTTCTAGTTCATGCGAAAATCATTGGTGTATATGCGAAAATCATTAATGTATATACACCCTAACTATATCATCCTCTTCCTTCACTCCTATTCATTTTAAAATAAAACAAACAAAATTTCCACTATGTGAGACTGACCACATATATAGGAAAAGAGGAGAAAAATCAATTCAAGATCAAAGCTTTCATTTATAGGAAAAACGAAGAAAATTCAATTAAGTTTTTCTAATCTAAGTGAGTAATACTTAATCCTATTACCTCTAACCGCTTTTGGGTTCAAATTTGATGTAGTTTTGATATTTTAAATGAAGCTAAATATGTTTTGATTATGATAGAATGATTCTAATCGTGTTTGGATACAAAATTACATCTTTATTGATATGTTTAAGGGTAAAATATGAGTTAATCAACTCCAAATGCTTTTAAAATTTTTAAATAGGATGCTTTTAATAATAAAATAGAGGTGGGTTTTAAATTTTGTAATTTTTGGATGAAGAAATAATCGATTATGATTTTTCTAAGTGGAAAATAGGCAATTTCGAATATAAATTAATATTTAAAAATAATAAAATTTAAAATTCAGTTATGAAATTCTTTTAGAGGTAGATGATGATGTTTTTTTAATTTTGGTGAATTTTGGGAGTTTTCCCATCGATTTTCGAGTTATTATGAATTAAATAGGGAGAAACAAAATACGTTAATTAATAAAAATAATTAGGCAATGTAATTAATTAAGGCTTAATCAAGGAAACAAATTTCAACCACCTTTAGAGAATCCTACTGTATAAATAAAGTAACAAATAAGTGATTGACATGCATAAAGAATTATTCGATAGTAACTTTTTTTAAGGAAAATATCAGTTTTCCACTTAATTACTTATTTGTCACTTAACTCACTATAGCTTTAGAATAAGGCATACGATAGCTTGAAATGAAACTCACTGCAACAAACCACACATTAATGGGCCCGAATTTTGACTAAGTCAAAATCCAAATCCATTAGGGTATGGATCATTGGTTTTGGTAACCTGTAATAAACACAAATATACCGGAGTGCGGTCAATATAAACTCACAACAGAATAGTAAAAAAAATAAAACTTAAATTCCAATTAAGGTTGCTACCTTGGAATGAATAGTATTCCTTGGATATTTGATTGCCTTGTAAGCAACGGGCATGAATAAGAAGACTTCTCCATCTACCATTCCCGTCTTGCACCAGTAGCATATCCCTCTAAATCTATCCTATGGATTGTAATAAGGAGGGGATTAGAACAACATTCCGGTGACTAGAAAATTACACACTTTAGCTCTAACATTACTTTATGCAAATTGATTTCTATTTATGTGTTATATCTATTAGTTATGGGTAGTCCGTTAAATCCTAAGTGCACGTATGATTTGCCTAACCTCCTCCGAGGTATAACTATTATATATGTGTCTATATGCATATATATCTAAACATATACTACCCCCAAAACCCCAAAAGCTTAATATTTCTTGAAAAGGGAGGAGGTGGACCCATCGGCCATTTAATAGCTCAGTTCCTGAAGCAGGCCCTTCGCAACGTAAATGCTAGTCAATCGGTTCTAGCTACAGAGACCGATCAAACCTATATACGGCTCTATAATATATATAATTTAATTGGCGTACTACAAATGCATCCAAAGACTTATCTAAGGGTTAACTATCCTACCTCCGATAAACAAATGTCTAACCAACTAACTTTGAGGTCTGTGCGTATCACATACTGATTCTGCACTTGTAGAAAGCGAAATTCATCAGGGCATAACCCGAGCCTTTGCTAGCGATCGCTCGGGACCGCTGGTGGTAATAGCTTATATGCCAGCCCTACTGCAAAATATCGATCCAACAAAAATACTAACATAGCCCACCGACCTTCCTCAGCTGACATTCCATTTAGACTAACCTAATGTAAATCAAGGAAAATGCCTCTTTCATTTACTTAATACCTCTTATTAGAAATGAAGCAGACCTCATTTCCTCAAAAGTACTGGGCCATTTATACTTTAAATCTAAGGCAAACCCTTGGTATATTTTCCCTACCAATTCGAAGTGCATATCCTTTCTCATAGATCCTACGGTTGGGGATGTCTCACATCACTAGTATACACAACTACTGATAACCTTTAGGTGAAGGGCAGACTTCTGTTGTGTAACTCTACCGACCTCACATCCCAACTCACTAAACCAAACAAAATACCTAAAGCCTAACTGCTGGGCTAGGCCCACTAATTCACGCTCGTTTTAAATGTATAATTGAAGCTATATAATTTCCTACTATGAAAATTATATTACCTTCTACGTATATATTTAATAGTATTAAAACTTACTTGTTCGCTACGTAATTATTCCTATTTTATATGCTTAGGTTTTGGTTTCCACATTCCTTTCTATGTTTAATAAATGTCAATTGTCCATAATAATTGGTCATTAATGTCAAAATTGGACAATCTCTAATGATATTTGTTTATCCGTTTCAAAATCCACCTATTATGCCTATCCAATTTCCCTATAAATGCCATATTAAATTCTCTAATATGTCCTCATTTAATTTAACTCTTTATTAACTACAAATTTATTGCCGGTTTAATTTGTAGTTATTGTCCATAAATTTTGGAATCACATTCCTTTCCTTTTGAACCTCCTAGTCGTATAATGACTAAGCTATTAATACTAAAAATCCTAATTATAACTAATATGAATAGCCTTAAAGGAACAATAGCCCTAAAAGCACAATAGCTTGAGAGGATGATAGCTTTGGAGGTACTATAGCTTTAGAGATGTGATAGCCTTAGATGCACGATAGCTCTAGATGCATGATGGCTTTTGATGAACGAAAGCAATGGGGGTTACAATAGCTATTAAACAAGAAATTTGATGGCTACTTTAGATTAATAAATGGATTTTTGGGTAACATTTTGAAATCCAGTTTCCAAGATGTTTAATTGAAATTTCATAGGGATGAAATCTGAAAGAAAAATAATAAGTTAGAAATGTAATAAGTTATTAAAATAAGGAAAATGAGTTGAGCTTAAGGAAGCTAAGAAATCGTAAGGGTGCAATTTAAAAAGAAAGATAAAAATGTTTTATCTAAAGAAGTGAAAAGTTTTTATCTAATATAAAGATCTAAAGAGCGCGTATGGTACACAACTAATAAATGAAAGAAATGGATTGGACCTAATATCTGAAAATATACCAATTCATGGAGTTATTAAATCACGGGGGGCCAGGGCTTAGGGAAGTATATATTCAATGGTATATAGTAGAGTGCCAAGACTTAGGAAGTCTATAAGGTTCAATTTAGAAAAAAAAACTATAGTGTGAGTTTATGGAAAGGTGCCAAAACATTAAAATGGATGTAATGAATAAATTGACAACGTGAAATGAGTATTTCGAGACTAAGAGGGGCTATTGATGATTAATAGGGACGCTTGTTAGAATATATTCATGGTGCTTACATTCAACCTCATAGGAGAGTCAGGGTGGCTTCCATGCGAAATGAGTGCCATATCATCGATGACCTTGTTCGAGAGAGTGATAAATTAGTGATAGAAATACCTGGGGGTAATCACTGAATGTAGTTAAAGACAACTATAATACTGACTCCTAAATAAGGGGCTAGCCAATGCTTGTAAATGTATTTGATGATTATATGACGTGGTTTATAACAAATTGATGATAAGTATATGGTATACTTAAATTGAAATGGACGAATATATATGTGCATACATACATACATACATACATACATACATACATACATATATATATATATATATATATATATATATATATATATGACCTGACTCATTATGAATGTAAGTATAGGATGCTTATAATTGAAATGATACTATATGTATGCTCATAATGTGATGGTTGTTTACATTATATGATATAATTGCTATTGTTGATTTAGTAAAGGGAAAACCCATTCCGCTAGGCGGTAGGGTCTCACTATATATGTGTTTAGGAAACTATATTACTCACACTAAGCTTTATGGCTAATCCATGTTGTTATTATTATTTTCTTAATAAACTCACGATTACTCACTCAAGTAAGATTAATTTATGGTTTAGACAGGTAGCTTTTGAAAGACGAATAAAACCCCAAGACAAAGCATGGGGCTTAGCTAATAATAAAGTTTTGCTTGAAATTCCGCTATTGTAAAACTAGAGTATATAACTGGTTAAGTGTTCATGTCAGCATCTTCATATGTCGGGCACAATACTATATTTATTATATTTTACACCTGAGAGAGAATGTTTTATGATTATGAAAATGTAAAGATAATTATGTGTAATGAAATTTATTTTGCTACCCTGTTAACTCAATGTTATTAAAAAAATTGATCATATTTTGTCACTTGAAAATAATTTTGGTGATGACTGCAGCATCATCAGTGTTCATTGTAAAATCTCGAAGTAGGGGCTATTATAACATGATATCAAATCTTAGGTTAGGGGATATTAAATAAAACAGAGCTAAGTAGAAATCCAGGTAGGAACTAAATAGCAGGATAAACACATTGGGGAAGAGTATACGCTATGTATATAACACATTTGTATTTTGAGGTAGACATACTTGCTATATTTATCCCTCTACTATTATTCTCACTCTCTTTACTTCTGTTTCTTACGAACGCTTGCTTCCATAGAAAGCGAGAACAGAAACTCAAAGCAAATGTTTGGTGTTAGGAGGTGCTAGGATCAATGCTAATATAGGAACTGCAAGTACTCTAACAAATGGCCAAGGTGAAAAGGCAACGCTGGAAGTTCATGTTGAAGTCGGTGCTTAGATGCCTGCCTCGACTGCTTGAGAAATGGATATGAATGCTCTTTTCTACTAGTTTATGACCGAAACGATGAGGCACAATTAACTGAAGTTGTTGAGCTGAGGCCATTAGGAGGAGGAGATTTTTCCAAGATGAACCAAGACCATGAGAATTATGGAGGGAAAGTATTTACTAGAAAGGAACCTACTCTGGAGGTGCTAAATTTTTTAAAGGGGTGTGAGCATATTTTTGGAGATAGGAGTTATGATGATGCTCAAAAGAGAAGATTGGCTTCTTGTTAGCTTCAAAAAAAATCTTTGGACTAGTGGAGGCACGGACTTCTGAATTTCTAGAGGAAGGGATAACTTAGGAGCAGTTTAAGGAGAAATTTGAGGCTTTGTTTATACCTAAATTGCAGAAGAGTGCTTTGTGTATAGAGGTCTTAGATCTGAAGCAAGGAGAAACAATGTTTGCCCGAATATATCCAACTTTTTAATGCTCTATCAAAGTATGGAAGGCAACATATTAGGACATCACTGAAGAAAAACGAGAAGTTTATATAAGGTACAAGGGAAGGCTTGAACCATAAGGCGATGGTGCACTTGTCTCCTTTTGAGACAGCAGTAGCAATTGCAAGACGGATCACTGTTTGTACCAGGAAAAGAGAAATTCTAATACTAAGGCCAATGTGTTGGCAAAAAAAGAGGTTCAACCCGTATCAGAAGAGGAATAATAACCAACATAAAGGAGGAAAGTCCTAAGGGTAGGAGCTCAAAATCCAAAGGTGATAGATGTTACTTGCTTTAATTATGGATTGACAACTCAATTAAGTATATCCACCTAGAGAATAAGGGGAAGGCCAAGTGCTTTAACTGTGAGAAGCCTGGCTATAAGAAGAAAGACCATCCAGAGTTAAGATACACAAAGATGTACGCTTTGGAAAGACATTCAATTAGACCATCTACTGAGGTGAAGGGGAAGTGTGTAGTGCTTGGAGGTGTGATTTTGATTTCTAGCATTTCAGTTAAAGTTCTGTTTGACACTAGTGTTACACACTCTTTCATTTCGAAAGTTTGGTTCATAAGTTGGAGTTGGATACTACCTATTCAGTTATGTCTTTGTGTGTGGTTGATCCGATCGGTGGGTATGCCACTCTCAGGTTAAGATGCACTAATGTTGAGTTTGTTTTATAGGACAAAACTTTTTTTGTAATGTTAGTACCTTAAGCATTAGTTTTGATGACAACAACCATATGACATTATATAAAATATAGATACTAATATTTTTATCAAGTTATATATAGTATATAGTGCAGGATATTAGATAAGTGTTGATTAAAAAGACCGTACAATATCAAGAGCAGATTCAAGAGGCTGATATAGAGATTCAAGAGTTAGAGATTGAAGACTCATAAGTATTGAAGATTCAAGATATCCAGATAAGTTATAGAGTCATAGATTATTGTTAAAAACCTAATAGCACTACTTTGATCACTCTCTTCATTTTTCAAAAGGTTTTAAAATCTATTCTCTGATATTAAATAGTTTTCAAATATTTTGAATTTCGAAAATGTTTTCAAAGAATCCCTGTTTTCAAAATGATCTTTCAAAATGGCCTTCAACTGATTTCTAACTTTTAATTTTATTTACAAGATTATTATATTCTGAGTAATTAAGTTTTTAAGTATTTTATATTTTAAATATACTTTTAAATCTATTATACTTTGTTATAGTTATAGTTTTATGCTTTCTAACTGTTTATAATTATATTATAACATTTATTATAACTTTGATTTTAAATATATATTCACCTATACTTTATATATATTATTTTCAAAAAGAAATTCATATTTAAAACCTTTATATATTTAAAAATATATCAAAATAATTTTGTAAAAAAGTTTTCCTAAGTTTTGATATGATTAAAATATGTATAAACTATGTTTAGATGATTATATAAACTTTCATATTTTACAAAGCTTTACATTTTCAAAACAATTTTTATAAAGTATTTTTCAAAAATACAAAGGGTATGTAGACATATCCCTATAGCGTATGTGACATATAGGCCGAATTTTTCAAAATTCAAATTTAAATGGAAGTGTATTTTCGTTATATCTCTTCGCGAATGGATATGACCGTTGTTTCTTTATAATAGAAGGATTTTCCAACGAATTTTTATAACTAATTTCTTATTCTTTCTCTCCTCTTTTACTCTCTTGATTTCTAAGAGAAAATCTACTCAAAATATTCTCAAATTTAATTAGAATCAAATTCAAACTCTATTGATTTGATTCTTTATCAATTAGTCTCCGATCTCTCTCATCTCTATCACTCAAAACAAGATCAAAGTGTCATTCAAGAGGTTATAGGATCATTTGTACTCAAGATCAAGAAACCGAGTCTATAAATTCTATCAAATCATACTATTATACTCTTAGATGTGCTTGGTGTCCCTGAAATCCAAATGGGTGTGCTTGTGTCCCGTTTGAATCAAGTGGGCATGCTTGGTGTCCTGTTTGAATCCAAGTGGGTGTGCTGGTGTTCCGTTAGAATCCAGTGAGTGTACTCATAGCTCGAAAAATCTGGAGGGTGTGTCTTGTAGCTTCGAACGAGATTGCATTGACTTTGATATTTGAAAAGAAATCTATACAAGAAATTGTACGGGGCTGGATGCAGGGTAACTCCGAACCAATATAAAAATTCCTGGTGTGATCTCTCCAACTCTTTACTTTTTACTTTTACTGCATTTACATCTGTTTATGTTTGCATCTATGATCGTAGATTCTACATTATTTAATTATAATCTTAAGAATTTATAAAGATTCACAAAAATCAGTAAACACTTTCACCCCCCCTCTAGTGTTAAATTAGCCTTAAGATCCGTCTTCCGCAAACTCACATGTAACCCGTATATGTTTGACTTCGCATTGGACTTGACTTTAATAATGTCACTTACAGCTTGGCGACAACGAGTTGGTATTTATACCAATAGTTTCACTACGATTCGCAATGCGAGATGGTCTTTATACTAATAGTTTACTTACGTTTAGGTGATGGCGAGTTAGGAATTTAGGATCAATCATATCGCAGCTTTTTCGGGATGTGTGAAGACCGCCCTAACCATCTGCACCTAATAATAACTATATAGTGTGTTGTAATAGTACCCGACCGATGTAGGACGATAGTCAAGGTTGTAGTAAAGTAAATTAATCATCATGGAACATGTCGTATATCTCACAGCGTATTATAATAATAAACATCTCAGATATAAAACAGGCAAAACAGTAATAACTGGATGAATCACAAAAATCAGAGTACTCGGATCCATACAGTACACAACATAAGTAATAGAGTTAGACATTAAATAATAACTCATAAATAAACTATCTAGAGATAATAAAGGCACTAGTAAGCTTCATAGTGTTATGCAACAGACACTACAAAAATATGGACTTTTGATAGTAATAATACATAGCGTTTCCTCATATCCTCTTTATACGCTATGAAATGTAGGGTTTCCAATACTATCATAGAAATAAATACTGTGTACTCAATGCTATACAAGGAAAAAGGTGGCAAACAAAATTCTTTTGTGTGGGAACTAAAAATAAGCGCTTGTTGCCCTTGTCAACTCCTTCAAAAAACAGCCATTTTTTCACTTCATCACCTCCAAAAAACAACCAAAATCCTAGATTGCAAAATCCCTAAACTGCAACATTGAATCGCAAATCTCTAAATCGCAAAATCGTGGATCGCCAAATACACCTATCATCATAGTCCATCCCGCATTTCTCCAATCTGAACGGGCATGAGAGGTACTACAACCTTTATTATATATTTTTCACTGCTCATGCTCATGATTCTTAATCTATTTATTATTTGAATTATTTAACCGAGAATTTGCATGATATTAACGTGTTTCAGAATTTTTTAGTTAACTAATCTAAATTAACTTATTAGTTAATCGAAAACATTAATTTTAGAGAATTCCTCTCTAATTTGAATTAACGTGTTTCGACATGACTACTTATCAATTTATGAGTTTGGTTATCAGTAACTAAGCACTCAATTGTTTGTAATGTCAGCAGGGCCGGTGCAGCGACTTGGGTTGCCCTAGGCAACAGGGGGGCAAGAAATTTTAAAAAAGACTGTTGAAGGGAGGAATCAAACTCAGAACCTCACCGTAGCAAAGATTGCCTACAACCACTACACTAGTACACACTTCACAAAAGAAATACAATATCATAGTTAAAATTGTTGCCCCCATTATGTTGCCTCCACCACCTACCTCCACCAGTATATTGCCCCCACCTGGGGGGTTGCCCTAGGCGGCCGCCTGGCTGGACTTGCCCTGAAACCGGACCTGAATGTCAGCATTACTTAATACTTTATTTTTTCTTATGATTATCATGTTTTGATTTTGATCCCTTGTTTTATAGGGAAGTAAAAGATACTTGCTAGGTTGATATAAAAAATAACAAATCTAGCTAGCTTGAATTTTAAACTTCCATCACTCAACGTCAATCTATCATTCAGGTAAGGAATTTAAAATAATTTATGTGTTTAGCAAAAAAGTTGTTTTTCTTAGTCATCTAGCTAATATATTAAAGTTTCATATCATTCAAGAATGTGTTTTTTTATCCATATAAGCATGAAATATGATTATTCAATGTAGTTTAACGATCAATACACTGTAAATTTATGTATGTTATGATGGCACATAATGTATTTGTAGAATTCTTCAGTAAGTTGTTAGTGCATTAGTCTAAAGCAGTAAATATACTTTATTGTTATATATAGGTAAGTAGTAAATATTATAATCAATTAAGAATGAGCGATGCATTAATAATGACTCAATAATGACTGGATAAAGGTCTTAGAACTAAAAAAAGGAAACAAAAGGTGCCTGTTTGTTGGAATGCATTGCTAAACTAGATATGTGATCAATGCATATACTAATTTGAATATTAATTTTATTGTTTACAAATAATTGTAGTTGGCCAAGATTTTTCATTTAAGTACCAATTAGAAGGACTGCCCATGAATGCTACGCCTATCGTACTTCCATCCTTTTTCCTAGATAAGAAATCTTCGTTAGCGGTAGTCTCGGAACATTCTCAAGCAATTTAGTAAGTTCTTCGAATTGGCTTTCTTTCATTGACACATCTGGCACACTAACTCTTGGTTCATTCAATGTCGAATGGCGCCTTCATATGCTTTAATCTAAACAAATGCATAGTACCTTAAGAGATACCGCAGTTGCTTTCTTCTTTTAAGTTCAATAAACATGACTGTTAAAATAAAACAAAGAAAGATGAATGAGTGTTATGTAGCCTATCCAAATCATTAACTTATTACAAATATAAATATGAATGATCTTATTAATATATGAATTTTGTAAAATTGTCATATATATATTTGCATGAATCGAGATGTGTTTCCAGTTTAAGATAAACCAAAGGTGCTGGTACGAATTCCACTCTAACTCTATTTTGTTACTACATGATATGGCAAAGAAGAGGAAGCTTACTTACAAACAAAAACACGCCGAGGACCCCAATGAATAACTTGAAGCAAACATTGAACCCAATTAGCAACATGAAGCAAATTTTGAAACCAACTGGCAACATGAAGCAAATTTAAAAACCAATGAGCAAGGAACTGAAGCATGTAGAGATAATGTAATGCAATCTGAAGTAAATATTGAAAACAATGAGTTTGAAATTGAAAATAATGCGATGGAAAATGAGATTGGTATTCAATACGTAGATGAAAGTCCAGTTCAAAAGAAAAAAACTAGAGGTCCAACTAGAATGAAAAAACTTCCTTCGGATCGTGTATCTCGGATTAACGTTGAATTTAACAAGAATGTCATATCAATAGGAGAAGTATCTATAAAATTGTCTTCTTACGTAGGACCGCTCGTACGAGAGCATGTTCCGATCACGATTGATAATTGGCGGTCAATTGGTGATGATTTAAAATTTGCGTTGTGGACTTCCATTGGGTATTACTTTGATATACTTCATTTTCTTTTTTTATTTAATGCATGTATTACTTTGATATTCACTTAACAATCTTTATGACCGGACATGTTAAGGGGAAAATAAACCATGTTTGTCCCAACAACAAATGAAACTGACATGTTAAGGTGAATCTTAGTCGCATTTGCTTCAATGTACTATAAAGATTCTCCGGAAACAAGTACATCTTCTTTTTCTTCGTTTAATAACTACGTTATAAAACTAATACTACGTGCACATAAATTTTTGACTCTGAGAATACAGTCAAGGAGTCGTTAAGCATAATCAATGCAAATATTTGTACATGCATGAACAGTTCTCACTGTTTTCTTGGTGGGAATGTGTTTTGAAATCGAGATGTACTTAAGCCATGAAAAATTTGAAATTGTAAAACACAGACCGACCATTTAAATGTCTAGGCAGATGAGTACATGGATCATTTGAATTTAAATGTCTATGTGCACATAAATTTTACTAAGTGTAGGAAGCTCTAAGTATTTTTCTTACTTAACACATATTTCAGTCTGTGTTTGTTATCTTACCTTGGTTTGATTTTTAAATTTACAGTCTATCAAAAGGTGTTCTAATCAATAAAATTACAGTTGAGTAATAGTGCTAAATTTGTTATGAAATCTGTAGTATGTGAAAAATATATTAGTTAATACAGATTGTATAGTTCCACATGTGAATACCTAATTATTGGTTGTCATAGATAGTTAAGCTTTTGTTGACTCTTTTCTTTTTGCGGTTCCTTAGCCATTAGATAGTGCAACAAAACAAAGACAAAAAGCTAACTATTTTATGAACTCTAAATTGATTAAATAAGTCAATAGTATTCTATTCTTATACACCAACGTGATCAATTTAGAGACAGGTTACCATCCTATGGCTTATATCATGATAAATCTTAAAAAAGAAGTCATATATTCTTTGGGTCAATCAATATAAAACTATTTACCTATCTTCGTTATCATAGAAAGCATGAGTAGCATATTAAAAGCAATAATTCTCCCTAACATTTAACGTTACAAAATTATGATTCACATATCAAAAGCATACTGTAAATCAGTTGTCAGCAGATCTACAGACCTTCAGTTCCACTATGAAAATCCGACATGAAAGTCCATATAAAATTCATTTCTATAAAACTTTAATACACATAATTGGCGTGATATTTTAGGTGTCCGCTTTTACTTCTGTAAAGTGAGCTGTCTATTTAGAAAATCGTAGTTTAATCATTTCAGAAACTATTTTCACTGAAATTTACATTTTGCAGGCTAGATTTAAACTGGATGAGGAGTAGTAGCAATTATGTGATGCATCTAGAGGGCTTCAAAAAGCATATTAGTTAGCCAAATATTAAAAGTGTAGAATATAAAGGAAAGGATTAAGGTCAAACCTGGTAATGTCCAAAATATGAAGGATTGGAGCGATTAAAAAAAAAGAAAACAAACCCAAAGTTCAAGGTAAATAAATATAAAATTTCAATCGTATATAATAATTATAATAATAATTAATTAGTGTATTATATCTTTTCATCTTAGGCACAAAGTGAATCAATACAAAATTATTAGAAGTGTTTAAGTGCCACATACAGTTAGTCGCAAACGAATGGCTCGATTAGCAGAAGATATGGTGAGAAAGAACAGTTGGTTAAATTAATGTAACACGTTACAATTATTTATTTAATATAGCCATTCATTTTATTTATCATTCTTAATATAGAGAAAGAAGAGTGGTGTAGAGCTCAAATTTGGATTAAATCCCACCCTCGAAAAATGGCTAACCAATGAATACATATGTCCTAGATGTTATTGCAAGACACTACAGTATTGATAAAAGTCATATAATATTGTCTTCCTAATATTTGTTGGCATTTTGTCCATTACTTATAAACTAGCGTGAACCCGTGCTTTGCACACGGTTATTTATAGAAAGATTGATTTGCAATGTAAATGCAACAAAGCAAAAAGTGGCTATTTACAACAAATTTATATAAAATCGTAGAAAATAATAGAAAGCTATTTAATTCTGTGAAAAATTACATTTTTAGTCCATGATAATATTCTTAATCTCATAGATTCTTTCTCAGCAAATATTAGAAAAGCGGCGCAACTATTTTGAAGATGTAAAATTGGAGGTCGAAAATTATATTTTCTGCATATGAGCTTAAACTTTTGAACAATTGAGGAAAGAGAGATAGGAAAGTAATAATAGCACTAGTTTGCTAGTTTAAAATAGACGTCTCATATTAGAAAACAACAAACGAAACCATTTTAAGTTCAATAGAGTACTGCATATTACATAAAAAAAATAAACATTAAGCAACCTTATCCCTACGAAGGTAATGATGAATGAAACAAAAATCATAGAAACCACTATTGAATTCCGATTGTAGCATTACAACTCACTAAAGCATTACACTACAAAAGAAGCACTGTTTAGCGACGACTATTAGGCGTTGGCTGCCGTCGCTAGCCGTCGCTAAATGGCGTCGCTAATTATCTCGTTGCAACAAAAGAAAGCGACGGCTCCGTCGTTCTTTTTGCAACGGCTTATAACGGTTAATTGTCCACGTGGAATCAACCGTTGGGGTTGTTGGTTTCCCGAGTTGTTGATGCAAAGCGTTGCAAAGCGATGCAACTTTGCCGTCGCTAGCCGTCGCTATATGCGACTATTTGGCCGTTGCGAGCCGTTGCAAATCTGGAACAAAATTAGCTGCCACATTCCAGCACCTTCAACCCTCAATCCCAATAATATAATTCCATCATTCCGCACATATAATACCATATCATCATACAATATAATCAATATCAACACAACCAAATCATCAAATATTGCATATTCCAACATATATTCACAAAATCATATAAGAAAATCAACATAACCAAATATGAAAATCCACCAAACCAACCCACATAACTAAATTAAACAACCAGTACATATCAAGTGCCAAAGTGTAACGATACGATCTTTCGACGCTCGAAAGTCGACATTAATACGTCCACTGTATCAAATGCCGCGCAATCGAATGGCGGAAAACCGAACCATTATGGTTAAGAAGAAGAGGTAGAAGAAGACAGAAGAAAAAGAAAGAACAGAAAAACAGAAACAGAAACAATATCAGAATCTCACATTCGCAGCGGAACAACATACAATAGATAAATGAATAATCTTTAAACAAAGAACTATATCGGTTTATACAATACAACAATGAGAGTCAATATACATCTCAATAAAACAATGGACAGTTATATAAACTTGTCCTCATACAGAATACACAGCGGAATAAATAAACAAGTACGAGTGTACGTCTCGCCATCCAGCTCGCCTCCAAAGCTCCAGAATATCCAGAATATCCTGATAACATAACTCTAGGCTGCCCGTGTGGAAAATTATGGGCACCCAGAGTTTAGAAAGGGAACAATAAACTCCGAGTCAGTCATGGTGACTGGTGTGAGATCGTAAAACAGTTATTTTCACAAAGAAAATAAAAGAAATTCGCAATGCTTTTGGAAAATGAAACTACCATAAGGCCTCCCGTCACACACACAATGCAAACGCAGAATTGGAGGAGATTTCTCCTTATGATAGTCAAAGATGCTCACTACGAAAAATCAGTTGATATTATTATTAATGTCTAGTGTGGAAAACATTTCGAAAGTATAATATTAATCTTAGCCAACATACAACCATTATTGTATGCCTACTATAGCTACCATCTAAACAGTGGTGACCACCATAAGTAAATGGCAGGTTCTACAACTAAAACCGTACAAGGTTCGTATTGGGAATTGGATTTCCAACAAATGGTCAGGCTAAGGAACTTCCCACTGTCAATGGGTACGCCTCTGGATGGATGTCCCGAGAACTAACTAGCTCTCTGCCAACACAAGGTCGGGTTACCCCTTACACTAGGTAACTACTACACGAATATGCCACCCCGGTCCTTTGGGACCTTTATCCGAGGGCCCTCGGTCACACAGCAACAATCACATAGTAAATGAGATTGGAGCAACCACATAGGTTAAATATCAGGGTTCCATACCTGACACCACCCTTTTCCAAAAGGAGATGACATACCCTAAAGGGCACGACCCCCATAACCTTGCCGCATCATTCCTGTTTCGACCATTTCCGGGTTGTGAGGTCCGATGAGGTCTCGTCCCCAAAGCTACGCTTTTTCACAAAGCCATTCTTTGATCAACAAATGATCAACGAATGATCATCAACACACAGCAACACTTAGCATGCCACACTACCAAATTGGGAGTATATCACTGATAACCTTCAACTACATAACCTCTGAGCTCGTACGTCTCAGAGAAGGATATTAAGCTAAGAGAATAAATTCTCCGCCACCAACAGAAATGTATTTGAAAGAAATCAGCTTTATATCTCAAAGTGTAATGTCAGACAAACAACCATACAAGTCTGTTCCGGGTTCGAACAGAACCGAAGGCACTTCCAAAGAAGCCCTTGCAAATCTGGATAATTTCTAATCACGTCCGGACTTCCCATCACAAGAAGAGTGATATAAATCTCTATACCGGAGCAACTCGGTGCAGAGACATTCGATAGGTTGTCCTTTCATTTTCGAAAATACCCGGTCTTCAACACCGGTCTTCAATTGCAATTCATAACGTCGTATCATTATTCAGAATGGGTTATATGACACAAAGTCCTCTCCCGGCTTAACCGAATAATAAGCGCTTGTTTTAAAACAAATTCAAGTGCTATTTCAAAGGCAAATATTGATATTCGGTGATTTAACTATCAAACAACATTCACATCAATCAATAGTTTTAAATAATTCTTTCAAATTATTTATTTTCAAAATATCTTCACAAGATACATATATTTTCCACACTTCATCACTTTGAAAACAAATTTCAAATCACATTTCACCTTTCAACTTTTGAAAACAATTTTCAAATCAATTTTCACACTTCATCACTTTGAAAACAAATTTCAAATCATATTTTCACTCGCGGAATAAAATTCCCGATATCATTTATTTCCATTGTGAAATTAAATTTCCCAATATCCACTTATATACGATTTTTCAAATATTCACTTTCAAACACCAAATCAATTACAAATTGATTTCTAAATTTATTTCCAAATACCAAGTTGATTTTCCAAACATTTATTTCAAACACCTAATCAATTTTAGAATGGATTTCCCAGGATTTATTTTTAAATACCAAATCAATTATCAAATTGATTTCTAGAAATTTATCATCTTTTAAAATAAATTCCTTTATCTCTTCCAAACCATTTAAAATTCCAATTTCAATAAATTCTTCAACTTTCAAATAATACTATTAAAATCCATTTATAAAAATCTTTTCCCATATTTTGGAAAAAATTCGATAAGATTTCAAAAATCAACTTTGTACTTTTAATTTCCTTCCTTTAAATTCACCCAATTCTTTCAAAAGAAATTTACTTAAAATTTCCAACTTAAAATTTCAAAAATCCAATTTCATTTATTTCTGGTATCCAACGATACCAAAAACACATTCGGCTAAATTATAGCCTTCCAGAAATTCAATCACAAATATAATCATACACAGATTATCAATAAATCATCACACAACATATGAAACAAATTCATATAATTTGAGGAATCCAGTTGGATCCCTCCAACCTGTTTCCCTACATCTACAGATGTTAGCACAATACCAATTCCACTTCGAGGTGGAATATCGCGGTATATGGGATTTATAAAGTATCATCCGCTATTATGCGGCGCATAGGGTCTCATCCACTATATAATGCGGGAAATCAACAACTCCAATATATATATATTGCTATATACTACTATATATACTATCACAATCAAGCAATCAATCAATAACTGCAATTCAATTTTAATTTGAGTGAGAAGATCTCACCTTTGATTTTATTTGCAATCCATTTCCATCATGACTTGTTTTCTTCACAGTTTTAGACCTTGTATAAATATTTATACAATTTATTAATATTCGAATTCACCAAACAATTAATCAATAAATTTTTAATTCCAAACTAATGACTTAATTATTTAATTTAAAATCAGATTTCCTTTAATATTCAAAAATTCCTTTTAACTTGTAACAGAGATATTTTTATACTTTATTGTAAAAATAAATTTCATTTCTATATATATAAATTTCAAACATGATAAAGTTTCATAAATATTCGGATAAATCGAACTAATAAAATTTCATTTGATAAATTAAATCAACTATCAGTCTATATTTTTACTTTACTGTACAAATATTCATATAACCTAATTTTCTGTTTTCTTATAATCGACAACAGCAATATACTATAAATTTAAAAACTGCATCATATATATTTTATTTATAACACATAATTTAATGAATGAAAGTAAGGTAAATATACCTCACGGCCACCACTCAGAAAAAGAATCTCGACTACCCTCGATAGCTGTCGTATCGAAGCAAAACCCCAGCCTCGACCATTGGTCGTGCGATACTGCCATGAGTACGAACTCACGCCCCTCGATCATTTGCTCGACCACCACGCTTCCGCTCGCGACACAGGCCACGCCTTCCAGTCGCACACGAGAACGTGCCTCCGCCTCCGTTCGACGCTGTTGCCGCCCCAGATCTGCCCTCTACCTTGCTCGCGAGCTCGACCGCGAAACCCAAGCTTTGCTCCCCCTTCGATTTCGATTTTCGAATCAAACCATGAAAAGTAGCTCGCCATTTTTAGTCGATAAAAAAAACTCGGCTGCGATTTCCTTCGTGAGTTTATTTGTATGTTTTCTGAAGGATTCGATTTCGCCCTCAATTCGATTTGAGGAGAACGAGATTTAAACGAGGCTCGGCCTTCGTTATTTTCTTTAGTCCTGCCATTTATTTTATTTTCAAACGAAGATAGTTTTCTTTTTTTTTCTTTTCTCGTGTATTTTAACAGAGAAGGAAGGGTACGAAGGAGACACGTGGTGGCTGGTTGTACGAATGGTCGGAATAAGAATAAATAAATATAATTTAAATTGATTTCAAATTGTCTCGAATTTGTAGCTTAAATTTTTGACCTCCTATCGAGGCGTGCCGCTAGGCGTTTGTAAGGTAATACCCCTATTCCAAACGCAATGGAAAGGGTTTCGAGTCCAAATTCGATCGTATGGAGAAGATAACTTTTTGGACCAGTTATAATATTAAATTTTCGATTTAATTTCAGCGCGTTTGCTTATCGTACGACCAAACGATCACTCCAAACATTACGAAAATTGAAATCCGATAATAATACAATATTACGGATCCAATGGAACTGGTGTCGTCGAATTCCGAGACTGTGCCACGGAACGCTATTTTCAAATATCGATTTAAACGATAAAAATTCAAAACTGAACAAAACAGTTTCAAATTCAATTCTGAAAGTCCCATTATCTTCAGTATTATCAATATAAATTTTCTAAGCCTTGAAAATATTTTTAATCAGGATAAAACTGAAGATTCAAATTTTTACCCAGATTTAACGATTAAATTCAATAATTAAATCGCCAAATTCATTCTGATATCTCGAATTTCAAATTAAACTGACTTCTAGATATTTAAAATCAATTAAATATCCTGATTTCCAATATCAAAAATTCAGGGTGGTTACAATCTTCCCCCCTTAAAAGAATTTCGTCCCGAAATTACAAGTCAAGAAGAAAGCTCCAATCCCCGTTTATCATTTCCCCAAACCAAACAGTTTTATCAAATTTTCAAAACAAATCTTTTTATTAAAGATTCGTTATCACTTCAACTAACTTTCCAAACACTTTCATAGTTTCAAACAACTTTACTTTGCTTCACAATTCAAATTTAAATTTAAACTCAAATTTTAAATTATTCCAAAATTTCTCAAAAATTTTCTAACCCTTTAAATTTCCGAAATTTTTTGCCAGCGTCTCCTTTGCGCGGCTAGCTCGGTACAACTACAAAATGTCCTTACGGACTCCCAAATTCCAATAGAAATAAAATGCCAAGTGGCAAAATAAAAAACTCATCAAATTTCATACTGAAATTTAAATACATACCTTATCTTCGAAATCAAAATCCAATTCCACTTTCCTTTATACCCCCTGTATAATTTACTTCACAATAATGTCTAAATTTACTTATTGGATTCCCAATACCCATTTTACTTGAGATTTTTCTCCATTTCTTAAGTTCAATATAAGTATTTACATACTTTTTATATTTATTTTCACTTCACTACCAAAGTCATATATTCATTCCCATTCAACTTTGCATTTTCAATTCCATTTGAATTCAATTTACAATTTCAATTCTATTTGAATTCATTTTAACTTCAAAGCTAAAATTTCACTTAGTGAAATTCGATATTCACTTTTTCCAAAACTTTTAACTTCAACCAAAACAATGGTTTTCATTTTCTAGTTCAATTCCTACATTTCCATTATAATTTGAAAATCAATTTTCCGTTAACAAAAAAAATTCCAAATTTTCAAATTTTTTTCTAACTCCCAAAATTTTCGAAATTTTTTGGCGGAGTCTCCTTTGTACGGAGGAGCTTTTGCAATTTAACAAAAGATATAAATATATATACATCGACCCACACGGTCGGAAAAGCAAAAACAGTTCATATTTCCTATTTTGTATTGCGTAGGCGTACCTTATTAGCATTTTTAAGCAAAGCGGCTTATTTATTTAGCTATTCGCGCGGCCAAAATGCAGCCAAACCGCCCCCGGTACCTGTACTTACTCAATTTAAACACGTAAGTGACAAATATAAGAAATTCATTTACATTTCACTTATTTTCAATAGCAAACACATAGTTTTCATAAGCAAAACATTCAAAACAAATTCCATTAGCAATTTATAAAGTTTCAATACAAATTTTAATTGCTTACAACTACAACACATCATTTCCATCCAATTTCAATGGGTCACAACACACTTTCTTACATTCTATTCATTTTTAAACAAAATGAACCCATATTTATTTCAATTGATGCTAAAATCAATTTATTAAACTTCTATTGATTCATAAAATTTTATTCACTTCCGTTTATGTCGAATGACCAATTCCTTTACGCAATTCGACAATATTTATGTAAACTAACAATTTCTTAAGCTTAGAATCATTTTAAATTGATTTCAATACAATTTATATTAAATTCCATCCCATTTCTAGTCTTATTCACCAACCATACATTTGCATTTCATTCCATATTCGCCTTCATTTTATTTCACACAATTCAAATTGGTTATCAATATTTCAGTTTCAATTCCAGTTTTATTCTTTTATTCATTTCCAAACACAATTCAATTTCAATTCACCATTTTTAGTTTACAACCACTTATATTTAAAATGGATTTCAAATTCCATATGAATTTAATTTACCCATTATTTATAAATATTGAATTCATTTCAAACCATATCTATTTGGTCTTTTCTTCAATTAGTTTCACTTACTAATTTTTTTTTCAATACTTCACTTTGCTTATAACAAATCAAATTCAATTCCTATTCAATTCTATTTGCTTACAAATTCAAAATGAATTCCAACATTCAATTTCATTTTCATTGACCTGCAATTGTAAATTTATTCATTCATTTACAATTTATTTTTCACCTTAATAATTTTATTCCAATCCACTTTTTTATCCAACTTCTCTTTAAGTTAGATTTTTATTTTAACAACTTCAAACTTTACAAGTTAACAACTTAATGATATTCCGTAAATATTTTATATGACACTCCAGAGTCTTTTTAAATTATCCTTTGAATTTTCAAAACCAAACCCAGTTTTCAACAACTTCCATTTAAAACAATTTGGCAGCAATTCCTCTTTTGGAAACCCAAAAATGAACACCGGTGATGTCACGATCATCATCGGAATTATTTTCCGGCGACCTAAAAGAGTTTAGAGCTTTCATCCCTTCAAAACACTTTTCTAAAACCTTTGAAATTCATTTCCAAACTCAAAAGGAATTTAAACTTTTCCAAATCTCTAAAATTTCCAAATTGTTTTCAAAACATTTTTCTGAAATTCCATTTCAAATTACAAATCACATTTACAATTTATATTTACAAATTCCATTTGTATATGGATTTTTTATTTCTTAACTTTGGAGTTACGATTTCAATTTCCTTTTCAACTTTAATGGTAATAATTTAATGTTATCACTTCTAAACAACCAAGCAGTCATATATACTATAATAATTTACAAAGATTAATTCCTTTATCTACGAAAATAGTTTTGGGTAAAATTATTTCATTTACCCTATTTTAAAACAATACTGTGTCAGTTTATCTTGTTTAAGAGTTTAGAAACCCCTATCGATTACAGTTGGCCAAACTGAACCGACCAGAATCTATAAACAATCAACCGATAAGTCAACACAATACAAAACAAAATTTTGTATTCACTAACAAATACGCGCTCATATCTATTATTACACTCACACTCATTCTAGAGTACTACTGACTCTATCTCTAATGAGTAACACCCAACAGAGCCAGGGTTGTCGCTTAACCAATAGCTCTGATACCACATGTAACGATACGATCTTTCGACGCTCGAAAGTTGACATTAATACGTCCACTGTATCAAATGCCGCGCAATCGAATGCCGGAAAACCGAACCATTAGGGTTAAAAAGAAGAGGTAGAAGAAGACAGAAGAAAAAGAAAGAACAGAAAAACAGAAACAAAAACAATATCAGAATCTCACATTCGCAGCGGAACAACATATAATAGATAAATGAATAATCTTTAAACAAAGAACTATATCGGTTTATACAATACAACAATGAGAGTCAATATACATCTCAATACAACAATGGACAGTTATATAAAATGGTCCTCATATAGAATACACAGTGGAATAAATAAACAAGTACGAGTGTACGTCTCATCATCCAGCTCGCCTCCAAAGCTCCAGAATATCCAGAATATCCTGATAACATAACTCTAGGCTGCCCGTGTGGAAAATTATGGGCACCCAGAGTTTAGAAAGGGAACAATAAACTCCGAGTCAGTCATGGTGACTGGTGTAAGATCGTAAAACAGTTATTTTCACAAAGAAAATAAAAGAAATTCGCAATGCTTTTGGAAAATGAAACTACCATAAGGCCTCCCGCCACACACACAATGCAAATGCAGAATTGGAGGAGATTTCTCCTTATGATAGTCAAAGATGCTCACTACGAAAAATCAGTTGATATTATTATTAATGTCTAGTGTGGAAAACATTTCGAAAGTATAATATTAATCTTAGCCAACATACAACCATTATTGTATGCCTACTATAGCTACCATCTAAACAGTGGTGACCACCATAAGTAAATGGCAGGTTCTACAACTAAAACTGTACAAGGTTCGTATTGGGAATTGGATTTCCAACAAATGGTCAGGCTAAGGAACTTCCCACTGTCAATGGGTACGCCTCTGGATGGATGTCCCGAGAACTAACTAGCTCTCTGCCAACACAAGGCCGGGTTACCCCTTACACCAGGTAACTACTACACGAATATGCACCCCGGTCCTTTGGGACCTTTATCCGAGGGCCCTCGATCACACAGTAAATGAGATTGGAGCAACCACATAGGTTAAATATCAGGGCTCCATACCTGACACCACCCTTTTCCAGAAGGAGATGACATACCCTAAAGGGCGCGACCCTCATAACCTTGCCGCATCATTCCTGTTTAGACCATTTCCGGGTTGTGAGGTCCGATGAGGTCTCGTGCACAAAGCTATGCTTTTTCACAAAGCCATGCTTTGATCAACAAATGATCAACGAATGATCATCAACACACAACAACACTTAGCATGCCACACTACTAAATTGGGAGTATATCACTGATAACCTTCAACTACATAACCTCTGAGCTCGTACGTCTCAGAGAAGGGTGTTAAGCTAAGAGAATAAATTCTCCGCCACCAACAGAAATGTATTTGAAAGGAATCAGCTTTATATCTCAAAGTGTAATGTCAGACAAACAACCATACAAGTCTGTTTCGGGTTCGAACAGTGAAGGCACTTCCAAAGAAGCCCTTGCAAATCCAGATAATGTCTAATCACGTCCGGACTTCCCATCACAAGAAGAGTGATATAAATCTCTATATCGGAGCAACTCGGTGCAGAGACATTCGATAGGTTGTCCTTTCATTTTCGAAAATACCCGGTCTTCAACACCGGTCTTCAATTGCAATTCATAACGTCGTATCATTATTCGGAATGGGTTATATGACACAAAGTCCTCTCCCAGCTTAACCGAATAATAAGCGCTTGTTTTAAAACAAATTCAAGTGCCACTTCAAAGGCAAATATTGATAGTCGGTGATTTAACTATCAAACAACATTCACCTAAATCAATAGATTTAAATAATTCTTCCAAATTATTTATTTTCAAAATATCTTCACAAGATACATATATTTTCCACACTTCATCACTTTGAAAACAAATTTCAAATCACATTTCACCTTTCAAATTTTGAAAACATTTTTCAAATCAATTTTCACACTTCATCACTTTGAAAACAAATTTCAAATCATATTTTCACTCGCGGAATAAAATTCCCGATATCATTTATTTCCATTGTGAAATTAAATTTCCCAATATCCACTTATATACGATTTTTCAAATATTCACTTTCAAACACCAAATCAATTACAAATTGGTTTCTAAATTTATTTCCAAATACCAAGTTGATTTTCCAAACATTTATTTCAAACACCTAATCGATTTTAGAATGGATTTCCCAGGATTTATTTTTAAATACCAAATCAATTATCAAATTGATTTCTAGAAATTTATCATCTTTTAAAATAAATTCCTTTATCTCTTCCAAACCATTTAAAATTCCAATTTCAATAAATTCTTCAACTTTCAAATAATACTATTAAAAATCCATTTATAAAAACCTTTTCCCATATTTTGGAAAAAATTCGATTAGATTTCAAAAATCAACTTTGTACTTTTAAATTCCTTCTTTTAAATTCACCCAATTCTTTCAAAAGAAATTTACTTAAAATTTCCAACTTAAATTTTCAAAAATCAAATTTCATTTATTTTTGGTATCCAATGATACCAAAAACACATTCGGCTAAATTATAGCCTTCCACAAATTCAATCACAAATATAATCATATAAAGATTATCAATAAATCATCACACAACATATGAAACAAATTCATATAATTTGAGGAATCCAGTTGGATCCCTCCAACCTGTTTCCCTACATCCACAGATGTTAGCACAATACCAATTCCACTTCGAGGTGGAATATCGTGGTATATGGGATTTATAAAATATCATCCGCTATTATGCGGCGCATAGGGTCTCATCCGCTATATAATGCGGGAAATCAACAACTCCAATATATATATTCCAATATATATATATTGCTATATACTACTATATATACTATCACAATCAGACAATCAATCAATAACTACAATTCAATTTTAATTTGAGTGAGAAGATCTCACGTTTGATTTTATTTACAATCCATTTCCGTCACGACTTATTCTCTTCACAGTTTTAGACCTTGTATAAATATTTATATAATTTATAAATATTCGAATTCACCAAACAATTAATCAATATATTTTTAATTCCAAACTAATGACTTAATTATTTAATTTAAAATCAAATTTCCTTTAATATTCAAAAATTCATTTTAACTTGTAACTGAGATATTTTTATACTTTATTGTAAAACTAAATTTCATTTCTATATATATAAATTTCAAACATTATAAAGTTTCGTAAATATTCGAATAAATCGAACTAATAAAATTTCATTTGATAAATTAAATCAACTAACAGTCTATATTTTTACTTTACTGTACAAATATTCATATAACCTAATTTTCTGTTTTCTTATAATCGACAACAACAATATACTATAAATTTAAAAACTGCATCATATATATTTTATTTATCACACATAATTTAATGAATGAAAGTAAGGTAAATATACCTCACGGCCACCACTTAGAAAAAGAATCTCGACTATCCTCGATAGTTGTCGTATCGAAGCAAAACCCCAGCCTCGACCATTGATCGCGCGATACTGCCATGAGTACGAACCCACGCCCCTCGATCGTTTGCTCGACCACCACGCTTCCGCTCGCGACATAGGCCAGCCTTCTAGTCACACACGAGAACGTGCCTCCGCCTCCGCTCGACGCTGTTGCCGCCCCAGATCTGCCCTCTCCCTTGCTCGTGAGCTCGACCGCGAAACCCAAGCTTTGGTCCCCCTTCGATTTCGATTTTCGAATCAAACCATGAAAACTAGCTCGCCATTTTTAGTCGATAAAAAAAAATCGGCTGCGATTTCCTTCGTGAGTTTATTTGTATGTTTTCTGAAGGATTCGATTTCGCCCTCACTTCGATTTGAGGAGAACGAGATTTAAACGAGGCTCGGCCTTCGTTATTTTCTTTAGTTCTGCCATTTATTTTATTTTCAAACGAAGATAGTTTTCGTTTTTCTTTTCTCGTGTATTTTAACAGAGAAGGAAGGGTACAAAGGAGACAACGTGGTGGCTGGTTGTACGAATGGTCGGAATAAGAATAAATAAATATAATTTAAATTGATTTCAAATTGTCTCGAATTTGTAGCTTAAATTTTTGACCTCCTATCGAGGCGTGCCGCTAGGCGTTTGTAAGGTAATACCCCTATTCCAAACGCAATGGAAAGGGTTTCGAGTCCGAATTCGATCGTATGGAGAAGATAACTTTTTGGACCAGTTATAATATTAAATTTTCGATTTAATTTCAGCGCGTTTGCTTATCATACGGCCAAACGATCACTCCAAACATTACGAAAATTGAAATCCGATAATAATACAATATTACGGATCCAATGGAACTGGTGTCGTCGAATTCCGAGACTGTGCCACAGAACGCTATTTTCAAATATCGATTTAAACGATAAAAATTCAAAACTGAACAAAACAGTTTCAAATTCAATTCTGAAAGTCCCATTATCTTCAGTATTATCAATATAAATTTTCTAAGCCTTGAAAATATTTTTAATCAGGATAAAACTGAAGATTCAAATTTTTACCCAGATTTAACGATTAAATTCAATAATTAAATCACCAAATTCATTCTGATATCTCGAATTTCAAATTAAACTGACTTCTAGATATTTAAAATCAATTAAATATCCTGATTTCCAATATAAAAAATTCAGGGTCGTTACACAAAGTATCAATGACAACAACCAAAATATCAAATCCGCCAAAACACTAAGTATTAATCACAACATCCAAATTACCAAATGTCAAACCCCTCATAATATGTACATATATGTATATAAAGCGTACCTGTCAAAACAAACCAACTAAGCATCATCATCATCTGCACCTCCTTCCCCGGGCATTGACCCATGCTCCTGATAGAAGGCAGCAATACGCTCATCTATCTGCGTCGCCAAATGACTCTTCCGCCAATCATTGATCTCATCCAATTGTGTTTGCATCCGAGCAATCTCTTCCTCGTCTATGGATCTCCTATATGCTCTTTGGAAATTAAGAGCCTGTGAAATAATTCAACTGAATAAGAAGTTCATGGCATACAATAACAATAAGAAAACTCAAGTTATCGCTAATAAACTCAAATGAATAAGAAGTTCATGGCATACAGGTTTCTACTGTGTAAACGTTGAGTACATACCATATTGCCGAAACTGTAATGCCTTTTTCGACTTGCCGGTTCAATGATTGAGTCCCATATCCGATTAGACTCATCAACTATAAGCGACTCCCGTCCACTCGCTTGTATCGCTAGATCATGCTCTGCATTATATCTCTCCTACAATTACGAACATATATTTGACACAATTGATATACAATTTACTTATTTACTGTGAAATAAACGAATATGAAATATTTTCATTACAGAAAAAAACAGATTTACCATTACAGAAGCAGCCTTGTCGTCCGACCAATCATATGAAACATTCCCATCCTCATCTGTATACTCCACTGCATGTGTGACTCTGAAAACCTCAGCCGCTGTAGGCTCCCTTCCATACTTTGCCCACTGAATATATACAAGAATAGATTATATTGATAAATTGCATGAGTATATACAAGAATAGATTATATACAAGAATAGAATAGAATAGTTAATTTATTTACCAACTCCCTCCTATGTTGTTGGAAGGATTTCGAGCCACCACAATGTAAAGCAGGGTTTTTGTTCCTATTAGCCTTGTTTCTTGCCGATAGTTCCTATTAATTTATACACACTATTAAGTAAAATAATTCAACACATTTAAATGTAAAAATATAGTGACAATATAACTTACTTTGAATGCTTCGGATTCCCAATATTGTTGGGATCCAGCCCAAATATCATCCCTCATCCAACTTGGCTTTTTCCCTGAAGCCTTGGCCCTTAAAAGAGTCTCTCTGTAATTTTTCCGCATCTTTTTATTCCATTGATTCATAAAAACATCCATATCCTGCGGATCCACGCATACAGCTGCCTGCATATTGAATTATCATACGTGTTATGTAAAAGAGATTATATAATTAGAAAACAATGAGCAGAACAGAATACATAAAACTGATATCATAAGGCATGATGGCATATTGTTTTTTGTTTCATATAAGGCATAATTATATATTACAAAGTTGTACTTACCATAAGATCTGCTCATATTGCGTTTTTTATATGTGTTGGGATGTTATCCCACTGAGGCCAACAGCCAGACATCCTACTTTTGTATGCTTCTTTTGATACTTGTAAAATAAAATCGGATGGTTCCACCTCGAACCCTCTATAGAAATGTTGATGTATATATTCAATATATTTCATATAATATAATTCAAATAAGTTTGATACATACCCAGCACTTTTCGGAACTATTTCCGCAACTCGACGGAGATCTGGCTCAGAGCTACTCGGACCTGCTCCAAGTGAAGGCGACTGAGATGTACTACGTCGATAACGGCGCCTATCAGACATAGCTCCAAGTGAAGGTGACTGAGATGTACTGCTTAGAAAAAAGTACTGATAACAGAAGAATCACATAATCATCAATCAATATCACATAATCATTAATCGTCGCATAATCATCACATAATTATTAGTCAAGTGGTAATCATCACATAAACATACTCTGCACATACTCATCGAAAAAAGCGTACATAAAAAGAATAATGCATAACTCAGAATGATACAGATCATATATAGTCATCAGTATTATTACACATAGCTCAGAATATTACATAACATAGTCATTATTGTTAATACATAGCTCAGAATTATACAACAAGCGATGCCATCTATGATCAGTCTTCATCGTATTCTGATTCAGACTCAGTCTCGTACTCTATATCATTTTCTTCGGTACTTACAAATGCATCTATTAAAACATTCGATTCATCAGTCAACGACCCTACATCAATGTCACCGGTTATCACTATTTCAGTATTTGGCTCGAGATCCGCTTGATACGCTGCTTCATCTGGAATATTATTTCCATCAAATGTATATCTTGCCTTCGTTTTAAAAATAGCCCACCAGTCTGCTTTATCTTTTTTTAAGGATGGATATGGAGCAAAATAAACTTGTAAAGCTTGCTTAGCTAATACAAAAGGATCATACTTATAGTAATGCGATGTATGCCTTATTTCAATTAGCTTATAATCTTTGTGCACATAAATTCCACAGCCAGGAACGTTACTAAACCAGTTGCATTTGAATAAAACAACTTTCTCTGCAGGTTGTATATAATATGTCAACTCTAAAACTTGTGTTAAGACGCCGTAAAAATCTTTTATATGCTCCTCTGAATCATCACTTCCTTTGACAAATACACCACTGTTATAAGTTAATTTTTCAGCCCCGTAATCTTTGGTGTTGAATTTAAATCGATTGACGAAAAATATTGGATAAGTCTTGACATTTCGTTTTGGTCCTATAGCAAGATGTCGTAATCCTTCGTCAATAACACAGTTTCCTGTATCATGAACGTAGTTTGAAAACCATCCAGCAAATTCTTTACTGAGATCACCAGATGGATGTTGTGATTCGTATATGCTGCAAATATGTATTATATTCCTTTATAATTAATATATACATGTATAATTGAAATATATATGAATTCATAAGTACCTGATAAATGGTGCAACTTCAGCACAATTTAGAAGAACATATGTGTGTGCCACATGGTAATCTCATCATCTAACCATATTTCCACACATTTTCCAGCAGGTCTTCCATGTTGTCTAAAAATAGATAACATTGTTTCAGAAGAATCATGCTCAATAGTTTCTTCATTACGGGGAACACTTACGAACGATAAGTTCACATCGTTACTAAAGTAATGTGAGAAAAATATGAAGCTTCTTCTTCAAGGTACGATTTGCAAATCGAACCTTCTACTCGTGCTTTTTGTCTAATTTTTTTCTTCAAATGATTCAGTTACCTATAACAAAATTAATTAAATTTATATGGTGGTACAAAAACATAAATTAATTAAATTACCTTTCAAATAGATACATCCATCCATATTGCACAGGACCACAAAGGAGTGCTTCAGATGGAAGATGAACAGGTAAATGCTCCATTACATTGAAAAAACCAGGCAGAAATATTTTCTCCAGTTTGCATAGAAGTACAGGGATTTCTGCTTCAAGTTTACGTATACAATCTACCTTTAACGTCGTAGAACAAAGCTGTTTATAAAACATACTTAATTCTGTTATAACACTCCATATTTTTGCAGGCAGCAGTTCTTTGAAAATCACGGAAAAAAATACTCCATCATAATGTGGCAATCGTGACTTTTCATCCCACTCAGTTTGCTGTTTTTAATGTCAACGCATCTACGGAAGTTAGAAGAAATCCCATCAGGACATCTAAGTCCTTCCACCCACTTTAGAACGAGTTTTACTTGCTTGTTGTCTAGCTCATAGCATGCTTTGGGTTTCTTATTATCGTCGTATAATTGCAATTCGGGCCGCTTACAGAAGTGTAATATATCACGTCTTGAATTCACATCGTCCTTAGTTTTCCCCTTCACATTCAAAATTGTGTTAAACACGTTGTCGAACACATTTTTTTCATTGTGCATGACGTCAATGTTATGTTGGAGTAGGAGATTTTTCCAGTACGGTAACTCCCAGAATATACTTTGCTTGCACCAGTTATGAATGCCCGATTTACCTGGAATTTCAACCTGTACCCCAGTTTCGTGTATCTTTGGGTAGTCTTTTACAATTTCATATACCTCTTCACTTGTCCAAACCTTAGGTGGTAGCATACTCTCTACTCTGTTTGCTTTAAAGTTCTTTTTATCCGTTCTAAATTTATGATTGGTATGTAGAAAACACCGATGACAGTCAAACCAAGAAATTTTCTTCCCATACTTCAATGAAAATGCTCGTGTTTCATCCTACAATAAGGACAATCTAGACATCCAGATGTGCTCCAACCTGAAAGCATGCCATACGCGGGAAAATAACTAATAGTCCATAATAAAGAAGCAAACATACAAAAATTCCTTTTTCTCGAGATGTCGTACGTTTCAACTCCTTCATGCCACAGTGTTTTCAACTCGTCGATTAGTGGTTGTAAATAAACATCAATTCCTTATGTCGGATCATCGGGACCGGGGACGACAATCGTTAGAAACATATATGGAGTTTTCATACACATCCATGGAGGTAAATTATAAGAAGTAATAATAATAGGCCATGATGAATATTTACTACCAAACTGAGAAAATGGCGAAAATCCATCCATACATAAGCCAAGCCTAACATTACGGCTCTCTGCCGCAAATTCAGGATAAGTCTTATCGAAATGTTTTCATGCTTCTCCATCAGTTGGATGTATCAAAGTTCCTTCTTCTGGTGTTCTCACACTGTGCCATCGCATATGACATGCTGTAGCAGAAGATGCATATAACCGTTGAAGTCTGGGAGTGATGGGTAAATAATGCATCTTCTTATATGGAACTTCTTTTCCTTTCTTTTTTCTTTGTTTGTATCTTTCCTCGTTACATATTCTGCATTTAGTAAGATGAGCGTCTTCTTTCCAATACAGCATGCAATCTTTTACACATGTATCTATCTTCTGGTACGGCAATCCAAAAGCAGACATAAGTTTTTTTTACTTTATAATGACTATCACACATCCAATTATTAGGTGGCATGTGTTGTTTTGCAGTTTGTACAACTGTTGTAAATGCAGCTTCTGTAAGATTAAATTTCGATTTCATAGTGATGTATTCGGCGGTTACAGATAATTCGGTTCCGCTTGTACATCCATCCCACAACGGTCTCTTAGAAGAATCCAATAAATCATAAAAAAATTTAGCTTCCGTGGTTGGCTCTTCGTCAACATTTTCGTTCCCATCATCAACTTGGTCAAAGGTAGGAAACATTGATCGTGCAACATCTTGCACCATGTTTTCTATAGGATTGGTCATAGTATTATCGTCCTCTAACACTACAGGATTAGGTGTAGGTTGAACAAGTTCTCCATAACGATCCCATAAGTAATAATTCGGCAAAAAACCAAATTTGTACAAATGTACTTCTACTACATCTGGTTTCCAATGCTTTTGATGTTTGCACTTACTACACGGACAACGAATGTCTACGTTATTTCGATTATTAGACTGAGAAAATCTAATAAATACTTGTACACCATTACAGAAACGTTCTTTTATTGATCCTTTCATACCTTTTCGAGGTTCATACATCCAACTACGATCGAGAAAATAATCGAACATATTTCCTGATTTGTAAAATGTAGGTTAGAAGATTGAATAACACACTTCATATTAAAGTCTTGTAAAAATTCATATATAACCCTTTACTATTTTAACAAATTCAAATAAATATTGCATTCAAATTTTCAATTCTTAAGTTTATTGTTTTTTTTATTTTGACGGCCGGTTATCCTACTTCCCATTACAAACACAATAACGTAATCATATTTTATAAATCATTTCAGGTTAAACGATTCTAAAAAAATTCGGCAGCACTTCCCTTTATTCCCTGTATCGTACACAAATGCGTGTACACAGGGAAAAAAGGAAGTGCCATCGAAATTTTCTGAACCGTTTAAACTGAAATGATTTATAAAATATGATTACTTTATTGTGTTTGTAACTTGTCCATATACTAGGACAAATCCAACAAATGTTGTATCAGATGAATATAGATGTCCGTTCTGTGGAAAAACGAATATCCATATAACGATCATATACAACACTTGTCAGACGGGGCCAAAAATTCTCTAAAGGGTTCACATAAATAAAGCACAAATAAAAAATATATTAATATTAAAGTATTACTGGTCTGTAGTGAAATAATGATCTTAATTTTTTTAGTAATGTAGCCAAATAGAATTCGTTTAATTATGAATCAAAATCCATGCGAACTATCAGTAACTCGGAAAATATGCCTTATCTCGCAAATGGGAACTATGACTTACTATTTTAACAACTACAAAAACTATTTTATAATTCATTTAACTACTTAAATATTTATTAATTAAATCTAAATTTTAAAAACATATTTTAACTTTTGTTTAACTACATAAATTTTAATTAACGATTTTGTGAACTAAATAGGTAGTTAGCACTTACAACAGTATAACAAACATTCTCGTAAACTTATCAATAAACATATTATTCAATAATCATGGACTATTTTTTGGATTTTAAATTAACCATAATTTTTAACAACATAGTAAACAATAAATTCACTAATTAATACCACCAAATCAATACTAATTATCATCACCTATTACGCAATAATCACCATTTTTAAACACATAATCAACTAATTTTCTAAATTAGGTTTACCATTATATACCCAATTCAAATAATAAACTATATACCATAAACTAATAACATATATTCATCAATTCCAAACCCCTAAACCATCCAATTCCAAATCCCTAAATCATCAACTAATTTAATTTAAACCTAAATTAAACAAAGATAATGCAAAATAGAAGATACCGGCAAGTTTGGAGAGGTTGAAATTAGCGACGGAAGGTTGCGACGGCTCCTGGCGGCGGAGGGCGGCGGCTGGTGGCGGATTTGAAGTGATTTGGGAGTTTGGGGGAGAGAGTAATGAAACTGTGTTCTCTCGGCTGCAGGTTATGAAATCGCGATAAGCGACGGCTAGCGACGGCTAGCAATGGCCGCTTTTTTTAGCCGTCGCTAGGCTTTGTCGCATTTTGAGGCCTTTCTAGTAGTGTTATTAACGCGATACTCATGCGAGTTTTTCTTCATGTAAATGATATTTTTACTTATCTGTTAGAAGGACATTGGTCGATCGAATGTACCTATATCTACTTCTTTGTGCAATCTATTAAGTTGGGATAATTAAAACTTTAAGTTTTAATAACAATAAAAAGCATGTTATCATGTCATTTCATCAGAAAAATTTGTTATTTGATAAGAATTTACACAAACATATCCTACCTTAAAATTGAATATGCGAGGTACGATAATTTTTGAAATGCAATTGAAACTAAAAATGGCAGTTAACTATTTATACATGCAACCATTTGTTATCCTGTTAATGAAGATACCTTTTTTTCTTCTGGAATGGCATTATGTTTTTTAATGTATTAGAATCCAGTACCTTGGAAAATGAAGTGTTATTAAGTATTGGTGAATAATTGATTTCTACTCAAACATACAGTGTGTTGATTCATGAATTTGGAAGTGAGAATAGTTTTAACTGATTTTGATAAAAATCAATTTTTAGCTCGATAATGATTTGTGAATTATTATTTTCCTTGATCTTCGGTTTCTTTCATCAAAGAGTTTTAATTTGCACGCGTTGGATCCTTCAAGAACATGAAGTCCCAAATCTGAGTGAATTATTTCAAAATTATTATTTCAAAATGTAAATAATTAAACATGGAGAGAAAAATGACGAATACCTTATCTTATAATGGTTTCCTACACATACTTTTACATGGCAGACATGTACTTTGAAATTTAATACATCTTTCCAAATTTTAAGCTCATAAGTCCGTATAATTTCATTGAAATCTTGAACATCAATGTAAGCATATGTTCCAGTGCATTAGAATGTTGACATCTATTGTAACGACCCGTATATTTACGGATCAAAACATCGTAAAACAGTTATTTTTAGACTGTTAGTATTGTTAAGTCGTCCAGAGTTTAGGTCGACTAGAGCTTAGGTCGTATAGAAGATAAGTCGTATGGTAGCTTAGGTCGTGGGGTAGGATAGGTCGGTTGGAGCGACCTATAGGAAGTTGGCGACCTAAGAATTGGAGCGACCTAAGAGTTAACGACCTAAGGAAAGTGGACGACCTATTAGTTAGCGACCTAAGAGTTAGCGGTATAGGAGTTAGCGAGTTAGCGTAGTTAGGTCGTGAGCGACCTAAGTTTAGTAGTGGAGTAGTTAGGTCGTTAGACGACCTAAGGTGTTAAGTCGTTGGGTCGCACATTAGTGCTGGGCCTAGGTCATTGGGATATTAGGTCGCGCACGTGAGGGTAGTTAGGTCGTAAGTCGCGATCTGTGTTAGGTCGCTAAGCTGCGTCTTTGTTAGGTCGTAGGTCGCGTGGATGCGCATATATGTTAGGTCGTTAGGTCGTAGAAGCGCGCATGTGTTAGGCCGCGCACTTGCGTAGATCTGTTAGGTCGTAGGTTGGGGTTTCGTTAGGTCGCGTAGAGGCTTGATTTGTTAGGTCGTAGGTCGTGGACGACCTAAGAGCGAACAACCTAAGGGAAAATCAGCCTATAAATAGGAGGGTTCTTCTTCATTTTTGGGATCCGGATTTTGAAGCGACGAAGTGCTGCCATTTTGAGAGCTCGAGTTCTACACTTTTTCAGTTCTTTTCTCCACTCTAATCTTGTGATTCCTTCCATCCAAATCGAAGATCCAAGAGCTTAGATTGAAGATCTACATCCATCGAAGAGAGATTTCATCGTTCGAAGCGGATTTGTGATAGATCGAGTTAGATCCTTCGCTGTCCAGATCTGAAGTGTGTTGCTTTTGGGGTGTTTAGGTGATTTGGTGAGTGGTGATTATCTCTCACACGGATCCAAAGGAGTATATCGGATCATTGGTTTGATTTGGTGTTAAATTAGGGATTTCCATGTATTTCCATAAACTTAAGTATAGATCTATTGTTCATGATGGTTTGACATCCATTTTACTACATGATTAACCTATGCAAGTTCATTCATCAAGTTATAGAGATATTACTCATGTTTTCATGCTTGTTAGATTTCGACTCTTTATTTACAAGATTGCCATTATAGTTATAATTGTTTATTAGATCATGTTTGAATGTTTGATTACTTGGATTAATGATTGACTTGGTTGATTGTTATGAATTAGTTGATTGATGATTTGATTTAGACAAGATGGTCGAAGATGATTCAAAAGCTAAGTGAAAGGCTCTTGAATTGGGAAAGCTGCTCGTGGCATATGTAGCGGATGATGAAGCTCATATGGATAGATTTGATGATGATGATGATGTTGAGATGAGGCTTTGCTGTGATCAGATGAAGCGAGGCATGGTATGAGATAGCCTTGGTTTAATCCAGACGGGATCATTCCAAGCATGTTGATAACTCGGTGAAATGGTTCGAGTTTGAGGATAATGGTTTGCTCGAGAGGCGCTTGAGCTAGTATGGAAATAGTCATCGAGGAGGATGACTAGAAGGCTGAGATTTCATCATTGTTGAAGGTTCTAGCATGCTCAAAGCAAGAGTACGTTGGGCAGATTCGATATTCCCTAAAGACTACTGATTGGTAGTCGAGTACTCTGGGCAGATTCGATAGTCCTAGGCACGGGCTGCGACGACGTGCGTAGTTATGTCTAGAACCGGGGTTTCCATTAGCCCTTGACGGACGGCTGAAAGAATGTGCCGGTCATTCAATTAACGGTGGTATTGAAGCAATGATAACAGTGATAGCCAGAGTCATGGATGTTTGGTTGTATCGTCATTCAGTCTCAAGAGCGGTATTTTCTAGGTGCTTATCTGATCTTGGTTTTGGCCTTGGGGGTTTGTACTTGGAAAACATCGCCCTTGACCCGAGTGATAATTACTTTACCTTAATTGTTTGCTTTGCTATGTTTGCTTCTGCTTAGTGTGTGTCTGGAGGCTATCACTGTAGAAAGAGGTGGAGTGGGAGGGTTGGATTCCTATTCCTTTTTCCTTTATGCTCTTTTGGTATGTTGTTAGTTAATTTACCGCTCACTAAGACTGTTGTCTGACTCAAGGCTTTATGTTTTAACTCTTATTTCCTTGGGCTGTGTGATAACCCGGATTTTTAACTATCTGTTAATTTGATAATTAACTGATTGTTACTATTAAGATACTGATTTTATCTAGTTGAATAAATCAATACTAATATCTAGATGTATATTATTAATAGATACATACAAAACCCTATAAAGTTGAAATTATAAGTTTACAAGAATATGAGTGTATATATATATTGTGATTTGAACATGGGTTTGAATTCAATGTAATAAATTTTTCAAAAGTTATTCAAAGTTAATTATGTATTTTAAAACTCTAAAGATAAATATTTATTCATTTAAAAATATGATAAGTTAAAATAAGATTTAACAAAGGATTTATTTTGCTTTCTTTTAAAATTTACTTAAATTAAAATGGGTTGTAAATATATAGAAAGGTTTGAATCATATGATACATAATTTGTATAAACATAAGAAAAGTTTTAAATAAAGAATTAATACTCCTTCTTTTAAAATTACATATGAATAAGAATAATTTAAAATATGTATAGATTTAAAAACATACATATATAAATATTAAATTTAATAGGAAAATATGATAAGATTTTATATAAAAACATAGGTTCTTACAATTTAACAAATGTAAGGCAATTATAACATGCAATTTACAAGTGTATATAAATTAAACAAGTGTCACAATCTAATTTACTTTATTTTTATTTTTCATTAAGACAAGGCTAAATATACTTATAATCTTTTCTTCTCAATCCTTTTCTATCTCAATTTCAAAGTTAAGAAATGAGTAGCCGGACAACAATATACAAACCAGAATTCATTTAAATCTAAAAACCTTTTCAATATCAAAGCAACAAATCAAACTGTCTCAAATTATCAAACCAGAAAGGAATCAGCTTCAAAACAAAGATTCAAAATCAAGCAAAAGCAAAAGAAAGAAGATTCAACTCGAACAAATAACAGCAAGCAATCTTCAATTTTTTTCAAAACAAAAGATCAACTAAGTGACAGTTTTAAATCAAAACCTGACTTCTCTGTTCAAAGCAGGTGAGTGATCTGACCTAGTTTCCTCTGTTTTAGAAATGCCAGTGAGTAAACATTCCTTTAATAGTTTAAACTTGGTTTGTTCATGATGCATGTGATAGATTGTAGACGTAATATTGTGAAATAGATTTGCATGGATGAATTAAGATGTTTATATGTATATAAATATGTGGAAGAACTGTGCATGTTTGGGTATATGAAGATTCCAGCCTCTGTTTGAATTTTTTTTAGACCAAAATTAATTTAAAAAAATTCAATTCTCTATCTCCATTCCATTTCTGGATATAATCTCTGAATAAAAAGTGTTTGAACATGTGTAACATCATTTTAAAAATAGATTCAAGTAAAACTATTTGTAAATTTTTCGGAAATTGAATATATCAGTGAAGAATCAACCAATGTCAGAAATTTGATAGTTTAATTCTCATGCTTTGATTATATAATCAAAATCGTTATCGAAAATGACGAATTTTAATATTAATATTGAGATTTTTAAGTTAAGGGTTGATGAGAATTTTTGGGTTGAACACATATCGGAATTTGGTCAAATTCTGACGAACGGTGTGAAGTTGGGTTCCGCAATTTGGACTGGAGGAGACTGGGTTCTTGAGTGACGAGGGAAAAATGGTAGACAAATTTATAGTTCGCCATAGCGGCGGCTAGAGGTTGAAATAGGGTTTTGGGGACCTCGTTCGAAGGACGTTATATTTATGGTTACTGCGCTGTAAAAGGAAGATCGGACTTCATCGCAAGGGTTGGAATCGAAGCTTGAGTGGTTGACGATGCTCTGGGTGAAGTGGTGCAATTTCTGGTGGCATGGTTCGTCGGCGTCGAGGTAGTTTGTCGATTTGGTTTGTTCCAGAATTTGGATTTTTGGGTCATGGTGGAAAACGTGATGACGGGATCATCTATGGTGAATCGAGTGGCACCGGAGCAATGGGAATAGTTGCGTGGATGACTTACGGTGATGTGACCGGGGTTTCAGGTGGTACGATGATCGGAGGCGTGGTTGCGTGGCGTTTCTTTCAGGTGATGTTGAATTTCTGTTTCGAGTTGAAGGCTCGATTTCGATTTAGACTAGATACTCTCGTTTGGATGATCGTAGTTGAATGTCGTGATGATTTACGACTTGTCGGAGGTAGTTGAGTTCGTCGGAGGGTGGTCGAGATACTGTGCATGTGCACAGCGTTGATGTGTGTGTCAGGGGAGATGGGTCATAGGCGACTCGAAGAGATATCGGGGTGTTTGAGGTTAGGCTCGAGTTTGCGTTCGTGTTCGTGAGGGGTAATTTTAGCAGTTAAGTTGTTTTAAAAAAAAAAACTAAGGGAAGAAGAAGAAGCTGGGAGGATAGTCGAGATGGTCTCGAGTAGAACGTGGGATAACCCGAAGCAGGATCGTGAGGGAAAGTGTTAAGCAAGTTTTAGAAGATTTTTATAAAAATAAAAGTTTGAAATTTTAAATCGGTTCTATGTTTAAAACTTTTCTAATCCTCTTTTTAAATGTTCTTAAACTTTATTTTTAATGGTATGTTGGTTAAATTTAAGTTTGTTAAAAACTTAAATAAAATGTTTTAAAAACTTAATCATTTATAAATATAATTAAATGTTAATTAAAGGTTAAGTTAATAATGTGATTTAGTAATTAACAAAGGAAAATGATTGGTTAAAGGTAATTAAATTGGTAATTAAAGATTAATTAATTGATTTGTAAGGTAATCAAGGAATGATTAATTAATTTAATGGGTTGTAGTTAATTAATGATTAAGCACGGTTAAGTAATTAATTTCTTAAGTAATTATTTTAATTAAGAAATTAGAGAATCATTAATTAATGTGATTAATTAACTAGGGAGATTAATTAAAAGTTAATAGGAATGGTTAAGGCTAATTAATCTATGGAGTAATTAAGGGTTAATTACTTAATGTAATTAAAGAATAATTAATCAAGGATGATTAATTAAGATGGATAATTAAGGGATGATAAATTAATTGGATTGTAATTAATTAATGTTAAGTATGCAGGATTTAAAAGTAATTGAAGTAATTAATTTAATTCAATTGTGGTTAATTAAATTAATTAGAGATGGTATGGTTGATTAATCTTTGAATGATATTGTATGCCTTAGATTAGTTGATATCTCTGGTATGTGATATGGAATGCTATGTGATATAATATGTTGGGTTAAAATCGTGACACCCTGTATTTAAAGTTGAATTGTTTTTCAATTGAATAACTTGGATTAAGATGACATCGGATTCGAAGAGACAGGAGTCGGGTATTAGCCAATACCCGAAACCACTTCGATTTTTTTTTAAAATCGATATGTGAAGTATAACAAGAAATGAACTCGTAGTGAAGTATGAGTTACCCGGGCTTTTCTTTTATGGTTTGAACTTAGTATTTCAGATTATATGGGTTTGCTCACGCTGTTTTCCAGCCTGACCCGGGTGTTACTTTGTGGTAATGCTCGGGTCAGACCGAGTATTACAGATTTTCAGGTAAGGACGTTCAGGAGCTCAGGAGACGAGCTGGATGGCAGGAACGTATGGAGTGTGATATATTGATATTTATTGGGACAAATTATTTTAACTGTCCAGTGATTGTGAAATGTTGTAACTCTGATGTATTAGAATGTAATTGACTGATACAGTTTTCTTTGTATAACTGATATTATTATTTGATATTGTATTTTGATCCGCTGCGAATGTGAGAATATGTGTCTTGTTCTGTTTCTTTCTTCTATCTCTTTTCTTTTTCTTCTAACTATCTGGAAATTTCGGGTTCGAAATTTCCGGGACGTTACAGTTGGTATCAGAGCAAAGGTTAAGCGAGAACCTTGGCTCTGTTAGGGTTTACTCGTTAAGGATAGGGTCAATGGTACCCTAGAACGAGTTGAGTATATATATATATATATGAGAGCGTAATTGTTATTTTCTTATATAAGGATTTTAAATGATTTTATATAAGAATATATTTTGATATATAAAATGATATTTCTTTCTAATAAATATTAAGGTAATTGGTTGTTAAAATATTGGAATTAAATTAAGTGGTAATAGAAATAAAGCCAAATTAAAATTGAATAAAGATAAGTTTGAACTGAATTCAAACTAAAATTAAAATCTTGAATTTGTAGAAATGTTATCAAGAATAAAGGTAATAATGAATTGGTTTCCAGATATGATAATCTTGGTTATTATCATAAATGGTAATTATGTTTAATAATGAATGTTGTTAATGATTTAGCAAAATGAAATGTTTAGGGAAGTAAACATTTAAGTGAGTATAACTTATAAATTGGAATTGAAGATAATTTAAAATTGTGAAGTTTTAAATCTAAGTCCAGAAAACTTGAGATTGTTTTAAAGAAATTTGTTTTGAAATTAAAACCAAAGGTGGTTTAAAAATTTAAGGTATAACTTGGTGTGTAAAGAAAATGTATATATGAAGATATACATAATACTAAGGATGATTTGAAATAACTCTTAGTGTTGAGTTTTAAATTGGAATGTGATATGAAAACCCAAATTGATAAGTTTTTGAATTTATAAGTGGGAAGATTATTAATATAAGGTTTAAAATTTGAATGGGAATTCAAATTGTGTAAAGTTGACCGGATTAAGTAAATTAAATTTAACTTGGAGGAAGTTAAATAAGTTTGAATAAATAACTTGAATTGGAAATTTCAAGATGAAATTTAAATTTAACTTGGGTAGTTAAATGGTTAATTTAAATGGGAGTTATGAGTGATCTCAAAATGGGTTTGAGATCTGGAAATTGTAAATGGTAAATTAGAATCTGAAGATTAAATTGTTTTTGAATTCTTATTTGAACTTTGTAATAAGTTAAGTAAAGATAATTTTAAAATGGAATTTTGAAATTTGAATTCAGAATTAAATGGTTTAAAGATTTAATTTGTTAAAATTAAAAATAAAGGTTGATTTGATTTTAAAGTAAAGGTTAATTTGATTTAAAGGATTAAATCAACATTTAAAATATTTAACTCGAATTTATATTATTCGAGATAGTTTAAAATTGAGATTTAAATTGAATTAGTTCAAATTGAATTTGATTTGAATAAATGGGAATTGTGATTTAAGATGGATAAGTTTAAAATTCAAATGGAAAATTTGAATTGAATTAATTTAAAGTGAAATTGAAGTTGAATAATTTTAAAAATCAAATGGAATTTGATTTGAATTTGGAAAGGAATTAATGTTAATTCAACTTGAATTGGGATTAAATCAATTTCAATGGAAATTGAAGTATTGAGTCAATTTAAATGGAAGGGGAAATTTAAATTGAATTGATGGGAAATTAAACAGTTTGGCTCTGGTTTATTTTCAAAATAAATTATTTTAATACAAATATATTTTTCCAAACTATTTACTATATAATCTTTCTTCTTAAACCACAAACTATCTTATACTTATTTTACAATTATTTTGGAACTATTTAACTATTTTGAAACTGTCTTATAAACTAATTACTATTTTTCAGTTACTTATATCTAATCACTATTTTAAAAAAAACTATTTTGCAATTATCTAACTATTTTATACCTACTTAACTATTTTACAACTATTTTACAAACTAATAACTATTTTTCAACTACTTATCTATTTTAAAACCTTTTCAAGCTATTTTTAAATTTAAATTGGTCAGAGTTCAAACTGTTTGTAATTGAAGTAATAACTCAATTGGAAATGGAAGCAATTGAGAATAAGAGAATAGAATTAAAGGAAATGTGGATAGAAAGGAGAAATTGATTTGGCTAATAACCAATAAAGATAAATACGTAAGATATACGTATATTATTCTATTCGCATAGTGATTTGATCCAGATTCGAACACAGAATTTCGAGATAGTATTATCAATCCGAGTTGGGATTTTTCGCTCGATTTTCGACGGCGAACCTGGATATGGATTTTTGATTAGTTCTGGATATTCTCTATCATAGTTGTGACTATGCAAGGAGAATGACGGTTTCTAATCAAGAAACCAGATCTGAGTCCGCACTAGGAAGTCGGGTGGACGATACTAGTTCGGAAGTGAAATTTTGTGATCGATTGAGCGATCAGATTGATATTGTGTACGGATGATATGTGTACATCGTACGGATTTGAATGAAATTGATATTGAAGATTTTGTGGATAAAAACTGTAAAATGGTTTTTGAAATGAAAAGTATATTTTGTGAAATATATTATGAAATAAAATGGGAGTTGAATATTTCTGTGATTAGAACTCATTTTATAGAAAGGTGATATGGTTAATAACTTTATAAAAGAGTAATCAAATTTGAATATTTGATTTGGAATAAACAAAATTATATATCTTTGTTATATAAGATAAATATTCCCTTGTTGAATCCATTGCCAGAAGAAAAGAGTTTTGAAATATTTGAAGTATAAAAGAAGTTTTATACAAGTTTGAAATGATCCTAAGATTTTTAAAAGTTATATATATTATATATATATAAAGGATTTTATGGGAATGATTTTGGAAAAGGTTTTGGGAACCTATATAATTTGGAAAAGGCTTTTGATTTTGGGAAAATCAATTTTGGATTTTGGAAAGCCTAGTTTGAGAATTATCGATTTTGGTAATCGATTTTGTGTAAAGGAGATTTTGATAAATCATAAAGGGTATGATTTGAAGATACTATAAATATATAGTATAAAATGTTTTGAGTATAGCTCTGGGGAAAAAGGCGCTTCCTTGAAATGAACTTCTCAGGAGTGCCACTGGGTGGTACTGCCTTGAGCCCCAAGGGGGGTTTCTAAAGTTGATCCTGTGAGGAGTCCGGACAAAACTAGTTCCTGAGGATTATTTGTGTAGCGAAAGTCGAGGGGCTGGTGCCCACAGAGGCATTTGAGTTATGCTGTGACAACAATTTAACTCAATGTCACTGCGATCTACTGCAGACCATAGCGAAAGTCATGTGTGCCGCTGAGAGCCAACTGTCTACGTTTGATTTTATATCGGTAGACTGTGACACTATGGTAACATAGCGAAAGTCGTTTGAGCCGCTGAGAGCCAACTGTCTACGTTTGATTTTATATCGGTAGACTGCGACCTATGTGGAGGAGTTTCATTTTGACAGCAAAATCGTGTGTGCCGCTGAGAGCCAACAGTTACATGGACTTTTGCTGCGACGGCAACGTAACCCTGGATGTAACTGCGATCTGTTGTGGGTTCCATGGTGTAATCGGTTACATGGACTTTTGCTGCGATGGCAACGTAACCCGTGATGTAACTGTGACCATGGATGGGGGTGATGATTTCCAGAGCATTCTCACCAAAGATATTTCCTCTATTTTTAAAAAAAAAAAATGTTTTCGATATTCCAATAAATTATTTTCCAAATATTTTCACTGGGTGTTGAAAACGGGTCTACCTAGTACTTATAGATTTTCAGTCCTACGCCTGATCAACGTATGACCGAATTTCTATGAGAACAAGGATGGATTTGTTGAAACACCGAGTTATAAAAAAAAAATATTTTTATAAAAACTAATTTTGTAATATTATATATAGATTTTAAAAGTATTATAAAAGTGTTCAAAGAGTAATTTAACTGATATTAAGTATTTTAATAAAATTCTGACTTCGTTCCTTTTCGGGGACGAAAAGATTTAAAGGGGGGAGGAATGTGATAACCCGGATTTTTAACTATCTGTTAATTTGATAATTAACTGATTGTTACTATTAAGATACTGATTTTATCTAGTTGAATAAATCAATACTAATATCTAGATGTATATTATTAATAGATACATACAAAACCCTATAAAGTTGAAATTATAAGTTTACAAGAATATGAGTGTATATATATATTGTGATTTGAACATGGGTTTGAATTCAATGTAATAAATTTTTCAAAAGTTATTCAAAGTTAATTATGTATTTTAAAACTCTAAAGATAAATATTTATTCATTTAAAAATATGATAAGTTAAAATAAGATTTAACAAAGGATTTATTTTGCTTTCTTTTAAAATTTACTTAAATTAAAATGGGTTGTAAATATATAGAAAGGTTTGAATCATATGATACATAATTTGTATAAACATAAGAAAAGTTTTAAATAAAGAATTAATACTCCTTCTTTTAAAATTACATATGAATAAGAATAATTTAAAATATGTATAGATTTAAAAACATACATATATAAATATTAAATTTAATAGGAAAATATGATAAGATTTTATATAAAAACATAGGTTCTTACAATTTAACAAATGTAAGGCAATTATAACATGCAATTTACAAGTGTATATAAATTAAACAAGTGTCACAATCTAATTTACTTTATTTTTATTTTTCATTAAGACAAGGCTAAATATACTTATAATCTTTTCTTCTCAATCCTTTTCTATCTCAATTTCAAAGTTAAGAAATGAGTAGCCGGACAACAATATACAAACCAGAATTCATTTAAATCTAAAAACCTTTTCAATATCAAAGCAACAAATCAAACTGTCTCAAATTATCAAACCAGAAAGGAATCAGCTTCAAAACAAAGATTCAAAATCAAGCAAAAGCAAAAGAAAGAAGATTCAACTCGAACAAATAACAGCAAGCAATCTTCAATTTTTTTCAAAACAAAAGATCAACTAAGTGACAGTTTTAAATCAAAACCTGACTTCTCTGTTCAAAGCAGGTGAGTGATCTGACCTAGTTTCCTCTGTTTTAGAAATGCCAGTGAGTAAACATTCCTTTAATAGTTTAAACTTGGTTTGTTCATGATGCATGTGATAGATTGTAGACGTAATATTGTGAAATAGATTTGCATGGATGAATTAAGATGTTTATATGTATATAAATATGTGGAAGAACTGTGCATGTTTGGGTATATGAAGATTCCAGCCTCTGTTTGAATTTTTTTTAGACCAAAATTAATTTAAAAAAATTCAATTCTCTATCTCCATTCCATTTCTGGATATAATCTCTGAATAAAAAGTGTTTGAACATGTGTAACATCATTTTAAAAATAGATTCAAGTAAAACTATTTGTAAATTTTTCGGAAATTGAATATATCAGTGAAGAATCAACCAATGTCAGAAATTTGATAGTTTAATTCTCATGCTTTGATTATATAATCAAAATCGTTATCGAAAATGACGAATTTTAATATTAATATTGAGATTTTTAAGTTAAGGGTTGATGAGAATTTTTGGGTTGAACACATATCGGAATTTGGTCAAATTCTGACGAACGGTGTGAAGTTGGGTTCCGCAATTTGGACTGGAGGAGACTGGGTTCTTGAGTGACGAGGGAAAAATGGTAGACAAATTTATAGTTCGCCATAGCGGCGGCTAGAGGTTGAAATAGGGTTTTGGGGACCTCGTTCGAAGGACGTTATATTTATGGTTACTGCGCTGTAAAAGGAAGATCGGACTTCATCGCAAGGGTTGGAATCGAAGCTTGAGTGGTTGACGATGCTCTGGGTGAAGTGGTGCAATTTCTGGTGGCATGGTTCGTCGGCGTCGAGGTAGTTTGTCGATTTGGTTTGTTCCAGAATTTGGATTTTTGGGTCATGGTGGAAAACGTGATGACGGGATCATCTATGGTGAATCGAGTGGCACCGGAGCAATGGGAATAGTTGCGTGGATGACTTACGGTGATGTGACCGGGGTTTCAGGTGGTACGATGATCGGAGGCGTGGTTGCGTGGCGTTTCTTTCAGGTGATGTTGAATTTCTGTTTCGAGTTGAAGGCTCGATTTCGATTTAGACTAGATACTCTCGTTTGGATGATCGTAGTTGAATGTCGTGATGATTTACGACTTGTCGGAGGTAGTTGAGTTTGTCGGAGGGTGGTCGAGATACTGTGCATGTGCACAGCGTTGATGTGTGTGTCAGGGGAGATGGGTCATAGGCGACTCGAAGAGATATCGGGGTGTTTGAGGTTAGGCTCGAGTTTGCGTTCGTGTTCGTGAGGGGTAATTTTAGCAGTTAAGTTGTTTTAAAAAAAAACTAAGGGAAGAAGAAGAAGCTGGGAGGATAGTCGAGATGGTCTCGAGTAGAACGTGGGATAACCCGAAGCAGGATCGTGAGGGAAAGTGTTAAGCAAGTTTTAGAAGATTTTTATAAAAATAAAAGTTTGAAATTTTAAATCGGTTCTATGTTTAAAACTTTTCTAATCCTCTTTTTAAATGTTCTTAAACTTTATTTTTAATGGTATGTTGGTTAAATTTAAGTTTGTTAAAAACTTAAATAAAATGTTTTAAAAACTTAATCATTTATAAATATAATTAAATGTTAATTAAAGGTTAAGTTAATAATGTGATTTAGTAATTAACAAAGGAAAATGATTGGTTAAAGGTAATTAAATTGGTAATTAAAGATTAATTAATTGATTTGTAAGGTAATCAAGGAATGATTAATTAATTTAATGGGTTGTAGTTAATTAATGATTAAGCACGGTTAAGTAATTAATTTCTTAAGTAATTATTTTAATTAAGAAATTAGAGAATCATTAATTAATGTGATTAATTAACTAGGGAGATTAATTAAAAGTTAATAGGAATGGTTAAGGCTAATTAATCTATGGAGTAATTAAGGGTTAATTACTTAATGTAATTAAAGAATAATTAATCAAGGATGATTAATTAAGATGGATAATTAAGGGATGATAAATTAATTGGATTGTAATTAATTAATGTTAAGTATGCAGGATTTAAAAGTAATTGAAGTAATTAATTTAATTCAATTGTGGTTAATTAAATTAATTAGAGATGGTATGGTTGATTAATCTTTGAATGATATTGTATGCCTTAGATTAGTTGATATCTCTGGTATGTGATATGGAATGCTATGTGATATAATATGTTGGGTTAAAATCGTGACACCCTGTATTTAAAGTTGAATTGTTTTTCAATTGAATAACTTGGATTAAGATGACATCGGATTCGAAGAGACAGGAGTCGGGTATTAGCCAATACCCGAAACCACTTCGATTTTTTTTTAAAATCGATATGTGAAGTATAACAAGAAATGAACTCGTAGTGAAGTATGAGTTACCCGGGCTTTTCTTTTATGGTTTGAACTTAGTATTTCAGATTATATGGGTTTGCTCACGCTGTTTTCCAGCCTGACCCGGGTGTTACTTTGTGGTAATGCTCGGGTCAGACCGAGTATTACAGATTTTCAGGTAAGGACGTTCAGGAGCTCAGGAGACGAGCTGGATGGCAGGAACGTATGGAGTGTGATATATTGATATTTATTGGGACAAATTATTTTAACTGTCCAGTGATTGTGAAATGTTGTAACTCTGATGTATTAGAATGTAATTGACTGATACAGTTTTCTTTGTATAACTGATATTATTATTTGATATTGTATTTTGATCCGCTGCGAATGTGAGAATATGTGTCTTGTTCTGTTTCTTTCTTCTATCTCTTTTCTTTTTCTTCTAACTATCTGGAAATTTCGGGTTCGAAATTTCCGGGACGTTACAGGCTGTTCGTCCATTTTGGGATGGGCAGACTAGGTAGCAGGTGACAGATGCTGTTCTTGCTTCCAACGATGCTGATGACGAAGACGAGCTGGAGGCTTGCATATTATTTTCTTACTATATGTACTGGATGTTCCGCTGCTTTGTATAATTCTCTGAGTGATATGTAGTGAGGCTTAATGTATTGACTATTCAGATGTTTGTATTCAACTATTATGAAGTTTTTATATGATGACATTCTATTCTGTAAAGCTTCACTATATATATATTCTATTGTATTTTGTCCATGCGCTGTGAGTTATACGATAGATTCTGCTGTTTTAATTTACCCTGACAATCGTCCATGGCTGCCTGGCACACTTTACAGCGCACTATCTCTAGGTTCAGTGCGGGGGACATGGGCGGTCGTCACATTTGGTATCGGAGCTTTGGTTAATCGATTTTACCCAACGCTCGCTGACGTAACTACGTATGAGAGACGTAATTGTATTTTGATGGATGATTACTATATATAATATAGTAGCTTAGAAGGATTTGAATTCCTTAAGCAGTTGTTTCTCAAGGTGTATTAATCATTCCTTTTTATAGATATTGAGAATAAGTCGAAGATGGAGACCAACTGCTAGGGAAGGCCGTGCTGTTGAGGGGGCTGCTGATTATGTTGCTATGTTCGAGGCTATGATGACCTCGATCATGAGAAGAATGCCAGCTCCGGGGCCATCAGTAGATGTTGGAGTTCAATTTCAAACTCCAAGACCGGTGGATTTTGCTAAGCTGTGTAAAGATTATACTGCTCTTGGAGGAAAGGTTTTCTTAGGAACAGAATCAACCATTGAAGTCCAGAGGTGGATAGATGATTGTAGAAGGATCTTTAGTGATTTGGGAATCGAGGATGCAACTAAGAGGAAGTTAGCATCAAGACAGCTTCAAGGGAGAGCTTCTGATTGGTGGAACTCTATCACCATTGGTACTCCGGAGGAATAAATTACTTGGGAGCAATTCCAAGTCAGATTTGAAGCTAAGTTCATTTCTACGGCCCAGAAGTCTGTTCTGTTCAAGAAGTTTGTGGAGCTCAAGCAAAATGGAAGACCAGTTCTTGAGTATGTTTCTGAGTTTGAAGCTTTGTCCAAGTATGCCCGGTCGTATATTGAATCTCCTTATTAGAAGAACGAGAAGTTTGTGACAGGCTTGGACAGTTATCTTGGGAGGCAGTTGGTGGATCATTTGGACGATTCATTTGAGAAGCTTGTGGAGAAGGCTCTCAGGCATGAGAATCTGTTTCCTAAAGAGGGATCTGTTGTTGCTGTGACCAAGGAAGAGTCTAGACCACAGCAAGGTGGAAACAAGAGGAGGAAGCAGCAGCAGCAAAAGGGTAAGGATGGCCAGAAGAAGCCAAAGGGCGAAGTGACCTGCTACAATTGTCAGCAGAAGGGCCATTTCTCCAGGGATTGCAAGAATCCGAAGGCGCTAGTGAAGTGCCACAACTGTGACAAGCTGGGGCATGTTAAGAAGAATTGTCCAGAACCGCGGAGGGACAAGCAGATTGTGCAAGCTTATGTTTTGGGAGCTGTCCCATCATCTTCGAAAGCTCCTACCGCTGAAGAGAAAGGAAAGAGTGTGGTGGTTCAAGGTACTCTTTCCATATGTGGTGTTCCAGTGAGAGTGCTATTTGATACTGGGGCGTCGCATTCGTTTGTTTGTAATGAACTTGTAGGCCGGTTAGGTTTAGAACCGGATATTGTTGATAGGCCATTGGTTGTGACTAATCCAATAGGGAGTTCGTCTTGTTTGTGTATGCTATGCCGTGGTCTGACTATATCGAGTCATGATTGCTCTTTTGTTTGTGATTGTTTTGTTCTGAACTTTGTGGGGTTCGGAATTATTTTGGGTATGGACTGGCTTAGGAAATATGCGGCAAAGGTTGATTGTGAAAGGTTGGAGGTGACAGTTGAGAATGTGGAGGGGCAAAAGATTGTGATACGATGTAAGCATGAAGAAGGCGTCTTCATGAGCTTCATGTATTCGCTGGTTGTTCCACGGGATGGACTGTCATCAGTGCCAATCTCTAATGGATTTGAGGATGTCTTTGACGAGGTCAAAGGGTTACCGCCGCATAGAGAGATCGAGTTTCGTATAGATCTAGTTGAAGGAGCCAGACCTGTTGTGATGCCTCTTAGGCGGATGGCGCCTAGGGAACAACAGGAGTTGAAGGTGCAGGTTGATGATCTTTTACAGAAAGGATTCATTCGGCGTAGTGTGTCCGAATGGGGTGCACCAGTTGTGTTCGCAACCAAAGCGGATGGATCGTTGAGGTTGTGTGTGGATTATCGTGAGCTGAATAAAGTGACTAAGAAGAACAAGTATCCATTGCCGAGAATAGATGACTTGTTTGATCAGCTTCACGAAGCTAAGGTGTTTTCTCAGATGGATTTGGCAACGGGATTTCACCAGTTAAGAGTGGCTAAGGATAGTGTGCCAAAGACTGCTTTTAGGACACCATCCGGTTTCTTTGAGTGGCTGGTAATGCCGTTTGGATTGACTAATGCGCCAGCATATTTTGTGGATCTTATGAATAGAGTGTTCAGAGATCAGTTGAACAAGTTCGTGCTAGTGTTCGTGGATGATATTTTGATTTATTCCAGAACTGAAGAAGAGCACAAGACGCATTTGCGTATTGTTTTGGAAATCTTACGGAAACATCAGCTGAAGGCTAAGTTTTCGAAGTGTCACTTCTGGAAGAGTGAAGTGAGGTTCTTAGGCCATATTATCTTTGGGAGTGGAATAGCGGTTGATCCCGCTAAGGTGGCAGCAATCCAGGATTGGGTTAGACCTAAGAATGCATCTGATGTGAGAAGTTTTCTTGGATTAGTAGGATACTATCGTCGATTTATCAAAGACTTCTCCAACGTGGCTGCACCATTGACAGGATTGACAAAAAAGAACCAAGTATTTAGATGGGATGCTAAGTGTGAGCAAGCTTTCGGAATCCTGAAAGAGCGATTGACGAGTGCTTCTGTTTTGACTATTCCAAGTGGGAATGATGAGATGGTGGTTTACACCGACGCATGTGGTACTGGACTTGGAGCAGTGCTGATGCAGAAGGGTAAAGTTGTTGCGTATGCAAGTCGACAACTGAAGCCGCATGAAAGGAATTATCCGACTCATGATTTGGAGTTAGCGGCGATTGTATTTGCTCTGAAGATGTGGAGACATTATCTATTGGGAGTTCGGTTCGAGTTGTTTACAAATCATAAGTCGTTGAAGTATCTTTTCTCCCAAAAGGATTTGAATCTTCGGCAGCAATGATGGCTAGAGTTTTTGGCATCATATGATTTTGGTATAGCCTATACTCCGGGAAAGGGTAACGTAGTGGCAGATGCGTTAAGTCGAAGACATGCAGGATTGGGAGCCATGTTTTTAGAATGGAAGAATCTCGAGTATTTAGCTGGATTTGACTTCAGGCCCAGATGTGAATTGGAACCTGAAATGTTGGCAAACTTATCGATAAGACCGACTCTTGTGGAAAGAATTGGCGAGAGCCAAAAGCGAGACGATAAGCTTGTCAAGATTATCCATGATTTGGAATCTGGATTGGACCCAGAAAAGGATAAAGGATTCGAGGTCGATCGAGAGGGTTGGCTTCGGAAGCAAGGACGACTAGTTGTTCCCGATATAGATGAATTGAGAAATGAAGTTATGAAGGAAAGTCATCACTCAAAGCTGACAATTCATCCAGGTGGAAATAAGATGTATCGGGATATGAAGAGAACCTATTACTGGGAAGGTATGAAGAAGGATGTTGGGAATTTTATTTCCAAGTGCATGAACTGCCAGTTGGTAAAAGCCGAACAGAAGAAGCCAAGTGGATTGCTTCAGCCATTAGACGTTCCTACATGGAAGTGGGAGCAAGTATCGATGGATTTTATCGATGGACTACCTAGAACGAGAACGGGAAATGAAGGGATTTGGGTCATCGTAGATCGTCTGACTAAGAGTGCAAGATTCATTCCTGTTCGATCGACTAGGACTGCATCAAAGTTGGCTGAGCTGTATGTTAAGTGGATAGTTCGTTTCCATGGTATTCCGAAGAGTATAGTGAGCGATCGAGACCCATTGTTCACTAGTGAATTTTGGAAGAGCTTCCAGGAAGTTTGGGAACCGAGTTGTGTTTGAGTACAGCTTATCACCCTCAAACAGATGGTCAGACCGAGAGAGTCAACCGAGTTTTGGAAGATCTCCTTAGAGCTTGTGTTTTAGATTTCGGAGGATCATGGGAAGATCACCTTCATTTGGTGGAATTTTCGTATAATAACAGTTACCAGTCCAGCATTGGTATGGCACCGTATGAAGCATTGTATGGAAGACCGTGTAATTCTCCGACATGTTGGTTAGAAACAGGAGAAAAGCTGATACTTGGGCCAGAGATGATTCGACAGACCTCGGATTGCATAGAGATCATTCGGCAACGAATAAAGGCAGCCCAAGACCGACAGAAAAGTTATGCCGATAAGCGTCGTAAGGATTTGGAATTCGATGTAGGTGATATGGTTTTTGTGAAGATTTCTCCACTGAAGAATGTTATTCGATTCGGGAAGAAAGGAAAATTGATTCCGAGATTTGTTGGACCATTCCCGATCATCGAGCGAATTGGAAAGCTCGCCTACAGATTGGAGTTACTAGAGAAGATGTTGGGTGTGCACAATGTTTTTCATGTATCATATCTACGGAAGTATGTGGACGACTCGAATACAGTGGTTTCTGCTGATAGCTGTGAAGATTTCGAAGTTGATCTAGTCGATAAGAGACCTCGTAAGCCGCTTCGTGTTGTGGAAACCGACACGAAACAGCTTAGGAGGAAGGTGGTTAGGTTGCTCAAGATACAATGGAGTGATGATGATAACGACTATACATGGGAGGTGGAAGAGAGGATGAAGGAAGCTCATCCTGAACTCTTGAAGGTATGGCCCTAAGGTGTCGTGTCATCTAACGACATTGTAATTTTTTCTAGTTTTAGAATTCTGCATGCTAAGCTAGAATTAGATGCATGGTTTGTTGATTGCTATGGATGGTAGGCATGCAGAATAGTCTTTGTTTGCTCTTGTTTGTTTGGAATTTCGGGGGCGAAATTCCTAAGGGGGAGAGAATGTAACGACCCGTATTTTTACGGATCAAAACATCGTAAAACAGTTATTTTTAGACTGTTAGTATTGTTAAGTCGTCCAGAGTTTAGGTCGACTAGAGCTTAGGTCGTATAGAAGATAAGTCGTATGGTAGCTTAGGTCGTGGGGTAGGATAGGTCGGTTGGAGCAACCTATAGGAAGTTGGCGACCTAAGAATTGGAGCGACCTAAGAGTTAACGACCTAAGGAAAGTGGACGACCTATTAGTTAGCGACCTAAGAGTTAGCGGTATAGGAGTTAGCGAGTTAGCGTAGTTAGGTCGTGAGCGACCTAAGTTTAGTAGTGGAGTAGTTAGGTCGTTAGACGACCTAAGGTGTTAAGTCGTTGGGTCGCACATTAGTGCTGGGCCTAGGTCGTTGGGATATTAGGTCGCGCACGTGAGGGTAGTTAGGTCGTAAGTCGCGATCTGTGTTAGGTCGCTAAGCTGCGTCTTTGTTAGGTCGTAGGTCGCGTGGATGCGCATATACGTTAGGTCGTTAGGTCGTAGAAGCGCGCATGTGTTAGGTCGCACACTTGCGCAGATCTGTTAGGTCGTAGGTTGGGGTTTCGTTAGGTCACGTAGAGGCTTGATTTGTTAGGTCGTAGGTCGTGGGTTTTTAGGTCGTGGACGACCTAAGAGCGAACGACCTAAGGGAAAATCAGCCTATAAATAGGAGGGTTCTTCTTCATTTTTGGGATCCGGATTTTGAAGCGACGAAGTGCTGCCATTTTGAGAGCTCGAGTTCTACACTTCTTCACTTCTTTTCTCCACTCTAATCTTGTGATTCCTTCCATCCAAATCGAAGATCCAAGAGCTTAGATTGAAGATCTACATCCATCGAAGAGAGATTTCATCGTTCGAAGCGGATTTGTGATAGATCGAGTTAGATCCTTCGCTGTCCAGATCTGAAGTGTGTTGCTTTTGGGGTGTTTAGGTGATTTGGTGAGTGGTGATTATCTCTCACACGGATCCAAAGGAGTATATCGGATCATTGGTTTGATTTGGTGTTAAATTAGCGATTTCCATGTATTTCCGTAAACTTAAGTATAGATCTATTGTTCATGATGGTTTGACATCCATTTTACTACATGATTAACCTATGCAAGTTCATTCATCAAGTTATAGAGATATTACTCATGTTTTCATGCTTGTTAGATTTCGACTCTTTATTTACAAGATTGCCATTATAGTTATAATTGTTTATTAGATCATGTTTGAATGTTTGATTACTTGGATTAATGATTGACTTGGTTGATTGTTATGAATTAGTTGATTGATGATTTGATTTAGACAAGATGGTCGAAGATGATTCAAAAGCTAAGTGAAAGGCTCTTGAATTGGGAAAGCTGCTCGTGGCATATGTAGCGAATGATGAAGCTCATATGGATATATTTGATGATAATGATGTTGAGATGAGGCTTTGCTGTGATGAGATGAAGCGAGGCATGGTATGAGATAGCCTTGGTTTAATCTAGACGGGATCATTCCAAGCATGTTGATAACTCGGTGAAATGGTTCGAGTTTGAGGATAATGGTTTGCTCGAGAGGCGCTTGAGCTAGTATGGAAATAGTCATCGAGGAGGATGACTAGAAGGCTGAGATTTCATCGTTGTTGAAGGTTCTAGCATGCTCAAAGCAAGAGTACGCTGGGCAGATTCGATAGTCCCTAAAGACTACTGATTGGTAGTCGAGTACTCTGGGCAGATTCGATAGTCCTAGGCACGGGCTGCGACGACGTGCGGAGTTATGTCTAGAACCGGGGTTTCCATTAGCCCTTGACGGACGGCTGAAAGAATGTGCCGGTCATTCAATTAACGGTGGTATTGAAGCAATGATAACAGTGATAGCCAGAGTCATGGATGTTTGGTTGTATCGTCATTCGGTCTCAAGAGCGGTATTTTCTGGGTGCTTATCTGATCTTGGTTTAGGCCTTGGGGGTTTGTACTTGGAAAACATCGCCCTTGACCCGAGTGATAATTACTTTACCTTAATTGTTTGCTTTGCTATGTTTGCTTCTGCTTAGTTGTGTCTGGAGGCTATCACTGTAGAAAGAGGTGGAGTGGGAGGGTTGGATTCCTATTCCTTTTTCCTTTATGCTCTTTTGGTATGTTGTTAGTTAATTTACCGCTCACTAAGACTGTTGTCTGACTCAAGGCTTTATGTTTTAACTCTTATTGCCTTGGGCTGTTCGTCCATTTTGGGAGGGGCAGACTAGGTAGCAGGTGACAGGTGTTGTTCTTGCTTCCAACGATGCTGATAACGAAGATGAGCTGGAGGCTTGCATATTATTTTCTTACTATATGTACTGGATGTTCCGCTGCTTTGTATAATTCTCTGAGTGATATGTAGTGAGGCTTGATGTATTGACTATTCAGATGTTTGTATTCAACTATTATGAAGTTTTTATATGATGACATTCTATTCTGTAAAGTTTCACTATATATATTCTATTGTATTTTGTCCATGCGCTGTGAGTTATACGATAGATTCTGCTGTTTTAATTTTCCTGACAATCGTCCATGGCTGCCTGGCACACTTTACAGCGCACTATCTCTAGGTTCAGTGCGGGGGACATGGGCGGTCGTCACATCTATATAGTATCACAAATGAATCTGGTAACACTATGCATCACTAAATTGGCATCATAACGGAATCACTAACTTTTTAGTGACGATCATTTTTCCATATAAACTTTTGATGTTGCTAATTAAATTAGCAATGACATAACGATGCCCAAAGCCCATTAGAAAACTATTGGTTTATAGTAGTGTACAGACCAAAATCGCATTACACTTTTAAATCTGACATACAAAATATAAAAAATGAAAACCCCTGACAATTAATAGCCTTATTAACATAATCGTGAAGCAATTCGATATACCCGTCAAAAAAATCTGGTGATCCTAAACAAATGTACATTGATAATTAAATGAAATCTTCGACTTAGCAGATTACTAATCTTCGACCTGTTTAAGGGAAAAAATGCATTCGTACATATACTACATTGGTTTATCCTATGCTAAATATTCCCAACCATTTTCTGTCTAGTCATTACAGAATTTGGGGAAACAAAACTGTTTGACACTGAAAATTGCGAGCAGCAATTTTGCATACTAATACTTTAAAGAGTCATGAATGTAAAAATAAGAAAAATTACATAGATAAAAGAACGATGCATTACAAACTAAAGTAATCACTGCATAGTTTATGTAAATAAACAAAATATCCTTCCTCGATAATTTATGTAAATCAGGTTCTTGTCCATTGACATCCTTTATTAGTAACTACTATTCTTATACCCATTTTAACACTCCATACCTATATAGATTTCAAATATTCAAAACATAATAACATTTTCTAGAAACATCAGATTGACAAACAGTTTTCTCCATTAAATCAACATATTTATGATATTTTAAATGATATGTGTTATTCATATGTAAATATTCAATCGTTGATTTTTTTTGAAAAATCGTAGCCTTTCATATAGGTATTGTATTTATAACTGCATCATTCAAAATGCAACTATAATTACATCATTCAAATTAGCATGTACAAAATTAATAAATACGTAATTAAAGTCAATTAATATTTGGTGTGCATTTAAAATTATAACTACATTTTCATAATGCGGTTAAATTACTATCATTAACATCAAATAAAATCATTTACTACAGCCAAAATTAGCGTTGCTTCAAATGCAGTTAAAATATTCAAATGCAACAATAATAGCTTAATTCCGAAAATACTGTAAAATAATAACCGCTTTTGCTTAATGCATTTAAATTATAACTGCAATAAGCTCGAATAAATCATCGAGTACAACCAAAATTATTACCACATCACATAAATATAGTTGAAATATTCAATTGCTACCATGCATAATTCAAAATTGTCATTAAATTATAACTGTATTTTCTTAATGTAGTTAAATTTTAATTGTATTAAGATTGAATAAATTTATGAACTTTAGCCAAAATTATTACTACATTAGATAAATGTGGTTAAAAATCTTCAAATGTAGTTAAATTAATCCAAAACCTGCTGGTAAATCACAACTGCATTTTCTTAATTTAATTAATTTATAATTGCTTTGAAATTGAATAAAATTATCAAATATAGTCAAAATCATCAATATTAAATGCAGTTAAAAAACTCTAATGTAGTTAAATTAATTCAAAAATGCCTATAAATTATTACACCATTTTTTTAATGGGGTTAAATTATAACTGCATTAATTTTGAATAAACTATCAAATACAATCAAAATTATTACTTTATTACATAATGCAGTTACAATATTCAAAGGCAACCATAATTGTATAATTCAAAAAATTTCCTTTCAAATATGCTAAAAGGTAATGGCTGCATTATAATAATACAGTTAAAACTACTGTATAATGGTTATGATCATCCATAATAATGATGTTACAGAAACGTAGTACACAACAGTGACACAAAGTAATTGGATTATATAAATGCAGTTAAAACTAATATATAAAATTATGATTTAAAAAAATTTAGTTTTACCTATCAACAATGGATATCATTGGAAAGCATATTAAATTGAGGTTTTATAGTGAAAACGGTTCTTAAATCCAATTAATGTAGAAAAAGTTATCAATTTTTAAAATTTGGAACTAAATCATTTAGCGGATGTTAATTTTGGTTCGGCTATATCGGTAAAGTAGTAAGGACCAAATTTATAAAAAAGGATTTATTTACATTTAAAACAACAAATATGGACCTGAAGTTAATATTCTACTTTTTATTAACTTCATACATGGATGAAAAACATAAACAAAATAATTTAGTTATAAAAATTATTTTTATAAAGAAGTTGATTAATATATTTAAATCAAACTAATCGATGGTGCTAAATCAACAAAAAAGGACCAAAAATATAATATTTTAAGCATTCTCATCAAAATAGCTGGGTTGTGAAAACAATAAAGCTCATTAAAAGTAAAATCATTATCATAAAGAGAATGAATAAATTGCTTGTAATTAATGAGAAGTGGAAAAGGCACGAATAAATTAGAGAGCTCATAGAGGTACTCAGTTTAATCGCATAGTATATATTTTAACAAATTTATTTTTAGTTATCAATAATGGATGTCATTGAAAAAAAAATTAAATTTGAGGTTCATAGTGACAAACGATTCTTAAATCCAATTAATATGGTAAAGTTATTGCATTTTGAAGTTTGGAACTAACTCATTTTGCGGATGTTAATTTTGGTTCGGGTGTGTCGGTAAATTAGTAGGGTCCAAATTTATAAAAAAGGACATGCTTTACATTTAAAATAACAAAAGGGACCTGAAGTTAATATTCTACTCTTTATTAACTTCATACATGGATGAAAAATATGAACAAAATAATTTAGTTATAAAATTATTTTTATAAAGAAGTTGATTAAAATATTTAAATCAATCTAATCGATGGCGCTAATTCAGCAAAAAAAGACCAAAAATATAATACTTTAAGCATTCTCATCGAAATAGCTAGGTTGTGAAAACAATAAAGATTATTAAAAGTAAAAAAACATTATCATAAAGAGATTGAATATCTTGCTTTTAATTTATGAGAAGTGGAAAAGGTACGAATCAATGAGAGAGCTTATAGAGGTACTCGGTTTTAATAGTATAGTATAGATATGTAAAAATGTTAAATTTTGCAAGAAAAGGTTTAAAAAAAATTGAAAGTGAATTGCAATCAAACTCAACAAGTAGTTCTTTGAGAGAAGATGTTATCTCTCAAGTGTTGGGACATGATAGACCTAGACGACTACGAGCAATGGAAAGAGGTGCAAACTACACCATGTCCTTGCTCTTACAAGCTAAAGATGCGAGAATTCCATAGTTGAAAGAGGATGTCCGTTGTTAAAGAAAAATCTGGCATATAACATGTCAATCTTTATTTGTTATAATGTTACTATTTGTGTAGTAATATTAGATATAATCTTCTTGTTTTTTCATATGATTTTTTAATCCATATATGGTATTTATTAAAATATAGAGTACTTTATGAAAACAAAATGATGCATTCAGTTTGGCTTTGTCCCCTATAAAGCATGTACCATTTGTCATGTTACTAGCGGGCTTGGAAGGATTTTAGTTATGTCTAATATTCTACTCAATTGGTTTTTTAGGTTAATGGATGTAGGAGAGAAGAATCCATGTCTCAGGTAAACATCAAATATAATATCATTGTGATATTATTTAAAATTTGATTTTAAATATAGCAATTAATTTAATACGCTTTTAATTAATTGTAGAGCAATTATGGAAAAACATATGATAAATGTGATTTGTTAGATTGCAATGAAACCGATGAAATAGTTGCTGAAGGGATGTCAAATGATCCAAACGAGCTTGTGCACAGAATTCCTCTAGGACCAAATGCAAAGGTAGTTTTGATTGAGTTTCCGAGGAAATTGTATGCGTTAATGTGGAGAGCCGTGTTTAATACAATACATATTGGAGAGGCTACAAGTATTTTAGTAGCATGGCCTACCGATAAAGTTATTATGCATAAATTGGATCAATTGGATAACGTGGTAAATTAATTTTCAAATTAGTTATATTTTTTATTTTAATATACAACTACAAATTTCATAAATACGCATTTTGTTTGAATAGAGTAAAACTAGCAGCATAAGCTTTTCATGCAAGCTATATTATTGAAATGGAGGTAAAGAATTAGTTACTAAATGACGCTTGTACTCTAGCGATCCAAACCAACTTGTGAATGGCATTCCTCTTAGACCATCGGTTATATTAGTTTCTATTGATAATCCGAAGAACTCTGACGCCTTTGTATAGTGACCAACAAATGGTATGATACATGTTGGAGAAGCTATTGGTAATAAAGTAGCTTGGCCAAAATCAAAAGTGGTTGTCGAGAAAGTTAAAGCTGCATTATTTGTTTCTAGTCCTGTCAACGTAACATCTCATTTGGTAATATGTTTATACAAAATTGTAGCAACTTGTTATCAAATTTATTAACTGAAATATATATTAAAATAACTGCTTTTCTTTTCTTGCTTGATAGAGTGGAAGGCAAACCCCTAAAAGTAAATTCAAGCTGACTAATGTTGGTGGAACATGAACAATAGTTGCCGAAGGAGTTGTGGCTTCAACCGATCCAAATGAATTGGTCCATTTCGTTCAACTGGGAAGAGATGTTGTTAAAATTTAGGTAGCGAATGCTTTATTTCAAAGCTTAAGAGAAATATATCATAAAAATATTTCAAAAGCTTAAGAGAAATTTCAGTGTCTTCTCTTCTTCTTCATCTCTAAATTCCTAAAGAAAATTATTTGCAAATAAATTCCAGATCATCTCAAATTTGGAGTTAGAAATTACTACAACATTACAAGACCTTCAACCTAGTCTTTTTTGGAAGAAACAAAGCCACATTCCACCAACAAGGAGGGGCTGTGAGCATATAGTGAGGGAGGATGGCAAAGGAGTAAGGCAAAAGTAAGGAAGGAAAGGTGTTGCTAGGTTGGGTCTAGGCTTGGGTTGCTTGGATTTTGGTTATTGTTGGGTTAAAGGTGAGTTAACAACTCACTTTGAATGGAAAGAATCACATATGTATTGATGTTTGATTATATTAAATGTTGTTTGAATTGTTAAGTGACATATGTTAAAACATTAATTTGGATTCTTGTTTTGAAAACAAGTGGCACATAAGAGATCCATGTATATAGACATGAACAAACTTGGAGTGGATTTGAATGGACTTATATGACATATGACCAGGCCTTGAAAAAGCACATAGGTTGTAGTCGAACATAGGTCTGAATATGACTTGGATTTAGAAGTGCACTTATACCGATAGTCACTATAGAAGCTGTTTGAAATTGCCTTATTTTTGGCAATTGTTATGGCACTTTGTGAAAGAGATCCATAGGGATTTCTCGCCATATTTATATTGTTATATATGTATGTTTGTTGCTATCAAAAGCTTGAATGGTAAAAAGTTAAGTAACATCTCAAAAACGACCAAAACATCACTAGTGCAAAACTGCCCCGTTTAACCTTGATTTTTGGACTTCAAAGGTTTCAAAAAGGACTTTAATTTTGAGTGATCCTTTTCATTCTTTTTAAAAGCATTTTCTAACTCATATTAGAGTATTTTAAAAGTAGCTTGAGATTTATATGAATTTTTAAGAATTGGTTATGAATTTACATAAAAAGAGTGTTTTGCGAAAAACACGGTTTTATATGTTTTCAAGTAAATTTCAAAATGATTATTTTTATGTAATATTTTGTATGAATGTTTTAAAAACTATTATAAGTATTTTAAAGTGAAAATATCTTATTTAAATATCTTGGAAATATTTTATATAAATATCTTTTTCTAGATAATAAACAAAAGGTTTGAAAGGGGTTAGGAATTGCTATATGGCCAAATGGTTGGTTGTTTAATTACTTGTTTGCAAAGTAATTAACTATGCTTAACACTGATAAGCTAACGAAGTAAGTCTTATCTATTTGTAAGAATTAAGATTGATGACGAGTAGGGATGGTGCAATAGAGCTCTACCCTACCGGGCTTCCCTCTTAACCGAGGAATAATAAGTTGGAAAATGTTGGAAACGTGTTAATCGTGTTGATTTCTTATTGTTTATTAAAATCATTAATACTATACTTAACACTAAAATTCGATAAGGTAGACTTATCTATTTGTGAGATTCAAGAATGGAGAGTTAGGCAAGGCTTGAAGCAATCGATGCCCAAACTTACCTGGCTTCACTTTTGGGCGAGGAATAGTTGAGTTGGAATGTCGGAAACAAGTTAAGCATACGAATCATGATTTATATAAACAATTGTTTTGACTAGATAATCGATTATCAAACTTGATCAAATATGACTTAAGAAGTTATCGAAAGGCTTCGCGATTTCATATCAATGAGAACCCCCAAGGAGGAGCATTAGTATGAAATGTCTCTAGCTTTTTCTTACTTTTGAAAGAACTAGAATTTAATTAGCCAAAAATTCATCAAATTAGTTTTGGAGAGATCGGGCTCGATAAATTTTTTACTTATCGAATACCACTTCAAAACTAGTATACAAGTTCCATGTTTTGGTTATAAGTGAAATGTTATAGAGTTAAATTGTCAATCCTAAGATTAAAGTCCAAATGAGAGGTCAGCGTTAACATTTCAAATGATGTTATCATATGGGACTGTCTATTTTAAGGAGTATTCTAAGAGAGAGGACACCGTTAGCATTCGTTGGAGGACTTATGCGGGAAACAGATGTGGAGGTTCGAGATCTGTTCGAGATGCTTGAATCCATGTAGTGATTTGTGATCTGTTCGAGATATGGGAATCCATTTAGGGATTCGTGTTCTGTTCGAGTGACGAAGACTCGAGTGAGAGATGCCGAACGTAGCCTCGACATTGAAAATGACTAAAACCTGAGATATGATGCATAGCCAAAGGGAACGTAGCATTTTAGCAATCCCAAAGGTGCTGGCGACTCCATCTAGTATTACTTACGGACATGCATGCAGGAGCGATGCATTCCGAACCACGATTGTCTAGGCGTGGGCCAGTAATGCATTTCCTATAGTACATTCCTTAGAGATGTATGTTGCTCGAAAGGATATCTCCAATCCTTGTGCAGGAGTTCGGATTCGGCTAGATCCGAGGAGATCTCCATGGAAAATCCGCTATGCAAACACACCTTAGCGGTATTGATTGTGTACCTATTATTGCTGTGGCACTCACACAACAACTATTTGATATGATTTAGTGCTACACTATAGACTTCACAATGGCCAAGGATGAAAATGTCAAAGAGATGTATGGACGACTTTCCAATCTCGTATACAAATTAAAAGCTCTCGGAAAACCATACACAAAGTTGGAAATAGTCCGAAAAATCCTCAGAGTCCTTCCACAAAATTTTGAAGTGAAAGTTACAACTATTCAAGAATCGAAGGAATTGAAACAAATCAAAGTTGAATAACTCATTGGAAATCTGGCCACTTATGAGCAAGAAATGAAATTCAAGGAAGAACGTGAAGGAGGCGATACTCGAAAGAAATCGATAGCTCTTAAAGGAACAACGGAAAGTGATGATGATAATGATGATGATGTAGCAGCCGAGCTGGCGCTACTAATAAAGAGGTTTAAAAAGTGGAACCGCAAATACGGAAATCCAGCTCTAAATCAACAATTGAAAAGCAGAATAGTCAAAGCACTAGACAACTCAGAAGAGCAGGAGATCATATGTCACAAGTGCAACAAACCCGGTCATATCAAGCCCAATTGTCCTCAGAATCGACTCAGCCAAGGAAAGAAACCAAAAATGAGAAGTTTTGCAGCTACATGGGATGAAACTGATGAAAGTGATGAAAGCACTGGTAGTGAAAATGAAAAAGCAAAACCGTGTCTTCAAGGAGAAATAACTGACAATGATGATGACGAGCCAAGCGAGGTATCAAAACTTACTCATTCAGAATTACTTATATATTTTCATGAAGTAAATGGCTATTTTGAACGACTTAGGGAAAAGTATGCTAAATTTGAATCACAAAGAGATGGTTTGATATAATTAAATAAACAGCTTGATCAATTGGTTAAAAACTATCAAATCAAGAGCCCTAAGTGTGATAAGTGTCCACACTACAAGAAAATCGGTCTTTGGTTGCAGAATTCCATGGCGTTTGATATGTAAGTGCAACTAATAATATTTCACTATATATTATAAACGTAACATAAAATTGATAGTATCCCGCCTTAACTAAAAAAATTCCGCCTTATCCTAATAAACGTAACAAAAATTTTCGGCCTTCGTTATTCGTCTGCTGCTTAGAAAAATTTGTCCTCTACTTCTCATAACTAATAAACGTAACAATTTTTTTTTCCCTTTTTGCTTAAACAAAATCCACCTCACCCTCAATTTTTGAATCAACCATTCCTCCATTTTCATCGTCGTTGTAGCACTCCATCATTCTACTCCTCTCTCCACCGTCACGTAGCCCTCCAGCAAGAATTTCTCCTTATGGTACCCTAAATAGGTATATTTAGGTATGAATTTTATAAATCGATTTTGTGATTCTATTTTTATTTCATATGTATTTGTATGCATCTTATTTTCAGATTTTTGCGTAAACCCTAACTGGAATAGGTGATTTAACCCTAATTGGAATAAACACTAACTGACATAGTTGATTTAACCCTAATTGGAATAAACCCTAGCTGAAATAGTTGATTTTATATGATTTTGTACGAGACAAAGAGTTTCTAAATTTTACTTAAGTTCGAGTCATTTCCTATATTCTGTTAGTGCAATATATTTGCTTTGTTTGTATCCAATTTATATTTCATGACTATCTTATGTTTGATAAATTTTCAATAATATCTTATTTACTTAATTTCCCTCAATATCTTGTTTTTGATTGGTGAAACTATGGGCATACGAGGATTTGGTTATAATTATAATTATTAATTTTCCACCAGTGCAATGAAAAAATATCAAGAAAATTTGCATAATAAAATTAATATTTACTATTATACTTCTTGTGCTTCTAACAATAACAAGTGTTTAGTGGACCACAATTCCAAAATGAGTTTTTTTTGCATGAAACAAAATATCAAGTAAAGAAACCATCCAAGTGCCAAGCCCATAAAAGCGAGTTGAAACTTGAAGCTACTAATACAATGGGTTGGAGACAGAGAATGTTGGAGACATATAGATAGTAAACACACAATACAAGACTTTCATGTAAAAGTTATAAAAAATAAAGAGTCATATAATCAATTACTTGGTATTTTGCAAGCAGTTATGCAAGCCTGAGACTGCCCACGGTTCATCTAAGCATGAATTTACTATAATAATACATTTTTAATCAAATAATTAGTCTCTTAGATACATCATTAGGAATAAAATATTCTATTAAGTAGCTTTTCATAGGGATGCTAGCTATTTGCTTATCATAAACTGTCATTGTTGTTTTAAATTGGTGTCTTTTTTGTTCTCTCAAACACAATGGCCTACAAAATTTATCTTCGTGAAACTAATTGGCATTATGTATAGACTCCTTTAACCAATAACCAAAAATACTCATATATTCAAAAATAAGAGTATCTGTCTTCATTAATTTTATAAACAAAGAGAAATGTCGAATAATAAGAAATGATTTTTTTCACAATCCAGCATTTAGATTTGTGTTAATTATGAAACTTGATATATAATCATGATTCATGATGAGTTATTTTCCAACATTTTCACACTCCTTGATGCATTTGATTAGAACTTTTTTCCATTTAGTTCCCTTAATAAATAAAAATTTATTCCACTTTATTTTCATTGTCATAAATTTATATAAGTTTAGGCAATGATCCATGATATACAAACAATGAAACCACCGTAGATGACAAAGTATAATTCGTACAAAGGGGAGAAAATAATATATGTACATGTTAATAGACTAGTTACTAGGGGTAATAACAAACTAGTAAATGATCTTAGTCTATTTCTAGCAATAGTTCCTTTTGCTTTTACCTATTCACTTATATTTTTTTCTTTCTAAGTATTTATGTATTGTGCTTAAATCGTGTTAATTGTGTCCAAAGGAATATATATAAAAGTATATTAAACGATACTTGATTTATTGCAATAGCTACTTTTGATGTGTTAGCATAAGTTTGTATATCGAAATTAACAGTTATATTATCCGTGATTCAAAATTAGAAACTAAAATGGTTTGCTAGATACTATAATCTTATAAATTGCTTACTAAATGTTTGATAAGGAAGTATATGACACCAAATGAGACACTAAGGCATGAAACCTGTAGGTATTATATGATGAGATGAGATATATGTTATCAAATCAAACTTAAAAGTTCAAACTAATAAAAGTAAGAGTGCTTATATGATTACCATTGCCATAAGTTATGCAATACAAAAATGTTGTAGTTTTATGCATTTGTAGAAAATGAAAATTAAAAAAGAAGAGAAATAACCATTCTTCCTTTTTTATAAGAAAGAAACTAACAATTCTTGCTTTTTTGGAGATTGAATATTGAGATTTGTTTGATTGGATTATGACTAAAAGTTTATTATGTATATATTGTAATTGATTAGTTTTCCTTTAGTGCATACTGCATTTTAACTCGATTGATGTTCTGTACGAAGCTTGGATTCAGATTTAGTGCATCTGATGGTAGTTTATATTTAACATCAACAACTTTGTTCATTTGTTCTTATATTATAGTTTCTCATCTCTACAACGTATCTATTCAGATTAATGCATTCAATTTTTAAATAAGATAAAACATAGTTATTGTTTCAATTGACTATTGTTGGTACATTGAACCCAATCGATTTTTACAAATTGTTCGAAATAGCAATTCCACTTAATAGCTGGAATATGATAATGCTTAAAGATAATATAGCATAATAATAATGACATACAAAATTTATATAAATTTTTGTTATACTGGGTTGCAAATGTAAAATTTTTCAGTGCTACGATTCTAGCTACTTATATTTGAGGTATTTGATAGGGGAAATTAATAATTTAATTTGATTTAAATTGTACTAATAAATATTTGATATAGCAGCTTAAAAGGTTATTGTATTTTATTTAGCACATATCAGATTATTATTTATCTACATTGCTTTTAATTTTGCATCTCACTATACATTTCTTTTGTAGAGCTAAGAGCTAGAGGATTACTTGAGTCTAAAGTGCAGCTGAAAGAAGCTAAAGAAGATTTGTGCAAGCCAATTAAACTAAAGGTACAACTTCAAATCAATGGACTTCATTCACACATATTTCATATAGTATAAAGTTAAAAGAATAGATTTTTTGGAAATACGTATGGAACTTCATATAGTACTTCATACAGTATCAAGTTAATGGTATGCTTTTATTACTATACCCATGGACTAATTAATTTTTTAATTTTTTTAAATATATTGCCTTTTCTGAGTGATGCTTTTATGTTATACAATTGTTGTTACTAAATCTATGCAACGGTGGCAAGAATTAAAATGTAACAAGCATTTTAAGGATTTTTGTGTTAGCAATTGTCAAGAGTGATGTTTGATATTGCATTCTTACTCATATACGAGTGCGAACCCTACTATGCACACAGATTATTTTGAAAAACTTGTTATATTAAAAAAAACAATAGCTTTATAATAAGTATTGGCAATCATTTCCATATAGAAAAAAATTAAATGAATTTGTAGCATAAATAAAGTGTTGGTCAAGTTCTCACTTACACATGGTTTTTTTTATATATACACTTATAAAATATTATATTTAAAATTTATTAAATTTATTTATTTTATTTTTTGAAAGAAAAAAGTTATTCACACATATAATGTGAATATTTTGGTGTGATTGTAATATGTTAAAATGAATTTGATTTGTATTAAGTGCATCTCATTATGTGCATTTCTATAACATTATTATGAATTTCATTTCTTTTTTTAGCATTAAGTTCATTTTTACATTGATAAGTAGATGTACCTCATAATATCTATGTTTAACGATCTTATATTTATATACTTTCTTAGCTTCCCCCAACCGAATCATTGTGACATCATTTTTTTTTAAATCCAATAAAGATTCTACTCATGTTTTAATGAATATTATATGAGAAAATTTATCTTGTCAAATAAAATTTCAACAAAATTTTGGTTTAATTTTCCAATGGCTTTTAGGTAGTAGTTGAGATAAGAAAATACTTGTAACAACCCTGTATTTTTCAAATATTTTTAAATTGATTTTTCCAGATTCAAAAGCTTTATTTATGAAAAAGAATAAATTTTGTTATTTTAAGTATAAACTTTGATTTTTGATGTGGATTAGAATTCCAAATATGACTAAATTTAATATTTCCAGAAAATGTGAATTTTGGTCAAATAGTCAAACTTTGACTTTTAAATTTAAATTTTAAATATTTGAAATTATAAATTTTATCTTTTATTATGATAATAGATTTAATAACTTGAATACTGTTTTTCGTTTCGTTGGAAACGGAGTTAAAATGTAAAAGTTATGTACATTTCAATTTTTAGTATAATTTGTTTAATCGTGCAATTTTGCCTATTTTAAATGTTATAAATCATATTTTCTTTCTTATATTTTATTTAATATGTGTCAATATGTTAATTTATGTATATTTTCATCTCTAAATATTTCAAAAGTAATAATAGAATTTTTCCAAAATTTACTATGATGATTTCCTATTTTTAAAGGCTGTTTTCCTATTTTCTGCTATTTATTCATTAAAAATTATATGTAAATTTAATTTTAAATATTTATTTTGTGAATATATTTTTATTTTATGTTATTATTTATGTTTAAAAATATATTACAAGCTCATATGAATTTTTCTAAAATTTATTCTATTCAATTTCAAATTTTCTAGACTAGTTTACTCTTTTTAGCTATTTTCTTAATTTAACTTTATATAATTGATAAATATTTATATAAATTATTATATTTTGATAAAATTTCGAAATTTTATCTGGGATTATTATTATTTCCAGAAATATAAAGTTATATAATTAAAATAAAGAAATATGAAAGGTTTTAAACTATTGAAACTCCTAAGTCTTTTCCTCTTCCGCCTTTTCATTTCCTTGGCTTTTCATTTTCTCCTTGATAGCCGTACATTTCCCATTGCCTTTCACGTGAAAATACTTCTCATCCTCTTCAACTCACGGCTATTTCTCATTTGAGAAAATTTTTTCCAAGTTAATGGCTTCTCTTTATTCTTTTCTACCTTCCTTCCTTGAATTTGCCTTGTTTTCTGCTTAAATTTGCCTTGACTTCACATATGATTCTCGGCCTACCACCTCCACCATCGGCTCCACCATCTCCTCCACCATCTACAGCAGCAAACATCTCCCCCTCCTCTGACCATGACAAGCCTTGCCATCCAATTGAAACCATCACCACAAAAACATTGCAAAGCTTTGCCAAACTTCACCAAAACAAGGCTAGCCTAGCCTATACTCCACTATTACCTTCATAGTTGCCTTTGGCCACTCCTTAGCCACCACCACCATCATCTACATCACTTCTGGCTGCCACATGACCACTGACCAGATCTGGAACCCCCTATGGCCGAGCTCCAATTGACCTAAGCCGAGCCAAAAAGTTAAACAACTTGCCTCTTTTGCATTGTCTATGCTTCATGTTAGCACCACTACACCTTCATCTACACTTGTTTTGATGCCATTACCTGACCCAAACCTGACCTATATGGTGCCAAACCTGAGCTTAACACATCATTGGCTGAGCCCATGATCCACCTTGGTCGAGCATTCGAATGGTAAAGACAAGGTCTTGTCTTTATTGCCTTGTATTTCAACTTGTTTCTATATAATTATGTGTTGAATATTCATATGTTATATTGTCTTGTTTTGGGTTGTTTACAAGATAAATATCAAGGCTCTCCATTTATTCAAATCAAGAGTCATGCTATATCGTGCTTGTTGTGCTTTCTGGAATCTATTCTGTGTGTTTTGATCGCTAATCTCCAGCTTTAACAAGTGAGTTATTCTCACCAGACAATATGTACCTATATAACTAGTAAATTGACACCCTGTGAATCTGTAGAAATATATTATCATGTTATACTTGACTATGTTATGATCATATGATGTTTATACACCTGTTATATCATCCGTTACTGTTATTTAATGTTATTCTGTTATTTATATCTGTTTATCATACTGCAAGTTCCCTGTAGACTAGAATCACTATGGGTTGAAATGATACATACCCGAACGGACTTTAGAATAGGGAAAAATCGTTATGGGCTGAAATGATAGGCCTGAACGGTTTTTACTTAATTTATCTTGACTTGGGATTGCGGGTTTGAAATGATAGAACCCGGTTTTTCTTTATAAACTGCGGATTGAAATGATACATATCCGTATCACTTGACCTAGGTTAGGTTAGTAAACTATATACATGCCCGTGGTTATTTTATAAAGTGTTTTGAATATTTTTAAATATTTTTAAAAGTGTAAAATTATGAAAATTTGATTTAAATTGGATTTTTAATGTTTAAATAAAGAAATTTGGATTTTTCTAGAAGTTAAAAATGTAATTTAAATGAATGGTAAAAGTGAAATTTTGAAATATAACTTAAGTTTGGAAATTTGGAATTTTGGTTAAAAATGGTATTTAAGTTATATGAATAAAAATGAAAATTTAATTATATTTGGAAAATGGTAAATATGATAATTTGATTAAATTTGAATTTAAGCGATTTATTAAAGTATTATTGATTTTTCTATGAGTTTAAGTGGTTAAATAAATGAATGTTTAAAAGTGATCTTTTAAAATATAACTTGACTTGGAAATGTGAAATTTGGTTTTAATTAAAGGTTTAAGTTAATTAAATAAAATTGGAAATTTAGTTAAATTTGTGAAATGGTAATTTAAATTTGAAGTGTTAAGTTATTTGTTGAAATGTGAAGAATTGGAAACTTTTACACTTAAATTTATTAAGTAAATTATTGAAAATTGGATTTAATTATAAGAAATTTATTGTGAAAAAGATATATGTTAAATGATATATAAATGAACATTTTAAATGTTAAAATATGATTTTTAAAATGTTTATGTGTTTTAAATTAAAGTTATTTAATTGCTGGAAATACACTAACACCTGAAATCTACTTTTAATAGCGTTCAGAAATGCTATAGATTCTGTTTTGAACTAAAATTGTGTAAAAAGAGCTATTACAGCATTTCTGAAATGCTGTAGTTGCTGTAATTGAACTTATAGGCTAATATTGAACTCAGGCCTATTATAGCATTCTCTGGAAATGCATAATGGTCTGCAGTCTTTGCTGAAACCAAATTTAACCCTTGTTTTGAAATCTGAACTACCGCAGCACTTCTGAAATGCTGTCTTTTCTGTTTTTGAACTATAATTCAACTAAAACTGAGTTTAACAGCAGTTTTAAATGCTGTCTTTGCTGAATAAAAATGTTTTCAAGTATAACTTATAACAGCCTTTTCTAAATGCTGCGAAAGGCTGAAATTTTAATAATTATTGTTTTTGACTTAGTAAACGAACTCAGAATGGTTTGAAACTTTGGAAATTGAATACTTGATTTGAAAATATAATAATTACACTTTAAAAAGGTTTAAATGAATTATTTTGATTGGAATATAAACTATTTAAAGGTGATTTGAAATGATAGTAAATGAACGATATCTTTGAATTTAAAAGGTATTTAAAGTTGAATATTTGGATTTGAACTGATAGGATATTTTATTATATTAAAATGATTTGAAATGAAGTTTTGTAAGGATATGATATTTGATATTAAAATGATTTGAAATGAAGTTTTGGAAAGATATGATATTTTGATATATTGAAATGAAGTTTTGAAATGATATGATATTTTAAATATATGGAAATGGTTTGGAATTGATTTAATCTTTATTTTGATAAATATATGGTTTTGAAATGATATTTTATTTTGAAGTAAAGTATTGTTTTAAAAGTTATAACCACGGGTTATAATAACGATTGGTTGTTAAAGAGACCGGGATCGGATATGGACATACTCTCTGTTGATACCGAAAACCACTTTGACAACTGTGTACGCGGTGGAGTTTCCAGAATGAAGTAGGATGGTGGCGACGATCCTAAGGTATATACGTGGACCCAACTCCCGTGAGTTGGCATAAGGTGGCTAAAACAGGAGCGATCTCGGGCCAGTGAGGTAGCACCTCGTATCGGACACACTTCTTCGATACCATTCTATTACTTTGTGATTTTTGGTGGCCACCCTTGATTTGAGAGTGTTGTTCGAGGTGGAACGGTAGTGGCTGCTATGCGTATCCATCAGTCCGTGTGCATAATTGGTATATCTACCCTGGCATTGCCTTGTGTGCCGTGTCACCTACCATATCGAGCTTTACTACGATTATGATTTTAAGATCCGACCGCGTTAAGGTTTTCCATCCCCTTAACGCTATTTTCTATATGATTATACTTTACTAATTAGACACTACTGTATATAGCGTATATTACTACATAGTAGATAGTTTAACGGATCCTTAAAGAATGGGCGATCCCAAGCATTCTTTAAGTTACTTGTACCTTATTACAGTTCACTTGAGTTGGTTTACATTATATAAGTATATATTGTCCTGACTCGAGTGTTTTGTGTTTTGCTTTACGCCCGGGTCAGCCTGAGTTATTCACAGATTTGGATTTCCACTCTCTTGGAGATTTGAATCGCTGGAGATTATCTGCTTGTCTTGTCCTATCTACTTCAGTTCCGTTGTCCTACTCAGCTTGTACTTGGTTATCATATTGAGACTTATGTTGTATTTTATTTCTTCTGTTGTATCTTATTTAACTCTGAGATATTTTCATAGTAGCTTCATGAACTACTATCTCTTTTACTTCCGCTGCATTATTTTACTCTGTGTCTGTGATCTGTGATTATATTTATTTACTGTATATTCTGAGATTTTGCCAAATTTTATTTACAACGCGGTATTTTGAGCAATTCAAGTCCGACATATGCGGATGCGAATGGTTGAAAATATCGGGTCGTTACAGTTGGTATCAGAGCTTTGGCTTTGAGGCAAAACTTAGAATGTATGGTAAATTTAGTTACAGAATCACTTTCATTCGAGCTTGAATCATTTTTCTTTTGACTCGGTTTCCTTTGAATTTTGGAACGTTCCCTACGGTTCCAAAATTCATTCTTGTCCCTCACTATTCATCTTCTTTTGATTTTGGAGTATCACATAACTCCACTTCGAATGATCTTTATAGTGAATTGGCTGTCTCGCCAATATTCTAATTTTCTGGTAAAGTGGGAAACTCCTTTACAAATTTGCATCGATTCACCAGAGATTTATATCTATCCTTGGTTTAGATGCTAATATCTTTTGTTATTCCAAACTCTATCTCTTGAGATCGGATGTAGATTTACCCCAGAAAAAAATACACATTTGATCTTATTCATTAAGTCACGGTTGACCCGGTTAAGGTTTCCCGCGATTTATTTAAGCTTACCCATCTCCCTATTTTGTTATTTAATCATCTTGTCTTTTGTTTCCAAACTATCTCCAAACATTTTTAAATTGTACTTGTAAATCTATGTTTGTTTTATATATTGTGTTGTTTGAGTTATTGATGTTGATTTGGGCTTCCGATCGATTCGTCTGATCAACGCTATCGATAGGATTTCTAAAACACTTTGACAGAACAAACTGACACAATATTATTTTTAAATTTAGTTAATGAAATAAATTTTGATATATAATTTATGGAACTTAATAAATTGATTTAAATTGATAATTTGAAGTGATAATACTTGATTTATCATTTATTGTTCTACAAATGAATTTATAAATAGTTGTTTATAAATTTATTTGGGAACTGAAATGAATTTAAAACAAGAAATTTAAGAATTTAATTTCCGATGGATTCAAACCTTGTGTTAAAAGTTTTAAAAGGATATATTATTTAAAGTATTTCCAAGTAGAAATTTGTTTCTAAAGGATTTTTAAGTTTAAAAATTTAGTGCTCTTCTCTTTGTCATTGGAAAATAATTTCGGTGATGACTGCAGCATCATCGACGTTCATTTTCGAGTTTCGAAGTGAAGAGACTGTTCTGTAGTCTTGCTACAGCTTTATTTTGGGGAATTTAATTGATTTGAATTTCTAAAAGATGATTTGATTTATAAAATATATAGATATATGATTTAAAATTTGATTTGACATATTATGTATGTATAATTACTTATCGCTAAATGGTTTGAAAGGAATCGGAAGTTTAATTCTTAAATTTATTTTAAAGAACAATTTCAGTTATAAGAAGAAAATCAAAAATTTGAATAAATGATTCAAACTTGAGATAATTGAATTGGAAAGTTTTACTTGTATAACACACAATTTCATTCCAATATAACTTACCTAAATTACACAGAAGTTGAATATGGAATTGGATAATATACAATATAAAAAGGATTTTTATAAGTAAAATTTGAGTGGTTATAATACATGTTATACACTTAAATTTTAGTTATAAAAGATTAACAGAGGCAAATAGTGAAAAAGGAATTTAAAGAGATTTATTTAAATAACTTAATAATCAAATTTGATTTAATATGGAACCTTAAGTCTAACATAGGAATTTTAATAAAGGTTATTTCCCAAAATGAATATGTTGTATAATAAATAATGTATCTTTGAATAGATAAAATAAAAAAATACATTTGAATTGGACATTTTGTAATAAAGTTTATTTAACTTGAATTCATAGTTTAATTGATGTCTAAATGAATAAATGTGTAAAGAAATTGATTGTTATATTTGCTATGATAAATATTTTATTTATGAATTTGATATGTCTTGAAAAATGAATAATTATGATTTAAATAGTTAAAATGTATTTTAACATCACTAAATTTGATAATTGAGAATTTGGTTTTCAAATGGAATTTTAAGGGTAACTTATTAAAGGAATATCTATTTATGAAATGGGTATTTTAAATAAAGTGTTAGGTTATGTGTTAAATTAAGAGCTAACTGAAATAGGGAGCTTTTGACTTAATAAACGAAGTTTAGTTTAATTTGGATATTCCATTCATAAAAGTTTGTTTTAATAAGTCATAAGTTAAATGATATCCAAATAAATATTTCTGAAATTAAACTGATTTGAAATATTAATATATCTACTTAGCATTTTATAAGTGCTGCTATTTTGAAAAGACAATGTTTTGGAAATTTTTATAATTGAATGAACTTAGAAATGTTACAACTTTAAAATGAATATTATTTGACCTTGAATTAAATGGTTTAAATGAAGATTTTTTTTAAGGGTGTTATGATTTTCTAAGTATTATGTTTTTTTTAAAAGAATAACATGTCCAAAGTGTTATGATTTTAGTAGTGTGATTTCCAAATGATAAACATCCCTAAATTGTTATGATTTCAAAGCATTATGGTTTCAAGTTTATTATTTTATTTTGTTTTCCAAACTATCTTTTGGTTGTCCTTATTTATCTTATCTTATTACAGAATGGGAAGGCTACTGCTTATACCAGTCTGTTTAGAAATATTTCTGTAATCTTTGATAATCTTGGATACTCATTTTGAATCTGAACACTGTTTTTCCATTCATAGACCGTCGGTCAAGTGAAAGGGGTGATTCAGACTCTAGAGGATCTTTTTCGTGTTTGTGTTCTTGATTTGATCACCTCCATCTTGTTAAACTTACCTATAACAATAGTTATCAGGCGTAATTTAAATCTCCTTGTCATCTTATTTTAATCTTAGTTCACTCTATCTTTTCTACGCTTTCCCGTACCTCATTCCTTTTCGAGGATGAAAAGCTTTGAGTGGGGGAGAGTGTAACAACCCTGTATTTTTCAAATATTTTTAAATTGATTTTTCCAGATTCAAAAGCTTTATTTATGAAAAAGAATAAATTTTGTTATTTTAAGTATAAACTTTGATTTTTGATGTGGATTAGAATTCCAAATATGACTAAATTTAATATTTCCAGAAAATGTGAATTTTGGTCAAATAGTCAAACTTTGACTTTTAAATTTAAATTTTAAATATTTGAAATTATAAATTTTATCTTTTATTATGATAATAGATTTAATAACTTGAATACTGTTTTTCGTTTCGTTGGAAACGGAGTTAAAATGTAAAAGTTATGTACATTTCAATTTTTAGTATAATTTGTTTTATCGTGCAATTTTGCCTATTTTAAATGTTATAAATCATATTTTCTTTCTTATATTTTATTTAATATGTGTCAATATGTTAATTTATGTATATTTTCATCTCTAAATATTTCAAAAGTAATAATAGAATTTTTCCAAAATTTACTATGATGATTTCCTATTTTTAAAGGCTGTTTTCCTATTTTCTGCTATTTATTCATTAAAAATTATATGTAAATTTAATTTTAAATATTTCTTTTGTGAATATATTTTTATTTTATGTTATTATTTATGTTTAAAAATATATTACAAGCTCATATGAATTTTTCAAAAATTTATTCTATCCAATTTCAAATTTTCTAGACTAGTTTACTCTTTTTAGCTATTTTCTTAATTTAACTTTATATAATTGATAAATATTTATATAAATTATTATATTTTGATAAAATTTCGAAATTTTATCTGGGATTATTATTATTTCCAGAAATATAAAGTTATATAATTAAAATAAAGAAATATGAAAGGTTTTAAACTATTGAAACTCCTAATTCTTTTCCTCTTCCGCCTTTTCATTTCCTTGGCTTTTCATTTTCTCCTTGATAGCCGTACATTTCCCATTGCCTTTCACGTGAAAATACTTCTCATCCTCTTCAACTCACGGCTATTTCTCATTTGAGAAATTTTTTTCCAAGTTAATGGCTTCTCTTTATTCTTTTCTACCTTCCTTCCTTGAATTTGCCTTGTTTTCTGCTTAAATTTGCCTTGACTTCACATATGATTCTCGGCCTACCACCTCCACCATCGGCTCCACCATCTCCTCCACCATCTACAGCAGAAAACATCTCCCCCTCCTCTGACCATGACAAGCCTTGCCATCCAATTGAAACCATCACCACAAAAACATTGCAAAGCTTTGCCAAACTTCACCAAAACAAGGCTAGCCTAGCCTATACTCCACTATTACCTTCATAGTTGCCTTTGGCCACTCCTTAGCCACCACCACCATCATCTACATCACTTCTGGCTGCCACATGACCACTGACCAGATCTGGAACCCCCTATGGCCGAGCTCCAATTGACCTAAGCCGAGCCAAAAAGTTAAACAACTTGCCTCTTTTGCATTGTCTTTGGTATGCTTCATGTTAGCACCACTACACCTTCATCTCCACTTGTTTTGATGCCATTACCTGACCCAAACCTGACCTATATGGTGCCAAACCTGAGCTTAACACATCATTGGCTGAGCCCATGATCCACCTTGGTCGAGCATTCGAATGGTAAAGACAAGGTCTTGTCTTTATTGCCTTGTATTTCAACTTGTTTCTATATAATTATGTGTTGAATATTCATATGTTATATTGTCTTGTTTTGGGTTGTTTACAAGATAAATATCAAGGCTCTCCATTTATTCAAATCAAGAGTCATGCTATATCGTGCTTGTTGTGCTTTCTGGAATCTATTCTGTGTGTTTTGATCGCTAATCTCCAGCTTTAACAGGTGAGTTATTCTCACCAGACAATATGTACCTATATAACTAGTAAATTGACACCCTGTGAATCTGTAGAAATATATTATCATGTTATACTTGACTATGTTATGATCATATGATGTTTATATACCTGTTATATCATCCGTTACTGTTATTTAATGTTATTCTGTTATTTATATCTGTTTATCATACTGCAAGTTCCCTGTAGACTAGAATCACTATGGGTTGAAATGATACATACCCGAACGGACTTTAGAATAGGGAAAAATCGTTATGGGCTGAAATGATAGGCCTGAACGGTTTTTACTTAATTTATCTTGACTTGGGATTGCGGGTTTGAAATGATAGAACCCGGTTTTTCTTTATAAACTGCGGATTGAAATGATACATATCCGTATCACTTGACCTAGGTTAGGTTAGTAAACTATATACATGCCCGTGGTTATTTTATAAAGTGTTTTGAATATTTTTAAATATTTTTAAAGGTGTAAAATTATGAAAATTTGATTTAAATTGGATTTTTAATGTTTAAATAAAGAAATTTGGATTTTTCTAGAAGTTAAAAATGTAATTTAAATGAATGGTAAAAGTGAAATTTTGAAATATAACTTAAGTTTGGAAATTTAGAATTTTGGTTAAAAATGATATTTAAGTTATATGAATAAAAATGAAAATTTAATTATATTTGGAAAATGGTAAATATGATAATTTGATTAAATTTTAATTTAAGCGATTTATTAAAGTATTATTGATTTTTCTATGAGTTTAAGTGGTTAAATAAATGAATGTTTAAAAGTGATCTTTTAAAATATAACTTGACTTGGAAATGTGAAATTTGGTTTTAATTAAAGGTTTAAGTTAATTAAATAAAATTGGAAATTTAGTTAAATTTGTGAAATGGTAATTTAAATTTGAAGTGTTAAGTTATTTGTTGAAATGTGAAGAATTGTAAACTTTTACACTTAAATTTATTAAGTAAATTATTGAAAATTGGATTTAATTATAAGAAATTTATTGTGAAAAAGATATATGTTAAATGATATGTAAATGAACATTTTAAATCTTAAAATATGATTTTTAAAATGTTTATGTGTTTTAAATTGAAGTTATTTAATTGCTGGAAATACACCAACACCTGAAATCTACTTTTAATAGCGTTCAGAAATGCTATAGATTCTGTTTTGAACTAAAATTGTGTAAAAAGAGCTATTACAGCATTTCTGAAATGCTGTAGTTGCTGTAATTGAACTTATAGGCTAATATTGAACTCAGGCCTATTATAGCATTCTCTGGAAATGCTATAATGGTCTGCAGTCTTTGCTGAAACCAAATTTAACCCTTGTTTTGAAATCTGAACTACCGCAGCACTTCTGAAATGCTGTCTTTTCTGTTTTTGAACTATAATTCAACTAAAACTGAGTTTAACAGCAGTTTTAAATGCTGTCTTTGCTGAATAAAAATGTTTTCAAGTATAACTTATAACAGCCTTTTCTAAATGCTGCGAAAGGCTGAAATTTTAATAATTATTGTTTTTGACTTAGTAAACGAACTCAGAATGGTTTGAAACTTTGGAAATTGAATACTTGATTTGAAAATATAATAATTACACTTTAAAAAGGTTTAAATGAATTATTTTGATTGGAATATAAACTATTTAAAGGTGATTTGAAATGATAGTAAATGAACGATATCTTTGAATTTAAAAGGTATTTAAAGTTGAATATTTGGATTTGAACTGATAGGATATTTTATTATATTAAAATGATTTGAAATGAAGTTTTGTAAGGATATGATATTTGATATTAAAATGATTTGAAATGAAGTTTTGGAAAGATATGATATTTTGATATATTGAAATGAAGTTTTGAAATGATATGATATTTTAAATATATGGAAATGGTTTGGAATTGATTTAATCTTTATTTTGATAAATATATGGTTTTGAAATGATATTTTATTTTGTAGTAAATTATTGTTTTAAAAGTTATAACCACGGGTTATAATAACGATTGGTTGTTAAAGAGACCGAGATCGGATATGGACATACTCTCTGTTGATACCGAAAACCACTTTGACAACTGTGTACGCGGTGGAGTTTCCAGAATGAAGTAGGATGGTGGCGACGATCCTAAGGTATATACGTGGACCCAACTCCCGTGAGTTGGCATAAGGTGGTTAAAACAGGAGCGATCTCGGGCCAGTGAGGTAGCACCTCGTATCGGACACACTTCTTCGATACCATTCTATTACTTTGTGATTTTTGGTGGCCACCCTTGATTTGGGAGTGTTGTTCGAGGTGGAACGGTAGTGGCTGCTATGCGTATCCATCAGTCCGTGTGCGTAATTGGTATATCTACCCTGGCATTGCCTTGTGTGCCGTGTCACCTACCATATCGAGCTTTACTACGATTATGATTTTAAGATCCGACCGCGTTAAGGTTCTCCATCCCCTTAATGCTATTTTCTATATGATTATACTTTACTAATTAGACACTACTGTATATAGCGTATATTACTACATGGTAGATAGTTTAACGGATCCTTAAAGAATGGGCAATCCCAAGCATTCTTTAAGTTACTTGTACCTTATTACAGTTCACTTGAGTTGGTTTATATTATATAAGTATATATTGTCCTGACTCGAGTGTTTTGTGTTTTGCTTTACGCCCGGGTCAGCCTGAGTTATTCACAGATTTGGATTTCCACTCTCTTGGAGATTTGAATCGCTGGAGATTATCTGCTTGTCTTGTCCTATCCACTTCAGTTCCGTTGTCCTACTCAGCTTGTACTTGGTTATCATATTGAGACTTATGTTGTATTTTATTTCTTCTGTTGTATCTTATTTAACTCTGAGATATTTTCATAGTAGCTTCATGAACTACTATCTCTTTTACTACCGCTGCATTATTTTACTCTGTGTCTGTGATTATATTTATTTATTGTATATTCTGAGATTTTGCCAAATTTTATTTACAACGCGGTATTTTGAGCAATTCAAGTCCGACATGTGCAGATGCGAATGGTTGAAAATATCGGGTCGTTACAATACTTAGCCAAGAAGTGGAAGATATATAAATTGTATACCTTCTTATGTCAACTCTATTCTGCATGAACTAATGTCAAATGGGCACTGCTCTCCTTTGTAACGTTGGTTTATTTCATTAGGCTGGACTCTACTTGCGCCTCCGTTTATTAAGTTCCACTTGCTCCTCTATTTATTAAGTTATAAATGTTTAGAGAAGGAGTTCATGTTGTTTTAGTATTTCATTGGTTGTTAACATGCAAAATATACCTATTTCCTGCTGTTGTTTGATGTAGTTGTTTGTTTTTACCACGATTTCATCCTCTTGTCATAAGCTTTATTACCGTTTTGTTTTGTTTGCAACAACGTTGTTAACCTTATCTCTGGCATCTGTTGAAGCTGGAATAGGCCATGAAGTTTATATTGAATTTCTTTTTCATACACTGACTTTATATTCCTTCATAGAAGGAACCCACAAATTTGACCTTGCACTCTTTCTTGTTTTTTCTCCTACGGCCTTGGTATGAATTTCTGATGTTTGTCAGGTTTGAAATATAAACCACTTCCCATTATTATATCCTGCACCTGTGATTCTTCTACTTTTTGTTTGGTGCATTTAGTGACTAGTGTTCTTGTATATGATTGCTCTTTTGGTTTGTTTATATATTAGTTTTCTAAATAATATTTACAGGGTAAATGCTCAATGAACTACATGCATTGATTTTGTTGCTTGATGATGATCTGTGTTTTTAATGATGCTCTTAAAATTAGTTGTTATAATGACATGAATCTGCTTAAAAAATACAATGGTTATAAATGCATAACATCATTAAATTTGAGAGTTTCCTATTACTGTTCATTTTCAAAATAAATACACTATTAGGTCACTCAGTGCAGTTGCAATGAGTTTAAAATCAGTAGGTAGATATCATTTTAATAATATTAGGTGATCCCACATTCCCACTATCTGCATTGTTCTGAAACAAGTAGTTAGAGACTTAGAAACTTGAAGTATAAAGCATGCATGCAAATCAAACTCCACAGTGAATCATACAAGTAAAGATGAATACTTCATCTTAGTTTCTGTAGTTCATAATATTAGATTGGGTGTAACTATTTGGGTTTTCAATAGTTCTTTGTTTGATTATAACAGCTAATCAATTTCCATGTCAAAGTTTGGAAACTTATTTGCCTTCTTATATCGATGATGGAAAAAGATTGGGTTTTTTAAACAAGTGACAATACAATTCTTAACTTAATATGTATTTTGAGAATCAAAACATGTATTCTAATATTAAAACGCAAACATTTTTGTTTTTATTTTTTTTCATAGAACTAGTATAAAGTTTTTATTTTTTATCATAGAACATGTATTCCGCTTGGTCCATCTGTCGTTGTGGTTTTGGTCGACAATGTAAAAAAAGGAGATGCTTACTTATGGTGATCCACAATTGATATGTTGCATATTAGAGATGCAGTTGGTAGGAAAGTAGCATGGCCAAAATCAAAAGTTAAAGCTGAAAAAGGAAATGTTGCGACTTCTTCTTCTGGACTCGGACCCATAATCTCGAAGAAACCACACCAATATGTAAGTATATATTTTGAAGTATTTTTATGTATGTATGTATTCTGCATAATAACCTTGTTTTTGCCAACCAATTGCAGAGTTGATAACAAATAATAAATGCAAGATAATTGATGTGGGTGAAACAAATGAAGTGGTGGCTGAAGGAACTATCGCTTCAACTGGTCCAACATCGATGGTCCATTGTCGTCCATTGGGATGTGATGATGTAAAAGTTTGGGTAGACTTCATAAGAGTTCCAAATGTAGTGCTATGGAGAACTACATCGGAGTTGACATGCATGGAAGATGCTTTTGGTACCACCATAGCTTGGCCGATCTCAAAAGTCATTGGGGAAACAAAATAAAAGGTGTGATTTCTATTATATATGAAAAGTTATTATTTTAATAGTTAGCCTCCTATTTTTGCAAAGTTATTGATCTATAAAAGGTGTGATTTCTAATATATTTATGTTGGAAAAATATTCATGAGTGAGTATTGATATCTGCCTAAAATCGACTGTTTGATGCTCTGTCAACTGGTTGTTTCAAAGTTCAACCATAGCAAAGAAAAAAAACATATTTATTGCAATTTTTTAGTAATTTCAATTACACACATAATGATAATAAATTGAACAAAAAATTATTTTCTTTACTAGGAATAAAATGTAAAAATATTGAAGATAATGTACAACGATGTTGTTAATATCGTTATTGGATACTTATCGAGCAAGTACTGATATAAGATATCTGCAATACAGGGAAAATTCGAATTATATTGGTGAAATATCAGAATTATAGTTATAGTCTTTACTACGTAATAATAACCTAAAGATATATGATATTCTAAATACCAAGCTGAAACGGTAACTTAGTAAATTATTTATGAAGAAAATAAACATTTGAAAAGACCAATCTAAAATTTGGACAATAGACAAAAACAAAATTAGCAAACATGCTTTTATATTTGGAGCCATCCATCATTTAGAACAATTGAATATGGGGAGTTGAACTTTTCCATATCAATATTTTTTAATAATTGCATATATTGATGATATAAATGGTATTTTGTTAATTTTTCTGAAAAGTGAACTGTAATTTCAGGCAGAAATTTTAGTAAATCTCAGAAGAATTTTAGTAAACCTTGAATTTTTGTTGCCATTTGATTGATGAAACTCTGATTTTCAGTTGTTAAATTTTCTGGTGAAGAATCAGTGCATTCTGAATCAGTTTCAGCATCTTCAACTGGGACAAATTCACGTGTGTTTGATGTTTAGTGAATATTGGGTACCTGTACCTCTCCCATACTGCTTCTGAAACCAAAATGAATGAAATAAATTGTACACTAATATAAAGTAGAAAAATAAGTTGTACACTAATTATATATAATCTTCGGACACAAACAACATCTGCATTGTTTATATATTATAAATAAAATAAACCAGTTCGTCAAAAAAGTTAGAATCATAATTTCCATGGGCGATAACGTTGCAGTTGATGGTATATGTATAAGAAGTTTCAAATTTAATAATGTTACAGTTGACCATTTAATTCACTTATTTGATCTTCAATTTGATTATCTGCTGGAGTAGGATACCCGACAAAATTAATGAATTATCAAGCAATATATCAGCCAATTCTTTGGCCAGCTAAATACTGCGACTGAGTGTACTTTCGGTGGCAGTAGGGTGGGTGGGTTTGTGGGCTTTAATTAGCTACGGATTTTCTGTTATCTACAAATTTGGCTGAAAGTTATAAGCATTGTTTTCTTTGTTTGTTGTATTGCACGCTCTCTCTCTCTAGTGCCGAATGCAGTTTAAAATATTCCTGATACTTTTGCATTGTATTTGAATGAGTGTGTTCTGGTCTTGCCTTACCATGTACACAAGTCCCTTTACAAAAATATTCCTGATACTCTGAGTCTATACCTTAAGCAGCATGTTTCTTACCTCCTTTAAATATATTTTATTGAATTTTGCAGATGAATCTTTGGACTTGTACATAGTTAAGTCTGGTCCTTTTTGCAGTGGTTGTACATTTCTAATAGGGTAGCTAAGAACACTAGAAATTATGGTTATACCTTTTTTATTTCAATATTCAAGTTTTAGATCCTCATTGTTGATTATTACTTGTCTACAGGTGGATGAACTTCTTCGAAGAAATTATCAGTTGCTTATGGTATTTTCTTAGCTAGTTGTTTATGGTATTTGCTTAGCTAGTCATCTACGTATGGATTTTACGGAAGTTCAGTTGTTTATTTCATTTTGTTTCTGGTATTTCAGTTGTATAAACTTCTCTACGTATGGATTTTATGTTAACTTTTGTCTTGAAACTACTATATTTATGTATTAGTTGTGTGACTATGTACGGTTATGTACTACTTCTGTATCAATGTATGGTAATGTACTACTTGTGTTTATGTATTTTTTTATTATTGAACTATTTATTATTACTGTTTAATATAAATTATGAATAAAGTGAATTGGAGAGTGAACGAGCTAGCAGAATGTGAGAAATAGACATAGAAAAGCAAAAATATTTAGTGGCATTTATCAAACGCTACGGAAAAAATATAATGGCAGAAAAAAAACGCAACAAAAAAATATTGCTGCATTGAAATATACAGCCTTTAGAATGATCAATCTATAATAGCGTCTATTTAGTGGCGTTGAGAAAACGCTACGGAAAAAATATGTTGAAAAAAAGATTATAACGGTGGCGTTTCAACATGCTACAAAAAAAGATTTACGGTGGCGTTGTTTTGCCGCCGCAATAAGGCACATTATAATGGCGTTTACAAAAATGCCACCAAAAATATTGGTTTTTTAGTTGCATGTCGTATGACAGCATTCTCTAAAATGCCACCATAAGTTATGGTTGCGTTCTTTGTGCGCCACCAAAAGTACTTTTTGGTGTAGTGCCATCACTTGAAGAAGAAATTAAAAAATCAGAAATTAAAATAAAATCACTTGAAAATGAAATTCTGATTTTGAATAAAAGTGAAAATACTAGGAGAGAAAATTCTATTAAAAAGTGCACTCAATTATTAAATGAAAATGAATCTCTCAAAACACAATCCAACAATTGTACAACTTTAATAAAATTTTCCAAAGGAGAAAGATCATTAAATATGCTATTAGGGAAACAAACTGTTAATACAATTAGACGAGACTTGGATATAATCAATCTGAACTTGTTAGAAGCAAAATTAACCAAGCCAAATCCGAGTGCACAATTTGTAGAAAAATTGGACATAATCAAAACAATTGTTGGTATAGACCCATAAACATGAAAACCATACCAATTTGGGTTCCAAAAGGCACGAATATAAAATCCCTTAAAGTTAAATAAATCTGGGTGCCAAAAGGAACAAATATAAATAGCCTTGAGTCTACACAAACATATTTTTCAAAACCTTTTGCCACTAACAACCATGGACCTATAAAAACAAATAGGTCACAAAAATCATTTCTCGTGTAGGTGTGGTGGCAGGCTAAGGAACAACAACAGCGTTATCTGGATTCTGGCTGTTCCAGGCATACAACGGGCAACAAATCAAAGTTCCTTAGCCTAGTACATTTATCTTGAACGTTATATTAAAAGTGATAATCTGCACCATAATCTGAATTAAATCAGCCAGTTATGTGATAAAGAGATAAAGAGATAAATGTTGATTTTTGATTCTGAATTATGAAAATTGTTGGTCAATTATATTTTTATGCCGAGAACACTATAAGAACCTCTAGAGTCTTTTGAACTATTTCATATAGATTTGTTTGGATTAATGATGGTGTTTTATTGGTTGATGATTATTCTGGATACACGTGGATATATTTAACCTGACATTATATTTTGTGTTTGCTTGTATACACTGTTTCAATTCAAATCCAAAAGAATTTCATTTAAAAGCTGTAAAATGATTGCACATCTCATGATTTGGTATCTATCTAATGATAACCTTGAGTCAAAGGGAAATTCAGATGCAGATTACACGGGTAGCCTAGTTGATAGAAAAAGTACTAATGGAACGTGTTTTATGTTGAGACATTCATTAGTTGCATCATTTTCAAAGAAAATATCTGCATATTTTTCATTTCAAATGATTTTCAATTAGCAGACGTTTTTTCTTATAAAACCCCTTCCAGAAAATAGTTTTTGTTGACTTTGTTTCAGATTAGTCATTTTCAGAAAATTTGATTTTATAATTATTTTTGGATTTGATCTTAAATGACTACATTAACTAATCTGACTCCCTACTGATTATCAAAAAGATAAATAGTGATTGAAAAAATGATGAGTGTTGATATTAATCATATATTATGACTTGAGACAGTAAATTTAGTAATTTTCTTTAAAAATTTAAACAAGAGTTATAAAATCTTTTTGTTGGTAAAAATTCCATGACCATCTCTATTTCTATCATATTTCTAACGATCATCACTCATCAAAATCCAATATAGTTTGTCAAATTATGGTATTTTTAAACAGGAAATTATTCGTTTTTATTTTATTTATCCAAAGTATTCACTCTCATTTAAAAGTCATCACGGTTATGCATGGGTGAATTACTTGGAATATTTGTTTATGTGCTTTCATGCTCATTTAAAAGTCCTCACGGTTATGCATGTATGGAACACATATCAAAATTGGTTATTAAATAGACGAGTTGATTCTAATCCCATTTAAAAGTCCTCATAGTTATGAGTGGTTAGATGATACTTGAAATTTGATTTTTTTTTAAATTGGGAATACTACTATTCTCATTTAAAAGTCCTAACGGTTATGCATGGTTAGTAGATATTCAAATTTCTGATATAAATATACCACAAATAGACATAACTATATGGTTTTATATGCCGACATCATCTCTATCATTCTAAAGTGGAATATGCACCTATCAAAGTATTTATGATTTTGTTTGATTTTTTATTGAAATTTAATTTTTATACTTGATTGGGTATTAATAGTGTATTAATGTCTATCACTTTATCTCTATTTTTTTCTAACACTATTACTTTTTTGCTGATAACAAAAGGAGGAGAGAAAAGTTAAGATTTTGGCAAATAAATCAAGTCATATTTTTTATTTGCATATTCCCATCTAAGTTTATTTACATATTTTTATTTATTTTCATGCATATCTGATGGGGGGAGCGTTGGTGTAGGGGGAGCATTCAAATAGGGGGAGCAAATAGAATGATCAAATACATTTAATAAATTCAAAATCTTAAATATATGTTTGTTATCATCAAAAGGGGGAGATTATTGAATATGCAAGTATATGATTTTTGTTTGATGATAATAAACATATATATTCATTTAAATGTATTTGTTGTTCTACTATTTTATTTTCACATAATTAAATAAATATTTTCTGAATAAAATAAATTACACAGAATTTAAATTCAAACAGATATTTTATTCAAACAGATATTTTATTACAATTTTTGAATAATACAAAATTTGAGCTCTCGCTATATATACAAAATTTCAATTACAATATAATTTCAAATCACAACACAATTTTCATTTACATTTGCACCTCACTACATATCACTCATTCACTCATGTTTCAACTATATTCCAATTTGTATCCAGCATCTGAATTATTTGTAAAATAAACACTGACGCGGTAAAATTGAGAAAAAGAAATATTTTTGCAGCGTAAAATAAAACGTATTTTAAAAATGTTATTTGCCTCAGTTATTTGGGTTATTCGTCATCATTTATTTTGAATTCATCTTACACGAACAGCTTGTGACATGCACAATGTATCACTGTATATGCCACAAGGCCGTGCACACCGATATTCACTTGATAAAACTACATGGATAGGTGAGAACAAGGTCAAACCCGAGCTATAAGCTGGATTCAACACAGGTGCAATGCAAATACATCACAAAATTGTCGAGTACAAGTTCTCATGCAACAAGAAGCCAAAACCAGACCATGCTAAAAAGTGCACAATTGTGTACACATGAGAACAACTCAAATCAACAATGAACCAGTACAAAAAGTGGTGGACAACACATAATGGAGGCAAACAAGTATACATATGTAAAGATATCAAGTGCATAAAAATGGAACAATTGAATACAAGTGGAGATTCAAATATCAATGGCATCAGGGCAGTGCAACAGTGGTGACACATAGATACATCAGTGTAGAGCATGAAATGATCAGACCATAAGTACAAACCAAGCATACAAGTTCATATGCACTGGCTCGAACAACGAAGCATGGTCAGATTTCAAACCAGACTCAGTTCAACATTCAACAGCGATGAACCAGACCATCAACAAAAGTGCAGACAAATTCCAAAATCAAAATGAAGTTCAAGAGAAACCAAAATGCACATGTCAACAGTGGTAACTTCAAGCAAACTACATGGTGCAACAAACATACATACATATATATATATATACACCTATGGATACACACATGTACACACACACACACACACACTATGCACATGAATAAAATGGACAACACCAGACATTTAGGCATTCAGTCACATGGTTCAGGGATGAACATGAGCATGCAACAGAGTCTCGACCAAAACAAAATGTACACACATGTAGACATATACATATGCAGTATGTAACGAAAATAGTGAAAACAAGTCAGATTCTATCAAGTTAAGTTTTATCTCAAAGTTTAGAATATCACAAATTCAAATGACAAAGATGACTACAGTTCAAGTTTCAAACACAAAACAGAGCTCAATGCAACACAGACCAGAGCATCACAAGCATACATATATACATGCGCAAACACACATGTATACACGTATATATATGTAGTACAACTAGATCAACTCAAATGCAAAGATGAACAAAGTCAATGTCGTAGGAATTTCAATTTGAACATGTCAGATTTTAAAATAACAAAGTCAAAGCCGTGGTGGCCAAGGAATCAAACAAGTCATAAAAGAAAGCCGATTATCTCAAAATATTATCACAAATTCAAAATAGCCGAAGTCAAACCAGAAAAGAACGGAACCAAATCCACAGCAAACGCAAGCCGTGATAATCAAGCAAAGGAATATACGAATTGAACCAGTCTAGACAAATCATATGTATTTAAGAAAAATCGAACGGCAAAGAATAATTATCAGACGAATTCAAGTAAACGGAAATTAAGGGAATCGATCCCTATTTAAACCATTAACATCATCGGCATACACAATAATCGAGTTCAAGCAAATTAACCAGTAATGCAAAAAGCATAAATCACATACCAGTTTAGTTCGAACTCGATCAAATTGGAGGGACCGAAATCATATCACAGCCAAAGGATCGATTGTCCAAGCCAAACAAAGCAAATAACCACTGCAATTGATCAACTGAAGTCGGCGTCTTCCAATTTACAGAAGCCCTAATTTTTCAGAAAGAAAGAGGAACGAACGTTCTCGAGCAAAGAAAAGAGGCAGACTTCATTTTTCATAAAGCAAAGAATACGGGTCGAAGAAATAAAAGAGAAAAGGGGAGCAAATTTGTTATCACAGTTTTTCTTTGGGCCGACATTTAATTTCTTTTGGGCTTTAAATTTTAAAATTAGGGTTTTTGTTTTAAGTTAGTTTTTATTTTGTAATTTACTTTTAAACGTTTATAAAATTCTAGTCGTGTTACTAGGGGACGAACTACGATGGTGTAGTTCGAGAATTCGCAACTCAGTGGCTGAGTTATGGCAGGGTTTTGAGCGTAGAGTTATGTTAGTCGATAATGGGTGTCGTGAGTTTACGTGTGTAAGCGTCTGATTACTTAATTTCTAGTAGAAACCTTGAGGGCAGCACGTAGGCAGGGTTTTTCCAAAGCTGGGTAAATCTATGTTGTTATATTTCTGCTTTTATTATTCTACTATTATCCGTGCTGCAATTATTTTATATATTTCTGCATTAAATTTTTATAATTAATAGTATCACCCTATTCACCCCTCCTCTAGGGTGAAATCGATCCTACATAGACATTATCTATCATATCTCTATATGTTAAACTGAATGAATGTTTAGTTTATTGAGGGGAAAACCATTATGGGAATTCGTACGGTCTCAACGGTTACTATTACTTGTTCTATAATTACTTGTTCCATATTTCTTGAGTTTCTCACGCTGATTTACCAGACTAAACTGTGTGTTTTTTCTTATAATGCTCGAGTCAGCTTCGTGTATGTTTTCATATTTATCTACAGATGCTTTAGGGCTTATAAAGAAGAGCTAGATGATTACCTTCCCTAGTATTCTTATTTCCGTTGTATTTCTGTATTGTATATATCGGTATTGTAAGGACAGACAGTTATAATTGTCCAAGCTGATGATAGTTCTTAAGTTTTAGTAACTCTGATATTTCTATATTTAGAGAAACCCTTTGTACTGTTCTTTTGATATTATATATTATCGTTCCGTTGAGAGATTCTGATATTGAGTTCTTCTTTCTTATTCTATTCTTCTTTCCTTTTTATTTTACCTTAACTTTCTATCTTTTCGGCACTTGGGTACTCGTCACATGAATACCGTGGATGTATTAGTGTCGATATTCGAGGGTCGAAAAGTCGGGTCGTTGCATTTGTTATCAGAGCACAAGGTTGAGCGAACACCTTGGCTTTGGTTGGGTATGGCTTAATAGAGATAGGGTAAGCAACACCCTTGAATGAGTTGAGTGTATTATACATATGTGAACGTATTTGTATTTGGAAACTAGACTTTAAATTATTCCTTAGGGATATCTCCTTCTAGTAACTCCTTCTTTGAAATAACTCTACCCTTTAGTTTCCTAATGTTGTTTCGCTTTGATTAGGTAGAAAGAACCATGAGTACTAGAGCTACCAATGCTAGAGGTGGTCTGAGTAGTACTGTCATGAATGGTAGGAATCGAGCACCAAGGAATGTTGCGCCAGTTGAGGAACCAAGGTTGAATTTGGTAGAAAAGGTGGTGCATGTCAGGTCTCAGATGAGTTTTGCTTCACTCTGTCCCGATTATGAGAGGTTGGGAGGTAAGAGGTTTGGTGGTATGGAGGTGATCATAGAAGTCCTGACTTGGATCAAATTGTGTGATCGGATATTTGGAGATATAGAGCTGGATGATGCAATGAAGCGTAGGTTGGTATCACAACATCTGACGGACGCAGCCATAGATTGGTGGAGTTCTATCTCTGGAGATGTCCAAGAGAACGACATCTCTTGGGCCCAATTTAAAGATGAGTTTGAGATGAAGTTTGTTTCGAAAGCTGGAAAGAATTTTTTATTTAGAAGCTTCTTAGATCTGAAGCAGGGAGCCATGACGGTGACAGAGTATGAGAACCGGTGTAACAACCCTGAGATTGCAATTACCGAATAATAAATTAAAATTATGATTTTAAGTTGAAAAGGGAGCTAAACAAAATTTTGGGAATTTAAATTTTGCAATTGGTTTGTAAATTAAAGTATTTTGGGTTGAAATGGGGAATTTTTAAATAAAAAGTGATTATGGGTTAATGAGCCAAATGAGATAATTACATGGTTTTAATTAAAATTGGATGCTTATTAGGATTTTGTTCACATGATAACTTAGAAAATAAACTAAGTCCTAATGGGTTTAAAACCCCCTTACCATAACCCATTAGCCTAACCCCCTCCTATATAATATCTTAAACCCATAACCCTAACCCTCCTCCTCTTCATAAATTCCTAAAACCTAGATCTAAACAAACTAATGGCCTCCCTTTAGAAGACCCATCTCCATCTCTTCATAATTAGACTTGTTTAATCCTAGCAAGGTAATGAAATCCTAGGCCTAATCACCTTCTAATCTTTATTTTAATCTTTGAAATCTCTTTGTAATCCTTGGTTTTGTTCTCTTTTTAATTTGAAGCTCTCTAATCCACATCCTCTTTGCTTTGGAAAGTTGCACTTGAAGTGTTTGCTTATTTGCTTGATTGGTAGAGGTAATTACTATTGATTAGTAATTAATGCTAGTTGTAATATTGGTAATTACTATTGATTAGTGATTATTGCTAGTAGTGATTATTGCTAGTTAAAATTTTGGTGAAAATTTTGATGCTAAAAACTGAAAATAACACCCCTAAAGCACCAAAAATCAATATTTATGCTGGCTGTTTTGTTCAGCCTGAAAACAGGCTGAAACTGAGATCTGGGTGCACCAGGACAGACCTGGGTGCACCCAGGCTGATGCAGGCTAGCCCAGCTGGGCAGCCCCTAGTGGGCTGGCACTCACTTATCCCCACCCAGCCCGCCCGGGCTGGGTAAGGCCCCAGCCCGCCCAGGCTGGGTCAGGACCCCAGCCCAGGCGGGCTGGGGCCTTGGAGGACCCAGCCCGCCCGGGCTGGGTCAGGTCCCCAGCCCAGGCGGGCTGGGACCTTGGAGGACCCAGCCCGCCCGGGCTGGGTCAGTGTCCCCAGCCCAGGCGGGCTGGGGCCTTGCAGGACCCAGCCCGCCCGGGCTGGGTCAGGTCCCCAGCCCAGGCGGGCTGGGGCCTGGTGATACCCAGCCCGCCCGGGCTGGGTCTGGTACCCAGCCCAGGCGGGCTGGGGCCTTGAAGCACCCAGCCCGCCCGGGCTGGGTCTGCTCCCCATCCCAGGCGGGCTGGGCTAGACAAGGGCTGCACCCATGGTGCAGCCCGAGAAAAAAAAAAAATCAAATCACCTCTGTATTTTTTCCAGCTTTTGAGCTCCACTTCGGGATGCCACCACGATCGCATCCGAAGTCGGAATTTGACGTTTTTGGTCTCGTTGGGAAGGTGGTGTTCCGAACTCCATCCCTGGAAAATTTGAGCAACATTGGAGTTCGTTTAATACTTCGATTTTAGTGTCAAAGTTAGACTCCGGTCGCTGTTGGAAAACAGTGTGAATCTTGTTCTGGGTCCAACTTTGAGACGTCGCTGCTACTTCGTCTCAACTCGGATTCCAGAAATTCTTTTTGCATCTTATAGTAGGGATGTTGGACTATATTTCTACCAGTTTTCATTTCATTTGGATTCAGTTTGCTGGTCCAAATAAATTGCCGAACTTGGGTTCGCAGCAGTTTTTGAATGGTCAAACACTTAGAATGAAAATCAAATATCCCTTCTGTTTCCAGCTTTTGAGCGCCACTCCGCGATGCCGCCACGTTCGCATCAGAAGTCGGAATTCGACGTCTTTGGTCTCGTTAGAAAGGTGGAGTTCCGAACTCCATCTCATGAAATTTGGACAACATTGGAGTTCGTTTGTTACTTCGAATTTCGTGTCGAAGTTGAACTCTAGTCGCTGTTTGTAAACAGTGTAAATCTTGTTCTGGGTCCAACTTTGAGACGTCGCTGCCACTTCGTCTCAACTCGGAATCCAGAAATTCTTTTTGCATCTTAAATTAGGGATGTTGGACTACATGCCTGCAAATTTTCATGACATTTGGACACAGTTTGCTGGTCCAAATAAATTATCGAACTTGAGTTCACAGCTGTTTTTGAATGGTTACAAACACTTAGAATATTTTTGATGATTTTCTGGTTTTCATTGATTTCTTTGAGATTTGTCTCTAGATTTCGTACACGGGTTTTATGAATCATTTTCAAAAGATTTTTCACTCCTAAATGGCTTTTGAAAATTATTATATAATATTATTTTAATTATTAAATTAATTACTCCATAATAGGAGACCTTTCAAAAGACCGTTTTAAAAGTGATTTCGAAAATCAATTATAAATCCGTTTTACACCATTATTTTCTATAATAAAAATCTCACACTCACTTTTAGAACGTCGAGCGAAGTGGAAAGGTGCTTAAATGGTTAGGAAATCTCCGGCCTATGGAAACCGTGTGTATTTTCTTTCCGGTTAATACCCGACCTATTCGATTGATCGTTTTGACCTTTGGGTCTAGTTTACCGATGATATGAGGTAGACTTTTTATTGTTTGGAGTGTGAGCTTGCTATTGGTTAGGAAACCGTTTAGTGCGAACGTGGGGTATGGGACTCATTGTTAACACTTTGCGGGTTCCTCTCCAAGAAGTTAGTGACACATTAGCCTCTGGGCGGCCAGTACTGGACCTCTGGGTCACCACGCCTCTGGGCAACCGTCTCTGGACACCTGCTCTATGGAGCAGTTTATTTTTCGGCGTGTGCCTCTGGGCCTTTATCCTTCTGGGAAGGATCTCGCCGTCTCGCGCGTTTCGCATCGGTGCGAGTGATCGATCACAACTCTACAGTACTTGGCAACAACGACTCTGGTCGGTGCACGTGCAAAACTTGTATTATCTGATGATTTTTATATCCATTCGAGTACCGCCATTCGGCGTTGGTTCTATGGAACCATACGATGTAAGTGCGATTACCTTGTGGATTCACAGTGTCTCTGGACACTGCTTTTCAGTGTTTGATTTCATTGATTTTTCAGTATATCCCCATTTCTCTTTGGAGCATCGATCTTTGCTTGGGCATTGATTACAGACTCTGGTCACTCTTGGGATTATTGCCTATGGGCATCTTTTTATAGCTTTGGCTACGCCGATGATATGAGGCGATTTTATTTATTCTACACTTTGGTGTTGATTTCTCTTTGGAGATTTTTATTGTTTATTGATGATTAGGGATCGTCATTATATTCATGTGGTTCATAATATACTTCTCTTTGGATAAGTACTGTTTTACTTATGTACCGCATTATTATATATCTCAGTTATTACTGATTGTTTAGCTAGCCTGACCCGAGTGTTTTCGCTCGGGTCAGACCGAGTTGTTTCAGGTTAGGTCTCTGGACTTAGCTTCTGTGCTTCCGCTTTGGACTTATCTGCTATGCTTTTGAGATAGCTTATCTTAGTGTCCGCTTATGATATTATTCAGACTCTGATATGTACATATTTTTGACTCACATGTGTGAGCAGTGGCTTTGTACCCACTTATGATATTTGGATCTGTATTGATGATGTATTGTTCTGGGATTTTATATCTGTTATGTGATTCTGTTCTGTGATGTTTTTATCATTTATTATTATGCTTTGTCCTGATAGATCTTTAGGCATTTGTAATTTCGTTATAAGTATTTACCGAATATGTCGAACCACCTGATTTATAAAAAGGTTTTAAATAGATTCCACCTTTCGACGTATTCGGTAGATAGTTATAGCTTGATTATAGATGGTCGCTTCCACTATACTCTATTTTCCGCTTTAACAGACAGTATTACTTCCGTAATACTCTTTGTTACAGTGGGTCTCGGAGTGGGGCGTTACAACCGGTTCATTGCTTTGTCTCGATTCGAGTTAGGATTAGTTGATATGCTGCTGAAGAAGAACGAGATGTTAATTGTGGGTATGCGCCCTGAGTTCCAATGGATATGACTAATTACGTCATGGGATCTTTCGTTGGTTTGGTAAACTTGGCTTTGAGGTTTGAGAGCTTAATTCCAAAGCCGTCTATTTCTACAGCGATTGAGGACAACAAGCAAAAGTTTGAGCCATCGAGAGATAGTTTTAGTTTGGTTTGCAGTAAGTATAGGTAGAAGGGACACTTTGCTTGGAGTTGTAAACCGGGGAAGGAAGGCCGGGTGGCCAAAGCACAAATAGTGAAACCACCGATTGAGAAGTTTCCGAAGCTTAAGGCATAGTTTGCACCGAAAGGTTGTTACGGTTGCCATCAGCCTGGCCATTTTATTAGAGATTGTCCTATGCTCTAGAGTAGGGAGCAGCCAAGGATCTTTGCTATTTTTACAACTGAGAATTGGAGGCAGATGCCTAAGAGTATACTTTCTATTTATAGTTTACCTATTCATGTTTGGTTTGATATTAGTACTTCTCATAGTTTAAAATCTCGTAACTTTGTTTAATCATGCTCAGCATGTTAGGAATTATTTGTTGTTGATATGTTCTCATCCAGCTTATGAGCAGTTTACCTTTCTACATCATGGATCGGGCAGACATTAATTGTGGGTGCATTGAATGAACACCCTGTGAATTAAGTTTCACGGTTTGACTATAAGGTGTTCGGTGAAAATGTTGGGTTAGAATTTAAAATTTAGTAAAAGATGTTTACTATAATCCAAAGGAAAGATATAACATTTTAGAAATAAATATGTGTGAAAAGGATTTTATATAAAAAAGTGATTTTATATAAATTATGGTTTATAACAAAAAGGATTTAAATAGAGAATTTGAGAACTTAAATCCCGGTGTCTTTGAAAATGTTTTTCAAGTTTTTGGTTAAAATAATAATAGTATTATTTGAAAGTAAAAATTAGATAAACTGGTTTAGGAAACTAAGGTCATGATACTTAGTATAATTATAGAAGTATTTGATACCTCTTTGAAATGATTTTGGTTAAGTACCAAGAGTATGGTTTGGATGTAATGAACTCACTTCGGTCGCTTGAAAATAATTTCGGTGATGACTGCAGCATAATCTGTGTTCATTTTCTGGTTTCTAAGTGTAAGATTCTACAAAGTTCTTTTGATAAAACATATTTTGATTTAAATTCCAAAAGTATGATTTGATATAAAAAGGTTATATGTATATATATTATTTTAAAATGATTTGAAATGAAAACGGGTGTTTAGTTCTAAAGTTCTCTTATTAAATTATTTTATGGACATATGTAGCCTATGCATTAAGAAAGTATGGTATGTGCATCATGATATGATAAGTTGTTCAATAATTTTCATTATTAAAATGAAATGTAATTTTCGGCGATTTGGATAGTTGGGAACTTTCGGATTGTTATAGAACTTAAAACTAAGTGTTTTGAAAATATAAAGTTGAGTTTATATAACACTTAATTTGAGAAGATGGCAAGTTAAAACAAGTTTTAGATTTGTTAATCATACTTGTTACAAATTTGATGTTTTGGTATATACTCTTAGGATGAAATGGAGTGTTATATAAGTATGAACTTAAGTTATAAAATGGTTATAAACTTGAAGTTTAGATTTATGAAATAATGCATAAATAATTTAGTATTGAATGAGATACTATTTATGTAAATGAATGTGATTAAAAGGAATAGGTGCAGTTAAGAAACCAATAAGATAAATACGTAAGTTGTACGTAGATCATTTTATTTGCATGGTTATTCTCGATTCAGTATTCGAGCATGTTTCGAGGTGGTTTACATCGGTCAAAACAAGGATTTTTCACTTGATTCTTGGCACCGAACACTTGATACAGATTCGTGGTATGATCCTGATGTTCTTTATCATAATATATAGCTATGCAAGGAGGGCAGAGGTTTCTAATCAAGCAACCAAATCAGAGTCCGCACTAGAGAGGTCAAGTGAACTATACTAGTTTGGAAGTGAAGTCTATGTGATCGAGCAAGTGATCAGATCAGATATTGCATACAGATGGTTCATGTGCATCATATGGGCTTTAGTACATTTTGTATACTATGTTATGTTGGCTTATAAAGAGTTTGGGGAATGAATCTTAGATTGTAGTATGAATGATCGTCTATGTAATGACTTGAAGCTATTGAGCATAAGGCATGCTTAGTGGATTTTTTATCGCCCTTGGACGATGGAAGAGTTTTGCACTTAAGCAAACCATGAGCATTAGTTGCTAGTGTCGTGAATGCTATACGAGTATTTGTGGGCTTATTCCTTTGTTAAGGTTAGAAGTGCCGAGGAGCAAGGATGCACGGGATGGTACAAAGAAGATGGAGGATAATTTGAAGGAATTCTACTTAGAGTGCTTATAGAATAGGGTTTCGTTCTTATCTTAGTATCGTATATCTTTTGTAGTGTACTCATCGCTTAAAGTGGAGTCGCTTAGTATAAGGTACTATATATATATATATTTTCATCTATCTACTTTGATTATCGTTCTTGTTTGAATTTCAAGGACGAAATACTCTAAGTGGGGGAGAATGTAGTGACCCTGAAATTCGAACACTTTATCTTCGAATATCGATACATTTTGAGATATGTTTAAGTGCTATAAATATGATTTTATAACCTCGTTATAAATCATTTAATCAATATAAAATGATAAAAAAATTGTTTATGAAAAGTGTTTATAAAAATATATTCTTCGAAGAAAAATCGATAATGTGACCGAAAATCGGTTTATCGATAAACAGCTTTTCAATCGACATAAATTGTTTGAACTCTCATACACTTAACTATTGATCTAATGAACACATTAACAACTAATTGACATACACTCCTCTTCATAAAGCATGGAATGTTCTAGAAATTTCTAATAGGATAAGAGATATTATCATGATAAGGGTAAAATGGTAAAATGAATAAAGGAAAACTGACAAAAAGTTGTCATGGTAAGAAGCAATTAATTTCACTAGGGTTTTGAGGGGTTTTTGGTCTTTTTCTATCATCATTCCTAAGCCTATACAAAGAGGAGTACACCCTTAGGAAATATATCACAAAAATATTTCAAAGCTTAAGAGAAATTTCAAAGGCTTCTCTTTTTCTTCATCTCTAAATTCCTAAAGCAAATTATTTGCAATCAATTTCAAATCATCTAAAATTTGGAGTGAGACATTACTACAACATTACAAGACCTTCAACCTAGTCTTTTTTGGAAGAAACAAAGCCACATTCCACCAACAAGGAGGGGCCGTGAGCACATAGTGAGGGAGGATGGCAAAGGAGTAAGGCAAAAGTAAGGAAGGAAAGGTGTTGCTAGGTTGGGTATAGGCTTGCTTGGATTTTGGTTATTGTTGGGTTAAAGGTGAGTTAACAACTCACTTTCAATGGGAAATATCACATATATATTGATGTTTGATTATATTAAATGTTGTTTGAATTGTTAAGTGACATATGTTAAAACATTAATTTGGATTCTTGTTTTGAAAACAAGTGGCACATGGGATCCATGTATATGGACTTGAACAAACTTGAATGGACTTATATGATAATTGACTAGGCCTTGAACAAAGCACATAGGTTGTAATTGAACATAGATTGGAATATGACTTGGATTTAGAAGTGCACTTATAGCGATAGTCGCTATAGAAGCAATTTGGAATTGCCTTATTTTTGGCAATTGTTATGGAGCTTTGTAGAGAGATCCATAGGGATTTTTTGCCATATTTACATTGTTATATATGTATGTTCATTGTTATTAAAAGCTTGAATAGTAAAAAGTTAAGTAACATCTCGAAAATGACCAAAACATCACTAGTGCAAAACTGCCCCGTTTAACCTTGATTTTTGGACTTCAAAGTATTCAAAAAGGATTTTAAGTTTGAGCGACTTATTTCATTCTTTTTAAAAGTTTTGCCTAATTCATATTAGAGTATTTTAAAAGTAGTCTGACATTTATAAGTTTTTTAAGAATTAATTATGAATTTATATAATAAGAGTGTTTTTGAAAAATACGGTTTTTTGTGTTTTCAAGTAAATTTCAAAATGATTATTTTTAATTAATATTTTGTATGAATGTTAACCCGTTATAAGCATTTTAAAGTGAAAATATCTTATATAAATATTTGGAAATATCATATATAAATATCTTGGAAATATTTTATATATATGTATACCTAGTTTTAGATTATAAACAAAAGGTTTGAAAGGGGTTAGGAATTGCTATATGTCCAAATGGTTGATTGTTTAATTACTTGTTTGAAAAGTAATTAACTATGCTTAACACTAATAAGCTGACGAAGTACGTCTTATCTATTTGTGAGAATCAAGATTGATGTCGTGTAGGGGTGGAGCAATAGAGCTCTAACCTATCGGGCTTCCCTCTTAACCAACGAATAGTAAGGTTGAAAATATTGGAAACATGTTAATCATGTTGATTTCTTATTGCTTATTAATCATTAATACTACAATTAACATTAAAAGCCGACAAGGTAGACTTATCCATTTGTGTGATTTAAGAATGGAGTGTCTATGCAAGACTTGGAGCAACCGGTGCCCAAACTTACCTGGCTTCATTATTGGGCGAGGAATAGTTGAGTTGGAATGTCAGAAATGAGTTAAATGTACGAATCGTGATTTGTACAAAGAATTGTTTTGACTAGATAATCGATTAGTCGATCATCGACTTGACCAAATATGACTTAAGAAGTTATCGAAAGGCTTTGCGATTTCATATCAATGAGAACACCTATGGAGGAGCATTGGTACGAAACGTCTCTGGTTTTCGTTTACTTTTGAAAGAACCGAAATTGAGTTAGTCGGAAATTCATCGAATTAGTTTTAGAGAGACCAGGATCGATGAATGTTTTACTTATCGAATACCACTTCAAAACTAGTGTACGAATTCTATGTTTTGGAAGCGGTTGTGAAGTGAAATGTTATAAAGTTAAACCGTCAATCCTAAGGTTAAAGTCCAAGGGAGATGTCAGCATTGACATTTCAAATGATGCTATCGTGTGGGACAATCTATCTTAAGGAGTATTCCAAAAGAGAGGATAGCATTAGCATTTGTTGGAGGACTTATGCGAAAAACCTATGTGAAGGTTCGAGATCTGTTCGAAATGCTCGAATCCATGTAGTGATTCGTGATCTGTTCGAGATATAGGAATCCATTTAGGGATTTGTGTTATGTTCGAGTGATGAAAACTCGAGTGAAAGATGTTGAATGTAGCCTCGACATCAGAAATAACTAAAACCAGAGATAGGATGCATAGCTAAAGGGAACGTAACATTTTAGCAATCCCAAGCATGCAGGCGACTCATCTAGTATTACTTATGGACATGCATGCAGGAGCGATGAATTTAGAACCACGATTGTCTGGGTGGGGCCAGTTATGCATTTCCCATAGTACATTCCCTAGAGCTATATGCTGCTCGGAAGGATATCTCTGATCCTTATGTAGGAGTTTGGATTCGGCTAGATCTAAGGAGATCTCCATGGAAAATTCACTATGTGAACATGCCATAGCGGTATTGATTGTGTACCTATTATTGTTGTGGCGTTCACACAACAACTATTGGATATGATTTATGTGCTACACTCTAGACATTATTTATCATATCTCTATATGTTAAACTAAATGAATGGCCAGTTTCAACCGTTATGGTAATCTGTGCGATCTCAACAGTTACTATTACTTGTTCCATATTTTTTGAGTTTCTGATGCTGGTTTTTCAGACTGATCCGGGTATTATTTTCTTATAATGCTCGGGTCAGCCCCATGTATGTTTTCAGATTTATCTACGAACCCTTTTGGGTTTATGAAGAAGAGTTGGATGATTACCTTCCATAGCATTCTTATTTTCGTTGTATTTCTTTATTGTATATATCAGCATTGTTGTAACAACCCGGAATTTTTGACTCCAAAAATTCCAGATTGTTAGAGAAAAGAAGAAAGAAGAACAGAAAACAACAACATCTCACATTCGTAGCAGATTAAATATAATAACAAATAATAGCATTTTTATAAAAGAAAGCTGTAATTGTTACTTTACATACAATTCATCAGAGTTACAATCATTACAAATAGACCAGACAGTTATATCAACCTGTCCCAGACTACTATCAATACAACTCTCAAATACACAACGGAATACACTCCATACGTCTCTGCCATCCAGCTCGCCACCTGAGCTCCAGAACGTCCTTACCTAAAAATCTGTAATACTCGGTCTGACCTAAGCATTACAACAAAGTAACACCCGGGCCAGGCTGGAAACCAGCGTGAGTAAACCCATCTTATCAAGGAATTCCAATACATAGCACTTATTTAAAACCCGGGGTAACTCGTACTTTACTACAAGTAAACAACTTATATAGTCAACACTTATTTTCACAAAACAATATCTAAGTATCCAACTTAGTTTAAATGGTCCATATTATCCAAACCAGTCTATTGATTTCACATATCAGTCTATAAAGAATTATAGAAGATTTCAAATCAAAGTGGTTTCGGGTATTTACTGATACCCGACCCTGGTCTCTTCGAATCCCATGTCCTTAACTTATTCAAGTGAATACAATTCAATTTTAAATATAGGATGCCAACTTTTACATAGTAATTCATCATCGATAGATAACCACATTATCACTGTTCAAACCAAACATATCATATCACAAAACATTTCATATCAGAAATATCAACCAATCATTCATAAGCAAGATTAATTAGTCACACTATTTCTAATTAATTTAAATAAATTATATTAATTACTTCAATCACTTTTTAGATCCTGCTTACTTAATCATTAATTAATTACAAATCATTTAATTAATTAATCACTTCTTAATTACTTTATAAACCAATTAATTAATCTCTAATCACAGATTAATTATTCTTTAACAATTAATTAATAGAACTTAATTATTAATTAATATTTCTTAATAACAAATTAATCAATCCTTAATTACCAGTTGATTAATCCTTAACTACCACTAATTAACCTTAGTTACCATTTTATTAATCCTTAATTACAATTAATTAACCTTTAATTAATTAATTACCCTTTTTTATTATTAATTACCTTAACAAGTAATTATTAATTAACCTTAACCCTTTAATTAATTATATTAATTAATTCTTTAATTTATAACACTAAGTGATTAACCCTTAATCATTTCCATTTAATTACTTTCATAAAGTAATTATCCTCTAATTACTTTATAAAATAATTACCCTTCACTTTATTACATTCAATAATTATTCCTTAATTACTTCACTAAGTAATTACCCTCAATTAATTCATAAGTGATTATCTTAATTAATCACTAATTAATTTCTTTAATTAATTATTTAACTAATCATTTAAAATTAATTAATTATTATAAATTAGTCATCTTTGGTTATTCAAAAGAAAAGGGTTAAAACTGTTTAAACTATTCGAGGTTTTAAAATTTAAAAACGTGCTTTTACCCAAAATTCCCAAACCCGAGTAAAAGCACAAAAACCCCGAGACACTCTCAAGCAATCACGCGAACCCATTTTGCTTCGAGTCACACACTCGACTAACTTCGAGCCTGACCCGTGTGCACTTCTTCTTCCCCAACTACCATAGCAACTCAGATACGCCAGCTACCTTGTGCACATGCACCACTACCCCGACCATCTCCGATCATTACCGAGATCCTCCACATGTCACCAATGACTCCGACCATCAACTCGAGCACCTAGAAACGTCGAACTCATCTGAAACCAAAATTTAGTATACCCAGCACTACCTGGTAACAAATCCCGATCGACAAAATCTCCCTTCGCTGACGTCCCCGACCAACTGAGACCACACTAGTCAACCCATAGCTGCATCACGCCCTAACGCATCAATCCCCCCAATCTCATTGATTCCGATCCACCATGGATGAAGCCCCAGCTCGAGATACGATGGCGACAAAAAAACACACTAAAACCCTAAATCGTTGATAATCAGCCACCACGTTGCAAAATAAATATCCTGGCCATTTTTTCCATGTCCGCCACCTCTTCAACCCCCTCTGACCTCAATCCCGAGGCCCCCAACCACCGCGATCACTAGGAGTTGACCAAACCTCCAATTCCGTTCAACACATGATATCCCAACAATTATCAGCCTAAAAATCATGAAATGATTACCTAAATTCATGATTTCGCATTATGAATCTATTTGTAAAGTCAAAACACGAAATTGAAATCATTGATTTTCGACTTGAATTACATTACCACTGTAATACCCAAATTTCCTAAATATTTCTTAAATATTTTCACTCAGGATTATTTTTAAAAATGAAATCATGATGTTACAAACAATCTCCTTTTAGAAATCAAAGCTTAATTCTGTTTAGAAAGAAAGATATGAATTTTTCAACACTTTGTTCTTAATTCTGTTTATATAACAGAGTTAATATCTGTACACAAATATACATATCATCATATATATATTTACACAGACATGCAAGCATAATTACTCAATCATACAACATATTTCACATCACGGCTTCAAAGATTATCACATACTACTTAGATATAACAAGTTTTAATAATTTATAAGGGTAGTTTGCTCACCAAAAGTTACGAACAGAGACAGAGAACAGAAAACTTGTTTTCCAGGCTTGTTTTCATTTTGAACTTCCTTTTACTTTGTTGAATTTTAATTCTGGCTGTTGATCTTCCTTAGGATTTGTATGATCTCAGGTTGCATTTGAAAATTTTGAACTGATGTTGAACTCGTTACTTGATCCAGGCTTTGATTTGTTTCCGGTTTTGTTTTATAAAATGAAGATAAAGGAGGAAATTGAGAAGTGAAAAGAAAATCAAATCCCGGTTTCTTTCTTTAATTTATGCTATTTGTAATTAATTTATTTGCCACTTGTCAATTTCCTTTATTATTATCTCACACTTGTTATTTATGTATGCTAAATTTGTTACAAATGTTTAATATCCTTTAAAATGCTTACACTTGTATTAATTCCATGTTTCAAATATTTACATATACTTATTTACATTAACAAATGTTTATAATATGATATATATATATATATAAATTTTCAATTTAGATATATATACATTTCTTTTATATTAACTTATGTGTCATATTAATATGTACATATTCAAACTATATTTATAATATATATATATATATATATATATATATTCTCTTTTTCAGAGGCATACATATATATATATATGCCTATATACATTATAAGCTTGAATATATCTACTTATATATATGGATGTCTTATCCTGAATTAAATAGTGAAATATGTGATTTATTATCTCGGGGGATTTAAAATTCAACACTTGTATTATAGTTCTAAATCTATGCTTATATATATATATATATGTGTGTGTGTGTGTGTGTGTGTGTGTGTGTTTAGATATTTGTCAGAATTTTATCTGTTTAATTTACAAATTAGTATTTTAATAAAATTTAGTCTTGTTAATTACCAATTAACATATGTCCAAAAATCCGGGTTATCACAATTGTAAGGACAGGCAGTTATAACTACCTAGGCTGACGATAGTATTTAAGTTTTAGTAACTTTGATATTTCTGTATTCAGATAAACCCTTTGTATTGTTCCTTTAGTATTATATATTATTGTTCTGTTGAGAGATCCTGATATTTTGTTCTTCTTTCTTTCTCTATTCTTATTTTCTTTTTTATTTTACCCTAACTTTCTTTCTTTCCAGCACTTGGGTGCTCGGTAGATGAATATCGTGAATGTATTAGTATTGACATTCGAGGGTCGAAAAGTCGGATCGTTACACTATAGAAATATGCAAAACAAATGCTATAGAAAGTAACCATTGGATAATATTTCCTATAGTGTTTTTTCTTAATGGCATTGGGTAACCGCTATAAATAATTTAATTTTCATAGCATTTTTGTTTATGCTATTTAAAGATGAAGGTTTACCATTGCATGTCATTCCACAACATTCTCTAAAATGCTATGGCATGATATAATGCGTTTTATAAACGCTATGAAAGCCCCATTTTGTTGTAGTGTTCCATTATAAGTTTTAGAAAGTGTAAAATATTGTAGACAACACTTATATTACTTTAAAACAATCCACTGTCAACGACTTCACGATGTCAGTGCCACTTTTAGACATGGATCAGTACGTCATGGATGCATGTTATTACATGTGGTATAGGTTAGGCGATTCCTAATAAATTAGGGCGTATAAGAGAGTATATTTTTAATTTTCTATTGTACACACACGACACACCCCATATATTTTGACTCGTAAAAGTAGCTGTTGAATTATCCTTTATAGAAGTAAACAACCATGAGTTAAATAACGTTAAGATTAAAAAAAGTTTTAGGGTGAAAAATAAATCCATTACATTTGTCGTAATTTATTCCTTAAAAAGTTCCTAGTAGAGGGTATTTATACAAACTAGAAATTATAAATAAATTACATGGTTTTAGACCGAAAACTAATAGTAGTGAGATGTCGATAAGGCGTAATGGAAGTACTTAAAACATGATTAGATTGCATGATACATGTGGACTTGTGTTTATTATGATCTACTCTAATTAAAGAATTTAAATTATTTGAAATGTTTCCTAAAAGGCTAAAATATTAGTTTTTGGGGTTTTTGAAAAAATGCAGCAGTTCAAGTTTGTTTAATGTATTAAAATAATAACCCCTTTTTAAATTTCAATTATGGTAAACTTTTTAAGAAGTAATTTTCTTTAATTATTGTAAAACTTGTGTTTTTGTAAAAGAGTTTTGTGTAAGATACATTGTTGCAGTTATAATTTAATGTTTACATTGCTTTTGACAAAGAAACTTTTGAAAGTAAATTGATGAGTTTGTGATATAAACTCTTGAAAATAGGCATTAATAAATGATTTAAACTTTTGGAAATTATTTCCAAATTCGATATGAAAATAGTTTGTAAACAAAACCGAATTTAAAAAATATATTTCTATGTATACACATGATGTATTGTTTAAATGAGTTGAAAATTAGCTAATTATAAAATAAAATGATATATACTTATATGTATATATAGATATATGTATATGATAAAATGTTATATATGAAATAATGTTATAAAAATGAAGTACGAGTATTTCAGAAGAAAACTGAAGTTCTTTTAAATCTAGTTATATTTTAAATAATTAATATTGAATTTGGTAAAGCTATAAAGAATTGAGTTTCGGAAGTTAAATATTTTTAAGACTGGATATTTTTAAGAATTATTGAAAAGAAATTAGCTTTGGAAATTTTAATTATGCTAAAAAATGTATAAGAAGACTTAAAAATAGATATGAAATGATTAAACTAAAATAAATTTGGGTTATGAATTTCTATGAAATGATTTAACATGAAACGCGTAAAGTAAAATTTTTGAAAGTTTGTTTAACTAGAATTTAAAGAATTTAGTTTGAAAAATAATGGATAAAGTTACAACTCAATGGCTTTTGATTTAAACTAAAATAAAAATGTCATTTTAATTTTCACTTAAACTCAAAAGATTTGGGTTGGAGTTAGAAAAAAATTTACACAACTATACAGTTTGAATTAATTACAGCGGACTAGCTAGAATAATCAATATGCTAGTGTGCTATTGAGCATTATGGATTTGTGAAACATGGGAAGATTTGGAGTAACAGAAAAGTTAGCATAAATATTTGGTGGCCTTTTCAATCGACGTTGGAATTGGAAGGGTAGAGTACCAATTTGAAATTTTTCGTAATAATAAAGGATAAACACCATTTTGTTCCACTTTACCCACATATGGTTTGAGCTGTCAGAGATTAGCAAAAGATGACTTAGAAGATGCGATTTATCAAAAACTTATTAAATTTTAAAGTAAGATAAGTGTAAGTGGAAATATTTTACCATATAGTCATAGAGAAGAGACGTTAAATCAAATAGCAACATGTTAATGTTAAAGGCCGTGATACACCCATATAACACATTGTGAAACATACGAGCACATTTTGGTGTGAAATTTCCCTAAAAAAATGAATAATAGAAGATTGTTACATGAGACAGTCGATGATAGTGGCTGACTATACTTGTTATAGAGAGTGTCATTATACAGACGTAGTAGTGTTACGACACATATGTTTGTTTTGGTCTATGGTACGCCCACGTATTGGTTATTGTTCCATAGTAGATGCTATTGAGTTACTATGTACAATGATATACCTGGGTAGTCATTACAAACACAAGTATATTTCCCTTGAGTTATGATTTTGTATGGGTACCCAAAGAGTGAAATCGTTTTCATTTGGGTGTTTGGGTCATAGTTTTAGCATTTGGGCATGTACTATTAGGGTTTGTTTTGGTATCATATATTGGCAAGTTGAATGTGATAGGGCTTAGTGGCATGTTCACTGTGTTAGGACATCAATCCATTCTCCGGTGTCCCTATATGAAGATTATGAAGTTTATGGAGGCATGTTATTTGGTGACTAAGCGTTATATTTTTAAGTTAGTTGGGTGATGTGATGAACTATTCGATATTGGGTTGTATCGTGTAGTATATTTTGGAAGTTAGTAAATGAGGGCTCTATGTTAAAGAAGATACCATCAAGCAATTATATGTAAAGTGTTTTTGGAGTTCGGCAATGTACATAAACGTACTCTAGCCATATGTTAGTTTATAGGACTTCACAAGCATGCAACGATAATATTATTTTTGAGATATCAAGTGTGCCATGGTTTCAAGACATGAAATAAATGTCTTGACAAGCATGTATTAAGTACGAAGGCGATTTTTAAGGAAGGTGATATTTGGCAATTTGAGGAAAATTGATTAAGAGGTAAGATTAATTCAACAATCATTTGAATTGAAAGTACAATCTTATTAACTCAATTTTCAAAGTTGTGCTTTTTGTGCATAACCTATTTTCAGTGCCCAACGCACATGGAAACTAAATGAAAAATGCACAACCTAATCTATGAGTTCGTTATGGTGATATTACATTCACCACAAAATAAGGCATCATTCCTTTACGATGTCTGTAAATTAAATAATGATGGAAGATGGGGTTCACCTAAGATCTTGAATATTGGTGTACCTAAAGGGGAGACACCATTTGTTGTCATGCATATGGACTTAAAGGAGTTAATTATGTATGTCGAAGGATGTGGAGTTGGTTAGTATTTTTCGGTAGTTGGAGAAAGGCAAGCTATCTACTCTTTTTCGGGCGCTATGCCATTGATCGTGAAGAAAGGATAAGGAAGGACAAAAGGTTATATGTGCCAATGACTAGTGATGTGATGGACGAGGTAGAAAGTGAGTGTCATCGTTCTTGGATGGCCATTCATCCAAATGGTGATAAAATATACCAAAATACGAAGAGGGTTTAATGTTGGTCGAGGATGAAGAAGCAAGTGGCAGAGTATGCAAGGTATCTAACGACGAAGATATGCCAAAAGTGAAGTCTATTTAAATTAAAGTCATACTGGACCGTATATGATTAGAGACACCTGAATGAAAATTGAAGTGGTATGAAAAGTAATGGAAACCACATAGGATAGGCATGCATTGAGAGTTTGTAGTGGGTGACACGGTATAGGTTGTTATCCTGCCTTTTGGCAAGGCCGTGACACCAAGAACTTGACTAGAAACCATGGACAGTTTGTCCTGGAGATCGGTTATACATAGGTTCACTATGGATACTGATAAATTTTTCCCAAGTCCGGATCGAGCTACAATTGATATGACACGACAAGCTAAGCTATGAAAGCCAACGTTCAAAATTTCAAGTCAATCGGAGTTCGTATGCTCAAGATATTGATCGATCATGGTTGAGAAATCCAACTCTATTCGTATCCATTCCCCAAGAGAGATTCAATTCGTATCCATCGCCTACTAACTTCCTTCGTATCCATAAAATGAAGCTACTTCGTATCCATCATGTTAACAACACTTCGTATCCATCAACAAATGCTCATTTTGTATCGATCTCCCTCCATCCATCTCATATCGATCTCCCACCATCGATACGAACAACAACAACCACCAATCGATACGAAGAAAGCAGCATGAAGCATCGATACGAAGGCAGCCTCCAACCATCGATATGAAGTAGCATGCAAGCATCGATACGAATAGAGCCACGCATGATCGATGCGAAATAGTATCGATACGAAGACGACAATGTCATACAAATCCAAACTTGCATCGATCATAACTCGAGATCTACAAGTCCAAATGCCACCAAATTTTCATAGGAGCTTACCTACAACGTCAAGAATGTACCAGATAAATTTCAGCCAAAAAGGATGAATTCTTGATCGATACGAATTCCGTTCGTATCGCTCCCAAATCGAGTCGGAACCACCTGAACTCGATCCCGTGGGCCCACCCACGTAAGAGAAGAAGTCCTCCGAGATCTGGGCGAGATATTTGCTGCCTACGCCTATAAATAGCGACCTTGGACCTACAGAAAATGGACTTTTGGCTTCTCTACGCCTGTAACGACCCAGAATTTCTGTCAATTAAAATTTGAATATTTAATTAATTTTAAATATTAATAAGTGAAATTAATAAGTCGAATAATTTATTTTTCGAATACTAGATTTAATTTGGACAATTAAATCGATAATTAAATAGTGAAATTCCAGAAATAATTGAAATCTAGATTATATGTGATTAAAAATGGTTTGGAAAGTTATATTAAATCATATTGAAGTTATAGTGATGTTATAGAACTTTTAAAATTGAATTAAAAGTTAAATTGTGAAAATTGAATATTTTAATATTTAATCGACTAGTGAAATAAGTCATTTTACGAACAGTCTCAGAATTGGACGAAACTAGATCCATTGGATTCGTAATAGCTTGTTATCATCGGATTTCAATTTTCGTAGCAATCAGAGTTGTCGTTTGACCGTGGCAGCTCCAAACGCATCGAAATTGTTTTAATATTAATTTGACGAGTTAAAATAGTCATTTTTCAAACAGCCTCGGATTTCGACGAAACCAGTTTCATCAGATCCATAATGTGGAATTATTGTATGGTTTCAAATTTCGTGTCAATCGGATGTACCGTTTGTCCGGGGCAAGCCAAAACGCATTGAAATCGGTTTAATTTAAAATCGATCGTTTATTGCAATAACTCACACAGATGAATGAATTAGCTCCCGAAACACGTTCCATTGTGTTAGGAACGCAGGGTTAACCTTAGAAACGCCAGCCGGCACGCTCGATTTGGAGTTCGAAATTTTTTCGATGAATAGTAATTTGGCAATTTTCTATATAAGGACTTCTATTCCCTTCATTTGCAAACAAAAAGCAAAACCCTTGAGTTTCTGAAGCCAGCTGCCACCTTATATTCAATGGCTGAGAATGCACAATCTTCTCCTCCTCTTTTCTTCAAATCCACAAACATTTAGAGAGAGGTGTCAACTACAAAGTTGTAGATAACGATGAGACCTTCCACTTCAACGGTCATGATCGGAATTGGAGCAACGGAGAGGCTGCTGGGGGGTCGCATTTGGGCTTCCTTTGGGCACGAATTCCCAGGCCTAGATGAGGCCGAGCTTGGTTCTATTTGGGGTGAGGGTGGAGTCGAGTGTTGGCTTCGATTTGGTGGTGGAGTGAAGGGATTTCGTGCGTTATGGTGCCCGTGGTGTTTAACCCTAATCTACGGCTATGGGTTTGATTTTTGTACGTGAGTTTGAGCAAGGGGGAGATGAAGACGTGAGTGGCTATATGTGGAGGAAGCAAAATGAATGGCCCAGATGTGAGGAGTTTAAAAATAATAAAAGAAATTGTAAATTTATTTATATTTAAATTCGTTCAAACTTTAAAATATCATAACTTCTTCATACGAGGTCCGTTTTGGACGAAACGAATTGCGTTGGCTTCATTTTGTTGAGCACTACGCTATGAAACTAGATTGGAGTCATTTGGAGCTAGCGAAAATTTCGGGTAAAATTAAACGTCCGTTTAATTTTATTCGAAATAAAACGCTACAAACTGCTATCAGAAATTAAAGGTGAGAACTTCTCACTCAATCGAATTGTTTCGATTTAATTTTAAATAGTTAGATTTAAAATTGTTTGATTGTGTGATTGGATGATAAATTGATATCTGTTGTGTTGAAATAGACATTATACGCCGTTATTAAGCGGAGGTTATTTATTAAAAACATATACCGCGAATATTCCAATGTTTAGTGGAATTGGTATTATATATGTATTTGGAGTTGATTTCCCACATTATATAGTGGATGAGACCCTATTGCGCCGCATAATAGCGGATAATATTTTATAAATCCCATATACCGCGATATTCCGTACTAGAACGGAATTGGTATTGTGCTAACATCTATGGATGCAGGGAAACAGGTTGGAGGGATCCAACTGGATTCCTCAACTGTATTGATTTATTATAGATATTGCTGTATATTCTATTATCATATTGATATATGATGTTTTGGATGCCGTGATTGATTATTTGGTGCTGTTGCATCATCAGATCCATTTTTGAAGTTTAAAAATAACGATTTTGATTTTAAAAGGGTTTTAAAGTGATTTTTGAAAGTATAGGTTTTATTTAAAATTTTAAATTGATTCATTCTAAATAAATAAACGTTATAATTTTTATGTAATTAAAATTAGGATGTTTGTGAAAATAAAATAAGAATGTGGTTTTTGAAATATAAGTTGATTAAATTGTAATTGGTTTAAATTGAAATTTTCGACTTATTATAAATGGATTATATTTATAGAAGATGTATAAAATTGTTATTTTATAAATAAAAATAAGGAGATTATTTAGGAGTTTTATAAATGTTAAAATGAACTTATAAACGGATTTTATAAGTAAGTAATATTAATAGATATACGATTTGTGAAGTTATAAAATGAAGGATTTTGAAACTAAAAGAATTATAAGTTATCAACTTATGATTTGGATTTTTGTTATATAAATGAGTCAAATGGAATTGTTTAAATAAAGGGATTTCCTAACTTGAAGTTTTATAAAATATAAATGTGATTTATAAACGTTGTTTCATAAATCCGAAATCACTTATCTTGATAAGTGAATTATAGAAGTTAATTAAAGGAAGTATATTCATGATTTTGGACAGTGAATATATTATTAAATAAAATGGATATGTTTTGGAAAAGTGATATTTGAAATAGAATGAAAACGATTTAAAGATGTTTTAAAATGTATTAACTATCGAATACATAGATTTCAACATTCATTGTTGAAATAGACGTTTCGAGAAATAAGGAAATGGTGGACTCTAACACTGTTGTTATAGTAAATGATTTTCGAAAGGAAATGTTTTATATAGTATTGGATTTATCTATCTATCTTAATTTCGAATCCCTATACTAGTGTTTTTGGGTCGTCGTAACGATGTTTTACGCAACATTCGTTTTGACTCAAATAAATGGTTCTAAGAGAACGTTTTCCTTAAAGAATGAAAAATATACTTAATTATGATTTAAGTATATCGAATATTTTCCAAGTGTTGAAAATAAATGATTTGTGAATTACTTATTATTAAATAAGTATGGAAATATTTTCCAATATGAAATGAAAGGTTTGAGATTTTATCTTTTAAAGATAAATTGAAAAGTGAATAATTGAAATTTGTTTTCAAATGGTTGAAGTGTGGAAATTATATATCTTGTAAAGATATTTTTTTGGAAGATAAATAATTTGGAAAATTATTTGGAATCTGATGATGCTATGCAGACCTATTGATAGTTAAATAACCGACTATCAATAATTACCTTGAATGAGTATTTGTTGTGAATTGGATGAATTTGAATGCCACACTTATTTTTGAATAAGCGCTCACTATTCGAGTTAGCCGGGAAAGGACCTTTGGGTCGTATAACCCATTCCGAATATGTGATACGTCGTAATGGATTGCATTTGATGACCGGTGTTGAAGACCGGATATTTTTGAAAACGGAAGGATTACCGTCGAGTTACTCTGCATCGGCTGATCTCCGATATAGAGTTTTATCACCCTTAGTGACGGGAAGTCCGGACGTGATTAGAGATTATCCGGATTGCAAGGACTTCTTTTGAAGTGCCTTCGGTTCTGTTCGATCCCGGAACAGACTTGTATGGTTGTGTGTCTGACGTTACATTTTGAGATATAAAGCTGGTTTCTTTCAAATACATTTCTGTTGGTGGCGGAGAATTTATTCTCTTAGCTTAACACCCTTCTCTGAGACGTACGAGCTCAGAGGTTATGTAGTTGATGGTTACTAGTGATATATTCCCAATTTGGTAACGTGGCATGCTGAGTGTTGCTGTGTAATGATCATTGTTTGATCATTTGTGATATGATCATCTGTTTGATCATTTATCTTTGTGATCATTACTTTGATCATTTGTTGACCCAAAGCATGGCTTTGTACCAAAGTGTGGCTTTGTGGACGAGACTTCGTCGGACCTCACACCCCGGAAATGGTCAAAACAGGAAGGATGCGGCAAGGTTATTAGGGGGTAGCGCCCCTTTAGTGTATGTCATTCCTTCTGGATAGAGGTGGTATCATGGTATGGAGCCCAGATACTTAACCTATGTTGTTGCTGCATTATTATTCTTATGTGGTTGTTGGAATCAAGGATCCTCGGGAAGATCGGTTACGATCGGGGGATGACATATTCGTGTCAGTAGTTACCCAGTTAGGGGTAACCCGGCCTTGTGTTGGCAGAGATCCGGTTTGGTTCTCGGGTCGTCTTTCCAGAGGCGTACCTATGTGGCAATGGGAAGTTCCTTGACCTAACCATTTGTTGGAAATCCAAAGAAACAATACGAGACTTGTACGGTTTTAGTTGTAGAACCTATCATTCACTTATGGTGGCGCCCCACTGTTTGGATGGTAGCTATAGTAGGCATAAGTGCGAAATGCCTATGCTGGCTAAGATTAATATTATACTTTCGAAATATTTTCTACACTATGCACTAATAATAATATCAAAAAAAAAGATTTGATTTTGCGTAGTAAGCATCTTTAACCATCATAAGAAGAAATCTCCTCCAATTCTGCGTTTGCATTGTGTGTGTGGCGGGAGGTCTTATGGTAGTTTCATTTTCCAAAAGCATTGCGAAATTGACTTTAAAATCTTCCTGTTGTTTGTTTTAAAGATAAACTGTTTTAAGTTCTCACACCAGTCGCCATGACTGACCTGGAGTTTATTGTTTCCTTCCTAAACTCTGGGTGCCCACCAATTTCCACACGGGCAGTCTAGAGTTAGGTTATTGGGTCATTCTAGATTCGGGATGCTGTGGAGCTTAGTGGCGAGCTGGATGGCGAGACGTACCACTTGTATATGATATTATTTATTCCGCTGTGTATTCTGTTATAAGGACAAGTTTATATAACTGTCCATTGATGTATTGACTTTGTTGTTGTAAACTCTGATGATGTGATGTAATGTATAAATTGATATAGTTCTTTTGATTAAAGATTATTCATTTATCTATTATATGTTGTTCCGCTGCGAATGTGAGATTCTGATATTGTTTCTGTTTCTGTGTTTTTTGTTGTTTCTTCTTTCTTTTTCTTCTGTTTCTTCTACCTCTTCTTTCTTAAACCCTAAGAATTCGGTTTTCCGGCATTCGATGGCTCGGCAGTCGATACAGTGGATGTATTGATGTCGATATTCGGAAGTCGAAGAATCGGGTCCTTACAACGTGGTATCGGAGCATATGGTTAAGCGACAACCCTGCTCTGTTGGGTGTTACTCATTAGAGATAGAGTCAGCAGTACTCTAGAATGAGTTGAGTGTAATAATAGATATGAGCGCGTATTTGTTAGTGAATATAAAATTGTTTTATATTGTGATGATTGATTTGTTGAGTGGTATATGGATTCTGGTCGGTATTGTCGGTACAACTCTATCAATAGGGATCTCTAAACACTTATATAGGACAATTCGGCACGATATTGTTTAAATTGGGTAAATGAAATAATTTTACCTTGATTATATTTTGTATATAAAGAAATAATTTTTCAGTGTTAAAGTCTATATAATTGATTGTTTGGTTGTTGAAAATGTAAATATATATAAGTTAATTAAAAGTTGTTTGAATAAGTTAAATAAAACAACTGTTGTAAAAGAGAAAATTGTATAAGAAAATAAATTATAAGTATGAAATTATAATTGAAATGATTTACAATGGAAAAGGAATAATCTTATATATAAGAAGTGAAATTTTATAAGTAAAAGATTTGTAAATGTGATTTATAATCTAAGATAAAATTCCAGAGAAGTGTTTTGAAAGGATTTGATATTTTGGAAAATTGTTTTAGAGAGATGAAAGCTCTAAACTCTTTCGGTCGCTGGAAAATAATTCCGATGATGATCGCGACATCATTGGTGTTCATTTTCGGGTTTCCAAAAGAGGAATTGCTGCCATATTATTTTAAACAAAAGTTGTTGGGAAAATTTGGATTTTTGTTTTAGAAATTCAAAAGATAAATTTGAATTGATTTCAAAAATGGTTTTTGAAAGGTTGAAAAGACTCTGGAATCCTATTTAAAATATTTATGGGAATGATAAATGAGTTGATAACTTATACAATTTGAATTTTGATAGAATAAAATTAACTTAAAGGATAGAGTTAAATTAAAGTAAGTATAAGTGAATCAATAAAAAAATCCAAGTTGAAGTTGATAAATATAAGTGAAATAAGTTTATACTTATAATATGAAATAAAATTAACTTTGGTAAAAGTTGAATAGAATTTATTTAGAATGGGAATCTAAATTTAATTTATAAGTGGAAACTTAAGTTAATTTGAACAAATGAAATTTGAAATGGAATATAACTTAAGTGATGTTGAACGAAGTTGATTTTGATATCAAAGTAAATTAATAAAGTGAATTTATTAAATGAATGTGAACTTGAGTTATATAAATGAAATTCAATTTTATTTGTTAAAATGAATTAGCAATTGAATTAATAAATGGATTGGATGTTAATCAATCTAATGAAAATAAGTTGATATGAAATAATGAATATAAGTGTTAATTCATTTAAAAGCTAATTGAATAATTGAATGTCAGTCAATTTAATATTTAACCAATTGGAATTAAAAGTGTTGAACCAAATCGAATGTAATTGAATAAATTTGGTTGTAATGGATGTACATTGTTTGTTATATGATTGATAGTTGATTGTATATAATTCATTAAGTGTTAATGAAAGTAAATTAGCGAAATTGGAAGCTATGTAATTTGATTTAAATTGAAGTGAAGTAAATTTAAATAGATTTCAATTCAAATTGAAAGTGAACAAATGTGAATTAGTGAAAGTAAACTAATTGAATATGAATAAATGAATGTTGATAAAATCCAATGTTAATGAATCAAATGTGATTAAATTGAAAACCAATTCAATGAATATTTATGAGAAATGAAAGTATATTGATTTGGTTATGAAGTTGTTGAATGTTTATTGGATGATGGTTGCATTTGTTGTTTGTTGCATTTGCTATATTGACACATATGTAGTTGATATGTTGCTATATGATGTATATTGATATTATTTTCTATATACATGTTCTCATTTGTTTGATTGAGTGTTTAGTAGGTGCGGATGGCGTTTGCTTCGCATTTGGAGCTCACTTTCGCGCTATATTAGTCTGATACGCCCGCTAATAATAAATAAGGTACATATCTCGGATTAAATATCGTACTTTTACACTTTTTTCGCTATGGGATGCCTCATCACTTGATGAGATGTATATTTGTGATATATATACACTGTCATTTTTTTTCCGGATCGAGCCGCACCAAGGAGACTATGGCGAAATTTTCCGAAAATTTAAGGCGTTAGAATATTTTTGAGAAAATTGGAAAATTGGAAAATTTTGGAAACTTAGTAAACATTTTGTAAGAAGTTTAACTATTGGATTTTGGAAAAGTTAAACACTTAAGGGATTTGTAAATCTAATTTGAACGGTTTGTTTTGAAAAGTTAATGGATTCTGTAATTTTTTTTCCTACTTGGTAATTTCGAGGACGAAATTCTTTTCAAGGGGAAAGTTTGTAACGACCCAGAATTTCTGTCAATTAAAATTTGAATATTTAATTAATTTTAAATATTAATAAGTGAAATTAATAAGTCGAATAATTTATTTTTCGAATACTGGATTTAATTTGGACAATTAAATCAATAATTAAATAGTGAAATTCCAGAAATAATTGAAATCTGGATTATATGTGATTAAAAATGATTTGGAAAGTTATATTAAATCATATTGAAGTTATAGTGATGTTATAGAACTTTTAAAATTGAATTAAAAGTTAAATTGTGAAAATTGAATATTTTAATATTTAATCGACTAGTGAAATTAGTCATTTTTCGAACAGTCTCAGAATTGGACGAAACTAGTTCCATTAGATCCGTAATAGTTTGTTATTATCGGATTTCAATTTTCATAGCAATCGGAGTTGTCGTTTGACCGTGGCAGCTCCAAACGCATCGAAATTGTTTTAATATTAATTTGGCGAGTCAAAATAGTCATTTTCAAATAGTCTTGGATTTTGACGAAACTAGTTTCATCGGATCCATAATGTGGAATTATTGTATGGTTTCAAATTTCATGTCAATCGAATGTACCGTTTGTTCGGGGCAAGCCAAAACGCATCGAAATCGGTTTAATTTAAAATCGATCGTTTATTGCAATAACTCGCACAGATGACCGAATTAGCTCCCGAAACACGTTCCATTGTGTTCGGAACGCGGGGTAAACCTTCGAAACGCTAGCCGACATGCTCGATTTGGAGTTCGAATTTTTTTCGATGAATAGTAATTTGGCAATTTTCTATATAAGGACTTCTATTCCCTTCATTTGCAAACAAAAGGCAAAACCCTAGGGTTTCTGAAGCCAGCCGCCACCTTATATTCAATGGCTGAGAATACACAATCTTCTCCTCCTCTTTTCTTCAAATCCACAAACATTTAGAGAGAGTTGTCAACTACAAAGTTGTAGATAACGATGAGATCTTCCACTTCAACGGTCATGATCGGAATTGCGCAACGGGGAGGCTGCTGGGGGGTCGCTTTTGGGCTGCCTTTGGGCATGAATTCCCAGGCCTAGATGAGGCCGAGCTTGGTGCTATTTGGGGTGAGGGTGGAGTCGAGTGTTGGCTTCGATTTGGTGGTGGAGTGATGGGATTTCGTGCGTTATGGTGGCCGTGGTGTTTAACCCTAATCTACGGCTATGGGTTTGATTTTGGTACGTGAGTTTGAGCAAGGGGGAGATGAAGACGTGAGTGGCCAGATGTGGAGGAAGCAAAATTAATGGCCCAGATGTGAGGAGTTGAAAAATAATAAAAGAAATTGTAAATTTATTTATATTTAAATTCGTTCAAACTTTAAAATATCATAACTTCTTCATACGAAGTCCGTTTTGGACGAAACGAATTGCGTTGGCTTCGTTTTGTCGAGCACTACGCTCTGAAACTGGATTGGATTCGTTTGGACCTAGCAAAAATTTCGGGTAAAATTAAACGTCTATTTAATTTTATTCGAAATAAAACGCTACAAACTGCTATCGGAAATTTAAGGTGAGAACTTCTCACTCAATCGAATTGTTTCGATTTAAATTTAAATAGTTAGATTTAAAATTATTTGATTGTGTGATTGGATGATAAATTGATATATGTTGTGTTGAAATAGACATTATACGCCGTTATTAAGCGGAGGTTATTTATTAAAAACATATACCGCGAATATTCCAATGTTTAGTGGAATTGGTATTATATATGTATTTGGAGTTGATTTCCCACATTATATAGTGGATGAGACCCTATTGTGCCGCATAATAGCGAATAATATTTTATAAATCCCATATACCGCGATATTTCGTACTGGAACGGAATTCGTATTGTGCTAACATCTGTGGATGCAGGGAAATAGGTTGGAGGGATCCAACTGGATTCCTCAACTGTATTGATTTATTACAGATATTGCTGTATATTCTGTTATCATATTGATATATGATGTTTTGGATGTCGTGATTGATTATTTGGTGCTGTCGCATCATCGGATTCATTTTTGAAGTTTAAAAATAACGATTTTGATTTTAAAAGGGTTTTAAAGTGATTTTTGAAAGTATACGTTTTATTTAAAATTTTAAATTGATTCATTCTAAATAAATAAACGTTATAATTTTTATGTAATTACAATTAGGATGTTTGTAAAAATAAAATAAGAATGTGGTTTTTGAAATATAAGTTGATTAAATTGTAATTGGTTTAAATTGAAATTTTCGACTTATTATAAATGGATTATATTTATAGAAGATGTATAAAATTGTTATTTTATAAATAAAAATAAGGAGATTATTTAAGAGTTCTATAAATGTTAAAATGAACTTATAAACGGATTTTATAAGTAAGTAATATTAATAGATATACGATTTGTGAAGTTATAAAATGAAGGATTTTGAAACTAAAAGAATTATAAGTTATCAACTTATGATTTGGATTTTTGTTATATAAACGAGTCAAATGGAATTGTTTAAATAAAGGGATTTCCTAACTTGAAGTTTTATAAAATATAAAAGTGATTTATAAACGTTGTTTCATAAATCCGAAATCACTTATCTTGATAAGTGAATTATAGAAGTTAATTAAAGGAAGTATATTCATGATTTTGGACAGTGAATATATTATTAAATAAAATGGATATGTTTTGGAAAAGTGATATTTGAAATAGAATGAAAACGATTTAAAGATGTTTTAAAATGTATTAACTATCGAATACATAGATTTCAACATTCATTGTTGAAATAGACGTTTCGAGAAATAAGGAAATGGTGGACTATAACACTGTTGTTATAGTAAATGATTTTCGAAAGGAAATGTTTTATATAGTATTGGGATTTATCTATCTATCTTAATTTCGAATCCCTGTACTAGTGTTTTTGGGTCGTCGTAACGATGTTTTACGCAACATTCATTTTGACTCAAATAAATGGTTCTAAGAGAACGTTTTCCTTAAAGAATGAAAAATATACTTAATTATGATTTAAGTATATCGAATATTTTCCAAGTGTTGAAAATAAATGATTTGTGAATTACTTATTATTAAATAAGTATGGAAATATTTTCCAATATGAAATGAAAGGTTTGAGATTTTATCTTTTAAAGATAAATTGAAAAGTAAATAATTGAAATTTGTTTTCAAATGGTTGAAGTGTGGAAATTATATATCTTGTAAAGATATTTTTTTGGAAGATAAATAATTTGGAAAATTATTTGGAATTTGATGATGCTGTGCAGACCTATTGATAGTTAAATAACCGACTATCAATAATTACATTGAATGAGTATTTGTTGTGAAATGGATGAATTTGAATGCCACACTTATTTTTGAATAAGCGCTCACTATTTGGGTTAGCCGGGAAAGGACCTTTGGGTCGTATAACCCATTTCGAATATGTGATACGTCGTAATGGATCGCATTTGATGACCGGTGTTGAAGACCGGATATTTTTGAAAACGGGAGGATTACCGTCGAGTTACTCTACATCGGCTGATCTCCGATATAGAGGTTTTATCACCCTTAGTGACGGGAAGTCCGGACGTGATTAGAGATTATCCGGATTGCAAGGACTTCTTTTGAAGTGCCTTCGGTTCTGTTCGATCCCGGAACAGACTTGTATGGTTGTGTGTCTGACGTTACATTTTGAGATATAAAGCTGGTTTCTTTCAAATACATTTCTGTTGGTGGCAGAGAATTTATTCTCTTAGCTTAACACCCTTCTCTAAGACGTACGAGCTCATAGGTTATGTAGTTGATGGTTACTAGTGATATATTCCCAATTTGGTAACGTGGCATGCTGAGTGTTGCTGTGTAATGATCATTGTTTGATCATTTGTGATATGATCATCTGTTTGATCATTTATCTTTGTGATCATTACTTTGATCATTTGTTGACCCAAAGCATGGCTTTGTACCAAAGCGTGGCTTTGTGGACGAGACTTCGTCGGACCTCACACCCCGGAAATGGTCAAAACAGGAAGGATGCGGCAAGGTTATTAGGGGGTAGCGCCCCTTTAGTGTATGTCATTCCTTCTGGATAGAGGTGGTATCATGGTATGGAGCCCAGATACTTAACCTATGTTGTTGCTGCATTATTATTCTTATGTGGTTGTTGGAATCAAGGATCCTCGGGAAGATCGGTTACGATCGGGGGATGACATATTCGTGTCAGTAGTTACCCAGTTAGGGGTAATCCGGCCTTGTGTTGGCAGAGATCCGGTTTGGTTCTCGGGTCGTCTTTCCAGAGGCGTACCTATGTGGTAATGAGAAGTTCCTTGGCCTGACCATTTGTTGGAAATCCAAAGAAACAATACGAGACTTGTACGGTTTTAGTTGTAGAACCTATCATTCACTTATGGTGGCGCCCCACTGTTTGGATGGTAGCTATAGTAGGCATAAGTGCGAAATGCCTATGCTGGCTAAGATTAATATTATACTTTCGAAGTATTTTCTACACTATGCACTAATAATAATATCAAAAAAAAGATTTGATTTTGCGTAGTAAGCATCTTTAACTATCATAAGAAGAAATCTCCTCCAATTCTGCGTTTGCATTGTGTGTGTGGCGGGAGGTCTTATGGTAGTTTCATTTTCCAAAAGCATTGCGAAATTGACTTTAAAATCTTCATGTTGTTTATTTTAAAGATAAACTGTTTTAAGTTCTCACACCAGTCACCATGACTGACCTGGAGTTTATTGTTTCCTTCCTAAACTCTGGGTGCCCACCAATTTCCACACGGGCAGTCTAGAGTTAGGTTATCAGGTCATTCTGGATTCGGGATGCTGTGGAGCTTAGTGGCGAGCTGGATGGCGAGACGTACCACTTGTATATGATATTATTTATTCCGCTGTGTATTCTGTTATGAGGACAAGTTTATATAACTGTCCATTGATGTATTGACTCTGTTGTTGTAAACTCTGATGATGTGATGTAATATATAAACTGATATAGTTCTTTTGATTAAAGATTATTCATTTATCTATTATATGTTGTTCCGCTGCGAATGTGAGATTCTGATATTGTTTCTGTTTCTGTGTTTTCTGTTGTTTCTTCTTTCTTTTTCTTCTTATTCTTCTACCTCTTCTTTCTTAAACCCTAAGAATTCGGTTTTCCGGCATTCGATGGCTCGGCAGTCGATACAGTGGACGTATTGATGTCGATATTCGGAAGTCGAAGAATCGGGTCCTTACAACGCCGATACTCTGCCGAAATCAATATTTATCTTTAGTTGTACTGTTGTAATCCCTTATAAACAGCGAGTGAAATTCAATAAATATAAGCCATTTCATAGTGGACGTAGGCAATACACCGAACCACTCTAAATTCGTGTGTTTATGTGCATTTTCTTATCTGTTTATTGGTGTGTTTGTTAGATCTATCTCATTTTACATTTACTTTCTTCATTTTATCTCTTCAAACACATCCGAAGAGTGTTGTGCCCAATTTTGGTACAAACATAGGTGAAGGTCCCGCTATTGAGATATTTTATGTAGGATAGCTGGCACCACCATTTTTTGGGCCTTTCCCCATTTTATAAAGAGCAGGGGAGTCAGCATACTTGAGTGGGCTTCTTGAAAAGTTGGCAGGTGTCCGCACGCATTTTGTTTATCCCATTTACAAACATATGTTGATGATTTATCATTTATGGTAGATACGAGTCAGCCTGATGATGTGAATGTAGAGGTGGAGTGTAGAATACTGTATTGGCATATTCACATCTTATAGCTTGATGTGATATGATAAAAGAATGAAAAAATAAAATTGGTCCAGGTACGGTAAGGAAAAGGTTTGGATGGAAGTACTGGGAACTCGAGGAGAGAATCCAAGCTTCCTATCACGAGCACTTTTCCAATAAGTTCCTCTTTGGTTAGTTTGTAGTTTAGTTGGCTCATTAGACCGTTTGTAAGTTTTCATGGTTGCTTTAGTTAGCTAGTTGACATAAGCATAGATGTATGGATGCTAGAGCTTGTTTGTATACACGTACTTATGACATCTTTTGGTTGATATGGTTTCCTTATTTAAGCTATACCAATTTATTTCTTATCATGTTGGATACTAATATTTATGTATATTCTAACTTAGGTTAGAAGATTATATAAAATATTTATTATTTCTTTACCTTGCATTTATGTATTACTTTTTATAGATGTAGTTATTTACTTTCTACTTGATATGGATGTTGCACATGGATATATAGATGTGTGTGTGTAAGGATGTTTGCATACTTTTTGGTTATCACTGCATATGCATTCATAAGGAGGCCTATTTAGTTGCATTTGCACTCATCCCACATCATAACATTCTATTTTTATCTATCATATGATGATACATCTAGGTTGTGTTTTTATTTGTGTTGTAAGATGGATGCTTGATGGATGTTGATATGTTTGTTTTGTAGGTTAGTGTGTTATAAAGCGAGTTGCATTGTCCCTCTCTTGGAATTTCAGCAATGAAATTCTTTGAAGGGGGAGAGAATGTAACACCCTGTAATAATCCATATTTTTCGATGATTTAAAAATAATGAAATAAATTAAATAATTTTGGCTAAAGGGAAAAATTATCATTTTTTAAATTTTGAATTTGCAAATGAAACTAGAGCCATTGAGATCGTGTCGTTTTTCTGATGCGTGCCGTATAATCATTTGTCTGAATCAGAGCCCGGGTGTGAGATATATCTTGGTGTTTATGTTTCGAAAATTCGAATATTTGAATTGGGCTGACTTAACAAAATTGAATGAACACCCTATATTCTCTATAAATACTTGTTTAGTAACCCAATTTAAAATTTCGAATTCATTTTTCCAAACGCATCCTTTTTCTCTCTTCTTCTTCCTCCTAACTCAGAAACCCTCTTCTTTAAAACTCAAATTTCTATCTCTTTTCAATTAAAATCAATAATTTAACCACCAAACCAAAGAGCAAAACTAGGGCTACCATACAATAGATTTGTAGATTCATCATTTTTATAGTGCAGGCCAATTCCGAACAACGAGCTTTGGGGGAAAATCAGGTTATTTTGAGTGATTTTCGCCTAATTTCCCATACACATTTTTTAATCTAGCATAGTTCTAAGAAAATTATGGCCTAGGGTTTGAGTTGGAATTTATTGACGATAATAATTAACAAGTTTAGACAGAAACTCTAATGATATATATCTAAAATAAAAAGGGTTACTTGATGTTATAATCAATAAAACAACGATTTATTGATAACGACCAAGCTAGTAAATTAACAATGCATATTGAGATGAATGTTTGTGGACTTTGGTTTAGATTCATATATAAATGAATGAATTAAATAAAAAACTAAAGTTAGCGATGATAAAATATTTATAAAAGAGAATAAAATAGAATATATATATATATATTAAATATATTATGTTTATATATATGGGGACATAAGTAAGGAAAATTTAGAAGAATGAGTATTGTAAAAGATACAAGAATATTACATGGAAGTTTTAGTATAAATCAAGTAAAAATACTATAAAATGATCTTGGAGATTATGTGGTATGTTTAGGAGATTAAATATGAATTATAGTGGGGTTTAACATGATTTTTGTGGGTTATTTTGCATGAGATGGAAAAACAATGTTTTAAGTAAGAAAAGTATATTTATATTGAAATATGCCTATAAAATGCATATAAAAATTCTTTATAAATGCTCATATGATATTTTAGATCATATTATAATTTTATTTTGAATTTATAATAGATTTCAAAGGTTTTTTGAAGATATATATATATATATATAAACATGTTGTATTTCTATTTTTTGAAAACTAGCTTTGAAAACACCAATTTCTACAACGTTTTTTAAATTGTTTCGAAGAATTTTTTTAATGAAATTAAGGTTGAAATAGAGAAACATATCTAATTTTGAAGAAAAAAAAGATTAAGAATCAGATCCAAAACGAGTGAGAAAGAACCAAAACAAAAACTTAAAAAATAAATATTGAAGTCAACATAATCAGGCAGCCTTTGTCCAGTAGGCCACCACAAGTGCATCGGTGAGTCCATTGGTGGTGCAATCAGTCGGCACCTTTTGGAACAAGTTTCTTGACACAAGAGGCCTAGATAGACGGATTTTTGACCGGGGGTTCTTCCGGGGTATTCGGCCAACACTTAGGCTACGTTTTTGACTTGAATTGCATGTGTGATCGAACAAATTGAATGAAGTTATAGTAAAGATATATAAGTAGATATATTTATATGGGTTTCCATGTATCGATGTAATCTATCAACTTGATTGAATGGAATGTTTAAATGTATATATATATCAGGATGTATGTATATATACGTAGATTTATGGATATACATATGGACAGTCAATTCCTATTAGTGATTTGTTTGACCATTGATGTCGAGAACTCTATTAGTTATCATGGTAACACAGTCACTCAGTATTTGTAGAAAATTTGAGGTGCATGTTGTTATATGGAAATGGATTCGTAAGCCGTATATGGAACTGTGTCCATTCAATGATTCAGCTATGTGCTAATGCAATAATGTGGGCTTGGCTTTGTACATGGATTGGACCATATCATCAACCATTGTAAATGTATTGGAGTGAGGTCTTGTTTCAAGAAGTGACAAAGTTAGTTATGTATCATTGTATTATTTGACTAACTTGTAGGATGCAGGTGAAACATGATTAAAGTATGATTGACTACAATAATTATCTTGGTTTTTTTGGGAATGACTGGACATGTAGTAAAGTAGACGCACATCACTCACCGGACTATAATCTGACCCTCTCCGCATGTTTTTCCCTTTTGTTTCATCATTTTGTTGATGGTAACTAGTGCGTTGTATTGAATGACGCTAGATGGTGCAGATCATGAAGGCATTACTTATTTATATAGATTTGTATATAAATAATCACCTAACAGTGGTTGTATTTGTGCGTTGGATTTGGATTGGATTTAGTTGTATTTGATTATGCATATACATTGAATCTGTTATTCTGAAGTAAAGTGATATTTGATTATATGTCATTGCCTTCTACTATGAGTTCAGAAAGAGATAGAAAATTTTTATTATCTTGTTTTGTCTCTTGTTATACTAACTAAAACGACACATTATTTCCGGCTTTCGTGTCTACACACTATGAGTTGTGTTAAATCAAAGATCAAAAATAGCGGATTGTTACATTTGGTATCAGATCCAAATATCCCTTAAGTTAAGAATTAGGAACGTATTGGGAGAGTGTATTTGTATTTGATAAGCATAATATATATATATGTGTGTGTGTGTGTATAATATTGAGTACATATGTGTACACTGTTTTCTGTTCCATTTGTGTTAACTTCTGATTAAGGAGTTGGCAATGAATCCTAATTTAGTATAGTAGAGGGTGAGTATAAACAAAAGTAGAAATTGGAACAAAGATAGATAATGATGGGGTTGAAGTCTGAATGGAAAATGGTACTAAATATTGATACTAGGTATATTTTGGTATGAATTCTAGTTTGGTTCCATCAATATCCATAGACGATAAGCCAGACTAGTATAAACCCTGTAAAACCCTGCACTCACTATATATGGAGCGGTTCCTGTCCGACCACCATGGCTGTTGATTTACCGATGCTCTGTGAGGATTTATCCAATTTGAGTGGTAACCCTATATTGAAACTAAACCCTATTCAGTGGTGTGGGCGTGACTAAGCACTTTTGAGTAAATATATAATCTTTTGAATTTACTTGATAGATACACTTATTAAGGAGGAGGTGAATTTTATAAAAAAATTAATCTTGAAAGTTAAATATTTTTAAAGAATTGTTTAAAAGGAATTGATTTTGGAAATTGAAATCATAGTATTTGTTTTATGAAGGGATTGGCTAATAGATGTTATACTTATCAAGGATTATAAAAATATTTGAAGGATTTATACCAAGGGATTTAAATTTTCTATTCAAAAGTAAGCGGAATCTTTATATTTTAAATATATGTATTTTGGGATGGATATTGAAAAGTTTGTGACATAAGATTTTGAATATGTATATACATTAATATATGATTTAAGGTTGCGAAAATTATTTTCCAATTCAAAATGAATATGGTTGGTGGATAAAATGAGTTTTAAGATTTTTTACTAATACACACAAAGTACGTATTTTTAAAAAATGTAGAGTTTAGCTATGTGTAAAACAAGATGATATGTACTTATTCGTATGATAAAATGATTATAAATTATTTGAAAGATGAAGTATAGGTATTTAAGAAAATACAATAGTTATTTCAAATTTGAAAGATGTTTTGAGAAATTAATATTAAATTATCGAAGTTGAAGGAAGTCAATTGATTTTGAAGTTAAAATATAAAAATATAAAACTAAGTGAAACATACGGTGAATATATTGTTTTATAGTTTTCAAAATGATTAGGAAATTTTATGAAATAATATTTTAAAGGTGAAGGGGATTTTAAATTTTGACATTGGATGAATTTCCAAATTGGTAAATCGTTTACTGTTATTTTGAAAATATGGGAAGAAAATCCCATATTGTTCAATTATTTTGTACAAGCAAGCCAAATTATAGTAGCCGTACCGCTTTTACAATAATTATTACAGGTGTGAGGTAAAGACGCCTCAGCAACTACACATGAATACACTACATTACAAGAGCAAGACTACATTGTCTCATCTACTAATACACACTTACAAGCTCAAATTACCCCACACACTTACAAACTCAAGATACATAACACACTTACATAGTGACATAACAAGATACTATAAGGTGACTACAAAGTTACAACAATTCATACAAAAGGACTAAAGCCAGATCAGGCTCATTTTAGGTATTAAAGTTACACAATTTTCAGCTAGAAACTGCCCCACAATAGAGATAACATTGAACTATTTTTAAGACCCCAAAAGCATAGGCAACCAAAACCATCACATAAGCAAAATATAACACCATCATCTTCAAAACAAGAACAAGGCTTTAACTTCAGCAAAAACAATATTGTTAAATTATTATCTTTGAAGAAATGGTTTAATAGATTTGGAAGCAGATGAAGAAGGTAAGATAGTTAAATCATATGCACTGGAAGTAGTCCCAGGTGCAAAGCATATCACCGTCTACCTAGGATAAAAGGGAGAAGACCATGATGGAAAGAGAGTTGCTACTTTTGATATATCTTTTTATAATAGGTAGTATAGACCTTAAGTCTTACAAAGTTCTTATATCTATTGTGGTGTTGAATCAATCTTTAGAATCGAACCATTTGCATGTTATTGCCATGATTTGGAATTTGTTTTTTTTGTATAGAGTCCTTTAGTGACACGTATGTAATGAATCTTTTGAGTATGTGGATTTATTTTGAAAATAAATTGAACGACTCCTTATGGGATGATGTTGGATGCAGATAAGAATGTGGATCAGATGAGGAGAAGTGACTGGGAACAATCTTGTTGTATGTCGTGATCTCGATAGTCCCACGATGATGAATTGTTGTCTATCCTATGCCATAAAAATCATATATGCCTTTGTTGAAGATTCCGATGTCAATCATATGCCATAAGGATCACATATGCCTTTATTGAAGATTCTGATCTCTCCGCCCCCAAATAAATAAACTCATCAGTCCTATTGTCATGCCCCTAGGGATATGACTCTAGAAGAGAGTAAGTAGTTAGATAGGAAAATTCCGAGTTGATAAGTGCAGATCTTTTTTGTATAAGGGAGGTAAGTCCAGATTATTTTGTTGAATCAACATAGAGAAGAGGCGCTACCCTAACAACAAAATAAATGTGTTATGAGTTATGTAAAGGCGATTGGACCAAAGTTACACTTGTATGATACTGGAAGTTTTGAAGTAAGGTTTCACTTGGAAAACTGGATAACAAAAGAGGCATTGGTGATATTGGAATTTTAGTTTGTTGGATCCCATTTACAAATTGATTGGGAGTATTTTACGGTGTGGATGAAGATTTCATTTGAAGGGCCTAAAGTTTGTTATATAATAGGATTTCAGTGACCCTTAATTATTTCAATGTGAGCCAACTCAGTGATCGGTCCATTGAATAAATTTTTTATAGTTAATATCCGCATCATCTTATACGTATCATTGCAGTAATAGTCATTGATAAAGGCGAATATAATACAGATGTTTTGTTTTTGACATCGCTAGTAAAGCTAAACAGTTTGGATTAGTTTATGCTACACCATACATATTTTTTTGGATATGGTGGTTATAAATCACTAGGCAAGTTAGTTCTCATCTTAATGTATATATTTTATTGCGATATTCATGAAATATTGATACTTGAGTTGTCACTGCAACTGATGGTATATTGTTTGAGTTAGATGTAACACGAGTCTCATATTTGTTCACTATGCTAGAACATTGTCCATTTCTGATGTCCCTAAGTATGGTTTAGTAGATTGATGTTATCTCGAATGTCATTGGATTGGTATGGTGGGACGCCATCCTTATTGAGTTGTCTCGTCTATAGTGTGGGGAAAATGAAATCAGTGAAAAGATATGTTGGGAAAAGATACCATTTGTTGGTTGTATGAGGAAAGGATCAAGTTTGGATTTTGGATTTTTAAGAAGATCCCGGGTTAGAAGGGTACCGAGACTAATTATTGTAGTGTGATTAACAAGTATGAAGAAAACACACCAACATATATGAGTACCAAGATCACCTGAGTTCGTATTATCAATGAACGAAATGAAGTATTGTAATCTAGTACATAAAGATGGAGAAGGTACTCCGACATAAGCTGGTACTAGGACTATATGAGTTTATATTATTGGCATGATGAAAGGAAGTATTTTATTTAGGTGGATAAACATGATTTACAGAATCAAGGAATGATAAAAATTTGGCTTCATTGATAAAATGTATTTTAGATTGATTCGATGTTGAGATTATATAAAGAAGGTATTATCAGTTGATGTATATAAAGAATTCCAAGCAGGTTGGATAAGAGTGAATTGAATGAATGAGGAAAGGATATATTGATTTGCATGCATTGAGATGCAGAGATGATTTTTGGTGACATTTAAGATTTGGAAATTTGAATATGGTTTAGAGAAAAGATTAGGTAGATTATTTTCAATCATCCCTTGGATTGAAGCGAAACTACTTTTTTAAGGAAGCTATTATGAAGCATCCACTTAAGGGTTCATAGTTTATGTTGCATACCAGGTGCACGTGAACGATGTATCACTTAATCGATTACTATTGAACATAAGCACAATTATAAGCTAGAATTATTTATAATTTAGGTTTAAGACTTCATTTGTATTCATGATTATGTTTGCTATGTTTAAATGGTTGAATAGAATATGATTTGCTCTGTTCGATTGCTCGAGTTATTGCTTGTTTATGCATTTGAGGACTTGGAATAGGATTTGAAACTCCTATGGATTGAAGACATGGTACTTAGGTATTATGATTGTTGGATTATTTGCAGAGAGATATCGTAAGTGAAATGATACCACTTAAATTGGATTGAAATTAAGGAGAAGATAAGCTAAGTTCACCAGGTAATGATATTGCCCGATTTCGATGTTCTTAGGTAAAAGTTCAAGTTATTGGTTGCTTAAATGAGACACAGTCCACTTTTGAGTTGTCTTACCCTAGTGCTTAAAGGACGAGATGATTTATACACTACTCGGACGATTTAGATGTTGCGTACGTGCATTTAAGGTTTGTAGGAGACTGCATTTCAGATCGAGGCATGTTTATTCCAAGATCACTGGTTATGGTGCAATTTGGCTGTTTTTAGTGCAATTTGGCATCTGTTTATTTTAGTAGATAATATGGATTGTAGAAGTTATAGTCATGCGTGCATATTTAAGATTAGTATTTCGAAATGAATAAGATGTATACTAGTAATAGAGCCTAGTAAATTAGATAGGGAAGAGAGATCTGGTCGGGAATATTTACAAAGTGGAGGAGAAAATCCGATCTTTCATTTTGACTCCTTTTCAGAATTTTTCTCATTTATTTGCTTATTAGCGTAATTAAATTTACAAGGTATGGTTGTATGGTGGCTACAGGAAATTGCTGATTTTAGATAAAATTGTTGGTTTGTTGATTTAGTTGTTTTGATTATGCTATAGGTTACGATTGCTTAACCTTTGATTTTCCTGCCATGTTTTTGGTTTTTGTAAGTATATAACTTATGATATGCTCCATTGGATAATAGTTTCAGATATATGGAGAGCATATGTTCACACTAGGATGTACTACATCATGCCTATATGCTATCTATATTGCATACATTCGAGAGACCGACTTGTTCAGTAGGTCGACTATCAAATTGCATTTTTGCATTTTGTCAAGTATTATAAAACATGATCATACATCCTATTTATTTATCTATATGATATATATGTATTAATATGATTTTGGTTGAATTGATTGACTTGATGTTGTGTAGTAATTTCGTTAACGAAATTCCTTTTAATGGGGGAAGGTATCATAACCCGTATTTTTAATTTAAAAACAATGAAATAAATTAAATAATTTTGACCAAAGGGTAAAATCGTTATTTTTTTAACTTTTGAATTTGAAAATGAAACTGGTTCCATTGGGATCGTTTCTGATGCGTGTCATATATTCATTTGTCTGAATTAGAGCCCGGGTGTGAGAATATCGCGATTTTTATGTTTAGAAAATTAGAATATTTGAATTGAGTGACTCAACAAAATTGAACAGATATCCTATATTCTCTATAAATACCTAATAAGTTACCCTATTTAAAATTTTCAATTCATTTTTTGAATGCGCCTTTTTCTCTCTTCTTCTTCCTCCTAACTTAGAAATCCTCTTCTCTAAAACTCAAATTTCTATCTCAGTTTTCAATTAAAATCAATAATTCAACTACCAAACTTAAGTGCGGGGCTGGGGCTATCATAAATTACATATTATATTTGTGGATTCATCATTTTGTAGCAAAGTCCAATTTCAGACATCAAGCTTTTGGGGGTAAATCAGATTATTATGAGTGATTTTCGCCTAATTTACCGTATACTCTTTTCAATCTTGCATGATTCTAAGAAATTTATGGTCTAGGGTTTGAATTTGGATTAGTAGATGATAACTAAAGAGTTTGGATTGAAATTAGAATGATATATATATATATATATATATATATCTGAAATAAAAAGGGTTATTTGATTTTATAACCAATACAACGATGATTTGTTGATAATGACTAAATTAGTGAACAAACAATGAACATTGAGATGAATGTTTATGGACTTTGATTTGGATTCATATATAAATGAATGAATTAATAAAAAACTAAAGTTAGTGATGATAAAATATTTATAACAGAGAATACCATTGGATATATGCACATATATTATGTGTATATATGGTGTGACGACTCGGGTTTTGCCCGCTCGAAAATCAACATCCGTACTTCACATTGTACTAGAATGCCGCAGATTCGACCGTTCAAATCCGATTCGCCGGAGCTATAACACAATTAAGTAAATAACACAGCGGAAGAAAAGAATAATACATTGATATACAATATCTGATACAACAGAGTGATACAATGAATATCAATATACATCAGAGATATGATACAAGAAATAGCAGCGGAAAAGAAAAGATAACAACAGCAGCGGAACAATATCAATAGAAGTGATAACTCCAAAATGATCTTCAGACAAGAATGAATCCACAACTCCAAGATAAGCAACTCCGATGAATGAACTAGCTCCAGATAATCTACTAAACCAGAATATCTGAAAAGAAACCCAACTCTAGACTGCTCGTGTGGAAAATTATGAGCACCCAGAGTTTAGGAAAGGAACAATAAACTCCGGATCAGTCATGGGACTGGTGTGAGCAACAAAAACAGTTTATCTTTAAACAAACACAAAAGGTTTTAAACATTGAAATCCACAATGCTTTTTGGAAAATGAAACTACCATAAGACCTCCCGCCACACACACAATGCAAACGCAGAATTGGAGGAGATTTCTTCTTATGATAGTCAAACATGCTTACTACGCAAAATCATTGGATTATTATCATTAGTGCATAGTGTAGAAACATTTCGAAAGTATAATATTAATCTTAGCCAACATACGACCAGTATCGTATGCCTACTATAGCTACCATGTTCAATAGCAGGTTACCGCCACATTCCATAGCAGGTAATACAACTAAAACCGTACACGTCGCGTATTGTTTCTTTGGATTTCCAACAAATGGTCAGGCTAAGGAACTTCCTTCCGCCGCATGGGATCGCCTCTGGCTGGACGTCCCGAGAGACAAACTGCTCTCTGCCAACAAGGCCGGGTTACCCCTGTAACAGGTAACTCACGAATATGCCACCTACCGGTCCTTTGGGACCTTTATCCGAGCGCTCGATATCAAACATCACACATCATAAAGAAGGTGTATCCACATGAGTAAGTATCTGGGCTCCATACCATGATACCACCCCTTTCCAGAAGGAAATGACATACCCTAAAGGGCGCGACCCTCATAACCTTGCCACAACATTCCTGTTTCGACCATTTCCGGTTTGTGAGGCTCTGACGAAGTCTCGTCCACAAAGCTACGCTTTTTCAAAAAGCCACGCTTTGGGTCAATAGATGATCAACCTATGATCACAAAGATAAATGATCAAACAAATGATCATATCACAAATGATCAAACACTGATCATCACACAGCAACACTCAGCATGCCACATTACCAAATTGGGATATATCGCTGATAACTTCAACTACATAACCTCTGAGCTCGTACGTCTCAGAGAAGGGTGTTAAGCTAAGAGAATAAATTCTCCGCCACCAACAGAAATGTATTTGAAAGAAATCGGCTTTATATCTCAAAGTGTAATGTCAGACATACAATCCATACAAGTCTGTTCCGGGTTCGAACATAACCGAAGGCACTTCTCATGAAGCCCTTGCAAATCCGGATAATTTCCAATCACGTCCGGACTTCCCGTCACTAAGGATGATAAAACCTCTATATCGGGGATCAGCCGATGCAGAGTAACTCGACGGTAATCCTTTCGTTTTCAAAAATATCCGGTCTTCAACACCGGTCTTCAAATGCTATCCATATCGACGTATCACATATTCGGAATGGGTTATACGACCCAGAGGTCCTCTCCCGGCTAAACCGAATAGTGAGCGTAATATTTAAAAACATATGGATATTGGATTTCAATTAAGTCACAACTTAAAACCCAAAATCTTTCTTTTCAAATGGTTTCAATCGATTACCATTTCAAACCTTTTAAACAAAAAGATTCAATCTTTACGGTTTAAACAGTTTCCACACTTTAATCTTTTAAACAAAAGATTCATTCACAGATTTTCCAAATTAATTTCCATTTCAATTTGATTAACTCGTTAAACCTTTAAATCAAGATTTAACTTACAGTTTTCAAAACAATCCCATTTCAAATGATTTAAACCAATCATTATTTTAAATCTGTTAAAAATAAACAGATTCAATTCATAGCTTTTCAAAACAATTCATTCATAACTTGGAAAACCATTTTCAATTCAATATTGAAATTCCTTTAATTAAATTGGAATTTCATTTCTTATCTGAAAGCTTTTATCATTCGAAAACAACAGTTTCATTTCAGAAAATCTGATTCATTCATACGAGTTAGAGTCTTTGGGTTAAATCCAAATTCTCAAAATTATACTTTTAAATGGTTTAAATTCAGATAAACACATTTATAACATTTTCAATCCCTAGTTTCAAATCATAGGATTCAACTTCCAACTTGAATTCAAATTTAAATCAAATTATTTAAATTTTCAAAACTCGATTAAGTTATTCAAAATAACTTTTATCTTTGAAATTCTATTTCAAAAGCTTTTCATTTTAAACCCAAATTTCCAATTTCAAAATCAATTGAAATTAAAATTTCAATTTCAAAAACATCAAATTTAAATTATCTGTGACTTAACTGATTTCCACGTGAAATCCATATTTGTGTGTGTAATAGTGTAGTCCAGGGGTCTCACACAATAGTGCAACATCAATCATCACAGATATATCGATAAGCGGTATAATCGATAACGCTTATCTTCATTCACAAATCACCGATATAATAAACTTATCGGTCCCAAAGATTCACAATTATAATTCGATGTGGGTTTCGGATAACCAACTGGAATCCGACTCCCTGTCGCATCGAAATTCAAGTGCCGTTTACGGGCAAGTTGTCAAATAAATTTAAACATTTAAATTCAACACTTTGAATCTAAATAACATTTATCACAGATAAATCATACACAATCATCATCTATATATCCAGAGCAACGTCATAGGAACATTACAGAATATCACCAAATAATTATCACAAATTAGAGATTCTATATATATATACCTTTATCCATAAGCAATCATCTTAAATTCTTATTGTAATTAATTCAGATTTAATCAATTGCTTGAGAATTAATTACTTGACCCTGTTTAATAAATCATTAATTTAGTATCGATCAATTACTTGCTCCATTTATTCTTAATTATCAGAATCATCTATGTTTAACATCTTACCTTAATTTACATTTAATTATATTACTAATTTAAGTGTAAATACATAAATAGTTTATAGCATAACAAATTTAAGTTAACTAAATACATAACTTATTAAATCAATGTTTAAAGAATCCATTTACACTTGAATTTTACTTTAAGAAAAGTCTTAGACAAATTTGTTTAAATTTCAAAACTGAGCTTTTCAAAAACTTATAAAAGGAAACAGGGTTTTGATCCTACTTCGGGTCCTACCCGAGCTCCACTCGAATCCTGCTTCGAGACAAATCTGCTATTACTCGTCCCTGCCTCCAATTTCCCTTCTTCTACATTCCCCTTTAACTAAGTTTATATGCTAAGTTTTAAATAAACAGCCACGATGAAACTCACGCGATCTCGAGTTCTAACACCAGGATTCACGGGACAACACACGAGCAGCTCTTGGTCTTCAACTCCTTCGAGACATCACGGCAAAATACGCAAGCACTACCCGAGTCAAAACCTTCTTCCCAAAACGTTCTTCACCGCCTGATACTCCAACGTGCACGGTGCACGTACACAAAAGACTGGACGTCGCTGCCACCCTATCGACGTCGCTCCCAAGTCAGCGATCATTTCGACATCTCGTACGACACCCCAGATATCGTAATATGATAGCAAAACGAAAATTCAATGATCGATCAAAAACTGGAACAATAGTTCGATCCACCAATCCACCTCGTCTTCGATCCTTCGACCATCGTAAACCCTGAAACTCCGGCCATGTCTTCAACAGCCCCCATACTAGCCTTCCCTTGAGTGACGTTACACTCGATCAACTATGGAAGCCTCGGCGATCGAAAGTTAAAACCCAAGTAAAACTAGGGTTACCACCAAGAACTGATCGCCGCCGTCACCACAAGGCTTTGATCAACGTCCAAGCATTTTTCCTAGACCCTACGACCTCTCAGCTAGCTACAGCTCCAATCACAAGGCGAACAAAGTCGTTGATCACCGTAGTTTGCCCAAATAGTCAAATCCGTTCAACTCACAATCTCTCACTCAAACTCGCACTAAAAATCTGGATTTTTGTTTTAAAAATCATGATTCGTAAAAGTGAACAGGATCGTACATTCAAAACTTAAATTTTAATCAATTACATTTTCACAAAAAAAATGAGATTCCACCGTATTTTTTTTCTTTTATTTATTTTCCAGAAAACTTATTTATCTTTAGTGCCTCCAAATATTTTTAGGAAAGAGATCTTGATAATTCTAATAAATTTCCTTTGAAAATCAAGATCAACAGTTGACCAGAGGGGAAGTTCTCGATTTTCAAACATGGTTGAACCCTGTAATACTTTAGAACAGAGGCATTTAACACAGACAGGCACAAGCATATACTTCTATACAAAGTTCATATTCATGCAAGCATCCTTTATGTCATTCATTCACAGATCATCAGATGCCAACCCAAAAGATGAATAAATAAGTTCAAGTGTTTGCTCACCTTAGTCTCCAGAGAAAAAGAAACAGAGTTCACCATTTATGTTGAACAGGCTTTGAAATTTTCAAGTTGAAGCTTCTCCTTTAATCTTTGATAAATCTGGTTTGTAGAGTTGTTTTAAAATGAAGTTTTGTTTAAGTTTTCTCTCCAGAAGTAGATGAACGAAACTGAAGTGAATTGAGAAAGGCTTTGATATAAAGAAGAGAAGTTTTACTGGGTATAATATTTTGTACAAAGCAGTGCACACACTTGTACAATTTCAGAGATTTTTTTAACAAAATGGAGGCTGAGGGATTTTTTTCTACAACTCGAACAGACTTTGTTTGCTGCTAATAAATGGAGACATTAAATGCTATTTGTACCTTATGTCTTCCTTGCTTATCTTAGTTGTACAAAAGATGTTTTTATTTTTACTTACAGCCTCATATTCGTATGTACTCATATCATTTTCTTTTGCTTTATTTTTATACATTGCATTTCGGCTGAGAGGATATGTCTTGATGTGCTTCTTTTACAAGCTTCATTTGTTTATACTTGAATGTATATAATGTTGTTTTATATATATTTTATTCCTTTTTGCTTGCAATACCAAACTTCTTTACAGGTTACATACTTAATGTCAATAGATTTTATTACTTACCATGCAGCTTTTATACTTATAGTTTTATTTATTTTGGCCTTGTTACTCACTTACCTATATACTTGCTATTTAGTTTGTTTTATACTTCATGTATATAGATATAAAGCTATATAAAAATTATTGTTATAAATTCTTAACTTATGTATCGTTTTATTTCTATGTTTTTGTCCTATTATTTTAAATGAGATTCTATAATTATTTTACTTCATATTTATTGTCTTATATTTATTAGCTTAAGTATTTTGTATTTGCTTTTATTATTATTTTTCATTTATTTTTCATTTGTTTTTAAACCATTTGTCTAAGAATTAAATTGAAATCAAATGTTCACATATATACAATATTCATTAAATTTAAAATGATTCATACAGAATATACTTGAATCCGGGGAAACTCGCATCTCTTCAATCCATTTATCGTTTTATTTCACAAATATTAATTCAAAAATTAATAAATTATCATTTTAAATATTTATAAATTCGGGGTCGTTACAGACTTCCCCCCTTAAAAGAATTTCGTCCTCGAAATTCACAGGCACGAAAAAAAGACAGATGAAAAATATTTCATCTAATCAAACTGAATATTTATTCTGCATTTGGCTTACCAAATCAGAATATCACGAACGAATCTGTTTTAACATTTCAGAAGACACTCGGGTTAACCAGATCTACGAAGTATGCAGTGGCATTGGTTAGTTCAAAAGAATAACTAACCATTCGTAGAATATAGATACGATTTCAAAACTTTCAGTTTAGATCTAAGGTATACCCATCAACCATAACAAACAAAGCAAACAATCCATCCAAACAAACAATTTGGCCTATCCGAAGTTTATGTCCCATTTTAATATATCGAATTTCTTCCTGGATCTACCAGAAATTATCGAAGAATTGAGAAAAGATGACGAACAAAAGAGATTGATAGAGAAAAGATTGATTCCTTGTTGTTACAGAGTATCGACCATTTATAGTCGTATTCCCCTATCCCCTATCTCATCCTCTTCTTGCACTCATACTCACTATTAGTGGATAGTAAGAGAATTTACTGAGGCTTTCGAACGGATATCTGAGGAATACTCATTCTAGAGTTTACTTCACTCTATCTCTAATGAGCTACTTAACGTGTTATACTCCTGAGCTAAAGTTCAACCTTAGCTCTGATACCACATGTGACGACTCGGGTTTTGCCCGCTCGAAAATCAACATCCGTACTTCACATTGTACTAGAATGCCGCAGATTCGACCGTTCAAATCCGATTCGCCGGAGCTATAACACAATTAAGTAAATAACACAGCGGAAGAAAAGAATAATACATTGATATACAATATCTGATACAACAGAGTGATACAATGAATATCAATATACATCAAAGATATGATACAAGAAATAGCAGCGGAAAAGAAAAGATAACAACAGCAGCGGAACAATATCAATAGAAGTGATAACTCCAAAATGATCTTCAGACAAGAATGAATCCACAACTCCAAGATAAGCAACTCCGATGAATGAACTAGCTCCAGATAATCTACTAAACCTGAATATCTGAAAAGAAACCCAACTCTAGACTGCTCGTGTGGAAAATTATGAGCACCCAGAGTTTAGGAAAGGAACAATAAACTCCGGATCAGTCATGGGACTGGTGTGAGCAACAAAAACAGTTTATCTTTAAACAAACACAAAAGGTTTTAAACATTGAAATCCGCAATGCTTTTTGGAAAATGAAACTACCATAAGACCTCCTGCCACACACACAATGCAAACGCAGAATTGGAGGAGATTTCTTCTTATGATAGTCAAACATGCTTACTACGCAAAATCATTGGATTATTATCATTAGTGCATAGTGTAGAAACATTTCGAAAGTATAATATTAATCTTAGCCAACATACGACCAGTATCGTATGCCTACTATAGCTACCATGTTCAATAGCAGGTTACCGCCACATTCCATAGCAGGTAATACAACTAAAACCGTACACGTCGCGTATTGTTCCTTTGGATTTCCAACAAATGGTCAGGCTAAGGAACTTCCTTCCACCGCATGGGATCGCCTCTGGCTGGACGTCCCGAGAGACAAACTGCTCTCTGCCAACAAGGCCGGATTACCCCTGTAACAGGTAACTCACGAATATGCCACCTCCCGGTCCTTTGGGACCTTTATCCGAGCGCTCGATATCCAACATCACACATCATAAAGAAGGTGTATCCACATGAGTAAGTATCTGGGCTCCATACCATGATACCACCCCTTTCCAGAAGGAAATGACATACCCTAAAGGGCGCGACCCTCATAACCTTGCCGCAACATTCCTATTTCGACCATTTCCGGTTTGTGAGGCTCTGACGAAGTCTCGTCCACAAAGCTACGCTTTTTCAAAAAGCCACGCTTTGGGTCAATAGATGATCAACCTATGATCACAAAGATAAATGATCAAACAAATGATCATATCACAAATGATCAAACACTGATCATCACACAGCAACACTCAGCATGCCACATTACCAAATTGGGATATATCGCTGATAACTTCAACTACATAACCTCTGAGCTCGTACGTCTCAGAGAAGGGTGTTAAGCTAAGAGAATAAATTCTCCGCCACCAACAGAAATGTATTTGAAAGAAATCGGCTTTATATCTCAAAGTGTAATGTCAGACATACAATCCATACAAGTCTGTTCCGGGTTCGAACATAACCGAAGGCACTTCTCACGAAGCCCTTGCAAATCCGGATAATTTCCAATCACGTCCGGACTTCCCGTCACTAAGGATGATAAAACCTCTATATCGGGGATCAGCCGATGCAGAGTAACTCGACGGTAATCCTTCCGTTTTCAAAAATATCCGGTCTTCAACACCGGTCTTCAAATGCTATCCATATCGACGTATCACATATTCGGAATGGGTTATACGACCCAGAGGTCCTCTCCCGGCTAATCCGAATAGTGAGCGTAATATTTAAAAACATATGGATATTGGATTTCAATTAAGTCACAACTTAAAACCCAAAATCTTTCTTTTCAAATGGTTTCAATCGATTACCATTTCAAACCTTTTAAACAAAAAGATTCAATCTTTACGGTTTAAACAGTTTCCACACTTTAATCTTTTAAACAAAAGATTCATTCACAGATTTTCCAAATTAATTTCCATTTCAATTTGATTAACTCGTTAAACCTTTAAATCAAGATTTAACTTATAGTTTTCAAAACAATCCCATTTCAAATGATTTAAACCAATCATTATTTTAAATCTGTTAAAAATAAACAGATTCAATTCATAGCTTTTCAAAACAATTCATTCATAACTTGGAAAACCATTTTCAATTCAATATTGAAATTCCTTTAATTAAATTGGAATTTCATTTCTTATCTGAAAGCTTTTATCATTCGAAAACAACAGTTTCATTTCAGAAAATCTGATTCATTCATACGAGTTAGAGTCTTTGGGTTAAATCCAAATTCTCAAAATTATACTTTTAAATGGTTTAAATTCAGATAAACACATTTATAACATTTTCAATCCCTAGTTTCAAATCATAGGATTCAACTTCCAACTTGAATTCAAATTTAAATCAAATTATTTAAATTTTCAAAACTCGATTAAGTTATTCAAAATAACTTTTATCTTTGAAATTCTATTTCAAAAGCTTTTCATTTTAAACCCAAATTTCCAATTTCAAAATCAATTGAAATTAAAATTTCAATTTCAAAAACATCAAATTTAAATTATTTGTGACTTAACTGATTTCCACGTGAAATCCATATTTGTGTGTGTAATAGTGTAGTCCAGGGGTCTCACACAATAGTGCAACATCAATCATCACAGATATATCGATAAGCGGTATAATCGATAACGCTTATCTTCATTCACAAATCACCGATATAATAAACTTATCGGTCCCAAAGATTCACAATTATAATTCGATGTGGGTTTCGGATAACCAACTGGAATCCGACTCCCTGTCGCATCGAAATTCAAGTGCCGTTTACGGGCAAGTTGTCAAATAAATTTAAACATTTAAATTCAACACTTTGAATCTAAATAACATTTATCACAGATAAATCATACACAATCATCATCTATATATCCAGAGCAACGTCATAGGAACATTACAGAATATCACCAAATAATTATCACAAATTAGAGATTCTATATATATACCTTTATCCATAAGCAATCATCTTAAATTCTTATTGTAATTAATTCAGATTTAATCAATTGCTTGAGAATTAATTACTTGACCCTGTTTAATAAATCATTAATTTAGTATCGATCAATTACTTGTTCCATTTATTCTTAATTATCAGAATCATCTATGTTTAACATCTTACCTTAATTTACATTTAATTATATTACTAATTTAAGTGTAAATACATAAATAGTTTATAGCATAACAAATTTAAGTTAACTAAATACATAACTTATTAAATCAATGTTTAAAGAATCCATTTACACTTGAATTTTACTTTAAGAAAAGTCTTAGACAAATTTGTTTAAATTTCAAAACTGAGCTTTTCAAAAACTTATAAAAGGAAACAGGGTTTTGATCCTACTTCGGGTCCTACCCGAGCTCCACTCGAATCCTGCTTCGAGACAAATCTGCTATTACTCGTCCCTGCCTCCAATTTCCCTTCTTCTACATTCCCCTTTAACTAAGTTTATATGCTAAGTTTTAAATAAACAGCCACGATGAAACTCACGCGATCTCGAGTTCTAACACCAGGATTCATGGGACAACACACGAGCAGCTCTTGGTCTTCAACTCCTTCGAGACATCACGGCAAAATACGCGAGCACTACCCGAGTCAAGACCTTCTTCCCAAAACGTTCTTCACCGCCTGATACTCCAACGTGCACGGTGCACGTACACAAAAGACTGGACGTCGCTGCCACCCTATCGACGTCGCTCCCAAGTCAGCGATCATCTCGACATCTCGTACGACACCCCAGATATCGTAATATGATAGCAAAACGAAAATTCAATGATCGATCAAAAACTGGAACAAAAGTTCGATCCACCAATCCACCTCGTCTTCGATCCTCCGACCATCGTAAACCCTGAAACTCCGGCCATGTCTTCAACAGCCCCCATACTAGCCTTCCCTTGAGTGTCGTTACACTCGATCAACTATGGAAGCCTCGGCGATCGAAAGTTAAAACCCAAGTAAAACTAGGGTTACCACCAAGAACTGATCGCCACCGTCACCACAAGGCTTTGATCAACGTCCAAGCATTTTTCCTAGACCCTACGACCTCTCAGCTAGCTACAGCTCCAATCACGAGGCGAACAAAGTCGTTGATCACCGTAGTTTGCCCAAATAGTCAAATCCGTTCAACTCACAATCTCTCACTCAAACTCGCACTAAAAATCTAGATTTTTGTTTTAAAAATCATGATTCGTAAAAGTGAACAGGATCGTACATTCAAAACTTAAATTTTAATCAATTACATTTTCACAAAAAAATGAGATTCCACCGTATTTTTTTTCCTTTATTTATTTTCCAGAAAACTTATTTATCTTTAGTGCCTCCAAATATTTTTAGGAAAGAGATCTTGATAATTCTAATAAATTTCCTTTGAAAATCAAGATCAATAGTTGACCAGAGGGGAAGTTCTCGATTTTCAAACATGGTTGAACCCTGTAATACTTTAGAACAGAGGCATTTAACACAGACAGGCACAAGCATATACTTCTATACAAAGTTCATATTCATGCAAGCATCCTTTATGTCATTCATTCACAGATCATCAGATGCCAACCCAAAAGATGAATAAATAAGTTCAAGTGTTTGCTCACCTTAGTCTCCAGAGAAAAAGAAACAGAGTTCACCATTTATGTTGAACAGGCTTTGAAATTTTCAAGTTGAAGCTTCTCCTTTAATCTTTGATAAATCTGGTTTGTAGAGTTGTTTTAAAATGAAGTTTTGTTTAAGTTTTCTCTCCAGAAGTAGATGAACGAAACTGAAGTGAATTGAGAAAGGCTTTGATATAAAGAAGAGAAGTTTTACTGGGTATAATATTTTGTACAAAGCAGTGTACACACTTGTACAATTTCAGAGATTTTTTTAACAAAATGGAGGCTGAGGGATTTTTTTCTACAACTCGAACAGACTTTGTTTGCTGCTAATAAATGGAGACATTAAATGCTATTTGTACCTTATGTCTTCCTTGCTTATCTTAGTTGTACAAAAGATGTTTTTATTTTTACTTACAGCCTCATATTCGTATGTACTCATATCATTTTCTTTTGCTTTATTTTTATACATTGCATTTCGGCTGAGAGGATATGTCTTGATGTGCTTCTTTTACAAGCTTCATTTGTTTATACTTGAATGTATATAATGTTGTTTTATATATATTTTATTCCTTTTTGCTTGCAATACCAAACTTCTTTACAGGTTACATACTTAATGTCAATAGATTTTATTACTTACCAGGCAGCTTTTATACTTATAGTTTTATTTATTTTGGCCTTGTTACTCACTTACCTATATACTTGCTATTTAGTTTGTTTTATACTTCATGTATATAGATATAAAGCTATATAAAAATTATTGTTATAAATTCTTAACTTATGTATCGTTTTATTTCTATGTTTTTGTCCTATTATTTTAAATGAGATTCTATAATTATTTTACTTCATATTTATTGTCTTATATTTATTAGCTTAAGTATTTTGTATTTGCTTTTATTATTATTTTTCATTTATTTTTCATTTGTTTTTAAACCATTTGTCTAAGAATTAAATTCAAATCAAATGTTCACATATATACAATATTCATTAAATTTAAAATGATTCATACAGAATATACTTGAATCCGGGGAAACTCGCATCTCTTCAATCCATTTATCGTTTTATTTCACAAATATTAATTCAAAAATTAATAAATTATCATTTTAAATATTTATAAATTCGGGGTCGTTACATATGGATATAAGTAAGGGAAATGTAGAAGAATGAGTATTGTAAAAGATACAAGAATATTGCATGAAAATTTCAGTACAAATAAAGTGAAAATGCTAAATGATCTTGAAGATTATGTAGTATATTTAAGAGAATCAAAATGGATTTTAAAATGTTTTTTATGGATTGTTTTGTATGAAATGGAAAACAATGTTTTAAGGAAGAAAAATATGTTTATATTGAAATATGCATATGAAATGTATATAAAAATTATATAAAAACACTTATACATTCTCATATGAAATTTCAGATCATATTATAATTTTATTTCTATTTATATTGAATTTTAAATGTATTTTGAAGATATATATATATATATATATATATATATATGTATGTATGTATGTATGTATGTATGTATGTATGTATGAAAAAGATATATCTAGTTTTGGAAACACTAGTTTATATAGCATTTTTGAAATGATTTTGATGAAAACTTTGAGGCAGAAAGATAGCACAGAAACATATCTGTATTAAAAAATGGATCAAAAATCAGATCAAAAACAAGTGGGAAAGAAGCAAAACAAAAACTTAAAAAAAAAAGAATTGCTATCAATAGGAGCTACCCTTATCCAGCAAGCCACTACGGATGCACCGATGGGCCGCCTTTTGGGTCAGGTTTCTTGACCCAATAGGCCTAGATTGATGGAGTTTCGAATGAGGGTTCTTTCAGAGTATTCGGGCAATGCTTAGGCTATATTTTTGACTTGAATTTCATGCTTGATTGAACGAATCAAATAAACGCATAGTAGTGATATGTAAGTAGATATGTTTATATGGACTTACATGTATTAATGTAATTTTCCAACTTGATTGAATGGAATGTTTACATGTATATATATCGGGACATATGTATATATATGTAGATATATGGATATACATATGGATAGTCGATTTCTACTAGTGATTTGTTTGACTATTAATGTTGGGACCTCTATTGGTTATCATGGTAACACAATTGCTTAGTATGTGTAGAAAATCGAAGGTGCATGTTGTTTGAAAACGGGTTTGTAAGTCGTATATGGGACTACTTCCATCCAGTGATTCAGCCATGTGTTAATGCAATAGGGTGAGCTTGGCTTTGTATATAGGTAAGACCATATTATCGACCATTGTAAATGTATTGGATTGGGGTCTTGTTTCATATAGTTAGCCATGTATCATTTATTGTTTGAATAAATTGTTGGATGCATGTGAAACATGATTAAAATATGACCGATTACCATAATTATCTTGGTATTATCTAGGAATGACTAGAATATATAGTAAAGTAGACATACATCACTCATCAGACTATAGTCTAACCCTCTCCATATGTTTTTTGTAATACCCCGTAAAATCAACCATAAATGAATTGAGTGAATTAAAATAAAAAGGTAGGGTTGAAATGGAAATTTTATAAAAGTTGGAAATTGACCATGGAAGTTATTCCGTTGCGTTTGTAGTGAAATTCTAATCTGTTTCCATATATAATATGCCGAAAATGGAGCTCAAACGAAGAAGTTATGAGTGTTTGAAGTTTTTAGATTTAATTTAATTTATTTTGAATTCAAATTAAAATGAATATTTAAAATTAAGGGTTTGAATTTCAAAAATTCACTATAGGTTTAGTTAGGGGTTAAGTCAAACGTTAAGTTAAACATTTAACGTTAAAAGTTAATTAGGAAATAAAATAAACGAGCAACGAAACAAATTAACGCTCCCGAAATATGAGGAGCAGTCGACCTATAAGACCCAATCGGTCGACCACTAGCAGTCGGCCAATCGAGCATAGGTTGTCGACTGTTGCCTCACAATGGCGATTAGGGTTTTCTGATGTTAAACGGTCCAGATTTATTCGTTTTTGATCTAATTTCATCCTACGGTTCTGGTACGTTTCAACTCTTATAAATAGGACCCTATCCTCCCCCCTCTTTATTCACACCTCTGCCATTTTCTCTCTTCAGTTAGATTCTGAAATTCTATTAGGGATTCAAGTAAGGACTCTAATCCTTTTATAAATATTCTTTTAATCTATTTTCTTTTCCTCCAACCTCTCTAAATCTAACAAAATATAAAAGTACCTATCTTTCGCTATGTATATATATCAAAAGAAGGAGATTTGGAAAAGAGTTGCTTTGATGTTGCAAATCCATACAAGAAAAGCTAAGGATAATCTATGAGTGGAAACTTAGTATTTTTATTTTAGTAATTGATTAGTTTATGTATATGGATTTGAATATGCCTTAGGGATTTTGGGATTGCAAAAACACGATAGATAAAATCCCCCAAAATTCCTTTTTATTTTGAAATGTCAATTCTAGATGGGGATTCTTAATTATTTATGTTAATTTGATGGAATTTATATTGCTTCTGCAATTTTTGATAATTTCATAATCTATTCCACTTCTCCTCCTTTGATTTAAATTGTGAGTTTTCAACAACAAAATAAGAGTGTAGAGCATGAATCCTATTCGTAGTTTACACCACTTATTCCATACAAAATTCTTTCTTTTATTTCTTTTAAAAGAGGGGTTGAATAAAACATGAAGTTAGAATTGCAATTCTTATTGTTTAGGATATTCCATTGAATTGATATAAATCGAGTTCTATTTCTATTTACAAGTCCATTTATTAAAGTTTTGGATATGAATATTTAATCCCTGTTATGGATATTGAAATCTTAAAAATTTGAAGGGAAAGGACTTGTATCAGTATTATGGTTAAAGGAATTGACATTTAACGCTAGTATTGGGAGTATGAACCGCACGCTTAGAAGTTATTAGGTGCGAATATATTTTTATTTCTATTAGCATAATAAAGTATCGTTGTAGCGCATAATTGCATAGTTAATTAGGTAATAATTGTCATTGGTTCCCCCTTAGGAAGGTAATTAATATTTTAAACCGTAATAAGGAAGATTCTTTGTAAGGCCTTAAATATGAAACAATGAGATGAGTATTATATATATCGAGAGTATTTAAATTATGGCTAAGTCCTACGGATGTGAGGTCTGTCAAAAAACACACAAAAGTCCGCCCAGCTAATCTGGCTACCAAGAGTGTGATTTTGGGGCTGATGTGAGACATCTCTTATGATAAATATTTGTGATGACGCGAGGTTAGTCCCAAAGTCGATTGGGTAAATCTGCCCAGCTAATTTAGCTAGTAGTTCTTACAAGTAGTCGGACTAATGTGAGGTGTCTTTATGATTATAGACCATAATACGAAGGGCCTGCTTCGGGGCCTTAAGGTATTAAGTGCTTTTTGGGGGCTCGCCTCTTTTCCTCAAATGAAGTATTAAATGGCCAAGGGGCTAGTTATTAGGCACGATAAGTGGTATCTCGACAAGGATTTGCTCGGGATAAGGTATTAAGTAACTGATTAAGGGTCCACATCTCCATAAAGAAGTATTGAGTGGCTTAAGAGATTCCATGCGATGTTAGCTAGATAATCACCAATGAGGAGTCCACCTTGGGAATAGGTATTAAATGATGGGGTCTGCCTCAATTGTGGTCTTAAATGGTTAAAGTCTGCCTATTTTTCTATAAAAGGTATCAAGTTGCTTGGGTACTATCACTCACATTGTTAGACATTTATGACATGGGATTAGGGTTATGAGATTTAGAAACTTGCTTTGGGAATGGAAAGTATTAAGTGGTTGATTATGGACCCCCTCCTTTTTTAATAAAAAGTATTAAATGGTTTTATGTATGCAAGAAATATTCTTATTTTAAAATATACTGCCCTAGTGTTGAAATGGTATGACTCGAGGTTTTTATTCATTAGATAATTGTTGTTCTGACTCTCTCCTTATTACAACACAGGTTAAGGACGGAGTGATGACGATGATGAAGGTGGAGCGACCTAAGCTTGTGGCAATTATTATTATCTTTTATGATGTTTTATGTTGTACCTATGTATTTTGGATAAATGATGTAATGAATTTTACTTGACACTCTGATGATGTTTGGTATAATGACATTTCAAATGGTTTTGAAATAAATGGGTAAAATTTTCTACTATATTTTATTCAATCCGCCATGAATTATAAAATAATAGTTATTGCTCTAGGCTATTACTTCTTTTTCCAACCAACAGCCAGCCTCTGAATGGATCTAAGTTTCGATGGGCCTTTTCTTGGTCGAAATTTAGGCCTGTTCCAAGGTGGGTTGTTACATTTGGTACTAGAGCCTAGGTCACATGGTCAACTGGGAAACTATACGTATGAATGGCATACTTGTTATTTTTGAAATGGTTTTTCAAAAAGGATTTTCAAAAATTCTTAGTATATATACCATATATATGTACACCCCTATTTCCTTGAACATACGCGCATACACTAGGCAACTCTTTATCTTTTAGCATATAATAATATTTTAGGAAATCGTCACTAACAATTCAACCTGCAGATAGTTGATATGGCTGATAATCAATCTTCTTTTGGAATTGGGATTCCTGCCCGTGGAAGACCTCCCGTTCGTGGAATGTCTGAATGGTTTAAAAAATATCTTAGGACCGTTGAGCAATTTCCTATTCCTCCAACTACACCGGTGGCAACTGCTGCCTCGCCTGCCGAAGCAGCACCCCATCCTATTGACTTTACTAAATCATGTAAGGACTTTCTTAATATGGGAAGGAAGACATACTCTGTAACTGAGGGATATTTGGAAGCTAAAGCATGGGTTTGACTGTAAGAAAATATTAAGAGATCTTGGTTGGGAAGATCGGCTAAAGAGGAGGATGGCAGCTTGGCACTCAAAGGAGAAACTTTAGATTGATTGAACTTGGTGACCGAGGAAAACACTGGAAGGATTTTCTCATGGGATGAAATAAAAAATAGATTTAAGATAAGGTTTATGTTTAAGGCAGAGTGAGTCTGTAACTGGAGAAATTCATTCAGCTTAGGCAAGGAGACTCCAATCTAAAGGAGTACATAGCTAAGTTCATAGAGCTGGCTAAATTCTGGATGAGCTTGATAGATACACCTATGAAAAAGGCCATGAAGTTTTTGAAGGGCCTAAATTCTCCATTGAGGGAAATGTTGTTGAACCAAGTACCCATTAGTGTCACGTATGAGATGTTGGTAGAGATGGAAATGCTACACATGGCACATGTGGATGATAAGGAGGCAGAAAAGGAGAAGACTGCACCTATCCAAAAGCAAAGAGGGTCGGAGAAGAGAAGCTTTTAGGCTAACAAGAAGTCGAAGGGGAAGTTTAAGAAGGATGGTAAGTTGTGTAAGCGATTCTAGAAGAAAGGTCATGAGGCTAAAGATTGTAGGGTAAATCTAATGAAGGAAGCCTTTAAAGGGAAGTGCTTTAATTGCCATGAGGAAGGGCACCTCAAATATCAATGCTCTAAGTTGACAAAGGAAGGATCAAGAAGATATGCTTATGCCATTGAAGCCGTCTTTATTGCAAGTAGACTACCGAGAGACCAAGGGAAGGCAACATTAGAAGGTATAACTCGTATTTTAGGGGTTACAATTCGTACCCTATTTGATTCAGAGGCATCACATTCCTTTATAGCTAGGAATGTAGTAATCTTCTTAAACCTTCAAACCCAGATTGTCACTAGCCCAATAGTGGTCTCTAATCCTATTGTGAGTTCGGCACATCTCTCTTTTATTTGCAAAGACCTAGTGTTGGACATGTGCAACGTTGATTTCATATGTAATGCGTACGTTCTAAATTTTGAGGAATATGGACTTATCTTAGATATGGATTGGTTAGCATATTATCGAGCATTTCTTGATTGTGATAGGAGGGTTGTACGATTAAAAAGTTAAGGAGGTCGTGACCTAGAAATTCTTTGTACACCTCAAGATTTAGTTGAGTTAAGTCATCTATCTCATTAAATCTATCTGTTGGAGAGATATCATCCGTACTCGTAGTTTGTGAATTTCCCGATGTCTTTAGGGAAATCTTGGGTCTCTCACCTAAAAGGGAGATCAAGTTCTGAATAGATTTGAAGAAAGATGCAAGGCCAGTCACCCCGCCTTTAAGACACATGGCCCATAAAGAAAGAATAGAATTGGAAAAACAAATCTACGAGCTATTAGAAAGGGTTCATTTGTCAAAGAACTTCGAAGTGGTAAGCCCTTATTGTATTCACTACCAAGGCAGACAGTTCGTTGAAACTTTGCGTCGATTATAAAGAATTGAACAAGTTGACATGAAGAATAGGTACCATTTACTTAGGATAGATGACTTGTTCGATTAGCTTGGAGGAGCTAAAACCTTTTCTCAACTGGACTTAGTAACTGGATTCGATCAGTTGAGGATTGCAAATGAAAACAAGTCAAAGACTGCATTTTCCACACTAGATGGACTCTTTGAGTAGGAAGTGATGCTTTTTTGATTGATGAATGCCCCTACATACTTTGTGGATTTGACAAGTATGGTATTTAGAGGGCAACTCAATAAATTCATCATTGTGTTCGTAGATGATATTTTGGTTTTCTTCAAGGGAAAAGAGGAGCATGAGGACCACCTAAGAGAGGTATTAAGAACCCTAAGAAGGCATCAGCTTAAGGACAAATTTGCTAAATTCCATGTTTGGAGTAAAGAAGTTAGATAGATTCGTTGAGCATATTGTTTCTGAGCAAGGACTGGCAGTAGACCCTGCTAAAGTGGAAGCTATTGAAGGATGGAGGACTCGTAAAAGTGCATCGAAGGTTAGAAGTTTTCTAGGACTGGCAGGCTACTATAGAAAGTTCATCAAGAACTTTACAGGAATAACATCCCTCTTACCCCATTTGACTTAGAAGAACCTAGTCTTTCTTGGGACGATAAATGCACTAAGGCATTTGAGAAGCTTAAGGAGTTACTGATTAGTGCACCTGTGCTCACTATTCCCAATGGAACCAAACCATTTATGATTTTCACAGATGCTTGTAGCATAGGTTAGGAGCAGTTCCAATGCAAGAGGGAAAACTAGTTTCTTATGCTAGTAGAAAACTAAAGGATCATAAGAAAAAATATCCAGTTCACGACTTGGAGTTGGCAGCTATCATCTTTGCCTTAAAGATGTGGAGGCATTATCTCTTGGGGGAAAAATTTGAGTTATCCACTAACCATAAATTACTCAAATACCTGTTTTCCCAAAAAGATTTAAATCTTAGGTAGCGGAGATGGATAGAATATGTAGCATCGTTTGACTTTAGTATTCAATACACTCCTGGAAAAGGGAACGTAGCCGCCGATGCCCTTGGTCGGTGGTACACTACTCTAGGTGTTATATACGAACGGAGGCAGTTGGAGTTTCTCTCAAATTTTAACTTCCAACCACCAACAGAGCCCATCCAAGGGTTTTTAGCAGTTATGGAGACAAGACCAGCCTTGATAGACCGCATAAGGCTCGAGCAAGTAAAGGATTAGAAGTTAGTAGAGATTTTGAAGAGGTTGAGGAAGAGAGAGCATTTTCCCCATGCTAGTAGGTATTCAGTTAATTAGAAAGGATGATTAAGAAGAGATGGACGCCTTTGCATCCCAATGGTTGATAGTTTGTTGAGAGAGATGCTTATGGAATGTCACCACTTAAAGATGACCATTCACATTAGAGGAGATAAGATGTACAAGGATATGAAGAGGATTTTCTTTTGGCCTGGAATGAATAAGAGTGTAGCTGAGTTTGTTGCTAAGTGCTTGACATGTCAGAGGGTAAAAGCTGAGCAAGGGAAGCCTAGAAGGTTATTATTACCATTGGAAATTCAAACTTGGAAGTGAGAGCATATTTCGATGGATTTTGTGAAAGGATTGTCTAGAAGTCAGAGGGATAATGAAGCTATTTGGGTTGTTGTGGATAAGCCAACTAAGAGTGCCCATTTTATTCCAGTTAGGAATAATAGAACTACCACTTCTCTTGTGCAGATCTACATCAAGGAGGTAGTTCGATTGCATGGAATTTAAGTGAGTATAGTTAGTGAAAGGGACCCATTGTTCACTAGTGAGTTTTGGAGGAGCCTACAAGCAGCTCTGGGAACTTCGTTGAATCTTAGCATTGCATATCACCCACAAACTGATGGTCAAATAGAGAGGGTGAATAGGATTTTGGAAGACTTTATGGGAGGGTATACAAATCACCAAGTTGTTGGTGGGAAACCACTGACAAAATATTACTTGGACACGATTTGATCTGTAATACCATGGAAAAAGTAGAGTTGATCAGGCAACGAATGAAGGCAGTGCAAGACCGTCAGAAATCTTATACAGATAGAATAAGGAAAGAGATTGAGTTGAGGTTAGAGATTCGGTATTTGTCAAAGTCTCCCCTCTTAGCAAAGTGGTTAGGTTTGGCAAGTCTCAAAAATCGGTGCCTAGATTCATTGGACAATTCAGAGTTTTGGAAATGATAGGAAAACTTGCTTGTTGCATGGAGCTTCGTGACAGATTGAAAGAAGTCCACAATGTTTTCCATGTTTCTCACCTTAGAAAATGCCTTCATAACACCACTATTAGAGTTGAGCCTGATCAGTTGGGGAATTAGAGATGGAGCCAACAGTATCCCATGCCACCGCATGAATTGTGGAGCATGGAACTAGGAGACTCCGCAATAAAATAATTAGGCTGGTATTAGTACAATGGGGAGACAACCTGGGAGAAAGCACATGGGAAACCGAGAAGAAGATGAAGCTCACTCATCCATAGCTTTTAACTGGTAAAATTTCTCTCCAACTTAGAACTTTGGTTACATCATGGTTGTTAGATTAGATGGTATGAGATGGCTGCCACACTTTTTCACAACCACTTTACACTCATGTAGAAATTTTTATGCATGTTTAGGGTATTTGCATACATACTTACATGACACGATTTACACACTCATGCTAGGATTGAGTTCACTTTAGTATGTCTGCAGTACATAATCACATTGCACTTTGGTTATGTAAATGGTTGTGTAGATAACTTGGTTGTGTAACATGTATATTATTGCGTGTTACGTTGTTCGCCCCTTAAAAGATTTCGAGACGAAATCCTTTTTAAGGGGGGAAGAATGTAACACCCTATAAAATCAATTATAAATAATTTGAGTGAATTAAATTAAATAAGGTAGGGTTGAAATTTTTTTTAATAGAAGGTGTAATTTGACCATGAAAGATATTTTGTTGCGTTCGTGGTGAAATTCTAGTCTGTTTCCATATATAATATGCTGAAAACGGAGCTCAAACGAAGAAGTTATGAGCGTTTGAAGTTACTAGATTTATATTAATTTAGTTTGAATTCAAATTCAAATGAATGTTTAAATATGGGGTTTGAATTTCAAAAATTAACTATAGGTTTAGTTGGGATTTAGTTAAATGTTAAGTTAAACAATTAATATTAAAAGTTAATTAGGGAATAAAATAAACGAGCAATAGAAAAAAATCAATGCTCCCGAAATAAGAGGATTGGTCGACCTATAAGACCCAATCGATTGACCTATAAGACCTAACCGATCAACCCCTAGCGGTCGACCGGTCGAGCATAGATGGTCGACCGACCGCTACCTCACAGTGGCGGCTTGGATTTTGTGATGTTAAATGGTCCAGATTTATCCGTTTTTGATCTAGTTTCATCATATGGTTCTGGTACGTTTCAACTCCTATAACTAGGACTATATCCTCCCTACTTTTATTTACAAATATTCAGGAACTTCGCAAACCTTCTCCATTTTCTCTCTTCAGTTAGATTTAGAAATTATATTAGGGATCCAGGTAAGGATTCTAATCCTTTTCTGACTATTCTTTTAATCTATTTTCTTCTCCTCCAACCTCTCTAAATCTAACAAAATATAAAAATACCTATCCTTGGCTATGTATATCTATCAAAAGAAGGAGATCTGGAAAGAGGTGCTTTGGCGTTGCAAATCCATACAAGGAAAGATAAGGATAATATGTGAGTGGAAACCTTAGTATTTTTATTTCAGTAATTGATTAGTATATGTATATATAATTGAATATGCCTTAGGGATTTTGGGACTGTAAAATAGACAAAATCCCCTAAAATTCCTTTTTATTTTATAATGTCAATTCTAGATGAGGATTCTTAATTATTTATGTTAATTTGATGAAATTTATATTGTTCTATAATTTTTGATTATTTCATAGTATATTCCACTTCTCCTCCTTCTTTGATTCAAAATATGAGTTTTCAATGACGAAATAAGGGTGTAGAGCACGAATCCTATTCGTAGTTTACACCACTTATTCTATACAAAATTCCTTCGTTTATTTCTTTATAAAAGAGGGGTTGAAGAGAATATGAAGTTAGAATTGAAATTCCTATTGTTTAGATATTCCATTGAATTGATATAATAAATTGGGCTTCTATTTCTATTTACAAGTCTATTTATTACAGTTTTGGATTTGAATATTTAATCCTTGTTATGGATATTGAAATCTTGGAAATTTGAAAGGAGCACTAATATTATGGTTAAAGGAATTGACATTTAATGCTAGTTTAGTGCAAATGAACTACACGCTTAGAAGTTCTTGGGTGCGAATATATATATTTATTTCTATTAGTGTAATAAACATATAATTATAGCATATAATTATGTAGTTAAGCAGGTAATAATTGTCATTGATTCCCTCTTAGGAAGGTAACTAATATTTTAAGGCGTAATATGGAAGATTCCTTGTAAGGCCTTAATTATGAAACGGTGAGATGAGTATATATATATATATATATATATATATATATAGAGTATTAAAATTATGGCTAAGTCACAGGGATGCGAGGTCAGTCAAAAGACACACAGAAGTCTGCCCAGCTAATTTGGCTACCAACAGTGTGACTTTGGGGCTGACGTGAGACATCTCCTGTGATAAATATTTGTGATGACACGAGGTTAGTCCAAAATTATGTAGGGTAAATCTGCCTAGCTATTCTAGCTACCAGTTCCTACGAATAGTCGGACTAATGTGAGACGTCATTATGAGTATGGATCATAATACGAAGGGCATGCTTTGAGATTTTAAGGTATTAAGTGGTTGTTTGAGGGTCCGCCCCTTTTCCTAGATGAAGTATTAAATGGCCAAGGGGCTAGTTATTAAGCACGATAGGTGGTATCTTAACAGGGGTCCGCTTTGGGATAAGGTATTAAGTGACTGATTGGGCCTGCCGTTCCATAAAGAAGTATTAAGTGGCTCAAGGGATTCCATGCGATGTCAGCTAGATAGTTACCGATGAGGAGTCCGCCTTGGGAATATGTATCAAATGATGGGCTTTGCCTCAATTGAGGTCATAAATGGCCAACGTCTGCTAATTTTCCAATAAAATGTATTAAGTGGCTTGGGTACTATCTCTCACATTATTACATATTTATGACGCATGATTTTGGTTATGGGATTTAGAAACCTGCTTTGGGAATATAAGGTATTAAGTGGTTGATATGGTCCCGCCTCCTTTCCTTATAAGAAGCATTAAATGGTTTTACGTACGCAAGACATATTCTTATTTTAAAATATACTACCCAAGTACTGAAATGGTAAGACTCGAGGTTTTTATTCACCAAACAATTGTTGTTCTGACTCCCTCCTCATTACAACACAGGTTAAGAATGGAGTGATGATAGCGACGATGCTGAAGGTGGAGCGGCTTAAGCTTGTGGCAGTTATTATTATATTTTACAATGTTTTATGTTGTACCCATGTATTTTTGATAAATGATGTAATGATTTTACTTGACAGTCTGATGATGTTTTGTATTATGACATTTCAAATGGTTTTGAAATAAATGGGTACAATATGCTATTGTATTTTATTCCGTCTGTTGTGAGTTCTAAAAGATAGTTATTGCTCTGTACTGCTACTTTTTTTCCAACCAACAGCTAGTCTTAGAATGGATCTAATTTTCGATGGGCCTTTTCTTAGTTAAAATTTAGGACTGTTCCGGGGTGGGTTGTTACATTTTCCTTTTTTGTTTCATCATTAGCTGGATGGAAATTGGTGTGTTGTATGGAGTGATGTTGGATGGTGCAGATGACGAAGGCGTTACTTATGTATATAGATTTGTATATCAATAATCACTTGACGACATTTATTTTAAGTGTGTGTTAGATTTGGATCGAATTTGGTTGGATTTGACTATGTATATACATTGAATCTGCTCTTTTGAAGTAAAGTGATATATTATATGTCATTACCTTTCGTTGTAAGTTTAGAATGAGATGGATAAATTTTATCATAATATTTTCTCTCTTTTTATCTTAACCTACGACATGTTATTTCCAGCTTCTGGGTTTTACACACCGTGAGTTGTGTTAAATCAAAAGGTCGAAAATGGCATGTTGTTACACACCCTACAATTTTACATAATCAAATAACTAAACTAAAAGGTAAAATTATAAATTTACATAAAGGGTTAAATAGTGAATTTTTACAAGAGCTAGAATTAGGCTTTGAGACTTATTCCATTGCATTCAGAATGATCATTACAGTTTGAAAACACATATAACTTGCTGAATTTGATAAAATAGGCAGAAAAATTAGGAATTCAAACCCAATGTCATTTTCATAATATATTGATTACGAAATTTCAGCCTGAATATGATTGTTTTCAGCATTTAAATAGACCTCTAATTCTATTTCTTTTTCTTTGAAAATCTTGCATCTACATAGATAACCTTAATCCCAAAATCAAGTACAAATTCTTCTAAATAAATCCAAATTAAAAAAATAATAATACATGAAACCGATCACCATGAAGAGAGCTACGCAAATAAGCTATCGAGAAATTTGGAGTTTTAAAGGTGAGTTGTTTCTGGGCAGCAAAGGGGAAAGAGGATTCACATCAGATCATAGGGGATGTATAAATAAACGGTGAGTGTCTTCATATTTGAGTATGTAGTAAGAAAATGTGGTAATTCACCTCTTATGGTTTTAAATTAAATTATAAATGATAAAATTAATAATTAAAAAGCAACTTTTTTGTATACATGATTCAGATGTAGTATGATATGGTTAGATATTTAATAAAGTGATTTTTTATTTGCGATTAGATAAAGTGTGATCTCTCCCAAATTAAAAAATGCAAAAGCGTTCCAAATTAGACACATTATATATATATCAAAGTCATAGTTCTCGACGATGGAAATATACCGGTAGTGTTCATTCATCAATTTGATTTACCGATTGATTAGAAAATACACAAGAAGTTTAACAAATGTGGGTCGTCCATTTTGATTCTACGGTGAAACATCGACGATGGCACAATCGAAGGGCATGGTTGTGAAGAGGAGATTGAGGGGACTACGCCTGGGTCTGTTTGACCATAGGTTGTCAAAATTTACCAGAATTAGGCAAAGAAGGCACGATGGTGGTGGTTTGATTGGGCGAGGCAGAGATGGTCAGAATCTGGCTGTAGCATGGTGTGGGGATGAGGAACTCGGTCGTAGTGTCGGATCGAGATATGTCCATGTGTAGGCGACTCTAGCGGCAGTCAAAGATTGGCGGTTGATGGATTCTTATGCACTATGTCCAAATGGAGAACAAAAAATGACGTATGCGAAATAAATTATTAACTAACTAATTAAATATATGATTGTGTGCAAATTAATTAAATAATACCATATACTTTAAATGCTTATATATCTTACATACGACCTTAGTTTCATGCGCGGTTCATGGTAATCATAATCGTGGCAAGACGAGGAACATTTTGGTATGTTTTTTTTCTTTTTCTAGATACTTCCGAAAAATACCTTGTTTTAGTAAATTAGTTATACGGGGGTTTTACTAGGGCATTTTGGTACACATAAGGAAATTGATCCTCGGTTGTACTACCGGCGTTTGGCAATGACGGGTTAAGTCTTGATCCAATAGTGCCGTAAATAGTTTTGCCATGCGAGTTTGGTTTTGCTCCCAAATAGTATTGCAAATTATTAGGTGATGATTAGCTTGGTGTTGACTTGAATAGTATTGCTTACAGTTTGGCGATTTAGAGTTGGTCTCTATACCAATAGTGTCGCATACGGTTTGACATGCGAGTCGGCATTTATACTGATAGTGTGCATAGTTTAAGCGACGACGAGTTGGGACTTTGGGCTCCATCATTTTGTAATTGTTTCGATAAGCAAGTTGGGACTCTGGGCTCAATCGTGTGCAAATGGTTTAGCGACGTTGAGAAGGTCTTTATACAAGTAGTGTCACACACGTTTCCGCATGCGAGTTGGTATTTATACCAATAATGTGCATATGGATTGACAATGGTGAGTTGGTCTTTGTACCAAAAGTGTCGCATATGGTTCAGCATGCGAGTTGGTCTTTAACCAATAGTGTACATACGTTTTGACACATGAGTTAGGGCCTTATCCCAATAATGTGGCGTACAACGGTGCATGAATTGGATTTTCTTTCCAATAGTGATGCATATATATTTGGGGTTCTAGGTTGAGAGCATAATTACCAATAGGGGAATACTTAGCGATGTACTTGATTACCTGTTCATATTTTAGTAGAGCCTTAGCATACGATGTCACATTATTCCCGTAGTACTCTACCTTGGTTAGCTGACTTTTTAGGTGTACGTGACACATGTTAAAGTATGATTTTCAAGCATAAGTATTTTCTTACTAGCTTATTAGTACTATACACTTGTATGATGCGTTCCACTTACCACACTTTACTCCTAACACCTTCTTTGTTTTCCCCTTTTTGTTTTACTATGATAGGTAAATAGAGAGGAAATGCGATGATTTCGAGGGCGCGATAAGGAGATAGAGATATGCATTTATCTATTAGCTATAAGCTATTTATTTGATATTTTCCTAGACATTAAGATTATTTGTCTTTTGGTACTTGAGATATTTTGTAGTGGAGGACTATCAATTGCAGTTTTATTTCATCTATATATGATTATGGTATTTTCCAATATTTTATTATTGATTACTATTTTATTTAATTTCTTCTACTATGAGTTTTCAAAAGTGTGGAATATTATAGATAGCTCTGTGATCGTTTTATATATATTACTTCAAAACTATCCGCTATCAGAGGCATCCGCGATAGGTGTCGCATTTAGACATAGACGCCGTGGATGGCAGGTTGTTATATGTTTTTTATATATGTACCAAATATGAAGAGTCCAACTCATCGATTAGTCATGCGTCCTCTCTAATTCAATGTAAACCCTCTTTCTTCTTCACTATCCAAAAATTAATCGCTTTTATAACTCCAAATTCTTGATAGTTTCAATTTATTTGTGTAGCTCTCTTCACAGTGATTATTTTCGTATATTAGTTTGTATAATTTGGATTTGATTTGGAGAACTGAAATGTATTTAGGGATTAGAGTTTTATAAGTGGAGGCAAATTTTTTATAGAAAAGAAATAGAGTTAGGGTTGTATTTATAGGCTGAAAACAATAATATTTAGGTTGAAATTTCGCAATCAATATATTACAAAAATTCCACTTGGGTTTAACTTTCCAATTTTCCTACCTATTTTATCAAATTTAATAAGTTATATAATTTTTGATTGCATTCCGAACGCAATGGAATAGGTTCTGATGTCTGATTACAGCTCCTATAAGAATTTACTAAGTTTGCCGTTTATGTAAAATTATGATTTTACCCTTTTAATTTAATTATTTAGTTATGTAAAATTACAGGATTTTGGGCATGGACGGGTTAGGACGTAAAAATGTTAGAATTTATCGTGCTGATAGAGTTATCACTTTACAACATCCTAAATTTGTGAAAGGAATATGGTGACATTAGATACATTGAAGGAGAAGTTTGAAGTTTCCTCTTCTACATTAGAGATTAAAGAGGATGAGACTGGGGATGCGTGAGTTTAGGAATTTGAAGATTTTTTTTGAAACGGTGATGGGTTACTGTCAAGAAGAGCAATTGGATTTCGAATAGACTTGATACCAGGGCATAACCTATTATTAGTAGACCACCTAGCAGAATGCTATCCAAGGAGATGAAGAAATTGAAGAAGTAACTAGTGAAACTTGAGCATAAAGTATCATTAGACTTAACAATTCACCACGGGGAGCATCCAAGGTATTTGTGAAGAAGTCAAATGGATCACTTCGGATGTGTATTGACTATAGAAAGTTGAATGAGTTGACCATGAAGAAACATTATCCATTGCCTAGGATAGACGACTTGCTTGACCAATTGAGTGAAGCTAGAATATTCTGGCATGCAGATGTGGCTATTCGATTTCATCAACTGAGGGTAGTTGAGGTTAGTGTTCCTATAACCATGTTTAGAACAAGGTACAATTGATATGAGTGGTTAGTCATGTCTTTTGGACTAATCAACACCCCTACATTCTTTGAATATCTTAAGAACTAAATCTTTTGCGACCAGGTGAATAAATCTATGTTGGTCTTCATTGATGACATTTTGGTGTATTTTGAGAATGAGAGAGACCATGAAGTCCATCTTATACTGATGTTAGAGAGTTTGGGAAAACACAAGTTAAAGGCTAAACTTTTGAAATGCCAACATTTGAAAATGAGAAGTTAAGTTTCTTGGTCATGTTGTTTTAGAGATTTGATTAGTGGTATATCCATCGAAGATAGAGAATATTAATGATTGAAAGAGACCAGATGTAACGACCCATAAATTAATAGAAAATTAATTATAAGAATTGATTTATTAAGGAATCAAATAAGAAAAATGAATGAATTAAACAATGTAAATATACGTGAGACATTTATTTATTTGTTATGGACTAAATTAGAAGAAGGAATTATTGAATGAAAATTTAAGGTATCTGAACAAATGAGATCTAATTATATTTGGCCGTGTGTATTAAGAGAAAATATAAATTTGAACAAAGGATATCTGTGACGACCCGGCTTCCATCGACCAGGTGCGATAGCCTCTAGTTCATCCATGACATCGAAAAAGGTCGCGATTTCAACCATGCCCAAAACCATTGCTAAACCCTAAAACTCCATCGATTGATCACCACGACGAATAATAAATTCATCCACTATTTTTCACATCATCTACAGCCTCCAACCTACCTTCGACATCAATCACGATGAACACAGCCCCATCGTTTGTCTGAAAATGACGAAAATGACATTTCCGTTCATCTTACAATTTCTCCACCATTTCTATCTTAAAATTCTTGAATTCTTTTTCTAAATTCATCATTTGTAATTACTAAACAGATTTTAGAATCAAAGTTTAAAATTAACATTTTCGAAATTTACCCATTTCATTTAGTTCTACTGTAAACCTTATATTTTGGGTTAAATGTTTATTACATATCATTGAATCTATTTTTACAACCTAAAATATATAGTTAGAAACCTTTTTCATAAACACTACCTAGACTAAAATCAAACAGATGTAAAGATATGAATTTTTCTAAAAATTTTGAAGCCTGTATTGATATAAAAACAGAGATATATAGGTGTACAGACCTGTATATAATTATTCCTACCTATTTATAAACATGCAAAACAATTTCACTCAAACATTCAAGTACATCTCATATTATACTACTGGAATCAAAAGATATATATATATGGTTCAAGGTCTTATAAAAGAAGATATTACTCAATAGAAGATAACAGAGCAACTATAAATGGAACCAGGCATACATACTTCAATACTCACATACAAACAGTATACACACATGAACATGCAAATATATTTCATTCAGAAATCATTCAAAAGCAATTTAAGTTCATGTTGACTTTTGAAAAAGATGTTTACTCACCAATCTAATGTTGAACAGAGAAGTAATAGACTGGAAGCTCTGGAAAAATTGAAATGCTTGTTTTAAAAACTTGAAAATCTTGGCCTCTGGTTGTAAGCTTTGAAGACTTTGCATTTTGATTTCTTTAAAACTGAAAGCTTTTGAAAACTTGCTGTGGCCTCAGATTTTATTGCATGCAAATCTTGAAAATTGATTACAGATTTGAAGAACATGGTTACAGGTCTTTGAACTTGTACAATGTTTTACAGGCCATTGATTTGGTTTGAAACATAGTTTCAGATCTGAGAACAATGGTTATAGATCTTTGATATGATCTGAAATGTGGTTTTAGGCAATTGAATTGGTTTTAGAGATATGGTTTCAGGTATTTGAAAACAATGGTTTGGAGAAGATTTCAGATTACAGGGTTTTGAACTGGAAATGATTTCAGTTTTGTTTGAGGAGATGATTTCGGTTTGTATATTTTGTTTGAGAAGATCATTTCAGTTTGGACATTTTCCTGGTTTTGGTTTTTATCTTTGTTTAGAAAATGAGATTAGAAAGAAAAAGAAAATGGAGAGGTAGGCTTATATAAACTTAAATTATGGTTTATTAAAAATTAAAGAAAAATGAAAAGAAAAAAAATGACACTTGTCTTCTACATTGTTTAATTAACTTACACATATTACTAACATGCCTTAATCTATTAACACTTGTCATTAATTGTTTTATATTATTTTTAAAAAGATTATAAAAGCTTTTATATGTATTTCCTAAATAGATAAATACATATCTTTTTAAATAAATGCTTTTCTATATTATAAATAAATGAAACCTTAAAAAGAAAAACAATAAAACTCATTTATATCCTAATAAAATTATATACAATATTTTTAATTCATTTTTAAGTGTAAACATATCTTTTGTATTTATTTACTATTTAAATAAACACTTTATTTAGTTTGAAATTGATATAAAACATCTCAAGACAATATATATATATATTTAAACAATACTATTAAATATTGGAAATGATAAATCTATTTTAAAATTAAATTTATAAAATAACATAATTAAATAATTATCCTTATTATAATTCAATCTATATCAAAATTAATACATCACATTATTATTATTTGGTTATTTATATTTGAATTAACAATATTATCAATTTAAAATAATTTAAATTAAGAGATTATCACATTTTAAATTCCTCGAAATCCCGGGATATTACATTCCTTCCCCCTTAAAAGAATTTCGTCCTCGAAATTTAAAACAAAAGATAATCCAAAGATTTTTATTTTATTTCAACCAATTTTAAAACAATTCAATTATACTTAACAGCCATATACTATCAATCAAACAACCATTCATCCAAACAAACAATTTTATCCAAACAAACAATTTTATCCGAACAAACAACTCTAGCTATCCGGACATAGATCCGGATAAACTACCTAAAATTATCCCGAGTTTCCCCCATACAGATACTGGGTTACTCGCTCTATTAAATCCAAACTGGTAATTCAATACCGAAGCCAAAACACATATCCTCACAAAAACTCAGAAAGATCTAATATACTCGGAGCTATCTTCCTAGTCTTATCCAATCTTAATTTCTCCATTTACTGAAGAAATAACAACGAAGTCTCCAACTTCGAATTCCAAAATTCTCCATCTCTAATCCACAGAACTCTTCTGACGATTCTGGGATGCCTTCATCCTTTCCTGATCAGCTCAACCATTGCTGATGCTTCTTGAACAACTGGACCAAAAACAATCCAATAACAGATCCTCTCAAGATCTACAGAAATCCAGAACTCAAACTCTATTCCACAATCATCGGTAGATTTCCAAATACTTCTTCTATCTGGACAAGACAAAACAGATTCACCTGCCAATCTGGCCTCAGATCTTGAAAAACTTCCAGTAGGAACCCTTTAATCCAACACTGCAACTTCCGGTTGCTTCCACTCTAGAACAACTACTTCCAAGCTTTCGCTGCTCAACTCTGATCTGGATGCCGTCGATGAACTCGAACACAAACTTGACCATCACATTCCAGAAAATCTCTGACAACTCTATAACTCCAACATCTACTAGAGATGCCTCACCCAAGCAAAAGATTTCCCAAGAGAATACTCAATTATCGCAAGTCACTTTTGCGATTCTATCCAGTCCAATATCCAAAAATACTGTTCTTTCTTAATCCATCAGAACAGTCTAGTGCTTGACCAATCCATTTGAAAAATGAATTTACTCCGCAGCTTCTGAACTCTACTTCTAAGAAAACTAAGCCAAAAGATCTTCCAACAGGAACACAAAACACTCTAGCTGCACTGCTGCCACAGATGCCAAAGAATCCTTATCCAAAGCTTCTAGAGAAACTCGGACCTCAAACCGAACACAAACATCATGCTGAACTCAGCCACATCACCGAATGCAGATATACTTCCTTAAACTTTCTCCAAACAGAAACATCGTCGGAGATATCCATAGTTACTGCATCTCATCACGCAGCTACTACTCCTGAGTTACCCAAGATACATCACTTGCTTCTGCTTAACTGGTAGATCCAAACTCTACTCATCCAACTGCACTTCAAAGATTGACTCCGAACCTTAATCGTTTCTTTCGGAGATCAATGAAATTCTTCACCACAGCAAAGCTCACTCGAGACGGTATTTGGGTCTACAGTCTCATCAGATACACTTCTAACTCCAAACATTCAAACTCCAATCAATGGTAGTCATGTTACACACAGCCTACCTCATCTACCCTTATAACTTAATTTGGAAAACCCGAACAGGTAATCCAACAATAGGTAGAATAAATATATATATAGTTATATAAAAATTACAAATACGCTCTCTCAAGATAGACGCCACTCCAGAGCCTAGGTATTCGCTCAACCAATCGCTCTGATACCAAATGTGACGACCCGGCTTCCATCGACCAGGTGCGATAGCCTCTAGTTCATCCATGACATCGAAAAAGGTCGCGATTTCAACCATGCCCAAAACCATTGCTAAACCCTAAAACTCCATCGATTGATCACCACGACGAATAATAAATTCATCCACTATTTTTCCCATCATCTACAGCCTCCAACCTACCTTCGACATCAATCACGATGAACACAGCCCCATCGTTTGTCTGAAAATGACGAAAATGACATTTCCGTTCATCTTACAATTTCTCCACCATTTCTATCTTAAAATTCTTGAATTCTTTTTCTAAATTCATCATTTGTAATTACTAAACAGATTTTAGAATCAAAGTTTAAAATTAACATTTTCGAAATTTACCCATTTCATTTAGTTCTACTGTAAACCTTATATTTTGGGTTAAATGTTTATTACATATCATTGAATCTATTTTTACAACCTAAAATATATAGTTAGAAACCTTTTTCATAAACACTACCTAGACTAAAATCAAACAGATGTAAAGATATGAATTTTTCTAAAAATTTTGAAGCCTGTATTGATATAAAAACAGAGATATATAGGTGTACAGACCTGTATATAATTATTCCTACCTATTTATAAACATGCAAAACAATTTCACTCAAACATTCAAGTACATCTCATATTATACTACTGGAATCAAAAGATATATATATATATGGTTCAAGGTCTTATAAAAGAAGATATTACTCAATAGAAGATAACAGAGCAACTATAAATGGAACCAGGCATACATACTTCAATACTCACATACAAACAGTATACACACATGAACATGCAAATATATTTCATTCAGAAATCATTCAAAAGCAATTTAAGTTCATGTTGACTTTTGAAAAAGATGTTTACTCACCAATCTAATGTTGAACAGAGAAGTAATAGACTGGAAGCTCTGGAAAAATTGAAATGCTTGTTTTAAAAACTTGAAAATCTTGGCCTCTGGTTGTAAGCTTTGAAGACTTTGCATTTTGATTTCTTTAAAACTGAAAGCTTTTGAAAACTTGCTGTGGCCTCAGATTTTATTGCATGCAAATCTTGAAAATTGATTACAGATTTGAAGAACATGGTTACAGGTCTTTGAACTTGTACAATGTTTTACAGGCCATTGATTTGGTTTGAAACATAGTTTCAGATCTGAGAACAATGGTTATAGATCTTTGATATGATCTGAAATGTGGTTTTAGGCAATTGAATTGGTTTTAGAGATATGGTTTCAGGTATTTGAAAACAATGGTTTGGAGAAGATTTCAGATTACAGGGTTTTGAACTGGAAATGATTTCAGTTTTGTTTGAGGAGATGATTTCGGTTTGTATATTTTGTTTGAGAAGATCATTTCAGTTTGGACATTTTCCTGGTTTTGGTTTTTATCTTTGTTTAGAAAATGAGATTAGAAAGAAAAAGAAAATGGAGAGGTAGGCTTATATAAACTTAAATTATGGTTTATTAAAAATTAAAGAAAAATGAAAAGAAAAAAAATGACACTTGTCTTCTACATTGTTTAATTAACTTACACATATTACTAACATGCCTTAATCTATTAACACTTGTCATTAATTGTTTTATATTATTTTTAAAAAGATTATAAAAGCTTTTATATGTATTTCCTAAATAGATAAATACATATCTTTTTAAATAAATGCTTTTCTATATTATAAATAAATGAAACCTTAAAAAGAAAAACAATAAAACTCATTTATATCCTAATAAAATTATATACAATATTTTTAATTCATTTTTAAGTGTAAACATATCTTTTGTATTTATTTACTATTTAAATAAACACTTTATTTAGTTTGAAATTGATATAAAACATCTCAAGACAATATATATATATATTTAAACAATACTATTAAATATTGGAAATGATAAATCTATTTTAAAATTAAATTTATAAAATAACATAATTAAATAATTATCCTTATTATAATTCAATCTATATCAAAATTAATACATCACATTATTATTATTTGGTTATTTATATTTGAATTAACAATATTATCAATTTAAAATAATTTAAATTAAGAGATTATCACATTTTAAATTCCTCGAAATCCCGGGATATTACAATATCTTATATTAAAGGCAATTGCATATAATTAAATTTGGCCATATATAACGTAATTAATTTAAATACGTGAATAAGAAATTATTAATTTATAGTTAAAGGTAAATAGAAAATAATCAGATGCAGCCATTTGAAAAGAGAGGATATTGTGAAGAAGGAAATAAATTAATAAAATATAGTATAACCCTTACTATGTGAATGCCACAAGCATATCCTCCACCTTAGTTTCATTCATTCTTCCCAAATCAAAACAAAAGAAAAGTATAGTCGACCGCTATTATTAAGAGATGATGAAGAAGAAAAGAGATAAAGCTAAGGAAAACCTAAAGCTTTCAAAGCTAAAAAAATAATTTGGGTGAGTGATATCATTTCTTTTTAGGATGTTTTCATGTAAGTTGATTACAACTTTGGTTATTTATGATAGAATGCATATAATATGTGTTTAAATGACAAATCTTGATTTAATGAATGTTTTAGGTTGAAATAGCTTTAATTAGGAAGTTTTGCTTTGATTCCCCACTCTAATGATTTTGAAATACTATGGAAGTTTAATATGATGGATAAAACATGTATTTAGAGATGAGTTCGGGTTTGAAAAATTTTCAATGTTAAAATATTTAGTTATGAATTTTTGAAAGAAATTCGTGTATAAAATAGATAAGGAAAAAGTAGCTTAAAATTGGAAATTTGGTTAAAATGTACTAAATTAATTATTTGTGAATTTCTGGAAATTTATAAATATTTTTCCAAGATAGAATAATCATTTTCGAAAGGTAAATGGGATGCCGAAACTAGATAATAAGGTTACGTAATTAAGTAATAAGGGGATAATATCCCATAAAAGTGCTATAGTAATAAACAAAGGACACTGCCACTAACTAAAAGCGGAGGCGGAATGAATAGGAAGGCGACATGTGGAAAGTAGTGCATAGACGCGTAAATGTGAGCAATTAGTATTGTTGGCTTTATGACGTGGTCCAAAGAAAGAGACTGGACTGAAGGTGTTATGCCGGAGATATAACATCCAAAACCTAAAATGAACTAAGCAATACTAAGAGAAGTTCTATGTAAATGAACTAAGTAAGATTATAGCAGAAGGAGACGACAAAAGGTTCTAGGTGTGGATTATGGAAGAAGGTGTTCCTAACAAGGGTGAATAAACCAGGTTTCCCTAGGTAAAGAACCGAGGGAAGTGATTCAATAACCGAAACCTATGAGTGCGAGGACAGTCGATGCTGAGACCTATTAACTTTTGTAGGAAACCTAATACTAAAACAAAAGGCTTTAGATGGCCAAAGGTAGTTTTTAAAGTTCTCCAAAGCGTAATGCATGGCGGAAGTAGTTCCAGCATTTAAGTTAACTAGAAGATGAAAGTGTGCTATGGATCGTGTAATATGGGTATATGATAATACAGAGTATAGTGATGATAGTTATACAGTAAATAGTGCGGAATATAAGAGCAGTATAATAAAAATAACACTAGAGATTTTATACTGGTTTGGAGCACCGTCCTACGTCCAGTCCCAGACTCCTTTTGGAATTTCACTAAAACAATAACCCTCACTTAACCCGGAGGAACAGGTCTATACAACCCTTGAGCAGCAAAACAGGGACCTGAGCAGCGGAACAAGATTTCGCCTCAGCAGCCGAAGAGGACTTCACACGCCTGAGCAGCAGAACAGGACTTCAACAAATACAAAAGATTGTTTGACTTTTTGTGTTCTGATAACACGGATAAGTCTGTTTATAGTACACCCTTCTTATGATCTTCTCCTCGAGTATAAATATATATATTTGAAGTTTATGAAGATTAGAAAGGTATAATATTGCTTAATTGCAAAATAATTGAAAGTATTATAGAAAATAGATTCCAGAGAGATAGATTAGAAAGATAAGAAAATTAGGTTGTAATTCAGTGATTTGGAATCAAGTTGAAGTATGTATTTATAAGGGTTAGAAAGCAGCGACTGTTGGTGAAGAGTTTCGATTAAAGTGTTGCGTCAAAATCTTTTCGTAGAGGTTCGTAACTCTTCACAAAAAGTCGTGTCCTTTCAAAAAGTAGTTGTTGTAGAAATTCAGTCAACTAAGCCTCTGGGTCAGTCGATTGAATATTCAAACAAATTTTTAAATATATATCCGTATATCTATGCACATATGCATGTTGTACAGATTTTCCAGTGTCAGTCGACTGAACCTCTGGGTCAGTCGACCGACCTGGTAAAATCTGTGCAATATGCACAGTTTATACAGGTATAGAAATATATATATAACTTTAAACACTTTTATAATTTAATATATGCTTATATATGTATAAAATATTTGGGAATAGAATGATTAAATATATAAGCTAATATATACGTAACCGAGGAGAGATTTTAATAACATTGACCTAAGACTCAAAAACAGAATAATGTAATTGATGCACTGGTTTTGAAGTCTTGTCTCCTTATAGTATATATTCTCTTTTTGTCATAGCAGTCGTCAAATCTGTATGTCGTAGTGATAGCTTTGTGTCATGAATCAAAACCAAGTCTCAACAGAAGAGGGCTTGGAGCCTAATAAATCTTCATTAATGCTAAAGCCGAGACCTAATAAATGAAAAATTATGTGAAGTATTGAAAGTTAAAGATAACTAAGAACTAAATAAGTGAGAATCAACTAATAATGCAGGTTCGGAAGGGCTATTGACGCCGAGCGGTGATGCTTACTCGAATGCACCTACTTTAAGAGGTATGGTTCGACATTCAACTTTCAAAGGGGAATCAAGCAAGTTGTATGCTTTCTCGAGAGTGGTTGTATCTCTTATATGGGGTTCAAGCTTAAGAAAAAGATAAGTAATAGCTTGGAGTTGTACCTTGCAGTATAAAACCTAAAGAATCCAAATTGCTTAGAGATGTACTTTGCAATATAAAGAAAAGATAAAGAGATGCTTAGGGTTATACCTTGCTGTATAAAAATTAATAAACCAAACTGCTTTGGAATGTACTCTGCAGTATAAATAAAGAAACCGAGACTACTTGGGGGATGTACCTTGTAGAGTAAATTAAAGATAAGGGTTTATGAAACTATTTGGGGTCGTACTTGCAATATAAAGATTAACAAATAAGTAACAGAAATTGAAAGGGGTTGTACCTTAAGGTATAAGTGATATTAAAATAAACCAATGATAGTTTCAGAAATAGTACTTCCGAAACCTAAATAGCACACTATACTAAGTATTGTTTTGAGACCCTAAACTCAAGATGGTTTCGTGTGTAGTTTTATTCTGATATCATATGTATGGTTGAGTTAACATAGTTTGTTTTGACCTATAACTTATGATTATCTTATATTGATTAGTATAAGGAGGATAGTACAGCGGAAAACCCATTTCGTGCTTCAACGGCGTTGTCTCATTGATGGGGGAATTTGTTAGAACCTCTATTGTTGGATTTTAATGACAATAACTGTATAATTATGTCAAAGAACCTCTAAGCTAACTTGCAGGTACATAAGTATCAAAAAAAGACAAACAAATAAGTTCAACATGAAGATACACAATACAAAAGAGGATAAAAGTATATATACGAAGAGACAAGAAGAGATATACATGATAGAGACAAGACGAAGGTGACAAACAAAGTATTTTTAGTCATAGAGTGTCATGTCTAGAGTATATGTAAAGATCCAAAAACTCGGCCTTCGAAAATCGGCATCCGTACCTCACTTGTACTCAAAATGCCATAGATTCAAACGCCGAATCTGGTTCTCTGGAGCTTATAACACCATTAAATATTACAACACAGCTGAAGAAAAAGAATATATCAATATATATAACATTAATACGATGACAGATACAAAATCTGATACAATATGATACAACAGATATCAATATACATCAGAGATATGATACAAGAAATAGCAGCGGAAAGAAAATAGATAACACCAGCAGTGGATAGAATATCTCCAATAGAATGCTCTAATCCATAGCTAGCGGAAAGCAAGGTCAGTCGTCCAAGGACTGACTAGCTCCAGATAATCTACTCAACCTGAATATCTGAAAACCCCAACTCTAGACTGCTCGTGTAGAAAATTATGAGCACCCAGAGTTTAGGAAAGGAACAATAAACTCCGAGTCAGTCGTGGGACTGGTGTGAGTAACAAAAACAGTTTATCTTTAAAACAAACACAAAAGGATTTTAACATTGAAACCCACAATGCTTTTGGAAAATGAAACTACCATAAGACCTCCCGCCACACACACAATGTAAACGCAGACTTGGAGGAGATTTCTTCTTATGATAGTCAAACATGCTTACTACGCAAGGAAAACTCTTTTGATATTATTACTAGTGCATAGTGTAGAAAACATTTCGAAAATACAATATTAATCTTAGCCGGCATAGGTATATATTATGCCTATTATAGCTGCTATGTTAAATAGCAGGTTCTACAACTAATACCGTACAAGGTTCGTATTGGAAGATGGATTTCCAACAAATGGTCAGGCTAAGGAACTTCCTACCGCCACATGGGATCGCCTCTGGCTGGACGTCCCGAGAGACAACTGCTCTCTGCCAACACAAGGCCGGGTTACCTCTGTAACTAGGTAACTCACGAATATGCCATCCCCCGGTCCTTTGGGACCTTTATCCGAGGCGCCTCGATAAACACACAATCACATAATAAATGAGATCGGAGTATCCACATAGGTTAAATACCAGGGCTCCATACCTGATACCACCCTTTTCCAGAAGGAAATGACATACCCTAAAGGGCGCGACCTTTATAACCTTGCTGCATATTCCTGTTTCGACCATTTTCGGGGAGTGAGGTCTGACGAAGTCTCGTCCACAAAGCCACGCTTTGATCACAAATGATCAATAAATGATCATCAACACAGCAATACTCAGCATGCCACATTACCAAATTGGGAGTATATCGCTGATGAATTTCAACTACATAACCTCTGAGCTCGTACGTCTCAGAGAAGGGTGTTAAGCTAAGAGAATAAGTTCTCCGCCACCAAACAGAAATGTATTTGAAAGAAATCAGCTTTATATCTCAAAATGTAATGTCAGACATGTAACCATACAAGTCTGTTCCGGGTTCGAACAGAACCGAAGGCGCTTCCGAAGAAGCCCTTGCAATCCAGGTATTCACAATCCCGATCGGATTTCCCATCACTTAGGAGATCTCTATACCGGCGCGACTCAGTGCAGAGACAATCGATAGGTTATCCTATCGTTCTTGCAAATACCCGGTCTTCAACACTGGTCTTCAATTGTTATCCATATACGACGTATCACTTATTCGGAATGGGTTATGTGACACAAAGGTCCTCTCCCGGCTAAACCAAATAGTGAGCGCAATATTTAAAAACATATGGATAATGGGATTTCAATTAAGTCACAACTTATTATCCAACTTTTCCTTTTCAAATTGTTTAACAAATTACCATTTTCAAATCTTTAAACAAAAAGATTCATTTTAACAACCTTCAACGATTTAAACAATTTCCACACTTTAATCTTTTAAACAAAAGATTCATTCACAGATTTTCCAAATTAATTTCCATTTCAATTGGATTAACTCATTAAATCTTTAAAACAAAGATTTAATTCATAGCTTTCAAAACAATTTCATTTTGAATGGTTTAAATAAATCACCATTTTAAATCTGTTAAAAATAAACCGATTCAATTCATAGCTTAAAAAAAGAATTCATTCATAACTTGGAAAACCATTTTTCAGTTTAATCTTTAAATTCCTTTAATTAAACTGGAATTTCTTTTCTTATTTGAAAGCTTTTATTCTTTTGAAAACAAACAGTTTTCATTTTGGAAATCTGATTCATTTATACGAGTTAAGGTTCTTGGGTTAAATCCAAATTCTCAAAATTATACTTTTAAAATGGTTTAACTTAACATAAACACATTTATAACATTTTTAACCATAATTTCCAATCATGGAATTCAATTACAAAATTTGGATTATTTAAATTGAAACTTTACCAAGTTATTCAAAATAGCTTTTATCTTAAAAACCCCATTTCAAAAGCTTTAACATTTAACCCAAATCCATTTCCAAAATCAATTGAAATTAAAATTTCAATTTCAAAAATATTAAATTTAAATCATTTGTGACTTAACCGATTTCCACGTGAAATCCATATTTGTGTGTGTAAAAGTGTAGTCCAGGGGTTTCACACACAATATTGCAACACAATGAATCATCACAGATCAAAATACAGAAATATAGTTGATAAGCGGTATAACTATAACGCTCATCTTACATGCACAAATCACAGATATATAAGGGTTACAGATAATAAATTACATTCATCCCGGGTAAATAACTACATTACCGGTTACACACAACATGATATATCATACAGCAGCACAGATCCAAGAATATCAAAAATTCAATCATTCAGTTAAGTCCAAACATTCATAAGTAAGATCAGTTAATTGTCTGATTTATTCAAATTAGATTAATTTCTTATGAATTACTAATCCTGGTTAATCAACATCAATAAATTACAAATCATTTTGATTAATTATTCTTTAATCATTTATTAATTAACCCTTTAATAATAAATTAATTAACCTTTAATTATAATTCATCAACCTTTAATTATAAAAAATTAACCTTTAATTATTTAATTCACCATTTAATTAATTATCTTTAATTAATTACTTTAATTAATTATTCCTCAATTAATTATCATTCCTTAATTACCTTCATTAATCAATTAACCTTTAATTAATTATTCTCAAGTTAATTACCTTAATTAATTAATCACATTAATTAATTATCCTTTAAATTAATTCACCTTTAAACACTTGATTTATCAATCTTTAATCATTAATTATCCGTCCTTAATTACTTTCATTAGGTAATTATTATTTTTAAGTAATTAATCATCCTTTAAATTAATTATTCTTTAATTACTTGATTAATCAAACTTAAATTATTAGTTAATTTACCTTAATTAATTTTATTAAGTAATTAACTTTCAAGTAATTAATTTCCTTTAACAAATAAATTTAACTTAGACTTTAAAAGTTAATTAAAAATTAAAACATTCTTTATATTAATTAACTAACCTTTAATATTATTAAGTTTATTTTTAAAATAAACTTTTCAAAATAAAAGTTATATTTATTTTAAACCATTTTAAAACTTGGTTAATTAAAACAATTTATTTTAAAACCTTCTTAACTAATTTTAAACTTTAGACAACATCTAACGTTGGAAGAAAATTGGTTTAACGAGATTTATTTTCAATAAATTGATTTTTTTATTTTAAAGTTTGAAACTGTTTTATAAAAAAACAACAGACCCGAGACAAATCTCGTTCTACCCGAACGCAGCTTCGAGTTTCACCCCTCCCACTTTTGCTTCGAGTCAAACTCTCGTTTCCCCGAGCACACTCGTCTTCTTCTTAATGCCTGAAATCGACAGGCACGCAAATAGAATCATGCACGTGCATAGGAGGCCTGACCACTTCCGGCCATCATTCTGGTCACCAACATCTCAACGTCGATCTCGCCGACGTACTCGAACTCACAGATCATCGTCACATATATAAGATTGAAATCGAGCAAGTTGAACAAGCCTGGAACCATCATCGACCTGGAAAACTGCTCCTCCTCGTCGCCTCCAACAACCAGAGGCTACACAACTCCGGCCACCAACCCCTCGACACTTCCTCTTCCATCACCCAGAACCGCTTCGCACTCGGTCAACCATAGGCGGCGTACGAATCGAAACACTTAACCTCACTGAAACTAGGTTTACAGATTTAAATCCTCGATTCCAAATTCCTCAATGTATAAATCATTGATACAATATTTTTCCAAGTATTATTGATCGATCACCTTACCATAGACACAACCCCGACCTTCCCGAGATCATAGATCATGAGCTATAACCCAAAAACCCAATTCTTCTTATTACAGCAATGTACAACTAAGGCTTCATTAAAAATCCAAATTTTAGTTTCAAAAATCTTGTTTTGATTTTAGCTTTTGCTTCAGGACCCTGAATCTATGAATTTTGACAATTTAATTTTGATTATTTTCAACACTTACTACCTGTTTATGTTCAACAGAGCCTAACCAAATATGTTTTAATCTAAACCTATTTTTAAATTTAAATCTAAAGGATAACAGATCCATTTTTTCTCCATACTTAAGATTTAATACATAATGGTCCTAGAGAATTTGATTTATAAACAAAGCTTATATCTGTAAGTTAACAACAGACAGGGTTCTAAACTTCAACATCAGGCATATCAAGATTTATGCACACATACATCCATTCATACATTAACAAATAGATCATAAGCAACATGTATACATAACAACAACAAGTTATAAACCTTTATTCTGTTTTTAAAAGTTTGTTACTCACCTTAGTTTCTAGAGAAAAAGAAGAACAGAGTTTGATGATGTTGAACCAGGCTTGAAACTTGCAAGCTGAAACTCTTTTTGATCTCTGGTTTACATTTTGACTTGAGTTGTTTGGTTTAGTTGAATTTTGTTTAAGTTTTGAACTGAAGCTCATCTCAGATTTTCTCAGTTTTAAAATGATCGAAACTGAGGTGAGAAGAATTGATAGATGTATATGAAGTTACAGGGTAATATTTTGTACAAGTGATATTTTGTGTTTTGTACAGGTTGATGTTTATTTGTTTAGTACAATACAAAGCAGAGATATTTTTTTTTCTTTGTTTTATCAAACAAGATCTCGGCTGATGATTTTCTGTAGGGTGGCTAAAGATCCAAGCATTAATTGCTTTGTACAATCTACACATATACCATACTTGAAGATATTTTGTTTGCACTTGAATGTATATATTTTTCTTTCATTTATGTTCTCACCGCTTGCCTTGCATTGTTTGTCTCGGCTGATGTGATATAGTATGGTGTACTAAAGTTTTCATACTTTGTTTGTTTATTTACACTTGAATATAAAATGTTGTTTGTAGTTGAATGTGTTGTTTCTTTTTATTTTGAATGTATTTTATTTCTTTATAATATAAATGAAGTTCTATTGTAATATGTTGTTTAAATTTATTTATGTGTTTACTTTATATTTTAATTTATCTTATATATATATATATTTCTATTTCCAAATTAATATGTTTTACTTTATACTATTACATAACTATATAATTTATCTTATGTATATTTGTTTGTATACATATCTAATTTTTAAGAATTATCCTAAGTATTTATTTATAGTCTACATAACTAAAATTTTAAGATATTTATTTTATTTCTTTTTGAAGTTTAACTATCCAACATTTAATTTACTTATCTATTATTATTTATTTATTTTATAAATTCAAATCATTATTAACCATTAATTCTAAGTTTAAATCATTTATTTATTTCCTTATGTCCAAATTCTATATTTATTATATATATTTCTAACCCATTTATTTAAGATTTAAATTCAAATCAAATATATATATATATATATTATTTCAAATTTACTTATATATGCCCATATATATATATATATTCTCATATATACGCATATATACAATATTTAAGGTTTAAATGATTTATACCAAATTTATTTGAGTTCGGGGAAACTCGCATCACTTTAATCGATTAATTTCACAAATTTAATTCAAAAATTCAATAAATTATCAATTTAAATTTAATTAAAATCCGGGGTCGTTACAGTATACATATGTTAAAATCTGCTCAAAGTGGTATACACACATATACATACACATTCAGAACATCTTATAAAAGCAATGAAAGTTTTTTTTTAAAATAATAATAATAATAATAATAATATATGAAGCGAGACTTGAACTCGGGTCATTGGTGAAATCATATTTTAAATGAAAATCAAGTTTTCAAAAATGCATGGAGCAAGACTCAAACCCGGGTCACTAGTTTAGAAAGCAAGTGCTCTAACCAACTGAGCTAAGATAACTTTTATTCATCAACAGAATTCAGCCAACTGAACAAGATCATTCAGCTAGCTAAATCTGTGTACGTGTACATGTTTTCAAACATATGAAGATTCAGCCGTCTAATCTAATAAATTCAGTTGGCTGAAATCTGCCTAAAATACACTATAAACTTTCTGGTTTTAAAATCGATGATTCAGATGGTTGCCTCACTCTATTCAGCCGACTGAATCTATATAACGACTATTTTTCTGAAAGGGTACCTCTTCATTATGAAGGGATACATGTCTTAAATCAAGAGTTGCATCCATAACTTTTCACTGTTTGTTTTCATGAATGATTGCAACTATTAAACTCTATATAAAGCAATTCATTTCATTGTTTCAACAATGAATTCTACTTATAATTATTTCTATCTTTTCTATTGAATTCTCAAGTATTCATTTCCAAATTGCTTTATTATTTCGATGACATGATTATTTTCTGTGACGACCGCCCATGACCCCTGCACCGAATCTAGAGATAGTGCGCTGTAAAGTGTGCCAGGCGACCATGGACGATTGTCAGGGTAGATTAAAACAACAGAATCTATCGTATTACTCACAGCGCATGGACAAAATACAATAGAACATATATATAGTGAAGCTTTACAGAATAAAATGCCATCATATAAAACTTCATAATAGTTGAATACAAGCATCCAAATAGCCAATACATCAAGCCTCACTACATAACACTCAGAGAATACAAAACAGCGGAACATCTAGTACATATAATAAGAAGATAATATGCAACCCTCCAGCTTGTCTTCGATATCAGCATCGTGAGAAGAGAACAGCACCTGTCACCTGCTACCTAGTCTGCCTGTCCCAAAAATGGACGAACAGCCCAAGGCAATAAGAGTTAAAACATAAAGCCTTGAGTCAGACAACAGTCATAGTGAGCAGTAAATTAACTAACAACATACCAAAAGAGCATAAAGGAAAAAGGAATAGGAATACAACCCTCCCACTCCACCTCTTTCTACAGTGATAGCCCCCGGACACACACTAAGCAGAAGCAACATAGCAGAGCATACAATTTAATGTAAAATAATAATCATTCGAGTCAAGGGCGATGTTTTCCAAGTACCGAGGCCTAAATCAGATAAGCACCCAGAAAATACCGCTCTTGGGACCGAATGATGATACAACCAAACATCCATGACTCTGGCTATCACTGTTATCATTGCTTCGATATCACCGTTAATTGAATGACCGGCACATTCTTTCAGCCGTCCGTCAAGGGCTAATGGAAACCCCGGTTCTAGACATAACTCCTGCACGTCGTCGCAGCCCGTGCCTAGGACTATCGAATCTTCCCAGAGTACTCGACCATCAACAGTTGGCCGTTGGGACTATCGAATCTGCCCAAACGTACTCTTGCTTAGAGCATGCTAGAACCTTCAACAACGATGCTATCCAAGCCTCCTAGTCATCCTCCTCGACGACTATTCTCATATCCATTCATTATCCTCAACTCGAATCATATCACCGAGTTATCAACATGCTTGGAATGATCCCGTCTGGATTAGACCAAGTCTTCATCACATGGTTGCCTCGCTTCATCACATCCTCGCAAAGCCTCATCTCAACATCACATCATCAAATCTACGCATAAGAGCTTCATCATCCCGCTACATATGCCACGAGCAGCTTATCTAATTCAAGAGCCTTTCTCCTAGCTTTTGAATCATCTTCGGTCTAAATCAAACCATCAATCATCTAATTCATAACAATCAATCAAACCAAACATTAATCCAAGCAATCAAGCATTCAAATATGATCTAAGTAGATAATTATAACAATAATGGCATTTTCGTAATTAAAGAGTTAAAAGCCTAACATGCATGAAATCATAAGAAATATCTCTACAATCTTGATGAATGAACTTGCATAGGTTAACACTTAGTAAAATGGTTGTCAAATCATCATGAACAATGGATCTACATGGATCTACACTTAGGATGAAGAAAATGCATGGAAATCACTATTTTAACACCAAATCGAGCCAACAATCCGATATACTCCTTTGGATCCGTGTGAGAGATAATCACCACTCACCAAATCACCTAAACAACCCCAAATCAACACGCTTCAGATCTGGACAGCAAAGGATCAAGCTTGATCTATCACGAATCCGCTTCAAACGATGAAATCTCACTTCAAAGGATGAAGATCTTCAATCTAAGCTCTTGAATCTTCAATTTGATCTTCAACTTGGATGGATGGAAGCACTAGGTTAGAGTGGAGAAAAGAAGTGAAGAAGTGTAGAAGTCGAGCTCTCAAAATGGCAGCACTTCGTCGCTTCAAAATCCGGATCCCAAAAATGAAGCCAACCCCCTCTATTTATAGCTGAAAACCGCCCCTAGGTCGCTCGGAGTTTGGTCGTATACGACCTACGACCTATAAACCCCACCAACCTAAAGCCTCTTCAACCTAACAACCCAGGCCACTGCAACCTACGACTTATCACCCAAGCGCTTCAACGACCTAACAAAACCCTTCCTCCTACGACCTAACAAGGTTACGACCTATGACTTAGCGACTTAACCATAGGTGCGACCTAACAGTGCTACGACCTAACACTTAAACACATCAGCGATCTAACGCTTAAGCGCTTACGCGACCTAACAATCGTAGCGCCTCAGCTACCTAACTGTGTTACGACCTATAACCTCAGCGACCTAACACACTAACGACCTAAAGCACTGCGCGACTTAACTATGCGCGACCTAATACTAAGCCAAAACCCAGCGACCTAACAATCTTAAGTCTTCACGCGACCTAAAACATGTTACGACTTACGACTTAACTCGTACGACTTAACTCCCATAGGTCGTATACTCCCTAAGTCGCTAACCTATAGGTCATACCAAGACACTAGGTCGCTACACAGCTATCTCCAAACTCCTTAGGTCGTTGCTGACCTAACAATGCTAACTCGGAACCACTAGGTCGCTCATCCCTAGGTCGTTAACTACTGGGTTTAACTTACTACTCCCATGGGTCGCTCCAAACTGTCCACGATCTAACTCTTAACTCGCCTATCCCCTTAGGTCGCAGACTTTCTTTAAGTCGCTCACGACTTATCACCTAAGTCCCTAACAACCCATGACTCTCTTAGGTCGCGTACGACCTAGAACTTAGGCAAATTCCAACCAAAATCTGAAACAACCCAAAAATACTGAAAATCCCAGATTTTGACAAACTTTTCGATCCGTAAAAATACGGGTCGTTACATTCTCTCCCCCTTAGGAATTTCGCCCCTGAAATTCCAAACAAACAAAGCAATCAAAGACTATTCTGTACGCCTACCATCCATAGCAATCAACAAACCATGCATCCAATTCTAGCTTAGCGTACAGAATTCTAAAACTAGAACAAGTTACAATATCGCGAGATGACACGACACCTTAGGGCCATACCTTGAAGAGTTCAGGATGAGCTGCCTTCATCCTCTCTTCCACCTCCCACGTACAGTCGTTATCATCATCACTCCATTGTATCTTGAGCAACTTAACTACCTTCCTCCTAAGCTGTTTCGTGTCAGTTTCAACAACACGAAGCGGCTTACGAGGTCTTCTATCAACTGGATCAACTTCGAAGTCTTCACAGCTATCAGCAGAAACCACTGTATTCGAGTCGTGCACATACTTCCGTAGATATGATACATGAAAAACATTGTGCACACTCGACATCTTTTCTGGTAACTCCAATCTGTAGGCGAGCTTTCCAATTCGCTCGATGATCGGGAATGGTCCAACAAATCTCGGAGTCAATTTTCCTTTCTTCCCGAATCGAATAACATTCTTCAGTGGAGAAATCTTCACAAAAACCATATCACCTACGTCGAACTCCAAATCCTTACGACGCTTATCAGCATAACTCTTCTGACGGTCTTCGGCTGCCTTCATTCGTTGTCGAATGATTTCTATACAATCTGAAGTCTGCCGAATCATCTCTGGCCCAAGTATCAGCTTTTCTCCAGTTTCCAACCAACATGTCGGAGAGTTACACGGTCTTCCATACAATGCCTCATACGGTGCCATACCAATGCTTGACTGGTAACTGTTGTTGTACGCAAACTCCACCAAATGAAGGTGATCTTCCCATGATCCTCCGAAGTCCAAAACACATGCTCTAAGAAGATCTTCCAAAACTCGGTTGACTCTCTCGGTCTGACCATCTGTTTGAGGGTGATAAGCTGTACTCAAACACAACTCGGTTCCCAAAACTTCCTGGAAGCTCTTCCAAAATCCACTAGTGAACAATGGATCTCGATCGCTCACTATACTCTTCGGAATACCATGGAATCGAACTATCCACTTAACATACAACTCAGCCAATTTTGATGCAGTCCTAGTCGATCGAACATGAATAAATCTTGCACTCTTAGTCAGGCGATCTACAATGACCCAAATCCCTTCATTTCCCATTCTGGTTCTAGGTAGCCCATCAATAAAATCCATCGACACTTGCTCCCACTTCCATGTAGGAACTTCTAATGGCTGAAGCAATCCACTTGGCTTTTTCTGTTCAGCCTTTACCAACTGGCAGTTCATGCACTTGGAAATAAAATTTCCAACATCCTTCTTCATGCCTTCCCAGTAGTAGGTTCTCTTCATATCCCGATACATCTTATTTCCACCTGGATGAATTGTCAGCTTCGAGTGATGACTTTCCTTCAGGACTTCACTCCTCAATTCATCTATATCGGGAACAACTAGTCGTCCTTGCTTTCGAAGCCAACCCTCTCGATCGACCTCGAATCCTTTATCCTTTTCTGGATCCAATCCAGATTCCAATTCACGGATAATCTTGACAAGCTTATCGTCTCGCTTTTGGCTCTCGCCAATCCTTTCCACAAGAGAAGGTCTTATCGATAAGTTTGCCAACATCTCAGGTTCCAATTCACATCTAGGCCTGAAGTCAAATCCAGCTAAATACTCGAGATTCTTCCATTCTGAAAACATGGCTCCCAATCCTGCATGTCTTCGACTTAACGCATCTGCCACTGCGTTACCTTTTCCCGGAGTATAAGCTATACCAAAATCATATGATGCCAAAAACTCTAGCCAACGTTGCTGCCAAAGATTCAAATCTTTTTGGGAGAAAAGATACTTCAACGACTTATGATCCGTAAACAACTCAAATCGAACTCCCAACAGATAATGTCTCCACATTTTCAGAGCAAATACAATTGCCGCTAACTCCAAATCATGAGTCGGATAATTCCTTTCATGCAGTTTTAGTTGTCGACTTGCATACGCAACAACTTTATCCCTCTGCATCAGCACTGCTCCAAGTCCAGTACCACATGCGTCGGTGTAAACCACCATCTCATCATTCCCACTAGGAATAGTCAGAACAGGAGCACTCGTCAAACGCTCTTTCAGGATTCCAAAAGCTTGCTCACACTTATCATCCCATCTGAACACTAGGTTCTTCTTCGTCAATCCTGTTAACGGTGCAGCTATCTTGGAGAAGTCTTTGATAAACCGTCGATAATATCCTGCTAATCCAAGAAAACTTCTCACATCTGATGCATTCTTAGGTCTAACCCAATCCTGGATTGCTGCCACCTTAGCGGGATCAACCGCTATTCCACTTCCAGAAATAACATGGCCTAAGAACCTCACTTCACTCTTCCAGAAGTGACACTTCGAAAATTTAGCCTTCAGCTGATGTTTTCGTAAGATTTCCAAAACAATTCGCAAGTGCGTCTTGTGCTCTTCTTCAGTTCTGGAATAAATCAGAATATCATCCACGAACACAAGTATGAACTTGTTCAGCTGATCTCTGAACACTCTATTCATAAGATCCACAAAATATGCTGGCGCGTTAGTCAATCCAAATGGCATCACCAGCCACTCAAAGAAACCGGATGGTGTCCTAAAAGCAGTCTTCGACACACTATCCTTAGCCACTCTCAACTGGTGAAATCCCGTTGCCAAATCCATCTGAGAAAACACCTTAGCCTCGTGAAGCTGATCAAACAAGTCATCTATTCTCGGCAATGGATACTTGTTCTTCTTTGTCACCTTATTCAGCTCACGATAATCCACACACAATCTCAACGACCCATCTGCCTTGGTTGCAAACACAACTGGTGCACCCCACTCGGACACACTACGCCGAATGAATCCTTTCTGCAAAAGATCATCAACTTGCACCCTCAACTCCTGCTGTTCCCTAGGCGCCATCCGCCTAAGAGGCATCACAACAGGTCTGGCTCCTTCAACTAGATCTATACGAAACTCGATCTCTCTATGCGGCGGCAACCCTTTGACTTCGTCAAAGACATCTTCGAATCCATTAGCGATTGGCACCGATGATAGTCCATCCCGTGGAACAACCAGCGAATACATGAAGCTCATGAAGACGCCTTCCTCATGCTTACATCGTATTACAACCTTCCGCCCCTCCACATTCTCGACTGTCACTTCCAACCTCTCGCAATCAACCTTTGCTGCATACTTCCTAAGCCAGTCCATACCCAAAATAATTCCGAACCCCGCAAAGTTCAGAACAAAGCAATCACAAACAAAAGAGCAACCATGACTCGATACAACTAGACCACGGCATAACATACACAAACAAGACGAACCCCCAACTGGATTAGTCACAACCAATGGCCTATCAACAATATCCGGCTTCAAATCTAACCGGCCTACGAGTTCATTACAAACAAACGAATGCGACGCTCCAGTATCAAACAAAACTCTAACTGGAACACCACATAGGAAAAGAGTACCTTGAACAACCACACTCTTTCCTTTCTCCTCAGCGGTAGGAGCTTTCGAAGACGACGGAACAGCTCCCAAAGCATAAGCTTGCACAATCTGCTTGTCCCTCCTCGGTTCTGGACAATTCTTCCTGAAATGCCCCGGCTTGTCACAGTTGTGGCACTTCGCCGGTGCTTTCGGATTCTTGCAATCCCTGGAGAGATGGCCTTTCTGCTGACAGTTGTAGCAAGTCACCTCGCCTTTCGGCTTCTTCTGGCCATCCTTACCCTTCTGCTGCTGCTGCTTCCTCTTCTTGTTTCCACCCTGCTGGGGTTTAGACTCTTCCCTGGTCACAGCAACAACAGATCCTTCCTTAGGAAACAGACTCTCATGCCTAAGAGCTTTCTCCACAAGCTTCTCAAATGAATCGTCCAAATGATCCACCAACTGTCTCCCAAGATAACTGTCCAAGCCTGTCACAAACTTCTCATTCTTCTGGTATGCAGACTCAATATATGACCGGGCATACTTGGACAACGCTTCAAACTCAGAAACATACTCAAGAACTGATCTCCCTCCTTGCTTGAGCTCCACAAAATTCTTGAACAGAACAGACTTCTGTGCTGTAGAAATGAACTTAGCTTCAAACCTAACTTGGAATTGCTCCCAAGTAATCTCTTCCTCCGGAGTAGTGATGGTAATAGAATTCCACCAATCAGAGGCTCTCCCTTGAAGCTGCCTTGATGCCAACTTCCTCTTAGTTGCATCTTCAATTCCCAAATCACCAAAGATCCTTCTACAAGCATCCATCCACCTCTGGACCTCAATAGTTGATTCTGTTCCCAAGAAAGCCTTCCCTCCAAGAGCAGTATAGTCTTTGCACAACTTAGCAAAATCCACTGGTTTCGGAGTTTGGACTTGAACTCCAACATCTACTGCTGCCCCCGGAACTGGTATCCTTCTCATGATCGAAGTCATCATAGCTTCAAACATAGCTGCATAATCAGCAGTTCCCTCAGTAGCACGGCCTTCCCTAGCAGCTGGTCTCTCTCTTTGACTCATTCTCAATATCTATAAAAAGGAATGATTAGAACATCTAGAGAAACAACTGCACAAAGGACTCAACTCTACTAAGCTACTATATTATATATAGTATTCATCCATCAAAATACAATTACGTCTCTCATACGTAGTTACGTCAGTGAGCGTTGGGTAAAATCGATTAACCAATGCTCTGATACCAAATGTGACGACCGCCCATGACCCCTGCACCGAATCTAGAGATAGTGCGCTGTAAAGTGTGCCAGGCGACCATGGACGATTGTCAGGGTAGATTAAAACAACAGAATCTATCGTATTACTCACAGCGCATGGACAAAATACAATAGAACATATATATAGTGAAGCTTTACAGAATAAAATGCCATCATATAAAACTTCATAATAGTTGAATACAAGCATCCAAATAGCCAATACATCAAGCCTCACTACATAACACTCAGAGAATACAAAACAGCGGAACATCTAGTACATATAATAAGAAGATAATATGCAACCCTCCAGCTCGTCTTCGATATCAGCATCGTGAGAAGAGAACAGCACCTGTCACCTGCTACCTAATCTGCCCATCCCAAAAATGGACGAACAGCCCAAGGCAATAAGAGTTAAAACATAAAGCCTTGAGTCAGACAACAGTCATAGTGAGCAGTAAATTAACTAACAACATACCAAAAGAGCATAAAGGAAAAAGGAATAGGAATACAACCCTCCTACTCCACCTCTTTCTACAGTGATAGCCCCCAGACACACACTAAGCAGAAGCAACATAGCAGAGCATACAATTTAATGTAAAATAATAATCATTCGAGTCAAGGGCGATGTTTTCCAAGTACCGAGGCCTAAATCAGATAAGCACCCAGAAAATACCGCTCTTGGGACCGAATGATGATACAACCAAACATCCATGACTCTGGCTATCACTGTTATCATTGCTTCGATATCACCGTTAATTGAATGACCGGCACATTCTTTCAGCCGTCCGTCAAGGGCTAATGGAAACCCCAGTTCTAGACATAACTCCCGCACGTCGTCGCAGCCCGTGCCTAGGACTATCGAATCTTCCCAGAGTACTCGACCATCAACAGTTGGCCGTTGGGACTATCGAATCTGCCCAAACGTACTCTTGCTTAGATCATGCTAGAACCTTCAACAACGATGCTATCCAAGCCTCCTAGTCATCCTCCTCGACGACTATTCTCATATCCATTCATTATCCTCAACTCGAATCATATCACCGAGTTATCAACATGCTTGGAATGATCCCGTCTGGATTAGACCAAGTCTTCATCACATGGTTGCCTCGCTTCATCACATCCTCGCAAAGCCTCATCTCAACATCACATCATCAAATCTACGCATAAGAGCTTCATCATCCCGCTACATATGCCACGAGCAGCTTATCTAATTCAAGAGCCTTTCTCCTAGCTTTTGAATCATCTTCGGTCTAAATCAAACCATCAATCATCTAATTCATAACAATCAATCAAACCAAACATTAATCCAAGCAATCAAGCATTCAAATATGATCTAAGTAGATAATTATAACAATAATGGCATTTTCGTAATTAAAGAGTTGAAAGCCTAACATGCATGAAATCATAAGAAATATCTCTACAATCTTGATGAATGAACTTGCATAGGTTAACACTTAGTAAAATGGTTGTCAAATCATCATGAACAATGGATCTACATGGATCTACACTTAGGATGAAGAAAATGCATGGAAATCACTATTTTAACACCAAATCAAGCCAACAATCCGATATACTCCTTTGGATCCGTGTGAGAGATAATCACCACTCACCAAATCACCTAAACAACCCCAAATCAACACGCTTCAGATCTGGACAGCAAAGGATCAAGCTTGATCTATCACGAATCCGCTTCAAACGATGAAATCTCACTTCAAAGGATGAAGATCTTCAATCTAAGCTCTTGAATCTTCAATTTGATCTTCAACTTGGATGGATGGAAGCACTAGGTTAGAGTGGAGAAAAGAAGTGAAGAAGTGTAGAAGTCGAGCTCTCAAAATGGCAGCACTTCGTCGCTTCAAAATCCGGATCCCAAAAATGAAGCCAACCCCCTCTATTTATAGCTGAAAACCGCCCCTAGGTCGCTCGGAGTTTGGTCGTATACGACCTACGACCTATAAACCCCACCGACCTAAAGCCTCTTCAACCTAACAACCCAGGCCACTGCAACCTACGACTTATCACCCAAGCGCTTCAACGACCTAACAAAACCCTTCCTCCTACGACCTAACAAGGTTACGACCTATGACTTAGCGACTTAACCATAGGTGCGACCTAACAGTGCTACGACCTAACACTTAAACACATCAGCGATCTAACGCTTAAGCGCTTACGCGACCTAACAATCGTAGCGCCTCAGCGACCTAACTGTGTTACGACCTATAACCTCAGCGACCTAACACACTAACGACCTAAAGCACTGCACGACTTAACTATGCGCGACCTAATACTAAGCCAAAACCCAGCGACCTAACAATCTTAAGTCTTCACGCGACCTAAAACATGTTACGACTTACGACTTAACTCGTACGACTTAACTCCCATAGGTCGTATACTCCCTAAGTCGCTAACCTATAGGTCATACCAAGACACTAGGTCGCTACACAGCTATCTCCAAACTCCTTAGGTCGTTGCTGACCTAACAATGCTAACTCGGAACCACTAGGTCGCTCATCCCTAGGTCGTTAACTACTGGGTTTAACTTACTACTCCCATGGGTCGCTCCAAACTGTCCACGATCTAACTCTTAACTCGCCTATCCCCTTAGGTCGCAGACTTTCTTTAAGTCGCTCACGACTTATCACCTAAGTCCCTAACAACCCATGACTCTCTTAGGTCGCGTACGACCTAGAACTTAGGCAAATTCCAACCAAAATCTGAAACAACCCAAAAATGCTGAAAATCCCAGATTTTGACAAACTTTTCGATCCGTAAAAATACGGGTCGTTACATTTTCTTATGATAAAAATTACTTCCTTCTTCACAAATTACATGATATACCACAAAGGAGAAGATTATAGGAATGGTGTACATTATTGACTTATCAATGCTATTCAAGAGCATACTCAATCAAACACATTTCTATTATTTGTTGTTGAAGTTCTGTTGAAGTATCCTTAGGTGGTTGAAGTCCTATTCGGTTGTCTAGGCAGTTGAAGTCCTATTCGGTTGCTCAGGCGGTGTAATACATGTTCCTCCGGGTTAAGTGAGTGTATTGATTAAATCCAGAAGGAGTTTGGGACTGGATGTAGAACGGGAAGTTCGAACCAGTATAAAAATCTCTGGTGTCATTTACTTTATTACTTTTACTTTTATATTTATATTCCGCATAAGTAAATAGTTTAGTTAATATTTCATATTACACAATCCTTAGTCACTTTCATTTGGTATCAGAGCCAGGTTTCTAGAGATCGTAACAACATCCTAGAATAAATGGACATAAAGAGATATAGTCAAGGCAATAGAAAGACGAAGAGCAAAAAAGAAGAATCAAAGGAGCAAACAAGAAAATGCTTTATGGCTAAACTCAGATCACAATCGGTATGCTTAGATTCTTTATATAAAGATATTTTGTTAGCACATGATGAATTATTAAAAGATTGTAAAACTTTGAATAAAGTTAATAGAATTGCATTAGCTAAGTTAAAAATTTATGAGCAAGAAATTTCCAATTTAAAAGTGGAAAATAAACTTTTGGTAAAACAATCTAATTTTTTTGAAAATACAGTAGACGAACTTGTTTTACAAAAGGATTTCCTACAAAAAGAAAATGAGCAGTTAGAAGTTAAAAACAATGATCTTTTGATGGAAATTGATGTTTTGCAAAATAAAAATATATTTTTGGAAAATTCTTTAAATAATTCTAGCTCTTTAATTTTGTCACTTGAAAAAAAGAATGAAACTTTAGTCAAAAGGAACTCAGAATTATCTAAAGAATGTGAGATTTTAAAAGATAATGGTAATATTTTACAAAAAGGAGTTTATGATTCTAAAGCAAATTTTGATAAACTAAATGAAAAAATCTTAAACTTTAAAGGTAGAGTTATCTTATCTTCTTTAGTTACAAACTCAAATGCTCACAATGATAAAAGCGGTATAGGCTATAAACAAGCTAAAAGTAAATATAGTACTAGATATGCATTCATGAATACTAATTTTAGTGCTAGTGCTAGTAACTATGATAGTCCTAAAACCACTTACAGTCATAATAATATTCTTTTTAGACATGATAGAAAACATTTTTTTAAGTTCTAAGCAAATGACTAATAATATTGAAATATGGATTCCAGCTAATACAATTGATCATGATAAACAACTTTATATTAGAAACTACTATAAGAATGTGATTTCTAATGAAAACTATATTTATAAAGGTTCAACCACACCCAAATGGGTATGGTTTCCTAAAATTTAGGAAATTATAAAAACATTGGGTAGTGTATGCTTTAAATATTATTTTTTTGATACCCTAGTTTATAAGTAGTAGTTATTTTTATTTGATAAAATTGTTTCATTATTTTTATTTCTTTTAGAGGTACAACCACACCTATGTTGGTAAGGTTTTTACCCTATGATTAACCCTTGGACCCTAACGTAGTAAGTTGGTACAAAAATGATTATTATTTATTGCAGGTACTTGGAGAAACAAAAGGAAAAGGATAGATTTTGGAATTTTAAAGGATGTTCCATACATTTAATAGAATTACGTGCTTACAATGAAATATGGACTTCAATAAATATGGTAAAATCTAATTTATTTTCTTTATAACTAATATTGGGTTTATCTTGCTATTTACAAGATATTTTATAAAATTTATTATATTCCCTCATTCTTTTTTATAATGACAAAGGGAGAGAAATTCATATGCATATTGATAGAGGGAGATATCATACTTAGGGGGAGATGTTATACTTAAAGGGAGCTTTAAACATATTAATATTATTTTATATAGAATTAATATTTTTAAAATTGTATAGTTGTCATCGTAAAAAAGAACCTCTATTGTTTGATTTTAATGACAATAACTATATAATTATGCCAAAGAACCTCTAAGCTAACATGCAGGTACTTAAGTATCAAAAAGAGACAAACAAATAAGTTCAACATGAAGATACACAGTACAAAAGAGAATAAAAGTGTGTGTGTATATATATATGGAGATACAAGAAGAGATATACACGATAGAGACAAGATGAAGGTGACAAACAAAGTATTATTAGTCACACAGTGTCATGTCTAGAGTATACGGATGTTAAAATCTTCTCAAAGTGGTATACACACATATACATACACATTCGAAACATTTTATAAAAGCAATGAAAGTTTTTTTTAAATAATAGTAATAATAATAATAATAATAATAATATATGAAGCAAGACTCGAACTCGGGTCATTGGTGAAATCATATTTTAAATGAAAATAAAGTTTTCAAAAATGCATGGGACAAGACTCGAACCCGAGTCACTAGTTTAGAAAGCAAGTGCTCTAACCAACTGAGCTAAGATAACTTTTATTCATCAATGGAATTCAGGCGACTGAACAAGATCATTCAGCCAATTGAATCTGTGTACGTGCACATGTTTTCAAACATACAAAGATTCAGTCGTTTGACCTAATAAATTCAACCGGTTGAAATCTGCCTAAAATACACTATAAACTCTATTCAGCCGACTGAATCTGTATAACGGCTAGTTTTCTGAAAGGGTACCCTTCATTATGAAGATATACATCTCTTAAATCAAGAGTTGCAGTCATAACTTTTCACTATTTGTTTTCACGAATGATTGCAACTATTAAACTCTATATAAAGCAATTCATTTCATTGTTTCAATAACGGATTCTACTTATAATTCTTTCTATCTTTTCTATTGGATTCTCAAGCATTCATTTCAAAATTGCTTTGTTATTTCAATCACACGATTATTTTCTTGTGATAAAAATTACTTCCTTCTTCAAAAATTACATGATATACCACAAAGGAGAAGATTATAGGAAGGGTGTACATTATTGACTTATCAGTGCTATTCAAGAGCATACTCAGTCAAATACATTTCTACTATTTGTTGTTGAAGTCCTGTTGTAGTATCCTTAGGTGGTTGAAGTCTTGTTCCGTTGCTCAGGCGGTGTAATACCTATTCCTTCGGGTTAAGTGAGGGTATCGATTAAATCCAGAAGGAGTCTGGGACTGGATGTAGAACTGAAAGTTGGAACCAGTATAAAAATCTCTGGTATCATTTACTTTATTACTTTTACTTTTATATTTATATTTCGCACAAGTAAATAGTTTAGTTAATATTTCATATTACATGACCCTTAGTCACTTTCAGAATTTAAATGGGGAATGATATTATTCATACTACACTTATGTCCGGCCCATGTGTTTATTGCTTTTTCCATATAAAATCATGGTTACTAATTTAAGAAGATTGAGTTTATTGGATTTATAGTAACAAATTTTAGCCAAAAGTCATTACTGAAACTATGCGAAAGATGAAGTCAGGCAGGAGGCTTTATTATTATTTAGTGGCTTTTATTTTACTTGTAATGCAAATATTTATTTAGTTCAGGAGACTACAAGTGTTTGGTATCTTCATATGTCGGATCTTTGATGCTACTATGTAATGATTATATTTTACCCCTGCATAGGCACGTTTTGGGATTTAAAATATATAAAGACAATTTATCTGTGATGAATCAAACTTAGTTGCTCTATTTGCTTAACTATTGAAGAAGAAAAATACTAAACTCATTCTGTCACTAGAAGATAATTCTAAATTTACCGCATTAGGGTTCCATCTTTGGGTCTCAGAATAGAGGATGTTACCGCTGGTATCAGAGATTAGGTTAGAGGACTCTTGAGTAAAATAGAGCTAGAATCAGTTAAGTACTTAGTAGAAAATCAACACCTTAGGGAGGGTATAAGCTATATATGTAACGTAGTTGTATTTTTCTATATAGATATGTAAGTGGATAAATCTATCCTTCTATTATTGTTTCACTCTCTTTCTTTCCATTTTTGATGAATACTTGCTTAAACATAAAAGCAAGACGGAAACAAGAAGTGGAAGTTAGTAGTGTTTGGAGAATGCCCTAGGGGTTATTATGTAATTTGTTACATATATCTAACTCGATAACCAATCTTGTTCATAATAAAAGTATTTTATTTCTATAATATACTTTGTTATATTGTGATATAACTAATTAAGTGAGTAATTTAAAGTATGTTAAATAGAAAATCATTAAATGATATGTTATGTGATAATAATTAATTTTTTTAATCATGAGAAATTTATCACTTCAAAACGACATATTATTTTAAATATTCCTAGTCAAGATATTTCATGAAAGGATATCGGTTCATCTGTTAAGACTAGAAAACGTAACGCTATCTAAATGTTGGACAGTGTATTACTCATGGCTACCGAGGGAACCAAGGGGTTGCATACTGATAGTTATCGAAAAATTATGGAATGACTCACTCGAGAGTTTTCTATTGGTTAATATAACTAAGGTCGAAGAGAGAGTCTTGAAGTGACGATATTACATAGTTCTCTCGACTTGAGAATACAATTTCACTTTAATGTGAACACTATACTTTAATTATAGTTTAATCATGGCATGAAGTCCATCGAACGACTATATTTGGGTCTGAGTAGAAGAATTGAAAGTGGAACACCATTCGAGAGAGAGTTCATCTCCTTGGTTATATAAGGTTAGTATCATGGTCAACTGTAGTTGGCTCATAATCAAAGTCTTTGGCCAGAGCAATAAGGTTAATAATAATTGTTTTTATTGCACCAATGATTTTGTGTTTGGAAAATCAAGTTGAATGTGGACGATATTGGAATTTAGATCAAAAACAAATTCCATAAGTCCTAATGTGATATAGTTTTAACGAAGAGAATTGGTGTATATAATTATTACTATCAGGTACCGCTTATAATAATAAAATCGATTTTTTTCCAAAGAGGTATGTAAGCAATAAATTTAGCCAAAGTGTCACACCATTGGATAAGGTGACGTGTGAATGTTAATATTTAAATTGTTCGATATTAATTGCTGACTAAATTTACACATTTGAGTCGCACAACCATAATGATGAATACTTTAAAAAACCAAATGATTTAATTAATTTATAATCATCGTAAATTAATTAATATTTATGAAATATTGACTATTAAAATTTATCTTATTTATTTGAATACCATTTTTATTTAATAAAGTGCGTATAAAAAAGTTTTATACATGCATATCGATATACAACATCAATATATTTTTTAAATTGGATTTAAATAGATGAATTGCTAAGTGGTTTGGAAAAATTTTACGGTCCAAAATGCCTCTTTTATGGCCGACCATGCATGATGTGGGAGGAGAGGGTTTGATAAGATTTAATGAGGAACTAAATAGGGAAATTTTTAAATGAGAGAGTTGAAAGGTCTTAATATTTCGTTTAAAACAAAATTTTCTTTCATTCATTGATTCACTCTATAGACAATTCATTTTCCTTTACTCTCCTCCCTCTTTTCCCTATCATGGCCGAAAATCCATAGCCTTTTAGCCATAAAAAAATTAAAAAACAAAATCAAATCAAATCAAATTAACACAAAAGGGGCGCTTCAGATCGTTGTAACATTTAAAGATGATTCAATTGAATCTAGGAGCTTTATTCATCATTCAAGGTGCGTTTTTTGGCTACATCTTGAGGTAACATTCTATTTTTATTCATTCATATGTTCATTATACTTACATGGTTTATACCTTATACTTTTACATCTTATTTGTTCATATTTTTTGTATAGTTTAGGTATGAACTTCTTTATAATGAATTTATATGTGCCGAAATTGTCCTATCTATTTTGTTATTGTTTTAGAATTATTGTTTGATAAGAATAATATTTTTTCAACTAAAAACTAGTTTCTAATTAATTGATTTCTTTTTGTTACATGTTACATATACAAACATGAATAAACTACACATGCAGTTTATTTGAACTCACTTTCGAAATTGAATACGTGTTTTACATGTTTGTTGTTTCGAATTTAATTCATTTGGTTATTATTTTACATGACTAAAAAATATATTTAAGTGGACTTTTGTGTGAAACAACATAAATCTTTGAATCTCTTTTCAATTAAAGTTTGATTTCAATTTTTTACTTTAATTTCAAAACATATATTTGATTACAAACTTTATATATATATATATATTATGTATGTATATAACATAGTCTACAATTATTTATATATGTGTGTGTATATATGTGTGTGTGTGTGTGTTATTTTAATTCAAAGTTCATAAAATGGACTTTTGTGTAAAATTGTAAAGTTTGATCTTAAACCTTTTCTTAATCAAAACTAGTTTTATAATTGTTAACTTTAGATTTCAAAACATATAAAATAGTCAAACTTAATTTTAGCATGTATGTGTGTGTTTGTCTATTAAATATTTAAAGGGAAAAATGGGTCCGTTGCGATGTAAATCACAAAATCCACCTACGGTCACATTAGCCATGTACACTTTGTATCTATAACGCGTGCACTACACACATATAAGTGTATTTGATACACCTGTTAATTAAAACTTACAAAAAAACCTTTTTCATAAAAAGTAAATAAAATAAAAAAAATTAAAACATTTTTAGATAGGATCTAATAGACCTTTAGACTTCATAGGCTCAATATGGATCCAAAATAGAACTTTTTTAAAAAAAATCTACCTATTTCATTTGCTTTCGACTGACCTGGTTCCTTCAATGATATCAAAGCCCAAATGACTATGCGATATGAATTAGCAATGTTATGCTAAGTGATTAAAGCCAACCTATTTAGTAGCATGTGTAGAAAGGTAGTGTCGAAGGTTGGGTTTGGGTAACAAATACTCTGCCATATCAGGCTACTGGCCTGGTACAAAGGATGAACTAAGCCTAAAGGTTATGCGTAATGTAAATGCATGTATTGATTTTAGGCTTTGGAGTAATTTTCAAATTCTGTTTGAAAATTTTGAGGATATTTTAAATTCAAAAGTTAATTTAAAATAAGTTTTTTATAAATGTTATAAAATATTTTTTTCAAAATTGTTTTGAAAATTTATATATTAAATTCGATTACAATAACAATTACTACAACTAAGCCTTTATTCCCAAACAAGTTGGGTCGGCCAGAGATGGAACCCAAAACTAAATGACAAAGTCAATTTAAAACCCATGATAATAATAATAAAATAAAGTAAAATAATTAAACAAATAATAATAATAACTAAAACAAAATAAAAATAAAGATAATACTAAAATAAAAAATAAAAATATATAAAAAAAATTGAAAAAACCATGAAGATAATAATAATAACAATGGTACTAATAGTAATAGGAACCGAAGACCAAACACTACGTCTTAGGCTCCTATTCACTAGTCCTATAATATAAAACTTATAACACTACTCCTAAACCAACCTAAGCAAAAAAAAACTCCTAGCTCATGGTAGGTGGATCGCTAACTTCCACGCGCTCCTGTTTGACACTAGCTCTTTGGATATATTCCAGTTCCTCAAGTCCCTTTTTACTACTTCTTCCCATGTCGACCTTGATCGACCTCTACCTCTCTCTGAGAATTCGATGTGGCCTATTATTCCAACGCACATAGGTGCTTTGGGAGACATTCGTTGTGATAGAGTTAGGGGTATGCTTTAGGGGCAATTATATAATTTGTTACATATATTTAACTCGTTGACCAATCTTGTTTGAAATAAAGGTGTTTTCTTTCTATTATATACTTGATATAATGTGGTTATATTAATTAATCAATTTAATTAAAAGTATATTTAATAGAAAATCCATAAATGGTATGTTTTGTGATAGTAGTTACAAAATTTTGTAACCGTTAGTAATTTATCACAATGAAACAAATATACCATTTTAAATGTTCCTAGTCAAGATGCATCGAGACTAGATATCGATGTATCCGTTGAGACTAGAGTACGTAACGCTCTCCAAATGTTGGGCAGTGTATTAATCATGACTGCTGGGGGGTACCTAGAGGTTACGTACTGATAGTTATTGGATAACTATGGAATGACTCACTCGATAGTTTTCTGTTGGTTAATATAACTAAGGTCAAATAGAAAATATCGATGTGATTCATTTACACAGTTCTTTTGACTTTGGAATACTGTAGATCTTCAATGTGGAAGCTCCACTATAATTATAGTCAAATTATGGCACGACGTCCATCAAGTGACTATAGTTGCGTCGAGTGGAAGTGAAACACTATTAAAGAGAGGATTCGTCTCCTCAGTAATATGGGGTTAGTATTACGGTCAACTTAAGTCAACACAAAGTCAAGATCTCTAGCCAGAGTAGTTCGGTTAATAATAATAATTATTATTGAACAAAAGACTTTGTGTTTGGATTATAGAGTTGAATATGGATGATATTGGAATTTTGACCATAACCAAATTCAATAAGTCCAAAGTGATATAGTTTTGACGAAGAGAATTGGCGTAAATAATTGTCACAAAAGGGTAACGCTTAATAAAGTGAAATTGGATTTTACCAAAGTTTAGTAAGCGATAAATTTGGCCATAATGTCACACGACCTGCTAAGTGACGTGTGAACGTTGACATTCGAATAGTTCAATGTTGATCATTGAGCGAATTTACACCCAAGAGTCGCACAACCGAAATAATTAATTCTCTTTAGACAAAACAATTTAATCGATTTATAATTGTTATAAATTAATCAAATTAATTAATATTTATGAAATATTAATTATGAAATTTTAATATGATATGAGAAATAAATTTATTGCGTATATTTATAAAAGTTGTAAATATATTGGTTGATACAAGATATCGATAAGAAATTGAGTTAAATATGATTGTACATATTTAATTTGGGTTAAATGGGCTAACAACCCATGAAATTATGGAGTTGTAGGCGTTGGTTATGGCTAGGGTTAGAGGTGGCTTAAACAAATGGTTAGGGTTTGGAGATGTGTGGTTAAGATCTAGTGTTTGCTCTCTTATCTTACCATATAAATAAACGGTCTCAAAACCCTAATTTGTTAGAATTCTTTCTGTTTATTTTTGAGCGGCCACCCTCTTTCCTCTTTTATGGCTGAAACCCTCCTCTAATTCAATCCTAAAATTCTCATATCAAATTCTAATCATAACTAAAAGCTATTGATAGTAATTGGTCGTAGATTCCAGATCAGCAGTTTGAAGAACCAAAACATTACAAAAGAAGGGAATTGATTATTCAAGGTGGACTTTAGGGCATCTAATTTGGGTAACTTTGATTTTATTTTTAACATATTACTGTGCTATAACAACCCACATATTTACGATTATATATTTAAATGTTTTATTTAAATATAACATCATTAGTTGAATTTAAAGTCTGAAATGCGACTTTCTGTAAACAGTCGAATTTGCACTCAAGACCACTTCCATTGATTTTAAAACAACGTTTACAACTTGTTTAAGTATAAACGTCAATATGTTTGGAGTTGATTAGGATTTTGGTATTTTCATTTGGGCTTTGGGTTTGGTTCTAGCCCACCAACCCAACAAGATAACCCAAACTCCTCTACCAAATACCCTAACTCCACTCCTCTTCATTCATTCCTTTCATAATTTCCTAACACTCTCAAGCAAAAGGAAAAACGGGGGAAAATAAAGGAAATTAAAATTCCTCAGCCCTAGTTCTCTTAGGAAATTCAAATTCAAGTTCTAAAATCAAGGAGAAGCTTAGGTAAGCATCCCCTTCATCTTCTCCATCTCAATCTCTCTTCAATTCTTGATATTTCTATAACCTAACTTAGGAAAAACTTTACATTTGACAATAGATTGAAGGTTCTAGAGGTGTATTGAAGAGGAATTGATCTTTCCTTGTTTTAAAGCTTCTCAATTGTTGTTTTGAGTTTAAAGGTGAGTTCTTGAACTCACATCTATGTCTATAGCTTTCATTATTGTTAGGTATGAATTCCTAACATCTATTTCATGTCCAATTGCTTTTGATTTGAATTGATTTGGTGAATTTTCCAATTTTTGGTTTTGAAGTCAAAATTTACGAAAATCCTACTATGGATGTTCGGATATGTTATTTGGGGTGTATCGAAGAGCCTATATGACTGGGTTGTCGCTTGGCATAAATCCCTAGCCTCCATCGCTCGTCTGATCGCTTTTGAATTGATTTGGCCATCAATGGCCTAGGAAAATTGTTGCCCAGTACATGCAACCAGACGTCTGGTTGAGAAATCCAGATGTCTGGTTAGGGCACTAGAAGAATATAAAGAAATGATAAGGAAAAAATGGCAGAGCCCTGGACCAGACGTCTGGTTAGACCATACCAGACTTCTAGGAGGCTTCAGTGAAGAAAAAGAAAAGGGAGAAAAGAATTGTAAGTTTCCAGAACCCAGAGCCATACGTCTGGCTAAACCTACCAGATGTCTGGATTTGTGGAATTTTGCCTATTTTTGAGTGGACTTCTAACTTTTATCGATTTTTGTTGATCTAGTTAGTTGTTGTCATTTATTATCGATTTTGATGACTTCTTTTCTGTCTTTTTGGGAATATCCATTTGATGGATTTGATATCGATTTTATGGTTTTAATTCACGTCGTCGAATGTGGATTTTGGTGATAGATTGTTTTACAATCATTTCTGTGTTTTGTCACTTTAAAATACAAAGGTTTTTATACTAGTAGTAATACTCAAACTCTTTCACAAAAATGATTTCAAAATTAATTTTAATACAAAGTTCGTTTTTAAATCAGTTTTCCAATCTATTAGTATATACAAACCTTTACCTCATTCGTATGAGAAATCTAATTAAACGACTTAGCAAAACAAGTGGTATGAAACGCTTGTGTTTACTTCGTCGGTTAATTCTTGGACTTGTTCGATTGAAATCTCATGACAATTTTCGAGTGGAAATCTACAATTTGTTCGTAAATATTTATATTAAGCCAGTGGTTATGGGACATGAAGCTAAACTCATTTATTTACTAGCTTAGTGTAATTTACACTTATCGATCAATGATGATCATTTTATGATTTAGACTAGCGATAGGCGATGTCTCTTTGTCTGCGTGGGGGACTAAACCCCATTTGTGGAGTTTCGTCTCAAATTGGTGGGGTAGCGACCTATGGTCTTTGGGCCGTTTGTAGAGCTTCTGCTCAAATTTGATGGGTTAGTGACCATGGAATAGCGTTCCGTTTGTGATACACATGTTGGTGAGTTTTCATGCTCCCATTTGTGATAGGCCTCCCCCTTTGTGTTTTCTGGATTTCTAAGTATTGATTTCTGGAATTTATGTTTCACTAATTTTTGTGATTTGCATTGATATGTTTTGTCAATATTTGAGGTTTGGTGAATAAGCTAAAGAATATGATAATTCTTTTTGGTGTTTTGAGAAAATTTGAGATATTGTATGATTTTCAATTATTATGAAATATATATACTTGTCATAGTGTGGTATTATTGTTATCATATATTTGTGTCATATCTCTTATCCTATCTCATCTTACATGATATTTATAGCTAGACTGATCCATTTATTATTTTTCTTCTTAAATAATACTCAGGTTAGACCGAGGTGTTTCAAGTACTTCCACTTGACTTCTTAGCAGGGATTAGCTTCTGACTTTTGGCTAACTACTTTAGCTCAGTAGTATTTGTTTTTATACATTCGAGATAGAGACTCCTTGATGTATACTTATTCTTTTGTCTAGTACTTGTACCTATTCTTTTGTGATGTAGTGGATCTTGTATGACCACTACTTTGATGTCACTTCTATGTGTTATATTCATATCTGTTTCCGTCTTAGTGATATGAATATCTGTGACTGATTTGTGTTATGCTTATTTTATATTTGTTTCTGAAGGCTTCAAAGCCACTGTGTAGTAGCTTTGAGTTTGTATTGGATATGCCATATTTCCTCTTGAAATGAAATGCATGTCATACTATCTGACATATCAGTACTCGCACAAAGCAATTACACAGATGGTCACTCCTCAACAGCCTTATTCTTCGTGCTAGTTGACGGCATTACCCCGTAGTGTCCTTGGCTAGTGTGAGTATAGAGGTGGGGCGCCGCAGCTTGGTATCGGAGCCAACTTCGGAACAATGTAGAATAATCTAGCAAGGATCATTGTCCTAAGTCTCTCTTAGGAATCGTGCCTTAGAATTTAATTCGAGTCTTAGGACCCGTTCTATCTTATTTCCTTTTATGATGCCTTGTTTATCAATCAAGTTTGTTTGATATTCATTCTGATAATAACCTTTTTCCTCTTCTTTCTTTCTTTCTTTCTTAAAGAAGAGAAATGGCTAGAACTGGCCGTCCTAGCGCCGGTCAATCCAGTGCTACTCCTTAGGATGGCATATTCATGTCTGCCCAATAACTTTTGGATCTTGTAAAGAATGCCCAAGCTGCCGGACCCATTCCTGGGCCTACTCATCCTAAATCTGGGTTTGCACGCTTGTGCAATGAATATACCAATTTAGGTGGAAGGCCATTCAAGGGTTCCGAAAGCGTTATAGAAGTCCAAGCTTGGATTAGAACATGCGATCACATCTTTTCTCGCATGAATCTTGTGGATTTACATCGAGTCCAAGTGGTTCTAGCATGCTCCAGGAGAGAGCATTAGATTGGTATGAGCTTTTGATTTCGGAAATTGTTGAAGCGGATTTTACTTGGGAGCAATTCCGGGAAAGGTTCGAGTTAAAGTTTGTGCCGGAAGCTAAAAAAGTAACTTTAGCCCGACGATTTATTGACCTTGTTCAAGGTGAATCTTCTGTGACAGATTATGTTGCATTTTTTGAATCCCTCTCTAAATATGGAGTCGAGTATATTAATATCCCATTGAATAAAAATCAGAGGTTTATCTATGGGTTGAATAAGAACCTCAAAAAGGCTTTAGTTTTGAAACTAGAAGTGCCTTTTGATCAGCTTGTAGATATCGCTCTTCGACTTGAAGAGGCTGATAAAGAAAGTGATGGAGATATTGGGAGAACTTCAATAATAACAAGAAGAGGCAACTCGACAGTAAGTTCAAAAGCCCTAATCCCAACGGGAAAGGGAAGCAAGCAACTTCGGTAGCAAAGACTCATACCTCTAGTCATGGAGAATGCTACAATTGTGGTTCTAAGGACCACTATGCAAATAAGTGTCCGAAGCCCCTTACTTGTCGCTATTGCAAAAGTTTGGGTCATCCTAAATCTTCGTGTCCCAAACTTCAAAGCAAGAAAGAGGGAAAGCTGAATGTTGTGCAAGCCCCTACCAATACTTCTCTTGGTTAAGGTATTTCTCATTCTGTCCTTGATGGCATTATTATGTTTCGTGATCATCCTATTCGAGTTCTTTTTGATACGGGTGCATCTCACTCTTTTATATCAAAAGAACTTGTTGATACTTTTTCTTTGAATGTTATGGGCTTGATGACTTCATTAAGAATTGCGAATCCAGTTGGTGGATTCGCAACACTCAGTTTATTTTGTAAGGATGTTGAAATTATTTTATGTGATTATGCTTTCCCTGCCGATTTGCATGTTATGCGTTACTTAGGTTTCAGAATGATTTTGGGAATGGATTGGCTTAATTGTAATGAAGCCCACATCCTATGTCCCGAGAGGACTATCCATCTTCGACATCCCCAATCTATTAAGAAGATTTCTATTGTTCTTAAAGATTCAGATTCCAATTCGGTGGCATCCCTATATTCTCTAAATCCACATGATGACGATAATGATGATGAGGAAGATGTCATTTCCCTCATTCACGTTGTTTGTGAATTTCCCGATATATTTGAGCCCGTTTTAGGATTACCACCTAAGCAAGCAATTGAGTTCAGAATTAATCTAATCCCTGGAGCTCTACCTATCACTCGTCCTCCTTATCGTATGTCCAATAAGGAAAATGAGGAGATGTGTAAACAATTATCCGAATTGGAAGCGAAACATTTTATTCGATCTAGTTCCTCTCCTTGGGGAGCTTCAGCTATTTTTGTGAAGAAATCCGATGGTACATTTAGGCTTTGTGTTGACTACCGCAAGCTTAATGATCTCACCATCAAGAATAAATATCCCTTGCCTCGGATTGATGATCTATTCGATCAACTTAGCGGTGCTAGAGTCTTTTCACAGTTAGACCTAGCAACCGGTTTTCATCAGCTTCGTATAGCAGAGGATAGCATTCCTTTGACATCGTTCCATACTCGTTATGGATCTTATGAATGGCTTGTTATGCCATTTGGTTTAACGAATGCTCCAGCTTATTTCGTTGACCTTATGAACCGAATTTTCAAAGACTTCCTCGATCGATTTGTTCTCATCTTTATCAATGATATTCTTGTTTATTCTAAAACCGAGGAAAAGCATGAAAAACGTCTTCGAATTGTGTTGGAAACTCTTAGGAGAAATCAATTGAAAGCATAATTTTCTAAGTGCCACTTTTGGCAATCCCGTGTGAAATTTTTATGACATATTATTTATGAATCCGAAATTTCCGTGGATCCTTCAAAAGATTGAGGCGATTCAAAATTGGAAGGGACCGGAGAGTGTGAAGGAAATTCATAGCTTTCTTGGATTGGCGGGCTATTACCGTCGATTCATAAAAGACTTTTCTAAAATTTCCGTACCACTTACTAGTTTGACAAAGAAGGGAGTTAAGTACATTTGGTAAGTACATTCGGTCAGACAAATATGAAGCTGCTTTACAAAAATTAAAAGAACTCCTTTCCAATGCTCCTATTCTTGTGATTCCCGAAGGGAACCAAGACTTGATTGTTTATACCGATGCTAGTCGTGTTGGTTTGGGAGCCTTTCTCATGCAAAGGGAATGTGGTATCGCTTATGCTTCTAGGCAATTAAAGCCTGCCGAGACTAGATATTCCACTCATGATTTAGAGCTCTCGGCCATTGTTTTCTCCCTTAGAATTTGGCATCATTACCTTTTGGGAGAGAAATTTGTTTTCTACACCGATCATAAATCTTTGAAGTATTTATTTTCTCAAAAGGAACTTAATTTGCATCAACAACGTTGGCTCGAATTCCTTGCATCTTATGATCTTGATATTCTTTATACTCCTTGAAAGGGAAATCGTGTTGCCGATGCCCTTAGTTGTAAGCAACAAGCGGTTGTTTCCATGATGATATCCGAATGGAATGATCTTGAGACTTTGTCCACTTGTGAGATTCGAGATCGTGAATCCAATTCATGTTCATCTCTTGTTTTATGTAGCCTTGAGGCTCATCCATCTCTTTTAGACCACATTCTTGAAGCTCAAAAGCATGGTCCCAAATTGGCTCATCTTAGACAAAGTTGTAGGGATAAAATTGATGTTGATGGTTTGAAGAACTTTGATATTGATGCTCGCGGAGGCATTCAAAAATTTGGTAGACTTATTGTGCCTAATATTAGTGATCTCCGTATGGACATTTTAGAAGATTCTCATCGTTCTAAATTTACCATTCATCCCGGTAGTAGTAAAATGTATGCAGACATAAAATGACTTTATTATTAGGATGGAATGAAATATGATATTGCTAACTTCATTAAGTGTTGCATGACTTGCCAACTCGTAAAGGCCGAGCATCAAAGGCCCGGTGGGTTATTGCAACCTATGGACATTCCCGTTTGGAAGTGGGATCATATTTCCATGGAATTTATTGACGGTCTTCCCCGTTCTCGTTCGGGTCATGATAGTCTATGGTGGTGATTGTAGATAGACTAACAAAATCCGCCCATTTTATTCCCGTTCATCCCAATCGGACCGTACCTCTTTTGGCTAAACTCTATGTTAAAGAAATTGTTAAATTGCATGGAGTTTCTACTTCTATTGTTAGTGATCGTGATCCATTATTTACTTGTGGATTTTGGAAAGGTCTTCAAAAAGATTGGGAACGAAGCTTAATTTTAGCACCGCTTATCATCCTCTGTCCGATGGACAAACCGAGCGTGTAAATCAAACTCTTGAAGATCTTCTTCGTGCATGTGTTCTTGATTTTGGTGGAAGTTGGGAAGATCATATTTCTCTTGTTGAGTTTTCTTATAATAATAGCTTCCAATCTAGTGTTGGTATGACACCTTTCGAGGCACTCTACGGAAGGCCATGCCGATCTCCTTCATGTTGGCTTGAAGCCGGTGAGAAGCTGGTTTTAGGTACAGATTTTATTCGTGATTCCACAGAAAAGATTGACCTTATTCATTATAGGATGAGAGAAGCACAAAGTAGACAAAAATCATATGCCGATAATAGAAGAAGGAATTTAGAATTTTCTGTGGGAGATTTGGTATTCATACCTGTTTCACCTATGAAGGATATTGTGCATTTCAGTCGATCGAGAAAGTTAGCACCTCGATATATTGGTCCATTTTCCATCACCGAACACATTGGTTCCGTTGCTTATCGCCTTTTATTACCGGCTCAATTTTCTGCTATTCATGACGTTTTTCACGTTTCTCAACTACGGAAATGCCTTAGAGATTCTAATTCTATTCTTGAGCCCGGTGTTATTGAAGAAATTGAAGTTTCACCTAATTTGGCTTATGAGCAACATCCTATTCGTATCATTGCTACGGATGTTATACGCTTCGAAATAAAGATGTTCCACTTGTGAAAGTTAAATGGTCCTCAAATCCTAAGGATTGCTCTTGGGAATCCAGAGAATTCATCGAGCGAACACATCCAGACTTACTCTCTCGTGCTCCTTAAGGTGAACTTCTCACTTCAAATTTTTCTTTTGTGTTGTTATCCCTTAGAGTGGTTGTTACACTTTATTTTCTTCTTAAATTTTGCGAGGATGCAATTTCTTTAAGGAGGGGATCTGTAACAAACCGCATATTTTACGATTATATATTTAAATGTTTTATTTAAATATAGCATTATTAGTTGAATTTAAAGTTCGAAATGTGACTTTTTGTAAACAATCGAATTTGGACTCGAGACCACTTCCATTGATTTTAAAACGACGTTTACAACTTGTTTAAGTATAAACATCGGTATGTTTGGAGTTGATTAGGATTTTGGTATTTTCATTTGGGCTTTGGCTTTGGTTCTAGCCCACCAACCCAACAAGATAACCCAAACTCCTCTACCAAATACCCTAACTCCACTCCTCTTCATTCATTCCTTTCATAATTTCCTAATACTCTCAAGCAAAAGGAAAAATGGGGGAAAAGAAAGAAAATTAAAATTCCTAAGCTCCAGTTCTCTTAGGAAATTCAAATTCAAGTTCTAAAATCAAGGAGAAGCTTAGGTAAGCATCCTCTTCATCTTCTCCATCTCAATCCATCTTCAATTCTTGATTTTTCCTATAACCTGATTTAGGAAAAACTTTACATTTGATAATAGATTGAAGATTCTAGAGGTTCACTGAAGAGGAATTGATCTTTCCTTGTTTTAGAGCTTCTCAATTGTTGTTTTTGAGTTTAAAGGTGAGTTCTTGAACTCACATCTATGTCTATAGCTTTCATTGTTGTTAGGTATGAATTCATAACATCTATTTCATGTCCAATTGCTTTTGATTTGAATTGATTTGGTGAATTTTCAAATTTTTGGTTTTAAAGTCAAAATTTATGAAAATCCTGCTATGGATGTTCGGACATGTTATTTGGAATGTATCGAAGAGCCTATAGGACTGGGTTGTCGCTTGGCATAAATCCCTAGCCTCCATCACTTGTCTGATCACTTCCGAATTGATTTGGCCATCAATGGCCTAGGCAAATTGTTGCCCAGTACAGGCAACCAGACGTCTGGTTGAGAAATCCAAACGTCTGGTTAGGGCACCAGAAGAAAAAAAAGAAACGATAAGGAAAAAATGGCAGAGCCCTGGACCGATGTCTGGTTAGACCATACCAGACATCTGGGAGGCTTCAGTGAAGAAAAAGAAAAGGGAGAAAAGAATTGTAAGTTTCCAGAACCCAGAGCCAGACGTCTGGCTAAACCTACCAGACGTCTGGATTTGTGGAATTTTGTCTATTTTGCCTGTTTTTGAGTGGATTTCCAACTTTTATCGATTTTTGTTGATCCGGTTAGTTGGTGTCATTTATTATCGACTTTGATGAATTCTTTTCTGGATTTTGGGAATATCCATTTGATGGATTTGATATCGATTTTTATGGTTTTATTTCACGCCGTTGAATGTGGATTTTGGTGATAGATTGTTTTTACAATCATTTCTGTGTTTTGTCACTTTAAAATACAAAGGTTTTTATACTAGCAGTAAATACTAAAAATCTTTCACAAAAATGATTTCAACATTACTTTTAATACAAAGTTCGTTTTTAAATCTGTTTTCCATTCTATTAGTATATACAAACTTTTACCTCATTCGTATGAGAAATCTAATTAAACGACTTAGCAAAACAACTGGTATGAAACGCTTGCGTTTACTTCGTCGGTTAATTCTTGGACTTGTTCGATTGAAATCTCGTGATAATTTTCGAGTGGAAATCTACAATTTGTTCGTAAATATTTAAGTTAAGCTAGTGGTTATGGGACATGAAGCTAAACTCATTTATTTACTAGCTTGGTGTAATTTACACTTATCGATCAATGATGATCATTTTATGATTTAGACTAGCGATGTGCGATGTCTCTTTGTCTGCGTGGGGGACTAAACCCCATTTGTGGAGTTTCGGCTCAAATTGGTGGGGTAGCGACCCATGGTCTTTTGGCCGTTTGTGGAGCTTCGACTCAAATTTGATGGGTTAGCGACCATGGAATAGCGTTCCGTTTGTGATACACGTGTTGGTGAGTTTTCATGCTCCCGTTTGTGATAGGCCTCCCCTTTTGTGTTTTCTGGATTACTAAGTATTGATTTCTGGAATTTGTGTTTCACCAATTTTTGTGATTTGCATTGATATGTTTTGTCAATATTTAAGGTTTAGTGAATAAGCTAAAGAATATGATAATTCTTTTTGGTGTTTTGAGAAAATTTGAGATATTGTATGATTTTCAATTGTTATCAAATATATATACTTGTCATAGTATGGTATTATTGTTATCATATGTTTGTGTCATATCTCTTATCCTATCTCATCTAACATGATATTTATAGCTAGACTGATCCATTTATTATTTTTCTTCTTAAATAATACTCGGGTCAGACCGAGGTGTTTCAGGCACTTCCACTTGACTTCTTAGCCGGGACTAGCTTCTGACTTTATGCTAACTACTTTAGCTCGGTAGTTTTTGTTTTTATACATTCGAGATAGAGACTCCTTGATGTATACTTATTCTTTTGTCTAGTACTTGTACCTATTCTTTTATGATGTAGTGGATCTTGTATGACCACTACTTTGATGTTCACTTTTATGTGTTATATTCATATCTGTTTTCGCCTTAGTGATATGAATATCTATGACTGATTTGTGTTATGCTTATTTTATATTTGTTTCCAAAGGCCTCATAGCCACTGTGTAGTAGCTTTGAGTTTGTATTGGGTATGCCTAATTTCCTCTTGAAATGAAATGCATGTCATACTATCCGACATATCGGTACTGGCACAAATCAATTACACAGATGGTCGCTCCTCAACAGCCTTATTCTTCATGCTAGTTGACGGCATTACCCCGTAGTGTCCTTGGTTAGTGTGAGTATAGAGGTGGGGCGTCACATGTGCTTTCATAATTTGTTAATCATATGAACATATGTGTATAATTAGATTGTTGTTTTGTTAGTTAGGTGAGATTTTTGTACGTATTTATGTTGTCACAATGGAGATTGGATATGTGTATAACTAAAGATCTATTCCATGATTATGTTTTAGATCAGAAATTAAACATTAAAATTAATTTTAAGTTCGAAATTATTTATGTTTATACATATTGATCATATGTGTAAATCTTATATGTTAATCTTTTGTGTTAAATCTACACATACAATTTGAATTAAGAGATATGTTTCATTATATGTTGTATATATAGAACTGAATATTTGCAAATGTTTTTTTGTGTTTATTATGAATTATAAGTGCTGAATTATTTATTTATTTATATACTTTATTAATTTTAATATTTAATGATTATCTGAACCAATAAATTCATATATAATGATAAACGTTTCTTAACTTCAGTTTAATATTTTCTTAAATTCATCCTTCATGCCAGAAGCCTTAAGGAAAAATTTCAGATTTTATGAACATAAAATAAAAAATTTTAAAATTAATTTTATTTCGGATCTGAAAATAATTAATTGAATAAAAATATCATATTAATTTACAAAATTCTAGAAATTTTTCTTAAGACCCAAAATATGTTATAGAAACCTCAGAAAATGTTTAAATTTTTTATAACTTAATTTTTTAATTTTAATAATTAGTTTGATTTCGGGTCTACAATAAATTGTATATTTAAAATATTATTTTAATTGAGAAAATTTCAGAAATTTTTTTTGAGGCCAAAAATGTGTTTCTAGATTTTCTAAAATTATAAAATTTATAATTTTATCATATGGTTATTTTATGATAATTTATTATGGCTAAATCTGTTTTTTTCAATATATTAAATATATATGTATATTATATAATAAAATCTTTGGAATTCCAGATCTAGGATATTTTCTAACTGGTAATTGTAAATGAAAGGAATTATTAATATATATATATATATATATATATATTTATTGTTATTTATGGTTCAATATATTGTCATATAAATAAATAAATATTTTCTACAATATTTTAATGATAAAAGTAACTTTTATGCATACATAAAATAGATATATATATATAAAAATTCAAAATAATCACATGAAATTCATATTTATATATTTACACACATATTTGACAACATACAATACATACAAAATGAGCTAATGTGTCCGTTGCGATTCAAATCCCAACATCTATGTACATGCATGGTATACCCTGCATGGATGGTTATGTTACACATGCATACATGTATTTATATGTATATGAGACACATATATATACACACAAATATATAAGCAAAACCAAAATTAAACAAATCTCAAACTACTATTTGTAAATTTAAATAAAATACATGATTTTATTTATGTCAAATTTATAAAAGTTCTAAATAAATTTAGACTTCATAGGCCCATTAAAGATCTAAAATGGCTAAAATTTTGAAATTCATCCATTTCTTCCGCTGTGGTCTGACCTAGTTCCTTTAGTGGTATTGGAGCCCAATAGCATATGCAGTCTAAATTAGTCATGTTAGGGCTAACTAATTAAGCTTGTACACTTAGTAAGATTTCTAGAAAGGTGATGTCAAGGGTTGGAATTGGGTAATCAAGGACCCTGTCCTACCTGATTACCTGCCTGGCCTAAAAGGTGATGTGAGCCTAAAGGTTGCCCCTAACAGAAAAGGCCCAATTTGAATTGGGCCTTGGGCTAATTTTCAAAATAGTTTTGAAAATTAAGACGCGATTTTAAATTTAAAATAAAAACATGTTTATTATAACAGGTTATAATATAACATAAATTTTCAAAATGTTTGAAAATGTAATGAAAAGTTTAAAATATTTAAACTATGTATATACTAATTTCAAAATTTAAAATTATTAATAAGATTATTAATATAAATTAATTAAATGAGTTAATTAATTAATACTTATACACATGTATTATATATGTTGATACTTGTTATGTTATTTTAAAGTGTTTAAGATAACATAAGCATACATGTATGTATATAAGATAAAATTTTGAAATTAATATAATTTAATTAAAATTGTTTAATTAATAAATTAATGGTTAATTAATTAAATAAAAATACACATATATAAGATATATGTGTTACACTATAAAGGTTATAGTAGATATGTCTAATATAAAAGTTGTATTGGAATACTAATATAAAATTAACTAAAGAGTTAATTAATTAAAATTAATTAAATAAGATTTAATTAAAGAAATATTATACATAAGACTATCATATAAGCAATATGAAATATAAAAGTTATTTAACAACAAAACTTATATGATATGAATGTATAAACTAAAAGTGGAACATTAAAGAAACCCAAATAGACTTAAGGAATAAACACATACGTAAATGTACGTATACTATGATTTCTGATGTGTTTGACACTAGAATCACGAGGGTATTTCATAAGAAATACATTATTCCATTAGTCGATATCACTCAATATAATATATTGAAGATTATGAATCTTCAATATAATGTTATCCTCTACCATATATATTAATAAAGTACTTGCATACTCCTTAGTTGTTGAGCAAACTCAAGCTGGGGATGTTATGTGTAGCATTATTAATATATTGAACATATGAGGTAAGATAACTATATGTATTTGTTGAGCAAACTCAAGGTACATATCATATACTTAGGCCATCACGATATGGTAGGTACGAGTGAATAATCTCGTTCGATTTGTTGAGCAAACTCGAGGTCGAAATGAGATTAGGACATGGAAAAATGGGTTAGGATTTGTACATGATACAATCGATAAGGAGTTATCCATCGTTTGTAGGGCTATGATTTGTTGAGCAAACTCAAGGTTAGAATACCAAGACAGACAAGTCCTAACACCCACTAGTGAAGTCGAAAGACTTCTGTAACAACCCTGTATTTTACAATTATTTTTAAATTGATTTCCAGATTTAAAAGCTTTATTTATGAAAAGAATAAATTTTTTTATTGTAAATATAAAAACTTTGATTTTGTATGTGGATTTGAATTCCAAATATGACTAAATTTAATATTTCCAGAAAATGTGAATTTTGGTCAAATAGTCAAACTTTGACTTTTAAACTTAAAAATTTAAAAGTTTGAAATTATAAATTTTATCTTTTATTATAAAAATAGATGTAATAACATGAACACTACTTTTCGTTTCGTTGAAAACGGAGTTAAAATGTAAAAGTTATGTACATTTCAATTTTTAGTATAATTTGTTTATTTGTGCAATTTTGCCTATTTTAAATTTTATAAATCATATTTTCTTTCTTATATTTTGTTTCAATATGTGTTAATATGTTTTTTTATGTATATTTTTGTCTTTTTTATATTTTTAAAATGATAATAGAATTTTTCCAAAATTTACTGTATTTATTTTTCATTTTTAAAGGCTGTTTTCCTAATTTCTGCTATTTTCTTCATTAAAAATTATATGTAAATTAAATTTTTAATATTTATTTTGTGAATATATTTTTATTTTATGTTATTATTTATGTTCAAAAATATATTTCAAGCTCATATGAATTTTCTAAAAATTTATTCTATTCAATTCCAAATTTTCTAGACTAGTTTACTATTTTAGCTATTTTCTTAATTTAACTTTATATAATTGATAAATATTTATATAAATTATTATATTTTCATAAAATTTCTAAATTTTATCTGGGATTATTATTTTTTCCAGAAATATAAAGTTATAAAAAAGGAATTAAAGATATATGAAGAGTTTGATACCTTTTGTGTGCTTAGCCCTTTTGAATTCTACCGTTTCTTTTCAATCAATACATCTTTTATTTTATTTTTGCCGTTCTTTTCCTCATTCATTTTCAGCCGACTCCCCCATTTTATTCACGAATTTTCAAAGCTCCAAAACCCTAAAAAAATCATGGCCTCCATCTTGCAAAAAAAAAATGGTAATCTCCCTCTTTTCTTTCTACTTTTTTTCTTACTTTTCTATGCAATTTTGCCTTGATCTCTTCACATGTTTGCTTGGCCTAGCCTCTACCACCTTCATACCCATCATCACCTCCTCCATCTACTACAGCAAACACTCCCTTCCCTCTGACCAAGACAGGCCATGACCTTCCACTTGAAGCCATCACCACAAAACTCCACAAAACATTGCCTAGACCACACATATCATCACCTACCCTCCATATCTTGCTTTGGCCACCCCCTTAGCCACCACCACCACTTGCTACATGACCTTTGGCTGCTGCTACTCATCACCCAAACCTCTGTCCAAACCTGTACCAGATGATGGCCGAGCCATTTGACCCATAGACCGAGCCAAAAGTTGAACCAAACTCCACTATGTTGCCTAGTCTCTTGATATTCTTGTGTTGTAACTTCCTCCACATGTTCTAGCCTTTATGCCATGCATTCCTATGATCAAACCTGAGCCAAAGTCATGTCAAACCTGACCTAAATAAACCCCTAGGCCATGCAAAGCATTGTAGAAAACAAGGCAAAAGATTTGACATTCAAATCTCTTTTCATTTCAAAGTTATTTCATTTTAAAGTCGTATTGAATTTTGTTGTTTTGGTTGTTTGTTTTGGGTTGTGCACAAGAGTTGTAGCTTGGATTAGCTCTCCACTCAAGTCCGTAGTCTTGCCATCGTGCTTTTGTTTCCATTGTGTCATTGGTTTTGATATCTCTAGCACAAACAGGTGAGTTATTCTCACCAGACAATATGTACCTATATAACTAGTAAATTGACACCCTGTGAATCTGTAGAAATATATTATCATGTTATACTTGACTATGTTATGATCATATGATGTTTATACACCTGTTATATCATCCGTTACTGTTATTTAATGTTATTCTGTTATTTATATCTGTTTATCACACTTCAAGTTCCCTGTAGACTAGAATCACTATGGGTTGAAATGATACATACCCGAACGGACTTTAGAATAGGGAAAAATCATTATGGGCTGAAATGATAGGCCTGAATGGTTTTTATTTAATTTATTTTTAACTTGGGATTGCGGGTTTGAAATGATAGAACCTGGATTTTTCTTTTTAAACTGCGGATTGAAATGATACATATCCGTATCACTTGACCTAGGTTAGAAAACTATATACAGGCCCGTGGTTATTTTATAAAGTGTTTTGGATATTTTTAAGTATTTTAAAAATTATAAATTTTTGAAATTTGATTTAAATAGATTTTGAAATGTTTTAAAATAAAGAAATTATGATTTTTCTATGTGTTAAAAATGTAATTAATGAATGGTTTAACTGGATTTTTGAAATATAACTTAAGTTTTGGAAATTTGGAATTTTGGTTAAAAATGATATTTAAGTTATATGAATAAAAATGAAAATTTAATTATATTTGGAAAATGGTAAATATGATAATTTGATTAAATTTGAATTTAAGCAATTTATTAAAGTATTATTGATTTTTCTACGAGTTTAAGTGGTTAAATAAATGAATGTTTAAAAGTGATCTTTTAAAATATAACTTGACTTGGAAATGTGAAATTTGATTTTAATTAAAGGTTTAAGTTAATTAAATAAAATTGGAAATTTAGTTAAATTTGTGAAATGGTAATTTAAATTTGAAGTGTTAAGTTATTTGTTGAAATGTGAAGAATTGGAAACTTTTACACTTAAATTTATTAAGTAAATTGTTGAAAATTGGATTTAATTATAAGAAATTTATTGTGAAAAAGATATATGTTAAATGATAGGTAAATGAACATTTTAAATGTTAAAATATGATTTTTAAAATGTTTATGTGTTTTAAATTAAAGTTATTTAATTGCTGGAATTACACTAACACCTGAAATCTACTTTTAATAGCATTCAGAAATGCTATAGATTCTGTTTTGAACTAAAATTGTGTAAAAAGAGCTATTACAGCATTTCTGAAATGCTGTAGTTTCTGTAATTGAACTTATAGGCTAATATTGAACTCAGGCCTATTATAGCATTCTCTGGAAATGCTATAATGGTCTGCAGTCTTTGCTGAAACCAAATTTAACCCTTGTTTTGAAATCTGAACTACCGCAGCACTTCTGAAATGCTGTCTTTTCTGTTTTGAACTATAATTCAACTAAAACTGAGTTTTAACAGCAGTTTTAAGTGCTGTCTTTGCTGAATTAAAAATGTTTTCAAATATAACTTATAGCAGTTGTTTTTAAATGCTGTGAAATGCTGAAATTTTAATAATTAGGGTTTTTGACTTAGTAAACGAACTCAGAATGGTTTGAAACTTTGGAAATTGAATACTTGATTTGAAAATATAATAATTACAATTTTAAAAGGTTTAAATGAATTATTTTGATTGGAATATAAACTATTTAAAGGTGATTTGAAATGATAGTAAATGAACGATATCTTTGAATTTAAAAGGTATTTAAAGTTGAATATTTGGATTTGAACTGATAGGATATTTTATTATATTAAAATGATTTGAAATGAAGTTTTGTAAGGATATGATATTTGATATTAAAATGATTTGAATGAAGTTTTGGAAAGATATGATATTTTGATATATTGAAATGATTTGAAATGAAGTTTTGAAATGATATGATATTTTAAATATATGGAAATGATTTGGAATTGATTTAATCTTTATTTTGATAAATATATGGTTTTGAAATGATATTTTATTTTGAAGTAAAGTATTGGTTTAAAACTTATAACCACGGGTTATAATAACGATTGGTTGTTAAAGAGACCGGGATCAGATATGGACATACTCTCTGTCGATACCGAGAACCACTTTGACAACTGTGTACGCGGTGGAGTTTCCAGAATGAAGTAGGATGGTGGCGACGATCCTAAGGTATATACGTGGACCCAACTCCCGTGAGTTGGCATAAGGTGACTAAAACAGGAGCGATCTCGGGCCAGTGAGGTAGCACCTCGTATCAGACACACTTCTTCGATACCATTCTATTACTTTGTGATTTTGGTGGCCACCCTTGATTTGAGAGTGTTGTTCGAGGTGGAACGGTAGCGGCTGCTATGCGTATCCATCAGTCCGTGTGTGTAATTGGTATATCTACCCTGGCATTGCCTTGTGTGCCGTGTCACCTACCATATCGAACCAACTACGATTATGATTTTAAGATCCGACCGCGTTAAGGTTCTCCATCCCCTTAACGCTATTTTCTATATGATTATACTTTACTTATTAGACATTATTATAATAGCGAATATTACTACATAGTAGATATTTTAACGGATCCTTAGAGGATGGGCGGTCCCAAGCATCTTCTAAGTTACTTGTATCTTTATTACAGTTCACTTGAGTTGGTTTACATTATATAAGTATATATTGTCCTGACTCGAGTGTTTTGTGTTTTGCTTTACGCTCGGGTCAGCCTGAGTATTCACAGATTTGGATTTCCACCTTCTGGAGATTTGAATCGCTGGAGATTATCTACTAGTCTTGTTCTATCAACTTCGATTCCGTTGTTCTATTCAGCTTGTACTTGGTTATTGTATCGAGACTTCTGCTGTACTTTATTTCTTATGTTGTATCTTATGTAACTCTGATATATTTACATAGTAGCTTCATGAACTACTATTTCTTTTACTTCCGCTGCATTATTTTACTCTGTGTCTGTGATCTGTGATTATATTTATTTACTGTATATTCTGAGATTTGCCAAATTTTATTTACAACGCGGTATTTTGAGCAATTCAATTCCGACATGAGTGTCTACCTATACACTTATAATGGATGCGAATGGTTGAAAATACCGGGTCGTTAAAGTTGGTATCAGAGCTTTGGCTTTGAGGCAAAACTTAGAATGTATGGTAAATTTATTTACAGAATCACTTTCGTTCGAGTTTGAATCTCTTCCTTTTGATTCGATTTCCTTTGAATTTTGGAACGTTTCCTATGGTTCCAAAATTCATTCGTGTACCTCACTATTCATCATCTTTTGATTCTAGAGTATCCCATGACTCCACTTCGAATGATCTTTATAGTGAATTGGCGGTCTCGCCAATATTCTAATTTTCTTATAAAGGGGTGAAACTCCTTTACAATAGCATCAATTCACCAAAGATTTTATATCCTTGGTTTAGATGCTAATATCTTTTATTATTCCAAACTCTACTCTGGAGATCGAACGTAGATTTATCCCAAAAAAATACACATTTGATCTTATTCATTAAGTCACGGTTGACCCGGTTAAGGTTGCCCGCGATTTATTTAAGCTTACCCATCTCCCTATTTTGTTATTTAATCATCTTGTTTTGTTTCCAAAATATCCCCAAACATTTTAAATTGTACTTGTAAATCTATGTTTTGTTTTATAGATTGTGTTGTTTGAGTTGTTGATGTTGATTTGGATTTCCGATCGATTCGTCTGATCAACGCTATCGATAGTTTTCTAAAACACTTTGATAGAACAAACTAACACAATATTATTTTAAATTTGGTTAATGAAATAAAATTTTGATATATAAGTAAATTTATGGAACTTAATAAATTGATTTAAATTGATAATTTGAAATGATAATACTTGATTTATCATTTATTGTTCTACAAATGAATTTATAAATAGTTGTTTATAAATTGATTTGGGAACTGAAATGAATTTGAATCAAGAATTTGAGAATTCAAGTTTCCGATGGTTTCAAACCTTGTGTTTTCAAGTTTTAAAAGGATATATTATTTAAAGTATTTCTAAGTAGAAATATGTTTCTAAAGGATTTTAAAGTTTCAAAATTAAGTACTCTTCTCTTTGTCGCTGGAAAATAATTTCGGTGATGACTGTAGCATCATCGACGTTCATTTTCGAGTTTTGAAGTGAAGAGACCGTTCTGTAGTCTTGCTACAGCTTTGTTTTGGGAAATTTAATTGATTTGAATCTCTAAAATATGACTGAATTTATAATATATAGATATATGATTTAAAATTTGATTTGACATATTATGTATATATAATTACTTATCTCTAAATGGTTTGAAAGGAATCGGAAGTTTAATTCTTAAATTTTATTTTAAAGTATAATTTCAGTTAAAAGAAAAAAAAATTCAAAAATTTGGATAAATGATTCAAACTTGAGATAATTAAATTGGAAAGTTTTACTTGTATAACACACAATTTCATTCCAATATAACTTACCTAAATTACATAGAAGTTGAATATGGAATTGGATAATATACAATATAAAAAGGATTTTTATAAATAAAATTTGAGTGGTTATAATACATGTTATACACTTAAATTTTAGTTATAAAAGATTAACAGAGGCAAATAGTGAAAAAGGAATTTAAAGTGATTTTATTTAACTAACTTAATAATCAAATTTGATTTAATATGGAACCTTAAGTCTAACCTAGGAATTTAATAAAGGTTATTTCCTGAAATGAATATGTTGTATAATAAATAATGTATCTTTAAATAGATAAAATAAAATACATTTGAATTGGACTTTTGGTAATAAAGTTTATTTAACTTGAATTCATAGTTTAATTGATGTCTAAATGAATAAATGTGTAAAGAGATTTGATTGTTATATTTGCTATGATAAATATTTTATTTATGAAATTGATATGTCTTGAAAAATGAATAATTATGATTTAAATAGTTAAAATGTATTTGAACATCACTAAAACTTGATAATTGAGAATTTGGTTTTCAAATGGAATTTTAAGTGTAACTTATTAAAGGAATATCTATTTATGAAATGGGTATTTTAAATAAAGAGTTAGGTTATGTGTTAAATTAAGAGCTAACTAAAATAGTGAACTTTTAACTTAATAAATGAAGTATAGTTTGATTTGAATATTCCATTCATAAAGTTTGTTTAAATAAGTCATAAGTTAAATGATATCCAAATGAATATTCTAGAATAAAACTGATTTGAAATATTAATATATCTACTGTAGCATTTTATAAGTGCTGCTGTTTTGAAAATACAATGTTTTGGAAGTTTTTATAATTGAATGAACTTAGAAATGTTACAACTTTAAAATGAATATTATTTGACCTTGAATTAAAATGGTTTAAATGAAGACTATTTTTAAAGGGTGTTATGATTTCCTAAGTATTATGTTTTTTTTAAAGAATAACTTGTCCAAAGTGTTATGATTTTAGTAGTGTGATTTCAAAATGATAAACATCCCTAAATTTTTATGATTTCAAAGCATTATGGTTTTCAAATTTATTATCTTATTTTGTTTTTCCCAAACTATCTTTTGGTTGTCCTTATTTCTCTTATCTTGTTATAGAATGGGAAGGCTATTGCTTATACCAGTCTATTTAGAAATCTTTCTGTAATCTTTGATAATCTTTGTTACTCATCTGGATCTGAGCACTATTTTTCCATTCATAGACCGTCGGTCAAGTGAAAAGGGAGATTCAAACTCTAGAGGATCTTTTTCGTGCTTATATTCTTGATTTGATCACCTCCATCTTGTTAAACTTACCTATAACAATAGTTATCAGGTGTAATTCCAATTTTCTTATCATCTTGTCTTAATTCTATTCATTCTATCTTTTTCTGTGCTTTCCCATACCTCGTTCCTTTTCGGGGACGAAAAGTTTTGAGTGGGGGAGATTGTAACAACCCTGTATTTTACAATTATTTTTAAATTGATTTCCAGATTTAAAAGCTTTATTTATGAAAAGAATAAATTTTTTTATTGTAAATATAAAAACTTTGATTTTGTATGTGGATTTGAAATCCAAATATGACTAAATTTAATATTTCCAGAAAATGTGAATTTTGGTCAAATAGTCAAACTTTGACTTTTAAACTTAAAAATTTAAAAGTTTGAAATTATAAATTTTATCTTTTATTATAAAAATAGATGTAATAACATGAACACTACTTTTCGTTTCGTTGAAAACGGAGTTAAAATGTAAAAGTTATGTACATTTCAATTTTTAGTATAATTTGTTTATTTGTGCAATTTTGCCTATTTTTAATTTTATAAATCATATTTTCTTTCTTATATTTTGTTTCAATATGTGTTAATATGTTTTTATGTATATTTTTTTCTTTTTTATATTTTTAAAATGATAATAGAATTTTTCCAAAATTTACTGTATTTATTTTTCATTTTTAAAGGCTGTTTTCCTAATTTCTGCTATTTTCTTCATTAAAAATTATATGTAAATTAAATTTTTAATATTTATTTTGTGAATATATTTTTATTTTATGTTATTATTTATGTTCAAAAATATATTTCAAGCTCATATGAATTTTCTAAAAATTTATTCTATTCAATTCCAAATTTTCTAGACTAGTTTACTATTTTAGCTATTTTCTTAATTTAACTTTATATAATTGATAAATATTTATATAAATTATTATATTTTCATAAAATTTCGAAATTTTATCTGGGATTATTATTTTTTCCAGAAATATAAAGTTATAAAAAAGGAATTAAAGATATATGAAGAGTTTGATACCTTTTGTGTGCTTAGCCCTTTTGAATTCTACCGTTTCTTTTCAATCAATACATCTTTTATTTTATTTTTGCCGTTCTTTTCCTCATTCATTTTCAGCCGACTGCCCCATCTTATTCACGAATTTTCAAAGCTCCAAAACCCTAAAAAAAAATCATGGCCTCCATCTTGCAAAAAAAATTTGGTAATCTCCCTCTTTTCTTTCTACTTTTTTTCTTACTTTTCAATGCAATTTTGCCTTGATCTCTTCACATGTTTGCTTGGCCTAGCCTCTATCACCTTCATCCCCATCATCACCTCCTCCATCTACTACAGCAAACACTCCCTTCCCTCTGACCAAGACAGGCCATGACCTTCCACTTGAAGCCATCACCACAAAACTCCACAAAACATTGTCTAGACCACACATATCATCACCTACCCTCCATATCTTGCTTTGGCCACCCCCTTAGCCACCACCACCACTTGCTACATGACCTTTGGCTGCTGCTACTCATCACCCAAACCTCTATCCAGACCTGTACCAGATGATGGCCGAGCCATTTGACCCATAGACCGAGCCAAAAGTTGAACCAAACTCCACTATGTTGCCTAGTCTCTTGATATTCTTGTGTTGTAACTTCCTCCACATGTTCTAGCCTTTATGCCATGCATTCCTATGATCAAACCTGAGCCAAAGTCATGTCAAACCTGACCTAAATAAACCCCTAGGCCATGCAAAGCATTGTAGAAAACAAGGCAAAAGATTTGACATTCAAATCTCTTTTCATTTCAAAGTTATTTCATTTTAAAGTCGTATTGAATTTTGTTGTTTTGGTTGTTTGTTTTGGGTTGTGCACAAGAGTTGTAGCTTGGATTCGCTCTCCACTCAAGTCCGTAGTCTTGCCATCGTGCTTTTGTTTCCATTGTGTCATTGGTTTTGATATCTCTAGCACAAACAGGTGAGTTATTCTCACCAGACAATATGTACCTATATAACTAGTAAATTGACACCCTGTGAATCTGTAGAAATATATTATCATGTTATACTTGACTATGTTATGATCATATGATGTTTATACACCTGTTATATCATCCGTTACTGTTATTTAATGTTATTCTGTTATTTATATCTGTTTATCACACTTCAAGTTCCCTGTAGACTAGAATCACTATGGGTTGAAATGATACATACCCGAACGGACTTTAGAATAGGGAAAAATCATTATGGGCTGAAATGATAGGCCTGAATGGTTTTTATTTAATTTATTTTTAACTTGGGATTGCGGGTTTGAAATGATAGAACCTGGATTTTTCTTTTTAAACCGCGGATTGAAATGATACATATCCGTATCACTTGACCTAGGTTAGAAAACTATATACAGGCCCGTGGTTATTTTATAAAGTGTTTTGGATATTTTTAAGTATTTTAAAAATTATAAATTTTTGAAATTTGATTTAAATAGATTTTGAAATGTTTTAAAATAAAGAAATTATGATTTTTCTATGTGTTAAAAATGTAATTAATGAATGGTTTAACTGGATTTTTGAAATATAACTTAAGTTTTGGAAATTTGGAATTTTGGTTAAAAATGATATTTAAGTTATATGAATAAAAATGAAAATTTAATTATATTTGGAAAATGGTAAATATGATAAGTTGATTAAATTTGAATTTAAGCGATTTATTAAAGTATTATTGATTTTTCTACGAGTTTAAGTGGTTAAATAAATGAATGTTTAAAAGTGATCTTTTAAAATATAACTTGACTTGGAAATGTGAAATTTGATTTTAATTAAAGGTTTAAGTTAATTAAATAAAATTGGAAATTTAGTTAAATTTGTGAAATGGTAATTTAAATTTGAAGTGTTAAGTTATTTGTTGAAATGTGAAGAATTGGAAACTTTTACACTTAAATTTATTAAGTAAATTGTTGAAAATTGGATTTAATTATAAGAAATTTATTGTGAAAAAGATATATGTTAAATGATAGGTAAATGAACATTTTAAATGTTAAAATATGATTTTTAAAATGTTTATGTGTTTTAAATTGAAGTTATTTAATTGCTGGAAATACACTAACACCTGAAATCTACTTTTAATAGCATTCAGAAATGCTATAGATTCTGTTTTGAACTAAAATTGTGTAAAAAGAGCTATTACAGCATTTCTGAAATGCTGTAGTTTCTGTAATTGAACTTATAGGCTAATATTGAACTCAGGCCTATTATAGCATTCTCTGGAAATGCTATAATGGTCTGCAGTCTTTGCTGAAACCAAATTTAACCCTTGTTTTGAAATCTGAACTACCGCAGCACTTCTGAAATGCTGTCTTTTCTGTTTTGAACTATAATTCAACTAAAACTGAGTTTTAACAGTAGTTTTAAGTGCTGTCTTTGCTGAATTAAAAATGTTTTCAAATATAACTTATAGCAGTTGTTTTTAAATGCTGTGAAATGCTGAAATTTTAATAATTAGGGTTTTTGACTTAGTAAACGAACTCAGAATGGTTTGAAACTTTGGAAATTGAATACTTGATTTGAAAATATAATAATTACACTTTTAAAAGGTTTAAATGAATTATTTTGATTGGAATATAAACTATTTAAAGGTGATTTGAAATGATAGTAAATGAACGATATCTTTGAATTTAAAAGGTATTTAAAGTTGAATATTTGGATTTGAACTGATAGGATATTTTATTATATTAAAATGATTTGAAATGAAGTTTTGTAAGGATATGATATTTGATATTAAAATGATTTGAATGAAGTTTTGGAAAGATATGATATTTTGATATATTGAAATGATTTGAAATGAAGTTTTGAAATGATATGATATTTTAAATATATGGAAATGATTTGGAATTGATTTAATCTTTATTTTGATAAATATATGGTTTTGAAATGATATTTTATTTTGAAGTAAAGTATTGGTTTAAAACTTATAACCACGGGTTATAATAACGATTGGTTGTTAAAGAGACCGGGATCGGATATGGACATACTCTCTGTCGATACCGAGAACCACTTTGACAACTGTGTACGCGGTGGAGTTTCCAGAATGAAGTAGGATGGTGGCGACGATCCTAAGGTATATACGTGGACCCAACTCCCGTGAGTTGGCATAAGGTGACTAAAACAGGAGCGATCTCGGGCCAGTGAGGTAGCACCTCGTATCGGACACACTTCTTCGATACCATTCTATTACTTTGTGATTTTGGTGGCCACCCTTGATTTGGGAGTGTTGTTCGAGGTGGAACGGTAGCGGCTGCTATGCGTATCCATCAGTCCGTGTGCGTAATTGGTATATCTACCCTGGCATTGCCTTGTGTGCCGTGTCACCTACCATATCGAACCAACTACGATTATGATTTTAAGATCCGACCGCGTTAAGGTTCTCCATCCCCTTAACGCTATTTTCTATATGATTATACTTTACTTATTAGACATTATTATAATAGTGAATATTACTACATAGTAGATATTTTAACGGATCCTTAGAGGATGGGCGGTCCCAAGCATCTTCTAAGTTACTTGTACCTTTATTACAGTTCACTTGAGTTGGTTTACATTATATAAGTTTATGTTGTCCCGACTCGAGTGTTTTGTGTTTTGCTTTACGCTCGGGTCAGCCTGAGTATTCACAGATTTGGATTTCCACCTTCTGGAGATTTGAATCGCTCGAGATTATCTGCTAGTCTTGTTCTATCAACTTCGGTTCCGTTGTTCTATTCAGCCTGTACTTGGTTATTGTATCGAGACTTCTGCTGTACTTTATTTCTTATGCTGTATCTTATGTAACTCTGATATATTTACATAGTAGCTTCATGAACTACTATTTCTTTTACTTCCATTGCATTATTTTACTCTGTGTCTGTGATCTGTGATTATATTTATTTACTGTATATTCTGAGATTTGCCAAATTTTATTTACAACGCGGTATTTTGAGCAATTCAATTCCGGCATGAGTGTCTACCTATACACTTATAATGGATGCGAATGGTTGAATATACCGGGTCGTTACAACTTCTGTGTTTCACCTTAGGGTTTGGAGAAACATAAAAAACTAGTGGGAGCCTTATTAGAAATGAAATGGTAACATTTAACCTTTCTAATATTGTAAGAACATATGCTAAATAATGTTATAATTATCTACAATGATAAATTTATGCATTTAATATGATTGATAAAATGTTTATCAATTAGCATATACAAATGAACTGAATTGAAAGTTGACAAATGGAAATTTAATGCTCACTATTAAATTCCTATTGCATGTTAACATTTCAACACCCATGCAAATGCCTAATTTTACAACTACTGAATACATTCGTGGTTTGGTCACTTATGCATTTATTTGGTCAAGACCATATATTGCATTTTATGAGTTTTGAACTTTAAAAGCAATATAAGACTATGGATATTTGATCCATATACAACTGCATATAAATGTTATATGGTGAATGGTCAAAGTTTGTAATATACAATATTTTGATGAAATTAGTTCATTCGAAAAACCAAATAAACCTGAGTGTGGGATCGAGTATTCAATCTGATTGATTACAAAAGGGATCATATTGTGTTAATGTAACACAAGACCAAAAACTACAAGATAGATATAAGAACCCGATTGCTGAAATGTCATTTTGATCGGTTTATGTAAAGTGCAACATATTTGATGTCCTTAAATGTAAAGGATAATCGAATGCGCTTTTGTAAAGAGTTCGTTAAGATATTGCAGTAAGGTTTTCTTTTGAATAGTTTGACCATTTGAAAGGAAAACGAATGTATAAGAATATATGTAATTTAAGGTACAGTTGGGATGAAGAGAATGAATAGTCAGGTATAGTTGGGATGAAGAGAATGAATAGTCACTTATGCTTCATAGAAAAACATTGGAAACGAGAATCATAATAATAATTGATACTTAATATTGGAATAAGAAATACAATTTTTATTTCAAAATGTATTTTCATATAGAAAATTGTTTTCTATGAGATTTATTTCTTTGAGCTCAAGATATTTGATCAACGAACTCTCCACTGTAAATAGTTGTAGTGTATGAAATCTGTATTAAGTGAATGATGGACCTCCGAATTTAGTACGCTGTTATAGTAATGGTGGAAATAGTAGGAGCTGCCATTAGCACTTATTAATTGCATCCTAGTACGAAAATTGTTTTCGTAAAACTTACCATACATTATTTATGAAATAATGATTATTTTTCGGTATCGACTGAAAAAATAGACATAGCTATAAATATGAGTATTATGAATATTCTTTGTGAAATAAAACTAAAATGTGGTAATTTTTTTATCACAAAAGTGATGCATTGGAAAATACAAAAGTATCTAATATTATTTATAGCTGTTTTGGAATTATAGACTAAGCCGTAGTTTTGAGAAATAATTTTATTATATGATTTTGAATCATGTGATACTTGTTAATTATGTCTTAAACAATAAAGGGCTATGCACCCATTTATTGGGAGTATCATAAGAGTTGATGAACTCTTCGGATTGATACACATAGATGTACACAATCGTAATTATATAAATACCAAAACGGTTCCATGTACTTCGTTATATTCACCGATAAGTTATCGTCGACATGGACATGTGTATTTGATACACATGTAGTATGTCTATGGTAAACTTATAGAATATGAAACATAAGTAAATAAAATAACATGCAATAAAAATGATTCGATTTGAACGAATGAGTGAGCATATCGGAAAAAGTTTCGAACGTACCTAAAAATGAATAAAGATTCAATCTCAAAAGTCATTCCTCCATGTGATGCATAATGATGCACCAACGAGGGGTAATCGAACTTTATTGGACAATGTACGATTAATTGTGAGTGAACTTGAGTTAGTTTCTTTTTATAAGGTCATGTACTTAAGAGTAGTACACAAGGTTAATATTATTTCAGCTAAATAATGGTTTACAAAATCACACAAGATAAGGGTTTACAAGAAACTCCAACATATCCTAGGCCAAGGAGTTGGCAGGTTGTGCTTGTTGAAAGATTGCATGTAATAATTGTTCATGAAGGATCTTGTATGAATCTGCCCAAAAGGATTTTGTGAAATACTTTCATTGGATGACATATTTATGTTTTGAACATGAGTTTTGTAAACTAAAACCAAATCAGTTTTATAAGTAAAGAAATTCATAAAACGTTTATGAATACCTATTCTATTGCACTGAGAAACAATTGTTGTTTCAAGATATACCAACCTCATTGTGAAGAAATTTCTTTGAGTAATTATTGGTAGTAAAATGGAATTGGATACGATCCATGGATTGAACTGATTATAAGATGAAATGAAATTAACTAACCTAAACGAACACATAGCATTAGAATGTCTAATAAGTATTCTCGCACATCAAAGAGAAACTATGAGTTTCTTATTAATGTCGAAAATATATAATCCTAGATTGTTTAATTAAACCATTGAGATTGTTGACTCTATATGGTATGATGCGCAAATCCGAAAGAATTCCAAGTACACTATCAACATATAGATTTTGGTGGTCGTAACTGAAGGGATATGATCCATCGACCTCGACTGTGTCTTCATGAGTAAGATTAATGCAGTTGGAATTAAATGAGCAATGTTGATAAAAATAATATTGCAAATTTCAATTGTTGAAATTAGCGTAATAGATTCGATATGCAACATGTTCAAGTCAATTCGGATTTACTCACAAATTATTGCTTGATAAGTCCTAGTGTTTTGGTACATATGTATTGCAACTGAAAATTCTAAATAACGATTTAGAGTAAGCTGTTTACGCATATTAACCAAAAATGTCTCAAAGTCAGTGGGAGCGATATTAAGTTTGTGAGTCTTTGGATATGATCCAAGAAATGATACGGAAGTATCATTTTATAAGCATCAAGATTGAATAAGTATTTTGATAAAGTTATATCAAATAGTTTGATTATTAATCAAAATGTAGAGGAAGCATGTATTCATAAGAAAGACGTTAAAAGGTACATTGATATTTCTAAACTATAAGTAAACAACACGTTGTTGATTTTAACGATCTACTTGTGTCAAAATCAGCCTTAGTTGTTTTAATACTCAACTTTGGATTAATAAATGATGTCTTTTATAGTAAGTATAAAAGATGTCGGGAATGTCTCAAATGATATGCAAGGACACCTTATTAAAATGTTTAATACGGAACAAGTAAGATTGGTTCCTTGGCATTGGTAATAGGAATTATCATACATGTTATGTTCACTACGATATCATGATTTGTTTATGAATTTGATACATGAAGCAAATATCGAATCCAAATTGATATCACTAAATGGTTGTTTGAAGTGTTCTCATGTATTTATGAAATACTAGAGAATTGTTTATAGAGACATAAATTCCTTATGAAGGAATGTTCAGACTCAAACTTTCACAAGTAATATTGAGTATAATATGTCAATAACAAATCTTTAAGTTGGAAACGTTCCAAATAAAAGACCATGGCTGGTTTAATAAAAAAAGATCAGGTACATCGCCTTGAATAGTGGTGCAATCAAAACAATGTATATAAATATATAAGTGCACAAATTTATAACTGAGCCGATTCCAAATGTTGAGAATCTCATGACAGACTTATATGATAACAATGTCGTAATATAGTTCGTAATAGAACTCAGAGCTCACTAGAGGTTGAGAGACATACTTCGAATTGTTCCACATGATAAAGCAGTTTATCACCATTGGAGAGAGTTGATTGACAAAGTAGATAATTAAAACATAATAGCATACTCGTTCACAAAGAGACTGACCTAATTGGTTTTGAGAAAATCGATTGGAGAAGTTGGAATAAGATTCCATAATTGACCCCAAGTGCAAGTGGGAGATTGGTAGAGTTAGGGGTATGCCCTGTGAGAAATGCGGATTACGGATCTTAAGGCTGGAATAACACTAGAGGGGGGTGAATAGTGTTTTATGTATTTTTTTAAATCTTTTTGAATTTTGTTCAATTTAAATACCAACAAATGTAATTCACAAACACAGAAATAATCATAGAATCAGACATAGATGCAAATACTAAATAAAAGAAGTAAAGGAAAGAACACACCAGAATTTTATACTGGTTCGGAGTTATCCTACATCCAGTCCCGTACAATCGTACAGATTTCTTATCAAAATAATATCCTAGATTACACTCTCGGTTTCAAGGCTACGAGGTACACCCTCCTGTATTCGAGTCTAGGGCAAACTCTCTTGATTTAACCAGGATACAAGATCACCTAATTAATTTCTGGGCTACAATCACACCCAATTGATTTCAAGGCTCAATCGCACCTTTTACTCAACAGTTTGATTTACAAAAGATTCTATAACTCTGAATAGCACTGAGATCTTATGGAGAGAGTGGCAGAGAATCGAACAAGAGATAATCAAGTTTGATTCACTTGGTATTTTGGCAGAGTATAGTTTAGGATTCTTTAGAATAAATGTGGAAGATGAAGAGGAGAGAAAATAAATGAAATCTGATTAAAAATTCGTTTAGAACTTACTGGTATTTATAGTAGAGCAACAACCATATCTATTCGTGAAAGGATACGATGAATAGACACTTCTTTTGAAAATTGAAATTTGAAAATAACAGATACCATGTCGACATAGGGGGTTGAGGGATGTCGACATGCTCAAGGCAAAATTGATGTTTTGATTTTCTTATTAAAATTGGTTTCTATAATTTGTCAAAACAATTTCTAAACTTTGTAAATATATTTGAATATAGTTTAAACATATAAAAGAGTTTAGAAAATAATTTTTAATATATATAATCTTAATCTATAAAGTGATTTAATTAAAATCCGAGTATATAAATATTTTAAAGCTAAATATTTAAAACAAGAGATGGTTTAAAAATAAGGACAATTTTGAAATCAAAATATTAAAAATGATAAAAATAGTTTTGAGGCTAAAATATTTCAAACAAGAGAGATGTCTTTTTGAAAAGAAAGTTTTGAAAACATTTTAAAAAAATAAGAGATATTTTTGTGAAAAACATTTTTATAAAATTAGTGGATATCAAAATAGGACTACTATATGTTCCACTAGATATTGTCGTGGGATCCATCCCAATAGGGTTCCATCCCTTTAACAGGCTCGAAGTGGATTCCACTCCATGAATAAATTTCTAATAAAGATGTAAGTGCTTTCAAGAAGTTTTAACATAATTCTAGACAAACTACATTATCTTGTACTGTTTGAAATCTTGAACTCTTGATAACTTGATTTCTTGATACTCATGAGTCTTCAATCTTGATATCTTCGATTTTTAAATTCATCAGTCTTGTATCTCTATACTGTACAGTCTTCATTCTTGGTACCTGCATGTTTATATTATGCATATACATATATCTAAATCGTAACGTTAGTATTTATATTTTATAACAAGTCCTAAGGTTGTTGTCATCAAAACCATCATCTCAAGAACTAACAATCTCCCCCTTTTTGATGATAACAACCTTTGTTTATAAAATATACTTCACCTTCACTATAACTCCCCCTAAAACTAATAACTCCCCCTTAATCTAAGCCTAACTACTCTATTTTATAATTCTCCCCCTTTGTCATCAACAAAACCATCCTAAAACCATAAAACTATAAAACTCCCCCTTAAACTAATACCAGAACAAAGTATAGTAAATGTAACGTGAAAGACATTAACATAATTATATTATAATTATTCAATACATAAATATGTATAAGTATATTTCAGACAATCCAATCAACACACACATCAAATCCAATCATGTCAAACAAGTCAAACAAATCAATCAAGTCAAACAAGTCAATCAATTCAAACAAGATCAAGTCAAACAAATCAAAAATTAATAACCCTATACTATAAGACAATAATATAAACTCCCCCTAAATAAAATACACTTGTTATGTGTACATGTATGCAATATGTAGTTTGTAATGCAGTATGAAATGTATGACATATGCAATGTAGCATGAGATGATATGCAGAATGAAGTGCAACTTATGATGCAAATGATTGTGATATTTCATGCATTGTAATTTATGATGTAATATGCAATGAAATGTGATATGAAATAGGATGCATAATGATATGTAATATGAAATAAAATGATAACGAAGTAAAAATAATAATATGCAGAATGATATGATGATATATATATACTATGGTAAGAGATATTCAGATTATAAGATAAACATGAGTGATAAGTAATATCTAATTGACAAGCATATATATATATATATGTATATGTATATGTATGTACGTATGTATACATATATAAAACTATTTATTATAAATCACTTCAACCAAACAAAGGTAATACACACCAATTACTAGACTTAGGTTAAGGAAACTAATGAATGGGACTGAAAGAGTAGTAAAGACGAGAGTTTAAAGGTAATAAATGATATTAAAACTATAACATATTCATGAAAGGTAGTAATCAAACTCAATATCAATATCAAAATCAAATTGCTAAGAAATATGGATTTAAACTATATATATATGATCAATATGTTTTTTAAAAAAATTAATACCCTCCTTATTTAATTTCTTTAAAATAATCTTTTTTTAACTTAATTGTTTTTTTAAGAATCCAAACTTCCATGTTTATAAAATACTTAACTTATTAATTAAAACCTATATATTAAATTATTATTGATTAAAATATTTAAAAACATGTTTAACACCTTTTAAAAAAATATCATAATGAAATATTAAATAAAATAACAAAGATTGAAAAACTAAAATAAACATGTGTTATATTAAGGCCTCTTACATTAAAAAATTTAGTTAATTATTAAAAAATATTTAAACATGAAATTAATTTTAAAATATTCTAATATAAGTTAGAAAATAACTCTAAAAAGAATAGAGAAAAACACTTAATTTAAATATCATTTTTACATAGTTTAAAGTTTCAAATAGAAAAGACACCATTTACAGAATGCTATAAAAAGTTTTTGCAGTAAAATATATTCAAAACATTATAAAACAGAAACTGCAGCATTTAACAAATGATGTGAAAAGTTTCTGAAACACTACAGCGTTTCATAGCACAGTAATGCTATAAAAACGAATTTGCAGTGCTTAAAAAACATTAACAGAAGCAAAGACAGCATTTCAGAAATGCTATCTAAAGTTCTAGGCCTATTTTAACATGATTTTGCACTAATTTTATGACTAGATTTTGACATGTAAATAATTGATTTTTGACCCAATTTTTTTATAGTAGTTAATATAATTAAAGTAAATAAAAAACATAAAGAAAAATAACAAAAAAACATGTGTAAAGACACTTGCCATTATGCATGTAAAATGGTTTTATTAAAGAACAAGCAGTAATTCTACAAGGCCCGGCTTTTGTGGCAGGGATTAAGCCCGAATGAATTTTCACCGCTGAATAATTCAGCTCCCCCTATATTCAACCTTTGGATGCCAATTCGTTTCTTCCGCATGTATTATATTTTGGGCCTTGTAGCATCATTCAAGAACAAGTGTAATGACATGTGTCATTTTGCATGTATGTCACTATCTATTTATATGACAAGTGTCATGTGATGTGGCGTAATTTTATTAAATGAAGAAATCTATAAATAGAGCTGTATTCTAACATTCTAAATTCATTCTATTAATTTCTTAAAAATAAAAAATTAGTATCTTAAAAGAAATAGAGTACGAGAAGTAAAAACAACATTAGAAAAGTTGAAATCACGAATGAAGATATGATTTTCTACTTAGTATATTTGTAATAAATTAGTAGTAAGATTTTATTTGAAAGGAAACACATTTTAAAAGACTTAAAAAAAATTTAGACTGGTATATCGATATGTATACCATGGTGTGTCGATATATGGAACAAAATATCAAAACTTATAAAAGGGATAAATTTCTATACCTAACTAAATGCATAAATATATATTCCTAAATGCAACAATAAAGATGAAATAATAGTAAAGCGTACCACTTTTTGCACTCCTTTATCTTTCTAACTTTGTTGTTCTTCCATTGTCGTGAACCACACATTTATATCTTTCAGAATTTGACGATGAGATCTGTTCTATTGCGACGGGCTTGTTTTTCTGATCATCGTAGTATATACATTTGCTGAATTTGAAGACCGTATGAGAAAGATACAGATGATTTAGTAGATTGACCAACTTGGCGCCAAAACTTTGAGTTTGAATTTTGAATGAATGGACACTTCAACCACTATAAATATGCCCAACAGTCACCATTTTTCATAAAACTTTCTCTTCTTCTTCTTTCCGTTTTTCTATTTACTATCAAACTTCTAGAAGGCATATCTCCTTCGTTTCTTAACGGAATTGGATGAAACCAGTGGCAAATCGAAAAGGAAGGCAAGGGCTACGATCTAGTAATAGTTTGGTGACGAATTTGGATGGTATTGTGGTGTAGTAGGTCGAACAGTAAGAGAAATGCAGGAAATCTCATACGCAGTTTTCAGTTTTGGATAGCCAATTTCAAACTGTCATATCTCACTCAATTTTGATCGGAATTTGATGATCCACCCATCAAAACGACCATGAGAACAAGAACTACAATCTGTAAAAGGAGTTGGGACAAAATACTCAAATCTCTGGATGAAATTTGAAGAATATCGTTGATAGTTTTGCTTTTGTTTTCTCTTTGTTCACCAAAACTTCATTTGACCATAACTTGGTCATTTCTTGACGGATTCTGTAACGACACGTAAATTTAACTGGTTTTATTAACGTTATCTTGAAATTTTGTGGAATTTTAAAAATAAAATTTTGAAATAAAAATTTAATATTTGAAATGCGTCTAGTTAACATAGCAACTGGTAAATTTTCGTCCGAAAATATGAAATTTATTTCGTGCGTAAATTTACTTCAATTTAATCAGTTAGAAATTGATGAAGATAAAATGTTTTCGGAACCTAAATATTTTTATATAGAAAAATTCTAAACCATCTTCTGAGCAAGGTGTCATTTTTCGTTTTTCCAAATTTGGGCTTCTTTAGCTCCGTCGATCTTATTTTTCTGCGTTTTTCTTGCATTTTCCGCTGGTTGAAATTTCGAATTTTTATAATTCAATCGTGCCACTGATATCTATATATCGTTTTGATCGTCACGTCGTGTTGATCTCTACGGTATATTAGTTTGTGTATTTTGAAGCCCGGTTCACAGCGAAATCCGCGAAACCAGTAATCGTATCGGTTCGGATCCGTGGCTGTTTATTTTCTTTTGCATTTCAAAATTTTGAAACGTGCACCCGAATAACAATAATAATTGGCTTTAATTATTTACATCTGTATCTCTGTGTTGTGAACGTTACCATTCCTTTATCCACGGTCCAAGATCAATTGGTTTAAATTCGCTGCTTAAGACGTTCGACATAATAAATATATATAATTGTTGAGCTGTTCTTCCTCTTTTTCATAAAACCCATTTTCCATTTTTGCTCAAAGGTACCAATAGCCGTGACTTTTCAATGTACATCTGTTTGATTCCTTTTGACTTCAGTTCACGTTTCCTGCACTCTTCACTAAAAGGTTTCATATATTCCAAAACTCACGTCCTAAATCCAATGGCCTGAGACTTGCAATATCATTCTTCCCATTCACTTGCTTGTTCATTTTCTTATCCCAAAGCCAGCAAGCCCATCACTGTCTTCAATCACCTGCTGCAATAGCCTGAAGCCGATGATAAATAGCTACTTTCATATTCTCTAAAGCTTTAATAGCCTGAGTATCACAATTGAGAATCCAAAGCTTCAGTTCATATATTTTCATATAGCAGCTCGCAAGCCTCGTGTCCACCAACCTCGTCGGTCTACACCACGTCAGCGCCGACCGACCTCTCACTTCCGACCTGACTTGTCGTGCCTCACCACCGACCTCCCATCCTCCTGGCAAACCGAGCCTACCCCTATCGTCACTCGACCACCGCAGCCGCTCATCTTTCCTCCCATCGGCCTCTCATCTCGATCCTCCACGGTTGCCGCTCGCCGAGCCTCACTTCACTCAGCAGCACTTTTGTTATCCCGCCTTTTGGCAAGGCCGTGACACCAAAAAATTGACTAGAAATCAATGACAGTCCATCCTGTAGGACGGTTACATCACAAGTTCACCATGGATATCGATGAATTTTGTCCGAGTCCGGATTAGGCTACAATTGATAAGACACGTCAAGGAAAGCCATAGGAGCCAGCATTCCAAATCTCGAGTCAATCCGAGTTCGTACGCCCAAGATATCATCGATGCAAGTGAAGGACATAGCCTTGTGTTCGTCTCCATATGGTTCGTATCCATCAAGGTCGACTCCATCAAGATTGACTCCATCCCCTTCGTATCCCTCAGAGCAAACCCTTAGCTCGAATCCATCATCCCTGCATTACTTCGAGTCCATGAGAAGTACCATTGCTTCAACTCCATCAAAACACCCTCAACGTTCGAATCCATCCAAGGCCTCCCGTGGTTCGAATCCATCAGAATATTTCCATCTTCGAATCGATCAAAGGGAAGGTCTTCGAATCCATGCAGTTGAAGCCTTCGAATCCATCCAGACATAGTTGCTTCGTATCGATCGAATGGAACACGTCACGATCGATACGGACGAACCCTTGTTCGAATCCAGGTATGATCACTGTCTTCGAATCCATCAAGTCAACGCAGCTAAAACCATGGATTCGACCCAGTCAACTCGGAGCAAAAGTCGGATTGATACGAAGAAGGCACGCCACGTCAACACCTTCGCTCTCCAAGTCATCGATTCGACCCTATCGATTCGAAGGGGATCGATTCGAACAGATCACATCAACCAGAAATGAAATCTTGAATCGATCATAACTTGAGATCTATAAGTCCAAATGCTATGAAATTTTCACAGAAGCTTAAGCACGTGATGAAGAATGTACACACCAAATTTCAGCTCGATTGGACTCATTCTTGATCGATTCGAACCAAGGGTCGAATCGATCCCAAAAGTGGGCCCGGATCTCCAGATTTCGGCCATGTGGGCCCCCTCACATACCAGAACTGGTCTCCCCTCATTTTAGGCGAAATATCAGCCTCCTACACCTATAAATAGAGCCCCTGGTCATTCAGAAAAGGGGTCAGACATTTTTGAGAGCTAAAGAGCGCCCAGACTCTGCCAGATTTACTCAGAATCACCACCGCTTCCTTAGATTCAGATTATAATCATATAATCAGTTGTACTACGTTAAAAGAAATTGTAATCATCAAGTGAACATCAATAAAATCATCATCTTCAGAGTGGACGTAGGCAAGATCGCCGAACCACTATAAATCTCGTGTTTATGTTCATTATTTCTGAACTGTGATACTCTGTTTGCTTAGATTTGATATTTGTGTGTGAATATTGTTGATTTATATTCATACACTGGTGCTTTCACAACATTCGGGGTTTGTGACCAATTTTGGCGCAAACACTTTGGTGCTTTCACCGAGAAATGAACTAAGGAGTTCTATCATTTGAAAGTTGAATCAAAAGGCTAAGAGATTCAGATCCGAGGAATCATGACAAGACAAACAAGTAGAAGGCAGAGGCCAGAACAAAGTCAGCACGAAGGGAGTCAAGAGGCTTCCTCAGGAGCAAACCAAGCATCGATCTTCATCACCAGGGATGAGATGGAGACAATGATGAAGAGACAGGAGGAGATGATCCAGAATTTGCTTCAACAAATTGGACAACTTGGAGCGCAAAATCAAGGAACGACCAGAATCCAGAATAGAGCAGGACCATCTGGCGCAGCGCCGGAGCTGGGGGGCATACACTTAGGACATGTTGATCCGAACCTGGGAAGAGAGACAAGGACATCCGAGCAACCTGGCGGCAATAGAGGGATGAACGCTCAGCCAGGGGGGCAGACACCCGAAAGCTCACACGGACTCGGGGGGCAGAACGAAGGTAGCGAACAAGGACTACAGCTTGGAGACAATGATAGATTGGCAGAGATGGTCAGGCGAGCCATGAGAGGCGGATTAGTAAACAAAGATCTTGAAGACGTGAACAAGAGTCCCTTTTCTCCAGCGATTAGGTTGGCTAGGAACCCACCAGAATTCAAGCTGCCAACAGTAGAAAGGTATGATGGGAGGACAGACCCTGCGGTCCATCTAACGAGGTATATAAGGCACATGGAAGTGCTGGGGGCATCACAGGAAGTCATGGCCCGATGCTTCCCATTATATTTGACAGACATAGTAGCTTTATAGTTCAGACAGCTAGAGAGCGGCTCCATCGGGACATGGACCGATTTGATTGAGAAATTTATGAGGCAATTCAGGGTTCACATTTCAAGACCCAAGAATGTGATGAGTTTGGCAACGCTAAAACAGAAAGCTGGAGAGTCTTTGAGGAATTTCTTGACGCGATTCAATGCGGCAGCAGCATCGGTGTATCGGCCAGATCCATCCATGGTTATGATGGCAGCTGTGTCCGGAATAGCTGACGGCACAGAATTCAAAAATTCATTAACTAAGGATCCGCCTATGGATATAGGGGAATTCTATCACGAGGCAAAAAAGTTTTTGCGATTGGAAGACGCTAATGCTGAAAGAGAAGAAGGAGAGGGAATAGAAGTTTATGCACTTAAAGACAAAAAGCCTCTCGAAAATGATTCAGGCAAGGATAAAGGAAAACGAAAGGCTGAGGACAATGGTGACAGGTCAAAGCGACTGCGAAGAGAGCCACGATTCACCACTTATTCAGAGCTGAATGAGAGTTTGGAACGAATCTACCAAGATACACGAGAGCAAGTTCCCTACCGTAGGCCAATACGAAGGGATCCCACTGTTGACGAGAGGAAATCAGACAGATACTGCTTATTCCACGAACTGAATGGTCATAACACTAACGACTGTAGACATCTGAAGGATGAGGTGGAAGGGCACATCAGGAACGGTATGCTACTTCAGTATGTGAGAAGGCGAGCTCCAGCAGTGGAGCCAGAGCAACCACCGTCTACATCAGCCAGGGGTGCCCCCGAGCCGGGACATCGTATGATTATCAATTAGTTGAAATAACGATGGACAAGTTGTAAACCTCTCACCAACACGGGTAAGTCATTTACACATGTGCGAGATCACGAGCGGTCCATAGGCATGCTCTGAATGACTATTAACCCTATCGTTGTGGGAGTTTACACTTCGACATCCTTGCTTTGCTTTTGTTTCATCTTGATTTGAATATTTGAACTTGATTTTGTTTAACATTTCTGCTAAAGACTTATTTTCAATGAAAAAATGCTACTTGTGATTTTATAACGGCTAAGCCACTTACACATGTACGGGATCACGAACGGTCCCTAGGCATGCTCTGAGATGGCGATAAACCATTGCAACAAACAATCCGGGAATTCACCCAAACGTGAAACCTGGTATTGATGATACTAAGTCCCTCCTCGGGCACACTCAATTCGCCTCGAACGGCACCCGACCGCAAACGGTCACAATTCGATCACGAACGATCACACTTCGCCACGAACGGCACCCGACCTCGAACGGTCACCATTAGCCTCGAACGGCACTCGACCACGAACGGTCACAATTCACCTAATACGACATTCGATCGCGAACGATCACATTTTTGCCTCGTACGGCACACGATCGCGAACGATCACATTCCTCTTTCCACATCACCCGACCTCGAACTGTCACCATTCGCCTCGAACGGCACCCGACCTCGAACGGTCACCATTCGCCTCGAACGGCACCCGACCTCGAACGGTCATCATTCGCCTCGTGCGACACTCGACCATGAACGGTCACAACTCGCCTCGAACGACACCCCTCACCTCAAATGGCTTGATCACGAATGGTCGTCATTTAGGGTTATACAGAAAATGCTAGATCGCGAACGGTCGCATACCACCTCAAATGGCTAGATCGCGAACGGTCGTCATTTAGGGTTATACAGAAAATGCTAGATCGCAAACGGTCGCATACCACCTCAAATGGCTAGATCGCGAACGGTCGTCATTTAAGGTCATATAAAAACTGTCAAACTCTTCGCAGGTTGTACCACAGGTCATCAACAGGATATGAACATCCAACTTATGGAACTACAAAACACACCTCCCTATCGCAAGGCATGTTTTGGGGGGCAAATGTTATCCCGCCTTTTGGCAAGGCCGTGACACCAAAAAATTGACTAGAAATCAATGACAGTCCATCCTGTAGGACGGTTACATCACAAGTTCACCATGGATATCGATGAATTTTGTCCGAGTCCGGATTAGGCTACAATTGATAAGACACGTCAAGGAAAGCCATAGGAGCCAGCATTCCAAATCTCGAGTCAATCCGAGTTCGTACGCCCAAGATATCATCGATGCAAGTGAAGGACATAGCCTTGTGTTCGTCTCCATATGGTTCGTATCCATCAAGGTCGACTCCATCAAGATTGACTCCATCCCCTTCGTATCCCTCAGAGCAAACCCTTAGCTCGAATCCATCGTCCCTGCATTACTTCGAGTCCATGAGAAGTACCATTGCTTCAACTCCATCAAAACACCCTCAACGTTCGAATCCATCCAAGGCCTCCCGTGGTTCGAATCCATCAGAATATTTCCATCTTCGAATCGATCAAAGGGAAGGTCTTCGAATCCATGCAGTTGAAGCCTTCGAATCCATCCAGACATAGTTGCTTCGTATCGATCGAATGGAACACGTCACGATCGATACGGACGAACCCTTGTTCGAATCCATCAAGTCAACGCAGCTAAAACCATGGATTTGACCCAGTCAACTCGGAGCAAAAGTCAGATCGATACGAAGAAGGCGCGCCACGTCAACACCTTCGCTCTCCAAGTCATCGATTCGACCCTATCGATTCGAAGGGGATCGATTCGAACAGATCACATCAACCAGAAATGAAATCTTGAATCGATCATAACTTGAGATCTATAAGTCCAAATGCTATGAAATTTTCACAGAAGCTTAAGCACGTGATGAAGAATGTACACACCAAATTTTAGCTCGATTGGACTCATTCTTGATCGATTCGAACCAAGGGTCGAATCGATCCCAAAAGTGGGCCCGGATCTCCAGATTTCGGCCATGTGGGCCCCCTCACATACCAGAACTGGTCTCCCCTCATTTTAGGCGAAATATCAGCCTCCTACACCTATAAATAGAGCCCCTGGTCATTCAGAAAAGGGGTCAGACATTTTTGAAAGCTAAAGAGCGCCCAGACTCTGCCAGATTTAATCAGAATCACCACCGCTTCCTTAGATTCAGATTATAATCATATAATCAGTTGTACTACGTTAAAAGAAATTGTAATCATCAAGTGAACATCAATAAAATAATCATCTTCAGAGTGGACGTAGGCAAGATCGCCGAACCACTATAAATCTCGTGTTTCCGTTCATTATTTCTGAACTGTGATACTCTGTTTGCTTAGATTTGAGATTTGTGTGTGAATATTGTTGATTTATATTCATACACTGGTGCTTTCACAACATTCGGGGTTTGTGACCAATTTTGGCGCAAACAACTTTCATCTCTTTTATACAAGGTACTTGTATATAGGATCTGTTATATAAATATTTATTGAAGTAGCGTATAGTTTTAATATAGTAGCATATGTAGATATATCTACAAAGTATATGAAAAAGTGAAATTTGTTTGATGATTCGGCTGTTGTTATATATATATGGTAAAGTAAAGCTTATGTTGGTCTGTTAGTTTACTAAGTTATATATATATGTTACAGTATTCTATTTATACAAGTCTTCAGTATATATATAAGTTTTTCCTGGTCATTTTGCTTTCAATTCATTTGCCTTTGAAAGTATATGATTTAAGTTCATAACAGAAATGAGTATATGAAGTTTTATATACATATTTATACAAGCTTAGTTTATATTATATAAATGGTATTTGCATAGTTTTAGAATATATGAATGTTAGTATATATACGTTTAAAAATATATAGGTATGTTGACTTTTACAGTTATATAGATTTATAGTATAATAATTTATATAAGAGTATGCATATTTTATAAGCCTATAATATTACAGTATTATATTTAAGCTGCTGGATTTTATAATGTGGAGATTTTATAAAAAGTATATGGTCTGTTAGTTATTATGAAGATGTATATATATATATATATTTATACTGTTACTCTATAAAATTGTTGATTGGCTTTCGGCTATATATTAGTTTTTCAGTGTATAAGTTTAGATATATGTTTTCTGGTTTGGTTCATATATTTTATATCTAGTTCTTACAGTGCTTTATACGTTTACAGTACTATATTTTGCATGCTTTATAATCTTGTATATTGCTTAGTTACAGCCTGTATATAGATATACCTTTTCATAGTAACCTTGTTAAAGTTATTATCTTTGTTTAGTGTTCTATTTTATAAACTGTGTACCTATTTTTAACTGTATGTTTTAACTTTATTTTAGGCAATTTATATAATATGTATGTATGTTGATTTTAATGTACATGAAGTGAATATACTTATATATTAAATTTTATAGAAAGTATACATAAGTTGGGTTTCAAAATTTTATATGGGTTTCAGTAAGAAAAGAAATATATGTTGATTTTCTTTGTTTATGTATGTATTATAATATAATATGGATATTTATGTCGATGTTTAAAAATATAGAAATATTGACATTGGATATTTGTTTTAGGAAATGATTATTATAATATGCATATCGTTTCAATTATATCTATTGATTCTGATTTGTTCTCGTCGATTCCCATTTTATCAACTTTGATCATCAAATTCATGCCATCTAGCTTTACTTTTGAAGTCATGCTTGTATTATGTAACTCAATTCATTCTCGTTCATCTCTCTAGCCTCGAAAGGTGAGCAATCACTCACGATTAACGTTCTTTTATTTATTAAATTTGATTTCAATTGAAACGATAATTGAAATATGCTGATGTTAGTTATTTACACTGTTATTACCTATATCAGTTCACCTGTGACATCTGACACCACTATCTGTTATTTATACAATGATAATTCAGTTTGGTTGATAATGATTGATTGTTTGATGTTGACATTAAACGTTAAATTGTTAATGTGTAAGTGATAAATAATTTGAAATTGAAATTGATGTAGGATAGTTAGATTTGATATATGCTAAATTTGATTAGATGACATTTGCATAATAGGACCTTATTTAAATGTTAGAGTAATTGACACGTAGAAATTTGATTATGTACACCTTGAACCATTGAACGTATGTTGTAAAATTGATGTAGTTTGAAATTGGATAATAGATATCAAGTGAAGAACCGTATAAATATTAGTGTAATAATCTTTAATCTACATGTAATGATAGTGTAGATTCTAGAAATAATTATATTAATTTGCACAAACAACAATGTGAATTAATATGATTATTTCGGGATTATTTGAGTTAATTATTGGATTGTTATTAATTTGTTGTTATTGCTTGTCTATTTACTTTGACACCATCCCAGTTATCACACTGCAAGTTCCCTTTGCTATGTTTTGATTTTGAATTGAAATGGAATCGGGTTGAAATTATAAATACCCAAATGAACTTTGACTTAGGATAGAAAATTAAATAAAACCCGATTGGTCAAAAATTTGATTTAAAATAAAATATTGATTTTATTTGAATAATAATAAGGTTTGAAATAAAATTGGAAATTTTGATGAAAGGAAATGTTGATATTTAAAATCTGAAACAAAATATTAACATAGTAATTGACGAAGGAACGTTGTTTAAATTAAGAAATGATTGAATTAAGTTTGAAATTATTTAATAATTAAAGTTTTGAAATTATTTAATCATTAAATAAGATTGAATTATTTAATAATTAAATAAAATTGAATTCTTTGATAAGTGAAATTGAACTTCTTGAATAAGTGAAACTAAATTTCTTTATTAATTGAGTTTTGAAATTTGTAACTAAGTAAATAAATAAGTGAAATTGAATTTCTCTAACAAGAAATAAAATGTGTTTTATTGAAATAAATGTAAGACTTGAAATGTAAAGAATTTGATTTGATGAATTTAATTTAAGCAGATTTGTAAGTTTTGATATAATGGAGTTGAACTTAAGTAATTGATTTAATGAATTGGAAATTAAATAAAAAAAATTGTTTTGAATGATAAATTAACTTAACGAACATTAAATGAAATCGATTAATGAATTTAAATTGATTTGAATGTTAAATTAAATTAATTTAAATGATTTCGGAATGAAACTTATATACGAACTTGAATCAATATTTGAATTGTTTTAAATAAAAATTGAAATTGAATTATAAGATTTTGAAATTATGATTTGGAAGTTTTGAAATGTAAATTATGGAAATTGATTTAGAAAGAGAAATGAAATGTTGGTTTACAAATTCTAATTGAAATTGTAATTGATTTGGTTTTTGAAATATATAAACGACCAATCGGTGTAATAATTACGAAAGTTATTAAAGAGACCGGAATCGGTTAGGGACATACTCACTGTCTAAACCAAAAACCACTTTAATAACTATACGCGGAGTGTGATCCAGAATGAAGTGGTTGGAATAATGTACGTGATGACTAAAGAAAGAGAACGATAATGGATAGCCTTGACACTTGTGTCAAATTGGAAATGACTAAAACAGGAGCCGTGCCGGGCCAAATGGGGTCAGCTACCTCGAGCGAACACACTTCTTCGAAAACTACTCATTACTGGTTATCGATTGGTGCACCCTTGATTTTGGGAGTGTTGTTTCGCGGTATTGCGATCGCTGCGGCGATGCGTTCTCACTAGTCCGGATCAGGCAAACGGTAGTTTCACTACCTTGGGTATTGCCTCATGTGCCTTGTCATACTTGTATCCCTATATACGCGACCACTACGAATTTGTTTTGTGTTATACCTATGGAGTACTCCCTGATATCCCACTAGTTTACGGTGGGGTTTACAGTGCTGTATAGACTATAACGCTTGTATAAAATGTGTTAAGGGGGATAATGGTAATGCCTTAACACTATTTTGATATTTTATATTACTGATAGGCATTATCTACTTATCGTACACTACTACATAGTAGATAGTTTAACGGATCCTTAGAGGATGGTTATTCCAACATCCTTTGAGTTAATTGTATTTCAGTTGCTATTTCACTTGAGTTGGATTTATTGATATAAGAATGTTAATCCTGACTCGAGTGTTTTGTGTTTTGCTTTATGCTCGGGTCAGACTGAGTGTACCAGTATTCGAGACTCACCTTTGGAGTTGGAGCTTCGCTTGGAGATCCAGCTATCTATCCAGCTTTCAGATATCCAATTGATTCCAGTGATTGTATTCTGATTCTTGTATGTGATTATTGTATTCGAGACATCTATTGTACCTTATTTAACTCTGATATGTATATAGTAGCTTCATGAACTACTATCTTTTTTGTTTCCGCTGCATTTATTACTCTGTGTCTGTGATCTGTGATTATTTATTTACTGTATATGTTCAGTTTTGCCAAATTTAAATTAACAATTCGGTATTTTGAATTACTCAAGTCCGACATGTTCGGATGCGAATAGTCTAAAATAGCGGGTCGTTACAGATTCGCATGAAACTAGTGCCATTGTGAAGCAGATGGAGAGAAGTATAGTATCAAATCAAGTTGTAGATGAGAATCAAAAGTTTTGTATTGACCCGGTACCCATTTCATTGTCGATTTCCATTATATATCCATTTTTTTCTTCTTGATCGATGAATGACTACGTGGTATCTTTTAACCAACAGTCATTAGACATAACTCTTCTCCTGCAAAACAACATAACCTTTTATATAATCAAATGACTTTTCGAAATAACTAAATATAGTTTTAAATAACAATATCATGATGATTCTGTGACATATTCATATGAAAATAGTGTTAATTATTTTATCAAAAAAAATTGCCATTTTAAATTTTTTCAAAAATCAGATTATGAGAATTTTGAAACAATGCTCTAATACCAAATGTGAGAAATGCGGATTACGGATCTTAAGGCTGGAATAACACTAGAGGGGGGGTGAATAGTGTTTTATGTATTTTTTTAAAATCTTTTTGAATTTTGTTCAATTTAAACACCAACATATGCAATTCACAAACACAGATATAATCACAGAATCAGACACAGATGAAAATACTAAATAAAAGTAGTAAAGGAAAGAACACACCAGGATTTTATACTAGTTCGGAGTTACCGTACATCCAGTCCCGTACAATCGTACGTATTTCTTATCAAAATAATCTCCCAGATTACACCCTCGGTTTCAAGGCTACGAGGTACACCCTCCTGTATTCGAGTCCAGGGCAAACTCTCTTGATTTAACCAGGCTACAAGATCAACTAATTGATTTTCGGGGCTACAATCACACCCAATTGATTTCAAGGCTCAACCGCACCTTTTACTCAATAATTTGATTTACAATAGATTCTATAACTCTGAATAGCACTGAGATCTTATGGAGAGAGTGGCAGAGAATCAAACAAGAGATAATAAAGTTTGATTCACTTGGTATTTTGGCAGAGTATAGTTTAGGATTCTTTAGAATAAATGTGGAAGATGAAGAGGAGAGAAAATAAATGAAATCTGACTAAAAATTCGTTTAGGACTTACTGGTATTTATAGTAGAGCAACAGCTATATCTATTCGTGAAAGGATACGACAAATAGACACTTCTTTTGAAAATTGAAATTTGAAAATAACAGACACCATGTCGACATGGAGGGTTGAGGGATGTCGACATGCTCAAGGCAAAATTGACGTTTTGATTTTTTATTAAAATTGGTTTCTATAATTTGTCAAAACAATTTCTAAACTTTGTAAATATATTTGAATATAGTTTAAACATATAAAAGAGTTTAGAAAATAATTTTTAATATATATAATCTTAATCTATAAAGTGATTTAAAATCTGAGTATATAAATATTTTAAAGCTAAATATTTAAAACAAGAGATGGTTTAAAAACAAGGACAATTTTGAAATCAAAATATTAAAAATGATAAAAATAGTTTTGAGGCTAAAATATTTCAAACAAGAGAGATGTCTTTTTGAAAAGAAAGTTTTCAAAACATTTTTAAAAAACAAGAGATATATTTTTGAAAAACATTTTTATAAAATTAGTGGATATCAAAATAGGACTACTATATGTTCCACTAGATATTGTCGTGGGTTCCATCCCACTAGGGTTCCATCCCTTTAACAGGCTCGAAGTGGATTCCATTCCACGAATAAATTTCGAATAAAGATGTAAGTGCTTTCAAGAAGTTTTAACATAATTCTAGACTAACTACATTATATTGTACTGTTTGAAATCTTGAACTCTTGATAACTTGATTTCTCGATACTCATGGGTCTTCAATCTTGATATCTTCGATCTTTAAATTCATCAGTCTTGTATCTCTATACTGCACAGTATTCATTCTTGGTACCTGCATGTTTATATTCTGCATATATATATATATCTAAACCATAACATTAGTATTTATATTTTATAACAAGTCCTAAGGTTGTTGTCATCAAAACCATCATCTCAAGAACTAACATGCCCTAGGGGAAATTATGTAATTTGTTACATATATCTAACTCGTTGACCAATCTTGTTCAAAATAAAGGTGTTTTCTTTCTATTATATACTTGATATAATGTGATTATATTAGTTAATCAATTTAAATAAAAGTATATTTAATAGAAAATCCATAAATGGTATGTTTTGTGAAAGTAGTTACAAAGTGTTGTAACCGTGAGTAATTTATCACAATGAAACAAATATACCATTTTAAATGTTCCTAGTCAAGATGCATCGAGATTGGATATCGATGTATCCGTTGAGACTAGAGTACTTAACGCTCTCTAAATGTTGGGCAATGTATTATTCGTGAATGCTGGAGGCACCTAGAGGTTACGTACTGATAGTTATTGGATAACTATGGAATGACTCACTCGATAGTTTTCTGTTGGTTAATATAACTAAGGTCAAATAGAAAATATCAATGTGATTAATTTACACAGTTCTTTTGACTTGAGAATACTGTAGATCTTCAATGTGGAAGCTCCACTTTAATTATAGTCAAATTATTGCACGACGTCCATCAAGTGACTATAGGTGGGTCGAGTGGAAGTGAAACACTATTCAAGAGAGGATTCGTCTCCTCAGTTATATGGGGTTAGTATCACGGTCAACTTAAGTCAACACAAAGTCAAAATCTCTAGCCAGAGTAGTTCGGTTAATAATAATTGTTATTATGGAACAAGGTCTTTATGTTTGGATTATAGAGTTGAATATGGATGATATTGGAATTTTGACCATAACCAAACTCAATAAGTCCAAAGTGATATAATTTTGCAGAAGAAAATTAGCATAAATAATTGTCACAAAGGGTAACGATTAATAAAGTGAAATTGGATTTTACCAAAGTTTAGTAAGCAATAAATTTGGCGATAATGTCACACCTCTTGCTAAGTGACATGTGAACGTTGACATTCGAATAGTTCAATATTGATCGCTGAGCGAATTTACACCCAAGAGTCACACAACCGAAATAATTAATTCTCTTTAGACAAAATGATTTAGTTAATTTATAATTGTTATAAATTAATTAAATTAATTAATATTTATGAAATATTAATTATGAAATTTCAATATGATGTGAGAAATAAATTTATTGCGTATATTTATAATAGTTGTAAGTGTATTGGTCAATACAAGATATCAATAAGAAATTAAGTTAAATATGATTGTACATATTTAATTTTGGTTAAATGGGCTAACAACTCATGAAATTATGGAGTTGTAGGTGTTGGTTATGACTAGGGTTAGAGGTGGCTTGAACAAATGGTTAGGGTTTGGAGATGTGTGGTTAAGATCCAGTGGTTTGCTCTCTTATCTTGCCATATAAATAAACAGTCTCAAAACCCTAAGTTGTTAAAATTCTTTCTGTTTATTTTTGAGTCGCCACCCTCTTTCCTCTTTCATGGTTGAAACCCTCCTTTAATCCAATCCTAAGATTCTCATATCAAATTCAAATCAAAACTAAAAGCTATTTGATAGTAATTGGTCTTAGATTCCAGATCAGCAGTCTGAAGAATCAAAACATTTCAAAAGAAGGGAATTGATTATTCAAGGTGAACTTTAGGGCATCTAATTTCAGTAACTTTGATTTTATTTTTAACATATTATTGTGCTTTCATAATTTGTTAATCATATGAACATATGTGTATAATTAGATTGTTGTTTTGTTAGTTAGGTGAGATTTTTGTACGTATTTATGTTGTCACAATGGAGATTGGATATGTGTATAATAATTAAAGATCTATTCCATGATTATGTTTCAGATCTGAAATTAAACATTAAAATTAAGTTTATGTTTGAAATTATTTATGTTTATACATATTGATCATATGTGTAAATCTTATATGTTAATCTTTTGTGTTAAATCTTCACATACAATTTGAATTAAGAGATATGTTTTATTATATGTTGTATATATAGATCTGAATATTTGCAAATGTTTGTTTGTGTTTATTATGAATTATAAATGCTGAAATTATTTTTGTATTTATATATGTTATTAATTTTAATATTTAATGATTATCTGAACCAATAAATTCATATATAATAATAAACATTTCTTAACTTCAGTTGAATATTTTTTAAAATTCATCCTTCATGTCAAAAGCCTTCTTGAAAAATTTCAGATTTTTTGAACTTAAGATAATAATTTTTAAAATTAATTTTATTTCGGACCTGAAAACAATTAATTGACTAAAAATACCATTTTAATTTAAAAAATTATGGAAATTTTTTTAAGACCTAAAATATGTTATAGAAACCTTAGAAAAAGTTTCAGAGTTTTATAATTTTAATAATTAATTTGATTTCGGGTCTACAATAAATTATATATTTAAAATATTATTTTAATTGGGAAAATTTTAGAAATTTTTCCTGAGGCCAAAAATGTGTTTCTAGATTTTCTAAAATTATAAAATTTATAATTTTATCATATGGTATTTTATGATAATTTATTATGGCTAAATCTATTTTATTAAATATATTAAATATATATGTATATTAAATAAAATATTTAGAATTCGAGATCTAGTATATTTTCTAACTGGTAATTGTAAATGAAAGGAATTTTTAACTTTTATACATATATATTGTTATTTATGGTTCAATATATTGTCATATAAATAAATAAATATTTTCTACAATATTTTAATGATAAAAGTAATTTTATGCATACATAAAATAGATATATATAATTTTTCAAAATAATTCATAGTTATATATTTACGAACATATTTGACAATATACAATACATATAAAATAAGCTAATGTGTCCGTTGCGATGCAAATCCCAACATCTATATACAGACATGTTATACCCTACACGTAATGCTATGTTGCACATGCACACACGTATAAATATGTATATGATACATATATATATATATATATATATATATATATATATATTCACAAATATATAAGCAAAACCAAAATTAAACAAATCTCAAACTACTATTTGTAAATTTAAATAAAATACATGATTTTATTTAAATCAAATTTAGAAAAGTTCTAAATAAATTTATACTTCATAGGCCCATTAAAGATCCAAAATGGCTAAAATTTTGAAATTCACACATTTCTTCCGCTACGGGATGGCCCAGTTCCTTCACGTTGGAGATGTCCAAACCATCTTAAGCGATGTTGGACTAGCTTTCCTTCAATTGGTGCTACTCCTAGTTTTTCATGGATATCATCATTTCTAATTCGGTCTCGTCTTGTATGACCACAACTCCATCGCAGCATACGCATCTTTGCTACACTTATCTTCTGGGCGTGTTGTATTTTAATAGGCCAAGTTTCTGCACCATACAACATCGCAAGCCTGATTGCCGTTCTATAGAACTTTCCTTTAAGCTTTTATGGGACTTTCCTGTCATAGAGAATGCTAGACGCTAGTTGCAATTTCACCCATCCCACTCAAGTTCTAAAACTAACATCTTTATCAATCTCACCATCATACTGCAACATTGATTCTAAGTATTGAAAGGATTCCTCCTTGGGAACTACTTGTCCAGTCAGAGTGACATCTCCATCCTCTGACTTGACACTGCTGTACTCGCACCTCATATACTCTGTTTCAGTTCTGCTAAGCCTAAATCCCTTTGATTCTAAAGTCTGCCTCCACAACTCCAGTTGATTATCAACTCCTATCTTATTTTCATCAATTAGCACAACATCATCAGCAAAGAGCATAAACCAAGGAATATCACCTTGTATACCTTTTGTAATCTCATCCATCACTAGTGCAAAAACGTAAGGGCTCAAAGCTAACTCTTGATGTAATCCTATGTTAATGGAAAAATCACTGGTTTCACCATCACATGCTCTAACACTAGTCATAATATCGTCATACATATCCTTGATAAGGGTAATGTACTTTGTTGGGACTCTCTTCTTTTTCAGAGCCCACCACATAACCTTTCTCGATACTTTGTAATAAGATTTCTTTAAAACGATAAATACCATGTATGGATCCTTCTTTTGCTCCCTAAATCTCTCTATAAATTGTCTTATTGAGAAAATCGGCTTGAAACCAAACTGTTTTTCTTAAACGCTTATCATCCTTCTTAATCGATGTTCAATGATTCTCTCCCAAAGCTTTATTGTATGACTCATAAGCTTAATTCCTCTGTGGTTTGTGCAACTTTGAATACCTCATTTATTCTTGAAGATTGGAACGACATCCGAAGTTACGGGTGACTGACATCCAAGCAGATGAGGTCATTCACTATAAATCAATGGCGAGGAAATACCCTTAAATTATTTGAAATTTATGAAAATGAATATGGTAATTTGGGTAAGTAAAGTGAATAATTCTAATTAAGGAAATGTCTTAATTAGAGGAAAATATCGTTTGATGCTTTGATTAATAAAATGATGTATTTAAGGTAAAAGAATACTTTGGTTTAAAAAATTAAAATATTAATTGAATATTTCACAACACCAGAATTGTCATTTTGTAACGGTTATAACCGTTGGTAATCAAATTCCCAACGGTTATAACCGTTGGTAGCAGGTACGTTATAATTTTTTAACATATTTTGTAACGGTTATAACCGTTGGGAATTTTGGTGTTCCCAACGGTTATAACCGTTGGGAATTTTTTCTTTCCAACGGTTATAACCGTTGAGAATTTTGGTGTTCCCAACGGTTATAACCGTTAGGAATTCCTCGCACATAGGTAAATAGCAAAATTACCAACACTTATAAATGTTGCAAATTTGATATAGTTGAACCATATCTTATTCAACATCTAATAGTATTTCATTCAACTATATCTATACGAATTTATAACAATAAAAAACACGAAACTAAATTTCAAAACTAATATATCATCAAATTATAAAAAAATATCAAACGTACGAAATAGTACATATCAAATTCTACCAAGTTCATTGTGACAACTTCAAATTTCACTCCTATAACATATCTAGAAGCTTACAAACAACTTCAAATTTCATTGGGACTATTATTTTTGTTCTTTTGGAGACCAACATGTTTAAATTATAACTCTTAAAAGACAAGCATAAACTCAGATTATAAGAATATTCACCCTAACACAAAAAGAGCGTAAACATATCTGATTAAACATTGGTTTAGGGGCATGGACAGATTGGTCTTCCACATGCCTTCTTGAATGATGGCACCTTGGTTCATGTTTCGTTCCTCCATTTCTGCTCTGCAAATGCATTCCCCAAACACCTCCATTTCTTCCTATTTTTTTCTACGGCATATAGATTCAATGCATCAGTTATTCTATCACAATACTATGCATGTTCAACATTCAACAACATCTTGGAAGATAATCATACCTGGTATATTACAAAGAGAACTATCCAAGCAAACGAGCTTTTTGATTATTTTTTCCAACCATCCTCCATGGCTATATTGCAAATTTCCCAGCTGGAATTTCTATTCCACCTATATCCATGAAAGCACTAAATTACATACATTTTATTATCCTGCCCCTACGCCCAATATTGGTTCACTTTACTAAACAACTGAAAGTATATACGCAACAAATATCAAACTAATTTACCTTTAAAAAAAATAGTAAACTGATTACAATAAAACAATTTTCAACTTTCCAACATCTTCCTATTATTTTATGTCTTTGGACCTAATAATGACGATCGCACAACTTTTAAACCTAATGACAAGAATATGATACTTCTGTTTTGAACCTAATGATGACATGCATACAATATTTGGTTTTGAACAAAATGTGATGATGTAAATTAATATGGACATTCAGCAAATGGGCAAGCTTAGGACACAATTAGACATCAAATATCTAGCTGGTTTAAAAATTGGACAAGACCACGTAATTTTTCTTTTTGTATTATCAACTGAAAGAAGTTACGGCAAGAGAGAGAGAGAGAGTGTAAAACTTAGATAAGATTCGTTAGAAACCCGACACAAGTTTAAAAGAAAATGCCACTGTGTTAAATTAAGCATGTGTTCACTTTTCAAAAGGTTACTCGGGATTTATAATAATCTTAGATAGCCTTACCGTTTTATTTATCAATGCATACTTTTTTCTTAACCATGAAAAATAATATCATATCAAATTTCCATAGAATTGAGATCTATTATGGAGACATTATAAAATATATAATAATATAATGCATTGCCTTTCTCAGGGTGGTCATATTTTGATAACGGTGGCATTACTAACTGAAGTTTTAGTCTACCCCCTCTTTCGTTCTGTCTTAAAATACAACATCCTATTGCTAATCATATAGAAAAGAAAAAACATCAAAAAGTCATAAAACCAACTATAATTTTGTAGTTGCACCAAGTAAGTCAGACATATATGATTTTATAGGTAAGGGATACTTCAGTAATTTAATATGCGGTTCCTTCAAAGAAAAACTCTGCAATGTAGGTTTAACCAAAATGCAATTTCTGTTATAATAGCATTTTCCACTCTACCTTAACACATATTTCCGTTATGAAATCAAGATCCCCCCAAATGTTCATAGTTGCAGGTCCTACCTTAACAGATATTTGTGTATAAATTTCTGGCTATGAGCAACTAGAGTTTTGGGGTCAAATCCCCAACCAAAATAAGCCATACTTTGAATAATTTCAATCACATATTTCAATCATGTATATTCTTTACTCTATACTGTAAACAATAATCCACATCTAAACAAGTCTTAACAATTATACCAAGTCATTCAAAGATTACTTTCTTCCACAAAGTTTAAGGCCATAAAACATTTTGAACAAACATACATAATGTACAAGAATGTAGCCTTCTAGGTTAGTGAGTGCACAAGAAGAAAAGCATATACGGCTATTAGTGTACATGAAAAATTATACAGTGCATGTGTCATATTTATATTGTATACAGATAAGATAACATTAAAAGATGGACTAGCTTTTGCAAGCACACAGATGATTTGGGGGAAAAAAAGAAAAAATGAACTAGCTAGACATATTTCCTTTAAAACTATGTATTATAAATCTGTAATTAGCATAAATGAAAGCAACCTATACTAAAATAATACACATAATTATAAAAATACCATAACGGACCCCTAGTTTTTCGAAAGTGCACCAGCTGCGAATAAAAGATTCCTGCGAGAAAACTGTAATAATAGGAAAGCAAATGACATCAAATTTAGTGGATGATGTATATTATAAGTAGATGAACTTTTAAAGCTATATATACCTGCAGGTTGTACACTGGAGTTGATTTTGTTGGAAGAGCTTTCAGCAATCTTAGTCTGCTTGCACCGCTTCCCTTGATGCTGTTAAATGTATGTTATATGCATATTAATTAAAATGCAGATAATATTCATGTGTATGCTTCTTTGATTAGAGATGATACTCACTTTTCTTCTACTTTAGACAATTTTGTGCTTGAGGTAACATCCCAGAGCTTAAGAGTGCAATCCGCTGAACCAGATGCAAGCAAAGTCCCCTCGTTGCTGAGTTAAACATAGGTAATCATGACTATAGTTCAGCATCATTCTTAACATACACACTATATTGTGTGTGTGTGTAACTGTGAGCTTCCAGCATCATTTAAGTTCGTGAATTTCGTAGTATACTTCAATGTTAAAGAATAGATAGCAGCTGGAAAGCCATAACCATTGATAAGATCTATAAAAAAATATGCTCGAATTAAGCCTGAGGTCAAATTCTAAATCATAAACAGAAAAAGCCAGCATTAAGTTTCGCTTCCAAAACCATAGACGTGGTTAACGAAATAAATTGCTCAGTTTAGGAGATTGTATAGCGCAGAAGGTGAAGGTAACAAACAAAATTTTAACTTTGGGCATGCCTGTTTTCAAGTTTAAGAACCTATGCCAGATCATCTTATTTTATTTTATTCATAAGGAAAAAAAGCTTCAGAGAATTACAGTAAGAGAAACTATTAATCTGATGCAGAAAAAAGATAGGAGATTGCAAACCTGAAAGCAAGTGACCAGACACAAGAGTTATGCCCCGATAAAGGAGAAACACAGCGTCCACTCGATAAATCCCACATCATAATATTGCCATCTTCGTCTCCAGAAGCCATAAATTTCCCATCCGGAGACATAGCCAATGATAGTACCATACTTCTATGACCAATAAATATGCGAACACATTCACCGCTTAGCACATCCCATAATCTTACTGTTTTATCACTCGATCCAGTTGCTAAGTAATTGCAATTTGAATGCCATTGCACACACTAAAAAGAAAACATAGCTTTCAAATTTACAGCAGCATAAAAATTAGTAGGAGAATTTTTATAAGCTGGTTTATGCTTATATGAAACTTAGACATCATAGTTACATGCCCACGTATATTTAAAAAAACATAGATTTTAGAAAACTATGCATGTGGATAATTTTAATGCAAAGAATACGGAAGTGTGAATGCTCAAAATGAAATTCTATGTTGCTCAAAAAGAATACGGTAGTAAAAATAAGAACATACCTATGCCCAGCTAGAGTAGCATGGTTACACTCAATGTTGAGTTTGAATTCTCCTACAAAACACATCAATATCCAAAGTGAATTTAATAAATAACTTTGATAATGGCCTTTAGAAATGTTGAGTTGTAATCAATTATGTCTGACTTATAGTTGTATATCAGTTTGTTCATTGTTCTTTGTTCAATCTGCGATTAATCAAAAATATTTCCCCCATCGGTGTTTTGTATTGCACTGTGGTTTATTTTAGGTGGGTTATACTTCTGTGTCAGAACCATTTACAAGAAATGGTTATGAATGAACAATTATGTGGTGCCGGTGAAAAATGATATTTTGCATGGTCCCTACTGTTAATCAGGTAGTCTAAATTTTCTTGATCTGATTGTGAAAATATGAATGAACAAAAAAAAAGAAAAAAAAAGTTTCTACTCGTTGGGAACAATAATTAATTGTTTATATTTATATATTACAATTATAATTTTTGCAGGAAGAAGCTAGTGTTTGTATTTGAGAATCATGCTGGAGCAAGTAGTGTAGGTATGAAGGCTTGCTGAATTGGCTGCAGAGGTTGGTGAAGAAAAGGTCAACAATCTGCCAATTCCTGGACGGGTTGATTTCATCAATGACAGGCTTCCATGCCCAATTGAAAATAATTTGTTAGTGTAATATAATAATGTTTTGTTTATTCTACTTCTCGTGGGTGGCTTTGTATAAACATGAATTTTCTGGCATGAATAAATTTAACCAAAGTACATGGAGTATAGTTCAGTGCAAAATGTTTTTACGTTATTGTCTTTTGCTAACTATTTTTTACCACCATATTTCCTTTTAGAAAATGTTAGGAATTTCATATCCTTTACCAAAGGGCAGACATTTTAACCAGCTCTTGCTTCATTGTTTGAAATAGGACATTAGATTTTATAAAAAACCCAATTTTTTCTCTCCCGAAAGTTTTAACATTCAAAGAATTAGTATTGACTGCTTTATACATAATTACCTATGACCTTAGTCAGTTACTTCTTTTTGGTCACTTTAAAGCCTAAACTAATTTGGCCATTTGCACTTGTGTTGTAAAAAAATTATACCGGTTTAAACTTTTGTAACCTGTGCAGCGTTTTATACTTGGGTAAAATTTGCGTTTTAGAAGCAGGAGCGTCTCGATCAAGAAAAAGAGCAGTTATGTAGGCTGCATCTTCAGAAGAAACATTAGCTGAGTGGCCAGAGCCAATGTATGTATTTTCTGGATCTGAACTAAAAATATATTTGACTAAGACGTTCAATATGCTGCAATCAGGAGCACTGCCGGTGGTGCTCCTTTCAGACCTATTGCTGATAGAGATACAGTGGGGACTTTCCACCGGTTTAAAATGGTGCTCAACTTAAAATTGCTACATATTACCATGTTTTCAATAGACAATAGTGACCCTAATATAATATCTAAATGAACCAATTGCTACATTGTTGTTGTTATCTATAGACAAAATGGGTAGAAAAATACAATTTATTTTTAGTTTTATTTTGAACCGTTCTATAATATACGTAATGTTTATTGTAGACCAAGTACTTCCTCCTGAATGCTTTATTGACATGTAATGTTTCAACATCTATGCAATATTAGTTTCAAATGAAGGTGATGGTCGATTTCATAAGTAAAGTACATGTAACTGTGTGAAGTAAGTCTAGAAAGAAGAAGGGAAAAAAAGATATATTTGAACGCACATGCTTTGCTTTTGTAACTACATTGTACACCTCCAAATCAGCTTCATATTACTACGTCATCTGTTAAACTCAATGATTCTGAGTATTGAAGTTGCTTCTACATTAGCCAAGTTATGTTTGCAATGATAATACATGAAATATCATTTGCTTGACTATTACTACCCTGTCAATTCTGTCAATCTCGAATTGGAAAATAAAGCTACACAGTAAACAACTAACCAAACCAAAAAGCTACACACTCAACAAAGGTGTTATCTCTATCCCGTCTGCAAAGCATGAATCTCATACTAGTTGGTTTCCATTACGTTTGCTTTTTCGAAAAGATGATGTATGAGTGGTACCATTTTGAAGGAGAAATGAATTTACATCCTAATTGTAAGGTTAAATATTTTAACATGGTAGTTAACAAAAGTGAAAGTTAAATAAGATATACCAATTTATCTGGGTCCATGTATGTGATAACAACTCCAACAAAAACAAGAAATTCAGCTTTAATATTAAGTAAAACAGAAATAAACTTCTTTAACGGAAGCAGTAACGTGTAACATAAAGTATAATATTCGTGGACCAATTCAAGATTCTGAATTGGTCTCAGTCGCTTAATTAATAGATGTATAATTGTTGAGCTCCTATTAAATAAGCGTTCAACATTGGACACCTATGTCTAACATGATAATCTTTGAGTCTATTATCTTATTCTTGAATGCGTTGTCCAAGATTGCTTATGCTTCTTAATCGACCAAAGAAAATAACAAACGGGGAGAGGTCAGCCCGGAGCAGCTACGCTCTAGGAAAAGCTCCGACATGTCGACCGGTCTTGGATGATCGATGGACCGGCCAGTCCATCATGCACCTCCAGGTGCACGTGGCCGCTGGACGTTCGACGGAATGTGAGTGTGCGAGTGATATGTGTGACTGAGTGCATTTGTATACGTGAATGCCTACTTAAACCTGCTGTTGTTTACTTGAGAACATGACCTGCCTTTGCTATGAGATTTCCATGTTTTGTCCTTCTTTGTTTGGTTATCTTTCTGTTATAAACTATATGCATATTGGATTTTATATATATATATATATATATATATATATATATACACATAAACATAAATTTAAACTTAGTATAAGATTGAAGTAAATTTAATTATAAGTCTTACCTAGTCTTTAATTGTAATTTATGAAGATGTATCTTCTATGAGAGCTGCCCTGTACGCGTTCAGAGTATAATTGCATATATACTTGCTACTTGACTTTCTGGTGCATCTTATTAATGAAGATTGCATCTCTGACTTCTTTTCTTAGCTTGTATAATTTATCTGTACTCTTGCATATGATGATCTCTTGTATATCAAACAATTTATGAAACCACTTATAATTTTGTGAACTATTTTCTCAGGATGTCTTATTATTAAATATATTCAAGCTTTAGTGTTTATATGTTAGCTAAATGTATATACACAAATCTAAGTATATTAAATATATTTGAGCTCTAATATCCATAGTGTTATATGCTAAACATAATTTTAAACACGGCTTTCTTTTTTTTATACGTACCATAATCTTAGTCAACGCAGTAATATATCAGTACACTTTTTCTTTAGAGTTTTGTATAACAATACTTTATAAATTCATATTTACCCCTATTTCAGAGTTGTATGTAATTTCCTTCAGAGTACTGTTCTTCTTCTCCTTGTTTATCTTGGCACTTGTTTGAAGACTGAGAATATTGGTGCATGCTATTTTCTTTGCTTTGGCCTATGTATTCTTTTTGTTAACTTGAAGGAAGTCTCCTTCTTTGAGTATTTTTTGCCAGTACACTAATCTTTGTTATACTTCATCTATCAAGTGGTTTTAAATATAATTTTCAGCTGATTTTCTTATCAAGTAATAGAAGTGAAATCTACTTCTCAAATTGACAACGGAGTAGCACTAAATAATACTGCTATGTTGTATTTGTGTTTCATCCAATAAGCTTATCTTCGCATTTAGTAATTTTTTTCTTTCAATTTTCTGCTACGATTTTCATTTTTTCCCTAATGTTTTTGTTTTTTGCAGATATTTCACAGGAGGATGCAAAATATGATGAAATAGCGTATCTATTCATTTTTTCAATAAAAGCATCCAAAATTATATGTAAGTTTATACTTGAAACTTAATTGTTAAAAAAAATTGAGCTTTTAACCCAAAAATTAGTTTCCAAACATATGATTCTAGTGCGAAATAACACACTAATCTCTTCTTAAAAATTGATAGAGGAGCAGTTGGTTTATTAGCAGCTAATAGAAGAATATAAATTTATTGTGCTGATAAACTTTACATTCAGTTAAAAAACAAAAGATTAATTATCTAGCTTACATCTCAATTTGATTAATTATCTAACTCCGAGGGTATACCACCAAATAATGAAAGATTTATTCTACTTTACCCATGGGAAACGAAGAGAGAAAGAAATAACAATAACAATAATAAGCAACATTTTATAAACTGTTAAAACAAAAGGACGGTTTGCATTCACACACCTAGTTATACCAGAAAATGTTCAAGTTCTACTAGTTAATGCCAGGAAATGTTCAAATGTACGATATAAAATGCAGGTAGAACTCAAAGTAAAACCCTATTTGCAATCTAGCTTTAAGAAAAGAAGAGCTCAAGGGAAAATGATTAAATTTATCACCGCAATCAAGAGAAGGAAGCTTCTTTGTATACATACAGTAAACCTGACAGCGTGATTTTATAGTTCATACCTGAGTAGACGGAGGTGGAAAAGCGAAACCCCAGATTTGTAGTTCGCAACCCAGATCTTCCTTCATCTTCATCGATTTGATAGGATAAAGGGAGGAGGAAGTTGCAAAAGACGGAGGTGGTGGCAGACGGCGGAGGCAGTAGCAGACAGTGGAGGCGGTGGGTATGAACGAAAGAGGAGTAAAATGCCAGAAAGTGAGAAATGAAAAGTTACCGTGAGAAATGAGATAATGGTCGATAGAAGATAAATTTAAAAGTTTATCCATGCGGCTTTTAATTATTTACGAAATTAACATATTTAGTAACGGTAATAACCGTTGTAAATGATTGTAACGGATATAACCGTTAGAAATTTGTAACGGTTATTAGCGTTGTAAATTGAAAGCGGAAAAGTGTTACAAAATGGGTTGTTTGGTGTAGTGTTTTAGTACAAGTTATTAATGATGACTGTAAAAATTTATTTTGATGTGATATGCATTCTGTTATTGTATTTTGTTTTGATAGATTCATTAGCCACCTATAGTTTTGTATTAAGCATTTATTGGATATGTCGATCCACTTGAAATAGAAAAAAAATATAGAGCATTTATCGACGTATACAGTAGATGTTTAAGACAAGATTATAGATGGTCGCTCCTAACCAGCCCTATTCTCCGCATTAGCAGATAGAATTACCCAGTAATTCTTTTTGTCAATATGGGTCTCAGGGTGGGGCGTCACTGCTTGGATATCGTACCATCGGATCGAGGATCAATATCGATCCACACCAACCATAAATGGATATGATCCGTACGTCCATCGAATAACTCCAATCGCCAGAGCATGGGTAGAAGAACAAACCACAAATGAGTGCGACTTGACCATTCATTTTCCACCACCTTCCTTCGATCCGTCAGGAGGAGTACGAAACTAGATGAGCATGACTCGACCACTCTTGAGCTAATTCTATTCCTAGGCCTGACAGGAGAACATAAATCAAGATACACATGACTGACCGTCCAGCTCCAATGAATGCAGCACGACTGTTCATTCGCTAGCTCTTACTATGATCCGACGAAAAGAGTGATACGAAACGGATGTGACTCGACCGTCTGAACACTGATCCTTGCCCTTGGTCCGACAGGGAGAGCATCAATCACTAATTAGATGTGATTTGACCATCTATTCTTTGGTTCTGCACGGAGTATGGTGACATCTGCACCAAAAGTAGACGTGATTGGCCGTCCAATACCCAACTCATGCTTGAAATCAAACCGAGCATCAAAGTTTTCCCCCGAGAAGGGAAAACCAGAATACGCATGACTCAGTTTTTCATCGACTAGCTTGATCCCATGATTCAACGAGAAAGAGTATAAAGCTAAAGTGGACATAACTTTCCTTCCAACTTATCGACTTATGCCCTAGACTCGGAGGCACGAGCGAGAAATAAGATGAATGTGAACTGACCATTCATCGATCAACACTGAGTTTTCAGAGCTTACATGGGAGTATAAACACGACTGGGACGAGACTCGACCATCTAGGTAGTACATTTCCAACCCGAGACCAAGGGTAGAAGTGTGATCATCCAAAGACAGACTGCGATAGCTAAATACTGTGACTCATACCTAGTGTTTACAACGACTCGAGACTTCGACCGAAAGGATGCCTAGAGATAAAATCGTCGAATCAATGCCCAAGCTCATGGACAACTGACCATTACTCCAACCCGAACGACGAGTAATGGATCATGAGTACATTGAATGGAAAGTGTGTTACTCGAATTTACAAGTAGATTCAAACTCAAAGCAAGAGTCAGCTATGCAGTTACGCGCAATACGAGGCTGAACTACTAAACATTTGATTCAGCGTGCTTCAAACCCCGTTCTTCGACCATTTGCAAATAATAGCTTAAAGCATTTAGAGCCCTTCACTATCAGACTCAATAACTCATGACAAGACTTTGGGATTCAACTGGAGTAACGTCAACATTGACCGACCCATCCGGATTACACGTTGATTGTTACATGGAATAGTTACGTTTGAACTCAAGGAATCCAAGGCTGCACCCCCTGAGCTAACGATCGACATTATGGTCACCCATGGCGACCCATCATGGGTACAGAAGATTGGATCACAGCTATAACATCCCTCTATTTGGAGGCTCAAAACTAACGGCTATGGATGCTGCAGTTCATCCATAGTTATTAATCCTCGACGACCAAATACGGCGATATTAGATATATTGATACACAGAAACACAAGAATATGGAAAAAGTTTAAGCAACAAACAAATTCCACATTCCGTTTTAAAATATTCCAAATCGATTACATAATCCCAGCTCGACGACCACATTCAGATAACATATAATTATTACAAAATACGCCAAGAGCAACATATGAAGATGCCCCTTGGTTGATCAAAGTATATAATAAGGTAAGAATTTTTTTTTGCCTTTACAATCAAAACACACAGCTGAAATAAAAGAACTCTAATAACAAGCTTGCTTCCTGCACGTTCTCGGAAGCTTTATTCTTCTAAAAGAACACCTGGAAACCTTAACTCTCAACCTACTCAAAATCAATTGTGTACCCGAGAGTTTAAAGGGAAAACAAAAACTTCGAGTCGGACATAAAGCCTGGTATGAATAATAATTCACCATCACAAACCATTTATATATCTAGTGAGACCACACCGCTTAGTGGAATGGGTTTTCCCCTCACTAGTACCCTAAAACATTTATAAAATCATGTACTGTGCTCCTGCATCCACAATCGTTAAATCATAGTATTTCAAAACATTGTGATGATATGCAAAATAAGTAAATCAAACTTGGATTACCCATCCCCATTTCATTCTGACTATCTGTCTCAATTATAATTTCTAGGTTTACTATTAACCTTTTAAATGTTTATGGACAATCTGTCCAATTTCATAGTGTTTATGGGATTACTAAGAACCTATTGGTAACTCCAATATCTTTTCTATTATCCTAGTATTCGTGGGCTAATTAGGAACCTATGGACTCACTGTCAATATCTTAATCCGAATATAGTTTTTATGGGCTAACTATAAACCTATTGGCCCCTGCCAATGTCATTCATAGTTTTCATGGGTTGAATATGAACCTATTGGCCCCTGTCAATATCTTTAATTTATATTTTAACATTTCTTAAATTATATTCACTACTGGGTAAACCTAGCTGGTTATTCTGCCCTTTCCTAAAATACCGTTATGGGTTAATAACAATGGGAATAAGTATATAAAGAAGTATTCATAACAACAAATAATACAATCACCTGAGATTTATGATCTTCCTTATATATATCTTGGTTAAACCCTTTAACCTTTATAATCAATGAAAACTTCTTCATTTGAAAACCCTTTTTGTTTACTTATGCCATGGTTATCCCTTCAGATTGAGATTGGGTTTATGTTTTGAATCTTAAAACATCTCTTTCGAAACCTTTGTATGACTTCCGTTGAAAGCATAAACTTCTTTTCAAAACATAGTAAACATACCTTTCAATGGTATCAAAACTTTCTTTAAAACATAGGTTTGAATTACATAAAAGTACCCTTTCGAAAGCATTGGGATTACTCTTTAAAAACAACCTTTAGGTCAAAATGGTTATCTACGAAAGTATCTCTTTTGAAACCAGTTATAAAATTGTTTTGAGGAAAAGTTGATGGTGTTAGAACCATCTAGTCGAAAGCAACAATATTTTAAATTAAAACATCGAAGGATAGAGTCGAAACCCATTTCGACTCCACTGCCTTCGAAACCCTTAACCCCTTTCGAAATCATTTTAGGAAGTGGCTTAGCTTAGGTAAAAATAGAGATACCCTTTTGAAGGCATTAATGACTTCAATACACTCGGAAGGAAAATAGCTGCTGGGTTTCGACTTGGTTGAAACCAATCCTTTCGAAAGCACTGATCTAAAGGAAAAAGGTACCCCTTCGAAAGCTATTTATAAAGTCCCTTTCGAAAGCATGAATTTCGACTATGTCGAAAGCTTTGAGTAAAATGAGGAAGGAATTTACTTTTCAAAACAAACTAAGGTCTTTACCTTATAAGGTACCGACTTGGTCAAAAGCCCTTTAAAAATTAGGTAGGCACTTATCTTTTAAAAGCAAACTTTGGTTTTGACCCTAACGAAAGCATCACTTTCGACACCGTACCTTCCGCTACTTACCAATTCACTTCGTACCAATACCCTTGATACCTTGTGCATTGGTTCGACTCTGTGAGTTTCGACTAGGATGGTTTTGACTGAGATGGAGCGGAGGTAAAGGAGTCAAAGGGTACTTCCGAAATAGGCGGAATTTCCTTTTTTGAAAATGCTAATTAATAGCTAAATATAACCATTACTTTATAACTAACCTGCCTGATGTAACTCCTTGATTGGCTACTTTAAAACTTTTCAAATGTTTTACAATTAAACTACCGCATTTCTCAAATATAGATCTAAATAAATTTAAACGGTTAAGCCTTTCCATTTACAAAACCAGTATTTGCAGATAAGTTCTTCTTTTGAAATAATTTATTTCCCCTAATAAATCAGTTGGGAAAAATCCCCAAAAATCACAAAAATTCAATGTTATCATGTAATCAAACATATTAAAATTTCCGATCCAATTTTTTCCTAAATACTCGAAATAAATTTTAAACCTAATTATATCATGTTTCCCTTTGGAAATTCATAATAAATTTTCTATAGCTCATAAAATTCTGAAAATTAAAACCCATCTCCAAAATCATGTTTTACTTAACATAAATTTTTTCCATGGCAATCTAAAATCATAGACTCTTGGTTTTACATCAAAACCGTGCAAATTCATAGGTGAATGAATTAAAATAAATTAACATAATAGAGTTCAAGCATATCATCATTCATGTCATCATAAAAAACTGAATTTAATCATAAATCCGAAAACATATATTCATAGAATAAAATAGAGATGGTATGAAATTATTATTTACCTTAAGTATGATAAGGAATTTGAGATTTGTTGTTAATTAATCCTTCCTAGCTTTGATCCTTAGCTTTAGATTGTAATCTTCCTCTTTGATAATGGCCGGCTCCTTAGGGTTTTTGTCTTTATTTTTGTTTTGAGAAAAATGAACGTGAATAGAGAAGAATGAGAAGTGTATAGCCATGTATAATGGAGTGGCTATTTTACTAATATGCCCATGTGTAATTTAATTAGCTCATAACCCAATTAAAGCCCATTTACTTTGTTATTAAGCATGGCCCTACAAATGATTTATTCAAATCTCAATCCCTTTATCATCATTATTATACTTAATTTATCTAATTAAATTTCATGAATAATGTTATCAAAAATTAGGGATGTTACAGGCTCCCCCCATAAAGAATTTCGTCCTCAAAATTCATCAAGGATTAAATACTAAACATAGCAATCATCCGTAACAACTCCTAACAACCATACTAGTCTAACTGACTAGCAACTATCTATATATATCTAATATAGACATACCCTCAAAGCAGATCGAGATAAGTATCTCTAATCATGTCCTCTGTCTCCCAAGTATAATCCTTCTCGTTGTCGCTCCACTAAACTTTCACCAACATGACTATCTTATTCCTTAATCTTTTCTCATCTCTAGCTACAACCCGAACTGGTTGTCTAACAAAAGTCAAATTAGGCTTTATTACTAAGTCTTCCGACCCTGTCAGAGGAATTGTAGTCTCTGGATCATGCACATACTTGCAAAGATGAGACACATGAAATACATTATGGACACCTGCCATACTGCTCGGCACTCTACTCTGCATGCAAGCTTTCCAATACTCTCTATAATATGGAATGGACCTACATATCTTGTGGCTAACTTCGTTGATTTTCCAAATCGTACCACATCCTTCATTGGTAATACATTAACAAAAACTTTATCTCCAACTGAGAATTCTAGGTCTTTATGCCTCTTATCTACGTAAATCTTCGGTCTTGACTGAGCTTCCTTCATCCTTCCTTGGATTAACTCAATCTTCTCTGACGCCTCTCTGACTAAATCTGGACCTAAGACTATTCTGTCTCTAGTCTCCAACCAACATGTTGATGATTTGCATGGTCTTCCATACAAAGCTTCAAACGACGCCATTCCTATACTTGTTTGAGAACTGTTATTATAGGAAAAATCGACCAAATGTAGGTGATCCTCCCAAGATCCACCAAAGTCCAATACACAAGCTCTCAGTATATCCTCGAGTACTTTGTTGACTCTCTCAGTCTGCCCATCTGTCTGAGGGTGATACGCAGTACTCATATTAAGCTTGGTACCCATCACTTCCTGTAGACTCTTCCAGAATTCACTAGTGAACAATGCATCTCTGTCACTTACTATACTACGAGGAACTCCATGCAATCTAACTGTGTTCTTCAGGAACAACTTAGCTAAAACAGGTCCCGTCCTGGTTGACCTAACTGGAATGAAATGGGCACTCTTGGTCAACCTGTCCACTATAACCCATATACTTTCATTACCCCTATTTGTCCTTGGCAATCCATCTTTAAAATCCATGGGTATCGAATCCCATTTCCAAGCTGGAATCTCTAAAAGTTGAAGTAACCCACTTGGCTTCTGATGTTCGGCTTTCACTTGTTGACGGTTTGCACACTGCCTAACCCACAAGCCAACATCGCTCTCCATACCTTCCCAATAGAAGCTTCTCTTCATATCTTGATACATCTTAGTCCCTCGAGGATGAATTGTAAACTTGGATCGGTGACATTCTCCAAGAACTTCTTTCCTCAAATCCTCAATATTCAGAATACACAATCGTCCCTTCATTCTCAACCATCCTCTCTGGTTAAGGCTAAAATCCTTTAGATCACGATCTCAGTTCCAACCTCAAGCCTTCTGATTCTCCTCAGCCAACACTGTATCCTCCTTCTGCTTAGAAGCAATTTTCTCAATCAATACTGGTCGAACTTCTAAACAAGACAACCTGGCGGAACTCTGACTAGAACCAGCAGTCGATCTTAACTGCACATCGCAACTGACTAAAGCTTCTAAATCCTTCCACTCCGCCAACATAACTAACACCATATTCTGATGTTTTTTGCTAAGAGCATCAGCCACTTTATTACCTTTTCCCGGTGTATACTCTATACCTAAAATCATAAGCAGCCAAAAACTCCAGTCATCTTTGCTGCCTCATATTCAACTCCTTCTAAGAGAATAAATACCGTAAAGAGTTATGATCGGTATAAAGCTCAAACCACTCCCCTAGGAGATAATGTCTCCATATCTTCAATGCAAATATCACTGCCGCCAACTCCAAATCATGAGTAGGGTATCTAACTTCATGCGGTCTAAGCTGCCAGGATGTGTAGGCAATAACTTTACCATTCTGCATCAACATCGCTCCTAATCCAGTTCCACATGCATCAGTATACACCACCAATCCTTGGTTTCCATCTAGAACTACTAACATGGGTGCATTGGTCAACAAATTCTTTAACTTAAGGAGTACTTCCTCAAATTTGTCGGACCAAAAAAATTTCACCTCCATCCTAGTTAGCTTAGTTATGGGTGCTGCTATCTGCGAGTAATCCTTAATGAATCTCCGGTAGTAGCCAGCAATTCCAAAAAAAACTCCTGATCTCAGTCACCGTGTCTCTGGTCCCTTCCAATTATTCACGGCTTCGATCCTATCTGAATCGACCGACAATCCTTTCCCTGAAACCACGTGACCAAGAAATTTAACCTCTTTCTTTTAGAAATGACACTTAGTAAACTTCGCCTTTAGCTGATTCTGCCTCAGCGTCTCAAGTACCACTCTAAGATGAACTTCATGCTCTCTCTCATCCTTAGAGTAGACTAGAATGTCATCTATGAACACGAGCACAAACCAATCCAACTACTCTCAAAAAACTCGGTTCATAATATCTACAAAGAAAGCAGGTGCATTCGTTAATCCAAATGGCATCACCAACCACTCATATGAACCATACCTAGTTCGAAATGCTGTCAAAGGAATACTGTCCTCTGCCACTCTTAACTGATGGAACCCTGTCGCCAAATCTAACTGAGAAAACACTCTGGCTCCACTCAACTGATCAAATGGATCATCTATTCTGGGCAAAGGATGCTTATTCTTAATTGTCCTTTAATTTTACTTATGATAGTCAATGCACATCCTTAACGTCCCATCCGGTTTCTTTATGAACACCGTGGCCGCTCCCTAAGGCGAATTGCTCGGTTTACTAAAAGTCCTTCCTTCTAGATCCACTAGCTGCACCTTCAATTCCTTCATCTCAGTCGGTGTCATCCTGCTAGGTGGTATACTTACAGGTTCAGCTCCGGGCGTAAGATCTTTTCTAAACTCAACAGCTCTTCTCAGTGTTTGTCCAGTGACTGGCTCAAAGACATATGCAAATTCTTTTGCTGCCCGAACCTGACTCAACTCATTTCCTACCTCCATAGCATTAAGTAAAGCACTAACACTTCGATCAGTATTCTCTACTGGGAATATCACTCGGTTATGACTATCGGGGTGTCTCAGTGATATTTCCCTATCCTGGCAAAATATTCTAGCCTTATACCTACCCAACCAATCCATACCCAAAATGATTCTGGTATCTACGAAATCAATAACATGCAAACTGCATGCAAACTTATAACCTAATAAGTCAAGCTCTAACTGGTCACATCTCAACCCTAGTGTTGCATACCCTCCTATTAGATTCGCAACCCTTAAGGAAGTAACAAGGTAAGTCGGTTCTAAACATAATTTTATCAACCAAACACTGAGATATAAATGAATGTGATGCACCGATATCAAAAAGTACTCTAGCTAGAATACTCTGAATCAAAAGAGTACCTTCCATCACAGTCTTTCCTTTATTAACTGCAGTAGGCCTAGCTGGCCCTATAGTAAAAGCTTTTCCTTTGTCCTCCCTAACTAACTCTGGACACTGATTCTTGTAATGCCCAACTTGATCATAGTTGAAGCACTTCGCATTCTTCTTGGTTGCAGCTTTCTTCCCATTTCCAGACCGGCATTCATTCGCAAAGTGACCCTTCTTATCACACTTATAGCAAACTACCTCAGCCTTTGACTTCTTAGCAGTATCTCCCTTCTAGGCTCCCTTCTTTCTAAAGAACCTCCTCTTTTTACCTTGAGAACCTTGAGTTTCCACTGGCCTTTCTTTTGAAAAATCAACAAGTAACTCCTCATGGTGAATGGCCATTTCCACCACTATATTACATGGATCATGAACATGTGTCATGGTCGTTCTAGCAAGCTCGGGCCTTAATCCCCGAATGAACCTCTCGTTTCTTTTGATGTCAGTATCTATTGTAGCATATCCATATCGAGACAGCTCTTCAAACTTAGTAGCATACTCGACTACTGACATCTCTCCTTGAACTAGATCCATAAACTTCCTTATCAGTTCTGACTTATCAAACTCAAATACAAACTTCTGCTCAAATCTCGTTTTAAAATCAGCCCATGTTAACTGCTCTTTCGGAACTCTGGAAGTGACACTATTCCACCAATGTAGTGCTGACCCCTGCAACTGTCTAGAGGCCAACCTTCTCTTCTGCCCATCATTCAGACCCAAATTAGTAAAATACGCTCACAATACAACAGCCAATTCTGAACATCTATGGCACTCTCCGTTCTCAAGAATGGCTTTCTACCCAAACTGGTGTAATCTCCACTCAGTAAAGCATAATTATTCCCAACTGGAGCCACAGGATTAGCTCCTACTACATTTCCAGCAACACTAGCAGCAGCTCCTGCTTGCATCAAACCAACAAAGAACTGATACATCGCCCCCATATCTATTGGTGGATTTCTAGCACTCACATTGGCATTAGCATTTTGATTACTAGCATTAGCATGTCGACTCGGGTTCCTTCCGGTGGTGGGTCGAGAATTTCCATTAGTTGTTGTGCTTCCTCCATCGAGATTTCCTCTTCCTTTTCCTGCTTCCGTATCTCCTTTCTCATAAATCTTCATACGAGCCTTAGTAAGATACAGAAGAACGGTCTAAGAGAGCGGGGAATACGTACTTACATACATACATATATATATATATATATATATATATATATATATATCAAATACAAGTACGTTCCTATAGAATTAACCCAAACCTCAATCTTATTATCTGATTTATTGAATTATGTTTGGAAAATCCTTTTAGGTTTTCTTTTAAAGTTTCATAAACCTATGCTCTGATACCAACTTGTAACATCCTCCTACTTAGAGGCCTAAAACTAACGGCTACGGATACTGCAGTCATCCATAGTTATTAATCCACGACGACCGAATACGGCGATATTAGATATATTGATACACAGAAACACAAGAATATAGAAAAAATTTAAGCACCAAACAAATTCCACATTCCATTTTAAAATATTCCAAATCGATTACATAATCCCAGTTCACAGCTCACATTCAGATAGCATATAATTACTACAAAATATGCCAAGAGCGACATATGGAGATGCCCCATAGGTAGATCAAAGTATATAATAAGGAAAGAAAACAACTTTGCCTTTATAATCAAAACACACAATGGAATAAAAGAACGCTAATAATAAGCTTGCCTCTTGCACGTCCTCGAAAGCTTTATTCGTCTAAATGAACACCTGAAAACCTTAACTCTCAACCTACTCAAAATCAATTGATTACCCAAGAGTTTAAAGGGAAAACAAAAACTTCGAGTCAGACATAAAGCCTGGTATGAATAATAATTCACCACCTCAAACCATTTAGATATCTACTGAGACCACACCGCTTAGCAGAACGGGTTTTCCCTTACTAGTATCCTAAAACATTTATAAAACCATGTATTGTGCTCTTGCATCCACAATGGTTAATCATAGTATTTTAAAACATTTTGATGATATGCAAAACAAGTAAATCAAATTCGGATTACCCATCCCCTTTTCATTTTCACTATCTGTCTCAATTATAGTTTCTAGGATTACTATTAACCTGTTAAATGTTTATGGACTATCTATCCAATTTCATAGTTTTCATGGGGTCACTAAGAACCTATTAGTAACTCCAATATCTTTTCTATTATCCTAGTTTTCATGGGCTAACTAGGAACCTATGGACTAACTGTCAATATCTTAATGCGAATATAGTTTTCATGGGCTAACTATAAACATATTGGCCCCTACCAATATCAATCATAGTTTTCATGGGCTGACTACGAACCTATTAGCCTTTGCCAATATCTTTAATTAAACACAGTTTTCATGGCCTTACTATGAATCTATTGGCTCCTGCCAATATCTTTAATTTAGATTTTAACATTTCTTAAATTATATTCGCTACTGGGTCAACCTAGTTGGTTATTCTTCTGCGCTTCCCCAAAATATTGTTATGGGTTAATAACAATGTGAATAAGTATATGAAGAAGTATTCATAACAACAAATAATACCATCACCTGACGTTTATAATCTTCCTTATATATATCATGGTTAAACCCTTTAACCTTTATAATCAGTGAAAACTTCTTCATTTGAAAACCCTTTTTGTTTACTTATGCCATGGTTATTCCTTCAGATTGAGGTTGGGTTTATGTTTTGAAATCTTAAAACATCTCTTTCGAAACCTCTAGATGACTTCCGTTGAAAGCATAAACTTCTTTTCAAAACATAATAAACATACCTTTCGATGGTATCAAAACGTTCTTTAAAACATAACTTAGAATTACATAAAAGTACCCTTTCGAAAGCATTGGGTTTACTCTTTAAAAACATCCTTTGGGTCAAAATGATTAAATACGAAAGTATCTCTTTCGAAACCAATTATAAATTTGTTTTGGGGAAAAGTTGATGGTGTCGGAACCATCTAGTCGAAAGCAGCAACCTTTTAAATTAAAACATCGAAGGATAGAGTCGAAACCCCTTTCGACTCCACTGCCTTCGAAACCATTGACCCCTTTCGAAAGCATTTTAGGAAGTGGCCTAGCTTAGGTGAAAACAGAGATACCCTTTCGAAGGCATTGATGGCTTCAATACACTCGAAAGGAAAATAGCGGCTGGGTTTTGACTTGGTAGAAACCAATCCTTGCGAAAGCGCTGATCAAAATGAAAAAGGTACCCCTTCGAAAGCTATTTATAAAGTCCTTTTCGAAAGCATGACTTTTGACTATGTCGAAAGCTTTAAGTAAAACATGGCAGGAATTTACTTTTGAAAAACAAACTAAGGTCTCGACCTTATAGGGTATTGACTTGGTCGAAAGCCCTTTAAAAACTAGGCAGGAACTTATCTTTTAAAAGCAAACTTTGGTTTCGACCCTAGCGAAAGCATCACTTTCGACACCTTACCTTCCGCTACTTACCAATTCACTTCGTACCAATAACCTTGATACCTTGTGCATTGGTTTCGACTATGTGGGTTTCGACTGGGATGGTTTCGACTGAGATGGAGTGGAGGTAAAGGAGTCGAATAGTACTTCCAAAATAGGCGGAATTTCCTTTTTCTATAAACGCTGATTTATTGCTAAATATAACTATTACTTTATAACTAACCTGCCTGATGTAACTCCTTGATTGGCTACTTTAAAACTTTTCAAATGCTTTACCATTAAAATGCCACATTTATCAAATATAGATCTAAATAAATTTAAATGGTATAGCCCTTCCATTTACAAAACCAGTATTTGCAAATAAGTCCTTCTTTTGAAATAATTTATTTCCCCTAATAAATTAGTTGGGAAAAATCCTCAAAAATCGTATAAATTCAATTTTATCATGTAATCAAACATATTAAAATTTCAGACTCAATTTCTTCTTGAAATACTCGAAATAAATTTTAAACCCAATTATATCATATTTCCCTTTGGAAATTCATAATAAATTTTCTATAGCTCGGAAAATTCTAAAAATTAAAACCCATCTCCAAAATCATGTTTTACTTAACATAAAATTTTTCCATGGCAATCTAAAATCATAAATTCTTGGTTTTACATCAAAACCATGCAAATTCATAGGTGAATGAATTAAAATAAATCAATATAATAGAGTTCAAGCATATCATCCATGTCATCATAAAAAAATGAATTTAATCATAAATCCGAAAACATATATTCATAGAATAAAATAGAGATGGTATGAAATTATTATTCACCTTAAGTATGATAAGTAATTTGAGATTTGTTGTTGATTAATCCTTCCTAGCTTTGATCCTTAGCTTTAGATTGTAGTCTTCCTCTTTGGTAATGGCCGACTACTTAGGGTTTTTGCCTTTATTTTTGTTTTGAGAAAAATGAACGTGAATAGACAATAATGAGAAGTGTATAGCTGTGTATAATGAAGTGGCTATTAGACTAATATGCCCATTTGTAATTTAATTTGCTAATAACCCAATTAAAGCCCATTTACTTTGTTAATAAGCATGTCCCTACATATGGTTTATTCAAATCTCAATCCCCTTATCATCATTATTCTATTTAATTTATCTAATTAAATTTCCTGAATAATATTATCAAAAATTAGGGATGTTACAACAGCTCAGTGCAACGATGATGAATGAATTAACTGGCTTTCCCCGAACAAATTTTAATGTGTTCGCTTGGGCCCATTCTAACATGTGTGTGATCTCACCGAATATTGTGAGCCATGCATCGAATATCAACCCAAGGCATGTGCTGGTGAAACAAAAGCAACGCAGCATGGATCTAGAAAGATTTGCTGCACTTAAAGAGGAGGTGGATAAACTTAAAAACAATGGGTTTAGCCGCGATGCCCTTTGTCGGAAATCAGTATCCAATCAAGTTCATGTTAGAAAAGCTGATGGAAACTGGTAGATATACGTCGACTACCCTGACCTAAACAAGGCATGCCCAAAAGACGGCTTTCCACTTTCGAGGATCGGCCAGCTAGTAGACTCCACCATTGGATATGAATTGCTTTCATTATGGATGCGTACTCCGGATACAACCAGATCCCGATGCACATCCCCCAACAGAAGCACACCAGCTTTATTACCGATCTAAGACTATATTGCTATGTTATGATGCCATTTGAACTTATGAATGCTAGTACTACTTATCAGAGGCCGGTCAACTGAATGTTCAAAGGCCAGATCGGGCAATTAATGGAAGTATGTATGGATGATATGCTCCTAAAGTCACGCAAATCAAACAACCATATCGATGACTTGGTAGAGATATTCAATATTCTCCAAAGATGTGGAATGAAACTCAATCCCTAGAAATGCTCTTTTGGCATTACATCAGGGAAATTCTTGGGTTTCATCGTCAACTCTTATAGAATTGAAGTCAATCTTAAGAAGATTTAGGGAATCAGAGATATCCATGTACCAAAGATTATCAAACGGGTACAGAGCCTCAATGGGAAGGTCGTTGCTCTAAGTCGATTCATCTCCAAGGCCATCGATAAGTGAATTCTCTTCTTCGACCTAATCAGGGGAGGGAAAAGAAACTTTGAATGGATGCAGGATTGCGTTGACGCGTTTCAAGCTCTGATTGATTACTTAGAGTGACCTTTCATCCTATATAATCCACTGGATCGTGGAGACTTGTACATCTATTTAGTGATGTTAGTACACGCCATAAGTGCCGCACTATTACGTGAAGAGAATCAGATCCAGAGGCCAATATATTATGTTAGCAAGCGATTGACAGGTGTTAAGAGAAACTACCTGAAGCTGGAAGAGCTCGCACATTGCATGTTCATTGCATCACAAAAGCTTTGCCTTTACTTCCAAGCTCACCCCATCAACGTCTACACCGACCAGTCATTACGACAGCTCCTACAATGACCTGAGACGTCTGGAAGGTTGCTCAAATAGAGTACCAAGCTAAGCCAATTCGATATCACTTGTCTCGAGCTATCCAGGGACAAACATTGGCGGACTTCATAACGGAATTCTCTACACCATACGACTCTCTGGAGAGTAGTGGAGAACCAACCAACCAATGGAATATGTCCATGAATGGAGCATCCAACGATCGGTGTTCAGGCGCCAGAGTCGTGTTAGTGACTCCTGAGGAACAATCAATCTGCTACACCTTGAAAGTCGACTTCCCTACAATAAACAACGAAGCGAGTATGAAGCCTAGATTGCCGGCCTCAAACTTGCTAGAGAACTGGAAGTGAAAACTTTACAAATCTTTTGTGATTCCCAGTTAGTAGTATGCCAAGTCAGGGGAGATTATCAGACTAAGGGGCAGAAACTTTCTCCTTATCTCAGTCGGGTCCAAGAGTTACTAGTATACTTCGAGTAGTACACCATTACACACACCAGAGAACAAAATGAGAAAGCCAACTCGCTGGCCAAACTTGTTAGTTCTAGGGATGTGCAGCAAATGGGCTTTATCCCAATTGAAGTACTAAATGCTTTGGGCATCGACCATATGGAGATTAATCGGGTTCCGGAGATGAAGCCGGGAGTCATGGATGACTACTATCAAATATTATCTACAACGAGGGATCCTTCCTGGGAAGAGGAGTAAACAACGACAGATCCTCCATAATACTTCATTCTATATCATCCAAGAAGGAGTCATGTAAAGAAATAGTTTCTCTGTTTCCCCTGCTTCAGTGTATTGCCCATCATGAAATAAAATGAGTTTCGAGAGAAGTCCATGAAGGAGAATGTGACAATCACACCGGGGGGCATACCCTGACAAAAAAATACTCTGCTACGGGTGTTACTAGCAAACTGTTAAACAAGATGCAGCTGATCATGCTAGACAATGCGACGAGTGCTAGATGTAAGCAAAAAATTCCGACAGCTCCATCGACGAAAGTTATACAAATGGTCAGTCTATGGCCGTTTTCCACTTAGGGCAAAGATATTATCGGTTTCTCATCAATCTCTAAAGATGGAGCGGAGTACGCCATCGTAGTAGTGAATTACTTCACCAAATGGGATGAAGCTGAACCTTTAGCCATGATCACGACGAAGACAATAATCAACATTATTGTCCAGAGCATCATCTATCGTTTTAGCCTTCCACGAACCATTGTAATTGATAATGGAACCCTATTCGACAGCGGTGAATTCAATGACTTCTACTATCAGCATCATATTGAAAATAGATTTGCAACAGTTGCTCACCCTCAAGCAAACAGACAAGTTAAAGCTGTGAACAAAATCATAAAGTCCATTATGAAGAAACGTTTGGAAAAGCCTAGAGGCAAGTGGGTGGATGAACTCCCAACAACATTATGGGCTTACAGAACCACCCACAAGTCCGCTACTGGCCATACTCCATTCGCCCTTGCTTACGGCTCTGAGGCTGTCATCCCTGTAGAACTTGAAGTCCATTCCCACCAAGTGACTTATTACGTCCCCTATTTCATTATAAAAAATATAAATAAGGAATTGCAATCCAATTGCAATTAAACTATAAGGAATTGGTGATGACTCGTGAACATACAGATGCATTCGGGTAGCAATAACAAGAACGTGTACTTGAACATGCACGTGTATATTCTTAAATTTTGATTTCTTGGAAACGACGAAAATTGAATTTTCACCTGGAGTTATTAGAGAAAAGACTGGATCAGATAGCCAAAGCTTACTAGCTTCTTAGAATCGGATACAGATAACAACTGATAGAATACAACCCTAAAGTTATACTATTGGAAATCAACCAAGCGTCATGACGATCAAAGAGGGATAAAGCACTTTGGGAAGATAAATCAACGGAAGGGTGATGACCATTTAATAAACTGGATGGAATCCTTTACAAAGATTGAAGCCTGCGACTTTTCAAAGCACATCATGTTTGAAAAAGACATACTTTGGTAGGCAAATGTTATCCTGCCTTTTGGCAAGGTCGTGATACTGTAGATTTGGTTAAGAACGGTTGGTTACTAGCCTTGAGAATTAGCTATATACAGTATTATAGACAATGGTCGAACAGATTTGGACCGGGTCCCAATCAAGGTGTAATCAATATGAAGTGATAAGGAAGGCCCTTTGAGGCTACCTTTCAAATTTCAAGCCAATCACAGTTTGTACACTCAGGTTATGGAAAAATGAAGAATTTATATGGATCGATCTAGAACAATCCATAAAACAGCATAAATGAGCGAAGATCGATCGATATCTCAAAATCCACAAGGCCAATTTATTTGAAACCTTCAGGACATCAATATATTAAAGAGTGGAGCCTACAAGAACAATCATAGGACATAATTCATAAAACTACATTTTCATCGATAGTTTAGTACCGATCGTTCAAAACGATCGGTATAAGATTGCCAAGGTACCATGTTCGACAAAGATCGATGGATATCTTACAATCTACAACTCAGAATGATTTCACATTTTACGAGCAAGGTCTAGAGGCATATGGGACCCCGCACAAATGATCGCATGGCAATTGAAAGCAAAAATAATGATTGGTATAATTTGTACCAATCATTCCAAAAAGTCGAGTCAGGAACACCGATCGTTATGGTGGGCCCCTACGAATCTAGAGATTCTTTTGGCGAATTTTCAGCCCGGTCTATGCACAACTTCCCCTATAAATACAACTACCATTCTCCATAAATAGGATCTTTTTTTGCTACCCAGGCTCTACCATTGTTGTTTCTTTATCCTTGTATTAATGGATCCCAACTGATCTAAACACACTTGTAATCATAATCAAGTGCAAGATCAATAAAAATACGAAGTGGACGTAGGCCGAGATTGCCAAACCATTATAAAAATCTATGTGTTCATTTACTTTTTCTGCTATATTTTAATTTCATTCATCATTTAATCTTTACGAGATTCTATTGGGTGTTGATGCCCATTTTTGGCATCAACGTCGTCTGATTGTGCGCATCATTCAACATAACGCCATCCCTAAGATGGGAAATTATGACTGGATCTATCCCTTGTTGCAGAAGACCACCTATGCTAGTATTGGCGGCATCGCCATTAATTGGACCTACAACCTTATGATGTAATTTGTTAATCAGGAATTAGCACTCCAAAGAGTCACTTTCTGTATTTTCATCTATCACTCTCGTTTTTAAGTAATACGGATGAACCTCCATGGAGAAGCAGTTTACTAGAAGGTTTCTTCAAACATCATTAGATCCTTCCTTAGGAAGATGGTAATTTCGAAGTCATCAGCAACACCAGTAGCGCCAACGGCATGAGATTGGGTGCATAACCGCCATGCTACGACCATTCAAGGGTCGCAGCAATAGATCGAGCTCCAACCGTGGAACAAGACATCTTGTAGCCCGTAGGCATTATTTAAGGATTTGTGGTGTTTTTGTCTTTTCCCTTCCAGCATTTGTTCTATTCATTTAGGTTGTTTGGGTTGTAACTGTTAGTTGTCTGTTGAAAAAGGCACGCATGATATTATGAGTTTTTATTTATTTACTGTGTTATTGTTTCTGGACATGCGAAATACTCCAATATATGCATAGTAAAGAAGCAGTATAAATATGGGAATCTCATAAAGACTGATTAACGGTAAATACAATATAAGACTGGAAGTTTAGAATAGTTGGAAAATTTTAGCGAAGGGCATGATAAAGTTGTTTGGGTATCACAGGTCATTACTCATGTTCCTTAAAAGCTAATTTTTTTGAGTAATTGGGCATGATGACACTTTATGTAAAATATCAAGTTTTATGGGTAAAGGTTAGGTGTAGATTTTGGAATTTGATTTATGTATTTAGCGCATAACCGACTTTCGACTGCCCTGAATTGTGGCTTGATTTGTCAAATTTTTTCGAAAAGTATAATTTTTCGAAAATGTTTCCCTTGGTTTGAAAATTTTCCCTTTCAAATTTTAGTTATTTTTGACTCTTAAATTATTTTAGGGTGTTTGTCCAAAAATTTGATTTCAAGGGAAAATGTGCGTCTAAATATTTTGGGATCTTATTTTGACGTGCGAATTTAAAACGTGGGAAATGTTTTTGTGAAATCTTTGATTTTGAAGGCCACATGTTAGGCGTAGGGAAGGAAATAGAGTTAGAATTCGCAAATTTAGCCATGCATTAGGATCAACGATGCGATAAATGCAAGCACTGAGAAGGAAAAACTGTTTTAACCTTGGAATTTCTGTTTCCATACCTTGTCAACGACGCAGGCGAGTCTATTTTTAGACTTAATTCTATTTTAGAGCTTGAAATAAGCTTTTTTATGCATTTTGTACGTGGAAAATTTGGAGTACATCTGGGACAGCAAGGAAATTTCCAATATATTATGGGAATATGAAGATTATAGAATGATAAGAATGTTAAATTCTCCACCTAAATTCCTTTTTCCAACGAAGGAGTAAAGTTCGGGAAGAGATTATTCGATGCGTTAGATTATTGATTGTAGGAAGTGGATGCAAAAATTGGTTGCTTCATAATTCTACTCGTAGGAGTATGGGGGTTTTAGTTGAAAGATTTTTCAAAATGCTGCGTACATATAGAACTGCCAGTATATATATAAGTTATTTGCATCATATTTTTCAAAAGTGTTTTCAAAGTAATGCATTCATATAGGGGGATCCGATTTAGAATCATTCTGCATACTTATTTTCTATATGGTGATAAGGTAATACACTATGCACTTGCGCACGTTAGTTGCAAAATTGGTTGTACACTCATTGGTTGTGTAGTTTAGAAAATTAGGAGCCAAAACTATGACTTGGTCATTGGTGAAATTTCGAGGATGAAATTCTTTTTAAGGGGAGAAGAATGTAACACTTTGTAATTTGGCATTAGTTATTTAACTAGTTAGTTAGTTAATTAATTAGGCTCCAAAAATAAAATTTGCGCAAATGATGGAAATTGACCACGAAACTTGCACCATTGCGTTTATGGCAAAATTCTGAGCAACTTTCATATTTGGGGTTTTGCGATCAGAGTCCAAATGAAGAAGATACGGACGAAAAACGAATTCGAAACGAAAACAATTCGATTAGATAAATTAACGTTTATATATTAAATATCTAGGGCCACAGGTCGATCCACATATAGAAGCGGTCGACCAGGGGTAGTCAAACCCTAGGAAAGGGGCGGTCGACTGCTTCGTGTGTTGTGGCTAGGGTTAACCTAGGCCCAACGATCCGTATTTAATATATTTTGATCTGACGGTTGAGGTTGATTCTTACGTCTATAAATTTAGGCCTAACCCTCCCTTCTCTTTTCATATTTTTCTGGAGGTAATAGCAAAGCTCTGCATTTCTCCTTCTCCACTTTCTTTCTAAATTATAAAAATAAGATATTTATATTTATATTCATACAAATTGCAGAAGAATAGACATCTAATATAAAGGAGAAGAGAATCAACTATACGTGTATTTGAGGTCATTTATATATATTTGTATCTATTTTCTCTCCCAATCCCAAATCTCTTCTCAGATCTGTAATTCTAATGTATGTATACCCTTATATATATATATTTCTTGGATTCAAAAGGATTTGGAGATGAATTTAAGGTTCTACTTTAGATTTGGAGATTTGGATCGCTTTTAAAAGATGAGTGAGAAATTTTATATATTGTTTATAATTTTAAACCTATTCCGTTGGCATACATTTGATTTTTATGCCTAAATCAAATTTATTTGTGAATTGTAGGCTTAAATTAGTGTATAAAACTATTGCCTGCATAATCTTGTTTTAGATCTAATTTGAAATATGTTTACACCTAGATCTGGAAATAAATCCCAAAATTTTTAGAATTTGAATATTGTATATTTTTATTCCAGATCTGTACTTGAATGCAAAATAGGATTTTTGGATTATTTTCCAAATTTGTGCTAAGTTGTAGATTTTGCATAGTTTAATTTGTTGGAAGAACATCCGTTTGATTTTTATAATTTTGTTTACTTTTTTCACTTTTGATTCAAGAAGGCAACGCTTGATTTAACAAGGAATAAAACAAAAAGGGAAGGGATGTGTAAAACACAGATTTATTCTCCGTAATTTACACTGTTTATTCCAAACAAAAAGAAATTATCCATTTCTTGTAATTTCAAACATAGTAAATCTTTCCTTTTTGTGTTAAACTAATTTATGGAAATCATAGCGAAAAAGCTTCCTAAGGAATTTAATTCCCGCAAATTAAATATGGAAAGTATATTCTAGTTACATACTTATGACTAGAATATATTTGGTTATGAATAGGTAGCATTATTAGGTAGTTTATACATATTTATTGCATTAGTAAAAAAGAGCAGCGTTTATTCGTCCGTTATTTATGCATACAGTTCGTTAGTTATTGTTTATTTAGGAAGGCGAATATATAGAATTAAAAATTTTAGTAACTCCTATTAATGGGCAATAAATTAGCAGTTGCCAATAATTAATACGAAATAAAAGATTGTAACCCCAATAGCAGGCAATTAATGAGAAATAATGGATAAGATTAGTAGGGGTTACAATTGGTTAGTATGGAAATTAAAGACTGTAACTCCAATTAATGGGCAATTAATGGAAATGAGTTACGAGTTACAATTAATAGGGATGAGTGGATTAATAAGGCCGATAAAAATATACTAGGTATAAAAAGGTTACTAATTTGGAATTAGTAGTCATACATAAATGTCTTAGGAAATGTTCGTTAGGATTTTATGGATAAATTGACATTTATGAGCATTAAAGGGGGATTTATGGTAGATAAGTATTTAAGTTAAATCTTATCGCCTTAAATAAAAAGGGAATTAGTAAGCCAAGTTCAATGTCTACCTAAGATAATATAAGTAAAGACTTAGGATAGTTAATTGGACTTAGTAGGTTAATGATGCGAGGTCAGTAGAGTCACTCGACAGAAGACTGCCCTGAAAGTCTATAGGATCTTTATAAATAATGCAACTTATAACTTTTATATATATATATATGTGTGTGTGTGTGTGTGTTACTAACTATAATAAGAATAGTATAATAATTGAATGCAAGATAAATAATAGAAATGATCACACCAGATATTTTATACTAGTTCGGACCTCCCATCCTACGTCCAGTCCCGAAGCTCCCCTTCGGTATTTCCTTTAACCAACTGACCCTCGCTTCGCCCGGAGGAATAGGCTAATACAAAAGTATATATCTTTGACAATCTTGTGTTCCAAATAACACAGTTTTTGACTGATGGTACAAATCTTCCTATGATCTCCTTTGAGTATGTGAATGTGATTGCTCTGAGTTGTAAGAAGTGGTTTAACCAAAATTATATTTTTGGTTATAATAGATTGAGAGTATGTAAGAAATGTATACACAAGATAGTATTAAGAAATCAAGAGAGAGAAAATTCAATTAATTCAAATTCGTTAATCTCTACATCTCAATCAAAGTAGTATTTACAGTTTCTAAAGGATGCAAATGAAGAGTTGTTACTATTAGAAAAAGTTCTATTCACTTCAATGGCTGCAACCTATCGATGAAAGATAATTTCTTTTTGTCTCAACATAAGTGTCTGTTCAAAATTTGCAATTTTTCATACGACAAACGTCTATGGTAAAACCTCGGACGTTTGTGACTTCAGAAAATAATTACCCGAGGATTGTCACAAATGTTTGTGGTTTTACCTCAGACGTCTGTGAGTAGTAAAAACAGTTTTCAACTTAATTTCAGTGCATATGAAATAGTGTGTGATTGTGCATGCATATATACTCAAGGAGTCCTTAATAATATTTTATCTAAGACTCTTTTACAATAGAATAACCTTACTAACTATAGTATAGTCGATAGGTCTTTGTTTCTCTTTGAGTCTCAGTATCCTCGAGCACGGTGTCTTCTTGTAGCATATACCTGTAATCTTAATAAAGAGTGTGTGTGTGTGTGTGTATGATTGTATATTTGTTATCATTTAAACATAAACTGGAGGTTCTAACAATCTCCTCCTTTTTTATGATGACAACTATACAATCAAAAATGGAAGAATTTTTATATTTGTCTCCCCTATGTATATGCATAAATTCCTCCCCCTTTGTCATTATCAAAATGGAAGGAATGATATAAGATACATATAAGATCATGAATATTTTAAACTAAATAAGGAAGTTCAAATAAAATCAGAGACGAATGTAGCAGAAGTTTTAAACAGTTAAACATACAAGCATAAGCATAGATAATGAAAAAATAGTAAAAAGATAACTAAAATAAAATGCTAATTGTACCGGTTTGAAGAGTAAGATAAGCTCCCATAATTCTCGTAGTATTCCCAATAAGATGAAGGATCTTGTTCGTAAGTGCCTGGCCACTGTGTTTGGTCATTGTAATCCTCATCTTCTTGAATTGAGAGGCCTTAAAATGCCATGTACGATTGTTGTTGGAAATGCGGAGTATCAGACACATACATGTCATCATTATCTTCTTCCTCCTCCTCAAGTTGTTTTTGCATAGGAGTCTTCCATCTGTCACCACTATCGTGAGATGTTCCTTCTGAAGAAGCTTAAGAGTGATAAATTGGTGTATGAGCCCGAGGTGGCGGTGTAGGTGAAGGCGAGGATAACGAACGAGAAGACGATCGACCACGTACTTTTCGCATAACCTTCCTTAAAGTGGAAATAGCTTTGTCCAAAGTCTTTTCCATTTTTGTCATCCTTGTCGAGAAAGAACGTTCCAATCCAGTCATCCTTTTGTTTAAGGCTCGCTAGTTAGCCGTGATTATCTTTTGGTTTTTAAGTGCCAAATCACGAAGAGATTCATTTTTTGTTTGTTTAACACGAGCTTCTTGTATTTCAGAATCTGAATAATATTCGGCAGCGTGACTGGAGGACGTAGGTTGTTGTGAAGGATGAGGTGAGTAAGTCTGTTAAGGAGTAGTAGTTGGAGGAGGATCATGATGCTCTTGTTGTTGTTGTTGTAATCTCCATTGTTCAAGAGTGATTATTGGTGGTAGTCTTGAAGGAAGATGCATCAATGATAAAAACCGTATACCGCTTTCTTTTACTAGGATTTCTTCAAAATGGGAGATATAGGACGGTACCCCACATAAATCTAGAATACGCATAATGTATGGTGCATGGATAATAGTGCATCGATGATGAGTCCAAAAGCTTTTAATTTCACCATGAATGAATTTAGCCCAATTTATTTGAATTCCACCGAAGATAGCATAAAAGGCTTTGTGATCATTTTCATAAATTTGTGCATGGCTACCTTGACGTGGGATTATCGTATTTATTATCATACGATTTAATAACCTAGCTTTTGGACGTAAGTGGATGGATTTCCATTGGGGCATCCTATCTTCCCAAATAAGATGAGTTACTTCATCACGTGACAAGTTTCTATGGTCGGGAATTTCTTCTAAATCCATCCCGGTTGAAAACAATTGAGTATACATACAATGGTGTTGACGCTAATTTTTAAGACATGCCCGTACAGACTCGTCCATAACTATCCTTCATCATTCTTAGGATTCCAAATAGCGCTACTACATAAATTTGCATAGAAGAGAAAGATAGCTAAATGGTCAATTTGTACCACATTTCTGTCGAAATTAATTAAATCTCGACATTCGGAGGCGACAGTCAATTCTTGAATGGCATATTCTCCAAACTTGCATAACCGATAGAAAGGCCAGGAATGAAGCTTCTTTTGCTTTAGTTCGTCAAATCGCTTGTTGGAAATTGTGCTATTACGAAGCCATTCTTGAATGAGAGCATCATTAACCATGGGATTGTGAGAAGATGATGATTGACCCTTCTTGGCGTGTTTTTTAAATGGAGTTTTTGGTTTGGAAGCCATTAGTGAGCAAATAGAGAGTTATTGGAGGCTAGGTTTTTAGATTTTGGAAGTAAATTTAGGATAAGAGGTAAAATTGGGAACAACTTATTTATATACGACTACTAAGGTAGAGTTTCAGAACAATGACAGACGTCTATGGGTGGAGAACAGACGTCTGTTCTTACAGTTAAGATTAAATAGAAAGTTTCGATAGACGTCTGTGATCTGTGGTTGTAGAAAAAATAAACAGAGAGAAATGACAGACGTTTGTGAATTCCCTCAAACGTCTGAGGTTATAGGAAATTGTTTTCCCGCAACTTTTGACAGACGCCTATGGTATGTATTTTTCTGAAATTGAAGATAGAATTTAAATAGTAAATAATTTTTATGAAATATCAATACAATAAAACAATATACATACTAAAAATTACCAAACAAACTTATTTTACACGATGCGTAGCATAAGTTTAGTTTTTCTCTGAGAAATTAGAACTTTTGATTTGTTGTATATCCCATGAATTTGGTTTAACATTGGTGTCATCAATTAACGGCTTTAGTGGAGACCAACTCGGATGAGCTAGAGTGTCAATCCAAGCATGGTTTGATGGTCTCGGTTTGCACAAATTTCTCGGAGTAATGTTATATGCTTTTGTAGGAGTTTCTTGTAATTGAGGAGATTTTTGATGTATGCAATTTTTTGTTGGTAAATGACCACAAATTACTAGAGTACACTTTTCGAGGAAATTAAGATGAGATCCTTGACGTCGTTGCTTGTAATACATTTCATGTTGAACGCCTATCATTTCTTGTTAATAGTGATATATTTCATCGACTTTGTCGGTGAGAGATATTGATTGCAGATCAATTGAACATTTGGCTTTCTTTTCTTTACGAGAAAAGACAGTATGGTACGAAGGTGATGCAACAATGTTTGGAGAGGCCAAACGAATTGATGTAGGTATGGATTTGTTGGTGAAACGTAAGTGCTATCCGATGAGGGAGATTTATAGTCTATAGTTGAATAGGTGGAGTCGTGATCGGAAGACATTTTTGTGTTTTATTTGTTTTAATAATTTATTTGTTCTTATTTGTTTTTAGGAAGAATATAAGCTGATTTATAAAAAAACAATTACTATACTTAGAGAGTAGGTTGAGGAAAAGGAGTTCAACCATATAAATTTTACAAAGAGTAGTTAGGTTTTATATGGTTAGTATTATTTTAAATTTTATCTGATTTTTATTAGTCTAAGTGTATAAATTTTATCATGTGTAATTTTATATGAGCTTTGTTTTAAAACAAAAATTAAGTGTACAAAACTATGTCTACAAATTTAGTTAATCAATTCATTGTACGAACATATTCCTAGATCTCGTCTTAACTTAATAAAAGTTAGTTCACTTAATGGTTTAGTAAAAATATCGGCTATTTGATTTTCGATGTTTACAAACTCCGGTGATATAATTCCTTTTTCCACATTATCCCTTAGAAAATGATAATGAATATCAGTATGCTTTGTTCGAGAATGGTTAATAGGATATTTTGATAAATTTATGGCATTAGTATTATCATAATATATAGGAGATTTTGTTATGATTTTACCGAAATCTAGAAGAGTTTGTTGCATTTAGATTACTTGTGCACATGTTAAAGCCGCTGAGATGCATTCGGCTTCACATGTCGAGAGTGAAACACAGTTTTGCATTTTACTAAACCACGAAACTAAGGACTGACCAATAAAATGACATGTCCCACTTGTGCTTTTTTATACAACTGCCAAAATCAGCACCGCTATATGACACAAGTTCGAATGAGCTTCCTTTTGGGTAAAAAAGTTTGTAATCTCTAGTGTTTGTTAAATATCTTAAAATTCATTTTACCGCTCGATGATGTGATTCTTTTGGCTATGCTTGAAACCGAGCACATAAACATACACTCATCATAATATCTAGTCTACTAGCGGTTAAGTATACCAGAGATCCTATCCTTCAATATAATTTTTGGTCGAAATCTTTTCCACTTTCATCTTTATCTAAATGTAGAGTAGTACTCATTGGAGTTGGTTTACTTGATATATTTTCCATTCCAAAACGTTTTAATAAATCTTGACAGTATTATTCTTAATTTATAAAAGTTCCATTTTCTAATTGTCTTATTTGTAATCCTAAGAAATAGTTTAATTCTCCCATATATGACAGTTCGAATTCATCTTTCATTATTTTAGAAAATTCAGTGCATAACTTTTCGTCGGTGGACGCATATATAATGTCGTCAACATATATTTGTACAGCTAAAATATTATTATTTTCTTGTTTTACGAATGGAATCAATTTTACCAATTTGAAAACCAGAACTTTGTAAATGAGTTTTTAATCTTTCATACCAAGCACGAGGTGCTTGTTTAAATCCATATAAGGCCTTTTTAAGTCTAAATAGATGATCGGGATATTTCTCATGAACAAATAAAGGAGGTTGTTCAACATACACTTTTTCTTTTATAAATCCATTTAAAAATGCACTTTTTACGTCCGTTTGAAAAGGTTTAAAATTATGATGACATGCAAAAGCTAGTAATACTCGTATTGCTTCGAGCCGAGCTGCATGAGCAAATGTTTCATCATAATCAATTCCTTCTTCTTGATTATATCCTTGAGCTGCTAATCTTGCTTTATTTCATAAACTATTTTCATTTTCATCTTCTTTATTCTTAAAAACCCATTTCGTTCCAGTTATAGATTGATCGTCTGGTCTTAGTACAAGTTCCCAAACATAATTTCTTTCAAATTGATTAAGTTCTTCTAGCATTGCAATAATCCAAAAATCATCTTTTGAAGCCTCTTTATAATTTTCGGTTCAAAATTTGATATAAATGCAACATGACTCATTTGATTTAACTTTTTCTGGTTGATATACTTGTATTTAAATCTCCAATAATATTATTAAGGATGGTCTCTTAATATTCTAGGTGATGATGTTATCATATTATCATTATTGTCATTATCATTATTATTTTCATGTATAGGTATATTAGTTTTATATATTAATTCTTCATCATCGTCATATTTATATTCATTAAAATTTTCGTCAAATGAGACATGAAGACTTTCTTCTATTTTATTGTTCGTTTATTAAAGATTCCATATGCTTTTCTTCGATCTGAATAGTGAACCAAAATTCCTTCATCAGCTTTAGAATCAAAATTTCCTAGATTATCTTTAGTGTTTAATATGGAACATTTTGACCCAAATATACGAAAATATGATACTTTCGGTTTCTTGTTAAAAAATATTTAGTAGCATGTGTTTTTAGTCACTGGTCTAAGTGTTACATGATTTAATACATAACAAGTAGTAGCAACGGCTTCGCCCAGCCGAAGCAATGCTGCACGTGCCATCCCTCTAGTACTATATATATTAGGTACCTCTCCTAGATGACCGAAGTCATAGATCCCAGACGACCGAAGTCGTAATCCCAGATGACCCGAAGGTCTATAGTACTGGCAATCCCAGAATGTGTCACAACTCCCAGATAGGAACCCAAAAAGTGTTAACGTGCGTCCCATACCACACGTTCACACTTACCGGTTTACGAACCGCTAGTCATTGCCACATTAGAAAATAGAAATCATCATAAAATCTCAAAACTCGGAAACTCAGACTCGCCTCATCTCATTGGCAAGTAAAACACTATAACGGGTTCTCATAGATCATACTCCTAGAATAATAGATCTCGAACCACAACCCGCCAAATACTGGCCTTCCCTGATAATTCCTAAAGATAGGAATTATAATCTCAAAAACTCGCCATAAACTGGCTAAATAACTCAGAAATCAATAACCTAGATAGTTTTGATCGTACAAGTCCGGAATTAACCGATAAAGTAAACTCACGTGTCACATACCATAGGTTTTACTAAACCGTTTAATTCTCTTTCTCATACGTCCGAAAAGTGTAAAAATATTGTATATTATTTATAAAATAATTTACATGAGAAATGGGATTTTAAAATAATTTTCTAAAATCATTTTGAAGACATTGTATTGAAAATTCTGCTTGAATATATCTAAAATACTTTGAAATAATTAGAAAATGTTTTATCACAAAGGTTTCAAAAACCAAATTATTTAGAAATTTTCACGAAATTTATTTGGTAGAAATCATGCTTGAAATCTAGAAAAACGTTGAAAATACACCAAATCGATATTCAAATTCAAATCGAATTTAAATTTATATTTTTAATTTTCAAATTCCTCCAAATCTCGGCTAATCCATTAAGGATATTGTGGCCCATAGTCATCATAAAAATCATCTCAAAATTAGCATAAGAATTGGTCACAAAAACCATAGATATAGGTAAGTGGCAGGGCAAAAAAGTTCGAATGAAAACACAATAGGCTCACGTACCTGGGCCAACATGAGCCGACCTAGGCCAGTGGCCAGGTCGACCTAGAGACTACTGGGTCGACCTACCTGTCGACCCAGGATACGGAGTTTATTCCTGGGTGATTCTTGCTTCGTATTGAACTTCCAAATAATATTTCACATAACAAACAAATGAATTAAGGACTGAAATTTGACATGCAATTTAACAAACAAACAACACTGTGGAAAAGATCAGGCATCAATTCAAGTGAAAATCAAAGAGTTATAGCCACTCAAAGTAGCAACCAGAAACCAGAAAACAAGGAAACAAAGAACAGAGATTAGAACGTATACAGTAACTATTTCTGAGCAATTTTCTTTACTGGAAAAGCTTGTTTTAGTTAGAAATTGTGAGTTTTGAACTCACCTTAGCGAATTAGCAAGAATTCAAGAGCAAGCTATGATCTTTGGTGAAGAAAAGGAGCTCTTGGAACCTGTAACAGCTGAAAAAGAAGCATGAACAGCATAACAAAACTATTACAGACAACAATACCTAGATTCTAAGATTTTTGATGAAATAGCTGTAGTATTGGTAGAGATTACCTCTTATTTCTTTATTCTAGTTGATTTTTATCTTGAATTAGCAGTAATTTGGGTGAGATTTGATTTTAGTTTGAGGAAGCCATGGATTTTCTTTTGGTTTCTTTTTACTGTAAGCTGTTTTGAGAAGAGAATGAAAAAGAAAGCTACGTATAGGATGATTCCTCAAGCCAGAAGGTTCTAGGTTTAGGGTTGTGGATCTAAATCTTACCCAAAAAGCTCAAGACTAATATACTTAGAGAAAATGTTAAGTAATGTGCACTATTTAACCTATTTAATTAATATGTGTTTATATTTTCACCTTTTAAAGCCAATAAAAATATATACCACCAATTTGTATGTAACATAAATTGTTATTAAAACAAAATAAAATTTATTTCAACAATAAAATTTTATTTTTATAAATAAAACCTTATTTTTATCTATATTTCACACTTCACACAATTTTATTACAAAACACTATTTTCACTCCAACAATTTGTACAAAAATTGTTTTCTTATCAAATAAATTACCATAATTCATTTTAACTCTTTTAATCATCAAAATATTATTTTTCAAACAATATTTCATCTTTTATTTTAATAAAACACATAATATCTTCATATTTCTCATTTTAAATTCAATAAAAGATTAATTTTAACAATGTTTTCCAACATTGTTGTATTTACCCAAATAAAATTGCAATTTGATTATTTTCTGCTCAAATTCTCAAAATAAAGTTTTTAGAACTTTATTTTTATTACTTTAGATTTATTTCAACAATTTAACATTGAAATACATCACCTAATTAATTTATTAGCTCCAAACTAATAAATACCCAATATTTCAATTTATTTAAACCAAATACTTATCTAATCCATATCTAATCCCATATTTATTCCCAATTAAACAAAATAAAGTTCCAAACTTTATTTTTCCCATTTTAATTACTAAATTCATTGTTTAATCCAAATAAACAATTTAAAATCTCCAATTATATTTTAATTTACAATATTAAATTATAACATCCGTTATAATTTAATATATACAGGTAATCTCCAAACCGGGGTTCTTACATCAAGGTAGTGTTACCTCAAAGTCATGTCGCACGATTATTCTTAACTTTCGAAATAGCGACAAGTCTACTTCTTTGATATTTAGTGCTAATTATACAAATAAATTGTTTCTATATAAGTGATTCATTTTACGGGAATTAAATCATTTCCATAAACGAATCAAACTTTTTCTTTTAAAAACGAACTGAACTTGTTCTTGATTTCCATACTGGTAAAACACTTTTAGAATTAGTTTCTTAATATTAAAACGTTAAGAGAATAATCTTTCCAAGTGCGCGAACCCGAAGGCCTAGAAGATTATCCAACTTAACATCAAACCGAATACTCAGAAGATTATCCAACTTAACATCCCAATAATCGAGTTCCAATTCTTTTTTATAACTTTAAAACAATATTAATTATCCCGAAGATAATTAATCACATTTAAAATCTCTTTTAAATAAACAAATCCATTATCTTTAATAAAATAGATAATTATTTCCAAACACTTTTATAACATTGGTAAATCAACTTTAAATCTTTATTAAATCAATTTATTAACTTTAAATCAGTTGATTAAAGCAATTTTATTATAATAGATAATTTACTTAAATCATTTTTATTACATCGACTAGTTAACTTTAAATATCATTAATTATAATGATTAGTTAAATTCAAATAATCATTAGTTAAAATGAATAAGTCATCTCGAACGTCATTTATTAAAATGTTACGCAATTTTAAATTTTGGTAATTAAAACAATTAATTAAGTTCAAATATTCATAAATTAATTGGATTAATTAAATTCAAACTTCATTAGCCAAAACGATTAATTAAAAACATCATTTGTTAAAATAATTTATTTAATTATAAAACATCATTAATTAAAATGTTTTAACTAAATTCCAAATATCATTAGTTAAAAAAATTAATTAGATTTAAAACAATCATTAATTAAAATGATTAATTAAATTTAAATATCATTATTTAAAATGACCAATTACTTTTAAATATCATTAATTAAAATGATTATTAATTCCAATCATTAATTAAAATAGTTAATTAACTTCAATAAATAATTAAACTCCCTTATCATTAATTAAAAGGATTAATTAAACTCAAATAATCACTAGTTAAAATGATTAATTAAGTATAAAACATCATTAGCAAAATGATTAACTAAATCTAAAGATAAACCAATTTTTTAATCATCATTTATTAAATGGGTTAATTAATCTCAAAATCATTAGTAAAAATGATTAATTATTTTAAATTTTCATTAATCAAAATGATTAATAAATTTTAATATTTGTTTAGCAAAAACACAAGCTCAAGTTCATTTGATGAGGTTTAGGGGTAGAATTTAATAAATGACGATATAGCGAAATTGCTATAACGACAATTAACAAATTAAATGGAATATCAAGATTTAATTTCAATTATAACAGCATAAATATTAAAATAAATAATTTATTGGCGAGAAACCCCCTTTTGGGTCTTTCTACATATTTTCCCTGCAAAACAATGGTTATGGATAATATATATATATATATGTGTGTGTGTGTGTATAATCATATGGGTTTATAACGATCAAATTAATATATCTTCCACTTTCCAAACGGAAATTCAACCAAACAAGCAATCAAACAATTTAGCTAACATCTAAACAATCAATAAAAAAATTTAATATCATAGATATGCTATAATAAAATTTAATTTGAGTTAAACTCACATTGATTTTCGCTTCGCCGAAACGTCCCGATGTTGGACTAAAATCGAACGGTCGTCTGATTTTAGCCTAAATTTTCACTTGCTCCAAATCTAACCAAACCAATTCCATCGCAAAGATCTCGATGACACGAATCCAACGCAAAAAATGGCGTTCGAATCCGACCTCGTATGAGTGAGATAAACATTTTATAAGTTATCGATAATTTAAATTTATAATTAAATAACTTAACCATATTACAACGTTACCCCTCCCTCGCAACCTTCTTCTTCTCCATCTAAGATACAAATGTGCACAGATGAAACTCAGACATGGCTGTGTGCATGAAATAGGTGATACGGAGATTTGCTTCACCAAATTTAAATCCGTCTTCGCCAACGACCTTCTCTCAACGAACTCCACTCGCCTATGCCCTCAACTATGAAGCCGCACCCCCTAGGAAATCACGACCTGCTCGACTCCATACGACCGTATAAACTATTGCACCAAGCAAGGCCGAGCGGCCCCTTACCAAATTCCATCCCGAGATGCCAAACTATGCTACAAACCCAAATCAACCCTTTATTTCATGAATTACATCCCCAATCGATCAAAACGTAGAACCCTAGCTCAACCCATGCTCTGAAAAACTATCGAATTATTCCAAACGATGGCCGAACATAGTACCAAGCACAGGGAGGATAGTTAATGGCCAAATGAGTGCAAAAATATTTTTTCATGATGTTTTAATAAGTATATCATTATATTTTAATTTTTGAATTCCATGATTAAAAAGAAAAGGCCCTATATTTGTTAATAGACAACGTTTATATAGAGTGGAGAGGCATGGGTCTTAGAACAGTGAAGGTATGGGGCTGGGTATGGCAGAAATGGTGGATATGTATGCATATATATTATTTTAATTTTTAAAATATTCAACAAAACATACCTTAAAATTTCGAACTCCAAACATGGCGTGCCGCCTGGCGTTCTATATATTATACCCCTATTCCGAACACAATGGAACTTGTTCGGAGATTTAATTCGATCGTATGTAGAAGATAGCTTTTTAGACCCAGTTATAATATTAAATTTCCGATATTAATTTCAACGCGTTACGAACTCGCACGACCAAACGATTCATCTGATCGCCATGAAATTCGACGGCATGTTATAATTCATTATTATGGATCCAATTAAACTGGTTCCATTGAAATCCGAGACTGTGCCCCGAAAGGTTAATTTCACAGATCTAAATATCGTTTTATATTTAATTATCGATATTTATTTGATATGTTTATATTTGTCTGTTTATATTTGTAAATAAATTTACAAATTGAATTCATCAATATTATTTATTAATTAAAAGGAGTTAAATAAAATTATTAAATCCATTTAATTAACATTTAATTCACAATTCAAATATTTAATTATACTCTATGTTTGAATTATAAGTTATTAAATTCCAAAATTCAATTATTTAAAATTAATTAAACATTTAAAATCAAATAGCCAAAATTTTGGGTTGTTACATTACGTGTGGCCTCTCGACTCACATAACCTATCAACTATTGACCTAGGATATATAGGGGTTTTTATCTACTCTTATCTTGTACGATCTCATAAACTATGTTTTGGATGAATTAAATTTAACCTTATGTACATACTCTTGAGTGGATGTTTTTGCACTAAAAAGTCAACCCAACTTCATTCATTATTAATCGTACTTTGTCTAACAAAATCCGATTACTTCTTATCAATACATTATTACATATCATAGGTAGGAGTGACTTTTGAGATTAAATCTTATTTAATTTTAGGTACAATTGGAACTCATTTCCAATACACTCACTTCTTCTTTCAAGACAAATTCTTTTATTTCTTTTTCATGTTACATTTTCTAATTCCATTTTATATTCAATGAACTTATCATAAATATGCTCCTTATGTATCAAATACACATGTATTATCTCTCTGATAATTCATCTGTTAATTTAATAAAGTATGTGAAACCATTTTGGTATCATTAGACTATGAATTGCATACATCTATATGCATCAATCTGAAGATTTCATTAACTCTTTTGCTGCACCCACTGAATGGGTGTTTCGTCCGTAATCTTTTGAGATATAATTCATCAGTACCATATAAGTCATAATCATATGGTTATCGAATTATTCATCAAAGATATTACTTAGTCCATAATTCTGAAATAATTATAAATTTTTTTGGATACATCTATATTTTCTAATGCATCACATTTTTTATGAAAACAAATACCATTATTATAGTTTTATCTTCACAATATTCATATTGATGTAAAGCTATGTCTATTTTCAATTAATACTGAAAATTATTTCATAATAATATTTGGTATGTTTAGGAAAACAATTTCTCATAACTTGATGCATCTATTAAGAAGTGTTACATGGTATGCTCCCATTATTTCTGTTATTACTATAATAGCATATTAAATATGAAGCATAATTTAAATAGTTATTACAAAATTTTATTTCATGCACTATTACTAGTTTACAATCAAGAAATTCATATCAAATATTTTAAACTCGAAGAAATATCTTTCATAGACAATAATTTTCTATGTGAAAAACATTAGGAATAGAAATCACATTTCTCATTCTATATTAACTATCCTTCAGTATTTTATACAATTCTCGTTTCCAATGTTTCCTCATGAAGCAAAGGTAACCATTCACTCTCTTCACCCTAACTGTGCCTATATTATATCAAATCTAAGATATTTGCTTTCCTTTTCAAATGGTCAAACCATTCAAAAAGAAACCCTAACTATAAGACTGGCATGTTGATCAAATGGATGTTTCAATAATCAAATTCCTAGGTCCTTCTAGTCGTTCTTGGCTTAGTGTTACATCTAACACAATAGATCCTTATTGTAATCAATTATATTGAATACATGGTCTAGAAATACTGTTTATTTTCTCACTTTTGAATGAAAAATTTTCATCGAGGTTTCGTAGATTATGAATTGCGACTGTTCGCTATATATTTGATTATATATAGATCTTATATCCATATTCTTGTATTTCTTTTCGAGTTTAAAAACATAGAAGACAATACAAAATCTTGGACAAATAAATACTTAAGTGACCAAGGTACAAATGTATTTAGTAGTTGTTTAATTTGGCTCTTGCATCGATCTTAAATTGAAAACATGCAAAATGATTCATTGGTAAGTATAGTTTATATGCCTATGTCAATCTTTATTTAGTTCATTTGTATATTTTAAGCAATAAACATTTTATCGACTTATAATGGTTGCACAAATTTATCTAAATAGATTAATTTAACTAGTACAATATATATTCTTACAATATTAGAAAGGTTAGGTGTATTCATTTCATGTTTCTAATAAGGCTCCCGCTGAATTTTTATGTATCACAAAACCCTAAGAAAAACATAGAAATCTTTCAATTTCTCTAGTGGATGTTAGGACTCGATTGCCTTGGGATTCTGACCTTGAGTAAACTCAATAAATCATAGGCCAACATGCGATGGATAACAACTTATTGGATGTATCATATACAACTCCTAACCCATGATCTTTGTCCTAATCTTATCTTGACCTTGAGGAAACTCAACAAATCTAAAGAGATTATTCACTCTTACCTACCATTTCATGATGGCTTAAGTATAATGAAAATACCTTGAGGAAACTTAATAAATATGGCATGTATCTTACCTTGTTTAGTTGATATATTAATATTATTATAGATAACATCGCTAACTCGAGGAAACTCAAATACTAAGATATGTAAGTAATCTATTAATATATAAATGGTAGAGGCAAAACATATTAAGAATTTATAATCTTTAATATATATACTTTGAGTGATATCAATTTAGGGAACAATATATTTCTTATGCAATACCCTAGTGATTCAAGTGTCGGATTCATCTAAAATCATGATATATGTACGATACGTATGTGCTCGTTCGTTAAACCTAAGTTGGGTTTTTTATAGTTTCGCTTATATTGTACACTCATATTACACAAATTTAGTTTATTTATAACTATTTACAATTTAATAACCTTATATAATATTTTTGTGTAAATTACTAATTAAACCCTATTTGATTACTTTTACTTTTAATTTAATTAAAAATTTAAGTAAATTATTTTTAAAAATTAAAATTTTATTTTATTTATCCTAAACAATTTAAGATGAGTATTAACGATAACATTTATAGTTAGTTATATGTATTTATCATTATATATATATATAGATATATCTTAGATAATTAACATTTAATTAATATATTTATCAAAATAAATATTCATTTAATTAAAACATTTTTAATTAAAAATTTCTAATAAATTTCAAAATTTTAATTTAGTATTTACCCTAAAAAATCTAAGATAAATGCATATATAACATTATATATGTTTTATTTTAATTAGTTAACATTTATTTATTTATTGGTTTAATCCAATAAATAAATATAATTTTCGAAATTAATAATTTAGTTTCAAAACAATTTAGAAATTACTTTATAGCTTTTATAAAATTTCATTTTATATTTTTTACACTTTTAAATTTAAAATATATTTTAAATTTTCATACTTAATTATGAAAATCAGCCCAAGCCCAAATAAATTTAGGCTTTTACAATTGGTCAGCCTTTTGGACTAACTCCAGCTTTGAGTCGGGCCACTAACCAATGAGGTGAGAATATTTGATTATCCAAAGCCAAGCCTAGACACTACTATTCTAGACACCTAAATGATGTGTGAACTTTAATAGTTGGCCTAAAGTTGCTAGTTAGGTCGCATTGACCATTTGGTCTGGAATACCAATGAAGGAACCGGGTTGGATTGTGTGGCTGAAATGGGTAGATTTAAAAAACAATCCTATTTGGATCATAATGGGCCTATGAAGTCAAATGGTTTACACTGGATCCAATCTAGTCATTAAACAAAATCATATTTTATTTTACTTTGTTTTATTTTGCTAATTAATCATTTCAATTAATTCAACTAAATATTAATTTTGAATGTATCATATATACATTCAATGACAACATAACATAATAGCGTAGCAAAATAAAATATGAACATCTGTATAATTGTACACACACACACACACACACATATATATATATATATATATTGGGAATTATATCAATTGTATATACATATATATTATACTTACATATACATATGATAATTCCACATGTATATCGAGAATACAAATGCATAAGTATATACATACGTTTAAATATACTATAATATATTTATACGGTTTGTATACATGTAATGATAGTACCATGTACATAATTTAAACATATATACTTATATGTGATATTTTATTGCCACTTATATTATATATGTATGTATGTATGTATGTATGTATGTACATATATGAAATTATGAAAACAAATAAATATATATATATTATACATTTAATAATAAGATAAAACTAGAAGATTAAAATGGAAATGGAATTTTCTTTTGAGAAATGTGTGATCCTCTAAAGTAGAGGAGAGCACACATGTACATATATATAACGCCGATAGAAAAGGAGCTGCCAACATGCCTGGCAGGTGACAACTCATAACACAAAAAACTAAGATAACAAAATCAGGTAACTTCTTGAATGAGCTCCGGCAAGGCCACCGCCAATTACACCTCAGTATCGAACTCCGCCAAGGCCACCGCCCGATAATGAAGTGTTAGAAGTACCCAATATAAACCATGGTGCATCTAAGAGAACGAATGAGATCCACAAGCCGCTCCTCTAGAGAAGGAACGCTTCACAGCTAGCGCAGATGATCCAGATCAAAAATATGAAACCACTCCTAACAACGGTCATACGAACAGCAATCCAGCATCATGGCAACAACAATCCTGAAACCCTGCAAATAGCCTAAACCTGTACCTGCAGATGGGACTAAACAAAAATATAAGAATAATACACATATATATATGTATATAAAGAAAATTATATACATATATATGCATAAATGAAATAAAAGTAAGAAAACTAGAGTTAAAACTATAAGACAACAAAGAAACAATAATAAGCGGTAGTCTAATAATAGGCATATATATGTGAATTAAGAGATAATGAATACAAAATCAATAGGCATAGATATTAACAAAATATGTAATTATATATTTATAACAAAATTTAAAAAACTAAAAAATATTTACATTATGCTCCTTTGATCAAAAGAACATTATGATAATTAGTAAAAATTTCATTCAAAGGAATTTTATCTTAGATATAGACCTAATCAAATAATAACTAAATGGAAATAACATGAAGTGATATCTTAAAACCTTTTTCAAACATTTGTAATGACTACACTATACCACCAGTACCCAAAATACTATGGAGTGCGCTAGGGAGGTACCCGGACGATGCAAAATAGTAGCTAAGGATGTAAGTAAAGAAAATCCAAACACATAACCTGTAGAACATCTCATAGCGCATAGATAAAATATAATAATCAAATAGATGCAAAAAATGGTGAGATAGAGTATAACTAAGTGAATTAGAATAATCAGAATATATTAGTTCATCACTATTGTACAAAACAAAAATAATAGAGTATATACATCCCAATCTTCAAAATAAACTCCCTAACTATCTCGAAAGCAATACAAGTACAAACATAGCTCCACAGTACTGCACAGTGGAATATGAGCGATAGTAAGCTCCAGACCTACTATCCCTAATCTACTCATTTAAGAGTACCTGAGATAATAAGAAGCAAAGCATAAAACCTCTAGTCAGGCAACAGTCTAGTGTGAGCAATGCATCATCTCAAAAATACTATAAAGATCGTATATAGTAAATAAGGGCATAGGGTATAAAGAACCATACCTGACATCTCCCTGCATCCAAAGAGTTAGCACATAAACACAAGATATGCTAAACTACTATCACATGTGGAACATATGGGTATAGGGGAATCACGTAGTAATCAAGCACACAACAAACATAGTAAACATCACATAGCCTTGCATCTCTCACTCAAGTGCGTTGGATATATTACAACTCTTATAGATGCTTAACTCATTGCCTACGTAGATAGCTAGTGACTGGACACACATAGACACCCAAAATATGGGTATACATAGACTATCCTGGGTACATGTGCACTAACGTATCCGAAAAATGAGCATCACAATCTCAAAGTCGTCCATTGATCCCTTAGCATATATACTGATAACAGAACTACCTCGTAGATGTGCAACTCATGACCACATAGATGGATAAGGACTGGACACGCGTAGACGTCCAAAAACATGGGTACATGCAAACTACCATGTCCCACTCACGAACATTACAACCGCATATTCTACTGTAAGAGCTATCGCATAGAACTCATTCTCTTGGTTCATTACTTGATGCCATAATCACTCACCACATCAAGTCGTCGAAGTCGTTGCACTTCATTGGAAGCCACTAAAACCCAAAGTCATCTCGAGTCTTGAGTCATCCATACTTGCTCTAAGCCAACTCTAAAAACCCCCAAGTAACCCAAGTATTGTCCCAAAGCCCCTCCATGCCAAAGCCGAAGCCAACACCCCTAAAACTCCATTCTATGCCTTGTCTGGTCTCTCTCCCTTAGCCGAATGCAAGTCCACCAAATGACATCCCTTGTCCGTGTCCATCCCCAGACAGAAATAACTACTAGATAGGATTTCATGTCCGATCTTCCATTTTCAAACCAAATAGTTACCGAACAAGTTATCATGTCCGGTCTTCCAGTGCCGAACCAACCCAGACCAGAGCTAGTACCTTTCCTTTGTGAAGCCAACTACCGGATCAAAGCTACTATTGGACAGCCCTTTACCGAACCAAAAACATGTAGCTCCTTTAGCATACTATCTTCGCACTGATTCCATCACTACACTCGACACTTTGTCCCTCATGAATTGCCTTTGCAATGATACGACTCCAAATGCTCTAGAGCCATCCGTTGAAGTCTGGTTTCATGGTTCCTACCTCTAACTCGCTCTGATGAGCATTTTCAACCATTCAAGCATACACACAAGCATCATACACGCATCAAACGACATTCAAGCATGCAAATCACACAACAAATTATAGAAATCGTCATGCAAGGTGTCTACAACACAACCTAACATATGTCAAGGCAATCACACATACAATTAACATGTCTAGAACACAAAAAATCCATTTCATGTTTTTACTATATGTAGGGTTTTAAAACAACAATAACCATAATTATGACTTCAAAAATGGATCTGAAACATGTTAAAACCTATAAATACGTATATAATAAGGTGAGAGATGATAAATCACTTACCAAATACCAAAAAAGTGGAGTTTTCATGTTGACATATCAAATCTTTAGAGTGCGTTGAATTGGTAAAATTGAGGTGGAAGCTTATTTTTAAGAATTTGAGCTTTCTTGATCATTATTTACATTGATTTCTAATAAAAGAAAATAAAAATTGTGAATGCATTAAACAATTGTAATACCCCATATTTTTAATAAGAATTATTAATCAATTTTGGAAGGGCATTTTCATAATTTTCCACAATATAAAGAAATGGAACTTTTAACAAATTAAAGAATTTGGGGAAATTAACTTTACCATTGTGTCGAATAATTTTTTCTACCCCAATTTCATATATAAAAATCAAAAATAGATATTTTATAAGCAATATATGGACTATTTACAAGAACACACTTTCTATGCTGAAAGGGTTGGGGGCTTAATTGGGCCAGAGGATTAATTTCGTGAAAAGGTAGAAAAGTATGACCTTTTCATTCTAATCTTCTTCTTTATCACATAACAGCCATATACCCCTAAACCTTTCACTTTTCTACATCAAATCTGCTTCAACCCACCTAAATAATATATCAAAACAAAGAGGAGGGCGAGAGCAACTCAATCTATTCAATATCAACTCATATTAAAGGATAGAATTGCCAAGGCAAATCATATCGAAGGTGAAAACATGGAGATTTCAACCTAATCCAATCAAATTGTCAACTATAGGTGAGTGGGGTTATCTACGAAGGTTTGTGGGGCTAGATATGCAATAAATCACATTTATATATCGTATCAGGATTTAATAATATGATTTAGGACTGGTTTGATGATTTATTTATTATATATAGTTAAATTGATAATTGGAGGAATCATATATCATATTTTAGGGTGATAATAATTGGAGGATGGTTAATTAGATATATAAATCACCCTAAATCCATGTAGAATAGACTAATAATGTTGCTAGACACTCAGTTGTGATTGATAAAAGTAGTCTAGTAGAAATATCAACCATAGTATTACATATGGGATGATACTGACAAATTACGTCAAAAAAGAGTTATATTTGCAGTTAAAGAATCTGTGATAGTTTGAGCGAATTAAAAGATGTTAATGAACATGAATAAGTGTTAAAATGAATCAATAATGAAATAGAAGTCGTGCCTGAAGTTAGAGAAGATGGAAAAATGATGAAACAAGTAGAACTGGATGAAATAATGAAGTGAGGAGTTATGAAATGCAACAAAATGGAAATGGTCGACTGACCAAATTTTGTCAGTCCACCGATTGCATATAGTAGAAACCCGAAAGAAAACAATGCAAAATAGTGGTAGAACGGTCGATTGAATTATGGTCATTGGTCAACTGAACAAGCGAACAGTCGACTAATCCCTTTCAGTCAGTCACCTGATCTATTATTGTAGAAAAGAATATGAATATGTGAATAGTCGACTAATGAGTCATAAATAGTTGACTGAATGCATGTAGCCAACGCAACTTGAACTTGGACCTAGTGTAGGCCTAATAGTGGTTTGTGGTTTGTTTTCCCCACCCATTTGACGTGCTAGAGTTCCACATGATGTACCGACATTGTATAACATGATACTTAACTTAGGTGTGCAATTGTATCACATTTATATTGCTCATATCGTTACACTTAGCGCCATGAATAGCACATTTCAATATGTGGACCGTTAGGGGAATGGAGATATTCATATATTAGGATTACATAATGTCAGTCAATGTACCTACAAGGGAATTGATTTATTGTTTGATCCATGTATGCTATCAGTTGAACAATAGTACGTGTAGGATAGATAGTGTAGTTGTAAGCGATTTACCATCAAGACCAATGTGTTACAGAAGTCTAATTATATAAACAGTTTACTACTAAAATTGTATACTCGATGTATTATACCCAGTTTTGTGATGCCCGACCTTCGGTGGAATCCAAGTGGGTTGTTGACGAACTATAGGCGTATAATAGGTTGTTGTCCTATATTATATAAGTTGACTAACTTGTTTGATGCAGGCATATAAGTTCAGGTAAACATAGTTAGATTGTGTAAACTAAATGAAAATTTATCTATCTATTAGCATCACGTTATAAGTGATATTTATTACTCACTAGATTATGTCTGACCCCTTCTCTTTCCTTCTTTATACCTATTTTACAAGTTGACAGGGTAGTAGGGTGGTGTGATAGAGTAAGATACATGGAGAATGAAACCATTCATGTTGTAGTTATTTTATTTTCAATCATTATGTCTCTCTTATTGTACTAATCAGACATATATTTATTTGTCTTTTCAGTTGTTTATCAGGAGTTTTCCCTACTTTGTTTCCTATATTCGGTCACTATTTTTGTTTAAGCAAAGATATTTGATTTATTTCGTTTATATATGTTTTTATTCCTTCCGTCGTGTGACCTTTCCACTGTGAGATCTAAAAGTGTAAATTTTTGAAATATATGTTTTATCTCTGTACCATACATCTCAACATAATGTTTCGTCCTTCTTGGACGATGCAAGCTCGAACGTCACCTTTAGGCATTGAATCGGTATGTCTGGAAGGGTGGGTTGTTATAGTTGGTATCGAAGCTTAGATTTATAGTTCCTTAGGGATTATGCACGTATTAAATTGTTGTGCATTTTAATTAATGTAATATGTATAGCATGAATACACATATTATTACAATAATGCTCACTATTACCTAAGGAAAGTTTCTAAAGGTTTTTGTTAATTGGAAATGAGCGATCAAAATAGAAATACTTTCGATAAAGCAGAAGCGGAGGTTTCGGGAATGAACATTCTGGTATGGTTCCTTGGCATCTTCAAGCAAGAGGCTAGATTGATATTAACCCCAATGCAGAACTCGTGGCTCAAGCACATGGTGCGTCCTACCCCTCTGCCCTTCCGTTTTTCTCGGATTTTCCTAAACCGTATCGAGATTTCTAGAGTTTGATTGGAAAGAATTACACAGGAACTGAATCATTTATTGAGACTCAAACATGGCTGATAAATTATGATAGGATATTTGCTATGATGGGTATATATGATGTGAAGAGGCAATTGGCTTCCTGGTACTTATAGGAAAAGGCTTTGAACTAGTGGGACATTATCACTTTTAAATAGAGAAGATTAAGATTGCTTGGACTGAGTTTAGGAGGAGCTTTGAAGTCAAGTTAATATTTGAAGCTGAGTGAGGAATAGAACTAGATAAGTTTATTCATTTAGAGCAGGGAGGAAAAAGTGTTGAAAAAATATGTTAATGAATTCAAACAGTTAGCAAAATACAGCCTAGACCTCATTAACACACCAATAAAGAAAGCGACAAAATTTTCTAAACGTTTAAAAAAAATCTATAAGAATAGTATTGATCCTTGTATCCATATGAGCTACTTTAGAGAGCTTAGTAGAGATGGAATTGTTGAATTTAGTTGCTAAAGAAAAGCCGGTTCAGCAAAATAAATGCAAGGTAAAGCAGGTAGAGAATCTCAATGCAAAACAAAGAAACTAGAGGTTCAATGCAGAGGGTGTAATATGAAAGGGCGTATAGTAAAGAACTGTAGGGTGAATATCTCAAAGATCAAATGTTTCAGCTACAACCAATTGGGGAACACAAAGAGGAAGTGTCCAACCTTGCCTAATATTACTACTAAGATAGTTCCAACTTATGCACTTGATGTCCTAACTCAAGCGTAACCTAACTATTGACGTGGGAAAGAAATTTGTCATGAAAGGTATGTTAACTCTTTTGGATTTACCTATCCGCACTTTATTTAACATAAGAGCTTCTCGCTCGTTTATTTCGAGTAAGTTGATAGACGAATTGCATTTAGAGACTAGTATAGTGCTCGATCATGTTATAGTATCGAATCTTGTTGGGAACCGATTTATTTATCCATGGTTTGTCAGGGTTTGAGGTTATATATTTTTTATGTCGAATTTGAGTGTGATGCATTTGTACTGTGATTTTCTAGTTTTATTTTTATTTTGGAGATGAACTAGATGTGTATGTATAAGGCGACATTGGACTGTGATAGGTGGGTTATTCGGTTGGGTACTTGTAGTGGGCACAACCTTGATGTTTATTCCAAGTCTAACAGTTTTATTATTGAAAGCCCTTGGTATTCCCTAGACCTGCTACAAGTTGAATTATCTTCATATCTTGTGGTTTAGGATCCCATATTTTTTTTTTCGAAGTCTCCAGTCTTGCTCCTCGTTAGGAGATTGAATTTCAGAAAATGATGTCGTGAGTGTTATTTTACCGCTTAGGCATATGACTCCTAGAAAAAGACGCGAGCTCGGTGAACAGATTAATGAATTATTAGAGAAGAATTTTTCAGAGTTGTATTTCAGAATGGGGAGTGCTTGTAGTCTTTGCTACAAAAGCAGATGGCTCCTTAAGGTTTTGCGTCGACTAGCATGAACTGAATAAGCTAACGAAAAAGAATCGTTATCCATTACCACATATTGATAACTTGTTTGGTCAGTTAGTTGGAGCAAGAATATTTTCTCAACTTGCATTGGTACCAGATTCCATTAATTTCGTATGACCTAGGATGGTATTCCGAAAACCGTTTTTCATAAACTTACAGATTGTATGAGAAGTTAGTTATATCATATGGATTGACCAATTCCCCCAACATATTTCATTGATTTAATGAGCCGTCTTCAAATGATTTATGAATAATTTTATGGTGGGATTCGTAGATGATATACTTGTTTATTTGAAAATCAAAGAAGAGCATAAGTTGCATTTACGGGAAGTGCTCAAGACTCTTCTAAACATAAATTGAAATTGAAATTTAATAAGTGTCACTTTTGGCACAAAGAAGTTCATTTTCTCGGCTATGTTGATCGTAAGCACGGATTTCCATTAATATGAGTAAAGTCATCGCAGTTCAAGATTAGCATGTACCCAAAAATGCTATAAAAGTAAGAAAATTTCTTAGTTTTGCTGGCTATTATAGAAAGTTTATTATAGACTTTGCGAAGAGTTCTTTGTCATTGACATGCCTTATTAAGAAATTTTTGGTTTTCTTATAGAATTCGAAGTGCGAGCATGCTTTAATTAAATTAAAGGAATTATTGACTAATGCACCTATCTTAGTACTTCCTGATGATTTGAAACAGTTTACTACGTATATCAATGCATGCAGTACAGGGCTTGACACTGTTTTGATGCAAGAGGGTAGAGCCATTTGTTATTCTAGTCGACGACTAAAAGGTACACGTAAAAAATTATCCAACTCATGACCTTGAATTAATGGCTATTGTTTTTACTATCAAATCTCGAAGACATTATCTTTTAAGGAAATGGTTTGAGTTTTTTACAGATCATAAATCCTTAAACTATTTATTCTCCTAGAAAGAATTGAATTTGTGACAAACAAAGATGGATGAAATTCTTGACATATATGATTTTGATATTTGGTATACCTTGGGAAAAGGTAATGGTGTAGCAAAAGCCTTGAGTAGGAGACACGTGATGCTTTGTTCTATGTTTTTAGAGTGGAAACAATTGGAGTTCATTTTTGCGTTCGATTTTCGACATTCATCGGATCTAGCACCAAGGATATTAGCAGGTTTAGATGTTTATCTTATACTTATGAAGTGCATTAGTTCGAGTCAGAGGCAAGACAGGTATTTTTGAGCAGCCGAGTAGAGACAAGCATTCGAGTTATTTGGACCATTATTTCATTGGTTCTCGATGGTGGTTGCAAAGAGACGATAAGTTGTGCATACCCATTATTACGAAATTGATTGACTTGGTAATTGATGAGTCCCATCATTCTAGGATAAAGTATTCATCCCGATGGCGACAAAATATATCAAGATATAACGATGGTACTTTACTGGTAGGATATAAAGAAACATGTAGTGGAGTTTGTTTCGAAGTATTTGACATGTCAAGTGTTAAGGCAGAGTAGAAAAACCTCAATGGATTATTATAGCCTTTAGACATCCCACGGTGGAAGTGTGAAAGTATTTTGGTTGACTTTATTGATGAACTGCTTGGAATTAAATGGATGTTTGGGTTATTGTCGACTGATTGATCAAATACGCTCATTTTACTCCAATCAAAAGTACAAAGACAACTGCATCTTTGGCAACTTTATGTGTTAGAGAGGTAGTTCGACTGCAAGGAATTCCTTCCAGTATTGTCGGTGATCAAGATCCATTTTTACTAGTTAGTTTTTGAGGAGTCTTCACGATGCTTTGGGCATTGAATTAAATTAGAGTATAGCCTATCATTCACAGATAGATGGGAAGATAAAGCGGGTGAATCAAGTGTTTGAGGATTTAATATATGTGTATTTTAGAGGTTCTTGGAAAGACCACTTACCATTAGTAGAGTTCTCTTAAAATAACGGCTATCTGACAAGTATTGGAATGGCACTGTTCGAGACGTTGTATGAATGGCTATGCAAATCCTCATCTTGTTGATGGAACACTAGGATATGATTATTCTTGGACCATATATGGTTAAAACAACTTTAGAGAAGGTAAATCTAATTTGCAGAAAGATGAAAACTGAATGATAGATAGAAATCGTATGCAGATAGGAGACGCATAAAATTGGAATTTGCTGTAGACGACATGGTTTCTGTGAAGGTCTAGCCACTAAGACACGTTATGAGGTTTGGCAGTTCAAAAAAGTTGACACTGAGTTTTGTAGGGATTTTTACCGATATTGAGGAGAGTAGAAAGTTAGCATATAGAGTGAAACTTCGTGAAAAGTTGGCAAGAGTTTATTATGTTTTTCATGTGTTGCACTTGCAAAAGTGTTTACACAGTTCAGCTACTATGGTCGAGCCGAATCAGTTAGAGGAGGTCGAAGTTAAGAGAGAGTCACTTGTTTGTCGTGCACCTACGCACATCATTGAGCATGGGAGAAAGCGACTTTGAAACAAAGTAGTTAAATTGAAATTAGAGTCCAATGAGTAAATGATCCAACTGAGAGTACTTGAGAGTCAGATGAGAGGATTAGAGTTACTCATTCTTTGCCCATTTCAGCTCGTTTTCCATATTTTGTATGCTTAGAAATTAGTTGGTGTAGTATGCTTTATTTTGCGGCTTATGTTTTGTTATGAGATTGACCTTGTGTGTGTGTGTGTGTGTGTATTACATACATATAGAAATTATCTGCATATTATAATATGGGTTGCATACATGTCTATATGCCATGATTTTGCGTTCATATAGGTTCCGCATTAGTTTTATTTAAGCATTCACCACATGCCACATTAATGACATATGTATGATTTGATAGGTGTGTATTGACTATACGCACGTATATTACGGTTGCTATATTGTTATCTACATGCAAGTTACAGTAAGTGTCCATATGGGTATCATATCTTATATTGTTAGGAATGTTAGGAATTGAATATGTTTGGTGTGAATTATTCGAATTAATTTGATTGTGATGTGGTATGAGTGCATGTAATGCACATGCACATGGTTGTTATTTTTATGTTTGAGTATACGAGTTACATTTTTTCATCTTTTAGAAATTTGAGGGTGAAATTCTTTTAAGGGAAGGAGAATGCAATACCTCGTGTTTTTAATAAGAATGATTAATCATCTTTAAAAGGGCATTTTGGTAATTTTATATAAAATACAAAAACATACATTTTCATAAATTAGCAATTTTGAAAATATGATTTCACCATTGTGTCAAGTAGATTTTTCTATCCCAAACTCATATATAAAACTTCACAAATGGACGCCAAATAGTGAGATACGATGTGACGACCGCCCATGACCCCTGCACCGAATCTAGAGATAAGGCGCTGTAAAGTGTGCCAGGCGACCATGGACGATTGTCAAGGTAAGATTTAAAACAACAGAATCTATCGTATTACTCACAGCGCATGGACAAAATACAATAGAACATATGTATAGTGAAGCTTTACAGAACAAAATGACATCATATAAAACTCCATAATAGTTGAGTACAAGCATCAAAATAGTCAATACATCAAGCCTCACTACATATCTCTCAGAGAATACAACACAGCGGAATATCCAGTACATATGATAAGAAGATAATATGCAACCCTCCAGCTCGTCTTCGATATCAGCATCGTGAGAAGAGAACAGCACCTGTCACCTGCTACCTAGTCTGCCCGTCCCCAAATGGACGAACAGCCCAAGGCAATAAGAATTAAAACATAAAGCCTTGAGTCAGACAACAGTCTTAGTGAACAGTAAATTAACTAACAACATACCAAAAGAGCATAAAGGAAAAGGAATAGGAATACAACCCTCCCACTCCAACCTCATTCTACAGTTGATAGCCCCCAGACACACACTAAGTAGAAGTAAACATAGCAGAGCATACAATTTAAAGTAAAGCTACTATCACTCGAGTCAAGGGCGATGTTTTCCAAGTACCAAGGCCTAAATCAGATAAGCACCCAGAAAATACCGCTCTTGAGTCCGAATGACGATACAACCAAACATCCATGACTCTGGCTATCACTGTTATCATTGCTTCGATATCACCGTTAATTGAATGACCGGCACATTCTTTCAGCCGTCCGTCAAGGGCTAATGGAAACCCCGGTTCTAGACATAACTCCCGCACGTCGTCGCAGCCCGTGCCTAGGACTATCGAATCTGCCCAGAGTACTCGACCATCAACAGTTGGCCGTTGGGACTATCGAATCTGCCCAAACGTACTCTTGCTTAGAGCATGCTAGAACCTTCAACAACGATGCTATCCAAGCCTCCTAGTCATCCTCCTCGACGACTATTCTCATATCCATTCATTATCCTCAACTCGAATCATATCACCGAGTTATCAACATGCTTGGAATGATCCCGTCTGGATTAGACCAAGTCTTCATCACATGATTGCCTCGCTTCATTACATCCTCGCAAAGCCTCATCTCATCATCACATCATCAAATCTATGCATAAGAGCTTCATCATCCCGCTACATATGCCACGAGCAGCTTTCCAATTCAAGAGCCTTTCCCTTAGCTTTTGAATCACCTTCGATCTAAATCTAATCATCAATCATCTAGTTCATAACAATCAATCAAATCAAACATCAATCCAAGCAATCAAGCATTCAAAAATGATCTAAGTAGACAATTATAACAATAATGGCATTTTCGTAATTAAAGAGTTGAAAGTCCAATAAGCATGAAAACATGGATTATATCTCTACGAACTTGATGAATGAACTTGCATAGGTTAACATATGATAAAATGGATGTAACATCATCATGAACAATGGATCTATATGGATCTACACATAGGATGAAGAAAATGCATGGAAATCTCTATTTTAACACCAAATCGAGCCAACAATCCGATATACTCCTTTGGATCCGTGTGAGAGATAATCACCACTCACCAAATCACCTAAACCAACCCAAATCAACTCGCTTCAGATCTGGACAGCAAAGGATCAAGCTTGATCTATCACAAATCCGCTTCAAATGAAGAAATCTCTCTTGAAAAGATGAAGATCTTCAATCTAAGCTCTTGAATCTTCAATCTTGATCTTCGATTTGGATGGATGGAAGCACTAGATTAGAGTGGAGAAAAGGAGTGAAGAAGTGTAGAAGTCGAGCTCTCAAAATGGCAGCACTTCGTCGCTTCAAAATCCGGATCCCAAAAATGAAGAGAAGCTCTCCTATTTATAGCAGAAAATACCCTAAGTCGTAACTCGGCTATCTTCTTAAGTCGCTGCCGACTTAACACTATGCCGACCTACGACCTAACACTTTGCCATCCTACGACTTAACCAGAAGCACCTGCGACCTAACAACTGCTATCTCCTAAGTCGGTCACGACTTATAACTCGGCAGAAGATACGACTTAACAGACAACTGGGTTACGACTTATCACTTGGCAAAACCTAGCGACCTAACAAAACCCAACGACTCACGACCTAACAAGGTTACGACCTATAACCTCAGCGACCTAACACTTAGGCAAAACCCAGCGACCTAACACTTATGCGACCTAACTCCACACGCTAACTCCTTAGGTCGCTAACACGCTAACTCCTTAGGTCGCTAACACGCTAACTCCTTAGCACGGCCACGACTCAACTAGGCTACGACTTATCTCTTTAGGTCGCTAACCCACCCAGTCGACCTAACTTGGTAACAACTTAACCCTTAGGTCGCTTACGACCTAACCAACCAAGCTACCAGACGACCTATCCCCTAACAGCTTACTCCACTAGGTCTGCCTACCCTTGAGTCGCCATACCCTTAAGTCGGTCAGTTCTTTAGGTCGTTAACTCGCCCTGCCGACCTAATACTTAACCAAATCCTAGGTTGCATAATTCTATAGGTCGCTCGAACTAACCCACGACCTAACACTAACTCGCCGAATTCCTTAACTCGGTCACGACTTAGCTCTTAGGTCGTTCACGACCTAGGACTTAGATAAATCTGCCTAAAAATCTGAAATGACTTAAAAATGCTAAAATTCCAGATTTTGACGAACTTGTCGATCCGTAAAAATACGGGTCGTTACATTCTCTCCCCCTTAGGAATTTCGCCCCCGAAATTCCAAGCAATCAAAACTATTCTGTACGCCTACCATCCATAGCAATCAACAAACCATGCATCCAATTCTAACTTAGCGTACAGAATTCTAAAATTAGAACAAGTTACAATATCGCGAGATGACACGACACCTTAGGGCCATACCTTGAAGAGTTCAGGATGAGCTGCCTTCATCCTCTCTTCCACCTCCCACGTACAGTCGTTATCATCATCACTCCATTGTATCTTGAGCAACTTAACTACCTTCCTCCTGAGCTGTTTCGTGTCAGTTTCAACAACACGAAGCGGCTTACGAGGTCTTCTATCGACTGGATCAACTTCTAAATCTTCACAGCTATCAGCAGAAACCACGGTATTCGAGTCGTGCACATACTTCCGTAGATATGATACGTGAAAAACATTGTGCACACTCGACATCTTCTCAGGTAATTCCAATCTGTAGGCGAGCTTTCCAATTCGCTCGATAATCGGAAATGGTCCAACAAATCTCGGAGTCAATTTTCCTTTCTTCCCGAATCGAATAACATTCTTCAGTGGAGAAATATTCACAAAAACCATATCTCCTACGTCGAATTCCAAATCCTTACGACGCTTATCGGCATAACTCTTCTGACGGTCTTGGGCTGCCTTCATTCGTTGCCGAATGATCTCTATACAATCTGAAGTCTGACGAATCATCTCTGGCCCAAGCATCAGCTTTTCTCCAGTTTCCAACCAACATGTTGGAGAGTTACACGGTCTTCCATACAATGCCTCATACGGTGCCATACCAATGCTTGACTGGTAACTGTTGTTGTATGCGAACTCCACCAAATGAAGGTGATCTTCCCATGATCCTCCGAAATCCAAAACACAAGCTCTGAGGAGATCTTCCAAAACTCGGTTGACTCTCTCAGTCTGACCATCTGTTTGAGGGTGATAAGCTGTACTCAAGCATAACTCGGTTCCCAAAACTTCCTGGAAGCTCTTCCAGAATCCACTAGTGAACAACGGATCTCTATCGCTCACTATACTCTTCGGAATACCATGGAATCGAACTATCCACTTAATATACAACTCAGCCAACTTTGATGCAGTCCTAGTCGATCGAACAGGAATGAATCGTGCACTCTTAGTCAGACGATCCACAATGACCCAAATCCCTTCATTTCCCGTTCTGGTTCTAGGCAATCCATCAATAAAATCCATCGATATCTGCTCCCACTTCCACGTAGGAACTTCTAATGGCTGAAGCAATCCACTTGGCTTCTTCTGTTCGGCTTTAACCAACTGGCAGTTCATACACTTGGAAATAAAATTTCCAACATCCTTCTTCATACCTTCCCAGTAGTAGGTTCTCTTCATATCCCGATACATCTTATTTCCACCTGGATGAATTGTCAGTTTCGAGTGATGACTTTCCTTCAGGACTTCACTCCTCAATTCATCTATATCGGGAACAACTAGTCGTCCTTGCTTCCGAAGCCAACCCTCTCGATCGACCTCGAATCCTTTATCCTTTTCTGGATCCAATCCAGATTCCAAATCACGGATAATCCTGACAAGCTTATCATCTCGCTTTTGGCTCTCGCCAATCCTTTCCACAAGAGTGGGTCTTATTGATAAGTTTGCCAACATCTCAGGTTCCAATTCACATCTAGGCCTGAAGTCAAATCCTGCTAAATACTCGAGACTCTTCCATTCTGAAAACATGGCTCCCAATCCTGCATGTCTTCGACTTAACGCATCTGCCACTGCGTTACCTTTTCCCGGAGTATAAGCTATACCAAAATCATATGATGCCAAAAACTCTAGCCAACGTTGCTGCCGAAGATTCAAATCCTTTTGGGAGAAAAGATACTTCAGCGACTTGTGATCCGTAAACAACTCGAATCGAACTCCCAACAGATAATGTCTCCACATCTTCAGAGCAAATACAATCGCCGCTAACTCCAAATCATGAGTCGGGTAATTCCTTTCATGCGGCTTTAGTTGTCGACTGGCATACGCAACAACTTTATCCTTCTGCATCAGCACTGCTCCAAGTCCAGTACCACATGCGTCGGTGTAAACCACCATCTCATCATTCCCACTTGGAATAGTCAAAACAGGAGCACTCGTCAATCGCTCTTTCAGGATTCCGAAAGCTTGCTCACACTTAGCATCCCAACTGAACACTTGGTTCTTTTTCGTCAATCCTGTTAATGGTGCAGCTATCTTGGAGAAGTCTTTGATAAACCGTCGATAATATCCTGCTAATCCAAGAAAACTTCTCACATCAGATGCATTCTTTGGTCTAACCCAATCTTGGATTGCTGCCACCTTAGCGGGATCAACCGCTATTCCACTTCCAGAAATCACATGGCCTAAGAACCTCACTTCACTCTTCCAGAAGTGACACTTCGAAAACTTAGCCTTCAGCTGATGTTTCCGCAAGATTTCCAAAACAATACACAAGTGCGTCTTGTGTTCTTCTTCCGTTCTGGAATAAATCAGAATATCATCCACGAACACAAGTACGAACTTGTTCAACTGATCTCTGAACACTCTATTCATAAGATCCACAAAATATGCTGGCGCGTTAGTCAATCCAAACGGCATTACCAGCCACTCAAAGAAACCAGATGGTGTCCGAAAAGCAGTCTTCGGTACACTATCCTTAGCTACTCTCAACTGGTGAAATCCCGTTGCCAAATCCATCTGAGAAAACACCTTAGCTTCGTGAAGCTGATCAAACAAGTCATCTATTCTCGGCAATGGATACTTGTTCTTCTTAGTCACCTTATTCAGCTCACGATAATCTACACACAATCTCAACGACCCATCTGCCTTGGTTGCAAACACAACTGGTGCACCCCACTCGGACACACTACGCCGAATGAATCCTTTCTGTAAAAGGTCATCAACTTGCACCCTCAACTCTTGCTGTTCCCTAGGCGCCATCCGCCTAAGAGGCATCACAACAGGTCTGGCTCCTTCAACTAGATCTATACGAAACACGATCTCTCTATGCGGCGGCAACCCTTTGACTTCGTCAAAGACATCCTCGAATCCACTTGCGATTGGCACTAAAGACAGTCCATCCCGTGGAACAACTAGCGAATACATGAAGCTCATGAAGATGCCTTCCTCATGCTTACATCGTATCACAATCTTTCGCCCTTCCACATTCTCGACTGTCACCTCCAGCCTCTCACAATCAACCTTAGCCGCATACTTCCTAAGCCAGTCCATACCCAAAATAATTCCGAACCCCGCAAAGTTCAGAACAAAACAATCACAAACAAAAGAGCAACCATGACTCGATACAACTAGACCACGGCATAACATACACAAACAAGACGAACCCCTAACTGGATTAGTCACAACCAATGGCCTATCAACAATATCCGGTGCCAAACCTAACCGGCCTACGAGTTCACTACAAACAAATGAATGCGACGCTCCAGTATCAAACAGAACTCTAACTGGAACACCACATAGGAAAAGGGTACCTTGAACAACCACACTCTTTCCCTTCTCTTCAGCAGTAGGAGCTTTCGAAGACGACGGAACAGCTCCTAAAGCATAGGCTTGCACAATCTGCCTGTCCTTCCTTGGTTCTGGACAATTCTTCCTGAAATGCCCCGGCTTGTCACAGTTGTGACACTTCATTGGCACCTTCGGATTCTTACAATCCTTAGAGAAATGGCCCTTCTGCTGACAATTGTAGCAAGTCACCTCGCCTTTTGGCTTCTTCTGGCCATCCTTACCTTTCTGCTGCTGCTGCTGCTGCTTCCTCTTCTGGTTTCCACCCTGCTGTGGTTTAGATTCTCCCTTGGTAACAGCAACAACAGGTCCTTCCTTAGGAAACAGACTCTCATGCCTAAGAGCTTTCTCCACAAGCTTCTCAAATGAATCGTCCAAATGATCCACCAACTGCCTCCCAAGATAACTATCCAAGCCGGTCACAAACTTCTCATTCTTCTGATAAGCAGATTCAATATATGACCGGGCATACTTGGACAAAGCCTCAAACTCAGAAACATACTCAAGAACAGATCTTCCACCCTGCTTGAGTTCTACAAACTTCTTGAACAGAACAGACTTCTGAGCTGTAGAAATGAACTTAGCTTCAAATCTGACTTGGAATTGCTCCCAAGTAATCTCTTCTTCCGGAGTAGTGATGGTAATAGAGTTCCACCAATCAGAAGCTCTCCCTTGAAGCTGTCTCGATGCCAACTTCTTCTTAGTTGCATCTTCAATTCCCAAATCACCAAAGATCCTTCTACAAGCATCTATCCACCTCTGGACCTCAATGGTAGATTCTGTTCCCAAGAAAACCTTCCCTCCAAGAGCAGTATAATCCTTGCACAACTTAGCAAAATCCACTGGTTTCGGAGTTTGGACTTGAACTCCAACATCTACTGCTGCCCCCGGAACTGGTATCCTTCTCATGATCGAAGTCATCATAGCTTCGAACATGGCTGCATAATCAGCAGTCTCTTCAGTAGCACGGCCTTCCCTAGCAGCTGGTCTCCCTCTTCGACTCATTCTCAATATCTATAAAAAGGAATGATTAGAACATCTAGAGAAACAACTGCATAAAGGACTAACTTACTGCTAAACTACTATATTATATATAGTAATCATCCATCAAAATACAATTACGTCTCTCATATGTAGTTACGACAGCGAGCATTGGGTAAGATCGATTAACCAATGCTCTGATACCAAATGTGACGACCGCCCATGACCCCTGCACCGAATCTAGAGATAAGGCGCTGTAAAGTGTGCCAGGCGACCATGGACGATTGTCAAGGTAAGATTTAAAACAACAGAATCTATCGTATTACTCACAGCGCATGGACAAAATACAATAGAACATATGTATAGTGAAGCTTTACAGAACAAAATGACATCATATAAAACTCCATAATAGTTGAGTACAAGCATCAAAATAGTCAATACATCAAGCCTCACTACATATCTCTCAGAGAATACAACACAGCGGAATATCCAGTACATATGATAAGAAGATAATATGCAACCCTCCAGCTCGTCTTCGATATCAGCATCGTGAGAAGAGAACAGCACCTGTCACCTGCTACCTAGTCTGCCCGTCCCCAAATGGACGAACAGCCCAAGGCAATAAGAATTAAAACATAAAGCCTTGAGTCAGACAACAGTCTTAGTGAACAGTAAATTAACTAACAACATACCAAAAGAGCATAAAGGAAAAGGAATAGGAATACAACCCTCCCACTCCAACCTCATTCTACAGTTGATAGCCCCCCGACACACACTAAGTAGAAGTAAACATAGCAGAGCATACAATTTAAAGTAAAGCTACTATCACTCGAGTCAAGGGCGATGTTTTCCAAGTACCAAGGCCTAAATCAGATAAGCACCCAGAAAATACCGCTCTTGAGTCCGAATGACGATACAACCAAACATCCATGACTCTGGCTATCACTATTATCATTGCTTCGATATCACCGTTAATTGAATGACCGGCACATTCTTTCAGCCGTCCGTCAAGGGCTAATGGAAACCCCGGTTCTAGACATAACTCCCGCACGTCGTCGCAGCCCGTGCCTAGGACTATCGAATCTGCCCAGAGTACTCGACCATCAACAGTTGGCCGTTGGGACTATCGAATCTGCCCAAACGTACTCTTGCTTAGAGCATGCTAGAACCTTCAACAACGATGCTATCCAAGCCTCCTAGTCATCCTCCTCGACGACTATTCTCATATCCATTCATTATCCTCAACTCGAATCATATCACCGAGTTATCAACATGCTTGGAATGATCCCGTCTGGATTAGACCAAGTCTTCATCACATGATTGCCTCGCTTCATTACATCCTCGCAAAGCCTCATCTCATCATCACATCATCAAATCTATGCATAAGAGCTTCATCATCCCGCTACATATGCCACGAGCAGCTTTTCCAATTCAAGAGCCTTTCCCTTAGCTTTTGAATCACCTTCGATCTAAATCTAATCATCAATCATCTAGTTCATAACAATCAATCAAATCAAACATCAATCCAAGCAATCAAGCATTCAAAAATGATCTAAGTAGACAATTATAACAATAATGGCATTTTCGTAATTAAAGAGTTGAAAGTCCAATAAGCATGAAAACATGGATTATATCTCTACGAACTTGATGAATGAACTTGCATAGGTTAACATATGATAAAATGGATGTAACATCATCATGAACAATGGATCTATATGGATCTACACATAGGATGAAGAAAATGCATGGAAATCTCTATTTTAACACCAAATCGAGCCAACAATCCGATATACTCCTTTGGATCCGTGTGAGAGATAATCACCACTCAACAAATCACCTAAACCAACCCAAATCAACTCGCTTCAGATCTGGACAGCAAAGGATCAAGCTTGATCTATCACAAATCCGCTTCAAATGAAGAAATCTCTCTTGAAAAGATGAAGATCTTCAATCTAAGCTCTTGAATCTTCAATCTTGATCTTCGATTGGATGGATGGAAGCACTAGATTAGAGTGGAGAAAAGGAGTGAAGAAGTGTAGAAGTCGAGCTCTCAAAATGGCAGCACTTCGTCGCTTCAAAATCCGGATCCCAAAAATGAAGAGAAGCTCTCCTATTTATAGCAGAAAATACCCTAAGTCGTAACTCGGCTATCTTCTTAAGTCGCTGCCGACTTAACACTATGCCGACCTACGACCTAACACTTTGCCATCCTACGACTTAACCAGAAGCACCTGCGACCTAACAACTGCTATCTCCTAAGTCGGTCACGACTTATAACTCGGCAGAAGATACGACTTAACAGACAACTGGGTTACGACTTATCACTTGGCAAAACCTAGCGACCTAACAAAACCCAACGACTCACGACCTAACAAGGTTACGACCTATAACCTCAGCGACCTAACACTTAGGCAAAACCCAGCGACCTAACACTTATGCGACCTAACTCCACACGCTAACTCCTTAGGTCGCTAACACGCTAACTCCTTAGGTCGCTAACACGCTAACTCCTTAGCACGGCCACGACTCAACTAGGCTACGACTTATCTCTTTAGGTCGCTAACCCACCCAGTCGACCTAACTTGGTAACAACTTAACCCTTAGGTCGCTTACGACCTAACCAACCAAGCTACCAGACGACCTATCCCCTAACAGCTTACTCCACTAGGTCTGCCTACCCTTGAGTCGCCATACCCTTAAGTCGGTCAGTTCTTTAGGTCGTTAACTCGCCCTGCCGACCTAATACTTAACCAAATCCTAGGTTGCATAATTCTATAGGTCGCTCCAACTAACCCACGACCTAACACTAACTCGCCGAATTCCTTAACTCGGTCACGACTTAGCTCTTAGGTCGTTCACGACCTAGGACTTAGATAAATCTGCCTAAAAATCTGAAATGACTTAAAAATGCTAAAATTCCAGATTTTGACGAACTTGTCGATCCGTAAAAATACGGGTCGTTACATACGAGCTATTATGGAAACATATTTTCCGTGCCGAATGGGTCGATGGTCCAATTAGGCTATGGGTTAATTTCAGGATTAAGAGTTCAAAAGGTGGAAAAGAACGTACCTTTTCATTCTAATCACCTTCTTCTTCATCCCATGGCTGCCATATATCCATAAACCTAAAGTTTCACTTTTCTACATCAAATCAACTTCAAACCAATCAAATGATATATATCAAAATAAAGATAATAGCAAGAACAACTCAATCTAATCAATATCAACATAAATTAAAGGAGAGAATCGCCAAGGCATAACAGATTGGAGGAGGAAGCTTGGAGATTTCAACCTAATTCAATCAAATAATTAATTCTAGGCAAGTGGGATTATCTACGAACGATTATGGGGCTAGATATGCAATAAATCACATTTATATATCTTATTAGGATTTAATTATATGGTTTAGGACTGATTTGATGATTTATTTTTTATCTATAATTAAATTTATAATTGGAGGAATCCTATGTCATCACTTTAATAACAAAAACTGACATTAATTGGGGGAAGGTTAGCTAGGTGTGTAAATCACCTAAAACCATGTAGAATATATTAATAATGTAGTTAGACACTCGGTTGTAAAGAATAATAGGAGTCTAGTAGAAATATTGATCATAGTATGATATATGTGATAATATTGGCAAATTACATCGAAAATGAGTTATAATTGCAGTTAATAAATCAATGACAGTTTGAGCGAATTAGAAGATGTTAATGAACATGAATGAGTATTATAGAAAAATGATGAAACGAGCGAAATTGGATGAAATGATGAAGTGTGGATCTGTTAGAGTCATGAGTCACACATTTAGTATATAGATCGTTGAGAGAATGGAGATATCCATATAGTAGGATTTACGTCATGTCGGTCGATGTACATGCTGAGAGAATTTATTTATTGTTTGATCTATGTATGCGATCAGTTGAACAATAGTGAGTGTAGGACACGGTAGTATAGTTATATAGGCAGTTTATCATTGAGGTTGTATACTCGATGTGTTATGGTAGTGCAGTTGTATAAATGGTTTACTATTGAGATTGTATACTCGATATACTTTTAGGTTTACCAAGTTTTGGGATGTCCGACCTTTAGGTGAAATCTATGTGGGCTATTCTCGAACTACATGCATATTGTAGCTTACTGTCGTATATAATATAAGTCGACTATCTTATTGGATGCAAGTGTACATATTCAGGTAAATACAACTAGATTCTGTAGAATATAAATGATAATTCATCTGTCTATTGCACCATGGCATAAGTAATATTTCTTACTCACCAAACTATGTCAGACCCCCTCTCTCTTTACCTCTTTATACCTACTTTATATATTAACAGGGTAGTAAGGTAGTATGACTAGAGTAAGATACATGGAGAAGTTGACCATGTACATTGGAGTTATTTTTTTTCAATCGTTCTAGCTATATCTTCTTATACTGGTCAGACATATATTTATTTGTCTTTTCAGTTGTTCGTCAGGAATTTTCCCTAGTTTGTCCTGTACTGGCCACTATTTGTTTAAGCAGAGATATTTAGTTTATTTCGGTTATATGTTTTATGCCTTCTGCTATGAGATCTTAAAATGCAAGTGTTCAAAATTTAGGTTTATCTTTGTACCATACAAACTATCTCAACTTAACGATCTCACCTTGGCATGCACGAGTTCAAATGCTGCTTAAAGGCGTTGAATCAGTCCGTTCAAAAGGGTGGGTTTGTTACAATAATTAAGTGCTTAAAAAATATATATTATTAAGTATACATTCCAATTTATTTTCACATCTCACTCCACTAAGTTTTGAATTTGTTAAGCCTGTATAATTACGATTTGAAGCATTATGTTTGTCGATTAATCTTTCTCCAACAATTATTTATCAATGAAAGCGAACACTTTCTATTCAAATACTCAACGTTGTAATCAGTGGTGATGTTTCTCTAAAATGCCTTTCCACTTTGATTTTCTGTTCCACAATTAGAATCAAAAGTGAAGATAAATGTACCAAAGGTCATAGTCATCCTCTTGCATTTGGTAACTATTAGTGTAGAATTCGTCCTTGCCTAGATTTGGAGTACAATTATCGTTAAAGCTGGAGTTTTCTTTTTCAAAACAAAATTGAGTGTTTATGTCAAAATTTAAGAACAATTTTTATTTTAGCAGAAGTATGAATTTTTTTTCCTAGATTTTGTAAAAATAGAATGAATAAGTATTTGTTTTATGAAGTGTAAGTTGATTATGCCTTATTATATTAAGGCTGTTAAAGTTCAACAATCATCTAATTAGCATAACTCAACTTTTCATATGATTATCATCAACTACGGCAACAGTTAAAGATTTTGGTGATCGCGATAAACCATATCACCCATGCATGGTTATTAATATTTTATTCCATAATAAATTTTGCAAATTAGTAAAATAAGTTAGAGAATAACATGTATACTAATGATATGTAGTCATCGTGTACTAATAACATGAGAATGTACAGTTATTTTATATTAACAAGCAAACTAGTTCGTGGAAAATTAGAAAGATAGTCAATTATCAACAATAACATAAACGATTGATAATATATATGTAAAGTTTCAAAATAAAAAAATAGACGGTAAATATCACAAATGATTGCGGTAACCAGTAGAAATTTTTATAACAGCCGACAATGGTTGCAGTCAAAGTTGGGACCTTGGAAGTAGTAACGACGATTATCACAACTTTAACACCTATGTTCATATAAAAGGTGAGGAAAACATAAAATAATTTATTCACTTCCAATTAATAGTTGTTGAACGTTTGTTTAACAAGTGTCCAGTACAAAAGCATAGGTTGAACATGTGCCTAATTCAATGCGTTGCCTAGTTCTAAGTGTTTGTTAAACAATTGTCCAGTTTTGAACTCCTATTAAACAGATGTCTAATTTTAAGGGTTTGTTAAACACGCATCTAGTTTTGGATGCCAATTTTTAATTTGTTACAATGAGGTTTCTTTTCCCAAAATAGCAAATTGTAACCTACCCTAAATGAAAAATTCAAATTTTTGTTCTCACTGATGAAGCCGATTTCGGTTCAGAACCCACAAAAAACTGATTATCAATTATGGTTAATAAAAAAGGAATTTACTACCAATAAAATTGGCTCGGTTAATTGATAGTGTAGACCGTAAGACCAAAACCCAGAGTTCCAAATTTGAAACAAACAACCTTAGAACAAATACTCGGAGTATGTATTTGGGAAAACACATGTTTCCTTTGTGTTTGCAAGTGAAGCTTGAATCTTTGGATAATTCAAAAAAGAAAAGAAATATTATTTAAACATATGAAATGTAAATATGACCCTTAACTTTAAATCCTCAAAACTCACTTGTTCAAAATTTTATGAACCATTGAAAATATTTGTTTTAATTATAAATTTAAAACATAGTGTTGAGTTAAAAGCTTTGAAATGTTCTAATTTTTCTGAATATGGTTCTGATAGAAAATTATTCGTATTAAAAAAAATTGTTTCATTTTGAAATTTTTGGCAGATAAATTTTGTTTTCTTTGTTCGTGTATATCTGAGTATATATATTGAAATTGGGTTCTAGTATTTGTTTAGTCACCAAACTATAAACTACTTACATACGCAACCTACCAAATTACAAAATCTAGCAAAGATGCACCACACCCCTATTCAAAATCACCTTTTACCAAGACCGAAAACAAATATTTTTCATCGCTTTCCGAAAGCTTATCATATCATAAAAAGGGAGAGAAAGACCATAGGTGATATCTGATTACTAAATCAGTTATTATGGAGGTTCATGGGCAAATTCATCCCCTTTAATTCTCAAGCTTCATATGCTAGAACATCGTGATCTACATCAGAGCTAATTATCTTTTAGGTACATCAATTTATAATAATTAGAACATCTCTTATGAAACCTTTTGGGCATCGTATTTACCTCTTTCTTTCTTTTCTTTTTAAGAACAAGAGGCACTATATTTAAACAAAACACTCATTTTAATGTTTTAGGTATAGGATCTATAGGGACACAAAAAACGCACAGTAGATCTTGCTGTAAGCCTTAATTTGCTAGTTGATCGTTTTTAGCAATCCTGAGTTAATGCCTTTTCCTGTAGCCTCCATATCCACATATCAATTTATCTCCTTGAAAATAAGGATGTATTTTATTTTATCTTTTAAACCAGCCATCATACTCGGTCTATCAGTTACTCACTGACTATTTTCAGTGATGTCTAAAACCATAAAATATCTTACAAATGCATAGAATGTATCATAACCCAGCTCCTTTATTAAACTCTCACCATCCATTCATGGTTCAAACCATAATGATGTGTTGTAACATCCCTACTTGAGATTCGAAGATGAACGCTGATGATGCTGCAGTCATCACCGAAGTTATCTTCCAGCAACGAAAGTGAGTTCAGTTTATTAATTAACACAGATAAAGTAAACAGAGTAGCTAAATATTTTCATTACATCAAAGGTTTACTTTAGCATTCTTTACACATGCATCGGTCATAATTAAACTCAAAAGCATGTTCATGCAAGGGTCAAATATAATAGAAAAATAACATAGAAAGACTTAGGTCAACATACGATGATGCGACCTGCACTCCTTAATACAGAGGAAAACAAAAATCTTTAAAAGCTACCAAGCCTCCTGCATCGTCTTCGATCTGCTACTGTGGCCCTCATTTCAAACCTGTCTAATCTCATAAGCTCCACCTATTCAAATGAGCATCCACGAGTTTATGGGGAAAATAATAATAAAAATACGGGTCAGACATAAAGTCTGGTGTGAATAATACTTACCCCAACACAATCATATAGTGAGACCAAACTGTACCACATGGTAGGGTTTCCTCTTCACTATTCAACATCAAGAGTGGAACATTCAAAATACTTATGCGGTTTGTTCTTAACAGTGTCTGCCTCTTACGCTTCCCTAAGTGGTCCTCATTTACTCTGCACCCCGATGTAGTCCTCACTCAATTTCCAATTTAGTCTTCTTTTTAACTCATTAAATTACACTACTTCTGCGCCCCCCGCATGGTCCCCACCTAGTTCCTGCCTTAGATTATCATTTAATCTACTACAATACCGTGCCCCATGCATCTTCTTATTTATCCTTTAACTATTTAATACTGCGTCTCATGCAAGTCTTACTTATGCTTCTTTTAGCTGATTGATACTGCGCCCCACATAGGTCTTACTTATTTTACTTTAATTATTGGTTACTACGTCCCACGCAGGTATTCTTACTTTTAGTTAATGATTTAATACTACGCCCTACGCAGTTCCTACTCATTTTCCTTTAACGATTTAATACTGCGCCCTACGCAGTTCTTATTCATTTTTCTATAAAAATTTAATATTGCGCCCTGCGCAGCTGAATACCTCACTTTCTCAAGTGTGCATTCATGAATGCTTCTCCTCACCTTCCTAAGGTGTGCATCCACTTTAAATATTTGTTTATATAGACCTGCCCCGTAGTCCCTGTAAGTTAAATGTCTATCCTCATCTTATGAAGATGTGTATTCGACTGAGCATTCCCACCCGACGTCAGTAGCCCTTCCAACCCTATTTCTAGTGCACGATCCCTTCCCCATACTGACATAGCCTCTCCCCGAGTCCCACCTACTTATTATTTTTCTAGGTTTCATTCACTGCTTCCCTTGGCAAAGTACCACCCTACCCCAACGCTGAGTGTTTTCCACTTTTCTTATTAAGTGTACTCCTCTCCATTTTGACGCAGTATGACCCCTTCATATTACGTGCAGTTCATATTTATAATGTAGGGCCGCCGCCCCAACGCCGTTATAGACAAACCCTATACATGTGTCGTTATCTTATTGGTCCTTATTTAACTTTCTATTATTTGTAGTGTCCATTTTTTCTTCATTTCAGCAAATGATTTGGATCCGGTTACCCTTTTCCCCAACACCGATTAGTATATTTATCCATATAAATTTATTTTCATGCACCCCTACAGTTTCCCACTTGTCCAGCGCAGTAATTAGCCCTTTTTTGTTTATTTTCCTTATAGACAATTCTAATAAATTCCCAGAAATTTTTTAAACACTTGTTCTAATATATTTAATCATTATCCGGACTATTAAGGGTATTTTCCTTACTTATTTTCTAGTTGTGCACCTTCAATAAATCATCTCAAATCATTTAAGCTTAAGAAACTTCTCAAACTAAAAACCCATCTCTAAAACCATGATTAGAACATGACATAAAATTTCCATTAACTTTAAAAATCATTAAAATAGGGGAAACACATTTAAACATCCTATGTTTATCTATTCTTCCCCAAAAAAACATTCAATAAACCTGTATATTTGTTAATAAAAATCCGTACGAACCCCATCATACCTAAAACATACAAATCTAGACCGAAACTATATATTAGAGATCGGTGTAGATATGATAAGTATTACTCACCTAAATCATGAAGATGTCTAGCTTTAGTCTTCTTAATCCCTTTTTGCTTGCATTTTCTTCATCTCCTTCATATTTGCCTCCTCTAAGCTAACACCATTAAAGTTCTTCCATTAGCCTTTTATTTTATTTTAGGTATAATGAAATGAATGTAGAAAAGAGTAATGTTAATTGCTCCACAATAATTTGTACTTGGGCCCTCATACCCCCTTTCTATTAATTTATTTTCCCTTATTTTGGCTAACCCGACCTTTTAATCAATTTATTTGATTAATCTAAATTTAAGGTCATTATATTCTTTCATCCTTAAACGAATTTCGCCCTCGAAATTCTATTAAGGTTCAGTAGAGAATTGTTCTCTATCCATACTTACCCTAAGCACACCCATGAATTCCCAATCCATGCATATAAAATGTGCTAGTGCTATCTGCTAATACGATAAGCAACAATAATATTCATATATATATATATGGTCTACAGCGGTACAACTCAATACATAGCTCATGTGCTAATCTAAAACGAATAACTCTAGATAGGTCTTCTTAACCTTATCCTCTGTTTTCCACGTGTAGTCCTCTCGATCTGCACTTCATTGGATACACATAGCTTCACTACCTTGTTCCGTAGCTGATTCTCATCCCGATCCACTATTCGAACCGTTCTACATATATAGATCATATCTGGCTTTATGACCAAGTCTTCCACTATGCTCTGATTAACTACTGCTCTCGGATCCCTAATGCATTTCCGTAACCATGATATGTGAGACACATTATGAATCCCTACAAAAAATACTAGGTAGATCTACCTTATACACCACCTTTTCAATCCTCTCTATAATAAAATACAGTCCTTCATATCTATGCTAACTTCCCAGCTTTTTCGAAGCGCATTACACCCCTCATGGAGAAACCTTCACAAACACTTAACTGTCTATTGCGAACTCTAGTTCTTTTCTCCTCATGTCAGCATAACTCTTCTGTCTAGACTGCGCTACCCTCATTCTAGCTCAGATTAGTTCTACCTTCTTGGTAGCATCCTTCACCACATCTGGTCCTAATATCAACCTGTCTCCTACCTCCAACCAACATGCAGGCGACTTACATGGATTTTCATACAACGTCTCAAATGGAGTCATTCCAATACTGCTCTGATAGCTGTTGTTATACAAGAACTCTACCATATGAAAGTAATCTTCCCAAGATCCACTGAAGTCTAAAATGCATGCCCTCAGTAAGTCTTCGAGGCCTTGTTGGTCCTCTCAGTCTGCCCATCTCTCTGTGGATGGTATGCAGCACTCATGCGCAGTTCTGTACTTAATACCTTCTACAAACTTCGCCATAATGCACTAGTGAAAAACGAATCCCGATCGCTAATAGTAGTACTAGGCACCTAATGCAGTCTCATTATTACCTTCACATATACTTCTGTTAACTTCGGCCTAGTGCTCTTAGCCTTCACTGGAATGAAATGGACACACTTAATTAGTCTATCAACTATGACCCATATGCCTTCATTCCCTGCCCTTGTCCTTGGCAACCCATCTATGAAGTCTATAGATATTGAATCTCATTTCCATAGTGGAACCTCTAAAGGCTGCAGGAGCCCACTTGGCTTCTGATGTTCTACCTTCACCTGCTAGCACATATGACATCTTCTCACATACTCTCCCATATCTTTCTTCATACCTTTCTAAAAGAAACTCCTCTTCATATCCCGATACATCTTCGTACCTCCAGGACGTATAGTAAAATTTGAACGATGACATTCGTCTAAAACATCCTTTTGCAGTCCTTTAGTACTCGGAACATACAACCTACCATTCTTCCGCGGTCTTCCTTCTTTATCAACACCGAATCCCTTTAGCTCTACTACTCCAAATCCTGAGTCCAAATTCCTTACCGTGTCTGCGCAGAATTTATCTCCCTGGTGTAGTTCAGCTATCCTTTCTACCAGCGTAGGCCTAACTTCTAAGCATGATAGCATTCTAGATGCACTGCTCAAACCTGCAATAGATCGATATCGCACATCACACACGGACAATGTTTCTAAAACAACTCATTCCTCTATTATAGCCAAAACACAAAAAATTTATTTCCATGTTAAGGTATCAACTACTTTATTGCCTTTTACTTGGGCATACTCTATCCAAGAATCATATGATGCTAGAAATTCTAACCACCTCTGGTGTCTCATATTCAGCTCCTTCTAAGAGAACAGATATCTCGGAGACTTGTGGTTAGTATACAATTCAAACCTCTCCCCAAAGAGATAATGTCTCCAAATCATGCAAAGGCAACTGCTACCAATTCTGAATCATGCGTTGGATACTCAACTTCATGCGGTCGCAAGTGCATAGATGCATAAGCAATTACTCTACGCTTCTGCATCAACACTGCGCCTAACACCAAACCTGACGCATCAGTGTATACGGTCATACTATTATTTCCTTAAGGCATTACCAACATAGGTGCATTCTTCAATCTATACTTTAGTTTCTGGAATGCATTCTCACACTCCTGCGCTTAAAAAACTGCTCACCCTTCCTGGTTAGCTTCGTCGTTGGTGTAGCTATACGATAGACGTCTTTAATAAATATCTGGTAATAGCCAACCAATTCTAAGAAACTTCGCACCTCGATTATAGTCTCAGGTCTCATCCACTCATTTATTGCCTCCACCTTCGAAGGGTCTACAGTTAATCCTTCTTTTGAAATCACATAGCCTAGGAACTTCACTTCCCTCTTCCAAAAATTACACTTAGAAAATTTTGCTTTCAAATTATGTTTTCTCAACGTCTCCAGCACAAGCCTTAAGTGAACTACGTGTTGATCCCCATCCTTAGAGTATACTAAAATATCATCTAGGAACACCAAAACATATCTATCTAGCTTATCTCGGATGATCATGTTCATCAAGTCTACAAAGAATGCAGTGCATCGGTCAATCCAAATGGCATAACTCATCACTCATATGAACCGTACCTTGTTCTGAATGCAGTCAAATGAATGCTTTCCTTCGCAAGTCTAAGCTGATGGAACCCTATAGACAAGTCCAACTGCAAAAACACCTTAACTTCAATTAACTGATCAAACGGTCATCAATTCTCGGCAAAGGATACCTATTCTTCACCATCCTTTCATTCAGCTTATGATAGTCAATGCACAGTCTTAATGACCCATCAGACTTCCTTACAAATACTGTTTCTGCTCCCTAAGGTGAACTTCTTGGACTTATGAAGCTCTTTCCTTCTAACTCTGCTAATTGATTCCTCAACTCCTCCATCTCCTTTGGAGGCATTCTACTTGGGGATAGACTAAACGATTAGGTCCCTGGTAGTAAATCTATTCGAAACTCCACTCCTCTTGGGGGTGGCAACCCTGAAACTGGTTCAGACGCATCTTGAAACTCCTCCACCATGCGTATTACTCCAAGATCTTTTTCTTCCAAAGTTAAAGCAAATAAGACACTCTTGCATTTTTCACGTTCTTCCAAGACCACATACACTCTATCTCTACGGCCCAGATAACTTAGAGTGATTATCCTTTCAGGGCAGTGCACTCTTGCACTATACTTCTCCAACCACTCCATCCCTAAAATTACTCTGAAGCCTATGAAGTCAAATACATAGGGATTGTTAGAAAACTTACACCCATCTAATTATTCAGTGCATCTCAATCCGAGAGTGGCTGTAACGATACGGATTTTTCGCGTTCGAAAATCGACATCCATACTTTACATCGTACTCGAATGTCGTAGATTCGAGCGTTCAAATCCGAGTCGCCGGAGCTTATAACACAGTTAAGTAAATATCACAGCGGAATAAAAAGAATATAGATATACAACATCTGATACAATATCCAGATACAATGATGATACAATGAATATCTATATACATCAGAGATATGATACAACAAATAGCAGCGGAAAGAAAAATAGATAACATCAGCAGCGGAAAATCTTCATCTCCAAAGCACGATCCAGAAATAGCTCGAACTCCCAATAACGATACACCAAGATAAGCAAGTGCAGTCCATATCCAAAGACTGAACTGGCTCCAGAAAATCTACTGAACCTGACTATCTGAAAAACTCAACTCTAGACTGCTCGTGTAGAAAATTTTGAGCATCCAGAGTTTAGGAAAGAAACAATAAACTCCGGATCAGTCATGGGACTGGTGTGAGCAACAAAAACAGTTTATCTTTAAAACAACATAAGAATTTAAACATTGAAAACCGTAATGCTTTTGGAAAATGAAACTACCATAAGACCTCCCACCACACACACAATGCAAACGCAGAATTGGAGGAGATTTCTTCTTATGATAGTCAAAGATGCTTACTACGCAAATCATTGGATATTATTACTAGTGCATAGTGCAGAAAACATTTCGAAAGTATAATATTAATCTTAGCCAACATACGACCAGTATCGTATGCCTACTATAGCTACCATCTAAACAGTGGTGACCACCGTACGTAAATGGCAGGTTCTACAACTAATACTGTACAAAGTTCGTATTGGAGTTTGGATTTCCAACAAATGGTCAGGCTAAGGAACTTCCTTTTCCACGATGGGTACGTCCCTGGAATAGACGACCCGAGAACCTAACCGGATCTCTGCCAACACAAGGCCGGGTTACCTCTGCAAAAATAGGTAACTACTGACACGCGTATGCCATCCCCCGATCGTAACCGATCTTCCCGAGGATCCCCGATTTCCAACAAACCACATCAAAATAATAATGCAGCAACCACATAGGTTAAGTATCTGGGCTCCATACCATGATACCACCTCTATCCAGAAGGAATGACATACACTAAGGGGCGCTACTCCCTAGAACCTTGCTGCATCTTTCCTGTTTTGACCATTTTCGGGGTGTGAGGCTCGACGAAGTCTCGTCCACAAAGCTACGCTTTGTCACAAAGCCATGCTTCGGGTCAAACAAATGATCAACCTATGATCACAAAGATATAAGATCAAACAAATGATCATATCACAAATGATCAAACACTGATCATCACACAGCAACACTCAGCATGCCACATTACCAAATTGGGATATATCGCTGATAAATTTCAACTACATAGCCTCTGAGCTCGTACGTCTCAGAGAAGGGTGTTAAGCTAAGAGAATAAATTCTCCGCCACCAACAGAAATGTATTTGAAAGAAATCGGCTTTATATCTCAAAGTGTAATGTCAGACATGTATCCATACAAGTCGGTTCCGGGTTTGAACAGAACCGAAGGCACTTCTTACGAAGCCCTTGCAATTCCGGGTATTCACAATCCCGTCCGGACTTCCCATCACAAAGGGTGATAAAATCTCTATATCGGGGCTAGTCGATGCAGAGACATTCGACGAGTTGTCCTTTCGTTTTCGCAAATATCCGGTCTTCATCACCGGTCTTCAAATGCTATCCATATACGACGTATCACTATTCGGAATGGGTTATATGACACAAATGTCTTTTCCCGGCTAACCCGAATAATGAGCGCAATATTTAAAAACATATGGATATTGGGATTTCAATTAAATCACAGCTTAAAGCCCAAAACTTTTCATTCGAATGGTTAAACAAATTACCATTTTCAAATCTTTAAACAAAAAGATTTATTTCACAAAGTTCACCCAGTTTTCACAAAAATACATTCATAGGTTTCAAAACAATTTCCGTTTCAATTGGATTAACTCATTAAATCTTTAAATCAAAGATTCAACTTATAGCTTTCAAAACAATTTCATTTCGAATGGTTTAAACAAATCATCATTTTAAATCTGTTAAAAATAAACAGATTCAATTCATAGTTTTCAAAACAATTCATTCATAGGCTTTCAAAACATTTCAATTCATTTTAAATTTGAAACCTTTCAACACAAATTGGAAGTTCACTTCTCATATGAAAGCTGTTATTATTTGAAAACAAATAGTTTCCGTTTAAGAAAATCCAATTTTATTTACACGAGTTAAAGCCCTTGGATTTTATTCATATTCCAAAATCAATACTTTTCAAATAGTTTAACCCATATATAACTGGTATAACATCTTTAATCCCTAGTTTCAAATCATAGAATTTAATTTCAAATCTTGAATTCAAATTTAAATCAAATTATTTAAATTTCAAGACTCGATTAAGTTGTTCAAAATAACTTTTATCTTTGAAATTCCATTTCAAAAGCTTTTCATATTTAAACCGAAATTTCCAATTTCAAAATCAATTGAAATTAAAATTTCAATTTCAAAAATATCAATTTGAATTATCTGTGACTTAACCGATTTCCACGTGAAATCCATATTTGTGTGTGTAACAGTGTAGTCCAGGGGTTTTACACACAATAGTGCAACATCAATCATCACAGATATATCGATAAGCGGTATAATCGATAACGCTTATCTTCATTCACAGATTCATAGATAAAATAAATTTATCAGTCACTAAGATTCACAATTACAATTCGATGTGGGTTTCGGATAACCAACTGGAATCCGACCCCCTGTCGCATCGAAATTCAAGTGCCGTTTTACGGGCCAAGGGTTTCATATTCACATAGTAATATATCACAGAAATAGAAATTTCAGATCACAACATAAATCAGGATGTATCACAAAACATCACAAATCAGATAGGACAATCAATTCAAGGCATCTCATATAATATAATCATTCATTAGTAAAGTCAAGCATTCAATGATTATTTATAAACAGGATTAATTTAATCATAATTAATTTAATTAAATTTCCCAATTTAATTAATTTCTTATGAATTAATTATCCAATTCTTGATTAACTAATTACAATTCATTTGATATAAATTTATTAGTTAATCACCTTCATTAATTATTCTTAATTAATCACATTAATTAAATTCACCTTAAGTTAATTACATAATTTATCAACCTTAATTATAAATTAATTACTTATGAGTTAATTACCCAAATTTATCACTTAATATTAATTTATGAAATTAATTAATTAATCCTAAATTATCCTTAATTGAATAATTATTCCGTAATCGTTTTTTTCCTTTAACTTTTAGTTTATTAACTAATATAAAATTATTAATTCCCAAAACAATATTTTGAAAAAGTTCAACTTTCAAAATCTTTGAAACTTGTTTTTGTAATTTTAAATTCGAAGTCTTGGTCAATGTTTCTTTTGGAAATTTGTTTAACAAATTTACTCTTAAGATTTTGTTTAAAACATTTCAAATATTCCTGGACCAAACCCAAAAATCACGATCAGGAACTCAGGCCACATCCCATTCTTCCCGAGAACAACCCTGAACACCTTCCTTCTCCTTCCTTTTATCTTTTCTTTTTAAAACTCAGTTTAGTTTAGATAAAAAAAACGTTAAATTGAAAAACACTCACGCGATCATCACGAAGCAAGACCCGAGCTCAACCTCCCTTCTTCCCGAGTCAACCCCGAAGGAAACTTCATCGCCAAAAAAAAACAAAACTGTGCACCGACCAGGTGCACGTGCACCGAAATTCTGGCCATCCTTGGTTGCCGCCACGGCCACCCACACACCACCGTTGACCACCCCATCAACCCCGACCATCCAAACCTGGGTTCGAGCTCAAAAATCGAAATTGAGTTAAACTCCCAAACCTGGAACGAACGTCTTGGAACCAACTCCTCAACCTGTCATCACCTCGACTCTGCTCCTCCCACCATCGGAGCTCCAGCTCCACCGGCCACAGCTTCGTCCTCGTTCCAGCAACCACTTCCCAGAGTTCCATCCAACTCGATCGACCCTAAGCGTCGAATTGATCAAATATTTCCAGACCAACCAAAACTAGGTCTAGAAACAAAAACCCACAACCACTATCACCACCTATCTCTGACCATCCACCTGTTATTTTTCCTAAACACTCCGACCACCCATACACCTTCAAGAAGAATCGCAGCCACTCCGATCAACTAGATCGACAGATAAAACCCAAATTTCCTTTTCTAGTCAATCCTAAAATGCTAAATCAATTCTAATTTAAAAATTATGATTTAGATCTTAAAAATCATGATTTAGATTAGGGCTTCAGTTTATATTACAGAATTGTTAAACTAACATATTTGAATTTTACACATTTTCAAATCATCCAGTTAGATTCTGGTTTCCAGATAAATTTCCCTTGTATTTTTAGTTAAATAAATTTTAAACCTAAATCTTAAAGTTAAACAAACAAGACTTGTTTAATTCTAGATACTAACAGCAATCTGATTAAAAGGAATTGGATTCTTTTGTTTAGAAGCTATGTTTAAACTAAGAACAGGCAGAACAAATTTTACAACATCAATCCATCTATCCACCCATATATACACTGGCATTCTCAAATATATATACACGTACTTTAAACTTCATCTCAGATAAACTAGCATGCAACCATAAATGAATGTACTTAGGCATTTTAGAAAAGAAGTTACTCACTGATCTAAAGAAGAAAATACTGGGTCAAGTTGCTCACCTTTCATGATTTGAAGAACAGAGAAAGAAGAGCAGAGCTTTTAGTTTTTAAATCTGAAAACTTTGCTTGATATAGATTTGATCTTGTGCTTGAAGTTGAATTAGTTACTTTGCTCTTGATTTCCAGATTTTGAAATCTTCCCAGGTTTGAAACCAGCCTGAGACACTGCTTGCTAAAGCCTTCTTGATCTCAGGTTTGAGTTGTTTTCGAATTTAAGTTTTGTTTCAGTTTGTAGATGATATCACTTCAGAAGTCACTCAGTTTGAAGGGAAGAAACTGAGATAAGGAAATACATATGTATATATAGAAGAAGGCAATGTTTGTATAGGGTTATTTGTTTATGCAATAGGTAAGGCTGATGTGTTTTGTATTAAATGCATAGGGTATGTTGCATTTATTGTTAAGTACTTTGTGTTTTTATATGTTTTCTTGTTGACTTAGGCCATACTTGCTTGTCTCGGCTGTACATGTATAATTTTGCTTTGCCATTAAGTGTTGTTTGTATTTCCTTTTGCTTCTTTGCATACTTATATATCTGGTTTTATACTTTTGCTTTGTACATAGATGTTTACAATACTATTTGTTTATGTATTGACTTCGGCTGGGGTATGATGTTGTATTTAGAGATGTTTTGTTTCATACTTTCTTTCTTTAGATTGGCCTGGCAGCTTTCATTTGTCTTTAGGTCTTTAAATAAAGGTGTTTACTTTATATGTTTGTTTCAGTATTTTCTTCTTTCTTATGTGGTTTTATAAGTGTTCATATATAAATGTATTTTATTCCTATTTTAAATTTTGTTGTTTGAATTTAACTATATGTTACTTTATATTTTTATAATTTATCTTATTATATATATTCTTATTCCTATTTCTAATTTTAAATATTTACTTTAACTTAAATACTTATTTATTATCTTATATTAAATTTATAATTTCAAATTATTATTAACCATCAATTTTTAATATTATTATCAATTATTTATTTACAATTTAAACTCAAGTCAAATATATGTCTATATATTTATTATTTTCAAATTCACTCATATTTGAAACGGGGAAACTCGCTCCAATTTTCTAATTAAATCAACAAATTTTTATCCAAAAATTTATTTAATTACTCAATTTAATTCAAAAATTCAATAAATTATTAATTTAAATAAATTTAAATTTCAGGGTCGTTACAAACTTCCCCCCTTAAAAGAATTTCGTCCTCGAAATTTGCAGGCACGAAAAAACACAGAGATAGACAGATTCGATCTCCTATAATTCCTCAAACACAAGATACGGATTCCGAACTCAAGTCGGAATATCTCAAAACACATATCAATTTGTCCCTCTTCGGACTTCGATATTCGCAAGAAATTATAATAGAATTTCCAAATTTGGTTTTAAACAAAATCGTTTTATTGATACAGTTCAAATTTAGCTTCATATTCTATTAATCAATTTAAACTCAATTTAAAATTTCCAATTCCAAATTTCATTAAGGTTTAAATCAAAAAGCTGATAAGAACTGATAAAGATACGAAGTAAGGATCTTCTACAACGATTCGTAGAGCCATCATCACACCGAAACTTCTCCTGGAGCTGTCACGAAGGAATCAAAAGAATTTGGAAATGAAACAAAGAAGATTGATAAGAAGGTTATTTCCACTGTTACAGGGTATTGACCATTTATAGTCGTATTCCTTTGTCCCCTATCTCGTTCTCTTCTTGCACTCATACTCACTATCAGTGGATAGTAAGAGAATTTACTGAGACGTTCAGACGGATATCTTAAGGATTACTCATTCTAGAGTTTACTTCACTCTATCTCTAATGAGCTACTTAACGTGTTATACTCCTGAGCTAAAGTTCAACCTTAGCTCTGATACCAAATGTAACGATACGGATTTTTCGCGTTCGAAAATCGACATCCATACTTTACATCGTACTCGAATGTCGTAGATTCGAGCGTTCAAATCCGAGTCGCCGGAGCTTATAACACAGTTAAGTAAATATCACAGCGGAATAAAAAGAATATAGATATACAACATCTGATACAATATCCAGATACAATGATGATACAATGAATATCTATATACATCAGAGATATGATACAACAAATAGCAGCGGAAAGAAAAATAGATAACATCAGCAGCGGAAAATCTTCATCTCCAAAGCACGATCCAGAAATAGCTCGAACTCCCAATAACGATACACCAAGATAAGCAAGTGCAGTCCATATCCAAAGACTGAACTGGCTCCAGAAAATCTACTGAACCTGACTATCTGAAAAACTCAACTCTAGACTGCTCGTGTAGAAAATTTTGAGCATCCAGAGTTTAGGAAAGAAACAATAAACTCCGGATCAGTCATGGGACTGGTGTGAGCAACAAAAACAGTTTATCTTTAAAACAACATAAGAATTTAAACATTGAAAACCGTAATGCTTTTGGAAAATGAAACTACCATAAGACCTCCCACCACACACACAATGCAAACGCAGAATTGGAGGAGATTTCTTCTTATGATAGTCAAAGATGCTTACTACGCAAATCATTGGATATTATTACTAGTGCATAGTGCAGAAAACATTTCGAAAGTATAATATTAATCTTAGCCAACATACGACCAGTATCGTATGCCTACTATAGCTACCATCTAAACAGTGGTGACCACCGTACGTAAATGGCAGGTTCTACAACTAATACTGTACAAAGTTCGTATTGGAGTTTGGATTTCCAACAAATGGTCAGGCTAAGGAACTTCCTTTTCCACGATGGGTACGTCCCTGGAATAGACGACCCGAGAACCTAACCGGATCTCTGCCAACACAAGGCCGGGTTACCTCTGCAAAAATAGGTAACTACTGACACGCGTATGCCATCCCCCGATCGTAACCGATCTTCCCGAGGATCCCCGATTTCCAACAAACCACATCAAAATAATAATGCAGCAACCACATAGGTTAAGTATCTGGGCTCCATACCATGATACCACCTCTATCCAGAAGGAATGACATACACTAAGGGGCGCTACTCCCTAGAACCTTGCTGCATCTTTCCTGTTTTGACCATTTTCGGGGTGTGAGGCTCGACGAAGTCTCGTCCACAAAGCTACGCTTTGTCACAAAGCCATGCTTCGGGTCAAACAAATGATCAACCTATGATCACAAAGATATAAGATCAAACAAATGATCATATCACAAATGATCAAACACTGATCATCACACAGCAACACTCAGCATGCCACATTACCAAATTGGGATATATCGCTGATAAATTTCAACTACATAGCCTCTGAGCTCGTACGTCTCAGAGAAGGGTGTTAAGCTAAGAGAATAAATTCTCCGCCACCAACAGAAATGTATTTGAAAGAAATCGGCTTTATATCTCAAAGTGTAATGTCAGACATGTATCCATACAAGTCTGTTCCGGGTTCGAACAGAACCGAAGGCACTTCTTACGAAGCCCTTGCAATTCCGGGTATTCACAATCCCGTCCGGACTTCCCATCACAAAGGGTGATAAAATCTCTATATCGGGGCCAGTCGATGCAGAGACATTCGACGAGTTGTCCTTTCGTTTTCGCAAATATCCGGTCTTCATCACCGGTCTTCAAATGCTATCCATATACGACGTATCACTATTCGGAATGGGTTATATGACACAAATGTCTTTTCCCGGCTAACCCGAATAATGAGCGCAATATTTAAAAACATATGGATATTGGGATTTCAATTAAATCACAGCTTAAAGCCCAAAACTTTTCATTCGAATGGTTAAACAAATTACCATTTTCAAATCTTTAAACAAAAAGATTTATTTCACAAAGTTCACCCAGTTTTCACAAAAATACATTCATAGGTTTCAAAACAATTTCCGTTTCAATTGGATTAACTCGTTAAATCTTTAAATCAAAGATTCAACTTATAGCTTTCAAAACAATTTCATTTCGAATGGTTTAAACAAATCATCATTTTAAATCTGTTAAAAATAAACAGATTCAATTCATAGTTTTCAAAACAATTCATTCATAGGCTTTCAAAACATTTCAATTCATTTTAAATTTGAAACCTTTCAACACAAATTGGAAGTTCACTTCTCATATGAAAGCTGTTATTATTTGAAAACAAATAGTTTCCGTTTAAGAAAATCCAATTTTATTTACACGAGTTAAAGCCCTTGGATTTTATTCATATTCCAAAATCAATACTTTTCAAATAGTTTAACCCATATATAACTGGTATAACATCTTTAATCCCTAGTTTCAAATCATAGAATTTAATTTCAAATCTTGAATTCAAATTTAAATCAAATTATTTAAATTTCAAGACTCGATTAAGTTGTTCAAAATAACTTTTATCTTTGAAATTCCATTTCAAAAGCTTTTCATATTTAAACCGAAATTTCCAATTTCAAAATCAATTGAAATTAAAATTTCAATTTCAAAAATATCAATTTGAATTATCTGTGACTTAACCGATTTCCACGTGAAATCCATATTTGTGTGTGTAACAGTGTAGTCCAGGGGTTTTACACACAATAGTGCAACATCAATCATCACAGATATATCGATAAGCGGTATAATCGATAACGCTTATCTTCATTCACAGATTCATAGATAAAATAAATTTATCAGTCACTAAGATTCACAATTACAATTCGATGTGGGTTTCGGATAACCAACTGGAATCCGACCCCCTGTCGCATCGAAATTCAAGTGCCGTTTTACGGGCCAAGGGTTTCATATTCACATAGTAATATATCACAGAAATAGAAATTTCAGATCACAACATAAATCAGGATGTATCACAAAACATCACAAATCAGATAGGACAATCAATTCAAGGCATCTCATATAATATAATCATTCATTAGTAAAGTCAAGCATTCAATGATTATTTATAAACAGGATTAATTTAATCATAATTAATTTAATTAAATTTCCCAATTTAATTAATTTCTTATGAATTAATTATCCAATTCTTGATTAACTAATTACAATTCATTTGATATAAATTTATTAGTTAATCACCTTCATTAATTATTCTTAATTAATCACATTAATTAAATTCACCTTAAGTTAATTACATAATTTATCAACCTTAATTATAAATTAATTACTTATGAGTTAATTACCCAAATTTATCACTTAATATTAATTTATGAAATTAATTAATTAATCCTAAATTATCCTTAATTGAATAATTATTCCGTAATCGTTTTTTTCCTTTAACTTTTAGTTTATTAACTAATATAAAATTATTAATTCCCAAAACAATATTTTGAAAAAGTTCAACTTTCAAAATCTTTGAAACTTGTTTTTGTAATTTTAAATTCGAAGTCTTGGTCAATGTTTCTTTTGGAAATTTGTTTAACAAATTTACTCTTAAGATTTTGTTTAAAACATTTCAAATATTCCTGGACCAAACCCAAAAATCACGATCAGGAACTCAGGCCACATCCCATTCTTCCCGAGAACAACCCTGAACACCTTCCTTCTCCTTCCTTTTATCTTTTCTTTTTAAAACTCAGTTTAGTTTAGATAAAAAAAAACGTTAAATTGAAAAACACTCACGCGATCATCACGAAGCAAGACCCGAGCTCAACCTCCCTTCTTCCCGAGTCAACCCCGAAGGAAACTTCATCGCCAAAAAAAACAAAACTGTGCACCGACCAGGTGCACGTGCACCGAAATTCTGGCCATCCTTGGTTGCCGCCACGGCCACCCACACACCACCGTTGACCACCCCATCAACCCCGACCATCCAAACCTGGGTTCGAGCTCAAAAATCGAAATTGAGTTAAACTCCCAAACCTGGAACGAACGTCTTGGAACCAACTCCTCAACCTGTCATCACCTCGACTCTGCTCCTCCCACCATCGGAGCTCCAGCTCCACCGGCCACAGCTTCGTCCTCGTTCCAACAACCACTTCCCAGAGTTCCATCCAACTCGATCGACCCTAGGCGTCAAATTGATCAAATATTTCCAGACCAACCAAAACTAGGTCTAGAAACAAAAACCCACAACCACTATCACCACCTATCTCTGACCATCCACCTGTTATTTTTCCTAAACACTCCGACCACCCATACACCTTCAAGAAGAATCGCAGCCACTCCGATCAACTAGATCGACAGATAAAACCCAAATTTCCTTTTCTAGTCAATACTAAAATGCTAAATCAATTCTAATTTAAAAATTATGATTTAGATCTTAAAAATCATGATTTAGATTAGGGCTTCAGTTTATATTACAGAATTGTTAAACTAACATATTTGAATTTTACACATTTTCAAATCATCCAGTTAGATTCTGGTTTCCAGATAAATTTCCCTTGTATTTTTAGTTAAATAAATTTTAAACCTAAATCTTAAAGTTAAACAAACAAGACTTGTTTAATTCTAGATACTAACAGCAATCTGATTAAAAGGAATTGGATTCTTTTGTTTAGAAGCTATGTTTAAACTAAGAACAGGCAGAACAAATTTTACAACATCAATCCATCTATCCACCCATATATACACTGGCATTCTCAAATATATATACACGTACTTTAAACTTCATCTCAGATAAACTAGCATGCAACCATAAATGAATGTACTTAGGCATTTTAGAAAAGAAGTTACTCACTGATCTAAAGAAGAAAATACTGGGTCAAGTTGCTCACCTTTCATGATTTGAAGAACAGAGAAAGAAGAGCAGAGCTTTTAGTTTTTAAATCTGAAAACTTTGCTTGATATAGATTTGATCTTGTGCTTGAAGTTGAATTAGTTACTTTGCTCTTGATTTCCAGATTTTGAAATCTTCCCAGGTTTGAAACCAGCCTGAGACACTGCTTGCTAAAGCCTTCTTGATCTCAGGTTTGAGTTGTTTTCGAATTTAAGTTTTGTTTCAGTTTGTAGATGATATCACTTCAGAAGTCACTCAGTTTGAAGGGAAGAAACTGAGATAAGGAAATACATATGTATATATAGAAGAAGGCAATGTTTGTATAGGGTTATTTGTTTATGCAATAGGTAAGGCTGATGTGTTTTGTATTAAATGCATAGGGTATGTTGCATTTATTGTTAAGTACTTTGTGTTTTTATATGTTTTCTTGTTGACTTAGGCCATACTTGCTTGTCTCGGCTGTACATGTATAATTTTGCTTTGCCATTAAGTGTTGTTTGTATTTCCTTTTGCTTCTTTGCATACTTATATATCTGGTTTTATACTTTTGCTTTGTACATAGATGTTTACAATACTATTTGTTTATGTATTGACTTCGGCTGGGGTATGATGTTGTATTTAGAGATGTTTTGTTTCATACTTTCTTTCTTTAGATTGGCCTGGCAGCTTTCATTTGTCTTTAGGTCTTTAAATAAAGGTGTTTACTTTATATGTTTGTTTCAGTATTTTCTTCTTTCTTATGTGGTTTTATAAGTGTTCATATATAAATGTATTTTATTCCTATTTTAAATTTTGTTGTTTGAATTTAACTATATGTTACTTTATATTTTTATAATTTATCTTATTATATATATTCTTATTCCTATTTCTAATTTTAAATATTTACTTTAACTTAAATACTTATTTATTATCTTATATTAAATTTATAATTTCAAATTATTATTAACCATCAATTTTTAATATTATTATCAATTATTTATTTACAATTTAAACTCAAGTCAAATATATGTCTATATATTTATTATTTTCAAATTCACTCATATTTGAAACGGGGAAACTCGCTCCAATTTTCTAATTAAATCAACAAATTTTTATCCAAAAATTTATTTAATTACTCAATTTAATTCAAAAATTCAATAAATTATTAATTTAAATAAATTTAAATTTCAGGGTCGTTACAAACTTCCCCCCTTAAAAGAATTTCGTCCTCGAAATTTGCAGGCACGAAAAAACACAGAGATAGACAGATTCGATCTCCTATAATTCCTCAAACACAAGATACGGATTCCGAACTCAAGTCGGAATATCTCAAAACACATATCAATTTGTCCCTCTTCGGACTTCGATATTCGCAAGAAATTATAATAGAATTTCCAAATTTGGTTTTAAACAAAATCGTTTTATTGATACAGTTCAAATTTAGCTTCATATTCTATTAATCAATTTAAACTCAATTTAAAATTTCCAATTCCAAATTTCATTAAGGTTTAAATCAAAAAGCTGATAAGAACTGATAAAGATACGAAGTAAGGATCTTCTACAACGATTCGTAGAGCCATCATCACACCGAAACTTCTCCTGGAGCTGTCACGAAGGAATCAAAAGAATTTGGAAATGAATCAAAGAAGATTGATAAGAAGGTTATTTCCACTGTTACAGGGTATTGACCATTTATAGTCGTATTCCTTTGTCCCCTATCTCGTTCTCTTCTTGTACTCATACTCACTATCAGTGGATAGTAAGAGAATTTACTGAGACGTTCAGACGGATATCTTAAGGATTACTCATTCTAGAGTTTACTTCACTCTATCTCTAATGAGCTACTTAACGTGTTATACTCCTGAGCTAAAGTTCAACCTTAGCTCTGATACCAAATGTAACGATACGGATTTTTCGCGTTCGAAAATCGACATCCATACTTTACATCGTACTCGAATGTCGTAGATTCGAGCGTTCAAATCCGAGTCGCCGGAGCTTATAACACAGTTAAGTAAATATCACAGCGGAATAAAAAGAATATAGATATACAACATCTGATACAATATCCAGATACAATGATGATACAATGAATATCTATATACATCAGAGATATGATACAACAAATAGCAGCGGAAAGAAAAATAGATAACATCAGCAGCGGAAAATCTTCATCTCCAAAGCACGATCCAGAAATAGCTCGAACTCCCAATAACGATACACCAAGATAAGCAAGTGCAGTCCATATCCAAAGACTGAACTGGCTCCAGAAAATCTACTGAACCTGACTATCTGAAAAACTCAACTCTAGACTGCTCGTGTAGAAAATTTTGAGCATCCAGAGTTTAGGAAAGAAACAATAAACTCCGGATCAGTCATGGGACTGGTGTGAGCAACAAAAACAGTTTATCTTTAAAACAACATAAGAATTTAAACATTGAAAACCGTAATGCTTTTGGAAAATGAAACTACCATAAGACCTCCCACCACACACACAATGCAAACGCAGAATTGGAGGAGATTTCTTCTTATGATAGTCAAAGATGCTTACTACGCAAATCATTGGATATTATTACTAGTGCATAGTGCAGAAAACATTTCGAAAGTATAATATTAATCTTAGCCAACATACGACCAGTATCGTATGCCTACTATAGCTACCATCTAAACAGTGGTGACCACCGTACGTAAATGGCAGGTTCTACAACTAATACTGTACAAAGTTCGTATTGGAGTTTGGATTTCCAACAAATGGTCAGGCTAAGGAACTTCCTTTTCCACGATGGGTACGTCCCTGGAATAGACGACCCGAGAACCTAACCGGATCTCTGCCAACACAAGGCCGGGTTACCTCTGCAAAAATAGGTAACTACTGACACGCGTATGCCATCCCCCGATCGTAACCGATCTTCCCGAGGATCCCCGATTTCCAACAAACCACATCAAAATAATAATGCAGCAACCACATAGGTTAAGTATCTGGGCTCCATACCATGATACCACCTCTATCCAGAAGGAATGACATACACTAAGGGGCGCTACTCCCTAGAACCTTGCTGCATCTTTCCTGTTTTGACCATTTTCGGGGTGTGAGGCTCGACGAAGTCTCGTCCACAAAGCTACGCTTTGTCACAAAGCCATGCTTCGGGTCAAACAAATGATCAACCTATGATCACAAAGATATAAGATCAAACAAATGATCATATCACAAATGATCAAACACTGATCATCACACAGCAACACTCAGCATGCCACATTACCAAATTGGGATATATCGCTGATAAATTTCAACTACATAGCCTCTGAGCTCGTACGTCTCAGAGAAGGGTGTTAAGCTAAGAGAATAAATTCTCCGCCACCAACAGAAATGTATTTGAAAGAAATCGGCTTTATATCTCAAAGTGTAATGTCAGACATGTATCCATACAAGTCTGTTCCGGGTTCGAACAGAACCGAAGGCACTTCTTACGAAGCCCTTGCAATTCCGGGTATTCACAATCCCGTCCGGACTTCCCATCACAAAGGGTGATAAAATCTCTATATCGGGGCCAGTCGATGCAGAGACATTCGACGAGTTGTCCTTTCGTTTTCGCAAATATCCGGTCTTCATCACCGGTCTTCAAATGCTATCCATATACGACGTATCACTATTCGGAATGGGTTATATGACACAAATGTCTTTTCCCGGCTAACCCGAATAATGAGCGCAATATTTAAAAACATATGGATATTGGGATTTCAATTAAATCACAGCTTAAAGCCCAAAACTTTTCATTCGAATGGTTAAACAAATTACCATTTTCAAATCTTTAAACAAAAAGATTTATTTCACAAAGTTCACCCAGTTTTCACAAAAATACATTCATAGGTTTCAAAACAATTTCCGTTTCAATTGGATTAACTCGTTAAATCTTTAAATCAAAGATTCAACTTATAGCTTTCAAAACAATTTCATTTCGAATGGTTTAAACAAATCATCATTTTAAATCTGTTAAAAATAAACAGATTCAATTCATAGTTTTCAAAACAATTCATTCATAGGCTTTCAAAACATTTCAATTCATTTTAAATTTGAAACCTTTCAACACAAATTGGAAGTTCACTTCTCATATGAAAGCTGTTATTATTTGAAAACAAATAGTTTCCGTTTAAGAAAATCCAATTTTATTTACACGAGTTAAAGCCCTTGGATTTTATTCATATTCCAAAATCAATACTTTTCAAATAGTTTAACCCATATATAACTGGTATAACATCTTTAATCCCTAGTTTCAAATCATAGAATTTAATTTCAAATCTTGAATTCAAATTTAAATCAAATTATTTAAATTTCAAGACTCGATTAAGTTGTTCAAAATAACTTTTATCTTTGAAATTCCATTTCAAAAGCTTTTCATATTTAAACCGAAATTTCCAATTTCAAAATCAATTGAAATTAAAATTTCAATTTCAAAAATATCAATTTGAATTATCTGTGACTTAACCGATTTCCACGTGAAATCCATATTTGTGTGTGTAACAGTGTAGTCCAGGGGTTTTACACACAATAGTGCAACATCAATCATCACAGATATATCGATAAGCGGTATAATCGATAACGCTTATCTTCATTCACAGATTCATAGATAAAATAAATTTATCAGTCACTAAGATTCACAATTACAACTCGATGTGGGTTTCGGATAACCAACTGGAATCCGACCCCCTATCGCATCGAAATTCAAGTGCCGTTTTACGGGCCAAGGGTTTCATATTCACATAGTAATATATCACAGAAATAGAAATTTCAGATCACAACATAAATCAGGATGTATCACAAAACATCACAAATCAGATAGGACAATCAATTCAAGGCATCTCATATAATATAATCATTCATTAGTAAAGTCAAGCATTCAATGATTATTTATAAACAGGATTAATTTAATCATAATTAATTTAATTAAATTTCCCAATTTAATTAATTTCTTATGAATTAATTATCCAATTCTTGATTAACTAATTACAATTCATTTGATATAAATTTATTAGTTAATCACCTTCATTAATTATTCTTAATTAATCACATTAATTAAATTCACCTTAAGTTAATTACATAATTTATCAACCTTAATTATAAATTAATTACTTATGAGTTAATTACCCAAATTTATCACTTAATATTAATTTATGAAATTAATTAATTAATCCTAAATTATCCTTAATTGAATAATTATTCCGTAATCGTTTTTTTCCTTTAACTTTTAGTTTATTAACTAATATAAAATTATTAATTCCCAAAACAATATTTTGAAAAAGTTCAACTTTCAAAATCTTTGAAACTTGTTTTTGTAATTTTAAATTCGAAGTCTTGGTCAATGTTTCTTTTGGAAATTTGTTTAACAAATTTACTCTTAAGATTTTGTTTAAAACATTTCAAATATTCCTGGACCAAACCCAAAAATCACGATCAGGAACTCAGGCCACATCCCATTCTTCCCGAGAACAACCCTGAACACCTTCCTTCTCCTTCCTTTTATCTTTTCTTTTTAAAACTCAGTTTAGTTTAGATAAAAAAAACGTTAAATTGAAAAACACTCACGCGATCATCACGAAGCAAGACCCGAGCTCAACCTCCCTTCTTCCCGAGTCAACCCCGAAGGAAACTTCATCGCCAAAAAAAAACAAAACTGTGCACCGACCAGGTGCACGTGCACCGAAATTCTGGCCATCCTTGGTTGCCGCCACGGCCACCCACACACCACCGTTGACCACCCCATCAACCCCGACCATCCAAACCTGGGTTCGAGCTCAAAAATCGAAATTGAGTTAAACTCCCAAACCTGGAACGAACGTCTTGGAACCAACTCCTCAACCTGTCATCACCTCGACTCTGCTCCTCCCACCATCGGAGCTCCAGCTCCACCGGCCACAGCTTCGTCCTCGTTCCAGCAACCACTTCCCAGAGTTCCATCCAACTCGATCGACCCTAGGCGTCGAATTGATCAAATATTTCCAGACCAACCAAAACTAGGTCTAGAAACAAAAACCCACAACCACTATCACCACCTATCTCTGACCATCCACCTGTTATTTTTCCTAAACACTCCGACCACCCATACACCTTCAAGAAGAATCGCAGCCACTCCGATCAACTAGATCGACAGATAAAACCCAAATTTCCTTTTCTAGTCAATCCTAAAATGCTAAATCAATTCTAATTTAAAAATTATGATTTAGATCTTAAAAATCATGATTTAGATTAGGGCTTCAGTTTATATTACAGAATTGTTAAACTAACATATTTGAATTTTACACATTTTCAAATCATCCAGTTAGATTCTGGTTTCCAGATAAATTTCCCTTGTATTTTTAGTTAAATAATTTTTAAACCTAAATCTTAAAGTTAAACAAACAAGACTTGTTTAAATTCTAGATACTAACAGCAATCTGATTAAAAGGAATTGGATTCTTTTGTTTAGAAGCTATGTTTAAACTAAGAACAGGCAGAACAAATTTTACAACATCAATCCATCTATCCACCCATATATACACTGGCATTCTCAAATATATATACACGTACTTTAAACTTCATCTCAGATAAACTAGCATGCAACCATAAATGAATGTACTTAGGCATTTTAGAAAAGAAGTTACTCACTGATCTAAAGAAGAAAATACTGGGTCAAGTTGCTCACCTTTCATGATTTGAAGAACAGAGAAAGAAGAGCAGAGCTTTTAGTTTTTAAATCTGAAAACTTTGCTTGATATAGATTTGATCTTGTGCTTGAAGTTGAATTAGTTACTTTGCTCTTGATTTCCAGATTTTGAAATCTTCCCAGGTTTGAAACCAGCCTGAGACACTGCTTGCTAAAGCCTTCTTGATCTCAGGTTTGAGTTGTTTTCGAATTTAAGTTTTGTTTCAGTTTGTAGATGATATCACTTCAGAAGTCACTCAGTTTGAAGGGAAGAAACTGAGATAAGGAAATACATATGTATATATAGAAGAAGGCAATGTTTGTATAGGGTTATTTGTTTATGCAATAGGTAAGGTTGATGTGTTTTGTATTAAATGCATAGGGTATGTTGCATTTATTGTTAAGTACTTTGTGTTTTTATATGTTTTCTTGTTGACTTAGGCCATACTTGCTTGTCTCGGCTGTACATGTATAATTTTGCTTTGCCATTAAGTGTTGTTTGTATTTCCTTTTGCTTCTTTGCATACTTATATATCTGGTTTTATACTTTTGCTTTGTACATAGATGTTTACAATACTATTTGTTTATGTATTGACTTCGGCTGGGGTATGATGTTGTATTTAGAGATGTTTTGTTTCATACTTTCTTTCTTTAGATTGGCCTGGCAGCTTTCATTTGTCTTTAGGTCTTTAAATAAAGGTGTTTACTTTATATGTTTGTTTCAGTATTTTCTTCTTTCTTATGTGGTTTTATAAGTGTTCATATATAAATGTATTTTATTCCTATTTTAAATTTTGTTGTTTGAATTTAACTATATGTTACTTTATATTTTTATAATTTATCTTATTATATATATTCTTATTCCTATTTCTAATTTTAAATATTTACTTTAACTTAAATACTTATTTATTATCTTATATTAAATTTATAATTTCAAATTATTATTAACCATCAATTTTTAATATTATTATCAATTATTTATTTACAATTTAAACTCAAGTCAAATATATGTCTATATATTTATTATTTTCAAATTCACTCATATTTGAAACGGGGAAACTCGCTCCAATTTTCTAATTAAATCAACAAATTTTTATCCAAAAATTTATTTAATTACTCAATTTAATTCAAAAATTCAATAAATTATTAATTTAAATAAATTTAAATTTCAGGGTCGTTACAAACTTCCCCCCTTAAAAGAATTTCGTCCTCGAAATTTGCAGGCACGAAAAAACACAGAGATAGACAGATTCGATCTCCTATAATTCCTCAAACACAAGATACGGATTCCGAACTCAAGTCGGAATATCTCAAAACACATATCAATTTGTCCCTCTTCGGACTTCGATATTCGCAAGAAATTATAATAGAATTTCCAAATTTGGTTTTAAACAAAATCGTTTTATTGATACAGTTCAAATTTAGCTTCATATTCTATTAATCAATTTAAACTCAATTTAAAATTTCCAATTCCAAATTTCATTAAGGTTTAAATCAAAAAGCTGATAAGAACTGATAAAGATACGAAGTAAGGATCTTCTACAACGATTCGTAGAGCCATCATCACACCGAAACTTCTCCTGGAGCTGTCACGAAGGAATCAAAAGAATTTGGAAATGAATCAAAGAAGATTGATAAGAAGGTTATTTCCACTGTTACAGGGTATTGACCATTTATAGTCGTATTCCTTTGTCCCCTATCTCGTTCTCTTCTTGCACTCATACTCACTATCAGTGGATAGTAAGAGAATTTACTGAGACGTTCAGACGGATATCTTAAGGATTACTCATTCTAGAGTTTACTTCACTCTATCTCTAATGAGCTACTTAACGTGTTATACTCCTGAGCTAAAGTTCAACCTTAGCTCTGATACCAAATGTAACGATACGGATTTTTCGCGTTCGAAAATCGACATCCATACTTTACATCGTACTCGAATGTCGTAGATTCGAGCGTTCAAATCCGAGTCGCCGGAGCTTATAACACAGTTAAGTAAATATCACAGCGGAATAAAAAGAATATAGATATACAACATCTGATACAATATCCAGATACAATGATGATACAATGAATATCTATATACATCAGAGATATGATACAACAAATAGCAGCGGAAAGAAAAATAGATAACATCAGCAGCGGAAAATCTTCATCTCCAAAGCACGATCCAGAAATAGCTCGAACTCCCAATAACGATACACCAAGATAAGCAAGTGCAGTCCATATCCAAAGACTGAACTGGCTCCAGAAAATCTACTGAACCTGACTATCTGAAAAACTCAACTCTAGACTGCTCGTGTAGAAAATTTTGAGCATCCAGAGTTTAGGAAAGAAACAATAAACTCCGGATCAGTCATGGGACTGGTGTGAGCAACAAAAACAGTTTATCTTTAAAACAACATAAGAATTTAAACATTGAAAACCGTAATGCTTTTGGAAAATGAAACTACCATAAGACCTCCCACCACACACACAATGCAAACGCAGAATTGGAGGAGATTTCTTCTTATGATAGTCAAAGATGCTTACTACGCAAATCATTGGATATTATTACTAGTGCATAGTGCAGAAAACATTTCGAAAGTATAATATTAATCTTAGCCAACATACGACCAGTATCGTATGCCTACTATAGCTACCATCTAAACAGTGGTGACCACCGTACGTAAATGGCAGGTTCTACAACTAATACTGTACAAAGTTCGTATTGGAGTTTGGATTTCCAACAAATGGTCAGGCTAAGGAACTTCCTTTTCCACGATGGGTACGTCCCTGGAATAGACGACCCGAGAACCTAACCGGATCTCTGCCAACACAAGGCCGGGTTACCTCTGCAAAAATAGGTAACTACTGACACGCGTATGCCATCCCCCGATCGTAACCGATCTTCCCGAGGATCCCCGATTTCCAACAAACCACATCAAAATAATAATGCAGCAACCACATAGGTTAAGTATCTGGGCTCCATACCATGATACCACCTCTATCCAGAAGGAATGACATACACTAAGGGGCGCTACTCCCTAGAACCTTGCTGCATCTTTCCTGTTTTGACCATTTTCGGGGTGTGAGGCTCGACGAAGTCTCGTCCACAAAGCTACGCTTTGTCACAAAGCCATGCTTCGGGTCAAACAAATGATCAACCTATGATCACAAAGATATAAGATCAAACAAATGATCATATCACAAATGATCAAACACTGATCATCACACAGCAACACTCAGCATGCCACATTACCAAATTGGGATATATCGCTGATAAATTTCAACTACATAGCCTCTGAGCTCGTACGTCTCAGAGAAGGGTGTTAAGCTAAGAGAATAAATTCTCCGCCACCAACAGAAATGTATTTGAAAGAAATCGGCTTTATATCTCAAAGTGTAATGTCAGACATGTATCCATACAAGTCTGTTCCGGGTTCGAACAGAACCGAAGGCACTTCTTACGAAGCCCTTGCAATTCCGGGTATTCACAATCCCGTCCGGACTTCCCATCACAAAGGGTGATAAAATCTCTATATCGGGGCCAGTCGATGCAGAGACATTCGACGAGTTGTCCTTTCGTTTTCGCAAATATCCGGTCTTCATCACCGGTCTTCAAATGCTATCCATATACGACGTATCACTATTCGGAATGGGTTATATGACACAAATGTCTTTTCCCGGCTAACCCGAATAATGAGCGCAATATTTAAAAACATATGGATATTGGGATTTCAATTAAATCACAGCTTAAAGCCCAAAACTTTTCATTCGAATGGTTAAACAAATTACCATTTTCAAATCTTTAAACAAAAAGATTTATTTCACAAAGTTCACCCAGTTTTCACAAAAATACATTCATAGGTTTCAAAACAATTTCCGTTTCAATTGGATTAACTCGTTAAATCTTTAAATCAAAGATTCAACTTATAGCTTTCAAAACAATTTCATTTCGAATGGTTTAAACAAATCATCATTTTAAATCTGTTAAAAATAAACAGATTCAATTCATAGTTTTCAAAACAATTCATTCATAGGCTTTCAAAACATTTCAATTCATTTTAAATTTGAAACCTTTCAACACAAATTGGAAGTTCACTTCTCATATGAAAGCTGTTATTATTTGAAAACAAATAGTTTCCGTTTAAGAAAATCCAATTTTATTTACACGAGTTAAAGCCCTTGGATTTTATTCATATTCCAAAATCAATACTTTTCAAATAGTTTAACCCATATATAACTGGTATAACATCTTTAATCCCTAGTTTCAAATCATAGAATTTAATTTCAAATCTTGAATTCAAATTTAAATCAAATTATTTAAATTTCAAGACTCGATTAAGTTGTTCAAAATAACTTTTATCTTTGAAATTCCATTTCAAAAGCTTTTCATATTTAAACCGAAATTTCCAATTTCAAAATCAATTGAAATTAAAATTTCAATTTCAAAAATATCAATTTGAATTATCTGTGACTTAACCGATTTCCACGTGAAATCCATATTTGTGTGTGTAACAGTGTAGTCCAGGGGTTTTACACACAATAGTGCAACATCAATCATCACAGATATATCGATAAGCGGTATAATCGATAACGCTTATCTTCATTCACAGATTCATAGATAAAATAAATTTATCAGTCACTAAGATTCACAATTACAATTCGATGTGGGTTTCGGATAACCAACTGGAATCCGACCCCCTGTCGCATCGAAATTCAAGTGCCGTTTTACGGGCCAAGGGTTTCATATTCACATAGTAATATATCACAGAAATAGAAATTTCAGATCACAACATAAATCAGGATGTATCACAAAACATCACAAATCAGATAGGACAATCAATTCAAGGCATCTCATATAATATAATCATTCATTAGTAAAGTCAAGCATTCAATGATTATTTATAAACAGGATTAATTTAATCATAATTAATTTAATTAAATTTCCCAATTTAATTAATTTCTTATGAATTAATTATCCAATTCTTGATTAACTAATTACAATTCATTTGATATAAATTTATTAGTTAATCACCTTCATTAATTATTCTTAATTAATCACATTAATTAAATTCACCTTAAGTTAATTACATAATTTATCAACCTTAATTATAAATTAATTACTTATGAGTTAATTACCCAAATTTATCACTTAATATTAATTTATGAAATTAATTAATTAATCCTAAATTATCCTTAATTGAATAATTATTCCGTAATCGTTTTTTTCCTTTAACTTTTAGTTTATTAACTAATATAAAATTATTAATTCCCAAAACAATATTTTGAAAAAGTTCAACTTTCAAAATCTTTGAAACTTGTTTTTGTAATTTTAAATTCGAAGTCTTGGTCAATGTTTCTTTTGGAAATTTGTTTAACAAATTTACTCTTAAGATTTTGTTTAAAACATTTCAAATATTCCTGGACCAAACCCAAAAATCACGATCAGGAACTCAGGCCACATCCCATTCTTCCCGAGAACAACCCTGAACACCTTCCTTCTCCTTCCTTTTATCTTTTCTTTTTAAAACTCAGTTTAGTTTAGATAAAAAAAAACGTTAAATTGAAAAACACTCACGCGATCATCACGAAGCAAGACCCGAGCTCAACCTCCCTTCTTCCCGAGTCAACCCCGAAGGAAACTTCATCGCCAAAAAAAAACAAAACTGTGCACCGACCAGGTGCACGTGCACCGAAATTCTGGCCATCCTTGGTTGCCGCCACGGCCACCCACACACCACCGTTGACCACCCCATCAACCCCGACCATCCAAACCTGGGTTCGAGCTCAAAAATCGAAATTGAGTTAAACTCCCAAACCTGGAACGAACGTCTTGGAACCAACTCCTCAACCTGTCATCACCTCGACTCTGCTCCTCCCACCATCGGAGCTCCAGCTCCACCGGCCACAGCTTCGTCCTCGTTCCAGCAACCACTTCCCAGAGTTCCATCCAACTCGATCGACCCTAGGCGTCGAATTGATCAAATATTTCCAGACCAACCAAAACTAGGTCTAGAAACAAAAACCCACAACCACTATCACCACCTATCTCTGACCATCCACCTGTTATTTTTCCTAAACACTCCGACCACCCATACACCTTCAAGAAGAATCGCAGCCACTCCGATCAACTAGATCGACAGATAAAACCCAAATTTCCTTTTCTAGTCAATCCTAAAATGCTAAATCAATTCTAATTTAAAAATTATGATTTAGATCTTAAAAATCATGATTTAGATTAGGGCTTCAGTTTATATTACAGAATTGTTAAACTAACATATTTGAATTTTACACATTTTCAAATCATCCAGTTAGATTCTGGTTTCCAGATAAATTTCCCTTGTATTTTTAGTTAAATAAATTTTAAACCTAAATCTTAAAGTTAAACAAACAAGACTTGTTTAAATTCTAGATACTAACAGCAATCTGATTAAAAGGAATTGGATTCTTTTGTTTAGAAGCTATGTTTAAACTAAGAACAGGCAGAACAAATTTTACAACATCAATCCATCTATCCACCCATATATACACCGGCATTCTCAAATATATATACACGTACTTTAAACTTCATCTCAGATAAACTAGCATGCAACCATAAATGAATGTACTTAGGCATTTTAGAAAAGAAGTTACTCACTGATCTAAAGAAGAAAATACTGGGTCAAGTTGCTCACCTTTCATGATTTGAAGAACAGAGAAAGAAGAGCAGAGCTTTTAGTTTTTAAATCTGAAAACTTTGCTTGATATAGATTTGATCTTGTGCTTGAAGTTGAATTAGTTACTTTGCTCTTGATTTCCAGATTTTGAAATCTTCCCAGGTTTGAAACCAGCCTGAGACACTGCTTGCTAAAGCCTTCTTGATCTCAGGTTTGAGTTGTTTTCGAATTTAAGTTTTGTTTCAGTTTGTAGATGATATCACTTCAGAAGTCACTCAGTTTGAAGGGAAGAAACTGAGATAAGGAAATACATATGTATATATAGAAGAAGGCAATGTTTGTATAGGGTTATTTGTTTATGCAATAGGTAAGGCTGATGTGTTTTGTATTAAATGCATAGGGTATGTTGCATTTATTGTTAAGTACTTTGTGTTTTTATATGTTTTCTTGTTGACTTAGGCCATACTTGCTTGTCTCGGCTGTACATGTATAATTTTGCTTTGCCATTAAGTGTTGTTTGTATTTCCTTTTGCTTCTTTGCATACTTATATATCTGGTTTTATACTTTTGCTTTGTACATAGATGTTTACAATACTATTTGTTTATGTATTGACTTCGGCTGGGGTATGATGTTGTATTTAGAGATGTTTTGTTTCATACTTTCTTTCTTTAGATTGGCCTGGCAGCTTTCATTTGTCTTTAGGTCTTTAAATAAAGGTGTTTACTTTATATGTTTGTTTCAGTATTTTCTTCTTTCTTATGTGGTTTTATAAGTGTTCATATATAAATGTATTTTATTCCTATTTTAAATTTTGTTGTTTGAATTTAACTATATGTTACTTTATATTTTTATAATTTATCTTATTATATATATTCTTATTCCTATTTCTAATTTTAAATATTTACTTTAACTTAAATACTTATTTATTATCTTATATTAAATTTATAATTTCAAATTATTATTAACCATCAATTTTTAATATTATTATCAATTATTTATTTACAATTTAAACTCAAGTCAAATATATGTCTATATATTTATTATTTTCAAATTCACTCATATTTGAAACGGGGAAACTCGCTCCAATTTTCTAATTAAATCAACAAATTTTTATCCAAAAATTTATTTAATTACTCAATTTAATTCAAAAATTCAATAAATTATTAATTTAAATAAATTTAAATTTCAGGGTCGTTACAGTGGCATACCCTTATATTGGATTTGCTACATGCATAGACGTGACTAAATAGGTAACCCTAACCCAAGTCTATCAACCAATTCTTTAACCATAAATGAATGTGTAGCTTTAGTGTTAAACAGTACTCTAACCGAAATATTAGAAGCTAAAGTCATACCTTCCAAGACTTTCCCCTTGCCTCTTTCCTCGGTGGATGGTCTTTCCCTTGGTCCCTCTAAAGCATAAACTTACGCTTTAAGTTCTAGGCAGTCCTTCAAGTACCCTACTTTGTCACACCTAAAGAACTTCATCTTCCCAAATTCCTTAGGCATAGGTCACGTCGAAGCATAATGCACCTTTCGTTTGTAGTTAAACATACAACCTCTGTATTAGCAACTACACTCCCTTTCCCCTTCTATGCTCCTATCTTGCCTTGCGTATATGGGGAAACTTCTTCTTCTGCTCTACTTAAGGTCTCACCTCCACCCTTCTCTACTCCTGGTACATCACATCATACCTTCTAGCCATGTAGATCACAAACTCAAAAGGAGATGCTAGATGAGCCATCACCTTATGATCAAGACCTTGATTCAAGCCCCTAGTAACTACTCATTTTTCTTCATCGGAGTATTGATGATCTCCATACCATACATAGACAACGTGTAACATTCCAGAATTTTGTCGTTTTAACTTTTAATATTTAATTAGTTTTAAATATTTAAATAATTAGTGTTTAAAAATCTAAGTAACTTATATTCAAATATAGGGATCATTTAAATATTTGAATTATGAATTAAATATTAATTAAATAGAATTAGTAGCCTTATTTAACTTCTTTTAATTAGTAAATAATAACGGTGAACTCATTTTGCAAATTCATTACAATAATAAATAGTTCGGATAAATATCGATAATGTGATCGAAAAATGTAAAACGATATCAAAACACGTGAAATTATCATTCCAAGGCATTGTCTTGGATTTTGAAGAAACTAGTGCCATTAAGTCTGAAATAACAAGGTGATGTACGCTAACGAGTTTTGTGGTGATCGAACGTAACGTGTGATCGTGCGAGCTCGAAACGCGTAATGGTTAATTTTAGAGAAATAAAATAATGATATAATTTGATTATAAAAGCTAACTTTTATATACAACGAAATTAGATCTTGAAACTAGTTCCATTGAGTTTGGAATAAGGGTATTTAATTAGGAACGACAGTGGCCATGCCTCTATTGGGGTTCGTGATTTTTGGGGGGTGGAAAGTGTAGGAGATAGAATTTATAAAAGGATCCATGTCTCTCCTCACTTTCTCAGCACAGAACCTAGGATATCCAAATCCAACGGCCATCATTGATCGACACCGTTAGAGCCCGATTTAGGAAAAGTGTCCAACATGAAAAATATATGCGGGGGTGAGATGAGTGTGTTGACCAGCTGGATCGTCGTGGATTGGAGCACGACGACATCGATCTGGGTTTGAACGGTGTAACTAGGGTTGGGTTTTTTGGCATCGACGTTGATCTCCTGGCGGCGGCCTTGAAGCAAAAATATGGGGGAAGGCTAGGACTACGTTCTGGTGGAGTTTGGAAGTCTGTTGTCGATGGTGGCGGCGGGAATGTTGAGTTGAACGAAGATGTTTTTTTGGGTTGGATCTCGATGGTGACGGCGCGTTGGGAGGTCAGACTAGTGGCATGGGGTCGATCTTGGCTAGGGAAGTCGGTGGCAGGAATGTGGCGACGAGAGGTAGTCTATGGTAGCGGCTACATGCGAAGTAACGTGGAGGGTGTGTTTTGATCGATGAGGGATTAGGATTTTTGAAAATGTAGTTAATTACTTAATTTATTAAGTGATTTACTAACTAATTAATTTTGAAATGTTCATTAATCCATATCTCACTCATATGAGGTCGGAGTTGGACGCAGTCTTTTGCGTTGGACTCGTATTTATGTTGTCTATGCATTGGAGTTGGATTCATTGAATTTGAAGCTAGTAAAATTTTAAGCTAAAGTTCAATTTTAGATCAAACTGGAACATGAAAGCATCAACAGGAATTTCAGTGAGTTTACTCACCTCTAAAAAAACTAAATGATATTTATGTTGCTATAGATTATTGTTGAATGCTTAAAAGATAGTTGATAGTTTTAATGAAGTATAAATTAATAATAAAATTACTGTGATTTAATTTCATTTCATTTAATGTGGTTAAATTATTTATACTCCATTTGTGATATCTATTTAGCAAAAAAACACCATTCCGCTATAATTAAATTGAATAGATTATTTTGGACATCTGTCGAGCAGAATAAATCACCATTCTATGTTTGCAAAGTAAAAAGATTATTTTTGAAGTTAATTAATATTTGGATTAATTCATAAATGATATTGTAGCCATTGATTGATAATTGTTGATAATAATATGTTTGTTATTATTGTTTCATTATTTGTTTGAATTAATTTGAATTCCCTTTTGAAAAGCGAATTGCATAAATAACTATTGTTTTGCAAGGGACTTTTGTAGAGGGACCCTGAGGGGTTTCTCGCTATTAATAATTTACTATTATATGCATCTTACTCATATTCTTATTTTTCTTATATTGATGTTGGTTGAAATATTTGTGCATACTGTTTGATTTGTGTAAGTGTCGTTATAGTGATTATCGCTATATTGTCACTTATGAAATATCATCCCCTTAAAGCTTTGTTGTGTATTGGACTTGAGCTTGTATTTTTACAAAATAAATGCTTGGTCGTGTTTGGCACTTTGAAAGCTGTTCAAACTATAATTTCAAGTATTTTGAAAATATTGAAAATAAATGATAAGCGTTGATTAAAATTTATAAAAGGAGTTATAAAATTAATTAATAATCTTTTGTGATAATTAATGCAGTTTGAAATTTATAAAGAGATTATAAACTTGGCTAATTATCTTTCGATATAATTAATGTCATTTTATTAATGTCATTTTAAATTTATAAAAGATTATAAGTTGGATTTAATTATCTTATGGGATAATTAATGTTTTTTAATTGATAAAGGTTATTTACCTTAAATACTTTTTAAATTCTTTTCAAATAGGTTTGTAAAGATTATTGAAAAGAATTAGGGGTTTAAATATATTCTTAATTATTATTCAACTATAATAAAATTAATTAATTAATTTATTAATGATGTATATAGTGAATTACTTGATTTAATAAAAGCATAGTAAAGTTAATTAACTAATTTAATAAAAGTGATTAAAGTTAATTAACTAATTTAATAAAGGTGTTTCAAGTTAATTAATTGATTTATTAAAGGAGTTACAAATTTGATTAATTGTCTCTTGGGATAATTAGTGTGGTTTTAAATTTATAAAAGAATTATATCAATTATCTTTCTAGATGAGTAACGTTGCTTTAAATTTATAAAAGAATTATATCAATTATCTTTCTAGACGAGTAACGTTGCTTTAAATTTATAAAAAGCATTTTAATTGATTTATTACCTTTCGGGATAATAAATGTTGTTTGAAATTTATAAACGATAGTTTATAAATGAGAAAATCTTTTAAAGGAAGTGTTTAAAAATAAAGCTAAGTGTAAATTGCCTTGGGTTTATAGTAAACAATGTTCTAATAACCTTTGTTTTTCACCCTTCTTTTTAATACACTTAAAAATATAATTAGCTCTTTGAAATGAATATCTTTAAAAGGTGTTTTTAAAGTGTTTTTACAAATATTTGTGATGTGGCAATCAAGCACAAGTGTGAGTCAAAGGTTTTAAGGGATTTAATTTTCATATACAATCATTTTGTTATTCCCGATAGTTGATATATTGACTACCGATTCTGCTTTCTTCTTTGGGTTTCATCAATTTAAGATGATTTTTTGCTTATTGGAGCATTAATATCCTTTGCCTAAAATGAATAAAATCAGAAAGCAAGTGGATGTCAAGCTATGTGGGGTTGCTCCCATTAGGGTATTTTTATATCTACTCTAGATTCGGTTTGGTGGTGTGTGCGTGGAGATGTGAAATACTCGGATTCTCGTTAAGATTGGTGGGGTCTGGTGTAACGACCCCACCATGATACCCAGTTTAGCAAAGAACATTACAAGTAATGTCGTCTGCTAATCAAGAGAATATGGCTTGTTAAGGGCGATCGAATGTGAATATACCTTTATACCAACACTGACACATTATTTATACCTTTTTCACTTAATATCTGAACTGAATTTGACATGTACAGTATTAACACAAAGTAATAGTCACACCGATTTCTCAGAATCAGAACAATATATAATATAAATAACAGTCGCAGATCACAGCAAAATATAATCTCAACTTATACATATACAAATTTTGAGCTTACAAAATTAAATACTAAACTCAACTAATATACAAGTTATGGTTTTCTAATCTTAATTATACATCTCAATTTCAAACAAACTTCCTAAGTGATATAACTTAGTATACGAGGTCCAACTTCTGCTAGCCCAACCATCCATATGTCTACTCATCCTATAACCTGAAAGTCTCGGTCTGACCCAAGTAAATAACACTCGGGTCAGACTATCTCTAAATATCTAGTAGGGTGAGAACAGAATATAACACAAGAATAAACAATATATAAGTAAATACAGATATCCATGATATAACAAGTCATGGGAATTAATTTAACTTAGAGTTCATCATAAGGCACATGGTTATACATTTAAGTCACGAACACATATTAGTCACTAAACACTGAATTCACAAAACAAAACACAACATCTCTAAGCACGCAAATATCAATGGTTAACTCGGAACAGGGTTAGAAACTTAAGTCACAAACATGAACTAGTCACTAAACATAGAATAATAGAATTAACTTAACCTAGCATCCATCCCAAGGGACAAGAATATATTTTTATTTCATGAACACAAGATAGAAGAATATATGTTTATTTCAAAAACACAAGACACAAGAATATATATTTATTTCACTAACACAAGACCCAAGAATATATATTTATTTCACAAACATAGAATAGTCACATAATTCAAATATCCAGAATTCAAGGGATCTTAATCAAAATGATATTAATGGTTGTACACAGAACCGTAGCAAACAAACAAACAATTTGGTATCATACGAACTGATCTGATACAGGGGATCGTACATAGGAGGGGAATCACAGGATTACAAGACGATCTCAAGGATATTAGCCATGATCGAAACTTTCAGATTTATTTTAGATTATTACACTTGAAAAGAAATCCAGGAGTAAACATCCTAAGGATCTAGCACCCACTTTCCCCACACAAAAAGAGAGTAAACTCTAAAGTGCCAAATACTATCACTTTTAGTAATCACTAAAACTTAACCAATATGTCCCATACCGTATGGTGAAATCCTAATATTTACTGAAAGCTAGTAAATCTCACTTGTTACGGATACCACCGGAAAACCTGAACTACATTCTCTTCAGGATCCAGCAACACTTGTCGCACACTAAAAGAGAATACAACTCTAAAGCGTAAAATACTTCCTAATAGCAATCACACGAATTTAACCAAGGCATCCCATACTACCCGCTGAAATTCGAGTATTCGCTAATGGGTTAGTAAGTTCCACTCAAACATTTTATTCAATGAGTTATACCGTATTCAACAAAGAGTTATTCGAAAGTATTTAAACCAATCGATAACACTAAGTCGATTATTAGTACTCCTCATATTATAGAATTAAGGTTCTCAAAACATTTTCTCTTTTGATTTTTATTGTTTAAAAACAATTATTAAATTTCCTTAAATCCATTTATTAATTACTAAGATTAAATTAAGGAACAAAGTATAACTTATACATATATTTCTATAAAATCCCCTTTTTAAATCCTTAAACACTTGTTGTTGTTAAGAAATACATAATATAAGTGTTACCTTCTACTATACTAGGCTGAAAGCAGGTTTCTAGAAACAAAGTGTTTAATAGATAAAAGTATATATATATATAGGTTTTGAAATTTACATACTTATAGTTCATAGTCTTAGTTATAAAACAAAACAAGTTATACACATCCAATTTAAAGTTAGTCTAAGGAACTCACAGGCTATATATGAACAAAACAAGGGCTATTACATAAAAAAGGGCAAAATGCCAGATTGTTATTTTATAAACAAAAACCTAGACTTGGAGTAGAAAAGCTATATACTATATATATATATATATAAATATGGACAGTATGCCCTTTACATTAATAAAGGTAGACAACTAAAATAAAGTAGGCACTAAGTCTAAACAATTCACATATAGTACTGTAACGACCAGCCAATCCGTACGATTCAAGCTGACAATAAACCACACATGTCCAACCCAAATCAAATGGAAAGACGGATGGTTAAGGGAAAGAAGAAGAGAAGAGAAGAAGAAGAGAAAGAAACTAAAACTATCACAGAGTCTCTCAATCGCAGTGGAACAACATATAATATAAAATCAATAATCTTTACAAAGGAGAAACTGTTATATACTTACATCCATCAGAGCACAACAACAATTCACTATCATTAGCCTAGACAGTTATAACAGCATGTCCTCACAATTGCTGATAAATTCAACAACAAAGCAGTGGAAATAAAACATATACGTAAATATGACTTGAAGACCTCCAACCTATCTTCTGAGCTCCAATGGATCCAAAGCAATCTGTAAATATGTTCAGTCTAACCCAAGCATTATAATAAAATAACACCCGAGTCAGTCTGGAAAACCAGTGTGAGAAAACACACCCAATTGGATTTTAAAGTTTTAGAAAACCATTTGAAAATCAAAAGTATCTTGTAAGACCACGCCGCACATAAACACAGATGGGTTTTTACCTTACGATAAATAAAACATTTCATATGAAATTCTATGGTATTATAATAGTGTCTAAATACAAATACTTATTAATCTTAGCCAAAATTGTTACATTAATTAAATTCCAGCATAATAGGTATACAACTAAAACCGAAAAGGCTCGTATTGGAGAATGGATTCCATACAATGACTAAGCTATTGGGGTATCGCCCGTCACGGTGCATTTCTAGATAAAATAACACCGAGGTCGAACCTATCGACCCCTTCCAACACCGAACCGGCCTACCCTTCACTAGATAGTACAGAATATGACTACCCTGCCTTTTGGGCGCCATAGTTTACAAATTTGAGAGATAATAGCGACTCTAGATAGGGATGATCATAACCTACTTGGGAGCGACCCACTTAGCCCTGCTGGATCTCCCATGCTTTAGTCATTCCCAGTTAATGAGGCTTGAGGCTACGTTTTACCTTTTATATAGCACATCCCACTGGGAATGCTAATATTGCCCTCCACGCAACAATGCAATACCAGCATTCATCCATACAAGTTTGTTCAGGGCCGGAACGAAACACTCGAGAGCTCCGTCTCCAATTCCATCATCTTCAAGATGTCTTCACTTCGAAACACATTCGTTCGATCAAAGTGGTTTTTTGATAGCATACCCGATCCTGGTCTCTTCAAAACAACTTTTCGATAATTCCCGGTAAACTCAACCCGCTTCTTTAGGAAATAGACAGTCAAAGATCAGATAGGAGATCACCTCCTAACCGTTAGTGGACGGATTTCCTTATCATTGTCCTAGAAGAATGAAACGATATTTATACCCATGGTACAACATCACCGAAGATGACTGTGCCATATAACTCACGTGTTTCTCCTAGATATTTCCAAAGTTACGTTTGGATCCAAGTACGATAGTCGGTTATTTAACTATCGAATAACAATCATTCAATCAGGGATTTAATTTCATAGGGAAATCCAACATTGGTTAAGCTTCAAGCAACACTAAGCCTCTTTTAAAAATCCTTCAGTAATTAAATCTACTTTGTAATTACTTGAACCAAAAATCCTTTTTACAAAGATATATATATATATATATATATATATCCACAAATCCCTATTTCCCAATACTTGGAAAAATATACATACACTTATCTCAACAAAGTATATTCACCAACTTTGGGAAATATTTCATTTTTATTTAATTCTAAAATCATTTATAAAATCCATTATACATCCACAAAACCCATTTATAAATCAATAAACCCATTTCTAAAATTCTTTTATAAATATTTAAAACCATTTATAAAAAACCTTTATCTTTTAACCAGTCTTCCTTTTCATTTTTTTCCCAAAACATATTATAGATTCCTCTTATAAAAACCCTATCTGTTTATAAAACTCCATTTATAAATCTCGAAAACAATTATAATAAATTTTAACCACTTACCTTTAAACACTACTATATACTAATAGCATTATAAATAAATAAATACTAAATTTAAAACATCCTAAAATAATAATTCTTAAATACAATAATAATTTATCTTTAACATTTTTATAAATACTAATAATAAATTTTCAAAACTATATTTATAAATAATTATATTTAATTTCAAACCATACTAATAATTTTAAATAGTTAACATTTCAAAATATTAAAATATTTAAAAATCACTTTTAAAACAATATTAGTATAAATTAACAACCTTTAAAACATAATTATATTTCCATGATAAATATCCATACTTAATTTCCAACCTGACTATTCCCATATTTATAAACTATATTTATAAATCACCTCTATTTTATGAAACTTCCTTTCATAAAATCCATTTATTTCTGAACTCCATTTATAACTCCATCCCATTATAAATCCCACGTATTCATAAAGTCTCGTTTGAACATAATTTCAACCATTTTTAACCTTACTTCCATAGGTATAAATTTCTTTTATAAATTTCTTCAACTTATAAAATATCATTTAACATATCCCAAATTTACCATCACCTTCAATTTCCAAATAGAATCAACAATTTCTAAAATACCATTCCACATCTTATAATAAATCCACCGTTTGATTTATTTTTTCCAATTTATCCCATGATAATAGTTTCCTTTATAAACACCGTTTATAAATCCATACTTTTACTAACAAAAATACGGTTTTGCAAATCTTCACTTCTTTTGTAAAATCTCACTTTTATAACTTATCACATTTATAAACTTCATTATAATATATGTACCGGTATAAATATATATATTACTTTATATAAAATGGTTAACAAATATTTATATAAAAATATTTTTATTTCTCGTTCAAAACATATCCCTTAATTATAAAATACTAACTTATTTTAAGATTTAAAAATCTTTATTCTACAAATCGAAAATCTCTATTTAAAATATTTCATAAAACAATTAACTTATAATATCTAAAAATCATACTTTTACTTTAGAAAAATTATTAAACATATAAAATTTACAATATCACTTTGGAATCCATTTTTTTGATCAAATCATTATTTTATAATATTTTAAAATACCAAAAACAAGGCCCAGTGTTACTAAAGCCCTAATAAACAAAATCATACTCATGTCATCCAATAACATCCAATATATCTTATATCACAATATATATGAAAATTAAAATCAACAGTATAAGGAATCCCATTAGATCCCTCCAACCTGTCCCCTTGCATCACATATACTATAAAATCAAATAATATAAATTGATTTCTTCGAGGTGGGATTCATATACAAAGGGTCATCCGCACTTACACGGGAACGTAATAGGGTCTCATCTACTCCAACAGGCTAGAATATATCCAAACTAACAATATAATTTGATTAATTATCCAAACAGCCAATAGTAGCCAACAATAAAAAAATTACATGTCCAATAAATAATTTTATCGATTAAAATATTTATGGTTAACTAAAAAGGTGAGATTAACTCACTTTGATTTTCAGGTCGTCAAAACCTTTCGGTTTGTATTAAATTTGAACGGTCGTTCAATTTAATCCAAAATTCCAACTAGCTTCGAATTCGTCCAATCCAACTGCATAGCATAGTGCTCGCCGATACAAACGCTACACAACTTGTCGCGCTCGAAACGGACCTCGTACGAGAAAGTTATGGATTAAATTATCATTCGATATAATTAAAATTTAATTACCTAAACTTAAAATAATTTAAACTAACTCATCTTCCCCTTTTTGTTCTAGGTAACCCGCGCATGCACGTTTGTTTATTTTTTCCCTTCTTCGATCATTCACGCCATTCCCAGCTCCTCCGCCACCGACTAACCTACGCCGCTCCCAGCGCCGTCGTCGCTCTAGCGTCCACCTTGCTCCTGCAGGCACGCACGAAACTGTCTCGGGAACCCATGTTGCTGCTAACGAATGCGAGGTGATTTCGCCCACCACGCCATGTCGAACGACGATCCATCTGTTGGTTAAGCTCGTATGGTCGTGCTCTATGTTTTCCTAGTTGAAGTCGAAGGCTAATTCGACTTCTAGAGGCTTCGATGGACATTAGTCGTTGGATGGTGGAGTTTTAATGGCGGCTGAAAACTATTTTTAGGGTTAGGTTTGCAAATGGAAGAAAGTTGGGGGCTATTTATAGAAAATTTTCGTGACACTATTCATCTGTGAAAATTTTGAACTCCAAACGAAGCACGCCGTCTGGCGTTTTATATGTTATACCTCTATTTCGAACACTATGGACTATATATCGGGAGCCAATTCCATCATATACAGAAGATAGTTTTCAAAATCAAATTATTTAATTAAATTCTACGCGTTTTAAACTCGCACGACCAAACGATACATCCAATCGCCACGAAATTCGACGGCATAAAATAGTTCACTATTACGGATCCAATGAAACTGGTTTCGTCGAAATCCGAGATAGTGCCCAAAAAGACTATTTTTATATGTTAATTAAAACGAAAAATTTCAAAAAACAATTAAATCGCTTTTAAATCCAAATTTAAAAGTTCGCTATCTTCCTTCTTATTCAAATAGAATTTATATCAACCTTTGAAATCATTTTAGTTCACGTCAATTCAAGATTCAATTATTTTAACAATTCCAAGTATTAAATTCAACAATTTAATGATCAAATAAATCATTATATTTGAAATTCAGGTTATTTAACTTATAAAATTTTCAATATTTGAAATCAACTAAATATTCTAAATTCAAATGCTTGAAATTATGAGTTATTACATTCTCCCCCTCTTAAAATGAAGTTTGTCCACGAAATTAGCAAGCAAGGAAAACGCCCGTACCCATTAACTTTTCAATAATTTGTTGAAACTCACTATCACAATTTTCTAAGTCCTTAATTTCATTCATAGGTTCCAACTAATTTCCATCCATTCAACCATTTCAGGTTATAACTCAAACCAAACCTTAGTTATCAAAATATTTCCAAAATTCTCAAAAAAATTCTAACTCTTAAATTTATGAATAATTTTGCCAGCATCTCCTTTGCATGGCCCGATCATAAAAATTTATAATATATATATATAATCATAAATATACATCTCATCTACTAGGATGAGACATCCCTTAGGGAAAAATATAAAAATACGGTATGTAATCCGAGATGTGTACCTTATTTTAGCATTAGCAAGCATATACAACCAATATAATGCGAAAGTAAGCTCCAAATGCGAAGCGTACGCTATCCGCACCTACTAATCACTCAACTAACAATGAGAATATGTATAGGGAAGTAATATCAATATATAATATAGGATATACCATAACTATATGCAATTTTAGCAAATGCAATAAGAGAAACCATCCACAAAATAATATTCATCGAATTTATTTATCAACAAATCAACCTGCATTTTCAATGTCAACGTTATATACTTCCATTCTTATTAACCCGATACTAATTCGTTTTCAGTTTATTCGCATTAAATTGATTTACATTCAATTATTAACATTCACTTTAATTACGTTCAATCTAAAGTTAACAACAATTCACTTTCATTTACTTATTTACATTTCTTATTTACATCCAATTTATTCATATCAAATTCATTCATGCCAATTAATGTACATTCCATATAAATGTGAATTCCATTAATCTATATTAAATAAATTTTCATTCATTGGTTCACATCCAATTTTTCACATTCATTTTTCTAACACTCAATTCATTCTCATTTTCCTTACTTTCATTCCCCTTAATTTCAATTTAAGGTTAATAATAATTTATTCGCATACTAACTCGTTTACGGACCATTTCCATAAAACACTTACTTAAGCTCACGTTCAATTTATTTTACAACTCAAATTGCATTTCATTTTATAACTCAAGTTCGTATTCATGCTACTAATTCATTTTATAACTTAAGTGGAATTAATCCACTTTACTAATTCATCTAATCCATTTCAAATCTTATTTCATTTTCATTTAACCTTTCTTATGTCGAACTTCATTTCATTTAATCCATTGCTCAATTTATTTAATTTAAGCTAAGTTAAATTTTAATTTCATATCTCGATTCCAAATTCTTTTCTTATCTATACTATTTTCAAACTATAAGTTCAAAAACTTATTAGCTTAAGTTTCCTCAAAACATTTAGATACAACTTTAGGTTTTTAACACCCAGGTTTATTTCAAATCATTTTGAAATCGTATATATACATAACTCCTTTATATTTCAAATTCCCTTCTAGAATCTAAAACAAATTTGTTTTACCAAAAAAAACTTCAATGGTAAATTACTCAGGTAGCAATCCCTCACTTAGAAACTCGAAAATGAATACTGATGATGCGCCCGTCATCACCAGAATGATTTTCCAGCGACTGAGGTGAGTTCAGTGCTTTCTATTTCTTTTAAATTCCACTAAAAATATATCCAGTTAAAACATTTTCCAAAAATAATACTATTATTATTTTTCCAAACCCATTGAAAATCAATTTTCAAACCACAAGGATTTAAATCCTTAAATTTCTTGTTTGATATCCATTTCGATTTACAAATCAAATTTATGAATTTACTTATGCAATTTCATTCACAAATGTTGACTATTTTAATTATAATCGATTTTCTATAATTCACTCTTATAAATTCACTTCCTTATATAACTCAATTTGCAAATGTTTATCTTTGGTTAGATTATAACAATAACAACTTTTATTTGAACAACAAACAATTGATAATAATCAAATATTATCATTCACCAGTAACCAAACACTCCATATATAACTATAATAATTTCTGGAAATTATCCTTTTATATATAATGTAACGACCCGCAAATTTTAACGGTCATAATAACGTAATTAACTGATTTTTTGTGAAATTTAGATAATTGAATTTGGAAATAAAGATTTGATATTTGGAATATATCTATTTAGACATAGCAAATGGAAAATTTTCATTGGAAAATATTAAAGTTAATTCTGTTGTGTAACTTTCAATTTTAATTCAAATCTATAAATATTAATGAAAATAAAATGTTTTCAAAATCTGAATATTTTTACATAATAAAAATATTTATAATTTTCTGAGTGAGACGCCATCTTTCATTTCGTCAAATTTGGATTTCTCTGCCTTCGTTTATCTTATTTTCGTCATATTAGCAGCATTTTCGGCAGCGAATATCGACTTTTGACAGGATGATCGTATCACTGATATCTGTGTGCCATTCTGTTCGTCTCATCATGCTGATCTCCGCAGTATATTCATTTGTGTATTTCGGAGCCCGGTACACGGTGAAATCCGTGAAAACGGTTAATTGTATCTGTACCACTTTTACACTTTTTGATAGTTTGTGTCCATTCAAATTTCAAACGGCTGGAATAAACGGCCACTAGCATTTATTATTTGCAAAATTCAATGGCCAGCTGTTACCATTCCATCATTTCAATTTATTATGCAATGGTATGTTTTCTCTGCCTCTTTTCGTTCTGTTCATTTACAAAAGAAATTATATATATAATATTTGTGCGTTCTTTTTTCCGGAAGCCATTCTTCTTCGTCATTTTTTTTCCTGTGCCTTTCATTTTAATGGAGCCTTCCCTTCCCCTTTATTTTTGTCGAAACCCACTTCATCAACCCACATGTACACCATTCCCATCACCTTGCAGCCACGTGAACACATCCTCCCCTGACAACCCTTCATAACCGAAAGCACCATCTTCTCCTATCCGCCCTCTCCTTCTCTCTCACTTCCACCACCTCACCTTCACCTTCCACACACGCAAACCCAGGCCGAGAACCAACTCCGCCCATACCCCTTCCACCGCCTGCTCCGCCCTAGGTCCCCACATCTCCACGATTCCCTTCCGCCTGAACCCGACACGGGTCTCACCTCACCACCAACCTTCCTCGGCCAGAAACTCCGCGCCCACGTGGCCTCTATGCCACTGCCTTCTTGTTTCACAAACGCGCACAATACTTCGCCACCTGTTTTTGTCTCCCTGTCACTCAAGCATCCCCTTATATATGTGTGTGTGTGTGTTTCGTGTATTGCATTTTGTTGCGATTCATACTTCTTCTATTTACTTGCACTGGCCAAATTTCCATATAATTCAGGTTTTATATTTGTTTATATATTAGTTTACAAATATACATGAATATATGAGTTCATATATGTATGTTCACAGTATTTATATATGTGCTTTAAATTTTTTTTTATTGTTTAAATATTGCTTTAAAAATATAGTATACATGTACACTTTGATTTTATATTGTTTTAAAATTTATTGTCTTGTTGAAAAAAAGGTACGTATATATGTAAGGTTATAAAGGTTATAAATTTATTTCAAATCTGGGAAGTTGCTTCCATTTCTCCTGAAGCTTATATATATAAAGGTACTATATATATTGATCCAGTACACTTATATGTTTTACTTCTATGAATCGTAGTCGATTTGTTATGCTGTCTTGTTTTATATATATGTTATAATAATAATAATAATAATAATAATAATAAAGTGAGTTTATATATATATATATGTTTTCAAAATTAGTTTGAATAGTGGCATTGGCTGATTGTGTATATATATTAGTAAATTAAGATTTTATATGCACATAAGTTAGCAACACCTCTTTTGTTTCTTTGGTTTATATATATACATTTTTTTAGCTATTATATTATAAGTTACTCGTATTTTAAGAAGTATATATGCTATTATTTTACGGTTACTTTGTGTTATACTTTATTTATTTACATTTTAACTGTTTGAATATATGTGTTTGGGAAATATCTATTTTAAGTATTTGGCTCTAAAAGACTATATATGTATATTTTTGTTGATGTGAGAAAAATATGTGTTTTAGGGAATAAGGATTTTGAAGTAGAATATGTATAGACTTTATTTTATATGTGTTTAAAATTAAATATTGATTTTAAGGTGTGTGTGTATATATATATATATATTATTTTAAATATACGCTTTAAATTGATATTTTGAGAATATTAATAATAATATAATATAACTTTCGTTTCAGTTTATATCAAGCTGATTTTCGATTGTTTTCATCGATTTCTAGCTATCAACTTTGCTTATCAAATTCGTATACATCGTGCTTTGCTTTGGGATTCGTGCTTGGATTCGTAACCCATTTCATTGTCAAATCTATCTAGTCTCGGAAGGTGAGCAATCACTCACGATTAACATTCTTATATTTAGTAAATTTGATTTCACTTGAAACGACAATTGAAATATGCTGTTAAATTTGAATTGTTAGTTATTTGAATTTTAAATATGATATGCCATTATCTGCAATTGTTTACATGTGATATATGATGACATATCATGTTGTGTATATTTTATTTTATTTGTTACTGTTGATATATGTCTGTGGTTGATATGTTATATTTTTATCATAATTGTTCTCACTCTGCAAGTTCCCTGTTAATTTAGAATTCCCAATGGGTTGAAATGATACATACCCGAACGATATTATAGATTAGGGGAAAATCGTTATGGGTTGAAATGATAAACCCAAACGATCTTCATTGATTTTAAATTTTTGGATTGCGGGTTGAAATGATATACACCCGTAAATAATTAATTTGCGGATTGAAATGGTAAATATCCGTATCACTTGACCATAGGATATAAAATTATATACGGACACCGTTGGTCTATATTTCGAAATGATTTACAAAGTTTGGAAGGAAGGATTTTATTAAATATTGATTTTTAAATATAAAGATATTATATTTTGTAAAATTAGATTTTTAAAACTATATGTTTTGGAAATTTTAAATTTATAAGTTAGTTTTGAAATTTTAATTTTTAAGATTTTACTTATAATTTTACTATTTTTAAAATATATAAAAATAGATTTAATATAAAGTAAACTTAATAATAAGATTTGATTTAATAAAATTTAATTTAAGTAGTATATGATATGTTTTGGTTTATATTTAAAATTATATTTTAAAAAAAGTAGATTTTATAACTTTAACAATAAAGATTGGGAAGATAAATCAATGTTGGCTTGGAATTTAAATTGGTTAATAACTGAATTCAAATAAGAATTGATTTGAGGTTATTGATTTTGAGATTTTGAAAGATATGATTTATAATCTGGATTTGATAAAAAGTGATTAAATGAATATTCTTAACTTTAACTAAAATTTAGATTGAATAGTGAACATTGATTTAAATGTATAAATTGAGATTTCAACAAATTGTTATTAAAATGGTTAAGTGAATATTTTTTCAATTTGAATAAAATTAAAAGTTAAATGTTGAAATCTAAATGAAACTTATACTGAAATTGTTTGAATATTTAAATTTTGAATCTTATTGGAATTGAAGTAATAATCCAAACCTGGATTTGAAATCGAGATAAATTGAAATGGTTTATTTACAATTTAAATTGAATCTTTGACCTTTAAATTTAAATGGTTAAACCGGAATTGATTTAAATTGAATGTTTGGAATTTGAGTTGATTTGAATCGATTTGCGAAATTGGAAGAAACTAATTTTATTATATAAATTATTTTAATATATAAACTATTTTAATTTATAATACTATTTTCAATATCTGAACTGTTTAAGTCGGAACTGCTATGATTTCGAAAGTGTTATGATTTCAAAAGTATAATGATTCCAAAAGTGTTATGATTTCGAAAGTGCTATGATTTTGAAAGTGTTATGTTTTTGAAAGTGCTATGATTTTAAAGTATCATGATTTTTGGAAATGAATATGATTTAAATTGAATTATGATATCGGATTGATATGATTTTGATATTTTGATTTGAAGTATGAACTAATTGAAAAGAAATGACCACGCTGTGAAATAAGCGTTTGGTTGTTAAAGAGACCAGGATCGGATATTGTCATACTCTCTGCCAATACCGAAAACTACTTTAACAACTGTGTACGTGGTGGAGATTCCAGAATGAAGTAGGATGGTTTGGTGACAGTTCTATATGGTATTTACGTAGCCCTGACTCCCGTGAGTCGGCTTGATGTGGCTAAAACATGAGCCACGTCGGGCCAAGTGAGGTCATTCCTCCGATCGGACACATTTCTTCGATACCATTCTATTGCTTTTGTGATTTGATTGGGTGCACCCTTTGATTTGGGAGTGTGTCACGAGGTGGGCGGTAGTAGCTGCTATGCATTACCACCAGTCCGGATCCGCAAACGGTATATCTACCCTGGCATTGCCTCGCGTGCCATGTCACATGCCCTATCGCGCCTTCTACGAGTTTGGTTTGTGTCGTACCTATGGAGTGCTCCCTGATAGCCTACTTGCGAGTGGAGTTTACAGTATCTGTATAGACTACGGCATTATATAAAATGTGTTAAGGGGGGTATGGGTAACGCCTTAACGCTATTTTAATAGTTTACTTTACTATAGACATATTATAATAGCGTATATTACTACATAGTAGATAGTTCCACGGATCCTTAGAGGATGGAAATCCCAAACATCCTTTAAGTTACTTTTGTTTCAGTTGACATTTCACTTGAGTTGAATTTACTGATATAAGAATGTTAATCCTGACTCGAGTGTTTTGTGTTTTTGCTTTATGCTCAGGTCAGACTGAGTGTCACAGCATTTGAGACTCACCTTTGGTGCTTTGCTTGGAGATCCATCTATATCCATTCAGCTTTCAGCTATCCGGTTGTTTTGTTCAGACTTGTCATCTGTTCGTATTCGAGACTACATTGTATTGGAGATATTATGTTGTATTTATTTCAAACTATGTTGTTTTATAGTAGCTTCATGAACTACTATTTATCTATTCCGCTGCTTATTGTTATATTTCTCTGTGTCTGTGATTCTATGATTGATCTATTTACTGTATATGCTGAGTTTGCCAAATATAAATTAACAATCTGACATTTTGAGCAATTCAAGTCCGACATGTGCGGATGCGAATGGTTCAAAATACTGGGTCGTTACAGTTGGTATTAGAGCTCTGGTTTAGGCAAAACCTAGCATATGGAGTAAATTTAATTACAGAATCACCTTCGTTCGAGCTTGAAATTCTTCGTTAGGATCTTCTTTGATTAGAATTTCTTTTGAATTTTGGAACTCTCCCCTTTGTTCTAAAATCCATTCTTGTCTCTCCCTATTCGTGTTCTTCTTGATACTAGAGCTTCCCATAACTCCACTTTTGTTCCGACAACCTTAGTATGATTTGTAAAGGGGTGAACTCCTTTACAACAGGCGTCGATTCATCGGAGATCTCTATTTCCTCGGTTTACAATGCTGTTATTCCTTGCAAAACTCGAATCGTTTCTCTAGTAGACGACCAGGGTAATTCTCTTGTGATAAAATGTCGATTGCCTCAGTATTATGCAGGCAGTTTTATTTTTCGCTTGATGCTCAATCTTGTGATCTTGACTCCACCCATATTGTCTGACTATTTCTGCATGTTTTGGTGAAGTCACTTCTCTCCCTTTCAAGCGGGAAATTTAATTTCTGCATCGATCTTATTCCTGGAATCTCGGTTGACCCAGATAAGGTCGCCCGCGATTTGTATAAGTCTATCAATCTTTTCTCTTCTATAACTCAATTACCTTTTTATCCAGTTGAGCTATCTTCGTTGTTAAAATTCTCTTTAACTAGGGTTCACCTAAATTTGAATCTCTATCCTTGTTTAAAATCCATCTTTGAATCATCCTGAGAGGGAGTGTATTTGTTATTAATATAAAATCTTTATATTGTGCTGCTTGAGTTGTTAAATTTGAATTTTGGATTTTGATCGATTCGTCTAGCTAATGCTATCGGTAGGAATTCCAAAACACTTGAACAGAGCAAACTGACACAATATTGTTTTCAAAATTTGTAAATGAAATAATTTTGTGTATGATTATAATATAAAGGTATACATTTTCTGAAATTAAATAGTTAAATGAATTGGTTGTTAGAAATGATAATATTGGGTTTCATTTATTGTTTTGTGAACCATTGACTATTGCAACATGATATTAATAAATGAAGCTATAAAACATGATTTATAAATTGATTTGGAATTGAAAATGAATTTAAATTATCCGGTATTTTCAAAAACAAATTTGGTTTTTAAAGTTTTGGAATATATTATTTGAAAGTATTTCGAATGGAAATTGTTTCAAAAGAATAATTTTAAAGGAATTAAGTCTGTACTCTCTTCGTTTGTCGCTGGAAAATAATTTCGGTGATGATTGCGGCATCATCGACATTCATTTTCGAGTCTCAAAGTGGAGAGACCACTTAGTAACTTCGCTACACTTTAGTTTGGAAAATGGATTTGGTTTGAATTCCTTGAGTATGATTTGATGTACAAAATCTATATATGTATATAATTATTTCAAAATAGTTTGAAGTGAAACCGGAAATTTGAATCTTAAGTTTTATATTAAGAAATGGTTTCAATTATTGAAATAAAGTGAAATTTTAGAATAATTGGAATATCTAAAAGGATAAGTGAAATCAAACCAACTTGTAATAGTTGAATCTGAATAAAACTTATTTGTACAATACTAAATTGCATTCTAATATATATAGCTTACCTAAAATATTCAAAAAGTTAAAATGTTAGGGTGAATATATAATTAAAGGTTATACAAGAAGAAAACTTAAGTAATAAATTGTTCAAACTAAATCTGGTTTAATATAAATATTGTAATTAAAAGGAAAATTTGTATAGTATTTAATTACACTTAGGTCCTTAATATAACTTACCTAGAAATAGTTAAATGTTAATGAGAATAGGTAATTGAATAATATACAATATAAATGAGAGCAATAAGATGTTAAATTAATATTTTGTTTAGGGAATTTATAAATAATGAATTGAACAATAAAAAGAGAATTAATTTGTTGAATAATAAAGGGTTATAGTAAATGTTTATACACTTAATATATGCTGTAAAATATGTCAAGTGGGATAAATTAAATAAGAGAATAGAAAAGAATGCTATTTAGGAAAATAAATATGAACTTAAGAATAGTGAAATTGAAATTTTAAGTGAAGTCAACTTAACTAGGGTCAAAGGGATTTAATAAATAAGTTAAATCAATAAAAAAAATTTGAAAGAAATTCTTGTAATAAATGTTAATAAAAATTGAAATCAAATCAATAAATTGAAATACATTGAATTGGAATCAATCAAAAGTGAATACAATTAATATTTATTGATCAAATAAAATAGATTGAAACCAAGTTTATTGAATATAAATCAATTTAAAAACTAACAAAATTTATGATTTTGAATTAATTATTATATCTAACAATATACATTTTGAATCTATTTTTCTTTCTGGTTGTTTCTATTCTCCTATCTCGTTCCTTTTCGGAGACGAAAAGTTTTGAGTGGGGGAGAGTATAACGACCCGTAAATTTTAACAGTTTTAATAACGTAATTAACTAAATTTTTGTGAAATTTTGATAATTAAATTTGGAAATAAAGATTTGATATTTGGAATACGCCTATTTAGACATAGCAAGTGGAAAATTTTCATTGGAAAATATTAAAGTTAATTATGTTGTGTAACTTTCAATTTTAATTCAAATCAGTAAATATTAATGAAACTAAAATGTTTTCAAAATCTGAATATTTTTACTATTTATAATTTTCTGAGTAAGACGTCATCTTTCGTTTCGTCAAATTTGGATTTCTCTACCTTCGTTTATCTTATTTTCGTCATATTAGAAGCATTTTCGGCAGTAAATATCGACTTTTGACAAGATGGTCATATCACTGATATCTATGTGCCATTTTGTTCATCTCGTCGTGCTGATCTCCGCAATATATTCATTTGTGTAGTTTGGAGCCCGGTACGCGGTGAAATCCGTGAAAACGGTTAACTGTATTGGTACCACTTTTACACTTTTTGATAGTTTGTGTCCATTCAAATTTCAAACAGCTGGAATAAACGGCCACTAGCATTAATTATTTGCAAAATTCAATGGCCAGCTGTTACCATTCCCATCATTTCAATTTATTATGCAATGGTCCGTTTTCTCTGCCTCTTTTCGCTCTATTCATTTACAAAAGAAATTATATATATATATATAATATTTGTGCGTTCTTTTTTCCGGAAGCCATTCTTCTTCTTCATTTTTTTTCCTATGCCTTTCATTTTAATGGAGCCTTCCTTTCCCCTTTATTTTTGCCGAAACCCACTTCATCAACCTGCATGCACACCGTTCCCATCACCTTGCAGCCACGTGAACACATCCTCCCTGACAACCTTTCATAACCGAAAGCACCATCTACTCCTATCCGTCCTCTCCCTCTCTCTCACTTCCACTACCTTACCTTCCACGCAAGAAAACGCAGGCCGAGAACCACCTCCGCCCATACCCCTTCCTCCGCCTACTCCGCACTAAGTCCCCACATCTCCATGATTCCCTTCCGCCTGAACCCGACACAGGTCCCATTTCACCACCAACCTTCCTCGGCCAGAAATTCTGCGCCCACGTGGCCTCCATCCCACTGCCTCCTTGTTTCACAGACGCGCACAACACTTCGCCACCTGTTTTTGTCTCCCTATCACTCAAGCATCCCCTTATATATATATATATATATATATATGTTTCGTGTATTGCATTTTGTTGCGATTCATACTTCTTCTATTTACTTGCACTGGCCAAGCTTTCCATATAATTCAGGTTTTATATTTGTTTATATATTAGTTTACAAATATACATGAATATATGAGTTCATATATGTTGAAGTTTTGGAGATATTGCTTGCTCTTGCGTATGTTCACAGTATTTATATATATGCTTTAAATTTTATTTTATTGTTTAAATATTGCTTTAAAAATATAGTATATATGTACACTTTGATTTCATATTGTTTTAAAATTTATTGTCTTGTTGAAAAAAAGGTACATATATATGTAAGGTTATAAAGGTTATAAATTTATTTCAAATCTGGGAAGTTGCTTCCATTTCCCCTGAAGCTTATATATATAAAGGTACTATATATATTGATCCAGTACACTTAGATGTTTTACTTCTGTGAATCGTAGTCGATTTGTTATGTTGTCTTGTTTTATATATATGTTATAATAATAATAATAAAGTGAGTTTATATATATATATATATATATGTTTTCAAAATTAGTTTGAATAGTTGCATTGGCTGATTGTGTATATATATTAGTAAATTAAGATTTTATATGCACATAAGTTAGCAACACCTCTTTTGTTTCTTTGGTTTATATATATACATTTTTTTAGCTGTTATATTATAAGTTACTCGTATTTTAAGAAGTATATATGCTATTATTTTACGGTTACTTTGTGTTATACTTTATTTATTTACATTTTAACTGTTTGAATATATGTGTTTGGGAAATATCTATTTTAAGTATTTGGCTCTAAAAGACTATATATGTATATTTTTGTTGATGTGAGAAAAATAGGTGTTTTAAGGAATAAGGATTTTGAAGTAGAATATGTATAGACTTTATTTTATATGTGTTTAAAATTAAATATTGATTTTAAGGTGTGTGTATATATATAGATTTTATTTTAAATATACGCTTTAAATTGATATTTTGAGAAAAATAATAATAATATAATATAACTTTCGTTTCAGTTTATATCAAGCTGATTTTCGATTGTTTTCATCGATTTCTAGCTATTAACTTTGCTCATCAAATTCGTATACATCGTGCTTTGATTTGGGATTCGTGCTTGGATTCGTAACCCATTTCATTGTCAAATCTCTCTAGTCTCGGAAGGTGAGCAATCACTCACGATTAACATTCTTATATTTAGTAAATTTGATTTCACTTGAAACGACAATTGAAATATGCTGTTAAATTTGAATTGTTAGTTATTTGAATTTTAAATATGATATGCCATTATCTGCAATTGTTTACCTGTGATATATGACATCATATCCTGTTGTGTATATTTTATTTAATTTGTTACTGTTGATGTATGTCTGTGGTTGATATGTTATATTTTTATCGTAATTGTTCTCACTCTGCAAGTTCCCTATTAATTTAGAATTCCCTATGGGTTGAAATGATACATACCCGAACGATATTATAGATTAGGGGAAAATCGTTATGGGTTGAAATGATAAACCCAAAAGATCTTCATTGATTTTAAATTTTGGGATTACGGGTTGAAATGATATACACCCGTAAATATTTAATTTGCGGATTGAAATGATAAATATCTATATCACTTGACCATAGGATAGAAAATTATATACGGACATGGTTGGTTTATATTTCGAAATGATTTACAAAGTTTTGGAAGGAAGGATTTTATTAAATATTGATTTTTAAATATAAATGTAACGACCCAGAATTTTGAACAATTTAAATTGAAATATTTAATTGATTTTAAATATTTGAATGATGGTTTGACTTGAATTTCAAATTATCAGAATGAAATTGTAATGACCCGAAATTTTCGAAGCCGAAAATTCCAGATAGTTATGAAAAAGAAGAAAGAGGTAGAAGAAGAAGAACAGAAACATCAACATCTCACATTTGCAGCGGATAAAATATAATAGTAAATAATAACACTTTACAAAAGATTACTATATCTGTCAATTACATTTTAATACATCAGAGTTTTACATATCCACAGTCACTGAATATATACAGTAATCATGTCTCAGAAATACAATAATATACTGCAGCAGAAATACTCTATATGTACTTGCCATCCAGCTCGTCTCCTGAGCTCTAGAACGTCCTCCCTGAAAATCTGTAACACTCGGTCTGACCCGAGCATTACATCAAAGTAACACCCGGGTCAGGCTGGAAACCAGCGTGAGTAAACCCATATAATTTGAAATACTAAGTCCAAACCATAAAGAAACCCGGGTAACTCGTATCAATTACAACTTCACAAATTTGTTCTCGACATCATTTATTTTACTCACCAATTTCTAAGTACAAATCTTAGATTAAATGGTCTAATCTATTTATATTATTCTATTCCAGCTTATTGATTTCACTTAGCAAATTTATATAGAATCGAAGTGGTTTCGGGTATTTACCAATACCCGAATCCGGTCTTTTCGAAACCAATATCATCTTAACTAAAATTATTCAAGTGAAATACAATTCAATTTTAAATACAGGATGTCACATAATTCATCATCAATAGATAACCACATCATCACAATTTAAATCAAACATATCTAATCACATAGCATCTCAACCCACATATTAGGAATAACAATTAATCAAAGGCTTCCAATATCATTCTATTTATCCTTTGATTATATTCAAGTAATTAACCCTTAATTAATTTCACAAATTTATTATTCTTAACCCAATACAGTAATTAACCTTTAATTACTCCATTAATTAATTTCTAATTAATTAATTAATCTCTAATTACTTCCATTAAGTAATTATCCTTAATTAAAATAAGTGATTAACCTTAAATTTATTTCACGAATTGATTTCACTTAATAAATAACAATCTTAATTAAGTAAAGATAAGTTCTATATTTAATTTAATTACTTCATTAGAAACCATTTAGAAATCAATTATATACTTAAGGATATATATATAATTTATTTCAAGACAAATCAATTTACTTTGAATACACCTTTAAAACTTGAAACATTTTTACTTATAACTTGTCTAAACTCGTATTAAATAATTTACTTGGAAAAAAACTTATACATTTAAAAATATTTTAAACTTGACTTAAAACTTGATTTGTTTAAAAATTTAAACCGATTACTGCTTCGACCGAGATAACTCGGGTCCATCCCGCAGAAAAATACAAGTTTTCTCGAACCTTTCCCGAGCAAAACGAAATCACTCTGTTTTTAATTTTTGAAAACAAAAACTTTTACCCAGTGAACGACTCGACAGTGAACTCGAGCCCGGTTCAAACGTTCCCGATTACGTCTTCGAGTCCTTTCTCTTCCTCCACAATTTCAACCCCTGCCACAATCCTGACATTTCGTGCACGTGCACGCCTGAATGAGGCAACTCCGATCAATGTTTCGATCGCCAGCAAGTCGCCCCCGATACCCCTTCGCCACCGAACCATCCAGACCCCCCAAATGATCAGGAAATCAAATTCGAGTTCGAATGAACCCATCGACCCTGCCTGCAACGAAATGATCACCAGAAATCATCTCGAATCTCACATCACCAATCACTGGTGTCGCTGCAACTCCGTCCTTGGCATCGTCTGACAACTACGCCACCATCCCCAGAGTTACGTGCCACTCGATGCACCCTACGTGATGCCGTTCTCAATTTCCGAACACAACCCAATTTAGGGTTTAAAACTAAATCGACCACGTTCGTCCTCCATGGTGAATTATAAATCCAACTAGTATTTTTCTGATGATTTCCGACCTTCCAGCAAGCTTCGGTTACGATCACGAGATTTATCCTCACCCCGATCACCAGAGTTTAACCAAAATAGGTTTCCCGTTCAACTCGCAAATTACCCCTTAAATCAAGACTAAAAATCTTGAAACTATTTATAAAAATCATAGATTTTGATTACAAAACAAATTATATAAATGAATCAATAAACCATTCGAGTTGAATTTGGTCATACTTTGAACTTTACTGTGCTTTTCTTCCTCCCAGTAATTCATTTATTATTTATATTTTAAAGTATTTTTAGTATTAAGATCTAGCAAAATTTAAAACATTTTGTTTGAACATCACAAGCTATAGAAGATTTGGGAAAGGAAATTGAATTCTTTTTAAACTAGATTTAAAACCTGTAAGTTTTAAACAGAGGTGTATATATATACCTACTTGTATCCAGACACGCATACACGAAATCTCTTCATATTCAGACATGCAATCACCTTTCACATCGATACAAATATTTTTCACAACATACCCTCAAGTATGCAAACAAGATATAACAGTTTTTAAGATTTTATAAAGGTAGTTTACTTCCAGATACAAGCATATTTCAGATCTTACATAACTTGTTTATGTTTTCAGTACTTAGATTATGCTAAAACTAGGTTATTTTGTTTTAATCCAAGTGTTAACAATGAATAAGTAAAAGCTATGAATTTTGGTACATTAGTAAACACTAAACCTGGAGAACAGAGGTATATTGACATGCACAGTTCAAAACAGAAGCATACACACAACTTTGGTACTTGTATTTATAAAAATATGCAAAGCACTTCAACACAGCCATTCACATGCAACTACTATAATTTACTTAAGCTTTTATATAAATGTTTACCCATAGCCATTTCAACTAAAAAAAACAAAGGAGGCTGGGTTAGGTTACTCACCGAAATCTGGAAACCAAGGACAAGGCCTAATGGAAGAACTGGGCTTGATCTGGAACTGACTCTGAGATGATCTATACTTGTTTGTTGATGTTGAGTTGAGTTTATTTTTTTCAGATTGCCAAACTTGAGTTTGATTTAGTTCTTTGCTTGATCCCAGGTTTGTTTTTATTTTTATTCTTGAACAGGGCACTTAATTCTTCTTTTTACTGCCTTGATTGTTTTAACAGGAAGCTTATATTTTACTTCTTATCTTGTTCGAATGCAGTAGGTGTGAGACAAGGTAGTGATATATAACAGGAAAGTAGACTGAATCTTGTTCCAGACTCCACCATTTCAACATTTTTTATTATTATTATTATAGAATGGTCAGCCTTGACCTGATATGATTTGTAAAAAAAAATGAGGTGATTTTATTAAAGGCGAGACATGATGTTTTCTATGCTAGAGTTGATGGCATTAAATGCACTTGTTCCCCTACTTGTTTACATACATATCCATCCTGATATGTACATATATACATATATTTTCCCTTTGTCTTATTGCCCTATTCATAAGTACTTCTATGTTTTAGATGTATTTGACTTATGTTTTACTTTATATTACATACAACATTATAGATTACTTATATACCTTTATTCATATGTAAACATATATTTATATTTATATTCTTAGCCAAGGCTTAAGTACTTAATTTATATTCAGATATTTTAATTATCAAAAATTCAATTGTTCGACCCATCAAAAATTAATATCTCGTTAACAAAATCAGTTAATTTCCCGATTAACAGATATTAAAAAAACAGGTCGTCACAGAAATGGGCGATTAAATTTTAAATTTAATCTATTGTAAGTTGAATAAAAATTTGAATCTTCAATTTTAAGCTGAAGAAAAATATTTCAAAAGCTTTTAAAATTCGTATTGATAATACTGAAGATAATTGAAGCTTTAGAATTGAGTTTGAAAATGATTTGTTCAGTTTTGAAAATTTTCTCGTTCGAATTGATATTTGAAAATAGCCTTCTGAGGGACAGTCTCGGAATTCGATGAAACCAGTTCCATTGGATCCGTAATATTGTATTATTATCGGATTTTAAATTTTGTAATTTTCAGAGCTATTGTGTGATCGTACGAAATAAAAACGCATGGAAAATAATTAATCGTTTTAATTAAATATCATATTTTTTCACCAGTCAAATTTCAATCTCCATCAGCCAACCTACATTTCTCAAGCAGACCTAGTAATGTACGCGTAACCGACTTCTTCAGTTTTATATTCGTATGCTTTTCTCATCTTCAAAGGAAAACAGACGAAATCAAGAGGAAGAAAATAATTATGGCCGAAGCCCTTTACTCTCGTTCAAAAAAATCAAATCGTTCAACAAAAAAAAAATGAAGTCAATGCCGAGGGGTTCCATTTAGCCGAAGCGACAGTGTCGCGAACCAAGAGAGGGCATCATTCGATCGAAATCTTTGGGGATTCTCGAGCTCAGACTCGAGCACGATGGCGATTCACGATTGGGAGTGAGGGCCGCGGCAATGGGGCGGCGACAGGAGAGCATTGCTCGCGCACGCGAAACGATGGTCAGAATCGATGTCGCGATTCTGGGTGGGTGTGCGCGTTGAGATGGGTCGCGAGCGCGATTTCGTGATGTTGAATGGGGTTTGCCGAAGTCGAGGAGGGGTTTCGCGTAGTTATGGTAGTGGACGGCTCAGGCGGGCTCGTCGGCGGGCGTGACAGGGCGATGTAACGGCATCGATGACTGCTGTGCTGTGGACAGATTATTAAACAATGGTGGTTGAGCATTCGTGGGTTTAAAACCCTTTTCGAGAGGTACACGAATTTACTTTCAATCTAGATTTGGTAATTTACTCTTACAGTAGAGCAAGTTTATTAAATAATAATAAATATATATATATATATATATATATATATATATTTTGAGTACCGTTAAATTTTAAAATCTATTTATCTAGGTATTCAAGAAATAAATAATAGGAAAATTTTCTTTGAAAACAGATTTAGGAATTTATCAGAAATTTGATTTATTGGAAATTTATCTAAAGGGAAATCGGTTCAAATTTTAAATTGTTAGTTTAAAATAAACTCACTGGTAATTAAATTTATAAATGAAAATTTAATCATTTGATTTGTTTCAAATATTAATTAAATCATCTGATATTTATACAAGGTTAAAAATCGAGAAAACGAACTGGAAATGGAAATGGGATTGCAGAAATAAAAGCTAAAGGTGAGATTTTTCTCACTCGAAGGAAAATTAAATTTTACAGTTATTGATTTGATTGATTGACTGTTTGGATGTGATATTAGATATAATAGGATATATCTATATATATATAGCAATATATACATATTGGCATATGTATATATTGGATTGATTGATTTCCCGCATTGTATAGCGGATGAGACCCTATTGCGCCGTTAGTAAGCGGATGATTTTTTTTATAAAATCCTATATACCACGATATTCCACCTCGAAGTGGAATTGGTATTGTGCTAATATCTGTGGATGCAGGGAAACAGGTTGAAGGGATCCAACTGGATTCCTCACCAGTATTTATTTGATTTCAGATATTGTGATATCTGTTGATTTTCATATCGATATATGATGTTTGTTGACGTGATTGACTAATTTGTGTGTTGCATCATCGTATCCAATTTTAAAGTTATAAAAGTTATGATTTTTGTGAAATATAACCGAAAGGTAATTTTTTGAAATAAATGGTAAAGTAATTTATAAAATGGTTTGGATTGGGATTTTTGAATTATTAAAAACGATGTATATAAAAGATGTACAAAAATGGACATTTATAAAATTTAAAATATTGGGATTATAAGACAAGTTTTTATAAGTGTTAAAATGAAGTATAAATGGGATTTCATAAGTTAATGAAATCTGAAAGTTTTAAATTTTGTGAAGTTTAAAAGAACGATTTCTTTTAAAATAAATGAATTATAAGTTATTAACTTATGATATGGACTTGTGGTATATATTTTGAGTTATAAATTGAATTTGTTAATAAAGGAGATTTATAGATCAAAATTGTTATGAAATATAAAGGTGAATTTATAAACGTTGTTTTATAAATCCGAAACCAATTGAATTTGGTAATTTAAACGTAGAAGTTATTAAAAGAGATATATTCGTGATTTTGGACAGCGAATTATCCTTTAAGTTAAATGTTGTAAAAAATAAGAGTTGGTTGGGAATTTTATCCACGATTTTGGATAGTGGATAATTCTTGAAATAAAATGTGTAGAAAATATTGAAATTTGGTTAGTGAAGTATATTCACGATTTTGGACAGTGATTATATTGTTAAGTAAAATGGATCTGTTTTTGGGGAAGTGACATTAAAAAAATGAAGTTAATTGTTTTAACGATGTTTTAAAATGTGTTAAATATCGAAATCATAGATTTCAACATTCATTGTTGAAATAGACGTTTTCGAGGAATAAGGAAATGGTGGACTATAACACTGTTATAGTAAATGATTTCCGAAAGGAAATGTTTTATATAGTATTGGGATTTATATATCTATCTAAATTTCGAATCCCTATACTAGTGATTTTGAGTTGTCGTAACGATGTTTTACGTAACATTCGTTTTGACTCAAATAAATGTGTTTAAGAGAATGATTTCCTTAAAGAATGAAATATATACTAAATTTTGATTTAAGTATATTGAATATTTTCAAATGTTGAAAATAAATAAGATTTGTGAATTACTTATTATTAAATAAGTATGGAAATGTTTTCCAATTTGAAATGAAACGTTTTTGAGATTTTGTCTTTGTAAAGATAAATCGAAAGTGAATATTGAAATCGATTGAAAATCGTATATCAGTAGATATTTGAAATATAAATTCACTATGGAATTTATAAAAGAAATGGAAATTCGTTTTAAAAATAAACGTTGATTTATTTTAGAAGTGTGGAAATTATATATCTAGTAGAGATATTTTGGAAAATAAATAATTTGGAAAATTATTTGGAATCTGATGATGTTGTGCATCTTTATTGATAGTTAAAGAACCGACTATCAATAATTACCTTGAATGGGTATTTGTTGTGAATTGGATAAATTTGAATGCCACACTTATTTTTGAATAAGCGCTCACTATTCGGGTTAGCCGGGAAAGGACCATGGGGTCGTATAACCCATTCCGAATATGTGATACGTCGTTATGAATTGCATTTGATGACCGGTGTTGAAGACCAGATATTTTTGAAAACGGAAGGATTACCGTCGAGTTACTCTACATCGGCTGATCTCCGATTTAGAGGTTTTATCACCCTTAGTGACGGGAAGTCCGGACATGATTGGAAAATTATCCGTATTTGCAAGGGCTTCGTGAGAAGTGCCTTCGGTTCTGTTCGATCCCGGAATAGACTTGTATGGTTGTGTGTCTGACGTTACAAATTGAGATATAAAGCTGATTTCTTTCAAATACATTTCTGTTGGTGGCGGAGAATTTATTCTCTTAGCTTAACACCCTTCTCTGAGACGTACGAGCTCAGAGGTTATGTAGTTGAAATTTATCAGCGAGATATTCCCAATTTGGTAACGTGGCATGCTGAGTGTTGCTATGAAATGATCGTTGTTTGATCATTTGTGATATGATCATTTATCTTTGTGATCATTTCTTTGATCATTTGTTTGATCCGAAGCATGGCTTTGTGAAAAGCGTAGCTTTGTGGATGAGACTTCGTCGGACCTCACACCCCGGAAATGGTCAAAACAGGAAGGATGCAGCAAGGTTATTTGGGGGTAGCGCCCCTTTAGTGTATGTCATTCCTTCTGGATAGAGGTGGTATCATGGTATGGAGCCCAGATACTTAACCTATGTGGTTGCTGCATTATTATTCTTATGTGGTTGTTGGAAATCGAGGATCCTCGGATATAGATCGATTACGATCGGGGGATGACATATTCGTGTCAGTACCTAGTTAGGGGTAACCCGGCCTTGTGTTGGCAGAGATCTAACCGTAATGTTAGGTTATTTCTCGGGACGTCACTCCAGAGGCGTTTCCATGTGGCAATGGGAAGTTCCTTGGCCTGACCATTTGTTGGAAATCCAAAGAAACAATACGTGACTTGTACGGTTTTAGTTGTAGAACCTGCCATCTAATATGGTAGCTATAGTAGGCATACTATAATGGTACCTATGCTGGCTAAGATTTATATTGTACTTTCGAAATGTTTTCTACACTATGCACTAATAATAATATCAAAAAGGATTTGATTTTTGCGTAGTAAGCATCTTTGACTATCATAAGAAGAAATCTCCTCCAATTCTGCGTTTGCATTGTGTGTGTGGCGGGAGGTCTTATGGTAGTTTCATTTTCCAAAAGCATTGCGAATCTATTTTATTTTCTTTGTGAAAAAATAACTGTTTTACGATCTCACACCAGTCACCATGACTGACTCGGAGTTTATTGTTTCCCTTCTAAACTCTGGGTGCCCATTATTTTCCACACGGGCAGCCTAGAGTTATGTTATCAGGATATTCTGGATATTCTGGAGCTTTGGGAGCAAGTTGGATGGCGAAACGTATCACCCGTACTTGTTTATTTATTCCGCTGTGTATTCTGTATGAGGACAAGTTTATATAACTGTCCATTGTTGTATTGAGTTGTATATTGACTCTGATTGATGTATGTATAAACTGATATAGTTCTTTGTTTTAAAAGACTAGTGATTATCTATTATATATTGTTCCGCTGCGAATGTGAGATTCTGATATTGTTTCTGTTTCTGATGTTGTTCTATTGTTCTTCTTCTCTTTTTCTTCTATCTTTTCTTCTACCTCTTCTTTTAAACTCTAAGAATTCGGTTTTCCGGCATTCGGTTGCTCGGCAGTTGATACAGTGGACGTATCGATGTCGATTTTCGAAAGTCGAAGAATCGGGTCCTTACAAAGTGGTATTATAGCATATGGTTAAGCGACAACCCTGCTCTGTTGGGTGTTACTCATTAGAGATAGAGTCAGTGGTACTCTAGAATGAGTTGAGTGTAATAATGGATACGAGTGTGTATTTGTTAGTGAATATAAAATTTGTTTTGTATTATGTTGACTTATCGGTTGATTGTTGTAACGACCCGTATTTTTACGGATCGAAACATCTTAAACAGTTGACATTTGGTCGCATTGTTGATAAGTCGTCCATAGTCTAAGTCTTAGGTCGTAGGAGAGTTTGGAGTGACCTAAGGAAGTGGGCGAGTTAAGGAGTGGACGACCTAGGAAAGGGGAGCGACCTAAGGGAATTGGCGACCTAAGGATTTGGGGATAGGTCGTATAGTAGTTAGGTCGTGTGGTGGCTTAGGTTGTGGGATAGGTTAGGTCGAATAAGCGACCTAGGAGATTTGAGCGACCTATAGGAAGTTGCCGACCTAAGAGAGTTAGCGACCTATAGGAGTTAGCGACCTATAGGAGTTAGCGACCTAAGGGTTAGTAACCTACAGTAGTTAGCGAGTTAGCATAGTTAGGTCGTGAGCGACCTAAGTTTAGTAGTGGAATAGTTAGGTCGTTAGACGACCTAAGGTGTTAGGTCGTATCTTAGTTAGGTCGCGTGTGTGTGTTAGGTCGCAGAAGTGTTAGGTCGTAGAAGCAATCTGTGTTAGGTCGCTAGGCTGCATCCTCGTTAGGTCGTAGGTCGTGGATGCACGTAGGTCGTTGGATCTGTTAGGTCGTATGGATGCGCATTCGTTAGGTCGCGAGGAAGCGCATCTGGGTTAGGTCGTAGGTCGCATGGATGTGCATTCGTTAGGTCGTAGGTCGTATGAATGCGCTGATCTGCTAAGTGATAGGTCGTAGGTCGTAGAGGCTTTGGTTGTTAGGTCGTGGGGTTTTTAGGTCGCGGGTTTTTAGGTCGTGGACGACCTAAGAGCGAACGACCTAAGTTTTTCCAGCCTATAAATACACATCCATTTCTTCATTTTTGGGATCCGGATTTTGAAGCGACGAAGTGCTGACATTTTGAGAGCTCGACTTCTTCACTTCTTTTCTCCACTTTGATTTAGTACTTCCTTCCATCCAAGATCGAAGATCCAAGAGCTAAAGTTGAAGATCTACATCTATCGAAGAGAGATTTCATCGTTTGAAGCGGATTGGTGATAGATCGAGTTAGATCCTTCGCTGTCCAGATCTGAAGTGTGTTGCTTTTGGGTTGTTTAGGTGATTTGGTGAGTGGTGATTATCTCTCACACGGATCCAAAGGAGTATATCGGATCGTTGGCTTGATTTTGTGCTAAAGTAGTGATTTCCATGCATTTTCCTAATCCTAAGTATAGATCCATATAGATCCATTGTTCATAATGATTTGGCATCCATTTTACTACATGTTAACCTATGCAAGTTCATTCATTAAGATTATAGAGATATTGCTCATGTTTTCATGCTTGTTAGACTTTTGACTCTTTAATTACGAAATTGCCATTATTGTTATAATTGTCTATGTAGATCATATTTGAATGCTTGTTTACTTGGATTAATGTTTGACTTGATTGATTGCTATGAATTAGATGATTGATGATTTGATTTAGACCGAAGATGATTCAAAAGCTAAGGGAAAGGCTCTTGAATTGGAAAAGCTACTCGTGGCATATGTAGCAGATGATGAAGCTCATATGGATAGATTTGATGATGATGTTGAGATGAAGCTTTGCTATGATGATGAGGCGAAGTATGATATGAGATAGCCTTGGTCTAATCCAGACGGGATCATTCCAAGCAGATTGATAACTCGGTGAAATGGTTCGAGTTTGAGGATAATGGTTTGCTCGAGAGGCGCTTGGGCTAGTACGGAAATAGTCGTCGAGGAGGATGACTAGAAGGCTGAGATCTCATCGTTGTTGAAGGTTCAAGCATGCTCAAAGCAAGAGTACGTTGGGCAGATTCGATAGTCCCTGAAGGCTACTGATTGGTAGTCAAGTACTCTGGGCAGATTCGATAGTCCTAGGCACGGGTCACGATGACGTGCGGAGTTATGTCTAGAACCGGGATTTCCATTAGCCCTTGACGGACGGATGAAATAAAGAGCCGGTCATTCAGTTAAAGATGATATCGAAGCAATGATAACAGTGATAGCCAGAGTCATGGATGTTTGGTTGTATCATCATTCGGTCTCAAGAGCGGTATTTTCTGGGTGCTTATCCGATCTTGGTTTAGGCCTTGGGGGTTTGTACTTGGAAAACATCGCCCTTGACTCGAGTGATAATTGCTTTACTTTAAATTGTATGCTCTGCTATGTTTGCTTCTGCTTAGTGTGTCTGGGGGCTATCACTGTAGAAAGAGGTGGAGTGGGAGGGTTGTATTCCTATTCCTTTTTCCTTTATGCTCTTTTGGTATGTTGTTAGTTAATTTACTACTCACTAAGACTGTTGTCTGACTCAAGGCTTTATGTTTTAACTCTTATTGCCTTGGGCTGTTCGTCCATTTTGGGACGGGCAGACTAGGTAGCAGGTGACAGGTGTTGTTCTTGCTTTCCACGATGCTGATGTCGAAGATGAGCTGGAGGCTTGCATATTATCTTCTTACTATTTGTACTGGGTGTTCCGCTGTTGTATATTCTCTGAGTGTTATGTAGTGAGGCTTGATGTATTGACTAATCAGATGTTTGTATTCAACTATTATGAAGTTTTATTGATGAGATTCTATTCTGTGAAGCTTCACTATATATATATATTCTATTGTATTTTGTCCATGCGCTGTGAGTAATACGATAGATTCTGCTGTTTAAATTTTACCCTGGCAATCGTCCATGGTCGCCTGGCACACTTTACAGCGCACTATCTCTAGGTTCGGTGCAGGGGTCATGGGCGGTCGTCACATTTGGTATCAGAGCTTTGGTTAATCGATTTTACCCAACGCTCGCTGACGTAACTACGTATGAGAGACGTAATTGTATTTTGATAGATGATTACTATATATAATATAGTAGTTTAGAATGATTTAGATTCCTTATGCAGTTGTTTCTCAAGGTGTATTAATCATTCCTTTTTATAGATATTGAGAATGAGTCGAAGAGGGAGAACAGCTGCTAGGGAAGGCCGTGCTACTGAAGGGGCTATTGATTATGCTGCTATGTTCGAAGCTATGATGACTTCGATCATGAGAAGGATGCCAGCTCCGGGGCCATCGGTGGATGTTGGAGTTCAAGTTCAAACTCCAAGACCGGTGGATTTTGCTAAGCTGTGTAAGGACTACACTGCTCTTGGAGGGAAGGTTTTCTTGGGGACAGAATCAACCATTGAAGTCCAGAGATGGATAGATGCTTGTAGAAGGATTTTTGGTGATTTGGGAATCGATGATGCAACTAAGAGGAAGTTAGCATCAAGACAGCTTCAAGGGAGAGCTTCTGATTGGTGGAACTCTATCACCATTGATACTCCGGAGGAAGAAATTACTTGGGAGCAATTCCAAGTCAGATTTGAAGCTAAGTTCATTTCTACAGCTCAGAAGTCTGTTCTGTTCAAGAAGTTTGTGGAGCTCAAGCAAGGTGGAAGACCAGTTCTTGAGTATGTTTCTGAGTTTGAAGCTTTGTCCAAGTATGCCCGGTCGTATATTGAATCTTCGTACCAGAAGAATGAGAAGTTTGTGACAGGCTTGGACAGTTATCTTGGGAGACAGTTGGTGGATCATTTGGACGATTCATTTGAGAAGCTTGTGGAGAAAGCTCTCAGGCATGAGAATCTGTTTCCTAAAGAGGGATCTGTTGTTGCTGTGACCAAGGAGGAGTCTAGACCACAACAGGGTGGAAACAAGAAGAGGAAGCAAAAGCAACAAAAGGGTAAGGATGGCCAGAAGAAGCCAAAGGGCGAAGTGACTTGCTTCAATTGTCAACAGAAGGGCCATTTCTCCAGGGATTGCAAGAATCCGAAGGTGCCGGTGAAGTGCCACAACTGTGACAAGCTGGGACATGTTAGGAGGAATTGTCCAGAGCCGCGGAAGGACAAGCAGATTGTGCAAGCTTATGCTTTGGGAGCTGTTCCATCATCTTCGAAAGCTCCTACCGCTGAAGAGAAGGGAAAGAGTGTGGTGGTTCAGGGTACTCTCTCCATTTGTGGTGTTCCAGTTAGAGTGTTATTTGATACCGGGGCATCGCATTCTTTTGTTTGTAGCGAACTTGTAGGCCGGTTGGGTTTAAAACCGGATATTGTTGATAGACCATTGGTTGTGACTAATCCAGTTGGGGGTTCGTCTTGTTTGTGTATGCTATGTCGTGGTCTGATTGTATCGAGTCATGATTGCTCTTTTGTTTGTGCTTGTTTTGTTCTGAACTTTGCGGGGTTCGGAATTATTTTGGGTATGGACTGGCTTAGGAAGTATGCGGCAAAGGTTGATTGTGATAGGTTGGAGGTGATAGTCGAGAATGTGGAGGGGCGAAAGATTGTGATACGATGTAAGCATGAAGAAGGCGTCTTCATGAGCTTCATGTATTCGCTGGTTGTTCCACAGGATGGACTGTCATCTGTGCCAATCGCTAATGGATTTGAGGATGTCTTTGACGAGGTCAAAGGGTTACCGCCGCATAGAGAGATCGAGTTTCGTATAGATCTAGTTGAAGGAGCTAGACCTGTTGTGATGCCTCTTAGGCGGATGGCGCCTAGGGAACAGCAGGAGTTGAAGGTGCAGGTTGATGATCTTTTGCAGAAAGGATTCATTCGGCGTAGTGTGTCCGAATAGGGTGCACCAGTTGTGTTTGTAACCAAAGCGGATGGATCGCTGAGGTTGTGTGTGGATTATCGTGAGCTGAATAAAGTGACTAAGAAGAACAAGTATCCATTGCCGAGAATCGATGACTTGTTTGATCAGCTTCACGAAGCTAAGGTGTTTTCTCAGATGGATTTGGCTACGGGATTTCACCAGTTAAGAGTGGCTAAGGATAGTGTGCCGAAGACTGCTTTTAGGACACCATTCGGTTTCTTTGAGTGGCTGGTAATGCCATTTGGATTGACTAATGCACCAGCATATTTTGTGGATCTTATGAATAGAGTGTTCAGAGATCAGTTGAGCAAGTTCGTGCTAGTGTTCGTGGATGATATTCTGATTTATTCCAGAACTGAAGAAGAGCACAAGACGCACTTGCATATTGTTTTGGAAATCTTGTGGAAACATCAGCTAAAGGCTAAGTTTTCAAAGTGTCACTTCTGGAAGAGCGAAGTGAGGTTCTTAGGCCATATTATTTCTGGATATGGAATAGCGGTCGATCCCGCTAAGGTGGCAACAATCCAGGATTGGGTTAGACCTAAGAATGCATCGGATGTGAGAAGTTTTCTTGGATTAGCAGGGTATTATCGACGGTTTATCAAAGACTTCTCCAAGGTGGCTGCACCATTGACAGGATTGACGAAAAAGAACCAAGGGTTCAGATGGGATGATAAGTGTGAGCAAGCTTTCGGAATCCTGAAAGAGCGACTGACAAGTGCTCCTGTTTTGACTATTCCAAGTGGGAATGATGGGATGGTGGTTTACACCGACGCATGTGGTACAAGACTTGGAGCAGTGCTGGTACAGGACTTGGGTTGTTCGTCCATTTTGGGACGGGCAGACTAGGTAGCAGGTGACAGGTGTTGTTCTTGCTTTCCACGATGCTGATGTCGAAGACGAGCTGGAGGCTTGCATATTATCTTCTTACTATTTGTACTGGGTGTTCCGCTGTTGTATATTCTCTGAGTGTTATGTAGTGAGGCTTGATGTATTGACTAATCAGATGTTTGTATTCAACTATTATGAAGTTTTATTGATGAGATTCTATTCTGTGAAGCTTCACTATATATATATTCTATTGTATTTTGTCCATGCGCTGTGAGTAATACGATAGATTCTGCTGTTTAAATTTTACCCTGGCAATCGTCCATGGTCGCCTGGCACACTTTACAGCGCACTATCTCTAGGTTCGGTGCAGGGGTCATGGGCGGTCGTCACATTTGTTTATAGATTCTGGTCGGTGCAGTCTAGCTAACTGAAATCGATAGGGGTTTTTAAACTCTTAAACAAGATAAACCGACACAGTATTGTTTTAAATAGGGTAAATGAGATAATTTTTCCCAAAGCTATTTTTGTATATAAAGGAAATAATTTTCTGTGAATTATTATGATATATGGATGCATGGTTGTTAGGAAGTGATGATGCTGAATTATCATCATTAATATATATATATGTGAAAATTATATATGAAATTGAAATCAAATACAAAGAACCAAGAACTAAGAAATAAAATCCATATACAAATAGGATTTGTGAATATAAATTGTAAATGTGATTTTTAATCTGAAATAGAGTTTCAGAAGAATATTTGCAACAAAATTCAATAATGGAATGTGAACAAGTTAATAACTTATAACATATTTGAAATTTGATTGGAATTAAGTTAAATGAAATTAAATTATGTTTGTGAATGAACAAATGAGATAACCTTTGTAAATAAATGAATTGAAATTGAAAAATGAAATGAGATTTGAATCAAGTGGAATAAAATCCAAACCTGAGAAAAATGAAATGGATTGAATCCGAATAAACTACTTTGATAGTTGATTGATTCATAAAATGGAAGTTGAATTAGTTAAATTGAAACTTGAATTGTGAGCTAAATGAAAAGAGATGGTTCGAATTTAAAGATAAATTCAAGTAAGTATAAATAAATTTTCAAGTGAATGGAATTTACAATAGTAAGTGAATAAAATTAAAACTGAAATTTAAAATTTGTTTTGAATTTGGTAGTAAATGAAATTCAAGCTGAATTTTGGAAATTGGATTTGATTTGTGATAAATAAAGTGAGGAATTGAAATGAAGTAGAATTAAAATAATTGAATTGGTATCAATTTGAATTAGTTATAAACTAGAATGGATATGAATTCGTTTTGTTTTAAAAAAATATGAATATGTAACTTCAATAGTAAGCTAAAAATGTATAAGCAGTTTATATTGGAAATTTTGTAATGAAATGTGCAAATTGGGTTTGAAATAGATTAGATATGATTGTCAAATAGCATACAGGTGTATAAAGGAATTGGAATTTGATTTCAAAGAAAAATTTGAATTGCTCGACAAAAGGTACGTATTTTAAATTTCAATATGAGATTTGATGATTTTCTTGTCTAGCCGCTTGGCCTTTTCTTTTCTTTTTGAAATTTGAGAGTCCGTAGGGACGTTTTGTAGTCGTACCATATTAGCCGCGCAAAGGAGACGCTGGCGAAATTTTTCGAAAATTTCGAGTGTTAGAAAATTTTTGAGAAAATTTTGAAAGTTTAGAATTTGAATTTAAATTTAAATTTGAATTGAGAAGTAAAACAATGTTGTTTGAAACTTATAATTGAAGTTGGAAAGTTAGTTGAATTAATAACGAATCTTTAGTAGGAAGATTTGTTTTGAAAATTTGATAAAACTATTTGGATGGTGAAAAATAGTAGACGAGTTAAGGACCATTTTTCCTAACTTGTAATTTCGGGACGAAATTCTTTTAAGGGGGGAATATTGTAACGACCCAGAATTTTGAACAATTTAAATTGAAATATTTAATTGATTTTAAATATTTGAATGATGGTTTGACTTGAATTTCAAACTATCAGAATGAAATGGGCGATTAAATTTTAAATTTAATCTATTGTAAGTTGAATAAAAATTTGAATCTTCAATTTCCAGCTGAAGAAAAATATTTCAAAAGCTTTTAAATTTCGTATTGATAATGCTGAAGATAATTGAAGCTTCAGAATTGAGTTTGAAAACGATTTGTTCAGTTTTGAAAATTTTCTCGTTCGAATTGATATTTGAAAATAGCCTTCCGAGGGACAGTCTCGGAATTCGACGAAACCAGTTCCATTGGATCCGTAATATTGTATTATTATCGGATATTAAATTTTGTAATTTTCAGAGCTATTGTGTGATCGTACGAAATAAAAACGCATGGAAAATAATTAATTGTTTTAATTAAATATCATATTTTTTTACTAGTCAAATTTCAATCTCCATCATCCAACCAACATTTCTCAAGCAGACCTAGTAATGTACGCGTAGCCGACTTCTTCAGTTTTATATTCGTATGCTTTTCTCATCTTCAAAGGAAAACAGACGAAATCAAGAGGAAGAAAATAATTATGGCCGAAGCCCTTTACTCTCGTTCAAAAAAATCAAATCATTCAACAAAAAAATGAAGTCAATGCCGAGGGGTTCCATTTAGCCGAAGTGACAGTGTCGCGATCCAAGAGAGGGCATCATTCGATCGAAATCTTTGGGGATTCTCGAGCTCAGACTCGAGCACGATGGCGATTCACGATTGGGAGTGAGGGCCGCGGCAATGGGGCGGCGACAGGAGAGCATTGCTCGTGCATGCGAAACGATGGTCAGAATCGATGTCGCGATTCTGGGTGGGTGTGCGCGTTGAGATGGGTCGCGAGCGCGATTTCGTGATGTTGAATGGAGTTTGCCGAAGTCGAGGAGGGGTTTCGCGTAGTTATGGTAGTGGACGGCTCAGGCGGGCTCGTCGGCGGGCGTGACAGGGCGATGTAACGGCATCGATGACTGCTATGCTGTGGACAGATTATTAAACAATGGTGGTTGAGCATTCGTGGGTTTAAAACCCTTTTCGAGAGGTACACGAATTTACTTTCAATCTAGATTTGGTAATTTACTCTTACAGTAGAGCAAGTTTATTAAATAATAATAAATATATATATATATATATACATATTTTGAGTACCGTTAAATTTTAAAATCTATTTATCTAGGTATTCAAGAAATAAATAATAGGAAAATTTTCTTTGAAAACAGATTTAGGAATTTATCAAAAATTTGATTTATTGGAAATTTATCTAAAGGGAAATCGGTTCAAATTTTAAATTGTTAGTTTAAAATAAACTCACTGGTAATTAAATTTATAAATGAAAATTTAATCATTCGATTTGTTTCGAATATTAATTAAATCATCTGATATTTATACAAGGTTAAAAATCGAGAAAACGAACTGGAAATGGAAATGGGATTGCAGAAATAAAAGCTAAAGGTGAGATTTTTCTCACTCGAAGGAAAATTAAATTTTACAGTTATTGATTTGATTGATTGACTGTTTGGATGTGATATTAGATATAAGAGGATATATCTATATATATATATATATAGCAATATATACATATTGGCATATGTATATATTGGATTGATTGATTTTCCGCATTGTATAGCGGATGAGACCCTATTGCGCCGTTAGTAAGCGGATGATTTTTTTTTATAAAATCCTATATACCGCGATATTCCACCTCGAAGTGGAATTGGTACTGTGCTAACATCTGTGGATGCAGGGAAACTGGTTGGAGGGATCCAACTGGATTCCTCACCAGTATTTATTTGATTTCAGATATTGTGATATCTGTTGATTTTCATATCGATATATGATGTTTGTTGACGTGATTGACTAATTTGTGTGTTGCATCATCGGATCCAATTTTAAAGTTATAAAAGTTATGATTTTTGTGAAATATAACGGAAAGGTAATTTTTTGAAATAAATGGTTAAGTAATTTATAAAATGGTTTGGATTGGGATTTTTGAATTATTAAAAACGATGTATATAAAAGATGTACAAAAATGGACATTTATAAAATTTAAAATATTGGGATTATAAGACAAGTTTTTATAAGTGTTAAAATGAAGTATAAATGGGATTTCATAAGTTAATGAAATCTGAAAGTTTTAAATTTTGTGAAGTTTAAAAGAACGATTTCTTTTAAAATAAATGAATTATAAGTTATTAACTTATGATATGGACTTGTGGTATATATTTTGAGTTATAAATTGAATTTGTTAATAAAGGAGATTTATAGATCAAAATTGTTATGAAATATAAAGGTGAATTTATAAACGTTGTTTTATAAATCCGAAACCAATTGAATTTGGTAATTTAAACGTAGAAGTTATTAAAAGAGATATATTCGTGATTTTGGACAGCGAATTATCCTTTAAGTTAAATGTTGTAAAAAATAAGAGTTGGTTGGGAATTTTATCCACGATTTTGGATAGTGGATAATTCTTGAAATAAAATGTGTAGAAAATATTGAAATTTGGTTAGTGAAGTATATTCACGATTTTGGACAGTGAATATATTGTTAAGTAAAATGGATCTGTTTTTGGGGAAGTGACATTAAAAAAATGAAGTTAATTGTTTTAACGATGTTTTAAAATGTGTTAAATATCGAAATCATAGATTTCAACATTCATTGTTGAAATAGACGTTTTCGAGGAATAAGGAAATGGTGGACTATAACACTGTTGTTATAGTAAATGATTTCCGAAAGGAAATGTTTTATATAGTATTGGGATTTATATATCTATCTAAATTTCGAATCCCTATACTAGTGATTTTGAGTTGTCGTAACGATGTTTTACGTAACATTCGTTTTGACTCAAATAAATGTGTTTAAGAGAATGATTTCCTTAAAGAATGAAATATATACTAAATTTTGATTTAAGTATATTGAATATTTTCAAATGTTGAAAATAAATAAGATTTTTGAATTACTTATTATTAAATAAGTATGGAAATGTTTTCCAATTTGAAACGAAACGTTTTTGAGAATTTATCTTTGTAAAGATAAATCGAAAGTGAATATTGAAATCGATTGAAAATCGTATATCAGTAGATATTTGAAATATAAATTCACTATGGAATTTATAAAAGAAATGGAAATTCGTTTTAAAAATAAACGTTGATTTATTTTAGAAGTGTGGAAATTATATATCTAGTAGAGATATTTTGGAAAATAAATAATTTGGAAAATTATTTGGAATCTGATGATGTTGCGCATCTTTATTGATAGTTAAAGAACCGACTATCAATAATTACCTTGAATGGATATTTGTTGTGAATTGGATGAATTTGAATGCCACACTTATTTTTGAATAAGCGCTCACTATTCGGGTTAGCCGGGAAAGGACCATGGGGTCGTATAACCCATTCCGAATATGTGATACGTCGTTATGAATTGCATTTGATGACCGGTGTTGAAGACCGGATATTTTTGAAAACGGAAGGATTACCGTCGAGTTACTCTACATCGGCTGATCTCCGATTTAGAGGTTTTATCACCCTTAGTGACGGGAAGTCCGGACGTGATTAGAAAATTATCCGGATTTGCAAGGGCTTCGTGAGAAGTGCCTTCGGTTCTGTTCGATCCCGGAACAGACTTGTATGGTTGTGTGTCTGACGTTACAAATTGAGATATAAAGCTGATTTTTTTCAAATACATTTCTGTTGGTGGCGGAGAATTTATTCTCTTAGCTTAACACCCTTCTCTGAGACGTACGAGCTCAGAGGTTATGTAGTTGAAATTTATCAGCGATATATTCCCAATTTGGTAATGTGGCATGCTGAGTGTTGCTGTGAAATGATCGTTGTTTGATCATTTGTGATATGATCATTTGTTTGATCATTTATCTTTGTGATCATTTCTTTGATCATTTGTTTGACCCGAAGCATGGCTTTGTGAAAAGCGTAGCTTTGTAGACGAGACTTCGTCGGACCTCACACCCCGGAAATGGTCAAAACAGGAAGGATGCAGCAAGGTTATTAGGGGGTAGCGCCCCTTTAGTGTATGTCATTCCTTCTGGATAGAGGTGGTATCATGGTATGGAGCCCAGATACTTAACCTATGTGGTTGCTGCATTATTATTCTTATGTGGTTGTTGGAAATCGAGGATCCTCGGATATAGATCGGTTACGATCGGGGGATGACATATTCGTGTCAGTAGTTACCCAGTTAGGGGTAACCCGGCCTTGTGTTGGCAGAGGTCTAACTGTAATGTTAGGTTATTTCTCGGGACGTCACTCCAGAGGCGTTTCCATGTGGCAATGGGAAGTTCCTTGGCCTGACCATTTGTTGGAAATCCAAAGAAACAATACGTGACTTGTACGGTTTTAGTTGTAGAACCTGCCATCTAATATGGTAGCTATAGTAGGCATACTATAATGGTACCTATACTGGCTAAGATTTATATTGTACTTTAGAAATGTTTTCTACACTATGCACTAATAATAATATCAAAAAGGATTTGATTTTTGCGTAGTAAGCATCTTTGACTATCATAAGAAGAAATCTCCTCCAATTCTGCGTTTGCATTGTGTGTGTGGCGGGAGGTCTTATGGTAGTTTCATTTTCCAAAAGCATTACGAATCTATTTTATTTTCTTTTTGAAAAAATAACTGTTTTACGATCTCACACCAGTCACCATGACTGACTCGGAGTTTATTGTTTCCCTTCTAAACTCCGGATGCCCATTATTTTCCACACGGGCAGCCTAGAGTTATGTTATCAGGATATTCTGGATATTCTGGAGCTTTGGGAGCAAGCTGGATGGCGAAACGTATCACCCGTACTTGTTTATTTATTCCGCTGTGTATTCTGTATGAGGACAAGTTTATATAACTGTCCATTGTTGTATTGAGTTGTATATTGACTCTGATTGATGTATGTATAAACTGATATAGTTCTTTGTTTTAAAAGACTAGTGATTATCTATTATATATTGTTCCGCTGTGAATGTGAGATTCTGATATTGTTTCTGTTTCTGATGTTGTTCTGTTGTTCTTCTTCTCTTTTTCTTCTATCTTTTCTTCTACCTCTTCTTTTAAACCCTAAGAATTCGGTTTTCCGGCATTCGGTTGCTCGACAGTTGATACAGTGGACGTATCGATGTCGATTTTCGAAAGTCGAAGAATCGGGTCCTTACAATAAAGATATTTTATTTTGTAAAATTAGATTTTTAAAACTATATGTTTTGGAAATTTTAAATTTTAAGTTAGTTTTGAAATTTTAATTTTTAAGGTTTTACTTATAATTTTACTATTTTTAAAATATATAAAAATAGATTTAATATAAAGTAAACTTAATAATAAGATTTGATTTAATAAAGTTTAATTTATGTAGTATATGATATGTTTTGGTTTTTATTTAAAATTATATTTTAAAAAAAAGTAGATTTTATAACTTTAACAATAAAGATTGGGAAGATAAATCAATGTTGGCATGGAATTTAAATTGGTTAATAACTGAATTCAAATAAGAATTGATTTAAGCTTATTGATTTTGAGATTTTGAAAGATATGATTTATAATCTGGATTTGATAAAAAGTGATTAAATGAATATTCTTAACTTTAACTAAAATTTAGATTGAATAGTGAACTTTGATTTAAATGTATAAATTGAGATTTCAACAAATTGTTATTAAAATGGTTAAGTGAATATTTTTCCAATTTGAATAAAATTAAAAGTTAAATGTTGAAATCTAAATGAAACTTATACTGAAAATGTTTGAATATTTAAATTTTGAATCTTATTGGAATTGAAGTAATAGTCCAAACCTGGATTTGAAATCGAGATAAATTGAAATGGTTTATTTGCAATTTAAATTGAATCTTTGACCTTTAAATTTAAATGGTTAAACCGGAATTGATTTAAATTGAATTTTGGGAATTTGAGTTGATTTGAATCGATTTACGAAATTGGAGAAAACTAATTTTATTATATAAATTATTTTAATATATAAACTATTTTAATTTATAATACTATTTTTAATATTTGAACTGTTTAAGTCGGAACTGCTATGATTTCAAAAGTGTTATGATTTCGAAAGTGCTATGATTTCAAAAGTATTATGATTCCAAAAGTGTTATGATTTCGAAAGTGCTATGATTTCAAAAGTATTATGATTCCAAAAGTGTTATGATTTCGAAAGTGCTATGATTTTTAAGTGTTATGTTTTTGAAAGTGCTATGATTTTAAAGTATCATGATTTTTGGAAATGAATATGATTTAAAGTGAATTATGATATCAGATTGATATGATTTTGATATTTTGATTTGATGTATATACTATTTGAAAAGAAATGACCACGTTGTGAAATAAGCGTTTGGTTGTTAAAGAGACCGGGATCGGATATTGTCATACTCTCTGCCAATACCGAAAACCACTTTAACAACTATGTACGTAGTGGAGATTCCAGAATGAAGTAGGATGGTTTGGTGACGGTTCTATATGGTATTTACGTAGCCCTGACTCCCGTGAGTCGGCTTGATGTGGCTAAAACATGAGCCACGCCGAGCCAGGTGAGGTCATTCCTCCGATCGGACACATTTCTTCGATACCATTCTATTGCTTTTGTGATTTGATTGGGTGCACCCTTTGATTTGGGAGTGTGTCACGAGGTGGGCGGTAATAGCTGCTATGCGTTACCACCAGTCCGGATCCGCAAACGGTATATCTACCCTGGCATTGCCTCATGTGCCATGTCACATGCCCTATCGCGCCTTCTACGAGTTTGGTTTGTGTCGTACCTATGAAATGCTCCCTGATAGCCTACTTGCGAGTGGAGTTTATAGTATCTGTATAGACTACGGCATTATATAAAATGTGTTAATGGGGGTATGGGTAACGCCTTAACGCTATCTTAATAGTTTACTTTACTATAGACATATTATAATAGCGTATATTACTACATAGTAGATAGTTCCACGAATCCTTAGAGAATGGAAATCCCAAACATCCTTTAAGTTACTTATGTTTCAGTTGACATTCCACTTGAGTTGAATTTACTGATATAAGAATGTTAATCCTGGCTCGAGTGTTTTGTGTTTTTGCTTTATGCTCAGGTCAGACTGAGTATCACAACATTTGAGACTCACCTTTGGTGCTTTGCTTGGAGATCCATTTATATCCATTCAGCTTTCAGCTATCCGATTGTTTTGTTCAGACTTTTTATCTGTTCGTATTCGAGACTACATTGTATTGGAGATATTCTATTGTATTTATTTCAAACTCTGTTGTTTTATAGTAGCTTCATGGACTACTATTTATCTATTCCACTGCTTATTGTTATATTTCTCTGTGTCTGTGATTCTGTGATTGATCTATTTACTGTATATGCTTAGTTTGCCAAATATAAATTAACAATCTGACATTTTGAGCAATTCAAGTCCGACATGTGCAGATGCGAATGGTTCGAAATAACGGGTCATTACATATAAAATATAATTTAGGTAAAATTATTTCATTTACCTAGTTTTCAAAACAATACCGTGTCAGTTTGCTTTGTTTAAGCGTTTAGAAACCCCTATCAATATCATGGTGTACCACGTACTGACCAGAATTAATAAGCCACTCAACAGATAAACTAACACAATATAAAATATTTTAATAATCACTAACAGATACGCACTCATATATATACGCTGAAACTCATCCTAAGGTCTCGCTTACCCTATCTCAAATGAGTAAATTTCCACCAAAGCCTAGGTATTCGCTCAACCTAAACTCTGATACCAAGTGTGACGACCCGCCAATTCGTACGATTCAAGCTAACAATAAACCACACATGTCCAACCCAAATCAAACGGAAAGACGGATAGTTAAGGGAAAGAAGAAGGAAGAAGAGAAGAAGAAGAGAAAGAAACTAAAACAATCACATAATCTCTCAATCGCAGCGGAACAACATATAATATAAAATCAATAATCTTTACAAAGGAGAAACTGTTATATACTTACATCCATCAGAGTACAACAATAATACACTATCATCGGCCTGGATAGTCATAACAGTCTATTCTCACAATTACTGATAAATTCAACAACAAAGCAGCGGAAATAAAACATATACATAAATACGACTTGAAGACCTCCAACCCGTCTCTTGAGCTCCAATGAATCCAAAGCGATCTGTAAATATGCTCGGTCTGACCCGAGCATTATAATAAAATAACACCCGAGTCAGTCTGGAAAACCAGTGTGAGAAAACACACCTAGGATTTTAAAGTTCTAGAAAACCTTTTGAAAATCAAAAGTATCTCGTAAGACCATGCCGCACATAAACACAGATGGGTTTTTACCTTACGATAAATAAAACATTTCATATGAAATTCTATGGTATTATAATAGTGTCTAAATACAAATACTTATTAATCTTAGCTGAAATTGTTGCATTAATTAAATTTCAGCATAATAGGTATACAACTAAAAACGTAAAGGCTCGTATTGGAGAATATTCCATACAATGACTGGGCTATTGGGGTACCGTCCGTCACGGTGCATCTCTAGATAAAATAACACCGAGTTCGAACCTATCGACCCCTGCCAACACAGAACCGACCTACCCTTCACTGGATAGTACCAAATATGATCACCCAGCTTTTTGGGCCCTGAAGCATACAAATTTGGGAGATAATAGCAACTCTAGATAAGGTGATCATACCCTACTTGGGAGCGACCCACTTAGCCCTGCTGCATCTTCCCTGTTTTAGTCATTCTCGGTTGATGAGGCTTGATGTTATGTTTTACCTTTTATATAGCACTTACCACTTGGAATGCTAATACTGCCCTCCAGGCAACAATGCAATACCAGCATTCATCCATACAAGTTCGTTCTGTGACTGAACAAAAAAAATCGAGAGCTCCGCCTCCAATTCCATCATCTTCAAGACGTCTTCACTTCGAAATGAATTCGTTGGATCGAAGTGGTTTTCGGATAACATACACAATCCCGGTCTCTTCGAAATAACTTTTCGATAATTCCCAGTAAACTCAACCCAGTTCTTTAGGAAGTAAACAGTCAAAGATAAGATAGGAGATCACCTCCTAATTGTTAGTGGACGAATTTCCTTATCATTGTCCTAGAAGAACGAAACGAAATTTATACGCACGGTACAGCATCACCGGAGATGACTGTGCCACATAACTCGCGTGTTTCTCCTAGATATTTCCAAACTTACGTTTGGGTCCAAATTCGATAATCGATTATTTAACTATCGAATAACAATCATTCAATCAGGGATTTAATTTCATAGGGAAATCTAACATTGGTTAAGCTCTAAGAAACACTAAGTCTCTTTTAAAAATAATTCAATAATTAAATCTACTTTGTAATTACTTGAACCAAAAATTCTTTTTACAAATATATATATATATATATCCACAAATCCTTATTTCTCAATATTTGGAAAAATATACATATACTTATCTAAACGATGTAAGTATATTCACCAACTTTGGGAAAGATTTCATTTTTATTTAATTCTAAAATCATTTATAAACTCCATTATACATCCACAAATCCCATTTATAATCCTTTTATAAATCCATAAACCCATTTCTAAAATTCTTTTATAAATATTTAAAACCATATATAAAACTCTTTTATCTTTTAACCAGTCTTCCTTTTTGTTTTTCCCAAAACATATTATAGATTCCTCTTATAAAAACCCTATATGTTTATAAATCCATTTATAAATCTCGAAAACAATTATAATAAATTCTAGTCACTTACTTTTAAACACTACTATATACTAATAACATTATAAATAAATAGATACTAAATTTAAAACATCTTAAAATAATAATTAATAATTTTAAAATATTCTTAAATAACAATAATAATTTATCTTTAACATTTTTATAAATACTAATAATAAATTTCCAAAACTTTATTTATAAATAATTATATTTAATTTCAAACCATACTAATAATTTTGAATAGTTAACATTTCAAAATATTAAAATATTTATAAATCACTTTAAAACAATATTAATATAAATTAACAACCTTTAAAACATAATTATATTTCCATGATAAAAATCCATACTTAATTTCCAACCTTACTATTCCCATGTTTATAAACTATATTTATAAATCTCCTCTATTTTATGAAACTTCCTTTCATAAAATCCATTTATTTCAGAACCCCATTTATAACTCCATCTTGTTATAAATCCCACTTATTCATAAAGTCTCATTCAAACATAAATTCAACCGTTTTTAACCTTGCTTCCATAGGTATAAATTTCTTTTATAAATTTCTTCAACTTATAAAATATCATTTAACAAATACCAAATTTACCCTCACCTTCAATTTCCAAAATAGAATCAGCAAGTTCTAAAATACCATTCCACATCTTATAATAAATCCACCGTTTGATTTATTTTTCTCAATCTATCATATGATAATAGTTTCCTTTTATTTATAAATACCGTTTATAAATCCATACTTTTATTAACAAAAATATGATTTTGCAAATCTTCACTTCTTTTGTAAAATAACACTTTTATAACTTATTACATTTATAAATTCCATTATAATACAAGTACTGTTATATATATATATATATTACTTTATATAAAATGGTTAACAGATATTTATATAAAAATATTTTTATTTGTCCTCTAAAACATATCCCATAATTATAAAAGACTAACTTATTTTAAGATTTTAAACATCTTTATTTTACAAATCGAAAATCTCTATTTAAAATATTTCATAAAACAATTAACTTATAATATCTAAAAATCATTCTTTTACTTTAGAAAAATTATTAAACATATAAAATTTCCAATATCACTTTGAAATCCATTTTTTTGATCAAATCATTATTTTAAAATATTTTAAAATACCAAAAACAAGGCCCAGTGTTACCAAAGCCCTAAATAAACATAATCATATTCATTCATCCAATAACATCCAACATATCATATATTATAATATATATGAAAATTAAAATCAATGGTGTGAGGAATCCCGTTGGATCCCTCCAACCTGTCCCTCTACATCACATACAGTATAAAATCAAATAATATAAATCGACCGCTTCGAGGCGCGATTCGTATACAAAAGGTCATCCGCTCTTACATGGGAACGTAATTGGGTCTCATCCGCTCCAATAGACGAGAATACATCCAAACTAACAATATAATTTAATAAATTATCCAAACAGCCAATAGTAGCCAACAATAAAATAATCACACGTCAAATAAATAATTTTATCGGTTAAAATATTTATGGTTAACCAAAAATGTGAGATTAACTCACTTTGATTTTCAGATCGTCAAAACATTCCAGTTTGGATTAAAATTGAACGGTCGTTCAATTTAACCCAAAATTCCAACTAGCTCTGAATTCATGCAATCCAACTCCATAGCATAGTGCTCACTGATACGAATACCATGCAACTTGTCGCGCTCGAAATGGACCTCGTATGAGAAAGTTATGGATTAAATTAACATTCGATATAATTAAAATTTAATTAACCAAACTTAAAATAATTTAAACTCTAACTCATCTTCCCCTTTTTGTTCCAGGTAACGCGCGCATGCGCGTTTGTTTATTGTTTTCCCCATCTTCGATCACTCGCGCCATTCCCAGCTCCTCCACCGCCGACTAACCCAACGTCGCGCCCACCGCGCGCCCTCCTATCGTCGTTGTCGTGCCAGCCTCCACTTCACTACACCTGCGCACACACATGAAACTATCTTGAGAATCCATGTTGCTGCTGACGAACGCGAGGCGATTTCATCCACCATGCCACGTCGAACGACAATCCATCCGTTGGTTAAGCTCGTATGGTCGTGCTATGTGTTCTCCTAGTTGAAGTCGAAGGCTAATTCGGCCTCTAGAGGCTTCGATCGATGTTAGCCGTTGAACAGTGGAGTTTTAATGGCGGCTGAAATCTATTTTGAGGGTTAGGTTTGCAAATGGAAGAAAGTTGGGGGCTATTTATAGAAAATTTTCGTGGCACTATTCATCCGTGAAAATTTCGAACTCCAAACGAAGCGTGTCGCCAGGCGTTCTATATGTTATACCCCTATTTCGAACACTATGGACTATATATCGGGAGTCAATTCCATCATATATAGAAGATAGCTTGTCAAAATCAAATTATTTTAATTAAATTCTACGCATTTCGAACTCGCACGACCAAACGATACGTCCAATCGCCATGAAATTCGACGGCATAAATAATTCACTATTACGGATCCAATGTAATTGGTTTCGCCGAAATCCGAGACAGTGCCAATAAGACTATTTTTATATGTTAATTAGAATGAAAATTTTTAAAAATCAGTTAAATCACTTTTAAATCCAAATTTAAAAGTTCACTATCTTCCTTCTTATTCAAATAGAATTTAAATCAACCTTTGAAAACATTTTAATTCACATTAATTCAAGATTCAATTATTTTAACAATTCCAAATATCAAATTCAACAATTTAATGGTCAAATAAATCGTCATATTTGAAATTCAGGTTATTTAACTTATAAAATTAACTTTTTAATATTTAAAATCAATTAAATATTTTAAATTCAAATGCCTGAAATTATGGGTCGTTACAAGTACTATGTCGTTTCTTAAAAATGTCAGGTTATTAGTTCTACATAAGCATAGACTAGGCTTTATAACACATACAAAAGTATGGACAGCACACTTCCTTTTAAGTATTTGAGAAATATAGGTTGCTAAATATAATATGTACTAAGTCAAAACAATTCTTGTACATGTATACTTCATGATTTTTAGGAACTTTCAGGTTAAGATCTAGATCATGCAACATTTCAAAACTCATATATACATTTTGTTTGGAATTATAACTAGAGATTAATATATTGACCCAAACACTTATGCCAATCCAAATGAATATGCAAAAAAAAAGAACTGATCTCTTTTGCAAGGTGACTGGCATAGGCAACAAGATGAACATATATGTGAGCAAACATTGCTTTAAGTCAGAACTTCAAGTGTACACACTGAATAACTAGGTCGAGCATAGGGGTAATGGTCAAATTAAAATAACCTATTAGTCTAAAAACACAAAGGTCCAAACATAGTAGCAAACACAAGACATCGCACAGTAATGGATTTGCTAATTAATTTCTATTATTAGTTTATATATATATATATATATCATGAATTTGATAGCCAACAAGTGGAATTTTAAAAAACAACAATCCAATTCCAAGCAATAACAACTATAGTAACAAATATATGAATTATAGAAATAGATTTCATGAGTTGTAAACTCACCAAAGTCATCACCATCAAAATTGAATCGCTTCCAAATCCTAGGCCATTCAAGTCATCTACTGCCTCGTCACCATCATTTCCTCTTACCAGAATCACTACGTGCCGCGACCTCCCCTTGCCACTACTCCTTTGATCGCCACCTCATCTGGGTTGCTCGAGTCCTAGATCTGAAGTTGAGTCTTCCTTACCAGCGTCGCTCCTTCCAAGCAATTCAAGAATTGATTTAGGTATTTGATCTTTGTTTAGGGCTTAGGAATTTTAATTAAGGAATGGGATGTTTTGGATTTGATTTCTATTTTCCGATTTGCTTTATAATGAAAGCATATGTACTCTTTTGTTTGAGAAAACACTATAGGTAGCTATTTGATTACTTAAGGGCATGGGCTTTATATTTAGGCCCATTCAAATTAAATGCATTCATAATTATTTGTTATAATTTTCCCTATTTAGTATAAATCAAGATAAGCATTTGTTTCATGTTTTAAATTTTGGATATGATATAATAAAACAATTAATTCCTTTTTAATAATAATAAGATCCTAAAAATGTTTTATTTACAATAAAAACATTACTTCATAACACTATTAATAGTGAATAACAAACATCTCATCTTAGCAATAAATCTTCATTTTTAAATAAATGAATGAATGAAAATAAATATTCATTTTTAAATTTGCAATCTATTTCCATAAAATTAATTATCAAATACTCCAAAATTATTTATATATTTTATCGAAAATTTCAATTTTAAACAGTTGACTTAATATTATTTCAATTATAAATTGAAATCCATTTTAAGAAATAAAACTTATCTCTTAAATGAATCAAATCAAATATTTCTTAATTTCATAATTAAATTTCTCAATTCACGAATTAAATTAATTATCCCTAATTAAATTTAATTAATCCGGTAATTAACAACGGGGTTGTTACATCCGGCTTGCACATTTTTGGGAGAGTCACAGAAAAAATAACTCCCTCAAGTATATTGTCTAGAGGTACACTTTCGGCAAGGAGGTGCAACCTCCTAGTCTTTGATGGAAAAATTCCCTTTCCTTATCTGATCAAATCTTTGAATTGTTTTCTTAATTGCACCGAGAAATGCCTGGAGCTCTTCTTGATATTTAATTATTTGTTTCCATTCTTTCAAGTCTGATTTTGCTCTGACTTGTTTTCCATTCTTTCATCTATAGATGTTGTTCTTATGAGATAAAACCCACTATGTGTTTAGCGGTGCGATCTCACAGAATTATTATATATTCATCATATTACTTGAGTTTTCTCATGCTGGCTTTCCAGACTGATCCGGATGTTATTTTATTATAATGCTCAGGTCAGATTGAGTATTTTTTTAGGTTGTCATTAGTGGAACATGGAGTAGAGCTGGATGTTCATCTGCCATAGTATTTTTTTAATTTCCACTGTATTATATAGTATAGCTATTATCAATTGTAAAGTCGGGAAATTATAACTGTCCAGCTGATGAGGTTTGTTTTTAACTTTGATATACCTTGTATCATGGACTGACAGTTTATACTATCTTTGTTATCTAATATGTTGTCATTTCCGCTGTGAGATTCTATTTCCCTTCTTCTTCGTTTTATTTTACCCTAACAATCTGCCTTTGCAGCGATCAGATGTTTGGCATTTGAATACCGTGGATATATTGAGTGCCGACTTTTGATGGTCGAAAAGGCGGGACGTTGTAGAATGGTATTAGAGCTGAAGGTTAAGCGAGAACATTGGTTTTTGTAGGGCAAACTCATTAGGGATAGGATAGGTGATGCCTTAGAATGAGTTGAGAGTATTATACATATGAGAGCGTATTTGTTATTACTATAAAAACATATTGTGTTAATTGGTCTATTGAGTTGTTTATGAATTCTAGTCGAGACGCAGAACGGTACGATATCGATAGGGATTTCCAAACACTCGAACAAGGAAAACGGACACGATGTTGAATTTTGAAAATTTGATAAATGAAATATTTTAGTTAGGATTATATATTTTACATATGTAAAGGAATAATTTTCAAATTGATATGGTTAGTAATGTTGTAATTGTTTGTTTGAAAATGAAAATATCTATTTATTATCATTACTGTTTGATTTGTCGTGCTTAAATAGTTTAGGAGCATTGACTATTGTTTATTGATTGTTAATTTATGCTCGACCGGTTTATGGACATTTATTATTTGGTAATTGTAAGTACATTAAAACAAACCCCTTGTGAATTGAGTTTCACAATTTGACTATAAAATGTTTAGAGAAAATGTTAATTTAAAAGTCATCTTTTAATGATATTGATTTAAAAGTAAAATTTTCAATAAAATTATTTAATATAACCTAAATGGGAAGGTAAGACATTTAGAGGATATGTAATCGTGAAAAGTTTATTATAGTAAAAGAAAGTTATTATAATATAAGATGATTTTAAAGGAACAATTTATATGAGTATGGTATATGTAAAATGATTTATATGATTTATAAATTGTGTTTTATAAGTAAAAAAGAGTTTTTTTTAGAATTTAAATCCCGATATTGCTTGATATTGATTTCAAAAAGATTTTAAGAAAAGTAACAGTGGTATTACGTAGAAGTATTTAAGAGAATAAGTGTAATATCCCGGAAATTTTAACAATATCAATTTAATAATCTGTTAAATAATTAAATTGATATTGATGATCTTTGATAATAAAATTTGAATTTAATTTAATAATCTGATTAAATTAGTATTAATTGGTGATTTTATCTTTTAAAAAGTTAATAAGATATTTTCTATTTGAATATATATATTTATTTATATATATTGTAAATAGAAGCTTTGGCAAATTGGAAATTTAGATTTAATTTAATATGACTTTTCAAAGATATTTAAATAAGTAACTTTATAGTTTTAAATATACTTTAGGTAGATATTTTAATTGCTTAAATATTTTTACTTAAGTTTAAAAATATATAAGAGTTAACAAAAAGGCTTGTTTTGTTTCTTTTTAAAATATTACTTGACAATATAATCTCTTATATAAATTATTTAATATCAAATATGTTAATTTCAAATAATAAGTATAATGTATTATTTTTATTAATATGAATGGATTTTAAAAGAATATGGAATTGTTATTTAATTGAATAAATAGTTATATATATATATATAACACTTAACTTTTAAATTGAATCTTAGGATTTAATTTGAACTTGAATTTAAAATTTTGAAATTCAAAGGAATAAATATTTAATTGTTTGGATATTATAATATTTGTATAAACTTTTATTTATAAAATATAATTAGTTTTAGTTTCTCTTTAAATAGATATATATATATATATATATAAGTATTTTATAAGTAAAGAAAAAGGCTTTTTGATTACTTTAAAATAAATAGAATTATGAATAAATACTTATAAGACAAGTGTCTTTAGCCTAAAGCTTCATTATAACATGTGTAAATAAAAGATAAACTATATTGACAAGTGTCTTTATTATTTTTAATTTTCTTTTATTTTATAAATTTCAAATTCACTTATATAAACATATGCATTCTCTTTACTTGATTCTTTCTATTCTCATTTTTCAAAACAAGATAAACTCAGTTTTTCTCTAATCTAAATCTGAAACAAATCAATATTACTTTTCAAGATAATCCTCTAAACTCAAATCAGAGAATCAAATGCTCAAACTAGAAATTAAATACCTCAAACCAAATCAAACCCCTGTAAATCTTCTTCAAACCAAATCAAAGAAATCAGTCTGTAATTCTATTCAAAAATCTGGAAACAACTCAAAAGATCAACCTGCAACAATCTCATTTTCAAATCTCAAAACTGTCTGCATTTTTCAAATCTGGAATCATTTTAAAGCCAGCCTGCATTCTTCTCATCTCTGGAAGCAACATGCATGCAGCTCTAAATCCAATAAGTAAAGACCAGCAATTCAAGTTTTAAATCAAATTCAAGAAACATGCAAGTCCACAGTTTTCAAAAGCTAAAATCTGCCTCTGTTCATTTGCATGTCTGGTGAGTAACAATTTTTTTTAAAATAAACTTAAGTTGATCTGAAATTCATGTTAAGTATTGAATGGAAGTTGGTTGCATGTGAATATTATAGTAGTTCTGCATATAGATATATTGATGTATGAATATATGTGTGCATGCTAGTTTACCTGTACATTTCTGTTTCAAAGAATAAACTCTGTTTGTCATTTTATCTGTGAGTAACATCATTTTTAAATGAGTTTAAGTATTTAATCTGTTGCATGTTGATTTATATGTTAAGTATGAATGATATGTATATATATAAGTAGATCTTCTGTGAACATATGAATAGAAAATTTTATACATGCTATTGTCTCTGCATTATACTATTTTTAAGTTCCCAGGTTCAAGAATTTTGTTCAAAACCCATTATCACACAATGTAATCTATGTTATTGTCTAAGATTCATATAAAATATGTTTGTTGAACCATGAATTTAAGTTTAAAAATTTATTCGAGTTAAGATAATTTTGAATTGTCTGTAAAAATCAATAATAACAGAGCAAGTCTGAATAAAGTGAAAATCCAATCATTTTAGTTCATCAATTCAGGAACCTAAACTAAATCCTTAACATAAATCATGATTTTTAAGAATAAAATTATAATTTATAGCTTGAGGAGGAAGGTGTAGTTCGGGAATGAACATAAAATGGAAATTAGGAGATTTCTGGTGATCTATGGGATTGGAAGGATCGGGTTTCTTCTAGTGAATGAAGGAGTGACCAGCGAAGATCGGAAAAATATTGGATGGCGATGAAAATCATCAAGGAGGTAGCGGTGTTGACTTCTTGTCTGGAACCCTAAATTTTATCTGGGAAGTGTTTTTGATTGGTTCGACCTTCCAAGTGGATCGAGTGCTACGTAACTCAGGGGATTGGAAGTAGATGAGACGGCGAGGAAGTGAACGGAGGTGCAGGTGATCAGATGGTCGGAATTTCTTGGATGAGGCGATGACAGGTTTGGGTTTGGTGTTGTTTTAAATGTTCCAGGTTTGAGTTAAATGCCCAAACTCGATTTCATGATGGTGCGATTGATCTGATGATCGGATTTGGCTACGAGGGTGATCGCTGACTTGGGGGAATACTCGTCGATGGTCAGAGATGGTGGTATCTCCGGTGCATGTGCACGGTGTATGTCGTGAATCAGGGGAAGTTGGGCGAAGCAGTGAAGAGATACGCGAGTTTCTCGAGTGAATTTGGTGATTTTCTCGGAGTAATTAGGCGTGTGGCTCGAAGTCATTTAGGTGATGGCCGGGTAAAGTTTGGGTTACAGAGTTTTACCCTGTCAGTTTTAAAATTTTAAAACTGGATCTTTAAAATGGGAAGTTGGGATGTAAACTAAATTTAAACCAAAGTTAAATCTAGGTTTAAGTAAATTTAAAATCTCAGTTTTAAAATATATAAAGTTTTGAGTTGTATTCATTTTAAATCTTTAATTTAAAATGGAATTAAAGAAACATTTAAAAGTAAATGTTTTCAAAGCTTTTGTTAGTAATAATTAAAATAGTTATAAAGGCTAATCTTTATTTTAAGGATTAATTAAGGGTTAATGATTTAGGTTCATTAAATTAATAGGGTAATTGAAGAATAATTTATTAATTTAAGTAATTGATTAATTTGGTGTTAATTAATTAAATGATAAGTTAATTAATTAAGGGATTAATTAATTTGAAATTAAGGGTCATTTATTTAGATAAGTATAGGTTAAGAATAAATGGTTAGAAATTTATTAATCAAGTGATTAAAGTTTAATTAAGGAAATTGATTTAGTAATTAGAAGTAATTAATTGATAATTAACTATTTATTAAGTTGTAATTAATAAATAGTTGATTTAGATTTAATTACTTTGAGAAAGTAATTAAAGGATTGTTAATAAATTAATGAGAAATCATTAATTAGGAATTATTTAATAATTAATAAAGGGGATTAATTTTGATAATCAATTAGATTAATTAACTAATGATAATCTTTTATATATTGGTTAAGTATAATTACTTAATGGAAGTAATTAAAGTAATTAATTACTTAAGGTAATTAATTAAATAAATTTGATAAGTTTAAATTAATTTGTTTAATTAATTTAAGATAATCACTGGGTGATTTGATAATTACTTAAAGGTAATTAGTGGAAATATAAATTACTTAGAAAAGTAATTAAAGTTAATTAGTGGATGTAATTAACTAAAGATGGTTTAATAAAAGTAATTTGAGTTTAATTACTTTTGAATAATTAATCAAGGGATTAATTAAAGGATAATTAATTAAGGAGTAATTAATTATGAAGTAGAGTAATTAAGAATAGTTAATTACTAAATGAGATTAATCAAAGGTGATTAATAAATGTGACTAATTAATTATTAAATGTAATTAATTTAAATAAGATAATTAATTAAGAGTAATTAAGGATCATTAATTAATATAATTAATAATGTAATTAAGGATTGATTAATTAAGACTAATTAATCAATAATATGTGATTAAGGTAATTAATTAATTGTAGTTAATTAAGGATTAATGTAATTAAGTACAGTTAATTAATAGATGAAGTAATTAGAGATTAATTACTAAAATGGTTTAAGTTAATTAATTTATGAAATTAATTAAGGATTAATTACTTAAAGTAATTAAAAGATATTAATCAGGAATGATTAATTAAGATTGATACTAGAGTATGATTAATTAATTAGTTTAATTAATGATTAAGTAAGAAGGATTTATAAAATAAGTAATTAATTTAATTTACTTTAAATTAATTAGAGATGATAAATCATTACTTAAGAATGGATGAATGATATTGAATGCTTTGCATTGTTGATATCTCTGATAAGAGATGTGCTGATCTATGATATAGATGTTTGGTTGGATTGAAATGATAATATGAATTATCTATTTGGATGATAATATGGATTATCTATTGTAAATTATCTATCTATGTGTAGTATAGATAAGAATTGAATTGTTTTAACCTTAAAACAACTTGACCTTAAAAGATACGTTTTGGATTTCGATGAGACCGGGATCGGGTTTCCGTATACCGGAATTCCAGGTCTGGAGACCCGAATACCACATCGATCCAAATTAACGATAGGTCGTGAATCTCAAGTGAAGATGAAGATTCAGAGTGCAAGGGTTATTGTCGTTAACTCTGAGGGTGATTCCAATACGAGTGTAACGAGATAATGCCTTCGGTTTCGTTCAAACCCGGAACGAACTTGTATGGATTGAATGCTTTCAACACATCGTCAGGAGGGCGATGAGCATTCTAAGTGATGTGTTCTGATTTAAAGGTAAATCGTAGCCTCAAGCCTCATCAACCGGGAATGGCTAAAACAGGGGAGGTGCAGCAAGGCTTCGTGGGTAGCACCCACTGAGAGTAAGGTCATCCCTGTCTAGAGAGTTCCTTCTTTTATTTCGGCTTAGTGGTGCAGTTGGCGACGGCCATCTGTGGGGTGATTTTATTCGGAATTATCCAGTAAGGGATGGTTCCGGCTTTGTGTTGCAGGGGATTGGGAGTGATCCTCGGTACGGTGATCTAGGCCCCGTACTGTGATGAGCGGTACCCCGGTAGCTCTGCCATTGTATGGAAATCCAAATTCCAATAAGTGATAACGGACTTGATTGTATACTTATGTATGCTGGAATTTAATAATGTAACAATTTCGGCTATTTCATATTTATTTGAAAACCCTAGACCCTATTATAATACAATCGAATTTCCTATCAAATGTTTTGGTTATCGTAAGGTAAAAACTTTTCCGTGTTTATGTGCGGGAAGTCTTACGAGATACCTTTTCTTTCCAAATGGTTTTCAAAGTTAAACAAGTTTAACCTGTTACTCACACCAGACCCATGTCTGACCCAAGTTGTTTATTTCTGTTTTATAAACTCTTGGGTACTCAAATTTTTACGAGTAGCCAAGGGATTCAGGTTTAGCTTTGACGAATTGTGGAGGAGCAATGGAGCAGGAGGCTTCGGCGTTCGTAGATATAGTATTCCGCTGTGTTGATATCTGTGTTAGAGTCTTGTATTGTATTTGAGTTGTAATATCTAGACAGATGTTTATAACTGTCTAGAATGTGTTGTATAGTTGTGTAAACTCTGATAAGTGTTGTATACTATGTAATAGTTTCTTTATGTTATTAATATAATTTATTCGTTCCGCTGTGAGATCGTTGTTGTTGTTTCTTCTTTCTTCTCTTCTTTTCTATTTTCTACCTCTTTCTTTCTTATTAATGACGCGTCATTCTGTGGAATGAATGGCGGGTCGTTACAGTGGTATCAGAGCTTAGGTTGAGCGAATGCCTAAGCTTTTGGTTAAGTGAATATCAGAACACTAGGTTGAGTGAATACCTAGGTTCGGAAGGGTTGTTCATTAGAGATGGGATCTGTAGCAACCTGTTTTAGTCTGAGTGTATATATATATATATACGAGAGCGCGTATTTGTTAGTTATATAAAATGGTTTTATATTGTGTTAATTGATCGGTTAAGTGGTATATGGATTCTGGTCAATACGAGTAGCTACCGTTATTGATAGGGATCTCTAAACACTTGGACCAGGCCAACGGACACAATATTGTTTTAAAAGGGAAGGTGAAATAATTTTACCCAGATATATTTTCTATATATAAAAAGTATCATTTTAAATGTATATGGTATTTGTAATGATTGGTTGAGATGATAATAATTTATCATCTAGGATTAGGAGTCTAAGTATTGAGGTTGGAAGTATCTGTCGAGACTGTAGACCGAATACCGTCTCGAGTAAACTTTGCTGTGGTGAAGGATTTCATCGATCTCTGAAGGAAACCTGTTAAGGTTCGGAGTTCATCTTAGAAGTTGGATGAGTAGAGTTGGATCTGTCGGAGAACAGAGCGAGTGATGGTATCTCAGGTAATAGTAGCTGCGTGATGAGACGCAGTGACTATGGATGTTCCCGAAGATGTTTTCTTTGGAACAAGTTAATGAAGTGTGTCTGCTTCGGTGTTGTGGCTGAGTTCAGCATGGTGTTTCTGTTTTGTTCGGGTCCGAGTTTCTAAAGAGCTTTGGTTAGGAAATCTTTGGCATCTGGGGCAGCAGTGCAGCTCGGAGTGTTCTGTATTGGCAGGAAGTTTTCTGGCTGAGCAGTTTTCTGAAGGTGAAGTTCAGAAGCAGCAGAGTGGATCCATTTCTTCGATGGATTGGATAGTTAAGTATGAACTGTTCTGATTGGTAAAGAGAGAACAGTTTTCTTTGCATTTTGGTTAGGTTGATCGCAAAAGTGACTTGCGATAGTTTGAATATTCTCTTGAGTTATCTGAGATTTTCTGGGATGTGTTGTCCAGTCTGTGCTTGTGTTCATCATCAGCATTTTCATTCTACTCCAGATCAGAGTGGTGCAGCAGAAGCAGTTTGGCGAGTGCTCCTGTTTGTCTTTTCCAGATAGGAGAAGTTAGTTCAGTCTACTGATATGGTGAAGTAGAGTTGTGTTTTGGATTATTGGTAGATCTTGAGAGGATCATTTTTGTTGGGTTATTTCTGGTCCAGTTGTTGCTAGAAGCATCAGTGAAGGTTGAGCTGATCAAGAAAGATCTGTAGACAGCTCAGGATCGTCTGAAGGATTTTGTGGATAAGAGACGATAGAATTTGAAATTCGAAATTGGAGACTTCGTGGTTGTGAAGTTTTTCTCTGGTTAAAGGGAGCAATAAGATTTGGTAAGTCTGGAAAGTCAGCTCTGAATTGTTTTGGATCTTTTCTGTGATCTAATTTGGATAAGTGCTTTGATCTACTGGATTGAATTGTCAGTTTGGATAACTGGAATTCATTGTGTTTTACGTATCTCTGAGGGAGTACGTGTTTGATCTATCTCTGGTTTTGGAACCAGCAGTTCTGGAAGATTTGGTTGTTAAGTCAGACTCGTCTGTAGTCTGATATCTTGTTTAGTTCTGTAGATCTAGAAGAGTAGAAGCTCTATAGCTTAGTAGTATTGTTTGTTGGATTCTGTAGAGCGAGTATCCCGATATATATATACCTGGGGAAACTCGAGGAAATTATATCCAGAATTTTGTCTGGATAATTAGAATTGTTTGATTGGATAAATTGGTTGCTATGGTTGTTAGCATATAAATGATAATATATGCTTGTGATTTAAATAGATTATTAAATTACCTTTGTTTTAAATTTCGGGGACGAAATTATTTTAAGGGGGAAGGAATGTAATATCCCGGAAATTTTAACAATATCAATTTAATAATCTGTTAAATAATTAAATTGATATTGATGATCTTTGATAATAAAATTTGAATTTAATTTAATAATCTGATTAAATTAGTATTAATTGGTGATTTTATCTTTTAAAAAGTTAATAAGATATTTTCTATTTGAATATATATATTTATTTATATATATTGTAAATAGAAGCTTTGGCAAATTGGAAATTTAGATTTAATTTAATATGACTTTTCAAAGATATTTAAATAAGTAACTTTATAGTTTTAAATATACTTTAGGTAGATATTTTAATTGCTTAAATATTTTTACTTAAGTTTAAAAATATATAAGAGTTAACAAAAAGGCTTGTTTTGTTTCTTTTTAAAATATTACTTGACAATATAATCTCTTATATAAATTATTTAATATCAAATATGTTAATTTCAAATAATAAGTATAATGTATTATTTTTATTAATATGAATGGATTTTAAAAGAATATGGAATTGTTATTTAATTGAATAAATAGTTATATATATATATAACACTTAACTTTTAAATTGAATCTTAGGATTTAATTTGAACTTGAATTTAAAATTTTGAAATTCAAAGGAATAAATATTTAATTGTTTGGATATTATAATATTTGTATAAACTTTTATTTATAAAATATAATTAGTTTTAGTTTCTCTTTAAATAGATATATATATATATAAGTATTTTATAAGTAAAGAAAAAGGCTTTTTGATTACTTTAAAATAAATAGAATTATGAATAAATACTTATAAGACAAGTGTCTTTAGCCTAAAGCTTCATTATAACATGTGTAAATAAAAGATAAACTATATTGACAAGTGTCTTTATTATTTTTAATTTTCTTTTATTTTATAAATTTCAAATTCACTTATATAAACATATGCATTCTCTTTACTTGATTCTTTCTATTCTCATTTTTCAAAACAAGATAAACTCAGTTTTTCTCTAATCTAAATCTGAAACAAATCAATATTACTTTTCAAGATAATCCTCTAAACTCAAATCAGAGAATCAAATGCTCAAACTAGAAATTAAATACCTCAAACCAAATCAAACCCCTGTAAATCTTCTTCAAACCAAATCAAAGAAATCAGTCTGTAATTCTATTCAAAAATCTGGAAACAACTCAAAAGATCAACCTGCAACAATCTCATTTTCAAATCTCAAAACTGTCTGCATTTTTCAAATCTGGAATCATTTTAAAGCCAGCCTGCATTCTTCTCATCTCTGGAAGCAACATGCATGCAGCTCTAAATCCAATAAGTAAAGACCAGCAATTCAAGTTTTAAATCAAATTCAAGAAACATGCAAGTCCACAGTTTTCAAAAGCTAAAATCTGCCTCTGTTCATTTGCATGTCTGGTGAGTAACAATTTTTTTTAAAATAAACTTAAGTTGATCTGAAATTCATGTTAAGTATTGAATGGAAGTTGGTTGCATGTGAATATTATAGTAGTTCTGCATATAGATATATTGATGTATGAATATATGTGTGCATGCTAGTTTACCTGTACATTTCTGTTTCAAAGAATAAACTCTGTTTGTCATTTTATCTGTGAGTAACATCATTTTTAAATGAGTTTAAGTATTTAATCTGTTGCATGTTGATTTATATGTTAAGTATGAATGATATGTATATATATAAGTAGATCTTCTGTGAACATATGAATAGAAAACTTTATACATGCTATTGTCTCTGCATTATACTATTTTTAAGTTCCCAGGTTCAAGAATTTTGTTCAAAACCCATTATCACACAATGTAATCTATGTTATTGTCTAAGATTCATATAAAATATGTTTGTTGAACCATGAATTTAAGTTTAAAAATTTATTCGAGTTAAGATAATTTTGAATTGTCTGTAAAAATCAATAATAACAGAGCAAGTCTGAATAAAGTGAAAATCCAATCATTTTAGTTCATCAATTCAGGAACCTAAACTAAATCCTTAACATAAATCATGATTTTTAAGAATAAAATTATAATTTATAGCTTGAGGAGGAAGGTGTAGTTCGGGAATGAACATAAAATGGAAATTAGGAGATTTCTGGTGATCTATGGGATTGGAAGGATCGGGTTTCTTCTAGTGAATGAAGGAGTGACCAGCGAAGATCGGAAAAATATTGGATGGCGATGAAAATCATCAAGGAGGTAGCGGTGTTGACTTCTTGTCTGGAACCCTAAATTTTATCTGGGAAGTGTTTTTGATTGGTTCGACCTTCCAAGTGGATCGAGTGCTACGTAACTCAGGGGATTGGAAGTAGATGAGACGGCGAGGAAGTGAACGGAGGTGCAGGTGATCAGATGGTCGGAATTTCTTGGATGAGGCGATGACAGGTTTGGGTTTGGTGTTGTTTTAAATGTTCCAGGTTTGAGTTAAATGCCCAAACTCGATTTCATGATGGTGCGATTGATCTGATGATCGGATTTGGCTACGAGGGTGATCGCTGACTTGGGGGAATACTCGTCGATGGTCAGAGATGGTGGTATCTCCGGTGCATGTGCACGGTGTATGTCGTGAATCAGGGGAAGTTGGGCGAAGCAGTGAAGAGATACGCGAGTTTCTCGAGTGAATTTGGTGATTTTCTCGGAGTAATTAGGCGTGTGGCTCGAAGTCATTTAGGTGATGGCCGGGTAAAGTTTGGGTTACAGAGTTTTACCCTGTCAGTTTTAAAATTTTAAAACTGGATCTTTAAAATGGGAAGTTGGGATGTAAACTAAATTTAAACCAAAGTTAAATCTAGGTTTAAGTAAATTTAAAATCTCAGTTTTAAAATATATAAAGTTTTGAGTTGTATTCATTTTAAATCTTTAATTTAAAATGGAATTAAAGAAACATTTAAAAGTAAATGTTTTCAAAGCTTTTGTTAGTAATAATTAAAATAGTTATAAAGGCTAATCTTTATTTTAAGGATTAATTAAGGGTTAATGATTTAGGTTCATTAAATTAATAGGGTAATTGAAGAATAATTTATTAATTTAAGTAATTGATTAATTTGGTGTTAATTAATTAAATGATAAGTTAATTAATTAAGGGATTAATTAATTTGAAATTAAGGGTCATTTATTTAGATAAGTATAGGTTAAGAATAAATGGTTAGAAATTTATTAATCAAGTGATTAAAGTTTAATTAAGGAAATTGATTTAGTAATTAGAAGTAATTAATTGATAATTAACTATTTATTAAGTTGTAATTAATAAATAGTTGATTTAGATTTAATTACTTTGAGAAAGTAATTAAAGGATTGTTAATAAATTAATGAGAAATCATTAATTAGGAATTATTTAATAATTAATAAAGGGGATTAATTTTGATAATCAATTAGATTAATTAACTAATGATAATCTTTTATATATTGGTTAAGTATAATTACTTAATGGAAGTAATTAAAGTAATTAATTACTTAAGGTAATTAATTAAATAAATTTGATAAGTTTAAATTAATTTGTTTAATTAATTTAAGATAATCACTGGGTGATTTGATAATTACTTAAAGGTAATTAGTGGAAATATAAATTACTTAGAAAAGTAATTAAAGTTAATTAGTGGATGTAATTAACTAAAGATGGTTTAATAAAAGTAATTTGAGTTTAATTACTTTTGAATAATTAATCAAGGGATTAATTAAAGGATAATTAATTAAGGAGTAATTAATTATGAAGTAGAGTAATTAAGAATAGTTAATTACTAAATGAGATTAATCAAAGGTGATTAATAAATGTGACTAATTAATTATTAAATGTAATTAATTTAAATAAGATAATTAATTAAGAGTAATTAAGGATCATTAATTAATATAATTAATAATGTAATTAAGGATTGATTAATTAAGACTAATTAATCAATAATATGTGATTAAGGTAATTAATTAATTGTAGTTAATTAAGGATTAATGTAATTAAGTACAGTTAATTAATAGATGAAGTAATTAGAGATTAATTACTAAAATGGTTTAAGTTAATTAATTTATGAAATTAATTAAGGATTAATTACTTAAAGTAATTAAAAGATATTAATCAGGAATGATTAATTAAGATTGATACTAGAGTATGATTAATTAATTAGTTTAATTAATGATTAAGTAAGAAGGATTTATAAAATAAGTAATTAATTTAATTTACTTTAAATTAATTAGAGATGATAAATCATTACTTAAGAATGGATGAATGATATTGAATGCTTTGCATTGTTGATATCTCTGATAAGAGATGTGCTGATCTATGATATAGATGTTTGGTTGGATTGAAATGATAATATGAATTATCTATTTGGATGATAATATGGATTATCTATTGTAAATTATCTATCTATGTGTAGTATAGATAAGAATTGAATTGTTTTAACCTTAAAACAACTTGACCTTAAAAGATACGTTTTGGATTTCGATGAGACCGGGATCGGGTTTCCGTATACCGGAATTCCAGGTCTGGAGACCCGAATACCACATCGATCCAAATTAACGATAGGTCGTGAATCTCAAGTGAAGATGAAGATTCAGAGTGCAAGGGTTATTGTCGTTAACTCTGAGGGTGATTCCAATACGAGTGTAACGAGATAATGCCTTCGGTTTCGTTCAAACCCGGAACGAACTTGTATGGATTGAATGCTTTCAACACATCGTCAGGAGGGCGATGAGCATTCTAAGTGATGTGTTCTGATTTAAAGGTAAATCGTAGCCTCAAGCCTCATCAACCGGGAATGGCTAAAACAGGGGAGGTGCAGCAAGGCTTCGTGGGTAGCACCCACTGAGAGTAAGGTCATCCCTGTCTAGAGAGTTCCTTCTTTTATTTCGGCTTAGTGGTGCAGTTGGCGACGGCCATCTGTGGGGTGATTTTATTCGGAATTATCCAGTAAGGGATGGTTCCGGCTTTGTGTTGCAGGGGATTGGGAGTGATCCTCGGTACGGTGATCTAGGCCCCGTACTGTGATGAGCGGTACCCCGGTAGCTCTGCCATTGTATGGAAATCCAAATTCCAATAAGTGATAACGGACTTGATTGTATACTTATGTATGCTGGAATTTAATAATGTAACAATTTCGGCTATTTCATATTTATTTGAAAACCCTAGACCCTATTATAATACAATCGAATTTCCTATCAAATGTTTTGGTTATCGTAAGGTAAAAACTTTTCCGTGTTTATGTGCGGGAAGTCTTACGAGATACCTTTTCTTTCCAAATGGTTTTCAAAGTTAAACAAGTTTAACCTGTTACTCACACCAGACCCATGTCTGACCCAAGTTGTTTATTTCTGTTTTATAAACTCTTGGGTACTCAAATTTTTACGAGTAGCCAAGGGATTCAGGTTTAGCTTTGACGGATTGTGGAGGAGCAATGGAGCAGGAGGCTTCGGCGTTCGTAGATATAGTATTCCGCTGTGTTGATATCTGTGTTAGAGTCTTGTATTGTATTTGAGTTGTAATATCTAGACAGATGTTTATAACTGTCTAGAATGTGTTGTATAGTTGTGTAAACTCTGATAAGTGTTGTATACTATGTAATAGTTTCTTTATGTTATTAATATAATTTATTCGTTCCGCTGTGAGATCGTTGTTGTTGTTTCTTCTTTCTTCTCTTCTTTTCTATTTTCTACCTCTTTCTTTCTTATTAATGACGCGTCATTCTGTGGAATGAAAGGCGGGTCGTTACAATAAGTATTTCAAAGAGATTCTTTTTAATATAAATAAAGATACATTTTCTTTGGATAGTTAGGGGAAAACATCTCAATTAGTTTTGTGTAACCCAAATAATCTTCTAAGTGACGATCTATTATTTGCTTATACAAATGTTGTAGTGCACTTAATAAATTATTCTCTTTATCATTGTGCGATCGAAATGAGTTCGAATCTGAATGAACCCAATATAAGTTTTAGTGAATAAATTATTGAAGTTGTTTTATATATAGAATATATATGTAGTATGATTTTAAAAAAGGGTTTTGAAATAAAAATCGAGTATTTGGTCCTTAAGTTTCCTTAATGAAAATTGATTTAAAATAAAACGGTATTTTGATAAATAATTTGATAAATGAAATTTTTTAATCTTAGATAGGAAAGAGATAATTTAACTCAAGTTTTAAATGTATTAAATTGGATAGGAAGGTTTTAATTAGCATTGTTTTATTAAAACCATAGTTTTGTTTAAACATTTGAGTCGGATAAATATTTGATGTTATTGGGTCAACTAACGGAGTAGTCGACTAAGTTTTAAGCCTCATATTTTATTTGGACCTCCATTTAAATTTAGAAAAAAATTAAAAAAATTAAAATTTTGTATATACTCTTAGGATGTAGAAAAGTATTATACTAGTAAATAAAAGTGGAGTAAATTTTTAATTTAATGCTTAATAAAGTTGTATCTTTATAAAATGTTTATAAACTTAAGTGTAAATTTATGGAGTAATTCATAAATAATTTTAGTTTCGAAAGAAATAGTATAAACGAAAATGAAAGTGATTTAGAAAAAGATTGGTGTAATTAAGAAACCAATCGGATTAAGTATGTAAGTTATACGTAGACCATTTTTTTGTAGGGTTCTTGATCCAAGATTCGAATACACAACTTGGGATAATTCGCACCAGTCCGAAAAGAGATTTCACACTTGATTCTTGTCAGCGAACACTTGATTCGGATTCTTGATAAGATACTAGGGTTTTCTACCACAGTATATGGCTATGTAAAGAAAACAAAGGTTTCTAATCAAGGAACATGATCAAAGTCCGCACTAGGGAGGTCGAATGAGCGATGCTAGTTCGAAAGTAAAGTTTATGTATCCGACCAAGTGGTCAGATTAGATATTGCGTATGGATGATCCATGTACATCACACGGACTTAAGTATATTTGTATACCATGTTTTGTGGCTTAGGAAAGTTTAGGAGTGACTTTCAATTTTGTATGAGGGAGCTTAGACAATTTTCTAAGCAATAACTGAGGGCTGATGAGCGTAATGGTATGCTTAGTAAATTATCTATATCCTTAGACAATCGAGAAAGTTATATTAATCTCAACAGCGGAACGAATAAATTATATTAATCACATAAATATTACATAATATACAACATCAATCAGAGTTACACAGATAATACATCACATACTAGACAGTTATAAACACCTATCTAGTTAATACAACTCGGTACAACTCAAATACAACACAGAGATACCAACACAGCGGAAAACTATATATCTATAATGCCGAAGCCTCCTGCTCCATTGCTCCTCCATAAATCGTCAAAGCTAACATGAATCCCTTGGCTACTTGTAAAAAAATTTGAGTACCCGAGAGTTTAAGAAAAACAGAAATAAACTCCGGGTCAGACATGGGTCTGGTATGAGTAACAGGTTAAAGTTGCTTAACTTTGAAAATCCTTTGAAAACAAAAGGTATCACGTAAGACTTCCCACACATAAACATGGAAAAGTTTTTACCTTACGCTAACCAAACATTTGATAGGAAATTCTATGATATTATAATAGGTCTAGGGTTTTCAAGTAAATAAAATCATAGCTGAAATTGTTACATCTATTAAATTCCAGCATACTAGCCAACATGTGGGTAATACAATCAAATCCGATGGCACTTATTGGAGATTGGATTCCATACAATGGCAGGGCTACTGGGGTACCGCCCGTCACAGTACCTGTCCTAGATCAGCGTACCGAGGACCCACCCTAAGTCCCCTACAACACAAGGTCGGAACATCCCTTACTGGATAATTCCCGCACACAAAGCCGAAATAATAAGGGACATCTAGACAGGGGTAATCTCGTCCTACTTGGGTGCTACCCACTAACCTTGCTGCACCTCCCCTATTTTAGCCATTCCCGGTTGATGAGGCTTGAGGCTACGATTACCTTAAGAGAACACATCTCTTAGAACGCTCATCGTCCACCTGACGATGTTCTGAAAGCATTCAATCCATACAGGTTTGTTCCGGGTTCGAACGAAACCAAAGGCATTATCTCGTTACACTCATTTTGGAATCATCCTCAGAGTTAACGACAATAACCCTTGCACTCTGAATCTTCATCTTCAATTGAGATTCACGACCTATCATTAATTTCGATTGATGTGGTTTTCGAATATCCAAATCTGGAAACCCGATCCCGGTCTCATCGAAATCCAAACCGTATCTTTTAAGGCCAAGTTGTTTTAAAGTTTAAAACAATTTAATTCAATTATTATCCATAAACGCACAGAAAGATAATTCACAATATCACAGATAGATAATCTACATTATCATTACAGCAGATGATTCACTTCAACCAAAGCATCCATATCACATAGCATTATTTATCTCATATCTGAGATTTCAAACCATTCAAGGAAATCAATATCATCCATCATATATAAACAAGGATTAATTGTAACAACCCAGTATTTTGTGATTATTTTAATTATATATATTAATTTCTTTAATTTAATTTCCTGATTTAAAAACTTTATTTTATTTATTAAAATGAATAAATTTTGTTATTTTAAATATAAATTTTGATTTTGATGTGAATTAGAATTCCAAACATGACTAAAAAGAATATTTTCCAGAAAAGTGAATTTTGGTCAATATAGTCAAACTTTGACTTTTAATTTAGAAATTTGAAAGTTTGAAAATTTGAATTTTATCTTTTATTATGAAAGTAAATAAAATTTTAAGAATAATGCTTTTCGTTTCGTTGAAATCTGATTTATAATGTGAATGTTATGCCTTTTTCAATATTGTGTGTAATTTGCTGTATTTAACAAATTGTTTATTTTAAATTGTATAAATAATATTTTATTTGGTCATGTAATGTTCTAATTTATATTTATATGGGTAAAATAACATGTTATGCATATATTTTGGTTTTAAAACATTTTTAAAAGTATAATTGACATTTTCCAGTGTCAGTTGTATTTTGCTTACAATTTCTAATTTCCAGTTTCAATTAATTAAAGTAATTCTTTATTTATTTTTCTATTTTTTTTCTTAAAATCTTATTTTATTCTCATTCCCACTTTATTTTGTTCCTCATTTATTTTATTTATTTGACCTTTTATTTGTTTTAAAGTGAAATAGAAATTTTCTAAAACTAGTGATATTCTATTTGTAAATTTTAAGTCCTGTTTTGAATTTTTAAACAATTTCTTTAGTTCTTTTTCTAATTTCTCTAAATTTAATTAATTATTTCATTTTTAAAATATAAATGAATTATTTTACTTCACATTTTTTTTAAAATATTTTTAAAATGAAGTTTTTAATTTTCCAAAGTCAATAGTGATTTATTTGTAATTTCTGGACCCTGTTTTCAATTTTTAAGCAATTTCTTATATTCTTTTTCCATTTTCTTTAAAATTAATTAATTATTTTTATTTTATATTACTTTGTTTCGGTTTTAAAGTCAATTTACTGATTTTATTTTTGTTTTATTTGAATTTAAAGAAAAAGAAATATGAAGAGTTTTAAAAGCTTATTTACCTTAAGTCCTTTCATCTCCTTTGTCCTTTCATTTGCCATAACTCCTCAATTACTATCTTGGTTGTGCATTTTTGGTTTGTAGCCGTGATTTTTGAGCCTCCATTCACCCAAAAACATTTTACCTTCTCATTCATTCATGGCTTCAAGAAAAATCTATGGGTAATGGCTACTTTTTTTACACTTTTCTTCTCATTTTTCATGTATTTTGCCTTGTTTTCTTTGCTTCTTTGAATGGCCTCCACTCCATATCCACGGCCACCACCCCCTACATCCCTTCCCTGCCATCACCACCAGCTACTCCTCTAGTCTTGACCAAGGCCGAGCCACCATGATGCCAAAACTCCACAAAAATTGCAACACAAGCCATAAAAACATGTTGTTTGACCACTATTTGTTCACCACTTCATTTTCCACCACCACCACCACCTTAGGCCGCCTCCACCACCTTTGTCCAGACCACCACACACATTTCCTTCCACTGACCAGATCCATACCTCTCTGACCTGACCACACAAGCCCATGGCCGAGCCATTTTTTGTGAACAAAACCCACCAATTTTGCCTTAAACTCTTCATATTCCTTTGTATAAACTTTCTCCTCATATTCTACTACCTAGGCCATGCATACACATGACCAAACCTGAACCAAACTTGTTCAAACCAGAGCCAAAAACATCCCTAGGCCATGACAAAAGAATAGAGAAAGCAAGGCAAAAGATTTGGCATTCGTATCTCTTTTTATTTAAAAGTTATGTCATTTCTAGTGTATTGAAATTTATGGTTTGCTTTGATTTTTGTTTGGGTTGTAACACAAGATCTATATCATTGGATTTGCTCTCTACACTCAAATTGTATTAGAGTTGTCGTGCCTTCATAATCTTTGTGTTGTGAGCTTTGTTGGCAAATCTCCAGCTTAACAGGTGAGTTATTCTCACCAGACAATATGTACATATATAACTAGTGAATTGACCCCTTTTGAATCTGTAAAATGCATTATCATGTTACACTTGCTATGTTATGATTTTATGATGTTCACCCATGCTTAAACACCTATTATATTATATGTTACTGTTATATTATGCTGTTCTATTATTTTTATCAGTTTATCACACTGCAAGTTCCCTTTAGATTAGAATCACTATGGGTTGAAATGATACATACCCGAACGGACTTTAGAATAGGAGAAAATCATTATGGGCTGAAATGATAGGCCTGAATGATTTTCAATTATTTTTCATTTCCTTGGGATTGCGGGTTTGAAATGATCAAACCCGGGTTTTCTTTGTAAATTACGGGTTGAAATGATATATTACCCGTATCACTTTACCTAGACTAGAAATGAAATACAGACCCGTTGTTAAAATATGTTTTTATAAAAATCTTAAAAATATTTTTGAAATGTAAATATTATAATATTTGATTTAAACTAAATAAAAAAATGATTTATGTAAGCATTATTGATTTTTTGAAAATTTATAAGTGAAATAAATTATTGGTAAAACTAGAAAATTTGAAATGTAAGTTATTTTGGGAAATTTTAATTTGGTGATAATTGGAATTTAAATTAAATATGAAATGTGATAACTTCATGATAATTTGGATTAAAGTGAATTTAAATGATTTTTATATTATATTAATGATTTTGAATAAAGTTAAAATGTGAAATGAATGAATATTTAAGTTGAAATTTTGAAATATAACTAAAATTGGAAATTTGTGAATTTGGCTTAAGAGTGAATTTTAAGTTAAGTAACTAAAAATGGAATTAAGTTATATTTGAAAATTTAAAATTAAGTGTTAAGTTAATTTAATTTAATGAATTTATAATTTAAAATTGGAATTTAATAAGTGAATTATTATTAAATTTTGATTTTTGAATGGAGGTTTAACTTTATAAAATCATGAATATAAGGGTATTTGAATGATTATATATGATTTTATAAGTTAAAAATGATTTATATAAAAATATAATTGTTTGTGAAATTATACTGAATATTTGAAGTTAATTAACTGCATCTCTGAAATGCTATTAATTCTAATGTAAATGATAATACAACATTTGTAAATGTTGTAGTTGATAATAATGAACCAAATGGCTAAACTTAATTAAAGGCTATTATAGCATTTTTGTAATGTTATAATGGTTGAATTTAACTAAGTTTATTTGAAACTAATGTAACCCTATTACAGCATTTTAAATGCTGTCTTTTGTTAAATTGAACTGTTTTAAATGTGACTTTCCGTAGCATTTTCTAAATGCTGCAAAAGTTGAATTTTCATTGTTTTAATTAATTTAAGTGAACGAATGAAAGATTAAAATTTTGGAAATTTAATAATTTAATTATTAATAATAACTTTATTTTTATGATTTAAAATAAAGTAATTTGTTTCGAAATATAAACTATTTTGAAATATGATATTTTGATATTTTGAAATGGATTTTTGAAGGATATTGAATTTTGAAATGATATTTGATTTCGAAGTATAAAATACCATTTTGAAATTTTAACCACGGGGTGTATTTAATTTATAGTTTAACTGATCCTTGAAGGATGGGCGATCCCAAGCATCCTTTGAGTTATTGTGCATTTCTACTACAGTTCACTTGAGTTGGTTTACATTATATAAGTATATATTGTCCTGACTCGAGTGTTTTGTGTTTTACTTTACGCTCGGGTCAGCCTGAGTATTTACAGCTTAGCTTTGGATCTCATTCTGGAGCTAGGAATCGCTGGAGATTCTGCTTGTCTAGTTATATGTTCCTTTCAGTTCAGTTGTTCTATTCTAGTTCTGGTATTTATAAACTTCTATGTATTTGGGATTTCTATTGTATATGTTTTCAGAATGATATTATGTATTATGTTTTGAGAGTTTGTATATAGTAGCTTCATGAACTACTATGGTATTTTATTTCCACTGTGAGTTATTCTGATATGTTCTGTGTCTGTGATTCTGTGTATTTGATTTCATTTGCTCCAAATTTATTTACAATCTGTTATTTTGAATTATTCAAGTCAGACATGTGTGGATTATTGTCGATTTGAATGGTCCAAAATAGTGGGTCGTTACAGTTGGTATCAGAGCTTTGGTTTTAGGCAAACCTTAGCCTACGGAGCAAAAACTCATTAGAGATAGGGTAGAAATACCCTAGTATAAGTGAAATCAATCTCAGAATCATTTCTTTGTGAGAGAACGTATTTTCGAAGTATAAAATGATTTTCAAATGATTTTTAAAGAATTTTCAAAGATTATTTTGATATAAATTTCCTTGCTTTGAAAGTAAAATATTTCTTAAACTTCATTCCTTTCGTATCCACCTTGTTAGTAATTTCTTTGATTAGGATCCTCTAAAATTTTGAACTTCTCTCTTGATTGATCTAGATCCATTGTTGATAGGAATCTATTTTGAGTATGGCAAAATCAGTAGTTTGTTAAGTTGTTTTGATTAAACTCTGTTGTATCTTTTGCTTAGCTAAAGTTGTCCAACTAAAGATATTTATGCTTCTGTTTCGTATGTTATGAATTCGATCTTTCCAAATTTTTATGGGAATTTTTCTGTATCGATATAGGTTATATATCTCTAATCTTCGTTTCGATTCTTATCGAATAAGATTCCTTTGAATTTTGGAACGCTCCCACTTGTTCTGAAATCCATTCCTGTCTCCCCTAATTGTATTCTTTTGATTTTGGAGCATTGCATCACTCCACTTTGTATGACCTTTATAGGGTGGCGATTCCGCCAATCTTTGAATGATTATAATTGGCATTGATTCATCGGAGATTTCTGTATCCTCGGTTTACGATGTTTTCTATCTTCTGCTATATTTAGATTCTATCTCTAACAATCGAAGGTCGATTTGCCTTAGATTTTCGCATCGATTATATTCCTGAAGTCACGGTTGACCAGTTAAGGTCGCCCGCGATTCATATAGGCTTATCCATCTTCTATTTGGTAATTTAATTATCTTATCTTCGTTTGAGCCTATCTTTGAATTAGAATTCTATTTGATTAGAGTCCTTCTAAATTTGAATCTCTGTTTTGCTTTGAAATCCATCCTTGAATCGTCCCTTGGAAAGTTTGTGGTTGATTTTCTTTTGAAAATTGTGTATTCATCGTAGTTTTAATTTTGATAAGGATGGCCATATTTTTATATAAAGATGAAATGTTTTTGATAAGGATTATGTACCTTTTAAAAAAAATGAGAATTTGAAGTTTTGAAAGGATTTGAAATTTTGAAAATTTTATAAGAAATGTTTTCATATAAAATGATTTATAACTGAAGGTTTTGAATCTGAATTTAAGTGATTGAACTCTGGCATTTTGGAACTGGTTTTAAGATTTTGAAATAATAAATAATATGATTTGAAATTATTTTTCCGAATAAGTAATGTTTCAATGATTTTAATGGGTTTTAATGATTTTGAAGGAATTTCAAAGAAGTTTTCAAAGTAAATGGAAGTCCAGAACCACTTGTGTCGCTGGAAATTAATTTCGGTGATGAGTGCACGCATCATCGACATTGATTTTCGAGTTTCTGAGTGAGGGAGAGGCCACTTCGGTAACTTTGCTATGCGATTGATTTGTGAAACCAATTCTGATTTCAAATTCCGAAGCGTGATGTGATATTCGAAAGATATATGTATATATATTGAACAATTTGAAATGAGCCGGTGTTCAGTCCTTGAGTTTTGGATTTGATTTGATATAACCCTATTTTGGAATTGATTTACTGATTTAATTATGATTTCCAACTCTTGGATTGAAATATGATTTCTTCGACTATTTTGAAGGTTCGAGCACTTCCAAATCAAGGTTAACTTTTCAAAGCTAAAATTTTTGAAAAGTATGAATTATTTGATAAAGTATATAAATTTGTTTTGAATGTTTAAGCATGAAGTAATATGATTTAAATAAGTTGAAACTGTTTTGTTAAGTAAATGAATAAGGCAATTTTAAAATTTTCTAATATGAAATTTAGATTCGAAATGCTTTGAAAAGAATTTGGTCTTCAAAATATTTTGAATAAAATTTAGTTTAAATGTTTTAACTTAGTAACATCTTTATGAAACTATATATTTAACAAGTTGGAATAAATATATAAGTTGTACGTATGGTGTTTTATTCGCATAATTAATTTGATCCAAGTTTGAGTACACAAGTTCGAGGTGGATTACACCATTTCGTGTTAGGATTTTCATTCGATTCTTGATGGCGAATATTTGATACGGATTTTGGGCTTGATTCTAGAATTCTCTATCGTAGTATATGGCTATGCAAGGAGACTGATGGCTTCTAGTCGAGAAACCATATCGAAATCCGCATTAGGGAAGTCGAATGGACAATACTAGTTCGAAAGCGAACTTGTGTGATCAAGCGAGCGATCAAATGTAGTTTTGCGAAATGATGACGTATGTACATCTTATATCCTAATATCATTTATATATTTTGACGCTGAAATTGAAAGCTGTCGAGTTAGAATATCTTTGCTTACTAAAAGAAAATTCCAATTTAAATTACAAAGATATATAACCCATAAAAGCAAAGATATTCAAATCCCATATGGCTCTTCATACAGCGAAATTTATTTTGAAAAATTTGATCCTTATATAAGATGGACCTTACATAAGTATAAGATGATTTTGAAAACATTTGATTTTGGAAATGAATTGGTTGACTTAAATTATTGATTTGGAAATTTGGATTTATTTTCTAAATCTATTATTCTGGAAACGTTGAAACTAAAGATAATTAATATGAGAAGAAATAATTCGGTGAAATTGTATATGATTTTGAAATTGAACTGATATTGAAACAAATTGAAATTTGAGAACCTTATGTTACTAAACACTTGATTTGGAAGTTGTCAAACTTATATAAAATTGATTTGTATGAGTATGAAATTGATTCGAAAACTATAGATTTGAAAAGGTACTCAACTTGAAAGTGAAATCTTATATATAATGGATAATATATAAGTACGATATTTGAAAGTGATTTGAAAAGGTACTATATGATACATATTTTCGAAGTAAAGATATGGAAAGTGCCTTCTGCTTGATATCCGATTTGTGGCCACATCTTGGATTCATTCTATCGATATTATTCTCTCTGATTTTTGGTTTTCCGGATATGATACTCGAGTGTCCTTCGAATTCCATGACGTTACCCATGGTCTTACGAACTCGACTGCATAGCGTAATTCGTAAGGCAGTGATTGCTTAAAAGGTACGGATGTTTCCTGGGGGATCCAGGCGTAACCATTGTGTATCTGCGATCTACGGTCGTGTTAGTGGCGTAATCCGCAAGGCAGAGATTGCTTAAGGGGTATGGATGTTTCCTGGGGGATCCAGGCATAACCATTTTTATGTATCCTGCGGTCCACCGTTTTGTTGCATGGCGAAATTCGCAAGGCAGTGAATGCTTAAAAGGTACGGATGTTTCCTGGGGGACCCAGGCATAACCATTGTGTATCTGCGATCCATGATTTGATTCGTTTTTGTTTGAATTGTACTTTCCATATCTGTTTTTAAAGGTTTTCCTAGTATTTTCACTAGGTGTTGAAACAGGTCTACTAAGTACCTGGAGAATTCCAGTTTTGCGCCTGATCAACGCACTACCAGAGTCTACAGGAACAAGGATAAACTTGTTGAAACATCGAGTTATAAAAGTATTTTGATAAAATATTATATAAAGGATATTTTGATCAGTTATTTTCCTTCCTAAAGGATTTTAAAGTGTTTTAAATATTTTACCTCTTTAACCAACAATTTTAATTAATGGCTCATCCTTGTCTTTCAACCCATTTTCCCTCCTAGATATCCCTATTCTCCTACCTTCTTTTCGGGGATGTCTTCTAACCTATTGTTCTGCCTAGTTGTTTCTCCAAAAAATTTTCCTTTTCGAGGACGAAAAGATTTGAGTGAGGGAGAGTGTAACAACCCAGTATTTTGTGATTATTTTAATTATATATATTAATTTCTTTAATTTAATTTCCTGATTTAAAAACTTTATTTTATTTATTAAAATGAATAAATTTTGTTATTTTAAATATAAATTTTGATTTTGATGTGAATTAGAATTCCAAACATGACTAAAAAGAATATTTTCCAGAAAAGTGAATTTTGGTCAATATAGTCAAACTTTGACTTTTAATTTAGAAATTTGAAAGTTTGAAAATTTGAATTTTATCTTTTATTATGAAAGTAAATAAAATTTTAAGAATAATGCTTTTCGTTTCGTTGAAATCTGATTTATAATGTGAATGTTATGCCTTTTTCAATATTGTGTGTAATTTGCTGTATTTAACAAATTGTTTATTTTAAATTGTATAAATAATATTTTATTTGGTCATGTAATGTTCTAATTTATATTTATATGGGTAAAATAACATGTTATGCATATATTTTGGTTTTAAAACATTTTTAAAAGTATAATTGACATTTTCCAGTGTCAGTTGTATTTTGCTTACAATTTCTAATTTCCAGTTTCAATTAATTAAAGTAATTCTTTATTTATTTTTCTATTTTTTTTCTTAAAATCTTATTTTATTCTCATTCCCACTTTATTTTTTTCCTCATTTATTTTATTTATTTGACCTTTTATTTGTTTTAAAGTGAAATAGAAATTTTCTAAAACTAGTGATATTTTATTTGTAAATTTTAAGTCCTGTTTTGAATTTTTAAACAATTTCTTTAGTTCTTTTTCTAATTTCTCTAAATTTAATTAATTATTTCATTTTTAAAATATAAATGAATTATTTTACTTCACATTTTTTTTAAATATTTTTAAAATGAAGTTTTTAATTTTCCAAAGTCAATAGTGATTTATTTGTAATTTCTGGACCCTGTTTTCAATTTTTAAGCAATTTCTTATATTCTTTTTCCATTTTCTTTAAAATTAATTAATTATTTTTATTTTATATTACTTTGTTTCGGTTTTAAAGTCAATTTACTGATTTTATTTTTGTTTTATTTGAATTTAAAGAAAAAGAAATATGAAGAGTTTTAAAAGCTTATTTACCTTAAGTCCTTTCATCTCCTTTGTCCTTTCATTTGCCATAACTCCTCAATTACTATCTTGGCTGTGCATTTTTGGTTTGTAGCCGTGATTTTTCAGCCTCCATTCACCCAAAAACATTTTACCTTCTCATTCATTCATGGCTTCAAGAAAAATCTATGGGTAATGACTACTTTTTTTACACTTTTCTTCTCATTTTTCATGTATTTTGCCTTGTTTTCTTTGCTTCTTTGAATGGCCTCCACTCCATATCCACGGCCACCACCCACTACATCCCTTCCCTGCCATCACCACCAGCTACTCCTCTAGTCTTGACCAAGGCCGAGCCACCATGATGCCAAAACTCCACAAAAATTGCAACACAAGCCATAAAAACATGTTGTTTGACCACTATTTGTTCACCACTTCATTTTCCACCACCACCACCACCTTAGGCCGCCTCCACCACCTCTGTCCAGACCACCACACACATTTCCTTCCACTGACCAGATCCATACCTCTCTGACCTGACCACACAAGCCCATGGCCGAGCCATTTTTTGTGAACAAAACCCACCAATTTTGCCTTAAACTCTTCATATTCCTTTGTATAAACTTTCTCCTCATATTCTACTACCTAGGCCATGCATACACATGACCAAACCTGAGCCAAACTTGTTCAAACCAGAGCCAAAAACATCCCTAGGCCATGACAAAAGAATAGAGAAAGCAAGGCAAAAGATTTGGCATTCGTATCTCTTTTTATTTAAAAGTTATGTCATTTCTAGTGTATTGAAATTTATGGTTTGCTTTGCTTTTTGTTTGGGTTGTAACACAAGATCTATATCATTGGATTTGCTCTCTACACTCAAATTGTATTAGAGTTGTCGTGCCTTCATAATCTTTGTGTTGTGAGCTTTGTTGGCAAATCTCCAGCTTAACAGGTGAGTTATTCTCACCAGACAATATGTACATATATAACTAGTGAATTGACCCCTTTTGAATCTGTAAAATGCATTATCATGTTACACTTGCTATGTTATGATTTTATGATGTTCACCCATGCTTAAACACCTATTATATTATATGTTACTGTTATATTATGCTGTTCTATTATTTTTATCAGTTTATCACACTACAAGTTCCCTTTAGATTAGAATCACTATGGGTTGAAATGATACATACCCGAACGGACTTTAGAATAGGAGAAAATCATTATGGGCTGAAATGATAGGCCTGAATGATTTTCAATTATTTTTCATTTCCTTGGGATTGCGGGTTTGAAATGATCAAACCCGGGTTTTCTTTGTAAATTACGGGTTGAAATGATATATTACCCGTATCACTTTACCTAGACTAGAAATGAAATACAGACCCGTTGTTAAAATATGTTTTAATAAAAATCTTAAAAATATTTTTGAAATGTAAATATTATAATATTTGATTTAAACTAAATAAAAAAATGATTTATGTAAGCATTATTGATTTTTTGAAAATTTATAAGTGAAATAAATTATTGGTAAAACTAGAAAATTTGAAATGTAAGTTATTTTGGGAAATTTTAATTTGGTGATAATTAGAATTTAAATTAAATATGAAATGTGATAACTTCATGATAATTTGGATTAAAGTGAATTTAAATGATTTTTATATTATATTAATGATTTTGAATAAAGTTAAAATGTGAAATGAATGAATATTTAAGTTGAAATTTTGAAATATAACTAAAATTGGAAATTTGTGAATTTGGCTTAAGAGTGAATTTTAAGTTAAGTAACTAAAAATGGAATTAAGTTATATTTGAAAATTTAAAATTAAGTGTTAAGTTAATTTAATTTAATGAATTTATAATTTAAAATTGGAATTTAATAAGTGAATTATTATTAAATTTTGATTTTTGAATGGAGGTTTAACTTTATAAAATCATGAATATAAGGGTATTTGAATGATTATATATGATTTTATAAGTTAAAAATGATTTATATAAAAATATAATTGTTTGTGAAATTATACTGAATATTTGAAGTTAATTAACTGCATCTCTGAAATGCTATTAATTCTAATGTAAATGATAATACAACATTTGTAAATGTTGTAGTTGATAATAATGAACCAAATGGCTAAACTTAATTAAAGGCTATTATAGCATTTTTGTAATGTTATAATGGTTGAATTTAACTAAGTTTATTTGAAACTAATGTAACCCTATTACAGCATTTTAAATGCTGTCTTTTGTTAAATTGAACTGTTTTAAATGTGACTTTCCGTAGCATTTTCTAAATGCTGCAAAAGTTGAATTTTCATTGTTTTAATTAATTTAAGTGAACGAATGAAAGATTAAAATTTTGGAAATTTAATAATTTAATTATTAATAATAACTTTATTTTTATGATTTAAAATAAAGTAATTTGTTTCGAAATATAAACTATTTTGAAATATGATATTTTGATATTTTGAAATGGATTTTTGAAGGATATTGAATTTTGAAATGATATTTGATTTCGAAGTATAAAATACCATTTTGAAATTTTAACCACGGGGTGTACTTAATTTATAGTTTAACTGATCCTTGAAGGATGGGCGATCCCAAGCATCCTTTGAGTTATTGTGCATTTCTACTACAGTTCACTTGAGTTGGTTTACATTATATAAGTATATATTGTCCTGACTCGAGTGTTTTGTGTTTTACTTTACGCTCGGGTCAGCCTGAGTATTTACAGCTTAGCTTTGGATCTCATTCTGGAGCTAGGAATCGCTGGAGATTCTGCTTGTCTAGTTATATGTTCCTTTCAGTTCAGTTGTTCTATTCTAGTTCTGGTATTTATAAACTTCTATGTATTTGGGATTTCTATTGTATATGTTTTCAGAATGATATTATGTATTATGTTTTGAGAGTTTGTATATAGTAGCTTCATGAACTACTATGGTATTTTATTTCTGCTGTGAGTTATTCTGATATGTTCTGTGTCTGTGATTCTGTGTATTTGATTTCATTTGCTCCAAATTTATTTACAATCTGTTATTTTGAATTATTCAAGTCAGACATGTGTGGATTATTGTCGATTTGAATGGTCCAAAATAGTGGGTCATTACAGTTGGTATCAGAGCTTTGGTTTTAGGCAAACCTTAGCCTAAGGAGCAAAAACTCATTAGAGATAGGGTAGAAATACCCTAGTATAAGTGAAATCAATCTCAGAATCATTTCTTTGTGAGAGAACGCATTTTCGAAGTATAAAATGATTTTCAAATGATTTTTAAATAATTTTCAAAGATTATTTTGATATAAATTTCCTTGCTTTGAAAGTAAAATATTTCTTAAACTTCATTCCTTTCGTATCCACCTTGTTAGTAATTTCTTTGATTAGGATCCTCTAAAATTTTGAACTTCTCTCTTGATTGATCTAGATCCATTGTTGATAGGAATCTATTTTGAGTATGGCAAAATCAGTAGTTTGTTAAGTTGTTTTGATTAAACTCTGTTGTATCTTTTGCTTAGCTAAAGTTGTCCAACTAAAGATATTTATGCTTCTGTTTCGTATGTTATGAATTCGATCTTTCCAAATTTTTATGGGAATTTTTCTGTATCGATATAGGTTATATATCTCTAATCTTCGTTTGGATTCTTATCGAATAAGATTCCTTTGAATTTTGGAACGCTCCCACTTGTTCTGAAATCCATTCATGTCTCCCCGAATTGTATTCTTTTGATTTTGGAGCATTGCATCACTCCACTTTGTATGACCTTTATAGGGTGGCGATTCCGCCAATCTTTGAATGATTATAATTGGCATTGATTCATCGGAGATTTCTGTATCCTCGGTTTACGATGTTTTCTATCTTCTGCTATATTTAGATTCTATCTCTGACAATCGAAGGTCGATTTGCCTTAGATTTTCGCATCGATTATATTCCTGAAGTCACGGTTGACCAGTTAAGGTCGCCCGCGATTCATATAGGCTTATCCATCTTCTATTTGGTAATTTAATTATCTTATCTTCGTTTGAGCCTATCTTTGAATTAGAATTCTATTTGATTAGAGTCCTTCTAAATTTGAATCTCTGTTTTGTTTTGAAATCCATCCTTGAATCGTCCCTTGGAAAGTTTGTGGTTGATTTTCTTTTGAAAATTGTGTATTCATCGTAGTTTTTATTTTGATAAGGATGGCCATATTTTTATATAAAGATGAAATGTTTTTGATAAGGATTATGTACCTTTTAAAAAAAATGAGAATTTGAAGTTTTGAAAGGATTTGAAATTTTGAAAATTTTATAAGAAATGTTTTCATATAAAATGATTTATAACTGAAGGTTTTGAATCTGAATTTAAGTGATTGAACTCTGGCATTTTGGAACTGGTTTTAAGATTTTGAAATAATAAATAATATGATTTGAAATTATTTTTCCGAATAAGTAATGTTTCAATGATTTTAATGGGTTTTAATGATTTTGAAGGAATTTCAAAGAAGTTTTCAAAGTAAATGGAAGTCCAGAACCACTTGTGTCGCTGGAAATTAATTTCGGTGATGAGTGCACGCATCATCGACATTGATTTTCGAGTTTCTGAGTGAGGGAGAGGCCACTTCGGTAACTTTGCTATGCGATTGATTTGTGAAACCAATTCTGATTTCAAATTCCGAAGCGTGATGTGATATTCGAAAGATATATGTATATATATTGAACAATTTGAAATGAGCCGGTGTTCAGTCCTTGAGTTTTGGATTTGATTTGATATAACCCTATTTTGGAATTGATTTACTGATTTAATTATGATTTCCAACTCTTGGATTGAAATATGATTTCTTCGACTATTTTGAAGGTTCGAGCACTTCCAAATCAAGGTTAACTTTTCAAAGCTAAAATTTTTGAAAAGTATGAATTATTTGATAAAGTATATAAATTTGTTTTGAATGTTTAAGCATGAAGTAATATGATTTAAATAAGTTGAAACTGTTTTGTTAAGTAAATGAATAAGGCAATTTTAAAATTTTCTAATATGAAATTTAGATTCGAAATGCTTTAAAAAGAATTTGGTCTTCAAAATATTTTGAATAAAATTTAGTTTAAATGTTTTAACTTAGTAACATCTTTATGAAACTATATATTTAACAAGTTGGAATAAATATATAAGTTGTACGTATGGTGTTTTATTCGCATAATTAATTTGATCCAAGTTTGAGTACACAAGTTCGAGGTGGATTACACCATTTCGTGTTAGGATTTTCATTCGATTCTTGATGGCGAATATTTGATACGGATTTTGGGCTTGATTCTAGAATTCTCTATCGTAGTATATGGCTATGCAAGGAGACTGATGGCTTCTAGTCGAGAAACCATATCGAAATCCGCATTAGGGAAGTCGAATGGACAATACTAGTTCGAAAGCGAACTTGTGTGATCAAGCGAGCGATCAAATGTAGTTTTACGAAATGATGACGTATGTACATCTTATATCCTAATATCATTTATATATTTTGACGCTGAAATTGAAAGCTGTCGAGTTAGAATATCTTTGCTTACTAAAAGAAAATTCCAATTTAAATTACAAAGATATATAACCCATAAAAGCAAAGATATTCAAATCCCATATGGCTCTTCATACAGCGAAATTTATTTTGAAAATTTTGATCCTTATATAAGATGGACCTTACATAAGTATAAGATGATTTTGAAAACATTTGATTTTGGAAATGAATTGGTTGACTTAAATTATTGATTTGGAAATTTGGATTTATTTTCTAAATCTATTATTCTGGAAACGTTGAAACTAAAGATAATTAATTTGAGAAGAAATAATTCGGTGAAATTGTATATGATTTTGAAATTGAACTGATATTGAAACAAATTGAAATTTGAGAACCTTATGTTACTAAACACTTGATTTGGAAGTTGTCGAACTTATATAAAATTGATTTGTTTGAGTATGAAATTGATTCGAAAACTATAGATTTGAAAAGGTACTCAACTTGAAAGTGAAATCTTATATATAATGGATATTATATAAGTACGATATTTGAAAGTGATTTGAAAAGGTACTATATGATACATATTTTCGAAGTAAAGATATGGAAAGTGCCTTCTGCTTGATATCCGATTTGTGGCCACATCTTGGATTCATTCTATCGATATTATTCTCTCTGATTTTTGGTTTTTCGGATATGATACTCGAGTGTCCTTCGAATTCCATGGCGTTACCCATGGTCTTACGAACTCGACTGCATAGCGTAATTCGTAAGGCAGTGATTGCTTAAAAGGTACGGATGTTTCCTGGGGGATCCAGGCGTAACCATTGTGTATCTGCGATCTACGGTCGTGTTAGTGGCGTAATCCGCAAGGCAGAGATTGCTTAAGGGGTATGGATGTTTCCTGGGGGATCCAGGCATAACCATTTTTATGTATCCTGCGGTCCACCGTTTTGTTGCATGGCGAAATTCGCAAGGCAGTGAATGCTTAAAAGGTACAGATGTTTCCTGGGGGACCCAGGCGTAACCATTGTGTATCTGCGATCCATGATTTGATTCGTTTTTGTTTGGATTGTACTTTCCATATCTGTTTTTAAAGGTTTTCCTAGTATTTTCACTAGGTGTTGAAACAGGTCTACTAAGTACCTGGAGAATTCCAGTTTTGCGCCTGATCAACGCACTACCAGAGTCTACAGGAACAAGGATAAACTTGTTGAAACATCGAGTTATAAAAGTATTTTGATAAAATATTATATAAAGGATATTTTGATCAGTTATTTTCCTTCCTAAAGGATTTTAAAGTGTTTTAAATATTTTACCTCTTTAACCAACAATTTTAATTAATGGCTCATCCTTGTCTTTCAACCCATTTTCCCTCCTAGATATCCCTATTCTCCTACCTTCTTTTCGGGGATGTCTTCCAACCTATTGTTCTGCCTAGTTGTTTCTCCGAAATTTTTTCCTTTTCGAGGACGAAAAGATTTGAGTGGGGGAGAGTGTAACAACCCAGTATTTTGTGATTATTTTAATTATATATATTAATTTCTTTAATTTAATTTCCTGATTTAAAAACTTTATTTTATTTATTAAAATGAATAAATTTTGCTATTTTAAATATAAATTTTGATTTTGATGTGAATTAGAATTCCAAACATGACTAAAAAGAATATTTTCCAGAAAAGTGAATTTTGGTCAATATAGTCAAACTTTGACTTTTAATTTAGAAATTTGAAAGTTTGAAAATTTGAATTTTATCTTTTATTATGAAAGTAAATAAAATTTTAAGAATAATGCTTTTCGTTTCGTTGAAATCTGATTTATAATGTGAATGTTATGCCTTTTTCAATATTGTGTGTAATTTGCTGTATTTAACAAATTGTTTATTTTAAATTGTATAAATAATATTTTATTTGGTCAGGTAATGTTCTAATTTATATTTATATGGGTAAAATAACATGTTATGCATATATTTTGGTTTTAAAACATTTTTAAAAGTATAATTGACATTTTCCAGTGTCAGTTGTATTTTGCTTACAATTTCTAATTTCCAGTTTCAATTAATTAAAGTAATTCTTTATTTATTTTTCTATTTTTTTTCTTAAAATCTTATTTTATTCTCATTCCCACTTTATTTTGTTCCTCATTTATTTTATTTATTTGACCTTTTATTTGTTTTAAAGTGAAATAGAAATTTTCTAAAACTAGTGATATTCTATTTGTAAATTTTAAGTCCTGTTTTGAATTTTTAAACAATTTCTTTAGTTCTTTATCTAATTTCTCTAAATTTAATTAATTATTTCATTTTTAAAATATAAATGAATTATTTTACTTCACATTTTTTTTAAAATATTTTTAAAATGAAGTTTTTAATTTTCCAAAGTCAATAGTGATTTATTTGTAATTTCTGGACCCTGTTTTCAATTTTTAAGCAATTTCTTATATTCTTTTTCCATTTTCTTTAAAATTAATTAATTATTTTTATTTTATATTACTTTGTTTCGGTTTTAAAGTCAATTTACTGATTTTATTTTTGTTTTATTTGAATTTAAAGAAAAAGAAATATGAAGAGTTTTAAAAGCTTATTTACCTTAAGTCCTTTCATCTCCTTTGTCCTTTCATTTGCCATAACTCCTCAATTACTATCTTGGCTGTGCATTTTTGGTTTGTAGCCGTGATTTTTCAGCCTCCATTCACCCAAAAACATTTTACCTTCTCATTCATTCATGGCTTCAAGAAAAATCTATGGGTAATGGCTACTTTTTTTACACTTTTCTTCTCATTTTTCATGTATTTTGCCTTGTTTTCTTTGCTTCTTTGAATGGCCTCCACTCCATATCCATGGCCACCACCCCCTACATCCCTTCCCTGCCATCACCACCAGCTACTCCTCTAGTCTTGACCAAGGCCGAGCCACCATGATGCCAAAACTCCACAAAAATTGCAACACAAGCCATAAAAACATGTTGTTTGACCACTATTTGTTCACCACTTCATTTTCCACCACCACCACCACCTTAGGCCGCCTCCACCACCTCTGTCCAGACCACCACACACATTTCCTTCCACTGACCAGATCCATACCTCTCTGACCTGACCACACAAGCCCATGGCCGAGCCATTTTTTGTGAACAAAACCCACCAATTTTGCCTTAAACTCTTCATATTCCTTTGTATAAACTTTCTCCTCATATTCTACTACCTAGGTCATGCATACACATGACCAAACCTGAGCCAAACTTGTTCAAACCAGAGCCAAAAACATCCCTAGGCCATGACAAAAGAATAGAGAAAGCAAGGCAAAAGATTTGGCATTCGTATCTCTTTTTATTTAAAAGTTATGTCATTTCTAGTGTATTGAAATTTATGGTTTGCTTTGATTTTTGTTTGGGTTGTAACACAAGATCTATATCATTGGATTTGCTCTCTACACTCAAATTGTATTAGAGTTGTCATGCCTTCATAATCTTTGTGTTGTGAGCTTTGTTGGCAAATCTCCAGCTTAACAGGTGAGTTATTCTCACCAGACAATATGTACATATATAACTAGTGAATTGACCCCTTTTGAATCTGTAAAATGCATTATCATGTTACACTTGCTATGTTATGATTTTATGATGTTCACCCATGCTTAAACACCTATTATATTATATGTTACTGTTATATTATGCTGTTCTATTATTTTTATCAGTTTATCACACTGCAAGTTCCCTTTAGATTAGAATCACTATGGGTTGAAATGATACATACCCGAACGGACTTTAGAATAGGAGAAAATCATTATGGGCTGAAATGATAGGCCTGAATGATTTTCAATTATTTTTCATTTCCTTGGGATTGCGGGTTTGAAATGATCAAACCTGGGTTTTCTTTGTAAATTACGGGTTGAAATGATATATTACCCGTATCACTTTACCTAGACTAGAAATGAAATACAGACCCGTTGTTAAAATATGTTTTTATAAAAATCTTAAAAATATTTTTGAAATGTAAATATTATAATATTTGATTTAAACTAAATAAAAAAATGATTTATGTAAGCATTATTGATTTTTTGAAAATTTATAAGTGAAATAAATTATTGGTAAAACTAGAAAATTTGAAATGTAAGTTATTTTGGGAAATTTTAATTTGGTGATAATTGGAATTTAAATTAAATATGAAATGTGATAACTTCATGATAATTTGGATTAAAGTGAATTTAAATGATTTTTATATTATATTAATGATTTTGAATAAAGTTAAAATGTGAAATGAATGAATATTTAAGTTGAAATTTTGAAATATAACTAAAATTGGAAATTTGTGAATTTGGCTTAAGAGTGAATTTTAAGTTAAGTAACTAAAAATGGAATTAAGTTATATTTGAAAATTTAAAATTAAGTGTTAAGTTAATTTAATTTAATGAATTTATAATTTAAAATTGGAATTTAATAAGTGAATTATTATTAAATTTTGATTTTTGAATGGAGGTTTAACTTTATAAAATCATGAATATAAGGGTATTTGAATGATTATATATGATTTTATAAGTTAAAAATGATTTATATAAAAATATAATTGTTTGTGAAATTATACTGAATATTTGAAGTTAATTAACTGCATCTCTGAAATGCTATTAATTCTAATGTAAATGATAATACAACATTTGTAAATGTTGTAGTTGATAATAATGAACCAAATGGCTAAACTTAATTAAAGGCTATTATAGCATTTTTGTAATGTTATAATGGTTGAATTTAACTAAGTTTATTTGAAACTAATGTAACCCTATTACAGCATTTTAAATGCTGTCTTTTGTTAAATTGAACTGTTTTAAATGTGACTTTCCGTAGCATTTTCTAAATGCTGCAAAAGTTGAATTTTCATTGTTTTAATTAATTTAAGTGAACGAATGAAAGATTAAAATTTTGGAAATTTAATAATTTAATTATTAATAATAACTTTATTTTTATGATTTAAAATAAAGTAATTTGTTTCGAAATATAAACTATTTTGAAATATGATATTTTGATATTTTGAAATGGATTTTTGAAGGATATTGAATTTTGAAATGATATTTGATTTCGAAGTATAAAATACCATTTTGAAATTTTAACCACGGGGTGTATTTAATTTATAGTTTAACTGATCCTTGAAGGATGGGCGATCCCAAGCATCCTTTGAGTTATTGTGCATTTCTACTACAGTTCACTTGAGTTGGTTTACATTATATAAGTATATATTGTCCTGACTCGAGTGTTTTGTGTTTTACTTTACGCTCGGGTCAGCCTGAGTATTTACAGCTTAGCTTTGGATCTCATTCTGGAGCTAGGAATCGCTGGAGATTCTGCTTGTCTAGTTATATGTTCCTTTCAGTTCAGTTGTTCTATTCTAGTTCTGGTATTTATAAACTTCTATGTATTTGGGATTTCTATTGTATATGTTTTCAGAATGATATTATGTATTATGTTTTGAGAGTTTGTATATAGTAGATTCATGAACTACTATGGTATTTTATTTCCGCTGTGAGTTATTCTGATATGTTCTGTGTCTGTGATTCTGTGTATTTGATTTCATTTGCTCCAAATTTATTTACAATCTGTTATTTTGAATTATTCAAGTCAGACATGTGTGGATTATTGTCGATTTGAATGGTCCAAAATAGTGGGTCGTTACATTAATAATCACACCATTTATAATTAATTTAAAATGAATTAAATTAATTACTTATCTCTAATTAATTAAAAGTAAATTAAATTAATTACTTCATTATTATAAATCCTGCTTACATAACCATTAATTAATTATATATCAAATTAATTAATCATTCTCTAAGTATTCATCTTGATTAAACACCCTTGATTAATCATTCTCTAATTACAATAAGTAATTTAGTCCTAAATTAATTCCACAAATTTATTATCCTAAATCATTTATAGTAATAAACATTTAATTGCATCATTTATTAATTAAATATAATTAATTATATTTATCCTAAATTAATTACATTAATTAATCACCTCATTATTAATTATTCCTTAATTAAACAATTCATAATTACATCATTAATTATATTAATTAATGATCTCTAATTTATATTTAAATTAAATTACTTCATTTAAGTTAATTACATTAAGTAATTTAATCTTTAATTAAACCCAATTATTAATCCCCTTGATTAATAACAAACCAGTAATTAACTATCCTTAATTACTTATTAAATAAATTAATTATCCCATAATTAATTATCTTCATTAATTAATCCTTAGATTAATTACAAAAGTAATTACCCGAATTACTTCACTTACAAATCATCTTGTATTAATTACATCAAGTAATTATCATCTAATTACTTTCCTAAGTAATTATACTCCATTAATTACACTAAGTAATTTCACTTTCAATTTATCAAATGACTATCTTAAATTAATTAAACTAAATTAATTAACTAAAATTAATCATATCCTAAAAATTAATTACAATAAGTAATAAATCTCTTAATTACTTTTATCAGGTAATTACATTTAACAATTTACAATAGATTATCTAAATTAATTAATCTAATTAATTATCAAAATTAATCACATTAATTTATTATTTTGAATAATCCTTAGTTAATTTTCTTCATTAATTAAAAACAATTCCTTAATTACTCCCTTAATATTAAAGTATATTAGAACATTACATTTTAAATTTAAATTCAAATTCCATTTTGAATTTAATATTCAAAATAATTAGTGTTTAAACATTTACCCAATTTAAATTCAATTTAAGATCTTTTAAATAAATGTAAATAACATTTATTACTTACGTATGAAATTTTATATAAGGAAAAGGCTTTTAAACTAAATTACTATGCAAAATCAATCTTTAAAATACATTAATTATTTAACTTGCAAATTTATTTACTTTCCATTCAAAAACTTTTTATAAAAGAATTTCTCAAAATCAAGTTAAACATTTATTTGAAACAAATTTACTTTCTAAGACTATTTATTTAAACTTATTTTTTTAAAACATTCATATTTAAAATTGATTTAAATTTTTAGATTTGGATTCAAAGTAAACTTGAATCCATCCATTTATCTTTGATTTTAAACCACTATTAAAATCTTGTTTTCACATTTATAATTCAAATTTAAAATCTGAAAACAGTCAGGTTTTTAAACCTGAAACCCACCTTTAATTATTTTAAACTTTTTATTTCCTTTCAAATTTGAATTCAGAAATAAATTTGAATTCAAGCTTCAACCTGGATTTAAGCTTTGTTAAATCTAGTTTACAAATTAAAGTTTTCATTCGAATTTGTTTTGAACATTCAAATTTCTTCCAGGTTGTCTAAAACCTGTAACCACTACTGTCTCGAGACAAACCAAAATGCTTCGAGCCAAACTTCCCGCTACTTCGAGTCACTCACGCGCAAAACCCCTCAACACTTCGAGCCTCACCCGAAAACAACTCGAGAAACTCGAGTACCAATCTCCCAACCAAACTTCATCAGAAAATTGTGCACCGTGCAAATGCACGGCAACTCTACGCCACTCCGACTATCCTTCAGACCCCCGACAAGTCGTCGACATCCTTGCCGATCCATATGTCCACCCAGATTGACGAATACGGCAGCAACCCAAAAACAACACGACCGATCAAAACTGGAACCCACCTGATCAACTAAAGTCCCTCGCCGTCGATGAACCCTACCACTAGAATCCACGCCGACCACACCAGAGCTACGCCACAACACCCAGTACCGATTCCACCCCTCGCGATCCACTCCGGTCTCCCCACGGCGACGCAATCGCCTCGAAAATCAACACGACCAAAACAGCACCACTAACCCTACATCGCTGTCCCTTGAGCACCACGGCCATCTCAAAAATACTTCACCATTTTTCCAGTGACCATAAGGCTACCCCCTATCTCTAGACCAAAGCCCGACACTCCTCCACCTCCAAATAACCAGGAATTCACAAAAATACACTTCCTGATCAACTCACGAATTCTCAACGATCTCAATCTTAAAAACCATGATACCATTATCAAAAATCATCATTTGCAAGTTCGAATCAGGTTATATAATTAAAACAAGAAATTATGAACTTCGATTTTCTGACTTTGATTTATTTTTACTGTAATTCCCTATTCTTGAAATAATTACTTAATATAAACACATGAATTTATTCTTAAAAATAATATTACAGTCTTTCAATCATTTTTCATTTAGAAATCAAAGCCTAATATTGATTACATGAAGAGCAATTGAATTTTTTTTAGGGGAGTTTGAGCCTTGATATATACAGAGGCTTATATGTATATATACACAGTCATATCCAGGCATATTTACATTTATATATGTGCAACACATACATTCATACATGCAGACATCTCTACAATCTTACTTCAAGCATGGTTCAAAATAAATCATTGATTAATACTGTTTTAAAGGGAAAAGTTTACTCACAAGTTTTTTAAAAAAAAAGAACAGAGACTGAGAACAAAAGTGAAGAACAGTTTGCACATCATACTTCCAGTTTTTCAACATATACAGAGAAATTTATAAGCACAAACATACATACCTCAGATATACTTTCAACAGATTTAAACCTTTGAATTTAAAGAAAATGTTACTCACCTATTTTCCAGAAAGAAGAGAGTTTGCTTGATAAAACAGACTTTTTAAAATTTGCAAGCTGAAGCTTCCCTGATCTCTGATTTGTTGTTTGTTTTAGTTGAATGTGGTTTTAAATTTTTTTGATGATGCTTACTTTATTTTCTCAGCTTGAAATGAACGAACTGATGAAGATAATGGATATATAGAAATGAAGTTACAGGGTATACATTTTTTTATACAAGCTGATATGAATTTACAGGTGATATATCTTTTATTTGTACAACATAGGACAGATATTCTTCTTACTTTGGTGGCTGAAGTGATAAGTTTTTGGCTTGCATTAATTAGTTGTACCACATTCCTATAATATTTCTCTCGGCTGTACAATATAGGTGAAGATATATCTTTGCACTGATATGATTTCTTTACTTGCCTGCATATCTAATTACAGGCTACATACATTATTTTGCTTGCCTAGCATACTTTATAAACTATGTACATATATATACCTTTGTTTTAGTTATGTTATAAAATTTTAACTTATGTACTTTAGTTTTAATCCTAACACAAGTGCTTATTTTATTCCTCTTTTAGTTTAAAACTTAGACTATCAAATGCTAAATTTATTTATTATTCATTTTTACACTTATGCTAAATATTTATAAGGTTTATTTTAAATTAAAACATTTTTGAAAGACTTCATTTCAAATTTACAAATCATCGTTTCTTCCAAAATATATATATAACAATTCTATCCATATTAAAAATCTATTTGTAAAAATATTACATTATTATTATTGTTTAATAACTCATTATTAAATTAAAATAATTTATAAAAGAAATTATTACTTTATTACTTATTTTCATCAAGCTATATTTAAAAAGAACAAACAAACCCTTTTGTTAATCTTATTTAAATCCAAACTTAAATTAAAATAAATTTAAAACAATTAATATTTTTCTTAAGTATTTTAAACCATACAGTTATTTATTTAAATAGCCTTAAAAAAAATATTGAATCAAATTATAATTACCAAAAATATTAAAATTAGAAAACATATCTTTATTTACTAACTTTAAAACAAAGCTTATCTATCTACAATATATACAAATATATATATATTATAAATAGAAAACAATTTATTAGCTTTTAAAAGATAAATTATCAGTTAAATATTTATTTAAAAGAAAATTATTAAATCAATTCAAATCTTATTAACAATTATTATCATATCAATTTAATTTTTAATGCAGATTATTAAATTGATATTGCCAGAAATTCCGGGATGTCACATTCCTCCCTCCTTAAAAGAATTTTGTCCCCGAAATTTAAAACAAAGTTAATTTAATAATCTAATTAAATATTTAATTTTAAAACACAAGCATATATCAATCATATGCTAACAATCATAGCAACCAATCATCCAAACAAACAAATCCAACTATCCAGACAAAATACTGGATAGAATTTTCTTGAGTTTCCCCAGTATAAATACCGGGTTACTCGCTCTACAGAATCCAAACAATCAATACTACTAAGCTACACAGCTCCTACTCATCTAGATCTAAAAAACTAGATAGGATATCAGACTAACGACAAGCCTGACTCAACAACCAAAACTCCCTGAACTGCTGGTTCTATAACCAGAGATAGATCATACACGTACTCCCTCAGAGGTACGTGAAACACATCGAATCCCAGTTATCCAAACGACAATTCAATCCTGAAGACCAAACACTTATCCCCAGAAGAACAACAGAAAAGATCCAAAATATCTCGGAGCTGGCTTCCCAATCTTACCCAATCTTATAGCTCCCTGAATTAGAGAAAATCTCAACAACAACGAAGTCTCCAACTTCAAACTCCAAATTCCTCCATCTCTTATCCAGGAGAGATAAAACAGATGCACCCCAATCTGACCTCAGATCCTGAAAAATTTCCTGTAGAAAACTCTCTAATCAAAAACACTGCAACTTCCAGTTGCCTCCACTCTAAAACAGCTGCCACCATGCTTCCACTGCGCGACTCTGACTGAGCAGATGAAAATGCTGATGACGAACACAAGCAAAGACTGGAAAAACACTTTCCAAAAATATGGTTCAACAGATCCAGAAGTAAAACTCAGCAGTTCCTCCAAAACCTGAGCTGCTTCACTAAAATCTTCCTCCAAAAACCATCCTACTACTAAGTTGAACCATCGGTACCACTTCTATAATCTAGTCGATACCAAACTCAATCTCCAGATGCTAACAAAACTCTGACTTCCTGAAGGCATCTAGAAAAACTCTGAAACACAAGAGAACACTCAGCTATCGCAAGTCACTTTTGCGATCAATCTAGCCTAATTCCAAAGATACTGCTCTCTCTTTACCAATCAGAACAGCTTACACTTATCTAGCCAATCCATCGAAGAAACGGAACCACTCTGCTGCTTCTGAACTCCACTGCTAAGCTAGAAAGCTTCCTTGCCAACACACAGAACATTCCGAGCTACACTACTGACATCGATGCCCAAAGACTTCAAATCCAGAAGCTCCTCGAGAAACTCGAACCTCAAACCAAACAGAAACACCCTGCTGCACTCAGCCACATCACCGAAGCAGACACACTTCTTTAAAACTTGTTCCAAAGAAACATCTTCGGGAACATCCATAGTCACTGTGTCTCATCACACAGCTACTTCACCCTGATGTATCAAGATATCATGACTTGCTTCTGTTCAACCGACAGATCCAAACTCTAGCTCATCCAACTTACACTTCAAAGATAAACTCCAAACCTTAACAGGTTTCCTTCAGAGATCGCTGAAATCCTTTACACCACCCAAAGCTCACTCGAGACGGTATTAGGTCTACAGTCTCGACAAATACACTTCCAACCATTGGTAGTCGTGTTACACACTCTACTACCCTATCTACCTTTATAACTTATATTGGAAAACCCGAACAGGTAACCCAACAAATAGGTAGAAATAGTATATATATATCAAAATTACAAATACGCTCTCTCAAGAAAGAAATCACTCAAGAGTCTAGGTATTCGCTCAACCTAGCGCTCTGATACCAAGTGAAATGACCCAACTTTCTACCACCAGAAAGTCGCATCATCTTTAAGAAAGAAAGGGATAGAAAAGAGAAAAGATAAAAAAGAAAGAAGAAACAACATCAGAATCTAAACAGCGGAACGAATAAATTATATTAATCACATAAATATTACATAATATACAACATCAATCAGAGTTACACAGATAATACATCACATACTAGACAGTTATAAACACCTGTCTACTTAATACAACTCGATACAACTCAAATACAACACAGAGATACCAACACAGCGGAAAACTATATATCTATAACACTGAAGCCTCCTTCTCCATTGCTCCTCCATAAATCATCAAAGCTAACCTGAATCCCTTGGCTACTCGTAAAAAAATTTGAGTACCCGAGAGTTTAAGAAAAACAGAAATAAACTCCGGGTCAGACATGGGTCTGGTATGAGTAACAGGTTAAAGTTGCTTAACTTTGAAAATCCTTTGAAAACAAAAGGTATCACGTAAGACTTCCCACACATAAACATGGAAAAGTTTTTACCTTACGCTAACCAAACATTTGATAGGAAATTCTATGATATTATAATAGGTCTAGGGTTTTCAAGTAAATAAAATCATAGCTGAAATTGTTACATCTATTAAATTCCAGCATACTAGCCAACATGTGGGTAATACAATCAAATCCGATGGCACTTATTGGAGATTGGATTCCATACAATGGCAGGGCTACTGGGGTACCGCCCGTCATAGTACCTGGCCAAGATCAGCGTACCGAGGACCCACCCTAAGTCCCCTGCAACACAAGGTCGGAACATCCCTTACTGGATAATTCCCGCACAAGACACCCCACGGTTGTCATGACCAACCGCACACAAAGCCGAAATAATAAGGGACATCTGGACAGGGGTAATCTCGTCCTACTTGGGTGCTATCCACTAACCTTGCTGCACCTCCCCTGTTTTAGCCATTCCCGGTTAATGAGGCTTGAGGCTACGATTACCTTAAGAGAACACATCTCTTAGAATGTTCATCGTCCACCTGACGATGTTCTGAAAGCATTCAATCCATACAAGTTCGTTCCGGGTTCGAACGAAACCGAGGCATTATCTCGTTACACTCATTTTGGAATCATCCTCAGAGTTAACGACAATAACCCTTGCACTCTGAATCTTCATCTTCAATTGAGATTCACGACCTATCATTAATTTCAATCGATGTGGTTTTCGGATATCCAAATCTGGAAACCCGATCCCGGTCTCATCGAAATCCAAACCGTATCTTTTAAGGCCAAGTTGTTTTAAAGTTTAAAACAATTTAATTCAATTATTATCCATATACACACAGATAGACAATTCGCAATATCACAGATAGATAATCTACATTATCATTACAGCAGATGATTCACTTCAACCAAAGTATCCATATCACACAGCATTATTTATCTCATATCTGAGATTTCAAACCATTCAAGGAAATTAATATCATCCATCATATATAAACAAGGATTAATAATCACACCATTTATAATTAATTTAAAATGAATTAAATTAATTACTTATCTCTAATTAATTTAAAGTAAATTAAATTAATTACTTCATTATTATAAATCCTGCTTACATAACCATTAATTAATTATATATCAAATTAATTAATTATTCTCTAAGTATTCATCTTGATTAAACACCCTTGATTAATCATTCTCTAATTACAATAAGTAATTTAGTCCTAAATTAATTCCACAAATTTATTATCCTAAATCATTTATAGTAATTAACATTTAATTGCTTCATTTATTAATTAAATATAATTAATTATATTTATCCTAAATTAATTAATTAATTAATCACCCCATTATTAATTATTCCTTAATTAAACAATTCATAATTACATCATTAATTATATTAATTAATGATCTCTGATTTATATTTAAATTAAATTACTTCATTTAAGTTAATTACATTAAGTAATTTAATCTTTAATTAAACCCAATTATTAATCCCCTTGATTAATAACAAGCCAGTAATTAACTATCCTTAATTACTTATTAAATAAATTAATTATACCATAATTAATTATCTTCATTAATTAATCCTTAGATTAATTACAAAAGTAATTACCCGAATTACTTCACTTACAAATCATCTTGTATTAATTACATCAAGTAATTATCATCTAATTACTTTCCTAAGTAATTATACTCCATTAATTACACTAAGTAATTTCACTTTCAATTTATCAAATGACTATCTTAAATTAATTAAACTAAATTAATTAACTTAAATTAATCATATCCTAAAAATTAATTACAATAAGTAATAAATCTCTTAATTACTTTTATCAAGTAATTACATTTAACAATTTACAATAGATTATCTAAATTAATTAATCTAATTAATTATCAAAATTAATCACATTAATTTATTATTTTAAATAATCCTTAGTTAATTTTCTTCATTAATTAAAAACAATTCCTTAATTACTCCCTTAATATTAAAGTATATTAGAACATTACATTTTAAATTTAAATTCAAATTCCATTTTGAATTTAATATTCAAAACGATTAGTGTTTAAACATTTACCCAATTTAAATTCAATTTAAGATCTTTTAAATAAATGTAAATAACATTTATTGCTTACATATGAAATTTTATATAAGGAAAAGGCTTTTAAACTAAATTACTATGCAAAATCAACCTTTAAAATACATTAATTATTTAACTTGCAAATTTATTTACTTTCCATTCAAAAACTTTTTATAAAAGAATTTCTCAAAATCAAGTTAAACGTTTATTTGAAACAAATTTTCTTTCTAAGACTATTTATTTAAACTTATTTTTTTTTAAACATTCATATTAAAAATTGATTTAAATTTTCAGATTTGGATTCAAAGTAAACTTGAATCCATCCATTTATCTTTGATTTTAAACCACTATTAAAATCCTGTTTTCACATTTATAATTCAAATTTAAAATCTGAAAACAGTCAGGTTTTTAAACCTGAAACCCACCTTTAGTTATTTTAAACTTTTTATTTCCTTTCAAATTTGAATTCAGAAATAAATTTGAATTCAAGCTTCAACCTGGATTTAAGCTTTGTTAAATCTAGTTTACAAATTAAAGTTTTCATTCGAATTTGTTTTGAACATTCAAATTTCTTCCAGGTTGTCTAAAACCTGTAACCAGTACTGTCTCGAGACAAACCAAAATGCTTCGAGCCAAACTTCCCGCTACTTCGAGTCACTCACGCACAAAACCCCTCAACACTTCGAGCCTCACCCGAAAACAACTCGAGAAACTCGAGTACCAATCTCCCAACCAAACTTCATCAGAAAATTGTGCACCGTGCACATGCACGGCAACTCTACGCCACTCCGACTATCCTTCAGACCCTCGACAAGTCGTCGACATCCTTGCCGATCCATACGTCCACCCAGATTGACGAATACGGCAGCAATCCAAAAACAAGATAATCGATCAAAACTGGAACCCACCTGATCAACTAAAGTCCCTCGCCGTCGATGAACCCTACCACCAAAATCCACGCCGACCACACCAGAGCTACGCCACAACACCCAGTACCGATTCCACCCCTCGCGATCCACTTCGGTCTCCCCACGGCGACGGAATCGCCTCGAAAATCAACACGACCAAAACAGCACCACTAACCCTACATCGCTGTCCCCTGAGCACCACGGCCATCTCAAAAATACTTCACCATTTTTCCAGTGACCATAAGGCTACCCCCTATCTCTAGACCAAAGCCCGACACTCCTCCACCTCCAAATAACCAGGAATTCACAAAAATACACTTCCTGATCAACTCACGAATTCTCAACGATCTCAATCTTAAAAACCATGATACCATTATCAAAAATCATCATTTGCAAGTTCGAATCAGGTTATATAATTAAAACAAGAAATTATGAACTTCGATTTTCTGACTTTGATTTATTTTTACTGTAATTCCCTATTCTTGAAATAATTACTTAATATAAACACATGAATTTATTCTTAAAAATAATATTACAGTCTTTCAATCATTTTTCATTTAGAAATCAAAGCCTAATATTGATTACATGAAGAGCAGTTGAATTTTCTTTAGGGGAGTTTGAGCCTTGATATATACAGAGGCTTATATGTATATATACACAGTCATATCCAAGCATATTAACATTTATATACGAGCAACACATACATTCATACATGCAAACATCTCTACAATCTTACTTCAAGCATGGTTCAAAATAAATCACTAATTAATACTGTTTTAAAGGGAAAAGTTTACTCACAGGTTTTTTTTAAAAAAAAAGAACAGAGACTGAGAACAAAAGTGAAGAACAGTTTACACATCATACTTCCAGTTTTTCAACATATACAGAGAAATTTATAAGCACAAACATACATACCTCAGATATACTTTCAATAGATTTAAACCTTTGAATTTAAAGAAAATGTTACTCACCTATTTTCCAGAAAGAAGAGAGTTTGCTTGATAAAACAGGCTTTTTAAAATTTGCAAGCTGAAGCTTCCTTGATCTTTGATTTGTTGTTTGTTTTAGTTGAATGTGGTTTTAAATTTTTTTGATGATGCTTACTTTATTTTCTCAGCTTGAAATGAATGAACTGATGAAGATAATGGATATATAGAAATGAAGTTACAGGGTATACATTTTTTTATACAAGCTGATATGAATTTACAGGTGATATATCTTTAATTTGTACAACATAGGACAGATATTCTTCTTACTTTGGTGGCTGAAGTGATAAGTTTTTGGCTTGCATTAATTAGTTGAACCACATTCCTACAATATTTCTCTCGGCTGTACAATATAGGTGAAGATATATCTTTGCACTGATATGATTTCTTTACTTGCCTACATATCTAATTACAGGCTACATACATTATTTTTCTTGCCTAGCATACTTTATAAACTATGTACATATATATACCTTTGTTTTAGTTATGTTATAAATTTTTAACTTATGTACTTTAGTTTTAATCCTAACACAAGTGCTTATTTTATTCCTCTTTTAGTTTAAAACTTAGACTATCAAATGCTAAATTTATTTATTATTCATTTTTACACTTATGCTAAATATTTATAAGGTTTATTTTAAATTAAAACATTTTTGAAAGACTTCATTTCAAATTTACAAATCATCGTTTCTTCCAATATATATATATAACAATTCTATTCATATTAAAAATCTATTTGTAAAAATATTACATTATTAATATTGTTTAATAACTCATTATTAAATTAAAATAATTTATAAAAGAAATTATTACTTTATTACTTATTTTCATCAAGCTATATTTAAAAAGAACAAACAAACCCTTTTGTTAATCTTATTTAAATCCAAACTTAAATTAAAATAAATTTAAAACAATTAATATTTTTCTTAAGTATTTTAAACCATACAGTTATTTTTTTAAATAGCCTTAAAAAATAATATTGAATCAAATTATAATTACCAAAAATATTAAAATAAGAAAACATATCTTTATTTACTAACTTTAAAACAAAGCTTATCTATCTACAATATATACAAATATATATATATTATAAATAGAAAACAATTTATTAGCTTTTAAAAAATAAATTATCAGTTAAATATTTATTTAAAAGAAAATTATTAAATCAATTCAAATCTTATTAACAATTATTATCATATCAATTTAATTTTTAATGCAGATTATTAAATTGATATTGCCAGAAATTCCGGGATGTCACAGATGGTATAATTTTATAGACTACGGTTTATAAAATTGTTGTTTATTAGGACTTAAATCTCAGTGCTTTTGAAAAGTGATTTTGGAAGAATCTGTGGAAGAAATGACAATATTATTATTTTGAAAACTTTGGTGAAGTATTATTATTTTAGGATATTTGAACGGAGTTTCTGTGAAGTGGTTTTTCAAATATTTTGTTATGACTAAAGTTTGAGCGATTGGGAGTTTTCCAATTTAGAAGACTCGTCGGGTATATTTATTTACTCTAGTCATTGTTTTAGAAGGAATTGGAATACCACCGTATGCTTCGTGTTGTTTTTGATTCTAGAGTTATACAATGCTTCAGTAGGAGGAGCGCCCTCGTTGTCATAATTGATTTTGGATTTGATATATTTCTCTTTGGAGGAATTCGAAAATATATTTTGGATATAAAAACCTGAAAATTTAGTTCTATATTTATCTTTTGAAAACATTGGATGCATAGTACTTTGTTATAGAGTATTCTCTGCACTTTTGTTGCATATGGTTGTTATATTGCTTTTGGTTGAATGCGACGTTATATCACACTAGAGTTTCATCGTTATTATAAGTTGCATCTTATTGCCTTGTTGCATATGGTTGTTATATGGTATGTTGTTAGTGTATTGCTCTTTTCTCAACATAATTCACTTTTGAATTATGTAAGTACAAGATAGGTATAGGGAAGCAAGAGATTGCTATTTGATTTCTTGCACACCTGCATTTGCATCGAGATAGTAAGTTCCTTGCAAAAAATAAAAAAATTAAACACAAAAGTGGTATGTAGTAGATTTATATATTGGTAATTGATTGATGAACTTATGCTCCAGAGATGGGAGGCCGCGGGCTTTTATTTTCTTTGTTGGTTTGGGCCAGCCGTGGCGAGTTGTAATTTTTCCGAATGAGCCGTGCAAGTCTGATAACTCATTATAATTAATAAGTTTTTAAAGCCTAAGGGTAAGAGGACGTTAACTTACTTTGGGAATATTGGGGATGAAATTCTTTTAAGGATGGGAGAATGTAACATCCCATAATTTTGTCGTTTTGACTTTGAATATTTAATTAGTTTTAAACATTTAAATAACTGACATTTAAAAATCTAAGTAACTTATATTCAAATTATGGATTATTTATATACTTGAATTTTGAATTAAATATTAATTAAATGGAATTAATAACTTTATTTAACGCCTTTTAATTAATAAATAATAATGGTGGACTCGTTTTGTAAATTTATTTACAATAATAAATAGTTCGGATAAATATCGATGATATGATCGAAAATATAAAACAATATCAAAACGTGTGAAATTATCCAGGGCAGTGTCTCATATTTTAATAAAACTAGTGCCATTAAGTTCGAAATAATAAGGCGATGTACGCCGAAGAGTTTCGTGGCGATCGGACGTAACCGAGTGATCATGCGAGCTCGAAACGTGTAACGGTTAATTTTAGAGAATTAAAATAATGATATAATTTGATTATTAAAGCTAACTTTTGTATACGATGAAATTAGGTCCCGAAACTAGTTCCATTGAGTTTGGAATATGGGTATTTGATTAAGAACTACAGTGAGCACGCCTCGATTGGAGTTTGTGATTTTTGGGGATGAATAGTGTAGAAGATAAAATCTATAAAAAGACTCATGCTCTCTCCTCACTTTCTCAACCCAGAACCTACTAGCCAAATCCATCAGCCATCTTTGATCGGCGCCTCTAGAGGCTGATTTAGCAAAGTGTCCAACATGAAAAATGTGTGCGGGGGTGAGATGAGTGTGTTGACCGGTTGGATCGCCATGGATCGGAGCACGGCGACGTGGATCTACGTTTGAACGACACAGCTAGGGTTGGGTTTTTCGACATCGACGTTGATCTCGTGGCGGGGGCCCTAAAGCAAAAATGCAGGGGAAGGCAAGGGCTATGTTCTGGTGGAGTTTGGGGATCTATAGTCGACAGTGGCGGTGGCAATGTAGAGTTGAACGAAGACGTTTTTTGGGTTGGATCTCGATGGTAGAGGCGAGTTGGGAGATCAGACCAGTGGCATGTCGTCGATCTTGGCTAGGGAAGTCAGTGGCAGGAGTGTGGTGGCCGAAGGTGCTCTATGATGGCAACGACATGCGAAGTAACGTGGCGGATGGGTTTTGATTGATGAGGGATTAGTGTTTTTTAAAATGCAATTAGTTAATTACTTGATTTATTAAGTGATTTATTAACTAATTAATTTTGAAATATTCGTTATTTCATATCTCACTCATACAAGGTCGGATTTGAACGCGGTCTTTTGCGTTTGACTCATATCAACGTTATCTACGCATTGGAGTTATATTCGTTAAATTTAGAGCTAGTATAATTTTGACCTAAAATCGAGTGCCTTTCGATTTTAAATCAAACTGGTACGCAAAAGTGTCAATTAGAATTTCAGTGAATTTACTCACCTCTGAATAAAATATATGATATTTGTATTGTTATAGATTATTGTTGAGTGCTTGGATGATAGTTGATAGTTTTAATGAAGTACATATTAATGATAAAATTATTGTGATTTAATTTAATTATGTTTAACGTAATTAAATTAGTTATTCTCCATTTGTGATATATATTCAGCAGAATAAAACACCGTTCTGCTATAACTAAATTGAATAGATTATTTTGGACATCTATCGAGCAGAATAAATCAATGTTCTGTGTTTGCGAAGTAAAAAAAATTATTTTTGAAGTTAATTAATATTTGGATTAATTAATAAATGATATGCTAGCTATTGATTGCTAATTGTTGATAATAATATGTTTGTTATTATTGTTTGATTGTTTGTTTGAATTTGAATTTCGGTTTGAAAAGCAAATTGCATAAATAACCATTGTTTTGCAGGGGACTTTTGTAGAGAGACCCTAAGGAGTTTCTCGCCATTAATAATTTATTGTTATATGCATCTTACTCATATTCTTATGTTTCTTATATTGTTATTGCTTGAAATATTTGTGACATACTATTTGATTTGTGTAAGTGTCGTTATAGCGATTATCGCTATACCATCGCTTATGAAATATCATCCCCTTAAACCTTTGTTGTGTGTTGACCTTGAGCTTGTATTTTTTAAAAATAAATATTTTTTCGTGTTTAGCACTTAGAAAGTTTTTTAAAATATAATTTTAAGTATTTTGAAAATAAATGATAAGTGTTGATTAAAATTTATAAAATGAGTTATAAATTTTATTAACTATCTTTCAGGATAATTAACGTTGTTTTAAATTTATAAAGAGATTATAAACTTGATTAATTATTTTTCGAGATAATTAATGTCGTTTTAAATTCATAAAAGATTATAAATTGGATTTAATTATTTCGGGATAATTAATGTTGTTTAAATTTATAAAGGTTATTGACCTTAAATATTATGTAAATTCTTTTCAAATGGATTTGTAAAGATTGTATAAGTATTTGAAAAGAATTGGAGGTTTAAATATATTCTTAATTATTATTTACTATAATAAAGTTAATTAATAAATTTATTAATGGTGTTTAAATTTAGTTAACCGATTTAACAAAAGTGTTTTAAAGTTAATTAACTAATTTAATAAAAGTGATAAAAGTTAATTAACTGATTTAATAAAGATGTTTAAAGTTAATTAATTGGCTTATTAAAGGAGTTACAAATTCGATTAATTGTCTCTTGGGATAATTAATGTAGTTTTAAATTTATAGAAGAATTATATCAATTATCTTTCAGGATGAGTAACATTGCTTTAAATTTATAAAAAGCATTTTGATTGATTTATTATCTTTCAAGATAATAAACGTTGTTTGAAATTTATAAATGATGGTTTATAAATGAGAAAATCTTTTAAGAGGAATTGTTTGAAAATAAAGCTAAGTGTAAATTGTCTTGGGTTTATAGTAAACAATGTTTTAATGACATTAGTTTTTGACCCTTCTTTTTAATACACTTCGAAATATAATTGGCTCTTTGAAAAGATTTTTTTTAAAGGGTGTTTTTAAAGTGTTTTCACAAATATTTTTGATGTGATAATCAAGCACAAGTATGAGTCAAAGGTTTTAAGAGATTTAATTTTCATACAAATCATTTTGTTATTCTCGATAGTTGATTTATTGACTATCGATTATGCTATCTTCTTTGAGTTTCGTCGATTTAAGATGATTTATTGCTCCTTTGAGCATTGATATCCTTTATCGGAAATGACTATAACCCATAAAAAAAGTGGACGTAAAGCTATGTAGGGTTGGTCCCATTAGGGTATTTTCACATCTACTTTAGATTGGATTTGGTGGTATGCGCGCGGAGATATGAAATACTCAGATTCCCAATAAGGTTGGAGGGGTCTGGCTTGTACATTTCAAAAAGAGTCACAGAGAAAATGACCCTCTCAAGTATATTGTCTAGAGGTATACTTCAGTAAGGGGGGTGCACCCTCCTAATCATTGTTGGAAAAATTCTTTTCTTTATTTGATTCAAATCTTTGAATCATTTTCTTAATTGCACTGAGAAGTGCTGGAGCTCTTCTCGATGTTTAATTATTTGTTTCCATTCTTTCAAGTCTAATTTTGCTCTAACTTGTTTTCCATCCTTTCATCTATCAATGTTGTTCTTGTGAGGTAAAACCCATTACGTGTTTAGCGACGTGGTCTCATAGAATTATTATATGTTCATCATATTACTTGAGTTTTCTCACGCTGGTTTTCTAGACTGATCTAAGTGTTATTTTATTATAATGCTCGGGTCAGGTCGAGAATTTTTCCAAGTTGTCGTTAGTGGAACATGGAGCTTATGGAGTAGAGCAGGATGTTCATCTACCGTGGTATTTTTTTATTTTCTATTGTATTATATTATATACCTATCAGCAATTGTAAGGTCAAGAAATTATAATTGTCCAGCTCATGAGGTTTGTTTTTAACTCTAATGAACCTTGTATCTTGGAGTAACGGTTTATACTGTCTTCGTTATATTTAATGTTGTTGTTTCCGCTGTGAGATTCTATTTCCCTTGTTGTTCTTTTTATTTATCCCAACAGTCTACCTTTCTAATGATTGGATGTTCAGCATTTGAATACCGTGAATGTATTGAGTGTCGACTTTCGATGGTCGAAAAGGCTGGTCGTTACACAACAAGTTGAACTTCTAGATGTTCCCCTCCACTGTAAGGTTACCCTGCTTTAGATCAATAAACTCTCTCAACAGCACACTTTGTTGAGATTTTAATATAAATTGCACTTCAAATCTCTCTTTAAACTACTCCCAAGAGATCTCCTCCTCTAGGGTCTCAATAACTACTGTCTCCCACCAGTCCAGTGCATCTTCCTGTAATTGTTTGGGTACCAACCTTCTCTTATGTGCATCATTCAATCCTAAGTCTCCAAATATTGCACTCACAACTTCTTAACCAATTCAACACTTCTAGTGCATGCTCCTTTCCCGTAAATTTCTTCCCTCCTAGATTTCTATAATCTTTATTCAACATTGGAAAATCCTCTCTTACCGCTGCAGGTCTCGGCTGAACTACCTGATGTACACGTAAAAGTGTATATTTATACTCACATGTTTAATCTTATTTTAATTAAATAATGATCATATTAGGGTATTTTTACATGTTTTTACCAAAATCCAAATGTCATCAAATCATTATTCATTCATCTTCATTTAGGGGCAAAATGGTAATTTTGTGCACATATTAATTTTGAGAATATTTATTTCCACATTTTAGTTTTATTTGTGGGAATTTGGATGGAAAATGGAAGAGGCTTCATGTATGTATGCATGCACAAAGGATGGAAGACAAATGAAAGATGAAAATAAATGAATTCATGTAATCATGGAGGAGCCCACCTACCCACTAGCCCATAGACCATAATTAAATGCTAATGAAGATTAGAAGCACATGCACATGTTCATGAAGATTTAAAGGCATGTTAGTAGGGATTAATTACATGCTAATGATAACTTGGTAGCCACACTTCCTAAGGGGCATTTTGGGTAGCCCCCTAAAATATGGATTAGGGTTTTAGGCATATATAAATACCCCTTATGTTTCATGTAGAGGGCTCTTACCACCTTCCTTTTAGTTTAGTTGTAACCATGTAAACATAAACTCTCTTTCTATCTTTAATGGCTTCTTAGCTTTTTTTCTCTTATGTAATTTTATTTATGCAATTTGATTTCATGCTCTTTTAATTATTGTTCTTTACTTTATGCAATTTGTAACGTATCAGAGTTTGCCCGCTCGAAAATCAACATCCGTACTTCACATTGTACTAGAATGCCGCAGATTCGACCGTTCAAATCCGATTCGCCGGAGCTATAACAACATTAAGTAAATAACACAGCGGAAGAAAAGAATAATACATTGATATACAATATTTGATACAACAGAGTGATACAATGAATATCAATATACATCAGAGATATGATACAAGAAATAGCAGCGGAAAAGAAAAGATAACAACAGCAGCGGATAGAATATCTCCAATAGAGTGCTCCAATCCATAGCTAGCTCCAGATAATCTACTCAACCTGAATATCTGAAAGAACCCAACTCTAGACTGCCCGTGTGGAAAATAGTGGGCACCCAGAGTTTAGGAAGGGAACAATAAACTCCGGATCAGTCATGGGACTGGTGTGAGCAACAAAAACAGTTTATCTTTAAACAACAACAAAAGGTTTTAAACATTGAAATCCGCAATGCTTTTAGAAAATGAAACTACCATAAGACCTCCCGCCACACACACAATGCAAACGCAGAATTGGAGGAGATTTCTTCTTATGATAGTCAAAGATGCTTACTACGCAAAATCATCTTGATATTATTATTAGTGCATAGTGCAGAAAACATTTCGAAAGTATAATATTAATCTTAGCCAACATACGACCAGTATCGTATGCCTACTATAGCTACTATGTTCAATAGCAGGTTACCGCCACATTCCATAGCAGGTAATACAACTAAAACCGTACACGTCACGTATTGTTTCTTTGGATTTCCAACAAATGGTCAGGCTAAGGAACTTCCTTCCGCCGCATGGGATCGCCTCTGGCGGGACGTCCCGAGAGACAAACTGCTCTCTACCAAACAAGGCCGGGTTACCCCTGTAACAGGTAACTCACGAATATGCCACCCCCCGGTCCTTTGGGACCTTTATCCGAGCTCGGTATCCAACATCACACATCATAAAGAAAGTGTATCCACATGAGTAAGTATCTGGGCTCCATACCATGATACCACCCCTTTCCAGAAGGAAATGACATACCCTAAAGGGCGCGACCCTCATAACCTTGCCGCAACGATCCTGTTTCGACCATTTCCGGGTTGTGAGGTCCTGACGAAGTCTCGTCCACAAAGCTACGCTTTGTCACAAAGCCATGCTTCGGGTCAACAGATGATCAACCTATGATCACAAAGATAAATGATCAAACAAATGATCATATCACAAATGATCAAACACTGATCATCACACAGCAACACTCAGCATGCCACATTACCAAATTGGGATATATCGCTGATAAATTTCAACTACATAACCTCTGAGCTCGTACGTCTCAGAGAAGGGTGTTAAGCTAAGAGAATAAATTCTCCGCCACCAACAGAAATGTATTTGAAAGAAATCGGCTTTATATCTCAAAGTGTAATGTCAGACATGTATCCATACAAGTCTGTTCCGGGTTCGAACAGAACCGAAGGCACTTCTTACGAAGCCCTTGCAAATCCGGGTATTCACGATCCCGTCCGGACTTCCCATCACAAAGGGTGATAAAATCTCTATATCGGGGCCAGTCGATGCAGAGACATTCGACGAGTTGTCCTTTCGTTTTCGCAAATATCCGGTCTTCACCACCGGTCTTCAAATGCTATCCATATACGACGTATCAGTATTCGGAACGGGTTATATGACACAAAGGTCCTCTCCCGGCTAAACCGAATAATGAGCGCAATACTTTAAAACATATGGATATTGGGATTTCAATTAAGTCACAACTTATTACCCAAAATCTTTCTTTCAAATGGTTTGAACAAATTACCATTTTTAAATCTTTAAACAAAAAGATTCATTTTAACAACCCTCAACGGTTTAAACAATTTTCACACTTTAATCTTTTAAACAAAAGATTCATTCACAGATTTTCCAAATTAATTCTCATTTCAATTTGATTAACTCGTTAAATCTTTAAAACAAAGATTTAACTTATAGCTTTCAAACAATTCCATTTCAAATAGTTTAAACAAATCATCATTTTAAATCTGTTAAAAATAAATAGATTTAATTCATAGCTTTTCAAAACAATTCATTCATAACTTGGAAAACCATTTTCGCTTCAATCTTGAAATTCCTTTACTTAAACTGGAATTTCATTTCTTATCTGAAAGCTTTTATTCTTTTGAAAACAAATAGTTTCATTTCAGAAAATTTGATTTATTCATACGAGTTGAAATCCTTGGGTTAAATTCAAATTCCCAAACTTTATACTTTTAAAATGGTTTAATTCATCCAAACACGTTTATATCATCTTTAATCCCTAGTTTCAATCATAGGATTCAATTTCAAATTTGAATTCAAATTTAAATCTAATTATTTAAATTTTCAAAAACTCGGTTAAGTTATTCAAAATAACTTTTATCTTTGAAATTCCATTTCAAAAGCTTCTACTTTAAACCCAGATTTCAAATTTCAAAATCAATTGAAATTAAAATTTCAATTTCAAAAACATTAAATTTAAATTATCTGTGACTTAACCGATTTCCACGTGAAATCCATATTTGTGTGTGTAAAAGTGTAGTCCAGGGGTTTCACACACAATAGTGCAATATCAATCATCACAGATATATCGATAAGCGATATAATCGATAACGCTTATCTTCATTCACAGATTCATAGATAAAATAAATTTATCAGTCACAAAGATTCACAATTGCAATTCGATGTGGGTTTCGGATAACCAACTGGAATCCGACTCCCTGTCGCATCGAAATTCAAATGTCGTTTACGGGTCAAGGGTTTTCATATTCATATAACAGTATATTCATCACAAATATAACAGCTCAATACAAAGCAATTTAGATCACAAAGCATCATATCACAAAGCATTACATCACAAAGCATTCGATAATAATCAATCATCTACAATTAAGATGAATTAATTGTGTAATTATAACTAATTAATTACATTAATAAATTAACCTTTTAATTAATCATTCTTAATTAATTACAACAAGTGATTATTAATCAACTTTAATTTATTAGAATATCCAACATTAATTACAATAAGTAATTAATCCCTTAATTACTTTCATTAAGTAATTACATTTAAATCAATTTATAATTGATTATCTAATTTATTAATCTAATTAACTATCAAAATTAATCACATCAATTTAATTACTTAATAATCCCTAGTTAATTGTCTTCATTCACTAATAACATTTCTTAACTACTTTTAAATTAATCTCCAATTTACTTAAAACTTGAAATCAATTTTTAACTTAAAATAGTCCCCCTTAATCAGTTCATAGATACTAAAATTCGTTTTACATTATAAACTCGAAATTTATTCTGCATAACCCATTTTTTTTGAAACAACACGTGAATGCCCAGGCTCACTCGGGTAGTTACTCGAATTCCCCATCGTTTCCCCCCCCCCCCGAGTCATTCCTCTTCCTCGCGTACCTTTCTCTTTTTTTTCTAAGTTTTAAACTACAGCTTCAACAACAGGAAATGCGTGCTCACCCAGGCTTCACTCGAAGCAAACCATCCTTATACTCGAGTAACAACTCGAGATCCCCCATCATCAACCTCCTGACACCATCACCAAGTCGTGCACATGCACGGCTTCTCGCCGCTGCTCCGGCGAACCCCACCAACGTCGGCAAGTTGCAAATTCCCCATAAACCCGAGAACCCAACTCGATTCGCCTTCAAAAAAATTCTAGTCGAATTTCAACAGTTCGATCGAAATACTGCACTCGACCCAAATGACAAAACCACCTCGCCACCATCGCTCACGCCACCTGAGATGCCCAAACTTCGCTCATATCACGACACCCCCCTACGCTAACCTACCCCTCGATCTCGAGCAACTCGACGCATTGTCGAGTGAGGACGAGCCCAAGTTCTCAACGCCAATTTTAACAGTCCAAGAACCCTAGTTTTAATTTGTTCTCCTATCTCTTGCAATAGAAAATTGTTTCTACATTTTTCCTGTGATCATCAATGGCCATACTTCCCTCAAGCAAGATTTAAACACTCGAAATTGGTTTGATCATCAGAAATTCATGAAAATGCAACCTTTGCTTATATACGAACTGCTCTTTAAATACTAATTTAAAAGTCTTCATTTGTGTTGTAAAAATCTTCTTTTTGCATGTAGATTCAAGCTATAAGATTGAATCAACATATAACAATATTCGAATTAATCAAGGATTTGTTCTTTTTACTGTAAACTAAATGTTACAGAGTCAACTTCTTCATGATCGAGTATGAAACAAATTTTAATCCATAGATGATGTTTTAAACCAACTTAGTTATTGCAAACAAAAATCAATCAGGGATTGAAGAAGTGGATTTTAAAGTTTTACTTGATTAAACCTTGTCTAAAAAAAAACAGAGCTGAAGATGACAGACAAGTGTTTCCAGAACAAATAGAATTAGCAAACATGAAAATTTTCATCTGTATATATATATATATCCACATAGCATATTACCTGCTATAACTCATCTACTCAGTTTGAATCATGGTTGAATCTTAAAAAAAACATGTTTACTCACCAGCATCAAGAAAAAAAATCAAAACAGATTAGGCTTTTTAAAACATAGGAGTTGCTCACCTTGAAAAATGGCAGAGAAGAACAGAGCTTCTTCTATTTGAACCTTTAAAACTGAGAAATGCCTTGCCTTTGATCCTAAATCTTTTTGCCTTGTTGAGATGAAGTTGTAAATTATACTTAAGTTTTAAAAGTTAAAAGCTTGCTACATCTCTGGTTTGCTTCAGACATTTTTTTTTCTTTCTTAGCTTCGAAGGAATAAGACTGAGATGGAGAGGCTTGGTGTATAAAAATTGGGTTACAGGGTGATGATAATATTGGTACAATGTAAGTGATATTTGTATTGGTTTTGTACAACAATACAGGGATATTTCAAACGAATGGGGGCTGAAGTTGATCTTGCATTAAATGAAAGTATGTAGCATTTATTACCATGGTCTTTTATGTCTTCTTTGCTTCCAGGTTACATTTTTTTTCTATTTGCTTTTGTCAATGTCATACTTCGGCTGTACAAGTATATTTTTATTTTGTAGTGGCTGATGTAAGTATGTTGTGTACTAGAGATGATTTGTTGTTGATGGCTAAAGATATTTGTCTTATTTTATTTGCTAGGCTGGTAGTAGTTTCCAGGTTAATAGCTTGCTTTCACTCCTCTTTTCAATTATATATGTTTATATGTATTGTTTAGTTCATGCGTTGTATTCTATTTTTCTTGTTTCTGGGATGGTACTAATTTGTTAAACTTGTTAAATATTTTACTTAATGTTCTTTATTCACCTGTTTTGATTACATGGTTTGAACTTGTGAAATCTTCATTTATAGTTATACTTGTAGTGTATTTTGTTTGGTCATATACTTTGAAATTTAAATGAGGTTCTTTTATTATTATATTGTTAGATTTTATTATTTTGTTGTTATATATTTATCTCTATATTTATTTTTAAAACCATTTATTTTAACTTTAAACTCAAATTCAGTATATATACAATATTTTTAATTTAAATGATTTATCCAAAATTTATTCGACGATCGGGGAAACTCGCATCACTTAAATCGATTTATTTCACAAATTTTATTCAAAAATTCTTTAAATTATCAATTTAAATTTATATAAAATTCGGGGTCGTTACAGACTTCCCCCCTTAAAAGAATTTCGTCCTCGAAATTTGCACAAGGAGATAACAACGATGGATGAAGAATGTTTCATCAAATCAAACTGAATATCTATTCTGCATTTGGCTTACCAAATCAGAATATCGATAACAGATACAAGAACGAATCTGTTTAACACTTCACAAGATACTCGGGTTATCCAGATCTACAAAATATACAGTGGCATCGGTTAGTTCAAAGGAATAACTAACCATTCGTAGAATATATCCGGGTCCCAAAGAATAGACAGACATATGGATACAATTTCAAATTTTCAGTTTAAACTAAAGTATACCTATTAACCATAACAATCAAAGCAAACAATTCATCCAAACAAACAAGTCTGGCCTATCTGGAGTTTATGTCCCATATTTATATATCGAATCTCCTTCCTGGATCTACCAGGAACTATCGAAGGATTCAGAAAAGATGACGAACAAAAGAGATTGATAGAGAAAAGATTGCTTCCTTGTTGTTACAGAGTATTGACCATTTATAATCGTATTCCCCTGTCCCCTATCTCGTCCTCTTCTTGCACTCATACTCACTATCAGTGGATAGTAAGAGAATTTACTGAGGCGTACGGACGGATATCTGAGAATTACTCATTCTAGGGTATACTTCACCCTATCTCTAATGAGCTACTTAACGTGTTATACTCCTGAGCTAAAGTTCAACCTTAGCTCTGATACCAAATGTAACGTATCAGAGTTTGCCCGCTCGAAAATCAACATCCGTACTTCACATTGTACTAGAATGCCGCAGATTCGACCGTTCAAATCCGATTCGCCGGAGCTATAACAACATTAAGTAAATAACACAGCGGAAGAAAAGAATAATACATTGATATACAATATCTGATACAACAGAGTGATACAATGAATATCAATATACATCAGAGATATGATACAAGAAATAGCAGCGGAAAAGAAAAGATAACAACAGCAGCGGATAGAATATCTCCAATAGAGTGCTCCAATCCATAGCTAGCTCCAGATAATCTACTCAACCTGAATATCTGAAAGAACCCAACTCTAGACTGCCCGTGTGGAAAATAGTGGGCACCTAGAGTTTAGGAAGGGAACAATAAACTCCGGATCAGTCATGGGACTGGTGTGAGCAACAAAAACAGTTTATCTTTAAACAACAACAAAAGGTTTTAAACATTGAAATCCGCAATGCTTTTAGAAAATGAAACTACCATAAGACCTCCCGCCACACACACAATGCAAACGCAGAATTGGAGGAGATTTCTTCTTATGATAGTCAAAGATGCTTACTACGCAAAATCATCTTGATATTATTATTAGTGCATAGTGCAGAAAACATTTCGAAAGTATAATATTAATCTTAGCCAACATACGACCAGTATCGTATGCCTAATATAGCTACTATGTTCAATAGCAGGTTACCGCCACATTCCATAGCAGGTAATACAACTAAAACCGTACACGTCACGTATTGTTTCTTTGGATTTCCAACAAATGGTCAGGCTAAGGAACTTCCTTCCGCCGCATGGGATCGCCTCTGGCGGGACGTCCCGAGAGACAAACTGCTCTCTGCCAAACAAGGCCGGGTTACCCCTGTAACAGGTAACTCACGAATATGCCACCCCCCGGTCCTTTGGGACCTTTATCCGAGCTCGGTATCCAACATCACACATCATAAAGAAAGTGTATCCACATGAGTAAGTATCTGGGCTCCATACCATGATACCACCCCTTTCCAGAAGGAAATGACATACCCTAAAGGGCGCGACCCTCATAACCTTGCCGCAACGATCCTGTTTCGACCATTTCCGGGTTATGAGGTCCTGACGAAGTCTCGTCCACAAAGCTACGCTTTGTCACAAAGCCATGCTTCGGGTCAACAGATGATCAACCTATGATCACAAAGATAAATGATCAAACAAATGATCATATCACAAATGATCAAACACTGATCATCACACAGCAACACTCAGCATGCCACATTACCAAATTGGGATATATCGCTGATAAATTTCAACTACATAACCTCTGAGCTCGTACGTCTCAGAGAAGGGTGTTAAGCTAAGAGAATAAATTCTCCGCCACCAACAGAAATGTATTTGAAAGAAATCGGCTTTATATCTCAAAGTGTAATGTCAGACATGTATCCATACAAGTCTGTTCCGGGTTCGAACAGAACCGAAGGCACTTCTTACGAAGCCCTTGCAAATCCGGGTATTCACGATCCCGTCCGGACTTCCCATCACAAAGGGTGATAAAATCTCTATATCGGGGCCAGTCGATGCAGAGACATTCGACGAGTTGTCCTTTCGTTTTCGCAAATATCCGGTCTTCACCACCGGTCTTCAAATGTTATCCATATACGACGTATCAGTATTCGGAACGGGTTATATGACACAAAGGTCCTCTCCCGGCTAAACCGAATAATGAGCGCAATACTTTAAAACATATGGATATTGGGATTTCAATTAAGTCACAACTTATTACCCAAAATCTTTCTTTCAAATGGTTTGAACAAATTACCATTTTTAAATCTTTAAACAAAAAGATTCATTTTAACAACCCTCAACGGTTTAAACAATTTTCACACTTTAATCTTTTAAACAAAATATTCATTCACAGATTTTCCAAATTAATTCTCATTTCAATTTGATTAACTCGTTAAATCTTTAAAACAAAGATTTAACTTATAGCTTTCAAACAATTCCATTTCAAATAGTTTAAACAAATCATCATTTTAAATCTGTTAAAAATAAACAGATTTAATTCATAGCTTTTCAAAACAATTCATTCATAACTTGGAAAACCATTTTCGCTTCAATCTTGAAATTCCTTTACTTAAACTGGAATTTCATTTCTTATCTGAAAGCTTTTATTCTTTTGAAAACAAATAGTTTCATTTCAGAAAATTTGATTTATTCATACGAGTTGAAATCCTTGGGTTAAATTCAAATTCCCAAACGTTATACTTTTAAAATGGTTTAATTCATCCAAACACATTTATATCATCTTTAATCCCTAGTTTCAATCATAGGATTCAATTTCAAATTTGAATTCAAATTTAAATCTAATTATTTAAATTTTCAAAAACTCGGTTAAGTTATTCAAAATAACTTTTATCTTTGAAATTCCATTTCAAAAGCTTCTACTTTAAACCCAGATTTCAAATTTCAAAATCAATTGAAATTAAAATTTCAATTTCAAAAACATTAAATTTAAATTATCTGTGACTTAACCGATTTCCACGTGAAATCCATATTTGTGTGTGTAAAAGTGTAGTCCAGGGGTTTCACACACAATAGTGCAATATCAATCATCACAGATATATCGATAAGCGGTATAATCGATAACGCTTATCTTCATTCACAGATTCATAGATAAAATAAATTTATCAGTCACAAAGATTCACTATTGCAATTCGATGTGGGTTTCGGATAACCAACTGGAATCCGACTCCCTGTCGCATCGAAATTCAAATGTCGTTTACGGGTCAAGGGTTTTCATATTCATATAACAGTATATTCATCACAAATATAACAGCTCAATACAAAGCAATTTAGATCACAAAGCATCATATCACAAAGCATTACATCACAAAGCATTCGATAATAATCAATCATCTACAATTAAGATGAATTAATTGTGTAATTATAACTAATTAATTACATTAATAAATTAACCTTTTAATTAATCATTCTTAATTAATTACAACAAGTGATTATTAATCAACTTTAATTTATTAGAATATCCAACATTAATTACAATAAGTAATTAATCCCTTAATTACTTTCATTAAGTAATTACATTTAAATCAATTTATAATTGATTATCTAATTTATTAATCTAATTAACTATCAAAATTAATCACATCAATTTAATTACTTAATAATCCCTAGTTAATTGTCTTCATTCACTAATAACATTTCTTAACTACTTTTAAATTAATCTCCAATTTACTTAAAACTTGAAATCAATTTTTAACTTAAAATAGTCCCCCTTAATCAGTTCATAGATACTAAAATTCGTTTTACATTATAAACTCGAAATTTATTCTGCATAACCCATTTTTTTTGAAACAACACGTGAATGCCCAGGCTCACTCGGGTAGTTACTCGAGTTCCCCATCGTTTCCCCCCCCCCCCCCGAGTCATTCCTCTTCCTCGCGTACCTTTCTTTTTTCTTCTAAGTTTTAAACTACAGCTTCAACAACAGGAAATGCGTGCTCACCCAGGCTTCACTCGAAGCAAACCATCCTTATACTCGAGTAACAACTCGAGATCCCCCATCATCAACCTCCTGACACCATCACCAAGTCGTGCACATGCACGGCTTCTCGCCGCTGCTCCGGCGAACCCCACCAACGTCGGCAAGTTGCAAATTCCCCATAAACCCGAGAACCCAACTCGATTCGCCTTCAAAAAAATTCTAGTCGAATTTCAACAGTTCGATCGAAATACTACACTCGACCCAAATGACAAAACCACCTCGCCACCATCGCTCACGCCACCTGAGATGCCCAAACTTCGCTCATATCACGACACCCCCCTACGCTAACCTACCCCTCGATCTCGAGCAACTCGACGCATTGTCGAGTGAGGATGAGCCCAAGTTCTCAACGCCATTTTTAACAGTCCAAGAACCCTAGTTTTAATTTGTTCTCCTATCTCTTGCAATAGAAAATTGTTTCTACATTTTTCCTGTGATCATCAATGGCCATACTTCCCTCAAGCAAGATTTAAACACTCGAAATTGGTTTGATCATCAGAAATTTATGAAAATGCAACCTTTGCTTATATACGAACTGCTCTTTAAATACTAATTTAAAAGTCTTCATTTGTGTTGTAAAAATCTTCTTTTTGCATGTAGATTCAAGCTATAAGATTGAATCAACATATAACAATATTCGAATTAATCAAGGATTTGTTCTTTTTACTGTAAACTAAATGTTACAGAGTCAACTTCTTCATGATCGAGTATGAAACAAATTTTAATCCATAGATGATGTTTTAAACCAACTTAGTTATTGCAAACAAAAATCAATCAGGGATTGAAGAAGTGGATTTTAAAGTTTTACTTGATTAAACCTTGTCTAAAAAAAATAGAGCTGAAGATGACAGACAAGTGTTTCCAGAACAAATAGAATTAGAAAACATGAAAATTTTCATCTGTATATATATATATATATATCCACATAGCATATTACCTGCTATAACTCTTCTACTCAGTTTGAATCATGGTTGAATCTTAAAAAAACATGTTTACTCACCAGCATCAAGAAAAAAAATCAAAACAGATTAGGCTTTTTAAAACATAGGAGTTGCTCACCTTGAAAAATGGCAGAGAAGAACAGAGCTTCTTCTATTTGAACCTTTAAAACTGAGAAATGCCTTGCCTTTGATCCTAAATCTTTTTGCCTTGTTGAGATGAAGTTGTAAATTATACTTAAGTTTTAAAAGTTAAAAGCTTGCTACATCTCTGGTTTGCTTCAGACATTTTTTTTTCTTTCTTAGCTTCGAAGGAATAAGACTGAGATGGAGAGGCTTGGTGTATAAAAATTGGGTTACAGGGTGATGATAATATTGGTACAATGTAAGTGATATTTGTATTGGTTTTGTACAACAATACAGGGATATTTCAAACGAATGGGGGCTGAAGTTGATCTTGCATTAAATGAAAGTATGTAGCATTTATTACCATGGTCTTTTATGTCTTCTTTGCTTCCAGGTTACATTTTTTTTCTATTTGCTTTTGTCAATGTCATACTTCGGCTGTACAAGTATATTTTTATTTTGTAGTGGCTGATGTAAGTATGTTGTGTACTAGAGATGATTTGTTGTTGATGGCTAAAGATATTTGTCTTATTTTATTTGCTAGGCTGGTAGTAGTTTCCAGGTTAATAGCTTGCTTTCACTCCTCTTTTCAATTATATATGTTTATATGTATTGTTTAGTTCATGCGTTGTATTCTATTTTTCTTGTTTCTGGGATGGTACTAATTTGTTAAACTTGTTAAATATTTTACTTAATGTTCTTTATTCACCTGTTTTGATTACATGGTTTGAACTTGTGAAATCTTCATTTATAGTTATACTTGTAGTGTATTTTGTTTGGTCATATACTTTGAAATTTAAATGAGGTTCTTTTATTATTATATTGTTAGATTTTATTATTTTGTTGTTATATATTTATCTCTATATTTATTTTTAAAACCATTTATTTTAACTTTAAACTCAAATTCAGTATATATACAATATTTTTAATTTAAATGATTTATCCAAAATTTATTCGACGATCGGGGAAACTCGCATCACTTAAATCGATTTATTTCACAAATTTTATTCAAAAATTCTTTAAATTATCAATTTAAATTTATATAAAATTCGGGGTCGTTACACAATTAGTGTAGTTTTATTTCTTGCAAGTAGATTAGATTTATTTACATGCAATTTAGTTAGCTCTCTTTTTCCTCTTGTTTATGTTTACGTTGTAATCTACATTTGTTGAAATGATAAAAAATATGAGAAGCTAAACCCATTCAATTTAGGGGTAATGAAGCTCTCTTAATCATGTAGATTCAACATATTTGCTAATTTATGATCTCTTTTTGTGCTTAATGGAAATTTTTGATGTGTTAAAAATTTTGTTGTTTAACTTTAAATTTGATAAGCTATGTTGTTAACGCTAAATAGGCTATGCTTAAACAAATATAAACACAAATTACCACTTCATCTACATATGATTTTGGTAATGAAGTGGATTTTAGAATCAAAATTTGATGGTCTATATTACTAATCAATAGTAAATAGATCATGCTTAGAATAGATTTTATTTTTAATTTCATTATCATTTTCATGTGAGTTGACAAGTGGTTTGGATGGTGTGTTAAAGTTTGATGGTTTATGTTGGGCTAATTAATAGCACAAATAGACCATACTTAGGATAAACACATCAACTAAATTCACAAATGACCAAAAAGAGAGATCATAATTTCATTGTGTTGATTTGTGTGATTACGAGAAGGGATTTGCCCCTAAATTGCCTTCTACTCTCATATTTTTATTCACTTTATTTTTGTTAGATTTTAGCAATTTTAGTTAAAACAATTTCTAACTCTTGGGTTAATTTGATTGAGTAGAATATTAAATCAATCCAATTCCCTATAGATCGACTCATACTCGCCACGTACTAAAATTGTACACCGTGCGCTTGTGGTTATTTTTATTACAATATTTTTCGACGATTTTCTAATTCGATAGAAAATTAGCCATCAAACACTACCTCTTGTGCAGCTTCCCTCAACACCTAGGCAATAAACTGTCTAAATAAGACATTTACATCCTTGCCCGCCCCATTTCCTGACTGTGCGACTTTTTCTCCAACTGCACTTGGGATTTCTCCCTCATTCCTTCCATTAGTCTACATACTTTCAACCTCTCTTCTTACACTTACTCCTCCTATGGTAACTAGTCCACTTCTCAAGTCCATCTTGCTTTTCTGTTAAGCAAGTCTTCATCAAAACCGAAAAGATAAGGAGTGAAACAACATAGAAGGATAGATATATCCTTTTACACATCTATATAGTGACATTAAAGAACATTATATATATATGGTAGCGCACCCCCTCCCCAGAGTGTTTATCATATTATTATTATTATTTCCTAAATATTGCTCTCATCTTTTCTTAGCTCTGTTTTACTTAAATGTCCCTAATCTATGCTTTAATACCAAACTGTAACATCCCTCATTTGAGACTTGAAGATGAACGCCGATGATACTGCAGTCACCACCGGAATTATCTTTCAACGACGGAAGTGAGTTCAATTTATTAATTAACACAAATAAAGTAAACAAAGCAGCTAAATATTTCATTACATCAAAAGTTTTCTTTAACATTTTTACATATACTTCGATCACAATTAAACTAAAAAGCATGCCCACGTAGGAGTCAAATATGATAGAAGAATAACATAGAAAGAGTCGGATCAACATATGATGATGCGGCCCGCACTCCTTAATACAGCGGAAAACAAAAATCTTTATTAGCTACCAAGCCTCCCGCTTTAGATATGCTGCTGTGGCCCTCAATTCAAACCTGTGAGAATAATACTTACCTAAAACAATCATATAGTGAGACCAAACCATACTGCACAGGTTGGGTTTCCCCCTCACTATTCAACATCAAGAGTGGAAAATTCAAAATACTGACGTGGTTGGTTCTTAACAACGTCTGCCTCTTACGCTACCCTAAGCGGTCCCCAATTACTTCTGCACCCCTGATGTGGTCCCCACTCAATTCCTAATTTAGTTCTTCCTTTTAACTCATTACATTACTTTACTGCTACGTTCCCTGCACAATCCCCATCTAGTTTCCACCTTAGGTTATCATTTAATCTACTATAATACTACATCTCACACATCTTCTTATTTATCCTTTTAACTCTTTAATACCACGCCCGTAAAAGTCTTATTTATTCTTCTTTTAGCATATTAATACTGCACCCCATGCAGGTCTTACTTTTTTCTTTGATGGTTGATTGATGTGTCCCACGCAAGTCTTCTTACTTTTCTTCAATGATTTAATACTGCGCCCCACGTAGTTCCTACTCATTTTTCTTCAACAATTTAATATTGCACCCTACGCATTCATTTTTATTTAACAATTTAGTACCACGCCCCGTGCAGCTGAATGTCTCATCTTCCTTAGGTGTGCATTTGTGAATGTCTCTCCTCACCTTCCCAAGGTGTGCATCCACTTTAAACATTTGTATAACTTATCGAAGTGCCATGCAGTCCTCAGAAGTTGAATGTCTATCCTCACCTTCCCAAAGTGTGTATTCAAGTGAGCATCCCTACACAACATCAATAGCCCTTCCAACCTTATTTCTAGCACAGGATCCCTTCCCCATACTGACATGGCCTCTCCTCGAGTTCCACATACTTATCTTTTTTCTAGGTTTCATTCACTACTTCCCTTGGCGCAGTACTACCATGCCCCGACACTGAGTGCATCCCACTTTTCTTATTAAGTGTACTCCCTATTTTGGCGCAGTAAGACCCCTTCATATTACGCACAGTTCATATTTATAATGTAGGGCCGTCGCTCCAATGCCTTACAGACAAACCTTGACAAAGTCTTTACACATGTCGTTATCTTATTCGTCCTTATTTTACTTTCGGTTATTTGCAGTGACCTTTTTTCAGCAAATGATTTGAATCTGGTTACCATTTTCCCCAGCACCGATTAATATATTTTTCCATATAAATTTATTTCCATGTGCCCCGCGGTTCCCTACTTGCTCAAGCACAGTATTTAGCACTTTTTGTTTTATTTCCCTTATAGACAATTTTAATAAATTCCCAAAAAAAATGTGAACACTTGTTCTAACATATTTAATCTTTATCCAGACTTTTAATGGTATTTTCCTTAATTATTTTCTAGTTGTGCACCTTTAATAAATCATATCAAATCACTTAAGCTTAAGAAACTTCTCGAACTAAAAACCCATCTCTAAAACCATGATTAGAATTTGATATAAAATTTCCATTAACTTTCAAAATCATTAAAGTAGGGGAAACACATTTAAACATCCCATGTTTATCTATTCTTCCCCAAAACATTTATTAAACCTTTATATTTGTTAATAAAAATCTGTATGAACCCAATCATACCTAAAAACATACAAATCTAGACCGAAACCATATTAGAGATCGGTATAGATAGGTTAAGTATTACTCACCTAGATCTTTAAGATGTCTAGCTTTAGTCTTCTTAATCCCCTTTAGCTTGTGTTTTTTTATCTCCTTCTTACTTGCCTTCTCTAAGCTACCACCATTAAAGTTCTTCCTTAATTTTTTTATTTTACTTTAAGTATGATGAATGAATGAATAAAAAAGAGTAATATTTATTATCCCACAATAATTTGAGCTTGGGCCCTAATACCCTCTTTCTATTAATTCATTTCCCCTTACTTCTCTTATTTGGATCGCCCCGACCTTTTAGTCAATTTATTTGATTAATTTAAATGTATGGTCGTTACATGTGCTCTCATCATTTTCATGTGTACTTTCTATTGCTAGTGAGAGTATGTATCTGCAGTTAAAAATGCCTTACTAAGTAGTATACGAGTCGGCATCCACAACCACATTCCAAATATATTTTTTCATTTAAATGTTTAGCCTTCATCCATGTGCAACATAAAACTTACATGGATCAAAAATTTCAGCTCTGTTCTACTCGAAACACACATTTTTTTAGCATCGTTCATTAATGCCAATAAGTATCGATATCGAGAATCAAACTCATGACATTTAATTTCATAGTCTAAACTATTAAGCAACTAAATCGGCTTGTTTGATAAACACACTATTTATATTTTCAAATAAATGCACTTCGACTTTGAAAAATTAAGTCAGGGAGGATAAATAACTTTCTCCTACACAAATTGTAGTAAATAATTTTGTACATCACATTGCAATAAGAGAGAGGTCTATACTCTTCTCTTTTGCTTGGCTTGTTGACATGAATAAGAGTTATAACTATGTGATTTATTTATTTCAATATTTTGCTGATCGCGAAACATGTGAAGCATATCAAGGTTAGCAAGAGCACGGTCAAATCTATCATTGAAATTTGCTGATCTGAACTGTTCGGTATTGTGTTGTGATGGTCTCTATTCTTTGCTGCTTGTGCCCGTGTGTTTGTCATGCTGATAATAGTGTAGTGGTGATCTTTCAGATAGGGTGATGATTCAATACAGTAGCAGTTTAAATAAGAATGAGGAAAAGAGGGGAAACTGATAGGTTAGTGAAGAGGGTGGTGAGGTTCGGATTGCAAGAAATGGTTTAGAAAACAACTATAAGGTGAAGGAAACTAGGTGAAGAGAATGAAATGCATATTGCACATGAATTGAAGAAACTGGCAGAATATTATTAATAATCTTCTCTGTTATTCATACAACCGAGGCTCCTATATATATACTAATCATAGGACTAAGTCCAACTAGCCATTACAAGTGAAAATTTGATCAAATACACCTATTAATAATTTAATTACAAGCCCCTAATAATGCAGCTGCCAAAATTGTATCCTTTAGTTGTGCACGTGCACACGTGCACAGCATGCACAGACTTCAAAATGAGTTTCTGATTATAAATTCATGTCTTGGTCAATTGCTTCTGGTCTTTAGGCTTCCAATGATTCTTCAGCATCTCTCTCCGTACTTCCAACCTGCCGTGGTTGATGGAGAAGCTCCATTTGTGTAGGTGTTTGAGGAAATGCTCCTCTAAGTTGGTGCCCACCAAATGTTTGTTGTATTGCATAGGCGTAACATTTCCTCTCCTCTTGAAGAAGAGACCTTGTCTCAAGGTCTAGTGTAGGAAATCGTTTGACAATGTCCCAATAATCCTCCCATGTGGCGTCAGACAGAGGCTTATTCTTCCATTTGGTAAGAACTTGAACTACTGCTGCTGGAATCATTCGTCGATCAAGTATTAGCTCTGGCTCATCGACTATGGCTTCTCTAAAGGTAGGAGTGCTTTGTTGGACAACAATTTGTGAGCCAACCTTTTTATTTAACTGAGAGACGTGGAAGATAGGATGCATTTGAGCAAGTTGAGGCAGCTCCAGCTTGTAGGCAACTTCACCGACTTTTTGTAGAATTTTAAATGGTCCATAATACTTTGGTGACAGTTTTGTAGTGTTAGTTGAACTCACTGATATTTGCCTATATGGTTGAAGTTTTAAATAAACCCAATCATTGACTTTGAACTGTCTCTTAGTTCTATGAGTATCAGCAAATCTTCTCATTCTTGGTTGAGCCAGGTGAAGGTTGTCTTTTAAGAGCTGTAATGTGATATCCCTTGAAAATAGTTACTCCTCGACTTGTTGAACTTTTGCTGTGTTTGGTACATATGAGAGCAAGGTAGGAGGTTTTCTACCATAAACAACTTCAAATGGTGTAAGTTATGTTGATTCTTTCCAAGAAGTATTATACCAATATTCAGCCAGAGTCAGCCAGTTAGACCAACCATAAAGTTTATGACTGATGAAGCATCTCAAGTAATTTTCTAAAATTTTATTTGTAACCTCGGTTTGGCCATCGGTTTGTGGATGGTAGGTTGAACTATATTTAATAGTACAACCCTACAAAGTGAATAATTCTTACCAAAAAATGCTAAGCAATATGGAATCTCTATCACTAATGATGGTTGTAGGCATACCATATAATTTGAAAATGCCATTAAAGAATACTTGAGCAATAGTTTTGGCTGTAAATGGGTGTTTTAAAGGAAAGAAGTGTGCAAAATTTGAAAGTCAATCCACCACTACATAGATAAATGTAGCATTGTTGCTTTTAGGTAAATAAGTGATGAAGTCCATTGATAGATCAGTCCATACATGTTCTGGAATGGGTAATGGTTGGAGAAGGCCAGGATAAGGTAGGTTTTCTGACTTTGCTCTTTGACATTCATCACATTGTCTAATATAGGCTTCAACAGTTGCTTTCATTTTTTCTAGTAGAAGACCTTTGTTAAATTTTTTATGGTTTTCCTGACACCTGCATAGCCTCCCAGTGGGGAAGAATGAAATTCAGCAAGCAAGATATTAAGTAGTGACATATTGTTGTGATCCACCGATATTTTTCCTTTGTAAAAAATTAAATCATCAACAATTTTGTACTTGTTTGTATTGAGATTGCCTTGTAAAAAATTTTCCTTTTTGATTTCATAGGAAGGGCTTTGTTTCACCTCCCTTCTTAATTATTCAATCCAGTCAGCTTGTACTAGGGATAGAGCCTGTAATTGAGGCTGGTCATGTAATCGAGATAAACTGTCTGCTACAATATTTTCCTTTCCTTTCTTGTATTCTACTAGATAATCATAACCATAAAGTTTTGCTAACCACCTAGCTTGTATACCAGTAGTCAATCTTTGTGAAAGTAAATGTTGTAAGCTTTGGTGGTCTATTCTGATAACAAATTTCCTTCCAATTAAATATTGAGACCATTTTTTTGTTGCTAGCAGCAAAGCCAATAGCTCCTTTTCATATGTAGATAAATGAAGATTGTTGCCTTGAAAAGCTTGGCTTATGTAGGCAATTGGCTTATTTTCTTGAAGTAAGACAGCACCTATACCTGATCCACTAGCATCACATTCGATGATAAATTCTTTGTTGAAATTTGGCATGGCTAGAATAGGTGGGTTGACAAGGCAGGTTTTCAGTTTGTAGAATGCTTCAGTTGCCTCGGTGGTCCAAAAAAACAATTTTTCTTTAACATGGAAGTTAATGGCTTTGCAATCAGGTCGTACCCTTTGATAAATTTGCGGTAGTATCCTGATAACCCCAACAATCCCCTTAAAGCTTTAATATTTTATGGTTGTGGCCAATCTAAAATTGCCTTTATTTTTTGCCCACTGCAATACTATTTTCAAAGATAACATGCCCTAAATATTGCAGTTCTTTCTGGAAAAAAGATCATTTGGAGAGCTTGATAACCAGTTTATTGTCCTGTAGTATTTGTAGTGTTATTTGTAAATGTCGTAGATGTTCATCCCATGACCTGCTATAAACCAAAATATCATCAAAAAATACCATTAAGATGAATTGCCTTAAAAAATTTAAATATAGTATTCATGAGAGCTTGAAATGTGGATGGGGCATTAGATAATCCAAATGGCATGACAAGAATTCGTAATGTCCTTCATGAGTTTTAAATGTTGTTTTGTGGACATCATCTTCATGCATTCGAACTTGATGGTAACCTGATTTGAGATCAAGTTTTGTGAAGAATTTTGAACCATAAAGTTCATCAAGAAGGTCATCAATTAGAGGGATGGGAAATTTATCTTTAATGTTTATTTAACCCTCTATAATAAATGCAAAGTCTCCATGAACCATCTTTTTTCTTTACCACAAAAACAAGAGGAGAGAATGCACTATTGTTGTTTCTAATAATAACAGAATCTAGCATATCTTTAATTAATATTTCAAGTTCATTTTTAATATGGTAGGGATGTTTATATGGCCTAAGACATACTGGTTTGGAGCCATGTAGTAGTGGAATTTTATGATCACATTCTCTTTTAGGAGGTAAAGTGTCTAGAGGTGTAGTAACAGCTGTAAAATCATTTAACAGGGCTTGAATTTCAGGGTCAAGATGATGTTATTTTGCAGTAGACATTGATGTTGTTAGAAGAATGAATTTTAAATTGGCGGAGTTTATTTCTTTTGACATATTTTTATCAGTAAGGTGTTTAACATTATTAATTAGTTAACCCTTGCCAAGTATACTCTTTGCCATGATAAGAAAATTTAACCTGCAATTTTTTAAAATTGAAACAAATTTCATCCAACTCTCTCATCCACTGTGTTCCCAAAACAATGTCATAACCTTCCATTGGTATGCTTAACAAATCTATAGGCATTTTGCAACCTTGACAATTCAATAAAATTTGAGAACATAATTCATTACCTTTGAGCTTTTGACCATTTGCCACTTGTACTTCATATGGTTTTGTTTGATGTTTTGGAAGCTATAATTTCTGTGCTAACTGACTGTCAATGAAACTATGAGTTGACCCTGAATCAATCAATAAAATGACAGACTTGGTGTTGGTTTTGCCCTTTATTTTGATAGTGTGAAGTGTAGGAATTCCTAATAGGGCATTGATAGATATTGAAAATAAAGCTTTGTCTGAATCTTGAATATTTTCTTGATCAAGTGGTTGTAATTGATCATCATCAGAAGAATCTTTGTGAATGTCAGAGGCATTATTTAAGTGTATAATCCCTTCCATTATATGAATTTCTTTAGTTTTACATTTATGACCAAAATGATACTTTTCATTGCAACCAAAGATTATTCCTTTTCTTTTCCAAAAGTTCTTGGGGAGAAAGTTTCATAATTTTGTGTATCTTATCAGAAGAGTTGAAAATAGGTTTTTGAAATGATTGATTATTTGGTAAAAAAATTCTTGGAAAGTTTCTTTTGTTTTTCTATTTTGAAAGCCAACTAGCTTCAAAAGTTTTTTCTAATTCCACTGCTCCATCAAAATTTATGGGTTTTGCAGCTATAACTTTATGTTTAATTTCTTCTCATAATCCTCCTAAAAACTTTTGCAAAAGATGTGTTGGTGTAATGTGTTCAATTAACCCTTCTAGTTGCTCAACTGGTTGACATAGTGCATAACAGTAGTGGTTTGTTTTAGATATGAAAATGTGTCATAAGGCCTCTCAAGGTCATCAGTATTAAAACGTACCTTTATAGCTTTGGTGAAGACTGGCCAATGGTCATAATTTTCAACAGTATGTGAGTACCTATAGAACCATTGCAGTGCTTCTTTTTTAAGGTGGTAAGAGCATATATGCACCCACTCCTGCATGTCAGTTTTGTTATATTGAAAAAACTGTTCTACTTGTCGAAGCCAACCAATAACCCGGTCTTCTCCTCTGTATTGTGGAAAATCCATCTTTATCTTGAGTTTTGATGTGTCTTTTGAATTGCTAGAGTGATTATCAGATGTTTTTGACGGAGAATGATCAATGTTTATGGGTTTTGGTGTTCGCAGGAGTGAAGCTATGTTGCTTGGTGGCACATAAATATTAGATCTGTGTGGCGGAGTGGAAGAACGAGGTAAGGATGCAGATCTATCCATTCTTGAACTTGCTTCGGCATTCTTGTTAGATTTAATTTCCTTGATCTCCGGAAAAAAATTTATCATCATTTCTTGAATATCTTGAATGCCCTGTGTGTTCTTGGAGAGGTTAACTGACATTTCTTGTGTTGTTTTTTCTAATTTTTTTTAGAGATAAAGCATTCCTATTGTTGATGAGGTCCTGCTTTTTCCATCTTTCTTGTTGATATAGTTCCTCCAGACAGAGTCAGTTGCTGGTGGAGTCTCTCCCTGATCATCGTTGCCTAGTGTCGGATCATTGAGGTGAGGGTCTGTGTCATGCTCACCTTGAGGCTCTAATACCATAGTGTGATGGTCCCTATTCTTTGTCGCTTGTGCTCGTGTGTTTGTCATGCTGATAATAGTGTAGTGGTGATCTTTCAGATGGGGTGATGATTCAATACAGTAGCAGTTTTAATAAGAATGAGGAAAAGAGGGGACACTGATAGGTTAGGGAAGAGGGTGGTGAGGTTCAGATTGCAAGAAATGGTTTAGAAAACAAGTATAAGGTGAAGGAAACTAGGTGAAGAGAATGAAATGCATATTGCACATGAATTGAAGAAACTGGCAGAATATTATTAATGATCTTCTCTGTTATTCATACAACCGAGGCTCCTATATATATACACCAATCATAGGACTAAGTCCAACTAGCCGTTACAAGTGAAAAATTGATCAAATACACCTATTAATAATTTAGTTACAAGCCCCCTAATAATGCAGCTGCCAAAATTGTATCCTTTGGTTGTGCATGTGCACACGTGCACAGCATGCACAGGCTTCAAAATGAGTTTCTGATTATAAATTCATGTCTTGGTCAATTGCTTCTGGTCTTTAGGCTTCCAATGATTCTTCAGCATCTCCCTCCATACTTCCAGCCTGCTGTGGTTGATAGGGAAGCTTCATTTGTATAGATGGTTGAGGAAATGCTCCTCTTAGTTGGTGCCCACCAAATGTTTTTTGTATTGCATAGGCGTAACATGTGTCTCCAAATATCTATATCCCAGGCTATCAATATTCTACCATTGGTTTGTGAACCATTATTTTCCAATTTGTACCAACACAGTTACCATAGTTCTCTATACTTTTCCAAGTAAATTTATTTTCTTCTATATGCAATATAGAGGGTTGGTCTTTAGAATAAGATCGGTGAGGTCCAATTGACACAAGTCCAAACTGAAACCAGAATTGGGTGACATTTACCTCAAATTTTTAGAACAACTAGTCACTTCTAATTTTTTGTAGCCTTTGCTGTTAACTTTGTATTGGTCACTTCTAATAGTGAGGTGGAGCAACGGTTGGGTCATCCACATGGTGATCTGGACGTTCAGGTTCGAGTCTGGAAACAGTCTCTTCACAATACAGAAAAAAGACTGTGTATATTAATGATCTCCTCGAAGACCGCTATCATACGGGATCCTCATTCACTGGATTCCACCTTTCTTCTATTGTTACCTTTGCATTGGTCCTTGTACTCCTCCTGCTGCATCAATAACTATGCTGGATCATTAACTGGGCTCTTCTTTCCTCCTGCATAAAAATTGTAACTGGTTACGAGGTGAAAGATGGTGCAGCATCAATTACATCAGCTAATTACAGCAGCTAACTAGGCTCCCATTAGTAAAAATGTTGTGTTTCTTTTGATTTCAAAAATAGATGAATCACTTGTAAGGTTAATGGTATCAGAAGTTAAGCTCTACCTCGATGTATTTAAATGTAATAACTGGGACTGAACAAGTGTTAGACACTCGGCTGAATTTTCGAGTTATGCATGGTATTTTTTGACATTGCACCCTTGTTCCCCAATTGGTTGTTCGAACTTTTTGTTGAATTGGAATTTGGTGAATTACTCTTTCTTGAAGGTTTAGATTTTGGTCAACACTCCTTTGTAAATTTAGATTTATGTAACATGCATTGATCAACACAATGGCCGAATCGGATAGCGCTTTTTTTTCAACGTGCTTTGATCCATGTTTAATGGTCTTCCAATAAGGCTTGCCAATTTGCTTATTCCCTTAGCGTTCCAAAAAGGCAAATGAAGTTTATTTAGTTTATCTAAATCAAATTGGATATGACTCAGAGCATACTCAGCGACTTTCACATTTTACTCTTGGATTCAAAAAAATTAATGACGTCAAGATTTGGTTTCCCAATTCCAAAGTTGATTTCCGATGGCTTCCCCCTACTAACCACCACAGTCCATGCCCCTCCTTCTCCGTTGTTATATATATTTAAGGGAAAGATCCACATCCTTCTCTTATTTATCCCTCAAAATCCCCTCTCCATCTTTTCTTTGGTACAAAAAGTTTCTATATTGAAGTAACTTTTTGCATACATGTTATGTTTTGCTAGCAAGAACATTTATACAAAGTCTGAATTCCTTACGAAGCTTCTATTCATTTGAAAATTACATTTAAATCCACAGCTAACATAAATATTTCTAATGATCCAGGTTGACTAGCAATTCTAAAAGAGTTAAAAAATTCCAAACAATTCCAAAGTTGGCATACATGTTCTTATTGATGAGTACCAAATATCTATAAAAATTTACTTTGATTTAAAACTTATTTGCAAAAAAACAGATGAGGATTTTATAAAAACGATGATCTCTCTGTGTATATAGAACTATAGAGGTGGTATTTTTAGCTCTTTTGTAGTCCTAGACCTGTCAAAAGTCAATAAACTCATTTAACCCTACCCTTTTAACCTTATTTTACACAGGCCGAGCCTTCTTCAAATGATTTTGTTAGCAACCCGTTCAACCTGTCTACTCTTAACACTACCTATTTAACCTGGTTGTTAACTCCACCCAGTTACATTACAAACCCTAAATTAGTGGCGATTGCTCATTATTTCGTCGATTCAAACTATTCTTTTGTTGGGTCGAGTTGATTTGTTCTTCTTCACACCTACGAGTCTTCCTCACGTCGATTTTGATCCCAATTCATCGTTCGTCGACTTGATCTTCTCCAAATCGACCCAGTGGTGCTGATTCAGGGTTATCGGTTCGCTGTTCGATTTCGTCTATTTTCTGATTGATTTGAGAATAGGGTAATTTCTTTTAACTTAAAAATCTGATTGTGCTGAAATTAGTCGTTGGTAAATTAGTCGTTGGTAAATTAAAAATCTGGTTGCAGGATTGGGTGCTTGATAGGCAGTGGCGATGCTGGTTTGTTATGCCTTTTTCTTTATTTAATTTATGTACCTTGCAAAATGTTGATATCTCGACTAAAGCGGTAATTGGTAATGTTGATTGATTTTTGTTTCATTATGTTTTCATTTTTCTTTGGTTCCAAACACTGGAAGGCATTTATTCATATTAGCTGTAGCTACTGTATTAGCTACTGTATTCTTGCATATACAGTTAAAAGCATTCGTGATGGGTTTTGGTTTTGTTTTGATGCTTAATTTTCGATTAAGATTGTGCATTTTTATATTTTATCTTTTTTTAATCCATGTTGAAAACAGTTCATTGGAAATATCTGAGGTTAATAGTTAATGTACAAGACTATATCATCACTTGGAAGACATCTCAGGTTATTACCAATATCTGAGGTTAATAGTTAACAGTTGCTTACTTTTTTGAATCGTAGTTTTTGCTTTTAATGCCTTATAAAAGCGATGTTGATAGTATAAATCACTTTAATTATACCTCAATTCTATGTTATGCAAGTCTTCGTAATATTATCCCATAGTTTGACAAAGATGAACCTTATCAAACTTTGACATGTGTACTTCGTCATATTAGCACATTTATCAAAACACGGTAAGTGCATAAACTTTTGGTACGTTGTACACTTGATCTGGTTTTCATTTTGGATTTCAAAAATTACATAGTTGTCACTTGATCTAACTTTCATTTTGGTTATATTATATTATAGTACATACAAGTAGATGCAATGTAGTTGCAGTGTGTATAATTGAAGTACTAAATTAATATATGTGCTGTATAAGGCTCCATAAACAAACTGTCCAAAATTCAATAACTATCTCTTGGTTTATTCCCAATGTCTGGAAAATAGACCTAACTAATAAATGAGTAAATTTATGTTAAATGTCTGTACTGTCATTTAGTAAAATGCTAGCTTTGAACACAGTAGTAAATTTATTTGCCATGATATTCTGATTTTTTCTTTATTACTTCCACCTGTTCCTTTTGTTCTGTGCGAGAACAACTTTCATTTTGTAGATGCTTTTATTTTGTACTATGATACTCAATTTACCGCCTGTACATGCTTTTCCAGAAGTGCTGCTGTTTTACATGTACCTTATTTAACCCTTTTATATTTCAATAACACTTACAGATTTTTACAATATGGATATTGTTGACTAAGATACTCAATTAAGAAACACACCGGAGTTGGCAGCAGATGTAGATTCAATGGGTAGCTCTTCAAGAAATAAGCGACAAAATGGTACGTATTCCGATGTTTGGAAATACTTTGAAAAAATTGAAACTATTGAAGGTCAGAAACGTACTTGCTTCTGCAAAAAATGTAAAAGAAAATATATATGGGGTGGTACCTATGGGACTAAAAATTTACTGAATCAAGTAGAAAAGTGTCCCTTAATCGATAAAAGCATAGAGGTTAATCAAAGAAGTGCTTTCGAACAAAAGAAATATAGAGACTTGATGGCTAGAGCAATTATACAACATAACTTACCCTTCAAATTTGTTCAATATGACCGTATTCGTGAGATTCATTCCTACTTGAACAATCAAGTGGAGCATTATTCAAGAAACATTTCACGTTCCGATGTTATGAAAGTATATGAGAATGAAAGAGTCAAACTTAAGGATTTTATAAAATCATGTAGTGGAAGAGTTAGTTTAACATTTGATTTATGGACTTCAGTAAATACGGATGGTTTTATAACTCTAACCACTCATTTTATTGATAATGAGTGGAATCTACAAAAGAAATTGTTGAATTTTTGTTTAATGGCACCTCCACACACTCGAGCTCGGCTATATTTGGAAAAATTTCGAGTATGTTGGTTGATTGGGAAGTAGTCGATAAAATATTTGCATGCACTCTAGATAATGCATCTGCTAACGATAAATTCGTTGATTTACTGAAATCACATCTTTGTCATAGAAAAGCAATGGTTGCGGATGGACAATTTTTGCATGTCAGATGTGCCGCCCACGTGCTAAATTTGATAGTGCAGGATGGTTTAAAATGTGTCGCTTCTTTCTTAAGTTACGTGAGAGTATTAAATATATCAAGGGTTCTCAATCTAGAAAGAAAAGTTTCGTCGAATGCATAACTCACTCTTTCATTGAATGACGTTAGGAAAGGATTGCATTAGGATGTTCCTACTAGATGGAATTCAACTTTTATAATGCTTAAAAGCGCAATACATTATGAACAAGCGCTTTACCGTCTTAAGCTTATTGATTCTAGTTATAGTTATTTTCCAACATCCGAAGAATGGATCAAAGCAAAGAGAATTTCACGTTTTCTAGGAGTTTTTTACGATGCCACTTCATTATTTTCCGGTGCAAATTACCCAACGGCTAACTTATTTTTTCCAAAAATTTTCTTGATTCATTTTACTTTGAAGAAGTGCACGGAGGAGAATGACTTTATGTCTCACATGGCAAGTGAAATGCTCAAAAAGTTTAATAAATATTGGAGTGAATTTAGTGTGTTACTTTCCATTGCTTGCATCTTTGATCCGCGATACAAAACAAATTTTGTTCGATTTTCTTATAACACATTGTATGGCGACTGCTTAGAGTTTGAAAGGGTGGAAAGAAAGTTGGAAGCACTATATGATGAGTATAAGGAAAGGGTGAGAAAAGAATCGTCCATTGAAACATGTGTCGTGGAAATCGTGGAATCCAACAATCATTTACGGGTCCTTACTCGCAAGAATGCGAAGATATGATGGATCGATTTGATTATTCCGAATTTGCTAGCAATCCTCGCAAGTCCGAACTTGATTCTTATTTGGAAGATGGGTTAGTTGATCGTAAAATGCAATTGGATATTCTTTCATTTTGGAAATCGCAACAATATAAATATCCAATTTTATCTCTCATGGCAAGAGATATTTTAGCTGTTCCAATTACCACCGTCGCTTCTGAAAGTGCATTTAGTATTGGTGGTAGAGTTTTAGATGACTATCGCAGTTCACTTAAGGAGGATGTTGTTGAAGCGTTACTTTGTTCAAGAGATTGGTTGTATGGAATATCTATAATGTCAACAATCGAAGATCATACGGAAGATGTTACCGTTCTTGATAATGAACAAGCTACTTAATTTTTAACTCCTCTTTTCGTTAATCGATGCATTGTTAGAGGTACACTAATTGATTTATAGTTATCTTTCATTTTCTGTCTTTTGGTCAAATTGAAATTGTTTTGTTGTCGCTGCTATAAATTTTGTCTACTATTTTATATGCAGGTTTGGAGAAGAACATGCTAGTGAGTTGTGAAGAAATAGTAGCAGCAGCATTTGTTTAAACGTCTGAAGGTTTTAAAATTTTATACAGTTCTCTACATCAGCACCACAAAGAGGACAGTTGAAGATGGAACAGCATAACCTACTGGATATCAGCTATCAATTTTATATATTTCTCAGCGTATCGTTGGACCGTATGACTGATAGCAGTGAACATTGTAATTGAATTTGTTTTTTTACAAATGTTGCGTCTAGTGAATTTTTCCAAGAACAACTCTATGCCATGCACTTGTTTAAACTCTAGTCTTATTTCATTGTTAGCTGCAGCTATTGTGTAGATTTCACGACTGCTGATGCGCTCATTATATATATGGGCAAACTGATCATTGAGATATAGTGTTCTGATCCTACATATGGAATTAATTCGTAACACTTTGAATGCACTTTCCAGTTACAAACTTTTAAGATGCAGGCTACAGCCATTTCACTTTCATATACATACAAATTAAACGGCACTCCTATGCAGGAGGATGAAGTAGTAAGAATAGGGGATCGAATGTTGTGACAGTGCCAAAATACCAAAATACAAACTGGTAAAACTAAACACATTGTCTACTAGTTTACGGATCATAAGGGCTAACCCACATTAAAAAAAGTTTAAAAGGATTGAATTAAAAATTACGTCAAAAGAGTTGAATCAATTTCTATGCAACCCTTGTGCAACTCATTTCTACCCTTTTGACACACCTATGTAGTCCCTCCATGCTAGTAATTGGATTTACTAAATTGTGATGGAATTGATGATGATGCCAAAAAAATATTGAATTCGACCATCATAGTCAGTAAAATGAGGGGCACAAATCGAGGGTGCAAAAAATCAAAGTTAACCATTTTCAGAAAATTATATGACTAACATTCTACGAGATAAATAACAATATCTGCAAAACAGATGTTTGAACAGATTTGGTAGTCATCGTGAATTTTTCATATTGGTTTTCAACAGAAACCGTCCAACAAGATTAGGACGAAATAAAAACAGCTATTGGTTTTTAGATCCTGGTTCATGAAGCTGCATGTACAAAAATAAATGACCATAACTTATGCCTTCAAATTCAAACTGCAGCTATGAAAAGAGAGTTTTTTTTTTTTTTTTTGGGGAAAGTATATAATCATACACGGGGATCAACCTGGTAGAACATACATGTAAATACAAAATTAACTGTCGAATCCGCCATTAATTCTTCTAAGTTATGTTTGCTGATTCAAGGAAGCCGAAGCAAATGGTCCACACCAATATCAAGAGCATCAACATTTCTTCTTAATACCTTCCTGTTAACAGTAGTCAAGAAATTCTGAAGGAGAAAAGGGCAATGAAAAATCATAATTTGTAAGCAAAGAGGAACAAAATTTATTACTTTTTCACTTGGTATACATTTTTCGGAACCAGATACAAAGTTGATTTCCTCAAAACACAACTTCATTGGAAACCAAAATACTCTTCAGGAGAATTAGAAATCAACAGAAAAATCTTCAAAAAATGCAAAAAATTAATAAATTGAAAATAAATCATAAAAAATAAGGTTTAGATAGAAAAAAGAATCCAAAAAAATGAAAAAATAAGTCGGAAAATTAAAAAAAAAACCACAAAATAGTACCTTTAAAAACTAAAACAGGTTACAAGAAAACAATGATATTTTTAAGAAAAAAACTACGGACGCGCGCGCGCGCACACAAACACACACAGTTCACTGAAAAAAACAATTAAACTATTTAATTAAATTGAATAATTCAAAAACATTTCACTGAAAAAAGAAAATAAATAAAAAATAGTTTAACTTGTATCATTATTTAAATAAAAACCAATCATCTTATTAGATTAAAATCAACTATCTAAGATATTTAAAATAGATAATTTCAACAAAAGCCAAAACTTCTAAAACTATAGAGTTGATAAATATGTACAAACAATAATTACTTATACATGTGGAGCACAAAACTCACATTCAAAAAGAACAGGATTTTTGTCCAAAAAGTCAAGATATATCATATGATAAATTTGTCCAAAGAATCGAGATATATCATATGATAAATTTGTCCAAAAAGTCACTTATTCAAAGGATTCAAAAATTTACACATTTACATTCTTTTATATTCGTTAAAAAAGCCGGTAAAATACTGATTTTATTTTTAATTCAGACTTAATCTCAAACAAATCAATTATAAAAATTTAGTAAATCATCAACAAGTTTAACAATGAGTATTAAAAAATCTAACACACTAACAATTCAAAAAAAAGGTTTATTAAAATTAATTAATTATTTTCTAATTTCGTAAATGTTTCTCATCTCTTAACACGGTTCATGAGTTTGTGTATACTTAAAAATTTTGTTGAACTATTAAGTATATGTATTATGTTTTAATGTACTAAACTGCATATTAAATGAGAGATTATCGGTCGATTACCGCCATTGCAAAGTGGTACTAGTGTTGTAAGAAACAAACACTTTTATCAGCCAAAGGTTCTTTCGAAAAATAAAAACATCAGAAAAACATGAATGGCGTAAAGAATGGACACTGACATTATGTGAACCAAATAACAATAAAGCAACAAGAGTTGGTCATATAAATTAAATAATCATACACGCAGGAAGATAAACCAAACAAAAAACCAGGGAAGAAACTAAAGAAGAAAGTAGAAGGATACAGTTGCAAAGCAAGCGTTTCCATGTTCTTCAGCTCTTCACTCAGCCTATTGTGAAAAGAGAAAGGGAAAAACCCAACAAATCAGGATAAATATGTTAATTAGCATATTATTTTTATATATATATATATATATATATATATATATATATATATATAACACTCACAACTTGACTATAATGTGAATATGAGACATTATGCAATTACTTGTTTGTATCACCCGAAAATATATTAGATACCATAAAAAAATTGCCACGGTATATTCAAATTATTAGAAGAATTTTGAAAATATCACAGCATATGCTAGGGAAAAATTAGGAGTTATGCAAGTCTAGAAATTTAGCATGTGGAGCCTACAAGTTTATGTATGGCTCGCATAGCAGAAGAAAATTGGTAATTTAATATATTTTTACATCACATAAATTCCCAAAAATGATGTATATATAAACATTTATTGGAAATAGATGAATAATAAATGATATCATATACCTCTACTATCATTTTTTACGTTGTGTCGACGATCGAAGACATGTGATTCTCTTAGATTCCTACAAGTGAACATCTGAAAATCAAGATTAAAGAGAAACTATCTAAAGATTCATTGCTTCAGAATCTAGATAGTGAAATGTATTTTGATTACTTTTAATTGAAGAAGAATAAACTTTTATTTCAAAATAGTGTTTGGAATTTTTCAGATGACTCAGTGTTCTATCTCCCATAAATCAACCATGGAAAAAGGTACAAAACAAAACAAATACATTCCAAGGCACAATGCAATGACAAAGCCATGTAATGCCAAGAGATGCAGACCTGCTAGCATCAATTTATCCACATGCAAGAAATGTGATTGGTAGCAGCAAAAAACTGTCGAGTAAAATTCAAAATTTTCACTTACTCGAGTTTCAGACTGACTGCTGCAACCCAGTAGCTGGTATTGGGGTTAAAACCCCCAAAAGCTACCCCTGTTTGGGTAATTTTTGGGTGTTGCTACTCAAAAATACCTTTATTCCAAGTAGCACGCCGGTAAACTCATGTTTGCACATGTTAGGAATCCTCTAACATATAACAATTTTAACGGTTATCACAGCTTTTGTAATATTTTATAACTCATAATTTTGGATATTTATTTTAATCAAATCATAATAAACTAGTGCATTTTATGTAAAATCCAGGTGGGTTTTTTGTACAACTCTTAGATGCAACTTTCATTCTTTTCAACAATAAACTTTGAGCAACTTGAATATTACCAAACATCATAGGTACCAGCTACGTGAAATGTCTACCCATCTAAGAGTCCATGCTTACATAATGTTCTCCAGAAAATTCATAAACTACACTCAATACCACTCAACCATTAGCTTCCACTGATAATTACGGTATTCGAGAGCATCTAAAGTGATTGTAAATTCAATATTCTTTGATAACAATTGAGTGCTGTTTTTTGAATTATTTTGCAAAATATATTTTAAAATGTGTTCCATCCACATACATAATCAAATTTTGGTATGTGTGGGTAAGCAGAGATGTGTTTGAAATGAGGAGGAGGAATTATTATTTGTATTGTGCATTTGAGTAGACCGTTACGAGAAAAAGAAGATGGTGTTACCAAGCTCATAGGGTATGTTTTTCTCCTTGAAGATAACTCATTTTTGTCAAAATAGCATCGAGTCATTCCCTCTTTGAACAATACTTGCCTCTAGTGGATGTCCTCTTTAGAAACCAATGGCCTTCTGAACCCATCATTTATCTCCTAACTATTTCGCATCTACATTTGATACCTCTCACGTTCACTTTCCCAACCTCATTCTCACTACCAAATCCTACCATACCTACACACCTCCCAATATACATTCCTCTCAACCAGGCCAACCCATAGTTCGCATCAGTAACCCAAAAAACCCTCAATGTCTATTATCGAATCACCCTCTAACCGGCACCAACCTAGATCCACAACCCATGAATAAGAAAATATCAAGTTCGTCTCTTGTTACATCTCTCAATGGCTACAGCTCCTCCCGCTTGAGCCTAGGAATATGCAAATATCAATATACAACATTTTTTTTAAGAAAAATAAGTGATCCTCTCTTTAAGAGGAGAGCACTCATTATCAATAATACAACATTGTTTGATTTCGTTAATTATTCGCTTAATATTTTTATTTTGTTACATGTTCCATTGAATGTAAATAATATGTATGAAATTGGAGTAAGAATATGGTAGAACTATATGATCTTATATATGAGAATATCTTTCCTAAGAAAATATACATCAAGTTAGGAACGATTACCTCAATGACGTGCATGGAATGCAAAGGATACAATTTTATGATTGTAACATGATTTGAGTTGTCTCACTTGAAATGTAAGTTATTCTTTTTGAAAGTATAGTGAAATAACATGTTCAAAATGATGGTTGAGTTGAATATCGACGTTTTGCAAGACTTTGGTCAATGTTCAAGAGTGGAGATTGGCGTCATCGAGTAGCTTCAATCGAATCGGATTATACACAAGGGGCATTGCTAAAAAGGCTCCAATTTTGGATGGGGGACATTTTTTCAATTTTCGTAAAAATTGCTATGGGATGTACCAAAAATATTGTCCCCCTTAACAAAAAAAATCTGTAACTGTACTCATTATTTCGGTGATCAACCATCATTTTTTACTTTCTTTTCAATAAGATCTCAACGAAAATTATTTTCGATGAACCACCGTCATTTTTCTTTTCATTTTTCGACGAGGTTTTACATAATTTTGCTTTGCATGAGGGTAAAATAGTAAATCATTTTGTGGTTTCATTTATCACGTCCTCTATAACAATTTTTTTTGGATGGAGTCCCCCTAAAATGGCATCTCCCTTATCCAAAAATGAGTTTTATTTAACAATGTCCTAAATAAGTCAACGTTGAAAAATGATCGCCGTGAAAGAAGATATGATGGTTGAAAGTTGAAAATACAAATGTAAGCATGCAAATTTAAACCAACTAATAAATCGGGTGAATAGTCAAATGACATGTTGATAGCTTAGGGAACAAGCAGAGAATAAAGACCGGTCAATGATTCTTGACGTTGTTGCTACCAACAAGTGGTTCTTAAGCCTAACGGGTTAAAAAGTGGTTGACTTATTTTGAAGATCAGGGTGACTGGATGTGCTATTCTTGCCACATATGAATTTTTGGTTCGAGGTTTGGTTATTCGGTCGAACTTCTGACTGTTACCATATGAGATAATATACACGTACTGTAGTCTGACACGCTATTTTTGACAAAGATATGAGTCAATGTTTGAATTTGTGATATTAGCCATATTGTTGAATGTTGGTATGTATGCTTTAACTATTACATGGCATTCATATTTGTTAATGACAATTTTCATCTAAGAAATGCCCAAGTATTTTTTGAAGTAACCACGATGCTGAATTCTTACGTGATTAAGAATCAGCAAAATTAAGCAATATTAAAATTGCACTTAAAGGAAATAATTATGTGTCTTAATACTACTTACATTATTTTATTTTATTTCATAAAAGCGTGGTCCTCTTATGAGGAGCACACTCGACTTTTATTACACATTAAACAAAATGCATACAAAAGTTTGTTGGGAATTAGCTATTACAAATATTCAAGATCATCACTGTGATGATCGACAAAATGAGTAAGGTATATATATACAAGAGAATGTGTTTACAATAACTTGTATAGGCAGAACCAGCTAGTGATGATATTACATTAAAATATAGAATATGCGGATGCCATGGAGGTTGCACAACATGTCAATTGAGCGATGTGGTGGGGCCAACCAGTGTAATGTAGTCTAGGAGTGGAGGTGTGAGTGATCATGTGACTAGGACGAGATTTGTATCTTCAGAGGATGATGTTGATGCACGTCAAGATCATGTGACTGGGACGAGACTTCTATATTGATTGGAACCAGTGTAATGTAGTCAAGGAGCGAAGAGATATTGCATCTGCTTAATGCTTACATAATTATGAGAAAAAATATTCAAAACCCTTACATAATTATGAGAAAATATTCAAAACCCTATGGAATGTCTCTATTCAATTCGTTAAGCAATATATTCCAGTTTTAACACTAAACATAGGATGTTGAAAGCAATAAATGGCACAGGGAATTTACGTGGTTCGGATGTTAATGAATTCTACGTCTACGGGAAAACGTTCTTATCTTCTTCTTTCATTCTTAGTACAGGAGAAAAAGTGGCTGATAGTACAATTTTAATTTCAATGGCAAAAAACAGTGAAGTCCGAAAATTCTCTCATTTTCTGCTACAGCGCCATATTCATTTATAGTACACAGATTCACACGGATCGCTAACGTCCATCTTCCGCTCTTTTGATTCATGCCTTTTAAATTATGTCACGTGTCTATCATCAAAAATGTTATTTACTATACACAGATTTCTCTCTGCTTGAGACTGCACCCGCCGGTGGATGGGTAGTATTGTCCCTTCCTTATTAAGCCTTGCTCTTATGGGGGCGAAGCTGCAGTCCACATTGTTGCTAGAACTGCTTAAGTTGAGTTCTGGTGATGTGGCTAGGCTTCAAAATGGCGGGCAGTCTTATTTACTAGGTTGTACGTTGACTTTAATTGCTCTTGACGTTGTGCTTTGTTGATTTGGATGAAACAGTGCAATATGGCTTCAGGAGTGTTAGTGCAGTTCTCAATGGTCCATTTTTAATAGCGAAGTTATAAAGTGCTTATAACTATGCGGTTCTTTTATGCTGGGGCAGTTTCTTACTGTAGCTTTGCATGTGTATGTGGACGACTTGTTGCTACGTTCCTCCCTTCGAGTCTTTGTATTTGTTGGGTAGTACTTTGGAATTGCGGCATTGTTCTATCACTTTAATGTCAAATCAAGATGACGGCGCATTCTTATTGCTTCAATGTTAATATAAGATTGCGGCGCGGCCCTGCCACTTTAATGTTAATTTAAAATTGCAATGCTTTCCTATTATGCATAGTTGCTTTAAGGAGTGTGCCACCGTTCTATATCGTTAGTGTTGCTTTTGGGGCCATATCACAATCTCTGCATCTTGTTGTTACTTAAAAATTGTGCCACAATTTCAACTTATTAAAGCTTACTTTTGAAACCACAACACAGCCTTCATATTTGGTACTTGAAGGCCGTGCCACAGTTCTGCCCATTGAAATAGGTGCTAGGATTCCAGATCGGTCCTTATACTTTGTGGCTATCTCAGGTGCAGTGTTATAGTGCCGAAGCTACGCACAATGGAAATGCATAGTTCTTATGTTTTGCCACTGCCTTGAGGCTTTGGCGCAGTACTATTTGGACTTTACTCTCGCTTTCTTTTCATAGTCCAACTTCTTTTGTGGGAGTAGTACTTTTGGTTCAATGCTTGCATCAATTTGCCTTTTACAACGTTTGAAAAATATGAGTTTAACACTTACCCCCCAAATCTGCAATGATTGTAGATTGGTGTGGACGTGTCTACATCCATATTTTTCTGTAACTGTTATCTCGCCTTTTGGCAATGTCGTAATATCATGAATTTGGCTAAAGGGATTTGCGATCATCAAGACAGAAAGTCCGGAGAGATGATTATCAAGTTCAAAGATCGGTTATAAGCGAGACAATGGATTGATAGTCAAGCGGATTCAAGCAAGTAGCATCCCGGAATTGGCTAGGTATGGATTGAAACTTCCCCTAGGCAGGAGATCAGATCGGATCACTATGGTTATGGATCACTCGGATCGGCAATTCAATTCAACGATGATCGCTCAATAACTCAACAAATATCAGGAGAATCAAGCAAACTATGGAAGTACGAAAAGGAAGTGGGGAGGACCACCACAATCGATCGCATGGCACCACGTGGCCCCACTACCAATCGGCGCCGATCGGTCATATGGCCCCGGATGGGCCTTATTTTTTCTGGATCGGTCCGTCTTGGCTTCGGTCTTCTGCATGCGATTTTTCGACTGGATACTTACAAGTCTTCTCTTATAAATACAGGACCATTGGCTCATTACAGGAGATCTTCTTTTGGCTCTTCTTCGTGGTTTCTCTTTCCTTTTCTAAGGCTAAAACAAACTGTATTTGTAATCCTATAGTATGATAAAAAGATTATTGGAGTGGACGTAGGCCAGAATTTGCCGAATCACTATAAAATTCGTGTTTTACCTTTTTGCAATTGAATCTGTGATCTGCGCATTTAATTCTCTGTTTGAATTTGGATATTGAATCTACAGTATTATCATATTAGTTGGGTGTTTGTGGCAAATTTTGGTGCAAACATTTTGGTATCAAAGCTAGTTTACTTGCACCCGTGGATTTGGAAACAATTTGGAGCATATGAATTTGGATCAATGATCAGGCAATCTACAAGGAAAGCACCTGCGGATGGGAGTCACCATGGAGGAAGCCAGGAGGCATCCTCTGGAGCCGGAACTAATCAACCCTCCGTCAACATCAATAGGAATGAGATGGAGATTATGGATGCTATGCAGGAGCGGATGATGAGGAGACACGAAGAGATGATGCAGAATTTCCTTAAGCAAATTGGACAGTCTGGAGCAGGAGCAAATTGCAATTTGGACCAAGGATTTGAAGCACCTGGCAATCTGGATCAAGGAATTGAAGCACCAGAAGCTACAGAAAATTAGTACCAGAAGCATGGAGTCGAAGCCAACAGGCGGGAGAACGGAACGGAGTAGCTGGGGCCAGTCCCCGTCAATGAGGAGGGACCGGCACCGATCCCCCCATAGGGATTGGCACCGATCGCCCATGGCAAGGGGGCATTCCCCCGAGTCAGGCTGGATCGGTTCATGGTAGGCTAGTGGTCGATGCTGTGTGGTTTGGTGCAGATCAAACTGCGGATGCGCGTCCAGAGGAGTATTATCCGGGATTCCCTCATAGAAACGGGGTGCAGGCTGGAAATGATGATTGGAGGCTACATTTGGATGGCAGTGACAGGTTTGCGGAAATGATCAAACGAGCTATGAAAGAAGAATTGGTGAACATGGATTTGGAAGATATGAATAGAAGTCCATTCACTTCTACTATCAGGCGTGCTAGGAATCCACCGGAGTTCAAACTACTGACACTGGAGGTATATGATGACAAATCGGAACATCTGATGAGGTACATGAGGCATATGGAGATGTTGGGAGCATCAAAGGAAGTGATGGCGCGATGTTTTTTTTGTACTTGGCGGATATAGCTGCAATGTGGTTTAGACAATTGGAGAACGGTTCTATTGGTACTTGGACGAAGCAAGGTTTTAAATCTCGGATTTCGGTCACATCTCGTCTCGAAGAATTTAGAGACCTTATCTCGTATCGGGTGAGATCTCGAACGAGATGAGTGCATCTCGGTCGTCCATCTCGGATTTACATCTCGGTTTCTAAAATTCATTTCGGAGTTATCTCGGAGTATATGTCATGTCGAAAATTAGTTTTCATACACCTAAATTTATAGTACTAGTCACTACCTTAAGGAAAACACTCTACACTTACCTTGAATATATCACACGCTTATCATTAGTAATTTCGTATGGAAAAATATCGCTTGTATCATGTAAAATAAACAAATAACTAGATTTCATGAATAATGTTCAATATAATGTCATATGAGATAAAGTAGACAAAAAACAAACCATAACATATGCACCGTTACTTTGTTTGATCATTCACATAACTTTCCTACATGATATAATGTCTCATTTCTACCGTTTACGATTTATAGCACTGTAAGAGAAATCTTAATTTTATTACTTTAAATACAAAAGTCTACAAGTAGAATTAAGATATTCTATGTTTGATTATAGTATTTAATTATTAGCAAACAAAATCTCATTAAGCGACTAATAACATAGATATTTCAAACAAACATAGAAAATAGCATACATAGTACAAAAAAATTTCAAACATTTAGTAATATTATAAGAAAAGCAAAAAATGTTGTACGAATGAACATGTAATCATTAAATGAAATTAATAGATGAAAGAAAGTTCCTTTATTGCTTAAAATTAAGCCTTGAGGAAAAAAATTATAGCAGCAAAGACTAAATGAAATAAAATTAGGAATCCATTTGGAACATAAAGTTAAATAAGTGAAGCCTAAAATTTATAGCCGCAAAAAATAAGGTTAGGAAAAAAACTCAAGAAAGTGTCGAAAAATGAACAATGAAATCAGATGTAAATTAATTTGGATCAGAAACCTAAATGAAAATCATAAAGTGAAATACTTACCATAATCGATGTAGATTTTATCATCTTCTTACACTCGTCACTACTGTAAAATAAGAGACGAAGATTAAATGAGATTTATATAAGAAATAAGGGTTAAAAAAGTACAATTAAGAAGACTTAAATTAAGGTAAAGGATGAGCCAGCCCAATACGAAAAAAGAGTTGATTTTTCCAAAATTCAACAACTCGGCCGATATCTCGCTGTTAAATCTCGTCCGAGATACCGAACGAGATACCGAAATATCGTCCGAGATTTGGGTCAGACGAGATTCAAACGAAATAGCATGTTTCGAATCGCCCAGGCTTGAAAACGAGATCTCGGCCGAGATGAGCGAGATTTAAAACCTTGGGACGAAGTTGGTTGATAAATTCATGAGTCAATTTCGGGTCCACATCACAAGACCCAAGAGTGTGATGACGTTGACAACACCGAATCAAAGGACCGAAGAGTCGCTGAGGAATTTCTTTACACGGTTTAATGCAGCGGTTGCTTTAGTGGATAGGCTGGATCCATCAATGGTCTTAATGACGGCGGTATCAGGAATAGCTGACGACACAGACTTCAAGGTTGCACTGGAACGGGATCCACCAATGGATCTCGAGGAATTTTACCACGAGGCTGAATGGTTCCTGCTGCAGGAGGATGCTAAGGCCGGTAGAGAGGAGGTTAACGTAGTGAGGGACAGAGGACCGTCTAAGGAAGGTTCAGGCAAGGACAAAGGAAAGCGGAAAGCGGATGATGACTTCAACGGATCGAAGCAGCAAATGAGAGAACCGAAATTCTCTTCTTATACTGATTTGAACGAGATTTTGAAAATGATTTATTTGGATACTCGAGAACGTCTTCCATACTGAAGGCCGGCAAGGAGAGAGCCCATCGAGCGTGAGCAGACATCAGAAAAACACTGCTTATTCCATGAGCTGGATGGACACGCTGCCAACGATTGCACACACTTAAAGGATATGATTGAAGAACAAGTCTGAGATGGTAGGCTACCGCAGTATATAAGGACTCGGACTGCGGCGATGGAACATGAGCAGTCACCGTCTACATCAAATGGAAATGACATTGGATCGAGGTCACAGATCGTCATCCCTTGATTGGGATTGCATAAACTAAATTAATAATAAACTCCACAATAAAACAGCTAAATCACTTACACATACATGGGATCGATGTCGGTTCTTAGGCACGCTCTGAGATGACGACAAACCATCATGCCCGGAGAGGCAGTTTTTGGTTTTTCTTGTTTTAGATTTTCTGGTTTTTTGGTTGTAAAAATTTAAATTTAATAATCTAATCAATGGATTTTGGAATGCTCAAATCTGCTTTTAAAAGTAATAAATGGAACAAGTCGCGGTTGTCCAGACTGGAGAGACAGGGCAATAACCGCAAGGTGCGAGTCCCTGCGCCGGGGAGCGACAGGATGAGCTCGTACATGGATTAAGTCCTCAACTGGGGGATCGAGGCCAGAGAATAATACCCCACAGATCGCGTTATGTTCCGATCGAAGAGATGGAACCGGAGAAGCAAGAAGTAAGTCGCTTCGCCGAAGAGCGACAGGATCGGGCTGCTTATCGTTGTGTTCTTGCTGGAGAGTGAGTGAGGTCTAGCAAGGATCCGAAGAGACCATGATTGGCCTTAGAAGGTCATGACATCGCTTTATGTTCAAGGACACTGAACCAGGATGCAAGAAGCAATGCCCTTTCACCGGAGAGCAACATGATCGACTTACTTATCGTTGTTTCCCCTTTCACCGAAGAATGATTGGATGGGATCCAACAAGAGCTCAAAGAGACTATGATCGGTCCGAAGAGACTATGAGTCAGGCTATTGGTCCGACGAGACCTTGGAATTGGCAAACGATCTGATGAGATCATGAATTCGGTTACTGGTTGGGATGGATATGGATTCGGCTAAGGATTTGGAATGGTTTCGGAATTAGCTATCAACTCGGAACAGTCGCGAACTAAAGCAATTTGGCTTGGCAAAGGATTGGATTCTAGATTGGAAGATTTGGCTATCGATGGATTATGGACTTCGGACTTATGGTAATTCAAAACACACCTTTCTATCGTGAAGCATGTTTTGGAGGCAAATGTTATCCCGTTTTTTGGCAAGACCGTGATACCATAGATTTGACTAAAGGGATTTGCGATCATCAAGTCAGGAATCCCGAAGAATCGGTTATAAGCGAGGCTATGGATGATAATCAAGCGGATTCAAACAAGTAGCATCCCGGAATTGGCGAAGTATGGATTGGAACTTCCCTTAGGTAGAGGATCGGATCGGATCACTATGACTATGGACCACTCGTATTGACAGTTCAACTCAATGATGATCGCTCAATAACTCAACAAATAACAGGGGAATCAAGCACACAACTATGGAAGCACGAAGAGGAAGTGGAGAGGGACCACCACAACCGATCGTAGCGCCACGTGGCCCCCGCCATCGATCGGCGCCGATTGGTCATATGGCCCCCGATGGGCCTCGTTTTTTCTGGATCGATCCGTCTTGGCTTCGGCCTTCTGCGTTGGGACTTTCAGTTGAATATTTGCACGTCTTCTCTTATAAATACAGGATTATTGGCTCATTACAGGGGACCTTCTTTTGGCTCTTCTTCGTGGTTTCTCTTTCCTTCCTCCATTAATTTTCTAAGCCTAAAACAAACTGTATTTGTAATCCTACAGTATAATAAAAAGATTATTGGAATGGACGTAGGCCAGAGTTTGTCGAACCACTATGAAATTCGTGTGTTCATTTACCTTTTTGCTATTGAATCTGTGATCTGCACATTTAATTCTCTGTTTGGATTTAGATATTGAATCTGCGGTGTTATCATATTAGTCGAGTGTTTGTAACCAATTTTGGCGCAAACATTAACACATCACATCTTGTTTTTCTCTCTTCTTTTTAACAAAGAGTCCATTATCGTTTCGCATTTAATGCCCAAGTACATATGTCACTCCCTTATCGACCGATCTTTTGAAAAAGCTGTAACTTTAGACTTTTCGACTTTTAAGACAATCTGTATGGATTCTTACGTTAATCTTCCTTGTCATTAATCAGTTGATGTTTTGGGGCTTTTTCACCATTCCAATTATGTGGTTGAGATTCAAATCGAGGTAAATATATATTTTTCTCATTCTTTTTCTTCATTCCTTTACATGCTTTCGAAAACCTTAGTTGCTAATCTCAACTTCTCCAAGAATAGTTTCTTTTTTGAACAAAAAGTAAGGAAATTCTCTCTTGTAGTTTTTTTTCTATATCTTAGTGGTAACCGATAACCAATCTAGTATCTTTGATATGAAATTTGCTTTCATCTCTCGTTTATCTTTACGATCCATAATTACCAAATTAAGGGAAATAAAAGGTATTTGAGTCACTTCAGGTTTGAGAGTTACATAACTAGGGTACCTAAATCCCATAATCATATCTATACGCCTCCAAATGGTTTTATTTCTATTACTTCCGAGCACATATGATGCGGGCTTTATCTTCCTCCCAGTCAAACTCTACATGAATGGCTTTCTGCCCATTGGTATTGCTCCCATACAACTTGCCCTAATTTCTCACTCCATTCTTATCGACACTTTCAATTTTTTATGCGGAGAAGTGTTCCCTCCCCCTTCTTGCGATGAACTTCAATTCTTGTTTGACATTCACAAAAGTCTTTCTGGGGTGATTATAAGTTTTACTATGCTCAAGTATCCTCTTACATTTGTTCCTCGAACGACCCAAAGATGGAATGACCGGACGGATTTGCTATTGTTAGTATATATGCGTGTGATTTGACATAAAATAAATAGTATGGAAAGAATAATGTTTGAAGAGGGTGGATATACGTAGTTTCTTAAATTACTACTCCTTTTAATCAGCCCAATGTATGTACCAGGGAAAAGGGTTGATAAACTTGGCGGATATGTAAAAGAGATTAGATTTTTTCCTTTATTTGGGCATATAGAAAAAAAATATTGTACCATTTCATTTCGTATAGCATTTTCAAACCTATTATTTTTTTAATATCTCAATGGGCGGTTCCATCGTTTATAATCGAAAAGAAAAGTTACAATAGGTTTTTCAAACCAAAAATAAGTTTTCTCTTCTTTAAGTTTTCCCAATTCCACAACATTTTTTCATCTTGAATTTAGATAAGTTCCCTTCTTTTCAACCACAGCCCAATCGTCTTATCTTCTCTGATCAAGACACTAGGCTGTTTGTATCTCGTAGGAATGAGCTCCTTGGTTTAAGTGAAGAGGATAGAAAAACAAAGTTATTCTTCACCGATTCGTTACTGTGCAAGTACAACTTTTTACGTGTTAGTCATAACTTCTCTTGTTCTATCTCTAAATTCTCCTCAGTTACGAACGATCCTAAGGGTATAATTTGATAAATTGGACGCTGAAATTACATTTCCTGATTCTTGCAATGGTGATTACTGATCTTAAATTACATTCTCTCGTTCTATCTTTAAGTTCTTGGAACTAGCTTGATTTTATTTTCATTACCATCATCACAATTATTAGACAAGACAACATAATAGTTTTGAACAATTTTATTGCTAGAATTAAGATTTACATTGTACAACTCTATAGCTAACAATTGTTCCCTCCTAATTGACCATATTCCAACAGAAGTATGAAACTTCATAACCAAGTATTTCTAAGAAATTATTGTCCCCATATCAATTAATGCATGTCTTCCCAATAATGCATCATATGAAGACAGTTGATCAATGATTGGGAAGCTTGCATAGAATGATTTGTGAAGAGGAGTCGTTCCAGCGATGACGAGAAGGCGAACGAACCCGATAGGAACGGTCGTAGTCGTGGTATTATTGAAACCGTAAATTGGTTCAAGACATGGCTTCATTATTTCCACTGAAAACTTCTTGTCAAATGTAGACTTAAAAATGACGTTAACAGTCCTTGAATCCACAAAGATTTTTTTTATGGTGCGGTTTGAGACCTACACCGTAACAATCAGCGGAACTTGATGTGGAAAAACCACCACAGCGACTCCAGCAGTGAAGGCTATGTCCTGAGCAGACTTTTGCTTCATGTGGAATATGGTTCTTTGTTCTACTTTAGCCACTTGTGCATATTGCTCATGTGCTTTCTTGTTTTTTACAGCAAAGTGTGGTCCTCCGCGGATCGAGGCTATGAGATTGAATGGGTTTCTTGCTAGACCTTCATTTGGATCTGCAAAGAGATTCCCAGTCCTCTCCCATTGTTTTCTTTTTGATAGCTGCCTAAGTATCCCTTTTGAATCGATCTCTCTATTTCATTTCTTAACTGTCGACAGTTATCAGTATGGTGGCCACTGGCTCTATGGAAGCGGCAATAGACACCTCATGTTTTGTCATGGCTTCTTCCCCTTGTTCGAGACGTTGTAGGCCAATTCAGCTCTGGTCATCTCATATATCTAACCGGATGTATGGTGAGGGGAGTTTTAGCTGCGAAGTTAAATTCTCTATGCCGCTTCGCAGATGGATGGGTATCCTTCTGCCTCATTTTCTTTCGTTGTGGAGAGCAGAAGTTCTCTCAGATGAAGGTAACTGCGACCCCGACTTCTTTCTTTCTGATGTAGCCACTGGCCCTTTCATAGAAAGTCTTCATATTATGGCACGACTTCATGTTATCCTTATCCCACATGATGGTGTTCCTTCTTATTCCAGCATATGCTGCAATCAGTAATGCTTCTTCACAAGTCATCCCAATCTTAAGTGCCTCGGATTTGAAGCTTTTTATAAAGTTGTGTAAGCTTTCATTTTCGCTTTGCTTCACGCAAGACATGGTATTCACGTCTGGGAAAGCCTCTCTCCTCGAGTTGAACTGTCTTAAGAAATCCACGGTTAGCTGTGGCTAAGAACGAACCTCCATTGGTCCATATCTCCTAAATTACCTAGAAGTTTCCCCAGCCAGATATACTGGGAAGAGCTTGCACCTAGCCATTATCCCTGCCTTCAGAATGTCCATGTAGTACTTAAAAGTGCAAATATGATCATCTAGGTTAGTAGTCCGGTCAAATTTATCGATTGATGGGGCTTTGAAGTTATCAAGGAAGTCTGCCTCTATAATAGTTTCACTAAACGGAGAAGAACCCTCTTCCCTTACTTTATCTTTGTTGTTTTGTCGTCAAAGTCTCGCCAGCTGCACTACGTGAGCTTTCAGTTAACGGATTTCATCCTCCTTGGAATCTATTTGGGATGAACCATCTTTGCAGAGTGAAGTAACATCATCATCATCGGGTGCAGTTCGTGCTTGCTTTTTCAACAGTAATGGGTTGGTGTTCGTAGATTTCGATTTGATCTAGGGATTTGAAGTTTGTCTTTGAGCTTGGTATCAGTTTGTTTTAGACCAGCATCACCGTTCTCATTTCTAAGACTGCTGTTGTCACTCACACGTTGCATAGTCAGCGCAGTCGGTGAATGATGACGGTGAGCTACGAAAGGTTGATGGGAGATTGGTTTAAGGACAGAATATTGGGCTATGGACCTCTCTAATCCATGCATGCATTAGTTTAATTGGTTTGTGAAGACTTGAAGAGCAGTTAGGACAAGAACCGAGGTCAATTCTATAGCAGCACCTGCCTCGGTTTGGGTCATAAAGGTGAGGAGTTGCCTTTTTGGCATTTTTGATGTCAGATGAAATTGTGCTTGGTTAGGAGTGTTGGAATCAGCGGGATTCATAATGTTATAGTGGTGTCTAAAGAAAATACATCTAAATTTTGTTGGAGAGTGAAATTGGTCATCCTTCTGGTGCTAAAAATGTTAATGAGTTCGTCTTAGAAACACCCAATTATTTTTTGAAGTAATCACGATGTTGAATGCTTACGTGATTAAGAATCGGCAAAATTAAGTAATATTAAAATTGCTTTTAAAACAAGTAATTATGCACCGTAATGCTTACATAATTATGAGAAAAAATATTCAAACCCTATGGAAAGTCTCTAGGCGGTACATCCAATTTTAACACTAAAAACAGAAAAAGTAAAGTATTGAAAGCAATAAATAACACGGAATTTACGTGGGTTGGATTTAATGAATCATACATCCACGGGAAAACATCATTGTCTTCTCCTTTCATTGTTAGTTGGTATAGGTGAAAAAATGGCAGATAATACAATTTTGATTTGTCAAAAAAAAGCAGACTCCAAAAATTCCCTATTTTTTGTTACAGTGTCTTATTCATTTATAGCAAGCAGAGATTCACACGGATTGTTAACATCCATCTTCCGCTCTTTTGATTCTTGCCTGTGATTATGTCACATGTCGATCATCCATTTTGCTTATTTAATGTACATGGATTGCTAACGTAGTCTTCGACGGGAAATTTTTGAATTAGTTGATGGATTTTGAACTTGGGCGGAAAGCTTGAAATTGAAACGGGAAACCTAAATTTGAATAACTCATGATTTGATATGGGTTTTATCCGTTTGAGACTGCGGGGGGTTGAGCAGTATTGACCCTTCCTTATTAAACCTTGCTCTTATGCGGACGAAGCTACAGTCCAGATTGTTGCTAGAACTGCTTAGGTTGGGCTCTGGTAATGTGACTAGGCTCCAAAATGGCGGTGTGGTCTTATTTACTAGGTTGTACTTGTACGGTTTGGCTTTAATTACTCTTGGCATTGTCCTTTATCGTTGTTTTGGATGGAACAGTACAGTACGGCTTCAACAGTGTTAGCCCAGTTCTTAATGGTCAATTTTTGATAGCGAAGTTATGAAGTGCTTATAACCATGCAATTCTTCTATGTTAGGGCGGTTTCTTACTAGGGTTTTACCTATGTATGTGGACGGCTTGTTGCTACGTTTCTCCCTTCGAGTCTTTTTATTTGTTGGGTAATACTTTGAAATCGCGGGGCTGTTTTGTCATTTCAATGTCAAATCATGATGACGGCGCATCCTTATTGCTTCAATGTTAATATAAGATTGCGGCGCAGCTCTGCCACTTTAATGTTAATTTAAGATTGTGGCGCATCCCTATTGTGTATAGTTACTTTAAAATTTGTGCCATGGTTCTATATCATTAGTGTTACTTTTGGAACCACGGCACAATCTCTACATTTTGTTGTTACTTAAAGATTGTGTCGCGGTTACAACTTATTAAGGTTTACTTTTGATTGCATTGAGGTTAATTTAGTAATTTTTATTTCTTTTTATAACGGAAGAAATACTAATTTGATTCTCCCTTTAACAAAACATTTCAATTAAAAATTAATTTTTATCACTCCTCTTAGCCAAAAGTCCGAAACTATTCTCCTTTCGACGATTCCCTTTGTTATAAGATGAGGATGCAAGCGTAATAATATCACGTAACTGAAGATGGTACATCCATGAGGATGGCCGCATTAATAATTAAAAATAGCAGTAATAGCCGACACATTTTTTAATCTATTTTGCATCATAGCATATGCATATGCTTGTTGTATCACAAATTTTTTTAATTGGAAGGAGTGTAGGTGAATGCGTATGCCTTTATATGGTTCGACTCGCGTTATTTGCATGTTCATCTATGATGTATATCTAGTGTGTTTTATAAGTTTTTTCTTTTTGATTCATATACATTATATATTTTGGAGTTATTTCTTTTTGTTTGTTATATTGGAATAGCTAATGGACAATTTCACAATAGTTGATATAACAGTTGAAAGTTTTGCTTTTGACTGGAGATTTAACATCTAATGATTTTCTAATTTTAGATGTGGAGTTGTTTATGTGAATTTATGCTTTTGGGAGGTGCTATCTTTCATAACTTTGCACTTCTTACATTGACCATTGTTCGGTTGTATATACGATGTATTGGCATAGATTCTTACATTTGATCCACTTATTGTTGTTATTATATTCATTGAACAATTGTACATTATAGGACTTTTCCCAAATTTCCATATTTTATTTCTTGTTTTCATTTCCACGTATTTTTGTATGTAATTTAGGATGTGATAGTAGTTTTGCAAGATCTTTGGCGCCTTGTCGAAAATGGTTGGTTTAATAAACCAGACCACTTCAAAACATCTTTTGCTGTAAAGGACATGACACAAATAGCTCGACTTCATATCTAGTGGCATGGGAATTGGTGTGAAGAAGTAAAAAATCAAGGAGAACTTTGCATTCCAAACCTAAAAACAGCGAAACAATGTTCTCTTGGGAATATGCCTTTGGAACGTGCTGCAAAATAAAAATGCACTATGGAGGAAATGGATTTGTAATGCATGCCAAGGACAATGCCTTTGGTTCGTACCATGTGACAATGAAGAAGAAAGACAAACTGCTTACCTTTTGGAAGAACAATCTATCCTGCTCTAATCAATTTGGAGTAGGTTTGGTTTTAAAAACTGGCAATGGTATGATGTTTTCTTTTTGGCATGACTGCTGGATCACTCTGAGACCCTTGGCCACCATCTACCCCGACCTTTTTGAAAATTGGAAATGACGAAGATATCTCTGTCAGTAATGCCTTCAATAGTGAGCAATGCAACATCACTTTTACCAGAAGTCTGGAAGGAGATATTCTTAGGCAATTCATAAATATGATGACCAGTTTATATAGGTTCTTTTTGCAACTCCTTCCCTGATTCTTTCTCTTGGGGGCTCACTTCTCCTTCCTGATTCTTTCTCTTGGGGGCTCACTGCTAAGGCTAGCCGCATTGTTAAATCCAACTACTTACTGAATTTCTCTGGCAGGACCTTCCTTGCCCAAAGTTTATCTGAAATTGTAAAGTCCCACCAAAAGTCAGCTTGGAAATGTGGATATCAACCCAGGGAAGACTGCATATCATCTCCAGACTTAGGTTGAGAAATATCCTGATCAACAACAAGTGCTACTTATGTTGAGAGGAAGTGGAGGATGATGTGCATCTTTTCTATCTTTGTGATGTGTCACTTGAGTCTGGCTTCACTGCCTTGCTCACTTAAACATTAGAAAAGCCACATTTGTCAAAAAAAAATTAATACTGGAAATATGGTAGGAAAAATATCCATCTCCGCAGGCTTAGGAAAACTCCAGATGTTTTGGTCTTTTACCTAGAACATATGGTTTGTAAAGAACCAGAGATGTTTTACTAACAAATGCAGAAATATTAGCTCTATATGTAACAACATTCTCAGCTATCTTGCTTTGTGAACATGTGCTAGTATCCAGGATTTCAGCAAACTATCAGAGAAAGCTGACACCAGATGAAGGACCAGCAGAGAGTTGGGTGTGCTGTGGAGTCTTAAGGAAGCTGCTATTGGTTGATATTTTATCTTTTCCTCGCCTTTTGTGGGCTTAGATGTTCATGAAGCATTGCCTTTTTTGGTGGTACTTGATTTTGTTCTATTTTGTTAGCACGTAAACTATATGATGATGCTTATTTTTTGAAGGCAGATGCAGTATGTTGCACTGGCCTTACAATGTATATGTTTCCTTTTTTAACTGTAGTCATACATATGGCTGAGTAAGTTCTCACAAACTTCCTCATCCTGTTTCTCAAAAACAAAAGTTATTCCCCAAAGAAAGCATTTAAAAGAAAATGTGACATCTACTTATTCGTTATAACATAAATAGTTGTCATGAATTCGATTTCCATTCGAATTGCAAGTGTAGCTAAATACTATTATGAAAGAGCTTGTAGCAAGAGTTTATGGTGATGGCAAAGTAGTGCATGTAAAAGTTTAAACCAATCTCAAGGCGATGTTTGTAAAAAAGAATGAAATTGTATTATTGTCCATATAATATTAGTTCATAACTACTGAAAATTTCAGGGCACTATAGTAGAAAAGAATCGGTAGAAAGATACCAGCACGTAAATTTATCAAATAAAAGAAAAGCAATCGCACTAAAAATGTTTAAACTTCTTCCATCTTTTTTGCATTTGAGTATTTATTCTTATACAAATGATAGAAAATGTAAATTATGTAATGCAGGACTCAACTAGCACAAACTAGTATGAAGTAAGAACCCTTTAGGAATACACTGTTCAAAATCATAATATAAGACTACAAGAACTAACGTAAGAATTCCAAGCAAATTCTCTATCCTAACAGTCTTGATAACCTATAATTGCATGTACAAGAGAAACGGAAAGAATTAAGTACCTGAGGCAAGAATTTATGTATCGATTTCCTTTAGTTACTGCATCAAGTGCTGCAAGATATAGTAGAAATCAAATAAGAATTCACATGCATGACTTGATTATTTTTTAGTGAGAGAATGGTGAGATACAAAAAAAGAATATGGTGTGCCTAAATTGTTTGCAGATTAGGTATCATTATCGTGTCGTAAAACCCGAATGTTTAATAATAAGCACTCTATTTGTTCTACAGTGTGTGTTCGTGCGTGCGTGTCCCGACAAACTAAGTAAGCAAGCTTTAGGTTTAGAAAAAAGGTTGGAACTGAAATAAATTTATAGATGTGGTCTGTATGCTTTAACATCATTCTTATATGTTTCACAATGTATAATTAAGGATACACACACATATGTACATATATAAAAGGCCGGATCCATACTCCATCCTTATGTGGCACCCTTGTAGCCTCTTTCTATCTGTCAAAAAAATTTGAATGAAACAAAATTTTGTAGATTCATCTAAATTCTATCAAGATCATCTATAAAAATTTGGAACCTTCGAAAATTCTAACTCTGTCAAAATTACATTTCAAATCAACGGTATATATATATATATATATATATATATATATATATATATTGGTCGTTCATATTGAATTCCGGTTCTTATTCATATTGAATTGCAGTTCTGAATGAATTGGAAAGTTCCAAAACAATCCAAATTTTTGTACAGATGATCTTTCCAGCATATTGGTTATAACTATGATTATGTCTACAAAATTCTATTTCATTTTGGAAAAAAATAGCACAAAAAGGACGGAAAGACTACAGAGGGCTACATAAGGAAGGGGCTACGAATCTCACCTTTATGTATGTGTGTACACACAGCCATGCACGAATACACACAGCATGCACAAAATATTAGAGCTCAAAGCTCAGTGCAAAGTGTTATATTAGCTTGATGCACATTACTAGCACACAACTAGATATCTTAAGCGTTTGGTTTAACTGCTTTTGGGTAAAAATCTTAATATGGTTTCTGACATATTATTATAGGTTTCTGATGTAATCTTAATATTGATTGCAATCTAACAGCATTCGAAGAAGTTCACTTCCACTGTGTAAAAGATGAGTTTTGATAAGAACAAGTGGCATGGTTCACGATAACAAAAGAGAGGATAGACTTCGGGTAGTTATGTTTTTATACTAAACTACAACTCCTAACACCATGTATACAAAGTAGCACCAAGCAGCAGGAAAAATGAGGTTTAAGCGAAAGTACAAATAGCAGTGTAACATTCTTTTACACAGTAGTAGAGCTCACTATCACTGCAATAACAAAACTATAACTGATGGTTTCCATTAGACTTAAAATGGTATGATATAATAGTCAGTTAGAGATAACATAATAACTGTCAATATCCACTTACCAGCTTCCTGTACCGATCCAACTATGCCACCAAAGCTCTGCATATTTTCTAATGAAGTGCTTGTGACCTAAACACCAAAACACAATAAAATTGAGCATGTTCATTAGCTAAAACAACTTATTAGTTACTTTTTATTATTTGTGTGTTTGCTAACAGCTTACAAGGAGCTAAAATAACTTGCTAATAAGTTGGCAAGTCATAAGCGTCCATTGCTTGTTTATGACTTATTTCAATTTTTACAATTAAATTTTACTACATTATCGACTTATTAGCCTAAACATTGCTTCATATTACCGTTCACTTCTAACCACTTAAAAGTAAGTGTTCAAAACTGCTCGTAAGTAGATAAAAAAGTTGTTTCCAACTAAGTTATTTTCTTTTCTGCATATCATGGATATCCAAGACTATTGTAACTACACAGCACAAATACTTTTCTAGCCCTAAATCGTAGTACAATCTGAAGCTTCACTTTCTCAATCCAAAAGCTTAACCTTTGAAACAGTAACCGCAGTCAAAAATATGCTTAAAAACTAAACGAGAACATAAAAGAGTGTAAGACCACCTCAGAAAGGGCTAAAGAGAGAGAAGCGAAGAGAGATGCGTAGCTTTCAGCGATAGCAATTGAGTCTTTCTCAACGATTTCTAAAGCTTTAAATATCTCATTTCGATCAGGATTTGATAAGGCGGGATTGGGTTCGGTGGGAGCTGAATTCCGTGGGGAATCAGTAGGGTTTGAGCCAGGTTGAATGGGATTTTCTTCCATTTTCGTTCAAAACTGTACAATTAAACGGAGCTGATTTTGTTTAAAAGGCAACATTTTTTCTCTGTTTACTACATATGTAGCTATTGCTTTAAACAAACACTCAAATATTCCTTGCGTTTGTCCTGGAAACGTGTAAACCGATGCTTTTGAACAGCAAATGTTTGCTAATGTCAATGGATACCCGAAAAATCTGAAATCGATCCGCATCCACGTTCAAAAAGCGCATAAATATCCGATATTCGAAAAAAGATGCGAATGCGGATATGAAGACATCCGCATTCGAAAATTATCCGTCCGGCTTTTATCAAGATTATAGTTCAAATTATGTGTATTTTAGTGCAGTGAAAAATATTTGTTTATTATAGTTAGCAGTTTATGTTATATGCACTTAACGCTTGTTAACTGCTCGAAACTATTTATTATTATCATATTTATTAATTTTTAACACTTTTATGATTAATGGGATTGAAAAATATTTATATTAAACTAAATTTTTCTTTTTATAATTCTTGATTTATCAGTTGTTAGCGGATAGGATAATTATCTGATATCCGTCTGTATCCGCGGATGCGGATATCCAATATTCGAAAATGATTTCGAATGCGGATGTGGACATGGCACTATCAGCATCCGAAAGCATCCATGGACATACCTAAATAGTGGCCTTCTCGCATCCGCATCCACTATCATTTTGGAATGTTGAATATTCACATTTGTCGATGAGAATGGATATGGTCTTCGATGCCAACTACTTCAGAGCCGCCATAGTCTTAATGTCGCCACTACGTGAGTCGTTTCAAAAAAGTCATCACCAACCTTTTCTAGTTGAACCCATCATTTCTCTTTCCAATTCAAGGTGGGTTTTATAGTTTTCCTTGGGGTTGCCACCGTCTCATTGTCGCCATTGTCGTTGTTACTGACAGCATTGAGTCATGGTCAATCGATTCACAGTTGACTTCAATTTTTCATGCCTCCCCTTTCTCACCATTGCCAAATTGAAACGTTAAACTCGAGAATCTCATGTTACCCGAAGTTGGCTCCAACCTTCCTCGGGTCTCACCCCAATTTTCTCATTCTTGAGATTTCTTGGTGTCCACTTCGGGTATTCAAGGCCTTGGTTTCAAGTTACTACTTTTTTGACAAGTTTTCACATATGAAAGGGGGTGATCAATTTTTGTCGAACTTCAATTGAATATGGAAACACAACTTAGTTTCGGTGGGGCGGTTTCAAGAAATGGTCACATTGAATGCACTTTGGCGTCCAACAAAATCACACGTCGACACTTCAAGTCGAACATCAAAATCCTATGATCCTATAGAGAAAAGCTCATTGTCGCTCTGGACTACGGTTCTGTTATTGTGTAATCTACGATAACATGTAAAATCCGACACACTATTCTAGAGAGTGGCAGAGCTCGTTTGCCAGCACGAGCGAGCGAGCTACCTACACAGAGTGTTCACGTACACCGTGTGATTAACACAGGACACACACTACATAGATTAACACATTGCTCTACCCCGGTCAATGTATGGAATCTTATTGGTCAACACAGTTGACAACCGTTTGACCTTATGCATTGCCTACATGAGTTATAATCAAAGTAAAATATGAAGATAAAAGATAATTGATTACCTTTGTCATTAAGTTTTTAGTATAGAATGGCATACCCCAGACAATCTCCTTATCTTCGAATTGGTACCAGCCCTTCTACACCTCCAAAGGCAGGTTCATCCATTGTCTAGACTTCTACGTCTACTCCATTAGGAGTAAGGCACTCTATCACGCAAGAATTCTAGCGTCAAACCGCTTTGATGGCCCAAACTCATGGCCATGCCCTTTGAGGGATGATCAGCCTGTTTTATGGTCTTGGATAACCTTCCAAATCAAACACCCTCTAGGATGACTGCTAAAGAAATGAGACTAATCTTCCTCAAACACGAGATTCTTGAAAATAAGGTCCTTCTATCTGAATCCACCAAAGGGATCATCTCCCTCCAATGGGCTATACTGCATACAAAAGATATGTGTCTTAGAAGTCATGCCCCCTTTAATGAATTTCTCAAATTCTAACTTCAAGAGATCTGGTTAGCTCCAACCCAAGCATACCCAAATGGTTACGCTCTACTAAGCTCTCTTTATATCATATTCATGATGCACTTGAATCGTCCACCCACTTTAAAAGAGCTTAACTTAAGCTTCAAAAGGGGATAAGAGACTCTTCATTGCTAATAGTTGAAGCTTTCAATCATTGCAAGGTTGTCCAGGGGTCCACAATAAGAGAAATTACTTCAAGAGCAAATATAATTTTGTCCAATGCCATGAAGGCTTCAACTGCCTCCGGCTGTTTGGCCGTAAGCTTCCACCGTCAATGCTCTTATCACACTTGGGTTTTCTTTACCCAAGCAACTAACACCCTTTCTATATTTTTTTAGATCTCTTGAAATGAGACCCAACGGAAGATTTCACAAACACATTGGTATTCCTAGAGGAGATCAATCTGGACGTGAGGAAAACATCGTGTCTCCTTATCAATACGCGAATGTGAAAATTTCATCTTCTTTACAATGAAAGTAGTGTTGTTCCCAATCTAGTTCCTACTAGAGCGACTCGAGCCACTATTGGTACTTTTTCTCCGATTAACAACTCTGATAGTGATGAACAAAGAAGAGAAGAAGGTTAAGCAATCAAACTGAATCTCGGTGAGGAAGAAGAAGATAGAGGTAATGAAAATACAAATGAAGAAGGGATAAGAAGAGGAGAGAATATAAATGAAGAAGAAAACGAAGAGGTGGACATAGGAGAAGACATGGGAGATGAAGACGAGGACTGCGACAATGGTGAAGATGAACCATTTGGGAAGACATCCCTTGATGGCACCATGGTCACTTCATCTTCCAGAACAAAATGATTGATCACAAAGTCCTCTCAATTTGCGCTTAAACCACATCACAGTCCTATTGAAGAATCAACTCCTCCAACAGGAGCATCTGACAACACCTTTGGTTCTCTAGGCGATCTCGTAAACCTCTTTGAATTCCCATCCAATAGGCTGAAAATTGAAGACATCTTAAATTCCAACCCATACAAGTTTAACTTTCCTTCGGGTGACGTTTCCCACCCTCTAAGGGTGAAGAAACTCTATCTCTAGACACCCTTGAACTTGGTCCATGGGCTACATAGAGCATGTCAATACTTCACACACTTCTAGGATCATAAGACCAAACACTATGCCCTTATTCTTAGTCCATCTATTCAATTCCAATATAGTTTATCCTCCTTTTAGGTATAATCGAAAGACACGGCCTAATGGAGAGGCTGCGAGAAAACGATCCCCTTTTCAATTTACAGTGAGTATACCAACTTATTTTGAAATTTATTACTAGAAATGGCTTTTGATAAAATTATAAGTTAACCTTTCACTGTAAAAATATATATACTATATAGTTTGATTGATTGCAAAGTTGAGTTATTTTGGTTAGTATATGATTTTATCTTATACATAAACATGGATAAGGAACATATTATAGACTCTACTTTGTTGAATACAACTTATATTGGTTGATGATGGCTTTGTAGCCTATCAGGATTAATTGCTAAAATGGTTGATTATTTATCAATGATTGTTTGAATTGAATTATATATGGTTGAATGGTATGCTATATATGATGATATAGATTGTTTTGGATGATAGAAAAATTAAACTAAAATAAGTGATTTGAATTACTTATATGAAAATAGGATATGAATATTTAAAGCTAGTATGGTGTTTGAAAGAAGTTCAAATTGATTTACTAAAAATGAATTTGATATATATATATATGGATTTTTATTAAATATAAAAAATAATATGAAATGAATTTTAACTATTTTATATTTATAAAACAATATATGTATATAGGTAGATATATCGATTTTGAAAGAAAATAGAAATTTGAATATTATTTGAAAAGATTTCTCTTTGGTTTATAAATTTAAAATAAATAAATTTTTGGGATTTTTACCCCAAAGGAATTTTATTTGATTTACTTTTGAGAATTTGAATTTGTGTTTGATTTTTCAAGTGGAAAACAATGGAAATTAGTTAAAATCGAATTTAGAATCCTTTGTGAATATTTTTATTTGGACTTTGAAGTAGAAAAGCTTTTTATCAAATAAAGATTGAGTTATTTTAGAAATTGTTTGGATTTGAATTTAAACCATAAATATTGAATGATTTATTTATACAAGTTTCCTATTAAAGAATTTTGGAGATTTATTCGAAATGTTGTTTTACAGATTTTATACAAAATAAACCAGAGGTATTTTGATAGTATTTTTACTATTGATAGGTTCCTAATTTGAAAGAAATAAAATGATGATTTTGTATCTTTCCACATCTGGAAATAGTTTTGACGATTTTACCTTATTAAAAGGGATTGCTACTTGTTTTATAATCCTTTAGAATGTTATTGATTTTGATATCACTCAAAAGTAATTCTCGAGCCTAGATCGTAGGGGTTGGATTAAAAGGTTCCTTCCCTGGGTGTCGATTGTAGATGAGTAATGTTATGGTTTATTGTGATCTATTATGAGGAGCATTCACCCTATGAGGATATTTATTTAAACTAGATTTGTTAATACCGTATTGTATTTTAAAATCTAGTTTTGATGAAATTATCAAATATTTTGGAATGGTTTCAGTAAATGAAAAGTAGCAATTTTAAACAAATAAAGGGGAAATGCTATTTTGTATAATGTTTTGGAAAAGAATTTTAGGATAAATTAGATTTGCAAAATGATTTGTGAAATATATTTCAAAGAATGGTTTTATATAATTTGAGAAATATTTTGATAAATTATTTGTATTTGAAACCAGTATATTGACATCATTTGTAAAATGGTCCTCTAGTACATTATTTCTGAATATATGAGATTTTGGTAAATAAAGTAATTTTACAGAAGTGATTTGGAAATATATTTCTAACTGATTTTGGGAAATGATTTGAAAGAAAAGGGATTTAAAATCTATTTTCAAATGGTTTTAATCACAAAGCTTGTTGGAATTTTTTATGGGTGTTGACTATAGTAATGAATTTGTGTTTAGATCTGAGTAGAGTTATATTTAAACTTGTCGTACTCATTATGTTATTATTCGAGCTTGGTTACACTCACAGCTAGATTTCTAGCCTGACCCGAGTTTGTCAATTGTTTGACACCTCGGGTCAGATTGAGGTTGTTTTATCGGTCAATGTTATGATTATATATGCTTTTAGGGCTACAATATGGATTTGGAGCAGACGACAATGGTGAGTATTTACTTTGTTTATACTTATATTTAGATGTCATTATATTTGTCGATACGATGTGATAAGGTATATCTGTGTGTGTGTGATGATGTGTCGGATTTTTAGATATGATATAAAATTCATCATTTTTATTCACTTCGAATTTGTTAGTTGGGAAATTTTCATTTATATCTCTAATACTGTGACATCCCTATTCGTAGTTATAATAAAATAAATATATTAAAATGTATTTAAGAATTTAATTGATTATCTTATTGAATTTAATTCAAGAAATTGAATTTGGAGAATATTAGTTCAAATCTAAAATTTGGAATTGGAATTGTGTTTTAAAAGTATGAAAATTGTTTGAAATTATTTTGGTAAAATAAATAATATTTATGAAAATTTGAAATTTTTTTGGAAAAATAAAACAACTATTAAAAAAATTGTTGAAATCGGATAGTGATATTTTGTTAACAGAAAAATCGTTAAACGAACAAAATAGAATTTGGATAAAACACATAGAGTAGATTTTTAAATGGATATTAAATGTTAAATTATAGGCGGTTCGATTAAAAATGGTTAAGGGTTCAAATTTATTTAAAAACTAAATAAATCCTTAATTGGACCAAACCCTACATCCATCCTTATCCACTTTTACCATCTTCATCCCTTATTGTACTCGTATTCACTCCTAAAGCATGTAGCCCTATTCCCTCTTACATATAAAAACCAAATTCGCAAAACAAAAAAAACAAAACGACGTCGTAAGGCAGCGGTTCTGGGAAAATGAGATAAAGGTGGAAGGGCATGTGATGGAGTTTGGGTCAGGCAGTTGATGGCGGCTTTGTTTGGTTCAATGTGGCTGGTGATGCTCGTGAGGAATGGAGGTGCAACTAGGATAGCTTTGAGCATAGGAAGTGGGGACGTCGAGCTTGCGACATGGACAAGTTTGGCTGGCATTTTGGTGTTGTAGCGCGTTAATGACTGAAGGTATGGTGGTCGACTGGAACTTGGCAAGGTAATAGCAAACATTGTACTTCGATGTACTACAAGAGATGGTGATGAATTAGTGAGTATACCAACTTATTTTGAATTTACAGTAGGTAAACGATCCCCTTTTCAATTCAACTTATATGAATAGTTGATGAAATTACCCAATTTAGTGAATATACCCTATTTCTATTTTCTAATTTACAATAAGTTAACTCCTTCTCTTTCTTTTATTTGAATCATTTGGAATTGAAATACATATATAAATGTGGATTGGATTACTGGAAAATTGATTTACTGACTTGGTTTTGATTTGATATCTCGATTTCAACTTATTTAAATTGGATAAATGCATTTGGATGCTAAATGGTATCAGAGCTTAGGTTAGAATAATATAGAGATAGAGATATATTTTGGCCTTTGAGCAGTGAAACTTAGGTTGTTTATAGATTTTTATACGACTCTCACTTGGGAGGTGCAATTTGTGAATGATTGAAAGGGTCGATCATTTGGTATAATATCCATATATGTATACATGCATGTGTATTTTTATTGAAGATTTATTAAGTTATTTATTATTTAAAAGAAAAATAAAATAATTCACACGTGTGATGTAAAAATTTGTGTGTGATTATGATAAGTTAAATGAAATTTATTTGAATGATATGGACGCTTGCTTGATGTGATATAGGTAATGCATTTTTCCTATTTGATTCAGTTTTATCATATTTCCATGTAGAAGTACTTTAGACATTAAAACTCATGCGAAAATGATATTTCTAATATTGTTATTTAACTAAAGATAACTTTTGTAATCTTATCAAGACCTTTTTCACTATAAATAAAGTAAAATTCTTCATATAACTAATACTCAACTACAAATTCAATTGTTAATCATAAAATGTTTTTTGTTAGTAGTAAATCTTCATAAACTAGTTTGTGATTGTATATTGGCTTTGTTTAGTAATATACACAATAATGAGAAGGAAAAAAGTATGTGGGTGTAAAGGATATTTGTACAATTAAGATATCATGCCTTTATACCCTCTCGGTCCCTATTCTTCTAGAAATAAATCTAAAACTCATGTACCTGAATTCAATTTATAGGATCTTGAAACCATCAGAAATTCCTAACTCCCTATGATTTCCCAAATAAAATTTTATAGACCGGAGTAATATTAAATACGAATAAATAGCAGAGGCTTCTATCACCAAAGGTAGACCGTAACAACTCACATTTTTTAATGACTGGATAATTATTGGATCGTTAATCGATTGAAGGTCCAAAATCCAACCTTTTGCATACTGACGAATTAGGACCCACGACCACTTCTATTGAGTTTGGATTGAAGTTGTGAATCAAAATGAGTACAAATATCGCTATACTTAAAATCACGGTCTTTTATCAATTTACATATTGTTATACGTATTCCGTAAAAATATGCACGTAGTCGAGTATAGTGGGATCTCAACAGACGGCTTGTTTTTTTGGTATGAGGACTTCATTATGAAATGTGTGGTTGAATAATTTTTGGAATCGGGCGATTTGATAGCCAAAACGACCTCAAAATGCATGAAATTATCATTTTGGAGCACTATCTGGGGTGCCGATGAAATTTGTACCATTGGAACTGAAAAAATAAGGTGATTTGGGCTGATGAGTTTTCTAATGATTCGGCGTACCCTGTGATCGTACGAGCTCGAAACGTGTGGTGAATTATTTGAGAAATCAAGTAAAATATATAAAATTATTATATATCTCATTCCCCTTATAATATCTTCTTCACTTTATAATATCTCCTCCTCTTGATAGTAAATGAAATAATGTCTCCTCCTTTTTCAAATTAAATCAAGAGCTTCTCGATTGGGTGGACGAACCAAGATTGGCATGACGTTCCACTAGGCGAGACACTTGACAGGGTACCCACAATTCCCGATATGGTGGTTTTTTGGCAAGGCTGGCATTTAGGACTTCGGATTCGAAGGCATATGGGAGAGATAGAGGTGGAGTTAGGCCAAGGCATGGGTGGTGTTGGGCTTTCCTTGCGGAGTCGAGTTGATTGAGGTTCGATGGAGTGGTGCGGCACCGTTTTGGTGATCGCGACCCAACATAATGGCTAGGGCAAGAACACAGTCGTGATTTGATGGAGGGTGCGGGCTTCAAGAGCTTGGCTCCATTGGGTTCATCGTAGCTCCATGAGTTGATCGGAAGTGGTGGGAGTCGATTTCATCGACCGTAGGTCAAATAAGGAGTGGTGATGTGCACGACTTTATGGGTTATAGTCATGTACATGTATATGGAAGTGTAAATTGGAAAAGAAGGAATGAGGATTACTTAAAGGTAATTAAGCGATTAATTAATTTACTTAATCTCGTTTCATATTTAATTCGTATCTCTTGCATACGTAGTCTAATTGAGATGTGGTCTTCACCATTACACTCATAGTGAGATTATCTATGATATAGTATGGACTTGAACTGGTTTCATTCACTTGGGAATTTATGGGTCAGGTGACCAAATTTTAAGTTTGAATTTATATTTCAGTATAAATTCCCGTAATTATATATATTGAAAAATATTACCTAGGAGAGGTAGAATAATATATATATGTAATTATTTCCCCATTAGATTTGATTGGTTTGAGTAGTTAGATCAGTGGTAGAAATATTATACATATTTTATTACCGATATTCGAGATAGTTGACTAATATCCCATACATATAAATATCATGTTCTATTCGTATTAAATAGAGATAGATAGAGTTGGTATTGATTTATAACATGGTTACAAATTAATTAGAATTCTAATTTGTAGTTATATTAGTGAATTTCTATAAAGGTAATTTGAGAGGATAGAAATTGCAAAAAAAGTATTGTATTAATAGGGTTTGATTAAGTTTACAAAATCCTGAATACTGTAATAACGTGATTTACTAACTTTAGACCCTGAGGAATGTTTAGGATATATGTGTGTACACATGCATAGACGAACACACACACACATGAGCTGTATAATACTTTGGGGACTTATTGAAAGATAAACTTAATTTATATAGAAGAATTAAGTGAAAATAAGCTATAGTATGATTGATAGGCAAGTGCATTATTTTATAAAAAAGTTGGAAACTTCTATAAAATAATACGAAGAAGATATAATTGATAGATTGGTTACTTAAGTAAGATGAATTTTTTTGAATTGTTTACATGATTGTAGGTATGAATTATTATGACATTGAGATGATAGATTTGTTACTTTGGTTGTGTATTGCCTTTATGTATGTAATGATAGAGTTAGGGTTATTCCCTAGGGGCAATTATGTAATTGTTTCATATATCTAACTCGATAACCAATCTTGTTCGAAATAAAAGTGTTTTCTTTCTATTATATACTTGATATAATATGTTATATATTATTTAATTAATTTTAAATATATTTAATAGAAAATCCATAAATGGTATGTTTTGTGTTAGTAGTTACAATGCGTTGTAACCATGAGTGATTTATCATAATAAAATAAAAATGTCGTTGTAAATATCCATAGTCAAGATGTATCAAGACTGGATATCAATATATCCATTGAGACTATAGTATGTAACGCTCTCCAAATGTTAGGCAGTGTATTACTCATGGCTGCTGGGGGCACCAAGTGTTACGTACGGATAGCTATTGGATAATTATGGAATGACTTACTTAGTAGTATTATGTTGGTTAATATAACTAAGATCAAACAGAAAATATCAATGTGACAATATTACACGGTTCTCTTGACTTGAGAATATTGTTGATCTTCAATATAGAAGCTCTGCTTTGATTATAGTTAAAACGTGGCATGACGTCCATCGAACGACTAGAGTTGGGTCGAGTGGAAGCATTGGAAATGAAACACTATTCAAGAAAGGATTCATCTTCTCAGTTATATGAGGTTAGTATAATGGTTAACTGAAGTCAACACAAAGTCAAAGTCTCCAGCTAGAATAGTTCGGTTAATAATAGTTGTTGTTATTGAACCAAGGATTTTTTGTTTGGACTATAAAGTTGAATTTAGACGATGTTGGAATTTTGACCACTATAAATTCCATAAGTCCAAAGTGATATAGTTTTGATGAAGAGAATTGGTGTAAATAATTGTCACTACCGAGTAACGCTTAACAAAGTAGAATTGGATTTTAGAGAAACCAAGTAAGCGATAAATTTCTCTAAAATATCACTGCGTGTGAATGTTAATATTCGAATTGTTCGATATTAATCACCGACCAAATTCACACATAAGAGCAACATAATCGAAACGTTGAATACTCCTTTTCAGGAGAGGATTCGTCTCCTCGGTTATATGAGGTTAGCATAACTGTCAATTAAAGTCAACTCAAAGTCAGTCTCTAGCTGGAGAAGTGTGCTTACAATTGTTATTGTTGAACTAAGGACTTTCTATGTAATAACAAGCTCTAAAACAGACCTAATTTTCGATCCAATAAAAGCGTCTCAAAATGAGCTATTGGGTTGTTAAAGTTGAAACAGTACATAATACAGAGAGCTATCTATCCGCACTTTCAAAATCTCACAGTGAAATGGATAAAATATAATATCAAAAACATGTACCCATTTCATAAAATGAAAACCAGTTCAGAGACATACAAGTTATCATAGAATACTACAACGTGTCAACATAAAACCTCCACAGTAAAATATTTCAAAATACACATTTGTTTAAAACTGGGAACATAAAATATTAGAAAGAAAAACATAAATAGATAGACAACTGCCATAAGCCTTCTCCATCATCTTCTCCTAAATCAGCATGATCTCCCCTAACCTGTGTGCTGTGATGAGGAACAACAAATGTCTGATGAATGAAAATCTTAGGCTTTACCATAATTGTATTTGGGTGGTATCATCTTAGTAATATGTCTTACGCATTTAAAATAATAATACCAAAAACTTCAACTATAGGCCCAATGGGCTTTCCCAGTCCAACTCCAAACTCTAATGCAACTATCGTTAATGATGTAGAGAAAGCACCTAAACCACTTAATACCTATTAATGGGAATTAGGCAGACCCTGACCATTTAATACCTATAAAATAGGCAAGTTCCCGTCATTTAATACCAAATTCAAGGTGGGTCACTCTGTGGTTCTCCTTAGCAGACATCCTAAGGAATCCCATAGGTCACTTAATACTTCTTATATGGAAAAGAGGCGGATCCTACAATAGTCACTTAATACCCTTAAATCATAAGTGGACCCCTCCAAAGATCTCTAACCTACTATATCTAAAACGTATTTATGACCCATAACCCAATTGTGACAACTCAGATTAGTCCGACCATTCGTAGGTACTGGTAGCTAGATTACTAGGCAGACTTACCCTACAGACTTGGGACTAATCCCGCATCCATGAAGGTTATTTATTATAGGCAATGTCTCACATCAGTCCCCAAAGTCACACTGCTGACTGCCATATTTAACTGGGAAAACTTCTATGTGCTTTAGACTAACCTCGCATCCCTATAACTTAGTCATACTTCATATATATACTTTCTCACATAGTCAATACTCAAGGCCATATAAGGTAAACTAGAATGCCAAACTCATACAAGTCCCAAGCTCCAAATAAAAATAGCTAATATCCTTAGCCAACACAACTAGGCTTGTTTAAAAATGGAATGATACCAAACTTACCTCATATCATTATAACAGAATTAACCCCTCTATGTCAAGAAATACATCTTCCAATTTAAAGCTTTTGTATTCTATTCAACTTTTGCAATTACCACCTTAGAGTGAAAGAGGGATTCGTACTTATTGAATTTACAGAATTAAGCGGTGCAAACTACAAATAGTCAAATTCATACTTTGCATACCATTTATAACTTTATTTATTTTTAGAATCCTCTAACACTATAAGAGAAATCAAAAGAGATGAAGTAGAATATATTATAAATTGCTTAAATATCAAACACAGATCTGATTCTAATATATTAGTATAAGGTAATTGAAATTCCAACATATTCATAGATTGACATTTATTTGGGGAAATTTTTGGGTTTTAGTGATATGTTTTCCTTTACCAAAGTTTCCCAAGGAATATATCAAATCCAACAAATACTACACAATTACTAAAATGGGAAAAACTAAAATTTCTACTCGCTAATAATTTGCCTACTTCTTATTTTGGATTTGATTCACACCACTCCTAGTTCCCTTCCATATCTCTTCTTTTTGAAATGTACAACATGTGAATTGTATATAAATTAGATTCGGAATTGGGTATTAAAGAAGAATATAATTGAATCTATAGATCTCTAAAATCCCTTACCCAAAATTCCTACTAATTCTGAATCAAGAAGAAAACTAACAAAACTCCGCTAACATTCCTAAAATTTTTATGAATAACAGTAATAGGGCTAGGCCTCTATTTATAGAGGTTAGAAAGCATTAGAACCATCCGATCAAAATAATTCAATCTGGACCGTTCATGGCCTAAGAAAACCTAACCATTAACACTTCCACCAGTCGACTACCGCCATTGGGCGTTCGACCGCTAGCGGTCGAACGCTTGCTTATGAGCGGTCGACCGGTCTTCGTTTGTGACCATTGTTTTATTTCTTGCCATTTGTATTCTATTTATTGCTTAATTTTACTACATTAATTCCTTAATTATCATTAATGTTTACTTAAACCTTAAGCCTCTATTAACCTTTCGACTTCAAATTTTAAATTTTAAATTTAAACTCATCTAAATAATTTTAAACTCGAAAACTTTAAACGCCCATAACTTCTCCATTTGAACTCTGATTACTAAACTGTATATATGGAAATTGATCAGAAAATCACCACGGATGCAATGGTGCAACTTCCATGACCAAATTATGACATTTACAAAATTTCCAATTTTAGCATTATTTTAGTTAATTAATTTCTTATCAAATTTTACAGGGTGTTACACTCTCCCTCCTTAAAATGGATTTCGCCCCTGAAATCCCCAAGCGCAAATAATGTAACGTGCACTCAACAACCATGTTATAGAACCATATACTCAACCAAAAATGTAATGTGATTATGTACGCAACATACTATAGGTGAGCTCAATCATACCGTGAATGCAAGATCGTGATATATATGCATGTATGAAAGCATCCTAAATATACGTGAAATTCTATATGAGTGCAAAAATAACAGTAAAAAGTGTGGCAACCATCTCCTGTCATCCAATCTAGAAACCACGATGCAACCAAATATTAAATTTTAGAGAGAAAAGTTTACCAGAGAAAAGCTTAGGATGAGAAGCCTTTATCTTTTCTTCGTTTTCTCATGTGCTTTCTACTGGGTTATCTCCCCATTGTACTCAGACCAACCTAATTTCTTTGTTACAAAGCTTCTTAATTCTATGCTCCATTATGCAAGCAGGAGCATGGGGGGGGCTAAAGGCTCCGTCTCAACATCCTTTAACTGATCGGGCTACTACTATAGTGGTGGCGTCATGTAGACCTCGGGTGTAAAACATGAAAGACATTATAGACTCCCACTAATTTGCCTGGAAGCTACACTCTATAAGCAAGTTTCCTCACCCTCTCTAAAATCCAAAAAGGCCCAACGAACCTTGGCGCCAACTTCCGAGATGTACCAAACCTCGTACCTTCCTAATAGGGGAATCCTTGACAAATACCATGTCCCGAACCAAAAAATCTAGATTCTTTCTGTGCCTGTCAACATAGGACTTTTGACGATCATGTTCGGCCTTCATTTGCCATCTAATCACTTCTAAAGTCTCTGAGGTCTTGTGGATTAAATTTGGTCCAAGTAGGATTTTGTCGGTAGTTTCCCACCAACAATTAGGAGATTTACATGGCCTTCCATATAAGGATTCTAAGGGTGTCATACCAATCGTTGCTTGATAACCATTATTGTACACGAACTCTACCAAGGGTAAGTGCTGCTTCTAAGGTCCTTCAAAATCCATGATGCAAGCTCTCAACAAATATTCAAGAATTTGTTTACCCTTTCTATTTGACCGTCGGTTTATAGATGATAAGCGGTGCTAAGATTCAAAGTCGTTCCCAAAGCAGATTGCAAACACCTCTAAAATTCACTAGTGAATAAGGGATTTCTATCACTAGCAATGCTGAATGGAACTCCATGCAGTCGCACTACTTCCTTAACATAAATTTCTGCTAGAGCCGCTGCAGTCCTATTACTCGTAACAGGAATAAAATGGGCACTCTTAGTGAACTTATCCACTATAACCCAAATAGCTTCATTACCTCTTTGACTTCTAGGCAGACCATCTATAAAGTCCGTAGATATATTCTGCCACTTCTAAGTCAGCATCTCTAATGGTAACAGCAGTCCTCCAGGCTTCCCTTGCTCCGCCTTGATCTTTTGGTAAGTTAAACACCTAGAGACATACTATGCTACTCTTTTCTTCATCCCTGGTCAATAGAAAATCCTTTTCATATCCCTATACATTTTATCTCCTCTGGGATAAATAGTCGTCTTATAATGGTGACACTCAGCTAGAACTTCCTCTAAAACATCTTCTAATATTGGGACACATATAACGTCCATCTCTTTTCAACCATCCCCTTGTGTCTATTACACATAACTTACATGGAGGAAATGTTCTCCTCTACTCAGCTTATCAAAAATTTCTGCTAGCACCGTATCATCCTTCTATCTTTGCCCAATGTGACCCATTAATGCTAATCTTACCTCCATTGCTGCCAAACATCCTTAAGTGAGTACTATTGGTGGTTGGAAATTAAATTTTTAGAGGAACTCCAATTTCCTCCACTCATACATAGCATTAACAGTAGCATGCCTCCGAATGAAGGCGTTGGCAATGGCATTCCCTTTGTCGGGGGTATATTGAATTTCAAAGTCATATGATGTTATAAACTCCATCCATCTTTGCTGTCTAAGATTTAAGTCTCTTTGAAAAAAGGTATTTAAGGGATTTATGGTTGGTGAATAATTCAAGCTTCTCTCCCAAAAGATAGCGCTACCACAACTTCAAAGCAAAAACAGTAGCCGCCAATTCTAAATCATGAGTAGGATATCTTTTCTCATGGTCTTTCAGTTGCTTATTGGCATACGCTACTACCTTCCCTTCTTACATGAGGATAGCTCTTAGCCTTGTCCCACAAGCATCGATGTATATAGTTAAAAGCTTTGATCCATCTAGGATCGTTAGTATGGGTGCGCTAGTTAGTGTCCCCTTCAATGTCTCAAAAGAATCTGCACAACATTCATCCATGCAAAGACTAAGTTCTTCTTAGTTAGGCGAGTTAATGGTGCCGCTATCTTTGCGATGTTTTTGATGAACTATCAATAGTATCCCACCAAACTAAGAAAACTCCTAACTTCTGTAGCGTTCCTCAGAATCTTCCAATCGTGAATAGCTTCCACTTTTGTAGGATCAACAGATAATCCCTTCTCGAAAACAATAGGACCTAGAAATTTCACCTCCGTTTGCCGAAAACGGCACTTGGAGAATTTGGCTTTTAGTTGGTGTCTTCTCAAGGTCCTTAGTACCTCCCTTAGGTGTTTCTCATATTCACCTTCATTCTTAGAGAACACTAGAATGTCGTCTACAAATACTACAACAAACTAGTTTACTTGCCCTCTAAAAACTTTACTCATCAAATTCCTAAAGTATACGGGAGCATTAGTCAAACCAAAAGGAATCACCTTCCATTTATATAGTCCATCAGGTGTACAAAAAGCAATCTTCGCCTTACTATCTTTGGCTACACTCAACTGATGAAATCTGGTGGCCATGTCCAATTGGGAAAAGACTTTGGCACCAATGAGCTGATCGAACAAGTCATCTATCCTAGGTAGAGGGTATCCATTCTTCTTTGTTAACTTGTCTAGTGCTTGGAAATCGATTTATAGCCTTAATGAGCCATCTGCCTTAGTTAGAAAAACAATCGGTGCTCCCTCTTCCAAAATACTACGGCGAATAAATCCTTTTGCAAAAGCTCTGAAATCTGCTTATCCAATTCTCGCCTTTATTTAGGAGCCATATGCCTTAATGGCAGTACGACAGGTCTAGCGTCCTTCTCTTAATCAATTCTGAACTCGATCTCCCTATGGGGTAGAAGACAAGAGACTTCTTCAAAAACATCTGGAAAGTCTCAGACTACGGGCATGGATGAGAGCTCATATCATGACAGGCTAAGAGAATACAAACAGCTCAACTCGACTGAATTTTGGGGTGTACAACGAATATCAATATTTTTCCCCTTATAGTTCCTTAATCAAACGATCCTCTCACAATCTAAGATAGTCCCATAGTAAGATAACCAGTCCATACCCCATAAAGCCCAGAAGATACGCATTACATGTAAAACTAACATTACAAATGTCCACAACTAGGTCTTTACACATTAAAGAAAGATATGTCAACCCCCTAATAGGATTGGATACAACTATTGGATCAGTGACAACATGGGTTTTCAGATTCAAAGATTTAGCTTTACTTACCACTATGAATAAATGGGATGCTCCCAAGTCAAATAAGGTACGAATAGTATTTCCAGAGATAATAATTGTACCCTCCATTGTGGCTTTCCCTTGGCCTTTCGAGGTGGTCTACTCGAGATAGGAACCGCTTCAATAGCATAAGCTTGCCTAATCTGTCCTTCTTTAGCTTGCTTCAGACACCAATTTTTGTAGTGCCCTTCCTCAAAGAAGTGGTAGTATTTTCCCTTAAATTCCTCCTTCATCAAGCTCATTCTGAAGTCTTTAGTAACGTGCCTCTTTTTCTGACACCTTCTACAAGCTATTCCTTCTTCTTGATCTTCCCTTTAGTTTGCCCAAAATCCTCCCTTCTTAGCCCTCCTTGATTTTGTGTTGGCCCAACCTTCTCCTTCTTATTTTCTTTCCTTTCATTACCAGTAGTTTGTAGCAAGGTCATCTCAATAATCACCTCATAAGTAGCGCCCATGGGGATCCGGGCTAAAAGCAATTCCCTAAGCGGAGAATTTAGACCTTTAACAAATTTCATCGGCTTCTTCATAGGGGTGTCAATCAAGCTCAATCCAAACTTTGCCAACTCTGTGAATTTATTGATGTACTCCTTCAAAGTGGAGTCTTCTTGCTTCAACTGTATAAATTTATCCAACCGCAGACTTACTTCCGCACTCAACATGAACCATGACTCAAAGCATGTCCTAAACCCAACCCAAGTGATTTCCTCCTTAGCATTTTCTTCTGCTACGATAATCCACCAATCTAGTGCCTCTCCCTTAAGATGATATGCAGCCACCCTCCTCTCACTCCTGTCTTCCCACCCAAACTCCCTAAATATGTAGTCACAGTCACTGATCCAAGCCTGTGTCAAGAAAGTCCTCGGCTCCGGTATACACTCTTCCTCCCATATTCTAGAAGTCCTCGCGTAGTTTGGGGAAGTCTAAAGGTCAGGGTTCTCCTTTAACAGGTGGTGGTGCAGCTTGTTGTAGAGTAGAAACTTGCCCCACGTGCCTTAAATACTACTTGAACCATTCTGGCATGTACATTGGGTATTCCTTGAGTGGATGGATTCCCAGTTTCCAAGCTTTCAGCCATATCGACTATCTATAGGTTTAGTCTTTTTAGTGGCAGTTTCCAGAGATAGCGTCACTTGCTGAAATAAAGGTTTACCTAATGTGTCTGCATATGTTCTTTAAAGGATATATATACACATTTATATATATAGGAGTTTTGGAAAATACTTCAAATATAACAAGTACGCACTCTTATGTATACCTATTCCCTTTTGATCAGGTAACCTAATCTCTGATACCTAATGTAACAACCCACTCTGAAACCGACCTAATTTTCGATCCAATAAAAGCCCACCAAAATTTAGGCCCATCTTAGAACAAGCTATTAAGTTGATAAATTTGAAACAATACACAATACATATAGCTATTTATCTATACTTTCAGAATCTCACAAAGGAATGGATAAAATATAATAGCAGAAATATGTACCCATTTCATAGAATGAAAACTAGTTTAGAAACATAAAAGTTATCACAGAATCCCACGACATGTCAACATGAAACCTCCATAGTACAATATTTCAAAACACACATTTGTCTGAAACTGGGTAAACAAAATACTAGAAAGAAAAATATAAATAGATAGACAATTTCCATAAGCCTTCTTCACCATCTTCGTCTCCTAAATCGGCATGGTTCCCCTAATCTGTGTGTTGTAATGAGGAGGGAGTCGGAACGTTCGGTGAATGAAAATCTCAGGCTTTATCATAATTTTATTTGGGTAGTATTATCCAGATAGGGAATATGTCTTACGCATTTAAAATAATAATACCAAAAATTTCAAATGTAGGCATAGTGGGCTTTCCCAGTCCAACTTCAAACTCTAACAAACTATCGTTAACGATGCGAGAGAAAGCGCCTTAACCACTTAATACCTTTATATGGGAATTAGGCAGACCCTGACCATTTGTTCATTAAAACAGGCAGGTCCCCGTCATTTAATACTGAACCCAAGGCGCGTCCCTTTGTGGTTCTCCCAAGATGACATCATAAGAAATCCCATAAGTCACTTAATACTTCTTATATGGAAAAAAGACGGACCCTGCAATAGTCACTTAATACCCCCAAACCAAAAGCGAACCCCTCCAAAGATCTCCAACCTAGTGTATCCAAAATGTATTTATGACCATAACCCAACCGTAACAACTTAGATTAGTCCGACCATTCGTAGGTACCAGCAGCCAGATTACTGGGCAGACTTACCATATAGAATTGGGACTAACCTTGCATCCACCAAGGTTATTTATTATAGGCAATATCTCATATCAATCCCCAAAGTCACACTATTGGTAGCTAGATATAACCGAGCAGACTTCTGTGTGCTTTAGACTGACCTCGCATCCTTGTAATTTAGTCATACTTCATATATATACTACATGTATTTATACTTTCTCACACTGTCAATACTCAAAGCCGTATAAGATAAAACTCCTTATTTCGCCTTTAATTATGGATTAATTTCCACAATCATTAATTATTCCTTCCTAAGAGACTAAATGTTATTGACTACTCTATTGTAATATTCAATACGATCAATATGCTACAATCAATACATACCGATTATATATGTGTGTGTGTATATACACACACATACATTTATGCACGAGATCTAAGGTACAAATAAATATTCCTAATCACATGCAAAGAGGTCGCTTACTAAATTAATTAAAATGTCAAACTCACACAAGTCCCAAACTCCAAATAAAAATTGCTAATATACTTAGCCAACACAACTAAACTTGTATAAAAATGGAATGATACTAAACTTAACGCATCTTCCAATTTAAACCTTTTATATTTTATTCAACTTTTGCAATTACCACCTTGGAGTGAAAGAGGGATTCATACTTGTAAAATTTACAGAAATAAGCGGTGCAAACTACAAATAGTCAAATTCATACTTTGCATACCATTTCTAACTTTACTTATTTTTAGAATCCTTTAATACTATAAGAGAAATCAAGAGGGATGAAGTGGGATAAATTATAAATTGCTTAAATCTCAAACACAGATCGGATTCTACTATATTAGCACAAGATAATTGAAATTCCAACAAATTCATAAATTGACATTTACCAGGGGAAATTTTGGGGGTTATAGTGTTATGTTTTCGTTTGCTAAAATTTACAAAGGCGTATATCAAATCCAATAAATACTATGTGATTACTAAAATGGGAAAATTTGAAATTTCCACTCACGAATAATTTGCATGCTTCCTATTTTGGATTTGATTCATAATGCTCCTAGTTTCCCTTTCAGATCTCTTCTTTTTAAAATATACAACAAATGGATTATATATAGATTAGATTCAGAATTGGAGATTAAAGAATAATAGAATTAAATATATAAATCCCTAAAATCCCTTTTTTGAAAATCCTACCGATTCTTAATCAAGAAGAAAACTAACAGAGCTCTACTAGCTTTCCTAAAAAATTTATGAATAAAAGTGAGGGTGATAGGCCTCTATTTATAGAGGTTAGAAAGCACCGAAACTAGTGGATTAAAATAATTCAATCCCGGTCGTTCATGGCTTAAGAAAACATAGCTGTCAACACTTTCAACGGTCGACCGCTGTCCTTGGGCGATCAACCGGTCTCTGTTTTTGACCATTGTTTTATTTTCTACCATTTTTATTTATTTTATTACTTAATTTAACTTCATTAATTCCTTAACATTATCACTAATGTCTACTTAGACCTTAAGCCTCCGTTAACCTTTCAAATTCAAATTTAAATTTAAACTTGTTTGTATCATTTTAAACTCGTAAACTTCAAACGTCCAAAACTTCTCCATTTGAACTCTGATTACAAATCTTTATATATAAAAATTGATCAAAATATTTCCATGGATGCGATTATTCAACTCCAGGGATCAAATTCTGACATTTACAGACTTTTCAATTTTAGCCTTTTTTTAGTAAATTAATTTTTTTATCAAATTTTATGGGGTGTTACATTATGTTTGGACTATAAATTTGAATATGGACGATGTTGGAATTTTTACCGCTACCAAATTCCATAAGAAAAAAGTGATAAAGTTTTGATAAAGAGATTTGGTGTAAATAATTATTACCACCGGGTAATGCTTAATAAATTAAAATTGGATTTTAATGAAACCAAGTAAGTGATAAATTTAGCCAAAATGTCACACCTAAGAGTCACACAACTGAAATGTTGAATACTCCTTTTACCACCCTATTTAATTAATTTGTAATTATTAAAAATTAATTAAATTAGTTAGTAGTTATGAAATATCAGTTATAATTATTTAATGTTTGTTGAACAATATTGAACAGAGTGTTTATAATAGTTACAAATATACTGATCGATATACGATATCTGTAAACGTATAAATTGGATTTAAATACGATGAATATTGTATAAGCTTGAAATGATTTAGAGGCCTAAAAGGGGCTTGAATTTTTGGCTTGAATGTGTAATGGTAGGCCAACCAAAATGATGCCTAAGAATGGTTAGATGTAACACCCCGCGATTTTTCCGATAATTAATTTAAAAGAAATGAATTAATAAATAGTAAACACCAAAAAATAAATTTTTTACAAATGTCAAAAATTTCCTAAGATTTCATTATTGGGTTCATGGCGATTTTCTGAACAATTTTCATTTATAATTTTTTTCAATCGAAGTTCAAATGAAAATGTTATTAACATTTGAACTTTTAGAGTCGAAAATAATTATATATGTAATTATGGTAATAAAGTTAATTAACACTAATTGGTAATATTAAAGGGAACTTAGATATTAATAAATGTTAACATTAAATTAAATCTAAGAGAATATAAGTGGAAATAAATTATTGCAATAAAGCTTAAAAAGGTCAAACAAGCGCAATCATTTGAACAAAGAACAAAATACACAAAACCAAAACATGTGTAACGACCTGTATTTTTAACTATTTTAAATTATTAAATTTAATATAATTATTGAACAAAAATGGTTATAATTTTTTTTAATGATTTATTAATGTAATTTATTGGATATGAACTTGGATAAAATTTTAATAACCAAATTCAATAAGACAAAAGATGATAACTTATATTAGAAAGTAAATTAAATGATATTGAATTGTAAGTAATTGATAACAGAATTGAAATGATCAATGTTAAGTAAATAAAGAATCGAATGAATGTTATTAAAAGTAAAAGCATAAGTTATTTATATGAAATTGTATTTTTGATAAAAATAAAAATTTCAGAAATAAGAAAACATTTATTTGGTAAGAAATGAATAACTTTTGCTATATACAATAATTTCATTAATGTTGAATTACTGTAAAATGGAAGTAGTTGTTTTATTATTTGAATTCGTTTTAAAAGAAAATTTTGTAAGTTAAATAACTTGTATTTCAAATATAGCGATTTATTTGATAATTAAATTATTTAAATTTAATATTTGTAATTGTTTAAATAACTGAATCTTGAATTTAATATGAATGAAAATGATTTCAAAAGTTGATTTAAATTTTATTTAAGCAAGAATGAAAATTGTTAACTTTTAAATTTGAATTTAAAAATGATTAAATTGATTTTGGAAATTACTCGTTTTAATTAACGTGTAAAAATAGTCTTTTTGGGAACTGTCTCGGAATTTGACGAAACTAGTTTCATCGGATCCGTAATAGTGAATTATTACAGGATTTCGAGTTTCGTAGCGATCAGACTTATCGTTTGGTCGTACGAGCTTGAAACGTGTAGAATTTATTTTCAGAACTTTAATTAATATAATTTGATTTTGAAAAGCTATCTTCTGAATATGATGGAATTGGCTCCCGATATATGTTCCATTGTACTCAGAATAGGGGTATAACATATGGAACGCCAGGCGACACACTTCGTTTGGAGTTCGAAATTTTCACGGATGAATAGTGCCATGAAATTTTCTATATAAGGACTTGAAAACTTTATTTTTGCAATCCAAAACCCTAGTTTCTTCAGCCACCTTCTTTATAATTTTCAATGGCCAAAATCGTTCTTCCTTTTTTTCTCGTTTTCTCCTAATCCATTCAAAATCTCGAATTGACTTCAACATGGAAGATGAAGAGCTCGATCTCCTCTACGTATGTACGGTTGGATCGAGGCGAAATGTTTCGAGATTGCTAGAAATTAGGTTAGAAGGCGGCGCGGTCAAGACCCATTTGTGGACGAAGCGGAGCGTCGTGGGAGGCAGCAACTTCGGCGAAGGTGGAGGGCGGCGATGTTGTCCGATTGATGAATGGAGGCATGTAGATCGTCGGATGTCGACCAAAGGCGGCGGCTGAAGTTCGTATTAGGTTCAGCAATTTTGTAGGGTTTGAGGAAGATTATGGTAATAACAAAATTGGCATTGGTTTATTTTATTAAAATTTAAATGTTCTAACTTGAATAACTTTTACATACGAACTCCAATTCACGCGCGGTTTCTTCCGTTGGACTTGTATTGAAATTCCGGACAATATAAAACTTGTTTAGTTGAATTTGAGGACTGTTGAGATTTTTGGCTTCTATTGGATTTTTACTTAGCTTAAATCAAAAGTGAGTGTTTTAAACCGCTCACGAAATACTAAAATATTCTGATGTTAGTTAGATCGAAATCATGAAGTGATTTAAATTTATTTTTTATTGTTGTTTGGTAATTTAACCGACATGGAAATCGACATAGAAATTGGCATGTTAGAAATTTGAATTAACAGTTAAATGGAAATTGAAATTGAACTGCTAGTTAGACTTCCGATTTTGATAGTTAGTTAATTGTTGGGATATTTTGACTGATTGGATGTTGATTGTGATGGATGTCTATTGGTTGATGTATTGGATGATTTGGGTGTTTATTTATTTCATATATCCATATTATCACCCAGAGTATTATTGGCAGTATATAAAACTATAAACTGAATTATTTCGAATAAATTAAAAAATAGATTAAAATGATATATACCCATGACACTGAGATTTGGATTGAAATGATATATATTCCTCCCTGCAATTAAAAATTGAAATAACTATTCACTTGGCCATAGGATAGAAAATTATATACGTGCACCAGATTGGTTAAATTAAATGGTTTTAAATTCTTGAAATTGAATTCATTTTAGATGATATTATATTAAGAAAAAAAACGATTTATGGAAATTGAATTATTTTCAAACTCGAGCTTGAAATGTTGAAATAGAAATTGGTTAAAAGAAATTGTTTAAAGAATGCAATTTGAAATTTGAAGTTATAATTGAAATATGATTTAAATTATGGAAATTGATTTGTTTTAAAAGATTTGAACTTTATTCGAACTTTGGAATTCATTTAAGTAAAAGTGATTTAAATCAATATTTTGAACTTGGGCTCGGAATTGAATTAGTTTGAAGATTTGAACCTTAAATTGAATATTGAAGTTTAAATTTGATTTAAGTGATTTTAAATTGGTAAATTGAAATTGGACTTGAAATTTATATAAATTGAAATGGTTTAAAATGAGAGTTGAATTGAAACTTAAGCCATTGAATCAAATCGTTGAATCGAATTTGAAGTTAATTCGAATTGAAATCGAAATTTAATCAGTTTGATTGAAATTTGGACCTGAGTCCAGATTTATGGAAAATGGAAAGAAATAGTTTTAAATTTGAAACTATTTTCACTATAAACTATTTTACTATAATCTGTTTTAAAATTCACCTTTTTAAATTGTCAAATTATTTAAATTTTCAAATCATTTAATATATAACCTATTTTAATATCTAAACTATTTTAACTTTTTTAACCATTCAAACTATTTTGACTATCCAAACTATTTTAACTATTCAAACTATTTTAACTATTCAAACTATTTTCAAAAAAGAAAAATTCAAACTGTTCAAGCTGGGAACTATTTATATTTAAATCGTTGATTTAAATACGAATGTGGTTAAAATGAAGTTATAACCTAAGTCGAAATTCGAAATGATTTATGAATGAAATTAATTTTAAGCGAATAAAATGATTTTGAAATGAAATTGATTTCAAAGTGAATAAAATGATTTTGAAATGAAATTGATTTCGAAGTGAATAAAATGATTTTGAAATGAAATTGATTTCAAAGTGAATAAAATGATAATTTTGAAATGAATGATATTTCGAAGTTAATATGATACTTTGATATCAAGTATGAATCGTTTTGAAATGTAAAAGAACCAACTGGTGTGTAAAACGACGTTTGGTTGTTAAAGGACTGGGGTCGATTATTGGCATACTTTCTGTCAATGTTGGAACCACTTTAGCAACTGTGTACGCGGAGGAGACTCCAGTGAAGTGGTTAGATTTGGTGTATGTTGCTGGATTTGAAGAAAGAGAACGATGATGGATAGCCCCGACACTTATGTCAATTTGAAATGACTAAAATAGGATGGTTTGAACCATGCCCAGTGGGCTAGCTACCCCTAGCGGACACATGTTCTTCGATTTTTCTTGTGTACTCGGTCCATACTATTACCTTTGTTGTTGGTTTATATTGGTGCACCTTGATTGGGATAACCTCCCTTTGACTCGATATGGGATGGGTGGACGCGGTGGGCGGTCGTTGCGGCGATGTGTTACCACCAGCCTGGCGACTCGAACTGGTAGCATACTACCTTGGGAATTTCCTCACATGTCTTGTCGTACTTTTATCCTTATACGAGACCACTACGAGTTTAGTTTAGTGTCATCGTATCATGGCACATCTCTATCTACCGACGTTCTACTGGTTGTGTTATATGCAAACTGTACGACAATGCTTAAAAACACGTTAAGGGGGATTAATGTAAAGCCTTAATGCTAGGAAAATATTTATATTATTGAATAGACATCACATATATAGTGTATTCTACTATATATAAATATTTTGATGGATCCTTAAGAGATGGAAAATCATGTAGCATCTCTTAAGTTATTGCACGCACGTTTTATACTGGATAGAAGAGGTAAAATCCCATAAACATCTCTAACACTATTACATTATTGTTATATGTGATATTGATTTGACTCACATGAGAATATTTTAGTTCTAACTCGAGTGTATTGTTTTACTTTATGCTCGGGCCAGCCTTGAGTATTTCAGTGCATTGAAGATTATTATTTTGTAGGATGAAGACGAAGATTGGTATATTATCATTACTAGTATTATTCCACTACATTGTTTGTTCCGCTGCATTATTCTATTGTTCTTTTGTATACATAACTCTGATAGATGTTGTAATTTTTTAATCAAATGTGTAGTATAAATAGGTTCATGAACTGTTTATTTGATTATTATATTTTTTCATTCCGCTGCGGGATTCTGTGTTGTTTTCTTCTTTTCTTATTTTTCTTAATAAACCCCATTGATTATCTGTGTTTTGGATTATTTTGAGTTGGACATGTGTGGTTTATTGTCGACCTAAATCTTCCGAAATGTGGGTCGTCGCAGTTGGTATCAGGTTTAGCGATAACCTTAGCTTTGATGGGGATTGACTCATTAGAGATAGGGTAGTAATACCCTAGAATGAGTTTTTTTGAGTGTGTGTGTGTGTGAGAGTGCATACTTGTTAGTGTTAAAAAATGTTTTATATTGTGTTTGCTTATCTGTTGAGTTGTATTTGAATTCTGGTTGGTACATGAGGCGCCATGTTATCAATAGGGGTTTCTAAACACTTAGACGTGGCAAGTCAACATAATATTGTGTTTAAAAATGGGTAAATGAAATAATTTTACCTAAAATATATTTTATATATAAAAAGAAATAATCTTCCATAAATAACCATATAGGTTTATGAAAATATGATTTTTTTTATGGATGTTGTTTGTTAGGAGATGATAATATTTAGTTATCATCAATTATTGTTTGAATTAGACTAAAAATGAATACTTTATTAACACTACTTCACAAAGCGTTCGATAATTAGATTGATTGAAATCTAATTACAATAAGAATTTTTTGCAATAACAAAGATGCAAATTAATGAAACGTTGTCATAATAAGGTAATGGAGTTATATAAGTATATTTATAATATAGCTTATAAAAAGAAAGGATTTAAAAGCTGAGAATTTTAGAATTTAAAATCCCGTTGATTTTCAAAATTTTCAGAAATAATAATAATATTATTTTGAAGTGTTTTGACTAGGATTATATTTTGAAAAGATTTTAAAAGAAATAAAGGCATTGAACTCACTTTAGTCGCTGGGAAAAATTTCTGGGGATGACTGCAGCATCGTCAGCATGCATTTTCGAGTTTCCGAGTGAGAATTGCTACCAAAAGAAACTTTATTCTGGTTAAAACAAAGTTGTTTAGATTTCAAAAGGAATAATGAGATATATATAGTAAATATGTATGATATTATTTCAAAATGATCTGAAATGTAAAATTTGGTGTTTAAATTTTGAGATTTCCAACTAAGCAAGGTTATAATGTGATTATGTGAATTGCAAAGGTATTTGAACTTGTTTGGTGAAGTTTTGAAGGTGTTTGAACTTGTTTATAATAGTTTGGAATATAAACTAAAATAAACGCGTCGCGTTTTGGCAGTTCGTGACTTGAAACTATAAACGGACGTGTTGGATTCAATATAAGTTGGAATTCATTGAAACAAGAATTTTCCGGACCATTATAATCATAGTTTTCATATGATAGTAGAAAATCAAGATTTTGTTTAATAAAACTCAAGTTATGTCCAAATCAAATTTTCAAAACCGTCACGTTTTGGTAGTTCGTAAATTATATTATTTTCGAACTATTATAATGGTAGATAAATAGGGTTTGGAAGTGTTTAATAATTTGGATATGTAAAATAAATCCGAATTGGTATATATACTCTTTTGGATAGAAGAGTATTATATTGGTTTGGACTTGAATCAAGAAATGTTTATCCACTTAAGTAAAAGTGGCAAGAAATAATTTAACTTAAGTATTGTTTTATATGATATTAAGTTGAGTTATGAAATAAAATCTAATTTTAGTTTAAGTTAAAAAAATTGAAGTTAAACTGAGAATTTGAGAACTTGAATCCCGATGCTTTTGAAATTGTTTTCTAAGATTTTGAAAATAATATTAGTATTATTTAAAAACATTGAAGAATAGAAGTTTCTTTAAAAAGGAAATAAGTCCTGTACTCCCCTCTTCTATCGTTGAAAAATAATTTCGGTGATGACGGCCACATCATCGACATTCATTTTCGAGTCTCAAAGTGGGGAAGGCCACTTAGTAGCTCTGCTACGCATTTGGTTCGGTAAACAGATTTTGGTTTAAAATTTGTAAATATGATTTGATATATATAAATGATATGAGTATATATATACTTTAAAATGATTTGGAACAAAACCCGGTGTTTAGTTCTTATGTTCTCTGTAAATTAATAATTTTCACGTATTAAAATGAGATGAATTAATAAAATGATTTTATAAAATGGTCCATGAATGATTTGATATGAAATGTGTTAAACATAAAGTGAAATAATTGGAATTTGAATAGATTGAATGTAAAAGAAGTAAGTGTAAATAAATTGGAAATAAACCAATTGGATGTTAATAAGAGATGATAGTGTATAAATAAACTGTTAACATTGGATAATATAAATCGATATAGTGTAGATTAATTAGTTGAATATTAATTGTTGAATGGTTTCTTTTGTTACAAATTATTGTTATAACCGTTTTTGGTTACATATGATTGTTATGTTGTGTATTAATGCTTATGCTTATAATTTAGATTAATAATACATGTTATATAATTCGATTAAACTCATGCATGTTTTCTACATCTTTTTATAAGCAACTAATGTTCAAACTTGAGTTGAGATAGGTACATATGAAGACAGTTTGGACATATGTGTGATTCAACATGCTTTTGCTCCCTTTAATATGAGCGAACTCGCTCATATTAATAATAATAAGGTACATATCTCGGATTACATATCGTACTTTTATATTTTTCCTTACAAGATGCCTCATCACTGAGATGAGATGTATATTTGTGATATATACGTGTGTTGTAAATTTTTCCGATCGAGCCGCACAAAGGACACGCTGCCGAAATTTTCCGTAAATTCGGGTGTTAGAAAAATTTTGAGACTTTAAAATTTTATAACTTGTTTACAAATAAGCCGATATCAGAGTGGCGTAGCGTAAGCGTGGTAAAGGTTTTGCGAATAAGATTTTATGTTTTGTATGTTGACTATTTAGAGTATATATCAAATGTTAGATTCTTTACTTAGTTCCTTTTCGAGGACGAAAAGTTTTGAGTGGGGGAGATTATAACGACCCATATTTTTAACTATTTTAAATTATTAAATTTAATATAATTATTGAACAAAATGCTTAGAAATAAAAAAAATTAATGATTTATTAATGTAATTTATTGGATATGAACTTAGATAAAATTTTAAATAACAAAATTCAATAAGATAAAAGATGATAACTTATACTAGAAAGTAAATTAAATGATATTGAATTGTAAGTAATTGATAACAAAAATTGAAATGATCAATGTTAAGTAAATAAAGAATCGAACGAATGTTAAAAGCATAATTTTATTTATATGAAATTGTATTTTTGATAAATATAAATTTCAAAAATAAGAAAACATTTATTTGGTAAGAAATGAATAGCTTTTGCTATATACAATAATTGCATTGATGTTGAATTACTGTAAATGAAAGTAGTTGTTTTATTATTTGAATTCGTTTTAAAAGCAAATTTTATAAGTGAAATAACTTGTATTTCAAATACAGCGATTTATTTGATAATTAAGTTGTTTAAATTTAATATTTGAAATTGTTTAAATAACTGAATCTTGAATTTAATATGAATGAAAATGATTTCAAAAGTTGATTTAAATTTTATTTAAGTAAGAATGAAAATAGTTAACTTTTAAATTTGAATTTAAAAACGATTAAATTGATTTTGGAAATTACCCGTTTTAATTAACGTATAAAAATAGTCTTTTTGGGCACTATCTCGGATTCCGATGAAACCAGTTTCATCGGATCCGTAATAGTGAATTATTATAGGATTTCGAGTTTTGTAGCGATCAGACTTATCATTTGGTCGTATGAGCTTGAAACGCGTTTGGAGTTCGAAAATTTCATGGATGAATAGTGCTGTAAAATTTTCTATATAAGGACTTGAAAACTTTATTTTTGCAATCCAAAACCCTAATTTCTTCAGCCGCCTTCTTTTAAATTTTCAATGGCTGAAATCGTTCTTCGTTTCTTCCTCGTTTTCTCCCAATCCATTCAAAATCTCGAATCGACTTCAACATGGAAGATGAAGAGCTCGGTCTACTTTAGGTTATATATGGTTGGACCGAGGCAAAACGTTTCGAGATCGCCAGAAATTAAGTTGAAAGGCGGCGCGATTGAGACCTATTTGTGGACGAAGCGGAGCGTCGTGGGAGGCAGAAAATTCGGCGAAGGTGGAGGGCGGCGATGATGTCCGATTGACGAACGGAGGCGTGTGAATCGACGGCTGTCGATCAAAGGCGGCGGCTGAAGCACGTATTGGGTTCGACAATTTTGTTGGGTTTGAGGAAGATTATGGTAATTACAAATTACTATTGGTTTATTTTATTAAAATTTTAAAATTTAAATGTTCTAACTTGAGTAACTTTTACATACGAACTCCAATTCACGCGCGGTTTCTTCCGTTGGACTCGCATTGAAACTCCGGACAATATGAAACTGGTTTGGTTGAATTTGTGGTCTATTGAGATTTTGGGCTTCTATTGGATTTTTAATGGGCTTAAATCAAAGGTGAGTGTTTTAAACCACTCACGAAATACTAAAATATTATGATGTTAGTTAGATCGAAATCATGAAGTGATTTAATTTTTTTTATTGTTGTTTGGTAATTTAACTGGCATGGAAATCAACATAGAAATTGACCTATTAGAAATTTGAATTAATAGTTTAATGGAAATTGAAATTGAAATGCTAGTTAGACTTTCGATATTGATAGTTAGTTAATTGTTGGGATATATATATCCATCCCTGCAATTAAAAATTGAAATAACTATTCACTTAGCCATAGGATAGAAAATTATATACGAGCATCGAATTAGTTAAATTAAATGGTTTTAAATTCTTGAAATTGAATTCATTTTAGAGGATATTGTTTTAAGAAAAAAATTGATTTATGGAAATTGAATTATTTTCAAACTCGAGCTTGAAATGTTGAAATTGGTTAAAAGAATTTGTTTAAATAATGCAATTTGAAATTTGAAGTTATAATTGTAATATGATTTGAATTATGGAAATTGATATGTTTTAAAAGATTTGAACTTTATTCGAACTTTGGAATTCATCTAAGTAAAAGTGACTTAAATCGACATTTTAAACTTGGGCTCGAAATTGAATTAGTTTGAATATTTGAACCTTAAATTGAATATTGAAGTTTAAATTTGATTTAAGTGATTTAAATCGGTAAATTGAAATTGGAATTGAAATTTATATAAATTGAAATCGTTTAAAATGAGAATTGAATTGAAACTTAAGCCATTGAATCGAATCGTTGAATCGAATTTGAAGTTAATTCGAATTGAAACTGAAATTTAATCAGTTTGATTGAATTTTGGACCTGAGTCCAAATTTATGGGAAATGGAAAAAAATAGTTTTAAATTTGAAACTATTTTCACTATAAACTATTTTACTATAAACTGTTTTAAAATTCGTCTTTTTAAATTATTTAAATTTTCAAACCACTTAATATATAACCTTTTTTAATAATTTAACTATTCAAACTATTTTAACTATTATCAAAAAAAAAATTCAAACTGTTCAAGTTGGGAATTGTTTATATTTAAATCGTTGATTTAAATACAAATGTGGTTAAAATGAAGTTATAACCTAAGTCGAAATTCGAAATGATTTTTGAATGAAACTGATGAAATGATTTTTGAATGAAATTGATTTCGAAGTGAATAAAATGATTTTGAAATGAAATTGATTTCGAAGTGAATAAAAATGGTTTTGAAATGAAATTGATTTCGAAGTGAATAAAATGGTTTTGAAATGAAATTGATTTCGAAGTGAGTAAAATGGTTTTGAAATGAAATTGATTTTAAATTGACTAAAATGATTTTGAAATGATATTGATTTCGAAGTGAATAACATGGTTTTGAAATGAAATTGATTTCGAAGTGAATAAAATGATTTTGAAATGAAATTGATTTCGAAGTGAATAACATGATTTTGAAATGAAATTGATTTCGAAGTGAATAAAATGATCTTGAAATGAAATTGATTTCGAAGTGAAAATGATAATTTTGAAATGAATGATATTTTGAAGTGAGTATGAATCATTTTGAAATGTAAAAGAGCCAACCTGTGTGTAAAACGACGTTTGGTTGTTAAAGAGACCAGGGCTGATTATTGGCATACTCTCTGCCAATGTTGGAACCACTTTAACAACTATGTACATGGAGAAGAATCCAGAATAAAGTTGCTGGATTTGGTGTACGTTGCTGGATTTGAAGAAAGAGAACGATGATGGTTAGCCCCGACACTTGTGTCAATTTGAATGACTAAAACAGGACGGCTTGAACTAGGCCAAGTGGGCTAGCTATCTCTAGCAGACACCCGTTCTTCAATTTTTCTTCTGAACTCGGTCCATGCTATTACCTTTGTTGTTGGTTTCGATTGGTACACCTTGATTGGGATAACCTCCCTTTGACTTGACATGGGATGGGTGGACGCGGTGGGCGGTCATTACGGTGATTTGTTACCACCAGCATGGAAACTCGAACTGGTAGCATACTACCTTGGGAATTTCCTCACGTGCCTTGTCATACTTTTATCCTTATACAAGACCACTACGAGTATGGTTTAGTGTTGTCGTATCATGGCTCATCCCTATCTATCGACGTTCTACTGGTTGTGTTATAAGCAAACTGTACGACAATGCTTAAAAAGGCTTTAAGGTGGATTAATGTAAAGCCTTAACGCTAGGAAAAATATTTATATTATTGAATACCCATTACATATACAGCATATTGTACTGTATATAGATATTTTGATGGATCCTTAAGAGAGGAAAATCCCATAACATCTCTTGACGCTATTACACTCTTGTTATATGTGATATTGATTTGACTCACATGAGAATATTTTAGTTCTGACTCGAGTGTATTGTTTTACTTTATGCTCGGGTCAGCCTTGAGTATTTCAGTGCATTGAAGATTATTATTTTGGAGGATGAAGATGAAGATTGGTATATTATCATTACTAGTATTATTCCACCGTATTGTTTCTTCCGCCGCATTATTCTATTGTTCCATTGTATATATAAATCTGATAGATGTTGTAAAATTTTAATCAAATGTATAGTATGAACACCTTCATGAACTATTTATTTGATTATTATATTTTGTCGTTCCGCTGTGAGATTCTGTGTTGTTTTCTTATTTTCTTATTTTTTTTCTTAATAAACCTCATTGATTATCTGTGTTTTGGATTGTTTTGAGTTGGACATGTGTGGTTTATTGTTGACTTAAACCTTTCGAAATGTGGGTCATCACAACATGCTAAGTAAATCACCATTAAAACACATAACAGTCGACCCAAGATGCATCCAGGTCGACCAGTAGTGATCGACTCAAGGTCATGTAAGGCCGACCATTAACATGTAAATTAGAGATATTGGAGCATAAATTTAACGATAAAGATGCAACCAAATATTTTCTTTCATGCCAAGTTTCTAACTTGCATCTCTAACTAAAATAAAGATTTCATAGGGTAAATCTAAAGCTCCAAGTTAACTCTAAACCCCTATAAATATAGACATAGTTTCTCACTTCTCTTCTCATATTTTATGGGTCACAGAGCAGAGCTCTTCCATTCTCTTTTTTCTACAACCTCTAGAATTCTAAAAGTAGTAAAATTATTATTATTATTATTATTATATATATAAGTGGAGGAAAGCAAAGAATAAGAGAAGATAAGAATAGGATCATTTTAGAATGCAGAAATAAAGGTAAGTTCGTAAGTCTGAAACTTTAACTTTAAATTGATTCAATCCATTCCCTAGATCTGTAGTTTTAATAGATATATACCCTTTTTATTATTTTGGATTTGAAGTGAGGGAGAGTCAAATAAAAAAGGAATCGATCTAGATATGTAGAATTGGAGATATTAAAAGGTGGATGGGAATATTATATGCTTTTATATAATATTAAATTATGTCGTGCAAATCTATTCCTATATGCCTTTAATGTTAATTGGAGTTGTAGGCTAAATTTATAAATATGAAAATGAAATCGGAAAACTCTACCTACATATTATATTTCTATTAACTTGTTATATTTACATGTTATATGAATGTAAACCTGGAAAATGTTTAGGATATTTGTAGTTCCTAAATTCATTATTGAGAAATATAAAACTATGAATTTGTTTGTGATATAATAATAATAGATTGGTATTTTGAACGAATAATAAGTATGTTAAATAAAGAAATTACATTAAGATTTTAGGAGTTTAAGTGGTATTTTAATTCGTTGGAATTTAGAATGTTGCAAGGTGAATTTCTATACATTATCAAGTTTAAACAAATAAAAATGTGTTGTTCGAAATGACAAGGAATACACCTAAAAAGAAAGAGATGTAAACTTGAATTAACCTTTCTAACATATCATCCTTCTGCAATCCTCATATCTTAACTTTTCCTTTATGGCTTCCGATGAATAAAGTCTATTCATCACTATCATCACTACACCCGAACTTAGAGTTAACTGTACATCCCTACACGGTAGTTGATAGGAAATACAAACTATGTGCATTTTGGAATAACTCGTTGGCAACAAGCTTGGTGGAATAACTTTTCCACCCCTATCTTGCCTTTACAATTCACTGTTGACCCAAAGTCTTTTACTTCATTATGCGTTTATATCTTCCTTGTTTTATGATTATTTACCGCTTTCCTTTTTATTAGGCTCATAATATCGTTTTCCATTCTTTTTATCCTTTTTCTCATTTTCTATATCTATTCCCTGTTTACCCATGCATATTCTTTAATTTATTTATTTAATTTCCATTTTTATTGGTATCATGTTTCTTTTCATTTTAGAATATTCTTGTCGCATTTATATCTCTCTATTTAACGCTTTAGGATTCTTTGCATTTTAATGCATTGGAACTACGTTTCTTTCATAAAAAGGTTATCCAAAAAGGAAGATTTGTGTGTTGTTTTGAATTACAAAGAATTATATTTTCATTGTTTGAAATAGACAGTGCAACATTTGATAAATATTTCTATTTTGTACATCTTGCAACATTCAAGTCTACATCTCTTTCTTTGTAGGTGCGTTCCTTGTTATTTCAAATAACGCATTTTTATTTGTTTTAAACTTGATAATGTATAGAAATTCACCTTGCAACATTCTAAATTCTAACAAATTAAAATACCATTTAAACCCCTAAAATTTCAATGTAATTTCTTTATATTATATTCTTATTATTCGTTCAAAATACCAATATATTATTATTATATCACAAACAAATTCATAATTTCATATTTCTCAATAATGAATTTAGGAACTGTAAATACCCTAAACATTTTCTAGATTTACATTCATATAATATGTAAATATAACAAGTTAACAGATACAGAATATGTATGCAGGGTTTTCCAATTTCATTTTCATATTTATAAATTTAGCCTACAACTCCAATTAACATTATAGGCATATAGGAATAGATTTGCACGAAATAATCTAATATTATATAAAAGCATATAATATTCCCACTCACCTTTTAATTAGCTCCAATTCTCCAGATTGGATCCATTCCCTTTTATTTGAATCCCTTTTACTTCAAATCCAAAATAATAAAAAGGATATACATCGATTAAAACTACAGATCCAGGAAAAGGATTGAATCAATTTTAAATTAAAGTTTCAAATTTGTGAAATTACCTTTGTTTCTGCATTCTGAAATGATCATATTCTTCTCTTATCTTATTCTCCACTTTCCTCTACTTATATATATATACTATAATAATTTTACAATTTTAGAGATTATGAGAGGAGAAGTGAGAAACTATATATATATATATATATATATATTTATAGAGGTTTGGAGTTAACTTGGAGTGATAGATTTACCATATGCATTCTTTATTTTAATCAGAGACGCACATTAGAAACTTGGAACGGAAGAAAAATATTTTGTTGCATCTTTATCATTTAATTTACACTCCAATATCTTCGATTTACACGTTAACGGTCGACCTTACTTGACCTTGGTTCGACTGCTACCGGTCTACTTGGGTGCATCATGGATCGACCGTTGTGTGTTTTAACAGTGATTTAATTATCATGCTTTGATTTTGTATATTTTGTTCTTTGTTTAAATGGTTGTGTTTGTTTGATTCCTTTTTAAACCTAACTGCAATAATTTATTTCCGCTTATATTGTGACACCCCACCTCTATACTCACACTAGCCAAGGACACTACGGAGTAATGCCGTCGACTAGCACGAAGAAAAAGGCTGTTGAGGAGCGACCATCTGTGTAATTGCTTTGTGTGAGTACCGATATGTCAGATAATATAACTTACATTTCATTTCAAGAGGAAATCCGACATATCAAATACAAACTCAAAGCTACCATACAGTGGCTATATGGACTTCGGAAACAAATATAGAAATAAACATAACACAAATCAGTCACGGATATTCATATCACAAAGTGTACATCAAAGTAGTGGTCAAACAAGATCCACTACATCACAAAAGAATAGATACAAGTGCTAGAAAAAAGAATAATTATACATCAAGAAGTCTATATCTCAAATGTATAATAACAAAAACTACTAATCTAAAGTAGTTAGCCAAAAATCAGATGATAATCCCTGATAAGAAGTCAAGCAGGAGCACCTGAAATACCTCGGTTTGACCCGAGTACTATTTAAGAAGAAAATAAAAAACGGATCAGTCTAGCTATAAATATCAGGTAAAATGAGATAGGATAAGAGATATGACCAAAAACATATGATAACAAAAATGCCATACTGTGTCAAGTATACATCAAATAACAACAAAAATCATACAATATCTCAAATCATTTAAAAACACCAAAAAGAATCACATTCTTTAAATTATTCACCAAAACACAAATATTGATAGGGCTTATCAATGCAAACCATGAAAATTGGTGAAACACAAATTCTAGAAATCATCCACTAGAAATCCAGAAATCACAAAAGGGGGAAGGCCTATCACAAACGGGAGCATGAAAACTCACCAACACGTGTATCACAAATGAGACGCTATCCCATGAACCAAACATCGACGCACCTAAAAAGATACGCCCCATGCACAGTCGAACATCGACGCACCTGAAAAGATACGCCCCATGTATAATCTAACATCGACGCACCTAAAAAGATACTCCCCATGTATAGTCGGACATCGATGCACCTAAAAAGATACACCCCATGCCTAGTCGAACATCGATGCACCTAAAAAGATACACCCCATGTATAATCTAACATCGACGCACCTAAAAAGATATGCCCCATGTATAGCCGGACATCGATGCACCTAAAAAGATACACCCCATGCCTAGTCGGACATCGATGGACCTAAAAAGAAACACCCCATGCACCGACTTATCGAGCCGAATGCTCCATGAACGGTCCAAAGACCGTGGGTCGTTAGCCCATAAAAATGAGACGAAGCTCAATAAAATGGGGTATAGTCCCCCACGCGGACAAAGAGACATCGCACATCGCTAGTCTAAATCATAAAATGATCATCATCGATCATCAAGAAGTGTCGATTACACTAAGCTAGTAAATAAATGAGTTTAGCTTCATGTCCCATAACCACTGGCTTAACTTAAATATTTACGAACAAATTGTAGATTTCCACTCGAAAATTATCACAAGAGTTCAATCGAACAAGTCCAAGAATTAACCGACGAAGTAAACACAAGCGTTTCATACCACTTATTTTGCTAAGCCGTTTAATTAGATTTCTCATGCGAATGAGGTAAAGGTTTGTATATACTAATAGATTGGAAAACGGTTTTAAAAGAGAGCTTTATATTTAAAATAGAGTTGAAAACATCAGTGTGAAAGAGTTTGAATATTTACTACTAGTATAGAAACCTTTGTATTTGAAAGTGACAAATCACAAAAATGATTGTAGAAACAACCAATCACCAAAGATTCACATTCGAAGACGTGAATCAAAACCATAGAAATCGATATCAAATCCATCTAATGGATATTCCCAAAAAATCCAAAGAAAGAAGTCATCAAAGTCGATAATAAGTGATGACAACTATCCGGATCAACAAAAATCGATTAAAATAGGAAATCCACACAAAACAGCCTAAATAGGCAAAAATGAACGTTTCCAGACGTCTGGTTTGGAATCCAGACGTCTGGATTTAGGTTCTGGAAATTCCAGAAAAACCTCCCAGGCGTTTGGTTCGGCAATCCAGACGTCTGAAACCATCCAGACGTTTGAACTAAAAATCAGACGTCTGGAATTAGCCTCTGTCTTTTTTTTAATTCTACGTGCATATATTTTTGCTCCAGGTCCAAACTAGACGTCTGGACTTGGTCACCAGACGTCTGGTCACCTGGTCCGAGCAACAATTTGCCTAGGCAAAAGTGGCCAAAACGTATCGGGAGCGATCGGACGAGCAACGACGATTAAGGATTTATGCCAAGCGACAACCCAGCCTTAAAGGCTCTTCGATACACCCCAAATATCAATGTCCAAACATCCTTAGTAGGATTTTCATAAAATTGGACCAAAACACCAAAATTTGGAAAATTCACCAAATCAATTCAAATCAAAAGCAAATGAATATGCACAAATGTTAGGAATTCATACCTAAGAGCAATGATAGCTATAGACGTAGATGTGAGTTAATGAACTCACCTTTAAAACTCAAAGACACGAATAAGAAGCTTTAAAACAAAGGAAAGGCCAATTCCTCTTCAATATAACTTTAGAATCTTCAATCTAAGCTCAAAAGAAGAATATTTCCTAAGTTAGGTTATAGGAAATTCTGAAATTGAAGAGAGATAGAGATGGAGAAGATGAAGAGGATGCTTACTTAAGCTTCTCTTTGATTTTGGAGCAAGAACTTGAGTTTCCAAATCAAACCATGATTTGGAATTCCTAATTTCCCATTCCTCTCCCCATTTTTACTTAAGCTTGAATGTATTAGGAAATGAGAATGAATAAAGAGGAGTGGGGGTGGAGTTAGGGTATTATGATGGTTAGTGGGCTGAAACCCAAACCCAAAGCCCAAGTAGAAAAATAGAAAATTCTACTCAACTCCAAACATATCGATGTTTATACTCAAAAAAGTTGTAAACGCCATTTTGGACTCAATGGAAGTGGTCTCGAGTCCCAATTCGACTGTTTACAAAAAGTAACATTTCAGACTTTAATCCGATTAACGATGCTATATTTAAATAAAACATTTAAATATACAATCGTAAAATATGCAGGTTGTTACAGACTCCCCTCCTTAAAGAAATTGCGTCCTCGCAATAATTAAGAGGAAAATAAAGAGTAACAACCATAAAAGCATATCGACACAAAAGAAGAAATTTTGAAATGAGAAGTTCACCATAAAGAGCACGAAAGAGTAAGTCCGGATGTGTTTGCTCGATGAATTCTCAAGATTCCCAAGAGCAATTCTTAGGATTTGAGGATCATTGAACTTTCACAAGAAGAACATCTTTATTTCGAAGGCGTTGAACCTCTGAAGCAATGATACAAATAGAATGTTGCTCATAAGTCAAATTAGGTGAAACCTCAATTTCTTCAATTACACCGGACTCAAGAATAGAATCGGAATCCCTAAGGTATTTCCGTAGTTGAGAGACGTGGAAAACGTCATGAATAGCAGAAAATTGAGCCGATAATAAAAAGCGATAAGCCACGGAACCAATACGTTCGGTGATGGGAAAGGGACCAACATATCGAGGTGCTAATTTTCCCGATCAACTGAAACGCACAACACCCTTCATAGGTGAAACACGAATGAACACCAAATCTCCCATAGAAAATTCTAATTTCCTTCTTCGATTATCGACATAGGATTTTTGTCTACTTTGGGCTTCTTTCATCCTATGGCGAATAAGGTCAATCTTTTCTGTGGCATCACGAATAAAATCTGAACCTAAAACCAGCTTCTCACTGGCTTCAAGCAAACACGAAGGAGATCGACATGGCCTTCCGTAGAGTGCCTCAAAAGGTGCCATACCAATATTAGATTGGAAGTTATTATAGGAAGAAAACTCAACAAGAGAAATATGATTTTCCCAACTTCCACCAAAATCAAGAACACATGCACGAAGGAGATCTTCAAGAGTTTGATTCACAGGCCCGGTTTGTCCATCGGACTGAGGATGATAAGCGGTGCTAAAATTAAGCTTTGTTCCCAATGCTTTTTGAAGACCTTTCCAAAATCCACTAGTAAAATAATGGATCACGATTTCTAACAATAGAAGTAGGAACTCCATGCAATTTAATTTGACATAGAGTTTAGCCAAAAGAGGTACGGTCCAAAAAAGAAGGATAAGCCTCAAGGCTACACAAAACAAGAGATGAACATAAATTGGATTCACGATCTCGAATCTCACCAGTGGACAAAGTCTCGAGATCACTCCATTCGGATATCATCATGGAAACAACTGCTTGTTGCTTTCGGCTAAGGGCATTGGCAACACGATTACCCTTTTCTGGAGTACAAAGAATATCAAGATCATAAGACGCAAGGAACTTGAGCCAACGTTGTTGATGCAAATTAAGTTCCTTTTTGAGGAAATAAATACTTCAAAGATTTATGATCGGTGTAGAGAACAAATTTCTTTCCCAAAAGATAATAACGCCAAATTCTAGAAGCGAAAACAATAGCCACGAGCTCTAGATCATGAGTGGCATATCTTGTCTCGGCAAGCTTTAATTGTCACGAAGCATATGTGATAACACGTTCCCTTTTGCATGAGAACAACATTCAAACCAATATGACTAGTATCGGTATAAACAATCAATTCTTGGTTCCCTTCAGGAACCGCAAGAATAAAAGCATCGGAAAAGAGTTCTTTTAATTGATCCTCTTTCCTGAAAAACTAAGACTTTCAAAATTATAACTAACTTTATGTAATCATTCTTTTTAGAAAAATTTACTTTTTACAAGTCAATTTATTGTGTCTGACTGTCTCATCATAGCATTTAGGAGATTCCTATCGATAACGTTGATCAAGCGCATCGACCAGAATTCTTACAACACTCAATGGTAAAAATAACACAAAATCATCTTCTATATGATAAACATGCCTCTTATAAAATTTACAAATATTCTTTGCTCGCTTTAAGAACAAAATCCAATCATACTTATAAATATCTTATTAAAAAGATTTGCAAATTTTAAATTGTTGTTTTCATCCATAATCAATAAATACAAGGATAAACTCATCGAGATATTCATAGAATACTCGATTCATAAGATGGATGAAATAAGGTAGAAGGTTCGTCAAACCGAATGACATAACGAACCGCTCACAAGAATCATAACGAGTGCGGAATGCAGTAAGTGGAATGCTATCCTCCGCAACTCGTAGCCGATGAAAACCGGTGGTAAGGTCGAGCTGAAAAGACCTTAGCACCATTCAATAGATTGCTTAGGTGATAATCCTAAGACAAGCTCAAATATACCGGAAAATTCACAAACTACTCGAATGAGAGAAATAACACTTTCCTCATCAAGTGGGTTTAAAGAATAAAATGATGCCACCGAATTTGGAAATCAAAAGCATTAAGAACAATAGAAATCTGCTTAATAGATTGAGAATGTCAAAGATATATAGTCCGCTCAGGACATAGGATGTGGGCTTCATAATGATCAAGCCAATCCTTTCCCAAAAATCAATTTCGAAGCCTAAGTAACGCATAACATGCAAATCAGCTCGAAAAGAATAATCGCATAAAATAATCTCAACATTTTTCACAAAGTAAACCGAGGGTTGCGGATCCACCAATCGGATTTGCAATTCTCAGTGAAGTCATCAAGCCCATAATATTTAAAGAAAAAGAATCAACAAGTTCTTTTGATATAAAAGAGTGGGATGCACCCGTACCAAAAGAAATCAAATAGGAAGATCACGAAACAAAATAATGCCATAAAGGATTGAATGAAAAAAAATACCTTGACCAAGAGAAGTGTTACTAGGGGCTTGCACAACATTCAACTCTCCCTTTCTCCTACTTTGGAGTATGGGACAAGTAGATATAAGATGGCTCGAACTTTTACAATAACGATAAAAAAAGGTTTCGAACACTTATTTGCATAGTGGTCCGTAGAACCACAATTGTAGCATCGTCCACGACTAGAGGTAGGAGTCTTTGCTACCGAAATTGCCTGCTTCCTTTTCTTATTGGGATTAGGGCTTTTGAACTTAATATGCCTCTTCTTGTTGATGTTGAAGTTTTGTTTGGCATCCACAACTTCAACATCACTTTCTTTATCAGCCTCTTCAAGTCGAAGAGTGATATCTACAAACTGGTCGAAAGGCACTTCTAATTTCAGAGGTAAACCATTTTTAGGGTTCTTACTCAAAGCACAGATAAACCTTTGGTTGTTTACAAGATCCAAAAGTTGTTGGGCAGACATGAATACGCCATCCAAAGAAGGACTACTGGATTGACCAGAGCTAGGACTGCCAGATCTAACCATTTCTCTTCTTTAAGAAAGAAAGAAGAGGAAAAAGGTTATTCTCAGAATGAATATCAAACAAACTTGATTGATAAAACAAGGTATCACAAAAAGAAATAGGATAGAACGGTACGAAGACTCGAATTAAACCCTGTGGCACATTCTTAAGAAAGACTTAGGACAATGATCCTTGCTAGATTATTCTACATTGTTCTGAAGTTTGGCTCTGATACCAAGCTGTGATGCCCCACCTCTATAATCACACTAGCCAAGGACACTACGGAGTAATGCCGTCAACTAGCACAAAGAATAAGCCTGTTGAGGAGCGACCGTTTGTGTAATTGCTTTGTGCGAGTACCGATATGTCAGATAATATAACTTACATTTCATTTCAAGAGGAAATCCGACATATCAAATACAAACTCAAAGCTACCACACAGTGGCTATGTGGACTTCAGAAACAAATATAGAAATAAACATAACACAAATCTGTCACAGATATTCATATCACAAAGGCGGAATCAGATATGAATATAACGCATAACAGTGTACAACAAAGTAGTGGTTAAACAAGATCCACTACATCACAAAAGAATAGATACAAGTGCTACACAAAGGAATAATTATACATCAAGGAGTCTATATCTCAAATGTATAATAACAAAAACTACTAATCTAAAGTAGTTAGCCAAAAATCAGATGATAATCCCTGATAAGAAGTCAAGCAGGAGCACCTAAAATACCTCGGTCTGACCCGAGTATTATTTAAGAAGAAAATAATAAACGGATCAGTCTAGCTATAAATATCAGGTAAAATGAGATAGGATAAGAGATATGACCGAAAACAGATGATAACAAAAATGCCATACTGTGTCAAGTATACATCAAATAACAACAAAAATCATACAATATCTCAAATCACCAAAAAGAATCACATTCTTTAAATTATTCACCAAAACACAAATATTGATAGAGCTTATCAATGCAAACCACGCAAATTGACAAATTCTAGAAATCATCCACTAGAAATCCAGAAATCACAAAAGGGGGAAGGCCTATCACAAACGGGAGCATGAAAACTCACCAACACGTGTATCACAAATGAGACGCTATCCCATGAACCAAACATCGACGCACCTAAAAAGATACGCCCCATGCACAGTCGAACATCGACGCACCTGAAAAGATACGCCCCATGTATAATCTAACATCGACGCACCTAAAAAGATACTCCCCATGTATAGTCGGACATCGATGCACCTAAAAAGATACACCCCATGCCTAGTCGAACATCGATGCACCTAAAAAGATACACCCCATGTATAATCTAACATCGACGCACCTAAAAAGACGCGCCCCATGTATAGTCGAACATCGATGCACCTAAAAAGATACACCCCATGCCTAGTCGGACATCGATGCACCTAAAAAGATACACCCCATGCACCGACTTATCGAGCCGAATGCTCCACGAACGGTCCAAAGACCATGGGTCGCTAGCCCATAAAAATGAGACGAAGCTCAACATAACGGGGTATAGTCCCCCATGCGGACAAAGAGACATCACACATCGCTAGTCTAAATCATAAAATGATCATCATCGATCATCAAGAAGTGTCGATTACACTAAGCTAGTAAATAAATGAGTTTAGCTTCATGTTCCATAACCACTAGCTTAACTTAAATATTTACGAACAAATTGTAGATTTCCACTCGAAAATTATCACAAGAGTTCAATCGAACAAGTCCAAGAATTAACCGACGAAGTAAACGCAAGCGTTTCATACCACTTGTTTTGCTAAGCCGTTTAATTAGATTTCTCATGCGAATGAGGTAAAGGTTTGTATATACTAATAGATTGGAAAACGGTTTTAAAAGAGAGCTTTACATTTAAAATAGGGTTGAAAACATCTTTGTGAAAGAGTTTGAATATTTACTACTAGTATAGAAACCTTTGTATTTGAAAGTGACAAATCACAAAAATGATTGTAGAAACAATCAATCACCAAAGATTCAGATTCGAAGACATGAATCAAAACCATAGAAATCGATATCAAATCCATCAAATGGATATTCCCAAAAATCCAAAGAAAGAAGTCATCAAAGTCGATAATAAGTGATGACAACTATCCGGATCAACAAAAAACGATTAAAATAGGAAATCCACACAAAACAGCCTAAATAGGCAAAAATGAACGTTTCCAGACGTCTGGTTTGGAATCCAGACGTCTGGATTTAGGTTCTGGAAATTCCCAAAAAACCTCCCAGGCGTCTGGTTCGGCAATCCAGACGTCTGAACCAAAAATCAGAAGTCTGGAATTAGTCTTTGTCTTTTTTTTAAATTATGCATGCATATATTTTTGCGCCAGGTCCAAACCAGACATCTGGACTTGGTCACCAGACGTCTGGACACCTGGTCCGAGCAACAATTTGTCTAGGCCAAAGTGGCCAAAACGTATCCGGAGCGATCGGACGAGCAACGACGACTAAGGATTTACGCCAAGCGACAACCCAGCCTTAAAGGCTCTTCGATACACCCCAAATATCAATGTCCAAACATCCATAGTAGGATTTTCATAAAATTGGACCAAAACACCAAAATTTGGAAATTCACCAAATCAATTCAAATCAAAAGCAAATGAATATGCACAAATGTTAGGAATTCATACCTAACAGCAATGATATCTATAGACGTAGATGTGAGTTAAAGAACTCACCTTTAAAACTCAAAGACACGAATGAGAAGCTTTAAAACGAAGGAAAGGCCAATTCCTCTTCAATATACCTCTAGAATCTTCAATCTAAGCTCAAAAGAAGAATATTTCCTAAGTTAGGTTATAGGAAATTCTGAAATTAAAGAGAGATAGAGATGAAGAAGATGAAGAGGATGCTTACCTAAGCTTCTCTTTGATTTTGGAGCAAGAACTTGAGTTTCCAAATCAAACTAGGGTTTGGAATTTCTAATTTCCCATTTCTCTCCCCATTTTTACTTAAGCTTGAATGTGTTAGGAAATGAGAATGAATGATGAGGAGAGGGGGTGGAGTTAGGGTATTATGATGGGTTAGTGGGCTGAAACCCAAACCCAAAGCCCAAGTAGAAAAATAGCAAATTCTACTCAACTCCAAACATATCGATGTTTATACTCAAAAAAGTTTTAAACGCCATTTTGGACTCAATGGAAGTGGTCTTGAGTCCTAATTCGACTGTTTACAAAAAGTAACATTTCGGACTTTAATCCGATTAACGATGCAATATTTAAATAAAATATACAATTGTAACATATGCGGGTTGTTACATACATATTCTCTTAGATTTAGTTTAACGTTAACATTTATTAACATTTAAGTTTCCATTAACGTTACTAATTAGTGTTAATTAACTTTTATTATCATAATTACATATATGATTATTTTTGAATCTAAAAGTTTAAACGTTATTAAGTTTTTTATTTGTACTCCGGTCGGAAAATTCTATACATGAAAATTGATCAGAAAATCGCTACGAATCCAAATGTGTAAGTTCATAGCCAAATTCTAACATTTCTAAAAATTCAATTTTTTGTATTTTCTATTTATTAATTAATTTCTTTTAAAAAAATTCTTAAAAATCGCGTGGTGTTACATTTGGTATCAGAGTTTAAGTTTGTCGATCTTGAAAATTTTGGAAATGTTTGAGTGAATGTATTCATATTTTTCCTATAAATATAAATAAATATAATATACGCTTAATTCTAAGAATTCCAACTGTAGAGTAGTTTTATATGGAAAGTCCCTGAAGCTGGATAGTACATGACTCTCTAGTCAGGTCGAGATAGCCTAATGGTTATAGATCCCCATATATTTGCTGATTTATGATGTACAGTAGGTCCAAATAAGAGGAAAGTAAGAATCCATATGTCATAGATATTCGAAAACAGCAAGTTTCCCAAAGGAAGGTATGAAATAGTCACTCCAAATTAATAGTCGGATTTCTAATAATGGAAAGAAGATAAGTCAGCTAGTTGAAAAGTAGAAGTTCTAGAGAAAGAACAAATAGAAATCCACTTTGAGTCCAACCCAATAAAAAATAGTTTTAAAAGTTGAAAAAATATATAATTAATATATTTGAAAAAAGTAAGCAAATATTGGATTTTAAAATGTATATTTTCTTAAATTGAATTTATTTTCATAAATGAATTTTACAAAAGCCAACGGTTGAAAAATCATAGAGTGTGTACAGCATACTAGTTTCTTTGTAAAAAAAGAAAAGTGTAAATATAAAGTTTTAGTAGAAATTAAAATTTGTTAAATTCAAAATTTCAGTAAAGAAATTTTTGTAAAAGGCCATTTCTTTTAAAAAAATGGTCGAGCAATATAGCTCATGGGTTTCTATGTTGAAAATTTTTAAGTTGTAAAAATATTTTTAGAGGGAACAATAGGAAGTGGCACAAGTTTGAAATAGGATAAATAGTATGGGAAAGAAGATTTAAAACTCTAAAACAAACCTGTTGATGAACGCATTACAATGGTTCGACTAAGAAGACAGTAAATTAAGAGAAAACTAAGTGGAATAAATGGCAGTTTAGATAGAGGAAAGTTGAATAGTAATAGTATTGAAAAATATATAAACAATTATTAGGAATTTATATAAAATAATATTAGTAAATAAAAATAACGTTAGGAGGTTATATTAAAAATAATGCTAGTAATTTAATGTAGAAAATTAAAAAGAGAAAACACCGGATAGTTTTCATAGTAAGTGAAATAATGGCACAAATCTTATAGAAGTCCTCCTAATATGCTAGTAGAACCTCCACTAAGGTTGAAAGTAGAGATTGCGAGAGTGGTAAGAAAATATTGGAATAAGAGTTATCATTGTCTATGCCAGTTTTGTTGTTAAAAATTATAAAAAATGTTTAAAAACATTGTAAAGTATATTTTTGAAAAAAATGGATTGGTGTAACAAATAAGTTTTTGAAAGAAAAGTTTAATAAATAATTTGAACTAAAAATCCCAATTTTTAAGAAGTAAAAGTTAAAACGGTCTTCAAAAGGATAGGTTGATTTGGAAGGAAAAAGGGAAAAAAAACTTTTAAATTTTTTTCTATTTGCTAGAAAATCATCACGAACCCAATGATGCAAGTTTTATAGCCGAATTCTGACGTTTGTTAAATTTCTATTTTTCGACGTCTACTATGTATTCAATAATTTCTTTAAATTAATTATCGTAAAATTCACAGGGTGTTACATTGAATTTGAATTAAAAGGAGGAGATAATGTAAGAGAGAAATAGGGATCCAAATCTATATTTTTCTTCTTGGTATCTCCTCTATTTAAGCATCTCTAAACCCTCACTTTGTTTTTTAGATCCAGAGCCTCCCCATCATCTTGTTTTCTGGCCAAAAATTCTACCGCATCACTCCACCATTTCAAGCATTTCTAACATCAAATTAAAATCCATTTGATCTTCGTTGGTAGCTGTGTTCGGAAAGCTAGCAACTTCTGGATATGGGATTAAATTCAGGGAGTTAGGTTCTTTATTTCAGTGCGTACATTCTCTTTAGTAAAAGGTATAATTCCTTATTTATTATCATATATGGATGTTTAATATGTTTATTATATCATATGCTAGTTTAGTTAGTAGTCAATATAACGAATCTGTATATATCTATGTTGTCACATTGGATGGTAAATGTTTTGTACTTGTATCCATTTTTGTTGTTCATGACGTTGCTTTAGAAAAATTCAAAAATTAAACATATCAATAAATAATTTTCCTTTACTTGAAAGTTAAAATCAATAGAAAAAAAACTACATAATGTATGATTCATATTTTGCTAATATTCATTCACATATATTTTAACAACCCACCCCGGAACAGGGTTAAATTTTGACCTAGAAAAGGCCCATCGAAACTTATCCATTCTAAGGGAAGATGTTGGTAGTAAAAAGAAATAATATTGCAGAGCCATTACTAAACTTTTAGAACTCACAGCGGATGGAACAAAATATAATATTAAAGTGTACCCATATATTTCAAAACCATAAAAATGTCATAACACAAAATTCCATAAAAACCGTAATATAACATCCGTTACAACAGTTGTTTAAATCCATGGGTACACTTCAAAGCAAATAATAATAAATACTGCCACTTTCCAAGCTTCTTCAACTTTAATCATCGTCACAGCCATCACTCCGTCCTTAACCTGTGTTGTAATGAGGATGGAGTCAGAACAACAAGTGTCTGGTGAATAAAAACCTTGAATCTTACCTTTTTAGTACATGGGTAGTATATTTCAAAATAAGAATATGACTACGCACATAAAATCATTAAAATCATTTAATACTTCTTTATAAGGAAAGGAGGTGGCTCCAACCACTTAATACCTTCCATTCCAGAAGTATATCCCATATCCTAATCATATGTCATTAATAGCTAATAATGTAAGAGACGGTACCCAAGCCAATTAATACTTCCTAGTGGAAAATTGTGACGCCCCACCTCTATAATCACGCTAGCCAAGGACACTACGGGGTAATGCCGTCGACTAGCACGAAGAATAAGGCTGTTGAGGAGCGACCATCTGTATAATTGCTTTGTGCGAGTACCGATATGTCAGATAATATAAGTTACATTTCATTTCAAAAGGAAATCCGACATATCAAATACAAACTCAAAGCTACCACACAGTGGCTATGAGGCCTTCGGAAACAAATATAGAAATAAACATAACACAAATCAGTCACAGATATTCATATCACAAAGGCGGAAACATATATGAATATAACACATAAAAGTGTACATCAAAATAGTGGTCAAGCTATATCCACTACATCACAAAAGAATAGATACAAGTGCTAGACAAAAGAATAAGTATACAACAAGGAGTCTCTATCTCAAATGCATACTAACAAAAACTACTATGCTAAAGTAGTTAGCCAAAAGTCAGTGGTGGACCCAAATAAGAAGTCAAGCAGGAGCACCTGAAATACCTCGGTCTGACCCGAGTATTATTTAAGAAGAAAATAATAAACGGATCAGTCTAGCTATAAATATCAGATAAAATGAGATAGGATAAGAGATATCACAAACAACGTATGATAACAATACTGCCATACTGTGACAAGTATACATCAGATAACAACAAAAATCATACAATATCTCAAATATTCTCAAGCACCAAAAGAATGTCATATTCTTTAAATTATTCACCAAAACACAAATATTGATAAAGCTTATCAATGTAATCCACGAAAATTGGTGAAACAAAAATTCTAGAAATCAACCACCAGAAATCCAAAAATCACAAAGGGGGAGGCCTATCACAAACGGGAGCATGAAAACTCACCAACACGTGTGTCACAAACGGAACGCTATTCCATGGTCGCTAACCATCAAGTTTTGAGCCGAAGCTCCACAAACGGCCCGAAGACCATGGGTCGCTACCCCACCAATTTTGAGTTGAAACTCCACAAACGGGGTTTAACCCCCACACAAACAAAGAGACGTCACACATCGCTAGTCTAAATCACAAAATGATCATCATCGATCAATAGAAAGTGTGAATCTCACTAAGCTAGTAAATATAAGAGTTTAGCTTCATGTCTCATAACCACTGGCTTAACTTAAATATTTACGAACAAATTGTAGATTTCCACTCGAAAATTTTCACAAGAGTTCAATCGAACAAGTCCAAGAATTAACCGACGAAGTAAACGCAAGCGTTTCATACCACTTGTTTTGCTAAGCCGTTTAATTAGATTTCTCATACGAATGAGGTAAAGGTTTGTATATACTAATAGATTGGAAAACGGTTTTATAAACGAAATTTGTAATAAAAATAGAATTGGAATCATCTTTGTGAAAGAGTTTGAATATTTACTACCAGTATAGAAACCTTTGTATTTTTAAAGTGACAAATCACAGAAATGATTGTAGAAACGATCAGTCACCAAAATCCATATTCGACGACGTGAATTAAAACCATAAAAATCGATACCAAATCCATCAAAATGGATATTCCCAAAAATCCCGAAAAAGAAGTCATCAAAGTCAATAAATGATAACAACAAATCGGATCACCAAGAATCGATTAAAAATCGGAAACCCACACAAAACTGCCTAAAATAGGCAAAAAGCACATCTCCCAGATTCAGTCGACTGAACCAGAAGGTCAGTCGACTGATACAAGGCTAGAAACTCTTGGGTTCCTGGTTCAGTCGACTGATACAAGGCTAGGAATATTCGGTTTCCAGTTTCAGTCGACTGGACCAAAGGGTCAGTCGACTGATACAGGACCAGAGAATTTTCTGGTCCCAGATTAAGTCGACTAACCTTCTGGTTCAGTCGACTGAACTGTTATTTGCAGTATTTTCCAGTCTAGCCCCATGAAGGGCAAAAATCCAACGGAAGTGATCGGACGAGCAACGGAGACTAGGGATTTATGCCAAGCGACAACCCAGCCTTATAGGCTCTTCGATACACCCCAATAACATGTTCAAACATCAAAGATATGATTTTTAAAGATTTGACTTCAAAACACCAAAAATTGGAATATTCATCAAACCAATTCAATTCAAAAGCAATTGGACAAGAAATAGATGTTAGGAATTACTACCTAACAGCTATCAAAGATATAGACATAGATGTGAGTTCAAAAACTCACCTTTGAACTCAAAAACAATAAATGAGAAGCTCTAGAACAAGCAAAGATTGATTTCCCTTCAACAACACCTCTAGAATCTTCAATCTATTATCAAAGGTGATGTTTTTCCTAAGTTAGGTTATAGGAATTTCTGAAAATTGAAGAGGGATTGAGATGGAGAAGATGAAGAGGATGCTTACCTAAGCTTCTCTTGGATTTTGGACTTGAATTTGTATTTCCTAAACAAACTAGGGTTTTGGAATTCTAATTTCCAATCTTTTCCCCCATTTTTGCTTTAGCTTGAGTGTTAGGAAATGTTATGAAGGAACAAAGAGGAGTGGAGTGGGAGTTAGGGTATTAGATGGGTTGGGTGTTAGGTTATTGGGCTGAAACCCAAACCCAAAGCCCTAAATGAAAATATCAAAATTTCACTCAACTCCAAACATATCGATGTTTATACTCAAAAAGGTTCAAACGCCATTTTGGACTCAATGGAAGTGGTCTCGAGTCCTAATTCGACTGTTTGCAAAAGTGATATTTCGGACTTTAATCCGACTAATGATGTTATATTTAAATAAAACATTTAAATATACAATCGTAAAATATGCGGGTTGTTACAGACTCTCCTCCTTAAAGAAATTTTGTCCTCACAATACTTAAGAAAAAGAAATAAAAAGTAACAACCATATAAAGGCATAACAACACAAAAAGAAGAAATTTTGAAATGAGAAGTTCACCCTAAAGAGCACGAGAGAGTAGGTCCGGATGTGTTTGCTCGATGAATTTCTGGATTCCCAAGAGCAATCCTTAGGATTTGTGGACCATTGAACTTTCACAAGAGGAACATCTTTATTTCGAAGGCGTTTAACCTCCGTAGTAATGACACGAATAGGATGTTGCTCATAAGTCAAATTAGGCAAAACTTCAATTTCTTCAATAACACCGGGCTCAAGAATGGAATCGGAATCTCGAAGGCATTTCCGTAGTTGAGAGACATGGAATACGTCATGAATAGCAGAAAATTGAGCTGGTAATAAAAGGCGATAAGCCACGGAACCAATGCGTTCGGTGATGGGAAATGGTCCAATATATCGAGGTGCTAATTTTCCCGATCGACTGAAATGCACAACACCCTTCATAGGTGAAACACGAATAAACACAAAATCTCCCATAGAAAATTCTAATTTCCTTCTTCTATTATCGACATAGGATTTTTGTCTACTTTGAGCTTCTTTCATCCTATGACGAATAAGGTCAATCTTTTCTGTGGCATCACGAATAAAATCTGGACCTAAAACCAGCTTCTCACCGGCTTCAAGCCAACACGAAGGAGATCAGCATGGCCTTCCGTAGAGTGCCTCGAAAGGTACCATACCAATACTAGATTGGAAGCTATTATTATAGGAAAACTCAACAAGAGAAATATGATCTTCCCAACTTCCACCAAAATCAAGAACACATGCACGAAGAAGATCTTCAAGAGTTTGATTCACACGCTCGGTTTGTCCATCGGACTGAGGATGATAAGCGATGCTAAAATTAAGCTTTGTTCCCAAAGCTTTTTGAAGACTTTTCCAAAATCCACTAGTAAATAATGGATCACGATCACTAACAATAGAAGTAGGAACTCCATGCAATTTAACAATTTCCTTGACATAGAGTTTAGCCAAAATAGGTACGGTCCGATTGGACCGAACGAGAATAAAATGGGCGGATTTTGTAAGTCTATCTACTATCACCCATAGGGTATCATGACCCGAATGAGAACGGGGAAGACCATCAATAAAGTCCATAGAGACTTGATCCCACTTCCAAACGGGAATGTCCAAAGGTTGCAATAACCCACCGGGCCTTTGATGCTCGGCCTTTACGAGTTGGCAAGTAATGCAACGCTTAATAAAGTTAGCAATATCAGATTTCATTCCATCCCAATAATAAAGTCGCTTCATGTCCGCGTACATTTTACTACTACCGGGATGAATGGTAAATTTAGAACGATGAGAATCTTCTAAAATGTCTTTACGAAGATCAATAATATTTGGCACAATAAGTCTACCACATTTTCGAATACCGCAACGAGCATCAATATCAAAGTCTTTCAAACCTTCAATATCAATTTTATCCCTACAACTTTTGCTAAGAAGAACCAATTCGGGATCATGCTTTTGAGCTTCAAGAATGTAGTCTAAAAGAGAAGGATGACCCTCAAGGCTACACAAAACAAGAGATGAACATGAATTGGATTCACGATCTCGAATCTCACAAGTGGATAAAGTCTCGAGATCATTCCATTCGGATATCATCATGGAAACAACCGCTTGTTGCTTTCGGCTATGGGCATCGGCAACACGATTCCCTTTTCCTGGAGTGTAAAGAATATCAAGATCATAAGATGCAAGGAACTCGAGCCAACGTTGTTGACGCAAATTAAGTTCCTTTTGAGAAAATAAATACTTCAAAGATTTATGATCGGTGTAGAGAACAAATTCCTCTCCCAAAAGATAATGATGCCAAATTTTAAGGGAGAAAACAATAGCCGCGAGCTCTAAATCATGAGTGGCATATCTAGTCTCGGCAGGCTTTAATTGCCTAGAAGCATAAGCGATAACACGTTCCATTTGCTTGAGAATGGCACCCAAACCAACACGAGTAACATCGGTATAAACAATAAAATCTTGGTTCCCTTCGGGAATCACAAGAATAGGAGCATCGGAAAGGAGTTCTTTAATTTTTGAAAAGCAGTTTCACATTTGTCTGACCAAATGTATTTAACTCCCTTCTTTGTCAAACTAGTAAGAGGCACAGAAATTTTAGAAAAGTCTTTTATGAACCGACGGTAATAGCCCGCCAATTCGAGAAAGCTACGAATTTCCATCACACTCTCCGGTCTCTTCCAATTTTGAATCGCTTCAATCTTTGAAGGATCCACGGAAATTCCGGATTCAGAAATAATATGCACCAAGAATTTCACACGAGATTGCCAAAAGTGGCATTTAGAAAATTTTGCTTTCAATTGGTTACTACTAAGAGTTTGCAACACAATCCGAAGATGATTTTCATGCTCTTCCTCGGTTTTAGAATAAACAAGAATATCATCGAAAAAGATGAGAACAAATCGATCGAGGAAGTCTTTGAAAACTCGATTCATAAGGTCAACGAAATAAGCTGGAGCATTCATCAAACCAAATGGCATAACAAGCCATTCATAAGATCCATAACGAGTACGAAACGATGTCAAAGGAATGTTATCCTCTATAATACAGAGCTGATGAAAATCAGTTGCTAAGTCTAACTGTGAAAAGACTCTAGCACCACTAAGTTGATCGAATAAATCATCAATCCGAGGTAAGGGATATTTATTCTTGATGGTGAGATCATTAAGCTTGCGGTAGTCAATGCAAAGCCTAAGTGTACCATCAGATTTTTCACAAAAATAGCCGAAGCTCCCCAAGGAGAGGAACTAAAACGAATAAACTGTTTTCCTTCCAATTCAGATAATTGATTACGCATCTCCTCATTTTCCTTATTGGACATACGATAAGGAGGACGAGTAATAGGTAGAGCTCTAGGGATTAGATTAATTCTGAACTCAATTGCTCACTTAGGTGGTAATCCTAAAACGGGCTCAAATATGTTGGAAAATTCACAAACAACGTGAATGAGGGAAATGACATCTTCCTCATCATCATTATCATCATCATGAGGATTTAGAGAATACAAGGATGCTCCCGAATTAGAATCTGAATCTTTAAGAACAAAAGAAATCTGCTTAACAGATTGAGGATGTCGAAGATATATAGTTCGCTCAGGACATAGGATATGGGCTTCATAACGGTTAAGCCAATCCATTCCCAAAATCATTCTGAAACCAAGGTAATGCATAACATGCAAATCGGCTCAGAAAGCATAATCACATAAAATAATTTCGACATCTTTACAAAGTAAACTGAGTGTTGCGGATCCACCAACCAGATTTGCAATTCTCAATGAAGTCATCAAGCCAATAACATTCAAAGACAAAGCATCAACAAGTTCTTTTGATATAAAAGAGTGAGATGCACCTGTATCAAAAAGAACTCGAATAGGAAGATCACGAAATATAATAATGTCATCAAGGATAGAATGAGAAATACCTTGACCAAGAGAAGTGTTAGTTGGGGCTTGCACAACATTTAGCTTGCCCTCCTTCTTGCTTTGGAGTTTGGGACATAAAGATATAGTATGACCCAAACTTTTGCAATAGCGACAAGTAAGAGACTTCAGACACTTGTTCGCATAATGGTCCTTAGAACCACAATTGTAACATTCTCCATGACTAGAGGTAGGATTTTTTGCTACCGAAGTTGCTTGCTTCCCTTTCTTGTTGGGATATGGCTTGAACTTAAAAGGCCTCTTCTTATTGATGTTTTGTTTGGCCCCCATAACTTCAACATCACTTTCTTTATCGACCTCTTCGAGTCGAAGAGCGATATCAACAAGCTGATCGAAAGAAACTTCTAATTTCAGAAGTAATGGCTTTTTGAGGTTCTTATTCAACCATAAACAAATCTCTGATTTTTCTTCAATGGGGTATTAATATACTCGACCCCATATTTAGATAGAAATTCCAAAGATGCGACATAATCCGTCACAGAAGATTCACCTTGAACAAGGTCAATAAAACGTCGGGCTAAAGATACCTTTTCAGCTTCTGGCATAAATTTTAACTCGAATCTTTCCCGGAATTGCTCCCAAGTAAGATCCGCTTCAATAATTTCCAAGATCAGAAGCTCATACCAATCTAATGCTCTTTCTTGGAGCATGCTAGAAGCCACTTGGACTCGATGTAGATCAATAAGATTCATGCGGGAAAATATACGATCGCATGTTCTAAGCCAAGCTTGGACTTCTATAACGCTTTTGGAACCCTTGAAAGGCCTTCCACCCAAGTGGGTGTAATCACTGCACAAGCGTGCAAACCCAGATTTAGGATGAGTAGGCTCTGGAATGGGTCCGATAGCTTGAGCATTTTTCACAAGATCTAAGAGCTGCTGGGCAGACATAAATACTCCATCCTGAGGAGTAGCACTGGATTGACCGGCGCTGGGACGGCCTGGTCTAACCATTTCATTTCTTTAAAAAAGAAAGAAGAGGAAAAAGGTTATTCATGGAATGAATATCAAACAAACTTGATTGATAAAACAAGGCATCATAAAAAGAAATAGGATAGAACGGTACGAAGACTCGAATTAAATCCTATGGCACGATTCCTAAGAAAGACTTAGGACAATGATCCTTGCTAGATTATTCTACATTGTTCCGAAGTTTGGCTCTGATACCAAGCTGTGACGCCCTACCTCTATACTCACGCTAGCCAAGGACACTACGGATTAATGCCGTCGACTAGCATGAAGAATAAGGCTATTGAGGAGCGACCATCTGTATAATTGCTTTGTGCGAGTACCGATATGTCAGATAATATAAGTTACATTTCATTTCAAAAGGAAATCCGACATATCAAATACAAACTCAAAGCTACCACACAGTGGCTATGAGGCCTTCGGAAACAAATATAGAAATAAACAAACACAAATCAGTCATAGATATTCATATCACAAAGGCGGAAACATATATGAATATAACACATAAAAGTGTACATCAAAATAGTGGTCAAGCTAGATCCACTACATCACAAAAGAATATATACAAGTGCTAGACAAAAGAATAAGTATACAACAAGGAGTCTCTATCTCAAATGCATACTAACAAAAACTACTATGCTAAAGTAGTTAGCCAAAAGTCAGGTGACGGACCCAGATAAAAAGTCAAGCAGGAGCACCTGAAATACCTCGGTCTGACCCGAGTATTATTTAAGAAGAAAATAATAAATGGATCAGTCTAGCTATAAATATCAGATAAAATGAGATAGGATAAGAGATATCACAAACAACGTATGATAACAATACTGCCATACTTTGGCAACTATACATCAGATAACAACAAAAATCATACAATATCTCAAATATTCTCAAACACCAAAAGAATGTCATATTCTTTAAATTATTCACCAAAGCACAAATATTGATAAAGCTTATCAATGCAATCCACGAAAATTGGGGAAACACAAATTCTAGAAATGAACCACCAGAAATCCAGAAATCACAAAGGGGGAGGCCTATCACAAACGGGAGCATGAAAACTCACCAACACGTGTGTCACAAACGGAACGCTATTCCATGGTCGCTAACCATTAAGTTTTGAGCCGAAGCTCCACAAATGGACCGAAGACCATGGGTCGCTACCCCACCAATTTTGAGTTGAAACTCCACAAACGGGGTTTAACCCCCACACAAACAAAGAGACGTCGCACATCGCTAGTCTAAATCACAAAATGATCATCATCGATCAATAGAAAGTGTGAATCTCACTAAGCTAGTAAATATAAGAGTTTAGCTTCATGTCTCATAACCACTGGCTTAACTTAAATATTTACGAACAAATTGTAGATTTCCACTCGAAAATTGTCACAAGAGTTCAATCGAACAAGTCCAAGAATTAACCGACGAAGTAAACGCAAGCGTTTCATACCACTTGTTTTGCTAAGCCGTTTAATTAGATTTCTCATACGAATGAGGTAAAGGTTTGTATATACTAATAGATTGGAAAACGGTTTTATAAATGAAATTTGTAATAAAAATAGAATTGGAATCATCTTTGTGAAAGAGTTTGAATATTTACTACCAGTATAGAAACCTTTGTATTTTTAAAGTGACAAATCACAGAAATGATTGTAGAAACGATCAGTCACCAAAATCCATATTCGACGACGTGAATTAAAACCATAAAAATCAATACCGAATCCATCAAAATGGATATTCCCAAAAATCCCGAAAAAGAAGTCATCAAAGTCAATAAATGATAACAACAAATCGGATCACCAAGAATCGATTAAAAATCGGAAACCCACACAAAACTGCCTAAAATAGGCAAAAAGCACATCTCCCAGATTCAGTCGACTAAACCAGAAGGTCAGTCGACTGTACAAGGCCAGAAACTCTCGGGTTCCTGGTTCAGTCGACTGACCTTCTGGTTCAGTCGACTGATACAAGGCCAGGAATATTCGGTTCCCAGTTTCAGTCGACTGGACCAGAGGGTCAGTCGACAGATACAGGACCAGAGAATTTTCTGGTCCTAGATTCAGTCGACTGACCTTCTGGTTCAGTCGACTGAACTGTTATTTACAGTATTTTCCAGTCTAGCCCCATGAAGGGCAAAAATCCAACGGAAGTGATCGAACGAGCAACAGAGACTAGGGATTTATGCCAAACGACAACCCAACCTTATAGGCTCTTCGATACACCCCAACAACATGTTCAAACATCAAAGATATGATTTTTAAAGATTTGACTTCAAAACACCAAAAATTGGAATATTCATCAAACTAATTCAATTCAAAAGCAATTGGAAAAAGAATAGATGTTAGGAATTACTACCTAACAGCTATCAAAGATATAGACATACATGTGAGTTCAAAAACTCACCTTTAAACCCAAAAACAATAAATGAGAAGCTCTAGAACAAGCAAAGATTGATATCCCTTCAACAACACCTCTAGAATCTTCAATCTATTATCAAAGGTGATGTTTTTCCTAAGTTAGGTTATAGGAATTTCTGAAAATTGAAGAGGGATTGAGATGGAGAAGATGAAGAGGATGCTTACCTAAGCTTCTCTTGGATTTTGGACTTGAATTTGTATTTCCTAAACAAACTAGGGTTTTGGAATTCTTATTTCCAATCTCTTCCCCCATTTTTGCTTTAGCTTGAGTGTTAGGAAATGTTATGAAGGAATGAAGAGGAGTGGAGTGGGAGTTAGGGTATTAGATGGGTTGGGTGTTAGGTTATTGGGCTGAAACCCAAACCCAAAGCCCTAAATTTCACTCAACTCCAAACATATCGATGTTTATACTCAAAAAGGCCGCAAACACCATTTTGGACTCAATGGAAGTGGTCTCGAGTCCTAATTCGACTGTTTGCAAAAAGTGACATTTCGGACTTTAATCCGACTAACGATACTATATTTAAATAAAACATTTAAATATACAATCGTAAAATATGCGCGTTGTTACAAAAATAGGCAGACCCCGTCATTTAAGGCCTAATTCTAGAAGCATGCTCCTCAATGGTACTATCTAGCTGACATCATATGGAATCTCATAGGACACTGAATACTTCTAAGTGAAAAATAGCAAACCCTATCATTTAAGGCTTAATTCCAAAAGCGGACCCCTGTAGAGATACCACCTAGCAAAATCCCTTGGCTATTTAATACTTCATCTGGGGAAAAAGGCGGGTCCAACCACTTAATACCTCAAACCTCGAAGCAGGCCTTCGTCTTATGGCCCATACCTATAATGACGTCTTACGTTAGTCCAATATTCATAGGAACTGGTAGCCAAATTAGCTGGCCAGATTTTCCCTACTGGATTTGGAACTAACCTCGCGTCATTATAAATATTTATCATAAGGATATCTCACATCAATAAAAGTATACACAGCTGTTGGTAGCCTCAAAGTAAAGGGCGGACTTCTGTCACGCAACTCTATTAACCTCGCATCCCTATGACTTAGCCATAAATTAATTACTCTCTATGTACACACACATCTCACCGTTTCATAAATAAGGCCTTATAAGGAATCTTCCTTATTACGCCTTAAAATATCGATTAGGGTATATAAGAGTTTCCACTTATTTTCACCTTAAGATCACCTTCCTAATGTGGAAAAATAAATATAAATAAATGCCTAATTAACTACGCCATATATGCAATAGTTATACGTTAATTACATAGATAGAAATAAACAAATATTCGCGCTTAATAATTTCTAATCGCACAGATTTTACGCCCTAAACTAGCGTTTAATGTCATTTCCCTAACCAATTATTATTACAAGTCCTTTTTTTTCAATTTCCCAAGATTTCATGAAATTCAAATGTCCAAAACAGGGAATAAATATTCATAATCAAAACTGAAAAAACAGACTTGTAAATAAAATAGAAACTCAATGTATTATACCAATTCAATGGAATATCTCAAACAATAAGAATTACAACCTAAACCCTATATTCTATTCAACTCTTCTTTTATAAAGAAACAAATAAGAATAAGTGGTGTAAACTACGAATAGAATTCGTAATCTAAACCCCTTATTATGTTGGAGAATCACAATTTAACCCAAAGAAGAAGGAGAAGTGGAATAGACTATGAAATTATCATAAATTGCATAACGAAACAAATTCCATCAAATTAATGTAAATAACTGGGAATCTCAGCATAGAATTGACATATCGAATTAAAACGGAATTTTGGGGGATTTTATCTATCACATTTTCAAAACCCCAAAATTACTAAGGCATATTCAAATCCAAAAGAAATACACTAAACAATTGCTGAAAAGAAATACTAGGGTTTCCATTCACAGATTAGCCTTCACTTTACTCAAATGGATTTGCAGCCTTCCGATCTCTTCCAAAATCTCTCTCTTTTGATATATACACACACACAAATTAGGGAAGAGGTATATATATTCATTAGATTAAAAATAATTGGAGAAGAATAGGATAAGAATAGACTGGAGGAAAATAAGTTAAATCCTTACCTGAATTTTCTACGGAGTTTCTGAATCTTATTAGAGAGATAGCAATGGCAGAGTTTCGTCATATTTCCTAAAATAATACGAATAAAAGTAGAGAGGATAGGGTCATATCTGTAGGAGTTGAAACCCACCAGAACCGTAGGATGGAAGTAGGTAGGAAATGAGTAAATCTGGAGCGCATAACCGAATAGAACATAACATAAAACCCTAGGCGCCACTGGAAATTTTCATTACCAAGCGGTTGACCGCCCTTGGGCGATCGTTCAACCACTACGGTTGATCGGTTGACCTATTCAGGTCGACCGCTATCTTATTTAGGGGTGTTTATTTTTCTTTCCATTGCCGAATTATTTTATTCCCCAATTAACTTTTTAACATTAAGCCTTAACTAATCATTCACTTAGCTCCCAAGCTAATTTATTTTTGAAATTTAAATCCTAAATTTTATTTCTTTTTTGAATTTGAATTCCGACTAAATTAATTTAAATCTGAGAATTTCAAATGCTCATAACTTCTTTGTTTGAGCTTCATTTTCAGCATATTATATATGGAAACAGATCAGAATTTCATGACGAATGCAATGGAATAACTTTCATGGTCAAATTCCAACTTTTATAAAATTCCCATATCCAACCCTTTTCATATTTAATTTAATTTACTTTATTTATTTATGGTTCTTTTTACAGGATGTTACATTCTTTCCCCCTTAAAAAGGATTTCGTTCCAAAATCTTCCAAGGGGCGAACAGTGTAATTTGCAATACATCCATGTTATACAACCAAGTTCTCTACACAACCATCTACTCAACCATTCGTGCAATGTGATTATGTACTGCAGACATTCTAAAATGAGCTCAATCCTAGCGTGAGTGTGTAATCGTGTCATGTAAGTATGTACGCAAACATCCTAAACATGCATAAAAAAATTCTATATGAGTGTAAAGTGATTGTGAAAAAGTGTAACAACCATTTCCTTCCATTCAATCTAGCAACCATGATGCAACCAAAATCCTAATTTTTGGAGAGAGAGATTACCAGTTAAAGCTCTGGGTGAGTGTTCTTCATCTTCTCTTCGGTCTCTCGTGTGCTTTCCACTAGATTGTCCCCCTATTGTACTCAGGACAACTTAATTATTTTATTACGGAGTCTCCTAGTACCGTGCTCCACAATGTGTGTGGTGGCATGGGGCGCTATCGGCTCCATCTCAAAATCCCCTAACTAATCAGGCTCTACTCTTCTAGCGGTGTCATGAAGGTACTTCCTAAGGTGAGAAACGTGGAAAACATTGTGGACTCCTACCAACCAATCAGGACGCTCCACATGATACGCCAATTTTCCTATCCTTTCTAGAATTCTGAATGGCCCAATAAATCTGGGTACTGATTTTCTCGACTTGCCAAATCTAACAACTTTCCTAAGAGGGGAAATTTTAACAACTATCATATCCCAACCTCAAATTCAAGTTCTTTCCTTCTTCTATCCACATAAAATATTCGACGGTCTTGTGCTACCTTCATCCTTTGCCTGATCAACTCTACTTATTACATGGTATCACGGATCAAATCAGGTCCGAGCAACACTTTGCCGGTGGTTTCCCACCAACAACTAGGCGATTTGCATGGCCACCCATAAAGTGCTTTAAAAGGGGTCATACCAAGTCATAATTTGATAGCTATTATTATACGCGAACTCAACCAAAGGTAGATGCTGCTCCCAATGTCCTTCAAAATTCAAAACACAAGCTCTCAACAAGTCTTCCTAAATTATATTCACCCTCTTTGTCTGTCCGTTGGTTTGTGGGTGATATATCATGCTAAGATTCAAAGAAGTTCCCAAAGCTGTCTATAGGCTCCTCCAAAAGTCGCCAGTAAACAAGGAGTCTCTATCACCGACTATGCTTATGGGAATTCCATGTAGACGAACTACATCTTTAACATAAATCTCGGTGAGAGAGGTGGTAGTCCTGTTTCTTCTAATCGGAAAAATATGAGCACTCTTGGTGAGTCTATCAACTACAACCCAAATAGCCTTATTGCCCTTCTGACTTTTAGGCAATCCTTCCACAAAATCCATTGAAATATGCTCCCACTTCCAAGTTGGAATTTCCAAAGGTAATAATAATCCACGGGGCTTCCCTTGCTCAGCTTTTATCTTTTGGCATGTCAAACACTTAGCAACAAGCTCGTCTACGCTCCTCTTCATTCCATTCCAAAAGAAAATTCTTTTCATATCCTTGTACATATTATCTCCTCCAAGATGAATGATCATCCTTGAATAGTGACACTCCATAAGCACATCTCTCATCAATTCATCAATCATTGGGATGCAAAGACGTCCATCTCTTCTCAAATATCCCCTCTCATTAACTAAGTATCTCATAGCATAAGGAAAATGCTCTCCTTTCCTTATTTTTTCCAAAATCTCTACTAACTCCTTGTCTTTTACTTGCTCGTGCCCTATACGATCCTTCAAGAGTGGTTTAACCTCCATGACTGATAGAAAACTTTGGATGGGTTATGTTGACGGTTGGAGGTTAAAATTAGAGAGAAACTCCAATTGTCTCCATTCATATATAACACCTAGGGTAGTGTGTCTCCTACTAAGGGAATCGACGACTACGTTCCCTTTTCCAGGGGTATATTGAATACCAAAGTCGAAGGATGACTCCATCCACCCTTGTTGCCTAAGATTCAAATCTTTTTGGGAAAATAGGTGTTTGAGTGATTTATGATTAGTAAATAGCTCAAAACTTTCCCCTAAGAGATAATGTCTCCACATCTTCAAGGCAAAAACAATGGTTGCTAATTCTAAATCATGCATTAGATACCTCTTCTCATGATCTTTTAGCTGTCTACTGGCATAGGCAACTACCTTTCCCTTTTGCATAAGAAATGCTCCTAATCTTATGCCACATGCATCCGTGAAAACCGTAAACGGCTTGGCTCCATCTGCAATAGTGAGCACTAGTGCACTAGTCAATAACTCCTTAAGCTTATCAAATTCCTTGGTGCACTTATCATCCCAAACAAAGACTAGATTCTTCTTAGTCAATTGGGTTGGCTGCTATTTGTGTAAAGCTATTGATGAACTTCCTATAGTAGCCTTTTAACCCTAGAAAGATTCTAACCTACGATGCATTACTAGGAACCTTCCATCCTTGGACAACTTCCACTTTAGTAGGGCCCACCACCAATCCTTTCTCTGAAACAATATGCCCAAGGAACTTAACTTTATTATTCCAAAAGTGGCATTTAGAAAACTTGGCTTTGAGTTGGTTTCTTCTCAAGGTCTCTAATATCTCCCTAAGGTGGTCCTCATGCTCCTTCTTGCCTTTGGAGAAAACCAAGATATCATCAACAAACACCATGAAAATTTTATTAAGTTGCCCTCTAGATATTATACTCATCAAATCCACAAGGTAATACAATATGAAGTTGAAATCTCTTAAATGCACCTTTGCCATCCAGTCAGGCAAATTCCTTGGGTATATAGTATGCGCACATGGTATTAAAGCAAATCGTGGGAATATTGAGGCCATAAGAGGAATGGGAATCCAAGAGAAGCCAAAGGATCCGATGAGTCTAAATGGCAGGATAGCGGCACTAAGCAGATTTATATTAATAGACAAGTGCATCCCGTTCTTTGACCAATTGAAGAAAGGGAGAAACTTCGAATGGACCGAGGAGTGCAAATCTGTATTTTAAAACCTAAAGGATCATCTGGTCAATACTCCGATCAAATTAGTGATAGGTAAGGACTTGTACGTTTATTTAGTAGTAACTGATAAAGTAGTTAGTGCTGTAGTGGTACGAGAAGATGAAGGGACCCAAAGACCCATCTACTTCACGAGACAGTGGCTGTCAGGAGCAGAAATAAACTACTCAGAAATTGAAAAGCTAGCTTACAACCATCTCTTATATAGCAAGGAAGCTATGGCTTTATTTCCAAGCATATCCCATCAAAGTCCTCATAGACAAATCCCTCAGGCATATACTACAAAAGGCAGAGACATCAAGCCACTTATTAAAATGGGTGATAAATCTTAGTCAGTTGGACATCACCTATTGTCCCAGAAAGGCAATCAAAGGTCAAGCACTTGTAGATTTCATCGCAAAGTGCACCCTACCAACTAAACCTCAATTATAGGAAGAAGCAAACGCCTCACTGTTTTAGCAACTAGATGGAGCATTGAATGAATAAGGGTCAGAAATTTAGTATGTACTGATCATTCCAAATGGGAAAAAGCTGTATGGAGCAGTGCACCTCGGTTTTAAGGTAACCAACAATGTGGAAGAATATGAGGCTCTCCTCATAGGCCTAAGAATGGCCTAGGTAATGAAGGCAACTCATACTAAAATTCATAGTGATTCTCAATAATTTATGAACCAAGTGCAAGGAAATTACTAAGTGAAGGAACCAACATTAGCCAAATACGTGGAACTTTCTAAGAAGTTACTAGAACAATTCAAATAGTTTGGAATAGATGAGAAAACAACTCATTTACCGATTCCTTAGCAAAACGTGCAAGTACCAAAGTGGCTAATAAAATGAAGGCAGTACCAATTGGGCATCAAGCGAAGCTAAGAATAATAAAAACAAATTTGATATTGGTCCTGACTCGAGCTCAACGGCTACCATTCAAGGAACACAGGATCAGGAAACATCGAAAAATTGAGAACAGCCCTCAGTTGAACCGCGCTTTAGCAAACTGAGAAGAATAACAAGATGACTCCCATCAAGAAATTCTTGCTAAATGGAACCCTACCCTTGAATAGGAATGAAGCCTAAAAAATAAGATACCAGGCTTCGTACTACTCCCCCTTTTGATGGCACATTATACATGAGAGGGTATTCAACCCCTTATTTTAGGTGCATTTCCAAAGAAGTGGGGGTACGGGTCATAAAGGCTAATGTGGAGATCACTCTAAGGGAAACAAGCAAAGAAAGTACTAAGGCATGGTTACTATTGGCCTACGACCCTTCAGGATGCAAAGGAATTTGTAAGGAAGTGTGACAGATGTCAACGATTTGCTAGTATCCCCAAACATCCATCCCATAAGCTCATCCCACTTGCAAGCCCATGGATGTTCGACATATGGAGCATAGATCTGATAGGACCACTTCCTATATCAAAGGGAGGAGCTAAGTATGCCATAGTGGCAGTAGACTACTTCACCGAATGGGTAGAGGCATAACCCTTAGCTACGATCATTGGGAAGAAGATAGTCGCTTTTGTAGTAAGGAACATAATCACTAGATATGGGATCCCCCACAAGATCATTTTTGACAATGACACCCGGTTTGAAAGTAAAGAGTTTATAGAGCTTTGTGAGAAGAATGACATAATAAAAAGTTTCTCTTCAGTCGCTCACCCGCAAGCAAAGGGGCAGGTCGAAGCTGCAAACAAAACCATCAAGAAGTTGCTTAAGTAAAGGTTGTAGAAAGATAAAGGAAAGTGGGCGGAAGGACTATCTTTAGTACTATGGGCTTATCGAACTTCAACCAAATCTCTAACATGCCATACTCTTTTTTCGCTAACCTACGGATATGAGGCCATGCTTCCTATCGAAGTAGAGGTCCCTTCACATAGAAGAATATCATATACAGCTGAAAAGAATAAGAAATTGAAGGAAACTGCCTTAGATCTCATTCAGGAAAGATGGGATGAGGCAGCGGTAGTATCGGCTACATATCAGCAAAGGATGGCAAGAAGTTATAACGCCAGGCTCAACGAAAGAAACTTCTGCAAAGGGGACTTGGTACCGCGAAGTGTATTGGCCAAAATAAAAGATCCAGTAGATGGAGCATTGGGTCCGAATTGGGAAGGTCCGTTAGTCATGGAAAAAGCTTTGCGAATGGGGCATATTAACTGTCAAGACTTTATGGCAGCCTAGTTCTAAGGACTTGGAATTCAAAACACCTTAGACCTTACTTTGTATGACCTATATTTCTTATGTAATGTACACTGTAATTATTATTATAGAGTAATAATACATTGAACTGGACGTAGGGATATTAGATGGCCCAAACCAGTATAAAAATCTCTCTGTGTCAATATTTTCTGAAACTAAATAATCATTCTAGACGTAGGGATATTAGACTGCCCGAACTAGTTAGCAAAACAGAGCTGCTTATAATGTAACTTGGCTTCTTCATCCAACTAACAAGACGTATGGATACTGGACAGCCTGAAACAGTATAAAAACCCCTTTATGTTAGTTCTGCTAACATAGCACACCAGACGTACGAATACTAGACATCCAGAACCAGTAAAAAAACCATGCGCATGATTTAAAAGGTTATAAATACGTGACCTGACTTCACAATCAAACCTCAATCCTTCCCCGAATAGTAGGGAAGACCGTGCTAAGTGCATGAACAAATGATTGTCATTGCTCACCATTGTCGTTCGGTAGTTGTACTAACAACATAGCATATAAATGACAATGGCAATCTTAGAAATGAGAACGGTGATGCTAAACTAAAAATAAATGACTTTTCACAGCTCACCACCGTCGTCCGATAGTTGTGCTAACCGCACAACATATGAATGACAACAATCTGTCCCAAATAGCAGGGCAGACCATGCCAACCATACAGCAAAGCTTATATAAAAGGCAGCATCTAGAAAAAAACTTATAAGATGCAAAGACCATGAATGAGTAAATAAAAGTCTACATCGACCTGCGATCGCTACAGACTTGGGGGGCAAGTGTTACACCTATATTTTTAAAGCTATGTCAAAACCGGACCAAATAAGGTGCAGAACCATAGGAACAACCCTCATAATTAAATCTAAGATAAAAAGAGAAGAAAGCCGGATCGATTCGTTGATACCACACAAGAGGGGGTCAGAAATCGCACCAAGCTACAAGAAACCGAACTCGGTTATTCAAGAGAAGACTTAATATTATCGTCAAGGACAGTCACAGTACATGATAGCTAGCCTGCAGTCGCCATCTTTGATCTAACTAAAAGAACTACGGCTAAAAGAGCACGAAGTTACAATGAGATGTAGTACTAAGCTCATAAATCAGGCCTAAGATATACCTAGTCTGCGCCAACTTAATGCTCCAACCTCGAAATGTAATAAACATGGGAGTAAAAAGAGAATGGCAATAGAGGAGAACTGCTCTTCATCCAAAGGACTTGCTAGGTCCAATTACTAACCTTAAGAACTTATACATTGCTAACTCTTTCAAGCATAGATCTACCCTACAGTCATGGAGAACCCCTTGAGCAGTACCACGAGGAACTAAAAGAGTTCCAAGGGCTGCACACAAGGTTACCCAAAATTCATTCCACCGTAGATCTACACTAGTTAGAGAAAAGAAAAAAATAGGCGTCCGATCATAAAGTCTTACACACCCTCATGCCAAGGGCAAGCCAGAGCCGGAGCAAGACAACGTTAAACTAGTATTACAACTCAAACTAGGCAACTCATCCCCAACACAAACGTCAAAACCTACACATCAAATTAGGGGAAGGCAGTTTGGCTACAACCATGTCAACAAAGTATCATACAAGTGAAACGTTGCAGATAACATGGACTAACTTCATAAATCCCAATGGCACTCAAAGCAGAACAAAGGCATAGCTCACTACTTCGCTAAAACAATAACATAAAGGCAAAATAGCTCACCCTGGAAAGAAAGAGGTAGTGCAGATTATTCCCCTCCAAAGGATTCATATGCAAAGCTAATTCAAGTTTAAAGTCTTCTACCTCGATTTCAAATATTTCCTTTCCAATTTAAGATATTCCCTTTAATTTCAAATGTTCCTGCCTTCACCTCAAACTTTACCCCAAAGACACGTCAGCAATCCAGTTGCATCAAACAAACAATGCAGATAGATGACACCTTGCAGGATCCAAGGGATGAAACACAATGGCAAGAGAAGGATTGTGACAATCCACGTACATTTATATTCTATAAATAGAAAATGCACTATAGCAGGAAAGGGACCTTTGCCCACTTTTCGATACTTTATAAGGTTTAAGGAGAAGAAATTATTATATCCTCTGCCATTGAAATCTGTACCAGAAAATATAAAGGAAGAAAGAGAAATTTCCCATATGGATGTAGGATTCCTTAACATTCGAACCACGTAAATTCCCTGTGTTCTTTACTATTTTCTATATTTTGTTATTTGCTTGCCTACTTTTAAGTAACTAATATTACCTTATTTGCATCAAAATTAAATACTAGTGGGATTTGACATTTTTAACAAATAGTTAAAGAGCAACTACCTAATTGTATAAGCATTCCACGACATAATTACTACTTAATGGAAAATTTAAGACCATTTAAGTTTGGTAATTCAAAATCATTGAGGTAATTAGTATGATAATTACTTTATTATCAGTTAGAGTGTTATATGATGAAAAATCTTACTAATGAGGAGCTTTTGCCGCCAAAGGTGTGGATGCATAAAATGCAAACGGTCGGGATTGAAGAGTCACAATTTCTATCTTGGAAACTCTACTGGAGGCTCATATGATCGAATCATTGGATGGGTCCACTACTTATAGCTAGGTAGATGATTCTTCCACCAAATTTGCAGTATGCATACATGAATGTGCATAATATTTACATGTATATACATGTATAAAATTCTACTGAATATGTAATATGTAAAACAGGGGAAATATTGAGCTAGGATTGAGGAGCTTCAAAGTCAAGGTGTGGAGATAACAAGAGAAGTGGATGAAGATGTTTTCCATAAAGTCACTAGAGTTGCTATAAAAAGGGAAGATTGTAAGCGCAACTATTGCAAAATTTCAAGGGTACGTAGTAGCTTAAATATTCATTATATACACAATATGATAATATGTATTTGTATATAAAACCATATACACATATAAGTACAATATACTATATGTACGTATACATTAGTTTTAAATCCCAATAACCACATTTGTGAGTGTGTGCGTGTATTTTATACGAATGCTTAGTATAATTAAGTTTGAGTTATTTTAAATTTCAAGAACCACATGTATGGTATATGTTTCCCAAAAATTGTCATTTTAAAAATAAATTGAGTTTGAGTTAAAATATATAAGTTAAATCGCTTAATAAAATTAAACAAATATATAATTAGCTTAAATTATATTTTTTTTCAATAAAGTAAACAAGCAATATAGATTTTTTAAATTACATAATAAATTAAATAAATATATAAGTTAAATCACTCAATAAATTAAACAAATGCATATATAATTGAGTTAACTTATAAATTTTGTTTCAATAAAGCAAACAAAAGTACGCTTGTATAAGTTAAATAACTCGATAGATTATATATATATATAATTTGGTTACATTATAAATTTTGTTTCAATAAATTATACAAGAGTTTATGTGAGTTAATTTATAGATTTTTTTAAATTACACAATAAATTAAACAAATATATAAGTTAAACTGCTCAATAAATTAAACATATGTATATAAAATTAAGTTAAGGTATAAATTTTGTTTCAAAAAATTAAACAAGTGTATGTTTGTATAATTTAAATCACTCAATAAATTATATATATATATATATATATATAATTTGGTTAAGTTATAAATTTTGTTTCAATAAATTATACAAGAGTTTATTTGAGTTAAATTATAGAATTTTAATTCATAAAATAAATTAAACAAATTTATAAGTTAAATCACTAAATAAATTAAATAAATGTATATATAATTGAGTTAACTAATAAATTTTGTTTCAATGGGTTAAATAAGCATTTATTTGAGTTAAATTATCTTTTTTTAAATCACATAATAAATTAAAAAAATATATAAGTTAAATAAACTCCATTAATTACACAAATATATGGTTAAAGAAAAATTAAAAAAATTGTTTTAATAAATAGAATATTTGAAATAAAAATTACTCATGTTAACAAACAAATTTTGTTAAAATATAGAGGTCATCATTAGATAGAGGTTTTACGGTTAAAATGTTGTAGAAGAATAAAACCGACGGTTGAAGTCACACATTGGTAAGCTAGAGAAGAAGCTCAGATTGCTTACGGATGCATTTTTGTAATACTTTCAAAATGAGGACATTTTCGGTGATGGCGATGGAGATGGTGATGGTGGGAATGGTCTGAGGGAGTAGGAAGTATCTGTGTTGTTATTGTTTGGACGTTTGGTTTGTATATATTGTGATGATACTGCTTGGATATTTTTGTCTTGTATTGTGATGATACTGCTGGGATATTTAGTTTGTATTATGATGGTATTGTTTGGATATAACGATGTCAGATAATATTTATGATATTATTATGTTGGGTAATATGTTTTGGTATATGAATTTGGCGGTATGTGATAGTACGGTATATGAATTTGTGATATCAATATGTTATGTTGAGGTGAATATATTTTGTATATATTTGAATGTGTGATTGAGGTTAGAAATGTAGCAGAAATGCTACCAATATGTTTCAGCAATGGCCTTGGCAGGGCGACTTAAAGGCGTCGAAAAAACCAATTTTAGCAATTTAACCGGGCTTCGTTGGGGCGTCGGAAAATCATTGAAATGGCGTTGGAAAATCCAATTTTATCAATTTAATTGGACACCGTTTCGACGTCGGAAAGTCATCGAAAAGGAGTCGGAAAATTAAAGTTACACAATTTTAATAGTAGTCGGTAGGGCGTCGTAGTAGAGTAGGAAGATCAGTGCCAGAAAGTATTGGAAAATGGCATCTTTGAGGCGTCAATATCATCCCCATGCATGACATATTCAAGGCCCTGGAATACATTTTTTGACATACTTTTTACTGACACTTCCTATGGCATCGGCGCGACGTCAGTAAGACGCTTGCAAATGCTCTGCGAATTCCATCTTGACGTCGGGAAATTGCCTTGTTTTTGTAATGTGGTGGCAAGCAACAACTTATTTATCCAGATGAGAAACCAAGCTTAATCTTGGCTGAATGTCTCATGTTTACCAGAAAATCATGAATGTGTCAACATGATCCAAATTTCATACTGGAACATTTATATGTCATAACTATCAAATTTCACATTCAAAAATTTGAAAAAAGAACTAAACCCATAGTATATATACAGAGCAAGAAAATATTAACACAATGCATAGATGTTTAGTTGACTATTCAGTAGAGCTTTGCTATAAATGCCATATTTTCCAAGAATTATACTTAACATCAACTCCAATGGATGTTTATACCATGATAATTAATTATAATTAGTTGAACATTATGGTACATAATCAAACTTATTTAAAGTTTTTTGATCCATGTGTGTAGTACGGGTTTGCCTAGTTACTATAAAAACCATGTTTTACACCAGCCCTTTTTAATTCCATGTTAATGGATGACAAAATTTTGTTATTATGATATTGAAATTTTGAATAGGAGAAGGTAATAAATGTGATCAAATTCAATGCATAGGGTTTCAAACTGCTCAATGGGCAGCTCATTATTAATGATACAGAGTTTTCCCCCTTTATATTTGCTTAAAGAAATTTATAAGAATATTTCAGTATAATGCAAATGTCATGCATCATGATGTATTAAAAAGTTACATCATGATTTTTCTCTTGCAAATAACAATAATAGTATGTTGATAATACAGAGAGCGGATATCAAACTTGAAAAATCAAGCATTGCACCTATTCAGGTTTGTAAATTGTAATACAAACATAAAAATAAATTCGATAATTTATATTTAACAACAGTTATATGAAGTCGATGAATATGTTTGAAAAGAACTATAATATATTTATTAATGTTTTCAACCCTGGGGGTTAGCTTGATGCAACATATCCTTTCTGGTTGAATTGATAAAAATAATTCATAATAGCAATCCAATTGATGCTGGTATATTTATTAATATATTTGTTTATTTGTTTCTTAATAATGTTAGATATGTGGATCATTCATTGTGATTTGGGAGAGATGACAAAGGCAACATTTTGTCTTAGAAGGATCTAAAAATGAAATTTAATGCTTAAAAGTTTCATGTAATGTTTGAATAATATATTATCTTGCAAGGACAATATGATTAAAATGTAAAACGTATAAATCTAAAAGGATTTTTATATCTTAAGTTCTTATGTAGTGTTTCTTCAAGATTAGCTTAAATAAATATATCACTTGAGGTATTTATATATTATCATTAATCCTATTAAATTTCTTCAAGATCTCATGCGTTGTCCAGTCTTCAGACTTGAGAGTACCGTTGATCCTAAATATTTAAATTGTACTTTGATTATGGTCAATCACATGAAATGACGATCATCTTACAGTTATAGTTGGGTGTATGTTGAACTATTTAAAGTAAACACTACCCAAAAAAGGATTCATTTACTTTGTTATGGAAAGTTAGTATCTCCGTAATTGGTAATCAAAAGTCAAAATCTTTGGTTAGAGTAAATCAGTTAATCATCGCTATCGGATTGAACTAAAGATTTTAAGGTGGTATTGCGCTAACTATGGATATTATTAGAGTTTTTGATCATTGACAAAACTCTAGGTATCTCAGTGATATAGTGACGATGAAAAAAAACTGATAAAAATATCATTGCTTATGAAGTAGTTTAATAAAGATTAGAAATTGGATTTCATGTAAATGATTTGTAAGCAACTAAACTCGTGTCCACTGCCGTGCTTCGACAAAGTCCTTATATGCTTCAATATTTAAATTGTTTAAATATTACGGAGGGCCAAAATGACATATGGTAGTCACACAATAGTACTTATTAGCATATTTCTAAATTTGATTAACTCGAATTAATGTATAAATGTTATAAATTAAAATGACGGAAATTAATATAAATGTTTTATTGACTTTTTATGGCATTTAATTATTTATTTGAAGCCTTAAAATTAACTAAAATAATGTATAAATCTTATATATATATATATTTAATTAAATTATAAGGGCTTAAATGAATTTTTTAATAACTAAAATGTTAATTTTTTTATGTTTGAATACACATACATATACATATAGATATTTTCTAACCTTTTGGTGGTTATAAATACCAATATATTCTCATATAATCTTATAATTTTATAATCCTAGGTCATTGCCTCTATTAAAATAAACTAAACCCTATACCTCAGTCCTGCAAGCCAAACTAGAAGGAGTTATAAAGTTAATAATGTGCCCTATAGGCAGTTATTTAATTTGTTATATAACTCAACTCTTGTCTGAGAATCCTATTCGAAATAAAGTAAGGTTTTTTCTTTTCTATTGTATGTATTATTATATTGTAATATAAGCAATGATCTTAATATATTAGATATATACAAGTATAAAATTCTTCGAAAAAGTATTTAGTTGATTGTAGTTACAGTTATGTGTTACCATGAGTATTGAATCGGATGTTTAAATAACTTATCCTTAAAATGTTCCTAGTCAAGACATTCAAGAAAATGATATTGATATATCCATTGAGACCAAAACACGAAATGCTCTCCATACGATGGATGGTGAATTACTTATGATTATTGTCGACACAAACAGATTATGTATTTGTGTTTGTTTTGAACAGTCGTATAACAACTCAACGTATGCCTTATATATGTTAATTCAACTTAGTCAAAACAGAGGATCTCATCCAACGATGTGCAGCTATCTTTACACACGAGAGTGTCGTTGACTTAAGTATCTACACTTTAATTTGATATGTTCAATCATATGACATGTGATCATGTTACGATCATAGTTGGGTATATATTGAATGTAACGTCCCTCATTCTGAAATCCAAAAATAAAAATCCAATGTGTTGTAGTCACATTGGAATTATCTTTCGACGACAGAGACAAGATCATAATATTAAAGAATTTTAAGTAAATAGAGAGGATAACGACTATAGTAAGAATCACATCGTTACAGGTAATGCCTTGTAATTAAATTCCCGACATTCGTGTCTACGCAAGGGCAAAAAATATAATGCAACATAAATAATAGTGTTATGCCCAACATATAAAGATGTTAATATAAACACTTAGTACAGTGAAATCAAAATAACAAAGTAATATTCCCAAGCCTTCTACTTCGACTTCGGCTCCTTTGTTTGTCCGCCTACAAAAAGCACCCTGTTTAAACCCATCAACTTAGCCTACTCAAACAAATACCTGTTAGTTTATATGAAAAACAATGACAAAAGCATTAGTTGGAAATAAAGAATAGTGAGACCATGCCTCTAAATCACAGAATGAGTTTTTCCCTCAATATAACAAGCATTCATAAATTTAAACATACATATGGTTCAATCTTACATGTCTTACTCTTTGCCATAAGGTCATAGACGAAACCAAACCAATTCGGCATTTCATACAATAGTCATACTCTTTTCTACCAAAAACCAACATACTCTATTTTATTATACTACCAAGGCCTTATACCTTTTTATAATAGAAGAAAGGTTTAAATTTAAGCATTCAGTTGTCACTAATGCCTTATGCCTACGCTTTCAGATTTCAGTTACCACTATGGCCTTACACCTACTTTGTTTTCATTATTTAATTACTACATCATGCCTTACATCTTCTGCCGACACTTGGACCTCACACTAATAGTATTTGGATACTTCCTTAGGCCTTGCTCCAACATTCGTCTACGGTTATCACTTTAGGCCTTACACCTACATTCACAGTTCTGGCTTTCACTTCTAGCCTTATGCTCGCATTTTCGTTCGTAGATGTCATTGAGGCCTTACTCCTTCGTTCTCATTTACGAATGCCACTAAGGCCTTACTCCATTCTCATTTACTGATGCCACTAAGGCCTACTCCTTCGCTTTTGGTCCATTGACTGCCACCTTAGGCCTTACGTCAACTGTCAAACATACTACCTAACCAGTCACTATTAGGCTTTTCACTTAGTCATTCATTAAGCTACATTATCATTAATGTTCCAAATATTGATTTTGGCCAACTTAAGCCTTAGTATACATTCTCTTTCGAAAATCAATTAATCTCAATTTCAATATCTTGTTGAAAGCTTCACTGCCCTCGGTAGTCACTATCTCTCAGTCTCGTCTAGGGAAGCCTTTCATAGTTTATCTTAGGTAACTTATGGTATTTAAACATTTAAATTTCCAAAATGTCCTCCTCTATCCATAATTCCTCATTTGCCTTCAACCGCCTTCGACCCCCAGCTAATAACATCGGTTTATAACCTTAGCTTGCTACTTTTCATTTCTTAGCTTCCTACCCAAACCTTTTTACCAAAGGTCCTGGTTCATTCTGTGCAGCTAAAGCCCCACTACCTTTAAACAGTAGATCGACTTTTCAGTAGAAAGAAGGATCCTTTTTCTAATGCCATGCCTGCTGTATTTATAGGGGAAGACATGCATGAATCAAGTTGAAATTTCGACAAAAGCTTCGGGAGACCAAGACGAGGTGTAACAACCCGCACATTTTTCGATTGAATATTTAAATATTTTATTTAAATATAGAATCGTTAATCGGATTGATGTCCGAAAAGCTACTTTTTGCAAACAGTCGAATTAGGACTCGAGACCACTTCCATTGAGTTCAAAACGCCATTTGCGACCTTTTTAAGTATAAACTTCGATATGTTTGGAGCTAGTAAAAAATTTGACCATTTGCACTTTGGGTTTGGGTTTGGGTTCAGCCCCTTTGCCAACTTAACCCCCAAATCTGAACCACTTCTCCCTATTCTCCCTCACTTCCTCCTCATTTCAGTTCTTGAGCAACAATGGTGAGTGGAATGGGAAATTAAAACTCCAAGCCCTAGTTCCTCTTGCAAATCCAAATTCTTGCTCCAAATCCAAAGAGAAGCTAAGGTATGCATCTCCATCTTCTTCTCCAATTCATTCTCTCTTTGATTTCAAAAAATTCCTAAACCTAATTTGGGAAGTGTTTCCTTTTTAAGCTTAGATTCAAGCTTCTTGTGTTGAGATTGAAGTGTGGTTGATCTTCCCTTGTCTTCAAGCTTCTCATTCATTGTTTTTGGATTCAAAGATGAGATTTTTATCTCACATCTATGTCTATAACTATCCTTGATTTCTTGTTACGAATTCCTAACAATTATCCATGTGCTATTGCTTTTGATTCGGATGGGTTTTGTGAGCATTGCAATTTTTGGTGTTTTGGAAGTCTAAAACTCTAAAAATCATAGCTTGATGTTGGATCATGTTTTTGGTGATAAATCGTAGAGCTTATAGGGCCGGGTAGCCGATAGGCGTAAACCCCTAGCGCCCGTGCTTGTCCGATTGCAAGTTGTGAGTGTTTGCACTTCAATTTTCATAGGATAGGAAATGCAGAAAATCAGGTTCAGTCGACTGAATTCTCTGTTCAGTCGACTGAGCTGAAGCCCGGAATTTTCTGGACATTGTTCAGTCGACTGAACAGGGATTTCAGTCGACTGACCTGCTCCTGTTTTCCTGTTTTGCCTATTTATGCTCATTTTGATTGGTTTTCCGAACTTTAATCGATTCATGTTGACTCCCTTTTGTTGTTATCATTTATTACCGACTTTGATGACTTCTTTTCTTCGGGATTTTTGGGAATATCCATTTTGATGGATTCGGTATCGATTTCTTTGGATTTTATACACGTCTTCGAATGTGAATTTTTATGATTGATTGATTCTACAATCACTTCTATGTTTTGTCACTTCAAAATATAAAGGTTTTCTATACTAGTATTAAATATCAAAACCCTTTCATTAAAACGATTTCAACTCTATTTTCAATATCAAAGCTCCTTTCTTAAAACCGTTTTCCAATCTATTAGTATATATAAACCTTTACCTCATTCGTATGAGAAAATCTAATTAAACGGCTTAGCAAAACAAGTGGTATGAAACGCTTGCGTTTACTTCGTCGGTTAATTTATGGACTTGTTCGATTGAAACTCTTGTGACAATTTTCTAGTGCAGATCTACAATCTGTTCGTAAATATTTGAGTTAAGCAAGTGGTTATGGGACATGAAGCTAAACTCTTATATTTACTAGCTTAGTGTAATCGACACTTCTTGATGATCGATGATGATCATTTTATGGTTTAGACTAGCAATGTGCGATGTCTCTTTGTCCATGTGAAGGACTGTACTTCATTTTATTGAGCTTCGTCTCATTTCTTTGTGGGCTGGCAACCCAAGTACTTTTAATGTGTTTCGACTCATCTGATGTACCGTTTGCACTACATCGACGTCTCGGCCTTTCGATTCATTGGACGTACCGTTTGCACTGCGTCAATGTTCTGAATTGTATTGTCGGACGTACCGTTTGCACTGCGTCAATGTTCGATTCATTGGACGTACCGTTTGCACTGCGTCAATATTCGATTCATCTGATGTACCGTTTGTACTACATCGATGTCTCGGCTTTCCAATTCATTGGACGTACCGTTTGCACTGCGTCAATATTCGATTCATCTGATGTACCGTTTGTACTACATCGATGTCTCGGCTTTCCAATTCATTGGACGTACCGTTTGCACTGCGTCAATGTTCAATTCATTGGACGTACCGTTTGCACTGCGTCAATGTTCGATTCATCTGATATACCGTTTGTACTACATCGATGTCTCGGCTTTTCAGTTCATTGGTCGTACCGTTTGCACTGCGACAATGTTCCGGCTTTCATGCTCCTGTTTGGGATTGGCCATCCTTTTCTTGTGATTTCTGGATTTCTTGTTGTGATTTCTGGAATTTATGTTTCACCAGCTTTTACCATTGACATTGATGAGTATGTCATTTTATTGTGGCTTGGTGAATTAAATAAAGAATATGACATTCTTTTGATGCTATGAGATTCTTGAGATATTGTATGCCTTTAGTTGATTTTCTATGTAGACTTGTCGCAGTATGACATTCTTGGTTATCATACGTTTTTATTATATCTCTTCTTATCAAGGTTTTAAATCTCGGATTTCGGTCACGTCTCGTCTCGAAGAATTTAGATAGCTTATCTCGTATCGGGTGAGATCTCGAACGAGATGAGTGCATCTCGGTCGTCCATCTCGGATTTACATCTCGGTTTCTAAAATTCATTTCGGAGTTATCTCGAAGTATATGTCATGTCGAAAATTAGTTTTCATACACCTAAATTAATAATACTAATCACTACCTTAAGGAAAACACTATGCACTTACCTTGAATATGTCACACGCTTATCATTAGTAATTTAGTATGGAAAATATCACTTGTATCATGTAAAATATACAAATAACTAGATTTCATGAATAATGTTCAATATAATATCATATAAGATAAAGTAGACAAGAAACAAACCATAACATATGCACCTTTACTTTGTTTGATCATTCACTTAACTTTCCTACACAATATAATGTCTCATTTCTACCTTTTATGATTTATAGTGCTGCAAGGGAAATCTTAATTTTATAACTTCAAATACAAAAGTCTACAAATAGAATTAAGATATTCTATGTCTGATTATAGTATTTAATTATTAGCAAACAAAATCTCATTAAGCAACTAATAGCATAGATATTTCAAACAAACGTAGAAAATAACATACATAGTACAAACAATTTCAAACATTTAGTAATATTATAAGAAAAGCAAAAAAAATGATGTACGAATGAACATGTAATCATCAAATGAAATTAATAGATGAAAGAGAATTCCTTTATTGCTTAAAAATAAGCCTTGAGGAAAAAAATTATAGCAGCAAAGACTAAATGAAATCAAATTGGGAATCCATTTAGAACATAAAGTTAAATAAGTGAAGCCCAAAATTTATAGCTGCAAAAAAATAGGGTTAGGAAAAAAACTCAAGAAAGTGTCGAAAAAAGAAAAATGAAATCGGATGTAAATTAATTTGGATCAGAAACCTAAATGAAAATCATAAAGTGAAATACTTACCATAATCGATGTAGATTTTATCATCTTCTTACACTCGTCACTGCCGTAAAATAAGAGACGAAGATTAAATGAGATTTATATAAGAAATAAGGGTTAAAAAAAGTACAATTAAGAAGGCTTAAATTAAGGTAAAGGATGAGCTAGCCCAATACGGAAAAAGAGTTGATTTTTTCCAAAATTCAAAAATTCGGCCGATATCTCGCTGTTAAATCTCTTCCGAGATATCGAACGAGATACTGAAATCTCGTCCGAGATTTGGGTCAGACGAGATTCAAACGAAATTAGTTGTTTCGAATCGCCTAGGCTTGAAAACGAGATCTCGGCCGAGATCTCGGCCGAGATGAGCGAGATTTAAAACCTTGCTTCTTATATCTCATTTTATCTGATAATTATAGCTAGACTGACTCGTTTATTATTTTCTTCTTAAATAATACTCGGGTCAGACTGAGATTTTACAGGTGCTTTTGCTCAACTTCCTATCTGGGGCCATCTTTTGACTTTTGGCTAACTATTCTAGTTTAGTAGTTTTTTTTGTTTACATTTGAGTTATAGACTCTGTGATGTATACTTATTCTTTTGTGTAGCTTGTAGCTATCCTTTTGTATTATCGTGGATCTTATTTGACCACTACTCTGATGTACACTTTCATGTGTTATATTCATATCTTTTTCCGCCTTTGTGATATGAATTGTGTGTGACTGATTTGTGTTACGTTTATTTCTATATTTGTTTCCGAAGTCCATATAGCCACTGTGTGGTAGCTTTGAGTTTGTATCGGTATGTCGGATTTCCTCTTGAGATGAAAAGATATATTTTTATCTGGCATATCGGTACTCGCACAAAGCAATTACACGGATGGTCGCTCCTCAACAGCCTTATTCTCCGTGCTAGTTGACGGCATTACCCCGTAGTGTCCTTGGCTAGCGTGGGTATAGAGGTGGGGCGTCACAGCTTAGTATCAGAGCCAAACTTCGGAACAATGTAGAATAATCTAGCAAGGATCATTGTCCTAAGTCTTTCTTAGGAATCGTGCCATAGGACTTGATTCGGGTCTTCGTACCGTCCTATCCTATTTCATTTTATGATTCCTTGTTTTATCAATCATGTTTGTTTGATTTTCATTCTGAGATTGAACTTTTTCTCTTTTCTTTCTTTCTTAAAGAAAAGAAATGGTTAGATCTGGCCGTACCAACGTCGGCCAATCCAGTGCTACTCCTCAGGAGGGAGTATTTATGTCTGCCCAGCAGCTTCTAGATCTTGTTAAGAATGCTCAAGCTATCAGACCCATTCCAGAGCTTACTCATCCTAGATCCGGTTTTGCACGCTTGTGTAGAGATTACACCGATTTGGGTGGAAGGCCATTCCGGGGATCCGAGAGTGTCATTGAAATCCAAGCTTGGCTTAGATCATGCGACCGCATCTTTTCTCGCATGAATCTTGTTGATCTCCACCGAGTCCAAGTGGCTTCTAGCATGCTCCAAGAAAGAGCATTGGATTGGTATGAGCTTCTTATTTCTGAAATCGTTGAAGCGGATCTCACTTGGGAGCAATTCCGGGAAAGATTCGAATTGAAATTTGTGCCGGAGGCTGAAAAAGTAACTTTGGCCCGGCGTTTTATCGACCTTGTTCAAGGTGAATCTTCTGTGACGGATTACGTCGCATCTTTCGAATCTCTTTCTAAATACGGGGTTGAATACATTAATACCCCATTGAAGAAAAATCAGAGATTTGTTTATGGCTTGAATAAGAATCTTAAGAAGCCATTACTCCTAAAACTCGAGGTTTCATTTGATCAGCTTATTTATATCGCTCTTCGTCTTGAAGAGGCCGATAGAGAGTGTGATGTTGAAGATGTGGGTGCTAAACAAAACTTCAACAACAACATGAAAAGGCCTATTAAGTTCAAAGGCCCCAATCCAATTCCCGACAAGAAAGGGAAGCAAGAATCTTCGGTAGCAAAGACTCCTACCTCTAGTCGTGGACGATGCTATAATTATGGCCTTACGGACCACTATGCAAATGAGTGCCCGAAACCATTTTTCTGTCGATATTGCAAAGGTTCGGGACATCTTTTATCTTCATGCCCCAAACTTCCGAACAAGAGAGAGGGAAAGCTAAATGTTGTTCAAGCCCCTAGTGACACTTCTCGTGGTCAAGGTGATTTTCATTCTATCCTTGATGACATGTATTTTGTGATTGTCTTATTCGAGTTCTTTTTGATATGGGTTTCATCTCATCATTTTTATATCAAAAGAACTTGTGATTCTTTTTCTTTAGACATTTCTAGGCTTGATTACTTCTTTGAGGATTGCGAATCCGGATTGGTGGATCCGCAACACTCAATTTGCTTTTTCATTGATGTCGAAATTATTTTATGTGATTTATCTTTCCGAGCTGATTTTTTACTTATGCTTCGGAATTGACTTTTGTAAGGATTGGCTTAATTATTAGGAAGCCATATCCTTTGTCCCGTGTGGACTATTCATCTTCGACATTTTCAATCTGTTAAGCAGATTTCTGTTTCTCCTTTGTGATTTTGATTCCAATTTGATGGCACCATTTTATTCTTTAAACTCTCATGATGAGGAAAGTATTATTTCTCTCATTCATGTAGTTTGAGAATTTCCGGTATTTTTTTGAGCTTGTCTTAGGATTATCGCCTAAGAAATCTTTTGAGTGGTGTTAAGGTCTTTTCAGCTCGACCTTGCCACTAGTTTTCATTTGCTACGAGTTGCGGAAGTTAGCCTTCAACTTACCGCATTCCGTACTCGTTATGATTCTTATGAATGACTTATTATGTCATTCAGTTTGTCCAGCTTATTTCATCCATTTTATGAATCGAGTATTCTACGATCTCGATGACTCCATTCTTGTATATATTGATTTTGGATGAAAATAGAAATTTAAAATTTTGCAAATCTTTTTCATAAGATTTATTTATAAGTACAATTTGACTTTGCTCTTAAACAAGCAAAGAATATTCTTAAAGTTTTTTGTTAAGAAACATGTTTATTATATAGAAGATTGATTTTGTGATTGTATTGCCCATTAAGTGCTTTAAGAATTCTAGTCGATGCGCTTGATCAACGTTATCGATAGGAATCTCCTAAACGCTTTGATGAGACAATCAGACACAGTAAATTGACTTGTAAAATAAAAGTTTTTTCTGAAAAGATAATTACATAAAGGTAATTGTAATTTTGAAAATTTTAGCTTTTGGGAAAAGAGGATCAATTTAAAAGAGCTCTTTCTTTTCGATATTCCTATTCTTGTGATTCCCGATGGGAACCAAGACTTTATCTTTTGTACCAATGCTAATCGTATTGGTTTGGATGTCGTTCTCTTGCAAAAGAGAACGTGCTATCACTTGTGCTTCTAAATCATTAAAGCCGATCGAGACTAGGTATGCCACTCATGATCTAGTGCTCGCGGTTATTGTTTTCCCTTTTAAAAAAATTTGGCATCATTATTTTTGGGTGAGAAATTTGTTCTCTACCCTGATCATAAATCTTTGGAATATTTATTTTCTCATAAGGAACTTAATATTGGATCGAGTTCCTTGCATCTTATGATCTTGATATTCTTCGTATATTCCCAGAAGGGAAATCATGTTGCCAATGCGCTTAGTCGTAAGCAACAAGTGGTTGATTCTTTGATGATGTCTGAATGGAATTTTCTTTTTATCAAGTTCATCGGACGTTTTGATATACTTCGTTTTATTGAGTTTTATCTCATTTCTTTTATGGACTAGCGTCCGATGTTCTTTTATGGTGTTCGGATCATTGGACGTATCGTTTTTGTACCACGTCGGTGTTCCGAATTATTTGAGTTTCCGTTCATTGGACGTACCGTTATTGTACTACGTCGATGTTCGGAGTTATTCGTGTTTCCAGTTTCTTGGGCGTATTGTTATTATACTACGCCGTTGCCCCGGCTCAATTTTCTGTCTTGATGTTTTCCATGTCTTTTAACTATGGAAATGATTTTAGGTTTCCGATTTTTATTCTTGAGCCTGGTGTTATAGTAGGAATTGAAGTTTCACCAGATTTGACTTATGAGCAACATTCTATCCGCATCATTTCTTCGGAGGTTGAGCGCCTTCGAAATAAAGATGTTTTTCTTGTGAAAGTTCAATGGTTCTCAAATCCCAAGGATTGCTCTTGGGAATCTAGAGAATTCATCGAGCGAACACGTTCGGACTTACTCTTTCGTGCTCTTTATGGTGAACTTCTTATTCAAATTTTATTTTGTGTTGATATGCTTTTATGGTTGTTACTCTTTATTTTCTTCTTAAGTATTGCGAGGACGAAATTTCTTTAAGGAGGGGAGTCTGTAACAACCCGCATATTTTTCGATTGAATATTTAAATATTTTATTTAAATATAGAATCGTTAATCGGATTGATGTCCGAAAAGCTACTTTTTGCAAACAGTCGAATTAGGACTCGAGACCACTTCCATTGAGTTCAAAACGCCGTTTGCGACCTTTTTAAGTATAAACTTCGATATGTTTGGAGCTAGTCAAAAATTTGACCATTTGCACTTTGGGTTTGGGTTTGGGTTCAGCCCCTTTGCCAACTTAACCCCCAAATCTGAACCACTTCTCCCCATTCTCCCTCACTTCCTCCTCATTTCAGTTCTTGAGCAACAATGGTGAGTGGAATGGGAAATTAAAACTCCAAGCCCTAGTTCCTCTTGCAAATCCAAATTCTTGCTCCAAATCCAAAGAGAAGCTAAGGTATGCATCTCCATCTTCTTCTCCAATTCATTCTCTCTTTGATTTCAGAAAATTTGTAATATCCCGGAAATTTTAACAATATCAATTTAATAATCTGTTAAATAATTAAATTGATATTGATGATCTTTGATAATAAAATTTGAATTTAATTTAATAATCTAATTAAATAAGTATCAAATATGTTATTTTCAAATAATAAGTATAATGTATTATTTTTATAAATATGAATGGATTTTAAAAGACTAAGGAATTGTTATTTTAAATTGAATAAATAGTGTATGTAAATATATATAACTTAACTTTTAAAATTGAATCTTAGGATTTAATTTTATTTAAACTTGAATTTAAAGTTTTGAAATTCAAAAGAATATATATATTTAAATTGTTTTGAATTTTAGAATATTTGTATAAACTTTTATTTATAAATATAATTAGCTTTTGTTTCTCTTTAAAAAGTAATATATATAGATAAGTGTTTAAATAAATAAGAAAGGGCTTTTTAAATAATTTTAAAATAAATAGAAATATGAGTAATTACTTAAAAGACATGTGTCTTTATCTAATGCCTTGTTTTAACAAGTGTAATTTAAGTAATCAATGTTTATGACAAGTGTTCTTTTTATTTTTGATTTTCTTTTAATTCATAAATAAATCATTTTATCCTATATAAACACATACTTCACTCCTTTATCTTCTTTTCTAATCTTCATTTTTTTTCAAAATTAAGAAGATTTGTTTTCAGCTGAAACAAATCAGTAACAACTCTCAATAATCAATTCACTCCTCAAACCAAAATCAAAACCCAAAAACCTGTATCATTTCTTCAACCAAAACCAGAACATCTTCTTCAAACCTGAGATGGAAATCAAAAGGCCTGCAAGCATTTTCATCTCTGTTTTGAATCTGAGTCATCTTCAACAAGGCTTCAAGTCATCTCTGCATGTTTCAATAACAAGCAACTGCTGCATTCTTTTCAAAACGGGAAGCCAATTTGCATGTAGATTTAAAGCAATTTAAAGATTCAACAATTCAAGTTTTCAAAAGCTTAAGTCTGCCTCTGTTTCATCTTTAATCATGTGAGTAACTTCTATTTTAAAAACAGTTTTCTTTTTTTTAAAATCAAAGTTAAACAAAAATTTCCAGAACTCAAGTTCTAATTCACATAAATTAAAAACAGTTTGGATGGAAACTGCTCTGTTTCTTTTAGAAGTAAGTAACCTCAATGCAAAGAACTTAAATTATCTGCTGCATGTGAATGTATAGAAATGAATATGCTTGTATCCTTATATGATGTTGAAAATTTGTGTAGACATATATAAATATGTATAGGTGTGTTGCTGTGCCAAGAATCTGCATACTTGTTTGTTTTAAAACTAAGACTTTCTTAAAAAATATATATATAATATAAAAACTGTTATAGATTAAACTGCAAGTGCTTCATTTCTTTCAAAGTAAATAACCCCATAATATTAAGAAGCTTTAATCCATATGTTGCATGTGGATAAATGGAATAAGTTGGTTTTGTATGACTTTGTTTTGGATAGATATTCTGTGTACATTTACATATACACATAAATATGTATGTTTACAAGGATCTGGGTACCTGCATCTGTTCTGAAGCTCAGGTTTTTGGTGAAATTTATTTCCATTTAGTGAAATTAATGGGTAAACAAAGGATGTTTGGTTAGTAAGAAATTTTGTTCAAAAATCAACATTAAATTATATTGAAAAGTCTGTTACCTCTGAAACAAATACAACAGTATAAAAATTTGAAATAAGCAAAAATATCAAACATCTTAAATCATTGAAACAAGTTTATAAATTGAATGCATGTATGAAATTATGATTTTTAAAACCAATATCACATTTTTAAAATTTCTGAGGAGTGAGCATCACTGGGTTGAACAGATATTGGAAATTTGGGTTTATCTAATTTCCTAGTGATATTGGGGTGATGTGGTTCTGCCTGGAGGGGGAGAATTGATGTGAGAGTGGGGGAAAATTGGGTAATAGATGATCAGAGGTGGGAGGCGATGGCAGTAGTGATTTCTAAGTTTTAGCCCTAATTTGATGATGTCGAAGTTTTGTAACTTTTTGATCTCTGTGATGCACCGAGTGTTCTAAGACTTTGGGAATTGGTAGAGGTGTAGTAGTGGGTGCTATGGCCGGAGGCGCTGGAGTTCAAGTGGTCGGAATTTCGAGGAAGGGATGATGACAGGTCTGGTGATGGTGGGAATATGTTGTTCCAGGTTTCGAATTCGAGTTCGATTTCGAATTCGAGATGAAGACAAAGCTCTGGCGATCGGGGAGAGAAGTATGGGTGATCGCCGACCTGTTCGACGTCGAGGCAACGTCTGGAGTTGATCAGAGATGCCGTGCACGTTCACGTGCACGAGTTCTGGAACCTGGGAAAGTTTGGTAGCCTGGGTTGAAGCAGAAGACTCTCGAGTTATTTCGTGATTTACTCGAAGCAGAGGACGAAGGACTCGAAGCAAAAATCTGGTTGTCTCGAGTCAATTGTTTGGTTCAGGCAATTGTAAGCTTGTCTATTTCCAGGTTTTTAAATTTTATTCAAATTTAAAAGCAGGATTTAAACTATGATTTAAATATAAATTTAAAGTATGGATTCAAACGAATCTTTTGAATCTTAAGGTTTTAAAATGAATTTGGAGTTTAAATCAAGAATTAAAAATCAAGGTTAAAAGCAAGTAAATCGAATTTAAATCAAAGTTAAATTTATAGATTCAAGTTTTCTTGAATTCAAATCTGAAATCTTAAATCAGTTTTTAAATTTGAATGTTTTAAAATTAAGTAGTTTAAATTAAAAGGCTTTTCTTATATAAGTAATAAATGTTTTTACATTTCTTTTAAAACTTTATAAATTAATATTTAAATTTGGTTAATGTTAAATGGTAAATCATTTTGAATCTTAAATTCAAAATGGGATTCAAATTTAAATTCAAAAAGAGGTAATGTTTAAAATACACTTCAATAATTATTAAGTCATTAATAAAGGAATAATTTATCTTAGATAATTAAGATATTGAAGTGAATTAGTAAGATAATTAAGTGAGGACTTTTGTATTTAATTTATAATTAATAATTTTAGATTAATTTATGATTAGAGATTAATTAAGGAATTGTTTTTAATAAATGAAGATAATTAACTAACGATTATTTAAATATTAAATTAATGTGATTAATTTTGATAATTAATTAGATTGATTAATTTAGATAATCTATTGTAAATTGTTAAATGTAATTACTTGATAAAAGTAATTAAGAGGTTAATTACTTATTGTAATTAATTTTGATAATGTGATTAATTTAAGTTAATTAATTGAGTTTAATTAATTTTGGATAAGTGAAATTACTTGGTGTAATTAATGGAGCATAATTACTTAGGGAAGTAATTAGATAGTAATTACTTAATGTAATTAATATAAGATGATTTGTAAGTAAGTAATTTGGGTAATTACTTTTGTAATTAATCAAAGGATTAATTAATGGAGATAATTAATTAAGGAATAATTAATTTATTTAAAGAAGTAATTAAGGGTAGTTAATTACTGAATATGATTAATCAAGAGAGATTAATAATTATGATTTAATTAAAGATAATTACTTAATGTAATTAATTTAAATAAAGTAATTAATAAAAAAAAAATGTAATTAGGGATCATTAATTAATATAATTAATGATGTAATTAAGATTGGTTAATTAAGAAATAATTAATAAATGAAGTAATTAATCAATGTAATTAATTAAGGATTTATGTAATTAATTATAGTTGATTAAGTTAATTAATTTTAGTAAATTAATTAATGAAGTAATTAAAGGTTAATTACTATAAGTGGTTAAGGATAATTAATTTAAGTAATTAATTAAAGATAAATTACCTGAATGGAATTAAAGGGTAATTAAAGGATAATTAATTAATTTGTAATTAATTAATGATTAAGTAAGCAGGATTTATAGAATGAAGTAATTAATTTAATTCATTTTAAATTAATTAGAAATGGTATAAATCATTACTTAAGAATGGATGATAATATTGAATGCTTTGCATTGATTGATATCTCTGATGAGATATATGCTGTGTGATATGGATGTTTAGTTGAATTGTGATGATAATATGGATTATCTGATAATGTTGATTATCTATTGTGAATTATCCTTCTATGTGTATAAAGATAATTGAATTGAATTTGTTTTAACCTTTAAAACAACTTGGCCTTAAAAGATACGCTTTGGATTTCGATGAGACCGGGATCGGGTTTCCGTATACCGGATTTCCAGGTCTGGAGACCCGAATACCACATCGATCCAAATTAACGATAGGTCGTGAATCAAGTGAAGATGAAGATTCAGAGTGCAAGGGTTATTGTCGTTAACTCTGAGGGTGATTCCAAAACGAGTGTAACGAGATAATGCCTTCGGTTTCGTTCGAACCCGGAACGAACTTGTATGGATTGAATGCTTTCAGAACATCGTCAGGTGGACGATGAGCATTCTAAGTTTGTGTTCTTTTCTAAGGTAATCGTGACCTCAAGCCTCACAAACCGGGAATGGCTAAAACAGGGGAGGTGCAGCAAGGTTAGTGGGTAGCACCCAAGTAGGACAAGATTACCTCTGTCTAGAAGTCCCTTCTTATTTCGGCTTAGTGTGTGCGGTTGCTGATCCCAACCGTGAGGTATCTTGTGCGGGAATTATCCAGTAAGGGATGTTCCGACCTTGTGTTGCAGGGGATTGGGAGTGATCCTCGGTACGGTGATCTAGGCCACGTACTGTGACGGGCGGTACCCCAGTAGCCCTGCCATTGTATGGAATCCAAACTCCAATAAGTGTCGTACGTATTAGTTGTGCCCAACTATGTTGGAATGTGAGATGTAAGCATTTCAGCTATTTCTGTATTTTACTTGAAAACCCTAGACCCTATTATAATACAATCGAATTTCCTATCAAATGTTTTGGTTAGCGTAAGGTAAAAACTTAACCATGTTTATGTGTGGGAAGTCTTACATGATACCTTTTCTTTCAAAAGGTTTTGAAGTTAAGCAAGTTTAACCTGTTACTCACACCAGACCCATGTCTGACCCAAGTTGTTTATTTCTGTTTTATAAACTCTTGGGTACTCAAATTTTTACGAGTAGCCAAGGGATTCAGGTTAGCCTTGACGAATTGTGGAGGAGCAATGGAGCAGGAGGCTTCGACGTTGTAGATAGATAGTAGTTTCCGCTGTGTTGATCTTGTTTAGATCTTTGTTTTGTATTGAGATGTAATAACTAGACAGATGTTTATAACTGTCTAGTATATGATGTGTAATCTGTGTAACTCTGATAAGTGTTGTATATGATACTATGTAATATTTATATGATATAATATATTTTGTTCGTTTCCGCTGTGAGTATTTGTGTTTGTTTCTTTTCTCTTCTTCTCTTTTCTACTTCTCACCCCTTTCTTTCCTATTAGCGATACGACTTTCTATGGAGAGAAAGTCGTGGTCGTTACAAAATTCCTAAACCTAATTTGGGAAGTGTTTCCTTTTTAAGCTTAGATTCAAGCTTCTTGGGTTGAGATTGAAGTATGGTTGATCTTCCCTTGTCTTCAAGCTTCTCATTCATTGTTTTTGGATTCAAAGGTGAGATTTTTATCTCACATCTATGTCTATAACTATCCTTGATTTCTTGTTACGAATTCCTAACAATTATCCATGTGCTATTGCTTTTGATTCGGATGGGTTTTGTGAGCATTGCAATTTTTGGTGTTTTGGAAGTCTAAAACTCTAAAAATCATAGCTTGATGTTGGATCATGTTTTTGGTGATAAATCGTAGAGCTTATAGGGCCGGGTAGCCGATAGGCGTAAATCCCTAGCCCCCGTGCTTGTCCGATTGCAAGTTGTGAGTGTTTGCACTTCAATTTTCATAGGATAGGAAATGCAGAAAATCAGGTTCAGTCGACTGAATTCTCTGTTCAGTCGACTGAGCTGAAGCCTGGAATTTTCTGGACATTGTTCAGTCGACTGAACAGGGATTTCAGTCGACTGACCTGCTCCTATTTTCCTGTTTTGCCTATTTATGCTCATTTTGATTGGTTTTCCGAACTTTAATCGATTCATGTTGACTCCCTTTTGTTGTTATCATTTATTACCGACTTTGATGACTTCTTTTCTTCGGGATTTTTGGGAATATCCATTTTGATGGATTCGGTATCGATTTCTTTGGATTTTATACACGTCTTCGAATGTGAATTTTTATGATTGATTGATTCTACAATCACTTCTATGATTTGTCACTTCAAAATATAAAGGTTTTCTATACTAGTATTAAATATCAAAACCCTTTCATTAAAACGATTTCAACTCTATTTTCAATATCAAAGCTCCTTTCTTAAAACCGTTTTCCAATCTATTAGTATATATAAACCTTTACCTCATTCGTATGAGAAAATCTAATTAAACGGCTTAGCAAAACAAGTGGTATGAAACGCTTGCGTTTACTTCGTCGGTTAATTTATGGACTTGTTCGATTGAAACTCTTGTGACAATTTTCTAGTGCAGATCTATAATCTGTTCGTAAATATTGAGTTAAGCAAGTGGTTATGGGACATGAAGCTAAACTCTTATATTTACTAGCTTAGTGTAATCGACACTTCTTGATGATCGATGATGATCATTTTATGGTTTAGACTAGCAATGTGCGATGTCTCTTTGTCCATGTGAAGGACTGTACTTCATTTTATTGAGCTTCGTCTCATTTCTTTGTGGGCTGGCAACCCAAGTACTTTTAATGTGTTTCGACTCATCTGATGTACCGTTTGCACTACATCGATGTCTCGGCCTTTCGATTCATTGGACGTACCGTTTGCACTGCGTCAATGTTCTGAATTGTATTGTCTTTCCGATTCATTGGACGTACCGTTTGCACTGCGTCAATGTTTGATTCATTGGACGTACCGTTTGCACTGCGTCAATATTCGATTCATCTGATGTACCGTTTGTACTACATCGATGTCTCGGCTTTCCAATTCATTGGACGTACCGTTTGCACTGCGTCAATATTCGATTCATCTGATGTACCGTTTGTACTACATCGATGTCTCGGCTTTCCAATTCATTGGACGTACCGTTTGCACTGCGTCAATGTTCAATTCATTGGACGTACCGTTTGCACTGCGTCAATGTTCGATTCATCTGATATACCGTTTGTACTACATCGATGTCTCGGCTTTCCGGTTCATTGGTCGTACCGTTTGCACTGCGACAATGTTCCGGCTTTCATGCTCCTGTTTGGGATTGGCCATCCTTTTCTTATGATTTCTGGATTTCTTGTTGTGATTTCTGGAATTTATGTTTCACCAGCTTTTACCATTGACATTGATGAGTATGTCATTTTATTGTGGCTTGGTGAATTAAATAAATAATATGACATTCTTTTGATGCTGTGAGATTCTTGAGATATTGTATGCCTTTAGTTGATTTTCTATGTAGACTTGTCGCAGTATGACATTCTTGGTTATCATACGTTTTTATTATATCTCTTCTTATATCTCATTTTATCTGATAATTATAGCTAGACTGACCCGTTTATTATTTTCTTCTTAAATAATACTCGGGTCAGACTGAGATTTTACAGGTGCTTTTGCTCGACTTCCTATCTGGGGTCATCTTCTGACTTTTGGCTAACTACTCTAGTTTAGTAGTTTTTGTTGTTTACATTTGAGTTATAGACTCTGTGATGTATACTTATTCTTTTGTGTAGCTTGTAGCTATCCTTTTGTATTATCGTGGATCTTATTTGACCACTACTCTGATGTACACTTTCATGTATTATATTCATATCTATTTCTGCCTTTGTGATATGAATTGTCTGTGACTGATTTGTGTTACGTTTATTTCTATATTTTTTTCCGAAGTCCATATAGCCACTGTGTGGTAGCTTTGAGTTTGTATCGGTATGTCAGATTTCCTCTTGAGATGAAAAGATATATTTTTATCTGGCATATCGGTACTCGCACAAAGCAATTACACGGATGGTCGCTCCTCAATAGCCTTATTCTCCATGCTAGTTGACGGCATTACCCCGTAGTGTCCTTGGCTAGCGTGGGTATAGAGGTGGGGCGTCACACGAGGCCACCCAAAAATTTCCAAGCCCATTAGGCCCATAATAGGGATCGATACTGATCCCTATTAGTGTGTCCAAATGGATTGCAATCCCTATGAGTGGTGTCTCAAGATGTTAGCTACTAGCTCCCTAAATTTCATGCAATTTCGACGTACGGTTTGTGAGATATCACATTTTCCATGAAGTAGTGTTGCTTGAATTCTTCCACCGATCCCTCCAAAGAAAGTTATGCCGATCCCACCAACTTCCTCCAATTGGAATGAGTACCCTAGTGGGTGTTCCACATGTTGTAGTAAGCTTGTACTCCAAGTTCCATGTTTATAGCATGTATAGATTTTGAGTTATTGACCGATCATTATTGCAAAGTTGAGTTGTGGAATCGATACGATACGATCCGTAGTATTGAATATGGATAATACCTGATCCATCTTCGGGGAGTAGTGAGCTTTCATGCTTCCGATTCATATTATCATCTACGCTTGATTTTTGGACCCCACAATCATCGGTCTAGGCTACTGGCCTTGATGACAATCGAGTCTAACTTGTCCAATTAGTTTGGATATAGCCGGATGAAAATGCTGGATAACATTTGTTCCCCAAAGTACGTCTTGTTGTGTACATGACATGCTTTGAATTGAAGCAAATTAGAGTCGCTAGAAAGGAACCAATCTGGTTTCCTAAATAGTCGCTATCCTTTCGTTGAATTATCTTCCCAAAGTGTTGTACCCCTCTTTGATCATCATGACGCTTGGTCGATTTCCAATAGTATAAATTCAGGATTGTATTCCATTAGGTGTTATCTGTGTCCGGTTCTACAGGGCTAGTAAGCTTTTGCTATCTGATGTAGTCTTTTCTTTAATAACTCCAGGTGAAAATTCAATTTCTGTCGATTTCAAGAAATAGAATTTTTTGAATATACACATGCACGTTCTGGTACACGTTCTTGTCATTGGCTCCCAGATGTGTTTGCATGCTTACAAGTCATCACCAATTCCTTCTAGTTTAATAGCAATTGGATTGCAATTCCTTGTTTATATATTATTTTATAATAGGGGTTGTAATAAGTCTTTCGATGAGAGGGGACTTCAAGTTCTACGAGGATGATGGCCTTGGAGCCGTAAGCAAGGGCGAATGGGGTATGGCCGGTTGTGGACTTGTGGGTGATTTTGCAAGCCCATAATGTTGTTGGGAGTTCATCCACCCACTTGCCTCTAGCCTTTTCCAAACGTTTCTTCAGAATGTACTTTATGATTTTGTTCGTAGCTTCAACCTATCCATTTTCTTGAGTGCGAGTAACTGCCACAAACCTCTTTTCAATATGATGCCGATGGTAGAAGTCTTTAAATTTAACGCTGTCGAATTGGGTTCCATTATCAGTTATAATGGTTCGTGGAAGGCTGTTTGCACAAAAAAATGGACAAACACCTCAAAGTTGTATGATTTAGTAGATCTTATGTTATTCTTAGTAATTTGAGCGACTTATGCAAATACGTAAAAAACAGGGGCTAAACTGTAAAAAGACACGCAGATTTATAGTGGTTCAGCCAGAATGTGCCTACGTCCACTTTATATGTTATTTCTCTTCTTTTGTTATGATTACAAGTACAAAGCTTTGGTACAAGTACAAGAAAGTTGTTTGAAGAGTTCCTTCCGTGCTTGAGCTCTCAAACTTGTCCCCATTGCTGTACCCCTGCCCCTCTATTTATAGAGTGAGGCTGGGGGTAGGGGTCTAGGACGTGTATAGTTGCTGATGGGCCTGGGCTGATGTGATCTGGCCTGGTACGTCTTGGGTCGTCATTGCTTGGTTCGGAGGTGGTTGGAGTGTAGGATGGACCGGTAGTTGATTGGACCGGTGGTGGGATGGTGAGGTTGGTCCAGTGTGGAGATGGTTCGGCAGGAGGTGGTTCGGTGGGAGTTGGGAAGGTTGGTTCGGTTGGTTCGACAGGAGGTGGTTCGGGTGAGGTCTGCCGAATGGTGCCTGCCGAATGGGTCTGCCGAATGAGTCTGCCGAATGAAGCAAGTTTCTTGGTCTCCAGGTCTTCTGGGTGAGAACGCGCCCAACATTTGCCCCCCAAAGTGGGGCATATTCTTGAATATGGCGTGCTTTGTTTTTGGTTGTTTACTGTAGTTGAGATAGGTTCGTTCGGCGAGGAATGCCGAACCGGTTGATCCGGTTGCCTTTCGCTTGTCTATATATAGGGGCTATACCCCCTTTGCTTTTCCTTACCGAACAACCGAACCAGAGAGACGAGTTTAGCCGAATCAACTCTTTGCCGAATCAAGCTCGTACCGAACCAGGTATACGTCCTTTCGCCGAATGAACATGATAGGTTTCTAAAGCCGAATGCTTCCTGTATCGCATACCGAATGAGAAGAGGGCTTAGTGCCGAACGAGTTTTGGTCCTTATTTACCGAACGAACTTGGTTCTTTGGGCACCGAATGAAAACTTATATTATACTACCGAATGAACCATTGAAGTGCTGCATCTGTTCGCCGAATGAACTATTGTACCGAGTGAATCATGTGTTTCATACTTCGAACTTTTAAGTGAAATTCCATATTATATGCTTACTTGTTTACATCCTTTGTTCTAACACTATGCTTTTCCGGTGTTGTAGATAATGTCTCGCAAAGTAGAAACTCGATCAGACAAGAAGAAATCCGGGGGTGAAGGAGGCACCTCTGCCGTGCCCCCAGCTCAGCCGAATCCCGAACGTCACGGACCAACCCCGAGATCATTAGTGGACGGGTACGGCCCTCAGGAAATTCTGAACTCCCCGCCCGACTGTTTTCCTAGTTCCCTCAAGGAAGAGCAGCTTGATGCCATCTCTCGCTCTTTCGGAATTGACAGGGCGCGAATGCTGTTGCCGGGGAAAGATGTTATGCCATACGACCCTCCTGAAGGGTTCTTTGCTTACAGCAGATACCACTGCATGTGTGGTGCCATTCCGCCTCTTAATGCTTGGGTAGCCAGCTTCCTCACATATCTCAAGGTGGCCCCATTCCAGCTTCAACCCAACTCCTATGCTATACTAGTGAGCCTCTTCGTTATTTTCCAGAGGAAGTATGGTCGCGCTCCCTCCAACCAGGAGATCCGGTACTTGTATAATTTAAGGGGCTATAAGAAGGGGTCCCCATACATTAGCTTGGAGTCAGCTGTGACCTTCAAGCCGGTCTTGGACCTGTACTCTAAATTCAGCATGTTCAAGAAAGAGTGGTTCTTTGTTAGGGACGACTCCGTCTCAATCCGGCGCTTTACCTCTGGATGTAAGTTGATGCTTTTACTTATAATTTCTATTCCGATTGCGATGCTTCTTCTCATACTTTCTCATTTTTGCTAGCGATAGGTGGCTTTCCGGTTGTGGAGACTGACCGCCTGGTTCAGACGGCGGCTGAGATAGAAGCCATTCTTGGGAAATATAGATCATCTGCCTTCTTGATTAGAAATGCGATTCTTCTGGAATATAACTTAATCCTTCCGCAGCAGTCTGTAGTTAAGCTGAGGGAAACGGCGGAGGAAAGGGCGGCTGCTCAGACCAAGGAAGGTGTTACGGCAGAGAGTAGCAAGAGGAAACCTTTCACAAAACCTCCAGCTGTCGGAGGTAAGAAACTCAAGAAATCGGACGGTCCCTCCCCCAGCAATTGTCCACTTACCCGGGAGGAGGAAGACATAGAGGAGGAAAGAGGCGAGGGTGGAGATGGTCGGGATGGTGACAAAGGTGGCGATGGCATCGGGGCCCTACTTCCTGGGCAAGCGGGCGAGATTCAGGAGTGGACGGATGATGCGTTCCACCAGGCTTTTGAGGGGTTGGATGAGGATGATGGACGAAATGCTCCAGGATATGTATTTCCGTACCTGGAAGCAGGGCAACCTGTCCTGGATGGATGATTATCCCAGGGTCATGGCTAAGATTTATCTCCGGGCTCTGGAGGAGGCTAAGGCTGATGCAGATAAAGAGGGTGGAACGGTCTTCAGTATGGATGTGGTCACTGCCCAGTTTACCAAGGAGGAGAAAGTGGCGGTAAAGGAGGGTATGCGGCTGCTTGCTGCTGAGGAGGCAGGTGTGCAGGTAGAGGATGACGACCAGGATGGTCAAGAAGCAGGTGCTGGTAAGTCTTCCTTTCTAGTCTTTCTGTTAACTTGGTTACTTATCGCTAATGAATTCTTTTTATGACCGGACAGGTGGGCAACAGAGCAAGGACAAGACTCCGACGCAACCGGCTCCCTGATTAGACCTGGAAAATTCTTTTTGTAGACTTGACATGGTTGTATACGTTAGTCTTAAGACAGTAGAGTAACTTCTAAGTTGTAATTCTTGCTACTTGTAATAATCAACATTATTCTTGACGTGTAATTTTTAACTTAAGCTGATTTTGTCGTTTCTTGAATATCTGATGCTATTTCGACATATCGTATGAGAAATGTAGCTATGTATATTCTTGTAATTAAATTGTGTTTGATGTTAGACTCTGGTTCTAAACCATAATTTTATGACTTGCAATATTAGCGTGTGGTGTGAACAAATTATAGTCATGTATTTGTACATAAAAGAAGAAAATACCGCCTTTCATGTTTTAATCGTAGATGGCAGTCTTGAATATCTTGTAGGACCGAGCATGGAATGTAGTCGAATGTCCTGCCACTGTGAGTCCCTACACCCATTGGCGAGTATCTCCTACTCTGTATCATGTACTTTAGGGATTGTTATAGGGGATAGGAAAAAAAAAGCTTTTTAAGTAAAATTGAAATACGTGAAATAGGTAAAACTTCCAATCACGGAAGGCCTTCGATGTGCTTAAGTTCGTGGCAAACGGGTTTTGTAGTCACTTTCCCTAGCCGTGGGTCTTGGAGACATTCGTCACCCATCTTACGCCTCCGCGGGGAGTTAATTCTTTTTTACCACAGCCGCACTTAAGACACATCGGAGCCGAGATCGCGCACAGTAACTACCCGGGCCATTATGGCCCGTAATCGTGGGTATTATTCGATTTACTGTGGCCGGCTAGCGTGGGTGCCGATCGTCAACTGTGAACTGCCCCTGGCTGGCCACACCTTATGTTGGGGCTTATAGTCGGTTCACAGTTGCCGACGAGCCTAACGCCGTAATGAGCTGCCTCGGCTATAGTCGGCCTTCTCGGTGGCTTATAATCAGCTCATTACAGTTGGCTTTAAGGGCCGTCGCGAGCAATGAGTTAACCCGCAGCAGAGGGATGCTGGAGCAAAAGTGTCTCATTGGCGAGGGCATAGATTCGCATAGTACCTGTTAGGTCTTGTCCAGGTGAAGTTGCGTTGTGGAGTGCTTTGAATAGAAATGCTGTATACTCAGGATTTTGTTCAACAGAAAAGGATAAAGTTAACAAGCAGCCAAGATACAAAGGAACAAAAAAAAGAGACAAGGTTTTTTAAAGTGGTTCGGCACGAAAAGGCCTACGTCCACTGATTCTCTTTGTTAATTCACTTCATATGGGCAATACAAGTTAAGAAAAGTATCGACGGAGGTGTTGGATGTTCCATGCCCTCTGGAACACCTCTCCGTCCACTGTTGACAAAATATAGGCTCCGTTGTGGAGATCTTTATGAATTACATATGGTCCATCCCAGATTGGGTCTAGTGCTCCGGGGCGAGGGAAGATTCGCTTGAGGACAAGATCCCCTTCCTGCAAGGTACGATGCTTGACTTTGGAGTTGTATTGTGCTGCCACCTTTTGCTTGTGGGCTGCTGTTTTGAGGATTGCATCGTTTCTTCTCTCCTCGATCAGATCCAAAGACATGTGAAGGAGTTCTTCGTTCTCTTCTGGGTTATAGTGGATCCGACGATGGGAAGGCACAATAGTTTCAACTGGGAGCATAGCCTCCGATCCGTATGCCAAAGAGAAAGGAGTGTGCCCTGTCGATGTTCTGAAAGATGTGCGATAGGCCCATAGTGCCGTAGGAAGTTCATCCACCCAAGCGCCCTTTGACTTTTCGAGCTTCTTTTTGATTAGAGTTTTCAGAATTTTGTTGACTGCTTCGACTTGTCCGTTTGCTTGGGGATATGCTACGGATGAGAAGCTTTTATGAATTCGGTGTTCTTGGCACCAGTTGGCGAATTCCTCGCTGTTAAATTGAAGTCCATTGTCTGATATGATTTTGAGTGGGACTCCATACCTGCACAGAACATTTTTGATCAAGAAGTTAATAACTTTTGCTGAAGATACTTTATTCAGAGGTTCTGCTTCCACCCATTTGGTGAAATAATCAACTGCCACTATAGCATATTTGGCCCCGCCTCGGCCCATCGGTAGCTCGCCGATTAAGTCAATTCCCCATATTGCGAAGGGCCAAGGGCTGGTCATTTGAGTAATCTCAGTTGTTGGTAGCCGTGGAATCTTAGCAAATTTTTGGCATCTGTCACATCTCTTGACGAAATCTGAGGCGTCCTTGCTTAGGGTGGGCCAGAAATATCCGTATCGGAGTATCTTTTTTGCTAATGTTTGCCCCCCGGTGTGATCTCCACAGCTCCCCTGATGGATGCTGGATAAGATTTCCTTGGCTTCCCTTCCGGCGACACACCTTAATAATGGGTTAGAGAAACCGCGCCGATAGAGGATGTCTTCTTGTATTGTATAGCGGGACGCTTTCCTCAAGATTTTCTTGACTTCATTACGCCCGTTGGGTAGTGTGCCACTTTGTAGGTAGTCTCGGATGGGAGTCATCCAAGTTGCTTCTTCGGCTGCGGCTATCAGATTCACTTGCTCAAAACTTGGGACCGTTTGCTTTGAGATGGTTACTGCCCCGAAGATGGCGATGTCTCCCATACTCGCTTGCTTTGCCAATTCGTCGGCCTCTTGGTTCTCTTCCCGAGGGATGTGTTTGACTAAGTACTGATCCAATCGGCTGAGAAGCAACTTGGTCTTCTTTAGATATGCTATGAGTCGTTCCTCTCGGGCTTGGAATTCTCCTAGTATTTGATTAACAATAAGTTGAGAATCGCTGTGAAGACACAAAGAATTGGCTCCGATTTCTATGGCAATTTCTAGTCCAGCTATCACTGCTTCATATTCTGCATCGTTGTTGGTGGCAGCGAACTCCAACCTTATAGCATAGTGCAGCTTATTTCCCCTGGGAGTGATTATTACCACACCTGCCCCCGAGCCTTGTTCGTTAGATGCACCGTCCACAAAGAGATTCCACTTGATATCTTTTGTTATTTCCAGTTGCTCCTTATCCTCGTTGGTAGTGAACTCTGCAATGAAATCAGCCATGGCTTGTCCCTTGATGGCGGTGCGAGGGTGATAGGTGATATCATATTGACTCAGCTCAATACACCATTTAAGTAGTCGCCCGGAAGTGTCGGGACGATGGAGTACCTGCCTTAGTGGTTGATCGGTCAGAACTTTGATGGAATGGGATTGGAAGTAGTGACGTAGTTTTCGTGAAGTGATTAGTAAACAGTATGCTAACTTTTCAAGTTTAGGATATCTGACTTCTGCCCCAGTAAACCTTTTACTGACGAAGTAAACTGGTCGTTGCGTGCGGTTGTCTTCCCTTACCAAGGCAGCGCTTAAAGCGTGAGATGACACAGCAAGGTATAGGTATAATTCTTCGCCTTCGCTTGGGGTCGAGAGTACCAGTGGTTTCTGGAGGTGTTCGATTAGGTTAAGGAAAGCGGTTAAGCATTCGCCCGTCCATTCAAACTTTCCTTTATCTTTCTTTAGAGCTTCGAAGAAGGGGACGCACTTGTCCGTTGCTTTGGAGATGAATCGGCTTAGGGCGGCCACTTTTCCATTTAGGCTTTGCATTTCCTTTCGGGTGGAAGGTATCTTGACGTCCCTTAATGCTCGGACTTGTTCAGGGTTTGCTTCAATCCCTCGGGCATGGACGATGAACCCTAAGAATTTTCCCGATGACACTCCGAAGGAGCACTTTAGCGGATTCAACTTCATTCCATATTGTCGAAGTACCTGGAACATTTCGCCTAGGTGGCTTACGTGATCCTTGGCTTTTCGTGATTTCACCAGCATGTCGTCTACATATACTTCCATAGTTTGTCCTATTAGCCCTGCAAACATCTTGTTGACGAGGCGCTGGTAGGTGGCTCCTGCATTTTTAAGTCCGAAGGGCATCACTTTGTAGCAGTATAAACCCCGGTCGGTGATGAAACTAGTGTGGTCTTGGTCGGGAGCATGCATAGGAATTTAGTTATATCCTGAGTATGCATCCATAAAAGATAGGAGTTCGTGCCCGGCTGTGCTGTCTACAAGTTGGTCGATTCTGGGAAGCGGGAAGTAATCCTTTGGGCAGGCGTCGTTTAGGTTGGAGAAGTCAATGCAGGTCCGCCACTTCCCATTAGCCTTCTTTACTAGTACCGGGTTGGCGATCCATTCTGGGTAAACAGCTTCTCGTATGAAGTCATTGGCGAGTAGATTCTTTACTTCTTCATCGAGGGCTGCTGATCGCTCTGCCCCCATACTTCTCTTTTTTTGTTTTACAGGCGCCTTGGTAGGATCAATGTTTAATACGTGGCATGCTATGTCGGGGGAGATTCCGGTCATGTCAGCGTGTGACCAAGCGAACACATCCAAGTTGTGGCGGAGAAAATCAATGAGTTGTTCCTTCAATTCAGCTTTCAGCTGGGACCCAATTTTCAGTAGCCTACTTGAGTCGTGCCTGTCTACAGATATAAACTCCATAGCTTCTGCAGGCTCGGCGGTGGCCTCCTCCTCTTTGTCCCTAGGGTCTAATTCATTGAAAGGGTCGCTGGTGTATCGAAGAGGAGGGGCTTTCTTTAGTTGCTATGCTTCAAGGCTTTTTGTGCAGAGGGCAATCTCTACACTTTTCCCTTTATCTTTCCTGTGGTTGTTGCGAAGTTCGGTTACATAGCAGTCTCGTGCAATATCCTGGTCTCCTTCCACTTCCCCTACCCCATTGTCTGTTGGAAATTTCATTTTCAGGCACCATGGGGCTAGGACAATCTAGAAGTCAGATAAGGCTGGTCTTCCTAAGAAGGCGTTGTAGGCCGAATGGTTTTCTATCAGCACAAACGTCTGTTTCCTTACAACGGAGCGGGGATGGCTTCCAATCTCAACAAAGAGGTCCAGCTGCCCGAGGGGCATCTTCGCATCTCCAGTGAAACCGTGTAGTGGTTTATCGCAGGGAGATACATCCTTCATTGATAGCTTCATTTTGTCGAATGCGTGTTTGAAAAGGATATTTACAGAGCTTCCAGTGTCTACCAGGATTCGGTAAACTTCGGCGGGACCGAGTCGGGCAGAGATAACCATGGGATCCATGTGAGGGTACTGTCTTCCTTCTAGGTCGCGTTTACTGAATATGATGTCATCGCTTTCTTTCCGCTTTGGGTGGCGCTCTTCTATAACCGCATTGACACAGTCTTTATTGTATCTAAGCGACTTCCCATATCTTTCCATCTCTCTCCAACTTCTGTCTGCGATGTGCGGACCTCCTGAGATGGTATGGACCACTATCTTCTCTTGACTAGAGCTGCTAGCGTTGCGGTTTCCTCTGTCGGTCCCTGGTGAGGGTAGCCTCGGGTTTTCATTGGCAGGGGCTGAAGTCCAGTCTTGACTTTTTACATAACGTTCCAGTTTCTTCCTTCTGATGTGTTCCTCAATCAGATCTTGGAGATGATGGCATTCATTGGTATCATGTCCGTGAGATTCGTGGAAGCGGCAGAATTTTCCAGACTTCTGTGCGTTATCTGATTCCTTCTTGTATGGTGGGCGTTTGTATCTAACTTCGCCTTGGGTGGCAAGGAAGATATTTTCGACGGTCTCGTTCAAAGGGGTGTAAGTGTCGAATCTTGGTCCTGGCCGATATAGGCGCTTTTCTACCTTCTTGCCCCCAGCATTGTCTCTGGAATCATTTCTTCGAACGTCCCTCGCCACAGCAGGGGCGTTGCCATGGGTCGTCTTATTTTGCTGTCCTGACTACCCCTCAACGGCAGCATCCTCAAGCCTCATGTATTTCCCGGCTTCATGGAAGAAATCGGGTAAAGTAGCTGGCTTTTCTTTTGTCAATCTTCTAGCAAATTTAGTGTCCGGATGCACTCCACTGCAGAGGGCCATTAGGATAAGCTTCTCATCGGCATCTTGAACTGCGGCTGCTGCGGCGTTGAATCTGGTTAGGTATTGCTGCAGCTTTTCTCCAGGTTTCTGTTTGACGCTGGATAAGGAATAAGCGTCCTTAGGTTGCTCCACATGAATGCGGAACTGACTGATAAATTTTTCTTTCAACATTTCCCATGAGCTGATGGATCCTTGGGGTAGATGACAGAACCAGGAGGTAGCAAGATCTGCTAAGAAGAGCGGAAAGCATTTGCATAGTACTCCCTCTGTTGCTCCACTCATGAGCATATGCTGCGTGTACCTCTGTAAGTGTACAACGGGATCGGAGGTTCCTTTGTAGGGTTCCATTGTTGGCATCTTCCATTCTCGGGGGGTGATAGCAATTTCGATATTGCGGGCGAAAGGGCTGGTTACCCTAGCGCCTATCCCTCGATCTCTTTGCTCCCGTTGGACACACTCTCTGAATAGGCGTGCCATCCTTTCATCAGAACTTGGAGCAGATAGAAATGAGTTTGGTTCTGTTCTATGGGATTGATTCCGTCCAGACGACCTGTAGGGATGGTATCGTCTATCATTCCTCATATTTTCCAGTGGCTGCCTTTGATCTTCTGGGAGCACGCTTGGGTCAGCTATAGTTGGCCCTTGCCTTGATCTCCCCCTGTTGGGTTCTGATCTAAGCACTTCCTTGGGTCCAACTTCGGGCTGAACTCTAGCTCGGCCCCGTTCACTGGTGTTTCTGTTGTTAGGCAGCATGACAGGCTCAGCTACAGTTGACCTTCGCCCGGTACCTTCCCCGTTGGGTTCGGTACCAAACGTTTCCTCAGGCCTAACTTCGGGCTGTGCTCGGTCTCGGCTCCTACCACGGCTACTTCTGCCGTTAGCTCCTTCGAAGAAGGAGGATCTTTGCTGTCTCTGAGATCCTCCAGACTGGGACTCGCCCCATGATTCAGTGTTGCGGTTGGATTCTTCAGCGTCCCTCAAGCGTGACATGAGATGGTCCACCAAGGCTTCCTGCTGGGACGTGAAGCGGTTAGTTACTTCAACCACAACTCTGTCCAGATCTGCTCTAGTAATTGCTGCAGGCTGTTCTGTGGCAGGAGTAGTTGGGTTAGCCTGTTCTTCATTCGTTACTGTTGCTGGAGGAGGACGATTTGCTTGATTCGTGACAGCTGGATCTGGGAGACTGCTGGATGCGTTGTTTTTTCCTTTGTTAACATCTTTTCTCTGTTTGGGAGGCATGTTTTCCAAGTGGCGAACGATGCTGTTAGGAAAACTTGTTAAGCGGATGAAGCTGAAGCTTCGAGCTTCTAGTTCTCAGTGAAAGCACCAAAAATGTTTGCACAAAAAATGGACAAACACCTCAAAGTTGTATGATTTAGTAGATCTTATGTTATTCTTAGTAATTTGAGCGACTTATGCAAATACGTAAAAAACATGGGCTAAACTGTAAAAAGACACGCAGATTTATGTGGTTCAGCCAGAATGTGCCTACGTCCACTTTATATGTTATTTCTCTTCTTTTGTTATGATTACAAGTACAAAGCTTTGGTACAAGTAAAAGAAAGTTGTTTGAAGAGTTCCTTCCGTGCTTGAGCTCTCAAACTTGTCCCCATTGCTGTACCCCTGCCCCTCTATTTATAGAGTGAGGCTGGGGGTAGGGGTCTAGGACGTGTATAGTTGCTGATGGGCCTGGGCTGATGTGATCTGGCCTGGTACGTCTTGGGTCGTCATTGCTTGGTTCGGAGGTGGTTGGAGTGTAGGATGGACCGGTAGTTGATTGGACCGGTGGTGGGATGGTGAGGTTGGTCCGGTGTGGAGATGGTTCGGCAGGAGGTGGTTCGGTGGGAGTTGGGAAGGTTGGTTCGGTTGGTTCGGCAGGAGGTGGTTCGGGTGAGGTCTGCCGAATGGTGCCTGCCGAATGGGTCTGCCGAATGAGTCTGCCGAATGAAGCAAGTTTCTTGGTCTCCAGGTCTTCTGGGTGAGAACGCGCCCAACAAAGGCCAAAATGATAGATGATGTTCCGGACAATGAAGTTACTTATTTTCTTCGTCGTGATCGTGGTTAAAAGTTCTACTTTAGCCCATTTGGTGAAGTAATCAACTGCTACGATGGCGTATTTCGTACCACCTTTAGAATCGGCAAGAAGCCGATGACGTCAATACCCCAAGTGGCAAATGGATATGGACTGGCCATTTGAGTAATTTCCGTCGGTGGGGCTCTCGGAATTTTTTCAAACCTCTAGCACTCGTCGCATACTCTAGCGTGATCATTTGCATCTTTATTGACAGTTGGCTAGTAATACCCGTAGCGGAGTATTTTCTTTGTCAGGGTTTTCACCCTGGCATGATCTCTGCGTTCTTCTTCATGGACTTCTCTAAAGACTCGTTTGATTTCATCATGGGCGATACACCGAAGTAAGGGAATGAAGAAACCCTATCTATACATGACTCCTTCTTGGATGATGCAACATGAAGTTTTGGGAAGGATCTGTCATTTTTCATTCCTCCATCTAGGAAGAATCCCCTATTGTAAATAGTCTTTGATAGGAGTCATCCATGACTCCTTATCTGGCTTCGTCTCCAAGATCTCGTCAATCTCCATCTGTCAATGCTTGGAATGTCAAGTACTTCAGCCGGGACAAAGTCTATTTGTTGCGCATCCCCAAAACTAACCAGCATGGCCAGTGACTCGGCTTTTTCATTTTGTTCTTTGAGGATGTGTGTAGTGGTGTAATACTCAAAGTCGGCTAGCCGCTCTTAGACCCGACCGAGATAAGAAGCAAGACGCTACCCCCTAGTAAGATAATCTTCCCTGACTTGGCATACTACTAACCAGGAATCACAAAAGGTGTGTAAAGTTTTCACTCCCAGTTCTCTAGCAAGTTTGAGCCTGGCGATCAAGACTTCATACTTAGTTTCATTATTTGTTGCAGGGAAGTCGAGTTTCAAGGCATAGCAAATCGATCGTTCCTCGGGAGTCATTAACACAACTCTGATGCCAGAATACCGATCATTAGAAGCCCCATCCGTGTACATTTTCCATCGATTGGTCAGTTCTTCACTACTCTTTAGATAGTCGTCTGATGTAGTGAATTCAAATATGAAGTCTGCTAATGTCTGTCCTTGGATAGCTCTTCGAGGGAGATAAGTGATATCGAATTGGCTTAGCTCGATATTCCATTTGAGCAACTTTCCAGATGTCTAAGGTTGCTGTAGGACCTGTCGTAACGGCTGGTCGGTGTAGGCGTTGATGGGGTGAGTCTAGAAGTAATGATAAAGCTTTCGTGACGCAATCAACAGGCAGTACGCGAGCTTTTCCAGCTTTGGGTAGTTTCTGTCAGCGCCTGTCAATCGCTTGCTAACATAATATACAGGCCTTTAGATCTGATTCCCTTCACGTAAAAGTGTGGCACTTATGGAGTGTACCGACACCGCTAAATAGATGTATAAGTCTTCACGATCCAGTGGCTTGGATAGGATGTGAGGTCTCTCTAAGTGATCTACCAGAACTTGAAATGCATCTATGCAATCCTGCGTCCATTCAAAGTTCCTCTTCCCTCTTTTGATCAAGTCAAAGAAAGGAATACACTTATTGGTGGCCCTGGAGATGAAGCGGCTTAGGGTGGCAACCTTCTCATTTAAGCTCTATACCTGATTAATCGTCTTTCCTACTTGGATGTTTCAAATTGCTTGAATCTTCTCGGGATCGGCTACGATTCCGCAAGAGTAGACGATGAAACCCCAAAATTTTCCTAATGCAATGCCGAAAGAGCATTTCAAGGGATTTAGTTTCATTCCATATTTTCGTAGAACACTAAACATCTCCGCTAAGTCGTCGATGTGGTTGTTTGATCGTCGTGACTTCACGAGCGTATCGTCCACCTATACTTCTATCAATCGCCTGATCTGGTCTTTGAACATCCTATTGACCAGTCTCTGGTAAGTAGCTTCAGCATTATTTAGTTCATACCGCATCACAACATAACAATATAGCCCTAGATCAGTAATGAAGCTAGTGTGCTTCTGGTCGGGAACATGCATCGGGATCTGGTTGTATCTGGAGTACACATCCATAAATGAAAGCAGTTCATATCTAGCTATTGAGTCTACCAGCTGGTCGTTCCTTAGAAGTGGAAAGTTTTCTTTCGAGCATGCCTTGTTCAAGTCTAAGTAGTCGATGCATGACCGCTGCTTTCCATTAGCTTTTCTCATAAGAACTGATTGGATACCCATTTCGGGTAGAAGGCATCATGGGTAAACTTATTGTTTTTGAGTTTATCCATCTCCTTTGTAAGTGCAACAAATCCCCTTGGATCCATGCCACATTGCTTTTGTTTCACCGGGACATGCCTCGGGTCGATATTCAATGCATGGCTCACGATAGTCGGTGAGATCACACGCATGTCAGAATGGGTCCAAGCGAACACATCAAGATTCATTTGGAGAAAGCCAGCTCATTCCTTCATCATTGTTGCACTGAGCTGTGATCCGATCTTCGGTACCCATGATGGGTCTCCATAGCTGACTGTAATGTCGATTGTCAGCTCATCGAGTGCAGCTTTGGATTCCTTGAGTTCAAACCTAACTATTTCACGTAACAATCAACGTGAAATCTGGTTGGGATGGTCGATGATGACAGTTACTCTGGTCGAATCCCAAAGTTTTGTCATGAGTTGTTGAATATGATAGTGAAAGGCTCTAAATGTTTGAGCGATTATCTGCAAATGACTGAAGATCAAGCTTATAAGCACGTTGAATCAAATGTCGAGTAGGGTTCAGCCTCGTGTTGCATGCAACAACATAACTGGCTCTTGCTTTGAGTTTGAATCTGCTTGTATATTTGAGTAATGCGCTTTCCATTCAACATACTCATGATCCGTTACTCGTTGTTTGGGTTGGAGTGATGATCAATTGCCCATGAGCTTGGGCATTGATTTAATGATTCTATCTCTAGGCATCCTTTCAGTCGTAGCCTCGAGTCGTTGTAAACACTAGGTATGAATCATAGTATCGCAATCAGTCTTTGGATGATCGTACTTCCACCCCCGGTCTCAGGTTGATAGATGTACTACATAGACGGCCGCGTCTCGTCCTAGTCATGTTTATACTCCCACCTTAGCTCCAAAGACTTAGAATTGATCAATGAATTGTCAGTTCACATTCATCTTGTTTCTCGCTTGTGCCCCTAAGTCTGGGGCATATTTCGATAAGTAGGAAGGCAAGTCATGTCCAATCGGTGATTGATGCTCTCCCTGCCGGATCAAGGGCAAGGATCAGTGTGCGGACGGTCGAGCCATGTTTGTTTCATATTGCTCTTCTATTCGGATCATGGTAGAGTTAACGAATGAATGGTCGCGTCGCATTCATTCAGAGCTAGACGGTTAGTCGTGTCCATTTTGATTCATATTCTCCCACCAGATCTAGGGATAGAGTTGGCTCGGGTGTAGTCGGGTCATGCTCATCCGGTTTCATACTACTCCTGGCAGATCAAAGGAGGGTGCTGGAGAATTAATGATCAATTCGCACTCATTCGTGGTTTATTCTCCTAACTATGCTCTGGTGACTAGAGTTATTCGATGGACGTTCGGGTCACATCCATTTGTGGTTGGTGCGGATAAATATTGACCCTCAATCTGATGGTACGACATAGTCAGTCACCCGTAACTTAGGATGTCGTTTCGATTGATTTTGTATTGAGGCCTCCTTGCAGTCGTTCCCTTAAGCTGTAAAGGTCACCCAGCCGGAGCTATAGTAAGATTTCGTACTCAGCTTGTAGTAGTTTGTACTCTCGTTCTCATTCCTAGGTTAGCAGAATTAGTTCGTGGATGATCGAATTCCATCTGTAGTGAGTTTATACTCCTCCTGTCGAGTTCAGGTCGAAGTTTATGGAATATTGAGTGGTCGAACCACACTCATCTATTTGTTTATACTCATATCCGCACTCTGGGGATAAGAGTTTGTTGGTGAGTGGTCGAACCACACCCAATTTGTGTTTATACTCCAATCCGCACAGGGGGACCAGAGTTATTTACTGGACGGTCAAACCGCGTCCATGTCATTGTTTGAATTTTGGGCTTGCCGATGTCCAGGCAAGGCTTGGATATTTCGGCGTACCTCAGGCACGAACAAGGTCGTGGATGGAGGTATCACATCCACTTTGGATTGGACCATCGAACCACGTCCAATTTAGGCTTGGGCTCTCAAACTGCCCCTGCATCTAGGGCAGGAGTCGATGCATGGACGGTCGTACCACATCCACTTCCATTTGGATTCTGTTTCTACTGAACCTTGGGAGTAAGATGAGTGTTCTGAAGAACTTTGAGCTCGAGCAGGGGAGGAAATGGTCAGATCGCATCCACTTTGAGTTGTGTGTTTGCCCCCAAGTAAAGGGCAAGAGTTGAGGAGCGGACGGTCGAACCTTATCCACTTTTTATGGTATTTATACTCCAGACCACGCTAAGGGACAAGAGTTGATGAATAGATGATCGAACCGCATCCATCTTTTTGTGTTTATACTCCGGTCCACGCTCCAGGGACCAGAGTCTTATAATGGGTGGCCAGTCACACCCATTTAATGTTTATACTCCAGTCCGCGCTTTGGGATCCAGAATTGGTCGATGGGTGGTCGGTCACTCCTTTTTGGTGTTTATACTCCAATCCGAGCTCTAGGACCAGAGTTGGTCGATGGACGGTCGTACCGCATACAATTTTTTGGTGTTTGTACTCCAATCCACACTCTGAGGACTAGAGTTAGTCAATGGGTGGAAAGTCACACCCATTTTTGATTTATACTCCAGTTGTCAAGTCGATGTAAGAGTTGTCGAATGAACGATTGAACCACATTCATCCATGGAATGGAATTCTACCCCCAACATCAAGGGAAATACTTGACAAATGGACAGTCGATTCACGTCCACTTGGTGATTGTAGCTCCTTCAATAAAGTCGAGGAAGGGAGTAAGTGACGGATAGCTAGATCACATCCATGCCTGTGTTGGACGGTCAGCTCTCGTCCAATTTGCTTCGTACTCAACCCAACAAATCGAGGGATAGAGTTTTCGAGTGGACGATCAAGTCATATCCACCTCAAGCTGCAGTTGTGTCCAAGTGTTGAGGGCAGTGGTTAATGAGTAGGCAGTTACTCATGCCTACTTTAAGTCGAGCTTCCATACTGTTTTCTATTTCCAAGGTAGGAGTTAATGTGTGGATGGTCAAATCGTGTCCACTTTAGTTGGACCTTGGTCGTGCTGAGCTTCGAGAGAGGCATAAGTATTTTGGCGAACTTCAAGTATGAGCTGGGAGTGGATGGTCGGGTTGTATCCACTCCAAGTGTTTCTCTGGTCTTCAAGTCAAGCGTGGATGTTGATGAGTGGACAGTCAGTCGTGTCCATTTTGTTTTAGATTCCGACCTTGTCGGGCTCTGAGCATAGCATAGATGTTCTATCATAATTGAAGCACGAAGTAGGAAGTGGATGGTCGAGTCACACCCACTTTCCATTTCAAGTCCTTGCCCCTAAGTCAGGGGCATATGGTAGCGGATGAGCGGTTGAATCACGCTCGTCTTGATGATCCTCCAAAGGTCCGATCATTGTCCGTGTAGGTTGGCTGGCACCCAAATCTAATTACTTGGTCACCTGCATCGTTTGAAAGTAGTTTAGTTTAAGTTAGTCATAGTTCACAACATAATTGAAAATGAAATAAATCTTATTAATAAGTGAAGCAGAGTCGAACGCTCGCTATTCCACTTTGCCCCAGCCCTCCTCAGTTGGAAGTCGACCGTATGTGGTCCAATTGATAATCAAAGGTCATTATTGGTAAGGGTCACATGTTCCCTGCCCACCATTCTGTGGGGCTTGCATGTATTTTTGAAGCTTTCCTTTTTGAATCCGCTTTCCGATCACATCTCAGATGTGTCTGCAATCGCTGGTGCTATGACCATTTGTATCTTGAAATATACAACATTTCATGGATTTCTTCTTGGTTTCGGTGGACTCTCTCGAGGCTGGTTTCCAGTACCGCTTCGAGTCTCCAAGTAGATGTTTTTGATTGAATCATCCAAAGGAGTATATGAGTCAGATTTTGGGATTTTGGGTCGTCTCTTAGAATCTAAGTCCTCATCTAAGGCCTCAATGCTGCCCTCGCTTTGACTTCCTTCAGCCGACGGGCTTGCATCATTCTTTCTCCTAGTCTTCTCTACCTCCTCCTTGCGTAGGTTCTAGTTCACTTTGTAACATAAATGATTCAAGGTCATATGAGGCTCTCTAGGTAACTAATCGCTAAAGCATGTCTCGGGGTTGATTCCCCTTATCAACGCCATTAGTATAATATTCCCACCGGGATTGCTCACTTTAGTGAAAGAGGATTAAATCTATGCCAAAAGTCTTTGAGCGGCTCACCTGGCGCTTCAGATAAGTTGGGGATAACAACATCACGTCCTTGGCGAGTCGCATGCATTCTGAATTGCTCGGTGAACTCCTTAGCCAACTGATTAAATGAGGAGATGGACCTGGCGGTGATTGCGTAAATCACATGATCGATCGCTACTCCCTCGAGGAATATGAGAAAGAATCAGCATTTAATTGCGTTCGTTGCTCTGGCAGAATTCATGTGCCCTTTTTATTTCATGAGATGCTCTTGGAGGTCTATGTTTCTAGAATATGCCGGCATAGTTGGCATATTAAATCTCTTGGGATATTCTGCATATTGAATGGCTTTAGTGAATGGGCTTCGACTGGGGGAAGTGCTCCAGTCGTCGTTAGTCCGGTCCATTTTCAAGTTACGGCTGCTTGTAGTGCTTGTGAATGTTGTATGCATGATTGTCCAACGTGTGACGGATTGTTGATAATTTACTTGGAATCCGACCCAAGAAAATTTTCTATTCGCTTGGAGTCAATCCCTGGTTCGCTTAGAGTCACTGAATTTGAAGTGCTGGGTTGGCGATGAACGGTGCTTGGAGTCATACTGGTGTTTGCTTAGAGAAAATCTTGGTTTTAGCCGAGTTTGACCTTGGACCAGAACTTCCTGAGTTTGCTTCGAGTCAAATGGGTGACTACTTCAGGTTCGACTTTGATGATGGATAGCTATACTTTGAGATGGCATAATAAGTGGCATAGGGCGATCATCACACAAGCCATCGTATCATAGCTGGCAAGTCAGGCGTTTGGAAGCTGGTCAGTTGAGAGCAGTCGTAATCTACCTTAGAAGCCTGATCTAGTAACTGATCCCAGTTCGTGTCATATCATCTTGGTTCTCCAGCCTTTGGGTGTACCGTTTGAGTAGAAGTTCCTTGTCCATTCCTTCATTGCAGTTCAGCAGCTGCCGCTTGATCCCCTATGCCCTGGTCAGTCACAGGATGTAAGGGAAGCGGATTGAAGGCACCTTTTTTAAGCCGAGTTCCGAACCCAAAAATTTTTTTAGAGCTATTGACCCTGGTCAGTCACAGGATGTACACGATCCATATTTTTTATGTGCGGTAAGAAGGAGGGATCAGTCCCGATCCCTTTTTGCCCCTAGGAAGGAGGGTTCGGTTACATTCCCTTTTTAAATGTGAAAGGGATTAGCTGGAGGGATCGGTTGTAGTTAAGTGTGGTGCAGGGATCAGTTGAACAAGGGTTTGGTCCTAGATGAATGTGGCATAGGGATCGATATTGAATGTTTTGTGAGAGGGATTGGTCATACGGAGTATAAAGGGATCGGTAGTGAATGTAATGATTGGCTATAAGCGATCGACGGAAGGGGTCGGTCATGAAGACGGTTGTTGGCATGCGATTGGTTGTAGTGCTAAGGTGGGGTTGGTGGTATAGGGATCGGTATATAGACCTTGTAGAGGGATCGGTATATATACCTTGTAGAAGGATCGATATACTCACCTTGCATAGGGATCAGTATATATACTTTGCAGAGGGATCGGAATATACACCTTGCAGAGGGATCAGTATATATACTTTTTGGAGCGATCGGTATATATGTTGGAGGGATCGGTATACATATATGTTGGAGGGATCGGTATACATATATGTTGGAGGGATCAGTATAGCTATTTCAGAGGGATCGTTATTGATGCCTTTGGAGGGATTGGTATTGAGCATGTATATGTATTTAGGGGTCGATCATGAAGGGACCGATGCTAGACCCCAAGAAGGAGGGATCGGTCAGATGGCCTTGATGGAGTGATCAGCCATTTTGGCCTTGAGAGAGAAGGATCGACCATTTTGCCTTGAGAGAGGGATTGGCCTTTAGCTAACTTGAGTGCAAACTTCAACATCTGATCCTAAGAACTCGCATACATGAGTGAATCTGATCCCTTCCAAATAGACATGAACACATGAACAACTCCAAACAAGAACACTAGCATCGTTATTTCTTTCAGCTCCATGGGAAGTTGATTTAATTCATCTAACCATGGCTATCAGCTTCCTTTAGATTTCCTTTAAATCTGAGTAGAATAAGAAGTTTATCGGTAGAACGCTGGATCTATCTCGCAAATATGGAAACCCACAAGTAGACGATGAGATCCAATCAAGTTGAGAATTTGATTCTCAGTGAAAGCACCAAAATGTTGATGACAAAAATGGACATCAACACGCATAGAATCTGGTAGAGATTAAATAAAGAATGAAATTAAAACAGAACAAATATCATAAATGAATACTGATTTTTATAGTGGTTCGGCAGTCTTTGCCTACGTCCACTTCATGTTTTTATCGATCTTGCACTTGATTATGATTACAAGAATGTTTGGATCAGCTAGAATCCATTAGTACAAAAATGAAGAATAAAAATGAAAGAGCCTTTTCAGCAGAAAGAATCATCCATTTTCTGACGCCATGCATGTTGTATTTATAGGGGAAGACATGCACGGAGCGGACTGAAATTTCGGCAGAAGGTTCGGGGACCAAGAAGAGGCCACCCAAAAATTTCCAAGCCCACAATAGGGTCGCTACTGATCTCTATTAGTGAGTTCAAATGGACTATGATCCCTATGAGGGGTGTTTCATGATGTTAGCTACTTGCTCCCCAAATTTCGTGCAGTTTTTGACGTATAGTTTGTGAGATATTGCATTTTCCGTGATGCAGTATTGCTTAAATTCTGATTTCTGCCGATCCCTCCAACTTCCTCCAATTGAAATGAGATCCCTAGGGGGTGTTCCACATGTTTTAGTAAGCTTTTACTCCAAGTTTCATGTTGATAGCATGTGTAAATTTTGAGTTATTAACCGATCATCGCCGCAAAATTGAGTTATGGAATCGATACGATACGATCCATAGTATTGAATATGGTTCGTACCTGATCCATCTTCGGGGGGTAGTGAGCTTTCATGCTTCTACTTCATATTATCATATATGCTTGATTTTTGGACCCCACAATCATCACTCTGGGCTACTGGCCTTGATGACAGTCGAGTCTAACTTGTCCAGTCAGTTCGGATATAGCCAGGTCAAAATGCTGGATAACAGTACATGTCCCTAGTTTTTGTCTCGAACTGGTTGAGATCGATATGGAACGACAAGGAAGGCCCCATGAGGCTACATTTCAAATTTCAAGTCATTTGGAGTCCTCAACATAACTCCCTTTGGAGGGATCGGTAAAAATCATAGTTCAAGCAACACTACTTCATGAAAAATGCAATATCTCATAACCCGTACGTTGGAATTGCATGAAATTTGGGGAGCAAGTAGCTAACATCATGGGGCACTCCTCATAGGGATCGCAACCCATTTGGACATACTAATAGGGATTGGTGTCGATCCCTATTATGGGCCCCGATGCGCCTGGAAATTTTTGGATGGCCTCGTCTTGGTCTCCCAAGCTCTTCTACCGAAATTTCAACTCGATCCGTGCACTTCTTCCCCTATAAATACAGCAAGCATGGTGTCAGAAAAAAGATCTTCTACATCTTCTTTCTACTTCTCTTTATATTCAATCTAGGCTATACTCTGCTAATTTTATTCTTGAATTTCAGATTGTAACTGTAGACAAACTTCGGTATAATAAAAAGGATTATTTGGGAGTGGACGTAGGCCGGAGTTAGCCGAACCATTATAAATCTTGTCTCTTTTTACTTGCTTTCTAATTGTTTTAATTTCGTTCTTCATTTATTTCTCTACATATTTCTACGATTGGATTGGATATCGGTACTTTTACATAATTGGGTGTTGGTGGCCAATTTTGGCGCCAACAAACTTTAACCATCTTTATTGTCTCATGTTCAGCTCCTTCTGAGAAAACAAATATCTCAAAAACTTATGGTCGGTAAAGAACTCAAACATTTCCTCTAGAAGATAATACCTCCAAAACTTTAGCATAAATATAAATACTGCTAATTCTAAGTCATGGGTTGGATTCAGAACCTCATAGGGTCTCAACTGCATAGATGCATAAGCTATAACCTTGCCCTTCTACAACAACACTACTCCTAACCCTGAACCCGAAGCATCCATGTACACTACCATATCTCCATTCTCTTCAGGGACTACTAAAATCGGAGCTTCAATTAGCCAAAGCTTCAACTCTCGGAATGATACCTCACACTCCTTGTCTAAACATATATTTCATCCTTTCGGGAAAATTTGGTTAATGGTGCTACTATCTGAGGCAAATCCTTGATGAACCTCCCAGTATCTAGCCAACCTCGAGCATATCCTTATGTCGGTTACCATCTTGAGTCTCTTCCAATCATTCATGGCTTTGACCTTTAAAGGATCTATAACCAATCCCTCCTTCAAAACCACATGACCTAGGAACTTAACTTCCTTCTTCCAAAAATGACACTTGGAAAACTTTTCTTTGACTTGTGTTGTGTTAAGGTTTCCAATACCAGTCTAGATGAACTTCATGATCTTGTTCATCCTTAGAATAAACCAAGATATCGTTTATAAAGACCAACATAAACCTATCCAACTGAGTACGAAGACTCCGTTCGTAAGTACTACAAAGAAAGTTGGAGCTTTGGTTAGTCTAAAGGGCATGATCAACCACTCATATGATCTATACCTTCTCTTAAATGCAGTCAAAGTAATACACTCTCCAGTAACATTTAGCCAATGGAATCACATTGCCAAATATAACCACGAGAATACTCTAGCCTCACTCAACCGATAAAATAGATCATCTATCCTATGTAATAGATAATGATTCTTCGCCATCGCTTTACTTAACTTTTGATAATCAATACACATCTGAGGTCGTCAATCAAACTTCTTCACAAACACCGCAGAAGCTCCCTATGGTGAACTACTCAGTCTAATGAAACTTCTACACTCAAGTTCCACTAGTTGCTTCTTCAACTCTTCCACCTCTTAGGTGGCATTCTGTTAGGCGGTCTACTAATAGGTTGTGCCCATAGTACTAAACTAATTCAAAATTCAGTCACTCTTCTCGGAGGTAATCTACCGATCCAAAAACATCAGCAAATTACAAAACCATGAAAACTCTATCAATCCCCTCTTCTAGAGTTTCCACCACACACAACGAAATCCTAAACCTTCCTTTTATCTTATCCAAAGATGCCAAAAATCTGTCCTCTCCTTTCGAGTTCCACGAGGCAATGATTCTCTTGATATAATAAATTCTGCTATCATTCTTTACCAACCAATAAATACAAAAATCACTCTGTACCCTCCAAAGTCAAACACAATAGGTCACAAGAAAACAAGTGGTCATATAGAACAAGCTCTAGATCAATGCACCTTAACCCGAGAGTGGCTTACCCACCAATCAAATCAACTACATGCCAAGAAGTAATTATATAGGTAACATTTATACGTACTCCATCAACCACATTCTTAGAAATAAATGTGAACCTCCAGCATAAAAAAGAACTCTAACTTAGAAACTAGAAATCAAGATCATACCTCCAAGCACTGCTTCTTTTCCTTTCTCCTTGGAGGTTGGTCCGGAGGATGGCCCCTCCAAAGCAAACAACCTTGTCTACTTCAGCTCTAGGCAATCCTTATTCTTACGGCCTGGCTTGTCATACTTAAGCACTAGACTTTCGATATCCCTACTAGCTACAGACATTTTGATGCGTAATGCACCTTCGGTGCATAATTGCGACAAGTGATCTCTGAAATATCCTTTCGGCCACTTCCCTCATGAGCCTTCTCTCAGTTTTGCCCCTTCTTCCTCTTTTGGTAAGGAGCAAACCTCTTATTATGTTCCAATTTTAGTTTTACCTCCATCCTTCTCTCCTTTCAGTGCATACTATCATACCTTCGGGTCATGTCTGCGACAAAATCAAAAGGATATGCCAAGTGTACCATCACCTTACGATTCAACCTTTGCTTCCACCCACCGATAATGTAACAACCTGTCCTTCATAATACCTCGAAATCAACGTCAAATGACAATGTATGAATTTTGGATGCTATAAAGACAGCTTATTGAGGTAAAATTAAAACAAAACACTATACCAAGGCATATCGATTGAATCTCAAAGTGGAATGGTAACATATAATATACTAAACATACATGAACATAACATGATAAACAAAAAATATATAAGAGACTACAGTTGCTGAAATAACTAATAAATGAGTATCAATACAAAAAGCTAAAGTACATCAACACCCTACAAAATAGAGTTTTGAGTGTAATATTTGATACAACAAGTCTCATATATAAAATAACATATATTCCATATACTACTATATATCAAGTAAACATATCCAACATATCAACATCACGCCTTAAGAATGCTCCAACTGCACTACTCTGGTGGCATATCCTTAAATACACCTGACTCCTAAACTCACAATCTCTAGCTGAAATAAAGCTTCAAATACAAAAATATATGCAAATAGCTTGAGAATATTGATTTTTGGTTGATGTTTTATTTCTATAAAAATTGAATTCTGTCCATCTTTGAAACTGAAACTAATTTGACAATAACTCCTTCATATCTTATCTGATTTTGATAATTTTGGATGTTCCGAAAAGCTTAAATCATATACTGCAACTTCTATGTTTTATGTTTTCTGTAATTTTGAGGTTAGATATGTCAAAATTTGATTTTTCTACTGCTAACCCGAGAGCAAATCAAATATTTGCTCTGTGTTTGAAACTGAAGTAAATTGGGCATATCTTCCTTTTTCTTGTCGGATTTCAATGATTTTTAAAGTTCTGGAAAGCTTATTTTGTGTGTGACAACTTTCATGTTGAACACATTTGCATATTTTGAGCATAGTTTGATTAAAATCATGTTGCAAACTCTTAGCTCTGTGATTTTGATAATTACGTTATCCAAACTGAACACAGTTAGTAAATTGGGCATATCTTCCTTGTTACTTGTCGGATTTCGATGATTTTTAAAGTTCTGGAAAGCTTATTTTGGGTGTGATAACTTTTATGTTGAATACATTAGCATATTTTGAGCATAGGTTGATCAAAATCCTATTGAAAACTCCCAGCTCTGTCACTTTGATAATTACGTTATCCAAATTAAACACGGTTAGTAACTTAGATGTATCTTTCTCGTTTCTTGTCGGTTTTATATAATTATTGAAGTTTTAGAAAAGTTAGATTATTTTATAAACCTTTCTTATTTTGAGTTTTGCAAAATTATGAGGTTAAGATAGTCGAAACCTTATTGCTTTGCTGTTGCCCTGAGAATAAACGACAGCAATAAATCATTGACTTGGAAATTGTACTAGCTTATTTTTGCTCTTATTCTTGTTCGGTTTTGATGTTGTTTTGAAATGTTTTGAGAGCTATGATTTCTATCAATAAGCTAGTTATATTTGGAGAATTTGAAATTCAAATTTAAATAGAATTTGAATTGATTTTGGGTTAAATTTGAATTGAATTCAAGTTATCGGTCTTGAGTTATCTTTCTTGTGTTTCATTGTTTTCGAGCACGGTTTTCACTAAACCATTTTTGAAGTGATTTTTGAGATAAATGGAAATTTCAAATTATTATTATATAGTATTTAAAATTATTTTTAAAGAAGATATAGCGGAAATAGCGGAATATAGCGGAAATAACGGGATATAGCGAAAATAGCGGGGCTTAAAGCGGAAATGCTATATTTGGGGGCTATATGGAAAAATCGTAGCGGTGGAAATCCGCTATGAGATATAGCGGGGTTATAGCGGGGTAATAGCGGGGCATTAACTACACAGGTTTGATCATTCCTCGATCACTATCGATCGCATATACATCACTTGACATTGCATCCCCATCCAAATCTTTGCCATACATTCCAGTTTTCAAAGTTGCCCAAAGTCTTCCTAAAGCTCCGCAGAACTCAAGTCCGAAACTAGGAGAAAACTCCCACGATTAAAGCTTCCTACCTGGGCTTACTGCCTAGGCCTGCACCCCATCGGTGCACCGGTGGTATAGCCACAGGTGGACCGATGGTAGCCTGCACCAGGCAGTAAGCCTGGGCATGTACCTTCCATGCCACACTGATCATCGATTCGAGCCCTGTTTCCTTCGTAGCTTCACCTGATCTGTTATCCAACTCCTCTCGTCTGCTTTTACCACATCAAGCCTCTTCCGGAATTCGTTGGTTGATATCTTGGATGTGGTTCCGTATGTATTCACCCTTTTACGCGGAGTTCAAGCCTCCTCTAAAACGCAAAAACATACTCAACTAGTCTTCATACCTCGTGTGATGCCTACACGTATGTTAATACACCCATTTATGCACATTTATACGCACACACATACACAAACACACTTTCATTATATAAATCATGTTTCAGGCTTCATCGGAGCAATTACTCAATCTGGTCATTCAACTTAGCACACACAATAATTTCTATGGCTACATAAGATGTTTACAATGTGCTTATATATAAATATAGATATTCACATACACATATATATAATTATTCACAGATATACATTTATACATATACAGAACTACATACAATAATTCTAATTATAATACAAGAATTATCTTTATTATATAACTTCAAATACATGTATATGTATACATATCCATGTACATATATATTCACATATATTAAATAAGTACTTTGACTGTTACTTAGTCAAATCTCACTTTTGTTTATTAATATTTTCAACAAAAGTCTAATATCTCTTTATGCTATTTTATAAAATCTTGTAACTATTTATAAAATCTCACACTATTTTATAAAATATATCATTTACACTATTTTATAATATATCTTATTATTTAATAAAATATCTCATTTATACCATTTTATAAAATTTCACACTGTTTTACAAAATATCTCAATTATACTATTTATAAAATCTCATAACATTTTATGAAATATTCCATTTATACCATTTTATAAAATCTTACAACATTTTAGAAAATATCTCATTTATACAATTTTATAAAATCTCACACCATTTTATAAAATATCTCATTTGCACTATTTTTTAAAGTCCTTATAAAATATCTCATTTACATTAATTTATAAAATCTCACACCATATTATAAAATATCTTATTTATACCATTTTATAAAATCTCATGCTATTTTATAAAAATCTCATTTATACTATTTTATAAAATCTCACGCTATTTAAGAAAATATCTAATTTATACTATTTTATAAGTCTCATAATGTTTTATAAAGTGTCTCATTTACTTATAAAATTATTTCTACTTGAATAATATTTATAAGCACTAATTAAGCTTCATCAAGTCTCTAATCACTTTAATAATAGGTGTAGAGCCCAAACCTCACTTAGTTAGCTTACTGACTTTCCTAAAACCAATTCAAATAGTTTAATCCATACTAACTATTGATATGCACATAACTATATCACTAAATTAGCCTCTAATCCATTTTAACATCACATGTAATTATTCAATTAACCCAAAATCCATTTCATGGCTTACAACTTTTCTAAAACTAGTAATTAAGGTCCATAATCATTAATCTGTTAATATAATCATGTTTATAACATGAACATAAGCCTAAATCATCAGCAAACATTCTCTTAATCACTTCATATAACTCCATAATGATCAATAAATAAATTAATGAAGTGTGATAAGTAAATAAGGTAAGAGAATCATCCCACTCACCTCTTCTTCTCCAAACCAAGCTCCTAATCACCAAAACCCATTTCTTGCTCTCTTGAAATTTGAGATGAAGCTCTAAACATAACTTCAAGATAATCCAAAGATAAGTTTCATAAGGAATGAGTAGAGAGGAATTGTAGTGATTTTATCAGGATTTTTAGGAATTTATTTAAGCAAGAATCGATGGATTTAGGGTTTTGGCTTAAGGGTAAACTAGAAAAGTGATTTGGAAAGAGGAAACAAATATATCGTGGAACGAAAAGTGAAATGAAAATAATAAAGGGGTCAGCCAACATACAGACAACTAATGGTCCTTCGCGTAAATTCATTTCATTCATAAGAAATCACTATTCACTCTAAAAGTTTATCGAATTCAAACAAAGTCGGCACATACCCATTTTTCTCTGATGGAAATACGGTCTCAATGGCGGGTGCCTTGGTCCTAATTCATCCGTCTCAAAAAATCGAGTATAATGAGTGTTCCATCAATTAACGATTAAATATCAATTATTCAAATATCCCTTCATCAAAATTGTAGCTCGTTACTTTCTCCCTTCCTTAAGTATAATTTTGTCCTCGAAATTCCTATGAGTACGACAAAGTAACAGGATTGACCAAAATTCTGAAACCTCAAATTCAAAAAATTTCAGCAGTACTTCCCTTACGCCACAAGTATTAAAGAAACTCTCATATTAAAATGCATCTCACAACCATGAAACATGTGATAAAATACGTTATCCCATATTTCCTATAGTACATAATTATTTTTAAGAAAGCTTCTCACCCTTTAAATTCATATCTAAATAAATAAGCATTTAAATAGTTATACATTTTCTTTCAAGTACCTGATTGTAGGATACGAAGGGGATCATGTACCAACTCAACAACAAAAAATTAAAACATATATAACTTTTACGTAGTAGTTGACACTACCACAATTACAGATGATTAATAATTAGGTAGTAAACCAAAATTAGTCAGTGTCTAAATATATTATAAACTCCGAGTCACATCAAAATGCAATCGACTCATATAGATCTCAGCTTGACCCCCATAATAAGCATGGGTGATATGTGATATATTTCAAATAGCCATTGCTATCTCTTTCCGAACATGTTATAATAGGTAACTATAACTAGCATACAACCAACCATATGCATAAAACAAGCGCCGGCAATCAACAAAAATTAATTGACAATCAATCAACAACAGACAACATCAATCAACAAAAATCAATCAACAACAAATAGTAACCAGTAATAACAATCAGTAAAAATCAATCAATAATCAATCAACAACAAACGACAACTAGCAACAAGAGTCGGCAAAAAGCAATCAACAACAAATAGCAACCAACAACAACAATTAGCAAAAATCAATCAACAACAAACAACAACCATCAACAACAATCAACAATCGATCATTCAAAAGGAGTCTATACCAACATGCATGATAACCAATAATAATCATAACGTGCATGTCAAGCAATAGACTCCTACGAGTCTGTTCAATATCCAAGATGAACCAAATTCCTAACTGGTGCAACTCCTTCCATGAATATAATACATGAAAAATTATCACACTCCTACTTTGAAAAGAAAAATGTAACGACCCTGGATTTTAATTAAATTTAAATTGATAATAAATTGAATTTTTGAATTAAAATTGTAAAATTAATTGTAAATTGAAGCGAGTTTCCCCAATTCAAATAGAATATATATTAAAACATATGAATTTAAAATATTGCATATATGTGATTTGGATTTAAATCTTAAATAAATGGTTTGAAAATAATTATATAAATATAGACAATTGACACGAGTATCAGAATAAGTAAATAAATGATTTAAATTTAGAATTGGTGGTTTAAAATAAACAAATAAATTTAAATTTAAAATTGATGGTTAATTTATAAAATAAATACAAGATAATAAATATTAAAGTAAAATAATAGTAATAAATTAAGTTAGAAATAGAATCAATATATGAAAGATAAATTCTAAAAATATAAAGTAAACATTTGCTAAAATTTTAACAACAAATAAAATATGGAAATTCATCTATATTATAAAATAAATAAATTATATAGTTCATACAATATAAAGTAAATCTTAATATCATATTAATAAATCAATACCAAATAATACAAATAAAATATGATACATTCAAGCAATATGAACAAAGTATAAGTTAAAAGGATAAATATATATGGATAAGTATGAACAAACAATGGATAAGTCTGTTTGTACAAAGGCAATTAATGCACGCACAAAAATTCTCATTTCAGCCACCAGGCAATGAAAAATATTACTGATAAATTGTACAACAAATATATTACCCTGTACAATTTTCTATCACCCAGTAAACTCTTCTTCAAATGTCCATCATCCTCATTTCATTTCGTCCATTAAAACTGAGAAAAAAATCTAAAGTAAAACCATTCAAAACTTAAACAAAATTCAATCATAAACAACAATACAAATCAAAACAAATCAGAGAATCAAGAATGATTCCTGCTTGTAATTTCCAGCCAGTGTCAAAGAAGAAGCTCTGTTCTTCACAAAAACACTGTGAGTAAACTAACACCCTCAAATCTTGAATCTGCTTTACATCTGATAATTATGATGAATACTTGAATGATGTTGTGGAAAGTAATTGTATATGCTTGCATGTGATATATACATATGTGTAAATAGGGTGTACATGTCTGGAAAACAGACAAAGCTTGCCTCTGTTCAGGCATTCCAGGTTTTAAAACCTGTTTGAAATTTAAAAAATCATTCCACCCAAACAATTTTAGGTTATGATTGCTGAATGAAGGTTGTTTATATGAGTACAACACCAATTTTAAAAACAAACTCAAGTGGAAATATGGATTAAATATCTCTAAATTTGAATATTACAGTGAAAATCAAAATATGGGTTAAAATTGATTAATCCAACTTTGATCTTTGATTTTAAAATCTGAAATGATGAGCAAAATGATGAATTTAGAAATAAATATCAAGATTTTTAGTTGAGTAATTTGGGTGGACTCGTGAGTTGAACGTGAAATGATTTTCTGGCAAACTGCGGCGATCGCGTGGATTTTTGGTAGCGAGGTTGTAGTAGTAGGTTGCTGGGGGGGTCGGAGAGTTTGGGAAAAAATCCAGGAAGTTGATCAGATGATCGTGGCGACGGCGGCGAAGCGATTTATGTTTTTAAACCTAATTTTGTCGAGCTAGGTAAATGGGTCTATGATCCTTCTCTGGTGAATCAAGCTTCGCGAGATCGTTGGGAAACGCAGTGGAGGTTGCTGGTGGAAGTGTGGACGGGGTGGTAGCGACTCTGGTGATCAGAGTTGCCGTGGAGAGGGGTTTTTCTAAGGTGGTTCGATTCCAGGATGATCGAGATTCCCTCGATTTCAATTTTTGATTTGTTTAGACGTTTGGGTGGTCGGAGTTAGGAGTGTTGGCGATCGATGATGTGTGAGGGATGTCGTCGATGGTCGGAAAAGCGTTGATCGCCGGTGTACGTGCACAGTTAATTGTGTGCACAGGCTGATGTTCTGAAGCTTTGTATTCTCGAGTTGATACTCGAGAAAATGTTGGGTTGCTTCGGGTTGAAACCCGAGATTTGTGAGCTTGTTTCCCAGTTTATCGAGTTGTAACTTAGAAAAAAAAGGGGAAGAGATGAAGAAAGAAGGACTCGAGGACGTGCTCGGGTTTAACCTCGAGTATTCTGGGTTTTGGCTCGGGTAATTTAGAGCTTGGGCTCGGTTTATGTTTAATAACCAAGTTTTCAAAAGTAAGCATGATCAAGTTTCAAAGAATATTTAAATAAATCAGTTTCAAGTGAATGTTAGCCAAAGTTTCCAAAGTAAATTTATTAAATAAGTTTTAAAACAAGTTTTAAAGATAAATTGTTTTGAGTTGGAATAATTATACATTAGTTGATTTATTAAATTAATTAACAAGTGTTTTTGAAATATAATAATGTGGTATCAAACCTTAATTAATCAAGAAGATCTCAAAAGATTTTTGTATAAATCAATTTCAAGTTTTCATTTAATAAGATCTTAATGGTGATTAAGAAGTTAATTAAGATAAATGGATTATCTTTAAATTAATAAAGGTTTTAAGTAATTAAAAGGGTAATTACTTGAGGGAAGTAATTAAGTGATGATGACTCAGTGTAATTAAAGGATTAATTAATGTAATTAATCAAGAAGTTAGTTTAATTGATATAAGTAATTAAGGGAAATAAATTATTAATATAATTAATCAAATGGAGATTAAGAAAGGAATAATTAATTTGTGAATTAAGGATGATTAATTAAATATTTTAATTAATGATTAAAGTTGATTAATCAAGTGATTAAGCAATAATTGATTAAGGTAATTAATTTGAGGAAAATTAATCTATTAAAGATTAATTAATTAGTCAAGTGATTAAGAAATAATTAAGGAGTAATTAATTAGTTATTGTAATTAATTAAGAATAATTAATTAAAGTATTTGATAAATTAATTTATATCAAATGATTTGTAATTAATAAATCAAGATTGGATAATTAATTCATAAGTAATTAATTTAATTGGAAAATTGAATTAATTAGGATTAAACAATTAATTAATCCTGCTTATAAATGATTATTGAACGCTTGACCTTACTTATGAATGATTGTCTTGTATGAGAT